>CM061545.1:264348429-269624716 GCA_030864215.1 Capsicum pubescens | reverse complement strand
TATATCTATCTATCTATCTATCTATCTATCTATCTATATCTATCTATCTATCTATCTATCTATCTATCTATCTATCTATCTATCTATATCTATCTATCTATCTATCTATCTATCTATCTATCTATCTATCTATCTATCTATCTATCTATCTATCTATCTATCTATCTATCTATCTATCTATCTATCTATCTATCTATCTATCTATCTATCTATCTATCTATCTATCTATCTATCTATCTATCTATCTATCTATCTATTATCTATCTATCTATCTATCTATCTATCTATCTATCTATCTATCTATCTCTATCTATCTATCTATCTATCTATCTATCTATCTATCTATCTATCTATCTATTCTATCTATCTATCTATCTATCTATCTATCTATATCTATCTATCTATCTATCTATCTATCTATCTATCTATCTATCTATCTATCTATCTATCTATCTATCTATCTATCTATCTATCTATCTATCTATCTATCTATCTATCTATCTATCTATCTATCTATCTATCTATCTATCTATCTATCTATCTATCTATCTATCTATCTATCTATCTATCTATCTATCTATCTATCTATCTATCTATCTATCTATCTATCTATCTATCTATCTATCTATCTATCTATCTATCTATCTATCTATCTATCTATCTATCTATCTATCTATCTATCTATCTATCTATCTATCTATCTATCTATCTATCTATCTATCTATCTATCTATCTATCTATCTATCTATCTATCTATCTATCTTATCTATCTATCTATCTATCTATCTATCTATCTATCTATCTATCTATCTATCTATCTATCTATCTATCTATCTATCTATCTATCTATCTATCTATCTATCTATCTATCTATCTATCTATCTATCTATCTATCTATCTATCTATCATACAACAAGGATTTGATAGGACCTTTTCCTCAGTCTATTGGAAAATTGACAAAGCTATCAAATTTGTAAGTAAATGTGAATAAGCATTGAACATGAATTCACTTACAAGCTAATCTCATGATAATTTGCTGATCTTTTCTTAATTTCATGACAGTATCTTTGTTGGTTGTGGATTTTCTGGATCCTTAACCGACTCCATAGGAAATCTTACTCAACTGTTTTTTTTGTAATCATTCTGTGGTACTTTTTGTACCTTAATGCAAACTTTTTGTGCTACCAGATTTTGGTCCATCTCTAGATAGGCAATGCACTTCTAAACAGAGAAACAGTTCACGAGGAGTTCAATCCATACTGCTTTTCTTGTGTTTATACATTATCATATCTGAATAGTTATGTTTACTAAATCTATCTGTCTTCCAATCGTCTTCTGTATACACTCTAAAACAACCCCATTCTGCATTATGCAGATCTTAGAACAGGGATACAGTGAAGTTCAACTCAAGAAATGTTCATTAGAATGAAGATTAAATACACCAGGCGTCACAATAATAAAAATTGATTGTACTAGAAATTGATACTGCATTTCCAGTACACAAGTTAATACTCCTTCTACATCAATTAAGTTGACTATGTTTATCAAATGACTCTGTTATTCGGTGGTTTTTGGAACAGGACACTATTCAAAGGGCAGCCCGGTAAACTAAAGCTCCCGCCATGAGGTAGAGAGGTTGTTCCCCCGGCTTAAGACAAAAACAGCCCATTAAAGATAACAAACAAACTATGAACAACGGAATAACCTAGATATAAGTGTTTGTTGAGTTTATAATTTGTAAATTCTTAGCTCCTGTAAGAGCTGAAATTCAGAAAAATAAAACCATTAGTTGTTAAGTAAAATATGCCACCATCGACGGAGCATGTGATTTATCCACACACCAAATAAAATAAAATGCAAATCACATGTTCAACCTACTCATGTACATTGCACACTCCAAATTACAGAGCAGTAACTTCTGAGGACAATCTATCTATTGATAGTTCTACACTGCAATAATCAGAAAAAACAAGGAACCAAATATACTTTGTTCTGGTCTTGAACATCAAGCATCTAGTTCATGCGGAGTTTAAATAAGTCGTTCAAGCATAAAATGCTTAACATTGGCGAAAGGAATTGATCAAACAAAACCTTTGAGCTAAGCATCTGTAAGGGCCAAAACAGCCTAAAGAACTTTGCACATAGGTACAGTTTGGTATGTTATTTTCCGCAATGTGGCTTATTCAGTACATGAAGTAACGTGAATTCGTGGTCAACTTTAATCATTATAATAATTTCCACTAAAATAGGTCCGATTTATCGATAATAAGAAAACCCGCAAAATATGGTAGCTTTATCAGTAATTTATCGCTAAATAAATGTCGTTGAAAGTAATTACTTTTAGCGCCAATAATATAAGCATTTACGAAACATTCAATATAAATGCCACTAAACACTTTAACAACATTAAATGCAATGACCTTAACTTAAATGACATTAAATATTTTTGTTGTAATATTTATTGCCACAAAATAACTCTTTTGTTGTAGTTGGTAGTCGGTAACCACCATATACCTAGCACGACATATGATAATATACAAACAAGCATACAACTATTTTCTTTTGAGATTTGTAATATCTATATACATGTTAAAGAAGAGAGAAACACCATTCAAGATTTCAAGGATAACAAATACATGTTAAATGTTAGAGAAGAGAGCAACACTATTTAAGGATAACATCAACATGACAATGGACAGATAACATAACACATATAATTAACATTACTGGGTTCAATGAATCATAACCGATGATAAAATATTAAATAACGACTCAAACAACACACACTAACATCATGCAAATGATAAAATCAACATGACAATGGACTGTCAACATGGAACATAACTAAACTTATAGGGTTCGAATGAATCATAACAGATGATGAACATCATCGGATGACTCAAATTAGATATTTGTTATAAAAAGTATTTTAGTGTTTCTTTTGTGATAATTGAACAAAATTAAATTATTATGTTTATGTTACAAAAGATAATTATGGTACAATAAAAACAGAATTTAGATTTTGTGCATTGTCAGTTTACAAAATATTTTACACTATCAGGTAAATTTGACTTGCTGTTGCAGGTTAATTTTTTTTTTTTAATTTTTATGTAAATAGTTGGATAACTTGCAATAACAGATCAAGTTAACTGATAGTGTAAAATATTTTATTCACTAACTATGCACAGAACTTAAACGCATAAAAAAAATGATTATCCTAAAATGATTAATCGGGGCACAAAGCCACTAACACTTAAAAAGTTGACCAATTTTTTTTTTAAAATTGTTTTCTTCTTATAAGGACTTTGTTTAATTATTCTTATTTTGTATGGTAGGACTTGGATTTTCAATCCTTTTAGTTCCTCTTCCAGTAACTTTACCTTGACGTACATTATTTTGCTTATGTAAAGTAAGTAGGATTTTCAATCTGTGTGTATTTTACATTGAATTTATCTAAATTCGTGACCTCCCTCGCTAATTACGCGATTACAGCGACCATGAATTGACTCAATAAAATTCAGGTATGCATATTATTTCACGCGCAATAGTAGGATAGTCATTTAAACTGTCGGTGTATATTGGTCAAGCCTTTTTTCTATTGTATGCGTTGTCCAGTATTATGCCCAGTATGTATCGTAAGTGCAGTTTAATAGTGGAAAATTTTTGTAAATATTTTCATTAGATTATGTGACTTACGTATGTATTGTTGTTTGGTTGAAAGTAAGTTATCTTGAAATTAACTATGCAAGATTAGGTATTCCACCCCTAAGGTGGGATTAATAACACTACAATTACGGGATAAGTTATCTCAGGCATTTTTTCTCAATCAAATATGGGATAAATTGATCCTACCATTAAACCCAATATTAATTATCTCTAATCCTTTATACCAAACGAGCCCATACACTAATCATAGTGCTGACTGTACTCTACTACTCTCCATTTTTACCATAGATTTTTGGAATTCCTGTAGAATATTATTGCAATGGTCAAATCATTTTTTTTATGTATTCAACAATCTAATGCTCTTTATCATGGTTAGTATTAAGATATATTCTCTTAATAATATTTCCTTAATAGGACCTCTAAAATAGGTCTTATTTAACGGTAGCTTTACCAGCAATTTGTCGCTAAATAAAAAGTCGTTGAAAGTAATTATTTTTGGCACTAATATTATGAGCATTTACCTGCACTTGATATAACTGTCACTAAAGACGTTAACGCCATGCAATGACCTTAACTTAAATGCCGTTAAATATTTTTGTGGAAATATTTATTTACGCTAAATATCTCTTTCGTTGTAATGGTAGCCAGTAGTAGCCACCGTATACCTAGCACGACATATGATAATATACAAACGGGCATCTATCAATTTTCTTTTGAAGATGTGTAGTATCTAGATATATGCTGTTAAAGAAGAGAGCAACACCATTCAAGTATAAAATCAATATAACAATAAACTAATAACATATCATATATATATAACTAATATTAATGGGTTCGAATGAACCATAACTGATGATAGAACATCATAAGATGACTCAAACGACACACTGACACCATTCAAACGACAAAAACAACACGAATATGGACTGATAACATGACTCGAACGACACACACTAACACCATTCAAATGATAAAATCAACATGACAATGGACTGACAACATGACACAATAACTAAACTTGTAGGGTTCGAATGAACCATAAGACAGATGATAGGACTGACTCAAATTATAAGATATGACACACTGGGGATAACTCAAATGACACGATAAACCTAGATGCGCGCTTATTACTCATTCTCCTTCCACAGTGCGCGACTTAGGAACGACAGTTGAACTAGTAGGGAACTGCAGAAGAAGTAGATCCACCAGCCCTAATTAGGAAAGGGTGCACCAATATTGGGTCCACGTGAAGAACTTTCCCCATCACCACTAGTAGGAGACAAGGCATTTCCAAGGGTGAGAAATGGGAGTGGAGCATCACTCCCCATTTGTTGAAGTTCTGCCTCGAATTCAACTTTTTGCTTTTGAGCTTCCAATGCCTCCTTCAATTGTTCAAGTTGGGAGAGGCTAAGTCCTTCAATAATCGGAGATTCGCACACACGATCGTAGGCTCTCCTCCCAGATTCAAGTAGGGATTCCTCTACATCTCTCTCCTTTCGGAGAGACTCCTGCAAGTCCATGACCTCCTTATTCAGCGCACGTTGACCAGTGTTTCGATGAGCCATGATTAGGTGGTCATGGAGATCATCATCATTTGGTGGAGGGAGGTCCCTCCCCAGGAACCTATCCACCAGCGACTCCACTGAAGGGTGGCCAAAGGAGTAAACTTTGTTGGCCTTGCTTGGAGAAAATACCACAATGGCAATTTCAGCACCACATAGCGTACAAAGTTCACTAGCCTTTTTGAACAGGCCAGCACGACGCTTAGAGAAAGTAACTTGCATGTTACTCTCATTTTTCATTTTCACTATTTCGACCTTTTTTCGACCCTTGCTCAGTCTTGCCATGGCTAAATTAAAACTACTCAATTATTGTGAAACCAAGATGTAGTAGTTGTGATTTTTTATCTCAACACCAAGAGCTTTTATATTAGAAATTTCAATATTTTGTTTCACCTTTTTAGGAAAATAAATTAAAATTACTTGGAGAGCCTATAAATTTATGTTTTTTCTTTTTTTGTAAAAGATTTTAAAGGAACCAGCTTTCGCCTCTATTCTTTGTGTCGTTAGCGCTAATCGAATCCTTAATGACCATAATTCATAATTAGACAATATATGTTTTTCTTAATTTGAATTATGACGTTCTACAAAGTATTAAAAAGAAAACATTACATCATTAGTACGTATGATATTTTATTTTATCACTTTATTAATTTGAGTACACATTGAAGAGTAATAATAAAAAATAAAATATCAAATTATTACTATAACATTTCTGAATTTTCAAATGTAATATTCGAGCTATCCCTGAAGGTTCTGACATTCGGTGTTCATCTAATGAGCAAAGATACATGACATTTTTCTTTTATATATGTTTTATTAGTTCATCCACGATTATTACTTATTAGTTGATATGTACAATCACTTCAATTATTAGTTAACCATAAAATTAATATGGTTTGGTATTAAAAGCACCGATTATGTGAATAAGTTTGTCTTTTCCTCGTGCGGATTGGAGTAAAAATATTGTAGTAGGGAAAGGTTGTATTTCTCCCAAACCTACTAAAAACAATTGTTCATTCTGACATACTGCGATTAAAGAAGCAACTTTCTTATAAATTGAAAAATACATATTTAAAAGAAACAGGTTAATAACCTCTGAAATCAAATTATTTGTGGTTTGTTAATATATGAATACATGTTTACGATTCAAAAAGAACTGATCATTTTGTTTACAAAGTTGATCACGTCTTTGAAAGCTTGCCAAGCTAGTTACCAGAAAATGGTGTTAACTTGTCGTCTGACGACTCCCAAGCACCGGTAAGCTTAGAATGCGTGATTGTTTGTAACTTGTTCATTAGCAAGTGAATTAAGATGGAGTTTAATGAGTTAGGCATTACTTGATTAGTTGATTAAGAAGTAGTTAAACAACTAATGTGTTAGTTAGTTGGCTATTTTGTGATTAGTGATTAGTTAGGAAACAGTTTGAATAGAAGCTTCCAGAAGTTCTATATAAACAACACTATTGCATTGTAATGAACTAATTTTTTGGCCTCTTTACACTGAGATAATATCTTCCTTTCTCTTCTCTTCTCTGCTGAGCCCTAGCTCATTATCAATGACAACTT
The DNA here is from genome assembly GCA_030864215.1 of Capsicum pubescens. NCBI lineage: Eukaryota > Viridiplantae > Streptophyta > Magnoliopsida > Solanales > Solanaceae > Capsicum > Capsicum pubescens. The sequence continues at coordinate 269,617,923 of CM061545.1, read as the reverse complement.
AGATTAAACAATTGCAAAGATTCTAACATGGAATCAGAGCTTTGAACCACGATTGTGCGTTCCATGAAAGAGATTTGTGAGATTACGAGCTCATTGATAGTTTTCAGTAACGAAGGTTGAAGTTCTACCATGGCAGCTTCAACATTGAACACTGTGAAGTTCGATCACAATCATCCCCTATTTTTACACCCTTCAGACACCATCGGAGCGCCCATTATTCCGATGCAGCTAACCGGTTTCGATATCTATTCGATATGGAGTAGGGCTATGCGCATTCAGTTGCTTGGGAAAAATAATTTTGGGATTGTTGATGGCACATTGAAAAAGGAGGATTTCGGAGCTGATTTTCGACGTCAATGGGACCGGTGCAATGCAATTTTTCAAGGATGGATAATGAGCTCAGTAACACAGGACTTGCACACTGGAATTGTCTATGCTACTTATGCACGAACTTTTTGGGAGGCTTTGCATGAACACTTTGAAAAGGTAAATGCATCACAAGTTTACCAGTTGCATAAAGCCATAACGACTACTATACAAGGAAATGACAGTATACCTGGTTATTTTTCAAAACATCACAATTTATGGGATGAATTTGCTAGTATAGTTCCTCCGTCTTATGATTGCCCTAGATCAAGGGAGTTTAATAATCATGTTGAGAGACATAAATTGATGCAGTTCCTAATGGGCTTGAATGAAATGTATAATCAGTCGAGGAGTTAGATTTTGATGACTGAACCTACTCCAAATCTCAACAAGGCATATGCTATACTTGTTAAGCGAGAGAGCCAACGACTTATTGGTAGTTCCACTATACAAGGTGAAGGTGCTTATTTAACGGCTCTGTTAGCAGCAAAAGGCTTAGGTACTCGATTGTCAATTAGAGAAGGTTTTGTATCTAGAACATTGACTAGAGAGAGTTCAGATATTGTAGCTCACATGGTTGGGGGAGGAATACATTATCAACATAACAAAGGTAACTCTTTTCAGAAAGGAAGGAAGAATTGGAACAAAAAATGTGACTATTGTAAAATGCAAGGACATGTGGTAGATGACTGCTTTAAGCTACATGGATACCCACCTGATTGGAAATCTAAGAAGAAGGTGACATGGAATACTGCTTATAATGTTCAAGCTGAGGTCCCTATACCACAACTACATGATGGAACAAGAGAGAAGGGAAAAGCAATAGAGCCACTAATTTCCAGAGATTTACCAAGGGCTCTAACGCCGACAGGTGAGCAACATGGACAGATTTTGCAAATGCTTGAACGAGATTCTCCTCAGACCAATATGATGGCCAACATGGCAGGTATATCTCAAACTCCTAATACCGAATTAGAGAGTTTAAGATGGATAATTGATAGTGGTTCTACAAACCACATGGCTTACAAGTTTAGACATAATGCATGATGTGCAAGTTGTTACAAATGAACAAAGTAGAAAAGTTTAATTACCTAATGGAGGGGTGACCTTAGTGTCACACACTGGCTGCTGTAGACTGTCAAATACAGGAGAAATACATGATGTGCTTTTTGTCCCAGAATTTCAATACAATCTCTTATCGGTATCTAAGGTTACCAGGGAAATGAACTATTTTGTGTTATTCTATCCTGGATTCTGTTTGTTCCAGGACCTTAACATTGGGAAGCTGATGAGGATTGGTAAAGACGATACTCGTTTTTATCTTCTAGCTCGGCCTGGACCTTCCCCTAAAGAAGTTGTTGCTACTAAAATCTTGTCAGCTCAGGATGTTCAAAATACTATTATGTTATGGCACAGGAGATTGGCTCTTGCACCTGTTCACTCAATAAAGAACATGCTTGGATTTAATCTTGAACATTGTAACTCAGTATTAAGCACCTGTGAGATTTGTCCCTTAGCTAGACATACCAGACTCCCTTTTTCGAGTAGTTCTACTAGGTCTAGTAAAGTGTTTGATATGCTACATGTGGATATATGGGGACCTTATTGTACTCAGAAATTTTATGGTAACAAATTTTTTCTTACAATTGTTGATGATTTCTCAAGGACCATTTGGATTTTCTTGTTGAAATTCAAGACTGATGTCTTTCTTTCACTTAAACAGTTTTTTCGAATGGTGCTTACTCAATTTAATGTCACAGTTAAAGGTATAAGGACAGATAATGGGGGAGAGTTTATCAATGAAAATTTGCAATCTTTACTTAAAGAATTGGGTATTATTCACTACATAACTTGTGTACATACCCCTCAGAAAAATAGAGCAGCTGAGAGGAAGCACAAACACTTGCTTGAAGTGGCTAGAGCATTCCGGTTCCAGGGTCATATACCTCTCAAGTTTTGGGGTCATTGTATTCTTACTGCTGCTTATATTGTTAAAACAATTCCTTCTAGTGAACTTGCAGGGAAATCACCTTATAAGGTCTTTTTTGGAAAGAAACCTTATTTCTTCCATTTTAGAACATTCAGTTGTTTGTGTTTTGCTAACACACTACCTAAAACTTACAAGTTTGCTCCAAGAGCTGTAAGATCAATTTTTATGGGATATTCTAATGTCACCAAAGGGTATGTTCTGTTTGATCTTGCTGCGTAGAAGTTTTTGTTAATAGGGATGCGGTATTTTAGGAAAACCAATTTCCCTTCAAGGTACCCATACAGTTCTTATAATCTACAGATTTTATGTCACTCTCTCCAGGTCCTTGTGATGATGATGATTTTTATGCTCCTAGAAACATCTCCGAAGCACCTACTTTGGCTTCCTGATTACCAGTTGATCTCCCACCTTCTGATATTGTTTAAAATCCTTTACCATCTCTATCCCTACTGATGCTTCTACCTCTACTTTCAATCCATACAATCTATCAAATCTTAGATGATCCACAAGGCTCACTAAGCAACCTATTTGGTTATCAGATTTTGTTTCCAAACCGTCATCTAGCAATGTCCTTTATCCTCTTGCTGACACTGTTCCATATGCACATCTTTCTCCCTCTTATCAGAAGTATCTACATACTTTTTTTGCCGTATAAGAACCTACCTCTTATCAAGAGGCTATCAAATATCCGAGATGGTTGGAAGCTATGTACAATGAGTTAAAGGATCTTAATGATAATCATACTTGGGACCTGGTTCCCCTTCCCAAGGGTAAAGTTCCTATTGGCTGCAGATGGGTCTATAAAGTCAAGTTAAAAGCTAATGGCGATATTGAGAGATTTAAAGCTCAATTAGTTGCTAAGTGATTTAATCAGACAACAGGTATTGATTTTCATGATACCTTTTCTCCAGCAGTTAAAATTGCTACAGTCAGGACAATTCTCTCTTTGGTTGCTCAACACAATTGGTTCATTCATCAGTTAGATGTGTACAATGCTTTTCTCCATGGTGACTTGCATGATGAGGTGTATAAGCAGTTGCTTGAGGGTTTTCCAAGTCAGGGGGAGAATGGTATTGTATGTTGACTTATCAAATCCCTCTATGGTCTTAAGAAAGAAAGTAGGCAGTGGAATTTGAAATTGAGTGAGTCACTCGTGCATTCTGGTTTTACTCAGAGCAACCTGGATCATTCTTTATTCATAAAAAAACAAGGGTTAGACATAGTTGCAATCCTTGTGTATGTAGATAACATGCTTGTGACTGGTAATAGCTTGGGCCTCATAGAACATTCTAAAGCTTCTCTTCAGAAAGCAATTAAAATCAAGGATCTTAGTAATTAAAAATTCTTTCTTGGCATGGAATTTAGTAGATCTGCCAAAGGTATTCTTATGAATCAAAGGAAGTATGCATTGGAAATTACCTCTGATTTAGGGTTAGGAAGTGCTAAACCAGCTATGACACCCCTTGAAATGAACATGAAGTTAACGACATAGGAATTTGATCAAGTCACAGGAGAATCAACAGATGAACCTTTTGAAAACAGAGAGCAATATCAGAGGTTGATAGGTAAAATGTTGTATTTAAGACTGACAAGGCCAGACATTGCATTCTCAGTTCAAACACTTAGTCAATTCCTGCAACAACCAAAAAGGTCGCATTGGGATGCAACTGTGAGAGTAATGAATTATGTGAAGAGAGAACAAGGACTTGGAATCTTGTTAAGAAGCAAGATATCAAACAAGCTAAATGTATATTGTGATGTAGACTGGGCTTCATGTCCCAATACCAGAAGGTCAGTTTCAGGCTTTTTAGTCATGGTGAATCACTATTGTCGTGGAAGGCAAAGAAACAAAATGTAGTCTCCAGAAGTTCAGCAGAAGCTGAATACAGGAGCATGGCTAATGCAGTTTCAGAACTAGTATGGATCGCTGCATTATTAAAGGAGCTGGGAAGTAAAATTGAGGAACCAATAATTGTGTTTAGTGACAGTAGAGCAGCATTACAGATAGCAGCCAATCCAGTGTTCCATGAGAGGACTAAACACATAGAGATTGACTGCGACTTTATCAATAAAAAATACAAGAAGGAGTCTTGAAAATAAAACATGTGAGCTCAAGAGAACAACTTGCAGACATACTTACTAAGGGCTTACCTCGGTTGCAACATGAAAACTTAGTAGGCAAGCTTGGTGTGTTAAATGTCTTTGCACCCACCAGATTGAGAGGGAGTAATGAGTTAGGAATTACTTGATTAAGAAGTAGTTAAACAACTAATGTGTTAGTTAGTTGGCTAAGCAGTGATTAGTTATTAGTTAGGAAACAGTTAGAATAGAAGCTTCCAGAAGTTCTATATAAACAACACTATTGCATTGTAATGAACTAATTTTTTGGCCTCTTTACACTGAAATAATATCTCACTTTCTCTTCTCTTCTCTGCTGAGCCATAGCTCATTATCAATGACAGCTTAGATTGAACAATTGCACAGATTCTAACAGAGTTTTTTGCTGCTCCTTATGACTTATAGGACCTAACTTCAACTTGGGGTATATTGCTAATTACTGTTCTTGATCTTTGTAGGTTGCTTCCAAGCTCAAATCATTTAAATTTTAAAATAAAATTACTATTTTTTTTGTTATTTATAGAGTGGTATTTTTCATCCCTATCAAATAAAGCAGAGGAGGAGAACTGGAAGAGAGAAAGAAAAAGAGCAAAGGAATGACAAGTCTAATGGGGGAAAATGACTGACACATTGACTACCTTCGATAGAAGAAAAAAATTCAAGTGGTCTAACCAATCCCTAGGGAGGACCCCAACTGAAAGGCACTAGACGAACTAACGACAAGCTAGATAAAAAAAATCAGCTGGCCCTATGTGTAAAACCTTCTCGGGGGGAGAGTCTTTCTTCAATGAGAATAAAGAAAGTTTTTGGGCAAGACAAGAAAGGAACTCACCCTTTAATTTGACACCAAGGGTTAAGAGTTGATTGTTGGCGATGATGACTTGGTGAAGGGAATATATGAGAGAATGTTCTCAAACTGGGTTACGACCAACGCAAAACTTCTTGCAAGCCAAAATAATGGAGATATTTTTTTATTTTGAGCTATTATCTTCCTCAATATGGTTTATTTGTTATAAGAATTAATGTGAATTCATGGTCAACTTTAGTCGTTATAATAATTGCCGCTAAAATAGGTATCATTTACCGGTAATAAAAAAAGCCGCAATATATGACCGGTTGCTTTACCGGCAATAATAATTATCGATAAAAGTAATTACTTTTAGCTTCAAAAATATAGATATTCACCGGCACTCGATATAAATATCATCAAAGACTTTATGACAATGAATGCAACATCGTTCACTCAAATGCCGCTATATTTTTAGGGTAAATACATTTGATGTATAATGCATATGTATTTTTAAGCAAAATATCAACACTGCATATGTATTTTTATGCTAAAAAACATTTTGATGTATAATCCATTTGTATTTTTAAGCAAAATATCAACACTACATATGTATCTTTTGTAACTAAAATCTCACAATAAAATGTAGAACTACATAAAAAACTCAAATTTATCTTCAATTCAAATTCTCATTTATAATGATAATAAATGAACAAATATTAAAATATATATTAGTTGTGATCAAGGTGTATTTTTGAAATGCTTAATTTTAACACTGCATATGTATTTTTAGGGTAAATACATTTGGTATATAATGCATATGTATTTTTAAGAAAAATATCAATACTGCATATGTATTTTATAACTAAAATCTCACAATACAAAGTAGAACTTCATAAAAAACACAAGTTTATATTTAATTCAAATTCGCATTTATATTGATAATAAATGAAAACATATTAAAAATATATATTAGATATGGGTCCAGATGTATTTTTGAAAATGCTTAATCTTAACACTGCATATGTATTTTTAGGATAAAAACTTTTGATTGATACTGCATACGTATTTTTAAGCATAATATGAACACTACATTTGTATTATTTTTAACTAAATCTCACAGTAAAATATATAACTGTAAAAAAATACTCAAATTAAACTTTAATTCAAATCAAAATTAGACCCAATTAAATCAGAATTAATTTCATTCAGTTAAAAAATAAGTACTATTATAACCTACAATTAGAACCACTTCAAACATAAAAATTAGTTTGTACAATCAGAACCTACATTCATACACCAGTTTCTCTAACTGTACACAGTAATAAATCCGTCAATCATCATACATCAAAAACTTCATTAACACTAGTTATTCTACTTTGCCTTGCAGGCCTCAAGGGTGCTTTGACACCACTATGAGCATTTGGTTCTTGTTTTCGGATCCCATAGTCCCACAAAAGTGCAGCATATCTTGTACGGAAGTGCGTTGGGTCGAACTCAATTGCAATAACTTTGTGACCATAAGAAAGGCACTCTACATATGTAACCATAAAGAGACCACAATCGTGACAAAAACAAGGAAAAAATAATTATTTATAAGTAAAATATATTTTGTACAAACATTCAATTTTGGTATATGTAAATTAAAAACTTACAAGCTTCCACTCGGTTGTTGAGGCAAATTCTCTTCAAATATCACATCAAACAGATCTGAGTAATCTTTGTCTTTGTATCTTGAATGATTTTGAAGATCAATTCCTTTCTTATTGTAGAAATCACAAGCTTGGAGACACGAAGAGATAATCTCAGCTAATTTCTTGATTTGAGCAAGAACAGTCGGATAAGAAAAAAATTCATATAAACAAGCATATGTATTTTAAGCAGACCAAAAATGCAACCAATACTGAAAATACATATCAATTCTACTAAAAATACATATAGCCAATAGACAGTTCATGAATAGTTAACACAATACTTAACAGTACTTATTGGCCTATATCTTTAACTCACAACTTTGATAATATCTTTATTACCCTATTTAGAACAACACAATACTTAACAGTCAAAAAAATACCCCATCCTCACTATCTTCTTCAGAATCATCAGCATAAGATTTCGGAACATCGTCTTCAATTTCTTCAACTTTCGTTTTCTTTTCGTACCATTTTTAAATTTTTTGCTCCTTCTTCAAACCTTTTTTTTTCAAAATTTCACTGATCTTCACTATGTCGTTGCGAAACTTCGACCTAATCTCCTTCGATCTCCTAGATTTCTTCAACTGTATAGGATTTACAACAACTTTAACTAAATCTTCATGAGTTAACCCAAGACTAAAAGATTGTGCATAATCAAACTCTACATTCATATTCCGTATACCGTTATTTGTTGGTGTTTTTTCTGTATGTTCATCCATTAAAACATAAAACCCTTAAAATCTGATTTTCAGTTGAATTACAATATGAAAAAAAAAAGAACCGCTAACATGCAATATGCGATTAATAGTTACCTGAAATAGAGGAAGTAAATCATTATCACAAATTGTGCTAGAATCGTGCAAAAGGAATAAAATTTGAAGTGGGAGAGATCGTTAATGGCGAATGAAAAGGAATAAAAATTTTAAATTAAGGAAAGAGAAATAAGAATGGCGTGAAAAGGGGATTTTAGCACAGTAACTTTCTTATTTTGTAAAAAATAGGGGACCACTTAAAATAATGTTACAGATGCTACATAATGTAATTAGGATAAAGTGTTGCTATTTTTTGTAATTTAATACTTAAGTATGCTACTATAGGTAGTTTTCCCTTTACTATTTTTACTCTAGAGAAAATTTAAAGAAACCATATCTTACACCAGACTCAAGATAATTCTATAATTATAAAATGATAAGCCTAAAAATTCATGGTGCTTTTCAAATTCATTATTTCACAAAAAGAAAATCTCCGGAGGTGCATTTACACTTTCCAAATTTTGGTGTTAAAAAGCACTTAAACCCCAGGACAAATTTATTTTTAAAAAATTACTAACATGAGGTGTATGTGTATAGAAACTTAATTTCTTTTTTTTTTTAAAATAAAATAAACTCCATTTCCCCTCAATTCTAATAAAAGAAACCAAATGCACACACAACAAAGAAAGAACAAAAGAAATACTCGTAAGTAGGCAGTGGAACTGAATTGCTTCTTCGTTATTTTTTTGGTAAGTTTCAAAAATAGCAACTGTTTGGCACAAAATTCATATTTCATAACCACACTTTATAATATTATTATTTATAATCGATGTATTTGATTCACATTTATTGTATTTGCATTACTTAATAATCTGTATGTATAAAAATCATAAATACATAAGTCACATTTTAAATTTTATATTTTTTTTATTTTCAAAAATTATGATTACATTAAATACAAGCCATGAATAATCACTACAAAAAAAAACGTGTTTTAGCCACGTGCAAAACCGTGGCTATATGGTACCAAAATCGTAGCTAAATAGTTTAGCCACTGTTCATTAGCCCCGGTTAAAGGTGGGTCCAACAGGGGCGTGGCGAGTAAATTAGCCACGGTTTTAACGTCTGTGGTAACATTTCATTAGCCACGGTTTTCAGGTACATTTAGCCACGGCCATTCCATGGGTAATTTGTTCAAATTTTGTGCTATCATATCAGTTTGCCACAGTTTTAACCGTGGCAAAAATGCCTAGTTTTTAAGAAATATATATTTTTTTCATATAAATTAGCCACGGTTTTAACCGTGGAAAAAAAGTATCCAACTTTTTTAAAAATATATATTTTAGCATAAATTTGCCATGATTTAATCGTGACAAAAGTGCCAGCTCTTTTTAAATATATATATATATATATATATGATAGTCTGATACTAATTTCTAAATAATGATAGACATTCACTTACACATTAACCATTATACACAAGATTGATATTAATTGTAACATAATTATCAATGTTCTGATATTGTTCAATATATTGGCACAAAAGATAAGGTCCAAACCTTAAATATTCATAAAAAATACCATAAATACTAATGTTAAAGAAACACCAAAATATACTAAAGCCTAAGAAGATTACTGCTTGAGCTACCAAGATTCACATGTCTATTTCTAGACATTCCAAAAGCTTTTGAAGGACAAACATTTCCACCTAAACCACGCACACGTCCAGAATGTTTAGATCCAAACACTTTTTCAATGGCGTCATTAGGATGAGCTAGTATCTTCAAAGGAACACCGTAACTGATAGCAAGTTCCTGATCTTTAGGTAGATGCTCCGATATTTTATCCAACAAGCAAATTAGATAAATGAGATATCCTCGTACCAATAAGACTTCTCTGTAATAGAGTTGGGTATTAATTCAAGCAATTGTCCATTATATATAGAGACGTATTAATTCAAGCAATTGTCCATTAAATATAGAGATGCTTCAACAACAACAAAAAATCTAGTATACTCCCACCGTGGGGTCTGGGGTGGATAAAATGTACGCAGTCCATACCGCTACCTCTGAAGAAGTAGAGAGGTTGTTTCCGATAGACCCCCGGCTCAAGATAAAGAATAGTGTTCAACTAGAACCGAGCTTGTATTAAACTAATAACAATAATATTGTCATAATTATACAGATATACCAGCAAGGAATTTAATCTCAGGAATGGACAAGAATGATTAAACAAATGATGTTCAAGCAGGCAATCAACAATTGATGTCGCTAATGTACAGTTTTGAGCATGTGCCACTTATACATTGTATCATACTATCATTTACTTGCATCATCCTTACTTCACATAGACAATTTTAGAGTCACCTAATTAACTTCATCCTTTCCTTGTACACTACATAACTTTTAACCTTGTAGAAAGTTTGGAAAGTTTCCTTTATTCTTGACATACCAATAATTGTATAAGCAAGAGTTCTAACATATAAAATAAATATCCATCAAACAATAAATACGTCAGAGAAAACAATCAGCCCACAACGGTATCTGTATATTGTCACACCACTTTTTCGTCTCCAAAAAATTACATTTTATGGTTTCGAAAGGGTTTTAATTATTAAAGTGGCAAAAGATGAAAATTTATTTCGAAAAGAACTTTTTATATTCAAAACTCAGAGTCGCCACTTGGCATAATCTTGTGTGCCATGTCACCTTTGGAAAACCCTTTTCAAAACAATTTTGACTTTGTAAAACTGATCCGCGAACAAAGAATCCAACTAAGGAATTCTGTTGACTGAGGGGAAGGTGTTAGGCACCCCTCGGTCCCGTGGTTCGAACACGGTCGCTTGGTGAAGAGTATCGGCTAATAATACACCACAAAAGTATAAACCACACAAAGTACATAAGCAGACATCAAACAACAATCCAAAAACCAAAATAATAATGTCCAGTCCAATTATTACAACCCGAAATAAAAAAAAAGGTACTGAAAAATAAACCTACGCTAACCTACACTAATCCTAAACTACGATCCAATGCCTTACCTGATGCTTCGGGATTTCATCATGGACGTCCTCCGAATACATGATACGTCGGGGCATTCCCCGGTGAATCAAAACAAATCCATCGGAGCATTCCCCGGACAAATGAATACAACAGATCCCAATGCATAAATCGAAACCACTCCACAAATATTTCATCATTTCAATAATCACAGATCCTAAACTTTGTCTACCCAACCTACTTTTGCCTACCTAACTCGACCTATCATGGCACTATCACGATCGACGACGTCAATGAATCAAAATAACAACAAATCAAAATTAATCCTAATTCACTTTAGCAAATTTTCAATTCGCGCCCCCAACTTTTTTAACACGATTAAACCAATTCAATATATAATCCACCGATCAAGTTTTCATATCCAAATCCAACATCAACCCACACATCACGAAGATTCAAACATGCCAAACACATAAATCATTCATAATTATGTTAAAAACTAAAAGGAAAAGAAGATAGAATTGGACCTCAATTGATGACTTTATTCCGAACAACTTGGGACCGACCGGAGCTCGCGAACCAACGGAACCTCAACATCAACCCTCATCAACGACCAAATCCCAGCTTCGATATACTCCAAATCCCCGCTGCTGATTAGAGGACGGAACTGTGTATGGTTTCTTGATAGCTTTTCAACAGAAACAATGATCGAACTTTAATTTATGCCGAAACAGTAACCCAAATCAAAAAATTCCGCCGAAATAGTAGGCAAACGATGGTTCGTTGCCCTTTTCTGATGGCAACGTTGGATTTTTTTTATGACTAAATCGGCGGGTTCCCGATGAGATCTTGCCGAAAACCGATCAAATCAACTATGTTCTTCCACCCTCTCCCTCGATTTCACTATTTTCTCCTTTTTTTAATAGATGCGTGTAGATGTATATATCAGTGTGTGAATGAGTGTGAGGCATATTTTTTCGGCAAGCTCGCCATTTTTCTGATCAACTTTCCATTTTCAATTGTTTCTCCGTGTGTGTGTGCATGCACCGGTATGTGAGTGTGTGTATGTTCAAAGGCTGTGTGTATATGAGAATAACGGGTGTGAGTTGTGTGTTGTGTGTGTGACCGTGTAGAAGATGAGAGAATGGAGTCCCTCCTATGGTGTATATCTTGTTTGTGTATATTCTGAGTGTGATGTGAATGAATGGAAAAATGGGAATTCCCTTTTTAATAGTGTGTGGGCCCCCCTCCTTTTCTTAAAGTGGAAAATCTATTTTTTGGTCCCTTTTTTCCATCTATATCCATGTATGGATATGTACATATATGTTAGGGGTTTGAGGTGGGGGTGACGTGGGGTAAAGTTTGTTAGGGTAGGGTAGGTAGGTGTCTTGTTTTGATTGGATAGGTTGTTAGGATAAAAATAAAATTAGTTAGAAATTTTATTTTGTCATTTTATGGAGGGATAATTACATGGTTGAGGGTACACGATATGATAAGGTAAAAGTGGTAAAAATATTTTGGGGAGGGACAAAATTAGGTTTCTACATCATGCCCCCTTTGAATGCAAACACGAAGTGGTTTCAGACAAAGAAGTAGACAACGAGATCTAATTTTGACCCGACCATTATTCATGGAAAGAAACAGAAGGAGGAAGGACAACCGAGTTGGAGAGTCGAGTGAGGTCCCGTCGAGGTTCCGGTCCGCGGCTCTGTTATTACATCAGAAATGAGAATTACAAGTTAAAACATAGATGAAATTACAAAATCCTATCTATGCAGCTTCTTCTGAACTCTTGACTTGAGTTTCATCACCCTATTCTTCAGGCGGGCTCCTGACTTGCATTCCTTCAACTTGTTGCTTGCCTTTCAATTTCTTCACCCTATTCTCCAGGTCGGTTCCTGACTTGCTATTTCATCAACTTGTTGCTATGCTTTCAACTTCTTCACCCTGTTCTGCAGGCGGGCTCCTGACTTGCTATTTTTCAATCGATTTAACTTTCAATTTCTTCACCTTGTTGCTTGGTTTTCTATTTATTCGCCCTGTGCTTCAGGCAGGCTCCTGAAATCACATCAAAACTGGAAAGAAAATTATCCCAAACAAAAATTGTTATAAAGAGAAATTTCCTTTTCCAGAAAAGTAAAGTTCCAAAAATAAGAATTAAATTTTTCCCCAGTTTATCATCAGAAGACTTTTGGAAAAGTCACATCATACCTACTTGCATGTTGCAATGATGAATCAAGACTCTGGCCAAGAAATGCATCTCTTGAGAGTAAAATTGAATAACCAAGACTAGGAAGTGCATCTCCTAAGAATTAAAGTAAGGGATTCTAACTAGAAAGTGCGTCTTCTAGACATACAAGTTTAAGTTAAGAAGTGGGTCACCTAACAAATGAAAACTAGCAAGGAAGTGCGTCTCCTAAGGATTAAGTGCAATAACTCGACTAGAAAGTACATCTACAGAGAATCAAAACTTAAGTTAGGAAGTGCATTACCCAAAAAGCAAAGTTTGAATTACCCAATCAAGGAAGTGCATCTCCTTACTAATGTTGCTTGAATGATCAAAACAAGGAAGTGCATCTCCTTACAAATGTTGCTTGAATTATCCAAACAAGGAAGTGCGTCTCCTTATAAATACCGCTTGAATTACCAAACAAGGAAGTGCATTTCCTCACAAATGTTGCTGGAATTATCCAAACAAGGAAGTGCGTCTCCATGGCTTTGAATATCAAATATGTGCAGAAATATTGCCTGTTGCATTTGAAAAAGTGAGAATGTTACGGCCTTTGATGTTTAGGCTTTTGAAATCCTTGATTCGAAGGTAGCACGTGTTCCTGTTTCATACAAAGAAAACCTGTTAGTTTAAAAACATAGTGGATGATTTGTGGCTTTGGCTTTCGTGGAAATCGCTCTTGCCCCAGTCATATTTAATCTTGCTTTCAACCATCAACATGTGTCACTGGCTTGCTGTATCATTGACCCGAACTCAGATTATTAAGCGTGACTCTGTAACAAATACAGTATCTCTTCTTTGTCATGTTTCTCAGATAAACCCTTTGAACCTTGGTATTTCCATGAGTTCCCAGACTTATCGGCTGACAAAACTTTCTGCATGCCTAGTTTTGGCTCACAATCATGTCCTTTGCATGTGCTGGCCCTTTTGTCTTGCTTCGTGCAATTGAAGAAGCTGGTAGCCAGTTTTGAAATCTTTTCTCACTTATTTTGACACGGACTTTACTCAAAGACAAGAGAAAAATGACAATGACTTTTATTTGGACAATTGACTTAAGAAAACAAAATAAAAATAAAGAGAAGAAAGAAAAGACAATGAGTGTCCCCATTTGAAACAAAGAAATGAAAATTTTATCTAAAAATGACAGTCAACTCTAATGATTATGCCATGCATTTTGGATTAAGGTACCTGATCTTTCCATCCAAACTTTCTACCAATTGTTGTTGAGTTAATGGCCTTGAAACTGAGTTGCTCTCTTAGGCTAATTGCATTCAGACCTCATTCGGCTAGTTACGCCTTAAAGGGTCTTTTCCTCAGCTCACCATTGACTTATGGTGTCTTTGAGGGGTTTTCACCATTGAGACTCTCTTATTTTCGTCTCTCTCAACTCACAGTCGTCTTATGGTGCCCGTGAGGGTTTTCACCAATAATACTCTCTCATTTTTATCTCTCTCAACTTACTATCATCTTACGGTGCTCGTGAAGGTTTTCACCAATAAGACTCTCTCATTTTTATTTCTCTCTTGATTCCTTGTGTTGAGGAAGACAGGTAGTTCCCAAATACATCATCATATCCTTTGCATGCTTTGCCTTAACATCCCCAAAGATTGATCTGAAGGTCTTTTCTTTGGTTGTAACTTGGCTTTTGGATAGGGTTAGAAAGAAAGGATGACGTGAGGCCCAAACGACACTTGAAGTGGGTTAGGACCTACAACTTTTGGAATCGACTCAAACAATAAGGATTAACTCATGCCCCAGTTTCTTTTGACTGGGTGATTCTAAATTATTTATTTGGTTGGACCGAGCCCTTAGTAGGGCAGCCTACGTATCTCACCTCCGAGAGAGGAGAATCAGGTCATGCGTAGTTTTGGCAGCCTGTTCTTTCTTTTGATCGGATTTTTCTTTTTTTTTCTTTTGTTGATTCTTTTTTTCTTTGAGACCCTTTCTGACCCTATTTTTCTTGACACTCTTCTCTTTTCTTTCTTTTTGGACATATTTTTTCTCTTTTTTTATTGAACTTTTTTTGACTTTATTGTTTTGCTCGAAACTTTTCTTTTGAGCTTTGCTTACTATATTGATTCCAAAAGAAGGGTATGAAATAATATAAGACTGAATCTCAAATGGGGTAAAAAAAGGATGACACGATGTTTGGATAGCAGAATGAAATGCCTTCGTCATATCAATCCTTGAAAATGCAAGTACATATCATGCAATATGAAAGTGAGAGATAAAAATCATGTGTGACACTTTAACAATACTAACTTAAACTAAATGTGTGTCACTTCTTCTTCTATACTTGCTCGGCATACAACTCTACCTTTGTTATGCATCCCTCACATCGAGTGATTCATGCTTTTGTGGAGCTGATTTTCTTTTTGTTCCTCTTGATATAGGATCATGCAACCACTGTTTGACCTAATTAGGACCTGCCTTTCGATTGATGACCAAGTTGTTCTTGTGATTCTCAAAACAATTGCCTTAACCTATTACCAAATGTCTCAGCACTCTATCTATTTTCTCATATGCTCTTTTTTTCTAACTTTAACCCTCTGATTCAAAGTACATGCTTAAACTGGATTTTAAGATCTGGCTAAAACTTTCACTAGCGTGTCATATCACTAGGGTCAACATAAAATGTACTATGTAAAGAAAACAAACAAACAAAACATATTTAAAACACAAAGAAAAATGGGACACTTCATTTAGTTGAAACAAAAGATAGAAGGGTTTGAACATAAACAACAAAAGGAAAAAACAAGATAGATCCCAAACTACAACCCTGAAATAATTCGGATAACAGAAAATAAAACAAAACAAACTACCAGACCCCTTCCTAGTAAGGAGATGGGTGACTTCTCAATTGCTCTGCCTGACATCTTAGCCACTGGTTTGCATATCAACATGACTAGAGCTTTCCTCACTGTCAATGTTCTGTACCATGATTGATTTATCTTGAATCATCTTTTCAATTTCTCTTTTCAAAGCACGACAATCTTTAATACTGAGACCCGGAACATCAGAATGATATGCGCATCGTACACTAGGATCAAAACTTCTTGAATGTGGGTCAGGAGTATACCCAATGAGAGGAGTGATCATGTCCTGCTGTACCAATCTCTGGAATAAACTTGCATACGACTCTCCAATCGGTGTGAAGTTATCCCTCGACTTCTGTCTTATTTCATTATTTGGCTTAAATTGAAAACCAGACCTAGAAGGGCTTCGGTATGTATGTGGAGCTGAAGGATAACTCGACAGAGTTGGTGCACTCCAGTGTGGGTAAGATGAGGGTTGAACATATGGTTGCACATTATACACTTGATATGGAGATGGGGGAATGAAATATAATGGATTTTGGGAAAGATTCTGTGGAACTTGGCCATAAACTTGGGTTTGAGCCTGTGGGTAACGATGGCATGGTCCTCTTACCCGTGTATGTTGTCCAACTATAATGGCTGATGCATCTTCCTCATTCTTCTTTCCTTCAACACTTCCCGAACCTTTTTGAATTTCTTGAGTAGTCGCTTTCAATATTGCAAAACTCACAATGCGACCGGTCTTAATTCCATCCTCAATCATCTCCCCCATTTTGAGGACCTCAATAAATGGCTTGCCTAATGCAGGTAACAAGTGTTGATAATATGTTTCATCCTGCGCTTGAATAAACGCCTCCACTATCTTACTTTCTTTCATTGGCGGTTTCACCCGAGCATCTTGTTCATGCCATCTAATTGCATACTCTCGGAAAGTTTCAGTACTCTTTTTCTTCATATTAGTCAGAGATTTTTCGTCAGGAATCAACTCCATATTGTATTGAAATTGTTGCACGAATTCATTAGCAAGGTTATCTCAGCTATTCCACTTGTCGATGTCTTGGTCAACAAACCATTCTGAAGCTAGATCTGAAAGACTCTCACCAAAATATGCCATAAGTAATTCTTCCTTCCCTCCAGCACCCCTTAGCTGGTTGCAATATCGTCTCAAATGTGCTACAGGATCACCATGTCCATCATACTTCTCAAACTTCGGCATTTTAAAACCAAAAGAAAGATGTACATCTGGAAACATGCACAGATCTTTATATGAGACACTTTTGTACCCCCTAAGTCCTTGCAAGTTTTTCATAGTCAGTTCCAAACTTCTTAATTTTCTGGATATTTCCTCTTGTTCTTCTGTCATAACAGGCTTCTCAGTGTTAGGAGGAAATTCAGGCGGTTGAGGGCAATCGTAAGGACCAGTCGACTTAAATGTGGGCTCGAGAGCATAATGTTGATCACTAAAAATATTCAATGCAGGCTCCCTTGTAGAGTAGGGAGGCACAACTTGTGGATAAACATCAAAAGTAGGAGCTTTAGGTGGGGGTGGCACCGCAAAAGCATGAACAACAGCTGGATCCGAGTATGTGGTAGTCTTGTATTGGGGAGTGAGGAAATGAACATTGGAAGTGGTTGGATATTGTTGCCCCGGAGTCGATCCTGATGCATGTTGTGGCATATCAACAAAAATGGGAAATTGTGCACGTGACACGGGAGGCAAGCTAGAAAGATATTTTAGATTATCAGTGGGAACTGGAGGAGGCGGCAACCCATTAGCCCAAGCTCGATGCATTTCTATTATTTGCCGCCTTAATTTTCGAATCTCTTCATTATCTCCTACATTCTCATTCCCCGAACTCCCTATCTGATTAGTGACAACTAGCTCGGTATCCTTGTTGTCCATAACTTCCTCTGTGACTTGGAGCAATATGGAGGACCAGCCAAAATGCCACAAACCAACCACCTTTAACTAACTGGGCAAGAGATAGCAAATGGTTAGAGTTTAACAGTTTTTCAAAACCTCTTTTTTTTTCTTGAATAGATCACCGAACCCAAAAAAGGGCGCCTACGTATCTCACCCCCGAAAGGGGAGAATCAGGTGTGCGTAGTTCGTGAAGTTTTGCCAAAATGGCCAATTAAAATCTTTTTTTTTCTTTTTCTTGAAACTTTATAAAGAAAAGAAAATAACAAATTATCAAAAGAATTGACGAAAATCTTCTTGCATTTTTTAGGTTTAAACTCCCTATACAAAATTGAATCTATGATTATCAAAGAAAAATCTTTTTGGGTTTTCGATTTAGAATTTCATAGGAAAATGAAACTTGAAACTATTAAAGAAAAATCTTTTTGTAGTTTTCTTCTAGAGATGTATATGAAACACCTACTCTAAGTGAAGAGTGAAGAAAATCTTTTTGAATTTTTCAGATTCCTGTACAACATGAAATCTATGATTACTGAAGAAAATATTTTTGGATTTTCGATTTTAAATTTCATACGAAAATGATACTTGAACCTATTAAAGGAAAATATATATTTTTTTGTTTTCTTTTAAAGATGTACATGAGACACCTACTCTAAATGAAGAGTGAAGAAAATCTTTTTTGGATTTTTGAAATAAGATTCCCGAACCTAAAATAGGTTGCCTACGTATCTCACTCCCGAGAGAGGAGAATCAGGGGTGCGTAGTTCGTCCAAATTGGACAAATAAATATTAACTAACAGACTGACCCTAACTTAAGAGATACAACCAAAGACTGATGAATAAAAAAAAACATAAAAAATTTTGGGTTTTTAATTTGACACCCACAACTATGAAAGAAAAATCTGTTTTTGAATTTTCGAATTATGAATGCGTGGTAAAGTAATAAAAGGATTTTTTTTTTGATATTTTCGTTATATGAAATGTACAAAACTTCTACCCTTTTTTTTTTCTTTTTTTCATTTTCCTTTATAAAACCTCCTATTGTAAAAAAAATCTTTTTTGAAAATTTTGAATTGTGTAAAACAAAAGCCATAAAGAACTCTAAAAACTACAAAACTCTTTTTTGGACTTCTTTTTGTTTTTCCACACACTTTACTTCTAACACATGTTTTACCCCACATCAGTCTGTCAAATGACCACATTATCCTCAAAGATGCAGTATTTAGCACGTAGGGATGCTTTAGGGGTGAGTCTCCTACAAAGAACCGTGTGGGCCCCGCTAGGTCTCAATATGATGCACATAAGACCTAAAGGCTGACCTACGTTGTGGTTTACTAACAAGGCCGTTCGGGGGAGCATATGGTCGATAGTGGCTACTTTGGTTTCCACTTACTCCATACATCCAACGGCTCCCCCCCTAAAATAAAGATGACTCTACTAGAGTTTGTGCGCACGACGTGCGCTCCGAGACTTGTTGCGAAAAGAATTGACTCGGGTTATGCAAATGATGCCAGATATAAAGCGGTAACACATAAAGAAAAACTGTAAACAAAGAGCACAGAAACGCACAACAGTGATAAGAATAACACAAACAATAATCACAAACAATGTTTATACATCCATAATGTCGAACAAAGCCGATACAACTCCAAAAATAAGCTCGAATTCTGAAAATTCCCCAACAGAGTCGCCAGAGCTGTCACACCACTTTTTCGTCTCCAAAAAATTACATTTTATGGTTTCGAAAGGGTTTTAATTATTAAAGTGGCAAAAGATGAAAATTTATTTCGAAAAGAACTTTTTATATTCAAAACTCAGAGTCGCCACTTGGCATAATCTTGTGTGCCATGTCACCTTTGGAAAACCCTTTTCAAAATAATTTTGACTTTGTAAAACTGATCCGCGAACAAATTTTCCAACTAAGGAATTCTGTTGACCGAGGGGAAGGTGTTAGGCACCCCTCGGTCTCGTGGTTCGACCACGGTTGCTTGGTGAAGAGTATCGGCTAATTAGACACCACAAATGTATAAACCACACAAAGCACATAAGCAAACATCAAACAACAATCCAAAAACCAAAATAATAATGTCCAGTCCAATTATTACAACCCGAAATAAAAAAAAAGGTACTGAAAAATAAACCTACGCTAACCTACACTAATCCTAAACTACGATCCAATGCCTTACCTGATGCTTCGGGCCTTCATCACGGACGTCCTACGAATACATGATACGTCGGGGCATTCCCCAGTGAATTAATACAAATCCCTCGAGGCATTCCCCGGAAAAATGAATACAATAGATCCCAATGCATAAATCGAAACTACTCCACAAATATTTGATCATTTCAACAATCACAGATCCTAAACTTTGTGTACCCAACCTACTTTTGCCTACCTAACTCGACCTATCATGGCACTATCACGATCGACGGCGTCAATGACTCAAAATAACAATAAATGAAAATTAATCCTAATTCACTTTAGCAAATTTTCAATTCGCGCCCCAACTTTTTTAACACGATTAAACCAATTCAATATACAATCCACCGATCAAGTTTTCATATCCAAATCCAACATCAACCCACACATCACGAAGATTCAAACATGCCACACACATAAATCATTCATAATTATGTTAAAAACTAAAAGGAAAAGAAGATAGAATTGGACCTCAATTGATGACTTTATTCCGAACAACTTGGGACCGACCGGAGCTCGCGAACCAACAGAACCTCAACATCGACCCTCAACAACGACCAAATCCCAACTTTGATATACTCCAAATCCCCGCTGCTGATTAGAGGACGGAACTGTGTATGGTTTCCCGATAGCTTTTCAACGGAAACAATGATCGAACTGTAATTTCTGCCGAAACAGTAACCCAAATCGAAAAATTTTACCGGAATAGTAGCCAAACGATGGTTCATTTCCCTTTTCTGATGGCGACGTTGGATTTTTTTATGACTAAATTGGCGGGTTCCCGATGAGATCTTGCCGAAAACTGATCAAATCAACTCTATTTTCCACCCTCTCCCTCGATTTTACTATTTTTCTCCTTTTTTAACAGATGCATGTAGATGTATATATCAGTGTGTGAATGAGTGTGATGCATATTTTTTTGGCAAGCTCGCCATTTTTCTGATCAACTTTCCATTTTCAATTGTTTCTCCGTGTGTGTGTGCATGCACCGGTATGTGAGTGTGTGTATGTTCAAAGGCTGTGTGTATATGAGAATGACGGGTGTGAGCTGTGTGTTGTGTGTGTGACCGTGTAGAAGATGAGAGAATGGAGTCCCTCCTATGGTGAATATATTGTTTGTGTATATTCTGAGTGTGATGTGAATGAATGGAAAAATGGGAATTCCCTTTTTAATAGTGTGTGGGCCCCCCTACTTTTCTTAAAGTGGAAAATCTATTTTTGGTCCCTTTTTTCCATCTATATCCGTGTATGGATATGTACATATATGTTAGGGGTTTGCGGTGGGGGTGACGTGGGGTAAAGTTTGTTAGGGTAGGGTAGGTAGGTGTCTTGTTTTGATTGGATAGGTTGTTAGGATAAAAATAAAATTAGTTAGAAATTTTATTTTGTCATTTTATGGAGGGATAATTACATGGTTGAGGGTACACGATATGATAAGGTAAAAGTGGTAAAAGTATTTCGGGGAGGGACAAAATTAGGTGTCTACATATATATGGAATGAATCAGTGAATGAGGTCATCTAGTTAAGATCTTAAGATCAGTGAATGAGCATTACTTTGGTATGATTTTTCAAACTTAAATTCGATTGTAATTATTGACTGCATCTCATAGGGATCTAGCTATCTATCATACAAAAAGGATTTGACAGGACCTTTTCCTCAGTCTATTGGAAAATTGACAAAGCTATCAAATTTGGTAGTTCCACTAAGAAAGGTGAAGGTGCTGATTTAACGGCTCTGTTAGCAGCAAAAGGCTTAGGTTCTCGATTGTCAATTGGAGAAGGTTTTGTAGCTAGAACTTTGACTAGAGAGAGTTCAGATATTGCAGCTCACATGGCTGGGAGAGGAATGCATTATCAACATAACAAAGGAAACTATTTTAAGAAAGGCAGGAAGAATTGGAACAAAAAATGTGACTATTGTTAAATGCAAGGACATGTGGTAGATGACTGCTTTAAGCTACATGGATACCCACCTGATTGGAAATCTAAGAAGAAGGTGACTTGGAATACTTCTTTTAATGTTTAAGTTGAGGTCTCTATACCACAACTGCATGATGGAAAAATAGAGAAGGGAAAAGCAATAGAGCCACTAATTTCTAAAGATTTACCAAGGTCTCCACAGCCGACATGTAAGCAACATGGACATATTTTGCAGATGCTTGACCGAGATTCTCCTCAGACCAATATGATGGAAAACATGGCAAGTATATCTTAAAATCCTAATACTAAATTAGAGAGTTTAAGATGGATAATTGATAGTGGTGCTACAAACCATATGGCTCACAAGTTTAGACATAATGCATGATGTGCAAGTTGTTACAAATGAACAAAGTAGAAAAGTTTAATTACCTAATGTTAGGGTGACCTTAGTGTCACACACTGGCTATTGTAGACTTTCAAATACAGGAGAAATATATGATGTGCTTTTTGTCCCAGAATTTCAATACAATCTCTTATCGGTATCCAAGGTTACCAAGGAAATGAACTATTTTGTGTCATTCTAACCTGGATTCTGTTTGTTCCAGGACCTTACCACTGGGAAGATGATGGGGATTGGTAAAGAGGATACTGGTTTTTATCTTCTAGCTCGACCTGGACCTTCCCCTAAAGAGGTTGTTACTACTAAAATCATGTCAGCTCAGGATGTTCAAAATACTATCATGTTATGGCATAGGAGATTGGCTAATGCACCTGTTCACTCAATAAAGGACATGATTGGATTTAATCTTGAATATTATAAATCCGTATTAAGAACCTGTGAGATTTGTCCCTTAGCTAGACATACCAGACACCCTTTTTCGAGTAGTTCTACTAGGTCTAGTAAAGTGTTTGATATGCAACATGTGGATATATGGGGACCTTATCGTACTCAGACATTTGATGGTAACAATTTTTTTCTTTCAATTATTGATGATTGCTCAAGGACCATTTGGATTTTCTTGTTGAAATTCAAGACTGATGTCTTTCTTTCACTTAAACAGTTTTTTCGAATGGTGCTTACTAAATTTAATGTCACACTTAAAAAGTTAAATTTACTCTGGCTTCCTCATTACCAGTTGATCTCCCACCTTCTGATATTGTTCAAAATCCTTTACCATCTCTTATCCCTACTATGCTTCTACCTCTACTTTCAATCCATACAATCTACCAAATCTTAGACGATCAACAAGGCTCACTAAGTAACCTATTTGGTTATCAGATTTTGTTTCCAAACCGTCAGCTAGCAATATCCTTTATCCTCTTGCTGACAGTGTGTCATATGCACACCTTTCTCCTTCTTATCAGAAGTATCTACATACTTTTTCTGCAGTATAAGAACCTACCTCTTATCAAGAGGCTATCAAAGATCCGAGATGGTTGGAAGCTATGTACACTGAGTTAAAGGACCTCAATGATAATCATACTTGGGACCTGGTTCCCTTCCCAAGGGTAAAGTTCCTATTGGCTGCAGATGGGTTTATAAAGTCAAGTTAAAAGCTAATGGCGATATTGAGAGATTTAAAGCTCAATTAGTTGCTAAGGTCTTTAATCAGACAACAGGTATTGATTTTCATGATACCTTTTCTCCAGTAGTTAAAATTGCTATAGTCAGGACAGTTCTCTCTTTGGTTGCACAACACAATTGGTTCATTCATTAGTTAGATGTGTACAATGCTTTTCTCCATGGTGACTTGCATGATGAGGTGTATAAGCAGTTGCTTGAGGGTTTTCCAAGTCAGGGGGAGAATGGTATTGTATGTAGACTTGTCAAATCCCTCTATGGTCTTAAAAAAGCAAGTAGGCATAGGAATTTGAAATTGAGTGAGTCACTAGTGCATTCTGGTTTTACTCAGAGCAGCCTGGATCATTCTTTATTCATAAAAAAACAAGGGTTAGACATAGTTGCAATCCTTGTGTATGTAGATGACATGCTTGTGACTGGTAATAGCTTGAGCCTCATAGAACATACTAAAGCTTCTCTTCAGAAAGCATTTAAAATCAAGGATCTTGGTAATTTAAAATTCTTTCTTGGCATGGAATTTAGTAGATCTGCCAAAGGTATTCTTATGAATCAAAAGAAGTATGCATTGGAAATTATCTCTGATTTAGGGTTAGGAAGTGCTAAACCTGCTATGACACCCCTTGAAATGAACATGAAGTTAATGACACTGGTGTTTGATCAAGTCACAGGAGAATCAACAGATGAACCTTTTGAAAACAGAGAGCAATATCAAAAGTTGATAGGAAAAATATTGTATTGAACACTGACAAGGCCAGGCATTGCATTCTCAGTCCAAACACTTAGTCAATTCCTGCAACAACCAAAAAGGTGGCATTGGGATCCAGCTGTGAGAGTAATGAATAATGTGAAGAGAGAACAAGGACGTGGAATCTTGTTAAGGAGCAAGATATCAAACAAGCTAAATGTATATTGTGATGCAGACTGGGCTTCATGTCCTAATACCAGAAGGTCAGTTTCAGGCTTTTTAGTCATGGTGAATCACTATTGTCGTGGAAGTGAAAGAAAACAAAATGTAGTCTCCAGAAGTTCAGCAGAAACGGAATACAGGAGCATGGCTAATGCAGTTTTAGAACTAGTATGGATCACTGCATTATTAAAGGAGCTGGAAAGTAAAATTTAGCAACCAACAATTGTGTTTAGTGACAGTAGAGCAGCATTACAGGTAGCAGCCAATCCAGTGATCCATGAGAGGACTAAACATATAGAGATTGACTGCCACTTTATCAGATAAAAAATACAAGAAGGAGTCTTGAAAATAAAACATGTGAGCTCAAGAGAACAACTTGCAGACATACTTACTAAGGGCTTACCTCGGTTGCAACATGAAAACTTAGTAGGCACGCTTGGTGTGTTAAATGTCTTTGCACCCACCAGCTTGAGGGGGAGTAATGAGTTAGGAATTACTTGATTAAGAAGTAGTTAAACAACTAATGTGTTAGTTAGTTGGTTAAGCAGTGATTAGTGATTAGTTAGGAAACAGTTAGAATAGAAGCTTCCAGAAGTTCTATATAAACAACACTATTGCATTGTAATGAACTAATTTTTTGGCCCCTTTACACTGAAATAATATGTCGCTTTCTCTTCTCTTCTCTGCTGAGCCATAGCTCATTATCAATGGCAGCTTAGATTGAACAATTGCACAGATTTTAACAGATTTTTTTTGCTTCTCCTTATGACTAATAGGACCTAACTTCAACTTGGGGTATCTTGCTAATTACTGTTCTTGATCTTTATAGGTTGCTTCCAAGCTCAAATCATTTAAATTTTAAAATAAAATTTCTATTTTTTTTGTTATTTATAGAGTGGTATTTTCCATCCCTGTCAAATAAAGTAGAGGAGGAGAACTGGAAGAGAGAAAGAAAAAGAGCAAAGGAATGACAAGTCTAATGGGGGAAAATGACTGACACATTGACTACCTACGATAGACGAAAAAAATTCAAGTGGTCTAACCAATCCCTAGGGCGGACCCAACTAAAAGGAACTAGACGAACTAACGGCAATCTAGATAAAAAAAATCAACTAGCCCTATGTGTAAAACCTTCTCGGGGGGAGAGTCTTTCTTCAATGAGAATAAAGAAAGTTTTTCGGCAAGACAAGAAAGGAATTCGCCCTTTAATTTGACACCAAGGGTTAAGAGTTGATTGTTGGCGACGATGAATTGGTGAAGGGAATATATGAGAGAATGTTCTCAAACTGGGTTACGACCAACACAAAACTTCTTGCAAGCCAAATAATGGAGATATTTTGTTATTTTGTGCTATTATCTTCCTTAATATGGTTTATTTGGAATATGAATTTATGTGAATTCATGGTCAACTTTAGTCGTTAGAATAATTGCCGCTAAAATAGGTATCATTTACCGGTAATAACAAAAGCCACAATATATGACCGGTAGCTTTACCGGCAATAATAATGATCACAAAAAGTAATTACTTTTAGCTTCAAAAATATAGATATTCACTGGCACTCGATATGAATATCATCAATGACTTTATGACAATGAATGCAACATCGTTCACTCAAATGCCGCTATACTTTTAGGGTAAATACATATGATGTATAATGCATATGTATTTTTAAGAAAAATATCAACACTGCATATGTATTTTTATGCTAAAAAACATTTTGATGTCTAATCCATATGTATTTTTAAGCAAAATATCAACACTACATATGTATCTTTTGTAACTAAAATCTCACAATAAAATGTAGAACTACATAAAAAACTCAAATTTATCTTTAATTCAAATTCTCATTTATAATGATAATAAATGAACACATATTAAAATATATATTAGTTATGATCAAGGTGTATTTTTGAAATGCTTAATTTTAACAGTGCATATGTATTTTTAGGGTAAATACATTTGATGTATAATGCATATGTATTTTTAAGCAAAATATCAATACTGCATATGTATTTTATAACTAAAATCTCACAATACAAAGTAGAACATCATAAAAAACACAAGTTTATATTTAATTCAAATTCGCATTTATATTGATAATAAATGAAAACATATTAAAAAATATATTAGATATAGGTCCAGATGTATTTTTGAAAATGCTTAATCTTAACACTGCATATGTATTTTTAGGATAAAAAGTTTTGATTGATACAACATACGTATTTTTAAGCATAATATGAACACTACATTTGTATTTTTTTTAACTAAATCTCACAGTAAAATATATAACTGCATAAAATACTCAAATTAAACTTTAATTCAAATCAAAATTAGACCCAATTCAAATCAGAATTAATTTCATTCAGTTAAAAAATAAGTACTAGTATAACCTACAATTAGAACCACTTCAAACATAAAAATTAGTTTGTACAATCAAAACCTACATTCATACACCAGTTTCTCTAACTGTACAAAGCAATAAATCCATCAATCATCATACATCAAAAACTTCAGTAACACTAGTTATTGTACTTTGCCTTGCAGGCCTCAAGGGTGCTTCGACACCACTATGAGCATTTGCTTCTTGTTTTCGGATCCCATAGTCCCACAAAAGTGCAGCATATCTTGTACGGAAGTGCGTTGGGGTCGAACTCAATCGTAATAACTTTGTGACCATAAGAAAGGCACTCTGCATTTGTAACCATAAAGAGACCACAATCCCTACAAAAACAAGGAAAAAAATATTTATTTATAAGTAAAATATATTTTGTACAAACATTCAATTTTGGTATATGTAAATTAAAAACTTACAAGCTTCCACTCGGTTGTTGAGGCAAATTCTCTTCAAATATCACATCAAAAAGATCTGAGTAATCTTTGTCTTTGTATCTTGAATGATTTTGAAGATCAATTCCTTTCTTATTGTAGAAATCACGTGCTTGGAGACACAAAGGGATAATCTCAGCTAATTTCTTGATCTGAGCAAGAACAGTCGGATAAGAAAAAAATTCATATAAACAAGCATATGTATTTTAAGCAGACAAAAAATGCAACCAATACTGAAAAATACGTATCAATTCTACTAAAAATACATATAGCCAATAGACAGTTCATGAGTAGTTAACACAATACTTAACAGTATTTATTGGCCTATATCTTTAACTCACAACTTTGATAATATCTTTATTACCCTATTTAGAACAACACAATACTTAACAGTCAAAAAAATACATTTACAAACAAAAAAATACCCCTTCCTCACTATCTTTCTCAGAATCATCAGCATAAGATTTCTGAACATTGTCTTCAATTTCTTCAACTTTCCTTTTTTTTTTAGTACCGTTTTTAAATTTTTTGCTCCTTCTTCAACCCTTTTTTTTTCAAAATTTCACTGATCTTCACTGTGTCGTTGCAAAACTTTGACCTAATCTCCTTCGATCTCCCAGATTTCTTCAACTTTATAGGATTTACAACAACTTTAACTAAATCTTCATGAGTTAACCCAACACTAAAAGATTGTGCATAATTAAACTCTACATTCATATTCCGTATACCGTTATTTGTTGGTGTTTTTGCTGTATGTTCATCCATTAAAACATAAAACCCTTAAAATCTAATTTTCAATTGAATTATAGTAGGAAAAAAAAGAACCGCTAACATGCAATATGCGATTAATAGTTACCTGAAATAGAGGAAGTAAATCATTATCACAGATCGTGCTAGAATCGTGCAAAAGGAATAATATTTGAAGTGGCAGAGATCGTTAATGGCGAAAGAAAAGGAATAAAAATTTTAAATTAAGGAAAGAGAAATAAGAATGGCGTGAAAAGGGGATTTTAGTACAGTAACTTTCTTAGGGGGCAAAAAATAGGGGAACACTTAAAATAATGTTACAGATGCTACATAATGTAATTAGGACAAAGTGTTGCTATTTTTTGTAATTTAATACTTAAGTATGCTACTATAGGTAGTTTTCCCTTTACTATTTTTACTCTAGAGAAAATTTAAAGAAACCATATCTTACACCCGACCCATGATAATTCTATAATTATAAAATGATAAGCCTAAAAATTCATGGTGCTTTTCAAATTCATTATTTCACAAAAAGAAAATCTCCGGAGGTGGATTTACACTTTCCAAATTTTGGTGTTAAAAAGCACTTAAACCCCAGGACGAATTTATTTTTAAAAAATTACTAACATTAGGTGTATGTGTATAGAAACTTAATTTCTTTTTTTCTTTAAAATAAAATAAACTCCATTTTCCCTCAATTCTAATAAAAGAAACCAAATGCACACACAACAAAGAAAGAACAAAAGAAATACTCGTAAGTAGGCAGTGTAACTGAATTGCTTCTTCGTTATTTTTTGGTAAGTTTCAAAAATAGCAACTGTTTGGCACAAAATTCATATTTCATAACCACACTTTATAATATTATTAATTATAATCGATGTATTTGATTCTCATTTATTGTATTTGCATTACTTAATAATCTGTATGTATAAAAAACATAAATACATTAGTCACATTTTAAATTTTATATTTTCAAAAAATATGATTACATTAAATACAAGACATGAATAATCACTACAAAAAAAAACGTGTTTTAGCCACGTGCAAAACCGTGGCTATATGGTACCAAAATCGTAGCTAAATAGTTTAGCCACGGTTAAAGGTGGGTCCAACAGGGGCGTGGCGAGTAAATTAGGGGTCTATCTATCTATCTATCATACAACAAGGATTTGACAGGACCTTTTCCTCAGTCTATTGGAAAATTGACAAAGCTATCAAATTTGTAAGTAAATGTGAATAAGCATTGAACATGAATTCACTTACAAGCTATTCTCTGTCTCACCCCTTTTTTAACTCGAAAAAGATATGTTTTAAGCGTCGAAAGGGTTTTAATTATTAAAGTGACAAAAGATGAAAATTTGTTTCGAAAAAGGATTATTTTAACCTTCAAAACTCA
Source organism: Capsicum pubescens (assembly GCA_030864215.1). Taxonomy (NCBI): domain Eukaryota; kingdom Viridiplantae; phylum Streptophyta; class Magnoliopsida; order Solanales; family Solanaceae; genus Capsicum; species Capsicum pubescens. Next base: position 269,588,670 of record CM061545.1, on the reverse strand, counting down.
GAGTCACCACTTGGCATAATCCGGTGTGCCAAGTCACCTTTGGAAAATCCTTTTCAAAATGATTTTGACTCTTTTAAATTGATCCGCGAACAGAGATTCTGGTTAAGGAATTCTGTTGACCGAGGGAAAGGTGTTAGGCACCCATCGATCCCGTGGTTCGACCACGGTGGCTTGGTGAAGCATATCGGCTAATTTTGATGCTACAATTATATAAACCACACAAAAACACGCAAAACAATCAATCAGCAAACCAAACAATCCAAAATTTAGTGTCCAGTCCAATTATACAGTCCATAACAAAAAATGCGAAAATATAAAACTACTCTAAATTAATTCTAGACTAATGCTCTACCCGATGCCTCGGGCCTTCATCACGAACGTCCTCCGGGTACATTATACCTCGGGGCATTCCCCGGTGAATAAATATATACAGATACTTCGGGGCATTCCCCGGCCAAATTATACAATTGATTCAAAAGTGATAAAATCAAACCATTCAATCAAATTTCAAACATTCAATCAACCCACAATCTCTAGATTTGCCTACCCGACCTACGTCTTGCCTATTCCAATCGGCGTATCCTGATACTACCAAATTCAATTAACGTTTGTTTCAAGTCAAACAACTAATGAATCAAACTAATCAAAATTCACTAATTATATCAAGTTTTCAATTCTCGCCCCACTAATTCCCACATGAATTCAAATCTTTCAATTCCTTCATTCACGTGAATCAATCAATCAATATCAACCACAGTAATCACAATTGCTCAAACACAATATCGAAACATATCACCACGTCACAATCATCAACCAAACACAATATTCACTCCAACACACCAAAATATAATAAACATTAAATAAAAGAGGGGAATAGAGTTGGACCTCGATTCGTAGCTTTCAAACTCGATGTATTATTTCAATTAAAATCGTGATCGGAACCTCAAGCCGACCTTAACAACGACCAAACTCGAACCGAATTTTGACTTCAAATTGGACCCAACTCTAAGATTCAAAACAGAACCCAAAAGACCGATGACTCAAAAAGCTCGCTAAAATCCAATGGAAAATCAAACACCCGCAGGGTTCGAACTCCGATGAGTCACCGGTGATGCGGACGACCAGAACAACCAGTCATCGAACGGATTTCATTCGGAATCAAAGAACAACGGAGAGAGGTTTGACCGTTTTATACGAATGACGAATGCAAGGGATGATTCTGGAAAAGCTACTGCTGGAACAGTAACCCGAAATCAACCCCTCTTCCTTCTTTGGTACGGATCTCGACCTCTCTCACTCGATCTTTCCCTCTCACTGGTCAGTGTCTTTGGCGGTGTATGTATGTGTTCATCTCTGGTGAGGGTTAGTATTGTAATGTTAATGGAAGAAGATGGTAGTGTGTGTATTATGAAGAAGAACTAATTCCTGGGAATTTTTGTTTTCTCTGTATATTCAAAAAAATGAGAGCTTCTCTATTTTTTTTTGTTTTGTGCATATATGGTGACTGGTCTCTGAGGAAGATGACTTCTGAGGGTCTTTTTTCCTTTGGTGATGGTTATATATGGGGAGTATATGCTCTTTTCTTTGTGTCCAAGAAATGTGAGGGAGAGGTGGTTACGTGGGGTAGGGGTAGGAGGGGTAGGGGTTTGGATGTGTTGTCAATTTTTCGTTGGGTGGGTTGCTAGAATATTAGGATAAGACATGGTTTGTTATTTTTTGTATTTTGTGAGGGTATAATAACATGGATGAGGGTACATGGTAGGATAAGGTAAAATTAGGTAAATTAATCTTTCGGAGGGACAAAATTACGTGTCTACATCATGCCCCCTTTGAATGTAAACACGCAGTGTTTTCAGTCAAAGAAGTAGACAACACGGCTAAATTTTGTCCCGACCATTATTCAAAGAAAGAAACAAAAGGAAGAAAAGCAACCGAGTTGGAAAGTCGAGTGAGGTTCCATCGAGGTTCCGGTCCGCGGCTCTGTCATTACATCCAGAAATGAAAAATACAAGTTAAAACATAAATGAAATTACAAAATCCTATCTATACAGCTTCTGTTGGATCTTGACTCGAATTTTATCACCCTATTCTTCAGGCGGGCTCCTGACTTGCAATTTCTTTCAACTTGTTGCTTGACTTTTAATTGCTTTGCTTTGTTGCTTGACTTTTTAGTTAGTTGCCTTGTGCTTCAGGCGGGCTTCTGGCTTGCAATTTCATCACTTTGTTGCTTGAATTTTCATTTCTTCACTCTGTTCTCCAGGCGTGCTTCTGAAACCCAAAATTAAAACTAGAACAAAAATTATAGTAAAGTAGTATTTCATTTGAAAATGTGGTCCCATTTTTCAGGAGGGTCCTGAACTGACAGTAAAATCCCATTCTTCAGGAGGGTCCTGAACAGAAAGTAAAGTCCTATTTTTCAGGAGGGTCCTGAACAGAAAGTAAAATCCCATTTTTCAGGAGGGTCCTGAACAGAAACTAAAATCCCATTTTCCAGGAGGGTCCTGAACAGAAACTAAAATCCCATTTTTCAGGAGGGTCCTGAACATAAAGTAAACTCCCATTTTTCAGGAGGGTCCTGAACATAAAGTAAAGTCCCATTTTTCAGGAGGGTCTTGAACAGAAAGTAAAATCCCATTTTTTCAGGAGGGTCCTGAACATAAAGTAAACTCCCATTTTTAGGAGGGTCCTGAACATAAAGTAAAATCCCATTTTTCAGGAGGGTCCTGAACATAAAGTAAATTCCCATTTTTTGAGTCTCATATACAATGTCGAACTCGGTAAGCAATATTTGCCACTTTGCCAATCGACCTGTCGGCATAGGCTTCTAAAAGATATACTTCAAAGGATCCATGCAGGAGATAAGATAAGTAGTATAGGATGAGAGATAATACTTCAACTTCTGTGCTACCCAAGTTAGGGCACAACACGTCCTTTTAAGAAGAGTATACCTGGCCTCATATGTGGTGAACTTCTAGCTAAGATAATAAATAGCCCTCTCCTTTTTTCCTGTGACATCATGTTGACCCAGGACATAACCGAAAGAATTGTCCATGACTAATAAATAAAATATCAAAGGCCTACCAGGCTCCGGGGGTACCAGCACGGGGATTTGACAAATATCTTTTGATTCGATCGAACGCTTCCTGACAATCTTCAGTCCATTTTACCACAACACTGTTTTTCAGCAACTTGAATATGGGCTCACAAGTGGTTGTGAGTTGAGCAATAAACCTGCTAATGTAGTTCAGTCTACCAAGCAAACTCATCACCTCCGTCCTATTCTTGGGCGGGGGCAAATCCTGAATGGCTTTGATTTTCGAGGGATCCAATTCAATCCCCCGACGACTGACTACAAACCCCAACAGCTTTCCAGATGGAACTCCAAATACACATTTTGTCGGGTTGAGTTTGAGATTATACCTGCAAAGCCTTTCAAAGAACTTTCTTAAATCTTTAACATGGTCGGCCCGCCTTTTTGACTTAATAATCACATCATCCACGTATACCTCAATCTCCTTATGTATCATATCATGAAACATAGTGGTTATGGCTCTCATGTATGTTTCTCCAGCATTCTTCAAACCGAATGACATCACTCGATAACAATAGGTCCCCCATGGTGTGATAAAAGACGTCTTCTCAGCGTCTTCATCATCCATAATGATCTGGTGATATCCGGCATAGCAATCCACAAAAGAGGCAACCTCGTGTTTAGCACAACTGTCTAATAAAATACGGATGTTGGGTAGTGGAAAATTATCTTTCGGACTTGCTCTGTTCAAATCATGGTAATCAACACACACTTGAATTTTGCCATCTTTCTTTGGTACGGGAACAACATTGGATAACCACATGGGAAAATAAGCCACTCGAATTACTTTGGCTTCAAGTTGTTTCATGATTTCCTCTTTAATTTTAATACTTACATCAGTTTTAAACTTCCTCAACTTCTGTTTGACAGGAGGGAATGCGGGATCAGTTGGCAATTTGTGAGCTACTAATTCAGTGCTTAAACCATGCATATCATCATAAGACCATGAAAAAACATCCTTATAATCAATTAATGCTTGAATCATTCCATCTTTTAGTTGTGGCAAAGCATGTACACTTATTTTAGTTTCCCTAACATCTTCTTGATCCCCTAGATTTATTGGCTCAGTCTCATTCAAATTAGGATTCGATTTGTCTTCAAACTGTTCCAACTCTTTGCTTATTTCTTCTAGTGCTTCTTCTTCATCATATTCCCCATCCTGCTTCATTAAATCTTGATTAGTTTGGATTTTAAGGTAAGGCTGAAAATTCTGCATGCATGTCATGTCATTAGAATCAGCATAAAGAGAACTGTATATAAAAAAAAGAAAAATAAAATATATTAGACACGAATCAAAAGGGACATTACATTTCATTAAATAAAAAGATAGAAGGGTTTAAACATAGATGCCAACATAACATAAACAAACTAAAATCCGAATTACAACCCTGAAATAACTCGGATAAATAGAAAGAAGAACAAAATAAACTACCAAAACTCCCTCCTGACGGGAAGAGGAGTGACTTCCCAATTATTGAGCCGGACAGCTGGACCTATGAATTGCACGTCTACCATACTGGTACCTTCTCCTGCTTCGACCATATCAACATCAATAAAAAGGTTATGGCAGTCATCAACCAATTCAACTTCAAATTCCACATGCTTTGTGACACCTCTCTTAACAAATGATTCACTGAGTAGTGGCATTGGGTGAGGGAGTGACCATATTTCCTTTTTCCTTCCCTTGGCTTTCTTCAGATCTTCCGCCGTAGGCTCAAATCCCAGACCAAACGTGCCCACGTTCTCACTCGGACATATGGGACGAACTATACCGTGCAGAGACGCTCCCAAACCCTTTCCTGGCTCAAATCCATATTTCCAAAGTTCACTCACCATTATGATAGAAGCGGAAGACAATTGCGGTCCCGGTATAACCCGCCATTCAAGGATACGATTCACTGGCACTGTATCAAAAATTTGATAGACGAATATCTCCTCTACGTTATTGCTTCAATAAGAGACAAAGGAGAATCTTCGCCGGCAGACAAATCTCCTTCACCGTGAATAACCACTTCTTGCTTGTCATGCTCAAACTTAATCATTTGGTGCAGTGTAGATGCAACCGCCTTGGCCTTGTGGATCCACGGCCTTCCCAATAACAGATTGTAAGAGGAGTCTATATTCAATACTTGAAACTCTATGGCGAACTCAACAGGCCCTATGATCAACATTAGTTCTATTTCGCCAATGGAGTTTAATTTTGCACCATCGAAAGCCCTAACACGTACATTGTTGGGCCTAATCCTCTCAGCACCAATATTCAACTTTTGCAAAGTAGAAATAGGGCAGATATTTGCACCTGAACCTCCGTCAATCATAACATGAGTGACGTAGAACTCTTCGCACTTCACTGTAATGTAAAGGCCCCAGTTATGCCCTGTACCTTCAACAGGCAATTCATCATCAGAAAAGTTGATCCGATTCACCTCAAAGTTTTTTCCAACCATTTTCTCAAGATGATTTACTGTAATCTCCCTAGGAACATATGCTTCATTTAATACCTTCAGTAAAATATCACGATGCTCCTTGGAGTACAACAACAAAGATAAGAGGGAAATTTGAGCAGGGGTTTTCTTAAACTGGTTTATTATTGAATACTCTGTCAATTTTATCTTTTTCAAAAATTCTTCGGCTTCTTCTTTGGTGATAGGATTTTTGATAGATGACGGTCCACTCACCATTGGCTTAGACTTTCTTAAGCTTTCAGGAACAAAGCATCTTCCTGACCGAGTCACACCCCCTACCTCATCTACATCTTCCACTACTTTTTTCCCGTGATAGGTCATCACAGTCCACCCATAATTCTAGGAACCCTTTTCGTATCAACTATCGGAGGTTGGGTCACCGGTTTGAGGACAATAGGCGCTGCCAGTGCTCCTTTCACCATTAAAATGGGCTGACTCAGAGCTCTTACCACTATCAACTTAGGTTTATCCTGATTTAAATCAACATACCTTCTGGCACCTTGTACTGTGATCAGGGGTTTCTTTGTGCTTTCTTGGGCTTTATCTTCTCTCATTCCTTCCTGGCTTAGTGACATTTCTTTCAAAGACTCTGCTACATTCACCGATTTCTCCTCAATGGTCTATATCTTGATAATAGGCTTATAACACCTTGAAGACTCTTTTCCATCATATATCAATTCTAACATATTAGCTTCAGCATGGGTTGGCAGCGAATTCTGGTTAATGTTTGGACCCTCCGGGGCCTGGACCAGTATCTAATTTGTGTCAATTAAATCTTGGACAACTCTCTTTAAATGCTAGTAATTCTCGATATCATGACCCAGCATGTCAGAACAGTACGCACACCTTAAAGAATAATCGAGATTCCTCGGCGGTGGATTTGAAAGCCTTCCTTGAATTGGGCTTAAGACCTTCAGCTTTCTCAACCTATCAAACAAGCTAGCATATGACTCCCCAAGAGGTGTGCATTGATTTTTGACCCCTTTCTCTTTCTTATACTCAGGCCTAGGTTGAAAACCGGGTCTGGAGGGGTTTTGGTAATTTGGTGGAGCAAATGGGCGATTTTGTAGAGCTTGCGCGCGCCACTGTGGGCAAGAAAGGGTTTGGGCATATGGCTGCATGCTATATACTGGGTGCGGGGGTGGTGGAATGGATTATAAAGGGTTTTGTGGAGGGTAGTAATGGTGGGGAGGAATATATGGAGCTTGGGCGTAGACTTGGGCTTGGGATTGGGGATAGGGGCGAGGTGGTCTTTTGGGATAGGAATGGGTTCCAGCTACGACAGTCGCCATGTCCTCTTTCTTCTTTTTACCTCCGAATGCGCCAGATCCACCTTGAATCGCTTGTGTGGTGGATTTTAATACGGCAAAACTCACTATTCGGCCGGTCTTGATTTCGTCCTCTATCATCTCCCCCATTTTGAGGACTTCAATAAAAGATTTTCCCATTGCTGGAAGTAAATATTGAAAATAAGTCTCATCCTGTGCCTGAATGAAAACTTCTACCAACTTACTTTCTTTCATTAGAGGCTTTACCCTGGCGGCCTGTTCACGCCACCTTATCACGTATTCCCTAAAACCTTCAGTGCCTTTTTTCTTCATGTTGACCAAGGATTTTTCGTCCGGAATTAGGTCGATGTTATACTGAAAATGTTGAACAAACTCAGAAGCTAAGTCATCCCAGCTGTTCCATTTGTTGATATCTCGATCGATAAACCATTCTGAAGCCAGATCAGAAAGACTCTCGCCAAAGAAGGCCATGAGCAACTCTTCCCTTCCTCCTGCAGCCCTCAACTGGTTGCAATAACGTCTCAAGTGTTCCACGGGATCACCATGCCCTGCATACTTCTCAAACATTGGCATTTTAAAATCGAGGGGAAGGTTGATGTCTGGGAACATGCAAAGATCTTTATAGGAAGCACTCCTATAATCTCCGATTCCCTGGAAATTCCTCATAGCCTGTTCTAAACTTTTCAACTTCCGGGCTACGATATCCTGTTCCTCTGTTGCGACAGGATTCTCCGTATCAAATGGAAATGTAGGCGGCTGAGTGTACCCATACGGTTCATTCATTTTCAAAGTAGGCTCCGGGGCATAATACTGACTATCTGGAACCTTCAATACTGGCTCACTGGCATACCTAGGAAGCCTCATTGTGGGACGCACAACATATATAGGAGTTTTATGTGGTGGCGGAGCCACGAATACCGATGTGATCGGTGGCGCTGGCTGAGCAGCGGGTCTTGATTGGGGAGCTGCCAAGGGCACACCAGAACTGCCAGGATAATACTGTCGCGGAGTGAATACTGGCGTGTGCTTAGGTGACTTAGTAGAAGCAGAGAATTACGCCTGAGAGAGCGGTGGGCAATTAGAGATATCCCCAAGACCTTCAGGGAGCGGAGGAGGAGGCATTCCGCTGGCCCATGCTCGGTGTAAATCTATCAATTGTTGCCTGAGCCTTACTACCTCATCATTGTGTTCTGAACTTTCTTTCCTGTGATCCTGATCCGGGTCAATGAGCGAATTTTCAATCTCCCTGCTAGCCATGGCGAGCTTTGCTTTGGATCTAGTGAAGTATGGGTGACTAGCCAGAGTGCTGCAAACCTACACTATTATCTGAAAGAACATGCTCATCAAAGATGACATCCATTAGGATTGAGGAACACAACAAACATGGGAATCACATTGGTAAAATTGTCCTAAATTCATGTTCATTTCTACCAGCTTTTGAGGGTAGCGAGGTCTCATTTTAACATCATCCCAATTTTTATCTACACTTATTATTATTATTATTTATTATTATTATTTTTTCGCATCCATCTCTGTTCTTTCCACTTCTCTCGTTATCTACCTTTATTTTATCATTCTTTATGGCTTTTGTTTTTCTTTAAAAGAGGAAAAATAATGAAAAACAACGAAACAAAATGATTAGATCGAACCGAAAAGTAGGTTGCCTACGTATCATGTTGTACATGAATCAGATCTTGCGTAGTTCGGGTAGCATGTGCATAAACATCACTTTTTTTTTCTTTTTTGCGAAAACGAAAATAAACAAACAAAGGAAAGACGTAACATCATAACATTTTGACGAAAGAAACAACAAAAACATACAAAGAATTTAGGACCACTTTAAAACTAAACAACAAATACTAAATAACATTCTAGACCCCTAAGACAACATACGTGAAATTACTAATAAAGACCCTAATACCAAAAACAACTTGACTTGTCTTATAGCAGACACCACCCTACAATGACAGACACATAAAAGACTCAAAATGAATAAAGATAAGAAATGCTCTTTCAGACTGGTGCTCTGTGTGATGACCCTGGCTGAGATGGACCTGCCTGTGAAGTTCTCTTTCTCCCATTTAAACTTTGTAGCATATCCTGTAAAGACACCCTGATATTAGGGAAGAAGCTTCGGTCCCGTATTCCTGCCTCATGAGGAGTGCACTTGGAAAGATTATTCTGACACCTTTCTACTGTCTTGAACAAATATGCTAACTGAACTCTCAGTGTTTCCACTTTGGACCCCGCACTTTCATCCTGATGGTCGTCAACTATGCATTCTTCCTGTATTCTCCCTCTAAGCTGTGCTGGTAAGGGTTGACTGATACCCCGAGGTATAGATTGAAGCCAACCCCCATATCCCTGAGTGTATCCTGGATTCTCCAAACTTTCTTTGAGTGTGTCCACACCTAGCTTTGTTGCATGCTTCCAAAACTGCTCGTACTTGCTCTCACCTAAGGCTTGGTCCTTGAAGTACTCAACATCCTTCAGAAGATCCACTGCTGGTGGCACGTCCTGCAGCCTACCCAACTGGCGCATTACCCTAGAAGGACTGTATGGTCTAGTGCAATTGAGCCCTAACATAACTAAAGGGATCTGCATCTGACAACCCAACAAGATTATCTTTGGTCGAAGCCATAGATAAGTCTACAAAATGTTATCCCCGGTTCTTGACTCAAGAAATTCAATCCAAGCGTCGACTCCCACGGGTAGCAAGAATTTATCCAAACGCAACCTGGAGTCCATGGCTTTCACTCGATTAGGAATACAATGATCTACCATGTCTGATCTAACTAAAGAAGGCGCATGCAAATGCTCCATCATCCATAACTGCAATATCAGGTTACTGCTCTAAAAAAATCTCACCCCCCCCTTCACTTCGGTTAAAGCCTTATATATTTCTGTTAAGATCATGGGTATGAGAGTGAACCTACCCTTTTGATTCATGCCCTTGTAATTTTGATCCTTATGAAATAGAGCCATCACCACAGATTACAAACGGGTATTAATACGTCTTTTTTCTAGTGGAAACACTAAAATACCTAACAAAGCGAGGGTGAAGACTTCAAGACGCTTTCTCTCCCACTTCTCCTTAGTCATATGAAATTCATCCCAAAAGCAATCAAAACCTTCCGAGGACCCAAATCTAGCGAATAGAAAGTCTAAAGAAATCCATGATTGATTCAGACAACCCAAATGTCTATTATTACTCTTCAAACCACACCCTTGTAGAAACCTATTTCCCTATTGATTCCGAGCTCGGATCATACTTTTATCAATATAAGGCAAATGAAGCAGACCAGATAATTCTGCCAATGTGGGCGTCATTTCACACTTTCCGAACCTAAACACCAAATTACTAGGATCCCAAAAGGTCAGCACAACATCTATTAGGTCTGGACGGGGTGGGACATGCAAAAGTTCCTTCAGATCACCTAATATCATAAATAGCTCTTGCTGGTCAGCGTAGTTGAACGTGCTCTACCACTTTATTAACTTTTTGGGCACTTTAGAAACCATCAAGACTCTAGACCCTGTAGGCTTCATCCTGTAATGACAAGCCAAACTTACCACTCAAAAATTCAAAACAAGACAAGAAATTCCCGACCCTCGGGATTTTAGCTTAGAAGAAAAAAAAATATCGTGTGACATAGAGGGACAGATCGACCTATAACTCAAATTCACCGAACAGTACCGCCGAATGAAATCAGCCTACTTGGCAAGAATTAATTAACAACACTAGATTACAAGAAGGAAAACCCAGGCTACGACTAAGACAAAGGCCAAAAAATAAAAATTAAAATTACCGGACCCACCGAGGGTTGCCTACGTATCCCGCCCCAAGGGACGAGAATCAGGTACTCGTAGTTCGTCCAGATTGGACAATTAATGATTAACTAACAGATTGACCCTAACTTAAGAGACATAACCAAAGGCAAACGAATAAAATCTTTTTGGGTTTTTAATTAGACACTTCAACTAAAAATGACACCAACAACTACGAAGAAAAAATCTTTTGGTATTTTCGTGAAATGTACAAAACTCCTACAATTTTTGCATTTTTCTTTTATAAAAACTCCTATGAATGAAAAATCTTTTTGAAGTTTTCGAATTGTGAATGCATGCTAAACGAGACAAAGGAAAAATGTTTTTGATATTTTCGTTTTTGAGAAATGAGTGCAAAAGGTAATTTTTTCTTCTTAGATTGTGAAGAACAAAAGCCATAAAGAACACTAAAAGCTACGACACTCTTTTTTTTTTTCTTCTTTTCGACTCACTTCACTTTTTTTCTCTATTTTTTTTCAATAGTTCTTGCCTACGCACCTTACTTCTAACACATATTTTCACCAAATCAGTCCGTCAAATGACCCCATTACCCTCAAAGATGCAACATTTAGCATGTAGGGATACATTAGAGATGAGTCTCCTACAAAGGACCAAGTGGGCCCCGCTAGGTCTCAATATGATGCACATAAGCATGACCTAAAGGCTGACCTACGTTGGGGTTCACTAACAAGGCTGTTCGGGGGAGCGTATGGTCGATAGTGGCTACAAAAGCTTTCCACCTGCTCCATAACACCGACGGCTCCCCCCCTAAAATAAGGGTGACTCAACTAGAGGTCATGTACAACACGTGTACTACGAACTTGTTGCAGAAAGAAGGTCGGGGGTGGACACATGATGCCAGAAATTAAAACGGTAACACATAGGATAAATACTGTACACAAAGAGCACGAAAACATTCTATAATGATAAGAAAATAACACAAAACAACACAAAAAAAATGTTTATACACCCATAGTGCCAAACAAAGCCGATACGACTCCAAAATAAGCTCAAATTCTGAACAATTCCCCAGCAGAGTCGCCAGAGCTGTCACACTCCTTTTTTAACTCGAAAAAGATATGTTTTAAAGGTCGAAAGGGTTTTAATTATTAAAGTGACAAAATATGAAAATTTGTTTCGAAAAAGGATTATTTTTACCTTCAAAACTCAGAGTCGCCACTTGGCATAATCCGGTGTGCCAAGTCACCTTTGGAAAATCCTTTTCAAAACGATTTTGACTCTTTTAAACTGATCCGCGAACAGAGATTCCGGTTAAGGAATTCTGTTGACCGAGGGGAAGGTGTTAGGCACCCCTCGGTCCCGTGGTTTGACCACGGTCGCTTGGTGAAACATATCGGCTAATTTTGACGCTACGATTATATAAACCACATAAAAACACGCAAAACAATCAATCAACAAACAAAACAATCCAAAATTTAGTGTTTAGTCCAATTATACAGTCCAAAACAAAAAATGCGAAAATATAAACCTACTCTAAATTAATTCTAGACTAATGCTCTACCCGACGCCTCGGGCCTTCATCACGAATGTCCTCTGGGTACATGATACCTCAGGGCATTCCCCGGTGAATAAATATATACAGATACTTCGGGGCATTACCCGGCCAAATTATACAATTGATTCAAAAGTGATAAAATCAAACCATTCAATCAAATTTCAAACATTCAATCAACCCACAATCTCTAGATTTGCCTACCCGACCTACGTCTTGCCTATTCCAATCGGCGTATCCTGATACTACCAAATTCAATTAACGTTTATTTCAAGTCAAACAACTACTGAATCAAACTAATCAAAATTCACTAATTATATCAAGTTTTCAATTCTCGCCCACTTATTCCCACATGAATTCAAATCTTTCAATTCCTTCATTCACGTGAATCAATCAATTAATATCAACCACAATAATCACGATTGCTCAAACACAATATCGAAACATATCACCACGTCACAATCATCAACCAAACACAATATTCACTCCAACACACCAAAATATAATAAACATTAAATAAAAGAGGGGAATAGAGTTGGACCTCGATTCGTAGCTTTCAAACTCGATGTATTATTCCAATTAAAACCGTGACCGGAACCTCAAGCCGACCTTAACAACGACCAAACTCGAATCGAATTTCGACTTCAAATTGGACCCAACTCGGTGATTCAAAATAGAACCCAAAAGACCGATGACTCAAAAATATCGCTAAAATCCAACGGAAAATCAAACACCCGCAGGGTTCGAACTCCGATGAGTCGTCGGTGATGCGGACGACCAGAACAACCAGTCGTCGGATGGATTTCATCCGGAATCGAGGAACAATGGAGGGAGGTTTGACCATTTTATACGAACGACGAACGGAAGGGATGATTCCGGTGAAGCTACTTCCGGAACAGTAACCCGAAATCAACCCCTCTTCCTTCTTCGTTACGGATCTCGACCTCTCTCACTCGATCTTTCCCTCTCACTGGTAAGTGTCTATGGCGGTGTATGTATGTGGTCATCTCCGGTGAGGGTTAGTATTGTGATGTTAATGGAAGAAGATGGTAGTGTGTGTATTATGAAGAAGAACCAATTCCTGGGAATTTTTTTTTTCTCTGTATATTCAAAAAAATGAGAGCTTCTCTATTTTTTTTTGTTTTGTGAGTATATGGTGACTGGTCTCTGAGGAAATTGACTTCTGAGGGTCTTTTTTCTTTTGGTGATGGTGATATATGGGGAGTATATGCTCTTTTCTTTGTGTCCAAGAAATGTGGGGGAGGGCTGGTTATGTGGGGTAGGGGTAGGAGGGGTATTTTCGTTGGGTGGGTTGTTAGAATATTAGGATAAGACAAGGTTTGTTATTTTTTGTATTTTGTGAGGGTATAATAACATGGATGAGGGTACACGGTAGGATAAGGTAAAATTGGGTAAATTAATCTTTCGGAGGGACAAAATTACGTGTCTACAATCTCATGATAATTGGCTGATCTTTTCTTAATTTCATGACAGTATCTTTGTTGGTTGTGGATTATCTGGATCCTTAACCGACTCCATAGGAAATCTTACTCGACTGGTTTTTTTGTAATCATTCTGTGGTACTTTTTGTACCTTAATGCAAACTTTTTGTGCTACCAGATTTTGGTCCATCTCTAGACAGGTAATGCACTTCTAAACAGAGAAACAGTTCACGAGGAGTTCAATCCATACTGCTTTTCTTGTGTTTATACATTATCATATCTGAATAGTTATGTTTACTAAATCTATCTGTCTTCCAATCGTCTTCTGTATACACTCTAAAACAACCCCATTCTGTATTATGTAGATCTTAGAACAGGGATACAGTGAAGTTCAACTCAAGGAATGTTCATTAGAATGAAGATTAAATACACCAGGCGTCACAATAATAAAAATTGATTGTACTAGCAATTGATACTGCATTTCTAGTACACAAGTTTATACTCCTTCTACATCAATTAAGTTGACTATGTTTATCAAATGACTGTGTTATTTGGTGGTTTTTGGAATAGTACACTATTCAAAGGGCAGCCCGGTAAACTAAAGCTCCCGCCATGAGGTAGAGAGGTTGTTCCCGATAGACCCCGGCTTAAGACAAAAACAACTCATTAAGGATAACAAAAAAACTATGACCAATAGAATAACCTGGATATAAGTGTTTGTTGAGTTTATAATTTGTAAATTCTTAGCTCCTGTAAGAGCTCAAATTCGGACAAATAAAACCATTAGTTGTTAAGTAAAATATGCCACCATCGACGGAGCATGTGATTTATCCACACACCAAAAAAAAAAATGCAAATCATATGTTCAACCTACTCATGTACATTGCACACTCCAAATTACAGAGCAGTAACTTCTGAGGACGATCTATCTATTGATAGGTTCTACACTGCAATAATCAGAAAAAACAAGGAACCAAATATACTTTGTTCTGGTCTTGAACATCAAGCATCTAGTTCATGTGGAGTTTAAATAAATCGTTCAAGCATAAAATGCTTAACATTGGGGAAAGGAATTGATCATACAAAACCTTTGAGCTAAGCATCTGTAAGGGCTAAAACAGCCTAATGAACTTTGCACATACGTACAGTTTGGTATGTTATCTTCCGCAATGTGGCTTATTCAGTACATGAAGTAACGTGAATTCGTGGTCAACTTTAATCATTATAATAATTTGCACTAAAATAGGTCTGATTTATCGATAAAAAGAAAACCCGCAAAATATGGTAGATTTATCAGTAATTTATCGCTAAATAAATGTCGTTGAAAGTAATTACTTTTAGCGCCAATAATATAAGCATTTACGAAACATTCAATATAAATGCCACTAAACACTTTAACAACATTAAATGCAATGACCTTATCTTAAATGGCATTAAATATTTTTGTTGTAATATTTATTGCCGCAAATATCTCTTTTGTTGTAGTTGGTAGTCAGTAACCACCATATACCTAGCACGACATATGATAATATACAAACAAGCACACAACGATTTTCTTTTGAGATTTGTAATATCTAGATACATGTTAAAGAAGAGAGCAACACCATTCAAGATTTCAAGGATAACAAATACATGTTAAATGTTAGAGAAGAGAGCAACACTATTTAAGGATAACATAAACATGACAATGGACAGATAACATAACACATATAATTAACATTTATTGGGTTCAAATGAATCATAACCGATGATAAAATATTAAATAACGACTCAAACAACACACACTAACATCATGCAAACGATAAAATCAACATGACAATGGACTGACAACGTGGCACATAACTAAACTTATAGGGTTCGAATGAATCATAACAGATTATGAACATCATCGGATGACTCAAATTAGATATTTGTTATAAAAAGTATTTTAGTGTTTTTTTTGTGATAATTGAACAAAATTAAATTATTATGTTTATGTTACAAAAGATAATTATTTTCTTTTGGTACAATAAAAAAAGAATTTAGATTTATTGCATTGTCAGTTTACAAAATATTTTACACTATCAGGTAAATTTGACTTGCTATTGCAGGTTATTTTTTATTTTTTTTTATTTTTATGTAAATAGTTGGATAACCTGCAATAACAGATCAAGCTAACTGATAGTGCAAAATATTTTATTCACTAACTATGCACAGAACTTAAACGCATAAAAAAAATGATTATCCTAAAATGATTAATCGGGGCACAAAGCCACTAACACTTAAAAAGTTGACCAATTTTTTTTTTTTAAATTGTTTTCTTCTTACAAGGACTTTGTTTAATTATTCTTATTTTTTATGGTAGGATTTGCATTTTCAATCCTTTTAGTTCCTCTTCCAGTAACTTTACCTTGACGTACATTATTTTGCTTTTGTAAAGTAGGATTTTCAATCTGTGTGTATTTTACATTGAATTTATCTAAATCCGTGACCTCCCTCGCTAATTACGCGATTACAGCGACCCTGAATTGAGTCAATAAAATTTAGGTATGCATATTATTTCATGCACAATAGCAGGGTAGTCATTTAAACTGTCGGTGTATATTGGTCAAGCCTTTTTTCTATTGTATGCGTTGTCCAGTATTATGCCAAGTATGTATCGTAAGTGCAGTTTAATAGTGGAAAAATTTTGTAAATTTTTTCATTAGATTATGTGACTTACGTATGTATTGTTGTTTGGTTGAAAGTAAGTTATCTTGAAATTAACTATGCAAGATTAGGTATTCCGCCCCTAAGGTGGGATTAATAACACTACAACTGCGGAATAAGTTATCTCATGCATTTTATCTCAATCAAATATGGGATAAATTGATCCTACCATTAAACCCAATATTAATTATCTCTAATCCCTTATACCAAACGAGCCCATACACTAATCATAGTGCTGACTGTACTCTACTACTTTCCAATTTTACCATAGATTTTTGGAATTCCTGTAGAATATTATTGCATTGGTCAAATCATTTTTTTTATGTATTCAACAATCTAATGCTCTTTATCATGGTTAGTATTAAGATATATTCTCTTAATAATATTTCCTTAATACGACCACTAAAATAGGTCTTATTTAACGGTAGCTTTACCAGCAATTTGTCGCTAAATAAAAAGTCGTTGAAAGTAATTATTTTTGGCGCTAATAATATGAGCATTTACCTGCACTTGATATAACTGCCACTAAAGATGTTAACGCCATGCAATGACCTTAACTGAAATGCCGTTAAATATTTTTGTGGAAATATTTATTTACGCTAAATATCTCTTTCGTTGTAATGGTAGCCAGTAGTAGCCACCGTATACCTAGCGCAACATATGATAATATACAAACGGGCATCTATCGATTTTCTTTTGAAGATGTGTAGTATCTAGATATATGCTGTTAAAGAATAGAGCAACACCAATCAAGTATAAAATAAATATAACAATAAACTAATAACATAACATATATATATAACTAATATTAATGGGTTCGAATGAACAATAACTGATGATAGAACATCATAAGATGACTCAAACGATGCACTGACACCATTCAAACGACAAAAACAACACGACTATGGACTGATAACATGACTCGAACAACACACACTAACACCATTCAAATGAAAAAATCAACATTACAATGGAGTGACAACTTGACACAATAACTAAACTTGTAGGGTTCGAATGAACCATAAGACAGATGATAGGACTGACTCAAATTATAAGACATGACACACTGGGGATAACTTAAATGACACGATAAACCTAGATGCGCGCTTATTACTCATGCGCCTTCCACAATGCGCGACTTACGAATGACAGTTGAACTAGTAGGAACTGCAGAAGAAGTAGATCCACAAGCCCTAATTAGGAAAGGGTGCATCAACATTGGGTCCACGTGAAAAACTTGCCCCATCACCACTAGTAGGAGACAAGGCACTTCCAAGGGTGAGAAATGGGAGTGGAGCATCACTCCCCATTTGTTGAAGTTCTGCCTCGAATTCAACTTTTCGCTTTTGAGCTTCCAATGCCTCCTTCAATTGTTCAAGTTGGGAGAGGCTAAGTCCTTCAATAATCGGAGATTCGCACACACGATCGTAGGCTCCCCTTCCCAATTCAAGTAGGGATTCCCCTACAGCTCTCTCTTTCCGAAGAGACTCCTGCAAGTCCATGACCTCCTTATTGAGCCCACGTTGACCAGTGTTTCGATGAGCCATGATTTGGTGGTCATTGCGATCATCATCATTTGGTGGAGGGAGGTCCCTCCCCAGGAACCTATCCACCAGCGACTCCACTGAAGGGTGGCCAAAGGAGTAAACTTTGTTGGCCTTTCCTGGAGAAAATACCACAATGGCAATTTCAGCACCACATAGAGTACAAAGTTCACTAGCCTTTTTGAACAGGCCAGCACGACGCGTAGAAAAAGTAACTTGCAAGTTACTCTCATTTTTCATTTTCACTATTTCGACCTTTTTTCGACCCTTGCTCAGTCTTGCCATGGCTAAATTAAAACTACTCAATATTTGTGAAACCAAGAAGTAGTAGTTGTAATTTTTTATCTCAACACCAAGAGCTTTTATATAATAAATTTCAATATTTTGTTTCACCTTTTTAGGAAAATAAATTAAAATTACTTGGAGAGCCTATAAATTTATGTTTTTTCTTTTTTTGTAAAAGATTTGAATGGAACCAACTTTCACCTCTATTCTTTGTGCCGTTAGCGCTAATCGAATCCTTAATGACCATAATTCATAATTAGACAATATATGTTTTTCTTAATTTGAATTATGACGTTCTACAAAAGTATTAAAAAGAAAACATTACATCATTAGTACGTATGATATTTTATTTTATCACTTTATTAATTTGAGTACACATTGAAGAGTAATAATAAAAAATAAAATATCAAATTATTACTATAACATTTCTGAATTTTCAAATGTAATATTCGAGCTATCCCTGAAGGTTCTGACATTCGGTGTTCATCGAATGAGCAAAGATACATGACATTTTTCTTTTATATAAGTTTTATTCGTTCATCCACGATTATTACTTATTAGTTGATATGTACAATCACTTCAATTATTAGTTAACCATAAAATTAACATGGTTTGGTATTACTAGCACCGATTATGTGAATATGTTTGTCTTTTCCTCGTGCGTATTGGAGTAAAAATATTGTAGTAGGGAAAGGTTGTATTTCTCCAAAACCTACTAAAAACAATTGTTCATTCTGATATACTGCGATTAAAGTAGCAACTTTCTTATAAAAAAGAAATACATATTTAAAAGAAACAAAGGTTAATAACCTCTGAAATCAAATTATTTGTGGTTTGTTAATATATGAATGCATGTTTACGATTCAAAAATAACTGATCATTTTGTTTACAAAGTAGATCACGTCTTTGAAAGCTTGCCAAGCTAGTTACCAGAAAATGGTGTCAACTTGTCGTCTGACGACTCCCAAGCACCGGTAAGCTTAGAATGCGAGATTGTTTGTAACTTGTTCATTAGCAAGTGAATTAAGATGGAGTTTAATGAGTTAGGAATTACTTGATTAGTTGATTAAGAAGTAGTTAAACAACTAATGTGTTAGTTAGTTGGCTATGCAGTGATTAGTGATTAGTTAGGAAACAGTTAGAATAGAAGCTTCCAGAAGTTCTATATAAACAACACTATTGCATAGTAATGAACTAATTTTTTGGCCTCTTTACACTGAAATAATATCTCCCTTTCTCTTCTCTTCTCTGCTGAGCCCTAGCTCATTATCAATGACAGTTTAGATTGAAAAATTGCACAGATTCTAACATGGTATCAGAGCTTTGAACCACGATTCTGCGTTCCACGGAAGAGATTTGTGAGATTACGAGCTCATTGACATTTTTTAGTAACGAAGGTTGAAGTTCTACCATGGCAGCTTCAACATTGAACACTGTGAAGTTCGATCACAATCTTCCCCTGTTTTTAACCCTTTAGACACCACCGGAGCGCCCATTATTCCGATGCAGCTAACCGGTTTTGATAACTATTCAATATGAAGTAGGTCTATGTGCATTCAGTTGCTTGGGAAAAACAAGTTGGGGATTGTTGATGGCACATTGAAAAAGGAGGATTTCGGAGATGAGAGTTCAGATATTGCAGTTTACATGGCTGGGAGAGGAATTCATTATCAACATAACACAGGAAACTCTTTTCATAAAGGCAGGAAGAATTGGAACAAAAAATATGACTATTGTAAAATGCAAGGACATGTGGTAGATGACTGCTTTAAGCTACATGGATACCCACCTGATTGGAAATCTAAAAAAATGGTGACATGGAATACTGCTTATAATGTTCAAGCTGAGGTCCCTATACTACAACTGCATGATGGAACAAGAGAGAAGGGAAAAGAAATAGAGCCACTAATTTCCAGAGATTTACCAAGGGCTCCACAGCCAATATGTGAGCAACATGGACAGATTTTGCAGATGCTTGACCGAGATTCTCCTCAGACCAATATGATGGCCAACATGGAAGGTATATCTCAAACTCCTAATACTAAATTAGAGAGTTTAAGATGGATAGTTGATAGTCGCGCTACAAACCACATGGCTCACAAGTTTAGACATAATGCATGATGTGCAAGTTGTTACAAATGAAAAAAGTAGAAAAGTTTAATAACCTAATGGAGGAGTGACCTTAGTGTCACACACTGGCTGCTGTAGACTGTCAAATACAAGAGAGATACATGATGTGCTTTTTGTCCCAGAATTTCAATACAATCTCTTATCGGTATCCAAGGTTACCAGGGAAATGAACTATTTTGTGTCATTCTAACCTGGATTCTGTTTGTTCCAGGACCTTACCACTGGGAAACTGATGGGGATTGGTAAAGAGAATACTGGTTTTTATCTTCTAGCTCAGCCCGGATCTTCCCCTAAAGAGGTTGTTGCCACTAAAATCTTGTCAGCTCAGGATGTTCAAAATACTATCATGTTATGGCACAGGAGATTGGCTCATGCACCTGTTCACTCAATAAAGGGCATGCTTGGATTTAACCTTGAACATTGCAAATCAGTATTAAGCACCTGTGAGATTTGTCCCTTAGCTAGACATACCAGACTCTTTTTTTCGAGTAGTTCTACTAGGTCTAGTAAAGTGTTAAATATGCTACATGTGGATATATGGGGACCTTATTGTACTCAGACATTTTATGGTAACAAATTTTTTCTTACAATTATTGATGATTGCTCAAGGACCATTTGGATTTTCTTTTTGAAATTCAAGACTAATGTCTTTCTTTCAATTAAACAGTTTTTTCGAATGGTGCTTACTCAATTTAATGTCACAGTTAAAGGTATAAGGACAGATAATGGGGGAGAGTTTATCAATGAAAATTTGCAATCTTTACTTAAAGAATTGGGTATTGTTCACTACAGAACTTGTGTACATACCCCTTAGCAAAATGGAGTAGCTGAGAGGAAGCACAAACACTTTCTTGAAGTGGCTAGAGCACTTCGGTTCCAGGGTCATATACCTCTCAAGTTTTGGGGTCATTCTATTCTTACTGCTACTTATATTGTTAACAGAATTCCTTCTAGTGAACTTGCATGGAAATCACCTTATGAGGTCTTTTTTGGAAAGAAACCTTGTTTCTTCCATTTTAGAACATTCGGTTGTTTGTGTTTTGCTAACACACTACCTAGAACATACATGTTTGATCCAAGAGATGTAAGATCAGTTTTTATGGGATATTCTAATGTCACCAAAGGGTATGTTCTGTTTGATCTTGCTGCATAGAAGTTTTTAGTTAATGGGGATGTGGTATTTTAGGAAAACCAATTTCCCTTTAAGGTACCAATATAGTGGATGATAATCTATAGATTTTATGTCACTCTCTACAAGTCCTTGTGATGATGATGATTTTTATGCTCCTAGCAACATCTCCGAAACACCTACTCTGGCTTTCTCATTACCAGTTGATCTCCCACCTTCTAATATTGTTCAAAATCCTTTACCATCTCTTATCCCTACCGATGCTTCTACCACTACTTTTAATCCATACAATCTACCAAATCTTAGACGATCAACAAGGCTCACTAAGAAACCTATTTGGTTATCAAATTTTGTTTCAAA
The DNA here is from genome assembly GCA_030864215.1 of Capsicum pubescens. Lineage (NCBI taxonomy): Eukaryota > Viridiplantae > Streptophyta > Magnoliopsida > Solanales > Solanaceae > Capsicum > Capsicum pubescens. Next base: position 269,566,906 of record CM061545.1, on the reverse strand, counting down.
ACGTCAGCTAGCAATGTCCTTTATCCTCTTGTTGACAGTGTGTCATATGCACATCTTTCTTCCTCTTATCAGAAGTATCTACATAGTTTTTCTGCAGTATAAGAACCTACCTCTTATCAAGAGGCTATCAAAGATCTGAGATGGTTGGAAGGTATGTACACTGAATTAAAGGATCTTAATGATAATCATACTTGGGACCTGGTTCCCTTCCTAAGGGTAAAGTTCCTATTGGCTGCAGATGGGTCTATAAAGTCATGTTAAAAGCTAATGGCAATATTGAGAGATTTAAATCTCAATTAGTTGCTAAGGGATTTAATCGGACAACAGGTATTGATTTTCATGATACCTTTTCTCCAGTAGTTAAAATTGCTACAGTCAAGACAGTTCTCTCTTTGGTTGCACAACACAATTGGTTCATTCATCAGTTAGATGTGTACAATGCTTTTCTCCATGGTGACTTGCATGATGAGATGTATAAGATTGTGCTTGAGGGTTTTCCAAGTTAGGGGAAGAATGGTATTGTATGTAGACTTGTCAAATCCCTCTATGGTCTTAAGAAAGCAAGTAGGCAGTGGAATTTGAAATTAAGTGAGCCACTAGTGCATTCTGGTTTTACTCAGAGCAGCCTGGATCATTCTTTATTCATAAAAAAACATAGGTTAGATATAGTTGCAATCCTTGTGTATATAGATGACATGCTAGTGACTGGTAATAGCTTGAGCCTCATAGAACATACTAAAGCTTCTCTTCAGAAAGCATTTAAAATCAAGGATCTTGGTAATTTAAAATTCTTTCTTGGTATGTTATTTAGTAGATCTACCAAAGGTATTCTTATGAATCAAAAGAAGTATGCATTGGAAATTATCTCTGATTTAGGGTTAGGAAGTGCTAAACCAACTATGACACCCCTTGAAATGAACATGAAGTTAACGACACTGGAGTTTTATCAAGTCACAGGAGAATCAACAGATGAATCTTTTAAAAACAGAGAGCAATATCAGAAGTTGATAGGAAAAATGTTGTATTTAACACTGACAAGGCCAGACATTGCATTATCAGTCCAAACACTTAGTCAATTCCTGCAACAACCAAAAAGGTCGCATTGGGATGCAGCTGTGAGAGTAATGAATTATGTGAAGAGAGAACAAGGACTTGGAATCTTGTTAAGCAGCAAGATATCAAACAAGCTAAATGTATATTGTGATGCACACTGGGCTTCATGTCCCAATACCAGAAAGTCAGTTTCAGGCTTTTTAGTCATGGTGAATCACTATTGTCGTGGAAGTCAAAGAAACAAAATGTAGTCTCCAGAAGTTCAGCAGAAGCTGAATACAAGAGCATGAACTAATATGGATCACAGCATTATTAAAGGAGCTGGGAAGTAAAATTGAGCAACCAACAATTGTGTTTAGTGAAAGTAGAGCAGCATTACAGATAGCAGCCAATCCAGAGTTCCATGAGAGGACTAAACCCATAGAGATTGACTGCCACTTTATCAGACAAAAAATACAAGAAGGAGTCTTGAAAATAAAACATGTGAGCTCAAGAGAACAACTTGCAGACATACTTACTAATGGCTTACCTCGGTTGCAACATGAAAACTTAATAGGAAAGCTTGGTGTGTTAAATGTCTTTGCACCCACCAGCTTGAGGGGGAGTAATGAGTTAGGAATTACTTGATTAAGAAGTAGTTAAACAACTAATGTGTTCGTTAGTTGATAAGCAATTATTAGTGATTAGTTAAGAAACAGTTAGAATAGAAGCTTCCAGAAGTTCTATATAAACAACACTATTGCATTGTAATGAACTAATTTTTTGGCCTTTTTACACTGAAATAATATCTCGCTCTCTCTTCTCTTCTCTGCAGAGCCATAGCTCATTATCAATGGCAGCTTAGGTTGAACAATTGTACAGATTATAACAGAGTTTTTTTGCTGCTCCTTATGACTAATAGTACCTAACTTCAACTTGGGGTATATTGCTAATTACTGTTCTTGAATTTTATAGGTTGCTTCCAAGCTCAAATCATTTAAATTTTAAAATAAAATTACAATTTTTTTTTTGTTATTTATAGAGTGGTATTTTCCATCCCTGTCAAGTAAAGTAGAAGAGGAGAACTGGAAGAGAGAAAGAAAAAGAGCAAAGGAATGACAAGTCTAAAGGGGGAAAATGACTGACACATTGACTACCTTCGATAGACGAAAAAAATTCAAGTGGTCTAACCAATCCCTAGGGCGTACCTCAACTGAAAGGCACTAGACGAACTAACGGCAAGCTAGATAAAAAAAATCTGCTGGCCCTATGTGTAAAACCTTCTCGGGGGAGAGTCTTTCTTCAATGAGAATAAAGAAAGTTTTGGGCAAGACAAGAAAGGAACTCGCCCTTTAATTTGACACCAAGGGTTAAGAGTTGATTGTTGGCGACGATGACTTGGTGAAGGGAATATATGAGAAAATGTTCTCAAACTGGGTTACGACCAACGCAAAACTTCTTGCAAGCCAAAATAATGGAGATATTTTGTTATTTTGTGCTATTATCTTCCTCAATATGGTTTATTTGGTATATGAATTAATGTGAATTCATGGTCAACTTTAGTCGTTATAATAATTGCCGCTAAAATAGGTATCATTTACCGGTAATAACAAAAGCCGCAATATATGACCGGTAGCTTTACCAGCAATAATAATTATCGCTAAAAGTAATTACTTTTAGCTTAAAAAATATAGATATTCACCGGAACTCGATATAAATATCATCAAAGACTTTATGACAATGAATGCAACATCGTTCACTCAAATGCCGCTATATTTTTAGGGTAAATACATTTGATGTATAATGCATATGTATTTTTAAGCAAAATATCAACACTGCATATGTATTTTTATGCTAAAAAACATTTTGATGTATAATCCATATGTATTTTTAAGCAAAATATCAACACTACATATGTATCTTTTGTAACTAAAATCTCACAATAAAGTGTAGAACTACATAAAAAACTCAAGTTTATCTTTAATTCAAATTCTCATTTATAATGATAATAAATGAACACATATTAAAATATATATTAGTTATGATCAAGGTGTATTTTTGAAATGCTTAATTTTAACACTGCATATGTATTTTTAGGGTAAATACATTTGATGTATAATGCATATGTATTTTTAAGCAAAATATCAATACTACATATAACTAAAATCTCACAATACAAAGTAGAACTTCATTAAAAACACAAGTTTATATTTAATTCAAATTCGCATTTATATTGATAATAAATGAAAACATATTAAAAAATATATTAGATATGGGTCCAGATGTATTTTTGAAAATGCATAATCTTAACACTGCATATGTCTTTTTAGGATAAAAAGTTTTGATTGATACAACATACGTATTTTTAAGCATAATATGAACACTACATTTGTATTTTTTTAACTAAATCTCACAGTAAAATATATAACTGCATAAAATACTCAAATTAAACTTTAATTCAAATCAAAATTAGACCCAATTCAAATCAGAATTAATTTCATTCAGTTAAAAAATAAGTACTATTATAACCTACAATTAGAACCACTTCAAACATAAAAATTAGTTTGTACAATCAGAACCTACATTCATACACCAGTTTCTCTAACTGTACAAAGTAATAAATCCATCAATCATCATACATCAAAAACTTCAGTAACACTAGTTATTCTACTTTGCCTTGCAGGCCTCAAGGGTGCTTGTCACACTCTTTTTTTTTTTACTCCGAAAGAATTGATTTTAAGTTTAAAAGGATTTTATTATTAAAGTGACAAAAGATTAAAAATTTGTTTCGAAAAGGACCTTTTACATTCAAAACTCAGAGTCGCCACTTGGCATAATCTGGTGTGCCAAGTCACCATTGGAAAATCCTTTTCAAAACAATTTTGACTCTAAAACTGATCCGCGAACAGAGATTCCGACTAAGGAATTCTGTTGACCGAGGGGAAGGTGTTAGGCACCACTCGATCTCGTGGTTCGATCACAGTCGCTTGGTGGAGTGTATCGGTTATTTTGTCATTACGAATGTATAAACCACACAAAAAAAAGCATAAAACAATCAACCAAACACACCAAACAAAATAAATCCAAAATTTAGTGTTCAGTCCAATTATATAGCTCCGAAAAAATACTGAAATAACCTACACTAACCCTAAACTATGCTTTACCCGATGCCTCAGGCCTTGATCATGAGCATCCTTCGCGTACAAAATTCTTCGGGGCATTCCCCAGTGAGTAAATACAAATGACCTCGGGGCATTCCCAGATTAAATGAATACACTTTTAAGATACGATAAATAAAACATTCAACAAATATTTCAAGCATTTCAACAATCCAACAATTCTAAATTTGCCTACCCGAGCCTACTATTTGCCTACCCGCTAATGACATATCACAATTCTATCCTGTTCAACATTATCAATTCATCAAAATTAATCAACATTCATTTTAGCAATTTTTAATTCCCACCCCCAATTTAATTTTAACACAAACTTTCTACAATTCACGATTACTATTTCAACAATCCACAATCACTATAAACTCAATATTCATCATTCACATCTCACACAATCGTAACCAACAAAATCAACAACCAATCAACACAAGTAGTTATTCATCACCAACGAAGATCAAACCACACATGAATATTCAATTTGAAATACGAAACATCGTAAACAATAAATAGATAAGAGAAAGAGTAGTGTTGGACCTCGATTGAAGCTTTTATTATGCCAAAATATGTGATCGAAAGACAAATTCGGATCCAAAAATTCTCGATTCAAACCTCAATCACAAATTGACCAACCCAAATCAAAACGAGATAGCAACGCTAAACGAATCGGGATCGATTTTTCTTTTAAACAAAAATTGGAGAGTGATGCCGTCTATTAGTGAATCTCACCAGAACAGTATCAAAAGTAACTGTAGATGTTTCTAAATGCGAATCCGGTGGATTTAAGTTGGATATTCGCCGGATAAAGGGACGGAGCGTCTACCGAATGTGATTTGGGTCAGAACGATTTGCTATTTCTACTTCGGTTGAGCTTCGGCTAGCCAGTCGATGGAGAAAAATGGGAGAATGGTTGGGACTTACGCAGCAGTAGTGTTTTTCGGTGAGAACTCGCCGGAAAAGCCTCTCTCTCACCTTTTCTCTCTTATTCCGACCCCCCTTCGTCTATCTCTATCCTCTCTATTTTTTCAATTAATTTCTCCTAATTTCTCCTTTTTACTCTATCTACCTCTCTATATGTAGTGTGTATGGGTGTGTATGTGTGCATCTACTGATTTTTCTCGTCTATGTGTGTGACGATGGAGTGGTGTGCGTGAATTATTGTTGTGAGGTGAGGAAGAGTGATGTATATTCACTGGAATGGAAAAAATGGGTAGCAAGTGTCTTTTTTTTTTTGGTATGAATATCTGTGTGTATATATCTTATGTGAGTTACTGGTGGGTCCCTTTTATTTTGTTCTTTTTGTGAGTTGGTTAAGAAAAATAAATATAATGTGGGGGGGTAGTGGTGAGGTGGGGTAGGGTAGCTAGGTGTCCGCTTTTAATTGGTGAGGTTGTTAGGATAGGATTCAAACAAGATAAAATTTGTTAAGGGTTGTTATTTTTGTCATTTTATGAAGGGTTTAATCACGTGGGTAAGGGTGTATGATAAAGTGAGGTAAAAATGAATAAAATTGGACTTGGGAGGGACAAAATTAGGTGTCTACAACATGCCCCCTTTGAATGTAAACATGAAGTGTTTTCAGATAAAGAAGTAGACAACAAGACAGAATTTTATCCCGACCGTTATTTAAAGGAAGAAACAAAAGAAAGAAGGACAACCGGGTCTTGACTTAGGACATCCTACCTACCCATGTTATGAGGGAATCGAGTGATAGGTATCTCAAAGGATTGGAAAGAGATGGACTATACCGAGTTGGAGAGTCGAGTGAGGTTCCAGTCCACGGCTCTGTCATTATATTAAAAAAAATGAAAATTACAAGTTAAAGCATAAATGAAATTACAAAAATCCTATCTATGCAGCTTCTTTTGGACTCTTGACTTGAGTTTCATCACCCTATTCTTCAGGTGGGCTCCTGACTTGCTATTTCTTTAACTTGTTGCTTGCCTTTCAATTTCTTCACCCTGTTCTCCAGGCGGGTTCCTGACTTGCTATTTCATCAACTTGTTGCCATGCTTTCAACTTCTGTACCCTGTTCTGCAGGCGGGCTCCTGACTTGCTATTTTTTAATCTGTTTAACTTTCAATTTCTTCACCTTATTACTTAGTTTTCCATTTATTCGCCCTGTGCTTTGGGCAGGCTCCTGAAATCACATCAAAACTAAAAAGAAAATTATCCCAAACAAATATTATTATAAAGAGGTTTTATTTGCCAGAAAAGCAAAGTTTCAAAAATAGAAATTGAATTTTTGCCCCAGTTTATCATCAGAAGACTTTTGGAAAAGTCACATCATACCTACTTGCATGTTGCAATAATGAATCAAGACTCTGACCAAGAAATGCATCTCTTGAGAGTACAATTGAATAAGCAAGACTAGGAAGTGTGTCTCCTAAGAATTAAAGTGAGGGATTCTATCTAGAAAGTGCGTCTTCTAGAGATACAAGTTTAAATTAAAAGTGTGTCACCTGACAAATAAAAACTAGCAGGGAAGTGCGTCTCCTTAAGGATTAAGTGCAATAACTCGACTAGGAGGTACATCTACTAGGAATCAAGACTTAAGTTAGGAAGTGTATTACCCAAAAAGTAAAGTTCAAATTACCCAATCAAGGAAGTGCATCTCCTTATCAATGTTGCTTGAATTATCAAAATAAGGAAGTGCATCTCCTTACCAATGCCGCTTGAATTACCTAAAACAAGGAAGTGCATCTCCTTACCAATGTAGCTTAAATTACTCAAATAAGGAAGTGCGTCTCCTCACAAATGTATCTTGAATTACTCAAACAAGGAAGTGCATCTCCCTACAAATATTTCTTGAATTGTCCAAACCAGGAAGTGCGTCTCCTTACAAATGTTGCTTGATTACCAAAACAAGGAAGTGCATATCCTTACCAATGCAACTTAAATTACTCAAATAAGGAAGTGCGTCTCCTCACAAATGCCTCTTGAATTACTCAAACAAGGAAGTGCGTCTCCTTACAAATGTTTCTTGAATTGCCCAAACCAGGAAGTACGTCTCCTTACAAATGTTGCTTGAATTACCAAAACAAGGAAGTGCATCTCCTTACCAATGCAACTTAAATTAATCAAATAAGGAAGTGCGTCTCCTCACAAATGTCTCTTGAATTACTCAAACAAGGAAGTGCGTCTCCTTACAAATGTTTCTTGAATTACCCAAACTAGGAAGTGCGTCTCCTTACAAATGTTGCTTGAATTTCCCAAACAAGGAAGTGTGTCTCCTTATCAAATGCCGCTTGAATTACCAAAACAAGGAAGTGCGTCTCCTTACAAATACCGCTTGAATTACCAAACAAGGAAGTGCGTCTCCTTACCAATACCGCTTGAATTACCAAAACAAGGAAGTGTGTCTCCTTTGGAAGTGTGTCTCCTTATGATAGCTCTTGAATTACCAAAATAAGAAAGTGTCTCCTTACAAATGTTGCTCGAATTGCCCAAACCAAGAAATGCGTCTCCTTACAAATGTTGCTTGAATTGTCCAACCAAGGAAGTGCGTCTCCTTACAAATGTTGCTTGAATTACCCAAATAAGGAAGTATGTCTCCTTACAAATACCGCTTGAATTACTAAACAAGGAAGTGCATTTCCTCACAAATGTTGCTGGAATTAACCAAACAAGGAAGTGAGTCTCCATGGCTTTGAATATCCAATATGTGCAGCAATATTGCCTGTTGCATTTGAAAAAGTGAGAATGTTACGGCCTTTGATGTTTAGGCTTTGAAATCCTTGATTCGAAGGTAGCATGTGTTCCTGTTTCATCCAAAGAAAACTTGTTAGTTTAAAAACATGGTGGCTGGTTTGTGGCTTTGGCTTTCGTGGAAATTGCTCTTGCCCCGGTCATATTTAATCTTGATTTCAACCATTATCATGTGTCACTGGCTTACTGCATCATTGACCCGAACTCAAATTATTAAGAGTGACTCTGAAACAGATACAATATCTCTTCTTTGTCATGCTTCTTAGATAAACCCTTTGACCCTTGGTATTTTCATGAATTCCCAGAATTTTTTGTTGACACAACTTTCTGCATGCCTTATTTCGTCTCACAATCATGTCTCTTTCATGTGCTGGCCTTTTGTCTTGCTTTCTACAATTGAAGAAGCTGGTAGCCAGTTTTGAAATCTTTTCTCACTTGTTTCGACATAGACTTGACTCAACAACAAGAGAAAAACGACAATGACTTTTATTTGGATAACTGACTCAAGAAAGATAAACAAAATAAAGAGAAGAAAGAAAAGATAATGAATGTCCCCATTGAAACAAAGAACGAAAAATTTATCTAAAAATGATAGTCAACTCCAAAGATTATGCCATGCATTTTGGGTCAGGCTGCCTGATCTTTCCATCCAAACTTTCTATCAATTTTTGTTGAGTTAATGGCCTTGAAACCGAGTCCTTAGGTCAATTGCATTTAAGACCTCGTTCGGCTAGTGGTGCCTTGGAGGGTTTTCGCCAAAAAGCTTCTTTCATTTTCTCTCGGCTCACTATCGCCTTATGGTTCCCGTGAGGGATTTTACCAATAAGACTCTCTCATTTTTATTTCTCTTAACTTACCATCGCCTTATGGTGCCCGTAAGGGTTTTCACCAATAAGACTCTCTTATTTTTATTTCTCTCTTGATTCCCTATGCTGAGGAAGACAAATAGTTCCCAAATGCATCATCATATCCCTTGCATGCTCATCCTTAACATCTTCAAAGATTGATCTGAAGGTCTTTCTTTAGTTGTAACTTGGCTTTTGGATAAGGTTAGAAAGAAAGGCTGGCATGGGGCCCAAACGACACTTGAAGTGGGGTAGGACTTACAAATTTTGAAATCGACTCAAACAATGAGGATTAACTCATGCCCCAGTTTCTTTTGACTGGGTGACTCTAAATTGTTTATTTGGTTGGACCGAGCCCGGAGTCGGCCAGCCTACGTATCTCACCCCCGAGAGAAGAGAATCAGGTCATGCGTAGTTCTGGCAGCTTGTTCTGTTGCTTGATTCTGATTTTTTTTATTCTATCTTATCTGACATTTTTCTTTTCCTTCTTTTTGGCACCCTTTTTTTTGAAACTTTTGACTCTATTCTTTTGCTCGACACTTATCTTTTGAGCTTTGTTGACTGTATCTTGATTCCAAAAGAGGGGTATGAAAGAAAATAAAACTAAGGCTCAAACGGGGTACACAAAGGATGACACAATATATGGATAGCAGAATGAAATGCCTTCGTCATATCAATCCTTAAAGATGCTAGTTAGTATGCAATGTGAAAGTACACAATCAATATCACTTATGACATATTTTACAACATTAACTTGCCCCAAGCATATGTGTCACCTCTTCTTTTACACTTGTCGAACATACAACTCCACCTTTGTTGTACATCCCTCACATTGAATGACTCATGCTTTCGTGGAGTTGATTTTTGTTCTGTTCCTCGGGAGCACACATCCGCTATTTGACCTAATTGAGATTTGTTTTTCAATTGATGACCAAGTTATTCTTGTGATTCTCAAAATAATTTCTTTAATTTTGAAAGAAGGCTTCAACATGGTCACCAAATGTGTCAACACTCTATCAATTTTCTCAGATGCTTTTTGTCACCTTAACCCTCTGATTTAATATTTCATGGTAAAATTGGACTTGAAGATTTGGTTAAAAATTCCGCAAGCATGTCATATCACTAGAGTCAACATAAAATGTACTGTATAAAGAAAATAAACAAATAACACATAATTAAAACAAAGAAAAATAGGACACTTCATTTAGTTGAAACAAAAGATAGAAGGGTTTGAACATAAGCAACAAAAGGACAAAACAAGATAGATCCCGAACTACAACCCTGAAATAATTCAGACAACAGAAAATAAAACAAAACAAGCTACCAGACCCCTTCCTAGTAAGGAGAGGGGTGACTTCTCAATTGCTCAGCCTGACATCCTAGCCACTGGTTTGCATATCAGCATGACTAGAGCTTTCCTCACTGTCAATGTTCTGTATCATGATTGATTTATCTTGAATCATCTTTTCAATTTCTCTTTTCAAAGCACGACAATCTTCAATAATGTGACCCTGAACATCAGAATGATATACACATCGTACATTAGGATCAAAATTTCTTGAATATGGGTCAGGAGTATACCCAAGGAGAGGAGTGATCATGTCCTGCTGTACCAATCTCTGGAATAAACTTGCATACGACTCTCCAATCGATGTGAAGTTATCCCTCGACTTTTGTCTCATTTCATTATTTGGCTTAAATTGAAAACCAGACCTAGAAGGGCTTTGGTATACATGTGGAGCTGGAGGATAACTCGACAGAGTTCGCGCGCGCCAGCGTGGGTAAGATGGGGGTTGAACATATGGTTGCGCATTATACACTTGATATGGAGATGGGGGAATGGAATATAATGGATTTTGGGAAAGATTCTGTGGAACTTGGCCATAAACTTGGGTTTGAGCCCGTGGGTAACGATGGTATGGTCCTCTTACCCGTGCCTGTTGTCCAACTATAATGGCTGATGTGTCTTCCTCATTCTTATTTCCCCAAACACTTCCCGAACCTTTTTTGAATTGCTTGAGTAGTCACTTTCAATGTTGCAAAACTCATAATGCGACCGGTCTTAATTCCATACTTTATCATCTCCCCCATTTTGAGGACCTCAATAAATGGCTTGCCTAATACAGGTAACAAGTGTTGATAATATGTTTCATCCTGTGCTTGAATAAACGCCTCCACTATCTTACTTTCTTTCATTGGCGGTTTCACCCGAGCATCTTGTTCACACCATCTAATTACATACTCACTGAAAGTTTCAGTACTCTTTTTCTTTATATTAGTCAGAGATTTTTCGTCAGGAATCAACTCCATATTGTATTAAAATTGTTGGATAAATTCATTAGCAAGGTTATCCCAGCTGTTCCACTTGTCGATGTCTTGGTCAACAAACCATTCTGAAGCTAGATATGAAAGACTCTCACCAAAATATGCCATGAGTAATTCTTCCTTCCCTCCAACACCCCTTAGCTGGTTGCAATAGCGTCTCAAATGTGCTACAGGATCGCCATGTCCATAATACTTCTCAAACTTCGGCATTTTAAAACCAAATGGAAGATGTACACCTGGAAACATGCACAGATCTTTATATGAGACACTTTTGTACCCCCCAAGTCCTTGCAAGTTTTTCATATTCAGTTCCAAACTTCTTAATTTTCTAGCTATTTCCTCTTGTTCTTCTGTCATAAAAGGCTTCTCAGTGTTAGGAGGAAATTCAGGCGGTTGAGGGCAATCGTAAGGACCAGTCGACTTAAATGTGGGCTCGAGAGCATAATGTTGATCACTAAAAATATTCAATGCAGACTCTCTTGTAGAGTAGGGAGGCACAACTTGTGGATGAACATCAAAAGTAGAAGCTTCAGGTGGGGGTGGCGCCGCAAAAGCATGGACAACAACTGGAGCCGAGTATGTGGTAGTCTTGGATTGGGGAGTGAGGAAATGAACATTGGAAGTGGTTGGATATTGTTGCCCCGGAGTCGATCCTGATGCATGTTGTGGCATATCAACAAAAATGGGAAATTGTGCATATGACACGGGAGGCAAGCTAGAAAGATATTCCATATTATCAGTGGGAACTGGAGGAGGCGGCAACCCATTAGCCCAAGCTCGATGCATTTCTATTATTTGCCGCCTTAATTTTGAATCTCTTCATTATCTCCTACATTCTCATTCTCCGAACTCCCTATCTGATTAGTGACAACTAACTCGGTATCCTTGTTGGCCATAACTTCCTCTGTGACTTGGAGTAATATGGAGGACCAGCCAAAATGCCACAAGCCAACCACCTTAAACTAACTGGACAAGAGATAGCAAATGCGTTAGAGTTCAACGATTTTTCAAAACCTCTTCTTATTTTTTATTATTATTTTTTTTTCTTGAAAAAAAAATCACCGAACCCTAGAAGGGCGCCTACGTATCTCACCCCCGAAAGGGGAGAATCAGGTGTTCGTAGTTCGTGAAGTTTTGCCAAAATGGCCAATTAAACTTTTTTTCCTTTCTTGAAACAAAGTGTCAAAAGAATTGATGAAAATCTTTTTACATATTTTTTTTTTAGGTTTAAATCTCTATACAAAATGAAACCTGTGATTACCAAAGAAAAATCTTTTTGGGTTTTCGATTTTTGAATTTCATGTGAAAATGAAACTTGAACCTATTAAAGGAAAATCTTTTTGTAGTTTTCTTTTAAAAACGTATATGAAACGCCTACTCTAAATGGAGAGTGAAGAAATATTTTTGGATTTTTCAAATAAGATCCCCGAACCAACAATAGGCTGCCTACGTATCTTGCTCCCGAAAGAGGAGAATCAGGGGTGCGTAGTTCGTCCAGATTGGACAATTAATGATTAACTAATAGATTGACCCTAACTTAAGGGCACAACCAAAGACAAACGAATAAAATCTTTTTGAGGTTTTTTTCTTTTAATTAGACACTTCAACTAAACTGACACCAACAATGATGAAGGAAAAAGAAAAAAAAAATCTTTTTGGTATTTCATTACATGAAATGTACAAATTTCTCCCATTTTTTGCATTTTTTTTTATAAAAATTGCTAAAAAAAATCTTTTTTTTTGAAAATTTCGAATTATGAATGCATGCTAAAGGAGACAAATTGAGATTTTTTTTTCTTTTTTTTTTTTTTGATGTTTTGGTTTTTGAACAAATGAGTGCATAAAATAAAGAAATCTTTTTGAATTTTCGAATTGTGAAAAACAAAAGCCATAAAGAACTTTAAAACTACGAAACTCTTTTTTTTCTTCTTTCCGAATCACTTTTTTTTTTTTTTTTTTTTTTTTTACTTCTAACACAAGTTTTCCCCAAATCAATCTGTCAAATGACCACATTACCCTCAGAAATGCAACATTTAGCACATAGGGATGCTTTAGAGGTGAGTCTCTCACAAAGGACCAAGTGGGCCCCGCTAAGTCTCAATATGATGCACATAAGCATGACCTAAAGGCTGACCTACGTTGGGGTTCACTAACAAGGCTGTTCGGGGGAGCGTATGGTCGATAGTGGCTGCTTTGCTTTCCACCTACTCCATAACACCGACGGCTCCCCCCCTAAAATAAGGGTGACTCAACTAGAGGTCGTGTACAACACGTGTACTACGGACTTGTTGCAGAAAGAAGGCCTGGGGGTAGACACATGATGCCAAATATAAAAGTGGTAACACATAAGATAAATACTGTAAACAAAGAGCATGAAATCGCACAAAAGTGATAACAAAAACACAAACAAAAATCACAAACAATGCTTATACACTCGTAATGTCAAACAAAGCCGATACGACTCCAAAATAAGCTCGAATTCTAAACCATATCCCCAGCAGAGTCGCCAGAGCTGTCACACCCTTTTTTTTTTACTCCGAAAGAATTGATTTTAAGTTTGAAAGGGTTTTATTATTAAAGTGACAAAATATTAAAAATTTGTTTCAAAAAGGACCTTTTACATTCAAAACTCAGAGTTGCCACTTGGCATAATCTGGTGTGCCAAGTAACCATTGGAAAATCCTTTTCAAAATGATTTTGACTCTAAAACTGATCCGCGAACAGAGATTCCGACTAAGGAATTCTGTTGACCGAGGGGAAGGTGTTAGGCACCCCTCGATCCCGTGGTTCGATCGCAGTCGCTTGGTGGAGTGTATCGGCTATTTTGTCATAACGAATGTATAAACCACACAAAATAAAGCATAAAACAATAAATCAAACACACCAAACAAAATAAATCCAAAATTTAGTGTTCAGTCCAATTATACAGCTCCGAAAAAATACTGAAATAACCTACACTAACCCTAAACTATGCTTTACCCGATGCCTCGGGCCTTGATCACGAGCATCCTTCGCGTACAAAATTCTTTGGGGCATTCCCCAGTGACTAAATACAAACGACCTCGGGGCATTCCCCGGTTAAATGAACACTTTTCAGATACGATAAATAAAACATTCAACAAATTTCAAGCATTTCAACAATCCAACAATTCTAAATTTGCCTACCCGAGCCTACTGTTTGCCTACCCGCTCGATGACATATCACAATTCTATCCTGTTCAACATTATCAATTCATCAAAATTAATCAACATTCATTTTAGCAATTTTTAATTCCCACCCCCAATTTCATTTTAACACAAACTTTCTACAATTCACGATTACTATTTCAACAATCCGCAATCACTATAAACTCAATATTCATCATTCACATCTCATACAATCGTAACCAACGAAATCAACAACTAATCAACACAAGCATTTATTCATCACCAACGAAGATCAAACCACACATGAATATTCAATTTGAAATACGAAACATCGTAAACAATAAATAGATGAGAGAAAGAGTAGTGTTGGACCTCGATTGAAGCTTTTATTGTGCCAAAATATGTGATCGAAAGACAAAATCAGATCCAAAAATTCTCGATTCAAACCTCAATCACGAACTGACCAACCAAAATCAAAACGAGATACCAACGCTAAACGAATCGGGATCGATTTTTCTTTTAAACAAAAATTGAAGAGTGATGCCGTCTGTTAGTGAATCTCACCGGAACAGTATCAAAAGTAACTGTATATGTTTCTAAGTGCGAATCCGGTGGATTAAAGTTGGATATTCGCCGGAGAAAGGAACGGAGCGGCTACCGGATGTGATTTGGGTCAGAACGATTTGCTGTTTCTACTTCGATTGAGCTTCAGCTAGCCAGTCGACGGAGAAAAGTGGGAGAACGGTTGGGACTTACGCAACAGTAGTGTTTTCCGGCGAGAACTCACCGGAAAATCCTCTCTCTCACCTTTTCGCTCTTATTTCGAACCCCTTCGTCTATCTCTATCCTCTCAATTTTTTCAATCTATTTCTCCTAATTTCTCCTTTTTACTCTATCTCCCTCTCTATGGAACTCGCAACATTTGCTTCTTGTTTTTGGATCCCATAGTCCCACAAAAGTGCAACATATCTTGTACAGAATTGCGTTGGGGTAGAACTCAATCGCAATAACTTTGTGACCATAAGAAAGGCACTCTGCATATGTAACCATAAAGAGACCACAATCCCTACAAAAACAAGGAAAAAAATATTTATTTATAAGTAAAATATAATTTGTACAAACATTCAATTTTGGTATATGTAAATTAAAAACTTACTAGCTTTCACTCGGTTGTTGTGGCAAATTCTCTTCAAATATCACATCAAACAGATCTGAGTAATCTTTGTCTTTGTATCTTGAATGATTTTGAAGATCAATTCCTTTCTTATTGTAGAAATCACAAGCTTGGAGACACAAAGGGATAATCTCAACTAATTTCTTGATCTGACCAAGAACTGTCGGATAAGAAAAAAATTCATTTAAACAAGCATATGTATTTTAAGCAGACAAAAAATGCAACCAATACTGAAAAATACATATCAATTCTACTAAAAATACATATAGCCAATAAACAGTTCATGAGTAGTTAACACAATACTTAACAGTACTTATTGGCCTATATCTTTAACTCACAACTTTGATAATATCTTTATTACCCTATTTAGAACAACACAATACTTAACAGTCAAAAAAATATATTTACAAACAAAAAAAATACCCCATCCTTACTATATTTTTCAGAATCATCAGCATAAGATTTCTGAACATCGTCTTCAATTTCTTCAACTTTCCTTTTCTTTTCGTATCGTTTTTAAATTTTTTGCTCCTTCTTCAACCCTTTTTTTTTTCAAAATTTCACTGATCTTCACTGTGTCGTTGCGAAACTTCGACCTAATCTCCTTCGATCTCCCAGATTTCTTCAACTGTATAGGATTTACAACAACTTTAACTAAATCTTCATTAGTTAACCCAAGACTAAAAGATTGTACATAATCAAACTCTACATTCATATTCCGTATACCGTTATTTGTTAGTATTTTTGCTGTATGTTCATCCATTAAAACATAAAACCCTTAAAATCTAATTTTCAGTTGAATTACAGTATGAAAAAAAAAGAACCGCTAACATGCAATATGCGATTAATAGTTACCTGAAATAGAGGAAGTAAATCATTATCACAGATCGTGCTAGAATCGTGCAAAAGGAATAAAATTTGAAGTGGGAGAGATCGTTAATGGCGAAAGAAAAGGAATAAAAAATTTAAATTAAGGAAAGAGAAATAAGAATGGCGTGAAAAGGGGATTTTAGCATAGTAACTTTCTTAGGGGGCAAAAAATAGGGAACCACTTAAAGTAATGTTACAGATGCTACATAATGTAATTAGGATAAAGTGTTGCTATTTTTTGTAATTTAATACTTAAGTATGCTACTATAGGTAGTTTTCCCTTTACTATTTTTACTCTAGAGAAAATTTAAAGAAACCATATCTTACACCCGACCCATGATAATTCTATAATTATAAAATGATAAGCCTAAAAATTCATGGTGCTTTTCAAATTCATTATTTCACAAAAAGAAAATCTCCGGAGGTGGATTTACACTTTCCGAATTTTGGTGTTAAAAAGCACTTAAACCCTAGGACGAATTTATTTTTAAAAAATTACTAACATTAGGTGTATGTGTATGAAAACTTAATTTCTTTTTTTAAAAATAAAATAAAATAAACTCCATTTCCCCTCAATTCTAATAAAAGAAACCAAATGCACACACAACAAAGAAAGAACAAAAGAAATACTCGTAAGTAGGCAGTGGAACTGAATTGCTTCTTCGTTATTTTTTTGGTAAGTTTCAAAAATAGCAACTCTTTGGCACAAAATTCATATTTCATAACCACACTTTATAATATTATTATTTATAATCGATGTATTTGATACACATTTATTGTATTTGCATTACTTAACAATCTGTATGTATAAAAAACATAAATACATTAGTCACATTTTAAATTTTATATATTTTTTTATTTTCAAAAAATATGATTACATTAAATACAAGCCATGAATAATCACTACAAAAAAAACGTGTTTTAGCCACGTGCAAAACCGTGGCTAAATGGTACCAAAATCGTAGCTAAATAGTTTAGCCATGGTTCATTAGCCACGGTTAAAGGTGGGTCCAATAGGGGCGTGGCGAGTAAATTAGCCACGATTTTAACTTCCGTGGTAACATTTCATTAGCCACGGTTTTCAGGTACATTTAGCCACGGCCATTCCATGGGTAATTTGTTCAAATTTTGTGCTATCATATCAGTTTGCCACAGTTATAACCGTGGCAAAAATGCCTAGTTTTTAAGAAATATATATATTTTTTCATATAAATTAGCCACGATTTTAACCATGGCAAAAAAGTATCCAATTTTTTTTAAAAATATATATTTTTGCATAAATTTGCCATGATTTAATCGTGATAAAAGTGCCAGCTCTTTTTAAATATATATATATATATATATATATATATATATATATATATAGAGAGAGAGAGAGAGAGAGAGATGATAGTCTGATACTAATTTCTAAATAATGATAGACATTCACTTACACATTAACCATTATACAAAAGATTGATATTAATTGTAACATAATAATCAAAGTTCTGATATTATTCAATATATTGACACAAAAGATAAGGTCCAAACCTTAAATATTCATAAAAAATACCATAAATACTAATGTTAAAGAAACACCAAAATATACTAAAGCCTAAGGAGATTACTGCTTGAGCTACCAAGATTCACATGACTATTTCTAGACATTCCAAAAGCTTTTGAAGGACAAACATTTCCACCTAAACCACGCACACGTCCAGAATGTTTAGATCCAAACACTTTTTCAATGGCGTCATTAGGATGAGCTAGTATCTTCAAAGGAACACCGTAACTGATAGCAAGTTCCTGATCTTTAGGTAGATGCACCGATATTTTATCCAACAAGCAAAATAGATAAATGAGATACCCTCGTACCAATAAAACTTCTCTGTAATAGAGTTGGGTATTAATTCAAGCAATTGTCCGTTATATATAGAGTAGTATTAATTCAAGCAATTGTCCATTAAATATAGAGACGCTTCAAAAACAACAAAAAATCCAGTATACTCCCACCAAGTGGGGTCTGGGGTGGGTAAAATGTACGCAGTCCATACCGCTACCTCCGAAGAAGTAGAGAGGTTGTTTCCGATAGACCCCCGGCTCAAGATAAAGAATAGTCTTCAACTAGAACAGAACTTATAATAAACTAATAACAATAATATTTTCATAATTATACAGATATACCAGCAAGGAATTTAATCTCAGGAATGGACAAGATTGATTAAACAAATGATGTTCAAGCAGGCAATCAACAATTGATGTCGCTAATGTACAGTTTTGAGCATGTGCCACTTATACATGGTATCATACTATCATTTACTTGCATCATTCTTACTTCACATAGTCGATTTTAGAGTCACCTAATTAACTTCATCCTTGCCTTGTACACTACATAACTTTTAACCTTGTAGGAAGTTTGGAAAGTTTCCTTTATTCTTGACATACCAATAATTGTATAAGCAAGAGTTCTAACATATAAAATAAATATCCATCAAATAATAAATACGTCAGATATAACAGTCAGCCAACAATGGTATCTGTATATATGGAATGAATCAGTGAATGAGGTCATCTAGTTAAGATCTTAAGATCAGTGAATGAGCACTACTTTGGTATGATTTTTCAAACTTAAATTCGATTCTAATTATTGACTGCACCTCATAGGGATCTATCTATCTATCATACAACAAGGATTTGATAGGACCTATTCCTCAGTCTATTGGAAAATTGACAAAGCTATCAAATTGGTAAGTAAATGTGAATAAGCATTGAACATGAATTCACTTACAAGATAATCTCATGATAATTTGCTGATATTTTATTAATTTCATGACAGTATCTTTGTTGGTTGTGGATTTTCTGGATCCTTAACCGACTCCATAGGAAATCTCACTTGACTGTTTTTTTTGTAATCATTCTGTGGTACTTTTTGTACCTTAATGCAAACTTTTTGCGCTACCAGATTTGGGTCCATCTCTAGACAGGCAATGCACTTCTAAACAGAGAAACAGTTCACGAGGAGTTCAATCCATACTGCTTTTCTTGTGCTTATACATTATCATATCTGAATAGTTATGTTTACTAAATCTATCTGTCTTCCAATCGTCTTCTGTATACACTCAAAAACAACCCCATTCTGTATTATGCAGATCTTAGAACAGGGATACAGTGAAGTTCAACTCAAGGAATGTTCATTAGAATGAAGATTAAATACACCAGGCGTCACAATAATAAAAATTGATTGTACTAGAAATTGATACTGCATTTCCAGTACACAAGTTTATACTCCTTCTACATTAATTAAGTTGACTATGTTTATCAAATGACTGTGTTATTTGGTGGTTTTTGGAACAGTACACTATTCAAAGGGCAGCCCGGTAAACTAAAGCTCCCGCCATGAGGTAGAGAGGCTGTTCCCGATAGACCCTGGCTTAAGACAAAAACAGCTCATTAAGGATAACAAACAAACTATGAACAACAGAATAACCTGGATATAAGTGTTTGTTGAGTTTATAATTTGTAAATTCTTAGCTCCTGTAAGAGCTGAAATTCAGATGTATAAAACCATTAGTTGTTAAGTAAAATATGCCACCATCGACGGAGCATGTGATTTATCCACACACCGAAAAAAAAAATGCAAATCACATGTTCATCCTACTCATGTACATTGCACACTCCAAATTACAGAGCAGTAACTTCTGAGGACGATCTATCTATTGATAGTTCTACACTGCAATAATCAGAAAAAACAAGGAACCAAATATACTTTGTTCTGGTCTTGAACATCAAGCATCTAGTTCATGCGGAGTTTAAATAAGTCTGTCAAGCATAAAATGCTTAACATTGGCGAAAGGAATTGATCAAACAAAACCTTTGAGCTAAGCATCTGTAAGGGCCAAAACAGCCTAAAGAACTTTGCACATAGGTACAGTTTGGTATGTTATCTTCCGCAATGTGGCTTATTCAGTACATGAAGTAACGTGAATTAGTGGTCAACTTTAATCATTATAATAATTTCCACTAAAATAGGTCCGATTTATCGATAATAAGAAAACCCGCAAAATATGGTAGCTTTATCAGTAATTTATCGTTAAATAAATGTCGTTGAAAGTAATTACTTTTAGCGCCAATAATATAAGCATTTACGAAACATTCAATATAAATGCCACTAAACACTTTAACAACATTAAATGCAATGACCTTAACTTAAATGGCATTAAATATTTTTGTTGTAATATTTATTGCCGCAAAATATCTCTTTTGTTGTGGTTGGTAGTCAGTAGCCACCATATACCTAGCACGACATATGATAATATATAAACAAGCATACAACGATTTTCTTTTGAGATTTGTAATATCTAGATACATGTTAAACAAGAGAGCAACACCATTCAAGATTTCAAGGATAACAAATACATGTTAAATGTTAGAGAAGAGAGCAATACTATTTAAGGATAAAATCAACATGACAATGGACAGATAACATAACATATATAATTAACATTACTGGGTTCAAATGAATCATAACCGATGATAAAATATTAAATAACGACTCAAACAACACACACTAACATCATGCAAACGATAAAATCAACATGACAATGGATTGACAACGTGGCACATAACTAAACTTATAGGGTTCGAATGAATCATAACAGATGATGAATATCATCGGATGACACAAATTAGATATTTGTTATAAAAAGTATTTTAGTGGTTTTTTTGTTACAAAAGATAATTATGTGGTTTTGGTAGAATAAAAAAAGAATTTAGATTTTGTGCATTGTCAGTTTACAAAATATTTTACACTATCAGGTAAATTTGACTTGCTATTGCAGGTTATTATTTTTTTTTTTAAAATTTTTATGTAAATAGTTGGATAACCTGCAATAACAGATCAAGTTAAATGATAGTGCAAAATATTTTATTCACTAACTATGCACAAAACTTAAATGCATAAAAAAAATGATTATCCTAAAATGATTAATCGGGGCACAAAGCCACTAGCACTTAAAAAGTTGACCAATTTTTTTTTTCAAATTGTTTTCTTCTTACAAGGACTTTGTTTAATTGTTCTTATTTTTATGGTAGGATTTGGATTTTCAATCCTTTTAGTTCCTCTTCCAGTAACTTTACCTAGACGTACATTATTTTGCTTTTGTAAAGTAAGTAGGATTTTCAATCTGTGTGTATTTTACATTGAATTTATCTAAATCCGTTACCTCCCTCGCTAATTACGCGATTACAGAAACCATGAATTGACTCAATAAAATTCAGGTATGCATATTATTTCACGTGCAATAGTAGGATAGTCATTTAAACTGTCGGTGTATATTGGACAAGCCTTTTTTCTATTGTATGCGTTGTCCAGTATTATGCCAAGTATGTATCGTAAGTGCAGTTTAATAGTGAAAAAATTTTGTAAATATTTTCATTAGATTATGTGACTTAATGTATTGTTGTTTGGTTGAAATTAAGTTATCTTGAAATTAACTATGCAAGATTAGGTATTCCACCCCTAAGGTGGGATTAATAACACTACAATTACGGGATAAGTTATCTCATGCATTTTATCTCAATCAAATATGGGATAAATTGATCCTACCATTAAACCCAATATTAATTATCTCTAATCCCATATACCAAACGAGCCCATACACTAATCATAGTGCTGACTGTACTCTACTACTTTCCATTTTTACCATAGATTTTTGGAATTCCTGTAGAATATTATTGCAATGGTCAAATCATTTTTTTTATGTATTCAACAATCTAATGCTCTTTATCATGGTTAGTATTAAGATATATTCTCTTAATAATATTTCCTTAATAGGACCACTAAAATAGGCCTTATTTAATGGTAGCTTTACCAGCAATTTGTCGCTAAATAAAAAGTCGTTGAAAGTAATTATTTTTGGCGTTAATAATATGAGCATTTACCTGCACTTGATATAACTGCCACTAAAGACATTAACGCCATGCAATGACCTTAACTTAAATGCCGTTTAATATGTTTGTGGAAATATTTATTTACGCTAAATATCTCTTTCGTTGTAATGGTAGCCAGTAGTAGCCACCGTATACCTAGCACGACATATGATAATATACAAACGGGCATCTATCGATTTTCTTTTGAAGATGTGTAGTATCTAGATATATGCTGTTAAAGAAGAGAGCAACACCATTCAAGTATAAAATCAATATAACAATAAACTAATAACATAACATATATATATAACTAATATTAATGGGTTCGAATGAACCATAACTGATGATAGAACATCATAAGTTGACTCAAATGACACACTGACACCATTCAAACGACAAAAACAACACGACTATGGACTGATAACATGACTCGAACGACACACACTAACACCATTCAAATGATAAAATCAACATGACAATGGACTGACAACATGACACAATAACTAAACTTGTAGGGTTCGAATGAACCATAAGACAGATGATAGGACTGACTCAAATTATAAGACATGACACACTGGGGATAACTCAAATGACACGATAAACCTAGATGCGCGTTTATTACTCATGCGCCTTCCACAATGCGCGACTTAGGAACGACAGTTGAACTAGTAGGGAACTGCAGAAGAAGTAGATCCACCAGCCCTAATTAGGAAATGGTGCACCAACATTGGTTCCAGGTGAAGAACTTGCCCCATCACCACTAGTAGGAGACAAGGCACTTCCAAGGGTGAGAAATGGGAGTGGTGCATCACTCCCCATTTGTTGAAGTTCTGCCTCGAATTCAACTTTTCACTTTTGAGCTTCCAATGCCTCATTCGATTGTTCAAGTTGGGAGAGGCTAAGTCCTTTAATAATCGGAGATTCGCACACACGATCATAGGCTCTCCTCCCAGATTCAATTTGGGATTCCCCTACAGCTCTCTCCTTCCGGAGAGACTCCTGCAAGTCCATGACTTCCTTATTGAGCCCACGTTGACCCGTGTTTCGATGAGCCATGATTAGGTGGTCATGGAGATCATCATCATTTGGTGGAGGGAGGTCCCTCCCCAGGAACCTATCCACCAGCGACTCCACTGAAGGGTGGCCAAAGGAGTAAACTTTGTTGGCCTTGCCTGGAGAAAATACCACAATGGCAATTTTAGCACCACATATCGTACAAATTTTACTAGCTTTTTTGAACAGGCCAGCACGACGCTTAGAGAAAGTAACTTGCATGTTACTCTCATTTTTCATTTTCATTATTTCGACCTTTTTTCGACCCTTGCTCAGTCTTGCCATGACTAAATTAAAACTACTCAATATTTGTGAAACCAAGAAGTAGTAGTTGTGATTTTTTCTCTCTACGCCAAGAGCTTTTATATAAGAAATTTCAATATTTTGTTTCACCTTTTTAGGAAAATAAATTAACATTACTTGGAGAGCCTATAAATTTATGTTTTTTCTTTTTTTTTGTAAAAGATTTGAATGGAACCAGCTTTCGCCTCTATTCTTTGTGTCGTTAGCGCTAATTGAATCCTTAATGACCATAATTCATAATTAGACAATATATGTTTTTCTTAATTTGAATTATGACATTCTACAAAAGTATTAAAAAGAAAACATTACATCATTAGTACGTATGATATTTTATTTTATCACTTTATTAATTTGAGTACACATTGAAGAGTAATAATAAAAAATAAAATATCAAATTATTACTATAACATTTCTGAATTTTCAAATGTAATATTCGAGCTATCCCTGAAGGTTCTGACATTCGGTGTTCATCGAATGAGCAAAGATACATTACATTTTTCTTTTATATAAGTTTTATTAGTTCATCCACGATTGTTACTTATTAGTTGATATGTACAATCACTTCAATTATTAGTTAACCATAAAATTAACATGGTTTGGTATTACAAGCACTAATTATGTGAATAAGTTTGTCTTTTCCTTGTGTGGATTGGAGTAAAATTATTGTAGTAGGGAAAGGTAGTATTTCTCCAAAACCTACTAAAAACAATTGTTCATTCTGACATACTGCGATTAAAGAAACAACTTTCTTATAAATTGAAAAATACATATTTAAAAGAAACAAAGGTTAATAACCTCTGAAATCAAATTATTTGTGGTTTGTTAATATACGAATGCATGTTTACGATTCAAAAAGAACTGATCATTTTGTTTACAAAGTTGATCACGTCTTTGAAAGTTTTCCAAGCTAGTTACCAGAAAATGGTGTCAACTTGTCGTCTGACGACTCCCAAGCACCGATAAGCTTAGAATGCGAGATTGTTTGTAACTTGTTCATTAGCAAGTGAATTAAGATGGAGTTTAATGAGTTAGGAATTACTTGATTAGTTGATTAAGAAGTAGTTAAACAACTAATGTGTTAGTTAGTTGGCTATGCAGTGATTAGTGATTAGTTTGGAAACAGTTAGAATAGAAGCTTCCAGAAGTTCTATATAAACTACACTATTGCATTGTAATGAACTAATTTTTTGGCCTCTTTACACTGAAATAATATCTCCCTTTCTCTTCTCTTCTCTGCTGAGCCCTAGCCCATTATCAATGACAACTTAGATTGAACAATTGCACAGATTCTAACATGGTATTAGAGCTTTGAACCACGATTGTGCATTCCACGGAAGAGATTTGTGAGATTACGAGCTCATTGACAGTTTTCAGTAACGAAGGTTGAAGTCCTACCATGGAAGCAACAACATTGAACACTGTGAAGTTCGATCACAATCATCCCCTATTTTTACACCCTTCAGACACCACCGGAGCGCCCATTATTCGGATGCAGCTAACCGGTTTCGATAACTACTCGATATGGAGTAGGGTTATGCGCATTCAGTTGCTTGAGAAAAACAAGTTGGGGATTGTTGATGGCACATTGAAAAAGGAGGATTTCGGAGCTGATTTTCAACGTCAATGGGACCGGTGCAATGCAATTGTTCAAGGATGGATAATGAGCTCAGTAACACAGGAATTGCACACTGGAATTGTCTATGCTACTACTGCACGAACTGTCTGGGAGGATTTGCATGAACGCTTTGAAAAGGTAAATACATCACGAGTTTACCAGTTTCATAAAGCCATAGCGACTACTGTACAAGGAAATGACAGTATACCTGGTTATTTTTCAAAACATCGCAATTTATGGGATGAATTTGCTAGTATAGTTCCTCCGTCTTGTGATTGCCCTAGATCAAGGGAGTTTAATAATCATGTTGAGAGACAAAAAATGACGCATTTCCTAATGGGCTTGAATGAAATGTATAATCAGTCGAGGAGCTAAATTTTGATGACTGAACCTACTCCAAATCTCAACAAGGTATTTGCTATGCTTGTTGAGCGAGAGAGCCAATGACTTATTGGTAGTTCCACTATGCAAGGTGAAGGTGCTGATTTAACGGCTCTGTTAGCAGCAAAAGGCATAATCTTAACACTGCATATGTATTTTTAGGATAAAAACTTTTGATTGATAATGCATATGTATTTTTAAGCAAAATATCAACACTGCATATGTATTTTTATCCTAATTTTTTTTTGATGTATAATACATATGTATTTATAAGCAAAATATCAACACTACATATGTATCTTTTGTAACTAAAATCTCACAATAAAATGTAGAACTACATAAAAAACTTAAATTTATCTTTAATTCAAATTCTCATTTATAATGATAATAAATGAACACATATTAAAATATATATTTGTTATGATCAAGGTGTATTTTTGAAATGCTTAATTTTAACACTGCATATATATTTTTAGGGTAAATACATTTGATGTATAATGCATAATTATTTTTAAGAAAATTATCAATACTGCATATGAATTTTATAACTAAAATCTCACAATACAAAGTAGAACTTCATAAAAAACACAAGTTTATATTTAATTCAAATTCGCATTTATATTGATAATAAATGAAAACATATTAAAAAATATATTAGATATGGGTACAGATGTATTTTTGAAAATGCTTAATCTTAACACTGCATATGTATTTTTAGGATAAAAACTTTTGATTGATACTGCATACGTATTTTTAAGCATAATATGAACACTACATTTGTATTTTTTTTAACTAAATCTCACAGTAAAATATATAACTGCATAAAATACTCAAACTAAACTTTAATTCAAATCAAAATTAGACCCAATTCAAATCAGAATTAATTTCATTCAGTTAAAAAATAAGTACTATTATAACCTATAATTAGAACCACTTCAAACATAAAAATTAGTTTGTACAATCAGAACCTACATTCATACACCAGTTTCTCTAACTGTACAATGTAATAAATCCATCAATCATCATACATCAAAAACTTCAGTAACACTAGTTATTCTACTTTGCCTTGCAGGCCTCAAGGGTGCTTCGACAACACTATGAGCATTTGCTTCTTGTTTTCTGATCCCATAGTCCCATAAAAGTGCAGCATATCTTGTACGAAAGTGCGTTGGGGTCGAACTCAATCGCAATAACTTTGTGACCATAAGAAAGACTCTCTGCATATGTAACCATAAAGAGACCACAATCCCTACAAAAACAAGGAAAAAATATTTATTTATAAGTAAAATATATTTTGTACAAACATTCAATTTTGGTATATGTAAATTAAAAACTTACAAGCTTCCACTCGGTTGTTGAGGCAAATTCTCTTCAAATATCACATCAAACAGATCTGAGTAATCTTTGTCTTTGTATCTTGAATGATTTTGAAGATCAATTCCTATCTTATTGTAGTAATCACAAGCTTGGAGACACAAAAGGATAATCTCAGCTAATTTCTTGATCTGAGCAAGAACATTCGGATAAGAAAAAAATTCATATAAACAAGCATATGTATTTTAAGCAGACAAAAAATGCAACCAATACAGAAAAATACATATCAATTCTACTAAAAATACATATAGCCAATAGACAGTTCATGAGTAGATAACACAATACTTAACAGTACTTATTGGCCTATATCTTTAACTCAAAACTTTGATAATATCTTTATTACCCTATTTAGAACAACACAATACTTAACAGTCAAAAAAATACATTTACAAACCAAAAAGTATCCCATCCTCACTATCTTCTTCAGAATCATCAGCATATGATTTCTGAACATCGTCTTCAATTTCTTCAACTTTCCTTTTCTTCTCATACCGTTTTTAAATTTTTTGTTCCTTCTTCAACCCTTTTTTTTTAAAAAAAATTTCACTGATCTTCACTGTGTCATTGCGAAACTTCGACCTAATCTCCTTCGATCTCCCAGATTTCTTCAACTGTATAGGATTTACAACAACTTTAACTAAATCTTCATGAGCTATCCCAAGACTAAAAGATTGTGCATAATCAAACTCTACATTCATATTTCGTATACCGTTATGTGTTGGTGTTTTTGCTGTATGTTCATCCATTAAAACATAAAACCCTTAAAATCTGATTTTCAGTTGAATTACAGTAGGAAAAAAAAGAACCGCTAACATGCAATATGCGATTAATAGTTACCTGAAATAGAGGAAGTAAATCATTATCACAGATCATGCTAGAATCGTGCAAAAGGAATAAAATTTGAAGTGGGAGAGATCGTTAATGGAGAAAGAAAAGGAATAAAAATTTTAAATTAAGGAAAGAGAAATAAGAGTGGCGTGAAAAGGGGATTTTAGCACAATAACTTTCTTAGGGGGCAAAAAATAGGGGACCACTTAAAATAATGTTACAGATGCTACATAATTTAATTAGGACAAAGTGTTGCTATCTTTTTTAATTTAATACATAAGTATGCTTCTATAGGTAGTTTTCCCTTTACTATTTTTACTCTAGAGAAAATTTAAAGAAGACCATATCTTTCCCTTTACTATTTTTACTCTAGAGAAAATGCATCACGAGTTTACCAGTTGCATAAAGCCATATCGACTACTATACAAGGAAATGACAGTATACCTGGTTATTTTTCAAAACATCGCAATTTATGGGATGAATTTGCTAGTATAGTTCCTCTGTCTTGTGATTGCAAAAGATTAAGGGAGTTTAATAATCATGTTGAGAGACAAAAAATGATGCATTTCCTAATGGGCTTGAATGAAATGTATAATCAGTCGAGGAGCTAAATTTTGATGACTGAACCTACTCCAAATCTCAACAAGGTATTTGCTATGCTTGTTGAGCGAGAGAGCCAATGACTTATTTGTAGTTCCACTATGCAAGGTGAAGGTGCTGATTTAACGGCTCTGTTAGCAGCAAAAGGCTTAGGTTCTCGATTGTCAATTGGAGAAGGTTTTGTGTCTAGAACTTTGACTAGAGAGAGTTCAGATATTGTAGCTCACATGGCTGGGAGAGGAATGCATTATCAACATAACAAAGGAAACTCTTTTCAGAAAGAGAGGAAGAATTGGAACAAAAAATGTGACTATTGTAAAATGCAAGGACATGTGATAGATGACTGCTTTAAGCTACATGGATACCCACCTGATTGGAAATCTAAGAAGAAGGTGACATGGAATACTGTTTATAATGTTCAAGCTGAGGTCCCTATACCACAACTTCATGATGGAACAAGAGAGAAGGTAAAAGTAATAGAGCCACTAATTTCCAGAGATTTACCAAGGGCTCCACAGCCGACAGGTGAGCAACATGGACAGATTTTACAGATGCTTGACTGAGATTCTCCTCAGACCAATATGATGGCCAACGTGGCAGGTATATCTCAAACTCCTAATTCTAAATTAGAGAGTTTAATATGGATAATATATAGTGGTGCTACAAATCACATGGCTCATAAGTTTAGACATAATGCATGATGTGCAAGGTGTTACAAATGAACAAAGTAGAAAAGTTTAATTACCTAATGGAGGAGTGACCTTATTGTCACACACTGGCTGCTGTAGACTATCAAATACAGTAGAAATACATGATGTGCTTTTTGTCCCAGAATTTCAATACAATCTCTTATCGGTATCCAAGGTTACCAGGGAAATGAACTGTTTTATGTCATTCTATCCTGGATTCTTTTTGTTCCAGGACCTTACCAATGGGAAGATGATGGGGATTGGTAAAGAGGATACTGATTTTTATCTTCTAGATAGGACTGTACCTTCCCCTAAAGAGGTTGTTGCTACTAAAATCTGTCCAGCTCAGGATGTTCAAAATACTATCATGTTATGGCACAAGATATTGGCTCATGCACCTGTTCACTCAATAAAGGACATGCTTGGATTTAATCTTGAACATTGTAAATCAGTATTAAGCACCTGTGAGATTTGTCTCTTAGCTAGAAATACAAGACACCCTTTTTCGAGTAGTTCTACTAGGTCTAGTAAAGTGTTTGATATGCTACATGTGGATATATGGGGACCTTATCGTACTCAGACATTTGATGGTAACAATTTTTTTCTTACAATTGTTGATGATTGCTCAACGACCATTTGGATTTTCTTGTTGAAATTCAAGACTGATGTCTTTCTTTCACTTAAACAGTTTTTTCCAATGGTGCTTACTCAATTTAATGTCACAAATAAAGGTGTAAGGACAGATAATGGGGGAGAGTTTATCAATGAAAATTTGCAATCTTTACTTAAAGAATTGTGTATTATTCACTACAGAACTTGTGTACATACCCCTCAACAAAATGGAGTAGCTGAGAGGAAGAACAGACACTTACTTGAAGTTGTTAATAGAATTCCTTCTAGTGAACTTGCAGGAAAATCACCTTATGAGGTATTTTTTGGAAAGAAACCTTGTTTCTTCCATTTTAGAACATTCAGTTGTTTGTGTTTTGCTAACACACTACCTAGAACTTACAAGTTTGCTCCAAGAGCTATAATATCAGTTTTTATGGGATATTCTAATGTCACCAAAGGGTATGTTCTATTTGATCTTTCTGCGAAGAAGTTTTTTGTTAATGGGGATGTAGGAATTTCAGGAAAACCAATTTCCCTTCAAGGTACCCATATAGTGGATGATAATCTACAGATTTTATGTCACTCTCTCCAGGTCCTTGTGATGATGATGATTTTTATGCTCCTAGCAACATCTTCGAAACACCTACTCTGGCTTTCTCATTACCAGTTGATCTCCCACCTTCTGATATTGTTCAAAATCCTTTGCCATCTCTTATCCCTACTGATGCTTCTACCTCTACTTTCAATCCATACAATCTACAAAATCTTAGACGATCAACAAGTCTCACTAAGCAACCTATTTGGTTATCAGATTTTGTTTCCAAACCGTCAGCTAACAATGTCCTTTATCCTCTTGCTGACAGTGTGTCATATGCACATCTTTCTCCCTCTTATCAGAAGTATCTACATACTTTTTCTGCACTATAAGAACCTACCTCTTATCAAGAGACTCTCAAAGATCCGAGATGGTTGAAAGCTATGTCCACTGAGTTAAAGAATCTTAATGATAATCATACTTGGGACCTGGTTCCCCTTCCTAAGGGTAAAGTTCCTATAGGCTGCAGATGTGTCTATAAAGTCAAGTTAAAAGCTAATGGCGATATAGAGAGATTTAAAGGTCAATTAGGTGCTAAGGGCTTTAATCAGACAACAAGTATTGATTTTCATGATACCTTTTCTCCAGTAGTTAAAATTGCTACAGTCAGGACAGTTCTCTCTGTGGTTGCATAACACAATTTGTTCATTCATCAGTTAGATGTGTACAATGCTTTTCTCCATGGTGACTTGCATGATAAGGTGTATAAGCAGTTGCTTGAGGATTTTCCAAGTCAAGGGGAGAATGGTATTGTATGTACACTTGTCAAATCCCTCTATGGTCTTAAGAAAGCAAGTAGGCAGTGGAATTTGAAATTGAGTGAGTCACTAGTGCATTCTGGTTTTACTCAGAGCATCCTGGATCATTCTTTATTCATAAAAAAATAAGGGTTACACATAGTTGCAATCCTTGTGTATGTAGATGCCATGCTTGTGACTGGTAATAGATTGAGACTCATAGAACATACCAAAGCTTCTCTTCAGAAAGCATTTAAAATCAAGGATCTTGGTAATTTAAAATTCTTTCTTGGAATGGAATTTAGTAGATCTGCCAAAGGTATTCTTATGAATCAAAGGAAGTATGCATTGGAAATTATCTCTGATTTGGGGTTAGGAAGTGCTAAACCAGCTATGACACCCCTTGAAATGAACATGAAGTTCACGACACTGGATCAAGTCAGAGGTTGATAGGCAAAATGTTGTATTTAACACTGACAAGGCCAGACATTACATTCTCAGTCCAAACACTTAGTCAATTCCTGCAACAACCAAAAAGGTCACATTGGGATGCAACTGTGAGAGTAATGAATTATGTGAATAGAGAACAAGGACTTGGAATCTTGTTAAGCATCAAGATATCAAACAAGCTAAATGTATATTGTGATGCAGACTGGGCTTCATGTCCCAATACCAGAAGGTCAGTTTCAGGCTTTTTAGTCATGGTGAATCACTATTGTCGTGGAAGTCAAAGAAACAAAATGTAGTCTCCAGAAGTTCAGCAGAAGCTGAATACAGGAGCATGGCTAATGCAGTTTCAGAACTAGTATGGATCACTGCATTATTAAAGGAGCTGGGAAGTAAAATTGAGGAACCAACAATTATGTTTAGTGATAGTTGAGCAGCATTACAGATAGCAGCCAATCTAGTGTTCCATGAAAGGACTAAACACATAGAGATTGACTGCCACTTTATCAGACAAAAAATACAAGAAGGAGTCTTAAAAATAAAACATGTGAGCTCATGAGAACAACTTGTAGACATACTTACTAAGGGATTACCTCGGTTGCAACATGAAAACTTTGTAGGAAATCTTTGTGTGTTAAATGTCTTTGCACCCACCAGCTTGAGGGGGAGTAATGAGTTAGGAATTACATGATTAAGAAGTAGTTAAACATCTAATGTGTTAGTTAGTTGGCTAAGCAGTGATTAGTGATTAGTTAGGAAACAGTTAGAATAGAAGCTTCTAGAAGTTCTATATAAACAACACTATTGCATTGTAATGAACTAATTTTTTGGCCTCTTTACATAGAAATAATATCTCACTTTCTCTTCTCTTCTCTGCTAAGCCATAGCTCATTATCAATGGCATCTTAGATTGAACAATTGCACAGATTCTAACAGAGGTTTTTGTTGCTCCTTATGACTAATAGGACCTAACTTCAACTTGGGGTATATTTCTAATTACTGTTCTTGATCTTTGTAGGTTTCTTCCAAGCTCAAATCATTTAAATTTTAAAATAAAATTACTATTTTTTTTTTGTTATTTATAGAGTGGTATTTTCCATCCCTGTCAAATAAAGTAGAGGAGGAGAACTAGAAGAGAGAAAGAAAAAGAGAAAAGGCATGACAAGTCTAATGGGGGAAAATGACTGACACATTAACTACCTTCGATAGAAGAAAAAAATTCAAGTGGTCTAACCAATCCCTAGGGCGGACCCCAACTGAAAGGCACTAGACGAACTAGCGACAAGCTAGATAAAAAAAATCAGCTGGCCCTATGTGTAAAACCTTCTCAGGGGGAGAGTCTTTCTTCAATGAGAATAAAGAAAGTTTTTGGGCAAGACAAGAAAGGTACTCGCCCTTTAATTTGACACCAAGGGTTAAGAGTTGATTGTTGGCGACGATGACTTGGTGATGGGACTATATGAGAGAATGTTCTCAAACTGGGTTACGACCAACTCAAAACTTCTTGCAAGCCAAAATAATGGAGATATTTTGTTATTTTGTGAGATTATCTTCCTCAATATGGTTTATTTGGTATATGAATTAATGTGAATTCATGGTCAACTTTAGTCGTTATAATAATTGCCGCAAAAATAGGTATCATTTACCGGTAATAACAATAGCCGCAATATATGACCGGTAGCTTTACCAACAATAATAATTATCGCTAAAAGTAATTACTTTTAGCTTCAAAAATATAGATATTCACCGGCACTCGATATAAATATCATCAAAGACTTTATGACAATGAATGCAACATCGTTCACTCAAATGCCGCTATATTTTTAGAGTAAATACATTTGATGTATAATGCATATGTATTTTTAAGCAAAATATCAACACTGCATATGTATTTTTATGCTAAAAAATATTTTGATGTATAATCCATATGTATTTTTAAGCAAAATATCAACACTACATATGTATCTTTTGTAACTAAAATCTCACAATAAAATGTAGAACTACATAAAAAACTCAAGTTTATCTTTAATTCAAATTCTCATTTATAATGATAATAAATGAACACATATTAAAATATATATTAGTTATGATCAAGGTGTATTTTTGAAATGCTTAATTTTAACACTGCATATGTATTTTTAGGGTAAATACATTTGATGTATAATGCATATGTATTTTTAAGCAAAATATCAATACTGCATATGTATTTTATAACTAAAATATCACAATACAAAATAGAACTTCATAAAAAACACAAGTTTATATTTAATTCAAATTCGCATTTATATTGATAATAAATGAAAACATATTAAAAAATATATTTGATATGGGTCCAGATGTATTTTTGAAAATGCTTAATCTTAACACTGCATATGTATTTTTAGGATAAAAACTTTTGATTGATACTGCATACGTATTTTTAAGCATAATATGAACACTACATTTGTATTTTTTAAACTAAATCTCACAGTAAAATATATAACTGCATAAAATACTCAAATTAAACTTTAATTCAAATCAAAATTAATTTCATTCAGTTAAAAAATAAGTACTATTATAACCTATAATTAGAACCACTTCAAACATAAAAATTAGTTTGAACAATCAGAACCTACATTCATACACCAGTTTCTCTAACTGTACAAATTAATAAATCCATCAATCATCATACATCAAAAACTTCAGTAACACTAGTTATTCTACTTTGCCTTGCAGGCCTCAAGGGTGCTTCGACACCACTATGAGCATTTGCTTCTTGTTTTCGGATTCCATAGTCCCACAAAAGTGCAGCATATCTTGTACGGAAGTGCGTTGGGGTTGATCTGAATCGCAATAACTTTGTGACCATAAGAAAGACACTCTGCATATGTAACCATAAAGAGACCACAATCCCTACAAAAACAAGGAAAAAATATTTATTTATAAGTAAAATATATTTTGTACAAACATTCAATTTTTGTATATGTAAATTAAAAACTTACAAGCTTCCACTCGGTTGTTGAGGAAAATTCTCTTCAAATATCACATCAAACATATCTGAGTAATCTTTGTCTTTGTATCTTGAATGATTTTGAAGATCAATTCCTTTCTTATTGTAGAAATCACAAGCTTGGAGACACAAAGGGATAATCTCAGCCAATTTCTTCATCTAAGCAAGAACAGTCGGATAAGAAAAAAATTCATATAAACAAGCATATGTATTTTAAGCAGAGAAAAAATGCAACCAATACTGAAAAATACATATCAATTCTACTAGAAATACATATAGTCAATAGACAGTTCATGAGTAGTTAACACAATACTTAACAGTACTTATTGGCCTATATCTTTAACTCACAACTTTGATAATATCTTTATTACCCTATTTAGAACAATACAATACTTAACAGTCAAAAAAATACATTTACAAACAAAAAAATACCCCATCCTCACTATCTTCTTCAGAATCATCAGCACAAGATTTCTGAACATCGTCTTCAATTTCTTCAACTTTCCTTCTCTTTTCGTACTGTTTTTAAATTTTTTTCTCCTTCTTCAACCTTTTTTTTTTCAAATTTTCACTAATCTTCACTGTGTCATTGTGAAACTTCGACCTAATCTCCTTCGATCTCCCAGATTTCTTCAACTGTATAGGATTTACAACAACTTTAACTAAATCTTCATGAGTTAACCCAAGACTAAAAGATTGTGCATAATCAAACTCTACATTCATATTCCGTATACCGTTATTTGTTGGTGTTTTTGTTGTATGTTCATCCATTAAAACATAAAACCCTTAAAATCTGATTTTCAGTTGAATTATAGTAGGAAAAAAAAATGAACCGCTAACATGCAATATGCGATTACTAGTTACCTGAAATAGAGGAAGTAAATCATTATCACAGATCGTGCTAGAATCGTGCAAAAGGAATAAAATTTGAAGTGGGAGAGATCGTTAATGGCAAAAGAAAAGGAATAAAAATTTTAAATTAAGGAAAGAGAAATAAGAATGGCGTGAAAAGGGGATTTTAGCACAGTAACTTTCTTAGGGGGCAAAAAATAGGGGACCACTTAAAATAATGTTATAGATGCTACATAATATAATTAGGAAAAAGTGTTGCTATTTTTTGTAATTTAATACTTAAGTATGCTACTATAGGTAGTTTTCCCTTTACTATTTTTACTCTAGAGAAAATTTAAAGAAGACCATAACTTACACCCGACCCATGATAATTCTATAATTATAAAATGATAAGCCTAAAAATTCATGGTGCTTTTCAAATTCATTATTTCACAAAAAGAAAATCTCCGGAGGTGGATTTACACTTTCCGAATTTTGGTGTTAAAAAGCACTTAAACCCCAGGACGAATTTATTTTTAAAAAAGTACTAACATTAGGTGTATGTGTATAGAAACTTAATTTCTTTTTTTTTTTTAAATAAAATAAACTCCATTTCCCCTCAATTCTAATAAAAGAAACCAAATGCATACACAACAAAGAAAGAACAAAAGAAATACTCGTAAGTAGGCAGTGGAACTGAATTGCTTCTTCGTTATTTTTTTGGTAATTTTTAAAAATAGCAACAGTTTGGCACAAAATTCATATTTCATAACCACATTTTATAATATTATTATTTATAATCGATGTATTTTATTCACATTTATTGTATTTGCATTACTTAATAATCTGTATGTATAAAAAACATAAATACATTAGTCACATTTTAAATTTTAAATTTTTTTTATTTTCAAAAAATATGATTACATTAAATACAAGACATGAATAATCACTACAAAAAAAATGTGTTTTAGCCACGTGCAAAACCATGGCTATATGGTACCAAAATCGTAGCTAAATAGTTTAGCCACGGTTAAAGATGGGTCCAACAGGGGCGTGGCGAGTAAATTAGCCACGATTTTAACGTCCGTGGTAACATTTCATTAGCCACGGTTTTCAGGTACATTTATCCACGGCCATTCCATGGGTAATTTGTTCAAATTTTGTGCTATCATATCAGTTTGCCACAGTTATAACTGTGGCAAAAATGCCTAGTTTTTAAGAAATGCCATGATTTAATCGTGACAAAAGTGCCAGCTCTCTTTAAATATATATATATATATATATATATATATGATAGTCGGATACTAATTTCTAAATAATGATAGACATTCACTTACACATTAACCATTATACACAAGATTGATATTAATTGTAACATAATAATCAAAGTTCTGATATTGTTCAATATATTGGCACAAAAGATAAGGTACAAACCTTAAATATTCATAAAAAATACCATAAATACTAATGTTAAAGAAACACCAAAATATACTAAAGCCTAAGAAGATTATTGCTTGAGCTGCCAAGATTCACATGGCTATTTCTAGACATTCCAAAAGCTTTTGAAGGACAAACATTTCCACCTAAACCACGCACACGTCCAGAATGTTTAGATCCAAACACTTTTTCAATGGCGTCATTAGGATGAGCTAGTATCTTCAAAGGAACACCGTAACTGATAGCAATATTCCTGATCTTTAGGTAGATGCTCCGATATTTTATCCAACAAGCAAAATAGATAAATGAGATATCCTCGTACCAATAAGACTTCTCTGTAATAGAGTTGGGTATTAATTCAAGAAATTGTCCATTATATATAGAGACGTATTAATTCAAGCAATTGTCCATTAAATATAGAGACGCTTCAACAACAACAAAAAATCCAGTATACTCCCACCAAGTGGGGTCTGGGGTGGGTAAAATATACGCAGTCCATACCGCTACCTCCGAAGATGTAGAGAGGTTATTTTTGATAGACCCCCGGCTCAAGATAAAGAATAGCCTTCAACTAGAACCGAACTTATAATAAACTAATAACAATAATATTGTCATAATTATACAGATATACCAGCAAGGAATTTAATCTCAGGAATGGACAAGAATGATTAAACAAATGATGTTCAAACAGGCAATCAACAATTGATGTCGCTAATGTACAGTTTTGAGCATGTGACACTTATACATGGTATCATACTATCATTTACTTGCATCATCCTTACTTCACATAGACAATCTTAGAGTCACCTAATTAACTTCATCCTTTCCTTGTACACTACATAACTTTTAACCTTGTAGGAAGTTTGGAAAGTTTCCTTTATTCTTGACATACCAATAATTGTATAAGCAAGAGTTCTAACATATAAAATAAATATCCATCAAACAATAAATACGTCAGAGATAACAATCAGCCCACAACGGTATCTGTATATATGGAATGAATCAGTGAATGAGGTCATCTAGTTAAGATCTTAAGATCAGTGAATGAACACTACTTTGGTATGATTTTTCAAACTTAAATTCGATTCTAATTATTGACTGCACCTCATAGGGATCTATCTAGCATACAACAAGGATTTGACAGGACCTCTTCCTCAGTCTATTGGAAAATTGACAAAGCTATCAAATTTGTAAGTAAATATGAATAAGCATTGAATATGAATTCACTTACAAGCTAATCTCATGATAATTTGCTGATCTTTTCTTAATTTCATGACAGTATCTTTGTTGGTTGTGGATTTTCTGGATCCTTAACCGACTCCATAGGAAATCTTACTCGACTGGTTTTTTTGTAATCATTCTGTGGTACTTTTTGTACCTTAATGCAAATTTTTTGTGCTACCAAATTTTGGTCCATCTCTAGACAGGCAATGCACTTCTAAACATAGAAACAGTTCACGAGGAGTTCAATCCATACTGCTTTTCTTGTGTTTATACATTATCATATCTGAATAGTTATGTTTACTAAATCTATCTGTCTTCCAATCGTCTTCTGTATACACTCTAAAACAACCCCATTCTGTATTATGCAGATCTTAGAACAGGGATACAGTGAAGTTCAACTCAAGGAATGTTCATTAGAATGAAAGATTAAATACACCAGGCGTCACAATAATAAAAATTGATTGTACTAGAAATTGATACTGCATTTCCAGTACACAAGTTTATACTCCTTCTACATCAATTAAGTTGACTATGTTTATCAAATGACTGTGTTATTCGGTGGTTTTTGGAACAGGACACTATTCCCCCATGAGGTAGAGAGGTTGTTCCCCCAGCTTAAGACAAAAACAGCTCATTAAAGATAACAAACAAACTATGAACAGCAGAATAACCTGGATATAAGTGTGTTGAGTTTATAATTTGTAAATTCTTAGCTCCTGTAAGAGCTAAAATTCAGACAAATAAAACCATTAGTTGTTAAGTAAAATATGCCACCATCGACGGAGCATGTGATTTATCCACACACCAAAGAAAAAAAACAAGCAAATCACATGTTCAACCTACTCATGTACATTGCACACTCCAAATTACAGAGCAGTAACTTCCGAGGACGATCTATCTATTGATAGTTCTACACTGCAATAATCAGAAAAAACAAGGAACCAAATATACTTTGTTCTGGTCTTGAACATCAAGCATCTAGTTCATGCGGAGTTTAAATAAGTTGTTCAAGCATAAAATGCTTAACATTGGCGAAAGGAATTGATCAAACAAAACCTTTGAGCTAAGCATCTGTAAGGGCCAAAACAGCCTAAAGAACTTTGCACATAGGTACAGTTTGGTATGTTATCTTCCGCAATGTGGCTTATTCAGTACATCAAGTAATGTGAATTCATGGTCAACTTTAATCATTATAATAAGTTCCACTAAAATAGGTCCGATTTATCCATAATAAGAAAACCTGCAGTAATTTATCGCTAAATAAATGTCGTTGAAAGTAATTACTTTTAGCGCCAATAATATAAGCATTTACGAAACATTCAATATAAATGCCACTAAAAACTTTAACAATATTAAATGCAATGACCTTAACTTAAATGGCATTAAATATTTTTGTTGTAATATTTATTGCCGCAAAATATCTCTTTTGTTGTAGTTGGTAGTCAGTAGCCACCATATACCTAGCACGTTATATGATAATATACAAACAAGAATACAACGATTTTCTTTTGAGATTTGTAATATCTAGATACATATTAAAGAAGAGAGCAACACCATTCAAGATTTCAAGGATAACAAATACATGTTAAATGTTAGAGAAGAGAGAAACACTATTTAAGGATAACATCAACATGACAATGGACAGATAACATAACACATATAATTAACATTACTGGGTTCAAATGAATCATAACCGATGATAAAATAATAAATAACGACTCAAACAACACACACTAACATCATGCAAATGATAAAATCAAAATGACAATGGACCGACAATATGGCACATAACTAAACTTATAGGGTTCGAATGAATCATAACAGATGATGAACATCATCGGATGACTCAAATTAGATATTTGTTATAAAAAGTATTTTAGTGTTTTTTTTGTGATAATTGAACAAAATTAAATCATTATGTTTATGTTACAAAAGATAATTATGTCCTTTTGGTACAATAAAAAAAGAATTTAGATTTTGTGCATTGTCAGTTTACAAAATATTGTACACTATCTGGTAAATTTGACTTGCTATTGCAGGTTATTTTTTTTTTAAATTTTTATGTAAATAGTTGGATAATTTGCAATAACAGATCAAGTTAACTGATCGTGCAAAATATTTTATTCACTAACTATGCACAAAACTTAAACGCATAAAAAAATGATTATCCTAAAATGATTTATCGGGGCACAAAGCCACTAACACTTAAAAAGTTGACCAATTTTTTTTTTTAAATTGTTTTCTTCTTACAAGGAATTTGTTTAATTATTCTTATTTTTTATGGTAGGATTTGGATTTTCAATCCTTTTAGTTCCTCTTCCAGTAACTTTACCTTGACGTACATTATTTTGCTTTTGTAAAGTAAGTAGGATTTTCAATCTGTGTGTATTTTATATTGAATTTATCTAAATCCGTGACCTCCCTCGCTAATTACGCGATTACAGCGACCATGAATTGACTCAATAAAATTCAGGTATGCATATTATTTCACGCGCAATAGTAGGATAGTCATTTAAACTATCGGTGTATATTGGTCAAGCCTTTTTTCTATTGTATGCGTTGTCCAGTATTATGCCAAGTATGTATCGTAAGTGCAGTTTAATAGTGGAAAAATTTTGTAAATATTTTCATTAGATTATGTGACTTACGTATGTACTGTTGTTTGGTTGAAAGTAAGTTATCTTGAAATTAACTATGCAAGATTAGGTATTCCACCCCTAAGGTGGGATTAATAACACTACAATTACGGGATAAGTTATCCCATGCATTTTATCTCAATCAAATATGGGATAAATTGATCCTACCATTAAACCCAATATTAATCATCTCTAATCCTTTATACCAAATGAGCCCATACACTAATCATAATGCTGACTGTACTCTACTACTTTTCATTTTTACCATAGATTTTTGGAATTCCTGTAGAATATTATTGCAATGGTCAAATCATTTTTTTATGTATTCAACAATCTAATGCTCTTTATCATGGTTAGTATTAAGATATATTCTCTTAATAATATTTCCTTAATAGGACCACTAAAATAGGTCTTATTTAATGGTAGCTTTACCAGCAAT
The DNA here is from genome assembly GCA_030864215.1 of Capsicum pubescens. Taxonomy (NCBI): domain Eukaryota; kingdom Viridiplantae; phylum Streptophyta; class Magnoliopsida; order Solanales; family Solanaceae; genus Capsicum; species Capsicum pubescens. The sequence goes on along the minus strand of CM061545.1, from coordinate 269,525,938 downwards.
TTGTCGCTAAATAAAAAGTCGTTGAAAGTAATTATTTTTGGCGCTAATAATATGAGCATTTAGCTGCACTAGATATAACTGTCACTAAAGACGTTAACGCCATGCAATGACCTTAACTTAAATGCCGTTAAATATTTTTGTGGAAATATTTATTTACGCTAAATATCTCTTTCGTTGTAATGGTAGCCAGTAGTAGCCACCGTATACCTAGCACAACATATGATAATATACAAACGGGCATCTATCGATTTTCTTTTAAAGATGTGTAGTATCTAGATATATGCTGTTAAAGAAGAGAGCAGCACCATTCAAGTATAAAATCAATATAACAATAAACTAATAACATAACATATATATATAACTAATATTAATGGGTTCGAATGAACCATAACTGATGATAGAACGTCATAAGATGACTCAAACGATACACTGACACCATTCAAACGACAAAAACAACACGACTATGGACTGATCACATGACTCGAACGACACAAACTAACACCATTCAAATGATAAAATAAACATGAATATGGACTGACAACATGACACAATAACTAAACTTGTAGGGTTCGAATGAACCATAAGACAAATGATAGGACTGACTCAAATTATAAGACATGACACACTGGGGATAACTCAAATGACACGATAAACCTAGATGCGCGCTTATTACTCATGCGCCTTGCACAATGTGCGACTTAGGAATGACAGTTGAACTAGTAGGGAACTGCAGAAGAAGTAGATCCACCAGCCCTAATTAGGAAATGGTGCACCAACATTGGGTCCATGTGAAGAACTTTCCCCATCACCATTAGTAGAAGACAAGTCACTTCCAAGGGTGAGAAATGGGAGTGGAGCATCACTCCCCATATGTTGAAGTTCTGCCTCGAATTCAACTTTTCGCTTTTGAGCTTCCAATGCCTCTTTCAATTGTTCAAGTTGGGAGAGGCTAAGTCCTTCAAGAATCAGAGATTTGCACACACGATCATAAGCTCTCCTCCCAGATTCAAGTAGGGATTCCCCTACAGCTCTCTCCTTCCGGAGAGACTCCTGCAAGTCCATGACCTTCTTATTGAGCCCACGTTGACCAATGTTTCGATGAGCCATGATTAGGTGGTCATGGCGATCATCATCATTTGGTGGAGGGAGGTCCCTCCCCAGGAACCTATCCACCAGTGACTCCACTGAAGGGTGGCCAGAGGAGTAAACTTTGTTGGCCTTTCCTGGAGAAAATACCACAATGGCAATTTCAGCACCACATAGCGTACAAAGTTCACTAGTTTTTTGGAACAGGCCAGCTCAATGCTTAGAGAAAGTAACTTGCATGTTACTCTCATTTTTCATTTTCACTATTTCGACTTTTTTTCGACCCTTGCTCAGTCTTGCCATGGCTAAATTAAAACTACTCAATATTTGTGAAACCAAGAAGTAGTAGTTGTGATTTTTTATCTCAACACCAAGAGCTTTTATATTAGAAATTTTAATATTTTGTTTTACCTTTTTAGGAATATAAATTAAAATTACTTGGAGAGCCTATAAATTTATGTTTTTTCCTTTTTTGTAAGAGATTTGAATGGAACCAACTTTCGCCTCTATTCTTTATGTCGTTAGCGCTAATCGAATCCTTAATGACCTTAATTCATAATTAGACAATATATGTTTTTCTTAATTTGAATTATGACGTTCTACAAAAGTATTAAAAAGAAAACATTACATCATTAGTACGTATGATATTTTATTTTATCACTTTATTAATTTGAGTACACATGGAAGAGTAATAATAAAAAATAAAATATCAAATTATTACTATAACATTTCTGAATTTTCAAATGTAATATTCGAGCTATCCCTGAAGGTTCTGACATTCGGTGTTCATCGAATGAGCAAAGATACATGACATTTTTCTTTTATATAAATTTTATTTGTTCATCCACGATTCTTACTTATTAGTTGATACGTACAATCACTTCAATTATTTGTTAACCATAAAATTAACATGGTTTGGTATTACAAGCACCGATTATGTGAATAAGTTTGTTTTTTCCTCGTGCGGATTGGAGTAAAAATATTGTAGTAGGGAAAGGTTGTATTTCTCCAAAACCTACTAAAAACAATTGTTCATTCTGACATACTGCGATTAAAGAAGCAACTTTCTTATAAATTGAAAAATACATATTTAAAAGAAACATAGGTTAATAACCTCTGAAATCAAATTATTTGTGGTTTGTTAATATATGAATGCATGTTTAGGATTCAAAAAGAACTGATCATTTTGTTTACAAAGTTGATCACGTCTTTGAAAGCTTGCCAAGCTAGTTACCAGAGAATGGTGTCAACTTTGTAACTTGTTCATTAGCAAGTGGATTAAGATGGAGTTTAATGAGTTAGGAATTACTTGATTAGTTGATTAAGAAGTAGTTAAACAAATAATGTGTTAGTTAGTTGGCTATGCAGTGATTAGTGATTAGTTAGAAAACAGTTAGAAAAGAAGCTTCCAGAAGTTCTATATAAACAACCCTATTGCATTGTAATGAACTAATTTTTTGGCCTCTTTACACTGAAATAATATCTCCCTTTCTCTTCTCTTCTCTTCTCTACTGAGCCCTAGCTCATTATCAATGACAGCTTAGATAGAACAATTGCACAGATTCTAACATGGTATCAGAGCTTTAAACCACAATTGTGCATTCCACGGAAGAGATTTGTGAGATTACGAGCTCATTGACAGTTTTCAGTAACGAAGGTTGAAGTTCTACCATGGCAGCTTCAACATTGAATACTGTGAAGTTCGATCACAATCATCCCCTTTTTTACACCCTTCAGACACCACCGGAGCGCCCATTATTCCGATGCAGCTAACCGATTTCAATAACTATTTGATATGGAGTAGGGCTATACGCATTCAGTTGCTTGTTAAAAACAAGTTGGGGATTGTTGATGGCACATTGAAAAAAGAGGATTTAGGAGCTGATTTCGACGTCAATGGGACCGGTGCCATGCAATTGTTCAAGGATGGATAATGAGCTCAGTAACACAGGAATTGCACACTGGAATTGTCAATGCTACTAATTCACGAGCGGTTTGGGAGGATTTGCATGAACGCTTTGACAAAGTAAATGCATCACGATTTTACCAGTTGCATAAAGCCATAGCGACTACTGTACTAGGAAATGACAGTATACCTGGTTATTTTTCAAAACATCGCAATTTATAGGATGAATTTGCTAGTATAGTTCCTCCGTCTTGTGATTTCCCTAGATCAAGGGAGTTTAATAATCATGTTGAGAGACAAAAATTGATGCAGTTCCTAATGGGCTTGAATGAAATGTATAATCAGTCGAGGAGCCAGATTTTGATGACTGAACCTACTCCAAATCTCAACAAGGTATATGCTATGCTTGTTGAGCGAGAGAGCCAACAACTTATTGGTAGTTCCAGTATGCAAGGTGAAGGTGCTGATTTAACGACTCTGTTAGCAGCAAAAGGCTTAGGTTCTCGATTGTCAATTAGAGAAGGTATTGTATCTAGAACTTTGACTAGAGAGAGTTCAGATATTGCAGCTCACATGGATGGGAGAGGAATGCATTATAAACATAACAAAGGAAACTCTTTTCAGAAAGGCAGGAAGAATTGGAACAAAAAATGTGACTATTGTAAAATGCAAGGACATGTGGTAGATGATTGCTTTAAGCTACATGGATACCCACCTGATTAGAAATCTAAGAAGAAGGTGACATGGAATACTGCTTATAATGTTCAAGCTGAGGTCCCTATACCATAACTGCATGATGGAACAAGAGAGAAGGGAAAAGAAATAGAGACACTAATTTCCAGAGATTTACCAAGGGCTCCACAGCTGACAGGTGAGCAACATGGACAGATTTTACAGATGCTTGACCGAGATTCTCCTCAGACCAATATGATGGATAACATAGCAGGTATATCCCAAACTCCTAATACTAAATTAGAGAGTTTAAGATGGATAATTGATAGTGGTGCTACAAACCACATGGCTCATAAGTTTAGACATAATGCATGATGTGCAAGTTGTTACAAATGAACAAAGTAGAAAAGTTTACTTACCTAATGGAGGGGTGACCTTAGGGTCACACACTAGCTGTTGTAGACTGTCAAATACAGGAGAAATACATGATGTGCTTTTTTCCCTAGAATTTCAATACAATCTCTTATCGGTATCCAAGGTTACCAGGGAAATGAACTATTTTGTGTCATTCTATCCTGGATACAGTTTGTTCCAGGACCTTACCACTGGGAAGCTGATGGGGATTGGTAAAGAGGATACTGGTTTTTATCTTCTATCTCGGCCTGGACCTTCCCCTAAAGAGGTTGTTGCTACTAAAATCTTGTCAGCTCAGGATGTTCAAAATACTATTATGTTATGGCACAAGAGATTTGCTCATGCACCTGTTCACTCAATAAAGGACATGCTTGGATTTAATCTTGAACATTGTAAATCAGTATTAAGCACCTGTGAGATTTGTCCCTTAGCTAGACATACCAGATTCCCTTTTTCGAGTAGTTCTACCACATTGGCACAGGATTTTCTTGTTGAAATTCAAGACTGATGTCTTTCTTTCACTTAAGCAGTTTTTTCGAATGGTGCTTACTTAATTTAATGTCACAGTTAAAGGTATAAGGAAAGATAATGGGGGAGAGTTTATCAATGAAAATTTGTAATCTTTACTTAAAGAATTGGGTATTATTCACAACAGAACTTGTGTACATACCCCTCAACAAAATGGAGTAGCTGAGAGAAAGCACAGATGCTTTCTTGAAGTGTCTAGAGCGCTCCGGTTCCAGGGTCATATACCTCTCAAGTTTTGGGGTCATTGTATTCTTACTGATGCTTATATTGTTAACAGAATTCCTTCTAGTGAACTTGCAGGGAAATCACCTTATGAGGTTTTTTTTGGAAAGAAACCTTGTTTCTTCCATTTTAGAACATTCGGTTGTTTGTGTTTTGCTAACACACTACCTAGAACTTACAAGTTTACTTCAAGAGCTGTAAGATCAGTTTTTATGGGATATTTTAATGTCACCAAAGGGTATGTTCTGTTTGATCTTGCTGCGTAGAAGTTTTTTGTTAATGGGGATGTGGTATTTCAGGAAAACCAATTTCCCTTCAAGGTGGATGATAATCTACAGATTTTATGTCACTCTCTCCAGGTCCTTGTGATGATGATAATTTTTATGCTCCTTGCAAAATCTCTGAAACACCTACTCTGGCTTCCTCATTACTAGTTGATCTCTCACCTTCTGATATTGTTCAAAATCCTTTACCATCTCTTATTCCTACTGATACTTCGACCTCTACTTTCAATCCATACAATCTACCAAATCTTAGACGATCAACAAGGCTCACTAAGAAACCTATTTGGTTATCAGATTTAATTTCCAAACAGTCAGCTAGCAATGTCCTTTATCCCCTTGCTGATAGTGTGTCATATGCACATCTTTCTCCCTCTTATTAGAAGTATCTACATAGTTTTTCTGCAGTATAAGAACGTACCTCTTATCAAGAGGCTATCAAAGATCCGAGATGGTTGGAAGCGATGTACACTGAGTTAAAGGATCTTAATGATAATCATACTTTGGACCTGGTTCCCTTCCCAAGGGTAAATTTCCTATTGGTTGCAGATGGGTCTATAAAGTTAAGTTAAAAGTTAATGGCGATATTAAGAGATTTAAAGCTCAATTAGTTGGTAAGGGATTTAATCAGATAGAAGGTATTGATTTTCATGATACCTTTTCTCCAGTAGTTAAAATTGCTACAGTCAGGACAGTTCTCTCTTTGGTTGCACAACACAATTGGTTCATTCATCAGATAGATGTGTAAAATGGTTTTCTCCATGGTGACTTGCATGATGAGGTGTATAAGCAGTTGCTTGAGGGTTTTCCAAGTCAGGGGAGAATGGTATTGTATGTAGACTTTTCAAATCCCTCTATGGTCTTAAGAAAGCAAGTAGGCAGTGGAATTTGAAATTGAGTGATTCACTAGTGCATTCTGGTTTTACTCAGAGCAGCCTGGATCATTCTTTATTCATAAAAAAACAAGGGTTAGACATAGTTGCAATCTTTGTATATGTAGATGACATGCTTGAGACTGGTAATAGCTTGAGCCTCATAGAACATACTAAAGCTTCTCTTCAGAAAGCATTTAAAATCAAGGATCTTGGTAATTTAAAATTCTTTCTTGGCATGGAATTTAGTAGATCTGCCAAAGGTATTCTTATGAATCAAAGGAAGTATGCATTGGAAATTATCTCTGATTTAGGGTTAGGAAGTTCTAAACCAGCTATGACACCCCTTGAAATGAACATGAAGTTAACGACACTGGATTTTGATCAAGTCACAGGAGAATCAACAAATGAACCTTTTGAAAACAGAGAGCAATATCAGAGGTTGATAGGCAAAATGTTGTATTTAACACTGACAAGGCCAGACTTTGCATTCTCAGTCCAAATACTTAGTCAATTCCTTCAACAACTAAAAAGGTCACATTGGGATGCAGCTGTGAGAGTAATGAATTATGTGAAGAGAGAACAGGGACTTGGAATCTTATTAAGCATCAAGATATCAAACAAGCTAAATGTATATTGTGATGCAGACTGGGCTTCATGTCCCAATACCAGAAGGTCAGTTTTAGGCTTTTTAGTCATGGTGAATCACTATTGTCGTGGAAGTCAAAGAAACAAAATATAGTCCCCAGAAGTTCAGCAGAAGCTGAATACAGGAGCATGGATAATGCACTTTCAGAACTAGTATGGATCACTGCATTATTAAAGGAGCTGGGAAGTAAAATTGAGGAACCAACAATTGTGTTTAGTGACAGTAGAGCAGCATTACAGATAGCAGCCAATCTAGTGTTCCATGAGAGGACTAAGCACATAGAGATTGACTGCCACTTTATCAGACAAAAAATACAAGAAGGAGTATTGAAAATAAAACATGTGAGCTCAAGAGAACAACTTGCAGACATACTTACTAAAGGCTTACCTCGGTTGCAACATGAAAACTTAGTAGGTAAGCTTGGTGTGTTAAATGTCTTTGCACCCACTAGCTTGAGGGGGAGTAATGAGTTAGGAATTACTTGATTAAGAAGTAGTTAAACAACTAATGTGTTAGTTAGTTGGCTAAGCAGTCATTAGTGATTAGTTAGGAAACAGTTAGAATAGAAGCTTCCAGAAGTTCTATATAAACAACACTATTGCATTGTAATAAAATAATTTTTTGGCCTCCTTACATTGAAATAATATCTCTCTTTCTCTTCTCTTCTCTGCTGAGCCATAGCTCGTTATCAATGGCAACTTAGATTGAACAATTGGACAGATTCTAACAGAGTTTTTTGCTGCTCCTTATGACTAATAGGACCTAACTTCAACTTGGGGTATATTACTAATTACTGTTCTTGATCTTTGTAGGTTGCTTCCAAGCTCAAATCATTTAAATTTTAAAATAAAATTACTATTTTTTTTTGTTATTTATAGAGTGGTATTTTCCATCCCTGTCAAATAAATTAGAGGAGGAGAAATGGAAGAGAGAAAGAAAAAGAGCAAAGGAATGACAAGTCTAATGGGGGAAAGTGACTGACACATTGACTACCTTCGATAGACGAAAAAAATTCAAGTGGTCTAACGAATCCCTAGGGCGGACCCCAACTGAAAGGCACTAGACGAACTAACGGCAAGCTAGATAAAAAAAATCAGCTGGCCCTGTGTGGAAAACCTTCTCGGGGGGGAGAGTCTTTATTCAATGAGAATAAAGAAATTTTTTGGGCAAGACAAGAAAGGAACTCGCCCTTTAATTTGACACCAAGGGTTAAGAGTTGATTGTTGGCGACGATGACTTGGTGAAGGGAATATACGAGAGAATGTTCTAAAACTGGGTTACGACCAACACAAAACTTCTTGCAAGCCAAAATAATGGAGATATTTTGTCATTTTGTGCTATTATCCTCCTCAATATGGTTTATTTGGTATATGAATTAATGTGAATTCATGGTCAACTTTAGTCGTTATAATAATTGCCGCTAAAATAGGTATCATTTACCGGTAATAACAAAAGCCGTAATATATGACCGGTAGCTTTACCGGCAATAATAATTATCGCTTAGATATTCACCGGCACTTGATATAAATATCATCAAAGACTTTATGACAATGAATGCAACAACGTTCACTCAAATGCCGATAATTGTTTTTGCGATGCCGTTAAATATCTCTGATTGTTGTCGGGCGTAGCCACGATATACCTAGCACTATATATGTGATGATATACAAACAACCATTCAAAGGATAAAATCAATCAACATGACAATGGACTGATAATATAACATATCTATTATGTATATGTATATCTATCAATATCTCTATCTATAATCTATAATCTATAATATATTAAAAGTGTGAATCTATAATCTATAATCTATATCTATATCTATATCTATAATATATTAAAAGTGTGAAGACCTTTAGAAAAGTAAATTGAACTTTTTGCCCTTCATTAAAAGTCTCTAGTTTAGACAAAGTCGTCTTTTCACTATTTTTTTGAATTATTTATTAATTATTTTTATAATATCTTAAATTAAAGAGTCCTAAAATGTGGTAAGAATTATTATGAAAACTAATAATTAAGTAGTCCTAAAAGATATGGAAAGAAAAAAAATATATTTTAATAATTATTTTTTTTTTAAATATATAATAAAAAATATGTATATGGTAAGAGTCCATAATTTCTTGGAGTTAAATATCTATTTTAACTATATAAGAAATCCTAGGAACAATGACAATGGAAAAAGTTATACACATATAGTCTGTAGAGATACACATATATTGAGTCTTCTTCTTCTGTATTTTTTTGAATTTTTATTTAGTATTTTTATTCGAATTGTTTTCTTGAAGGGAGCATAGTCAATTGTATTGTTTTTTCAATGATCTCAGGTGCGTAAGCATTTAAATTTAACTTGTGAACAATTAATTTTTTTTTCACACAAAACAAAATATATTTGTTCTCCAAAAAGAGAAAACAACACAAATTTCGTTATCATCTTTGTTTAGTGGCATACTATTTCATCTTTATTTTACTTATTATATTACTGATGGAAAATATTTCAGCTATTAGCGTGTGTTTTTTTGCAGCAAATAAAGCATCTTTTTTATAATTAAAACGTTTTTGTAGATTAATTTTGCTATTAATGTATGCCAACATTACAATAAATAGAGCGTATTTTCTTATGTTCAAGGAGCTTTTGTTAAATTTCGGACTATTATATTGAGACATTGAAACAACCTGCAACCATAGGATGGAGAAAGTAGTAAAAAAATTAGCAATATTTTGGAGTTAAATTTCATTTGTTTTTATCTTTTTATTGAAATTGTTATGAATTCTCTTTCTACTTTGAGCTATTCCTATGAATATGTTTGTTTTTGTTATAAGATTATTATCTTCCTACCTTCTTCAACAAATATATGAATAAATTGCAGGAGAAGGAAAATTCACATGCAGCATGGGCTTAAAATTTCAGGTCGATTAATAGCGAATTTAAAGGTGTGTTTCTGTTCTTGTTTTAACTTTTCATTCTTGGTTGTGTTGATATTATTTATAATTATGTTATTGTTGTATATGAGTAGTTAAATAATAATATAATTTTTTTCTTGAGACACTATTTTTATTGTTTCTCTAAAGCCGTGATACAAACTTCATTTTGTAATCATTGGAGAAAGAGAATGGCTATATTTGAAGCGACAAAAAAAATATATCGACTATTTGATGAAGATGAGGGATTAAAGAGGCATGGATTCTCCAGGTCAAATTTTGCACTTTTAGGATGAAATCAAGTAAAATTGTGCAATTTTGTAGATTATCAATCACTAATCATCTACTTACTTTACTAAAGACATCAATATAATTTAAGGGACTGTCAATGTATTTCAATTATTTTATTTGCATCTTAGATATTTACAAATACTACATAACTAATAAAATAAGTTTTATACATGTTCAAAAGGTTTTGAATTTAATTATTGTATTCATTTTATTAATTAAACAAATGTTGCATTTAATGTAACGTTTGAACTTATTAAAGTAAGGTACACGCACGAGGTGCGTATACCTAAACTAATCATATTAAAGTGTGAAGGACCTTAAAATTGTTGTTTGACCTTTTTGCCCTTCATTAAAAGACTTCGTAATAGACAAAATCGTCTTTTCATTTTTTTTAAATTATTATAATTATTTTTATATTATTGATAATCTATAAAAATAAAGGAGTTTTAAAATATATGAAAAATTAATATTGATAGATTTTTTTTTTTTGTGTGTACCTAAAAAAGGATTCCGTAAATATATAATAAGAGGGAGAAAAAAGAAAAATTGATGGTTTCATCCAAATTATAGTAATACTACCTTTTTTTTTTTACGTACAAAACGCACAATATTTTCTAATTCACTTTACTAATTTACTAATTTTTTAAAAATTTATATATAAATAAATATTAATTACACCCCTAATATTTATGATTCAAAATCAACTATATAATGGTTATTAAATCCTAAAATCAATTGGTAAGTATAAATTTTAGGGAAAATTATCCGGATTGGTCATTATTGGGTTTTTATTACCACTTAAAGCCTAACTTTTAATTAATTACAATTCATAACCCCCTCTTTCCTATTAATTATTCTTAATTACAATTCATAACCTTTCTCATGTATTTGTAGACACCTAATTTCGTCCCTCCCCGATATCGTTTTTACCTATTTTTTACATTATCCTACCATGTATCCTCACCCGTGTGATAATCCCTCCACAAAATGACAAAAATAACAATCCCCTAACTAATTTTATTTTTATCCTAATAACCTATCCAATCAAAACAAGACACCTACCTACACTACCCTAACAAACTCTACCCCACGTCACCCTACCCCAAACCCCTAACATATATGTACATATCCATACACAGATATAGATGAAAAAAGGACCAAAAAATGGATTTTCCACTTTAAGAAAAGGAAGGGGGCCCACACACTATTAAAAAGGGGAATTCCCATTTTTCCATTGATTCACATTACTCTCAGAAGATAAAAAACAATATATACACCATAGGAGGGACTGGATTCTCGGATCTTCTACACGGAATACGCACACAACACACAGTTTCTTCTCTGCACCATCGTCTTCTTCCACCATACACGCACATACTCACCTCACTCAATTCCTTCACGAATTCCACACAGTCATATACATAGAAAATAGTGAGAAACAGAGAGAGATTGAGGGAGAAGTGACGAAAATTGGAGGCTTCCTTTTTCCTTTTATCACCATCTTCATCAGGAGACCATATATACTCACATATTCACTGAAATCTTCGAGGGTCATATACAGTAGAATATAGCAGAACACACTCACATATTAAAAAATACACAAACAGAGATGCGAGGAATGGGGCAAATTAGAAGAAAGGAGTAAAGTTTGTAGTCTCTAAGCTTTTGCCGGAGATTCCATTGCCGGAGACTCATCGTAAAACATCCATTTAGTGGCTGTCCATCCCTTATTTTCGATCGAATCATCCCTGTAACTATCGAAAATGCTTCGGAAAGCACCAACCAACAACCTAGCTCTATTTTCCGACCCAAATCCCATCGAATCTCGCCGGAGTATCTTAGGCCGAGGTCTATTTCAGTTTCAGCAGCCGAAACTCTATCTAACAATCCACAAATTTTGGTATCACCCTTTCTTTATTTGATTTTGGTTTTGAATTACCGAGTTGGGGTTCGAAATTGAGTTCATCGGTTCGGTGCTCTGGATTTGGTTTTGGCTGCGTCTCTTTCTCTATGTATTGGAAATTGCTGAAGGAATTTCGTAGTTAAACCCCGATTGAGGTCCAATTCTATCTCCCTTTTAATTTTACGTAATTTTGGGTGATTTGTGTGTTTGACATGCTTGAATTTTATTGCGTGTGGTTGATGTTGGATTAGATAGTCGAAGAATTGGTGAATTAGTTTTGACAATGAAATTGGGGAAGACGGGAATTGAATGTTGATAAAAATAAATATTGTTGTGTTTTTGATTCATCAATTGTTGTTAAATTTGAAATGGTTATTAATGTCATTGAACTTGATAGTATCATGTGTTATGCCGAGCTTGATAGGCAACATAGGTCGGGTAGGCGAATTTAAGGATTGTGGATTGATGGAATATTTGATTTGTGTGATCGAATGGTTTTTGGCTATGTGTGCTTTGGGATCACTTGTATCGTTTAGCCGGGGAATGCCCCGAAGTACTTGTATTATTTTTATTCGGGGAATGCCCCAAAGTATTTTGTACCCTGTGGACGTTCGTGACGAAGGCCCAAGGCAGCGGGTTGGAGAGTAGTTTTGGATTAGTTTAGAATAGAATAGGTTTACATTTTCGCATTTTTCATTTTTCGGGATTGTATAATTGGACTGGACATTATATTTTGGATTATTTTGTTTTTGTTTGCTTGAGTGATTGTTTTTTGCGTGCTTTGAGTGGTTTATGCCTTTGTAATGTCAATTTAGACGATACACTCTGCCAAGCGACCGTGGTCAAACCACGGGATCGAGGGGTGCCTAACACCTTCCTCTCGGTCAACAGAATTCCTTAGCCGGAATCTCTGTTTGCAAACCAGTATTAAAGAGTCAAAACCATTTTGAAAAAGGATATCCATGGGTGACTTGGCACACCCAATTTATGCCAAGTGGCGACTCTGAGTTTTGATTGTTAAAAGTCATTTTCGAAACAAATTTTCATCTTTGTCACTTTAATAATAAAAACCCTTTCAAAACCTAAATCAAATCTTTTTGGGGTTAGAAAAAGGGGTGTGACAGCTCTGGCGACTTTGCTGGGGACTCTAACGTTTTAGAATTTGAGCTATTTTTGGAGTCGTATCGGCTTTGTTTGGCATTACGAGTGTATAAGCATTGTTTGTGATTTTTTTTGTGTTATTGTTTTCACTGTTTTGCGTTTTTCGTGCTCTTTGTTTATAGTATTTATCCTATGTGTTACCGCTTTTATATCTGTCATCATGTGTCTACCCCCGGGCCTTCTTTCTGCAACAAGTACGTAGTACACGTGTTGTACACGACCTCTAGTTGAGTCATCCTTATTTTAGGGGGGAGCCGTCGGTGTTATGGAGTAGGTGGAAAGCAAAACAGCCCCTATCGACCATACGCTCCCCCGAACAGCCTTGTTAGTGAACGGCAACGTAGCTCAGCCTTTAGGTCATGCTTATGTCCATCATACTGAGACCTAGAAGGACCCATATGGCCCTTTGTAGGAGACTCACCTCTAAAGCATCCCTACGTGCTAACTGTTGCATCTTTAAGGGTAACGTTGTCATTAGACGGACTGATTTTAAAAAAAAAAATATTGTTCGGAGTAAGGTGTGTATGCAAAAATGAATTTTTTTTTTAGAAAAAGTGAGTCGAAAAGAATGAATCAAAAGGAGTGTCGTAGTTTATTTTAGAGTTCTTTATGGCTTTTGTTCTTCACGATCCAAAAACTCAAAAAGTTTTTTTTTTTTACGTTTTTGAATTCATCTTCTCAATGTACCATAAGTTCAACAAAAAAAAAATGAAAAAAAGGGTTTTGTTTGCCTTTTCTACTTATTTGTCAAAAACAAAATACCAAAAAGATTTTTTTCATAATTGGTGGTGTTAGTCTTAGTTGAAATGTCTAGTTGAAAATCCAAAAGTTTTCATTCATTTGTTTTTGGTTTTCTCTTAAGTTAGGGTCAATTTATTAGTTAATCGTTAATTGTCCAATCTGGATGAACTACACATACCTAATTCCCTTCCCTCGGGTTGGGATACGTAGGCAACCCTCGGTGGGTTCGGTAATCTTTGTGTTGGCCTTTGTCTTATTATTAGCCTAGGTCTCTCACCCAGTAATCTAGAGTTTTTAGCCAAGTAGACTAATTTTTCTTAGTACTTCTGTTCGGAAAATTGGAGTCATGAAATGGTCTGTCCCATCGACATATGTTTGCATCAAAAATCCCAAGGGTTGGGAATCTTCTACTCCTATCGAATTTTTGAGATAGCGTCTTATGTGTTATTACAGGATGGATTTGTCCACCAAGTCTAGAGTCCTGATGGTTGTCAAGGTGCCCAAAAAGTTAATCAAGTGGTGGGAAATATTTAACTATGTTGATCAGCAAAAACTGAATAAATTATTAGGTGATCTTACGGAACTTCTGCATGTTACCCCTCGTCCAGATTTAATAGAGGCTTTGTTGACCTTTTGGGATCCAAGTAGTTTGGTGTTTAGGTTTGGAGAATGTGAAATGACTCCTACTTTGGCAGAAATATCTGGTTTGTTGCATTTGCCCTATATCGAGAAGGATATGATTTGAGCACGAAATCATACTGGCCGGAGATTTTTGCAGTCTTGTGGTTTTAAAAGTAAGGGTATGCATTTGGGTTGTTTAAGTGATTCGTGGGTTTCCTTAGATTTTTTGTTCGCTAGATTCGGGCCCTCGGAAGGTTTTGATTACTTTTGGGATGAATTTCATATGACTAAGGAGAAGTGGGAGAGAAAGCGTCTTGAAGTCTTCACCCTCGCTTTGCTAGGTACTTTAGTGTTTCCGCTAGAAGAAAAACGTATTAATACACGTTTGCAATCTGTGGTGATGGCTCTATTCCATAAGGATCAAAATGATAAGGGCATTAATCAAAAGGGCAGGTTCACTCTCATACCCATGATCTTAACAGAAATATATAAGGCTTTAACCGAAGTGAGGGGGGGGTGAGATTTTTTTAGGGCAGTAACCTGATATTGCATTTATGGATGATGGAGCATTTGCAAGCACCTTCTTTAGTTAAACCAGACGTGGTAGATTGTTGTATTCCCAATCGAGTGAAAGCCATGGACCTCAGGTTGCGTTTGGATAAATTCTCGCTACCCGTGGGAGTCGACGCTTGGATTGAATTTCTTGAGTCAAGGACCGGGGATAACATTTTATGGACTTGTCTGTGGCTTCGACCAAAGATAATCTTGTTTGGTTGTGAAATGCAACTCCTTCTAGTTATGTTAGGGCTTAATTGCACTAGACCATACAGTCCTTCTAGGGTAAAGCGCTAGTTGGGTAGGCCGCAGGACGTGCCACCAGTAGTGGATCTTCTAAAGGATGTTGAGTACTTCAAGGACCAAGCCTTAGGTGAAAGCAAATGCGAGCAGTTCTGTAAGCATGAAACAAAGCTACGTGTGTACACCCTCAAAGAAAGTTTGGATAATCCGGGGTACACTCAGGGATATGGGGTCTGGCTTCAATCTGTCCCTCGGGGTATCAGTCAACCCTTACCAGCGCCTCTTAGAGGGAGAATACAGGAAGAATGCATAGTTGACGACCATCAGGATGAAAGTGCGGGTTCCAAAGTGGAGACACTGAGAGTTCAGTTAGCAGATTTGTTCTAGACGGTAGAAAGGTGTCAGAATAATCTTTCCAAGTGCACTCATGAGGCAGGAATACAGGCCCTAAGCTTCTTCCCTAATATTAGGGTGTCTTTACAGGATATGCTACAAATTTTTAATGGGAGAAAGAGAACTTCACAGGCAGGTCTATCTCAGCCAGGGTCATCACGCAGAGCACCAGTCTGAAAGAGCATTTCTTATCTTTATTCGGCTTGAGTCTTTTATGTTTCTGTCATTGTAGGGTGCCGTCAGTTTTAAGTTGGTGTCAATTTGTTTTGGTATTAGGGTCTTTATCAGTAATTTCACTTATGTCATGTTAGGGGTCTAGAATGTTATTTTGTATTTGTTGTTTAGTTTTTAAAGCGGTCCTAAATTCGTTGCATGTTTTGTTTCTTTCTTTCATCAAATGTTATGAGGTTATGTCTTTCTTTTGATTGTTTGTTTTCGTTTTCGCGAAAAAATAATAATAATAATAATAGTAAAAATTCAATTATGTAATGTTTATGCATATGCTGCCCGAACTACGCAAGATCTGATTCATGTACAACATGATACGTAGGCAACCTACTTTTGGGTTCGATCTAATCATTTTGTTTCGTTGTTTTTCATTATTTTTCCTCATTTAAAGAAAAAACAAAAGCCACAAAGAATGATAAAATGAAGGTAGATAGCGAGAGAAGAAAAGAAACAAAGGATGATGAGACAATAAAGGGAAAGAACAGAGACTGATACGAAAAAAAAAAAAAAAAAAAAGAGAGAGGGAAAGGAGGGCGAAGGAAAAAATAATAATAATAAGTGTAGATAAAAATAAGTGTAGATAAAAGTCGGGATGATGTTAAAATGACCTCGCTACCCTCAAAAACTGGTAGAAATAAACATGAATTTGAGACAATTTTACCAATATGATTCCCATGCTTGTTGTGTGCCCTAATCCTAACGGATGTCGTCTTTGATGAGAATGTTATTTCAGATAACAGTGGTAGGTTTGCAACACTCTGTCTAGTCACCCATACTTCACTAGATCCAAAGCAAAGCTCGCCATGGCTAGCAGGGAGATTGAAGATTCGCCCATTGAGCCGGATCAGGATCATAGGGAAGAAAGTTCAGAACACAATGATGAGGTAGTAAGGCTCAGGCAACAATTGATAGATTTGCACTAGGCATGGGCCAGCAGAATGCCTCCTCCTCCGCTCCCTGAAGGTCTTGGGAATATCTCTAATTGCCCACCGCTCTCTCAGGCGAAATTCTCTGCACCTACTGAGTCACCTGAGCACGCGCCAGGATTTACTCCGCTACATTATTATCCCGGTAATTCTAGTGTGCCCTTGGCAGCTCCCCAATCAAGACCCGGTGCTCAGCTGGCGCCACCGATCATACCGGTATTCATGGATCCACCACCACCTGAAGCTCCCGCATATGCTGTGCGTCCGACAATGGGGCTTTCTCAGTCTGCCAGTGAGCCAGTATTGAAGGTTCCAGATAGTCAGTATTATACCCCGGAGCCTACTTTGAGAATGAATAAACCGTATGGGTATACTTAGCCACCTGCATTTCTATTTGATACAGAGAAACCTGTCGCAACAGATGAAAAGGAAGTCATAGCACGAAAGTTGAAAAGTTTAGAACAGGCCATGAGGAATTTGCAGGGAATCGGAGGTTATAAGAGTGTTTCCTATAAAGATCATTGCATGTTCCCAGACATCAACCTTCCCCTCGGTTTTAAAATGCCCAAGTTCGAGAAGTATGCAGGGCACGATGATCCCGTGTCACACTTGAGACGTTACTGCAACCAATTGAGGGCTGCAGGAGAAAGGGAAGAGTTTCTCATAGCTTTCTTTGGCGAGAGTCTTTCTGATCTGGCTTCAGAATGGTTTATCGATCAAGATATCGACAAGTAGAACAACTGGGATGACTTAGCTTCTGAGTTTGTGCAATATTTTCAGTATAACATCGACCTGATTCCGGACGAAAAATCCTTGGTCAACATGAAGAAGAAAAACACTGAAGGTTTTAGGGAATACGCGATAAGGTGGCGTGAACAGGCCGCCAGGATAAAGCCTCCAATGAGAGAAAGTAAGTTGGTAGAGGTTTTCATTCAGGCACAAGATGAGACCTATTTTCAACATTTACTTCCAGCAATGGGAAAGTCTTTTATTGAAGTCCTCAAAATGGGGGAGATGATAGAGGACGGAATCAAGTCGGCCGAATAGTGAGTTTTGCCGCATTGAAAGCCACCACACAAGCGATTCAAGGTGGATCTGGCGCATTCAGAGGTAAAAAAAGAAAGAGGACGCGGTGACTGTCGTAGCTGGAACCCATTCCTATCCCAGAAGACCACCTCGCCCCTATCCCCAATCCCAAGCCCAAGTCTACGCCCAAGCTCCATATATTCCTCCCCACCATTATTAACCTCCACAAAACCCTTTATATTCCATTACACCACCCCCATACCCAGTATATAGCGCGCAACCATATGCCCAAACCCCTTCTTACCTACAATGGCGCGTGCAAGCTCCATAAAGTTGCCCATCCGCGCCACCGAATTACCAAAATCCCTCCAAACCCGGTTTTCAACCTAGGCCCGAGTATAAGAAAGAGAAGGAGGTCAAAAATCAATTCACACCTCTTGGGGAGTCATATGCTAGCTTGTTTGATAGGTTGAGAAAGTTGAAGGTCTTATGCCCAATTCAAGGAAGGCTTTCAAATCCACCGCCGAGGAATCTCGATTATTCTTTAAGGTGTGCGTACTGTTCTGACATGCCAGGCCATGATATCGAGAAATGCTGGCATTTGAAGAGAGCTGTCCAAGATTTAATTGACACAAATCAGATGCTGGTCCAGGCCCCGGAGGGTCCAAACATTAACCAGAATTCACTGCCAACCCATGCTGAAACCAATATGTTAGAATTGATATACAACGGGAAAGAGTCTTCAAGGCGTTATAAGCCTATTGTCAAGATACAGACCATTGAGGAGAAATCGGTGAATGTAGCAGAGTCTTTGAAAGCAATGTCATTAAGTTAGGAAGGAATAAGAGAAGATAAAGCCCAAGAAAGCACAAAGAAACCCCTGATCACAGTACAAGGGGCCATAAGGTATGTTGATTTAAATCAGGATAAATCTAAGTTGACAGTGGTAGGAGCTCTGAGTCAGCCCATCTTGACGGTGAAAGGATCACTGGCAGCACCTATGTCCTCAAATCGGTGACCAAACCTTCGATAGTTGATACGAAAAGGGTTTCCTGGAATTATGGGCGGACTGTGATGACCTATCATGGGAAGGAAGTAGTGAAAGATGTAGATGAGGTAGGGGGTGTGACTCGGTCAGGAAGATGTTTCATGCCTGAAAGCTTAAGAAAGTCCAAGCCAATGGTGAGTGGACCGTCATCTATCAAAAAGCCTATCACCAAAGAAGAAACCGAAGAATTTTAAAAAAAGATGAAATTGCTAGAGTATTCAATAATAGACCAGTTGAAGAAAACTCCTGCTCAAATTTCCCTCTTATCTTTGTTGTTGCACTCCAAGGAGCATCGTGATATTTTACTGAAGGTATTAAATGAAGCATATGTTCATAGGGAGATTACAGTAAATCAGCTTGAGAAAATGGTTGGAAAAATCTTTGAGGTCAATCGGATCAGCTTTGCTGACGATGAATTGCCTGTTGAAGGTACAGGGCATAACCGGGGCCTTTACATTACAGTGAAGTGCGAAGAGTTCTACATCACTCATGTTATGATTGACGGAGGTTCAGGTGCAAATATCTGCCCTATTTCTACTTTGCAAAAGTTAAATATTGGTGCTGAGAGGATCAGGCCCAACAATGTATGTGTTAAGGCTTTCGATGGTGCAAAATCAAACTCCATTGGCGAAATAGAACTAATGTTGATCATAGGGCCTGTTGAGTTCGCCATAGAGTTTCAAGTATTGAATATAGACTCCTCTTACAATCTGTTGTTGGGAAGGCCGTGGATCCACAAGGCCAAGACGGTCGCATCTACACTGCACCAAATGATTAAGTTTGTGCATGACAGACAAGAAGTGGTTATTCACGGTGAAGGAGATTTTTCCGCCTGTGAAGATTCTCCTTTGTCTCTTATTGAAGCAAATAACATAAATGAGACATTCATCTATCAAATTTTTGATACAGTGCCAGTGAATCGTATCCTTGAATGACAGGTTATACCGGGACCGCAATTGTCTTCTGCTTCTATCATGATGGTGAGTGAACTTTGGAAATATAGATTTGAGCCAGGAAAGGGTTTGGGAGCGTCTCTGCATGGTATAGTTCGTCCTATATGTCCGAGTGAGAACGTGGTCACGTTTGGTCTGGGATTTGAGCCTACGGCTGAAGATCTGAAGAAAAGAAAGAGAAATAAAAAGGAAACATGGTCACTCCCTCGTCCAATGCCACTACTCAGGGAATCATTTTTTAAGAGCGGTGTCACAAAACATGTAGGATTTGAAGTTGAATTGGTTGATGACTGCCAGAACCTTTTTATTGAAGTTGATATGGTCGAAGCAGGAGAAGGTACCAGTATGGCAGACGTGCAATTCATAGGTCCAGCTGTCCGGCTCAATATTTGGGAAGTCACTCCTCTCCCCGTTAGGAGGGAGTTTTGGTAGTTTATTTTGTTTTTCTTTCTGTTTACCCGAGTTATTTCAGGGTTGTAATTCGGATTTTAGTTTGTTTATGTTATTTTGGCATCTAAGTTTAAACCCTTCTATCTTTTTATTTAATAAAATGCAATCTCCCTTTTGTTTCGTGTCTAATATATTTTTTGGTTTTCTTTTTTTTATACAGTTCTCTTTATGCTAATTCTAATGACATGACATACATGCGGAATTTTCAGCCTGATTTTAAAATCCAAACTAATCAAGATGTAATGAAGTAGGATGGGGAATATGATGAAGAAGAAGCACTAGAAGAAATAAGCAAAGAGTTGGAACAGTTCGAAGACAAACCAAATCCTAATTTGAATGAGATTGAGCCAATAAATCTAGGGAATCAAAAAGATATTAGGGAAACTAAAATTAGTGTACATGCTATGCCACAGCTAAAAGATGGAATGATTCAAGCATTAATTGATTATAAGGATATTTTTGCATGGTCTTTTGATGATATGCCTGGTTTAAACACTGAATTAGTGGCTCACAAATTGCCAACTGATCCCGCATTCCCTCCTGACAAAACTAAAGTTGAGGAAGTTTAAAACTGATGTAAGTACTAAAATCAAAGAGGAAATCATGAAACAACTTGAAGCCAGAGTAATTTGAGTGGCTCGTTATCCCATGTGGTTATCCAATGTTGTTCCCGTACCAAAGAAAGATGGCAAAATTCGAGTGTGTGTTGATTACCGTGATTTGAACAGACTAAGTCCGAAAGATGATTTTCCAATGCCCAACATCCATATTTTTTTAGACAACTGTGCTAAGCACGAGGTTGCTTATTTTGTGGATTGTTATGCCGGATATCACCAGATCATTATGGATGATGAAGACGAGGAGAAGACGTCTTTTATCACACCATGGGGAACCTATTATTATCGAGTGATACCATTCGGTTTAAAGAATGCTTGAGAAACATACATGAGAACCATGACCACTATGTTTCATGATATGATGCATAAGGAGATTGAGGTATACGTGGATGATGCAATTATTAAGTCAAAAAGTTGGGCCGACCATGTTAAAGATTTAAGAAAGTTCTTTGAAAGGCTTCACAGGTATAATCTCAAGATCAACCCGGCAAAATGTGTATTTGGAGTTCCGTCTGGAAAGCTGTTGGGGTTTGTGGTCAGCCGTCGGGGGATTGAATTGGATCCCTCGAAAATCAAAGCCATTCAGGATTTTCCCCCGCCTAAGAATAAGATGGAGGTGATGATTTTGCTTGGTAGACTGAACTACATTAGCAGGTTTATTGATCAACTCACAACCACTTGTGAGCCCATATTCAAGTTGTTGAAAAAGAGTGCTGCGATAAAATGGACTGAAGAATGTCAGGAAGCGTTCGACAGAATCAAAAGATATTTGTCAAATGCGTTCGTGTTGGTACCACCGGAGCCTAGTAGGCCTTTGATCTTATATTTATCAGTCATGGATAATTCTTTTGGTTGTGTCCTGGGTCAACATGATGTCACAGGAAAAAGGAGCAGGCTATTTATTATCTTAGCAAGAAGTTCACCGCATATGAGGCCAGGTATACTCTTCTTGAAAGGACGTGTTGTGCCCTAACTTGGGTAGCACAGAAGTTGAAGCATTATCTCTCATCCTATACTACTTATCTCATCTCCCGCATGGATCCTTTGAAGTATATCTTTCAGAAGCCTATGCCGACAGGTCGATTGGTAAAGTGGCAAATATTGCTTACCGAGTTCGACATTGTATATGTGATTCGAACCACCATGAAAGCCCAAGCCTTGGCAGATCATCTTGCTAAGAATCCCATCGATAAAGAGTACGATCCATTAAAGACATATTTTCCTGATGAAGAAGTGTCGTATGTTGATGAAGTCATTATAGATGCTGATCCAGGTTGGAAGTTGTTCTTCGATGGAGCTGTCAATATGAAAGGAGTCGGAATAGGTGCGGTTCTTATCTCTAAATCGGGACAATATTTCCCGATAATAGCACAACTATGATTCTACTGTACTAACAATATGGCAGAGTATGAAGCCTGCATTCTTGGTTTGAGGTTAGCTGTTGATATGGGAGTACAGGAATTATTGGTGTTAGGGGATTCGAATTTGCTCGTCTATCAAATTCAAGACGATTGGGTGACGTGAGATTTGAAGCTCATCCCGTATTGACAATGCTTGCAGGAGCTATGTCAACGGTTTGTGTTAGTAAAATTTAGGCATATTCCAAGGATTCATATTGAAATTGCTGATGCTTTAGCCACTCTATCTTCAATCCTCCAACATCTTGATAAAGCCTACATCGATCCAGTGCATATACAGAGTTGTGATCAGCATGCTTACTGTAATGTGGTTAAAGATGAGCTCTATGGAGAACCCTGGTTCTTGGATATCAAGCGATACATTCAGACAGGAGAATACCCAGCATATGCCACCAACGATCAAAAGAGGACTATTAGGCATTTGGCTAGTGGATTTTTCTTAAGTGGGGGAATCTTTTATAAGAGAACCCCAGATCTGGGACTTTTGAGGTGTGTAGATGCAAGAGAAGCCTCGGAAATCATGGTTGAAATACACTCTGGAGTATGCGGGTCGCATATGAATGGTCATGTCTTGTCAAAGAAGATTTTTTGAGCAGGTTATTACTGGCTTACTATGGAGAGGGATTCTATTCAATTTGTTTGAAAGTGTCATCAATGTCAGGTACACGGTGATCTGATACGTTCTCCTCCTGTTGAGTTGCATGCAATGGACGCTCCATGGCCTTTTGTGGCTTGGGGAATGGATGTGATTGGACCGATTGAGCCGAAAGCATCAAATGGACATAGATTCATTTTGGTAGCCATTGACTACTTCACAAAGTGGGTAGAAACAGTAACTTTCAAGTCAGTGACAAAGAAGGCTGTGGTAGATTTTGTTCATGCCAATATAATTTGTAGATTTGGAATTCCTAAGATGATCATTACATACAATGTTGTCAATCTCAATAGTCATTTGATGCAAGAAGTGTGTCAACAGTTTAAGATCGCACATCAAAATTCTACTCCATATCGCCCAAAGGCCAATGGTACTGTAGAAACCGCCAATAAGAATATAAAAAAGATACTGTGAAAAATGGTACAAGGGTCTAGACAGTGGCATGAAAAGTTTTCGTTTGCATTGCTAGGTTCTCGCACCACTGTTCGTACTTCAACAGGGGCAACTCCATATTTATTGGTGTATAGTACAGAAGCAGTCATCCCTGCAGAAGTTAAAATTCCCTCTCTTTGAGTCATTGTAGAAGCAGAGATTGATGATGACGAATGGGTCAAAACCCGACTGGAATATTTGAGTTTGATTGAGGAAAAAAGGCTAACGTCTGTGTGTCATGGCCAGTTGTATCAGAGGAGGATGGTTCGAGCGTATAACAAAAAGGTCCGTCCCAGGAATTTTGAAGTTGGTCAGTTGGTATTGAGACGTATCCTTCCTCACCAGGTTGAAGCGAAAGGCAAGTTCTCCCCTAACTGGAAAGTTCCCTTCGTTGTGAAGAAAGTGTTGCCTAATGGAGCCTTATATTTGACAGATACTGAAGGAAAAATGGTAGAAATGGCTATCAATGCTGATGCGATCAAAAGATATTATGTATGATATTTTATCCTTTGTTGATTTTATTGCATGTTTAGTACTTGCATTTTTTAAGATTGATATGATGAAGGCATTTTATTCTTCTATCCAAACATTGTGTCATCCTTTGTTTACCCGTTTGAGCTTCGTTTTAATTTTCTTTCATATCTCTGTTTTGGAATCAAAATAGAGTCAAAGATAAAGATCAAGAAAATAAGAATAAAAGAAAGAGTTCGAAAATAAAAAGAAAAAAAATCTAATCAAAATGAAGAACAAGCTGATGGAACTACGTGCGACCTGATTCTCCTCTCTCGGGAGTGAGATATGTAGGCTGCCCTATTTCGGGCTCGGTCCAACCAAATAAAGATTTAAGATTCACCCAGTCAACAAAAACTGGGGCATGATTTAATGGGTTGTTTGAGTCGGTTCCAAAAGTTGTAAGTCCCACCCCCACTTCAAGTGTCATTTGAAACCCTTGCCATCCTTTTCTAACCTTATCCAAAAGCCAAGTTACAACCAAAGAAAGTACTTCAGATCAATTTTTGATAATTTTAAGGCTAAGCATTCAATGGATATGATGATACATTGTGAGGTACCACTTGTCTCTCTCAGCATAAGAAATCAGGAAAGAAATACAAAAATGAGAGAGTCTTATTGGTGAAAACCCCCGTGGGCATCATAAGGCGATGGTGAGTTGAGAGAAATAAAAATGAGAAAGTCTTATTGGTGAAAACCCTCGCAGGCACCATAAGGCGATGGTGAGTGGAAAGAAATAAAAATTAGAGAGTCTTATTGGTGAAAACCTTCACGGGCACCGTAAGGCAATGGCGAGTTCAAGAGAAAAGTGAAAAGTGAAAAGAAAGAGATTTGTCGGCGAAAGTCTTTTAAGATGTCGTCAATGGAATATGATGTATGAGTCCAATGGATTTGAAGAAATGGCTCAGCGGCAAAGGAACGAACTCAACAACAAATGGGGAGTTTGGATAGGAAGATCAGGCAGCTTAATCCAAAATGCATGTCATACTCATTGGAGTTGGTTGTCGTATTCAGATAAGTTTTCTTTTTTAATATGGGACATTGCCCTTTTCTTTCATTTACATATTCATGCTTTTTGTCTTTTTATTGTAATTTATTAAAATAAAAGTCACCATTATTTCTTTACATTTTAAGTCAAGTCTGTGTCAAAACAAGTGAGAAAGGATTTCAAAATTTACTACCAGTCTTTTCAATTATATGAGGAAAAGCCAAGAAACAGCACAGGAAAGAAATATGATCGTAATTCAACACAAAAAAAAGGAATCCTATCAACCGACAGGCTGTTGGATTCGTGGAAGCATTCAGATTTGGGAAAAAGGTGCACCTCAGAGGCATGGTAAAATGGAAACCCATTGTTCGAGTCAGAACTCATTTCCCTCAATCTGGATCCGGGTCAATGATGCAACAAGATAGGGTAAGTGTTAGATATTTAGAACAAAGATGAAAGGAACGAGTGTTGGGGCAGATACCTGAGAAGCCAAGAGCTGCAAGACACCACTAAGTTTTTAATTGACAAATTTTCTTTGTTGAAATAGGGGTAAATTCGCTTCACTTAATTCAGCTACCATTGGAAATCCACATCCGTGAGAATTTACTTTATGTTCAGGACCCTCCTGAAAAATGGGACTTTATTTTCTTCTCATGACCCTCCTGAAAAATGGGAATTTACTTTCAATTCAGGACCCTCCTAGAAAATGGGAATTTACTTTATGTTCAGGACCCTCCTGGAAAATGGGAATTTACTTTATGTTCAGGACCCTCCTGAAAAATGAGAATTTACTTTCAATTCAGGACCCTCCTAAAAAATGGGAATTTACTTTATGTTCAGGACCCTCCTGAAAAATGGGAATTTACTTTCAATTCAGGAACCTCCTGAAAAATGGGAATTTACTTTATGTTCAGGACCCTCCTGAAAAATGGGAATTTATTTTTTGCTCAGGACCTCCTGAAAAATGGGAATTTACTTTCAATTCAGGACCCTCCTGAAAAATGGGAATTTACTATATGTCCAGAACCCTCCTGGAAAATGGAAATTTACTTTCAATTCAGGACCCTCCTGAAAAATGGGATTTTAGTTTATGTTCAGGACCCTCCTGAAAAATGTGATTTTAGTTTATGTTCAGGACCCTCCTAAAAATTGGGATTTTACTTTATGTTCAGGACCCTCCTGAAGAATGAGAATTTACTTTATGTTCAGGACCCTCCTGAAAAATGGGAATTTACTTTATGTTCAGGACCCTCCTGAAAAATGAGAATTTACTTTCAATTCAGGACCCTCCTGAAAAATGGGAATTTACTTTCAATTCAGGACCCTCCTGAAAAATAGGAATTTACTTTATGTTCAGGACCCTCCTGAAAAATGGGAATTTACTTTAAATTTAGGACCCTCCTGAAAAATGGGAATTTACTTTATGTTCAGGAGCCTCCTGAAAAATGGGAATTTATTTTATGTTCAGGACCCTCCTGAAAAATGGAAATTTATTTTTTGCTCAGGACCCTCCTGAAAAATGGAATTTTACTTTATGTTTAGGACCCTCCTGGAAATTGGGAATTTACTTTCAATTCAGGACCCTCCTGAAAAATGGGAATTTACTTTATGTTCAGGACCCTCCTGAAAAATGGGACTTTACTTTCTGTTCAGGACCCTCCTGGAAAATGGGACAACGCTTTCGAAAATGAAATACTACTTTACTATAATTTTGTTTGGTATAATTTTCGTTCTAGTTTTAATTTTGGGTTTCAGGAGCCCGCCTGAAGAATAGGGTGATGAAATAGCAAGTAAGGAGCCCGCCTGGAGAACAGAGTGAAGAAATGAAAAGTCAAGAAACAAAGTGATGGAACAGCAAGTCAGGAGCCCGCTTGGAGAATAAGGTAATAAAAGTCGAGTCAAGAGCCAACAGAAACTGTATAGATAGGATTTTGTAATTTTATTTGTGTTTAAACTTGTAATTTTCAATTTTTGATGTAATGACAGAGCCTCGGACCGGAACCTCTATGGAACCTCACTCGACTCTCCAACTCGGTATAGTCCACTTCTCTTCCAATCCTTTGAAATACCCGTGACTTGATTCTCTCATAGCTTGGGTAGGTAGGATGTCTTAAGTTAAGACCCGATTGTCCTTCTTCCTTCTGTTTCTTTCTTTGAATAATGGTCGAGTCAAAATTTGGTCTCGTTGTCTACTTCTTTGAATGAAAACACTTCCTGTTTACATTCAAAGGGGGCATAATGTAGACACCTAATTTCGTCCCTCCCCGATATCATTTTTACCTATTTTTTACCTTATCCTACCATGTACCCTCACCCGTGTGATAATCCCTCCACAAAATGACAAAAATAACAATCCCCTAACTAATTTTATTTTTATCCTAACAACCTATCCAATCAAAACAAGACACCTACCTACCCTACCCTAACAAACTCTACCCCACGTCACCCTACCCCAAACCCCTAACATATATGTACATATCCATACACGGATATAGATGAAAAAAAGGACCGAAAAATAGATTTTCCACTTTAAGAAAAGGTGGGGGCCCACACACAATTAAAAAGGGGAATTCCCATTTTTCCATTCATTCACATTACTCTCAGAAGATAAAAAACAATATATACACCATAGGAGGGAATGGATTCTCGGATCTTCTACACGGAATACGCACACAACACACAGTTTCTTCTCTTCACCATCGTCTTCTTCCACCATACATGCACACACTCACCTCACTCAATTCCTTCATGAATTCCACACAGTAATATACATAGAAAATAGTGAGAAACAGAGAGAGATTGAGGGAGAAGTGACAAAAATTAGTGGCTTCCTTTTTCCGTTTATCATCATCTTCATTAGGAGACCATATATACACACATATTCACTGAAATCTTCGAGGGTCATATACAGCAGAATATAGCAGAACACACTCACATATTAAAAAATACACACACAGAGATGCGAGGAATGGGGCAAATTAGAAGAAAGGAGTAAAGTTTGTAGTCTCTAAGCTTTTGCCGGCGAGTCCATTGCCGGAGACTCATCGAAAAACATCCATTTAGTGGCTGTCCATCCCGTTTTCGATCGAATCATCCCCGTGACTATCGAAAATACTTCAGAAAGCACCAACCAGCAACCTAGCTCTATTTTCCGACCCAAATCCCGTCGAATCTCGTCGGAGTATCTTAGGTCGGTGTCTATTTCAGTTTTAGTAGCCGAAACTCCATCTAACAGTCCGCAAATTTTGGTATCACCCTTTCTTTACTTGATTTTGGTTTTGAATTACCGAGTTGGGGTTCGAAATTGAGTTCATCGGTTCTGGCTCCGTCTCTTTCTCTATGTATTGGAAATTGCTGAAGGAATTTCATGGTTAAACCCCGATTGTGGTCCAATTCTATCTCCCTTTTAATTTTACATAATTTTGGGTGATTTGTGTGTTTGACATGCTTGAATTTTATTGCGTGTGGTTGATGTTGGATTAGATAGTCGAAGAATTGGTGAATTAGTTTTGACAATGAAATTGGGGAAGACGGGAATTGAATGTTGATAAAAATGAATATTGTTGTGTTTTTGATTCATCAATTGTTGTTAAATTTGAAATGGTTATTAATGTCATTGAACTTGATAGTATCATGTGTTATGCCGAGCTTGATAGGCAACATAGGTCGGGTAGGCGAATTTAAGGATTGTGGATTGATGGAATATTTGATTTGTGTGATCGAATGGTTTTTGGCTATGTGTGCTTTGGGATCACTTGTATCATTTAGCTGGGGAATGCCCCGAAGTACTTGTATTATTTTTATCCGGGGAATGCGCCGAAGTATTTTTTACCCGGAGGATGTTCGTGACGAAGGCCCGAGGCAGCGGGTTGGAGAGTAGTTTAGGATTAGTTTAGAATAGAATGGGTTTACATTTTCGCATTTTTCATTTTTCGGGATTGTATAATTTGACTGGACATTATATTTTGGATTATTTTATTTTTGTTTGCTTGAGTGATTGTTTTTTGCATGCTTTGCGTGGTTTATGCATTTGTAATGTCAATTTAGCCGATACGCTCTGCCAAGCGACCGTGGTCAAACCACGGGATCGAGGGGTGCCTAACACCTTCCTCCCGGTCAACAGAATTCCTTAGCCGGAATCTCTGTTTGCAAACCAGTATTAAAGAGTCAAAACCATTTTGAAAAAGGATATCCATGGGTGACTTGGCACACCCGATTTATGTCAAGTGGCGACTCTGAGTTTTGATTGTTAAAAGTCCTTTTCGAAACAAATTTTCATCTTTGTCACTTTAATAATAAAAATCCTTTCGAAACCTAAATCAAATCTTTTTGGGGTTAGAAAAAGGGGTGTGACAGTATTTTCTCTCTTATTATTCTATTTTCTATTATTCTTTTTTTTTTCATTTTTCAATTTTTTTTCTTCAGTTTTTCTTTTCTTTTTTTGTTGCTTTCTCTTTATTTTTTATTTTTTCACTTTTTTATTTTTATTTTTTATTCATTTTTTTTCCTTTTCATTTTTCTCCTTTTTTTTTCTTCTTCTTTTTCTTTTTATATATATTTTTTCTCCTTCATTTTTTCTTTTTTTCTTTTTATTTTTTCTTTTTTTTTCTATTATTCTCTTTTTTTGTATTTTTTTCTCCTTTTTTTTCTCTCATTTTTCTTCATTTTTCTCTCATTTTTTCTCCTTTTTTTTTCTTTTCAATTTTTTCCTTCTTTTCATTTGTGCAAACTAACAAACACCAATACAAGTGCGAATTATAAAATACAAATACAAATGCAAACTATAACATACAAATACAAGTGCGAACTATAAAATACAAATATAAATGCGAACTATAACATATAAATACAAGTGTGAACTATAAAATACAAATACAAATGCGATCTATAACATATAAATACAAGTGTGAATTATCATTTGTATTTTTTAATTATTGAAAAGGAATGATTGATTTTCTTTCCACGAATACTTGTTTGTATTTATTGATATGAGTTGTATTTATTGATACAAATAAATACAACTCAATTTTTTATACAAATACAATATATTTACAAATATATTCCCAAAATGCAAATCGCGTCTTTCTCTTGAGCGTTTCTGAATTGTAGCAGCAGAGGTAATTTGATGTGTTTTGTGAATTTTCTAGTTGTTATGAATGAGAATTTTGATGGGTTTTAATGAGTTTTCTAGTTGTCAAGAATGGAAATTAGAGTTGGGTTTTATGAAATCTGTAATTTTGATGAACTTTTGTTGGTGTCTCTGCCATCATTCATGAACTAGAATGGACTGTTGTCTGCCGCATACAATGTTACAAGTTGCTGCTCCATTTCTTTTTGTACATGATTACTGGTTTGCGATTCTTTTAAAAGCTTCGACAACAAAAAAGTTGAAGAAAAAAATGCCACGGAGACAGTCTTAAAACATGCTTACAAACTCATTGGAATACTTGATACATCTATCCGGGGTCTTCTTCACCAAATGTTACTGTGGTCAAACCTCAACTTTAAAGAGACTAGTAACTAACCCAAGGATCCAAATCACTCCCGAAACTCTTGGGGCCGTGCAAACCATTGAGCAAAGTCATAAATCACCTTTCGGACCTAATGAAAAAGTCAAATCTCAAGTCCGAGTCAATTTACCATTATGTTGACTTGGTCAAACTTTCACTTCTCAAATTCCGATGATTTGATTTCCTTCACCGATGCGCATCCAATTACCTTGAGAATCATGCCACCCATCCCCTTAAGTCATAATTCACATACTAAAGCCACGTAAAGGGACTTTTAGGAAAAATGCGCCCAAATACTCAAAATGATTGTACAAGTCGTTTCAAAGGTACAATTGCTTATGTTTGTTATTGTAACGCCCCACATTTCGGGCTAATATATAGACCATGATTCCGATGTGTTGATAATCCTGATGCCAATAGGGAATGTTAATTATTTGTGTAGTATGTGAATCTATTCAAGTTTGAATTTAGACCATAGAGGTCCTTTGACTCAAGGACGAGTTGAAAACTACTTCGACCGATTAAGTTTAAGTGGACATTGTAATTTGTGCCAACTTCTATCGACCATGACTCTTTGTATATGTCGAATTAGATAGACTACTATGTGTAAAAAGATAGGTTATCGAGTTATCTTTCCAACGATACGAATTTTGCTAAAATCCAGCACCCGAACAAGAAGTTATGGCCTTTCAAAGTAGTATGCGTTGCCTAACCAACCGCACATGGCCACTGGAAAGCATATGCGATAGCATATGCGGCACCTATGTAAACATATGCGATAGCATAGGAGGATCCTATGTAAACATAGGCGATAGCATAGGCGGCGCCTATGTAAACATAGGTGATAGCATAGGCGGCGCCTATGCAATGGTTTAAGTGACTTAAACACTCCGTTTTTGGGGCAAAATGGTCCTTTTTCCACCCTTATTCAGTCATACACACGAAGTTCAGTCCCTAATTCTCCAAAATACATCCACATTCATATGAAAATTCTCAAGAACACTCCCAAGGGTTTCAAACTAAAAACCCAAATAAATCAAAATTCAACCGTGAGTTTTCAAAATCGATTAGAGATTCGAAATCCCCAATCCACAGGCTTCAAGAAGCACCCATTATTTTCCGAAATAGAGGTACGCAGGGTTTTACTAAATTCTCATGGGCATAGAAAAATAATGTTTTAGAATGGGATTTTTGAAACTATGTATATATTCACGTACTAGATGTTTTAACATCATTGTTTTGGTCTTTTGACCTTCCCTAAAGGGATTTGAGAATATGTATGTATGAAAGCATGTATTTAAGAATGAATTCTGCAGAACTAAAAGAGTTGAAAGAACAGTTAACAAATCTCCTAGATAAGGGTTTTATACGCCCCCAGTGTATCCCCTTGGGGTGTGCCTGTACTTTTCATGCGAAAGAAAGATGGTTCCCTTCGTATATGCATAGACTACCGTCAGCTGAATAAGGTCACGATTAAAAATAAATATCCTCTTCCTAGGATTGACGACATTTTTTACCAGCTTCAGGGTGCCAAGTGTTTTTCAAAAATAGACCTTCATTCGGGTTATCATCAGTTGAAAGTTAGGGAGTCATACATACCTAAGACAGCCTTCTGAACCCGATATGGTCACTACAAAATTCTAGTCATGTCCTTCGGGTTGACTAACACCCCTGCAGCCTTCATGGATCTTATGAATAGAGTATTCCATCAGTTTCTTGACTTGTTCGTCATTGTATTTATTGATGATATCCTGATCTATTTTAAGAGTAAAGAGGATCACGCTAATCTCCTCCAAATTATTCTTCAGACCCTTAAGGATCATCAGTTGTATGCCAAATTTTCTAAGTGTGAATTTTGGTTAGATGCTATTGCCTTCTTAGGGCATATTGTGTCCAGTGACGGGATAAGAGTGGATCCCAAGAAAGTTGAAGCAGTGATAAAATGGTCCAGACCCACAACTCCAACTGATATTCAGAGCTTCTTGGGTTTGGCGGGGTATTACAGAAGGTTCGTAGAGAGTTTTTCTTCCATAGCTACTCCACTCACTAAATTGACTCAGAAAAAGGTGCAGTTTGTATGTTCTGATCTGTGTGAGAATAGTTTTGAGAAGTTGAAAGACAAACTTACCACTGCTCCTATTTTGAGCCTTCCCGAGGGTGTAGATGGCTTTGTGGTATACTGTGATGCGTCCCATATGGGAATTGGTTGTGTGTTGATGCAGCATGGTAAGGTAGTGACTTATGCATCTAGGTAGTTGAAGGTGCATGAGCGTAACTACCCAACCCATGATTTGGAGTTAGCAGCTGTGGTGTTTGCACTTAAGATTTGGCGGAACTACTTGTACGGTGTTCACGTTGATATCTCCATTGACCACAAGAGTCTGCAGTATGTTTTCTCGCAGAAAGAATTGAACCTCAGGCAAAGGCGCTGGATGGAGCTTCTGAAAGACTATGATATAAGCCTGCATTACCATCCGGGCAAGGCAAATGTTGTAGCCGACGCCCTCAGTTGGTTGTCTACGGGCAGCCTTTCTCATGTAGAAGAAGGAAAGAAAGAGATGGTGAAGGATATTCACCGCCTTGCAAATCTGGGAGTACTACTCTTAGATTTTGAAGATGGAGGGGTGATTGTTCATGAGTTAGCTAAGTCATCCCTTTGTGCTGAAGTTAAGGAGAAGCAGGTTGAAGATCCCATCTTGATGCAAATCAAGAAATATGTGGGTCAACAAAAGGTTATGTCGTTTGAAATTGATGTTGATGGTATTTTGAGATTTCAGGGTAGTTTGTGCGTTCCGAATATTGATGGACTTCACGAATGAATCCTTGATGAGGCACACACTTCAAGGTATGTCGTTCACCTAGGCTCTACTAAGATGTACCATGATATGAAAACCTTGTATTGGTGGAATAACATGAAATATGATGTAGATGATTTTGTGTCCAAGTGTTTGAACTGTCAACAAGTGAAGGTAGAACACATGAGGCCAGGTTGTACTTCCCAAGAGATAACCCTGCCTTTATGGAAGTGGGAGATGATAAACATGGACTTCATTACAGGACTTTCGAGATCCCAAAACCAGTATGACTCTACATGGGTGATTGTAGATCAGTTGACAAAGTCAGCCCACTTTTTGCGTGTGAGGACTAATTATTCAGGAGTGGGTTATGCTAAGATTTACATTGAGAAAATAGTTCGGTTGCATAGGGCACCAGTGTCTATTATATCCGATAGAGGTACACAGTTTTCATCTCAGTTCTGGAGATCTTTTCAGAAGGGTTTAGGTACACAAGTGAATTTACGCACAACTTTCCACCCTCAGAAGGATGGGCAAGCTGATCTTACCATTCAGGCCCTCGAGGATATGTTGAGGGAATGTGTCATTAATTTCAAAGGTAGTTGGGTAGATCACCTTCCACTGATTGAATTTGCTTACAATAATAGTTACCATGCCAGCATCAAGATGGCTCCTTTTGAGGCTTTGTATGGGAGGATATGTAGGTCTGCGATAGGATGGTATGAAGTGGGTGAGACTCAGTTGTATGGGCCTGATATTGTTCATCAGGCGATGGAGAAAGTGAAGATCATTAGAGAATGACTCAAGACTGCTCAGAGTCGTCAGAAGTCCTATGCCGATGTTCTAAGAAGAGAATTAGAGTTAGAAGTTGGTGATTGGGTGTTTCTCAAGGTTTCTCCTATGAACGGAGTTATGCGGTTTGGAAAAAGGGGTAAATTGAGCCCTCGCTATATAGGTCCATATCAGATTCTGAGGAAGATTGATGCAGTTGCTTATGAGCTAGAATTTCCTGCAAGTTTGGGTTCTGTTCATCCAGTATTCCATGTATCAATGTTGAAGTAATGCATTAGAGATCATTCTTTGGTATTTCCAGTAGAGGATATCAATGTGACAGATTCCTTGTCTTACGAAGAAGAAGCCATTGAAATTTTAGATCACCAAGTTCGAAAGTTGAGAAGCAAAGAGATAGCCTCAGTGAAGGTATTATGGAGAAATCAAAAAGTTGAAGAAACAACTTGGGAGTGAGAAGATAATATGAGAATTAGATATCCCAATTTGTTTACTTCGATGGATGATAAGACAGAAGGTACTATTCCTATCTTATCTTTACTAGTCCTTATTATGCTCGAAATTGTGTCTGTCTATGTCCCGCATCATCATTCAGGGACGAATGATCCTAAGGGGGGGATAATGTAATGCCCCGCATTTTGGGCTATAATATAGAGCATGATTCCAATGCGTTGATAATCCCGAAGCCATAAATCCTATTCCAATATGGCATGTTAATTATTTATGTAGTATATGAATCCATTCAATCATGAATTTAGACCATAGAGGTCCTTTGACTCAAGGACGAGTTGAAAACTACTTCGATCAATTAAGTTTAAATGGACATTGTAATTTGTGCCAACTTCTATCATCCATGACTCTTTGGATATTTCAAATTAGAGAGCCTACTATGTGTAAAAAGATATGTTTTCGAGTCAGCTTTCCAACGATACCAATTTATCTAAAATCCAGCACCCGAGCAAGAAGTTATGGCCTTTCAAAGTAGTATACGTTGCCTAACCAATCGCACATAGCCACTGGAAAGCATATGTGATAGCATATGCGGCGCCTATGTAAACATAGGCGATAGCATAGGCGGCGCCTATGTAAACATAAGCGATAGCATAGGTGGTGCCAATGTAAACATAGGCGATATCATAGGCGGCGCCTATGTAATGGTTTCAAGTGACTTAAACACTCCGTTTATGGTCCTTTTTCCACCCTTATTCAGCCATAAACACGAAATTCAATCCCCAAGTCTCCAAAATACATCCACATTCATCCAAAAATTCTCAAGAACACTCCCAAAAGTTTCAAACTAAAAATCCAAATAAATCAATATTCAACCGTGAGTTTTCAAAATCGATTAGAGATTTGGAATACCCAATCCATAGGCTTCAAGAAGCACCCATTATTTTCCGAAATAGAGGTACGCGGGGTTTTCCTAAATTCTCATGGGCGTAGAAAAATCATGTTTTAGAATGGGGTTTTTGAAACTATGTATATATTCACGTACTAGATGTTTTAACATCATTGTTTTGGTCTTTTGACCTTCCCTAAAGGGATTTGAGAATATGTATGTATGAAAGCATGTATTTAAGAATGAATTCTTATATGAAATGGTTGAACTCTTGTTATGATTTGAAGGTGGTTTTTAAATCACTAAAGAGGGAATTTAGCATGAATGTTTAATGTTCATAATGCATGTAATAAAAGAGTGCATGATTTGCTAAAGGAACTAGACCACCATATGTTTGATGAAGTGTTTGCATGATTTTGACTTGACTTTCGGAACACGAAATCTTCTATATCAGTTGCATATTTTTGGTGGTCTAAGCTATGTTTTAAATGAAAAGATTTAGCTTAATGTATTATGGCTCAGAATTCATGACTTGCAAGTCTTGGTATGATGATACAAAACTCAGAAAATGCCATAACAGATACAGATGAATACAGAAATCAGACTTTATCAGATTTTGCATGTTTTAGAACTTCAGAATGATGCATGTTCAGAAAAGGCTAAAATAGGGCATAAAGAGAGCTTAGGTGGTTCCCCGAAGAAGGTGTGAGTTCAGACAACTCTTTGCCTAAAACCGTGGTTTGCCGACCTGGGTATATTATTATACGCTGACATAAGTGTCATGTGGCGTATCAGATTCAGGAACTCCAACCCTTGCGGCATACTCGGGTTGGAGGCTTCCCTGTCGAGTCAATGGCAGATTCCATATCACCCGTGGAATATCAGACTTGTAGGGGATACCACCTAACTCAGAATTAATACACAAATCAGAGTTTGAGATTTATAGACAGGTTATATGTTTTCAGAAGATGCCCATGTGTTTTCAGAAACTGTTTTATGCATAATGCTTGATGAAAATTTTCTCTCACGTATTATATATATATATACATATATGTTCAATTACTCTATTTTGGATTGCTTCGCGTGCCAGTACAATTATGCTGACCCCCCTCCTTCCAGGTTCTAAGACACAGTCTAGGCGTCCAGATAAACAGTAGAGATTCCAGATCACAGATCGGAGTTGCAGTGGTGAGCCTTCTATGATCCAGAAGGCCTGGTTATTTCATATTACTACTATTAGATAGGTTTTGGTCTACTGGGGGCCTTGTCCGAGCTTTCAGACAACTTTGATTAATTCATGGTAGAGATTTCGCAGACTGAGTCAGACATTATTATTCAGATATATTTTAGATTTCAGTTTCAGTATTATTATCACATTCAGATTAACCATGTTTCCATATTAGATTTCTCTTTTCGCATTACCATCATGGTTCGGGATGCTCGTCACAGCTAGGCCTCAGCTCGGGTCGTGACAGTTATCTTCCTGGTGCAAAATGGTGTGAATAGACAATGCTGACATCATATGAGACTTGATCAGTTCCCTCCCGGATCTGTGCGAGGCTGGCTGATTAAACTTTTGTTTTTTCATATTTCTGCACACTCTTAATGTTGGTTTGAAGTTAAATGAGATTTACATTTAAACCCTGTTCGAGGATTACCTTGTGATTTTCAAACTTATTTTAAATTCTTGAATGCAATTTAGCTGATTGCAGTGTGTTGCTCATTTTCATGCAAAATTTACTTGTTAAATTTAGTAATGTAGGGTCGAGGTGAATGGCATTGTCCCCAAGCACCATTGAATGAGTTAAACCTGATTGCAAATACTTGGAATCAACAATTCTTTAAAGAGAATGTATAGAAGAAATGTCACTTTGTATTAGTCACATCCAGTTCACTCCTCTCTCTTGTGTTTTTATTTCTTAGATACCAAACTCACAGCTTCTTAAAAAAACTACAGTCTTAGTTGGTAGCAATTCAGGATAGCTAAATGACTGTATTGTTGTATATGGCTGCACTGTATCCCTTCACCTTCAGTTTCCCCTCTGTTGCACTAAAGCTATATTAGGAATGTTGGAATAGTAGTGGATATAGTAGTTAGATTTACTTGTATTTTATATGGTGGTCTAAAAGATGCAAAAGTGTCCCTAGTTTATCAGTGACTACATTGAGACAGAAGTATTTAGATTTGCCTTTTTCTCTGTCTACAGGCACCAAATTTGTGATAAGAATTTACTGGTGTCTTTTTTTGGGCCTATTGAAGAGTACTTGATTGATATGAACCAGGTACTGTGTTTTGATATATTTCTTTTGTGGTTGTTTTGGTGAATTATGGTATGTGCGGAAAATTGCCCTTAGTCATTTGTCAGAAAATCACGTGATGCATATTTTTTGAAAAAGGGAATAAATATGACCAATTTTTTCTAAGTTAGATAATTGTTATACTCGTGGATAAATTGTGAAGGGGAAGGACATTCAAACTTGAAATTGTCCGTATAGGTAATGTGCATTGTTGGTATCTTTCAAAAGATAGAAAGGGCATCATTTCTTCTGGTTAGCTGATTGTGTATAAGATTTTTGGTTGCTTGTTGTCAATAAGCTTTTTACCTGTCTTTATTGAACTGTTGGGAATAGAAAGATCAGTAGGCGCAATTTTGAATCTTGTGTTGAACTGAGGGGAAAAGAAAAACCAGTTGGTGCAACTTTGAATATTGTCGCTGAGTGTGCTTTGCCTTAGTCTGTTTTAACTGAAACTTGATAATCTTGGAGATAATCTGACAACTGCAAAGCGTCAATTGTAATAATATGAAAATAAACATCTGATTGTATGACATTTGTCTTCTTTCTCCTTTTTTGGTGCATTAGCATGTCATGACAGATATTTGAATCCTTGTTCAGTGAATATATTCCCTCTATTTTGAGATTCTATTTGATTTATGTCTTCTATGTTTATACTAGTCGAATCATGAAAAGATAATGATTATATATAGCTTTGGGAGGGTAGAGTGGACACAATACAAGACAAAAGGCATTAGTGATATAAGTACAAGAATCTAGAGATGGTAACAAAACAATAGATGTTAACAGAATAAAAGTACCACATACTACTACCATTGATCTACCCGATCAATAAACATCAACAAAACAACAAGAATTAAAAATTACTAGTATAGAACTACTACTACTTGTGGACACCTAATTTTTTCCCTTCCCAATATCATTTTTACCATTATACCTCCGTATTACTATGTGTCCTCATCCGTATAATTATATCCCACAAAAATACAAAAATAACAACCCTTAACAAAATCTCTAACAAATTAAATCCCTAACCTTATCCTAACGAATCTTATCCTAACCAACTTACCACGTACCACACCCTCACCTCATCCACCTCACTACCCTACCTCAACCCCCCTACCACTCACATTTTATTCCACTTTGTTAACAAATTGACAAAAGGACAAAAATAGGGGGGGCAACTTGGAATATTCCTTTGGATTTTTCCAATTCATTAACAGAAAAGGGAGGGGGACACGATAGGCACACACCATAACAAAGAGGACTCACACATTGATATTTTCTTTTGTTCTTCTGGACCAGGACATATATACAACACTCAATTTTTCCAGTGAGGGGGATTCTAGGATCTGGGGAGAAAAAGAACAAAAAAACATACGCATAAACCTTCCCTTTCTTCTTCTTGGTTCATCAATACACTGACATACACAGAATAGATATACACAACACACACACGGACAGAGAGAGTGAGAGAGATCTGTGAGAGAGTGAGAGAGATCTGCGAGAGAGTGATAGAGATTTTGTGATAAACGGGGAGATCCGCGATTAAAATTGAAAGAGAACGATGGCGAAGCAGTTTCCGGCGAGTGAGATCATGAGGAACACGAGTTTGGTCGTTTGATTACTGTTCCAGCGATAGACTCATCAGAATCGCGTCTAGTTGTCACATATTCATTCAAAACCCATCGAAATATGTCTCAATTGATATCTCTTTGTCGTTTTGGTCATAATCGAAGTTTACCAGGGTTACAGTGACACAAAATCATCGAACAAACCTCGATATGCTTTTGATTCCGTCCAAACCCATTGGAATCGGGCTAGATTTCTTTTATTTCTCATGATTTTTAGTTTGAGGTCGTGTGGGTTAGTGAGAATCTGGTCCAGGTCTCTTTGTTTTTGTGATTCTCAGTTCTGAGTTGGACGAGTTCGTTTGTTTGAGGTTCGGTTTGAGGTTTACAGGCGTGGATTCTCTTTATTCGAATAACATTGAGTTCAAAAGCTTCAAATGAGGTCCAATTCTACTCTTTCACCTTTTTTTATTTCATTGTTGAGATATCCGGTGCATTGAATGAAATCTCGTGTATTGTTTGACCCTTGTTGGTGATGAATGCGTGTTGTTTTGATTTGCGGTTGGTTTTCTTGATCATGATTTGTACGTTGAAGTGATATCTCGTTTGAAAAGTAAAATTGGTTGTTTGGTGAAGAAATTGAGAAATTGACAAAAAGGGTGAGTTTAGAGTAATTTTGGTTTATTGTTGTTTAATTCAGAATAAGCCTGATATTGTTTGGAACGTGATAGCATCATGATACGGTGAAATTGGTAGGCAAACGGTAGGCTGGGTAGGCAAATGTAGGAATAATGATTGGTTGAGTGTTTGAATATGTGGGTGAATGATTCATTCTATTTTATCGCACAAAAATTGAAATTGTGCTCATTTGGCCGGGGAATGCCCCGAGGAATTTGTATTGATTTATCCAGGGAATGCTTCGAAGTATTTTGTACTCAAAGGATGTTCGTGATCAAGGCCCGAGGCATCGGGTAGAGTATGGAAGCACAATTCAGGATTAGTATCGGTTAGAGTAGGATTTATATTTTTGCAATTTTTCTATTTTTGACTGTATAATTGGACTAAACATTTTGATTTTGGATTTGTTTTGTTTTGTTGATTTGATTGATTGTTTTATGTGTTTTATGCGGTTTATACATTTGTAGTGTTTAAATTAGACGGTATGCTCTACCAAGCGACCGTGGTCGAACCACGGGATAAAGGGGTGCCTAACACCTTCCCCTCGATCAACAGAATTCCTTAACCGGAATCTCTATTCGCAAACCAGTTTTAAAGAGTCAAATTATTTTGAAAAGGATTTTCTAAAGGTGACTTGGCACACCCGATTATGTCAAGTGGCGACTCTGAGTTTTGATTGTTACAAGTCCTTTACGAAATAAATTTTCATCTTTTGTCACTATGATAATAAAAACCCTTTCGAAACCTTAAAATCCGAATCCTTTTGGAGTTAAAAAAGGGGTGTGACAGCTTTGGCGACTCTGTGGGGGACTATTTCAGAATTCGAGCTTATTTTGGAGTTGTATCGACTTAGTTTGGCACTATAGGTGTATGACCATTTTGTTTGTGTTGTTTTATGTTATTGTATTATCACTGTTTAGTGCCTACGTGCTCTTTGTTTACAGTTTTTATCTTATGTGTTACCGCTTTATATCTGGCATCATGTGCATAACCCGAGTCATTTTTTCTGCAACAAGTCCATAGTACACCTGTTGTACACGACCTCTAGTTGAGTCACCCTTATTTTATGGGGTGAGCCGTCGGTGTTATATAGTAGGTGGAAAGCAAAGTAGCCACTATCGACCATATGCTCCCCCGAACATCCTTGTTAGTGAACTCCAACGTAGGTCATCCTTTAGTTCATTCTTATGAACATCATATTGAAGACCTAGCGGGGCCCATTTGGCCCTTTGTAGGAGACTCGCCTCTAAAGCATCCCTACGTGCTAAATGTTGCATCTCTGAGGGTAACGTGGTCATTTGATGGACTGATGTGGGAGAAAACATGTGTTAGAAGTAAAGTGTGTGGGCATGGAAAAATAAAAAAAAAAAGGGAAAAAGAAAAAGGAGTCAAAAAAAAAAGTTTTGTAGTTTTTAGAGTTCTTTATGGCTTTTTTTTTCACAATTCAAAAATTTAAAAAAAAAAAGAGATTTTTTTTTTTTACAATAGAAGGTTTTTATAAGGGAAAATGCAAAAACAATGGTAGAAGTTTTGTACATTTCTTATAACGACAATATCAAAAAGATTTTTCTTTCATATTTGTTGGTGTCATTTTTAGGTTAAGTGTCAAATTGAAAACTCAAAAAGATTTTATTGAGGTTTTTCATCTTCTGTTTGTGGTTGCTTCTCTCAAGTCAGGGTTCAGTCGGTTATCTAATCATTAATTATCCAATCTGGACGAACTACACACCCCTGATTCTCCTCTCTCGGGAGTGAGATACGTAGGCAACCTATTGTTGGTTCGGGGATCTTATTAAAAAAAATTCAAAAAAAAAATTCTTCACTATTCATCTAGAGTAGGTGTTTCCTACATGTCTTGAAAAGGAAAAAAAAGATTTTCCTCAATAGTCGTAGGTTTCATTTTTGGTTGATCTTATTTGAAAAATTCAAAAAAAAAAATAAAAAAATTCACTCTTTATTAGAGTAGGTGTTGTTTCATATACATCTTTAAAAGAAAACTTCAAAAAAGATTTTTCCGTTAATATGTTCAAGTTTCATTTTCATATGAAATTCAAAATCGAAAACTCAAAAATACTTTTTTAGGTAATCATAGGTTTCATTTTGTATAGGGAGTTTAAACTTGAAAAATATAAAAAGATTTTCATCAATTCTTTTGATAATTTGTTATTTCCTTTTCTTTTTATTTCAAGAAAAAGAAAAAAGAAAGGAAAAAGAGTTTAGTTGGCCATTTTGTCAAGACTTCACGAACTACGCACACCTGATTCACATCTCCCGGGAGTGAGATACGTAGGCGCCCCTCTTGGGTTTGGTGACCTTTTAAAAAAAAAAAGTTTTGAAAAATAGTGTTGAATTCTAACGCATTTTCTATCTCTTGTTTAGTTAGTTTAAGGTAGTTGGTTTGTGACATTTTGGATAGTCCTCCATATTGTACCAAGTCACAGAGAAAGTTATGGCCAACAAGGATACCGAATTTGTTGTCACTGATCAGATAAGGAGTTCGGAGAATGAGAATTTGGAAGTTAATGAAGAGATTCGGAAATTAAGGTAGCAAATGATAGAAATGCATCGAGCTTTGGCTAATGGGTTGCCGTCTCCTCCATTTCCCACTGATAATCTAGAATATCTTTCTAGCTTTCCTCCAGTGTCACATGCACAATTTCCTATTGTTGTTGACACGTTACAACATGCATCAGGATCTACTCCGGGGCAACACTATCCAAACACTTCCAATATTCATTTCCTCACTCCTCAAAATAATGTTACCATATGCTCGGCTCCACCCACTGTTCATGTTTTTGCAGCACCACCCCCACCCGAAGCTCCTACTTTTGAGGTTTATCCACAAGTTGTGCCTCCCCACTCTGTGAGAGAGCCTATATTGAATATTTTTGCTGATCAACATCATGCCATGGATCCCACATTTAAGTCGACTAATCCTTATGGCTACACTCACCCACCTGAATTTCCTCTTAACACTGAGAAGCCTGTTATAACAGAAGAACAAGAGGAAATGACCAGAAAATTGAGAAGTTTGGAACTGGCTATGAAAGACCTCCAGGGACTTGGGGGGTAGAAAAGTGTCTCATATAAGGATCTGTGTATGTTTCCCTGGGTTCATCTTCCTTTTGTCTTTAAAATCCAAAATTTGAGAAGTATGATGGACATGGAGATCCTGTTGCACACTTGAGACGTTATTGCAACCAACTAAGGGGTGCTGGGGGGAACAAAGAACTACTCATGGCTTATTTCGGGGAGAATCTTTCAGGCCTAGCTTCAAAATAGTTTGTTGACCAAGACATTGACAAGTGGATTAGTTGGAATGACCAAGCTAATGAATTTGTGCAATAATTTCAATACAATGTGGAGTTGATCCCTGATGAAAAATCCATAAATAGTATAAAAAGAAGAATACTGAGAGTTTCAGGGAGTATGCGATTAGATGGAGCGAACAAGCTGCTAGAGTAAAACCGCCAATGAAAGAAAGAAAAATAGTGGAGGTGTTTATTCAAGCGCAAGATGAAACTTATTATCAACACTTGTTACCTGCATTAGGCAAGTCATTTATTGAGGTCCTTAAAATGGGGGAAATGATAAAAGAGGTAATTAAGACTGGTCGCATTGTGAGTTTTGCAACATTGAAAGCGACAACTCAAGCAATTCAAAAGGGTTCAGGAAGTATTGGAGAGACAAAGAATGAGGAAGTTGCATCTTCTATTGTAGTTGGACAGCGGGCGCGGTCAAGAAGACCCCGTTGTCATCACTC
The DNA here is from genome assembly GCA_030864215.1 of Capsicum pubescens. Lineage (NCBI taxonomy): Eukaryota > Viridiplantae > Streptophyta > Magnoliopsida > Solanales > Solanaceae > Capsicum > Capsicum pubescens. The sequence goes on along the minus strand of CM061545.1, from coordinate 269,482,484 downwards.
TCAGGCTCATACCCAAGTTCATGCCCAAGCTCCACATAATCACTCCCAAAATCCATTATACTCTGCTCCTCCACCTCTATATCCACTATATAATGCACAACCATATTTTCATCCCCCATCTTACCCATAGTGGAACACACCAACTCCTCATAGTCATCCTCTAACTCCACAAACATACCAAAACCCTCCTAAGCCTAATTTTCGATCCAAGCCAAACGATGAAATGAGGCAGAAGTCGAGAGATAGCTTCACACCAATTGGAGAGTCGTATGCCAGTTTATTTTAGAGATTGGTACAATGGGGTATGATCACTCCTCTCCTTGGGTACACTCTTAATCGGCATTCAAGAAATTTTGATCCTAATGTACGATGTGCGTATCATTCTGATGCTCAGGGTCATAATATTGAAGATTGTCGAGATTTGAAAAGAGAAATTCAAAAGATGATTCAAGATGGATCAATTATGGTGCAGAATATTGACAGTAAGGGAAGCTCTAGTCATGTTGATATGCAAAACAGTGGCTAAGTTGTCAGGCTAAGCAATTGAGAAGTCACCCCTCTCCCTACTAGGAATAGGACTGGTAGTTTGTTTTGTTTTCTTTTCTTTTTTTTTGAATTATTTCAGGGTTGTAGTTCTGGATCTATCTTGTTTTGTCCTTTTGTCGTTTAGGTTCAAACCCTTCTATCTTTTATTTCAACTAAATAAATTGTTCCTTTTCCTTTGTGTTCTAAATATGTGTTGTTTTCTTGTTTTCTTTATACAATACATTTTATGTTGAATCTAGTGATATGACATTTTTGCGGAATTTTCAGTCAGATCTTAAAATCTTATTTAACTATGAAACATTGGATCAGAGTGCTAATGTTAAGAGAAACATCTGAGAAAATAGTAGAGTGCTGAGACATTTGGTGATGGCATCAGGAGAGAAATAAAAATGAGAGAGACTTATTGGTGAAAACCCTCATGGGCACCGTAAGGAAATAGTGAGCTGAGAGAAAGAAACAGGTTTGTTGGCGAAAACCCTTCAAGGCGCCACTAGTCGAGTGAGGTTTCCGAATGAATTTGGCCTAAGGAAGAAACTCAGTTCCAAGGCCAATAACTCAACAACAATTGGTAGAAGTTTGGATGGAAAGATTAGGCAGCTTAATCCAAAATGCATGACATAATCATTAGAGTTAACTTTCTTTTCTAGATAAATTTTCATTTCTTTGTTTCATTGTATTTTCTTTCTTCTCTTTATTTTTTTTTATTTTCTTGAGTCAGTTAACCAAATAAAAAATCATTGTCATTTTTTCTTGTCTTTGAGTCAAGACCATATAAAAAACAAGTGAGAAAGATTTCAAAACTGGCTACTAGCTTCTTTAATTAAACAATGTAAGACAATAGCCAGCACATGAAAGAGACATGATTTTGAGCCAAAAAAGGACATGCAGAAAGTTTTGTCAACAGACAAGTCTGGGAACCCATGGAAATACTAAGGTGCAAAGGGTTTATCTGAGAAACATGGAAAAACAGAAATACTGTGTTTGTTTTAGAGTCACTCTTAATAACCTGAGTTTGGGTCAATGATGCATGCTAACGGATGGAAGCAAGGTTAAATGTGATGAAGGAAAGAGCGATCGCCGCGAAAGCTAAAGCCACAAACTAGTCACCGTGTTTTAAACTAACAAGTTTTCTTTGATGAAACAAGAAACATATTACCTTCAAAGCAGGGACTTCAGAGCATAAACTTCAAGGGCTGCAATGCCTCACTTTTACAAATAGAGGAAGCAATATTGATGCACAGGTTCGATAATAAAATCATGGTAAAAATTCATCATCCCATATCCCTCGGAGATACACTTGTCCAGGGATTTCAGTTTTTATTTGCTAGGTGATACACTTCTTAAATTGAACCTTCACTCCTAGGAGACATACCTTCTAGTCGAGTCATCTCCCTTGATTCCTATAAGACGTACCTTTTAGTCGAGTCACCTCCTTTGATTCCTATAATACGTACCATTTAGTTAAGTCATTCCCTTGATTCCTATAAGACGTACCTTTTAGTCGAGTCATTCTCCTTGACTCCTATAAGCTACCTTTTAGTCGAGTCATTCTCCTTGATTCCTACAAGACATAACTTTGGTCGAGTCATTCCCTTTGATTCCTATAAGATGTACCTTTTAGTCGAGTCACCCACCTTGATTACTATAATACATACCTTTAAGTCAAGTCATATCCCTTGATTCCTATAAGACGTACCTTTTAGTCGAGTCATTCTCCTTGATTCCTATAAGAAGTACCTTTTAGTCGAGTCATTCCCTTTGATTCCTATAAGACGTACCTTTTAGTCGAATCATTCCAATTAACTCATAGATGATGGATTTCTTTGTTTGGGATAATTTTCTTTTTAGTTTTGATGTGATTTTAGGAGCCCGCTTGAAGAACGGGGCGAATAAATGAAAAGTCAAGAAACATGGTGAAAAAGTTGAAAGTGAAGCAACAAGGTGAAGAAATTAAAAGTCAACAAATAAAAAAAATAGCAAGTCAGGAACCCGCCTAAAAAATAGGGTGAAGAAATTGAAAACCAAGCAACAAGTGATGAAATTGTAAGTCGGGAGCTTTCCCGAAAAATGGAGTGATGAAATTGCAAGTCAGGATCCCGCCTGAAGAACTGGGTGAAGAAATTGCAAGTCAGAAGCCCGCCTGAAGAATAGGGTGATGAAGTAGCAAGTCAAGAGTCAAGAAAATCTGCATAGATAGAGTTTTTTTTAATTTCATTTATGTTTTTAACTTGTAATTTTCATTTTTTGATGTAATGACAGAGCCGCGGACCGTAACCTCGATGGAACCTCACTCGACTCTCCAACTCGGTATAGTTCTTCTCTTTCCAATCCTTTAAGATACCCATGACTTGATTCCCTCATAACTTGGGTAGGTAGGATGTCGTAAATCAAGACTTGGTCTCCCTCCTTCCTTCTGTTTTATTTTTGAATAATGGTCGGGACAAAATTCTGTCTCGTTGTCTACTTCTTTGTCTTAAAACACTTCGTGTTTACATTCAAAGGGGGCATGATGTGGACACCAAACTTTGTCCCTCCCCGATAGCATTTTTACCATTTCACCTCCGTATTACTATGTGTCCTCATCCATATAAGTATATCCCACAAAAATACAAAAATAACAACCCTTAACAAAATCTCTAACAAATTAAATCCCTAACCTTGTCCTAACAAATCTTATCCTAAAAAATCTTATCCTAACCAACTTACCACGTACCCCACCCTCACCTCACCCACCTAACTACCCTACCTCAACCCCCCCACCACTCACATTTTATTCCACTTTGTTAACAAATAGACAAAAGGACAAAAACAGGGGGCCAACTTGGAATATTCCTTTGGATTTTTCTAATTCATTGACAGAAAAAGTAGGGGGACACAATAGGCACACACCATAACAAAGAGGACCCACACATTGATATTTTATTTTGTTCTTTTGGACCAGGACATATATACAATACTCCATTTTTCCAGTGAGGGGGATTCCAGGATTTGGGGAGAAAAAGAACAAAAAAAAATATGCATAAACCTTCCTTTTCTTCTTCTTGGTTCATCAATACACTGACATACACAGAATAGATATAAATAACACACACACGGACAGAGAGAGGTAGAGAGAGATTCGAGACAGTGAGAGAGATCTGCGAGAGAGTGATAGAGATTTTGCAAGAGAGGGAGAGATCCGCGATTGAAATTAAAAGAGAACGATGGCGAAGCAGTTTCCGGCGAATGAGATCTTAAGGAACACGAGTTTGGTTGTTTGATTCCAGTTCCAGCGATAGACTCATCGGAATCACATCTAGCTGTCACAAATTCGTTCAAAACCCATCGGAATACGTCTCAACTGATATCTCTTTGTCGTTTTGGTCATATCCAAAGTTTACCGAGGTTACAACGACACCAAATCATCAAACAAACCTCGATCTGCTTTTGATTCCATCCAAACCCATTGGAATCGGGCCAGAATTCTTTTATTTCTCACGATTTTTAGTTTGAGGTCGTGTGGGTTCGTGAGAATCTGGTCTAGGTCTCTTTGTTTCTGTGATTCTCAGTTCTGAGTTGGATGAGTTCGTTTGTTTGAGGTTTGGTTTGAGGTTTCCGGGTGTGGATTCTCTTTATTCGAATAACATTGAGTTCAAAAGCTTCAAATGAGGTCCAATTCTACTATTTCACCTCTTTTTATTTCATTATTGAGATATCTGGTGCATTGAATGAAATCTCGTGTATTGTTTGACCCTTGTTTGTGATGAATGCATGTTGTTTTGATTTACGGTTGGTTTTCTTGATCATGATTTGTATGTTGAAGTTATATCTCATTTGAAAAGTAAAATTTGTTGTTTGGGGATGAAATTATGAAATTGACAAAAAGGGTGAGTTTAGATTAATTTTGGTTTATTGTTGTTTCATTCGGAATAAACATGATATTGTTTGGAATGTGATAGCATCATGATAGGGTGAAATTGGTAGGCAAATGGTAGGCTGGGTAGAAAAATGTAGGAATAACGATTGGTTGAGTGTTTGAATATGTGGGTGAATGATTCGTCCTATTTTATCGCATAAAAATTGAAATTATGCTTATTTGACCGAGGAATACCCCGAGGAATTTGTACTGATTTATCGAGGGAATGCCTTGAAGTATTTCGTACTCAAAGGACGTTCGTGATCAAGGACCGAGGCATCGGGTAGAGCATAGAAGCACAATTTAGGATTAGTATCGGTTAGAGTAGGATTTATATTTTCACAATTTTTCTATTTTTGACTGTATAATTAAACTTAACATTTTGATTTTGGATTTGTTTTGTTTTGTTGATTTGATTGATTATTTTGTGGGTTTCATGTGGTTTATACATTTGTAGTGTTTAAATAAACAGGTATTCTCCACTAAGCGATCGTAGTCTAACCACGGGATCGAGGGCTGCCTAACACTTTCCCCTCGATCAACAGAATTTCTTAATCGGAATCTCTGTTCGCAAACCAGTTTTAAAGAGTCAAATCATTTTGAAAAGGATTTTCTAAAGGTGACCTGGCACACCCGATTATGCCAAGTGACGACTCTGAGTTTTGATTGTTAAAAGTCCTTTTCGAAACAAATTTTCATCTTTTGTCACTTTGATAATAAAAACCCTTTTGAAACATTATAATCCGAATCTTTTTGGAGTTAAAAAAGGGGTGTGACACTGCTAATACTGGTCACAAAACTCACTCCTACCTACTAGTATGATGTACGCATTGTGCAGAACTTATCCCTTATTAGAAACTTGATATTGTTGTAGATGGTGTAACAACAATTTCTGATAGAATTTCTAACTTTTTCATTTTAACCTTAGTAGTAATTGTTCTTGGAGACTATAAAGAACTCAAACCAACTAATCAATGTTTCTAAGCATAACCAAAACAAGACCATCAGTCTCTCCAAAAGCTCACAAAAGAGGTACAAATTGGTTATTCCTATTGCCACTTATGTACTTCTATATACCCAAAGGTCAAAAGAGAAAAAGTAAAATGCCAATAAGGTCCATAGAGGTAGACCGAAACACCAGCTAGTATGGCTAATATAGTGCATATAGTTGAGGCTATGGATAACCTTATTACTACTTCTCCGCAGTTGTGGGTCTTTGTTCATAATGCTAGCTATGCTGAAATGGTGGGTCCTCTTTACTTTTGGTTTCTTTTTTTCTCTTTTTCACTTGCAAGTTCTTATATTTTGATGTTGCAGATTTCACTTGGCAGGTAAAAGAAAGAAAAAGTATCAAAATAGTGACTACTGCTTACTGAAGCTAGTAGAAAATGCAATACTTTTATTTGAATTGATATAGTAGAATAAATATGTTCTTTTTATATTCTAAGAAAATATGAAGCAAAAATGCAAGAAGCCAACACATTCATTGTTAGCGAACCTATGAGGACGGCAAACTGACAATCATAACATAACTTCCCAAGATTTGGATCAAGAAGAGGATCATGTTGTGAATGAGAATATGACAACTCCTACTCTCAGTGATGACAATTTAATTTCTTCTTTAAACTCTAATGAAGGTAGCTCAAAAGTGAAAGAGGAGCCGCTACTTGTCAAGATTAAAGGTTAGAAGTAATTTCATTTTATTCTTTATTTTTTTTGTTATTATTACTTTCGATTAAAGCTAATTGCTTGTTAAAATGGTCGATACTTCGATCGGAGAAATTACAACTCAAAAGATGCAAGTAGATCGAGTTTGGAACTTAGAAAAAAAATAGAAAAGTCATGGTGGAACTCAATGGAGATGGATAAGGAAGTGATAATGGTTCAAACTTGCTTGTGAGATTTCTTGGAAGACTTTCTCAAAATTCTGTATTTTGTCCTATATCCGTTGTGAGATGGGATAGAATGCCAAAAGAGAAAAAACAATTAATGTGGGAGATTATTGACGTAACTACCTAACTTTATTGTCATTCAGTTAGTTTATTTTTTGTTGATACACATTGATTTATGAATACAATCAAATTTGAAGGAGCATTTCGAGTTTGATTATGAAGCTGGAGTTGATTGGGTGATGCAATCTTTACGCGATAGGTGGAGGTCCTTCAAATATAAGTTATGAAATAACTTCTATCCCAACAAAAGTAACACAGAGATACTTGAGAAAACTCCCGAAAACATTGATTCTGTTGTTGATTGGACTGCTTTTGTGCATTACTATAATGAGGAGAAGACGAAGGTAGTGGGTTAAATAATCACTCAAGTTTTTTTTTTTGTAAAATTTTGTGTTTGTGACCCTCTACTACTTATAATTGAATTGATGTTTGAGAATTGCAGAAACAATGTGCACAAAATGCAAAAAAACTGAAAGAAACTTAAAGTCTCGCATGCTGGTGGTAGCAAAAGCAATGTAAGGAGAGGTCGTCAAATGGTAAGTTTCTTAATTTTAAATTTTATTTGAAAATTATTTTATATAATGTGTTTCATGTTACTTATTTTTTATTTATATATAACTGGTTAATGGTAGGAACAAAAATTGGGTAGGCCTGTGTATCGAAGTGAGGTTGTTTTGTCAACTTTACTGAAGAAGGATGGTAATTTTGCGAATGAAGAAGGAAATATTTTAGCGGTGATATTCATATACTTATCCATATTCAAATTTTAGTTTTGATGTTGATTTATTGATATCTAATTTTACTACGCTAGCTATCTCAAACTTTTGTACCAAATATGCGAGATTTGTGTGTACATTATGTTTCAAGAATGTTTGCTTGGAGATTCTTGATGGTTTATGTTGTTTATGTGTTTGTTTTGGGTATTTGGGGATCAAGTTTTGAGCTTTAAGGGATTCTTGAACTTTTAAGTTATTTATGTGTTTGTTGTGGTATGATAAGAGGCTGCTATCTCCGAGATCTCTAAGATGTCTTTTTGATTTGTATCTTGCATGTGGTATTTGCATTTATAATGAAGAGTCAAAGTCTTGAAAATATTACTAAAACAGTTCATTAAGGATAACAAACAAACTATGAACAGCAGAATAACCTGGATATAAGTGTTTGTTGAGTTTATAATTTGTAAATTCTTAGCTCCTGTAATAGCTGAAATTCAGACAAATAAAACCATTAGTTGTTAAGTAAAATATGCCACCATCGACGGAGCATGTGATTTATCCACACACCAAAAAAAATAAATGCAAATCACATGTTCAACCTACTCATGTACATTGCACACTCCAAATTACAGAGCAGTAACTTCTGAGTACATTGCACATTCCAAATTACAGAGCAATATCTATCTATTGATAGTTCTACACTGCAATAATCAGAAAAAACAAGGAACCAAATTTACTTTGATCTGGTGAAAGGAACCCTCGCAGGCACCATAAGGCGATGGTGAGTGGAGATAAATAAAAATGAGAGATTCTTAGTGGTGAAAACCTTCACGGGCACCGTAAGGCGATGACGAGTTCAAGAGAAAAGTGAAAAGTGAAAAGAAAGAGATTTGTCAGCGAAAGTCTTTTAAGATGTCATCAATGGAATGTGATGTCGTCAATTAAAATAAAAGTCACCATCATTTCTTTACATTTTAAGTCAAGTCTGTGTCAAAACAAGCGAGAAAGGATTTAAAAATTTACTACCAGTCTTTTCAATTATATGAGGAAAAACCAAGAAACAGCACAGGAAAGAAATATGATCGTAATTCAACACGAAACAAAGGAAGTCTATCAACCGACAGGCTGTTGGATTTGTGGAAGTATTCAGATTTGGTAAAAAGGTGCACCTCAGAGGCATGGCAAAATGGAAACCCATTGTTCGAGTCAGAACTCATTTCCCTCAATCTGGATCCGGGACAATGATGCGGCAAGATAGGGCAAGTGTTAGATATTTGGAACAAAGATGAAAGGAACGAGTGTTGGGGCAGATACCTGAGAAGCCAAGAGCTGCAAGCCACCACTAAGTTTTTAACTGACAAATTTTCTTTGTTGAAATAGGGGTAAATTCGCTTCACTTGATTCATCTACCATTGGAAATCCACATCCCTGAGAATTTACTTTATGTTCAGGACCCTCCTGAAAAATGGGAATTTATTTTATGTTCAGGACCCTCCTGAAAAATGGGAATTTACTTTCAATTCAGGACCCTCCTGAAAAATGGGAATTTACTTTATGTTCAGGACCCTCCTAGAAAATGGGAATTTACTTTATGTTCAGGACCCTCCTGAAAAATGAGAATTTACTTTCAATTCAGGACCCTTCTAAAAAATTGGAATTTACTTTATGTTCAGGACCCTCCTGAAAAATGGGAATTTACTTTCAATTCAGGACCCTCCTGAAAAATGAGAATTTACTTTATGTTCAGGACCCTCCTGAAAAATGGGAATTTATTTTCTTCTCAGGACCCTCCTGAAAAATGGGAATTTACTTTCAATTCAGGACCCTCCTGAAAAATGGGAATTTACTGTATGTTCAGGACCCTCCTGGAAAATGGAAATTTGATTTCAATTCAGGACCCTCCTGAAAAATGGGATTTTACTTTATGTTAAGGACCTTCCTGAAAAATGGGATTTTACTTTATGTTCAGGACCCTCCTGAAGAATGGGAATTTACTTTATGTTCAGGACCCTCCTGAAAAATGGGATTTTACTTTATGTTCAAGACCCTCCTAAAAAATGGGAATTTACTTTATGTTTAGGACCCTCCTGAAAAATGAGAATTTACTTTCAATTCAGGACTCTCCTGAAAAATGGGAATTTACTTTCAATTCAGGACCCTCCTGAAAAATGAGAATTTACTTTCAATTCAGGACCCTCCTGAAAAATGATAATTTACTTTATGTTCAGGACCCTCCGGAAAAATGGAAATTTACTTTCAATTTAGGACCCTCCTGAAAAATGGGAATTTACTTTATGTTCAGGACCCTCCTGAAAAATGGGAATTTATTTTATGTTCAGGACCCTCCTGAAAAATGGAAATTTATTTTTTGCTCAGGACCCTCCTGAAAAATGGAATTTTACTTTATGTTCAGGACCCTCCTGGAAATTGGGAATTTACTTTCAATTCAGGACCCTCCTGAAAAATGGGAATTTACTTTATGTTCAGGACCCTCCTGAAAAATGGGAATTTACTTTCAGTTCAGGACCCTCCTGAAAAATGGGACTTTACTTTCTGTTCAGGACCCTTCTGGAAAATGGGACAACGCTTTCAAAAATGAAATACTACTTTACTATAATTTTGTTTGGGATAATTTTTCGTTCTAGTTTTAATTTTGGATTTCAGGAGCCTGCCTGAAGAACAGGGTGATGCAATAGCAAGTCAAGATCCCGCCTGGAGAACAGAGTGAAGAAATGAAAAGTCAAGCAACAAAGTGATGGAACAGCAAGTCAGGAGCCCGCCTGGAGAATAGGGTGATAAAAGTCGAGTCAAGAGCCAACAGAAACTGTATAGATAGGATTTTGTAATTTTATTTATGTTTTAACTTGTAATTTTCATTTTTTGATGTAATGACAGAGCCGCGGACCGGAACCTCGATGGAACCTCACTCGACTCTCCAACTCGGTATAGTCCACTTCTCTTCCAATCCTTTGAAATACCCGTGACTTGATTCTCTCATAACTTGGGTAGGTAGGATGTCTTAAGTCAAGACCCGGTTGTCCTTCTTACTTCTGTTTCTTTCTTTGAATAATGGTCGGGTCAAAATTTGGTCTCGTTGTCTACTTCTTTGTCTGAAAACACTTTGTGTTTACATTCAAAGGGGGCATGATGTAGACACCTAATTTTGTTCCTCCCCGATGTCGTTTTTACCTATTTTTTTATCTTATCCTACCATGTACCCTCACCCGTGTGATAATCCTTCCACAAAATGACAAAAATAACAATCCCCTAACTAATTTTATTTTTGTCCTAACAACCTATCCAATCAAAATAAGACACCTACCTACCCTACCCTAACAAACTCTACCCCACGTCACCCTACCCCAAACCCCTAACATATATGTACATATCCATACACGGATATAGATGAAAAAAAGGACCAAAAAATAGATTTTCCACTTTAAGAAAAGGAGGGGGCCCACACACTATTAAAAAAGGGAATTCCCATTTTTCCATTCATTCACATTACTCTCAGAAGATAAAAAACAATATATACACCATAGGAGGGACTGGATTCTCGAATCTTCTACACGGAATACGCACACAACACACAGTTTGTTCTCTTCACCAGCGTCTTCTTCCACCATACACGCACACACTCACCTCACTCAATTCCTTCACGAATTCCACACAGTCATATACATAGAAAATAGTGAGAAACAGAGAGAGATTGAGGGAGAAGTGACAAAAATTGGAGGCTTCTTTTTTCCTTTTATCATCATCTTCATCAGGAGACCATATATACTCACATATTCACTAAAATCTTTGAGGGTCATATACAGCAGAATATAGCAGAACACACTCACATATTAAAAAATACACACACAGAGATGCGAGGAATGGGGCAAATTAGAAGAAAGGAGTAAAGTTTGTAGTCTCTAAGCTTTTACCGGCGAGTCCATTGCCGGAGACTCATCGAAAAACATCCATTTAGTGGCTGTCCATCCCGTTTTCGATCGAATCATCCCCGTAACGATAGAAAATGCTTCGGAAAGCACCAACCAATAAAATGCTTCGGAAAGCACCAACCAATCATCCCCGTAACGATAGAAAATGCTTCGGAAATCATCCCTTTTAATTTTACATCATTTTGGGTGATTTGTGTGTTTGACATGCTTGAATTTTATTGCGTGTGGTTGATGTTGGATTAGATAGTCGAAGAATTGGTGAATTAGTTTTGACAATGAAATTGGGGAAGACGAGAATTGAATGTTGATAAAAATGAATATTGTTGTGTTTTTGATTCATCAATTGTTGTTAAATTTGAAATGGTTATTAATGTCATTGAACTTGATAGTATCATGTGTTATGCCGAGCTTGATAGGCAACATAGGTCGGGTAGGCGAATTTAAGGATTGTGGATTGATGGAATATTTGATTTGTGTGATCGAATGGTTTTTGGCTATGTGTGATTTGGGATCACTTGTATCATTTAGCCGGGGAATGCCCCGAAGTACTTGTATTATTTTTATCCGGGGAATGCCCCGAAGTATTTTTTACCCGGAGGACGTTCGTGACGAAGGCCCGAGGCAGCGGGTTGGAGAGTAGTTTAGGATTAGTTTAGAATAGAATGGGTTTACATTTTCGCATTTTTCATTTTTTGGGATTGTATAATTGGACTGGACATTATATTTTGGATTATTTTATTTTTGTTTGGTTGAGTGATTGTTTTTTGCGTGCTTTGCGTGGTTTATGCATTTGTAATGTCAATTTAGCCGATACGCTCTGCCAAGCGACCGGGGTCAAACCACGGGATCGAGGGGTGCCTAACACCTTCCTCTCGGTCAACAGAATTCCTTAGCCAGAATCTCTGTTTGCAAACCAGTATTAAAGAGTCAAAACCATTTTGAAAAAGGATATCCATGGGTGACTTGGCACACCCGATTTATGCCAAGTGGCGACTCTGAGTTTTGATTGTTAAAAGTCCTTTTCGAAACAAATTTTCATCTTTGTCACTTTAATAATAAAAACCCTTTTGAAACCTAAATAAAATCTTTTTGGGGTTAGAAAAAGGGGTGTGACAGTATTTTCTCTTTTATTATTCTATTTTCTATTATTCTCTTTTTTTTTCATTTTTCAATTTTTTTTTCTTCAGTTTTCTTTTTTTTTTGTTGCTTTCTCTTTATTTTTTATTTTTTCACTTTTTTCTTTTTATTTTTATTCTTTTTTTTTCCTTTTCATTTTTCTCCTTTTTTTTCTTCTCTTTTTTTTTATATATTTATTTTTTCTCCTTCAGTTTTTCTTTTTTTCTTTTATTTTCTCTTTTTTTTTCTTTTCTATTATTCTCTTTTTTTTTGTATTTTTTTCTCCTTCTTTTTCTCTCATTTTTCTTCCTTTTTCTCTCATTTTTCCTCCTCTTTTTTTTTTTTTTTTCTTTTTTTCTTTTTTTTTTTCTTTTCAATTTTTTTCCTTATTTTCATTTGTGCAAACTAACAAACACAAATACAAGTGCGAATTATAAAATACCAATACAAATGCGAACTATAACATACAAATACAAGTGCGAACTATAAAATACAAATATAAATGCGAACTATAACATTGCGAACTATAACATATAAATACATGTGTGAACTATAAAATACAAATACAAATGCGATCTATAACATATAAATACAAGTGTGAATTATCATTTGTATTTTTTAATTATTGCAAAGGAATGATTGATTTTCTTTCCACGAATACTTGTTTGTATTTATTGATACGAGTTGTATTTATTGATACAAATAAATAAAACTCAAATTTTTGTACAAATACAATATATTTACAAATACATATTGTATTTGTATTTGTAAAATCATTTGTTTGTCATTATATTTGTATCAAGTGATATTTGTTTATTTACAAATATGAATGCTAATTTTGATATACAAATACAAAACAGTACATTTTTATCAAATGATACTTTACATATTTATATAATTTAGAATCAAAAAAATACAATTAATGCACTTACTTGTTTGTATACAAATACAAATGATACATTGTACATAGTCACGACTAAATACAATATGCAATCAACTTACAAATACAAAATAATTTCTTAAAAATAAAAAAGGTAAGAAGAAAATAGAATACAAATATAAGTATAATCCAAATATAATCTAAACATACAAACACAATAAAACAATGATTTAAATATAATCCAATATAATATGCAATCAATTATAAAATACAAATACAAAATAGTTCTTTAAAATAAAAGTGTGAATTATATAAAATATAAATGATGGCGCAAACTAACAAATACAAATACAAGTGTGAACTATTCAATACAAATACAAATGCGAACTATAAAATATAAATATAAGTGCGAACTTTTAAATACAAATACAAATACAGTTATATCAATAAATATAAAAATATAAAAGGATGGCGGTGTAACCTTTTTAGGAAAATAAATTAAAATTACTTGGAGAGCCTGTAAATTTATGTTTTTTCTTTTTTTGTAAAAGATTTGAACGGAACCTCTTTCGCCTTTATTCTTTGTGTCGTTAGCGCTAATCGAATCCTTAATGACCATAATTCATAATTAGACAATATATGTTTTTCTTAATTTGAATTATGACGTTGGATCGCAATCGACCGCGGCTTTATTTGTGTACACGTTCTACAAAAGTATTAAAAAGAAAATATTACATCATTAGTGCGTATGATATTTTATTTTATCACTTTATTAATTTGAGTACACATTGAAGGGTAATATTCGAGCTATCCTGAAGGTTCTGACATTCGGTGTTCATCGAACGAGCAAAGATACATATTATTTCTCTTTTTTCACATAAGCTTTATTCATTTATCCATGATTATTACTTATTACTTGATATGTACAATCAGTTCAATTATTAGTTAACCATAAAATTAACATAATTCGAGGCAAGCATCGATTGTATGAATAAGTTTATCTTTTTCTTGTGCGGATTAGCATAAAAATATTATAGTAGGAAAAGGTTGTATTCAAACTATAGCTGATTGGGCTACATTTCTTGGTAGTGTTAATAGTGTTGAAGATTTGATATATCAATCAAAAATAATATTTGATCTAGATATACAAAATAACTTTTCGGTGAAACATGTTTGCTCTACCAACCCATTTTGGCCCTAACAAAACCACATTCATGTAGAAATGGATAAAACATCTCATATTAAAGTGACTTTATTTTCTGAGCTCAAATCTAAGATAACTGTAGTTAAGAGTGTATATATTTAAAATGGGTTTAATAATGATGCGGTGCTCTGTTAGTTTTTAGGGGTATAAGTGGTTTCTTTTTTTAACCGCGAAGGTATATTTGAAAGTATAAGTGACCTATTTTCAATAGTGGAGGAATAAATTTAGCCCTTATCTTTTACTTTCTTTTCTTCGATTATCCAAAAATGAAAATACTGCCCTTCCAACAAAACTATAGGCCTGGTGGATCAGGCGTAAGCTATAAATTTCCTTTAATTTTGTTTTATTTTTGGAGGGTGAAACTCGTTTTTATCCCTCAATTTTATTTTAAAAATCAAACTCCCACCTTAATTTGAACAATCATTATACCCCCCACCCCCCTTCTTTTTTTATTCTATGCAATGTCCATTTTACTCTTGTAATTTTAATTCTATATCTATGTAATACCCTTAATAATCTATATAATATATTTATTTAATCTAGATAATTATAGCATTTTATTTAAATTTATTAACACTATAAATAAAATAATGCTTTTTATGAATTTATCACAAAATTTAATGTCATTTTTTAAGATCGTTATTGCAATAATATATGTATTAAAGAGTTGTTTGGTGTGAGCACTACCAAAAAAAGTTATTTAGCCATGGTTACAAAAATCGTGGCAAAATTAAATAAAAAATAAAAAAATTTCTACACTTTAAAAAGTGTTGCTAAATAACCGTGGGTAATATAGGCAGGTAAAAATATTTTCATTTTCCTCCCTTTATTTTTTTATTTGTCCCAAAAATACAAAAAGTCCCACTTTTACAGAATTTTCAATCAAAAGAAACATTTTTTCCCCAAAATACTCTACGCTTGATTTCCCAAAATGCAAATCGCGTCTTTCTCTTGAGCGTTTCTGAATTGCAGCAGCAGAGGTAATTTGATGTGTTTTGTGAATTTTCTAGTTGTTATGAATGAGAATTTTGATGGGTTTTAATGAGTTTTCTAGTTGTCAAGAATGGAAATTAGTGTTGGGTTTTATGAAATCTGTAATTTTGATGAACTTTTGTTGGTGTCTCTGCCATCATTCATGAACTAGAATGGACTGTTGTCTGCCACATACAATGTTACATGTTGCTGCTCCATTTCTTTTTGTACATGATTACTGGTTTGGGATTCTTTTAAAAGCTTCGACAACAAAAAAGTTGAAGAAAAAAAAGCCACGGAGACAGTCCTAAAACATGCTTACAAACTCATTGGAATACTTGATACATCTATCTGGGGTCTTCTTCACCAAATGTTACTGTGGTCAAACCTCAACTTTAAAGAGACTAGTAACTAACCCAAGGATCCAAATCACTCCCGAAACTCTTGGGGCCGTGCAAACCATTGAGCAAAGTCATAAATCACCTTTCGGACCTAATGAAACAGTCAAATCTCAAGTCCGAGTCAGTTTACCATTATGTTGACTTGGTCAAACTTTCACTTCTCAAATTCCGATGATTTGATTTCCTTCACCGATGCGCATCAAATTACCTTGAGAACCATGCCACCTATCCCCTTAAGTCATAATTCACATACTAAAGCCACGTAAAGGGACTTTTAGGGAAAATGCGCCCAAATACTCAAAATGATTGTACAAGTCATTTCAAAGGTACAATTGCTTATGTTTGTTATTGTAACTCCCCACATTTCGGGCTACAATATAGACCATGATTCCGATGCGTTGATAATCCCGATGCCAATATGGCATGTTAATTATTTGTGTAGTATGTAAATCCATTCAAGTTTGAATTTAGACCATAGAGGTCCTAGGACTCAAGGACGTGTTGAAAACTACTTGATCGATTAAGTTTAAGTGGACATTGTAATTCATGCCAACTTCTATCGACCATGACTCTTTGTATATATCGAATTAGAGATCCTAATATGTCTAAAAAGATAGGTTATCGAGTTATCTTTCCAACGATACCAATTTTGCTAAAATCCAGCACCCGAACAAGAAGTTATGGCCTTTCAAAGTAGTATGCGTTGCCTAACCAATCGCACATGGCCACTGGAAAGCATATGCGATAGCATATGCGGCGCCTATGGAAACATAGGCGATAGCATAGGCGGAGCCTATGTAAACATAGGCGATAGCATAGGCGGCGCCTATGTAAACATAGGTGATAGCATAGGCGGCGCCTATGCAATGGTTTAAGTGACTTAAACACTCCATTTTTGGGGCAAAATGGTCCTTTTTCCTCCCTTATTCAGTCATAGACACGAAGTTCAGTCCCCAATTCTCCAAAATACATCCACATTCATATGAAAATTCTCAAGAACACTCCCAAGGGTTTCAAACTAAAAACCCAAATAAATCAAAATTCAACCGTGAGTTTTCAAAATCGATTAGAGATTCGGAATCCCCAATCCACAGGCTTCAAGAAGCACCCATTATTTTCCGAAATATAGGTACACGGGGTTTTCCTAAATTCTCATGGGCATAGAAAAATCATGTTTTAGAATGGGATTTTTGAAACTATGTATATATTCATGTACTAGATGTTTTAACATCATTGTTTTGGTCTTTTGACCTTCCCTAAAGGGATTTGAGAATATGTATGTATGAAAGCATGTATTTAAGAATGAATTCTTGTTGAGAGCATGACTTTTGGTATTCCCTCTTATTATGAATTTTTAGATTTTTCATAGCATATGAATTATTTTGCAATGCATTCTTGAAAAGCATAATATGAAATGGTTGAACTCTTGTTATGATTTGAAGGTGTTTTTTAAATCACTAAAGAGGGAATTTAACATGAATATTTAATGTTCATAATGCATGTAATAAAAGAGTGCATGATTTTCTAAAGGCACTAGACCACCATATGTTTGATGAAGTGTTTGCATGATTTTGACTTGAGTTTTGAAACACGAAATCTTCTATATCAGTTGCATGTTTTTGGTGGTCTAAGATATGTTTTAAATAAAAAGATTTAGCTTAATGTATTATGGCTCAGAAATCATGACTTGCAAGTCTTGGTATGACGATACCAAACTCAGAAAATTCCATAATAGATACAGATGAATTCAGAAATCAGACTTTATCAGATTTGCATGTTTTAGAACTTCAGAATGATGCATGTTCAGAAAAGGCTAAAATAGGGCATAAAGAGAGCTTAGGTGGTTCCCCGAAGAAGTCGTGAGTTCAGACAACTCTTTTCCTAAAACCGTGGTTTGCCGACCCAGGTATATTATTATACGCTGACTTAAGTGTCATGTGGCGTATCAGATTCAGGAACTCCAACCCTTGCGGCATACTCGGGTTGGAGGCTTCCCTGCCGAGTCAATGGAGGATTCCATATTGCCCGTGGAATATCAGACTTGTAGGGGATACCACCTAACTCAGAATTAATACACAGATCAAAGTTTGAGATTTATAGACAGGTTATATGTTTTCAGAAGATGCCCATGTGTTTTCAGAAACTGTTTTATCCATAATGCTTGATGAAAATTTTCTCTCACGTATTATATATATATATCCATATATTTTCAATTACTCTATTTTGGATAGCTTCGCGTGCCAGTACAATTATGCTGACCCTCCCTCCTTCCAGGTTCTAAGACACAGTCTAGGGGTCCAGATAAACAGTAGAGATTCCAGATCACAGATCGGAGTTGCAGTGGTAAGCCTAATATGATTCAGAAGGCCTGGTTATTTCATATTACTACTATTAGATAGGTTTAGGTCTATTGGGGGCCTTGTCCGAGCTTTCAGACAACTTTGATTAATTCATGGTAGAGATTTCGCAGACTGAGTCAGACATTAATATTAAGATACATTTTAGATTTCAGTTTCAGTATTATGATCACATTCAGATTGACCATGTTTCCATATTAGATTTCTCTTTCCGCATTACCTTCTATCATATGAATTATGTCCATGATTACCAAATAGACAGAGAAGGGTGTTCCGGGCCTTCATGGTTCGGGATGCTAATCACGGCTAGGCCTCTGCTCGGATCGTGACAAACTTGGTATCAAAGAACGGATCATGGTCCCAGGGTGTCTTCAAAATCGCGTCGGGTGGAGTCTTGGTTATGGGTGTGTAGCACGCCACACTTATAAGCAAGAGGCTACTAGGCATTTAGGAAATGTTTCCCTTCTTTGTGATTTAGTTCATGCTTCAGAGTCTGAACTGTCCCCTAATCAATGATCTCTTGTATTTCAGAAACACAGCTATGCCTTTACGTCGTATCATCGATCATAATGCTCAGGCAGATGAGGTCGTCCCACCCATGGGATGCGGACCCGTAACAGAGCTCACACTCTAGAACCTGTCCTTACTCCGAGAGTACCTCCAGTCCCGACCAGTCCACCTCGGGCTCCGTGGACTGATGACAACTGTCCCCTAACTGCTCAAAGAGATATTTCAAATGCAGAATTCAGACGGTCTATTCATATGCTGACACAGTTGGTAGATAACCAGGCTCAATAATCAGAAGATGTTGGGTCTGCATCTGTTACGTCTGAGGCTACCAGGGTCGGACATTTCATGAAAATGAACCCACCTAAGTTCACTGGCACCAAGGTGGAGGAAGATCCACAGGAGTTCGTGGATGAGATGGAAAAGATCTTTAAGGTAATGCATATGGATGAGGTTGAAGGGGTGGAACTAGCAACTTATCAGCTTAAGGATGTTGAGAATCAGTGGTATGCCGACTGGGAGGATGCAAAAGGTGAGAGTGTTGAGCCTACAGTTAGGGGCAAATTTGTGGAATCCTTCTTTGACAGATTCTTTCCTCTGGAGTTGAGGGAGTCCAAAGCGGAAGAGTTTATGAATATGAAGCAGGGCAGTATGCGTGTCCAGGAGTACACTTTGAAATTTAATAAACTAGCCCGCTATGCACTAGAGTTGACTAGTAATATGAGATCCCGGATTAGGAAATTTGCATCCGGCCTTTATGATAACCTGGTGCTTGAGTGCCAGGGGGCAATGTTGAATAAGGAGTTAGACTTTGCTAGTTTGACCATTCATATGCAGCTGGTAGAAGAGAAAAAGAAGAAGATCTCTAAAGCTAGGGAGGTGGAAAGCCAAGCAAAAAAAGCCAAATCAGCCGACCAGAGTCACAGTCAGCCTCAGGGCAGTAAGTAGGGAAATAAATGGCTGGAAAAGAAGAATTAGGGTAATGCGCAGTCTACTGGCAGTGCTCCAGTACCCCGACCACCAGTAGATAGACAATCTCAGAGTTTTCCAACTAACCATGGAACCAGAGCTCAGGATACTCGGTCACAGGGTAGTGTGTCTCAGCAATATCATACTTTTCCGTGGTGTGAGACTTATGGTAGAAATCATCTGGGAAGGTGTCAGTTGGGCTCGATAGTGTGTTATTGATGTGGTCAGCCGAGTCACTTTCAGAGGGAATGTCCATCTGCTAGAAAGAATGTTGGTGGTGCAAAGTCTCAGGCAAATTCTTCGGCACCACCCCCGCCTCAGAAGGGCACCACATCAGCTGCCGGGATTAGTCGCAACCGGTTATATGCTTTGACCAACCTATAGGAGGCGGAAGCTTCCCCAGATGTTGTTACCGGTACGTTACAAATCTTTTCCCGTGATGTTTATGTGTTACTTGATCCCGGGTCTACTTTATCCTATGTGACCCCTTATGTGTCTGTTGGTTTCGGGTTTGAGCCCAGTGTGATTTCTGAACCCTTTTTTGTTTCCACCCCAGTGGGGGATTCTATTGTTGCTAGGAGGGTGTACAGGGGTTGTATTGTGACTTTTGGTAGCCAAATTATGTTAGCAGATCTCATAGATTTAGATATGGTTACTTTTGATGCTATCTTGGGAATGGATTGGCTCTATTCGTGCTATGCCACATTAGATTGTAGGACTCGAAGGGTCACTTTTTCTTTCCCGAATGAACCAGTGATAGAGTGAGAAGGACATTCTTTAGCACCCAGAGGGCACTTCATATCCTATCTCAGATCCCGCAAACTCATTTCTAAAGGTTGCTTGTACCACCTTACCCGAGTTAAGGACTCCAATGCTGAGAGTCTTCCTCTTTAATCTTTTCCCGTAGTAAATGAATTCCCAAAAGTCATTCCAAATGATCTCCTAGGAATACCACCTGATAGGGAGATTGAGTTTTGTATTGATGTGTTTCTAGACACTCGTCCTATTTCTATTCCGTCGTATAAAATGGCTCCTGCAGAACTAAAAGAGTTGAAAGAACAGTTAACAAATCTCCTAGATAAGGGTTTTATACGCCCCAGTGTATCCCCTTGGGGTGCGGCTGTACTTTTCGTGCGAAAGAAAGATGGTTCCCTTCGTATGTGCATAGACTACCGTCAGCTGAATATGGTCATGATTAAAAAAAATATCCTCTTCCTAGGATTGACGACATTTTTGACCAGCTTCAGGGTGCCAAGTGTTTTTCAAAAATAGACCTTCGTTCGGGTTATCATCAGTTGAAAGTTAGGGAGTCATACATACCTAAGACAGCCTTCCGAACCCGATATGGTCACTACGAATTTCTAGTCATGTCCTTCGGGTTGAATAACACCTCTGCAGCCTTCATGGATCTTATGAATAGAGTATTCCGTCAGTTTCTTGACTTGTTCGTCATTGTATTTATTGATGATATCCTGATCTATTCCAAGATTAAAGAGGATCACGCTAATCACCTCCGAATTATTCTTCAGACCCTTAAGGATCATCAGCTGTATGCCAAATTTTCTAAGTGTGAATTCTGGTTAGATGCTATTGCCTTCTTAGGGCATATTATGTCCAGTGACGGGATAAGAGTGGATCTCCAGAAAGTTGAAGAAGTGAGAAAATGGCTTAGACCCACAACTCCAACTGATATTCGGAGCTTCTTGGGTTTGGCGGGGTATTACAGAAGGTTCGTAGAGATTTTTTCTTCCATAGCTGCTCCACTCACTAAATTGACTCAGAAAAGGGTACAGTTTGTGTGTTCTGATCTGTGTGAGAATAGTTTTGAGAAGTTGAAAGACAAACTTACCACTGCTCCTGTTTTGACCCTTCTCGAGGGTGTAGATGGCTTTGTGGTATACTGTGATGCATCCCATATGGGAATTAGTTGTGTGTTGATGCAACATGGTAAGGTAGTGGCTTATGCATCTAGGCAGTTGAAGGTGCACGAGCGTAACTACCCAACCCATGATTTGGAGTTAGCAGCTGTGGTGTTTGCACTTAAGATTTGGAAGAACTACTTGTACGATGTTCACGTTGATATCTTCATTGACCACAAGAGTCTGCAGTATATTTTCTCGCAGAAAGAATTGAACCTCAGGCAGAGGCGCTGGATGGAGCTTCTGAAAGACTATGATATGAGCCTGCATTACCATCCGGGCAAGGCAAATGTTGTAGCCGACGCCCTCAGCAGGTTGTCTACAGGCAGACTTTCTCATGTAGAAGAAAGAAAGAAAGAGATGGTGAAGGATATTCACAGCCTTGCAAATCTGGGAGTACGACTCTTAGATTTAGAAGATGGAGGGGTGATTGTTCGTAAGTTAGCTAAGTCATCCCTTTGTGCTGAAGTTAAGGAGAAGCAGGTTGAAGATCCCATCTTGATGCAAATCAAGAAAGATGTGGGTCAACAAAAGGTTATGTCGTTTGAAATTGATGCTGATGGTATTCTGAGATTTCAGGGTAGTTTGTGCGTTCCGAATATTGATGGACTTCGGGAAAGAATCCTTGATGAGGCACACACTTCAAGGTATGTCGTTCACCCAGGCTCTACTAAGATGTACCATGATCTGAAAACCCTGTATTGGTGGAATAACATGAAATATGATGTAGATGATTTTGTGTCCAAGTGTTTGAAATGTCAACAAGTGAAGGTAGAACACATGAGGCCAGGTTGTACTTCCCAAGATATAGCCCTGCCTTTATGGAAGTGGGAGATGATAAAAATGGACTTCATTACAAGACTTCCGAGATCCCAAAACCAGTATGACTCTATATGAGTGATTGTAGATCGGTTGACAAAGTCAGCCCACTTTTTGCCTGTGAGGACTAA
Source organism: Capsicum pubescens (assembly GCA_030864215.1). Classification (NCBI taxonomy): domain Eukaryota; kingdom Viridiplantae; phylum Streptophyta; class Magnoliopsida; order Solanales; family Solanaceae; genus Capsicum; species Capsicum pubescens. Next base: position 269,460,153 of record CM061545.1, on the reverse strand, counting down.
TTATTCGGGAGAGGGTTATGCTAAGATTTACATTGAGAAAATAGTTCGGTTTCATAGTGCACCAGTGTCCATTATATCCGATAGAGGTACGCAATTTTCATCTCAGTTCTGGAGATCTTTTCAGAAGGGTTTAGGTACACAAGTGAATTTACGCACAACTTTCCACCCTCAGATAGATGGGAAAGCTGATCTTACCATTCATACCCTTGAGGATATGTTGAGGGCATGTGTCATTAATTTCAAAGGTATTTGGGTAGATCACCTGCCACTAATTGTATTTGCTTACAATAATAGTTACCATGCCAGCATCAAGATGGCTCCTTTTGAGGCTTTGTATGGGAGGAGATGTAGGTCTGCGATAAGATGGTATGAAGTGGGTGACACTCATTTGTATGGGCCTGATCTTGTTCATCAGGCGATGAAGAAAGTGAAGATCATTAGAGAATGACTCAAGACTGCTCAGAGTCGTCAGAAGTCCTATGCCAATGTTCTAAGAAGAGAATTAGAGTTTGAAGTTGGTGATTGGGTGTTTCTCAAGGTTTCTCCTATGAAAGGAGTTATGCGGTTTGGAAAAAGGGGTAAATTGAGCCCTCGCTATATAGGGCCATATCAGATTCTGAGGAAGATTGATGCAGTTGCTTATGAGCTAGAATTTCCTACAAGTTTGGGTTCCGTTTATCCAGTATTCCATGTATCAATGTTGAAGAAATGCATTAGAGATCATTCTTTGGTATTTCCAGTAGAGGATATCAAATTGACAGATTCCTTGTCTTACGAAGAAGAACCCGTTGAAATTTTAGATCGCCAAGTTCAAAAGTTGAGAAGCAAAGAGATAGCCTCAGTGAAGGTATTATGGAGAAATCAAAAAGTTGAAGAAGCAACTTGGGAGTGAGAAGATGACATGAGAATTAGATATCCCAATTTGTTTACTTCGATGGATGATGAGACAGAAGGTACTATTCCTATCTTATCTTTACTAGTCCTTATTATGCTCGAAATTGTGTCTGTCTGTGTCCCGCATCATCATTCAGGGACGAATGATCCTAAGGGGGGGATAATGTAACGCCCCGCATTTTGGGCTATAATATAGAGCATGATTCCAATGCGTTGATAATCCCGAAGACATAAATCCTATTCCAATATGGCATGTTAATTATTTATGTAGTATGTGAATCCATTCAATCTTGAATTTATACCATAGAGGTCCTTTGACTCAAGGACGAGTTGAAAACTACTTCGATCAATTAAGTTTAAATAGACATTGTAATTTGTGCCAACTTCTATAGTCCATGACACTTTGTATATGTCAAATTAGAGAGCCTACTATGTGTAAAAAGATAGGTTTTCGAGTTAGCTTTCCAACGATACCAATTTTGCTAAAATCCAGCACCCGAGCAAGAAGTTATGGCCTTTCAAAGTAGTATACGTCGCCTAACCAATCGCACATGGCCACTGGAAAACATATGTGATAGCATATGCGGCGCCTATGTAAACATATGCGATTGCATATGCGGCGCCTATGTAAACATAAGCGATATCATAGGCGGCGCCAATGTAAACATAGGCGATATCATAGGCGGCGCCTATGTAATGGTTTCAAGTGACTTAAACACTCCGTTTTTGGGGCAAAATGATCCTTTTTCCACCCTTATTCAGCCATAAACACAAAATTCAGTCCCCAATTCTCCAAAATACATCGACATTCATCCAAAAATTCTCAAGAACACTCCCAAGAGTTTCAAACTAAAAACCCAAATAAATCAATATTCAACCGTGAGTTTTCAAAATCGATTAGAGATTCGGAATCCCCAATCCATAGGCTTCAAGAAGCACCCATTATTTTCCAAAATAGAGGTACGCGGGGTTTTCCTAAATTCTCATGGGCGTAGAAAAATCATGTTTTAGAATGGGGTTTTTGAAACAATGTATATATTCACGTACTAGATGTTTTAACATCATTGTTTTGGTCTTTTGACCTTCCCTAAAGGGATTTGAGAATATGTATGTATGAAAGCATGTATTTAAGAATGAATTCTTGTTGAGAGCATGACTTTTGGTGAATTCCCTCTTATTATGAGTTTTCAGATTTTTCATAGCATATGAATTATTTTGCAATGCATTCTTGAAAAACATTATATGAAATGGTTGAACTCTTGTTATGATTTGAAGGTGGTTTTTAAATCACTAAAGAGGGAATTTAGCACGAATGTTTAATGTTCATAATTCATGTAATAAAAGAGTGCATGATTTGCTAAAGACACTAGACCACCATATGTTTGATGAAGTGTTTGCATGATTTTGACTTGAGTTTCGGAACATGAAATCTTCTATATCAGTTGCATGTTTTTGGTGGTCTAAGATATGTTTTAAATAAAAAGATTTAGCTTAATGTATTATGGCTCATAAATCATGACTTGCAAGTCTTGGTATGACGATACCAAACTCAGAAAATTCCATAACAGATACAGATGAATTCAGAAATCAGACTTTATCAGATTTGCATGTTTTAGAACTTCAGAATGATGCATGTTCAGAAAAGGCTAAAATAGGGCATAAAGAGAGCTTAGGTGGTTCCCCGAAGAAGGCGTGAGTTCAGACAACTCTTTTCCTAAAACCGTGGTTTGCTGACCCGGGTATATTATTATACGCTGACTTAAGTGTCATGTGGCGTATCAGATTCAGGAACTCCAACCCTTGCGGCATACTCTGGTTGGAGGCTTCCCTGCCGAGTCAATGACGGATTCCATATTGCCCGTGGAATATCAGACTTGTAGGGGATACCACCTAACTCAGAATTAATACACAGATCAGAGTTTGAGATTTATAGTCAGGTTATATGTTTTCAGAAGATGCCCATGTGTTTTCAGAAACTGTTTTATGCATAATGCTTGATGAAAATTTGCTCTCACGTATTATATATATATATATATGTTCCATTACACTATTTTGGATTGCTTCGCGTGCCAGTATAATTATGCTGACCCCCTCCTTCCAGGTTCTAAGACACAGTCTAGGGGTCTAGATAAACAGTAGAGATTCCAGATCACAGATCGGAGTTGCAGCGGTGAGCCTTCTATGATTCAGAAGGCCTGGTTATTTCATATTACTACTATTAGATAGGTTTTGGTCTACTGGGGGCCTTGTCCCAGCTTTCAGACAACTTTGATTAATTCATGGTAGAGATTTCGCAGACTGAGTCAGACATTATTATTCAGATATATTTTAGATTTCAGTTTCAGTATTATTATCACATTCAGATTAACCATGTTTCCATATTAGATTTCTCTTTCCGCATTACCTTCTATCATATAAATTATGTTCATGATTACCAGATAGATAGAGAAGGGTGTTTCGGGCCTTCATGGTTCGGGATGCTCATCAGAGCTAGGCCCCGGCTCGGGTCGTGACAATTATCTTCCTGGTTCAAAATGGTGTGAATAGACAATGCTGACATCATATGAGACTTGATCAGTTCCCTCCCGGATCTGTGCGAGGCTGGCTGATTAAACTTTTGTTTTTTCATATTTCTGCACACTCTTAATGTTGGTTTGAAGTTAAATGAGATTTACATTTAAACCCTGTTCGAGGATTACCTTGTGATTTTCAAACTTATTTTAAATTCTTGAATGCTATTTAGTTGATTGCAGTGTGCTGCTCATTTTCATGAAAAATTTACTTGTTAAATTTAGTAACGTAGGGTCGAGGTGAATGGCATTGTCCCCAAGCACCATTGAATGAGTTAAACCTGATTGTAAATAGTTGGAATCAACAATTCTTTAAAGAGAATGTATAGAAGAAATGTCACTTTGTATTTGTCACATCCAGTTCACTCCTCTCTCCTGTGTTTTTATTTCTTAGATACCAAACTCACAGCTTCTTAAAAAAACTACAGTCTTAGTTGGTAGCAGTTCAGGATAGCTAAACGACTGTATTGTCTGTATACGGCTGCACTGTATCCCTTCACTTTCAGTTTCCCCTCTGTTGCACTAAAGCTATATTAGGAATGTTGGAATAGTAGTGTATATAGTAGTTAGATTTACTTGTATTTTAGATGGTGGTCTAAAAGCTGCAAAAGTGTCCCTAGTTTATCAGTGACTACATTGAGACAAAAGTATTTAGCTTTGCCTTTTTCTCTGTCTACAGGCACCAAATTTGTGATAAGAATTTACTGGTGTCTTGTTTTGGGCCTATTGAAGAGTAGTTGCTTGATATGAACCAGGTACTGTGTTTTGAAATATTTCTTTTGTGGTTGTTTTGGTGAATTATGCTATGTGCGGAAAATTGCCCTTAGTCATTTGTCAGAAAATCACGTGATGCATATTTTTTGAAAAAGGGAATAAATATGAACAAATTTTTCTAAGTTAGATGATTGTTATACTCGTGGATAAATTGTGAAAGGGAAGGACATTCAAACTTGAAATTGTCCGTATAGGTAATGTGCATTGTTGGTATCTTTCAAAAGATAGAAAGGGCATCATTTCTTCTGGTTAGCTGATTGTGTATAAGATTTTTGGTTGCTTGTTGTCAATAAGCTTTTTAACTGTCTTTATTGAACTGTTGGGAATAGAAAGATTAGTAGGCGCAATTTTGAATCTTGTGTTGAACTGAGGGGAAAAGAAAAATCAGTTGGTGTAACTTTGAATATTGTCGCTGAGTGTGCTTTGTCTTAGTCTGTTTTAACTGAAACTTGATGATCTTGGAGATAATCTGACAACTGCAAAGTGTCAATTGTAATAATATGAAAATAAACATCTGATTGTATGACATTTGTCTTCTTTCTTCTTTTTTGGTGCATTAGCATGTCATGACAGATATTTGAATCCTTGTTCAGTGAATATATTCCCTCTATTTTGAGATTCTATTTGATTTATTTCTTCTATGTTTATACTAGTTGAATCATGAAAAGATAATGATTATATATAGCTTTGGGAGGGTAGAGTGTACACAATACAAGACAAAAGGCATTAGTGATATATGTACAAGAAGCTAGAGATGGTAACAAAACAATAGATGTTAACAGAATAAAAGTACCACATACTACTACCATCGATCTACCCGATCAATAAACATCAACAAAACAACAAGAATTAAAAATTACTGGTATAGAACTACGACTACTTGTGGACATCTGGATAAAGGGGTGCCTAACACCTTCCCCTCGATCAACAGAATTCCTTAACCGGAATCTCTGTTCGCAAACCAGTTTTAAAGAGTCAAATTATTTTGAAAAGGATTTTCTAAAGGTGACTTGGCACACCCAATTATGCCAAGTAGCGACTCTGAGTTTTGATTGTTACAAGTCCTTTACGAAATAAATTTTCATCTTTTGTCACTTTGATAATAAAAACCCTTCCGAAACCTTAAAATCCGAATCCTTTTGGAGTTAAAAAAGGGGTGTGACAGCTTTAGCGACTCTGTGGGGGACTATTTCAGAATTCGAGCTTATTTTGGAGTTGTATCGACTTAGTTTGGCACTATAGGTGTATGACTATTTTGTTTGTGTTGTTTTATGTTATTGTATTATCACTGTTGAGTGCCTACGTGCTCTTTGTTTACAGTTTTTATCTTATGTGTTACCGCTTTATATCTGGCATCATGTGCATAACCCGAGTCATTTATTCTGCAACAAGTCCATATTACACCTGTTGTACACGACCTCTAGTTGAGTCACCCTTATTTTATGGGGTGAGCCGTCGGTGTTATGTAGTAGGTGGAAAGCAAAGTAGCCACTATTGACCATATTCTCCCCCGAACATCCTTGTTAGTGAACGCCAACGTAGGTCAGCCTTTAGTTCATGCTTATGAACATTATATTGAAGACCTAGTGGGGCCCATTTGGCCCTTTGTAGGAGAATCGCCTCTAAAGCATCCCTACGTGCTAAATGTTGCATCTCTGAGGGTAACGTGGTCATTTGACGGACTGATGTGGGAGAAAACATGTGTTAGAAGTAAAGTGTGTGGGCATGGAAAAATAAAAATAAAATAGGAAAAAGAAAAAGGAGTCAAAAAAAAGTTTTGTAGTTTTTAGAGTTCTTTATGGCTTTTGTTTTTCACAATTCAAAAATTTCAAAAAAAAAGATTTATTCTTTTTTACAATAGAAGGTTTTTATAAAGGAAAATGCAAAAACAATGGTAGATGTTTTGTACATTTCTTATAACGACAATATCAAAAAGATTTTTCTTTCATATTTGTTGGTGTCATTTTTAGGTTAAGTGTCAAATTGAAAACTCAAAAAGATTTTATTGAGGTTTTTCATCTTCTGTTTGTGGTTGCTTCTCTCAAGTCAGGGTTCAGTCGGTTATCTAATCATTAATTATCCAATCTGGACGAACTACACACCCCTGATTCTCCTCTCTCGGGAGTGAGATACGTAGGCAACCTATTGTTGGTTCGGGGATCTTATTCAAAAAAATTCAAAAAAGATTTTCTTCACTATTCATTTAGAGTAGGTGTTTCCTACATGTCTTGAAAAGGAAAAAAAAAGATTTTCCTCAATAGTCGTAGGTTTCAGTTTTGGTTGATCTTATTTGAAAAATTCAAAATAAAAAATAAAAAAATTCACTCTTTATTAGAGTAGGTGTTGTTTCATATACATCTTTAAAAGAAAACTTCAAAAAAGATTTTTCCGTTAATATGTTCAAGTTTCATTTTCATATGAAATTCAAAATCGAAAACTCAAAAATACTTTTTTTAGGTAATCATAGGTTTCATTTTGTATAGGGAGTTTAAAATTGAAAAATATAAAAAGATTTTCATCAATTCTTTTGATAATTTGTTATTTCCTTTTCTTTTTAAAGTTTCAAGAAAAAGAAAAAAGAAAGGAAAAAGAGTTTAGTTGGCCATTTTGGCAAGACTTCACGAACTACGCACACCTGATTCACCTCTCCCGGGAGTGAGATACGTAGGCGCCCCTCTTGGGTTTGGTGACCTTTTCAAAAAAAAAAAGTTTTGAAAAATAGTGTTGAATTCTAACGCATTTGCTATCTCTTGTTTAGTTAGTTTAAGGTAGTTGATTTGTGACATTTTGGCTAGTCCTCCATATTGCACCAAGTCACAGAGAAAGTTATGGCCAACAAGGATACCGAATTTGTTGTCACTGATCAGATAAGGAGTTCGGAGAATGAGAATTTGGAAGTTAATGAAGAGATTCAGAAATTAAGGTAGCAAATGATAGAAATGCATCGAGCTTTGGCTAATGGGTTGCCGTCTCCTCCATTTCCCACTGATAATCTAGAATATCTTTCTAGCTTTCCTCCAGTGTCACATGCACAATTTCCTATTGTTGTTGACACGTTACAACATGCACCAGGATCTACTCCGGGGAAACACTATCCAAACACTTCCAATATTCATTTCCTCACTCCTCAACATAAAGCTACCATATGCTCGGCTTCACCCACTGTTCATGTTTTTGCAGGACCACCCCACCTGAAGCTCCTACTTTTGAGGTTTATCTATAAGTTGTGCCTCCCCACTCTGTGAGAGAGCCTGTATTGAATATTTTTGCTGATCAACATCATGCCATTGATCCCACATTTAAGTCGACTAATCCTTATGGCTACACTCACCTACCTGAATTTCCTCTTAACACTGAGAAGCCTGTTATAACAGAAGAACAAGAGGAAATGACCAGAAAATTGAGAAGTTTGGAACTGTCTATGAAAGACCTCCAGGGACTTGGGGGGTACAAAAGTGTCTCATATAAAGATCTGTGCATGTTTCCCTGGGTTCATCTTCCTTTTGGCTTTAAAATACGAAGTTTGAGAAGTATGATAGACATGGAGATCCCGTTGCACACTTGAGACGTTATTGCAACCAACTAAGGGGTGCTGGGGGGAAGAAAGAACTACTCATGTCTTATTTCGGGGAGAGTCTTTCAGGCCTAGCTTCAAAATAGTTTGTTGACCAAGACATTGACAAGTGGATTAGTTGGAATGACCAAGCTAATGAATTTGTGCAATAATTTCAATACAATGTGGAGTTGATCCCTGATGAAAAATCCATAAATAGTATAAAAAGAAGAATACTGAGAGTTTCAGGGAGTATGCGATTAGATGGAGCGAACAAGCTGCTAGAGTAAAACCGCCAATGAAAGAAAGCAAAATAGTGGAGGTGTTTATTCAAGCGCAAGATGAAACTTATTATCAACACTTGTTACCTGCATTAGGCAAGTCATTTCTTGAGGTCCTTAAAATGGGGGAAATGATAAAAGAGGTAATTAAGACTGGTCGCATTGTGAGTTTTGGAATATTGAAAGCGATAACTCAAGCAATTCAAAAGGGTTCAGGAAGTATTGGAGAGACAAAGAATGAGGAAGTTGCATCTTCTATTGTAGTTGGACAGCGGGCACGGTCAAGAAGACCCCGTTGTCTTCACTCTCAGGCTCATACCCAAGTTCATGCCCAAGCTCCACATAATCACTCCCAAAATCCATTATACTCTGCTCCTCCACCTCTATATCCAGTATATAATGCACAACCATATTTTCATCCCCCATCTTACCCACAATGGAACACACCAACTCCTCATAGTCATCCTCTATCTCCACAAATATACCAAAACCCTCCTAATCCTAATTTTCGATCCAAGCCAAACGATGAAATGAGGCAGAAGTCGAGAGATAGCTTCACACCAATTGGAGAGTCGTATGCTAGTTTATTTCAGAGATTGGTACAATGGGGTATGATCACTCCTCTCGTTGGGTACACTCTTAATCGGCATTCAAGAAATTTTAATCCTAAGGTACGATGTGCGTATCATTCTGATGCTCAGGGTCATAGTATTGAAGATTGTCGAGATTTGAATAGAGAAATTGAAAAGATGATTCAAGATGGATCAATTATGGTGCTGAACATTGACAGTAAGGGAAGCTCTAGTCATGTTGATACGCAAAACAGAGGCTAAGCAATTGAGAAGTCACCCCTCTCCATACTAGGAATAGGACTGGTAGTTTGTTTTTTTTTTTTTTTTTTTTTTGAATTATTTCAGGGTTGTAGTTCTGGATCTATATTGTTTTGTCCTTTTGTCGTTTAGGTTCAAACCCTTCTATCTTTTATTTCAACTAAATGAATTGTTCCTTTTCCTTTGTGTTTTAAATATGTGTTGTTTTCTTGTTTTCTTTATACAATACATTTTATGTTGAATCTAGTGATATGACATTTTTGCGGAATTTTTAGTCAGATCTTAAAATCTTATTTAACCATGAAACATTGGATCAGAGTGCTAAAGTTAAGAGAAACATCTGAGAAAATAGTAGAGTGCTGAGACATTTGGTGATGGCATCAGAAGAGAAATAAAAATGAGAGAGTCTTATTGGTGAAAACCCTCATGGGCACCATAAGGAAATAGTGAGCTGAGAGAAAGAAACAGGTTTGTTGGCGAAAACCCTTCAAGGCGCCACTAGTCGAATGAGGTTTCCGAATGAATTTGGCCTAAGAAAGAAACTCAGTTTCAAGGCCAATAACTCAACAACAATTGGTAGAAGTTTGGATGGAAAGATTAGGCAGCTTAATACAAAATGCATGACATAATTATTAGAGTTAACTTTCTTTTCTAGATAAATTTTCATTTCTTTGTTTCATTGTATTTTCTTTCTTCTCTTTATTTTTTTTTATTTTCTTGAGTCAGTTAACCAAATAAAAAATCATTGTCATTTTTTCTTGTCTTTGAGTCAAGACCATATAAAAAACAAGTGAGAAAGATTTCAAAACTGGCTACTAGCTTCTTTAATTAAACAAAGTAAGACAATAGCCAGCACATGAAAGAGACATGATTTTGAGCCAAAAAAGGACATGCAGAATGTTTTGTCAACAGAAAAGTCTGGGAACCCATGGAAATACTAAGGTGCAAAGGGTTTATCTGAGAAACATGGCAAAACAGAAATACTGTGTTTGTTTCAGAGTCACTCTTAATAACCTGAGTTTGGGTCAATGATGCATGCTAACGGATGGAAGCAAGGTTAAATGTGATTAGGGAAAGAGCGATCGCCGCGAAAGCTAAAGCCACAAACCAGTCACCGTGTTTTAAACTAACAAGTTTTCTTTGATGAAACAGGAAACATATTACCTTCAAAGCAGGGACTTCAGAGCATAAACATCAAGGGCTGCAATGCCTCACTTTTACAAATGCAGGAAGCAATATTGCTGCACAAGTTCGATAATAAAATCATGGTAAAAATTCATCATCCCATATCCCTCGGAGATACACTTGTCCAGGGATTTCAGTTTTTATTTGCTAGGTGATACACTTCTTAAATTCAACCTTCACTCCTATGAGACGTACCTTCTAGTCGAGTCAACTCCCTTGATTCCTATAAGACGTACCTTTTAGTTGAGTCACCTCCTTTGATTCCTATAAGACGTACCATCTAGTCAAGTCATTCCCTTGAATCCTATAAGATGTACCTTTTAGTCGAGTCATTCTCCTTGACTCCTATAAGCGTACCTTTTAGTCGAGTCATTCTCCTTGATTCCTACAAGACATAACTTTGGTCGAGTCATTCCCTTTGATTCCTATAAGATGTACCTTTTAGTCGAGTCACCCACCTTGATTACTATAAGACATACCTTTTAGTCAAGTCATATCCCTTGATTCCTATAAGACGTACCTTTTAGTTTAGTCATTCTCCTTGATTCCTATAAGACGTACCTTTTAGTCGATTCATTCCCTTTGACTCATATAAGACGTACCTTTTAGTCGAGTCATTCCCTTTGATTCCTATAAGACGTACCTTTTAGTCGAATCATTCCAATTAACTCATAGAAGATGGATTTCTTTGTTTGGGATAATTTTCTTTTTAGTTTTGATGTGATTTTAGGAGCCCGCTTGAAGAACAGGGCGAATAAATGAAAGTCAAGAAACATGGTGAAAAAGTTGAAAGTCAAGCAACAAGGTGAAGAAATTAAAAGTCAACAAATAAAAAAATAGCAAGTCAGGAACCCGCCTAAAAAATAGGGTGAAGAAATTGAAATCCAAGCAACAAGTGATGAAATAGTAAGTCGGGAGCTTTCCCGAAAAATGGAGGGATGAAATTGCAAGTCAGGATCCCACCTGAAGAACTGGGTGAAGAAATTACAAGTCAGGAGCCCGCCTGAAGAATAGGGTGATGAAGTAGCAAGTCAAGAGTCAAGAAAATCTGCATAGATAGAGTTTTTTTTAATTTCATTTATGTTTTTAACTTGTAATTTTCATTTTTTGATGTAATGATAGAGCCGCGGACCGGAACCTCGATGGAACCTCACTCGACTCTCCAACTCGGTATAGTTCTTCTCTTTCCAATCCTTTAAGATACCCATGACTGAAATTGCAAGTCAGGAGCCCGCCTGAAGAATAGGGTGATGAAGTAGCAAGTCAAGAGTCAAGAAAATCTGCATAGATAGAGTTTTTTTTAATTTCATTTATGTTTTTAACTTGTAATTTTCATTTTTTGATGTAATGATAGAGCCGCGGACCGGAACCTCGATGGAACCTCACTCGACTCTCCAACTCGGTATAGTTCTTCTCTTTCCAATCCTTTAAGATACCCATGACTGAAATTGCAAGTCAGGAGCCCGCCTGAAGAATAGGGTGATGAAGTAGCAAGTCAAGAGTCAAGAAAATCTGCATAGATAGAGTTTTTTTTAATTTCATTTATGTTTTTAACTTGTAATTTTCATTTTTTGATGTAATGATAGAGCCGCGGACCGGAACCTCGATGGAACCTCACTCGACTCTCCAACTCTCTATAGTTCTTCTCTTTCCAATCCTTTAAGATACCCATGACTTGATTCCCTCATAACTTGGGTAGGTAGGATGTCCTAAATCAAGACTTGGTCTCCCTCCTTCCTTCTGTTTTATTTTTGAATAATGGTCGGGACAAAATTTTGTCTCGTTGTCTACTTCTTTGACCCAAAACACTTCGTGTTTACATTAAAAGGAGGCATGATGTGGACACCAAACTTTGTCCCTCCCCAATAGCATTTTTACCATTTTACCTCCGTATTACTATGTGTCCTCATCCATATAATTATATCCCACAAAAATACAAAAATAACAACCCTTAACAAAATCTCTAACAAATTAAATCCCTAACATTATCCTAACAAATCTTATCCTAACCAACTTACCACGTACCCCACCCTCACCTCACCCACCTCACTACCCTACCTCAACCCCCCACCACTCACATTTTATTCCACTTTGTTAACAAATAGACAAAAGGACAAAAACAGGGGGCCAACTTGGAATATTCCTTTGGATTTTTCTAATTCATTGACAGAAAAAGGAGGGGGACACAATAGGCACACACCATAACAAAGAGGACCCACACATTGATATTTTATTTTGTTCTTTTGGACCAGGACATATATACAACACTCCATTTTTCCAGTGAGGGGGATTCCAGGATTTGGGGAGAAAAAGAACAAAAAAAAATACGCATAAACCTTCCTTTTCTTCTTCTTGGTTCATCAATACACTGACATACACAGAATAGATATAAACAACACACACACGGACAGAGAGAGGTAGAGAGAGATTTGAGAGAGTGAGAGAGATCTGCGAGAGAGTGATAGAGATTTAGCAAGAGAGGGAGAGATCTGCGATTGAAATTGAAAGAGAACGATGGCGAAGCAGTTTTCGGCGAATGAGATCTTGAGGAACACGAGTTTGGTCGTTCGATTCCTGTTCCAGCGATAGACTCGTCGGAATCATATCTAGCTGTCACAAATTCGTTCAAAACCTATTGGAATACGTCTCAACTGATATCTCTTTGTCGTTTTGGTCATAGCCAAAGTTTACCGAGGTTACAACGACACCAAATCATCAAACAAACCTCGATCTGCTTTTGATTCCGTCCAAACCCATTGGAATTGGGCCAGAATTCTTTTATTTCTCACGATTTTTAGTTTGAGGTCGTGTGGGTTCATGAGAATCTGGTCTAGGTCTCTTTGTTTCTGTGATTCTTAGTTCTGAGTTGGATGAGTTCGTTTGTTTGAGGTTCGGTTTGAGGTTTCCGGGTGTGGATTCTCTTTATTCGAATAACATTGAGTTCGAAAGCTTCAAATGAGGTCCAATTCAACTATTTCACCTCTTTTTATTTCATTATTGAGATATCTGGTGCATTAAATGAAATCTCGTGTATTGTTTGACCCTTGTTTGTGATGAATGCATGTTGTTTTGATTTACGGTTGGTTTTCTTGATCATGATTTGTATGTTGAAGTGATATCTCGTTTGAAAAGTAAAATTGGTTGTTTGGGGATGAAATTATAAAATTGACAAAAAGGGTGAGTTTAGATTAATTTTGGTTTATTGTTGTTTCATTCGGAATAAGCATGATATTGTTTGGAACGTGATAGCATCATGATAGGGTGAAATTGGTAGGCAAACGGTAGTCTGGGTAGAAAAATGTAGGAATAACGATTGGTTGAGTGTTTGAATATGTGGGTGAATGATTCGTCCTATTTTATCGCATAAAAATTGAAATTATGCTCATTTGGCCGGGGAATACCCCAAGGAATTTGTACTGATTTATCGAGGGAATGCCTCGAAGTATTTTGTACTCAAAGGACGTTCGTGATCAAGGACCGAGGCATCGGGTAGAGCATAGAAGCACAATTTAGGATTAGTATCGGTTAGAGTAGGATTTATATTTTCACAATTTTTCTATTTTTGACTGTATAATTAAACTTAACATTTTGATTTTGGATTTGTTTTGTTTTGTTGATTTGATTGATTATTTTGTGGGTTTCATGTGGTTTATACATTTGTAGTGTTTAAATAAACAAGTATGCTCCACTAAGCGATCGTAGTCTAACCACGGGATCGAGGGGTGCCTAACACTTTCCCCTCGATCAACAGAATTTCTTAATCGGAATCTCTGTTCGCAAACAAGTTTTAAAGAGTCAAATCATTTTGAAAAGAATTTTCTAAAGGTGACTTGGCACACCCAATTATGCCAAGTGACGACTCTGAGTTTTGATTGTTAAAAGTCCTTTTCGAAACAAATTTTCATCTTTTGTCACTTTGATAATAAAAACCCTTTCGAAACCTTATAATCCGAATCTTTTTGGAGTTAAAAAAGGGGTGTGACACTACTAATACTGGTCACAAAACTCACTCCTACCTACTAGTATGATGTACGCATTGTGCAGAACTTATCCCTTATTAGAAACTTGATATTGTTGTATATGGTGTAACAACAATTTCTGATAGAATTTCTAACTTTTTCATTTTAACCTTAGTAGTAATTGTTCTTGGAGACTATAAACAACTCAAACCTACTAATCAATGTTTCTAACATAACCAAAACAAGACCATCAGTCTCTCCAAAAGCACACAAAAGAGGTACAAATTGGTTATTCCTATTGCCACTTATGTACTTCTATATACCCAAAGGTCAAAAGAGAAAAAGTGAAATGCCAATAAGGTCCATAGAGGTAGACCAAAACACCAGCTAGTATGGCTAATATAGTGCATATAGTTGAGGCTATGGATAACCTTATTACTACTTCTCCGCAGTTGTGGGTCTTTGTTCATAATGCTAGCTATGCTGAAATGGTGGGTCCTCTTTACTTTTGGTTTCTTTTTTTCTCTTTTTCACTTGCAAGTTCTTATATTTTGATGTTGCAGATTTCACTTGGCAGGTAAAAGAAAGAAAAAGTATCAAAATAGTGACTACTGCTTACTGAAGCTAGTAGAAAATGCCAAACTTTTATTTGAATTGATATAGTAGAATAAATATGTTCTTTTTATATTCTAAGAAAATATGAAGCAAAAATGCAAGAAGCCAACACATTCATTGTTAGCGAACCTATGAGGACAGCAAACTGACAATCATAACATAACTTCCCAAGATTTGGATCAAGAAGAGGATCATGTTGTGAGTGAGAATATGACAACTCCTACTCTCAGTGATGACAATTTAATTTCTTCTTTAAACTCTAATGAAGGTAGCTCAAAAGTGAAAGAGGAGACTCTACTTGTCAAGATTAAAGGTTAGAAGTAATTTCATTTTATTCTTTATTTTTTTTGTTATTATTACTTTCGATTAAAGCTAATTGCTTGTTAAAATGGTCGATACTTCGATCGGAGAAATTACAACTCAAAAGATGCAAGTAGATCGAGTTTGGAACTTAGAAAAATAAATAGAAAAGTCATGGTGGAACTCAATGGAGATGGATAAGGAAGTGATAATGGTTCAAACTTGCTTGTGAGATTTCTTGGAAGACTTTCTCAAAATTCTGTATTTTGTCCTATATCCGTTGTGAGATGGGATAGAATGCCAAAAGAGAAAAAACAATTAATGTGGGAGATTATTGAGGTAACTACCTAACTTTATTGTCATTCAGTTAGTTTATTTTTAGTTGATACACATTGATTTATGAATACAATCAAATTTGAAGGAGCATTTCGAGTTTGATTATGAAGCTGGAGTTGATTGGGTGATGTAATCTTTACGCGATAGGTGGAGGTCCTTCAAATATAAGTTACGAAATAACTTCTATCCCAACAAAAGTAACACAGAGATACTTGAGAAAAATCCCGAAAATATTGATTCTGTTGTTGATTGGACTGCTTTTGTGCATTACTATAATGAGGAGAAGACGCAGGTAGTGGGTTAAATAATCACTCAAGTTTTTTTTTTTAAAATTTTTTTTGTTTGTGCCCTTCTACTACTTATAATTGAATTGATGTTTGAGAATTGCAGAAACAATGTGCACAAAATTCAAAAAAACAGAAAGAAACTTAAAGTCTCGCATGCTGGTGGTAGCAAAAGCAATGTAAGGAGAGGTCGTCAAATGGTAAGTTTCTTAATTTTAAATTTTATTTGAAAATTATTTTATATAATGTGTTTCATGTTACTTATTTTTTATTTATATATAACTGGTTAATGGTAGGAACAAAAATTGGGTAGGCCTGTGTATCGAAGTGAGGTTGTTTTGTCAACTTTACTGAAGAAGGATGGTAATTTTGCGAATGAAGAAGGAAATATTTTAGCAGTGAGATTCATATACTTATCCATATTCAAATTTTAGTTTTTATGTTGATTTATTGATATCTAATTTTACTACGCTAGCTATCTCAAACTTTTGTACCAAATATGCGAGATTTGTGTGTACATTATGTTTCAAGAATGTTTGCTTGGAGATTCTTGATGGTTTATGTTGTTTATGTGTTTGTTTTGGGTATTTGGGGATCAAGTTTTAAGCTTTAAGGGATTCTTGAACTTTTAAGTTATTTATGTGTTTGTTGTGGTATGATAAGAGGCTGCTATCTCCGAGATCTCTAAGATGTCTTTCCGATTTGTATCTTGCATGTGGTATTTGCATTTATAATGAAGAGTCAAAGTCTTGAAAATATTACTAAAACAACTCATTAAGGATAACAAACAAACTATGAACAACAGAATAACCTGGATATAAGTGTTTGTTGAGTTTATAATTTGTAAATTCTTAGCTCCTGTAAGAGCTGAAATTCAGACAAATAAAACCATTAGTTGTTAAGTAAAATATGCCACCATCGACGGAGCATGTGATTTATCCACACACCAAAAAAAAAAATGCAAATCACATGTTCAACCTACTCATGTACATTGCACACTCCAAATTACAGAGCAGTAACTTCTGAGTACGTTGCACACTCCAAATTACAGAGCAATATCTATCTATTGATAGTTCTACACTGCAATAATCAGAAAAAACAAGGAACCAAATATACTTTGATCTGGTCTTGAACATCAAGCATCTAGTTCATGCGGAGTTTAAATAAGTCGTTCAAGCATAAAATGCTTAACATTGGTGTAAGGAATTTATCAAACAAAACCTTTGAGCTAAGCATCTGTAAGGGCCAAAACATCCTAAAGAACTTTGCACATAGGTACAGTTTGGTATGTTATCTTCCGCAATGTGGCTTATTCAGTACATGAAGTAACGTGAATTCGTGGTCAATATCATTTGTAGATTTGGAATTCCTAAGATGATCATTACAGACAATGTTGTCAATCTCAATAGTCATTTGATGCAAGAAGTGTGTCAACAGTTTAAGATCGCACATCGAAATTCTACTCCATATCGCCCAAAGGCCAATGGTGCTGTAGAAACCGCCAATAATAATATAAAAAAGATACTGCGAAAAATGGTACAAGGGTCTAGAAAGTGGCATGAAAAGCTACCGTTTGCATTGCTAGGTTATCACACCACTGTTCGTACTCCAACAGGGGCAACTCCATATTTATTGGTGTATAGTACAGAAGCAGTCATCCCTGCAGAAGTTAAAATTCCCTCTCTTCGAGTCATTGTAGAAGCAGAGATTGATGATGACGAATGGGTCAAAACCCGACTGGAACATTTGAGTTTGATTGAGGAAAAAAGGCTAACGTCTGTGTGTCATGGCCAGTTGTATCAGAGGAGGATGGTTCGAGCGTATAACAAAAAGGTCCGTCCTAGGAATTTTGAAGTTGGTCAGTTGGTATTGAGACGTATCCTTCCTCACCAGGTTGAAGCGAAAGGCAAGTTCTCCCGTAACTGGCAAGGTCCCTTCGTTGTGAAGAAAGTGTTGCTCAATGGAGCCTTATATTTTACAGATACTGAAGGAAAAATGGAAGAAATAGCTATCAATGTTGATGCGATCAAAAGATATTATGTATGATATTTTATCCTTTGTTGATTTTATTGCATGTTTAGTACTTGCATTTTTTAAGATTGATATGATGAAGGCATTTTATTCTTCTATCCAAACATTGTGTCATCCTTTGTTTACCCGTTTGAGATTCATTTTAATTTTCTTTCATATCCCTCTTTTGGAATCAAAATAGAGTCAAAGATAAAAATCAAGAAAATAAGAATAAAAGAAAGAGTTCGAAAATAAAAAGAAAAAAAATCCAATCAAAATGAAGAACAAGCTGATGGAACTACGTGCGACCTGATTCTCCTCTCTCGGGAGTGAGATACGTAGGCTGCCCTATTTCGGGCTCGGTCCAACCAAATAAAGATTTAAGATTCACCCAGTCAACAAAAACTGGGGCATGAGTTAATGTGTTGTTTGAGTCGATTCCAAAAGTTATAAGTCCCACCCCCACTTCAAGTGTCATTTGAAACCCTTGCCATCCTTTTCTAACCTTATCCAAAAGCCAAGTTACAACCAAAGAAAGTACTTCAGATCAATTTTTGATAATTTTAAGGCTAAGCATGCAATGGATATGATGATACTTTGTGAGGTACCACTTGTCTCCCTCAGCATAAGAAATCAGGAAAGAAATACAAAAATGAGAGAGTCTTATTGGTGAAAACCCCCGTGGGCATCATAAGGCGATGGTGAGTTGAGAGAAATAAAAATGAGAAAGTCTTATTGGTGAAAACCCTCGCAGGAACCATAAGGCGATGGTGAGTGGAGATAAATAAAAATGAGAGATTCTTAGTGGTGAAAACCTTCACGGGCACCGTAAGGCGATGACGAGTTCAAGAGAAAAGTGAAAAGTGAAAAGAAAGAGATTTGTCGGCGAAAGTCTTTTAAGATGTCATCAATGGAATGTGATGTCGTCAATTAAAATAAAAGTCACCATCATTTCTTTACATTTTAAGTCAAGTCTGTGTCAAAATAAGCAAGAAAGGATTTCAAAATTTACTACCAGTCTTTTCAATTATATGAGGAAAAACCAAGAAACAGCACAGGAAAGAAATATGATCGTAATTCAACACAAAACAAACGAAGTCTATCAACCGACAGGCTGTTGGATTCATGGAAGCATTCAGATTTGGGAAAAAGGTGCACCTCAGAGGCATGGTAAAATAGAAACCCATTGTTCGAGTCAGAACTCATTTCCCTCAATCTGGATCCGGGTCAATGATGCGGAATGATAGGGCAAGTGTTAGATATTTGGAACAAAGATGAAAGGAACGAGTGTTGGGGCAGATACCTGAGAAGCCAAGAGCTGCAAACCACCACTAAGTTTTTAACTGGCAAATTTTCTTTGTTGAAATAGGGGTAAATTCGCTTCACTTAATTCATCTACCATTGGAAATCCACATCCATGAGAATTTACTTTATGTTCAGGACCCACCTGGATTCTCGAATCTTCTACACGGAATACACACACAACACACAGTTTGTTCTCTTCACCAGCGTCTTCTTCCACCATACACGCACACACTCACCTCACTCAATTCCTTCACGAATTCCACACAGTCATATACATAGAAAATAGTGAGAAACAGAGAGAGATTGAGGGAGAAGTGACAAAAATTGGAGGCTTCTTTTTTCCTTTTATCATCATCTTCATCAGGAGACCATATATACTCACATATTCACTAAAATCTTCGAGGGTCATATACAACAGAATATAGCAGAACACACTCACATATTAAAAAATACACACACAGAGATGCGAGGAATGGGGCAAATTAGAAGAAAGGAGTAAAGTTTGTAGTCTCTAAGCTTTTGCCGGCGAGTCCATTGCCGGAGACTCATCGAAAAACATCCATTTAG
The DNA here is from genome assembly GCA_030864215.1 of Capsicum pubescens. Taxonomy (NCBI): domain Eukaryota; kingdom Viridiplantae; phylum Streptophyta; class Magnoliopsida; order Solanales; family Solanaceae; genus Capsicum; species Capsicum pubescens. Next base: position 269,440,690 of record CM061545.1, on the reverse strand, counting down.
TGGTTGTCCATCCCGTTTTCGATCGAATCATCCCCGTAACGATAGAAAATGCTTCGGAAAGCACCAACCAACAACCTAGCTCTATTTTCCGACCCAAATCCCGTCGAATCTCGCCGGAGTATCTTAGGTCGGTGTCTATTTCAGTTTTAGCAGCCGAAACTCCATCTAACAGTTCGCAAATTTTGGTATCACCCTTTCTTTATTTGATTTTGGTTTTGAATTACCGAGTTGGGGTTCGAAATTGAGTTCCTCTGGATTTGGTTCTGGCTGCGTCTCTTTCTCTATGTATTGGAAATTGCTGAAGGAATTTCGTGGTTAAACCCCGATTGAGGTCCAATTCTATCTCCCTTTTAATTTTACATAATTTTGGGTGATTTGTGTGTTTGACATGCTTGAATTTTATTGCGTGTGGTTGATGTTGGATTAGATAGTCGAAGAATTGGTGAATTAGTTTTGACAATGAAATTGGGGAAGACGGGAATTGAATGTTGATAAAAATGAATATTGTTGTGTTTTTGATTCATCAATTGTTGTTAAATTGGAAATGGTTATTAATGTCATTGAACTTGATAGTATCATGTGTTATGCCGAGCTTGATAGGCAACATAGGTCGGGTAGGCGAATTTAAGGATTGTGGATTGATGGAATATTTGATTTGTGTGATCGAATGGTTTTTGGCTATGTGTGCTTTGGGATCACTTGTATCATTTAGCCGGGGAATGCCCCGAAGTACTTGTATTATTTTTATCCGGGGAATGCCCCGAAGTATTTTTTACCCGGAGGACGTTTGTGACGAAGGCCCGAGGTAGCGGGTTGGAGAGTAGTTTAGGATTAGTTTAGAATAGAATGGGTTTACATTTTCGCATTTTTCATTTTTCGGGATTGTATAATTGGACTGGACATTATATTTTGGATTATTTTATTTTTGTTTGCTTGAGTGATTGTTTTTTGCGTGCTTTGCGTGGTTTATGCATTTGTAATGTCAATTTAGCCGATACGCTCTGCCAAGCGACCGTGGTCAAACCACGGGATCAAGGGGTGCCTAACACCTTCCTCTCGGTCAACAGAATTCCTTAGCCGGAATCTCTGTTTGCAAACCAGTATTAAAGAGTCAAAACCATTTTGAAAAAGGATATCCATGGGTGACTTGGCACACCCGATTTATGCCAAGTGGCGACTCTGAGTTTTGATTGTTAAAAGTCCTTTTCGAAACAAATTTTCATCTTTGTCACTTTAATAATAAAAACCCTTTCGAAACCTAAATCAAATCTTTTTGGGGTTAGAAAAAGGGGTGTGACAGTATTTTCTCTTTTATTATTCTATTTTCTATTATTCTCTTTTTTTTTTCATTTTTCAATTTTTTTTTCTTCAGTTTTCTTTTCTTTTTTTTGTTGCTTTCTCTTTATTTTTTATTTTTTCACTTTTTTCTTTTTATTTTTATTCTTTTTTTTCCTTTTCATTTTTCTCCTTTTTTTTCTTTTTATTTTCTTTTTTTTTTATTTTCTATTATTCTCTTCTTTTTTTTTTGTATTTTTTTCTCCTTCTTTTTCTCTCATTTTTCTTCCTTTTTCTCTCATTTTTCCTCCTCCTTTTTTTTCTTTTTTTTCTCTTCAATTTTTTTCTTCTTTTCATTTGTGCAAACTAACAAACACAAATACAAGTGCGAATTATAAAATACAAATACAAATGCGAACTATAACATACAAATACAAGTGCGAACTATAAAATACAAATATAAATGTGAACTATAACATATAAATACATGTGTGAACTATAAAATACAAATACAAATGCGATCTATAACATATAAATACAAGTGTGAATTATCATTTGTATTTTTTAATTATTGAAAAGGAATGATTGATTTTCTTTACTTGTTTGTATTTATTGATACGAGTTGTATTTATTGATACAAATAAATACAACTCAAATTTTTATACAAATACAATATATTTACAAATACATATTGTATTTGTATTTGTAAAATCATTTGTTTGTCATTATATTTGTATCAAGTGATATTTGTTTATTTACAAATATGAATGCTAATTTTGATATACAAATACAAAACAATACATTTGTATCAAATGATACTTTACATATTTATATAATTTAGAATAAAAAAAATACAATTAATGCACTTACTTGTTTGTATACAAATACAAATGATACATTGTACATAGTCACGACTAAATACAATATGCAATCAACTTACAAATACAAATACAAAATAATTTCTTAAAAATAAAAAAGGTAAGAAGAAAATAGAATACAAATATAAGTATAATCCAAATATAATCTAAACATACAAACACAATAAAACAATGATTTAAATATAATCCAATATAATATGCAATCAATTATAAAATACAAATACAAAATAGTTCTTTAAAATACAAGTGTGAATTATATAAAATATAAATGATGGTGCAAACTAACAAATACAAATACAAGTGTGAACTATTTAATACAAATACAAATGCGAACTATAAAATATAAATATAAGTGCGAACTTTTAAATACAAATACAAATACAATTATATCAATAAATATAAAAATATAAAAGGATGGAGGTGTAACCTTTTTAGGAAAATAAATTAAAATTACTTGGAGAGCCTGTAAATTTATGTTTTTTTTTTTGTAAAAGATTTGAACGGAACCTCTTTCGCCTCTATTCTTTGTGTCGTTAGCGCTAATCGAATCCTTAATGACCATAATTCACAATTAGATAATATATGTTTTTCTTAATTTGAATTATGACGTTGGATCGCAATTGACCGCGGCTTTATTTGTGTACACGTTCTACAAAAGTATTAAAAAGAAAATATTACATCATTAGTGTGTATGATATTTTATTTTATCACTTTATTAATTTGAGTACACATTGAAGGGTAATATTCGAGCTATCCTGAAGGTTCTGACATTCGGTGTTCATCGAACGAGCAAAGATACATATTATTTCTCTTTTTTCACATAAGCTTTATTCATTTATCCATGATTATTACTTATTACTTGATATGTACAATTAGTTCAATTATTAGTTAACCATAAAATTAACATAATTCGAGGCAAGCATCGATTGTATGAATAAGTTTATCTTTTTCTTGTGAGGATTAGCATAAAAATATTATAGTAGGAAAAGGTTGTATTCAAACTATAGCTGATTGGGCTACAATTCTTGGTAGTGTTAATAGTGTTGAAGATTTGATATATCAATCAAAAATAATATTTGATCTAGATATACAAAATAACTTTTCGGTGAAACATGTTTGCTCTACCAACCCATTTTTTCCCTAACAAAACCACATTCATGTAGAAATGGATAAAACATCTCATATTAAAGTGACTTTATTTTCTGAGCTCAAATCTAAGATAACTGTAGTTAAGAGTGTATATATTTAAAATGGGTTTAATAATGATGCGGTGCTCTGTTAGTTTTTAGGGGTATAAGTGGTTTCTTTTTTTAACCGCGAAGGTATATTTGAAAGTATAAGTGACCTATTTTCAATAGTGGAGGAATAAATTTAGCCCTTATCTTTTACTTTCTTTTCTTCGATTATCCAAAAATGAAAATACTTCCCTTCCAACAAAAGTATAGGCCTGGTGGATCAGGCGTAAGCTATAAATTTCCTTTAATTTTGTTTTATTTTTGGAGTGTGAAACTCGTTTTTATCCCTCAATTTTATTTTAAAAATCAAACTCCCACCTTAATTTGAACAATCATTATACCCCCCACCACCCTTCTTTTTTTATTCTATGCAATGTCCATTTTACTCTTGTAATTTTAATTCTATATCTATGTAATACCCTTTATAATCTATATAATATATTTATTTAATCTAGATAATTATAGAATTTTATTTAAATTTATTAACACTATAAATAAAATAATGCTTTTTATGAATTTATCACAAAATTTAATGTCATTTTTTTAGATCGTTATTGCAATAATATATGTATTAAAGAGTTGTTTGGTGTGAGCACTACCAAAAAAAGTTATTTAGCCATGGTTACAAAAATCGTGGCTAAATTAAATAAAAAATAAAAAAAATTCTACACTTTAAAAAGTGTGGCTAAATAACCGTGGGTAATATAGGCAGGTAAAAATATTTTCATTTTCCTCCCTTTATTTTTTGATTTGTCCCAAAAATACAAAAAGTCCCACTTTTACAGAATTTTCAACCAAAAGAAACATTTTTTCCCCAAAATACTCTACGCTTGATTTCCCAAAATGCAAATCGCGTCTTTCTCTTGAGCGTTTCTGAATTGCAGCAGCAGAGGTAATTTGATGTGTTTTGTGAATTTTCTAGTTGTTATGAGTGAGAATTTTGATGGGTTTTAATGAGTTTTCTAGTTGTCAAGAATGGAAATTAGAGTTGGGTTTTATGAAATCTGTAATTTTGATGAACTTTTGTTGGTGTCTCTGCCATCATTCATGAACTAGAATGGACTGTTGTCTGCCACATACAATGTTACAAGTTGCTGCTCCATTTCTTTTTGTACATGATTACTTGTTTGGGATTCTTTTAAAAGCTTCGACAACAAAAAAGTTGAAGAAAAAAAATCCACGGAGACAGTCCTAAAACATGCTTACAAACTCATTGGAATACTTGATACATCTATCCGGGGTCTTCTTCACCAAATGTTACTGTGGTCAAACCTCAACTTTAAAGAGACTAGTAACTAACCCAAGGATCCAAATCACTCCCGAAACTCTTGGGTCCGTGCAAACCACTGAGAAAAGTCATAAATCACCTTTCGGACCTAATGAAACAGTTAAATCTCAAGTCTGAGTCAGTTTACCATTATGTTGACTTGGTCAAACTTTCACTTCTCAAATTCCGATGATTTGATTTCCTTCACCGATGCGCATCCAATTACCTTGAGAACCATGCCACCCATCCCCTTAAGTCATAATTCACATACTAAAGCCACGTAAAGGGACTTTAAGGGAAAATGCGCCCAATACTCAAAATGATTGTACAAGTCATTTCAAAGGTACAATTGCTTATGTTTGTTATTGTAACGCCCCACATTTTGGGCTACAATATAGAACATGATTCCGATGCGTTGATAATCCCGATGCCAATATGGCATGTTAATTATTTGTGTAGTATGTGAATCCATTCAAGTTTGAATTTAGACCATAGAGGTCCTTTGACTCAAGGACGAATTGAAAACTACTTCGATCGATTAAGTTTAAGTGGACATTGTAATTTGTGACAACTTCTATCAACCATGACTCTTTGTATATGTCGAATTAGAGAGCCTACTATGTCTAAAAAGATAGGTTATCGAGTTATCTTTCCAACGATACCAATTTTGCTAAAATCCAGCATCCGAACAAGAAGTTATGGCCTTTCAAAGTAGTATGCGTTGCCTAACCAATCGCACATGGCCACTGGAAAGCATATGCGATAGCATATGCGGCGCCTATGTAAACATAGGCGATAGCATAGGCGGAGCCTATGTAAACATAGGCGATATCATAGGCGGCGCCTATGTAAACATAGGTGATAGCATAGGCGGCGCCTATGCAATGGTTTAAGTACTTAAACACTCCATTTTTGGGGCAAAATGGTCCTTTTTCCACTCTTATTCAGTCATACACACGAATTTCAGTCCCCAATTCTCCAAAATACATCCACATTCATATGAAAATTCTCAAGAACACTCCCAAGGGTTTCAAACTAAAAACCCAAAAAAATCAAAATTCAATCGTGAGTTTTCAAAATCGATTAGAGATTCGGAATCCCCAATCCACAGGCTTCAAGAAGCACCCATTATTTTCCGAAATAGAGGTACTCGGGGTTTTCCTAAATTCTCATGGGCATAGAAAAATCATGTTTTAGAATGGGGTTTTTGAAACTATGTATATATTCATGTACTAGATGTTTTAACATCATTGTTTTGGTCTTTTGACCTTCCCTAAAGGGATTTGAGAATATGTATGTATGAAAGCATGTATTTAAGAATGAATTCTTGTTGAGAGCATGACTTTTGGTATTCCCTCTTATTATGAATTTTCAGATTTTTCATAGCATATGAATTATTTTGCAATGCATTCTTGAAAAACATTATATGAAATGGTTGAACTCTTGTTATGATTTGAAGGTGTTTTTTAAATCACTAAAGAGGGAATTTAGCATGAATATTTAATGTTCATAATGCATGTAATAAAAGAGTGCATGATTTTCTAAAGGAACTAGACCACCATATGTTTGATGAAGTGTTTGGATGATTTTGACTTGAGTTTTGAAACATGAAATCTTCTATATCAGTTGCATGTTTTTGGTGGTCTAAGATATGTTTTAAATAAAAAGATTTAGATTAATGTATTATGGCTCAGAAATCATGACTTGAAAGTCTTGGTATGACGATACCAAACTCACAAAATTCCATAACAGATACAGATGAATACGGAAATCAGACTTTATCAGATTTGCATGTTTTAGAACTTCAGAATGATGCATGTTCAGAAAAGGCTAAAATAGGGCATAAAGAGAGCTTAGGTGGTTCCCCGAAGAAGGCGTGAGTTCATACAACTCTTTGCCTAAAACCGTGGTTTGCCGACCCGGGTATATTATTATACGCTGACTTAAGTGTCATGTGGCGTATCAGATTCAGGAACTCCAACCCTTGCGGCATACTCGGGTTGGAGGCTTCCCTGCCGAGTCAATGGCGGATTCCATATTTCTCGTGGAATATAAGACTTGTAGGGGATACCACCTAACTCAGAATTAATACACAGATCAGAGTTTGAGATTTATAGATAGGTTATATGTTTTCAGAAGATGCCCATGTGTTTTCAGAAACTGTTTTATGCATAATGCTTGATGAAAATTTTCTCTCACGTATTATATATATATATACATATATGTTTAATTACTCTATTTTGGATTGCTTCGCGTGCCAGTACAATTATGCTGACCCCCCCTCCTTCCAGATTCTAAGACACAGTCTAGGGGTCTAGATAAACAGTAGAGATTCCAGATCACATATCGGAGTTGCAGTGGTGAGCCTTCTATGATTCAGAAGGCCTGGTTACTTCATATTACTACTATTAGATAGGTTTAGGTCTACTGGGGGCCTTGTCCGAGCTTTCAGACAACTTTGATTAATTCATGGTAGAGATTTCGCAGACTGAGTCAGACATTAATATTAAGATATATTTTAGATTTCAGTTTCAGTATTATGATCACATTCAGATTGACCATGTTTCCGTATTAGATTTCTCTTTCCGCATTACCTTCTATCATATGAATTATGTGCATGATTACCAGATAGACAGAGAAGGGTGTTTCGGGCCTTCATGGTTCGGGATGCTCATCACGGCTAGGCCTCGGCTCAGGTCGTGACAAACTTGGTATCAAAGCACGGTTCATGGTCCCAGGGTGTATTCGAAATTGCGTCGGGTGGAGTCTTGGTTATGGGTGTGTAGCACGCCACACTTATAAGCAAGAGGCTACTAGGCATTTAGGAAATTTTTCCCTTCTTTGTGATTTAGTTCATGCTTCAGAATCTGAACTGTCCCCTAATCAATGATCTCTTGTATTTCAGAAACACAGCTATGCCTTTACGTCGTATCATCGATCAGAATGCTAAGGCAGATGAGGTCCGTCCCACCCATGGGATGCGGACCCGTAACAGAGCTCACACTCTAGAACCTGTCCCTACTCTGAGAGTCCCTCCAGTCCTGACCAGTCCACCTCGAGCTCCGTGGACTGATGACAACTGTCCCCTGACTGCTCAAAGAGATATTTCAAATGCAGAATTCAGACGGTCTATTCATATGCTGACATAGTTGGTAGCTAACCAGGCTCAATAATCAGAAGATATTGGGTCTGCATCTGTTACGTCTGAGGCTATCTGGGTCGGACATTTCATGAAAATGAACCCACCTAAGTTCACTGGCACTAAGGTGGAGAAAGATCCACAGGAGTTCGTGGATGAGACGGAAAAGATCTTTAAGGTAATGCATATGGATGAGGTTGAAGGGGTGGAACTAGCAACTTATCAGCTTAAGGATGTTGAGAATCAGTGGTATGCCGACTGGGAGGATGTAAAAGGTGGGAGTGTTGAGCCTACATTTTGGGGAGAATTTGTGGAAGCCTTCCTTGACAGATTCTTTCCTCTGGAGTTGAGGGAGTCCAAAGCGGAAGAGTTTATGAATATGAAGCAGGGCAATATATGTGTCCAGGCGTACACTTTGAAATTTAATAAACTAGCCCGCTATGCACTAGAGTTGACTAGTAATATGAGAGACCGGATGAGGAAATTTGCATCCGGCCTTTATGATAACCTGGTGCTTGAGTGCCAGGGGGAAATGTTGAATAAGGAGTTAGACTTTGCTAGTTTGACCATTCATATGCAGCTGGTAGAAGAGAAAATGAAGAAGATCTCTAAAGCTAGAGAGGTGGAAAGACAAGCGAAAAAAGCCAGATCAGCCGACCAGAGTCACAGTCAGCCTCAGGGCAGTAAGTAGGGAAATAAATGGCAGAAAAAGAAGAATTAGGGTAATGCGCAGTCTACTGGCAGCGCTCCAGTACCCCGACCACCAGTAGATAGACAATCTCAGAGTTTTCCAACTAATCATGGAACCAGAGCTCAGGATACTCGGTCACAGGGTAGTGTGGCTCAGCAATATCATACTTTTTAGTGGTGTGAGACTTATGGTAGAAATCATCTGGGAAGGTGTCAGTTGGGCTCGATAGTGTGTTATTGATGTGGTCAGCCGAGTCACTTTCAGAGGGAATGTCCATCTGCTAGAAAGAATGTTGGTGGTGCAAAGTCTCAGGAAAATTCTTCGGCACCACCCCTGCCTCAGAAGGGCGCCACATCAGCTACCGGGAACAGTCGCAACCGGTTATATGCTTTGACCAGCCTATAGGAGGCGGAAGCTTCCCCAGATGTTGTTACCGGTACGTTACAAATCTTTTCCCGTGATGTTTATGTGTTACTTGATCCCGGGTCTACTTTATCCTATGTGACCCCTTATGTGTCTGTTGGTTTCGGGTTTGAGCCCAGTGTGATTTCTGAACCCTTTTTTGTTTCCACCCCAGTGGGGGATTCTATTGTTGCTAGGAGGGTGTACAGGGGTTGTATTGTGACTTTTGGTAGCCAAAATATGTTAGCAGATCTTATAGATTTAGATATGGTTACTTTTGATGCTATCTTGGGAATGGATTGGCTCTATTCGTGCTATGCCACATTAGATTGTAGGACTCGAAGGGTCACTTTTTCTTTCCCGAATGAACCAGTGATAGAGTGAGAAGGACATTGTTTAGCACCCAGAGGGCATATTATATCCTATCTCAGAGCCCGCAAACTCATTTCTAAAGGTTGCTTGTACCACCTTACCGAGTTAAGGACTCCAATGCCGAGAGTCTTCCTCTTTAATCTTTTCTCGTAGTAAAGGAATTCCCAAAAGTCATTCCAAATGATCTCCAAGGAATACCACCTGATAGGGAGATTGAGTTTGGTATTGATGTGTTTCTAGACACTCGTCCTATTTCTATTCCGTCGTATAGAATGGCTCCTGCAGAACTAAAAGAGTTGAAAGAACAGTTAACAGATCTCCTAGATAAGGGTTTTATACGCCCCAGTGTATCCCCTTGGGGTGCGCCTGTACTTTTCGTGCAAAAGAAAAATGGTTCCCTTCGTATGTGCATAGACTACCGTCAGCTGAATAAGGTCACGATTAAAAATAAATATCCTCTTCCTAGGATTGACGACATTTTTGACCAGCTTTAGGGTGCCAAGTGTTTTTCAAAAATAGACCTTCGTTCGGGTTATCCTCAGTTGAAAGTTAGGGAGTCATACATACCTAAGACAGTCTTCCGAACCCGATATGGTCACTACGAATTTCTAGTCATGTCCTTCGGGTTGACTAACACCCCTACAACCTTCATGGATCTTATGAATAAAGTATTCCGTCAGTTTCTTGACTTGTTCGTCATTGTATTTATTGATGATATCGTGATCTATTCTAAGAGTAAAGAGGATCACGCTAATCACCTCCGAATTATTCTTCAGACCCTTAAGGATCATCAGCTGTATGCCAAATTTTCTAAGTGTGAATTCTGGTTAGATGCTATTGCCTTCTTAGGGCATATTGTGTCCAGTGACAGGATAAGAGTGGATCTCCATAAAGTTGAAGCAGTGAGAAAATGGCCCAGACCCACAACTCCAACTGATATTCGGAGCTTCTTGGGTTTGGCGGGGTATTACAGAAGGTTCGTATAGAGTTTTTCTTCCATAGTTGCTCCACTTACTAAATTGACTCAGAAAAGGGTACAGTTTGTGTGTTCTGATCTGTGTGAGAATAGTTTTGAGAAGTTGAAAGACAAACTTACCACTGCTCCTGTTTTGACCCTTCTCGAGGGTGTAGATGGCTTGGTGGTATACTGTGATGCGTGCCATGTGGGAATTGGTTGTGTGTTGATGCAGCATGGTAAGGTAGTGGCTTACACATCTAGGCAGTTGAAGGTGCACGAGCGTAACTACCCAACCCATGATTTGGAGTTAGCGGCTGTGGTGTTTGCACTTAAGATTTGGCGGAACTACATGTACGGTGTTCACGTTGATATCTTCATTGACCACAAGAGTCTGAAGTATGTTTTCTCGCAGAAAGAATTGAACCTTAGGCAGAGGCGCTGGATGGAGCTTCTGAAAGACTATGATATGAGCCTGCATTACCATCCGGGAAAGGCAAATGTTATAGGCGACGCCCTCAGCAGGTTGTCTACGGGAAGACTTTCTCATGTAGAAGAAGAAAAGAAAGAGATGGTGAAGGATATTCACAGCCTTGCAAATCTGGGAGTATGACTCTTAGATTTCGAAGATAGAGGGGTGATTGTTCGTGAGATAGCTAAGTCATCCCTTTGTGCTGAAGTTAAGGAGAAGCAGGTTGAAGATCCCATCTTGATGCAAATCAAGAAAGATGTGGGTCAACAAAAGGTTATGTCGTTTGAAATTGATGCTGATGGTATTCTGAGATTTCAGGGTAGTTTGTGCGTTCCGAATATTGATGGACTTCGGGAAAGAATCCTTGATGAGGCGCACACTTCAAGGTATGTCGTTCACCCAGGCTCTACTAAGATGTACCATGATCTGAAAACCTTGTATTGGTGGAATAACATGAAATATGATGTAGATGATTTTGTGTCCAAGTGTTTAAACTGTCAACAAGTGAAGGTAGAACACATGAGGCCAGGTTGTACTTCCCAAGATATAGCCCTGCCTTTATGGAAGTGGGAGATGATAAACATGGACTTCATTACAGGACTTCCGAGATCCCAAAACCAGTATGACTCTATATGGGTGATTGTAGATCGGTTGACAAAGTCAGCCCACTTTTTGCCTGTGAGGAGTAATTATTCGGGAGAGGGTTATGCTAAGATTTACATTGAGAAAATAGTTCGGTTGCATAGGGCACCAGTGTCCATTATATCCGATAGAGGTATGCAATTTTCATCTCAGTTCTGGAGATCTTTTCAGAAGGGTTTAGGTACACAAGTGAATTTACGCACAACATTCCACCCTCAGACGGATGGGCAAGCTGATCTTACCATTCAGACCCTCGAGGATATGTTGAGGGCATATGTCATTAATTTCAAAGGTAGTTGGGTAAATCACCTTCCACTAATTGAATTTGCTTACAATAATAGTTACCATGCAAGCATCAAGATGGCTCCTTTTGAGGCTTTGTATGGGAGGAGATGTAGGTCTGCGATAAGATGGTATGAAGTAGGTGAGACTCAGTTGTATGGGCCTGATCTTGTTCATCAGGCGATGGAGAAAGTGAAGATCATTAGAGAATGACTCAAGACTGCTCAGAGTCGTCAGAAGTCCTATGCCAATCTTAGAGATAATCTGACAACTGCAAAGCGTCAATTATAATAATATGAAAATAAACATCTGATTGTATGACATTTGTCTTCTTTCTTATTTTTTGGTGCATTAGCATGTCATGACAGATATTTGAATCCTTGTTCAGTGAATATATTCCCTCTATTTTGAGATTCTATTTGATTTATGTCTTCTAAGTTTATACTAGTCGAATCATGAAAAGATAATGATTATATATAGCTTTGGGAGGGTAGAGTGTACACAATACAAGACAAAAGGCATTAGTGATATATGTACAAGAAGCTAGAGATGGTAACAAAACAATAGATGTTAACAAAATAAAAGTACCACATACTACTACCATCGATCTACCCGATCAATAAACATCAACAAAACAACAAGAATTAAAAATTACTAGTATAGAACTACGACTACTTGTGGACACCTAATTTTGTCCCTCCCCAATATCATTTTTACCATTTTACCTCCGTATTACTACGTGTCCTCATCCGTATAACTATATCCCACAAAAATACAAAAATAACAACCCTTAACAAAATCTCTAACAAATTAAATCCCTAACCTTATCCTAACAAATCTTATCCTAACCAACTTACCATGTACCCCACCCTCACCTCATCCACCTCACTACCCTACCTCAACCCCCTACCACTCACATTTTATTCCACTTTGTTAACAAATTGACAAAAGGACAAAAATAGGGGGGCCAACTTGGAATATTCCTTTGGATTTTCCCAATTCATTAACAGAAAAGGGAGGGGGACACGATAGGCACACACCATAACAAAGAGGACTCACACATTGATATTTTCTTTTGTTCTTCTGGACCAGGACAAATATACAACACTCAATTTTTCCAGTGAGGGGGATTCCAGGATTTGGGGAGAAAAAGAACAAAAAAACATACGCATAAACCTTCCCTTTCTTCTTCTTGGTTCATCAATACACTGATATACACATAATAGATATACACAACACACACACGGATAGAGAGAGTGAGAGAGAGCTGTGAGAGAGTGAGGGAGATCTGCGAGAGAGTGATAGAGATTTTGTGAGAAAGGGGGAGATCCGCGATTGAAATTAAAAGAGAACGATGGCGAAGCAGTTTCCGGCGAGTGAGATCATGAGGAACACGAGTTTGGTCGTTTAATTACTGTTCCAGCGATAGACTCGTCAGAATCGCGTCTAGCTGTCACATATTCATTCAAAACCCATCGGAATATGTCTCAATTGATATCTCTTTGTCGTTTTGGTCATAATCGAAGTTTACCAGGGTTACAGCGACACAAAATCATCAAACAAACCTCGATCTGCTTTTGATTCCGTCCAAACCCATTGGAATCGGGCCAAATTTCTTTTATTTCTCATGATTTTTAGTTTGAGGTCGTGTGGGTTAGTGAGAATCTGGTCCAGGTCTCTTTGTTTCTGTGATTCTCAGTTCTGAGTTGGACGAGTTCATTTGTTTGAGGTTCAGTTTGAGGTTTACAGGCGTGGATTCTCTTTATTCGAATAACATTGAGTTCAAAAGCTTCAAATGAGGTCCAATTCTACTCTTTCACCTTTTTTTATTTCATTGTTGAGATATCCGGTGCATTGAGTGAAATCTCGTGTATTGTTTGACCCTTGTTGGTGATGAATGCGTGTTGTTTTGATTTGCGGTTGGTTTTCTTGATCATGATTTGTGCGTTTAAGTGATATCTCATTTGAAAAGTAAAATTGGTTGTTTGGTGATGAAATTGAGAAATTGACAAAAAGGGTGAGTTTAGAGTAATTTTGGTTTATTGTTGTTTAATTCAGAATAAGCATGATATATTTTGGAATGTGATAGCATCATGATAGGGTGAAATTGGTCGGCAAACGGTAGGCTGGGTAGGCAAATGTAGGAATAATGATTGGTTGAGTGTTTGAATATGTGGGTGAATGATTCATTCTATTTTATCTCACAAAAATTGAAATTGTGCTCATTTGGACGGGGAATGCCCCGAGGAATTTGTATTGATTTATCCAGGGAATGACTCGAAGTATTTTGTACTCAAAGGATGTTCGTGATCAAGGCCCGAGGCATCGGGTAGAGTATGGAAGCACAATTCAGGATTAGTATCGGTTAGAGTAGGATTTATATTTTCATAACTTTTCTATTTTTGACTGTATAATTGGACTAAACATTTTGATTTTGGATTTGTTTTGTTTTGTTGATTTGATTGATTGTTTTATGTGTTTTATGCGGTTTATACATTTGTAGTGTTTAAATTAGCCGGTATGCTCTACCAAGCGACCGTGGTCTAACCACGGGATAAAGGGGTGCCTAACACCTTCCCCTCGATCAAAAGAATTCCTTAACTGGAATCTCTGTTCGCAAACCAGTTTTAAATAGTCAAATTATTTTGAAAAGGATTTTCTAAAGGTGACTTGGCACACCCGATTATGCCAAGTGGCGACTCTGAGTTTTGATTGTTACAAGTCCTTTATGAAATAAATTTTCATCTTTTGTCACTTTGATAATAAAAACCCTTTCGAAACCTTAAAATCCGAATCCTTTTGGAGTTAAAAAAGGGGTGTGACAGCTTTGGCGACTCTGTGGGGGACTATTTCAGAATTCGAGCTTATTTTGGAGTTGTATCGACTTAGTTTGTCACTATAGGTGTATGACCATTTTGTTTGTGTTGTTTTATGTTATTGTATTATCACTGTTGAGTGCCTACGTGCTCTTTGTTTACAGTTTTTATCTTATGTGTTACCGCTTTATATTTGGCATCATGTGCATAACCCGAGTCATTTTTTCTGCAACAAGTCCATAGTACACGTGTTGTACACGACCTTTAGTTGAGTCACCCTTATTTTATGGGGTGAGCCGTCGGTGTTATGTAGTAGGTGGAAAGCAAAGTAGCCACTATCGACCATATGCTCCCCCGAACATCCTTGTTAGTGAACCCCAACGTAGGTCAACCTTTAGTTCATGCTTATGAACATCATATTGAAGACCTAGCGAGGCCCATTTGGCCCTTTGTAGGAGACTCGCCTCTAAAGCATCCCTACGTGCTAAATGTTGCATCTCTGATGGTAACGTGGTCATTTGACGGACTGATGTGGGAGAAAACATGTGTTAAAAGTAAAGTGTGTGGGCATGGAAAAATAAAAAAAAAGGAAAAAGAAAAAGGAGTCAAAAAAAAAGTTTTGTAGTTTTTAGAGTTCTTTATGGCTTTTGTTTTTCACAATTCAAAAATTTCAAAAAAAAAAGAGATTTTTTTTTTTAGAATAGAAGGTTTTTATAAAGGAAAATGCAAAAACAATGGTAGAAGTTTTGTACATTTCTTATAACGACAATATCAAAAAGATTTTTCTTTCATATTTGTTGGTGTCATTTTTAGGTAAAGTGTCAAATTGAAAACTCAAAAAGATTTTATTGAGGTTTTTCATCTTCTGTTTGTGGTTGCTTCTCTCAAGTCAGGGTTCAGTCGGTTATCTAATCATTAATTATCCAATCTGGACGAACTACGCACCCCTGATTCTCCTCTCTCGGGAGTGAGATACGTAGGCAACCTATTGTCTGTTCGGGGATCTTATTAAAAAAAGTTCAAAAAAGATTTTCTTCACTATTCATTTAGAGTAGGTGTTTCCTACATGTCTTGAAAAGGAAAAAAAAAGATTTTCCTCAATAGTCGTAGGTTTCATTTTTGGTTGATCTTATTTGAAAAATTCAAAATAAAAAAATTCACTCTTTATTAGAGTAGGTGTTGTTTCATATACATCTTTAAAAGAAAACTTCAAAAAAGATTTTTCCGTTAATATGTTCAAGTTTCATTTTCATATGAAATTCAAAAATACTTTTTTTAGGTAATCATAGGTTTCATTTTGTATAGGGAATTTAAACTTGAAAAATATAAAAAGATTTTCATCAATTCTTTTGATAATTTGTTATTTCCTTTTCTTTTTAAAGTTTCAAGAAAAAGAAAAAAGAAAGGAAAAAGAGTTTAGTTGGCCATTTTGGCAAGACTTCACGAACTACGCACACCTGATTCACCTCTCCCGGGAGTGAGATACGTAGGCGCCCCTCTTGGGTTTGGTGACCTTTTAAAAAAAAAGTTTTGAAAAATAGTGTTGAATTCTAACGCATTTGCTATCTCTTGTTTAGATAGTTTAAGGTAGTGGGTTTGTGACATTTTGGCTAGTCCTCCATATTGCACCAAGTCACAAAGAAAGTTATGGCCAACAAGGATACCGAATTTGTTGTCACTGATCAGATAAGGAGTTCGGGGAATGAGAATTTGGAAGTTAATGAAGAGATTCGGAAATTAAGGTAGCAAATGATAGAAATGCATCGAGCTTTGGCTAATGGGTTGCCGTCTCCTCCATTTCCCACTGATAATCTAGAATATCTTTCTAGCTTGCCTCCAGTGTCACATGCACAATTTCCTATTGTTGTTGACACGTTACAACATGCATCAGGATCTACTCCGGGGCAACACTATCCAAACACTTCCAATATTCATTTCCTCACTCATCAACATAAATCTACCATATGCTCGGCTCCACCCACTATTCATGTTTTTGCAGCACCACCCCCACCCGAAGATCCTACTTTTGAGGTTTATCCACAAGTTGTGCCTCCTCACTCTGTGAGAGAGCCTATATTGAATATTTTTTCTGATCAACATTATTCCATTGATCCCACATTTAAATCGACTAATCCTTATGGCTACACTTACCCACCTGAATTTCCTCTTAACACTGAGAAGCCTGTTATAACAGAAGAACAAGAGGAAATGACCAGAAAATTGAGAAGTTTGGAACTGGCTATGAAAGACCTCCAGGGACTTGGGGGGTATAAAAGTGTCTCATATAAAGATCTGTGCATGTTTCCATGGGTTCATCTTCCTTTTGGATTTAAAATCCAAAGTTTGAGAAGTATGATGGACATGGAGATCCTGTTGCACACTTGAGACGTTATTGCAACCAACTAAGGGGTGCTTGGGGGAAGAAAGAACTACTCATGGCTTATTTCGGGGAGACTCTTTCAGGCCTAGCGTCAAAATAGTTTGTTGACCAAGACATTGACAAGTGGATTAGTTGGGATGACCAAGCTAATGAATTTGTGCAATAATTTCAATACAATGTGGAGTTGATCCCTGATGAAAAATCCATAAATAGTATAAAAAGAAGAATACTAAGAGTTTCAGGGAGTATGCGATTAGATGGAGCGAACAAGCTGCTAGAGTAAAACCGCCAATGAAAGAAAGCAAAATAGTGGAGGTGTTTATTCAAGCGCAAGATGAAATATATTATCAACACTTGTTACCTGCATTAGGCAAGTCATTTATTGAGGTCCTTAAAATGGGGGAAATGATAAAAGAGGTAATTAATACTGGTCGCATTGTGAGTTTTGCAACATTGAAAGCGACAACTCAAGCAATTCAAAAGGGTTCAGGAAGTATTAGAGAGACAAAGAATGAGGAAGTTGCGTCTTCTATTTTAGTTGGACAACGGGCACGGTCAAGAAGACCCCGTTATCATCACTCTCAGGCTCAAACCCAAGTTCATGCCTAAGCTCCACATAATCACTCCCAAAATCCATTATACTCTGCTTCTCCACCTCTATATCCAGTATATAATGCACAACCATATTTTCATCCCCCATCTTACCCATAGTGGAACACACCAACTCCTCATAGTCGTCCTCTAACTCCACAAACATACCAAAACCCTCCTAAGCCTAATTTTCGATCTAAGCCAAATGATGAAATGAGGCAGAATTCGAGAGATAGCTTCACACCAATTGGAGAGTCGTATGCCAGTTTATTTCAGAGATTGGTACAATGGGGTATGATCACTCCTCTCCTTGGGTACACTCTTAATCGACATTCAAGAAATTTTGATCCTAATGTACGATGTGTGTATCATTCTGATGCTCAGGGTCATAGTATTGAAGATTATCGAGACTTGAAAAGAGAAATTGAAAAGATGATTCAAGATGGATCAATTATGGTGCAGAACATTGACAGTAAGGGAAGCTCTAGTCATATTGATATGCAAACTAGTGGCTAAGTTGTCAGGATAAGTAATTGAGAAGTCACCCTTCTCCCTACTAGGAATAAGACTGGTAGTTTGTTTTCTTTTCTTTTCTTTTTTTTGAATCATTTTAGGGTTGTAGTTCTGGATCTATCTTGTTTTGTCCTTTTGTCGTTTAGGTTCAAACCCTTCTATCTTTTATTTCAACTAAATGAATTGTTCCTTTTCCTTTGTGTTTTAAATATGTGTTGTTTTCTTGTTTTCTTTATACAATACATTATATGTTGAATCTAGTGATATGGCATTTTTGCGGAATTTTCAGTCAGATCTTAAAATCTTATTTAACCATGAAACATTGGATCAGAGTGCTAAAGTTAAGAGAAACATATGAGAAAATAGTAGAGTGCTGAGACATTTGGTGATGGCATCAGGTGAGAAATAAAAATGAGAGAGTCTTATTGGTGAAAACCCTCATGGGCACCATAAGGAAATAGTGAGCTGAGAGAATGAAACAGGTTTGTTGGCGAAAACCCTTCAAGGCGCCACTAGTCGAATGAGGTTTCCAAATGAATTTGGCCTAAGGAAGCAACTCAGTTTCAAGGCCAATAACTCAACAACAATTGGTAGAAGTTTGGATGGAAAGATTAGGCAGCTTAATCCAAAATGCATGACATAATCATTAGAGTTAACTTTCTTTTCTAGATAAATTTTCATTTCTTTGTTTCATTGTATTTTCTTTCTTCTCTTTATTTGATTTTATTTTATTTTCTTGAGTAAGTTAACCAAGTAAAAAATCATTGTCATTTTCTCTTGTCTTTGAGTCAAGACCATATAAAAAACAAGTGAGAAAGATTTCAAAACTGGCTACCAGCTTCTTTAATTAAACAAAGTAAGACAATAGCAAACACATGAAAGAGACATGATTTTGAGCCAGAAAAGGACATGCAGAAAGTTTTGTCAACAGACAAGTCTGGGAACCCATGGAAATACTAAGGTGCAAAGGGTTTATCTAAGAAACATGGAAAAATAGAAATACTGTGTTTGTTTCAGAGTCACTCTTAATAACCTGAGTTTGGGTCAATGATGCATGCTAAAGGATAGAAGCAAGGTTAAATGTGATGAGGGAAAGAGCGATCGCCGCGAAAGCTAAAGCCACAAACCAGTCAGCGTGTTTTAAACTAACAAGTTTTCTTTGATGAAACAGGAAACATATTACCTTCAAAGCAGGGACTTCAGAGCATAAACATCAAGGGCTGCAATGCCTCACTTTTACAAATGCAGGAAGCAATATTGCTGCACAGGTTCGATAATAAAATCATGGTAAAAATTCATCATCCCATATCCCTCGGAGATACACTTGTCCAGGGATTTCATTTTTTTTTTCTAGGTGATACACTTATTAAATTGAACCATCACTCCTAGGAGACGTACCTTCTAGTCGAGTCATCTCCCTTGATTCCTATAAGACGTACCTTTTAGTCGAGTCACCTCCTTTGATTCCTATAAGACGTACCATTTAGTCAAGTCATTCCCTTGATTCCTATAAGACGTACCTTTTAGTCGAGTCATTCTCCTTGACTCCTATAAGCGTACCTTTTAGTTCATTCTCCTTGATTCCTACAAGACATAACTTTGGTCGAGTCATTCCCTTTGATTCCTATAAGATGTACCTTTTAGTCGAGTCACCCAACTTGATTCCTATAAGACATACCTTTTAGTCAAGTCATATCCCTTGATTCCTATAAGACGTACCTTTTAGTCGAGTCATTTTCCTTGATTCCTATAAGACGTACCTTTTAGTCGAGTCATTCCCTTTGATTCATATAAGACATACCTTTTAGTCGAGTCATTCCCTTTGATTCCTATAAGACGTACCTTTTAGTCGAATCATTCCAATTAACTCATAGAAGATGGATTTCTTTGTTTGGGATAATTTTCTTTTTAGTTTTGATGTGATTTTAGGAGCCCACCTGAAGAACAGGGCGAATAAATGAAAAGTCAAGAAACATGGTGAAAAAGTTGAAAGTCAAGCAACAAGGTGAAGAAATTAAAAGTCAACAAATAAAAAATAGCAAGTCAGGAACCCGCCTGAAAAATAGGGTGAAGAAATTGAAAACCAAGCAACAAGTGATGAAATTGTAAGTCGGGAGCTTTCTCGAAAAATGGAGTGATGAAATTGCAAGTCAGGATCCCGCCTGAAGAACTGGGTGAAGAAATTGCAAGTCAGGAGCCCGCCTGAAGAATAGGGTGATGAAGTAGCAAGTCAAGAGTCAAGAAAATCTGCATAGATAGAGTTTTTTTTAATTTCATTTATGTTTTTAACTTGTAATTTTCATTTTTTGATGTAATGACAGAGCCGCGGACCAGAACCTCGATGGAACCTCACTCAACTCTCCAACTCGGTATAGTTCTTCTCTTTCCAATCCTTTAAGATACCCATGACTTGATTCCCTCATAACTTGGGTAGGTAGGATGTCCTAAATCAAGACTTGGTCTCCCTCCTTCCTTCTGTTTTATTTTTGAATAATGGTCGGGACAAAATTTTGTCTCGTTGTCTACTTCTTTGACCCAAAACACATCCTGTTTACATTAAAAGGAGGCATGATGTGGACACCAAACTTTGTCCCTCCCCGATAGCATTTTAACCATTTTACCTCCGTATTACTATGTGTCCTCATCCATATAATTATATCACACAAAAATACAAAAATAACAACCCTTAACAAAATCTCTAACAAATTAAATCCCTAACCTTATCCTAACAAATATTATCCTAACCAACTTACCACGTACCCCACCCTCACCTCACCCACCTCACTACCCTACCTCAACCCCCCCACCACTCACATTTTATTCCACTTTGTTAACAAATAGACAAAAGGACAAAAACGGGGGCCAACTTGGAATATTCCTTTGGATTTTTCTAATTCATTGATAGAAAAAAGAGGGGGACACAATAGGCACACACCATAACAAAGAGGACCCACACATTGATATTTTATTTTGTTCTTTTGGACCAGGACATATATACAACACTCCATTTTTCCAGTGAGGGGGATTCCAGGATTTGGGGAGAACAAGAACAAAAAAATACGCATAAACCTTCCTTTTCTTCTTCTTGGTTCATCAATACACTGACATACACACAATAGATATACACAACACACACATGGACAGAGAGAGGTAGAGAGATCTTCGAGAGAGTTATAGAGATCTGCGAGAGAGTGATAGAGATTTTGCAAGAGAGGGAGAGATCCACGATTGAAATTGAAAGATAACGATGGTGAAGCAGTTTCTGGTGAGTGAGATCTTGAGGTACACGAGTTTGGTTGTTTGATTCCTGTTCCAGTGATAGACTCGTCGGAATCACATCTAGCTGTCACAAATTCGTTAAAAACCCATCGGAATACGTCTCAACTGATATCTCTTTGTCGTTTTGGTCATAGCCAAAGTTTACCGATGTTACAACGACACCAAATCATCAAACAAACCTCGATCTGCTTTTGATTCCGTCCAAACCCATTGGAATCGGGCTAGATTTCTTTTATTTCTCACAATTTTTAGTTTGAGGTCATGTGGGTTCATGAGAATCTGGTCTAGGTCTCTTTGTTTCTGTGATTCTCAGTTCTGAGTTGGATGAGTTCGTTTGTTTGAGGTTCGGTTTGAGGTTTCCGGGTGTGGATTCTCTTTATTCGAATAACATTGAGTTTGAAAGCTTCAAATGAGGTCCAATTCTACTATTTCACCTCTTTTTATTTCATTATTGAGATATCTGGTGCATTGAATGAAATCTCGTGTATTGTTTGACCCTTGTTGGTGATGAATGCGTGCTGTTTTGATTTACAGTTGGTTTTCTTGATCATGATTTGTATGTTGAAGTGATATCTCATTTGAAAAGTAAAATTGGTTGTTTTGGGATGAAATTAAGAAATTGACAAAAAGGGTGAGTTTAGATTAATTTTGGTTTATTGTTGTTTCATTCGGAATAAGCATGATATTGTTTGGAACGTGATAGAATCATGATAGGGTGAAATTTGTAGGCAAACGGTAGGATGGGTAGAAAAATGTAGAAATAACGATTGGTTGACTGTTTGAATATGTGGGTGATGATTCGTCCTATTTTATCACATAAAAATTGAATTATGCTCATTTGGCCGGGGAATACCCTGAGGAATTTGTACTGATTTATCCGGGGAATGCCTCGAAGTATTTTGTACTCAAAAGATGTTCGTGATCAAGGACCGAGGCATCGGGTAGAGCATGGAAGCACAATTTAGGATTAGTATCGGTTAGAGTAGGATTTATATTTTCACAATTTTTCTATTTTTGACTGTATAATTAAACTTAACATTTTGATTTTGGATTTGTTTTGTTTTGTTTATTTGATTGATTGTTTTGTGTGTTTTATGTGGTTTATACATTTGTAGTGTCTAAATAAACCGGTATGCTCCACTAAGCAATCGTAGTCTAACCACGGGATCGAGGGGTCCCTAACACTTTCCCTCGATCAACAGAATTTCATAATCGGAATCTCTGTTCGCAAACCAGTTTTTAAGAGTCAAATCATTTTGAAAAGGATTTTCTAAAGGTGACTTGGCACACCCGATTATGCCAAGTGACGACTCTGAGTTTTGATTGTTAAAAGTCCTTTTCGTAACAAATTTTCATCTTTTGTCACTTTGATAATAAAAACCCTTTCGAAACCTTATAATCCGAATCTTTTTGGAGTTAAAAAAGGGGTGTGACACTACTAATACTGGTTACAAAACTCACTCCTACCTACTAGTATGATGTACGCATAGTGCAGAACTTATCCCTTATTAGAAACTTGATATTGTTGTATATGGTGATACAACAATTTCTGATAGAATTTCTAACTTTTTCATTTTAACCTTAGTAGTAATTGTTCTTGGAGACTATAAACAACTCAAACCTACTAATCAATGTTTCTAAGCATAACCAAAACAAGACCATCAGTCTCTCCAAAAGCTCACAACAGAGGTACAAATTGGTTATTCCTATTGCCACTTATGTACTTCTATATACCCAAAGGTCAAAAGAGAAAAAGTGAAATGCCAATAAGGTCCATAGAGGTAGACCGAAACACCAACTAGTATGGCTAATATAGTGCATATAGTTGAAGCTATGGATAACCTTATTACTACTTCTCCGCAGTTGTGGGTCTTTGTTCATAATGCTAGCTATGCTGAAATGGTGGGTCCTCTTTACTTTTGGTTTCTTTTTTTCTCTTTTTCACTTGCAAGTTCTTATATTTTGATGTTGCAGATTTCACTTGGCAGGTAAAAGAAAGAAAAAGTATCAAAATAGTGACTACTGCTTACTGAAGCTAGTAGAAAATGCTAAACTTTTATTTGAATTGATATAGTAGAATAAATCTGTTCTTTTTATATTCTAAGAAAATATGAAGCAAAAATGCAAGAAGCCAACACATTCATTGTTAGCGAACCTATAAGGACGGCAAACCGACAATCATAACATAACTTCCCAAGATTTGGATCAAGAAGAGGATCATGTTGTGAATGAGAATATGACAACTCCTACTCTCAGTGATGACAATTTAATTTCTTCTTTAAACTCTAATGAAGCTAGCTCAAAAGTGAAAGAGGAGCCGCTACTTGTCAAGATTAAAGGTTAGAAGTAATTTCATTTTATTCTTTATTTTTTTTGTTATTATTACTTTCGATTAAAGCTAATTGCTTGTTAAAATGGTCGATACTTCGATCGGAGAAATTACAACTCAAAAGATGCAAGTAGATCGAGTTTGGAACTTAGAAAAAAAAATAGAAAAGTCATGGTGGAACTCAATGGAGATGGATAAGGAAGTGATAATGGTTCAAACTTGCTTGTGAGATTTCTTGGAAGACTTTCTCAAAATTCTGTATTTTGTCCTATATCCGTTGTGAGATGGGATAGAATGCCAAAAGAGAAAAAACAATTAATGTGGGAGATTATTGAGGTAACTACCTAACTTTATTGTCATTCAGTTAGTTTATTTTTTGTTGATACACATTGATTTATGAATACAATCAAATTTGAAGGAGCATTTCGAGTTTGATTATGAAGCTGGAGTTGATTGGGTGATGCAATCTTTACGCGATAGGTGGAGGTCCTTCAAATATAAGTTACGAAATAACTTCTATCCCAACAAAAGTAACACAGAGATACTTGAGAAAACTCCCGAAAACATTGATTCTGTTATTGATTGGACTGCTTTTGTGCATCACTATAATGAGGAGGTGACGAAGGTAGTGGGTTAAATAATCACTAAAGTTTTTTTTGTAAAATTTTGTGTTTGTACCCCTCTACTACTTATAATTGAATTGATGTTTGAGAATTGCAGAAACAATGTGCACAAAATGCAAAAAAAAATAGAAAGAAAATTAAAGTCTCGCATGCTGGTGGTAGCAAAAGCAATGTAAGGAGAGGTCGTCAAATGGTAAGTTTCTTAATTTTAAATTTTATTTGAAAATTATTTTATATAATGTGTTTCATGTTACTTATTTTATATTTATATATAACTGGTTAATGGTAGGAACAAAAATTGGGTAGGCCTGTGTATCGAAGTGAGGTTGTTTTGTCAACTTTACTGAAGAAGGATGGTAATTTTGCGAATGAAGAAGGGAATATTTTAGCGGTAAGATTCATATACTTATCCATATTCAAATTTTAGTTTTGATGTTGATTTATTGATATATAATTTTACTACGCTAGCTATCACAAATGTTTGTACCAAATATGCGAGATTTGTGTGTACATTATGTTTCAAGAATGTTTGCTTGGAGATTCTTGATGGTTTATGTGTTTGTTTTGGGTATTTGGGGATCAAGTTTTGAGCTTTAAGGGATTCTTGAACTTTTAAGTTATTTATGTGTTTGTTGTGGTATGATAAGAGGCTGCTATCTCCGAGATCTCTAAGATGTCTTTCCGATTTGTATCTTGCATGTGGTATTTGCATTTATAATGAAGAGTCAAAGTCTTGAAAATATTACTAAAACAGCTCATTAAGGATAACAAACAAACTATGAACAGAAGAATAACCTGGATATAAGTATTTGTTGAGTTTATAATTTGTAAATTCTTAGCTCCTGTAAGAGATGAAATTCAGACAAATAAAACCATTAGTTGTTAAGTAAAATATGCCACCATCGACGGAGCATGTGATTTATCCATTCACCAAAAAAAATAAAATGCAAATCACATGTTCAACCTACTCATGTACATTGCACACTCCAAATTACAGAGCAGTAACTTCTGAGTACATTGCACACTCCAAATTACAGAGTAGTATTTATCTATTGATAGTTCTACACTGCAATAATCAGAAAAAACAAGGAACCAAATATACTTTGTTCTGGTCTTGAACATCAAACATCTAGTTCATGCGGAGTTTAAATAATTCGTTCAAGCATAAAACGCTTAACATTGGCGAAAGGAATTGATCAAACAAAACCTTTGAGCTAAGCATCTGTAAGGGCCAAAACAGCCTAAAGAACTTTGCACATAGGTACAGTTTGGTATGTTATCTTCCGCAATATGGCTTATTCAGTACATGAAGTAACGTGAATTCGTGGTCAACTTTAATCATTATAATAATTTCCACTAAAATAGGTCCGATTTATCGATAATAAGAAAACCCGCAAAATATGGTAGCTTTATCAGTAATTTATCGCTAAATAAATGTCGTTGAAAGTAATTACTTTTAGCGCCAATAATATAAGCATTTACGAAACATTCAATATAAATGCCACTAAACACTTTAACAACATTAAATGCAATGACCTTAACTTAAATGACATTAAATATTTTTGTTGTAATATTTATTGCCGCAAAATATCTCTTTTGTTGTAGTTGGTAGTCAGTAACCACCATATACCTAGCACGACATATGATAATATACAAACAAGCATACAACGATTTTCTTTTGAGATTTGTAATATCTAGATACATGTTAAAGAAGAGAGCAACACCATTCAATATTTCAAGGATAACAAATACATGTTAAATGTTAGAGAAGAGAGCAACACTATTTAAGGATAACATCAACATGACAATGGACAAATAACATAACACATATAATTAACATTACTGGGTTCAAATGAATCATAACCGATGATAAAATATTAAATAACGACCCAAACAACACACACTAACATCATGCAAACGATAAAATCAACAGGACAATGGACTGACAACATGGCACATAACTAAACTTATAGGGTTCGAATGAATCATAACAGATGATGAACATCATCGGATGACTCAAATTAGATATTTGTTATAAAAAGTATTTTAGTGTTTTTTTTTTTATAATTGAACAAAATTAAATCATTATGTTTATGTTACAAAACATAATTATGTTCTTTTGGTACAATAAAAAAAGAATTTAGATTTTGTGCATTGTCAGTTTACAAAATATTTTACACTATCAGGTAAATTTGACTTGCTATTGCAGGTTATTTAATTTGTTTTTTCTTTTATGTAAATAGTTAGATAACCTGCAATAACAGATCAAGCTAACTGATAGTGCCAAATATTTTATTCACTAACTCTGCATAGAACTTAAACGCATAAAAAAAAATGATTATTCTAAAATGATTAATCGGGGCACAAAGCCACTAACACTTAAAAAGTTGACCAATTTTTTTTTTTAAATTGTTTTCTTCTTACAAGGACTTTGTTTAATTATTCTTATTTTTTATGGTAGGATTTGGATTTTCAATCCTTTTAGTTCCTCTTCCAGTAACTTTACCTTGACGTACATTATTTTTCTTTTGTAAAGTAAGTATGATTTTCAATCTGTGTGTATTTTACATTGAATTTATCTAAATCCGTGACCTCCCTCGCGAATTACGCGATTACAACGACCATGAATTGAGTCAATAAAATTCAGGTATGCATATTATTTCACAAACAACAGCAGGGTAGTCATTTAAACTGTCGGTGTATATTGGTCAAGCCTTTTTTCTATTGTATGCGTTGTCCAGTATTATGCCAAGTATGTATCGTAAGTGCAGTTTAATAGTGGAAAAATTTTGTAAATTTTTTCATTAGATTATGTGACTTACGTATGTATTGTTGTTTGGTTGAAAGTAAGTTATCTTGAAATTAACTATGCAAGATTAGGTATTCCACCCCTAAGGTGGGATTAATAACACTACAATTACGGAATAAGTTATCTCAGGCATTTTATCTCAATCAAATATGCGATAAATTGATCCTACCATTAAACCCAATATTAATTATCTCTAATCCCTTATACCAAACGATCCCATACACTAATCATAGTGCTGACTGTACTCTACTACATTCCATTTTTACCATAGATTTTTGGAATTCCTGTAGAATATTATTGCAATGGTCAAATCATTGTTTTTACGTAGTCAACAATCTAATGCTCTTTATCATGGTTAGTATTAAGATATATTCTCATAATAATATTTCCTTAATAGGACCACTAAAATAGGTCTTATTTAACGGTAGCTTTACCAGCAATTTATCGCTAAATAAAAAGTCGTTGAAAATAATTATTTTTGGTGCTAATAATATGAGCATTTACCTGCACTTGATATAACTGCCACTAAAGACTTTAACGCCAAGCAATGACCTTAACATAAATGCCGTTAAATAGTTTTGTGGAAATATTTATTTACGCAAAATATCTCTTTAATTGTAATGGTAGCCAGTAGTAGCCACCGTATACCTAGCACGACATATGATAATATACAAACGGGCATCTATCGATTTTCTTTTGAAGATGTGTAGTATCTAGATATATGCTGTTAAAGACGAAAGCAACACCAATCAAGTATAAAATCAATATAACAATAAACTAATAACATAACATATATATATAATTAATATTAATGGGTTCGAATGAACCATAACTGATGATAGAACATCATAAGATGACTCAAAGGACGCACTGACACCATTCAAACGACAAAAACAACACGACTATGGACTGATAACATGACTCGAACGACACACACTAACATCAGTCAAATGATAAAATCAACATGACAATGGACAGACAACATGACACAATAACTAAACTTAAAGGGTTCGAACGAACCATAAGATAGATGATAGGACTGACTCAAATTATAAGACATGACACACTGGGGATAACTTAAATGACACGATAAACCTAGATGCGTGCTTATAACTCATGCTCCTTCCACAATGCTCGACTTAGAAATGACAGTTGAACTAGTAGGGAACTGCAGAAAAAGTAGATCCACCAGCCCTAATTAGGAAAGGGTGCACCAACATTGGGTCCACCTGAAGAACTTGCCCCATCACCACTAGTAGGATACAAGGCACTTCCAAGGGAGAGAAATGGGAGTGGAGCATCACTCCCCATTTGTTGAAGTTCTGCCTCGAATTCAACTTTTCGCTTTTGAGCTTCCAATGCCTCCTTCAATTGTTCAAGTTGGGAGAGGCTAAGTCCTTCAATAATAGGAGATTCGCACACACGATCGTAGGCTCCCCTCCCAGATTCAAGTAGGGATTCCCCTATAGCTCTCTCCTTCTGGAGAGACTCCTGCTAGTCCATGACCTCCTTCCTGAGCCCACGTTGACCAGTGTTTCGATGAGCCATGATTAGGTGGTAATGGCGATCATCATCATTTGGTGGAGGGAGGTACCTCCCCAGGAACCTATCCACCAGCGACTCCACTGAAGGGTGGCCAAAGGAGTAAACTTTGTTGGCCTTGCCTGGAGAAAATACCACATTGGCAATTTCAGCAACACATAGCGTACAAAGTTCACTAGACTTTTTGAACAGACCAGTGATGATAGGCGAATTTACACGCCTATATCAATATATTTTGCCCATATTTTAGCCTAGTTTTGAGAACAAATTATATATTTCATGCACTTTTAGTCCTTTTTCCTATAAATGAGCTAACGAACATGATTAGTAAAGTTTCAGGTATAAATGATGCAGAATTCAGCATTTTATGGCTTACTTGACGCAAAAGAAAGCTCACGATGGAAGGGAAGGGAGTTTACACGCCTAAGGACCAAAACTGCTGCATGGAAAATCTGTCCCGGGCTAAAACTGCATTTCTGAAGACTTTGGGGATCTGCAGTAACTTAGTTGGATTTGGACAATGATACATTAACCTAGTACAATTGGGTTATGTATTTCATTAGTTTATTTGGATTATGATAATGTTACATTAACCTAGTACAATTGGGTTAAGTATTACATTAGCCTAGTAGGATTTGGTTAGATATTTTATTTATCTAGTAGGATTAGGATATGGGTATTATAAATACCCTATCATGCTAGAGATTTTATAACTTCTCATCTTACAATTCAATTTTATTACTCTACAACTCTTCTAATCTTTCCATTAATTCTATTTTTCTTCTTCTACTCTTCTATTCTTAAACTCCACAACAAGAGAATCGTTACTTGCTAAGGAATCACGCCTCACGCCTATCACTTGATCTACACGCCATTACTCAATATCGTGATATAATAACAATGTCAATCGTGATTTCCTTCGCATTCATGGGTAACTAAACTTCTTTGTTGGGGTTATGGAAGCCGAATGAGTTACTATCTATTCCTGTGAGTTTGTGAGTTCGAGGCACGTATATTGCTTATATCATTATTCTCTTCATCTTAAATCTACATTCTTTGCGGTTGCAAACGCAAGAATACGCCAGTCTAACATTTAACTTGTTCGAGAGAAAAGTTATTTGTCTGGAAAAGAGATAATGTCAAGGTAGTAGGACACCCTTTCCTATTAATAAGCTAGTGCCGTAACTGGACTAACCTCTTGGAGAATTCATACCATTAGACACGCTTTAAGCTCGAGAGAGTTAAAGTGAAATAGTCCTTGTTTAGGTCGAGAGACGCTTGGAGTTACCATCGACTACAATCCTCTATAAGCAATTGCATGTCAGAATTCTACACACTCATAGCCAATAGAGACGTATACCTCAGAAGGTGGACATAACCCCAACGCTTCAATTCTCATTGTTTACAAATAACGTAACAATCTCTCTCTTTTTACTTTATTATTTTCAGCTTTTGTTTACATTACTTGCAAAACAAGAATCCCCCCTTCTTACGAGACTTGCACCAAAAGTTTAGTAATTTTACTTACTTGTTGGCCAAGCTATTCCCTGTGGGATCGACACCCAACCCAGGTTGGGTTCTATATTTGCTAACGACCGCTTTACACTCAAAAGAGAGTTGTAGATTGAGCGTTATCAAAAATTGGCGTCGTTGCCGGGGAATACAAGTGTCAATTAAGTTCGTGATAATTACTAGACCCTTTGGTCAATGATTCTCGTACTTTTACTTTTAGTTTTTGTTTTTGTCTACTGCAGGTTTTTATTTTAGTGCATGCCCCATACTCAAAGTTCTGGTCAACCGTTATTACCAATCAATCCTGAACCACAACGCATTGGTAGAATGGAAGCACAAGCTGAAATCGCAAGGATGGCTGCTCAACAGGAGCAGGCGAGATTAGCTGCTCTTGCCGCCGCCCAAGTACACCAACAAAACATTGATAACCCTGGGCGAGCAACAAACCCTGACGATGAGGATTTAGGTGATGACGAGTTACTAAACCCAAGGCATGATGCTGAAATCACAACACCTGCCAACAGAAGAGGTCAACAAGCTCGGTATAGACATGATCGCCAACCTATGCAGCCAGCTTTCGACGATGATGATGATGATCTTGATGGTGCCGGAGCCACTGGAGCTATAATTCCACCACCATTAGCGCCCGGAGTCAAGTTCAACATCACAAGCACCATGATTCAGTTATTGCAACTCAAGGGATTGTTTGGTGGACTAGCAGGCGATGATCCGAATATGGATCTCATCAACTTTCTTTCTATATGCAAGTCTTTTGACAATCCTGGTGTTGGTCAGAATGCAATTCGATTACGTCTATTTCCATTGTCTCTGTCTGGGGAGGAAACACTATGGTTGAATGGGCTGACTCCTGATTCAATTACAAATTGGAGGCAATTGAGAGACGCTTTCCTAGAAAGATTCTTTCCGCCTTCCAAAAGGGCACAATTGAGAGATGAAATCAACAACTTTCGTCAGCTTCCCACTGAAGCTCTTCATGAAACATGGGAAAGGTTCAAGACAAAGCTAGCGAGATGCCCAAACCATCACATGACTAATGTTCACCTCATGGAGATATTGTATAGAGCCTTGAATTCAATAACTAAGCCAGTGGTGGATAACGCAGCTGGAGGATCTTTTATGGACCTCACCTTTGGTCAAGCAAGCAATATGCTAGATCGCATGACGAAACAAAGTAGAGCTTGGCATACCAGGGATTCAGAGGTAGCAAGCCCCACTTTATCTATAGGCATGACTGCAGACCAAAGAAGAAGACAAGAAGAACGTGATCAAGATTTAGCGCACATGAAAACGCAAGTGGATCTTCTGACAAAGCATTTATTATCAAGGAAGACCGAAAAAGTGAAAGCTGTGGCGCTAAAAGGAAGAGACGAATCTGATTCAGAAGAGGAGGCCAACTACTTGAACAATCAGGGGGGTTTCCGTGGGAATACCCAAGGAAACCAAGGTCGGAACTATTATGATAAATCTGGAAGCAAAGACCAAGGTAGTTGGAATAAAAACAATGAAAAGAGTGGTTTGAACGTTCCCCCTGGTAGACGTGATACCACCACATCTAATTCTGGAAGTATGGAAGACATGATGGCTAAATTATTGAAAGGAGTGGAAGCAACGAGAGCGGGAGTTACTGAGGTAATTAATGCTTTGTCCTCCATGAAAGAACTAGTTGATTCTCATTCCACTTCAATCAAGAAAATAGAGCAGCAACTGAGCCAACATTCAGCAGCACTCAATCAAAGAAAGGCTGGCACTTTACCTAGCGATACTGTGCAAAACCCAAGGAATGATGGGTCATGCATGGCCATCACTACCAGAAGTGGTAAGGTGCTGGAACCTTCAGAAAAAGGCAAGCAAGTGGTTGACGAAGTTGCGGACATGGATGATAACGTAAAAGGAGAAGATGCCGCAACAACCAGTCCTGACGTCAAGGATGTCACGCCCAGTGACGTGCAGCCTGAAAAAATGGAAAAATGGAAGCAAGAGGAGAAGAAAGCCATGGAGAGAACACTTCCATACCCATCACCACCTTTTCCCCAAAGATTGAAGAAGGTGGCGGATGACACTAAGTTCAGCAAATTTATGACTATGTTGAAGCAGCTGACCATTAATGTTCCATTGGTAGAGGCACTTGAACAAATGCCTGGGTATGCGAAGTTTATGAAAGATCTTTTGACTAAGAAGAGGGAAGCAAGTTATGAGCTGAAGGATGATGTGCATCATTGTAGTGCAATTGCTACCCGATCGATAGTTCAGAAGAAGGCCGACCCCGGAGCTTTCACTATTCCTTGCACCGTCGGATCTTTGAACTTTGCCAAAGCATTATGTGACCTAGGAGCCAGCATCAAATTGATTCCATTATCGATCTACAAGAATTTGGGGTTAGGAGATCCTACACCAACTAATATGAGGCTTGTTATGGCGGATAGGTCGGTAAAACGACCGGTTGGTATTCTATGCGATGTCTTGGTAAAGGTTTCTTCATTTATCTTTCCAGCAGACTTTGTCATCTTGGATTGTGAAGCAGATTCAGAGGTTCCCATAATCTTGGGATGCCCTTTCCTTGCTACAGGAAGTGTGCTCATTGATTTGAGAGCTAATGAACTTTCATTCCGAATAAATGACAAAGTGGTTCGATTTGATGTTTGCAAATAAATGAAGCAACCCAAAGATCTGAGTGTATTTTCTGTGGCTGATGTTGTCTTTGATGATGAGAAAGAACGACTTGAAGAAGAGCAATTTCTTGATGATCCTTTGGAGGTTTTGCTAATGAAAGGAGAGAATGAGGATGCTGAAATTTCTGAAGAAGCTATTTGTGCTCTATCGGGATTAGGGACATATCGCTATACTCCCAAGAAGCTGGATCTTGATCTCAAGAATCGACCCACACCACCAGCCAAGCCATCTATTGAAGAACCACCCACACTAAAATTGAAGGAGCTTCCAAGTCATTTGAAGTACGCATTCTTAGGAAGCGAAAACACACTTCCAGTCATAGTGGCAGCCGATTTGGGTGAGCAACAAGTTACAGCTCTTATTGCGATCTTACGCAAGTATATTAGAGACATTGGATGGACCATTGCGGATATTATTGGTATTCCACCTGGGATTTGCACACATAAAATTCAGCTTCAAGAAAAGTGCACACCCACCATTGAACATCAAAGGAGTTTAAACCCACCTATGCAAGAAGTGGTAAAGAAGGAGATTATCAAGTGGTTAGACGCAGGAGTTGTATATCCTATCTCTGATAGTACATGGGTAAGTCCTGTACAATGTGTTCCCAAGAAAAGGAGGAATGACGGTGGTCGCGAATGCAAAGAATGAGCTTATTCCACTCAAGCCCGTTACTGGATGGAGAGTATGCATGGACTACCACAAGCTGAATTCTTGGACACTCAAGGATCACTTCCCCATGCCATTTATGGACCAAATTCTAGATCAATTAGCGGGGAAATGATGGTTTTGCTTCTTGGATGGTTATTCAGGTTATAATCAGATTTGTATTTCTCCCGAAGACCAAGAGAAGACAACGTTTACATGCCCATATGGTACGTTTGCCTTCAAACGCATGCCATTCAGGTTGTGTAATGCACCAGCCACCTTTCAATGTTGTATGATGTCTATTTTCTCTGATATGGTTGAAAACACTTTGGAGGTATTTATGGACGACTTTTCAGTTGTCGGTGAGTCTTTTGAAGAATGTTTGGCAAACTTGAGCATGACATTGCAAAGATGTGTAGAGTTCAACCTTGTGTTGAATTGGGAGAAGTGCCACTTCATGGTAAAAGAAGGAATCGTTCTTGGGCACAAGATCTCTGAAAGAGGAATAGAGGTTGATCGAGCAAAAATAGAGGTAATTGAGAAGCTACCGCCTCCAATTTCGGTGAAGGGAGTTCGTAGTTTTCTTGGCCATGCTGGTTTCTATCGTAGATTCATCAAAGACTTGTCCAAAATTTCTATTCCATTGTGCAAACTATTGGAGAAAGATGCGAAGTTTGACTTTAATGACAATTGCTTAAAGGCATTCGAATGCCTTAAAGGAAAACTCATTGAAGCCCCTATCATGGTAGCACCAGATTGGACGCTCCCGTTTGAGGTCATGTGCGATGCTAGTGGTGTAGCCGTTGGTGCTGTTCTTGGACAATGAAAGGATAAATTATTTCATCCTATCTACTATGCGAGTAAGGT
Organism: Capsicum pubescens; assembly: GCA_030864215.1. Classification (NCBI taxonomy): domain Eukaryota; kingdom Viridiplantae; phylum Streptophyta; class Magnoliopsida; order Solanales; family Solanaceae; genus Capsicum; species Capsicum pubescens. The sequence goes on along the minus strand of CM061545.1, from coordinate 269,406,480 downwards.
CCTAAATGAAGCCCAAAGGAACTACACTGTTACTGAACAAGAGCTCCTAGCGGTTGTGTATGCGTTTGAGAAGTTTCGTGCCTATCTATTGGGTACTAAGGTGATCGTCCATACAGACCATACATCTCTTAGGTATCTAATGATGAAGAAGGATGCAAAACCAAGGTTGATTCGATGGGTATTGCTGCTGCAAGAGTTTGATTTCGAAGTTAAAGATAGAAGAGGTTGCGAGAACCAAGTGGCTGATCACCTATCTAGACTTGAGAATGAACATGTGGCACAACCTGAAATTTAGATTGATGATGCATTCCCTGACGAGGAGATATTAGCGACAAAAATGGAGAAAGTACCATGGTATGCCGACTTTGCAAATTTCGTAGTGAGTAATGTGCTACCTACCAATTTATCTTACCACCAAAGGAGGAAGTTTATGCATGACGTTCAGCACTACTATTAGGATGAACCTTATTTGTTTCGAAGATGCGCGGATGGGATCATTCGACGATGTATATCCCATAAAGAAGTGCCGACTACATTGGAAGCATGCCACACTTCGCAAGTTGGAGGACATCATGCAGGCAATCGAACGACAAGAAAAGTATTGCAAAGTAGTTATTATTGGCCTTCGATATTCAGAGATGCATACGACTATGTGAGAAGGTGTGACCAATGCCAACGTCAAGGTGCTATTTCAAAACACCATAAAATGCCCATGTCCAAAATTCTGGAGGTAGAACTCTTTGATGTTTGGGGTATTGATTTCATGGGTCCATTCGTGAATTCGTTTGGAATGAAGTACATCTTGGTTGCTGTGGATTATGTTTCGAAATGGGTTGAAGCTGTAGCATTGGCCGACAACGAAGGAAAGCGTGTTGTAGCGTTCTTAAATAAGAATATCTTCTCTCGCTTTGGAGTACCTCGTACTATCATAAGTGATGGAGGATCTCACTTTTGCAACAAGCTATTCAAATCTGTATTGGCCAAGTATGGTGTCAAGCAACACAAGGTAGCTACGCCTTATCATCCCCAAACTAGTGGACAAGTAGAGGTTTCCAATCGCGAGATTAAGCAAATTCTTGCAAAGACGGTTAATGCAAATAGGAAGGATTGGTCTCGAAAGCTAGATGATGCACTATGGGCATATAGGACTGCATTCAAGACACCCATTGGCATGTCTCCTTATCAACTAGTTTATGGGAAGGCTTGTCATCTACCCATCGAGATTGAATACAAGGCATTGTGGGCATTGAAGCACTTGATTCTGAATTGGGATGATATGAAGAATCTGAGGTTGGAGCAGCTGAACGAATTAGATGAGTTCCGTCTCCATGCATATGAAAGATCGGATTTATACAAGGAGCGGATGAAGAAGTATCATGATCAGCGGATTGTTTGATGAAACTTCCAAAAGGGTGATATGGTACTACTCTTCAACTCCAGATTTAAGCTCTTCCCAGGTAAGTTAAAATCTAAGTGGTCTGGTCCATTTAATGTTATCCAAGTCTACTCGTCTGGAGTAGTCGAATTGGAAGGCAATAAGGGTGTTGTCTTCAAAGTGAATGGCCAACGTGTTAAGCCTTATATCGGTCCTCTTGACTCGATGAATGACATAGCCATCACTTATCTCGACGAAGTCTAAGTACTCGAGATTACTACGTCGAGCCACGACAATAAATAAGGCGCTAGATGGGAGGCAACCCATCGTTTATCGTTTTTCATTTATCATTTATCGTTTTCTTTCATTCTAGTACTTGTTTTGATTTTGATAAATGAAAAATCCAAAAATAAGAGTCGTGCCACGACCAAAACTAAGGCGCTTGGTGGGAGGCAACCCATCGTACTAATCGTTTTCATTTGTTTGAGCGAATATAGGTGCAAGAAGTAGTCAACGAGGAGATTGATTTCAATTGACGATTTGGACGTATTGTATGGTAAAGTTGGTAAGTTAGGAAGGGTGATGCATAAGGCTATGGATTGAGCCTTTCTCACGCCAAAATAGGCTTCAAGGAAGGCTAGGCCTTGGTAAAACTAGGCCACGAACGATGCACAACCTATCCTATAGCCTAAGGTCTCGTAATCTAGTGTGCTATACACTATGCGCCGCCTATTCCTAGGTATGCTTTTGACTATGCACCGCCTATTCTATGGCATTTGGTCTCAGTATCTCATATTCCATAGACTATGCGGCGCATATGTCTACAAATGCCATAGACTATGCGGCGCATATGTCCCATTATGCCATAGACAATGCGCCGCATATGTCTACAAATGCCATAGACTATGTGGCACATATGTCCCATTATGCCATAGACAATGCGCCGCATATGTAGGATTTTTGTCTCCAAAACCGATTGTAAATGGGTCATAACCCGACCCATACTCTTCCTATATAAAGGGGACTTAGTTTTATAACACAAACACAATAGAAAATACCCTAAAGGCGCCGCATACTCTTCCAAATCTTCTCAAAATTTTCTTCTTTTGCTCTTCCAATTCATAAAACCATCTCCACAAGTTTCAAGCAAGTAAGTACTCTCTTATTCTTCATTTATTTCTCGTAAGTACTACGTTGCTATGGCTATTATGAATTGCTAAATTATATAAGATTGTTGGTGATGTTCATGTGTTTGGATTGTTGTTGCAAAATACTGTGAGTGAACATATACGTAGGAAAATCTTGACTTGTTTCCGACTTGAATTTGGTTTCAATAGCATTGTTATGATATTTGCGGAATTGCTATGGCTATGAATATTGCTTAAGATTGTTGTTTGGATACTTACATGTTAGACTATCCCGGCCATCGGGATAAGACTTATAGTGCCTACCGACTTAGGAGGTTGTGATTGTTGTAAGAATAACGATTCCATGTAGTAACCCCTATGTAGGAGTGTTGCTATATCTACCATGAAAGTAGTCCAATGGCTGCAAGTAAGTGATGCATTGCTGATTTTCTTGTCGGAATACAATCCTAAAACGGATCTCGACAAAATCTGAGTAAATCTACTACTTTCACCTCACTGATTTGTGTTAACAAAACTAAGTGTGGGGTGGTACCCCTAATGCTTGCTTGTAGATTGTATCAAGTGAGACTGTGCTGCAACTAACAATATTTCTAGTCTCAGGTACAATGGCACCTAAAGCGAGGCAAGGCAAGGAGAAGGCGACCACTTCCCAAAAGGGCAAGAAGAGAAGTCGAAAAGACCAAGGAGAATCATCCTCAGCACAACTACTACGCAGAATGTTCGGAATAAAATGGGTTCTTGAGGAAGAAGCCAAAGCATGGTACAGAAGCAACAAAGAAAGAAAATATGTGCACGTCGACTTGATAAAAAAGGATACCTTAGCAATGAAGGAGCCGCGTATGTTGGCAAAAATAATGGCTTTGAAGTTGGATTTCATCTTCCGCGACATGGGAGAGTGTAATCTTGATCTAACAAGAGAGTTTTATGCCAACTGGTCGCCGAACACAACAGGCAATGAAGTCAAAATTCGGGGCCAGGTGTTACAGCTCACCGCGGACTGGATCAACTCTTTTCTTAGCTTACCTTCGATTGACACAACACCATTCAAAGAGCTGTACAACAGGCCTCCTTATAGATCAATACGACACACGCTTTGTGGAAGCAGATCAATGGCAAGGTGGGGCAGACATAAAAAAACCGGCCGACACAACACCTTCTCCTATGCTCCACTAAATAGGGAAGCAAGAATCTGGATGTGCATTGTCAACTCATGTCTTATTCCTGGGACTCAATACACCAAGATATCGAGAGATAGAGTGTGTTTGGTCTATGCTTTGATGACGAATGTCCCTATCAACTTTGGGGCAATCATTCGATCTACCATGAGGAAGGCCAGACTCCACAAAAGGTCCCATTTCATATTTGGCAATTTGTTGATAGCAATCTTGCGGAAGGAGGATATCGAAGAGGAACCAACTGATCATAAACTCCCACACAATCCAAAGGAGGTTGACCTCACAAAGGTCAAAGATGCTGAATCAACACATGGCATCAACCTTACTATGACAGAGAGACATGATCGGGATGAGAGTTTCTCCCGCCATATGTATGACATGATGAGGTTTACAATGATGAGCGGAGGTCGTGTTCCAACTGCTGCAGAGCTCCATCAGCTGGACCACGACTATCCCATGAACATGCATGCACGGGAGATGTGTGGAGTGGGCATATACTTTGAGGAACCTCTAGATGATGATGTGCCGACTGATGACAATCGACGCTCGCCAGACTCTGACGAGGAGGAGAACTCTGACGACGACTCTTATGATGATTCCGACGAAGGGGGTATGACCCCCGACAATAAGGAAGAGTCCGACTAACCAGGTTCCTCGTATTTATTTTCCACTGAGGGCAGTGTCCCGTTTAAGTGTGGGGTGGCGGTATCGTATGCTATACTTATCTATCGCATCTATGTTTGTTTATTTTGTTGTTTTTTTTCGTGTTTTAGTTTTTTTGATTTTGTTTTTTTTTCTAGCTTCGCATGAAATTATTTTGATAGGCAGCATGAGATTATAACAAGAGTATGTGCTAAAATTGTGACTATCGAGACGTTTAGGCTCTAGTTGTGACTCATTATGTGATATTGTGTGGTTCAATTCCTTCACTTGTTGGGTCGAGAGTCTATATTACTTCCAAGCAAGTCGACCATGTGCCTTGTGTGTGTGAGATAATCGTATATTCTATGTGTGCGGCTGATGCTAGAACTTGCCTGGTATGTATGCAAAGCGAAAATAAGGAGTGTAAGTTTAGGATATGATTTAGGCATTTCTTTGGCAACCTATATTTGTTTACCTTCAGTTTTACCTACCCATGGACATCATCCTAGTTAAACCCTTTTGAGCCTTTAGCCTATTTTCTTTGACAACCTTGTATGTAAGCCTAATCCATTTTTGATAAGACCGTAATTTGATCCAAACTCCTAAGTGCTTTAAAGTGAAAAAGTCATGTGAAAACATAAGAGGAAATTGTGTGAGTATGATGCTATAAATTGTAATGGTGCGTGAATGTGTTATGAAAAAGAAAGTGTTATCATAAGAGGTATGCTGTGAAAAGAAAAAGGAAAAGAAAGCTGAAAAGCGAGTTGTGCTTAAAATTGAAAAACAAAAGAGGAGAACAAGGGTGGTAGAATAAAAGAAAGAAAGGTTGAAAGAAAAAAAAAGTTTCAATGATACAAAGTGATGTATTAAAGCGCTTAGGAACTTAGTCACTATTCCTGGCCAAAATAGTCCTACCCGTCCCTTAGCCTACATTACAACCATCAAAAGACCTACTTGATCCTAAGCTTAGCATTCTGACATTTAGTAGAGTATTACATTAAGGGCAAGCCTATGGTCATCAGTTGCTACATATGAATTCTTTGTGAGAGTGAGAGCAAGGATATTTTGATACCCATCTTTGAAAAATATGCTATACTTGTGAGTGATTATGGGTACTATAGTGTGAGACACACATGGTTGATGAGTTTTGGGTAGTTATATATGATTCCTTGTACCTTAACGTTTGCATGCGAGTTGATCACCATCACGAGTCTATGCTAGAGGTTAAATTGTTTCTACCTATAATCAAAAAGCTACTCTTTGTTGATAATTGTTGTGACTGTCTGGACAAATGTTTTGTGTTGTTGCTGTGAAACCCTAAGTTGATGTTTAGAAGGACATGGTATTTCGTTCGAGGACGAACAAAGCTTCAAGTGTGGGGTGTTGATGATAGGCGAATTTACACGCCTATATCAATATATTTTGCCCATATTTTAGCCTAGTTTTGAGAACAAATTATATATTTCATGCACTTTTAGTCCTTTTTCCTGTAAATGAGCTAACAAACATGATTAGTAAAGTTTCAGGTATAAATGATGCAGAATTCAGCATTTTATGGCTTACTTGACGCAAACGAAAGCTCACGAAGGAAGGGAAGGGAGTTTACACGCCTAAGGACCAAAACTGCTGCATGGAAAATCTGTCCCGGGCTAAAACAACATTTCTGAAGACTTTGGGGATCTGCAGTAACTTAGTTGGATTTGGACAATGATACATTAACCTAGTACAATTGGGTTATGTATTTCATTAGTTTATTTGGATTATGATAATGTTACATTAACCTAGTACAATTGGGTTAAGTATTACATTAGCCTAGTAGGATTTGGTTAGATATTTTATTTATCTAGTAGGATTAGGATATGGGTATTATAAATACCCTATCATGCTAGAGATTTTATAACTTCTCATCTTACAATTCAATTCTATTACTCTACAACTCTTCTAATCTTTCCATTAATTCTATTTTTCTTCTTCTACTCTTCTATTCTTAAACTCCACAACAAGAGAATCGTTACTTGCTAAGGAATCACGCCTCACGCCTATCACATGATCTACACGCCATTACTCAATATCGTGATATAATAACAATGTCAATCGTGATTTCCTTCGCATTCATGGGTAACTAAACTTCTCTGTTGGGGTTATGGAAGCCGAATGAGTTACTATCTATTGCTGTGAGTTTGTGAGTTCGAGGCACGTATATTGCTTATATCATTATTCTCTTCATCTTAAATCTACATTCTTTGCGGTTGCAAACGCAAGAATACGCCAGTCTAACATTTAACTTGTTCGAGAGAAAAGTTATTTGTCTGGAAAAGAGATAATGTCAAGGTAGTAGGACACCCTTTCCTATTAAAAAGCTAGTGCCGTAACTGGACTAACCTCTTGGAGAATTCGTACCGTTAGATACGCTTTAAGCTCGAGAGAGTTAAAGTGAAATAGTCCTTGTTTAGGTCGAGAGACGCTTGGAGTTACCATCGACTACAATCCTCTATAAGCAATTGCATGTCAGAATTCTACACACTCATAGCCAATAGAGACGTATACCTCAGAAGGTGGACATAACCCCAACGCTTCAATTCTCATTGCTTACAAACAACGTAACAATCTCTCTCTTTTTACATTATTATTTTCAGCTTTTGTGTACATTACTTGCAAAACAAGAATCCCCCCTTCTTACGAGACTTGCACCAAAAGTTTAGTAATTTTACTTACTTGTTGGCCAAGCTATTCCCTGTGGGATCGACACCCAACCCAGGTTGGGTTCTATATTTGCTAACGACCGCTTTACACTCAAACGAGAGCTGTAGATTGAGCGTTATCAGCCAGCACGACGCTTAGAGAAAGTAACTTGCATGTTACTCCCATTTTTCATTTTCACTATTTCGACCTTTTTTCGACCCTTGCTCAGTCTTGCCATGGCTAAATTAAAACTACTCAATATTTGTGAAACCAAGAAGTAGTAGTTGTGATTTTTTATCTCAACACCAAGAGATTTTATATTAGAAATTTCAATATTTTGTTTCACCTTTTTAGGAAAATAAATTAAAATTACTTGGAGAGCCTATAAATTTATGTTTTTTCTTTTTTTTTGTAAAAGATTTGAATGGAACCAGCCTTCACCTCTATTCTTTGTGTCGTTAGCGCTAATCGAATCCTTAAAGACCATAATTCATAATTAGACAATATATGTTTTTCTTAATTTGAATTACGACGTTCTACAAAAGTATTAAAAAGAAACATTACATCATTAGTACGTATGATATTTTATTTTATCACTTTATTAATTTGAGTACACATTGAAGAGTAATAATAAAAAATAAAATATCAAATTATTACTATAACATTTCTGAATTTTCAAATGTAATATTCGAGTTATCCCTGAAGGTTCTGACATTCGGTGTTCATCGAATGTGCAAAGATACATGACATTTTTCTTTTATATAAGTTTTATTCATTCATCCACGATTATTACTTATAAGTTGATATGTACAATCACTTCAATTATTAGTTAACCATAAAATTAACATGGTTTGGTATTACAAACACCGATTATGTGAATAAGTTTGTCTTTTCCTCGTGCGGATTGGAGTAAAAATATTGTAGTAGGGAAAGGTTGTATTTCTCCCAAACCTACTAAAAGCAATTTTTCATTCTGACATACTGCGATTAAAGAAGCAACTTTCTTATAAATTGAAAAATACATATTTAAAAGATACAGGTTAATAGCCTCTGAAATCAAATTATTTGTGGTTTGTTAATATATGAATTCATGTTTACGATTCAAAAAGAACTGATCATTTTGTTTACAAAGTTGATCACGTCTTTGAAAGCTTGCCAAGCTAGTTACCAGAAAATGGTGTTAACTTGTTGTCTGACGACTACCAAGCACCGGTAAGCTTAGAATGCGAGATTGTTTGTAACTTGTTCATTAGCAAGTGAATTAAGATGGAGTTTAATGAGTTAGGAATTACTTGATTAGTTGATTAAGAATTAGTTAAACAACTAATGTGTTAGTTAGTTGGCTATGCAACGATTAGTGATTAGTTAGGAAACAGTTAGAATAGAAGCTTCCAGAAGTTCTATATAAACAACACTATTGCATTGTAATGAACTAATTTTTTGACCTCTTTACAATGAAATTATATCTCCATTTCTCTTCTCTTCTCTGCTGAGCCCTAGCTCATTATCAATGACATCTTAGATTGAACAATTGCACAGATTCTAACATGGTATCAGAGCATTGAACCATGATTGTGTGTTCCACGAAAGTGATTTGTGAGATTACGAGCTCATTGACAGTTTTCAGTAATGAAGGTTGAAGTTCTACCATGGCAGCTTCAACATTGAACACTGTGAAGTTCGATCATAATCATCCCCTATTTTTACACCCTTCAGACACCACCGGAGCACCCATTATTCCGATGCAGCTAACCGGTTTTGATAACTATTCGATATGGAGTAGGGCTATGCGCATTCAGTTTCTTGGGAAAATAAGTTGGGAATTATTGATGGCACATTGAAAAAGGAGGATTTCGGAGCTGATTTTCAACGTCAATGGGACCGGTGCAATGCAATTGTTCAAGGATGGATAATGAGCTCAGTAACACAAGAATTGCACACTGGAATTGTCTATGTTACTAATTCATGAAATATTTGGGAGGATTCGCATGAACGCTTTGACAAGGTAAATGCATCACGAGTTTACCAGTTGCATAAACCCATAGCGACTACTATACAAGGAAATGACAGTATACCCGGTTATTTTTCAAAACATCGCAATTTATGGGATGAATTTGCTAGTATAGTTCCTCCGTCTTGTGATTGCCCTAGATCAAGTGAGTTTAATAATCATGTTGAGAGACAAAAATTGATGTAGTTCCTAATGGGCTTGAATAAAATGTATAATCAGTCGAGGAGCTAGATTTTGATGACTGAACCTACTCCAAATCTCAACAAGGCATTTGCTATGCTTGTTGAGCGAGAGAGCTAACGACTTATTGGCAGTTCCACTATGCAAGGTGAAGGTGCTTATTTAACGGCTCTATTAGCAGCAAAAGGCTTAGGTTCTCGATTGTCAATTGGAGAAGGTTTTGTATCTAGAACTTTGACTAGAGAGAGTTCAGATATTGCAGCTCATATGGCTGGGAGAGAAATGCATTATCAACATAACAAAGGAAACTCTTTTCAGAAAGGCAGGAAGAATTGGAACAAAAAATGTGACTATTGTAAAATGCAAGGACATATGGTAGATGACTGCTTTAAGCTACATAGATACCCACCTGATTGGAAATCTAAGAAGAAGGTGACATGGAATACTTCTTATAATGTTCAAGATGAGGTCCCTATACCACAACTACATGATGGAACAAGAGAGAAGGGAAAAGCAATAGAGCCACTAATTTCCAGAGATTTACCAAGGGCTCCACAGCTGACAGGTGAGCAACATGCACAGATTTTGCAGATGCTTGACTGAGATTCTCCTCAGACCAATATGATGGACAACATGGTAGGTATATCTCAAACTCTTAATACTAAATTAGAGAGTTTAAGATGGATAATTGATAGTGGTGCTACAAACCACATGGCTCATAAGTTTAGACATAATGCATGATGTGCAAGTTGTTACAAATGAACAAAGAAGAAAAGTTTAATTACCTAATGGAGGGGTGACCTTAGTGTCACACACTGGTTGTTGTAGACTGCTAAATGCAGGAGAAATACATGATTTGCTTTTTGTCCCAGAATTTTAATACAATCTCTTATCGGTATCCAAGGTTACCAGGGAAATGAACTGTTTTGTGTCATTATATCCTGGATTGTGTGTGTTCCAAGACCTTACCACTGGGAAGATGATGAGGATTGGTAAAGAGCATACTGGTTTTTATCTTCTAGCTCAGCCTGTACCTTCCCCGAAAGAGGTTGTTGCTACTAAAATCTTGTCAGCTCAGGATGTTCAAAATACTACCATGTTATGGCACAAGAGATTCGCTCATGCACCTGTTCACTCAATAAAGGACATGCTTGGATTTAATCTTGAACATTGTAAATCAGTATTAAGAACCTGTGAGATTTGTCCCTTAGCTAGACATACCAGACTCCCTTTTTCGAGTAGTTCTACTTGGTCTAGAAAAGTGTTTGATATGCTACATGTGGATATATGGGGACCTTATCGTACTCAGACATTTGATGGTAAAAAATTTTTCATACAAATGTTGATGATAGTTCAAGGAACATTTGGATTTTCTTGTTGAAATTCAAGATTGATGTTTTTCTTTCACTTAAACAGTTTTTTCGAATGGTGCTTACTCAATTTAATGTCACAGTTAAAGGTATAAGGACAGATAATGGGGGAGATTTTATCAATGAAAATTTGCAATCTTTACTTAGAGAATTGGGTATTATTCACTACAGAACTTGTGTACATACCCCTCAGCAAAATGGAGTAGCTGAAAGGAAGCACAAACACTTTCTTGAAGTGTCTAGAGCACTCTGGTTCCAGGGTCATATACCTCTCAAGTTTTAGGGTCATTGTCTTCTTACTGCTGCTTATATTGTTAACAAAATTCCTTCTAGTGAACTTGCAGGGAAATCACCTTATGAGGTCTTTTTTGGAAAGAAACCTTGTTTCTTCCATTTTAGAACATTTGGTTGTTTGTGTTTTGCTAACACACTACCTAGAACTTACAAGATTTCTCCAAGAGCTGTAAGATCAGTTTTTATGGGATATTCTAATGTCACCAAAGGGTATGTTCTGTTTGATCTTGCTGCGTAGAAGTTTTTTGTTAATGGGGATGCGGTATTTCAGGAAAACCGATTTCCCTTCAAGGTACCCATGCAGTGGATGATAATCTACAGATTTTATGTCACTCTCTCAAGGTCCTTGTGATGATGATGATTTTTATGCTCCTAGAAACATCTCCGAAACACCTACTCTAGCTTCCTCATCACCAATTGATCTCCCACCTTCTGATATTGTTCAAAATCCTTTACCATCTCTATCCCTACTGATACTTCTACCTCTACATATGTAACCATAAAGAGACCACAATCCCTACAAAAACAAGCAAAAAAATATTTATTTATAAGTAAAATATATTTTGTACAAACATTCAATTTTGGTATATGAAAATTAAAAACTTACATGCTTCCACTCCGTTGTTGAGGCAAATTCTCTTCAAATATCACATCAAACAGATCTGAGTATTCTTTGTCTTTGTATCTTGAATGATTTTGAAGATCAATTCCTTTCTTATTGTAGAAATCACAAGCTTGGAGACACAAAGGGATAATCTCAGCTAATTTCTTGATCTGAGTAAGAATAGTCAGATAAGAAAAAAATTCATATAAACAAGCATATGTATTTTAAGCAGACAAAAAATGCATCCAATACTGAAAAATACATATCAATTCTACTAAAAATACATATAGCCAATAGACAGTTCTTGAGTAGTTAACACAATACTTAACGGTACTTATTGGCCTATATCTTTAACTCACAACTTTGATAATATCTTTATTACCCTATTTAGAACAACAAAATACTTAACAGTCAAAAAAATACATTTACAAACAAAAAAATACCCCATCCTCACTATCTTCTTCAGAATCATCAGCATAAGATTTCTGAACACCGTCTTCAATTTCTTCAACTTTCCTTTTCTTTTCGTACCGTTTTTAAATTTTTTGCTCCTTCTTCAACCCTTTTTTTTCAAAATTTCACTGATCTTCACTGTGTCGTTGCGAAACTTCGACCTAATCTCCTTCGATCTCCCAGATTTCTTCAACTGAATAGGATTTACAACAACTTTAACTAAAGCTTCATGAGTTAACCCAAGACTAAAAGATTGTGCTTACTCAAACTCTACATTCATATTCCGTATACCATTATTTGTTGGTGTTTTTGCTACATGTTCATCCATTAAAACATAAAACCTTTAAAATCTGATTTTCAGTTGAATTACAGTAGGAAAAAAAAAAGAACCGCTAACATGCAATATGCGATTAATAGTTATCTGAAATAGAGGAACTAAATCATTATCACAGATCGTGCTAGAATCGTGCAAAAGGAATAAAATTTGAAGTGGGAGAGATCGTTAATGGCGAAAATAAAGGAATAAAATTTTTAAATTAAGGAAAGAGAAATAAGAATGGCGTGAAAAGGGGATTTTAGCATAGTAACTTTCTTAGGGGCAAAAAATAGGGGACCACTTAAAATAATGTTACAGATGCTACATAATATAATTAGGATAAAGTGTTGCTATTTTTTGTAATTTAATACTTAAGTATGCTACTATAGGTAGTTTTCCCTTTACTATTTTTACTCTAGAGAAAATTTAAAGAAACCATATCTTACACCCAACCCATGATAATTCTATAATTATAAAATGATAAGCATAAAAATTCATGGTGCTTTTCAAATTCATTATTTCACAAAAAGAAAATCTCCGGAGGTGGATTTACACTTTCCGAATTTTGGTGTTAAAAAACACTTAAACCCCAGGACGAATTTATTTTTAAAAAATTACTAACATTAGGTGTATGTGTATAGAAACTTAATTTCTTTTTTTTCTTTTTAAATAAAATAAACTCCATTTCCCCTCAATTCTAATAAAAGAAACCAAATGCACACACAACAAAGAAATAACAAAAGAAATACTCGTAAGTAGGCAGTGGAACTGAATTGCTTCTTCGTTATTTTTTTGGTATGTTTCAAAAATAGCAACTGTTTGGCACAAAATTCATATTTCATAACCACACTTTATAATATTATTATTTATAATCGATGTATTTGATTCACATTTATAGTATTTGCATTACTTAATTATCTGTATGTATAAAAAACATAAATACATTAGTCACATTTTAAATTTTATATTTTTTTTATTTTCAAAAAATATGATTACATTAAATACTATCCATGAATAATCACTACAAAAAAGACGTGTTTTAGCCACGTGCAAAACCGTGGCTATGTGGTACCAAAATCGTAGCTAAATAGTTTAGCCACGGTTCATTAGCCACGGTTAAAGGTGGGTCCAACAGGGGCGTGGCGAGTAAATTAGCCACGGTTTTAACGTCCGTGGTAACATTTCATTAGCCACGGTTTTCAGGTACATTTAGCCACGGCCATTCCATGGGTAATTTGTTCAAATTTTGTACTATCATATCAGTTTGCCACAGTTATAACCGTGGCAAAAATGCCTAGTTTATAAGAAATATATATCTTTTTCATATAAATTAGCCACGGTTTTAACTGTGGCAAGAAAGTATCCAACTTTTTAAAAAAATATATATTTTTGCATAAATTTGCCATGATTTAATCATGACAAAAGTGCCAGCTCTTTTTAAATATATATATATATATATGATAGTCTGATACTAATTTCTAAATAATGATAGACATTAACTTACACATTAACCATTATACACAAGATTGATATTAATTGTAACATAATAATCAAAGTTCTGATATTGTTCAATATATTGGCACAAAAGATAAGGTCCAAACCTTAAATATTCATAAAAAATACCATAGATACTAATGTTAAAGAAACACCAAAATATACTAAAGCCTAGGAAGATTACTTCTTGAACTACCAGGATTCACATGACTATTTCTAGACATTCCAAAAGTTTTTGAAGGACAAACATTTACACCTAAACCACGCACACGTCCAGAATGTTTAGATCCAAACACTTTTTCAATGGCGTCATTAGGATGAGCTAGTATCTTCAAAGGAACATCGTAACTGATAGCAAGTTCCTAATCTTTAGGTGGATGCTCCGATATTTTATCCAACAAGCAAAATAGATAAATGAGATATCCTCGTACCAATAAGACTTCGCTGTAATAGAGTTGGGTATTAATTCAAGCAATTGTCCATTATATATAGAGACGTATTAATTCTAGCAATTGTCCATTAAATATAGAGACGCTTCAGCAATCTAAACTAATATACGCAGTCCATACCGCTACCTACGAAGAAGTAGAGAGGTTGTTTCCGATAGACCCCCATCTCAAGATAAAGAATAGTCTTCAACTAGAACAGAGCTTATAATAAACTAATAACAATAATGTTGTCATAATTATACAGATATACCAGCAAGGAATTTAATCTCAGGAATGGACAAGAATGATTAAACAAATGATGTTCAAGAAGGCAATCAACAATTGATGTCGCTAATGTACAGTTTTGAGCATGTGCCACTTATACATGGTATCATACTATCATTTACTTGCATCATCCTTACATCACATAGACAATTTTAGAGTCACATAAATAACTTCATCCTTGCCTTGTACACTACATAACTTTTAACCTTGTAGGAAGTTTGGAAAGTTTCCTTTATTCTTGACATACCAATAATCGTATAAGCAAGAGATCTAACATATAAAATAAATATCCATCAAACAATAAATACGTCAGAGATAACAATCAGCCCACAACGGTATCTGTATATATGGAATGAATCAGTGAATGAGGTCATCTAGTTAAGATCTTAAGATCAGTGAATGAGCACTACTTTGGTATGATTTTTCAGACTTAAATTCGATTCTAATTATTGACTACACCTCATAGGGATCTATCTATCTATCATACAACAAGGATTTGACAGGACCTTTTCCTCAGTCTATTGGAAAATTTACAAAGCTATCAAATTTGTAAGTAAATATGAATAAGAAATGAACATGAATTCACTTACAAACTAATCTCATGATAATTTGCTGATCTTTTCTTAATTTCATGACAGTATCTTTGTTGGTTGTGGATTTTCTGGATCCTTAACCAACTCCATAGGAAATCTTACTCGACTTGTTTTTTTGTAATCATTCTGTGGTACTTTTTGTACCTTAATGCAAACATTTTGTGCTACCAGAGTTTGGTCCATCTCTAGACAGGCAATGCACTTCTAAACAGAGAAACAGTTCACGAGGAGTTCAATCCATACTGCTTTTCTTGTGTTTATACATTATCATATCTGAATAGTTATGTTTACTAAATCTATCTGTCTTCCAATCCTCTTCTGTATACACTCTAAAACAACCCCATTCTGTATTATGCAGATCTTAGAATACGGATACAGTGAAGTTCAACTCAAGGAATGTTCATTAGAATGAAGATTAAATACACCAGGCGTCACAATAATAAAAAATGATTGTACTAGAAATTGATACTGCATTTCCAGTACACAAGTTTATACTCCTTCTACATCAATTAAGTTGACTATGTTTATCAAATGACTGTGTAATTTGGTGTTTTTTGGAACAGTACACTATTCAAAGGGCAGCCCGGTAAACTAAAGCTCCCGCCATGAGGTAGAGAGGTTGTTCCCGATAGACCCCGGCTTAAGACAAAAACAGCTCATTAAGGAAAACAAACAAACTATGAACAACAGAATAACCTGGATATAAGTGTTTGTTGAGTTTAAAATTTGTAAATTCTTAGCTCCTGTAAGAGTTGAAATTCAGACAAATAAAACCATTAGTTGTAAAGTAAAATATGCCACCACCGACGTAGCATGTGATTTATCCACACACCAAAAAAAATAAAAAAAATGCAAATCACGTGTTCAACCTACTCATGTACATTGCACACTCCAAATTACAGAGCAGTAACTTCTGAGTACATTGCACACTCCAAATTAAAGAGCAGTATCTATCTATTGATAGTTCTACACTGCAATAATCAGAACAAACAAGGAACCAAATATACTGTGTTCTGGTCTTGAACATCAAGCATCTAGTTCATGCGGAGTTTAAATAAGTCGTTCAAGCATAAAATGCTTAACATTGGCGAAAGGAATTGATCAAAAAAAACCTTTGAGCTAAGCATCTGTAAGGACCAAAACAGCCTAAAGAACTTTGCACATAGGTACAGTTTGGTATGTTATCTTCCGCAATGTGGCTTATTCAGTACATGAAGTAACGTGAATTCGTGGTCAACTTTAATCAATATTATAATTTCCACTAAAATAGGCCCGATTTATCGATAATAAGAAAACCCGCAAAATATGGTAGCTTTATCAGTAATTTATCTCTAAATAAATGTCGTTGAAAGTAATTACTTTTAGCGCCAATAATATAAGCATTTATGAAACATTCAATATAAAGGCCACTAAACACTTGAACAACATTAAATGCAATAAACTTAACTTAAATGACATTAAATATTTTTGTTGTAATATTTATTGCCGCAAAATATCTCTTTTGTTGTAGTTGGTAGTCAGTAACCACCATATACCTAGCATGACATATGATAATATACAAACAAGCATACAACGATTTTCTTTTGAGATTTGTAATATCTAGATACATGTTAAAGAAGAGAGCAACACCATTCAAGATTTCAAGGATAACAAATACATGTTAAATGTTAGAGAAGAGAGAAACACTATTTAAGGATAACATCAACATGACAATGGACAGATAACATAACACATATAATTAACATTACTGGGTTCAAATGAATCATAACCGATGATAAAATATTAAATAACGACTCAAACAACACACACTAACATCATGCAATCGATAAAATCAACATGACAATGGACTGACAACATGGCACATAACTAAACTTATAGGGTTCGAATGAATCATAACAGATGATGAACATCATCGGATGACTCAAATTAGATATTTGTTATAATAAGTATTTTAGTGTTTTTTTTGTGATAATTGAACAAAATTAAATCATTATGTTTATGTTACAAAACATAATTATGTGCTTTTGGTACAATAAAAAAAGAATTTAGATTTTTTGCATTGTCAGTTTACAAAATATTTTACACTATCAGGTAAATTTGACTTGCTATTGCAGGTTAATTTTTTATTTCTTTTATGTAAATAGTTGGATAACCTGCAATAACAGATCAAGCTAACTGATAGTGCCAAATATTTTATTCACTAACTCTGCATAGAACTTAAACGCATAAAAAAAATGATTATTCTAAAATGATTAATCGGGGCACAAAGCCACTAACACTTAAAAAGTTGACCAATTTTTTTTTTAAATTGTTTTCTTCTTACAAGGACTTTGTTTAATTATTCTTATTTTTTATGGTAGGATTTGGATTTTCAATCCTTTTAGTTCCTCTTCCAGTAACTTTACCTTGATGTACATTATTTTTCTTTTGTAAAGTAAGTATGATTTTCAATCTGTGTGTATTTTACATTGAATTTATCTAAATCCGTGACCTCCCTCGCGAATTACGCGATTACAACGACCATGAATTGAGTCAATAAAATTCAGGTATGCATATTATTTCACGCACAATAGCAGGGTAGTCATTTAAACTGTCGTGTATATTGGTCAAGCCTTTTTTCTATTGTATGCGTTGTCCAGTATTATGCCAAGTATGTATCTTAAGTGCAGTTTAATAGTGGAAAAATTTTGTAAATTTTTTCATTAGATTATGAGACTTACGTATGTATTGTTTTTTGGTTGCAAGTAAGTTATCTTGAAATTAACTATGCAAGATTAGGTATTCCACCCCTAAGGTGGGATTAATAACACTACAATTACGGAATAAGTTATCTCATGCATTTTATCTCAATCAAATATGGGATAAATTGATCCTACCATTAAACCCAATATTAATTATCTCTAATCCTTTATACCAAACGAGCCCATACACTAATCATAGTGCTGATTGTACTCTACTACTTTCCATTTTTTCCATAGATTAATGGAATTCCTGTAGAATATTATTGCAATGGTCAAATCATTGTTTTTATGTAGTCAACAATCTAATGCTCTTTATCATGGTTAGTATTAAGATATATTCTCTTAATAATATTACCTTAATAGGACCACTAAAATTGGTCTTATTTAACGGTAGCTTTACCAGAAATTTATCGCTAAATAAAAAGTCGTTGAAAGTAATTATTTTTGGTGCTAATAATATGAGCATTTACCTGCACTTGATATAACTGCCACTAAAGACGTTAACGCCTTGCAGTGACCTTAACATAAATGCCGTTAAATATTTTTGTGGAAATATTTATTTACGCTAAATATCTCTTTCGTTGTAATGGTAGCCAGTAGTAGCCACCGTATACCTAGCACGACATATGATAATATACAAACGGGAATCTATCGATTTTCTTTTGAATATGTGTAGTATCTAGATATATGTTGTTAAAGAAGAGAGCAACACCAATCAAGTATTAAATCAATATAACAATAAACTAATAACATAACATATATATATAACTAATATAAATGGGTTCGAATGAACCATAACTGATGATAGAACATCATAAGATGACTCAAACGACGCACTGACACTATTAAAACGACAAAAACAACAATACTATGGACTGATAACATGACTCGAGCGACACACACTAACAACATTCAAATTATAAAATCAACATGACACAATAACTAAATTTGTAGGGATCGAACGAACCATAAGACAGATGATAGGACTGACTCAAATTATAAGACATGACACACTGGGGATAACTCAAATGACATGATAAACCTAGATGCGCGCTTATTACTCAGCCGCCATCCACAATGCGTGACTTAGGAACGATAGTTGAACTAGTAGGGAACTGCAGAAGAAGTAGATCCACCAGCCCTAATTAAGAATGGGTGCACCAACATTGGGTCCACGTGAAGAATTTGCCCCATCACCACTAGTAGGAGACAAGGCACTTCCAAGGGAGTGAAATGGGAGTGGAGCATCACTCCACATTTGTTGAAGTTCTGCCTCGAATTCAACTTTTCACTTTTGAGCTTCCAATGCCTCCTTCAATTGTTCAAGTTGGGAGAGGCTAAGTCCTTTAATAATTGGAGATTCGCACACACAATCGTAGGCTCCCCTCCCAGATTCAAGTAGGGATTCCCCTACAGCTCTCTCCTTCCGGAGAGACTCCTGCAAGTCCATGACCTCCTTATTGAGCCCACGTTTACCAGTGTTTCGATGATCCATGATTAGGTGGTCATGGCGATGATCATCTTTTGGTGGAGGAAGGCCCCTCCCTAGGAACCTATCCACTAACGACTCCACTGAAGGGTGGCCAAAGGAGTAAACTTTGTTGGCCTTGCCTGGAGAAAATGCCACAATGGCAATTTCAGCACCACATAGCGTACAAAGTTCACTAGCCTTTTTGAACAGGCCAACACGATGCTTAGAGAAATTAACTTGCATGTTACTCTCATTTTTCATTTTCACTATTTCGACCTTTTTTCGACCCTTGCTCAGTCTTGCCATGGCTAAATTAAAACTACTCAATATTTGTGAAACCAAGAAGTAGTAGTTGTGAGTTTTTATCTCAACACCAAGAGCTTTTATATTAGAAATTTCAATATTTTGTTTCACCTTTTTAGGAAAGTAAATTAAAATTACTTGGAGAGCCTATAAATTTATGTTTTTTCTTTTTTTGTAAAATATTTTAATGGAACCAGCTTTCGCCTCTATTCTTTGTGTCGTTAGCGCTAATCGAATCCTTAATGACCATAATTCATAATTAGACAATATATGTTTTTCTTAATTTGAATTATGACGTTCTACAAAAGTATTAAAAAGAAAACATTACATCAGTAGTACGTATGATATTTTATTTAATCACTTTATTAATTTGAGTACAGATTGACGAGTAATAATAAAAAATAAAATATCAAATTATTACTATAACATTTCTTAATTTTCAAATTTAATATTCGAGCTATCCCTGAAGGTTCTGACATTCGGTGTTCATCGAATGAGCAAAGATACATGACATTTTTCTTTAATATAAGTTTTATTCATTCATCCATGATTATTACTTATTAGTTGATAAGTACAATCACTTCAATTATTAGTTAACCATAAAATTAACATGGTTTGGTATTACAAGCACCGATTATGTGAATAAGTTTGTCTTTTCGTCGTGCGGATTGGGGTAAAAATACTGTAGTAGGGAAAGGTTGTGTTTCTCCCAAACCTACTAAAAACAATTCTTCATTCTGACATACTGCGATTAAAGAAGCAACTTTCTTATAAATTGAAAAATACATATTTAAAAGAAACAAAGGTTAATAACCTCTGAAATCAAATTATTTGTGGTTTGTTAATATATGAATGCATGTTTACTATTCAAAAAGAACTGATCATTTTGTTTACAAAGTTGATCACGTCTTTGAAAGCTTGCCAAGCTAGTTACCAGAAAATGGTGTCAACTTGTCGTCTGACGACTCCCAAGCACCGGTAAGCTTAGAATGCGAGATTGTTTGTAACTTGTTCATTAGCAAGTGAATTAAGATGGAGTTTAATGAGTTAGGAATTACTTGATTAGTTGTTTAAGAAGTAGTTAAACAACTAATGTGTTAGTTAGTTGGCTATGCAGTGAATAGTGATTAGTTAGGAAACAGTTAGAATAGAAGCTTTCAGAAGTTCTATATAACCAACACTATTGCATTGTAATGAACTAATTTTTTGGCCTCTTTACACTGAAATAATATCTGCCTTTCTCTTCTCTTCTCTGCTGAGCCCTAGCTTATTATCAATGACAGCTTAGATTCAACAATTGCACAGATTCTAACATGGTATCAGAGCTTTGAACCATGATTGTGCGTTCCACAGAAGAGATTTGTGAGATTACGAGCTCATTGACAGTTTTCAGTAATGAAGGATGAAGTTCTACCATGGAAGCTTCAGCATTGAACACTGTGAAGTTCGATCACAATCATCCCCTTTTATTACACCCTTCAGACACCACCGGAGCACCCATTATTCCGATGCAGCTAACCGGTTTTGATAACTATTCGATTTGGATTAGGGCTATGCGCATTCAGTTTCTTGGGAAAAACAAGTTAGGGATTGTTGATGACACATTGCAAAAGGAGGATTTCAGAGATTATTTTCGTCGTCAATGGGACCGGTGCAATGCAATTGTTCAAGGATGGATAATGAGCTCAGTAACACAGGAATTGCACACTGGAATTGTCTATGCTACTAATGCACGAACTGTTTGGGAGGTTTTGCATGAACTCTTTGACAAGGTAAATGCATCACGAGTTTACCAGTTGCATAAATCCGTAGCGACTACTATACAAGGAAATGACAGTATACCAGGTTATTTTTCAAAACATAGCAATTTATGAGATGAATTTGCTAGTATAGTTCCTCCGTCTTGTGATTGACCTAGATAAAGGGAGTTTAATAATCATGTTGAGAGACAAAAAATGATGTAGTTCCTAATGGGCTTGAATAAAATGTATAATCAGTCGAGGAGCTAGATTTTGATGACTGAACCTACTCCAAATCTCAACAAGGCATTTGCTACGCTTGTTGAGTGAGAGAGCTAACGACTTATTGGTAGTTCCACTATGCAAGGTGAAGGTGCTTATTTAATGGCTCTATTAGCAGCAAAAGACTTAGGTTCTCGATTGTCAATTGGAGAAGGTTTTGTATCTAGAACTTTGACTAGAGAGAGTTCAGATATTGCAGCTCATATGGCTGGGAGAGAAATGCATTATCAACATAATAAAGGAAACTCTTTTCAGAAAGGCAGGAAGAATTGGAACAAAAAATGTGACTATTGTAAAATGCAAGGACATGTGGTAGATGACTTCTTTAAGCTACATAGATACCCACTTGATTGGAAATCTAAGAAGAAGGTGACATGGAATACTGCTTATAATGTTCAAGATGAGGTCCCTATACCACAACTACATGATGGAACAAGAGAGATGGGAAAAGCAATAGAGCCACTAATTTCCAGAGATTTACCAAGGGCTCCACAGCCGACAGGTGATCAACATGGATAGATTTTGTAGATGGTTGACCGAGATTCTCCTCAGACCAATGTGATGGCCAATATGGAAGGTATATCTCAAACTCCTAATACTAAATTAGTGAGTTTAAGATAGATAATTGATAGTGGTGATACAAACCACATGGCTCACAAGTTTAGACATAATGCACTATGTGCAAGTTGTTACAAATGAACAAAGTAGAAAAGTTTAATTACCTAACGGAGGGGTCACCTTAGTGTCACACACTGGCTGCTGTAGACTGTCAAATACAGGAGAAATACATGATGGGCTTTTTGTCCCAGAATTTCAATACAATCTCTTATCGGTATCCAAGGTTACTAGGGAAATGAACTGTTTTGTTTCATTCTATCCTGGATTCTATTTGTTCCAGGACCTTACCACTGGGAAGATGATGAGGATTGGTAAAGAGGATACTGGTTTTTATCTTTTAGATCGGCCTGGACCTTCCCATAAAGAGGTTGTTGCTACTAAAATCTTGTCAGCTCAGGATGTTCAAAATACTATCATGTTATGGCACAGGAGATTGGCTCATGCACCAGTTCACTCAATAAAGGACATGCTTGGATTTAATCTTGAACATTGTAAATCAGTATTAAGTACCTGTGAGATTTGTCCCTTAGCTAGACATACCAGACTCCCTTTTTCGAGTAGTTCTACTAGGTCTAGTAAAGTGTTTGATATGCTACATGTGGATATATGGGGACCTTATCGTACTCAGACATTTGATGGTAGCAAATTTTTTCTTACAATTGTTGATGATTGCTCAAGGACCATTTGGATTTTCTTGTTGAAATTCAAGACTGATGTTTTTCTTTCACTTAAACAGTTTTTCTGAATGGTGCTTACTCAATTTAATTTTACAGTTAAAGGTATAAGGACAGATAATGGGGGAGATTTTATCAATGAAAATTTGCAATCTTTACTTAAATAATTGGCTATTATTCACTACAGAACTTTTGTACATACCCCTCAGCAAAATGGAGTAGCTGAGAGGAAGAACAGACACTTGCTTGAAGTGGCTAGAGCACTCCGGTTCCAGGGTCATATACCTCTCAAGTTTTGGGGTCATTGTATTCTTACGTCTGCTTATATTGTTAACAGAATTTCTTCTAGTGAACTTGCAGGGAAATCACCTTATGGGGTCTTTATTTGAAAGAAACCTTGTTTCTTCCATTTTAGAACATTCGGTTGTTTGTGTTTTTCTAACACACTACCTAGAACTTACAAGTTTGCTCCAAGAGCTATAAGATCAGTTTTTATGGGATATTCTAATGTCACCAAATGGTATGTTCTGTTTGATCTTGCTGCGTAGAAGTTTTTTGTTAATGGGGATGTGGTATTTAAGGAAAACCAATTTCCCTTCAAGGTACCCATATAGTGGATGATAATCTTCAGATTTTATGTCACTCTCTCCAGGTCCTTGTGATGATGATGATTTTTATGCTCCTAGAAACATCTCCGAAACACCTACTCTGGATTCCTCATTACCAGTTGATCTCCCACCTTTTGATATTGTTCAAAATCCTTTACCATCTCTATCTCTACTGATGCTTCTACCTCTACTTTCAATCCATACAATCTACCAAATCTTCGACGATCAACAAGGCTCACTAAGCAACCTATTTGGTTATCATATATTGTTTCCAAACCATCATCTAGCAATATCCTTTATCCTCTTACTGATAGTGTTTCATATGCACATCTTTCTCCCTCTTATCAGAAGTAGAACCTACCTCTTATCAAGAGGCTATCAAAGATCCGAGATGGTTGGAAGCTATGTACACTGAGTTAAAGGATCTTAATGATAATCATACTCGGGACCTGGTTCCCCTTCCCAAGGGTAAAGTTCCTATTGGCTGCAGATGGGTCTATAAAGTCAAGTTAAAAGCTAATGGCGATATTGAGAGATTTAAAGCTCAATTAGTTGCTAAGGGCTTTAATCAAACAACAGGTATTGATTTTCATGATACCTTTTCTCCAGTAGTTAAAATTGCTACAGTCAGGACAATTCTCTCTTTGGTTGTACAACACAATTAGTTCATTCATCAGTTAGATGTGTAGAATGCTTTTCTCCATAGTGACTTGCATGATGAGGTGTATAAGCAGTTGCTTGAGGGTTTTCCAAGTCAGGGGGAGAATCTTATTGTATGTAGGCTTGTCAAATCCCTCTATGGTCTTAAGAAAACAAGTAGGCAGTGGAATTTGAAATTGAGTGAGTCACTAGTTCATTCTGGTTTTACTCAGAGCAGCCTTGATCATTCTCTATTCATAAAAAAACAAGGGTTAGACATAGTTGCAATCCTTGTGTATGTAGATGACATGCTTGTGTCTGGTAATATCTTGAGCCTCATAGAACATACTAAAGCTTCTCTTCAGAAAGCATTTAAAATCAAGGATCTTGGTAATTTAAAATTCTTTCTTAGCATGGAATTTAGTAGATCTGCCAAAGGTATTCTTATGAATCAAAGGAAGTATGCATTGGAAATTATATCTGATTTAGGGTTAGGAAGTGCTAAACCAGCTATGACACCCCTTGAAATGAACATGAAGTTAACGACTCTGGAGTTTGATCAAGTCACAGGAGAATTAATGGATGAACATTTTGAAAACAGAGAGCAATATTAGAGGTTGATAGGCAAAATGTTGTATTTAACACTGACAAGGCCAGTCATTGCATTCTCAGTCCAAACACTTAGTCAATTCCTGCAACAACCAAAAAGGTCGCATTGGGATGCAACTGTGAGAGTAATGAATTATGTGAAGAGAGAACAAGGACTTGGTATCTTGTTAAGCAGAAAGATATCAAACAAGCTAAATGTATATGTGATGCAGATTGGGCTTTATGTCCCAATACCAGAAGGTCAGTTTCAGGATTTTTAGTCATGGTGAATCACTATTGTCGTGGAAGTCGAAGAAATAAAATGTAGTCTCCAGAAGTTCAGCAGAAGCTAAATACAGGAGCATGGCTAATGCAGTTTCAGAACTAGTATGGATCACTGTATTATAAACGGAGCTGGGAAGTAAAATTGAGGAACCAATAATTGTGTTTAGTGACAGTAGAGCAGCATTACAGATAGCAGCCAATCCAGTGTTCCATGAGAGGACTAAACACATAGAGATTGATTGCCACTTAATCAGACAAAAAATACAAGGAGTCTTGAAAATAAAACATGTGAGCTCAAGATAACAACTTGCAGACATACTTACTAAGGGCTTACTTCGGTTGCAACATGAAAACTTAGTAGGCAAGCTTGGTGTGTTAAATGTCTTTGCACCTACCAACTTGAGGGGGAGTAATGAGTTAGGAATTACTTGATTAAGAAGTAGTTAAACAACTAATGTGTTAGTTAGTTGGCTAAGCAGTGATTAGTGATTAGTTAGGAAACAGTTAGAATAGAAGCTTCCAGAAGTTATATATAAATAACACTATTGCATTGTAATGAACTAATTTTTTGGCCTATTTACACTGAAATAATATCTCACTTTCTCTTCTCCTCTGTTGAGCCATAGCTCATTATCAATGACAGCTTAGATTGAACAATTGCACAGATTTTAACAGAGTTTTTTGCTGCTCCTTATGACTAATAGGACCTAACTTAAACTTGGGGTATATTGCTAATTACTGCACTTGATCTTTGTAGGTTGCTTCAAAGATCAAATCATTTAAATTTTAAAATAAAATTACTATTTTTTTTGTTATTTATAGAGTGGTATTTTTCATCCCTATCAAATAAAGTAGTGGAGGAGAACTGGAAGAGAGAAAGAAATAGAGCAAAGGAATGGCAAGTCTAATGAGTGAAAATGACTGACACATTGACTACCTTCGATAGACGAAAAAAATTGAAGTGGTCTAACCAATCCCTAGGGAGGACCCCAACTGAAAGGCACTAGACGAACTAACAACAAGCTAGATAAAAAAAATCAGATGGCCCTATGTGTAAAACCTTCTCGGGGGGAGAGTCTTTCTTCAATGAGAATAAAGAATGATTTTGGGAAAGACAAGAAAGGAACTCGCCCTTTAATTTGACACCAAGGGTTAATAGTTGATTGTTGGAGACGATGACTTGGTGAAGGGAATATATGAGAGAATGTTCTCAAACTGGGTTACGACCAACGCAAAAATTCTTGCAAGCCAAAATAATGGAGATATATTGTTATTTTGTGCTATTAACTTCCTCAATATGGTTTATTTGGTATAATAATTAATGTGAATTCATGGTCAACTTTAGTCGTTATAATAATTGCCGCTAAAATAGGTATCATTTACCGGTAATAACAAAAGCCGCAATATATGACCGGTAGCTTTACCGGCAATAATAATTATCGCTAAAAGTAATTACTTTTAGCTTAAAAAATATAGATATTCACCGGCACTCGATATAAATATCATCAAAGACATTATGACAATGAATGCAACATAGTTCACTCAAATGACGCTATACTTTTAGGGTAAATACATTTGATGTATAATGCATATGTATTTTTAAGCAAAATATCAACACTGCATATGTATTTTTATGCTAAAAAACATTTTGATGTATAATCCATATGTATTTTTAAGCAAAATATCAACACTACATATGTATCTTTTGTAACTAAAATCTCACAATAAAATGTAGAACTACTTAAAAAACTCAAATTTATCTTTAATTCAAATTCTCATATATAATGATAATAAATGAACACATACTAAAATATATATTATTTATGATCAAGGTGTATTTTTGAAATGCTTAATTTTAACATTTCATATGTATTTTTAGGGTAAATACATTTGATGTATAATGCATATGTATTTTTAAGCAAAATATCAATACTGCATTTGTATTTTATAACAAAAATCTCACAATATAAAGTAGAACTTCATAAAAAACACAAGTTTTTTTTAATTCAAATTCGCATTTATATTGATAATAAATGAAAACATATTAGATATGGGTCCAGATGTATTTTTGAAAATGCTTAATCTTAACAATGCATATGTATTTTTAGGATAAAAACTTTTGATTGATACTGCATACGTATTTTTAAGCATAATATGAACACTACATTTGTATTTTTCTAACTAAATCTCACAGTAAAATATATAACAGCATAAAATACTCAAATTAAACTTTAATTCAAATCAAAATTAGACCCAATTCAAATAAGAATTAATTTCATTCAGTTAAAAAATAAGGACTATTATAACCTACAATTAGAACCACTTCAAAAATAAAAATTAGTTTGTACAATCAGAACCTACATTCATACACCAGTTTTTCTAACTGTACAAAATTAAATCCATCAATCATCATACATCAAAAACTTCAGATACACTAGTTATTCTACTTTGCCTTGCAGGCCTCAAGGGTGCTTCGACACCACTATGAGCATTTGCTTCTTGTTTTCGGATCCCATAGTCCCACAAAAGTGCAACATATCTTGTACGGAAGTGTGTTGGGGTCGAACTCAACCGCAATAACTTTGTGACCATAAGAAAGACACTCTGCATATGTAACCATAAAGAGACCACAATCCCTACAAAAACAAGGAAAAAAATATTTATTTATAAGTAAAATATATTTTTTACAAACATTCAATTTTGGCATATGTAAATTAAAAACTTACAAGCTTCCACTCGGTTGTTGAGGCAAATTCTCTTCAAATATCACATCAAACAGATCTGAGTAATCTTTGTCTTTGTATCTTGAATGATTTTGAAGATCAATTCCTTTCTTATTGTAGAAATCACAAGCTTGGAGACACAAAGGGATAATCTCAGCTAATTTCTTGATTTGAGCAAGAACAGTCGGATAAGAAAAAAATTCATATAAACAAGCATATGTATTTTAAGCAGACAAAAAATGCAACCAATACTGAAAAATACATATCAATTCTACTAAAAATACATATAGCCAATAGACAGTTCATGAGTAGTTAACACAATACTTAACAGTACTTATTGGCCTATATCTTTAACTCACAACTTTGATAATATCTTTATTACCCTATTTAGAACAACACAATACTTAACAGTCAAAAAAATGCATTTACAAAAAAAAAATTACCCCATCGTCACTATCTTCTTCAGAATCATCAGCATAAGATTTCTGAACATCTTCTTCAATTTCTTCAACTTTCCTTTTCTTTTCGTACCGTTTTTAAATTTTTTGCTTCTTCTTCAATCCTTTTTTTTTTTCAAAATTTCACTGATCTTCACTGTGTCGTTGCGAAACCTTGACCTAATCTCCTTCGATCTCCCAGATTTCTTCAACTGTATAGGATTTACAACAACTTTAACTAAATCTTCATGAGTTAACCCAAGACTAAATGATTGTGCTTAATCAAACTCTACATTCATATTCCGTATACCGTTATTTGTTGGTTTTTTTAATGCATGTTCATCCATTAAAACATAAAACCTTTAAAATCTGATTTTCAGTTGAATTACAGGTGGAAAAAAAAAAGAACCGCTAACAGGCAATATGCGATTAATAGTTATCTGAAATAGAGGAAGTAAATCATTATCACAGATCGTGCTAGAATCGTGCAAAAGGAATAAAATTTGAAGTGGGAGAGATCGTTAATGGAGAAAATAAAGGAATAAAAATTTTACATTAAGGAAAGAGAAATAAGAATGGCATTAAAAGGGGATTTTAGCACAGTAACTTTCTTAGGGGGTAAAAAATAGGGGACCACTTAAAATAATGTTACAAATGCTACAAATGTAATTAGGATAAAGTGTTGCTATTTTTTGTAATTTAATACTTAAGTATGCTACTATAGGTAGTTTTCCCTTTACTATTTTTACTATAGAGAAAATTTAAAGAAACCATATCTTACACCCGACCTATGAAAATTCTATAATTATAAAATGATAAGCCTAAAAATTCATGGTGCTTTTCAAATTCATTATTTTACAAAAATAAAATCTCCGGAGGTGGATTTACACTTTCCGAATTTTGGTGTTAAAAAGCACTTAAACCCCAGGACGAATTTATTTTTAAAAAATTACTAACATTAGGTGTATGTGTATAGAAACTTAATTTCTTTTTTTTCTTTTTAAATAAAATAAACTCCATTTTCCCTCAATTCTAATAAAAGAAACCAAATGCACACACAACAAAGAAAGAAGAAAAGAAATACTCGTAAGTAGGCAGTGGAACTGAATTGCTTCTTTGTTATTTTTTTGGTAAGTTTCAAAAATAGCAACTGTTTGGCACAAAATTCATTTTTCATAACCACACTTTATAATATTATTATTTATAATCGATGTATTTGATTCACATTTATTGTATTTGCATTACTTAATAATCTGTATGTATAAAAAACATAAATACATTAGTCACATTCTAAATTTTATATTTTTTTTATTTTCAAAAAATATGATTACATTAAATACAAGCCATGAATAATCACTACAAAAAAAACTTGTTTTAGCCACGTGCAAAACCGTGGCTGTGTGGTACCAAAATCGTAGCTAAATAGTTTAGCCACGGTTCATTAGCCACGGTTAAAGGTGGGTCCAACAGGGGCGTGGCAAGTAAATTAGCCACGGTTTTAACGTCCGTGGTAACATTTCATTAGCCACGGTTTTCAGGTACATTTAGCCACGGCCATTCCAATGGTGCTTACTCAATTTAATGTCACATTTAAAGGTATAAGGAAAGATAATGGGGGTGATTTTATGAATGAAAATTTGAAATCTTTACTTAAAGAATTGGCTATTATTCACTACAGAACTTGTGTACATGCCCCTCAGCAAAATGGAGTAGCTAAGAGGAAGCACAAACACTTGCTTGAAGTGGCTAGAGAACTCCGGTTCCAGGGTCATATACCTCTCAAGTTTTGAGGTCATTGTATTCTTACTGCTGCTTATATTGTTTACAGAATTCCTTCTAGTTAACTTGCAGGGAAATCACCTTATAAGGTCTTTTTTAGAAAGAAACCTTGTTTTTTCCATTTTAGAACATTCAGTTGTTTGTGTTTTGCTAACACACTACCTAGAACTTACAAGTTTGCTCCAAGAGTTGTAAGATCAGTTTTTATGGTATATGCTAATGTCACCAAAGGGTACGTTCTGTTTGATCTTGCTGCGTAGAAGTTTTTTGTTAATGGGGATGCGGTATTTTAGGAAAACCAATTTCCCTTCAAGGTACCCATACAGTGGATGATAATCTTCAGATTTTATGTCACTTTCTCCAGGTCCTTGTGATTATGATGATTTTTATGCTCCTAGCAACATCTCCGAAACACCTACTCTGGCTTCCTTATTACCAATTGATCTCCCACCTTCTGATATTGTTCAAAATCCTTTACCATCTCTATCCCTACTGATGCTTCTACATCTACTTTCAATCCATACAGTCTACCAAATCATAGACGATCAACAAGGCTCACTAAGCAACCTATTTGGTTATCAGATTTTGTTTCCAAACCGTCATCTAGCAATGTCCTTTATCCTCTTGCTGACAGTGTGTCATATGCACATCTTTCTCCCTCTTATCAGAAGTATCTACATAGTTTTTCTGCAGTATAAGAACCCACCTCTTATCAAGAGGCTATCAAAGATCCGAGATGGTTTGAAGCTATGTACACTCAGTTAAAGGATCTTAATGATAATCATACTTGGGACTTGGTTCCCCTTCCTAAGGGTAAAGTTCCTATTGGCTGCAGATGGGTCTATAAAGTCAAGTTAAAATCTAATGGCGATATTGAGAGATTTAAAGCTCAATTAGTTGCTAAGGGCTTTAATCAGACAGCAGGTATTGATTTTCATGATACCTTTTCTCCAGTAGTTAAAATTGCTACAGTCAGGACAGTTCTCTCTTTGGTTGCACAACACAATTGGTTCATTCACCAGTTAGATGTGTAGAATGCTTTTCTCCATGGTGACTTGCATGATGAGGTGTATAAGCAGTTGCTTGAGGGTTTTCCAAGTCAGGGGGAGAATGGTATTGTATGTAGACTTTTCAAATCCCTCTATGGTCTTAAGAAAACAAGTAGGCAGTGGAATTTGAAATTGAGTGAGTCACTAGTGCATTCTAGTTTTACTCAAAGCAGCCTTGATCATTCTTTATTCATAAAAAAACAAGGGTTAGACATAGTTGCAATCCTTGTGTATGTAGATGACATGCTTGTGACTGGTAATAGCTTGAGCCTCATAGAACATACTAAAGCTTCTCTTCAGAAAGCATTTAAAATCAAGGATCTTGGTAATTTAAAATTCTTTCTTGGCAAGGAATTTAGTAGATCTGCCAAAGGTATTCTTATAAATCAAAGGAAGTATGCATTGGAAATTATATCTGATTTAGGGTTAGGAAGTGCTAAACCAGCTATGACACCCCATGAAATGAACATGAAGATAACGACTCTTGAGTTTGATCAAGTCATAGGAGAATTAATGGATGAACATTTTCAAAACAGAGAGCAATATTAGAGGTTGATAGGCAAAATGTTGTATTTAACACTGACAAGGCCAGTCATTGCATTCTCAGTCCAAACACTTAGTCAATTCCTGCAACAACCAAAAAGGTCGCATTGGGATGCAACTGTGTGAGTAATGAATTATGTGAAGAGAGAACAAGGACTTGGAATCTTGTTAAGCAGCAAGATATCAAACAAGCTAAATGTATATGTGATGCAGATTGGGCTTCATGTCCCAATACCAGAAGGTCAGTTTCAGCCTTTTTAGTCATGGTGAATCACTATTGTCGTGGAAGTCGAAGAAATAAAATGTAGTCTCCAGAAGTTCAGCAGAAGCTGAATACAGGAGCATGGCTAATGCAGTTTCAGAACTAGTATGGATCACTGTATTATAAAAGGAGCTGGGAAGTAAAATTGAGGAACCAATAATTGTGTTTAGTGACAGTAGAGCAGCATTACAGATAGCAGCCAATCCAGTGTTCCATGAGAGGACTAAACACATAGAGATTGATTGCCACTTAATCAGACAAAAAATACAAGGAGTCTTGAAAATAAAACATGTGAGCTCAAGATAACAACTTGCAGACATACTTACTAAGGGCTTACTTCGGTTGCAACATGAAAACTTAGTAGGCAAGCTTGGTGTGTTAAATGTCTTTGCACCTACCAACTTGAGGGGGAGTAATGAGTTAGGAATTACTTGATTAAGAAGTAGTTAAACAACTAATGTGTTAGTTAGTTGCCTAAGCAGTGATTAGTGATTAGTTAGGAAACAGTTTGTAATGAACTAATTTTTTGGCCTATTTACACTGAAATAATATCTCACTTTCTCTTCTCCTCTGTTGAGCCATAGCTCATTATCAATGACAGCTTAGATTGAACAATTGCACAGATTTTAACAGAGTTTTTTGCTGCTCCTTATGACTAATAGGACCTAACTTAAACTTGGGGTATATTGCTAATTACTGCACTTGATCTTTGTAGGTTGCTTCAAAGATCAAATCATTTAAGTTTTAAAATAAAATTACTATTTTTTTTGTTATTTATAGAGTGGTATTTTTCATCCCTATCAAATAAAGTAGAGGAGGAGAACTGGAAGAGAGAAAGAAAAAGAGCAAAGGAATGACAAGTCTAATGGGGGAAAATGACTGACACATTGACTACCTTCGATAGACGAAAAAAATTTAAGTAGGCTAACCAATCCCTAGGGAGGACCCCAACTGAAAGGCACTAGACAAACTAACGGCAAGCTAGATAAAAAAAATCAACTGGCCCTAGGTGTAGAACCTTCTCGGGGGGAGAGTCTTTCTTCAATGAGAATAAAGAAAGTTTTTGGGCAACACAAGAAAGGAACTCGCCCTTTAATTTGACACCAAGGGTTAAGAGTTGATTGTTGGCAACGATGACTTGGTGAAGGGAATATATGAGAGAATGTTCTCAAACTGGGTTACGACCAACGCAAAAATTCTTGCAAGCCAAAATAATGGAGATATATTGTTATTTTGTGCTATTAACTTCCTCAATATGGTTTATTTGGTATAATAATTAATGTGAATTCATGGTCAACTTTAGTCGTTATAATAATTGCCGCTAAAATAGGTATCATTTACCGGTAATAACAAAAGCCGCAATATATGTCCGGTAGCTTTACCGGCAATAATAATTATCGCTAAAAGTAATTACTTTTAGCTTAAAAAATATAGATATTCACTGGCACTCGATATAAATATCATCAAAGACATTATGACAATGAATGCAACATCGTTCACTCAAATGACGCTATACTTTTAGGGTAAATACATTTGATGTATAATGCATATGTATTTTTAAGCAAAATATCAACACTGCATATGTATTTTTATGCTAAAAAACATTTTTATGTATAATCCATATGTATTTTTAAGCAAAATATCAACACTACATATGTATCTTTTGTAACTAAAATCTCACAATAAAATGTAGAACTACATAAAAAACTCAAATTTATCTTTAATTCAAATTCTCATATATAATGATAATAAATGAACACATACTAAAATATATATTATTTATGATCAAGGTGTATTTTTGAAATGCTTAATTTTAACACTTCATATGTATTTTTAGGGTAAATACATTTGATGTATAATGCATATGTATTTTTAAGCAAAATATCAATACTGCATTTGTATTTTATAACAAAAATCTCACAATATAAAGTAGAACTTCATAAAAAACACAAGTTTTTTTTAATTCAAATTCGCATTTATATTGATAATAAATGAAAACATATTAAAAAATATATTAGATATGGGTCCAGATGTATTTTTGAAAATGCTTAATCTTAACAATGCATATGTATTTTTAGGATAAAAACTTTTGATTGATACTGCATACGTATTTTTAAGCATAATATGAACACTACATTTGTATTTTTCTAACTAAATCTCACAGTAAAATATATAACAGCATAAAATACTCAAATTAAACTTTAATTCAAATCAAAATTAGACCCAATTCAAATAAGAATTAATTTCATTCAGTTAAAAAATAAGGACTATTATATCCTACAATTAGAACCACTTCAAAAATAAAAATTAGTTTGTACAATCAGAACCTACATTCATACACCAGTTTTTCTAACTGTATAAAGTTAAATCCATCAATCATCATACATCAAAAACTTCAGATACACTAGTTATTCTACTTTGCCTTGCAGGCCTCAAGGGTGCTTCGACACCACTATGAGCATTTGCTTCTTGTTTTCGGATCCCATAGTCCCACAAAAGTGCAACATATCTTGTACGGAAGTGTGTTGGGGTCGAACTCAACCGCAATAACTTTGTGACCATAAGAAAGACACTCTGCATATGTAACCATAAAGAGACCACAATCCCTACAAAAACAAGGAAAAAAATATTTATTTATAAGTAAAATATATTTTTTACAAACATTCAATTTTGGCATATGTAAATTAAAAACTTACAAGCTTCCACTCAGTTGTTGAGGCAAATTCTCTTCAAATATCACATCAAACAGATCTGAGTAATCTTTGTCTTTGTATCTTGAATGATTTTGAAGATCAATTCCTTTCTTATTGTAGAAATCACAAGCTTGGAGACACAAAGGGATAATCTCAGCTAATTTCTTGATTTGAGCAAGAACAGTCGGATAAGAAAAAAATTCATATAAACAAGCATATGTATTTTAAGCAGACAAAAAATGCAACCAATACTGAAAAATACATATCAATTCTACTAAAAATACATATAGCCAATAGACAGTTCATGAGTAGTTAACACAATACTTAACAGTACTTATTGGCCTATATCTTTAACTCACAACTTTGATAATATCTTTATTACCCTATTTAGAACAACACAATACTTAACAGTCAAAAAAATGCATTTACAAACAAAAAATTACCCCATCGTCACTATCTTCTTCAGAATCATCAGCATAAGATTTCTGAACATCTTCTTCAATTTCTTCAACTTTCCTTTTCTTTTCGTACCGTTTTTAAATTTTTTGCTTCTTCTTCAATCCTTTTTTTTTTTCAAAATTTCACTGATCTTCACTGTGTCGTTGCGAAACCTCGACCTAATCTCCTTCGATCTCCCAGATTTCTTCAACTGTATAGGATTTACAACAACTTTAACTAAATCTTCATGAGTTAACCCAAGACTAAATGATTGTGCTTAATCAAACTCTACATTCATATTCCGTATACCGTTATTTGTTGGTGTTTTTAATGCATGTTCATCCATTAAAACATAAAACCTTTAAAATCTGATTTTCAGTTGAATTACAGGTGGAAAAAAAAAGAACCGCTAACAGGCAATATGCGATTAATAGTTATCTGAAATAGAGGAAGTAAATCATTATCACAGATCGTGCTAGAATCGTGCAAAAGGAATAAAATTTGAAGTGGGAGAGATCGTTAATGGAGAAAATAAAGGAATAAAAATTTTACATTAAGGAAAGAGAAATAAGAATGGCATGAAAAGGGGATTTTAGCACAGTAACTTTCTTAGGGGGTAAAAAATAGGGGACCACTTAAAATAATGTTACAGATGCTACAAATGTAATTAGGATAAAGTGTTGCTATTTTTTGTAATTTAATACTTAAGTATGCTACTATAGGTAGTTTTCCCTTTACTATTTTTACTATAGAGAAAATTTAAAGAAACCATATCTTACACCCGACCTATGAAAATTCTATAATTATAAAATGATAAGCCTAAAAATTCATGGTGCTTTTCAAATTCATTATTTTACAAAAATAAAATCTCCGGAGGTGGATTTACACTTTCCGAATTTTGGTGTTAAAAAGCACTTAAACCCCAGGACGAATTTATTTTTAAAAAATTACTAACATTAGGTGTATGTGTATAGAAACTTAATTTCTTTTTTTTCTTTTTAAATAAAATAAACTCCATTTCCCCTCAATTCTAATAAAAGAAACCAAATGCACACACAACAAAGAAAGAAGAAAAGAAATACTCATAAGTAGGCAGTGGAACTGAATTGCTTCTTTGTTATTTTTTTGGTAAGTTTCAAACATAGCAACTGTTTGGCACAAAATTCATATTTCATAACCACACTTTATAATATTATTATTTATAATCGATGTATTTGATTCACATTTATTGTATTTGCATTACTTAATAATCTGTATGTATAAAAAACATAAATACATTAGTCACATTCTAAATTTTATATTTTTTTTATTTTCAAAAAATATGATTACATTAAATACAAGACATGAATAATCACTACAAAAAAAACTTGTTTTAGCCACGTGCAAAACCGTGGCTGTGTGGTACCAAAATCGTAGCTAAATAGTTTAGCCACGGTTCATTAGCCACGGTTAAAGGTGGGTCCAACAGGGGCGTGGCAAGTAAATTAGCCACGGTTTTAACGTCCGTGGTAATATTTCATTAGCCACGGTTTTCAGGTACATTTAGCCACGGCCATTCCAATGGTGCTTACTCAATTTAATGTCACATTTAAAGGTATAAGGACAGATAATGGGGGTGATTTTATGAATGAAAATTTGAAATCTTTACTTAAAGAATTGGCTATTATTCACTACAGAACTTGTGTACATACCCCTCAGCAAAATGGAGTAGCTAAGAGGAAGCACAAACACTTGCTTGAAGTGGCTAGAGAACTCCGGTTCCAGGGTCATATACCTCTCAAGTTTTGAGGTCATTGTATTCTTACTGCTGCTTATATTGTTTACAGAATTCCTTCTAGTTAACTTGCAGGGAAATCACCTTATAAGGTCTTTTTTGGTAAGAAACCTTGTTTTTTCCATTTTAGAACATTCAGTTGTTTGTGTTTTGCTAACACACTACCTAGAACTTACAAGTTTGCTCCAAGAGTTGTAAGATCATTTTTTATGGTATATTCTAATGTCACCAAAGGGTACGTTCTGTTTGATCTTGCTGCGTAGAAGTTTTTTGTTAATGGGGATGCGGTATTTTAGGAAAACCAATTTCCCTTCAAGGTACCCATACAGTGGATGATAATCTTCAGATTTTATGTCACTTTCTCCAGGTCCTTGTGATGATGATGATTTTTATGCTCCTAGCAACATCTCCGAAACACCTACTCTGGCTTCCTTATTACCAATTGATCTCCCACCTTCTGATATTGTTCAAAATCCTTTACCATCTCTATCCCTACTGATGCTTCTACCTCTACTTTCAATCCATACAGTCTACCAAATCTTAGACGATCAACAAGGCTCACTAAGCAACCTATTTGGTTATCAGATTTTGTTTCCAAACCGTCATCTAGCAATGTCCTTTATCCTCTTACTGACAGTGTGTCATATGCACATCTTTCTCCCTCTTATCAGAAGTATCTACATAGTTTTTATGCAGTATAAGAACCCACCTCTTATCAAGAGGCTATCAAAGATCCGAGATGGTTTGAAGCTATGTACACTGAGTTAAAGGATCTTAATGATAATCATACTTGGGACTTGGTTCCCCTTCCTAAGGGTAAAGATCCTATTGGCTGCAGATGGGTCTATAAAGTCAAGTTAAAATCTAATGGCGATATTGAGAGATTTAAAGCTCAATTAGTTGCTAAGGGCTTTAATCAGACAGCAGGTATTGATTTTCATGATACCTTTTCTCCAGTAGTTAAAATTGCTACAGTCAGGACAGTTCTCTCTTTGGTTGCACAACACAATTGGTTCATTCACCAGTTAGATGTGTAGAATGCTTTTCTCCATGGTGACTTGCATGATGAGGTGTATAAGCAGTTGCTTGAGGGTTTTCCAAGTCAGGGGGAGAATGGTATTGTATGTAGACTTTTCAAATCCCTCTATGGTCTTAAGAAAACAAGTAGGCAGTGGAATTTGAAATTTAGTGAGTCACTAGTGCATTCTGGTTTTACTCAAAGCAGCCTTGATCATTCTTTATTCATAAAAAAACAAGGGTTAGACATAGTTGCAATCCTTGTGTATGTAGATGACATGCTTGTGACTGGTAATAGCTTGAGCCTCATAGAACATACTAAAGCTTCTCTTCAGAAAGCATTTAAAATCAAGGATCTTGGTAATTTAAAATTCTTTCTTGGCATGGAATATAGTAGATCTGCCAAAGGTATTCTTATGAATCAAAGAAAGTATGCATTGGAAATTATCTCTGATTTAGGGTTAGGAAGTGATAAACCATCTATGACACCCCTTGAAATAAACATGAAGTTAACGACACTGGAGTTTGATCAAGTCACAGGAGAATCAACAGATGAACCTTTTGAAAACAGAGAGCAATATCAAAGGTTGATAGGCAAAATATTGTATTTAACACTGACAAGGCCAGACATTACATTCTCAGTCCAAACACTTAGTCAATTCTTGCAACAACCAAAAAGGTCGCATTGGGATGCAACTGTAAGAGTAATGAATTATGTGAAGAGAGAACAAGGACTTGGAATCTTGTTAAGAAGCAAGATATCAAACAAGCTAAATGTATATTGTGATGTAGACTGGGCTTCATGTCCCAATACCAGAATGTCAGTTTCAGGCTTTTTAGTCATGGTGAATCACCATTGTCGTGGAAGTCGAAGAAATAAAATATAGTCTCCAGAAGTTCAGCAGAAGCTGAATACAGGAGCATGGCTAATGCAGTTTCAGAACTAGTATGGATCACTGCATTAGTAAAGGAGCTGGGAAGTAAAATTGAGGAACCAATAATTTGTTTAGTGAAAGTAGAGAAGCATTACAGAAAGCAGCCAATCCAGTGTTCCATGAGAGGACTAAACACATAGAGATTGACTGCCACTTTATTAGACAAAAAAGACAAGAAGGAGTCTTGAAAATAAAACATGTGAGCTCAAGAGAACAACTTGCAGACATACTTACTAAGGGCTTACCTCGGTTCCAACATGAAAACTTAGTAGGCAAGCTTGGTGTGTTAAATGTCTTTTCACCCACCAACTTGAGGGGGAGTAATGAGTTAGGAATTACTTGATTAAGAAGTAGTTAAACAACTAATGTGTTAGTTAGTTGCCTAAGCAGTGATTAGTGATTAGTTAGGAAACAGTGAGAATAGAAGCTTCCAGAAGTTCTATATAAACAACACTATTGCATTGTAATGAACTAATTTTTTGGCCTCTTTACACTGAAATAATATCTCACTTTCCCTTCTCTTCTCTGCTAAGCCATAGCTCATTATCAATGACAGATTAGATTGAACAATTGCACAAATTCTAACAGAGTTTTTTGCTGCTCCTTATGACTAATAGGACCTAGCTTCATCTTGGGGTATATTGCTAATTACTGTTCTTGATCTTTGTAGGTTGCTTCCAAGCTCAAATCATTTAAATTTTAAAATAAAATTACTATTTTTTTTGTTATTTATAGAGTGGTATTTTTCATCCCTATCAAATAAAGTAGAGGAGGAGAACTGGAAGAG
The DNA here is from genome assembly GCA_030864215.1 of Capsicum pubescens. NCBI lineage: Eukaryota > Viridiplantae > Streptophyta > Magnoliopsida > Solanales > Solanaceae > Capsicum > Capsicum pubescens. The sequence goes on along the minus strand of CM061545.1, from coordinate 269,367,045 downwards.
AGAAAGAAAAAGAGCAAAGGAATGACAAGTCTAATGGGGGAAAATGACTGACACATTGACTACCTTCGATAGACGAAAAAAATTTAAGTAGGCTAACCAATCCCTAGGGAGGACCCCAACTGAAAGGCACTAGACAAACTAACGGCAAGCTAGATAAAAAAAATCAACTGGCCCTAGGTGTAGAACCTTCTCGGGGGGAGAGTCTTTCTTCAATGAGAATAAAGAAAGTTTTTGGGCAACACAAGAAAGGAACTCGCCCTTTAATTTGACACCAAGGGTTAAGAGTTGATTGTTGGCAACGATGACTTGGTGAAGGGCATATACGAGAGAATGTTCTCAAACTAGGTTACGACCAACGCAAAACTTCTTGCAAGCCAAAATAATGGAGATATATTGTTATTTTGTGCTATTATCTTCCTCAATATGGTTTATTTGGTATAAGAATTAATGTGAATTCATGGTCAACTTTAGTCGTTATAATAATTGTCGCTAAAATAGGTATCATTTACCGGTAATAACAAAAGCCGCAATATATGACCGGTAGCTTTACCGGCAATAATAATTATCGCTAAAAGTAATTACTTTTAGCTTAAAAAATATAGATATTCACCGGCACTCGATATAAATATCATCAAAGACTTTATGACAATGAATGCAACATCGTTCACTCAAATGATGCTATATTTTTAGGGTAAATACATTTGATGTATAATGCATATGTATTTTTAAGCAAAATATCAACACTGCATATGTATTTTTATGCTAAAAAACATTTTGATGTATAATCCATATGTATTTTTAAGCAAAATATCAACACTACATATGTATCTTTTGTAACTAAAATCTCACAATAAAATGTAGAACTACATAATAAAACTCAAATTTATCTTTAATTCAAATTCTCATTTATAATGATAATAAATGTACACATATTAAAATATATATTAGTTATGATCAAGGTGTATTTTTGAAATGCTTAATTTTAACACTGCATATGTATTTTTAGGGTAAACACATTTGATGTATAATGCATATGTATTTTTAAGCAAAATATCAATACTGCATATGTATTTTATAATTAAAATCTCACAATACAAAGTAGAACTTCATAAAAAAACACAAGTTTATATTTAATTCAAATTCGCATTTATATTGATAATAAATGAAAACATATGAAAAAATATATTAGATATGGGTCCAGATGTATTTTTGAAAATGCTTAATCTTAACACTGCATATGTATTTTTAGGATAAAACTTTTTATTGATACTGCATACGTATTTTGAAGCATAATATGAACACTACATTTGTATTTTTTTTAACTAAATCTCACAGTAAAATATATAACTGCATAAAATACTCAAAATAAACTTTAATTCAAATCAAAATTAGACCCAATTCAAATCAGAATTAATTTCATTCAGTTAAAAAATAAGTACTATTATAACCTACAATTAGAACCACATCAAACATAAAAATTAGTTTGTACAATCAGAACCTACATTCATACACCAGTTTCTCTAACTTTACAAAGTTAAATCCATCAATCATCATACATCAAAAACTTCAGATACACTAGTTATTCTACTTTTCCTTGCAGTACTCAAGGGTGCTTCGACACCACTATGAGCATTTGCTTCTTGTTTTCGTATCCCATAGTCCCACAAAAGTGCAGCATATCTTGTACGGAAGTGCGTTGGGGTCAAACTCAATCGAAATAACTTTGTGACCATAAGAATGACACTCTGCATATGTAACCATAAAGAGACCACAATCCCTACAAAAACAAGGAAAAAATATTTATTTATAAGTAAAATATATTTTGTACAAACATTCACTTTTGGTATATGTAAATTAAAAACTTACAAGCTTCCACTCGGTTGTTGAGGCAAATTCTCTTCAAATATCACATCAAACAGATCTGAGTAATCTTTGTCTTTGTATCTTGAATGATTTTGAAGATCAATTCCTTTCTTATTGTAGAAATCACAAGCTTAGAGACACAAAGGGATAATTTCAGCTAATTTCTTGATCTGAGCAAGAACAGTCGGATAAGGAAAAAAATCATATAAACAAGCATATGTATTTTAAGCAGACAAAGAATGCAACCAATACTGAAAAATACATATCAATTCTACTAAAAATACATATAGCCAATAGACAGTTCATGAGTAGTTAACACAATACTTAACAGTACTTATTGGCCTATATCTTTAACTCACAACTTTGATAATATCTTTATTACCCTATTTAGAACAACACAATACTTAACAGTCAAAAAAATACATTTACAAACAAAAAAAATACCCCATCCTCACTATCTTCTTCAGAATCATTAGCATAAGATTTATGAACATCGTCTTCAATTTCTTCAACTTTCCTTTTCTTTTCGTACCGTTGTTAAATTTTTTGCTCCTTCTTCAACCCTTTTTTTTTTCAAAATTTCACTGATCTTCACTGTGTCGTTGCGAAACTTCGACCTAATCTCCTTCGATCTCCCAGATTTCTTCAACTGTATAGGATTTACAACAACTTTAACAAAATCATCATGAGTTAACCCAAGACTAAAAGATTGTGCTTAATCAAACTCTACATTCATATTCCGTATACAGTTATTTGTTGGTGTTTTTGCTGTATGTTCATCCATTAAAACATAAAACCCTTAAAATCTGATTTTCAGTTGAATTGCAGTAGGAAAAAAAAAAGAACCGCTAGCATGCCATATGCGATTAATAGTTATCTGAAATAGAGGAAGTAAATCATTATCACAGATCATGCTAGAATCGTGCAAAAGGAATAAAATTTGAAGTGGGAGAGATCGTTAATGGCGAAAGAAAAGGAATAAAAATTTAAATTAAGGAAAGAGAAATAAGAATGGCGTGAAAAGGGGAGTTTAGCACAGTAACTTTCTTAGGGGGCAATAAATAGGGGACCACTTAAAATAATGTTACAGATGCTACATAATGTAATTAGGATAAAGTGTTTCTATTTTTTGTAATTTAATACTTAAGTATGCTACTATAGGTAGTTTTCCCTTTACTATTTTTACTCTAGAGAAAATTTAAAGAAACCATATCTTACACCCGACCTATGATAATTCTATAATTATAAAATGATAAGCCTAAAATTTCATGGTGCTTTTCAAATTCATTATTTCACATAAAGAAAATCTCTGGAGGTGGATTTACACTTTCCGAATTTTGGTGTTAAAAAGCACTTAAACCCCAGGACGAATTTATTTTTAAAAAATTACTAACATTAGGTGTATGTGTATAGAAACTTAATTTATTTTTTTCTAAATAAAATAAACTCCATTTCCCCTTAATTCTAATAAAAGAAACCAAATGCACACATAACAAGGAAAGAAGAAAAGAAATACTCGTAAGTAGGCAGTGGAACTGAATTGCTTCTTCGTTATTTTTTTGGTAAGTTTCAAAAATAGCAACTGTTTGGCACAATATTCATATTTCATAACCACACTTAATAATATTATTATTTAAAATCGATGTATTTGATTCACATTTATTGTATTTGCATTACTTAATAATTTGTATGTATAAAAAACATAAATACATTAGTCACATTTTAAATTTTATATTTTTTTTATTTTCAAAAAATATGATTACATTAAATACAAGCCATGAATAATCACTACAAAAAAAATGTGTTTTAGCCACGTGCAAAACCGTGGCTATATGGTTCCAAAATCGTAGCAAAATAGTTTAACCACGGTTAAAGGTGGGTCCAACAGGGGCGTGGCGAGTAAATTAGCCACTGTTTTAACGTCCGTGGTAATATTTCATTAGCCAAGGTTTTCAGGTACATTTAGCCACGGCCATTCCATGGGTAATTTGTTGAAATTTTGTGCTATCATATCAGTTTGCCACAGTTATAACCGTGGCAAAAATGCCTAGTTTTTAAGAAATATATATTTCTTTCATATAAATTAGCCACGGTTTTAACCGTGGCAAAAAAGTATCCAACTTTTTAAAAAAATATATATTTTTGCATAAATTTGTCATGATTTAATCATGACAAAAGTGCCAGCTCTTTTTAAATATACATATATATATATATATATATATATATATATATATATATATATATGATAGTCTGATACTAATTTCTAAATAATGATAGACATTCACTTACACATTAACCATTATACACAAGATTGATATTAATTGTAACATAATAATCAAAGTTCTGATATTGTTCAATATATTGGGACAAAAGATAAGGTCCAAACCTTAAATATTCATAAAAAATACCATAAATACTAATGTTAAAGAAACACCAAAATATACTAAAGCCTAAGAAGATTACTGCTTGAGCTACCAAGATTCACATGACTATTTCTAGACATTCCAAAAGCTATTGAAGGACAAACATTTCCACCTAAACCACGCACACGTCCAGAATGTTTAGATCCAAACACTTTTTCAATGGCGTCATTAGGATGAGTTAGTATCTTCAAAGGAACACCGTAACTGATAGCAAGTTCCTGATCTTTAGGTAGATGCTCTGATATTTTATCCAACAAGCAAAATAGATAAATGAGATATCCTCGTACCAATAAGACTTCTCTATAATAGAGTTGGGTATTAATTTAAGCAATTGTCAATTATATATAGAGACGTATTAATTCAAGAAATTGTCCATTAAATATAGAGATGCTTCAACAACAACAAAAAATCTAGTATACTCCCCCCAAGTGGGGTCTGGGGTGGATAAAATGTAGGCAGTCCATACCGCTACCTCCGAAGAAGTAGAGAGGTTGTTTCCGATAGACCTCCGACTCAAGATAAAGAATTGTCTTCAACTAGAACCGAGCTTATAATAAACTAATAACAATAATGTTGTCATAATTATACAGATATACCAGCAAGGAATTTAATCTCAGGAATGGACAAGAATGATTAAACAAATGATGTTCAAGCAGGCAATCAACAATTGATGTCGCTAATGTACAGTTTTGAGCATGTGCCACTTATACATGGTATCATACTATCATTTACTTGCATCATCCTTACTTCACATAGACAATTTTAGAGTCACCTAATTAACTTCATCCTTGCCTTGTACACTACATAACTTTTAACCTTGTAGGAAGTTTGGAAAGTTTCCTTTATTCTTGACATACCAATAATTGTATAAGCAAGATTTCTAACATATAAAATAAATATCCATCAAACAATAAATACGTCAGAGATAACAATCAGCCCACAACGGTATCTGTATATATGGAATGAATCAGTGAATGAGGTCATCTAGTTAAGATCTTAAGATCAGTGAATGAGCACTACTTTGGTATGATTTTTCAAACTTAAATTCGATTCTAATTATTGACTGCACCTCATAGGGATCTATCTATCTATCATACAACAAGGATTTGACAGGACCTTTTCCTCAGTCTATTGGTAAATTGACAAAGCTATCAAATTTGTAAGTAAATGTGAATAAGCATTGAACTTGAATTCACTTACAAGCTAATCTCATGATAATTTGATGATCTTTTCTTAATTTCATGACAATATCTTTGTTGGTTGTGGATTTTCTGGATCCTTAACCGACTCCATAGGAAATCTTACTCGACTGATTTTTTTGTAATCATTCCGTGGTACTTTTTGTACCTTAATGCAAACTTTTTGTTCTACCAGATTTTGGTCCATCTCTAGACAGGCAATGCACTACTAAACAGAGAAACAGTTCACGAGGAGTTCAATCCATACTGCTTTTCTTGTGTTTATACATTATCATATCTGAATAGTTATGTTTACTAAATCTATCTGTCTTCCAATCGTCTTCTGTATACACTCTAAAACAACCCCATTTTGTATTATGCAGATCATAGAACAGGGATACAGTGAAGTTCAACTCAAGGAATGTTCATTAGAATGAAGATTAAACACCAGGCGCCACATTAATAAAAATTGATTGTACTAGAAATTGATACTGCATTTCCAGTACACAAGTTTATACTCCTTCTACATCAATTAAGTTGACTATGTTTATCAAATGACTGTGTCATTTGGTGGTTTTTGGAACAGGACACTATTCAAAGGGCAGCCCGGTAAACTAAAGCTCCCGCCATGAGGTAGAGAGGTTGTTCCCGATAGACCCCGGCTTAAAACAAAAACAGCTCATTAAGGATAACAAACAAACTATGAACAACAGAATAACCTGGATATAAGTGTTTGTTGAGTTTATAACTTGTAAATTCTTAGCTCCTGTAAGAGCTAAAATTCAGACAAATAAAACCATTAGTTGTTAAGTAAAATATGCCACCATCGACGGAGCATGTGATTTATCCACACACCAAAAAAAAATTGTAAATCACATGTTCAACCTACTCATGTACATTGCACACTCCAAATTACCGAGCAGTAACTTCTGAGTACATTGCACACTCCAAATTACAGAGCAGTATTTATATATTGATAGTTCTACACTGCAATAATCAGAAAAAAAAGGAACCAAATATACTTTGTTCTGGTCTTGAACATCAAACATCTAGTTCATGCGAAGTTTAAATAAGTCGTTCAAGCATAAAATGCTTAACATTGGCGAAAGGAATTGATCAAACAAAACCATTGAGCTAAGCATCTGTAAGGGCCAAAACAGCCTAAAGAACTTTGCACATAGGTACAGTTTGGTATGTTGTCTTCCGCAATGTGGCTTATTCAGTACATGAAGTAACGTGAATTCGAGGTCAACTTTAATCATTATAATAATTTCCACTAAAATAGGTCCGATTTATCGATAATAAGAAAACCCGCAAAATATGGTAGCTTTATCAGTAATTTATCGCTAAATAAATGTCGTTGAAAGTAATTACTTTTAGCACCAATAATATAAGCATTTACGAAACATTCAATATAAATGTCACTAAACACTTTAACAACATTAAATGCAATGACCTTAACTTAAATGACATTAAATATTTTTTTATAATATTTATTGCCACAAAATATCTCTTTTGTTGTAGTTGGTAGTCAGTAACCACCATATACCTAGCACGACATATAATAATATACAAACAAGCATACAACGGTTTTCTTTTAAGATTTGTAATATCTAAATACATGTTAAAGAAGAGAGAAACACCATTCAAGATTTCAAGGATAAAAAATACATGTTAAATGTTAGAGAAGAGAGCAACACTATTTAAGGATAACATCAAAATGACAATGGACAGATAACATAACACATATAATTAACATTACTGGGGTCAAAAGAATCATAACCGATGATAAAATATTAAATAACGATTCAAACAACACACACTAACATCATGCAAACGATAAAATCAACATGACAATGGACTGACAACATGGCACATAACTAAACTTATAGGGTTCGAATGAATCGTAACAGATGATGAACATCATCGGATGACTCAAATCAGATATTTGTTATAAAAAGTATTTTAGTGTTTTTTTTGTGATTATTGAACAAAATTAAATCATTATGTTTATGTTACAAAACATAATTATGTGTTTTTGGTACAATAAAAAAAGAATTTAGATTTTGTGCATTGTCAGTTTACAAAATATTTTACACTATCAGGTAAATTTGACTTGCTATTGCAGGTTATTTTTTTTTTGTTTTATGTAAATAGTTGGATAACCTGCAATAACAGATCAAGCTAACTGACAGTGCAAAAAATTTTATTCACTAACTCTGCACAGAACTTAAACGCATAAAAAATATGATTATCCTAAAATGATTAATCGGGGCACAAAGCCACTAACACTTAAAAAGTTGACCAATTTTTTTTTTAAAATTGTTTTCTTCTTACAAGGACTTTGTTTAATTATTCTTATTTTTTATGGTAGGATTTGGATTTTCTATCCTTTTAGTTCCTCTTCCAGTAACTTTACCTTGACGTACATTATTTTGCTTTTGTAAAGTAAGTAGGATTTTCAATCTGTGTGTATTTTACGTTGAAGTTATCTAAATCCGTGACCTCCCTCGCTAATTACGCGATTACAGCGACCATGAATTGAGTCAATAAAATTCAGGTATGCATATTATTTCATGCACAATAGCAGGGTAGTCATTTAAACTGTCGGTGTATATTGGTCAAGCCTTTTTTCTATTGTATGCGTTGTCCATTATTATGCCAAGTATGTATCGTAAGTGCAGTTTAATAGTGGAATTTTTTTTTAAATTTTTTCATTAGATTATGTGACTTACGTATGTATTGTTGTTTGGTTGAAAGTAAGTTATCTTGAAATTAACTATGCAAGATTAGGTATTCCACCCCTAAGGTGGGATTAATAACACTACAATTACGGAATAAGTTATCTCGTGCATTTTATCTCAATCAAATATGGGATAAATTGATCCTACCACTAAACCCAATATTAATTATCTCTAATCCCTTATACCAAACGAGCCCATACACTAATCATAGTGCTGACTGTACTCTACTACTTTCCATTTTTACCATAGATTTTTGGAATTCCTGTAGAATATTATTGCAATGGTCAAATCATTGTTTTTATGTAGTCAACAATCTAATGCTCTTTATCATGGTTAGTATTAAAATATATTCTCTTAATAATATTTCCTTAATAGGACCACTAAAATAGGTCTTATTTAACGGTAGCTTTACCAGCAATTTATCGCTAAATAAAAAGTCGTTGAAAGTAATTATTTTTGGTACTAATAATATGAGCATTTACCTGCACTTGATATAACTGCCACTAAAGACGTTAACGCCATGCAATGAACTTAACATAAATGCCGTTAAATATTTTTGTGGAAATATTTATTTACGCTAAATATCTCTTTCGTTGTAATGGTAGCCAGTAGTAGCCACCGTATACCTAGCACGACATATGATAATATACAAACGGGCATCTATCGATTTTCTTTTGAAGATGTGTAGTATCTAGATATATGATGTTAAAGAAGAGAGCAACACCAATCAAGTATAAAATCATTATAACAATAAACTAATAACATAAGATATATATATAACTAATATTAATGGGTTCGAATGAACCATAACTGATGATAGAACATCACAAGATGACTCAAACGATTCACTGACACCATTCAAACGACAAAAACAACACGACTATGGACTGATAACATGACTCGAACGATACACACTAACACCATTCAAATGATAGAATCAACATGACAATGGACAGACAACATGACACAATAACTAAACTTGTAAGGTTCGAACGAACCATAAGACAGATGATAGGACTGACTCAAATTATAAGACATGACACACTGGGGATAACTCAAATGATACGATAAACCTAGATGCGCGCTTATTACTCGTGCGCCTTCCACAACGCGCGACTTAGGAACGATAGTTGAACTAGTAGGGGACTGCGAAAGAAGTAGATCCACTAGCCCTAATTAGGAAAGGGTGCACCAATATTGGGTCCACGTGAAGAACTTGCCCCATCACCACTAGTAGGAGACAAGGCACTTCCAAGGGAGAGAAATGGGAGTGGTGCATCACTCCCCATTTGTTGAAGTTCTTCCTCGAATTCAACATTTCGCTTTTGAGCTTCCAATGTCTCATTCAATTGTTCAAGTTGGGAGAGGCTAAGTCCTTCAATAATCGAAGATTCGCACACAAGATTGTAGGCTCCCCTCCCAGATTCAAGTAGGGATTCCCCTACAGCTCTCTCCTTCCGGAGAGAATCCTGCAAGTCCATGACCTCCTTATTGAGCCCACGTTGACCAGTGTTTCGATGAGCCATGATTAGGTGGTCATGGCGATCATCATCATTTGGTGGAGAGAGGTTCCTCCCTAGGAACCTATCCACCAGCGACTCCACTGAAGGGTGGCCAAAGGAGTAAACTTTGTTGGCCTTGCCTGGAGAAAATACCACAATGGCAATTTCAGCACCACATAGCGTACAAAGTTCACTAGCCTTTTTGAACAGGCCAGCACGACGCTTAGAGAAAGTAACTTGCATGTTACTCTCATTTTTCATTTTCACTATTTCGACCTTTTTTCGACCCTTGCTCCGTCTTGCCATGGCTAAATTAAAACTACTCAATATTTGTGAAACCAAGAAGTAGTAGTTGTGAGTTTTTATCTCAACACCAAGAGCTTTTATATTAGAAATTTCAATATTTTGTTTCACCTTTTTAGGAAAATAAATTAAAATTACTTGGAGAGCCTATAAATTTATGTTTTTCTTTTTTTGTAAAATATTTGAATGGAACCAACTTTCGCCTCTATTCTTTGTGTCGTTAGCGCTAATCGAATCCTTAATGACCATAATTCATAATTAGACAATATATGTTTTTCTTAATTTGAATTATGACGTTCTACAAAAGTATTAAAAAGAAAACATTACATCATTAGTACGTATGATATTTTATTTAATCACTTTATTAATTTGAGTACATATTGAAGAGTAATAATAAAAAATAAAATATCAAATTATTACTATAACATTTCTTAATTTTCAATTTTAATATTCGAGCTATCCTTGAAGGTTCTGACATTCGGTGTTCATCGAATGAGCAAAGATACATGACATTTTTCTTTTATATAAGTTTTATTCGTTCATCCATGATTATTACTTATTAGTTGATAAGTACAATCACTTCAATTATTAGTTAACCATAAAATTAACATGGTTTGGTATTACAAGCACCGATTATGTGAATAAGTTTGTCTTTTCCTCGTGCGGATTGGAGTAAAAATACTGTAGTAGGGAAAGGTTGTGTTTCTCCCAAACCTACTAAAAACAATTCTTCATTCTAACATACTGCGATTAAAGAAGCAACTTTCTTATAAATTGAAAAATACATATTTAAAAGAAACAAAGGTGAATAACCTCTGAAATCAAATTATTTGTGGTTTGTTAATATATGAATGCATGTTTACGATTCAAAAAGAACTGATCATTTTATTTACAAAGTTGATCACGTCTTTGAAAGATTGCCAAGCTAGTTACCAGAAAATGGTGTCAACTTGTCGTCTGACGACCCAAGCACCGGTAAGCTTAGAATACGAGATTGTTTGTAACTTGTTCATTAGCAAGTGAATTAAGATGGAGTTTAATGAGTTAGGAATTACTTGATTAGTTGATTAAGAAGTAGTTAAACAACTAATGTGTTAGTTAGTTGGCTATGCAGTGATTAGTGATTAGTTAGGAAACAATTAGAATAGAAGCTTTCAGAAGTTCTATATAAACAACACTATTGCATTGTAATGAACTAATTTTTTGGCCTCTTTACACTAAAATAATATCTCCCTTTCTCTTCTCTTCTCTGCTGAGCCCTAGCTCATTATCAATGACAGCTTAGATTGAACAATTGCACAGATTCTAACATTGTATCAGAGCTTTGAACCACGATTGTGCGTTCCACGGATAGTTTTTAGTAACGAAGGTTGAAGTTCTACCATGGCAGCTTCAACATTGAACACTGTGAAGTCCGATCACAATCATCCCCTATTTTTACACCCTTCAGACACCACCGGAGCGCCCATTATTCCGATGCAGCTAACCGGTTTCGATAACTATTCGATATGGAGTAGGGCTATGCGAATTCAGTTGCTTGGGAAAAACAAATTGGGGATTGTTTATGGCACATTGAAAAAAAAGGATTTCAGAGCTTATTTTCGACGTCAATGGTACTGGTGCAATGCAATTTTTCTAGGATAGATAATGAGCTCAGTAACACAGGAATTGCACACTGGAATTGTCTATGCTACTAATGCACGAACTGTTTGGGAGGATTTACATGAATGCTTTGACAAGGTAAATGCATCATGAGTTTACCAGTTGCATAAAGGCATAGCGACTACTATACAAGGAAATGACAGTATACCTGGTTATTTTTCAAAACATTGCAATTTATGGGATGAATTTTCTAGTATAGTTCTGCCGTCTTGTGATTGCCCTAGATCAAGGGAGTTTAATAATCATGTTGAGAGACAAAAATTGATGCAGTTCCTAATGGGATTGAATGAAATGTATAATCTGTCGAGGAGCTAAATTTTGATGACTGAACCTACTCCAAATCTCAACAAGCCATATGCTATGCTTGTTGAGCGAGAGAGCCAACTACTTATTGGTAGTTCCACTATGCAAGGTGAAGGTGCTTATTTAACGGCTCTGTTAGCAGCAAAAAGCTTAGGTTCTCGATTGTCAATTGGAGAAGGTTTTGTATCTAGAACTTTGACTAGAGAGAGTTCAGATATTGCAGCTCACATGGCTGGGAGAGGAATGCATTATCAACATAACAAAGAAAAATCTTTTCAGAAAGGCAGGAAGAATTGGAACAAAAAATGTGACTATTGTAAAATGCAAGGACATGTGGTAGATGACTGCTTTAAGCTACATGGATACCCACCTGATTGGAAATCTAAGAAGAAGGTGACATGGAATACTGCTTATAATGTTCAAGCTGAGGTCCCTATACATCAACTTCATGATGGAACAAGAGAGAAGGGAAAAGAAATAGAGCCACTAATTTCTAGAGATTTACCAAGGGCTCCACAGCCGACAGGTGATCAACATGGATAGATTTTGTAGATGCTTGACCAAGATTCTACTCTGACCAATATGATGGCCAACATGGCAGGTATATCTCAAACTCCTAATACTAAATTAGAGAGTTTAAGATGGATAATTGATAGTGGTGCTACAAACCACATGGCTCATAAGTTTAGACATAATGCATGATGTGCAAGTTGTTACAAATGAACAAAGTAGAAAAGTTTAATTACCTAATGGTGGGGTGACCTTAGTGTCACACACTGGCTGCTGTAGACTGTCGAATACAGGAGAAATACATGATGTGCTTTTTGTCCCAGAATTTCAATACAATCTCTTATCGGTATCCAAGGTTACCAGGGAAATAAACTGTTTTGTGTCATTCTATCCTGGATTCTGTTTGTTCCAGGACCTTACCACTAGGAAGAAGATGAAGATTGGTAAAGAGAATACTAGTTTTTATCTTCTAGCTCGGCCTGGACCTTCCCCTAAAGAGGTTGTTGCTACTAAAATCTTGTCAGCTCAGGATGTTCAAAATACTATCATGTTATGGCATAGGAGATTGACTCATGCACCTGTTCACTCAATAAAGGACATTCTTGGATTTAATCTTGAACATTGTAAATCAGTATTAAGCACCTGTGAGATTTTTCCCTTAGCTAGACATACCAAACTCCCTTTTTTGAGTAGTTCTACTAGGTCTAGTAAAGTGTTTGATATGCTACATGTTGATATATGGGGACCTTATCATACTCAAAAATTTGATGGTAACAAATTTTTTCTTACAATTGTTGATGATTGCTCAAGGACCATTTGGATTTTCTTGTTGAAATTCAAGACTGATGTCTTTCTTTCACTTAAACAGTTTTTTCAAATGGTGCTTACTCAATTTAATGTCATAGTTAAAGGTATAAGGACAGATAATGGGGGAGATTTTATCAATGAAAATTTGCAATCATTACTTAAAGAATTGGCTATTATTCACTACAGAACTTGTGTGCATACCCCTCAGCAAAATGGAGTAGCTGAGAGGAAGCACATACACTTGCTTGAAGTGGAAAGAGCACTCCGGTTCCAGGGTCATATACCTCTCAAGTTTTGGGGTCATTGTATTCTTAATGCTGCTTATATTTTTAACAGAACTCTTTCTAGTGAACTTGCAGGGAAATTACTTTATGAGGTCTTTTTTGGAAAGAAACCTTGTTTCTTCCATTTTAGAACATTCGGTTGTTTGTGTTTTGCTAACACACTACCTAGAACTTACAAGTTTGCTCCAAGAGCTGTAAGATCAGTTTTTATGAGATATTCTAATGTCACCAAAGGGTATGTTCTGTTTGATCTTGCTGCGTAGAAGTTTTTTGTTAATGGGGATGCGTTATTTTAGGAAAACCAATTTCCCTTCAAGGTACCCATACAGTGGATGATAATCTACAGATTTCATGTTACTCTCTCCAGGTCCTTGTGATGATGATGATTTTTATGCTCCTAGCAACATCTCCGAAACACCTACTCTGGCTTCCTTATTACCAGTTAATGTCCCAACTTATGATATTGGCCAAAATCCTTTACCATCTCTATCCCTACTGATGCTTCTACCTATACTTTCCATCCATACAATCTACCAAATCTTAGACGATCAACAAGGATCACTAAGCAACCTATTCTGTTATCAAATTTTGTTTCCAAATCGTCATCTAGAAATGTCCTTTATCCTCTTGTTGACAGTATGTCATATGCACATCTTTCTCCCTCTTATCAGAAGTATCTACATAGTTTTTCTGCAGTGTAAGAACCTACCTCTTAACAAGAGGCTATCAAAGATCCGAGATGGTTGGAAGTTATGTACACTAAGTTAAAGGATCTTAATGATAATCATACTTGGGACCTGGTTCCCTTTCCCAAGGGTAAAGTTCCTATTGGTTGCAGATGGGTCTATAAAGTCAAGTTAAAAGCAAATGGCGATATTGAGATATTTAAAGCTCAATTAGTTGCTAAGGGCTTTAATCAGACAACAGGTATTGATTTTCATGATACCTTTTCTCTAGTAGTTCAATTGCTACAGTCAGGACAGTTCTCTCTTTGGTTGCACAACACAATTGGTTCATTCATCAGTTAGATGTGTACAATGCTTTTCTCCATGGTGACTTGCATGATGAGGTGTATAAGCAGTTGCTTGAGGGTTTTCCAAGTCAGGGGGAGAATGGTATTGTATGTAGACTTGTCAAATCCCTCTATGGTCTTAAGAAAACAAGTAGGCAGTGGAATTTGAAATTGAGTGAGTCACTAGTGCATTCATAAAAAAACAAGTGTTAGACATAGTTGCAATCCTTGTGTATGTAGATGACATGCTTGTGACTGGTAATAGCTTGAGCCTCATAGAAAATACTAAAGCTTCTCTTCAGAAAGAATTTAAAATCAAGGATCTTGGTAATTTAAAATTCTTTCTTGGCATGGAATTTGTAGATCTGCCAAAGGTATTCTTATGAATCAAAGGAAGTATGCATTGGAAATTATCTCTGATTTAGGGTTAGGAAGTGCTAAACCAGCTATGACATCCCTTGAAATGAACATGAAGTTAACGACACTGGAGTTTGATCAACTCACAGGAGAATCAACAGATGAACCTTTTGAAAATAGAGAGCAATATTAGAGGTTGATAGGCAAAGTGTTGTCTTTAACACTGACAAGGCCAGATATTGCATTCTCAGTCCAAACACTTAGTCAATTCCTGCAACAACCAAAAAGGTCTCATTGGGATGCAGCTGTGAGAGTAATGAATTATGTGAAGAGAGAACAAGGACTTGGAATCTTGTTAAGCAGCAAGATATCAAACAAGCTAAATGTATATTGTGATGCAGACTGGGCTTCATGTCCCAATACCAGAAGGTCAATTTTAGGATTTTTAGTCATGGTGAATCACTATTGTCGTGGAAGTCGAAGAAACAAAATGTAGTCTCTAGAAGTTCAACAGAAGCTGAATGCAGGAGCATGGCTAATGCAGTTTCAGAACTAGTATGGATCACTACATTATTAAAGGATCTGGGAAGTAAAATTGAGGAACCAATAATTGTGTTTAGTGACAGTAGATCAGCATTACAGATAGCAGCCAATCCAGTGTTCCATGAGAGAACTAAACACATAGTGATTGACTTCCACTTTATCAGACAAAAAATACAAGAAGGAGTCTTGAAAATAAAACATGTGAGCTCAAGAGAACAACTTGCAGACATACTTACGAAGGGCTTACCTCGGTTCCAACATGAAAACTTAGTAGGCAAGCTTGGTGTGTTAAATGTCTTTGCACCCACCATCTTGAGGGGGAGTAATGAGTTAGGAATTACTTGATTAAGAAGTAGTTAAACAACTAATGTGTTAGTTAGTTGGCTAAGCAATGATTAGTGATTAGTTAGGAAACAGTTAGAATAGAAGCTTCCAGAAGTTCTATATAAACAACACTATTGAATTGTAATGAACTAATTTTTTGGCCTCTTTACACTAAAATAATATCTCACTTTCTCTTCTCTTCTCTGCTGAGCCATAGCTCATTATCAATGACAGCTTAGATTGAACAATTGCAAAGATTCTAACAGAGTTTTTTGCTGCTCCTTATGACTAATAGGACCTAACTTCAAGTTGGGGTATATTGCTAATTACTGTTCTTGATCATTGTAGGTTGCTTCCAAGCTCAAATCATTTAAATTTTAAAATAAAATTACTATTTTTTTTTGTTATTTATAGAGTGGTATTTTTCATCCATATCAAATAAAGTAGAGGAGGAGAACTGGAAGAGAGAAAGAAAAAGAGCAAAGGAATGACAAGTCTAATGGGGGAAAATGACTGACACATTGACTACCTTCGATAGACGAAAAAAATTCAAGTGGTCTAACCAATCCCTAGGGAGGACCCCAACTGAAAGGCACTAGACGAACTAACGTCAAGCTAGATAAAAAAAATCAACTGGCCCTATGTGTAAAACCTTCTCGGGGGGAGAGTCTTTCTTCAATGAGAATAAAGAATGTTTTTGGGCAAGACAAGAAAGGAACTCGCCCTTTAAATTGACACCAAGGGTTAAGAGTTGATTGATGGCGATGATGACTTGGTGAAGGGAATATATGAGAGAATGTTCTCAAACTGGGTTACGACCAACACAAAACTTCTTGCAAGCAAAAATAATGGTGATATATTGTTATTTTGTGCTATTATCTTCCTCAATATGGTTTATTTGGTATAAGTATTAATGTGAATTCATGGTCAACTTTAGTCCTTATAATAATTGCCGCTAAAATAGGTATCATTTACCCGTAATAACAAAAGCTGCAATATATGACCAGTAGCATTACCGACAATAATAATTATCGCTAAAAGTAATTACTTTTAGCTTAAAAAATATAGATATTCACCGGCACTCGATAAAAATATCATCAAAGACTTTATGACAATGAATGCAACATCGTACACTCAAATGCCGCAATATTTTTAGGGTAAATACATTTGATGTATAGTGCATATGTATTTTTAAGCAAAATATCAACACTGCATATGTATTTTTATGCTAAAAAACATTTTGATGTATAATCCATATGTATTTTTAAGCAAATATGGATTATACATCAAAATGTACTAAAAGGTACGTCTTATAGGAATCAAAGGGGATGACTCGACTAAAAGGTACGTCTTATAGGAATCAAAGGAAATGACTCGACTAAAAGGTACGTATTCTAGGGGTCAAAGGGGATGACTCGACTAAAAGGTACGTCTTATAGGAATCAAAGGGGATGACTCGACTAAAAGGTACGTCGTATAGGAATCAAAGGGGATGACTCGACTAAAAGGTACGTCTTATAGGAATCAAAAAGGATGACTCGACTAAAAGATACGTCTTATAGGAATCAAAGGAAATGACTCGACTAAAAGTTACGTCTTCTAGGGGTCAAAGATGATGACTCGACTAAAAGGTACGTCTTCTAGTGGTCAAGGGGGAATGATTCGACTAAAAGGTACGTCTTATAGGAATCAAGAGGTATAACTCGACTAAAAGGTACGTCTTATAGGAATCAAGAGGTATAACTCGACTAAAAGGTATGTCTTATAGGAATCAAAGGGGATGACTCGACTAAAACGTACGTCTTATATGATTCAAAGGGAATGACTCGACTTAAAGGTACGTCTTAAAGGAATCAAGGGAAATGACTCGACTAAAAGGTACGTCTTCTAGGAATCAAAGGGGATGACTCGACTAAAAGGTACGACTTATAGGAATCAAAGGTGATGACTCGACTAAAAGGTACGTCTTATAAAAATCAAAGGGGATGACTCGACTAAAAGGTACGTCTTATAGGAATCAAGGGAAATGACTCGACTAAAAGGTACGTCTTCAAGGAATCAAAGGAAATGACTCAACAAAAAGGTACGTCTTATAGGAATCAAAGGGGTTGACTCAACTAAAAGGTACGTCTTATTGGAATCAAAGGGGATGACTCGACTAAAAGGTACGTCTTATAGGAATCAATGGAAATGACTCGACTAAAAGGTACGTATTCTAGGGGTCAAAGGGGATGACTCGACTAAAAGGTACGTCTTATAGGAATCAAAGAGGATGACTCGACTAAAAGGTACGTCTTATAGGAATCAAAGGGGATGACTCGACTAAAAGGTACGTCTTATAGGAATCAAAAAGGATGACTCGACTAAAAGATACGTCTTATAGGAATCAAAGAAAATGACTCGACTAAAAGGTACGTCTTCTAGGGGTCAAAGGGGATGACTCGACTAAAAGGTACGTCATCTAGGGGTCAAGGGGGAATGATTCGACTAAAAGGTACGTCTTACAGGAATCAAGAGGTATAACTCGACTAAAAGGTATGTCTTATAGGAATCAAAGGGGATGACTCGACTAAAAGGTACGTCTTGTAGGAATCAAAGGGAATGACTCGACTAAAAGGTACGTCTTGTAGGAATCAAAGGGAATGACTCGACTAAAAGGTACGTCTTTTAGGAATCAAGGGAAATGACTCGACTAAAAGGTACGTGTTCAAGGAATCAATGGAAATGACTCAACTAAAATGTACGTATTCTAGGGGTCCAAGGGGATGACTCGACTAAAAGGTACGTCTTATAGGAATAAAAGGGGATGACTCGACTAAAAGGTGCGTCTTATAGGAATCAAGGAAAATGACTCGACTAAAAGGTACGTCTTCTAGGAATCAAAGGGGATGACTAAACTAAAAGGTACGTCTTATAGGAACCAAAGGAGATGACTCGACTAAAAGGTACGTCTTATAGGAATCAAAGGGGATGACTCGACTAAAAGGTACGTCATATAGGAATCAAGGGAAATGACTCGACTAAAAGGTACGTCTTCAAGGAATCAAAAGAAATGACTCAACAAAAAGGTACGTCATATAGGAATCAAAGGGGATAACTCGACTAAAAGGTACGTCATATAGGAATCAAAGGGGATAACTCGACAAAAAGATACGTCTTATAGAAATCAAAGGAAATAACTCGACTAAAAGGTACGTATTCTAGGGGTCAAAGGGGATGACTCGACTAAAAGGTACGTCTTATAGGAATCAAAGGGGATGACTCGACTAAAAGGTACGTCGTATAGGAATCAAAGGGGATGACTCGACTAAAAGGTACGTCTTATAGGAATTAAATTGGATGACTCGACTAAAAGATACGTCTTATAGGAATCAAAGGAAATGACTCTACTAAAAGGTACGTCTTCTAGGGGTCAAAGGGGATGACTCGACTAAAAGGTACGTCTTCTAGGGGTCAAGGGGGAATTACTCGACTAAAAGGTACGTCTTATAGGAATCAAGAGGTATAACTCGCCTAAATGATATGTCTTATAGGAATCAAAGGGGATGACTGGACTAAAAGGTACGACTTATAGGAATCAAAGGGTATGACTCGACTAAAAGGTACGTCTTATAGGAATCAAGAAAAATGACTCGACTAATAGGTACGTATTCTAGGGGTCAAAGGGGATGACTCGACTAAAAGGTACGTTTTAAAGGAATCAAAGGAAATGACCCAACTAAAAGGTACGTCTTAAAGGAATCAAAGGAAATGACTATACTAAAAGGTACGTCTTCTAGGGATCAAAGGGGATGACTCGACGAAAAGGTACATCTTATAGGAATCAAAAGGGATGACTCGACGAAAAGGTACATCTTATAGGAATCAAAGGAAATGACTCGACTAAAAGGTACGTCTTTTAGGGGTCAAAGGGGATGACTCGACTAAAAGGTACGTCTTCTAGGGGTCAAGGTGGAATGATTCGACTAAAAGGTATGTCTTATAGGAATAAATGGGGATGACTCGACTAAAAGGTACGTCTTATAGGAATCAAAGGGAATGACTCGACTAAAAGGTATGTCTTAAAGGAAGCAAGGGAAATGACTCGACTAAAAGGTACGTCTTCTAGGAATCAAAGGGGATGACTCGACTAAAAGGTATGTCTGATAGAAATCAAAGGGGATGACTCGACTAAAAGGTACTTCTTATAGGAATCAAAGGTGATGACTCGACTAAAAGGTACGTTTTATAGGAATCAAGGGAAATGACTCGACTAAAAGGAACGTCTTCTAGGAATCAAAGGGGATGACTCGACTAAAAGGTACGTCATATAGGAATCAAAGGAAATAACACGACTAAAAGGTACGTATTCCAGGGGTCAAAGGGGATGACTCGACTAAAAGGTACGTCTTATAGGAATCAAAAGGGATGACTCGACTAAAAGGTACGTCTTATAGGATTCAAAAGAGATGACTCGACTAAAGGGTACGTCTTATAGGAATCAAGAGAAATGACTCGACTAAAAGGTACGTCTTATAGGAATCAAGGGAAATGACTCGACTAAAAGGTACGTCTTCAAGGAATCAAAGGAAATGACTCAACTAAAAGGTACGTCTTATAGGAATCAAAGGGGATGAATCGACTAAATGGTACGTATTCTAGGGGTCAAAGGGGATGACTCGACTAAAAGGTACGTCTTATAGGAATCAAAGGAAATGACTCAAATAAAAGGTACGTCTTATAGGAATCAATGGAAATGACTCGACTAAAAGGTACGTCTTCTAGGGGTCAAAGGGGATGACTCAACTAAAAGGTACGTCTTATAGGAATCAAAGGGGATGACTCGACTAAAACGAACGTCTTATAGGAATCAAAGGTGATGACTCGACTAAAAGGTACGTCTTAGAGGAATCAAGGGAAATGACTCGACTAAAAGGTACGTCTTTTAGGAATCAAAGGGGATGACTCGACTAAAAGGTACGTCTTATAGGAATCAAAGGGGATGACTCGACCAAAAGGTACGTCTTATAGAAATCCAAGGGGATGACTCGACTCAAAGGTACATCTTATATGAATCAAAGTGGATGACTCAACTAAAAGGTACGTCTTATAGGAATCAAGGGAAATGAATCGACTAAAAGGTACGTCTTATAGGAATCAAAGGGGATGACTCGACTAAAAGGTACGTCTTATAGGAATCAAAGTGGATGACTCAACTAAAAGGTACGTCTTATAGGAATTAAGGGAAATGACTCGACTAAAAGGTACGTCTTATAGGAATCAAAGGGTATGACTCGACTAAAAGGTACGTCTTATAGGAATAAAAGGGGATAACTAATCTAAAAGGTACGTTTTATAGGAATCAAAGTGGATGACTCGACTAAAAGGTACGTCTTATAGGAATCAAGGGAAATGATTCGACTTAAAGGTACGTTTTCTAGGAATCAAAGGAAATTACTCAACTAAATGGTACGTCTTATATGAATCTAAGGGGATGACTCGACTAAAAGATACTTCTTAAAGGAATCAAGGGAAATGACTCGACTAAAAGGTACGTCTTAAAGGAATCAAAGGAAATGACTCAACTAAAAGGTACGTCTTATAGGAATCAAAGGGGAAGACTCGACTAAAAGGTACGTCTTATAGGAATAAAAGGGGATGACTCGACTAAAAGGTACGTCATATAGGAATCAAAGGAAATAACTCGACTAGAAGGTACGTTTTCCAGGGGTCAAAGGGGATGACTCGACTAAAAGGTCCGTCTTATAGGAATCAAAGGGGATGACTCAACTAAATGGTACGTCTTATAGGAATCAAAGGGGATGACTCATCTTAAAGGTACGTCTTATAGGAATCAAAAGGGATGACTCGACTAAAAGATACGTCTTATAGGAATCAAAGGAAATGACTCGACTAAAAGGTACGTCTTCAAGGGGTCAAAGGGGATGACTAGACTAAAAGGTACGTCTTCTAGGGGTCAAGGGGGAATGATTCGACTAAAAGGTAAGTCTGATAGGAATCAAGAGGTATAACACGACTAAAAGGTACATCTTATAGGAATCAAAAGGGATGACTCGACTAAAAGATACGTCTTATAGGAATCAAAGGAAATGACTCGACTAAAAGGTACGTCTTCTAGGGGTCAAAGGAGATGACTCGACTAAAAGGTACGTCTTCTAGGGGTCAAGGTGGAATGATTCGACTAAAAGGCATGTCTTATAGGAATAAATGGGGATGACTCGACTAAAAGGTACGTCTTATAGGAATCAAAGGCAATGACTCGACTAAAAGGTATGTCTTAAAGGAATCAAGGGAAATGACTCGACTAAAAGGTACGTCTTCTAGGAATCAAAGGTGATGACTCGACTAAAAGGTACGTTTTATAGGAATCAAGGGAAATGACTCGACTAAAACGAACGTCTTCTAGGAATCAAAGGGGATGACTCGACTAAAAGGTACGTCATATAGGAATCAAAGGAAATAACACGACTAAAAGGTACGTATTCCAGGGGTCAAAGGGGATGACTCGACTAAAAGATACGTCTTATAGGAATCAAAAGGGATGACTCGACTAAAAGGTACGTCTTATAGGAATCAAAGGAGATGACTCGACTAAAAGGTACGTCTTATAGGAATCAAGGGAAATGACTCGACTAAAAGGTACGTCTTATAGGAATCTAAGTGGATGAATCGACTAAAAGGTACGTCTTATAGGAATCAAGGGAAATGACTCGACTAAAAGGTACGTCTTCAAGGAATCAAAGGAAATGACTCAACTAAAAGGTACGTCTTATAGGAATCAAAGTGGATGAATCGACTAAATGGTACGTATTCTAGGGGTCAAAGGGGATGACTCGACTAAAAGGTACGTCTTATAAGAATAAAAGGAAATGACTCAAAGAAAAGGTACGTCTTATAGGAATCAAAGGAAATGACTCAAATAAAAGGTACGTCTTATAGGAATCAAAGGAAATGACTCGACTAAAAGGTACGTCTTCTAGGGGTCAAAGGGGATGACTCAACTAAAAGGTACGTCTTATAGGAATCAAAGGGGATGACTCGACTAAAACGTACGTCTTATAGGAATCAAAGGTGATGACTCGACTAAAAGGTACGTCTTAGAGGAATCAAGGGAAATGACTCGACTAAAAGGTACGTCTTTTAGGAATCAAAGGGGATGACTCGACTAAAAGGTACGTCTTATAGGAATCAAAGGGGATGACTCGACCAAAAGGTACGTCTTATAGAAATCCAAGGGGATGACTCGACTCAAAGGTACATCTTATAGGAATCAAAGTGGATGACTCAACTAAAAGGTACGTCTTATAGGAATCAAGGGAAATGAATCGACTAAAAGGTACGTCTTATAGGAATCAAAGGGGATGACTCGACTAAAAGGTACGTCTTATAGGAATCAAAGTGGATGACTCAACTAAAAGGTACGTCTTATAGGAATTAAGGGAAATGACTCGACTAAAAGGTACGTCTTATAGGAATCAAAGGATATGACTCGACTAAAAGGTACGTCTTATAGGAATCAAAGGGGATAACTCATCTAAAAGGTACGTTTTATAGGAATCAAAGTGGATGACTCGACTAAAAGGTACTCTTACAGGAATCAAGGGAAATGATTCGACTAAAAGGTACGTTTTCTAGGAATCAAAGGAAATGACTCAACTAAAAGGTACGTCTTATATGAATCTAAGGGGATGACTCGACTAAAAGATACATCTTAAAGGAATCAAGGGAAATGACTCGACTAAAAGGTACGTCTTAAAGGAATCAAAGGAAATGACTCAACTAAAAGGTACGTCTTATAGGAATCAAAGGGGATGACTCGACTAAAAGGTACGTCTTATAGGAATAAAAGGGGATGACTCGACTAAAAGGTACGTCATATAGGAATCAAAGGAAATAACTCGACTAGAAGGTACGTTTTCCAGGGGTCAAAGGGGATGACTCGACTAAAAGGTACGTCTTATAGGAATCAAAGGGGATGACTCGACTAAAAGGTACGTCTTATAGGAATCAAAGGGGATGACTCATCTTAAAGGTACGTCTTATAGGAATCAAAAGGGATGACTCGACTAAAAGATACGTCTTATAGGAATCAAAGAAAATGACTCGACTAAAAGGTACGTCTTCAAGGGGTCAAAGGGGATGACTAGACTAAAAGGTACATCTTCTAGGGGTCAAGGGGGAATGATTTGACTAAAAGGTAAGTCTGATAGGAATCAAGTGGTATAACTCGACTAAAAGGTACATCTTATAGGAATCAAAAGGGATGACTCGACTAAAAGATACGTCTTATAGGAATCAAAGGAAATGACTCGACTAAAAGGTACGTCTTCTAGGGGTCAAAGGAGATGACTCGACTAAAAGGTACGTCATCTAGGGGTCAAGGTGGAATGATTCGACTAAAAGGCATGTCTTATAGGAATAAATGGGGATGACTCGACTAAAAGGTACGTCTTATAGGAATCAAAGGGAATGACTCGACTAAAAGGTATGTCTTAAAGGAAGCAAGGGAAATGACTCGACTAAAAGGTACGTCTTCTAGGAATCAAAGGGGATGACTCGACTAAAAGGTATGTCTGATAGAAATCAAAGGGGATGACTCGACTAAAAGGTACTTCTTATAGGAATCAAAGGTGATGACTCGACTAAAAGGTACGTTTTATAGGAATCAAGGGAAATGACTCGACTAAAAGGAACGTCTTCTAGGAATCAAAGGGGATGACTCGACTAAAAGGTACGTCATATAGGAATCAAAGGAAATAACACGACTAAAAGGTACGTATTCCAGGGGTCAAAGGGGATGACTCGACTAAAAGGTACGTCTTATAGGAATCAAAAGGGATGACTCGACTAAAAGGTACGTCTTATAGGATTCAAAAGAGATGACTCGACTAAAGGGTACGTCTTATAGGAATCAAGAGAAATGACTCGACTAAAAGGTACGTCTTATAGGAATCAAGGGAAATGACTCGACTAAAAGGTACGTCTTCAAGGAATCAAAGGAAATGACTCAACTAAAAGGTACGTCTTATAGGAATCAATGGGGATGAATCGACTAAATGGTACGTATTCTAGGGGTCAAAGGGGATGACTCGACTAAAAGGTACGTCTTATAGGAATCAAAGGAAATGACTCAAATAAAAGGTACGTCTTATAGGAATCAATGGAAATGACTCGACTAAAAGGTACGTCTTCTAGGGGTCAAAGGGGATGACTCAACTAAAAGGTACGTCTTATAGGAATCAAAGGGGATGACTCGACTAAAACGAACGTCTTATAGGAATCAAAGGTGATGACTCGACTAAAAGGTACGTCTTAGAGGAATCAAGGGAAATGACTCGACTAAAAGGTACGTCTTTTAGGAATCAAAGGGGATGACTCGACTAAAAGGTACGTCTTATAGGAATCAAAGGGGATGACTCGACCAAAAGGTACGTCTTATAGAAATCCAAGGGGATGACTCGACTCAAAGGTACATCTTATATGAATCAAAGTGGATGACTCAACTAAAAGGTACGTCTTATAGGAATCAAGGGAAATGAATCGACTAAAAGGTACGTCTTATAGGAATCAAAGGGGATGACTCGACTAAAAGGTACGTCTTATAGGAATCAAAGTGGATGACTCAACTAAAAGGTACGTCTTATAGGAATTAAGGGAAATGACTCGACTAAAAGGTACGTCTTATAGGAATCAAAGGGTATGACTCGACTAAAAGGTACGTCTTATAGGAATAAAAGGGGATAACTAATCTAAAAGGTACGTTTTATAGGAATCAAAGTGGATGACTCGACTAAAAGGTACGTCTTATAGGAATCAAGGGAAATGATTCGACTAAAAGGTACGTTTTCTAGGAATCAAAGGAAATTACTCAACTAAATGGTACGTCTTATATGAATCTAAGGGGATGACTCGACTAAAAGATACTTCTTAAAGGAATCAAGGGAAATGACTCGACTAAAAGGTACGTCTTAAAGGAATCAAAGGAAATGACTCAACTAAAAGGTACGTCTTATAGGAATCAAAGGGGAAGACTCGACTAAAAGGTACGTCTTATAGGAATAAAAGGGGATGACTCGACTAAAAGGTACGTCATATAGGAATCAAAGGAAATAACTCGACTAGAAGGTACGTTTTCCAGGGGTCAAAGGGGATGACTCGACTAAAAGGTCCGTCTTATAGGAATCAAAGGGGATGACTCAACTAAATGGTACGTCTTATAGGAATCAAAGGGGATGACTCATCTTAAAGGTACGTCTTATAGGAATCCAAAGGGATGACTCGACTAAAAGATACGTCTTATAGGAATCAAAGGAAATGACTCGACTAAAAGGTACGTCTTCAAGGGGTCAAAGGGGATGACTAGACTAAAAGGTACGTCTTCTAGGGGTCAAGGGGGAATGATTCGACTAAAAGGTAAGTCTGATAGGAATCAAGAGGTATAACACGACTAAAAGGTACATCTTATAGGAATCAAAAGGGATGACTCGACTAAAAGATACGTCTTATAGGAATCAAAGGAAATGACTCGACTAAAAGGTACGTCTTCTAGGGGTCAAAGGAGATGACTCGACTAAAAGGTACGTCTTCTAGGGGTCAAGGTGGAATGATTCGACTAAAAGGCATGTCTTATAGGAATAAATGGGGATGACTCGACTAAAAGGTACGTCTTATAGGAATCAAAGGCAATGACTCGACTAAAAGGTATGTCTTAAAGGAATCAAGGGAAATGACTCGACTAAAAGGTACGTCTTCTAGGAATCAAAGGTGATGACTCGACTAAAAGGTACGTTTTATAGGAATCAAGGGAAATGACTCGACTAAAACGAACGTCTTCTAGGAATCAAAGGGGATGACTCGACTAAAAGGTACGTCATATAGGAATCAAAGGAAATAACACGACTAAAAGGTACGTATTCCAGGGGTCAAAGGGGATGACTCGACTAAAAGATACGTCTTATAGGAATCAAAAGGGATGACTCGACTAAAAGGTACGTCTTATAGGAATCAAAGGAGATGACTCGACTAAAAGGTACGTCTTATAGGAATCAAGGGAAATGACTCGACTAAAAGGTACGTCTTATAGGAATCTAAGTGGATGAATCGACTAAAAGGTACGTCTTATAGGAATCAAGGGAAATGACTCGACTAAAAGGTACGTCTTCAAGGAATCAAAG
The DNA here is from genome assembly GCA_030864215.1 of Capsicum pubescens. Classification (NCBI taxonomy): domain Eukaryota; kingdom Viridiplantae; phylum Streptophyta; class Magnoliopsida; order Solanales; family Solanaceae; genus Capsicum; species Capsicum pubescens. The sequence continues at coordinate 269,340,056 of CM061545.1, read as the reverse complement.
GAAATGACTCAACTAAAAGGTACGTCTTATAGGAATCAAAGTGGATGAATCGACTAAATGGTACGTATTCTAGGGGTCAAAGGGGATGACTCGACTAAAAGGTACGTCTTATAAGAATAAAAGGAAATGACTCAAAGAAAAGGTACGTCTTATAGGAATCAAAGGAAATGACTCAAATAAAAGGTACGTCTTATAGGAATCAAAGGAAATGACTCGACTAAAAGGTACGTCTTCTAGGGGTCAAAGGGGATGACTCAACTAAAAGGTACGTCTTATAGGAATCAAAGGGGATGACTCGACTAAAACGTACGTCTTATAGGAATCAAAGGTGATGACTCGACTAAAAGGTACGTCTTAAAGGAATCAAGGGAAATGACTCGACTAAAAGGTACGTCTTTTAGGAATCAAAGGGGATGACTCGACTAAAAGGTACGTCTTATAGGAATCAAAGGGGATGACTCGACCAAAAGGTACGTCTTATAGAAATCCAAGGGGATGACTCGACTCAAAGGTACATCTTATAGGAATCAAAGTGGATGACTCAACTAAAAGGTACGTCTTATAGGAATCAAGGGAAATGAATCGACTAAAAGGTACGTCTTATAGGAATCAAAGGGGATGACTCGACTAAAAGGTACGTCTTATAGGAATCAAAGTGGATGACTCAACTAAAAGGTACGTCTTATAGGAATTAAGGGAAATGACTCGACTAAAAGGTACGTCTTATAGGAATCAAAGGATATGACTCGACTAAAAGGTACGTCTTATAGGAATCAAAGGGGATAACTCATCTAAAAGGTACGTTTTATAGGAATCAAAGTGGATGACTCGACTAAAAGGTACTCTTACAGGAATCAAGGGAAATGATTCGACTAAAAGGTACGTTTTCTAGGAATCAAAGGAAATGACTCAACTAAAAGGTACGTCTTATATGAATCTAAGGGGATGACTCGACTAAAAGATACATCTTAAAGGAATCAAGGGAAATGACTCGACTAAAAGGTACGTCTTAAAGGAATCAAAGGAAATGACTCAACTAAAAGGTACGTCTTATAGGAATCAAAGGGGATGACTCGACTAAAAGGTACGTCTTATAGGAATAAAAGGGGATGACTCGACTAAAAGGTACGTCATATAGGAATCAAAGGAAATAACTCGACTAGAAGGTACGTTTTCCAGGGGTCAAAGGGGATGACTCGACTAAAAGGTACGTCTTATAGGAATCAAAGGGGATGACTCGACTAAAAGGTACGTCTTATAGGAATCAAAGGGGATGACTCATCTTAAAGGTACGTCTTATAGGAATCAAAAGGGATGACTCGACTAAAAGATACGTCTTATAGGAATCAAAGAAAATGACTCGACTAAAAGGTACGTCTTCAAGGGGTCAAAGGGGATGACTAGACTAAAAGGTACATCTTCTAGGGGTCAAGGGGGAATGATTTGACTAAAAGGTAAGTCTGATAGGAATCAAGTGGTATAACTCGACTAAAAGGTACATCTTATAGGAATCAAAAGGGATGACTCGACTAAAAGATACGTCTTATAGGAATCAAAGGAAATGACTCGACTAAAAGGTACGTCTTCTAGGGGTCAAAGGAGATGACTCGACTAAAAGGTACGTCATCTAGGGGTCAAGGTGGAATGATTCGACTAAAAGGCATGTCTTATAGGAATAAATGGGGATGACTCGACTAAAAGGTACGTCTTATAGGAATCAAAGGGAATGACTCGACTAAAAGGTATGTCTTAAAGGAATCAAGGGAAATGACTCGACTAAAAGGTACGTCTTATAGGAATCAAAAGGGATGACTCGACTAAAAGGTACGTCTTATAGGAATCAAAGGAGATGACTCGACTAAAAGGTACGTCTTATAGGAAACAAGGGAAATGACTCGACTAAAAGGTACGTCTTATAGGAATCTAAGTGGATGAATCGACTAAAAGGTTCGTCTTATAGGAATCAAGGGAAATGACTCGACTAAAAGGTACGTCTTCAAGGAATCAAAGGAAATGACTCAACTAAAAGGTACGTCTTATAGGAATCAAAGTGGATGAATCGACTAAATGGTACGTATTCTAGGGGTCAAAAGGGATGACTCGACTAAAAGGTATGTCTTATAAGAATCAAAGGAAATGACTCAAATAAAAGGTACGTCTTATAGGAATCAAATGAAATGACTCGACTAAAAGGTACGTCTTCTAGGGGTCAAAGGGGATGACTCAACTAAAAGGTACGTCTTATAGGAATCAAAGGGGATGACTCGACTAAAACGTACGTCTTATAGGAATCAAAGGTGATGACTCGACTAAAAGGTACGTCTTATAGGAATCAAAGGGAATGACTCGACTAAAAGGTATGTCTTAAAGGAAGCAAGGGAAATGAATCGACTAAAAGGTACGTCTTCTAGGAATCAAAGGGGATGACTCGACTAAAAGGTATGTCTGATAGGAATCAAAGGGGATGACTCGACTAAAAGGTACTTCTTATAGGAATCAAAGGTGATGACTCGACTAAAAGGTACGTTTTATAGGAATCAAGGGAAATGACTCGACTAAAAGGAACGTCTTCTAGGAATCAAAGGGGATGACTCGACTAAAAGGTAGGTCATATAGGAATCAAAGGAAATAACACGACTAAAAGGTACGTATTCCAGGGGTCAAAGGGGATGACTCGACTAAAAGGTACGTCTTATAGGAATCAAAAGGGATGACTCGACTAAAAGGTACGTCTTATAGGAATCAAAGGAGATGACTCGACTAAAGGGTACGTCTTATAGGAATCAAGGGAAATGACTCGACTAAAAGGTACGTCTTATAGGAATCAAGGGAAATGACTCGACTAAAAGGTACGTCTTCAAGGAATCAAAGGAAATGACTCAACTAAAAGGTACGTCTTATAGGAATCAAAGGGGATGGATCGACTAAATGGTACGTATTCTAGGGGTCAAAGGGGATGACTCGACTAAAAGGTACGTCTTATAGGAATCAAAGGAAATGACTCAAATAAAAGGTACGTCTTATAGGAATCAAAGGAAATGAATCGACTAAAAAGTACGTCTTCTAGGGGTCAAAGGGGATGACTCAACTAAAAGGTACGTCTTATAGGAATCAAAGGGGATGACTCGACTAAAACGAACGTCTTATAGGAATCAAAGGTGATGACTCGACTAAAAGGTACGTCTTAGAGGAATCAAGGGAAATGACTCGACTAAAAGGTACATCTTTTAGGAATCAAAGGGGATGACTCGACTAAAAGGTACGTCTTATAGGAATCAAAGGGGATGACTCGACCAAAAGGTACGTCTTATAGAAATCCAAGGGGATGACTCGACTCAAAGGTACATCTTATATGAATCAAAGTGGATGACTCAACTAAAAGGTACGTCTTATAGGAATCAAGGGAAATGAATCGACTAAAAGGTACGTCTTATAGGAATCAAAGGGGATGACTCGACTAAAAGGTACGTCTTATAGGAATCAAAGTGGATGACTCAACTAAAAGGTACGTCTTATAGGAATTAAGGGAAATGACTCGACTAAAAGGTACGTCTTATAGGAATCAAAGGGTATGACTCGACTAAAAGGTACGTCTTATAGGAATCAAAGGGGATAACTCATCTAAAAGGTACGTTTTATAGGAATCAAAGTGGATGACTCGACTAAAAGGTACGTCTTATAGGAATCAAGGGAAATGATTCGACTAAAAGGTACGTTTTCTAGGAATCAAAGGAAATTACTCAACTAAATGGTACGTCTTATATGAATCTAAGGGGATGACTCGACTAAAAGATACTTCTTAAAGGAATCAAGGGAAATGACTCGACTAAAAGGTACGTCTTAAAGGAATCAAAGGAAATGACTCAACTAAAAGGTACGTCTTATAGGAATCAAAGGGGATGACTCGACTAAAAGGTACGTCTTATAGGAATAAAAGGGGATGACTCGACTAAAAGGTACGTCATATAGGAATCAAAGGAAATAACTCGACTAGAAGGTACGTTTTCCAGGGGTCAAAGGGGATGACTCGACTAAAAGGTACGTCTTATAGGAATCAAAGGGGATGACTCGACTAAAAGGTACGTCTTATAGGAGTCAAAGGGGATGACTCATCTTAAAGGTACGTCTTATAGGAATCAAAAGGGATGACTCGACTAAAAGATACGTCTTATAGGAATCAAAGGAAATGACTCGACTAAAAGGTACGTCTTCAAGGGGTCAAAGGGGATGACTAGACTAAAAGGTACGTCTTCTAGGGGTCAAGGGGGAATGATTCGACTAAAAGGTAAGTCTTATAGGAATCAAGAGGTATAACTCGACTAAAAGGTACATCTTATAGGAATCAAAAGGGATGACTCGACTAAAAGATACGTCTTATAGGAATCAAAGGAAATGACTCGAATAAAAGGTACGTCTTCTAGGGGTCAAAGGAGATGACTCGACTAAAAGGTACGTCTTCTAGGGGTCAAGGTGGAATGATTCGACTAAAAGGCATGTCTTATAGGAATAAATGGGGATGACTCGACTAAAAGGTACGTCTTATAGGAATCAAAGGCAATGACTCGACTAAAAGGTATGTCTTAAAGGAATCAAGGGAAATGACTCGACTAAAAGGTACGTCTTCTAGGAATCAAAGGGGATGACTCGACTAAAAGGTATGTCTTATAGGAATCAAAGGGGATGACTCGACCAAAAGGTACGTCTTATAGAAATCCAAGGGGATGACTCGACTCAAAGGTACATCTTATAGGAATCAAAGGTGATGACTCGACTAAAAGGTACGTTTTATAGGAATCAAGGGAAATGACTCGACTAATACGAACGTCTTCTAGGAATCAAAGGGGATGACTCGACTAAAAGGTACGTCATATAGGAATCAAAGGAAATAACACGACTAAAAGGTACGTATTCCAGGGGTCAAAGGGGATGACTCGACTAAAAGATACGTCTTATAGGAATCAAAAGGGATGACTCGACTAAAAGGTACGTCTTATAGGAATCAAAGGAGATGACTCGACTAAAAGGTACGTCTTATAGGAATCAAGGGAAATGACTCGACTAAAAGGTACGTCTTATAGGAATCTAAGTGGATGAATCGACTAAAAGGTACGTCTTATAGGAATCAAGGGAAATGACTCGACTAAAAGGTACGTCTTCAAGGAATCAAAGGAAATGACTCAACTAAAAGGTACGTCTTATAGGAATCAAAGTGGATGAATCGACTAAATGGTACGTATTCTAGGGGTCAAAGGGGATGACTCGACTAAAAGGTACGTCTTATAAGAATCAAAGGAAATGACTCAAATAAAAGGTACGTCTTATAGGAATCAAAGGAAATGACTCAAATAAAAGGTACGTCTTATAGGAATCAAAGGAAATGACTCGACTAAAAGGTACGTCTTCTAGGGGTCAAAGGGGATGACTCAACTAAAAGGTACGTCTTATAGGAATCAAAGGGGATGACTCGACTAAAACGTACGTCTTATAGGAATCAAATGTGATGACTCGACTAAAAGGTACGTCTTAGAGGAATCAAGGGAAATGACTCGACTAAAAGGTACGTCTTTTAGGAATCAAAGGGGATGACTCGACTAAAAGGTACGTCTTATAGGAATCAAAGGGGATGACTCGACCAAAAGGTACGTCTTATAGAAATCCAAGGGGATGACTCGACTCAAAGGTACATCTTATAGGAATCAAAGTGGATGACTCAACTAAAAGGTACGTCTTATAGGAATCAAGGGAAATGAATCGACTAAAAGGTACGTCTTATAGGAATCAAAGGGGATGACTCGACTAAAAGGTACGTCTTATAGGAATCAAAGTGGATGACTCAACTAAAAGGTACGTCTTATAGGAATTAAGGGAAATGACTCGACTAAAAGGTACGTCTTATAGGAATCAAAGGATATGACTCGACTAAAAGGTACGTCTTATAGGAATCAAAGGGGATAACTCATCTAAAAGGTACGTTTTATAGGAATCAAAGTGGATGACTCGACTAAAAGGTACGTCTTATAGGAATCAAGGGAAATGATTCGACTAAAAGGTACGTTTTCTAGGAATCAAAGGAAATGAGTCAACTAAAAGGTACGTCTTATATGAATCTAAGGGGATGACTCGACTAAAAGATACATCTTAAAGGAATCAAGGGAAATGACTCGACTAAAAGGTACGTCTTAAAGAAATCAAAGGAAATGACTCAACTAAAAGGTACGTCTTATAGGAATCAAAGGGGATGACTCGACTAAAAGGTACGTCTTATAGGAATAAAAGGGGATGACTCGACTAAAAGGTACGTCATATAGGAATCAAAGGAAATAACTCGACTAGAAGGTACGTTTTCCAGGGGTCAAAGGGGATGACTAAACTAAAAGGTACGTCTTATAGGAATCAAAGGGGATGACTCGACTAAAAGGTACGTCTTATAGGAATCAAAGGGGATGACTCATCTTAAAGGTACGTCTTATAGGAATCAAAAGGGATGACTCGACTAAAAGATACGTCTTATAGGAATCAAAGAAAATGACTAGACTAAAAGGTACGTCTTCAAGGGGTCAAAGGGGATGACTAGACTAAAAGGTACGTCTTCTAGGGGTCAAGGGGGAATGATTTGACTAAAAGGTAAGTCTGATAGGAATCAAGTGGTATAACTCGACTAAAAGGTACATCTTATAGGAATCAAAAGGGATGACTCGACTAAAAGATACGTCTTATAGGAATCAAAGGAAATGACTCGACTAAAAGGTACGTCTTCTAGGGGTCAAAGGAGATGACTCGACTAAAAGGTACGTCTTCTAGGGGTCAAGGTGGAATGATTCGACTAAAAGGCATGTCTTATAGGAATAAATGGGGATGACTCGACTAAAAGGTACGTCTTATAGGAATCAAAGGGAATGACTCGACTAAAAGGTATGTCTTAAAGGAATCAAGGGAAATGACTCGACTAAAAGGTACGTCTTATAGGAATCAAAAGGGATGACTCGACTAAAAGGTACGTCTTATAGGAATCAAAGGAGATGACTCGACTAAAAGGTACGTCTTATAGGAATCAAGGGAAATGACTCGACTAAAAGGTACGTCTTATAGGAATCTAAGTGGATGAGTCGACTAAAAGGTACGTCTTATAGAAATCAAGGGAAATGACTCGACTAAAAGGTACGTCTTCAAGGAATCAAAGGAAATGACTCAACTAAAAGGTACGTCTTATAGGAATCAAAGTGGATGAATCGACTAAATGGTACGTATTCTAGGGGTCAAAGGGGATGACTCGACTAAAAGGTATGTCTTATAAGAATCAAAGGAAATGACTCAAATAAAAGGTACGTCTTATAGGAATCAAATGAAATGACTCGACTAAAAGGTACGTCTTCTAGGGGTCAAAGGGGATGACTCAACTAAAAGGTACGTCTTATAGGAATCAAAGGGGATGACTCGACTAAAACGTACGTCTTATAGGAATCAAAGGTGATGACTCGACTAAAAGGTACGTCTTAGAGGAATCAAGGGAAATGACTCGACTAAAAGGTACGTCTTTTAGGAATAAAAGGGGATGACTCGACTAAAAGGTACGTCTTATAGGAATCAAAGGGGATGACTCGACCAAAAGGTACGTCTTATAGAAATCCAAGGGGATGACTCGACTCAAAGGTACATCTTATAGGAATCAAAGTGGATGACTCAACTAAAAGGTACGTCTTATAGGAATCAAGGGAAATGAATCGACTAAAAGGTACGTCTTATAGGAATCAAAGGGGATGACTCGACTAAAAGGTACGTATTATAGGAATCAAAGTGGATGACTCAACTAAAAGGTACGTCTTATAGGAATCAAGGGAAATGACTCGACTAAAAGGCTCGTCTTATAGGAATCAAAGGGTATGACTCGACTAAAAGGTACGTCTTATAGAAATCAAAGGGGATGACTCGACTAAAAGGTACGTTTTATAGGAATCAAGGGAAATGATTCGACTAAAAGGTACGTTTTCTAGGAATCAAAGGAAATGACTCAACTAAAAGGTACGTCTTATAGGAATCAAAGGAGATGACTCAACTAAAAGGTACGTCTTATAGGAATCTAAGGGGATGACTCGACTAAAAGGTACATCTTAAAGGAATCAAGGGAAATGACTCGACTAAAAGGTACAACTTCAAGGAATCAAAGAAAATGACTCAACTAATAGGTACGACTTATAGGAATCAAAGGGGATGACTCGACTAAAAGGTACGTCTTATAGGAATAAAAGGGGATGACTCGACTAAAAGGTACGTCATATAGGAATCAAAGGAAATTACTCGACTAGAAGGTACGTTTTCCAGGGGTCAAAGGGGAAGACTCGTCTAAAAGGTACGTCTTATAGGAATCAAAGGGGATGACTCGACTAAAAGGTACGTCTTATAGGAATCAAAGGGGATGACTCGTCTAAAAGGTACGTCTTATAGGAATCAAATGGGATGACTCGACAAAAAGATACGTCTTATAGGAATCAAAGGAAATGACTCGACTAAAAGGTACGTCTTCAAGGGGTCGAAGGGGATGACTAGACTACAAGGTACGTCTTCTAGGGGTCAAGGGGGAATGATTGAACTAAAAGGTAAGTCTGATAGGAATCAAGAGGTATAACTCGACTAAAAGGTACGTCTTAAAGGAATCAATGGAAGTGACTCGACTAAAAGGTACGTCTTCTAGGAATCAAAGGGAATTACTCGACTAAAAGGTACGTCTTATAGGAATCAAAGGGGATGACTCGACTAAAAGTTACGCCTTATAGGAATCAAGGGGATGACTCGACTAAAAGGTACGTCATATAGGAATCAAAGGAAATGACTCTACTAACAGGTACGTCTTCTAGGGATCAATGGGGATGATTCGACTAAAAGATACATCTTATAGGAATCAAAAGGGATGACTCGACTAAAGGATACGTTTTATAGGAATCAAAGGAAATGACTCGAATAAAAGGTACGTCTTATAGGAATCGAAGGAAATGACTCTACTAAAAGGTACGTCCTCTAGGGATCAAAGGGGATGATTCGACTAAAAGGTATATCTTATAGGAATCAAAAGGGATGACTCGACTAAAAGATACGTCTTATAGGAATCAAAGGAAATGACTCGACTAAAAGGTACGTCTTCTAGGCGTCAAAGGGAATGACTCAACAAAAAGGTACGTCTTCTAGGGGTCAAGGGGGAATGATTCGACTAAAAGGTATGTCTTATAGGAATCAAAGGGGATGACTCGACTAAAAGGTACGTCTTATAGGAATCAAAGGGAATGACTCGATTAAAAGGTATGTCTTAAAGGAATGAAGGGAAATGACTCGACTTAAAGGTACGTCTTCTAGGAATCAAAGGGGATGAGTCGACTAAAAGGTAGGTCTTATAGGAATCAAAGGGGATGACTAGACTAAAAGGTACGTCTTATAGGAATCAAAGGGGATGACTCGACTAAAATGTACGTCTTATAGGAATCAAGGGAAATGACTCGACTAAAAGGTACGACTTCTAGGAATCAAAGGGGATGACTCGACTAAAAGGTACGTCTTCAAGGAATTAAAGGAAATGACTCAACTAAAAGGTACGTTTTATAGGAATCAAAGGGGATGACTCGACTAAAAGGTACGTCTTTTAGGAATCAAAGGGGATGACTCGATTAAAAGGTACGTCATATAGGAATATAAGGAAATAACTCGACTAAAAGGTACGTATTCCAGGGGTCAAAGGGGATGACTCGACTAAAAGGTACGTCTTATAGGAATCAAAGGGGATGACTCGACTAAAATGTACGTCTTATAGGAATCAAAGGGGATGACTCGACTAAAAGGTACGTCTTATAGGAATCATAAGGGATGACTCGACTAAAAGATACGTCTTATAGGAATCAAAGGAAATGACTCGACTAAAAGGTACGTCTTCTTGGGGTCAAAGGGGATGACTAGACTAAAAGGTACGTCTTCTAGGGGTGAAGGGGGAATGATTCGACTAAATGGTAAGTCTTATAGGAATCAAGAGATATAACTCGACTAAAAGGTATGTCTTATAGGAATCAAAGGGGATGACTCGACTAAAAGGTACGTCTTATAGGAATCAAAGGGAATGAGTCAACTTAAAGGTACGTCTTATAGGAATCCAAGGGGATGACTCGACTAAAAGGTACGTCTTATAGGAATCAAAGGGGATGACTCGACTAAAAAGTACGTCTTATAGGAATCAAGGGAAATGACTCGACTAAAAGGTACGTATTCTAGGGGTCAAAGGGGATGACTCGACTAAAAGGTACGTCTTATAGGAATCAAAGGAAATGACTCGACTAAAAGGTACTTCTTATAGGAATCAAAGGAAATGACTCTACTAAAAGGTACGTCTTCTAGGGATCAAAGGGGATGATTCGACTAAAAGGTACATCTTATAGGAATCAAAAGAGATGACTCGACTAAAAGATATGTCTTATAGGAATAAAAGGAAATGACTCGACTAAAAGGTACGTCTTCTAGGGGTCAAAGGGGATGACTCAACTAAAAGGTACGTCTTCTAGGGGTCAAGGTGGAATGATTCGACTAAAAGGTATGTCTTATAAAAATAAAAGGGGATGACTCGACTAAAAGGTACGTCTTATAGGATTCAAAGGGAATGACTCGACTAAAAGGTATGTCTTAAAGGAATCAAGGGAAATGACTCGACTACAAGGTACGTCTTCTAGGAATCAAAGGGGATGACTCAACTAAAAGGTATGTCTTATAGGAATCAAAGGGGATGACTCGACTAAAAGGTACGTCTAATAGGAATCAACGGGGATGACTCGACTAAAAGGTACGTCTTATAGGAATCAAGGGAAATGACTCGACTAAAAGGTACGACTTCTAGGAATCAAAGGGGATGACTCGACTAAAAGGTACGTCTTATAGGAATCAAAGGGGATGACTCGACTAAAAGGTACGTCTTATAGGAATCAAGTGAAATGACTCGACTAAAATGTACGTCTTCTAGGAATCCAAGGAAATAACTCAACAAAAAGGTACGTCTTATAGGAATCAAAGGATATGACTCGACTAAAAGGTACGTCTTATAGGAATCAAAGGGGATGAATCGACTAAAAGGTACGTCTTATAGGAATCAAGGGAAATGACTCGACTAAAAGGTACGTCTTCAAGGAATCAAAGGAAAACACTCAACTAAAAGGTACGTCTTTTAGGAATTAAAGGGGATGACTCGACTAAAAGGTACGTATTCTAGGCATCAAAGGGGATGACTCGACTAAAAGGTACGTCTTATAGGAATCAAAGGAAATGACTCAACTAAAAGGTACGTATTATAGGAATCAAAGGAAATGACTCGACTAAAAGGTACGTCTTCTAGGGGTCAAAGGGGATGACTCGACTAAAAGGTACGTCTTACAGGAATCAAAGGGGATGACTCGACTAAAAGGTACGTCTTATAGGAATCAAAGGAGATGACTCGACTAAAAGGTACGTCTTATAGGAATCAAGGGAAATGACTCGACTAAAAGGTACGTCTTTTAAGAATCAAAGGGGATGACTCGACTAAAAGGTACGTCTTATAGGAATCAAAGGGGATGACTCGACCAAAAGGTATGTCTTAGAGAAATCCAAGGGGATGACTCGACTAAATGGTACGTCTTATAGGAATCAAAGTGGATGACTCAACTAAAAGGTACGACTTATAGAAATCAAGGGAAATGAATCTACTAAAAGGTACGTCTTATAGGAATCAAACGGGATGACTCGACTAAAAGGTACTTCTTATAGGAATCAAAGGGTATGACTCGACTAAAAGGCACGTTTTATAGGAATCAAAGGGGATGACTCGACTAAAAGGTATATCTTATAGGAATAAAAGGGGATGACTCGACTAAAAGGTACGTCTTATAGGAATCAAAGGGGATGACTCAACTAAAAGGTACGTCTTATAGGAATCAAGTGAAATGACTCGACTAAAATGTACGTCTTCTAGGAATCCAAGGAAATAACTCAACTAAAAGGTACGTCTTATAGGAAACAAAGGAGATGACTCGACTAAAAGGTACGTCTTATAGGAATCAAAGGGGATGAATCGACTAAAAGGTACATCTTATAGGAATCAAGGGAAATGACTCGACTAAAAGGTACGTCTTCAAGGAATCAAAGGACAAGACTCAACTAAAAGGTACTTCTTATAGGAATCAAAGGGGATGACTCAACTAAAAGGTACGTATTCTAGGGGTCAAAGGGGATGAGTCGACTAAAAGATACGTCTTATAGGAATCAATGGAAATGACTCATCTAAAAGGTACATCTTATAGGAATCAAAGGAAATGACTCGACTAAAAGGTACGTCTTCTAGGGGTCAAAGGGGATTACTCGACTAAAAGGTACGTCTTATAGGAATCAAAGGGGATGACTCGACTAAAAGGTACGTCTTATAGGAATCAAAGGAGATGACTCGACTAAAAGGTACGTCTTATAGGAATCAAGGGAAATGACTCGACTAAAAGGTACGTCTTTTAGGAATCAAAGGGGATGACTCGACTAAAAGGTACGTCATATAGGAATCAAAGGAAATAACTCGACTAAAAGGTACGTATTCCAGGGGTCAAAGGGGATGACTCGACTAAAAGGTACGTCTTATTGGAATCAAAGGGGATGACTCGACTAAAAGGTACGTCTTATAGGAATCAAAGGGGATGACTCGACTAAAAGGTACGTCTTATAGGAATCAAAAGGGATGACTCGACTAAAAGATACGTCTTATAGGAATCAAAGGAAATGACTCGACTAAAAGGTACGTCTTCTAGGGGTCAAAGGAGATGACTCGACTAAAAGGTACGTCTTCTAGGGGTCAAGGTGGAATGATTCGACTAAAAGGCATGTCTTATAGGAATAAATGGGGATGACTCGACTAAAAGGTACGTCTTATAGGAATCAAAGGGAATGACTCGACTAAAAGGTATGTCTTAAAGGAATCAAGGGAAATGACTCGACTAAAAGGTACGTCTTATAGGAATCAAAAGGGATGACTCGACTAAAAGGTACGTCTTATAGGAATCAAAGGAGATGACTCGACTAAAAGGTACGTCTTATAGGAATCAAGGGAAATGACTCGACTAAAAGGTACGTCTTATAGGAATCTAAGTGGATGAGTCGACTAAAAGGTACGTCTTATAGAAATCAAGGGAAATGACTCGACTAAAAGGTACGTCTTCAAGAAATCAAAGGAAATGACTCAATTTAAAGGTACGTCTTATAGGAATCAAAGTGGATGAATCGACTAAATGGTACGTATTCTAGGGGTCAAAGGGGATGACTCGACTAAAAGGTATGTCTTATAAGAATCAAAGGAAATGACTCAAATAAAAGGTACGTCTTATAGGAATCAAATGAAATGACTCGACTAAAAGGTACGTCTTCTAGGGGTCAAAGGGGATGACTCAACTAAAAGGTACGTCTTATAGGAATCAAAGGGGATGACTCGACTAAAACGTACGTCTTATAGGAATCAAAGGTGATGACTCGACTAAAAGGTACGTCTTAGAGGAATCAAGGGAAATGACTCGACTAAAAGGTACGTCTTTTAAGAATAAAAGGGGATGACTCGACTAAAAGGTACGTCTTATAGGAATCAAAGGGGATGACTCGACCAAAAGGTACGTCTTATAGAAATCCAAGGGGATGACTCGACTCAAAGGTACATCTTATAGGAATCAAAGTGGATGACTCAACTAAAAGGTACGTCTTATAGGAATCAAGGGAAATGAATCGACTAAAAGGTACGTCTTATAGGAATCAAAGGGGATGACTCGACTAAAAGGTACGTATTATAGGAATCAAAGTGGATGACTCAACTAAAAGGTACGTCTTATAGGAATCAAGGGAAATGACTCGACTAAAAGGCTCGTCTTATAGGAATCAAAGGGTATGACTCGACTAAAAGGTACGTCTTATAGAAATCAAAGGGGATGACTCGACTAAAAGGTACGTTTTATAGGAATCAAGGGAAATGATTCGACTAAAAGGTACGTTTTCTAGGAATCAAAGGAAATGACTCAACTAAAAGGTACGTCTTATAGGAATCAAAGGAGATGACTCAACTAAAAGGTACGTCTTATAGGAATCTAAGGGGATGACTCGACTAAAAGGTACATCTTAAAGGAATCAAGGGAAATGACTCGACTAAAAGGTACAACTTCAAGGAATCAAAGGAAATGACTCAACTAAAAGGTACGACTTATAGGAATCAAAGGGGATGACTCGACTAAAAGGTACGTCTTATAGGAATAAAAGGGGATGACTCGACTAAAAGGTACGTCATATAGGAATCAAAGGAAATTACTCGACTAGAAGGTACGTTTTCCAGGGGTCAAAGGGGAAGACTCGACTAAAAGGTACGTCTTATAGGAATCAAAGGGGATGACTCGACTAAAAGGTACGTCTTATAGGAATCAAAGGGGATGACTCGTCTAAAAGGTACGTCTTATAGGAATCAAATGGGATGACTCGACTAAAAGATACGTCTTATAGGAATCAAAGGAAATGACTCGACTAAAAGGTACGTCTTCAAGGGGTCGAAGGGGATGACTAGACTACAAGGTACGTCTTCTAGGGGTCAAGGGGGAATGATTGAACTAAAAGGTAAGTCTGATAGGAATCAAGAGGTATAACTCGACTAAAAGGTACGTCTTAAAGGAATCAATGGAAGTGACTCGACTAAAAGGTACGTCTTCTAGGAATCAAAGGGAATTACTCGACTAAAAGGTACGTCTTATAGGAATCAAAGGGGATGACTCGACTAAAAGTTATGTCTTATAGGAATCAAGGGGATGACTCGACTAAAAGGTACGTCATATAGGAATCAAAGGAAATGACTCTACTAACAGGTACGTCTTCTAGGGATCAATGGGGATGATTCGACTAAAAGATACATCTTATAGGAATCAAAAGGGATGACTCGACTAAAGGATACGTTTTATAGGAATCAAAGGAAATGACTCGAATAAAAGGTACGTCTTATAGGAATCGAAGGAAATGACTCTACTAAAAGGTACGTCCTCTAGGGATCAAAGGGGATGATTCGACTAAAAGGTATATCTTATAGGAATCAAAAGGGATGACTCGACTAAAAGATACGTCTTATAGGAATCAAAGGAAATGACTCGACTAAAAGGTACGTCTTCTAGGCGTCAAAGGGAATGACTCAACAAAAAGGTACGTCTTCTAGGGGTCAAGGGGGAATGATTCGACTAAAAGGTATGTCTTATAGGAATCAAAGGGGATGACTCGACTAAAAGGTACGTCTTATAGGAATCAAAGGGAATGACTCGACTAAAAGGTATGTCTTAAAGGAATGAAGGGAAATGACTCGACTTAAAGGTACGTCTTATAGGAATCAAAGGGGATGACTCGACTAAAAGGTACGTCTTATAGGAATCAAAGGAGATGACTCGACTAAAAGGTACGTCTTATAGGAATCAAGGGAAATGACTCGACTAAAAGGTACGTCTTTTAGGAATCAAAGGGGATGACTCGACTAAAAGGTACGTCATATAGGAATCAAAGGAAATAACTCGACTAAAAGGTACGTATTCCAGGGGTCAAAGGGGATGACTCGACTAAAAGGTACGTCTTATTGGAATCAAAGGGGATGACTCGACTAAAAGGTACGTCTTATAGGAATCAAAGGGGATGACTCGACTAAAAGGTACGTCTTATAGGAATCAAAAGGGATGACTCGACTAAAAGATACGTTTTATAGGAATCAAAGGAAATGACTCGACTAAAAGGTACGTCTTCTAGGGGTCAAAGGAGATGACTCGACTAAAAGGTACGTCTTCTAGGGGTCAAGGTGGAATGATTCGACTAAAAGGCATGTCTTATAGGAATAAATGGGGATGACTCGACTAAAAGGTACGTCTTATAGGAATCAAAGGGAATGACTCGACTAAAAGGTATGTCTTAAAGGAATCAAGGGAAATGACTCGACTAAAAGGTACGTCTTATAGGAATCAAAAGGGATGACTCGACTAAAAGGTACGTCTTATAGGAATCAAAGGAGATGACTCGACTAAAAGGTACGTCTTATAGGAATCAAGGGAAATGACTCGACTAAAAGGTACGTCTTATAGGAATCTAAGTGGATGAGTCGACTAAAAGGTACGTCTTATAGAAATCAAGGGAAATGACTCGACTAAAAGGTACGTCTTCAAGGAATCAAAGGAAATGACTCAATTTAAAGGTACGTCTTATAGGAATCAAAGTGGATGAATCGACTAAATGGTACGTATTCTAGGGGTCAAAGGGGATGACTCGACTAAAAGGTATGTCTTATAAGAATCAAAGGAAATGACTCAAATAAATGGTACGTCTTATAGGAATCAAATGAAATGACTCGACTAAAAGGTACGTCTTCTAGGGGTCAAAGGGGATGACTCAACTAAAAGGTACGTCTTATAGGAATCAAAGGGGATGACTCGACTAAAACGTACGTCTTATAGGAATCAAAGGTGATGACTCGACTAAAAGGTACGTCTTAGAGGAATCAAGGGAAATGACTCGACTAAAAGGTACGTCTTTTAAGAATAACAGGGGATGACTCGACTAAAAGGTACGTCTTATAGGAATCAAAGGGGATGACTCGACCAAAAGGTACGTCTTATAGAAATCCAAGGGGATGACTCGACTCAAAGGTACATCTTATAGGAATCAAAGTGGATGACTCAACTAAAAGGTACGTCTTATAGGAATCAAGGGAAATGAATCGACTAAAAGGTACGTCTTATAGGAATCAAAGGGGATGACTCGACTAAAAGGTACGTATTATAGGAATCAAAGTGGATGACTCAACTAAAAGGTACGTCTTATAGGAATCAAGGGAAATGACTCGACTAAAAGGCTCGTCTTATAGGAATCAAAGGGTATGACTCGACTAAAAGGTACGTCTTATAGAAATCAAAGGGGATGACTCGACTAAAAGGTACGTTTTATAGGAATCAAGGGAAATGATTCGACTAAAAGGTACGTTTTCTAGGAATCAAAGGAAATGACTCAACTAAAAGGTACGTCTTATAGGAATCAAAGGAGATGACTCAACTAAAAGGTACGTCTTATAGGAATCTAAGGGGATGACTCGACTAAAAGGTACATCTTAAAGGAATCAAGGGAAATGACTCGACTAAAAGGTACAACTTCAAGGAATCAAAGGAAATGACTCAACTAAAAGGTACGACTTATAGGAATCAAAGGGGATGACTCGACTAAAAGGTACGTCTTATAGGAATAAAAGGGGATGACTCGACTAAAAGGTACGTCATATAGGAATCAAAGGAAATTACTCGACTAGAAGGTACGTTTTCCAGGGGTCAAAGGGGAAGACTCGACTAAAAGGTACGTCTTATAGGAATCAAAGGGGATGACTCGACTAAAAGGTACGTCTTATAGGAATCAAAGGGGATGACTCGTCTAAAAGGTACGTCTTATAGGAATCAAATGGGATGACTCGACTAAAAGATACGTCTTATAGGAATCAAAGGAAATGACTCGACTAAAAGGTACGTCTTCAAGGGGTCGAAGGGGATGACTAGACTACAAGGTACGTCTTCTAGGGGTCAAGGGGGAATGATTGAACTAAAAGGTAAGTCTGATAGGAATCAAGAGGTATAACTCGACTAAAAGGTACGTCTTAAAGGAATCAATGGAAGTGACTCGACTAAAAGGTACGTCTTCTAGGAATCAAAGGGAATTACTCGACTAAAAGGTACGTCTTATAGGAATCAAAGGGGATGACTCGACTAAAAGTTACGTCTTATAGGAATCAAGGGGATGACTCGACTAAAAGGTACGTCATATAGGAATCAAAGGAAATGACTCTACTAACAGGTACGTCTTCTAGGGATCAATGGGGATGATTCGACTAAAAGATACATCTTATAGGAATCAAAAGGGATGACTCGACTAAAGGATACGTTTTATAGGAATCAAAGGAAATGACTCGAATAAAAGGTACGTCTTATAGGAATCGAAGGAAATGACTCTACTAAAAGGTACGTCCTCTAGGGATCAAAGGGGATGATTCGACTAAAAGGTATATCTTATAGGAATCAAAAGGGATGACTCGACTAAAAGATACGTCTTATAGGAATCAAAGGAAATGACTCGACTAAAAGGTACGTCTTCTAGGCGTCAAAGGGAATGACTCAACAAAAAGGTACGTCTTCTAGGGGTCAAGGGGGAATGATTCGACTAAAAGGTATGTCTTATAGGAATCAAAGGGGATGACTCGACTAAAAGGTACGTCTTATAGGAATCAAAGGGAATGACTCGACTAAAAGGTATGTCTTAAAGGAATGAAGGGAAATGACTCGACTTAAAGGTACGTCTTCTAGGAATCAAAGGGGATGACTCGACTAAAAGGTAGGTCTTATAGGAATCAAAGGGGATGACTAGACTAAAAGGTACGTCTTATAGGAATCAAAGGGGATGACTCGACTAAAATGTACGTCTTATAGGAATCAAGGGAAATGACTCGACTAAAAGGTACGACTTCTAGGAATCAAAGGGGATGACTCGACTAAAAGGTACGTCTTCAAGGAATTAAAGGAAATGAGTCAACTAAAAGGTACGTTTTATAGGAATCAAATGGGATGACTCGACTAAAAGGTACGTCTTTTAGGAATCAAAGGGGATGACTCGATTAAAAGGTACGTCATATAGGAATATAAGGAAATAACTCGACTAAAAGGTACGTATTCCAGGGGTCAAAGGGGATGACTCGACTAAAAGGTACGTCTTATAGGAATCAAAGGGGATGACTCGACTAAAATGTACGTCTTATAGGAATCAAAGGGGATGACTCGACTAAAAGGTACGTCTTATAGGAATCATAAGGGATGACTCGACTAAAAGATACGTCTTATAGGAATCAAAGGAAATGACTCGACTAAAAGGTACGTCTTCTTGGGGTCAAAGGGGATGACTAGACTAAAAGGTACCTCTTCTAGGGGTGAAGGGGGAATGATTCGACTAAATGGTAAGTCTTATAGGAATCAAGAGATATAACTCGACTAAAAGGTATGTCTTATAGGAATCAAAGGGGATGACTCGACTAAAAGGTACGTCTTATAGGAATCAAAGGGAATGAGTCAACTTAAAGGTACGTCTTATAGGAATCCAAGGGGATGACTCGACTAAAAGGTACGTCTTATAGGAATCAAAGGGGATGACTCGACTAAAAAGTACGTCTTATAGGAATCAAGGGAAATGACTCGACTAAAAGGTACGTATTCTAGGGGTCAAAGGGGATGACTCGACTAAAAGGTACGTCTTATAGGAATCAAAGGAAATGACTCGACTAAAAGGTACGTCTTATAGGAATCAAAGGAAATGACTCTACTAAATGGTACGTCTTCTAGGGATCAAAGGGGATGATTCGACTAAAAGGTACATCTTATAGGAATCAAAAGAGATGACTCGACTAAAAGATATGTCTTATAGGAATAAAAGGAAATGACTCGACTAAAAGGTACGTCTTCTAGGGGTCAAAGGGGATGACTCAACTAAAAGGTACGTCTTCTAGGGGTCAAGGTGGAATGATTCGACTAAAAGGTATGTCTTATAAAAATAAAAGGGGATGACTCGACTAAAAGGTACGTCTTATAGGATTCAAAGGGAATGACTCGACTAAAAGGTATGTCTTAAAGGAATCAAGGGAAATGACTCGACTACAAGGTACGTCTTCTAGGAATCAAAGGGGATGACTCAACTAAAAGGTATGTCTTATAGGAATCAAAGGGGATGACTCGACTAAAAGGTACGTCTAATAGGAATCAACGGGGATGACTCGACTAAAAGGTACGTCTTATAGGAATCAAGGGAAATGACTCGACTAAAAGGTACGACTTCTAGGAATCAAAGGGGATGACTCGACTAAAAGGTACGTCTTATAGGAATCAAAGGGGATGACTCGACTAAAAGGTACGTCTTATAGGAATCAAGTGAAATGACTCGACTAAAATGTACGTCTTCTAGGAATCCAAGGAAATAACTCAACAAAAAGGTACGTCTTATAGGAATCAAAGGATATGACTCGACTAAAAGGTACGTCTTATAGGAATCAAAGGGGATGAATCGACTAAAAGGTACGTCTTATAGGAATCAAGGGAAATGACTCGACTAAAAGGTACGTCTTCAAGGAATCAAAGGAAAACACTCAACTAAAAGGTACGTCTTTTAGGAATTAAAGGGGATGACTCGACTAAAAGGTACGTATTCTAGGCATCAAAGGGGATGACTCGACTAAAAGGTACGTCTTATAGGAATCAAAGGAAATGACTCAACTAAAAGGTACGTCTTATAGGAATCAAAGGAAATGACTCGACTAAAAGGTACGTCTTCTAGGGGTCAAAGGGGATGACTCGACTAAAAGGTACGTCTTACAGGAATCAAAGGGGATGACTCGACTAAAAGGTACGTCTTATAGGAATCAAAGGAGATGACTCGACTAAAAGGTACGTCTTATAGGAATCAAGGGAAATGACTCGACTAAAAGGTACGTCTTTTAAGAATCAAAGGGGATGACTCGACTAAAAGGTACGTCTTATAGGAATCAAAGGGGATGACTCGACCAAAAGGTATGTCTTAGAGAAATCCAAGGGGATGACTCGACTAAATGGTACGTCTTATAGGAATCAAAGTGGATGACTCAACTAAAAGGTACGACTTATAGAAATCAAGGGAAATGAATCGACTAAAAGGTACGTCTTATAGGAATCAAACGGGATGACTCGACTAAAAGGTACTTCTTATAGGAATCAAAGGGTATGACTCGACTAAAAGGTACGTTTTATAGGAATCAAAGGGGATGACTCGACTAAAAGGTATATCTTATAGGAATAAAAGGGGATGACTCGACTAAAAGGTACGTCTTATAGGAATCAAAGGGGATGACTCAACTAAAAGGTACGTCTTATAGGAATCAAGTGAAATGACTCGACTAAAATGTACGTCTTCTAGGAATCCAAGGAAATAACTCAACTAAAAGGTACGTCTTATAGGAAACAAAGGAGATGACTCGACTAAAAGGTACGTCTTATAGGAATCAAAGGGGATGAATCGACTAAAAGGTACATCTTATAGGAATCAAGGGAAATGACTCGACTAAAAGGTACGTCTTCAAGGAATCAAAGGACAAGACTCAACTAAAAGGTACTTCTTATAGGAATCAAAGGGGATGACTCAACTAAAAGGTACGTATTCTAGGGGTCAAAGGGGATGAGTCGACTAAAAGATACGTCTTATAGGAATCAATGGAAATGACTCATCTAAAAGGTACATCTTATAGGAATCAAAGGAAATGACTCGACTAAAAGGTACGTCTTCTAGGGGTCAAAGGGGATTACTCGACTAAAAGGTACGTCTTATAGGAATCAAAGGGGATGACTCGACTAAAAGGTACGTCTTATAGGAATCAAAGGAGATGACTCGACTAAAAGGTACGTCTTATAGGAATCAAGGGAAATGACTCGACTAAAAGGTACGTCTTTTAGGAATCAAAGGGGATGACTCGACTAAAAGGTACGTCATATAGGAATCAAAGGAAATAACTCGACTAAAAGGTACGTATTCCAGGGGTCAAAGGGGATGACTCGACTAAAAGGTACGTCTTATTGGAATCAAAGGGGATGACTCGACTAAAAGGTACGTCTTATAGGAATCAAAGGGGATGACTCGACTAAAAGGTACGTCTTATAGGAATCAAAAGGGATGACTCGACTAAAAGATACGTCTTATAGGAATCAAAGGAAATGACTCGACTAAAAGGTACGTCTTCTTGGGGTCAAAGGGGATGACTAGACTAAAAGGTACATCTTCTAGGGGTGAAGGGGGAATGATTCGACTAAATGATAAGTCATATAGGAATCAAGAGATATAACTCGACTAAAAGGTATGTCTTATAGGAATCAAAGGGGATGACTCGACTAAAAGGTACGTCTTATAGGAATCAAATGGAATGACTCGACTAAAAGGTATGTCTTAAAGGAATCAAGGGAAATGATTCGACTAAAAGGTACGTCTTCTTGGAATCAAAGGGAATGACTCGACTAAAAGGTACGTCTTATAGGAATCAAAAGGGATGACTCAACTAAAAGGTACGTCATATAGGAATCCAAGGGGATGACTCGACTAAAAGATACGTCTTATAGGAATCAAAGGAAATGACTCTACTAAAAGGTACGTCTTCTAGGGATCAAAGGGGATGATTCGACTAAAAGGTACATCTTATAGGAATCAAAAGAGATGACTCGACTAAAAGATATGTCTTATAGGAATAAAAGGAAATGACTCGACTAAAAGGTACGTCTTCTAGGGGTCAAAGGGGATGACTCAACTAAAAGGTACGTCTTCTAGGGGTCAAGGTGGAATGATTCGACTAAAAGGTATGTCTTATAAAAATAAAAGGGGATGACTCGACTAAAAGGTACGTCTTATAGGATTCAAAGGGAATGACTCGACTAAAAGGTATGTCTTAAAGGAATCAAGGGAAATGACTCGACTACAAGGTACGTCTTCTAGGAATCAAAGGGGATGACTCAACTAAAAGGTATGTCTTATAGGAATCAAAGGGGATGACTCGACTAAAAGGTACGTCTAATAGGAATCAACGGGGATGACTCGACTAAAAGGTACGTCTTATAGGAATCAAGGGAAATGACTCGACTAAAAGGTACGACTTCTAGGAATCAAAGGGGATGACTCGACTAAAAGGTACGTCTTATAGGAATCAAAGGGGATGACTCGACTAAAAGGTACGTCTTATAGGAATCAAGTGAAATGACTCGACTAAAATGTACGTCTTCTAGGAATCCAAGGAAATAACTCAACAAAAAGGTACGTCTTATAGGAATCAAAGGATATGACTCGACTAAAAGGTACGTCTTATAGGAATCAAAGGGGATGAATCGACTAAAAGGTACGTCTTATAGGAATCAAGGGAAATGACTCGACTAAAAGGTACGTCTTCAAGGAATCAAAGGAAAACACTCAACTAAAAGGTACGTCTTTTAGGAATTAAAGGGGATGACTCGACTAAAAGGTACGTATTCTAGGCATCAAAGGGGATGACTCGACTAAAAGGTACGTCTTATAGGAATCAAAGGAAATGACTCAACTAAATGGTACGTCTTATAGGAATCAAAGGAAATGACTCGACTAAAAGGTACGTCTTCTAGGGGTCAAAGGGGATGACTCGACTAAAAGGTACGTCTTACAGGAATCAAAGGGGATGACTCGACTAAAAGGTACGTCTTATAGGAATCAAAGGAGATGACTCGACTAAAAGGTACGTCTTATAGGAATCAAGGGAAATGACTCGACTAAAAGGTACGTCTTTTAAGAATCAAAGGGGATGACTCGACTAAAAGGTACGTCTTATAGGAATCAAAGGGGATGACTCGACCAAAAGGTATGTCTTAGAGAAATCCAAGGGGATGACTCGACTAAATGGTACGTCTTATAGGAATCAAAGTGGATGACTCAACTAAAAGGTACGACTTATAGAAATCAAGGGAAATGAATCGACTAAAAGGTACGTCTTATAGGAATCAAACGGGATGACTCGACTAAAAGGTACTTCTTATAGGAATCAAAGGGTATGACTCGACTAAAAGGTACGTTTTATAGGAATCAAAGGGGATGACTCGACTAAAAGGTATATCTTATAGGAATAAAAGGGGATGACTCGACTAAAAGGTACGTCTTATAGGAATCAAAGGGGATGACTCAACTAAAAGGTACGTCTTATAGGAATCAAGTGAAATGACTCGACTAAAATGTACGTCTTCTAGGAATCCAAGGAAATAACTCAACTAAAAGGTACGTCTTATAGGAAACAAAGGAGATGACTCGACTAAAAGGTACGTCTTATAGGAATCAAAGGGGATGAATCGACTAAAAGGTACATCTTATAGGAATCAAGGGAAATGACTCGACTAAAAGGTACGTCTTCAAGGAATCAAAGGACAAGACTCAACTAAAAGGTACTTTTTATAGGAATCAAAGGGGATGACTCAACTAAAAGGTACGTATTCTAGGGGTCAAAGGGGATGAGTCGACTAAAAGATACGTCTTATAGGAATCAATGGAAATGACTCATCTAAAAGGTACATCTTATAGGAATCAAAGGAAATGACTCGACTAAAAGGTACGTCTTCTAGGGGTCAAAGGGGATTACTCGACTAAAAGGTACGTCTTATAGGAATCAAAGGGGATGACTCGACTAAAAGGTACGTCTTATAGGAATCAAAGGAGATGACTCGACTAAAAGGTACGTCTTATAGGAATCAAGGGAAATGACTCGACTAAAAGGTACGTCTTTTAGGAATCAAAGGGGATGACTCGACTAAAAGGTACGTCATATAGGAATCAAAGGAAATAACTCGACTAAAAGGTACGTATTCCAGGGGTCAAAGGGGATGACTCGACTAAAAGGTACGTCTTATTGGAATCAAAGGGGATGACTCGACTAAAAGGTACGTCTTATAGGAATCAAAGGGGATGACTCGACTAAAAGGTACGTCTTATAGGAATCAAAAGGGATGACTCGACTAAAAGATACGTCTTATAGGAATCAAAGGAAATGACTCGACTAAAAGGTACGTCTTCTTGGGGTCAAAGGGGATGACTAGACTAAAAGGTACATCTTCTAGGGGTGAAGGGGGAATGATTCGACTAAATGATAAGTCTTATAGGAATCAAGAGATATAACTCGACTAAAAGGTATGTCTTATAGGAATCAAAGGGGATGACTCGACTAAAAGGTACGTCTTATAGGAATCAAATGGAATGACTCGACTAAAAGGTATGTCTTAAAGGAATCAAGGGAAATGATTCGACTAAAAGGTACGTCTTCTTGGAATCAAAGGGAATGACTCGACTAAAAGGTACGTCTTATAGGAATCAAAAGGGATGACTCAACTAAAAGGTACGTCATATAGGAATCCAAGGGGATGACTCGACTAAAAGGTACGTCTTATAGGAATCAAAGGAAATGACTCTACTAAAAGGTACGTCTTCTAGGGATCAAAGGGGATGATTTGACTAAAAGGTACATCTTATAGGAATCAAAAGAGATGACTCGACTAAAAGATATGTCTTATAGGAATAAAAGGAAATGACTCGACTAAAAGGTACGTCTTCTAGGGGTCAAAGGGGATGACTCAACTAAAAGGTACGTCTTCTAGGGGTCAAGGTGGAATGATTCGACTAAAAGGTATGTCTTATAAAAATAAAAGGGGATGACTCGACTAAAAGGTACGTCTTATAGGATTCAAAGGGAATGACTCGACTAAAAGGTATGTCTTAAAGGAATCAAGGGAAATGACTCGACTACAAGGTACGTCTTCTAGGAATCAAAGGGGATGACTCAACTAAAAGGTATGTCTTATAGGAATCAAAGGGGATGACTCGACTAAAAGGTACGTCTAATAGGAATCAACGGGGATGACTCGACTAAAAGGTACGTCTTATAGGAATCAAGGGAAATGACTCGACTAAAAGGTACGACTTCTAGGAATCAAAGGGGATGACTCGACTAAAAGGTACGTCTCATAGGAATCAAAGGGGATGACTCGACTAAAAGGTACGTCTTATAGGAATCAAGTGAAATGACTCGACTAAAATGTACGTCTTCTAGGAATCCAAGGAAATAACTCAACAAAAAGGTACGTCTTATAGGAATCAAAGGATATGACTCGACTAAAAGGTACGTCTTATAGGAATCAAAGGGGATGAATCGACTAAAAGGTACGTCTTATAGGAATCAAGGGAAATGACTCGACTAAAAGGTACGTCTTCAAGGAATCAAAGGAAAACACTCAACTAAAAGGTACGTCTTTTAGGAATTAAAGGGGATGACTCGACTAAAAGGTACGTATTCTAGGCATCAAAGGGGATGACTCGACTAAAAGGTACGTCTTATAGGAATCAAAGGAAATGACTCAACTAAAAGGTACGTCTTATAGGAATCAAAGGAAATGACTCGACTAAAAGGTACGTCTTCTAGGGGTCAAAGGGGATGACTCGACTAAAAGGTACGTCTTACAGGAATCAAAGGGGATGACTCGACTAAAAGGTACGTCTTATAGGAATCAAAGGAGATGACTCGACTAAAAGGTACGTCTTATAGGAATAAAGGGAAATGACTCGACTAAAAGGTACGTCTTTTAAGAATCAAAGGGGATGACTCGACTAAAAGGTACGTCTTATAGGAATCAAAGGGGATGACTCGACCAAAAGGTATGTCTTAGAGAAATCCAAGGGGATGACTCGACTAAATGGTACGTCTTATAGGAATCAAAGTGGATGACTCAACTAAAAGGTACGACTTATAGAAATCAAGGAAATGAATCGACTAAAAGGTACGTCTTATAGGAATCAAACGGGATGACTCGACTAAAAGGTACTTCTTATAGGAATCAAAGGGTATGACTCGACTAAAAGGTACGTTTTATAGGAATCAAAGGGGATGACTCGACTAAAAGGTATATCTTATAGGAATAAAAGGGGATGACTCGACTTAAAGGTACGTCTTATAGGAATCAAAGGGGATGACTCAACTAAAAGGTACGTCTTATAGGAATCAAGTGAAATGACTCGACTAAAATGTACGTCTTCAAGGAATCCAAGGAAATAACTCAACTAAAAGGTACGTCTTATAGGAAACAAAGGAGATGACTCGACTAAAAGGTACGTCTTATAAGAATCAAAGGGGATGAATCGACTAAAAGGTACATCTTATAGGAATCAAGGGAAATGACTCGACTAAAAGGTACGTCTTCAAAGAATCAAAGGACAAGACTCAACTAAAAGGTACTTCTTATAGGAATCAAAGGGGATGACTCAACTAAAAGGTACGTATTCTAGGGGTCAAAGGGGATGAGTCGACTAAAAGATACGTCTTATAGGAATCAATGGAAATGACTCATCTAAAAGGTACGTCTTATAGGAATCAAAGGAAATGACTCGACTAAAAGGTACGTCTTCTAGGGGTCAAAGGGGATGACTCGACTAAAAGGTACGTCTTATAGGAATCAAAGGGGATGACTCGACTAAAAGGTACGTCTTATAGGAATCAAAGGAGATGACTCGACTAAAAGGTACGTCTTATAGGAATCAAGGGAAATGACTCGACTAAAAGGTACGTCTTTTAGGAATCAAAGGGGATGACTCGACTAAAAGGTACATCATATAGGAATCAAAGGAAATAACTCGACTAAAAGGTACGTATTCCAGGGGTCAAAGGGGATGACTCGACTAAAAGGTACGTCTTATTGGAATCAAAGGGGATGACTAGACTAAAAGGTACGTCTTATAGGAATCAAAGGGGATGACTCGACTAAAAGGTACGTCTTATAGGAATCAAAAGGGATGACTCGACTAAAAGATACGTCTTATAGGAATCAAAGGAAATGACTCGACTAAAAGGTACGTCTTCTTGGGGTCAAAGGGGATGACTAGACTAAAAGGTACATCTTCTAGGGGTGAAGGGGGAATGATTCGACTAAATGATAAGTCTTATAGGAATCAAGAGATATAACTCGACTAAAAGGTATGTCTTATAGGAATCAAAGGGGATGACTCGACTAAAAGGTACGTCTTATAGGAATCAAATGGAATGACTCGACTAAAAGGTATGTCTTAAAGGAATCAAGGGAAATGATTCGACTAAAAGGTACGTCTTCTTGGAATCAAAGGGAATGACTCGACTAAAAGGTACGTCTTATAGGAATCAAAAGGGATGACTCAACTAAAAGGTACGTCATATAGGAATCCAAGGGGATGACTCGACTAAAAGGTACGTCTTATAGGAATCAAAGGGTATGACTCGACTAAAAGGTACGTCTTATAGGAATCAAAGGGGATAACTCATCTAAAAGGTACGTTTTATAGGAATCAAAGTGGATGACTCGACAAAAAGGTACGTCTTATAGGAATCAAGGGAAATGATTCGACTAAAAGGTACGTTTTCGAGGAATCAAAGGAAATTACTCAACTAAATGGTACGTCTTATATGAATCTAAGGGGATGACTCGACTAAAAGATACTTCTTAAAGGAATCAAGGGAAATGACTCGACTAAAAGGTACGTCTTAAAGGAATCAAAGGAAATGACTCAACTAAAAGGTACGTCTTATAGGAATCAAAGGGGATGACTCGACTAAAAGGTACGTCTTATAGGAATAAAAGGGGATGACTCGACTAAAAGGTACGTCATATAGGAATCAAAGGAAATAACTCGACTAGAAGGTACGTTTTCCAGGGGTTAAAGGGGATGACTCGACTAAAAGGTACGTCTTATAGGAATCAAAGGGGATGACTCGACTAAAAGGTACGTCTTATAGGAATCAAAGGGGATGACTCATCTTAAAGGTACGTCTTATAGGAATCAAAAGGGATGACTCGACTAAAAGATACGTCTTATAGGAATCAAAGGAAATGACTCGACTAAAAGGTACGTCTTCAAGGGGTCAAAGGGGATGACTAGACTAAAAGGTACGTCTTCTAGGGGTCAAGGGGGAATGATTCGACTAAAAGGTAAGTTTGATAGGAATCAAGAGGTATAACTCGACTAAAAGGTACATCTTATAGGAATCAAAAGGGATGACTCGACTAAAAGATACGTCTTATAGGAATCAAAGGAAATGACTCGACTAAAAGGTACGTCTTCTAGGGGTCAAAGGAGATGACTCGACTAAAAGGTACGTCTTCTAGGGGTCAAGGTGGAATGATTCGACTAAAAGGCATGTCTTATAGGAATAAATGGGGATGACTCGACTAAAAGGTACGTCTTATAGGAATCAAAGGCAATGACTCGACTAAAAGGTATGTCTTAAAGGAATCAAGGGAAATGACTCGACTAAAAGGTACGTCTTCTAGGAATCAAAGGGGATGACTCGACTAAAAGGTATGTCTTATAGGAATCAAAGGGGATGACTCGACCAAAAGGTACGTCTTATAGAAATCCAAGGGGATGACTCGACTCAAAGGTACATCTTATAGGAATCAAAGGTGATGACTCGACTAAAAGGTACGTTTTATAGGAATCAAGGGAAATGACTCGACTAAAACGAACGTCTTCTAGGAATCAAAGGGGATGACTCGACTTAAAGGTACGTCATATAGGAATCAAAGGAAATAACACGACTAAAAGGTACGTATTCCAGGGGTCAAAGGGGATGACTCGACTAAAAGATACGTCTTATAGGAATCAAAAGGGATGACTCGACTAAAAGGTACGTCTTATGGGAATCAAAGGAGATGACTCGACTAAAAGGTACGTCTTATAGGAATCAAGGGAAATGACTCGACTAAAAGGTACGTCTTATAGGAATCTAAGTGGATGAATCGACTAAAATGTACGTCTTATAGGAATCAAGGGAAATGACTCGACTAAAAGGTACGTCTTCAAGGAATCAAAGGAAATGACTCAACTAAAAGGTACGTCTTATAGGAATCAAAGTGGATGAATCGACTAAATGGTACGTATTCTAGGGGTCAAAGGGGATGACTCGACTAAAAGGTACGTCTTATAAGAATCAAAGGAAATGACTCAAAGAAAAGGTACGTCTTATAGGAATCAAAGGAAATGACTCAAATAAAAGGTAAGTCTTATAGGAATCAAAGGAAATGACTCGACTAAAAGGTACGTCTTCTAGGGGTCAAAGGGGATGACTCAACTAAAAGGTACGTCTTATATGAATCAAAGGGGATGACTCGACTAAAACGTACGTCTTATAGGAATCAAAGGTGATGTCTCGACTAAAAGGTACGTCTTAGAGGAATCAAGGGAAATGACTCGACTAAAAGGTACGTCTTTTAGGAATCAAAGGGGATGACTCGACTAAAAGGTACGTCTTATAGGAATCAAAGGGGATAACTCGACCAAAAGGTACGTCTTATAGAAATCCAAGGGGATGACTCGACTCAAAGGTACATCTTATAGGAATCAAAGTGGATGACTCAACTAAAAGGTACGTCTTATAGGAATCAAGGGAAATGAATCGACTAAAAGGTACGTCTTATAGGAATCAAAGGGGATGACTCGACTAAAAGGTACGTCTTATAGGAATCAAAGTGGATGACTCAACTAAAAGGTACGTCTTATAGGAATTAAGGGAA
Source organism: Capsicum pubescens (assembly GCA_030864215.1). Taxonomy (NCBI): domain Eukaryota; kingdom Viridiplantae; phylum Streptophyta; class Magnoliopsida; order Solanales; family Solanaceae; genus Capsicum; species Capsicum pubescens. The sequence goes on along the minus strand of CM061545.1, from coordinate 269,309,898 downwards.
ATGACTCGACTAAAAGGTACGTCTTACAGGAATCAAAGGGGATAACTCATCTAAAAGGTACGTTTTATAGGAATCAAAGTGGATGACTCGACTAAAAGGTACGTCTTATAGGAATCAAAGTGGATGACTCAACTAAAAGGTACGTCTTATAGGAATTAAGGGAAATGACTCGACTAAAAGGTACGTCTTATAGGAATCAAAGGGGATAACTCATCTAAAAGGTACGTTTTATAGGAATCAAAGTGGATGACTCGACTAAAAGGTACGTCTTATAGGAATCAAGGGAAATGATTCGACTAAAAGGTACGTTTTCTAGGAATCAAAGGAAATGACTCAACTAAAAGGTACGTCTTATATGAATCTAAGGGGATGACTCGACTAAAAGATACATCTTAAAGGAATCAAGGGAAATGACTCGACTAAAAGGTACGTCTTAAAGGAATCAAAGGAAATGACTCAACTAAAAGGTACGTCTTATAGGAATCAAAGGGGATGACTCGACTAAAAGGTACGTCTTATAGGAATAAAAGGGGATGACTCGACTAAAAGGTACGTCATATAGGAATCAAAGGAAACAACTCGACTAGAAGGTACGTTTTCCAGGGGTCAAAGGGGATGACTCGACTAAAAGGTACGTCTTATAGGAATCAAAGGGGATGACTCGACTAAAAGGTACGTCTTATAGGAATCAAAGGGGATGACTCATCTTAAAGGTACGTCTTATAGGAATCAAAAGGGATGACTCGACTAAAAGATACGTCTTATAGGAATCAAAGAAAATGACTCGACTAAAAGGTACGTCTTCAAGGGGTCAAAGGGGATGTCTAGACTAAAAGGTACGTCTTCTAGGGGTCAAGGGGGAATGATTTGACTAAAAGGTAAGTCTGATAGGAATCAAGTGGTATAACTCGACTAAAAGGTACATCTTATAGGAATCAAAAGGGATGACTCGACTAAAAGATACGTCTTATAGGAATCAAAGGAAATGACTCGACTAAAAGGTACGTCTTCTAGGGGTCAAAGGAGATGACTCGACTAAAAGGTACGTCTTCTAGGGGTCAAGGTGGAATGATTCGACTAAAAGGCATGTCTTATAGGAATAAATGGGGATGACTCGACTAAAAGGTACGTCTTATAGGAATCAAAGGGAATGACTCGACTAAAAGGTATGTCTTAAAGGAATCAAGGGAAATGACTCAACTAAAAGGTACGTCTTATAGGAATCAAAAGGGATGACTCGACTAAAAGGTACGTCTTATAGGAATCAAAGGAGATGACTCGACTAAAAGGTACGTCTTATAGGAATCAAGGGAAATGACTCGACTAAAAGGTACGTCTTATAGGAATCTAAGTGGATGAATCGACTAAAGGTACGTCTTATAGGAATCAAGGGAAATGACTCGACTAAAAGGTACGTCTTCAAGGAATCAAAGGAAATGACTCAACTAAAAGGTACGTCTTATAGGAATCAAAGAGGATGAATCGACTAAATGGTACGTATTCTAGGGGTCAAAGGGGATGACTCGACTAAAAGGTATGTCTTATAAGAATCAAAGGAAATGACTCAAATAAAAGGTACGTCTTATAGGAATCAAATGAAATGACTCGACTAAAAGGTACGTCTTCTAGGGGTCAAAGGGGATGACTCAACTAAAAGGTACGTCTTATAGGAATTAAAGGGGATGACTCGAATAAAACGTACGTCTTATAGGAATCAAAGGTGATGACTCGACTAAAAGGTACGTCTTATAGGAATCAAAGGGAATGACTCGACTAAAAGGTATGTCTTAAAGTAAGCAAGGGAAATGACTCGACTAAAAGGTACGTCTTCTAGGAATCAAAGGGGATGACTCGACTAAAAGGTATGTCTGATAGGAATCAAAGGGGATGACTCGACTAAAAGGTACTTCTTATAGGAATCAAAGGTGATGACTCGACTAAAAGGTACGTTTTATAGGAATCAAGGGAAATGACTCGACTAAAAGGAACGTCTTCTAGGAATCAAAGGGGATGACTCGACTAAAAGGTACGTCATATAGGAATCAAAGGAAATAACACGACTAAAAGGGACGTATTCCAGGGGTCAAAGGGGATGACTCGACTAAAGGGTACGTCTTATAGGAATCAAAAGGGATGACTCGACTAAAAGGTACGTCTTATAGGAATCAAAGGAGATGACTCGACTAAAGGGTACGTCTTATAGGAATCAAGGGAAATGACTCGACTAAAAGGTACGTCTTATAGGAATCAAGGGAAATGACTCGACTAAAAGGTACGTCTTCAAGGAATCAAAGGAAATGACTCAACTAAAAGGTACGTCTTATAGGAATCAAAGGGGATGAATCGACTAAATGGTACGTATTCTAGGGGTCAAAGGGGATGACTCGACTAAAAGGTACGTCTTATAGGAATCAAAGGAAATGACTCAAATAAAAGGTACGTCTGATAGGAATCAAAGGAAATGAATCGACTAAAAGGTACGTCTTCTAGGGGTCAAAGGGGATGACTCAACTAAAAGGTACGTCTTATAGGAATCAAAGGGGATGACTCGACTAAAACGAACGTCTTATAGGAATCAAAGGTGATGACTCGACTAAAAGGTACGTCTTAGAGGAATCAAGGGAAATGACTCGACTAAAAGGTACGTCTTTTAGGTATCAAAGGGGATGACTCGACTAAAAGGTACGTCTTATAGGAATCAAAGGGGATGACTCGACCAAAAGGTACGTCTTATAGAAATCCAAGGGGATGACTCGACTCAAAGGTACATCTTATATGAATCAAAGTGGATGACTCAACTAAAAGGTACGTCTTATAGGAATCAAGGGAAATGAATCGACTAAAAGGTACGTCTTATAGGAATCAAAGGGGATGACTCGACTAAAAGGAACGTCTTATAGGAATCAAAGTGGATGACTCAACTAAAAGGTACGTCTTATAGGAATTAAGGGAAATGACTCGACTAAAAGGTACGTCTTATAGGAATCAAAGGGTATGACTCGACTAAAAGGTACGTCTGATAGGAATCAAAGGGGATAACTCATCTAAAAGGTACGTTTTATAGGAATCAAAGTGGATGACTCGACTAAAAGGTACGTCTTATAGGAATCAAGGGAAATGATTCGACTAAAAGGTACGTTTTCTAGGAATCAAAGGAAATTACTCAACTAAATGGTACGTCTTATATGAATCTAAGGGGATGACTCGACTAAAAGATACTTCTTAAAGGAATCAAGGGAAATGACTCGACTAAAAGGTACGTCTTAAAGGAATCAAAGGAAATGACTCAACTAAAAGGTACGTCTTATTGGAATCAAAGGGGATGACTCGACTAAAAGGTACGTCTTATAGGAATAAAAGGGGATGACTCGACTAAAAGGTACGTCATATAGGAATCAAAGGAAATAACTCGACTAGAAGGTACGTTTTCCAGGGGTCAAATGGGATGACTCGACTTAAAGGTACGTCTTATAGGAATCAAAGGGGATGACTCGACTAAAATGTACGTCTTATAGGAATCAAAGGGGATGACTCATCTTAAAGGTACGTCTTATTGGAATCAAAAGGGATGACCCGACTAAAAGATACGTCTTATAGGAATCAAAGGAAATGACTCGACTAAAAGGTACGTCTTCAAGGGGTCAAAGGGGATGACTAGACTAAAAGGTACGTCTTCTAGGGGTCAAGGGGGAATGATTCGACTAAAAGGTAAGTCTTATAGGAATCAAGAGGTATAACTCGACTAAAAGGTACATCTTATAGGAATCAAAAGGGATGACTCGACTAAAAGATACGTCTTATAGGAATCAAAGGAAATGACTCGACTAAAAGGTACGTCTTCTAGGGGTCAAAGGAGATGACTCGACTAAAAGGTACGTCTTCTAGGGGTCAAGGTGGAATGATTCGACTAAAAGGCATGTCTTATAGGAATAAATGGGGATGACTCGACTAAAAGGTACGTCTTATAGGAATCAAAGGCAATGACTCGACTAAAAGGTATGTCTTAAAGGAATCAAGGGAAATGACTCGACTAAAAGGTACGTCTTCTAGGAATCAAAGGGGATGACTCGACTAAAAGGTATGTCTTATAGGAATCAAAAGGGATGACTCGACCAAAAGGTACGTCTTATAGAAATCCAAGGGGATGACTCGACTCAAAGGTACATCTTATAGGAATCAAAGGTGATGACTCGACTAAAAGGTACGTTTTATAGGAATCAAGGGAAATGACTCGACTAATACGAACGTCTTCTAGGAATCAAAGGGGATGACTCGACTAAAAGGTACGTCATATAGGAATCAAAGGAAATAACACGACTAAAAGGTACGTATTCCAGGGGTCAAAGGGGATGACTCGACAAAAAGATACGTCTTATAGGAATCAAAAGGGATGACTCGACTAAAAGGTACGTCTTATAGGAATCAAAGGAGATGACTCGACTAAAAGGTACGTCTTATAGGAATCAAGGGAAATGACTCGACTAAAAGGTACGTCTTATAGGAATCTAAGTGGATGAATCGACTAAAAGGTACGTCTTATAGGAATCAAGGGAAATGACTCGACTAAAAGGTACGTCTTCAAGGAATCAAAGGAAATGACTCAACTAAAAGGTACGTCTTATAGGAATCAAAGTGGATGAATCGACTAAATGGTACGTATTCTAGGGGTCAAAGGGGATGACTCGACTAAAAGGTACGTCTTATAAGAATCAAAGGAAATGACTCAAATAAAAGGTACGTCTTATAGGAATTAAAGGAAATGACTCAAATAAAAGGTACGTCTTATAGGAATCAAAGGAAATGACTCGACTAAAAGGTACGTCTTCTAGGGGTCAAAGGGGATGACTCAACTAAAAGGTACGTCTTATATGAATCAAAGGGGATGACTCGACTAAAACGTACGTCTTATAGGAATCAAAGGTGATGACTCGACTAAAAGGTACGTCTTAGAGGAATCAAGGGAAATGACTCGACTAAAAGGTACGTCTTTTAGGAATCAAAGGGGATGACTCGACTAAAAGGTACGTCTTATAGGAATCAAAGGGGATGACTCGACCAAAAGGTACGTCTTATAGAAATCCAAGGGGATGACTCGACTCAAAGGTACATCTTATAGGAATCAAAGTGGATGACTCAACTAAAAGGTACGTCTTATAGGAATCAAGGGAAATGAATCGACTAAAAGGTACGTCTTATAGGAATCAAAGGGGATGACTCGACTAAAAGGTACGTCTTATAGGAATCAAAGTGGATGACTCAACTAAAAGGTACGTCTTATAGGAATTAAGGGAAATGACTCGACTAAAAGGTACGTCTTATAGGAATCAAAGGATATGACTCGACTAAAAGGTACGTCTTATAGGAATCAAAGGGGATAACTCATCTAAAAGGTACGTTTTATAGGAATCAAAGTGGATGACTCGACTAAAAGGTACGTCTTATAGGAATCAAGGGAAATGATTCGACTAAAAGGTACGTTTTCTAGGAATCAAAGGAAATGACTCAACTAAAAGGTACGTCTTATATGAATCTAAGGGGATGACTCGACTAAAAGATACATCTTAAAGGAATCAAGGGAAATGACTCGACTAAAAGGTACGTCTTAAAGGAATCAAAGGAAATGACTCAACTAAAAGGTACGTCTTATAGGAATCAAAGGGGATGACTCGACTAAAAGGTACGTCTTATAGGAATAAAAGGGGATGACTCGACTAAAAGGTACGTCATATAGGAATCAAAGGAAATAACTCGACTAGAAGGTACGTTTTCCAGGGGTCAAAGGGGATGACTCGACTAAAAGGTACGTCTTATAGGAATCAAAGGGGATGACTCGACTAAAACGTACGTCTTATAGGAATCAAAGGGGATGACTCACCTTAAAGGTACGTCTTATAGGAATCAAAAGGGATGACTCGACTAAAAGATACGTCTTATAGGAATCAAAGAAAATGACTCGACTAAAAGGTACGTCTTCAAGGGGTCAAAGGGGATGACTAGACTAAAAGGTACGTCTTCTAGGGGTCAAGGGGGAATGATTTGACTAAAAGGTAAGTCTGATAGGAATCAAGTGGTATAACTCGACTAAAAGGTACATCTTATGGAATCAAAAGGGATGACTCGACTAAAAGATACGTCTTATAGGAATCAAAGGAAATGACTCGACTAAAAGGTACGTCTTCTAGGGGTCAAAGGAGATGACTCGACTAAAAGGTACGTCTTCTAGGGGTCAAGGTGGAATGATTCGACTAAAAGGCATGTCTTATAGGAATAAATGGGGATGACTCGACTAAAAGGTACGTCTTATAGGAATCAAAGGGAATGACTCGACTAAAAGGTATGTCTTAAAGGAATCAAGGGAAATGACTCGACTAAAAGGTACGTCTTATAGGAATCAAGAGGGATGACTCGACTAAAAGGTACGTCTTATAGGAATCAAAGGAGATGACTCGACTAAAAGGTACGTCTTATAGGAATCAAGGGAAATGACTCGACTAAAAGGTACGTCTTATAGGAATCTAAGTGGATGAGTCGACTAAAAGGTACGTCTTATAGGAATCAAGGGAAATGACTCGACTAAAAGGTACGTCTTCAAGGAATCAAAGGAAATGACTCAACTAAAAGGTACGTCTTATAGGAATCAAAGTGGATGAATCGACTAAATGGTACGTATTCTAGGGGTCAAAGGGGATGACTCGACTAAAAGGTATGTCTTATAAGAATCAAAGGAAATGACTCAAATAAAAGGTACGTCTTATAGGAATCAAATGAAATGACTCGACTAAAAGGTACGTCTTCTAGGGGTCAAAGGGGATGACTCAACTAAAAGGTACGTCTTATAGGAATCAAAGGGGATGACTCGACTAAAACGTACGTCTTATAGGAATCAAAGGTGATGACTCGACTAAAAGGTACGTCTTAGAGGAATCAAGGGAAATGACTCGACTAAAAGGTACGTCTTTTAGGAATAAAAGGGGATGACTCGACTAAAAGGTACGTCTTATAGGAATCAAAGGGGATGACTCGACCAAAAGGTACGTCTTATAGAAATCCAAGGGGATGACTCGACTCAAAGGTACATCTTATAGGAATCAAAGTGGATGACTCAACTAAAAGGTACGTCTTATAGGAATCAAGGGAAATGAATCGACTAAAAGGTACGTCTTATAGGAATCAAAGGGGATGACTCGACTAAAAGGTACGTATTATAGGAATCAAAGTGGATGACTCAACTAAAAGGTACGTCTTATAGGAATCAAGGGAAATGACTCGACTAAAAGGCTCGTCTTATAGGAATCAAAGGGTATGACTCGACTAAAAGGTACGTCTTATAGAAATCAAAGGGGATGACTCGACTAAAAGGTACGTTTTATAGGAATCAAGGGAAATGATTCGACTAAAAGGTATGTTTTCTAGGAATCAAAGGAAATGACTCAACTAAAAGGTACGTCTTATAGGAATCAAAGGAGATGACTCAACTAAAAGGTACGTCTTATAGGAATCTAAGGGGATGACTCGACTAAAAGGTACATCTTAAAGGAATCAACGGAAATGACTCGACTAAAAGGTACAACTTCAAGGAATCAAAGGAAATGACTCAACTAAAAGGTACGACTTATAGGAATCAAAGGGGATGACTCGACTAAAAGGTACGTCTTATAGGAATAAAAGGGGATGACTCGACTAAAAGGTACGTCATATAGGAATCAAAGGAAATTATTCGACTAGAAGGTACGTTTTCCAGGGGTCAAAGGGGAAGACTCGACTAAAAGGTACGTCTTATAGGAATCAAAGGGGATGACTCGACTAAAAGGTACGTCTTATAGGAATCAAAGGGGATGACTCGTCTAAAAGGTACGTCTTATAGGAATCAAATGGGATGACTCGACTAAAAGATACGTCTTATAGGAATCAAAGGAAATGACTCGACTAAAAGGTACGTGTTCAAGGGGTCGAAGGGGATGACTAGACTACAAGGTACGTCTTCTAGGGGTCAAGGGGGAATGATTGAACTAAAAGGTAAGTCTGATAGGAATCAAGAGGTATAACTCGACTAAAAGGTACGTCTTAAACGAATCAATGGAAGTGACTCGACTAAAAGGTACGTCTTCTAGGAATCAAAGGGAATTACTCGACTAAAAGGTACGTCTTATAGGAATCAAAGGGGATGACTCGACTAAAAGTTACGTCTTATAGGAATCAAGGGGATGACTCGACTAAAAGGTACGTCATATAGGAATCAAAGGAAATGACTCTACTAACAGGTACGTCTTCTAGGGATCAAAGGGGATGATTCGACTAAAAGATACATCATTTAGGAATCAAAAGGGATGACTCGACTAAAGGATACGTTTTATAGGAATCAAAGGAAATGACTCGAATAAAAGGTACGTCTTATAGGAATCGAAGGAAATGACTCTACTAAAAGGTACGTCCTCTAGGGATCAAAGGGGATGATTCGACTAAAAGGTATATCTTATAGGAATCAAAAGGGATGACTCGACTAAAAGATACGTCTTATAGGAATCAAAGGAAATGACTCGACTAAAAGGTACGTCTTCTAGGCGTCAAAGGGAATGACTCAACAAAAAGGTACGTCTTCTAGGGGTCAAGGGGGAATGATTCGACTAAAAGGTATGTCTTATAGGAATCAAAGGGGATGACTCGACTAAAAGGTACGTCTTATAGGAATCAAAGGGAATGACTCGACTAAAAGGTATGTCTTAAAGGAATGAAGGGAAATGACTCGACTAAAAGGTACGTCTTCTAGGAATCAAAGGGGATGACTCGACTAAAAGGTAGGTCTTATAGGAATCAAAGGGGATGACTAGACTAAAAGGTACGTCTTATAGGAATCAAAGGGGATGACTCGACTAAAAAGTACGTCTTATAGGAATCAAGGGAAATGACTCGACTAAAAGGTACGACTTCTAGGAATCAAAGGGGATGACTCGACTAAAAGGTACGTCTTCATGGAATTAAAGGAAATGACTCATCTAAAAGGTACGTCTTTTAGGAATCAAAGGGGATGACTCGACTAAAAGGTACGTCATATAGGAATATAAGGAAATAACTCGACTAAAAGGTACGTATTCCAGGGGTCAAAGGGGATGACTCGACTAAAAGGTACGTCTTATAGGAATCAAAGGGGATGACTCGACTAAAATGTACGTCTTATAGGAATCAAAGGGGATGACTCGACTAAAAGGTACGTCTTATAGGAATCATAAGGGATGACTCGACTAAAAGATACGTCTTATAGGAATCAAAGGAAATGACTCGACTAAAAGGTACGTCTTCTTGGGGTCAAAGGGGATGACTAGACTAAAAGGTACGTCTTCTAGGGGTGAAGGGGGAATGATTCGACTAAATGGTAAGTCTTATAGGAATCAAGAGATATAACTCGACTAAAAGGTATGTCTTATAGGAATCAAAGGGGATGACTCGACTAAAAGGTACGTCTTATAGGAATCAAAGGGAATGACTCGACTAAAAGGTACGTTTTAAAGGAATCAAGGGAAATGATTCGACTGAAAGGTACGTCTTCTTGGAATCAAAGGGAATGACTCGACTAAAAGGTACGTCTTATAGGAATCAAAAGGGATGACTCAACTAAAAGGTACGTCTTATAGGAATCCAAGGGGATGACTCGAATAAAAGGTACGTCTTATAGGAATCAAAGGGGATGACTCGACTAAAAAGTACGTCTTATAGGAATCAAGGGAAATGACTCGACTAAAAGGTACGTATTCTAGGGGTCAAAGGGGATGACTCGACTAAAAGGTACGTCTTATAGGAATCAAAGGAAATGACTCGACTAAAAGGTACGTCTTATAGGAATCAAAGGAAATGACTCTACTAAAAGGTACGTCTTCTAGGGATCAAAGGGGATGATTCGACTAAAAGGTACATCTTATAGGAATCAAAAGGGATGACTCGACTAAAAGATATGTCTTATAGGAATAAAAGGAAATGACTCGACTAAAAGGTACGTCTTCTAGGGGTCAAAGGGGATGACTCAACTAAAAGGTACGTCTTCTAGGGGTCAAGGTGGAATGATTCGACTAAAAGGTATGTCTTATAGAAATAAAAGGGGATGACTCGACTAAAAGGTACGTCTTATAGGATTCAAAGGGAATGACTCGACTAAAAGGTATGTCTTAAAGGAATCAAGGGAAATGACTCGACTACAAGGTACGTCTTCTAGGAATCAAAGGGGATGACTCAACTAAAAGGTATGTCTTATAGGAATCAAAGGGGATGACTCGACTAAAAGGTACGTGTAATAGGAATCAACGGGGATGACTCGACTAAAAGGTACGTCTTATAGGAATCAAGGGAAATGACACGACTAAAAGGTACGACTTCTAGGAATCAAAGGGGATGACTCGACTAAAAGGTACGTCTTATAGGAATCAAAGGGGATGACTCGACTAAAAGGTACGTCTTATAGGAATCAAGTGAAATGACTCGACTAAAATGTACGTCTTCTAGGAATCCAAGGAAATAACTCAACAAAAAGGTACGTCTTATAGGAATCAAAGGATATGACTCGACTAAAAGGTACGTCTTATAGGAATCAAAGGGGATGAATCGACTAAAAGGTATGTCTTATAGGAATCAAGGGAAATGACTCGACTAAAAGGTACGTCTTCAAGGAATCAAAGGAAAACACTCAACTAAAAGGTACGTCTTTTAGGAATTAAAGGGGATGACTCGACTAAAAGGTACGTATTCTAGGCATCAAAGGGGATGACTCGACTAAAAGGTACGTCTTATAGGAATCAAAGGAAATTCTCAACTAAAAGGTACGTCTTATAGGAATCAAAGGAAATGACTCGACTAAAAGGTACGTCTTCTAGGGGTCAAAGGGGATGACTCGACTAAAAGGTACGTCTTACAGGAATCAAAGGGGATGACTCGACTAAAAGGTACGTCTTATAGGAATCAAAGGAGATGACTCGACTAAAAGGTACGTCTTATAGGAATCAAGGGAAATGACTCGACTAAAAGGTACGTCTTTTAAGAATCAAAGGGGATGACTCGACTAAAAGGTACGTCTTATAGGAATCAAAGGGGATGACTCGACCAAAAGGTATGTCTTAGAGAAATCCAAGGGGATGACTCGACTAAATGGTACGTTTTATAGGAATCAAAGTGGATGACTCAACTAAAAGGTACGACTTATAGAAATCAAGGGAAATGAATCGACTAAAAGGTACGTCTTATAGGAATCAAACGGGATGACTCGACTAAAAGGTACTTCTTATAGGAATCAAAGGGTATGACTCGACTAAAAGGTACGTTTTATAGGAATCAAAGGGGATGACTCGACTAAAAGGTATATCTTATAGGAATCAAAGGATATGACTCAACTAAAAGGTACGTCTTATAGGAATCAAAGGGGATGAATCGACTAAAAGGTACATCTTATAGGAATCTAGGGAAATGACTCGACTAAAAGGTACGTCTTCGAGGAATCAAAGGACAAGACTCAACTAAAAGGTACTTCTTATAGGAATCAAAGGGGATGACTCAACTAAAAGGTACGTATTCTAGGGGTCAAAGGGGATGAGTCGACTAAAAGATACGTCTTATAGGAATCAATGGAAATGACTCATCTAAAAGGTACGTCTTATAGGAATCAAAGGAAATGACTCGACTAAAAGGTACGTCTTCTAGGGGTCAAAGGGGATGACTCGACTAAAAGGTACGTCTTATAGGAATCAAAGGGGATGACTCGACTAAAAGGTACGTCTTATAGGAATCAAAGGAGATGACTCGACTAAAAGGTACGTCTTATAGGAATCAAGGGAAATGACTCGACTAAAAGGTACGTCTTTTAGGAATCAAAGGGGATGACTCGACTAAAAGGTACGTCATATAGGAATCAAAGGAAATAACTCGACTAAAAGGTACGTATTCCAGGGGTCAAAGGGGATGACTCGACTAAAAGGTACGTCTTATTGGAATCAAAGGGGATGACTCGACTAAAAGGTACGTCTTATAGGAATCAAAGGGGATGACTCGACTAAAAGGTACGTCTTATAGGAATCAAAAGGGATGACTCGACTAAAAGATACGTCTTATAGGAATCAAAGGAAATGACTCGACTAAAAGGTACGTCTTCTTGTGGTCAAAGGGGATGACTAGACTAAAAGGTACATCTTCTAGGGGTGAAGGGGGAATGATTCGACTAAATGGTAAGTCTTATAGGAATCAAGAGATATAACTCGACTAAAAGGTATGTCTTATAGGAATCAAAGAGGATGACTCGACTAAAAGGTACGTCTTATAGGAATCAAATGGAATGACTCGACTAAAAGGTATGTCTTAAAGGAATCAAGGGAAATGATTCGACTAAAAGGTACGTCTTCTTGGAATCAAAGGGAATGACTCGACTAAAAGGTACGTCTTATAGGAATCAAAAGGGATGACTCAACTAAAAGGTACGTCATATAGGAATCCAAGGGGATGACTCGACTAAAAGGTACGTCTTATAGGAATCAAAGGGGATGACTCGACTAAAAAGTACGTCTTATAGGAATCAAGGGAAATGACTCGACTAAAAGGTACATATTCTAGAGGTCAAAGGGGATGACTCGACTAAAAGGTACGTCTTATAGGAATCAAAGGAAATGACTCGACTAAAAGGTACGTCTTATAGGAATCAAAGGAAATGACTCTACTAAAAGGTACGTCATCTAGGGATCAAAGGGGATTATTCGACTAAAAGGTACATCTTATAGGAATCAAAAGGGATGACTCGACTAAAAGATATGTCTTATAGGAATCAAAGGAAATGACTCGACTAAAAGGTACGTCTTCTAGGGGTCAAAGGGGATGACTCAACTAAAAGGTACGTCTTCTAGGGGTCAAGGTGGAATGATTCGACTAAAAGGTATGTCTTATAGAAATAAAAGGGGATGACTCGACTAAAAGGTACGTCTTATAGGATTCAAAGGGAATGACTCGACTAAAAGGTATGTCTTAAAGGAATCAAGGGAAATGACTCGACTAAAAGGTACGTCTTCTAGGAATCAAAGGGGATGACTCGACTAAAAGGTACTTCTTATAGGAATCAAAGGGTATGACTCGACTGAAAGGTACGTTTTATAGGAATCAAAGGGGATGACTCGACTAAAAGATACGTCTTATAGGAATCAAGGGAAATCATTCGACTAAATGGTACATTTTCTAGGAATCAAAAGAAATGACTCAACTAAAAGGTACGTCTTATAGGAATCAAAGGAGATGACTAAACTAAAAGGTACGTCTTATAGGAATCTAAGGGGATGACTCGACTAAAAGGTACGTCTTATAGGAATCAAGGGAAATGTCTCGACTAAAAGGTACGTCTTCTAGGCGTCAAAGGGAATGACTCAACAAAAAGGTACGTCTTCTAGGGGTCAAGGGGGAATGATTCGACTAAAAGGTATGTCTTATAGGAATCAAAGGGGATGACTCGACTAAAAGGTACGTCTTATAGGAATCAAAGGGAATGACTCGACTAAAAGGTATGTCTTAAAGGAATGAAGGGAAATGACTCGACTAAAAGGTACGTCTTCTAGGAATCAAAGGGGATGACTCGACTAAAAGGTAGGTCTTATAGGAATCAAAGGGGATGACTAGACTAAAAGGTACGTCTTATAGGAATCAAAGGGGATGACTCGACTAAAAAGTACGTCTTATAGGAATCAAGGGAAATGACTCGACTAAAAGGTACGACTTCTAGGAATCAAAGGGGATGACTCGACTAAAAGGTACGTCTTCATGGAATTAAAGGAAATGACTCAACTAAAAGGTACGTCTTTTAGGAATCAAAGGGGATGACTCGATTAAAAGGTACGTCATATAGGAATATAAGGAAATAACTCGACTAAAAGGTACGTATTCCAGGGGTCAAAGGGGATGACTCGACTAAAAGGTACGTCTTGTAGGAATCAAAGGGGATGACTCGACTAAAATGTACGTCTTATAGGAATCAAAGGGGATGACTCGACTAAAAGGTACGTCTTATAGGAATCATAAGGGATGACTCGACTAAAAGATACGTCTTATAGGAATCAAAGGAAATGACTCGACTAAAAGGTACGTCTTCTTGGGGTCAAAGGGGATGACTAGACTAAAAGGTACGTCTTCTAGGGGTGAAGGGGGAATGATTCGACTAAATGGTAAGTCTTATAGGAATCAAGAGATATAACTCGACTAAAAGGTATGTCTTATAGGAATCAAAGGGGATGACTCGACTAAAAGGTACGTCTTATAGGAATCAAAGGGAATGACTCGACTAAAAGGTACGTTTTAAAGGAATCAAGGGAAATGATTCGACTGAAAGGTACGTCTTCTTGGAATCAAAGGGAATGACTCGACTAAAAGGTACGTCTTATAGGAATCAAAAGGGATGACTCAACTAAAAGGTACGTCTTATAGGAATCCAAGGGGATGACTCGAATAAAAGGTACGTCTTATAGGAATCAAAGGGGATGACTCGACTAAAAAGTACGTCTTATAGGAATCAAGGGAAATGACTCGACTAAAAGGTACGTATTCTAGGGGTCAAAGGGGATGACTCGACTAAAAGGTACGTCATATAGGAATCAAAGGAAATGACTCGACTAAAAGGTACGTCTTATAGGAATCAAAGGAAATGACTCTACTAAAAGGTACGTCTTCTAGGGATCAAAGGGGATGATTCGACTAAAAGGTACATCTTATAGGAATCAAAAGGGATGACTCGACTAAAAGATATGTCTTATAGGAATAAAAGGAAATGACTCGACTAAAAGGTACGTCTTCTAGGGGTCAAAGGGGATGACTCAACTAAAAGGTACGTCTTCTAGGGGTCAAGGTGGAATGATTCGACTAAAAGGTATGTCTTATAGAAATAAAAGGGGATGACTCGACTAAAAGGTACGTCTTATAGGATTCAAAGGGAATGACTCGACTAAAAGGTATGTCTTAAAGGAATCAAGGGAAATGACTCGACTACAAGGTACGTCTTCTAGGAATCAAAGGGGATGACTCAACTAAAAGGTATGTCTTATAGGAATCAAAGGGGATGACTCGACTAAAAGGTACGTCTAATAGGAATCAACGGGGATGACTCGACTAAAAGGTACGTCTTATAGGAATCAAGGGAAATGACTCGACTAAAAGGTACGTCTTATAGGAATCAAAGGGGATGACTCGACTAAAAGGTACGTCTTATAGGAATCAAGTGAAATGACTCGACTAAAATGTACGTCTTCTAGGAATCCAAGGAAATAACTCAACAAAAAGGTACGTCTTATAGGAATCAAAGGATATGACTCGACTAAAAGGTACGTCTTATAGGAATCAAAGGGGATGAATCGACTAAAAGGTACGTCTTATAGGAATCAAGGGAAATGACTCAACTAAAAGGTACGTCTTCAAGGAATCAAAGGAAAACACTCAACTAAAAGGTACGTCTTTTAGGAATTAAAGGGGATGACTCGACTAAAAGGTACGTATTCTAGGCATCAAAGGGGATGACTCGACTAAAAGGTACATCTTATAGGAATCAAAGGAAATTCTCAACTAAAAGGTACGTCTTATAGGAATCAAAGGAAATGACTCGACTAAAAGGTATGTCTTCTAGGGGTCAAAGGGGATGACTCGACTAAAAGGTACGTCTTACAGGAATCAAAGGGGATGACTCGACTAAAAGGTACGTCTTATAGGAATCAAAGGAGATGACTCGACTAAAAGGTACGTCTTATAGGAATCAAGGGAAATGACTCGACTAAAAGGTACGTCTTTTAAGAATCAAAGGGGATGACTCGACTAAAAGGTACGTCTTATAGGAATCAAAGGGGATGACTCTACCAAAAGGTATGTCTTAGAGAAATCCAAGGGGATGACTCGACTAAATGGTACGTTTTATAGGAATCAAAGTGGATGACTCAACTAAAAGGTACGACTTATAGAAATCAAGGGAAATGAATCGACTAAAAGGTACGTCTTAAAGGAATCAAACGGGATGACTCGACTAAAAGGTACTTCTTATAGGAATCAAAGGGTATGACTCGACTAAAAGGTACGTTTTATAGGAATCAAAGGGGATGACTCGACTAAAAGGTATATCTTATAGGAATAAAAGGGGATGACTCGACTAAAAGGTACGTCTTATAGAAATCAAAGGGGATGACTCAACTAAAAGGTACGTCTTATAGGAATCAAGTGAAATGACTCGACTAAAATGTACGTCTTCTAGGAATCCAAGGAAATAACTCAACTAAAAGGTACGTCTTATAGGAAACAAAGGAGATGACTCGACTAAAAGGTACGTCTTATAGGAATCAAAGGGGATGAATCGACTAAAAGGTACATCTTATAGGAATCAAGGGAAATGACTCGACTAAAAGGTACGTCTTCAAGGAATCAAAGGACAAGACTCAACTAAAAGGTACTTTTTATAGGAATCAAAGGGGATGACTCAACTAAAAGGTACGTATTCTAGGGGTCAAAGGGGATGAGTCGACTAAAAGATACGTCTTATAGGAATCAATGGAAATGACTCATCTAAAAGGTACGTCTTATAGGAATCAATGGAAATGACTCGACTAAAAGGTACGTCTTCTAGGGGTCAAAGGGGATGACTCGACTAAAAGGTACGTCTTATAGGAATCAAAGGGGATGACTCGACTAAAAGGTACGTCTTATAGGAATCAAAGGAGATGACTCGACTAAAAGGTACGTCTTATAGGAATCAAGGGAAATAACTCGACTAAAAGGTACGTCTTTTAGGAATCAAAGGGGATGACTCGACTAAAAGGTACGTCGTATAGGAATCAAAGGAAATAACTCGACTAAAAGGTACGTATTCCAGGGGTCAAAGGGGATGACTCGACTAAAAGGTACGTCTTATTGGAATCAAAGGGGATGACTCGACTAAAAGGTACGTCTTATAGGAATCAAAGGGGATGACTCGACTAAAAGGTACGTCTTATAGGAATCAAAAGGGATGACTCGACTAAAAGATACGTCTTATAGGAATCAAAGGAAATGACTCGACTAAAAGGTACGTCTTCTTGTGGTCAAAGGGGATGACTAGACTAAAAGGTACATCTTCTAGGGGTGAAGGGGGAATGATTCGACTAAATGGTAAGTCTTATAGGAATCAAGAGATATAACTCGACTAAAAGGTATGTCTTATAGGAATCAAAGAGGATGACTCGACTAAAAGGTACGTCTTATAGGAATCAAATGGAATGACTCGACTAAAAGGTATGTCTTAAAGGAATCAAGGGAAATGATTCGACTAAAAGGTACGTCTTCTTGGAATCAAAGGGAATGACTCGACTAAAAGGTACGTCTTATAGGAATCAAAAGGGATGACTCAACTAAAAGGTACGTCATATAGGAATCCAAGGGGATGACTCGACTAAAAGGTACGTCTTATAGGAATCAAAGGGGATGACTCGACTAAAAAGTACGTCTTATAGGAATCAAGGGAAATGACTCGACTAAAAGGTACATATTCTAGAGGTCAAAGGGGATGACTCGACTAAAAGGTACGTCTTATAGGAATCAAAGGAAATGACTCGACTAAAAGGTACGTCTTATAGGAATCAAAGGAAATGACTCTACTAAAAGGTACGTCATCTAGGGATCAAAGGGGATTATTCGACTAAAAGGTACATCTTATAGGAATCAAAAGGGATGACTCGACTAAAAGATATGTCTTATAGGAATCAAAGGAAATGACTCGACTAAAAGGTACGTCTTCTAGGGGTCAAAGGGGATGACTCAACTAAAAGGTACGTCTTCTAGGGGTCAAGGTGGAATGATTCGACTAAAAGGTATGTCTTATAGAAATAAAAGGGGATGAC
Source organism: Capsicum pubescens (assembly GCA_030864215.1). NCBI lineage: Eukaryota > Viridiplantae > Streptophyta > Magnoliopsida > Solanales > Solanaceae > Capsicum > Capsicum pubescens. The sequence continues at coordinate 269,292,046 of CM061545.1, read as the reverse complement.
TCGACTAAAAGGTACGTCTTATAGGATTCAAAGGGAATGACTCGACTAAAAGGTATGTCTTAAAAGAATCAAGGGAAATGACTCGACTAAAAGGTACGTCTTCTAGGAATCAAAGGGGATGACTCGACTAAAAGGTACTTCTTATAGGAATCAAAGGGTATGACTCGACTGAAAGGTACGTTTTATAGGAATCAAAGGGGATGACTCGACTAAAAGATACGTCTTATAGGAATCAAGGGAAATCATTCGACTAAATGGTACATTTTCTAGGAATCAAAAGAAATGACTCAACTAAAAGGTACGTCTTATAGGAATCAAAGGAGATGACTCGACTAAAAGATATGTCTTATAGGAATCAAAGGAAATAACACGACTAAAAGGTACGTATTCCAGGGGTCAAAGGGGATGACTCGACTAAAAGGTACGTCTTATAGGAATCAAAGGGGATGTCTCGACTAAAAGGTACGTCTTATAGGAATCAAAGGAGATGACTCGACTAAAAGGTACGTCTTATAGGAATTAAGGGAAATGCTCGACTAAAAGGTACGTCTTTTAGGAATCAAAGGGGATGACTAGACTAAAAGGTACGTCTTATAGGATTCAAAGGGAATGACTCGACTAAAAGGTATGTCTTAAAGGAATCATGGGAAATGACTCGACTAAAAGGTACGTCTTCTAGGAATCAAAGGGGATGACTCGACTAAAAGGTATGTCTTATAGGAATCAAAGGGGATGACTCGACTAAAAGGTACGTCTTATAGGAATCAACGGGGATGACTCGACTAAAAGGTACGTCTTATAGGAATCAAGGGAAATGACTCGACTAAACGGTACGACTTCTAGGAATCAAAGGGGATGACTCGACTAAAAGGTACGTCTTATAGGTATCAAAGGGGATGACTCGACTAAAAGGTACGTCTTATAGGAATCAAGTGAAATGACTCGACTAAAATGTACGTCTTCTAGGAATCCAAGGAAATAACTCAACAAAAAGGTACGTCTTATAGGAATCAATGGAGATGACTCGACTAAAAGGTACGTCTTATAGGAATCAAAGGGGATGAATCGATTAAAAGGTACGTCTTATAGGAATCAAGGGAAATGACTCGACTAAAAGGTACGTCTTCAAGGAATCAAAGGAAATGACTCAACTAAAAGGAACGTCTTTTAGGAATCAAAGGGGATGACTCGACTAAAAGGTACGTATTCTAGGCGTCAAAGGGGATGACCCGACTAAAAGGTACGTCTTATATGAATCAAAGGAAATGACTCAACTAAAAGGTACGTCTTATAGGAATCAAAGGAAATGACTCGACTAAAAGGTACGTCTTCTAGGGGTCAAAGGGGATGACTCGACTAAAAGGTACGTCTTACAGGAATCAAAGGGGATGACTTGACTAAAAGGTACGTCTTATAGGAATCAAAGGAGATGTCTCGACTAAAAGGTACGTCTTATAGGAATCATGGGAAATGACTCGACTAAAAGGTACGTCTTTTAGGAATCAAAGGGGATGACTCGACTAAAAGGTACGTCTTATAGGAATCAAAGGGGATGACTCGACCAAAAGGTACGTCTTAGAGAAATACAAGGGGATGACTCGACTAAATGGTACGTCTTATAGGAATCAAAGTAGATGACTCAACTAAAAGGTACGACTTATAGAAATCAAGGGAAATGAATCTACTAAAAGGTACGTCTTATAGGAATCAAACGGGATGACTCGACTAAAAGGTACTTCTTATAGGAATCAAAGGGTATGACTCGAGTAAAAGGTACGTTTTATAGGAATCATAGGGGATGACTCGACTAAAAGATACGTCTTATGGGAATCAAAAGGGATGACTCGACTAAAAGGTACGTCATATAGGAATCAAAGGGGATGACTCAACTAAAAGGTACGTCTTATAGGAATCAAGTGAAATGACTCGACTAAAATGTACGTCTTCTAGGAATCCAAGGAAATAACTCAACTAAAAGGTACGTCTTATAGGAAACAAAGGATATGACTCGACCAAAAGGTACATCTTATAGGAATCAAAGGGGATGAATCGACTAAAAGGTACGTCTTATAGGAATCAAGGGAAATGACTCGACTAAAAGGTACGTCTTCAAGGAATCAAAGGAAAAGACTCAACTAAAAGGTACGTCTTATAGGAATCAAAGGGGATGACTCGACTAAAAGGTACGTCTTCTAGGGGTCAAAGGGGATGACTCGACTAAAAGGTACGTCTTATAGGAATCAAAGGGGATGACTCGACTAAAAGGTACGTCTTATAGGAATAAAAGGAGATGACTCTACTAAAAGGTACGTCTTATAGGAATTAAGGGAAATGACCCAACTAAAAGGTACGTCTTATAGAAATCCAAGGGGATGACTCGACTAAAAGGTACGTCTTATAGAAATCCAAGGGGATGACTCGACTAAAAGGTACGTCTTATAGGAATCAAAGTGGATGACTCAACAAAAAGGTACGTCATATAGGAATCAAGGGAAATGAATCGACTAAAAGCTACGTCTTATAGGAATCAAACGGGATGACTCGACTAAAAGGTACTTCTTATAGGAATCAAAGGGTATGTCTCGACTAAAAGGTACGTTTTATAGGAATCAAAGGGGATGACTCGACTAAAAGGTACGTCTTATAGGAATCAAAGGAAATGACTCGACTAAAAGGTACGTCTTATAGGAATCAAAGGAAATGACTCTACTAAAAGGTACGTCATCTAGGGATCAAAGGGGATGATTCGACTAAAAGGTACATCTTATAGGAATCAAAAGGGATGACTCGACTAAAAGATATGTCTTATAGGAATCAAAGGAAATGACTCGACTAAAAGGTACGTCTTCTAGGGGTCAAAGGGGATGACTCAACTAAAAGGTACGTCTTCTAGGGGTCAAGGTGGAATGATTCGACTAAAAGGTATGTCTTATAGAAATAAAAGGGGATGACTCGACTAAAAGGTACGTCTTATAGGATTCAAAGGGAATGACTCGACTAAAAGGTATGTCTTAAAGGAATCAAGGGAAATGACTCGACTAAAAGGTACGTCTTCTAGGAATCAAAGGGGATGACTCGACTAAAAGGTACTTCTTATAGGAATCAAAGGGTATGACTCGACTAAAAGGTACGTTTTATAGGAATCAAAGGGGATGACTCGACTAAAAGATACGTCTTATAGGAATCAAGGGAAATCATTCGACTAAATGGTACATTTTCTAGGAATCAAAAGAAATGACTCAACTAAAAGGTACGTCTTATAGGAATCAAAGGAGATGACTAAACTAAAAGGTACGTCTTATAGTAATCTAAGGGGATGACTCGACTAAAATGTACGTCTTATAGGAATCAAGGGAAATGTCTCGACTAAAAGGTACGTCTTCAAGGAATCAAAGAAAATGACTCAACTAAAAGGTACGTCTTATAGGAATCAAAGGGGATGACTCGACTAAAAGGTACGTCTTATAGGAATCAAAGGGGATGACTCGACTAAAAGTCACGTCATATAGGAATCAAAGGAAATAACACGACTAAAAGGTACGTATTCCAGGGGTCAAAGGGGATGACTCGACTAAAAGGTACGTCTTATAGGAATCAAAGGGGATGTCTCGACTAAAAGGTACGTCTTATAGGAATCAAAGGAGATGACTCGACTAAAAGGTACGTCTTATAGGAATTAAGGGAAATGCTCGACTAAAAGGTACGTCTTTTAGGAATCAAAGGGGATGACTCGACTAAAAGGAAAGTCTTATAGGATTCAAAGGGAATGACTCGACTAAAAGGTATGTCTTAAAGGAATCATGGGAAATGACTCGACTAAAAGGTACGTCTTCTAGGAATCAAAGGGGATGACTCGACTAAAAGGTATGTCTTATAGGAATCAAAGGGGATGACTCGACTAAAAGGTACGTCTTATAGGAATCAACGGGGATGACTCGACTAAAAGGTACGTCTTATAGGAATCAAGGGAAATGACTCGACTAAACGGTACGACTTCTAGGAATCAAAGGGGATGACTCGACTAAAAGGTACGTCTTATAGGTATCAAAGGGGATGACTCGACTAAAAGGTACGTCTTATAGGAATCAAGTGAAATGACTCGACTAAAATGTACGTCTTCTAGGAATCAAAGGAAATAACTCAACAAAAAGGTACGTCTTATAGGAATCAATGGAGATGACTCGACTAAAAGGTACGTCTTATAGGAATCAAAGGGGATGAATCGACTAAAAGGTACGTCTTATAGGAATCAAGGGAAATGACTCGACTAAAAGGTACGTCATCAAGGAATCAAAGGAAATGACTCAACTAAAAGGAAAGTCTTTTAGGAATCAAAGGGGATGACTCGACTAAAAGGTACGTATTCTAGGCGTCAAAGGGGATGACTCGACTAAAAGGTACGTCTTATATGAATCAAAGGAAATGACTCAACTAAAAGGTACGTCTTATAGGAATCAAAGGAAATGACTCGACTAAAAGGTACGTCTTCTAGGGGTCAAAGGGGATGACTCGACTAAAAGGTACGTCTTACAGGAATCAAAGGGGATGACTCGACTAAAAGGTACGTCTTATAGGAATCAAAGGAGTTGTCTCGACTAAAAGGTACGTCTTATAGGAATCAAGGGAAATGACTTGACTAAAAGGTACGTCTTTTAGGAATCAAAGGGGATGACTCGACTAAAAGGTACGTCTTATAGGAATCAAAGGGGATGACTCGACCAAAAGGTACGTCTTAGAGAAATCCAAGGGGATGACTCGACTAAATGGTACGTCTTATAGGAATCAAAGTGGATGACTCAACTAAAAGGTACGACTTATAGAAATCAAGGGAAATGAATCTACTAAAAGGTACGTCTTATAGTAATCAAACGGGATGACTCGACTAAAAGGTACTTCTTATAGGAATCAAAGGGTATGACTCGAGTAAAAGGTACGTTTTATAGGAATCAAAGGGGATGACTCGACTAAAAGATACGTCTTATAGGAATCAAAAGAGATGACTCGACTAAAAGGTACGTCATATAGGAATCAAAGGGGATGACTCAACTAAAAGGTACGTCTTATAGGAATCAAGTGAAATGACTCGACTAAAATGTACGTCTTCTAGGAATCCAAGGAAATAACTCAACTAAAAGGTACGTCTTGTAGGAAACAAAGGAGATGACTCGACTAAAAGGTACATCTTATAGGAATCACAGGGGATGAATCGACTAAAAGGTACGTCTTATAGGAATCAAGGGAAATGACTCGACTAAAAGGTACGTCTTCAAGGAATCAAAGGAAAAGACTCAACTAAAAGGTACGTCTTATAGGAATCAAAGGGGATGACTCGACTAAAAGGTACGTCTTCTAGGGGTCAAAGGGGATGACTCGACTAAAAGGTACGTCTTATAGGAATCAAAGGGGATGACTCGACTAAAAGGTACGTCTTATAGGAATAAAAGGAGATGACTCTACTAAAAGGTACGTCTTATAGGAATTAAGGGAAATGACCCGACTAAAAGGTACGTCTTATAGAAATCCAAGGGGATGACTCGACTAAAAGGTACGTCTTATAGAAATCCAAGGGGATGACTCAACTTAAAGGTACGTCTTATAGGAATCAAAGTGGATGACTCAACTAAAAGGTACGTCATATAGGAAACAAGGGAAATGAATCGACTAAAAGCTACGTCTTATAGGAATCAAACGGGATGACTCGACTAAAAGGTACTTCTTATAGGAATCAAAGGGTATGTCTAGACTAAAAGGTACGTTTTATAGGAATCAAAGGGGATGACTCGACTAAAAGGTACGTCTTATAGGAATCAAAGGAAATGACTCGACTAAAAGGTACGTCTTATAGGAATCAAAGGAAATGACTCTACTAAAAGGTACGTCATCTAGGGATCAAAGGGGATGATTCGACTAAAAGGTACATCTTATAGGAATCAAAAGGGATGACTCGACTAAAAGATATGTCTTATAGGAATCAAAGGAAATGACTCGACTAAAAGGTACGTCTTCTAGGGGTCAAAGGGGATGACTCAACTAAAAGGTACGTCTTCTAGGAGTCAAGGTGGAATGATTCGACTAAAAGGTATGTCTTATAAAAATAAAAGGGGATGACTCGACTAAAAGGTACGTCTTATAGGATTCAAAGGGAATGACTCGACTAAAAGGTATGTCTTAAAGGAATCAAGGGAAATGACTCGACTAAAAGGTACGTCTTCTAGGAATCAAAGGGGATGACTCGACTAAAAGGTACTTCTTATAGGAATCAAAGGGTATGACTCGACTAAAAGGTACGTTTTATAGGAATCAAAGGGGATGACTCGACTAAAAGATACGTCTTATAGGAATCAAGGGAAATCATTCGACTAAAAGGTACGTCTTCAAGGAATCAAAGGAAAAGACTCAACTAAAAGGTACGTCTTATAGGAATCAAAGGGGATGACTCGACTAAAAGGTACGTCTTCTAGGGGTCAAAGGGGATGACTCGACTAAAAGGTACGTCTTATAGGAATCAAAGGGGATGACTCGACTAAAAGGTACGTCTTATAGGAATAAAAGGAGATGACTCTACTAAAAGGTACGTCTTATAGGAATTAAGGGAAATGACCCAACTAAAAGGTACGTCTTATAGAAATCCAAGGGGATGACTCGACTAAAAGGTACGTCTTATAGAAATCCAAGGGGATGACTCGACTAAAAGGTACGTCTTATAGGAATCAAAGTGGATGACTCAACAAAAAGGTACGTCATATAGGAATCAAGGGAAATGAATCGACTAAAAGCTACGTCTTATAGGAATCAAACGGGATGACTCGACTAAAAGGTACTTCTTATAGGAATCAAAAGGTATGTCTCGACTAAAAGGTACGTTTTATAGGAATCAAAGGGGATGACTCGACTAAAAGGTACGTCTTATAGGAATCAAAGGAAATGACTCGACTAAAAGGTACGTCTTATAGGAATCAAAGGAAATGACTCTACTAAAAGGTACGTCATCTAGGGATCAAAGGGGATGATTCGACTAAAAGGTACATCTTATAGGAATCAAAAGGGATGACTCGACTAAAAGATATGTCTTATAGGAATCAAAGGAAATGACTCGACTAAAAGGTACGTCTTCTAGGGGTCAAAGGGGATGACTCAACTAAAAGGTACGTCTTCTAGGGGTCAAGGTGGAATGATTCGACTAAAAGGTATGTCTTATAGAAATAAAAGGGGATGACTCGACTAAAAGGTACGTCTTATAGGATTCAAAGGGAATGACTCGACTAAAAGGTATGTCTTAAAGGAATCAAGGGAAATGACTCGACTAAAAGGTACGTCTTCTAGGAATCAAAGGGGATGACTCGACTAAAAGGTACTTCTTATAGGAATCAAAGGGTATGACTCGACTAAAAGGTACGTTTTATAGGAATCAAAGGGGATGACTCGACTAAAAGATACGTCTTATAGGAATCAAGGGAAATCATTCGACTAAATGGTACATTTTCTAGGAATCAAAAGAAATGACTCAACTAAAAGGTACGTCTTATAGGAATCAAAGGAGATGACTAAACTAAAAGGTATGTCTTATAGTAATCTAAGGGGATGACTCGACTAAAATGTACGTCTTATAGGAATCAAGGGAAATGTCTCGACTAAAAGGTACGTCTTCAAGGAATCAAAGAAAATGACTCAACTAAAAGGTACGTCTTATAGGAATCAAAGGGGATGACTCGACTAAAAGGTACGTCTTATAGGAATCAAAGGGGATGACTCGACTAAAAGTCACGTCATATAGGAATCAAAGGAAATAACACGACTAAAAGGTACGTATTCCAGGGGTCAAAGGGGATGACTCGACTAAAAGGTACGTCTTATAGGAATCAAAGGGGATGTCTCGACTAAAAGGTACGTCTTATAGGAATCAAAGGAGATGACTCGACTAAAAGGTACGTCTTATAGGAATTAAGGGAAATGCTCGACTAAAAGGTACGTCTTTTAGGAATCAAAGGGGATGACTCGACTAAAAGGAAAGTCTTATAGGATTCAAAGGGAATGACTCGACTAAAAGGTATGTCTTAAAGGAATCATGGGAAATGACTCGACTAAAAGGTACGTCTTCTAGGAATCAAAGGGGATGACTCGACTAAAAGGTATGTCTTATAGGAATCAAAGGGGATGACTCGACTAAAAGGTACGTCTTATAGGAATCAACGGGGATGACTCGACTAAAAGGTACGTCTTATAGGAATCAAGGGAAATGACTCGACTAAACGGTACGACTTCTAGGAATCAAAGGGGATGACTCGACTAAAAGGTACGTCTTATAGGTATCAAAGGGGATGACTCGACTAAAAGGTACGTCTTATAGGAATCAAGTGAAATGACTCGACTAAAATGTACGTCTTCTAGGAATCAAAGGAAATAACTCAACAAAAAGGTACGTCTTATAGGAATCAATGGAGATGACTCGACTAAAAGGTACGTCTTATAGGAATCAAAGGGGATGAATCGACTAAAAGGTACGTCTTATAGGAATCAAGGGAAATGACTCGACTAAAAGGTACGTCATCAAGGAATCAAAGGAAATGACTCAACTAAAAGGAAAGTCTTTTAGGAATCAAAGGGGATGACTCGACTAAAAGGTACGTATTCTAGGCGTCAAAGGGGATGACTCGACTAAAAGGTACGTCTTATAGGAATCAAAGGGGATGACTCGACCAAAAGGTACGTCTTAGAGAAATCCAAGGGGATGACTCGACTAAATGGTACGTCTTATAGGAATCAAAGTGGATGACTCAACTAAAAGGTACGACTTATAGAAATCAAGGGAAATGAATCTACTAAAAGGTACGTCTTATAGTAATCAAACGGGATGACTCGACTAAAAGGTACTTCTTATAGGAATCAAAGGGTATGACTCGAGTAAAAGGTACGTTTTATAGGAATCAAAGGGGATGACTCGACTAAAAGATACGTCTTATAGGAATCAAAAGAGATGACTCGACTAAAAGGTACGTCATATAGGAATCAAAGGGGATGACTCAACTAAAAGGTACGTCTTATAGGAATCAAGTGAAATGACTCGACTAAAATGTACGTCTTCTAGGAATCCAAGGAAATAACTCAACTAAAAGGTACGTCTTGTAGGAAACAAAGGAGATGACTCGACTAAAAGGTACATCTTATAGGAATCAAAGGGGATGAATCGACTAAAAGGTACGTCTTATAGGAATCAAGGGAAATGACTCGACTAAAAGGTACGTCTTCAAGGAATCAAAGGAAAAGACTCAACTAAAAGGTACGTCTTATAGGAATCAAAGGGGATGACTCGACTAAAAGGTACGTCTTCTAGGGGTCAAAGGGGATGACTCGACTAAAAGGTACGTCTTATAGGAATCAAAGGGGATGACTCGACTAAAAGGTACGTCTTATAGGAATAAAAGGAGATGACTCTACTAAAAGGTACGTCTTATAGGAATTAAGGGAAATGACCCGACTAAAAGGTACGTCTTATAGAAATCCAAGGGGATGACTCGACTAAAAGGTACGTCTTATAGAAATCCAAGGGGATGACTCAACTTAAAGGTACGTCTTATAGGAATCAAAGTGGATGACTCAACTAAAAGGTACGTCATATAGGAAACAAGGGAAATGAATCGACTAAAAGCTACGTCTTATAGGAATCAAACGGGATGACTCGACTAAAAGGTACTTCTTATAGGAATCAAAGGGTATGTCTAGACTAAAAGGTACGTTTTATAGGAATCAAAGGGGATGACTCGACTAAAAGGTACGTCTTATAGGAATCAAAGGAAATGACTCGACTAAAAGGTACGTCTTATAGGAATCAAAGGAAATGACTCTACTAAAAGGTACGTCATCTAGGGATCAAAGGGGATGATTCGACTAAAAGGTACATCTTATAGGAATCAAAAGGGATGACTCGACTAAAAGATATGTCTTATAGGAATCAAAGGAAATGACTCGACTAAAAGGTACGTCTTCTAGGGGTCAAAGGGGATGACTCAACTAAAAGGTACGTCTTCTAGGAGTCAAGGTGGAATGATTCGACTAAAAGGTATGTCTTATAAAAATAAAAGGGGATGACTCGACTAAAAGGTACGTCTTATAGGATTCAAAGGGAATGACTCGACTAAAAGGTATGTCTTAAAGGAATCAAGGGAAATGACTCGACTAAAAGGTACGTCTTCTAGGAATCAAAGGGGATGACTCGACTAAAAGGTACTTCTTATAGGAATCAAAGGGTATGACTCGACTAAAAGGTACGTTTTATAGGAATCAAAGGGGATGACTCGACTAAAAGATACGTCTTATAGGAATCAAGGGAAATCATTCGACTAAATGGTACATTTTCTAGGAATCAAAAGAAATGACTCAACTAAAAGGTACGTCTTATAGGAATCAAAGGAGATGACTAAACTAAAAGGTACGTCTTATAGGAATCTAAGGGGATGACTCAACTAAAAGGTACGTCTTATAGGAATCTAAGGAAATGACTCGACTAAAAGGTACGTCTTCAAGGAATCAAAGAAAATGACTCAACTAAAAGGTACGTCTTATAGGAATCAAAGGGGATGACTCGACTAAAAGGTACGTCTTATAGGAATCAAAGGGGATGACTCGACTAAAAGTCACGTCATATAGGAATCAAAGGAAATAACACGACTAAAAGGTACGTATTCCAGGGTCAAAGGGGATGACTCGACTAAAAGGTACATCTTATAGGAATCAAAGGGGATGTCTCGACTAAAAGGTACGTCTTATAGGAATCAAAGGAGATGACTCGACTAAAAGGTACGTCTTATAGGAATTAAGGGAAATGCTCGACTAAAAGGTACGTCTTTTAGGAATCAAAGGGGATGACTCGACTAAAAGGTACGTCTTATAGGATTCAAAGGGAATGACTCGACTAAAAGGTATGTCTTAAAGGAATCATGGGAAATGACTCGACTAAAAGGTACGTCTTCTAGGAATCAAAGGGGATGACTCGACTAAAAGGTATGTCTTATAGGAATCAAAGGGGATGACTCGACTAAAAGGTACGTCTTATAGGAATCAACGGGGATGACTCGACTAAAAGGTACGTCTTATAGGAATCAAGGGAAATGACTCGACTAAACGGTACGACTTCTAGGAATCAAAGGGGATGACTCGACTAAAAGGTACGTCTTATAGGTATCAAAGGGGATGACTCGACTAAAAGGTACGTCTTATAGGAATCAAGTGAAATGACTCGACTAAAATGTACGTCTTCTAGGAATCCAAGGAAATAACTCAACAAAAATGTACGTCTTATAGGAATCAATGGAGATGACTCGACTAAAAGGTACGTCTTATAGGAATCAAAGGGGATGAATCGACTAAAAGGTACGTCTTATAGGAATCAAGGGAAATGACTCGACTAAAAGGTACGTCTTCATGGAATCAAAGGAAATGACTCAACTAAAAGTAACGTCTTTTAGGAATCAAAGGGGATGACTCGACTAAAAGGTACGTATTCTAGGCGTCAAAGGGGATGACCTGACTAAAAGGTACGTCTTATATGAGTCAAAGGAAATGACTCAACTAAAAGGTACGTCTTATAGGAATCAAAGGAAATGACTCGACTAAAAGGTACGTCTTCTAGGGGTCAAAGGGGATGACTCGACTAAAAGGTACGTCTTACAGGAATCAAAGGGGATGACTCGACTAAAAGGTACGTCTTATAGGAATCAAAGGAGATGTCTCGACTAAAAGGTACGTCTTATAGGAATCAAGGGAAATGACTCGACTAAAAGGTACGTCTTTTAGGAATCAAAGGGGATGACTCGACTAAAAGGTACGTCATATAGGAATCAAAGGGGATGACTCGACAAAAAGGTACGTTTTAGAGAAATCCAAGGGGATGACTCGACTAAATGGTACGTCTTATAGGAATCAAAGTGGATGACTCAACTAAAAGGTACGACTTATAGAAATCAAGGGAAATGAATCTACTAAAAGGTACGTTTTATAGGAATCAAACGGGATGACTCGACTAAAAGGTACTTCTTATAGGAATCAAAGGGTATGACTCGAGTTAAAGGTACGTTTTATAGGAATCAAAGGGGATGACTCGACTAAAAGATACGTCTTATAGGAATCAAAAGGGATGACTCGACTAAAAGGTACGTCATATAGGAATCAAAGGGGATGACTCAACTAAAAGGTACGTCTTATAGGAATCAAGTGAAATGACTCGACTAAAATGTACGTCTTCTAGGAATCCAAGGAAATAACTCAACTAAAAGGTACGTCTTATAGGAAACAAAGGAGATGACTCGACTAAAAGGTACATCTTATAGGAATCAAAGGGGATGAATCGACTAAAAGGTACGTCTTATAGGAATCAAGGGAAATGACTCGACTAAAAGGTACGTCTTCAAGGAATCAAAGGAAAAGACTCAACTAAAAGGTACGTCTTATAGGAATCAAAGGGGATGACTCGACTAAAAGGTACGTCTTCTAGGGGTCAAAGGGGATGACTCGACTAAAAGGTACGTCTTATAGGAATCAAAGGGGATGACTCGACTAAAAGGTACGTCTTATAGGAATAAAAGGAGATGACTCTACTAAAAGATACGTCTTATAGGAATTAAGGGAAATGACCCGACTAAAAGGTACGTCTTATAGAAATCCAAGGGGATGACTCGACTAAGAGGTACGTCTTATAGAAATCCAAGGGGATGACTCGACTAAAAGGTACGTCTTATTGGAATCAAAGTGGATGACTCAACTAAAAGGTACGTCATATAGGAATCAAGGGAAATGAATCGACTAAAAGCTACGTCTTATAGGAATCAAACGGGATGACTCGACTAAATGGTACGTCTTATAGGAATCAAGGGAAATGTCTCAACTAAAAGGTACGTCTTATAGGAATCTAAGGGGATGACTCGACTAAAAGGTACGTCTTATAGGAATCAAAGGAAATGACTCAACTAAAAGGTACGTCTTATAGGAATCAAAGGGGATGACTCGACTAAAAGGTACGTCTTATAGGAATCAAAGGGGATGACTCGACTAAAAGGTACGTCATATAGGAATCAAAGGAAATAACACGACTAAAAGGTACGTATTCCAGGGGTCAAAGGGGATGACTCGACTAAAAGGTACGTCTTATAGGAATCAAAGGGGATGACTCGACTAAAAGGTACGTCTTATAGGAATCAAAGGAGATGACTCGACTAAAAGGTACGTCTTATAGGAATCAAGGGAAATAACTCGACTAAAAGGTACGTCTTTTAGGAATCAAAGGGGATGACTCGACTAAAAGATACGTCTTATAGGAATCAAAGGGGATAACTCGACCAAAAGGTACGTCTTAGAGAAATCCAAGGGGATGACTCGATTAAATGGTACGTCTTATAGGAATCAAAGTGGATGACTCAACTAAAAGGTACGTCTTATAGGAATCAAGGGAAATGAATCGACTAAAAGGTACGTGTTATAGGAATCAAACGGGATGACTCGACTAAAAGGTACTTCTTATAGGAATCAAAGGGTATGACTCGACTAAAAGGTACGTCTTATAGGAATCAAGTGAAATGACTCGACTAAAATGTACGTCTTCTAGGAATCCAAGGAAAAAACTCAACTAAAAGGTACGTCTTATAGGAAACAAAGGAGATGACTCGACTAAAAGGTACGTCTTATAGGAATCAAAGGGGATGAATCGACTAAAAGGTACGTCTTATAGGAATCAAAGGGGATGACTAAACTAAAAGGTACGTCTTATAGGAAACAAAGGAGATGACTCGACTAAAAGGTACGTCTTATAGGAATCAAAGGGGATGAATCGACTAAAAGGTACGTCTTATAGGAATCAAGGGAAATGACTCGACTAAAAGGTACGTCTTCAAGGAATCAAAGGAAAAGACTCAACTAAAAGGTACGTCTTATAGGAATCAAAGGAGATGACTAAACTAAAAGGTACGTCTTATAGGAATCTAAGGGGATGACTCGACTAAAAGGTACGTCTTATAGGAATCAAGGGAAATGTCTCAACTAAAAGGTACGTCTTCAAGGAATCAAAGGAAATGACTCAACTAAAAGGTACGTCTTATAGGAATCAAAGGGGATGACTCGACTAAAAGGTACGTCTTATAAGAATCAAAGGGGATGACTCGACTAAAAGGTACGTATTCTAGGGGTCAAAGGGGATGACTCGACTAAAAGGTACGTCTTATAGGAATCAAAGGAAATGACTCATCTAAAAGGTACGTCATATAGGAATCAAAGGAAATGACTCAACTAAAAGGTACGTCTTCTAGGGGTCAAAGGGGATGACTCGACTAAAAGGTACGTCTTATAGGAATCAAAGGGGATGACTAGACTAAAAGGTACGTCTTATAGGAATCAAAGGAGATGACTCGACTAAAAGGTACGTCTTATAGGAATCAAGGGAAATGACTCGACTAAAAGGTACGTCTTATAGAAATCCAAGGGGATGACTCGACTAAAAGGTACGTCTTATAGAAATCCAAGGGGATGACTCGACTAAAAGGTACGTCTTATAGGAATCAAAGTGGATGACTCAACTAAAAGGTACGTCATATAGGAATCAAAGGAAATGAATCGACTAAAATCTACGTCTTATAGGAATCAAACGGGATGACTCGACTAAAAGGTACTTCTTATAGGAATCAAAGGGTATGACTCGACTAAAAGGTACATTTTCTAGGAATAAAAGGGGATGAATCGACTAAAAGATACGTCTAATAGGAATCAAGGGAAATCACTCGACTAAATGGTACGTTTTCTAGGAATCAAAGGAAATGACTCAACTAAAAGGTACGTCTTATAGGATTCAAAGGAGATGACTAAACTAAAAGGTACATCTTATTGGAATCTAAGGGGATGACTCGACTAAAAGGTACGTCTTATAGGAATCAAGGGAAATGTCTCTACTAAAAGGTACGTCTTCAAGGAATCAAAGGAAATGACTCAACTAAAAGGTACGTCTTATAGGAATCAAAGGGGATGACTCGACTAAAAGGTACGTCTTATAGGAATCAAAGGGGATGACTCGACTAAAAGGTACGTCATATAGGAATAAAGGAAATAACACGACTAAAAGTTACGTATTCCAGGGGTCAAAGGGGATGACTCGACTAAAAGGTACGTCTTATAGGAATCAATGGGGATGACTCGACTAAAAGGTACGTCTTATAGGAATCAAAGGAGATGACTCGACTAAAATATACGTCTTATAGGAATCAAGGATATGACTCGACTAAAAGGTACGTATTTTAGGAATCAAAGGGGATGACTCGACTAAAAGCTACGTCTTATAGGAATCAAAGGGGATGACTCGACCAAAAGGTACGTCTTAGAGAAATCCAAGGGGATGACTCGATTAAATGGTACGTCATATAGTAATCAAAGTGGATGACTCAACTAAAAGGTACGTCTTATAGGAATCAAGGGAAATGAATCGACTAAAAGGTACGTGTTATAGGAATCAAACGGGATGACTCGACTAAAAGGTACTTCTTATAGGAATCAAAGGGTATGACTCGACTAAAAGGTACGTCTTGTAGGAATCAAGTGAAATGACTCGACTAAAATGTACGTCTTCTAGGAATCCAAGGAAAAAACTCAACTAAAAGTTACGTCTTATAGGAAACAAAGGAGATGACTCGACTAAAAGTTACGTCTTATAGGAATCAAAAGGGATGAATCGACTAAAAGGTACGTCTTATAGGAATCAAGGGAAATGACTCGACTAAAAGGTACGTCTTCAAGGAATCAAAGGAAAAGACTCAACTAAAAGATACGTCTTATACGAATCAAAGGGGATGACTCGACTAAAAGGTACGTATTCTAGGGGTCAAAGGGGATGACTCGACTAAAAGGTACTTCTTATAGGAATCAAAGGAAATGACTCATCTAAAAGGTACGTCTTATAGGAATCAAAGGAAATGACTCGACTAAAAGGTACGTCTTCTAGGGGTCAAAGGGGATGACTCGACTAAAAGGCACGTCTTATAGGAATCAAAGGGGATGGCTAGACTAAAAGGTACGTCTTATAGGAATCAAAGGAGATGACTCGACTAAAAGGTACGTCTTATAGGAATCAAGGGAAATGACTCGACTAAAAGGTACGTCTTTTAGTAATCAAAGGGGATGACTCGACTAAAAGGTACGTCTTATAGAAATCCAACGGGATGACTCGACTAAAAGGTACGTCGTATAGGAATCAAAGTGGATGACTCAACTAAATGGTACGTCTTATAGGAATCAAGGGAAATGAATCGACTAAAAGGTACGTCTTATAGGAATCAAATGGGATGAATCGACTAAAAGGTACTTCTTATAGGAATAAAAGGGTATGACTCGACTAAAAGGTACGTTTTATAGGAATCAAAGGGGATGAATTGACTAAAAGATACATCATATAGGAATCAAGGGAAATTACTCGACTATATGGTACGTTTTCTAGGAATCAAAGGAAATGACTCACCTAAAAGGTACGTCTTATAGGAATCAAACGAGATGACAAAACTAAATGGTACGTCTTATAGGAATCGAAGGGGATGACTCGACTAAAAGGTACGTCTTATAGGAATCAAGGGAAATGTCTCGACTAAAAGGTACGTCTTCAAGGAATTAAAGGAAATGACTCAACTAAAAGGTACGTCTTATAGGAATCAAAGGGGATGACTCGACTAAAAGGTACGTCTTCTAGGGATCAAAGGGGATGACTCGACTAAAAGGTATGTCTTATAGGAATCAAAGGGGATGACTCGACTAAAAGGTACGTCTTATAGGAATCAAAGGAGATGACTCGACTAAAAGGTACGTCTTATAGGAATCAAGGGAAATGACTCGACTAAAAGGTACGTCTTTTAATAATCAAAGGGGATGACTCGACTAAAAGGTACGTCTTATAGAAATCCAAGGGGATGACTCGACTAAAAGGTACGTCTTATAGGAATCAAAGTGGATGACTTAACTAAAAGGTATGTCTTATAGGAATCAAGGGAAATGAATCGACTAAAAGGTACGTCTTATAGGAATCAAACGGGATGACTCGACTAAAAGGTACTTCTTATAGGAATCAAAGGGTATGAATCGACTAAAAGGTACATTTTCTAGGAATCAAAGGGGATGAATCGACTAAAAGATACGTCTAATAGGAATCAAGGGAAATCACTCGACTAAATGGTACGTTTTCTAGGAATCAAAGGAAATGACTCAACTAAAAGGTACGTCTTATAGGATTCAAAGGAGATGACTAAACTAAAAGGTACGTCTTATAGGAATCTAAGGGGATGACTCGACTAAAAGGTACCTCTTATAGGAATCAAGGGAAATGTCTCAACTAAAAGGTACGTCTTCAAGGAATCAAAGGAAATGACTCAACCAAAATGTACATCTTATAGGAATCAAAGGGGATGACTCGACTAAAAGGTACGTCTTATAGGAATCAAAGGGGATGACTCGACTAAAAGGTACGTCATATAGGAATCAAAGGAAATAACACGACTAAAAGTTACGTATTCCAGGGGTCAAAGGGGATGACTCGACTAAAAGGTACGTCTTATAGGAATCAAAGGGGATGACTCGACTAAAAGGTACGTCTTATAGGAATCAAACGAGAAGACTCGACTAAAAGGTACGTTTTATAGGAATCAAAGGGGATGACTCGACTAAAAGGTACGTCTTATAGGAATCAAGGGAAATCACTCGACTAAATGGTACGTTTTCTAGGAATCAAAGGAAATGACTCAACTAAAAGGTACGTCTTATAGGAATCAAAGGAGATGACTCAACTAAAAGGTACGTCTTATAGGAATCTAAGGGGATGACTCGACTAAAAGGTACGTCTTATAGGAATCAAGGGAAATGACTCGACTAAAAGGTACATCTTCAAGGAATCAAAGGAAATGACTCAACTAAAAGGTACGTCTTATAGGAATCAAAGGGGATGACTCGACTAAAAGGTACGTCTTATAGGAATCAAAGGGGATGACTCGACTAAAAGGTACGTCTTATAGGAATCAAAGGGGATGACTCGACTAAAGGGTACGTCATATAGGAATCAAAGGAAATAACACGACTAAAAGGTACGTATTCCAGGGGTCAAAGGGGATGACTCGACTAAAAGGTACGTCTTATAGTAATCAAAGGGGATGACTCGACTAAAAGGTACGTCTTATAGGAATCAAAGGGGATGACTCGACTAAAAGGTACGTCTTATAGGAATCAAGGGAAATGACTCGACTAAAAGGTACGTCTTTTAGGAATCAAAGGGGATGACTCGACTAAAAGGTACGTCTTATAGGAATCAAAGGGGATGACTCGACCAAAAGGTACGTCTTAGAGAAATCCAAGGGGATGACTCGACTAAATGGTACGTCATATAGTAATCAAAGTGGATGACTCAACTAAAAGGTACGTCTTATAGGAATCAAGGGAAATGAATCGACTAAAAGGTACGTGTTATAGGAATCAAACGGGATGACTCGACTAAAAGGTACTTCTTATAGGAATCAAAGGGTATGACTCGACTAAAAGGTACGTCTTGTAGGAATCAAGTGAAATGACTCGACTAAAATGTACGTCTTCTAGGAATCCAAGGAAAAAACTCAACTAAAAGGTACGTCTTATAGGAAACAAAGGAGATGACTCGACTAAAAGGTACGTCTTATAGGAATCAAAGGGGATGAATCGACTAAAAGGTACGTCTTATAGGAATCAAGGGAAATGACTCGACTAAAAGGTACGTCTTCAAGGAATCAAAGGAAAAGACTCAACTAAAAGATACGTCTTATACGAATCAAAGGGGATGACTCGACTAAAAGGTACGTATTCTAGGGGTCAAAGGGGATGACTCGACTAAAAGGTACGTCTTATAGGAATCAAAGGAAATGACTCGACTAAAAGGTACGTCTTCTAGGGGTCAAAGGGGATGACTCGACAAAAAGGTACGTCTTATAGGAATCAAAGGGGATGGCTAGACTAAAAGGTACGTCTTATAGGAATCAAAGGAGATGACTCGACTAAAAGGTACGTCTTATAGGAATCAAGGGAAATGCCTCGACTAAAAGGTACGTCTTTTAGTAATCAAAGGGGATGACTCGACTAAAAGGTACGTCTTATAGAAATCCAAGGGGATGACTCGACTAAAAGGTACGTCTTATAGGAATCAAAGTGGATGACTTAACTAAATGGTACGTCTTATAGGAATCAAGGGAAATGAATCGACTAAAAGGTACGTCTTATAGGAATCAAATGGGATGAATCGACTAAAAGGTACTTCTTATAGGAATCAAAGGGTATGACTCGACCAAAAGGTACGTTTTATAGGAATCAAAGGGGATGAATCGACTAAAAGATACGTCTTATAGGAATCAAGGGAAATCACTCGACTAAATGGTACATTTTCTACGAATCAAAGGAAATGACTCAACTAAAAGGTACGACTTATAGGAATCAAACGAGATGACAAAACTAAATGGTACGTCTTATAGGAATCTAAGGGGATGACTCGACTAAAAGGTACGTCTTATAGGAATCAAGGGAAATGTCTCGACTAAAAGGTACGTCTTCAAGGAATCAAAGGAAATGACTCAACTAAAAGGTACGTCTTATAGGAATCAAAGGAGAACACTCGACTAAAAGGTACGTCTTCTAGGGATCAAAAGGGATGACTCGACTAAAAGGTACGTCTTATAGGAATCAAAGGGGATGACTCGACTAAAAGGTACGTCTTATAGGAATCAAACGAGATGACTCGACTAAAAGGTACGTCTTATAGGAATCAAGTGAAATGACTTGACTAAAAGGTACGTCTTTTAGTAATCAAAGGGGATGACTCGACTAAAAGGTACGTCTAATAGAAATCCAAGGGGATGACTCGACTAAAAGGTACGTCTTATAGGAATCAAAGTGGATGACTCAACTAAAAGGTATGTCTTATAGGAATCAAGGGAAATGAATCGACTAAAAGGTACGTCTTATAGGAATCAAACGGGATGACTCGACTAAAAGGTACTTCTTATAGGAATCAAAGGGTATGACTCGACTAAAAGGTACGTTTTATAGGAATCAAAGGGGATGACTCGACTAAAAGGTACGTCTGATAGGAATCAAGGGAAATCACATGACTAAATGGTACGTTTTCTAGGAATCAAAGGAAATGACTCAACTAAAAGGTACGTCTTATAGGAATCAAAGGAGATGACTCAACTAAAAGGTACGTCTTATAGGAATCTAAGGGGATGACTCGACTAAAAGGTACGTCTTATAGGAATCAAGGGAAATGACTCGACTAAAAGGTACATCTTCAAGGAATCAAAGGAAATGACTCAACTAATAGGTACGTCTTATAGGAATCAAAGGGGATGACTCGACTAAAAGGTACGTCTTATAGGAATCAAAAGGGATGACTCGACTAAAAGGTACGTCATATAGGAATCAAAGAAAATAACACGACTAAAAGGTACGTATTCCAGGGGTCAAAGGGGATGACTCGACTAAAAGGTACGTCTTATAGGAATCAAAGAGGATGACTCGACTAAAAGGTAAGTCTTATAGGAATCAAAGGGGATGACTCGACTAAAAGGTACGTCTTATAGGAATCAAAAAGGATGACTCGACTAAAAGATATGTCTTATAGGAAACAAAGGAAATGACTCGACTAAAAGGTACGTCTTCTAGGGGTCAAAGGGGATGACTCGACTAAAAGGTACGTCTTCTAGGGGTCAAGGGGGAATGATTTGACTAAAAGGTAAGTCTTATAGGAATCAAGAGGTATAACTCGACTAAAAGGTATGTCTTATAGGAATCAAGGGAAATCACTCGACTAAATGGTACGTTTTCTACGAATCAAAGGAAATGACTCAACTAAAAGGTACGTCTTATAGGAATCAAATGAGATGACAAAACTAAATGGTACGTCTTATAGGAATCTAAGGGGATGACTCGACTAAAAGGTACGTCTTATAGGAATCAAGGGAAATGTCTCGACTAAAAGGTACGTCTTCAAGGAATCAAAGGAAATGACTCAACTAAAAGGTAAGTCTTATAGGAATCAAAGGGGATGACTCGACTAAAAGGTACGTCTTCTAGAGATCAAAAGAGATGACTCGACTAAAAGGTACGTCTTATAGGAATCAAAGGGGATGACTCGACTAAAAGGTACGTCTTATAGGAATCAAACGAGATGACTCGACTAAAAGGTACGTCTTATAGGAATCAAGGGAAATGACTTGACTAAAAGGTACGTCTTTTAGTAATCAAAGGGGATGACTCGACTAAAAGGTACGTCTTATAGAAATCCAAGGGGATGACTCGACTAAAAGGTACGTCTTATAGGAATCAAAGTGGATGACTCAACTAAAAGGTATGTCTTATAGGAATCAAGGGAAATGAATCGACTAAAAGGTACGTCTTTCAGGAATCAAACGGGATGACTCAACTAAAAGGTACTTCTTATAGGAATCAAAGGGTATGACTCGACTAAAAGGTACGTTTTATAGGAATCAAAGGGGATGACTCGACTAAAAGGTACGTCTTATAGGAATCAAGGGAAATCACTCGACTAAATGGTACGTTTTCTAGGAATCAAAGGAAATGACTCAACTAAAAGGTACGTCTTATAGGAATCAAAGGAGATGACTCAACTAAAAGGTACGTCTTATAGGAATCTAAGGGGATGACTCGACTAAAAGGTACGTCTTATAGGAATCAAGGGAAATGACTCGACTAAAAGGTACATCTTCAAGGAATCAAAGGAAATGACTCAACTAAAAGGTACGTCTTATAGGAATCAAAGGGGATAACTCGACTAAAAGGTACGTCTTATGGGAATCAAAGGGGATGACTCGACTAAAAGGTACGTCATATAGGAATCAAAGGAAATAACACGACTAAAAGGTACGTATTCCAGGGGTCAAAGGGGATGACTCGACTAAAAGGTACGTCTTATAGGAATCAAAGGGGATGACTCGACTAAAAGTTAAGTCTTATAGGAATAAAAGGGGATGACTCGACTAAAAGGTACGTCTTATAGGAATCAAAAAGGATGACTCGACTAAAAGATATGTCTTATAGGAATCAAAGGAAATGACTCGACTAAAAGGTACGTCTTCTAGGGGTCAATGGGGATGACTCGACTAAAAGGTACGTCTTCTAGGGGTCAAGGGGGAATGATTTGACTAAAAGGTAAGTCTTATAGGAATCAAGAGGTATAACTCGACTAAAAGGTATGTCTTATAGGAATCAAGGGAAATCACTCGACTAAATGGTACGTTTTCTACGAATCAAAGGAAATGACTCAACTAAAAGGTACGTCTTATAGGAATCAAACGAGATGACAAAACTAAATGGTACGTCTTATAGGAATCTAAGGGGATGACTCGACTAAAAGGTACGTCTTATAGGAATCAAGGGAAATGTCTCGACTAAAAGGTACGTC
This sequence comes from Capsicum pubescens, assembly GCA_030864215.1. Lineage (NCBI taxonomy): Eukaryota > Viridiplantae > Streptophyta > Magnoliopsida > Solanales > Solanaceae > Capsicum > Capsicum pubescens. Next base: position 269,269,602 of record CM061545.1, on the reverse strand, counting down.
TTCAAGGAATCAAAGGAAATGACTCAACTAAAAGGTACGTCTTATAGGAATCAAAGGGGATGACTCGACTAAAAGGTACGTCTTCTAGGGATCAAAAGGGATGACTCGACTAAAAGGTACGTCTTATAGGAATCAAAGGGGATGACTCGACTAAAAGGTTCGTCTTATAGGAATCAAACGAGATGACTCGACTAAAAGGTACATCTAATAGGAATCAAGGGAAATGACTTGACTAAAAGGTACGTCTTTTAGTAATCAAAGGGGATGACTCGACTAAAAGGTACGTCTTATAGAAATCCAAGGGGATGACTCGACTAAAAGGTACGTCTTATAGGAATCAAAGTGGATGACTCAACTAAAAGGTATGTCTTATAGGAATCAAGGGAAATGAATCGACTAAAAGGTACGTCTTTCAGGAATCAAACGGGATGACTCAACTAAAAGGTACTTCTTATAGGAATCAAAGGGTATGACTCGACTAAAAGGTACGTTTTATAGGAATCAAAGGGGATGACTCGACTAAAAGGTACGTCTTATAGGAATCAAGGGAAATCACTCGACTAAATGGTACGTTTTCTAGGAATCAAAGGAAATGACTCAACTAAAAGGTACGTCTTATAGGAATCAAAGGAGATGACTCAACTAAAAGGTACATCTTATAGGAATCTAAGGGATGACTCGACTAAAAGGTACGTCTTATAGGAATCAAGGGAAATGACTCGACTAAAAGGTACATCTTCAAGGAATCAAAGGAAATGACTCAACTAAAAGGTACGTCTTATAGGAATCAAAGGGGATGACTCGACTAAAAGGTACGTCTTATGGGAATCAAAGGGGATGACTCGACTAAAAGGTACGTCATATAGGAATCAAAGGAAATAACACGACTAAAAGGTACGTATTCCAGGGGTCAAAGGGGATGACTCGACTAAAAGGTACGTCTTATAGGAATCAAAGGGGATGACTCGACTAAAAGGTAAGTCTTATAGGAATCAAAGGGGATGACTCGACTAAAAGGTACGTCTTATAGGAATCAAAAAAGATGACTCGACTAAAAGATATGTCTTATAGGAATCAAAGGAAATGACTCGACTAAAAGGTACGTCTTCTAGGGGTCAAAGGGGATGACTCGACTAAAAGGTACGTCTTCTAGGGGTCAAGGGGGAATGATTTGACTAAAAGGTAAGTCTTATAGGAATCAAGAGGTATAACTCGACTAAAAGGTATGTCTTATAGGAATCAAGGGAAATCACTCGACTAAATGGTACGTTTTCTACGAATCAAAGGAAATGACTCAACTAAAAGGTACGTCTTATAGGAATCAAACGAGATGACAAAACTAAATGGTACGTCTTATAGGAATCTAAGGGGATGACTCAACTAAAAGGTACGTCTTATAGGAATCAAGGGAAATGTCTCGACTAAAAGGTACGTCTTCAAGGAATCAAAGGAAATGACTCAACTAAAAGGTACGTCTTATAGGAATCAAAGGGGATGACTCGACTAAAAGGTACGTCTTCTAGGGATCAAAAGGGATGACTCGACTAAAAGGTACGTCTTATAGGAATCAAAGGGGATGACTCGACTAAAAGGTACGTCTTATAGGAATCAAACGAGATGACTCGACTAAAAGGTACGTCTTATAGGAATCAAGGGAAATGACTTGACTAAAAGGTACGTCTTTTAGTAATCAAAGGGGATGACTCGACTAAAAGGTACGTCTTATAGAAATCCAAGGGGATGACTCGACTAAAAGGTACGTCTTATAGGAATCAAAGTGGATGACTCAACTAAAAGGTATGTCTTATAGGAATCAAGGGAAATGAATCGACTAAAAGGTACGTCTTATAGGAATCAAACGGGATGACTCGACTAAAAGGTACTTCTTATAGGAATCAAAGGGTATGACTCGACTAAAAGGTACGTTTTATAGGAATCAAAGGGGATGACTCGACTAAAAGGTACGTCTTATAGGAATCAAGGGAAATCACTCGACTAAATGGTACGTTTTCTAGGAATCAAAGGAAATGACTCAACTAAAAGGTACGTCTTATAGGAATCAAAGGAGATGACTCAACTAAAAGGTACGTCTTATAGGAATCTAAGGGGATGACTCGACTAAAAGGTACGTCTTATAGGAATCAAGGGAAATGACTCGACTAAAAGGTACATCTTCAAGGAATCAAAGGAAATGACTCAACTAAAAGGTACGTCTTATAGGAATCAAAGGGGATGACTCGACTAAAAGGTACGTCTTATAGGAATCAAAGGGGATGACTCGACTAAAAGGTACGTCATATAGGAATCAAAGGAAATAACACGACTAAAAGGTACGTATTCCAGGCGTCAAAGGGGATGACTCGACTAAAAGGTAAGTATTATAGGAATCAAAGGGGATGACTCGACTAAAAGGTACGTCTTATAGGAATCAAAAAGGATGACTCGACTAAAAGATATGTCTTATTGGAATCAAAGGAAATGACTCGACTAAAAGGTACGTCTTCTAGGGGTCAAAGGGGATGACTCGACTAAAAGGTACGTCTTCTATGGGTCAAGGGGGAATGATTTGACTAAAAGGTAAGTGTTATAGGAATCAAGAGGTATAACTCGACTAAAAGGTATGTCTTATCGGAATCAATGGGGATGACTCGACTATAAGGTACGTCTTATTGGAATCAAAGGGAATGACTCGACTAAAAGGTACGTCTTAAAGGAATCAAGGGAAATGACTCGACTAAAAGGTACGTCTTCTAGGAATCAAAGGGAATGACTCGACTAAAAGATACGTCCTATAGTAATCAAAGGGGATGACTCGACTAAAAGGTACGTCTTATAGGAATCAAAGGGGATGACTCAACTAAAAGCTACGTCTTATAGGAATCAAAGGGGATGACTAGACTAAAAGGTAAGTCTTATAGGAATCAAATGGGATTGACTCGACTAAAAGGTACGTCTTATAGGAATCAAAGGGGATGACTCGACTATAAGGTACGTGTTATTGGAATCAAAGGGAATGACTCGACTAAAAGGTACGTCTTATAGGAATCAAAGGAGATGACTCGACTAAAAGGTACGTCTTATAGGAATCAAGGGAAATGACTCGACTAAAAGGTACGTCTTTTAAGAATCAAAGGGGATGACTCGACTAAAAGGTACGTCTTATAGGAATCAAAGGGGATGACTCGACCAAAAGATACGTCTTAGAGAAACCCAAGGGGATGACTCGACTAAATGGTACGTCTTATAAGAATCAAAGTGGATGACTCAACTAAAAGGTACGACTTATAGAAATCAAGGGAAATGAATTGACTAAAAGGTACGTCTTATAGGAATCAAACGGGATGACTCGACTAAAAGGTACTTCTTATAGGAATCAAAGGGTATGACTCGACTAAAAGGTACGTTTTATAGGAATCAAAGGGGATGACTCGACTAAAAGGTACGTCTTATAGGAATCAAAAGGGATGACTCGACTAAAATGTACGTCTTCAAGGAATCCAAGGAAATAACTCAACTAAAAGGTACGTCTTATAGGAAACAAAGGAGATGACTCGACTAAAAGGTACATCTTATAGGAATCAAAGGGGATGAATAGACTAAAAGGTACGTCTTATAGGAATCAAGCGAAATGACTCGACTAAAAGGTACGTCTTCAAGGAATCAAGGGAAAAGACTCAACTAAAAGGTACGTCTTATAGGAATCAAAGGGGATGACTCGACTAAAAGGTACGTCTTATAGGAATCAAAGGAGATGACTCGACTAAAAGGTACGTCTTATAGGAATCAAGAGAAATGACTCGACTAAAAGGTACGTCTTTTAGTAATCAAAGGGGATGACTCGACTAAAAGGTACGTCTTATAGAAATCCAAGGGGATGACTCGACTAAAAGGTACGTCTTATAGGAATCAAAGTGGATGACTCAACTAAAAGGTACGTCTTATAGGAATCAAGGGAAATGAATCGACTAAAAGGTACGTCTTATAGGAATCAAACGGGATGACTCGACTAAAAGGTACTTCTTATAGGAATCAAAGGGTATGACTCGACTAAAAGGTACGTTTTATAGGAATCAAAGGGGATGAATCGACTAAAAGATACGTCTTCTAGGAATCAAGGGAAATCACTCGACTAAATGGTACGTTTTCTAGGAATCAAAGGAAATGACTCAACTAAAAGGTACGTCTTATAGGAATCAAAGGAGATGACTAAACTAAAAGGTACGTAATATAGGAATCTAAGGGGATGACTCGACTAAAAGGTACGTCTTATAGGAATTAAGGGAAATGTCTCGACTAAAAGGTACGTCTTCAAGGAATCAAAGGAAATGACTCAACTAAAAGGTACGTCTTATAGGAATCAAAGGGGATGACCCGACTAAAAGGTACGTCTTACAGGAATCAACGGGGATGAATCGACTAAAAGGTACGTTATATAGGAATCAAAGGAAATAACACGACTAAAAGGTACGTATTCCAGGGGTCAAAGGGGATGACTCGACTAAAAGGTACGTCTTATAGGAATCAAAGGGGATGACTCGACTAAAAGGTACGTCTTATAGGAATCAAAGAAGATGACTCGACTAAAAGGTACGTCTTATAGGAATCAAGGGAAATGACTCGACTAAAAGGTACGTCTTTTAGGAATCAAAGGGGATGACTCGACTAAAAGGTACGTCTTATAGGAATCAAAGGGGATGACTCGACCAAAAGGTACGTCTTAGAGAAATCCAAGGGGATGACTCGACTAAATGGTACGTCTTATAGGAATCAAAGTGGATGACTCAACTAAAAGGTACATCTTATAGGAATCAAGGAAAATGCATCCACTAAAAGGTACGTGTTATAGGAATCAAACGGGATGACTCGACTAAAAGGTACTTCTTATAGGATCAAAGGGTATGACTCGACTAAAAGGTACGTCTTATAGGAATCAAGTTAAATGACTCGACTAAAATGTACGTCTTCTAGGAATCCAAGGAAAAAACTCAACTAAAAGGTACGTCTTATAGGAAACAAAGGAGATGACTCGACTAAAAGGTACGTCTTAGAGGAATCAAAGGGGATGAATCGACTAAAAGGTACGTCTTATAGGAATCAAGGGAAATGACTCAACTAAAAGGTACGTCTTCAAGGAATCAAAGGAAAAGACTCAACTAAAAGATACCTCTTATACGAATCAAAGGGGATGACTCGACTAAAAGGTACGTATTCTAGGGGTTAAAGGGGATGACTCGACTAAATGGTACGTCTTATAGGAATCAAAGGAAATGACGCATCTAAAAGGTACGTCTTATAGGAATCAAAGGAAATGACTCGACTAAAAGGTACGTCTTCTAGGGGTCAAAGGGGATGACTCGACTAAAAGGTACGTCTTATAGGAATCAAAGGGGATGACTAGACTAAAAGGTACGTCTTATAGGAATCAAAGGAGATGACTCGACTAAAAGGTACGTCTTATAGGAATCAAGTGAAATGACTCGACTAAAATGTACGTCTTCTAGGAATCCAAGGAAAAAACTCAACCAAAAGGTACGTCTTATAGGAAACAAAGGAGATGACTCGACTAAAAGGTACGTCTTATAGGAATCAAAGGGGATGAATCGACTAAAAGGTACGTCTTATAGGAATCAAGGGAAATGACTCAACTAAAAGGTACGTCTTCAAGGAATCAAAGGAAAAGACTCAACTAAAACATACCTCTTATACGAATAAAAGGGGATGACTCGACTAAAAGGTACGTATTCTAGGGGTCAAAGGGGACGACTCGACTAAAAGGTACGTCTAATAGGAATCAAAGGAAATGACTCATCTAAAAGGTACGTCTTATAGGAATCAAAGGAAATGACTCGACTAAAACGTACGTCTTCTAGGGGTCAAAGGGGATGACTCGACTAAAAGGTACGTCTTATAGGAATCAAAGGGGATGACTAGACTAAAAGGTACGTCTTATAGGAATCAAAGGAGATGACCCGACTAAAAGGTACGTCTTATTGGAATCAAGGGAAATGACTCGACTAAAAGGTACGTCTTTTAGTAATCAAAGGGGATGACTCGACTAAAAGGTACGTCTTATAGAAATCCAAGGGGATGACTCGACTAAAAGGTACGTCTTATAGGAATCAAAGTAGATGACTCAACTAAAAGGTACGTCTTATAGGAATCAAGGGAAATGAATCGACTAAAAGGTACGTCTTATAGGAATCAAACAGGATGACTCGACTAAAAGGTACTTCTTATAAGAATCAAAGGGTATGACTCGACTAAAAGGTACGTTTTATAGGAATCAAAGGGGATGAATCGACTAAAAGAGACGTCATATAGGAATCAAGGGAAATCACTCGACTAAATGGTACGTTTTCTAGGAATCAAAGGAAATGACTTAACTAAAAGATACGTTTTATAGGAATCAAAGGAGATGACTAAACTAAAAGGTACGTCTTATAGGAATCTAAGTGGATGACTCGACTAAAAGGTACATCTTATAGGAATCAAGGGAAATGTCTCGACTAAAAGGTACGTCTTCAAGGAATCAAAGGAAATGACTCAACTAAAAGTTACGTCTTATAGGAATCAAAGGGGATGACTCGACTAAAAGGTACGTCTTATAGGAATCAAAGGGGATGACTCGACTAAAAGGTACGTCATATAGGAATCAAAGAAAATAACACGACTAAAAGGTACGTATTCTAGGGGTCAAAGGGGATAACTCGACTAAAAGGTACGTCTTATAGGAATCGAAGGGGATGACTCGACTAAAAGGTACGTCTTATTGGAATCAAAGGGAATGACTCGACTCAAAAGGTACGTCTTATAGGAATCAAAGGAGATGACTCGACTAAAAGGTATGTCTTATAGGAATCAAGGGAAATGACTCGACTAAAAGGTACGTCTTCAAGGAATCAAAGGAAATGACTCAACTAAAAGGTACGTCTTATAGGAATCAAAGGGGATGACTCGACTAAAAGGTACGTCTTATAGGAATCAAAGGGGATGACTCGACTAAAAGGTACGTCATATAGGAATCAAAGGAAATAACACGACTAAAAGGTACGTATTCCAGGGGTCAAAGGGGATGACTCGACTAAAAGGTACGTCTTATAGGAATCAAAGGGGATGACTCGACTAAAAGGTAAGTCTTATAGGAATCAAAGGGGATGACTCGACTAAAAGGTACGTCCTATAGGAATCAAAAAGGATGACTCGACTAAAAGATATGTCTTATAGGAATCAAACGAAATGACTCGACTAAAAGGTACGTCTTCTAGGGGTCAAAGGGGATGACTCGACTAAAAGGTACGTCTTCTAGGGGTCAAGGGGGAATGATTCGACTAAAAGGTAAGTCTTATAGGAATCAAGAGGTATAACTCGACTAAAAGGTATGTCTTATAGGAATCAAAGGGGATGACTCGACTATAAGGTACGTTTTATTGGAATCAAAGGGAATGACTCGACTAAAAGGTACGTCTTAAAGGAATCAAGGGAAATGACTCGACTAAAAGGTACGTCTTATAGGAATCAAGTGAAATGACTCGACTAAAATGTACGTCTTCTAGGAATCCAAGGAAAAAACTCAACCAAAAGGTACGTCTTATAGGAAACAAAGGAGATGACTCGACTAAAAGGTACGTCTTATAGGAATCAAAGGGGATGAATCGACTAAAAGGTACGTCTTATAGGAATCAAGGGAAATGACTCAACTAAAAGGTACGTCTTCAAGGAATCAAAGGAAAAGACTCAACTAAAACATACCTCTTATACGAATAAAAGGGGATGACTCGACTAAAAGGTACGTATTCTAGGGGTCAAAGGGGACGACTCGACTAAAAGGTACGTCTAATAGGAATCAAAGGAAATGACTCATCTAAAAGGTACGTCTTATAGGAATCAAAGGAAATGACTCGACTAAAACGTACGTCTTCTAGGGGTCAAAGGGGATGACTCGACTAAAAGGTACGTCTTATAGGAATCAAAGGGGATGACTAGACTAAAAGGTACGTCTTATAGGAATCAAAGGAGATGACCCGACTAAAAGGTACGTCTTATTGGAATCAAGGGAAATGACTCGACTAAAAGGTACGTCTTTTAGTAATCAAAGGGGATGACTCGACTAAAAGGTACGTCTTATAGAAATCCAAGGGGATGACTCGACTAAAAGGTACGTCTTATAGGAATCAAAGTAGATGACTCAACTAAAAGGTACGTCTTATAGGAATCAAGGGAAATGAATCGACTAAAAGGTACGTCTTATAGGAATCAAATGGGATTGACTCGACTAAAAGGTACGTCTTATAGGAATCAAAGGGGATGACTCGACTATAAGGTACGTGTTATTGGAATCAAAGGGAATGACTCGACTAAAAGGTACGTCTTATAGGAATCAAAGGAGATGACTCGACTAAAAGGTACGTCTTATAGGAATCAAGGGAAATGACTCGACTAAAAGGTACGTCTTTTAAGAATCAAAGGGGATGACTCGACTAAAAGGTACGTCTTATAGGAATCAAAGGGGATGACTCGACCAAAAGATACGTCTTAGAGAAACCCAAGGGGATGACTCGACTAAATGGTACGTCTTATAAGAATCAAAGTGGATGACTCAACTAAAAGGTACGACTTATAGAAATCAAGGGAAATGAATTGACTAAAAGGTACGTCTTATAGGAATCAAACGGGATGACTCGACTAAAAGGTACTTCTTATAGGAATCAAAGGGTATGACTCGACTAAAAGGTACGTTTTATAGGAATCAAAGGGGATGACTCGACTAAAAGGTACGTCTTATAGGAATCAAAAGGGATGACTCGACTAAAATGTACGTCTTCAAGGAATCCAAGGAAATAACTCAACTAAAAGGTACGTCTTATAGGAAACAAAGGAGATGACTTGACTAAAAGGTACATCTTATAGGAATCAAAGGGGATGAATAGACTAAAAGGTACGTCTTATAGGAATCAAGCGAAATGACTCGACTAAAAGGTACGTCTTCAAGGAATCAAGGGAAAAGACTCAACTAAAAGGTACGTCTTATAGGAATCAAAGGGGATGACTCGACTAAAAGGTACGTCTTATAGGAATCAAAGGAGATGACTCGACTAAAAGGTACGTCTTATAGGAATCAAGAGAAATGACTCGACTAAAAGGTACGTCTTTTAGTAATCAAAGGGGATGACTCGACTAAAAGGTACGTCTTATAGAAATCCAAGGGGATGACTCGACTAAAAGGTACGTCTTATAGGAATCAAAGTGGATGACTCAACTAAAAGGTACGTCTTATAGGAATCAAGGGAAATGAATCGACTAAAAGGTACGTCTTATAGGAATCAAACGGGATGACTCGACTAAAAGGTACTTCTTATAGGAATCAAAGGGTATGACTCGACTAAAAGGTACGTTTTATAGGAATCAAAGGGGATGAATCGACTAAAAGATACGTCTTCTAGGAATCAAGGGAAATCACTCGACTAAATGGTACGTTTTCTAGGAATCAAAGGAAATGACTCAACTAAAAGGTACGTCTTATAGGAATCAAAGGAGATGACTAAACTAAAAGGTACGTAATATAGGAATCTAAGGGGATGACTCGACTAAAAGGTACGTCTTATAGGAATTAAGGGAAATGTCTCGACTAAAAGGTACGTCTTCAAGGAATCAAAGGAAATGACTCAACTAAAAGGTACGTCTTATAGGAATCAAAGGGGATGACCCGACTAAAAGGTACGTCTTACAGGAATCAACGGGGATGAATCGACTAAAAGGTACGTTATATAGGAATCAAAGGAAATAACACGACTAAAAGGTACGTATTCCAGGGGTCAAAGGGGATGACTCGACTAAAAGGTACGTCTTATAGGAATCAAAGGGGATGACTCAACTAAAAGGTACGTCTTATAGGAATCAAAGAAGATGACTCGACTAAAAGGTACGTCTTATAGGAATCAAGGGAAATGACTCGACTAAAAGGTACGTCTTTTAGGAATCAAAGGGGATGACTCGACTAAAAGGTACGTCTTATAGGAATCAAAGGGGATGACTCGACCAAAAGGTACGTCTTAGAGAAATCCAAGGGGATGACTCGACTAAATGGTACGTCTTATAGGAATCAAAGTGGATGACTCAACTAAAAGGTACATCTTATAGGAATCAAGGAAAATGCATCCACTAAAAGGTACGTGTTATAGGAATCAAACGGGATGACTCGACTAAAAGGTACTTCTTATAGGATCAAAGGGTATGACTCGACTAAAAGGTACGTCTTATAGGAATCAAGTTAAATGACTCGACTAAAATGTACGTCTTCTAGGAATCCAAGGAAAAAACTCAACTAAAAGGTACGTCTTATAGGAAACAAAGGAGATGACTCGACTAAAAGGTACGTCTTATAGGAATCAAAGGGGATGAATCGACTAAAAGGTACGTCTTATAGGAATCAAGGGAAATGACTCAACTAAAAGGTACGTCTTCAAGGAATCAAAGGAAAAGACTCAACTAAAAGATACCTCTTATACGAATCAAAGGGGATGACTCGACTAAAAGGTACGTATTCTAGGGGTTAAAGGGGATGACTCGACTAAAAGGTACGTCTTATAGGAATCAAAGGAAATGACGCATCTAAAAGGTACGTCTTATAGGAATCAAAGGAAATGACTCGACTAAAAGGTACGTCTTCTAGGGGTCAAAGGGGATGACTCGACTAAAAGGTACGTCTTATAGGAATCAAAGGGGATGACTAGACTAAAAGGTACGTCTTATAGGAATCAAAGGAGATGACTCGACTAAAAGGTACGTCTTATAGGAATCAAGTGATATGACTCGACTAAAATGTACGTCTTCTAGGAATCCAAGGAAAAAACTCAACCAAAAGGTACGTCTTATAGGAAACAAAGGAGATGACTCGACTAAAAGGTACGTCTTATAGGAATCAAAGGGGATGAATCGACTAAAAGGTACGTCTTATAGGAATCAAGGGAAATGACTCAACTAAAAGGTACGTCTTCAAGGAATCAAAGGAAAAGACTCAACTAAAACATACCTCTTATACGAATAAAAGGGGATGACTCGACTAAAAGGTACGTATTCTAGGGGTCAAAGGGGACGACTCGACTAAAAGGTACGTCTAATAGGAATCAAAGGAAATGACTCATCTAAAAGGTACGTCTTATAGGAATCAAAGGAAATGACTCGACTAAAACGTACGTCTTCTAGGGGTCAAAGGGGATGACTCGACTAAAAGGTACGTCTTATAGGAATCAAAGGGGATGACTAGACTAAAAGGTACGTCTTATAGGAATCAAAGGAGATGACCCGACTAAAAGGTACGTCTTATTGGAATCAAGGGAAATGGCTCGACTAAAAGGTACGTCTTTTAGTAATCAAAGGGGATGACTCGACTAAAAGGTACGTCTTATAGAAATCCAAGGGGATGACTCGACTAAAAGGTACGTCTTATAGGAATCAAAGTAGATGACTCAACTAAAAGGTACGTCTTATAGGAATCAAGGGAAATGAATCGACTAAAAGGTACGTCTTATAGGAATCAAACAGGATGACTCGACTAAAAGGTACTTCTTATAAGAATCAAAGGGTATGACTCGACTAAAAGGTACGTTTTATAGGAATCAAAGGGGATGAATCGACTAAAAGATACGTCATATAGGAATCAAGGGAAATCACTCGACTAAATGGTACGTTTTCTAGGAATCAAAGGAAATGACTTAACTAAAAGATACGTTTTATAGGAATCAAAGGAGATGACTAAACTAAAAGGTACGTCTTATAGGAATCTAAGTGGATGACTCGACTAAAAGGTACATCTTATAGGAATCAAGGGAAATGTCTCGACTAAAAGGTACGTCTTCAAGGAATCAAAGGAAATGACTCAACTAAAAGTTACGTCTTATAGGAATCAAAGGGGATGACTCGACTAAAAGGTACGTCTTATAGGAATCAAAGGGGATGACTCGACTAAAAGGTACGTCATATAGGAATCAAAGAAAATAACACGACTAAAAGGTACGTATTCTAGGGGTCAAAGGGGATAACTCGACTAAAAGGTACGTCTTATAGGAATCGAAGGGGATGACTCGACTAAAAGGTACGTCTTATTGGAATCAAAGGGAATGACTCGACTCAAAAGGTACGTCTTATAGGAATCAAAGGAGATGACTCGACTAAAAGGTATGTCTTATAGGAATCAAGGGAAATGACTCGACTAAAAGGTACGTCTTCAAGGAATCAAAGGAAATGACTCAACTAAAAGGTACGTCTTATAGGAATCAAAGGGGATGACTCGACTAAAAGGTACATCTTATAGGAATCAAAGGGGATGACTCGACTAAAAGGTACGTCATATAGGAATCAAAGGAAATAACACGACTAAAAGGTACGTATTCCAGGGGTCAAAGGGGATGACTCGACTAAAAGGTACGTCTTATAGGAATCAAAGGGGATGACTCGACTAAAAGGTAAGTCTTATAGGAATCAAAGGGGATGACTCGACTAAAAGGTACGTCCTATAGGAATCAAAAAGGATGACTCGACTAAAAGATATGTCTTATAGGAATCAAACGAAATGACTCGACTAAAAGGTACGTCTTCTAGGGGTCAAAGGGGATGACTCGACTAAAAGGTACGTCTTCTAGGGGTCAAGGGGGAATGATTCGACTAAAAGGTAAGTCTTATAGGAATCAAGAGGTATAACTCGACTAAAAGGTATGTCTTATAGGAATCAAAGGGGATGACTCGACTATAAGGTACGTTTTATTGGAATCAAAGGGAATGACTCGACTAAAAGGTACGTCTTAAAGGAATCAAGGGAAATGACTCGACTAAAAGGTACGTCTTATAGGAATCAAGTGAAATGACTCGACTAAAATGTACGTCTTCTAGGAATCCAAGGAAAAAACTCAACCAAAAGGTACGTCTTATAGGAAACAAAGGAGATGACTCGACTAAAAGGTACGTCTTATAGGAATCAAAGGGGATGAATCGACTAAAAGGTACGTCTTATAGGAATCAAGGGAAATGACTCAACTAAAAGGTACGTCTTCAAGGAATCAAAGGAAAAGACTCAACTAAAAGATACCTCTTATACGAATAAAAGGGGATGACTCGACTAAAAGGTACGTATTCTAGGGGTCAAAGGGGACGACTCGACTAAAAGGTACGTCTAATAGGAATCAAAGGAAATGACTCATCTAAAAGGTACGTCTTATAGGAATCAAAGGAAATGACTCGACTAAAACGTACGTCTTCTAGGGGTCAAAGGGGATGACTCGACTAAAAGGTACGTCTTATAGGAATCAAAGGGGATGACTAGACTAAAAGGTACGTCTTATAGGAATCAAAGGAGATGACCCGACTAAAAGGTACGTCTTATTGGAATCAAGGGAAATGACTCGACTAAAAGGTACGTCTTTTAGTAATCAAAGGGGATGACTCGACTAAAAGGTACGTCTTATAGAAATCCAGGGGGATGACTCGACTAAAAGGTACGTCTTATAGGAATCAAAGTAGATGACTCAACTAAAAGGTACGTCTTATAGGAATCAAGGGAAATGAATCGACTAAAAGGTACGTCTTATAGGAATCAAACAGGATGACTCGACTAAAAGGTACTTCTTATAAGAATCAAAGGGTATGACTCGACTAAAAGGTACGTTTTATAGGAATCAAAGGGGATGAATCGACTAAAAGATACGTCTTATAGGAATCAAGGGAAATCACTCGACTAAATGGTACGTTTTCTAGGAATCAAAGGAAATGACTTAACTAAAAGATACGTTTTATAGGAATCAAAGGAGATGACTAAACTAAAAGGTACGTCTTATAGGAATCTAAGGGGATGACTCGACTAAAAGGTACATCTTATAGGAATCAAGGGAAATGTCTCGACTAAAAGGTACGTCTTCAAGGAATCAAAGGAAATGACTCAACTAAAAGTTACGTCTTATAGGAATCAAAGGGGATGACTCGACTAAAAGGTACGTCTTATAGGAATCAAAGGGGATGACTCGACTAAAAGGTACGTCATATAGGAATCAAAGAAAATAACACGACTAAAAGGTACGTATTCTAGGGGTCAAAGGGGATAACTCGACTAAAAGGTACGTCTTATAGGAATCGAAGGGGATGACTCGACTAAAAGGTACGTCTTATTGGAATCAAAGGGAATGACTCGACTCAAAAGGTACGTCTTATAGGAATCAAAGGAGATGACTCGACTAAAAGGTATGTCTTATAGGAATCAAGGGAAATGACTCGACTAAAAGGTACGTCTTCAAGGAATCAAAGGAAATGACTCAACTAAAAGGTACGTCTTATAGGAATCAAAGGGGATGACTCGACTAAAAGGTACGTCTTATAGGAATCAAAGGGGATGACTCGACTAAAAGGTACGTCATATAGGAATCAAAGGAAATAACACGACTAAAAGGTACGTATTCCAGGGGTAAAAGGGGATGACTCGACTAAAAGGTACGTCTTATAGGAATCAAAGGGGATGACTCGACTAAAAGGTAAGTCTTATAGGAATCAAAGGGGATGACTCGACTAAAAGGTACGTCCTATAGGAATCAAAAAGGATGACTCGACTAAAAGATATGTCTTATAGGAATCAAACGAAATGACTCGACTAAAAGGTACGTCTTCTAGGGGTCAAAGGGGATGACTCGACTAAAAGGTACGTCTTCTAGGGGTCAAGGGGGAATGATTCGACTAAAAGGTAAGTCTTATAGGAATCAAGAGGTATAACTCGACTAAAAGGTATGTCTTATAGGAATCAAAGGGGATGACTCGACTATAAGGTACGTTTTATTGGAATCAAAGGGAATGACTCGACTAAAAGGTACGTCTTAAAGGAATCAAGGGAAATGACTCGACTAAAAGATACGTCTTCTAGGAATAAAAGGGAATGACTCGACTAAAAGGTACGTCTTATAGTAATCAAAGGGGATGACTCGACTAAAAGGTACGTCTTATAGGAATCAAAGGGGATGACTCAACAAAAAGGTACGTCTTATAGGAATCAAAGGGGATGACTAGACTAAAAGGTAAGTCTTATAGGAATCAAATGGGATTGACTCGACTAAAAGGTACGTCTTATAGGAATCAAAGGGGATGACTCGACTATAAGGTACGTCTTATTGGAATCAAAGGGAATGACTCGACTAAAAGGTACGTCTTATAGGAATCAAAGGAGATGACTCGACTAAATGGTACGTCTTATAGGAATCAAGGGAAATGACTCGACTAAAAGGTACGTCTTTTAGGAATCAAAGGGGATGACTCGACTAAAAGGTACATCTTATATTAATCAAAGGGGATGACTCGACCAAAAGATACGTCTTAGAGAAACCCAAGGTGATGACTCGACTAAATGGTACGTCTTATAGGAATCAAAGTGGATGACTCAACTAAAAGGTACGACTTATAGAAATCAAGGGAAATGAATCGACTAAAAGGTACGTCTTATAGGAATCAAACGGGATGACTCGACTAAAAGGTACTTCTTATAGGAATCAAAGGGTATGACTCGACTAAAAGGTACGTTTTATAGGAATCAACGGGGATGACTCGACTAAAAGGTACGTCTTAGAGAAATCCAAGGGGATGACTCGATTAAATGGTACGTCTTATAGGAATCAAAGTGGATGACTCAACTAAAAGGTACATCTTATAGGAATCAAGGGAAATGAATCGACTAAAAGGTACGTGTTATAGGAATCAAACGGGATGACTCGACTAAAAGGTACTTCTTATAGGAATCAAAGGGTATGACTCGACTAAAAGGTACGTCTTATAGGAATCAAGTGAAATGACTCGACTAAAATGTACGTCTTCTAGGAATCCAAGGAAAAAACTCAACTAAAAGGTACGTCTTATAGGAATCAAAGGAGATGACTCGACTAAAAGGTACGTCTTATAGGAATCAAGGGAAATGACTCAACTAAAAGGTACGTCTTCAAGGAATCAAAGGAAAAGACTCAACAAAAAGATACCTCTTATACGAATCAAAGGGGATGACTCGACTAAAAGGTACGTATTCTAGGGGTCAAAGGGGATGACTCGACTAAAATGTACGTCTTATAGGAATCAAAGGAAATGAATCATCTAAAAGGTACGTCTTATAGGAATCAAAGGAAATGACTCGACCAAAAGGTACGTCTTCTAGGGGTCAAAGGGGATGACTCGACTAAAAGGTACGTCTTATAGGAATCAAAGGGGATGACTAGACTAAAAGGTACATCTTATAGGAATCAAAGGAGATGACTCGACTAAAAGGTACGTCTTATAGGAATCAAGGGAAATGACTCGACTAAAAGGTACGTCTTTTAGTAATCAAAGGGGATGATTCGACTAAAAGGTACGTCTTATAGAAATCCAAGGGGATGACTCGACTAAAAGGTACGTCTTATAGGAATCAAAGTGGATGACTCAACTAAAAGGTACGTCTTATAGGAATCAAGGGAAATGAATCGACTAAAAGGTACGTCTTATAGGAATCAAACAGGATGACTCGACTAAAAGGTACTTCTTATAAGAATCAAAGGGTATGACTCGACTAAAAGGTACGTTTTATAGGAATCAAAGGGGATGAATCGACTAAAAGATACGTCTTATAGGAATCAAGGGAAATCACTCGACTAAATTGTACATTTTCTAGGAATCAAAGGAAATGACTCAACTAAAAGGTACGTCTTATAGGAATCAAAGGAGATGACTAAACTAAAAGGTACGTCTTATAGGAATCTAAGGGGATGACTCGACTAAAAGGTACGTCTTATAGGAATCAAGGGAATTGTCTCGACTAAAAGGTACGTCTTCAAGGAATCAGAGGAAATGACTCAACTAAAAGTTACGTCTTATTGGAATCAAAGGGGATGACTCGACTAAAAGGTACGTCTTTTAGGAATCAAAGGGGATGACTCGACTAAAAGGTACGTCATATAGGAATCAAAGGAAATAACACGACTAAAAGGTACGTATTCCAGGGGTCAAAGAGGATAACTCGACTAAAAGGTACGTCTTATAGGAATCAAAGGGGATGACTCGACTAAAAGGTACGTCATATAGGAATCAAAGGAAATAACACGACTAAAAGGTACGTATTCCAGGGGTCAAAGAGGATAACTCGACTAAAAGGTACGTCTTATAGGAATCAAAGGGGATGACTCGACTAAAAGGTACGTCTTATAGGAATCAAAGGAGATGACTCGACTAAAAGGTACGTATTATAGGAATCAAGGGAAATGACTCGACTAAAAGGTACGTCTTTTAGGAATCAAAGGGGATGACTCGACTAAAAGGTACGTCTTATAGGAATCAAAGGGGATGACTCGACCAAAAGGTACGTCTTAGAGAAATCCAAGGGGATGACTCGACTAAATGGTACGTCTTATAGGAATCAAAGTGGATGACTCAACTAAAAGGTACGTCTTATAGGAATAAAGGGAAATGAATCGACTAAAAGGTACATGTTATAAGAATCAAACGGGATGACTCGACTAAAAGGTACTTCTTATAGGAATCAAAGGGTATGACTCGACTAAAAGGTACGTCTTATAGGAATCAAGTGAAATGACTCGACTAAAATGTACGTCTTCTAGGAATCCAAGGAAAAAACTCAACCAAAATGTACGTCTTATAGGAAACAAAGGAGATGACTCGACTAAAAGGTACGTCTTATAGGAATCAAAGGGGATGAATCGACTAAAAGGTACGTCTTATAGGAATCAAGGGAAATGACTCGACTTAAAGGTACGTCTTCAAGGAATCAAAGGAAAAGACTCAACTAAAAGATAAGTCTTATACGAATCAAAGGGGATGACTCGACTAAAAGGTACGTATTCTAGAGGTCAAAGGGGATGACTCGACTAAAAGGTACGTCATATAGGAATCAAAGGAAATAACACGACTAAAAGGTACGTATTCCAGGGGTCAAAGGGGTTAACTCGACTAAAAGGTACGTCTTATAGGAATCAAAGGGGATGACTCGACTAAAAGGTATGTCTTATAGGAATCAAAGGAGATGACTCGACTAAAAGGTACGTCTTATAGGAATCAAGGGAAATGACTCTACTAAAAGGTACGTCTTTTAGGAATCAAAGGGGATGACTCGACTAAAAGGTACGTCTTATAGGAATCAAAGGGGATGACTCGACCAAAAGGTACGTCTTAGAGAAATCCAAGGGGATGACTCGACTAAATGGTACGTCTTATAGGAATCAAAGTGGATGACTCAACTAAAAGGTACATCTTATAGGAATAAAGGGAAATGAATCGACTAAAAGGTACATGTTATAGGAATCAAACGGGATGACTCGACTAAAAGGTACTTCTTATAGGAATCAAAGGGTATGACTCGACTAAAAGGTACGTCTTATAGGAATCAAGTAAAATGACTCGACTAAAATGTACGTCTTCTAGGAATCCAAGGAAAAAACTCAACTAAAAGGTACGTCTTATAGGAAACAAAGGAGATGACTCGACTAAAAGGTACGTCTTATAGGAATCAAAGGGGATGAATCGACTAAAAGGTACGTCTTATAGGAATCAAGGGAAATGACTCGACTAAAAGGTACGTCTTCAAGGAATCAAAGGAAAAGACTCAACTAAAAGATACGTCTTATACGAATCAAAGGGGATGACTCGACTAAAAGGTACGTATTCTAGAGGTCAAAGGGGATGACTCGACTAAAAGGTACGTCTTATAGGAATCAAAGGAAATGACTCATCTAAATGGTACGTCTTATAGGAATCAAAGGAAATGACTCGACTAAAAGGTACGTCTTCTAGGGATCAAAGGGGATGACTCGACTAAAAGGTACGTCTTATAGGAATCAAAGGGGATGACTCGACTAAAAGGTACGTCTTATAGGAATCAAAGGAGATGACTCGACTAAAAGGTACGTCTTATAGGAATAAAGGGAAATGACTCGACTAAAAGGTACGTCTTTTAGTAATCAAAGGGGATGACTCGACTAAAAGGTACGTCTTATAGAAATCCAAGGGGATGACTCGACTAAAAGGTACGTCTTATAGGAATCAAAGTGGATGACTCAACTAAAAGGTACGTCTTATAAGAATCAAGGGAAATGAATCGACTAAAAGGTACGTCTTATAGGAATCAAACGGGATGACTCGACTAAAAGGTACTTCTTAGAGGAATCAAAGGGTATGACCCGACTGAAAGGTACGTTTTATAGGAATCAAAGGGGATGACTCGACTAAAAGGTACGGCTTATAGGAATCAAGGGAAATCACTCGACTAAATGGTACGTTTTCTAGGAATCAAAGGAAATGACTCAACTAAAAGGTACGTCTAATAGGAATCAAAGGAGATGACTCAACTAAAAGGTACGTCTTATAGGAATCTAAGGGGATGACTTCACTAAAAGGTACGTCTTATAGGAATCAAGGGAAATGACTCGACTAAAAGGTACGTCTTCAAGGAATCAAAGGAAATGACTCAACTTAAAGGTACGTCTTATAGGAATCAAAGGGGATGACTCGACTAAAAGGTACGTCTTGTAGGAATCAAAGGGGATGACTCGACTACAAGGTACGTCATATAGGAATCAAAAGAAATAACACGACTAAAAGGTACGTATTCCAGGGGTCAAAGGGGATAACTCGACTAAAAGGTACGTCTTATAGGAATCAAAGGGGATGACTCGACTAAAAGGTAAGTCTTATAGGAATCAAAGGGGATGACTCGACTAAAAGGTACGTCTTATAGGAATCAAAAAGGATGACTCGACTAAAAGATATGTCTTATAGGAATCAAAGGAAATGACTCGACTAAAAGGTACGTCTTCTAGGGGTCAAAGGGGATGACTCGACTAAAATGTACGTCTTATAGGAATCAAAGGGGATGACTCGACTAAAAGGTAAGTCTTATAGGAATCAAAGGGGATGACTCAACTAAAAGGTACGTCTTATAGGAATAAAAAATGATGACTCGACTAAAAGATATGACTTATAGGAATCAAAGGAAATGACTCGACTAAAAGGTACGTCTTCTAGGAGTCAAAGGGGATGACTCGACTAAAATGTACGTCTTATAGGGATCAAAGGGGATGACTCATCTAAAAGGTACGTCTTCTAGGGGTCAACGGGGAATGATTCGACTAAAAGGTAAGTCTTATAGGAATCAAGAGGTATAACTCGACTAAAAGGTATGTCTTATAGGAATCAAAGGGGATGACTCGACTATAAGGTACGTCTTATTGGAATCAAAGGGAATGACTCGACTAAAAGGTACGTCTTAAAGGAATCAAGGGAAATGACTCGACTAAAAGATACGTCTTCTAGGAATCAAAGGGAATGACTCGACTAAAAGGTACGTCTTATAGTAATCAAAGGGGATGACTCGACTAAAAGGTACGTCTTATAGGAATCAAAGAAGATGACTCGACTAAAAGGTACGTATTATAGGAATCAAGGGAAATGACTCGACTAAAAGGTACGTCTTTTAGGAATCAAAGGGGATGACTCGACTAAAAGGTACGTCTTATAGGAATCAAAGGGGATGACTCGACCAAAAGGTACGTCTTAGAGAAATCCAAGGGGATGACTCAACTAAATGGTACGTCTTATAGGAATCAAAGTGGATGACTCAACTAAAAGGTACATCTTATAGGAATCAAGGGAAATGAATCGACTAAAAGGTACGTGTTATAGGAATCAAACGGGATGACTCGACTAAAAGGTACTTCTTATAGGAATCAAAGGGTATGACTCGACTAAAAGGTACGTCTTATAGGAATCAAGTGAAATGACTCGACTAAAATGTACGTCTTCTAGGAATCCAAGGAAAAAACTCAACTAAAAGGTAAGTCTTATAGGAATCAAAGGGGATGACTCGACTAAAAGGTACGTCCTATAGGAATCAAAAAGGATGACTCGACTAAAAGATATGTCTTATAGGAATCAAAGGAAATGACTCGACTAAAAGATACGTCTTCTAGGGGTCAAAGGGGATGACTCGACTAAAAGGTACGTCTTCTAGGGGTCAAGGGGGAATAGTTCGACTAAAAGGTAAGTCTTATAGGAATCAAGAGGTATAACTCGACTAAAAGGTATCTATTATAGGAATCAAAGGGGATGACTCGACTATAAGGTACGTCTTATTGGAATCAAAGGGAATGACTCGACTAAAAGGTACGTCTTAAAGGAACTAAGGGAAATGACTCAACTAAAAGATACGTCTTCTAGGAATCAAAGGGAATGACTCGACCAAAAGGTACGTCTTATAGTAATCAAAGGGGATGACTCGACTAAAAGGTACGTCTTATAGGAATCAAAGGGGATGACTCAACTAAAAGGTACGTCTTATAGGAATCAAAGGGGATGACTAGACTATAAGGTACGTCTTATTGCAATCAAAGGGAATGACTCGACTAAAAGGTACGTCTTATAGGAATCAAAGGAGATGACTCGACTAAAAGGTACGTCTTATAGGAATCAAGGGAAATGACTCGACTAAAAGGTACGTCTTTTAGGAATCAAAGGGGATGACTCGACTAAAAGGTACGTCTTATAGGAATCAAAGGGGATGACTCGACCAAAAGATACGTCTTAGAGAAACCCAAGGTGATGACTCGACTAAATGGTAAGTCTTATAGGAATCAAAGTGGATGACTCAACTATAAGGTAAGACTTATAGAAATCAAGGGAAATGAATCGACTAAAAGGTACGTCTTATAGGAATCAAACGGGATGACTCGACTAAAAGGTACTTCTTGTAGGAATCAAAGGGTATGACTCGACTAAAAGGTACGTTTTATAGGAATCAAAGGGGATGACTCGACTAAAAGGTACGTTTTATAGGAATCAAAAGGGATGACTCGACTAAAAAGTATGTCATATAGGAATCAAAGAGGATGACTCAACTAAAAGGTACGTCTTATAGGAATCAAGTGAAATGACTCGACTAAAATATACGTCTTCTAGGAATCCAAGGAAATAACTCAACTAAAAGGTACGTCTAATAGGAAACAAAGGAGATGACTCGACTAAAAGGTACATCTTATAGGAATCAAAGGGGACGAATCGACTAAAAGGTACGTCTTATAGGAATCAAGGGAAATGACTCGACTAAAAGGTACGTCTTCAAGGAATCAAAGGAAAAGATTCGACTAAAAGGTACGTCTTATAGGAATCGAAGGGGATGACTCAACTAAAAGGTACGTCTTATAGGAATCAAAGGAGATGACTCGACTAAAAGGTACGTCTTATAGGAATCAAGGGAAATGACTCGACTAAAAGGTACGTCTTTTAGTAATCAAAGGGGATGACTCGACTTAAAGGTACGTCTTATAGAAATCCAAGGGGATGACTCGACTAAAATGTACGTCTTATAGGAATCAAAGTGGATGACTCAACTAAAAGGTACGTATTATAGGAATCAAGGGAAATGAATCGACTAAAAGGTACGTCTTATAGGAATCAAACGGGATGACTCGACTAAAAGGTACTTCTTATAGGAATCAAAGGGTATGACTCGACTAAAAGGTACGTTTTATAGGAATCAAAGGGGATGAATCGTCTAAAAGATACGTCTTATAGGAATCAAAGGGGATGACTCAACTAAAAGGTACGTCTTATAGGAATAAAAAATGATGACTCGACTAAAAGATATGACTTATAGGAATCAAAGGAAATGACTCGACTAAAAGGTACGTCTTCTAGGAGTCAAAGGGGATGACTCGACTAAAATGTACGTCTTATAGGGATCAAAGGGGATGACTCATCTAAAAGGTACGTCTTCTAGGGGTCAACGGGGAATGATTCGACTAAAAGGTAAGTCTTATAGGAATCAAGAGGTATAACTCGACTAAAAGGTATGTCTTATAGGAATCAAAGGGGATGACTCGACTATAAGGTACGTCTTATTGGAATCCTAGGGAATGACTCGACTAAAAGGTACATCTTAAAGGAATCAAGGGAAATGACTCGACTAAAAGGTACGTCATATAGGAATCAAAGGAAATAACACGACTAAAAGGTACGTATTCCAGGGGTCAAAGAGGATAACTCGACTAAAAGGTACGTCTTATAGGAATCAAAGGGGATGACTCGACTAAAAGGTACGTCATATAGGAATCAAAGGAAATAACACGACTAAAAGGTACGTATTCCAGGGGTCAAAGAGGATAACTCGACTAAAAGGTACGTCTTATAGGAATCAAAGGGGATGACTCGACTAAAAGGTACGTCTTATAGGAATCAAAGGAGATGACTCGACTAAAAGGTACGTATTATAGGAATCAAGGGAAATGACTCGACTAAAAGGTACGTCTTTTAGGAATCAAAGGGGATGACTCGACTAAAAGGTACGTCTTATAGGAATCAAAGGGGATGACTCGACCAAAAGGTACGTCTTAGAGAAATCCAAGGGGATGACTCGACTAAATGGTACGTCTTATAGGAATCAAAGTGGATGACTCAACTAAAAGGTACGTCTTATAGGAATAAAGGGAAATGAATCGACTAAAAGGTACATGTTATAAGAATCAAACGGGATGACTCGACTAAAAGGTACTTCTTATAGGAATCAAAGGGTATGACTCGACTAAAAGGTACGTCTTATAGGAATCAAGTGAAATGACTCGACTAAAATGTACGTCTTCCAGGAATCCAAGGAAAAAACTCAACCAAAATGTACGTCTTATAGGAAACAAAGGAGATGACTCGACTAAAAGGTACGTCTTATAGGAATCAAAGGGGATGAATCGACTAAAAGGTACGTCTTATAGGAATCAAGGGAAATGACTCGACTAAAAGGTACGTCTTCAAGGAATCAAAGGAAAAGACTCAACTAAAAGATAAGTCTTATACGAATCAAAGGGGATGACTCGACTAAAAGGTACGTATTCTAGAGGTCAAAGGGGATGACTCGACTAAAAGGTACGTCATATAGGAATCAAAGGAAATAACACGACTAAAAGGTACGTATTCCAGGGGTCAAAGGGGTTAACTCGACTAAAAGGTACGTCTTATAGGAATCAAAGGGGATGACTCGACTAAAAGGTATGTCTTATAGGAATCAAAGGAGATGACTCGACTAAAAGGTACGTCTTATAGGAATCAAGGGAAATGACTCTACTAAAAGGTACGTCTTTTAGGAATCAAAGGGGATGACTCGACTAAAAGGTACGTCTTATAGGAATCAAAGGGGATGACTCGACCAAAAGGTACGTCTTAGAGAAATCCAAGGGGATGACTCGACTAAATGGTACGTCTTATAGGAATCAAAGTGGATGACTCAACTAAAAGGTACATCTTATAGGAATAAAGGGAAATGAATCGACTAAAAGGTACATGTTATAGGAATCAAACGGGATGACTCGACTAAAAGGTACTTCTTATAGGAATCAAAGGGTATGACTCGACTAAAAGGTACGTCTTATAGGAATCAAGTAAAATGACTCTACTAAAATGTACGTCTTCTAGGAATCCCAGGAAAAAACTCAACTAAAAGGTACGTCTTATAGGAAACAAAGGAGATGACTCGACTAAAAGGTACGTCTTATAGGAATCAAAGGGGATGAATCGACTAAAAGGTACGTCTTATAGGAATCAAGGGAAATGACTCGACTAAAAGGTACGTCTTCAAGGAATCAAAGGAAAAGACTCAACTAAAAGATACGTCTTATACGAATCAAAGGGGATGACTCGACTAAAAGGTACGTATTCTAGAGGTCAAAGGGGATGACTCGACTAAAAGGTACGTCTTATAGGAATCAAAGGAAATGACTCATCTAAATGGTACGTCTTATAGGAATCAAAGGAAATGACTCGACTAAAAGGTACGTCTTCTAGGGATCAAAGGGGATGACTCGACTAAAAGGTACGTCTTATAGGAATCAAAGGGGATGACTCGACTAAAAGGTACGTCTTATAGGAATCAAAGGAGATGACTCGACTAAAATGTACGTCTTATAGGAATCAAGGGAAATGACTCGACTAAAAGGTACGTCTTTTAGTAATCAAAGGGGATGACTCGACTAAAAGGTACGTCTTATAGAAATCCAAGGGGATGACTCGACTAAAAGGTACGTCTTATAGGAATCAAAGTGGATGACTCAACTAAAAGGTACGTCTTATAAGAATCAAGGGAAATGAATCGACTAAAAGGTACGTCTTATAGGAATCAAACGGGATGACTCGACTAAAAGGTACTTCTTAGAGGAATCAAAGGGTATGACCCGACTGAAAGGTACGTTTTATAGGAATCAAAGGGGATGACTCGACTAAAAGGTACGGCTTATAGGAATCAAGGGAAATCACTCGACTAAATGGTACGTTTTCTAGGAATCAAAGGAAATGACTCAACTAAAAGGTACGTCTTGTAGGAATCAAAGGAGATGACTCAACTAAAAGGTACGTCTTATAGGAATCTAAGGGGATGACTTCACTAAAAGGTACGTCTTATAGGAATCAAGGGAAATGACTCGACTAAAAGGTACGTCTTCAAGGAATCAAAGGAAATGACTCAACTTAAAGGTACGTCTTATAGGAATCAAAGGGGATGACTCGACTAAAAGGTACGTCTTGTAGGAATCAAAGGGGATGACTCGACTACAAGGTACGTCATATAGGAATCAAAAGAAATAACACGACTAAAAGGTACGTATTCCAGGGGTCAAAGGGGATAACTCGACTAAAAGGTACGTCTTATAGGAATCAAAGGGGATGACTCGACTAAAAGGTAAGTCTTATAGGAATCAAAGGGGATGACTCGACTAAAAGGTACGTCTTATAGGAATCAAAAAGGATGACTCGACTAAAAGATATGTCTTATAGGAATCAAAGGAAATGACTCGACTAAAAGGTACGTCTTCTAGGGGTCAAAGGGGATGACTCGACTAAAATGTACGTCTTATAGGAATCAAAGGGGATGACTCGACTAAAAGGTAAGTCTTATAGGAATCAAAGGGGATGACTCAACTAAAAGGTACGTCTTATAGGAATAAAAAATGATGACTCGACTAAAAGATATGACTTATAGGAATCAAAGGAAATGACTCGACTAAAAGGTACGTCTTCTAGGAGTCAAAGGGGATGACTCGACTAAAATGTACGTCTTATAGGGATCAAAGGGGATGACTCATCTAAAAGGTACGTCTTCTAGGGGTCAACGGGGAATGATTCGACTAAAAGGTAAGTCTTATAGGAATCAAGAGGTATAACTCGACTAAAAGGTATGTCTTATAGGAATCAAAGGGGATGACTCGACTATAAGGTACGTCTTATTGGAATCAAAGGGAATGACTCGACTAAAAGGTACGTCTTAAAGGAATCAAGGGAAATGACTCGACTAAAAGATACATCTTCTAGGAATCAAAGGGAATGACTCGACTAAAAGGTACGTCTTATAGTAATCAAAGGGGATGACTCGACTAAAAGGTACGTCTTATAGGAATCAAAGAAGATGACTCGACTAAAAGGTACGTATTATAGGAATCAAGGGAAATGACTCGACTAAAAGGTACGTCTTTTAGGAATCAAAGGGGATGACTCGACTAAAAGGTACGTCTTATAGGAATCAAAGGGGATGACTCGACCAAAAGGTACGTCTTAGAGAAATCCAAGGGGATGACTCAACTAAATGGTACGTCTTATAGGAATCAAAGTGGATGACTCAACTAAAAGGTACATCTTATAGGAATCAAGGGAAATGAATCGACTAAAAGGTACGTGTTATAGGAATCAAACGGGATGACTCGACTAAAAGGTACTTCTTATAGGAATCAAAGGGTATGACTCGACTAAAAGGTACGTCTTATAGGAATCAAGTGAAATGACTCGACTAAAATGTACGTCTTCTAGGAATCCAAGGAAAAAACTCAACTAAAAGGTAAGTCTTATAGGAATCAAAGGGGATGACTCGACTAAAAGGTACGTCCTATAGGAATCAAAAAGGATGACTCGACTAAAAGATATGTCTTATAGGAATCAAAGGAAATGACTCGACTAAAAGATACGTCTTCTAGGGGTCAAAGGGGATGACTCGACTAAAAGGTACGTCTTCTAGGGGTCAAGGGGGAATAGTTCGACTAAAAGGTAAGTCTTATAGGAATCAAGAGGTATAACTCGACTAAAAGGTATCTATTATAGGAATCAAAGGGGATGACTCGACTATAAGGTACGTCTTATTGGAATCAAAGGGAATGACTCGACTAAAAGGTACGTCTTAAAGGAACTAAGGGAAATGACTCAACTAAAAGATACGTCTTCTAGGAATCAAAGGGAATGACTCGACCAAAAGGTACGTCTTATAGTAATCAAAGGGGATGACTCGACTAAAAGGTACGTCTTATAGGAATCAAAGGGGATGACTCAACTAAAAGGTACGTCTTATAGGAATCAAAGGGGATGACTAGACTGAAAGGTAAGTCTTTTAGGAATCAAATGGGATTGACTCTACTAAAAGGTACGTCTTATAGGAATCAAAGGGGATGACTCGACTATAAGGTACGTCTTATTGGAATCAAAGGGAATGACTCGACTAAAAGGTACGTCTTATAGGAATCAAAGGAGATGACTCGACTAAAAGGTACGTCTTATAGGAATCAAGGGAAATGACTCGACTAAAAGGTACGTCTTTTAGGAATCAAAGGGGATGACTCGACTAAAAGGTACGTCTTATAGGAATCAAAGGGGATGACTCGACCAAAAGATACGTCTTAGAGAAACCCAAGGTGATGACTCGACTAAATGGTACGTCTTATAGGAATCAAAGTGGATGACTCAACTATAAGGTACGACTTATAGAAATCAAGGGAAATGAATCGACTAAAAGGTACGTCTTATAGGAATCAAACGGGATGACTCGACTAAAAGGTACTTCTTGTAGGAATCAAAGGGTATGACTCGACTAAAAGGTACGTTTTATAGGAATCAAAGGGGATGACTCGACTAAAAGGTACGTTTTATAGGAATCAAAAGGGATGACTCGACTAAAAAGTATGTCATATAGGAATCAAAGAGGATGACTCAACTAAAAGGTACGTCTTATAGGAATCAAGTGAAATGACTCGACTAAAATATACGTCTTCTAGGAATCCAAGGAAATAACTCAACTAAAAGGTACGTCTAATAGGAAACAAAGGAGATGACTCGACTAAAAGGTACATCTTATAGGAATCAAAGGGGACGAATCGACTAAAAGGTACGTCTTATAGGAATCAAGGGAAATGACTCGACTAAAAGGTACGTCTTCAAGGAATCAAAGGAAAAGATTCGACTAAAAGGTACGTCTTATAGGAATCGAAGGGGATGACTCAACTAAAAGGTACGTCTTATAGGAATCAAAGGAGATGACTCGACTAAAAGGTACGTCTTATAGGAATCAAGGGAAATGACTCGACTAAAAGGTACGTCTTTTAGTAATCAAAGGGGATGACTCGACTTAAAGGTACGTCTTATAGAAATCCAAGGGGATGACTCGACTAAAATGTACGTCTTATAGGAATCAAAGTGGATGACTCAACTAAAAGGTACGTATTATAGGAATCAAGGGAAATGAATCGACTAAAAGGTACGTCTTATAGGAATCAAACGGGATGACTCGACTAAAAGGTACTTCTTATAGGAATCAAAGGGTATGACTCGACTAAAAGGTACGTTTTATAGGAATCAAAGGGGATGAATCGTCTAAAAGATACGTCTTATAGGAATCAAAGGGGATGACTCAACTAAAAGGTACGTCTTATAGGAATAAAAAATGATGACTCGACTAAAAGATATGACTTATAGGAATCAAAGGAAATGACTCGACTAAAAGGTACGTCTTCTAGGAGTCAAAGGGGATGACTCGACTAAAATGTACGTCTTATAGGGATCAAAGGGGATGACTCATCTAAAAGGTACGTCTTCTAGGGGTCAACGGGGAATGATTCGACTAAAAGGTAAGTCTTATAGGAATCAAGAGGTATAACTCGACTAAAAGGTATGTCTTATAGGAATCAAAGGGGATGACTCGACTATAAGGTACGTCTTATTGGAATCAAAGGGAATGACTCGACTAAAAGGTACGTCTTAAAGGAATCAAGGGAAATGACTCGACTAAAAGATACGTCTTCTAGGAATCAAAGGGAATGACTCGACTAAAAGGTACGTCTTATAGTAATCAAAGGGGATGACTCGACTAAAAGGTACGTCTTATAGGAATCAAAGAAGATGACTCGACTAAAAGGTACGTCTTATAGGAATCAAGGGAAATGACTCGACTAAAAGGTACGTCTTTTAGGAATCAAAGGGGATGACTCGACTAAAAGGTACGTCTTATAGGAATCAAAGGGGATGACTCGACCAAAAGGTACGTCTTAGAGAAATCCAAGGGGATGACTCAACTAAATGGTACGTCTTATAGGAATCAAAGTGGATGACTCAACTAAAAGGTACATCTTATAGGAATCAAGGGAAATGAATCGACTAAAAGGTACGTGTTATAGGAATCAAACGGGATGACTCGACTAAAAGGTACTTCTTATAGGAATCAAAGGGTATGACTCGACTAAAAGGTACGTCTTATAGGAATCAAGTGAAATGACTCGACTAAAATGTACGTCTTCTAGGAATCCAAGGAAAAAACTCAACTAAAAGGTAAGTCTTATAGGAATCAAAGGGGATGACTCGACTAAAAGGTACGTCCTATAGGAATCAAAAAGGATGACTCGACTAAAAGATATGTCTTATAGGAATCAAAGGAAATGACTCGACTAAAAGGTACGTCTTCTAGGGGTCAAAGGGGATGACTCGACTAAAAGGTACGTCTTCTAGGGGTCAAGGGGGAATAGTTCGACTAAAAGGTAAGTCTTATAGGAATCAAGAGGTATAACTCGACTAAAAGGTATCTATTATAGGAATCAAAGGGGATGACTCGACTATAAGGTACGTCTTATTGGAATCAAAGGGAATGACTCGACTAAAAGGTACGTCTTAAAGGAACCAAGGGAAATGACTCAACTAAAAGATACGTCTTCTAGGAATCAAAGGGAATGACTCGACCAAAAGGTACGTCTTATAGTAATCAAAGGGGATGACTCGACTAAAAGGTACGTCTTATAGGAATCAAAGGGGATGACTCAACTAAAAGGTACGTCTTATAGGAATCAAAGGGGATGACTAGACTGAAAGGTAAGTCTTTTAGGAATCAAATGGGATTGACTCGACTAAAAGGTACGTCTTATAGGAATCAAAGGGGATGACTCGACTATAAGGTACGTCTTATTGGAATCAAAGGGAATGACTCGACTAAAAGGTACGTCTTATAGGAATCAAAGGAGATGACTCGACTAAAAGGTACGTCTTATAGGAATCAAGGGAAATGACTCGACTAAAAGGTACGTCTTTTAGGAATCAAAGGGGATGACTCGACTAAAAGGTACGTCTTATAGGAATCAAAGGGGATGACTCGACCAAAAGATACGTCTTAGAGAAACCCAAGGTGATGACTCGACTAAATGGTACGTCTTATAGGAATCAAAGTGGATGACTCAACTATAAGGTACGACTTATAGAAATCAGGGGAAATGAATCGACTAAAAGGTACGTCTTATAGGAATCAAACGGGATGACTCGACTAAAAGGTACTTCTTGTAGGAATCAAAGGGTATGACTCGACTAAAAGGTACATTTTATAGGAATCAAAGGGGATGACTCGACTAAAAGGTACGTTTTATAGGAATCAAAAGGGATGACTCGACTAAAAAGTATGTCATATAGGAATCAAAGAGGATGACTCAACTAAAAGGTACGTCTTATAGGAATCAAGTGAAATGACTCGACTAAAATATACGTCTTCTAGGAATCCAAGGAAATAACTCAACTAAAAGGTACGTCTAATAGGAAACAAAGGAGATGACTCGACTAAAAGGTACATCTTATAGGAATCAAAGGGGACGAATCGACTAAAAGGTACGTCTTATAGGAATCAAGGGAAATGACTCGACTAAAAGGTACGTCTTCAAGGAATCAAAGGAAAAGATTCGACTAAAAGGTACGTCTTATAGGAATCGAAGGGGATGACTCAACTAAAAGGTACGTCTTATAGGAATCAAAGGAGATGACTCGACTAAAAGGTACGTCTTATAGGAATCAAGTGAAATGACTCGACTAAAAGGTACGTCTTTTAGTAATCAAAGGGGATGACTCCACTTAAAGGTACGTCTTATAGAAATCCAAGGGGATGACTCGACTAAAATGTACGTCTTATAGGAATCAAAGTGGATGACTCAACTAAAAGGTACGTATTATAGGAATCAAGGGAAATGAATCGACTAAAAGGTACGTCTTATAGGAATCAAACGGGATGACTCGACTAAAAGGTACTTCTTATAGGAATCAAAGGGTATGACTCGACTAAAAGGTACGTTTAATAGGAATCAAAGGGGATGAATCGACTAAAAGATACGTCTTATAGGAATCAAGGGAAATCACTCGACTAAATGGTACATTTTCTAGGAATCAAAGGAAATGACTCAACTAAAAGGTACGTCTTATAGGAATCAAAGGAGATGACTAAACTAAAAGGTACGTCTTATAGGAATCTAAGGGGATGACTTCACTAAAAGGTACGTCTTATAGGAATCAAAAGAAATAACACGACTAAAAGGTACGTATTCCAGGGGTCAAAGGGGATAACTCGACTAAAAGGTACGTCTTATAGGAATCAAAGGGGATGACTCGACTAAAAGGTAAGTCTTATAGGAATCAAAGGGGATGACTCGACTAAAAGGTACGTCTTATAGGAATCAAAAAGGATGACTCGACTAAAAGATATGTCTTATAGGAATCAAAGGAAATGACTCGACTAAAAGGTACGTCTTCTAGGTGTCAAAGGGGATGACTCGACTAAAATGTACGTCTTATAGGAATCAAAGGGGATGACTCGACTAAAAGGTAAGTCTTATAGGAATCAAAGGGGATGACTCAACTAAAAGGTACGTCTTATAGGAATAAAAAATGATGACTCGACTAAAAGATATGACTTATAGGAATCAAAGGAAATGACTCGACTAAAAGGTACGTCTTCTAGGAGTCAAAGGGGATGACTCGACTAAAATGTACGTCTTATAGGGATCAAAGGGGATGACTCATCTAAAAGGTACGTCTTCTAGGGGTCAACGGGGAATGATTCGACTAAAAGGTAAGTCTTATAGGAATCAAGAGGTATAACTCGACTAAAAGGTATGTCTTATAGGAATCAAAGGGGATGACTCGACTATAAGGTACGTCTTATTGGAATCAAAGGGAATGACTCGACTAAAAGGTACGTCTTAAAGGAATCAAGGGAAATGACTCGACTAAAAGATACGTCTTCTAGGAATCAAAGGGAATGACTCGACTAAAAGGTACGTCTTATAGTAATCAATGGGGATGACTCGACTAAAAGGTACGTCTTATAGGAATCAAAGAAGATGACTCGACTAAAAGGTACGTATTATAGGAATCAAGGGAAATGACTCGACTAAAAGGTACGTCTTTTAGGAATCAAAGGGGATGACTCGACTAAAAGGTACGTCTTATAGGAATCAAAGGGGATGACTCGACCAAAAGGTACGTCTTAGAGAAATCCAAGGGGATGACTCAACTAAATGGTACGTCTTATAGGAATCAAAGTGGATGACTCAACTAAAAGGTACATCTTATAGGAATCAAGGGAAATGAATCGACTAAAAGGTACGTGTTATAGGAATCAAACGGGATGACTCTACTAAAAGGTACTTCTTATAGGAATCAAAGGGTATGACTCGACTAAAAGGTACGTCTTATAGGAATCAAGTGAAATGACTCGACTAAAATGTACGTCTTCTAGGAATCCAAGGAAAAAACTCAACTAAAAGGTAAGTCTTATAGGAATCAAAGGGGATGACTCGACTAAAAGGTACGTCCTATAGGAATCAAAAAGGATGACTCGACTAAAAGATATGTCTTATAGGAATCAAAGGAAATGACTCGACTAAAAGGTACGTCTTCTAGGGGTCAAAGGGGATGACTCGACTAAAAGGTACGTCTTCTAGGGGTCAAGGGGGAATAGTTCGACTAAAAGGTAAGTCTTATAGGAATCAAGAGGTATAACTCGACTAAAAGGTATCTATTATAGGAATCAAAGGGGATGACTCGACTATAAGGTACGTCTTATAGGAATCAAAGGGAATGACTCGACTAAAAGGTACGTCTTAAAGGAACTAAGGGAAATGACTCAACTAAAAGATACGTCTTCTAGGAATCAAAGGGAATGACTCGACCAAAAGGTACGTCTTATAGTAATCAAAGGGGATGACTCGACTAAAAGGTACGTCTTATAGGAATCAAAGGGGATGACTCAACTAAAAGGTACGTCTTATAGGAATCAAAGAGGATGACTAGACTGAAAGGTAAGTCTTTTAGGAATCAAATGGGATTGACTCTA
Organism: Capsicum pubescens; assembly: GCA_030864215.1. Taxonomy (NCBI): domain Eukaryota; kingdom Viridiplantae; phylum Streptophyta; class Magnoliopsida; order Solanales; family Solanaceae; genus Capsicum; species Capsicum pubescens. The sequence continues at coordinate 269,236,181 of CM061545.1, read as the reverse complement.
CTAAAAGGTACGTCTTATAGGAATCAAAGGGGATGACTCGACTATAAGGTACGTCTTATTGGAATCAAAGGGAATGACTCGACTAAAAGGTACGTCTTATAGGAATCAAAGGAGATGACTCGACTAAAAGGTACGTCTTATAGGAATCAAGGGAAATGACTCGACTAAAAGGTACGTCTTTTAGGAATCAAAGGGGATGACTCGACTAAAAGGTACGTCTTATAGGAATCAAAGGGGATGACTCGACCAAAAGATACGTCTTAGAGAAACCCAAGGTGATGACTCGACTAAATGGTACGTCTTATAGGAATCAAAGTGGATGACTCAACTATAAGGTACGACTTATAGAAATCAAGGGAAATGAATCGACTAAAAGGTACGTCTTATAGGAATCAAACGGGATGACTCGACTAAAAGGTACTTCTTGTAGGAATCAAAGGGTATGACTCGACTAAAAGGTACGTTTTATAGGAATCAAAGGGGATGACTCGACTAAAAGGTACGTTTTATAGGAATCAAAAGGGATGACTCGACTAAAAAGTATGTCATATAGGAATCAAAGAGGATGACTCAACTAAAAGGTACGTCTTATAGGAATCAAGTGAAATGACTCGACTAAAATATACGTCTTCTAGGAATCCAAGGAAATAACTCAACTAAAAGGTACGTCTAATAGGAAACAAAGGAGATGACTCGACTAAAAGGTACATCTTATAGGAATCAAAGGGGACGAATCGACTAAAAGGTACGTCTTATAGGAATCAAGGGAAATGACTCGACTAAAAGGTACGTCTTCAAGGAATCAAAGGAAAAGATTCGACTAAAAGGTACGTCTTATAGGAATCGAAGGGGATGACTCAACTAAAAGGTACGTCTTATAGGAATCAAAGGAGATGACTCGACTAAAAGGTACGTCTTATAGGAATCAAGGGAAATGACTCGACTAAAAGGTACGTCTTTTAGTAATCAAAGGGGATGACTCGACTTAAAGGTACGTCTTATAGAAATCCAAGGGGATGACTCGACTAAAATGTACGTCTTATAGGAATCAAAGTGGATGACTCAACTAAAAGGTACGTATTATAGGAATCAAGGGAAATGAATCGACTAAAAGGTACGTCTTATAGGAATCAAACGGGATGACTCGACTAAAAGGTACTTCTTATAGGAATCAAAGGGTATGACTCGACTAAAAGGTACGTTTTATAGGAATCAAAGGGGATGAATCGTCTAAAAGATACGTCTTATAGGAATCAAAGGGGATGACTCAACTAAAAGGTACGTCTTATAGGAATAAAAAATGATGACTCGACTAAAAGATATGACTTATAGGAATCAAAGGAAATGACTCGACTAAAAGGTACGTCTTCTAGGAGTCAAAGGGGATGACTCGACTAAAATGTACGTCTTATAGGGATCAAAGGGGATGACTCATCTAAAAGGTACGTCTTCTAGGGGTCAACGGGGAATGATTCGACTAAAAGGTAAGTCTTATAGGAATCAAGAGGTATAACTCGACTAAAAGGTATGTCTTATAGGAATCAAAGGGGATGACTCGACTATAAGGTACGTCTTATTGGAATCAAAGGGAATGACTCGACTAAAAGGTACGTCTTAAAGGAATCAAGGGAAATGACTCACCTAAAAGATACGTCTTCTAGGAATCAAAGGGAATGACTCGACTAAAAGGTACGTCTTATAGTAATCAAAGGGGATGACTCGACTAAAAGGTACGTCTTATAGGAATCAAAGAAGATGACTCGACTAAAAGGTACGTCTTATAGGAATCAAGGGAAATGACTCGACTAAAAGGTACGTCTTTTAGGAATCAAAGGGGATGACTCGACTAAAAGGTACGTCTTATAGGAATCAAAGGGGATGACTCGACCAAAAGGTACGTCTTAGAGAAATCCAAGGGGATGACTCAACTAAATGGTACGTCTTATAGGAATCAAAGTGGATGACTCAACTAAAAGGTACATCTTATAGGAATCAAGGGAAATGAATCGACTAAAAGGTACGTGTTATAGAAATCAAACGGGATGACTCGACTAAAAGGTACTTCTTATAGGAATCAAAGGGTATGACTCGACTAAAAGGTACGTCTTATAGGAATCAAGTGAAATGACTCGACTAAAATGTACGTCTTCTAGGAATCCAAGGAAAAAACTCAACTAAAAGGTAAGTCTTATAGGAATCAAAGGGGATGACTCGACTAAAAGGTACGTCTTATAGGAATCAAAAAGGATGACTCGACTAAAAGATATGTCTTATAGGAATCAAAGGAAATGACTCGACTAAAAGCTACGTCTTCTAGGGGTCAAAGGGGATGACTCGACTAAAAGGTACGTCTTCTAGGGGTCAACGGGGAATAGTTCGACTAAAAGGTAAGTCTTATAGGAATCAAGAGGTATAACTCGACTAAAAGGTATCTATTATAGGAATCAAAGGGGATGACTCGACTATAAGGTACGTCTTATTGGAATCAAAGGGAATGACTCGACTAAAAGGTACGTCTTAAAGGAACCAAGGGAAATGACTCAACTAAAAGATACGTCTTCTAGGAATCAAAGGGAATGACTCGACCAAAAGGTACGTCCTATAGTAATCAAAGGGGATGACTCGACTAAAAGGTACGTCTTATAGGAATCAAAGGGGATGACTCAACTAAAAGGTACGTCTTATAGGAATCAAAGGGGATGACTAGACTGAAAGGTAAGTCTTTTAGGAATCAAATGGGATTGACTCGACTAAAAGGTACGTCTTATAGGAATCAAAGGGGATGACTCGACTATAAGGTACGTCTTATTGGAATCAAAGGGAATGACTCGACTAAAAGGTACGTCTTATAGGAATCAAAGGAGATGACTCGACTAAAAGGTACGTCTTATAGGAATCAAGGGAAATGACTCGACTAAAAGGTACGTCTTTTAGGAATCAAAGGGGATGACTCGACTAAAAGGTACGTCTTATAGGAATCAAAGGGGATGACTCGACCAAAAGATACGTCTTAGAGAAACCCAAGGTGATGACTCGACTAAATGGTACGTCTTATAGGAATCAAAGTGGATGACTCAACTATAAGGTACGACTTATAGAAATCAGGGGAAATGAATCGACTAAAAGGTACGTCTTATAGGAATCAAACGGGATGACTCGACTAAAAGGTACTTCTTGTAGGAATCAAAGGGTATGACTCGACTAAAAGGTACGTTTTATAGGAATCAAAGGGGATGACTCGACTAAAAGGTACGTTTTATAGGAATCAAAAGGGATGACTCGACTAAAAAGTATGTCATATAGGAATCAAAGAGGATGACTCAACTAAAAGGTACGTCTTATAGGAATCAAGTGAAATGACTCGACTAAAATATACGTCTTCTAGGAATCCAAGGAAATAACTCAACTAAAAGGTACGTCTAATAGGAAACAAAGGAGATGACTCGACTAAAAGGTACATCTTATAGGAATCAAAGGGGACGAATCGACTAAAAGGTACGTCTTATAGGAATCAAGGGAAATGACTCGACTAAAAGGTACGTCTTCAAGGAATCAAAGGAAAAGATTCGACTAAAAGGTACGTCTTATAGGAATCGAAGGGGATGACTCAACTAAAAGGTACGTCTTATAGGAATCAAAGGAGATGACTCGACTAAAAGGTACGTCTTATAGGAATCAAGTGAAATGACTCGACTAAAAGGTACGTCTTTTAGTAATCAAAGGGGATGACTCCACTTAAAGGTACGTCTTATAGAAATCCAAGGGGATGACTCGACTAAAATGTACGTCTTATAGGAATCAAAGTGGATGACTCAACTAAAAGGTACGTATTATAGGAATCAAGGGAAATGAATCGACTAAAAGGTACGTCTTATAGGAATCAAACGGGATGACTCGACTAAAAGGTACTTCTTATAGGAATCAAAGGGTATGACTCGACTAAAAGGTACGTTTAATAGGAATCAAAGGGGATGAATCGACTAAAAGATACGTCTTATAGGAATCAAGGGAAATCACTCGACTAAATGGTACATTTTCTAGGAATCAAAGGAAATGACTCAACTAAAAGGTACGTCTTATAGGAATCAAAGGAGATGACTAAACTAAAAGGTACGTCTTATAGGAATCTAAGGGGATGACTCGACTAAAAGGTACATCTAATAGGAATCAAGGGAAATGTCTCGACTAAAAGGTACGTCTTCAATGAATCAAAGGAAATGACTCAACTAAAAGGTACGTCTTATAGGAATCAAAGGGGATGACTCGACTAAAAGGTACGTCTTATAGGAATCAAAGGGGATGACTCGACTAAAAGGTACGTCATATAGGAATCAAAGGAAATAACACGACTAAAAGGTACATATTCCAGGGGTCAAAGGGGATGACTCGACTAAAAGGTACGTCTTTTAGGAATCAAAGGGGATGACTCGAGTAAAAGGTACCTCTTATAGGAATCAAAGGAGATGACTCGACTAAAAGGTACGTCTTATAGGAATCAAGGGAAATGACTCGACTAAAAGGTACGTCTTTTAGGAATCATAGGGGATGACTCGACTAAAAGGTACGTCTTATAGGAATCAAAGGGGATGACTCGACCAAAAGGTACGTCTTAGAGAAATCCAAGGGGATGACTCGACTAAATGGTACGTCTTATATGAATCAAAGTGGATGACTCAACTAAAAGGTACGTCTTATAGGAATCAAGGGAAATGAATCGACTAAAAGATACGTCTTATAGGAATCAAATGGGATGACTCGACTAAAAGGTACTTCTTATAGGAATCAAAGTGTATGACTCGACTATAAGGTACGTCTTATAGGAATCAAGTGAAATGACTCGACTAAAATGTACGTCTTCTAGGAATCAAAAGGGATGAGACGACTAAAAAGTATGTCATATAGGAATCAAAGAGGATGACTCAACTAAAAGGTACGTCTTATAGGAATCAAGTGAAATGACTCGACTAAAATGTACGTCTTCTAGGAATCCAAGGAAAAAACTCAACTAAAAGTTACGTCTTATAAGAAACAAAGGAGATGACTCGACTAAAAGGTACATCTTATAGGAATCAAAGGGGATGAATCGACTAAAAGGTACGTCTTATAGGAATCAAGAGAAATGACTCGACTAAAAGGTACGTCTTCAAGGAATCAAAGGAAAAGACTCGACTAAAAGGTACGTCTTATAGGAATCAAAGGGGATGACTAGACTAAAAGGTACGTCTTATAGGAATCAAAGGAGATGACTCGACTAAAAGGTACGTCTTATAGGAATCAAGGGAAATGACTCGACTAAAAGGTACGTCTTTAGTAATCAAAGGGGATGACTCGACTAAAAGGTACGTCTTATAGAAATCCAAGGGGATAACTCGATTAAAAGGTACGTCTTATAGGAATCAAAGTGGATGACTCAACTAAAAGGTACGTCTTATAGGAATCAAGGGAAATGAATCGACTAAAAGGTACGTCTTATAGGAATCAAACGGGATGACTCGACTAAAAGGTACTTCTTATAGGAATCAAAGGGTATGACTCGACTAAAAGGTACGTTTTATAGGAATCAAAAGGGATGAATCGACTTAAAGATACGTCTTATAGGAATCAAGGGAAATCACTCGACTAAATGGTACGTTTTCTAGGAATCAAAGGAAATTACTCAACTAAAAGGTACGTCTTATAGGAATCAAAGGAGATGACTAAACTAAAAGGTACGTCTTATAGGAATCTAAGGGGATGACTCGACTAAAAGGTACATCTTATAGGAATCAAGGGAAATGTCTCGACTAAAAGGTACGTCTTCAATGAATCAAAGGAAATGACTCAACTAAAAGGTACATCTTATAGGAATCAAAGGGGATGACTCGACTAAAAGGTACGTCTTATAGGAATCAAAGGGGATGACTCGACTAAAAGGTACGTCATATAGGAATCAAAGGAAATAACACGACTAAAAGGTACGTATTCCAGGGGTCAGAGGGGATGACTCGACTAAATGGTACGTCTTATAGGAATCAAAGGGGATGACTCAACTAAAAGGTACGTCTTATAGGAATCAAAGGAGATGACTCGACTAAAAGGTACGTCTTATAGGAATCAAGGGAAATGACTCGACTAAAAGGTACGTCTTTTAGGAATCAAAGGGGATGACTCGACTAAAAGGTACGTCTTATAGGAATCAAAGTGGATGACTCAACTATAAGGTACGTCTTATAAGAATCAAGGGAAATGAATCGACTAAAAGGTACGTCTTATAGGAATCAAACTGGATGACTCGACTAAAAGGTACTTCTTATAGGAATCAAAGTGTATGACTCGACTATAAGGTACGTCTTATAGGAATCAAGTGAAATGACTCGACTAAAATGTACGTCTTCTAGGAATCCAAGGAAAAAACTCAACTAAAAGTTACGTCTTATAAGAAACAAAGGAGATGACTCGAATAAAAGGTACGTCCTTTAGGAATCAAAGGGGATGAATCGACTAAAAGGTACGTCTTATAGGAATCAAGGGAAATGACTCGACTAAAAGGTACGTCTTCAAGGAATCAAAGGAAAAGACTCAACAAAAAGATACGTCTTATACGAATCAAAGGGGATGACTCGACTAAAAGGTACGTATTCTAGGGGTCAAAGGGGATGACTCGACTAAAAGGTACGTATTCTAGGGGTCAAAGGGGATGACTCGACTAAAAGGTACGTTTTATAGGAATCAAAGGAAATGACTCATCTAAAAGGTACGTCTTATTGGAATCAAAGGAAATGACTCGACTAAAAGGTACGTCTTCTAGGGGTCAAAGGGGATGAATCGACTAAAAGGTACGTCTTATAGGAATCAAAGGGGCTGACTCTACTAAAAGGTACATCTTATAGGAATCAAAGGAGATGACTCGACTAAAAGGTACGTCTTATAGGAATCAAGGGAAATGACTCGACTAAAAGGTACGTCTTTTAGTAATCAAAGGGGATGACTCGACTAAAAGGTACGTCTTATAGAAATCCAAGGGGATGACTCGACTAAAAGGTACGTCTTATAGGAATCAAAGTGGATGACTCAACTAAAAGGTACGTCTTATAGGAATCAAGGGAAATGACTCGACTAAAAGGTACGTCTTCAAGGAATCAAAGGAAATGACTCAACTAAAAGGTACGTCTTATAGGAATCAAAGGGGATGACTCGACTAAAAGGTACGTCTTCTAGGGGTCAAGGGGGAATGATTCGACTAAAAGGTAAGTCTTATAGGAATCAAAAGGTATAACTCGACTAAAAGGTATGTCTTATAGGAATCAAAGGGGATGACTCGACTATAAGGTACGTCTTATTGGAATCAAAGGTAATGACTCGACTAAAAGGTACGTCTTAAAGGAATCAAGGGAAATGACTCGACTAAAAGGTACGTCTTCTAGGAATCAAAGGGGATGACTCGAGTAAAAGGTATGTCTTATAGGAATCAAAGGGGATGACTCGACTAAAAGGTATGTCTTATAGGAATCAAGGGAAATGACTCGACTAAAAGGTACGTCTTTTATGAATTAAAGGGGATGACTCGACTAAAAGGTACGTCTTATAGGAATCAAAGGGGATGACTCGACTAAAAGGTACTTCTTATAGGAATCAAAGGGGATGACTCGACTAAAAGGTACGTCTTATAAGAATCAAGTGAAAGGACTCGACTAAAAGGTACGTCTTCTAGGAATCGAAGGAAATGACTCAACTAAAAGGTACGTCTTATAGGAATCAAAGGAGATGACTCGACTAAAAGGTACGTCTTATAGGAATCAAAGGGGATGAATCGACTAAAAGGTACGTCTTATAGGAATCAAGGGAAATGACTCGACTAAAAGGAACGTCTTCAAGGAATCAAAGGAAATGAATCAACTAAAAGGTACGTCTGATAGGAATCAAAGGGGATGACTCGACTAAAAGGTACGTATTCTAGGGGTCAAAGGGGATGACTCGACTAAAAGGTACGTCTTATAGGAATCAAAGGAAATGACTCAACTAAAAGGTACGTCTTATAGGAATCAAAGGAAATGAATCGACTAAAAGGTACGTCTTCTAGGGGTCAAAGGGGATGACTCGACTAAAAGGTACGTCTTATAGGAATCAAAGGGGATGACTCGACTAAAAGGTACGTCTTATTGGAATCAAAGGAGATGACTCGACTAAAAGGTACGTCTTATAGGAATCAAGGGAAATGACTCGACTAAAAGGTACGTCTTTTAGGAATCAAAGGGGATGACTCGACTAAAAGGTACGTCTTATTGGAATCAAAGGGGATGACTCGACCAAAAGGTACGTCTTTTAGAAATCCAAGGGGATGACTCGACTAAAAGGTACGTCTTATAGGAATCAAAGTGGATGACTCAACTAAAAGGTACGTCTTATAGGAATCAAGGGAAATGACTCGACTAAAAGGTACGTCTTATAGGAATCAAAGGGGATGACTCGACTAAAAGGTACGTCTTATAGGAATCAAAGGAGATGACTCGACTAAAAGGTATGTTTTATAGGAATCAAAGCGGATGACTCGACAAAAAGGTACGTCTTATAGGAATCAAGTGAAATGACTCGACTAAAAGGTACGTTTTCTAGGAAACAAAGGAAATGACTCAACTAAAAGGTACGTCTTATAGGAATCAAAGGAGACGACTCAACTAAAAGGTACGTCTAATAAGAATCTAAGGGGATGACTCGACTAAAAAGTACGTCTTATTGGAATCATGGAAAATGACTCGACTAAAAGGTACGTCTTTAAGGAATCAAAGAAAATGACTCAACTAAACGGTACGTCTTATAGGAATCAAAGGGGATAACTCGACTAAAAGGTACGTCTTATAGGAATAAAAGGGGATGACTCGACTAAAAGGTAAGTCATATAGGAATCAAAGGAAATAACTCGACTAAAAGGTACGTATTCCAGGGGTCAAAAGGGATGACTCGACTAAAAGGTACGTCTTCTAGGAATCAAAGGGGATGACTCGACTATAAGGTATGTCTTATAGGAATCAAGGGAAATGACTCGACTAAAAGGTACGTCTTCTATGAATCAAAGGGGATGACTCGACTAAAAGGTACGTCTTATAATAATCAAGTGAAAGGACTCGACTAAAAGGTACGTCTTCTAGGTATCTAAGGAAATGATTCAACTAAAAGGTACGTCTTATAGGAATCAAAGGAGATGACTCGACTAAAAGGTACGTCTTATAGGAATCAAAGGGGATGAATCGACTAAAAGGTACATCTTATAGAAATCAAGGGAAATGACTCGACTAAAAGGAACGTCTTCAAGGAATCAAAGGAAATGACTCAACTAAAAGGTACGTCTGATAGGAATCAAAGGGGATGACTCAACTAAAAGGTACGTATTCTAGGGGTCAAAGGGGATGACTCGACTAAAAGGTACGTCTTATAGGAATCAAAGGGGCTGACTCGACTAAAAGGTACGTGTTATAGGAATCAAGGGAAATGACTCAACTAAAAGGCACATCTTTTAGGAATCAAAGGGGATGACTCGACTAAAAGGTACGTCTTATAGGAATCAAAGGGGATGACTCGACCAAAAGGTACGTCTTATAGGAATCCAAGGGGATGACTCGACTAAAAGGTACGTCTTATAGGAATCAAAGTGGATGACTCAACTAAAAGGTATGTCTATAGGAATCAAAGGGGATGACTCGACTAAATGGTATGTCTTATAGGAATCAAAAGGGATGACTCGACTAAAAGATACGTCATATAGGAATTAAAGGAAATAACTCGACTAAAAGGTACGTATTCCAGGGTTCAAAAGGGATGACTCGACTAAAAGGTACGTCTTCTAGGAATCAAAGGGGATGACTCGACTATAAGGTATGTCTTATAGGAATCAAGGGAAATGACTCGACTAAAAGGTACGTCTTCTATGAATCAAAGGGGATGACTCGACTAAAAGGTACGTCTTATAGGAATCAAAGGGGATGACTCAACTAAAAGGTACGTCTTATAGGAATCAAAGGGGATGACTCGACTAAAACGTACGTCTTATAATAATCAAGTGAAAGGACTCGACTAAAAGGTACGTCTTATAGGAATCAAAGGGGATGACTTGACAATAAGGTACGTCATATAGGAATCAAAGGAAATAACACGACTAAAAGGTACGTATTCCAGGGGTCAAAGGGGATGACTCGACTAAAAGGTACGTCTTATAGGAATCAAAGGGGATGACTCGACTAAAAGGTACGTCTTATAGGAATCAAAGGGGATGACTCGACTAAAAGGTACGTCTTATAGGAATCAAAAAGGATGACTCGACTAAAAGATATGTCTAATAGGAATCAAAGGAAATGACTCAACTAAAAGGTACGTCTTCTAGGGGTCAAAGGGGATGACTCGACTAAAAGGTACGACTTTTAGGGGTCCAGGGGGAATGATTCGACTAAAAGGTAAGTCTTATAGGAATCAAGAGGTATAACTCGACTAAAAGGTATGTTTTATAGGAATCAAAGGGGATGACTCGACTAAAAGGTACGTCTTATAGGAATAAAAAAGGATGACTCGACTAAAAGATATGTCTTATAGGAATCAAAGGAAATGACTCGACTAAAAGGTACGTCTTCTAGGGGTCAAAGGGGATGACTCGACTAAAAGGTACGTCTTCTAGGGGTCAAGATGGAATGATTCGACTATAAGGTAAGTCTTATAGGAATCAAGAGGTATAACTCGACTAAAAGGTATGTCTTATAGGAATCAAAGGGGATGACTCGACGAAAAGGTACGTCTTATAGGAATCAAAGGAAATGACTCGACTAAAAGGTACGTCTTAAAGGAATCAAGGGAAATGACTCAACAAAAAGGTACGTCTTCTAGGAATCAAAGGGAATGACTCGACTAAAAGGTACGTCTTATAGTAATCAAAGGGGATGACTCGACTAAAAGGTACGTCTTATAGGAATCAAAGGGGATGACTCAACTAAAAGGTACGTCTTATAAGAATCAAAGGGGATAGCTAGACTAAAAGGTACGTCTTCTAGGAATCAAATGGGATGAGTCGACTAAAAGGTAGGTCTTATTGGAATCAAAGGGGATGACTCAACTAAAAGGTACGTCTTATAGGAATCAAAGGGAATGACTCGACTAAAAGGTATGTCTTAAAGGAATCAAGGGAAATGACTCGACTAAAAGGTACGTCTTCTAGGAATCAAAGGGGATGACTCGAGTAAAAGGTATGTCTTATAGGAATCAAAGGGGATGACTCGACTAAAAGGTACGTCTTATAGGAATCAAAGGGGATGACTTGACTAAAAGGTATGTCTTATACTAATCAAGGGAAATGACTCGACTAAAAGGTACGTCTTCTATGAATCAAAGGGGATGACTCGACTAAAAGGTACGTCTTATAGAAATCAAAGGGGATGACTCAACTAAAAGGTACGTCTTATAGGAATCAAAGGGGATGACTTGACTAAAAGGTACGTCTTATAAGAATCAAGTGAAAGTACTCGACTAAAAGGTACGTCTTCTAGGAATCTAAAGAAATGATTCAACTAAAAGGTACGTCTTATTGGAATCAAAGGAGATGACTCGACTAAAAGGTACGTCTTATAGGAATCAAAGGGGATGAATCGACTAAAAGGTACGTCTTATAGGAATCAAGGGAAATGACTCGACTAAAAGGAAAGTCTTCAAGGAATCAAAGGAAATGACTCAACTAAAAGGTACGTCTGATAGGAATCAAAGGGGATGACTCGACTAAAAGGTACGTATTCTATGGGTCAAAGGGGATGACTCGACTAAAAGGTACGTCTTATAGGAATCAAAGGAAATGACTAAACTAAAAGATACGTCTTATAGGAATCAAAGAAAATGACTCGACTAAAAGGTACGTCTTCTAGGTGTCAAAGGATATGACTCGACTAAAAGGTACATCTTATAGGAATCAAAGGGGATGACTCGACTTAAAGGTACGTCTTATAGGAATCAAAGGAGATGACTCGACTAAATGGTACGTCTTATAGGAATCAAGAGAAATGACTCGACTAAAAGGTACGTCTTTTAGGAATCAAAAGGGGTTGGCTCGACTAAAAGGTACGTCTTATAGGAATCAAAGGGGATGACTCGACCAAAAGGTACGTCTTATAGAAATCCAAGGGGATGACTCGACTAAAAGGTACGTCTTATAAGAATCAAAGTGGATGACTCAACTAAAAGGTACGTCTTATAGGAATCAAGGGAAATGTCTCGACTAAAAGGTACGTCTTATAGGAATCAAAGGGGATGACTCGACTAAAAGGTACGTCTTATAGGAATCAAAGGGGATGACTCGACTAAAAGGTATGTTTTATAGGAATCAAAGCGGATGACTCGACTAAACGGTACGTCTTATAGGAATCAAGGGAAATGACTCGACTAAAAGGTTCGTTTTCTAGGAATCAAAGGAAATGACTCAACTAAAAGGTACGTCTTATAGGAATCAAAGGAGATGACTTAACTAAAAGGTACGTCTTATAGGAATCTAAGGGGATGACTCGACTAAATGGTACGTCTTATAGGAATCAAGGGAAATGATTCGACTAAAAGGTACGTTTTCTAGGAATCAAAGGAAATGACTCAACTAAAAGGTACGTCTTATAGGAATCAAAGGAGATGACTCGACTAAAAGGTACGTCTTATAGGAATCAAAGGGGATGAATCGACTAAAAGGTACGTCTTATAGGAATCAAGGGAAATGACTCGACTAAAAGGAACGTCTTCAAGGAATCAAAGGAAATGACTCAACTAAAAGGTACGTCTGATTGGAATCAAAGGGGATGACTCGACTAAAAGGTACGTATTCTAGGGGTCAAAGGGGATGACTCGACTAAAAGGTACGTCTTATAGAAATCAAAGGAAATGACTCTACTAAAAGGTACGTCTTCTAGGGATCAAAGGGGATGACTCGACTAAAAGGTACATCTTATAGGAATCAAAAGGGATGACTCGACTAAAAGATACGTCTTATAGGAATCAAAGGAAATGACTCGACTAAAAGGTACGTCTTCTAGGGGTCAAAGGGGATGACTCAACTAAAAGGTACGTCTTCTAGGGGTCAAGGGGGAATGATTCGACTAAAAGGTATGTCTTATAGGAATCAAAGGGGATGATTCGACTAAAAGGTACGTCTTATAGGAATCAAATGGAATGAATCGACTAAAAGGTATGTCTTAAAGGAATCAAGGGAAATGACTCGACTAAAAGGTACGTCTTCTAGGAATCAAAGGGTATGACTCGACTAAAAGGTATGTCTTATAGGAATCAAAGGGGATGACTCGACTAAAAGGTACGTCATATAGGAATCAATGGGGATGACTCGACTAAAAGGTACGTCTTATAGGAATAAAGGGAAATGACTCGACTCAAAGGTACGTCTTATAGGAATCAAAGGGGATGACTCAACTAAAAGGTACGTCTTATAGGAATCAAAGAGGATGACTAGACTAAAAGGTACGTCTTATAGGAATCAAAGGGGATGACTCGACTAAAAGGTACCTCTTATAGGAATCAAAGGGGATGACTCGACAATAAGGTACGTCATATAGGAATCAAAGGAAATAACACGACTAAAAGGTACGTATTCCAGGGGTCAAAGGGGATGACTCGACTAAAAGGTACGTCTTATAGGAATCAAAGGGGATGACTCGACTAAAAGGTACGTCTTATAGGAATCAAAGGGGATGACTCGACTAAAAGGTACGTCTTATAGGAATCAAAAAGGATGACTCGACTAAAAGATATGTCTAATAGGAATCAAAAGAAATGACTCAACTAAAAGGTACGTCTTCTAGGGGTCAAAGGGGATGACTCGACTAAAAGGTACGACTTCTAGGGGTCCAGGGGGAATGATTCGACTAAAAGGTAAGTCTTATAGGAATCAAGAGGTATAACTCGACTAAAAGGTATGATTTATAGGATTCAAAGGGGATGACTCGACTAAAAGGTACGTCTTATAGGATTCAAAAAGGATGACTCGACTAAAAGATATGTCTTATAGGAATCAAAGGAAATGACTCGACTAAAAGGTACGTCTTCTAGGGGTCAAAGGGGATGACTCGACTAAAAGGTACGTCTTCTAGGGGTCAAGATGGAATGATTCGACTATAAGGTAAGTCTTATAGGAATAAAGAGGAATAACTCGACTAAAAGGTATGTCTTATAGGAATCAAAGGGGATGACTCGACTAAAAGGTACGTCTTATAGGAATCAAAGGGAATGACTCGACTATAAGGTACGTCTTAAAGGAATCAAGGGAAATGACTCAACTAAAAGGTACGTCTTCTAGGAATCAAAGGGAATGACTTGACTAAAAGGTGCGTCTTATAGTAATTAAAGGGGATGACTCGACTAAAAGGTACGTCTTATAGGAATCAAAGGGGATGACTCAACTAAAAGGTACGTCTTATAAGAATCAAAGGGGATAGCTAGACTAAAAGGTACGTCTTCTAGGAATCAAATGGGATGACTCGACTAAAAGGTAGGTCTTATTAGAATCAAAGGGGATGACTCAACTAAAAGGTACGTCTTATAGGAATCAAAGGGAATGACTCGACTAAAAGGTATGTCTTAAAGGAATCAAGGGAAATGACTCGACTAAAAGGTACGTCTTCTAGGAATCAAAGGGGATGACTCGAGTAAAAGGTATGTCTTATAGGAATCAAAGGGGATGACTCGACTAAAAGGTACGTCTTATAGGAATCAAAGGGGATGACTCGACTAAAAGGTATGTCTTATAGGAATCAAGGGAAATGACTCGACTAAAAGGTACGTCTTCTATGAATCAAAGGGGATGACTCGACTAAAAGGTACGTCTTATAGGAATCAAAGGGGATGACTCAACTAAAAGGTACGTCTTATAGGAATCAAAGGGGATGACTCGACTAAAAGGTACGACTTATAAGAATCAAGTGAAAGGACTCGACTAAAAGGTACGTCTTCTAGGAATCTAAGGAAATGATTCAACTAAAAGGTACGTCTTATAGGAATCAAAGGAGATGACTCGACTAATAGTAACGTCTTATAGGAATCAAAGGGGATGAATCGACTAAAAGGTACGTCTTATAGGAATCAAGGGAAATGACTCGACTAAAAGGAACGTCTTCAAGGAATCAAAGGAAATGACTCAACTAAAAGGTACGTCTCATAGGAATCAAAGGGGATGATTCGACAAAAAGGTACGTATTCTAGGGGTCAAAGGGGATGACTCGACTAAAAGGTACGTCTTATAGGAATCTAAGGAAATGACTAAACTAAAAGGTACGTCTTATAGGAATCAAAGGAAATGACTCGACTAAAAGGTACGTCTTCTAGGTGTCAAAGGGGATGACTCGACTAAAAGGTACGTCTTATAGGAATCAAAGGGGATGACTCGACTAAAAGGTACGTCTTATAGGAATCAAAGGAGATGACTCGACTAAATGGTACGTCTAATAGGAATCAAGGGAAATGACTCGACTAAAAGGTACGTCTTTTAGGAATCAAAGGGGATGGCTCGACTAAAAGGTACGTCTTATAGGAATCAAAGGGGATGACTCGACCAAAAGGTACGTCTTATAGAAATCCAAGGGGATGACTCGACTAAAAGGTACGTCTTATAGGAATCAAAGTGGATGACTCAACTAAAAGGTACGTCTTATAGGAATCAAAGGGGATGACTCGACTAAAAGGTACGTCTTATAGGAATCAAAGGAGATGACTCGACTAAATGGTACGTCTAATAGGAATCAAGGGAAATGACTCGACTAAAAGGTACGTCTTTTAGGAATCAAAGGGGATGGCTCGACTAAAAGGTACGTCTTATAGGAATCAAAGGGGATGACTCGACCAAAAGGTACGTCTTATAGAAATCCAAGGGGATGACTCGACTAAAAGGTACGTCTTATAGGAATCAAAGTGGATGACTCAACTAAAAGGTACGTCTTATAGGAATCAAGGGAAATGTCTCGACTAAAAGGTACGTCTTATAGGAATCAAAGGGGATGACTCGACTAAAAGGTACGTCTTATAGGAATCAAAGGGGATGACTCGACTAAAAGGTATGATTTATAGGAATCAAAGCGGATGACTCGACTAAAAGGTACGTCTTATAGGAATCAAGGGAAATGACTCGACTTAAAGGTACGTTTTCTAGGAATCAAAGGAAATGACTCAACTAAAAGGTACGTCTTATAGGAATCAAAGGAGATGACTCAACTAAAAGGTACGTCTTATAGGAATCTAAGGGGATGACTCGACTAAAAGGTACGTCTTATAGGAATCAAGGGAAATGACTCAACTAAAACGTACGTCTTCAAGGAATCAAAGGAAATGACCCAACTAAACGGTACGTCTTATAGGAATCAAAGGGGATGACTCGACTAAAAGGTACGTCGTATAGGAATCAAAGGGGATGACTCGACTAAAAGGTACGTCATATAGGAATCAAAGGAAATAACTCGACTAAAAGGTACGTCTGATAGGAATCAAAGGGGATGACTCGACTAAAAGGTACGAATTCTAGGGCTCAAAGGGGATGACTCGACTAAAAGGTACGTCTTATAGGAATCAAAGGAAATGACTCAACTAAAAGGTACGTCTTATAGGAATCAAAGGAAATGACTCGACTAAAAGGTACGTCTTCTAGGGGTCAAAGGGGATGACTCGACTAAAAGGTACGTCTTATAGGAATCAAGGGGATGACTTGACTAAAAGTTACGTCTTATAGGAATCAAAGGAGATGACTCGACTAAAAGGTACGTCTTATAGGAATCAAGGGAAATGACTCGACTAAAAGGTACGTCTTTTAGGAATCAAAGGGGATGACTCGACTAAAAGGTACGTCTTAGAGGAATCAAAGTGGATGACTCAACTAATAGGTACGTCTTATAGGAATCAAGGGAAATGACTCGACTAAAAGGTACGTCTTATAGGAATCAAAGGGGATGACTCGACCAAAAGGTACGTCTTATAGAAATCCAAGGGGATGACTCGACTAAAAGGTACGTCTTATAAGAATCAAAGGGGATGACTCGACTAAAAGGTATGTCTTATAGGAATCAAGGGAAATGACTCAACTAAAAGGTACGTCTTCTATGATTCAAAGGGGATGACTCGACTAAAAGGTACGTCTTATAGGAATCAATGGGGATGACTCAACTAAAAGGTACGTCTTATAGGAATCAAAGGGGATGACTCGACTAAAAGGTACGTCTTATAAGAATCAAGTGAAAGGACTCGACTAAAAGGTACGTCTTCTAGGAATCTAAGGAAATGACTCAACTAAAAGGTACGTCTTATAGGAATCAAAGGAGATGACTCGACTAAAAGGTACGTCTTATAGGAATCAAAGGGGATGAATCGACTAAAAGGTACGTCTTATTGGAATCAAGGGAAATGACTCGACTAAAAGGAACGTCTTCAAGGAATCAAAGGAAATGACTCAACTAAAAGGTACGTCTGATAGGAATCAAAGGGGATGACTCGACTAATAGGTACGAATTCTAGGGGTCAAAGGGGATGACTCGACTAAAAGGTACGTCTTATAGGAATCAAAGGAAATTACTCAACTAAAAGGTACGTCTTATAGGAATCAAAGGAAATGACTCGACTAAAAGGTACGTCTTCTAGGGGTCAAAGGGGATGACTCGACTAAAAGGTACGTCTTATAGGAATCAAAGGGGATGACTCGACTAAAAGGTACGTCTTATAGGAATCAATGGAGATGACTCGACTAAAAGGTACGTCTTATAGGAATCAAGGGAAATGACTCGACCAATAGGTACGTCTTTTAGGAATCAAAGGGCATGACTCGACTAGATGGTACGTCATATAGGAATCAAAGGGGATGACTCGACCAAAAGGTACGTCTTATAGAAATCCAAGGGGATGACTCGACTAAAAGGTACGTCTTATAGGAATCAAAGTGGATGACTCAACTAATAGGTACGTCTTATAGGAATCAAGGGAAATGACTCGACTATAAGGTACGTCTTATAGGAATCAAAGGGGATGACTCAACTAAAAGGTACGTCTTATAGGAATCAAAGGGGATGACTCGACTAAAAGGTATGTTTTATAGGAATCAAAGCGGATGACTCGACTAAAAGGTAAATCTTATAGGAATCAAGGGAAATGACTCGACTAAAAGATACGTTTTCTAGGAATCAAACGAAATGACTCAACTAAAAGGTACGTCTTATAGAAATCAAAAGAGATGAATCAACTAAAAGGTACGTCTTATAGGAATCTAAGGGGATGACTCGACTAAAAGGTACGTTTTATAGGAATCAAGGGAAATGACTCGACTAAAAGGTACGTCTTCAACGAATCAAAGGAAATGACTCAACTAAACGGTACGTCTTATAGGAATCAAAGGGGATGACTCGACTAAAAGGTACGTCTTATAGGAATCAAAGGGGATGACTCGACTAAAAGGTACGTCATATAGGAATCAAAGGAAATAACTCGACTAAAAGGTACGTCTGATAGGAATCAAAGGGGATGACTCGACTAAAAGGTACGAATTCTAGGGGTGAAAGGGGATGACTCGACTAAAAGGTACGTCTTATAGGAATCAAAGGAAATGACTCAACTAAAAGGTACGTCTTATAGGAATCAAAGGAAATGACTCGACTAAAAGGTACGTCTTCTAGGGGTAAAAGGGGATGACTCGACTAAAAGATACGTCTTATAGGAATCAAAGGGGATGACTCGACTAAAAGTTACGTCTTATTGGAATCAAAGGAGATGACTCGACTAAAAGGTACATCTTATAGGAATCAAGGGAAATGACTCGACTAAAAGGTACATCTTTTAGGAATCAAAGGGGATAACTCGACTAAAAGGTACGTCTTATAGGAATCAAAGGGGATGATTCGACCAAAAGGTACGTCTTATAGAAATCCAAGGGGATGACTCGACTAAAAGGTACGTCTTATAGGAATCAAAGTGGATGACTCAACTAAAAGGTACGTCTTATAGAAATCAAGGGAAATGACTCGACTAAAAGGTACGTCTTATAGGAATCAAAGAGGATGACTCGACTAAAAGGTACGTCTTATAGGAATTAAAGGGGATGACTCGACTAAATGGTATGTTTTATAGGAATCAAAGCGGATGACTCGACTAAAAGGAACGTCTTATAGGAATCAAGGGAAATGACTCGACTAAAAGGTACGTTTTCTAGGAATCAAAGGAAATGACTCAACTAAAAGGTACGTTTTATAGGAATCAAAGGAGATGACTCAACTAAAAGGTACGTCTCATAGGAATCTAAGGGGATGACTCGACTAAAAGGTACGTCTTATAGGAATCAAGGGAAATGACTCGACTAAAAGATACGTCTTCAAGGAATCAAAGGAAATGACTCAACTAAACGGTACGTCTTATAGGAATCAAAGGGGATGACTCGACTAAAAGGTACGTCTTATTGGAATCAAAGGGGATGACTCGACTAAAAGGTACGTCATATAGGAATCAAAGGAAATAACTCGACTAAAAGGTACGTCTGATAGGAATCAAAGGGGATGACTCGACAAAAAGGTACGTATTCTAGGGGTCAAAGGGGATGACTCGACTAAAAGGTACGTCTTATAGGAATCAAAGGAAATGACTCAACTAAAAGGTACGTCTTATAGGAATCAAAGGAAATGACTCGACTAAAAGGTACGTCTTCTAGGGGACAAAGGAGATGACTCGACTAAAAGGTACGTCTTATAGGAATCAATGGGGATGACTCGACTAAAAGTTAGGTCTTATAGGAATCAAAGGAGATGACTCGACTAAAAGGTACGTCTTATAGGAATCAAAGGGAATGACTCGACTAAAAGTTACGTCTTATAGGAATCAAAGGAGATGACTCGACTAAAAGGTACGTCTTATAGGAATCAAGGGAAATGACTCGACTAAAAGGTACGTCTTTTAGGAATCAAAGGGGATGACTCGACTAAAAGGTACGTCTTATAAGAATCAAAGGGGATGACTCGACCAAAAGGTATGTCTTATAGAAATCCAAGGGGATGACACGACTAAAAGGTACGTCTTATAGGAATCAAAGGGGATGACTCGACTAAAAGGTATGTCTTATAGGAATCAAGGGAAATGACTCGACTAAAATGTACGTCTTCTATGAATCAAAGGGGATGACCCGACTAAAAGGTACGTCTTATAAGAATCAAAGGGGATGACTCAACTAAAAGGTACGTCTTATAGGAATCAAAGGGGATGACTCGACTAAAAGGTACGTCTTATAGGAATCAAGGGAAATGACTCGACTAATAGGTACGTCTTTTAGGAATCAAAGTGGATGACTCGACTAGATGGTACGTCTTATAGGAATCAAAGGGGATGACTCGACCAAAAGGTACGTCTTATAGAAATCCAAGGGGATGACTCGACTAAAAGGTACGTCTTATAGGAATCAAAGTGGATGACTCAACTAATAGGTACGTCTTATAGGAATCAAGGGAAATGACTCGACTATAAGGTACGTCTTATAGGAATCAAAGGGGATGACTCGACTAAAAGGTACGGCTTATAGGAATCAAAGGGGATGACTCGACTAAAAGGTATGTTTTATAGGAATCAAAGCGGATGACTCGACTAAAAGGTAAATCTTATAGGAATCAAGGGAAATGACTCGACTAAAAGATACGTTTTCTAGGAATCAAACGAAATGACTCAACTAAAAGGTACGTCTTATAGAAATCAAAAGAGATGACTCAACTAAAAGGTACGTCTTATAGGAATCTAAGGGGATGACTCGACTAAAAGGTACGTCTTATAGGAATTAAGGGAAATGACTCGACTAAAAGGTACGTCTTCAACGAATCAAAGGAAATGACTCAACTAAACGGTACGTCTTATAGGAATCAAAGGGGATGACTCGACTAAAAGGTACGTCTTATAGGAATCAAAGGGGATGAGTCGACTAAAAGGTACGTCATATAGGAATCAAAGGAAATAACTCGACTAAAAGGTACGTCTTATAGGAATCAAAGGGGATGACTCGACTAAAAGGTACGTCTTATAGGAATCAAAGGGGATGAGTCGACTAAAAGGTACGTCTTATAGGAATCAAAGGAAATGACTCAACTAAAAGGTACGTCTTATAGGAATCAAAGGAAATGACTCGACTAAAAGGTACGTCTTCTAGGGGTAAAAGGGGATGACTCGACTAAAAGGTACGTCTTATAGGAATCAAAGGGGATGACTCGACTAAAAGTTACGTCTTATTGGAATCAAAGGAGATGACTCGACTAAAAGGTATGTCTTATAGGAATCAAGGGAAATGACTCGACTAAAAGGTACGTCTTTTAGGAATCAAAGGGGATAACTCGACTAAAAGGTACGTCTTATAGGAATCAAAGGGGATGATTCGACCAAAAGGTACGTCTTATAGAAATCCAAGGGGATGACTCGACTAAAAGGTACGTCTTATAGGAATCAAAGTGGATGACTCAACTAAAAGGTACGTCTTATAGAAATCAAGGGAAATGACTCGACTAAAAGGTACGTCTTATAGGAATCAAAGGGGATGACTCGACTAAAAGGTACGTCTTATAGGAATCAAAGGGGATGACTCGACTAAATGGTATGTTTTATAGGAATCAAAGCGGATGACTCGACTAAAAGGAACGTCTTATAGGAATCAAGGTAAATGACTCGACTAAAAGGTACGTTTTCTAGGAATCAAAGGAAATGATTCAACTAAAAGGTACGTTTTATAGGAATCAAAGGAGATGACTCAAATAAAAGGTACGTCTCATAGGAATCTAAGGGGATGACTCGACTAAAAGGTACGTCTTATAGGAATCAAGGGAAATGACTCGACTAAAAGATACGTCTTCAAGGAATCAAAGGAAATGACTCAACTAAACGGTACGTCTTATAGGAATCAAAGGGGATGACTCGACTAAAAGGTACGTCTTATTGGAATCAAAGGGGATGACTCGACTAAAAGGTACGTCATATAGGAATCAAAGGAAATAACTCGACTAAAAGGTACGTCTGATAGGAATCAAAGGGGATGACTCGACAAAAATGTACGTATTCTAGGGGTCAAAGGGGATGATTCGACTAAAAGGTACGTCTTATAGGAATCAAAGGAAATGACTCAACTAAAAGGTACGTCTTATAGGAATCAAAGGAAATGACTCGACTAAAATGTACGTCTTCTAGGGGTCAAAGGAGATGACTCGACTAAAAGGTACGTCTTATAGGAATCAAAGGGGATGACTCGACTAAAAGTTACGTCTTATAGGAATCAAAGGAGATGACTCGACTAAAAGGTACGTCTTATAGGAATCAAAGGGGATGACTCGACTAAAAGTTACGTCTTATAGGAATCATAGGAGATGACTCGACTAAAAGGTACGTCTTATAGGAATCAAGGGAAATGACTCGACTAAAAGGTACGTCTTTTAGGAATCAAAGGGGATGACTCGACTAAAAGGTACGTCTTATAAGAATCAAAGGGGATGACTCGACCAAAAGGTACGTCTTATAGAAATCCAAGGGGATGACACGACTAAAAGGTACGTCTTATAGGAATCAAAGGGGATGACTCGACTAAAAGGTATGTCTTATAGGAATCAAGGGAAATGACTCGACTAAAATGTACGTCTTCTATGAATCAAAGGGGATGACTCGCCTAAATGGTACGTCTTATAAGAATCATAGGGGATGACTCAACTAAAAGGTACGTCTTATAGGAATCAAAGGGGATGACTCGACTAAAAGGTACGTCTTATAAGAATCAAGTGAAAGGACTCGACTAAAAGGAACGTCTTCTAGGAATTTAAGGAAAATACTCAACTAAAAGGTACGTCTTATAGGAATCAAAGGAGATGACACGACTAAAAGGTACGTCTTATAGCAATTAAAGGGGATGAATCGACTAAAAGGTACGTCTTATAGGAATCAAGGGAAATGACTCGACTAAAAGGAACGTCTTCAAGGAATATAAGGAAATGACTCAACTAAAAGGTACGTCTGATAGGAATCAAAGGGGATGACTCGACTAATAGGTACGTATTCTAGGGGTCAAAGGGGATGACTCGACTAAAAGGTACGTCTTATCGGAATCAAAGGAAATGACTCAAATAAAAGATACGTCTTATAGGAATCAAAGGAAATGACTCGACTAAAAGGTACGTCTTCTAGGGGTCAAAGGGGATGACTCGACTAAAAGGTACGTCTTATAGGAATCAAAGGGGATGACTCGACTAAAAGGTACGTCTTATAGGAATCAAAGGAGATGACTCTACTAAAAGGTACGTCTTATAGGAATAAAGGGAAATGACTCGACTAAAAGGTACGTCTTTTAGGAATCAAAGAGGATGACTCGACTAAAAGGTACGTCTTATTGGAATCAAAGGGGATGACTCGACCAAAAGCTACGTCTTATAGAAATCCAAGGGGATGACTCGACTAAAAGATACGTCTTATAGGAATCAAAGTGGATGACTCAACTAATAGGTACGTCTTATAGGAATCAAGGGAAATGACTCGACTAAAAGGTACGTCTTATAGGAATCAAAGGGGATGACTCGACTAAAAGGTACGTCTTATAGGAATCAAAGGGGATGACTCGACTAAAAGGTATGTTTTATAGGAATCAAAGCGGATGACTCGACTAAAAGGTACGTCTTATAGGAATCAAGGGAAATGACTCGACTAAAAGGTACGTTTTCTAGGAATCAAAGGAAATGACTCAACTAAAAGGTACGTCTTATAGGAATCAAAAGAGATTACTCAACTAAAAGGTACGTCTTATAGGAATCTAAGGGGATGACTCGACTAAAAGGTACGTCTTATAGGTATCAAGGGAAATGACTCGACTAAAAGGTACGTCTTCAAGGAATCAAAGGAAATGACTCAACTAAACGGTACGTCTTATAGGAATCAAAGGGGATGACTCGACTAAAAGGTACGTCTTATAGGAATCAAAGGGGATGACTCGACTAAAAGGTACGTCATATAGGAATCAAAGGAAATAACTCGACTAAAACGTACGTATGATAGGAATCAAAGGGGATGACTCGACTAAAAGGTACGAATTCTAGGGGTCAAAGGGGATTACTCGACTAAAAAGTACGTCTTATAGGAATCAAAGGAAATGACTCAACTAAAAGGTACGTCTTATAGGAATCAAAGGAAATGACTAGACTAAAAGGTACGTCTTCTAGGGGTCAATGGGGATGACTCGACCAAAAGGTACGTCTTATAGGAATCAAAGGGGATGACTCGACTAAAAGTTACGTCTTATTGGAATCAAAGGAGATGACTCGACTAAAAAGTACGTCTTATAGGAATCAAGGGAAATGACTCGACTAAAAGGTACGTCTTTTAGGAATCAAAGGGGATGACTCGACTAAAAGGTACGTCTTATAGGAATCAAAGGGGATGACTCGACCAAAAGGTACGTCTTATAGAAATCCAAGGGGATGACTCGACTAAAAGGTACGTCTTAGAGGAATCAAAGTGGATGACTCAACTAATAGGTACGTCTTATAGGAATCAAGGGAAATGACTCGACTAAAAGGTACGTCTTATAGGAATCAAAGGGGATGACTCGACTAAAAGGTACGTCTTATAGGAATCAAAGGGGATGACTCGACTAAAAGGTATGTTTTATAGGAATCAAAGGGGATGACTCGACTAAAAGGTACGTCTTATAGGAATCAAGTGAAATGACTCGACTAAAAGGTACATTTTCTAGGAATCAAAGGAAATGACTCAACTAAAAGGTACGTCTTATAGGAATCAAAGGAGATGACTCAACTAAAAGGTACGTCTTATAGGAATCTAAGGGGATGACTAGACTAAAAGGTACGTCTTATAGGAATCAAGGGAAATGACTCGACTAAAAGGTACGTCTTCAAGGAATCAAAGGAAATGACTCAACTAAACGGTACGTCTTATAGGAATCAAAGGGGATGATTCGACTAAAAGGTATGTCTTATAGAAATCAAAGGGGATGACTCGACTAAAAGGTACGTCATATAGTAATCAAAGGAAATAACTCGACTAAAAGGTACGTCTGATAGGAATCAAAGGGGATGACTCGACTAAAAGGTACAAATTCTAGGGGTGAAAGGGGATGACTCGACTAAAAGGTACGTCTTATAGGAATCATAGGAGATGACTCAACTAAAAGGTACGTCTTATAGGAATCAAGGGAAATGACTCGACTTAAAGGTACGTCTTTTAGGAATCAAAGGGGATGACTCGACTAAAAGGTACGTCTTATAGGAATCAAAGGGGATGATTCGACCAAAAGGTACGTCTTATAGAAATCCAAGGGGATGACTCGACTAAAAGGTACGTCTTATAGGAATCAAAGTGGATGACTCAACTAAAAGGTACGTCTTATAGGAATCAAGGGAAATTACTCGACTAAAAGGTACGTCTTATAGGAATCAAAGGGGATGACTCGACTAAAAGGTACGTCTTATAGGAATCAAAGGGGATGACTCAACTAAATGGTATGTTTTATAGGAATCAAAGCGGATGACTCGACTAAAAGGTACGTCTTATAGGAATCAAGGGAAATGACTCGACTAAAAGGTACGTTTTCTAGGAATCAAAGGAAATGACTTAACTAAAAGGTACGTCTTATAGGAATCAAAGGAGATGACTCAACTAAAAGGTACGTCTTATAGGAATCTAAGGGGATGACTCGACTAAAAGGTACGTCTTATAGGAATCAAGGGAAATGACTCGACTAAAAGGTACGTCTTCAAGGAATCAAAGGAAATGACTCAACTAAACGGTACGTCTTATAGGAATCAAAGGGGATGATTCGACTAAAAGGTATGTCTTATAGAAATCAAAGGGGATGACTCGACTAAAAGGTACGTCATATAGTAATCAAAGGAAATAACTCGACTAAAAGGTACGTCTGATAGGAATCAAAGGGGATGACTCGACTAAAAGGTACAAATTCTAGGGGTGAAAGGGGATGACTCGACTAAAAGGTACGTCTTATAGGAATCATAGGAGATGACTCAACTAAAAGGTACGTCTTATAGGAATCAAGGGAAATGACTCGACTAAAAGGTACGTCTTTTAGGAATCAAAGGGGATGACTCGACTAAAAGGTACGTCTTATAGGAATCAAAGGGGATGATTCGACCAAAAGGTACGTCTTATAGAAATCCAAGGGGATGACTCGACTAAAAGGTACGTCTTATAGGAATCAAAGTGGATGACTCAACTAAAAGGTACGTCTTATAGGAATCAAGGGAAATTACTCGACTAAAAGGTACGTCTTATAGGAATCAAAGGGGATGACTCGACTAAAAGGTACGTCTTATAGGAATCAAAGGGGATGACTCAACTAAATGGTATGTTTTATAGGAATCAAAGCGGATGACTCGACTAAAAGGTACGTCTTATAGGAATCAAGGGAAATGACTCGACTAAAAGGTACGTTTTCTAGGAATCAAAGGAAATGACTTAACTAAAAGGTACGTCTTATAGGAATCAAAGGAGATGACTCAACTAAAAGGTACATCTTATAGGAATCAAGGGAAATGACTCGACTAAAAGGTACGTCTTCAAGGAATCAAAGGAAATGACTCAACTAAACGGTATGTCTTATTGGAATCAAAGGGGATGACTCGACTAAAAGGTACGTCTTATAGGAATCAAAGGGGATGACTCGACTATAAGGTACGTCATATAGGAATCAAAGGAAATAACTCGACTAAAAGGTACGTCTGATAGGAATCAAAGGGGATGACTCGACTAAAAGGTACGTATTCTAGGGGTCAAAGGGGATGACTCGACTAAAAGGTACGTCTTATAGGAATCAAAGGAAATGACTCAACTAAAAGGTACGTCTTATAAGAATCAAAGGAAATGACTCGACTAAAAGGTACGTCTTCTAGGGGTCAAAGGGGATGACTCGACTAAAAGGTACGTCTTATAGGAATCAAAGGGGATGACTCAACTAAAAGTTACGTCTTATAGGAATCAAAGGAGATGACTCGACTAAAAGGTACGTCTTATAGGAATCAAAGGGGATGACTCGACTAAAAGTTACATCTTATAGGAATCAAAGGAGATGACTCGACTAAAAGGTACGTCTTATAGGAATCAAGGGAAATGACTCGACTAAAAGGTACGTCTTTTAGGAATCAAAGGGGATGACTCGACTAAAAGGTACGTCTTATAAGAATCAAAGGGGATGACTCGACCAAAAGGTACGTCTTATAGAAATCCAAGGGGATGACTCGACTAAAAGGTACGTGTTATAGGAATCAAAGGGGATGACTCGACTAAAAGGTATGACTTATAAGAATCAAGGGAAATGACTCGACTAAAAGGTACGTCTTCTATGAATCAAAGGGGATGACTCGACTAAAAGGTACGTCTTATAAGAATCAAAGGGGATGACTCAACTAAAATGTACGTCTTATAGGAATCAAAGGGGATGACTCGACTAAAAGGTACGTCTTCTAGGAATCTAAGGGAAATGGCTCCACTAAAAGGTACGTCTTATAGGAATCAAAGGAGATGACTCGACTAAAAGGTACGTCTTATAGGAATCAAAGGGGATGAATCGACTAAAAGGTACGTCTTATAGGAATCAAGGGAAATGACTCGACTAAAAGGAACGTCTTCAAGGAATCAAAGGAAATGACTCAACTAAAAGGTACGTCTGATAGGAATCAAAGGGGATGACTCAACTAATAGGTACGTATTCTAGGGGTCAAAGGGGATGACTCGACTAAAAGGTACGTCTTATAGGAATCAAAGGAAATGACTCAACTAAAAGGTACGTCTTATAGAAATCAAAGGAAATGACTAAACTAAAAGGTACGTCTTCTAGGGGTCAAAGGGGATGACTCGACTAAAAGGTACGTCTTATAGGAATCAAAGGGGATGACTCGACTAAAAGGTACGTCTTATAAGAATCAAAGGAGATGACTCGTCTAAAAGTTACGTCTTATAGGAATCAAGGGAAATGACTCGACTAAAAGGTACGTCTTTTAGGAATCAAAGGGGATGACTCGACAAAAAGGTACGTCTTATAGGAATCAAATGGGATGACTCGACTAAAAGGTACGTCTTATAGGAATCAAAGGGGATGACTCGACCAAAAGGTACGTCTTATAAAAATCCAAGGGGATGACTCGACTAAAAGGTACGTCTTATAGGAATCAAAGTGGATGACTCAACTAATAGGTACGTCTTATAGGAATCAAGGGAAATGACTCGACTAAAAGGTACGTCTTATAGGAATCAAAGGGGATGACTCGACTAAAAGGTACGTCTTATAGGAATCAAAGGGGATGACTCGACTAAAAGGTATGTTTTATAGGAATCAAAGCGGATGACTCGACTAAAAGGTACGTCTTATAGAATAAAGGGAAATGACTCGACTAAAAGGTACGTTTTCTAGGAATCAAATGAAATGACTCAACTAAAAGGTACGTCTTATAGGAATCAAAGGAGATGACTCAACTAAAAGGTACGTCTTATAGGAATCTAAGGGGATGACTCGACTAAAAGGTACGTCTTATAGGAATCAAGGGAAATGACTCGACTAAAAAGTACGTCTTCAAGGAATCAAAGGAAATGACTCAACTAAACGGTACGTCTTATAGGAATCAAAGGGGAAGACTCGACTAAAAGGTACGTCTTATAGGAATCAAAGGGGATGACTCGACTAAAAGGTACGTCATATAGGAATCAAACGAAATAACTCGACTAAAAGGTACGTCTGATAGGAATCAAAGGGGATGAGTCGACTAAAAGGTACGAATTCTAGGTGTCAAAGGGGATAACTCGACTAAAAGGTACGTCTTATAGGAATCAAAGGAAATGACTCAACTAAAAGGTACGTCTTATAGGAATCAAAGGAAATGACTCAACTAAAAGGTACGTCTCATAGGAATCTTAGGGGATGACTCGACTAAAAGGTACGTCTTATAGGAATCAAGGGAAATGACTCGACTAAAAGATACGTCTTCAAGGAATCAAAGGAAATGACTCAACTAAACGGTACGTCTTATAGGAATCAAAGGGGATGACTCGACTAAAAGGTACGTCTTATTGGAATCAATGGGGATGACTCGACTAAAAGGTACGTCATATAGGAATCAAAGGAAATAACTCGACTAAAAGGTACGTCTGATAGGAATCAAAGGGGATGACTCGACAAAAAGGTACGTATTCTAGGGGTCAAAGGGGATGACTCGACTAAAAGGTATGTCTAATAGGAATCAAAGGAAATGACTCAACTAAAAGGTACGTCTTATAGGAATCAAAGGAAATGACTCGACTAAAAGGTACGTCTTCTAGGGGACAAAGGAGATGACTCGACTAAAAGGTACGTCTTATAGGAATCAAAGGGGATGACTCGACTAAAAGTTACGTCTTATAGGAATCAAAGGAGATGACTCGACTAAAAGTTACGTCTTATAGGAATCAAAGAGGATGAATCGACTAAAAGTTACGTCTTATAGGAATCAAAGGAGATGACTCGACTAAAAGGTACGTCTTATAGGAATCAAGGGAAATGACTCGACTAAAAGGTACGTCTTTTAGGAATCAAAGGGGATGACTCGACTAAAAGGTACGTCTTATAAGAATCAAAGGGGATGACTCGACCAAAAGGTACTTCTTATAAAAATCCAAGGGGATGACACGACTAAAAGGTACGTCTTATAGGAATCAAAGGGGATGACTCGACTAAAAGGTATGTCTTATAGGAATCAAGGGAAATGACTCGACTAAAATGTACGTCTTCTATGAATCAAAGGGGATGACTCGACTAAAAGGTACGTCTTATAAGAATCAAAGGGGATGACTCAACTAAAAGGTACGTCTTATAAGAATCAAAGGGGATGACTCGACTAAAAGGTACGTCTTATAGGAATCAAGGGAAATGACTCGACTAATAGGTACGTCTTTTAGGAATCAAAGGGGATGACTCGACTAGATGGTACGTCTTATAGGAATCAAAGGGGATGACTCGACCAAAAGGTACGTCTTATAGAAATCCAAGGGGATGACTCGACTAAAAGGTACGTCTTATAGGAATCAAAGTGGATGACTCAACTAATAGGTACGTCTTATAGGAATCAAGGGAAATGACTCGACTATAAGGTACGTCTTATAGGAATCAAAGGGGATGACTCGACTAAAAGGTACGTCTTATAGGAATCAAAGGGGATGACTCGACTAAAAGGTATGTTTTATAGGAATCAAAGAGGATGACTCGACTAAAAGGTAAATCTTATAGGAATCAAGGAAAATGACTCGACTAAAAGATACGTTTTCTAGGAATCAAACGAAATGACTCAACTAAAAGGTACGTCTTATAGGAATCAAAAAAGATGACTCAACTAAAAGGTACGTCTTATAGGAATCTAAGGGGATAACTCGACTAAAAGGTACGTCTTATAGGAATCAAGGGAAATGACTCGACTAAAAGGTACGTCTTCAACGAATCAAAGGAAATGACTCAACTAAACGGTACGTCTTATAGGAATCAAAGGGGATGACTCGACTAAAAGGTACGTCTTATAGGAATCAAAGGGGATGACTCGACTAAAAGGTACTTCATATAGGAATCAACGGAAATAACTCGACTAAAAGGTACGTCTTATAGGAATCAAAGGGGATGACTCGACTAAAAGGTACGAATTCTAGGGGTGAAAGGGGATGACTCGACTAAAAGGTACGTCTTATAGGAATCTATGGAAATGACTCAACTAAAAGGTACGTCTTATAGGAATCAAAGGAAATGACTCGACTAAAAGGTACGTCTTCTAGGGGTAAAAGGGGATGACTCGACTAAAAGGTACGTCTTATAGGAATCAAAGGGGATGACTCGACTAAAAGTTACGTCTTATTGGAATCAAAGGAGATGACTCGACTAAAAGGTACGTCTTATAGGAATCAAGGGAAATGACTCGAATAAAAGGTACGTCTTTTAGGAATCAAAGGGGATAACTCGACTAAAAGGTACGTCTTATAGGAATCAAAGGGGATGATTCGACCAAAAGGTACGTCTTATAGAAATCCAAGGGGATGACTCGACTAAAAGGTACGTCTTATAGGAATCAAAGTGGATGACTCAACTAAAAGGTACGTCTTATAGAAATCAAGGGAAATGACTCGACTAAAAGGTACGTCTTATAGGAATCAAAGGGGATGACTCGACTAAAAGGTACGTCTTATAGGAATCAAAGGGGATGACTCGACTAAATGGTATGTTTTATAGGAATCAAAGCGGATGACTCGACTAAAAGGAACGTCTTATAGGAATCAAGGGAAATGACTCGACTAAAAGGTACGTTTTCTAGGAATCAAAGGAAATGACTCAACTAAAAGGTACGTTTTATAGGAATCAAAGGAGATGACTCAACTAAAAGGTACGTCTCATAGGAATCTAAGGGGATGACTCGACTAAAAGGTACGTCTTATAGGAATCAAGGGAAATGACTCGACTAAAAGATACGTCTTCAAGAAATCAAAGGAAATGACTCAACTAAACGGTACGTCTTATAGGAATCAAAGGGGATGACTCGACTAAAAGGTACGTCTTATAGGAATCAAAGGGGATGACTCGACTAAAAGTTACGTCTTTTAGGAATCCAAGGAGATGACTCGACTAAAAGGTACGTCTTATAGGAATCAAAGGGGATGACTCGACTAAAAGTTACGTCTTATAGGAATCAACGGAGATGACTCGACTAAAAGGTACGTCTTATAGGAATCAAGGGAAATGACTCGACTAACAGGTACGTCTTTTAGGAATCAAAGGGGATGACTCGACTAAAAGGTACGTCTTATAAGAATCAAAGGGGATGACTCGACCAAAAGGTACGTCTTATAGAAATCCAAGGGGATGACACGACTAAAAGGTACGTCTTATAGGAATCAAAGGGGATGACTCGACTAAAAGGTATGTCTTATAGGAATCAAGGGAAATGACTCGACTAAAATGTACGTCTTCTATGAATCAAAGGGGATGACTCGACTAAAAGGTACGTCTTATAAGAATCAAAGGGGATGACTCAACTAAAAGGTACGTCTTATTGGAATCAAAGGGGATGACTCGACTAAAAGGTACGTCTTATAAGAATCAAGTGAAAGGACTCGACTAAAAGGAACGTCTTCTAGGAATTTAAGGAAAAGACTCAACTAAAAGGTACGTCTTATAGGAATCAAAGGAGATGACACGACTAAAAGGTACGTCTTATAGCAATTAAAGGGGATGAATCGACTAAAAGGTACGTCTTATAGGAATCAAGGGAAATGACTCGACTAAAAGGAACGTCTTCAAGGAATAAAAGGAAATGACTCAACTAAAAGGTACGTCTGATAGGAATCAAAGGGGATGACTCGACTAATAGGTACGTATTCTAGGGGTCAAAGGGGATGACTCGACTAAAAGGTACGTCTTATCGGAATCAAAGGAAATGACTCAAATAAAAGATACGTCTTATAGGAATCAAAGGAAATGACTCGACTAAAAGGTACGTCTTCTAGGGGTCAAAGGGGATGACTCGACTAAAAGGTACGTCTTATAGGAATCAAAGGGGATGACTCGACTAAAAGGTACGTCTTATAGGAATCAAAGGAGATGACTCTACTAAAAGGTACGTCTTATAGGAATAAAGGGAAATGACTCGACTAAAAGGTACGTCTTTTAGGAATCAAAGAGGATGACTCGACTAAAAGGTACGTCTTATAGGAATCAAAGGGGATGACTCGACCAAAAGGTACGTCTTATAGAAATCCAAGGGGATGACTCGACTAAAAGATACGTCTTATAGGAATCAAAGTGGATGACTCAACTAATAGGTACGTCTTATAGGAATCAAGGGAAATGACTCGACTAAAAGGTACGTCTTATAGGAATCAAAGGGGATGACTCGACTAAAAGGTACGTCTTATAGGAATCAAAGGGGATGACTCGACTAAAAGGTATGTTTTATAGGAATCAAAGCGGATGACTCGACTAAAAGGTACGTCTTATAGGAATCAAGGGAAATGACTCGACTAAAAGGTATGTTTTCTAGGAATCAAAGGAAATGACTCAACTAAAAGGTACGTCTTATAGGAATCAAAAGAGATTACTCAACTAAAAGGTACGTCTTATAGGAATCTAAGGGGATGACTCGACTAAAAGGTACGTCTTATAGGTATCAAGGGAAATGACTCGACTAAAAGGTACGTCTTCAAGGAATCAAAGGAAATGACTCAACTAAACGGTACGTCTTATAGGAATCAAAGGGGATGACTCGACTAAAAGGTACGTCTTATAGGAATCAAAGGGGATGACTCGACTAAAAGGTACGTCATATAGGAATCAAAGGAAATAACTCGACTAAAACGTACGTATGATAGGAATCAAAGGGGATGACTCGACTAAAAGGTACGAATTCTAGGGGTCAAAGGGGATTACTCGACTAAAAAGTACGTCTTATAGGAATCAAAGGAAATGACTCAACTAAAAGGTACGTCTTATAGGAATCAAAGGAAATGACTAGACTAAAAGGTACGTCTTCTAGGGGTCAATGGGGATGACTCGACCAAAAGGTACGTCTTATAGGAATCAAAGGGGATGACTCGACTAAAAGTTACGTCTTATTGGAATCAAAGGAGATGACTCGACTAAAAAGTACGTCTTATAGGAATCAAGGGAAATGACTCGACTAAAAGGTACGTCTTTTAGGAATCAAAGGGGATGACTCGACTAAAAGGTACGTCTTATAGGAATCAAAGGGGATGACTCGACCAAAAGGTACGTCTTATAGAAATCCAAGGGGATGACTCGACTAAAACGTACGTCTTAGAGGAATCAAAGTGGATGACTCAACTAATAGGTACGTCTTATAGGAATCAAGGGAAATGACTCGACTAAAAGGTACGTCTTATAGTAATCAAAGGGGATGAATCGACTAAAAGGTACGTCTTATAGGAATCAAAGGGGATGACTCGACTAAAAGGTATGTTTTATAGGAATCAAAGGGGATGACTCGACTAAAAGGTACGTCTTATAGGAATCAAGTGAAATGACTCGACTAAAAGGTACATTTTCTAGGAATCAAAGGAAATGACTCAACTAAAAGGTACGTCTTATAGGAATCAAAGGAGATGACTCAACTAAAAGGTACGTCTTATAGGAATCTAAGGGGATGACTCGACTAAAAGGTACGTCTTATAGGAATCAAGGGAAATGACTCGACTAAAAGGTACGTCTTCAAGGAATCAAAGGAAATGACTCAACTAAACGGTACGTCTTATAGGAATCAAAGGGGATGATTCGACTAAAAGGTATGTCTTATAGAAATCAAAGGGGATGACTCGACTAAAAGGTACGTCATATAGTAATCAAAGGAAATAACTCGACTAAAAGGTACGTCTGATAGGAATCAAAGGGGATGACTCGACTAAAAGGTACAAATTCTAGGAGTGAAAGGGGATGACTCGACTAAAAGGTACGTCTTATAGGAATCATAGGAGATGACTCAACTAAAAGGTACGTCTTATAGGAATCAAGGGAAATGACTCGACTAAAAGGTACGTCTTTTAGGAATCAAAGTGGATGACTCGACTAAAAGGTACGTCTTATAGGAATCAAAGGGGATGATTCGACCAAAAGGTACGTCTTATAGAAATCCAAGGGGATGACTCGACTAAAAGGTACGTCTTATAGGAATCAAAGTGGATGACTCAACTAAAAGGTACGTCTTATAGGAATCAAGGGAAATTACTCGACTAAAAGGTACGTCTTATAGGAATCAAAGGGGATGACTCGACTAAAAGGTACGTCTTATAGGAATCAAAGGGGATGACTCAACTAAATGGTATGTTTTATAGGAATCAAAGCGGATGACTCGACTAAAAGGTACGTCTTATAGGAATCAAGGGAAATGACTCGACTAAAAGGTACGTTTTCTAGGAATCAAAGGAAATGACTTAACTAAAAGGTACGTCTTATAGGAATCAAAGGAGATGACTCAACTAAAAGGTACGTCTTATAGGAATCTAAGGGGATGACTCGACTAAAAGGTACGTCTTATAGGAATCAAGGGAAATGACTCGACTAAAAGGTACGTCTTCAAGGAATCAAAGGAAATGACTCAACTAAACGGTATGTCTTATTGGAATCAAAGGGGATGACTCGACTAAAAGGTACGTCTTATAGGAATCAAAGGGGATGACTCGACTAAAAGGTACGTCATATAGGAATCAAAGGAAATAACTCGACTAAAAGGTACGTCTGATAGGAATCAAAGGGGATGACTCGACTAAAAGGTACGTATTCTAGGGGTCAAAGGGGATGACTCGACTAAAAGGTACGTCTTATAGGAATCAAAGGAAATGACTCAACTAAAAGGTACGTCTTATAAGAATCAAAGGAAATGACTCGACTAAAAGGTACGTCTTCTAGGGGTCAATGGGGATGACTCGACCAAAAGGTACGTCTTATAGGAATCAAAGGGGATGACTCGACTAAAAGTTACGTCTTATTGGAATCAAAGGAGATGACTCGACTAAAAAGTACGTCTTATAGGAATCAAGGGAAATGACTCGACTAAAAGGTACGTCTTTTAGGAATCAAAGGGGATGACTCGACTAAAAGGTACGTCTTATAGGAATCAAAGGGGATGACTCGACCAAAAGGTACGTCTTATAGAAATCCAAGGGGATGACTCGACTAAAAGGTACGTCTTAGAGGAATCAAAGTGGATGACTCAACTAATAGGTACGTCTTATAGGAATCAAGGGAAATGACTCGACTAAAAGGTACGTCTTATAGGAATCAAAGGGGATGACTCGACTAAAAGGTACGTCTTATAGGAATCAAAGGGGATGACTCGACTAAAAGGTATGTTTTATAGGAATCAAAGGGGATGACTCGACTAAAAGGTACGTCATATAGGAATCAAGTGAAATGACTCGACTAAAAGGTACATTTTCTAGGAATCAAAGGAAATGACTCAACTAAAAGGTACGTCTTATAGGAATCAAAGGAGATGACTCAACTAAAAGGTACGTCTTATAGGAATCTAAGGGGATGACTCGACTAAAAGGTACGTCTTATAGGAATCAAGGGAAATGACTCGACTAAAAGGTACGTCTTCAAGGAATCAAAGGAAATGACTCAACTAAACGGTACGTCTTATAGGAATCAAAGGGGATGATTCGACTAAAAGGTATGTCTTATAGAAATCAAAGGGGATGACTCGACTAAAAGGTACGTCATATAGTAATCAAAGGAAATAACTCGACTAAAAGGTACGTCTGATAGGAATCAAAGGGGATGACTCGACTAAAAGGTACAAATTCTAGGGGTGAAAGGGGATGACTCGACTAAAAGTTACGTCTTATAGGAATCATAGGAGATGACTCAACTAAAAGGTACGTCTTATAGGAATCAAGGGAAATGACTCGACTAAAAGGTACGTCTTTTAGGAATCAAAGGGGATGACTCGACTAAAAGATACGTCTTATAGGAATCAAAGGGGATGATTCGACCAAAAGGTACGTCTTATAGAAATCCAAGGGGATGACTCGACTAAAAGGTACGTCTTATAGGAATCAAAGTGGATGACTCAACTAAAAGGTACGTCTTATAGGAATCAAGGGAAATTACTCGACTAAAAGGTACGTCTTATAGGAATCAAAGGGGATGACTCGACTAAAAGGTACGTCTTATAGGAATCAAAGGGGATGACTCAACTAAATGGTATGTTTTATAGGAATAAAAGCGGATGACTCGACTAAAAGGTACGTCTTATAGGAATCAAGGGAAATGACTCGACTAAAAGGTACGTTTTCTAGGAATCAAAGGAAATGACTTAACTAAAAGGTACGTCTTATAGGAATCAAAGGAGATGACTCAACTAAAAGGTACGTCTTATAGGAATCTAAGGGGATGACTCGACTAAAAGGTACGTCTTATAGGAATCAAGGGAAATGACTCGACTAAAAGGTACGTCTTCAAGGAATCAAAGGAAATGACTCAACTAAACGGTATGTCTTATTGGAATCAAAGGGGATGACTCGACTAAAAGGTACGTCTTATAGGAATCAAAGGGGATGACTCGACTAAAAGGTACGTCATATAGGAATCAAAGGAAATAACTCGACTAAAAGGTACGTCTGATAGGAATCAAAGGGGATGACTCGACTAAAAGGTACGTATTCTAGGGGTCAAAGGGGATGACTCGACTAAAAGGTACGTCTTATAGGAATCAAAGGAAATGACTCAACTAAAAGGTACGTCTTATAAGAATCAAAGGAAATGACTCGACTAAAAGGTACGTCTTCTAGGGGTCAATGGGGATGACTCGACCAAAAGGTACGTCTTATAGGAATCAAAGGGGATGACTCGACTAAAAGTTACGTCTTATTGGAATCAAAGGAGATGACTCGACTAAAAAGTACGTCTTATAGGAATCAAGGGAAATGACTCGACTAAAAGGTACGTCTTTTAGGAATCAAAGGGAATGACTCGACTGAAAGGTACGTCTTATAGGAATCAAAGGGGATGACTCGACCAAAAGGTACGTCTTATAGAAATCCAAGGGGATGACTCGACTAAAAGGTACGTCTTAGAGGAATCAAAGTGGATGACTCAACTAATAGGTACGTCTTATAGGAATCAAGGGAAATGACTCGACTAAAAGGTACGTCTTATAGGAATCAAAGGGGATGACTCGACTAAAAGGTACGTCTTATAGGAATCAAAGGGGATGACTCGACTAAAAGGTATGTTTTATAGGAATCAAAGGGGATGACTCGACTAAAAGGTACGTCTTATAGGAATCAAGTGAAATGACTCGACTAAAAGGTACATTTTCTAGGAATCAAAGGAAATGACTCAACTAAAAGGTACGTCTTATAGGAATCAAAGGAGATGACTCAACTAAAAGGTACGTCTTATAGGAATCTAAGGGGATGACTCGACTAAAAGGTACGTCTTATAGGAATCAAGGGAAATGACTCGACTAAAAGGTACGTCTTCAAGGAATCAAAGGAAATGACTCAACTAAACGGTACGTCTTATAGGAATCAAAGGGGATGATTCGACTAAAAGGTATGTCTTATAGAAATCAAAGGGGATGACTCGACTAAAAGGTACGTCATATAGTAATCAAAGGAAATAACTCGACTAAAAGGTACGTCTGATAGGAATCAAAGGGGATGACTCGACTAAAAGGTACAAATTCTAGGGGTGAAAGGGGATGACTCGACTAAAAGGTACGTCTTATAGGAATCATAGGAGATGACTCAACTAAAAGGTACGTCTTATAGGAATCAAGGGAAATGACTCGACTAAAAGGTACGTCTTTTAGGAATCAAAGGGGATGACTCGACTAAAAGGTACGTCTTATAGGAATCAAAGGGGATGATTCGACCAAAAGGTACGTCTTATAGAAATCCAAGGGGATGACTCGACTAAAAGGTACGTCTTATAGGAATCAAAGTGGATGACTCAACTAAAAGGTACGTCTTATAGGAATCAAGGGAAATTACTCGACTAAAAGGTACGTCTTATAGGAATCAAAGGGGATGACTCGACTAAAAGGTACGTCTTATAGGAATCAAAGGGGATGACTCAACTAAATGGTATGTTTTATAGGAATCAAAGCGGATGACTCGACTAAAAGGTACGTCTTGTAGGAATCAAGGGAAATGACTCGACTAAAAGGTACGTTTTCTAGGAATCAAAGGAAATGACTTAACTAAAAGGTACGTCTTATAGGAATCAAAGGAGATGACTCAACTAAAAGGTACGTCTTATAGGAATCTAAGGGGATGACTCGACTAAAAGGTACGTCTTATAGGAATCAAGGGAAATGACTCGACTAAAAGGTACGTCTTCAAGGAATCAAAGGAAATGACTCAACTAAACGGTATGTCTTATTGGAATCAAAGGGGATGACTCGACTAAAAGGTACGTCTTATAGGAATCAAAGGGGATGACTCGACTAAAAGGTACGTCATATAGGAATCAAAGGAAATAACTCGACTAAAAGGTACGTCTGATAGGAATCAAAGGGGATGACTCGACTAAAAGGTACGTATTCTAGGGGTCAAAGGGGATGACTCGACTAAAAGGTACGTCTTATAGGAATCAAAGGAAATGACTCAACTAAAAGGTACGTCTTACAAGAATCAAAGGAAATGACTCGACTAAAAGGTACGTCTTCTAGGGGTCAAAGGGGATGACTCGACTAAAAGGTACGTCTTATAGGAATCAAAGGGGATGACTCATCTAAAAGTTACGTCTTATAGGAATCAAAGGAGATGACTCGACTAAAAGGTACGTCTTATAGGAATCAAAGGGGATGACTCGACTAAAAGTTACATCTTATAGGAATCAAAGGAGATGACTCGACTAAAAGGTACGTCTTATAGGAATCAAGGGAAATGACTCGACTAAAAGGTACGTCTTTTAGGAATCAAAGGGGATGACTCGACTAGAAGGTACGTCTTATAAGAATCAAAGGGTATGACTCGACCAAAAGGTACGTCTTATAGAAATCCAAGGGGATGACTCGACTAAAAGGTACGTGTTATAGGAATCAAAGGGGATGACTCGACTAAAAGGTATGACTTATAAGAATCAAGGGAAATGACTCGACTAAAAGGTACGTCTTCTATGAATCAAAGGGGATGACTCGACTAAAAGGTACGTCTTATAAGAATCAAAGGGGATGACTCAACTAAAATGTACGTCTTATAGGAATCAAAGGGGATGACTCGACTAAAAGGTACTTCTTATAAGAATCAAGTGAAAGGACTCGACAAAAAGGTACGTCTTCTAGGAATCTAAGGGAAATGGCTCAACTAAAAGGTACGTCTTATAGGAATCAAAGGAGATGACTCGACTAAAAGGTACGTCTTATAGGAATCAAAGGGGATAAATCGACTAAAAGGTACGTCTTATAGGAATCAAGGGAAATGACTCGACTAAAAGGAACGTCTTCAAGGAATCAAAGGAAATGACTCAACTAAAAGGTACGTCTGATAGGAATCAAAGGGGATGACTCGACTAATAGGTACGTATTCTAGGGGTCAAAGGGGATGACTCGACTAAAAGGTACGTCTTATAGGAATCAAAGGAAATGACTCAACTAAAAGGTACGTCTTATAGAAATCAAAGGAAATGACTAAACTAAAAGGTACGTCTTCTAGGGGTCAAAGGGGATGACTCGACTAAAAGGTACGTCTTATAGTAATCAAAGGGGATGACTCGACTAAAAGGTACGTCTTATAAGAATCAAAGGAGATGACTCGTCTAAAAGGTACGTCTTATAGGAATCAAGGGAAATGACTCGACTAAAAGGTACGTCTTTTAGGAATCAAAGGGGATGACTCGACAAAAAGGTACGTCTTATAGGAATCAAATGGGATGACTCGACTAAAAGGTACGTCTTATAGGAATCAAAGGGGATGACTCGACCAAAAGGTACGTCTTATAAAAATCCAAGGGGATGACTCGACTAAAAGGTACGTCTTATAGGAATCAAAAGGGATGACTCAACTAATAGGTACGTCTTATAGGAATCAAGGGAAATGACTCGACTAAAAGGTACGTCTTATAGGAATCAAAGGGGATGACTCGACTAAAAGGTACGTCTTATAGGAATCAAAGGGGATGACTCGACTAAAAGGTATGTTTTATAGGAATCAAAGCGGATGACTCGACTAAAAGGTATGTCTTATAGGAATCAAGGGAAATGACTCGACTAAAAGGTACGTTTTCTAGGAATCAAATGAAATGACTCAACTAAAAGGTACGTCTTATAGGAATCAAAGGAGATGACTCAACTAAAAGGTACGTCTTATAGGAATCTAAGGGGATGACTCGATTAAAAGGTACGTCTTATAGGAATCAAGGGAAATGACTCGACTAAAAAGTACGTCTTCAAGGAATCAAAGGAAATGACTCAACTAAACGGTACGTCTTATAGGAATCAAAGGGGAAGACTCGACTAAAAGGTACGTCTTATAGGAATCAAAGGGGATGACTCGACTAAAAGGTACGTCATATAGGAATCAAACGAAATAACTCGACTAAAAGGTACGTCTGATAGGAATCTAAGGGGATGAGTCGACTAAAAGGTACGAATTCTAGGGGTCAAAGGGGATAACTCGACTAAAAGGTACGTCTTATAGGAATCAAAGGAAATGACTCAACTAAAAGGTACGTCTTATAGGAATCAAAGGAAATGACTCAACTAAAAGGTACGTCTCATAGGAATCTAAGGGGATGACTCGACTAAAAGGTACGTCTTATAGGAATCAAGGGAAATGACTCGACTAAAAGATACGTCTTCAAGGAATCAAAGGAAATGACTCAACTAAACGGTATGTCTTATAGGTATCAAAGGGGATGACTCGACTAAAAGGTACGTCTTATTGGAATCAAAGGGGATGACTCGACTAAAAGGTACGTCATATAGGAATCAAAGGAAATAACTCGACTAAAAGGTACGTCTGATAGGAATCAAAGGGGATGACTCGACAAAAAGGTACGTATTCTAGGGGTCAAAGGGGATGACTCGACTAAAAGGTACGTCTTATAGGAATCAAAGGAAATGACTCAACTAAAAGGTACGTCTTATAGGAATCAAAGGAAATGACTCGACTAAAAGGTACGTCTTCTAGGGGACAAAGGAGATGACTCGACTAAAAGGTACGTCTTATAGGAATCAAAGGGGATGACTCGACTAAAAGTTACGTCTTATAGGAATCAAAGGAGATGACTCGACTAAAAGGTACGTCTTATAGGAATCAAAGGGGATGAATCGACTAAAAGTTACGTCTTATAGGAATCAAAGGAGATGACTCGACTAAAAGGTACGTCTTATAGGAATCAAGGGAAATGACTCGACTAAAAGGTACGTCTTTTAGGAATCAAAGGGGATGACTCGACTAAAAGGTACGTCTTATAAGAATCAAAGGGGATGACTCGACCAAAAGGTACGTCTTATAAAAATCCAAGGGGATGACACGACTAAAAGGTACGTCTTATAGGAATCAAAGGGGATGACTCGACTAAAAGGTATGTCTTATAGGAATCAAGGGAAATGACTCGACTAAAATGTACGTCTTCTATGAATCAAAGGGGATGACTCGACTAAAAGGTACGTCTTATAAGAATCAAAGGGGATGACTCAACTAAAAGGTACGTCTTATAAGAATCAAAGGGGATGACTCGACTAAAAGGTACGTCTTATAGGAATCAAGGGAAATGACTCGACTAAAAAGTACGTCTTCAAGGAATCAAAGGAAATGACTCAACTAAACGGTACGTCTTATAGGAATCAAAGGGGAAGACTCGACTAAAAGGTACGTCTTATAGGAATCAAAGGGGATGACTCGACTAAAAGGTACGTCATATAGGAATCAAACGAAATAACTCGACTAAAAGGTACGTCTGATAGGAATCAAAGGGGATGAGTCGACTAAAAGGTACGAATTCTAGGGGTCAAAGGGGATAACTCGACTAAAAGGTACGTCTTATAGGAATCAAAGGAAATGACTCAACTAAAAGGTACGTCTTATAGGAATCAAAGGAAATGACTCAACTAAAAGGTACGTCTCATAGGAATCTAAGGGGATGACTCGACTAAAAGGTACGTCTTATAGGAATCAAGGGAAATGACTCGACTAAAAGATACGTCTTCAAGGAATCAATGGAAATGACTCAACTAAACGGTACGTCTTATAGGAATCAAAGGGGATGACTCGACTAAAAGGTACGTCTTATTGGAATCAAAGGGGATGACTCGACTAAAAGGTACGTCATATAGGAATCAAAGGAAATAACTCGACTAAAAGGTACGTCTGATAGGAATCAAAGGGGATGACTCGACAAAAAGGTACGTATTCTAGGGGTCAAAGGGGATGACTCGACTAAAAGGTACGTCTTATAGGAATCAAAGGAAATGACTCAACTAAAAGGTACGTCTTATAGGAATCAAAGGAAATGACTCGACTAAAAGGTACGTCTTCTAGGGGACAAAGGAGATGACTCGACTAAAAGGTACGTCTTATAGGAATCAAAGGGGATGACTCGACTAAAAGTTACGTCTTATAGGAATCAAAGGAGATGACTCGACTAAAAGGTACGTCTTATAGGAATCAAAGGGGATGAATCGACTAAAAGTTACGTCTTATAGGAATCAAAGGGGATGACTCGACTAAAAGTTACGTCTCATTGGAATCAAAGGAGATGACTCGACTAAAAGGTACGTCTTATAGGAATCAAGGGAAATGACTCGAATAAAAGGTACGTCTTTTAGGAATCAAAGGGGATGAATCGACTAAAAGGTACGTCTTATTGGAATCAAAGGGGATGACTCGACTAAAAGGTACGTCATATAGGAATCAAAGGAAATAACTCGACTAAAAGGTACGTCTGATAGGAATCAAAGGGGATGACTCGACTAAAAGGTATGTCTTATAGGAATCAAGGGAAATGACTCGACTAAAATGTACGTCTTCTATGAATCAAAGGGGATGACTCGACTAAAAGGTACGTCTTATAAGAATCAAAGGGGATGACTCTACTAAAAGGTACGTCTTATAAGAATCAAAGGGGATGACTCGACTAAAAGGTACGTCTTATAGGAATCAAGGGAAATGACTCGACTAATAGGTACGTCTTTTAGGAATCAAAGGGGATGACTCGACTAGATGGTACGTCTTATAGGAATCAAAGGGGATGACTCGACCAAAAGGTACGTCTTATAGAAATCCAAGGGGATGACTCGACTAAAAGGTACGTCTTATAGGAATCAAAGTGGATGACTCAACTAATAGGTACGTCTTATAGGAATCAAGGGAAATGACTCGACTATAAGGTACGTCTTATAGGAATCAAAGGGGATGACTCGTCTAAAAGGTACGTCTTATAGGAATCAAAGGGGATGACTCGACTAAAAGGTATGTTTTATAGGAATCAAAGCGGATGACTCGACTAAAAGGTAAATCTTATAGGAATCAAGGAAAATGACTCGACTAAAAGATACGTTTTCTAGGAATCAAACGAAATGACTCAACTAAAAGGTACGTCTTATAGGAATCAAAAAAGATGACTCAACTAAAAGGTACGTCTTATAGGAATCTAAGGGGATGACTCGACTAAAAGGTACGTCTTATAAGAATCAAGGGAAATGACTCGACTAAAAGGTACGTCTTCAACGAATCAAAGGAAATGACTCAACTAAACGGTACGTCTTATAGGAGTCAAAGGGGATGACTCGACTAAAAGGTACGTCTTATAGGAATCAAAGGGGATGACTCGACTAAAAGGTACTTAATATAGGAATCAACGGAAATAACTCGACTAAAAGGTACGTCTTATAGGAATCAAAGGGGATGACTCGACTAAAAGGTACGAATTCTAGGGGTGAAAGG
This sequence comes from Capsicum pubescens, assembly GCA_030864215.1. NCBI lineage: Eukaryota > Viridiplantae > Streptophyta > Magnoliopsida > Solanales > Solanaceae > Capsicum > Capsicum pubescens. The sequence goes on along the minus strand of CM061545.1, from coordinate 269,191,781 downwards.
GGATGACTCGACTAAAAGGTACGTCTTATAGGAATCAATGGAAATGACTCAACTAAAAGGTACGTCTTATAGGAATCAAAGGAAATGACTCGACTAAAAGGTACGTCTTCTAGGGGTAAAAGGGGATGACTCGACTAAAAGGTACGTCTTATAGGAATCAAAGGGGATGACTCGACTAAAAGTTACGTCTCATTGGAATCAAAGGAGATGACTCGACTAAAAGGTACGTCTTATAGGAATCAAGGGAAATGACTCGAATAAAAGGTACGTCTTTTAGGAATCAAGGGAAATGACTCGACTAATAGGTACGTCTTTTAGGAATCAAAGGGGATGACTCGACTAGATGGTACGTCTTATAGGAATCAAAGGGGATGACTCGACCAAAAGGTACGTCTTATAGAAATCCAAGGGGATGACTCGACTAAAAGGTACGTCTTATAGGAATCAAAGTGGATGACTCAACTAATAGGTACGTCTTATAGGAATCAAGGGAAATGACTCGACTATAAGGTACGTCTTATAGGAATCAAAGGGGATGACTCGACTAAAAGGTACGTCTTATAGGAATCAAAGGGGATGACTCGACTAAAAGGTATGTTTTATAGGAATCAAAGCGGATGACTCGACTAAAAGGTAAATCTTATAGGAATCAAGGAAAATGACTCGACTAAAAGATACGTTTTCTAGGAATCAAACGAAATGACTCAACTAAAAGGTACGTCTTATAGGAATCAAAAAAGATGACTCAACTAAAAGGTACGTCTTATAGGAATCTAAGGGGATGACTCGACTAAAAGGTACGTCTTATAAGAATCAAGGGAAATGACTCGACTAAAAGGTACGTCTTCAACGAATCAAAGGAAATGACTCAACTAAACGGTACGTCTTATAGGAGTCAAAGGGGATGACTCGACTAAAAGGTACGTCTTATAGGAATCAAAGGGGATGACTCGACTAAAAGGTACTTCATATAGGAATCAACGGAAATAACTCGACTAAAAGGTACGTCTTATAGGAATCAAAGGGGATGACTCGACTAAAAGGTACGAATTCTAGGGGTGAAAGGGGATGACTCGACTAAAAGGTACGTCTTATAGGAATCAATGGAAATGACTCAACTAAAAGGTACGTCTTATAGGAATCAAAGGAAATGACTCGACTAAAAGGTACGTCTTCTAGGGGTAAAAGGGGATGACTCGACTAAAAGGTACGTCTTATAGGAATCAAAGGGGATGACTCGACTAAAAGTTACGTCTCATTGGAATCAAAGGAGATGACTCGACTAAAAGGTACGTCTTATAGGAATCAAGGGAAATGACTCGAATAAAAGGTACGTCTTTTAGGAATCAAAGGGGATAACTCGACTAAAAGGTACGTCTTATAGGAATCAAAGGGGATGATTCGACCAAAAGGTACGTCTTATAGAAATCCAAGGGGATGACTCGACTAAAAGGTACGTCTTATAGGAATCAAAGTGGATGACCCAACTAAAAGGTACGTCTTATAGAAATCAAGGGAAATGACTCGACTAAAAGGTACGTCTTATAGGAATCAAAGGGGATGACTCGACTAAAAGGTACGTCTTATAGGAATCAAAGGGGATGACTCGACTAAATGGTATGTTTTATAGGAATCAAAGCGGATGACACGACTAAAAGGAACGTCTTATAGGAATCAAGGGAAATGACTCGACTAAAAGGTACGTTTTCTAGGAATCAAAGGAAATGACTCAACTAAAAGGTACGTTTTATAGGAATCAAAGGAGATGACTCAACTAAAAGGTACGTCTCATAGGAATCTAAGGGGATGACTCGACTAAAAGGTACGTCTTATAGGAATCAAGGGAAATGACTCGACTAAAAGATACGTCTTCAAGAAATCAAAGGAAATGACTCAACTAAACGGTACGTCTTATAGGAATCAAAGGGGATGACTCGACTAAAAGGTACGTCTTATAGGAATCAAAGGGGATGACTCGACTAAAAGTTACGTCTTTTAGGAATCCAAGGAGATGACTCGACTAAAAGGTACGTCTTATAGGAATCAAAGGGGATGACTCGACTAAAAGTTACGTCTTATAGGAATCAACGGAGATGACTCGACTAAAAGGTACGTCTTATAGGAATCAAGGGAAATGACTCGACTAAAAGGTACGTCTTTTAGGAATCAAAGGGGATGACTCGACTAAAAGGTACGTCTTATAAGAATCAAAGGGGATGACTCGACCAAAAGGTACGTCTTATAGAAATCCAAGGGGATGACACGACTAAAAGGTACGTCTTATAGGAATCAAAGGGGATGACTCGACTAAAAGGTATGTCTTATAGGAATCAAGGGAAATGACTCGACTAAAATGTACGTCTTCTATGTATCAAAGGGGATGACTCGACTAAAAGGTACGTCTTATAAGAATCAAAGGGGATGACTCAACTAAAAGGTACGACTTATAGGAATCAAAGGGGATGACTCGACTAAAAGGTACGTCTTATAAGAATCAATTGAAAGGACTCGACTAAAAGGAACGTCTTCTAGGAATCTAAGGAAAAGACTCAACTAAAAGGTACGTCTTATAGGAATCAAAGGAGATGACACGACTAAAAGGTACGTCTTATAGCAATTAAAGGGGATGAATCGACTAAAAGGTACGTCTTATAGGAATCAAGGGAAATGACTCGACTAAAAGGAACGTCTTCAAGGAATAAAAGGAAATGACTCAACTAAAAGGTACGTCTGATAGGAATCAAAGGGGATGACTCGACTAATAGGTACGTATTCTAGGGGTCAAAGGGGATGACTCGACTAAAAGGTACGTCTTATCGGAATCAAAGGAAATGACTCAAATAAAAGATACGTCTTATAGGAATCAAAGGAACTGACTCGACTAAAAGGTACGTCTTCTAGGGGTCAAAGGGGATGACTCGACTAAAAGGTACGTCTTATAGGAATCAAAGGGGATGACTCGACTAAAAGGTACGTCTTATAGGAATCAAAGGAGATGACTCTACTAAAAGGTACGTCTTATAGTAATCAAGGGAAATGACTCGACTAAAAGGTACGTCTTTTAGGAATCAAAGAGGATGACTCGACTAAAAGGTACGTCTTATAGGAATCAAAGGGGATGACTCGACCAAAAGGTACGTCTTATAGAAATCCAAGGGGATGACTCGACTAAAAGATACGTCTTATAGGAATCAAAGTGGATGACTCAACTAATAGGTACATCTTATAGGAATCAAGGGAAATGACTCGACTAAAAGGTACGTCTTATAGGAATCAAAGGGGATGACTCGACTAAAAGGTACGTCTTATAGGAATCAAAGGGGATGACTTGACTAAAAGGAATGTTTTATAGGAATCAAAGCGGATGACTCGACTAAAAGGTACGTCTTATAGGAATCAAGGGAAATGACTCGACTAAAAGGTACGTTTTCTAGGAATCAAAGGAAATGACTCAACTAAAAGGTACGTCTTATAGGAATCAAAGGAGATTACTCAACTAAAAGGTACGTCTTATAGGAATCTAAGGGGATGACTCGACTAAAAGGTACGTCTTATAGGAATCAAAGTGGATGACTCAACTAAAAGGTACGTCTTATAGAAATCAAGGGAAATGACTCGACTAAAAGGTACGTCTTCAAGGAATCAAAGGAAATGACTCAACTAAACGGTACGTCTTATAGGAATCAAAGGGGATGACTCGACTAAAAGGTACGTCTTATAGGAATCAAAGGGGATGACTCGACTAAAAGGTACGTCATATAGGAATCAAAGGAAATAACTCGACTAAAACGTACGTCTGATAGGAATCAAAGGGGATGACTCGACTAAAAGGTACGAATTCTAGGGGTCAAAGGGGATTACTCGACTAAAAAGTACGTCTTATAGGAATCAAAGGAAATGACTCAACTAAAAGGTACGTCTTATAGGAATCAAAGGAAATGACTAGACTAAAAGGTACGTCTTCTAGGGGTCAAAGGGGATGACTCGACCAAAAGGTACGTCTTATAGGAATCAAAGGGGATGACTCGACTAAAAGTTACGTCTTATTGGAATCAAAGGAGATGACTCGACTAAAAAGTACGTCTTATAGGAATCAAGGGAAATGACTCGACTAAAAGTTACGTCTTTTAGGAATCAAAGGGGATGACTCGACTAAAAGGTACGTCTTATAGGAATCAAAAGGGGATGACTCGACCAAAAGGTACGTCTTATAGAAATCCAAGGGGATGACTCGACTAAAAGGTACGTCTTAGAGGAATCAAAGTGGATGACTCAACTAATAGGTACGTCTTATAGGAATCAAGGGAAATGACTCGACTAAAAGGTACGTCTTATAGGAATCAAAGGGGATGACTCGACTAAAAGGTACGTCTTATAGGAATCAAAGGGGATGACTCGACTAAAAGGTATGTTTTATAGGAATCAAAGGGGATGACTCGACTAAAAGGTACGTCTTATAGGAATCAAGTGAAATGACTCGACTAAAAGGTACGTTTTCTAGGAATCAAAGGAAATGACTCAACTAAAAGGTACGTCTTATAGGAATCAAAGGAGATGACTCAACTAAAAGGTACGTCTTATAGGAATCTAAGGGGATGACTCGACTAAAAGGTACGTCTTATAGGAATCAAGGGAAATGACTCGACTAAAAGGTACGTCTTCAACGAATCAAAGGAAATGACTCAACTAAACGGTACGTCTTATAGGAATCAAAGGGGATGACTCGACTAAAAGGTACAAATTCTAGGGTTGAAAGGGGATGACTCGACTAAAAGGTACGTCTTATAGGAATCAAAGGGGATGACTCGACTAAAAGTTACGTCTCATTGGAATCAAAGGAGATGACTCGACTAAAAGGTACGTCTTATAGGAATCAAGGGAAATGACTCGAATAAAAGGTACGTCTTTTAGGAATCAAAGGGGATAACTCGACTAAAAGGTACGTCTTATAGGAATCAAAGGGGATGATTCGACCAAAAGGTACGTCTTATAGAAATCCAAGGGGATGACTCGACTAAAAGGTACGTCTTATAGGAATCAAAGTGGATGACCCAACTAAAAGGTACGTCTTATAGAAATCAAGGGAAATGACTCGACTAAAAGGTACGTCTTATAGGAATCAAAGGGGATGACTCGACTAAAAGGTACGTCTTATAGGAATCAAAGGGGATGACTCGACTAAATGGTATGTTTTATAGGAATCAAAGCGGATGACTCGACTAAAAGGAACGTCTTATAGGAATCAAGGGAAATGACTCGACTAAAAGGTACGTTTTCTAGGAATCAAAGGAAATGACTCAACTAAAAGGTACGTTTTATAGGAATCAAAGGAGATGACTCAACTAAAAGGTACGTCTCATAGGAATCAAGGGAAATGACTCGACTAAAAGGTACGTCTTCAAGGAATCAAAGGAAATGATTCAACTAAACGGTATGTCTTATAGGAATCAAAGGGGATGACTCGACTAAAAGGTACGTCTTATAGGAATCAAAGGGGATGACTCGACTAAAAGGTACGTCATATAGGAATCAAAGGAAATAACTAGACTAAAAGGTACGTCTGATAGGAATCAAAGGGGATGACTCGACTAAAAGGTACGTATTCTAGGGGTCAAAGGGGATGACTCGACTAAAAGGTACGTCTTATAGGAATCAAAGCGGATGACTCGACTAAAAGGTACGTCTTATAGTAATCAAGGGAAATGACTCGACTAAAAGGTACGTTTTCTAGGAATCAAAGGAAATGACTTAACTAAAAGGTACGTCTTATAGGAATCAAAGGAGATGACTCAACTAAATGGTACTTCTTATAGGAATCTAAGGGGATGACTCGACTGAAAGGTACGTCTTATAGTAATCAAGGGAAATGACTCGACTAAAAGGTACGTTTTCTAGGAATCAAAGGAAATGACTTAACTAAAAGGTACGTCTTATAGGAATCAAAGGAGATGACTCAACTAAATGGTACTTCTTATAGGAATCTAAGGGGATGACTCGACTGAATGGTATGTTTTATAGGAATCAAAGCGGATGACTCGACTAAAAGGTACGTCTTATAGTAATCAAGGGAAATGACTCGACTAAAAGGTACGTTTTCTAGGAATCAAAGGAAATGACTTAACTAAAAGGTACGTCTTATAGGAATCAAAGGAGATGACTCAACTAAATGGTACTTCTTATAGGAATCTAAGGGGATGACTCGACTGAAAGGTACGTCTTATAGGAATCAAGGGAAATGACTCGACTAAAAGGTACGTCTTCAAGGAATCAAAGGAAATGACTCAACTAAACGGTATGTCTTATAGGAATCAAAGGGGATGACTCGACTAAAAGGTACGTCTTATAGGAATCAAAGGGGATGACTCGACTAAAAGGTACGTCATATAGGAATCAAAGGAAATAACTCGACTAAAAGGTACGTCTGATAGGAATCAAAGGGGATGACTCGACTAAAAGGTACGTATTCTAGGGGTCAAAGGGGATGACTCGACTAAAAGGTACGTCTTATAGGAATCAAAGGAAATGACTCAACTAAAAGGTACGTCTTATAGGAATCAAAGGAAATGACTCGACTAAAAGGTACGTCTTCTAGGGGTCAAAGGGGATGACTCGACTAAAAGGTACGTCTTATAGGAATCAATGGGGATGACTCAACTAAAAGTTACGTCTTATAGGAATCAAAGGAGATGACTCGACTAAAAGGTACGTCTTATAGGAATTAAAGGGGATGACTCAACTAAAAGTTACGTCTTATAAGAATCAAAGGAGATGACTCGACTAAAAGGAACGTCTTATAGGAATCAAGGGAAATGACTCGACTAAAAGGTACGTCTTTTAGGAATCAAAGGGGATGACTCGACTAAAAGGTACGTCTTATAAGAATCAAAGGGGATGACTCGACCAAAAGGTACGTCTTATAGAAATCCAAGGGGATGACTCGACTAAAAGGTACATCTTATAGGAATTAAAGGGGATGACTCGACTAAAAGGTATGTCTTATAGGAATCAAGGGAAATGACTCGACTAAAAAGTACGTCTTATAGGAATCAAAGGAAATGACTCAACTAAAAGGTACGTCTTATAGGAATCAAAGGAAATGACTAGACTAAAAGGTACGTCTTCTAGGGGTCAAAGGGGATGACTCGACCAAAAGGTACGTCTTATAGGAATCAAAGGGGATGACTCGACTAAAAGTTACGTCTTATTGGAATCAAAGGAGATGACTCGACTAAAAAGTACGTCTTATAGGAATCAAGGGAAATGACTCGACTAAAAGGTACGTCTTTTAGGAATCAAAGGGGATGACTCGACTAAAAGGTACGTCTTATAGGAATCAAAGGGGATGACTCGACCAAAAGGTACGTCTTATAGAAATCCAAGGGGATGACTCGACTAAAAGGTACGTCTTAGAGGAATCAAAGTGGATGACTCAACTAATAGGTACGTCTTATAGGAATCAAGGGAAATGACTCGACTAAAAGGTACGTCTTATAGGAATCAAAGGGGATGACTCGACTAAAAGGTACGTCTTATAGGAATCAAAGGGGATGACTCGACTAAAAGGTATGTTTTATAGGAATCAAAGGGGATGACTCGACTAAAAGGTACGTCTTATAGGAATCAAGTGAAATGACTCGACTAAAAGGTACGTTTTCTAGGAATCAAAGGAAATGACTCAACTAAAAGGTACGTCTTATAGGAATCAAAGGAGATGACTCAACTAAAAGGTACGTCTTATAGGAATCTAAGGGGATGACTCGACTAAAAGGTACGTCTTATAGGAATCAAGGGAAATGACTCGACTAAAAGGTACGTCTTCAACGAATCAAAGGAAATGACTCAACTAAACGGTACGTCTTATAGGAATCAAAGGGGATGACTCGACTAAAAGGTACAAATTCTAGGGTTGAAAGGGGATGACTCGACTAAAAGGTACGTCTTATAGGAATCATAGGAGATGACTCAACTAAAAGGTACGTCTTATAGGAATCAAGGGAAATGACTCGACTAAAAGGTACGTCTTTTAGGAATCAAAGGGGATGACTCGACTAAAAGGTACATCTTATAGGAATCAAAGGGGATGATTCGACCAAAAGGTACGTCTTATAGAAATCCAAGGGGATGACTCGACTAAAAGGTACGTCTTATAGGAATCAAAGTGGATGACTCAACTAAAAGGTACGTCTTATAGGAATCAAGGGAAATGACTCGACTAAAAGGTACGTCTTGTAGGAATCAAAGGGGATGACTCGACTAAAAGGTACGTCTTATAGGAATCAAAGGGGATGACTCAACTAAATGGTATGTTTTATAGGAATCAAAGCGGATGACTCGACTAAAAGGTACGTCTTATAGTAATCAAGGGAAATGACTCGACTAAAAGGTACGTTTTCTAGGAATCAAAGGAAATGACTTAACTAAAAGGTACGTCTTATAGGAATCAAAGGAGATGACTCAACTAAATGGTACTTCTTATAGGAATCTAAGGGGATGACTCGACTGAAAGGTACGTCTTATAGGAATCAAGTGAAATGACTCGACTAAAAGGTACGTCTTCAAGGAATCAAAGGAAATGACTCAACTAAACGGTATGTCTTATAGGAATCAAAGGGGATGACTCGACTAAAAGGTACGTCTTATAGGAATCAAAGGGGATGACTCGACTAAAAGGTACGTCATATAGGAATCAAAGGAAATAACTCGACTAAAAGGTACGTCTGATAGGAATAAAAGGGGATGACTCGACTAAAAGGTACGTATTCTAGGGGTCAAAGGGGATGACTCGACTAAAAGGTACGTCTTATAGGAATCAAAGGAAATGACTCAACTAAAAGGTACGTCTTATAGGAATCAAAGGAAATGACTCGACTAAAAGGTACGTCTTCTAGGGGTCAAAGGGGATGACTCGACTAAAAGGTACGTCTTATAGGAATCAATGGGGATGACTCAACTAAAAGTTACGTCTTGTAGGAATCAAAGGAGATGACTCGACTAAAAGGTACGTCTTATAGGAATTAAAGGGGATGACTCAACTAAAAGTTACGTCTTATAAGAATCAAAGGAGATGACTCGACTAAAAGGAACGTCTTATAGGAATCAAGGGAAATGACTCGACTAAAAGGTACGTCTTTTAGGAATCAAAGGGGATGACTCGACTAAAAGGTACGTCTTATAAAAATCAAAGGGGATGACTCGACCAAAAGGTACGTCTTATAGAAATCCAAGGGGATGACTCGACTAAAAGGTACATCTTATAGGAATTAAAGGGGATGACTCGACTAAAAGGTATGTCTTATAGGAATCAAGGGAAATGACTCGACTAAAAGGTACGTCTTCTATGAATCAATGGGGATGACTCGACTAAAAGGTACGTCTTATAAGAATCAAAGGGGATGACTCAACTAAAAGGTACGTCTTATAGGAATCAAAGGGGATGACTCGACTAAAAGGTACGTCTTATAAGAATCAAGTGAAAGGACTCGACAAAAAGGTACGTCTTCTAGGAATCTAAGGGAAATGGCTCAACTAAAAGGTACGTCTTATAGGAATCAAAGGAGATGACTCGACTAAAAGGTACGTCTTATAGGAATCAAAGGGGATGAATCGACTAAAAGTTACGTCTTATAGGAATCAAGGGAAATGACTCGACTAAAAGGAACGTCTTCAAGGAATCAAAGGAAATGACTCAACTAAAAGGTACGTCTGATAGGAATCAATGGGGATGACTCGACTAATAGGTACGTATTCTAGGGGTCAAAGGGGATGACTCGACTAAAAGGTACGTCTTATAGGAATCAAAGGAAATGACTCAACTAAAAGGTACGTCTTATAGAAATCAAAGGAAATGACTAAACTAAAAGGTACGTCTTCTAGGGGTCAAAGGGGATGACTCGACTAAAAGGTACGTCTTATAGGAATCAAAGGGGATGACTCGACTAAAAGGTACGTCTTATAGGAATCAAGGGAAATGACTCGACTAAAAGGTGCGCCTTTTCGGAATCAAAGGGGATGACTCGACAAAAAGGTACGTCTTATAGGAATCAAATGGGATGACTCGACTAAAAGGTACGTCTTATAGGAATCAAAGGGGATGACTCGACCAAAAGGTACGTCTTATAAAAATCCAAGGGGATGACTCGACTAAAAGGTACGTCTTATAGGAATCAAAGTGGATAACTCAACTAATAGGTACGTCTTATAGGAATCAAGGGAAATGACTCGACTAAAAGGTACGTCTTATAGGAATCAAAGGGGATGACTCGACTAAAAGGTACGTCTTATAGGAATCAAAGGGGATGACTCGACTAAAAGGTATGTTTTATAGGAATCAAAGCGGATGACTCGACTAAAAGGTACGTCTTATAGGAATCAAGGGAAATGACTCGACTAAAAGGTACGTTTTCTAGGAATCAAAGGAAATGACTCAACTAAAAGGTACGTCTTATAGGAATCAAAAGAGATGACTCAACTAAAAGGTACGTCTTATAGGAATCTAAGGGGATGACTCGACTAAAAGGTACGTCTTATAGGAATCAAGGGAAATGACTCGACTAAAAAGTACGTCTTCAAGGAATCAAAGGAAATGACTCAACTAAACGGTACGTCTTATAGGAATCAAAGGGGATGACTCGACTAAAAGGTACGTCTTATAGGAATCAAAGGGGATGACTCGACTAAAAGGTACGTCATATAGGAATCAAACGAAATAACTCGACTAAAAGGTACGTCTGATAGGAATCAAAGGGGATGACTCGACTAAAAGGTACGAATTCTAGGGGTCAAAGGGGATAACTCGACTAAAAGGTACGTCTTATAGGAATCAAAGGAAATGACTCAACTAAAAGGTACGTCTTATAGGAATCAAAGGAAATGACTCGACTAAAAGGTACGTCTTGTAGGGGTCAAAGGGGATGACTCGACTAAAAGGTACGTCTTATAGGAATCAAAGGGGATGACTCGACTAAAAGTTACGTCTTATAGGAATCAAAGGAGATGACTCGACTAAAAGGTACGTCTTATAGGAATCAAGGGAAATGACTCGACTAAAAGGTACGTCTTTTAGGGATCAAAGGGGATGACTCGACTAAAAGGTACGTCTTATAGGAATCAAAGGGAATGACTCGACCAAAAGGTACGTCTTATAGAAATCCAAGGGGATGACTCGACTAAAAGGTACGTCTTAGAGGAATCAAAGTGGATGACTCAACTAATAGGTACGTCTTATAGGAATCAAGGGAAATGACTCGACTAAAAGGTACGTCTTATAGGAATCAAAGGGGATGACTCGACTAAAAGGTACGTCTTATAGGAATCAAAGGGGATGACTCGACTAAAAGGTATGTTTTATAGGAATCAAAGGGGATGACTCGACTAAAAGGTACGTCTTATAGGAATCAAGTGAAATGACTCGACTAAAAGGTACGTTTTCTAGGAATCAAAGGAAATGACTCTACTAAAAGGTACGTCTTATAGGAATCAAGGGAAATGACTCGACTAAAAGGTACGTCTTTTAGGAATCAAAGAGGATGACTCGACGAAAAGGTACGTCTTATAGGAATCAAAGGGGATGACTCGACCAAAAGGTACGTCTTATAGAAATCCAAGGGGATGAATCGACTAAAAGATACGTCTTATAGCAATCAAAGTGGATGACTCAACTAATAGGTACGTCTTATAGGAATCAAGGGAAATGAGTCGACTAAAAGGTACGCCTTATAGGAATCAAAGGGGATGACTCGACTAAAAGGTACGTCTTATAGGAATCAAAGGGGATGACTCGACTAAAAGGTATGTTTTATAGGAATCAAAGCGGATGACTCGACTAAAAGGTACGTCTTATGGGAATCAAGGGAAATGACTCGACTAAAAGGTACGTTTTCTAGGAATCAAAGGAAATGACTCAACTAAAAGGTACGTCTTATAGGAATCAAAGGAGATTACTCAACTAAAAGGTACGTCTTATAGGAATCTAAGGGGATGACTCGACTAAAAGGTACGTCTTATAGGAATCAAGGGAAATGACTCGACTAAAAGGTACGTCTTCAAGGAATCAAAGGAAATGACTCAACTAAACGGTACGTCTTATAGGAATCAAAGGGGATGACTCGACTAAAAGGTACGTCTTATAGGAATCAAAGGGGATGACTCGACTAAAAGGTACGTCATATAGGAATCAAGTGAAATGACTCGACTAAAAGGTACGTTTTCTAGGAATCAAAGGAAATGACTCTACTAAAAGGTACGTCTTATAGGAATCAAGGGAAATGACTCGACTAAAAGGTACGTCTTTTAGGAATCAAAGAGGATGACTCGACTAAAAGGTACGTCTTATAGGAATCAAAGGGGATGACTCGACCAAAAGGTACGTCTTACAGAAATCCAAGGGGATGAATCGACTAAAAGATACGTCTTATAGCAATCAAAGTGGATGACTCAACTAATAGGTACGTCTTATAGGAATCAAGGGAAATGACTCGACTAAAAGGTACGCTTTATAGGAATCAAAGGGGATGACTCGACTAAAAGGTACGTCTTATAGGAATCAAAGGGGATGACTCGACTAAAAGGTATGTTTTATAGGAATCAAAGCGGATGACTCGACTAAAAGGTACGTCTTATTGGAATCAAGGGAAATGACTCGACTAAAAGGTACGTTTTTAGGAATCAAAGGAAATGACTCAACTAAAAGGTACGTCTTATAGGAATCAAAGGAGATTACTCAACTAAAAGGTACGTCTTATAGGAATCTAAGGGGATGACTCGACTAAAAGGTACGTCTTATAGGAATCAAGGGAAATGACTCGACTAAAAGGTACGTCTTCAAGGAATCAAAGGAAATGACTCAACTAAACGGTACGTCTTATAGGAATCAAAGGGGATGACTCGACTAAAAGGTACGTCTTATAGGAATCAAAGGGGATGACTCGACTAAAAGGTACGTTATATAGGAATCAAAGGAAATAACTCGACTAAAACGTACGTCTGATAGGAATCAAAGGGGATGACTCGACTAAAAGGTACGAATTCTAGGGGTCAAAGGGGATTACTCGACTAAAAAGTACGTCTTATAGGAATCAAAGGAAATGACTCAACTAAAAGGTACGTTTTATAGGAATCAAAGGAAATGAATAGACTAAAAGGTACGTCTTCTAGGGGTCAAAGGGGATGACTCGACCAAAAGGTACGTCTTATAGGAATCAAAGGGGATGACTCGACTAAAAGGTACGTCTTATAGGAATCAAAGGGGATGACTCGACTAAAAGGTATGTTTTATAGGAATCAAAGGGGATGACTCGACTAAAAGGTACGTCTTATAGGAATCAAGTTAAATGACTCGACTAAAAGGTACGTTTTCTAGGAATCAAAGGAAATGACTCAACTAAAAGGTACGTCATATAGGAATCAAAGGAGATGATTCAACTAAAAGGTACGTCTTATAGGAATCTAAGGGGATGACTCGACTAAAAGGTACGTCTTATAGGAATCAAGGGAAATGACTCGACTAAAAGGTACGTCTTCAACGAATCAAAGGAAATGACTCAACTAAACGGTACGTCTTATAGGAATCAAAGGGGATGACTCGACTAAAAGGTATGTCTTATAGAAATCAAAGGGGATGACTCGACTAAAAGGTACGTCATATAGTAATCAAAGGAAATAACTCGACTAAAAGGTACGTCTGATAGGAATCAAAGGGGATGACTCGACTAAAAGGTACAAATTCTAGTGTTGAAAGGGGATGACTCGACTAAAAGGTACGTCTTATAGGAATCATAGGAGATGACTCAACTAAAAGGTACGTCTTATAGGAATGAAGGGAAATGACTCGACTAAAAGGTACGTCTTTTAGGAATCAAAGGGGATGACTCGACTAAAAGGTACATCTTATAGGAATCAAAGGGGATGATTCGACCAAAAGGTACGTCTTATAGAAATCCAAGGGGATGACTCGACTAAAAGGTACGTCTTATAGGAATCAAAGTGGATGACTCAACTAAAAGGTACGTCTTATAGGAATCAAGGGAAATGACTCGACTAAAAGGTACGTCTTATAGGAATCAAAGGGGATGACTCGACTAAAAGGTACGTCTTATAGGAATCAAAGGGGATGACTCAACTAAATGGTATGTTTTATAGGAATCAAAGCGGATGAGTCAACTAAAAGGTACGTCTTATAGGAATCAAGGGAAATGACTCGACTAAAAGGTACGTTTTCTAGGAATCAAAGGAAATGACTTAACTAAAAGGTACGTCTTATAGGAATCAAAGGAGATGACTCAACTAAAAGGTACGTCTTATAGGAATCTAAGGGGATGACTCGACTGAAAGGTACGTCTTATAGGAATCAAGGGAAATGACTCGACTAAAAGGTACGTCTTCAAGGAATCAAAGGAAATGACTCAACTAAACGGTATGTCTTATAGGAATCAAAGGGGATGACTCGACTAAAAGGTACGTCTTATAGGAATCAAAGGGGATGACTCGACTAAAAGGTACGTCATATAGGAATCAAAGGAAATAACTCGACTAAAAGGTACGTCTGATAGGAATCAAAGGGGATGACTCGGCTAAAAGGTACGTATTCTAGGGGTCAAAGGGGATGACTCGACTAAAAGGTACGTCTTATAGGAATCAAAGGAAATGACTCAACTAAAAGGTACGTCTTATAGGAATCAAAGGAAATAACTCGACAAAAAGGTACGTCTTCTAGGGGTCAAAGGGGATGACTCGACTAAAAGGTACGTCTTATAGGAATCAAAGGGGATGACTCAACTAAAATTTACGTCTTATAGGAATCAAAGGAGATGACTCGACTAAAAGGTACGTCTTATAGGAATCAAAGGGGATGACTCGACTAAAAGTTACGTCTTATAGGAATCAAAGGAGATGACTCGACTAAAAGGTACGTCTTATAGGAATCAAGGGAAATGACTCGACTAAAAGGTACGTCTTTTAGGAATCAAAGGGGATGACTCGACTAAAAGGTACGTCTTATAAGAATCAAAGGGGATAACTCAACCAAAAGGTACGTCTTATAGAAATCCAAGGGGATGACTCGACTAAAAGGTACGTCTTATAGGAATCAAAGGGGATGACTCGACTAAAAGGTATGTCTTATAGGAATCAAGGGAAATGACTCGACTAAAAGATACGTCTTCTATGAATCAAAAGGGATGACTCGACTAAAAGGTACGTCTTATAAGAATCAAAGGGGATGACTCAACTAAAAGGTACGTCTTATAGGAATCAAAGGGGATGACTCGACTAAAAGGTACGTCTTATAAGAATCAAGTGAAAGGACTCGACAAAAAGGTACGTCTTCTAGGGATCTAAGGGAAATGGCTCAACTAAAAGGTACGTCTTATAGGAATCAAAGGAGATGACTCGACTAAAAGGTACGTCTTATAGGAATCAAAGGGGATGAATCGACTAAAAGGTACGTCTTATAGGAATCAAGGGAAATGACTCGACTAAAAGGAACGTCTTCAAGGAATCAAAGGAAATGACTCAACTAAAAGGTACGTCTGATAGGAATCAAAGGGGATGACTCGACTAATAGGTACGTATTCTAGGGGTCAAAGGGGATGACTCGACTAAAAGGTACGTCTTATAGGAATCAAAGGAAATGACTCAACTAAAAGGTACGTCTTATAGAAATCAAAGGAAATGACTAAACTAAAAGGTACGTCTTCTAGGGGTCAAAGGGGATGACTCGACTAAAAGGTACATCTTATAGGAATCAAAGGGGATGACTCGACTAAAAGGTACGTCTTATAGGAATTAAGGGAAATGATTCGACTAAAAGGTGCGTCTTTTAGGAATCAAAGGGGATGACTCGACAAAAAGGTACGTCTTATAGGAATCAAATGGGATGACTCGACTAAAAGGTACGTCTTATTGGAATCATAGGGGATGACTCGACCAAAAGGTACGTCTTATAAAAATCCAAGGGGATGACTCGACTAAAAGGTACGTCTTATAGGAATCAAAGTGGATGACTCAACTAATAGGTACGTCTTATAGGAATCAAGGGAAATGACTCGACTAAAAGGTACGTCTTATAGGAATCAAAGGGGATGACTCGACTAAAAGGTACGTCTTATAGGAATCAAAGGGGATGACTCGACTAAAAGGTATGTTTTATAGGAATCAAAGCGGATGACTCGACTAAATGGTACGTCTTATAGGAATCAAGGGAAATGACTCGACTAAAAGGTACGTTTTCTAGGAATCAAAGGAAATGACTCAACTAAAAGGTACGTCTTATAGGAATCAAAGGAGATGACTCAACTAAAAGGTACGTCTTATAGGAATCTAAGGGGATGACTCGACTAAAAGGTACGTCTTATAGGAATCAAGGGAAATGACTCGACTAAAAAGTACGTCTTCAAGGAATCAAAGGAAATGACTCAACTAAACGGTACGTCTTATAGGAATCAAAGGGGATGACTCGACTAAAAGGTACGTCTTATAGGAATCAAAGGGGATGACTCGACTACAAGGTACGTCATATAGGAATCAAACGAAATAACTCGACTAAAAGGTACGTCTGATAGGAATCAAAGGGGATGACTCGACTAAAAGGTACGAATTCTAGGGGTCAAAGGGGATAACTCGACTAAAAGGTACGAATTCTAGGGGTCAAAGGGGATAACTCGACTAAAAGGTACGTCTTATAGGAATCAAAGGAAATGACTCAACTAAAAGGTACGTCTTATAGGAATCAAAGGAAATGACTCGACTAAAAGGTACGTCTTGTAGGTGTCAAAGGGGATGACTCGACTAAAAGGTACGTCTTATAGGAATCAAAGGGGATGACTCGACTAAAAGTTACGTCTTATAGGAATCAAAGGAGATGACTCGACTATAAGGTACGTCTTATAGGAATCAAGGGAAATGACTCGACTAAAAGGTACGTCTTTTCGGAATCAAAGGGGATGACTCGACCAAAAGGTACGTCTTATAGAAATCCAAGGGGATGACTCGACTAAAAGGTACGTCTTAGAGGAATCAAAGTGGATGACTCAACTAATAGGTACGTCTTATAGGAATCAAGGGAAATGACTCGACTAAAAGGTACGTCTTATAGGAATCAAAGGGGATGACTCGACTAAAAGGTACGTCTTATAGGAATCAAAAAGGATGACTCGACAAAAAGGTATGTTTTATAGGAATCAAAGGTGATGACTCGACTAAAAGGTACGTCTTATAGGAATCAAGTGAAATGACTCGACTAAAAGGTACGTTTTCTAGGAATCAAAGGAAATGACTCAACTAAAAGGTACGTCTTATAGGAATCAAAGGAGATGACTCAACTAAAAGGTACGTCTTATAGGAATCTAAGGGGATGACTCGACTAAAAGGTACGTCTTATAGGAATCAAGGGAAATGACTCGACTAAAAGGTACGTCTTCAAGGAATCAAAGGAAATGACTCAACTAAACGGTACGTCTTATAGGAATCAAAGGGGATGACTCGACTAAAAGGTATGTCTTATAGAAATCAAAGGGGATGACTCGACTAAAAGGTACGTCATATAGTAATCAAAGGAAATAACTCGACTAAAAGGTACGTCTGATAGGAATCACAGGGGATGACTCGACTAAAAGGTACAAATTCTAGGGGTGAAAGGGGATGACTCGACTAAAAGGTACGTCTTATAGGAATCATAGGAGATGACTCAACTAAAAGGTACGTCTTATAGGAATCAAGGGAAATGACTCGACTAAAAGGTACGTCTTTTAGGAATCAAAGGGGATGACTCGACTATAAGGTACGTCTTATAGGAATCAAAGGGGATGATTCGACCAAAAGGTACGTCTTATAGAAATCCAAGGGGATGACTCGACTAAAAGGTACGTCTTATAGGAATCAAAGTGGATGACTCAACTAAAAGGTACGTCTTATAGGAATCAAGGGAAATGACTCGACTAAAAGGTACGTCTTATAGGAATCAAAGGGGATGACTCGACTAAAAGGTACGTCTTATAGGAATCAAAGGGGATGACTCAACTAAATGGTATGTTTTATAGGAATCAAAGCGGATGACTCGACTAAAAGGTACGTCTTATAGGAATCAAGGGAAATGACTCGACTAAAAGGTACGTTTTCAAGGAATCAAAGGAAATGACTTAACTAAAAGGTACGTCTTATAGGAATCAAAGGAGATGACTCAACTAAAAGGTACGTCTTATAGGAATCTAAGGGGATGACTCGACTGAAAGGTACGTCTTATAGGAATCAAGGGAAATGACTCGACTAAAAGGTACGTCTTCAAGGAATCAAAGGAAATGACTCAACTAAACGGTATGTCTTATAGGAATCAAAGGGGATGACTCGACTAAAAGTTACGTCTTATAGGAATCAAAGGGGATGACTCGACTAAAAGGTACGTCATATAGGAATCAAAGGAAATAACTCGACTAAAAGGTACGTCTAATAGGAATCAAAGGGGATGACTCGACTAAAAGGTACGTATTCTAGGGGTCAAAGGGGATGACTCGACTAAAAGGTTCGTCTTATAGGAATCAAAGGAAATGACTCAACTAAAAGGTACGTCTTATAGGAATTAAAGGAAATGACTCGACTAAAAGATACGTCTTCTAGGGGTCAAAGGGGATGACTCGACTAAAAGGTACGTCTTATAGGAATCAAAGGGGATGACTCAACTAAAAGTTACGTCTTATAGGAATAAAAGGAGATGACTCGACTAAAAGGTACGTCTTATAGGAATCAAAGGGGATGACTCGACTAAAAGTTACGTCTTATAGGAATCAAAGGAGATGACTCGACTAAAAGGTACGTCTTATAGGAATCAAGGGAAATGACTCGACTAAAAGGTACGTCTTTTAGGAATCAAAAGGGATGACTCGACTAAAAGGTACGTCTTATAAGAATCAAAGGGGATGACTCGACCAAAAGGTACGTCTTATAGAAATCCAATGGGATGACTCGACTAAAAGGTACGTCTAATAGGAATCAAAGGGGATGACTCGACTAAAAGGTATGTCTTATAGGAATCAAGGGAAATTACTCGACTAAAAGGTACGTCTTCTATGAATCAAAGGGGATGACTCGACTAAAAGGTACGTTTTATAAGAATCAAAGGGGATGACTCAACTAAAAGGTACGTCTTATAGGAATCAAAGGGGATGACTCTACTAAAAGGTACGTCTTATAAGAATCAAGTGAAAGGACTCGACAAAAAGGTACGTCTTCTAGGAATCTAAGGGAAATGGCTCAACTAAAAGGTACGTCTTATAGGAATCAAAGGAGATGACTCGACTAAAAGGTACGTCTTATAGGAATCAAAGGGGATGAATCGACTAAAAGGTACGTCTTATAGGAATCAAGGGAAATGACTCGACTAAAAGGAACGCCTTCAAGGAATCAAAGGAAATGACTCAACTAAAAGGTACGTCTGATAGGAATCAAAGGGGATGACTCGACTAATAGGTACGTATTCTAGGGGTCAAAGGGGATGACTCGACTAAAAGGTACGTCTTATAGGAATCAAAGGAAATGACTCAACTAAAAGGTACGTCTTATAGAAATCAAAGGAAATGACTAAACTAAAAGGTACGTCTTCTAGGGGTCAAAGGGGATGACTCGAATAAAAGGTACGTCTTATAGGAATCAAAGGGGATGACTCGACTAAAAGGTACGTCTTATAGGAATCAAGGGAAATGACTCGACTAAAAGGTGCGTCTTTTAGGAATCAAAGGGGATGACTCGACAAAAAGGTACGTCTTATAGGAATCAAATGGGATGACTCGACTAAAAGGTACGTCTTATAGGAATCAAAGGGGATGACTCGACCAAAAGGTACGTCTTATAAAAATCCAAGGGGATGACTCGACTAAAAGGTACGTCTTATAGGAATCAAAGTGGATGACTCAACTAATAGGTACGTCTTATAGGAATCAAGAAAAATGACTCGACTAAAAGGTACGTCTTATAGGAATCAAAGGGGATGACTCGACTAAAAGGTACGTCTTATAGGAATCAAAGGGGATGACTCGACTAAAAGGTATGTTTTATTGGAATCAAAGCGGATGACTCGACTAAAAGGTACGTCTTATAGGAATCAAGGGAAATGACTCGACTAAAAGGTACGTTTTCTAGGAATCAAAGGAAATGACTCAACTAAAAGGTACGTCTTATAGGAATCAAAAGAGATGACTCAACTAAAAGGTACGTCTTATAGGAATCTAAGGGGATGACTCGACTAAAAGGTACGTCTTATAGGAATCAAGGGAAATGACTCGACTAAAAAGTACGTCTTCAAGGAATCAAAGGAAATGACTCAACTAAACGGTACGTCTTATAGGAATCAAAGGGGATGACTCGACTAATAGGTACGTCTTATAGGAATCAAAGGGGATGACTCGACTAAAAGGTACGTCATATAGGAATCAAACGAAATAACTCGACTAAAAGGTACGTCTGATAGGAATCAAAGGGGATGACTCGACTAAAAGGTACGAATTCTAGGGGTCAAAGGGGATAACTCGACTAAAAGGTACGTCTTATAGGAATCAAAGGAAATGACTCAACTAAAAGGTACGTCTTATAGGAATCAAAGGAAATGACTCGACTAAAAGGTACGTCTTGTAGGTGTCAAAGGGGATGACTCGACTAAAAGGTACGTCTTATAGGAATCAAAGGGGATGACTCGACTAAAAGTTACATCTTATAGGAATCAAAGGAGATGACTCGACTAAAAGGTACGTCTTATAGGAATCAAGGGAAATGACTCGACTAAAAGGTACGTCTTTTATGAATCAAAGGGGATGACTCGACTAAAAGGTACGTCTTATAGGAATCAAAGGGGATGACTCGACCAAAAGGTACGTCTTATAGAAATCCAAGGGGATGACTCGACTAAAAGGTACGTCTTAGAGGAATCAAAGTGGATGACTCAACTAATAGGTACGTCTTATAGGAATCAAGGGAAATGACTCGACTAAAAGGTACGTCTTATAGGAATCAAAGGGGATGACTCGACTAAAAGGTACGTCTTATAGGAATCAAAAAGGATGACTCGACAAAAAGGTATGTTTTATAGGAATCAAAGGTGATGACTCGACTAAAAGGTACGTCTTATAGGAATCAAGTGAAATGACTCGACTAAAAGGTACGTTTTCTAGGAATCAAAGGAAATGACTCAACTAAAAGGTACGTCTTATAGGAATCAAAGGAGATGACTCAACTAAAAGGTACGTCTTATAGGAATCTAAGGGGATGACTCGACTAAAAGGTACGTCTTATAGGAATCAAGGGAAATGACTCGACTAAAAGGTACGTCTTCAAGGAATCAAAGGAAATGACTCAACTAAACGGTACGTCTTATAGGAATCAAAGGGGATGACTCGACTAAAAGGTATGTCTTATAGAAATCAAAGGGGATGACTCGACTAAAAGGTACGTCATATAGTAATCAAAGGAAATAACTCGACTAAAAGGTACGTCTGATAGGAATCAAAGGGGATGACTCGACTAAAAGGTACAAATTCTAGGGGTGAAAGGGGATGACTCGACTAAAAGGTACGTCTTCAAGGAATCAAAGGAAATGACTCAACTAAACGGTATGTCTTATAGGAATCAAAGGGGATGACTCGACTAAAAGGTACGTCTTATAGGAATCAAAGGGGATGACTCGACTAAAAGGTACGTCATATAGGAATCAAAGGAAATAACTCGACTAAAAGGTACGTCTGATAGGAATCAAAGGGGATGACTCGACTAAAAGGTACGTATTCTAGGGGTCAAGGGGATGACTCGACTAAAAGGTTCGTCTTATAGGAATCAAAGGAAATGACTCAACTAAAAGGTACGTCTTATAGGAATTAAAGGAAATGACTCGACTAAAAGGTACGTCTTCTAGGGGTCAAAGGGGATGACTCGACTAAAAGGTACGTCTTATAGGAATCAAAGGGGATGACTCAACTAAAAGTTACGTCTTATAGGAATCAAAGGAGATGACTCGACTAAAAGGTACGTCTTTTAGGAATCAAAAGGGATGACTCGACTAAAAGGTACGTCTTATAAGAATCAAAGGGGATGACTCGACCAAAAGGTACGGCTTATAGAAATCCAATGGGATGACTCGACTAAAAGGTACGTCTAATAGGAATCAAAGGGGATGACTCGACTAAAAGGTATGTCTTATAGGAATCAAGGGAAATTACTCGACTAAAAGGTACGTCTTCTATGAATCAAAGGGGATGACTCGACTAAAAGGTACGTTTTATAAGAATCAAAGGGGATGACTCAACTAAAAGGTACGTCTTATAGGAATCAAAGGGGATGACTCGACTAAAAGGTACGTCTTATAAGAATCAAGTGAAAGGACTCGACAAAAAGGTACGTCTTCTAGGAATCTAAGGGAAATGGCTCAACTAAAAGGTACGTCTTATAGGAATCAAAGGAGATGACTCGACTAAAAGGTACGTCTTATAGGAATCAAAGGGGATGAATCGACTAAAAGGTACGTCTTATAGGAATCAAGGGAAATGACTCGACTAAAAGGAACGCCTTCAAGGAATCAAAGGAAATGACTCAACTAAAAGGTACGTCTGATAGGAATCAAAGGGGATGACTCGACTAATAGGTACGTATTCTAGGGGTCAAAGGGGATGACTCGACTAAAAGGTACGTCTTATAGGAATCAAAGGAAATGACTCAACTAAAAGGTACGTCTTATAGAAATCAAAGGAAATGACTAAACTAAAAGGTACGTCTTCTAGGGGTCAAAGGGGATGACTCGAATAAAAGGTACGTCTTATAGGAATCAAAGGGGATGACTCGACTAAAAGGTACGTCTTATAGGAATCAAGGGAAATGACTCGACTAAAAGGTGCGTCTTTTAGGAATCAAAGGGGATGACTCGACAAAAAGGTACGTCTTATAGGAATCAAATGGGATGACTCGACTAAAAGGTACGTCTTATAGGAATCAAAGGGGATGACTCGACCAAAAGGTACGTCTTATAAAAATCCAAGGGGATGACTCGACTAAAAGGTACGTCTTATAGGAATCAAAGTGGATGACTCAACTAATAGGTACGTCTTATAGGAATCAAGGGAAATGACTCGACTAAAAGGTACGTCTTATAGGAATCAAAGGGGATGACTCGACTAAAAGGTACGTCTTATAGGAATCAAAGGGGATGACTCGACTAAAAGGTATGTTTTATAGGAATCAAAGCGGATGACTCGACTAAAAGGTACGTCTTATAGGAATCAAGGGAAATGACTCGACTAAAAGGTACGTTTTCTAGGAATCAAAGGAAATGACTCAACTAAAAGGTACGTCTTATAGGAATCAAAAAGGATGACTCGACAAAAAGGTATGTTTTATAGGAATCAAAGGTGATGACTCGACTAAAAGGTACGTCTTATAGGAATCAAGTGAAATGACTCGACTAAAAGGTACGTTTTCTAGGAATCAAAGGAAATGACTCAACTAAAAGGTACGTCTTATAGGAATCAAAGGAGATGACTCAACTAAAAGGTACGTCTTATAGGAATCTAAGGGGATGACTCGACTAAAAGGTACGTCTTATAGGAATCAAGGGAAATGACTCGACTAAAAGGTACGTCTTCAAGGAATCAAAGGAAATGACTCAACTAAACGGTACGTCTTATAGGAATCAAAGGGGATGACTCGACTAAAAGGTATGTCTTATAGAAATCAAAGGGGATGACTCGACTAAAAGGTACGTCATATAGTAATCAAAGGAAATAACTCGACTAAAAGGTACGTCTGATAGGAATCAAAGGGGATGACTCGACTAAAAGGTACAAATTCTAGGGGTGAAAGGGGATGACTCGACTAAAAGGTACGTCTTATAGGAATCATAGGAGATGACTCAACTAAAAGGTACGTCTTATAGGAATCAAGGGAAATGACTCGACTAAAAGGTACGTCTGTTAGGAATCAAAGGGGATGACTCGACTATAAGGTACGTCTTATAGGAATCAAAGGGGATGATTCGACCAAAAGGTACGTCTTATAGAAATCCAAGGGGATGACTCGACTAAAAGGTACGTCTTATAGGAATCAAGGGAAATGACTCGACTAAAAGGTACGTCTTATAGGAATCAAAGGGGATGACTCGACTAAAAGGTACGTCTTATAGGAATCAAAGGGGATGACTCAACTAAATGGTATGTTTTATAGGAATCAAAGCGGATGACTCGACTAAAAGGTACGTCTTATAGGAATCAAGGGAAATGACTCGACTAAAAGGTACGTTTTCTAGGAATCAAAGGAAATGACTTAACTAAAAGGTACGTCTTATAGGAATCAAAGGAGATGACTCAACTAAAAGGTACGTCTTATAGGAATCTAAGGGGATGACTCGACTGAAAGGTACGTCTTATAGGAATCAAGGGAAATGACTCGACTAAAAGGTACGTCTTCAAGGAATCAAAGGAAATGACTCAACTAAACGGTATGTCTTATAGGAATCAAAGGGGATGACTCGACTAAAAGGTACGTCTTATAGGAATCAAAGGGGATGACTCGACTAAAAGGTACGTCATATAGGAATCAAAGGAAATAACTCGACTAAAAGGTACGTCTGATAGGAATCAAAGGGGATGACTCGACTAAAAGGTACGTATTCTAGGGGTCAAAGGGGATGACTCGACTAAAAGGTTCGTCTTATAGGAATCAAAGGAAATGACTCAACTAAAAGGTACGTCTTATAGGAATCAAAGGAAATGACTCGACTAAAAGGTACGTCTTCTAGGGGTCAAAGGGGATGACTCGACTAAAAGGTACGTCTTATAGGAATCAAAGGGGATGACTCAACTAAAAGTTACGTCTTATAGGAATCAAAGGAGATGACTCGACTAAAAGGTACGTCTTATAGGAATCAAAGGGGATGACTCGACTAAAAGTTACGTCTTATAGGAATCAAAGGAGATGACTCGACTAAAAGGTACGTCTTATAGGAATCAAGGGAAATGACTCGACTAAAAGGTACGTCTTTTAGGAATCAAAGGGGATGACTCGACTAAAAGGTACGTCTTATAAGAATCAAAGGGGATGACTCGACCAAAAGGTACGTCTTATAGAAATCCAATGGGATGACTCGACTAAAAGGTACGTCTAATAGGAATCAAAGGGGATGACTCGACTAAAAGGTATGTCTTATAGGAATCAAGGGAAATTACTCGACTAAAAGGTACGTCTTCTATGAATCAAAGGGGATGACTCGACTAAAAGGTACGTTTTATAAGAATCAAAGGGGATGACTCAACTAAAAGGTACGTCTTATAGGAATCAAAGGGGATGACTCGACTAAAAGGTACGTCTTATAAGAATCAAGTGAAAGGACTCGACAAAAAGGTACGTCTTCTAGGAATCTAAGGGAAATGGCTCAACTAAAAGGTACGTCTTATAGGAATCAAAGGAGATGACACGACTAAAAGGTACGTCTTATAGGAATCAAAGGGGATGAATCGACTAAAAGGTACGTCTTATAGGAATCAAGGGAAATGACTCGACTAAAAGGAACGCCTTCAAGGAATCAAAGGAAATGACTCAACTAAAAGGTACGTCTGATAGGAATCAAAGGGGATGACTCGACTAATAGGTACGTATTCTAGGGGTCAAAGGGGATGACTCGACTAAAAGGTACGTCTTATAGGAATCAAAGGAAATGACTCAACTAAAAGGTACGTCTTATAGAAATCAAAGGAAATGACTAAACTAAAAGGTACGTCTTCTAGGGGTCAAAGGGGATGACTCGAATAAAAGGTACGTCTTATAGGAATCAAAGGGGATGACTCGACTAAAAGGTACGTCTTATAGGAATCAAGGGAAATGACTCGACTAAAAGGTGCGTCTTTTAGGAATCAAAGGGGATGACTCGACAAAAAGGTACGTCTTATAGGAATCAAATGGGATGACTCGACTAAAAGGTACGTCTTATAGGAATCAAAGGGGATGACTCGACCAAAAGGTACGTCTTATAAAAATCCAAGGGGATGACTCGACTAAAAGGTACGTCTTATAGGAATCAAAGTGGATGACTCAACTAATAGGTACGTCTTATAGGAATCAAGGGAAATGACTCGACTAAAAGGTACGTCTTATAGGAATCAAAGGGGATGACTCGACTAAAAGGTACGTCTTATAGGAATCAAAGGGGATGACTCGACTAAAAGGTATGTTTTATAGGAATCAAAGCGGATGACTCGACTAAAAGGTACGTCTTATAGGAATCAAGGGAAATGACTCGACTAAAAGGTACGTTTTCTAGGAATCAAAGGAAATGACTCAACTAAAAGGTACGTCTTATAGGAATCAAAAAGGATGACTCGACAAAAAGGTATGTTTTATAGGAATCAAAGGTGATGACTCGACTAAAAGGTACGTCTTATAGGAATCAAGTGAAATGACTCGACTAAAAGGTACGTTTTCTAGGAATCAAAGGAAATGACTCAACTAAAAGGTACGTCTTATAGGAATCAAAGGAGATGACTCAACTAAAAGGTACGTCTTATAGGAATCTAAGGGGATGACTCGACTAAAAGGTACGTCTTATAGGAATCAAGGGAAATGACTCGACTAAAAGGTACGTCTTCAAGGAATCAAAGGAAATGACTCAACTAAACGGTACGTCTTATAGGAATCAAAGGGGATGACTCGACTAAAAGGTATGTCTTATAGAAATCAAAGGGGATGACTCGACTAAAAGGTACGTCATATAGTAATCAAAGGAAATAACTCGACTAAAAGGTACGTCTGATAGGAATCAAAGGGGATGACTCGACTAAAAGGTACAAATTCTAGGGGTGAAAGGGGATGACTCGACTAAAAGGTACGTCTTATAGGAATCATAGGAGATGACTCAACTAAAAGGTACGTCTTATAGGAATCAAGGGAAATGACTCGACTAAAAGGTACGTCTTTTAGGAATCAAAGGGGATGACTCGACTATAAGGTACGTCTTATAGGAATCAAAGGGGATGATTCGACCAAAAGGTACGTCTTATAGAAATCCAAGGGGATGACTCGACTAAAAGGTACGTCTTATAGGAATCAAGGGAAATGACTCGACTAAAAGGTACGTCTTATAGGAATCAAAGGGGATGACTCGACTAAAAGGTACGTCTTATAGGAATCAAAGGGGATGACTCAACTAAATGGTATGTTTTATAGGAATCAAAGCGGATGACTCGACTAAAAGGTACGTCTTATAGGAATCAAGGGAAATGACTCGACTAAAAGGTACGTTTTCTAGGAATCAAAGGAAATGACTTAACTAAAAGGTACGTCTTATAGGAATCAAAGGAGATGACTCAACTAAAAGGTACGTCTTATAGGAATCTAAGGGGATGACTCGACTGAAAGGTACGTCTTATAGGAATCAAGGGAAATGACTCGACTAAAAGGTACGTCTTCAAGGAATCAAAGGAAATGACTCAACTAAACGGTATGTCTTATAGGAATCAAAGGGGATGACTCGACTAAAAGGTACGTCTTATAGGAATCAAAGGGGATGACTCGACTAAAAGGTACGTCATATAGGAATCAAAGGAAATAACTCGACTAAAAGGTACATCTGATAGGAATCAAAGGGGATGACTCGACTAAAAGGTACGTATTCTAGGGGTCAAAGGGGATGACTCGACTAAAAGGTTCGTCTTATAGG
Source organism: Capsicum pubescens (assembly GCA_030864215.1). Classification (NCBI taxonomy): domain Eukaryota; kingdom Viridiplantae; phylum Streptophyta; class Magnoliopsida; order Solanales; family Solanaceae; genus Capsicum; species Capsicum pubescens. The sequence goes on along the minus strand of CM061545.1, from coordinate 269,164,111 downwards.
AATCAAAGGAAATGACTCAACTAAAAGGTACGTCTTATAGGAATCAAAGGAAATGACTCGACTAAAAGGTACGTCTTCTAGGGGTCAAAGGGGATGACTCGACTAAAAGGTACGTCTTATAGGAATCAAAGGGGATGACTCAACTAAAAGTTACGTCTTATAGGAATCAAAGGAGATGACTCGACTAAAAGGTACGTCTTATAGGAATCAAAGGGGATGACTCGACTAAAAGTTACGTCTTATAGGAATCAAAGGAGATGACTCGACTAAAAGGTACGTCTTATAGGAATCAAGGGAAATGACTCGACTAAAAGGTACGTCTTTTAGGAATCAAAGGGGATGACTCGACTAAAAGGTACGTCTTATAAGAATCAAAGGGGATGACTCGACCAAAAGGTACGTCTTATAGAAATCCAATGGGATGACTCGACTAAAAGGTACGTCTAATAGGAATCAAAGGGGATGACTCGACTAAAAGGTATGTCTTATAGGAATCAAGGGAAATTACTCGACTAAAAGGTACGTCTTCTATGAATCAAAGGGGATGACTCGACTAAAAGGTACGTTTTATAAGAATCAAAGGGGATGACTCAACTAAAAGGTACGTCTTATAGGAATCAAAGGGGATGACTCGACTAAAAGGTACGTCTTATAAGAATCAAGTGAAAGGACTCGACAAAAAGGTACGTCTTCTAGGAATCTAAGGGAAATGGCTCAACTAAAAGGTACGTCTTATAGGAATCAAAGGAGATGACACGACTAAAAGGTACGTCTTATAGGAATCAAAGGGGATGAATCGACTAAAAGGTACGTCTTATAGGAATCAAGGGAAATGACTCGACTAAAAGGAACGCCTTCAAGGAATCAAAGGAAATGACTCAACTAAAAGGTACGTCTGATAGGAATCAAAGGGGATGACTCGACTAATAGGTACGTATTCTAGGGGTCAAAGGGGATGACTCGACTAAAAGGTACGTCTTATAGGAATCAAAGGAAATGACTCAACTAAAAGGTACGTCTTATAGAAATCAAAGGAAATGACTAAACTAAAAGGTACGTCTTCTAGGGGTCAAAGGGGATGACTCGAATAAAAGGTACGTCTTATAGGAATCAAAGGGGATGACTCGACTAAAAGGTACGTCTTATAGGAATCAAGGGAAATGACTCGACTAAAAGGTGCGTCTTTTAGGAATCAAAGGGGATGACTCGACAAAAAGGTACGTCTTATAGGAATCAAATGGGATGACTCGACTAAAAGGTACGTCTTATAGGAATCAAAGGGGATGACTCGACCAAAAGGTACGTCTTATAAAAATCCAAGGGGATGACTCGACTAAAAGGTACGTCTTATAGGAATCAAAGTGGATGAATCAACTAATAGGTACGTCTTATAGGAATCAAGGGAAATGACTCGACTAAAAGGTACGTCTTATAGGAATCAAAGGGGATGACTCGACTAAAAGGTACGTCTTATAGGAATCAAAGGGGATGACTCGACTAAAAGGTATGTTTTATAGGAATCAAAGCGGATGACTCGACTAAAAGGTACGTCTTATAGGAATCAAGGGAAATGACTCGACTAAAAGGTACGTTTTCTAGGAATCAAAGGAAATGACTCAACTAAAAGGTACGTCTTATAGGAATCAAAGGAGATGACTCAACTAAAAGGTACGTCTTATAGGAATCTAAGGGGATGACTCGACTAAAAGGTACGTCTTATAGGAATCAAGGGAAATGACTCGACTAAAAAGTACGTCTTCAAGGAATCAAAGGAAATGACTCAACTAAACGGTACGTCTTATAGGAATCAAAGGGGATGACTCGACTAAAAGGTACGTCTTATAGGAATCAAAGGGGATGACTCGACTAAAAGGTACGTCATATAGGAATCAAACGAAATAACTCGACTAAAAGGTACGTCTGATAGGAATCAAAGGGGATGACTCGACTAAAAGGTACGAATTCTAGGGGTCAAAGGGGATAACTCGACTAAAAGGTACGTCTTATAGGAATCAAAGGAAATGACTCAACTAAAAGGTACGTCTTATAGGAATCAAAGGAAATGACTCGACTAAAAGGTACGTCTTGTAGGTGTCAAAGGGGATGACTCGACTAAAAGGTACGTCTTATAGGAATCAAAGGGGATGACTCGACTAAAAGTTACATCTTATAGGAATCAAAGGAGATGACTCGACTAAAAGGTACGTCTTATAGGAATCAAGGGAAATGACTCGACTAAAAGGTACGTCTTTTATGAATCAAAGGGGATGACTCGACTAAAAGGTACGTCTTATAGGAATCAAAGGGGATGACTCGACCAAAAGGTACGTCTTATAGAAATCCAAGGGGATGACTCGACTAAAAGGTACGTCTTAGAGGAATCAAAGTGTATGACTCAACTAATAGGTACGTCTTATAGGAATCAAGGGAAATGACTCGACTAAAAGGTACGTCTTATAGGAATCAAAGGGGATGACTCGACTAAAAGGTACGTCTTATAGGAATCAAAAAGGATGACTCGACAAAAAGGTATGTTTTATAGGAATCAAAGGTGATGACTCGACTAAAAGGTACGTCTTATAGGAATCAAGTGAAATGACTCGACTAAAAGGTACGTTTTCTAGGAATCAAAGGAAATGACTCAACTAAAAGGTACGTCTTATAGGAATCAAAGGAGATGACTCAACTAAAAGGTACGTCTTATAGGAATCTAAGGGGATGACTCGACTAAAAGGTACGTCTTATAGGAATCAAGGGAAATGACTCGACTAAAAGGTACGTCTTCAAGGAATCAAAGGAAATGACTCAACTAAACGGTACGTCTTATAGGAATCAAAGGGGATGACTCGACTAAAAGGTATGTCTTATAGAAATCAAAGCGGATGACTCGACTAAAAGGTACGTCATATAGTAATCAAAGGAAATAACTCGACTAAAAGGTACGTCTGATAGGAATCAAAGGGGATGACTCGACTAAAAGGTACAAATTCTAGGGGTGAAAGGGGATGACTCGACTAAAAGGTACGTCTTATAGGAATCATAGGAGATGACTCAACTAAAAGGTACGTCTTATAGGAATCAAGGGAAATGACTCGACTAAAAGGTACGTCTTTTAGGAATCAAAGGGGATGACTCGACTATAAGGTACGTCTTATAGGAATCAAAGGGGATGATTCGACCAAAAGGTACGTCTTATAGAAATCCAAGGGGATGACTCGACTAAAAGGTACGTCTTATAGGAATCAAAGTGGATGACTTCACTAAAAGGTACGTCTTATAGGAATCAAGGGAAATGACTCGACTAAAAGGTACGTCTTATAGGAATCAAAGGGGATGACTCGACTAAAAGGTACGTCTTATAGGAATCAAAGGGGATGACTCAACTAAATGGTATGTTTTATAGGAATCAAAGCGGATGACTCGACTAAAAGGTACGTCTTATAGGAATCAAGGGAAATGACTCGACTAAAAGGTACGTTTTCTAGGAATCAAAGGAAATGACTTAACTAAAAGGTACGTCTTATAGGAATCAAAGGAGATGACTCAACTAAAAGGTACGTCTTATAGGAATCTAAGGGGATGACTCGACTGAAAGGTACGTCTTATAGGAATCAAGGGAAATGACTCGACTAAAAGGTACGTCTTCAAGGAATCAAAGGAAATGACTCAACTAAACGGTATGTCTTATAGGAATCAAAGGGGATGACTCGACTAAAAGGTACGTCTTATAGGAATCAAAGGGGATGACTCGACTAAAAGGTACGTCATATAGGAATCAAAGGAAATAACTCGACTAAAAGGTACGTCTGATAGGAATCAAAGGGGATGACTCGACTAAAAGGTACGTATTCTAGGGGTCAAAGGGGATGACTCGACTAAAAGGTTCGTCTTATAGGAATCAAAGGAAATGACTCAACTAAAAGGTACGTCTTATAGGAATCAAAGGAAATGACTCGACTAAAAGGTACGTCTTCTAGGGGTCAAAGGGGATGACTCGACTAAAAGGTACGTCTTATAGGAATCAAAGGGGATGACTCAACTAAAAGTTACGTCTTATAGGAATCAAAGGAGATGACTCGACTAAAAGGTACGTCTTATAGGAATCAAAGGGGATGACTCGACTAAAAGTTACGTCTTATAGGAATCAAAGGAGATGACTCGACTAAAAGGTACGTCTTATAGGAATCAAGGGAAATGACTCGACTAAAAGGTACGTCTTTTAGGAATCAAAGGGGATGACTCGACTAAAAGGTACGTCTTATAAGAATCAAAGGGGATGACTCGACCAATAGGTACGTCTTATAGAAATCCAATGGGATGACTCGACTAAAAGGTACGTCTAATAGGAATCAAAGGGGATGACTCGACTAAAAGGTATGTCTTATAGGAATCAAGGGAAATTACTCGACTAAAAGGTACGTCTTCTATGAATCAAAGGGGATGACTCGACTAAAAGGTACGTTTTATAAGAATCAAAGGGGATGACTCAACTAAAAGGTACGTCTTATAGGAATCAAAGGGGATGACTCGACTAAAAGGTACGTCTTATAAGAATCAAGTGAAAGGACTCGAGAAAAAGGTACGTCTTCTAGGAATCTAAGGGAAATGGCTCAACTAAAAGGTACGTCTTATAGGAATCAAAGGAGATGACACGACTAAAAGGTACGTCTTGTAGGAATCAAAGGGGATGAATCGACTAAAAGGTACGTCTTATAGGAATCAAGGGAAATGACTCGACTAAAAGGAACGCCTTCAAGGAATCAAAGGAAATGACTCAACTAAAAGGTACGTCTGATAGGAATCAAAGGGGATGACTCGACTAATAGGTACGTATTCTAGGGGTCAAAGGGGATGACTCGACTAAAAGGTACGTCTTATAGGAATCAAAGGAAATGACTCAACTAAAAGGTACGTCTTATAGAAATCAAAGGAAATGACTAAACTAAAAGGTACGTCTTCTAGGGGTCAAAGGGGATGACTCGAATAAAAGGTACGTCTTATAGGAATCAAAGGGGATGACTCGACTAAAAGGTACGTCTTATAGGAATCAAGGGAAATGACTCGACTAAAAGGTGCGTCTTTTAGGAATCAAAGGGGATGACTCGACAAAAAGGTACGTCTTATAGGAATCAAATGGGATGACTCGACTAAAAGGTACGTCTTATAGGAATCAAAGGGGATGACTCGACCAAAAGGTACGTCTTATAAAAATCCAAGGGGATGACTCGACTAAAAGGTACGTCTTATAGGAATCAAAGTGGATGAATCAACTAATAGGTACGTCTTATAGGAATCAAGGGAAATGACTCGACTAATAGGTACGTCTTATAGGAATCAAAGGGGATGACTCGACTAAAAGGTACGTCTTATAGGAATCAAAGGGGATGACTCGACTAAAAGGTATGTTTTATAGGAATCAAAGCGGATGACTCGACTAAAAGGTACGTCTTATAGGAATCAAGGGAAATGACTCGACTAAAAGGTACGTTTTCTAGGAATCAAAGGAAATGACTCAACTAAAAGGTACGTCTTATAGGAATCAAAGGAGATGACTCAACTAAAAGGTACGTCTTATAGGAATCTAAGGGGATGACTCGACTAAAAGGTACGTCTTATAGGAATCAAGGGAAATGACTCGACTAAAAAGTACGTCTTCAAGGAATCAAAGGAAATGACTCAACTAAACGGTACGTCTTATAGGAATCAAAGGGGATGACTCGACTAAAAGGTACGTCTTATAGGAATCAAAGGGGATGACTCGACTAAAAGGTACGTCATATAGGAATCAAACGAAATAACTCGACTAAAAGGTACGTCTGATAGGAATCAAAGGGGATGACTCGACTAAAAGGTACGAATTCTAGGGGTCAAAGGGGATAACTCGTCTAAAAGGTACGTCTTATAGGAATCAAAGGAAATGACTCAACTAAAAGGTACGTCTTATAGGAATCAAAGGAAATGACTCGACTAAATGGTACGTCTTGTAGGGGTCAAAGGGGATGACTCGACTAAAAGGTACGTCTTATAGGAATCAAAGGGGATGACTCGACTAAAAGTTACGTCTTATAGGAATCAAAGGAGATGACTCGACTAAAAGGTACGTCTTATAGGAATCAAGGGAAATGACTCGACTAAAAGGTACGTCTTTTAGGAATCAAAGGGGATGACTCGACTAAAAGGTACGTCTTATAGGAATCAAAGGGGATGACTCGACCAAAAGGTACGTCTTATAGAAATCCAAGGGGATGACTCGACTAAAAGGTACGTCTTAGAGGAATCAAAGTGGATGACTCAACTAATAGGTACGTCTTATAGGAATCAAGGGAAATGACTCGACTAAAAGGTACGTCTTATAGGAATCAAAGGGGATGACTCGACTAAAAGGTACGTCTTATAGGAATCAAAGGGGATGACTCGACTAAAAGGTATGTTTTATAGGAATCAAAGGGGATGACTCGACTAAAAGGTACGTCTTATAGGAATCAAGTGAAATGACTCGACTATAAGGTACGTTTTCTAGGAATCAAAGGAAATGACTCAACTAAAAGGTACGTCTTATAGGAATCAAAGGAGATGACTCAACTAAAAGGTACGTCTTATAGGAATCTAAGGGGATGACTCGACTAAAAGGTACGTCTTATAGGAATCAAGGGAAATGACTCGACTAAAAGGTACGTCTTCAAGGAATCAAAGGAAATGACTCAACTAAACGGTACGTCTTATAGGAATCAAAGGGGATGACTCGACTAAAAGGTATGTCTTATAGAAATCAAAGGGGATGACTCGACTAAAAGGTACGTCATATAGTAATCAAAGGAAATAACTCGACTAAAAGGTACGTCTGATAGGAATCAAAGGGGATGACTCGACTAAAAGGTACAAATTCTAGGGGTGAAAGGGGATGACTCGACTAAAAGGTACGTCTTATAGGAATCATAGAAGATGATTCAACTAAAAGGTACGTCTTATAGGAATCAAGGGAAATGACTCGACTAAAAGGTACGTCTTTTAGGAATCAAAGGGGATGACTCGACTATAAGGTACGTCTTATAGGAATCAAAGGGGATGATTCGACCAAAAGGTACGTCTTATAGAAATCCAAGGGGATGACTCGACTAAAAGGTACGTCTTATAGGAATCAAAGTGGATGACTCAACTAAAAGGTACGTCTTATAGGAATCAAGGGAAATGACTCGACTAAAAGGTACGTCTTATAGGAATCAAAGGGGATGACTCGACTAAAAGGTACGTCTTATAGGAATCAAAGGGGATGACTCAACTAAATGGTATGTTTTATAGGAATAAAAGCGGATGACTCGACTAAAAGGTACGTATTATAGGAATCTAGGGAAATGACTCGACTAAAAGGTACGTTTTCTAGGAATCAAAGGAAATGACTCAACTAAAAGGTACGTCATATACGAATCAAAGGAGATGACTCAACTAAAAGGTACGTCTTATAGGAATCAAAAGGGATGACTCGACTAAAAGGTACGTGTTATAGGAATCAAGGGAAATGACTCGACTAAAAGTTACATCTTCAAGGAATCAAAGGAAATGACTCAACTAAAAGGTACGTCTTATAGGAATCAAAGGGGATGACTCGACTAAAAGGTACGTATTCTAGGGGTCAAAGTGGATGACTCGACTAAAAGGTACGTCTTATAGGAATCAAAGGAAATGACTCGACTAAAAGGTACGTCTTATAGGAATCAAAGGAAATGACTTGACTAAAAGGTACGTCTCCTAGGGGTCAAAGGGGATGACTCGATTAAAAGGTACGTCTTACAGGAATCAAAGGGGCTGACACGACTTAAAGGTACGTCTTATAGTAATCAAAGGGGCTGACTCGACTAAAAGGTACGTCTTATAGGAATCAAAGGGGATGACTTGACTAAAAGGTACGTTTTATAGGAATCAAAGGGGATGACTCGACTAAAAGGTACGTCTTATAGGAATCTAGGGAAATGACTCGACTAAAAGGTACGTTTTCTAGGAATCAAAGGAAATGACTCAACTAAAAGGTACGTCATATACGAATCAAAGGAGATGACTCAACTAAAAGGTACGTCTTATAGGAATCAAAAGGGATGACTCGACTAAAAGGTACGTCTTATAGGAATCAAGGGAAATGACTCGACTAAAAGGCATATCATTTAGGAATCAAAGGGGATGTCTCGACTAAAAGGTACGTCTGATAGGAATCAAAGGGGATGACTCGACCAAAAGGTACGCCTTATAGGAATCCAAGGGAATGACTCGACTTAATGGTACGTCTTATAGGAATCAGACTGGATGACTCGACTAAATGGTACGTCTTATAGGAATCAAAGGAAATAACTCGACTAAAACGTACGTCTTTTAGGAATCAAAGGGGATGACTCGACTATAAGGTACGTCTTATAGGAATCAAAGGGGATGATTCGACCAAAAGGTACGTCTTATAGAAATCCAAGGGGATGACTCGACTAAAAGGTACGTCTTATAGGAATCAAAGTGTATGACTCAACTAAAAGGTACGTCTTATAGGAATCAAGGGAAATGACTCGACTAAAAGGTACGTCTTATAGGAATCAAAGGGGATGACTCGACTAAAAGGTACGTCTTATAGGAATCAAAGGGGATGACTCAACTAAATGGTATGTTTTATAGGAATAAAAGCGGATGACTCGACTAAAAGGTACGTCTTATAGGAATCAAAGGGGATGACTCGACCAAAAGGTACGTCTTATAGAAATCCAAGGGGATGACTCGACTAAAAGGTACGTCTTAGAGGAATCAAAGTGGATGACTCAACTAATAGGTACGTCTTATAGGAATCAAGGGAAATGACTCGACTAAAAGGTACGTCTTATAGGAATCAAAGGGGATGACTCGACTAAAAGGTACGTCTTATAGGAATCAAAGGGGATGACTCGACTAAAAGGTATGTTTTATAGGAATCAAAGGGGATGACTCGACTAAAAGGTACGTCTTATAGGAATCAAGTGAAATGACTCGACTATAAGGTACGTTTTCTAGGAATCAAAGGAAATGACTCAACTAAAAGGTACGTCTTATAGGAATCAAAGGAGATGACTCAACTAAAAGGTACGTCTTATAGGAATCTAAGGGGATGACTCGACTAAAAGGTACGTCTTATAGGAATCAAGGGAAATGACTCGACTAAAAGGTACGTCTTCAAGGAATCAAAGGAAATGACTCAACTAAACGGTACGTCATATAGGAATCAAACAAAATAACTCGACTAAAAGGTACGTCTGATAGGAATCAAAGGGGATGACTCGACTAAAAGGTACGTCATATAGTAATCAAAGGAAATAACTCGACTAAAAGGTACGTCTGATAGGAATCAAAGGGGATGACTCGACTAAAAGGTACAAATTCTAGGGGTGAAAGGGGATGACTCGACTAAAAGGTACGTCTTATAGGAATCATAGGAGATGACTCAACTAAAAGGTACGTCTTATAGGAATCAAGGGAAATGACTCGACTAAAAGGTACGTCTTTTAGGAATCAAAGGGGATGACTCGACTATAAGGTACGTCTTATAGGAATCAAAGGGGATGATTCGACCAAAAGGTACGTCTTATAGAAATCCAAGGGGATGACTCGACTAAAAGGTACGTCTTATAGGAATCAAAGTGGATGACTCAACTAAAAGGTACGTCTTATAGGAATCAAGGGAAATGACTCGACTAAAAGGTACGTCTTATAGGAATCAAAGGGGATGACTCGACTAAAAGGTACGTCTTATAGGAATCAAAGGGGATGACTCAACTAAATGGTATGTTTTATAGGAATAAAAGCGGATGACTCGACTAAAAGGTACGTTTTCTAGGAATCAAAGGAAATGACTTAACTAAAAGGTACGTCTTATAGGAATCAAAGGAGATGACTCAACTAAAAGGTACGTCTTATAGGAATCTAAGGGGATGACTCGACTAAAAGGTACGTCTTATAGGAATCAAGGGAAATGACTCGACTAAAAGGTACGTCTTCGAGGAATCAAAGGAAATGACTCAACTAAACGGTATGTCTTATAGGAATCAAAGGGGATGACTCGACTAAAAGGTACGTCTTATAGGAATCAAAGGGGATGACTCGACTAAAAGGTACGTCATATAGGAATCAAAGGAAATAACTCGACTAAAAGGTACGTCTGATAGGAATCAAAGGGGATGACTCGACAAAAAGGTACGTATTCTAGGGGTCAAAGGGGATGACTCGACTAAAAGGTACGTCTTATAGGAATCAAAGGAAATGACTCAACTAAAAGGTACGTCTTATAGGAATCAAAGGAAATGACTCGACTAAAAGGTACGTCTTCTAGGGGTCAAAGGGGATGACTCGACTAAAAGGTACGTCTTATAGGAATCAAAGGGGATGACTCAACTAAAAGTTACGTCTTATAGGAATCAAAGGAGATGACTCGACTAAAAGGTACGTCTTATAGGAATCAAAGGGGATGACTCGACTAAAAGTTACGTCTTATAGGAATCAAAGGAGATGACTCGACTAAAAGGTACGTCTTATAGGAATCAAGGGAAATGACTCGACTAAAAGGTACGTCTTTTAGGAATCAAAGGGGATGACTCGACTAAAAGGTACGTCTTATAAGAATCAAAGGGGATGACTCGACCAAAAGGTACGTCTTATAGAAATCCAAGGGGATGACTCGACTAAAAGGTACGTCTTATAGGAATCAAAGGGGATGACTCGACTAAAAGGTATGTCTTATAGGAATCAAGGGAAATGACTCGACTAAAAGGTACGTCTTCTCTGAATCAAAGGGGATGACTCGACTAAAAGGTACGTCTTATAAGAATCAAAGGGGATGACTCGACTAAAAGGTACGTCTTATAGGAATCAAAGGGGATGACTCGACTAAAAGGTACGTCTTATAGGAATCAATGGGGATGACTCGACTAAAAGGTATGTTTTATAGGAATCAAAGCGGATGACTCGACCAAAAGGTACGTCTTATAGGAATCAAGGGAAATGACTCGACTAAAAGGTACGTTTTCTAGGAATAAAAGGAAATGGCTCAACTAAAAGGTACGTCTTATAGGAATCAAAGGAGATTACTCAACTAAAAGGTACGTCTTATAGGAATCTAAGGGGATGACTCGACTAAAAGGTACGTCTTATAGGAATCAAGGGAAATGACTCGACTAAAAACTACGTCTTCAAGGAATCAAAGGAAATGACTCAACTAAACGGTACGTCTTATAGGAATCAAAGGGGATGACTCGACTAAAAGGTACGTCTTATAGGAATCAAAGGGGATGACTCGACTAAAAGGTACGTCATATAGGAATCAAACAAAATAACTCGACTAAAAGGTACGTCTGATAGGAATCAAAGGGGATGACTCGACTAAAAGGTACGAATTCTAGGGGTCAAAGGGGATAACTCGACTAAAAGGTACTTCTTATAGGAATCAAAGGAAATGACTCAACTAAAAGGTACGTCTTATAGGAATCAAAGGAAATGACTCGACTAAAAGGTACGTCTTGTAGGGGTCAAAGGGGATGACTCGACTAAAAGGTACGTCTTATAGGAATTAAAGGGGATGACTCGACTAAAAGTTATGTCTTATAGGAATCAAAGGAGATGACTCGACTAAAAGGTACGTCTTATAGGAATCAAGGGAAATGACTCGACTAAAAGGTACGTCTTTTAGGAATCAAAGGGGATGACTCGACTAAAAGGTACGTCTTATAGGAATCAAAGGGGATGACTCGACCAAAAGGTACGTCTTATAGAAATCCAAGGGGATGACTCGACTAAAAGGTACGTCTTAGAGGAATCAAAGTGGATGACTCAACTAATACGTACATCTTATAGGAATCAAGGGAAATGACTCGGCTAAACGGTACGTCTTATAGGAATCAAAGGGGATGACTCGACTAAAAGGTACGTCTTATAGGAATCAAAGGGGATGACTCGACTAAAAGGTATGTTTTATAGGAATCAAAGGGGATGACTCGACTAAAAGGTACGTCTTATAGAAATCAAGTGAAATGACTCGACTAAAAGGTACGTTTTCTAGGAATCAAAGGAAATGACTCAACTAAAAGGTACGTCTTATAGGAATCAAAGGAGATGACTCAACTAAAAGGTACGTCTTATAGGAATCTAAGGGGATGACTCGACTAAAAGGTACGTCTTATAGGAATCAAGGGAAATGACTCGACTAAAAGGTACGTCTTCAAGGAATCAAAGGAAATGACTCAACTAAACGGCACGTCTTATAGGAATCAAAGGGGATGACTCGACTAAAAGGTATGTCTTATAGAAATCAAAGGGGATGACTCGACTAAAAGGTACATCTGATAGGAATCAAAGGGGATGACTCGACTAAAAGGTACCAATTCTAGGGGTGAAAGGGGATGACTCGACTAAAAGGTACGTCTTATAGGAATCATAGGAGATGACTCAACTAAAAGGTACGTCTTATAGGAATCAAGGGAAATGACTCGACTAAAAGGTACGTCTTTTAGGAATCAAAGGGGATGACTCGACTAAAAGGTACGTCTTATAGGAATCAAAGGGGATGATTCGACCAAAAGGTACGTCTTATAGAAATCCAAGGGGATGACTCGACTAAAAGGTACGTCTTATAGGAATCAAAGTGGATGACTCAACTAAAAGGTACGTCTTATAGGAATCAAGGGAAATGACTCGACTAAAAGGTACGTCTTATAGGAATCAATGGGGATGACTCGACTAAAAGGTACGTCTTATAGGAATCAAAGGGGATGACTGAACTAAATGGTATGTTTTATAGGAATCAAAGCGGATGACTCGACTAAAAGGTACGTCTTATAGGAATCAAGGGAAATGACTCGACTAAAAGGTACGTTTTCTAGGAATCAAAGGAAATGACTTAACTAAAAGGTACGTCTTATAGGAATCAAAGGAGATGACTCAACTAAAAGGTACGTCTTATAGGAATCTAAGGGGATGACTCGACTAAAAGGTACGTCTTCAAGGAATCAAAGGAAATGACTCAACTAAACGGTATGTCTTATAGGAATCAAAGGGGATGACTCGACTAAAAGGTACGTCTTATAGGAATCAAAGGGGATGACTCGACTAAAAGGTACGTCATATAGGAATCAAAGGAAATAACTCGACTAAAAGGTACCTCTGATAGGAATCAAAGGGGATGACTCGACTAAAAGGTACGTATTCTAGGGGTCAAAGGGGATGACTCGACTAAAAGGTACGTCTTATAGGAATCAAAGAAAATGACTCAACTAAAAGGTACGTCTTATAGGAATCAAAGGAAATGACTCGACTAAAAGGTACGTCTTCTAGGGGTCAAAGGGGATGACTCGACTAAAAGGTACGTCTTATAGGAATCAAAGGGGATGACTCAACTAAAAGTTACGTCTTATAGGAATCAAAAGAGATGACTCGACTAAAAGGTACGTCTTATAGGAATCAAATGGGATGACTCGACTAAAAGTTACGTCTTATAGGAATCAAAGGAGATGAATCGACTAAAAGGTACGTCTTATAGGAATCAAGGGAAATGACTCGACTAAAAGGTACGTCTTTTAGGAATCAAAGGGGATGACTCGACTAAAAGGTATGTCTTATAAGAATCAAAGGGGATGACTCGACCAAAAGGTACGTCTTATATAAATCCAAGGGGATGACTCGACTAAAAGGTACGTCTTATAGGAATAAAAGGGGATGACTCGACTAAAAGGTATGTCTTATAGGAATCAAGGGAAATGACTCGACTAAAAGGTACGTCTTCTATGAATCAAATGGGATGACTCGACTAAAAGGTACGTCTTATAAGAATCAAAGGGGATGACTCAACTAAAAGGTACGTCTTATAGGAATCAAAGGGGATGACTCGACTAATAGGTACGTCTTATAAGAATCAAGTGAAAGGACTCGACAAAAAGGTACGTCTTCTAGGAATCTAAGGGAAATGGCTCAACTAAAAGGTACGTCTTATAGGAATCAAAGGAGATGACTCGACTAAAAGGTACGTCTTATAGGAATCAAAGGGGATGAATCGACTAAAAGGTACGTCTTATAGGAATCAAGGGAAATGACTCGACTAAAAGGAACGTCTTCAAGGAATCAAAGGAAATGACTCAACTAAAAGGTACGTCTGATAGGAATCAAAGGGGATGACTCGACTAATAGGTACGTATTCTAGGGGTCAAAGGGGATGACTCGACTAAAAGGTACGTCTTATAGGAATCAAAGGAAATGACTCAACTAAAAGGTACGTCTTATAGGAATCAAAGGGAATGACTCGACTAAAAGGTACGTCTTCTAGGGGTCAAAGGGGATGACTCGACTAAAAGGTACGTCTTATAGGAATCAAAGGGGATGACTCAACTAAAAGTTACGTCTTATAGGAATCAAAAGAGATGACTCGACTAAAAGGTACGTCTTATAGGAATCAAATGGGATGACTCGACTAAAAGTTACGTCTTATAGGAATCAAAGGAGATGAATCGACTAAAAGGTACGTCTTATAGGAATCAAGGGAAATGACTCGACTAAAAGGTACGTCTTTTAGGAATCAAAGGGGATGACTGAACTAAATGGTATGTTTTATAGGAATCAAAGCGGATGACTCGACTAAAAGGTACGTCTTATAGGAATCAAGGGAAATGACTCGACTAAAAGGTACGTTTTCTAGGAATCAAAGGAAATGACTTAACTAAAAGGTACGTCTTATAGGAATCAAAGGAGATGACTCAACTAAAAGGTACGTCTTATAGGAATCTAAGGGGATGACTCGACTAAAAGGTACGTCTTCAAGGAATCAAAGGAAATGACTCAACTAAACGGTATGTCTTATAGGAATCAAAGGGGATGACTCGACTAAAAGGTACGTCTTATAGGAATCAAAGGGGATGACTCGACTAAAAGGTACGTCATATAGGAATCAAAGGAAATAACTCGACTAAAAGGTACCTCTGATAGGAATCAAAGGGGATGACTCGACTAAAAGGTACGTATTCTAGGGGTCAAAGGGGATGACTCGACTAAAAGGTACGTCTTATAGGAATCAAAGAAAATGACTCAACTAAAAGGTACGTCTTATAGGAATCAATGGAAATGACTCGACTAAAAGGTACGTCTTCTAGGGGTCAAAGGGGATGACTCGACTAAAAGGTACGTCTTATAGGAATCAAAGGGGATGACTCAACTAAAAGTTACGTCTTATAGGAATCAAAAGAGATGACTCGACTAAAAGGTACGTCTTATAGGAATCAAATGGGATGACTCGACTAAAAGTTACGTCTTATAGGAATCAAAGGAGATGAATCGACTAAAAGGTACGTCTTATAGGAATCAAGGGAAATGACTCGACTAAAAGGTACGTCTTTTAGGAATCAAAGGGGATGACTCGACTAAAAGGTATGTCTTATAAGAATCAAAGGGGATGACTCGACCAAAAGGTACGTCTTATATAAATCCAAGGGGATGACTCGACTAAAAGGTACGTCTTATAGGAATCAAAGGGGATGACTCGACTAAAAGGTATGTCTTATAGGAATCAAGGGAAATGACTCGACTAAAAGGTACGTCTTCTATGAATCAAATGGGATGACTCGACTAAAAGGTACGTCTTATAAGAATCAAAGGGGATGACTCAACTAAAAGGTACGTCTTATAGGAATCAAAGGGGATGACTCGACTAATAGGTACGTCTTATAAGAATCAAGTGAAAGGACTCGACAAAAAGGTACGTCTTCTAGGAATCTAAGGGAAATGGCTCAACTAAAAGGTACGTCTTATAGGAATCAAAGGAGATGACTCGACTAAAAGGTACGTCTTATAGGAATCAAAGGGGATGAATCGACTAAAAGGTACGTCTTATAGGAATCAAGGGAAATGACTCGACTAAAAGGAACGTCTTCAAGGAATCAAAGGAAATGACTCAACTAAAAGGTACGTCTGATAGGAATCAAAGGGGATGACTCGACTAATAGGTACGTATTCTAGGGGTCAAAGGGGATGACTCGACTAAAAGGTACGTCTTATAGGAATCAAAGGAAATGACTCAACTAAAAGGTACGTCTTATAGAAATCAAAGGAAATGACTAAACTTAAAGGTACGTCTTCTAGGGGTCAAAGGGGATGACTCGACTAAAAGGTACGTCTTATAGGAATCAAAGGGGATGACTCGACTAAAAGGTACGTCTTATAGGAATCAAAGGAGATGACTCGTCTAAAAGGTACGTCTTATAGGAATCAAAGGGGATGACTCGACAAAAAGGTACGTCTTATAGGAATCAAATGGGATGACTCGACTAAAAGGTACGTCTTATAGGAATCAAAGGGGATGACTCGACCAAAAGGTACGTCTTATAAAAATCCAAGGGGATGACTCGACTAAAAGGTACGTCTTATAGGAATCAAAGTGGATGACTCAACTAATAGGTACGTCTTATAGGAATCAAGGGAAATGACTCGACTAAAAGGTACGTCTTATAGGAATCAAAGGGGATGACTCGACTAAAAGGTACGTCTTATAGGAATCAAAGGGGATGACTCGACTAAAAGGTATGTTTTATAGGAATCAAAGCGGATGACTCGACTAAAAGGTACGTCTTATAGGAATCAAGGGAAATGACTCGACTAAAAGGTACGTTTTCTAGGAATCAAAGGAAATGACTCAACTAAAAGGTACGTCTTATAGGAATCAAAGGAGATGACTCAACTAAAAGGTACGTCTTATAGGAATCTAAGGGGATGACTCGACTAAAAGGTACGTCTTATAGGAATCAAGGGAAATGACTCGACTAAAAAGTACGTCATCAAGGAATCAAAGGAAATGACTCAACTAAATGGTACGTCTTATAGGAATCAAAGGGGATGACTCGACTAAAAGGTACGTCTTATAGGAATCAAAGGGGATGACTCGACTAAAAGGTACGTCATATAGGAATCAAACGAAATAACTCGACTAAAAGGTACGTCTGATAGGAATCAAAGGGGATGACTCGACTAAAAGGTACGAATTCTAGGGGTCAAAGGGGATAACTCGACTAAAAGGTACGTCTTATAGGAATCAAAGGAAATGACTCAACTAAAAGGTACGTCTTATAGGAATCAAAGGAAATGACTCGACTAAAAGGTACGTCTTGTAGGGGTCAAAGGGGATGACTCGACTAAAAGGTACGTCTTATAGGAATCAAAGGGGATGACTCGACTAAAAGTTACGTCTTATAGGAATCAAAGGAGATGACTCGACTAAAAGGTACGTCTTATAGGAATCAAGGGAAATGACTCGACTAAAAGGTACGTCTTTTAGGAATCAATGGGGATGACTCGACTAAAAGGTACGTCTTATAGGAATCAAATAGGATGACTCGACCAAAAGGTACGTCATATAGAAATCCAAGGGGATGACTCAACTAAAAGGTACGTCTTATAGGAATCAAAGTGGATGACTCAACTAAAAGGTACGTTTTATAGGAATCAAGGGAAATGACTCGACTAAAAGGTACGTCTTATAGGAATCAAAGGGGATGACTCGACTAAAAGGTACGTCTTATAGGAATCAAAGGGGATGACTCGACTAAATGGTATGTTTTATTGGAATCAAAGCGGATGACTCGACTAAAAGGTACGTCTTATAGGAATCAAGGGAAATGACTCGACTAAAAGGTACGTTTTCTACGAATCAAAGGAAATGACTCAACTAAAAGGTACGTCTTATAGGAATCAAAGGAGATGACTCAACTAAAAGGTACGTCTTATAGGAATCTAAGGGGATGACTCGACTAAAAGATACGTCTTATAGGAATCAAGGGAAATGACTCGACTAAAAGGTACGTCTTCAAGGAATCAAAGGAAATGACTCAACTAAACGGTACGTCTTATAGGAATCAAAGGGGATGACTCGACTAAAAGGTACGTCTTATAGGAATCAAAGGAGATGACTCGTCTAAAAGGTACGTCTTATAGGAATCAAGGGAAATGACTCGACTAAAAGGTACGTCTTTTAGGAATCAATGGGGATGACTCGACTAAAAGGTACGTCTTATAGGAATCAAAGGGGATGACTCGACCAAAAGGTACGTCATATAGAAATCCAAGGGGATGACTCAACTAAAAGGTACGTCTTATAGGAATCAAAGTGGATGACTCAACTAAAAGGTACGTTTTATAGGAATCAAGGGAAATGACTCGACTAAAAGGTACGTCTTATAGGAATCAAAGGGGATGACTCGACTAAAAGGTACGTCTTATAGGAATCAAAGGGGATGACTCGACTAAATGGTATGTTTTATTGGAATCAAAGCGGATGACTCGACTAAAAGGTACGTCTTATAGGAATCAAGGGAAATGACTCGACTAAAAGGTACGTTTTCTACGAATCAAAGGAAATGACTCAACTAAAAGGTACGTCTTATAGGAATCAAAGGAGATGACTCAACTAAAAGGTACGTCTTATAGGAATCTAAGGGGATGACTCGACTAAAAGATACGTCTTATAGGAATCAAGGGAAATGACTCGACTAAAAGGTACGTCTTCAAGGAATCAAAGGAAATGACTCAACTAAACGGTACGTCTTATAGGAATCAAAGGGGATGACTCGACTAAAAGGTACGTCTTATAGGAATCAAAGGAGATGACTCGTCTAAAAGGTACGTCTTATAGGAATCAAGGGAAATGACTCGACTAAAAGGTACGTCTTTTAGGAATCAAAGGGGATGACTCGACAAAAAGGTACGTCTTATAGGAATCAAATGGGATGACTCGACTAAAAGGTACGTCTTATAGGAATCAAAGGGGATGACTCGACCAAAAGGTACGTCTTATAAAAATCCAAGGGGATGACTCGACTAAAAGGTACGTCTTATAGGAATCAAAGTGGATGACTCAACTAATAGGTACGTCTTATAGGAATCAAGGGAAATGACTCGACTAAAAGGTACGTCTTATAGGAATCAAAGGGGATGACTCGACTAAAAGGTACGTCTTATAGGAATCAAAGGGGATGACTCGACTAAAAGGTATGTTTTATAGGAATCAAAGCGGATGACTCGACTAAAAGGTACGTCTTATAGGAATCAAGGGAAATGACTCGACTAAAAGGTACGTTTTCTAGGAATCAAAGGAAATGACTCAACTAAAAGGTACGTCTTATAGGAATCAAAGGAGATGACTCAACTAAAAGGTACGTCTTATAGGAATCTAAGGGGATGACTCGACTAAAAGGTACGTCTTATAGGAATCAAGGGAAATGACTCGACTAAAAAGTACGTCATCAAGGAATCAAAGGAAATGACTCAACTAAATGGTACGTCTTATAGGAATCAAAGGGGATGACTTGACTAAAAGGTACGTCTTATAGGAATCAAAGGGGATGACTCGACTAAAAGGTACGTCATATAGGAATCAAACGAAATAACTCGACTAAAAGGTACGTCTGATAGGAATCAAAGGGGATGACTCGACTAAAAGGTACGAATTCTAGGGGTCAAAGGGGATAACTCGACTAAAAGGTACGTCTTATAGGAATCAAAGGAAATGACTCAACTAAAAGGTACGTCTTATAGGAATCAAAGGAAATGACTCGACTAAAAGGTACGTCTTGTAGGGGTCAAAGGGGATGACTCGACTAAAAGTTACGTCTTATAGGAATCAAAGGAGATGACTCGACTAAAAGGTACGTCTTATAGGAATCAAGGGAAATGACTCGACTAAAAGGTACGTCTTTTAGGAATCAATGGGGATGACTCGACTAAAAGGTACGTCTTATAGGAATCAAAGGGGATGACTCGACCAAAAGGTACGTCATATAGAAATCCAAGGGGATGACTCAACTAAAAGGTACGTCTTATAGGAATCAAAGTGGATGACTCAACTAAAAGGTACGTTTTATAGGAATCAAGGGAAATGACTCGACTAAAAGGTACGTCTTATAGGAATCAAAGGGGATGACTCGACTAAAAGGTACGTCTTATAGGAATCAAAGGGGATGACTCGACTAAATGGTATGTTTTATTGGAATCAAAGCGGATGACTCGACTAAAAGGTACGCCTTATAGGAATCAAGGGAAATGACTCGACTAAAAGGTACGTTTTCTACGAATCAAAGGAAATGACTCAACTAAAAGGTACGTCTTATAGGAATCAAAGGAGATGACTCAACTAAAAGGTACGTCTTATAGGAATCTAAGGGGATGACTCGACTAAAAGATACGTCTTATAGGAATCAAGGGAAATGACTCGACTAAAAGGTACGTCTTCAAGGAATCAAAGGAAATGACTCAACTAAACGGTACGTCTTATAGGAATCAAAGGGGATGACTCGACTAAAAGGTACGTCTTATAGGAATCAAAGGAGATGAATCGTCTAAAAGGTACGTCTTATAGGAATCAAGGGAAATGACTCGACTAAAAGGTACGTCATTTAGGAATCAAAGGGGATGACTCGACTAAAAGGTACGTCTTATAGGAATCAATGGGGATGACTCGACCAAAAGGTACGTCTTATAGAAATCCAAGGTGATGACTCGACTAAAAGGTACGTCTTATAGGAATCAAAGTGGATGACTCAACTAATAGGTACGTCTTATAGGAATCAAGGGAAATGACTCGACTAAAAGGTACGTCTTATGGGAATCAAAGGGGATGACTCGACTAAAAGGTACGTCTTATAGGAATCAAAGGGGATGACTCGACTAAAAGGTACGTCTTATAAGAATCAAGTGAAAGGACTCGACAAAAAGGTACGTCTTCTAGGAATCTAAGGGAAATGGCTCAACTAAAAGGTACGTCTTATAGGAATCAAAGGAGATGACTCGACTAAAAGGTACGTCTTATAGGAATCAAAGGGGATGAATCGACTAAAAGGTACGTCTTATAGGAATCAAGGGAAATGATTCGACTAAAAGGAACGTCTTCAAGGAATCAAAGGAAATGACTCAACTAAAAGGTACGTCTGATAGGAATCAAAGGGGATGACTCGACTAATAGGTACGTATTCTAGGGGTCAAAGGGGATGACTCGACTAAAAGGTACGTCTTATAGGAATCAAAGAAAATGACTCAACTAAAAGGTACGTCTTATAGAAATCAAAGGAAATGACTAAACTAGAAGGTACGTCTTCTAGGGGTAAAAGGGGATGACTCGACTAAAAGGTACGTCTTATAGGAATCAAAGGGGATGACTCGACTAAAAGGTACGTCTTATAGGAATCAAAGGAGATGACTCGTCTAAAAGGTACGTCTTATAGGAATCAAGGGAAATGACTCGACTAAAAGGTACGTCTTTTAGGAATCAAAGGGGATGACTCGAATAAAAGGTACGTCTTATAGGAATCAATGGGGATGACTCGACTAAAAGGAAGGTCTTCAAGGAATCAAAGGAAATGACTCAACTAAAAGGTACGTCTAATAGGAATCAAAGGAAATGACTCAACTAAAAGGTACGTCGTATAGGAATTAAAGGGGATGACTCGACTAAAAGGTACGTCTTATAGGAATCAAAAGGGATGACTCGACTAAAAGGTACGTCTTCTATGAATCAAAGGGGATGACTCGACTAAAAGGTACGTCTTATAGGAATCAAAGGAGATGACTCAACTAAAAGGTACGTCTTATAGGAATCAAGGGAAATGACTCGACTAAAAAGTACGTCTTCAAGGAATCAAAGGAAATGACTCAACTAAACGGTACGTCTTATAGGAATCAAAGGGGATGACTCGACTAAAAGGTACGTCTTATAGGAATCAAAAGGGATGTTTCGACTAAAAGGTACGTCATATAGGAATCAAAGGAAATAACTCGACTAAAAGGTACGTCTGATAGGAATCAAAGGGGATGACTTGACTAAAAGGTACGAATTCTAGGGGTCAAAGGGGATAACTCGACTAAAAGGTACGTCTTATAGGAATCAAAGGAAATGACTCAACTAAAAGGTACGTCTTATAGGAATCAAAGGAAATGACTCGACTAAAAGGTACGTCTTGTAGGGGTCAAAGGGGATGACTCGACTAAAAGGTACGTCCTATAGGAATCAAAGGGGATGACTCGACTAAAAGTTACGTCTTATAGGAATCAAAGGAGATGACTCGACTAAAAGGTACGTTTTGTAGGAATCAAGGGAAATGACTCGACTAAAAGGTACGTCTTTTAGGAATCAAAGGGGATGACTCGACTAAAAGGTACGTCTTATAGGAATCAAAGGGGATGACTCGACCAAAAGGTACGTCTTATAGAAATCCAAGGGGATGACTCAACTAAAAGGTATGTCTTATAGGAATCAAAGTGGATGACTCAACTAAAAGGTACGTCTTATAGGAATCAAGGGAAATGACTCGACTAAAAGGTACGTCTTATAGGAATCAAAGGGGATGAATCGACCAAAAGGTACGTCTTATAGGAATCAAAGGGGATGACTCGACTAAATGGAATGTTTTATTGGAATCAAAGCGGATGACTCGACTAAAAGGTACGTCTTATAGGAATCAAAGGGGATGACTCGACTAAAAGTTACGTCTTATAGGAATCAAAGGAGATGACTCGACTAAAAGGTACGTTTTATAGGAATCAAGGGAAATGACTCGACTAAAAGGTACGTCTTTTAGGAATCAAAGGGGATGACTCGACTAAAAGGTACGTCTTATAGGAATCAAAGGGGATGACTCGACCAAAAGGTACGTCTTATAGAAATCCAAGGGGATGACTCAACTAAAAGGTATGTCTTATAGGAATCAAAGTGGATGACTCAACTAAAAGGTACGTCTTATAGGAATCAAGGGAAATGACTCGACTAAAAGGTACGTCTTATAGGAATCAAAGGGGATGAATCGACCAAAAGGTACGTCTTATAGGAATCAAAGGGGATGACTCGACTAAATGGAATGTTTTATTGGAATCAAAGCGGATGACTCGACTAAAAGGTACGTCTTATAGGAATCAAAGGGGATGACTCGACTAAAAGTTACGTCTTATAGGAATCAAAGGAGATGACTCGACTAAAAGGTACGTTTTATAGGAATCAAGGGAAATGACTCGACTAAAAGGTACGTCTTTTAGGAATCAAAGGGGATGACTCGACTAAAAGGTACGTCTTATAGGAATCAAAGGGGATGACTCGACCAAAAGGTACGTCTTATAGAAATCCAAGGGGATGACTCAACTAAAAGGTATGTCTTATAGGAATCAAAGTGGATGACTCAACTAAAAGGTACGTCTTATAGGAATCAAGGGAAATGACTCGACTAAAAGGTACGTCTTATAGGAATCAAAGGGGATGAATCGACCAAAAGGTACGTCTTATAGGAATCAAAGGGGATGACTCGACTAAATGGTATGTTTTATTGGAATCAAAGCGGATGACTCGACTAAAAGGTACGTCTTGTAGAAATCAAAGGAGATGACTCATCTAAAAGGTACGTCTTATAGGAATCAAGGGAAATGACTCGACTAAAAGGTACGTCTTTTAGGAATCAAAGGGGATGACT
Organism: Capsicum pubescens; assembly: GCA_030864215.1. NCBI lineage: Eukaryota > Viridiplantae > Streptophyta > Magnoliopsida > Solanales > Solanaceae > Capsicum > Capsicum pubescens. The sequence continues at coordinate 269,140,637 of CM061545.1, read as the reverse complement.
CGACTAAAGGGTACGTCTTATAGGAATCAATGGGGATGACTCGACCAAAAGGTACGTCTTATAGAAATCCAAGGGGATGAGTCGACTAAAAGGTACGTCTTATAGGAATCAAAGTGGATGACTCAACTAATAGGTACGTCTTATAGGAATCAAGGGAAATGACTCGACTAAAAGGTACGTCTTATAGGAATCAAAGGGGATGACTCGACTAAAAGGTACGTCTTATAGGAATCAAAGGGGATGACTCGACTAAAAGGTATGTTTTATAGGAATCAAAGCGGATGACTCGACTAAAAGGTACGTCTTATAGGAATTAAGGGAAATGACTCGACTAAAAGGTACGTTTTCTAGGAATCAAAGGAAATGATTCAACGAAAAGGTACGTCTTTTAGGAATCAAAGGAGATAACTCAACTAAAAGGTACGTCTTATAGGAATCTAAGGGGATGAATCGACCAAAAGGTACGTCTTATAGGAATCAAAGGGGATGACTCGACTAAATGGAATGTTTTATTGGAATCAAAGCGGATGACTCGACTAAAAGGTACGTCTTATAGGAATCAAAGGGGATGACTCGACTAAAAGTTACGTCTTATAGGAATCAAAGGAGATGACTCGACTAAAAGGTACGTTTTATAGGAATCAAGGGAAATGACTCGACTAAAAGGTACGTCTTTTAGGAATCAAAGGGGATGACTCGACTAAAAGGTACGTCTTATAGGAATCAAAGGGGATGACTCGACCAAAAGGTACGTCTTATAGAAATCCAAGGGGATGACTCAACTAAAAGGTATGTCTTATAGGAATCAAAGTGGATGACTCAACTAAAAGGTACGTCTTATAGGAATCAAGGGAAATGACTCGACTAAAAGGTACGTCTTATAGGAATCAAAGGGGATGAATCGACCAAAAGGTACGTCTTATAGGAATCAAAGGGGATGACTCGACTAAATGGAATGTTTTATTGGAATCAAAGCGGATGACTCGACTAAAAGGTACGTCTTATAGGAATCAAAGGGGATGACTCGACTAAAAGTTACGTCTTATAGGAATCAAAGGAGATGACTCGACTAAAAGGTACGTTTTATAGGAATCAAGGGAAATGACTCGACTAAAAGGTACGTCTTTTAGGAATCAAAGGGGATGACTCGACTAAAAGGTACGTCTTATAGGAATCAAAGGGGATGACTCGACCAAAAGGTACGTCTTATAGAAATCCAAGGGGATGACTCAACTAAAAGGTATGTCTTATAGGAATCAAAGTGGATGACTCAACTAAAAGGTACGTCTTATAGGAATCAAGGGAAATGACTCGACTAAAAGGTACGTCTTATAGGAATCAAAGGGGATGAATCGACCAAAAGGTACGTCTTATAGGAATCAAAGGGGATGACTCGACTAAATGGTATGTTTTATTGGAATCAAAGCGGATGACTCGACTAAAAGGTACGTCTTGTAGAAATCAAAGGAGATGACTCATCTAAAAGGTACGTCTTATAGGAATCAAGGGAAATGACTCGACTAAAAGGTACGTCTTTTAGGAATCAAAGGGGATGACTCGACTAAAGGGTACGTCTTATAGGAATCAATGGGGATGACTCGACCAAAAGGTACGTCTTATAGAAATCCAAGGGGATGAGTCGACTAAAAGGTACGTCTTATAGGAATCAAAGTGGATGACTCAACTAATAGGTACGTCTTATAGGAATCAAGGGAAATGACTCGACTAAAAGGTACGTCTTATAGGAATCAAAGGGGATGACTCGACTAAAAGGTACGTCTTATAGGAATCAAAGGGGATGACTCGACTAAAAGGTATGTTTTATAGGAATCAAAGCGGATGACTCGACTAAAAGGTACGTCTTATAGGAATTAAGGGAAATGACTCGACTAAAAGGTACGTTTTCTAGGAATCAAAGGAAATGATTCAACGAAAAGGTACGTCTTTTAGGAATCAAAGGAGATAACTCAACTAAAAGGTACGTCTTATAGGAATCTAAGGGGATGACTCGACTAAAAGGTACGTCTTATAGGAATCAAGGGAAATGACTCGACTAAAAGGTACGTCTTCAAGGAATCAAATGAAATGACTCAACTAAACGGTACGTCTTATAGGAATCAAAGGGGATGACTAGACTAAAAGGTACGTCTTACAGGAATCAAAGGGGATGACTCGACTAAAAGATACGTCATATAGGAATCAAAGGAAATAACTCGACTAAAAGGTACGTCTGATAGGAATCAAAGGGGATGACTCGACTAAAAGGTAGGAATTCAAGGGGTCAAAGGGGATGACTCGACTAAAAGATACGTCTTATAGGAATCAAGGGAAATGACTCGACTAAAAGGTACGTCTTCAAGGAATCAAAGGAAATGACTCAACTAAACGGTACGTCTTATAGGAATCAAAGGGGATGACTCGACTAAAAGGTACGTCTTATAGGAATCAAAGGAGATGAATCGTCTAAAAGGTACGTCTTATAGGAATCAAGGGAAATGACTCGACTAAAAGGTACGTCATTTAGGAATCAAAGGGGATGACTCGACTAAAAGGTACGTCTTATAGGAATCAATGGGGATGACTCGACCAAAAGGTACGTCTTATAGAAATCCAAGGTGATGACTCGACTAAAAGGTACGTCTTATAGGAATCAAAGTTGATGACTCAACTAATAGGTACGTCTTATAGGAATCAAGGGAAAAGACTCGACTAAAAGGTACGTCTTATGGGAATCAAAGGGGATGACTCGACTAAAAGGTACGTCTTATAGGAATCAAAGGGGATGACTCGACTAAAAGGTACGTCTTATAAGAATCAAGTGAAAGGACTCGATAAAAAGGTACGTCTTCTAGGAATCTAAGGGAAATGGCTCAACTAAAAGGTACGTCTTATAGGAATCAAAGGAGATGACTCGACTAAAAGGTACGTCTTATAGGAATCAAAGGGGATGAATCGACTAAAAGGTACGTCTTATAGGAATCAAGGGAAATGATTCGACTAAAAGGAACGTCTTCAAGGAATCAAAGGAAATGACTCAACTAAAAGGTACGTCTGATAGGAATCAAAGGGGATGACTCGACTAATAGGTACGTATTCTAGGGGTCAAAGGGGATGACTCGACTAAAAGGTACGTCTTATAGGAATCAAAGGAAATGACTCAACTAAAAGGTACGTCTTATAGAAATCAAAGGAAATGACTAAACTAAAAGGTACGTCTTCTAGGGGTAAAAGGGGATGACTCGACTAAAAGGTACGTCTTATAGGAATCAAAGGGGATGACTCGACTAAAAGGTACGTCTTATAGGAATCAATGGGGATGACTCGACCAAAAGGTACGTCTTATAGAAATCCAAGGTGATGACTCGACTAAAAGGTACGTCTTATAGGAATCAAAGTGGATGACTCAACTAATAGGTACGTCTTATAGGAATCAAGGGAAATGACTCGACTAAAAGGTACGTCTTATGGGAATCAAAGGGGATGACTCGACTAAAAGGTACGTCTTATAGGAATCAAAGGGGATGACTCGACTAAAAGGTACGTCTTATAAGAATCAAGTGAAAGGACTCGATAAAAAGGTACGTCTTCTAGGAATCTAAGGGAAATGGCTCAACTAAAAGGTACGTCTTATAGGAATCAAAGGAGATGACTCGACTAAAAGGTACGTCTTATAGGAATCAAAGGGGATGAATCGACTAAAAGGTACGTCTTATAGGAATCAAGGGAAATGATTCGACTAAAAGGAACGTCTTCAAGGAATCAAAGGAAATGACTCAACTAAAAGGTACGTCTGATAGGAATCAAAGGGGATGACTCGACTAATAGGTACGTATTCTAGGGGTCAAAGGGGATGACTCGACTAAAAGGTACGTCTTATAGGAATCAAAGAAAATGACTCAACTAAAAGGTACGTCTTATAGAAATCAAAGGAAATGACTAAACTAAAAGGTACGTCTTCTAGGGGTAAAAGGGGATGACTCGACTAAAAGGTACGTCTTATAGGAATCAAAGGGGATGACTCGACTAAAAGGTACGTCTTATAGGAATCAAAGGAGATGACTCGTCTAAAAGGTACGTCTTATAGGAATCAAGGGAAATGACTCGACTAAAAGGTACGTCTTTTAGGAATCAAAGGGGATGACTCGAATAAAAGGTACGTCTTATAGGAATCAATGGGGATGACTCGACTAAAAGGAAGGTCTTCAAGGAATCAAAGGAAATGACTCAACTAAAAGGTACGTCTTATAGGAATCAAGGGAAATGACTCGACTAAAAGGAACGTCTTCAAGGAATCAAAGGAAATGACTCAACTAAAAGGTACGTCTGATAGGAATCAAAGGGGATGACTCGACTAATAGGTACGTATTCTAGGGGTCAAAGGGGATGACTCGACTAAAAGGTACGTCTTATAGGAATCAAAGGAAATGACTCAACTAAAAGGTACGTCGTATAGGAATTAAAGGGGATGACTCGACTAAAAGGTACGTCTTATAGGAATCAAAAGGGATGACTCGACTAAAAGGTACGTCTTCTATGAATCAAAGGGGATGACTCGACTAAAAGGTACGTCTTATAGGAATCAAAGGAGATGACTCAACTAAAAGGTACGTCTTATAGGAATCAAGGGAAATGACTCGACTAAAAAGTACGTCTTCAAGGAATCAAAGGAAATGACTCAACTAAACGGTACGTCTTATAGGAATCAAAGGGGATGACTCGACTAAAAGGTACGTCTTATAGGAATCAAAAGGGATGTTTCGACTAAAAGGTACGTCATATAGGAATCAAAGGAAATAACTCGACTAAAAGGTACGTCTGATAGGAATCAAAGGGGATGACTTGACTAAAAGGTACGAATTCTAGGGGTCAAAGGGGATAACTCGACTAAAAGGTACGTCTTATAGGAATCAAAGGAAATGACTCAACTAAAAGGTACGTCTTATAGGAATCAAAGGAAATGACTCGACTAAAAGGTACGTCTTGTAGGGGTCAAAGGGGATGACTCGACTAAAAGGTACGTCCTATAGGAATCAAAGGGGATGACTCGACTAAAAGTTACGTCTTATAGGAATCAAAGGAGATGACTCGACTAAAAGGTACGTTTTATAGGAATCAAGGGAAATGACTCGACTAAAAGGTACGTCTTTTAGGAATCAAAGGGGATGACTCGACTAAAAGGTACGTCTTATAGGAATCAAAGGGGATGACTCGACCAAAAGGTACGTCTTATAGAAATCCAAGGGGATGACTCAACTAAAAGGTATGTCTTATAGGAATCAAAGTGGATGACTCAACTAAAAGGTACGTCTTATAGGAATCAAGGGAAATGACTCGACTAAAAGGTACGTCTTATAGGAATCAAAGGGGATGAATCGACCAAAAGGTACGTCTTATAGGAATCAAAGGGGATGACTCGACTAAATGGTATGTTTTATTGGAATCAAAGCGGATGACTCGACTAAAAGGTACGTCTTATAGGAATCAAGGGAAATGACTCGACTAAAAGGTACGTTTTCTAGGAATCAAAGGAAATGACTCAAATAAAAGGTACGTCTTATAGGAATCAAAGGAGATGACTCAACTAAAAGGTACGTCTTATAGGAATCTAAGGGGATGACTCAACTAAAAGGTACGTCTTATAGGAATCAAGGGAAATGACTCGACTAAAAGGTACGTCTTCAAGGAATCAAAGGAAATGACTCAACTAAACGGTACGTCTTATAGGAATCAAAGGGGATGACTCGACTAAAAGGTACGTCTTGTAGAAATCAAAGGAGATGACTCATCTAAAAGGTACGTCTTATAGGAATCAAGGGAAATGACTCGACTAAAAGGTACGTCTTTTAGGAATCAAAGGGGATGACTCGACTAAAAGGTACGTCTTATAGGAATCAATGGGGATGACTCGACCAAAAGGTACGTCTTATAGAAATCCAAGGGGATGAGTCGACTAAAAGGTACGTCTTATAGGAATCAAAGTGGATGACTCAACTAATAGGTACGTCTTATAGGAATCAAGGGAAATGACTCGACTAAAAGGTACGTCTTATAGGAATCAAAGGGGATGACTCGACTAAAAGGTACGTCTTATAGGAATCAAAGGGGATGACTCGACTAAAAGGTATGTTTTATAGGAATCAAAGCGGATGACTCGACTAAAAGGTACGTCTTATAGGAATTAAGGGAAATGACTCAACTAAAAGGTACGTTTTCTAGGAATCAAAGGAAATGACTCAACGAAAAGGTACGTCTTATAGGAATCAAAGGAGATAACTCAACTAAAAGGTACGTCTTATAGGAATCTAAGGGGATGACTCGACTAAAAGGTACGTCTTATAGGAATCAAGGGAAATGACTCGACTAAAAGGTACGTCTTCAAGGAATCAAAGGAAATGACTCAACTAAACGGTACGTCTTATAGGAATCAAAGGGGATGACTAGACTAAAAGGTACGTCTTACAGGAATCAAAGGGGATGACTCGACTAAAAGATACGTCATATAGGAATCAAAGGAAATAACTCGACTAAAAGGTACGTCTGATAGGAATCAAAGGGGATGACTCGACTAAAAGGTAGGAATTCTAGGGGTCAAAGGGGATGACTCGACTAAAAGGTACGTCTTATAGGAATCAAAGGAAATGACTCAACTAAAAGGTACGTCTTATAGGAATCAAAGGAAATGACTCGACTTAAAGGTACGTCTTGTAGGGGTCAAACGGGATGACTCGACTAAAAGGTACGTCTTATAGGAATCAAAGGGGATGACTCGACTAAAAGTTACGTCTTATAGGAATCAAAGGAGATGACTCGACTAAAAGTTACGTCTTATAGGAATCAAGGGAAATGACTCGACTAAAAGGTACGTCTTTTAGGAATCAAAGGGGATGACTCGACTAAAAGGTACGTCTTATAGGAATCAAAGGGGATGACTCGACCAAAAGGTACGTCTTATAGAAATCCAAGGGGATTACTCGACTACAAGGTACGTCTTATAGGAATCAAAGTGGATGACTCAACTAAAAGGTACGTCTTATAGGAATCAAGGGAAATGACTCGACTAAAAGGTACGTCTTATAGGAATCAAAGGGGATGACTCGACTAAAAGGTACGTCTTATAGGATTCAAAGGGGATGACTAGACTAAATGGTATGTTTTATTGGAATCAAAGCGGATGACTCGACTAAACGGTACGTCTTATAGGAATCAAGGGAAATGACTCGACTAAAAGGTACGTTTTCTAGGAATCAAAGAAAATGACTCAACTAAAAGGTACGTCTTATAGGAATCAAAGGAGATGACTCAACTAAAAGGTACGTCTTATAGGAATCTAAGGGTATGACTCGACTAAAAGGTACGTCTTATAGGAATCAAGGGAAATGACTCGACTAAAAGGTACGTCTTCAAGGAATCAAAGGAAATGACTCAACTAAACGGTACGTCTTATAGGAATCAAAGGGGATGACTCGACTAAAAGGTACGTCTTATAGGAATCAAAGGGGATGACTCGACTAAAAGGTACGTCATATAGGAATCAAAGGAAATAAGTCGACTAAAAGGTACGTCTGATAGGAATCAAAGGGGATGACTCGACTAAAAGGTACGTATTCTAGGGGTCAAAGGGGATGACTCGACTAAAAGGTACGTCTTATAGGAATCAAAGGAAATGACTCAACTAAAAGGTACGTCTTATAGGAATCAAAGGAAATGACTCGACTAAAAGGTACGTCTTTTTGGGGTCAAAGGGGATGACTCGACTAAAAGGTACGTCTTATAGGAATCAAAGTGGATGACTCGACTAAAAGTTACGTCTTATAGGAATCAAAGGAGATGACTCGACTAAAAGGTACGTCTTATAGGAATCAAGGGAAATGACTCGACTAAAAGGTACGTCTTTTAGTAATCAAAGGGGATGACTCGACTAAAAGGTACGTCTTATAGGAATCAAAGGGGATGACTCGACCAAAAGATACGTCTTATAGAAATCCAAGGGGATGACTCGACTAAAAGGTACGTCTTATAGGAATCAAAGTGGATGACTCAACTAAAAGGTACGTCTTATAGGAATCAAGGGAAATGACTCGACTAAAATGTACGTCTTATAGGAATCAAAGGGGATGACACGACTAAAAGGTACGTCTTATAGGAATCAAAGAGGATAACTCGACTAAATGGTATGTTTTATAGGAATCAAAGCGGATGACAAGACTAAAAGGTACGTCTTATAGGAATCAAGGGAAATGACTCGACTAAAAGGTACGTTTTCTAGGAATCAAAGGAATTGATTCAACTAAAAGGTACGTCTTATAGGAATCAAAGGAGATGACTCAACTAAAAGTTACGTCTTATAGGAATCTAAGGGGATGACTCGACTAAAAGGTACGTCCTATTGGAATCAAGGGAAATGACTCGACTAAAAGGTACGTCTTCAAGTAATCAAAGGAAATGACTCAACTAAACGGTACGTCATATAGGAATCAAAGGGGATGACTCGACTAAAAGGTACGTCTTATAGGAATCAAAGGGGATGACTCGACTAAAAGGTACGTCATATAGGAATCAATGGAAATAACTCGACTAAAAGTACGTATTCCAGGGGTCAAAGGTGATGACTCGACTAAAAGGTACGTCTTCTAGGGGTCAAAGGGGATGACTAGACTAAAAGGTACGTCTTCTAGGGGTCAAGGGGGAATTATTCGACTAAAAGGTATGTCTTATTGGAATCAAAGGGGATTACTCGACTAAAAGGTTCGTCTTATAGGAATCAAAGGGAATGACTCGACTAAAAGGTACATCTTAAAGGAATCAAGGGAAATGACTCGACTAAAAGGTACGTCTTCTAGGAATCAAAGGGAACGACTCAACTAAAAGCTACGTCTTATAGTAATCAAAGGGGATGACTCGACTAAAAGGTACGTCTTATAGGAATCAAAGGGGATGACTCAACTAAAAGATACATCTTATAGGAAGCAAAGGGGATGACTCGACTAAAAGGTACGTCTTATAGGAATCAAAGGGGATGACTCGACTAAAAGGTACATCTTATAGGAGTCAAGGGAAATGACTCGACTAAAAGGTACGTATTCTAGGGGTCAAAGGGGATGACTCGACTAAAAGGTACGTCTTATAGGAATCAAAGGAAATGACTCGACTAATAGGTACATCTTATAGGAATCAAAGGAAATGACTCTACTAAAAGGTACGTCTTCTAGGGATCAAAGGGGATGACTCGACTAAAAGGTACATCTTATAGGAATCAAAAGGGATGACTCGACTAAAATATATGTCTTATAGGAATCAAAGGAAATGACTCGACTAAAAGGTACGTCATCTAGGGGTCAAAGGGGATGACTCAACTAAAAGGTACGTCTTCTAGGAATCAAAGGGGATGACTCGACTAAAAGTGACGTCTTATAGGAATCAAATGCGATGACTCGACTAAAAGGTACGTCTTATAGAAATCAAGGGAAATGACTCGACTAAAAGGTACGTCTTTTAGGAATCAAAGGGGATGACTCGACTAAAAGGTACGTCTTATAGGAATCAAAGGGGATGACTCGACCAAAAGGTACGTCTTATAGAAATCCAAGGGGATGACTCGACTAAAAGGTACGTCTTATAGGAATCAAAGGGGATGACTCGACTAAAAGGTACGTCTTATAGGAATCAAAGGGGATGACTCGACTAAATGGTATGTTTTATAGGAATCAAAGCGGATGACTCGACTAAAAGGTACGTCTTATAGGAATCAAGGGAAATGACTCGACTAAAAGGTACGTTTTCTAGGAATCAAAGGAAATGACTCAACTAAAAGGTACGTCTTATACGAATCAAAGGAGATGACTCAACTAAAAGGTACGTCTTATAGGAATCTAAGGGGATTACTCGTCTAAAAGATACGTCTTATAGGAATCAAGGGAAATGACTCGACTAAAAGGTACGTCTTCATGGAATCAAAGGAAATGACTCAACTAAACGGTACGTCTTATAGGAATCAAAGGGGATGACTCGACTAAATGGTACGTCTTATAGGAATCAAAGGGGATGACTCGACTAAAAGGTACATCATATAGGAATCAAAGGAAATAACTCGACTAAAAGGTACGTCTGATAGGAATCAAAGGGGATGACTCGACTAAAAGGTACGTATTCTAGGGGTCAAAGGGGATGACTCGACTAAAAGTTACGTCTTATAGGAATCAAAGGAAATGACTCAACTAAAAGGTACGTCTTATAGGAATCAAAGGAAATGACTCGACTAAATGGTACATCTTATAGGAATCAAAAGGGATGACTCGACTAAAATATACGTCTTATAGGAATCAAAGGAAATGACTCGACTAAAAGGTACGTCATCTAGGGTTCAAAGGGGTTGACTCAACTAAAAGGAACGTCTTCTAGGAGTCAAGGGGGAATGATTCGACTAAAAGGTATGTCTTATAGGAAGCAAAGGGGATGACTCGACTAAAAGGTACGTCTTCTAGGGGTCAAAGGGGATGACTCGACTAAAAGGTACGTCTTATAGGAATCAAGGGAAATGACTCGACTAAAAGGTACGTCGTTTAGGAATCAAAGGGGATGACTCGACTAAAAGGTACGTCTTATAGGAATCAAAGGGGATGACTCGACCAAAAGGTACGTCTTATAGAAATCCAAGGGGATGACTCGACTAAAAGGTACGTCTTATAGGAATCAAAGGGGATGACTCGAATAAAAGGTACGTCTTATAGGAATCAAAAGGGATGACTCGACTAAATGGTATGTTTTATATGAATCAAAGCGGATGACTCGACTAAAAGGTACGTCTTATAGGAATCAAGGGTAATGACTCGACTAAAAGGTACGTTTTCTAGGAATCAAAGGAAATGACTCAACTAAAAGGTACGTCTTATAGGAATCAAAGGAGATGACTCAACTAAAAGGTACGTCTTATAGGAATCTAAGGGGATGACTCGACTGAAAGATACGTCTTATAGGAATCAAGGGAAATGACTCGACTAAAAGGTACGTCTTCAAGGAATCAAAAGAAATGACTCAACTAAACGGTACGTCTTATAGGAATCAAAGGGGATGACTCGACTAAATGGTACGTCTTATAGGAATCAAAGGGGATGACTGGACTAAAAGGTACGTCATATAGGAATCAAAGGAAATAACTCGACTAAAAGGTACGTCTGATAGGAATCAAAGGGGATGACTCGACTAAAAGGTACGTATTCTAGGGGTCAAAGGGGATGACTCGACTAAAAGGTACGTCTTATAGGAATCAAAGGAAATGACTCAACTAAAAGGTACGTCTTATAGGAATCAAAGGAAATGACTCGACTAAAAGGTACGCCTTCTAGGGGTCAAAGGGGATGACTCGACTAAAAGGTACGTCTTATAGGAATCAAAGTGGATGACTCGACTAAAAGTTACGTCTTATAGGAATCAAAGGAGATGACTCGACTAAAAGGTACGTCTTGTAGGAATCAAGGGAAATGACTCGACTAAAAGGTACGTCTTTTAGTAATCAAAGGGGATGACTCGACTAAAAGGTACGTATTATAGGAATCAAAGGGGATGACTCGACCAAAAGGTACGTCTTATAGAAATCCAAGGGGATGACTCGACTAAAAGGTACGTCTTATAGGAATCAAAGTGGATGACTCAACTAAAAGGTACGTCTTATAGGAATCAAGGGAAATGACTCGACTAAAAGGTATGTCTTATAGGAATCAAAGGGGATGACTCGACTAAAAGGTACGTCTTATAGGAATCAAAGAGGATGACTCGACTAAATGGTATGTTTTATAGGAATCAAAGAGGATGACTTGACTAAAAGGTACGTCTTATAGGAATCAAGGGAAATGACTCGACTAAAAGGTACGTTTTCTAGGAATCAAAGGAAATGACTCAACTAAAAGGTACGTCTTATAGGAATCAAAGGAGATGACTCAACTAAAAGGTACGTCTTATTGGAATCTAAGGGGATGACTCGACTAAAAGGTATGTCTTATAGGAATCAAGGGAAATGACTCGACTAAAAGGTACGTCTTCAAGGAATCAAAGGAAATGACTCAATTAAATGGTACGTCTTATAGGAATCAAAGGGGATGACTCGACTAAAAGGTACGTCTTATAGGAATCAAAGGGGATGACTCGACTATAAGATACGTCATATAGGAATCAAAGGAAATAACTTGACTAAAAGGAACGTATTCCAGGGGTCAAAGGGGATGACTCGACTAAAAGGTACGTCTTATAGGGGTCAAGGGGGAATTATTCGACTAAAAGGTATGTCTTATAGGAATCGAAGGGGATGACTCGACTAAAAGGTTCGTCTTATAGGAATCAAAGGGAATGACTCGACTAAAAGGTACACCTTAAAGGAATCAAGGGAAATGACTCGACTAAAAGGTACGTCTTCCAGGAATCAAAAGAAATGACTCAACTAAACGGTACGTCTTATAGGAATCAAAGGGGATGACTCGACTAAATGGTACGTCTTATAGGAATCAAAGGGGATGACTGGACTAAAAGGTACGTCATATAGGAATCAAAGGAAATAACTCGACTAAAAGGTACGTCTGATAGGAATCAAAGGGGATGACTCGACTAAAAGGTACGTATTCTAGGGGTCAAAGGGGATGACTCGACTAAAAGGTACGTCTTATAGGAATCAAAGGAAATGACTCAACTAAAAGGTACGTCTTATAGGAATCAAAGGAAATGACTCGACTAAAAGGTACGCCTTCTAGGGGTCAAAGGGGATGACTCGACTAAAAGGTACGTCTTATAGGAATCAAAGTGGATGACTCGACTAAAAGTTACGTCTTATAGGAATCAAAGGAGATGACTCGACTAAAAGGTACGTCTTGTAGGAATCAAGGGAAATGACTCGACTAAAAGGTACGTCTTTTAGTAATCAAAGGGGATGACTCGACTAAAAGGTACGTATTATAGGAATCAAAGGGGATGACTCGACCAAAAGGTACGTCTTATAGAAATCCAAGGGGATGACTCGACTAAAAGGTACGTCTTATAGGAATCAAAGTGGATGACTCAACTAAAAGGTACGTCTTATAGGAATCAAGGGAAATGACTCGACTAAAAGGTATGTCTTATAGGAATCAAAGGGGATGACTCGACTAAAAGGTACGTCTTATAGGAATCAAAGAGGATGACTCGACTAAATGGTATGTTTTATAGGAATCAAAGAGGATGACTTGACTAAAAGGTACGTCTTATAGGAATCAAGGGAAATGACTCGACTAAAAGGTACGTTTTCTAGGAATCAAAGGAAATGACTCAACTAAAAGGTACGTCTTATAGGAATCAAAGGAGATGACTCAACTAAAAGGTACGTCTTATTGGAATCTAAGGGGATGACTCGACTAAAAGGTATGTCTTATAGGAATCAAGGGAAATGACTCGACTAAAAGGTACGTCTTCAAGGAATCAAAGGAAATGACTCAATTAAATGGTACGTCTTATAGGAATCAAAGGGGATGACTCGACTAAAAGGTACGTCTTATAGGAATCAAAGGGGATGACTCGACTATAAGATACGTCATATAGGAATCAAAGGAAATAACTTGACTAAAAGGAACGTATTCCAGGGGTCAAAGGGGATGACTCGACTAAAAGGTACGTCTTATAGGGGTCAAGGGGGAATTATTCGACTAAAAGGTATGTCTTATAGGAATCGAAGGGGATGACTCGACTAAAAGGTTCGTCTTATAGGAATCAAAGGGAATGACTCGACTAAAAGGTACACCTTAAAGGAATCAAGGGAAATGACTCGACTAAAAGGTACGTCTTCCAGGAATCAAAGGGAATGACTCAACTAAAAGGTACGTCTTATAGTAATCAAAGGGGATGACTCGACTAAAAGGTACGTCTTATAGGAATCAAAGGGGATGACTCAACTATAAGGTACATCTTATAGGAATCAAAGGGGATGACTCGACTAAAAGGTACGTATTATAGGAATCAAAGGGAATGACTCGACTAAAAGGTACGTCTTATAGGAATCAAGGGAAATGACTCGACTAAAAGGTACGTATTCTAGGGGTCAAAGGGGATGACTCGACTAAGAGGTACGTCTTATAGGAGTCAAAGGAAATGACTCGACTAAAAGGTACGTCTTATAGGAATCAAAGGAAATGACTCTACTAAAAGGTACGTCTTCTAGGGATCAAAGGGGATCACTCGAATAAAAGGTACATCTTATAGGAATCAAACGGGATGACTCGACTAAAATATACGTCTTATAGGAATCAAAGGAAATGACTCGACTAAAAGGTACGTCATCTAGGGGTCAAAGGGGATGACTCAACTAAAAGGTACGTCTTGTAGGGGTCAAGGGGGAATGATTCGACTAAAAGGTATGTCTTATAGGAATCAAAGGGGATGACTCGACTAAAAGGTACGTCTTATAGGAATCAAAGGGAATGAATCGACTAAAAGGTATGTCTTAAAGGAATCAAGGGAAATGACTCGACTAAAAGGTACGTCTTCTAGGAATCAAAGGGGATGACTCGACTAAAAGGTATGTCTTATAGGAATCAAAGGGGATGACTCGACTAAAAGGTACGTCTTATAGGAATCAAAGGGGATGACTCGACTAAAAGGTACGTCTTATAGGAATAAAGGGAAATGACTCGACTCAAAGGTACGTCTTCTAGGAATCAACGGGGATGACTCGACTAAAAGGTACGTCTTATAAGAATCAAAGAGGATGACGTGACTAAAAGGTACGTCTTATAGGAATCAAAGGAGATAAGTCGACTAAGAGGTACATCTTATAGGAATCAAGTGAAATGACTCGACTAAAAGGTAGGTCTTCTATGAATCGAAGGAAATGACTCAACTAAAAGGTCCGTCGTATAGGAATCATAGGAGATGACTCGACTAAAAGGTACGTCTTATAGGAATCAAAGGGGATGAATCGACTAAAAGGTACATCTTATAGGAATCAAGGGAAATGACTCGACTAAAAGGTACGTCTTCAAGGAATCAAAGGAAATGACTCAACTAAAAGGTACGTCTTATAGGAATCAAAGGGGATGACTCGACTAAAAGGTACGTATTCTAGGGGTCAAAGGGGATGACTCGATTAAAAGGTACGTCTTATAGGAATCAAAGGAAATGACTCAACTAAAAGGTACGTCTTATAGGAATCAAAGGAAATGACTCGTCTAAAAGGTACGTCTTCTTGGGGTCAAAGGGTATGACTCGACTAAAAGGTACGTCTTATAGGAACCAAAGTGGATGACTCGACTAAAAGGTACGTTTTATAGGAATCAAAGGAGATGACTCGACTAAAAGGTACGTCTTATAGGAATCAAGGGAAATGACTCGACTAAAAGGTACGTCTTTTAGGAATCAAAGGGTATGACTCGACTAAAAGGTACGTCTTATAGGAATCAAAGGGGATGAATCGACCAAAAGGTACGTCTTATAGAAATCCAAGGGGATGACTCGACTAAAAGGTACGTCTTATAGGAATCAAAGTGGATACCTCAACTAAAAGGTACGTCTTATAGGAATCAAGGGAAATGACTCGACTAAAAGGTACGTCTTATAGGAATCAAAGGGTATGACTCGACTAAAAGGTACGTCTTATAGGAATCAAAGGGGATGACTCGACTAAAAGGTACGTCTTATAGGAATCAAAGGAGATGACTCGACTAAAAGGTACGTCTTTTAGGAATCAAAGGGGATGACTCGACTAAAAGGTACGTCTTATAGGAATCAATGGGGATGACTCGACCAAATGGTACGTCTTATAGAAATCCAAGGGGATGACTCGACTAAAAGGTACGTCTTATAGGAATCAAAGGGGATGACTCGACTAAAAGGTACGTCTTATAGGAATCAAAGGGGATGACTCGACTAAATGGTATGTTTTATAGGAATCAAAGCAGATGACTCGACTAAAAGGTACGTCTTATAGGAATCAAGGGAAATGACTCGACTAAAAGGTACGTTTTCTAGGAATCAAAGGAAATGACTCAACTAAAAGGTACGTCTTATACGAATCAAAGGAGATGACTCAACTAAAAGGTACGTCTTATAGGAATCTAAGGGGATTACTCGTCTAAAAGATACGTCTTATAGGAATCAAGGGAAATGACTCGACTAAAAGGTACGTCTTCATGGAATCAAAGGAAATGACTCAACTAAACGGTACGTCTTATAGGAATCAAAGGGGATGACTCGACTAAATGGTACGTCTTATAGGAATCACAGGGGATGACTCGACTAAAAGGTACATCATATAGGAATCAAAGGAAATAACTCGAGTAAAAGGTACGTCTGATAGGAATCAAAGGGGATGACTCGACTAAAAGGTACGTATTCTAGGGGTCAAAGGGGATGACTCGACTAAAAGTTACGTCTTATAGGAATCAAAGGAAATGACTCAACTAAAAGGTACGTCTTATAGGAATCAAAGGAAATGACTCGACTAAAAGGTACATCTTATAGGAATCAAAAGGGATGACTCGACTAAAATATACGTCTTATAGGAATCAAAGGAAATGACTCGACTAAAAGGTACGTCATCTAGGGGTCAAAGGGGATGACTTAACTAAAAGGAACGTCTTCTAGGGGTCAAGGTGGAATGATTCGACTAAAAGGTACGTCTTCTAGGGGTAAAAGGGGATGACTCGACTAAAAGGTACGTCTTATAGGAATCAAAGGGGATGACTCGACTAAAAGGTACGTCATATAGGAATCAAAGGAAATAACTCGACTAAAAGGTACGTCTGATAGGAATCAAAGGGGATGACTCGACTAAAAGGTACGTATTCTAGGGGTCAAAGGGGATGACTCGACTAAAAGGTACGTCTTATAGGAATCAAAGGAAATGACTCAACTAAAAGGTACGTCTTATAGGAATCAAAGGAAATGACTCGACTAAAAGGTACGCCTTCTAGGGGTCAAAGGGGATGACTCGACTAAAAGGTACGTCTTATAGGAATCAAAGTGGATGACTCGACTAAAAGTTACGTCTTATAGGAATCAAAGGAGATGACTCGACTAAAAGGTACGTCTTATAGGAATCAAGGGAAATGACTCGACTAAAAGGTACGTCTTTTAGTAATCAAAGGGGATGACTTGACTAAAAGGTACGTATTATAGGAATCAAAGGGGATGACTCGACCAAAAGGTACGTCTTATAGAAATCCAAGGGGATGACTCGACTAAAAGGTACGTCTTATAGGAATCAAAGTGGATGACTCAACTAAAAGGTACGTCTTATAGGAATCAAGGGAAATGACTCGACTAAAAGGTATGTCTTATAGGAATCAAAGGGGATGACTCGACTAAAAGGTACGTCTTATAGGAATCAAAGAGGATGACTCGACTAAATGGTATGTTTTATAGGAATCAAAGCGGATGACTTGACTAAAAGGTACGTCTTATAGGAATCAAGGGAAATGACTCGACTAAAAGGTACGTTTTCTAGGAATCAAAGGAAATGACTCAACTAAAAGGTACGTCTTATAGGAATCAAAGGAGATGACTCAACTAAAAGGTACGTCTTATTGGAATCTAAGGGGATGACTCGACTAAAAGGTATGTCTTATAGGAATCAAGGGAAATGACTTGACTAAAAGGTACGTCTTCAAGGAATCAAAGGAAATGACTCAACTAAATGGTACGTCTTATAGGAATCAAAGGGGATGACTCGACTAAAAGGTACGTCTTATAGGAATCAAAGAGGATGACTCGACTATAAGATACGTCATATAGGAATCAAAGGAAATAACTCGACTAAAAGGAACGTATTCCAGGGGTCAAAGGGGATGACTCGACTAAAAGGTACGTCTTCTAGGGGTCAAAGGGGATGACTAGACTAAAAGGTACGTCTTATAGGGGTCAAGGGGGAATTATTTGACTAAAAGGTATGTCTTATAGGAATCAAAGGGGATGACTCGACTAAAAGGTTCGTCTTATAGGAATCAAAGGGAATGACTCGACTAAAAGGTACATCTTAAAGGAATCAAGGGAAATGACTCGACTAAAAGGTACGTCTTCTAGGAATCAAAGGGAATGACTCAACTAAAAGGTACGTCTTATAGTAATCAAAGGGGATGACTCGACTAAAAGGTACGTCTTATAGGAATCAAAGGGGATGACTCAACTATAAGGTACATTTATAGGAATCAAAGGGGATGACTCGACTAAAAGGTACGTATTATAGGAATCAAAGGGAATGACTCGACTAAAAGGTACGTCTTATAGGAATCAAGGGAAATGACTCAACTAAAAGGTACGTATTCTAGGGGTCAAAGGGGATGACTCGACTAAGAGGTACGTCTTATAGGAGTCAAAGGAAATGACTCGACTAAAAGGTACGTCTTATAGGAATCAAAGGAAATAACTCTACTAAAAGGTACGTCTTCTAGGGATCAAAGGGGATCACTCGACTAAAAGGTACATCTTATAGGAATCAAACGGGATGACTCGACTAATATATACGTCTTATAGGAATCAAAGGAAATGACTCGACTAAAAGGTACGTCATCTAGGGGTCAAAGGGGATGACTCAACTAAAAGGTACGTCTTGTAGGGGTCAAGGGGGAATGATTCGACTAAAAGGTATGTCTTATAGGAATCAAAGGGGATGACTCGACTAAAAGGTACGTCTTATAGGAATCAATGGGAATGAATCGACTAAAAGGTATGTCTTAAAGGAATCAAGGGAAATGACTCGACTAAAAGGTACGTCTTCTAGGAATCAAAGGGGATGACTCGACTAAAAGGTATGTCTTATAGGAATCAAAGGGGATGACTCGACTAAAAGGTACGTCTTATAGGAATCAAAGGGGATGACTCGACTAAAAGGTACGTCTTATAGGAATAAAGGTAAATGACTCGACTCAAAGGTACGTCTTCTAGGAATCAAAGGGGATGACTCGACTAAAAGGTACGTCTTATAAGAATCAAAGAGGATGACGTGACTAAAAGGTACGTCTTATAGGAATCAAAGGAGATGAGTCGACTAAGAGGTACATCTTATAGGAATCAAGTGAAATGACTCGACTAAAAGGTACGTCTTCTATGAATCGAAGGAAATGACTCAACTAAAAGGTACGTCGTATAGGAATCATAGGAGATGACTCGACTAAAAGGTACGTCTTATAGGAATCAAATGGGATGAATCGACTAAAAGGTACATCTTATAGGAATCAAGGGAAATGACTCGACTAAAAGGTACGTCTTCAAGGAATCAAAGGAAATGACTCAACTAAAAGGTACGTCTTATAGGAATCAAAGGGGATGACTCGACTAAAAGGTACGTATTCTAGGGGTCAAAGGGGATGACTCGACTAAAAGGTACGTCTTATAGGAATCAAAGGAAATGACTCAACTAAAAGGTACGTCTTATAGGAATCAAAGGAAATGACTCGACTAAAAGGTACGTCTTCTTGGGGTCAAAGGGTATGACTCGACTAAAAGGTACGTCTTATAGGAACCAAAGTGGATGACTCGACTAAAAGGTACGTCTTATAGGAATCAAATGAGATGACTCGACTAAAAGGTACGTCTTATAGGAATCAAGGGAAATGACTCGACTAAAAGGTACGTCTTTTAGGAATCAAAGGGTATGACTCGACTAAAAGATACGTCTTATAGGAATCAAAGGGGATGACTCGACCAAAAGGTACGTCTTATAGAAATCCAAGGGGATGACTCGACTAAAAGGTACGTCTTATAGGAATCAAAGTGGATACCTCAACTAAAAGGTACGTCTTATAGGAATCAAGGGAAATGACTCGACTAAAAGGTACGTCTTATAGGAATCAAAGGGTATGACTCGACTAAAAGGTACGTCTTATAGGAATCAAAGGGGATGACTCGACTAAAAGGTACGTCTTATAGGAATCAAAGGAGATGACTCGACTAAAAGGTACGTCTTATAGGAATCAAAGGGGATGACTCGACTAAAAGGTACGTCTTCTAGGAATCAAAGGGAATGACTCAACTAAAAGGTACGTCTTATAGTAATCAAAGGGGATGACTCGACTAAAAGGTACGTCTTATAGGAATCAAAGGGGATGACTCAACTAAAAGGTACATCTTATAGGAATCAAAGGGGATGACTCTACTAAAAGGTACGTCTTATAGGAATCAAAGGGGATGACTCGACTAAAAGGTACGTCTTATAGGAATCAAGGGAAATGACTCGACTAAAAGGTACGTATTCTAGGGGTCAAAGGGGATGACTCGACTAAAAGGTACGTCTTATAGGAATCAAAGGAAATGACTCAACTAAAAGGTACGTCTTATAGGAATCAAAGGAAATGACTCGACTAAAAGGTACGTCTTCTTGGGGTCAAAGGGTATGACTCGACTAAAAGGTACGTCTTATAGGAACCAAAGTGGATGACTCGACTAAAAGGTACGTCTTATAGGAATCAAATGAGATGACTCGACTAAAAGGTACGTCTTATAGGAATCAAGGGAAATGACTCGACTAAAAGGTACGTCTTTTAGGAATCAAAGGGTATGACTCGACTAAAAGGTACGTCTTATAGGAATCAAAGGGGATGACTCGACCAAAAGGTACGTCTTATAGAAATCCAAGGGGATGACTCGACTAAAAGGTACGTCTTATAGGAATCAAAGTGGATACCTCAACTAAAAGGTACGTCTTATAGGAATCAAGGGAAATGACTCGACTAAAAGGTACGTCTTATAGGAATCAAAGGGTATGACTCGACTAAAAGGTACGTCTTATAGGAATCAAAGGGGATGACTCGACTAAAAGGTACGTCTTATAGGAATCAAAGGAGATGACTCGACTAAAAGGTACGTCTTATAGGAATCAAAGGGGATGACTCGACTAAAAGGTACGTCTTCTAGGAATCAAAGGGAATGACTCAACTAAAAGGTACGTCTTATAGTAATCAAAGGGGATGACTCGACTAAAAGGTACGTCTTATAGGAATCAAAGGGGATGACTCAACTAAAAGGTACATCTTATAGGAATCAAAGGGGATGACTCGACTAAAAGGTACGTCTTATAGGAATCAAAGGGGATGACTCGACTAAAAGGTACGTCTTATAGGAATCAAAGGAGATGACTCGACTAAAAGGTACGTCTTATAGGAATCAAAGGGGATGACTCGACTAAAAGGTACGTCTTCTAGGAATCAAAGGGAATGACTCAACTAAAAGGTACGTCTTATAGTAATCAAAGGGGATGACTCGACTAAAAGGTACGTCTTATAGGAATCAAAGGGGATGACTCAACTAAAAGGTACATCTTATAGGAATCAAAGGGGATGACTCGACTAAAAGGTACGTCTTATAGGAATCAAAGGGGATGACTCGACTAAAAGGTACGTCTTATAGGAATCAAGGGAAATGACTCGACTAAAAGGTACGTATTCTAGGGGTCAAAGGGGATGACTCGACTAAAAGGTACGTCTTATAGGAATCAAAGGAAATGACTCAACTAAAAGGTACGTCTTATAGGAATCAAAGGAAATGACTCGACTAAAAGGTACGTCTTCTTGGGGTCAAAGGGTATGACTCGACTAAAAGGTACGTCATATAGGAACCAAAGTGGATGACTCGACTAAAAGGTACGTCTTATAGGAATCAAATGAGATGACTCGACTAAAAGGTACGTCTTATAGGAATCAAGGGAAATGACTCGACTAAAAGGTACGTCTTTTAGGAATCAAAGGGTATGACTCGACTAAAAGGTACGTCTTATAGGAATCAAAGGGGATGACTCGACCAAAAGGTACGTCTTATAGAAATCCAAGGGGATGACTCGACTAAAAGGTACGTCTTATAGGAATCAAAGTGGATACCTCAACTAAAAGGTACGTCTTATAGGAATCAAGGGAAATGACTCGACTAAAAGGTACGTCTTATAGGAATCAAAGGGTATGACTCGACTAAAAGGTACGTCTTATAGGAATCAAAGGGGATGACTCGACTAAAAGGTACGTCTTATAGGAATCAAAGGAGATGACTCGACTAAAAGGTACGTCTTATAGGAATCAAAGGGGATGACTCGACTAAAAGGTACGTCTTCTAGGAATCAAAGGGAATGACTCAACTAAAAGGTACGTCTTATAGTAATCAAAGGGGATGACTCGACTAAAAGGTACGTCTTATAGGAATCAAAGGGGATGACTCAACTAAAAGGTACATCTTATAGGAATCAAAGGGGATGACTCGACTAAAAGGTACGTCTTATAGGAATCAAAGGGGATGACTCGACTAAAAGGTACGTCTTATAGGAATCAAAGGAAATGACTCGACTAAAAGGTACGTCTTATAGGAATCAAAGGAAATGACTCTACTAAAAGGTACGTCTTCTAGGGATCAAAGGGGATGACTCGACTAAAAGGTACCTCTTATAGGAATCAAAAGGGATGACTCGACTAAAATATACGTCTTATAGGAATCAAAGGAAATGACTCGACTAAAAGGTACGTCATCTAGGGGTCAAAGGGGATGACTCAACTAAAAGGTACGTCTTCTAGGGTTTAAGGGGGAATGATTCGACTAAAAGGTATGTCTTATAGGAATCAAAGGGAATGACTCGACTAAAAGGTACGTCTTATAGGAATTAAAGGGAATAAATCGACTAAAAGGTATGTCTTAAAGGAATCAAGGGAAATGACTCGACTAAAAGGTACGTCTTCTAGGAATCAAAGGGGATAACTCGACTAAAAGGTATGTCTTATAGGAATCAAAGGGGATGACTCGATGAAAAGGTACGTCTTATAGGAATCAAAGGGGATGACTCGACTAAAAGGAACGTCTTATAGGAATAAAGGGAAATGACTCGACTCAAAGGTACGTCTTCTAGGAATCAAAGGGGATGACTCGACTAAAAGGTACGTCTTATAAGAATCAAAGAGGATGACGTGACTAAAAGGTACGTCTTATAGGAATCAAAGGAGATGACTCGACTAAAAGGTACATCTTATAGGAATCCAGTGAAATGACTCGACTAAAAGGTACGTCTTCTAGGAATCCAAGGAAATGACTCAACTAAAAGGTACGTCGTATAGGAATCATAGGAGATGACTCGACTAAAAGGTACGTCTTATAGGAATCAAAGGGGATGAATCGACTAAAAGGTACATCTTATAGGAATCAAGGGAATTGACTCGACTAAAAGGTACGTCTTCAAGGAATCAAAGGAAATGACTCAACTAAAAGGTACGTCTTATAGGAATCAAAGGGGATGACTCGACTAAAAGGTACGTATTCTAGGGGTCAAAGAGGATGACTCGACTAAAAGGTACGTCTTATAGGAATCAAAGGAAATGACTCAACTAAAAGGTACGTCTTATAGGAATCTAAGGAAATGACTCGACTAAAAGGTACGTCTTCTAGGGGTCAAAGGGTATGACTCGACTAAAAGGTACGTCTTATAGGAATTAAAGGGGATGACTCGACTAAAAGGTACGTCTTCTAGGAATCAAAGGGAATGACTCAACTAAAAGGTACGTCTTATAGTAATCAAAGGGGATGACTCGACTAAAAGGTACGTCTTATAGGAATCAAAGGGGATGACTCAACTAAAAGGTACATCTTATAGGAATCAAAGGGGATGACTCGACTAAAAGGTACGTCTTATAGGAATCAAAGTGGATGACTCGACTAAAAGGTACGTCTTATAGGAATC
Organism: Capsicum pubescens; assembly: GCA_030864215.1. Taxonomy (NCBI): domain Eukaryota; kingdom Viridiplantae; phylum Streptophyta; class Magnoliopsida; order Solanales; family Solanaceae; genus Capsicum; species Capsicum pubescens. The sequence continues at coordinate 269,116,984 of CM061545.1, read as the reverse complement.
AAGGGAAATGACTCGACTAAAAGGTACGTATTCTAGGGGTCAAAGGGGATGACTCGACTAAAAGGTACGTCTTATAGGAATCAAAGGAAATGACTCAACTAAAAGGTACGTCTTATAGGAATCAAAGGAAATGACTCGACTAAAAGGTACGTCTTCTTGGGGTCAAAGGGTATGACTCGACTAAAAGGTACGTCTTATAGGAACCAAAGTGGATGACTCGACTAAAAGGTACGTCTTATAGGAATCTAATAAGATGACTCGACTAAAAGGTACGTCTTATAGGAATCAAGGGAAATGACTCGAATAAAAGGTACGTCTTTTAGGAATCAAAGGGTATGACTCGACTAAAAGGTACGTCTTATAGGAATCAAAGGGGATGACTCGACCAAAAGGTACGTCTTATAGAAATCCAAGGGGATGACTCGACTAAAAGGTACGTCTTATAGGAATCAAAGTGGATACCTCAACTAAAAGGTACGTCTTATAGGAATCAAGGGAAATGACTCGACTAAAAGGTACGTCTTATAGGAATCAAAGGGTATGACTCGACTAAAAGGTACGTCTTATAGGAATCAAAGGGGATGACTCGACTAAAAGGTACGTCTTATAGGAATCAAAGGAGATGACTCGACTAAAAGGTACGTCTTATAGGAATCAAAGGGGATGACTCGACTAAAAGGTACGTCTTCTAGGAATCAAAGGGAATGACTCAACTAAAAGGTACGTCTTATAGTAATCAAAGGGGATGACTCGACTAAAAGGTACGTCTTATAGGAATCAAAGGGGATGACTCAACTCAAAGGTACATCTTATAGGAATCAAAGGGGATGACTCGACTAAAAGGTACGTCTTATAGGAATCAAAGGGGATGACTCGACTAAAAGGTACGTCTTATAGGAATCAAAGGAAATGACTCGACTAAAAGGTACGTCTTATAGGAATCAAAGGAAATGACTCTACTAAAAGGTACGTCTTCTAGGGATCAAAGGGGATGACTCGACTAAAAGGTACCTCTTATAGGAATCAAAAGGGATGACTCGACTAAAATATACGTCTTATAGAAATCAAAGGAAATGACTCGACTAAAAGGTACGTCATCTAGGGGTCAAAGGGGATGACTCAACTAAAAGGTACGTCTTCTAGGGGTCATGGGGGAATGATTCGACTAAAAGGTATGTCTTATAGGAATCAAAGGGGATGACTCGACTAAAAGGTACGTCTTATAGGAATTAAAGGGAATGAATCGACTAAAAGGTATGTCTTAAAGGAATCAAGGGAAATGACTCGACTAAAAGGTACGTCTTCTAGGAATCAAAGGGGATAACTCGACTAAAAGGTATGTCTTATAGGAATCAAAGGGGATGACTCGACTAAAAGGTACGTCTTATAGGAATCAAAGGGGATGACTCGACTAAAAGGAACGTCTTATAGGAATAAAGGGAAATGACTCGACTCAAAGGTACGTCTTCTAGGAATCAAAGGGGATGACTCGACTAAAAGGTACGTCTTATAAGAATCAAAGAGGATGACGTGACTAAAAGGTACGTCTTATAGGAATCAAAGGAGATGACTCGACTAAAAGGTACATCTTATAGGAATCCAGTGAAATGACTCGACTAAAAGGTACGTCTTCTAGGAATCCAAGGAAATGACTCAACTAAAAGGTACGTCGTATAGGAATCATAGGAGATGACTCGACTAAAAGGTACGTCTTATAGGAATCAAAGGGGATGAATCGACTAAAAGGTACATCTTATAGGAATCAAGGGAATTGACTCGACTAAAAGGTACGTCTTCAAGGAATCAAAGGAAATGACTCAACTAAAAGGTACGTCTTATAGGAATCAAAGGGGATGACTCGACTAAAAGGTACGTATTCTAGGGGTCAAAGGGGATGACTCGACTAAAAGGTACGTCTTATAGGAATCAAAGGAAATGACTCAACTAAAAGGTACGTCTTATAGGAATCTAAGGAAATGACTCGACTAAAAGGTACGTCTTCTAGGGGTCAAAGGGTATGACTCGACTAAAAGGTACGTCTTATAGGAATTAAAGGGGATGACTCGACTAAAAGGTACGTCTTATAGGAATCAAAGGAGATGACTCGACTAAAAGGTACGTCTTATAGGAATCAAGGGAAACAACTCGACTAAAAGGTACGTCTTTTAGGAATCAAAGGGTATGACTCGACTAAAAGGTACGTCTTATAGGAATCAAAGGGGATGACTCGACCAATAGGTACGTCTTATAGAAATCCAAGGGGATGACTCGACTAAAAGATACGTCTTATAGGAATCAAAGAGGATGACTCGACTATAAGATACGTCATATAGGAATCAAAGGAAATAACTCGACTAAAAGGAACGTATTCCAGGGGTCAAAGGGGATGACTCGACTAAAAGGTACGTCTTCTAGGGGTCAAAGGGGATGACTAGACTAAAAGGTACGTCTTATAGGGGTCAAGGGGGAATTATTTGACTAAAAGGTATGTCTTATAGGAATCAAAGGGGATGACTCGACTAAAAGGTTCGTCTTATAGGAATCAAAGGGAATGACTCGACTAAAAGGTACATCTTAAAGGAATCAAGGGAAATGACTCGACTAAAAGGTACGTCTTCTAGGAATCAAAGGGAATGACTCAACTAAAAGGTACGTCTTATAGTAATCAAAGGGGATGACTCGACTAAAAGGTACGTCTTATAGGAATCAAAGGGGATGACTCAACTATAAGGTACATTTATAGGAATCAAAGGGGATGACTCGACTAAAAGGTACGTATTATAGGAATCAAAGGGAATGACTCGACTAAAAGGTACGTCTTATAGGAATCAAGGGAAATGACTCAACTAAAAGGTACGTATTCTAGGGGTCAAAGGGGATGACTCGACTAAGAGGTACGTCTTATAGGAGTCAAAGGAAATGACTCGACTAAAAGGTACGTCTTATAGGAATCAAAGGAAATAACTCTACTAAAAGGTACGTCTTCTAGGGATCAAAGGGGATCACTCGACTAAAAGGTACATCTTATAGGAATCAAACGGGATGACTCGACTAATATATACGTCTTATAGGAATCAAAGGAAATGACTCGACTAAAAGGTACGTCATCTAGGGGTCAAAGGGGATGACTCAACTAAAAGGTACGTCTTGTAGGGGTCAAGGGGGAATGATTCGACTAAAAGGTATGTCTTATAGGAATCAAAGGGGATGACTCGACTAAAAGGTACGTCTTATAGGAATCAATGGGAATGAATCGACTAAAAGGTATGTCTTAAAGGAATCAAGGGAAATGACTCGACTAAAAGGTACGTCTTCTAGGAATCAAAGGGGATGACTCGACTAAAAGGTATGTCTTATAGGAATCAAAGGGGATGACTCGACTAAAAGGTACGTCTTATAGGAATCAAAGGGGATGACTCGACTAAAAGGTACGTCTTATAGGAATAAAGGTAAATGACTCGACTCAAAGGTACGTCTTCTAGGAATCAAAGGGGATGACTCGACTAAAAGGTACGTCTTATAAGAATCAAAGAGGATGACGTGACTAAAAGGTACGTCTTATAGGAATCAAAGGAGATGAGTCGACTAAGAGGTACATCTTATAGGAATCAAGTGAAATGACTCGACTAAAAGGTACGTCTTCTATGAATCGAAGGAAATGACTCAACTAAAAGGTACGTCGTATAGGAATCATAGGAGATGACTCGACTAAAAGGTACGTCTTATAGGAATCAAATGGGATGAATCGACTAAAAGGTACATCTTATAGGAATCAAGGGAAATGACTCGACTAAAAGGTACGTCTTCAAGGAATCAAAGGAAATGACTCAACTAAAAGGTACGTCTTATAGGAATCAAAGGGGATGACTCGACTAAAAGGTACGTATTCTAGGGGTCAAAGGGGATGACTCGACTAAAAGGTACGTCTTATAGGAATCAAAGGAAATGACTCAACTAAAAGGTACGTCTTATAGGAATCAAAGGAAATGACTCGACTAAAAGGTACGTCTTCTTGGGGTCAAAGGGTATGACTCGACTAAAAGGTACGTCTTATAGGAACCAAAGTGGATGACTCGACTAAAAGGTACGTCTTATAGGAATCAAATGAGATGACTCGACTAAAAGGTACGTCTTATAGGAATCAAGGGAAATGACTCGACTAAAAGGTACGTATTTTAGGAATCAAAGGGTATGACTCGACTAAAAGATACGTCTTATAGGAATCAAAGGGGATGACTCGACCAAAAGGTACGTCTTATAGAAATCCAAGGGGATGACTCGACTAAAAGGTACGTCTTATAGGAATCAAAGTGGATACCTCAACTAAAAGGTACGTCTTATAGGAATCAAGGGAAATGACTCGACTAAAAGGTACGTCTTATAGGAATCAAAGGGTATGACTCGACTAAAAGGTACGTCTTATAGGAATCAAAGGGGATGACTCGACTAAAAGGTACGTCTTATAGGAATCAAAGGAGATGACTCGACTAAAAGGTACGTCTTATAGGAATCAAAGGGGATGACTCGACTAAAAGGTACGTCTTCTAGGAATCAAAGGGAATGACTCAACTAAAAGGTACGTCTTATAGTAATCAAAGGGGATGACTCGACTAAAAGGTACGTCTTATAGGAATCAAAGGGGATGACTCAACTAAAAGGTACATCTTATAGGAATCAAAGGGGATGACTCTACTAAAAGGTACGTCTTATAGGAATCAAAGGGGATGACTCGACTAAAAGGTACGTCTTATAGGAATCAAGGGAAATGACTCGACTAAAAGGTACGTATTCTAGGGGTCAAAGGGGATGACTCGACTAAAAGGTACGTCTTATAGGAATCAAAGGAAATGACTCAACTAAAAGGTACGTCTTATAGGAATCAAAGGAAATGACTCGACTAAAAGGTACGTCTTCTTGGGGTCAAAGGGTATGACTCGACTAAAAGGTACGTCTTATAGGAACCAAAGTGGATGACTCGACTAAAAGGTACGTCTTATAGGAATCAAATGAGATGACTCGACTAAAAGGTACGTCTTATAGGAATCAAGGGAAATGACTCGACTAAAAGGTACGTCTTTTAGGAATCAAAGGGTATGACTCGACTAAAAGGTACGTCTTATAGGAATCAAAGGGGATGACTCGACCAAAAGGTACGTCTTATAGAAATCCAAGGGGATGACTCGACTAAAAGGTACGTCTTATAGGAATCAAAGTGGATACCTCAACTAAAAGGTACGTCTTATAGGAATCAAGGGAAATGACTCGACTAAAAGGTACGTCTTATAGGAATCAAAGGGTATGACTCGACTAAAAGGTACGTCTTATAGGAATCAAAGGGGATGACTCGACTAAAAGGTACGTCTTATAGGAATCAAAGGAGATGACTCGACTAAAAGGTACGTCTTATAGGAATCAAAGGGGATGACTCGACTAAAAGGTACGTCTTCTAGGAATCAAAGGGAATGACTCAACTAAAAGGTACGTCTTATAGTAATCAAAGGGGATGACTCGACTAAAAGGTACGTCTTATAGGAATCAAAGGGGATGACTCAACTAAAAGGTACATCTTATAGGAATCAAAGGGGATGACTCGACTAAAAGGTACGTCTTATAGGAATCAAAGGGGATGACTCGACTAAAAGGTACGTCTTATAGGAATCAAAGGAGATGACTCGACTAAAAGGTACGTCTTATATGAATCAAAGGGGATGACTCGACTAAAAGGTACGTCTTCTAGGAATCAAAGGGAATGACTCAACTAAAAGGTACGTCTTATAGTAATCAAAGGGGATGACTCGACTAAAAGGTACGTCTTATAGGAATCAAAGGGGATGACTCAACTAAAAGGTACATCTTATAGGAATCAAAGGGGATGACTCGACTAAAAGGTACGTCTTATAGGAATCAAAGGGGATGACTCGACTAAAAGGTACGTCTTATAGGAATCAAGGGAAATGACTCGACTAAAAGGTACGTATTCTAGGGGTCAAAGGGGATGACTCGACTAAAAGGTACGTCTTATAGGAATCAAAGGAAATGACTCAACTAAAAGGTACGTCTTATAGGAATCAAAGGAAATGACTCGACTAAAAGGTACGTCTTCTTGGGGTCAAAGGGTATGACTCGACTAAAAGGTACGTCTTATAGGAACCAAAGTGGATGACTCGACTAAAAGGTACGTCTTATAGGAATCAAATGAGATGACTCGACTAAAAGGTACGTCTTATAGGAATCAAGGGAAATGACTCGACTAAAAGGTACGTCTTTTAGGAATCAAAGGGTATGACTCGACTAAAAGGTACGTCTTATAGGAATCAAAGGGGATGACTCGACCAAAAGGTACGTCTTATAGAAATCCAAGGGGATGACTCGACTAAAAGGTACGTCTTATAGGAATCAAAGTGGATACCTCAACTAAAAGGTACGTCTTATAGGAATCAAGGGAAATGACTCGACTAAAAGGTACGTCTTATAGGAATCAAAGGGTATGACTCGACTAAAAGGTACGTCTTATAGGAATCAAAGGGGATGACTCGACTAAAAGGTACGTCTTCTAGGAATCAAAGGGAATGACTCAACTAAAAGGTACGTCTTATAGTAATCAAAGGGGATGACTCGACTAAAAGGTACGTCTTATAGGAATCAAGGGAAATGACTCGACTAAAAGGTACGTCTTATAGGAATCAAAGGGTATGACTCGACTAAAAGGTACGTCTTATAGGAATCAAAGGGGATGACTCGACTAAAAGGTACGTCTTATAGGAATCAAAGGAGATGACTCGACTAAAAGGTACGTCTTATAGGAATCAAAGGGGATGACTCGACTAAAAGGTACGTCTTCTAGGAATCAAAGGGAATGACTCAACTAAAAGGTACGTCTTATAGTAATCAAAGGGGATGACTCGACTAAAAGGTACGTCTTATAGGAATCAAAGGGGATGACTCAACTAAAAGGTACATCTTATAGGAATCAAAGGGGATGACTCGACTAAAAGGTACGTCTTATAGGAATCAAAGGGGATGACTCGACTAAAAGGTACGTCTTATAGGAATCAAAGGAAATGACTCGACTAAAAGGTACGTCTTATAGGAATCAAAGGAAATGACTCTACTAAAAGGTACGTCTTCTAGGGATCAAAGGGGATGACTCGACTAAAAGGTACCTCTTATAGGAATCAAAAGGGATGACTCGACTAAAATATACGTCTTATAGGAATCAAAGGAAATGACTCGACTAAAAGGTACGTCATCTAGGGGTCAAAGGGGATGACTCAACTAAAAGGTACGTCTTCTAGGGGTCAAGGGGGAATGATTCGACTAAAAGGTATGTCTTATAGGAATCAAAGGGAATGACTCGACTAAAAGGTACGTCTTATAGGAATTAAAGGGAATAAATCGACTAAAAGGTATGTCTTAAAGGAATCAAGGGAAATGACTCGACTAAAAGGTACGTCTTCTAGGAATCAAAGGGGATAACTCGACTAAAAGGTATGTCTTATAGGAATCAAAGGGGATGACTCGATGAAAAGGTACGTCTTATAGGAATCAAAGGGGATGACTCGACTAAAAGGAACGTCTTATAGGAATAAAGGGAAATGACTCGACTCAAAGGTACGTCTTCTAGGAATCAAAGGGGATGACTCGACTAAAAGGTACGTCTTATAAGAATCAAAGAGGATGACGTGACTAAAAGGTACGTCTTATAGGAATCAAAGGAGATGACTCGACTAAAAGGTACATCTTATAGGAATCCAGTGAAATGACTCGACTAAAAGGTACGTCTTCTAGGAATCCAAGGAAATGACTCAACTAAAAGGTACGTCGTATAGGAATCATAGGAGATGACTCGACTAAAAGGTACGTCTTATAGGAATCAAAGGGGATGAATCGACTAAAAGGTACATCTTATAGGAATCAAGGGAATTGACTCGACTAAAAGGTACGTCTTCAAGGAATCAAAGGAAATGACTCAACTAAAAGGTACGTCTTATAGGAATCAAAGGGGATGACTCGACTAAAAGGTACGTATTCTAGGGGTCAAAGAGGATGACTCGACTAAAAGGTACGTCGTATAGGAATCAAAGGAAATGACTCAACTAAAAGGTACGTCTTATAGGAATCTAAGGAAATGACTCGACTAAAAGGTACGTCTTCTAGGGGTCAAAGGGTATGACTCGACTAAAAGGTACGTCTTATAGGAATTAAAGGGGATGACTCGACTAAAAGGTACGTCTTCTAGGAATCAAAGGGAATGACTCAACTAAAAGGTACGTCTTATAGTAATCAAAGGGGATGACTCGACTAAAAGGTACGTCTTATAGGAATCAAAGGGGATGACTCAACTAAAAGGTACATCTTATAGGAATCAAAGGGGATGACTCGACTAAAAGGTACGTCTTATAGGAATCAAAGGGGATGACTCGACTAAAAGGTACGTCTTATAGGAATCAAGGGAAATGACTCGACTAAAAGGTACGTATTCTAGGGGTCAAAGGGGATGACTCGACTAAAAGGTACGTCTTATAGGAATCAAAGGAAATGACTCAACTAAAAGGTACGTCTTATAGGAATCAAAGGAAATGACTCGACTAAAAGGTACGTCTTCTTGGGGTCAAAGGGTATGACTCGACTAAAAGGTACGTCTTATAGGAACCAAAGTGGATGACTCGACTAAAAGGTACGTCTTATAGGAATCTAATAAGATGACTCGACTAAAAGGTACGTCTTATAGGAATCAAGGGAAATGACTCGAATAAAAGGTACGTCTTTTAGGAATCAAAGGGTATGACTCGACTAAAAGGTACGTCTTATAGGAATCAAAGGGGATGACTCGACCAAAAGGTACGTCTTATAGAAATCCAAGGGGATGACTCGACTAAAAGGTACGTCTTATAGGAATCAAAGTGGATACCTCAACTAAAAGGTACGTCTTATAGGAATCAAGGGAAATGACTCGACTAAAAGGTACGTCTTATAGGAATCAAAGGGTATGACTCGACTAAAAGGTACGTCTTATAGGAATCAAAGGGGATGACTCGACTAAAAGGTACGTCTTATAGGAATCAAAGGAGATGACTCGACTAAAAGGTACGTCTTATAGGAATCAAAGGGGATGACTCGACTAAAAGGTACGTCTTCTAGGAATCAAAGGGAATGACTCAACTAAAAGGTACGTCTTATAGTAATCAAAGGGGATGACTCGACTAAAAGGTACGTCTTATAGGAATCAAAGGGGATGACTCAACTAAAAGGTACATCTTATAGGAATCAAAGGGGATGACTCGACTAAAAGGTACGTCTTATAGGAATCAAAGGGGATGACTCGACTAAAAGGTACGTCTTATAGGAATCAAAGGAAATGACTCGACTAAAAGGTACGTCTTATAGGAATCAAAGGAAATGACTCTACTAAAAGGTACGTCTTCTAGGGATCAAAGGGGATGACTCGACTAAAAGGTACCTCTTATAGGAATCAAAAGGGATGACTCGACTAAAATATACGTCTTATAGGAATCAAAGGAAATGACTCGACTAAAAGGTACGTCATCTAGGGGTCAAAGGGGATGACTCAACTAAAAGGTACGTCTTCTAGGGGTCATGGGGGAATGATTCGACTAAAAGGTATGTCTTATAGGAATCAAAGGGGATGACTCGACTAAAAGGTACGTCTTATAGGAATTAAAGGGAATGAATCGACTAAAAGGTATGTCTTAAAGGAATCAAGGGAAATGACTCGACTAAAAGGTACGTCTTCTAGGAATCAAAGGGGATAACTCGACTAAAAGGTATGTCTTATAGGAATCAAAGGGGATGACTCGACTAAAAGGTACGTCTTATAGGAATCAAAGGGGATGACTCGACTAAAAGGAACGTCTTATAGGAATAAAGGGAAATGACTCGACTCAAAGGTACGTCTTCTAGGAATCAAAGGGGATGACTCGACTAAAAGGTACGTCTTATAAGAATCAAAGAGGATGACGTGACTAAAAGGTACGTCTTATAGGAATCAAAGGAGATGACTCGACTAAAAGGTACATCTTATAGGAATCCAGTGAAATGACTCGACTAAAAGGTACGTCTTCTAGGAATCCAAGGAAATGACTCAACTAAAAGGTACGTCGTATAGGAATCATAGGAGATGACTCGACTAAAAGGTACGTCTTATAGGAATCAAAGGGGATGAATCGACTAAAAGGTACATCTTATAGGAATCAAGGGAATTGACTCGACTAAAAGGTACGTCTTCAAGGAATCAAAGGAAATGACTCAACTAAAAGGTACGTCTTATAGGAATCAAAGGGGATGACTCGACTAAAAGGTACGTATTCTAGGGGTCAAAGGGGATGACTCGACTAAAAGGTACGTCTTATAGGAATCAAAGGAAATGACTCAACTAAAAGGTACGTCTTATAGGAATCTAAGGAAATGACTCGACTAAAAGGTACGTCTTCTAGGGGTCAAAGGGTATGACTCGACTAAAAGGTACGTCTTATAGGAATTAAAGGGGATGACTCGACTAAAAGGTACGTCTTATAGGAATCAAAGGAGATGACTCGACTAAAAGGTACGTCTTATAGGAATCAAGGGAAACAACTCGACTAAAAGGTACGTCTTTTAGGAATCAAAGGGTATGACTCGACTAAAAGGTACGTCTTATAGGAATCAAAGGGGATGACTCGACCAATAGGTACGTCTTATAGAAATCCAAGGGGATGACTCGACTAAAAGATACGTCTTATAGGAATCAAAGTGGATGACTCAACTAAAAGGTACGTCTTATAGGAATCAAGGGAAATGACTCGACTAAAAGTGACGTCTTATAGGAATCAAAGGGTATGACTCGACTAAAAGGTACGTCTTATAGGAATCAAAGGGGATGACTCGACTAAAAGGTACGTCTTATAGGAATCAAAGGAGATGACTCGACTAAAAGGTACGTCTTATAGGAATCAAAGGGGATGACTCGACTAAAAGGTACGTCTTATAGGAATCAAAGGGGATGACTCGACCAAAAGGTACGTCTTATAGAAATCCAAGGGGATGACTCGACTAAAAGGTACGTCTTATAGGAATCAAAGTGGATGACTCAACTAAAAGGTACGTCTTATAGGAATCAAGGGAAATGACTCGACTAAAAGGTACGTCTTCAAGGAATCAAAGGAAATGACTCAACTAAAAGGTACGTCTTATAGGAATCAAAGGGGATGACTCGACTAAAAGGTACGTATTCTAGGGGTCAAAGGGGATGACTCGACTAAAAGATACGTCTTATAGGAATCAAAGGAAATGACTCAACTAAAAGGTACGTCTTATAGGAATCTAAGGAAATGACTCGACTAAAAGGTACGTCTTCTAGGGGTCAAAGGGTATGACTCGACTAAAAGGTACGTCTTATAGGAATTAAAGGGGATGACTCGACTAAAAGGTACGTCTTATAGGAATCAAAGGAGATGACTCGACTATAAGATACGTCTTATAGGAATCAAGGGAAATGACTCGACTAAAAGGTACGTGTTTTAGGAATCAAAGGGTATGACTCGACTAAAAGGTAAGTCTTATAGGTATCAAAGGGGATGACTCGACCAAAAGGTACGTCTTAGAGAAATCCAAGGGGATGACTCGACTAAAAGGTACGTCTTATAGGAATCAAAGTGGATGACTCTACTAAAAGGTACGTCTTATAGGAATCAAGGGAAATGACTCGACTAAAAGTTACGTCTTGTAGGAATCAAAGGGTATGACTCGACTAAAAGGTACGTCTTATAGGAATCAAAGGGGATGACTCGACTAAAAGGTACGTCTTATAGGAATCAAAGGAGATGACTCGACTAAAAGGTACGTCTTATAGGAATCAAAGGGGATGACTCGACTAAAAGGTACGTCTTATAGGAATAAAAGGGGATGACTCGACCAAAAGGTACGTCTTATAGAAATCCAAGGGGATGACTCGACTAAAAGGTACGTCTTATAGGAATCAAAGTGGATGACTCAACTAAAACGTACGTCTTATAGGAATCAAGGGAAATGACTCGACTAAAAGGTACGTCTTATAGGAATCAAAGGGGATGACTCGACTAAAAGGTACGTCTTATAGGAATCAAAGGGGATGACTCGACTAAAAGGTACGTTTTATAGGAATCAATGGGGATGACTCGACTAAAAGGTACGTCTTATAGGAATCAAGGGAAATGACTCGACTAAAAGGTACGTTGTCTAGGAATCAAAGGAAATGACTCAACTAAAAGGTACGTCATATAGGAATCAATGGAGATGACTCAACTAAAAGGTACGTGTTATAGGAATGTAAGGGTATGACTCGACTAAAAGGTACGTCTTATAGGAATCAAGGGAAATGACTCGACTAAAAGGTACGTCTTCAAGGAATCAAAGGAAATGACTCATCTAAAAGGTACGTCTTATAGGAATCAAAGGGGATGACTCGAATAAAAGGTACGTCTTATAGGAATCAAAGGGGATGACTCGACTAAAAGGTACGTCATATAGGAATCAAAGGAAATAACTCAACTAAAAGGTACGTATTCCAGGGGTCAAAGGGGATGACTCGACTAAAAGGTACGTCTTATTGGAATCAAAGGGGATGACTCGACTAAAAGGTACGTCTTATAGGAAAAAAAGGAAATAACTCGACTAAAAGGTACGTCTTCTAGGGGTGAAAGGGGATGACTCAACTAAAAGGTACGTCTTCTAGGGGTCAAGCGGGAATGATTCGACTTAAAGGTAAGTCTTATAGGAATCAAGAGGTATAACTCGACTAAAAGGTATGTCTTACAGGAATCAAAGGGGATGACTCGACTAAAAGGTACGTCTTATAGGAATCAAAGGGAATGACTCGACTAAAAGGTACGTCTTAAAGGAATCAAGTGAAATGACTTGACTAAAAGGTACGTCTTCTAGGAATCAAAGCGAATGACTCGACTAAAAGGTACGTCTTATAGGAATCAAAGGAAATGACTCAACTAAAAGGTACGTCTTATAGGAATCAAAGGAAATGAGTCGACTAAAAGGTACGTCTTCTAGGGGTCAAAGGGGATGATTCGACTAAAAGGTACGACTTATAGGAATCAAAGGGGATGACTTGACCGAAAGTTACGTCTTATAGGAATCAAAGGAGATGACTCGACTAAAAGGTACGTCATTTAGGAATCAAAGGAAATGAGTCGACTAAAAGGTACGTCTTCTGTGGGTCAAAGGGGATGATTCGACAAAAAGGTACGTCTTATAGGAATCAAAGGGGATGACTCGACTGAAAGTTACGTCTTATAGGAATCAAAGGAGATGACTCGACTAAAAGGTACGTATTCTAGGGGTCAAAGGGGATGACTCGACTAAAAGGTACGTCTTATAGGAATCAAAGGGGATGACTCGACTAAAAGGTACGTCTTATAGGAATCAAAGGGGATGACTCGACCAAAAGGTACGTCTTATAGAAATCCAAGGGGATGACTCGACTAAAAGGTACGTCTTATAGGAATCAAAGTGGATGACTCAACTAAAAGGTACTTCTTATAGGAATCAAGGGAAAGGACTCGACTAAAAGGTACGTCTTATAGGAATCAAAGGGGATGACTCGACTAAAAGGTACGTCTTGTAGGAATCAAAGGGGATGACTCGACTAAATGGTACGTCTTATAGGAATCAAGCGAAATGACTCGACTAAAAGGTACGTTTTCTAGTAATCAAAGGAAATGACTCAACTAAAAGCTACGTCTTATAGGAATCAAAGAAGATGACTCAACTAAAAGGTACGTCTTATAGGAATCTAAGGGGATGACTCGACTAAAAGGTACGTCTTATAGGAATCAAGGGAAATGACTCGACTAAAAGGTACGTCTTCAAGGAATCAAAGGAAATGACTCAAGTAAATGGTACGTCTTATAGGAATAAAAGGGGATGACTCGACTAAAAGTTACGTCTTATAGGAATCACAGGGGATGACTCGACTAAAAGATATGTCATATAGGAATCAAAGTAAATAACTCGACTAAAAGGTACGTATTCCAGGGGTCAAAGGGGATGACTCGACTAAAAGATACGTCTTATAGGAATAAAGGGGGATGACTCGACTAAAAGGTACGTCTTATAGGAATCAAAGGGGATGACTCGACTAAAAGGTACGTCTTATAGGAATCAGAAGGGATAACTCGACTAAAAGAAACGTCATATAGGAATCAAAGGAAATGACTCCACTAAAAGGTACGCTTCTAGCGGTCAAAGGGGATGACTCGACTAAAACGTACGTATTATAGGAATCAAGTGAAATGACTCGACTAAAAGGTACGTCTTCTAGGAATCCAAGGAAATGACTCAACTAAAAGGTACGTCATATAGGAATCAAAGGAGATGACACGACTAAAAGGTACGTCTTATATGAATCAAAGAGGATGAATCGACTAAAAGGTACGTCTTATAGGAATCAAGGGAAATGACTCGACTAAAAGGTACGTCTTCAAGTAATCAAAGGAAATGACTCAACTAAAAGGTACGTCTTATAGGAATCAAAGGGGATGACTCAACTAAAATGTACGTATTCTAGGGGTCAAAGGGGATGACTCGACTAAAAGGTACATCTTATAGGAATCAAAGGAAATGACTCAACTAAAAGGTACGTCTTATAGGAATCAAAGGAAATGACTCGACTAAAAGTTAAGTCTTCTAGGGGTCAAAGGGGATGACTCGACAAAAAGGTACGTCTTATAGGAATCAAAGGGGATGACTCGACTATAAGGTAAGTCATATAGGAATCAAAGGAGATGACTCGACTAAAAGGTACGTCTTATAGGAATCAAGGGAAATGACTCGACTAAAAGGTACGTCTTTTAGGAATCAAAGGGTATGACTCGACTAAAAGGTACGTCTTATAGGAATCAAAGGGGATGACTCGACCAAAAGGTACGTCTTATAGAAATCCAAGGGGATGACTCGACTAAAAGGTACGTCTTATAGGAATCAAAGTGGATGACTCAACTAAAAGGTACGTCTTATAGGAATCAAGGGAAATGACTCGACAAAAAGGTACGTCTTATAGGAATCAAAGGGGATGACTCGACTAAAAGGTACATCTTATAGGAATCAAAGGGGATGACTCGACTAAAAGGTACGTTTAATAGGAATCAAAGGGGATGACTCGACTAAAAGGTACGTCTTATAGGAATCAAGGGAAATGACTTGACTAAAAGGTACATTTTCTAGGAATCAAAGGAAATGACTCAACTAAAAGCTACGTCTTAAAGGAATCAAAGGAGATGACTCAACTAAAAGGTACGTCTTATAGGAATATAAGGGGATGACTCGACTAAAAGGTACGTCTTATAGGAATCAAGGGAAATGACTCGACTAAAAGGTACGTCTTCAAGGAATCAAAGGAAATGACTCAACTAAAAGGTACGTCTTATCGGAATCGAAGGGATGACTCGACTAGAAGGTACGTCTTATAGGAATCAAAGGGGATGACTCGACTAAAAGGTACGTCATATAGGAATCAAAGTAAATAACTCGACTAAAAGGTATGTATTCCAGGGCTCAAAGGGGATGACTCGACTAAAAGGTACGTCTTATAAGAATCAAAGGGGATAACTCGACTAAAAGGTACGTCTTATAGGAATTAAAGGAAATGACTCGACTAAAAGGTACGTCATATAAGAATCAAAGGGGATGACGCGACTGAAAGGTACGTCTTATAGGAATTAAAAGGGAATGACTCGACTAAAAGGTACGTCTTATAGGAATTAAAGGGAATAAATCGACTAAAAGGTATGTCTTAAAGGAATCAAGGGAAATGACTCGACTAAAAGGTACGTCTTCTAGGAATCAAAGGGGATAACTCGACTAAAAGGTATGTCTTATAGGAATCAAAGGGGATGACTCGATGAAAAGGTACGTCTTATAGGAATCAAAGGGGATGACTCGACTAAAAGGAACGTCTTATAGGAATAAAGGGAAATGACTCGATTCAAAGGTACGTCTTCTAGGAATCAAAGGGGATGACTCGACTAAAAGGTACGTCTTATAAGAATCAAAGAGGATGACGTGACTAAAAGGTACGTCTTATAGGAATCAAAGGAGATGACTCGACTAAAAGGTACATCTTATAGGAATCCAGTGAAATGACTCGACTAAAAGGTACGTCTTCTAGGAATCCAAGGAAATGACTCAACTAAAAGGTACGTCGTATAGGAATCATAGGAGATGACTCGACTAAAAGGTACGTCTTATAGGAATCAAAGGGGATGAATCGACTAAAAGGTACATCTTATAGGAATCAAGGGAATTGACTCGACTAAAAGGTACGTCTTCAAGGAATCAAAGGAAATGACTCAACTAAAAGGTACGTCTTATAGGAATCAAAGGGGATGACTCGACTAAAAGGTACGTATTCTAGGGGTCAAAGAGGATGACTCGACTAAAAGGTACGTCTTATAGGAATCAAAGGAAATGACTCAACTAAAAGGTACGTCTTATAGGAATCTAAGGAAATGACTCGACTAAAAGGTACGTCTTCTAGGGGTCAAAGGGTATGACTCGACTAAAAGGTACGTCTTATAGGAATTAAAGGGGATGACTCGACTAAAAGGTACGTCTTCTAGGAATCAAAGGGAATGACTCAACTAAAAGGTACGTCTTATAGTAATCAAAGGGGATGACTCGACTAAAAGGTACGTCTTATAGGAATCAAAGGGGATGACTCAACTAAAAGGTACATCTTATAGGAATCAAAGGGGATGACTCGACTAAAAGGTACGTCTTATAGGAATCAAAGTGGATGACTCGACTAAAAGGTACGTCTTATAGGAATCAAGGGAAATGACTCGACTAAAAGGTACGTATTCTAGGGGTCAAAGGGGATGACTCGACTAAAAGGTACGTCTTATAGGAATCAAAGGAAATGACTCAACTAAAAGGTACGTCTTATAGGAATCAAAGGAAATGACTCGACTAAAAGGTACGTCTTCTTGGGGTCAAAGGGTATGACTCGACTAAAAGGTACGTCTTATAGGAACCAAAGTGGATGACTCGACTAAAAGGTACGTCTTATAGGAATCTAATAAGATGACACGACTAAAAGGTACGTCTTATAGGAATCAAGGGAAATGACTCGAATAAAAGGTACGTCTTTTAGGAATCAAAGGGTATGACTCGACTAAAAGGTACGTCTTATAGGAATCAAAGGGGATGACTCGACCAAAAGGTACGTCTTATAGAAATCCAAGGGGATGACTCGACTAAAAGGTACGTCTTATAGGAATCAAAGTGGATACCTCAACTAAAAGGTACGTCTTATAGGAATCAAGGGAAATGACTCGACTAAAAGGTACGTCTTATAGGAATCAAAGGGTATGACTCGACTAAAAGGTACGTCTTATAGGAATCAAAGGGGATGACTCGACTAAAAGGTACGTCTTATAGGAATCAAAGGAGATGACTCGACTAAAAGGTACGTCTTATAGGAATCAAAGGGGATGACTCGACTAAAAGGTACGTCTTCTAGGAATCAAAGGGAATGACTCAACTAAAAGGTACGTCTTATAGTAATCAAAGGGGATGACTCGACTAAAAGGTACGTCTTATAGGAATCAAAGGGGATGACTCAACTCAAAGGTACATCTTATAGGAATCAAAGGGGATGACTCGACTAAAAGGTACGTCTTATAGGAATCAAAGGGGATGACTCGACTAAAAGGTACGTCTTATAGGAATCAAAGGAAATGACTCGACTAAAAGGTACGTCTTATAGGAATCAAAGGAAATGACTCTACTAAAAGGTACGTCTTCTAGGGATCAAAGGGGATGACTCGACTAAAAGGTACCTCTTATAGGAATCAAAAGGGATGACTCGACTAAAATATACGTCTTATAGAAATCAAAGGAAATGACTCGACTAAAAGGTACGTCATCTAGGGGTCAAAGGGGATGACTCAACTAAAAGGTACGTCTTCTAGGGGTCATGGGGGAATGATTCGACTAAAAGGTATGTCTTATAGGAATCAAAGGGGATGACTCGACTAAAAGGTACGTCTTATAGGAATTAAAGGGAATGAATCGACTAAAAGGTATGTCTTAAAGGAATCAAGGGAAATGACTCGACTAAAAGGTACGTCTTCTAGGAATCAAAGGGGATAACTCGACTAAAAGGTATGTCTTATAGGAATCAAAGGGGATGACTCGACTAAAAGGTACGTCTTATAGGAATCAAAGGGGATGACTCGACTAAAAGGAACGTCTTATAGGAATAAAGGGAAATGACTCGACTCAAAGGTACGTCTTCTAGGAATCAAAGGGGATGACTCGACTAAAAGGTACGTCTTATAAGAATCAAAGAGGATGACGTGACTAAAAGGTACGTCTTATAGGAATCAAAGGAGATGACTCGACTAAAAGGTACATCTTATAGGAATCCAGTGAAATGACTCGACTAAAAGGTACGTCTTCTAGGAATCCAAGGAAATGACTCAACTAAAAGGTACGTCGTATAGGAATCATAGGAGATGACTCGACTAAAAGGTACGTCTTATAGGAATCAAAGGGGATGAATCGACTAAAAGGTACATCTTATAGGAATCAAGGGAATTGACTCGACTAAAAGGTACGTCTTCAAGGAATCAAAGGAAATGACTCAACTAAAAGGTACGTCTTATAGGAATCAAAGGGGATGACTCGACTAAAAGGTACGTATTCTAGGGGTCAAAGGGGATGACTCGACTAAAAGGTACGTCTTATAGGAATCAAAGGAAATGACTCAACTAAAAGGTACGTCTTATAGGAATCTAAGGAAATGACTCGACTAAAAGGTACGTCTTCTAGGGGTCAAAGGGTATGACTCGACTAAAAGGTACGTCTTATAGGAATTAAAGGGGATGACTCGACTAAAAGGTACGTCTTATAGGAATCAAAGGAGATGACTCGACTAAAAGGTACGTCTTATAGGAATCAAGGGAAACAACTCGACTAAAAGGTACGTCTTTTAGGAATCAAAGGGTATGACTCGACTAAAAGGTACGTCTTATAGGAATCA
Source organism: Capsicum pubescens (assembly GCA_030864215.1). NCBI lineage: Eukaryota > Viridiplantae > Streptophyta > Magnoliopsida > Solanales > Solanaceae > Capsicum > Capsicum pubescens. The sequence goes on along the minus strand of CM061545.1, from coordinate 269,097,954 downwards.
AAGGGGATGACTCGACCAATAGGTACGTCTTATAGAAATCCAAGGGGATGACTCGACTAAAAGATACGTCTTATAGGAATCAAAGAGGATGACTCGACTATAAGATACGTCATATAGGAATCAAAGGAAATAACTCGACTAAAAGGAACGTATTCCAGGGGTCAAAGGGGATGACTCGACTAAAAGGTACGTCTTCTAGGGGTCAAAGGGGATGACTAGACTAAAAGGTACGTCTTATAGGGGTCAAGGGGGAATTATTTGACTAAAAGGTATGTCTTATAGGAATCAAAGGGGATGACTCGACTAAAAGGTTCGTCTTATAGGAATCAAAGGGAATGACTCGACTAAAAGGTACATCTTAAAGGAATCAAGGGAAATGACTCGACTAAAAGGTACGTCTTCTAGGAATCAAAGGGAATGACTCAACTAAAAGGTACGTCTTATAGTAATCAAAGGGGATGACTCGACTAAAAGGTACGTCTTATAGGAATCAAAGGGGATGACTCAACTATAAGGTACATTTATAGGAATCAAAGGGGATGACTCGACTAAAAGGTACGTATTATAGGAATCAAAGGGAATGACTCGACTAAAAGGTACGTCTTATAGGAATCAAGGGAAATGACTCAACTAAAAGGTACGTATTCTAGGGGTCAAAGGGGATGACTCGACTAAGAGGTACGTCTTATAGGAGTCAAAGGAAATGACTCGACTAAAAGGTACGTCTTATAGGAATCAAAGGAAATAACTCTACTAAAAGGTACGTCTTCTAGGGATCAAAGGGGATCACTCGACTAAAAGGTACATCTTATAGGAATCAAACGGGATGACTCGACTAATATATACGTCTTATAGGAATCAAAGGAAATGACTCGACTAAAAGGTACGTCATCTAGGGGTCAAAGGGGATGACTCAACTAAAAGGTACGTCTTGTAGGGGTCAAGGGGGAATGATTCGACTAAAAGGTATGTCTTATAGGAATCAAAGGGGATGACTCGACTAAAAGGTACGTCTTATAGGAATCAATGGGAATGAATCGACTAAAAGGTATGTCTTAAAGGAATCAAGGGAAATGACTCGACTAAAAGGTACGTCTTCTAGGAATCAAAGGGGATGACTCGACTAAAAGGTATGTCTTATAGGAATCAAAGGGGATGACTCGACTAAAAGGTACGTCTTATAGGAATCAAAGGGGATGACTCGACTAAAAGGTACGTCTTATAGGAATAAAGGTAAATGACTCGACTCAAAGGTACGTCTTCTAGGAATCAAAGGGGATGACTCGACTAAAAGGTACGTCTTATAAGAATCAAAGAGGATGACGTGACTAAAAGGTACGTCTTATAGGAATCAAAGGAGATGAGTCGACTAAGAGGTACATCTTATAGGAATCAAGTGAAATGACTCGACTAAAAGGTACGTCTTCTATGAATCGAAGGAAATGACTCAACTAAAAGGTACGTCGTATAGGAATCATAGGAGATGACTCGACTAAAAGGTACGTCTTATAGGAATCAAATGGGATGAATCGACTAAAAGGTACATCTTATAGGAATCAAGGGAAATGACTCGACTAAAAGGTACGTCTTCAAGGAATCAAAGGAAATGACTCAACTAAAAGGTACGTCTTATAGGAATCAAAGGGGATGACTCGACTAAAAGGTACGTATTCTAGGGGTCAAAGGGGATGACTCGACTAAAAGGTACGTCTTATAGGAATCAAAGGAAATGACTCAACTAAAAGGTACGTCTTATAGGAATCAAAGGAAATGACTCGACTAAAAGGTACGTCTTCTTGGGGTCAAAGGGTATGACTCGACTAAAAGGTACGTCTTATAGGAACCAAAGTGGATGACTCGACTAAAAGGTACGTCTTATAGGAATCAAATGAGATGACTCGACTAAAAGGTACGTCTTATAGGAATCAAGGGAAATGACTCGACTAAAAGGTACGTATTTTAGGAATCAAAGGGTATGACTCGACTAAAAGATACGTCTTATAGGAATCAAAGGGGATGACTCGACCAAAAGGTACGTCTTATAGAAATCCAAGGGGATGACTCGACTAAAAGGTACGTCTTATAGGAATCAAAGTGGATACCTCAACTAAAAGGTACGTCTTATAGGAATCAAGGGAAATGACTCGACTAAAAGGTACGTCTTATAGGAATCAAAGGGTATGACTCGACTAAAAGGTACGTCTTATAGGAATCAAAGGGGATGACTCGACTAAAAGGTACGTCTTATAGGAATCAAAGGAGATGACTCGACTAAAAGGTACGTCTTATAGGAATCAAAGGGGATGACTCGACTAAAAGGTACGTCTTCTAGGAATCAAAGGGAATGACTCAACTAAAAGGTACGTCTTATAGTAATCAAAGGGGATGACTCGACTAAAAGGTACGTCTTATAGGAATCAAAGGGGATGACTCAACTAAAAGGTACATCTTATAGGAATCAAAGGGGATGACTCTACTAAAAGGTACGTCTTATAGGAATCAAAGGGGATGACTCGACTAAAAGGTACGTCTTATAGGAATCAAGGGAAATGACTCGACTAAAAGGTACGTATTCTAGGGGTCAAAGGGGATGACTCGACTAAAAGGTACGTCTTATAGGAATCAAAGGAAATGACTCAACTAAAAGGTACGTCTTATAGGAATCAAAGGAAATGACTCGACTAAAAGGTACGTCTTCTTGGGGTCAAAGGGTATGACTCGACTAAAAGGTACGTCTTATAGGAACCAAAGTGGATGACTCGACTAAAAGGTACGTCTTATAGGAATCAAATGAGATGACTCGACTAAAAGGTACGTCTTATAGGAATCAAGGGAAATGACTCGACTAAAAGGTACGTCTTTTAGGAATCAAAGGGTATGACTCGACTAAAAGGTACGTCTTATAGGAATCAAAGGGGATGACTCGACCAAAAGGTACGTCTTATAGAAATCCAAGGGGATGACTCGACTAAAAGGTACGTCTTATAGGAATCAAAGTGGATACCTCAACTAAAAGGTACGTCTTATAGGAATCAAGGGAAATGACTCGACTAAAAGGTACGTCTTATAGGAATCAAAGGGTATGACTCGACTAAAAGGTACGTCTTATAGGAATCAAAGGGGATGACTCGACTAAAAGGTACGTCTTATAGGAATCAAAGGAGATGACTCGACTAAAAGGTACGTCTTATAGGAATCAAAGGGGATGACTCGACTAAAAGGTACGTCTTCTAGGAATCAAAGGGAATGACTCAACTAAAAGGTACGTCTTATAGTAATCAAAGGGGATGACTCGACTAAAAGGTACGTCTTATAGGAATCAAAGGGGATGACTCAACTAAAAGGTACATCTTATAGGAATCAAAGGGGATGACTCGACTAAAAGGTACGTCTTATAGGAATCAAAGGGGATGACTCGACTAAAAGGTACGTCTTATAGGAATCAAAGGAGATGACTCGACTAAAAGGTACGTCTTATAGGAATCAAAGGGGATGACTCGACTAAAAGGTACGTCTTCTAGGAATCAAAGGGAATGACTCAACTAAAAGGTACGTCTTATAGTAATCAAAGGGGATGACTCGACTAAAAGGTACGTCTTATAGGAATCAAAGGGGATGACTCAACTAAAAGGTACATCTTATAGGAATCAAAGGGGATGACTCGACTAAAAGGTACGTCTTATAGGAATCAAAGGGGATGACTCGACTAAAAGGTACGTCTTATAGGAATCAAGGGAAATGACTCGACTAAAAGGTACGTATTCTAGGGGTCAAAGGGGATGACTCGACTAAAAGGTACGTCTTATAGGAATCAAAGGAAATGACTCAACTAAAAGGTACGTCTTATAGGAATCAAAGGAAATGACTCGACTAAAAGGTACGTCTTCTTGGGGTCAAAGGGTATGACTCGACTAAAAGGTACGTCTTATAGGAACCAAAGTGGATGACTCGACTAAAAGGTACGTCTTATAGGAATCAAATGAGATGACTCGACTAAAAGGTACGTCTTATAGGAATCAAGGGAAATGACTCGACTAAAAGGTACGTCTTTTAGGAATCAAAGGGTATGACTCGACTAAAAGGTACGTCTTATAGGAATCAAAGGGGATGACTCGACCAAAAGGTACGTCTTATAGAAATCCAAGGGGATGACTCGACTAAAAGGTACGTCTTATAGGAATCAAAGTGGATACCTCAACTAAAAGGTACGTCTTATAGGAATCAAGGGAAATGACTCGACTAAAAGGTACGTCTTATAGGAATCAAAGGGTATGACTCGACTAAAAGGTACGTCTTATAGGAATCAAAGGGGATGACTCGACTAAAAGGTACGTCTTCTAGGAATCAAAGGGAATGACTCAACTAAAAGGTACGTCTTATAGTAATCAAAGGGGATGACTCGACTAAAAGGTACGTCTTATAGGAATCAAAGGGGATGACTCAACTAAAAGGTACATCTTATAGGAATCAAAGGGGATGACTCGACTAAAAGGTACGTCTTATAGGAATCAAAGGGGATGACTCGACTAAAAGGTACGTCTTATAGGAATCAAAGGAAATGACTCGACTAAAAGGTACGTCTTATAGGAATCAAAGGAAATGACTCTACTAAAAGGTACGTCTTCTAGGGATCAAAGGGGATGACTCGACTAAAAGGTACCTCTTATAGGAATCAAAAGGGATGACTCGACTAAAATATACGTCTTATAGGAATCAAAGGAAATGACTCGACTAAAAGGTACGTCATCTAGGGGTCAAAGGGGATGACTCAACTAAAAGGTACGTCTTCTAGGGGTCAAGGGGGAATGATTCGACTAAAAGGTATGTCTTATAGGAATCAAAGGGAATGACTCGACTAAAAGGTACGTCTTATAGGAATTAAAGGGAATAAATCGACTAAAAGGTATGTCTTAAAGGAATCAAGGGAAATGACTCGACTAAAAGGTACGTCTTCTAGGAATCAAAGGGGATAACTCGACTAAAAGGTATGTCTTATAGGAATCAAAGGGGATGACTCGATGAAAAGGTACGTCTTATAGGAATCAAAGGGGATGACTCGACTAAAAGGAACGTCTTATAGGAATAAAGGGAAATGACTCGACTCAAAGGTACGTCTTCTAGGAATCAAAGGGGATGACTCGACTAAAAGGTACGTCTTATAAGAATCAAAGAGGATGACGTGACTAAAAGGTACGTCTTATAGGAATCAAAGGAGATGACTCGACTAAAAGGTACATCTTATAGGAATCCAGTGAAATGACTCGACTAAAAGGTACGTCTTCTAGGAATCCAAGGAAATGACTCAACTAAAAGGTACGTCGTATAGGAATCATAGGAGATGACTCGACTAAAAGGTACGTCTTATAGGAATCAAAGGGGATGAATCGACTAAAAGGTACATCTTATAGGAATCAAGGGAATTGACTCGACTAAAAGGTACGTCTTCAAGGAATCAAAGGAAATGACTCAACTAAAAGGTACGTCTTATAGGAATCAAAGGGGATGACTCGACTAAAAGGTACGTATTCTAGGGGTCAAAGAGGATGACTCGACTAAAAGGTACGTCGTATAGGAATCAAAGGAAATGACTCAACTAAAAGGTACGTCTTATAGGAATCTAAGGAAATGACTCGACTAAAAGGTACGTCTTCTAGGGGTCAAAGGGTATGACTCGACTAAAAGGTACGTCTTATAGGAATTAAAGGGGATGACTCGACTAAAAGGTACGTCTTCTAGGAATCAAAGGGAATGACTCAACTAAAAGGTACGTCTTATAGTAATCAAAGGGGATGACTCGACTAAAAGGTACGTCTTATAGGAATCAAAGGGGATGACTCAACTAAAAGGTACATCTTATAGGAATCAAAGGGGATGACTCGACTAAAAGGTACGTCTTATAGGAATCAAAGGGGATGACTCGACTAAAAGGTACGTCTTATAGGAATCAAGGGAAATGACTCGACTAAAAGGTACGTATTCTAGGGGTCAAAGGGGATGACTCGACTAAAAGGTACGTCTTATAGGAATCAAAGGAAATGACTCAACTAAAAGGTACGTCTTATAGGAATCAAAGGAAATGACTCGACTAAAAGGTACGTCTTCTTGGGGTCAAAGGGTATGACTCGACTAAAAGGTACGTCTTATAGGAACCAAAGTGGATGACTCGACTAAAAGGTACGTCTTATAGGAATCTAATAAGATGACTCGACTAAAAGGTACGTCTTATAGGAATCAAGGGAAATGACTCGAATAAAAGGTACGTCTTTTAGGAATCAAAGGGTATGACTCGACTAAAAGGTACGTCTTATAGGAATCAAAGGGGATGACTCGACCAAAAGGTACGTCTTATAGAAATCCAAGGGGATGACTCGACTAAAAGGTACGTCTTATAGGAATCAAAGTGGATACCTCAACTAAAAGGTACGTCTTATAGGAATCAAGGGAAATGACTCGACTAAAAGGTACGTCTTATAGGAATCAAAGGGTATGACTCGACTAAAAGGTACGTCTTATAGGAATCAAAGGGGATGACTCGACTAAAAGGTACGTCTTATAGGAATCAAAGGAGATGACTCGACTAAAAGGTACGTCTTATAGGAATCAAAGGGGATGACTCGACTAAAAGGTACGTCTTCTAGGAATCAAAGGGAATGACTCAACTAAAAGGTACGTCTTATAGTAATCAAAGGGGATGACTCGACTAAAAGGTACGTCTTATAGGAATCAAAGGGGATGACTCAACTAAAAGGTACATCTTATAGGAATCAAAGGGGATGACTCGACTAAAAGGTACGTCTTATAGGAATCAAAGGGGATGACTCGACTAAAAGGTACGTCTTATAGGAATCAAAGGAAATGACTCGACTAAAAGGTACGTCTTATAGGAATCAAAGGAAATGACTCTACTAAAAGGTACGTCTTCTAGGGATCAAAGGGGATGACTCGACTAAAAGGTACCTCTTATAGGAATCAAAAGGGATGACTCGACTAAAATATACGTCTTATAGGAATCAAAGGAAATGACTCGACTAAAAGGTACGTCATCTAGGGGTCAAAGGGGATGACTCAACTAAAAGGTACGTCTTCTAGGGGTCATGGGGGAATGATTCGACTAAAAGGTATGTCTTATAGGAATCAAAGGGGATGACTCGACTAAAAGGTACGTCTTATAGGAATTAAAGGGAATGAATCGACTAAAAGGTATGTCTTAAAGGAATCAAGGGAAATGACTCGACTAAAAGGTACGTCTTCTAGGAATCAAAGGGGATAACTCGACTAAAAGGTATGTCTTATAGGAATCAAAGGGGATGACTCGACTAAAAGGTACGTCTTATAGGAATCAAAGGGGATGACTCGACTAAAAGGAACGTCTTATAGGAATAAAGGGAAATGACTCGACTCAAAGGTACGTCTTCTAGGAATCAAAGGGGATGACTCGACTAAAAGGTACGTCTTATAAGAATCAAAGAGGATGACGTGACTAAAAGGTACGTCTTATAGGAATCAAAGGAGATGACTCGACTAAAAGGTACATCTTATAGGAATCCAGTGAAATGACTCGACTAAAAGGTACGTCTTCTAGGAATCCAAGGAAATGACTCAACTAAAAGGTACGTCGTATAGGAATCATAGGAGATGACTCGACTAAAAGGTACGTCTTATAGGAATCAAAGGGGATGAATCGACTAAAAGGTACATCTTATAGGAATCAAGGGAATTGACTCGACTAAAAGGTACGTCTTCAAGGAATCAAAGGAAATGACTCAACTAAAAGGTACGTCTTATAGGAATCAAAGGGGATGACTCGACTAAAAGGTACGTATTCTAGGGGTCAAAGGGGATGACTCGACTAAAAGGTACGTCTTATAGGAATCAAAGGAAATGACTCAACTAAAAGGTACGTCTTATAGGAATCTAAGGAAATGACTCGACTAAAAGGTACGTCTTCTAGGGGTCAAAGGGTATGACTCGACTAAAAGGTACGTCTTATAGGAATTAAAGGGGATGACTCGACTAAAAGGTACGTCTTATAGGAATCAAAGGAGATGACTCGACTAAAAGGTACGTCTTATAGGAATCAAGGGAAACAACTCGACTAAAAGGTACGTCTTTTAGGAATCAAAGGGTATGACTCGACTAAAAGGTACGTCTTATAGGAATCAAAGGGGATGACTCGACCAATAGGTACGTCTTATAGAAATCCAAGGGGATGACTCGACTAAAAGATACGTCTTATAGGAATCAAAGTGGATGACTCAACTAAAAGGTACGTCTTATAGGAATCAAGGGAAATGACTCGACTAAAAGTGACGTCTTATAGGAATCAAAGGGTATGACTCGACTAAAAGGTACGTCTTATAGGAATCAAAGGGGATGACTCGACTAAAAGGTACGTCTTATAGGAATCAAAGGAGATGACTCGACTAAAAGGTACGTCTTATAGGAATCAAAGGGGATGACTCGACTAAAAGGTACGTCTTATAGGAATCAAAGGGGATGACTCGACCAAAAGGTACGTCTTATAGAAATCCAAGGGGATGACTCGACTAAAAGGTACGTCTTATAGGAATCAAAGTGGATGACTCAACTAAAAGGTACGTCTTATAGGAATCAAGGGAAATGACTCGACTAAAAGGTACGTCTTCAAGGAATCAAAGGAAATGACTCAACTAAAAGGTACGTCTTATAGGAATCAAAGGGGATGACTCGACTAAAAGGTACGTATTCTAGGGGTCAAAGGGGATGACTCGACTAAAAGATACGTCTTATAGGAATCAAAGGAAATGACTCAACTAAAAGGTACGTCTTATAGGAATCTAAGGAAATGACTCGACTAAAAGGTACGTCTTCTAGGGGTCAAAGGGTATGACTCGACTAAAAGGTACGTCTTATAGGAATTAAAGGGGATGACTCGACTAAAAGGTACGTCTTATAGGAATCAAAGGAGATGACTCGACTATAAGATACGTCTTATAGGAATCAAGGGAAATGACTCGACTAAAAGGTACGTGTTTTAGGAATCAAAGGGTATGACTCGACTAAAAGGTAAGTCTTATAGGTATCAAAGGGGATGACTCGACCAAAAAGTACGTCTTAGAGAAATCCAAGGGGATGACTCGACTAAAAGGTACGTCTTATAGGAATCAAAGTGGATGACTCAACTAAAAGGTACGTCTTATAGGAATCAAGGGAAATGACTCGACTAAAAGTTACGTCTTGTAGGAATCAAAGGGTATGACTCGACTAAAAGGTACGTCTTATAGGAATCAAAGGGGATGACTCGACTAAAAGGTACGTCTTATAGGAATCAAAGGAGATGACTCGACTAAAAGGTACGTCTTATAGGAATCAAAGGGGATGACTCGACTAAAAGGTACGTCTTATAGGAATAAAAGGGGATGACTCGACCAAAAGGTACGTCTTATAGAAATCCAAGGGGATGACTCGACTAAAAGGTACGTCTTATAGGAATCAAAGTGGATGACTCAACTAAAACGTACGTCTTATAGGAATCAAGGGAAATGACTCGACTAAAAGGTACGTCTTATAGGAATCAAAGGGGATGACTCGACTAAAAGGTACGTCTTATAGGAATCAAAGGGGATGACTCGACTAAAAGGTACGTTTTATAGGAATCAATGGGGATGACTCGACTAAAAGGTACGTCTTATAGGAATCAAGGGAAATGACTCGACTAAAAGGTACGTTGTCTAGGAATCAAAGGAAATGACTCAACTAAAAGGTACGTCATATAGGAATCAATGGAGATGACTCAACTAAAAGGTACGTGTTATAGGAATGTAAGGGTATGACTCGACTAAAAGGTACGTCTTATAGGAATCAAGGGAAATGACTCGACTAAAAGGTACGTCTTCAAGGAATCAAAGGAAATGACTCATCTAAAAGGTACGTCTTATAGGAATCAAAGGGGATGACTCGAATAAAAGGTACGTCTTATAGGAATCAAAGGGGATGACTCGACTAAAAGGTACGTCATATAGGAATCAAAGGAAATAACTCAACTAAAAGGTACGTATTCCAGGGGTCAAAGGGGATGACTCGACTAAAAGGTACGTCTTATTGGAATCAAAGGGGATGACTCGACTAAAAGGTACGTCTTATAGGAAAAAAAGGAAATAACTCGACTAAAAGGTACGTCTTCTAGGGGTGAAAGGGGATGACTCAACTAAAAGGTACGTCTTCTAGGGGTCAAGCGGGAATGATTCGACTTAAAGGTAAGTCTTATAGGAATCAAGAGGTATAACTCGACTAAAAGGTATGTCTTACAGGAATCAAAGGGGATGACTCGACTAAAAGGTACGTCTTATAGGAATCAAAGGGAATGACTCGACTAAAAGGTACGTCTTAAAGGAATCAAGTGAAATGACTTGACTAAAAGGTACGTCTTCTAGGAATCAAAGCGAATGACTCGACTAAAAGGTACGTCTTATAGGAATCAAAGGAAATGACTCAACTAAAAGGTACGTCTTATAGGAATCAAAGGAAATGAGTCGACTAAAAGGTACGTCTTCTAGGGGTCAAAGGGGATGATTCGACTAAAAGGTACGACTTATAGGAATCAAAGGGGATGACTTGACCGAAAGTTACGTCTTATAGGAATCAAAGGAGATGACTCGACTAAAAGGTACGTCATTTAGGAATCAAAGGAAATGAGTCGACTAAAAGGTACGTCTTCTGTGGGTCAAAGGGGATGATTCGACAAAAAGGTACGTCTTATAGGAATCAAAGGGGATGACTCGACTGAAAGTTACGTCTTATAGGAATCAAAGGAGATGACTCGACTAAAAGGTACGTATTCTAGGGGTCAAAGGGGATGACTCGACTAAAAGGTACGTCTTATAGGAATCAAAGGGGATGACTCGACTAAAAGGTACGTCTTATAGGAATCAAAGGGGATGACTCAACCAAAAGGTACGTCTTATAGAAATCCAAGGGGATGACTCGACTAAAAGGTACGTCTTATAGGAATCAAAGTGGATGACTCAACTAAAAGGTACTTCTTATAGGAATCAAGGGAAAGGACTCGACTAAAAGGTACGTCTTATAGGAATCAAAGGGGATGACTCGACTAAAAGGTACGTCTTGTAGGAATCAAAGGGGATGACTCGACTAAATGGTACGTCTTATAGGAATCAAGCGAAATGACTCGACTAAAAGGTACGTTTTCTAGTAATCAAAGGAAATGACTCAACTAAAAGCTACGTCTTATAGGAATCAAAGGAGATGACTCAACTAAAAGGTACGTCTTATAGGAATCTAAGGGGATGACTCGACTAAAAGGTACGTCTTATAGGAATCAAGGGAAATGACTCGACTAAAAGGTACGTCTTCAAGGAATCAAAGGAAATGACTCAAGTAAATGGTACGTCTTATAGGAATAAAAGGGGATGACTCGACTAAAAGTTACGTCTTATAGGAATCACAGGGGATGACTCGACTAAAAGATATGTCATATAGGAATCAAAGTAAATAACTCGACTAAAAGGTACGTATTCCAGGGGTCAAAGGGGATGACTCGACTAAAAGATACGTCTTATAGGAATAAAGGGGGATGACTCGACTAAAAGGTACGTCTTATAGGAATCAAAGGGGATGACTCGACTAAAAGGTACGTCTTATAGGAATCAGAAGGGATAACTCGACTAAAAGAAACGTCATATAGGAATCAAAGGAAATGACTCCACTAAAAGGTACGCTTCTAGCGGTCAAAGGGGATGACTCGACTAAAACGTACGTATTATAGGAATCAAGTGAAATGACTCGACTAAAAGGTACGTCTTCTAGGAATCCAAGGAAATGACTCAACTAAAAGGTACGTCATATAGGAATCAAAGGAGATGACACGACTAAAAGGTACGTCTTATATGAATCAAAGAGGATGAATCGACTAAAAGGTACGTCTTATAGGAATCAAGGGAAATGACTCGACTAAAAGGTACGTCTTCAAGTAATCAAAGGAAATGACTCAACTAAAAGGTACGTCTTATAGGAATCAAAGGGGATGACTCAACTAAAATGTACGTATTCTAGGGGTCAAAGGGGATGACTCGACTAAAAGGTACATCTTATAGGAATCAAAGGAAATGACTCAACTAAAAGGTACGTCTTATAGGAATCAAAGGAAATGACTCGACTAAAAGTTAAGTCTTCTAGGGGTCAAAGGGGATGACTCGACAAAAAGGTACGTCTTATAGGAATCAAAGGGGATGACTCGACTATAAGGTAAGTCATATAGGAATCAAAGGAGATGACTCGACTAAAAGGTACGTCTTATAGGAATCAAGGGAAATGACTCGACTAAAAGGTACGTCTTTTAGGAATCAAAGGGTATGACTCGACTAAAAGGTACGTCTTATAGGAATCAAAGGGGATGACTCGACCAAAAGGTACGTCTTATAGAAATCCAAGGGGATGACTCGACTAAAAGGTACGTCTTATAGGAATCAAAGTGGATGACTCAACTAAAAGGTACGTCTTATAGGAATCAAGGGAAATGACTCGACAAAAAGGTACGTCTTATAGGAATCAAAGGGGATGACTCGACTAAAAGGTACATCTTATAGGAATCAAAGGGGATGACTCGACTAAAAGGTACGTTTAATAGGAATCAAAGGGGATGACTCGACTAAAAGGTACGTCTTATAGGAATCAAGGGAAATGACTTGACTAAAAGGTACATTTTCTAGGAATCAAAGGAAATGACTCAACTAAAAGCTACGTCTTAAAGGAATCAAAGGAGATGACTCAACTAAAAGGTACGTCTTATAGGAATATAAGGGGATGACTCGACTAAAAGGTACGTCTTATAGGAATCAAGGGAAATGACTCGACTAAAAGGTACGTCTTCAAGGAATCAAAGGAAATGACTCAACTAAAAGGTACGTCTTATCGGAATCGAAGGGATGACTCGACTAGAAGGTACGTCTTATAGGAATCAAAGGGGATGACTCGACTAAAAGGTACGTCATATAGGAATCAAAGTAAATAACTCGACTAAAAGGTATGTATTCCAGGGCTCAAAGGGGATGACTCGACTAAAAGGTACGTCTTATAAGAATCAAAGGGGATAACTCGACTAAAAGGTACGTCTTATAGGAATTAAAGGAAATGACTCGACTAAAAGGTACGTCATATAAGAATCAAAGGGGATGACGCGACTGAAAGGTACGTCTTATAGGAATTAAAAGGTATGACTCGACTAAAAGAAACGTCTTATAGGAATTAAAGGAAATGACTCGACTAAAAGGTACGTCTTTTAGGGGTCAAAGGGGATGACTCGACTAAAAGGTACGTCTTATAGGAATCAAGTGAAATGACTCGACTAAAAGGTACGTCTTCTAGGAATCCAAGGAAATGACTCAACTAAAAGGTACGTCCTATAGTAATCAAAGGAGATGACTCGACTACAAGGTACGTCTTATAGGAATCAAAGGGGATGAATCGACTAAAAGGTACGTCTTATAGGAATCAAGGGAAATGACTCGACTAAAATGTACGTCTTCAAAGAATCTAAGGAAATGACTCAACTAAAAGGTACGTCTTATAGGAATTAAAGGGGATGACTCGACTAATAGGTACGTATTCTTGGGGTCAAAGGGGATGACTCGACTAAAAGGTACGTCTTATAGGAATCAATGGAAATGACTCAACTAAAAGGTACGTCTTATAGGAATCAAAGAAAATGACTCGACTAAAAGGTACGTCTTCTAGGGGTCAATGGGGATGACTCGACTAAAAGGTACGTCTTATAGGAACAAAGGGGATGACTCGACTAAAAGGTACGTCTTATAGGAATCAAAGGAGATGACTCGACTAAAAGGTACGACTTATAGGAATCAAAGGGGATGACTTGACCGAAAGTTACGTCTTATAGGAATCAAAGGAGATGACTCGACTAAAAGGTACGTCTTATAGGAATCAAGGGAAATGACTCGACAAAAAGGTACGTCATTTAGGAATCAAAGGAAATGAGTCGACTAAAAGGTACGTCTTCTATGGGTCAAAGGGGATGATTCGACTAAAAGGTACGTCTTATAGGAATCAAAGGGGATGACTCGACTGAAAGTTACGTCTTATAGGAATCAAAGGAGATGACTCGACTAAAAGGTACGTATTCTAGGGGTCAAAGGGGATGACTCGACTAAAAGGTACGTCTTATAGGAATCAAAGGGGATGACTCGACTAAAAGGTACGTCTTATAGGAATCAAAGGGGATGACTCGACCAAAAGGTACGTCTTATAGAAATCCAAGGGGATGACTCGACTAAAAGGTACGTCTTATAGGAATCAAAGTGGATGACTCAACTAAAAGGTACGTCTTATAGGAATCAAGGGAAAGGACTCGACTAAAAGGTACGTCTTATAGGAATCAAAGGGGATGACTCGACTAAAAGCTACGTCTTGTAGGAATCAAAGGGGATGACTCGACTAAATGGTACGTCTTATAGGAATCAAGCGAAATGACTCGACTAAAAGGTACGTTTTCTAGGAATCAAAGGAAATGACTCAACTAAAAGCTACGTCTTATAGGAATCAAAGGAGATGACTCAACTAAAAGGTACGTCTTATAGGAATCTAAGGGGATGACTCGACTAAAAGGTACGTCTTATAGGAATCAAGGGAAATGACTCGACTAAAAGGTACGTCTTCAAGGAATCAAAGGAAATGACTCAAGTAAATGGTACGTCTTATAGGAATAAAAGGGGATGACTCGACTAAAAGTTACGTCTTATAGGAATCACAGGGGATGACTCGACTAAAAGATATGTCATATAGGAATCAAAGTAAATAACTCGACTAAAAGGTACGTATTCCAGGGGTCAAAGGGGATGACTCGACTAAAAGATACGTCTTATAGGAATAAAGGGGGATGACTCGACTAAACGGTACGTCTTATAGGAATCAAAGGGGATGACTCGACTAAAAGGTACGTCTTATAGGAATCAGAAGGGATAACTCGACTAAAAGAAACGTCATATAGGAATCAAAGGAAATGACTCCACTAAAAGGTACGCTTCTAGCGATCAAAGGGGATGACTCGACTAAATGGTACGTATTATAGGAATCAAGTGAAATGACTCGACTAAAAGGTACGTCTTCTAGGAATCCAAGGAAATGACTCAACTAAAAGATACGTCTTATAGGAATCAAAGGAGATGACACGACTAAAAGGTACGTCTTATAGGAATCAAAGAGGATGAATCGACTAAAAGGTACGTCTTATAGGAATCAAGGGAAATGACTCGACTAAAAGGTACGTCTTCAAGTAATCAAAGGAAATGACTCAACTAAAAGGTACGTCTTATAGGAATCAAAGGGGATGACTCGACTAAAATGTACGTATTCTAGGGGTCAAAGGGGATGACTCGACTAAAAGGTACATCTTATAGGAATCAAAGGAAATGACTCAACTAAAAGGTACGTCTTATAGGAATCAAAGGAAATGACTCGACTAAAAGTTAAGTCTTCTAGGGGTCAAAGGGGATGACTCGACAAAAAGGTACGTCTTATAGGAATCAAAGGGGATGACTCGACTAAAAGGTAAGTCATATAGGAATCAAAGGAGATGACTCGACTAAAAGGTACGTCTTATAGGAATCAAGGGAAATGACTCGACTAAAAGGTACGTCTTTTAGGAATCAAAGGGTATGACTCGACTAAAAGGTACGTCTTATAGGAATCAAAGGGGATGACTCGACCAAAAGGTACGTCTTATAGAAATCCAAGGGGATGACTCGACTAAAAGGTACGTCTTATAGGAATCAAAGTGGATGACTCAACTAAAAGGTACGTCTTATAGGAATCAAGGGAAATGACTCGACAAAAAGGTACGTCTTATAAGAATCAAAGGGGATGACTCGACTAAAAGGTACATCTTATAGGAATCAAAGGGGATGACTCGACTAAAAGGTACGTTTAATAGGAATCAAAGGGGATGACTCGACTAAAAGGAACGTCTTATAGGAATCAAGGGAAATGACTTATCTAAAAGGTACATTTTCTAGGAATCAAAGGAAATGACTCAACTAAAAGCTACGTCTTAAAGGAATCAAAGGAGATGACTCAACTAAAAGGTACGTCTTATAGGAATATAAGGGGATGACTCGACTAAAAGGTACGTCTTATAGGAATCAAGGGAAATGACTCGACTAAAAGGTACGTCTTCAAGGAATCAAAGGAAATGACTCAACTAAAAGGTACGTCTTATCGGAATCGAAGGGATGACTCGACTAGAAGGTACGTCTTATAGGAATCAAAGGGGATGACTCGACTAAAAGGTACGTCATATAGGAATCAAAGTAAATAACTCGACTAAAAGGTATGTATTCCAGGGCTCAAAGGGGATGACTCGACTAAAAGGTACGTCTTATAAGAATCAAAGGGGATAACTCGACTAAAAGGTACGTCTTATAGGAATTAAAGGAAATGACTCGACTAAAAGGTACGTCATATAAGAATCAAAGGGGATGACGCGACTTAAAGGTACGTCTTATAGGAATCAAAAGGTATGACTCGACTAAAAGAAACGTCTTATAGGAATTAAAGGAAATGACTCGACTAAAAGGTACGTCTTTTAGGGGTCAAAGGGGATGACTCGACTAAAAGGTACGTCTTATAGGAATCAAGTGAAATGACTCGACTATAAGGTACGTCTTCTAGGAATCCAAGGAAATGACTCAACTAAAAGGTACGTCCTATAGTAATCAAAGGAGATGACTCGACTACAAGGTACGTCTTATAGGAATCAAAGGGGATGAATCGACTAAAAGGTACGTCTTATAGGAATCAAGGGAAATGACTCGACTAAAATGTACGTCTTCAAGGAATCAAAGGAAATGACTCAACTAAAAGGTACGTCTTATAGGAATTAAAGGGGATGACTCGACTAATAGGTACGTATTCTTGGGGTCAAAGGGGATGACTCGACTAAAAGGTACGTCTTATAGGAATCAATGGAAATGACTCAACTAAATGGTACGTCTTATAGGAATCAAAGAAAATGACTCGACTAAAAGGTACGTCTTCTAGGGGTCAATGGGGATGACTCGACTAAAAGGTACGTCTTATAGGAACAAAGGGGATGACTCGACTAAAAGGTACGTCTTATAGGAATCAAAGGAGATGACTCGACTAAAAGGTACGTCTTATAGGAATCAAGGGAAATGACTCGACTAAAAGGTACGTCTTTTAGGAATCAAAGGGGATGACTCGACTAAAAGGTACGTCTTATAGGAATCAAAGGGAATGACTCGACCAAAAGGTACATCTTATAGAAATCCAAGGTGATGCCTCTACTAAAAGGTACGTCTTATAGGAATCAAAGTGGACGACTCAACTAAAAGGTACGTCTTGTAGGAATCAAGGGAAATGACTCGACTAAAAGGTACGTCTTATAGGAATCAAAGGGAATGACTCGACTAAAAGGTACGTCTAATAGGAATCAAAGGGGATGACTCAACTAAAAGGTACGTCTTATAGGAATCAAAGGGGATGACTCGACTAAAAGGAACGTCATATTGGAATCAAAGTAAATAACTCGACTAAAAGGTACGTATTCTAGGAGTCAAAAGGGATGACTCGACTAAAAGGTACTTCTTATAAGAATTAAAGGGGATGACTCGACTAAAAGGTACGTCTAATAGGAATCAAAGGGGATGACTCGACTAAAAGGTACGTCTTATAGGAATCAAAAGGGATGACTCGACTAAAAGAAACGTCTTATAGGAATCAAAGGAAATGACTCGACTAAAAGGTACGTCTTCTAGGGGTCAAAGGGGATGACTCGACTAAAAGGTACGTCTTATAGAAATCAAGTGAAATGACTCGACTAAAAGGTACGTCTTCTAGGAATCCAAGAAAGTGACTCAACTAAAAGGTACGTCTAATAGTAATCAAAGGAGATGACTCGACTAAAAGGTACGTCTTATAGGAATCAAAAGGGATGACTCGACTAAAAGGTACGTCTTATAGGAATCAAGGGAAATGACTCGACTAAAAGGTATGTCTTCAAGGAATCAAAGGAAATGACTCAACTAAAAGGTACGTCTTATCGGAATCAAAGGGGATGACTCGACTAAAAGGTACGTCTTATATGAATCAAAGGGGATGACTCGACTAAAAGGTACGTCATATAGGAATCAAAGTAAATAACTCGACTAAAAGGTATGTATTCCAGGGGTCAAAGGGGATGACTCGACTAAAAGGTACGTCTTATAAGAATCAAAGGGGATAACTCGACTAAAAGGTACGTCTTATAGGAATCAAAGGGGATGAATCGACTAAAAGGTACGTCTTATAGGAATCAAAAGAGATGACTCGACTAGAAGAAACGTCTTATACAAATCAAAGGAAATGACTTGACTAAAAGGTACGTCTTTTAGGGGTCAAAGGGGATGACTCGACTAAAAGGTACGTCTTATAGGAATCAAGTGAAATAACTCGACAAAAAGGTACGTCTTATAGGAATCAAAGGGGATGACTCGACTAAAAGGTACGTCTTATAGGAATCAAAGGAGATGACTCGACTAAAAGGTACGTGTTATAGGAATCAAGGGAAATGACTCGACTAAAAGGTACGTCTTTTAGGAATCAAAGGGTATGACTCGACTAAAAGGTACGTCTTATAGGAATCAAAGGGGATGACTCGACCAAAAGGTACGTCTTATAGAAATCCAAGGGGATGACTCGACTAAAAGGTACGTCTTATAGGAATCAAAGTGGATGACTCAACTAAAAGGTACGTCTTATAGGAATCAAGGGAAATGACTCGACAAAAAGGTACGTCTTATAGGAATCAAAGGGGATGACTCGACTAAAAGGTACATCTTATAGGAATCAAAGGGGATGACTCGACTAAAAGGTACGTTTAATAGGAATCAAAGGGGATGACTCGACTAAAAGGAACGTCTTATAGGAATCAAGGGAAATGACTCGACTAAAAGGTACATTTTCTAGGAATCAAAGGAAATGACTCAACTAAAAGCTACGTCTTATAGGAATCAAAGGATATGACTCAACTAAAAGGTACGTCTTATAGGAATCTAAGGGGATGACTCGACTAAAAGGTACGTCTTATAGGAATCAAGGGAAATGACTCGACTAAAAGGTACGTCTTCAAGGAATCAAAGGAAATGACTCAACTAAAAGGTACGTCTTATCGGAATCGAAGGGGATGACTCGACTAGAAGGTACGTCTTATAGGAATCAAAGGGGATGACTCGACTAAAAGGTACGTCATAAAGGAATCAAAGTAAATAACTCGACTAAAAGGTATGTATTCCAGGGGTCAAAGGGGATGACTCGACTAAAAGG
Organism: Capsicum pubescens; assembly: GCA_030864215.1. Lineage (NCBI taxonomy): Eukaryota > Viridiplantae > Streptophyta > Magnoliopsida > Solanales > Solanaceae > Capsicum > Capsicum pubescens. Next base: position 269,078,622 of record CM061545.1, on the reverse strand, counting down.
TACATCTTATAAGAATCAAAGGGGATAACTAGACTAAAAGGTACGTCTTATAGAAATTAAAAGAAATGACTCGACTAAAAGGTACGTCATATAAGAATCAAAGGGGATGACGCGACTAAAAGGTACGTCTTATAGGCATCAAAAGGTATGACTCGACTAAAAGAAACGTCTTATAATAATTAAAGGAAATGACTCGACTAAAAGGTACGTCTTTTAGGGGTCAAAGGGGATGACTCGACTAAAAGGTACGTCTTATAGGAATCAAGTGAAATGACTCGACTAAAAGGTACGTCTTCTAGGAATCCAAGGAAATGACTCAACTAAAAGGTACGTCCTATAGTAATCAAAGGAGATGACTCGACTACAAGGTACGTCTTATAGGAATCAAAGGGGATGAATCGACTAAAAGGTACGTCTTATAGGAATCAAGGGAAATGACTCGACTAAAAGGTACATCTTCAAGGAATCAAAGGAAATGACTCAACTAAAAGGTACGTCTTATAGGAATTAAAGGGGATGACTAGACTAAAAGGTACGTATTCTTGGGGTCAAAGGGGATGACTCGACTAAAAGGTACGTCTTATAGGAATCAATGGAAATGACTCAACTAAAAGGTACGTCTTATAGGAATCAAAGAAAATGACTCGACTAAAACGTACGTCTTCTAGGGGTCAATGAGGATGACTCGACTAAAAGGTACGTCTTATAGGAACAAAGGGGATGACTCGACTAAAAGGTACGTCTAATAGTAATCAAAGGAGATGACTCGACTAAAAGGTACGTCTTATAGGAATCAAAGGGGATGACTCGACTAAAAGGTACGTCTTATAGGAATCAAGGGAAATGACTCGACTAAAAGGTATGTCTTCAAGGAATCAAAGGAAATGACTCAACTAAAAGGTACGTCTTATCGGAATCAAAGGAAATGACTCAACTAAAAGGTACGTCTTATAGGAATCAAAGGGGATGACTCGACTAAAAGGTACGTATTCTAGGGGTCAAAGCGGATGACTCGACTAAAAGGTACGTCTTATAGGAATCAAAGGAAATGACTCAACTAAAAGGTACGTCTTATAGGAATCTAAGGAAATGACTCGACTAAAAGGTACGTCTTCTAGGGGTCAAAGGGTATGACTCGACTAAAAGGTACGTCTTATTAGAATTAAAGGGGATGACTCGACTAAAAGGTACGTCTTATAGGAATCAAAGGAGATGACTCGACTAAAAGGTACGTCTTATAGGAATCAAGGGAAACGACTCGACTAAAAGGTACGTCTTTTAGGAATCAAAGGGTATGACTCGACTAAAAGGTACGTCTTATAGGAATCAAAGGGGATGACTCGACCAATAGGTACGTCTTATAGAAATCCAAGGGGATGACTCGACTAAAAGGTACGTCTTATAGGAATCAAAGTGGATGACTCAACTAAAAGGTACGTCTTATAGGAATCAAGGGAAATGACTCGACTAAAAGTTACGTCTTATAGGAATCAAAGGGTATGACTCGACTAAAAGGTACGTCTTATTGGAATCAAAGGGGATGACTCGACTAAAAGGTACGTCTTATAGGAATCAAAGGAGATAACTGGACTAAAAGGTACGTCTTATAGGAATCAAAGGGGTTGACACGACTAAAAGGTACGTCTTATAGGAATCAAAGGGGATGACTCGACCAAAAGGTATGTCTTATAGAAATCCAAGGGGATGACTCGACTAAAAGGTACGTCTTATAAGAATCAAAGTGGATGACTCAACTAAAAGGTACGTCTTATAGGAATCAAGGGAAATGACTCGACTAAAAGGTACGTCTTCAAGGAATCAAAGGAAATGACTCAACTAAAAGTTACGTCTTATAGGAATCAAAGGGGATGACTCGACTAAAAGGTACGTATTCTAGGGGTCAAAGGGGATGACTCGACTAAAAGGTACGTCTTATAGGAATCAAAGGAAATGACTCAACTAAAAGGTACGTCTTATAGGAATCTAAGGAAATGACTCGACTAAAAGGTACGTCTTCTAGGGGTCAAAGGGTATGACTCGACTAAAAGGTACGTCTTATAGGAATTAAAGGAGATGACTCGACTAAAAGGTACGTCTTATAGGAATCAAAGGAGATGACTCGACTAAAAGATACGTCTTATAGGAATCAAGGGAAATGACTCGACTAAAAGGTACGTGTTTTAGGAATCAAAGGGTATGACTCGACTAAAAGGTACGTCTTATAGGAATCAAAGGAGATGACTCGACCAAAAGGTACGTCTTAGAGAAATCCAAGGGGATGACTCGACTAAAAGGTACGTCTTATAGGAATCAAAGTGGATGACTCAACTAAAAGGTACGTCTTATAGGAATCAAGGGAAATGACTCGACTAAAAGTTACGTCTTATAGGAATCAAAGGGTATGACTCGACTAAAAGGTACGTCTTATAGGAATCAAAGGGGATGACTCGACTAAAAGGTACGTCTTATAGGAATCAAAGGAGATGACTCGACTAAAAGGTACGTCTTATAGGAATCAAAGGGGATGACTCGACTAAAAGGTACGTCTTATAGGAATAAAAGGGGATGACTCGACCAAAAGATACGTCTTATAGAAATCCAAGGGGATGACTCGACTAAAAGGTACGTCTTATAGGAATCAAAGTGGATGACTCAACTAAAAGGTACGTCTTATAGGAATCAAAGGGGATGACTCGACTAAAAGGTACGTCTTATAGGAATCAAGGGAAATGACTCGACTAAAAGGTATGTCTTCAAGGAATCAAAGGAAATGACTCAACTAAAAGGTACGTCTTATCGGAATCAAAGGGGATGACTCGACTAAAAGGTACGTCTTATATGAATCAAAGGGGATGACTCGACTAAAAGGTACGTCATATAGGAATCAAAGTAAATAACTCGACTAAAAGGTACGTCATATAGGAATCAAAGGAGATGACTCAACTAAAAGGTACGTCTTATAGGAATGTAAGGGTATGACTCGACTAAAAGGTACGTCTTATAGGAATCAAGGGAAATGACTCGACTAAAAGGTACGTTTTCAAGGAATCAAAGGAAATGACTCATCTAAAAGGTACGTCTTATAGGAATCAAAGGGGATGACTCGAATAAAAGGTACGTCTTATAGGAATCAAAGGGGATGACTCGACTAAAAGGTACGTCATATAGGAATCAAAGGAAATAACACAACTAAAAGGTACGTATTCCAGGGGTCAAAGGGGATGACTCGACTAAAAGGTACGTCTTATTAGAATCAAAGGGGATGACTCGACTTAAAGGTACGTCTATTAGGAAAAAAAGGAAATAACTCGACTAAAAGGTACGTCTTCTAGGGGTGAAAGGGGATGACTCAACTAAAAGGTACGTCTTCTAGGGGTCAAGCGGGAATGATTCGACTTAAAGGTAAGTCTTGTATGAATCAAGAGGTATAACTCGACTAAAAGGTACGTCTTATTGGAATCAAAGGGGATGACTCGACTAAAAGGTACGTCTTATAGGAATCAAAGGAGATAACTCGACTAAAAGGTACGTCTTATAGGAATCAAAGGGGATGACTCGACTAAAAGGTACGTCTTATAGGAATCAAAGGGGATGACTCGACCCAAAGGTACGTCTTATAGAAATCCAAGGGGATGACTCGACTAAAAGGTACGTCTTATAAGAATCAAAGTGGATGACTCAACTAAAAGGTACGTCTTATAGGAATCAAGGGAAATGACTCGACTAAAAGGTACGTCTTCAAGGAATCAAAGGAAATGACTCAACTAAAAGGTACGTCTTATAGGAATCAAAGGGGATGACTCGACTAAAAGGTACGTATTCTAGGGGTCAAAGGGGATGACTCGACTAAAAGGTACGTCTTATAGGAATCAAAGGAAATGACTCAACTAAAAGGTACGTCTTATAGGAATCTAAGGAAATGACTCGACTAAGAGGTACGTCTTCTAGGGGTCAAAGGGTATGACTCGACTAAAAGGTACGTCTTATAGGAATTAAAGGAGATGACTCGACTAAAAGGTACGTCTTATAGGAATCAAAGGAGATGACTCGACTAAAAGATACGTCTTATAGGAATCAAGGGAAATGAATCGACTAAAAGGTACGTGTTTTAGGAATCAAAGGGTATGACTCGACTAAAAGGTACGTCTTATAGGAATCAAAGGGGATGACTCGACCAAAAGGTACGTCTTAGAGAAATCCAAGGGGATGACTCGACTAAAAGGTACGTCTTATAGGAATCAAAGGAGATGACTCGACTAAAAGATACGTCTTATAGGAATCAAGGGAAATGACTCGACTAAAAGGTACGTGTTTTAGGAATCAAAGGGTATGACTCGACTAAAAGGTACGTCTTATAGGAATCAAAGGGGATGACTCGACCAACAGGTACGTCTTAGAGAAATCCAAGGGGATGACTCGACTAAAAGGTACGTCTTATAGGAATCAAAGTGGATGACTCAACTAAAAGGTACGTCTTATAGGAATCAAGGGAAATGACTCGACTAAAAGTTACGTCTTATAGGAATCAAAGGGTATGACTCGACTAAAAGGTACGTCTTATAGGAATCAAAGGGGATGACTCGACTAAAAGGTACGTCTTATAGGAATCAAAGGAGATGACTCGACTAAAAGGTACGTCTTATAGGAATCAAAGGGGATGACTCGACTAAAAGGTACGTCTTATAGGAATAAAAGGGGATGACTCGACCAAAAGGTACGTCTTATAGAAATCCAAGTGGATGACTCGACTAAAAGGTACGTCTTATAGGAATCAAAGTGGATGACTCAACTAAAAGGTACGTCTTATAGGAATCAAGGGAAATGACTCGACTAAAAGGTACGTCTTATAGGAATCAAAGGGGATGACTCGACTAAAAGGTACGTCTTATAGGAATCAAAGGGGATGACTCGACTAAAAGGTACGTTTTATAGGAATCAAAGGGGATGACTCGACTAAAAGGTACGTCTTATAGGAATCAAGGGAAATGACTCGACTAAAAGGTACGTTGTCTAGGAATCAAAGGAAATGACTCAACTAAAAGGTACGTCATATAGGAATCAAAGGAGATGACTCAACTAAAAGGTACGTCTTATAGGAATGTAAGGGTATGACTCGACTAAAAGGTACGTCTTATAGGAATCAAGGGAAATGACTCGACTAAAAGGTACGTCTTCAAGGAATCAAAGGAAATGACTCATCTAAAAGGTACGTCTTATAGGAATCAAAGGGGATGACTCGAATAAAAGGTACGTCTTATAGGAATCAAAGGGGATGACTCGACTAAAAGGTACGTCATATAGGAATCAAAGGAAATAACTCAACTAAAAGGTACGTATTCCAGGGGTCAAAGGGGATGACTCGACTAAAAGGTACGTCTTATTGGAATCAAAGGGGATGACTCGACTAAAAGGTACGTCTATTAGGAAAAAAAGGAAATAACTCGACTAAAAGGTACGTCTTCTAGGGGTGAAAGGGGATGACTCAACTAAAAGGTACGTCTTCTAGGGGTCAAGCGGGAATGATTCGACTTAAAGGTAAGTCTTGTAGGAATCAAGAGGTATAACTCGACTAAAAGGTATGTCTTATAGGAATCAAAGGGGATGACTCGACTAAAAGGTACGTCTTATAGGAATCAAAGGGAATGACTCGACTAAAAGGTACGTCTTAAAGGAATCAAGTGAAATGACTTGAGTAAAAGGTACGTCTTCTAGGAATCAAAGCGAATGACTCGACTAAAAGGTATGTCTTATAGGAATCAAAGGAAATGACTCAACTAAAAGGTACGTCTTATAGGAATCAAAGGAAATGAGTCGACTAAAAGGTACTTCTTCTAAGGGTCAAAGGGGATGATTCGACTAAAAGGTACGACTTATAGGAATCAAAGGGGATGACTTGACCGAAAGTTACGTCTTATAGGAATCAAAGGAGATGACTCGACTAAAAGGTACGTCTTATAGGAATCAAGGGAAATGACTCGACAAAAAGGTACGTCATTTAGGAATCAAAGGAAATGAGTCGACTAAAAGGTACGTCTTCTATGGGTCAAAGGGGATGATTCGACTAAAAGGTACGTCTTATAGGAATCAAAGGGGATGACTCGACTGAAAGTTACGTCTTATAGGAATCAAAGGAGATGGCTCGACTAAAAGGTACGTATTCTAGGGGTCAAAGGGGATGACTCGACTCAAAGGTACGTCTTATAGGAATCAAAGGGGATGACTCGACTAAAAGGTACGTCTTATAGGAATCAAAGGGGATGACTCGACCAAAAGGTACGTCTTATAGAAATCCAAGGGGATGACTCGACTAAAAGGTACGTCTTATAGGAATCAAAGTGGATGACTCAACTAAAAGGTACGTCTTATAGGAATCAAGGGAAAGGACTCGACTAAAAGGTACGTCTTATAGGAATCAAAGGGGTTGATTCGACTAAAAGGTACGTCTTGTAGGAATCAAAGGGGATGACTCGACTAAATGGTACGTCTTATAGGAATCAAGCGAAATGACTCGACTAAAAGGTACGTTTTCTAGGAATCAAAGGAAATGACTCAACTAAAAGCTACGTCTTATAGGAATCAAAGGAGATGACTCAACTAAAAGGTACGTCTTATAGGAATTTAAGGGGATGACTCGACTAAAAGGTACGTCTTATAGGAATCAAGGGAAATGACTCGACTAAAAGGTACGTCTTCAAGGAATCAAAGGAAATGACTCAAGTAAAAGGTACGTCTTATAGGAATAAAAGGGGATGACTCGACTAAAAGTTACGTCTTATAGGAATCACAGGGGATGACTCGACTAAAAGGTATGTCATATAGGAATCAAAGTAAATAACTCGACTAAAAGGTACGTATTCCAGGGGTCAAAGGGGATGACTCGACTAAAAGATACGTCTTGTAGGAATCAAGGGAAATGACTCGACTAAAAGGTACGTCTTATAGGAATCAAGGGAAATGACTCGACTAAAAGGTACGTCTTTTAGGAATCAAAGGGGATGACTCGACTAAAAGGTACGTCTTATAGGAATCAATGGGGATGACTCGACCAAAAGGTACATCTTATAGAAATCCAAGGTGATGCCTCTACTAAAAGGTACGTCTTATAGGAATCAAAGTGGATGACTCAACTAAAAGGTACATTTTCTAGGAATCAAAGGAAATGACTCAACTAAAAGCTACGTCTTATAGGAATCAAAGAAGATGACTCAACTAAAAGATACGTCTTATAGGAATCTAAGGGGATGACTCGACTAAAAGGTACGTCTTATAGGAATCAAGGGAAATGATTCGACTAAAAGGTACGTCTTCAAGGAATCAAAGGAAATGACTCAACTAAAAGGTACGTCTTATCGGAATCGAAGGGATGACTCGACTAGAAGGTACGTCTTATAGGAATCAAAGGGGATGACTCAACTAAAAGGTACGTCATATAGGAATCAAAGTAAATAACTCGACTAAAAGGTATGTATTCCAGGGGTCAAAGGGGATGACTCGACTAAAAGGTACGTCTTATAAGAATCAAAGGGGATAACTCGACTAAAAGGTACGTCTTATAGGAATTAAAGGAAATGACTCGACTAAAAGGTACGTCATATAAGAATCAAAGGGGATGACGCGACTAAAAGGTACGTCTTATAGGAATCAAAAGGTATGACTCGACTAAAAGAAACGTCTTATAGGAATTAAAGGAAATGACTCGACTAAAAGGTACGTCTTTTAGGGGTCAAAGGGGATGACTCGACTAAAAGTTACGTCTTATAGGAATCAAAGGGTATGACTCGACTAAAAGGTACGTCTTATAGGAATCAAAGGAGATGACTCGACTAAAAGGTACGTCTTATAGGAATCAAAGGGGATGACTCGACTAAAAGGTACGTCTTATAGGAATAAAAGGGGATGACTCGACCAAAAGGTACGTCTTATAGAAATCCAAGGGGATGACTCGACTAAAAGGTACGTCTTATAGGAATCAAAGTGGATGACTCAACTAAAAGGTACGTCTTATAGGAATCAAGGGAAATGACTCGACTAAAAGGTACGTCTTATAGGAATCAAAGGGGATGACTCGACTAAAAGGTACGTCTTATAGGAATCAAAGGGGATGACTCGACTAAAAGGTACGTTTTATAGGAATCAAAGGGGATGACTCGACTAAAAGGTACGTCTTATAGGAATCAAGGGAAATGACTCGACTAAAAGGTACGTTGTCTAGGAATCAAAGGAAATGACTCAACTAAAAGGTACGTCATATAGGAATCAAAGGAGATGACTCAACTAAAAGGTACGTCTTATAGGAATGTAAGTGTATGACTCGACTAAAAGGTACGTCTTATAGGAATCAAGGGAAATGACTCGACTAAAAGGTACGTCTTCAAGGAATCAAAGGAAATGACTCATCTAAAAGGTACGTCTTATAGGAATCAAAGGGGATGACTCGAATAAAAGGTACGTCTTATAGGAATCAAAGGGGATGACTCGACTAAAAGGTACGTCATATAGGAATCAAAGGAAATAACTCAACTAAAAGGTACGTATTCCAGGGGTCAAAGGGGATGACTCGACTAAAAGGTACGTCTTATTGGAATCAAAGGGGATGACTCGACTAAAAGGTACGTCTATTAGGAAAAAAAGGAAATAACTCGACTAAAAGGTACGTCTTCTAGGGGTGAAAGGGGATGACTCAACTAAAAGGTACGTCTTCTAGGGGTCAAGCGGGAATGATTCGACTTAAAGGTAAGTCTTATAGGAATCAAGAGGTATAACTCGACTAAAAGGTATGTCTTATAGGAATCAAAGGGGATGACTCGACTAAAAGGTACGTCTTATAGGAATCAAAGGGAATGACTCGACTAAAAGGTACGTCTTAAAGGAATCAAGTGAAATGACTTGACTAAAAGGTACGTCTTCTAGGAATCAAAGCGAATGACTCGACTAAAAGGTACGTCTTATAGGAATCAAAGGAAATGACCCAACTAAAAGGTACGTCTTATAGGAATCAAAGGAAATGAGTCGACTAAAAGGTACGTCTTCTAAGGGTCAAAGGGGATGATTCGACTAAAAGGTACGACTTATAGGAATCAAAGGGGATGACTTGACCGAAAGTTACGTCTTATAGGAATCAAAGGAGATGACTCGACTAAAAGGTACGTCTTATAGGAATCAAGGGAAATGACTCGACAAAAAGGTACGTCATTTAGGAATCAAAGGAAATGAGTCGACTAAAAGGTACGTCTTCTATGGGTCAAAGGGGATGATTCGACTAAAAGGTACGTCTTATAGGAATCAAAGGGGATGACTCGACTGAAAGTTACGTCTTATAGGAATCAAAGGAGATGGCTCGACTAAAAGGTACGTATTCTAGGGGTCAAAGGGGATGACTCGACTCAAAGGTACGTCTTATAGGAATCAAAGGGGATGACTCGACTAAAAGGTACGTCTTATAGGAATCAAAGGGGATGACTCGACCAGAAGGTACGTCTTATATAAATCCAAGGGGATGACTCGACTAAAAGGTACGTCTTATAGGAATCAAAGTGGATGACTCAACTAAAAGGTACGTCTTATAGGAATCAAGGGAAAGGACTCGACTAAAAGGTACGTCTTATAGGAATCAAAGGGGATGACTCGACTAAAAGGTACGTCTTGTAGGAATCAAAGGGGATGACTCGACTAAATGGTACGTCTTATAGGAATCAAGCGAAATGACTCGACTAAAAGGTACGTTTTCTAGGAATCAAAGGAAATGACTCAACTAAAAGCTACGTCTTATAGGAATCAAAGGAGATGACTCAACTAAAAGGTACGTCTTATAGGAATCTAAGGGGATGACTCGACTAAAAGGTACGTCTTATAGGAATCAAGGGAAATGACTCGACTAAAAGGTACGTCTTCAAGGAATCAAAGGAAATGACTCAAGTAAAAGGTACGTCTTATAGGAATAAAAGGGGATGACTCGACTAAAAGTTACGTCTTATAGGAATCACAGGGGATGACTCGACTAAAAGGTATGTCATATAGGAATCAAAGTAAATAACTCGACTAAAAGGTACGTATTCCAGGGGTCAAAGGGGATGACTCGACTAAAAGATACGTCTTGTAGGAATCAAGGGAAATGACTCGACTAAAAGGTACGTCTTATAGGAATCAAGGGAAATGACTCGACTAAAAGGTACGTCTTTTAGGAATCAAAGGGGATGACTCGACTAAAAGGTACGTCTTATAGGAATCAATGGGGATGACTCGACCAAAAGGTACATCATATAGAAATCCAAGGTGATGCCTCTACTAAAAGGTACGTCTTATAGGAATCAAAGTGGATGACTCAACTAAAAGGTACATTTTCTAGGAATCAAAGGAAATGACTCAACTAAAAGCTACGTCTTATAGGAATCAAAGCAGATGACTCAACTAAAAGATACGTCTTATAGGAATCTAAGGGGATGACTCGACTAAAAGGTACGTCTTATAGGAATCAAGGGAAATGATTCGACTAAAAGGTACGTCTTCAAGGAATCAAAGGAAATGACTCAACTAAAAGGTACGTCTTATCGGAATCGAAGGGATGACTCGACTAGAAGGTACGTCTTATAGGAATCAAAGGGGATGACTCGACTAAAAGGTACGTCATATAGGAATCAAAGTAAATAACTCGACTAAAAGGTACGTCTTATAGGAATCAAAGGGGATGACTCGACCAAAAGGTACGTCTTATAAGAATCCAAGGGGATGACTCGACTAAAAGGTACGTCTTATAGGAATTAAAGGAAATGACTCGACTAAAAGGTACGTCATATAAGAATCAAAGGGGATGACGCGACTAAAAGGTACGTCTTATAGGAATCAAAAGGTATGACTCGACTAAAAGAAACGTCTTATAGGAATTAAAGGAAATGACTCGACTAAAAGGTACGTCTTTTAGGGGTCAAAGGGGATGACTCGACTAAAAGGTACGTCTTATAGGAATCAAGTGAAATGACTCGACTAAAAGGTACGTCTTCTAGGAATCCAAGGAAATGACTCAACTAAAAGGTACGTCCTATAGTAATCAAAGGAGATGACTCGACTACAAGGTACGTCTTATAGGAATCAAAGGGGATGAATCGACTAAAAGGTACGTCTTATAGGAATCAAGGGAAATGACTCGACTAAAATGTACGTCTTCAAAGAATCAAAGGAAATGACTCAACTAAAAGGTACGTCTTATAGGAATTAAAGGGGATGACTCGACTAATAGATACGTATTCTTGGGGTCAAAGGGGATGACTCGACTAAAAGGTACGTCTTATTGGAATCAATGGAAATGACTCAACTAAAAGGTACGTCTTATAGGAATCAAAGAAAATGACTCGACTAAAAGGTACGTCTTCTAGGGGTCAATGGGGATGACTCGACTAAAAGGTACGTCTTATAGGAACAAAGGGGATGACTCGACTAAAAGGTACGTCTTATAGGAATCAAAGGAGATGACTCGACTAAAAGGTACGTCTTATAGGAATCAAGGGAAATGACTCGACTAAAAGGTACGTCTTTTAGGAATCAAAGGGGATGACTCGACTAAAAGGTACGTCTTATAGGAATCAATGGGGATGACTCGACCAAAAGGTACATCTTATAGAAATCCAAGGTGATGCCTTTACTAAAAGGTACGTCTTATAGGAATCAAAGTGGATGACTCAACTAAAAGGTACGTCTTGTAGGAATCAAGGGAAATGACTCGACTAAAAGGTACGTCTTATAGGAATCAAAGGGAATGACTCGACTAAAAGGTACGTCTAATAGGAATCAAAGGGGATGACTCAACTAAAAGGTACGTCTTATAGGAATCAAAGGGGATGACTCGACTAAAAGGTACGTCATATAGGAATCAAAGTAAATAACTCGACTAAAAGGTACGTATTCTAGGAGTCAAAAGGGATGACTCGACTAAGAGGTACTTCTTATAAGAATTAAAGGGGATAACTCGACTAAAAGGTACGTCTAATAGGAATCAAAGGGGATGACTCGACTAAAAGGTACGTCTTATAGGAATCAAAAGGGATGACTCGACTAAAAGAAACGTCTTATAGGAATCAAAGGAAATGACTCGACTAAAAGGTACGTCTTCTAGGGGTCAAAGGGGATGACTCGACTAAAAGGTACGTCTTATAGAAATCAAGTGAAATGACTCGACTAAAAGGTACGTCTTCTAGGAATCCAAGAAAATGACTCAACTAAAAGGTACGTCTAATAGTAATCAAAGGAGATGACTCGACTAAAAGGTACATCTTATAGGAATCAAAGGGGATGAATCAACTAAATGGTACGTCTTATAGGAATCTAAGGGGATGACTCGACTAAAAGGTACGTCTTATAGGAATCAAGGGAAATGACTCGACTAAAAGGTACGTCCTATCGGAATCTAAGGGGATGACTCGACTAAAAGGTACGTCTTATATGAATCAAAGGGGATGACTCGACTAAAAGGTACGTCATATAGGAATCAAAGTAAATAACTCGACTAAAAGGTATGTATTCCAGGGGTCAAAGGGGATGACTCGACTAAAAGGTACGTCTTATAAGAATCAAAGGGGATAACTCGACTAAAAGGTACGTCTTATAGGAATCAAAGGTGATGAATCGACTAAAAGGTACGTCTTATAGGAATCAAAAGGGATGACTCGACTAGAAGAAACGTCCTATAGGAATCAAAGGAAATGACTCGACTAAAAGGTACGTCTTTTAGGGGTCAAAGGGGATGACTCGACTAAAAGGTACGTCTTATAGGAATCAAGTGAAATGACTCGACAAAAAGGTACGTCTTATAGGAATCAAAGGGGATGACTCGACTAAAAGGTACGTCTTATAGGAATCAAAGGAGATGACTCGACTAAAAGGTACGTCTTATAGGAATCAAGAGAAATGACTCGACTAAAAGGTACGTCTTTTAGGAATCAAAGGGTATGACTCGACTAAAAGGTACGTCTTATAGGAATCAAAGGGGATGACTCGACCAAAAGGTACGTCTTATAGAAATCCAAGGGGATGACTCGACTAAAAGGTACGTCTTATAGGAATCAAAGTGGATGACTCAACTAAAAGGTACGTCTTATAGGAATCAAGGGAAATGACTCGACAAAAAGGTACGTCTTATAGGAATCAAAGGGGATGACTCGACTAAAAGGTACATTTTATAGGAATCAAAGGGGATGACTCGACTAAAAGGTACGTTTAATAGGAATCAAAGGGGATGACTCGACTAAAAGGAACGTCTTATAGGAATCAAGGGAAATGACTCGACTAAAAGGTACATTTTCTAGGAATCAAAGGAAATGACTCAACTAAAAGCTACGTCTTATAGGAATCAAAGGAGATGACTCAACTAAATGGTACGTCTTATAGGAATCTAAGGGGATGACTCGACTAAAAGGTACGTCTTATAGGAATCAAGGGAAATGACTCGACTAAAAGGTACGTCTTCAAGGAATCAAAGGAAATGACTCAACTAAAAGGTACGTCTTATCGGAATCGAAGGGGATGACTCGACTAGAAGGTACGTCTTATAGGAATCAAAGGGGATGACTCGACTAAAAGGTACGTCATATAGGAATCAAAGTAAATAACTCGACTAAAAGGTATGTATGCCAGGGGTCAAAGGGGATGACTCGACTAAAAGGTACGTCTTATAAGAATCAAAGGGGATAACTCGACTAAAGGTACGTCTTATAGGAATTAAAGGAAATGACTCGACTAAAAGGTACGTCATATAAGAATCAAAGGGGATGACGCGACTAAAAGGTACGTCTTATAGGAATCAAAAGGTATGACTCGACTAAAAGAAGCGTCTTATAGGAATTAAAGGAAATGACTCGACTAAAAGGTACGTCTTTTAGGGGTCAAAGGGGATGACTCAACTAAAAGGTACGTCTTATAGGAATCAAGTGAAATGACTCGACTAAAAGGTACGTCTTCTAGGAATCCAAGGAAATGACTCAACTAAAAGGTACGTCCTATAGTATTCAAAGGAGATGACTCGACTACACGGTACGTCTTATAGGAATCAAAGGGGATGAATCGACTAAAAGGTACGTCTTATAGGAATCAAGGGAAATGACTCGACTAAAAGGTACATCTTCAAAGAATCAAAGGAAATGACTCAAATAAAAGGTACGTCTTATAGGAATTAAAGGGGATGACTCAACTAAAAGGTACGTATTCTTGGGGTCAAAGGGGATGACTCGACTAAAAGGTACGTCTTATAGGAATCAATGGAAATGACTCAACTAAAAGGTACGTCTTATAGGAATCAAAGAAAATGACTCGACTAAAACGTACGTCTTCTAGGGGTTAATGGGGATGACTCGACTAAAAGGTACGTCTTATAGGAACAAAGGGGATGACTCGACTAAAAGGTACGTCTTATAGGAATCAAAGGAGATGACTCGACTAAAAGGTACGTCTTATAGGAATCATGGAAAATGACTCGACTAAAAGGTACGTCTTTTAGGAATCAAAGGGGATGACTCGACTATAAGGTACGTCTTATAGGAATCAAAGGGGATGACTCGACCAAAAGGTACATCTTATAGAAATCCAAGGTGATGCCTCTACTAAAAGGTACGTCTTATAGGAATCAAAGTGGATGACTCAACTAAAAGGTACGTCTTGTAGGAATCAAGGGAAATGACTCGACTAAAAGGTACGTCTTATAGGAATCAAAGGGAATGACTCGACTAAAAGGTACGTCTAATAGGAATCAAAGGGGATGACTCAACTAAAAGGTACGTCTTATAGGAATCAAAGGGGATGACTCGACTAAAAGGTACGTCTTATATGAATCAAAGGGGATGACTCGACTAAAAGGTACGTCATATAGGAATCAAAGTAAATAACTCGACTAAAAGGTATGTATTCCAGGGGTCAAAGGGGATGACTCGACTAAAAGGTACGTCTTATAAGAATCAAAGGGGATAACTCGACTAAAAGGTACGTCTTATAGGAATCAAAGGTGATGAATCGACTTAAAGGTACGTCTTATAGGAATCAAAAGGGATGACTCGACTAGAAGAAACGTCTTATAGGAATCAAAGGAAATGACTCGACTAAAAGGTACGTCTTTTAGGGGTCAAAGGGGATGACTCGACTAAAAGGTACGTCTTATAGGAATCAAGTGAAATGACTCGACAATAAGGTACGTCTTATAGGAATCAATGGGGATGACTCGACTAAAAGGTACGTCTTATAGGAATCAAAGGAGATGACTCGACTAAAAGGTACGTCTTATAGGAATCAAGGGAAATGACTCGACTAAAAGGTACGTCTTTTAGGAATCAAAGGGTATGACTCGACTAAAAGGTACGTCTTATAGGAATCAAAGGGGATGACTCGACCAAAAGGTACGTCTTATAGAAATCCAAGGGGATGACTCGACTAAAAGGTACGTCTTATAGGAATCAAAGTGGATGACTCAACTAAAAGGTACGTCTTATAGGAATCAAGGGAAATGACTCGACAAAAAGGTACGTCTTATAGGAATCAACGGGGATGACTCGACTAAAAGGTACATTTTATAGGAATCAAAGGGGATGACTCGACTAAAAGCTACGTTTAATAGGAATCGAAGGGGATGACTCGACTAAAAGGAACGTCTTATAGGAATCAAGGGAAATGACTCGACTAAAAGGTACATTTTCTAGGAATCAAAGGAAATGACTCAACTAAAAGCTACGTCTTATAGGAATCAAAGGAGATGACTCAACTAAAAGGTATGTCTTATAGGAATCAAAGGGGATGACTCGACTAAAAGGTACGTCTTATAGGAATCAAGGGAAATGACTCGACTAAAAGGTACGTCTTCAAGGAATCAAAGGAAATGACTCAACTAAAAGGTACGTCTTATCGGAATCGAAGGGGATGACTCGACTAGAAGGTACGTCTTATAGGAATCAAAGGGGATGACTCGACTAAAAGGTACGTCATATAGGAATCAAAGTAAATAACTCGACTAAAAGGTATGTATTCCAGGGGTCAAAGGGGATGCCTCGACTAAAAGGTACGTCTTATAAGAATCAAAGGGGATAACTCGACTAAAAGGTACGTCTTATAGGAATTAAAGGAAATGACTCGAATAAAAGGTACGTCATATAAGAATCAAAGGGGATGACGCGACTAAAAGGTACGTCTTATAGGAATCAAAAGGTATGACTCGACTAAAAGAAACGTCTTATAGGAATTAAAGGAAATGACTCGACTAAAAGGTACGTCTTTTAGGGGTCAAAGGGGATGACTCGACTAAAAGGTACGTCTTATAGGAATCAAGTGAAATGACTCGACTAAAAGGTACGTCTTCTAGGAATCCAAGGAAATGACTCAACTAAAAGGTACGTCCTATAGTAATCAAAGGAGATGACTCGACTACAAGGTACGTCTTATAGGAATCAAAGGGGATGAATCGACTAAAAGGTACGTCTTATAGGAATCAAGGGAAATGACTCGACTAAAAGGTACGTCTTCAATGAATCAAAGGAAATGACTCAACTAAAAGGTAAGTCTTATAGGAATTAAAGGTGATGACTCGACTAAAAGGTACGTATTCTTGGGGTCAAAGGGGAAGACTCGACTAAAAGGTACGTCTTATAGGAATCAATGGAAATGACTCAACTAAAAGGTACGTCTTATAGGAATCAAAGGAAATGAGTCGACTAAAACGTACGTCTTCTAGGGGTTAATGGGGATGACTCGACTAAAAGGTACGTCTTATAGGAACAAAGGGGATGACTCGACTAAAAGGTACGTCTTATAGGAATCAAAGGAGATGACTCGACTAAAAGGTACGTCTTATAGGAATCATGGAAAATGACTCGACTAAAAGGTACGTCTTTTAGGAATCAAAGGGGATGACTCGACTAAAAGGTACGTCTTATTGGAATTAAAGGGAATGACTCGACTAAAAGGTACGTCTAATAGGAATTAAAGGGGATGACTCAACTAAAAGGTACGTCTTATAGGAATCAAAGGGGATGACTCGACTAAAAGGTACGTCATATAGGAATCAAAGTAAATAACTCGACTAAAAGGTACGTATTCTAGGAGTCAAAAGGGATGACTCGACTAAAAGGTACTTCTTATAAGAATTAAAGGGGATGACTCGACTAAAAGGTACGTCCAATAGGAATCAAAGGGGATGACTCGACTAAAAGGTACGTCTTATAGGAATCAAAAGGGATGACTCGACTAAAAGAAACGTCTTATAGGAATCAAAGGAAATGACTCGACTAAAAGGTACGTCTTCTAGGGGTCAAAGGGGATGACTCGACTAAAAGGTACGTCTTATAGAAATCAAGTGAAATGACTCGACTAAAAGGTACGTCTTCTAGGAATCCAAGAAAATGACTCAACTAAAAGGTACGTCTAATAGTAATCAAAGGAGATGACTCGACTAAAAGCTACGTCTTATAGGAATCAAAGGGGATGAATCAACTAAATGGTACGTCTTATAGGAATCTAAGGGGATGACTCGACTAAAAGGTACGTCTTATAGGAATCAAGGGAAATGACTCGACTAAAAGGTATGTCTTCAAGGAATCAAAGGAAATGACTAAACTTAAAGGTACGTCTTATCGGAATCAAAGGGGATGACTCGACTAAAAGGTACGTCTTATATGAATCAAAGGGGATGACTCGACTAAAAGGTACGTATTTTAGGGGTCAAAGGGTATGACTCGACTAAAAGGTACGTCTTATAGGAATCAAAGGAAATGACTCAACTAAAAGGTACGTCTTATAGGAATCTAAGGAAATGACTCGACTAAAAGGTACGTCTTCTAGGGGTCAAAGGGTATGACTCGACTAAAAGGTACGTCTTATAGGAAT
Source organism: Capsicum pubescens (assembly GCA_030864215.1). Lineage (NCBI taxonomy): Eukaryota > Viridiplantae > Streptophyta > Magnoliopsida > Solanales > Solanaceae > Capsicum > Capsicum pubescens. The sequence goes on along the minus strand of CM061545.1, from coordinate 269,060,775 downwards.
TAAAGGGGATGACTCGACTAAAATGTACGTCTTATAGGAATCAAAGGAGATGACTCGACTAAAAGGTGCGTCTTATAGGAATCAAGGGAAATGACTCGACTAAAAGGTACGTCTTTTAGGAATCAAAGGGTATGACTCGACTAAAAGGTACGTCTTATAGGAATCAAAGGGGATGACTCGACCAAAAGGTACGTCTTATAGAAATCCAAGGGGATGACTCGACTAAAAGGTACGTCTTATAGGAATCAAAGTGGATGACTCAACTAAAAGGTACGTCTTATAGGAATAAAGGGAAATGACTCGACTAAAAGTTACGTCCTATAGGAATCAAAGGGTATGACTCGACTAAAAGGTACGTCTTATAGGAATCAAAGGGGATGACTCGACTAAAAGGTACGTCTTATAGGAATCAAAGGAGATTACTCGACTAAAAGGTACGTCTTATAGGAATCAAAGGGGATGACTCGACTAAAAGGTACGTCTTATAGGAATCAAAGGGGATGACTCGACCAAAAGGTACGTCTTATAGAAATCCAAGGGGATAACTCGACTAAAAGGTACGTCTTATAGGAATCAAAGTGGATGACTCAACTAAAAGGTACGTCTTATAGGAATCAAGGGAAATGACTCGACTAAAAGGTACGTCTTCAAGGAATCAAAGGAAATGACTCAACTAAAAGGTACGTCTTATAGGAATCAAAGGGGAGAACTCGACTAAAAGGTACGTATTCTAGGGGTCAAAGGGGATGACTCGACTAAAAGGTACGTCTTATAGGAATCAAAGGAAATGACTCAACTAAAAGGTACGTCTTATAGGAATCTAAGGAAATGACTCGACTAAAAGGTACGTCTTCTAGGGGTCAAAGGGTATGACTCGACTAAAAGGTACGTCTTATAGGAATTAAAGGTGATGACTCGACTAAAAGGTACGTCTTATAGGAATCTAAGGAGATGACTCGACTAAAAGGTACGTCTTATAGGAATCAAGGGAAATGACTCGACTAAAAGGTACGTCTTTTAGGAATCAAAGGGTATGACTCGACTAAAAGGTACGTCTTATAGGAATAAAAGGGGATGACTCGACCAAAAGGTACGTCTTATAGAAATCCAAGGGGATGACTCGACTAAAAGGTACGTCTTATATGAATCAAAATGGATGACTCAACTAAAAGGTACGTCTTATAGGAATCAAGGGAAATGACTCGACTAAAAGTTACGTCTTATAGGAATCAAAGGGTATGACTCGACTAAAAGGTACGTCTTATAGGAATCAAAGGGGATGACTCGACTAAAAGGTACGTCTTATAGGAATCAAAGGAGATGACTCGACTAAAAGGTACGTCTTATAGAAATCAAAGGGGATGACTCGACTAAAAGGTACGTCTTATAGGAATCAAAGGGGATGACTCGACCAAAAGGTACGTCTTATAGAAATCCAAGGGGATGACTCGACTAAAAGGTACGTCTTATAGGAATCAAAGTGGATGACTCAACTAAAAGGTACGTCTTATAGGAATCAAGGGAAATGACTCGACTAAAAGGTACGTCTTATACGAATCAAAGGGATGACTCGACTAAAAGGTACGTCTTATAGGAATCAAAGGGGATGACTCGACTAAAAGGTACGTTTTATAGGAATCAAAGGGGATGACTCGACTAAAAGGTACGTCTTATAGGAATCAAGGAAAATGACTCGACTAAAAGGTACGTTGTCTAGGAATCAAAGGAAATGACTCAACTAAAAGGTACGTCATATAGGAATCAAAGGAGATGACTCAACTAAAAGGTACGTCTTATAGGAATGTAAGGGTATGACTCGACTAAAAGGTACGTCTTATAGGAATCAAGGGAAATGACTCGACTAAAAGGTACGTCTTCAAGGAGTCAAAGGAAATGACTCATCTAAAAGGTATGTCTTATAGGAATCAAAGGGGATGACTCGAATAAAAGGTACGTCTTATAGGAATCAAAGGGGATGACTCAACTAAAAGGTACGTATTCCAGGGGTCAAAGGGGATGACTCGACTAAAAGGTACGTCTTATTGGAATCAAAGGGGATTACTCGACTAAAAGGTACGTCTTATAGGAAAAAAAGGAAATAACTCGACTAAAAGGTACGTCTTCTAGGGGTGAAAGGGGATGACTCAACTAAAAGGTACGTCTTCTAGGGGTCAAGCGGGAGTGATTCGACTTAAAGGTAAGTCTTATAGGAATCAAGAGGTATAACTCGACTAAAAGGTATGTCTTATAGGAATCAAAGGGGATGACTCGACTAAAAGGTACGTCTTATAGGAATCAAAGGGAATGACTCGACTAAAAGGTACGTCTTAAAGGAATCAAGTGAAATGACTTGATTAAAAGGTACGTCTTCTAGGAATCAAAGCGAATGACTCGACTAAAAGGTACGTCTTATAGGAATCAAAGGAAATGACTCAACTAAAAGGTACGTCTTATAGGAATCAAAGGAAATGAGTCGACTAAAAGGTACGTCTTCTAGGGGTCAAAGGGGATGATTCGACTAAAAGGTACGACTTATAGGAATGAAAGGGGATGACTTGACCGAAAGTTACGTCTTATAGGAATCAAAGGAGATGACTCGACTAAAAGGTACGTCTTATAGGAATCAAGGGAAATGACTCGACTAAAAGGTACGTCATTTAGGAATCAAAGGAAATGAGTCGACTAAAAGGTACGTCTTCTATGGGTCAAAGGGGATGATTCGACTAAAAGGTACGTCTTATAGGAATCAAAGGGGATGACTCGACTGAAAGTTACGTCTTATAGGAATCAAAGGAGATGACTCGACTAAAAGGTACGTATTCTAGGGGTGAAAGGGGATGACTCGACTAAAAGGTACGTCTTATAGGAATCAAAGGGGATGACTCGACCAAAAGGTACGTCTTATAAGAATCAATGGGGATGACTCGACCAAAAGGTACGTCTTATAGAAATCCAAGGGGATGACTCGTCTAAAAGGTACGTCTTATAGGAATCAAAGTGGATGACTCAACTAAAAGGTACGTCTTATAGGAATCAAGGGAAAGGACTCGACTAAAAGGTACGTCTTATAGGAATCAAAGGGGATGACTCGAATAAAAGGTACGTCTTGTAGGAATCAAAGGGGATGACTCGACTAAAAGGTACGTTTTCTAGGAATCAAAGGAAATGACTCAACTAAAAGCTACGTCTTATAGGAATCAAAGGAGATGACTCAACTAAAAGGTACGTCTTATAGGAATCTAAGGGGATTACTCGACTAAAAGGTACGTCTTATAGGAATCAAGGGAAATGACTCGACTAAAAGATACGTCTTCAAGGAATCAAAGGAAATGACTCAAGTAAAAGGTACGTCTTCAAGGAATCAAAGGAAATGACTCGACTAAAAGTTACGTCTTATAGGAATCACAGGGGATGACTCGACTAAAAGGTATGTCATATAGGAATCAAAGTAAATAACTCGACTAAAAGGTACGTATTCCAGGGGTCAAAGGGGATGACTCGACTAAAACATATGTCTTATAGGAATAAAGGGGGATGACTCGACTAAAAGGTACGTCTTATAGGAATCAAAGGGGATGACTCGACTAAAAGGTACGTCTTATAGGAATCAGAAGGGATAACTCGACTAAAAGAAACGTCTTATAGGAATCAAAGGAAATGACTCCACTATAAGGTACGCTTCTAGCGGTCAAAGGGGATGACTCGACTAAAAGGTACGTATTATAGGAATCAATTGAAATAAATCTACTAAAAGGTACGTCTTCTAGGAATCCAAGGAAATGACTCAACTAAAAGGTACGTCTTATAGGAATCAAAGGAGATGACACGACTAAAAGGTACGTCTTATAGGAATCAAAGAGGATGAATCGACTAAAAGGTACGTCTTATAGGAATCAAGGGAAATGACTCGACTAAAAGGTACGTCTTCAAGTAATCAAAGGAAATGACTCAACTAAAAGGTACGTCTTATAGGAATCAAAGCGGATGACTCGACTAAAATGTACGTATTCTAGGGGTCAAAGGGGATGACTCGACTAAAAGGTACGTCTTATAGGAATCAAAGGAAATGACTCAACTAAAAGGTACGTCTTATCGGAATCAAAGGGGATGACTCGACTAAAAGGTACGTCTTATATGAATCAAAGGGGATGACTCGACTAAAAGGTACGTCATATAGGAATCAAAGTAAATAGCTCGACTAAAAGGTATGTATTCCAGGGGTCAAAGGGGATGACTCGACTAAAAGGTACGTCTTATAAGAATCAAAAGGGGATAACTCGACTAAAAGGTACGTCTTATAGGAATCAAAAGGGATGAATCGACTAAAAGGTACGTCTTATAGGAATCAAAAGGGATGACTCGACTAGAAGAAACGTCATTTAGGAATCAAAGGAAATGACTCGACTAAAAGGTACGTCTTTTAGGGGTCAAAGGGGATGACTCGACTAAAAGGTACGTCTTATAGGAATCAAGTGAAATGACTCGACAAAAAGGTACGTCTTATAGGAATCAAAGGGGATGACTCGACTAAAAGGTACGTCTTATAGGAATCAAAGGAGATGACTCGACTAAAAGGTACGTCTTATAGGAATCAAGGGAAATGACTCGACTAAAAGGTACGTCTTTTAGGAATCAAAGGGTATGACTCGACTAAAAGGTACGTCTTATAGGAATCAAAGGGGATGACTCGACCAAAAGGTAAGTCTTATAGAAATCCAAGGGGATGACTCGACTAAAAGGTACGTCTTATAGGAATCAAAGTGGATGACTCAACTAAAAGGTACGTCTTATAGGAATCAAGGGAAATGACTCGACAAAAAGGTACGTCTTATAGGAATCAAAGGGGATGACTCGACTAAAAGGTACATCTTATAGGAATCAAAGGGGATGACTAGACTAAAAGGTACGTTTAATAGGAATCAAAGGGGATGACTCGACTAAAAGGAACGTCTTATAGGAATCAAGGGAAATGACTCGACTAAAAGATACATTTTCTAGGAATCAAAGGAAATGACTCAACTAAAAGCTACGTCTTATAGGAATCAAAGGAGATGACTCAACTAAAAGGTACGTCTTATAGGAATCTAAGGGGATGACTCGACTAAAAGGTACGTCTTATAGGAATCAAGGGAAATGACTCGACTAAAAGGTACGTCTTCAAGGAATCAAAGGAAATGACTCAACTAAAAGGTACGTCTTATCGGAATCGAAGGGGATGACTCGACTAGAAGGTACGTCTTATAGGAATCAAAGGGGATGACTCGACTAAAAGGTACGTCATATAGGAATCAAAGTAAATAACTCGACTAAAAGGTATGTATTCCAGGGGTCAAAGGGGATGACTCGACTAAAAGGTACGTCTTACAAGAATCAAAGGGGATAACTCGACTAAAAGGTACGTCTTATAGGAATTAAAGGAAATGACTCGACTAAAAGGTACGTCATATAAGAATCAAAGGGGATGACGCGACTAAAAGGTACGTCTTATAGGAATCAAAAGGTATGACTCGACTAAAAGAAACGTCTTATAGGAATTAAAGGAAATGACTCGACTAAAAGGTACGTCTTTTAGGGGTCAAAGGGGATGACTCGACTAAAAGGTACGTCTTATAGGAATCAAGTGAAATGACTCGACTAAAAGGTACGTCTTCTAGGAATCCAAGGAAATGACTCAACTAAAAGGTACGTCCTATAGTAATCAAAGGAGATGACTCGACTACAAGGTACGTCTTATAGGAATCAAAGGGGATGAATCGACTAAAAGGTACGTCTTATAGGAATCAAGGGAAATGACTCGACTAAAAGGTACGTCTTCAAAGAATCAAAGGAAATGACTCAACTAAAAGGTACGTCTTATAGGAATTAAAGGGGATGACTCGACTAAAAGGTACGTATTCTTGGGGTCAAAGGGGATGACTCGACTAAAAGGTACGTCTTATAGGAATCAATGGAAATGACTCAACTAAAAGGTACGTCTTATAGGAATCAAAGAGAATGACTCGACTAAAACGTACGTCTTCTAGGGGTCAATGGGGATGACTCGACTAAAAGGTACGTCTTATAGGAACAAAGGGGATGACTCGACTAAATGGTACGTCTTCTAGGGGTCAAGCGGGAATGATTCGACTTAAAGGTACGTCTTATAGGAATCAAGAGGTATAACTCGACTAAAAGGTACGTCTTATAGGAATCAAAGGGGATGACTCGACTAAAAGGTACGTCTTATAGAAATCAAAGGGGATGACTCGACCAAAAGGTACATCTTATAGAAATCCAAGGTGATGCCTCTACTAAAAGGTACGTCTTATAGGAATCAAAGTGGATGACTCAACTAAAAGGTACGTCTTGAAGGAATCAAGGGAAATGACTCGACTAAAAGGTACGTCTTATAGGAATCAAAGGGAATGACTCGACTAAAAGGTACGTCTAATAGGAATCAAAGGGGATGACTCAACTAAAAGGTACGTCTTATAGGAATCATAGGGGATGACTCGACTAAAAGGTACGTCATATAGGAATCAAAGTAAATAACTCGACTAAAAGGTACGTATTCTAGGAGTCAAAAGGGATGACTCGACTAAAAGGTACTTCTTATAAGAATTAAAGGGGATGACTCGACTAAAAGGTACGTCTAATAGGAATCAAAGGGGATGACTCGACTAAAAGGTACGTCTTATAGGAATCAAAAGGGATGACTCGACTAAAAGAAACGTCTTATAGGAATCAAAGGAAATGACTCGACTAAAAGGTACGTCTTCTAGGGGTCAAAGGGGATGACTCGACTAAAAGGTACGTCTTATAGAAATCAAGTGAAATGACTCGACTAAAAGGTACGTCTTCTAGGAATCCAAGGAAATGACTCAACTAAAAGGTACGTCTAATAGTAATCAAAGGAGATGACTCGACTAAAAGGTACGTCTTATAGGAATCAAAGGGGATGAATCAACTAAATGGTACGTCTTATAGGAATCTAAGGGGATGACTCGACTAAAAGGTACGTCTTATAGGAATCAAGGGAAATGACTCGACTAAAAGGTATGTCTTCAAGGAATCAAAGGAAATGACTCAACTAAAAGGTACGTCTTATCGGAATCAAAGGGGATGACTCGACTAAAAGGTACGTCTTATATGAATCAAAGGGGATGACTCGACTAAAAGGTACGTCATATAGGAATCAAAGTAAATAACTCGACTAAAAGGTATGTATTCCAGGGGTCAAAGGGGATGAGTCGACTAAAAGGTACGTCTTATAAGAATCAAAGGGGATAACTCGACTAAAAGGTACGTCTTATAGGAATCAAAGGGGATGAATCGACTAAAATGTACGTCTTATAGGAATCAAAAGGGATGACTCGACTAGACGAAACGTCTTATAGGAATCAAAGGAAATGACTCGACTAAAAGGTACGTCTGTTAGGGGTCAAAGGGGATGACTAGACTAAAAGTTACGTCTTATAGGAATCAAGTGAAATGACTCGACTAAAAGGTACGTCTTCTAGGAATCCAAGGAAATGACTCAACTAAAAGGTACGTCTTATAGTAATAAAAGGAGATGACTCGACTAAAAGGTACGTCTTATAGGAATCAAAGGGGATGAATCGACTAAAAGGTACGTCTTATAGGAATCAAGGGAAATGACTCGACTAAAAGGTACGTCTTCAAAGGATCAAAGGAAATGACTCTACTAAAAGGTACGTGTTATAGGAATCAAAGGGGATGACTCGACTAAAAGGTACGTATTCTTTGGGTCAAAGGAGATGACTCGACTAAAAGGTACGTCTTATAGGAATCAAAGGAAATGACTCAACTAAAAGGTACGTCTTATACGAATCAAAGGAAATGACTCGACTAAAATGTACGTCTTCTAGGGGTCAATGGGGATGACTCGACTAAAAGGTACGTCTTATAGGAATAAAAGGGGATGACTCGACTATAAGGTACATCTTATAGGAAACAAAGGAGATGACTCGACTAAAAGGTACGTCTTATAGGAATTAAAGGAAATGACTCGACTAAAAGGTACGTCATATAAGAATCAAAGGGGATGACGCGACTAAAAGGTACGTCTTATAGGAATCAAAAGGTATGACTCGACTAAAAGAAACGTCTTATAGGAATTAAAGGAAATGACTCGACTAAAAGGTACGTCTTTTAGGGGTCAAAGGGGATGACTCGACTAAAAGGTACGTCTTATAGGAATCAAGTGAAATGACTCGACTAAAAGGTACGTCTTCTAAGAATCCAAGGAAATGACTCAACTAAAAGGTACGTCCTATAGTAATCAAAGGAGATGACTCGACTACAAGGTACGTCTTATAGGAATCAAAGGGGATGAATCGACTAAAAGGTACGTCTTATAGGAATCAAGGGAAATGACTCGACTAAAAGGTACGTCTTCAAAGAATCAAAGGAAATGACTCAACTAAAAGGTACGTCTTATAGGAATTAAAGGGGATGACTCGACTAAAAGGTACGTATTCTTGGGGTCAAAGGGGATGACTCGACTAAAAGGTACGTCTTATAGGAATCAATGGAAATGACTCAACTAAAAGGTACGTCTTATAGGAATCAAAGAGAATGACTCGACTAAAACGTACGTCTTCTAGGGGTCAATGGGGATGACTCGACTAAATGGTACGTCTTATAGGAACAAAGGGGATGACTCGACTAAAAGGTACGTCTTATAGGAATCAAAGGAGATGACTCGACTAAAAGGTACGTCTTATAGGAATCAAGGGAAATGACTCGACTAAAAGGTACGTCTTTTAGGAATCAAAGGGGATGACTCGACTAAAAGGTACGTCTTATAGGAATCAAAGGGGATGACTCGACCAAAAGGTACATCTTATAGAAATCCAAGGGGATGACTCGACTAAAAGGTACGTCTTATAGGAATCAAAGTGGATGACTCAACTAAAAGGTACGTCTTGTAGGAATCAAGGGAAATGACTCGACTAAAAGGTATGTCTTCAAGGAATCAAAGGAAATGACTCAACTAAAAGGTACGTCTTATCGGAATCAAAGGGGATGACTCGACTAAAAGGTACATATTATATGAATCAAAGGGGATGACTCGACTAAAAGGTACATCATATAGGAATCAAAGTAAATAACTCGACTAAAAGGTATGTATTCCAGGGGTCAAAGGGGATGACTCGACTAAAAGGTACGTCTTATAAGAATCAAAGGGGATAACTCGACTAAAAGGTACGTCTTATAGGAATCAAAGGGGATGAATCGACTAAAAGGTACGTCTTATAGGAATCAAAAGGGATGACTCGACTAGAAGAAACGTCTTATAGGAATCAAAGGAAATGACTCGACTAAAAGGTACGTCTTTTAGGGGTCAAAGGGGATGACTCGACTAAAAGGTACGTCTTATAGGAATCAAGTGAAATAACTCGACTAAAAGGTACGTCTTCTAGGAATCCAAGGAAATGACTCAACTAAAAGGTACGTCTTATAGTAATCAAAGGAGATGACTAGACTAAAAGATACGTCTTATAGGAATCAAAGGGGATGAATCGACTAAAAGGTACGTCTTATAGGAATCAAGGGAAATGACTCGACTAAAAGGTACGTCTTCAAAGAATCAAAGGAAATGACTCAACTAAAAGGTACCTGTTATAGGAATCAAAGGGGATGAATCGACTAAAACGTACGTATTCTTGGGGTCAAAGGAGATGACACGACTAAAAGGTACGTCTTATAGGAATCAAAGGAAATGACTCAACTAAAAGGTACGTCTTATACGAATCAAAGGAAATGACTCGACTAAAACGTACGTCTTCTAGGGGTCAATGGGGATGACTCGACTAAAAGGTACGTCTTATAGGAATCAAAGGAGATGACTCTACTAAAAGGTACGTCTTATAGGAATCAAGGGAAATGACTCGACTAGAAGAAACGTCTTATAGGAATCAAAGGAAATGACTCGACTAAAAGGTACGTCTGTTAGGGGTCAAAGGGGATGACTAGACTAAAAGTTACGTCTTATAGAAATCCAAGGGGATGACTCGACTAAAAGGTACGTCTTGTAGGAATCAAGGGAAATTACTCGACTAAAAGGTATGTCTTCAAGGAATCAAAGGAAATGACTCAACTAAAAGGTACGTCTTATCGGAATCAAAGGGGATGACTCGACTAAAAGGTACGTCTTATATGAATCAAAGGGGATGACTCGACTAAAAGGTACGTTATGTAGGAATCAAAGTAAATAACTCGACTAAAAGGTATGTATTCCAGGGGTCAAAAGGGATGACTCGACTAAAAGGTACGTCTTATAAGAATCAAAGGGGATAACTCGACTAAAAGGTACGTCTTATAGGAATCAAAGGGGATGAATCGACTAAAAGGTACGTCTTATAGGAATCAAAAGGGATGACTCGACTAGAAGAAACGTCTTATAGGAATCAAAGGAAATGACTCGACTAAAAGGTACGTCTTTTAGGGGTCAAAGGGGATGACTCGACTAAAAGGTACATCTTATAGGAATCAAGTGAAATGACTCGACTAAAAGGTACGTCTTCTAGGAATCCAAGGAAATGACTCAACTAAAAGGTACGTCTTATAGTAATCAAAGGAGATGACTCGACAAAAAGGTACGTCTTATAGGAAACAAAGGAGATGACTCGACTAAAAGGTACGTCTTATAGGAATCAAGGGAAATGACTCGACTAAAAGGTACGTCTTTTAGGAATCAAAGGGGATGACTCGACTAAAAGGTACGTCTTATAGGAATCAAAGGGGATGACTCGACCAAAAGGTACGTCTTATAGAAATCCAAGGGGATGACTCGACTAAAAGGTACGCCTTATAGGAATCAAAGTGGATGACTCAACTAAAAGGTACGTCTTATAGGAATCAAGGGAAATGACTCGACAAAAGGTACGTCTTATAGGAATCAAAGGGGATGACTCGACTAAAAGGTACATTTTATAGGAATCAAAGGGGATGACTCGACTAAAAGGTACGTTTAATAGGAATCAAAGGGGATGACTCGACTAAAAGAAACGTCTTATAGGAATCAAGGGAAATGACTCGACTAAAAGGAACATTTTCTAGGAATCAAAGGAAATGACTCAACTAAAAGCTACGTCTTATAGGAATCAAAGGAGATGACTCAACTAAAAGGTACGTCTTATAGGAATCTAAGGGGATGACTCGACTAAAAGGTACGTCTTATAGGAATCAAGGGAAATGACTCGACTAAAAGGTACGTCTTCAAGGAATCAAAGGAAATGACTCAACTAAAAGGTACGTCTTATCGGAATCGAAGGGGATGACTCGACTAGAAGGTACGTCTTATAGGAATCAAATGGGATGACTCGAATAAAAGGTACGTCATATAGGAATCAAAGTAAATAACTCGACTAAAAGGTATGTATTCCAGGGGTCAAAGGGGATGACTCGACTAAAAGGTACGTCTTATAAGAATCAAAGGGGATGACTCGACTAAAAGGTACGTCTTATAGGAATTAAAGGAAATGACTCGACTAAAAGGTACGTCATATAAGAATCAAAGGGGATGACGCGACTAAAAGGTACGTCTTATAGGAATCAAAAGGTATGACTCGACTAAAAGAAACGTCTTATAGAAATTAAAGGAAATGACTCGACTAAAAGGTACATCTTTTAGGGGTCAAAGGGGATGACTCGACTAAAAGGTACGTCTTATAGGAATCAAGTGAAATGACTCGACTAAAAGGTACGTCTTCTAGGAATCCAAGGAAATGACTCAACTAAAAGGTACGTCCTATAGTAATCAAAGGAGATGACTCGACTACAAGGTTCGTCTTATAGGAATCAAAGGGGATGAATCGACTAAAAGGTACGTCTTATAGGAATCAAGGGAAATGACTCGACTAAAAGGTACGTCTTCAAAGAATCAAAGGAAATGACTCAACTAAAAGGTACGTCTTATAGGAATTAAAGGGGATGACTCGACTAAAAGGTACGTATTCTTGGGGTCAAAGGGGATGACTCGACTAATAGGTACGTCTTATAGGAATCAATGGAAATGACTCAACTAAAAGGAACGTCTTATAGGAATCAAAGAAAATGACTCGACTAAAACGTACGTCTTCTAGGGGTCAATGGGGATGACTCGACTAAAAGGTACGTCTTATAGGAATCAAAGGAGATGACTCGACTAAAAGGTACGTCTTATAGGAATCAAGGGAAATGACTCGACTAAAAGGTACGTCTTATAGGAATCAAAGGGGATGACTCGACTAAAAGGTACGTCTTATAGGAATCAAAGGGGATGACTCGACCAAAAGGTACATCTTATAGAAATCCAAGGTGATGCCTCTACTAAAAGGTACGTCTTATAGGAATCAAAGTGGATGACTCAACTAAAAGGTACGTCTTGTAGGAATCAAGGGAAATGACTCGACTAAAAGGTACGTCTTATAGGAATCAAAGGGAATGACTCGACTAAAAGGTACGTCTACTAGGAATCAAAGGGGATGACTCAACTAAAAGGTACGTCTTATAGGAATCAAAGGGGATGACTCGACTAAAAGGTACGTCATATAGGAATCAAAGTAAATAACTCGACTAAAAGGTACGTATTCTAGGAGTCAAAAGGGATGACTCGACTAAAAGGTACTTCTTATAAGAATTAAAGGGGATGACTCGACTAAAAGGTACGTCTAATAGGAATCAAAGGGGATGACTCGACTAAAAGGTACGTCTTATAGGAATCAAAAGGGATGACTCGACTAAAAGAAACGTCTTATAGGAATCAAAGGAAATGACTCGACTAAAAGGTACGTCTTCTAGGGGTCAAAGGGGATGACTCGACTAAAAGGTACGTCTTATAGAAATCAAGCGAAATGACTCGACTAAAAGGTACGTCTTCTAGGAATTCAAGAAAATGACTAAACTAAAAGGTACGTCTAATAGTAATCAAAGGAGATGACTCGACTAAAAGCTACGTCTTATAGGAATCAAAGGGGATGAATCAACTAAATGGTACGTCTTATAGGAATCTAAGGGGATGACTCGACTAAAAGGTACGTCTTATAGGAATCAAGGGAAATGACTCGACTAAAAGGTATGTCTTCAAGGAATCAAAGGAAATGACTCAACTAAAAGGTACGTCTTATCGGAATCAAAGGGGATGACTCGACTAAAAGGTACGTCTTATCGGAATCAAAGGGGATGACTCGACTAAAAGGTACGTATTTTAGGGGTCAAAGGGGATGACTCGACTAAAAGGTACGTCTTATAGGAATCAAAGGAAATGACTCAACTAAAAGGTACGTCTTATAGGAATCTAAGGAAATGACTCGACTAAAAGGTACGTCTTCTAGGGGTCAAAGGGTATGACTCGACTAAAAGGTACGTCTTATAGGAATTAAAGGGGATGACTCGACTAAAATGTACGTCTTATAGGAATCAAAGGAGATGACTCGACTAAAAGGTGCGTCTTATAGGAATCAAGGGAAATGACTCGACTAAAAGGTACGTCTTTTAGGAATCAAAGGGTATGACTCGACTAAAAGGTACGTCTTATAGGAATCGAAGGGGATGACTCGACCAAAAGGTACGTCTTATAGAAATCCAAGGGGATGACTCGACTAAAAGGTACGTCTTATAGGAATCAAAGTGGATGACTCAACTAAAAGGTACGTCTTATAGGAATCAAGGGAAATGACTCGACTAAAAGTTACGTCTTATAGGAATCAAAGGGTATGACTCGACTAAAAGGTACGTCTTATAGGAATCAAAGGGGATGACTCGACTAAAAGGTACGTCTTATAGGAATCAAAGGAGATGACTCGACTAAAAGGTACGTCTTATAGGAATCAAAGGGGATGACTCGACTAAAAGGTACGTCTTATAGGAATCAAAGGGGATGACTCGACCAAAAGGTACGTCTTATAGAAATCCAAGGGGATGACTCGACTAAAAGGTACGTCTTATAGGAATCAAAGTGGATGACTCAACTAAAAGGTACGTCTTATAGGAATCAAGGGAAATGACTCGACTAAAAGGTACGTCTTCAAGGAATCAAAGGAAATGACTCAACTAAAAGGTACGTCTTATAGGAATCAAAGGGGATGACTCGACTAAAAGGTACGTATTCTAGGGGTCAAAGGGGATGACTCGACTAAAAGGTACGTCTTATAGGAATCAAAGGAAATGACTCAACTAAAAGGTACGTCTTATAGGAATCTAAGGAAATGACTCGATTAAAAGGTACGTCTTCTAGGGGTCAAAGGGTATGACTCGACTAAAAGGTACGTCTTATAGGAATTAAAGGTGATGACTCGACTAAAAGGTACGTCTTATAGGAATCAAAGGAGATGACTCGACTAAAAGGTACGTCTTATAGGAATCAAGGGAAATGACTCGACTAAAAGGTACGTCTTTTAGGAATCAAAGGGTATGACTCGACTAAAAGGTACGTCTTATAGGAATCAAAGGGGATGACTCGACCAAAAGGTACGTCTTATAGAAATCCAAGGGGATGACTCGACTAAAAGGTACGTCTTATAGGAATCAAAGTGGATGACTCAACTAAAAGGTACGTCTTATAGGAATCAAGGGAAATGACTCGACTAAAAGTTACGTCTTATAGGAATCAAAGGGTATGACTCGACTAAAAGGTACGTCATATAGGAATCAAAGGGGATGACTCGACTAAAAGGTACGTCTTATAGGAATCAAAGGAGATGACTCGACTAAAAGGTACGTCTTATAGGAATCAAAGGGGATGACTCGACTAAAAGGTACATTTTATAGGAATCAAAGGGATGACTCGGCCAAAAGGTACGTCTTATAGAAATCCAAGGGGATGACTCGACTAAAAGGTACGTCTTATAGGAATCAAAGTGAATGACTCAACTAAAAGGTACGTCTTATAGGAATCAAGGGAAATGACTCGACTAAAAGGTACGTCTTATAGGAATCAAAGGGGATGACTCGACTAAAAGGTACGTCTTATAGGAATCAAAGGGGATGACTCGACTAAAAGGTACGTTTTATAGGAATCAAAGGGGATGACTCGACTAAAAGGTACGTCTTATAGGAATCAAGGAAAATGACTCGACTAAAAGGTACGTTGTCTAGGAATCAAAGGAAATGACTCAACTAAAAGGTACATCATATAGGAATCAAAGGAGATGACTCAACTAAAAGGTACGTCTTATAGGAATGTAAGGGTATGACTCGACTAAAAGGTACGTCTTATAGGAATCAAGGGAAATGACTCGACTAAAAGGTACGTCTTCAAGGAGTAAAGGAAATGACTCATCTAAAAGGTATGTCTTATAGGAATCAAAGGGGATGACTCAAATAAAAGGTACGTCTTATAGGAATCAAAGGGGATGACTCAACTAAAAGCTACGTATTCCAGGGGTCAAAGGGGATGACTCGACTAAAAGGTACGTCTTATTGGAATCAAAGGGGATTACTCGACTAAAAGGTACGTCTCATAGGAAAAAAAGGAAATAACTCGACTACAAGGTACGTCTTCTAGGGGTGAAAGGGGATGACTCAACTAAAAGGTACGTCTTCTAGGGGTCAAGCGGGAATGATTCGACTTAAAGGTAAGTCTTATAGGAATCAAGAGGTATAACTCGACTAAAAGGTATGTCTTATAGGAATCAAAGGGGATGACTCGACTAAAAGGTACGTCTTATAGAAATCAAAGGGAATGACTCGACTAAAAGGTACGTCTTAAAGGAATCAAGTGAAATGACTTGACTAAAAGGTACGTCTTCTAGGAATCAAAGCGAATGACTCGACTAAAAGGTACGTCTTATAGGAATCAAAGGAAATGACTCAACTAAAAGGTACGTCTTATAGGAATCAAAGGAAATGAGTCGACTAAAAGGTACGTCTTCTAGGGGTCAAAGGGGATGATTCGACTAAAAGGTACGACTTATAGGAATCAAAGGGGATGACTTGACCGAAAGTTACGTCTTATAGGAATCAAAGGAGATGACTCGACTAAAAGGTACGTCTTATAGGAATCAAGGGAAATGACTCGACTAAAAGGTACGTCATTTAGGAATCAAAGGAAATGAGTCGACTAAAAGGTACGTCTTCTATGGGTCAAAGGGGATGATTCGACTAAAAGGTACGTCTTATAGGAATCAAAGGGGATGACTCGACTGAAAGTTACGTCTTATAGGAATCAAAGGAGATGACTCGACTAAAAGGTACGTATTCTAGGGGTGAAAGGGGATGATTCGACTAAAAGGTACGTCTTATAGGAATCAAAGGGGATGACTCGACTAAAAGGTACATCTTATAGGAATCAAAGGGGATGACTCGACCAAAAGGTACGTCCTATAGAAATCCAAGGGGATGACTCGACTAAAAGGTACGTCTTATAGGAATCAAGGGAAATGACTCGACTGAAAGTTACGTCTTATAGGAATCAAAGGGTATGACTCGACTAAAAGGTACGTCTTATAGGAATCAAAGGGGATGACTCGACTAAAAGGTACGTCTTATAGGAATCAAAGGAGATGACTCGACTAAAAGGTACGTCTTATAGGAATCAAAGGGGATGACTCGACTAAAAGGTACGTTTTATAGGAATCAAAGGGGATGACTCGGCCAAAAGGTACGTCTTATAGAAATCCAAGGGGATGACTCGACTAAAAGGTACGTCTTATAGGAATCAAAGTGAATGACTCAACTAAAAGGTACGTCTTATAGGAATCAAGGGAAATGACTCGACTAAAAGGTACGTCTTATAGGAATCAAAGGGGATGACTCGACTAAAAGGTACGTCTTATAGGAATCAAAGGGGATGACTCGACTAAAAGGTACGTTTTATAGGAATCAAAGGGGATGACTCGACTAAAAGGTACGTCTTATAGGAATCAAGGAAAATGACTCGACTAAAAGGTACGTTGTCTAGGAATCAAAGGAAATGACTCAACTAAAAGGTACGTCATATAGGAATCAAAGGAGATGACTCAACTAAAAGGTACGTCTTATAGGAATGTAAGGGTATGACTCGACTAAAAGGTACGTCTTATAGGAATCAAGGGAAATGACTCGACTAAAAGGTACGTCTTCAAGGAGTAAAGGAAATGACTCATCTAAAAGGTATGTCTTATAGGAATCAAAGGGGATGACTCAAATAAAAGGTACGTCTTATAGGAATCAAAGGGGATGACTCAACTAAAAGCTACGTATTCCAGGGGTCAAAGGGGATGACTCGACTAAAAGGTACGTCTTATTGGAATCAAAGAGTATTACTCGACTAAAAGGTACGTCTTATAGGAAAAAAAGGAAATAACTCGACTACAAGGTACGTCTTCTAGGGGTGAAAGGGGATGACTCAACTAAAAGGTACGTCTTCTAGGGGTCAAGCGGGAATGATTCGACTTAAAGGTAAGTCTTATAGGAATCAAGAGGTATAACTCGACTAAAAGGTATGTCTTATAGGAATCAAAGGGGATGACTCGACTAAAAGGTACGTCTTATAGAAATCAAAGGGAATGACTCGACTAAAAGGTACGTCTTAAAGGAATCAAGTGAAATGACTTGACTAAAAGGTACGTCTTCTAGGAATCAAAGCGAATGACTCGACTAAAAGGTACGTCTTATAGGAATCAAAGGAAATGACTCAACTAACAGGTACGTCTTATAGGAATCAAAGGAAATGAGTCGACTAAAAGGTACGTCTTCTAGGGGTCAAAGGGGATGATTCGACTAAAAGGTACGACTTATAGGAATCAAAGGGGATGACTTGACCGAAAGTTACGTCTTATAGGAATCAAAGGAGATGACTCGACTAAAAGGTACGTCTTATAGGAATCAAGGGAAATGACTCGACTAAAAGGTACGTCATTTAGGAATCAAAGGAAATGAGTCGACTAAACGGTACGTCTTCTATGGGTCAAAGGGGATGATTCGACTAAAAGGTACGTCTTATAGGAATCAAAGGGGATGACTCGACTGAAAGTTACGTCTTATAGGAATCAAAGGAGATGACTCGACTAAAAGGTACGTATTCTAGGGGTGAAAGGGGATGACTCGACTAAAAGGTACGTCTTATAGGAATCAAAGGGGATGACTCGACTAAAAGGTACGTCTTATAGGAATCAAAGGGGATGACTCGACCAAAAGGTACGTCCTATAGAAATCCAAGGGGATGACTCGACTAAAAGGTACGTCTTATAGGAATCAAAGTGGATGACTCAACTAAAAGGTACGTCTTATAGGAATCAAGGGAAAGGACTCGACTAAAAGGTACGTCTTATAGGAATCAAAGGGGATGACTCGAATAAAAGGTACGTCTTGTAGGAATCACAGGGGATGACTCGACTAAAAGGTACGTTTTCTAGGAATCAAAGGAAATGACTCAACTAAAAGCTACGTCTTATAGGAATCAAAGGAGATGACTCAACTAAAAGGTACGTCTTATAGGAATCTAAGGGGATGACTCGACTAAAAGGTACGTCTTATAGGAATCAAGGGAAATGACTCGACTAAAAGATACGTCTTCAAGGAATCAAAGGAAATGACTCAAGTAAAAGGTACGTCTTCAAGGAATCAAAGGAAATGACTCAACTAAAAGTTACGTCTTATAGGAATCACAGGGGATGACTCGACTAAACGGTATGTCATATAGGAATCAAAGTAAATAACTCGACTAAAAGGTACGTATTCCAGGGGTCAAAGGGGATGACTCGACTAAAAGATACGTCTTATAGGAATAAAGGGGGATGACTCGACTAAAAGGTACGTCTTATAGGAATCAAAGGGGATGACTCGACTAAAAGGTACGTCTTATAGGAATCAGAAGGGATAACTCGACTAAAAGAAACGTCTTATAGGAATCAAAGGAAATGACTCCACTATAAGGTACGCTTCTAGCGGTCAAAGGGGATGACTCGACTAAAAGGTACGTATTATAGGAATCAATTGAAATAACTAGACTAAAAGGTACGTCTTCTAGGAATCCAAGGAAATGACTCAACTAAAAGGTACGTCTTATAGGAATCAAAAGAGATGACACGACTAAAAGGTACATCTTATAGGAATCAAAGAGGATGAATCGACTAAAAGGTACGTCTTATAGGAATCAAGGGAAATGACTCGACTAAAAGGTACGTCTTCAAGTAATCAAAGGAAATGACTCAACTAAAAGGTACGTCTTATAGGAATCAAAGGGGATGTCTCGACTAAAATGTACGTATTCTTGGGGTCAAAGGGGATGACTCGACTAAAAGGTACGTCTTATAGGAATCAAAGGAAATGACTCAACTAAAAGGTACGTCTTATAGGAATCAAAGGAAATGACTCGACTAAAAGTTACGTCTTCTAGGGGTCAAAGGGGATGACTCGACAAAAAGGTACTTCTTATAGGAATCAAAGGGGATGACTCGACTAAAAGGTACGTCTTATAGGAATCAAAGGAGATGACTCGACTAAAAGGTACGTCTTATAGGAATCAAGGGAAATGACTCGACTAAAAGGTACGTCTTTTAGGAATCATAGGGTATGACTCGACTAAAAGGTACGTCTTATAGGAATCAAAGGGGATGACTCGACCAAAAGGTACGTCTTATAGAAATCCAAGGGGATGACTCGACTAAAAGGTACGTCTTATAGGAATCAAAGTGGATGACTCAACTAAAAGGTACGTCTTATAGGAATCAAGGGAAATGACTCGACAAAAAGGTACGTCTTATAGGAATCAAAGGGGATGACTCGACTAATAGGTACATCTTATAGGAATCAAAGGGGATGACTCGACTAAAAGGTACGTTTAATAGGAATCAAAGGGGATGACTCGACTAAAAGGTACGTCTTATAGGAATCAAAGGGGATGACTCGACTAAAAGGTACGTCTTATAGAAATCAAGTGAAATGACTCGACTAAAAGGTACGTCTTCTAGGAATCCAAGAAAATGACTCAACTAAAAGGTACGTCTAATAGTAATCAAAGGAGATGAATCGACTAAAAGGTACGTCTTATAGGAATCAAAGGGGATGAATCAACTAAATGGTACGTCTTATAGGAATCTATTGGGATGACTCGACTAAAAGGTACGTCTTATAGGAATCAAGGGAAATGACTCGACTAAAAGGTATGTCTTCAAGGAATCAAAGGAAATGACTCAACTAAAAGGTACGTCTTATCGGAATCAAAGGGGATGACTCGACTAAAAGGTACGTCTTATATGAATCAAAGGGGATGACTCGACTAAAAGGTACGTCATATAGGAATCAAAGTAAATAACTCGACTAAAAGGTATGTATTCCAGGGGTCAAAGGGGATGACTCGACTAAAAGGTACGTCTTCTAAGAATCAAAGGGGATAACTCGACTAAAAGGTACGTCTTATAGGAATCAAAGGGGATGAATCGACTAAAAGGTACGTCTTATAGGAATCAAAAGGGATGACTCGACTAGAAGAAACGTCATATAGGAATCAAAGGAAATGACTCGACTAAAAGGTACGTCTTTTAGGGGTCAAAGGGGATGACTCGACTAAAAGGTACGTCTTATAGGAATCAAGTGAAATGACTTGACAAAAAGGTACGTCTTATAGGAATCAAAGGGGATGACTCGACTAAAAGGTACGTCTTATAGGAATCAAAGGAGATGACTCGACTAAAAGGTACGTCTTATAGGAATCAAGGGAAATGACTCGACTAAAAGGTACGTCTTTTAGGAATCAAAGGGTATGACTCGACTAAAAGGTACGTCTTATAGGAATCAAAGGGGATGACTCGACCAAAAGGTACGTCTTATAGAAATCCAAGGGGATGACTCGACTAAAAGGTACGTCTTATAGGAATCAAAGTGGATGACTCAACTAAAAGGTACGTCTTATAGGAATCAAATTAAATGACTCGACAAAAAGGTACGTCTTATAGGAATCAAAGGGGATGACTCGACTAAAAGGTACATCTTATAGGAATCAAAGGGGATGACTAGACTAAAAGGTACGTTTAAAAGGAATCAAAGGGGATGACTCGACTAAAAGGAACGTCTTATAGGAATCAAGGGAAATGACTCGACTAAAAGGTACATTTTCTAGGAATCAAAGGAAATGACTCAACTAAAAGCTACGTCTTATAGGAATCAAAGGAGATGACTCAACTAAAAGGTACGTCTTATAGGAATCTAAGGGGATGACTCGACTAAAAGGTACGTCTTATAGGAATCAAGGGAAATGACTCGACTAAAAGGTACGACTTCAAGGAATCAAAGGAAATGACTCAACTAAAAGGTACGTCTTATCGGAATCGAAGGGGATGACTCGACTAGAAGGTACGTCTTATAGGAATCAAAGGGGATGACTCGACTAAAAGGTACGTCATATAGGAATCAAAGTAAATAACTCGACTAAAAGGTATGTATTCCAGGGGTCAAAGGGGATGACTCGACTAAAAGGTACGTCTTATAAGAATCAAAGAAGATAACTCGACTAAAAGGTACGTCTTATAGAAATTAAAGGAAATGAATCGACTAAAAGGTACGTCATGTAAGAATCAAAGGGGATGACGCGACTAAAAGGTACGTCTTATAGGAATCAAAAGGTATGACTCGACTAAAAGAAACATCTTATAGGAATTAAAGGAAATGACTCGACTAAAAGGTACGTCTTTTAGGGGTCAAAGGGGATGACTCGACTAAAAGGTACGTCTTATAGGAATCAAGTGAAATGACTCGACTAAAAGGTACGTCTTCTAGGAATCCAAGGAAATGACTCAACTAAAAGGTACGTCCTATAGTAATCAAAGGAGATGACTCGACTACAAGGTACGTCTTATAGGAATCAAAGGGGATGAATCGACTAAAAGGTACGTCTTATAGGAATCAAGGGAAATGACTCGACTAAAAGGTACGTCTTCAAAGAATCAAAGGAAATGACTCAACTAAAAGGTACGTCTTATAGGAATTAAAGGGGATGACTCGACTAAAAGGTACGTATTCTTGGGGTCAAAGGGGATGACTCGACTAAAAGGTACGTCTTATAGGAATCAATGGAAATGACTCAACTAAAAGGTACGTCTTATAGGAATCAAAAAGAATGACTCGACTAAAACGTACGTCTTCTAGGGGTCAATGGGGATGACTCGACTAAAAGGTACGTCTTATAGGAACAAAGGGGATGACTCGACTAAAAGGTACGTCTTATAGGAATCAAAGGAGATGACTCGACTAAAAGGTACGTCTTATAGGAATCAAGGGAATTGACTCGACTAAAAGGTACGTCTTATAGGAATCAAAGGGGATGACTCGACTAAAAGGTACGTCTTATAGGAATCAAAGGGGATGACTCGACCAAAAGGTACATCCTATAGAAATCCAAGGTGATGCCTCTACTAAAAGGTACGTCTTATAGGAATCAAAGTGGATGACTCAACTAAAAGGTACGTCTTGAAGGAATCAAGGGAAATGACTCGACTAAAAGGTACGTCTTATAGGAATCAAAGGGAATGACTCGACTAAAAGGTACGTCGAATAGGAATCAAAGGGGATGACTCAACTAAAAGGTACGTCTTATAGGAATCAAAGGGGATGACTCGACTAAAAGGTACGTCATATAGGAATCAAAGTAAATAACTCGACTAAAAGGTACGTATTCTAGGAGTCAAAAGGGATGACTCGACTAAAAGGTACTTCTTATAAGAATTAAAGGGGATGACTCGACTAAAAGGTACGTCTAATAGGAATCAAAGGGGATGACTCGACTAAAAGGTACGTCTTATAGGAATCAAAAGGGATGACTCGACTAAAAGAAACGTCTTATAGGAATCAAAGGAAATGACTCGACTAAAAGGTACGTCTTCTAGGGGTCAAAGGGGATGACTCGACTAAAAGGTACGTCTTATAGAAATCAAGTGAAATGACTCGACTAAAAGGTACGTCTTCTAGGAATCCAAGAAAATGACTCAACTAAAAGGTACGTCTAATAGTAATCAAAGGAGATGACTCGACTAAAAGGTACGTCTTATAGGAATCAAAGGGGATGAATCAACTAAATGGTACGTCTTATAGGAATCTAAGGGGATGACTCGACTAAAAGGTACGTCTTATAGGAATCAAGGGAAATGACTCGACTAAAAGGTATGTCTTCAAGGAATCAAAGGAAATGACTCAACTAAAAGGTACGTCTTATCGGAATCAAAGGGGATGACTCGACTAAAAGGTACGTCTTATATGAATCAAAGGGGATGACTCGACTAAAAGGTACGTCATATAGGAATCAAAGTAAATAACTCGACTAAAAGGTATGTATTCCAGGGGTCAAAGGGGATGACTCGACTAAAAGGTACGTCTTATAAGAATCAAAGGGGATAACTCGACTAAAAGGTACGTCTTATAGGAATCAAAGGGGATGAATCGACTAAAAGGTACGTCTTATAGGAATCAAAAGGGATGACTCGACTAGAAGAAACGTCTTATAGGAATCAAAGGAAATGACTCGACTAAAAGGTACGTCTTTTAGGGGTCAAAGGGGATGACTCGACTAAAAGGTACGTCTTATAGGAATCAAGTGAAATGACTCGACAAAAAGGTACGTCTTCTAGGAATCCAAGGAAATGACTCAACTAAAAGGTACGTCTAATAGTAATCAAAGGAGATGACTCGACTAAAAGGTACGTCTTATAGGAATCAAAGGGGATGAATCAACTAAATGGTACGTCTTATAGGAATCTAAGGGGATGACTCGACTAAAAGGTACGTCTTATAGGAATCAAGGGAAATGACTCGACTAAAAGGTATGTCTTCAAGGAATCAAAGGAAATGACTCAACTAAAAGGTACGTCTTATCGGAATCAAAGGGGATGACTCGACTAAAAGGTACGTCTTATATGAATCAAAGGGGATGACTCGACTAAAAGGTACGTCATATAGGAATCAAAGTAAATAACTCGACTAAAAGGTATGTATTCCAGGGGTCAAAGGGGATGACTCGACTAAAAGGTACGTCTTATAAGAATCAAAGGGGATAACTCGACTAAAAGGTACGTCTTATAGGAATCAAAGGGGATGAATCGACTAAAAGGTACGTCTTATAGGAATCAAAAGGGATGACTCGACTAGAAGAAACGTCTTATAGGAATCAAAGAAATTGACTCGACTAAAAGGTACGTCTTTTAGGGGTCAAAGGGGATGACTCGACTAAAAGGTACGTCTTATAGGAATCAAGTGAAATGACTCGACTAAAAGGTACGTCTTCTAGGAATCCAAGGAAATGACTCAACTAAAAGGTACGTCTTATAGTAATCAAAGGAGATGACTCGACTAAAAGGTACGTCTTATAGGAATCAAAGGGGATGAATCGACTAAAAGGTACGTCTTATAGGAATCAAGGGAAATCACTCGACTAAAAGGTACGTCTTCAAAGAATCAAAGGAAATGACTCAACTAAAAGGTACGTGTTATAGGAATCAAAGGGGATGACTCGACTAAAAGGTACGTATTCTTGGGGTCAAAGGAGATGACTC
Source organism: Capsicum pubescens (assembly GCA_030864215.1). Taxonomy (NCBI): domain Eukaryota; kingdom Viridiplantae; phylum Streptophyta; class Magnoliopsida; order Solanales; family Solanaceae; genus Capsicum; species Capsicum pubescens. Next base: position 269,036,329 of record CM061545.1, on the reverse strand, counting down.
GACTAAAAGGTACGTCTTATAGGAATCAAAGGAAATGACTCAACTAAAAGGTACGTCTTATACGAATCAAAGGAAATGACTCGACTAAAACGTACGTCTTCTAGGGGTCAATGGGGATGACTCGACTAAAAGGTACGTCTTATAGGAATCAAAGGGGATGACTCAATTAAAAGGTACGTATTCTAGGAGTCAAAGGGGATGACTAAACTAAAAGGTACGTATTCTAGGAGTCAAAGGGGATGACTCGACTAAAAGGTACTTCTTACAAGAATCAATGGGGACGACTCGACTAAAAGGTACGTCTTATAGGAATCAAAGGGGATGACTCGACTAAAAGGTACGTCTTATAGGAATCAAAAGGGATGACTCGACTAAAAGAAACGTCTTATAGGAATCAAAGGAAATGACTCGACTAAAAGGTACGTCTTCTAGGGGTCAAAATGGATGACTCGACTAAAAGGTACGTCTTATAGAAATCAAGTGAAATGAGTCGACTAAAAGGTACGTCTTCTAGGAATCCAAGGAAATAACTCAACTAAAAGGTACGTCTAATAGTAATCAAAGGAGATGACTCGACTAAAAGGTACGTCTTATAGGAATCAAAGGTGATGAATCAACTAAAAGGTACGTCTTATAGGAATCTAAGGGGATGACTCGACTAAAATGTACGTCTTATAGGAATCAAGGGAAATGACTCGACTAAAAGGTATGTCTTCAAGGAATCAAAGGAAATGACTCAACTAAAAGGTACGTCTTATCGGAATCAAAGGGGATGACTCGACTAAAAGGTACGTCTTATATGAATCAAAGGGGATGACTCGACTAAAAGGTACGTCTTATAGGAATCAAAGGGGATGAATCGACTAAAAGGTACGTCTTATAGGAATCAAAAGGGATGACTCGACTAGAAGAAACGTCTTATAGGAATCAAAGGAAATGACTCGACTAAAAGGTACGTCTTTTAGGGGTCAAAGGGGATGACTCGACTAAAAGGTACGTCTTATAGGAATCAAGTGAAATGACTCGACTAAAAGGTACGTCTTCTAGGAATCTAAGGAAATGACTCAACTAAAAGGTACGTCTTATAGTAATCAAAGGAGATGACTCGACTAAAAGGTACGTCTTATAGGAATCAAAGGGGATGAATCGACTAAAAGGTACGACTTATAGGAATCAAGGGAAATAACTCGACTAAAAGGTACGTCTTCAAAGAATCAAAGGAAATGACTCAACTAAAAGGTACGTGTTATAGGAATCAAAGGGGATGACTCGACTAAAAGATACGTATTCTTGGGGTCAAAGGAGATGACTCGACTAAAATGTACGTCTTATACGAATCAAAGGAAATGACTCGACTAAAACGTACGTCTTCTAGGGGTCAATGAGGACGACTCGACTAAAAGGTACGTCTTATAGGAATCAAAGGGGATGACTCTACTAAAAGGTACGTCTTATAGGAATCAAAAGGGATGACTCGACTAAAAGAAACGTCTTATAGGAATCAAAGGAAATGACTCGACTAAAAGGTACGTCTTCTAGGGGTCAAAATGGATGACTCGACTAAAAGGTACGTCTTCTAGGGGTCAAAATGGATGACTCGACTAAAAGGTACGTCTTCTAGGAATCCAAGGAAATGACTCAACTAAAAGGTACGTCTTATAGTAATAAAAGGAGATGACTCGACTAAAAGGTACGTCTTATAGGAATCAAAGGGGATGAATCGAGTAAAAGGTACGTCTTATAGGAATCAAGGGAAATGACTCGACTAAAAGGTACGTCTTCAAAGAATCAAAGGAAATGACTCAACTAAAAGGTACGTGTTATAGGAATCAAAGGGGATGACTCGACTAAAAGGTACGTATTCTTTGGGTCAAAGGAGATGACTCGACTAAAAGGTACGTCTTATAGGAATCAAAGGAAATGACTCAACTAAAAGGTACGTCTTATACGAATCAAAGGAAATGACTCGACTAAAACGTACGTCTTCTAGGGGTCAATGGGGATGACTCGACTAAAAGGTACGTCTTATAGGAATCAAAGGGGATGACTCGACTATAAGGTACATCTTATAGGAAACAAAGGAGATGACTCGACTAAAAGGTACGTCTTATAGGAATCAAGGGAAATGACTCGACTAAAAGGTACGTCTTTTAGGAAACAAAGGGGATGACTCGACTAAAAGGTACGTCTTATAGGAATCAAAGGGGATGACTCGACCAAAAGGTACGTCTTATAGAAATCCAAGGGGATGACTCGACTAAAAGGTACGTCTTATAGGAATCAAAGTGGATGACTCAACTAAAAGGTACGTCTTGTAGGAATCAAGGGAAATGACTCGACTAAAAGGTATGTCTTCAAGGAATCAAAGGAAATGACTCAACTAAAAGGTACGTCTTATCGGAATCAAAGGGGATGACTCGACTAAAAGGTACATCTTATATGAATCAAAGGGGATGACTCGACTAAAAGGTACGTCATATAGGAATCAAAGTAAATAACTCGACTAAAAGGTATGTATTCCAGGGGTCAAAGGGGATGACTCGACTAAAAGGTACGTCTTATAAGAATCAAAGGGGATAACTCGACTAAAAGGTACGTCTTATAGGAATCAAAGGGGATGAATCGACTAAAAGGTACGTCTTATAGGAATCAAAAGGGATGACTCGACTAGAAGAAACGTCTTATAGGAATCAAAGGAAATGACTCGACTAAAAGGTACGTCTTTTAGGGGTCAAAGGGGATGACTCGACTAAAAGGTACGTCTTATAGGAATCAAGTGAAATGACTCGACTAAAAGGTACGTCTTCTAGGAATCCAAGGAAATGACTCAACTAAAAGGTACGTCTTATAGTAATCAAAGGAGATGACTAGACTAAAAGGTACGTCTTATAGGAATCAAAGGGGATGAATCGACTAAAAGGTACGTCTTATAGGAATCAAGGGAAATGACTCGACTAAAATGTACGTCTTCAAAGAATCAAAGGAAATGACTCAACTAAAAGGTACCTGTTATAGGAATCAAAGGGGATGACTCGACTAAAACGTACGTATTCTTGGGGTCAAAGGAGATGACACGACTAAAAGGTACGTCTTATAGGAATCAAAGGAAATGACTCAACTAAAAGGTACGTCTTATACGAATCAAAGGAAATGACTCGACTAAAACGTACGTCTTCTAGGGGTCAATGGGGATGACTCGACTAAAAGGTATGTCTTATAGGAATCAAAGGAGATGACTCTACTAAAAGGTAGGTCTTATAGGAATCAAGGGAAATGACTCGACTAGAAGAAACGTCTTATAGGAATCAAAGGAAATGACTCGACTAAAAGGTACGTCTGTTAGGGGTCAAAGGGGATGACTAGACTAAAAGTTATGTCTTATAGAAATCCAAGGGGATGACTCGACTAAAAGGTACGTCTTGTAGGAATCAAGGGAAATGACTCGACTAAAAGGTATGTCTTCAAGGAATCAAAGGAAATGACTCAACTAAAAGGTACGTCTTATCGGAATCAAAGGGGATGACTCGACTAAAAGGTACGTCTTATATGAATCAAAGGGGATGACTCGACTAAAAGGTACGTCATGTAGGAATCAAAGTAAATAACTCGACTAAAAGGTATGTATTCCAGGGGTCAAAGGGGATGACTCGACTAAAAGGTACGTCTTATAAGAATCAAAGGGGATAACTCGACTAAAAGGTACGTCTTATAGGAATCAAAGGGGATGAATCGACTAAAAGGTACGTCTTATAGGAATCAAAAGGGATGACTCGACTAGAAGAAACGTCTTATAGGAATCAAAGGAAATGACTCGACTAAAAGATACGTCTTTTAGGGGTCAAAGGGGATGACTCGACTAAAAGGTACATCTTATAGGAATCAAGTGAAATGACTCGACTAAAAGGTACGTCTTCTAGGAATCCAAGGAAATGACTCAACTAAAAGGTACGTCTTATAGTAATCAAAGGAGATGACTCGACTAAAAGGTACGTCTTATAGGAAACAAAGGAGATGACTCGACTAAAAGGTACGTCTTATAGGAATCAAGGGAAATGACTCGACTAAAAGGTACGTCTTTTAGGAATCAAAGGGGATGACTCGACTAAAAGGTACGTCTTATAGGAATCAAAGGGGATGACTCGACCAAAAGGTACGTCTTATAGAAATCCAAGGGGATGACTCGACTAAAAGGTACGTCTTATAGGAATCAAAGTGGATGACTCAACTACAAGGTACGTTTTGTAGGAATCAAGGGAAATAACTCGACTAAAAGGTACGTCTTATAGGAATCAAAGGGGATGACTCAACTAAAAGGTACGTCTAATAGGAATCAAAGGGGATGATTCAACTAAAAGGTACGTCTTATAGGAATTAAAGGGGATTACTCGACTAAAAGGTACCTCATTTAGGAATCAAAGTAAATAACTTGACTAAAAGGTACGTATTCCAGGGGTCAAAGGGGATGACTCGACTAAAAGGTACGTCTTATAAGAATCAAAAGGGATGACTCGACTAAAATGTACGTCTTATAGGAATCAAAGGAGATGACTCGACTAAAAGGTACGACTTCTAGGGGTCAAAGGGGATGACTCGACTAAATGGTACGTCTTATAGAAATCAAGTTAAATGACTCGACTAAAAGGTACGTCTTCTAGGAATTCAAGGAAATGACTCAACTAAAAGGTACGTCTAATAGTAATCAAAGGAGATGACTCGACTAAAAGGTACGTCTTATAAGAATCAAAGGGGATGAATCAACTAAAAGGTACGTCTTATAGGAATCTAAGGGGATGACTCGACTAAAATGTACGTCTTATAGGAATCAAGGGAAATGACTCGACTAAAAGGTATGTCTTCAAGGAATCAAAGGAAATGACTCAACTAAAAGGTACGTCTTATCGGAATCAAAGGGGATGACTCGACTAAAAGGTACGTCTTATATGAATCAAAGGGGATGACTCGACTAAAAGGTACGTCATATAGGAATCAAAGTAAATAACTCGACTAAAAGGTATGTATTCCAGGGGTCAAAGGGGATGAGTCGACTAAAAGGTACGTCTTATTTGAATCAAAGGGGATAACTCGACTAAAAGGTACGTCTTATAGGAATCAAAAGGGATGAATCGACTAAAAGATACATCTTATAGGAATCAAAAGGGATGACTCGACTAGAAGAAACGTCTTATAGGAATCAAAGGAAATAACTCGACTAAAAGGTACGTCTGTTAGGGTTCAAAGGGGATGACTAGACTAAAAGTTACATCTTATAGGAAACAAGTGAAATGACTCGACTAAAAGGTACGTCTTCTAGGAATCCAAGGAAATGACTCAACTAAAAGGTACGTCTTATAGTAATCAAAGGAGATGACTCGACTAAAAGGTACGTCTTATAGGAATCAAAGGGGATGAATCGACTAAAAGGTACGTCTTATAGGAATCAAGGGAAATGACTCGACTAAAAGGTACGTCTTCAATGAATCAAAGGAAATGACTCAACTAAAAGGTACGTGTTATATGAATCAAAGGGGATGACTCGACTAAAAGGTACGTATTCTTTGGGTCAAAGGAGATGACTCGACTAAAAGGTACGTCTTATAGGAATCAAAGGAAATGACTCAACTAAAAGGTACGTCTTATACGAATCAAAGGAAATGACTCGACTAAAACGTACGTCTTCTAGGGGTCAATGGGGATGACTCGACTAAAAGGTACGTCTTATAGGAATCAAAGGGGATGACTCGACTATAAGGTACATCTTATAGGAAACAAAGGAGATGACTCGACTAAAAGGTACGTCTTATAGGAATCAAGGGAAATGACTCGACTAAAAGGTACGTCTTTTAGGAATCAAAGGGGATGACTCGACTAAAAGGTACGTCTTATAGGAATCAAAGGGGATGACTCGACCAAAAGGTACGTCTTATAGAAATCCAAGGGGATGACTCGACTAAAAGGTACGTCTTATAGGAATCAAAGTAGATGACTCAACTAAAAGGTACGTCTTGTAGGAATCAAGGGAAATGACTTGACTAAAAGGTATGTCTTCAAGGAATCAAAGGAAATGACTCAACTAAAAGGTACGTCTTATCGGAATCAAAGGGGATGACTCGACTAAAAGGTACATCTTATATGAATCAAAGGGGATGACTCGACTAAAAGGTACGTCATATAGGAATCAAAGTAAATAACTCGACTAAAAGGTATGTATTCCAGGGGTCAAAGGGGATGACTCGACTAAAAGGTACGTCTTATAAGAATCAAAGGGGATAACTCGACTAAAAGGTACGTCTTATAGGAATCAAAGGGGATGAATCGACTAAAAGGTACGTCTTATAGGAATCAAAAGGGATGACTCGACTAGAAGAAACGTCTTATAGGAATCAAAGGAAATGACTCGACTAAAAGGTACGTCTTTTAGGGGTCAAAGGGGATGACTCGACTAAAAGGTACGTCTTATAGGAATCAAGTGAAATGACTCGACTAAAAGGTACGTCTTCTAGGAATCCAAGGAAATGACTCAACTAAAAGGTACGTCTTATAGTAATCAAAGGAAATGACTAGACTAAAAGGTACGTCTTATAGGAATCAAAGGGGATAAATCGACTAAAAGGTACGTCTTATAGGAATCAAGGGAAATGATTCGACTAAAACGTACGTCTTCAAAGAATCAAAGGAAATGACTCAACTAAAAGGTAACTGTTATAGGAATCAAAGGGGATGACTCGACTAAAACGTACGTATTCTTGGGGTCAAAGGAGATGACACGACTAAAAGGTACGTCTTATAGGAATCAAAGGAAATGACTCAACTAAAAGTTACGTCATATACGAATCAAAGGAAATGACTCGACTAAAACGTACGTCTTCTAGGGGTCAATGGGGATGACTCGACTAAAAGGTATGTCTTATAGGAATCAAAGGAGATGACTCTACTAAAAGGTACGTCTTATAGGAATCAAGGGAAATGACTCGACTAGAAGAAACGTCTTATAGGAATCAAAGGAAATGACTCGACTAAAAGGTACGTCTGTTAGGGGTCAAAGGGGATGACTAGACTAAAAGTTACGTCTTATAGAAATCCAAGGGGATGACTCGACTAAAAGGTACGTCTTGTAGGAATCAAGGGAAATGACTCGACTAAAAGGTATGTCTTCAAGGAATCAAAGGAAATGACTCAACTAAAAGGTACGTCTTATCGGAATCAAAGGGGATGACTCGACTAAAAGGTACGTCTTATATGAATCAAAGGGGATGACTCGACTAAAAGGTACGTCATGTAGGAATCAAAGTAAATAACTCGAGTAAAAGGTATGTATTCTAGGGGTCAAAGGGGATGACTAGACTAAAAGGTACGTCTTATAAGAATCAAAGAGGATAACTCGACTAAAAGGTACGTCTTATAGGAATCAAAGGGGATGAATCGACTAAAAGGTAAGTCTTATAGGAATCAAAAGGGATGACTCGACTTGAAGAAACGTCTTATAGGAATCAAAGGAAATGACTCGACTAAAAGGTACGTCTTTTAGGGGTCAAAGGGGATGACTCGACTAAAAGGTACATCTTATAGGAATCAAGTGAAATGGCTCGACTAAAAGGTACGTCTTCTAGGAATCCAAGGAAATGACTCAACTAAAAGGTACGTCTTATATTAATCAAAGGAGATGACTCGACTAAAAGGTACGTCTTATAGGAAACAAAGGAGATGACTCGACTAAAAGGTACGTCTTATAGGAATCAAGGGAAATGACTCGACTAAAAGGTACGTCTTTTAGGAATCAAAGGGGATGACTCGACTAAAAGGTACGTCTTATAGGAATCAAAGGGGATGACTCGACCAAAAGGTACGTCTTATAGAAATCCAAGGGGATGACTCGACTAAAAGGTACGTCTTATAGGAATCAAAGTGGATGACTCAACTACAAGGTACGTTTTGTAGGAATCAAGGGAAATAACTCGACTAAAAGGTACGTCTTATAGGAATCAAAGGGGATGACTCAACTAAAAGGTACGTCTAATAGGAATCAAAGGGGATGATTCAACTAAAAGGTACGTCTTATAGGAATTAAAGGGGATGACTCGACTAAAAGGTACCTCATATAGGAATCAAAGTAAATAACTTGACTAAAAGGTACGTATTCCAGGGGTCAAAGGGGATGACTCGACTAAAAGGTACGTCTTATAAGAATCAAAAGGGATGACTCGACTAAAAGGTACGTCTTATAGGAATCAAAGGAGATGACTCGACTAAAAGTTACGACTTCTAGGGGTCAAAGGGGATGACTCGACTAAATGGTACATCTTATAGAAATCAAGTTAAATGACTCGACTAAAAGGTACGTCTTCTAGGAATCTAAGGAAATGACTCAACTAAAAGGTACGTCTTATAGTAATCAAAGGAGATGACTCGACTAAAAGGTACGTCTTATAAGAATCAAAGGGGTTGCATCGACTAAAAGGTACGTCTTATAGGAATCATGGGAAATGACTCGACTAAAAGGTACGTCTTATAGGAATCAAAGGGAATGACTCGACTAAAAGGTACGTCTAATAGGAATCAAAGGGGATGACTCAACTAAAAGGTACATCTTATTGGAATCAAAGGGGATGACTCGACTAAAAGGTACGTCATATAGGAATCAAAGTAAATAACTCGACTAAAAGGAACGTATTCTAGGAGTCAAAGGGGATGACTCGACTAAAAGGTACTTCTTATAAGAATCAATGGGGACGACTCGACTAAAAGGTACGTCTTATAGGAATCAAAGTGGATGACTCGACTAAAAGGTACGTCTTATAGGTATCAAAAGGGATGACTCGACTAAAAGAAACGTCTTATAGGAATCAAAGGAAATGACTCGACTAAAAGGTACGTCTTCTAGGGGTCAAAATAGATGACTCGACTAAAAGGTACGTCTTATAGAAATCAAGTGAAATGACTCGACTAAAAGGTACGTCTTCTAGGAATCCAAGGAAATGACTCAACTAAAAGGTACGTCTAATTGTAATCAAAGGAGATGACTCGACTAAAAGGTACGTCTTATAGGAATCAAAGGGGATGAATCAACTAAAAGGTACGTCATTTAGGTATCTAAGGGGATGACTCGACTAAAATGTACGTCTTATAGGAATCAAGGTAAATGACTCGACTAAAAGGTATGTCTTCAAGGAATCAAAGGAAATGACTCAACTAAAAGGTACGTCTTATCGGATTCAAAGGGGATGACTCGACTAAAAGGTACGTCTTATATGAATCAAAGGGGATGACTCGACTAAAAGGTACGTCATATAGGAATCAAAGTAAATAACTCGACTTAAAGGTATGTATTCCAGGGGTCAAAGGGGATGACTCGACTAAAAGGTACGTCTTATCAGAATCATAGGGGATAACTCGACTAAAAGGTACGTCTTATAGGAATCAAAGGGGATGAATCGACTAAAAGGTACGTCTTATAGGAATCAAAAGGGATGACTCGACTAGAAGAAACGTCTTATAGGAATCAAAGGAAATGACTCGACTAAAAGGTACGTCTTTTAGGGGTCAAAGGGGATGACTAGCCTAAAAGTTACGTCTTACAGAAATCAAGTGAAATGACTCGACAAAAAGGTACGACATCTAGGAATCCAAGGAAATGACTCATCTAAAAGGTACGTCTTATAGTAATCAAAGGAGATGACTCGACTAAAAGGTACGTCTTATAGGAATCAAAGGGGATGAATCGACTAAAAGGTACATCTTATAGGAATCAAGGGAAATGACTCGACTAAAAGGTACGTCTTCAAAGAATCAAAGGAAATGACTCAACTAAAAGGTACGTGTTATAGGAATCAAAGGGGATGACTCGACTAAAAGGTACGTATTCTTGGGGTCAAAGGAGATGACTTGACTAAAAGGTACGTCTTATAGGAATCAAAGGAAATGACTCAACTAAAAGGTACGTCTTATAGGAATCAAGGGAAATGACTCGACTAAAAGGTACGTCTTTTAGGAATCAAAGGGGATGACTCGACTAAAAGGTACGTCTTATAGGAATCAAAGGGGATGACTCGACTATAAGGTACATCTTATAGGAAACAAAGGAGATGACTCGACTAAAAGGTACGTCTTATAGGAATCAAGGGAAATGACTCGACTAAAAGGTACGTCTTTTAGGAATCAAAGGGGATGACTCGACTAAAAGGTACGTCTTATAGGAATCAAAGGGGATGACTCGACAAAAAGGTACGTCTTATAGAAATCCAAGGGGATGACTCGACTAAAAGGTACGTCTTATAGGAATCAAAGTGGATGACTTAACTAAAAGGTACGTCTTGTAGGAATCAAGGGAAATGACTCGACTAAAAGGTATGTCTTCAAGGAATCAAAGGAAACGACTCAACTAAAAGGTACGTCTTATCGGAATCAAAGGGGATGACTCGAATAAAAGGTACATCTTATATGAATCAAAGGGGATGCCTCGACTAAAAGGTACGTCATATAGGAATCAAAGTAAATAACTCGACTAAAAGGTATGTATTCCAGGGGTCAAAGGGGATGACTCGACTAAAAGGTACGTCTTATAAGAATCAAAGGGGATAGCTCGACTAAAAGGTACATCTTATAGGAATTAAAGGGGATGAATCGACTAAAAGGTACGTCTTATAGGAATCAAAAGGGATGACTCGACTAGAAGAAACGTCTTATAGGAATCAAAGGAAATGACTCGACTAAAAGGTACGTCTTTTAGGGGTCAAAGGGGATGACTTGACTAAAAGGTACGTCTTATAGGAATCAAGTGAAATGACTCGACTAAAAGGTACGTCTTCTAGGAATCCAAGGAAATGACTCAACTAAAAGGTACGTCTTATAGTAATCAAAGGAGATGACTAGACTAAAAGGTACGTCTTATAGGAATCAAAGGGGATGAATCGACTAAAAGGTACGTCTTATAGGAATCAAGGGAAATGACTCGACTAAAAGGTACGTCTTCAAAGAATCAAAGGAAATGACTCAACTAAAAGGTACCTGTTATTGGAATCAAAGGGGATGACTCGACTAAAAGGTACGTATTCTTGGGGTCAAAGGAGATGACTCGACTAAAAGGTACGTCTTATAGGAATCAAAGGAAATGATTCAACTAAAAGGTACGTCTTATACGAATCAAAGGAAATGACTCGACTAAAACGTACGTCTTCTAGGGGTCAATGGGGATGACTCGACTAAAAAGTACGTCTTGTAGGAATCAAAGGAGATGACTCTACTAAAAGGTACGTCTTATAGGAATCAAGGGAAATGACTCGACTAGAAGAAACGTCTTATAGGAATCAAAGGAAATGACTCGACTAAAACGTACGTCTGTTAGGGGTCAAAGGGGATGACTAGACTAAAAGTTACGTCTTATAGAAATCCAAGGGGATGACTCGACTAAAAGGTACATCTTGTAGGAATCAAGGGAAATGACTCGACTAAAAGGTATGTCTTCAAGGAATCAAAGGAAATGACTCAACTAAAAGGTACGTCTTATCGGAATCAAAGGGGATGACTCGACTAAAAAGTACGTCTTATAGGAATCAAAGTAAATAACTCGACTAAAAGGTATGTATTCCAGGGGTCAAAGGGGATGACTCGACTAAAAGGTACGTCTTATAAGAATCAATGGGGATAACTCGACTAAAAGGTATGTCTTATAGGAATCAAAGGGGATGAATCGACTAAAAGGTACGTCTTATAGGAATCAAAAGGGATGACTCGACTAGAAGAAAATTCTTATAGGAATCAAAGGAAATGACTCGACTAAAAGGTACGTCTTTTAGGGGTCAAAGGGGATGACTCGACTAAAAGGTACGTCTTATAGGAATCAAGTGAAATGACTCGACTAAAAGGTACGTCTTCTAGGAATCCAAGGAAATGACTCAACTAAAAGGTACGTGTTATAGTAATCAAAGGAGATGACTCGACTAAAAGGTACGTCTTATAGGAATCAAAGTAAATAACTCGACTAAAAGGTATGTATTCCAGGGGTCAAAGGGGATGACTCGACTAAAAGGTACGTCTTATAAGAATCATAGGGGATAACTCGACTAAAAGGTACGTCTTATAGGAATCAAAGGGGATGAATCGACTAAAAGGTACGTCTTATAGGAATCAAAAGGGATGACTCGACTAGAAGAAACGTCTTATAGGAATCAAAGGAAATGACTCGACTAAAAGGTACGTCTTTTAGGGGTCAAAGGGGATGACTAGACTAAAAGTTACGTCTTACAGAAATCAAGTGAAATGACTCGACTAAAAGGTACGACTTCTAGGAATCCAAGGAAATGACTCAACTAAAAGGTACGTCTTATAGGAATCAAGGGAAATGACTCGACTAAAAGGTACGTCTTCAAAGAATCAAAGGAAATGATTCAACTAAAAGGTACCTGTTATAGGAATCAAAGGGGATGACTCGACTAAAAGGTACGTATTCTTGGGGTCAAAGGAGATGACTCGACTAAAAGGTACGTCTTATAGGAATCAAAGGAAATGATTCAACTATAAGGTACGTCTTATACGAATCAAAGGAAATGACTCGACTGAAACGTACGTCTTCTAGGGGTCAATGGGGATGACTCGACTAAAAGGTACGTCTTATAGGAATCAAAGGAGATGACTCTACTAAAAGGTACGTCTTATAGGAATCAAGGGAAATGACTCGACTAGAAGAAACGTCTTATAGGAATCAAAGGAAATGACTCGACTAAAACGTACGTCTGTTAGGGGTCCAAGGGGATGACTCGACTAAAAGGTACGTCTTATAGGAATCAAAGTGGATGACTTAACTAAAAGGTACGTCTTGTAGGAATCAAGGGAAATGACTCGACTAAAAGGTATGTCTTCAAGGAATCAAAGGAAACGACTCAACTAAAAGGTACGTCTTATAGGAATCAAGGGAAATGACTTAACTAAAAGGTACGTCTTCAAAGAATCAAAGGAAATGACTCAACTAAAAGGTACCTGTTATAGGAATCAAAGGGGATGACTCGACTAAAAGGTACGTATTCTTGGGGTCAAAGGAGATGACTCGACTAAAAGGTACGTCTTATAGGAATCAAAGGAAATGATTCAACTAAAAGGTATGTCTTATACGAATCAAAGGAAATGACTCGACTAAAACGTACGTCTTCTAGGGGTCAATGGGGATGACTCGACTAAAAGGTACGTCTTATAGGAATCAAAGGAGATGACTCTACTAAAAGGTACGTCTTATAGGAATCAAGGGAAATGACTCGACTAGAAGAAACGTCTTATAGGAATCAAAGGAAATGACTCGACTAAAACGTACGTCTGTTAGGGGTCAAAGGGGATGACTAGACTAAAAGTTACGTCTTATAGAAATCCAAGGGGATGACTCGACTAAAAGGTACATCTTGTAGGAATCAAGGGAAATGACTCGACTAAAAGGTATGTCTTCAAGGAATCAAAGGAAATGACTCAACTAAAAGGTACGTCTTATCGTAATCAAAGGGGATGACTCGACTAAAAAGTACGTCTTATATGAATCAAAGGGGATGACTCGACTAAAAGGTACGTCATGTAGGAATCAAAGTAAATAACTCGACTAAAAGGTATGTATTCCAGGGGTCAAAGGGGATGACTCGACTAAAAGGTACGTCTTATAAGAATCAATGGGGATAACTCGACTAAAAGGTATGTCTTATAGGAATCAAAGGGGATGAATCGACTAAAAGGTACGTCTTATAGGAATCAAAAGGGATGACTCGACTAGAAGAAACGTCTTATAGGAATCAAAGGAAATGACTCGACTAAAAGGTACGTCTTTTAGGGGTCAAAGGGGATGACTCGACTAAAAGGTACGTCTTATAGGAATCAAGTGAAATGACTCGACTAAAAGGTACGTCTTCTAGGAATCCAAGGAAATGACTCAACTAAAAGGTACGTGTTATAGTAATCAAAGGAGATGACTCGACTAAAAGGTACGTCTTATAGGAAACAAAGGAGATGACTCGACTAAAAGGTACGTCTTATAGGAATCAAAGTAAATAACTCGACTAAAAGGTATGTATTCCAGGGGTCAAAGGGGATGACTCGACTAAAAGGTACGTCTTATAAGAATCATAGGGGATAACTCGACTAAAAGGTACGTCTTATAGGAATCAAAGGGGATGAATCGACTAAAAGGTACGTCTTATAGGAATCAAAAGGGATGACTCGACTAGAAGAAACGTCTTATAGGAATCAAAGGAAATGACTCGACTAAAAGGTACGTCTTTTAGGGGTCAAAGGGGATGACTAGACTAAAAGTTACGTCTTACAGAAATCAAGTGAAATGACTCGACTAAAAGGTACGACTTCTAGGAATCCAAGGAAATGACTCAACTAAAAGGTACGTCTTATAGGAATCAAGGGAAATGACTCGACTAAAAGGTACGTCTTCAAAGAATCAAAGGAAATGACTCAACTAAAAGGTACCTGTTATAGGAATCAAAGGGGATGACTCGACTAAAAGGTACGTATTCTTGGGGTCAAAGGAGATGACTCGACTAAAAGGTACGTCTTATAGGAATCAAAGGAAATGATTCAACTAAAAGGTACGTCTTATACGAATCAAAGGAAATGACTCGACTAAAACGTACGTCTTCTAGGGGTCAATGGGGATGACTCGACTAAAAGGTACGTCTTATAGGAATCAAAGGAAATGATTCAACTATAAGGTACGTCTTATACGAATCAAAGGAAATGACTCGACTAAAAGGTACGTATTCTTGGGGTCAAAGGAGATGACTCGACTAAAAGGTACGTCTTATAGGAATCAAAGGAAATGATTCAACTATAAGGTACGTCTTATACGAATCAAAGGAAATGACTCGACTGAAACGTACGTCTTCTAGGGGTCAATGGGGATGACTCGACTAAAAGGTACGTCTTATAGGAATCAAAGGAGATGACTCTACTAAAAGGTACGTCTTATAGGAATCAAGGGAAATGACTCGACTAGAAGAAACGTCTTATAGGAATCAAAGGAAATGACTCGACTAAAACGTACGTCTGTTAGGGGTCCAAGGGGATGACTCGACTAAAAGGTACGTCTTATAGGAATCAAAGTGGATGACTTAACTAAAAGGTACGTCTTGTAGGAATCAAGGGAAATGACTCGACTAAAAGGTATGTCTTCAAGGAATCAAAGGAAACGACTCAACTAAAAGGTACGTCTTATCGGAATCAAAGGGGATGACTCGAATAAAAGGTACATCTTATATGAATCAAAGGGGATGACTCGACTAAAAGGTACGTCATATAGGAATCAAAGTAAATAACTCGACTAAAAGGTATGTATTCCAGGGGTCAAAGGGGATGACTCGACTAAAAGGTACGTCTTATAAGAATCAAAGGGGATAGCTCGACTAAAAGGTACATCTTATAGGAATTAAAGGGGATGAATCGACTAAAAGGTACGTCTTATAGGAATCAAAAGGGATGACTCGACTAGAAGAAACGTCTTATAGGAATCAAAGGAAATGACTCGACTAAAAGGTACGTCTTTTAGGGGTCAAAGGGGATGACTTGACTAAAAGGTACGTCTTATAGGAATCAAGTGAAATGACTCGACTAAAAGGTACGTCTTCTAGGAATCCAAGGAAATGACTCAACTAAAAGGTACGTCTTATAGTAATCAAAGGAGATGACTAGACTAAAAGGTACGTCTTATAGGAATCAAAGGGGATGAATCGACTAAAAGGTACGTCTTATAGGAATCAAGGGAAATGACTCGACTAAAAGGTACGTCTTCAAAGAATCAAAGGAAATGACTCAACTAAAAGGTACCTGTTATAGGAATCAAAGGGGATGACTCGACTAAAAGGTACGTATTCTTGGGGTCAAAGGAGATGACTCGACTAAAAGGTACGTCTTATAGGAATCAAAGGAAATGATTCAACTAAAAGGTACGTCTTATACGAATCAAAGGAAATGACTCGACTAAAACGTACGTCTTCTAGGGGTCAATGGGGATGACTCGACTAAAAGGTACGTCTTATTTGAATCAAAGGAGATGACTCTACTAAAAGGTACGTCTTATAGGAATCAAGGGAAATGACTCGACTAGAAGAAACGTCTTTTAGGAATCAAAGGAAATGACTCGACTAAAACGTACGTCTGTTAGGGGTCAAAGGGGATGAATAGACTAAAAGTTACGTCTTATAGAAATCCAAGGGGATGACTCGACTAAAAGGTACATCTTGTAGGAATCAAGGGAAATGACTCGACTAAAAGGTATGTCTTCAAGGAATCAAAGGAAATGACTCAACTAAAAGGTACGTCTTATCGGAATCAAAGGGGATGACTCGACTAAAAAGTACGTCTTATATGAATCAAAGGGGATGACTCGACTAAAAGGTACGTCATGTAGGAATCAAAGTAAATAACTCGACTAAAAGGTATGTATTCCAGGGGTCAAAGGGGATGACTCGACTAAAAGGTACGTCTTATAAGAATCAATGGGGATAACTCGACTAAAAGGTATGTCTTATAGGAATCAAAGGGGATGAATCGACTAAAAGGTACGTCTTATAGGAATCAAAAGGGATGACACGACTAGAAGAAACGTCTTATAGGAATCAAAGGAAATGACTCGACTAAAAGGTACGTCTTTTAGGGGTCAAAGGGGATGACTCGACTAAAAGGTACGTCTTATAGGAATCAAGTGAAATGACTCGACTAAAAGGTACGTCTTCTAGGAATCCAAGGAAATGACTCAACTAAAAGGTACGTGTTATAGTAATCAAAGGAGATGACTCGACTAAAAGGTACGTCTTATAGGAAACAAAGGAGATGACTCGACTAAAAGGTACGTCTTATAGGAATCAAAGTAAATAACTCGACTAAAAGGTATGTATTCCAGGGGTCAAAGGGGATGACTCAACTAAAAGGTACGTCTTATAAGAATCATAGGGGATAACTCGACTAAAAGGTACGTCTTATAGGAATCAAAGGGGATGAATCGACTAAAAGGTACGTCTTATAGGAATCAAAAGGGATGACTCGACTAGAAGAAACGTCTTATAGGAATCAAAGGAAATGACTCGACTAAAAGGTACGTCTTTTAGGGGTCAAAGGGGATGACTAGACTAAAAGTTACGTCTTACAGAAATCAAGTGAAATGACTCGACTAAAAGGTACGACTTCTAGGAATCCAAGGAAATGACTCAACTAAAAGGTACGTCTTATAGTAATCAAAGGAGATGACTCGACTAAAAGGTACATCATATAGGAATCAAAGGGGATGAATCGACTAAAAGGTACATCTTATAGGAATCAAGGGAAATGACTCGACTAAAAGGTACGTCTTCAAAGAATCAAAGGAAATGACTCAACTAAAAGGTACGTGTTAAAGGAATCAAAGGGGATGACTCGACTAAAAGGTACGTATTCTTGGGGTCAAAGGAGATGACTCGACTAAAAGGTACGTCTTATAGGATTCAAAGGAAATGACTCAACTAAAAGGTACTTCTTATAGGAATCAAGGGAAATGACTCGACTAAAAGGTACGTCTTTTAGGAATCAAAGGGGATGACTCGACTAAAAGGTACGTCTTATAGGAATCAAATGGGATGACTCGACCAAAAGGTACGTCTTATAGAAATCCAAGGGGATGACTCGACTAAAAGGTACGTCTTATAGGAATCAAAGTGGATGACTCAACTAAAAGGTACTTCTTGTAGGAATCAAGGGAAATGACTTGACTAAAAGGTATGTCTTCAAGGAATCAAAGGAAATGACTCAACTAAAAGGTACGTCTTATGGGAATCAAAGGGGATGACTCGACTAAAAGGTACATCTTATATGAATCAAAGGGGATGACTCGACTAAAAGGTACGTCATATAGGAATCAAAGTAAATAACTCGACTAAAAGGTATGTATTCCAGGGGTCAAAGGGGATGACTCGACTAAAAGGTACGTCTTATAAGAATCAAATGGGATAACTCGACTAAAAGGTACGTCTTATAGTAATCAAAGGGGATGAATCGACTAAAAGGTACGTCTTATAGGAATCAAAAGGGATGACTCGACTAGAAGAAACGTCTTATAGGAATCAAAGGAAATGACTCGACTAAAAGGTACGTCTTTTAGGGGTCAAAGGGGATGACTCGACTAAAAGGTACGTCTTATAGGAATCAAGTGAAATGACTCGACTAAAAGGTACGTCTTCTAGGAATCCAAGGAAATGACTCAACTAAAAGGTACGTCTTATAGTAATCAAAGGAGATGACTAGACTAAAAGGTACGTCTTATAGGAATCAAGGGAAATGACTCGACTAAAAGGTACGTCTTCAAAGAATCAAAGGAAATGACTCAACTAAAAGGTACCTGTTATAGGAATCAAAGGGGATGACTCGACTAAAAGGTACGTATTCTTGGGTTCAAAGGAGATGACTCGACTAAAAGGTACGTCTTATAGGAATCAAAGGAAATGATTCAACTAAAAGGTACGTCTTATACGAATCAAAGGAAATGACTCGACTAAAACGTACGTCTTCTAGGGGTCAATGGGGATGACTCGACTAAAAGGTACGTCTTATAGGAATCAAAGGAGATGACTCTACTAAAAGGTACGTCTTATAGGAATCAAGGGAAATGACTCGACTAGAAGAAACGTCTTATAGGAATCAAAGGAAATGACTCGACTAAAACGTACGTCTGTTAGGGGTCAAAGGGGATGACTAGACTAAAAGTTACGTCTTATAGAAATCCAAGGGGATGACTCGACTAAAAGGTACGTCTTGTAGGAATCAAGGGAAATGACTCGACTAAAAGGTATGTCTTCAAGGAATCAAAGGAAATGACTCAACTAAAAGGTACGTCTTATCGGAATCAAAGGGGATGACTCGACTAAAAAGTACGTCTTATATGAATCAAAGGGGATGACTCGACTAAAAGGTACGTCATGTAGGAATCAAAGTAAATAACTCGACTAAAAGGTATGTATTCCAGGGGTCAAAGGGGATGAATCGACTAAAAGGTACGTCTTATAAGAATCAAAGGGGATAAGTCGACTAAAAGGTACGTCTTATAGGAATCAAAGGGGATGAATCGACGAAAAGGTACGTCTTATAGGAATCAAAAGGGATGACTCGACTAGAAGAAACGTCTTATAGGAATCAAAGGAAATGACTCGACTAAAAGGTACGTCTTTTAGGGGTCAAAGGGGATGACTCGACTAAAAGGTACGTCTTATAGGAATCAAGTGAAATGACTCGACTAAAAGGTACGTCTTCTAGGAATCCAAGGAAATGACTCAACTAAAAGGTACGTCTTATAGTAATCAAAGGAGATGACTCGACTAAAAGGTACATCTTATAGGAAACAAAGGAGATGACTCGACTAAAAGGTACGTCTTATAGGAATCAAGGGAAATGACTCGACTAAAAGGTACGTCTTTTAGGAATCAAAGGGGATGACTCGACTAAAAGGTACGTCTTATAGGAATCAAAGGGGATGACTCGACCAAAAGGTACGTCTTATTGAAATCCAAGGGGATGACTCGACTAAAAGGTACGTCTTATAGGAATCAAAGTGGATGACTCAACTACAAGGTACGTTTTGAAGGAATCAAGGGAAATAACTCGACTAATAGGTACGTCTTATAGGAATCAAAGGGGATGACTCAACTAAAAGGTACGTCTAATAGGAATCAAATGGGATGATTCAACTAAAAGGTACGTCTTATAGGAATTAAAGGGGATGACTCGACTAAAAGGTACCTCATATAGGAATCAAAGTAAATAACTTGTCTAAAAGGTACGTATTCCAGGGGTCAAAGGGGATGACTCGACTAAAAGGTACGTCTTATAAGAATCAAAAGGGATGACTCGACTAAAAGGTACGTCTTATAGGAATCAAAGGAGATGACTCGACTAAAACGTACGACTTCTAGGGGTCAAAGGGGATGACTCGACTAAATGGTACGTCTTATAGAAATCAAGTTAAATGACTCGACTAAAAGGTACGTCTTCTAGGAATCCAAGGAAATGACTCAACTAAAAGGTACGTCTTATAGTAATTAAAGAAGATGACTCGACTAAAAGGTACGTCTTATAGGAATCAAGTGAAATGACTCGACTAAAAGGTACGTCTTCTAGGAATCCAAGGAAATGACTCAACTAAAAGGTACGTCTTATAGTAATCAAAGGTGATGACTCGACTAAAAGGTATGTCTTATAGGAAACAAAGGAGATGACTCGACTAAAAGGTACGTCTTATAGGAATCAAGGGAAATGACTCGACTAAAAGGTACGTCTTTTAGGGATCAAAGGGGATGACTCGACTAAAAGGTACGTCTTATAGGAATCAAAGGGGATGACTCGACCAAAAGGTACGTCTTATTGAAATCCAAGGGGATGACTCGACTAAAAGGTACGTCTTATAGGAATCAAAGTGGATGACTCAACTACAAGGTACGTTTTGTAGGAATCAAGGGAAATAACTCGACTAAAAGGTACGTCTTATAGGAATCAAAGGGGATGACTCAACTAAAAGGTACGTCTAATAGGAATCAAAGGGGATGATTCAACTAAAAGGTACGTCTTATAGGAATTAAAGGGGATGACTCGACTAAAAGGTACCTCATATAGGAATCAAAGTAAATAACATGACTAAAAGGTACGTATTCCAGGGGTCAAAGGGGATGACTCGACTAAAAGGTACGTCTTATAAGAATCAAAAGGGATGACTCGACTAAAAGGTACGTCTTATAGGAATCAAAGGAGATGACTCGACTAAAAGGTACGACTTCTAGGGGTCAAAGGGGATGACTCGACTAAATGGTACGTCTTATAGAAATCAAGTTAAATGACTCGACTAAAAGGTACGTCTTCTAGGAATGCAAGGAAATGACTCAACTAAAAGGTACGTCTTATAGTAATCAAAGGAGATGACTCGACTAAAAGGTACGTATTATAAGAATCAAAGGGGTTGAATCGACTAAAAGGTACGTCTTATAGGAATCAAGGGAAATGACTCGACTAAAAGGTACGTCTTATAGGAATCAAAGGGAATGACTCGACTAAAAGGTACGTCGAATAGGAATCAAAGGGGATGACTTAACTAAAAGGTACATCTTATAGGAATCAAAGGGGATGACTCCACTAAAAGGTACGTATTCTAGGAGTCAAAGGGGATGACTCGATTAAAAGGTACGTATTCTAGGAGTCAAAGGGGATGACTCGACTAAAAGGTACTTCTTATAAGAATCAATGGGGACGACTCGACTAAAAGGTACGTCTTATAGGAATCAAAGGGGATGACTCGACTAAAAGGTACGTCTTATAGGAATCAAAAGGGATGACTCGACTAAAAGAAACGTCTTATAGGAATCAAAGGAAATGATTCGACTAAAAGGTACGTCTTCTAGGGGTCAAAATGGATGACTCGACTAAAAGGTACGTCTTATAGAAATCAAGTGAAATGACTCGACTAAAAGGTACGTCTTCTAGGAATCCAAGGAAATGACTCAACTAAAAGGTACGTCTAATAGTAATCAAAGGAGATGACTCGACTAAAAGGTACGTCTTATAGGAATCAAAGGGGATGATTCAACTAAAAGGTACGTCTTATAGGAATCTAAGGGGATGACTCGACTAAAATGTACATCTTATAGGAATCAAGGGAAATGACTCGACTAAAAGGTATGTCTTCAAGGAATCAAAGGAAATGACTCAACTAAAAGGTACGTCTTATCGGAATCAAAGGGGATGACTCGACTAAAAGGTACGTCTTATATGAATCAAAGGGGATGACTCGACTAAAAGGTACGTCATATAGGAATCGAAGTAAATAACTCGACTAAAAGGTATGTATTCCAGGGGTCAAAGGGGATGACTCGACTAAAAGATACGTCTTATAAGAATCATAGGGGATAACTCGACTAAAAGGTACGTCTTATAGGAATCAAAGGGGATGAATCTACTAAAAGGTACGTCTTAGAGGAATCAAAAGGGATGACTCGACTAGAAGAAACGTCTTATAGGAATCAAAGGAAATGACTCGACTAAAAGGTACGTCTTTTAGGGGTCAAAGGGGATGACTAGACTAAAAGTTACGTCTTATAGAAATCAAGTGAAATGACTCGACTAAAAGGTACGACTTCTAGGAATCCAAGGAAATGACTCAACAAAAAGGTACGTCTTATAGTAATCAAAGGAGATGACTCGACTAAAAGGTACGTCTTATAGGAATCAAAGGGGATGAATCGACTAAAAGGTACGTCTTATAGGAATCAAGGGAAATGACTCGACTAAAAGGTACGTCTTCAAAGAATCAAAGGAAATGACTCAACTAAAAGGTACGTGTTATAGGAATCAAAGGGGATGACTCGACTAAAAGGTACGTATTCTTGGGGTCAAAGGAGATGACTCGACTAAAAGGTACGTCTTATAGGAATCAAAGGAAATGACTCAACTAAAAGGTACGTCTTATACGAATCAAAGGAAATGAATCGACTAAAACGTACCTCTTCTAGGGGTCAATGGGGATGACTCGACTAAAAGGTACGTCATATAGGAATCAAAGGGGATGACTCGACTATAAGGTACATCTTATAGGAAACAAAGGAGATGACTCGACTAAAAGGTACGTCTTATAGGAATCAAGGGAAATGACTCGACTAAAAGGTACGTCTTTTAGGAATCAAAGGGGATGACTCGACTAAAAGATACGTCTTATAGGAATCAAAGGGGATGACTCGACCAAAAGATACGTCTTATAGAAATCCAAGGGGATGACTCGACTAAAAGGTACGTCTTATAGGAATCAAAGTGGATGACTCAACTAAAAGGTACGTCTTGTAGGAATCAAGGGAAATGACTCGACTAAAAGGTACGTCTTATAGGAATCAAAGGGGATGACTCAACTAAAAGGTACGTCTAATAGAAATCAAAGGGGATGATTCAACTAAAAGGTACGTCTTATAGGAATTAAAGGGGATAACTCGACTAAAAGGTACCTCATATAGGAATCAAAGTAAATAACTTGACTAAAAGGTACGTATTCCAGGTGTCAAAGGGGATGACTCGACTAAAAGGTACGTCTTATTAGAATCAAAAGGGATGACTCGACTAAAAGGTACGTCTTATAAGAATCAAAGAAGATGACTCGACTAAAAGGTTCGACTTCTAGGGGTCAAAGGGGATGAATCGACTAAAAGGTACGTCTGATAGGAATCAAAAGGGATGACTCGACTAGAAGAAACGTCTTATAGGAATAAAAGGAAATGACTCGACTAAAAGGTACGTCTTTTAGGGGTCAAAGGGGATGACTAGACTAAAAGTTACGTCTTATAAGAATCAAGTGAAATGACTCGACTAAAAGGTACGTCTTCTAGGAATCCAAGGAAATGACTCAACTAAAAGGTACGTCTTATAGTAATCAAAGGAGATGACTCGACTAAAAGGTACGTCTTATAGGAATCAAAGGGGATGAATCGACTAAAAGATACGTCTTATAGGAATCAAGGGAAATTACTCGACTAAAAGGTACGTCTTCAAAGAATCAAAGGAAACGACTAAACTAAAAGGTACGTGTTATAGGAATCAAAGGGGATGACTCGACTAAAAGGTACGTATTCTTGGGGTCAAAGGAGATGACTCGACTAAAAGGTACGTCTTATAGGAATCAAAGGAAATGACTCAACTAAAAGGTACGTCTTATACGAATCAAAAGAAATGACTCGACTAAAACGTACGTCTTCTAGGGGTCAATGGGGATGACTCGACTAAAAGGTACGTCTTATAGGAATCAAAGGGGATGACTCGACTATAAGGTACATCTTATAGGAAACAAAGGAGATGACTCGACTAAAAGGTACGTCTTATAGGAATCAAGGGAAATGACTCGACTAAAAGGTACGTCTTTTAGGAATCAAAGGGGATGACTCGACTAAAAGGTACGTCTTATAGGAATCAAAGGGGATGACTCGACCAAAAGGTACGTCGTATAGAAATCCAAGGGGATGACTCAACTAAAAGGTACGTCTTATAGGAATCAAAGTGGATGACTCAACTAAAAGGTACGTCTTGTAGGAATCAAGGGAAATGACTCGACTAAAAGGTATGTCTTCAAGGAGTCAAAGGAAATGACTCAACTAAAAGGTACGTCTTATCAGAATCAAAGGGTATGACTCGACTAAAAGGTACGTCTTATCTGAATCAAAGGGGATGACTCGACTAAAAGGTACGTCATATAGGAATCAAAGTAAATAACTCGACTAAAAGGTATGTATTCCAGGGGTCAAAGGGGATGACTCAACTAAAAGGTACGTCTTATAAGAATCAAAGGGGATAACTCGACTAAAAGGTACGTCTTATAGGAATCAAAGGGGATGAATCGACTAAAAGGTACGTCTTATAGGAATCAAAAGGGATGACTCGACTAGAAGAAACGTCTTATAGGAATCAAAGGAAATGACTCGACTAAAAGGTACGTCTTCTAGGGGTCAAAATGGATGACTCGACTAAAAGGTACGTCTTATAGAAATCAAGTGAAATGACTCGACTAAAAGGTACGTCTTCTAGGAATCCAAGGAAATGACTCAACTAAAAGGTACGTCTAATAGTAATCAAAGGAGATGACTCGACTAAAAGGTACGTCTTATAGGAATCAAAGGGGATGATTCAACTAAAAGGTACGTCTTATAGGAATCTAAGGGGATGACTCGACTAAAATGTACGTCTTATAGGAATCAAGGGAAATGACTCGACTAAAAGGTATGTCTTCAAGGAATCAAAGGAAATGACTCAACTAAAAGGTACGTCTTATCGGAATCAAAGGGGATGACTCGACTAAAAGGTACGTCTTATATGAATCAAAGGGGATGACTCGACTAAAAGGTACGTCATATAGGAATCGAAGTAAATAACTCGACTAAAAGGTATGTATTGCAGGGGTCAAAGGGGATGACTCGACTAAAAGATACGTCTTATAAGAATCATAGGGGATAACTCGACTAAAAGGTACGTCTTATAGGAATCAAAGGGGATGAATCTACTAAAAGGTACGTCTTAGAGGAATCAAAAGGGATGACTCGACTAGAAGAAACGTCTTATAGGAATCAAAGGAAATGACTCGACTAAAAGGTACGTCTTTTAGGGGTCAAAGGGGATGACTAGACTAAAAGTTACGGCTTATAGAAATCAAGTGAAATGACTCGACTAAAAGGTACGACTTCTAGGAATCCAAGGAAATGACTCAACAAAAAGGTACGTCTTATAGTAATCAAAGGAGATGACTCGACTAAAAGGTACGTCTTATAGGAATCAAAGGGGATGAATCGACTAAAAGGTACGTCTTATAGGAATCAAGGGAAATGACTCGACTAAAAGGTACGTCTTCAAAGAATCAAAGGAAATGACTCAACTAAAAGGTACGTGTTATAGGAATCAAAGGGGATGACTCGACTAAAAGGTACGTATTCTTGGGGTCAAAGGAGATGACTCGACTAAAAGGTACGTCTTATAGGAATCAAAGGAAATGACTCAACTAAAAGGTACGTCTTATACGAATCAAAGGAAATGAATCGACTAAAACGTACCTCTTCTAGGGGTCAATGGGGATGACTCGACTAAAAGGTACGTCATATAGGAATCAAAGGGGATGACTCGACTATAAGGTACATCTTATAGGAAACAAAGGAGATGACTCGACTAAAAGGTACGTCTTATAGGAATCAAGGGAAATGACTCGACTAAAAGGTACGTCTTCAAAGAATCAAAGGAAATGACTCAACTAAAAGGTACGTGTTATAGGAATCAAAGGGGATGACTCGACTAAAAGGTACGTATTCTAGGGGTCAAAGGAGATGACTCGACTAAAAGGTACGTCTCATAGGAATCAAAGGAAATGACTCAACTAAAAGGTACGTCATATACGAATCAAAGGAAATGACTCGACTAAAACGTACGTCTTCTAGGGGTCAATGGGGATGACTCGACTAAAAGGTACGTCTTATAGGAATCAAAGGGGATGACTCGACTAAAAGGTACGTCTTATAGGAAACAAGGAGATGACTCCACTAAAAGGTACGTCTTATAGGAATCAAGGGAAATGACTCGACTAAAAGGTACGTCTTTTAGGAATCAAAGGGGATGACTCGACTACAAGGTACGTCTTATAGGAATCAAAGGGGATGACTCGACCTCAAGGTACGTCTTATAGAAATCCAAGGGGATGACTCGACTAAAAGGTACGTCTTATAGGAATCAAAGTGGATGACTCAACTAAAAGGTACGTCTCGTAGGAATCAAGGGAAATGACTCGACTAAAAGGTACGTCTTATAGGAATCAAAGGGGATGACTCAACTAAAAGGTACGTCTAATAGGAATCAAAGGGGATGACTTAACTAAAAGGTACGTCTTATAGAAATCAAAGGGGATGACTCGACTAAAAGGTACGTCATATAGGAATCAAAGTAAATAACTTGACCAAAAGGTACGTATTCCATGGGTCAAAGGGGATGGCTCGACTAAAAGATACGTCTTATAAGGATCAAAAGGGATGACTCGACTAATAAAAATATCATATAGGAATCAAAGGAAATGACTCGACTAAAAGGTACGTCTTCTAGGGGTTAAAGGGGATGACTCGACTAAAAGGTACGTCTTATAGGAATCAAGTGAAATGACTCGACTAAAAGGTACGTCTTCTTGGAATCCAAGGAAATGACTCCACTAAAAGGTACGTCTTATAGTAATCAAAGGAGATGACTCGACTAAAAGGTACGTCTTATAGGAATCAAAGGGGATGAATCGACTAAAATATACTTCTTATAGGAATCAAGGGAAAGGACTCGACTAAAGGTACGTCTTCAAGGAATCAAAGGAAATGACTCAACTAAAAGGTACGTCTTATAGGAATCAAAGGGGATGACTCGACTAAAAGGTACGTATTCTAGGGGTCAAAGGTGACGACTCGACTAAAAGGTACTTCTTATAGGAATCAAAGGAAATGACTCAACTAAAAGGTACGTCTTATAGGAATCAAAGGAAATGACTTGACTAAAACGTACGTCTTCTAGGGGTCAAAGGGGATGACTCGACGAAATGTTACGTCTTATAGGAATCAAAGGGGATGAATCGACTAAAAGGTACGTCTTATAGGAATCAAAGGAGATGACTCGACTAAAAGGTACGTCTTATAGGAATCAAGGGAAATGAGTCGACTAAAAGGCACGACTTTTAGGAATCAAAGGGGATGACTCGACTAAAAGGTACGTCTTATAGGAATCAAAGGGGATGACTCGACTAAAAGGTACGTCTAATAGGAATCAATGGGGATGACTCAACTAAAAGGTACGTCTTATAGGAATCAAAGGGGATGACTCGACTAAAAGGTACGTCATATAGGATTCAAAGTAAATAACTCGACTAAAAGGTACGTATTCCAAGAGTCAAAAGGGATGACTCGACTAAAAGGTACGTCTTATAAGAATCAAAGGGGATGACTCGACTAAAAGAAACGTCTTATAGGAATCAAAGGAAATGACTCGACTAAAAGGTACGTCTTCTAGGGGTCAAAGGGGATGACTCGACTAAAAGGTACGTCTTATAGAAATCAAGTGAAATGACTCGACTAAAAGGTACGTCTTCTAGGAATCCTAGGAAATGACTCAACTAAAAGGTACGTCTAATAGTAATCAAAGGGATGAATCAACTAAAAGGTACGTCTTATAGGAATCTAAGGGGATGACTCGACTAAAAGGTACGTCTTATAGGAATCAAGGGAAATGACTCGACTAAAAGGTACCTCTTTAAGGAATCAAAGGAAATGACTCAACTAAAAGGTACGTCTTATCGGAATCAAAGGGGATGACTCGACTAAAAGGTACGTCTTATATGAATCAAAGGGGATGACTCGACTAAAAGGTACGTCATATAGGAATCAAAATAAATAACTCAACTAAAAGGTATGTATTCCAGGGGTTAAAGGGGATGACTCGACTAAAAGGTACGTCTTATAAGAATCAAACGGGATAACTCGACTAAAAGGTATGTCTTATAGGAATCAAAGGGGATGAATCGACTAAAAGGTACGTCTTATAGGAATCAAAAGGGATGACTCGACTAGAAGAAACGTCTTATAGGAATCAAAGGAAATGACTCGACTAAAAGGTACGTCTTTTAGGGGTCAAAGGGGATGACTCGACTAAAACGTACGTCTTATAGGAATCAAGTGAAATGACTCGACTAAAAGGTACGTCTTCTAGGAATCCAAGGAAATGACTCAACTAAAAGGTACGTCTTATAGTAATCAAAGGAGATGACTCGACTAAAAGATACGTCTAATAGGAATCAAAGGGGATGAATCGACTAAAAGGTACGTCTTATAGGAATCAAGGGAAATGACTCGACTAAAAGGTACGTCATCAAAGAATCAAAGGAAATGACTCAACTAAAACGTACGTGTTATAGGAATCAAAGGGGATGACTCGACTAAAAGGTACGTATTCTAGGGGTCAAAGGAGATGACTCGACTAAAAGGTACGTCTTATAGGAATCAAAGGAAATGACTCAACTAAAAGGTACGTCTTATACGAATCAAAGGAAATGACTCGACTAAAACGTACGTCTTCTAGGGGTCAATGGGGATGACTCGACTAAAAGGTACGTCTTATAGGAATCAAAGGGGATGACTCGACTAAAAGGTACGTCTTATAGGAAACAAAGGAGATGACTCGACTAAAAGGTACGTCTTATAGGAATCAAGGGAAATGACTCGACTAAAAGGTACGTCTTTTAGGAATCAAAGGGGATGACTCGACTAAAAGGTACGTCTTATAGGAATCAAAGGGGATGACTCGACCAAAAGGTACGTCTTATAGAAATCCAAGGGGATGACTCGACTAAAAGGTGCGTCTTATAGGAATCAAAGTGGATAACTCAACTAAAAGGTACGTCTTGTAGGAATCAAGGGAAATGACTCGACTAAAAGGTACGTCTTATAGGAATCAAAGGGGATGACTCAACTAAAAGGTACGTCTAATAGGAATCAAAGGGGATGACTCAACTAAAAGGTACGTCTTATAGGAATCAAAGGGGATGACTCGACTAAAAGGTACGTCATATAGGAATCAAAGTAAATAACTTGACTAAAAGGTACGTATTCTAGGGGTCAAAGGGGATGACTCGACTAAAAGGTACGTCTTATAAGAATCAAAGGGGATGACTCGACTAAAAGGTACGTCTTATAGGAATCAAAGGAGATGACTCGACTAAAAGGTACGTCTTATAGGAATCAAAAGGGATGACTCGACTATAAGAAACGTCTTATAGGAATCAAAGGAAATAACTCGACTAAAAGGTATGACTTCTAGGGTTCAAAGGGGATGACTCGACTAAAAGGTACGTCTTATAGAAATCAAGTTAAATGACTCGACTAAAAGATACGTCTTCTAGGAATCCAAGGAAATGACTAAACTAAAAGGTACGTCTTGTAGTAATCAAAGGAGATGACTCGACTAAAAGGTACGTCTTATAGGAATCAAAGGGGATGAATCGACTAAAAGGTACGTCTTATAGGAATCAAGGGAAATAACTCGACTAAAAGGTACGTCATATAGGAATCAAAGTAAATAACTCGACTAAAAGGTACGTATTCCAGGAGTCAAAGGGGATGACTCGAATAAAAGGTACGTCTTATAAGAATCAAAGGGGATGACTCGACTAAAAGGTACGTTTTATAGGAATCAAAGGGGATGACTCGACTATAAGGTACGTCTTATAGGAATCAAAAGGGATGACTCGACTAAAAGAAACGTCTTATAGGAATCAAAGGAACTGACTCGACTAAAGGGTACGTCTTCTAGGGGTCAAAGGGGATGACTCGACTAAAAGGTACGTCTTATACAAATCAAGTGAAATGACTCAACTAAAAGGTACGTCTTCTAGGAATCCAAGGAAATGACTCAACTAAAAGGTATGTCTAATAGTAATCAAAGGAGATGACTCGACTAAAAGGTACGTCTTATAGGAATCAAAGGGGATGAATCAACTAAAAGGTACGTCTTATAGGAATCTAAGGGGATGACTCGACTAAAAGGTACGTCTTATAGTAATCTAGGGAAATGACTCGACTAAAAGGTACGTCTTCAAGGAATCAAAGGAAATGACTCAACTAAAAGGTACGTCTTATCGGAATCAAAGGGGATGACTCGACTAAAAGGTACGTCTTATATGAATCAAAGGGGATGACTCGACTAAAAGGTTCGTCATATAGGAATCAAAGTAAATAACTCGACTAAAAAGTATGTATTCCAGGGGTCAAAGGGGATGACTCGACTAAAAGGTACGTCTTATAAGAATCAAACGGGATAACTCGACTAAAACGTACGTCATATAGGAATCAAAGGTGATGAATCGACTAAAAGGTACGTCTTATAGGAATAAAAAGGGATGACTCGACTAGAAGAAACGTCTTATAGGAATCAAAGGGAATGACTCGACTAAAAGGTACGTCTTTTAGGGGTCAAAGGGGATGACTCGACTAAAAGGTACGTCTTATAGGAATCAAGTGAAATGACTCGACTATAAGGTACGTCTTCTAGGAATCCAAGGAAATGACTCAACTAAAAGGTACGTCTTATAGTAATCAAAGGAGATGACTCGACTAAAAGGTACGTCTTATAGGAATCAAAGGGGATGAATCGACTAAAAGGTACGTCTTATAGGAATCAAGGGAAATGACTCGACTAAAAGGTACGTCTTCAAAGAATCAAAGGAAATGACTCAACTAAAAGGTACGTGTTATAGGAATCAAAGGGGATGACTCGACTAAAAGGTACGTCTTATAGGAATCAAAGGGGATGAATCGACTAAAAGGTACGTCTTATAGGAATCAAGGGAAATGACTCGACTAAAAGGTACGTCTTCAAAGAATCAAAGGAAATGACTCAACTAAAAGGTACGTGTTATAGGAATCAAAGGGGATGACTCGACTAAAAGGTACGTATTCTAGGGGTCAAAGGAGATGACTCGACTAAAAGGTACGTCTTATAGGAATCAAAAGAAATGACTCAACTAAAAGGTACGTCTTATACGAATCAATGGAAATGACTCGACTAAAACGTACGTCTTCTAGGGGTCAATGGGGATGACTCGACTAAAAGGTACGTCTTATAGGAATCAAAGGGGATGACTCGACTGAAAGGTACGTCTTATAGGAAACAAAGGAGATGACTCGACTAAAAGGTACGTCTTATTGGAATCAAGGGAAATGACTCGACTAAAAGGTACGTCTTTTAGGAATCAAAGGGGATGACTCGACTAAAAGGTACGTCTTATAGGAATCAAAGGGGATGACTCGACCAAAAGGTATGTCTTATAGAAATCCAAGGGGATGACTCGATTAAAAGGTACGTCTTATAGGAATCAAAGTGGATGACTCAACTAAAAGGTACGTTTTGTAGGAATCAAGGGAAATGACTCGACTAAAAGGTACGTCTTATAGGAATCAAAGTAAATAACTCGACTAAAAGGTACGTATTCCAGGAATCAGAGGGGATGACTCGACTAAAAGGTACGTCTTATAAGAATCAAAGAGGATGACTCGACTAAAAGGTACGTCTTATAGGAATCAAAGGGGATGACTCGACTAAAAGGTACGTCTTATAGGAATCAAAAGGGATGACTCGACTAAAAGAAACGTCTTATAGGAATCAAAGGAAATGACTCGACTAAAAGGTACGTCTTCTAGGGGTCAAAGGGGATGACTCGACTAAAAGGTACGTCTTATAGAAATCAAGTGAAATGACTCGACTAAAAAGTACGTCTTCTAGGAATCCAAGGAAATGACTCAACTAAAAGGTACGTCTAATAGTAATGAAAGGAGATAACTAAACTAAAAGGTACGTCTTATAGGAATCAAAGGGGATGAATCAACTAAAAGGTACGTCTTATAGGAATCTATGGGGATGACTCGACTAAAAGGTACGTCTTATAGGAATCAAGGGAAATGACTCGACTAAAAGGTACGTCTTCAAGGAATCAAAGGAAAAGACTCAACTAAAAGGTACGTCTTATCGGAATCAAAGGGGATGACTCGACTAAAAGGTACGTCTTATATGAATCAAATGGGATGACTCGACTAAAAGGTACGTCATATAGGAATCAAAGTAAATAACTCGACTAAAAGGTATGTATTCCAGGGGTCAAAGGGGATGACTCGACTAAAAGGTACGTCTTATAAGAATCAAACGGGATAACTCGACTAAAAGGTACGTCTTATAGGAATCAAAGTGGATGAATCGACTAAAAGGTACGTCTTATAGGAATCAATAGGGATGACTCGACTAGAAGAAACGTCTTATAGGAATCAAAGGAAATGACTCGACTAAAAGGTACGTCTTTTAGGGTTCAAAGGGGATGACTCGACTAAAAGGTACGTCTTATAGGAATCAAGTGAAATGACTCGACTAAAAGGTACGTCTTCTAGGAATCCAAGGAAATGACTCAACTAGAAGGTACGTCTTATAGTAATCAAAGGAGATGACTTGACTAAAAGGTACGTCTTATAGGAATCAAAGGGGATCAATCGACTAAAAGGTACGTCTTATAGGAATCAAGGGAAATGACTCGACTAAAAGGTACGTCTTCAAAGAATCAAAGGAAATGACTCAACTAAAAGGTACGTGTTATAGGAATCAAAGGGGATGACTCGACTAAAAGGTACGTATTCTAGGGGTCAAAGGAGATGACTCTACTAAAAGGTACGTCTCATAGGAATCAAAGGGGATGACTCGACTGAAAGGTACGTCTTATAGGAAACAAAGGAGATGACTAGACTAAAAGGTACGTCTTATAGGAATCAAGGGAAATGACTCGACTAAAAGGTACGTCTTTTAGGAATCAAAGGGGATTACTCGACTAAAAGGTATGTCTTATAGGAATCAAAGGGGATGACTCGACCAAAAGGTATGTCTTATAGAAATCCAAGGGGATGACTCGATTAAAAGGTACGTCTTATAGGAATCAAAGTGGATGACTCAACTAAAAGGTACGTTTTGTAGGAATCAAGGGAAATGACTCGACTAAAAGGTACGTCTTATAGGAATCAAAGTGAATAACTCGACTAAAAGGTACGTATTCCAGGAATCAGAGGGGATGACTCGACTAAAAGGTACGTCTTATAAGAATCAAAGAGGATGACTCGACTAAAAGGTACGTCTTATAGGAATCAAAGGGGATGACTCGACTAAAAGGTACGTCTTATAGGAATCAAAAGGGATGACTCGACTAAAAGAAACGTCTTATAGGAATCAAAGGAAATGACTCGACTAAAAGGTACGTCTTCTAGGGGTCAAAGGGGATGACCCGACTAAAAGGTACGTCTTATAGAAATCAAGTGAAATGACTCGACTAAAAGGTACGTCTGCTAGGAATCCAAGGAAATGACTCAACTAAAAGGTACGTCTAATAGTAATGAAAGGAGATAACTAAACTAAAAGGTACGTCTTATAAGAATCAAAGGGGATGAATCAACTAAAAGGTACGTCTTATAGGAATCTAAGGGGATGACTCGACTAAAAGGTACGTCTTATAGGAATCAAGGGAAATGACTCTACTAAAAGGTACATCTTCAAGGAATCAAAGGAAATGACTCAACTAAAAGGTACGTCTTATCGGAATCAAAGGGGATGACTCGACTAAAAGGTACGTCTTATATGAATCAAATGGGATGACTCGACTAAAAGGTACGTCATATAGGAATCAAAGTAAATAACTCGACTAAAAGGTATGTATTCCAGGGGTCAAAGGGGATGACTCGACTAAAAGGTACGTCTAATAAGAATCAAACGGGATAACTCGACTAAAAGGTACGTCTTATAGGAATCAAAGTGGATGAATTGACTAAAAGGTACGTCTTATAGGAATCAATAGGGATGACTCGACTAGAAGAAACGTCTTATAGGAATCAAAGGAAATGACTCGACTAAAAGGTACGTCTTTTAGGGTTCAAAGGGGATGACTCGACTAAAAGGTACGTCTTATAGGAATCAAGTGAAATGACTCGACTAAAAGGTACGTCTTCTAGGAATCCAAGGAAATGACTCAACTAGAAGGTACGTCTTATAGTAATCAAAGGAGATGACTCGACTAAAAGGTACGTCTTATAGGAATCAAAGGGGATGAATCGACTAAAAGGTACGTCTTATAGGAATCAAGGGAAATGACTCGACTAAAAGGTACGTCTTCAAAGAATCAAAGGAAATGACTCAACTAAAAGGTACGTGTTATAGGAATCAAAGGGGATGACTCGACTAAAAGGTACGTATTCTAGGGGTCAAAGGAGATGACTCGACTAAAAGGTACGTCTCATAGGAATCAAAGGAAATGACTCAACTAAAAGGTACGTCTTATACGAATCAAAGGAAATGACTCGACTAAAACGTACGTCTTCTAGGGGTCAATGGGGATGACTCGACTAAAAGGTACGTCTTATAGGAATCAAAGGGGATGACTCGACTAAAAGGTACGTCTTATAGGAAACAAGGAGATGACTCCACTAAAAGGTACGTCTTATAGGAATCAAGGGAAATGACTCGACTAAAAGGTACGTCTTTTAGGAATCAAAGGGGATGACTCGACTAAAAGATACGTCTTATAGGAATCAAAGGGGATGACTTGACCTCAAGGTACGTCTTATAGAAATCCAAGGGGATGACTCGACTAAAAGGTACGTCTTATAGGAATCAAAGTGGATGACTCAACTAAAAGGTACGTCTCGTAGGAATCAAGGGAAATGACTCGACTAAAAGGTACGTCTTATAGGAATCAAAGGGGATGACTCAACTAAAAGGTACGTCTAATAGGAATCAAAGGGGATGACTCAACTAAAAGGTACGTCTTATAGAAATCAAAGGGGATGACTCGACTAAAAGGTACGTCATATAGGAATCAAAGTAAATAACTTGACCAAAAGGTACGTATTCCATGGGTCAAAGGGGATGGCTCGAATAAAAGATACGTCTTATAAGGATCAAAAGGAATGACTCGACTAATAAAAATGTCTAATAGGAATCAAAGGAAATGACTCGACTAAAAGGTACGTCTTCTAGGGGTTAAAGGGGATGACTCGACTAAAAGGTACGTCTTATAGGAATCAAGTGAAATGACTCGACTAAAAGGTACGTCTTCTTGGAATCCAAGGAAATGACTCAACTAAAAGGTACGTCTTATAGTAATCAAAGGAGATGACTCGACTAAAAGGTACGTCTTATAGGAATCAAAGTGGATGAATTGACTAAAATATACTTCTTATAGGAATCAAGGGAAATGACTCGACTAAAGGTACGTCTTCAAGGAATCAAAGGAAATGACTCAACTAAAAGGTACGTCTTATAGGAATCAAAGGGGATGACTCGACTAAAAGGTACGTATTCTAGGGGTCAAAGGTGACGACTCGACTAAAAGGTACTTCTTATAGGAATCAAAGGAAATGACTCAACTAAAAGGTACGTCTTATAGGAATCAAAGGAAATGACTTGACTAAAACGTACGTCTTCTAGGGGTCAAAGGGGATGACTCGACGAAATGTTACGTCTTATAGGAATCAAAGGGGATGAATCGACTAAAAGGTACGTCTTATAGGAATCAAAGGAGATGACTCGACTAAAAGGTACGTCTTATAGGAATCAAGGGAAATGAGTCGACTAAAAGGCACGACTTTTAGGAATCAAAGGGGATGACTCGACTAAAAGGTACGTCTTATAGGAATCAAAAGGGATGACTGGACTAAAAGGTACGTCTAATAGGAATCAATGGGGATGACTCAACTAAAAGGTACGTCTTATAGGAATCAAAGGGGATGACTCGACTAAAAGGTACGTCATATAGGATTCAAAGTAAATAACTCGACTAAAAGGTACGTATTCCAAGAGTCAAAAGGGATGACTCGACTAAAAGGTACGTCTTATAAGAATCAAAGGGGATGACTCGACTAAAAGGTACGTCTTATAGGAATCAAAGGGGATGACTCGACTAAAAGGTACGTCTTATAGGAATCAAAAGGGATGACTCGACTAAAAGAAACGTCTTATAGGAATCAAAGGAAATGACTCGACTAAAAGGTACGTCTTCTAGGGGTCAAAGGGGATGACTCGACTAAAAGGTACGTCTTATAGAAATCAAGTGAAATGACTCGACTAAAAGGTACGTCTTCTAGGAATCCTAGGAAATGACTCAACTAAAAGGTACGTCTAATAGTAATCAAAGGAGATGACTCGACTAAAAGGTACGTCTTATAGGAATCAAAGGGGATGAATCAACTAAAAGGTACGTCTTATAGGAATCTAAGGGGATGACTCGACTAAAAGGTACGTCTTATAGGAATCAAGGGAAATGACTCGACTAAAAGGTACCTCTTTAAGGAATCAAAGGAAATGACTCAACTAAAAGGTACGTCTTATCGGAATCAAAGGGGATGACTCGACTAAAAGGTACGTCTTATATGAATCAAAGGGGATGACTCGACTAAAAGGTACGTCATATAGGAATCAAAATAAATAACTTAACTAAAAGGTATGTATTCCAGGGGTTAAAGGGGATGACTCGACTAAAAGGTACGTCTTATAAGAATCAAACGGGATAACTCGACTAAAAGGTATGTCTTATAGGAATCAAAGGGGATGAATCGACTAAAAGGTACGTCTTATAGGAATCAAAAGGGATGACACGACTAGAAGAAACGTCTTATAGGAATTAAAGGAAATGACTCGACTAAAAGGTACGTCTTTTAGGGGTCAAAGGGGATGACTCGACTAAAAGGTACGTCTTATAGGAATCAAGTGAAATGACTCGACTAAAAGGTACGTCTTCTAGGAATCCAAGGAAATGAATCAACTAAAAGGTACGTCTTATAGTAATCAAAGGAGATGACTCGACTAAAAGGTACGTCTAATAGGAATCAAAGGGGATGAATCGACTAAAAGGTACGTCTTATAGGAATCAAGGGAAATGACTCGACTAAAAGGTACGTCATCAAAGAATCAAAGGAAATGACTCAACTAAAACGTACGTGTTATAGGAATCAAAGGGGATGACTCGACTAAAAGGTACGTATTCTAGGGGTCAAAGGAGATGACTCGACTAAAAGGTACGTCTTATAGGAATCAAAGGAAATGACTCAACTAAAAGGT
Source organism: Capsicum pubescens (assembly GCA_030864215.1). Lineage (NCBI taxonomy): Eukaryota > Viridiplantae > Streptophyta > Magnoliopsida > Solanales > Solanaceae > Capsicum > Capsicum pubescens. The sequence goes on along the minus strand of CM061545.1, from coordinate 268,999,177 downwards.
ACGTCTTATACGAATCAAAGGAAATGACTCGACTAAAACGTACGTCTTCTAGGGGTCAATGGGGATGACTCGACTAAAAGGTACGTCTTATAGGAATCAAAGGAGATGACTCGACTAAAAGGTACGTCTTATAGGAAACAAAGGAGATGACTCGACTAAAAGGTACGTCTTATAGGAATCAAGGGAAATGACTCGACTAAAAGGTACGTCTTTTAGGAATCAAAGGGGATGACTCGACTAAAAGGTACGTCTTATAGGAATCAAAGGGGATGACTCGACCAAAAGGTACGTCTTATAGAAATCCAAGGGGATGACTCGACTAAAAGGTACGTCTTATAGGAATCAAAGTGGATGACTCAACTAAAAGGTACGTCTTGTAGGAATCAAGGGAAATGACTCGACTAAAAGATACGTCTTATAGGAATCAATGGGGATGACTCAACTAAAAGGTACGTCTAATAGGAATCAAAGGGGATGACTCAACTAAAAGGTACGTCTTATAGGAATCAAAGGGGATGACTCGACTAAAAGGTACGTCATATAGGAATCAAAGTAAATAACTTGACTAAAAGGTACGTATTCTAGGGGTCAAAGGGGATGACTCGACTAAAAGGTACGTCTTATAAGAATCAAAGGGGATGACTCGACTAAAAGGTACGTCTTATAGGAATCAAAGGAGATGACTCGACTAAAAGGTACGTCTTATAGGAATCAAAAGGGATGACTCGACTATAAGAAACGTCTTATAGGAATCAAAGGAAATAACTCGACTAAAAGGTATGACTTTTAGGGGTCAAAGGGGATGACTCGACTAAAAGGTACGTCTTATAGAAATCAAGTGAAATGACTCGACTAAAAGGTACGTCTTCTACGAATCCTAGGAAATGACTCAACTAAAAGGTACGTCTAATAGTAATCAAAGGAGATGACTCGACTAAAAGGTACGTCTTATAGGAATCAAAGGGGATGAATCAACTAAAAGGTACGTCTTATAGGAATCTAAGGGGATGACTCGACTAAAAGGTACGTCTTATAGGAATCAAGGGAAATGACTCGACTAAAAGGTACCTCTTTAAGGAATCAAAGGAAATGACTCAACTAAAAGGTACGTCTTATCGGAATCAAAGGGGATGACTCGACTTAAAGGTACGTCTTATATGAATCAAAGGGGATGACTCGACTAAAAGGTACGTCATATAGGAATCAAAATAAATAACTCAACTAAAAGGTATGTATTCCAGGGGTTAAAGGGGATGACTCGACTAAAAGGTACGTCTTATAAGAATCAAACGGGATAACTCGACTAAAAGGTATGTCTTATAGGAATAAAAGGGGATGAATCGACTAAAAGGTACGTCTTATAGGAATCAAAAGGGATGACTCGACTAGAAGAAACGTCTTATAGGAATCAAAGGAAATGACTCGACTAAAAGGTACGTCTTTTAGGGGTCAAAGGGGATGACTCGACTAAAAGGTACGTCTTATAGGAATCAAGTGAAATGACTCGACTAAAAGGTACGTCTTCTAGGAATCCAAGGAAATGACTCAACTAAAAGGTACGTCTTATAGTAATCAAAGGAGATGACTCGACTAAAAGGTACGTCTAATAGGAATCAAAGGGGATGAATCGACTAAAAGGTACGTCTTATAGGAATCAAGGGAAATGACTCGACTAAAAGGTACGTCATAAAAGAATCAAAGGAAATGACTCAACTAAAACGTACGTGTTATAGGAATCAAAGGGGATGACTCGACTAAAAGGTACGTATTCTAGGGATCAAAGGAGATGACTCGACTAAAAGGTACGTCTTATAGGAATCAAAGGAAAGACTCAACTAAAAGGTACGTCTTATACGAATCAAAGGAAATGACTCGACTAAAACGTACGTCTTCTAGGGGTCAATGGGGATGACTCGACTAAAAGGTACGTCTTATAGGAATCAAAGGGGATGACTCGACTAAAAGGTACGTCTTATAGGAAACAAATGAGATGACTCGACTAAAAGGTACGTCTTATAGGAATCAAGGGAAATGACTAGACTAAAAGGTACGTCTTTTAGGAATCAAAGGGGATGACTCGACTAAAAGGTACGTCTTATAGGAATCAAAGGGGATGACTCGACCAAAAGGTACGTCTTATAGAAATCCAAGGGGATGACTCGACTAAAAGGTACGTCTTATAGGAATCAAAGTGGATGACTCAACTAAAAGGTACGTCTTGTAGGAATCAAGGGAAATGACTCGACTAAAAGGTACGTCTTATAGGAATCAAAGGGGATGACTCAACTAAAAGGTACGTCTAATAGGAATCAAAGGGGATGACTCAACTAAAAGGTACGTCTTATAGGAATCAAAGGGGATGACTCGACTAAAAGGTACGTCATATAGGAATCAAAGTAAATAACTTGACTAAAAGGTACGTATTCTAGGGGTCAAAGGGGATGACTCGACTAAAAGGTACGTCTTATAAGAATCAAAGGGGATGACTCGACTAAAAGGTACGTCTTATAGGAATCGAAGGAGATGACTCGACTAAAACGTACGTCATATAGGAATCAAAAGGGATGACTCGACTATAAGAAACGTCTTATAGGAATCAAAGGAAATAACTCGACTAAAAGGTATGACTTTTATGGGTCAAAGGGGATGACTCGACTAAAAGGTACGTCTTATAGAAATCAAGTTAAATGACTCGACTAAAAGATACGTCTTCTAGGAATCCAAGGAAATGACTAAACTAAAAGGTACGTCTTGTAGTAATCAAAGGAGATGACTCGACTAAAAGGTACGTCTTATAGGAATCAAAGGGGATGAATCGACTAAAAGGTACGTCTTATAGGAATCAAGGGAAATGACTCGACTAAAAGGTACGTCATATAGGAATCAAAGTAAATAACTCGACTAAAAGGTACGTATTCCAGGAGTCAAAGGGGATGACTCGACTAAAAGGTACGTCTTATAAGAATCAAAGGGGATGACTCGACTAAAAGGTACGTCTTATAGGAATCAAAGGGGATGACTCGACTATAAGGTACGTCTTATAGGAATCAAAAGGGATGACTCGACTAAAAGAAAGTCTTTTAGGAATCAAAGGAAATGACTCGACTAAAAGGTACGTCTTCTAGGGGTCAAAGGGGATGACTCGACTAAAAGGTACGTCTTATACAAATCAAGTGAAATGACTCAACTAAAAGGTACGTCTTCTAGGAATCCAAGGAAATGACTCAACTAAAAGGTACGTCTAATAGTAATCAAAGGAGATGACTCGACTAAAAGGTACGTCTTATAGGAATCAAAGGGGATGAATCAACTAAAAGGTACGTCTTATAGGAATCTAAGGGGATGACTCGACTAAAAGGTACGTCTTATAGTAATCAAGGGAAATGACTCGACTAAAAGGTACGTCTTCAAGGAATCAAAGAAATGACTCAACTAAAAGGTACGTCTTATCGGAATCAAAGGGGATGACTCGACTAAAAGGTACGTCTTATATGAATCAAAGGGGATGACTCGACTAAAAGGTTCGTCATATAGGAATCAAAGTAAATAACTCGACTAAAAAGTATGTATTCCAGGGGTCAAAGGGGATGACTCGACTAAAAGGTACGTCTTATAAGAATCAAACGGGATAACTCGACTAAAACGTACGTCATATAGGAATCAAAGGTGATGAATCGACTAAAAGGTACGTCTTATAGGAATCAAAAGGGATGACTCGACTAGAAGAAACGTCTTATAGGAATCAAAGGAAATAACTCGACTAAAAGGTACGTCTTTTAGGGGTCAAAGGGGATGACTCGACTAAAAGGTACGTCTTATAGGAATCAAGTGAAATGACTCGACTAAAAGGTACGTCTTCTAGGAATCCAAGGAAATGACTCAACTAAAAGGTACGTCTTATAGTAATCAAAGGAGATGACTCGACTAAAAGGTACGTCTTATAGGAATCAAAGGGGATGAATCGACTAAAAGGTACGTCTTATAGGAATCAAGGGAAATGACTCGACTAAAAGGTACGTCTTCAAAGAATCAAAGGAAATGACTCAACTAAAAGGTACGTGTTATAGGAATCAAAGGGGATGACTCGACTAAAAGGTACGTCTTATAGGAATCAAAGGGGATGAATCGACTAAAAGGTACGTCTTATAGGAATCAAGGGAAATGACTCGACTAAAAGGTACGTCTTCAAAGAATCAAAGGAAATGACTCAACTAAAAGGTACGTGTTATAGGAATCAAAGGGGATGACTCGACTAAAAGGTACGTATTCTAGGGGTCAAAGGAGATGACTCGACTAAAAGGTACGTCTTATAGGAATCAAAGGAAATGACTCAACTAAAAGGTACGTCTTATACGAATCAAAGGAAATGACTCGACTAAAACGTACGTCTTCTAGGGGTCAATGGGGATGACTCGACTAAAAGGTACGTCTTATAGGAATCAAAGGGGATGACTCGACTGAAAGGTACGTCTTATAGGAAACAAAGGAGATGACTCGACTAAAAGGTACGTCTTTTAGGAATCAAGGGAAATGACTCGACTAAAAAGTACGTCTTTTAGGAATCAAAGGGGATGACTCGACTAAAAGGTACGTCTTATAGGAATCAAAGGGGATGACTCGACCAAAAGGTATGTCTTATAGAAATCCAAGGGGATGACTCGATTAAAAGGTACGTCTTATAGGAATCAAAGTGGATGACTCAACTAAAAGGTACGTTTTGTAGGAATCAAGGGAAATGACTCGACTAAAAGGTACGTCTTATAGGAATCAAAGGGGATGACTCAACTAAAAGGTACGTCTAATAGGAATCAAAGGGGATGACTCAACTATAAGGTACGTCTTATAGGAATCAAAGGGGATGACTCGACTAAAAGGTACGTCATATAGGAATCAAAGTAAATAACTTGACTAAAAGGTACGTATTCCAGGGGTCAAAGGGGATGACTCGACTAAAAGGTACGTCTTATAAGAATCAAAGGGGATGACTCGAGTAAAAGGTACGTCTTATAGGAATCAAAGGAGATGACTCGACTAAAAGGTACGTCTTATAGGAATCAAAAGGGATGACTCGACTATAAGAAACGTCTTATAGGAATCAAAGGAAATAACTCGACTAAAAGGTACGACTTCTAGGGGTCAAAGGGGATGACTCGACTAAAAGGTACGTCTTATAGAAATCAAGTTAAATGACTCGACTAAAAGATACGTCTTCTAGGAATCCAAGGAAATGACTCAACTAAAAGTTACGTCTTGTAGTAATCAAAGGAGATGACTCGACTAAAAGGTACGTCTTATAGGAATCAAGGGGCTGAATCGACTAAAAGGTACGTCTTATAGGAATCAAGGGAAATGACTCGACTAAAAGGTACGTCATATAGGAATCAAAGTAAATAACTCGACTAAAAGGTACGTATTCCAGGAGTCAAAGGGGATGACTCGACTAAAAGGTACGTCTTATAAGATTCAAAGGGGATGACTCGACTAAAAGGTACGTCTTATAGGAATCAAAGGTGGATGACTCGACTATAAGGTACGTCTTATAGGAATCAAAAGATATGACTCGACTTAAAGAAACGTCTTATAGGAATCAAAGGAAATGACTCGACTAAAAGGTACGTCTTCTAGGGGTCAAAGGGGATGACTCGACTAAAAGGTACGTCTTATAGAAATAAAGTGAAATGACTCGACTAAAAGGTACGTCTTCTAGGAATCCAAGGAAATGACTCAACTAAAAGGTACGTCTAATAGTAATCAAAGGAGATGACTCGACTAAAAGGTACGTCTTATAGGAATCAAAGGGGATGAATCAACTAAAAGGTACGTCTTATAGGAATCTAAGGGGATGACTCGACTAAAAGGTATGTCTTATAGGAATCAAGGGAAATGACTCGACTAAAAGGTACGTCTTTTAGGAATCAAAGGGGATGACTCGACTAAAAGGTACGTCTTATAGGAATCAAAGGAGATGACTCGACCAAAAGGTACGTCATATAGAAATCCAAGGGGATGACTCGACTAAAAGGTACGTCTTATAGGAATCAAAGTGGATGACTCAACTAAAAGGTACGTCTTGTAGGAATCAAGGGAAATGACTCGACTAAAAGGTACGTCTTATAGGAATCAAAGGGGATGACTCAACTAAAAGGTACGTCTAATAGGAATCAAAGGGGATGACTCAACTAAAAGGTACGTCTTATAGGAATCAAAAGGGATGACTCGACTAAAAGGTACGTCATATAGGAATCAAAGTAAATAACTTGACTAAAAGGTACGTATTCCAGGGGTCAAAGGGGATGACTCGACTAAAAGGTACGTCTTATAAGAATCAAAGGGGATGACTCGACTAAAAGGTACGTCTTATAGGAATCAAAGGAGATGACTCGACTAAAAGGCACGTCTTATAGGAATCAAAAGGGATGACTCGACTATAAGAAACGTCTTATAGGAATCAAAGGAAATAACTCGACTAAAAGGTACGACTTCTAGGGGTCAAAGGGGATGACTCGACTAAAAGGTACGTCTTATAGAAATCAAGTTAAATGACTCGACTAAAAGATACGTCTTCTAGGAATCCAAGGAAATGACTAAACTAAAAGGTACGTCTTGTAGTAATCAAAGGAGATGACTCGATTAAAAGGTACGTCTTATAGGAATCAAAGGGGATGAATCGACTAAAAGGTACGTCTTATAGGAATCAAGGGAAATGACTCGACTAAAAGGTACGTCATATAGGAATCAAAGTAAATAACTCGACTAAAAGGTACGTATTCCAGGAGTCAAAGGGGATGACTCGACTAAAAGGTACGTCTTATAAGAATCAAAGGGGATGACTCGACTAAAAGGTACGTCTTATAGGAATCAAAGGGCATGACTCGACTATAAGGTACGTCATATAGGAATCAAAAGGGATGACTCGACTAAAAGAAACGTCTTATAGGAATCAAAGGAAATGACTCGACTAAAAGGTACGTCTTCTAGGGGTCAAAGGGGATGACTCGACTAAAAGGTACGTCTTATACAAATCAAGTGAAATGACTCGACTAATAGGTACGTCTTCTAGGAATCCAAGGAAATGACTCAACTAAAAGGTACGTCTAATAGTAATCAAAGGTGATGACTCGACTAAAAGGTACGTCTTATAGGAATCAAAGGGGATGAATCAACTAAAAGGTACGTCTTATAGGAATCTAAGGGGATGACTCGACTAAAAGGTACGTCTTATAGGAATCAAGGGAAATGACTCGACTAAAAGGTACGTCTTCAAGGAATCAAAGGAAATGACTCAACTAAAAGGTACGTCTTATCGGAATCAAAGGGGATGACTCGACTAAAAGGTACGTCTTATATGAATCAAAGGGGATGACTCGACTAAAAGGTTCGTCATATAGGAATCAAAGTAAATAACTCGACTAAAAGGTATGTATTCCAGGGGTCAAAGGGGATGACTCGACTAAAAGGAACGTCTTATAAGAATCAAACGGGATAACTCGACTAAAACGTACGTCATATAGGAATCAAAGGTGATGAATCGACTAAAAGGTACGTCTTATAGGAATCAAAAGGGATGACTCGACTAGAAGAAACGTCTTATAGGAATCAAAGGAAATGACTCGACTAAAAGGTACGTCTTTTAGGGGTCAAAGGGGATGACTCGACTAAAAGGTACGTCTTATACGAATCAAGTGAAATGACTCGACTAAAAGGTACGTCTTCTAGGAATCCAAGGAAATGACTCAACTAAAAGGTACGTCTTATAGTAATCAAAGGAGATGACTCGACTAAAAGGTACGTCTTATAGGAATCAAAGGGGATGAATCGACTAAAAGGTACGTCTTATAGGAATCAAGGGAAATGACTCGACTAAAAGGTACGTCTTCAAAGAATCAAAGGAAATGACTCAACTAAAAGGTACGTTTTATGGGAATCAAAGGGGATGACTCGACTAAAAGGTACATCTTATAGGAATCAAAGGGGATGAATCGACTAAAAGGTACGTCTTATAGGAATCAAGGGAAATGACTCGACTAAAAGGTACGTCTTCAAAGAATCAAAGGAAATGACTCAACTAAAAGGTACGTGTTATAGGAATCAAAGGGGATGACTCGACTAAAAGGTACGTATTCTAGGGGTCAAAGGAGATGACTCGACTAAAAGGTACGTCTTATAGGAATCAAAGGAAATGACTCAACTAAAAGGTACGTCTTATACGAATCAAAGGAAATGACTCGACTAAAACGTACGTCTTCTAGGGGTCAATGGGGATGACTCGACTAAAAGGTACGTCTTATAGGAATCAAAGGGGATGACTCGACTGAAAGGTACGTCTTATAGGAAACAAAGGAGATGACTCGACTAAAAGGTACGTCTTATAGGAATCAAGGGAAATGACTCGACTAAAAGGTACGTCTTTTAGGAATCAAAGGGGATGACTCGACTAAAAGGTACGTCTTATAGGAATCAAAGGGGATGACTCGACCAAAAGGTATGTCTTATAGAAATCCAAGGGGATGACTCGACTAAAAGGTACGTCTTATAGGATTCAAAGTGGATGACTCAACTAAAAGGTACGTCTTGTAGGAATCAAGGGAAATGACTCGACTAAAAGGTACGTCTTATTGGAATCAAAGGGGATGACTCAACTAAAAGGTACGTCTAATAGGAATCAAAGGGGATGACTCAACTAAAAGGTACGTCTTATAGGAATCAAAGGGGATGACTCGACTAAAAGGTACGTCATATAGGAATCAAAGTAAATAACTTGACTAAAAGGTACGTATTCCAGGGGTCAAAGGGGATGACTCGACTAAAAGGTACGTCTTATAAGAATCAAAGGGGATGAGTCGAGTAAAAGGTACGTCTTATAGGAATCAAAGGAGATGACTCGACTAAAAGGTACGTCTTATAGGAATCAAAAGGGATGACTCGACTATAAGAAACGTCTTATAGGAATCAAAGGAAATAACTCGACTAAAAGGTACGACTTTTAGGGGTCAAAGGAAATGACTCAACTAAAAGTTACGTCTTGTAGTAATCAAAGGAGATGACTCGACTAAAAGGTACGTCTTATAGGAATCAAAGGGGATGAATCGACTAAAAGGTACGTCTTATAGGAATCAAGGGAAATGACTCGACTAAAAGGTACGTCATATAGGAATCAAAGTAAATAACTCGACTAAAAGGTACGTATTCCAGGAGTCAAAGGGGATGACTCGACTAAAAGGTACGTCTTATAAGAATCAAAGGGGATGACTCGACTAAAAGGTACGTCTTATAGAAATCAAAGGTGGATGACTCGACTATAAGGTACGTCTTATAGGAATCAAAAGGGATGACTCGACTAAAAGAATCGTCTTATAGGAATCAAAGGAAATGACTCGACTAAAAGGTATGTCTTCTAGGGGTCAAAGGGGATGACTCGACTAAAAGGTACGTCTTATAGAAATCAAGTGAAATGACTCGACTAAAAGGTACGTCTTCTAGGAATCCAAGGAAATGACTCAACTAAAAGGTACGTCTAATAGTAATCAAAGGAGATGACTCGACTAAAAGGTACGTCTTATAGGAATCAAAGGGGATGAATCAACTAGAAGGTACGTCTAATAGAAATTTAAGGGGATGACTCGACTAAAAGGTACGTCTTAGAGGAATCAAGGGAAATGACTCGACTAAAAGGTACGTCTTCAAGGAATCAAAGGAAATGACTCAACTAAAAGGTACGTCTTATCGGAATCAAAGGGGATGACTCGACTAAAAGGTACGTCTTATATGAATCAAAGGGGATGACTCGACTAAAAGGTACGTCATATAGGAATCAAAGTAAATAACTCAACTAAAAGGTATGTATTCCAGGGGTCAAAGGGGATGACTCGACTAAAAGATACGTCTTATAAGAATCAAACGGGATAACTCGACTAAAACGTACGTCTTATAGGAATCAAAGGGGATGAATCGACCAAAAGGTACGTCTTATAGGAATCAAAAGGGATGACTCGACTAGAAGAAACGTCTTATAGGAATCAAAGGAAATGACTCGACTAAAAGGTACGTCTTTTAGGGGTCAAAGGGGATGACTCGACTAAAAGGTACGTCTTATAGGAATCAAGTGAAATGACTCGACTAAAAGGTACGTCTTCTAGGAATCCAAGGAAATGACTCAACTAAAAGGTACGTCTTATAGTAATCAAAGGAGATGACTCGACTAAAAGTACGTCTTATAGGAATCAAAGGGGATGAATCGACTAAAAGGTACGTCTTATAGGAATCAAGGGAAATGACTCGACTAAAAGGTACGTCTTCAAAGAATCAATGGAAATGACTTAACTAAAAGGTTCGTGTTATAGGAATCAAAGGGGATGACTCGACTAAAAGGTACGTATTATAGGAATCAAAGGGGATGACTCGAATAAAAGATACGTCTTATAGGAAACAAAGGGGATGACTCGACTAAAAGGTACGTCTAATAGGAATCAATGGGGATGACTCAACTAAAAGGTACGTCTTATAGGAATCAAAGGGGATGACTCGACTAAAAGGTACGTCATATAGGAATCAAAGTAAATAACTCGACTAAAAGGTACGTATTCCAGGAGTCAAAGGGGATGACTCGACTAAAAGGTACGTCTTATAACAATCAAAGGGGATGACTCGACTAAAAGGTACGTCTTATAGGAATCAAAGGGGATGACTCGACTAAAAGGTACGTCTTATAGGAATCAAAAGGGATGACTCGACTAAAAGAAACGTTTATAGGAATCAAAGGAAATGACTCGACTAAAAGGTACGTCTTCTAGGGGTCAAAGGGGATGACTCGACTAAAAGGTTCGTCTTATAGAAATCAAGTGAAATGACTCGACTAAAAGGTACGTCTTCTAGAAATCCAAGGAAATGACTCAACTAAAAGGTACGTCTAATAGTAATCAAAGGAGATGACTAGACTAAAAGGTACGTCTTATAGGAATCAAAGGGGATGAATCAACTAAAAGGTACGTCTTATAGGAATCTAAGGGGATGACTCGACTAAAAGGTACGTCTTATAGGAATCAAGGGAAATGACTCGACTAAAAGGTACGTCTTCAAGGAATCAAAGGAAATGACTCAACTAAAAGGCACATCTTATCGGAATCAAAGGGGATGACTCGACTAAAAGGTACGTCTTATATGAATCAAAGGGGATGAATCGACTAAAAGGTACGTCTTATAGGAATCAAGGGAAATGACTCGACTAAAAGGTACGTCTTCAAAGAATCAATGGAAATGACTCAACTAAAAGGTACGTGTTATAGGAATCGAAGGGGATGACTCGACTAAAAGGTACGTATTATAGGAATCAAAGGGGATGACTCGACTAAAAGATACATCTTATAGGAAACAAAGGGGATGACTCGACTAAAAGGTACGTCTAATAGGAATCAATGGGGATGACTCAACTAAAAGGTACGTCTTAAAGGAATCAAAGGGGATGACTCGACTAAAAGGTACGTCATATAGGAATCAAAGTAAATAACTCGACTAAAAGGTACGTATTCCAGGAGTCAAAGGGGATGACTCGACTAAAAGGTACGTCTTATAAGAATCAAAGGGGATGACTCGACTAAAAGATACGTCTTATAGGAATCAAAGGGGATGACTCGACTAAAAGGTACGTCTTATAGGAATCAAAAGGGATGACTCGACTAAAACAAACGTCTTATAGGAATCAAAGGAAATGACTCGACTAAAAGGTACGTCTTCTAGGGGTCAAAGGGGATGACTCGACTAAAAGGTTCGTCTTATAGAAATCAAGTGAAATGACTCGACAAAAAGGTACGTCTTCTAGGAATCCAAGGAAATGACTCAACTAAAAGGTACGTCTAATAGTAATCAAAGGAGATGACTCGACTAAAAGGTACGTCTTATAGGAATCAAAGGGGATGAATCAACTAAAAGGTACGTCTTATAGGAATCTAAGGGGATGACTCGACTAAAAGGTACGTCTTATAGGAATCAAGGGAAATGACTCGACTAAAAGGTACGTCTTCAAGGAATCAAAGGAAATGACTCAACTAAAAGGTACGTCTTATCGGAATCAAAGGGGATGACTCGACTAAAAGGTACGTCTTATATGAATCAAAGGGGATGACTCGACTAAAAGGTACGTCATAAAGGAATCAAAGTAAATAACTCGACTAAAAGGTATGTATTCCAGGGGTCCAAGGGGATGACTCGACTAAAAGGTACGTCTTATAAGAATCAAATGGGATAACTCGACTAAAAGGTACGTCTTATAGGAATCAAAGGGGATAGATCGACTAAAAGGTACGTCTTATAGGAATCAAAAGGGATGACTCGACTAGAAGAAACTTCTTATAGGAATCAAAGGAAATGACTCGACTAAAAGGTACGTCTTTTAGGGGTCAAAGGGGATGACTCGACTAAAAGGTACGTCATATAGGAATCAAAGTAAATAACTCGACTAAAAGGTACGTATTCCAGGTGTCAAAGGGGATGACTCGACTAAAAGGTACGTCTTATAAGAATCAAAGGGGATGACTCGACTAAAAGGTACGTCTTATAGGAATCAAAGGTGGATGACTCGACTATAAGGTACGTCTTATAGGAATCAAAAGGGATGACTCGACTAAAAGAATCGTCTTATAGGAATCAAAGGAAATGACTCGACTAAAAGGTATGTCTTCTAGGGGTCAAAGGGGATGACTCGACTAAAAGGTACGTCTTATAGAAATCAAGTGAAATGACTCGACTAAAAGGTACGTCTTCTAGGAATCCAAGGAAATGACTCAACTAAAAGGTACGTCTAATAGTAATCAAAGGAGATGACTCGACTAAAAGGTACGTCTTATAGGAATCAAAGGGGATGAATCAACTAGAAGGTACGTCTTATAGAAATTTAAGGGGATGACTCGACTAAATGGTACGTCTTAGAGGAATCAAGGGAAATGACTCGACTAAAAGGTACGTCTTCAAGGAATCAAAGGAAATGACTCAACTAAAAGGTACGTCTTATCGGAATCAAAGGGGATGACTCGACTAAAAGGTACGTCTTATATGAATCAAAGGGGATGACTCGACTAAAAGGTACGTCATATAGGAATCAAAGTAAATAACTCAACTAAAAGGTATGTATTCCAGGGGTCAAAGGGGATGACTCGACTAAAAGATACGTCTTATAAGAATCAAACGGGATAACTCGACTAAAACGTACGTCTTATAGGAATCAAAGGGGATGAATCGACCAAAAGGTACGTCTTATAGGAATCAAAAGGGATGACTCGACTAGAAGAAACGTCTTATAGGAATCAAAGGAAATGACTCGACTAAAAGGTACGTCTTTTAGGGGTCAAAGGGGATGACTCGACTAAAAGGTACGTCTTATAGGAATCAAGTGAAATGACTCGACTAAAAGGTACGTCTTCTAGGAATCCAAGGAAATGACTCAACTAAAAGGTACGTCTTATAGTAATCAAAGGAGATGACTCGACTAAAAGTACGTCTTATAGGAATCAAAGGGGATGAATCGACTAAAAGGTACGTCTTATAGGAATCAAGGGAAATGACTCGACTAAAAGGTACGTCTTCAAAGAATCAATGGAAATGACTTAACTAAAAGGTTCGTGTTATAGGAATCAAAGGGGATGACTCGACTAAAAGGTACGTATTATAGGAATCAAAGGGGATGACTCGAATAAAAGATACGTCTTATAGGAAACAAAGGGGATGACTCGACTAAAAGGTACGTCTAATAGGAATCAATGGGGATGACTCAACTAAAAGGTACGTCTTATAGGAATCAAAGGGGATGACTCGACTAAAAGGTACGTCATATAGGAATCAAAGTAAATAACTCGACTAAAAGGTACGTATTCCAGGAGTCAAAGGGGATGACTCGACTAAAAGGTACGTCTTATAACAATCAAAGGGGATGACTCGACTAAAAGGTACGTCTTATAGGAATCAAAGGGGATGACTCGACTAAAAGGTACGTCTTATAGGAATCAAAAGGGATGACTCGACTAAAAGAAACGTCTTATAGGAATCAAAGGAAATGACTCGACTAAAAGGTACGTCTTCTAGGGGTCAAAGGGGATGACTCGACTAAAAGGTTCGTCTTATAGAAATCAAGTGAAATGACTCGACTAAAAGGTACGTCTTCTAGAAATCCAAGGAAATGACTCAACTAAAAGGTACGTCTAATAGTAATCAAAGGAGATGACTAGACTAAAAGGTACGTCTTATAGGAATCAAAGGGGATGAATCAACTAAAAGGTACGTCTTATAGGAATCTAAGGGGATGACTCGACTAAAAGGTACGTCTTATAGGAATCAAGGGAAATGACTCGACTAAAAGGTACGTCTTCAAGGAATCAAAGGAAATGACTCAACTAAAAGGCACATCTTATCGGAATCAAAGGGGATGACTCGACTAAAAGGTACGTCTTATATGAATCAAAGGGGATGAATCGACTAAAAGGTACGTCTTATAGGAATCAAGGGAAATGACTCGACTAAAAGGTACGTCTTCAAAGAATCAATGGAAATGACTCAACTAAAAGGTACGTGTTATAGGAATCGAAGGGGATGACTCGACTAAAAGGTACGTATTATAGGAATCAAAGGGGATGACTCGACTAAAAGATACATCTTATAGGAAACAAAGGGGATGACTCGACTAAAAGGTACGTCTAATAGGAATCAATGGGGATGACTCAACTAAAAGGTACGTCTTAAAGGAATCAAAGGGGATGACTCGACTAAAAGGTACGTCATATAGGAATCAAAGTAAATAACTCGACTAAAAGGTACGTATTCCAGGAGTCAAAGGGGATGACTCGACTAAAAGGTACGTCTTATAAGAATCAAAGGGGATGACTCGACTAAAAGATACGTCTTATAGGAATCAAAGGGGATGACTCGACTAAAAGGTACGTCTTATAGGAATCAAAAGGGATGACTCGACTAAAACAAACGTCTTATAGGAATCAAAGGAAATGACTCGACTAAAAGGTACGTCTTCTAGGGGTCAAAGGGGATGACTCGACTAAAAGGTTCGTCTTATAGAAATCAAGTGAAATGACTCGACAAAAAGGTACGTCTTCTAGGAATCCAAGGAAATGACTCAACTAAAAGGTACGTCTAATAGTAATCAAAGGAGATGACTCGACTAAAAGGTACGTCTTATAGGAATCAAAGGGGATGAATCAACTAAAAGGTACGTCTTATAGGAATCTAAGGGGATGACTCGACTAAAAGGTACGTCTTATAGGAATCAAGGGAAATGACTCGACTAAAAGGTACGTCTTCAAGGAATCAAAGGAAATGACTCAACTAAAAGGTACGTCTTATCGGAATCAAAGGGGATGACTCGACTAAAAGGTACGTCTTATATGAATCAAAGGGGATGACTCGACTAAAAGGTACGTCATAAAGGAATCAAAGTAAATAACTCGACTAAAAGGTATGTATTCCAGGGGTCCAAGGGGATGACTCGACTAAAAGGTACGTCTTATAAGAATCAAATGGGATAACTCGACTAAAAGGTACGTCTTATAGGAATCAAAGGGGATAGATCGACTAAAAGGTACGTCTTATAGGAATCAAAAGGGATGACTCGACTAGAAGAAACTTCTTATAGGAATCAAAGGAAATGACTCGACTAAAAGGTACGTCTTTTAGGGGTCAAAGGGGATGACTCGACTAAAAGGTACGTCATATAGGAATCAAAGTAAATAACTCGACTAAAAGGTACGTATTCCAGGAGTCAAAGGGGATGACTCGACTAAAAGGTACGTCTTATAAGAATCAAAGGGGATGACTCGACTAAAAGGTACGTCTTATAGGAATCAAAGGTGGATGACTCGACTATAAGGTACGTCTTATAGGAATCAAAAGGGATGACTCGACTAAAAGGTACGTCTTCAAAGAATCAAAGGAAATGACTCAACTAAAAGGTACGTGTTATAGGAATCAAAGGGGATGACTCGACTAAAAGGTACGTATTCTGGGGGTCAAAGGAGATGACTCGACTAAAATGTACGTCTTATAGGAATCAAAGGAAATGACTCAACTAAAAGGTACGTCTTATACGAATCAAAGGAAATGACTCGACTAAAACTTACGTCTTCTAGGGGTCAATGGGGATGACTCGACTAAAAGGTACGTCTTATAGGAATCAAAGGGGATGACTCGACTAAAACGTACGTCTTATAGGAAACAAAGGAGATGACTCGACTATAAGGTACGTCTTATAGGAATCAAGGGAAATGACTCGACTAAAAGGTACGTCTTTTAGGAATCAAAGGGGATGACTCGACTAAAAGGTACGTCTTATAGGAATCAAAGGGGATGACTCGACCAAAAGGTACGTCTTATAGAAATCCAAGGGGATGACTCGACTAAAAGGTACGTCTTATAGGAATCAAAGTGGATGACTCAACTAAAAGGTACGTCTTGTAGGAATCAAGGGAAATGACTTGACTAAAAGGTACGTCTTATAGGAATCAACGGGGATGACTCAAACAAAAGGTACGTCTAATAGGAATCAAAGGGGATGACTAAACTAAAAGGTACGTCTTATAGGCATCAAAGGGGATGACTCGACTAAAAGGTACGTCATAAAGGAATCAAAGTAAATAACTTGACTAAAAGGTACGTATTCCAGGGGTCAAAGGGGATGACTCGACTAAAAGGTACGTCTTATAAGAATCAAAGGGGATGACTCGACTAAAAGGTACGTCTTATAGGAATCAAAGGAGATGACTCGACTAAAAGGTACGACTTCTAGGGGTCAAAGGGGATGACTCGACTAAAAGGTACGTCTTATAGAAATCAAGTTAAATGACTCGACTAAAAGATACGTCTTCTAGGAATCCAAGGAAATGACTCAACTAAAAGGTACGTCTTGTAGTAATCAAAGGAGATGACTCGACTAAAAGGTACGTCTTATAGGAATCAACGGGGATTAATCGACTAAAAGGTTCGTCTTATAGGAATCAAGGGAAATGACTCGACTAAAAGGTACGTCATATAGGAATCAAAGTAAATAACTCGACTAAACGGTACGTATTCCAGGAGTCAAAGGGGATGACTCGACTAAAAGGTACGTCTTATAAGAATCAAAGGGGATGACTCGACTAAAAGGTACGTCATATAGGAATCAAAGGGGATGACTCGACTAAAAGGTACGTCTTATAGGAATCAAAAGGGATGACTCGACTAAAAGAAACGTCTTATAGGAATCAAAGGAAATGACTCGACTAAAAGGTACGTCTTCTAGGGGTCAAAGGGGATGACTCGACTAAAAGGTACGTCTTATAGAAATCAAGTGAAATGACTCGACTAAAAGGTACGTCTTCTAGGAATCCAAGGAAATGACTCAACTAAAAGGTACGTCTAATAGTAATCAAAGGAGATGACTCGACTAAAAGGTACATCTTATAGTAATCAAAGGGGATGAATCAACTAAAAGGTACGTCTTATAGGAATCTAAGGGGATGACTCGACTAAAAGGTACGTCTTATAGGAATCAAGGGAAATGACTCGACTAAAAGGTACGTCTTCAAAGAATCAAAGGAAATGACTCAACTAAAAGGTACGTCTTATCGGAATCAAAGGGGATGACTCGACTAAAAGGTACGTCTTATATGAATCAAAGGGGATGACTCGACTAAAAGGTACGTCATATAGGAATCAAAGTAAATAACTCGACTAAAAGGTATGTATTCCAGGGGTCAAAGGGGATGACTCGACTAAAAGGTACGTCTTATAAGAATCAAACGGGATAACTCGACTAAAAGGTACGTCATATAGGAATCAAAGGGGATGAATCGACTAAAAGGTACGTCTTATAGGAATCAAAAGGGATGACTCGACTAGAAGAAACGTCTTATAGGAATCAAAGGAAATGACTCGACTAAAAGGTACGTCTTATGGGGTCAAAGGGGATGACTCGACTAAAAGGTACGTCTTATAGGAATCAAGTGAAATGACTCGACTAAAAGGTACGTCTTCTAGGAATCCAAGGAAATGACTCAACTAAAAGGTACGTCTTATAGTAATCAAAGGAGATGACTCGACTAAAAGGTACGTCTTATAGGAATCAAAGGGGATGAATCGACTAAAAGGTACGTCTTATAGGAATCAAGGGAAATGACTCGACTAAAAGGTACGTCTTCAAAGAATCAAAGGAAATGACTCAACTAAAAGGTACGTGTTATAGGAATCAAAGGGGATGACTCGACTAAAAGGTACGTATTCTAGGGGTCAAAAGAGATGACTCGACTAAAAAGGTACGTCTTATAGGAATCAAAGGAATTGACTCAACTAAAAGCTACGTCTTATACGAATCAAAGGAAATGACTCGACTAAAACGTACGTCTTCTAGGGGTCAATGGGGATGACTCGACTAAAAGGTACGTCATATAGGAATCAAAGGGGATGACTCGACTAAAAGGTACGTCTTATATGAATCAAAGGGGATGACTCAACTAAAAGGTACGTCATATAGAAATCAAAGTAAATAACTCGACTAAAAGGTATAAATTCCAGGGGTCAAAGGGGATGACTCGACTAAAAGGTACGTCTTATAAGAATCAAACGGGATAACTCGACAAAAAGGTACGTCTTATAGGAATCAAAGGGGATGAATCGACTAAAAGGTACGTCTTATAGGAATCAAAAGGGATGACTCGACTAGAAGAAACGTCTTATAGGAATCAAAGGAAATGACTCGACTAAAAGGTACGTCATTTAGGGGTCAAAGGGGATGACTCGACTAAAAGGTACGTCTTATAGGAATCAAGTGAAATGACTCGACTAAAAGGTACGTCTTCTACGAATCCAAGGAAATGACTCATCTAAAAGGTACGTCTTATAGTAATCAAAGGAGATGACTCGACAAAAAGTACGTCTTATAGGAATCAAAGGGGATGAATCGACTAAAAGGTACGTCTTATAGGAATCAAGGGAAATGACTCGACTAAAAGGTACGTCTTCAAAGAATCAAAGGAAATGACTCAACTAAAAGGTACGTGTTATAGGAATCAAAGGGGATGACTCGACTAAAAGGTACGTATTCTAGGGGTCAAAGGAGATGACTCGACTAAAAGGTACGTCTTATAGGAATCAAAGGAAATGACTCAACTAAAAGCTACGTCTTATACGAATCAAAGGAAATGACTCGACTAAAAGGTACGTCTTCTAGGGGTCAATGGGGATGACTCGACTAAAAGGTACGTCTTATAGGAATCAAAGGGGATAACTCGACTAAAAGGTACGTCTTATAGGAAACAAAGGAGATGACTCGAATAAAAGGTACGTCTTATAGGAATCAAGGGAAATGGCTCGACTAAAAGGTATGTCTTTGAGGAATCAAAGGGGATGACTCGACTAAAAGGTACGTCTTATAGGAATCAAAGGGGATGACTCGACCAAAAGGTACGTCTTATAGAAATCCAAAGGGATGACTCGACTAAAAGGTACGTCTTATAGGAATCAAAGTGGATGACTCAACTAAAAGGTACGTCTTGTAGGAATAAAGGGAAATGACTCGACTAAAAGGTACGTCTTCAAAGAATCAAAGGAAATGACTCAACTAAAAGGTACGTCTTATCGGAATCAAAGGGGATGACTCGACTAAAATGTACGTCTTATATGAATCAAAGGGGATGACTCAACTAAAAGGTACGTCATATAGGAATCAAAGTAAATAACTCGACTAAAAGTTATGTATTCCAGGGGTCAAAGGGGATGACTCGACTAAAAGGTACGTCTTATAAGAATCAAACGGGATAACTCGACTAAAAGGTACGTCTTATAGGAATCAAAGGGGATGAATCGACTAAAAGGTACGTCTTATAGGAATCAAAAGGGATGACTCGACTAGAAGAAACGTCTTATAGAAATCAAAGGAAATGACTCGACTAAAAGGTACGTCTTTTAGGGGTCAAAGGGGATGACTCGACTAAAAGGTACGTCTTATAGGAATCAAGTGAAATGACTCAACTAAAAGGTACGTCTTCTAGGAATCCAAGGAAATGACTCAACTAAAAGGTACGTCTTATAGTAATCAAAGGAGATGACTCGACGAAAAGGTACGTCTTATAGGTATCAAAGGGGATGAATCCACTAAAAGATACGTCTTATAGGAATCAAGGGAAATGACTCGACTAAAAGGTACGTCTTCAAAGAATCAAAGGAAATGACTCGACTAAAAGGTACGTCTTATAGGAATCAAAGGGGGTGACTCGACTAAAAGGTACGTCTTATAGGAATCAAAGGGGATGACTGAACTAAAAGGTACGTTTTATAGGAATCAAAGGGGATGACTCGACTAATAGGTACGTCTTATAGGAATCAAGGGAAATGACTCGACTAAAAGGTACATTTTCTAGGAATCAAAGGAAATGAGTCAACTAAAAGCTACGTCTTATAGGAATCAAAGGGGATGACTCGACTAAAAGGTACGTCTTATAGGAATCAATGGAGATGACTCGACTAAAAGGTACGTCTTATAGGTATCAAGGGAAATGACTTGACTAAAAGGTACGTCTTTTAGGAATCAAAGGAGATGACTCGACTAAAAGGTACGTTTTATAGGAATCAAAGGGGATGAATCGACTAAAAGGTACGTCTGATAGGAATCAAGGGAAATGACTCGACTAAAAGGTACGTTTTCTAGGAATCAAAGGAAATGACTCAACTTAAAGCTACGTCTTATAGGAATCAAAGGAGATGACTCAACTAAAAGGAACGTCTTATAGGAATCTAAGGGGATGACTCGACTAAAAGGTACGTCTTATAGGAATCAAAAAGGATGACTCGACTAAAAGAAACGTCTTATAGGAATCAAAGGAAATGACTCGACTAAAAGGTACGTCTTCTAGGGGTCAAAGGGGATGACTCGACTAAAAGGTACGTCTTATAGGAATCAAGTGAAATGACTCGACTAAAAGGTACGTCTTCTAGGAATCCAAAGAAATGACTCAACTAAACGGTACGTCTTATAGTAATCAAAGGAGATGACTCGACTAAAAAGTATGTCTTATAGGAATCAAAGGGGATGAATCGACTAAAATGTACGTCTTATAGGAATCAAGGGAAATTACTCGACTAAAAGGTACGTCTTCAAGGAATCAAATGAAATTACTCAATTAAAAGGTACGTCTTATAGGAATCAAAGAGGATGACTCGACTAAAAGGTACGTATTCTAGGGGTCAAAGGGGATGACTCGATTAAAAGGTACGTCTTATATGAATCAAAGGAAATGACTCAACTAAATGAAACGTCTTATAGGAATCAAAGGAAATGACTCGACTAAAACGTACGTCTTGTAGGGGTCAAAGGGGATGACTCGACTAAAAGGTACGTCTTATAGGAATCAAAGGGGATGACTCGACTAAATGTAACGTCTTATAGGAATCAATGGAGATGACTCGACTAAAAGGTACGTCTTATAGGAATCAAGGGAAATGACTCGACTAAAAGGTACGTCTTTTAGGAATCAAAGGGGATGACTCGACTAAAAGGTACGTCTTATAGGAATCATTTGGGATGACTCGACCAAAAGGTACGTCTTATAGAAATACAAGGGGATGACTCGACTAAAAGGTACGTCTTATAGGAATCAAAGTGGATGACTCAACTAAAAGGTACGTCATATAGGAATCAAGGGAAATGACTCGACTAAAAAGTACGTCTTATAGGAATCAAAGGGGGTGACTCGACTAAAAGGTACGTCTTATAGGAATCAAAGGGGATGACTGAACTAAAAGGTACGTTTTATAGGAATCAAAGGGGATGACTCGACTAATAGGTACGTCTTATAGGAATCAAGGGAAATGACTCGACTAAAAGGTACATTTTCGAGGAATCAAAGGAAATGACTCAACTAAAAGCTACGTCTTATAGGAATCAAAGGGGATGACTCGACTAAAAGGTACGTCTTATAGGAATCAATGGAGATGACTCGACTAAAAGGTACGTCTTATAGGAATCAAGGGAAATTACTTGACTAAAAGGTACGTCTTTTAGGAATCAAAGGAGATGACTCGACTAAAACGTACGTTTTAGAGGAATCAAAGGGGATGACTCGACTAAAAGGTAAGTCTTATAGGAATCAAGGGAAATGACTCGACTAAAAGGTACGTTTTCTAGGAATCAAAGGAAATGACTCAACTAAAAGCTACGTCTTATAGGAATCAAAGGAAATGACTCAACTAAAAGGAACGTCTTATAGGAATCTAAGGGGATGACTCGACTAAAAGGTACATCTTATAGGAATCAAGGGAAATGACTGGACTAAAAGGTACCTCTTCAAGGAATCAAAGGAAATGACTCAACTAAAAGATACGTCTTATAGGAATCAAAGGGGATGGCTCGACTAAAAGGTACGTCTTATAGGAATCAAAGGGGATGAATCGACTAAAAGGTACGTCATATAGGAATCAAAGTAAATAACTCGACTAAAAGGTACGTATTCCAGGGGTCAAAGGGGATGACTCGACTAAAAGGTACGTCTTATAGGAATCAAAGGGGATGACTCGACTAAAAGGTACGTCTTATAGGTATCAAGGGAAATGACTTGACTAAAAGGTACGTCTTTTAGGAATCAAAGGAGATGACTCGACTAAAAGGTACGTTTTATAGGAATCAAAGGGGATGAATCGACTAAAAGGTACGTCTGATAGGAATCAAGGGAAATGACTCGACTAAAAGGTACGTTTTCTAGGAATCAAAGGAAATGACTCAACTTAAAGCTACGTCTTATAGGAATCAAAGGAGATGACTCAACTAAAAGGAACGTCTTATAGGAATCTAAGGGGATGACTCGACTAAAAGGTACGTCTTATAGGAATCAAAAAGGATGACTCGACTAAAAGAAACGTCTTATAGGAATCAAAGGAAATGACTCGACTAAAAGGTACGTCTTCTAGGGGTCAAAGGGGATGACTCGACTAAAAGGTACGTCTTATAGGAATCAAGTGAAATGACTCGACTAAAAGGTACGTCTTCTAGGAATCCAAAGAAATGACTCAACTAAACGGTACGTCTTATAGTAATCAAAGGAGATGACTCGACTAAAAAGTATGTCTTATAGGAATCAAAGGGGATGAATCGACTAAAATGTACGTCTTATAGGAATCAACGGAAATTACTCGACTAAAAGGTACGTCTTCAAGGAATCAAATGAAATTACTCAATTAAAAGGTACGTCTTATAGGAATCAAAGAGGATGACTCGACTAAAAGGTACGTATTCTAGGGGTCAAAGGGGATGACTCGATTAAAAGGTACGTCTTATATGAATCAAAGGAAATGACTCAACTAAATGAAACGTCTTATAGGAATCAAAGGAAATGACTCGACTAAAACGTACGTCTTGTAGGGGTCAAAGGGGATGACTCGACTAAAAGGTACGTCTTATAGGAATCAAAGGGGATGACTCGACTAAATGTAACGTCTTATAGGAATCAATGGAGATGACTCGACTAAAAGGTACGTCTTATAGGAATCAAGGGAAATGACTCGACTAAAAGGTACGTCTTTTAGGAATCAAAGGGGATGACTCGACTAAAAGGTACGTCTTATAGGAATCATTTGGGATGACTCGACCAAAAGGTACGTCTTATAGAAATACAAGGGGATGACTCGACTAAAAGGTACGTCTTATAGGAATCAAAGTGGATGACTCAACTAAAAGGTACGTCATATAGGAATCAAGGGAAATGACTCGACTAAAAAGTACGTCTTATAGGAATCAAAGGGGGTGACTCGACTAAAAGGTACGTCTTATAGGAATCAAAGGGGATGACTGAACTAAAAGGTACGTTTTATAGGAATCAAAGGGGATGACTCGACTAATATGTACGTCTTATAGGAATCAAGGGAAATGACTCGACTAAAAGGTACATTTTCGAGGAATCAAAGGAAATGACTCAACTAAAAGCTACGTCTTATAGGAATCAAAGGGGATGACTCGACTAAAAGGTACGTCTTATAGGAATCAATGGAGATGACTCGACTAAAAGGTACGTCTTATAGGAATCAAGGGAAATGACTTGACTAAAAGGTACGTCTTTTAGGAATCAAAGGAGATGACTCGACTAAAACGTACGTTTTAGAGGAATCAAAGGGGATGACTCGACTAAAAGGTAAGTCTTATAGGAATCAAGGGAAATGACTCGACTAAAAGGTACGTTTTCTAGGAATCAAAGGAAATGACTCAACTAAAAGCTACGTCTTATAGGAATCAAAGGAAATGACTCAACTAAAAGGAACGTCTTATAGGAATCTAAGGGGATGACTCGACTAAAAGGTACATCTTATAGGAATCAAGGGAAATGACTGGACTAAAAGGTACCTCTTCAAGGAATCAAAGGAAATGACTCAACTAAAAGATACGTCTTATAGGAATCAAAGGGGATGGCTCGACTAAAAGGTACGTCTTATAGGAATCAAAGGGGATGAATCGACTAAAAGGTACGTCATATAGGAATCAAAGTAAATAACTCGACTAAAAGGTACGTATTCCAGGGGTCAAAGGGGATGACTCGACTAAAAGGTACGTCTTATAGGAATCAAAGGGGATGACTCGACTAAAAGGTACGTCTTATAGGTATCAAGGGAAATGACTTGACTAAAAGGTACGTCTTTTAGGAATCAAAGGAGATGACTCGACTAAAAGGTACGTTTTATAGGAATCAAAGGGGATGAATCGACTAAAAGGTACGTCTGATAGGAATCAAGGGAAATGACTCGACTAAAAGGTACGTTTTCTAGGAATCAAAGGAAATGACTCAACTTAAAGCTACGTCTTATAGGAATCAAAGGAGATGACTCAACTAAAAGGAACGTCTTATAGGAATCTAAGGGGATGACTCGACTAAAAGGTACGTCTTATAGGAATCAAAAAGGATGACTCGACTAAAAGAAACGTCTTATAGGAATCAAAGGAAATGACTCGACTAAAAGGTACGTCTTCTAGGGGTCAAAGGGGATGACTCGACTAAAAGGTACGTCTTATAGGAATCAAGTGAAATGACTCGACTAAAAGGTACGTCTTCTAGGAATCCAAAGAAATGACTCAACTAAACGGTACGTCTTATAGTAATCAAAGGAGATGACTCGACTAAAAAGTATGTCTTATAGGAATCAAAGGGGATGAATCGACTAAAATGTACGTCTTATAGGAATCAAGGGAAATTACTCGACTAAAAGGTACGTCTTCAAGGAATCAAATGAAATTACTCAATTAAAAGGTACGTCTTATAGGAATCAAAGAGGATGACTCGACTAAAAGGTACGTATTCTAGGGGTCAAAGGGGATGACTCGATTAAAAGGTACGTCTTATATGAATCAAAGGAAATGACTCAACTAAATGAAACGTCTTATAGGAATCAAAGGAAATGACTCGACTAAAACGTACGTCTTGTAGGGGTCAAAGGGGATGACTCGACTAAAAGGTACGTCTTATAGGAATCAAAGGGGATGACTCGACTAAATGTAACGTCTTATAGGAATCAATGGAGATGACTCGACTAAAAGGTACGTCTTATAGGAATCAAGGGAAATGACTCGACTAAAAGGTACGTCTTTTAGGAATCAAAGGGGATGACTCGACTAAAAGGTACGTCTTATAGGAATCATTTGGGATGACTCGACCAAAAGGTACGTCTTATAGAAATACAAGGGGATGACTCGACTAAAAGGTACGTCTTATAGGAATCAAAGTGGATGACTCAACTAAAAGGTACGTCATATAGGAATCAAGGGAAATGACTCGACTAAAAAGTACGTCTTATAGGAATCAAAGGGGGTGACTCGACTAAAAGGTACGTCTTATAGGAATCAAAGGGGATGACTGAACTAAAAGGTACGTTTTATAGGAATCAAAGGGGATGACTCGACTAATAGGTACGTCTTATAGGAATCAAGGGAAATGACTCGACTAAAAGGTACATTTTCGAGGAATCAAAGGAAATGACTCAACTAAAAGCTACGTCTTATAGGAATCAAAGGGGATGACTCGACTAAAAGGTACGCCTTATAGGAATCAATGGAGATGACTCGACTAAAAGGTACGTCTTATAGGAATCAAGGGAAATGACTTGACTAAAAGGTACGTCTTTTAGGAATCAAAGGAGATGACTCGACTAAAACGTACGTTTTAGAGGAATCAAAGGGGATGACTCGACTAAAAGGTAAGTCTTATAGGAATCAAGGGAAATGACTCGACTAAAAGGTACGTTTTCTAGGAATCAAAGGAAATGACTCAACTAAAAGCTACGTCTTATAGGAATCAAAGGAAATGACTCAACTAAAAGGAACGTCTTATAGGAATCTAAGGGGATGACTCGACTAAAAGGTACATCTTATAGGAATCAAGGGAAATGACTGGACTAAAAGGTACCTCTTCAAGGAATCAAAGGAAATGACTCAACTAAAAGATACGTCTTATAGGAATCAAAGGGGATGGCTCAACTAAAAGGTACGTCTTATAGGAATCAAAGGGGATGAATCGACTAAAAGGTACGTCATATAGGAATCAAAGTAAATAACTCGACTAAAAGGTACGTATTCCAGGGGTCAAAGGGGATGACTCGACTAAAAGGTACGTCTTATAGGAATCAAAGGGGATGACTCGACTAAAAGGTACGCCTTATAGGAATCAAAAGGGATTACTCGACTAAAAGAAACGTCTTAAAGGAATCAAAGGAAATGACTCGACTAAAAGGTACGTCTTCTAGGGGTCAAAGGGGATGACTCGACTAAAAGGTACGTCTTATAGGAATCAAGTGAAATGACTCGACTAAAAGGTACTTTTTCTAGGAATACAAAGAAATGACTCAACTAAACGGTACGTCTTATAGTAATCAAAGGAGATGACTCGACTAAAAAGTATGTCTTATAGGAATCAAAGGGGATGAATCGACTAAAATGTACGTCTTATAGGAATCAAGGGAAATTACTCGACTAAAAGGTACGTCTTCAAGGAATCAAACGAAATTACTCAATTAAAATGTACGTCTTATAGGAATCAAAGGGGATGACTCGACTAAAAGGTACGTATTCTAGGTGTCAAAGGGGATGACTCGATTAAAAGGTACGTCTTATAGGAATCAAAGGAAATGACTCAACTAAATGGTACGTCTTATAGGAATCAAAGGAAATGACTCGACTAAAACATACGTCTTCTAGGGGTCAAAGGGGATGACTCGACTAAAAGGTACGTCTTATAGGAATCAAAGGGGATGACTCGACTAAAAGTAACGTCTTATAGGAATCAATGGAGATGACTCGACTAAAAGGTACGTCTTATAGGAATCAAGGGAAATGACTCGATTAAAAGGTACATCTTTTAGGAATCAAAGGGGATGACTCGACTAAAAGGTACGTCTTATAGGAATCATTTGGGATGACTCGACCAAAAGGTACGTCTTATAGAAATCCAAGGGGATGACTCGACTAAAAGGTACGTCTTATAGGAATCAAAGTGGATGACTCAACTAAAAGGTACGTCTTATAGGAATCAAAGGAAATGACTCGACTAAAAGGTACGTCTTATAGGAATCAAAGGGGGTGACTCGACTAAAAGGTACGTCTTATAGGAATCAAGGGAAATGACTCGACTAAAAGGTACGTCTTCAAGGAATCAAAGGAAATGACTCAACTAAAAGGTACGTCTTATCGGAATCAAAGGGGATGACTCGACTAAAAGGTACGTCTTATATGAATCAAAGGGGATGACTCGACTAAAAGGTTCGTCATATAGGAATCAAAGTAAATAACTCGACTAAAAGGTATGTATTCCAGGGGTCAAAGGGGATGACTCGACTAAAAGGTACGTCTTATAAGAATCAAACGGGATAACTCGACTAAAACGTACGTCATATAGGAATCAAAGGTGATGAATCGACTAAAAGGTACGTCTTATAGGAATCAAAAGAGATGACTCGACTAGAAGAAACGTCTTATAGGAATCAAAGGAAATGACTCGACTAAAAGGTACGTCTTTTAGGGGTCAAAGGGGATGACTCGACTAAAAGGTACGTCTTATAGGAATCAAGTGAAATGACTCGACTAAAAGGAACGTCTTCTAGGAATCAAAGGAAATGACTCAACTAAAAGGTACGTCTTATAGTAATCAAAGGAGATGACTCGACTAAAAGGTACGTCTTATAGGAATCAAAGGGGATGAATCGACTAAAAGGTACGTCTTATAGGAATCAAGGGAAATGACTCGACTAAAAGGTACGTCTTCAAAGAATCAAAGGAAATGACTCAACTAAAAGGTACGTGTTATAGGAATCAAAGGGGATGACTCGACTAAAAGGTACGTCTTATAGGAATCAAAGGGGATGAATCGACTAAAAGGTACGTCTTATAGGAATCAAGGGAAATGACTCGACTAAAAGGTACGTCTTCAAAGAATCAAAGGAAATGACTCAACTAAAAGGTACGTGTTATAGGAATCAAAGGGGATGACTCGACTAAAAGGTACGTATTCTAGGGGTCAAAGGAGATGACTCGACTAAAAGGTACGTCTTATAGGAATCAAAGGAAATGACTCAACTAAAAGGTACGTCTTATACGAATCAAAGGAAATGACTCGACTAAAACGTACGTCTTCTAGGGGTCAATGGGGATGACTCGACTAAAAGGTACGTCTTATAGGAATCAAAGGGGATGACTCGACTGAAAGGTACGTCTTATAGGAAACAATGGAGATGACTCGACTAAAAGATACGTCTTATAGGAATCAAGTGAAATGACTCGACTAAAAGGTACGTCTTTTAGGAATCAAAGGGGATGACTCGACTAAAAGGTACGTCTTATAGGAATCAAAGGGGATGACTCGACCAAAAGGTATGTCTTATAGAAATCCAAGGGGATGACTCGACTAAAAGGTACGTCTTATAGGAATCAAAGTGGATGACTCAACTAAAAGGTACGTCTTGTAGGAATCAAGGGAAATGACTCAACTAAAAGGTACGTCTTATAGGAATCAAAGGGGATGACTCAAATAAAAAGTACGTCTAATAGGAATCAAAGGGGATGACTCAACTAAAAGGTACGTCTTATAGGAATCAAAGGGGATGACTCGACTAAAAGGTACGTCATATAGGAATCAAAGTAAATAACTTGACTAAAAGGTACGTATTCCAGGGGTCAAAGGGGATGACTCGACTAAAAGGTACGTCTTATAAGAATCAAAGGGGATGACTCGAGTAAAAGGTACGTCTTATAGGAATCAAAGGAGATGACTCGACTAAAAGGTACGTCTTATAGGAATCAAAAGGGATGACTCGACTATAAGAAACGTCTTATAGGAATCAAAGGAAATAACTCGACTAAAAGGTACGACTTCTAGGGGTCAATGGGGATGACTCGACTAAAAGGTACGTCTTATAGAAATCAAAGTGGATGACTCGACTAAAAGGTACGTCTTATAGAAATACAAGGGGATGACTCGACTAAAAGGTACGTCTTATAGGAATCAAAGTGGATGACTCAACTAAAAGGTACGTCATATAGGAATCAAGGGAAATGACTCGACTAAAAGGTATGTCTTATAGGAATCAAAGGGGGTGACTGAACTAAAAGGTACGTTTAATAGGAATCAAAGGGGATGACTCGACTAATAGGTACGTCTTATAGGAATCAAGGGAAATGACTCGACTAAAAGGTACATTTTCGAGGAATCAAAGGAAATGACTCAACTAAAAGCTACGTCTTATAGGAATCAAAGGGGATGACTCGACTAAAAGGTACGTCTTATAGGAATCAATGGAGATGACTCGACTAAAAGGTACGTCTTATAGGAATCAAGGGAAATGACTTGACTAAAAGGTACGTCTTTTAGGAATCAAAGGAGATGACTCGACTAAAAGGTACGTTTTAGAGGAATCAAAGGGGATGACTCGACTAAAAGGTAAGTCTTATAGGAATCAAGGGAAATGACTCGACTAAAAGGTACGTTTTCTAGGAATCAAAGGAAATGACTCAACTAAAAGCTACGTCTTATAGGAATCAAAGGAAATGACTCAACTAAAAGGAACGTCTTATAGGAATCTAAGGGGATGACTCGACTAAAAGGTACATCTTATAGGAATCAAGGGAAATGACTCGACTAAAAGGTACCTCTTCAAGGAATCAAAGGAAATGACTCAACTAAAAGATACGTCTTATAGGAATCAAAGGGGATGACTCGACTAAAAGGTACGTCTTATAGGAATCAAAGGGGATGAATCGACTAAAAGGTACGTCATATAGGAATCAAAGTAAATAACTCGACTAAAAGGTACGTATTCCAGGGGTCAAAGGGGATGACTCGACTAAAAGGTACGTCTTATAGGAATCAAAGGGGATGACTCGACTAAAAGATACGCCTTATAGGAATCAAAAGGGATTACTCGACTAAAAGAAACGTCTTAAAGGAATCAAAGGAAATGACTCGACTAAAAGGTACGTCTTCTAGGGGTCAAAGGGGATGACTCGACTAAAAGGTACGTCTTATAGGAATCAAGTGAAATGACTCGACTAAAAGGTACGTCTTCTAGGAATCCAAAGAAATGACTCAACTAAACGGTACGTCTTATAGTAATCAAAGGAGATGACTCGACTAAAAAGTATGTCTTATAGGAATCAAAGGGGATGAATCGACTAAAATGTACGTCTTATAGGAATCAAGGGAAATTCCTCGACTAAAAGGTACGTCTTCAAGGAATCAAAGGAAATTACTCAATTAAAATGTACGTCTTATAGGAATCAAAGGGGATGACTCGACTAAAAGGTACGTATTCTAGGTGTCAAAGGGGATGACTCGATTAAAAGGTACGTCTTATAGGAATCAAAGGAAATGACTCAACTAAATGGTACGTCTTATGGGAATCAAAGGAAATGACTCGACTAAAACATACGTCTTCTAGGGGTCAAAGGGGATGACTCGACTAAAAGGTACGTCTTATAGGAATCAAAGGGGATGACTCGACTAAAAGTAACGTCTTATAGGAATCAATGGAGATGACTCGACTAAAAGGTACGTCTTATAGGAATCAAGGGAAATGACTCGACTAAAAGGTACGTCTTTTAGGAATCAAAGGGGATGACTCGACTAAAAGGTACGTCTTATAGGAATCATTTGGGATGACTCGACCAAAAGGTACGTCTTATAGAAATCCAAGGGGATGACTCGACTAAAAGGTACGTCTTATAGGAATCAAAGTGGATGACTCAACTAAAAGGTACGTCTTATAGGAATCATGGGAAATGACTCGACTAAAAGGTACGTCTTATAGGAATCAAAGGGGGTGACTCGACTAAAAGGTACGTCTTATAGGAATCAAGGGAAATGACTCGACTAAAAGGTACGTCTTCAAGGAATCAAAGGAAATGACTCAACTAAAAGGTACGTCTTATCGGAATCAAAGGGGATGACTCGACTAAAAGGTACGTCTTATATGAATCAAAGGGGATGACTCGACTAAAAGGTTCGTCATATAGGAATCAAAGTAAATAACTCGACTAAAAGGTATGTATTCCAGGGGTCAAAGGGGATGACTCGACTAAAAGGTACGTCTTATAAGAATCAAACGGGATAACTCGACCAAAACGTACGTCATATAGGAATTAAAGGTGATGAATCGACTAAAAGGTACGTCTTATAGGAATCAAAAGAGATGACTCGACTAGAAGAAACGTCTTATAGGAATCAAAGGAAATGACTCGACTAGAAGGTACGTCTTTTAGGGGTCAAAGGGGATAACTCGACTAAAAGGTACGTCTTATAGGAATCAAGTGAAATGACTCGACTAAAAGGTACGTCTTCTAGGAATAATAGGAAATGACTCAACTAAAAGGTACGTCTTATAGTAATCAAAGGAGATGACTCTACTAAAAGGTACGTCTTATAGGAATCAAAGGGGATGAATCGACTAAAAGGTACGTCTTATAGGAATCAAGGGAAATGACTCGACTAAAAGGTACGTCTTCAAAGAATCAAAGGAAATGACTCAACTAAAAGGTACGTGTTATAGGAATCAAAGGGGATGACTCGACTAAAAGGTACGTCTTATAGGAATCAAAGGGGATGAATCGACTAAAAGGTACGTCTTATAGGAATCAAGGGAAATGACTCGACTAAAAGGTACGTCTTCAAAGAATCAAAGGAAATGACTCAACTAAAAGGTACGTGTTATAGGAATCAAAGGGGATGACTCGACTAAAAGGTACGTATTCTAGGGGTCAAAGGAGATGACTCGACTAAAAGGTACGTCTTATAGGAATCAAAGGAAATGACTCAACTAAAAGGTACGTCTTATACGAATCAAAGGAAATGACTCGACTAAAACGTACGTCTTCTAGGGGTCAATGGGGATGACTCGACTAAAAGGTACGTCTTATAGGAATCAAAGGGGATGACTCGACTGAAAGGTACGTCTTATAGGAAAAAAAGGAGATGACTCGACTAAAAGGTACGTCTTATAGGAATCAAGGGAAATGACTCGACTAAAAGGTACGTCTTTTAGGAATCAAAGGGGATGACTCGACTAAAAGGTACGTCTTATAGGAATCAAAGGGGATGACTCGTCCAAAAGGTATGTCTTATAGAAATCCAAGGGGATGACTCGACTAAAAGGTACGTCTTATAGGAATCAAAGTGGATGACTCAACTAAAAGGTACGTCTTGTAGGAATCAAGGGAAATGACTCGACTAAAAGGTACGTCTTATAGGAATCAAAGGGGATGACTCAACTAATAGGTACGTCTAATAGGAATCAAAGGGGATGACTCAACTAAAAGGTACGTCTTATAGGAATCAAAGGGGATGACTCGACTAAAAGGTACGTCATATAGGAATCAAAGTAAATAACTTGACTAAAAGGTACGTATTCCAGGGGTCAAAGGGGATGACTCGACTAAAAGGTACGTCTTATAAGAATCAAAGGGGATGACTCGAGTAAAAGGTACGTCTTATAGGAATCAAAGGAGATGACTCGACTAAAAGGTACGTCTTATAGGAATCAAAAGAGATGACTCGACTATAAGAAACGTCTTATAGGAATCAAAGGAAATAACTCGACTAAAAGGTACGACTTCTAGGGGTCAATGGGGATGACTCGACTAAAAGGTACGTCTTATAGAAATCAAGTTAAATGACTCGACTAAAAGATACGTCTTCTAGGAATCCAAGGAAATGACTCAACTAAAAGTTACGTCTTGTAGTAATCAAAGGAGATGACTCGACTAAAAGGTACGTCTTATAGGAATCAAAGGGGATGAATCGACTAAAAGGTACGTCTTATAGGAATCAAGGGAAATGACTCGACTAAAAGGTACGTCATATAGGAATCAAAGTAAATAACTCGACTAAAAGGTACGTCTAATAAGAATCAAAGGGGATGACTCGACTAAAAGGTACGTCTTATAGGAATCAAAGGTGGATGACTCGACTATAAGGTACGTCTTATAGGAATCGAAAGGGATGACTCGACTAAAAGAAACGTCTTATAGGAATCAAAGGAAATGACTCGACTAAAAGGTACGTCATCTAGGGGTCAAAGGGGATGACTCGACTAAAAGGTCCGTCTTATAGAAATCAAGTGAAATGACTCGACTAAAAGGTACGTCTTCTAGGAATCCAAGGAAATGACTCAA
Source organism: Capsicum pubescens (assembly GCA_030864215.1). Classification (NCBI taxonomy): domain Eukaryota; kingdom Viridiplantae; phylum Streptophyta; class Magnoliopsida; order Solanales; family Solanaceae; genus Capsicum; species Capsicum pubescens. The sequence continues at coordinate 268,965,528 of CM061545.1, read as the reverse complement.
CTAAAAGGTACGTCTAATAGTAATCAAAGGAGATGACTCGACTAAAAGGTACGTCTTATAGGAATCAAAGGGGATGAATCAACTAAAAGGTACGACTTATAGGAATCTAAGGGGATGACTCGACTAAAAGGTACGTCTTATAGGAATCAAGGGAAATGACTCGACTAAAAGGTACGTCTTATAGGAATCAAAGTGGATGACTCAACTAAAAGGTACGTCTTATAGGAATCAAGGGAAATGACTCGACTAAAAGGTACGTCTTATAGGAATCAAAGGGGGTGACTCGACTAAAAGGTACGTCTTATAGGAATCAAGGGAAATGACTCGACTAAAAGGTACGTCTTCAAGGAATCAAAGGAAATGACTCAACTAAAAGGTACGTCTTATCGGAATCAAAGGGGATGACTCGACTAAAAGGTACGTCTTATATGAATCAAAGGGGATGACTCGACTAAAAGGTTCGTCATATAGGAATCAAAGTAAATAACTCGACTAAAAGGTATGTATTCCAGGGGTCAAAGGGGATGACTCGACTAAAAGGTACGTCTTATAAGAATAAAACGGGATAACTCGACTAAAACGTACGTCATATAGGAATCAAAGGTGATGAATCGACTAAAAGGTACGTCTTATAGGAATCAAAAGAGATGACTCGACTAGAAGAAACGTCTTATAGGAATCAAAGGAAATGACTCGACTAAAAGGTACGTCTTTTAGGGGTCAAAGGGGATGACTCGACTAAAAGGTACGTCTTATAGGAATCAAGTGAAATGACTCGACTAAAAGGTACGTCTTCTAGGAATCAAAGGAAATGACTCAACTAAAAGGTACGTCTTATAGTAATCAAAGGAGATGACTCGACTAAAAGGTACGTCTTATAGGAATCAAAGGGGATGAATCGACTAAAAGGTACGTCTTATAGGAATCAAGGGAAATGACTCGACTAAAAGGTACGTCTTCAAAGAATCAAAGGAAATGACTCAACTAAAAGGTACGTGTTATAGGAATCAATGGGGATGACTCGACTAAAAGGTACGTCTTATAGGAATCAAAGGGGATGAATCGACTAAAAGGTACGTCTTATAGGAATCAAGGGAAATGACTCGACTAAAAGGTACGTCTTCAAAGAATCAAAGGAAATGACTCAACTAAAAGGTACGTGTTATAGGAATCAAAGGGGATGACTCGACTAAAAGGTACGACTTCTAGGGGTCAATGGGGATGACTCGACTAAAAGGTACGTCTTATAGAAATCAAGTTAAATGACTCGACTAAAAGATACGTCTTCTAGGAATCCAAGGAAATGACTCAACTAAAAGTTACGTCTTGTAGTAATCAAAGGAGATGACTCGACTAAAAGGTACGTCTTATTGGAATCAAAGGGGATGAATCGACTAAAAGGTACGTCTTATAGGAATCAAGGGAAATGACTCGACTAAAAGGTACGTCATATAGGAATCAAAGTAAATAACTCGACTAAAAGGTACGTCTTATAAGAATCAAAGGGGATGACTCGACTAAAAGGTACGTCTTATAGGAATCAAAGGTGGATGACTCGACTATAAGGTACGTCTTATAGGAATCAAAAGGGATGACTCGACTAAAAGAAACGTCTTATAGGAATCAAAGGAAATGACTCGACTAAAAGGTACGTCATCTAGGGGTCAAAGGGGATGACTCGACTAAAAGGTCCGTCTTATAGAAATCAAGTGAAATGACTCGACTAAAAGGTACGTCTTCTAGGAATCCAAGGAAATGACTCAACTAAAAGGTATGTCTAATAGTAATCAAAGGAGATGACTCGACTAAAAGGTACGTCTTATAGGAATCAAAGGGGATGAATCAACTAAAAAGTACGACTTATAGGAATCTAAGGGGATGACTCGACTAAAAGGTACGTCTTATAGGAATCAAGGGAAATGACTCGACTAAAAGGTACGTCAGATAGGAATCAAAGTGGATGACTCAACTAAAAGGTACGTCTTATAGGAATCAACGGAAATGACTCGACTAAAAGGTACGTCTTATAGGAATCAAAGGGGGTGACTCGACTAAAAGGTACGTCTTATAGGAATCAAGGGAAATGACTCGACTAAAAGGTACGTCTTCAAGGAATCAAAGGAAATGACTCAACTAAAAGGTACGTCTTATCGGAATCAAAGGGGATGACTCGACTAAAAGGTACGTCTTATATGAATCAAAGGGGATGACTCGACTAAAAGGTTCGTCATATAGGAATCAAAGTAAATAACTCGACTAAAAGGTATGTATTCCAGGGGTCAAAGGGGATGACTCGACTAAAAGGTACGTCTTATAAGAATCAAACGGGATAACTCGACTAAAACGTACGTCATATAGGAATCAAAGGTGATGAATCGACTAAAAGGTACGTCTTATAGGAATCAAAAGAGATGACTCGACTAGAAGAAACGTCTTATAGGAATCAAAGGAAATGACTCGACTAAAAGGTACGTCTTTTAGGGGTCAAAGGGGATGACTCGACTAAAAGGTACGTCTTATAGGAATCAAGTGAAATGACTCGACTAAAAGGTACGTCTTCTAGGAATCAAAGGAAATGACTCAACTAAAAGGTACGTCTTATAGTAATCAAAGGAGATGACTCGACTAAAAGGTACGTCTTATAGGAATCAAAGGGGATGAATCGACTAAAAGGTACGTCTTATAGGAATCAAGGGAAATGACTCGACTAAAAGGTACGTCTTCAAAGAATCAAAGGAAATGACTCAACTAAAAGGTACGTGTTATAGGAATCAAAGGGGATGACTCGACTAAAAGGTACGTCTTATAGGAATAAAAGGGGATGAATCGACTAAAAGGTACGTCTTATAGGAATCAAGGGAAATGACTCGACTAAAAGGTACGTCTTCAAAGAATCAAAGGAAATGACTCAACTAAAAGGTACGTGTTATAGGAATAAAAGGGGATGACTCGACTAAAAGGTACGTATTCTAGGGGTCAAAGGAGATGACTCGACTAAAAGGTACGTCTTATAGGAATCAAAGGAAATGACTCAACTAAAAGGTACGTCTTATACGAATCAAAGGAAATGACTCGACTAAAACGTACGTCTTCTAGGGGTCAATGGGGATGACTCGACTAAAAGATACGTCTTATAGGAATCAAAGGGGATGACTCGACTGAAAGGTACGTCTTATAGGAAACAAAGGAGATGACTCGACTAAAAGGTACGTCTTATAGGAATCAAGGGAAATGACTCGACTAAAAGGTACGTCTTTTAGGAATCAATGGGGATGACTCGACTAAAAGGTACGTCTTATAGGAATCAAACGGGATGACTCGACCAAAAGGTATGTCTTATAGAAATCCAAGGGGATGACTCGACTAAAAGGTACGTCTTATAGGAATCAAAGTGGATGACTCAACTAAAAGGTACGTCTTGTAGGAATCAAGGGAAATGACTCGACTAAAAGGTACGTCTTATAGGAATCAAAGGGGATGACTCAACTAAAAGGTACGTCTAATAGGAATCAAAGGGGATGACTCAACTAAAAGGTACGTCTTATAGGAATCAAAGGGGATGACTCGACTAAAAGGTACGTCATATAGGAATCAAAGTAAATAACTTGACTAAAATGTACGTATTCCAGGGGTCCAAGGGGATGACTCGACTAAAAGGTACGTCTTATAAGAATCAAAGGGGATGATTCGAGTAAAAGGTACGTCTTATAGGAATCAAAGGAGATGACTCGACTAAAAGGTACGTCTTATAGGAATCAAAAGGGATGACTCGACTATAAGAAACGTCTTATAGGAATCAAAGGAAATAACTCGACTAAAAGGTACGACTTCTAGGGGTCAATGGGGATGACTCGACTAAAAGGTACGTCTTATAGAAATCAAGTTAAATGACTCGACTAAAAGATACGTCTTCTAGGAATCCAAGGAAATGACTCAACTAAAAGTTACGTCTTGTAGTAATCAAAGGAGATGACTCGACTAAAAGGTACGTCTTATAGGAATCAAAGGGGATGAATCGACTAAAAGGTACGTCTTATAGAAATCAAGGGAAATGACTCGACTAAAAGGTACGTCATATAGGAATCAAAGTAAATAACTCGACTAAAAGGTACATCTTATAAGAATCAAAGGGGATGACTCGACTAAAAGGTACGTCTTATAGGAATCAAAGGTGGATGACTCGACTATAAGGTACGTCTTATAGGAATCAAAAGGGATGACTCGACTAAAAGAAACGTCTTATAGGAATCAAAGGAAATGACTCGACTAAAAGGTACGTCATCTAGGGGTCAAAGGGGATGACTCGACTAAAAGGTCCGTCTTATAGAAATCAAGTGAAATGACTCGACTAAAAGGTACGTCTTCTAGGAATCCAAGGAAATGACTCAACTAAAAGGTACGTCTAATAGTAATCAATGGAGATGACTCGACTAAAAGGTACGGCTTATAGGAATCAAAGGGGATGAATCAACTAAAAGGTACGACTTATAGGAATCTAAGGAGATGACTCGACTAAAAGGTACGTCTTATAGGAATCAAGGGAAATGACTCGACTAAAAGGTACGTCTTCAAGGAATCAAAGGAAATGACTCAACTAAAAGGTACGTCTTATCGGAATCAAAGGGGATGACTCGACTAAAAGGTACGTCTTATATGAATCAAAGGGGATGACTCGACTAAAAGGTACGTCATATAGGAATCAAAGTAAATAACTCAACTAAAAGGTATGTATTCCAGGGGTCAAAGGGGATGACTCGACTAAAAGGTACGTCTTATAAGAATCAAACGGGGTAACTCGACTAAAACGTACTTCTTATAGGAATCAAAGGGGATGAATCGACTAAAAGGTACGTCTTATCGGAATCAAAAGGGATGACTCGACTAGAAGAAACGTCTTATAGGAATCAAAGGAAATGACTCGACTAAAAGGTACGACTTTTAGGGGTCAAAGGGGATGACTCGACTAAAAGGTACGTCTTATAGGAATCAAGTGAAATGACTCGACTAAAAGGTACGTCTTCTAGGAATCCAAGGAAATGACTCAACTAAAAGGTACGTCTTATAGTAATCAAAGGAGATGACTCGACTAAAAGGTACGTCTTATAGGAATCAAAGGGGATGAATCAACTAAAAGGTACGTCTTATAGGAATCAAGGGAAATGACTCGACTAAAAGGTACGTCTTCAAAGAATCAATGGAAATGACTCAACTAAAAGGTACGTGTTATAGGAATCAAAGGGGATGACTCGACTAAAAGGTATGTATTATAGGAATCAAAGGGGATGACTCGACTAAAAGATACGTCTTATAGGAAACAAAGGGGATGACTCGACTAAAAGGTACGTCTAATAGGAATCAATGGGGATGACTCAACTAAAAGGTACGTCTTATAGGTATCAAAGGGGATGACTCGACTAAAAGGTACGTCATATAGGAATCAAAGTAAATAACTCGACTAAAAGGTACGTATTCCAGGAGTCAAAGGGGATGACTCGACTAAAAGGTAAGTCCTATAAGAATCAAAGGGGATGACTCGACTAAAAGGTACGTCTTATAGGAATCAAAGGGGATGACTCGACTAAAAGGTACGTCTTATAGGAATCAAAAGGGATGACTCGACTAAAAGAAACGTCTTATAGGAATCAAAGGAAATGACTCGACTAAAAGGTACGTCTTCTAGGGGTCAAAGGGGATGACTCGACTAAAAGATACGTCTTATAGGAATCAAGTGAAATGACTCGACTAAAAGGTACGTCTTCTAGGAATCCAAGGAAATGACTCAACTAAAAGGTACGTCTAATAGTAATCAAAGGAGATGACTCGACTAAAAGGTACGTCTTATAGGAATCAAAGGGGATGACTGAACTAAAAGGTACGTTTTATAGGAATCAAAGGGGATGACTCGACTAATAGGTACGTCTTATAGGAATCAAGGGAAATGACTCGACTAAAAGGTACATTTTCTAGGAATCAAAGGAAATAAGTCAACTAAAAGCTACGTCTTATAGGAATCAAAGGGGATGACTCGACTAAAAGGTACGTCTTATAGGAATCAATGGAGATGACTCGACTAAAAGGTACGTCTTATAGGTATCAAGGGAAATGACTTGACTAAAAGGTACGTCTTTTAGGAATCAATGGAGATGACTCGACTAAAAGGTACGTTTTATAGGAATCAAAGGGGATGAATCGACTAAAAGGTACGTCTGATAGGAATCAAGGGAAATGACTCGACTAAAAGGTACGTTTTCTAGGAATCAAAGGAAATGACTCAACTTAAAGCTACGTCTTATAGGAATCAAAGGAGATGACTCAACTAAAAGGAACGTCTTATAGGAATCTAAGGGGATGACTCGACTAAAAGGTACGTCTTATAGGAATCAAAAAGGATGACTCGACTAAAAGAAACGTCTTATAGGAATCAAAGGAAATGACTCGACTAAAAGGTACGTCTTCTAGGGGTCAACGGGGATGACTCGACTAAAAGGTACGTCTTATAGGAATCAAGTGAAATGACTCGACTAAAAGGTACGTCTTCTAGGAATCCAAAGAAATGACTCAACTAAACGGTACGTCTTATAGTAATCAAAGGAGATGACTCGACTAAAAAGTATGTCTTATAGGAATCAAAGGGGATGAATCGACTAAAATGTACGTCTTATAGGAATCAAGGGAAATTACTCGACTAAAAGGTACGTCTTCAAGGAATCAAATGAAATTACTCAATTAAAAGGTACGTCTTATAGGAATCAAAGAGGATGACTCGACTAAAAGGTACGTATTCTAGGGGTCAAAGGGGATGACTCGATTAAAAGGTACGTCTTATATGAATCAAAGGAAATGACTCAACTAAATGAAACGTCTTATAGGAATCAAAGGAAATGACTCGACTAAAACGTACGTCTTGTAGGGGTCAAAGGGGATGACTCGACTAAAAGGTACGTCTTATAGGAATCAAAGGGGATGACTCGACTAAATGTAACGTCTTATAGGAATCAATGGAGATGACTCGACTAAAAGGTACGTCTTATAGGAATCAAGGGAAATGACTCGACTAAAAGGTACGTCTTTTAGGAATCAAAGGGGATGACTCGACTAAAAGGTACGTCTTATAGGAATCATTTGGGATGACTCGACCAAAAGGTACGTCTTATAGAAATACAAGGGGATGACTCGACTAAAAGGTACGTCTTATAGGAATCAAAGTGGATGACTCAACTAAAAGGTACGTCATATAGGAATCAAGGGAAATGACTCGACTAAAAAGTACGTCTTATAGGAATCAAAGGGGGTGACTCGACTAAAAGGTACGTCTTATAGGAATCAAAGGGGATGACTGAACTAAAAGGTACGTTTTATAGGAATCAAAGGGGATGACTCGACTAATAGGTACGTCTTATAGGAATCAAGGGAAATGACTCGACTAAAAGGTACATTTTCGAGGAATCAAAGGAAATGACTCAACTAAAAGCTACGTCTTATAGGAATCAAAGGGGATGACTCGACTAAAAGGTACGTCTTATAGGAATCAATGGAGATGACTCGACTAAAAGGTACGTCTTATAGGAATCAAGGGAAATGACTTGACTAAAAGGTACGTCTTTTAGGAATCAAAGGAGATGACTCGACTAAAACGTACGTTTTAGAGGAATCAAAGGGGATGACTCGACTAAAAGGTAAGTCTTATAGGAATCAAGGGAAATGACTCGACTAAAAGGTACGTTTTCTAGGAATCAAAGGAAATGACTCAACTAAAAGCTACGTCTTATAGGAATCAAAGGAAATGACTCAACTAAAAGGAACGTCTTATAGGAATCTAAGGGGATGACTCGACTAAAAGGTACATCTTATAGGAATCAAGGGAAATGACTGGACTAAAAGGTACCTCTTAAAGGAATCAAAGGAAATGACTCAACTAAAAGATACGTCTTATAGGAATCAAAGGGGATGGCTCGACTAAAAGGTACGTCTTATAGGAATCAAAGGGGATGAATCGACTAAAAGGTACGTCATATAGGAATCAAAGTAAATAACTCGACTAAAAGGTACGTATTCCAGGGGTCAAAGGGGATGACTCGACTAAAAGGTACGTCTTATAGGAATCAAAGGGGATGACTCGACTAAAAGGTACGCCTTATAGGAATCAAAAGGGATTACTCGACTAAAAGAAACGTCTTAAAGGAATCAAAGGAAATGACTCGACTAAAAGGTACGTCTTCTAGGGGTCAAAGGGGATGACTCGACTAAAAGGTACGTCTTATAGGAATCAAGTGAAATGACTCGACTAAAAGGTACTTTTTCTAGGAATACAAAGAAATGACTCAACTAAACGGTACGTCTTATAGTAATCAAAGGAGATGACTCGACTAAAAAGTATGTCTTATAGGAATCAAAGGGGATGAATCGACTAAAATGTACGTCTTATAGGAATCAAGGGAAATTACTCGACTAAAAGGTACGTCTTCAAGGAATCAAACGAAATTACTCAATTAAAATGTACGTCTTATAGGAATCAAAGGGGATGACTCGACTAAAAGGTACGTATTCTAGGTGTCAAAGGGGATGACTCGATTAAAAGGTACGTCTTATAGGAATCAAAGGAAATGACTCAACTAAATGGTACGTCTTATAGGAATCAAAGGAAATGACTCGACTAAAACATACGTCTTCTAGGGGTCAAAGGGGATGACTCGACTAAAAGGTACGTCTTATAGGAATCAAAGGGGATGACTCGACTAAAAGTAACGTCTTATAGGAATCAATGGAGATGACTCGACTAAAAGGTACGTCTTATAGGAATCAAGGGAAATGACTCGATTAAAAGGTACATCTTTTAGGAATCAAAGGGGATGACTCGACTAAAAGGTACGTCTTATAGGAATCATTTGGGATGACTCGACCAAAAGGTACGTCTTATAGAAATCCAAGGGGATGACTCGACTAAAAGGTACGTCTTATAGGAATCAAAGTGGATGACTCAACTAAAAGGTACGTCTTATAGGAATCAAAGGAAATGACTCGACTAAAAGGTACGTCTTATAGGAATCAAAGGGGGTGACTCGACTAAAAGGTACGTCTTATAGGAATCAAGGGAAATGACTCGACTAAAAGGTACGTCTTCAAGGAATCAAAGGAAATGACTCAACTAAAAGGTACGTCTTATCGGAATCAAAGGGGATGACTCGACTAAAAGGTACGTCTTATATGAATCAAAGGGGATGACTCGACTAAAAGGTTCGTCATATAGGAATCAAAGTAAATAACTCGACTAAAAGGTATGTATTCCAGGGGTCAAAGGGGATGACTCGACTAAAAGGTACGTCTTATAAGAATCAAACGGGATAACTCGACTAAAACGTACGTCATATAGGAATCAAAGGTGATGAATCGACTAAAAGGTACGTCTTATAGGAATCAAAAGAGATGACTCGACTAGAAGAAACGTCTTATAGGAATCAAAGGAAATGACTCGACTAAAAGGTACGTCTTTTAGGGGTCAAAGGGGATGACTCGACTAAAAGGTACGTCTTATAGGAATCAAGTGAAATGACTCGACTAAAAGGAACGTCTTCTAGGAATCAAAGGAAATGACTCAACTAAAAGGTACGTCTTATAGTAATCAAAGGAGATGACTCGACTAAAAGGTACGTCTTATAGGAATCAAAGGGGATGAATCGACTAAAAGGTACGTCTTATAGGAATCAAGGGAAATGACTCGACTAAAAGGTACGTCTTCAAAGAATCAAAGGAAATGACTCAACTAAAAGGTACGTGTTATAGGAATCAAAGGGGATGACTCGACTAAAAGGTACGTCTTATAGGAATCAAAGGGGATGAATCGACTAAAAGGTACGTCTTATAGGAATCAAGGGAAATGACTCGACTAAAAGGTACGTCTTCAAAGAATCAAAGGAAATGACTCAACTAAAAGGTACGTGTTATAGGAATCAAAGGGGATGACTCGACTAAAAGGTACGTATTCTAGGGGTCAAAGGAGATGACTCGACTAAAAGGTACGTCTTATAGGAATCAAAGGAAATGACTCAACTAAAAGGTACGTCTTATACGAATCAAAGGAAATGACTCGACTAAAACGTACGTCTTCTAGGGGTCAATGGGGATGACTCGACTAAAAGGTACGTCTTATAGGAATCAAAGGGGATGACTCGACTGAAAGGTACGTCTTATAGGAAACAATGGAGATGACTCGACTAAAAGGTACGTCTTATAGGAATCAAGTGAAATGACTCGACTAAAAGGTACGTCTTTTAGGAATCAAAGGGGATGACTCGACTAAAAGGTACGTCTTATAGGAATCAAAGGGGATGACTCGACCAAAAGGTATGTCTTATAGAAATCCAAGGGGATGACTCGACTAAAAGGTACGTCTTATAGGAATCAAAGTGGATGACTCAACTAAAAGGTACGTCTTGTAGGAATCAAGGGAAATGACTCAACTAAAAGGTACGTCTTATAGGAATCAAAGGGGATGACTCAAATAAAAGGTACGTCTAATAGGAATCAAAGGGGATGACTCAACTAAAAGGTACGTCTTATAGGAATCAAAGGGGATGACTCGACTAAAAGGTACGTCATATAGGAATCAAAGTAAATAACTTGACTAAAAGGTACGTATTCCAGGGGTCAAAGGGGATGACTCGACTAAAAGGTACGTCTTATAAGAATCAAAGGGGATGACTCGAGTAAAAGGTACGTCTTATAGGAATCAAAGGAGATGACTCGACTAAAAGGTACGTCTTATAGGAATCAAAAGGGATGACTCGACTATAAGAAACGTCTTATAGGAATCAAAGGAAATAACTCGACTAAAAGGTACGACTTCTAGGGGTCAATGGGGATGACTCGACTAAAAGGTACGTCTTATAGAAATCAAAGTGGATGACTCGACTAAAAGGTACGTCTTATAGAAATACAAGGGGATGACTCGACTAAAAGGTACGTCTTATAGGAATCAAAGTGGATGACTCAACTAAAAGGTACGTCATATAGGAATCAAGGGAAATGACTCGACTAAAAGGTACGTCTTATAGGAATCAAAGGGGGTGACTGAACTAAAAGGTACGTTTAATAGGAATCAAAGGGGATGACTCGACTAATAGGTACGTCTTATAGGAATCAAGGGAAATGACTCGACTAAAAGGTACATTTTCGAGGAATCAAAGGAAATGACTCAACTAAAAGCTACGTCTTATAGGAATCAAAGGGGATGACTCGACTAAAAGGTACGTCTTATAGGAATCAATGGAGATGACTCGACTAAAAGGTACGTCTTATAGGAATCAAGGGAAATGACTTGACTAAAAGGTACGTCTTTTAGGAATCAAAGGAGATGACTCGACTAAAAGGTACGTTTTAGAGGAATCAAAGGGGATGACTCGACTAAAAGGTAAGTCTTATAGGAATCAAGGGAAATGACTCGACTAAAAGGTACGTTTTCTAGGAATCAAAGGAAATGACTCAACTAAAAGCTACGTCTTATAGGAATCAAAGGAAATGACTCAACTAAAAGGAACGTCTTATAGGAATCTAAGGGGATGACTCGACTAAAAGGTACATCTTATAGGAATCAAGGGAAATGACTCGACTAAAAGGTACCTCTTCAAGGAATCAAAGGAAATGACTCAACTAAAAGATACGTCTTATAGGAATCAAAGGGGATGACTCGACTAAAAGGTACGTCTTATAGGAATCAAAGGGGATGAATCGACTAAAAGGTACGTCATATAGGAATCAAAGTAAATAACTCGACTAAAAGGTACGTATTCCAGGGGTCAAAGGGGATGACTCGACTAAAAGGTACGTCTTATAGGAATCAAAGGGGATGACTCGACTAAAAGATACGCCTTATAGGAATCAAAAGGGATTACTCGACTAAAAGAAACGTCTTAAAGGAATCAAAGGAAATGACTCGACTAAAAGGTACGTCTTCTAGGGGTCAAAGGGGATGACTCGACTAAAAGGTACGTCTTATAGGAATCAAGTGAAATGACTCGACTAAAAGGTACGTCTTCTAGGAATCCAAAGAAATGACTCAACTAAACGGTACGTCTTATAGTAATCAAAGGAGATGACTCGACTAAAAAGTATGTCTTATAGGAATCAAAGGGGATGAATCGACTAAAATGTACGTCTTATAGGAATCAAGGGAAATTACTCGACTAAAAGGTACGTCTTCAAGGAATCAAAGGAAATTACTCAATTAAAATGTACGTCTTATAGGAATCAAAGGGGATGACTCGACTAAAAGGTACGTATTCTAGGTGTCAAAGGGGATGACTCGATGAAAAGGTACGTCTTATAGGAATCAAAGGAAATGACTCAACTAAATGGTACGTCTTATGGGAATCAAAGGAAATGACTCGACTAAAACATACGTCTTCTAGGGGTCAAAGGGGATGACTCGACTAAAAGGTACGTCTTATAGGAATCAAAGGGGATGACTCGACTAAAAGTAACGTCTTATAGGAATCAATGGAGATGACTCGACTAAAAGGTACGTCTTATAGGAATCAAGGGAAATGACTCGACTAAAAGGTACGTCTTTTAGGAATCAAAGGGGATGACTCGACTAAAAGGTACGTCTTATAGGAATCATTTGGGATGACTCGACCAAAAGGTACGTCTTATAGAAATCCAAGGGGATGACTCGACTAAAAGGTACGTCTTATAGGAATCAAAGTGGATGACTCAACTAAAAGGTACGTCTTATAGGAATCATGGGAAATGACTCGACTAAAAGGTACGTCTTATAGGAATCAAAGGGGGTGACTCGACTAAAAGGTACGTCTTATAGGAATCAAGGGAAATGACTCGACTAAAAGGTACGTCTTCAAGGAATCAAAGGAAATGACTCAACTAAAAGGTACGTCTTATCGGAATCAAAGGGGATGACTCGACTAAAAGGTACGTCTTATATGAATCAAAGGGGATGACTCGACTAAAAGGTTCGTCATATAGGAATCAAAGTAAATAACTCGACTAAAAGGTATGTATTCCAGGGGTCAAAGGGGATGACTCGACTAAAAGGTACGTCTTATAAGAATCAAACGGGATAACTCGACCAAAACGTACGTCATATAGGAATTAAAGGTGATGAATCGACTAAAAGGTACGTCTTATAGGAATCAAAAAAGATGACTCGACTAGAAGAAACGTCTTATAGGAATCAAAGGAAATGACTCGACTAAAAGGTACGTCTTTTAGGGGTCAAAGGGGATAACTCGACTAAAAGGTACGTCTTATAGGAATCAAGTGAAATGACTCGACTAAAAGGTACGTCTTCTAGGAATAATAGGAAATGACTCAACTAAAAGGTACGTCTTATAGTAATCAAAGGAGATGACTCTACTAAAAGGTACGTCTTATAGGAATCAAAGGGGATGAATCGACTAAAAGGTACGTCTTATAGGAATCAAGGGAAATGACTCGACTAAAAGGTACGTCTTCAAAGAATCAAAGGAAATGACTCAACTAAAAGGTACGTGTTATAGGAATCAAAGGGGATGACTCGACTAAAAGGTACGTCTTATAGGAATCAAAGGGGATGAATCGACTAAAAGGTACGTCTTATAGGAATCAAGGGAAATGACTCGACTAAAAGGTACGTCTTCAAAGAATCAAAGGAAATGACTCAACTAAAAGGTACGTGTTATAGGAATCAAAGGGGATGACTCGACTAAAAGGTACGTATTCTAGGGGTCAAAGGAGATGACTCGACTAAAAGGTACGTCTTATAAGAATCAAAGGAAATGACTCAACTAAAAGGTACGTCTTATACGAATCAAAGGAAATGACTCGACTAAAACGTACGTCTTCTAGGGGTCAATGGGGATGACTCGACTAAAAGGTACGTCTTATAGGAATCAAAGGGGATGACTCGACTGAAAGGTACGTCTTATAGGAAAAAAAGGAGATGACTCGACTAAAAGGTACGTCTTATAGGAATCAAGGGAAATGACTCGACTAAAAGGTACGTCTTTTAGGAATCAAAGGGGATGACTCGACTAAAAGGTACGTCTTATAGGAATCAAAGGGGATGACTCGTCCAAAAGGTATGTCTTATAGAAATCCAAGGGGATGACTCGACTAAAAGGTACGTCTTATAGGAATCAAAGTGGATGACTCAACTAAAAGGTACGTCTTGTAGGAATCAAGGGAAATGACTCGACTAAAAGGTACGTCTTATAGGAATCAAAGGGGATGACTCAACTAAAAGGTACGTCTAATAGGAATCAAAGGGGATGACTCAACTAAAAGGTACGTCTTATAGGAATCAAAGGGGATGACTCGACTAAAAGGTACGTCATATAGGAATCAAAGTAAATAACTTGACTAAAAGGTACGTATTCCAGGGGTCAAAGGGGATGACTCGACTAAAAGGTACGTCTTATAAGAATCAAAGGGGATGACTCGAGTAAAAGGTACGTCTTATAGGAATCAAAGGAGATGACTCGACTAAAAGGTACGTCTTATAGGAATCAAAAGAGATGACTCGACTATAAGAAACGTCTTATAGGAATCAAAGGAAATAACTCGACTAAAAGGTACGACTTCTAGGGGTCAATGGGGATGACTCGACTAAAAGGTACGTCTTATAGAAATCAAGTTAAATGACTCGACTAAAAGATACGTCTTCTAGGAATCCAAGGAAATGACTCAACTAAAAGTTACGTCTTGTAGTAATCAAAGGAGATGACTCGACTAAAAGGTACGTCTTATAGGAATCAAAGGGGATGAATCGACTAAAAGGTACGTCTTATAGGAATCAAGGGAAATGACTCGACTAAAAGGTACGTCATATAGGAATCAAAGTAAATAACTCGACTAAAAGGTACGTCTAATAAGAATCAAAGGGGATGACTCGACTAAAAGGTACGTCTTATAGGAATCAAAGGTGGATGACTCGACTATAAGGTACGTCTTATAGGAATCGAAAGGGATGACTCGACTAAAAGAAACGTCTTATAGGAATCAAAGGAAATGACTCGACTAAAAGGTACGTCATCTAGGGGTCAAAGGGGATGACTCGACTAAAAGGTCCGTCTTATAGAAATCAAGTGAAATGACTCGACTAAAAGGTACGTCTTCTAGGAATCCAAGGAAATGACTCAACTAAAAGGTACGTCTAATAGTAATCAAAGGAGATGACTCGACTAAAAGGTACGTCTTATAGGAATCAAAGGGGATGAATCAACTAAAAGGTACGACTTATAGGAATCTAAGGGGATGACTCGACTAAAAGGTACGTCTTATAGGAATCAAGGGAAATGACTCGACTAAAAGGTACGTCTTATAGGAATCAAAGTGGATGACTCAACTAAAAGGTACGTCTTATAGGAATCAAGGGAAATGACTCGACTAAAAGGTACGTCTTATAGGAATCAAAGGGGGTGACTCGACTAAAAGGTACGTCTTATAGGAATCAAGGGAAATGACTCGACTAAAAGGTACGTCTTCAAGGAATTAAAGTAAATGACTCAACTAAAAGGTACGTCTTATCGGAATCAAAGGGGATGACTCGACTAAAAGGTACGTCTTATATGAATCAAAGGGGATGACTCGACTAAAAGGTTCGTCATATAGGAATCAAAGTAAATAACTTGACTAAAAGGTATGTATTCCAGGGGTCAAAGGGGATGACTCGACTAAAAGGTACGTCTTATAAGAATAAAACGGGATAACTCGACTAAAACGTACGTCATATAGGAATCAAAGGTGATGAATCGACTAAAAGGTACGTCTTATAGGAATCAAAAGAGATGACTCGACTAGAAGAAACGTCTTATAGGAATCAAAGGAAATGACTCGACTAAAAGGTACGTCTTTTAGGGGTCAAAGGGGATGACTCGACTAAAAGGTACGTCTTATAGGAATCAAGTGAAATGACTCGACTAAAAGGTACGTCTTCTAGGAATCAAAGGAAATGACTCAACTAAAAGGTACGTCTTATAGTAATCAAAGGAGATGACTCGACTAAAAGGTACGTCTTATAGGAATCAAAGGGGATGAATCGACTAAAAGGTACGTCTTATAGGAATCAAGGGAAATGACTCGACTAAAAGGTACGTCTTCAAAGAATCAAAGGAAATGACTCAACTAAAAGGTACGTGTTATAGGAATCAATGGGGATGACTCGACTAAAAGGTACGTCTTATAGGAATCAAAGGGGATGAATCGACTAAAAGGTACGTCTTATAGGAATCAAGGGAAATGACTCGACTAAAAGGTACGTCTTCAAAGAATCAAAGGAAATGACTCAACTAAAAGGTACGTGTTATAGGAATCAAAGGGGATGACTCGACTAAAAGGTACGACTTCTAGGGGTCAATGGGGATGACTCGACTAAAAGGTACGTCTTATGGAAATCAAGTTAAATGACTCGACTAAAAGATACGTCTTCTAGGAATCCAAGGAAATGACTCAACTAAAAGTTACGTCTTGTAGTAATCAAAGGAGATGACTCGACTAAAAGGTACGTCTTATTGGAATCAAAGGGGATGAATCGACTAAAAGGTACGTCTTATAGGAATCAAGGGAAATGACTCGACTAAAAGGTACGTCATATAGGAATCAAAGTAAATAACTCGACTAAAAGGTACGTCTTATAAGAATCAAAGGGGATGACTCGACTAAAAGGTACGTCTTATAGGAATCAAAGGTGGATGACTCGACTATAAGGTACGTCTTATAGGAATCAAAAGGGATGACTCGACTAAAAGAAACGTCTTATAGGAATCAAAGGAAATGACTCGACTAAAAGGTACGTCATCTAGGGGTCAAAGGGGATGACTCGACTAAAAGGTCCGTCTTATAGAAATCAAGTGAAATGACTCGACTAAAAGGTACGTCTTCTAGGAATCCAAGGAAATGACTCAACTAAAAGGTATGTCTAATAGTAATCAAAGGAGATGACTCGACTAAAAGGTACGTCTTATAGGAATCAAAGGGGATGAATCAACTAAAAAGTACGACTTATAGGAATCTAAGGGGATGACTCGACTAAAAGGTACGTCTTATAGGAATCAAGGGAAATGACTCGACTAAAAGGTACGTCAGATAGGAATCAAAGTGGATGACTCAACTAAAAGGTACGTCTTATAGGAATCAACGGAAATGACTCGACTAAAAGGTACGTCTTATAGGAATCAAAGGGGGTGACTCGACTAAAAGGTACGTCTTATAGGAATCAAGGGAAATGACTCGACTAAAAGGTACGTCTTCAAGGAATCAAAGGAAATGACTCAACTAAAAGGTACGTCTTATCGGAATCAAAGGGGATGACTCGACTAAAAGGTACGTCTTATATGAATCAAAGGGGATGACTCGACTAAAAGGTTCGTCATATAGGAATCAAAGTAAATAACTCGACTAAAAGGTATGTATTCCAGGGGTCAAAGGGGATGACTCGACTAAAAGGTACGTCTTATAAGAATCAAACGGGATAACTCGACTAAAACGTACGTCATATAGGAATCAAAGGTGATGAATCGACTAAAAGGTACGTCTTATAGGAATCAAAAGAGATGACTCGACTAGAAGAAACGTCTTATAGGAATCAAAGGAAATGACTCGACTAAAAGGTACGTCTTTTAGGGGTCAAAGGGGATGACTCGACTAAAAGGTACGTCTTATAGGAATCAAGTGAAATGACTCGACTAAAAGGTACGTCTTCTAGGAATCAAAGGAAATGACTCAACTAAAAGGTACGTCTTATAGTAATCAAAGGAGATGACTCGACTAAAAGGTACGTCTTATAGGAATCAAAGGGGATGAATCGACTAAAAGGTACGTCTTATAGGAATCAAGGGAAATGACTCGACTAAAAGGTACGTCTTCAAAGAATCAAAGGAAATGACTCAACTAAAAGGTACGTGTTATAGGAATCAAAGGGGATGACTCGACTAAAAGGTACGTCTTATAGGAATAAAAGGGGATGAATCGACTAAAAGGTACGTCTTATAGGAATCAAGGGAAATGACTCGACTAAAAGGTACGTCTTCAAAGAATCAAAGGAAATGACTCAACTAAAAGGTACGTGTTATAGGAATAAAAGGGGATGACTCGACTAAAAGGTACGTATTCTAGGGGTCAAAGGAGATGACTCGACTAAAAGGTACGTCTTATAGGAATCAAAGGAAATGACTCAACTAAAAGGTACGTCTTATACGAATCAAAGGAAATGACTCGACTAAAACGTACGTCTTCTAGGGGTCAATGGGGATGACTCGACTAAAAGATACGTCTTATAGGAATCAAAGGGGATGACTCGACTGAAAGGTACGTCTTATAGGAAACAAAGGAGATGACTCGACTAAAAGGTACATCTTATAGGAATCAAGGGAAATGACTCGACTAAAAGGTACGTCTTTTAGGAATCAATGGGGATGACTCGACTAAAAGGTACGTCTTATAGGAATCAAACGGGATGACTCGACCAAAAGGTATGTCTTATAGAAATCCAAGGGGATGACTCGACTAAAAGGTACGTCTTATAGGAATCAAAGTGGATGACTCAACTAAAAGGTACGTCTTGTAGGAATCAAGGGAAATGACTCGACTAAAAGGTACGTCTTATAGGAATCAAAGGGGATGACTCAACTAAAAGGTACGTCTAATAGGAATCAAAGGGGATGACTCAACTAAAAGGTACGTCTTATAGGAATAAAAGGGGATGACTCGACTAAAAGGTACGTCATATAGGAATCAAAGTAAATAACTTGACTAAAATGTACGTATTCCAGGGGTCAAAGGGGATGACTCGACTAAAAGGTACGTCTTATAAGAATCAAAGGGGATGATTCGAGTAAAAGGTACGTCTTATAGGAATCAAAGGAGATGACTCGACTAAAAGGTACGTCTTATAGGAATCAAAAGGGATGACTCGACTATAAGAAACGTCTTATAGGAATCAAAGGAAATAACTCGACTAAAAGGTACGACTTCTAGGGGTCAATGGGGATGACTCGACTAAAAGGTACGTCTTATAGAAATCAAGTTAAATGACTCGACTAAAAGATACGTCTTCTAGGAATCCAAGGAAATGACTCAACTAAAAGTTACGTCTTGTAGTAATCAAAGGAGATGACTCGACTAAAAGGTACGTCTTATAGGAATCAAAGGGGATGAATCGACTAAAAGGTACGTCTTATAGAAATCAAGGGAAATGACTCGACTAAAAGGTACGTCATATAGGAATCAAAGTAAATAACTCGACTAAAAGGTACATCTTATAAGAATCAAAGGGGATGACTCGACTAAAAGGTACGTCTTATAGGAATCAATGGTGGATGACTCGACTATAAGGTACGTCTTATAGGAATCAAAAGGGATGACTCGACTAAAAGAAACGTCTTATAGGAATCAAAGGAAATGACTCGACTAAAAGGTACGTCATCTAGGGGTCAAAGGGGATGACTCGACTAAAAGGTCCGTGTTATAGAAATCAAGTGAAATGACTCGACTAAAAGGTACGTCTTCTAGGAATCCAAGGAAATGACTCAACTAAAAGGTACGTCTAATAGTAATCAATGGAGATGACTCGACTAAAAGGTACGGCTTATAGGAATCAAAGGGGATGAATCAACTAAAAGGTACGACTTATAGGAATCTAAGGAGATGACTCGACTAAAAGGTACGTCTTATAGGAATCAAGGGAAATGACTCGACTAAAAGGTACGTCTTCAAGGAATCAAAGGAAATGACTCAACTAAAAGGTACGTCTTATCGGAATCAAAGGGGATGACTCGACTAAAAGGTACGTCTTATATGAATCAAAGGGGATGACTCGACTAAAAGGTACGTCATATAGGAATCAAAGTAAATAACTCAACTAAAAGGTATGTATTCCAGGGGTCAAAGGGGATGACTCGACTAAAAGGTACGTCTTATAAGAATCAAACGGGGTAACTCGACTAAAACGTACTTCTTATAGGAATCAAAGGGGATGAATCGACTAAAAGGTACGTCTTATCGGAATCAAAAGGGATGACTCGACTAGAAGAAACGTCTTATAGGAATCAAAGGAAATGACTCGACTAAAAGGTACGACTTTTAGGGGTCAAAGGGGATGACTCGACTAAAAGGTACGTCTTATAGGAATCAAGTGAAATGACTCGACTAAAAGGTACGTCTTCTAGGAATCCAAGGAAATGACTCAACTAAAAGGTACGTCTTATAGTAATCAAAGGAGTTGACTCGACTAAAAGGTACGTCTTATAGGAATCAAAGGGGATGAATCAACTAAAAGGTACGTCTTATAGGAATCAAGGGAAATGACTCGACTAAAAGGTACGTCTTCAAAGAATCAATGGAAATGACTCAACTAAAAGGTACGTGTTATAGGAATCAAAGGGGATGACTCGACTAAAAGGTATGTATTATAGGAATCAAAGGGGATGACTCGACTAAAAGATACGTCTTATAGGAAACAAAGGGGATGACTCGACTAAAAGGTACGTCTAATAGGAATCAATGGGGATGACTCAACTAAAAGGTACGTCTTATAGGAATCAAAGGGGATGACTCGACTAAAAGGTACGTCATATAGGAATCAAAGTAAATAACTCGACTAAAAGGTACGTATTCCAGGAGTCAAAGGGGATGACTCGACTAAAAGGTAAGTCCTATAAGAATCAAAGGGGATGACTCGACTAAAAGGTACGTCTTATAGGAATCAAAGGGGATGACTCGACTAAAAGGTACGTCTTATAGGAATCAAAAGGGATGACTTGACTAAAAGAAACGTCTTATAGGAATCAAAGGAAATGACTCGACTAAAAGGTACGTCTTCTAGGGGTCAAAGGGGATGACTCGACTAAAAGATACGTCTTATAGGAATCAAGTGAAATGACTCGACTAAAAGGTACGTCTTCTAGGAATCCAAGGAAATGACTCAACTAAAAGGTACGTCTAATAGTAATCAAAGGAGATGACTCGACTAAAAGGTACGTCTTATAGGAATCAAAGGGGATGAATCAACTAAAAGGTACGTCTTATAGGAATCTAAGGGGATGACTCGACTAAAAGGTACGTCTTATAGGAATCAAGGGAAATGACTCGACTAAAAGGTACGTCTTCAAGGAATCAAAGGAAATGACTCAACTAAAAGGTACGTCTTATCAGAATCAAAGGGGATGACTCGACTAAAAGGTACGTCTTATATGAATCAAAGGGGATGAATCGACTAAAAGGTACGTCTTATAGGAATCAAGGGAAATGACTCGACTAAAAGGTACGTCTTCAAAGAATCAATGGAAATGACTCAACTAAAAGGTACGTGTTATAGGAATCAAAGGGGATGACTCGACTAAAAGGTACGTATTATAGGAATGAAAGGGGATGACTCGACTAAAAGATACGTCTTATAGGAAACAAAGGGGATGACTCGACTAAAAGGTACGTCTAATAGGAATCAATGGGGATGACTCAACTAAAAGGTACGTCTTTTAGGAATCAAAGGGGATGACTCGACTAAAAGGTACGTCATATAGGAATCAAAGTAAATAACTCGACTAAAAGGTACGTATTCCAGGAGTCAAAGGGGATGACTCGACTAAAAGGTACGTCTTATAAGAATCAAAGGGGATGACTCGACTAAAAGGTACGTCTTATAGGAATCAAAGGGGATGACTCGACAAAAAGGTACGTCTTATAGGAATCAAAAGGGATGACTCGACTAAAAGAAACGTCTTATAGGAATCAAAGGAAATGACTCGACTAAAAGGTACGTCTTCTAGGGGTCAAAGGGGATGACTCGACTAAAAGGTACGTCTTATAGAAATAAAGTCAAATGACTCGACTAAAAGGTACGTCTTCTAGGAATCCAAGGAAATGACTCAACTAAAAGGTACGTCTAATAGTAATCAAAGGAGATGACTCGACTAAAAGGTACGTCTTATAGGAATCAAAGGGGATGAATCAACTAAAAGGTACGTCTTATAGGAATCTAAGGGGATGACTCGACTAAAAGGTACGTCTTATAGGAATCAAGGGAAATGACTCGACTAAAAGGTACGTCTTCAAGGAATCAAAGGAAATGACTCAACTAAAAGGTACGTCCTATCGGAATCAAAGGGGATGACTCGACTAAAAGGTACGTCTTATATGAATCAAAGGGGATGACTCGACTAAAAGGTACGTCATAAAGGAATCAAAGTAAATAACTCGACTAAAAGGTATGTATTCCAGGGGTCAAAGGGGATGACTCGACTAAAAGGTACGTCTTATAAGAATCAAACGGGATAACTCGACTAAAAGGTACGTCTTATAGGAATCAAGTGAAATGACTCGACTAAAAGGTACGTCTTCTAGGAATCAAAAGGGATGACTCGACTAGAAGAAACGTCTTATAGGAATCAAGGGAAATGACTCGACTAAAAGGTACGTCTTTTAGGGGTCAAAGGGGAAGACTCGACTAAAAGGTACGTCTTATAGCAATCAAGTGAAATGACTCGACTAAAAGGTACGTCTTCTAGGAATCCAAGGAAATGACTCAACTAAAAGGTACGTCTTATAGTAATCAAAGGAGATGACTCGACTAAAAGGTACGTCTTATAGGAATCAAAGGGGATTAATCGACTAAAAGGTACGTCTTATAGGAATAAAGGGAAATGACTCGACTAAAAGGTACGTCTTCAAAGAATCAAAGGAAATGACTCAACTAAAAGGTACGTGTTATAGGAATCAAAGGGGATGACTCGACTAAAAGGTACGTATTCTAGGGGTCAAAGGAGATGACTCGACTAAAATGTACGTCTTATAGGAATCAAAGGGGATGACTCGACTAAAAGGTACGTCTTATAGGAATCAAAGGGGATGACTCGACAAAAAGGTACGTCTTATAGGAATCAAAAGGGATGACTCGACTAAAAGAAACGTCTTATAGGAATCAAAGGAAATGACTCGACTAAAAGGTACGTCTTCTAGGGGTCAAAGGGGATGACTCGACTAAAAGGTACGTCTTATAGAAATAAAGTCAAATGACTCGACTAAAAGGTACGTCTTCTAGGAATCCAAGGAAATGACTCAACTAAAAGGTACGTCTAATAGTAATCAAAGGAGATGACTCGACTAAAAGGTACGTCTTATAGGAATCAAAGGGGATGAATCAACTAAAAGGTACGTCTTATAGGAATCTAAGGGGATGACTCGACTAAAAGGTACGTCTTATAGGAATCAAGGGAAATGACTCGACTAAAAGGTACGTCTTCAAGGAATCAAAGGAAATGACTCAACTAAAAGGTACGTCCTATCGGAATCAAAGGGGATGACTCGACTAAAAGGTACGTCTTATATGAATCAAAGGGGATGACTCGACTAAAAGGTACGTCATAAAGGAATCAAAGTAAATAACTCGACTAAAAGGTATGTATTCCAGGGGTCAAAGGGGATGACTCGACTAAAAGGTACGTCTTATAAGAATCAAACGGGATAACTCGACTAAAAGGTACGTCTTATAGGAATCAAGTGAAATGACTCGACTAAAAGGTACGTCTTCTAGGAATCAAAAGGGATGACTCGACTAGAAGAAACGTCTTATAGGAATCAAGGGAAATGACTCGACTAAAAGGTACGTCTTTTAGGGGTCAAAGGGGAAGACTCGACTAAAAGGTACGTCTTATAGGAATCAAGTGAAATGACTCGACTAAAAGGTACGTCTTCTAGGAATCCAAGGAAATGACTCAACTAAAAGGTACGTCTTATAGTAATCAAAGGAGATGACTCGACTAAAAGGTACGTCTTATAGGAATCAAAGGGGATTAATCGACTAAAAGGTACGTCTTATAGGAATAAAGGGAAATGACTCGACTAAAAGGTACGTCTTCAAAGAATCAAAGGAAATGACTCAACTAAAAGGTACGTGTTATAGGAATCAAAGGGGATGACTCGACTAAAAGGTACGTATTCCAGGAGTCAAAGGGGATGACTCGACTAAAAGGTACGTCTTATAAGAATCAAAGGGGATGACTCGACTAAAAGGTACGTCTTATAGGAATCAAAGGGGATGACTCGACAAAAAGGTACGTCTTATAGGAATCAAAAGGGATGACTCGACTAAAAGAAACGTCTTATAGGAATCAAAGGAAATGACTCGACTAAAAGGTACGTCTTCTAGGGGTCAAAGGGGATGACTCGACTAAAAGGTACGTCTTATAGAAATAAAGTCAAATGACTCGACTAAAAGGTACGTCTTCTAGGAATCCAAGGAAATGACTCAACTAAAAGGTACGTCTAATAGTAATCAAAGGAGATGACTCGACTAAAAGGTACGTCTTATAGGAATCAAAGGGGATGAATCAACTAAAAGGTACGTCTTATAGGAATCTAAGGGGATGACTCGACTAAAAGGTACGTCTTATAGGAATCAAGGGAAATGACTCGACTAAAAGGTACGTCTTCAAGGAATCAAAGGAAATGACTCAACTAAAAGGTACGTCCTATCGGAATCAAAGGGGATGACTCGACTAAAAGGTACGTCTTATATGAATCAAAGGGGATGACTCGACTAAAAGGTACGTCATAAAGGAATCAAAGTAAATAACTCGACTAAAAGGTATGTATTCCAGGGGTCAAAGGGGATGACTCGACTAAAAGGTACGTCTTATAAGAATCAAACGGGATAACTCGACTAAAAGGTACGTCTTATAGGAATCAAGTGAAATGACTCGACTAAAAGGTACGTCTTCTAGGAATCAAAAGGGATGACTCGACTAGAAGAAACGTCTTATAGGAATCAAGGGAAATGACTCGACTAAAAGGTACGTCTTTTAGGGGTCAAAGGGGAAGACTCGACTAAAAGGTACGTCTTATAGGAATCAAGTGAAATGACTCGACTAAAAGGTACGTCTTCTAGGAATCCAAGGAAATGACTCAACTAAAAGGTACGTCTTATAGTAATCAAAGGAGATGACTCGACTAAAAGGTACGTCTTATAGGAATCAAAGGGGATTAATCGACTAAAAGGTACGTCTTATAGGAATAAAGGGAAATGACTCGACTAAAAGGTACGTCTTCAAAGAATCAAAGGAAATGACTCAACTAAAAGGTACGTGTTATAGGAATCAAAGGGGATGACTCGACTAAAAGGTACGTATTCTAGGGGTCAAAGGAGATGACTCGACTAAAATGTACGTCTTATAGGAATCAAAGGAAATGACTCAACTAAAAGGTACGTCATATAGGAATCAAAGTAAATAACTCAACTAAAAGGTATGTATTCCAGGGGTCAAAGGGGATGACTCGACTAAAAGGTACGTCTTATAAGAATCAAACGGGATAACTCGACTAAAACGTACGTCTTATAGGAATCAAAGGGGATGAATCGACTAAAAGGTACGTCTTATAGGAATCAAAAGGGATGACTCGACTAGAAGAAACGTCTTATAGGAATCAAAGGAAATGACTCGACCTAAAGGTACGTCTTTTAGGGGTCAAAGGGGATGACTCGACTAAAAGGTACGTCTTATAGGAATCAAGTGAAATGACTCGACTAAAAGGTACGTCTTCTAGGAATCCAAGGAAATGACTCAACTAAAAGGTACGTCTTATAGTAATCAAAGGAGATGACTCGACTAAAAGGTACGTCTTATAGGAATCAAAGGGGATGAATCGACTAAAAGGTACGTCTTATAGGAATCAAGGGAAATGACTCGACTAAAAGGTACGTCTTCAAAGAATCAATGGAAATGACTCAACTAAAAGGTACGTGTTATAGGAATCAAAGGGGATGACTAGACTAAAAGGTACGTATTATTGGAATCAAAGGGGATGACTCGACTAAAAGATATGTCTTATAGGAAACAAAGGGGATGACTCGACTAAAAGGTACGTCTAATAGGAATCAATGGGGATGTCTCAACTAAAAGGTACGTCTTATAGGAATCAAAGGGGATGACTCGACTAAAAGGTACGTCATATAGGAATCAAAGTAAATAACTCGACTAAAAGGTACGTATTCCAGGAGTCAAAGGGGATGACTCGACTATAAGATACGTCCTATAAGAATCAAAGGGGATGACTCGACTAAAAGGTACATCTTATAGGAATCAAAGGGGATGACTCGACTAAAAGGTACGTCTTATAGGAATCAAAAGGGATGACTCGACTAAAAGAAACGTCTTATAGGAATCAAAGGAAATGACTCGACTAAAAGGTACGTCTTCTAGGGGTCAAAGGGGATGACTCGACTAAAAGGTACGTCTTATAGAAATCAAGTGAAATGACTCGACTAAAAGGTACGTCTTCTAGGAATCCAAGGAAATGACTCAACTAAAAGGTACGTCTAATAGTAATCAAAGGAGATGACTCGACTAAAAGGTACGTCTTATAGGAATCAAAGGGGATGAATCAACTAAAAGGTACATCTTATAGGAATCTAAGGGGATGACTCGACTAAACGGTACGTCTTATAGGAATCAAGGGAAATGACTCGACTAAAAGGTACGTCTTCAAGGAATCAAAGGAAATGACTCAACTAAAAGGTACGTCTTATCGGAATCAAAGGAGATGACTCGACTAAAAGGTACGTCTTATATGAATCAAAGGGGATGAATCGACTAAAAGGTACGTCTTATAGGAATCAAGGGAAATGACTCGACTAAAAGGTACGCCTTCAAAGAATCAATGGAAATGACTCAACTAAAAGGTACGTGTTATAGGAATCAAAGGGGATGACTCGACTAAAAGGTACGTATTATAGGAATCAAAGGGGATGACTCGACTAAAAGATACGTCTTATAGGAAACAAAGGGGATGACTCGACTAAAAGGTAGGTCTAATTGGAATCAATGGGGATGACTCATCTAAAAGGTACGTCTTATAGGAATCAAAGGGGATGACTCGACTAAAAGGTACGTCATATAGGAATCAAAGTAAATAACTCGACTAAAAGGTACGTATTCAAGGAGTCAAAGGGGATGACTCGACTAAAAGGTACGTCTTATAAGAATCAAAGGGGATGACTCGACTAAAAGGTACGTCTTATAGTTATCAAAGGGGATGACTCGACTAAAAGGTACGTCTTATAGGAATCAAAAGGGATGACTCGACTAAAAGAAACGTCTTATAGGAATCAAAGGAAATGACTCGACTAAAAGGTACGTCTTCTAGGGGTCAAAGGGGATGACTCGACTAAATGGTACGTCTTATAGAAATCAAGTGAAATGACTCGACTAAAAGGTACTTCTTCTAGGAATCCAAGGAAATGACTCAACTAAAAGGTACGTCTAATAGTAATCAAAGGATATGACTCGACTAAAAGGTACGTCTTATAGGAATCAAAGGGGATGAATCAACTAAAAGGTACGTCTTATAGGAATCTAAGGGGATGACTCGACTAAAAGGTACGTCTTATAGGAATCAAGGGAAATGACTCGACTAAAAGGTACGTCTTCAAGGAATCAAAGGAAATGACTCAACTAAAAGGTACGTCCTATCGGAATCAAAGGGGATGACTCGACTAAAAGGTACGTCTTATATGAATCAAAGGGGATGACTCGACTAAAAGGTACGTCATAAAGGAATCAAAGTAAATAACTCGACTAAAAGGTATGTATTCCAGGGGTCAAAGGGGATGACTCGACTAAAAGGTACGTCTTATAAGAATCAAACGGGATAACTCGACTAAAAGGTACGTCTTATAGGAATCAAAGGGGATAGATCGACTAAAAGATACGTCTTATAGGAATCAAAAGGGATGACTCGACTAGAAGAAACGTCTTATAGGAATCAAAGGAAATGACTCGACTAAAAGGTACGTCTTTTAGGGGTCAAAGGGGATGACTCGACTAAAAGGTACGTCTTATAGGTATCAAGTGAAATGACTCGACTAAAAGGTACGTCTTCTAGGAATCCAAGGAAATGACTCAACTAAAAGGTACATCTTATAGAAATCAAAGGAGATGACTCGACTAAAAGGTACGTCTTATAGGAATCAAAGGGGATTAATCGACTAAAAGGTACGTCTTATAGGAATCAAGGGAAATGACTCGACTAAAAGATACGTCTTCAAAGAATCAAAGGAAATGACTCAAGTAAAAGGTACGTGTTATAGGAATCAAAGGGGATGACTCGACTAAAAGGTACGTATTCTAGGGGTCAAAGGAGATGACTCGACTAAAATGTACGTCTTATAGGAATCAAGGGAAATGGCTCGACTAAAAGGTACGTCTTTTAGGAATCAAAGGGGATGACTCGACTAAAAGGTACGTCTTATAGGAATCAAAGGGGATGACTCGACCAAAAGGTACGTCTTATAGAAATCCAAGGGGATGACTCGACTAAAAGGTACGTCTTATAGGAATCAAAGTGGATGACTCAACTAAAAGGTACGTCTTGTAGGAATCAAGGGAAATGACTCGACTAAAAGGTACGTCTTATAGGAATCAAAGGGGATGACTCAACTAAAAGGTACGTCTAATAGGAATCAAAGGGGATGACTCAACTAAAAGGTACGTCTTATAGGAATCAAAGGGGATGACTCGACTAAAAGGTACGTCATATAGGAATCAAAGTAAATAACTTGACTAAAAGGTACGTATTCCAGGGGTCAAAGGGGATGACTCGACTAAAAGGTACGTCTTATAAGAATCAAAGGGGATGACTCGACTAAAAGGTACGTCTTATAGGAATCAAAGGAGACGACTCGACTAAAAGGTACGTCTTATAGGAATCAAAAGGGATGAATCGACTAAAAGAAACGTCTTATAGGAATCAAAGGAAATAACTCGACTAAAAGGTACGAATTCTAGGGGTCAAAGGGGATGACTCGACTAAAAGGTACGTCTTATAGAAATCAAGTTAAATGACTCGACTAAAAGATACGTCTTCTAGGAATCCAAGGAAATGACTCAACTAAAAGGTACGTCTTGTAGTAATCAAAGGAGATGACTCGACTAAAAGGTACGTCTTATAGGAATCAAAGGGGATGAATCGACTAAAAGGTACGTCTTATAGGAATCATGGGAAATGACTCGACTAAAAGGTACGTCATATAGGAATCAAAGTAAATAACTCGACTAAAAGGTACGTATTCCAGGAGTCAAAGGGGATGACTCGACTAAAAGGTACGTCTTATAAGAATCAAAGGGGATGACTCGACCAAAAGGTACGTCTTATAGGAATCAAAGGGGATGACTCGACTAAAAGGTACGTCTTATAGGAATCAAAAGGGATGACTAGACTAAAAGAAACGTCTTATAGGAATCAAAGGAAATGACTCGACTAAAAGGTACGTCTTCTAGGGGTCAAAGGGGATGACTCGACTAAAAGGTACGTCTTATAGAAATCAAGTGAAATGACATGACTAAAAGGTACGTCTTCTAGGAATCCAAGGAAATGACTCAACTAAAAGGTACGTCTAATAGTAATCAAAGGAGATGACTCGACTAAAAGGTACGTCTTATAGGAATCAAAGGGGATGAATCAACTAAAAGGTACGTCTTAAAGGAATCTAAGTGGATGACTCGACTAAAAGGTACGTCTTATACGAATCAAGGGAAATGACTCGACTAAAAGGTACGTCTTCAAGGAATCAAAGGAAATGACTCAACTAAAAGGTACGTCTTATCGGAATCAAAGGGGATGACTCGACTAAAAGGTACGTCTTATATGAATCAAAGGGGATGACTCGACTAAAATGTACGTCATATAGGAATCAAAGTAAATAACTCGACTAAAAGGTATGTATTCCAGGGGTCAAAGGGGATGACTCGACTAAAAGGTACGTCTTATAAGAATCAAACGGGATAACTCGACTAAAAGGTACGTCTTATAGGAATCAAAGGGGATGAATCGACTAAAAGGTATGTCTTATAGGAATCAAAAGGGATGACTCGACTAGAAGAAATGTCTTATAGGAATCAAAGAAAATGACTCGACTAAAAGGTACGTCTTTTAGGGGTGAAAGGGGATGACTCGACTAAAAGGTACGTCTTATAGGAATCAAGTGAAATGACACGACTAAAAGATACGTCTTCTAGGAATCCAAGGAAATGACTCAACTAAAAGATACGTCTTATAGTAATCAAAGTAGATGACTCGACTAAAAGGTACGTCTTATAGGAATCAAAGGGGATGAATCGACTAAAAGGTACGTCTTATAGGAATCAAGGGAAATGACTCGACTAAAAGGTACGTCTTCAAAGAATCAAAGGAAATGACTCAACTAAAAGGTACGTGTTATAGGAATCAAAGGGGATGACTCGACTAAAAGGTACGTATTCTAGGGGTCAAAGGAGATGACTCGACTAAAAGGTACGTCTTATAGGAATCAAAGGAAATGACTCAACTAAAAGCTACGTCTTATACGAATCAAAGGAAATGACTCGACTAAAA
The DNA here is from genome assembly GCA_030864215.1 of Capsicum pubescens. Classification (NCBI taxonomy): domain Eukaryota; kingdom Viridiplantae; phylum Streptophyta; class Magnoliopsida; order Solanales; family Solanaceae; genus Capsicum; species Capsicum pubescens. The sequence goes on along the minus strand of CM061545.1, from coordinate 268,935,177 downwards.
CGTACGTATTCTAGGGGTCAATGGGGATGACTCGACTAAAAGATACGTCTTATAGGAATCAAAGGGGATGACTCAACTAAAAGGTACGTCTTATAGGAAACAAAGGAGATGACTCGAATAAAAGGTACGTCTTATAGCAATCAAGGGAAATGGCTCGACTAAAAGGTACGTCTTTTAGGAATCAAAGGGGATAACTCGACTAAAAGGTACGTCTTATAGGAATCAAAGGGGATGACTCGACCAAAAGGTACGTCTTATAGAAATCCAAGGGGATGACTCGACTAAAAGGTACGTCTTATAGGAATCAAAGTGGATGACTCAACTAAAAGGTACGTCTTGTAGGAATCAAGGTAAATGACTCGACTAAAAGGTACGTCTTATAGGAATCAAAGGGGATGACTTTACTAAAAGGTACGTCTAATAGGAATCAAAGGGGATGACTCAACTAAAAGGTACGTGTTATAGGAATCAAAGGGGATGACTCGACTAAAAGGTACGTCATATAGGAATCAAAGTAAATAACTTAACTAAAAGGTACGTATTCCAGGGGTCAAAGGGGATGACTCGACTAATAGGTACGTCTTATAAGAATCAAAGGGGATGACTCGACTAAAAGGTACGTCTTATAGGAATCAAAGGAGATGACTCGACTAAAAGGTACGTCTTATAGGAATCAAAAGGGATGACTCGACTAAAAGAAACGTCTTATAGGAATCAAAGGAAATAACTCGACTAAAAGGTACGACTTCTAGGGGTCAAAGGGGATGACTCGACTAAAAGGTACGTCTTATAGAAATCGAGTTAAATGACTCGACTAAAAGATACGTCTTCTAGGAATCTAAGGAAATGACTCAACTAAAAGGTACGTCTTGTAGTAATCAAAGGAGTTGACTCGACTTAAAGTCACGTCTTATAGGAATCAATGGGGATGAATCGACTAAAAGGTACGTCTTATACGAATCAAGGGAAATGACTCGACTAAAATGTACGTCTTCAAAGAATCAAAGGAAATGACTCAACTAAAAGGTACGTCTTATAGGAATCAAAGGAGATGACTCGACTAAAAGGTACGTATTCTAGTGGTCAAAGGGGATGACTCGATTAAAAGGTACGTCTTATAGGAATCAAAGGAAATGACTCAACTAAAAGGTACGTCTTATAGGAATCAAAGTAAATGACTCGACTAAAACGTACATCTTCTAGGGGTCAATGGAAATGACTCGACTAAAACGTACGTCTTTTACGAATCAAAGGGGATGACTCGACTAAAACGTACGTCTTATAGGAATCAAAGGGGATGACTCGACCAAAAGGTACGTCTTATAGAAATCCAAAGGGATGACTCGACTAAAAGGTATGTCTTATAGGAATCAAAGTGGATGACTCAACTAAAAGGTACGTCTTATAGGAATCAAGGGAATTGACTCGACTAAAAGGTACGTCTTATAGGAATCAAAGGGGATGACTCGACTAAAAGGTACGTCTAATAGGAATCAAAGGGGATGACTCAACTAAAAGGTACGTTTTATAGGAATCAAAGGGGATGACTCGAATAAAAGGTACGTCTTATAGGAATCAAGGGAAATGACTCGACTAAAAGGTACGTTTTCTAGGAATCAAAGAAAATGACTCAACTAAAAGCTACGTCTTATAGGAATCAAAGGAGATGACTCAACTAAAAGGAACGTCTTATAGGAATCTAAGGGGATGACTCGACTAAAAGGTACGTCTTATAGGAATCAAGGGAAATGACTCGACTAAAAGGTACCTCTTCAAGGAATCAAAGGAAATGACTCAACTAAAAGATACGTCTTATAGGAATCAAAGGGGATGACTCGACTAAAACGTACGTCTTATAGGAATCAAAGGGGATGAATCCACTAAAAGGTACGTCATATAGGAATCAAAGTAAATAACTCGACTAAAAGGTACGTATTCCAGGGGTCAAAGGGGATGACTCGACTTAAAGGTACGTCTTATAGGAATCAAAGGGGATGACTCGACTATAAGGTACGCCTTATAGGAATCAAAAGGGATGACTCGACTAAAAGAAACGTCTTATAGAATCAAAGGAAATGACTCGACTAAAAGGTACGTCTTCTAGGGGTCAAAGGGGATGACTCGACTAAAAGGTACGTCTTATAGGAATCAAGTGAAATGACTCGACTAAAAGGTACGTCTTCTAGGAATCCAAAGAAATGACTCAACTAAACGGTACGTCTTATAGTAATCAAAGGAGATGACTCGACTAAAAAGTATGTCTTATAGGAATCAAAGGGGATGAATCGACTAAAATGTACGTCTTATAGGAATCAAGGGAAATTACTCGACTAAAAGGTACGTCTTCAAGGAATCAAATGAAATTACTCAATTAAAAGGTATGTCTTATAAGAATCAAAGGGGATGACTCGACTAAAAGGTACGTATTCTAGGGGTCAAAGGGGATGACTCGATTAAAAGGTACGTCTTATAGGAATCAAAGGAAATGACTCAACTAAATGGTACGTCTTATAGGAATCAAAGGAAATGACTCGACTAAAACGTACGTCTTCTAGGGGTCAAAGGGGATGACTCGACTAAAAGGTACGTCTTATAGGAATCAAAGGGGATGACTCGACTAAAACTAAAGTCTTATAGAAATCAATGGAGATGACTCGACTCAAAGGTACGTCTTATAGGAATCAAGGGAAATGACTCGACTAAAAGGTACGTCTTTTAGGAATCAAAGGGGATGACTCGACTAAAAGGTACGTCTTATAGGAAACATTTGGGATGACTCGACCAAAAGGTACGTCTTATAGAAATCCAAGGGGATGACTCGACTAAAAGGTACGTCTTATAGGAATCAAAGTGGATGACTCACCTAAAAGGTACGTCTTATAGGAATCAAGGGAAATGACTCGACTAAAAGGTACGTCTTATAGGAATCAAAGGGGGTGACTCGACTAAAAGGTACGTCTTATAGGAATCAAAGGGGATGACTGAACTAAAAGGTACGTTTTATAGGAATCAAAGCGGATGACTCGACTAATAGGTACGTCTTATAGGAATCAAGGGAAATGACTAGACTAAAAGGTACATTTTCTAGGAATCAAAGGAAATGACTCAACTAAAAGCTACGTCTTATAGGAATCAAAGGGGATGACTCGACTAAAAGGTACGTCTTATAGGAATCAATGGAGATGACTCGACTAAAAGGTACGTCTTATAGGAATCAAGGGAAATAACTTGACTAAAAGGTATGTCTTTTAGGAATCAAAGGAGATGACTCGACTAAAAGGTACGTTTTATAGGAATCAAAGGGGATGACTCGACTAAAAGGTACGTCTGATAGGAATCAAGGGAAATGACTCGACTAAAAGGTACGTTTTCTAGGAATCAAAGGAAATGACTCAACTAAAAGCTACGTCTTATAGGAATCAAAGGAGATGACTCAACTAAAAGGAACGTCTTATAGGAATCTATGGGGATGACTCGACTAAAAGGTACGTCTTATAGGAATCAAAAGGGATGACTCGACTAAAAGAAACGTCTTATAGGAATCAAAGGAAATAACTCGACTAAAAGGTACGTCTTCTAGGGGTCAAAGGGGATGACTCGACTAAAAGGTACGTCTTATAGGAATCAAGTGAAATGACTCGACTAAAAGGTACGTCTTCTAGGAATCCAAAGAAATGACTCAACTAAACGGTACGTCTTATAGTAATCAAAGGAGATGACTCGACTAAAAAGTATGTCTTATAGGAATCAAAGGGGATGAATCGACTAAAATGTACGTCTTATAGGAATCATGGGAAATTACTCGACTAAAAGGTACGTCTTCAAGGAATCAAATGAAATTACTCAATTAAAAGGTACGTCTTATAGGAATCAAAGAGGATGACTCGACTAAAAGGTACGTATTCTAGGGGTCAAAGGGGATGACTCGATTAAAAGGTACATCTTATAGGAATCAAAGGAAATGACTCAACTAAATGAAACGTCTTATAGGAATCAAAGGAAATGACTTGACTAAAACGTACGTCTTCTAGGGGTCAAAGGGGATGACTCGACTAAAAGGTACGTCTTATAGGAATCAAAGGGGATGACTCGACTAAAAGTAACGTCTTATAGGAATCAATGGAGATGACTCGACTAAAAGGTACGTCTTATAGAAATGAAGGGAAATGACTCGACTAAAAGGTACGTCTTTTAGGAATCAAAGGGGATGACTCGACTAAAAGGTACGTCTTATAGGAATCATTTGGGATGACTCGACCAAAAGGTACGTCTTATAGAAATCCAAGGGGATGACTCGACTAAAAGGTACGTCTTATAGGAATCAAAGTGGATGACTCAACTAAAAGGTACGTCTTATAGGAATCAAGGGAAATGACTCGACTAAATGGTACGTCTTATAGGAATCAAAGGGGGTGACTCGACTTAAAGGTACGTCTTATAGGAATCAAAGGGGATGACTGAACTAAAAGGTACGTTTTATAGGAATCAAAGGGGATGACTCGACTAATAGGTACGTCTTATAGGAATCAAGGGAAATGACTCGACTAAAAGGTACATTTTCTAGGAATCAAAGGAAATGACTCAACTAAAAGCTACGTCTTATAGGAATCAAAGGGGATGACTCGACTAAAAGGTACGTCTTATAGGAATCAATGGAGATGACTCGACTAAAAGGTACGTCTTATAGGAATCAAGGGAAATGACTTGACTAAAAGGTACGTCTTTTAGGAATCAAAGGAGATGACTCGACTAAAAGGTACGTTTTATAGGAATCAAAGGGGATGAATCGACTAAAAGGTACGTCTGATAGGAATCAAGGGAAATGACTCGACTAAAAGGTACGTTTTCTAGGAATCAAAGGAAATGACTCAACTAAAAGCTACGTCTTATAGGAATCAAAGGAGATGACTCAACTAAAAGGAACGTCTTATAGGAATCTAAGGGGATGACTTGACTAAAAGGTACGTCATATAGGAATCAAAAGGGATGACTCGACTAAAAGAAACGTCTTATAGGAATCAAAGGAAATGACTCGACTAAAAGGTACGTCTTCTAGGGGTCAAAGGGGATGACTCGACTAAAAGGTACGTCTTATAGGAATCAAGTGAAATGACTCGACTAAAAGGTATGTCTTCTAGGAATCCAAAGAAATGACTCAACTAAACGGTACGTCTTATAGTAATCAAAGGAGATGACTCGACTAAAAAGTATGTCTTATAGGAATCAAAGGGGATGAATCGACTAAAATGTACGTCTTATAGGAATCAAGGGAAATTACTCGACTAAAAGGTACGTCTTCAAGGAATCAAATGAAATTACTCAATTAAAAGGTACGTCTTATAGGAATCAAAGAGGATGACTCGACTAAAAGGTACGTATTCTAGGGGTCAAAGGGGATGACTCGATTAAAAGGTACGTCATATAGGAATCAAAGGAAATGACTCAACTAAATGAAACGTCTTATAGGAATCAAAGGAAATGACTCGACTAAAACGTACGTCTTCTAGGGGTCAAAGGGGATGACTCGACTAAAAGGTACGTCTTATAGGAATCAAAGGGGATGACTCGACTAAAAGTAACGTCTTATAGGAATTAATGGAGATGACTCGACTAAAAGGTACGTCTTATAGGAATCAAGGGAAATGACTCGACTAAAAGGTACGTCTTTTAGGAATCAAAGGGGATGACTCGACTAAAAGGTACGTCTTATAGGAATCATTTGGGATGACTCGACCAAAAGGTACGTCTTATAGAAATACAAGGGGATGACTCGACTAAAAGGTACGTCTTATAGGAATCAAAGTGGATGACTCAACTAAAAGGTACGTCTTATAGGAATCAAGGGAAATGACTCGACTAAAAGGTACGTCTTATAGGAATCAAAGGGGGTGACTCGACTAAAAGGTACGTCTTATAGGAATCAAAGGGGATGACTGAACTAAAAGGTACGTTTTATATGAATCAAAGGGGATGACTAGACTAATAGGTAGGTCTTATAGGAATCAAGGGAAATGACTCGACTAAAAGGTACATTTTCGAGGAATAAAAGGAAATGACTCAACTAAAAGCTACATCTTATAGGAATCAAAGGGGATGACTCGACTAAAAGGTACATCTTATAGGAATCAATGGAGATGACTCGACTAAAAGGTACGTCTTATAGGAATCAATGGAAATGACTTGACTAAAAGGTACGTCTTTTAGGAATCAAAGGAGATGACTCGACTAAAAGGTACGTTTTAGAGGAATCAAAGGGGATGACTCGACTAAAAGGTACGTCTTATAGGAATCAAGGGAAATGACTCGACTAAAAGGTACGTTTTCTAGGAATCAAAGGAAATGACTCAACTAAAAGCTACGTCTTATAGGAATCAAAGGAGATGACTCAACTAAAAGGAACGTCTTATAGGAATCTAAGGGGATGACTCGACTAAAAGGTACGTCTTATAGGAATCAAGGGAAATGACTCGACTAAAAGGTACCTCTTCAAGGAATCAAAGGAAATGACTCAACTAAAAGATACGTCTTATAGGAATCAAAGGGGATGACTCGACTAAAAGGTACGTCTTATAGGAATCAAAGGGGATGAATCGACTAAAAGGTACGTCATATAGGAATCAAAGTAAATAACTAGACTAAAAGGTACGTATTCCAGGGGTCAAAGGGGATGACTCGACTAAAAGGTACGTCTTATAGGAATCAAATGGGATGACTCGACTAAAAGGTACGCCTTATAGGAATCAAAAGGGATTACTCGACTAAAAGAAACGTATTATAGGAATCAAAGGAAATGACTCGACTAAAAGGTACGTCTTCTAGGGGTCAAAGGGGATGACTCGACTAGAAGGTACGTCTTATAGGAATCAAGTGAAATGACTCGACTAAAAGGTACGTCTTCTAGGAATCCAAAGAAATGACTCAACTAAACGGTACGTCTTATAGTAATCAAAGGAGATGACTCGACTAAAAAGTATGTCTTATAGGAATCAAAGGGGATGAATCGACTAAAATGTACGTCTTATAGGAATCAAGGGAAATTACCCGACTAAAAGGTACGTCTTCAAGGAATCAAAGGAAATTACTTAATTAAAAGGTACGTCTTATAGGAATCAAAGGGGATGACTCGACTAAAAGGTACGTATTCTAGGGGTCAAAGGGGATGACTCGATTAAAAGGTACGTCTTGTAGGAATCAAAGGAAATGACTCAAATAAATGGTACGTCTTATAGGAATCAAAGGAAATGACTCGACTAAAACGTACGTCTTCTAGGGGTCAAAGGGGATGACTCGACTAAAAGGTACGTCTTATAGGAATCAAAGGGGATGACTCGACTAAAAGTAACGTCTTATAGGAATCAATGGAGATGACTCGACTAAAAGGTACGTCTTATAGGAATCAAGGGAAATGACTCGACTATAAGGTACGTCTTTTAGGAATCAAAGGGGATGACTCGACTAAAAGGTACGTCTTATAGGAATCATTTGGGATGACTCGACCAAAAGGTACGTCTTATAGAAATCCATGGGGATGACTCGACTAAAAGCAACGTCTTATAGGAATCAAAGTGGATGACTCAACTAAAAGGTACGTCTTATAGGAATCAAGGGAAATGACTCGACTAAAAGGTACGTCTTATAGGAATCAAAGGGGGTGACTCGACTAAAAGGTACGTCTTATAGGACTCAAAGGGGATGACTGAACTAAAAGGTACGTGTTATAGGAATCAAAAGGGATGACTCGACTAAAAGGTACGTCTTATAGGAATCAAGGGAAATCACTCGACTAAATGGTACGTTTTCTAGGAATCAAAGGAAATGACTCAACTAAAAGCTACGTCTTATAGGAATCAAAGGGGATGACTCGACTAAAAGGTACGTCTTATAGGAATCAATGGAGATGACTCGACTAAAATGTACGTCTTATAGGAATCAAGGGAAATGACTTCGCTAAAAGGTACGTCTTTTAGGAATCAAAGAGGATGACTCGTCTAAAAGGTACGTCTTATAGGAATCATTTGAGATGACTCGACCAAAAGGTACGTCTTATAGAAATTCAAGGGGATGACTCGACTAAAAGTTACGTCTTATAGGAATAAAAGTGGATGACTCAACTAAAAGGTACGTCTTATAGGAATCAAGGCAAATGACTCGACTAAAAGATACGTCTTTTAGGAATCAAGTGAAATGACTCGACTAAAAGGTACGTCTTCTAGGAATCCAAAGAAATGACTCAACTAAATGGTACGTCTTATAGTAATCAAAGGAGATGACTCGACTAAAAAGTATGTCTTATAGGAATCAAAGGGGATGAATCGACTAAAATGTACATCTTATAGGAATCATGGGAAATTACTCGACTAAAAGGTACGTCTTCAAGGAATCAAATGAAATTACTCAATTAAAAGGTACGTCTTATAGGAATCAAAGAGGATGACTCGACTAAAAGGTACGTATTCTAGGGGTCAAAGGGGATGACTCGATTAAAAGGTACATCTTATAGGAATCAAAGGAAATGACTCAACTAAATGAAACGTCTTATAGGAATCAAAGGAAATGACTCGACTAAAACGTACGTCTTCTAGGGGTCAAAGGGGATGACTCGACTAAAAGGTACGTCTTATAGGAATCAAAGGGGATGACTCGACTAAAAGTAACGTCTTATAGGAATCAATGGAGATGACTTGACTAAAAGGTACGTCTTATAGAAATCAAGGGAAATGACTCGACTAAAAGGTACGTCTTTTAGGAATCAAAGGGGATGACTCGACTAAAAGGTACGTCTTATAGGAATCATTTGGGATGACTCGACCAAAAGGTACGTCTTATAGAAATCCAAGGGGATGACTCGACTAAAAGGTACGTCTTATAGGAATCAAAGTGGATGACTCAACTAAAAGGTACGTCTTATAGGAATCAAGGGAAATGACTCGACTAAATGGTACGTCTTATAGGAATCAAAGGGGGTGACTCGACTAAAAGGTACGTCTTATAGGAATCAAAGGGGATGACTGAACTAAAAGGTACGTTTTATAGGAATCAAAGGGGTTGACTCGACTAATAGGTACGTCTTATAGGAATCAAGGGAAATGACTCGACTAAAAGGTACATTTTCTAGGAATCAAAGGAAATGACTCAACTAAAAGCTACGTCTTATAGGAATCAAAGGGGATGACTCGACTAAAAGGTACGTCTTATAGGAATCAATGGAGATGACTCGACTAAAAGGTACGTCTTATAGGAATCAAGGGAAATGACTTGACTAAAAGGTACGTCTTTTAGGAATCAAAGGAGATGACTCGACTAAAAGGTACGTTTTATAGGAATCAAAGGGGATGAATCGACTAAAAGGTACGTCTGATAGGAATCAAGGGAAATGACTCGACTAAAAGGTACGTTTTCTAGGAATCAAAGGAAATGACTCAACTAAAAGCTACGTCTTATAGGAATCAAAGGAGATGACTCAACTAAAAGGAACGTCTTATAGGAATCTAAGGGGATGACTTGACTAAAAGGTACGTCATATAGGAATCAAAAGGGATGACTCGACTAAAAGAAACGTCTTATAGGAATCAAAGGAAATGACTCGACTAAAAGGTACGTCTTCTAGGGGTCAAAGGGGATGACTCAACTAAAAGGTACGTCTTATAGGAATCAAGTGAAATGACTCGACTAAAAGGTACGTCTTCTAGGAATCCAAAGAAATGACTCAACTAAACGGTACGTCTTATAGTAATCAAAGGAGATGACTCGACTAAAAAGTATGTCTTATAGGAATCAAAGGGGATGAATCGACTAAAATGTACGTCTTATAGGAATCAAGGGAAATTACTCGACTAAAAGGTACGTCTTCAAGGAATCAAATGAAATTACTCAATTAAAAGGTACGTCTTATAGGAATCAAAGAGGATGACTCGACTAAAAGGTACGTCTTATAGGAATCAAAGGAAATGACTCAACTAAATGAAACGTCTTATAGGAATCAATGGAGATGACTCGACTAAAAGGTACGTCTTATAGGAATCAAGGGAAATGACTCGACTAAAAGTAACGTCTTATAGGAATCAATGGAGATGACTCGACTAAAAGGTACGTCTTATAGGAATCAAGGGAAATGACTCGACTAAAAGGTACGTCTTTTAGGAATCAAAGGGGATGACTCGACTAAAAGGTACGTCTTATAGGAATCATTTGGGATGACTCGACCAAAAGGTACGTCTTATAGAAATACAAGGGGATGACTCGACTAAAAGGTACGTCTTATAGGAATCAAAGTGGATGACTCAACTAAAAGGTACGTCTTATAGGAATCAAGGGAAATGACTCGACTAAAAGGTATGTCTTATAGGAATCAAAGGGGGTGACTCGACTAAAAGGTACGTCTTATAGGAATCAAAGGGGATGACTGAACTAAAAGGTACGTTTTATATGAATCAAAGGGGATGACTCGACTAATAGGTAGGTCTTATAGGAATCAAGGGAAATGACTCGACTAAAACGTACATTTTCGAGGAATAAAAGGAAATGACTCAACTAAAAGCTACATTTTATAGGAATCAAAGGGGATGACTCGACTAAAAGGTACGTCTTATAGGAATCAATGGAGATGACTCGACTAAAAGGTACGTCTTATAGGAATCAAGGGAAATGACTTGACTAAAAGGTACGTCTTTTAGGAATCAAAGGAGATGACTCGACTAAAAGGTACGTTTTAGAGTTATCAAAGGGGATGACTCGACTAAAAGGTACGTCTTATAGGAATCAAGGGAAATGACTCGACTAAAAGGTACGTTTTCTAGGAATCAAAGGAAATGACTCAACTAAAAGCTACGTCTTATAGGAATCAAAGGAGATGACTCAACTAAAAGGAACGTCTTATAGGAATCTAAGGGGATGACTCGACTAAAAGGTACGTCTTATAGGAATCAAGGGAAATGACTCGACTAAAAGGTACCTCTTCAAGGAATCAAAGGAAATGACTCAACTAAAAGATACGTCTTATAGGAATCAAAGGGTATGAATCGACTAAAAGGTACGTCTTATAGGAATCAAAGGGGATGAATCGACTAAAAGGTACGTCATATAGGAATCAAAGTAAATAACTAGACTAAAAGGTACGTATTCCAGGGGTCAAAGGGGATGACTCGACTAAAAGGTACGTCTTATAGGAATCAAATGGGATGACTCGACTAAAAGGTACGCCTTATAGGAATCAAAAGGGATTACTCGACTAAAAGAAACGTCTTATAGGAATCAAAGGAAATGACTCGACTAAAAGGTACGTCTTCTAGGGGTCAAAGGGGATGACTCGACTAGAAGGTACGTCTTATAGGAATCAAGTGAAATGACTCGACTAAAAGGTACGTCTTCTAGGAATCCAAAGAAATGACTCAACTAAACGGTACGTCTTATAGTAATCAAAGGAGATGACTCGACTAAAAAGTATGTCTTATAGGAATCAAAGGGGATGAATCGACTAAAATGTACGTCTTATAGGAATCAAGGGAAATTACTCGACTAAAAGGTACGTCTTCAAGGAATCAAAGGAAATTACTCAATTAAAAGGTACGTCTTATAGGAATCAAAGGGGATGACTCGACTAAAAGGTACGTATTCTAGGGGTCAAAGGGGATGACTCGATTAAAAGGTACGTCTTATAGGAATCAAAGGAAATGACTCAACTAAATGGTACGTCTTATAGGAATCAAAGGAAATGACTCGACTAAAACGTACGTCTTCTAGGGGTCAAAGGGGATGACTCGACTAAAAGGTACGTCTTATAGGAATCAAAGGGGATGACTCGACTAAAAGTAACGTCTTATAGGAATCAATGGAGATGACTCGACTAAAAGGTACGTCTTATAGGAATCAAGGGAAATGACTCGACTATAAGGTACGTCTTTTAGGAATCAAAGGGGATGACTCGACTAAAAGGTACGTCTTATAGGAATCATTTGGGATGACTCGACCAAAAGGTACGTCTTATAGAAATCCAAGGGGATGACTCGACTAAAAGGTACGTCTTATAGGAATCAAAGTGGATGACTCAACTAAAAGGTACGTCTTATAGGAATCAAGGGAAATGACTCGACTAAAAGGTACGTCTTATAGGACTCAAAGGGGATGACTGAACTAAAAGGTACGTGTTATAGGAATCAAAGGGGATGACTCGACTAAAAGGTACGTCTTATAGGACTCAAAGGGGATGACTGAACTAAAAGGTACGTGTTATAGGAATCAAAGGGGATGACTCGACTAAAAGGTACGTCTTATAGGAATCAAGGGAAATCACTCGACAAAAAGGTACGTTTTCTTGGAATCAAAGGAAATGACTCAACTAAAAGCTACGTCTTATAGGAATCAAAGGGGATGACTCGACTAAAAGGTACGTCTTATAGGAATCAATGGAGATGACTCGACTAAAAGGTACGTCTTATAGGAATCAAGGGAAATGACTTCGCTAAAAGGTACGTCTTTTAGGAATCAAAGGGGATGACTCGTCTAAAAGGTACGTCTTATAGGAATCATTTGAGATGACTCGACCAAAAGGTACGTCTTATAGAAATTCAAGGGGATGACTCGACTAAAAGTTACGTCTTATAGGAATAAAAGTGGATGACTCAACTAAAAGGTACGTCTTATAGGAATCAAGGCAAATGACTCGACTAAAAGATACGTCTTTTAGGAATCAAGTGAAATGACTCGACTAAAAGGTACGTCTTCTAGGAATCCAAAGAAATGACTCAACTAAATGGTACGTCTTATAGTAATCAAAGGAGATGACTCGACTAAAAAGTATGTCTTATAGGAATCAAAGGGGATGAATCGACTAAAATGTACGTCTTATAGGAATCAAGGGAAATTACTCGACGAAAAGGTACGTCTTCAAGGAATCAAAGGAAATTACTCAATTAAAAGGTACGTCTTATAGGAATCAAAGGGGATGACTCGACTAAAAGGTACGTATTCTAGGGGTCAAAGGGGATGACTCGATTAAAAGGTACGTCTTATAGGAATCAAAGGAAATGACTCGACTAAAACGTACGTCTTCTAGGGGTCAAAGGGGATGACTCGACTAAAAGGTACGTCTTATAGGAATCAAAGGGGATGACTCGACTAAAAGTAACGTCTTATAGGAATCAATGGAGATGACTCGACTAAAAGGTACGTCTTATAGGAATCAAGGGAAATGACTCGACTATAAGGTACGTCTTTTAGGAATCAAAGGGGATGACTCGACTAAAAGGTACGTCTTATAGGAATCATTTGGGATGACTCGACCAAAAGGTACGTCTTATAGAAATCCAAGGGGATGGCTCGACTAAAAGGTACGTCTTATAGGAATCAAAGTGGATGACTCAACTAAAAGGTACGTCTTATAGGAATCAAGGGAAATGACTCGACTAAAAGGTACGTCTTATAGGAATCAAAGGGGGTGACTCGACTAAAACGTACGTCTTATAGGAATCAAAGGGGATGACTGAACTAAAAGGTACGTGTTATAGGAATCAAAGGGGATGACTCGACTAAAAGGTACGTCTTATAGGAATCAAGGGAAATCACTCGACTAAAAGGTACGTTTTCTAGGAATCAAAGGAAATGACTCAACTAAAAGCTACGTCTTATAGGAATCAAAGGGGATGACTCGACTAAAAGGTACGTATTCTAGGGGTCAAAGGGGATGACTCGATTAAAAGGTACGTCTTATAGGAATCAAAGGAAATGACTCAACTAAGTGGTACGTCTTATAGGAATCAAAGGAAATGACTCGACTAAAACGTACGTCTTCTAGGGGTCAAAGGGGATGACTCGACTAAAAGGTACGTCTTATAGGAATCAAAGGGGATGACTCGACTAAAAGTAACGTCTTATAGGAATCAATGGAGATGACTCGACTAAAAGGTACGTCTTATAGGAATCAAGGGAAATGACTCGACTATAAGGTACGTCTTTTAGGAATCAAAGGGGATGACTCGACTAAAAGGTACGTCTTATAGGAATCATTTGGGATGACTCGACCAAAAGGTACGTCTTATAGAAATCCAAGGGGATGACTCGACTAAAAGGTACGTCTTATAGGAATCAAAGTGGATGACTCAACTAAAAGGTACGTCTTATAGGAATCAAGGGAAATGACTCGACTAAAAGGTACGTCTTATAGGAATCAAAGGGGGTGACTCGACTAAAAGGTACGTCTTATAGGAATCAAAGGGGATGACTGAACTAAAAGGTACGTGTTATAGGAATCAAAGGGGATGACTCGACTAAAAGGTACGTCTTATAGGAATCAAGGGAAATCACTCGACTAAAAGGTACGTTTTCTAGGAATCAAAGGAAATGACTCAACTAAAAGCTACGTCTTATAGGAATCAAAGGGGATGACTCGACTAAAAGGTACGTCTTATAGGAATCAATGGAGATGACTCGACTAAAAGGTACGTCTTATAGGAATCAAGGGAAATGACTTCGCTAAAAGGTACGTCTTTTAGGAATCAAAGGGGATGACTCGTCTAAAAGGTACGTCTTATAGGAATCATTTGGGATGACTCGACCAAAAGGTACGTCTCATAGAAATTCAAGGGGATGACTCGACTAAAAGTTACGTCTTATAGGAATAAAAGTGGATGACTCAACTAAAAGGTACGTCTTATAGGAATCAAGGCAAATGACTCGACTAAAAGATACGTCTTTTAGGAATCAAAGGGGATGACTCGACTAAAAGTTACGTCTTATAGGAATAAAAGGGGATGACTGAACTAAAAGGTACGTTTTATAGGAATCAAAGGGGATGACTCGACTAAAAGGTACGTCTTATAGGAATCAAGGGAAATGACTCGACTAAAAGGTACATTTTCTAGGAATCAAATGAAATGACTCTACTAAAAGCTACGTCTTATAGGAATCAATGGAGATGACTCAACTAAAAGGTACGTCTTATAGGAATCTAAGGGGATGACTCGACAAAAAGGTACGTCTTATAGGAATCAAGGGAAATGACTCGACTAAAAGGTACGTCTTCAAGGAATCAAAGGAAATGACTCAACTAAAAGGTACGTCTTATCGGAATCAATGGGGATGACTCGACTAAAAGGTACGTCTTATAGGAATCGATGAGGATGACTCGACTAAAAGGTACGTCATATAGGAATCAAAGTAAATAACTCGACTAAAAGGTACGTATTCCAGGGGTCAAAAGGGATGACTCGACTAAAAGGTATGTCTTATAGGAATCAAAGGAGATGACTCGACTAAAAGGTACGTCTTATAGGAATCAAAAGGGATGACTCGACTTAAAAAAACATCTTTTAGGAATCAAAGAAAATGACTCGACTAAAAGGTACGTCTTCTAGGGGTTAAAGGGGATGACTCGAGTAAAAGGTACGTCTTATAGGAATCAAGTGAAATGACTCGACTAAAAGGTACGTCTTCTTGGAATCCAAGGAAATGACTCAACTATAAGGTACGTCTTATAGGAATCAAAGGGGATGAATCGACTAAAATATACTTCTTATAGGAATCAAGGGAAATGGCTCGACTAAAGGTACGTCTTCTAGGGGTCAAAGGGGACGACTCGACTAAAAGGTACGTATTCTAGGGGTCAAAGGGGACGACTCGACTAAAAGGTACTTCTTATAGGAATCAAAGGAAATGACTCAACTAAAAGGTACGTCTTATAGGAATCAAAGGAAATGACTCGACTAAAACGTACGTCATCTAGGGGTCAAAGGGGATGACTCGACGAAATGTTACGTCTTATAGGAATCAAAGAGGATGAATCGACTAAAAGGTATGTCTTATAGGAAGAAAGGAGATGACTCGACTAAAAGGTACGTCTTATTGGAATCAAGGAAAATGACTCGACTAAAAGGTACGTCTTTTAGGAATCAAAGGGGATGACTCGACTAAAAGGTACGTCTTATAGGAATCAAAGGGGATGACTCGACCAAAATGTACCTCTTATAGAAATCCAAGGGGATGACTCGACTAAAAGGTACGTCTTAAAGGAATCAAAGTGGATGACTCAACTAAAAGGTACGTCTTATAGGAATCAAGGGAAATGACTCGACTAAAAGGTACGTCTTATAGGCATCAATGGGGATAACTCGACAAAAAGGTACGTCTTATAGGAATCAAAGGGGATGACTCAACTAAAAGGTACGTTTTATTGGAATCAAAGGGGATGACTCGACTAAATGGTACGTCTTATAGGAATCAAGGGAAATGACTCGACTAAAAGGTACGTTTTCTAGGAATCAAAGGAAATGACTAAACTAAAAGCTACGTCTTATAGGAATTAAATGAGATGACTCAACTAAAAGATACGTCTTATAGGAATCTAAGGGGATTACTCGACTAAAAGATACGTCTTATAGGAATCAAGTGAAATGACTCGACTAAAAGGGACGTCTTCTAGGAATCGAAGGAAATGACTCAACTAAAAGGTACGTCTTATAGTAATCAAAGGAGATGACTCGACTAAAAGGTACGTCTTATAGGATCAAAGGGGATGAATCGACTAAAATGTAAGTCTTATAGGAATCATGGGAAATGACTCGACTAAAAGGTACGTCTTCAAGGAATCAAAGGAAATGACTCAACTAAAAGGTACGCCTTATAGGAATCAAAGGGGATGACTCGACTAAAAGGTACGTATTCTAGGGGTCAAAGGGAATGACTCGACTAAAAGGTACGTCTTATAGGAATCAAAGGAAATGACTCAACTAAAAGGTACGTCTTATAGGAATCAAAGGAAATGACTCGACTAAAACGTACGTCTTCTAGGGGTCAACGGGGATGACTCGACTAAAAGGTACGTCTTATAGGAATCAAAGGGGTTGACTCGACTAAAAGGTACGTCTTATAGGAATCACAGGGGATGACTCGACTAAAAGGTACGTCTTATAGGAATCAAGGGAAATGACTCGATTAAAAGGTACGTCTTTTAGGAATCAAAGGGGATGACTCGACTAAAACGTACGTCTTATAGGAATCAAAGGGGATGACTCGACCAAAAGGTACGTCTTACAGAAATCCAAGGGGATGACTAGACTAAAAGATACGTCTTATAGGAATCAAAGTGGATGACTCAACTCAAAGGTACGTCTTATAGTAATCAAGGGAAATGAATCGACAAAAAGGTACGTCTTATAGGAATCAAAGGGGACGACTCGACTAAAAGGAACGTCTAATACGAATCAAAGGGGATGACTCAACTAAAAGGTACGTTTTATAGGAATCAAAGGGGATGACTCGACTAAAAGGTACGTCTTTTAGGAATCAAGGGAAATGACTCGACTAAAAGGTACGTTTTCTAGGAATCAAAGGAAATGACTCCACTAAAAGATACGTCTTATAGGAATCAAAGGAGTTGACTCAACTAAAAGGTACGTCTTATAGGAATCTAAGGGGATGAATCGGCTAAAAGATACGTCTTATAGGAATCAAGGGAAATGACTCAACTAAAAGGTACGTCTTCAAGGAATCAAAGGAAATGGCTCAACTAAAAGGTACGTCTTATAGGAATCAAATGGGATGACTCGACAAAAAGGTACGTCTTACTCGACTAAAAGGTACGTCATATAGGAATAAAAGTAAGTAACTCGACTAAAAGGTACGTATTCCAGGGGTCAAAGGGGATGACTCGACTAAAAGGTACGTCTTATAGGAATCAAAGGGGATGACTCGACTAAAAGATACGTCTTATAGGAATCAAAGGGGATGACTCAACTAAAAGGTACGTTTTATAGCAATCAAAAGGGATGACTCAACTAAAAGAAACGTCTTATAGGAATCAAAGGAAATGACTCGACTAAAAGGTACATCTTATAGGGGTCAAAGGGGATGACTCGACTAAAAGGTACGTCTTCTACGGGTCAAGGGGGAATGATTCGACTAAAAGGTACGTCTTATAAGAATCAAGAGGTATAACTCGACTAAATGGTATGTCTTATAGGAATCAATGGGGATGACTCGACTAAAAGGTACGTCTTATAGGAGTCAAAGGGAATGACTCGACTAAAAGGTACTTCTTAAAGGAATCAAGGGAAATGACTCAACTAAAAGGTACGTCTTCTAGGAATAAAAGGGAATGACTCGACTAAAAGGTACGTCTTATAGTAATCAAAGGGGATGACTCGACTAAAAGGTACGTCTTATAGGAATCAAAGGGCATGACTCGACTAAAAGGTACGTCTTATAGGAATCAAAGGGGATGACTCGACTAAAAGGTACGTCTTCTAGGAATCAAATGGGATGACTCGACTAAAAGGTACTTCTTACAGGAATCAAAGGGGATAACTCGACTAAAAGGTACGTCTTTTAAGAATCAAAGGGAATGACTCGACTAAAAGGTACGTCTTATAGGAATCAAGTGAAATGACTCGACTAAAAGGTACGTCTTCTAGGAATCAAAGGAAATGACTCGACTAAAAGGTACGTCTTATAGGAATCAAAGGAGATGACTCGACTAAAAGGTACGTCTTATAGGAATCAAAGGGGATGACTCGACTAAAAGGTACGTCTTATAGGAATCAAGGGAAATAACTCGACTAAAAGGTACGTCTTCAAGGAATCAAAGGAAATGACTCAACTAAAAGGTATGTCTTATAGGAATCAAAGGGGATGACTCGACTAAAAGGTACGTATTCTAGGGGTCAAAGTGGATGACTCGACTAAAAGGTACGTCTTATAGGAATCAAAGGAAATGACTCGACTAAAAGGTACGTCTTATAGGAATCAAAGGAAATGACTCTACTAAAAGGTACGTTTTCTAGGGGTCAAAGGGGATAACTCGACTAAAAGGTACGTCTTATAGGAATCAAAGGGGATGACTCGATTAAAAGGTACGTCTTATAGGAATCAAAGGGGCTGACTCGACTAAAAGATACGTTTTATAGGAATCAAGGGAAATGACTCGACTAAAAGGCACATCTTTTAGGAAGCAAAGGGGATGACTCGACTAAAAGGTACGTCTTATAGGAGTCAAAGGGGATGACTCGACCAAAAGGTACGTCTTATAGGAATCCAAGGGGATGACTCGACTAAAAGGTACGTCTTATAGGAATCAAAGTAGATGACTCGACTAAATGGTACGTCTTATAGGAATCAAAGGAAATGAATCGACTAAAAGGTACGTCTTATAGGAATCAAAGGGGATGACTCGACTAAAAGGTACGTTTTATAGGAATCAAAGGGGATGACTCGACTAAAAGGTACGTCTTATAGGAATCCAGGGAAATGACTCGA
Organism: Capsicum pubescens; assembly: GCA_030864215.1. Taxonomy (NCBI): domain Eukaryota; kingdom Viridiplantae; phylum Streptophyta; class Magnoliopsida; order Solanales; family Solanaceae; genus Capsicum; species Capsicum pubescens. The sequence continues at coordinate 268,915,935 of CM061545.1, read as the reverse complement.
CTAAAAAGTACGTTTTCTAGGAATCAAAGGAAATGACTCAACTAAAAGGTACGTCATATACGAATCAAAGGAGATGACTCAACTAAAAGGTACGTCTTATAGGAATCTAAGGGGATGACTCGACTAAAAGGTACGTCTTAGAGGAATCAAGGGAAATGACTCGACTAAAAGGTACTTCTTCAAGGAATCAAAGGAAATGATTCAACTAAAAGATACGTCTTATAGGAATCAAAGGAGATGACTCAACTAAAAGGTACGTCTTATAGGAATATAAGGGGATGACTCGACTAAAAGATACGTCTTATAGGAATCAAGGGAAATGACTCAACTAAAAGGTACGTCTTCAAGGAATCAAAGGAAATGACACAACTAAAAGTTTCGTCTTATAGGAATCAAAGGGGATGACTCGACAAAAAGGTACGTCTTACTCGACTAAAAGGTACGTCATATAGGAATAAAAGGAAGTAACTCGACTAAAAGGTACGTATTCCAGGGGTCAAAAGGGATGACTCGACTTAAAGGTACGTCTTATAGTAATCAAAGGGGATGACTCGACTAAAAGGTACGTCTTATAGGAATCAAAGGGGATGACTCAACTAGAAGGTACGTCTTATAGCAATCAAAAGGGATGACTCGACTAAAAGAAACGTCTTATAGGAATCAAAGGAAATGACTTGACTAAAAGGTACATCTTCTAGGGGTCAAAGGGGATGACTCGACTAAAAGGTAGGTCTTCTACGGGTCAAGGGGGAATGATTCGACTAAAAGGTACGTCTTATAGGAATCAAGAGGTATAACTGGACTAAAAGGTATGTCTTATAGGAATCAATGGGGATGACTCGAGTAAAAGGTACGTCTTATAGGAGTCAAAGGGAATGACTCGACTAAAAGGTACTTCTTAAAGGAATCAAGGGAAATGACTCGACTAAAAGGTACGTCTTCAAGGAATAAAAGGGAATGACTCGACTAAAAGGTACGTCTTATAGTAATCAAAGGAGATGACTCGACTAAAAGGTATGTCTTATAGGAATCAAAGGGGATGACACGACTAAAAGGTACGTCTTATAGGAATCAAAGGGGATGACTCGACTAAAAGATACGTCTTCTAGGAATCAAATGGGATGACTCGACTAAAAGGTACTTCTTACAGGAATCAAAGGGGATAACTCGACTAAAAGGTACGTCTTTTAAGAATCAAAGGGAATGACTAGACTAAAAGGTACGTCTTATAGGAATCAAGTGAAATGACTCGACTAAAAGATACGTCTTCTAGGAATCAAAGGAAATGACTCGACTAAAAGGTACGTCTTATAGGAATCAAAGGAGATGACTCGACTAAAGGGTACGTCTTATAGGAATCAAAGGGGATGACTCGACTAAAAGGTACGTCTTATAGGAATCAAGGGAAATGACTCGACTAAAAGGTACGTCTTCAAGGAATCAAAAGAAATGACTCAACTAAAAGTTACGTCTTATAGGAATCAAAGGGGATGACTCGACTAAAAGGTACGTATTCTAGGGGTCAAAGTGGATGACTCGACTAAAAGGTACGTCTTATAGGAATCAAAGGAAATGACTCGACTAAAAGGTACGTCTTATAGGAATCAAAGGAAATGACTCGACTAAAAGGTACGTTTTCTAGGGGTCAAAGGGGATGACTCGACTAAAAGGTACGTCTAATAGGAATCAAAGGGGATGACTCGACTAAAAGGTACGTCTTATAGGAACCAAAGGGGCTGACTCGACTAAAAGGTACGTATTATAGGAATCAAGGGAAATGACTCGACTAAAAGGCACATCTTTTAGGAATCAAAGGGGATGACTCGACTAAAAGGTACGTCTTATAGGAATCAAAGGGGATGACTCGACCAAAAGGTACGTCTTATAGGAATCCAAGGGGATGACTCGACTAAAAGGTACGTCTTATAGGAATCATAGTGGATGACTCGACTAAATGGTACGTCTTATAGGAATCAAAGGAAATGACTCGACTAAAAGGTACGTCTTATAGGAATCAAAGGGGATGACTCAACTAAAAGGTAAGTCTTATAGGAATCAAAGGGGATGACTCAACTAAAAGGTACGTTTTATAGGAATCAAAGGGGATGACTCGACTAAAAGGTACGTCTTATAGGAATCAAAGGAAATGACTCGACTAAAAGGTACGTCTTATAGGAATCAAAGGAAATGACTCTACTAAAAGGTACGTTTTCTAGGGGTCAAAGGGGATAACTCGACTAAAAGGTACGTCTTATAGGAATCAAAGGGGATGACTCGATTAAAAGGTACGTCTTATAGGAATCAAAGGGGTTGACTCGACTAAAAGATACGTTTTATAGGAATCAAGGGAAATGACTCGACTAAAAGGCACATCTTTTAGGAAGCAAAGGGGATGACTCGACTAAAAGGTACGTCTTATAGGAGTCAAAGGGGATGACTCGACCAAAAGGTACGTCTTATAGGAATCCAAGGGGATGACTCGACTAAAAGGTACGTCTTATAGGAATCAAAGTAGATGACTCGACTAAATGGTACGTCTTATAGGAATCAAAGGAAATGAATCGACTAAAAGGTACGTCTTATAGGAATCAAAGGGGATGACTCGACTAAAAGGTACGTTTTATAGGAATCAAAGGGGATGACTCGACTAAAAGGTACGTCTTATAGGAATCCAGGGAAATGACTCGACTAAAAAGTACGTTTTCTAGGAATCAAAGGAAATGACTCAACTAAAAGGTATGTCATATACGAATCAAAGGAGATGACTCAACTAAAAGGTACGTCTTATAGGAATCTAAGGGGATGACTCGACTAAAAGGTACGTCTTAGAGGAATCAAGGGAAATGACTCGACTAAAAGGTACTTCTTCAAGGAATCAAAGGAAATGATTCAACTAAAAGATACGTCTTATAGGAATCAAAGTAGATGACTCAACTAAAAGGTACGTCTTATAGGAATATAAGGGGATGACTCGACTAAAAGATACGTCTTATAGGAATCAAGGGAAATGACTCAACTAAAAGGTACGTCTTCAAGGAATCAAAGGAAATGACACAACTAAAAGTTTCGTCTTATAGGAATCAAAGGGGATGACTCGACAAAAAGGTACGTCTTACTCGACTAAAAGGTACGTCATATAGGAATAAAAGGAAGTAACTCGACTAAAAGGTACGTATTCCAGGGGTCAAAAGGGATGACTCGACTTAAAGGTACGTCTTATAGTAATCAAAGGGGATGACTCGACTAAAAGGTACGTCTTATAGGAATCAAAGGGGATGACTCAACTAGAAGGTACGTCTTATAGCAATCAAAAGAGATGACTCGACTAAAAGAAACGTCTTATAGGAATCAAAGGAAATGACTTGACTAAAAGGTACATCTTCTAGGGGTCAAAGGGGATGACTCGACTAAAAGGTAGGTCTTCTACGGGTCAAGGGGGAATGATTCGACTAAAAGGTACGTCTTATAGGAATCAAGAGGTATAACTGGACTAAAAGGTATGTCTTATAGGAATCAATGGGGATGACTCGACTAAAAGGTACGTCTTATAGGAGTCAAAGGGAATGACTCGACTAAAAGGTACTTCTTAAAGGAATCAAGGGAAATGACTCGACTAAAAGGTACGTCTTCAAGGAATAAAAGGGAATGACTCGACTAAAAGGTACGTCTTATAGTAATCAAAGGAGATGACTCGACTAAAAGGTATGTCTTATAGGAATCAAAGGGGATGACACGACTAAAAGGTACGTCTTATAGGAATCAAAGGGGATGACTCGACTAAAAGATACGTCTTCTAGGAATCAAATGGGATGACTCGACTAAAAGGTACTTCTTACAGGAATCAAAGGGGATAACTCGACTAAAAGGTACGTCTTTTAAGAATCAAAGGGAATGACTAGACTAAAAGGTACGTCTTATAGGAATCAAGTGAAATGACTCGACTAAAAGATACGTCTTCTAGGAATCAAAGGAAATGACTCGACTAAAAGGTACGTCTTATAGGAATCAAAGGAGATGACTCGACTAAAGGGTACGTCTTATAGGAATCAAAGGGTATGACTCGACTAAAAGGTACGTCTTATAGGAATCAAGGGAAATGACTCGACTAAAAGGTACGTCTTCAAGGAATCAAAAGAAATGACTCAACTAAAAGTTACGTCTTATAGGAATCAAAGGGGATGACTCGACTAAAAGGTACGTATTCCAGGGGTCAAAGTGGATGACTCGACTAAACGGTACGTCTAATAGGAATCAAAGGAAATGACTCGACTAAAAGGTACGTCTTATAGGAATCAAAGGAAATGACTCGACTAAAAGGTACGTTTTCTAGGGGTCAAAGGGGATGACTCGACTAAAAGGTACGTCTTATAGGAATCAAAGGGGATGACTCGACTAAAAGGTACGTCTTATAGGAACCAAAGGGGCTGACTCGACTAAAAGGTACGTATTATAGGAATCAAGGGAAATGACTCGACTAAAAGGCACATCTTTTAGGAATCAAAGGGGATGACTCGACTAAAAGGTACGTCTTATAGGAATCAAAGGGGATGACTCGACCAAAAGGTACGTCTTATAGGAATCCAAGGGGATGACTCGACTAAAAGGTACGTCTTATAGGAATCATAGTGGATGACTCGACTAAATGGTACGTCTTATAGGAATCAAAGGAAATGACTCGACTAAAAGGTACGTCTTATAGGAATCAAAGGGGATGACTCAACTAAAAGGTAAGTCTTATAGGAATCAAAGGGGATGACTCAACTAAAAGGTACGTTTTATAGGAATCAAAGGGGATGACTCGACTAAAAGGTACGTCTTATAGGAATCAAGGGAAATGACTCGACTAAAAAGTACGTTTTCTAGGAATCAAAGGAAATGAATCAACTAAAAGGTACGTCATATACGAATCAAAGGAGATAACTCAACTAAAAGGTACGTCTTATAGGAATCCAAGGGGTTGACTCGACTAAAAGGTACGTCTTAGAGGAATCAAGGGAAATGACTCGACTAAAAGGTACGTCTTCCAAGAATCAAAGGAAATGACTCAACTAAAAGGTACGTATTATAGGAATCAAAGGGGATGACTCGACTAAAAGGTACGTCTTATAGGAATCCAAGTAAATGACTCGACTAAAAGGTACGTATTCTAGGGGTCAAAGGGGATGACTCGACTAAAAGATACGTCTTATAGGAATCAATGGTGATGACTCGACTAAATGGTACTTCTTATAGGAATCAACGGGGATAACTCGACTAAAAGGTACGTCTTATAGGAATCAAAGGGGATGACTCGACTAAAAGGTATGTCTTATAGGAATCAAGTGAAATGACTCGACTAAAAGGTACGTCTTCTAGGAATCAATGGAAATGACTCGACTAAAAGGTACGTCTTATAGGAATCAAAGGAGATTACAGGACAAAAAGGTACGTCTTATAGGAATCAAAGGGGATGACTCGACTAAAAGGTACGTCTTATAGGAATCAAGGGAAATGACTCGACTAAAAGGTACGTCTTCAAGGAATCAAAGGAAATGACTCAACTATAAGGTACGTCTTATAGGAATCAAAGGTGATGACTAGACTAAAAGGTACGTATTCTAGGGGTCAAAGTGGATGACTCGACTAAAAGGTACGTCTTATAGGAATCAAAGGAAATGACTCGACTAAAAGATACGTCTTATAGTAATCAAAGGAAATGACTCGACTAAAAGGTACGTCTTATAGGAATCAAAGGAAATGACTCGACTAAAAGGTACGTTTTCTAGGGGTCAAAGGGGATGACTCGACTAAAAGGTACGTCTTATAGGAATCAAAGGGGATGACTCGACTAAAAGGTACGTCTTATAGGAATCAAAGGGGCTGACTCGACTAAAAGGTACGTATTATAGGAATCAAGGGAAATGACTAGACTAAAAGGCACATCTTTTAGGAATTAAAGGGGATGACTCGACTAAAAGGAACGTCTTATAGGAATCCAAGTGGATGATTCGACCAAAAGGTACGTCTTATAGGAATCCAAGGGGATGACTTGACTAAAAGGTACGTCTTATAGGAATCAAAGTGGATGACTCGACAAAATGGTACGTCTTATAGGAATCAAAGGAAATGACTCGACTAAAAGGTACGTCTTATAGGAATCAAAAGGGATGACTCAACTAAAAGGTACGTCTTATAGCAATCAAAAGGGATGACTCGACCAAAAGAAACGTCTTATAGGAATCAAATGAAATGACTCGACTAAAAGGTACATCTTCTAGGGGTCAAAGGGGATGACTCGACTTAAAGGTAGGTCTTCTACGGGTCAAGGGGGAATGATTCGACTAAAAGGTACGTCTTATAGGAATCAAGAGGTATAACTCGACTAAAAGGTATGTCTTATAGGAATCAATGAGGATGACTCGACTAAAAGGTACGTCTTATAGGAGTCAAAGGGAATGACTCGACTAAAAGGTACTTCTTAAAGGAATCAAGGGAAATGACTCGACTAAAAGGTACGTCTTATAGGAATCAAAGTGAATGACTCGACTAAAAGGTACGTCTTATAGGAATCAAAGGGGATGAATCGACTAAAAGGTACGTCTTCTAGGAATCAAATGGGATGACTCGACTAAAAGGAACTTCTTACAGGAATCAAAGGGGATAACTCGACTAAAAGGTACGTCTTTTAAGAATCAAAGGGAATGACTCGACTAAAAGGTACGTCTTATAGGAATCAAGTGAAATGACTCGACTAAAAGATACGTCTTCTAGGAATCAAAGGAAATGACTCGACTAAAAGGTACGTCTTATAGGAATCAAAGGAGATGACTCGACTAAAGGGTACGTCTTATAGGAATCAAACGGGATGACTCGACTAAAAGGTACGTCTTATAGGAATCAAGGGAAATGACTCGACTAAAAGGTACGTCTTCAAGGAATCAAAGGAAATGACTCAACTAAAAGGTACGTCTTATAGGAATCAAAGGGGATGACTCGACTAAAAGGTACGTATTCTAGGGTTCAAAGTGGATAACTCGACTAAAAGGTACGTCTTATAGGAATCAAAGGAAATGACTCGACTAAAAGGTACGTCTTATAGGAATCAAAGGAAATGACTCGACTAAAAGGTACGTTTTCTAGGGGTCAAAGGGGATGACTCGACTAAAAGGTACGTCTTATAGGAATCAAAGGGGTTGACTCGACTAAAAGGTACGTCTTATAGGAACCAAAGGGGCTGACTCGACTAAAAGGTACGAATTATAGGAATCAAGGGAAATGACTCGACTAAAAGGCACATCTTTTAGGAATCAAAGGGGATGACTCGACTAAAAGGTACGTCTTATAGGAATCAAAGGGGATGACTCGACCAAAAGGTACGTCTTATAGGAATCCAAGGGGATGACTCGACTAAAAGGTACGTCTTATAGGAATCAAAGTGGATGACTCGACTAAATGGTACGTCTTATAGGAATCAAAGGAAATGACTCGACTAAAAGGTACGTCTTATAGTAATCAAAGGGGATGACTCAACTAAAAGGTAAGTCTTATAGGAATCAAAGGGGATGACTCGACTAAAAGGTACGTTTTATAGTAATCAAAGGGGATGACTCGACTAAAAGGTACGTCTTATAGGAATCAAGGGAAATGACTCGACTAAAAAGTACGTTTTCTAGGAATCAAAGGAAATGAATCAACTAAAAGGTACGTCATATACGAATCAAAGGAGATGACTCAACTAAAAGGTACGTCTTATTGGAATCCAAGTGGATGACTCGACTAAAAGGTACGTCTTAGAGGAATCAAGGGAAATGACTCGACTAAAAGGTACGTCTTCAAGGAATCAAAGGAAATGACTCAACTAAAAGGTACGTATTATAGGAATCAAAGGGGATGACTAGACTAAAAGGTACGCCTTATAGGAATCCAAGTAAATGACTCGACTAAAAGGTACGTATTCTAGGGGTCAAAGGGGATGACTCGACTAAAAGGTACGTCTTATAGGAATCAATGGTGATGACTCGACAAAAAGGTACTTCTTATAGGAATCAAAGGGGATAACTCGACTAAAAGGTACGTCTTATAGGAATCAAAGGAGATGACTCGACTAAAAGGTACGTCTTATGGGAATCAAGTGAAATGACTCGACTAAAAGGTACGTCTTCTAGGAATCAAAGGAAATGACTCGACTAAAAGGTACATCTTATTGGAATCAAAGGAGATTACTCGACAAAAAGGTACGTCTTATAGGAATCAAAGGGGATGACTCGACTAAAAGGTACGTCTTATAGGAATCAAGGGAAATGACTCAACTAAAAGGTACGTCTTCAAGGAATCAAAGGAAATGACTCAACTATAAGGTACGTCTTATAAGAATCAAAGGTGATGAATCGACTAAAAGGTACGTATTCTTGGGGTCAAAGTGGATGACTCGACTAAAAGATACGTCTTATAGGAATCAAAGGAAATGACTCGACTAAAAGGTACGTCTTATAGGAATCAAAGGAAATGACTCGACTAAAAGGTACGTTTTCTAGGGGTCAAAGGGGATGACTCGACTAAAAGGTACGTCTTATAGGAATCAAAGGGGATGACTCGACTAAAAGGTACGTCTTATAGGAATCAAAGTGGCTGACTAGACTAAAAGGTACGTATTATAGGAATCAAGGGAAATTACTCGACTAAAAGGCACATCTTTTAGGAATCAAAGGGGATGACTCGACTAAAAGGTACGTATTATAGGAATCAATGGGGATGACTCGACCAAAAGGTACGTCTTATAGGAATCCAAGGGGATGACTCGACTTAAAGGTACGTCTTATAGGAATCAAAGTGGATGACTCGACAAAATAGTACGTCTTATAGGAATCAAAGGAAATGACTCGACTAAAAGGTAAGTCTTATAGGAATCAAAGGGGATGACTCAACTAAAAGGTAAGTCTTATAGGAATCAAAGGGGATGACTCGACTAAAAGGTACGTTTTATAGAAATCAAAGGGGATGACTCGACTAAAAGGTACGTCTTATAGAAATCAAGTGAAATGACTCGACTAAAAGATACGTCTTCTAGGAATCAAAGGAAATGACTCGACTAAAAGGTACGTCTTATAGGAATCAAAGGAGATGACTCGACTAATGGGTACGTCTTATAGGAATCAAAGGGGATGACTCGACTAAAAGGTACGTCTTATAGGAATCAAGGGAAATGACTCGACTAAAAGGTACGTCTTCAAGGAATAAAAGGAAATGACTCAACTAAATGGTACGTCTTATAGGAATCAAAGGGGATGACTCGACTAAAATGTACGTATTCTAGGGGTCAAAGTGGATGACTCGACTAAAAGGTACGTCTTATAGGAATCAAAGGAAATGACTCGACTAAAAGGTACGTCTTATAGGAATCAAAGGAAATGACTCGACTAAAAGGTATGTTTTCTAGGGGTGAAAGGGGATGACTTGATTAAAAGGTACGTCTTATAGGAATCAAAGGGCATGACTCGACTAAAGGGTACGTCTTATAGGTATCAAAGGGGATGACTCGACTAAAAGGTACGTATTCTAGGGGTCAAAGTGGATGACTCGACTAAAAGGTACGTCTTATAGGAATCAAAGGAAATGACTCGACTAAAAGTTACGTCTTATAGGAATCAAAGGAAATGACTCAACTAAAAGGTACGTTTTCTAGGGGTCAAAGGGGATGACTTGACTAAAAGGTACGTCTTATAGGAATCAAAGGGCATGACTCGACTAAAAGGTACGTCTTATACGAACCAAAGGGGCTGACTCGACTAAAAGGTACGTATTATAGGAATCAAGGGAAATGACTCGACTAAAAGGCACATCTTTTAGGAATCAAAGGGGATGACTCGACTAAAAGGTACGTCTTATAGGAATCAAAGGGGATGACTCGACCAAAAGGTACGTCTTATAGGAATCCAAGGGGATGACTCGACTAAAAGGTACGTCTTATAGGAATCAAAGTGGATGACTCGACTAAAAGGTACGTCTTATAGGAATCAAAGGGGATGACTCAACTAAAAGGTAAGTCTTATAGGAATCAAAGGGGATGACTCGACTAAAAGGTACGTTTTATAGTAATCAAAGGGGATGACTTGACTAAAAGGTACGTCTTATAGGAATCAAGGGAAATGACTCGACTAAAAAGTACGTTTTCTAGGAATCAAAGGAAATGAATCAACTAAAAGGTACGTCATATACGAATCAAAGGAGATGACTCAACGAAAAGGTACGTCTTATAGGAATCCAAGTGGATGACTCGACTAAAAGGTACGTCTTCAAGGAATCAAAGGAAATGACTCAACTAAAAGGTACGTATTATAGGAATCAAAGGGGATGACTCGACTAAAAGGTACGTCTTATAGGAATCCAAGTAAATGACTCGACTAAAAGGTACGTATTCTAGGGGTCAAAGGGGATGACTCGACTAAAAGGTACGTCTTATAGGAATCAATGGTGATGACTCGACTAAAAGGTACTTCTTATAGGAATCAAAGGGGATAACTCGACTAAAAGGTACGTCTTATAGGAATCAAAGGGGATGACTCAACTAAAAGGTACGTCTTATAGGAATCAAGTGAAATGACTCGACTAAAAGGTACGTCTTCTAGGAATCAAAGGAAATGACTCGACTAAAAGGTACATCTTATAGGAATCAAAGGAGATTACTCGACTAAAAGGTAAGTCTTATAGGAATCAAAGGGGATGACTCGACTAAAAGGTACGTCTTATAGGAATCAAGGGAAATGACTCGACTAATAGGTACGTCTTCAAGGAATCAAAGGAAATGACTCAACTATAAGGTACGTCTTATAAGAATCAAAGGTGATGAATCGACTAAAAGGTACGTATTCTTGGGGTCAAAGTGGATGACTCGACTAAAAGGTATGTCTTATAGGAATCAAAGGAAACGACTCGACTAAAAGATACGTCTGATAGGAATCAAAGGAAATGACTCGACTAAAAGGTACGTCTTATAGGAATCAAAGGAAATGACTCGACTAAAAGGTACGTTTTCTAGGGGTCAAAGGGGATGACTCGACTAAAAGGTACGTCTTATAGGAATCAAAGGGGATGACCCGACTAAAAGGTACGTCTTATAGGAATCAAAGTGGTTGACTAGACTAAAAGGTACGTATGATAGGAATCAAGGGAAATGACTCGACTAAAAGGCACATCTTTTAGGAATCAAAGGGGATGACTTGACTAAAAGGTACGTGTTATAGGAATCAATGGGGATGACTCGACCAAAAGTTACGTCCTATAGGAATCCAAGGGGATGACTCGACAAAATGGTACGTCTTATAGGAATCAAAGGAAATGACTCGACTAAAAGGTACGTCTTATAGGAATCAAAGGGGATGACTCAACTAAAAGGTAAGTCTTATAGGAATCAAAGGGGATGACTCGACTAAAAGGTACGTTTTATAGGAATCAAAGGGGATGACTCGACTAAAAGGTACGTCTTATAGGAATCAAGTGAAATGACTCGACTAAAAGATACGTCTTCTAAGAATCAAAGGAAATGACTCGACTAAAAGGTACGTCTTATAAGAATCAAAGGAGATAACTCGACTAAAGGGTACGTCTTATAGGAATCAAAGGGGATGACTCGACTAAAAGGTACGTCTTATAGGAATCAAGGGAAATGACTCGACTAAAAGGTACGTCTTCAAGGAATCAAAGGAAATGACTCAACTAAAAGGTACGTCTTATAGGAATCAAAGGGGATTACTCGACTAAAATGTACGTATTTTAGGGGTCAAAGTGGATGACTCGACTAAAAGGTACGTCTTATAGGAATCAAAGAAAATGACTCGACTAAAAGGTACGTCTTATAGGAATCAAAGGAAATGACTCGACTAAAAGGTACGTTTTCTAGGGGTCAAAGGGGATGACTCGACTAAAAGGTACGTCTTATAGGAATCAAAGGGGATGACTCGACTAAAAGGTACGTCTTATAGGAACCAAAGGGGCTGACTCGACTAAAAGGTACGTATTATATGAATCAAGGGAAATAACTCCACTAAAAGGCACATCTTTTAGGAATCAAAGGGGATGACTCGACTACAAGGTACGTCTTATAGGAATCAAAGGGGATGACTCGACCAAAAGGTACGTCTTATAGGAATCCAAGGGGATGACTCGACTAAAAGGTACGTATTATAGGAATCAAAGTGGATGACTCGACTAAATGGTACGTCTTATAGGAATCAAAGGAAATGACTCGACTAAAAGGTACGTCTTATAGGAATCAAAGGGGATGACTCAACTAAAAGGTAAGTCTTATAGGAATCAAAGGTGATGACTCGACTAAAAGGTACGTTTTATAGGAATCAAAGGGGATGACTCGACTAAAACGTACGTCTTATAGGAATCAAGGGAAATGACTCGACTAAAAAGTATGTTTTCTAGGAATCAAAGGAAATGAATCAACTAAAAGGTACGTCATATACGAATCAAAGGAGATGACTCAACTAAAAGGTACGTCTTATAGGAATCCAAGGGGATGACTCGACTAAAAGGTACGTCTTAGAGGAATCAAGGGAAATGAATCGACTAAAAGGTACGTCTTCAAGGAATCAAAGGAAATGACTCAACTAAAAGGTACGTATTATAGGAATCAAAGGGGATGACTCGACTAAAAGGTACGTCTTATAGGATTCCAAGTAAATGACTCGACTAAAAGGTACGTATTCTAGGGGTCAAAGGGGATGACTCGACTAAAAGGTACGTCTTATAGGAATTAATGGTGATGACTCGACTAAAAGGTAATTATTATAGGAATCAAAGGGGATAACTCGACTAAAAGGTACGTCTTATAGGAATCAAAGGGGATGACTCGACTAAAAGGTACGTCTTATAGGAATCAAGTGAAATGACTCAACTAAAAGGTACGTCTTCTAGGAATCAAAGGAAATGACTCGACTAAAAGGTACGTCTTATAGGAATCAAAGGAGATTACTCGACTAAAAGGTACGTCATATAGGAATCAAAGGGGATGACTCGACTAAAAGGTACGTCTTATAGGAATCAAGGGAAATGACTCGACTAAAAGGTACGTCTTCAAGGAATCAAAGGAAATGACTCAACTATAAGGTACGTCTTATAGGAATCAAAGGTGATGACTCGACTAAAAGGTACGTATTCTAGGGGTTAAAGTGGATGACTCGACTAAAAGGTACGTCTTATAGGAATCAAAGGAAACAACTCGACTAAAAGATACGTCTAATAGGAATCAAAGGAAATGACTCGACTAAAAGGTACGTCTTATAGGAATCAAAGGAAATGACTCGACTAAAAGGTACGTTTTCTAGGGGTCAAAGGGGATGACTCGACTAAAAGGTACGTCTTATAGGAATCAAAGGGGATGACTCGACTAAAAGGTACGTCTTATAGGAATCAAAGGGGCTGACTCGACTAAAAGGTACGTATTATAGGAATCAAGGGAAATAACTCGACTAAAAGGCACATCTTTTAGGAATCAAAGGGGATGACTCGACTAAAAGGTACGTCTTATTGGAAACAAAGGGGATGACTCGACCAAAAGGTACTTCTTATAAGAATCCAAGGGGATGACTCGACTAAAAGGTACGTCTTATAGGAATCAAAGTGGATGACTCGACAAAATGGTACGTCTTATAGGAATCAAAGGAAATGACTCGACTAAAAGGTACGTCTTATAGGAATCAAAGGGGATGACTCAACTAAAAGGCAAGTCTTATAGGAATCAGAGGGGATGACTCGACTAAAAGGTACATTTTATAGGAATCAAAGGGGATGACTCGACTAAAAGGTACGTCTTATAGGAATCAAGGGAAATGACGCGACTAAAAAGTACGTTTTCTAGGAATCAAAGGAAATGACTCAACTAAAAGGTACGTCATATACGAATCAAAGGAGATGACTCAACTAAAAGGTACGTCTTATAGGAATCTAAGGGGATGACTCGACTAAAAGGTACGTCTTAGAGGAATCAAGGGAAATGACTCGACTAAAAGGTACATCATCAAGGAATCAAAGGGAATGACTCAACTAAAAGGTACGTATTATAGGAATCAAAGGGGATGACTCGACTAAAAGGTACGTCTTATAGGAATCAAAGGAAATGACTCGACTAAAAGGTACGTATTCTAGGGGTCAAAGGGGATGACTCGACTAAAAGGTACGTCTTATAGGAATCAAATGTAATGACTCGACTAAAAGGTACTTCTTATAGGAATCAAAGGGGATAACTCGACTAAAAGGTACGTCTTATAGGAGTCAAAGGGGATGACTCGACTAAAAGGTACGTCTTATAGTAATCAAAGGGGATGACTCGACTAAAAGGTACGTCTTCTAGGAATCAAATGGGATGACTCGACTAAAAGGTACTTCTTACAAGAATCAAAGGGGATAACTCGACTAAAAGGTACGTCTTTTAAGAATCAAAGGGAATGACTCGACTAAAAGGTACGTCTTATATGAATCAAGTGAAATGACTCGACTAAAAGGTAGGTCTTCTAGGAATCAATGGAAATGACTCGACTAAAAGGTACGTCTTATAGGAATCAAAGGAGATGACTCGACTAAAAGGTACGTCTTATAGGAATCAAAGGGGATGACTCGACTAAAAGGTACGTCTTATAGGAATCAAGGGAAATGACTCGACTAAAAGGTACGTCTTCAAGGAATCAAAGGAAATGACTCAACTAAAAGGTACGTCATATAGGAATAAAAGGGGATGACTCGACTAAAAGGTACGTATTCTAGGGGTCAAAGTGGATGACTCGACTAAAAGGTACGTCTTATAGGAATCAAAGGGGCTGACTCGACTAAAAGGTACGTCTCATAGGAATCAATGGAAATGACTCGACTAAAAGGTACGTTTTCTATGGGTCAAAGGGGATGACTCGACTAAAAGGTACGTCTTATAGGAATCAAAGGGGATGACTCGACTAAAAGGTACGTCTTATAGGAATCAAAGGGGCTGACTCGACTAAAAGGTACGTATTATAGGAATCAAGGGAAATGACTCGACTAAAAGGCACATCTTTTAGGAATCAAAGGGGATGACTCGACTAAAAGGTACGTCTTATAGAAATCAAAGGGGATGACTCGACCAAAAGGTACGTCTTATAGGAATCCAAGGGGATGACTCGACTAAAAGGTACGTCTTATAGGAATCAAAGTGGATGACACGACTAAATGGTACGTCTTATAGGAATCAAAGGAAATGACTCGACTAAAAGGTACGTCTTATAGGAATCAAAGGGGATGACTCAACTATAAGGTAAGTCTTATAGGAATCAAAGGGGATGACTCTACTAAAAGGTATGTTTTATAGCAATCAAAGAGGATGACTCGACTAAAAGGTACGTCTTATAGGAATCAAGGGAAATGACTCGACTAAAAAGTACGTTTTCTAGGAATCAAAGAAATGAATCAACTAAAAGGTACGTCATATACGAATCAAAGGAGATGACTCAACTAAAAGGTACGTCTTATAGGAATCCAAGGGGATGACTCGACTAAAAGGTACGTCTTAGAGGAATCAAGGGAAATGACTCGACTAAAAGGTACGTATTATAGGAATCAAAGGGGATGACTCGACTAAAAGGTACGTCTTATAGGAATCCAAGTAAATGACTCGACTAAAAGGTACGTATTCTAGGGGTCAAAGGGGATGACTAGACTAAAAGGTACGTCTTATAGGAATCAAAGGTGATGACTCGACTAAAAGGTACTTCTTATAGGAATCAAAGGGGATAACTCGACTAAAAGGTACGTCTTATAGGAATCAATGGGGATGACTCGACTAAAAGGTACGTCTTATAGGAATCAAGTGAAATGACTCGACTAAAAGGTACGTCTTCTAGGAATCAAAGGAAATGACTCGACTAAAAGGTACCTCTTATAGGAATCAAAGGAGATGACTCGACTAAAAGGTACGTCTTATAGGAATCAAAGGGGATGACTCGACTAAAAGGTACGTCTTATAGGAATCAAGGGAAATGACTCGACTAAAAGGTACGTCTTCAAGGAATCAAAGGAAATGACTCAACTAAAAGGTTCGTCATATAGGAATAAAACGGGATGACTCGACTAAAAGGTACGTATTCTAGGGGTCAAAGTGGATGACTCGACTAAAAGGTACGTCTTATAGGAATCAAAGGGGCTGACTCGACTAAAAGGTACGTCTCATAGGAATCAAAGGAAATGACTCGACTAAAAGGTACGTTTTCTATGGGTCAAAGGGGATGACTCGACTAAAAGGTACGTCTTATAGGAATCAAAGGGGATGACTCGACTAAAAGGTACGTCTTATAGGAATCAAAGGGGCTGACTCGACTAAAAGGTACGTATTATAGGAATCAAGGGAAATGACTCGACTAAAAGGCACATCTTTTAGGAATCAAAGGGGATGACTCGACTAAAAGGTACGTCTTATAGGAATCAAAGGGGATGACTCGACCAAAAGGTACGTCTTATAGGAATCCAAGGGGATGACTCGACTAAAAGGTATGTCTTATAGGAATCAAAGTGGATGACACGACTAAATGGTACGTCTGATAGGAATCAAAGGAAATGACTCGACTAAAAGGTACGTCTTATAGGAATCAAAGGAGATTACTCGACTAAAAGGTACGTCATATAGGAATCAAAGGGGATGACTCGACTAAAAGGTACGTCTTATAGGAATCAAGGGAAATGACTCGACTAAAAGGTACGTCTTCAAGGAATCAAAGGAAATGACTCAACTATAAGGTACGTCTTATAGGAATCAAATGTGATGACTCGACTAAAAGGTACGTATTCTAGGGGTTAAAGTGGATGACTCGACTAAAAGGTACGTCTTATAGGAATCAAAGGAAACAACTCGACTAAAAGATACGTCTTATAGGAATCAAAGGAAATGACTCGACTAAAAGGTACGTCTTATAGGAATCAAAGGAAATGACTCGACTAAAAGGTACGTTTTCTAGGGGTCAAAGGGGATGACTCGACTAAAAGGTACGTCTTATAGGAATCAAAGGGGATGACTCGACTAAAAGGTACGTCTTATAGGAATCAAAGGGTCTGACTCGACTAAAAGGTACGTATTATAGGAATCAAGGGAAATGACTCGACTAAAAGGCACATCTTTTAGGAATCAAAGGGGATGACTCGACTAAAAGGTACGTCTTATTGGAAACAAAGGGGATGACTCGACCAAAAGGTACTTCTTATAGGAATCCAAGGGGATGACTCGACTAAAAGGTACGTCTTATAGGAATCAAAGTGGATGACTCGAAAAAATAGTACGTCTTATAGGAATCAAAGGAAATGACTCGACTAAAAGGTACGTCTTATAGGAATCAAAGGGGATGACTCAACTAAAAGGCAAGTCTTATAGGAATCAGAGGGGATGACTCGACTAAAAGGTACATTTTATAGGAATCAAAGGGGATGACTCGACTAAAAGGTACGTCTTATAGGAATCAAGGGAAATGACGCGACTAAAAAGTACGTTTTCTAGGAATCAAAGGAAATGACTCAACTAAAAGGTACGTCATATACGAATCAAAGGAGATGACTCAACTAAAAGGTACGTCTTATAGGAATCTAAGGGGATGACTCGACTAAAAGGTACGTCTTAGAGGAATCAAGGGAAATGACTCGACTAAAAGGTACATCATCAAGGAATCAAAGGGAATGACTCAACTAAAAGGTACGTATTATAGGAATCAAAGGGGATGACTCGACTAAAAGGTACGTCTTATGGGAATCAAAGGAAATGACTCGACTAAAAGGTACGTATTCTAGGGGTCAAAGGGGATGACTCGACTAAAAGGTACGTCTTATAGGAATCAAATGTAATGACTCGACTAAAAGGTACTTCTTATAGGAATCAAAGGGGATATCTCGACTAAAAGGTACGTCTTATAGGAGTCAAAGGGGATGACTCGACTAAAAGGTACGTCTTATAGTATTCAAAGGGGATGACTCGACTAAAAGGTACGTCTTCTAGGAATCAAATGGGATGACTCGACTAAAAGGTACTTCTTACAAGAATCAAAGGGGATAACTCGACTAAAAGGTACGTCTTTTAAGAATCAAAGGGAATGACTCGACTAAAAGGTACGTCTTATATGAATCAAGTGAAATGACTCGACTAAAAGGTAGGTCTTCTAGGAATCAAAGGAAATGACTCGACTAAAAGGTACGTCTTATAGGAATCAAAGGAGATGACTCGACTAAAAGGTACGTCTTATAGGAATCAAAGGGGATGACTCGACTAAAAGGTACGTCTTATAGGAATCAAGGGAAATGACTCGACTAAAAGGTACGTCTTCAAGGAATCAAAGGAAATGACTCAACTAAAAGGTACGTCATATAGGAATAAAAGGGGATGACTCGACTAAAAGGTACGTATTCTAGGGGTCAAAGTGGATGACTCGACTAAAAGGTACGTCTTATAGGAATCAAAGGGGCTGACTCGACTAAAAGGTACGTCTCATAGGAATCAATGGAAATGACTCGACTAAAAGGTACGTTTTCTATGGGTCAAAGGGGATGACTCGACTAAAAGGTACGTCTTATAGGAATCAAAGGGGATGACTCGACTAAAAGGTACGTCTTATAGGAATCAAAGGGGCTGACTCGACTAAAAGGTACGTATTATAGGAATCAAGGGAAATGACTCGACTAAAAGGCACATCTTTTAGGAATCAAAGGGGATGACTCGACTAAAAGGTACGTCTTATAGAAATCAAAGGGGATGACTCGACCAAAAGGTACGTCTTATAGGAATCCAAGGGGATGACTCGACTAAAAGGTACGTCTTATAGGAATCAAAGTGGATGACACGACTAAATGGTACGTCTTATAGGAATCAAAGGAAATGACTCGACTAAAAGGTACGTCTTATAGGAATCAAAGGGGATGACTCAACTATAAGGTAAGTCTTATAGGAATCAAAGGGGATGACTCTACTAAAAGGTATGTTTTATAGCAATCAAAGGGGATAACTCGACTAAAAGGTACGTCTTATAGGAATCAAGGGAAATGACTCGACTAAAAAGTACGTTTTGTAGTAATCAAAGAATTGAATCAACTAAAAGGTACGTCATATACGAATCAAAGGAGATGACTCAACTAAAAGGTACGTCTTATAGGAATCCAAGGGGATGACTCGACTAAAAGGTACGTCTTAGAGGAATCAAGGGAAATGACTCGACTAAAAGGTACGTATTATAGGAATCAAAGGGGATGACTCGACTAAAAGGTACGTCTTATAGGAATCCAAGTAAATGACTCGACTAAAAGGTACGTATTCTAGGGGTCAAAGGGGATGACTAGACTAAAAGGTACGTCTTATAGGAATCAAAGGTGATGACTCGACTAAAAGGTACTTCTTATAGGAATCAAAGGGGATAACTCGACTAAAAGGTACGTCTTATAGGAATCAATGGGGATGACTCGACTAAAAGGTACGTCTTATAGGAATCAAGTGAAATGACTCGACTAAAAGGTACGTCTTCTAGGAATCAAAGGAAATGACTCGACTAAAAGGTACCTCTTATAGGAATCAAAGGAGATGACTCGACTAAAAGGTACGTCTTATAGGAATCAAAGGGGATGACTCGACTAAAAGGTACGTCTTATAGGAATCAAGGGAAATGACTCGACTAAAAGGTACGTCTTCAAGGAATCAAAGGAAATGACTCAACTAAAAGGTTCGTCATATAGGAATAAAACGGGATGACTCGACTAAAAGGTACGTATTCTAGGGGTCAAAGTGGATGACTCGACTAAAAGGTACGTCTTATAGGAATCAAAGGGGCTGACTCGACTAAAAGGTACGTCTCATAGGAATCAAAGGAAATGACTCGACTAAAAGGTACGTTTTCTATGGGTCAAAGGGGATGACTCGACTAAAAGGTACGTCTTATAGGAATCAAAGGGGATGACTCGACTAAAAGGTACGTCTTATAGGAATCAAAGGGGCTGACTCGACTAAAAGGTACGTATTATAGGAATCAAGGGAAATGACTCGACTAAAAGGCATATCTTTTAGGAATCAAAGGGGATGACTCGACTAAAAGGTACGTCTTATAGGAATCAAAGGGGATGACTCGACCAAAAGGTACGTCTTATAGGAATCCAAGGGGATGACTCGACTAAAAGGTATGTCTTATAGGAATCAAAGTGGATGACACGACTAAATGGTACGTCTTATAGGAATCAAAGGAAATGACTCGACTAAAAGGTACGTCTTATAGGAATCAAAGGAGATTACTCGACTAAAAGGTACGTCATATAGGAATCAGAGGGGATGACTCGACTAAAAGGTACGTCTTATAGGAATCAAGGGAAATGACTCGACTAAAAGGTACGTCTTCAAGGAATCAAAGGAAATGACTCAACTATAAGGTACGTCTTATAGGAATCAAATGTGATGACTCGACTAAAAGGTACGTATTCTAGGGGTTAAAGTGGATGACTCGACTAAAAGGTACGTCTTATAGGAATCAAAGGAAACAACTCGACTAAAAGATACGTCTTATAGGAATCAAAGGAAATGACTCGACTAAAAGGTACGTCTTATAGGAATCAAAGGAAATGACTCGACTAAAAGGTACGTTTTCTAGGGGTCAAAGGGGATGACTCGACTAAAAGGTACGTCTTATAGGAATCAAAGGGTCTGACTCGACTAAAAGGTACGTATTATAGGAATCAAGGGAAATGACTCGACTAAAAGGCACATCTTTTAGGAATCAAAGGGGATGACTCGACTAAAAGGTACGTCTTATTGGAAACAAAGGGGATGACTCGACCAAAAGGTACTTCTTATAGGAATCCAAGGGGATGACTCGACTAAAAGGTACGTCTTATAGGAATCAAAGTGGATGACTCGAAAAAATAGTACGTCTTATAGGAATCAATGGAAATGACTCGACTAAAAGGTACGTCTTATAGGAATCAAAGGGGATGACTCAACTAAAAGGCAAGTCTTATAGGAATCAGAGGGGATGACTCGACTAAAAGGTACATTTTATAGGAATCAAAGGGGATGACTCGACTAAAAGGTACGTCTTATAGGAATCAAGGGAAATGACGCGACTAAAAAGTACGTTTTCTAGGAATCAAAGGAAATGACTCAACTAAAAGGTACGTCATATACGAATCAAAGGAGATGACTCAACTAAAAGGTACGTCTTATAGGAATCTAAGGGGATGACTCGACTAAAAGGTACGTCTTAGAGGAATCAAGGGAAATGACTCGACTAAAAGGTACATCATCAAGGAATCAAAGGGAATGACTCAACTAAAAGGTACGTATTATAGGAATCAAAGGGGATGACTCGACTAAAAGGTACGTCTTATGGGAATCAAAGGAAATGACTCGACTAAAAGGTACGTATTCTAGGGGTCAAAGGGGATGACTCGACTAAAAGGTACGTCTTATAGGAATCAAATGTAATGACTCGACTAAAAGGTACTTCTTATAGGAATCAAAGGGGATATCTCGACTAAAAGGTACGTCTTATAGGAGTCAAAGGGGATGACTCGACTAAAAGGTACGTCTTATAGTATTCAAAGGGGATGACTCGACTAAAAGGTACGTCTTCTAGGAATCAAATGGGATGACTCGACTAAAAGGTACTTCTTACAAGAATCAAAGGGGATAACTCGACTAAAAGGTACGTCTTTTAAGAATCAAAGGGAATGACTCGACTAAAAGGTACGTCTTATATGAATCAAGTGAAATGACTCGACTAAAAGGTAGGTCTTCTAGGAATCAAAGGAAATGACTCGACTAAAAGGTACGTCTTATAGGAATCAAAGGAGATGACTCGACTAAAAGGTACGTCTTATAGGAATCAAAGGGGATGACTCGACTAAAAGGTACGTCTTATAGGAATCAAGGGAAATGACTCGACTAAAAGGTACGTCTTCAAGGAATCAAAGGAAATGACTCAACTAAAAGGTACGTCATATAGGAATAAAAGGGGATGACTCGACTAAAAGGTACGTATTCTAGGGGTCAAAGTGGATGACTCGACTAAAAGGTACGTCTTATAGGAATCAAAGGGGCTGACTCGACTAAAAGGTACGTCTCATAGGAATCAATGGAAATGACTCGACTAAAAGGTACGTTTTCTATGGGTCAAAGGGGATGACTCGACTAAAAGGTACGTCTTATAGGAATCAAAGGGGATGACTCGACTAAAAGGTACGTCTTATAGGAATCAAAGGGGCTGACTCGACTAAAAGGTACGTATTATAGGAATCAAGGGAAATGACTCGACTAAAAGGCACATCTTTTAGGAATCAAAGGGGATGACTCGACTAAAAGGTACGTCTTATAGAAATCAAAGGGGATGACTCGACCAAAAGGTACGTCTTATAGGAATCCAAGGGGATGACTCGACTAAAAGGTACGTCTTATAGGAATCAAAGTGGATGACACGACTAAATGGTACGTCTTATAGGAATCAAAGGAAATGACTCGACTAAAAGGTACGTCTTATAGGAATCAAAGGGGATGACTCAACTATAAGGTAAGTCTTTTAGGAATCAAAGGGGATGACTCTACTATAAGGTATGTTTTATAGCAATCAAAGGGGATAACTCGACTAAAAGGTACGTCTTATAGGAATCAAGGGAAATGACTCGACTAAAAAGTACGTTTTCTAGGAATCAAAGAATTGAATCAACTAAAAGGTACGTCATATACGAATCAAAGGAGATGACTCAACTAAAAGGTACGTCTTATAGGAATCCAAGGGGATGACTCGACTAAAAGGTACGTCTTAGAGGAATCAAGGGAAATGACTCGACTAAAAGGTACGTATTATAGGAATCAAAGTGGATGACTCGACTAAAAGGTACGTCTTATAGGAATCCAAGTAAATGACTCGACTAAAAGGTACGTATTCTAGGGGTCAAAGGGGATGACTCGACTAAAAGGTACGTCTTATAGGAATCAAAGGTGATGACTCGACTAAAAGGTACTTCTTATAGGAATCAAAGGGGATAACTCGACTAAAAGGTACGTCTTATAGGAATCAATGGGGATGACTCGACTAAAAGGTACGTCTTATAGGAATCAAGTGAAATGACTCGACTAAAAGGTACGTCTTCTAGGAATCAAAGGAAATGACTCGACTAAAAGGTACCTCTTATAGGAATCAAAGGACATGACTCGACTAAAAGGTACGTCTTATAGGAATCAAAGAGGATGACTCGACTAAAAGGTACGTCTTATAGGAATCAAGGGAAATGACTCGACTAAAAGGTACGTCTTCAAGGAATCAAAGGAAATGACTCAACTAAAAGGTTCGTCATATAGGAATAAAACGGGATGACTCGACTAAAAGGTACGTATTCTAGGGGTCAAAGTGGATGACTCGACTAAAAGGTACGTCTTATAGGAATCAAAGGGGCTGACTCGACTAAAAGGTACGTCTCATAGGAATCAAAGGAAATGACTCGACTAAAAGGTACATTTTCTATGGGTCAAAGGGGATGACTCGACTAAAAGGTACGTCTTATAGGAATCAAAGGGGATGACTCGACTAAATGGTACGTCTTATAGGAATCAAAGGGGCTGACTCGACTAAAAGGTACGTATTATAGGAATCAAGGGAAATGACTCGACTAAAAGGCACATCTTTTAGGAATCAAAGGGGATGACTCGACTAAAAGGTACGTCTTATAGGAATCAAAGGGGATGACTCGACCAAAAGGTACGTCTTATAGGAATCCAAGGGGATGACTCGACTAAAAGGTATGTCTTATAGGAATCAAAGTGGATGACACGACTAAATGGTACGTCTTATAGGAATCAAAGGAAATGACTCGACTAAAAGGTACGTCTTATAGGAATCAAAGGGGATGACTCAACTATAAGGTAAGTCTTATAGGAATCAAAGGGGATGACTCTACTAAAAGGTATGTTTTATAGCAATCAAAGGGGATGACTCGACTAAAAGGTACGTCTTATAGGAATCAAGGGAAATGACTCGACTAAAAAGTACGTTTTCTAGGAATCAAAGAAATGAATCAACTAAAAGGTACGTCATATACGAATCAAAGGAGATGACTCAACTAAAAGGTACGTCTTATAGGAATCCAAGGGGATGACTCGACTAAAAGGTACGTCTTAGAGGAATCAAGGGAAATGACTCGACTAAAAGGTACGTATTATAGGAATCAAAGGGGATGACTCGACTAAAAGGTACGTCTTATAGGAATCCAAGTAAATGACTCGACTAAAAGGTACGTATTCTAGGGGTCAAAGGGGATGACTCGACTAAAAGGTACGTCTTATAGGAATCAAAGATGATGACTCGACTAAAAGGTACTTCTTATAGGAATCAAAGGAGATAACTCGACTAAAAGGTATGTCTTATAGGAATCAAAGGGGATGACTCGACTAAAAGGTACGTCTTATAGGAATCAAGTGAAATGACTCGACTAAAAGGTACGTCTTCTAGGAATCAAAGGAAATGACTCGACTAAAAGGTACGTTTTATAGGAATCAAAGGAGATGACTCGACTAAAAGGTACGTCTTATAGGAATCAAAGGGGATGACTCGACTAAAAGGTACGTCTTATAGGAATCAAGGGAAATGACTCGACTAAAAGGTACGTCTTCAAGGAATCAAAGGAAATGACTCAACTATAAGGTACGTCTTATAGGAATCAAAGGTGATGACTCGACTAAAAGGTACGTATTCTAGGGGTCAAAGTGGATGACTCGACTAAAAGGTACGTCTTATAGGAATCAAAGGAAATGACTCGACTAAAAGTTACGTCTTATAGGAATCAAAGGAAATGACTCGACTAAAAGGTACGTCTTATAGGAATCAAAGGAAATGACTCGACAAAAAGGTACGTTTTCTAGGGGTCAAAGGGGATGACTCGACTAAAAGGTACGTCTTATAGGAATCAAAGGGGATGACTCGACTAAAAGGTACGTCTTATAGGAATCTAAGGGGCTGACTCGACTAAAAGGTACGTATTATTGGAATCAAGGGAAATGACTCGACTAAAAGGCACATCTTTTAGGAATCAAAGGGGATGACTCGACTAAAAGGTACGTCTTATAGGAATCAAAGGGGATGACTCGACCAAAAGGTACGTCTTATAGGAATCCAAGGGGATGACTCGACTAAAAGGTACGTCTTATAGGAATCAAAGTGGATGACTCGACTAAATGGTACGTCTTATAGGAATCAAAGAAAATGACTCGACTAAAAGGTACGTCTTATAGGAATCAAAGGGGATGACTCAACTAAAAGGTAAGTCTTATAGGAATCAAAGGGGATAACTCGACTAAAAGGTACGTCTTATAGTAATCAAGGGAAATGACTCGACTAAAAAGTACGTTTTCTAGGAATCAAAGGAAATGAATCAACTAAAAGGTACGACATATACGAATCAAAGGAGATGACTCAACTAAAAGGTACGTCTTATAGGAATCCAAGCGGATGACTCGACTAAAAGGTACGTCTTAGAGGAATCAAAGGAAATGACTCGACTAAAAAGTACGTCTTCAAGGAATCAAAGGAAATGACGCAACTAAAAGGTACGTATTATAGGAATCGAAGGGGATGACTCGACTAAAAGGTACGTCTTATACGAATCCAAGTAAATGACTCGACTAAAAGGTATGTATTCTAGGGGTCAAAGGGGATGACTCGACTAAAAGGTACGTCTTATAGGAATCAAAGGTGATGACTCGACTAAAAGGTACTTCATATAGGAATCAAAGGGGATAACTCGACTAAAAGGTACGTCTTATAGGAATCAAAGGGGATGACTCGACTAAAAGGTACGTCTTATAGGAATCAAGTGAAATGACTCGACTAAAAGGTACGTCTTCTAGGAATCAAAGGAAATGACTCGACTAAAAGGTACGTTTTATAGGAATCAAAGGAGATGACTCGACTAAAAGGTACGTCTTATAGGAATCAAAGGGGATGACTCGACTAAAAGGTACGTCTTATAGGAATCAAGGGAAATGACTCGACTAAAAGGTACGTCTTCAAGGAATCAAAGGAAATGACTCAACTATAAGGTACGTCTTATAGGAATCAAAGGTGATGACTCGACTAAAAGGTACGTATTCTAGGGGTCAAAGTGGATGACTCGACTAAAAGGTACGTCTTATAGGAATCAAAGGAAATGACTCGACTAAAAGATACGTCTTATAGGAATCAAAGGAAATGACTCGACTAAAAGGTACGTCTTATAGTAATCAAAGGAAATGACTCGACTAAAAGGTACGTTTTCTAGGGGTCAAAGGGGATGACTCGACTAAAAGGTACGTCTTATAGGAATCAAAGGGGCTGACTCGACTAAAAGGTACGTCTTATAGGAATCAAATGGGCTGACTCGACTAAAAGGTACGTATTATTGGAATCAAGGGAAATGACTCGACTAAAAGGCACATCTTTTAGGAATCAAAGGGGATGACTCGACTAAAAGGTACGTCTTATAGGAATCAAAGGGGATGACTCGACCAAAAGGTACGTCTTATAGGAATCCAAGGGGATGACTCGACTAAAAGGTACGTCTTATAGGAATCAAAGTGGATGACTCGACTAAATGGTACGTCTTATAGAAATCAAAGAAAATGACTCGACTAAAAGGTACGTCTTATAGGAATCAAAGGAGATGACTCAACTAAAAGGTAAGTCTTATAGGAATCAATGGAAATGACTCGACTAAAAAGTACGTTTTATAGGAATCAAAGGAAATGACTCAACGAAAAGGTACGTCATATACGAATCAAAGGAGATGATTCAACTAAAAGGTACGTCTTATAGGAATCTAAGGGGATGACTCGACTAAAAGGTACATCTTAGAGGAATTAAGGGAAATGACTCGACTAAAAGGTACATCTTCAAGGAATCAAAGGGAATGACTCAACTAAAAGGTACGTATTATAGGAATCAAAGGGGATGACTCGACTAAAAGGTACGTCTTATAGGAATCAAAGGAAATGACTCGACTAAAAGGTACGTAATCTAGGGGTCAAAGGGGATGACTCGACTAAAAGGTACGTCTTATAGGAATCAAAGGTGATGACTCGACTAAAAGGTACTTCTTATAGGAATCAAAGGGGATAACTCGACTAAAAGGTACGTCTTATAGGAGTCAAAGGGGATGACTCGACTAAAAGGTACGTCTTATAGGAATCAAGTGAAATGACTCGACTAAAAGGCACATCTTTTAGGAATCAAAGGGGATGACTCGACTAAAAGGTACGTCTTATAGGAATCAAAGGGGATGACTCGACCAAAAGGTACGTCTTATAGGAATCCAAGGGGATGACTCGACTAAAAGGTACGTCTTATAGGAATCAAAGTGGATGACACGACTAAATGGTACGTCTTATAGGAATCAAAGGAAATGACTCGACTAAAAGGTACGTCTTATAGGAATCAAAGGGGATGACTCAACTATAAGGTAAGTCTTATAGGAATCAAAGGGGATGACTCTACTAAAAGGTATGTTTTATAGCAATCAAAGGGGATGACTCGACTAAAAGGTACGTCTTATAGGAATCAAGGGAAATGACTCGACTAAAAAGTACGTTTTCTAGGAATCAAAGAAATGAATCAACTAAAAGGTACGTCATATACGAATCAAAGGAGATGACTCAACTAAAAGGTACGTCTTATAGGAATCCAAGGGGATGACTCGACTAAAAGGTACGTCTTAGAGGAATCAAGGGAAATGACTCGACTAAAAGGTATGTATTATAGGAATCAAAGGGGATGACTCGACTAAAAGGTACGTCTTATAGGAATCCAAGCAAATGACTCGACTGAAAGGTACGTATTCTAGGGGTCAAAGGGGATGACTCGACTAAAAGGTACGTCTTATAGGAATCAAAGGTGATGACTCGACTAAAAGGTACTTCTTATAGGAATCAAAGGGGATAGCTCGACTAAAAGGTACGTCTTATAGGAATCAAAGGGGATGACTCGACTAAAAGGTACGTCTTATAGGAATCAAGTGAAATGACTCGACTAAAAGGTACGTCTTCTAGGAATCAAAGGAAATGACTCGACTAAAAGGTACGTTTTATAGGAATCAAAGGAGATGACTCGACTAAAAGGTACGTCTTATAGGAATCAAAGGGGATGACTCGACTAAAAGGTACGTCTTATAAGAATCAAGGGAAATGACTCGACTAAAAGGTACGTCTTCAAGGAATCAAAGGAAATGACTCAACTATAAGGTACGTCTTATAGGAATCAAAGGTGATGACTCGACTAAAAGGTACGTATTCTAGGGGTCAAAGTGGATGACTCGACTAAAAGGTACGTCTTATAGGAATCAAAAGAAATGACTCGACTAAAAGATACGTCTTATAGGAATCAAAGGAAATGACTCGACTAAAAGGTACGTCTTATAGGAATCAAAGGAAATGACTCGGCTAAAAGGTACGTTTTCTAGGGGTCAAAGGGGATGACTCGACTAAAAGGTACGTCTTATAGGAATCAAAGGGGATGACTCGACTAAAAGGTACGTCTTATAGGAATCTAAGGGGCTGACTCGACTAAAAGGTACGTATTATTGGAATCAAGGGAAATGACTCGACTAAAAGGCACATCTATTCGGAATCAAAGGGGATGACTCGACTAAAAGGTACGTCTTATAGGAATCAAAGGGGATGACTCGACCAAAAGGTACGTCTTATAGGAATCCAAGGGGATGACTCGACTAAAAGGTACGTCTTATAGGAATCAAAGTGGATGACTCGACTAAATGGTACGTCTTATAGGAATCAAAGAAAATGACTCGACTAAAAGGTACGTCTTATAGGAATCAAAGGGGATGACTCAACTAAAAGGTAAGTCTTATAGGAATCAAAGGGGATGACTCGACTAAATGGTACGTCTTATAGGAATCAAGGGAAATAACTCGACTAAAAAGTACGTTTTCTAGGAATCAAAGGAAATGAATCAACTAAAAGGTACGTCATAGACGAATCAAAGGAGATGACTCAACTAAAAGGTACGTCTTATAGGAATCCAAGGGGATGACTCGACTAAAAGGTACGTCTTAGAGGAATCAAGGGAAATGACTCGACTAAAAAGTACGTTTTCTAGGAATCAAAGGAAATGAATCAACTAAAAGGTACGTCATAGACGAATCAAAGGAGATGACTCAACTAAAAGGTACGTCTTATAGGAATCCAAGGGGATGACTCGACTAAAAGGTACGTCTTAGAGGAATCAAGGGAAATGACTCGACTAAAAAGTACGTCTTCAAGGAATCAAAGGAAATGACTCAACTAAAAGGTACGTATTATAGGAATCAAAGGGGATGACTCGACTAAAAGGTACGTCTTATAGGAATCCAAGTAAATGACTCGACTAAAAGGTACGTATTCTAGGGGTCAAAGGGGATGACTCGACTAAAAGGTACGTCTTATAGGAATCAAAGGTGATGACTCGACTAAAAGGTACTTCTTATAGGAATCAAAGGGGATAACTCGACTAAAAGGTACGTCTTATAGGAATCAAAGGGGATGACTCGACTAAAAGGTACGTCTTATAGGAATCAAGTGAAATGACTCGACTAAAAGGTATGTCTTCTAGGAATCAAAGGAAATGACTCGACTAATAGGTACGTTTTATAGGAATCAAAGGAGATGACTCGACTAAAAGGTACGTCTTATAGGAATCAAAGGGGATGACTCGACTAAAAGGTACGTCTTATAGGAATCAAGGGAAATAACTCGACTAAAAGGTACGTCTTCAAGGAATCAAAGGAAATGACTCAACTATAAGGTACGTCTTATAGGAATCAAAGGTGATGACTCGACTAAAAGGTACGTATTCTAGGGGTCAAAGTGGATGACTCGACTAAAAGGTACGTCTTATAGGAATCAAAGGAAATGACTCGACTAAAAGATACGTCTTATAGGAATCAAAGGAAATGACTCGACTAAAAGGTACGTCTTATAGTAATCAAAGGAAATGACTCGACTAAAAGGTACGTTTTCTAGGGGTCAAAGGGGATGACTCAACTAAAAGGTACGTCTTATAGGAATCAAAGGGGATGACTCGACTAAAAGGTACGTCTTATAGGAATCAAATGGGCTGACTCGACTAAAAGGTACGTATTATTGGAATCAAGGGAAATGACTCGACTAAAAGGCACATCTTTTAGGAATCAAAGGGGATGACTCGACTAAAAGGTACGTCTTATAGGAATCAAAGGGGATGACTCGACCAAAAGGTACGTGTTATAAGAATCCAAGGGGATGACTCGACTAAAAGGTACGTCTTATAGGAATCAAGGGAAATGACTAGACTAAAAAGTACGTTTTCTAGGAATCAAAGGAAATGACTCAACGAAAAGGTACGTCATATACGAATCAAAGGAGATGACTCAACTAAAAGGTCCGTCTTATAGGAATCTAAGGGGATGACTCGACTAAAAGGTACGTCTTAGAGGAATCTAGGGAAATGACTCGACTAAAAGGTACATCTTCAAGGAATCAAAGGGAATGACTCAACTAAAAGGTACGTATTATAGGAATCAAAGGGGATGACTCGACTAAAAGGTACGTCTTATAGGAATCAAAGGAAATGACTCGACTAAAAGGTACGTAATCTAGGGGTCAAAGGGGATGACTCGACTAAAAGGTACGTCTTATAGTAATCAAAGGTGATGACTCGACTAAAAGGTACTTCTTATAGGAATCAAAGGTGATAACTCGACTAAAAGGTACGTCTTATAGGAGTCAAAGGGGATGACTCGACTAAAAGGTACGTCTTATAGGAATCAAGTGAAATGACTCGACTAAAAGGTACGTCTTCTAGGAATCAAAGGAAATGACTCGACTAAAAGGTACGTCTTATTGGAATCAAAGGGGATGACTCGACTAAAAGGTACGTCTTATAGGAATCAAGGGAAATGACTCGACTAAAAGGTACGTCTTCAAGGAATCAAAGGAAATGACTCAACTATAAGGTATGTCTTATAGGAATCAAAGGTGATGACTCGACTAAAAGGTACGTATTCTAGGGGTCAAAGTGGATGACTCGACTAAAAGGTACGTCTTATAGGAATCAAAGGAAATGACTCCACTAAAAGATACGTCTTATAGGAATCAAAGTAAATGACTCGACTAAAAGGTACGTCTTCTAGGGGTCTAAGGGGATGACTCGACTAAATGGTACATCTTATAGGAATCAAAGGGGATGACTCGACTAAAAGGTACTTCTTATAGGAATGAAAGGGGCTGACTCGACTAAAAGGTTCGTCTTATAGGAATCAAGGGTAATGACTTCACTAAAAGGCACATCTTTTAGGAATCAAAGGGGATGACTAGACTAAAAGGTACGTCTTATAGGAATCAAAGGGGATGACTCGACCAAAAGGTACGTCTTATAGGAATCCATGGGGATGACTCGACTAAAAGGTACGTCTTATAGGAATCAAAGTGGATGACTCGACTAAATGGTACGTCTTATAGGAATCAAAGGAAATGACTCGACTAAAAGGTACGTCTTATAGGAATCAAATGGGATGACTCAACTAAAAGGTAAGTCTTATAGGAATCAAAGGGGATGACTCGACTAAAAGGTACGTTTTATAGGAATCAAAGGGGATGACTCGACTAAAAGGTACGTCTTATAGGAATCAAAGGGGATGACTCGACTAAAAGGTACGTCCTATAGGAATCAAGGGAAATGACTCGACTAAAAGGTACGTCTTCAAGGAATCAAAGGAAATGACTCAACTATAAGGTACGTCTTATAGGAATCAAAGGTGATGACTCGACTAAAAGGTACATATTCTAGGGGTCAAAGTTGATGACTCGACTAAAAGGTACGTCTTATAGGAATAAAAGGAAATGACTCGACTAAAAGATACGTCTTATAGGAATCAAAGGAAATGACTCGACTAAAAGGTCCGTCTTATAGGAATCAAAGGAAATGACTCGACTAAAAGGTACGTTTTCTAGGGGTCAAAGGGGATGACTCGACTAAAAGGTACGTCTTATAGGAATCAAAGGGGATGACTCGACTAAAAGGTACGTCTTATAGGAATCTAAGGGGCTGACTCGACTAAAAGGTACGTATTATTGGAATCAAGGGAAATGACTCGACTAAAAGGCACATCTTTTAGGAATCAAAGGGGATGACTCGACTAAAAGGTACGTCTTATAGGAATCAAAGGGGATGACTCGACCAAAAGGTACGTCTTATAGGAATCCAAGGGGATGACTCAACTAAAAGGTACGTCTTATAGGAATCAAAGTGGATGACTCGACTAAATGGTACGTCTTATAGGAATCAAAGAAAATGACTCGACTAAAAGGTACGTCTTATAGGAATCAAAGGGGATGACTCAACTAAAAGGTAAGTCTTATAGGAATCAAAGGGGATGACTCGACTAAAAGGTACGTCTTATAGGAATCAAGGGAAATGACTCGCCTAAAAAGTACGTTTTCTAGGAATCAAAGGAAATGAATCAACTAAAAGGTACGTCATATACGAATCAAAGGAGATGACTCAACTAAAAGGTACGTCTTATAGGAATCCAAGGGGATGACTCGACTAAAAGGTACGTCTTAGAGGAATCAAGGGAAATGACTGGACTAAAAAGTACGTCTTCAAGGAATCAAAGGAAATGACTCAACTAAAAGGTACGTATTATAGGAATCAAAGGGGATGACTCGACTAAAAGGTACGTCTTATATGAATCCAAGTAAATGACTCGACTAAAAGGTACGTATTCTAGGGGTCAAAGGGGATGACTCGACTAAAAAGGTACGTCTTATAGGAATCAAAGGTGATGACTCGACTAAAAGGTACTTCATATAGGAATCAAAGGGGATAACTCGACTAAAAGGTACGTCTTATAGGAATCAAAGGGGATGACTCGACTAAAAGGTACATCTTATAGGAATCAAGTGAAATGACTCGACTAAAAGGTACGTCTTCTAGGAATCAAAGGAAATGACTCGACTAAAAGGTACGTTTTATAGGAATCAAAGGAGATGACTCGACTAAAAGGTACGTCTTATAGGAATCAAAGGGGATGACTCGACTAAAAGGTACGTCTTATAGGAATCAAGGGAAATGACTCGACTAAAAGGTACGTCTTCAAGGAATCAAAGGAAATGACTCAACTATAAGGTACGTCTTATAGGAATCAAAGGTGATGACTCGACTAAAAGGTACGTATTCTAGGGGTCAAAGTGGATGACTCGACTAAAAGGTACGTCTTATAGGAATCAAAGGAAATGACTCGACTAAAAGATACGTCTTATAGGAATCAAAGGAAATGACTCGACTAAAAGGTACGTCTTATAGTAATCACAGGAAATGACTCGACTAAAAGGTACGTTTTCTAGGGGTCAAAGGGGATGACTCGACTAAAAGGTACGTCTTATAGGAATCAAAGGGGATGACTCGACTAATAGGTACGTCTTATAGGAATCAAATGGGCTGACTCGACTAAAAGGTACGTATTATTGGAATCAAGGGAAATGACTCGACTAAAAGGCACATCTTTTAGGAATCAAAGGGGATGACTCGACTAAAAGGTACGTCTTATAGGAATCAAAGGAAATGACTCGACTAAAAGGTACGTCTTATAGGATTCAAATGGGATGACTCAACTAAAAGGTAAGTCTTATAGGAATCAAAGGGGATGACTCGACTAAAAGGTACGTTTTATAGGAATCAAAGGGGATGACTCGACTAAAAGGTACGTCTTATAGGAATCAAAGGGGATGACTCGACTAAAAGGTACGTCCTATAGGAATCAAGGTAAATGACTCGACAAAAAGGTACGTCTTCAAGGAATCAAAGGAAATGACTCAACTATAAGGTACGTCTTATAGGAATCAAAGGTGATGACTCGACTAAAAGGTACGTATTCTAGGGGTCAAAGTGGATGACTCGACTAAAAGGTACGGTTTATAGGAATAAAAGGAAATGACTCGACTAAAAGATACGTCTTATAGGAATCAAAGGAAATGACTCGACTAAAAGGTACGTCTTATAGGAATCAAAGGAAATGACTCGACTAAAAGGTACGTTTTCTAGGGGACAAAGGGGATGACTCGACTAAAAGGTACGTCTTATAGGAATTAAAGGGGATGACTCGACTAAAAGGTACGTCTAATAGGAATCTAAGGGGCTGACTCGACTAAAAGGTACGTATTATTGGAATCAAGGGAAATGACTCGACTAAAAGGCACATCTTTTAGGAATCAAAGGGGATGACTCGACTAAAAGGTACGTCTTATAGGAATCAAAGGGGATGACTCGACCAAAAGGTACGTCTTATAGGAATCCAAGGGGATGACTCGACTAAAAGGTACGTCTTATAGGAATCAAAGTGGATGACTCGACTAAATGGTACGTCTTATAGGAATCAAAGAAAATGACTCGACTAAAAGGTACGTCTTAAAGGAATCAAAGGGGATGACTCAACTAAAAGGTAAGTCTTATAGGAATCAAAGGGGATGACTCGACTAAAAGGTACGTCTTATAGGAATCATGGGAAATGACTCGACTAAAAGGTATGTATTATAGGAATCAAAGGGGATGACTCGACTAAAAGGTACGTCTTATAGGAATCCAAGCAAATGACTCGACTAATAGGTACGTATTCTAGGGGTCAAAGGGGATGACTCGACTAAAAGGTACGTCTTATAGGAATCAAAGGTGATGACTCGACTAAAAGGTACTTCTTATAGGAATCAAAGGGGATAACTCGACTAAAAGGTACGTCTTATAGTAATCAAAGGGGATGACTCGACTAAAAGGTACGTCTTATAGGAATCAAGTGAAATGACTCGACTAAAAGGTACGTCTTCTAGGAATCAAAGGAAATGACTCGACTAAAAGGTACGTTTTATAGGAATCAAAGGAGATGACTCGACTAAAAGGTACGTCTTATAGGAATCAAAGGGGATGACTCGACTAAAAGGTACGTCTTATAAGAATCAAGGGAAATGACTCGACTAAAAGGTACGTCTTCAAGGAATCAAAGGAAATGACTCAACTATAAGGTACGTCTTATAGGAATCAAAGGTGATGACTCGACTAAAAGGTACGTCATATACGAATCAAAGGAGATGACTCAACTAAAAGGTACGTCTTATAGGAATCCAAGGGGATGACTCGACTAAAAGGTACGTCTTAGAGGAATCAAGGGAAATGACTCGACTAAAAGGTACGTATTATAGGAATCAAAGGGGATGACTCGACTAAAAGGTACGTCTTATAGGAATCCAAGTAAATGACTCGACTAAAAGGTACGTATTCTAGGGGTCAAAGGGGATGACTCGACTAAAAGGTACGTCTTATAAGAATCAAAGGTGATGACTCAACTAAAAGGTACTTCTTATAGGAATCAAAGGGGATAACTCGACTAAAAGGTACGTCTTATAGGAATCAAAGGGGATGACTCGACTAAAAGGTACGTCTTATAGGAATCAAGTGATATGACTCGACTAAAAGGTACGTCTTCTAGGAATCAAAGGAAATGACTCGACTAAAAGGTACGTTTTATAGGAATCAAAGGAGATGACTCGACTAAAAGGTACGTCTTATAGGAATCAAAGGGGATGACTCGACTAAAAGGTACGTCTTATAAGAATCAAGGGAAATGACTCGACTAAAAGGTACGTCTTCAAGGAATCAAAGGAAATGACTCAACTATAAGGTACGTCTTATAGGAATCAAAGGTGATGACTCGACTAAAAGGTACGTATTCTAGGGGTCAAAGTGGATGACTCGACTAAAAGGTACGTCTTATAGGAATCAAAGGAAATGACTCGACTAAAAGATACGTCTTATAGGAATCAAAGGAAATGACTCGACTAAAAGGTACGTCTTATAGGAATCAAAGTAAATGACTCGACTAAAAGGTACGTTTTCTAGGGGTCAAAGGGGATGACTGGACTAAAAGGTACGTCTTATAGGAATCAAAGGGGATGACTCGACTAAAAGGTACGTCTTATAGGAATCTAAGGGGCTGACTCGACTAAAAGGTACGTATTATTGGAATCAAGGGAAATGACTCGACTAAAAGGCACATCTTTTAGGAATCAAAGGGGATGACTCGACTAAAAGGTACGTCTTATAAGAATCAAAGGGGATGACTCGACCAAAAGGTACGTCTTATAGGAATCCAAGGGGATGACTCGACTAAAAGGTACGTCTTATAGGAATCAAAGTGGATGACTCGACTAAATGGTACGTCTTATAGGAATCAAAGAAAATGACTCGACTAAAAGGTACGTCTTATAGGAATCAAAGGGGATGACTCAACTAAAAGGTAAGTCTTATTGGAATCAAAGGGGATGACTCGACTAAAAGGTACGTCTTATAGGAATCAAGGGAAATAACTCGACTAAAAAGTATGTTTTCTAGAATCAAAGGAAATGAATCAACTAAAAGGTACGTCATAGACGAATCAAAGGAGATGACTCAACTAAAAGGTACGTCTTATAGGAATCCAAGGGGACGACTCGACTAAAAGGTACGTCTTAGAGGAATCAAGGGAAATGACTCGACTAAAAAGTACGTCTTCAAGGAATCAAAGGAAATGACTCAACTAAAAGGTACGTATTATAGGAATCAAAGGGGATGACTCGACTAAAAGGTACGTCTTATAGGAATCCAAGTAAATGACTCGACTAAAAGTTACGTATTCTAGGGGTCAAAGGGGATGACTCGACTAAAAGGTACGTCTTATAGGAATCAAAGGTGATGACTCGACTAAAAGGTACTTCTTATAGGAATCAAAGGGGATAACTCGACTAAAAGGTACGTCTTATAGGAATCAAAGGGGATGACTCGACTAAAAGGTACGTCTAATAGGAATCAAGTGAAATGACTCGACTAAAAGGTACGTCTTCTAGGAATCAAAGGAAATGACTCGACTAAAAGGTACGTTTTATAGGAATCAAAGGAGATGACTCGACTAAAAGGTACGTCTTATAGTAATCAAAGGGGATGACTCGACTAAAAGGTACGTCTTATAGGAATCAAGGGAAATGACTCGACTAAAAGGTACGTCTTCAAGGAATCAAAGGAAATGACTCAACTATAAGGTACGTCTTATAGGAATCAAAGGTGATGACTCGACTAAAAGGTACGTATTCTAGGGGTCAAAGTGGATGACTCGACTAAAAGGTACGTCTTATAGAAATCAAAGGAAATGACTCGACTAAAAGATACGTCTTATAGGAATCAAAGGAAATGACTCGACTAAAAGGTACGTCTTATAGTAATCAAAGGAAATTACTCGACTAAAAGGTACGTTTTCTAGGGGTCAAAGGGGATGACTCGAATAAAAGGTACGTCTTATAGGAATCAAAGGGGATGACTCGACTAAAAGGTACGTCTTATAGGAATCAAATGGGCTGACTCGACTAAAAGGTACGTATTATTGGAATCAAGGGAAATGACTCGACTAAAAGGCACATCTTTTAGGAATCAAAGGGGATGACTTGACTAAAAGGTACGTCTTATAGGAATCAAAGGGGATGACTCGATCAAAAGGTACGTGTTATAGGAATCCAAGGGGATGACTCGACTAAAAGGTACGTCTTATAGGAATCAAGGGAAATGACTAGACTAAAAAGTACGTTTTCTAGGAATCAAAGGAAATGACTCAACGAAAAGGTACGTCATATACGAATCAAAGGAGATGACTCAACTAAAAGGTATGTCTTATAGGAATCTAAGGGGATGACTCGACTAAAAGGTACATCTTAGAGGAATCAAGGGAAATGACTCGACTAAAAGGTACATCTTCAAGGAATCAAAGGGAATGACTCAACTAAAAGGTAAGTATTATAGGAATCAAAGGGGATGACTCGACTAATAGGTACGTCTTATAGGAATCAAAGGAAATGACTCGACTAAAAGGTACGTAATCTAGGGGTCAAAGGGGATGACTCGACTAAAAGGTACGTCTTATAGGAATCAAAGGTGATGACTCGACTAGAAGGTACTTCTTATAGGAATCAAAGGGGATGACACGACTAAATGGTACGTCTTATAGGAATCAAAGGAAATGACTCGACTAAAAGGTACGTCTTATAGGAATCAAAGGGGATGACTCAACTATAAGGTAAGTCTTATAGGAATCAAAGGGGATGACTCTACTAAAAGGTATGTTTTATAGCAATCAAAGGGGATGACTCGACTAAAAGGTACGTCTTTTAGGAATCAAGGGAAATGACTCGACTAAAAAGTACGTTTTCTAGGAATCAAAGAAATGAATCAACCAAAAGGTACGTCATATACGAATCAAAGGAGATGTCTCAACTAAAAGGTACGTCTTATAGGAATCCAAGGGGATGACTCGACTAAAAGGTACGTCTTAGAGGAATCAAGGGAAATGACTCGACTAAAAGGTACGTATTATAGGAATCAAAGGGGATGACTCGACTAAAAGGTACGTCTTATAGGAATCCAAGTAAATGACTCGACTAAAAGGTACGTATTCTAGGGGTCAAAGGGGATGACTCGACTAAAAGGTACGTCTTATAAGAATCAAAGGTGATGACTCGACTAAAAGGTACTTCTTATAGGCATCAAAGGGGATAACTCGACTAAAAGGTACGTCTTATAGGAATCAAAGGGGATGACTCGACTAAAAGGTACGTCTTATAGGAATCAAGTGATATGACTCGACTAAAAGGTACGTCTTCTAGGAATCAAAGGAAATGACTCGACTAAAAGGTACGTTTTATAGGAATCAAAGGAGATGACTCGACTAAAAGGTACGTCTTATAGGAATCAAAGGGGATGACTCGACTAAAAGGTACGTCTTATAAGAATCAAGGGAAATGACTCGACTAAAAGGTACGTCTTCAAGGAATCAAAGGAAATGACTCAACTATAAGGTACGTCTTATAGGAATCAAAGGTGATGACTCGACTAAAAGGTACGTATTCTAGGGGTCAAAGTGGATGACTCGACTAAAAGGTACGTCTTATAGGAATCAAAGGAAATGACTCGACTAAAAGATACGTCTTATAGGAATCAAAGGAAATGACTCGACTAAAAGGTACGTCTTATAGGAATCAAAGTAAATGACTCGACTAAAAGGTACGTTTTCTAGGGGTCAAAGGGGATGACTCGACTAAAAGGTACGTCTTATAGGAATCTAAGGGGATGACTCGACTAAAAGGTACGTATTATAGGAATCTAAGGGGCTGACTCGACTAAAAGGTACGTATTATTGGAATCAAGGGAAATGACTCGACTAAAAGGCACATCTTTTAGGAATCAAAGGGGATGACTCGACTAAAAGGTACGTCTTATAAGAATCAAAGGGGATGACTCGACCAAAAGGTACGTCTTATAGGAATCCAAGGGGATGACTCGACTAAAAGGTACGTCTTATAGGAATCAAAGTGGATGACTCGACTAAATGGTACGTCTTATAGGAATCAAAGAAAATGACTCGACTAAAAGGTACGTCTTATAGGAATCAAAGGGGATGACTCAACTAAAAGGTAAGTCTTATTGGAATCAAAGGGGATGACTCGACTAAAAGGTACGTCTTATAGGAATCAAGGGAAATAACTCGACTAAAAAGTACCTTTTCTAGAATCAAAGGAAATGAATCAACTAAAAGGTACGTCATAGACGAATCAAAGGAGATGACTCAACTAAAAGGTACGTCTTATAGGAATCCAAGGGGATGACTCGACTAAAAGGTACGTCTTAGAGGAATCAAGGGAAATGACTCGACTAAAAAGTACGTCTTCAAGGAATCAAAGGAAATGACTCAACTAAAAGGTACGTATTATAGGAATCAAAGGGGATGACTCGACTAAAAGGTACGTCTTATAGGAATCCAAGTAAATGACTCGACTAAAAGTTACATATTCTAGGCGTCAAAGGGGATGACTCGACTAAAAGGTACGTCTTATAGGAATCAAAGGTGATGACTCGACTAAAAGGTACTTCTTATAGGAATCAAAGGGGATAACTCGACTAAAAGGTACGTCTTATAGGAATCAAAGGGGATGACTCGACTAAAAGGTACGTCTTAAAGGAATCAAGTGAAATGACTCGACTAAAAGGTACGTCTTCTAGAAATCAAAGGAAATGACTCGACTAAAAGGTACGTTTTATAGGAATCAAAGGAGATGACTCGACTAAAAGGTACGTCTTATAGTAATCAAAGGGGATGACTCGACTAAAAGGTACGTCTTATAGGAATCAATGGAAATGACTCGACTAAAAGGTACGTCTTCAAGGAATCAAAGGAAATGACTCAACTATAAGGTACGTCTTATAGGAATCAAAGGTGATGACTCGACTAAAAGGTACGTATTCTAGGGGTCAAAGTGGATGACTCGACTAAAAGGTACGTCTTATAGGAATCTAAGGAAATGACTCGACTAAAAGATACGTCTTATAGGAATCAAAGGAAATGACTCGACTAAAAGGTACGTCTTATAGTAATCAAAGGAAATTACTCGACTAAAAGGTACGTTTTCTAGGGGTCAAAGGGGATGACTCGAATAAAAGGTACGTCTTATAGGAATCAAAGGGGATGACTCGACTAAAAGGTACGTCTTATAGGAATCAAATGGGCTGACTCGACTAAAAGGTACGTATTATTGGAATCAAGGGAAATGACTCGACTAAAAGGCACATCTTTTAGGAATCAAAGGGGATGACTCGACTAAAAGGTACGTCTTATAGGAATCAAAGGGGATGACTCGACCAAAAGGTACGTGTTATAGGAATCCAAGGGGATGACTCGACTAAAAGGTACGTCTTATAGGAATCAAGGGAAATGACTAGACTAAAAAGTACGTTTTCTGGGAATCAAAGGAAATGACTCAACGAAAAGGTACGTCATATACGAATCAAAGGAGATGACTCAACTAAAAGGTACGTCTTATAGGAATCTAAGGGGATGACTCGACTAAAAGGTACGTCTTAGAGGAATCTAGGGAAATGACTCGACTAAAAGGTACATCTTCAAGGAATCAAAGGGAATGACTCAACTAAAAGGTACGTATTATAGGAATCAAAGGGGATGACTCGACTAAAAGGTACGTCTTATAGGAATCAAAGGAAATGACTCGACTAAAAGGTACGTAATCTAGGGGTCAAAGGGGATGACTCGACTAAAAGGTACGTCTTATAGGAATCAAAGGTGATGACTCGACTAAAAGGTACTTCTTATAGGAATCAAAGGTGATAAGTCGACTAAAAGGTACGTCTTATAGGAGTGAAAGGGGATGACTCGACTAAAAGGTACGTCTTATAGGAATCAAGTGAAATGACTCGACTAAAAGGTACGTCTTCTAGGAATCAAAGGAAATGACTCGACTAAAAGGTACGTCTTATAGGAATCAAAGGAGATGACTCGACTAAAAGGTACGTATAATAGGAATCAAAGGGGATGACTCGACTAAAAGGTACGTCTTGTAGGAATCAAGGGAAATGACTCGACTAAAAGGTACGTCTTCAAGGAATCAAAGGAAATGACTCAACTATAAGGTACGTCTTATAGGAATCAAAGGTGATGACTCGACTAAAAGGTACGTATTCTAGGGGTCAAAGTGGATGACTCGACTAAAAGGTACGTCTTATAGGAATCAAAGGAAATGACTCCACTAAAAGATACGTCTTATAGGAATCAAAGTAAATGACTCGACTAAAAGGTACGTCTTCTAAGGGTCAAAGGGGATGACTCGACTAAATGGTACATCTTATAGGAATCAAAGGGGATGACTCGACTAAAAGGTACTTCTTATAGGAATCAAAGGGGCTGACTCGACTAAAAGGTTCGTCTTATAGGAATCAAGGGTAATGACTTCACTAAAAGGCACATCTTTTAGGAATCAAAGGGGATGACTAGACTAAAAGCTACGTCTTATAGGAATCAAAGGGGATGACTCGACCAAAAGATACGTCTTATAGGAATCCATGGGGATGACTCGAGTAAAAGGTACGTCTTATAGGAATCAAAGTGGATGACTCGACTAAATGGTACGTCTTCTAGGAATCAAAGGAAATGACTCGACTAAAAGGTACGTCTTATAGGAATCAAAGGGGATGACTCAACTAAAAGGTAAGTCTTATAGGAATCAAAGGGGATGACTCGACTAAAAGGTACGTTTTATAGGAATCAAAGGGGATGACTCGACTAAAAGGTACGTCTTATAGGAATCAAGGGAAATGACTCGACTAAAAGGTACGTTTTCTAGGAATCAAAGGAAATGACTCAACTAAAAGGTACGTCATATACGAATCAAAGGAGATGACTCAACTAAAAGGTACGTCTTATAGGAATCTAAGGGGATGACTCAACTAAAAGGTACGTCTTATAGGAATCAAAGGGGATGACTCGACTAAAAGTTACTTCTTATAGGAATCAAAGGGGCTGACTTGACTAAAAGGTTCGTCATATAGGAATCAAGGGAAATGACTAGACTAAAAGACACATCTTTTAGGAATCAAAGGGGATGACTCGACTAAAAGGTACGTCTTATAGGAATCAAAGGGGATGACT
Organism: Capsicum pubescens; assembly: GCA_030864215.1. Classification (NCBI taxonomy): domain Eukaryota; kingdom Viridiplantae; phylum Streptophyta; class Magnoliopsida; order Solanales; family Solanaceae; genus Capsicum; species Capsicum pubescens. The sequence goes on along the minus strand of CM061545.1, from coordinate 268,873,422 downwards.
CGACCAAAAGGTATGTCTTATAGGAATCCAAGGGGATGACTCGACTAAAAGGTACGTCTTATAGGAATCAATGTGGATAACTCGACTAAATGGTACGTCTTATAGGAATCAAAGGAAATGACTCGACTAAAAGGTACGTCTTATAGGAATCAAAGGGGATGACTCGACTAAAAGGTACGTCTTATAGGAATCAAAGGGGATGACTCGACTAAAAGGTACGTTTTATTGGAATCAATGGGGATGACTCGACTAAAAGGAACGTCTTATAGGAATCTGGGGAAATGATTCGACTAAAAGGTACGTTTTCTAGGAATCAAAGGAAATGACTCAACTAAAAGGTACGTCATATACTAATCAAAGGAGATGACCCAACTAAAACGTACGTCTTATAGGAATCAAAGGGGATGACTCGACTAAAAGGTACGTCTTATAGGAATCAAAGGGGATGACTCGACTAAAAGGTACGTCTTATAGGAATCAAAGGGGCTGACTCGACTAAAAGGTACGTATTATTGGAATCAAGGGAAATGACTCGACTAAAAGGCTCATCTTTTAGGAATCAAAAGGGATGACTCGACTAAAAGGTACGTCTTATAGGAATCAAAGGGGATGACTCGACCAAAAGGTACGTCTTATAGGAATCCAAGGGGATGACTCGACTAAAAGGTACGTCTTATAGGAATCAAAGTGGATGACTCGACTAAATGGTACGTCTTATAGGAATAAAAGAAAATGACCCGACTAAAAGGTACGTCTTATAGGAATCAAAGGGGATGACTCAACTAAAAGGTAAGTCTTATAGGAATCAAAGGGGATGACTCGACTAAAAGGTACGTCTTATAGGAATCAAGGGAAATGACTCGACTAAAAAGTACGTTTTCTAGGAATCAAAGGAAATGACTCAACTAAAAGGTATGTCATATACGAATTAAAGGAGATGACTCAACTAAAAGGTACGTCTTATAGGAATCTAAGGGGATGACTCGACTAAAAGGTACGTCTTAGAGGAATCAAGGGAAATGACTCGACTAAAAGGTACATCTTCAAGGAATCAAAGGAAATGACTCAACTAAAAGGTACGTATAATAGGAATCAAAGGGGATGACTCGACTAAAAGGTACGTCTTATCAGAATCAAAGGAAATGACTCGACTAAAAGGTACGTATTCTAGGGGTCAAAGGGGATGCTACGACTAAAAGGTACGTCTTATAGGAATCAAAGGTGATGACTCGACTAAAAGGTACTTCTTATAGGAATCAAAGCGGATAACTCGACTAAAAGGTACGTCTTATAGGAATCAAAGGGGATGACTCGACTAAAAGGTACGTCTTATAGGAATCAAGTGAAATGACTCAACTAAAAGGTACGTCTTCTAGGAATCAAGGGAAATGACTCGACTAAAAGGTACGTCTTATAGGAATCAAAGGAGATGACTCGACTAAAAGGTATGTCTTATAGGAATCAAAGGGGATGACTCTACTAAAAGGTACGACTTATAGGAATCAAGGAAAATGACTCGACTAAAAGGTACGTCTTCAAGAAATCAAAGGAAATGACTCAACTATAAGGTACGTCTTATAGGAATCAAAGGTGATGACTCGACTACAAGGTACGTATTCTAGGGGTCAAAGTGGATGACTCGACTAAAAGGTACGTCTTATAGGAATCAAAGGAAATGACTCGACTAAAAGATACGTCTTATAGGAATCAAAGTAAATGACTCGACTAAAAGGTACGTCTTCTAGGGGTCAAAGGGGATAACTCGACTATATGGTACATCTTATAGGAATCAAAGGGGATGACTCGACTAAAAGGTACGTCTTATAGGAATCAAAGGTGATGACTCGACTAAAAGGTACTTCTTATAGGAATCAAACGGGATAACTCGACTAAAAGGTACGTCTTATAGGAGTCAAAGGGGATGACTCGACTAAAAGGTACGTCTTATAGGAATCAAGTGAAATGACTCGACTAAAAGGTACGTCTTCTAGGAATCAAAGGAAATGACTCGACTAAAAGGTACGTCTTATAGGAATCAAAGGAGATGACTCGACTAAAAGGTACGTCTTATAGGAATCAAAGGGGATGACTCGACTAAAAGGTACGTCTTATAGGAATCAAGGGAAATGACTCGACTAAAAGGTACGTCTTCAAGGAATCAAAGGAAATGATTCAACTATAAGGTACGTCTTATAGGAATCAAAGGTGATGACTCGACTAAAAGGTACGTATTCTAGGGGTCAAAGTGGATGACTCCACTAAAAGGTACGTCTTATAAGAATCAAAGGAAATGACTCTACTAAAAGATACGTCTTATAGGAATCAAAATAAATGACTCGACTAAAAGGTACATCTTCTAGGGGTCAAAGGGGATAACTCGACTAAATGGTACATCTTATAAGAATCAAAGGGGATGACTCGACTAAAAGGTACTTCTTATAGGAATCAAAGGGGCTGACTCGACTAAAAGGTTTGTCTTATAGGAATCAAGGGAAATGACTTCACTAAAAGGCACATCTTTTAGGAATCAAAGGGGATGACTCGACTAAAAGGTACGTCTTATAAGAATCAAAGGGGATGACTCGACCAAAAGGTACGTCTTATAGGAATCCATGGGGATGACTCGAGTAAAAGGTACGTCTTATAGGAATCAAAGTGGATGACTCGACTAAATGGTACGTCTTATAGGAATCAAAGGAAATGACTCGACTAAAAGGTACGTCTTATAGGAATCAAAGGGGATGACTCAACTAAAAGGTAAGTCTTATAGGAATCAAAGTGGATGACTCGACTAAAAGGTACGTTTTATAGGAATCAAGGGGGATGACTCGACTAAAAGGTACGTCTTATAGGAATCAAAGGGGATGACTCAACTAAAAGGTAAGTCTTATAGGAATCAAAGTGGATGACTCGACTAAAAGGTACGTCTTATAGGAATCAAGGGAAATGACTCGACTAAAAAGTACGTTTTCTAGGAATCAAAGGAAATGACTCAACTAAAAGGTATGTCATATACGAATCAAAGGAGATAACTCAACTAAAAGGTACGTCTTATAGGAATCTAAGGGGATGACTCGACTAAAAGGTACGTCTTAGAGGAATCAAGGGAAATGACTCGACTAAAAGGTACATCTTCAAGGAATCAAAGGAAATGACTCAACTAAAAGGTACGTATTATAGGAATCAAAGGGCATGACTCGACTAAAAGGTACGTCTTATAAGAATCAAAGGAAATGACTCGACTAAAAGGTACGTATTCTAGGGGTCAAAGGGGATGACTCGACTAAAAGGTACGTATTCTAGGGGTCAAAGGGGATGACTCGACTAAAAGGTACGTCTCATAGGATTCAAAGGTGATGACTCGACTAAAAGGTACTTCTTATAGGAATCAAAGGGGATAAGTCGACTAAAAGGTACGTCTTATATGAATCAAAGGGGATGACTCGAATAAAAGGTACGTCTTATAGGAATCAAGTGAAATGACTCGACTAAAAGGTACGTCTTCTAGGAATCAAGGGAAATGACTTGACTAAAAGGTACGTCTTATAGGAATCAAAGGAGATGACTCGACTAAAAGGTACGTCTTATAGGAATCAAAGGGGATGACTCGACTAAAAGGTACATCTTATAGGAATCAAGGGAAATGACTCGACTAAAAGGTACGTCTTCAAGGAATCAAAGGAAATGACTCAACTATAAGGTACGTCTTATAGGAATCAAAGGTGATGACTCGACTAAAAGGTACGTATTCTAGGGGTCAAAGTGGATGACTTGACTAAAAGGTACGTCCTATAGTGATCAAAGGAAATGACTCGACTAAAAGATACGTCTTATAGGAATCAAAGTAAATGACTCGACTAAAAGGTACGTCTTCTAGGGGTCAAAGGGGATGACTCGACTAAAAGGTACGTCTTATAGGAATCAAAGGGGATGACTCGTCTAAAAGGTACTTCTTATAGGAATCAAAGGGGCTGACTCGACTAAAAGGTTCGTCTTATAGGAATCAAGGGAAATGACTTCACTAAAAGGCACATCTTTTAGGAATCAAAGGGGATGACTCGACTAAAAGGTACGTCTTATAGGAATCAAAGGGGATGACTCGACCAAAAGGTATGTCTTATAGGAATCCAAGGGGATGACTCGACTAAAAGGTACGTCTTATAGGAATCAAAGTGGATGACTCGACTAAATGGTACGTCTTATAGGAATCAAAGGAAATGACTCAACTAAAAGGTACGTCTTATAGGAATCAAAGGGGATGACTCAACTAAAAGGTAAGTCTTATAGGAATCAAAGGGGATGACTCGACTAAAAGGTACGTTTTATAGGAATCAAAGGGGATGACTCGACTAAAAGGTACGTCTTATAGGAATCAAAGGAAATGACTCGACTAAAAGGTACGTCTTCTAGGGGTCAAAAGGGAAGACTCGACTAAAAGGTACGTCTTATAGGAATCAAAGGGGATGACTCGACTTAAAGGTACTTCTTATAGGAATCAAAGGGGCTGACTCGACTAAAAGGCTCATCTTATAGGAATCAAGGGAAATGACTTGACTAAAAGGCACATCTTTTAGGAATCAAAGGGGATGACTCGACTAAAAGGTACGTCTTATAGGAATCAAAGGGGATGACTCGACCAAAAGGTATGTCTTATAGGAATCCAAGGGGATTACTCGACTAAATGGTACCTCTTATAGGAATCAAAGTGGATGACTCGACTAAATGATACGTCTTATAGGAATCAAAGTGGATGACTCGACTAAATGGTACGTCTTATAGGAATCAATGGAAAAGACTCGACTAAAAGGTACGTCTTATAGGAATCAAAGGGGATGACTCAACTAAAAGGTAAGTCTTATAGGAATCAAAGGGGATGACTCGACTAAAAGGTACGTTTTATAGGAATCAAAGGGGATGACTCGACTAAAAGGTACGTCTTATAGGAATCAAGGGAAATGACTTGACTAAAAAGTACGTTTTCTAGGAATCTAAGAAAATGACTCAACTAAAAGGTACGTCATATACGAATCAAAGGAGATGACTCAACTAAAAGGTACGTCTTATAGGAATCAAAGGGGATGACTCGACTAAAAGGTACGTCTTATAGGAATCAAGTGAAATGACTCGACTAAAAGGTTCGTCTTCTAGGAATCAAGGGAAATGACTCGACTAAAAGGTACGTCTTATAGGAATCAAAGGAGATGACTCGACTAAAAGGTACGTCTTATAGGAATCAAAGGGGATGACTCGACTAAAAGGTACGTCTTATAGGAATCAAAGGGGATGACTCGACTAAAAGGTACTTCTTATAGGAATCAAAGGGGCTGACTCGACTAAAAGGTTCGTCTTATAGGAATCAAGGGAAATGACTTCACTAAAAGGCACATCTTTTAGGAATCAAAGGGGATGACTCGACTAAAAGGTACGTCTTATAGGAATCAAAGGGGATGACTCGACCAAAAGGTATGTCTTATAGGAATCCAAGGGGATGACTCGAGTAAAAGGTACGTCTTATAGGAATCAAAGTGGATGACTCGACTAAATGGTACGTCTTATAGGAATCAAAGGAAATGACTCAACTAAAAGGTACGTCTTATAGGAATCAAAGGGGATGACTCAACTAAAAGGTAAGTCTTATAGGAATCAAAGGGGATGACTCGACTAAAAGGTACGTTTTATAGGAATCAAAGGGGATGACTCGACTAAAAGGTACGTCTTATAGGAATCAAAGGTGATGACTCGACTAAAAGGTACTTCTTATAGGAATCAAAGCGGATAACTCGACTAAAAGGTACGTATTATAGGAATCAAAGGGGATGACTCGACTAAAAGGTACGTCTTATAGGAATCAAGTGAAATGACTCGACTAAAAGGTACGTCTTCTAGGAATCAAGGGAAATGACTCGACTAAAAGGTACGTCTTATAGGAATCAAAGGAGATGACTCGACTAAAAGGTATGTCTTATAGGAATCAAAGGGGATGACTCTACTAAAAGGTACGTCTTATAGGAATCAAGGAAAATGACTCGACTAAAAGGTACGTCTTCAAGAAATCAAAGGAAATGACTCAACTATAAGGTACGTCTTATAGGAATCAAAGGTGATGACTCGACTACAAGGTACGTATTCTAGGGGTCAAAGTGGATGACTCGACTAAAAGGTACGTCTTATAGGAATCAAAGGAAATGACTCGACTAAAAGATACGTCTTATAGGAATCAAAGTAAATGACTCGACTAAAAGGTACGTCTTCTAGGGGTCAAAGGGGATAACTCGACTAAATGGTACATCTTATAGGAATCAAAGGGGATGACTCGACTAAAAGGTACGTCTTATAGGAATCAAAGGTGATGACTCGACTAAAAGGTACTTCTTATAGGATTCAAAGGGGATAACTCGACTAAAAGGTACGTCTTATAGGAGTCAAAGGGGATGACTCGACTAAAAGGTACGTCTTATAGGAATCAAGTGAAATGACTCGACTAAAAGGTACGTCTTCTAGGAATCAAAGGAAATGACTCGACTAAAAGGTACGTCTTATAGGAATCAAAGGAGATGACTCGACTAAAAGGTACGTCTTATAGGAATCAAAGGGGATGACTCGACTAAAAGGTACGTCTTATAGGAATCAAGGGAAATGACTCGACTAAAAGGTACGTCTTCAAGGAATCAAAGGAAATGATTCAACTATAAGGTACGTCTTATAGGAATCAAAGGTGATGACTCGACTAAAAGGTACGTATTCTAGGGGTCAAAGTGGATGACTCGACTAAAAGGTACGTCTTATAGGAATCAAAGGAAATGACTCTACTAAAAGATACGTCTTATAGGAATCAAAATAAATGACTCGACTAAAAGGTACATCTTCTAGGGGTCAAAGGGGATAACTCGACTAAATGGTACATCTTATAGGAATCAAAGGGGATGACTCGACTAAAAGGTACTTCTTATAGGAATCAAAGGGGCTGACTCGACTAAAAGGTTTGTCTTATAGGAATCAAGGGAAATGACTTCACTAAAAGGCACATCTTTTAGGAATCAAAGGGGATGACTCGACTAAAAGGTACGTCTTATAGGAATCAAAGGGGATGACTCGACCAAAAGGTACGTCTTATAGGAATCCATGGGGATGACTCGAGTAAAAGGTACGTCTTATAGGAATCAAAGTGGATGACTCGACTAAATGGTACGTCTTATAGGAATCAAAGGAAATGACTCGACTAAAAGGTACGTCTTATAGGAATCAAAGGGGATGACTCAACTAAAAGGTAAGTCTTATAGGAATCAAAGTGGATGACTCGACTAAAAGGTACGTTTTATAGGAATCAAAGGGGATGACTCGACTAAAAGGTACGTCTTATAGGAATCAAGGGAAATGACTCGACTAAAAAGTACGTTTTCTAGGAATCAAAGGAAATGACTCAACTAAAAGGTATGTCATATACGAATCAAAGGAGATAACTCAACTAAAAGGTACGTCTTATAGGAATCTAAGGGGATGACTCGACTAAAAGGTACGTCTTAGAGGAATCAAGGGAAATGACTCGACTAAAAGGTACATCTTCAAGGAATCAAAGGAAATGACTCAACTAAAAGGTACGTATTATAGGAATCAAAGGGGATGACTCGACTAAAAGGTACGTCTTATAAGAATCAAAGGAAATGACTCGACTAAAAGGTACGTATTCTAGGGGTCAAAGGGGATGACTCGACTAAAAGGTACGTCTTATAGGATTCAAAGGTGATGACTCGACTAAAAGGTACTTCTTATAGGAATCAAAGGGGATAAGTCGACTAAAAGGTACGTCTTATAGGAATCAAAGGGGATGACTCGAATAAAAGGTACGTCTTATAGGAATCAAGTGAAATGACTCGACTAAAAGGTACGTCTTCTAGGAATCAAGGGAAATGACTTGACTAAAAGGTACGTCTTATAGGAATCAAAGGAGATGACTCGACTAAAAGGTACGTCTTATAGGAATCAAAGGGGATGACTCGACTAAAAGGTACATCTTATAGGAATCAAGGGAAATGACTCGACTAAAAGGTACGTCTTCAAGGAATCAAAGGAAATGACTCAACTATAAGGTACGTCTTATAGGAATCAAAGGTGATGACTCGACTAAAAGGTACGTTTTATAGGAATCAAAGGGGATGACTCGACTAAAAGGTACGTCTTATAGGAATCAAGGGAAATGACTCGACTAAAAAGTACGTTTTCTAGGAATCAAAGGAAATGACTCAACTAAAAGGTATGTCATATACGAATCAAAGGAGATAACTCAACTAAAAGGTACGTCTTATAGGAATCTAAGGGGATGACTCGACTAAAAGGTACGTCTTAGAGGAATCAAGGGAAATGACTCGACTAAAAGGTACATCTTCAAGGAATCAAAGGAAATGACTCAACTAAAAGGTACGTATTATAGGAATCAAAGGGGATGACTCGACTAAAAGGTACGTCTTATAAGAATCAAAGGAAATGACTCGACTAAAAGGTATGTATTCTAGGGGTCAAAGGGGATGACTCGACTAAAAGGTACGTCTTATAGGATTCAAAGGTGATGACTCGACTAAAAGGTACTTCTTATAGGAATCAAAGGGGATAAGTCGACTAAAAGGTACGTCTTATAGGAATCAAAGGGGATGACTCGAATAAAAGGTACGTCTTATAGGAATCAAGTGAAATGACTCGACTAAAAGGTACGTCTTCTAGGAATCAAGGGAAATGACTTGACTAAAAGGTACGTCTTATAGGAATCAAAGGAGATGACTCGACTAAAAGGTACGTCTTATAGGAATCAAAGGGGATGACTCGACTAAAAGGTACATCTTATAGGAATCAAGGGAAATGACTCGACTAAAAGGTACGTCTTCAAGGAATCAAAGGAAATGACTCAACTATAAGGTACGTCTTATAGGAATCAAAGGTGATGACTCGACTAAAAGGTACGTATTCTAGGGGTCAAAGTGGATGACTTGACTAAAAGGTACGTCTTATAGGAATCAAAGGAAATGACTCGACTAAAAGATACGTCTTATAGGAATCAAAGTAAATGACTCGACTAAAAGGTACGTCTTCTAGGGGTCAAAGGGGATGACTCGACTAAAAGGTACGTCTTATAGGAATCAAAGGGGATGACTCGACTAAAAGGTACTTCTTATAGGAATCAAAGGGGCTGACTCGACTAAAAGGTTCGTCTTATAGGAATCAAGGGAAATGACTTCACTAAAAGGCACATCTTTTAGAAATCAAAGGGGATGACTCGACTAAAAGGTACGTCTTATAGGAATCAAAGGGGATGACTCGACCAAAAGGTATGTCTTATAGGAATCCAAGGGGATGACTCGACTAAAAGGTACGTCTTATAGGAATCAAAGTGGATGACTCGACTAAATGGTACGTCTTATAGGAATCAAAGGAAATGACTCAACTAAAAGGTACGTCTTATAGGAATCAAAGGGGATCACTCAACTAAAAGGTAAGTCTTATAGGAATCAAAGGGGATGACTCGACTAAAAGGTACGTTTTATAGGAATCAAAGGGGATGACTCGACTAAAAGGTACGTCTTATAGGAATCAAAGGAAATGACTCGACTAAAAGGTACGTCTTCTAGGGGTCAAAAGGGAAGACTCGACTAAAAGGTACGTCTTATAGGAATCAAAGGGGATGACTCGACTAAAAGGTACTTCTTATAGGAATCAAAGGGGCTGACTCGACTAAAAGGCTCGTCTTATAGGAATCAAGGGAAATGACTTGACTAAAAGGCACATCTTTTAGGAATCAAAGGGGATGACTCGACTAAAAGGTACGTCTTATAGGAATCAAAGGGGATGACTCGACCAAAAGGTATGTCTTATAGGAATCCAAGGGGATTACTCGACTAAATGGTACCTCTTATAGGAATCAAAGTGGATGACTCGACTAAATGATACGTCTTATAGGAATCAAAGTGGATGACTCGACTAAATGGTACGTCTTATAGGAATCAAAGGAAAAGACTCGAGTAAAAGGTACGTCTTATAGGAATCAAAGGGGATGACTCAACTAAAAGGTAAGTCTTATAGGAATCAAAGGGGATGACTCGACTAAAAGGTACGTTTTATAGGAATCAAAGGGGATGACTCGTCTAAAAGGTACGTCTTATAGGAATCAAGGGAAATGACTTGACTAAAAAGTACGTTTTCTAGGAATCAAAGAAAATGACTCAACTAAAAGGTACGTCATATACGAATCAAAAGAGATGACTCAACTAAAAGGTACGTCTTATAGGAATCAAAGGGGATGACTCGACTAAAAGGTACGTCTTATAGGAATCAAGTGAAATGACTCGACTAAAAGGTACGTCTTCTAGGAATCAAGGGAAATGACTCGACTAAAAGGTACGTCTTATAGGAATCAAAGGAGATGACTCGACTAAAAGGTACGTCTTATAGGAATCAAAGGGGATGACTCGACTAAAAGGTACGTCTTATAGGAATCAAAGGGGATGACTCGACTAAAAGGTACTTCTTATAGGAATCAAAGGGGCTGACTCGACTAAAAGGTTCGTCTTATAGGAATCAAGGGAAATGACTTCACTAAAAGGCACATCTTTTAGGAATCAAAGGGGATGACTCGACTAAAAGGTACGTCTTATAGGAATCAAAGGGGATGACTCGACCAAAAGGTATGTCTTATAGGAATCCAAGGGGATGACTCGACTAAAAGGTACGTCTTATAGGAATCAAAGTGGATGACTCGACTAAATGGTACGTCTTATAGGAATCAAAGGAAATGACTCAACTAAAAGGTACGTCTTATAGGAATCAAAGGGGATGACTCAACTAAAAGGTAAGTCTTATAGGAATCAAAGGGGATGACTCGACTAAAAGGTACGTTTTATAGGAATCAAAGAGGATGACTCGACTAAAAGGTACGTCTTATAGGAATCAAAGGTGATGACTCGACTAAAAGGTACTTCTTATAGGAATCAAAGCGGATAACTCGACTAAAAGGTACGTCTTATAGGAATCAAAGGGGATGACTCGACTAAAAGGTACGTCTTATAGGAATCAAGTGAAATGACTCGACTAAAAGGTACGTCTTCTAGGAATCAAGGGAAATGACTCGACTAAAAGGTACGTCTTATAGGAATCAAAGGAGATGACTCGACTAAAAGGTATGTCTTATAGGAATCAAAGGGGATGACTCTACTAAAAGGTACGTCTTATAGGAATCAAGGAAAATGACTCGACTAAAAGGTACGTCTTCAAGAAATCAAAGGAAATGACTCAACTATAAGGTACGTCTTATAGGAATCAAAGGTGATGACTCGACTACAAGGTACGTATTCTAGGGGTCAAAGTGGATGACTCGACTAAAAGGTACGTCTTATAGGAATCAAAGGAAATGACTCGACTAAAAGATACGTCTTATAGGAATCAAAGTAAATGACTCGACTAAAAGGTACGTCTTCTAGGGGTCAAAGGGGATAACTCGACTAAATGGTACATCTTATAGGAATCAAAGGGGATGACTCGACTAAAAGGTACGTCTTATAGGAATCAAAGGTGATGACTCGACTAAAAGGTACTTCTTATAGGAATCAAAGGGGATAACTCGACTAAAAGGTACGTCTTATAGGAGTCAAAGGGGATGACTCGACTAAAAGGTACGTCTTATAGGAATCAAGTGAAATGACTCGACTAAAAGGTACGTCTTCTAGGAATCAAAGGAAATGACTCGACTAAAAGGTACGTCTTATAGGAATCAAAGGAGATGACTCGACTAAAAGGTACGTCTTATAGGAATCAAAGGGGATGACTCGACTAAAAGGTACGTCTTATAGGAATCAAGGGAAATGACTCGACTAAAAGGTACGTCTTCAAGGAATCAAAGGAAATGATTCAACTATAAGGTACGTCTTATAGGAATCAAAGGTGATGACTCGACTAAAAGGTACGTATTCTAGGGGTCAAAGTGGATGACTCGACTAAAAGGTACGTCTTATAGGAATCAAAGGAAATGACTCTACTAAAAGATACGTCTTATAGGAATCAAAATAAATGACTCGACTAAAAGGTACATCTTCTAGGGGTCAAAGGGGATAACTCGACTAAATGGTACATCTTATAGGAATCAAAGGGGATGACTCGACTAAAAGGTACTTCTTATAGGAATCAAAGGGGCTGACTCGACTAAAAGGTTTGTCTTATAGGAATCAAGGGAAATGACTTCACTAAAAGGCACATCTTTTAGGAATCAAAGGGGATGACTCGACTAAAAGGTACGTCTTATAGGAATCAAAGGGGATGACTCGACCAAAAGGTACGTCTTATAGGAATCCATGGGGATGACTCGAGTAAAAGGTACGTCTTATAGGAATCAAAGTGGATGACTCGACTAAATGGTACGTCTTATAGGAATCAAAGGAAATGACTCGACTAAAAGGTACGTCTTATAGGAATCAAAGGGGATGACTCAACTAAAAGGTAAGTCTTATAGGAATCAAAGTGGATGACTCGACTAAAAGGTACGTTTTATAGGAATCAAAGGGGATGACTCGACTAAAAGGTACGTCTTATAGGAATCAAGGGAAATGACTCGACTAAAAAGTACGTTTTCTAGGAATCAAAGGAAATGACTCAACTAAAAGGTATGTCATATACGAATCAAAGGAGATAACTCAACTAAAAGGTACGTCTTATAGGAATCTAAGGGGATGACTCGACTAAAAGGTACGTCTTAGAGGAATCAAGGGAAATGACTCGACTAAAAGGTACATCTTCAAGGAATCAAAGGAAATGACTCAACTAAAAGGTACGTATTATAGGAATCAAAGGGGATGACTCGACTAAAAGGTACGTCTTATAAGAATCAAAGGAAATGACTCGACTAAAAGGTACGTATTCTAGGGGTCAAAGGTGATGACTCGACTAAAAGGTACGTCTTATAGGATTCAAAGGTGATGACTCGACTAAAAGGTACTTCTTATAGGAATCAAAGGGGATAAGTCGACTAAAAGGTACGTCTTATAGGAATCAAAGGGGATGACTCGAATAAAAGGTACGTCTTATAGGAATCAAGTGAAATGACTCGACTATAAGGTACGTCTTCTAGGAATCAAGGGAAATGACTTGACTAAAAGGTACGTCTTATAGGAATCAAAGGAGATGACTCGACTAAAAGGTACGTCTTATAGGAATCAAAGGGGATGACTCGACTAAAAGGTACATCTTATAGGAATCAAGGGAAATGACTCGACTAAAAGGTACGTCTTCAAGGAATCAAAGGAAATGACTCAACTATAAGGTACGTCTTATAGGAATCAAAGGTGATGACTCGACTAAAAGGTACGTATTCTAGGGGTCAAAGTGGATGACTTGACTAAAAGGTACGTCTTATAGGAATCAAAGGAAATGACTCGACTAAAAGATACGTCTTATAGGAATCAAAGTAAATGACTCGACTAAAAGGTACGTCTTCTCGGGGTCAAAGGGGATGACTCGACTAAAAGGTACGTCTTATAGGAATCAAAGGGGATGACTCGACTAAAAGGTACTTCTTATAGGAATCAAAGGGGCTGACTCGACTAAAAGGTTCGTCTTATAGGAATCAAGGGAAATGACTTCACTAAAAGGCACATCTTTTAGGAATCAAAGGGGATGACTCGACTAAAAGGTACGTCTTATAGGAATCAAAGGGGATGACTCGACCAAAAGGTATGTCTTATAGGAATCCAAGGGGATGACTCGACTAAAAGGTACGTCTTATAGGAATCAAAGTGGATGACTCGACTAAATGGTACGTCTTATAGGAATCAAAGGAAATGACTCAACTAAAAGGTACGTCTTATAGGAATCAAAGGGGATGACTCAACTAAAAGGTAAGTCTTATAGGAATCAAAGGGGATGACTCGACTAAAAGGTACGTTTTATAGGAATCAAAGGGGATGACTCGACTAAAAGGTACGTCTTATAGGAATCAAAGGAAATGACTCGACTAAAAGGTACGTCTTCTAGGGGTCAAAAGGGAAGACTCGACTAAAAGGTACGTCTTATAGGAATCAAAGGGGATGACTCGACTAAAAGGTACTTCTTATAGGAATCAAAGGGGCTGACTCGACTAAAAGGCTCGTCTTATAGGAATCAAGGGAAATGACTTGACTAAAAGGCACATCTTTTAGGAATCAAAGGGGATGACTCGACTAAAAGGTACGTCTTATAGGAATCAAAGGGGATGACTCGACCAAAAGGTATGTCTTATAGGAATCCAAGGGGATTACTCGACTAAATGGTACCTCTTATAGGAATCAAAGTGGATGACTCGACTAAATGATACGTCTTATAGGAATCAAAGTGGATGACTCGACTAAATGGTACGTCTTATAGGAATCAAAGGAAAAGACTCGACTAAAAGGTACGTCTTATAGGAATCAAAGGGGATGACTCAACTAAAAGGTAAGTCTTATAGGAATCAAAGGGGATGACTCGACTAAAAGGTACGTTTTATAGGAATCAAAGGGGATGACTCGTCTAAAAGGTACGTCTTATAGGAATCAAGGGAAATGACTTGACTAAAAAGTACGTTTTCTAGGAATCAAAGAAAATGACTCAACTAAAAGGTACGTCATATACGAATCAAAAGAGATGACTCAACTAAAAGGTACGTCTTATAGGAATCAAAGGGGATGACTCGACTAAAAGGTACGTCTTATAGGAATCAAGTGAAATGACTCGACTAAAAGGTACGTCTTCTAGGAATCAAGGGAAATGACTCGACTAAAAGGTACGTCTTATAGGAATCAAAGGAGATGACTCGACTAAAAGGTACGTCTTATAGGAATCAAAGGGGATGACTCGACTAAAAGGTACGTCTTATAGGAATCAAAGGGGATGACTCGACTAAAAGGTACTTCTTATAGGAATCAAAGGGGCTGACTCGACTAAAAGGTTCGTCTTATAGGAATCAAGGGAAATGACTTCACTAAAAGGCACATCTTTTAGGAATCAAAGGGGATGACTCGACTAAAAGGTACGTCTTATAGGAATCAAAGGGGATGACTCGACCAAAAGGTATGTCTTATAGGAATCCAAGGGGATGACTCGACTAAAAGGTACGTCTTATAGGAATCAAAGTGGATGACTCGACTAAATGGTACGTCTTATAGGAATCAAAGGAAATGACTCAACTAAAAGGTACGTCTTATAGGAATCAAAGGGGATGACTCAACTAAAAGGTAAGTCTTATAGGAATCAAAGGGGATGACTCGACTAAAAGGTACGTTTTATAGGAATCAAAGGGGATGACTCGACTAAAAGGTACGTCTTATAGGAATCAAAGGTGATGACTCGACTAAAAGGTACTTCTTATAGGAATCAAAGCGGATAACTCGACTAAAAGGTACGTCTTATAGGAATCAAAGGGGATGACTCGACTAAAAGGTACGTCTTATAGGAATCAAGTGAAATGACTCGACTAAAAGGTACGTCTTCTAGGAATCAAGGGAAATGACTCGACTAAAAGGTACGTCTTATAGGAATCAAAGGAGATGACTCGACTAAAAGGTATGTCTTATAGGAATCAAAGGGGATGACTCTACTAAAAGGTACGTCTTATAGGAATCAAGGAAAATGACTCGACTAAAAGGTACGTCTTCAAGAAATCAAAGAAAATGACTCAACTATAAGGTACGTCTTATAGGAATCAAAGGTGATGACTCGACTACAAGGTACGTATTCTAGGGGTCAAAGTGGATGACTCGACTAAAAGGTACGTCTTATAGGAATCAAAGGAAATGACTCGACTAAAAGATACGTCTTATAGGAATCAAAGTAAATGACTCGACTAAAAGGTACGTCTTCTAGGGGTCAAAGGGGATAACTCGACTAAATGGTACATCTTATAGGAATCAAAGGGGATGACTCGACTAAAAGGTACGTCTTATAGGAATCAAAGGTGATGACTCGACTAAAAGGTACTTCTTATAGGAATCAAAGGGGATAACTCGACTAAAAGGTACGTCTTATAGGAGTCAAAGGGGATGACTCGACTAAAAGGTACGTCTTATAGGAATCAAGTGAAATGACTCGACTAAAAGGTACGTCTTCTAGGAATCAAAGGAAATGACTCGACTAAAAGGTACGTCTTATAGGAATCAAAGGAGATGACTCGACTAAAAGGTACGTCTTATAGGAATCAAAGGGGATGACTCGACTAAAAGGTACGTCTTATAGGAATCAAGGGAAATGACTCGACTAAAAGGTACGTCTTCAAGGAATCAAAGGAAATGATTCAACTATAAGGTACGTCTTATAGGAATCAAAGGTGATGACTCGACTAAAAGGTACGTATTCTAGGGGTCAAAGTGGATGACTCGACTAAAAGGTACGTCTTATAGGAATCAAAGGAAATGACTCTACTAAAAGATACGTCTTATAGGAATCAAAATAAATGACTCGACTAAATGGTACATCTTATAGGAATCAAAGGGGATGACTCGACTAAAAGGTACTTCTTATAGGAATCAAAGGGGCTGACTCGACTTAAAGGTTTGTCTTATAGGAATCAAGGGAAATGACTTCACTAAAAGGCACATCTTTTAGGAATCAAAGGGGATGACTCGACTAAAAGGTACGTCTTATAGGAATCAAAGGGGATGACTCGACCAAAAGGTACGTCTTATAGGAATCCATGGGGATGACTCGAGTAAAAGGTACGTCTTATAGGAATCAAAGTGGATGACTCGACTAAATGGTACGTCTTATAGGAATCAAAGGAAATGACTCGACTAAAAGGTACGTCTTATAGGAATCAAAGGGGATGACTCAACTAAAAGGTAAGTCTTATAGGAATCAAAGTGGATGACTCGACTAAAAGGTACGTTTTATAGGAATCAAAGGGGATGACTCGACTAAAAGGTACGTCTTATAGGAATCAAGGGAAATGACTCGACTAAAAAGTACGTTTTCTAGGAATCAAAGGAAATGACTCAACTAAAAGGTATGTCATATACGAATCAAAGGAGATAACTCAACTAAAAGGTACGTCTTATAGGAATCTAAGGGGATGACTCGACTAAAAGGTACGTGTTATAGGAATCAAGGGAAATGACTCGACTAAAAAGTACGTTTTCTAGGAATCAAAGAAAATGACTCAACTAAAAGGTACGTCATATACGAATCAAAAGAGCTGACTCAACTAAAAGGTACGTCTTATAGGAATCAAAGGGGATGACTCGACTAAAAGGTACGTCTTATAGGAATCAAGTGAAATGACTCGACTAAAAGGTACGTCTTCTAGGAATCAAGGGAAATGACTCGACTAAAAGGTACGTCTTATAGGAATCAAAGGAGATGACTCGACTAAAAGGTACGTCTTATAGGAATCAAAGGGGATGACTCGACTAAAAGGTACGTCTTATAGGAATCAAAGGGGATGACTCGACTAAAAGGTACTTCTTATAGGAATCAAAGGGGCTGACTCGACTAAAAGGTTCGTCTTATAGGAATCAAGGGAAATGACTTCACTAAAAGGCACATCTTTTAGGAATCAAAGGGGATGACTCGACTAAAAGGTACGTCTTATAGGAATCAAAGGGGATGACTCGACCAAAAGGTATGTCTTATAGGAATCCAAGGGGATGACTCGACTAAAAGGTACGTCTTATAGGAATCAAAGTGGATGACTCGACTAAATGGTACGTCTTATAGGAATCAAAGGAAATGACTCAACTAAAAGGTACGTCTTATAGGAATCAAAGGGGATGACTCAACTAAAAGGTAAGTCTTATAGGAATCAAAGGGGATGACTCGACTAAAAGGTACGTTTTATAGGAATCAAAGGGGATGACTCGACTAAAAGGTACGTCTTATAGGAATCAAAGGTGATGACTCGACTAAAAGGTACTTCTTATAGGAATCAAAGCGGATAACTCGACTAAAAGGTACGTCTTATAGGAATCAAAGGGGATGACTCGACTAAAAGGTACGTCTTATAGGAATCAAGTGAAATGACTCGACTAAAAGGTACGTCTTCTAGGAATCAAGGGAAATGACTCGACTAAAAGGTACGTCTTATAGGAATCAAAGGAGATGACTCGACTAAAAGGTATGTCTTATAGGAATCAAAGGGGATGACTCTACTAAAAGGTACGTCTTATAGGAATCAAGGAAAATGACTCGACTAAAAGGTACGTCTTCAAGAAATCAAAGAAAATGACTCAACTATAAGGTACGTCTTATAGGAATCAAAGGTGATGACTCGACTACAAGGTACGTATTCTAGGGGTCAAAGTGGATGACTCGACTAAAAGGTACGTCTTATAGGAATCAAAGGAAATGACTCGACTAAAAGATACGTCTTATAGGAATCAAAGTAAATGACTCGACTAAAAGGTACGTCTTCTAGGGGTCAAAGGGGATAACTCGACTAAATGGTACATCTTATAGGAATCAAAGGGGATGACTCGACTAAAAGGTACGTCTTATAGGAATCAAAGGTGATGACTCGACTAAAAGGTACTTCTTATAGGAATCAAAGGGGATAACTCGACTAAAAGGTACGTCTTATAGGAGTCAAAGGGGATGACTCGACTAAAAGGTACGTCTTATAGGAATCAAGTGAAATGACTCGACTAAAAGGTACGTCTTCTAGGAATCAAAGGAAATGACTCGACTAAAAGGTACGTCTTATAGGAATCAAAGGAGATGACTCGACTAAAAGGTACGTCTTATAGGAATCAAAGGGGATGACTCGACTAAAAGGTACGTCTTATAGGAATCAAGGGAAATGACTCGACTAAAAGGTACGTCTTCAAGGAATCAAAGGAAATGATTCAACTATAAGGTACGTCTTATAGGAATCAAAGGTGATGACTCGACTAAAAGGTACGTATTCTAGGGGTCAAAGTGGATGACTCGACTAAAAGGTACGTCTTATAGGAATCAAAGGAAATGACTCTACTAAAAGATACGTCTTATAGGAATCAAAATAAATGACTCGACTAAATGGTACATCTTATAGGAATCAAAGGGGATGACTCGACTAAAAGGTACTTCTTATAGGAATCAAAGGGGCTGACTCGACTTAAAGGTTTGTCTTATAGGAATCAAGGGAAATGACTTCACTAAAAGGCACATCTTTTAGGAATCAAAGGGGATGACTCGACTAAAAGGTACGTCTTATAGGAATCAAAGGGGATGACTCGACCAAAAGGTACGTCTTATAGGAATCCATGGGGATGACTCGAGTAAAAGGTACGTCTTATAGGAATCAAAGTGGATGACTCGACTAAATGGTACGTCTTATAGGAATCAAAGGAAATGACTCGACTAAAAGGTACGTCTTATAGGAATCAAAGGGGATGACTCAACTAAAAGGTAAGTCTTATAGGAATCAAAGTGGATGACTCGACTAAAAGGTACGTTTTATAGGAATCAAAGGGGATGACTCGACTAAAAGGTACGTCTTATAGGAATCAAGGGAAATGACTCGACTAAAAAGTACGTTTTCTAGGAATCAAAGGAAATGACTCAACTAAAAGGTATGTCATATACGAATCAAAGGAGATAACTCAACTAAAAGGTACGTCTTATAGGAATCTAAGGGGATGACTCGACTAAAAGGTACGTCTTAGAGGAATCAAGGGAAATGACTCGACTAAAAGGTACATCTTCAAGGAATCAAAGGAAATGACTCAACTAAAAGGTACGTATTATAGGAATCAAAGGGGATGACTCGACTAAAAGGTACGTCTTATAAGAATCAAAGGAAATGACTCGACTAAAAGGTACGTATTCTAGGGGTCAAAGGGGATGACTCGACTAAAAGGTACGTCTTATAGGATTCAAAGGTGATGACTCGACTAAAAGGTACTTCTTATAGGAATCAAAGGGGATAAGTCGACTAAAAGGTACGTCTTATAGGAATCATAGGGGATGACTCGAATAAAAGGTACGTCTTATAGGAATCAAGTGAAATGACTCGACTAAAAGGTACGTCTTCTAGGAATCAAGGGAAATGACTTGACTAAAAGGTACGTCTTATAGGAATCAAAGGAGATGACTCGACTAAAAGGTACGTCTTATAGGAATCAAAGGGGATGACTCGACTAAAAGGTACATCTTATAGTAATCAAGGGAAATGACTCGACTAAAAGGTACGTCTTCAAGGAATCAAAGGAAATGACTCAACTATAAGGTACGTCTTATAGGAATCAAAGGTGATGACTCGACTAAAAGGTACGTATTCTAGGGGTCAAAGTGGATGACTTGACTAAAAGGTACGTCTTATAGGAATCAAAGGAAATGACTCGACTAAAAGATACGTCTTATAGGAATCAAAGTAAATGACTCGACTAAAAGGTACGTCTTCTCGGGGTCAAAGGGGATGACTCGACTAAAAGGTACGTCTTATAGGAATCAAAGGGGATGACTCGACTAAAAGGTACTTCTTATAGGAATCAAAGGGGCTGACTCGACTAAAAGGTTCGTCTTATAGGAATCAAGGGAAATGACTTCACTAAAAGGCACATCTTTTAGGAATCAAAGGGGATGACTCGACTAAAAGGTACGTCTTATAGGAATCAAAGGGGATGACTCGACCAAAAGGTATGTCTTATAGGAATCCAAGGGGATGACTCGACTAAAAGGTACGTCTTATAGGAATCAAAGTGGATGACTCGACTAAATGGTACGTCTTATAGGAATCAAAGGAAATGACTCAACTAAAAGGTACGTCTTATAGGAATCAAAGGGGATGACTCAACTAAAAGGTAAGTCTTATAGGAATCAAAGGGGATGACTCGACTAAAAGGTACGTTTTATAGGAATCAAAGGGGATGATTCGACTAAAAGGTACGTCTTATAGGAATCAAAGGAAATGACTAGACTAAAAGGTACGTCTTCTAGGGGTCAAAAGGGAAGACTCGACTAAAAGGTACGTCTTATAGGAATCAAAGGGGATGACTCGACTAAAAGGTACTTCTTATAGGAATCAAAGGGGCTGACTCGACTAAAAGGCTCGTCTTATAGGAATCAAGGGAAATGACTTGACTAAAAGGCACATCTTTTAGGAATCAAAGGGGATGACTCGACTAAAAGGTACGTCTTATAGGAATCAAAGGGGATGACTCGACCAAAAGGTATGTCTTATAGGAATCCAAGGGGATTACTCGACTAAATGGTACCTCTTATAGGAATCAAAGTGGATGACTCGACTAAATGATACGTCTTATAGGAATCAAAGTGGATGACTCGACTAAATGGTACGTCTTATAGGAATCAAAGGAAAAGACTCGACTAAAAGGTACGTCTTATACGAATCAAAGGGGATGACTCAACTAAAAGGTAAGTCTTATAGGAATCAAAGGGGATGACTCGACTAAAAGGTACGTTTTATAGGAATCAAAGGGGATGGCTCGTCTAATAGGTACGTCTTATAGGAATCAAGGGAAATGACTTGACTAAAAAGTACGTTTTCTAGGAATCAAAGAAAATGACTCAACTAAAAGGTACGTCATATACGAATCAAAAGAGATGACTCAACTAAAAGGTACGTCTTATAGGAATCAAAGGGGATGACTCGACTAAAAGGTACGTCTTATAGGAATCAAGTGAAATGACTCGACTAAAAGGTACGTCTTCTAGGAATCAAAGGAAATGACTCGACTAAAAGGTACGTCTTATAGGAATCAAAGGAGATGACTCGACTAAAAGGTACGTCTTATAGGAATCAAAGGGGATGACTCGACTAAAAGGTACGTCTTATAGGAATCAAAGGGGATGACTCGACTAAAAGGTACTTCTTATAGGAATCAAAGGGGCTGACTCGACTAAAAGGTTCGTCTTATAGGAATCAAGGGAAATGACTTCACTAAAAGGCACATCTTTTAGGAATCAAAGGGGATGACTCGACTAAAAGGTACGTCTTATAGGAATCAAAGGGGATGACTCGACCAAAAGGTATGTCTTATAGGAATCCAAGGGGATGACTCGACTAAAAGGTACGTCTTATAGGAATCAAAGTGGATGACTCGACTAAATGGTACGTCTTATAGGAATCAAAGGTGATGACTCGACTAAAAGGTACTTCTTATAGGAATCAAAGCGGATAACTCGACTAAAAGGTACGTCTTATAGGAATCAAAGGGGATGACTCGACTAAAAGGTACGTCTTATAGGAATCAAGTGAAATGACTCGACTAAAAGGTACGTCTTCTAGGAATCAAGGGAAATGACTCGACTAAAAGGTACGTCTTATAGGAATCAAAGGAGATGACTCGACTAAAAGGTATGTCTTATAGGAATCAAAGGGGATGACTCTACTAAAAGGTACGTCTTATAGGAATCAAGGAAAATGACTCGACTAAAAGGTACGTCTTCAAGAAATCAAAGGAAATGACTCAACTATAAGGTACGTCTTATAGAAATCAAAGGTGATGACTCGACTACAAGGTACGTATTCTAGGGGTCAAAGTGGATGACTCGACTAAAAGGTACGTCTTATAGGAATCAAAGGAAATGACTCGACTAAAAGATACGTCTTATAGGAATCAAAGTAAATGACTCGACTAAAAGGTACGTCTTCTAGGGGTCAAAGGGGATAACTCGACTAAATGGTACATCTTATAGGAATCAAAGGGGATGACTCGACTAAAAGGTACGTCTTATAGGAATCAAAGGTGATGACTCGACTAAATGGTACGTCTAATAGGAATCAAAGGAAATGACTCAACTAAAAGGTACGTCTTATAGGAATCAAAGGGGATGACTCAACTAAAAGGTAAGTCTTATAGGAATCAAAGGGGATGACTCGACTAAAAGGTACGTTTTATAGGAATCAAAGGGGATGACTCGACTAAAAGGTACGTCTTATAGGAATCAAAGGTGATGACTCGACTAAAAGGTACTTCTTATAGGAATCAAAGCGGATAACTCGACTAAAAGGTACGTCTTATAGGAATCAAAGGGGATGACTCGACTAAAAGGTACGTCTTATAGGAATCAAGTGAAATGACTCGACTAAAAGGTACGTCTTCTAGGAATCAAGGGAAATGACTCGACTAAAAGGTACGTCTTATAGGAATCAAAGGAGATGACTCGACTAAAAGGTATGTCTTATAGGAATCAAAGGGGATGACTCTACTAAAAGGTACGTCTTATAGGAATCAAGGAAAATGACTCGACTAAAAGGTACGTCTTCAAGAAATCAAAGAAAATGACTCAACTATAAGGTACGTCTTATAGGAATCAAAGGTGATGACTCGACTACAAGGTACGTATTCTAGGGGTCAAAGTGGATGACTCGACTAAAAGGTACGTCTTATAGGAAAGGAAGGAAATGACTCGACTAAAAGATACGTCTTATAGGAATCAAAGTAAATGACTCGACTAAAAGGTACGTCTTCTAGGGGTCAAAGGGGATAACTCGACTAAATGGTACATCTTATAGGAATCAAAGGGGATGACTCGACTAAAAGGTACGTCTTATAGGAATCAAAGTGGATGACTCGACTAAATGGTACGTCTTATAGGAATCAAAGGAAATGACTCAACTAAAAGGTACGTCTTATAGGAATCAAAGGGGATGACTCAACTAAAAGGTAAGTCTTATAGGAATCAAAGGGGATGACTCGACTAAAAGGTACGTTTTATAGGAATCAAAGGGGATGACTCGACTAAAAGGTACGTCTTATAGGAATCAAAGGAAATGACTCGACTAAAAGGTACGTCTTCTAGGGGTCAAAAGGGAAGACTCGACTAAAAGGTACGTCTTATAGGAATCAAAGGGGATGACTCGACTAAAATGTACTTCTTATAGGAATCAAAGGGGCTGACTCGACTAAAAGGCTCGTCTTATAGGAATCAAGGGAAATGACTTGACTAAAAGGCACATCTTTTAGGAATCAAAGGGGATGACTCGACTAAAAGGTACGTCTTATAGGAATCAAAGGGGATGACTCGACCAAAAGGTATGTCTTATAGGAATCCAAGGGGATTACTCGACTAAATGGTACCTCTTATAGGAATCAAAGTGGATGACTCGACTAAATGATACGTCTTATAGGAATCAATGTGGATGACTCGACTAAATGGTACGTCTTATAGGAATCAAAGGAAAAGACTCGACTAAAAGGTACGTCTTATAGGAATCAAAGGGGATGACTCAACTAAAAGGTAAGTCTTATAGGAATCAAAGGGGATGACTCGACTAAAAGGTACGTTTTATAGGAATCAAAGGGGATGACTCGACTAAAAGGTACGTCTTATAGGAATCAAGGGAAATGACTTGACTAAAAAGTACGTTTTCTAGGAATCAAAGAAAATGACTCAACTAAAAGGTACGTCATATACGAATCAAAGGAGATGACTCAACTAAAAGGTACGTCTTATAGGAATCAAAGGGGATGACTCGACTAAAAGGTACGTCTTATAGGAATCAAGTGAAATGACTCGACTAAAAGGTACGTCTTCTAGGAATCAAGGGAAATGACTCGACTAAAAGATACGTCTTATAGGAATCAAAGGAGATGACTCGACTAAAAGGTACGTCTTATAGGAATCAAAGGGGATGACTCGACTAAAAGGTACGTCTTATAGGAATCAAAGGGGATGACTCGACTAAAAGGTACTTCTTATAGGAATCAAAGGGGCTGACTCGACTAAAAGGTTCGTCTTATAGGAATCAAGGGAAATGACTTCACTAAAAGGCACATCTTTTAGGAATCAAAGGGGATGACTCGACTAAAAGGTACGTCTTATAGGAATCAAAGGGGATGACTCGACCAAAAGGTATGTCTTATAGGAATCCAAGGGGATGACTCGACTAAAAGGTACGTCTTATAGGAATCAAAGTGGATGACTCGACTAAATGGTACGTCTTATAGGAATCAAAGGAAATGACTCAACTAAAAGGTACGTCTTATAGGAATCAAAGGGGATGACTCAACTAAAAGGTAAGTCTTATAGGAATCAAAGGGGATGACTCGACTAAAAGGTACGTTTTATAGGAATCAAAGGGGATGACTCGACTAAAAGGTACGTCTTATAGGAATCAAAGGAAATGACTCGACTAAAAGGTACGTCTTCTAGGGGTCAAAAGGGAAGACTCGACTAAAAGGTACGTCTTATAGGAATCAAAGGGGATGACTCGACTAAAAGGTACTTCTTATAGGAATCAAAGGGGCTGACTCGACTAAAAGGCTCGTCTTATAGGAATCAAGGGAAATGACTTGACTAAAAGGCACATCTTTTAGGAATCAAAGAGGATGACTCGACTAAAAGGTACGTTTTATAGGAATCAAAGGGGATGACTCGACCAAAAGGTATGTCTTATAGGAATCCAAGGGGATGACTCGACTAAATGGTATCTCTTATAGGAATCAAAGTGGATGACTCGACTAAATTGTACGTCTTATAGGAATCAAAGTGGATGACTCGACTAAATGGTACGTCTTATAGGAATCAATGGAAAAGACTCGACTAAAAGGTACGTCTTATAGGAATCAAAGGGGATGACTCAACTAAAAGGTAAGTCTAATAGGAATCAAAGGGGATGACTCGACTAAAAGGTACGTTTTATAGGAATCAAAGGGGATGACTCGACTAAAAGGTACGTCTTATAGGAATCAAGGGAAATGACTCGACTAAAAAGTACGTTTTCTAGGAATCAAAGAAAATAACTCAACTAAAAGGTACGTCATATACGAATCAAAGGAGATGACTCAACTAAAAGGTACGTCTTATAGGAATCAAAGGGTATGACTCGACTAAAAGGTACGTCTTATAGGAATCAAGTGAAATGACTCGACTAAAAGGTACGTCTTCTAGGAATCAAGGGAAATGACTCGACTAAAAGGTACGTCTTATAGGAATCAAAGGAGATGACTCGACTAAAAGGTACGTCTTATAGGAATCAAAGGGGATGACTCGACTAAAAGGTACGTCTTATAGGAATCAAGGGAAATGACTCGACTAAAAGGTACGTCTTCAAGGAATCATAGGAAATGACTCAACTATAAGGTACGTCTTATAGGAATCAAAGGTGATGACTCGACCAAAAGGTATGTCTTATAGGAATCCAAGGGGATGACTCGACTAAAAGGTACGTCTTATAGGAATCAAAGTGGATGACTCAACTAAATGGTACGTCTTATAGGAATCAAAGGAAATGACTCAACTAAAAGGTACGTCTTATAGGAATCAAAGGGGATGACTCAACTAAAAGGTAAGTCTTATAGGAATCAAAGGGGATGACTCGACTAAAAGGTACGTTTTATAGGAATCAAAGGGGATGACTCGACTAAAAGGTACGTCTTATAGGAATCAAAGGAAATGACTCGACTAAAAGGTACGTCTTCTAGGGGTCAAAAGGGAAGACTCGACTAAAAGGTACGTCTTATAGGAATCAAAGGGGATGACTCGACTAAAAGGTACTTCTTATAGGAATCAAAGGGGCTGACTCGACTAAAAGGCTCGTCTTATAGGAATCAAGGGAAATGACTTGACTAAAAGGCACATCTTTTAGGAATCAAAGAGGATGACTCGACTAAAAGGTACGTTTTATAGGAATCAAAGGGGATGACTCGACCAAAAGGTATGTCTTATAGGAATCCAAGGGGATGACTCGACTAAATGGTATCTCTTATAGGAATCAAAGTGGATGACTCGACTAAATTGTACGTCTTATAGGAATCAAAGTGGATGACTCGACTAAATGGTACGTCTTATAGGAATCAATGGAAAAGACTCGACTAAAAGGTACGTCTTATAGGAATCAAAGGGGATGACTCAACTAAAAGGTAAGTCTTATAGGAATCAAAGGGGATGACTCGACTAAAAGGTACGTTTTATAGGAATCAAAGGGGATGACTCGACTAAAAGGTACGTCTTATAGGAATCAAGGGAAATGACTCGACTAAAAAGTACGTTTTCTAGGAATCAAAGAAAATGACTCAACTAAAAGGTACGTCATATACGAATCAAAGGAGATGACTCAACTAAAAGGTACGTCTTATAGGAATCAAAGGGTATGACTCGACTAAAAGGTACGTCATATAGGAATCAAGTGAAATGACTCGACTAAAAGGTACGTCTTCTAGGAATCATGGGAAATGACTCGACTAAAAGGTACGTCTTATAGGAATCAAAGGAGATGACTCGACTAAAAGGTACGTCTTATAGGAATCAAAGGGGATGACTCGACTAAAAGGTACGTCTTATAGGAATCAAGGGAAATGACTCGACTAAAAGGTACGTCTTCAAGGAATCATAGGAAATGACTCAACTATAAGGTACGTCTTATAGGAATCAAAGGTGATGACTCGACTAAAAGGTACGTATTCTAGGGGTCAAAGTGGATGACTCGACTAAAAGGTACGTCTTATAGGAATCAAAGGAAATGACTCGACTAAAAGATACGTCTTATAGGAATCAAAGTAAATGACTCGACTAAAAGGTACGTCTTCTAGGGGTCAAAGGGGATGTCTCGACTAAAAGGTACGTCTTATAGGAATCAAAGGGGATGACTCGACTAAAAGGTACTTCTTATTGGAATCAAAGGGGCTGACTCGACTAAAAGGTTCGTCTTATAGGAATCAAGGGAAATGACTTCACTAAAAGGCACATCTTTTAGGAATCAAAGGGGATGACTCGACTAAAAGGTACGTCTTATAGGAATCAAAGGGGATGACTCGACCAAAAGGTATGTCTTATAGGAATCCAAGGGGATGACTCGACTAAAAGGTACGTCTTATAGGAATCAAAGTGGATGACTCGACTAAATGGTACGTCTTATAGGAATCAAAGGAAATGACTCAACTAAAAGGTACGTCTTATAGGAATCAAAGGGGATGACTCAACTAAAAGGTAAGTCTTATAGGAATCAAAGGAGATGACTCGACTAAAAGGTACGTCTTCTAGGAATCCAAGGGGATGACTCGACTAAAAGGTACGTCTTAGAGGAATCAAGGGAAATGACTCGACTAAAAAGTACGTCTTCAAGGAATCAAAGGAAATGACTCAACTAAAAGGTACGTATTATAGGAATCAAAGGGGATGACTCGACTAAAAGGTACGTCTTATAGGAATCCAAGTAAATGACTCGACTAAAAGGTACGTATTCTAGGGGTCAAAGGGGATGACTCGACTAAAAGGTACGTCTTATAGGAATCAAAGGTGATGACTCGACTAAAAGGTACTTCTTATAGGAATCAAAGGGGATAACTCGACTAAAAGGTACGTCTTATAGGAATCAAAGGGGATGACTCGACTAAAAGGTACGTCTTATAGGAATCAAGTGAAATGACTCGACTAAAAGGTACGTCTTCTAGGAATCAAAGGAAATGACTCGACTAAAAGGTACGTTTTATAGGAATCAAAGGAGATGACTCGACTAAAAGGTACGTCTTATAGGAATCAAAGGGGATGACTCGACTAAAAGGTACGTCTTATAGGAATCAAGGGAAATGACTCGACTAAAAGGTACGTCTTCAAGGAATCAAAGGAAATGACTCAACTATAAGGTACGTCTTATAGGAATCAAAGGTGATGACTCGACTAAAAGGTACGTATTCTAGGGGTCAAAGTGGATGACTCGACTAAAAGGTACGTCTTATAGGAATCAAAGGAAATGACTCGACTAAAAGATACGTCTTATAGGAATCAAAGGAAATGACTCGACTAAAAGGTACGTCTTATAGTAATCAAAGGAAATGACTCGACTAACAGGTACGTTTTCTAGGGGTCAAAGGGGATGACTC
This sequence comes from Capsicum pubescens, assembly GCA_030864215.1. Lineage (NCBI taxonomy): Eukaryota > Viridiplantae > Streptophyta > Magnoliopsida > Solanales > Solanaceae > Capsicum > Capsicum pubescens. Next base: position 268,844,680 of record CM061545.1, on the reverse strand, counting down.
GACTAAAAGGTACGTCTTATAGGAATCAAAGGGGATGACTCGACTAAAAGGTACGTCTTATAGGAATCAAATGGGCTGACTCGACTAAAAGGTACGTATTATTGGAATCAAGGGAAATGACTCGACTAAAAGGCACATCTTTTAGGAATCAAAGGGGATGACTCGACTAAAAGGTACGTCTTATAGGAATCAAAGGGGATGACTCGACCAAAAGGTACGTGTTATAAGAATCCAAGGGGATGACTCGACTAAAAGGTACGTCTTATAGGAATCAAGGGAAATGACTAGACTAAAAAGTACGTTTTCTAGGAATCAAAGGAAATGACTCAACGAAAAGGTACGTCATATACGAATCAAAGGAGATGACTCAACTAAAAGTTACGTCTTATAGGAATCTAAGGGGATGACTCGACTAAAAGGTACGTCTTAGAGGAATCTAGGGAAATGACTCGACTAAAAGGTACATCTTCAAGGAATCAAAGGGAATGACTCAACTAAAAGGTACGTATTATAGGAATCAATGGGGATGACTCGACTAAAAGGTACGTCTTATAGGAATCAAAGGAAATGACTCGACTAAAAGGTACGTAATCTAGGGGTCAAAGGGGATGACTCGACTAAAAGGTACGTCTTATAGTAATCAAAGGTGATGACTCGACTAAAAGGTACTTCTTATAGGAATCAAAGGTGATAACTCGACTAAAAGGTACGTCTTATAGGAGTCAAAGGGGATGACTCGACTAAAAGGTACGTCTTATAGGAATCAAGTGAAATGACTCGACTAAAAGGTACGTCTTCTAGGAATCAAAGGAAATGACTCGACTAAAAGGTACGTCTTATAGGAATCAAAGGAGATGACTCGACTAAAAGGTACGTCTTATTGGAATCAAAGGGGATGACTCGACTAAAAGGTACGTCTTATAGGAATCAAGGGAAATGACTCGACTAAAAGGTACGTCTTCAAGGAATCAAAGGAAATGACTCAACTATAAGGTACGTCTTATAGGAATCAAAGGTGATGACTCGACTAAAAGGTACGTATTCTAGGGGTCAAAGTGGATGACTCGACTAAAAGGTACGTCTTATAGGAATCAAAGGAAATGACTCCACTAAAAGATACGTCTTATAGGAATCAAAGTAAATGACTGGACTAAAAGGTACGTCTTCTAGGGGTCAAAGGGGATGACTCGACTAAATGGTACATCTTATAGGAATCAAAGGGGATGACTCGACTAAAAGGTACTTCTTATAGGAATCAAAGGGGCTGACTCGACTAAAAGGTTCGTCTTATAGGAATCAAGGGTAATGACTTCACTAAAAGGCACATCTTTTAGGAATCAAAGGGGATGACTAGACTAAAAGGTACGTCTTATAGGAATCAAAGGGGATGACTCGACCAAAAGGTACGTCTTATAGGAATCCATGGGGATGACTCGAGTAAAAGGTACGTCTTATAGGAATCAAAGTGGATGACTCGACTAAATGGTACGTCTTATAGGAATCAAAGGAAATGACTCGACTAAAAGGTACGTCTTATAGGAATCAAATGGGATGACTCAACTAAAAGGTAAGTCTTATAGGAATCAAAGGGGATGACTCGACTAAAAGGTACGTTTTATAGGAATCAAAGGGGATGACTCGACTAAAAGGTACGTCTTATAGGAATCAAAGGGGATGACTCGACTAAAAGGTACGTCCTATAGGAATCAAGGGAAATGACTCGACTAAAAGGTACGTCTTCAAGGAATCAAAGGAAATGACTCAACTATAAGGTACGTCTTATAGGAATCAAAGGTGATGACTCGACTAAAAGGTACGTATTCTAGGGGTCAAAGTTGATGACTCGACTAAAAGGTACGTCTTATAGGAATAAAAGGAAATGACTCGACTAAAAGATACGTCTTATAGGAATCAAAGGAAATGACTCGACTAAAAGGTCCGTCTTATAGGAATCAAAGGAAATGACTCGACTAAAAGGTACGTTTTCTAGGGGTCAAAGGGGATGACTCGACTAAAAGGTACGTCTTATAGGAATCAAAGGGGCTGACTCGACTAAAAGGTAAGTATTATTGGAATCAAGGGAAATGACTCGACTAAAAGGCACATCTTTTAGGAATCAAAGGGGATGACTCGACTAAAAGGTACGTCTTATAGGAATCAAAGGGGATGACTCGACCAAAAGGTACGTCTTATAGGAATCCAAGGGGATGACTCGACTAAAAGGTACGTCTTATAGGAATCAAAGTGGATGACTCGACTAAATGGTACGTCTTATAGGAATCAAAGTGGATGACTCGACTAAAAGGTACGTCTTATAGGAATCAAAGGGGATGACTCGAATAAAAGGTACGTCTTATAGGAATCAAGGGAAATGACTCGACTAAAAAGTACGTTTTCTAGGAATCAAAGGAATTGAATCAACTAAAAGGTACGTCATATACGAATCAAAGGAGATGACTCAACTAAAAGGTACGTCTTATAGGAATCCAAGGGGATGACTCGACTAAAAGGTACGTCTTAGAGGAATCAAGGGAAATGACTGGACTAAAAAGTACGTCTTCAAAGAATCAAAGGAAATGACTCAACTAAAAGGTACGTATTATAGGAATCAAAGGGGATGACTCGACTAAAAGGTACGTCTTATATGAATCCAAGTAAATGACTCGACTAAAAGGTACGTATTCTAGGGGTCAAAGGGGATGACTCGACTAAAAAGGTACGTCTTATAGGAATCAAAGGTGATGACTCGACTAAAAGGTACTTCATATAGGAATCAAAGGGGATAACTGGACTAAAAGGTACGTCTTATAGGAATCAAAGGGGATGACTCGACTAAAAGGTACGTCTTATAGGAATCAAGTGAAATGACTCGACTAAAAGGTACGTCTTCTAGGAATCAAAGGAAATGACTCGACTAAAAGGTACGTATTCTAGGGGTCAAAGGGGATGACTCGACTAAAAAGGTACATCTTATAGGAATCAAAGGTGATGACTCGACTAAAAGGTACTTCATATAGGAATCAAAGGGGATAACTGGACTAAAAGGTACGTCTTATAGGAATCAAAGGGGATGACTCGACTAAAAGGTACGTCTTATAGGAATCAAGTGAAATGACTCGACTAAAAGGTACGTCTTCTAGGAATCAAAGGAAATGACTCGACTAAAAGGTACGTTTTATAGTAATCAAAGGAGATGACTCGACTAAAAGGTACGTCTTATAGGAATCAAAGGGGATGACTCGACTAAAAGGTACGTCTTATAGGAATCAAGGGAAATGACTCGACTAAAAGGTACGTCTTCAAGGAATCAAAGGAAATGACTCAACTATAAGGTACGTCTTATAGGAATCAAAGGTGATGACTCGACTAAAAGGTACGTATTCTAGGGGTCAAAGTGGATGACTCGACTAAAAGGTACGTCTTATAGGAATCAAAGGAAATGACTCGACTAAAAGATACGTCTTATAGGAATCAAAGGAAATGACTCGACTAAAAGGTACGTCTTATAGTAATCACAGGAAATGACTCGACTAAAAGGTACGTTTTCTAGGGGTCAAAGGGGATGACTCGACTAAAAGGTACGTCTTATAGGAATCAAAGGGGATGACTCGACTAAAAGGTACGTCTTATAGAAATCAAATGGGCTGACTCGACTAAAAGGTACGTATTATTGGAATCAAGGGAAATGACTCGACTAAAAGGCACATCTTTTAGGAATCAAAGGGGATGACTCGACTAAAAGGTACGTCTTATAGGAATCAAAGGAAATAACTCGACTAAAAGGTACGTCTTATAGGATTCAAATGGGATGACTCAACTAAAAGGTAAGTCTTATAGGAATCAAAGGGGATGACTCGACTAAAAGGTACGTTTTATAGGAATCAAAGGGGATGACTCGACTAAAAGGTACGTCTTATAGGAATCAAAGGGGATGACTCGACTAAAAGGTACGTCCTATAGGAATCAAGGTAAATGACTCGACTAAAAGGTACGTCTTCAAGGAATCAAAGGAAATGACTCAACTATAAGGTACGTCTTATAGGAATCAAAGGTGATGACTCGACTAAAAGGTACGTTTTATAGGAATCAAAGGGGATGACTCGACTAAAAGGTACGTTTTATAGGAATCAAAGGGGATGACTCGACTAAAAGGTACGTCTTATAGGAATCAAAGGGGATGACTCGACTAAAAGGTACGTCCTATAGGAATCAAGGTAAATGACTCGACTAAAAGGTACGTCTTCAAGGAATCAAAGGAAATGACTCAACTAAAAGGTAAGTCTTATAGGAATCAAAGGGGATGACTCGACTAAAAGGTACGTTTTATAGGAATCAAAGGGGATGACTCGACTAAAAGGTACGTCTTATAGGAATCAAAGGGGATGACTCGACTAAAAGGTACGTCCTATAGGAATCAAGGGAAATGACTCGACTAAAAGGTACGTCTTCAAGGAATCAAAAGAAATGACTCAACTATAAGGTACGTCTTATAGGAATCAAAGGTGATGACTCGACTAAAAGGTACGTATTCTAGGGGTCAAAGTTGATGACTCGACTAAAAGGTACGTCTTATAGGAATAAAAGGAAATGACTCGACTAAAAGATACGTCTTATAGGAATCAAAGGAAATGACTCGACTAAAAGGTCCGTCTTATAGGAATCAAAGGAAATGACTCGACTAAAAGGTACGTTTTCTAGGGGTCAAAGGGGATGACTCGACTAAAAGGTACGTCTTATAGGAATCAAAGGGGCTGACTCGACTAAAAGGTACGTATTATTGGAATCAAGGGAAATGACTCGACTAAAAGGCACATCTTTTAGGAATCAAAGGGGATGACTCGACTAAAAGGTACGTCTTATAGGAATCAAAGGGGATGACTCGACCAAAAGGTACGTCTTATAGGAATCCAAGGGGATGACTCGACTAAAAGGTACGTCTTATAGGAATCAAAGTGGATGACTCGACTAAATGGTACGTCTTATAGGAATCAAAGTGGATGACTCGACTAAAAGGTACGTCTTATAGGAATCAAAGGGGATGACTCGAATAAAAGGTACGTCTTATAGGAATCAAGGGAAATGACTCGACTAAAAAGTACGTTTTCTAGGAATCAAAGGAATTGAATCAACTAAAAGGTACGTCATATACGAATCAAAGGAGATGACTCAACTAAAAGGTACGTCTTATAGGAATCCAAGGGGATGACTCGACTAAAAGGTACGTCTTAGAGGAATCAAGGGAAATGACTGGACTAAAAAGTACGTCTTCAAAGAATCAAAGGAAATGACTCAACTAAAAGGTACGTATTATAGGAATCAAAGGGGATGACTCGACTAAAAGGTACGTCTTATATGAATCCAAGTAAATGACTCGACTAAAAGGTACGTATTCTAGGGGTCAAAGGGGATGACTCGACTAAAAAGGTACGTCTTATAGGAATCAAAGGTGATGACTCGACTAAAAGGTACTTCATATAGGAATCAAAGGGGATAACTGGACTAAAAGGTACGTCTTATAGGAATCAAAGGGGATGACTCGACTAAAAGGTACGTCTTATAGGAATCAAGTGAAATGACTCGACTAAAAGGTACGTCTTCTAGGAATCAAAGGAAATGACTCGACTAAAAGGTACGTATTCTAGGGGTCAAAGGGGATGACTCGACTAAAAAGGTACATCTTATAGGAATCAAAGGTGATGACTCGACTAAAAGGTACTTCATATAGGAATCAAAGGGGATAACTGGACTAAAAGGTACGTCTTATAGGAATCAAAGGGGATGACTCGACTAAAAGGTACGTCTTATAGGAATCAAGTGAAATGACTCGACTAAAAGGTACGTCTTCTAGGAATCAAAGGAAATGACTCGACTAAAAGGTACGTTTTATAGTAATCAAAGGAGATGACTCGACTAAAAGGTACGTCTTATAGGAATCAAAGGGGATGACTCGACTAAAAGGTACGTCTTATAGGAATCAAGGGAAATGACTCGACTAAAAGGTACGTCTTCAAGGAATCAAAGGAAATGACTCAACTATAAGGTACGTCTTATAGGAATCAAAGGTGATGACTCGACTAAAAGGTACGTATTCTAGGGGTCAAAGTGGATGACTCGACTAAAAGGTACGTCTTATAGGAATCAAAGGAAATGACTCGACTAAAAGATACGTCTTATAGGAATCAAAGGAAATGACTCGACTAAAAGGTACGTCTTATAGTAATCACAGGAAATGACTCGACTAAAAGGTACGTTTTCTAGGGGTCAAAGGGGATGACTCGACTAAAAGGTACGTCTTATAGGAATCAAAGGGGATGACTCGACTAAAAGGTACGTCTTATAGAAATCAAATGGGCTGACTCGACTAAAAGGTACGTATTATTGGAATCAAGGGAAATGACTCGACTAAAAGGCACATCTTTTAGGAATCAAAGGGGATGACTCGACTAAAAGGTACGTCTTATAGGAATCAAAGGAAATAACTCGACTAAAAGGTACGTCTTATAGGATTCAAATGGGATGACTCAACTAAAAGGTAAGTCTTATAGGAATCAAAGGGGATGACTCGACTAAAAGGTACGTTTTATAGGAATCAAAGGGGATGACTCGACTAAAAGGTACGTCTTATAGGAATCAAAGGGGATGACTCGACTAAAAGGTACGTCCTATAGGAATCAAGGTAAATGACTCGACTAAAAGGTACGTCTTCAAGGAATCAAAGGAAATGACTCAACTATAAGGTACGTCTTATAGGAATCAAAGGTGATGACTCGACTAAAAGGTACGTATTCTAGGGGTCAAAGTGGATGACTCGACTAAAAGGTACGTCTTATAGGAATAAAAGGAAATGACTCGACTAAAAGATACGTCTTATAGGAATCAAAGGAAATGACTCGACTAAAAGGTACGTCTTATAGGAATCAAAGGAAATGACTCGACTAAAAGGTACGTTTTCTAGGGGTCAAAGGGGATGACTCGACAAAAAGGTACGTCTTATAGGAATCAAAGGGGATGACTCGACTAAAAGGTACGTCTTATAGGAATCTAAGGGGCTGACTCGACTAAAAGGTACGTATTATTGGAATCAAGGGAAATGACTCGACTAAAAGGCACATCTTTTAGGAATCAAAGGGGATGACTCGACTAAAAGGTACGTCTTATAGGAATCAAAGGGGATGACTCGACCAAAAGGTACGTCTTATAGGAATCCAAGGGGATGACTCGACTAAAAGGTACGTCTTATAGGAATCAAAGTGGATGACTCGACTAAATGGTACGTCTTATAGGAATCAAAGAAAATGACTCGACTAAAAGGTACGTCTTATAGGAATCAAAGGGGATGACTCAACTAAAAGGTAAGTCTTATAGGAATCAAAGGGGATGACTCGACTAAAAGGTACGTCTTATAGGAATCAAGGGAAATGACTCGACTAAAAAGTACGTTTTCTAGGAATCAAAGGAAATGAATCAACTAAAAGGTACGTCATATGCGAATCAAAGGAGATGACTCAACTAAAAGGTACGTCTTATAGGAATCCAAGGGGATGACTCGACTAAAAGGTACGTCTTAGAGGAATCAAGGGAAATGACTGGACTAAAAAGTACGTCTTCAAGGAATCAAAGGAAATGACTCAACTAAAAGGTACGTATTATAGGAATCAAAGGGGATGACTCGACTGAAAGGTACGTCTTATACGAATCCAAGTAAATGACTCGACTAAAAGGTACGTATTCTAGGGGTCAAAGGGGATGACTCGACTAAAAAGGTACGTCTTATAGGAATCAAAGGTGATGACTCGACTAAAAGGTACTTCATATAGGAATCAAAGGGGATAACTCGACTAAAAGGTACGTCTTATAGGAATCAAAGGGGATGACTCGACTAAAAGATACGTCTTATAGGAATCAAGTGAAATGACTCGACTAAAAGGTACGTCTTCTAGGAATCAAAGGAAATAACTCGACTAAAAGGTACGTTTTATAGGAATCAAAGGAGATGACTCGACTAAAAGGTACGTCTTATAGGAATCAAAGGGGATGACTCGACTAAAAGGTACGTCTTATAGGAATCAAGGGAAATGACTCGACTAAAAGGTACGTCTTCAAGGAATCAAAGGAAATGACTCAACTATAAGGTACGTCTTATAGGAATCAAAGGTGATGACTCGACTAAAAGGTACGTATTCTAGGGGTCAAAGTGGATGACTCGACTAAAAGGTACGTCTTATAGGAATCAAAGGAAATGACTCGACTAAAAGATACGTCTTATAGGAATCAATGGAAATGACTCGACTAAAAGGTACGTCTTATAGTAATCACAGGAAATGACTCGACTAAAAGGTACGTTCTCTAGGGGTCAAAGGGGATGACTCGACTAAAAGGTACGTCTTATAGGAATCAAAGGGGATGACTCGACTAAAAGGTACGTCTTATAGGAATCAAATGGGCTGACTCGACTAAAAGGTACGTATTATTGGAATCAAGGGAAATGACTCGACTAAAAGGCACATCTTTTAGGAATCAAAGGGGATGACTCGACTAAAAGGTACGTCTTATAGGAATCAAAGGGGATGACTCGACCAAAAGGTACGTCTTATAGGAATCCAAGGGGATGACTCGACTAAAAGGTACTTCTTATAGGAATCAAAGTGGATGACTCGACTAAATGGTACGTCTTATAGGAATCAAAGAAAATGACTCGACTAAAAGGTACGTCTTATAGGAATCAAAGGGGATGACTCAACTAAAAGGTAAGTCGTACAGGAATCAAAGGGGATGACTCGACTAAAAGGTACGTCTTATAGGAATCAATGGAAATGACTCGACTAAAAAGTACGTTTTCTAGGAATCAAAGGAAATGACTCAACGAAAAGGTACGTCATATACGAATCAAAGGAGATGACTCAACTAAAAGGTATGTCTTATAGGAATCTAAGGGGATGACTCGACTAAAAGGTACATCTTAGAGGAATCAAGGGAAATGACTCGACTAAAAGGTACATCTTCAAGGAATCAAAGGGAATGACTCAACTAAAAGGTACGTATTATAGGAATCAAAGGGGATGACTCGACTAAAAGGTACGTCTTATAGGAATCAAAGGAAATGACTCGACTAAAAGGTACGTAATCTAGGGGTCAAAGGGGATGACTCGACTAAAAGGTACGTCTTATAGGAATCAAAGGTGATGACTCGACTAAAAGGTACTTCTTATAGGAATCAAAGGGGATGACACGACTAAATGGTACGTCTTATAGGAATCAAAGGAAATGACTCGACTAAAAGGTACGTCTTATAGGAATCAAAGGGGATGACTCAACTATAAGGTAAGTCTTATAGGAATCAAAGGGGATGACTCTACTAAAAGGTATGTTTTATAGCAATCAAAGGGGATGACTCGACTAAAAGGTACGTCTTTTAGGAATCAAGGGAAATGACTCGACTAAAAAGTACGTTTTCTAGGAATCAAAGAAATGAATCAACTAAAAGGTACGTCATATACGAATCAAAGGAGATGACTCAACTAAAAGGTACGTCTTATAGGAATCCAAGGGGATGACTCGACTAAAAGGTACGTCTTAGAGGAATCAAGGGAAATGACTCGACTAAAAGGTACGTATTATAGGAATCAAAGGGGATGACTCGACTAAAAGGTACGTCTTATAGGAATCCAAGTAAATGACTCGACTAAAAGGTACGTATTCTAGGGGTCAAAGGGGATGACTCGACTAAAAGGTACGTCTTATAAGAATCAAAGGTGATGACTCGACTAAAAGGTACTTCTTATAGGAATCAAAGGGGATAAATCGACTAAAAGGTACGTCTTATAGGAATCAAAGGGGATGACTCGACTAAAAGGTACGTCTTATAGGAATCAAGTGATATGACTCGACTAAAAGGTACGTCTTCTAGGAATCAAAGGAAATGACTCGACTAAAAGGTACGTTTTATAGGAATCAAAGGAGATGACTCGACTAAAAGGTACGTCTTATAGGAATCAAAGGGGATGACTCGACTAAAAGGTACGTCTTATAAGAATCAAGGGAAATGAATCGACTAAAAGGTACGTCTTCAAGGAATCAAAGGAAATGACTCAACTATAAGGTACGTCTTATAGGAATCAAAGGTGATGACTCGACTAAAAGGTACGTATTCTAGGGGTCAAAGTGGATGACTCGACTAAAAGGTACGTCTTATAGGAATCAAAGGAAATGACTCGACTAAAAGATACGTCTTATAGGAATCAAAGGAAATGACTCGACTAAAAGGTACGTCTTATAGGAATCAAAGTAAATGACTCGACTAAAAGGTACGTTTTCTAGGGGTCAAAGGGGATGACTCGACTAAAAGGTACGTCTTATAGGAATCAAAGGGGATGACTCGACTAAAAGGTACGTCTTATAGGAATCTAAGGGGCTGACTCGACTAAAAGGTACGTATTATTGGAATCAAGGGAAATGACTCGACTAAAAGGCACATCTTTTAGGAATCAAAGGGGATGACTCGACTAAAAGGTACGTCTTATAAGAATCAAAGGGGATGACTCGACCAAAAGGTACGTCTTATAGGAATCCAAGGGGATGACTCGACTAAAAGGTACGTCTTATAGGAATCAAAGTGGATGACTCGACTAAATGGTACGTCTTATAGGAATCAAAGAAAATGACTCGACTAAAAGGTACGTCTTATAGGAATCAAAGGGGATGACTCAACTAAAAGGTAAGTCTTATTGGAATCAAAGGGGATGACTCGACTAAAAGGTACGTCTTATAGGAATCAAGGGAAATAACTCGACTAAAAAGTACGTTTTCTAGGAATCAAAGGAAATGACTCAACGAAAAGGTACGTCATATACGAATCAAAGGAGATGACTCAACTAAAAGGTATGTCTTATAGGAATCTAAGGGGATGACTCGACTAAAAGGTACATCTTAGAGGAATCAAGGGAAATGACTCGACTAAAAGGTACATCTTCAAGGAATCAAAGGGAATGACTCAACTAAAAGGTACGTATTATAGGAATCAAAGGGGATGACTCGACTAAAAGGTACGTCTTATAGGAATCAAAGGAAATGACTCGACTAAAAGGTACGTAATCTAGGGGTCAAAGGGGATGACTCGACTAAAAGGTACGTCTTATAGGAATCAAAGGTGATGACTCGACTAAAAGGTACTTCTTATAGGAATCAAAGGGGATGACACGACTAAATGGTACGTCTTATAGGAATCAAAGGAAATGACTCGACTAAAAGGTACGTCTTATAGGAATCAAAGGGGATGACTCAACTATAAGGTAAGTCTTATAGGAATCAAAGGGGATGACTCTACTAAAAGGTATGTTTTATAGCAATCAAAGGGGATGACTCGACTAAAAGGTACGTCTTTTAGGAATCAAGGGAAATGACTCGACTAAAAAGTACGTTTTCTAGGAATCAAAGAAATGAATCAACTAAAAGGTACGTCATATACGAATCAAAGGAGATGACTCAACTAAAAGGTACGTCTTATAGGAATCCAAGGGGATGACTCGACTAAAAGGTACGTCTTAGAGGAATCAAGGGAAATGACTCGACTAAAAGGTACGTATTATAGGAATCAAAGGGGATGACTCGACTAAAAGGTACGTCTTATAGGAATCCAAGTAAATGACTCGACTAAAAGGTACGTATTCTAGGGGTCAAAGGGGATGACTCGACTAAAAGGTACGTCTTATAAGAATCAAAGGTGATGACTCGACTAAAAGGTACTTCTTATAGGAATCAAAGGGGATAAATCGACTAAAAGGTACGTCTTATAGGAATCAAAGGGGATGACTCGACTAAAAGGTACGTCTTATAGGAATCAAGTGATATGACTCGACTAAAAGGTACGTCTTCTAGGAATCAAAGGAAATGACTCGACTAAAAGGTACGTTTTATAGGAATCAAAGGAGATGACTCGACTAAAAGGTACGTCTTATAGGAATCAAAGGGGATGACTCGACTAAAAGGTACGTCTTATAAGAATCAAGGGAAATGAATCGACTAAAAGGTACGTCTTCAAGGAATCAAAGGAAATGACTCAACTATAAGGTACGTCTTATAGGAATCAAAGGTGATGACTCGACTAAAAGGTACGTATTCTAGGGGTCAAAGTGGATGACTCGACTAAAAGGTACGTCTTATAGGAATCAAAGGAAATGACTCGACTAAAAGATACGTCTTATAGGAATCAAAGGAAATGACTCGACTAAAAGGTACGTCTTATAGGAATCAAAGTAAATGACTCGACTAAAAGGTACGTTTTCTAGGGGTCAAAGGGGATGACTCGACTAAAAGGTACGTCTTATAGGAATCAAAGGGGATGACTCGACTAAAAGGTACGTCTTATAGGAATCTAAGGGGCTGACTCGACTAAAAGGTACGTATTATTGGAATCAAGGGAAATGACTCGACTAAAAGGCACATCTTTTAGGAATCAAAGGGGATGACTCGACTAAAAGGTACGTCTTATAAGAATCAAAGGGGATGACTCGACCAAAAGGTACGTCTTATAGGAATCCAAGGGGATGACTCGACTAAAAGGTACGTCTTATAGGAATCAAAGTGGATGACTCGACTAAATGGTACGTCTTATAGGAATCAAAGAAAATGACTCGACTAAAAGGTACGTCTTATAGGAATCAAAGGGGATGACTCAACTAAAAGGTAAGTCTTATTGGAATCAAAGGGGATGACTCGACTAAAAGGTACGTCTTATAGGAATCAAGGGAAATAACTCGACTAAAAAGTACGTTTTCTAGGAATCAAAGGAAATGAATCAACTAAAAGGTACGTCATAGACGAATCAATGGAGATGACTCAACTAAAAGGTACGTCTTATAGGAATCCAAGGGGATGACTCGACTAAAAGGTACGTCTTAGAGGAATCAAGGGAAATGACTCGACTAAAAAGTACGTCTTCAAGGAATCAAAGGAAATGACTCAACTAAAAGGTACGTATTATAGGGATCAAAGGGGATGACTCGACTAAAAGGTACGTCTTATAGGAATCCAAGTAAATGACTCGACTAAAAGTTACGTATTCTAGGGGTCAAAGGGGATGACTCGACTAAAAGGTACGTCTTATAGGAATCAAAGGGGATGACTCGACTAAAAGGTACGTCTTATAGGAATCAAGTGAAATGACTCGACTAAAAGGTACGTCTTCTAGGAATCAAAGGAAATGACTCGACTAAAAGGTACGTTTTATTGGAATCAAAGGAGATGACTCGACTAAAAGGTACGTCTTATAGTAATCAAAGGGGATGACTCGACTACAAGGTACGTCTTATAGGAATCAAGGGAAATGACTCGACTAAAAGGTACGTCTTCAAGGAATCAAAGGAAATGACTCAACTATAAGGTACGTCTTATAGGAATCAAAGGTGATGACTCGACTAAAAGGTACGTATTCTAGGGGTCAAAGTGGATGACTCGACTAAAAGGTACGTCTTATAGGAATCAAAGGAAATGACTCGACTAAATGATACGTCTTATAGGAATCAAAGGAAATGACTCGACTAAAAGGTACGTCTTATAGTAATCAAAGGAAATTACTCGACTAAAAGGTACGTTTTCTAGGGGTCAAAGGGGATGACTCGAATAAAAGGTACGTCTTATAGGAATCAAAGGGGATGACTCGACTAAAAGGTACGTCTTATAGGAATCAAATGGGCTGACTCGACTAAAAGGTACGTATTATTGGAATCAAGGGAAATGACTCGACTAAAAGGCACATCTTTTAGGAATCAAAGGGGATGACTCGACTAAAAGGTACGTCTTATAGGAATCAAAGGGGATGACTCGACCAAAAGGTACGTGTTATAGGAATCCAAGGGGATGACTCGACTAAAAGGTACGTCTTATAGGAATCAAGGGAAATGACTAGACTAAAAAGTACGTTTTCTAGGAATCAAAGGAAATGACTCAACGAAAAGGTACGTCATATACGAATCAAAGGAGATGACTCAACTAAAAGGTACGTCTTATAGGAATCTAAGGGGATGACTCGACTAAAAGGTACGTCTTAGAGGAATCTAGGGAAATGACTCGACTAAAAGGTACATCTTCAAGGAATCAAAGGGAATGACTCAACTAAAAGGTACGTATTATAGGAATCAAAGGGGATGACTCGACTAAAAGGTACGTCTTATAGGAATCAAAGGAAATGACTCGACTAAAAGGTACGTAATCTAGGGGTCAAAGGGGATGACTCGACTAAAAGGTACGTCTTATAGGAATCAAAGGTGATGACTCGACTAAAAGGTACTTCTTATAGGAATCAAAGGTGATAACTCGACTAAAAGGTACGTCTTATAGGAGTCAAAGGGGATGACTCGACTAAAAGGTACGTCTTATAGGAATCAAGTGAAATGACTCGACTAAAAGGTACGTCTTCTAGGAATCAAAGGAAATGACTCGACTAAAAGGTACGTCTTATAGGAATCAAAGGAGATGACTCGACTAAAAGGTACGTATTATAGGAATCAAAGGGGATGACTCGACTAAAAGGTACGTCTTATAGGAATCAAGGGAAATGACTCGACTAAAAGGTACGTCATCAAGGAATCAAAGGAAATGACTCAACTATAAGGTACGTCTTATAGGAATCAAAGGTTATGACTCGACTAAAAGGTACGTATTCTAGGGGTCAAAGTGGATGACTCGACTAAAAGGTACGTCTTATAGGAATCAAAGGAAATGACTCCACTAAAAGATACGTCTTATAGGAATCAAAGGTGATGACTCGACTAAAAGGTACTTCTTATAGGAATCAAAGGGGATGACACGACTAAATGGTACGTCTTATAGGAATCAAAGGAAATGACTCGACTAAAAGGTACGTCTTATAGGAATCAAAGGGGATGACTCAACTATAAGGTAAGTCTTATAGGAATCAAAGGGGATGACTCTACTAAAAGGTATGTTTTATAGCAATCAAAGGGGATGACTCGACTAAAAGGTACGTCTTTTAGGAATCAAGGGAAATGACTCGACTAAAAAGTACGTTTTCTAGGAATCAAAGAAATGAATCAACTAAAAGGTACGTCATATACGAATCAAAGGAGATGACTCAACTAAAAGGTACGTCTTATAGGAATCCAAGGGGATGACTCGACTAAAAGGTACGTCTTAGAGGAATCAAGGGAAATGACTCGACTAAAAGGTACGTATTATAGGAATCAAAGGGGATGACTCGACTAAAAGGTACGTCTTATAGGAATCCAAGTAAATGACTCGACTAAAAGGTACGTATTCTAGGGGTCAAAGGGGATGACTCGACTAAAAGGTACGTCTTATAAGAATCAAAGGTGATGACTCGACTAAAAGGTACTTCTTATAGGAATCAAAGGGGATAACTCGACTAAAAGGTACGTCTTATAGGAATCAAAGGGGATGACTCGACTAAAAGGTACGTCTTATAGGAATCAAGTGATATGACTCGACTAAAAGGTACGTCTTCTAGGAATCAAAGGAAATGACTCGACTAAAAGGTACGTTTTATAGGAATCAAAGGAGATGACTCGACTAAAAGGTACGTCTTATAGGAATCAAAGGGGATGACTCGACTAAAAGGTACGTCTTATAAGAATCAAGGGAAATGAATCGACAAAAAGGTACGTCTTCAAGGAATCAAAGGAAATGACTCAACTATAAGGTACGTCTTATAGGAATCAAAGGTGATGACTCGACTAAAAGGTACGTATTCTAGGGGTCAAAGTGGATGACTCGACTAAAAGGTACGTCTTATAGGAATCAAAGGAAATGACTCGACTAAAAGATACGTCTTATAGGAATCAAAGGAAATGACTCGACTAAAAGGTACGTCTTATAGGAATCAAAGTAAATGACTCGACTAAAAGGTACGTTTTCTAGGGGTCAAAGGGGATGACTCGACTAAAAGGTACGTCTTATAGGAATCAAAGGGGATGAATCGACTAAAAGGTACGTCTTATAGGAATCTAAGGGGCTGACTCGACTAAAAGGTACGTATTATTGGAATCAAGGGAAATGACTCGACTAAAAGGCACATCTTTTAGGAATCAAAGGGGATGACTCGACTAAAAGGTACGTCTTATAAGAATCAAAGGGGATGACTCGACCAAAAGGTACGTCTTATAGGAATCCAAGGGGATGACTCGACTAAAAGGTACGTCTTATAGGAATCAAAGTGGATGACTCGACTAAATGGTACGTCTTATAGGAATCAAAGAAAATGACTCGACTAAAAGGTACGTCTTATAGGAATCAAAGGGGATGACTCAACTAAAAGGTAAGTCTTATTGGAATCAAAGGGGATGACTCGACTAAAAGGTACGTCTTATAGGAATCAAGGGAAATAACTCGACTAAAAAGTACGTTTTCTAGGAATCAAAGGAAATGAATCAACTAAAAGGTACGTCATAGACGAATCAAAGGAGATGACTCAACTAAAAGGTACGTCTTATAGGAATCCAAGGGGATGACTCGACTAAAAGGTACGTCTTAGAGGAATCAAGGGAAATGACTCGACTAAAAAGTACGTCTTCAAGGAATCAAAGGAAATGACTCAACTAAAAGGTACGTATTATAGGGATCAAAGGGGATGACTCGACTAAAAGGTACGTCTTATAGGAATCCAAGTAAATGACTCGACTAAAAGTTACGTATTCTAGGGGTCAAAGGGGATGACTCGACTAAAAGGTACGTCTTATAGGAATCAAAGGGGATGACTCGACTAAAAGGTACGTCTTATAGGAATCAAGTGAAATGACTCGACTAAAAGGTACGTCTTCTAGGAATCAAAGGAAATGACTCGACTAAAAGGTACGTTTTATTGGAATCAAAGGAGATGACTCGACTAAAAGGTACGTCTTATAGTAATCAAAGGGGATGACTCGACTACAAGGTACGTCTTATAGGAATCAAGGGAAATGACTCGACTAAAAGGTACGTCTTCAAGGAATCAAAGGAAATGACTCAACTATAAGGTACGTCTTATAGGAATCAAAGGTGATGACTCGACTAAAAGGTACGTATTCTAGGGGTCAAAGTGGATGACTCGACTAAAAGGTACGTCTTATAGGAATCAAAGGAAATGACTCGACTAAATGATACGTCTTATAGGAATCAAAGGAAATGACTCGACTAAAAGGTACGTCTTATAGTAATCAAAGGAAATTACTCGACTAAAAGGTACGTTTTCTAGGGGTCAAAGGGGATGACTCGAATAAAAGGTACGTCTTATAGGAATCAAAGGGGATGACTCGACTAAAAGGTACGTCTTATAGGAATCAAATGGGCTGACTCGACTAAAAGGTACGTATTATTGGAATCAAGGGAAATGACTCGACTAAAAGGCACATCTTTTAGGAATCAAAGGGGATGACTCGACTAAAAGGTACGTCTTATAGGAATCAAAGGGGATGACTCGACCAAAAGGTACGTGTTATAGGAATCCAAGGGGATGACTCGACTAAAAGGTACGTCTTATAGGAATCAAGGGAAATGACTAGACTAAAAAGTACGTTTTCTAGGAATCAAAGGAAATGACTCAACGAAAAGGTACGTCATATACGAATCAAAGGAGATGACTCAACTAAAAGGTACGTCTTATAGGAATCTAAGGGGATGACTCGACTAAAAGGTACGTCTTAGAGGAATCTAGGGAAATGACTCGACTAAAAGGTACATCTTCAAGGAATCAAAGGGAATGACTCAACTAAAAGGTACGTATTATAGGAATCAAAGGGGATGACTCGACTAAAAGGTACGTCTTATAGGAATCAAAGGAAATGACTCGACTAAAAGGTACGTAATCTAGGGGTCAAAAGGGATGACTCGACTAAAAGGTACGTCTTATAGGAATCAAAGGTGATGACTCGACTAAAAGGTACTTCTTATAGGAATCAAAGGTGATAACTCAACTAAAAGGTACGTCTTATAGGAGTCAAAGGGGATGACTCGACTAAAAGGTACGTCTTATAGGAATCAAGTGAAATGACTCGACTAAAAGGTACGTCTTCTAGGAATCAAAGGAAATGACTCGACTAAAAGGTACGTCTTATAGGAATCAAAGGAGATGACTCGACTAAAAGGTACGTATTATAGGAATCAAAGGGGATGACTCGACTAAAAGGTACGTCTTATAGGAATCAAGGGAAATGACTCGACTAAAAGGTACGTCATCAAGGAATCAAAGGAAATGACTCAACTATAAGGTACGTCTTATAGGAATCAAAGGTTATGACTCGACTAAAAGGTACGTATTCTAGGGGTCAAAGTGGATGACTCGACTAAAAGGTACGTCTTATAGGAATCAAAGGAAATGACTCCACTAAAAGATACGTCTTATAGGAATCAAAGTAAATGACTCGACTAAAAGGTACGTCTTCTAGGGGTCAAAGGGGATGACTCGACTAAATGGTACATCTTATAGGAATCAAAGGGGATGACTCGACTAAAAGGTACTTCTTATAGGAATCAAAGGGGCTGACTCGACTAAAAGGTTCGTCTTATAGGAATCAAGGGTAATGACTTCACTAAAAGGCACATCTTATAGGAATCAAAGGGGATGACTAGACTAAAAGGTACGTCTTATAGGAATCAAAGGGGATGACTCGACCAAAAGGTACGTCTTATAGGAATCCATGGGGATGACTCGAGTAAAAGGTACGTCTTATAGGAATCAAAGTGGATGACTCGACTAAATGGTACGTCTTCTAGGAATCAAAGGAAATGACTCGACTAAAAGGTACGTCTTATAGGAATCAAAGGGGATGACTCAACTAAAAGGTAAGTCTTATAGGAATCAAAGGGGATGACTCGACTAAAAGGTACGTTTTATAGGAATCAAAGGGGATGACTCGACTAAAAGGTACGTCTTATAGGAATCAAGGGAAATGACTCGACTAAAAGGTACGTTTTCTAGGAATCAAAGGAAATGACTCAACTAAAAGGTACGTCATATACGAATCAAAGGAGATGACTCAACTAAAAGGTACGTCTTATAGGAATCTAAGGGGATGACTCAACTAAAAGGTACGTCTTATAGGAATCAAAGGGGATGACTCGACTAAAAGGTACTTCTTATAGGAATCAAAGGGGCTGACTTGACTAAAAGGTACGTCTTATACGAATCAAAGGAGATGACTCAACTAAAAGGTATGTCTTATAGGAATCTAAGGGGATGACTCGACTAAAAGGTACATCTTAGAGGAATCAAGGGAAATGACTCGACTAAAAGGTACATCTTCAAGGAATCAAAGGGAATGACTCAACTAAAAGGTACGTATTATAGGAATCAAAGGGGATGACTCGACTAAAAGATACGTCTTATAGGAATCAAAGGAAATGACTCGACTAAAAGGTACGTAATCTAGGGGTCAAAGGGGATGACTCGACTAAAAGGTACGTCTTATAGGAATCAAAGGTGATGACTCGACTAAAAGGTACTTCTTATAGGAATCAAAGGGGATGACACGACTAAATGGTACGTCTTATAGGAATCAAAGGAAATGACTCGACTAAAAGGTACGTCTTATAGGAATCAAAGGGGATGACTCAACTATAAGGTAAGTCTTATAGGAATCAAAGGGGATGACTCTACTAAAAGGTATGTTTTATAGCAATCAAAGGGGATGACTCGACTAAAAGGTACGTCTTTTAGGAATCAAGGGAAATGACTCGACTAAAAAGTACGTTTTCTAGGAATCAAAGAAATGAATCAACTAAAAGGTACGTCATATACGAATCAAAGGAGATGACTCAACTAAAAGGTACGTCTTATAGGAATCCAAGGGGATGACTCGACTAAAAGGTACGTCTTAGAGGAATCAAGGGAAATGACTCGACTAAAAGGTACGTATTATAGGAATCAAAGGGGATGACTCGACTAAAAGGTACGTCTTATAGGAATCCAAGTAAATGACTCGACTAAAAGGTACGTATTCTAGGGGTCAAAGGGGATGACTCGACTAAAAGGTACGTCTTATAAGAATCAAAGGTGATGACTCGACTAAAAGGTACTTCTTATAGGAATCAAAGGGGATAACTCGACTAAAAGGTACGTCTTAGAGGAATCAAAGGGGATGACTCGACTAAAAGGTACGTCTTATAGGAATCAAGTGATATGACTCGACTAAAAGGTACGTCTTCTAGGAATCAAAGGAAATGACTCGACTAAAAGGTACGTTTTATAGGAATCAAAGGAGATGACTCGACTAAAAGGTACGTCTTATAGGAATCAAAGGGGATGACTCGACTAAAAGGTACGTCTTATAAGAATCAAGGGAAATGACTCGACTAAAAGGTACGTCTTCAAGGAATCAAAGGAAATGACTCAACTATAAGGTACGTCTTATAGGAATCAAAGGTGATGACTCGACTAAAAGGTACGTATTCTAGGGGTCAAAGTGGATGACTCGACTAAAAGGTACGTCTTATAGGAATCAAAGGAAATGACTCGACTAAAAGATACGTCTTATAGGAATCAAAGGAAATGACTCGACTAAAAGGTACGTCTTATAGGAATCAAAGTAAATGACTCGACTAAAAGGTACGTTTTCTAGGGGTCAAAGGGGATGACTCGACTAAAAGGTACGTCTTATAGGAATCAAAGGGGATGACTCGACTAAAAGGTACGTCTTATAGGAATCTAAGGGGCTGACTCGACTAAAAGGTACGTATTATTGGAATCAAGGGAAATGACTCGACTAAAAGGCACATCTTTTAGGAATCAAAGGGGATGACTCGACTAAAAGGTACGTCTTATAAGAATCAAAGGGGATGACTCGACCAAAAGGTACGTCTTATAGGAATCCAAGGGGATGACTCGACTAAAAGGTACGTCTTATAGGAATCAAAGTGGATGACTCGACTAAATGGTACGTCTTATAGGAATCAAAGAAAATGACTCGACTAAAAGGTACGTCTAATAGGAATCAAAGGGGATAACTCAACTAAAAGGTAAGTCTTATTGGAATCAAAGGGGATGACTCGACTAAAAGGTACGTCTTATAGGAATCAAGGGAAATAACTCGACTAAAAAGTACGTTTTCTAGGAATCAAAGGAAATGAATCAACTAAAAGGTACGTCATAGACGAATCAAAGGAGATGACTCAACTAAAAGGTACGTCTTATAGGAATCCAAGGGGATGACTCGACTAAAAGGTACGTCTTAGAGGAATCAAGGGAAATGACTCGACTAAAAAGTACGTCTTCAAGGAATCAAAGGAAATGACTCAACTAAAAGGTACGTATTATAGGAATTAAAGGGGATGACTCGACTAAAAGGTACGTCTTATAGGAATCCAAGTAAATGACTCGACTAAAAGTTACGTATTCTAGGGGTCAAAGGGGATGACTCGACTAAAAGGTACGTCTTATAGGAATCAAGGGTGATGACTCGACTAAAAGGTACTTCTTATAGGAATCAAAGGGGATAACTCGACAAAAAGGTACGTCTTATAGGAATCAAAGGGGATGACTCGACTAAAAGGTACGTCTTATAGGAATCAAGTGAAATGACTCGACTAAAAGGTACGTCTTCTAGGAATCAAAGGAAATGACTCGACTAAAAGGTACGTTTTATAGGAATCAAAGGAGATGACTCGACTAAAAGGTACGTCTTATAGTAATCAAAGGGGATGACTCGACTAAAAGGTACGTCTTATAGGAATCAAGGGAAATGACTCGACTAAAAGGTACGTCTTCAAGGAATCAAAGGAAATGACTCAACTATAAGGTACGTCTTATAAGAATCAAAGGTGATGACTCGACTAAAAGGTACGTATTCTAGGGGTCAAAGTGGATGACTCGACTAAAAGGTACGTCTTATAGGAATCAAAGGAAATGACTCGACTAAAAGATACGTCTTATAGGAATCAAAGGAAATGACTCGACTAAAAGGTACGTCTTATAGTAATCAAAGGAAATTACTCGACTAAAAGGTACGTTTTCTAGGGGTCAAAGGGGATGACTCGAATAAAAGGTACGTCTTATAGGAATCAAAGGGGATGACTCGACTAAAAGGTACGTCTTATAGGAATCAAATGGGCTGACTCGACTAAAAGGTACATATTATTGGAATCAAGGGAAATGACTCGACTAAAAGGCACATCTTTTAGGAATCAAAGGGGATGACTCGACTAAAAGGTACGTCTTATAGGAATCAAAGGGGATGACTCGACCAAAAGGTACGTGTTATAGGAATCCAAGGGGATGACTCGACTAAAAGGTACGTCTTATAGGAATCAAGGGAAATGACTAGACTAAAAAGTACGTTTTCTAGGAATCAAAGGAAATGACTCAACGAAAAGGTACGTCATATACGAATCAAAGGAGATGACTCAACTAAAAGGTACGTCTTATAGGAA
This sequence comes from Capsicum pubescens, assembly GCA_030864215.1. Classification (NCBI taxonomy): domain Eukaryota; kingdom Viridiplantae; phylum Streptophyta; class Magnoliopsida; order Solanales; family Solanaceae; genus Capsicum; species Capsicum pubescens. The sequence goes on along the minus strand of CM061545.1, from coordinate 268,822,309 downwards.
TCTAAGGGGATGACTCGACTAAAAGGTACGTCTTAGAGGAATCTAGGGAAATGATTCGACTAAAAGGTATATCTTCAAGGAATCAAAGGGAATGACTCAACTAAAAGGTACGTATTATAGGAATCAAAGGGGATGACTCGACTAAAAGGTACGTCTTATAGGAATCAAAGGAAATGACTCGACTAAAAGGTACGTAATCTAGGGGTCAAAGGGGATGACTCGACTAAAAGGTACGTCTTATAGGAATCAAAGGTGATGACTCGACTAAAAGGTACTTCTTATAGGAATCAAAGGTGATAACTCGACTAAAAGGTACGTCTTATAGGAGTCAAAGGGGATGACTCGACTAAAAGGTACGTCTTATAGGAATCAAGTGAAATGACTCGACTAAAAGGTACGTCTTCTAGGAATCAAAGGAAATGACTCGACTAAAAGGTACGTCTTATAGGAATCAAAGGAGATGACTCGACTAAAAGGTACGTATTATAGGAATCAAAGGGGATGACTCGACTAAAAGGTACGTCTTATAGGAATCAAGGGAAATGACTCGACTAAAAGGTACGTCATCAAGGAATCAAAGGAAATGACTCAACTATAAGGTACGTCTTATAGGAATCAAAGGTGATGACTCGACTAAAAGGTACGTATTCTAGGGGTCAAAGTGGATGACTCGACTAAAAGGTACGTCTTATAGGAATCAAAGGAAATGACTCCACTAAAAGATACGTCTTATAGGAATCAAAGTAAATGACTCGACTAAAAGGTACGTCTTCTAGGGGTCAAAGGGGATGACTCGACTAAATGGTACATCTTATAGGAATCAAAGGGGATGACTCGACTAAAAGGTACTTCTTATAGGAATCAAAGGGGCTGACTCGACTAAAAGGTTCGTCTTATAGGAATCAAGGGTAATGACTTCACTAAAAGGCACATCTTTTAGGAATCAAAGGGGATGACTAGACTAAAAGGTACGTCTTATAGGAATCAAAGGGGATGACTCGACCAAAAGGTACGTCTTATAGGAATCCATGGGGATGACTCGAGTAAAAGGTACATCTTATAGGAATCAAAGTGGATGACTCGACTAAATGGTACGTCTTCTAGGAATCAAAGGAAATGACTCGACTAAAAGGTACGTCTTATAGGAATCAAAGGGGATGACTCAACTAAAAGGTAAGTCTAATAGGAATCAAAGGGGATGACTCGACTAAAAGGTACGTTTTATAGGAATCAAAGGGGATGACTCGACTAAAAGGTACGTCTTATAGGAATCAAGGGAAATGACTCGATTAAAAGGTACGTTTTCTAGGAATCAAAGGAAATGACTCAACTAAAAGGTACGTCATATACGAATCAAAGGAGATGACTCAACTAAAAGGTACGTCTTATAGGAATCTAAGGGGATGACTCAACTAAAAGGTACGTCTTATAGGAATCAAAGGGGATGACTCGACTAAAAGGTACTTCTTAAAGGAATCAAAGGGGCTGACTTGACTAAAAGGTTCGTCATATAGGAATCAAGGGAAATGACTAGACTAAAAGACACATCTTTTAGGAATCAAAGGGGATGACTCGACTAAAAGGTACGTCTTATAGGAATCAAAGGGGATGACTCGACCAAATGGTATGTCTTATAGGAATCCAAGGGGATGACTCGACTAAAAGGTACGTCTTATAGGAATCAATGTGGATAACTCGACTAAATGGTACGTCTTATAGAAATCAAAGGAAATGACTCGACTAAAAGGTACGTCTTATAGGAATCAAAGGGGATGACTCGACTAAAAGGTACGTCTTATAGGAATCAAAGGGGATGACTCGACTAAAAGGTACGTTTTATTGGAATCAATGGGGATGACTCGACTAAAAGGTACGTCTTATAGGAATCTGGGGAAATGATTCGACTAAAAGGTATGTTTTCTAGGAATCAAAGGAAATGACTCAACTAAAAGGTACGTCATATACTAATCAAAGGAGATGACCCAACTAAAACGTACGTCTTATAGGAATCAAAGGGGATGACTCGACTAAAAGGTACGTCTTATAGGAATCAAAGGGGATGACTCGACTAAAAGGTACGTCTTATAGGAATCAAAGGGGCTGACTCGACTAAAAGGTATGTATTATTGGAATCAAGGGAAATGACTCGACTAAAAGGCTCATCTTTTAGGAATCAAAAGGGATGACTCGACTAAAAGGTACGTCTTATAGGAATCAAAGGGGATGACTCGACCAAAAGGTACGTCTTATAGGAATCCAAGGGGATGACTCGACTAAAAGGTACGTCTTATAGGAATCAAAGTGGATGACTCGACTAAATGGTACGTCTTATAGGAATCAAAGAAAATGACTCGACTAAAAGGTACGTCTTATAGGAATCAAAGGGGATGACTCAACTAAAAGGTAAGTCTTATAGGAATCAAAGGGGATGACTCGACTAAAAGGTACGTCTTATAGGAATCAAGGGAAATGACTCGACTAAAAAGTACGTTTTCTAGGAATCAAAGGAAATGACTCAACTAAAAGGTATGTCATATACGAATTAAAGGAGATGACTCAACTAAAAGGTACGTCTTATAGGAATCTAAGGGGATGACTCGACTAAAAGGTACGTCTTAGAGGAATCAAGGGAAATGACTCGACTAAAAGGTACATCTTCAAGGAATCAAAGGAAATGACTCAACTAAAAGGTACGTATTATAGGAATCAAAGGGGATGACTCGACTAAAAGGTACGTCTTATAAGAATCAAAGGAAATGACTCGACTAAAAGGTACGTATTCTAGGGGTCAAAGGGGATGACTCGACTAAAAGGTACGTCTTATAGGAATCAAAGGTGATGACTCGACTAAAAGGTACTTCTTATAGGAATCAAAGCGGATAACTCGACTAAAAGGTACGTCTTATAGGAATCAAAGGGGATGACTCGACTAAAAGGTACGTCTTATAGGAATCAAGTGAAATGACTCGACTAAAAGGTACGTCTTCTAGGAATCAAGGGAAATGACTCGACTAAAAGGTACGTCTTATAGGAATCAAAGGAGATGACTCGACTAAAAGGTATGTCTTATAGGAATCAAAGGGGATGACTCTACTAAAAGGTACGTCTTATAGGAATCAAGGAAAATGACTCGACTAAAAGGTACGTCTTCAAGGAATCAAAGGAAATGACTCAACTATAAGGTACGTCTTATAGGAATCAAAGGTGATGACTCGACTACAAGGTACGTATTCTAGGGGTCAAAGTGGATGACTCGACTAAAAGGTACGTCTTATAGGAATCAAAGGAAATGACTCGACTAAAAGATACGTCTTATAGGAATCAAAGTAAATGACTCGACTAAAAGGTACGTCTTCTAGGGGTCAAAGGGGATAACTCGACTAAATGGTACATCTTATAGGAATCAAAGGGGATGACTCGACTAAAAGGTACGTCTTATAGGAATCAAAGGTGATGACTCGACTAAAAGGTACTTCTTATAGGAATCAAAGGGGATGACTCGACTAAAAGGTACGTCTTATAGGAATCAAGGGAAATGACTCGACTAAAAGGTACGTTTTCTAGGAATCAAAGGAAATGACTCAACTAAAAGGTACGTCATATACGAATCAAAGGAGATGACTCAACTAAAAGGTACGTCTCATAGGAATCTAAGGGGACGACTCAACTAAAAGGTACGTCTTATAGGAATCAAAGGGGATGACTCGACTAAAAGGTACTTCTTATAGGAATCAAAGGGGCTGACTTGACTAAAAGGTTCGTCATATAGGAATCAAGGGAAATGACTAGACTAAAAGACACATCTTTTAGGAATCAAAGGGGATGACTCGACTAAAAGGTACGTCTTATAGGAATCAAAGGGGATGACTCGACCAAAAGGTATGTCTTATAGGAATCCAAGGGGATGACTCGACTAAAAGGTACGTCTTATAGGAATCAATGTGGATAACTCGACTAAATGGTACGTCTTATAGGAATCAAAGGAAATGACTCGACTAAAAGGTACGTCTTATAGGAATCAAAGGGGATGACTCGACTAAAAGGTACGTCTTATAGGAATCAAAGGGGATGACTCGACTAAAAGGTACGTTTTATTGGAATCAATGGGGATGACTCGACTAAAAGGTACGTCTTATAGGAATCTGGGGAAATGATTCGACTAAAAGGTACGTTTTCTAGGAATCAAAGGAAATGACTCAACTAAAAGGTACGTCATATACTAATCAAAGGAGATGACCCAACTAAAACGTACGTCTTATAGGAATCAAAGGGGATGACTCGACTAAAAGGTACGTCTTATAGGAATCAAAGGGGATGACTCGACTAAAAGGTACGTCTTATAGGAATCAAAGGGGCTGACTCGACTAAAAGGTATGTATTATTGGAATCAAGGGAAATGACTCGACTAAAAGGCTCATCTTTTAGGAATCAAAAGGGATGACTCGACTAAAAGGTACGTCTTATAGGAATCAAAGGGGATGACTCGACCAAAAGGAACGTCTTATAGGAATCCAAGGGGATGACTCGACTAAAAGGTACGTCTTATAGGAATCAAAGTGGATGACTCGACTAAATGGTACGTCATATAGGAATCAAAGAAAATGACTCGACTAAAAGGTACGTCTTATAGGAATCAAAGGGGATGACTCAACTAAAAGGTAAGTCTTATAGGAATCAAAGGGGATGACTCGACTAAAAGGTACGTCTTATAGGAATCAAGGGAAATGACTCGACTAAAAAGTACGTTTTCTAGGAATCAAAGGAAATGACTCAACTAAAAGGTATGTCATATACGAATTAAAGGAGATGACTCAACTAAAAGGTACGTCTTATAGGAATCTAAGGGGATGACTCGACTAAAAGGTACGTCTTAGAGGAATCAAGGGAAATGACTCGACTAAAAGGTACATCTTCAAGGAATCAAAGGAAATGACTCAACTAAAAGGTACGTATTATAGGAATCAAAGGGGATGACTCGACTAAAAGGTACGTCTTATAAGAATCAAAGGAAATGACTCGACTAAAAGGTACGTATTCTAGGGGTCAAAGGGGATGACTCGACTAAAAGGTACGTCTTATAGGAATCAAAGGTGATGACTCGACTAAAAGGTACTTCTTATAGGAATCAAAGCGGATAACTCGACTAAAAGGTACGTCTTATAGGAATCAAAGGGGATGACTCGACTAAAAGGTACGTCTTATAGGAATCAAGTGAAATGACTCGACTAAAAGGTACGTCTTCTAGGAATCAAGGGAAATGACTCGACTAAAAGGTACGTCTTATAGGAATCAAAGGAGATGACTCGACTAAAAGGTATGTCTTATAGGAATCAAAGGGGATGACCATACTAAAAGGTACGTCTTATAGGAATCAAGGAAAATGACTCGACTAAAAGGTACGTCTTCAAGGAATCAAAGGAAATGACTCAACTATAAGGTACGTCTTATAGGAATCAAAGGTGATGACTCGACTACAAGGTACGTATTCTAGGGGTCAAAGTGGATGACTCGACTAAAAGGTACGTCTTATAGGAATCAAAGGAAATGACTCGACTAAAAGATACGTCTTATAGGAATCAAAGTAAATGACTCGACTAAAAGGTACGTCTTCTAGGGGTCAAAGGGGATAACTCGACTCAATGGTACATCTTATAGGAATCAAAGGGGATGACTCGACTAAAAGGTACGTCTTATAGGAATCAAAGGTGATGACTCGACTAAAAGGTACTTCTTATAGGAATCAAAGGGGATAACTCGACTAAAAGGTACGTCTTATAGGAGTCAAAGGGGATGACTCGACTAAAAGGTACGTCTTATAGGAATCAAGTGAAATGACTCGACTAAAAGGTACGTCTTCTAGGAATCAAAGGAAATGACTCGACTAAAAGGTACGTCTTATAGGAATCAAAGGAGATGACTCGACTAAAAGGTACGTCTTATAGGAATCAAAGGGGATGACTCGACTAAAAGGTACGTCTTATAGGAATCAAGGGAAATGACTCGACTAAAAGGTACGTCTTCAAGGAATCAAAGGAAATGATTCAACTATAAGGTACGTCTTATAGGAATCAAAGGTGATGACTCGACTAAAAGGTACGTATTCTAGGGGTCAAAGTGGATGACTCGACTAAAAGGTACGTCTTATAGGAATCAAAGGAAATGACTCTACTAAAAGATACGTCTTATAGGAATCAAAATAAATGACTCGAGTAAAAGGTACATCTTCTAGGGGTCAAAGGGGATAACTCGACTAAATGGTACATCTTATAGGAATCAAAGGGGATGACTCGACTAAAAGGTACTTCTTATAGGAATCAAAGGGGCTGACTCGACTAAAAGGTTTGTCTTATAGGAATCAAGGGAAATGACTTCACTAAAAGGCACATCTTTTACGAATCAAAGGGGATGACTCGACTAAAAGGTACGTCTTATAGGAATCAAAGGGGATGACTCGACCAAAAGGTACGTCTTATAGGAATCCATGGGGATGACTCGAGTAAAAGGTACGTCTTATAGGAATCAAAGTGGATGACTCGACTAAATGGTACGTCTTATAGGAATCTAAGGAAATGACTCGACTAAAAGGTACGTCTTATAGGAATCAAAGGGGATGACTCAACAAAATGGTAAGTCTTATAGGAATCAAAGTGGATGACTCGACTAAAAGGTACGTTTTATAGGAATCAAAGGGGATGACTCGACTAAAAGGTACGTCTTATAGGAATCAAGGGAAATGACTCGACTAAAAAGTACGTTTTCTAGGAATCAAAGGAAATGACTCAACTAAAAGGTATGTCATATACGAATCAAAGGAGATAACTCAACTAAAAGGTACGTCTTATAGGAATCTAAGGGGATGACTCGACTAAAAGGTACGTCTTAGAGGAATCAAGGGAAATGACTCGACTAAAAGGTACATCTTCAAGGAATCAAAGGAAATGACTCAACTAAAAGGTACGTATTATAGGAATCAAAGGGGATGACTCGGCTAAAAGGTACGTCTTATAAGAATCAAAGGAAATGACTCGACTAAAAGGTACGTATTCTAGGGGTCAAAGGGGATGACTCGACTAAAAGGTACGTCTTATAGGAATCAATGTGGATAACTCGACTAAATGGTACGTCTTATAGGAATCAAAGGAAATGACTCGACTAAAAGGTACGTCTTATAGGAATCAAAGGGGATGACTCGACTAAAAGGTACGTCTTATAGGAATCAAAGGGGATGACTCGACTAAAAGGTACGTTTTATTGGAATCAATGGGGATGACTCGACTAAAAGGTACGTCTTATAGGAATCTGGGGAAATGATTCGACTAAAAGGTACGTTTTCTATGAATCAAAGGAAATGACTCAACTAAAAGGTACGTCATATACTAATCAAAGGAGATGACCCAACTAAAACGTACGTCTTATAGGAATCAAAGGGGATGACTCGACTAAAAGGTACGTCTTATAGGAATCAAAGGGGATGACTCGACTAAAAGGTACGTCTTATAGGAATCAAAGGGGCTGACTCGACTAAAAGGTATGTATTATTGGAATCAAGGGAAATGACTCGACTAAAAGGCTCATCTTTTAGGAATCAAAAGGGATGACTCGACTAAAAGGTACGTCTTATAGGAATCAAAGGGGATGACTCGACCAAAAGGAACGTCTTATAGGAATCCAAGGGGATGACTCGACTAAAAGGTACGTCTTATAGGAATCAAAGTGGATGACTCGACTAAATGGTACGTCTTATAGGAATCAAAGAAAATGACTCGACTAAAAGGTACGTCTTATAGGAATCAAAGGGGATGACTCAACTAAAAGGTAAGTCTTATAGGAATCAAAGGGGATGACTCGACTAAAAGGTACGTCTTATAGGAATCAAGGGAAATGACTCGACTAAAAAGTACGTTTTCTAGGAATCAAAGGAAATGACTCAACTAAAAGGTATGTCATATACGAATTAAAGGAGATGACTCAACTAAAAGGTACGTCTTATAGGAATCTAAGGGGATGACTCGACTAAAAGGTACGTCTTAGAGGAATCAAGGGAAATGACTCGACTAAAAGGTACATCTTCAAGGAATCAAAGGAAATGACTCAACTAAAAGGTACGTATTATAGGAATCAAAGGGGATGACTCGACTAAAAGGTACGTCTTATAAGAATCAAAGGAAATGACTCGACTAAAAGGTACGTATTCTAGGGGTCAAAGGGGATGACTCGACTAAAAGGTACGTCTTATAGGAATCAAAGGTGATGACTCGACTAAAAGGTACTTCTTATAGGAATCAAAGCGGATAACTCGACTAAAAGGTACGTCTTATAGGAATCAAAGGGGATGACTCGACTAAAAGGTACGTCTTATAGGAATCAAGTGAAATGACTCGACTAAAAGGTACGTCTTCTAGGAATCAAGGGAAATGACTCGACTAAAAGGTACGTCTTATAGGAATCAAAGGAGATGACTCGACTAAAAGGTATGTCTTATAGGAATCAAAGGGGATGACTCTACTAAAAGGTACGTCTTATAGGAATCAAGGAAAATGACTCGACTAAAAGGTACGTCTTCAAGGAATCAAAGGAAATGACTCAACTATAAGGTACGTCTTATAGGAATCAAAGGTGATGACTCGACTACAAGGTACGTATTCTAGGGGTCAAAGTGGATGACTCGACTAAAAGGTACGTCTTATAGGAATCAAAGGAAATGACTCGACTAAAAGATACGTCTTATAGGAATCAAAGTAAATGACTCGACTAAAAGGTACGTCTTCTAGGGGTCAAAGGGGATAACTCGACTCAATGGTACATCTTATAGGAATCAAAGGGGATGACTCGACTAAAAGGTACGTCTTATAGGAATCAAAGGTGATGACTCGACTAAAAGGTACTTCTTATAGGAATCAAAGGGGATAACTCGACTAAAAGGTACGTCTTATAGGAGTCAAAGGGGATGACTCGACTAAAAGGTACGTCTTATAGGAATCAAGTGAAATGACTCGACTAAAAGGTACGTCTTCTAGGAATCAAAGGAAATGACTCGACTAAAAGGTACGTCTTATAGGAATCAAAGGAGATGACTCGACTAAAAGGTACGTCTTATAGGAATCAAAGGGGATGACTCGACTAAAAGGTACGTCTTATAGGAATCAAGGGAAATGACTCGACTAAAAGGTACGTCTTCAAGGAATCAAAGGAAATGATTCAACTATAAGGTACGTCTTATAGGAATCAAAGGTGATGACTCGACTAAAAGGTACGTATTCTAGGGGTCAAAGTGGATGACTCGACTAAAAGGTACGTCTTATAGGAATCAAAGGAAATGACTCTACTAAAAGATACGTCTTATAGGAATCAAAATAAATGACTCGAGTAAAAGGTACATCTTCTAGGGGTCAAAGGGGATAACTCGACTAAATGGTACATCTTATAGGAATCAAAGGGGATGACTCGACTAAAAGGTACTTCTTATAGGAATCAAAGGGGCTGACTCGACTAAAAGGTTTGTCTTATAGGAATCAAGGGAAATGACTTCACTAAAAGGCACATCTTTTAGGAATCAAAGGGGATGACTCGACTAAAAGGTACGTCTTATAGGAATCAAAGGGGATGACTCGACCAAAAGGTACGTCTTATAGGAATCCATGGGGATGACTCGAGTAAAAGGTACGTCTTATAGGAATCAAAGTGGATGACTCGACTAAATGGTACGTCTTATAGGAATCAAAGGAAATGACTCGACTAAAAGGTACGTCTTATAGGAATCAAAGGGGATGACTCGACTAAAAGGTACGTTTTATAGGAATCAAAGGGGATGACTCGACTAAAAGGTACGTCTTATAGGAATCAAGGGAAATGACTCGACTAAAAAGTACGTTTTCTAGGAATCAAAGGAAATGACTCAACTAAAAGGTATGTCATATACGAATCAAAGGAGATAACTCAACTAAAAGGTACGTCTTATAGGAATGTAAGGGGATGACTCGACTAAAAGGTACGTCTTAGAGGAATCAAGGGAAATGACTCGACTAAAAGGTACATCTTCAAGGAATCAAAGGAAATGACTCAACTAAAAGGTACGTATTATAGGAATCAAAGGGGATGACTCGGCTAAAAGGTACGTCTTATAAGAATCAAAGGAAATGACTCGACTAAAAGGTACGTATTCTAGGGGTCAAAGGGGATGACTCGACTAAAAGGTACGTCTTATAGGATTCAAAGGTGATGACTCGACTAAAAGGTACTTCTTATAGGATTCAAAGGGGATAAGTCGACTAAAAGGTACGTCTTATAGGAATCAAAGGGGATGACTCGAATAAAAGGTACGTCTTATAGGAATCAAGTGAAATGACTCGACTAAAAGGTACGTCTTCTAGGAATCAAGGGAAATGACTTGACTAAAAGGTACGTCTTATAGGAATCAAAGGAGATGACTCGACTAAAAGGTACGTCTTATAGGAATCAAAGGGGATGACTCGACTAAAAGGTACATCTTATAGGAATCAAGGGAAATGACTCGACTAAAAGGTACGTCTTCAAGGAATCAAAGGAAATGACTCAACTATAAGGTACGTCTTATAGGAATCAAAGGTGATGACTCGACTAAAAGGTACGTATTCTAGGGGTCAAAGTGGATGACTCGACTAAAAGGTACGTCTTATAGGAATCAAAGGAAATGACTCGACTAAAAGATACGTCTTATAGGAATCAAAGTAAATGACTCGACTAAAAGGTACGTCTTCTAGGGGTCAAAGGGGATGACTCGACTAAAAGGTACGTCTTATAGGAATCAAAGGGGATGACTCGACTAAAAGGTACTTCTTATAGGAATCAAAGGGGCTGACTCGACTAAAAGGTTCGTCTTATAGGAATCAAGGGAAATGACTTCACTAAAAGGCACATCTTTTAGGAATCAAAGGGGATGACTCGACTAAAAGGTACGTCTTATAGGAATCAAAGGGGATGACTCGACCAAAAGGTATGTCTTATAGGAATCCAAGGGGATGACTCGACTAAAAGGTACGTCTTATAGGAATCAAAGTGGATGACTCGACTAAATGGTACGTCTTATAGGAATCAAAGGAAATGACTCAACTAAAAGGTACGTCTTATAGGAATCAAAGGGGATGACTCAACTATAAGGTAAGTCTTATAGGAATCAAAGGGGATGACTCGACTAAAAGGTACGTTTTATAGGAATCAAAGGGGATGACTCGACTAAAAGGTACGTCTTATAGGAATCAAAGGAAATGACTCGACTAAAAGGTACGTCTTCTAGGGGTCAAAAGGGAAGACTCGACTAAAAGGTACGTCTTATAGGAATCAAAGGGGATGACTCGACTAAAAGGTACTTCTTATAGGAATCAAAGGGGCTGACTCGACTAAAAGGCTCGTCTTATAGGAATCAAGGGAAATGACTTGACTAAAAGGCACATCTTTTAGGAATCAAAGGGGATGACTCGACTAAAAGGTACGTCTTATAGGAATCAAAGGGGATGACTCGACCAAAAGGTATGTCTTATAGGAATCCAAGGGGATGACTCGACTAAATGGTACCTCTTATAGGAATCAAAGTGGATGACTCGACTAAATGATACGTCTTATAGGAATCAAAGTGGATGACTCGACTAAATGGTACGTCTTATAGGAATCAAAGGAAAAGACTCGACTAAAAGGTACGTCTTATAGGAATCAAAGGCGATGACTCAACTAAAAGGTAAGTCTTATAGGAATCAAAGGGGATGACTCGACTAAAAGGTACGTTTTATAGGAATCAAAGGGGAGGACTCGACTAAAAGGTACGTCTTATAGGAATCAAGGGAAATGACTTGACTAAAAAGTACGTTTTCTAGGAATCAAAGAAAATGACTCAACTAAAAGGTACGTCATATACGAATCAAAGGAGATGACTCAACTAAAAGGTACGTCTTATAGGAATCAAAGGGGATGACTCGACTAAAAGGTACGTCTTATAGGAATCAAGTGAAATGACTCGACTAAAAGGTACGTCTTCTAGGAATCAAGGGAAATGACTCGACTAAAAGGTACGTCTTATAGGAATCAAAGGAGATGACTCGACTAAAAGGTACGTCTTATAGGAATCAAAGGGGATGACTCGACTAAAAGGTACGTCTTATAGGAATCAAAGGGGATGACTCGACTAAAAGGTACTTCTTATAGGAATCAAAGGGGCTGACTCGACTAAAAGGTTCGTCTTATAGGAATCAAGGGAAATGACTTCACTAAAAGGCACATCTTTTAGGAATCAAAGGGGATGACTCGACTAAAAGGTACGTCTTATAGGAATCAAAGGGGATGACTCGACCAAAAGGTATGTCTTATAGGAATCCAAGGGGATGACTCGACTAAAAGGTACGTCTTATAGGAATCAAAGTGGATGACTCGACTAAATGGTACGTCTTATAGGAATCAAAGGAAATGACTCAACTAAAAGGTACGTCTTATAGGAATCAAAGGGGATGACTCAACTAAAAGGTAAGTCTTATAGGAATCAAAGGGGATGACTCGACTAAAAGGTACGTTTTATAGGAATCAAAGGGGATGACTCGACTAAAAGGTACGTCTTATAGGAATCAAAGGAAATGACTCGACTAAAAGGTACGTCTTCTAGGGGTCAAAAGGGAAGACTCGACTAAAAGGTACGTCTTATAGGAATCAAAGGGGATGACTCGACTAAAAGGTACTTCTTATAGGAATCAAAGGGGCTGACTCGACTAAAAGGCTCGTCTTATAGGAATCAAGGGAAATGACTTGACTAAAAGGCACATCTTTTAGGAATCAAAGAGGATGACTCGACTAAAAGGTACGTTTTATAGGAATCAAAGGGGATGACTCGACCAAAAGGTATGTCTTATAGGAATCCAAGGGGATGACTCGACTAAATGGTATCTCTTATAGGAATCAAAGTGGATGACTCGACTAAATTGAACGTCTTATAGGAATCAAAGTGGATGACTCGACTAAATGGTACGTCTTATAGGAATCAATGGAAAAGACTCGACTAAAAGGTACGTCTTATAGGAATCAAAGGGGATGACTCAACTAAAAGGTAAGTCTTATAGGAATCAAAGGGGATGACTCGACTAAAAGGTACGTTTTATAGGAATCAAAGGGGATGACTCGACTAAAAGGTACGTCTTATAGGAATCAAGGGAAATGACTCGACTAAAAAGTACGTTTTCTAGGAATCAAAGAAAATGACTCAACTAAAAGGTACGTCATATACGAATCAAAGGAGATGACTCAACTAAAAGTTACGTCTTATAGGAATCAAAGGGTATGACTCGACTAAAAGGTACGTCTTATAGGAATCAAGTGAAATGACTCGACTAAAAGGTACGTCTTCTAGGAATCAAGGGAAATGACTCGACTAAAAGGTACGTCTTATAGGAATCAAAGTGGATGACTCGACTAAATGGTACGTCTTATAGGAATCAAAGGAAATGACTCAACTAAAAGGTACGTCTTATAGGAATCAAAGGGGATGACTCAACTAAAAGGTAAGTCTTATAGGAATCAAAGGGGATGACTCGACTAAAAGGTACGTTTTATAGGAATCAAAGGGGATGACTCGACTAAAAGGTACGTCTTATAGGAATCAAAGGAAATGACTCGACTAAAAGGTACGTCTTCTAGGGGTCAAAAGGGAAGACTCGACTAAAAGGTACGTCTTATAGGAATCAAAGGGGATGACTCGACTAAAAGGTACTTCTTATAGGAATCAAAGGGGCTGACTCGACTAAAAGGCTCGTCTTATAGGAATCAAGGGAAATGACTTGACTAAAAGGCACATCTTTTAGGAATCAAAGAGGATGACTCGACTAAAAGGTACGTTTTATAGGAATCAAAGGGGATGACTCGACCAAAAGGTATGTCTTATAGGAATCCAAGGGGATGACTCGACTAAATGGTATCTCTTATAGGAATCAAAGTGGATGACTCGACTAAATTGTACGTCTTATAGGAATCAAAGTGGATGACTCGACTAAATGGTACGTCTTATAGGAATCAATGGAAAAGACTCGACTAAAAGGTACGTCTTATAGGAATCAAAGGGGATGACTCAACTAAAAGGTAAGTCTTATAGGAATCAAAGGGGATGACTCGACTAAAAGGTACGTTTTATAGGAATCAAAGGGGATGACTCGACTAAAAGGTACGTCTTATAGGAATCAAGGGAAATGACTCGACTAAAAAGTACGTTTTCTAGGAATCAAAGAAAATGACTCAACTAAAAGGTACGTCATATACGAATCAAAGGAGATGACTCAACTAAAAGGTACGTCTTATAGGAATCAAAGGGTATGACTCGACTAAAAGGTACGTCTTATAGGAATCAAGTGAAATGACTCGACTAAAAGGTACGTCTTCTAGGAATCAAGGGAAATGACTCGACTAAAAGGTACGTCTTATAGGAATCAAAGGAGATGACTCGACTAAAAGGTACGTCTTATAGGAATCAAAGGAGATGACTCGACTAAAAGGTACGTCTTATAGGAATCAAAGGAGATGACTCGACTAAAAGGTACGTCTTATAGGAATCAAAGGGGATGACTCGACTAAAAGGTACATCTTATAGGAATCAAGGGAAATGACTCGACTAAAAGGTACGTCTTCAAGGAATCAAAGGAAATGACTCAACTATAAGGTACGTCTTATAGGAATCAAAGGTGATGACTCGACTAAAAGGTACGTATTCTAGGGGTCAAAGTGGATGACTCGACTAAAAGGTACGTCTTATAGGAATCAAAGGAAATGACTCGACTAAAAGATACGTCTTATAGGAATCAAAGTAAATGACTCGACTAAAAGGTACGTCTTCTAGGGGTCAAAGGGGATGACTCGACTAAAAGGTACGTCTTATAGGAATCAAAGGGGATGACTCGACTAAAAGGTACTTCTTATAGGAATCAAAGGGGCTGACTCGACTAAAAGGTTCGTCTTATAGGAATCAAGGGAAATGACTTCACTAAAAGGCACATCTTTTAGGAATCAAAGGGGATGACTCGACTAAAAGGTACGTCTTATAGGAATCAAAGGGGATGACTCGACCAAAAGGTATGTCTTATAGGAATCCAAGGGGATGACTCGACTAAAAGGTACGTCTTATAGGAATCAAAGTGGATGACTCGACTAAATGGTACGTCTTATAGGAATCAAAGGAAATGACTCAACTAAAAGGTACGTCTTATAGGAATCAAAGGGGATGACTCAACTATAAGGTAAGTCTTATAGGAATCAAAGGGGATGACTCGACTAAAAGGTACGTTTTATAGGAATCAAAGGGGATGACTCGACTAAAAGGTACGTCTTATAGGAATCAAAGGAAATGACTCGACTAAAAGGTACGTCTTCTAGGGGTCAAAAGGGAAGACTCGACTAAAAGGTACGTCTTATAGGAATCAAAGGGGATGACTCGACTAAAAGGTACTTCTTATAGGAATCAAAGGGGCTGACTCGACTAAAAGGCTCGTCTTATAGGAATCAAGGGAAATGACTTGACTAAAAGGCACATCTTTTAGGAATCAAAGGGGATGACTCGACTAAAAGGTACGTCTTATAGGAATCAAAGGGGATGACTCGACCAAAAGGTATGTCTTATAGGAATCCAAGGGGATGACTCGACTAAATGGTACCTCTTATAGGAATCAAAGTGGATGACTCGACTAAATGATACGTCTTATAGGAATCAAAGTGGATGACTCGACTAAATGGTACGTCTTATAGGAATCAAAGGAAAAGACTCGACTAAAAGGTACGTCTTATAGGAATCAAAGGCGATGACTCAACTAAAAGGTAAGTCTTATAGGAATCAAAGGGGATGACTCGACTAAAAGGTACGTTTTATAGGAATCAAAGGGGAGGACTCGACTAAAAGGTACGTCTTATAGGAATCAAGGGAAATGACTTGACTAAAAAGTACGTTTTCTAGGAATCAAAGAAAATGACTCAACTAAAAGGTACGTCATATACGAATCAAAGGAGATGACTCAACTAAAAGGTACGTCTTATAGGAATCAAAGGGGATGACTCGACTAAAAGGTACGTCTTATAGGAATCAAGTGAAATGACTCGACTAAAAGGTACGTCTTCTAGGAATCAAGGGAAATGACTCGACTAAAAGGTACGTCTTATAGGAATCAAAGGAGATGACTCGACTAAAAGGTACGTCTTATAGGAATCAAAGGGGATGACTCGACTAAAAGGTACGTCTTATAGGAATCAAAGGGGATGACTCGACTAAAAGGTACTTCTTATAGGAATCAAAGGGGCTGACTCGACTAAAAGGTTCGTCTTATAGGAATCAAGGGAAATGACTTCACTAAAAGGCACATCTTTTAGGAATCAAAGGGGATGACTCGACTAAAAGGTACGTCTTATAGGAATCAAAGGGGATGACTCGACCAAAAGGTATGTCTTATAGGAATCCAAGGGGATGACTCGACTAAAAGGTACGTCTTATAGGAATCAAAGTGGATGACTCGACTAAATGGTACGTCTTATAGGAATCAAAGGAAATGACTCAACTAAAAGGTACGTCTTATAGGAATCAAAGGGGATGACTCAACTAAAAGGTAAGTCTTATAGGAATCAAAGGGGATGACTCGACTAAAAGGTACGTTTTATAGGAATCAAAGGGGATGACTCGACTAAAAGGTACGTCTTATAGGAATCAAAGGAAATGACTCGACTAAAAGGTACGTCTTCTAGGGGTCAAAAGGGAAGACTCGACTAAAAGGTACGTCTTATAGGAATCAAAGGGGATGACTCGACTAAAAGGTACTTCTTATAGGAATCAAAGGGGCTGACTCGACTAAAAGGCTCGTCTTATAGGAATCAAGGGAAATGACTTGACTAAAAGGCACATCTTTTAGGAATCAAAGAGGATGACTCGACTAAAAGGTACGTTTTATAGGAATCAAAGGGGATGACTCGACCAAAAGGTATGTCTTATAGGAATCCAAGGGGATGACTCGACTAAATGGTATCTCTTATAGGAATCAAAGTGGATGACTCGACTAAATTGTACGTCTTATAGGAATCAAAGTGGATGACTCGACTAAATGGTACGTCTTATAGGAATCAATGGAAAAGACTCGACTAAAAGGTACGTCTTATAGGAATCAAAGGGGATGACTCAACTAAAAGGTAAGTCTTATAGGAATCAAAGGGGATGACTCGACTAAAAGGTACGTTTTATAGGAATCAAAGGGGATGACTCGACTAAAAGGTACGTCTTATAGGAATCAAGGGAAATGACTCGACTAAAAAGTACGTTTTCTAGGAATCAAAGAAAATGACTCAACTAAAAGGTACGTCATATACGAATCAAAGGAGATGACTCAACTAAAAGGTACGTCTTATAGGAATCAAAGGGTATGACTCGACTAAAAGGTACGTCTTATAGGAATCAAGTGAAATGACTCGACTAAAAGGTACGTCTTCTAGGAATCAAGGGAAATGACTCGACTAAAAGGTACGTCTTATAGGAATCAAAGGAGATGACTCGACTAAAAGGTACGTCTTATAGGAATCAAAGGGGATGACTCGACTAAAAGGTACGTCTTATAGGAATCAAGTGAAATGACTCGACTAAAAGGTACGTCTTCTAGGAATCAAGGGAAATGACTCGACTAAAAGGTACGTCTTATAGGAATCAAAGGAGATGACTCGACTAAAAGGTACGTCTTATAGGAATCAAAGGGGATGACTCGACTAAAAGGTACGTCTTATAGGAATCAAGGGAAATGACTCGACTAAAAGGTACGTCTTCAAGGAATCATAGGAAATGACTCAACTATAAGGTACGTCTTATAGGAATCAAAGGTGATGACTCGACTAAAAGGTACGTATTCTAGGGGTCAAAGTGGATGACTCGACTAAAAGGTACGTCTTATAGGAATCAAAGGAAATGACTCGACTAAAAGATACGTCTTATAGGAATCAAAGTAAATGACTCGACTAAAAGATACGTCTTATAGGAATCAAAGGAAATGACTCGACTAAAAGGTACGTCTTCTAGGGGTCAAAAGGGAAGACTCGACTAAAAGGTACGTCTTATAGGAATCAAAGGGGATGACTCGACTAAAAAGTACTTCTTATATGAATCAAAGGGGCTGACTCGACTAAAAGGCTCGTCTTATAGGAATCAAGGGAAATGACTTGACTAAAAGGCACATCTTTTAGGAATAAGAGAGGATGACTCGACTAAAAGGTACGTCTTATAGGAATCAAAGGGGATGACTCGACCAAAAGGTATGTCTTATAGGAATCCATGGGGATGACTCGACTAAATGGTACCTCTTATAGGAATCAAAGTGGATGACTCGACTAAATGGTACGTCTTATAGGAATCAAAGTGGATGACTCGACTAAATGGTACGTCTTATAGGAATCAAAGGAAAAGACTTGACTAAAAGGTACGTCTTATAGGAATCAAAGGGGATGACTCAACTAAAAGGTAAGTCTTATAGGAATAACAGGGGATGACTCGACTAAAAGGTACGTTTTATAGGAATCAAAGGTGATGACTCGACTAAAAGGTACGTCTTATAGGAATCAAGGGAAATGACTCGACTAAAAAGTACGTTTTCTAGGAATCAAAGAAAATGACTCAACTAAAAGGTACGTCATATACGAATCAAAGGAGATGACTCAACTAAAAGGTACGTCTTATAGGAATCTAAGGGGATGACTCGACTAAAAGGTACGTCTTAGAGGAATCAAGGGAAATGACTCGACTAAAAGGTACGTCTTAAAGGAATCAAAGGAAATGACTCAACTAAAAGGTACGTATTATAGGAATCAAAGGGGATGAATCGACTAAAAGGTACGTCTTATAGGAATCAAAGGGGATGACTAGACTAAAAGGTACGTCTTATAGGAATCAAAGGGGATGACTCGACTAAAAGGTACATCTTATAGGAATCAAGGGAAATGACTCGACTAAAAGGTACGTCTTATAGGAATCAAAGGAGATGACTCGACTAAAAGGTACGTCTTATAGGAATCAAAGGGGATGACTCGACTAAAAGGTACATCTTATAGGAATCAAGGGAAATGACTCGACTAAAAGGTACGTCTTCAAGGAATCAAAGGAAATGACTCAACTATAAGGTACGTCTTATAGGAATCAAAGGGGATGACTCGACTAAAAGGTACGTCTTCTAGGGGTCAAAGGGGATGACTCGACTAAAAGGTACGTCTTATAGGAATCAAAGGGGATGACTCGACTAAAAGGTACTTCTTATAGGAATCAAAGGGGCTGACTCGACTAAAAGGTTCGTCTTATAGGAATCAAGGGAAATGACTTCACTAAAAGGCACATCTTTTAGGAATCAAAGGGGATGACTCGACTAAAAGGTACGTCTTATAGGAATCAAAGGGGATGACTCGACCAAAAGGTATGTCTTATAGGAATCCAAGGGGATGACTCGACTAAAAGGTACGTCTTATAGGAATCAAAGTGGATGACTCGACTAAATGGTACGTCTTATAGGAATCAAAGGAAATGACTCAACTAAAAGGTACGTCTTATAGGAATCAAAGGGGATGACTCAACTAAAAGGTAAGTCTTATAGGAATCAAAGGGGATGACTCGACTAAAAGGTACGTTTTATAGGAATCAAAGGGGATGACTCGACTAAAAGGTACGTCTTATAGGAATCAAAGGAAATGACTCGACTAAAAGGTACGTCTTCTAGGGGTCAAAAGGGAAGACTCGACTAAAAGGTACGTCTTATAGAAATCAAAGGGGATGACTCGACTAAAAGGTACTTCTTATAGGAATCAAAAGGGCTGACTCGACTAAAAGGCTCGTCTTATAGGAATCAAGGGAAATGACTTGACTAAAAGGCACATCTTTTAGGAATCAAAGGGGATGACTCGACTAAAAGGTACGTCTTATAGGAATCAAAGGGGATGACTCGACCAAAAGGTATGTCTTATAGGAATCCAAGGGGATGACTCGACTAAATGGTACCTCTTATAGGAATCAAAGTGGATGACTCGACTAAATGGTACGTCTTATAGGAATCAAAGTGGATGACTCGACTAAATGGTACGTCTTATAGGAATCAAAGGAAAAGACTCGACTAAAAGGTACGTCTTATAGGAATCAAAGGGGATGACTCAACTAAAAGGTAAGTCTTATAGGAATCAAAGGGGATGACTCGACTAAAAGGTACGTTTTATAGGAATCAAAGGGGATGACTCGACTAAAAGGTACGTCTTATAGGAATCAAGGGAAATGACTTGACTAAAAAGTACGTTTTCTAGGAATCAAAGAAAATGACTCAACTAAAAGGTACGTCATATACGAATCAAAGGAGATGACTCAACTAAAAGGTACGTCTTATAGGAATCAAAGGGGATGACTCGACTAAAAGGTACGTCTTATAGGAATCAAGTGAAATGACTCGACTAAAAGGTACGTCTTCTAGGAATCAAGGGAAATGACTCGACTAAAAGGTACGTCTTATAGGAATCAAAGGAGATGACTCGACTAAAAGGTACGTCTTATAGGAATCAAAGGGGATGACTCGACTAAAAGGTACGTCTTATAGGAATCAAAGGGGATGATTCGACTAAAAGGTACTTCTTATAGGAATCAAAGGGGCTGACTCGACTAAAAGGTTCGTCTTATAGGAATCAAGGGAAATGACTTCACTAAAAGGCACATCTTTTAGGAATCAAAGGGGATGACTCGACTAAAAGGTACGTCTTATAGGAATCAAAGGGGATGACTCGACCAAAAGGTATGTCTTATAGGAATCCAAGGGGATGACTCGACTAAAAGGTACGTCTTATAGGAATCAAAGTGGATGACTCGACTAAATGGTACGTCTTATAGGAATCAAAGGAAATGACTCAACTAAAAGGTACGTCTTATAGGAATCAAAGGGGATGACTCAACTAAAAGGTAAGTCTTATAGGAATCAAAGGGGATGACTCGACTAAAAGGTACGTTTTATAGGAATCAAAGGGGATGACTCGACTAAAAGGTACGTCTTATAGGAATCAAAGGAAATGACTCGACTAAAAGGTACGTCTTCTAGGGGTCAAAGGGGAAGACTCGACTAAAAGGTACGTCTTATAGGAATCAAAGGGGATGACTCGACTAAAAGGTACTTCTTTTAGGAATCAAAGGGGCTGACTCGACTAAAAGGCTCGTCTTATAGGAATCAAGGGAAATGACTTGACTAAAAGGCACATCTTTTAGGAATCAAAGAGGATGACTCGACTAAAAGGTACGTTTTATAGGAATCAAAGGGGATGACTCGACCAAAAGGTATGTCTTATAGGAATCCAAGGGGATGACTCGACTAAATGGTATCTCTTATAGGAATCAAAGTGGATGACTCGACTAAATTGTACGTCTTATAGGAATCAAAGTGGATGACTCGACTAAATGGTACGTCTTATAGGAATCAAAGGAAAAGACTCGACTAAAAGGTACGTCTTATAGGAATCAAAGGGGATGACTAAACTAAAAGGTAAGTCTTATAGGAATCAAAGGGGATGACTCGACTAAAAGGTACGTTTTATAGGAATCAAAGGGGATGACTCGACTAAAAGGTACGTCTTATAGGAATCAAGGGAAATGACTCGACTAAAAAGTACGTTTTATAGGAATCAAAGAAAATGACTCAACTAAAAGGTACGTCATATACGAATCAAAGGAGATGACTCAACTAAAAGGTACGTCTTATAGGAATCAAAGGGGATGACTCGACTAAAAGGTACGTCTTATAGGAATCAAGTGAAATGACTCGACTAAAAGGTACGTCTTCTAGGAATCAAGGGAAATGACTCGACTAAAAGGTACGTCTTATAGGAATCAAAGGAGATGACTCGACTAAAAGGTACGTCTTATAGGAATCAAAGGGGATGACTCGACTAAAAGGTACGTCTTATAGGAATCAAGGGAAATGACTCGACTAAAAGGTACGTCTTCAAGGAATCATAGGAAATGACTCAACTATAAGGTACGTCTTATAGGAATCAAAGGTGATGAATCGACTAAAAGGTACGTATTCTAGGGGTCAAAGTGGATGACTCGACTAAAAGGTACGTCTTATAGGAATCAAAGGAAATGACTCGACTAAAAGATACGTCTTATAGGAATCAAAGTGGATGACTCGACTAAATGGTACCTCTTATAGGAATCAAAGTGGATGACTCGACTAAATGGTACGTCTTATAGGAATCAAAGTGGATGACTCGACTAAATGGTACGTCTTATAGGAATCAAAGGAAAAGACTTGACTAAAAGGTACGTCTTATAGGAATCAAAGGGGATGACTCAACTAAAAGGTAAGTCTTATAGGAATAACAGGGGATGACTCGACTAAAAGGTACGTTTTATAGGAATCAAAGGGGATGACTCGACTAAAAGGTACGTCTTATAGGAATCAAGGGAAATGACTCGACTAAAAAGTACGTTTTCTAGGAATCAAAGAAAATGACTCAACTAAAAGGTACATCACATACGAATCAAAGGAGATGACTCAACTAAAAGGTACGTCTTATAGGAATCTAAGGGGATGACTCGACTAAAAGGTACGTCTTAGAGGAATCAAGGGAAATGACTCGACTAAAAGGTACGTCTTAAAGGAATCAAAGGAAATGACTCAACTAAAAGGTACGTATTATAGGAATCAAAGGGGATGAATCGACTAAAAGGTACGTCTTATAGGAATCAAAGGGGATGACTCGACTAAAAGGTACGTCTTATAGGAATCAAAGGGGATGACTCGACTAAAAGGTACATCTTATAGGAATCAAGGGAAATGACTCGACTAAAAGGTACGTCTTATAGGAATCAAAGGAGATGACTCGACTAAAAGGTACGTCTTATAGGAATCAAAGGGGATGACTCGACTAAAAGGTACATCTTATAGGAATCAAGGGAAATGACTCGACTAAAAGGTACGTCTTCAAGGAATCAAAGGAAATGACTCAACTATAAGGTACGTCTTATAGGAATCAAAGGTGATGACTCGACTAAAAGGTACGTATTCTAGGGGTCAAAGTGGATGACTCGACTAAAAGGTACGTCTTATAGGAATCAAAGGAAATGACTCGACTAAAAGATACGTCTTATAGGAATCAAAGTAAATGACTCGACTAAAAGGTACGTCTTCTAGGGGTCAAAGGGGATGACTCGACTAAAAGGTACGTCTTATAGGAATCAAAGGGGATGACTCGACTAAAAGGTACTTCTTATAGGAATCAAAGGGGCTGACTCGACTAAAAGGTTCGTCTTATAGGAATCAAGGGAAATGACTTCACTAAAAGGCACATCTTTTAGGAATCAAAGGGGATGACTCGACTAAAAGGTACGTCTTATAGGAATCAAAGGGGATGACTCGACCAAAAGGTATGTCTTATAGGAATCCAAGGGGATGACTCGACTAAAAGGTACGTCTTATAGGAATCAAAGTGGATGACTCGACTAAATGGTACGTCTTATAGGAATCAAAGGAAATGACTCAACTAAAAGGTACGTCTTATAGGAATCAAAGGGGATGACTCAACTAAAAGGTAAGTCTTATAGGAATCAAAGGGGATGACTCGACTAAAAGGTACGTTTTATAGGAATCAAAGGGGATGACTCGACTAAAAGGTATGTCTTATAGGAATCAAAGGAAATGACTCGACTAAAAGGTACGTCTTCTAGGGGTCAAAAGGGAAGACTCGACTAAAAGGTACGTCTTATAGAAATCAAAGGGGATGACTCGACTAAAAGGTACTTCTTATAGGAATCAAAGGGGCTGACTCGACTAAAAGGCTCGTCTTATAGGAATCAAGGGAAATGACTTGACTAAAAGGCACATCTTTTAGGAATCAAAGGGGATGACTCGACTAAAAGGTACGTCTTATAGGAATCAAAGGGGATGACTCGACCAAAAGGTATGTCTTATAGGAATCCAAGGGGATGACTCGACTAAATGGTACCTCTTATAGGAATCAAAGTGGATGACTCGACTAAATGGTACGTCTTATAGGAATCAAAGTGGATGACTCGACTAAATGGTACGTCTTATAGGAATCAAAGGAAAAGACTCGACTAAAAGGTACGTCTTATAGGAATCAAAGGGGATGACTCAACTAAAAGGTAAGTCTTATAGGAATCAAAGGGGATGACTCGACTAAAAGGTACGTTTTATAGAAATCAAAGGGGATGACTCGACTAAAAGGTACGTCTTATAGGAATCAAGGGAAATGAATTGACTAAAAAGTACGTTTTCTAGGAATCAAAGAAAATGACTCAACTAAAAGGTACGTCATATACGAATCAAAGGAGATGGCTCAACTAAAAGGTACGTCTTATAGGAATCAAAGGGGATGACTCGACTAAAAGGTACGTCTTATAGGAATCAAGTGAAATGACTCGACTAAAAGGTACGTCTTCTAGGAATCAAGGGAAATGACTCGACTAAAAGGTACGTCTTATAGGAATCAAAGGAGATGACTCGACTAAAAGGTACGTCTTATAGGAATCAAAGGGGATGACTCGACTAAAAGGTACGTCTTATAGGAATCAAAGGGGATGACTCGACTAAAAGGTACTTCTTATAGGAATCAAAGGGGCTGACTCGACTAAAAGGTTCGTCTTATAGGAATCAAGGGAAATGACTTCACTAAAAGGCACATCTTTTAGGAATCAAAGGGGATGACTCGACTAAAAGGTACATCTTATAGGAATCAAAGGGGATGACTCGACCAAAAGGTATGTCTTATAGGAATCCAAGGGGATGACTCGACTAAAAGGTACGTCTTATAGGAATCAAAGTGGATGACTCGACTAAATGGTACGTCTTATAGGAATCAAAGGAAATGACTCAACTAAAAGGTACGTCTTATAGGAATCAAAGGGGATGACTCAACTAAAAGGTAAGTCTTATAGGAATCAAAGGGGAAGACTCGACTAAAAGGTACGTTTTATAGGAATCAAAGGGGATGACTCGACTAAAAGGTACGTCTTATAGGAATCAAAGGAAATGACTCGACTAAAAGGTACGTCTTCTAGGGGTCAAAAGGGAAGACTCGACTAAAAGGTACGTCTTATAGGAATCAAAGGGGATGACTCGACTAAAAGGTACTTCTTATAGGAATCAAAGGGGCTGACTCGACTAAAAGGCTCGTCTTATAGGAATCAAGGGAAATGACTTGACTAAAAGGCACATCTTTTAGGAATCAAAGAGGATGACTCGACTAAAAGGTACGTTTTATAGGAATCAAAGGGGATGACTCGACCAAAAGGTATGTCTTATAGGAATCCAAGGGGATGACTCGACTAAATGGTATCTCTTATAGGAATCAAAGTGGATGACTCGACTAAATTGTACGTCTTATAGGAATCAAAGTGGATGACTCGACTAAATGGTACGTCTTATAGGAATCAAAGGAAAAGACTCGACTAAAAGGTACGTCTTATAGGAATCAAAGGGGATGACTCAACTAAAAGGTAAGTCTTATAGGAATCAAAGGGGATGACTCGACTAAAAGGTACGTTTTATAGGAATCAAAGGGGATGACTCGACTAAAAGGTACGTCTTATAGGAATCAAGGGAAATGACTCGACTAAAAAGTACGTTTTCTAGGAATCAAAGAAAATGACTCAACTAAAAGGTACGTCATATACGAATCAAAGAAGATGACTCAACTAAAAGGTACGTCTTATAGGAATCAAAGGGGATGACTCGACTAAAAGGTACGTCTTATAGGAATCAAGTGAAATGACTCGACTAAAAGGTACGTCTTCTAGGAATCAAGGGAAATGACTCAACTAAAAGGTACGTCTTATAGGAATCAAAGGAGATGACTCGACTAAAAGGTACGTCTTATAGGAATCAAAGGGGATGACTCGACTAAAAGGTACGTCTTATAGGAATCAAGGGAAATGACTCGACTAAAAGGTACGTCTTCAAGGAATCATAGGAAATGACTCAACTATAAGGTACGTCTTATAGGAATCAAAGGTGATGACTCGACTAAAAGGTACGTATTCTAGGGGTCAAAGTGGATGACTCGACTAAAAGGTACGTCTTATAGGAATCAAAGGAAATGACTCGACTAAAAGATACGTCTTATAGGAATCAAAGTAAATGACTCGACTAAAAGGTACGTCTTCTAGGGGTCAAAGGGGATGACTCGACTAAAAGGTACGTCTTATAGGAATCAAAGGGGATGACTCGACTAAAAGGTACTTCTTATTGGAATCAAAGGGGCTGACTCGACTAAAAGGTTCGTCTTATAGGAATCAAGGGAAATGACTTCACTAAAAGGCACATCTTTTAGGAATCAAAGGGGATGACTCGACTAAAAGGTACGTCTTATAGGAATCAAAGGGGATGACTCGACCAAAAGGTTTGTATTATAGGAATCCAAGGGGATGACTCGACTAAAAGGTACGTCTTATAGGAATCAAAGTGGATGACTCGACTAAATGGTACGTCTTATAGGAATCAAAGGAAATGACTCAACTAAAAGGTACGTCTTATAGGAATCAAAGGGGATGACTCAACTAAAAGGTAAGTCTTATAGGAATCAAAGGAGATGACTCGACTAAAAGGTACGTTTTATAGGAATCAAAGGGGATGACTCGACTAAAAGGTACGTCTTATAGGAATCAAAGGAAATTACTCGACTAAAAGGTACGTCTTCTAGGGGTCAAAAGGGAAGACTCGACTAAAAGGTACGTCTTATAGGAATCAAAGGAGATGACTCGACTAAAAGGTACTTCTTATATGAATCAAAGGGGCTGACTCGACTAAAAGGCTCGTCTTATAGGAATCAAGGGAAATGACTTGACTAAAAGGCACATCTTTTAGGAATAAGAGGGGATGACTCGACTAAAAGGTACGTCTTATAGGAATCAAAGGGGATGACTCGACCAAAAGGTATGTCTCATAGGAATCCATGGGGATGACTCGACTAAATGGTACCTCTTATAGGAATCAAAGGACATGACTCGACTAAAAGGTACGTTTTATAGGAATCAAAGGGGATGACTCGACTAAAAGGTACGTCTTATAGGAATCAAAGGAAATGACTCGACTAAAAGGTACGTCTTCTAGGGGTCAAAAGGGAAGACTCGACTAAAAGGTACGTCTTATAGGAATCAAAGGGGATGACTCGACTAAAAGGTACTTCTTATATGAATCAAAGGGGCTGACTCGACTAAAAGGATCGTCTTATAGGAATCAAGGGAAATGACTTGACTAAAAGGCACATCTTTTAGGAATAAGAGGGGATGACTCGACTAAAAGGTACGTCTTATAGGAATCAAAGGGGATGACTCGACCAAAAGGTATGTCTTATAGGAATCCATGGGGATGACTCGACTAAATGGTACCTCTTATAGGAATCAAAGTGGATGACTCGACTAAATGGTACGTCTTATAGGAATCAAAGTGGATGACTCGACTAAATGGTACGTCTTATAGGAATCAAAGGAAAAGACTTGACTAAAAGGTACGTCTTATAGGAATCAAAGGGGATGACTCAACTAAAAGGTAAGTCTTATAGGAATAACAGGGGATGACTCGACTAAAAGGTACGTTTTATAGGAATCAAAGGGGATGACTCGACTAAAAGGTACGTCTTATAGGAATCAAGGGAAATGACTCGACTAAAAAGTACGTTTTCTAGGAATCAAAGAAAATGACTCAACTAAAAGGTACGTCATATACGAATCAAAGGAGATGACTCAACTAAAAGGTACGTCTTATAGGAATCTAAGGGGATGACTCGACTAAAAGGTACGTCTTAGAGGAATCAAGGGAAATGACTCGACTAAAAGGTACGTCTTAAAGGAATCAAAGAAAATGACTCAACTAAAAGGTACGTATTATAGGAATCAAAGGGGATGAATCGACTAAAAGGTACGTCTTATAGGAATCAAATGAAATGACTCGACTAGAAGGTACGTATTCTAGGGGTCAAAGGGGATGACTCGACTAAAAGGTACGTCTTATAGGAATCAAAGGTGATGACTCGACTAAAACGTACTTCTTATAGGAATCAAAGGGGATAACTCGACTAAAAGGTATGTCTTATAGGAATCAAAGGGGATGAATCGACTAAAAGGTAAGTCTTATAGGAATCAAAGGAAATAACTTGACTAAAAAGTACGTATTCTAGGGGACAAAAGGGAAGACTCGACTAAAAGGTACGTCTTATAGGAATCATGTGAAATGACTCGACTAAAAGGTACGTCTTCTAGGAATCAAAGGAAATGACTCGACTAAAAGGTACGTCTTCTAGGAATCAAAGGAGATGACTCGACTTAAAGGTACGTCTTATAAGAATCAAAGGGGATGACGCGACTAAAAGGTACGTCTTATAGGAATCAAGGGAAATGACTCGACTAAAAGGTATGTCTTCAAGGAATCAAAGGAAATGACTCAACTATAATGTACGTCTTATAGGAATCAAAGATGATGACTCGACTAAAAGGTACGTATTCTAGGGGTCAAAGTGGATGACTCGACTAAAAGGTACGTCTTATAGAAATCAAAGGAAATGACTCGACTAAAAGATAGGTCTTATAGGAATCAAAGTAAATGACTCGACTAAAAGGTACGTCTTCTAGGGGTCAAAGGGGATGACTCGACTAAAAGGTACGTCTTATAGGAATCAAAGGGGATGACTCGACTAAAAGGTACTTCTTATAGGAATCAAAGGGGCTAACTCGACTAAAAGATTCGTCTTATAGGAATCAAGGGAAATGACTTCACTAAAAGGCACATCTTTTAGGAATCAAAGGGGATGACTCGACTAAAAGGTACGTCTTATAGGAATCAAAGGGGATGACTCGACCAAAAGGTATGTCTTATAGGAATCCAAGGGGATGACTCGACTAAAAGGTACGTCTTATAGGAATCAAAGTGGATGACTCGACTAAATGGTACGTCTTATTGGAATCAAAGGAAATGACTCGACTAAAAGGTACGTCTTATAGGAATCATGTGAAATGACTCGACTAAAAGGTACGTCTTATAGGAATCAAAGGAGATGACTCGACTAAAAGGTACGTCTTATAGGAATCAAAGGGGATGACTCGACTAAAAGGTACGTCTTATAGGAATCAAGGGAAATGACTCGACTAAAAGGTATGTCTTAAAGGAATCAAAGGAAATGACTCAACTATAAGGTACGTCTTATAGGAATCAAAGGTGATGACTCGACTAAAAGGTACGTATTCTAGGGGTCAAAGTGGATGACTGGACTAAAAGATACGTCTTATAGGAATCAAAGGAAATGACTCCACTAAAAGATACGTCTTATAGGAATCAAAGTAAATGACTCGACTAAAAGGTACGTCTTCTAGGGCTCAAAGGGGATGACTCGACTAAATGATACATCTTATAGGAATCAAAGGGGATGACTCGACTAAATGGTACTTCTTATAGGAATCAAAGGGGCTGACTAGACTAAAAGGTTCGTCTTATAGGAATCAAGGGAAATGACTTCACTAAAAGGCACATCTTTTAGGAATCAAAGGGGATGACTCGACTAAAAGGTACGTCTTATAGGAATCAAAGGGGATGACTCGACCAAAAGATACGTCTTATAGGAATCCATGGGGATGACTCGTGTAAAAGGTACGTCTTATAGGAATCAAAGTGGATGACTCGACTAAATGGTACGTCTTATAGGAATCAAAGGAAATGACTCGACTAAAAGGTATGTCTTATAGGAATCAATGGGGATGACTCAACTAAAAGGTAAGTCTTATAGGAATCAAATGGGATGACTCGACTAAAAGGTATGTTTTATAGGAATCAAAGGGGATGAATCGACTAAAAGGTACGTCTTATAGGAATCAAGGGAAATGACTCGACTAAAAAGTACATTTTCTAGGAATCAAAGGAAATGACTCAACTAAAAGGTACGTCATATACGAATCAAAGGAGATGACTCAACTAAAAGGTACGTCTTATAGGAATCTAAGGGGATGACTCGACTAAAAGGTACGTCTTAGAGGAATCAAGGGAAATGACTCGACTAAAAGGTACATCTTCAAGGATTCAAAGGAAATGACACAACTAAAAGGTATGTATTATAGGAATCAAAGGGGATGACTCGACTAAAAGGTACGTCTTATAAGAATCAAAGGAAATGACTCGACTAAAAGGTACGTATTCTAGGGGTCAAAGGGGATGACTCGACTAAAAGGTACGTCTTATAGGAATCAAAGGTGATGACTCGACTAAAAGGTACTTCTTATAGGAATCAAAGGGGATAACTCGACTAAAAGGTACGTCTTATAGGAATCAAAGGGGATGACTCGACTAAAAGGTACGTCTTATAGGAATCAAGTGAAATGACTCGACTAAAAGGTACGTCTTCTAGGAATCAAGGGAAATGACTCGACTAAAAGGTACGTCTTATAGGAATCAAAGGAGATGACTCGACTAAAAGGTACGTCTTATAGGAATCAAAGGGGATGACTCGCCTAAAAGGTACGTCTTATAGGAATCAAGGGAAATGACTCAACTAAAAGGTACGTCTTCAAGGAATCAAAGGAAATGACTCAACTATATGGTACGTCTTATAGGAATCAAAGGTCATGACTCGACTAAAAGGTACGTATTCTAGGGGTCAAAGTGGATGACTCGACTAAAAGGTACGTCTTATAGGAATCAAAGGAAATGACTCGACTAGAAGATACGTCTTATAGGAATCAAAGTAAATGACTCGACTAAAAGGTATGTCTTCTAGGGGTCAAAGGGGATGACTCGACTAAAAGATACGTCTTATAGGAATCAAAGGGGATGACTCGACTAAAAGGTACTTCTTATAGGAATCAAAGGGGCTGACTCGACTAAAAGGTTCGTCTTATAGGAATCAAGGGAAATGACTTCACTAAAAGGCACATCTTTTAGGAATCAAAGGGGATGACTCGACTAAAAGGTACGTCTTTTAGGAAACAAAGGGGATGACTCGACCAAAAGGTATGTCTTATAGGAATCCAAGGGGATGACTCGACTAAAAGGTACGTCTTATAGGAATCAAGGTGGATGACTCGACTAAATGGTACGTCTTATAGGAATCAAAGGAAATGACTCGACTGAAAGGTACGTCTTATAGGAATCAAAGGGGATGACTCAACTAAAAGGTAAGTCATATAGGAATCAAAGGGGATGACTCGACTAAAAGGTACGTTTTATAGGAATCAAAGGGGATGACTCGACTAAAAGGTACGTCTTATAGGAATCAAAGGAAATGACTCGACTAAAAGGTACGTCTTCTAGGGGTCAAAAGGGAAGACTCGACTAAAAGGTACGTCTTATAGGAATCAAAGGGGATGACTCGACTAAAAGGTACTTCTTATAGGAATCAAAGGGGCTGACTCGACTAAAAGGCTCGTCTTATAGGAATCAAGGGAAATGACTTGACTAAAAGGCACATCTTTTAGGAATCAAAGGGGATGACTCTACTAAAAGGTACGTCTTATAGGAATCAAAGGGGATGACTCGACCAAAAGGTATGTCTTATAGGAATCCAAGGGGATGACTCGACTAAAAGGTACGTCTTATAGGAATCAAAGGAAATGACTCGACTAAAAGGTACGTCTTATAGGAATCAAGTGAAATGACTCGACTAAAAGGTACGTCTTATAGGAATCAAATGAGATGACTCGACTAAAAGGTACGTCTTATAGGAATCAAAGGGGATGACTCGACTAAAAGGTACGTCTTATAGGAATCAAGGGAAATGACTCGACTAAAAGGTACGTCTTCAAGGAATCAAAGGAAATGACTCAACTATAAGGTACGTCTTATAGGAATCAAAGGTGATGACTCGACTAAAAGGTACGTATTCTAGGGGTCAAAGTGGATGACTCGACTAAAAGGTACGTCTTATAGGAATCAAAGGGGATGACTCGACTAAAAGGTACTTCTTATAGGAATCAAAGGGGCTGACTCGACTAAAAGGCTCATCTTATAGGAATCAAGGGAAATGACTTGACTAAAAGGCACATCTTTTAGGAATCAAAGGGGATGACTCTACTAAAAGGTACGTCTTATAGGAATCAAAGGGGATGACTCGACCAAAAGGTATGTCTTATAGGAATCCAAGGGGATGACTCGACTAAAAGGTACGTCTTATAGGAATCAAAGTGGATGACTCGACTAAATGGTACGTCTTATTGGAATCAAAGGAAATGACTCGACTAAAAGATACGTCTTATAGGAATCAAGTGAAATGACTCGACTAAAAGGTACGTCTTATAGGAATCAAAGGAGATGACTCGACTAAAAGGTACGTCTTATAGGAATCAAAGGGGATGACTCGACTAAAAGGTACGTCTTATAGGAATCAAGGGAAATGACTCGACTAAAAGGTACGTCTTCAAGGAATCAAAGGAAATGACTCAACTATATGGTACGTCTTATAGGAATCAAAGGTGATGACTCGACTAAAAGGTACGTATTCTAGGGGTCAAAGTGGATGACTCGACTAAAAGGTACGTCTTATAGGAATCAAAGGAAATGACTCCACTAAAAGATAAGTCTTATAGGAATCAAAGTAAATAACTCGACTAAAAGGTACGTCTTCTAGGGGTCAAAGGGGATGAATCGACTAAAAGGTAAGTCTTATAGGAATCAAAGGAAATGACTTGACTAAAAAGTACGTATTCTAGGGGACAAAGGGGATGACTCGACTAAAAGGTACGTCTTATAGGAATCATGTGAAATGACTCGACTAAAAGGTACGTCTTCTAGGAATCAAAGGAAATGACTCGACTAAAAGGTACGTCTTCTAGGAATCAAAGGAGATGACTCGACTAAAAGGTACGTCTTATAGGAATCAAAGGGGATGACTCGACTAAAAGGTACGTCTTATAGGAATCAAGGGAAATGACTCGACTAAAAGGTACGTCATCAAGGAATCAAAGGAAATGACTCAACTATAAGGTACGTCTTATAGGAATCAAAGGTGATGACTCGACTAAAAGGTACGTATTCTAGGGGTCAAAGTGGATGACTCGACTAAAAGGTACGTCTTATAGGAATCAAAGGGGATGACTCGACTAAAAGGTACTTCTTATAGGAATCAAAGGGGCTGACTCGACTAAAAGGCTCGTCTTATAGGAATCAAGGGAAATGACTTGACTAAAAGGCACATCTTTTAGGAATCAAAGGGGATGACTCTACTAAAAGGTACGTCTTATAGGAATCAAAGGGGATGACTCGACCAAAAGGTATGTCTTATAGGAATCCAAGGGGATGACTCGACTAAAAGGTACGTCTTATAGGAATCAAAGTGGATGACTCGACTAAATGGTACGTCTTATTGGAATCAAAGGAAATGACTCGACTAAAAGGTACGTCTTATAGGAATCAAGTGAAATGACTCGACTAAAAGGTACGTCTTATAGGAATCAAAGGAGATGACTCGACTAAAAGGTACGTCTTATAGGAATCAAAGGGGATGACTCGACTAAAAGGTACGTCTTATAGGAATCAAGGGAAATGACTCGACTAAAAGGTACGTCTTCAAGGAATCAAAGGAAATGACTCAACTATATGGTACGTCTTATAGGAATCAAAGGTGATGACTCGACTAAAAGGTACGTATTCTAGGGGTCAAAGTGGATGACTCGACTAAAAGGTACGTCTTATAGGAATCAAAGGAAATGACTCCACTAAAAGATAAGTCTTATAGGAATCAAAGTAAATAACTCGACTAAAAGGTACGTCTTCTAGGGGTCAAAGGGGATGAATCGACTAAAAGGTAAGTCTTATAGGAATCAAAGGAAATGACTTGACTAAAAAGTACGTATTCTAGGGGACAAAGGGGATGACTCGACTAAAAGGTACGTCTTATAGGAATCATGTGAAATGACTCGACTAAAAGGTACGTCTTCTAGGAATCAAAGGAAATGACTCGACTAAAAGGTACGTCTTCTAGGAATCAAAGGAGATGACTCGACTTAAAGGTACGTCTTATAGGAATCAAAGGGGATGACGCGACTAAAAGGTACGTCTTATAGGAATCAAGGGAAATGACTCGACTAAAAGGTATGTCTTCAAGGAATCAAAGGAAATGACTCAACTATAAGGTACGTCTTATAGGAATCAAAGATTATGACTCGACTAAAAGGTACGTATTCTAGGGGTCAAAGTGGATGACTCGACTAAAAGGTACGTCTTATAGAAATCAAAGGAAATGACTCGACTAAAAGATAGGTCTTATAGGAATCAAAGTAAATGACTCGACTAAAAGGTACGTCTTCTAGGGGTCAAAGGGGATGACTCGACTAAAAGGTACGTCTTATAGGAATCAAAGGGGATGACTCGACTAAAAGGTACTTCTTATAGGAATCAAAGGGGCTAACTCGACTAAAAGATTCGTCTTATAGGAATCAAGGGAAATGACTTCACTAAAAGGCACATCTTTTAGGAATCAAAGGGGATGACTCGACTAAAAGGTACGTCTTATAGGAATCAAAGGGGATGACTCGACCAAAAGGTATGTCTTATAGGAATCCAAGGGGATGACTCGACTAAAAGGTACGTCTTATAGGAATCAAAGTGGATGACTCGACTAAATGGTACGTCTTATTGGAATCAAAGGAAATGACTCGACTAAAAGGTACGTCTTATAGGAATCATGTGAAATGACTCGACTAAAAGGTACGTCTTATAGGAATCAAAGGAGATGACTCGACTAAAAGGTACGTCTTATAGGAATCAAAGGGGATGACTCGACTAAAAGGTACGTCTTATAGGAATCAAGGGAAATAACTCGACTAAAAGGTATGTCTTAAAGGAATCAAAGGAAATGACTCAACTATAAGGTACGTCTTATAGGAATCAAAGGTGATGACTCGACTAAAAGGTACGTATTCTAGGGGTCAAAGTGGATGACTCGACTAAAAGGTACGTCTTATAGGAATCAAAGGAAATGACTCCACTAAAAGATACGTCTTATAGGAATCAAAGTAAATGACTCGACTAAAAGGTACGTCTTCTAGGGCTCAAAGGGGATGACTCGACTAAATGGTACATCTTATAGGAATCAAATGGGATGACTCGACTAAAAGGTACTTCTTATAGGAATCAAAGGGGCTGACTAGACTAAAAGGTTCGTCTTATAGGAATCAAGGGAAATGACTTCACTAAAAGGCACATCTTTTAGGAATCAAAGGGGATGACTCGACTAAAAGGTACGTCTTATAGGAATCAAAGGGGATGACTCGACCAAAAGATACGTCTTATAGGAATCCATGGGGATGACTCGTGTAAAAGGTACGTCTTATAGGAATCAAAGTGGATGACTCGACTAAATGGTACGTCTTATAGGAATCAAAGGAAATGACTAGACTAAAAGGTATGTCTTATAGGAATCAATGGGGATGACTCAACTAAAAGGTAAGTCTTATAGGAATCAAATGGGATGACTCGACTAAAAGGTATGTTTTATAGGAATCAAAGGGGATGAATCGACTAAAAGGTACGTCTTATAGGAATCAAGGGAAATGACTCGACTAAAAAGTACATTTTCTAGGAATCAAAGGAAATGACTCAACTAAAAGGTACGTCATATACGAATCAAAGGAGATGACTCAACTAAAAGGTACGTCTTATAGGAATCTAAGGGGATGACTCGACTAAAAGGTACGTCTTAGAGGAATCAAGGGAAATGACTCGACTAAAAGGTACATCTTCAAGGATTCAAAGGAAATGACACAACTAAAAGGTACGTATTATAGGAATCAAAGGGGATGACTCGACTAAAAGGTACGTCTTATAAGAATCAAAGGAAATGGCTCGACTAAAAGGTACGTATTCTAGGGGTCAAAGGGGATGACTCGACTAAAAGGTACGTCTTATAGGAATCAAAGGTGATGACTCGACTAAAAGGTACTTCTTATAGGAATCAAAGGGGATAACTCGACTAAAAGGTACGTCTTATAGGAATCAAAGGGGATGACTCGACTAAAAGGTACGTCTTATAGGAATCAAGTGAAATGACTCGACTAAAAGGTACGTCTTCTAAGAATCAAGGGAAATGACTCGACTAAAAGGTACGTCTTATAGGAATCAAAGGAGATGACTCGACTAAAAGGTACGTCTTATAGGAATCAAAGGGGATGACTCGCCTAAAAGGTACGTCTTATAGGAATCAAGGGAAATGACTCAACTAAAAGGTACGTCTTCAAGGAATCAAAGGAAATGACTCAACTATAAGGTACGTCTTATAGGAATCAAAGGTCATGACTCGACTAAAAGGTACGTATTCTAGGGGTCAAAGTGGATGACTCGACTAAAAGGTACGTCTTATAGGAATCAAAGGAAATGACTCGACTAGAAGATACGTCTTATAGGAATCAAAGTAAATGACTCAACTAAAAGGTACGTCTTCTAGGGGTGAAAGGGGATGACTCGACTAAAAGGTACGTCTTATAGGAATCAAAGGGGATGACTCGACTAAAAGGTACTTCTTATAGGAATCAAAGGGGCTGACTCGACTAAAAGGTTCGTCTTATAGGAATCAAGGGAAATGACTTCACTAAAAGGCACATCTTTTAGGAATCAAATGGGATGACTCGACTAAAAGGTACGTCTTTTAGGAAACAAAGGGGATGACTCGACCAAAAGGTATATCTTATAGGAATCCAAGGGGATGACTCGACTAAAAGGTACGTCTTATAGGAATCAAGGTGGATGACTCGACTAAATGATACGTCTTATAGGAATCAAAGGAAATGACTCGACTGAAAGGTACGTCTTATAGGAATCAAAGGGGATGACTCAACTAAAAGGTAAGTCATATAGGAATCAAAGGGGATGACTCGACTAAAAGGTACGTTTTATAGGAATCAAAGGGGATGACTCGACTAAAAGGTACGTCTTATAGGAATCAAAGGAAATGACTCGACTAAAAGGTACGTCTTCTAGGGGTCAAAAGGGAAGACTCGACTAAAAGGTACGTCTTATAGGAATCAAAGGGGATGACTCGACTAAAAGGTACTTCTTATAGGAATCAAAGGGGCTGACTCGACTAAAAGGCTCGTCTTATAGGAATCAAGGGAAATGACTTGACTAAAAGGCACATCTTTTAGGAATCAAAGGGGATGACTCTACTAAAAGGTACGTCTTATAGGAATCAAAGGGGATGACTCGACCAAAAGGTATGTTTTATAGGAATCCAAGGGGATGACTCGACTAAAAGGTACGTCTTATAGGAATCAAAGTGGATGACTCGATTAAATGGTACGTCTTATTGGAATCAAAGGAAATGACTCGACTAAAAGGTACGTCTTATAGGAATCAAGTGAAATGACTCGACTAAAAGGTACGTCTTATAGGAATCAAAGGAGATGACTCGACTAAAAGGTACGTCTTATAGGAATCAAAGGGGATGACTCGACTAAAAGGTACGTCTTATAGGAATCAAGGGAAATGACTCGACTAAAAGGTACGTCTTCAAGGAATCAAAGGAAATGACTCAACTATAAGGTACGTCTTATAGGAATCAAAGGTGATGACTCGACTAAAGGTACGTATTCTAGGGGTCAAAGTGGATGACTCGACTAAAAGGTACGTCTTATAGGAATCAAAGGAAATGACTCCACTAAAAGATACGTCTTATAGGAATCAAAGTAAATGACTCGACTAAAAGGTACGTCTTCTAGGGGTCAAAGGGGATGACTCGACTAAATGGTACATCTTATAGGAATCAAAGGGGATGACTCGACTAAAATGTTCGTCTTATAGGAATCAAGGGAAATGACTTCACTAAAAGGCACATCTTTTAGGAATCATAGGGGATGACTCGACTAAAAGGTACGTCTTATAGGAATCAAAGGGGATGACTCGACCAAAAGATACGTCTTATAGGAATCCATGGGGATGACTCGAGTAAAAGGTACATCTTATAGGAATCAAAGTGGATGACTCGACTAAATGGTACGTCTTATAGGAATCAAAGGAAATGACTCGACTAAAACGTACGTCTTATAGGAATCAAAGGGGATGACTCAACTAAAAGGTAAGTCTTATAGGAATCAAAGGGGATGACTCGACTAAAAGGTACGTTTTATAGGAATCAAAGGGGATGACTCGACTAAAAGGTACGTCTTATAGGAATCAAGGGAAATGACGCGACTAAAAAGTACGTTTTCTAGAAATCAAAGGAAATGACTCAACTAAAAGGTACGTCATATACGAATCAAAGGAGATGACTCAACTAAAAGGTACATCTTATAGGAATCTAAGGGGATGACTCGACTAAAAGGTACGTCTTAGAGGAATCAAGGGAAATGACTCGACTAAAAGGTACATCTTCAAGGAATCAAAGGAAATAACTCAACTAAAAGGTACGTATTATAGGAATCAAAGGGGATGACTCGACTAAAAGGTACGTCTTATAAGAATCAAAGGAAATGACTCGACTAAAAGGTACGTATTCTAGGGGTCAAAGGGGATGACTCGACTAAAAGGTACGTCTTATAGGAATCAAAGGTGATGACTCGACTAAAAGGTACTTCTTATAGGAATCAAAGGGGATAACTCGACTAAAAGGTACGTCTTATAGGAATCAAAGGGGATGACTCGACTAAAAGGTACGTCTTATAGGAATCAAGTGAAATGACTCGACTAAAAGGTACGTCTTCTAGGAATCAAGGGAAATGACTCGACTAAAAGGTACGTCTTATAGGAATCAAAGGAGATGACTCGACTACAAGGTACGTCTTATAGGAATCAAAGGGGATGACTCGCCTAAAAGGTACGTCTTATAGGAATCAAGGGAAATGACTCGACTAAAAGATACGTCATCAAGGAATCAAAGGAAATGACTCAACTATAAGGTACGTCTTATAGGAATCAAAGGTCATGACTCGACTAAAAGGTACGTATTCTAGGGGTCAAAGTGGATGACTCGACTAAAAGGTACGTCTTATAGGAATCAAAGGAAATGACTCGACTAGAAGATACGTCTTATAGGAATAAAAGTAAATGACTCGACTAAAAGGTACGTCTTCTAGGGGTCAAAGGGGATGAATCGACTAAAAGGTACGTCTTATAGGAATCAAAGGGGATGACTCGACTAAAAGGTACTTCTTATAGGAATCAAAGGGGCTGACTCGACTAAATGGTTCGTCTTATAGGAATCAAGGGAAATGACTTCACTAAAAGGCACATCTTTTAGGAATCAAAGGGGATGACTCGACTAAAAGGTACGTCTTTTAGGAAACAAAGGGGATGACTCGACCAAAAGGTATGTCTTATAGGAATCCAAGGGGATGACTCGACTAAAAGGTACGTCTTATAGGAATCAAAGTGGATGACTCGACTAAATGGTACGTCTTATAGGAATCAAAGGAAATGACTCGACTATAAGGTACGTCTTATAGGAATCAAAGGGGATGACTCAACTAAAAGGTAAGTTTATAGGAATCAAAGGGGTTGACTCGACTAAAAGGTACGTTTTATAGGAATCAAAGGGGATGACTCGACTAAAAGGTACGTCTTATAGGAATCAAAGGAAATGACTCGACTAAAAGGTACGTCTTCTAGGGGTCAAAAGGAAGATTCGACTAAAAGGTACGTCTTATAGGAATCAAAGGGGATGACTCGACCAAAAGGTACTTCTTATAGGAATCAAAGGGGCTGACTCGACTAAAAGGCTCGTCTTATAGGAATCAAGGGAAATGACTAAACTAAAAGGCACATCTTTTAGGAATCAAAGGGGATCACTCGACTAAAAGGTACGTCTTATAGGAATCAAAGGGGATGACTCGACCAAAAGATATGTCTTATAGGAATACAAGGGGATGACTCGACTAAATGGTACCTCTTATAGGAATCAAAGTGGATGACTCGACTAAATGGTACGTCTTATAGGAATCAAAGTGGATGACTCGACTAAATGGTACGTCTTATAGGAATCAAAGGAAAAGACTCGACTAAAAGGTACGTCTTATAGGAATCAAAGGGGATGACTCAACTAAAAGGTAAGTCTTATAGGAATCAAAGGGGATGACTCGACTAAAAGGTACGTTTTATAGGAATCAAAGGGGATGACTCGACTAAAAGGTACGTCTTATAGGAATCAAGGGAAATGACTTGACTAGAAAGTACGTTTTCTAGGAATCAAAGAAAATGACTCAACTAAAAGGTACGTCATATACGAATCAAAGGAGATAACTCAACTAAAAGGTACGTCTTAAAGGAATCTAAGGGGATGACTTGACTAAAAGGTACGTCTTAGAGGAATCAAGGGAAATGACTCGACTAAAAGGTACGTCTTCAAGGAATCAAAGGAAATGGCTCAACTTAAAGGTACGTACTATAGGAATCAAAGGGGATGAATTGACTGAAAGGTACGTCTTATAGGAATCAAAGGAAACAACTCGACTAAAAGGTACGTATTCTAGGGGTCAAAGGGGATGACTCGACTAAAAGGTACGTCTTATAGGAATCAAATGTGATGACTCGACTAAAACGTACTTCTTATAGCAATCAAAGGGGATAACTCGACTAAAAGGTACGTCTTATAGGAATCAAAGGGGATGAATCGACTAAAAGGTAAGTCTTATAGGAATCAAAGGAAATGACTTGACTAAAAAGTACGTATTCTAGGGGCCAAAGGGGATGACTCGACTAAAAGGTACGTCTTATAGGAATCAAGTGAAATGACTCGACTAAAAGGTACGTCTTCTACGTATCAAAGGAAATGACTCGACTAAAAGGTACGTCTTATAGGAATCAAAGGAGATGAATCGACTTAAAGGTACGTCTTATAGGAATCAAAGGGGATGACTCGACTAAAAGGTACGTCTTATAGGAATCAAGGGAAATGACTCGACTAAAAGGTAAGTCTTCAAGGAATCAAAGGAAATGACTCAACTATAAGGTACGTCTTATA
Source organism: Capsicum pubescens (assembly GCA_030864215.1). Taxonomy (NCBI): domain Eukaryota; kingdom Viridiplantae; phylum Streptophyta; class Magnoliopsida; order Solanales; family Solanaceae; genus Capsicum; species Capsicum pubescens. Next base: position 268,781,398 of record CM061545.1, on the reverse strand, counting down.
GGAATCAAAGGTGATGACTCGACTAAAAGGTACGTATTTTAGGGGTCAAAGTGGATGACTCGACTAAAAGGTACGTCTTATATAAATCAAAGGAAATGACTCGACTAAAAGATACGTCTTATAGGAATCAATGTAAATGACTCGACTAAAAGGTACGTCTTCTAGGGGTCAAAGGGGATGACTCGACTAAAAGGTACATCTTATAGGAATAAAAGGGGATGACTCGACTAAAAGGTACTTCTTATAGGAATCAAAGGGGCTGACTCGACTAAAAGATTCGTCTTATACGTATCAAGGGAAATGACTTCACTAAAAGGCACATCTTTTAGGAATCAAAGGGGATGACTCGACTAAAATGTACGTCTTATAGGAATCAATGGGGATGACTCGACCAAAAGGTATGTCTTATAGGAATCCAAGGGGATGACTCGACTAAAAGGTACGTCTTATAGGAATCCAAGTGGATGACTCGACTAAATGGTACGTCTTATAGGAATCAAAGGAAATGACTCGACTAAAAGGTACGTCTAATAGGAATCAAAGGGGATGACTCAACTAAAAGGTACGTCATATACGAATCAAAGGAGATGACTCAACTAAAAGGTACGTCTTATAGAAATCTAAGGGGATGACTCGACTAAAAGGTACGTCTTAGAGGAATCAAGGGAAATGACTCGACTAAAAGTTACGTCTTCAAGGAATCAAAGGAAATGACTCAACTAAAAGGTTCGTATTATAGGAATCAAAGAGGATGACTCGACTAAAAGGTACGTCTTATAGGAATCAAAGGAAATGACTCGACTAAAAGGTACGTATTCTAGGGGTCAAAGGGGATGAATCGACTAAAAGGTACGTCTTATAGGAATCAAAGGTGATGACTCGACTAAAAGGTACTTCTTATAGGAATCAAAGGGGATAACTCGACTAAAAGGTACGTCTTATAGGAATCAAAGGGGATGACTCGACTAAAAGGTACGTCTTATAGGAATCAAGGGAAATGACTCGACTAAAAGGTACGTCTTCAAGGAATCAAAGGAAATGACTCATCTATAAGGTACGTCTTATAGGAATCAAAGGTGATGACTCGACTAAAAGGTACGTATTCTAGGGGTCAAAGTGGATGACTCGACTAAAATGTACGTCTTATAGGAATCAAAGGAAATGACTCGACTAAAAGATACGTCTTATAGGAATCAAAGTAAATGACTCGACTAAAAGGTACGTCTTCTAGGGGTCAAAGGGGATGATTCGACTAAAAGGTACGTCTTATAGGAATCAAAGGGGATGACTCGACTAAAAGGTACTTCCTATAGGAATCAAAGGGGCTGACTCGACTAAAAGGTTCTTCTTATAGGAATCAAGGGAAATGACTTCACTAAAAGGCACATCTTTTAGGAATCAAAGGGGATGACTCGACTAAAAGGTACGTCTTATAGGAATCAAAGGAGATGACTCGACCAAAAGTTATGTCTTATAGGAATCCAAGGGGATGACTCGACTAAAAGGTACGTCTTATAGGAATCAAAGTGGATGACTCGACTAAATGATACGTCTTATAGGAATCAAAGGAAATGACTCGACTAAAAGGTACGTCTTATAGGAATCTAAGGGGATGACTCGACTAAAAGGTACGTCTTAGAGGAATCAAGGGAAATGACTCGACTAAAAGGTACGTCTTCAAGGAATCCAAGGAAATGACTCGACTAAAAGGTACGTATTCTAGGGGTCAAAGGGGATGACTCGACTAAAAGGTACGTCTTATAGGAATCAAAGGTGATGAATCGACTAAAAGGTACTTCTTATTGGAATCAAAGGGGATAACTCGACAAAAAGGTACGTCTTATAGGAATCAAAGGGGATGACTCGACTAAAAGGTACGTCTTATAGGAATCAAGTGAAATGACTCGACTAAAAGGTACGTCTTCTAGGAATCAAAGGAAATGACTCGACTAAAAGGTACGTCTTATAGGAATCAAAGGAGATGACTCGACTAAAAGGTACGTCTTATAGGAATCAAAGGGGATGACTCGACTAAAAGGTTCGTCTTATAGGAATCAAGGGAAATGACTCGACTAAAAGGTACGCCTTCAAGGAATCAAAGGAAATGACTCAACTATAAGGTACGTCTTATAGGAATCAAAGGTGATGACTCGACTAAAAGGTACGTATTCTAGGGGTCAAAGTGGATGACTCGACTAAAAGGTACGTCTTATAGGAATCAAAGGAAATGACTCGACTAAAAGATACATCTTATAGGAATCAAAGTAAATGACTCGACTAAAAGGTAGGTCTTCTAGGGGTCAAAGGGGATGATTCGACTAAAAGGTACGTCTTATAGGAATGAAAGGGGATGACTCGACTAAAAGGTACTTCTTATAGGAATCAAAAGGGCTGACTCGACTAAAAGGTTCTTCTTATAGGAATCAAGGGAAATGACTTCACTAAAAGGCACATCTTTTGGGAATCCAAGGGGATGACTCGACTAAAACGTACGTCTTATAGGAATCAAAGGAGATGACTCGACCAAAAGGTATGTCTTATAGGAAACCAAGGGGATGACTCAACTAAAAGGTACGTCTTATAGGAATCAAAGTGGATGACTCGACTAAATGGTACGTCTTATAGGAATCAAAGGAAATGTCTCGACTAAAAAGTACGTCTTATAGGAATCAAAGGGGATGACTCAACTAAAAGGTAAGTCTTATAGGAATCAAAGGGGACGACTCGACTAAAAGGTACGTTTTATAGGAATCAAAGGGGATGACTCGACTAAAAGGTACGTCTTATAGGAATCAATGGAAATGACTCGACTAAAAGGTACGTCTTCTAGGGGTCAAAAGGTAAGACTCGACTAAAAGGTACGTCTTATAAGAATCAAAGAGGATGACTCGATTAAGAGGTACTTCATATAGGAATCAAAGGGGTTGACTCGACTAAAAGGCTCGTCTTATAGGAATCAAAGGGGATAACTCGACAAAAAGGTACGTCTTATAGGAATCAAAGGGGATGACTCGACTAAAAGGTACGTCTTATAGGAATCAAGTGAAATGACTCGACTAAAAGGTACGTCTTCTAGGAATCAAAGGAAATGACTCGACTAAAAGGTACGTCTTATAGGAATCAAAGGAGATGACTCGACTAAAAGGTACGTCTTATAGGAATCAAAGGGGATGACTCGACTAAAAGGTACGGCTTATAGGAATCAAGGGAAATGACTCGACTAAAAGGTACGTCTTCAAGCAATCAAAGGAAATGACTCAACTATAAGGTACGTCTTATAGGAATCAAAGGTGATGACTCGACTAAAAGGTACGTATTCTAGGGGTCAAAGTGGATGACTGGACTAAAAGGTACGTCTTATAGGAATCAAAGGAAATGACTCCACTAAAAGATACGTCTTGTACGAATCAAAGTAAATGACTCGACTAAAAGGTACGTCTTCTAGGGGTCAAAGGGGATGATTCGTCTAAAAGGTACGTCTTATAGGAATCAAAGGGGATGACTCGACTAAAAGGTACTTCTTGTAGGAATCAAAAGGGCTGACTCGACTAAAAGGTTCTTCTTATAGGAATCAAGGGAAATGACTTCACTAAAAGGCACATCTTTTAGGAATCAAAGGGGATGACTCGACTAAAAGGTACGTCTTATAGGAATCAAAGGAGATGACTCGACCAAAAGGTATGTCTTATAGGAATCCAAGAGGATGACTCGACTAAAAGGTACGTCTTATAGGAATCAAAGTGGATGACTCGACTAAATGGTACGTCTTATAGGAATCAAAGGAAATGACTCGACTAAAAGGTACGTCTTATAGGAATCTAATGGGATGACTCGACTAAAAGGTACGTCTTAGAGGAATCAAGGGAAATGACTCGACTAAAAGGTACGTCTTCAAGGAATCGAAGGAAATGACTCAACTAAAAGGTACGTATTATAGGAATCAAAGGGGATGACTCGACTAAAAGGTACGTCTTATAGGAATTAAAGGAAATGACTCGACTAAAAGGTACGTATTCTAGGGGTCAAAGGGGATGACTCGACTAAAAGGTACGTCTTATTGGAATCAATGGTGATGACTCGACTAAAAGGTACTTTTTATAGGAATCAAAGGGGATAACTCGACAAAAACGTACGTCTTATAGGAATCAAAGGGGATGTCTCGACCAAAAGGTACGTCTTCTAGGAATCAAAGGAAATGACTCGACTAAAAGGTACGTCTTATAGGAATCAAAGGAGATGACTCGACTAAAAGGTACGTCTTATAGGAATCAAAGGGGATGACTCGACTAAAAGGTACGTCTTATAGGAATCAAGGGAAATGACTCGACTAAAAGGTACGTCTTCAAGGAATCAAAGGAAATGACTCAACTATAAGGTACGTCTTATAGGAATCAAAGGTGATGACTCGACTAAAAGGTACGTATTTTAGGGGTCAAAGTGGATGACTCGACTAAAAGATACGTCTTATAGGAATCAAAGGAAATGACTCGACTAAAAGATACATCTTATAGGAATCAAAGTAAATGACTCGACTAAAAGGTAGGTCTTCTAGGGGTCAAAGGGGATGATTCGACTAAAAGGTACGTCTTATAGGAATGAAAGGGGATGACTCGACTAAAAGGTACTTCTTATAGGAATCAAAAGGGCTGACTCGACTAAAAGGTTCTTCTTATAGGAATCAAGGGAAATGACTTCACTAAAAGGCACATCTTTTAGGAATCCAAGGGGATGACTCGACTAAAAGGTACGTCTTATAGGAATCAAAGGAGATGACTCGACCAAAAGGTATGTCTTATAGGAATCCAAGGGGATGACTCAACTAAAAGGTACGTCTTATAGGAATCAAAGTGGATGACTCGACTAAATGGTACGTCTTATAGGAATCAAAGGAAATGACTCGACTAAAAAGTACGTCTTATAGGAATCAAAGGGGATGACTCAACTAAAAGGTAAGTCTTATAGGAATCAAAGGGGACGACTCGACTAAAAGGTACGTTTAATAGGAATCAAAGGGGAAGACTCGACTAAAAGGTACGTCTTATAGGAATCAATGGAAATGACTCGACTAAAAGGTACGTCTTCTAGGGGTCAAAAGGTTAGACTCGACTAAAAGGTACGTCTTATAAGAATCAAAGAGGATGACTCGACTAAAAGGTACTTCATATAGGAATCAAAGGGGTTGACTCGACTAAAAGGCTCGTCTTATAGGAATCAAAGGGGATAACTCGACAAAAAGGTACGTCTTATAGGAATCAAAGGGGATGACTCGACTAAAAGGTACGTCTTATAGGAATCAAGTGAAATGACTCGACTAAAAGGTACGTCTTCTAGGAATCAAAGGAAATGACTCGACTAAAAGGTACGTCTTATAGGAATCAAAGGAGATGACTCGACTAAAAGGTACGTCTTATAGGAATCAAAGGGGATGACTCGACTAAAAGGTACGGCTTATAGGTATCAAGGGAAATGACTCGACTAAAAGGTACGTCTTCAAGGAATCAAAGGAAATGACTCAACTATAAGGTACGTCTTATAGGAATCAAAGGTGATGACTCGACTAAAAGGTATGTATTCTAGGGGTCAAAGTGGATGACTCGACTAAAAGGTACGTCTTATAGGAATCAAAGGAAATGACTCGACTAAAAGATACGTCTTGTACGAATCAAAGTAAATGACTCGACTAAAAGGTACGTCTTCTAGGGGTCAAAGGGGATGATTCGACTAAAAGGTACGTCTTATAGGAAATAAAGGAAATGACTCGACTAAAAGGTACGTATTTTAGGGGTCAAAGGGGATGACTCGACTAAAAGGTACGTCTTATTGGAATCAATGGTGATGACTCGACTAAAAGGTACTTTTTATAGGAATCAAAGGGGATAACTCGACAAAAACGTACGTCTTATAGGAATCAAAGGGGATGTCTCGACCAAAAGGTACGTCTTCTAGGAATCAAAGGAAATGACTCGACTAAAAGGTACGTCTTATAGGAATCAAAGGAGATGACTCGACTAAAAGGTACGTCTTATAGGAATCAAAGGGGATGACTCGACTAAAAGGTACGTCTTATAGGAATCAAGGGAAATGACTCGACTAAAAGGTACGTCTTCAAGGAATCAAAGGAAATGACTCAACTATAAGGTACGTCTTATAGGAATCAAAGGTGATGACTCGACTAAAAGGTACGTATTTTAGGGGTCAAAGTGGATGACTCGACTAAAAGATACGTCTTATAGGAATCAAAGGAAATGACTCGACTAAAAGATACATCTTATAGGAATCAAAGTAAATGACTCGACTAAAAGGTAGGTCTTCTAGGGGTCAAAGGGGATGATTCGACTAAAAGGTACGTCTTATAGGAATGAAAGGGGATGACTCGACTAAAAGGTACTTCTTATAGGAATCAAAAGGGCTGACTCGACTAAAAGGTTCTTCTTATAGGAATCAAGGGAAATGACTTCACTAAAAGGCACATCTTTTAGGAATCCAAGGGGATGACTCGACTAAAAGGTACGTCTTATAGGAATCAAAGGAGATGACTCGACCAAAAGGTATGTCTTATAGGAATCCAAGGGGATGACTCAACTAAAAGGTACGTCTTATAGGAATCAAAGTGGATGACTCGACTAAATGGTACGTCTTATAGGAATCAAAGGAAATGACTCGACTAAAAAGTACGTCTTATAGGAATCAAAGGGGATGACTCAACTAAAAGGTAAGTCTTATAGGAATCAAAGGGGACGACTCGACTAAAAGGTACGTTTTATAGGAATCAAAGGGGAAGACTCGACTAAAAGGTACGTCTTATAGGAATCAATGGAAATGACTCGACTAAAAGGTACGTCTTCTAGGGGTCAAAAGGTAAGACTCGACTAAAAGGTACGTCTTATAAGAATCAAAGAGGATGACTCGACTAAAAGGTACTTCATATAGGAATCAAAGGGGTTGACTCGACTAAAAGGCTCGTCTTATAGGAATCAAAGGGGATAACTCGACAAAAAGGTACGTCTTATAGGAATCAAAGGGGATGACTCGACTAAAAGGTACGTCTTATAGGAATCAAGTGAAATGACTCGACTAAAAGGTACGTCTTCTAGGAATCAAAGGAAATGACTCGACTAAAAGGTACGTCTTATAGGAATCAAAGGAGATGACTCGACTAAAAGGTACGTCTTATAGGAATCAAAGGGGATGACTCGACTAAAAGGTACGGCTTATAGGTATCAAGGGAAATGACTCGACTAAAAGGTACGTCTTCAAGGAATCAAAGGAAATGACTCAACTATAAGGTACGTCTTATAGGAATCAAAGGTGATGACTCGACTAAAAGGTATGTATTCTAGGGGTCAAAGTGGATGACTCGACTAAAAGGTACGTCTTATAGGAATCAAAGGAAATGACTCGACTAAAAGATACGTCTTGTACGAATCAAAGTAAATGACTCGACTAAAAGGTACGACTTCTAGGGGTCAAAGGGGATGATTCGACTAAAAGGTACGTCTTATAGGAATCAAAGGGGATGACTCGACTAAAAGGTACTTCTTATAGGAATCAAAAGGGCTGACTCGACTAAAAGGTTCTTCTTATAGGAATCAAGGGAAATGACTTCACTAAAAGGCACATCTTTTAGGAATCAAAGGGGATGACTCGACTAAAAGGTACGTCTTATAGGAATCAAAGGAGATGACTCGACCAAAAGGTATGTCTTATAGGAATCCAAGAGGATGACTCGACTAAAAGGTACGTCTTATAGGAATCAAAGTGGATGACTCGACTAAATGGTACGTCTTATAGGAATCAAAGGAAATGACTCGACTAAAAGGTACGTCTTATAGGAATCTAATGGGATGACTCGACTAAAAGGTACGTCTTAGAGGAATCAAGGGAAATGACTCGACTAAAAGGTACGTCTTCAAGGAATCGAAGGAAATGACTCAACTAAAAGGTACGTATTATAGGAATCAAAGGGGATGACTCGACTAAAAGGTACGTCTTATAGGAATCAAAGGAAATGACTCGACTAAAAGGTACGTATTCTAGGGGTCAAAGGGGATGACTCGACTAAAAGGTACGTCTTATTGGAATCAATGGTGATGACTCGACTAAAAGGTACTTTTTATAGGAATCAAAGGGGATAACTCGACAAAAACGTACGTCTTATAGGAATCAAAGGGGATGTCTCGACTAAAAGGTACGTCTTCTAGGAATCAAAGGAAATGACTCGACTAAAAGGTACGTCTTATAGGAATCAAAGGAGATGACTCGACTAAAAGGTACGTCTTATAGGAATCAAAGGGGATGACTCGACTAAAAGGTACGTCTTATAGGAATCAAGGGAAATGACTCGACTAAAAGGTACGTCTTCAAGGAATCAAAGGAAATGACTCAACTATAAGGTACGTCTTATAGGAATCAAAGGTGATGACTCGACTAAAAGGTACGTATTTTAGGGGTCAAAGTGGATGACTCGACTAAAAGGTACGTCTTATAGGAATCAAAGGAAATGACTCGACTAAAAGATACGTCTTATAGGAATCAAAGTAAATGACTCGACTAAATGGTACGTCTTCTAGGGGTCAAAGGGGATGATTCAACTAAAAGGTACGTCTTATAGAAATCAAAGGGGATGACACGACTAAAAGGTACTTCTTATAGGAATCAAAGGGGCTGACTCGACTAAAAGGTTTGTCTTATAGGAATCAAGGGAAATGACTTCACTAAAAGGCACATCTTTTAGGAATCAAAGGGGATGACTCGACTAAAAGGTACGTCTTATAGGAATCAAAGGAGATGACTCGACCAAAAGGTATGTCTTATAGGAATCCAAGGGGATGACTCAACTAAAAGGTACGTCTTATAGGAATCAAAGTGGATGACTCGACTAAATGGTACGTCTTATAGGAATCAAAGGAAATGACTCGACTAAAAGGTACGTCTTATAGGAATCAAAGGGGATGACTCAACTAAAAGGTAAGTCTTATAGGAATCAAAGGGGATGACTCGATTAAAAGGTACGTTTTATAGGAATCAAAGGGGATGACTCGACTAAAAGGTACGTCTTATAGGAATCAAAGGGGATGACTCGACCAAAAGGTATGTCTTATAGGAATCCAAGGGGATGACTCGACTAAATGGTACCTCTTATAGGAATCAAAGTGGATGACTCGACTAAATGGTACGTCTTATAGGAATCAAAGTGGATGACTCGACTAAATGGTACGTCTTATAGGAATTAAAGGAAAAGACTCGACTAAAAGGTACGTCTTATAGGAATCAAAGGGGATGACTCAACTAAAATGTAAGTCTTATAGGAATCAAATGGGATGACTCGACTAAAAGGTACGTTTTATAGGAATCAAAGGTGATGACTCGACTAAAAGGTACGTCTTATAGGAATCAAGGGAAATGACTCGACTAGAAAGTACGTTTTCTAGGAATCAAAGAAAATGACTCAACTAAAAGGTACGTCATATACGAATCAAAGGAGATGACTCAACTAAAATGTACGTCTTATAGGAATCTAAGGGGATGACTCGACTAAAAGGTACGTCTTAGAGGAATAAAGGGAAATGACTCGACTAAAAGGTACGTCTTCAAGGAATCAAAGGAAATGGCTCAACTTAAAGGTACGTATTATAGGAATTAAAGGGGATGAATTGACTAAAAGGTACGTCTTATAGGAATCAAAGGAAATAACTCGACTAAAAGGTACGTATTCTAGGGGTCAAAGGGGATGACTCGACTAAAAGGTACGTCTTATAGGAATCAAAGGTGATGACTCGACTAAAATGTACTTCTTATAGGAATCAAAGGGGATAACTCGACTAAAAGGTACGTCTTATAGGAATCAAAGGGGATCAATCGACTAAAAGGTAAGTCTTATAGGAATCAAAGGAAATGACTTGACTAAAAAGAACGTATTCTAGGGGCCAAAGGGGATGACTCAACTAAAAGGTACGTCTTATAGGAATCAAGTGAAATGACTCGACTAAAAGGTACGTCTTCTAGGAATCAAAGGAAATGACTCGACTAAAAGGTACGTCTTATAGGAATCAAAGGAGATGACTCGACTTAAAGGTACGTCTTATAGGAATCAAAGAGGATGACACGACTAAAAGGTACGTCTTATAGGAATCAAGGGAAATGACTCGACTAAAAGGTACGTCTTCAAGGAATCAAATGAAATGACTCATCTATAAGGTACGTCTTATAGGAATCAAAGGTGATGACTCGACTAAAAGGTACGTATTCTAGGGGTCAAAGTGGATGACTCGACTAAAAGGTACGTCTTATATAAATCAAAGGAAATGACTCGACTAAAAGATACGTCTTATAGGAATCAATGTAAATGACTCGACTAAAAGGTACGTCTTCTAGGGGTCAAAGGGGATGACTCGACTAAAAGGTACGTCTTATAGGAATCAAAGGGGATGACTCGACTAAAAGGTACTTCTTATAGGAATCAAAGGGGCTGACTCGACTAAAAGATTCGTCTTATAGGAATCAAGGGAAATGACTACACTAAAAGGCACATCTTTTAGGAATCAAAGGGGATGACTCGACTAAAAGGTACGTCTTATAGGAATCAAAGGGGATGACTCGACCAAAAGGTATGTCTTATAGGAATCCAAGGGGATGACTCGACTAAAAGGTACGTCTTATAGGAATCAAAGTGGATGACTCGACTAAATGGTACGTCTTATAGGAATCAAAGGAAATGACTCGACTAAAAGGTACGTCTTATAGGAATCAAAGGGGATGACTCAACTAAAAGGTACATCATATACGAATCAAAGGAGATGACTCAACTAAAAGGTACGTCTTATAGGAATCTAAGGGGATGACTCGACTAAAAGGTACGTCTTAGAGGAATCAAGGGAAATGACTCGACTAAAAGGTACGTCTTAGAGGAATCAAGGGAAATGACTCGACTAAAAGGTACGTCTTCAAGTATTCAAAGGAAATGACTCAACTAAAAGGTACGTATTATAGGAATCAAAGGGGATGACTCGACTAAAAGGTACGTCTTCAAGGAATCCAAGGAAATGACTCAACTAAAAGGTACGTCTTATAGGAATCAAAGGGGATGACTCGACTAAAAGGTACTTCTTATAGGAATCAAAGGGGCTGACTCGACTAAAAGGTTCTTCTTATAGGAATCAAGGGATATGACTTCACTAAAAGGCACATCTTTTAGGAATCAAAGGGGATGACTCGACTAAAAGGTACGTCTTATAGGAATCAAAGGAGATGACTCGACCAAAAGGTATGTCTTATAGGAATCCAAGGGGATGACTCGACTAAAAGGTATGTCTTATAGGAATCAAAGTGGATGACTCGACTAAATGGTACGTCTTATAGGAATCAAAGGAAATGACTCGACTAAAAGGTTCGTCTTATAGGAATCTAAGGGGATGACTCGACTAAAAGGTACGTCTTAGAGGAATCAAGGGAAATGACTCGACTAAAAGGTACGTCTTCAAGGAATCCAAGGAAATGACTCAACTAAAAGGTACGTATTATAGGAATCAAAGGGGATGACTCGACTAAAAGGTACGTCTTATAGGAATCAAAGGAAATGACTCGACTAAAAGGTACGTATTCTAGGGGTCAAAGGGGATGACTCGACTAAAAGGTACGTCTTATAGGAATCAAAGGTGATGACTCGACTAAAAGGTACTTCTTATAGGAATCAAAGGGGATAACTCGACAAAAAGGTACGTCTTATAGGAATCAAAGGGGATGACTCGACTAAAAGGTACGTCTTATAGGAATCAAGTGAAATGACTCGACTAAAAGGTACGTCTTCTAGGAATCAAAGGAAATGACTCGACTAAAAGGTACGTCTTATAGGAATCAAAGGAGATGACTCGACTAAAAGGTACGTCTTATAGGAATCAAAGGGGATGACTCGACTAAAAGGTACGGCTTATAGGATTCAAGGGAAATGACTCGACTAAAAGGTACGTCTTCAAGGAATCAAAGGAAATGACTCAACTATAAGGTACCTCTTATAGGAATAAATGGTGATGACTCGACTAAAAGGTACGTATTCTAGGGGTCAAAGTGGATGACTCGACTAAAAGGTACGTCTTATAGGAATCAAAGGAAATGACTCGACTAAAAGATACGTCTTGTACGAATCAAAGTAAATGACTCGACTAAAAGGTACGTCTTCTAGGGGTCAAAGGGGATGATTCGACTAAAAGATACGTCTTATAGGAATCAAAGGGGATGACTCGACTAAAAGGTACTTCTTATAGGAATCAAATGGGCTGACTCGACTAAAAGGTTCTTCTTATAGGAATCAAGGGAAATGACTTCACTAAAAGGCACATCTTTTATGAATCAAAGGGGATGACTCGACTAAAAGGTACGTCTTATAGGAATCAAAGGAGATGACTCGACCAAAAGGTATGTCTTATAGGAATCCAAGAGGATGACTTGACTAAAAGGTACGTCTTATAGGAATCAAAGTGGATGACTCGACTAAATGGTACGTCTTATAGGAATCAAAGGAAATGACTCGACTAAAAGGTACGTCTTATAGGAATCTAATGGGATGACTCGACTAAAAGGTACGTCTTAGAGGAATTTAGGGAAATGACTCGACTAAAAGGTACGTCTTCAAGGAATCGAAGGAAATGACTCAACTAAAAGGTACGTATTATAGGAATCAAAGGGGATGACTCGACTAAAAGGTACGTCTTATAGGAATCAAAGGAAATGACTCGACTAAAAGGTACGTATTCTAGGGGTCAAAGGGGATGACTCGACTAAAAGGTACGTCTTATTGGAATCAATTGTGATGACTCGACTAAAAGGTACTTCTTATAGGAATCAAAGGGGATAACTCGACAAAAACGTACGTCTTATAGGAATCAAAGGGGATGACTCGACTAAAAGGTACGTCTTATAGGAATCAAGGGAAATGACTCGACTAAAAGGTACGTCTTCTAGGAATCAAAGGAAATGACTCGACTAAAAGGTACGTCTTATAGGAATCAAAGGAGATGACTCGACTAAAAGGTACGTCTTATAGGAATCAAAGGGGATGACTCGACTAAAAGGTACGTCTTATAGGAATCAAGGGAAATGACTCGACTAAAAGGTACGTCTTCAAGGAATCAAAGGAAATGACTCAACTATAAGGTACGTCTTATAGGAATCAAAGGTGATGACTCGACAAAAAGGTACGTATTCTAGGGGTCAAAGTGGATGACTCGACTAAAAGGTACGTCTTATAGGAATCAAAGGAAATGACTCGACAAAAAGATACGTCTTATAGGAATCAAAGTAAATGACTCGACTAAATGGTACGTCTTCTAGGGGTCAAAGGGGATGATTCAACTAAAAGGTACGTCTTATAGAAATCAAAGGGGATGACTCGACTAAAAGGTACTTCTTATAGGAATCAAAGGGGCTGACTCGACAAAAAGGTTTGCCTTATAGGAATCAAGGGAAATGACTTCACTAAAAGGCACATCTTTTAGGAATCAAAGGGGATGACTCGACTAAAAGGTACGTCTTATAGGAATCAAAGGAGATGACTCGACCAAAAGGTATGTCTTATAGGAATCCAAGGGGATGACTCGACTAAAAGGTACGTCTTATAGGAATCAAAGTGGATGACTCGACTAAATGGTACGTCTTATGGGAATCAAAGGAAATGACTCGACCAAAAGGTACGTCTTATAGGAATCAAAGGGGATGACTCATCTAAAAGGTAAGTCTTATAGGAATCAAAGGGGATGACTCGACTAAAAGGTACGTTTTATAGGAATAAAAGGGGATGACTCGACTAAAAGGTACGTCTTATAGGAATCAAAGGAAATGACTCGACTTAAAGGTACGTCTTCTAGGGGTCAAAGGGGATGACTCGACTAAAAGGTACGTCTTATAGGAATCAAAGGGGATGACTCGACTAAAATGTACTTCTTATAGGAATCAAAGGGGCTGACTCGACTAAAAGGTTCGTCTTATTGGAATCACGGGATATGACTTGACTAAAAGGCACATCTTTTAGGAATCAAAGGGGATGACTCGACTAAAAGGTACTTCTTATAGGAATCAAAGGGGATGACTCGACCAAAAGGTATGTCTTATAGGAATCCAAGGGGATGACTCGACTAAAAGGTACGTCTTATAGGAATCAAAGTGGATGACTCGACTAAATGGTACGTCTTATAGGAATCAAAGTGGATGACTCGACTAAATGGTACATCTTATAGGAATCAAAGGAAATGACTCGACTAAAAGGTACGTCATATAGGAATCAAAGGGGATGACTCAACTAAAAGGTAAGTCTTATAGGAATCAAAGGGGATGACTCGACTAAAAGGTACGTTTTATAGGAATCAAAGGGGATGACTCGACTAAAAGGTACGTCTTATAGGAATCAAGGGAAATGACTCGACTAAAAATACGTTTTCAAGGAATCAAAGGAAATGACTCAACTAAAAGGTACGTCATATACGAATAAAAGGAGATGACTCAACTAAAAGGTACGTCTTATAGGAATCTAAGGGGATGACTCGACTAAAAGGTACGTCTTAGAGGAATCAAGGGAAATGACTCGACTAAAAGGTACGTCTTCAAGGAATCATAGGAAATCACTCAACTAAAATTTACGTATTATAGGAATCAAAGGGGATGACTCGACTAAAAGGTACGTCTTATAGGAATCAAATGACATGACTCGACTAAAAGGTACGTATTCTAGGGGTCAATGGGGATGACTCGACTAAAAGGTACGTCTTATAGGAATCAAAGGTGATGACTCGACTAAAAGATACTTCTTATAGGAATCGAAGGGGATAACTCGACTAAAAGGTACGTCTTATAGGAATCAAAGGGGATGACTCGACTAAAAGGTACGTCTTATAGGAATCAAGTGAAATGACTCGACTAAAAGGTACGTCTTCTAGGAATCAATGGAAATGACTCGACTAAAAGGTACGTCTTATAGGAATCAAAGGAGATGACTCGACTAAAAGGTACGTCTTATAGGAATCAAAGGGGATGACTCGACTAAAAGGTACGTCTTATAGGAATCAAGGGAAATGACTCGACTAAAAGGTATGTCTTTAAGGAATCAAAGGAAATGACTCAACTATAAGGTACGTCTTATAGGAATCAAAGGTGATGACTCGACTTAAAGGTACGTCTTCTAGGGGTCAAAGGGGATGACTCGACTAAAAGGTACGTCTTATAGGAATCAAAGGGGATGACTCGACTAAAAGGTACTTCTTATAGGAATCAAAGGGGCTGACTCGACTAAAAGGTTCGTCTTATTGGAATCACGGGAAATGACTTGACTAAAAGGCACATCTTTTAGGAATCAAAGGGGATGACTCGACTAAAAGGTACTTCTTATAGGAATCAAAGGGGATGACTCGACCAAAAGGTATGTCTTATAGGAATCCAAGGGGATGACTCGACTAAAAGGTACGTCTTATAGGAATCAAAGTGGATGACTCGACTAAATGGTACGTCTTATAGGAATCAAAGTGGATGACTCGACTAAATGGTACATCTTATAGGAATCAAAGGAAATGACTCGACTAAAAGGTACGTCATATAGGAATCAAAGGGGATGACTCAACTAAAAGGTAAGTCTTATAGGAATCAAAGGGGATGACTCGACTAAAAGGTACGTTTTATAGGAATCAAAGGGGATGACTCGACTAAAAGGTACGTCTTATAGGAATCAAGGGAAATGACTCGACTAAAAATACGTTTTCAAGGAATCAAAGGAAATGACTCAACTAAAAGGTACGTCATATACGAATAAAAGGAGATGACTCAACTAAAAGGTACGTCTTATAGGAATCTAAGGGGATGACTCGACTAAAAGGTACGTCTTAGAGGAATCAAGGGAAATGACTCGACTAAAAGGTACGTCTTCAAGGAATCATAGGAAATCACTCAACTAAAATTTACGTATTATAGGAATCAAAGGGGATGCCTCGACTAAAAGGTACGTCTTATAGGAATCAAATGAAATGACTCGACTAAAAGGTACGTATTCTAGGGGTCAATGGGGATGACTCGACTAAAAGGTACGTCTTATAGGAATCAAAGGTGATGACTCGACTAAAAGATACTTCTTATAGGAATCGAAGGGGATAACTCGACTAAAAGGTACGTCTTATAGGAATCAAAGGGGATGACTCGACTAAAAGGTACGTCTTATAGGAATCAAGTGAAATGACTCGACTAAAAGGTACGTCTTCTAGGAATCAATGGAAATGACTCGACTAAAAGGTACGTCTTATAGGAATCAAAGGAGATGACTCGACTAAAAGGTACGTCTTATAGGAATCAAAGGGGATGACTCGACTAAAAGGTACGTCTTATAGGAATCAAGGGAAATGACTCGACTAAAAGGTATGTCTTTAAGGAATCAAAGGAAATGACTCAACTATAAGGTACGTCTTATAGGAATCAAAGGTGATGACTCGACTTAAAGGTACGTCTTCTAGGGGTCAAAGGGGATGACTCGACTAAAAGGTACGTCTTATAGGAATCAAAGGGGATGACTCGACTTAAAGGTACTTCTTATAGGAATCAAAGGGGCTGACTCGACTAAAAGGTTCGTCTTATTGGAATCACGGGAAATGACTTGACTAAAAGGCACATCTTTTAGGAATCAAAGGGGATGACTCGACTAAAAGGTACTTCTTATAGGAATCAAAGGGGATGACTCGACCAAAAGGTATGTCTTATAGGGATCCAAGGGGATGACTCGACTAAAAGGTACGTCTTATAGGAATCAAAGTGGATGACTCGACTAAATGGTACGTCTTATAGGAATCAAAGTGGATGACTCGACTAAATGGTACATCTTATAGGAATCAAAGGAAATGACTCGACTAAAAGGTACGTCATATAGGAATCAAAGGGGATGACTCAACTAAAAGGTAAGTCTTATAGGAATCAAAGGGGATGACTCGACTAAAAGGTACGTTTTATAGGAATCAAAGGGGATGACTCGACTAAAAGGTACGTCTTATAGGAATCAAGGGAAATGACTCGACTAAAAATACGTTTTCAAGGAATCAAAGGAAATGACTCAACTAAAAGGTACGTCATATACGAATAAAAGGAGATGACTCAACTAAAAGGTACGTCTTATAGGAATCTAAGGGGATGACTCGACTAAAAGGTACGTCTTAGAGGAATCAAGGGAAATGACTCGACTAAAAGGTACGTCTTCAAGGAATCATAGGAAATCACTCAACTAAAATTTACATATTATAGGAATCAAAGGGGATGACTCGACTAAAAGGTACGTCTTATAGGAATCAAATGAAATGACTCGACTAAAAGGTACGTATTCTAGGGGTCAATGGGGATGACTCGACTAAAAGGTACGTCTTATAGGAATCAAAGGTGATGACTCGACTAAAAGATACTTCTTATAGGAATCGAAGGGGATAACTCGACTAAAAGGTACGTCTTATAGGAATCAAAGGGGATGACTCGACTAAAAGGTACGTCTTATAGGAATCAAGTGAAATGACTCGACTAAAAGGTACGTCTTCTAGGAATCAATGGAAATGACTCGACTAAAAGGTACGTCTTATAGGAATCAAAGGAGATGACTCGACTAAAAGGTACGTCTTATAGGAATCAAAGGGGATGACTCGACTAAAAGGTACGTCTTATAGGAATCAAGGGAAATGACTCGACTAAAAGGTATGTCTTTAAGGAATCAAAGGAAATGACTCAACTATAAGGTACGTCTTATAGGAATCAAAGGTGATGACTCGACTAAAAGATACGTATTCTAGGGGTCAAAGTGGATGACTCGACTAAAAGGTACGTCTTATAGGAATCAAAGGAAATGATTCGACTAAAAGATACGTCTTATAGGAATCAAAGTAAATGACTAGACTAAAAGGTACGTCTTCTAGGGGTCAAAGGGGATGATTCGACTAAAAGGTACGTCTTATAGGAATCAAAGGGGATGACTCGACTAAAAGGTACTTCTTATAGGAATCAAAGGGGATGACTCGACTAAAAGGTTCTTCTTATAGGAATCAAGGGAAATGACTTCACTAAAAGGCACATCTTATAGGAATCAAAGGGGATGACTCGACTAAAAGGTACGTCTTATAGGAATCAAAGGAGATGACTCGACCAAAAGGTATGTCTTATAGGAATCCAAGGGGATGACTCGACTAAAAGGTACGTCTTATAGGAATCAAAGGAAATGACTCGACTAAAAGGGACGTCTTATAGGAATCTAAGGGGATGACTCGACTAAAAGGTACGTCTTAGAGGAATCAAGGGAAATGACTCGACTAAAAGGTACGTCTTCAAGGAATCCAAGGAAATGACTCAACTAAAAGGTACGTATTATAGGAATCAAAGGGGATGACTCGACTAAAAGGTACGTCTTATAGGAATCAAAGGAAATGACTCGACTAAAAGGTACGTATTCTAGGGGTCAAAGGGGATGACTCGACTAAAAGGTACATCTTATAGGAATCAAAGGTGATGACTCGACTAAAAGGTACTTCTTATAGGAATCAAAGGGGATTACTCGACAAAAAGGTACGTCTTATAGGAATCAAAGGGGATGACTCGACTAAAAGGTACGTCTTATAGGAATCAAGTGAAATGACTCGACTAAAAGGTACGTCTTCTAGGAATCAAAGGAAATGACTCGACTATAACGTACATCTTATAGGAATCAAAGGAGATGACTCGACTAAAAGGTACGTCTTATAGGAATCAAAGGGGATGACTCGACTAAAAGGTACGTCTTATAGGAATCAAGGGAAATGACTCGACTAAAAGGTACGTCTTCAAGGAATCAAAGGAAATGACTCAACTATAAGGTACGTCTTATAGGAATCAAAGGTGATGACTCGACTAAATGGTACGTCTTATAGGAATCAAAGGAAATGACTCGACTAAAAGGTACGTCTTATAAGAATCTAAGGGGATGACTCGACTAAAAGGTACGTCTTAGAGGAATCAAGGGAAATGACTCGACTAAAAGGTACGTCTTATAGGAATCTAAGGGGATGACTCGACTAAAAGGTACGTCTTAGAGGAATCAAGGGAAATGACTCGACTAAAAGGTACGTCTTCAAGGAATCCAAGGAAATGACTCAACTAAAAGGTAAGTCTTATAGGAATCAAAGGGGATGACTCGACTAAAAGGTACGTTTCATAGGAATCAATGGAGATGACTCGACTAAAAGGTACGTCTTATAGGAATCAAAGGAAATGACTCGACTAAAAGGTACGTCTTCTAGGGGTCAAAGGGGATGACTCGACTAAAAGATACGTCTTATAGGAATCAAAGGGGATGACTCGACTAAAATGTACTTCTTATAGGAATCAAAGGGGCTGACTCGACTAAAAGGTTCGTCTTATTGGAATCACGGGAAATGACATGACTAAAAGGCACATATTTTAGGAATCAAAGGGGATGACTCGACTAAAAGGTACGTCTTATAGGAATCAAAGGAGATGACTCGACTAAAAGGTATGTCTTATAGGAATCAAAGGGGATGACTCGACTAAAAGGTACGTCTTATAGGTATCAAGGGAAATGACTCGACTAAAAGGTACGTCTTCAAGGAATCAAAGGAAATGACTCAACTATAAGGTACGTCTTATAGGAATCAAAGGTTATGACTCGACAAAAAGGTACGTATTCTAGGGGTCAAAGTGGATGACTCGACTAAAAGGTACGTCTTATAGGAATCAAAGGAAATGACTCGACTAAAAGATAAGTCTTATAGGAATCAAAGTAAATGACTCGACTAAAAGGTACGTCTTCTAGGGGTCAAAGGGGATGATTCGACTAAAAGGTACGTCTTATAGGAATCAAAGGGGATAACTCGACTAAAAGGTACTTCTTATAGGAATCAAAAGGGCTGACTCGACTAAAAGGTTCTTCTTATAGGAATCAAGGGAAATGACTTCACTAAAAGGCACATCTTTTAGGAATCAAAGGGGATGACTCGACTAAAAGGTACGTCTTATAGGAATCAAAGGAGATGACTCGACCAAAAGGTATGTCTTATAGGAATCCAAGGGGATGACTCGACTAAAAGGTACGTCTTATAGGAATCAAAGTGGATGACTCGACTAAATGGTATGTCTTATAAGAATCAAAGGAAATGACTCGACTAAAAGGTACGTCTTATAGGAATCTAAGGGGATGACTCGACTAAAAGGTACGTCTTAGAGGAATCAAGGGAAATGACTCAACTAAAAGGTACGTCTTCAAGGAATCAAAGGAAATGACACAACTAAAAGTTTCGTCTTATAGGAATCAAAGGGGATGACTCGACTAAAAGGTACGTCTTATAGGAATCAAAGGGGATGACTCGACTAAAAGGTACTTCTTATAGGAATCAAAGGGGATGACTCGACTAAAAGGTTCTTCTTATAGGAATCAAGGGAAATGACTTCACTAAAAGGCACATCTTTTAGGAATCAAAGGGGATGACTCGACTAAAAGGTACGTCTTATAGGAATCAAAGGAGATGACTCGACCAAAAGGTATGTCTTATAGGAATCCAAGGGGATGACTCGACTAAAAGGTACGTCTTATAGGAATCAAAGTGGATGACTCGACTAAATGGTACGTCTTATAGGAATCAAAGGAAATGACTTGACTAAAAGGTACGTCTTATAGGAATCTAAGGGGATGACTCGACTAAAAGGTACGTCTTAGAGGAATCAAGGGAAATGACTCGACTAAAAGGTACGTCTTCAAGGAATCCAAGGAAATGACACAACTAAAAGGTACGTATTATAGGAATCAAAGGGGATGACTCGACTAAAAGGTACGTCTTATAGGAATCAAAGGAAATGACTCGACTAAAAGGTACGTATTCTAGGGGTCAAAGGGGATGACTCGACTAAAAGGTACATCTTATAGGAATCAAAGGTGATGACTCGACTAAAAGGTACTTCTTATAGGAATCAAAGGGGATTACTCGACAAAAAGGTACGTCTTATAGGAATCAAAGGGGATGACTCGACTAAAAGGTACGTCTTATAGGAATCAAGTGAAATGACTCGACTAAAAGGTACGTCTTCTAGGAATCAAAGGAAATGACTCGACTAAAAGGTACGTCTTATAGGAATCAAAGGAGATGACTCGACTAAAAGGTACGTCTTATAGGAATCAAAGGGGATGACTCGACTAAAAGGTACGTCTTATAGGAATCAAGGGAAACGACTCGACTAAAAGGTACGTCTTCAAGGAATCAAAGGAAATGACTTAACTATAAGGTACGTCTTATAGGAATCAAAGGTGATGACTCGACTAAATGGTACGTCTTATAGGAATCAAAGGAAATGACTCGACTAAAAGGTACGTCTTATAAGAATCTAAGGGGATGACTCGACTAAAGGGTACGTCTTAGAGGAATCAAGGGAAATGACTCGACTAAAAGGTACGTCTTATAGGAATCTAAGGGGATGACTCGACTAAAAGGTACGTCTTAGAGGAATCAAGGGAAATGACTCGACTAAAAGGTACGTCTTCAAGGAATCCAAGGAAATGACTCAACTAAAAGGTAAGTCTTATAGGAATCAAAGGGGATGACTCTACTAAAAGGTACGTTTCATAGGAATCAATGGAGATGACTCGACTAAAAGGTACGTCTTATAGGAATCAAAGGAAATGACTCGACTAAAAGGTACGTCTTCTAGGGGTCAAAGGGGATGACTCGACTAAAAGATACGTCTTATAAGAATCAAAGGGGATGACTCGACTAAAAAGTACTTCTTATAGGAATCAAAGGGGCTGACTCGACTAAAAGGTTCGTCTTATTGGAATCACGGGAAATGACATGACTAAAAGGCACATCTTTTAGGAATCAAAGGGGATGACTCGACTAAAAGGTACGTCTTATAGGAATCAAAGGAGATGACTCGACTAAAAGGTACGTCTTATAGGAATCAAAGGGGATGACTCGACTAAAAGGTACGTCTTATAGGTATCAAGGGAAATAACTCGACTAAAAGGTACGTCTTCAAGGAATCAAAGGAAATGACTCAACTATAAGGTACGTCTTATAGGAATCAAAGGTTATGACTCGACAAAAAGGTACGTATTCTAGGGGTCAAAGTGGATGACTCGACTAAAAGGTACGTCTTATAGTAATCAAAGGAAATGACTCGACTAAAAGATAAGTCTTATAGGAATCAAAGTAAATGACTCGACTAAAAGGTACGTCTTCTAGGGGTCAAAGGGGATGATTCGACTAAAAGGTACGTCTTATAGGAATCAAAGGGGATAACTCGACTAAAAGGTACTTCTTATAGGAATCAAAAGGGCTGACTCGACAAAAAGGTTCTTCTTATAGGAATCAAGGGAAATGACTTCACTAAAAGGCACATCTTTTAGGAATCAAAGGGGATGACTCGACTAAAAGGTACGTCTTATAGGAATTAAAGGAGATGACTCGACCAAAAGGTATGTCTTATAGGAATCCAAGGGGATGACTCGACTAAAAGGTAAGTCTTATAGGAATCAAAGTGGATGACTCGACTAAATGGTATGTCTTATAGGAATCAAAGGAAATGACTCGACTAAAAGGTACGTCTTATAGGAATCTAAGGGGATGACTCGACTAAAAGGTACGTCTTAGAGGAATCAAGGGAAATGACTCAACTAAAAGGTACGTCTTCAAGGAATCCAAGTAAATGACTCAACTAATAGGTACGTATTATAGGAATCAAAGGGGATGACTCGACTAAAAGGTATGTCTTATAGGAATCAAAGGAAATGACTCGACTAAAAGGTACGTATTCTAGGGGTCAAAGGGGATGACTCGACTAAAAGGTACGTCTTATTGGAATCAATGTTGATGACTCGACTAAAAGGTACTTCTTATAGGAATCAAAGGGGATAACTCGACAAAAAGATACGTCTTATAGGAATCAAAGGGGATGACTCGACTAAAAGGTACGTCTTATAGGAATCAAGTGAAATGACTCGACTAAAAGGTACGTCTTCTGAGAATCAAAGGAAATGACTCGACTAAAAGGTACGTCTTATAGGAATCAAAGGAGATGACTCGACTAAAAGGTACGTCTTATAGGAATCAAAGGGGATGACTCGACTAAAAGGTACGTCTTATAGGAATCAAGGGAAATGACTCGACTAAAAGGTACTTCTTATAGGAATCAAAGGGGATTACTCGACAAAAAGGTACGTCTTATAGGAATCAAAGGGGATGACTCGACTAAAAGGTACGTCTTATAGGAATCAAGTGAAATGACTCGACTAAAAGGTACGTCTTCTAGGAATCAAAGGAAATGACTCGACTAAAAGGTACGTCTTATAGGAATCAAAGGAGATGACTCGACTAAAAGGTACGTCTTATAGGAATCAAAGGGGATGACTCGACTAAAAGGTACGTCTTATAGGAATCAAGGGAAATGACTCGACTAAAAGGTACGTCTTCAAGGAATCAAAGGAAATGACTCAACTATAAGGTACGTCTTATAGGAATCAAAGGTGATGACTCGACTAAATGGTACGTCTTATAGGAATCAAAGGAAATGACTCGACTAAAAGGTACGTCTTATAGGAATCTAAGGGGATGACTCGACTAAAAGGTACGTCTTAGAGGAATCAAGGGAAATGACTCGACTAAAAGGTACGTCTTATAGGAATCTAAGGGGATGACTCGACTAAAAGGTACGTCTTAGAGGAATCAAGGGAAATGACTCGACTAAAAGGTACGTCTTCAAGGAATCCAAGGAAATGACTCAACTAAAAGGTAAGTCTTATAGGAATCAAAGGGGATGACTCGACTAAAAGGTACGTTTCATAGGAATCAATGGGGATGACTCGACTAAAAGGTACGTCTTATAGGAATCAAAGGAAATGACTCGACTAAAAGGTACGTCTTCTAGGGGTCAAAGGGGATGACTCGACTAAAAGATACGTCTTATAGGAATCAAAGGGGATGACTCGACTAAAAGGTACTTCTTATAGGAATCAAAGGGGCTGACTCGACTAAAAGGTTCATCTTATTGGAATCACGGGAAATGACATGACTAAAAGGCACATCTTTTAGGAATCAAAGGGGATGACTCGACTAAAAGGTACGTCTTATAGGAATCAAAGGAGATGACTCGACTAAAAGGTACGTCTTATAGGAATCAAAGGGGATGACTCGACTAAAAGGTACGTCTTATAGGAATCAAGGGAAATGACTCGACTAAAAGGTACGTCTTCAAGGAATCAAAGGAAATGACTCAACTATAAGGTACGTCTTATAGGAATCAAAGGTTATGACTCGACTAAAAGGTACGTATTCTAGGGGTCAACGTGGATGACTCGACTAAAAGGTACGTCTTATAGGAATCAAAGGAAATGACTCGACTAAAAGATAAGTCTTATAGGAATCAAAGTAAATGACTCGACTAAAAGGTACGTCTTCTAGGGGTCAAAGGGGATGATTCGACTAAAAGGTACGTCTTATAGGAATCAAAGGGGATAACTCGACTAAAAGGTACTTCTTATAGGAATCAAAAGGGCTGACTCGACAAAAAGGTTCTTCTTATAGGAATCAAGGGAAATGACTTCACTAAAAGGCACATCTTTTAGGAATCAAAGGGGATGACTCGACTAAAAGGTACGTCTTATAAGAATTAAAGGAGATGACTCGACCAAAAGGTATGTCTTATAGGAATCCAAGGGGATGACTCGACTAAAAGGTAAGTCTTATAGGAATCAAAGTGGATGACTCGACTAAATGGTATGTCTTATAGGAATCAAAGGAAATGACTCGACTAAAAGGTACGTCTTATAGGAATCTAAGGGGATGACTCGACTAAAAGGTACGTCTTAGAGGAATCAAGGGAAATGACTCAACTAAAAGGTACGTCTTCAAGGAATCCAAGTAAATGACTCAACTAATAGGTACGTATTATAGGAATCAATGGGGATGACTCGACTAAAAGGTACGTCTTATAGGAATCAAAGGAAATGACTCGACTAAAAGGTACGTATTCTAGGGGTCAAAGGGGATGACTCGACTAAAAGGTACGTCTTATTGGAATCAATGTTGATGACTCGACTAAAAGGTACTTCTTATAGGAATCAAAGGGGATAACTCGACAAAAAGATACGTCTTATAGGAATCAAAGGGGATGACTCGACTAAAAGGTACGTCTTATAGGAATCAAGTGAAATGACTCGACTAAAAGGTACGTCTTCTGAGAATCAAAGGAAATGACTCGACTAAAAGGTACGTCTTATAGGAATCAAAGGAGATGACTCGACTAAAAGGTACGTCTTATAGGAATCAAAGGGGATGACTCGACTAAAAGGTACGTCTTATAGGAATCAAGGGAAATGACTCGACTAAAAGGTACTTCTTATAGGAATCAAAGGGGATTACTCGACAAAAAGGTCTGTCTTATAGGAATCAAAGGGGATGACTCGACTAAAAGGTACGTCTTATAGGAATCAAGTGAAATGACTCGACTAAAAGGTACGTCTTCTAGGAATCAAAGGAAATGACTCGACTAAAAGGTAAGTCTTATAGGAATCAAAGGAGATGACTCGACTAAAAGGTACGTCTTATAGGAATCAAAGGGGATGACTCGACTAAAAGGTACGTCTTATAGGAATCAAGGGAAATGACTCGACTAAAAGGTACGTCTTCAAGGAATCAAAGGAAATGACTCAACTATAAGGTACGTCTTATAGGAATCAAAGGTGATGACTCGACTAAATGGTACGTCTTATAGGAATCAAAGGAAATGACTCGACTAAAAGGTACGTCTTATAGGAATCTAAGGGGATGACTCGACTAAAAGGTACGTCTTAGAGGAATCAAGGGAAATGACTCGACTAAAAGGTACGTCTTCAAGGAATCAAAGGAAATGACTCAACTATAAGGTACGTCTTATAGGAATCAAAGGTGATGACTCGACTAAATGGTACGTCTTATAGGAATCAAAGGAAATGACTCGACTAAAAGGTACGTCTTATAGGAATCTAAGGGGATGACTCGACTAAAAGGTACGTCTTAGAGGAATCAAGGGAAATGACTCGACTAAAAGGTACGTCTTATAGGAATCTAAGGGGATGACTCGACTAAAAGGTACGTCTTAGAGGAATCAAGGGAAATGACTCGACTAAAAGGTACGTCTTCAAGGAATCCAAGGAAATGACTCAACTAAAAGGTAAGTCTTATAGGAATCAAAGGGGATGACTCGACTAAAAGGTACGTTTCATAGGAATCAA
Source organism: Capsicum pubescens (assembly GCA_030864215.1). Classification (NCBI taxonomy): domain Eukaryota; kingdom Viridiplantae; phylum Streptophyta; class Magnoliopsida; order Solanales; family Solanaceae; genus Capsicum; species Capsicum pubescens. The sequence continues at coordinate 268,755,153 of CM061545.1, read as the reverse complement.
TGGGGATGACTCGACTAAAAGGTACGTCTTATAGGAATCAAAGGAAATGACTCGACTAAAAGGTACGTCTTCTAGGGGTCAAAGGGGATGACTCGACTAAAAGATACGTCTTATAGGAATCAAAGGGGATGACTCGACTAAAAGGTACTTCTTATAGGAATCAAAGGGGCTGACTCGACTAAAAGGTTCATCTTATTGGAATCACGGGAAATGACATGACTAAAAGGCACATCTTTTAGGAATCAAAGGGGATGACTCGACTAAAAGGTACGTCTTATAGGAATCAAAGGAGATGACTCGACTAAAAGGTACGTCTTATAGGAATCAAAGGGGATGACTCGACTAAAAGGTACGTCTTATAGGAATCAAGGGAAATGACTCGACTAAAAGGTACGTCTTCAAGGAATCAAAGGAAATGACTCAACTATAAGGTACGTCTTATAGGAATCAAAGGTTATGACTCGACTAAAAGGTACGTATTCTAGGGGTCAACGTGGATGACTCGACTAAAAGGTACGTCTTATAGGAATCAAAGGAAATGACTCGACTAAAAGATAAGTCTTATAGGAATCAAAGTAAATGACTCGACTAAAAGGTACGTCTTCTAGGGGTCAAAGGGGATGATTCGACTAAAAGGTACGTCTTATAGGAATCAAAGGGGATAACTCGACTAAAAGGTACTTCTTATAGGAATCAAAAGGGCTGACTCGACTAAAAGGTTCTTCTTATAGGAATCAAGGGAAATGACTTCACTAAAAGGCACATCTTTTAGGAATCAAAGGGGATGACTCGACTAAAAGGTACGTCTTATAGGAATCAAAGGAGATGACTCGACCAAAAGGTATGTCTTATAGGAATCCAAGGGGATGACTCGACTAAAAGGTACGTCTTATAGGAATCAAAGTGGATGACTCGACTAAATGGTACGTCTTATAGGAATCAAAGGAAATGACTCGACTAAAAGGTACGTCTTATAGGAATCAAAGGAAATGACTCGACCAAAAGGTACGTCTTATAGGAATCAAAGGGGATGACTCAACTAAAAGGTAAGTCTTATAGGAATCAAAGGGGATGACTCGACTAAAAGGTACGTTTTATCGGAATCAAAGGGGATGAGTCGACTAAAAGGTACGTCTTATAGGAATCAAAGGAAATGACTCGACTAAAAGGTACGTATTCTAGGGGTCAAAGGGGATGACTCGACTAAAAGGTACGTCTTATTGGAATCAATGGTGATGACTCGACTAAAAGGTACTTCTTATAGGAATCAAAGGGGATAACTCGACAAAAAGATACGTCTTATAGGAATCAAAGGGGATGACTCGACTAAAAGGTACGTCTTATAGGAATCAAGTGAAATGACTCGACTAAAAGGTACGTCTTCTGAGAATCAAAGGAAATGACTCGACTAAAAGGTACGTCTTATAGGAATCAAAGGGGATGACTCGACTAAAAGGTACGTCTTATAGGAATCAAGGGAAATGACTCGACTAAAAGGTACATCTTCAAGGAATCAAAGGAAATGACTCAACTATAAGGTACGTCTTATAGGAATCAAAGGTGATGACTCGACTAAAAGGTACGTATTCTAGGGGTCAAAGTGGATGACTCGACTAAAAGGTACGTCTTATAGGAATCAAAGAAAATGACTCGACTAAAAGATACGTCTTATAGGAATCAAAGTAAATGACTCGACTAAATGGTACGTCTTCTAGGGGTCAACGGGGATGATTCAACTAAAAGGTACATCTTATAGAAATCAAAGGGGATGACTCGACTAAAAGGTACTTCTTATAGGAATCAAAGGGGCTGACTCGACTAAAAGGTTTGTCTTATAGGAATCAAGGGAAATGACTTCACTAAAAGGAACATCTTTTAGGAATCAAAGGGGATGACTCGACTAAAAGGTACGTCTTATAGGAATCAAAGGAGATGACTCGACCAAAAGGTATGTCTTATAGGAATCCAAGGGGATGACTCGACTAAAAGGTACGTCTTATAGGAATCAAAGTGGATGACTCGACTAAATGGTACGTCTTATAGGAATCAAAGGAAATGACTCGACCAAAAGGTACGTCTTATAGGAATCAAAGGGGATGACTCAACTAAAAGGTAAGTCTTATAGGAATCAAAGGGGATGACTCGACTAAAAGGTACGTTTTATAGGAATAAAAGGGGATGACTCGACTAAAAGGTACGTCTTATAGGAATCAAAGGAAATGACTCGACTAAAAGGTACGTCTTATAGGAATCAAAGGAGATGACTCGACTAAAAGGTACGTCTTATAGGAATCAAAGGGGATGACTCGACTAAAAGGTACGTCTTATAGGAATCAAGGGAAATGACTCGACTAAAAGGTACGTCTTCAAGGAATCAAAGGAAATGACTCAACTATAAGGTACGTCTTATAGGAATCAAAGGTGATGACTCGACTAAATGGTACGTCTTATAGGAATCAAAGGAAATGACTCGACTAAAAGGTACGTCTTATAGGAATCTAAGGGGATGACTCGACTAAAAGGTACGTCTTAGAGGAATCAAGGGAAATGACTCGACTAAAAGGTACGTCTTATAAGAATCTAAGGGGATGACTCGACTAAAAGGTACGTCTTAGGGGAATCAAGGGAAATGACTCGACTAAAAGGTACGTCTTCAAGGAATCCAAGGAAATGACTCAACTAAAAGGTAAGTCTTATAGGAATCAAAGGGGATGACTCGACTAAAAGGTACGTTTCATAGGAATCAATGGGGATGACTCGACTAAAAGGTACATCTTATAGGAATCAAAGGAAATGACTCGACTAAAAGGTACGTCTTCTAGGGGTCAAAGGGGATGACTCGACTAAAAGATACGTCTTATAGGAATCAAAGGGGATGACTCGACTAAAAGGTACTTCTTATAGGAATCAAAGGGGCTGACTCGACTAAAAGGTTCATCTTATTGGAATCACGGGAAATGACATGACTAAAAGGCACATCTTTTAGGAATCAAAGGGGATGACTCGACTAAATGGTACGTCTTATAGGAATCAAAGGAGATGACTCGACTAAAAGGTACGTCTTATAGGAATCAAAGGGGATGACTCGACTAAAAGGTACGTCTTATAGGAATCAAGGGAAATGACTCGACTAAAAGGTACGTCTTTAAGGAATCAAAGGAAATGACTCAACTATAAGGTACGTCTTATAGGAATCAAAGGTTATGACTCGACTAAAAGGTACGTATTCTAGGGGTCAAAGTGGATGACTCGACTAAAAGGTACGTCTTATAGGAATCAAAGGAAATGACTCGACTAAAAGATAAGTCTCATAGGAATCAAAGTAAATGACTCGACTAAAAGGTACGTCTTCTAGGGGTCAAAGGGGATGATTCGACTAAAAGGTACGTCTTATAGGAATCAAAGGGGATAACTCGACTAAAAGGTACTTCTTATAGGAATCAAAAGGGCTGACTCGACTAAAAGGTTCTTCTTATAGGAATCAAGGGAAATGACTTCACTAAAAGGCACATCTTTTAGGAATCAAAGGGGATGACTCGACTAAAAGGTATGTCTTATAGGAATCCAAGGGGATGACACGACTAAAAGGTACGTCTTATAGGAATCAAAGTGGATGACTCGACTAAATGGTAGGTCTTATAGGAATCAAAGGAAATGACTCGACTAAAAGGTACGTCTTATAGGAATCTAAGGGGATGACTCGACTAAAAGGTACGTCTTAGAGGAATCAAGGGAAATGACTCAACTAAAAGGTACGTCTTCAAGGAATCCAAGGAAATGACTCAACTAATAGGTACGTATTATAGGAATCAAAGGGGATGACTCGACTAAAAGGTACGTCTTACAGGAATCAAAGGAAATGACTCGACTAAAAGGTACGTATTCTAGGGGTCAAAGGGGATGACTCGACTAAAAGGTACGTCTTTTTGGAATCAATGGTGATGACTCGACTAAAAGGTACTTTTATAGGAATCAAAGGGGATAACTCGACAAAAAGATACGTCTTATAGGAATCAAAGGGGATGACTCGACTAAAAGGTACGTCTTATAGGAATCAAGTGAAATGACTCGACTAAAAGGTACGTCTTCTGAGAATCAAAGGAAATGACTCGACTAAAAGGTACGTCTTATAGGAATCAAAGGAGATGACTCGACTAAAAGGTACGTCTTATAGGAATCAAAGGGGATGACTCGACTAAAAGGTACGTCTTATAGGAATCAAGGGAAATGACTCGACTAAAAGGTACGTCTTCAAGGAATCAAAGGAAATGACTCAACTATAAGGTACGTCTTATAGGAATCAAAGGTTATGACTCGACTAAAAGGTACGTATTCTAGGGGTCAACGTGGATGACTCGACTAAAAGGTACGTCTTATAGGAATCAAAGGAAATGACTCGACTAAAAGATAAGTCTTATAGGAATCAAAGTAAATGACTCGACTAAAAGGTACGTCTTCTAGGGGTCAAAGGGGATGATTCGACTAAAAGGTACGTCTTATAGGAATCAAAGGGGATAACTCGACTAAAAGGTACTTCTTATAGGAATCAAAAGGGCTGACTCGACAAAAAGGTTCTTCTTATAGGAATCAAGGGAAATGACTTCACTAAAAGGCACATCTTTTAGGAATCAAAGGGGATGACTCGACTAAAAGGTACGTCTTATAAGAATTAAAGGAGATGACTCGACCAAAAGGTATGTCTTATAGGAATCCAAGGGGATGACTCGACTAAAAGGTAAGTCTTATAGGAATCAAAGTGGATGACTCGACTAAATGGTATGTCTTATAGGAATCAAAGGAAATGACTCGACTAAAAGGTACGTCTTATAGGAATCTAAGGGGATGACTCGACTAAAAGGTACGTCTTAGAGGAATCAAGGGAAATGACTCAACTAAAAGGTACGTCTTCAAGGAATCCAAGTAAATGACTCAACTAATAGGTACGTATTATAGGAATCAATGGGGATGACTCGACTAAAAGGTACGTCTTATAGGAATCAAAGGAAATGACTCGACTAAAAGGTACGTATTCTAGGGGTCAAAGGGGATGACTCGACTAAAAGGTACGTCTTATTGGAATCAATGTTGATGACTCGACTAAAAGGTACTTCTTATAGGAATCAAAGGGGATAACTCGACAAAAAGATACGTCTTATAGGAATCAAAGGGGATGACTCGACTAAAAGGTACGTCTTATAGGAATCAAGTGAAATGACTCGACTAAAAGGTACGTCTTCTGAGAATCAAAGGAAATGACTCGACTAAAAGGTACGTCTTATAGGAATCAAAGGAGATGACTCGACTAAAAGGTACGTCTTATAGGAATCAAAGGGGATGACTCGACTAAAAGGTACGTCTTATAGGAATCAAGGGAAATGACTCGACTAAAAGGTACTTCTTATAGGAATCAAAGGGGATTACTCGACAAAAAGGTACGTCTTATAGGAATCAAAGGGGATGACTCGACTAAAAGGTACGTCTTATAGGAATCAAGTGAAATGACTCGACTAAAAGGTACGTCTTCTAGGAATCAAAGGAAATGACTCGACTAAAAGGTAAGTCTTATAGGAATCAAAGGAGATGACTCGACTAAAAGGTACGTCTTATAGGAATCAAAGGGGATGACTCGACTAAAAGGTACGTCTTATAGGAATCAAGGGAAATGACTCGACTAAAAGGTACGTCTTCAAGGAATCAAAGGAAATGACTCAACTATAAGGTACGTCTTATAGGAATCAAAGGTGATGACTCGACTAAATGGTACGTCTTATAGGAATCAAAGGAAATGACTCGACTAAAAGGTACGTCTTATAGGAATCTAAGGGGATGACTCGACTAAAAGGTACGTCTTAGAGGAATCAAGGGAAATGACTCGACTAAAAGGTACGTCTTCAAGGAATCAAAGGAAATGACTCAACTATAAGGTACGTCTTATAGGAATCAAAGGTGATGACTCGACTAAATGGTACGTCTTATAGGAATCAAAGGAAATGACTCGACTAAAAGGTACGTCTTATAGGAATCTAAGGGGATGACTCGACTAAAAGGTACGTCTTAGAGGAATCAAGGGAAATGACTCGACTAAAAGGTACGTCTTATAGGAATCTAAGGGGATGACTCGACTAAAAGGTACGTCTTAGAGGAATCAAGGGAAATGACTCGACTAAAAGGTACGTCTTCAAGGAATCCAAGGAAATGACTCAACTAAAAGGTAAGTCTTATAGGAATCAAAGGGGATGACTCGACTAAAAGGTACGTTTCATAGGAATCAATGGGGATGACTCGACTAAAAGGTACGTCTTATAGGAATCAAAGGAAATGACTCGACTAAAAGGTACGTCTTCTAGGGGTCAAAGGGGATGACTCGACTAAAAGATACGTCTTATAGGAATCAAAGGGGATGACTCGACTAAAAGGTACTTCTTATAGGAATCAAAGGGGCTGACTCGACTAAAAGGTTCATCTTATTGGAATCACGGGAAATGACATGACTAAAAGGCACATCTTTTAGGAATCAAAGGGGATGACTCGACTAAAAGGTACGTCTTATAGGAATCAAAGGAGATGACTCGACTAAAAGGTACGTCTTATAGGAATCAAAGGGGATGACTCGACTAAAAGGTACGTCTTATAGGAATCAAGGGAAATGACTCGACTAAAAGGTACGTCTTCAAGGAATCAAAGGAAATGACTCAACTATAAGGTACGTCTTATAGGAATCAAAGGTTATGACTCGACTAAAAGGTACGTATTCTAGGGGTCAACGTGGATGACTCGACTAAAAGGTACGTCTTATAGGAATCAAAGGAAATGACTCGACTAAAAGATAAGTCTTATAGGAATCAAAGTAAATGACTCGACTAAAAGGTACGTCTTCTAGGGGTCAAAGGGGATGATTCGACTAAAAGGTACGTCTTATAGGAATCAAAGGGGATAACTCGACTAAAAGGTACTTCTTATAGGAATCAAAAGGGCTGACTCGACTAAAAGGTTCTTCTTATAGGAATCAAGGGAAATGACTTCACTAAAAGGCACATCTTTTAGGAATCAAAGGGGATGACTCGACTAAAAGGTACGTCTTATAGGAATCAAAGGAGATGACTCGACCAAAAGGTATGTCTTATAGGAATCCAAGGGGATGACTCGACTAAAAGGTACGTCTTATAGGAATCAAAGTGGATGACTCGACTAAATGGTACGTCTTATAGGAATCAAAGGAAATGACTCGACTAAAAGGTACGTCTTATAGGAATCAAAGGAAATGACTCGACCAAAAGGTACGTCTTATAGGAATCAAAGGGGATGACTCAACTAAAAGGTAAGTCTTATAGGAATCAAAGGGGATGACTCGACTAAAAGGTACGTTTTATCGGAATCAAAGGGGATGAGTCGACTAAAAGGTACGTCTTATAGGAATCAAAGGAAATGACTCGACTAAAAGGTACGTATTCTAGGGGTCAAAGGGGATGACTCGACTAAAAGGTACGTCTTATTGGAATCAATGGTGATGACTCGACTAAAAGGTACTTCTTATAGGAATCAAAGGGGATAACTCGACAAAAAGATACGTCTTATAGGAATCAAAGGGGATGACTCGACTAAAAGGTACGTCTTATAGGAATCAAGTGAAATGACTCGACTAAAAGGTACGTCTTCTGAGAATCAAAGGAAATGACTCGACTAAAAGGTACGTCTTATAGGAATCAAAGGGGATGACTCGACTAAAAGGTACGTCTTATAGGAATCAAGGGAAATGACTCGACTAAAAGGTACATCTTCAAGGAATCAAAGGAAATGACTCAACTATAAGGTACGTCTTATAGGAATCAAAGGTGATGACTCGACTAAAAGGTACGTATTCTAGGGGTCAAAGTGGATGACTCGACTAAAAGGTACGTCTTATAGAAATCAAAGAAAATGACTCGACTAAAAGATACGTCTTATAGGAATCAAAGTAAATGACTCGACTAAATGGTACGTCTTCTAGGGGTCAACGGGGATGATTCAACTAAAAGGTACATCTTATAGAAATCAAAGGGGATGACTCGACTAAAAGGTACTTCTTATAGGAATCAAAGGGGCTGACTCGACTAAAAGGTTTGTCTTATAGGAATCAAGGGAAATGACTTCACTAAAAGGAACATCTTTTAGGAATCAAAGGGGATGACTCGACTAAAAGGTACGTCTTATAGGAATCAAAGGAGATGACTCGACCAAAAGGTATGTCTTATAGGAATCCAAGGGGATGACTCGACTAAAAGGTACGTCTTATAGGAATCAAAGTGGATGACTCGACTAAATGGTACGTCTTATAGGAATCAAAGGAAATGACTCGACCAAAAGGTACGTCTTATAGGAATCAAAGGGGATGACTCAACTAAAAGGTAAGTCTTATAGGAATCAAAGGGGATGACTCGACTAAAAGGTACGTTTTATAGGAATAAAAGGGGATGACTCGACTAAAAGGTACGTCTTATAGGAATCAAAGGAAATGACTCGACTAAAAGGTACGTCTTATAGGAATCAAAGGAGATGACTCGACTAAAAGGTACGTCTTATAGGAATCAAAGGGGATGACTCGACTAAAAGGTACGTCTTATAGGAATCAAGGGAAATGACTCGACTAAAAGGTACGTCTTCAAGGAATCAAAGGAAATGACTCAACTATAAGGTACGTCTTATAGGAATCAAAGGTGATGACTCGACTAAATGGTACGTCTTATAGGAATCAAAGGAAATGACTCGACTAAAAGGTACGTCTTATAGGAATCTAAGGGGATGACTCGACTAAAAGGTACGTCTTAGAGGAATCAAGGGAAATGACTCGACTAAAAGGTACGTCTTATAAGAATCTAAGGGGATGACTCGACTAAAAGGTACGTCTTAGGGGAATCAAGGGAAATGACTCGACTAAAAGGTACGTCTTCAAGGAATCCAAGGAAATGACTCAACTAAAAGGTAAGTCTTATAGGAATCAAAGGGGATGACTCGACTAAAAGGTACGTTTCATAGGAATCAATGGGGATGACTCGACTAAAAGGTACATCTTATAGGAATCAAAGGAAATGACTCGACTAAAAGGTACGTCTTCTAGGGGTCAAAGGGGATGACTCGACTAAAAGATACGTCTTATAGGAATCAAAGGGGATGACTCGACTAAAAGGTACTTCTTATAGGAATCAAAGGGGCTGACTCGACTAAAAGGTTCATCTTATTGGAATCACGGGAAATGACATGACTAAAAGGCACATCTTTTAGGAATCAAAGGGGATGACTCGACTAAATGGTACGTCTTATAGGAATCAAAGGAGATGACTCGACTAAAAGGTACGTCTTATAGGAATCAAAGGGGATGACTCGACTAAAAGGTACGTCTTATAGGAATCAAGGGAAATGACTCGACTAAAAGGTACGTCTTTAAGGAATCAAAGGAAATGACTCAACTATAAGGTACGTCTTATAGGAATCAAAGGTTATGACTCGACTAAAAGGTACGTATTCTAGGGGTCAAAGTGGATGACTCGACTAAAAGGTACGTCTTATAGGAATCAAAGGAAATGACTCGACTAAAAGATAAGTCTCATAGGAATCAAAGTAAATGACTCGACTAAAAGGTACGTCTTCTAGGGGTCAAAGGGGATGATTCGACTAAAAGGTACGTCTTATAGGAATCAAAGGGGATAACTCGACTAAAAGGTACTTCTTATAGGAATCAAAAGGGCTGACTCGACTAAAAGGTTCTTCTTATAGGAATCAAGGGAAATGACTTCACTAAAAGGCACATCTTTTAGGAATCAAAGGGGATGACTCGACTAAAAGGTATGTCTTATAGGAATCCAAGGGGATGACACGACTAAAAGGTACGTCTTATAGGAATCAAAGTGGATGACTCGACTAAATGGTAGGTCTTATAGGAATCAAAGGAAATGACTCGACTAAAAGGTACGTCTTATAGGAATCTAAGGGGATGACTCGACTAAAAGGTACGTCTTAGAGGAATCAAGGGAAATGACTCAACTAAAAGGTACGTCTTCAAGGAATCCAAGGAAATGACTCAACTAATAGGTACGTATTATAGGAATCAAAGGGGATGACTCGACTAAAAGGTACGTCTTACAGGAATCAAAGGAAATGACTCGACTAAAAGGTACGTATTCTAGGGGTCAAAGGGGATGACTCGACTAAAAGGTACGTCTTTTTGGAATCAATGGTGATGACTCGACTAAAAGGTACTTTTATAGGAATCAAAGGGGATAACTCGACAAAAAGATACGTCTTATAGGAATCAAAGGGGATGACTCGACTAAAAGGTACGTCTTATAGGAATCAAGTGAAATGACTCGACTAAAAGGTACGTCTTCTGAGAATCAAAGGAAATGACTCGACTAAAAGGTACGTCTTATAGGAATCAAAGGAGATGACTCGACTAAAAGGTACGTCTTATAGGAATCAAAGGGGATGACTCGACTAAAAGGTACGTCTTATAGGAATCAAGGGAAATGACTCGACTAAAAGATACATCTTCAAGGAATCAAAGGAAATGACTCAACTATAAGGTACGTCTTATAGGAATCAAAGGTGATGACTCGACTAAAAGGTACGTATTCTAGGGGTCAAAGTGGATGACTCGACTAAAAGGTACGTCTTATAGGAATCAAAGAAAATGACTCGACTAAAAGATACGTCTTATAGGAATCAAAGTAAATGACTCGACTAAATGGTACGTCTTCTAGGGGTCAAAGGGGATGATTCAACTAAAAGGTACATCTTATAGAAATCAAAGGGGATGACTCGACTAAAAGGTACTTCTTATAGGAATCAAAGGGGCTGACTCGACTAAAAGGTTTGTCTTATAGGAATCAAGGGAAATGACTTCACTAAAAGGCACATCTTTTAGGAATCAAAGGGGATGACTCGACTAAAAGGTACGTCTTATAGGAATCAAAGGAGATGACTCGACCAAAAGGTATGTCTTATAGGAATCCAAGGGGATGACTCGACTAAAAGGTACGTCTTATAGGAATCAAAGTGGATGACTCGACTAAATGGTACGTCTTATAGGAATCAAAAGAAATGACTCGACCAAAAGGTACGTCTTATAGGAATCAAAGGGGATGACTCAACTAAAAGGTAAGTCTTATAGGAATCAAAGGGGATGACTCGACTAAAAGGTACGTTTTATAGGAATAAAAGGGGATGACTCGACTAAAAGGTACGTCTTATAGGAATCAAAGGAAATGACTCGACTAAAAGGTACGTCTTCTAGGGGTCAAAGGGGATGACTCGACTAAAAGGTACGTCTTATAGGAATCAAAGGGGATGACTCGACTAAAAGGTACTTCTTATAGGAATCAAAGGGGCTGACTCGACTATAAGGTTCGTCTTATTGGAATCACGGGAAATGACTTGACTAAAAGGCACATCTTTTAGGAATCAAAGGGGATGACTCGACTAAAAGGTACTTCTTATAGGAATCAAAGGGGATGACTCGACCAAAAGGTATGTCTTATAGGAATCCAAGGGGATGACTCGACTAAAAGGTACGTCTTATAGGAATCAAAGTGGATGACTCGACTAAATGGTACGTCTTATAGGAATCAAAGTGGATGACTCGACTAAATGGTACGTCTTATAGGAATCAAAGGAAACGACTCGACTAAAAGGTACGTCATATAGGAATCAAAGGGGATGACTCAACTAAAAGGTAAGTCTTATAGAAATCAAAGGGGATGACTCGACTAAAAGGTACGTTTTATAGGAATCAAAGGGGATGACTCGACTAAAAGGTATGTCTTATAGGAATCAAGTGAAATGACTCGACTAAAAGGTACGTCTTCTAGGAATCAAAGGAAATGACTCGACTAAAAGGTACGTCTTATAGGAATCAAAGTAGATGACTCGACTAAAAGGTACGTCTTATAGGAATCAAAGGGGATGACTCGACTAAAAGGTACGTCTTATAGGAATCAAGGGAAATGACTCGACTAAAAGGTACGCCTTCAAGGAATCAAAGGAAATGACTCAACTATAAGGTACATCTTATAGGAATCAAAGGTGATGACTCGACTAAAAGGTACGTATTCTAGGGGTCAAAGTGGATGACTCGACTAAAAGGTACGTCTTATAGGAATCAAAGGAAATGACTCGACTAAAAGATACGTCTTATAGGAATCAAAGTAAATGACTCGACTAAATGGTACGTCTTCTAGGGGTCAAAGGGGATGATTCAACTAAAAGGTACGTCTTATAGAAATCAAAGGGGATGACTCGACTAAAAGGTACTTCTTATAGGAATCAAAGGGGCTGACTCGACTAAAAGGTTTGTCTTATAGGAATCAAGGGAAATGACTTCACTAAAAGGCACATCTTTTAGGAATCAAAGGGGTTGACTCGACTAAAAGGTAAGTCTTATAGGAATCAAAGGAGATGACTCGACCAAAAGGTATGTCTTATAGGAATCCAAGGGGATGACTCGACTAAAAGGTACGTCTTATAGGAATCAAAGTGGATGACTCGACTAAATGGTACGTCTTATAGGAATCATAGGAAATGACTCGACCAAAAGGTACGTCTTATTGGAATCAAAGGGGATGACTCAACTAAAAGGTAAGTCTTATAGGAATCAAAGGGGATGACTCGACTAAAAGGTACGTTTTATAGGAATAAAAGGGGATGACTCGACTAAAAGGTACGTCTTATAGGAATCAAAGGAAATGACTCGACTAAAAGGTACGTCTTCTAGGGGTCAAAGGGGATGACTCGACTAAAAGGTACGTCTTATAGGAATCAAAGGGGATGACTCGACTAAAAGGTACTTCTTATAGGAATCAAAGGGGCTGACTCGACTAAAAGGTTCGTCTTATTGGAATCACGGGAAATGACTTGACTAAAAGGCACATCTTTTAGGAATCAAAGGGGATGACTCGACTAAAAGGTACTTCTTATAGGAATCAAAGGGGATGACTCGACCAAAAGGTATGTCTTATAGGAATCCAAGGGGATGACTCGACTAAAAGGTACGTCTTATAGGAATCAAAGTGGATGACTCGACTAAATGGTACGTCTTATAGGAATCAAAGTGGATTACTCGACTAAATGGTACGTTTTATAGGAATCAAAGGAAATGACTCAACTAAAAGGTAAGTCTTATAGGAATCAAAGGGGATGACTCGACTAAAAGGTACGTTTTATTGGAATCAAAGGGAATGACTCGACTAAAAGGTACGTCTTATAGGAATCAAGGGAAATGACTCGACTAAAAATACGTTTTCTAGGAATCAAAGGAAATGACTCAACTAAAAGGTACGTCATATATGAATAAAAGGAGATGACTCAACTAAAAGGTACGTCTTATAGGAATCTAAGGGGATGACTCGACTAAAAGGTACGTCTTAGAGGAATCAAGGGAAATGACTCGACTAAAAGGTACGTCTTCAAGGAATCAAAGGAAATCACTCAACTAAAAGGTACGTATTATAGGAATCAAAGGGGATGACTCGACTAAAAGGTACGTCTTATAGGAATCAAAGGAAATGACTCGACTAAAAGGTACGTATTCTAGGGGTCAATGGGGATGACTCGACTAAAAGGTACGTCTTATAGGAATCAAAGGTGATGACTCGACTAAAAGGTACTTCTTATAGGAATCAAAGGGGATAACTCGAATAAAAGGTACGTCTTATAGGAATCAAAGGGGATGACTCGACTAAAAGGTACGTCTTATAGGAATCAAGTGAAATGACTCGACTAAAAGGTACGTCTTCTAGGAATCAATGGAAATGACTCGACTAAAAGGTACGACTTATAGGAAACAAAGGAGATGACTCGACTAAAAGGTATGTCTTATAGGAATCAAAGGGGATGACTCGACTAAAAGGTACGTCTTATAGGAATCAAGGGAAATGACTCGACTAAAAGGTACGTCTTCAAGGAATCAAAGGAAATGACTCAACTATAAGGTACGTCTTATAGGAATCAAAGGTGATGACTCGACTAAAAGGTACGTATTCTAGGGGTCAAAGTGGATGACTCGACTAAATGGTACGTCTTATAGGAATCAAAGGAAATGACTCGACTAAAAGATACGTCTTATAGGAATCAATGTAAATGACTCGACTAAAAGGTATGTCTTCTAGGGGTCAAAGGGGATGACTCGACTAAAAGGTACGTCTTATAGGAATCAAAGGGGATGACTCGACTAAAAGGTACTTCTTATAGGAATCAAAGGGGCTGAATCGACTAAAAGATTCGTCTTATAGGAATCAAGGGAAATGACTTCACTAAAAGGCACATCTTTTAGGAATCAAAGGGAAATGACTCAACTAAAAGGTAAGTCTTATAGGAATCAAAGGGGCTGACTCGACTAAAAGGTACGTTTCATAGGAATCAAAGGAAATGTCTCTACTAAAAGGTACGTCTTATAGGAATCAAAGGGGATGACTCGACTAAAAGGTAAGTCTTATAGGAATCAAAGGGGATGACTCGACCAAAAGGTACGTTTCATAGGAATCAATGGCGATGACTCGACTAAAAGGTACGTCTTATAGGAATCAAAGGAAATGACTCGACTAAAAGGTACGTCTTCTAGGGGTCAAAGGGGATGACTCGACTAAAAGATACGTCTTATAGGAATCAAAGGGGATGACTCGAATAAAAGGTACTTCTTATAGGAATCAAAGGGGCTGACTCGACTAAAAGGTTCGTCTTATTGGAATCACGGGAAATGACATGACTAAAAGGCACATCTTTTAGGAATCAAAGGGGATGACTCGACTAAAAGGTACGTCTTATAGGAATCAAAGGGGATGACTCGACCAAAAGGTATGTCTTATAGGAATCCAAGGGGATGACTCGACTAAAAGGTACGTCTTATAGGAATCAAAGTGGATGACTCGACTAAATGGTACGTCTTATAGGAATCAAAGTGGATGACTCGACTAAATGGTACGTCTTATAGGAATCAAAGGAAATGACTCGACTAAAAGGTACGTCATATAGGAATCAAAGGGGATGACTCAACTAAAAGGTAAGTCTAATAGGAATCAAAGGGGATGACTCGACTAAAAGGTACGTTTTATAGGAATCAAAGGGGATGACTCGACTAAAAGGTACGTCTTATAGGAATCAAGGGAAATGACTCGACTAAAAAGTACGTTTTCTAGGAATCAAAGGAAATGACTCAACTAAAAGGTACGTCATATACGAATCAAAGGAGATGACTCAACTAAAAGATACGTCTTATAGGAATCTAAGGGGATGACTCGACTAAAAGGTACGTCTTAGAGAAATCAAGGGAAATGACTCGACTAAAAGGTACGTCTTCAAGGAATCAAAGGAAATGACTCAACTAAAAGGTACGTATTATAGGAATCAAAGGGGATGACTCGACTAAAAGGTACGTCTTATAGGAATCAAAGGAAATGACTCGACAAAAAGGTACGTATTCTAGGGGTCAATGGGGATGACTCGACTAAAAGGTACGTCTTATAGGAATCAAAGGTGATGACTCGACTAAAAGGTACTTCTTATAAGAATCAAAGGGGATAACTCGACTAAAAGGTACGTCTTATAGGAATCAAAGGGGATGACTCGACTAAAAGGTACGTCTTATAGGAATCAAGTGAAATGACTCGACTAAAAGGTATGTCTTCTAGGGATCAATGGAAATGACTCGACTAAAAGGTACGTCTTATAGGAATCAAAGGAGATGACTCGACTAAAAGGTATGTCTTATAGGAATCAAAGGGGATGACTCGACAAAAAGGTACGACTTATAGGAATCAAGGGAAATGACTCGACTAAAAGGCACGTTTTCAAGGAATCAAAGGAAATGACTCAACTATAAGGTACGTCTTATAGGAATCAAAGGTGATGACTCGACTAAAAGGTACGTATTCTAGGGGTCAAAGTGGATGACTCGACTAAAAGGTACGTCTTATAGGAATCAAAGGAAATGACTCGACTAAAAGGTACGTCTTCTAGGGGTCAAAGGGGAGGACTCGACTAAAAGGTACGTCTTATAGGAATCAAAGGGGCTGACTCGACTAAAAGATTCGTCTTATAGGAATCAAGGGAAGTGGCTTCACTAAAAGGCACATCTTTTAGGAATCAAAGGGGATCACTCGACTAAAAGGTACGTCTTATAGGAATCAAAGGGGATGACTCGACCAAAAGGTACGACTTATAGGAATCAAGGGAAATGACTCGACTAAAAGGTATGTCTTATAGGAGTCAAAGTGGATGACTCGACGAAATGGTACGTCTTATAGGAATCAAAGGAAATGTCTCGACTAAAAGGTACGTCTTATAGGAATCAAAGGGGATGACTCAACTAAAAGGTAAGTCTTATAGGAATCAAAGGGGATGACTCAACTAAAAGGTAAGTCTTATAGGAATCAAAGGGGATGACTCGACTAAAAGGTACGTTTTATAGGAATCAAAGGGAATGACTCGACTAAAAGGTACGTCTTATAGTAATCAAGGGAAATGACTCGACTAAAAATACATTTTCTAGGAATCAAAGGAAATGACTCAACTAAAAGGTACGTCATATACGAATAAAAGGAGATGACTCAACTAAAAGGTACGTCTTATAGGAATCTAAGGGGATGACTCGACTAAAAGGTACGTCTTAGAGGAATCAAGGGAAATGACTCGACTAAAAGGTACGTCTTCAAGGAATCAAAGGAAATCACTCAACTAAAAGGTACGTATTATAGGAATCAAAGGGGATGACTCGACTAAAAGGTACGTATTCTAGGGGTCAATGGGGATGACTCGACTAAAAGGTAAGTCTTATAGGAATCAAAGGTGATGACTCGACTAAAAGGTACTTCTTATAGGAATCAAAGGGGATAACTCGAATAAAAGGTACGTCTTATAGGAATCAAAGGGGATGACTCGACTAAAAGGTACGTCTTATAGGAATCAAGTGAAATGACTCGACTAAAAGGTACGTCTTCTAGGAATCAATGGAAATGACTCGACTAAAAGGTACGACTTATAGGAATCAAAGGAGATGACTCGACTAAAAGGTATGTCTTATAGGAATCAAAGGGGATGACTCGACTAAAAGGTACGTCTTATAGGAATCAAGGGAAATGACTCGACTAAAAGGTACGTCTTCAAGGAATCAAAGGAAATGACTCAACTATAAGGTACGTCTTATAGGAATCAAAGGTGATGGCTCGACTAAAAGGTACGTATTCTAGGGGTCAAAGTGGATGACTCGACTAAAAGGTACGTCTTATAGGAATCAAAGGAAATGACTCGACTAAAAGATACGTCTTATAGGAATCAATGTAAATGACTCGACTAAAAGGTACGTCTTCTAGGGGTCAAAGGGGATGACTCGACTAAAAGGTACGTCTTATAGGAATCAAAGGGGATGACTCGACTAAAAGGTACTTCTTATAGGAATCAAAGGGGCTGAATCGACTAAAAGATTCGTCTTATAGGAATCAAGGGAAATGACTTCACTAAAAGGCACATCTTTTAGGAATCAAAGGGGATGACTCGAATAAAAGGTACGTCTTATAGGAATCAAAGGGGATGACTCGACTAAAAGGTACGTATTCTAGGGGTCAATGGGGATGACTCGACTAAAAGGTAAGTCTTATAGGAATCAAAGGTGATGACTCGACTAAAAGGTACTTCTTATAGGAATCAAAGGGGATAACTCGAATAAAAGGTACGTCTTATAGGAATCAAAGGGGATGACTCGACTAAAAGGTACGTCTTATAGGAATCAAGTGAAATGACTCGACTAAAAGGTACGTCTTCTAGGAATCAATGGAAATGACTCGACTAAAAGGTACGACTTATAGGAATCAAAGGAGATGACTCGACTAAAAGGTATGTCTTATAGGAATCAAAGGGGATGACTCGACTAAAAGGTACGTCTTATAGGAATCAAGGGAAATGACTCGACTAAAAGGTACGTCTTCAAGGAATCAAAGGAAATGACTCAACTATAAGGTACGTCTTATAGGAATCAAAGGTGATGGCTCGACTAAAAGGTACGTATTCTAGGGGTCAAAGTGGATGACTCGACTAAAAGGTACGTCTTATAGGAATCAAAGGAAATGACTCGACTAAAAGATACGTCTTATAGGAATCAATGTAAATGACTCGACTAAAAGGTACGTCTTCTAGGGGTCAAAGGGGATGACTCGACTAAAAGGTACGTCTTATAGGAATCAAAGGGGATGACTCGACTAAAAGGTACTTCTTATAGGAATCAAAGGGGCTGAATCGACTAAAAGATTCGTCTTATAGGAATCAAGGGAAATGACTTCACTAAAAGGCACATCTTTTAGGAATCAAAGGGGATGACTCGAATAAAAGGTACGTCTTATAGGAATCAAAGGGGATAACTCGACCAAAAGGTATGTCTTATAGGAATCCAAGGGGATGAATCGACTAAAAGGTACGTCTTATAGGAATCAATGTGGATGACTCGACTAAATGGTACGTCTTATAGGAATCAAAGGAAATGTCTCTACTAAAAGGTACGTCTTATAGGAATCAAAGGGGATGACTCAACTAAAAGGTAAGTCTTATAGGAATCAAAGGGGATGACTCGACTAAAAGGTACGTTTCATAGGAATCAATGGGGATGACTCGACTAAAAGGTACGTCTTATAGGAATCTAAGGAAATGACTCGACTAAAAGGTACGTCTTCTAGGGGTCAAAGGGGATGACTCGACTAAAAGATACGTCTTATAGGAATCAAAGGGGATGACTCGAATAAAAGGTACTTCTTATAGGAATCAAAGGGGCTGACTCGACTAAAAGGTTCGTCTTATTGGAATCACGGGAAATGACATGACTAAAAGGCACATCTTTTAGGAATCAAAGGGGATGACTAGACTAAAAGGTACGTCTTATAGGAATCAAAGGGGATGACTCGACCAAAAGGTATGTCTTATAGGAATCCAAGGGGATGACTCGACTAAAAGGTACGTCTTATAGGAATCAAAGTGGATGACTCGACTAAATGGTACGTCTTATAGGAATCAAAGTGGATGACTCGACTAAATGGTACGTCTTATAGGAATCAAAGGAAATAACTCGACTAAAAGGTACGTCATATAGGAATCAAAGGGGATGACTCAACTAAAAGGTAAGTCTTATAGGAATAAAAGGGGATGACTCGACTAAAAGGTACGTTTTATAGGAATCAAAGGGGATGACTCGACTAAAAGGTACGTCTTATAGGAATCAAGGGAAATAACTCGACTAAAAAGTACGTTTTCTAGGAATCAAAGGAAATGACTCAACTAAAAGGTACGTCATATACGAATCAAAGGAGATGACTCAACTAAAAGATACGTCTTATAGGAATCTAAGGGGATGACTCGACTAAAAGGTACGTCTTAGAGGAATCAAGGGAAATGACTCGACTAAAAGGTACGTCTTCAAGGAATCAAAGGAAATGACTCAACTAAAAGGTACGTATTATAGGAATCAAAGGGGATGACTCGACTAAAAGGTACGTCTTATAGGAATCAAAGGAAATAACTCGACAAAAAGGTACGTATTCTAGGGGTCAATGGGGATGACTCGACTAAAAGGTACGTCTTATAGGAATCAAAGGTGATGACTCGACTAAAAGGTACTTCTTATAAGAATCAAAGGGGATAACTCGACTAAAAGGTACGTCTTATAGGAATCAAAGGGGATGACTCGACTAAAAGGTACGTCTTATAGGAATCAAGTGAAATGACTCGACTAAAAGGTACGTCTTATAGGAATCAAAGGAGATGACTCGACTAAAAGGTATGTCTTATAGGAATCAAAGGGGATGACTCGACAAAAAGGTACGACTTATAGGAATCAAGGGAAATGACTCGACTAAAAGGTATGTTTTCAAGGAATCAAAGGAAATGACTCAACTATAAAGTACGTCTTATAGGAATCAAAGGTGATGACTCGACTAAAAGGTACGTATTCTAGGGGTCAAAGTGGATGACTCGACTAAAAGGTACGTCTTATAGGAATCAAAGGAAATGACTCGACTAAAAGGTACGTCTTCTAGGGGTTAAAGGGGAGGACTCGACTAAAAGTTACGTTTCATAGGAATCAATGGGGATGACTCGACTAAAAGGTACGTCTTATAGGAATCAAAGGAAATGACTCGACTAAAAGGTACGTCTTCTAGGGGTCAAAGGGGATGACTCGACTAAAAGGTACTTCTTATAGGAATCAAAGGGGATAACTCGACTAAAAGGTACGTCTTATAGGAATCAAAGGGGATGACTCGACTAAAAGGTACGTCTTATAGGAATCAAGTGAAATGACTCGACTAAAAGGTACGTCTTCTAGGAATCAATGGAAATGACTCGACTAAAAGGTACGTCTTATAGGAATCAAAGGGGATGACTCGACTAAACGGTACGTCTTATAGGAATCAAGGGAAATGACTCGACTAAAAGGTATGTCTTCAAGGAATCAAAGGAAATGACTCAACTATAAGGAACGTCTTTTAGGAATCAAAGGTGATGACTCGACTAAAAGGTACGTCATATAGGAATCAAAGGGGATGACTCAACTAAAAGGTAAGTCTTATAGGAATCAAAGGGGATGACTCGACTAAAAGGTACGTCATATAGGAATCAAGTGAAATGATTCGACTAAAAGGTACGTCATATAGGAATCAAAGGAAATGACTCGACTAAAAGGTACGTCATATAGGAATCAAAGGGGATGACTCAACTAAAAGGTAAGTCCTATAGGAATCAAAGGGGATGACTCGACTAAAAGGTACGTTTTATAGGAATCAAAGGGGATGACTCGACTAAAAGGTACGTCTTATAGGAATCAAGGGAAATGATTCGACTAAAAAGTACGTTTTCTAGGAATCAAAGGAAATGACTTAACTAAAAGGTACGTCATATACGAATCAAAGGAGATGACTCAACTAAAAGATACGTCTTATAGGAATCTAAGGGGATGACTCGACTAAAAGGTACGTCTTAGAGGAATCAAGGGAAATGACTCACATAAAAGGTACGTCTTCAAGGAATCAAAGGAAATGACTCAACTAAAAGGTACGTATTATAGGAATCAAAGGGGATGACTCGACTAAAAGGTACGTCTTATAGGAATCAAAGGAAATGACTCGACTCAAAGGTACGTATTCTAGGGGTCAATGGGGATGACTCGACTAAAAGGTACGTCTTATAGGAATCAAAGGTGATGACTCGACTAAAAGGTACTTCTTATACTAATCAAAGGGGATAACTCGACTAAAAGGTACGTCTTATAGGAATCAAAGGGGATGACTCGACTAAAAGGTACGTCTTATAGGAATCAAGTGAAATGACTCGACTAAAAGGTACGTCTTCTAGGAATCAATGGAAATGACTCGACTAAAAGGTACGTCTTATTGGAATCAAAGGAGATGACTCGACTAAAAGGTATGTCTTATAGGAATCAAAGGGGATGACTCGACAAAAAGGTACGACTTATAGGAATCAAGGGAAATGACTCGACTAAAAGGTACGTCTTCAAGGAATCAAAGGAAATGACTCAACTATAAGGTACGTCTTATAGGAATCAAAGGTGATGACTCGACTAAAAGGTACGTATTCTAGGGGTCAAAGTGGATGACTCGACTAAAAGGTACGTCTTATAGGAATCAAAGGAAATGACTCGACTAAAAGATACGTCTTATTGGAATCAAAGTAAATGACTCGACTAAAAGGTACGTCTTCTAGGGGTCAAAGGGGAGGACTCGACTAAAAGGTACGTCTTATAGGAATCAAAGGGGATGACTCGACTAAAAGGTACTTCTTATAGGAATCAAAGGGGCTGACTCGACTAAAAGATTCGTCTTATAGGAATCAAGGGAAATGACTTCACTAAAAGGCACATCTTTTAGGAATCAAAGGGGATGACTCGACTAAAAGGTACGTCTTATAGGAATCAAAGGGGATGACTCGACAAAAAGGTACGACTTATAGGAATCAAGGGAAATGACTCGACTAAAAGGTACGTCTTCAAGAAATCAAAGGAAATGACTCAACTATAAGGTACGTCTTATAGGAATCAAAGGTGATGACTCGACTAAAAGGTACGTATTCTAGGGGTCAAAGTGGATGACTCGACTAAAAGGTACGTCTTATAGGAATCAAAGGAAATGACTCGACTCAAAGGTACGTATTCTAGGGGTCAATGGGGATGACTCGACTAAAAGGTACGTCTTATAGGAATCAAAGGTGATGACTCGACTAAAAGGTACTTCTTATACTAATCAAAGGGGATAACTCGACTAAAAGGTACGTCTTATAGGAATCAAAGGGGATGACTCGACTAAAAGGTACGTCTTATAGGAATCAAGTGAAATGACTCGACTAAAAGGTACGTCTTCTAGGAATCAATGGAAATGACTCGACTAAAAGGTACGTCTTATTGGAATCAAAGGAGATGACTCGACTAAAAGGTATGTCTTATAGGAATCAAAGGGGATGACTCGACAAAAAGGTACGACTTATAGGAATCAAGGGAAATGACTCGACTAAAAGGTACATCTTCAAGGAATCAAAGGAAATGACTCAACTATAAGGTACGTCTTATAGGAATCAAAGGTGATGACTCGACTAAAAGGTACGTATTCTAGGGGTCAAAGTGGATGACTCGACTAAAAGGTACGTCTTATAGGAATCAAAGGAAATGACTCGACTAAAAGATACGTCTTATTGGAATCAAAGTAAATGACTCGACTAAAAGGTACGTCTTCTAGGGGTCAAAGGGGAGGACTCGACTAAAAGGTACGTCTTATAGGAATCAAAGGGGATGACTCGACTAAAAGGTACTTCTTATAGGAATCAAAGGGGCTGACTCGACTAAAAGATTCGTCTTATAGGAATCAAGGGAAATGACTTCACTAAAAGGCACATCTTTTAGGAATCAAAGGGGATGACTCGACTAAAAGGTACGTCTTATAGGAATCAAAGGGGATGACTCGACAAAAAGGTACGACTTATAGGAATCAAGGGAAATGACTCGACTAAAAGGTACGTCTTCAAGAAATCAAAGGAAATGACTCAACTATAAGGTACGTCTTATAGGAATCAAAGGTGATGACTCGACTAAAAGGTACGTATTCTAGGGGTCAAAGTGGATGACTCGACTAAAAGGTACGTCTTATAGGAATCAAAGGAAATGACTCGACTAAAAGATACGTCTTATAGGAATCAAAGTAAATGACTCGACTAAAAGGTACGTCATCTAGGGGTCAAAGGGGAGGACTCGACTAAAAGGTACGTCTTATAAGAATCAAAGGGGATGACTCGACTAAAAGGTACTTCTTATAGGAATCAAAGGGGCTGACTCGACTAAAAGATTCGTCTTATAGGAATCAAGGGAAATGGCTTCACTAAAAGGCACATCTTTTAGGAATCAAAGGGGATGACTCGACTAAAAGGTACGTCTTATAGGAATCAAAGGGGATGACTCGACCAAAAGGTATGTCTTATAGGAATCCAAAGGGATGACTCGACTAAAAGGTACGTCTTATAGGAATCAAAGTGGATGACTCGACTAAATGGTACGTCTTATAGGAATCAAAGGAAATGTCTCGACTAAAAGGTACGTCTTATAGAAATCAAAGGGGATGACTCAACTAAAAGGTAAGTCTTATAGGAATCAAAGGGGATGACTCGACTAAAAGTTACGTTTCATAGGAATCAATGGGGATGACTCGACTAAAAGGTACGTCTTATAGGAATCAAAGGAAATGACTCGACTAAAAGGTACGTCTTCTAGGGGTCAAAGGGGATGACTCGACTAAAAGGTACTTCTTATAGGAATCAAAGGGGATAACTCGACTACAAGGTACGTCTTATAGGAATCAAAGGGGATGACTCGACTAAAAGGTACGTCTTATAGGAATCAAGTGAAATGACTCGACTAAAAGGTACGTCTTCTAGGAATCAATGGAAATGACTCGACTAAAAGGTACGTCTTATAGGAATCAAAGGGGATGACTCGACTAAAAGGTACGTCTTATAGGAATCAAGGGAAATGACTCGACTAAAAGGTACGTCTTGAAGGAATCAAAGGAAATGACTCAACTATAAGGTACGTCTTATAGGAATCAAAGGTGATGACTCGACTAAAAGGTACGTATTCTAGGGGTCAAAGTGGATGACTCGACAAAAAGGTACGTCTTATAGGAATCAAAGGAAATGACTCGACTAAAAGATACGTCTTATAGGAATCAAAGTAAATGACTCGACTAAATGGTACGTCTTCTAGGGGTCAAAGGGGATGATTCAACTAGAAGGTACGACTTATAGAAATCAAAGGGGATGACTCGACTAAAAGGTACTTCTTATAGGAATCAAAGGGGCTGACTCGACTAAAAGGTTTGTCTTATAGGAATCAAGGGAAATGACTTCACTAAAAGGCACATCTTTTAGGAATCAAAGGGGATGACTCGACTAAAAGGTACGTCTTATAGGAATCAAAGGAGATGACTCGACCAAAAGGTATGTCTTACAGGAATCCAAGGGGATGACTCGACTAAAAGGTACGTCTTATAGAAATCAAAGTGGATGACTCGACTAAATGGTACGTCTTATAGGAATCAAAGGAAATGACTCGACCAAAAGGTACGTCTTATAGGAATCAAAGGGGATGACTCAACTAAAAGGTAAGTCTTATAGGAATCAAAGGGGATGACTCGACTAAAAGGTATGTTTTATAGGAATAAAAGGGGATGACTCGACTAAAAGGTACGTCTTAAAGGAATCAAAGGAAATGACTCGACTAAAAGGTACGTCTTCTAGGGGTCAAAGGGGATGACTCGACTAAAAGGTACGTCTCATAGGAATCAAAGGGGATGACTCGACTAAAAGGTACTTCTTATAGGAATCAAAGGGGCTGACTCGACTAAAAGGTTCGTCTTATTGGAATCACGGGAAATGACTTGACTAAAAGGCACATCTTTTAGGAATCAAAGGGGATGACTCGACTAAAAGGTACTTCTTATAGGAATCAAAGGGGATGACTCGACCAAAAGGTATGTCTTATAGGAATCCAAGGGGATGACTCGACTAAAAGGTACGTCTTATAGGAATCAAAGTGGATGACTCGACTAAATGGTACGTCTTATAGGAATCAAAGTGGATGACTCGACTAAATGGTACGTCTTATAGGAATCAAAGGAAATGACTCGACTAAAAGGTACGTCATATAGGAATCAAAGGGGATGACTCAACTAAAAGGTAAGTCTTATAGAAATCAAAGGGGATGACTCGACTAAAAGGTACGTCTTATAGGAATCAAAGGGGATGACTCGACTAAAAGGTACGTCTTATAGGAATCAAGTGAAATGACTCGACTAAAAGGTACGTCTTCTAGGAATCAAAGGAAATGACTCGACTAAAAGGTACGTCTTATAGGAATCAAAGGAGATGACTCGACTAAAAGGTACGTCTTATAGGAATCAAAGGGGATGAGTCGACTAAAAGGTACGTCTTATAGGAATCAAGGGAAATGACTCGACTAAAAGGTACGTCTTCAAGGAATCAAAGGAAATGACTCAACTATAAGGTACGTCTTATAGGAATCAAAGGTGATGACTCGACTAAAAGGTACGTATTCTAGGGGTCAAAGTGAATGACTCGACTAAAAGGTACGTCTTATAGGAATCAAAGGAAATGACTCGACTAAAAGATACGTCTTATAGGAATCAAAGTAAATGACTCGACTAAATGGTACGTCTTCTAGGGGTCAAAGGGGATGATTCAACTAAAAGGTACGTCTTATAGAAATCAAAGGGGATGACTCGACTAAAAGGTACTTCTTATAGGAAGCAAAGGGGCTGACTCGACTAAAAGGTTTGTCTTATAGGAATCAAGGGAAATGACTTCACTAAAAGGCACATCTTTTAGGAATCAAAGGGGTTGACTCGACTAAAAGGTATGTCTTATAGGAATCAAAGGAGATGACTCGACCAAAAGGTATGTCTTATAGGAATCCAAGGGGATGACTCGACTAATAGGTACGTCTTATAGGAATCAAAGTGGATGACTCGACTAAATGGTACGTCTTAAAGGAATCAAAGGAAATGACTCGACCAGAAGGTACGTCTTATAGGAATCAAAGGGGATGACTCAACTAAAAGGTAAGTCTTATAGGAATCAAAGGGGATGACTCGACTAAAAGGTACGTTTTATAGGAATAAAAGGGGATGACTCGACTAAAAGGTACGTCTTATAGGAATCAAAGGAAATGACTCGACTAAAAGTTACGTTTTCTAGGAATCAAAGGAAATGACCCAACTTAAAGGTACGTCATATACGAATCAAAGGAGATGACTCAACTAAAAGGTACGTCTTATAGGAATCAAAGGGGATGACTCGACTAAAAGGTACGTCTTATAGGAATCAAGGGAAATGACTCAACTAAAAGGTACGTCTTATAGGAATCTAAGGGGATGACTCGACTAAAAGGTACGTCTTATAGGAATCAAGGGAAATGACTCGACTAAAAGGTACGTCTTCAAGGAATCAAAGGAAATGACTCAACTAAAAGGTACGTCTTATAGGAATCAAAGGGGACGACTCGACTAAAAGTACGTATTCTAGGGGTCAAAGTGGATGACTCGACTAAAAGGTACGTCTTATAGGAATCAAAGGAAATGACTCGACTAAAAGGTACGTCTTATAGGAATCAATGGAAATAACTCGACTAAAAGGTACGTCTTCTAGGGGTCAAAGGGGATGACTCGACTAAAAGGTACGTCTTTTAGGAATCAAAGGGGATGACTCGACTAAAAGGTACGTCTTATAGTAATCAAAGGGGCTGACTCGACTAAAAGGTACGTCTTATAGGAATCAAGGGAAATGACTCGACTAAAAGGCACATCTTTTAGGAATCAAAGGGGATGACTCGACTAAAAGGTACGTCTTATAGGAATCAAAGGGGATGACTCGACCAAAAGGTACGCCTTATAGGAATCCAAGGGGATGACTCGACTAAAAGGTACGTCTTATAGGAATCAAGTGAAATGACTCGACTAAAAGGTACGTCTTCTAGGAATCAATGGAAATGACTCGACTAAAAGGTACGTCTTATAGGAATCAAAGGGGATGACTCGACTAAACGGTACGTCTTATAGGAATCAAGGGAAATGACTCGACTAAAAGGTACGTCTTCAAGGAATCAAAGGAAATGACTCAACTATAAGGAATGTCTTTTAGGAATCAAAGGTGATGACTCGACTAAAAGGTACGTCATATAGGAATCAAAGGGAATGACTCAACTAAAAGGTAAGTCTTATAGGAATCAAAGGGGATGATTCGACTAAAAGGTACGTCATATAGGAATCAAGTGAAATGATTCGACTAAAAGGTACGTCATATAGGAATCAAAGGAAATGACTCGACTAAAAGGTACGTCATATAGGAATCAAAGGGGATGACTCAACTAAAAGGTAAGTCCTATAGGAATCAAAGGGGATGACTCGACTAAAAGGTACGTTTTATAGGAATCAAAGGGGATGACTCGACTAAAAGGTACGTCTTATAGGAATCAAGGGAAATGATTCGACTAAAAAGTACGTTTTCTAGGAATCAAAGGAAATGACTTAACTAAAAGGTACGTCATATACGAATCAAAGGAGATGTCTCAACTAAAAGATACGTCTTATAGGAATCTAAGGGGATGACTCGACTAAAAGGTACGTCTTAGAGGAATCAAGGGAAATGACTCGACTAAAAGGTACGTCTTCAAGGAATCAAAGGAAATGACTCAACTAAAAGGTACGTATTATAGGAATCAAAGGGGATGACTCGACTAAAAGGTACGTCTTATAGGAATCAAAGGAAATGACTCGACTAAAAGGTACGTATTCTAGGGGTCAATGGGGATGACTCGACTAAAAGGTACGTCTTATAGGAATCAAAGGTGATGACTCGACTAAAAGGTACTTCTTATACTAATCAAAGGGGATAACTCGACTAAAAGGTACGTCTTATAGGAATCAAAGGGGATGACTCGACTAAAAGGTACGTCTTATAGGAATCAAGTGAAATGACTCGACTAAAAGGTACGTCTTCTAGGAATCAATGGAAATTACTCGACTAAAAGGTACGTCTTATTGGAATCAAAGGAGATGACTCGACTAAAAGGTATGTCTTATAGGAATCAAAGGGGATGACTCGACAAAAAGGTACGACTTATAGGAATCAAGGGAAATGACTCGACTAAAAGGTACGTCTTCAAGGAATCAAAGGAAATGACTCAACTATAAGGTACGTCTTATAGGAATCAAAGGTGATGACTCGACTAAAAGGTACGTATTCTAGGGGTCAAAGTGGATGACTCGACTAAAAGGTACGTCTTATAGGAATCAAAGGAAATGACTCGACTAAAAGATACGTCTTATAGGAATCAAAGTAAATGACTCGACTAAAAGGTACGTCTTCTAGGGGTCAAAGGGGAGGACTCGACTAAAAAGTACGTCTTATAGGAATCAAAGGGGATGACTCGACTAAAAGGTACTTCTTATAGGAATCAAAGGGGATGACTCGACTAAAAGATTCGTCTTATAGGAATCAAGGGAAATGACTTCACTAAAAGGCACATCTTTTAGGAATCAAAGGGGATGACTCGACTAAAAGGTACGTCTTATAGGAATCAAAGGGGATGACTCGACAAAAAGGTACGACTTATAGGAATCAAGGGAAATGACTCGACTAAAAGGTACGTCTTCAAGAAATCAAAGGAAATGACTCAACTATAAGGTACGTCTTATAGGAATCAAAGGTGATGACTCGACTAAAAGGTACGTATTCTAGGGGTCAAAGTGGATGACTCGACTAAAAGGTACGTCTTATAGGAATCAAAGGAAATGACTCGACTAAAAGATACGTCTTATAGGAATCAAAGTAAATGACTCGACTAAAAGGTACGTCATCTAGGGGTCAAAGGGGAGGACTCGACTAAAAGGTACGTCTTATAGGAATCAAAGGGGATGACTCGACTAAAAGGTACTTCTTATAGGAATCAAAGGGGCTGACTCGACTAAAAGATTCGTCTTATAGGAATCAAGGGAAATGGCTTCACTAAAAGGCACATCTTTTAGGAATCAAAGGGGATGACTCGACTAAAAGGTACGTCTTATAGGAATCAAAGGGGATGACTCGACCAAAAGGTATGTCTTATAGGAATCCAAAGGGATGACTCGACTAAAAGGTACGTCTTATAGGAATCAAAGTGGATGACTCGACTAAATGGTACGTCTTATAGGAATCAAAGGAAATGTCTCGACTAAAAGGTACGTCTTATAGGAATCAAAGGGGATGACTCAACTAAAAGGTAAGTCTTATAGGAATCAAAGGGGATGACTCGACTAAAAGTTACGTTTCATAGGAATCAATGGGGATGACTCGACTAAAAGGTACGTCTTATAGGAATCAAAGGAAATGACTCGACTAAAAGGTACGTCTTCTAGGGGTCAAAGGGGATGACTCGACTAAAAGGTACTTCTTATAGGAATCAAAGGGGATAACTCGACTAAAAGGTACGTCTTATAGGAATCAAAGGGGATGACTCGACTAAAAGGTACGTCTTATAGGAATCAAGTGAAATGACTCGACTAAAAGGTACGTCTTCTAGGAATCAATGGAAATGACTCGACTAAAAGGTACGTCTTATAGGAATCAAAGGGGATGACTCGACTAAAAGGTACGTCTTATAGGAATCAAGGGAAATGACTCGACTAAAAGGTACGTCTTGATGGAATCAAAGGAAATGACTCAACTATAAGGTACGTCTTATAGGAATCAAAGGTGATGACTCGACTAAAAGGTACGTATTCTAGGGGTCAAAGTGGATGACTCGACAAAAAGGTACGTCTTATAGGAATCAAAGGAAATGACTCGACTAAAAGATACGTCTTATAGGAATCAAAGTAAATGACTCGACTAAATGGTACGTCTTCTAGGGGTCAAAGGGGATGATTCAACTAAAAGGTACGACTTATAGAAATCAAAGGGGATGACTCGACTAAAAGGTACTTCTTATAGGAATCAAAGGGGCTGACTCGACTAAAAGGTTTGTCTTATAGGAATCAAGGGAAATGACTTCACTAAAAGGCACATCTTTTAGGAATCAAAAGGGATGACTCGACTAAAAGGTACGTCTTATAGGAATCAAAGGAGATGACTCGACCAAAAGGTATGTCTTACAGGAATCCAAGGGGATGACTCGACTAAAAGGTACGTCTTATAGGAATCAAAGTGGATGACTCGACTAAATGGTACGTCTTATAGGAATCAAAGGAAATGACTCGACCAAAAGGTACGTCTTATAGGAATCAAAGGGGATGACTCAACTAAAAGGTAAGTCTTATAGGAATCATAGGGGATGACTCGACTAAAAGGTATGTTTTATAGGAATAAAAGGGGATGACTCGACTAAAAGGTACGTCTTATAGGAATCAAAGGAAATGACTCGACTAAAAGGTACGTATTCTAGGGGTCAAAGGGGATGACTCGACTAAAAGGTACGTCTCATAGGAATCAAAGGGGATGACTCGACTAAAAGGTACTTCTTATAGGAATCAAAGGGGCTGACTCGACTAAAAGGTTCGTTTTATTGGAATCACGGGAAATGACTTGACTAAAAGGCAGATCTTTTAGGAATCAAAGGGGATGACTCGACTAAAAGGTACTTCTTATAGGAATCAAAGGGGATGACTCGACCAAAAGGTATGTCTTATAGGAATCCAAGGGGATGACTCGACTAAAAGGTACGTCTTATAGGAATCAAAGTGGATGACTCGACTAAATGGTACGTCTTATAGGAATCAAAGTGGATGACTCGACTAAATGGTACGTCTTATAGGAATCAAAGGAAATGACTCGACTAAAAGGTACGTCATATAGGAATCAAAGGGGATGACTCAACTAAAAGGTAAGTCTTATAGAAATCAAAGGGGATGACTCGACTAAAAGGTACGTTTTATAGGAATCAAAGGGGATGACTCGACTAAAAGGTACGTCTTATAGGAATCAAGTGAAATGACTCGACTAAAAGGTACGTCTTCTAGGAATCAAAGGAAATGACTCGACTAAAAGGTACGTCTTATAGGAATCAAAGGAGATGACTCGACTAAAAGGTACGTCTTATAGGAATCAAAGGGGATGAGTCGACTAAAAGGTACGTCTTATAGGAATCAAAGGGGATGAGTCGACTAAAAGGTACGTCTTCAAGGAATCAAAGGAAATGACTCAACTATAAGGTACGTCTTATAGGAATCAAAGGTGATGACTCGACTTAAAGGTACGTATTCTAGGGGTCAAAGTGAATGACTCGACTAAAAGGTACGTCTTATAGGAATCAAAGGAAATGACTCGACTAAAAGATACGTCTTATAGGAATCAAAGTAAATGACTCGACTAAATGGTACGTCTTCTAGGGGTCAAAGGGGATGATTCAACTAAAAGGTACGTCTTATAGAAATCAAAGGGGATGACTCGACTAAAAGGTACTTCTTATAGGAAGCAAAGGGGCTGACTCGACTAAAAGGTTTGTCTTATAGGAATCAAGGGAAATGACTTCACTAAAAGGCACATCTTTTAGGAATCAAAGGGGTTGACTCAACTAAAAGGTATGTCTTATAGGAATCTAAGGAGATGACTCGACCAAAAGGTATGTCTTATAGGAATCCAAGGGGATGACTCGACTAATAGGTACGTCTTATAGGAATCAACGTGGATGACTCGACTAAATGGTACGTCTTAAAGGAATCAAAGGAAATGACTCGACCAAAAGGTACGTCTTATAGGAATCAAAGGGGATGACTCAACTAAAAGGTAAGTCTTATAGGAATCAAAGGGGATGACTCGACTAAAAGGTACGTTTTATAGGAATAAAAGGGGATGACTCGACTAAAAGGTACGTCTTATAGGAATCAAAGGAAATGACTCGACTAAAAGTTACGTTTTCTAGGAATCAAAGGAAATGACCCAACTTAAAGGTACGTCATATACGAATCAAAGGAGATGACTCAACTAAAAGGTACGTCTTATAGGAATCAAAGGGGATGACTCGACTAAAAGGTACGTCTTATAGGAATCAAGGGAAATGACTCAACTAAAAGGTACGTCTTATAGGAATCTAAGGGGATGACTCGACTAAAAGGTACGTCTTATAGGAATCAAGGGAAATGACTCGACTAAAAGGTACGTCTTCAAGGAATCAAAGGAAATGACTCAACTAAAAGGTACGTCTTATAGGAATCAAAGGGGACGACTCGACTAAAAGTACGTATTCTAGGGGTCAAAGTGGATGACTCGACTAAAAGGTACGTCTTATAGGAATCAAAGGAAATGACTCGACTAAAAGGTACGTCTTATAGGAATCAATGGAAATAACTCGACTAAAAGGTACGTCTTCTAGGGGTCAAAGGGGATGACTCGACTAAAAGGTACGTCTTTTAGGAATCAAAGGGGATGACTCGACTAAAAGGTACGTCTTATAGTAATCAAAGGGGCTGACTCGACTAAAAGGTACGTCTTATAGGAATCAAGGGAAATGACTCGACTAAAAGGCACATCTTTTAGGAATCAAAGGGGATGACTCGACTAAAAGGTACGTCTTATAGGAATCAAAGGGGATGACTCGACCAAAAGGTACGCCTTATAGGAATCCAAGGGGATGACTCGACTAAAAGGTACGTCTTATAGGAATCACAGTGGATGACTCGACTAAATGGTACGTCTTATAGGAATCAAAGGAATTGACTCGACTAAAAGCTAAGTCTTATAGGAATTAAAGAGGATGACTCAACTAAAAGGTAAGTCTTATAGGAATCAAAGGGGATGACTCGACTAAAAGGTACGTTTTACAGGAATCAAAGGGGATGACTCGACTAAAAGGTACGTCTTATAGGAATTAAGGGAATTGACTCGACTAAAAGGTACGTTTTCTATGAATCAAAGGAAATGACTCAACTAAAAGGTACGTCATATACGAATCAAAGGAGATGACTTAACTAAAAGGTACGTCTTATAGGAATCTAAGGGAATGACTCAACTAAAAGGTACATCTTATAGGAATCAAAGGGGATGACTCGACTAAAAGGTACTTCTTATAGGAATCAAAGGGGCTGACTCGACTTAAAGGTTCGTCTTATAGGAATCAAGGGAAATGACTTGACTAAAAGGCACATCTTTTAGGAATCAAAGGGGATAACTCGACTAAAAGATACGTCTTATAGAAATCAAAGGAAATGACTCGACTAAATGGTACGTCTTATAGGAATCAAAGGGGATGACTCGACTAAAAGGTACATTTTATAGGAATCAAAGGGGATGACTCGACTAAAAGGTACGTCTTATAGGAATCTAGGGAAATGACTCGACTAAAAGGTACGTTTTCTAGAAATCAAAGGAAATGACTCAACTAAAAGGTACGTCATATACGAATCAAAGGAGATGACTCAACTAAAAGGTACGTCATATAGGAATCAAAAGGGATGACTCGACTAAAAGGTACGTCTTATAGGAATCAAGGGAAATGACTCAACTAAAAGGTACGTCGTCAAGGAATCAAAAGAACTGACTCAACTAAAAGGTACGTCTTATAGGAATCAATGGGGATGACTCAACTAAAAGGTAAGTCTTATAGGAATCATAGGGGATGACTCGACTAAAAGGTATGTTTTATAGGAATAAAAGGGGATGACTCGACTAAAAGGTACGTCTTATAGGAATCAAAGGAAATGACTCGACTAAAAGGTACGTATTCTAGGGGTCAAAGGGGATGACTCGACTAAAAGGTACGTCTCATAGGAATCAAAGGGGATGACTCGACTAAAAGGTACTTCTTATAGGAATCAAAGGGGCTGACTCGACTAAAAGGTTCGTCTTATTGGAATCACGGGAAATGACTTGACTAAAAGGCAGATCTTTTAGGAATCAAAGGGGATGACTCGACTAAAAGGTACTTCTTATAGGAATCAAAGGGGATGACTCGACCAAAAGGTATGTCTTATAGGAATCCAAGGGTATGACTCGACTAAAAGGTACGTCTTATAGGAATCAAAGTGGATGACTCGACTAAATGGTACGTCTTATAGGAATCAAAGTGGATGACTCGACTAAATGGTACGTCTTATAGGAATCAAAGGAAATGACTCGACTAAAAGGTACGTCATATAGGAATCAAAGGGGATGACTCAACTAAAAGGTAAGTCTTATAGAAATCAAAGGGGATGACTCGACTAAAAGGTACGTTTTATAGGAATCAAAGGGGATGACTCGACTAAAAGGTACGTCTTATAGGAATCAAGTGAAATGACTCGACTAAAAGGTACGTCTTCTAGGAATCAAAGGAAATGACTCGACTAAAAGGTACGTCTTATAGGAATCAAAGGAGATGACTCGACTAAAAGGTACGTCTTATAGGAATCAAAGGGGATGAGTCGACTAAAAGGTACGTCTTATAGGAATCAAGGGAAATGACTCGACTAAAAGGTACGTCTTCAAGGAATCAAAGGAAATGACTCGACCAAAAGGTACGTCTTATAGGAATCAAAGGGGATGACTCAACTAAAAGGTAAGTCTTATAGGAATCATAGGGGATGACTCGACTAAAAGGTATGTTTTATAGGAATAAAAGGGGATGACTCGACTAAAAGGTACGTCTTATAGGAATCAAAGGAAATGACTCGACTAAAAGGTACGTATTCTAGGGGTCAAAGGGGATGACTCGACTAAAAGGTACGTCTCATAGGAATCAAAGGGGATGACTCGACTAAAAGGTACTTCTTATAGGAATCAAAGGGGCTGACTCGACTAAAAGGTTCGTCTTATTGGAATCACGGGAAATGACTTGACTAAAAGGCAGATCTTTTAGGAATCAAAGGGGATGACTCGACTAAAAGGTACTTCTTATAGGAATCAAAGGGGATGACTCGACCAAAAGGTATGTCTTATAGGAATCCAAGGGGATGACTCGACTAAAAGGTACGTCTTATAGGAATCAAAGTGGATGACTCGACTAAATGGTACGTCTTATAGGAATCAAAGTGGATGACTCGACTAAATGGTACGTCTTATAGGAATCAAAGGAAATGACTCGACTAAAAGGTACGTCATATAGGAATCAAAGGGGATGACTCAACTAAAAGGTAAGTCTTATAGAAATCAAAGGGGATGACTCGACTAAAAGGTACGTTTTATAGGAATCAAAGGGGATGACTCGACTAAAAGGTACGTCTTATAGGAATCAAGTGAAATGACTCGACTAAAAGGTACGTCTTCTAGGAATCAAAGGAAATGACTCGACTAAAAGGTACGTCTTATAGGAATCAAAGGAGATGACTCGACTAAAAGGTACGTCTTATAGGAATCAAAGGGGATGAGTCGACTAAAAGGTACGTCTTATAGGAATCAAGGGAAATGACTCGACTAAAAGGTACGTCTTCAAGGAATCAAAGGAAATGACTCAACTATAAGGTACGTCTTATAGGAATCAAAGGTGATGACTCGACTTAAAGGTACGTATTCTAGGGGTCAAAGTGAATGACTCGACTAAAAGGTACGTCTTATAGGAATCAAAGGAAATGACTCGACTAAAAGATACGTCTTATAGGAATCAAAGTAAATGACTCGACTAAATGGTACGTCTTCTAGGGGTCAAAGGGGATGATTCAACTAAAAGGTACGTCTTATAGAAATCAAAGGGGATGACTCGACTAAAAGGTACTTCTTATAGGAAGCAAAGGGGCTGACTCGACTAAAAGGTTTGTCTTATAGGAATCAAGGGAAATGACTTCACTAAAAGGCACATCTTTTAGGAATCAAAGGGGTTGACTCAACTAAAAGGTATGTCTTATAGGAATCTAAGGAGATGACTCGACCAAAAGGTATGTCTTATAGGAATCCAAGGGGATGACTCGACTAATAGGTACGTCTTATAGGAATCAACGTGGATGACTCGACTAAATGGTACGTCTTAAAGGAATCAAAGGAAATGACTCGACCAAAAGGTACGTCTTATAGGAATCAAAGGGGATGACTCAACTAAAAGGTAAGTCTTATAGGAATCAAAGGGGATGACTCGACTAAAAGGTACGTTTTATAGGAATAAAAGGGGATGACTCGACTAAAAGGTACGTCTTATAGGAATCAAAGGAAATGACTCGACTAAAAGTTACGTTTTCTAGGAATCAAAGGAAATGACCCAACTTAAAGGTACGTCATATACGAATCAAAGGAGATGACTCAACTAAAAGGTACGTCTTATAGGAATCAAAGGGGATGACTCGACTAAAAGGTACGTCTTATAGGAATCAAGGGAAATGACTCAACTAAAAGGTACGTCTTATAGGAATCTAAGGGGATGACTCGACTAAAAGGTACGTCTTATAGGAATCAAGGGAAATGACTCGACTAAAAGGTACGTCTTCAAGGAATCAAAGGAAATGACTCAACTAAAAGGTACATCTTATAGGAATCAAAGGGGACGACTCGACTAAAAGTACGTATTCTAGGGGTCAAAGTGGATGACTCGACTAAAAGGTACGTCTTATAGGAATCAAAGGAAATGACTCGACTAAAAGGTACGTCTTATAGGAATCAATGGAAATAACTCGACTAAAAGGTACGTCTTCTAGGGGTCAAAGGGGATGACTCGACTAAAAGGTACGTCTTTTAGGAATCAAAGGGGATGACTCGACTAAAAGGTACGTCTTATAGTAATCAAAGGGGCTGACTCGACTAAAAGGTACGTCTTATAGGAATCAAGGGAAATGACTCGACTAAAAGGCACATCTTTTAGGAATCAAAGGGGATGACTCGACTAAAAGGTACGTCTTATAGGAATCAAAGGGGATGACTCGACCAAAAGGTACGCCTTATAGGAATCCAAGGGGATGACTCGACTAAAAGGTACGTCTTATAGGAATCACAGTGGATGACTCGACTAAATGGTACGTCTTATAGGAATCAAAGGAATTGACTCGACTAAAAGCTAAGTCTTATAGGAATTAAAGAGGATGACTCAACTAAAAGGTAAGTCTTATAGGAATCAAAGGGGATGACTCGACTAAAAGGTACGTTTTACAGGAATCAAAGGGGATGACTCGACTAAAAGGTACGTCTTATAGGAATTAAGGGAATTGACTCGACTAAAAGGTACGTTTTCTATGAATCAAAGGAAATGACTCAACTAAAAGGTACGTCATATACGAATCAAAGGAGATGACTTAACTAAAAGGTACGTCTTATAGGAATCTAAGGGAATGACTCAACTAAAAGGTACATCTTATAGGAATCAAAGGGGATGACTCGACTAAAAGGTACTTCTTATAGGAATCAAAGGGGCTGACTCGACTTAAAGGTTCGTCTTATAGGAATCAAGGGAAATGACTTGACTAAAAGGCACATCTTTTAGGAATCAAAGGGGATAACTCGACTAAAAGATACGTCTTATAGAAATCAAAGGAAATGACTCGACTAAATGGTACGTCTTATAGGAATCAAAGGGGATGACTCGACTAAAAGGTACATTTTATAGGAATCAAAGGGGATGACTCGACTAAAAGGTACGTCTTATAGGAATCTAGGGAAATGACTCGACTAAAAGGTACGTTTTCTAGAAATCAAAGGAAATGACTCAACTAAAAGGTACGTCATATACGAATCAAAGGAGATGACTCAACTAAAAGGTACGTCATATAGGAATCAAAAGGGATGACTCGACTAAAAGGTACGTCTTATAGGAATCAAGGGAAATGACTCAACTAAAAGGTACGTCGTCAAGGAATCAAAAGAACTGACTCAACTAAAAGGTACGTCTTATAGGAATCAATGGGGATGACTCAACTAAAAGGTAAGTCTTATAGGAATCATAGGGGATGACTCGACTAAAAGGTATGTTTTATAGGAATAAAAGGGGATGACTCGACTAAAAGGTACGTCTTATAGGAATCAAAGGAAATGACTCGACTAAAAGGTACGTATTCTAGGGGTCAAAGGGGATGACTCGACTAAAAGGTACGTCTCATAGGAATCAAAGGGGATGACTCGACTAAAAGGTACTTCTTATAGGAATCAAAGGGGCTGACTCGACTAAAAGGTTCGTCTTATTGGAATCACGGGAAATGACTTGACTAAAAGGCAGATCTTTTAGGAATCAAAGGGGATGACTCGACTAAAAGGTACTTCTTATAGGAATCAAAGGGGATGACTCGACCAAAAGGTATGTCTTATAGGAATCCAAGGGGATGACTCGACTAAAAGGTACGTCTTATAGGAATCAAAGTGGATGACTCGACTAAATGGTACGTCTTATAGGAATCAAAGTGGATGACTCGACTAAATGGTACGTCTTATAGGAATCAAAGGAAATGACTCGACTAAAAGGTACGTCATATAGGAATCAAAGGGGATGACTCAACTAAAAGGTAAGTCTTATAGAAATCAAAGGGGATGACTCGACTAAAAGGTACGTTTTATAGGAATCAAAGGGGATGACTCGACTAAAAGGTACGTCTTATAGGAATCAAGTGAAATGACTCGACTAAAAGGTACGTCTTCTAGGAATCAAAGGAAATGACTCGACTAAAAGGTACGTCTTATAGGAATCAAAGGAGATGACTCGACTAAAAGGTACGTCTTATAGGAATCAAAGGGGATGAGTCGACTAAAAGGTACGTCTTATAGGAATCAAGGGAAATGACTCGACTAAAAGGTACGTCTTCAAGGAATCAAAGGAAATGACTCAACTATAAGGTACGTCTTATAGGAATCAAAGGTGATGACTCGACTTAAAGGTACGTATTCTAGGGGTCAAAGTGAATGACTCGACTAAAAGGTACGTCTTATAGGAATCAAAGGAAATGACTCGACTAAAAGATACGTCTTATAGGAATCAAAGTAAATGACTCGACTAAATGGTACGTCTTCTAGGGGTCAAAGGGGATGATTCAACTAAAAGGTACGTCTTATAGAAATCAAAGGGGATGACTCGACTAAAAGGTACTTCTTATAGGAAGCAAAGGGGCTGACTCGACTAAAAGGTTTGTCTTATAGGAATCAAGGGAAATGACTTCACTAAAAGGCACATCTTTTAGGAATCAAAGGGGTTGACTCAACTAAAAGGTATGTCTTATAGGAATCTAAGGAGATGACTCGACCAAAAGGTATGTCTTATAGGAATCCAAGGGGATGACTCGACTAATAGGTACGTCTTATAGGAATCAAAGTGGATGACTCGACTAAATGGTACGTCTTAAAGGAATCAAAGGAAATGACTCGACCAAAAGGTACGTCTTATAGGAATCAAAGGGGATGACTCAACTAAAAGGTAAGTCTTATAGGAATCAAAGGGGATGACTCGACTAAAAGGTACATTTTATAGGAATAAAAGGGGATGACTCGACTAAAAGGTACGTCTTATAGGAATCAAAGGAAATGACTCGACTAAAAGTTACGTTTTCTAGGAATCAAAGGAAATGACCCAACTTAAAGGTACGTCATATACGAATCAAAGGAGATGACTCAACTAAAAGGTACGTCTTATAGGAATCAAAGGGGATGACTCGACTAAAAGGTACGTCTTATAGGAATCAAGGGAAATGACTCAACTAAAAGGTACGTCTTATAGGAATCTAAGGGGATGACTCGACTAAAAGGTACGTCTTATAGGAATCAAGGGAAATGACTCGACTAAAAGGTACGTCTTCAAGGAATCAAAGGAAATGACTCAACTAAAAGGTACGTCTTATAGGAATCAAAGGGGACGACTCGACTAAAAGTACGTATTCT
This sequence comes from Capsicum pubescens, assembly GCA_030864215.1. Lineage (NCBI taxonomy): Eukaryota > Viridiplantae > Streptophyta > Magnoliopsida > Solanales > Solanaceae > Capsicum > Capsicum pubescens. The sequence goes on along the minus strand of CM061545.1, from coordinate 268,715,358 downwards.
AGGGGTCAAAGTGGATGACTCGACTAAAAGGTACGTCTTATAGGAATCAAAGGAAATGACTCGACTAAAAGGTACGTCTTATAGGAATCAATGGAAATAACTCGACTAAAAGGTACGTCTTCTAGGGGTCAAAGGGGATGACTCGACTAAAAGGTACGTCTTTTAGGAATCAAAGGGGATGACTCGACTAAAAGGTACGTCTTATAGTAATAAAAGGGGCTGACTCGACTAAAAGGTACGTCTTATAGGAATCAAGGGTAATGACTCGACTAAAAGGCACATCTTTTAGGAATCAAAGGGGATGACTCGACTAAAAGGTACGTCTTATAGGGATCAAAGGGGATGACTCGACCAAAAGGTACGCCTTATAGGAATCCAAGGGGATGACTCGACTAAAAGGTACGTCTTATAGGAATCACAGTGGATGACTCGACTAAATGGTACGTCTTATAGGAATCAAAGGAATTGACTCGACTAAAAGCTAAGTCTTATAGGAATTAAAGAGGATGACTCAACTAAAAGGTAAGTCTTATAGGAATCAAAGGGGATGACTCGACTAAAAGGTACGTTTTACAGGAATCAAAGGGGATGACTCGACTAAAAGGTACGTCTTATAGGAATTAAGGGAATTGACTCGACTAATAGGTACGTTTTCTATGAATCAAAGGAAATGACTCAACTAAAAGGTACGTCATATACGAATCAAAGGAGATGACTTAACTAAAAGGTACGTCTTATAGGAATCTAAGGGGATGACTCAACTAAAAGGTACATCTTATAGGAATCAAAGGGGATGACTCGACTAAAAGGTACTTCTTATAGGAATCAAAGGGGCTGACTCGACTTAAAGGTTCGTCTTATAGGAATCAAGGGAAATGACTTGACTAAAAGGCACATCTTTTAGGAATCAAAGGGGATAACTCGACTAAAAGATACGTCTTATAGAAATCAAAGGAAATGACTCGACTAAATGGTACGTCTTATAGGAATCAAAGGGGATGACTCGACTAAAAGGTACATTTTATAGGAATCAAAGGGGATGACTCGACTAAAAGGTACGTCTTATAGGAATCTAGGGAAATGACTCGACTAAAAGGTACGTTTTCTAGAAATCAAAGGAAATGACTCAACTAAAAGGTACGTCATATACGAATCAAAGGAGATGACTCAACTAAAAGGTACGTCATATAGGAATCAAAAGGGATGACTCGACTAAAAGGTACGTCTTATAGGAATCAAGGGAAATGACTCAACTAAAAGGTACGTCGTCAAGGAATCAAAAGAACTGACTCAACTAAAAGGTACGTCTTATAGGAATCAATGGGGATGACTCGACTAAAAGGTACGTATTCTAGGGGTCAAAGTGGATGACTCGACTAAAAGGTACGTCTTATAGGAATCAAAGGAAATGACTCGACTAAAAGGTACGTCTTATAGGAATCAAAGGAAATGACTCGACTAAAAGGTACGTCTTCTAGGGGTCAAAGGGGATGACTCGACTTAAAGGTTTGTCTTATAGGAATCAAAGGGGATGACTCGACTAAAAGGTATGTCTTATAGGAATCAAGGGAAATGACTCGACTAAAAGGTACGTCTTCAAGGAATCAAAGGAAATGACTCAACTAAAAGGTACGTCTTATAGGAATCAAAGGGGATGACTCGACTAAAAGGTACGTATTCTAGGGGTCAAAGTGGATGACTCGACTAAAAGGTACGTCTTATAGGAATCAAAGGAAATGACTCGACTAAAAGGTACGTCTTATAGGAATAAAAGGAAATGACTCGACTAAAAGGTACGTCTTCTACGGGTCAAAGGGGATGACTCGACTAAAAGGTACGTCTTATAGGAATCAAAGGGGATGACTCGACTAAAAGGTACGTCTTATAGGAATCAAGGGAAATGACTCGACTAAAAGGCACATCTTTTAGGAATCAAAGGGGATGACTCGACTATAAGGTACGTCTTATAGGAATAAAAGGGGATGACACGACCAAAAGGTACGCCTTATAGGAATCCAAGGGGATGACTCGACTAAAAGGTACGTCTTGTAGGAATCAAAGTGGATGACTCGACTAAATGGTACGTCTTATAGGAATCAAAGGAAATGACTCGACTAAAAGGTAATTCTTATAGGAATTAAAGGGGATGACTCAACTAAAAGGTAAGTCTTATAGGAATCAACGGGGATGACTCGACTAAAAGGTACGTTTTATAGGAATCAAAGGGGATGACTCGACTAAAAGGTACGTCTTATAGGAATCAAGAGAATTGACTCGACTAAAAGGTACATTTTCTAGGAATCAAAGGAAATGACTCAACTAAAAGGTACGTCATATACGAATCAAAAGAGATGACTCAACTAAAAGGTACGTTTTATAGGAATCTAAGGGGATGACTCAACTAAAAGGTACGTCTTATGGGAATTAAAGGGGATAGCTCGTCTAAAAGGTACTTCTTATAGGAATCAAAGGGGCTGACTCGACTTAAAGGTTCGTCTTATAGGAATCAAGGGAAATGACTTGACTAAAAGGCACATCTTTTAGGAATCAAAGGGGATAACTCGACTAAAAGATACGTCTTATAGGAATCAAAGGGGATGACTCGACCAAAAGGTATGTCTTATAGGAATCCAAGGGGATGACTCGACTAAAAGGTACGTCTTATAGGAATCAAAGTGGATGACTTGACTAAATGGTACGTCTTATAGGAATCAAAGGAAATGACTCGACTAAAAGGTACGTCTTATAGGAATCAAAGGGGATGACTCAACTAAAAGGTAAGTCTTATAGGAATCAAAGGGGATGACTCGACTAAAAGGTACGTCTTATAGGAATCTAGGGAAATGACTCGACTAAAAGGTACGTTTTCTAGGAATCAAAGGAAATGACTCATCTAAAAGGTACGTCATATACGAATCAAAGGAGATGACTCAACTAAAAGGTACGTCTTATAGGAATCAAAAGGGATGACTCGACAAAAAGGTACGTCTTATAGGAATCAAGGGAAATGACTCGACTAAAAGGTACGTCTTCAAGGAATCAAAGGAAATGACTCGACTAAAAGGTACGTCTTCAAGGAATCAAAGGAAATGACTCGACTAAAAGGTACATATTCTAGGGGTCAAAGTGGATGACTCGACTAAAAGGTACGTCTTATAAGAATCAAAGGAAAGGACTCGACTAAACGGTACGTCTTCTAGGGGTCAATGGGGATGACTCCACTAAAAGGTACGTCTTATAGGAATCAAAGGGGATGACTCGACTAAAAGGTACGTCTTATAGGAATGAAGGGAAATGACTCGACTAAAAGGTACGTCTTCAAGGAATCAAAGGAAATGACTCAACTAAAAGGTACGTCTTATAGGAATCAAAGGGGATGACTCGACTAAAAGGTACGTATTCTAGGGGTCAAAGTGGATGACTCGACTAAAAGGTACATCTTATAGTAATCAAAGGAAATGACTCGACTAAAAGGTACGTCTTATAGGAATCAATGGAAATGACTCAACTAAAAGGTACGTCTTCTAGGGGTCAAAGGGGATGACTCGACTAAAAGGTACGTCTTATAGGAATCAAAGGGGATGACTCAACTAAAAGGTACGTCTTATAGGAATCAAAGTGGCTGACTCGACTAAAATGTACGTCTTATAGGAATCAAGGGAAATGACTCGACTAAAAGGCATATCTTTTAGGAATCAAAGGGGATGACTCGACTAAAAGGTACGTCTTATAGGAATCAAAGGGGATGACTCGACCAAAAGGTACGCCTTATAGGAATCCAAGGGGATGACTCGACTAAAAGGTATGTCTTATAGGTATCAATGTGGTTGACTCGACTAAATGGTACGTCTTATAGGAATCAAAGGAAATGACTCGACTAGAAGGTACGTCTTATAGGAATTAAAGGGGATGACTCGACTAAAAGGTACGTTTTATAGGAATCAAAGGGGATGACTCGACTAAAAGGTACGTTTTATAGGAATCAAAGGGGATGACTCGACTAAAAGGTACATCTTATAGGAATCAAAGGGGATGACTCGACTAAAAGGTACTTCTTATAGGAATCAAAGGGGCTGACTCGACTTAAAGGTTCGTCTTATAGGAATCAAGGGAAATGACTTGACTAAAAGGCACATCTTTTAGGAATCAAAGGGGATAACTCGACTAAAAGATACGTCTTATAGAAATCAAAGGAAATGACTCGACTAAAAGGTACGTCTTATAGGAATCAAAGGGGATGACTCGACTAAAAGGTACATTTTATAGGAATCAAAGGGGATGACTCGACTAAAAGGTACGTCTTATAGGAATCTAGGGAAATGACTCGACTAAAAGGTACGTTTTCTAGAAATCAAAGGAAATGACTCAACTAAAAGGTACGTCATATACGAATCAAAGGAGATGACTCAACTAAAAGGTACGTCATATAGGAATCAAAAGGGATGACTCGACTAAAAGGTACGTCTTATAGGAATCAAGGGAAATGACTCAACTAAAAGGTACGTCGTCAAGGAATCAAAAGAACTGACTCAACTAAAAGGTACGTCTTATAGGAATCAATGGGGATGACTCGACTAAAAGGTACGTATTCTAGGGGTCAAAGTGGATGACTCGACTAAAAGGTACGTCTTATAGGAATCAAAGGAAATGACTCGACTAAAAGGTACGTCTTATAGGAATCAAAGGAAATGACTCGACTAAAAGGTACGTCTTCTAGGGGTCAAAGGGGATGACTCGACTTAAAGGTTTGTCTTATAGGAATCAAAGGAGATGACTCGACTAAAAGGTATGTCTTATAGGAATCAAGGGAAATGACTCGACTAAAAGGTACGTCTTCAAGGAATCAAAGGAAATGACTCAACTAAAAGGTACGTCTTATAGGAATCAAAGGGGATGACTCGACTAAAAGGTACGTATTCTAGGGGTCAAAGTGGATGACTCGACTAAAAGGTACGTCTTATAGGAATCAAAGGAAATGACTCGACTAAAAGGTACGTCTTATAGGAATAAAAGGAAATGACTCGACTAAAAGGTACGTCTTCTACGGGTCAAAGGGGATGACTCGACTAAAAGGTACGTCTTATAGGAATCAAAGGGGATGACTCGACTAAAAGGTACGTCTTATAGGAATCAAGGGAAATGACTCGACTAAAAGGCACATCTTTTAGGAATCAAAGGGGATGACTCGACTATAAGGTACGTCTTATAGGAATAAAAGGGGATGACACGACCAAAAGGTACGCCTTATAGGAATCCAAGGGGATGACTCGACTAAAAGGTACGTCTTGTAGGAATCAAAGTGGATGACTCGACTAAATGGTACGTCTTATAGGAATCAAAGGAAATGACTCGACTAAAAGGTAATTCTTATAGGAATTAAAGGGGATGACTCAACTAAAAGGTAAGTCTTATAGGAATCAACGGGGATGACTCGACTAAAAGGTACGTTTTATAGGAATCAAAGGGGATGACTCGACTAAAAGGTACGTCTTATACGAATCAAGGGAAATGACTTGACTAAAAGGTACGTTTTCTACGAATCAAAGGAAATGACTCAACTAAAAGGTACGTCATATACGAATAAAAAGAGATGACTCAACTAAAAGGCACGTCTTATAGGAATCTAAGGGGATGACTCAACTAAAAGGTACGTCTTATGGGAATTAAAGGGGATAGCTCGTCTAAAAGGTACTTCTTATAGGAATCAAAGGGGCTGACTCGACTTAAAGGTTCGTCTTATAGGAATCAAGGGAAATGACTTGACTAAAAGGCACATCTTTTAGGAATCAAAGGGGATAACTCGACTAAAAGATACGTCTTATAGGAATCAAAGGGGATGACTCAACTAAAAGGTAAGTCTTATAGGAATCAAAGGGGATGACTCGACTAAAAGGTACGTCTTATAGGAATCTAGGGAAATGACTCGACTAAAAGGTACGTTTTCTAGGAATCAAAGGAAATGACTCATCTAAAAGGTACGTCATATACGAATCAAAGGAGATGACTCAACTAAAAGGTACGTCTTATAGGAATCAAAAGGGATGACTCGACAAAAAGGTACGTCTTATAGGAATCAAGGGAAATGACTCGACTAAAAGGTACATCTTCAAGGAATCAAAGGAAATGACTCGACTAAAAGGTACGTCTTCAAGGAATCAAAGGAAATGACTCGACTAAAAGGTACATATTCTAGGGGTCAAAGTGGATGACTCGACTAAAAGGTACGTCTTATAGGAATCAAAGGAAAGGACTCGACTAAAAGGTACGTCTTCTAGGGGTCAATGGGGATGACTCCACTAAAAGGTACGTCTTATAGGAATCAAAGGGGATGACTCGACTAAAAGGTACGTCTTATAGGAATGAAGGGAAATGACTCGACTAAAAGGTACGTCTTCAAGGAATCAAAGGAAATGACTCAACTAAAAGGTACGTCTTATAGGAATCAAAGGGGATGACTCGACTAAAAGGTACGTATTCTAGGGGTCAAAGTGGATGACTCAACTAAAAGGTACGTCTTATAGGAATCAAAGGGGATGACTCGACTAAAAGGTACGTATTCTAGGGGTCAAAGTGGATGACTCGACTAAAAGGTACATCTTATAGTAATCAAAGGGGATGACTCGACTAAAAGGTACGTCTTATAGGAATCAATGGAAATGACTCAACTAAAAGGTACGTCTTCTAGGGGTCAAAGGGGATGACTCGACTAAAAGGTACGTCTTATAGGAATCAAAGGGGATGACTCAACTAAAAGGTACGTCTTATAGGAATCAAAGGGGCTGACTCGACTAAAATGTACGTCTTATAGGAATCAAGGGAAATGACTCGACTAAAAGGCATATCTTTTAGGAATCAAAGGGGATGACTCGACTAAAAGGTACGTCTTATAGGAATCAAAGGGGATGACTCGACCAAAAGGTACGCCTTATAGGAATCCAAGGGGATGACTCGACTAAAAGGTATGTCTTATAGGAATCAATGTGGTTGACTCGACTAAATGGTACGTCTTATAGGAATCAAAGGAAATGACTCGACTAGAAGGTACGTCTTATATGAATTAAAGGGGATGACTCGACTAAAAGGTACGTTTTATAGGAATCAAAGGGGATGACTCGACTAAAAGGTACGTTTTATAGGAATCAAAGGGGATGACTCAACTAAAAGGTACGTCTTATAGGAATCAAGAGAAATGACTCGACTAAAAGGTACGTTTTCTAGGAATCAAAGGAAATGACTCAACTAAAAGGTACGTCATATACGAATCAAAGGAAATGACTCAACTAAAAGGTACGTCTTATAGGAATCTAAGGGGATGACTCAACTAAAAGGTATGTCTAATGGGAATCAAAGGGGATGACTCGACTAAAAGGTACTTTTTATAGGAATCAAAGGGGCTGACTCGACTTAAAGGTTCGTCTTATAGGAATCAAGGGAAATGACTAGACTAAAAGGCACATCTTTTAGGAATCAAAGGGGATAACTCGACTAAAAGATACGTCTTATAGGAATCAAAGGGGATGACTCGACCAAAAGGTATGTCTTATAGGAATCCAATGGGATGACTCAACTAAAAGGTACGTCTTATAGGAATCAATGTGGATGACTCGACTAAATGGTACGTCTTATAGGAATCAAAGGAAATGACTCAACTAAAAGGTACGTGTTATAGGAATCAAAGGGGATGACTCAACTAAAAGGTAAGTCTTATAGGAATCAAAGGGGATGACTCGACTAAAAGGTACGTTTTATAGGAATCAAAGGGGATGACTCGACTAAAAGGTACGTTTTATAGGAATCTAGGGAGATGACTCGACTAAAAGGTACGTTTTCTAGGTATCAAAGGAAATGACTCAACTAAAAGGTACGTCATATACGAATCAAAGGAGATGACTCAACTAAAAGGTACGTCTTATAGGAATCAAAAGGGATGACTCGACTAAAAGGTACGTCTTATAGGAATCAAGGGAAATGACTCGACTAAAAGGTACGTCTTCAAGGAATCAAAGGAAATGACTCAACTAAAAGGTATGTCTTATAGGAATCAAAGGGGATGACTCGACTAAAAGGTACGTAGTCTAGGGGTCAAAGTGGATGACTCGACTAAAAGGTATGTCTTATAGGAATCAAAGGAAATGACTCGACTAAAAGGTACGTCTTATAGGAATCAAAGAAAATGACTCGACTAAAAGGTACGTCTTCTAGGGGTCAAAGTGGATAACTCGACTAAAAGGTACGTCTTATAGTAATCAAAGGAAATGACTCGACTAAAAGGTATGTCTTATAGGAATCAAGGGAAATGACTCGACAAAAAGGTACGTCTTATAGGAATCAAGGGAAATGACTCGACTAAAAGGTATGTCTTCTAGGGGTCAAAGGGGATGACTCGACTAAAAGGTACGTCTTATAGGAATCAAAGGGGATGACTCAACTAAAAGGTACGTCTTATAGGAATCAAAGGGGCTGACTCGACTAAAAGGTACGTCTTATAGGAATCAAGGGAAATGACTAGACTAAAAGGCACATCATTTAGGAATCAAAGGGGATGACTCGACTAAAAGGTACGTCTTATAGGAATCAAAGGGATGACTCGACCAAAAGGTACGCCTTATAGGAATCCAAGGGGATGACTCGACTAAAAGGTATGTCTTTTAGGAATAAAAGTGGATGACTCGACTAAATGGTACGTCTTATAGGAATCAAAGGAAATGACTCGACTAAAAGGTACGTCGTATAGGAATTAAAGTGGATGACTCAACTAAAAGGTAAGTCTTATAGGAATCAAAGGGGATGACTCAAATAAAAGGTACGTTTTATAGGAATCAAAGGGGATGACTCGACTAAAAGGTACGTCTTATAGGAATCAAGGGAAATGAATCGACTAAAAGGTACGTTTTCTAGGAATCAAAGGAAATAACTCAACTAGAAGGTACGTCATATACAAATCAAAGGAGATGACTCAACTAAAAGGTACGTCTTTTAGGAATCAAAGGGGATGACTCAACTAAAAGGTGAGTCTTATAGGAATCAAAGGGGATAAATCGACTAAAAGGTACGTTTTATAGGAATCAAAGGGGATGACACGACTAAATGGTACGTCTTATAGGAATTAAAGGGGATGACTCGACTAAAAGGTAAGTCTTATGGGAATCAAAAGGGATGACTCGAATAGAAGGTACGTCTTATAGGAATCAAAAGGGATGACTCGACTAAAAGGTACGTCTTCTAGGGGTCAAAAGAGATGACTCGACTAAAAGGTACGTCTTATAGGAATCAAAGGGGATGACTCAACTAAAAGGTATGTCTTATAGGAATCAAAGGGGTTGACTCAACTAAAAGGTACGTCTTATAGGAATCAAGGGAAATGACTCGACTAAAAGGCACATCTTTTAGGAATCAAAGGGGATGACTCGACCAAAAGGTACACCTTATAGGAATCCAAGGGGATGACTCGACTAAAAGGTATGTCTTATAGGAATCAAAGTGGATGACTCGACTAAATGGTACGTCTTATAGGAATCAAAGGAAATGACTCGACTAGAAGGTACGTCTTATAGGAATCAAAGGGGATGACTCGACTAAAAGGTACGTCTTATAGGAATCAATAGAAATGACTCAACTAAAAGGTACGTTTTCTAGGAATCAAAGGAAATGACTCAACTAAAAGGTACATCATATACGAATCAAAGGAGATGACTCAACTAAAAGGTACGTCTTATAGGAATCTAAGGGGATGACTCAACTAAAAGGTACGTCTTATGGGAATCAAAGGGGATGACTCGACTAAAAGGTACGTCTTATAGGAATCAAAGGGGCTGACTCGACTAAAATGTACGTCTTATAGGAATCAAGGGAAATGACTCGACTAAAAGGCATATCTTTTAGGAATCAAAGGGGATGACTCGACTAAAAGGTACGTCTTATAGGAATCAAAGGGGATGACTCGACCAAAAGGTACACCTTATAGGAATCCAAGGGGATGACTCGACTAAAAGGTATGTCTTATAGGAATCAATGTGGATGACTCGACTAAATGGAACGTCTTATAGGAATCAAAGGAAATGACTCGACTAGAAGGTACGTCTTATAGGAATTAAAGGGGATGACTCGACTAAAAGGTACGTTTTATAGGAATCAAAGGGGATGACTCGACTAAAAGGTACGTTTTATAGGAATCAAAGGGGATGACTCGACTAAAAGGTACGTTTTATAGGAATCAAAGGGGATGACTCAACTAAAAGGTACGTCTTATAGGAATCAAGAGAATTGACTCGACTAAAAGGTACGTTTTCTAGGAATCAAAGGAAATGACTCAACTAAAAGGTACGTCATATACGAATCAAAGGAAATGACTCAACTAAAAGGTACGTCTTATAGGAATCTAAGGGGATGACTCAACTAAAAGGTATGTCTAATGGGAATCAAAGGGGATGACTCGACTAAAAGGTACTTTTTATAGGAATCAAAGGGGCTGACTCGACTTAAAGGTTCGTCTTATAGGAATCAAGGGAAATGACTAGACTAAAAGGCACATCTTTTAGGAATCAAAGGGGATAACTCGACTAAAAGATACGTCTTATAGGAATCAAAGGGGATGACTCGACCAAAAGGTATGTCTTATAGGAATCCAATGGGATGACTCAACTAAAAGGTACGTCTTATAGGAATCAATGTGGATGACTCGACTAAATGGTACGTCTTATAGGAATCAAAGGAAATGACTCAACTAAAAGGTACGTGTTATAGGAATCAAAGGGGATGACTCAACTAAAAGGTACGTCTTATAGGAATCAAAGGGGATGACTCGACTAAAAGGTACGTTTTATAGGAATCAAAGGGGATGACTCGACTAAAAGGTACGTTTTATAGGAATCTAGGGAGATGACTCGACTAAAAGGTACGTTTTCTAGGTATCAAAGGAAATGACTCAACTAAAAGGTACGTCATATACGAATCAAAGGAGATGACTCAACTAAAAGGTACGTCTTATAGGAATCAAAAGGGATGACTCGACTAAAAGGTACGTCTTATAGGAATCAAGGGAAATGACTCGACTAAAAGGTACGTCTTCAAGGAATCAAAGGAAATGACTCAACTAAAAGGTACGTCTTATAGGAATCAAAGGGGATGACTCGACTAAAAGGTACGTAGTCTAGGGGTCAAAGTGGATGACTCGACTAAAAGGTATGTCTTATAGGAATCAAAGGAAATGACTCGACTAAAAGGTACGTCTTATAGGAATCAAAGAAAATGACTCGACTAAAAGGTACGTCTTCTAGGGGTCAAAGTGGATAACTCGACTAAAAGGTACGTCTTATAGTAATCAAAGGAAATGACTCGACTAAAAGGTATGTCTTATAGGAATCAAGGGAAATGACTCGACAAAAAGGTACGTCTTATAGGAATCAAGGGAAATGACTCGACTAAAAGGTATGTCTTCTAGGGGTCAAAGGGGATGACTCGACTAAAAGGTACGTCTTATAGGAATCAAAGGGGATGACTCAACTAAAAGGTACGTCTTATAGGAATCAAAGGGGCTGACTCGACTAAAAGGTACGTCTTATAGGAATCAAGGGAAATGACTAGACTAAAAGGCACATCATTTAGGAATCAAAGGGGATGACTCGACTAAAAGGTACGTCTTATAGGAATCAAAGGGATGACTCGACCAAAAGGTACGCCTTATAGGAATCCAAGGGGATGACTCGACTAAAAGGTATGTCTTTTAGGAATAAAAGTGGATGACTCGACTAAATGGTACGTCTTATAGGAATCAAAGGAAATGACTCGACTAAAAGGTACGTCTTATAGGAATTAAAGTGGATGACTCAACTAAAAGGTAAGTCTTATAGGAATCAAAGGGGATGACTCGAATAAAAGGTACGTTTTATAGGAATCAAAGGGGATGACTCGACTAAAAGGTACGTCTTATAGGAATCAAGGGAAATGACTCGACTAAAAGGTACGTTTTCTAGGAATCAAAGGAAATAACTCAACTAGAAGGTACTTCATATATAAATCAAAGGAGATGACTCAACTAAAAGGCACATCTTTTAGCAATCAAAGGGGATGACTCGACCAAAAGGTACGCCTTATAGGAATCCAAGGGGATGACTCGACTAAAAGGTATGTCTTATAGGAATCAAAGTGGATGACTCGACTAAATGGTACGTCTTATAGGAATCAAAGGAAATGACTCGACTAGAAGGTACGTCTTATAGGAATCAAAGGGGATGACTCGACTAAAAGGTACGTCTTATAGGAATCAATAGAAATGACTCGACTAAAAGGTACGTTTTCTAGGAATCAAAGGAAATGACTCAACTAAAAGGTACATCATATACGAATCAAAGGAGATGACTCAACTAAAAGGTACGTCTTATAGGAATCTAAGGGGATGACTCAACTAAAAGGTACGTCTTATGGGAATCAAAGGGGATGACTCGACTAAAAGGTACGTCTTATAGGAATCAAAGGGGCTGACTCGACTAAAATGTACGTCTTATAGGAATCAAGGGAAATGACTCGACTAAAAGGCATATCTTTTAGGAATCAAAGGGGATGACTCGACTAAAAGGTACGTCTTATAGGAATCAAAGGGGATGACTCGACCAAAAGGTACACCTTATAGGAATCCAAGGGGATGACTCGACTAAAAGGTATGTCTTATAGGAATCAATGTGGATGACTCGACTAAATGGTACGTCTTATAGGAATCAAAGGAAATGACTCGACTAGAAGGTACGTCTTATAGGAATTAAAGGGGATGACTCAACTAAAAGGTACGTTTTATAGGAATCAAAGGGGATGACTCGACTAAAAGGTACGTTTTATAGGAATCAAAGGGGATGACTCGACTAAAAGGTACGTTTTATAGGAATCAAAGGGGATGACTCAACTAAAAGGTACGTCTTATAGGAATCAAGAGAAATGACACGACTAAAAGGTACGTTTTCTAGGAATCAAAGGAAATGACTCAACTAAAAGGTACGTCATATACGAATCAAAGGAAATGACTCAACTAAAAGGTACGTCTTATAGGAATCTAAGGGGATGACTCAACTAAAAGGTATGTCTAATGGGAATCAAAGGGGATGACTCGACTAAAAGGTACTTTTTATAGGAATCAAAGGGGCTGACTCGACTTAAAGGTTCGTCTTATAGGAATCAAGGGAAATGACTAGACTAAAAGGCACATCTTTTAGGAATCAAAGGGGATAACTCGACTAAAAGATACGTCTTATAGGAATCAAAGGGGATGACTCGACCAAAAGGTATGTCTTATAGGAATCCAATGGGATGACTCAACTAAAAGGTACGTCTTATAGGAATCAATGTGGATGACTCGACTAAATGGTACGTCTTATAGGAATCAAAGGAAATGACTCAACTAAAAGGTACGTGTTATAGGAATCAAAGGGGATGACTCAACTAAAAGGTACGTCTTATAGGAATCAAAGGGGATGACTCGACTAAAAGGTACGTTTTATAGGAATCAAAGGGGATGACTCGACTAAAAGGTACGTTTTATAGGAATCTAGGGAGATAACTCGACTAAAAGGTACGTTTTCTAGGTATCAAAGGAAATGACTCAACTAAAAGGTACGTCATATACGAATCAAAGGAGATGACTCAACTAAAAGGTACGTCTTATAGGAATCAAAAGGGATGACTCGACTAAAAGGTACGTCTTATAGGAATCAAGGGAAATGACTCGACTAAAAGGTACGTCTTCAAGGAATCAAAGGAAATGACTCAACTAAAAGGTACGTCTTATAGGAATCAAAGGGGATGACTCGACTAAAAGGTACGTAGTCTAGGGGTCAAAGTGGATGACTCGACTAAAAGGTATGTCTTATAGGAATCAAAGGAAATGACTCGACTAAAAGGTACGTCTTATAGGAATCAAAGAAAATGACTCGACTAAAAGGTACGTCTTCTAGGGGTCAAAGTGGATAACTCGACTAAAAGGTACGTCTTATAGTAATCAAAGGAAATGACTCGACTAAAAGGTATGTCTTATAGGAATCAAGGGAAATGACTCGACAAAAAGGTACGTCTTATAGGAATCAAGGGAAATGACTCGACTAAAAGGTATGTCTTCTAGGGGTCAAAGGGGATGACTCGACTAAAAGGTACGTCTTATAGGAATCAAAGGGGATGACTCAACTAAAAGGTACGTCTTATAGGAATCAAAGGGGCTGACTCGACTAAAAGGTACGTCTTATAGGAATCAAGGGAAATGACTAGACTAAAAGGCACATCATTTAGGAATCAAAGGGGATGACTCGACTAAAAGGTACGTCTTATAGGAATCAAAGGGATGACTCGACCAAAAGGTACGCCTTATAGGAATCCAAGGGGATGACTCGACTAAAAGGTATGTCTTTTAGGAATAAAAGTGGATGACTCGACTAAATGGTACGTCTTATAGGAATCAAAGGAAATGACTCGACTAAAAGGTACGTCTTATAGGAATTAAAGTGGATGACTCAACTAAAAGGTAAGTCTTATAGGAATCAAAGGGGATGACTCGAATAAAAGGTACGTTTTATAGGAATCAAAGGGGATGACTCGACTAAAAGGTACGTCTTATAGGAATCAAGGGAAATGACTCGACTAAAAGGTACGTTTTCAAGAAATCAAAGGAAATAACTCAACTAGAAGGTACGTCATATACAAATCAAAGGAGATGACTCAACTAAAAGGCACATCTTTTAGCAATCAAAGGGGATGACTCGACCAAAAGGTACGCCTTATAGGAATCCAAGGGGATGACTCGACTAAAAGGTATGTCTTATAGGAATCAAAGTGGATGACTCGACTAAATGGTACGTCTTATAGGAATCAAAGGAAATGACTCGACTAGAAGGTACGTCTTATAGGAATCAAAGGGGATGACTCGACTAAAAGGTACGTCTTATAGGAATCAATAGAAATGACTCGACTAAAAGGTACGTTTTCTAGGAATCAAAGGAAATGACTCAACTAAAAGGTACATCATATACGAATCAAAGGAGATGACTCAACTAAAAGGTACGTCTTATAGAAATCTAAGGGGATGACTCAACTAAAAGGTACGTCTTATGGGAATCAAAGGGGATGTCTCGACTAAAAGGTACTTCTTATAGGAATCAAAGGGGCTGACTTGACTTAAAGGTTCGTCTTATAGGAATCAAGGGAAATGACTCGACTAAAAGGTACGTCTTCTAGGGGTCAAGGGGATGACTCGACTAAAAGGTACGTCTTATAGGAATCAAAGGGGATGACTCGACTAAAAGGTACGTCTTATAGGAATCAAGGGAAATGACTCGACTAAAAGGTACGTCTTTAAGGAATCAAAGGAAATGACTCAACTAAAAGGTACGTCTTATAGGAATCAAAGGGGAAGACTCGACTAAAAGGTACGTATTCTAGTGGTCAAAGTGGATGACTCGAATAAAAGGTACGTCTTATAGTAATCAAAGGAAATGACTCGACTAAAAGGTTCGTCTTATAGGAATCAAAGGAAATGACTCGACTAAAAGGTACGTATTCTAGGGGTCAAAGGGGATGACTCGACTAAAAGGTACGTCTTATAGGAATCAAAGGGGATGACTCAACTAAAAGGAACGTCTTATAGGAATCAAAGGGGTTGACTCGACTAAAAGGTACGTTATATAGGAATCAAGGGAAATGACTCGACTAAAAGGCACATCATTTAGGAATCAAAGGGGATGACTCGACTAAAAGGTACATCTTATAGGAATCAAAGGGGATGACTCGACTAAAAGGTACGCCTTATAGGAATCCAAGGGGATGACTCGACTAAAAGGTATGTCTTATAGGAATCAAAGTGGATGACTCGACTAAATGGTACGTCTTATAGGAATCAAAGGAAATGACTCAACTAAAAGGTACGTCTTATAGGAATTAAACGGGATGACTCAACTAAAAGGTAAGTCTTATAGGAATCAAAGGGGATGACTCGAATAAAAGGTACATTTTATAGGAATCAAAGGGGATGACTCGACTAAAAGGTACGTCTTATAGGAATCAAGGGAAATGACTTGACTAAAAGGTACATTTTCTAGGAATCAATGGAAATAACTCAACTAGAAGGTACGTCATATACGAATCAAAGTAGATGACTCAACTAAAAGGTACGTCTTTTAGGAATCAAAGGGGATAACTCAACTAAAAGGTAAGTCTTATAGGAATCAAAGGGGATGACTCGACTAAAAGGTATGTTTTATAGGAATCAAGGGAAATGACTCGACTAAAAGGTACGTTTTCTAGGAATCAAAGGGGATGATTCGACTAAAAGGTACGTCATATATGAATCAAAGGAGATGAGTCAACTAAAAGGTACGTCTTATAGGAATCAAAGGGGATGATTCGACTAAAAGGTACGTCTTATAGGAATCAAGGGAAATGACTCGACTAAAAGGTACCTCTTCAAGGTATCAAAGGAAATGACTCAACTAAAAGGTACGTCATATAGGAATCAAAGGGGATGACTCGACTAAAAGATACGTATTCTAGGGGTCAAAGTGGATGACTCGACTAAAAGGTACGTCTTATAGGAATCAAAGGAAATGACTCGAAAAAAAAGGTACGTCTTATAGGAATCAAAGGAAATGACTCGACTAAAAGGTACGTCTTCTAGGGGTCAAAGGGGATGACTCGACTAAAAGGTACGTCTTATAGGAATCAAAGGGGATGACTCGACTAAAAGGTAAGTCTTATAGGAATCAAAGGGGCTGACTCGACTAAAAGGTACTTCTTATAGGAATCAAGGGAAATGACTCGACTAAAAGGCACATCTTTTAGGAATCAAAGGGGATGACTCGACTAAAAGGTACGTCTTATAGGAATCAAAGGGGATGACTCGACCAAAAGGTACGCCTTATAGGAGTCCAAGGGGATGACTCGACTAAAAGGTACGTCTTATATGAATCAAAGTGGATGACTCGACTAAATGGTACGTCTTATAGGAATCAAGAGAAATGACTCGACTAAAAGGTACGTTTTCTAGGAATAAAAGGAAATGACTCAACTAAAAGGTACGTCATATACAAATCAAAGGAGATGACTCAACTAAAATGTACGTCTTATAGGAATCTAAGGGGATGACTCAACTAAAAGGTACGTCTTATGGGAATCAAAGGGGATGACTCGACTAAAAGGTACTTTTTATAGGAATCAAAGGGGCTGACTCGACTTAAAGGTTCGTCTTATAGGAATCAAGGGAAATGACAAGACTAAAAGGCATATCTTTTAGGAATCAAAGGGGATAACTCGACTAAAAGATACGTCTTATAGGAATCAAAGGGGATGACTCGACCAAAAGGTATGTCTTATAGGAATCCAATGGGATGACTCGACTAAAAGGTACGTCTTATAGGAATCAATGTGGATGACTCGACTAAATGGTACGTCTTATAGGAATCAAAGGAAATGACTCAACTAAAAGGTACGTGTTATAGGAATCAAAGGGGATGACTCAACTAAAAGGTAAGTCTTACAGGAATCAAAGGGGATGACTCGACTAAAAGGTACGTTTTATAGGAATCAAAGGGGATGACTCGACTAAAAGGTACGTCTTATAGGAATCTAGGGAGATGACTCGACTAAAAGGTACGTTTTCTAGGAATCAACGGAAATGACTCAACTAAAAGGTACGTCATATACGAATCAAAGGAGATGACTCAACTAAAAGGTACGTCTTATAGGAATCAAAAGGGATGACTTGACTAAAAGGTACGTCTTATAGGAATCAAAGGAAATGACTCGACTAAAAGGTACGTCTTCTAGGGGTCATAGGGGATGACTCGACTAAAAGGTACGTCTTATAGGAATCAAAGGGGATGACTCGACTAAAAGGTAAGTCTTATAGGAATCAAAGGGGCTGACTCGACTAAAAGGTACTTCTTATAGGAATCAAGGGAAATGACTCGACTAAAAGGCACATCTTTTAGGAATCAAAGGGGATGACTCGACTAAAAGGTACGTCTTATAGGAATCAAAGAGGATGACTCGACCAAAAGGTACGCCTTATAGGAATCCAAGGGGATGACTCGACTAAAAGGTACGTCTTATATGAATCAAAGTGGATGACTCGACTAAATGGTACGTCTTATAGGAATCAAGAGAAATGACTCGACTAAAAGGTACGTTTTCTAGGAATCAAAGGAAATGACTCAACTAAAAGGTACGTCATATACGAATCAAAGGAGATGACTCAACTAAAAGGTACGTCTTATAGGAATCTAAGGGGATGACTCAACTAAAAGGTACGTCTTATGGGAATCAAAGGGGATGACTCGACTAAAAGGTACGTTTTATAGGAATCAAAGGGGATGACTCGACTAAAAGGTATGTCTTATAGGAATCTAGGGAAATGACTCGACTAAAAGGTACGTTTTCTAGGAATCAAAGGAAATGACTCAACTAAAAGGTACGTCATATACGAATCAAAGGAGATGACTCAACTAAAAGGTACGTCTTATATGAATCAAAGGGGATGACTCGACTAAAAGGTACGTATTCTAGGGGTCAAAGTGGATGACTCGACTAAAAGGTACGTCTTATAGTAATCAAAGGAAATGACTCGACTAAAAGGTTCGTCTTATAGGAATCAAAGGAAATGACTCGACTAAAAGGTATGTCTTCTAGGGGTCAAAGGGGATGACTCGACTAAAAGGTACGTCTTATAGGAATCAAAGGGGATGACTCAACTAATAGGTACATCTTATAGGAATCAAAGGGGCTGACTCGACTAAAAGGTACGTCTTATAGGAATCAAGGGAAATGACTAGACTAAAAGGCACATCATTTAGGAATCAAAGGGGATGACTCGACTAAAAGGTACGTCTTATAGGAATCAAAGGGATGACTCGACCAAAAGGTACGCCTTATAGGAATCCAAGGGGATGACTCGACTAAAAGGTATGTCTTTTTGGAATAAAAGTGGATGACTTGACTAAATGGTACGTCTTATAGGAATCAAAGGAAATGACTCGACTAAAAGGTACGTCTTATAGGAATTAAAGGGGATGACTCAACTAAAAGGTAAGTCTTATAGGAATCAAAGGGGATGACTCGAATAAAAGGTACGTTTTATAGGAATCAAAGGGGATGACTCGACTAAAAGGTACGTCTTATAGGAATCATGGGAAATGACTCGACTAAAAGGTACGTTTTCTAGGAATCAAAGGAAATAACTCAACTAGAAGGTACGTCATATACGAATCAAAGAGATGACTCAACTAAAAGGTACGTCTTTTAGGAATCAAAGGGGATGACTCAACTAAAAGGTAAGTCTTATAGGAATCAAAGGGGATGAATCGACTAAAAGGTACGTTTTATAGGAATCAAAGGGGATGACACGACTAAAAGGTACGTCTTATAGGAATTAATGGGGATGACTCGACTAAAAGGTAAGTCTTATAGGAATCAAAAGGGATGACTCGAATAGAAGGTACGTCTTATAGGAATCAAAAGGGATGACTCGACTAAAAGGTACGTCTTCTAGGGGTCAAAAGGGATGACTTGACTAAAAGGTACGTCTTATAGGAATCAAAGGGGATGACTCAACTAAAAGGTATGTCTTATAGGAATCAAAGGGGCTGACTCGACTAAAAGGTACGTCTTATAGGAATCAAGGGAAATGACTCGACTAAAAGGCACATCTTTTAGGAATCAAAGGGGATGACTCGACTAAAAGGTACGTCTTATAGGAATCAAAGGGGATGACTCGACCAAAAGGTACGCCTTATAGGAATCCAAGGGGATGACTCGACTAAAAGGTATGTCTTATAGGAATCAAAGTGGAAGACTCGACTAAATGGTACGTCTTATAGGAATCAAAGGAAATGACTCGACTAGAAGGTACGTCTTATAGGAATCAAAGGGAATGACTCGACAAAAAGGTACGTCTTATAGGAATCAAGAGAAATGACTCGACTAAAAGGTACGTTTTCTAGGAATCAAAGGAAATGACTCAACTAAAAGGTTCGTCATATACGAATCAAAGGAGATGACTCAACTAAAAGGTACGTCTTATAGGAATCTAAGGGGATGACTCAACTAAAAGGTACGTCTTATGGGAATCAAAGGTGATGACTCGACTAAAAGGTACTTCTTATAGGAATCAAAGGGGATGACTCGACTTAAGTGTCGTCTTATAGGAATCAAGGGAAATGACTTGACTAAAAGGCACATCTTTTAGGAATCAAAGGGGATAACTCGACTAAAAGATACGTCTTATAGGAATCAAAGGGGATGACTCGACTAAAAGGTACGTCTTATAGGAATCAATAGAAATGACTCGACTAAAAGGTACGTTTTCTAGGAATCAAAGGAAATGACTCAACTAAAAGGTACATCATATACGAATCAAAGGAGATGACTCGACTAAAAGGTACGTCTTATAGGAATCTAAGGGGATGACTCAACTAAAAGGTACGTCTTATGGGAATCAAAGGGGATGACTCGACTAAAAGGTACTTCTTATAGGAATCAAAGGGGCTGACTCGACTTAAAGGTTCGTCTTATAGGAATCAAGGGAAATGACTCGACTAAAAGGTACGTCTTCTAGGGGTCAAGGGGATGACTCGACTAAAAGGTACGTCTTATAGGAATCAAAGGGGATGACTCGACTAAAAGGTACGTCTTATAGGAATCAAGGGAAATGACTCGACTAAAAGGTACGTCTTTAAGGAATCAAAGGAAATGACTCAACTAAAAGGTACGTCTTATAGGAATCAAAGGGAAAGACTCGACTAAAAGGTACGTATTCTAGGGGTCAAAGTGGATGACTCGAATAAAAGGTACGTCTTATAGTAATCAAAGGAAATGACTCGACTAAAAGGTTCGTCTTATAGGAATCAAAGGAAATGACTCGACTAAAAGGTACGTATTCTAGGGGTCAAAGGGGATGACTCGACTAAAAGGTACGTCTTATAGGAATCAAAGGGGATGACTCAACTAAAAGGAACGTCTTATAGGAATCAAAGGGGCTGACTCGACTAAAAGGTACGTTATATAGGAATCAAGGGAAATGACTCGACTAAAAGGCACATCATTTAGGAATCAAAGGGGATGACTCGACTAAAAGGTACGTCTTATAGGAATCAAAGGGGATGACTCGACTAAAAGGTACGCCTTATAGGAATCCAAGGGGATGACTCGACTAAAAGGTATGTCTTATAGGAATCAAAGTGGATGACTCGACTAAATGGTATGTCTTATAGGAATCAAAGGAAATGACTCGACTAAAAGGTACGTCTTATAGGAATTAAACGGGATGACTCAACTAAAAGGTAAGTCTTATAGGAATCAAAGGGGATGACTCGAATAAAAGGTACATTTTATAGGAATCAAAGGGGATGACTCGACTAAAAGGTACGTCTTATAGGAATCAAGGGAAATGACTTGACTAAAAGGTACATTTTCTAGGAATCAATGGAAATAACTCAACTAGAAGGTACGTCATATACGAATCAAAGTAGATGACTCAACTAAAAGGTACGTCTTTTAGGAATCAAAGGGGATAACTCAACTAAAAGGTATGTCTTATAGGAATCAAAGGGGATGACTCGACTAAAAGGTATGTTTTATAGGAATCAAGGGAAATGACTCGACTAAAAGGTACGTTTTCTATGAATCAAAGGGGATGATTCGACTAAAAGGTACGTCATATAAGAATCAAAGGAGATGAGTCAACTAAAAGGTACGTCTTATAGGAATCAAAGGGGATGATTCGACTAAAAGGTACGTCTTATAGGAATCAAGGGAAATGACTCGACTAAAAGGTACGTCTTCAAGGTATCAAAGGAAATGACTCAACTAAAAGGTACGTCATATAGGAATCAAAGGGGATGACTCGACTAAAAGATACGTATTCTAGGGGTCAAAGTGGATGACTCGACTAAAAGGTACGTCTTATAGGAATCAAAGGAAATGACTCGAAAAAAAAGGTACGTCTTATAGGAATCAAAGGAAATGACTCGACTAAAAGGTACGTCTTCTAGGGGTCAAAGGGGATGACTCGACTAAAAGGTACGTCTTATAGGAATCAAAGGGGATGACTCGACTAAAAGGTAAGTCTTATAGGAATCAAAGGGGCTGACTCGACTAAAAGGTACTTCTTATAGGAATCAAGGGAAATGACTCGACTAAAAGGCACATCTTTTAGGAATCAAAGGGGATGACTCGACTAAAAGGTACGTCTTATAGGAATCAAAGAGGATGACTCGACCAAAAGGTACGCCTTATAGGAATTCAAGGGGATGACTCGACTAAAAGGTACGTCTTATATGAATCAAAGTGGATGACTCGACTAAATGGTACGTCTTATAGGAATCAAGAGAAATGACTCGACTAAAAGGTACGTTTTCTAGGAATCAAATGAAATGACTCAACTAAAAGGTACGTCATATACAAATCAAAGGAGATGACTCAACTAAAAGGTACGTCTTATAGGAATCAAAGGGGATGACTCAACTAAAAGGAACGTCTTATAGGAATCAAAGGGGCTGACTCGACTAAAAGGTACGTTATATAGGAATCAAGGGAAATGACTCGACTAAAAGGCACATCATTTAGGAATCAAAGGGGATGACTCGACTAAAAGGTACGTCTTATAGGAATCAAAGGGGATGACTCGACTAAAAGGTACGCCTTATAGGAATCCAAGGGGATGACTCGACTAAAAGGTATGTCTTATAGGAATCAAAGTGGATGACTCGACTAAATGGTATGTCTTATAGGAATCAAAGGAAATGACTCGACTAAAAGGTACGTCTTATAGGAATTAAACGGGATGACTCAACTAAAAGGTAAGTCTTATAGGAATCAAAGGGGATGACTCGAATAAAAGGTACATTTTATAGGAATCAAAGGGGATGACTCGACTAAAAGGTACGTCTTATAGGAATCAAGGGAAATGACTTGACTAAAAGGTACATTTTCTAGGAATCAATGGAAATAACTCAACTAGAAGGTACGTCATATACGAATCAAAGTAGATGACTCAACTAAAAGGTACGTCTTTTAGGAATCAAAGGGGATAACTCAACTAAAAGGTATGTCTTATAGGAATCAAAGGGGATGACTCGACTAAAAGGTATGTTTTATAGGAATCAAGGGAAATGACTCGACTAAAAGGTACGTTTTCTATGAATCAAAGGGGATGATTCGACTAAAAGGTACGTCATATAAGAATCAAAGGAGATGAGTCAACTAAAAGGTACGTCTTATAGGAATCAAAGGGGATGATTCGACTAAAAGGTACGTCTTATAGGAATCAAGGGAAATGACTCGACTAAAAGGTACGTCTTCAAGGTATCAAAGGAAATGACTCAACTAAAAGGTACGTCATATAGGAATCAAAGGGGATGACTCGACTAAAAGATACGTATTCTAGGGGTCAAAGTGGATGACTCGACTAAAAGGTACGTCTTATAGGAATCAAAGGAAATGACTCGAAAAAAAAGGTACGTCTTATAGGAATCAAAGGAAATGACTCGACTAAAAGGTACGTCTTCTAGGGGTCAAAGGGGATGACTCGACTAAAAGGTACGTCTTATAGGAATCAAAGGGGATGACTCGACTAAAAGGTAAGTCTTATAGGAATCAAAGGGGCTGACTCGACTAAAAGGTACTTCTTATAGGAATCAAGGGAAATGACTCGACTAAAAGGCACATCTTTTAGGAATCAAAGGGGATGACTCGACTAAAAGGTACGTCTTATAGGAATCAAAGAGGATGACTCGACCAAAAGGTACGCCTTATAGGAATTCAAGGGGATGACTCGACTAAAAGGTACGTCTTATATGAATCAAAGTGGATGACTCGACTAAATGGTACGTCTTATATGAATCAAAGTGGATGACTCGACTAAATGGTACGTCTTATAGGAATCAAGAGAAATGACTCGACTAAAAGGTACGTTTTCTAGGAATCAAATGAAATGACTCAACTAAAAGGTACGTCATATACAAATCAAAGGAGATGACTCAACTAAAATGTACGTCTTATAGGAATCTAAGGGGATGAATCAACTAAAAGGTACGTCTTATGGGAATCAAAGGGGATGACTCGACTAAAAGATACTTTTTATAGGAATCAAAGGGGCTGACTCGACTTAAAGGTTCATCTTATAGGAATCAAGGGAAATGACAAGACTAAAAGGCATATCTTTTAGGAATCAAAGGGGATAACTCGACTAAAAGATACGTCTTATAGGAATCAAAGGGGATGACTCGACCAAAAGGTATGTCTTATAGGAATCCAATGGGATGACTCGACTAAAAGGTACGTCTTATAGGAATCAATGTGGATGACTCGACTAAATGGTACGTCTTATAGGAATCAAAGGAAATGACTCAACTAAAAGGTACGTGTTATAGGAATCAAAGGGGATGACTCAACTAAAAGGTAAGTCTTATAGGAATCAAAGGGGATGACTCGACTAAAAGGTACGTTTTATAGGAATCAAAGGGGATGACTCGACTAAAAGGTACGTCTTATAGGAATCTAGGGAGATGACTCGACTAACAGGTACGTTTTCTAGGAATCAACGGAAATGACTCAACTAAAAGGTACGTCATATACGAATCAAAGGAGATGACTCAACTAAAAGGTACGTCTTATAGGAATCAAAAGGGATGACTCGACTAAAAGGTACGTCTTATAGGAATCAAAGGAAATGACTCGACTAAAAGGTACTTCTTCTAGGGGTCATAGGGGATGACTCGACTAAAAGGTACGTCTTATAGGAATCAAAGGGGATGACTCGACTAAAAGGTAAGTCTTATAGGAATCAAAGGGGCTGACTCGACTAAAAGGTACTTCTTATAGGAATCAAGGGAAATGACTCGACTAAAAGGCACATCTTTTAGGAATCAAAGGGGATGACTCGACTAAAAGGTACGTCTTATAGGAATCAAAGAGGATGACTCGACCAAAAGGTACGCCTTATAGGAATCCAAGGGGATGACTCGACTAAAAGGTACGTCTTATATGAATCAAAGTGGATGACTCGACTAAATGGTACGTCTTATAGGAATCAAGAGAAATGACTCGACTAAAAGGTACGTTTTCTAGGAATCAAAGGAAATGACTCAACTAAAAGGTACGTCATATACGAATCAAAGGAGATGACTCAACTAAAAGGTACGTCTTATAGGAATCTAAGGGGATGACTCAACTAAAAGGTACGTCTTATGGGAATCAAAGGGGATGACTCGACTAAAAGGTACATTTTATAGGAATCAAAGGGGATGACTCGACTAAAAGGTATGTCTTATAGGAATCTAGGGAAATGACTCGACTAAAAGGTACGTTTTCTAGGAATCAAAGGAAATGACTCAACTAAAAGGTACGTCATATACGAATCAAAGGAGATGACTCAACTAAAAGGTACGTCTTATAGGAATCAAAGGGGATGACTCGACTAAAAGGTACGTATTCTAGGGGTCAAAGTGGATGACTCGACTAAAAGGTACGTCTTATAGTAATCAAAGGAAATGACTCGACTAAAAGGTTCGTCTTATAGGAATCAAAGGAAATGACTCGACTAAAAGGTATGTCTTCTAGGGGTCAAAGGGGATGACTCGACTAAAAGGTACGTCTTATAGGAATCAAAGGGGATGACTCAACTAAAAGGTACATCTTATAGGAATCAAAGGGGCTGACTCGACTAAAAGGTACGTATTATAGGAATCAAGGGAAATGACTAGACTAAAAGGCACATCATTTAGGAATCAAAGGGGATGACTCGACTAAAAGGTACGTCTTATAGGAATCAAAGGGATGACTCGACCAAAAGGTACGCCTTATAGGAATCCAAGGGGATGACTCGACTAAAAGGTATGTCTTTTTGGAATAAAAGTGGATGACTCGACTAAATGGTACGTCTTATAGGAATCAAAGGAAATGACTCGACTAAAAGGTACGTCTTATAGGAATTAAAGGGGATGACTCAACTAAAAGGTATGTCTTATAGGAATCAAAGGGGATGACTCGAATAAAAGGTACGTTTTATAGGAATCAAAGGGGATGACTCGACTAAAAGGTACGTCTTATAGGAATCAAGGGAAATGACTCGACTAAAAGGTACGTTTTCTAGGAATCAAAGGAAATAACTCAACTAGAAGGTACGTCATATACGAATCAAAGGAGATGACTCAACTAAAAGGTACGTCTTTTAGGAATCAAAGGGGATGACTCCACTAAAAGGTAAGTCTTATAGGAATCAAAGGGGATGAATCGACTAAAAGGTACGTTTTATAGGAATCAAAGGGGATGACACGACTAAAAGGTACGTCTTATAGGAATTAATGGGGATGACTCGACTAAAAGGTTCGTCTTATAGGAATCAAAGGAAATGACTCGACTAAAAGGTATGTCTTCTAGGGGTCAAAGGGGATGACTCGACTAAAAGGTACGTCTTATAGGAATCAAAGGGGATGACTCAACTAAAAGGTACATCTTATAGGAATCAAAGGGGCTGACTCGACTAAAAGGTACGTATTATAGGAATCAAGGGAAATGACTAGACTAAAAGGCACATCATTTAGGAATCAAAGGGGATGACTCGACTAAAAGGTACGTCTTATAGGAATCAAAGGGATGACTCGACCAAAAGGTACGCCTTATAGGAATCCAAGGGGATGACTCGACTAAAAGGTATGTCTTTTTGGAATAAAAGTGGATGACTCGACTAAATGGTACGTCTTATAGGAATCAGAGGAAATGACTCGACTAAAAGGTACGTCTTATAGGAATTAAAGGGGATGACTCAACTAAAAGGTATGTCTTATAGGAATCAAAGGGGATGACTCGAATAAAAGGTACGTTTTATAGGAATCAAAGGGGATGACTCGACTAAAAGGTACGTCTTATAGGAATCAAGGGAAATGACTCGACTAAAAGGTACGTTTTCTAGGAATCAAAGGAAATAACTCAACTAGAAGGTACGTCATATACGAATCAAAGGAGATGACTCAACTAAAAGGTACGTCTTTTAGGAATCAAAGGGGATGACTCCACTAAAAGGTAAGTCTTATAGGAATCAAAGGGGATGAATCGACTAAAAGGTACGTTTTATAGGAATCAAAGGGGATGACACGACTAAAAGGTACGTCTTATAGGAATTAATGGGGATGACTCGACTAAAAGGTAAGTCTTATAGGAATCAAAATGGATGACTCGAATAGAAGGTACGTCTTATAGGAATCAAAAGGGATGACTCGACTAAAAGGTACGTCTTCTAGGGGTCAAAAGGGATGACTTGACTAAAAGGTACGTCTTATAGGAATCAAAGGGGATGACTCAACTAAAAGGTATGTCTTATAGGAATCAAAGGGGCTGACTCGACTAAAAGGTACGTCTTATAGGAATCAAGGGAAATGACTCGACTAAAAGGCACATCTTTTAGGAATCAAAGGGGATGACTCGACTAAAAGGTACGTCTTATAGGAATCAAAGGGGATGACTCGACCAAAAGGTACGCCTTATAGGAATCCAAGGGGATGACTCGACTAAAAGGTATGTCTTATAGGAATCAAAGTGGATGACTCGACTAAATGGTACGTCTTATAGGAATCAAAGGAAATGACATGACTAGAAGGTACGTCTTATAGGAATCAAAGGGAATGACTCGACTAAAAGGTACGTCTTATAGGAATCAAGAGAAATGACTCGACTAAAAGGTACGTTTTCTAGGAATCAAAGGAAATGACTCAACTAAAAGGTTCGTCATATACGAATCAAAGGAGATGACTCAACTAAAAGGTACGTCTTATAGGAATCTAAGGGGATGACTCAACTAAAAGGTACGTCTTATGGGAATCAAAGGGGATGACTCGACTAAAAGGTACTTCTTATAGGAATCAAAGGGGATGACTCGACTTAAAGGTTCGTCTTATAGGAATCAAGGGAAATGACTTCACTAAAAGGCACATCTTTTAGGAATCAAAGAAGATAACTCGACTAAAAGATACGTCTTATAGGAATCAAAGGGGATGACTCGACCAAAAGGTATGTCTTATAGGAATCCAAGGGGATGACTCGACTAAAAGGTACGTCTTATAGGAATCAATGTGGATGACTCGACTAAATGGTACGTCTTATAGGAATCAAAGGAAATGACTCGACTAAAAGGTACGTCTTATAGGAATCAAAGGGGATGACTCAACTAAAAGGTAAGTCTTATAGGAATCAAAGGGGATGACTCGACTAAAAGGTACGTTTTATAGGAATCAAAGGGGATGACTCGACTAAAAGGTACGTCTTATAGGAATCTAGGGACATGACTCGACTAAAAGGTACGTTTTCTAGGAATCAAAGGAAATGACTCAACTAAAAGGTACGTCATATACGAATCAAAGGAGATGACTCAACTACAAGGTACGTCTTATAGGAATCAAAAGGGATGACTCGACTAAAAGGTACGTCTTATAGGAATCAAGGGAAATGACTCGACTAAAAGGTACGTCTTCAAGGAATCAAAGGAAATGACTCAACTAAAAGGTACGTCTTATAGGAATCAAAGGGGATGACTCGACTAAAAGGTACGTAGTCTAGGGGTCAAAGTGGATGACTCGACTAAAAGGTATGTCTTATAGGAATCAAAGGAAATGACTCGACTAAAAGGTACGTCTTATAGGAATCAAAGGAAATGACTCGACTAAAAGGTACGTCTTCTAGGGGTCAAAGGGGATGACTCGACTAAAAGGTACGTCTTATAGGAATCAAAGGGGATGACTCGACTAAAAGGTACGTCTTATAGGAATCAAGGGAAATGACTCGACTAAAAGGTACGTTTTTAAGGAATCAAAGGAAATGACTCAACTAAAAGGTACGTCTTATAGGAATCAAAGGGGAAGACTCGACTAAAAGGTACGTATTCTAGGGGTCAAAGTGGATGACTCGACTAAAAGGTACGCCTTATAGGAATACAAGGGGATGACTCGACTAAAAGGTATGTCTTATAGGAATCAAAGTGGATGACTCGACTAAATGGTACGTCTTATAGGAATCAAAGGAAATGACTCGACTAAAAGGTACGTCTTATAGGAATTAAACGGGATGACTCAACTAAAAGGTAAGTCTTATAGGAATCAAAGGGGATGACTCGAATAAAAGGTACATTTTATAGGAATCAAAGGGGATGACTCGACTAAAAGGTACGTCTTATAGGTATCAAGGGAAATGACTCGACTAAAAGGTACGTTTTCTAGGAATCAAAGGAAATAACTCAACTAGAAGGTACGTCATATACGAATCAAAGGAGATGACTCAACTAAAAGGTACGTCTTTTAGGAATCAAAGGGGATAATTCAACTAAAAGGTAAGTCTTATCGGAATCAAAGGGGATGACTCGACTAAAAGGTACGTTTTCTAGGAATCAAAGTAAATGACTCAACTAAAAGGTACGTCATATACGAATCAAAGGAGATGACTCAACTACAAGGTACGTCTTATAGGAATCAAAAGGGATGACTCGACTAAAAGGTACGTCTTATAGGAATCAAGGGAAATGACTCGACTAAAAGGTACGTCTTCAAGGAATCAAAGGAAATGACTCAACTAAAAGGTACGTCTTATAGGAATCAAAGGGGATGACTCGACTAAAAGGTACGTAGTCTAGGGGTCAAAGTGGATGACTCGACTAAAAGGTATGTCTTATAGGAATCAAAGGAAATGACTCGACTAAAAGGTACGTCTTATAGGAATCAAAGGAAATGACTCGACTAAAAGGTACGTCTTCTAGGGGTCAAAGGGGATGACTCGACTAAAAGTTACGTCTTATAGGAATCAAAGGGGATGACTCGACTAAAAGGTACGTCTTATAGGAATCAAGGGAAATGACTCGACTAAAAGGTACGTTTTTAAGGAATCAAAGGAAATGACTCAACTAAAAGGTACGTCTTATAGGAATCAAAGGGGAAGACTCGACTAAAAGGTACGTATTCTAGGGGTCAAAGTGGATGACTCGACTAAAAGGTACGCCTTATAGGAATACAAGGGGATGACTCGACTAAAAGGTATGTCTTATAGGAATCAAAGTGGATGACTCGACTAAATGGTACGTCTTATAGGAATCAAAGGAAATGACTCGACTAAAAGGTACGTCTTATAGGAATTAAACGGGATGACTCAACTAAAAGGTAAGTCTTATAGGAATCAAAGGGGATGACTCGAATAAAAGGTACATTTTATAGGAATCAAAGGGGATGACTCGACTAAAAGGTACGTCTTATAGGTATCAAGGGAAATGACTCGACTAAAAGGTACGTTTTCTAGGAATCAAAGGAAATGACTCAACTAGAAGGTACGTCATATACGAATCAAAGGAGATGACTCAACTAAAAGGTACGTCTTTTAGGAATCAAAGGGGATAATTCAACTAAAAGGTAAGTCTTATCGGAATCAAAGGGGATCACTCGACTAAAAGGTACGTTTTATAGGAATCAAAGGGGATGTTAGGACTAAAAGGTACGTCTTATAGGAATCAAGGGAAATGACTCGACTAAAAGGTACGTTTTCTAGGAATCAAAGGGGATGATTCGACTAAAAGGTACGTCATATACGAATCAAAGGAGATGACTCAACTAAAAGGTACGTCTTATAGGAATCAAAGGGGATGATTCGACTAAAAGGTACGTCTTATAGGAATCAAGGGAAATGACTCGACTAAAAGGTACGTCTTCAAGGTATCAAAGGAAATGACTCAACTAAAAGGTACGTCATATAGGAATCAAAGGGGATGACTCGACTAAAAGTTACGTATTCTAGGGGTCAAAGTGGATAACTCGACTAAAAGGTACGTCTTATAGGAATCAAAGGAAATGACTCGACTAAAAGGTACGTCTTATAGGAATCAAAGGAAATGACTTGACTAAAAGGTACGTCTTCTAGGGGTCAAAGGGGATGACTCGACTAAAAGGTACGTCTTATAGGAATCATTGGGGATGACTCGAGTAAAAGGTACGTCTTATAGGAATCAAAGGGTCTGACTCGACTAAAAGGTACTTCTTATAGGAATCAAGGGAAATGACTCGACTAAAAGGCACATCTTTTAGGAATCAAAGGGGATGACTAGACTAAAAGGTACGTCTTATAGGAATCAAAGGGGATGACTCAACTAAAAGGTATGTCTTATAGGAATCAAAGGGGCTGACTCGACTAAAAGGTACGTCTTATAGGAATCAAGGGAAATGACTCGACTAAAAGGCACATCTTTTAGGAATCAAAGGGGATGACTCGACTAAAAGGTACGTCTTATAGGAATCCAAGGGGATGACTCGACTAAAAGGTACGTCTTATATGAATCAAAGTGGATGACTCGACATAATGGTACGTCTTATAAGAATCAAAGGAAATGACTCGACTAAAAGGTACGTCTTATAAGAATTAAAGGGGATGACTCAACTAAAAGGTACGTCTTATAGGAATCAAAGAGGATGACTCGACTAAAAGGTACTTCTTATAGTAATCAAATGGGCTGACTCGACTTAACGGTACGTCTTATAGGAATCAAGGGAAATGACCCGACTAAAAGGCACATCTTTTAGGAATCAAAGGCGATGACTCGACTAAAAGATACGTCTTATAGGAATCAAAGAGGATGACTCGACCAAAAGGTATGTCTTATAGGAATCCAAGGGGATGACTCGACTAAAAGGTACGTCTTATAGGAATCAAAGTGGATGACTCGACAAAATGGTACGTCTTATAGGAATCAAAGGAAATGACTCGACTAAAAGGTACGTCTTATAGGAATCCAAGGGGATGACTCAACTAAAAGGTAAGTCTTATAGGAATCAAAGTGGATGACTCGACTAAAAGGTACGTTTTATAGGAATCAAAGGGGATGACTCGACTAAAAGGAACGTCTTATAGGAATCTAGGGAAATGACTCGACTAAAAGGTACGTTTTCTAGGAATCAAAGGAAATGACTCAACTAAAAGGTACATCATATACGAATCAAAGGAGATGACTCAACTAAAAGGTACATCTTATAGGAATCAAAAGGGATGTCTCGACTAAAAGGTACGTCTTATAGGAATCAAGGGAAATGACTCGACTAAAAGGTACGTTTTCTAGGAATCAAAGGGGATGATTCGACTAAAAGGTACGTCATATACGAATCAAAGGAGATGACTCAACTAAAAGGTACGTCTTATAGGAATCAAAGGGGATGATTCGACTAAAAGGTACGTCTTATAGGAATCAGGGGAAATGACTCGACTAAAAGATACGTCTTCAAGGTATCAAAGGAAATGACTCAACTAAAAGGTACGTCATATAGGAATCAAAGGGGATGACTCGACTAAAAGTTACGTATTCTAGGGGTCGAAGTGGATGACTCGACTAAAAGGTACGTCTTATAGGAATCAAAGGAAATGACTCGACTAAAAGGTACGTCTTATAGGAATCAAAGGAAATGACTCGACTAAAAGGTACGTCTTCTAGGTGTCAAAGGGGATGACTCGACTAAAAGGTACGTCTTATAGGAATCAAAGGGGATGACTCGACTAAAAGGTACGTCTTATAGGAATCAAAGGGGCTGACTCGACTAAAAGGTACTTCTTATAGGAATCAAGGGAAATGACTCGACTAAAAGGCACATCTTTTAGGAATCAAAGGGGATGACTCGACTAAAAGGTACGTCTTATAGGAATCAAAGGGGATGACTCGACCAAAAGGTACGCCTTATAGGAATCCAAGGGGATGACTCGACATAATGGTACGTCTTATAAGAATCAAAGGAAATGACTCGACTAAAAGGTACGTCTTATAGGAATTAAAGGGGATGACTCAACTAAAAGGTAAGTCTTATAGGAATCAAAGGGGATGACTCGACTAAAAGGTACGTTTTATAGGAATTAAAGGGGATGACTCGACTAAAAGGTACGTCTTATAGGAATCAAGGGAAATGACTCGACTAAAAGGTACGTTTTCTAGGAATCAAAGGAAATGACTCAACTAAAAGGTACGTCATATACGAATCAAAGGAGATGACTCAACTAAAAGGTACGCCTTATAGGAATCTAAGGGGATGACTCAACTAAAAGGTACGTCTTGTAGGAATCAAGGGAAATGACTCGACTAAAAGGTACGTCTTCAAGGAATCAAAGGAAATGACTCAACTAAAAGGTACGTCTTATAGGAATCAAAGGGGATGACTCGACTAAAAGGTACGTATTCTAGGGGTCAAATTGGATGACTCGACTAAAAGGTACGTCTTATAGGAATCAAAGGAAATTACTCGACTAAAAGGTACGTCTTATAGGAATCAAAGGAAATGACTCGACTAAAAGGTACGTCTTCTAGGGGTCAAAGAGAATGACTCGACTAAAAGGTACGTCTTATAGGAATCAAAGGGGATGACTCGACTAAAAGATACGTCATATAGGAATCAAAGAGGATGACTCGACCAAAAGGTATGTCTTATAGTAATCCAAGGGGATGACTCGACTAAAAGGTACGTCTTATAGGAATCAAAGTGGATGACTCGACAAAATGGTACGTCTTATAGGAATCAAAGGAAATGACTCGACTAAAAGGTACGTTTTCTAGGAATCAAAGGAAATGACTCAACTAAAAGGTACGTCATATACGAATCAAAGGAGATGACTCAACTAAAAGGTACGTCTTATAGGAATCAAAGGGGATGACTCGACTCAAAGGTACGTCTTCAACGAATCAAAGGAAATGACTCGACTAAAAGGTACGTTTTCTAGGAATCAAAGGAAATGACTCAACTACAAGGTACATCATATACGAATCAAAGGAGATGACTCAACTAAAAGGTACGTCTTATAGGAATCAAAAGGGATGACTCGACTAAAAGGTACGTCTTATAGGAATCAAGGGAAATGACTCGACTAAAAGGTACGTTTTCTAGGAATCAAAGGGGATGATTCGACTAAAAGGTACGTCATATACGAATCAAAGGAGATGACTCAACTAAAAGGTACGTCTTATAGGAATCAAAGTGGATGATTCGACAAAAAGGTATGTCTTATAGGAATCAAGGGAAATGACTCGACTAAAAGGTACGTCTTCAAGGTATCAAAGGAAATGACTCAACTAAAAGGTACGTCATATAGGAATCAAAGGGGATGACTCGACTAAAAGTTACGTATTTTAGGGGTCGAAGTGGATGACTCGACTAAAAGGTATGTCTTATAGGAATCAAAGGAAATTATTCGACTAAAAGGTACGTCTTATAGGAATCAAAGGAAATGACTCGACTAAAAGGTACGTCTTCTAGGGGTCAAAGGGGATGACTCGACTAAAAGGTACGTCTTATAGGAATCAAAGGGGATGACTCGACTAAAAGGTGCGTCTTATAGGAATCAAAGGGGCTGACTCGACTAAAAGGTACTTCTTATAGCAATCAAGGGAAATGACTCGACTAAAAGGCACATCTTTTAGGAATCAAAGGGGATGACTCGACTAACAGGTACGTCATATAGGAATCAAAGGGGATGACTCGACCAAAAGGTACGCCTTATAGGAATCCAAGGGGATGACTCGACATAATGGTACGTCTTATAAGAATCAAAGGAAATGACTCGACTAAAAGGTACGTCTTATAGGAATTAAAGGGGATGACTCAACTAAAAGGTAAGTCTTATAGGAATCAAAGGGGATTACTCGACTAAAAGGTACGTTTTATAGGAATTAAAGGGGATGACTCGTCTTAAAGGTACGTCTTATAGGAATCAAGGGAAATGACTCGACTAAAAGGTACGTTTTCTAGGAATCAAAGGAAATGACTCAACTAAAAGGTACGTCATATACGAATCAAAGGAGATGACTCAACTAAAAGGTACGTCTTATAGGAATCTAACGGGATGACTCAACTAAAAGGGACGTCTTATAGGAATCAAAGGGGATGACTCGACTAAAAGGTACTTCTTATAGGAATCAAAGGGGCTGACTCGACTTAAAGGTACGTCTTATAGGAATCAAGGGAAATGACCCGACTAAAAGGCACATCTTTTAGGAATCAAAGGGGATGAGTCGACTAAAAGATACGTCTTATAGGAATCAAAGAGGATGACTCGACCTAAAAGTATGTCTTATAGGAATCCAAGGGGATGACTCGACTAAAAGGTACGTCTTATAGGAATCAAAGTGGATGTCTCGACAAAATGGTACGTCTTATAGGAATCAAAGGAAATGACTCGACTAAAAGGTACATCTTATAGGAATCAAAGGGGATGACTCAACTAAAAGGTAAGTCTTATAGGAATCAAAGGGGATGACTCGACTAAAAGGTACGTTTTATAGGAATCTAGGGAAATGACTCGACTAAAAGGTACGTTTTATAGGAATTAAAGGGGATGACTCGACTAAAAGGTACGTCTTATAGGAATCTAGGGAAATGACTCGACTAAAAGGTACGTTTTCTAGGAATCAAAGGAAATGACTCAACTAAAAGGTACGTCATATACGAATCAAAGGAGATGACTCAACTAAAAGGTACGTCTTATAGGAAACAAAAGGGATGACTCGACTAAAAGGTACGTCTTATAGGAATCAAGGGAAATGACTCGACTAAAAGGTACGTCTTCAAGGAATCAAAGGAAATGACTCAACTAAAAGGTACGTCTTATAGGAATCAAAGGGGATGACTCGACTAAAAGGTACGTATTCTAGGGGTCAAATTGGATGACTCGACTAAAAGGTACGTCTTATAGGAATCAAAGGAAATTACTCGACTAAAAGGTACGTCTTATAGGAATCAAAGGAAATGACTCGACTAAAAGGTACGTCTTCTAGGGGTCAAAGAGAATGACTCGACTAAAAGGTACGTCTTATAGGAATCAAAGGGGATGACTCGACTAAAAGATACGTCATATAGGAATCAAAGAGGATGACTCGACCAAAAGGTATGTCTTATAGTAATCCAAGGGGATGACTCGACTAAAAGGTACGTCTTATAGGAATCAAAGTGGATGACTCGACAAAATGGTACGTCTTATAGGAATCAAAGGAAATGACTCGACTAAAAGGTACGTTTTCTAGGAATCAAAGGAAATGACTCAACTAAAAGGTACGTCATATACGAATCAAAGGAGATGACTCAACTAAAAGGTACGTCTTATAGGAATCAAAGGGGATGACTCGACTCAAAGGTACGTCTTCAACGAATCAAAGGAAATGACTCGACTAAAAGGTACGTTTTCTAGGAATCAAAGGAAATGACTCAACTACAAGGTACATCATATACGAATCAAAGGAGATGACTCAACTAAAAGGTACGTCTTATAGGAATCAAAAGGGATGACTCGACTAAAAGGTACGTCTTATAGGAATCAAGGGAAATGACTCGACTAAAAGGTACGTTTTCTAGGAATCAAAGGGGATGATTCGACTAAAAGGTACGTCATATACGAATCAAAGGAGATGACTCAACTAAAAGGTACGTCTTATAGGAATCAAAGTGGATGATTCGACAAAAAGGTATGTCTTATAGGAATCAAGGGAAATGACTCGACTAAAAGGTACGTCTTCAAGGTATCAAAGGAAATGACTCAACTAAAAGGTACGTCATATAGGAATCAAAGGGGATGACTCGACTAAAAGTTACGTATTTTAGGGGTCGAAGTGGATGACTCGACTAAAAGGTATGTCTTATAGGAATCAAAGTAAATTATTCGACTAAAAGGTACGTCTTATAGGAATCAAAGGAAATGACTCGACTAAAAGGTACGTC
The DNA here is from genome assembly GCA_030864215.1 of Capsicum pubescens. Lineage (NCBI taxonomy): Eukaryota > Viridiplantae > Streptophyta > Magnoliopsida > Solanales > Solanaceae > Capsicum > Capsicum pubescens. The sequence continues at coordinate 268,678,633 of CM061545.1, read as the reverse complement.
TTCTAGGGGTCAAAGGGGATGACTCGACTAAAAGGTACGTCTTATAGGAATCAAAGGGGATGACTCGACTAAAAGGTGCGTCTTATAGGAATCAAAGGGGCTGACTAGACTAAAAGGTACTTCTTATAGCAATCAAGGGAAATGACTCGACTAAAAGGCACATCTTTTAGGAATCAAAGGGGATGACTCGACTAACAGGTACGTCATATAGGAATCAAAGGGGATGACTCGACCAAAAGGTACGCCTTATAGGAATCCAAGGGGATGACTCGACATAATGGTACGTCTTATAAGAATCAAAGGAAATGACTCGACTAAAAGGTACGTCTTATAGGAATTAAAGGGGATGACTCAACTAAAAGGTAAGTCTTATAGGAATCAAAGGGGATGACTCGACTAAAAGGTACGTTTTATAGGAATTAAAGGGGATGACTCGTCTTAAAGGTACGTCTTATAGGAATCAAGGGAAATGACTCGACTAAAAGGTACGTTTTCTAGGAATCAAAGGAAATGACTCAACTAAAAGGTACGTCATATACGAATCAAAGGAGATGACTCAACTAAAAGGTACGTCTTATAGGAATCTAACGGGATGACTCAACTAAAAGGGACGTCTTATAGGAATCAAAGGGGATGACTCGACTAAAAGGTACTTCTTATAGGAATCAAAGGGGCTGACTCGACTTAAAGGTACGTCTTATAGGAATCAAGGGAAATGACCCGACTAAAAGGCACATCTTTTAGGAATCAAAGGGGATGAGTCGACTAAAAGATACGTCTTATAGGAATCAAAGAGGATGACTCGACCTAAAGGTATGTCTTATAGGAATCCAAGGGGATGACTCGACTAAAAGGTACGTCTTATAGGAATCAAAGTGGATGTCTCGACAAAATGGTACGTCTTATAGGAATCAAAGGAAATGACTCGACTAAAAGGTACATCTTATAGGAATCAAAGGGGATGACTCAACTAAAAGGTAAGTCTTATAGGAATCAAAGGGGATGACTCGACTAAAAGGTACGTTTTATAGGAATCAAAGGGGATGACTCGACTAAAAGGTACGTCTTATAGGAATCTAGGGAAATGACTCTACTAAAAGGTACGTTTTCTAGGAATCAAAGGAAATGACTCAACTAACAGGTACGTCATATACGAATCAAAGGAGATGACTCAACTAAAAGGTACGTCTTATAGGAATCAAAAGGGATGACTCGACTAAAAGGTACGTCTTATAGGAATCAAGGGAAATGACTCGACTAAATGGTACGTCTTCAAGGAATCAAAGGAAATGACTCAACTAAAAGGTACGTCATATAGGAATCAAAGGGGATGACTTGACTAAAAGGTAAGTATTCTAGGGGTCAAATTGGATGACTCGACTAAAAGGTACGTCATATAGGAATCAAAGGAAATTACTCGACTAAAAGGTACGTCTTATAGGAATCAAAGGAAATGACTCGACTAATAGGTACGTCTTCTAGGGGTCAAAGGGAATGACTCGACTAAAAGGTACGTCTTATAGGAATCAAAGGGGATGACTCGACTAAAAGGTACGTCTTATAGGAATCATGGGAAATGACTCGACTAAAAGGTACGTCTTCAAGGAATCAAAGGAAATGACTCAACTAAAAGGTACGTCTTATAGGAATAAAAGAGGATGACTCGACTAAAAGGTACGTATTCTAGGGGTCAAAGTGGATGACTCGACTAAAAGGTACGTCTTATAGGAATCAAAGGAAATGACTCGACTAAAAGGTTCGTCTTATAGGAATCAAGGGAAATGACTCGACTAAAAGGCACGTCTTCTAGGGGTCAAAGGGAATGACTCGACTAAAAGGTACGTCTTATAGGAATCAAAGGGGATGACTCGACTAAAAGGTACGTCTTATAGGAATCATGGGAAATGACTCGACTAAAAGGTACGTCTTCAAGGAATCAAAGGAAATGACTCAACTAAAAGGTACGACTTATAGGAATCAAAGGGGATGACTCGACTAAAAGATACGTATTCTAGGGGTCAAGGTGGATGACTCGACTAAAAGGTACGTCTTATAGGAATCAAAGGAAATGACTCGACTAAAAGGTTCGTCTAATAGGAATCAAGGGAAATGACTTGACTAAAAGGCACGTCTTTTAGGAATCAAGGGGATGACTCGACTAAAAGGTACGTCTTATAGGAATCAAAGGGGATGACTCGACCAAAAGGTATGTCTTATAGGAATCCAAGGGGATGACTCGACTAAAAGGTACGTCTTATAGGAATCAAAGTGCATGACTCGACTAAATGGTACGTCTTAAAGGAATCAAAGGAAATGACTCGACTAAAAGGTACGTCTTATAGGAATAAAAGGGGATGACTCAACTAAAAGGTATGTCTTATAGGAATCAAAGGGGATGACTCGACTAAAAGGTACGTTTTATAGGAATCAAAGGGGATGACTCGACTAAAAGGTACATATTATAATAATCTAGGGAAATGACTCGACTAAAAGGTACGTTTTCTAGGAATCAAAGGAAATGACTCAACTAAAAGGTACGTCATATACGAATCAAAGGAGATGACTCAACTAAAAGGTACGTCTTATAGGAATCAAAGGGGATGACTCGACTAAAAGGTACGTCTTATAGGAATCAAGGGAAATGACTCGACTAAAAGGTACGTCTTCAAGGAATCAAAGGAAATGACTCAACTAAAAGGTACGTCTTATAGGAATCAAAGGGGATGACTCGACTAAAAGGTACGTATTCTAGGGGTCAAAGTGGATGACTCGACTAAAAGGTACGTCTTATAGGAATCAAAGGAAATGACTCGACTAAAAGGTACGTCTTATAGGAATCAAAGGAAATGACTTGACTAAAATGTACGTCTCCTAGGGGTCAAAGGGGATGACTCGACTAAAAGGTACGTCTTACAGGAATCAAAGGGGCTGACACGACATAAAGGTACGTCTTATAGTAATCAAACGAAAAGGTACGTCTTATAGGAAACAAAAGAAATGACTCGACTAAAAGGTACGTCTTATAGGAATCAAAGGAAATGACTCGACTAAAAGGTACGTCTTCTAGTGGTCAAAGGGGATGACTCGACTAAAAGGTACGTCTTATAGGAATCAAAGGGGATGAATCGACTAAAAGGTACGTCTTATAGGAATCAAAGGAGCTGACTCGACTAAAAGGTACGTCTTATAGGAATCAAGGGAAATAACTCGACTAAAAGGCATATCATTTAGGAATCAAAGGGGATGTCTCGACTAAAAGGTACGTCTGATAGGAATCAAAGGGGATGACTCGACCAAAAGGTACGCCTTATAGGAATCCAAGGGAATGACTCGACTAAAAGGTACGTCTTATAGGAATCAAACTGGATGACTCGTCTAAAACGTACGTCTTATAGGAATTAAAGGGGATGACTCAACTAAAAGATAAGTCTTATAGGAATCAAAGGGGATGACTCGACTAAAAGGTACGTTTTATAGGAATCAAAGGTGATGACCTGACTAAAAGGTACGTCTTATAGGAATCTAAGGAAATGACTCGACTAAAAGGTACGTTTTCTAGGAAACAAAGGAAATGACTCATATAAAAGGTACGTCATATACGAAACAAAGGAGATGACTCAACTAAAAGGTACGTCTGATAGGAATCAAAGGGGATGACTCGACCAAAAGGTACGCCTTATAGGAATCCAAGGGAATGACTCGACTAAAAGGTACGTCTTATAGGAATCAAACTGGATGACTCGACTAAATGGTACGTCTTATAGGAATCAAAGGAAATGGCTCAACTAAAAGGTACGTCTTATAGAAATCAAAGGGGATGACTCGACTAAAAGGTACGTCTTATAGAAATCAAGGGAAATGACTCGACTAAAAGGTACGTCTTCAAGGAATCAAAGGAAATGATTCAACAAAAAGGTACGTCTTATAGGAATCAAAGGGGATGACTCGACTAAAAGGTACGTATTCTAGGGGTCAAAGTGGATGACTCGACTAAAAGGTACGTCTTATAGGAATCAAAGGAAATGACTCGACTAAAAGGTACGTCTTATAGGAATCAAAGGAAATGACTTGACTAAAAGGTACGTCTCCTAGGGGTCAAAGGGGATGACTCGACTAAAAGGTACGTCTTACAGGAATCAAAGGGGCTGACGCGACTTAAAGGTACGTCTTATAGTAATCAAAGGAAAAGGTACGTCTTATAGGAAACAAAGGAAATGACTCGACTAAAAGGTACGTCTTATAGGAATCAAAGGAAATGACTCGACTAAAAGGTACGTCTTCTAGTGGTCAAAGGGGATGACTCGACTAAAAGGTACGTCTTATAGGAATCAAAGGGGATGACTCGACTAAAAGGTACGTCTTATAGGAATCAAAGGAGCTGACTCGACTAATAGGTACGTCTTATAGGAATCAAGGGAAATGACTCGACTAAAAGGCATATCATATAGGAATCAAAGGGGACGTCTCGACTAAAAGGTACGTCTGATAGGAATCAAATGGGATGACTCGACCAAAAGGTACGCCTTATAGGAATCCAAGGGAATGACTCGACTAAAAGGTACGTCTTATAGGAATCCAAGGAAATGACTCGACTAAAAGGTACGTTTTCTAGGAATCAAAGGAAATGACTCAACTAAAAGGTACGTCATATACGAATCAAAGGAGATGACTCAACTAAAAGGTACGTCTTATAGGAATCTAACGGGATGACTCAACTAAAAGGTACGTCTTATAGGAATCAAAGGGGATGACTCTACTAAAAGGTACTTCTTATAGGAATCAAAGGGGCTGACTCGACTTAAAGGTACGTCTTATAGGAATCAAGGGAAATCACCCGACTAAAAGGCACATCTTTTAGGAATCAAAGGGGATGACTCGACTAAAAGATACGTCTTATAGGAATCAAAGAGGATGACTCGACCTAAAGGTATGTCTTATAGGAATCCAAGGGGATAACTCGACTAAAAGGTACGTCTTATAGGAATCAAAGTGGATGTCTCGACAAAATGGTACGTCTTATAGGAATCAAAGGAAATGACTCGACTAAAAGGTACATCTTATAGGAATCAAAGGGGATGACTCAACTAAAAGGTAAGTCTTATAGGAATCAAAGGGGATGACTCGACTAAAAGGTACGTTTTATAGGAATCAAAGGGGATGACTCGACTAAAAGGTATGTCTTATAGGAATCTAGGGAAATGACTCGACTAAAAGGTACGTTTTCTAGGAATCAAAGGAAATGACTCAACTAAAAGGTACGTCATATACGAATCAAAGGAGATGACTCAACTAAAAGGTACGTCTTATAGGAATCAAAAGGGATGACTCGACTAAAAGGTACGTCTTATAGGAATCAAGGGAAATGACTCGACTAAAAGGTACGTCTTCAAGGAATCAAAGGAAATGACTCAACTAAAAGGTACGTCTTATAGGAATCAAAGGGGAAGATTCGACTAAAAGGTAAGTATTCTAGGGGTCAAATTGGATGACTCGACTAAAAGGTACGTCTTATAGGAATCAAAGGAAATTACTCGACTAAAAGGTACGTCTTATAGGAATCAAAGGAAATGACTCGACTAAAAGGTACGTCTTCTAGGGGTCAAAGGAAATGACTCGACTAAAAGGTACGTCTTATAGGAATCAAAGGGGATGACTCGACTAAAAGGTACGTCTTATAGGTATCATGGGAAATGACTCGACTAAAAGGTACGTCTTCAAGGAATCAAAGGAAATGACTCAACTAAAAGGTACGTCTTATAGGAATAAAAGAGGATGACTCGACTAAAAGGTACGTATTCTAGGGGTCAAAGTGGATGACTCGACTAAAAGGTACGTCTTATAGGAATCAAAGGAAATGACTCTACTAAAAGGTTCGTCTTATAGGAATCAAGGGAAATGACTCGACTAAAAGGCACGTCTTCTAGGGGTCAAAGGGAATGACTCGACTAAAAGGTACGTCTTATAGGAATCAAAGGGGATGACTCGACTAAAAGGTACGTCTTATAGGAATCATGGGAAATGACTCGACTAAAAGGTACGTCTTCAAGGAATCAAAGGAAATGACTCAACTAAAAGGTACGACTTATAGGAATCAAAGGGGATGACTCGACTAAAAGATACGTATTCTAGGGGTCAAGGTGGATGACTCGACTAAAAGGTACGTCTTATAGGAATCAAAGGAAATGACTCGACTAAAAGGTTCGTCTAATAGGAATCAAGGGAAATGACTTGACTAAAAGGCACGTCTTTTAGGAATCAAGGGGATGACTCGACTAAAAGGTACATCTTATAGGAATCAAAGGGGATGACTCGACCAAAAGGTATGTCTTATAGGAATCCAAGGGGATGACTCGACTAAAAGGTACGTCTTTTAGGAATCAAAGTGCATGACTCGACTAAATGGTACGTCTTAAAGGAATCAAAGGAAATGACTCGACTAAAAGGTACGTCTTATAGGAATAAAAGGGGATGACTCAACTAAAAGGTATGTCTTATAGGAATCAAAGGGGATGACTCGACTAAATGGTACGTTTTATAGGAATCAAAGGGGATGACTCGACTAAAAGGTACGTATTATAGGAATCTAGGGAAATGACTCGACTAAAAGGTACGTTTTCTAGGAATCAAAGGAAATGACTCAACTAAAAGGTACGTCATATACGAATCAAAGGAGATGACTCAACTAAAAGGTACGTCTTATAGCAATCAAAGGGGATGACTCGACTAAAAGGTACGTCTTATAGGAATCAAGGGAAATAACTCGACTAAAAGGTACGTCTTCAAGGAATCAAAGGAAATGACTCAACTAAAAGGTACGTCTTATAGGAATCAAAGGGGATGACTCGACTAAAAGGTACGTATTCTAGGGGTCAAAGTGGATGACTCGACTAAAAGGTACGTCTTATAGGAATCAACGGAAATGACTCGACTAAAAGGTATGTCTTATAGGAATCAAAGGAAATGACTTGACTAAAAGGTACGTCTCCTAGGGGTGAATGGGGATGACTCGACTAAAAGGTACGTCTTACAGGAATCAAAGGGGCTGACATGACTTAATGGTACGTCTTATAGTAATCAAACGAAAAGGTACGTCTTATAGGAAACAAAGGAAATGACTCGACTAAAAGGTACGTCTTATAGGAATCAAAGGAAATGACTCGACTAAAAGGTACGTCTTCTAGTGGTCAAAGGGGATGACTCGACTAAAAGGTACGTCTTATAGGAATCAAAGGGGATGACTCGACTAAAAGGTACGTCTTATAGGAATCAAAGGAGCTGACTCGACTAAAAGGTACGTCTTATAGGAATCAAGGGAAATAACTCGACTAAAAGGCATATCATTTAGGAATCAAAGGGGATGTCTCGACTAAAAGGTACGTCTGATAGGAATCAAAGGGGATGACTCGACCAAAAGGTACACCTTATAGGAATCCAAGGAAATGACTCGACTAAAAGGTACGTCTTATAGGAATCAAACTGGATGACTCGACTAAATGGTACGTCTTATAGGAATCAAAGGAAATGACTCGACTAAAACGTACGTCTTATAGGAATTAAAGGGGATGACTCAACTAAAAGATAAGTCTTATAGGAATCAAAGGGGATGACTCGACTAAAAGGTACGTTTTATAGGAATCAAAGGTGATGACTTGACTAAAAGGTACATCTTATAGGAATCTAGGGAAATGACTCGACTAAAAGGTACGTTTTCTAGGAATCAAAGGAAATGACTCATATAAAAGGTACGTCATATACGAATCAAAGGAGATGACTCAACTAAAAGGTACGTCTGATAGGAATCAAAGGGGATGACTCGACCAAAAGGTACGCCTTATAGGAATCCAAGTGAATGACTCGACTAAAAGGTACGTCTTATAGGAATCAAACTGGATGACTCGACTAAATGGTACGTCTTATAGGAATCAAAGGAAATGACTCGACTAAAAGGTACGTCTTATAGGAATCAAAGGGGATGACTCGACTAAAAGGTACGTCTTATAGGAATCAAGGGAAATGACTCGACTAAAAGGTACGTCTTCAAGGAATCAAAGGAAATGATTCAACCAAAAGGTACGTCTTATAGGAATCAAAGGGGATGACTCGACTAAAAGGTACATATTCTAGGGGTCAAAGTGGATGACTCGACTAAAAGGTACGTCTTATAGGAATCAACGGAAATGACTCGACTAAAAGGTATGTCTTATAGGAATCAAAGGAAATGACTTGACTAAAAGGTACGTCTCCTAGGGGTGAATGGGGATGACTCGACTAAAAGGTACGTCTTACAGGAATCAAAGGGGCTGACACGACTTAAAGGTACGTCTTATAGTAATCAAACGAAAGGTACGTCTTATAGGAAACAAAGGAAATGACTCGACTAAAAGGTACGTCTTATAGGAATCAAAGGAAATGACTCGACTAAAAGGTACGTCTTCTAGTGGTCAAAGGGGATGACTCGACTAAAAGGTACGTCTTATAGGAATCAAAGGGGATGACTCGACTAAAAGGTACGTCTTATAGGAATCAAAGGAGCTGACTCGACTAAAAGGTACGTCTTATAGGAATCAAGGGAAATAACTCGACTAAAAGGCATATCATTTAGGAATCAAAGGGGATGTCTCGACTAAAAGGTACGTCTGATAGGAATCAAAGGGGATGACTCGACCAAAAGGTACACCTTATAGGAATCCAAGGAAATGACTCGACTAAAAGGTACGTCTTATAGGAATCAAACTGGATGACTCGACTAAATGGTACGTCTTATAGGAATCAAAGGAAATGACTCGACTAAAACGTACGTCTTATAGGAATTAAAGGGGATGACTCAACTAAAAGATAAGTCTTATAGGAATCAAAGGGGATGACTCGACTAAAAGGTACGTTTTATAGGAATCAAAGGTGATGACTTGACTAAAAGGTACATCTTATAGGAATCTAGGGAAATGACTTGACTAAAAGGTACGTTTTCTAGGAATCAAAGGAAATGACTCATATAAAAGGTACGTCATATACGAATCAAAGGAGATGACTCAACTAAAAGGTACGTCTGATAGGAATCAAAGGGGATGACTCGACCAAAAGGTACGCCTTATAGGAATCCAAGGGAATGACTCGACTAAAAGGTACGTCTTATAGGAATCAAACTGGATGACTCGACTAAATGGTACGTCTTATAGGAATCAAAGGAAATGACTCGACTAAAAGGTACGTCTTATAGGAATCAAAGGGGATGACTCGACTAAAAGGTACGTCTTATAGGAATCAAGGGAAATGACTCGACTAAAAGGTACGTCTTCAAGGAATCAAAGGAAATGATTCAACCAAAAGGTACGTCTTATAGGAATCAAAGGGGATGACTCGACTAAAAGGTACGTATTCTAGGGGTCAAAGTGGATGACTCGACTAAAAGGTACGTGTTATAGGAATCAAAGGAAATGACACGACTAAAAGGTACGTCTTATAGGAATCAAAGGAAATGACTTGACTAAAAGGTACGTCTCCTAGGGGTCAAAGGGGATGACTCGACTAAAAGGTACGTCTTACAGGAATCAAAGGGGCTGACACGACTTAAAGGTACGTCTTATAGTAATCAAAGGAAAAGGTACGTCTTATTGGAAAGAAAGGAAATGACTCGACTAAAAGGTACGTCTTATAGGAATCAAAGGAAATGACTCGACTAAATGGTACGTCTTCTAGTGGTCAAAGGGGATGACTCGACTAAAAGGTACGTCTTATAGGAATCAAAGGGGATGACTCGACTAAAAGGTACGTCTTATAGGAATCAAAGGAGCTGACTCGACTAAAAGGTACGTCTTATAGGAATCACGGGAAATGACTCGACTAAAAGGCATATCATTTAGGAATCAAAGGGGATGTCTCGACTAAAAGGTACGTCTGATAGGAATCAAAGGGGATGACTCGACCATAAGGTACGCCTTATAGGAATTCAAGGGAATGACTCGACTAAAAGGTACGTCTTATAGGAATCAAAATGGATGACTCGACTAAATGTTACGTCTTATAGGAATCAAAGGAAATGACTCGACTAAAACGTACGTCTTATAGGAATTAAAGGGGATGACTCAACTAAAAGATAAGTCTTATAGGAATCAAAGGGGATGTCTCGACTAAAAGGTACGTTTTATAGGAATCAAAGGTGATGACTTGACTAAAAGGTACATCTTATAGGAATCTTGGGAAATGACTCGACTAAAAGGTACGTTTTCTAGGAATCAAAGGAAATGACTCATATAAAAGGTACGTCATATACGAATCAAAGGAGATGACTCAACTAAAAGGTACGTCTTATAGGAATCAAAGGGGATGACTCGACTAAAAGGTACGTCTTCAAGGAATCAAAGGAAATGACTCAACTAAAAGGTACGTCTTATAGGAATCAAAGGGGATGACTCGACTAAAAGGTACGTATTCTAGGGGTCAAAAGGAATGACTCGACTAAAAGATACGTCTTATAGGAAACAAAGGAATTGACTCGACTAAAAGGTACGTCTTATAGGAATCATGGGAAATGACTCGACTAAAAGGTACGTCTTCAAGGAATCAAAGGAAATGACTCAACTAAAAGGTACGTCTTATAGGAATAAAAGAGGATGACTCGACTAAAAGGTACGTATTCTAGGGGTCAAAGTGGATGACTCGACTAAAAGGTACGTCATATAGGAATCAAAGGAAATGACTCGACTAAAAGGTTCGTCTTATAGGAATCAAGGGAAATGACTCGACTAAAAGGCACGTCTTCTAGGGGTCAAAGGGAATGACTCGACTAAAAGGTACGTCTTATAGGATTCAAAGGGGATGACTCGACTAAAAGGTACGTCTTATAGGAATCATGGGAAATGACTCGACTAAAAGGTACGTCTTCAAGGAATCAAAGGAAATGACTCAACTAAAAGGTACGACTTATAGGAATCAAAGGGGATGACTCGACTAAAAGATACGTATTCTAGGGGTCAAGGTGGATGACTCGACTAAAAGGTACGTCTTATAGGAATCAAAGGAAATGACTCGACTAAAAGGTTCGTCTAATAGGAATCAAGGGAAATGACTTGACTAAAAGGCACGTCTTTTAGGAATCAAGGGAAACGACTCAACTAAAAGGTACGTCATATACGAATCAAAGGAGATGACTCAACTAAAAGGCACGTCTTATAGGAATCAAAGGGGATGACTCGACTAAAAGGTACGTCTTATAGGAATCAAAGTGCATGACTCGACTAAATGGTACGTCTTAAAGGAATCAAAGGAAATGACTCGACTAAAAGGTATGTCTTATAGGAATAAAAGGGGATGACTCAACTAAAAGGTATGTCTTATAGGAATCAAAGGGGATGACTCGACTAAAAGGTACGTTTTATAGGAATCAAAGGGGATGACTCGACTAAAAGGTACGTATTATAGGAATCTAGGGAAATGACTCGACTAAAAGGTACGTTTTCTAGGAATCAAAGGAAATGACTCAACTAAAAGGTACGTCATATACGAATCAAAGGAGATGACTCAACTAAAAGGTACGTCTTATAGGAATCAAAGGGGATGACTCGACTAAAAGGTACGTATTCTAGGGGTCAAAGGGAATGACTCGACTAAAAGGTACGTCTTATAGGAAACAAACGAATTGACTCGACTAAAAGGTACGTCTTATAGGAATCATGGGAAATGACTCGACTAAAAGGTACGTCTTCAAGGAATCAAAGGAAATGACTCAACTAAAAGGTACGTCTTATAGGAATAAAAGAGGATGACTCGACTAAAAGGAACGTATTCTAGGGGTCAAAGTGGATGACTCGACTAAAAGGTACGTCATATAGGAATCAAAGGAAATGACTCGACTAAAAGGTTCGTCTTATAGGAATCAAGGGAAATGACTCGACTAAAAGGCACGTCTTCTAGGGGTCAAAGGGAATGACTCGACTAAAAGGTACGTCTTATAGGATTCAAAGGGGATGACTCGACTAAAACGTACGTCTTATAGGAATCATGGGAAATGACTCGACTAAAAGGTACGTCTTCAAGGAATCAAAGGAAATGACTCAACTAAAAGGTACGACTTATAGGAATCAAAGGGGATGACTCGACTAAAAGATACGTATTCTAGGGGTCAAGGTGGATGACTCGACTAAAAGGTACGTCTTATAGGAATCAAAGGAAATGACTCGACTAAAAGGTTTGTCTAATAGGAATCAAGGGAAATGACTTGACTAAAAGGCACGTCTTTTAGGAATCAAGGGGATGACTCGACTAAAAGGTACGTCTTATAGGAATCAAAGGGGATGACTCGACCAAAAGGTATGTCTTATAGGAATCCAAGGGGATGACTCGACTAAAAGGTACGTCTTATAGGAATCAAAGTGCATGACTCGACTAAATGGTACGTCTTATAGGAATCAAAGGAAATGACTCGACTAAAAGGTACGTCTTATAGGAATAAAAGGGGATGACTCAACTAAAAGGTATGTCTTATAGGAATCAAAGGGGATGACTCGACTAAAAGGTACGTTTTATAGGAATCAAAGGGGATGACTCGACTAAAAGGTACGTATTATAGGAATCTAGGGAAATGACTCGACTAAAAGGTACATTTTCTAGGAATCAAAGGAAATGACTCAACTAAAAGGTACGTCATATACGAATCAAAGGAGATGACTCAACTAAAAGATACGTCTTATAGGAATCAAAGGGGATGACTCGACTAAAAGGTACGTCTTATAGGAATCAAGGGAAATGACTCGACTAAAAGGTACGTCTTCAAGGAATCAAAGGAAATGACTCAACTAAAAGGTACGTCTTATAGGAATCAAAGGGGATGACTCGACTAAAAGGTACGTATTCTAGGGGTCAAAGTGGATGACTCGACTAAAAGGTACGTCTTATAGGAATCAAAGGAAATGACTCGACTAAAAGGTACGTCTTATTGGAATCAAAGGAAATGACTTGACTAAAAGGTACGTCTCCTAGGGGTCAAAGGGGATGACTCGACTAAAAGGTACGTCTTACAGGAATCAAAGGGGCTGACACGACTTAAAGGTACGTCTTATAGTAATCAAAGGAAAAGGTACGTCTTATAGGAAACAAAGGAAATTACTCGACTAAAAGGTACGTCTTATAGGAATCAAAGGAAATGACTCGACTAAAAGGTACGTCTTCTAGTGGTCAAAGGGGATTACTCGACTAAAAGGTACGTCTTATAGGAATCAAAGGGGATGACTCGACTAAAAGGTACGTCTTATAGGAATCAAAGGGGCTGACTCGACAAAAAGGTACGTCTTATAGGAATCAAGGGAGATGACTCGACTAAAAGGCATATCATTTAGGAATCAAAGGGGATGTCTCGACTAAAAGGTACGTCTGATAGGAATCAAAGGGGATGACTCGACCAAAAGGTACGCCTTGTAGGAATCCAAGGGAATGACTCGACTAAAAGGTACGTCTTATAGGAATCAAACTGGATGACTCGACTAAATGGTACGTCTTATAGGAATCAAAGGAAATGACTCGACTAAAACGTACGTCTTATAGGAATTAAAGGGGATGACTCAACTAAAAGATAAGTCTTATAGGAATCAAAGGAAATGACTCAACTAAAAGGTACGTCTTATAGGAATCAAAGGGGATGACTCGACTAAAAGGTACGTATTCTAGGGGTCAAAGTGGATGACTCGACTAAAAGGTACGTCTTATAGGAATCAAAGGAAATGACTCGACTAAAAGGTACGTCTTATTGGAATCAAAGGAAATGACTTGACTAAAAGGTACGTCTCCTAGGGGTCAAAGGGGATGACTCGACTAAAAGGTACGTCTTACAGGAATCAAAGGGGCTGACACGACTTAAAGGTACGTCTTATAGTAATCAAAGGAAAACGTACGTCTTATAGGAAACAAAGGAAATTACTCGACTAAAAGGTACGTCTTCTAGTGGTCAAAGGGGATGACTCGACTAAAAGGTACGTCTTATAGGAATCAAAGGGGATGACTCGACTAAAAGGTACATCTTATAGGAATCAAAGGGGCTGACTCGACAAAAAGGTACGTCTTATAGGAATCAAGGGAGATGACTCGACTAAAAGGCATATCATTTAGGAATCAAAGGGGATGTCTCGACTAAAAGGTACGTCTGATAGGAATCAAAGGGGATGACTCGACCAAAAGGTACGCCTTGTAGGAATCCAAGGGAATGACTCGACTAAAAGGTACGTCTTATAGGAATCAAACTGGATGACTCGACTAAATGGTACGTCTTATAGGAATCAAAGGAAATGACTCGACTAAAACGTACGTCTTATAGGAATTAAAGGGGATGACTCAACTAAAAGATAAGTCTTATAGGAATCAAAGGGGATGACTCGACTAAAAGGTACGTTTTATAGGAATCAAAGGTGATGACTTGACTAAAAGGTACATCTTATAGGAATCTAGGGAAATGACTCGACTAAAAGGTACGTTTTCGAGGAATCAAAGGAAACGACTCAACTAAAAGGTACGTCATATACGAATCAAAGGAGATGACTCAACTAAAAGGCACGTCTTATAGGAATCAAAGGGGATGACTCGACTAAAAGGTACGTCTTCAAGGAATCAAAGGAAATGAATAAACTAAAAGGTACGTCTTATAGGAATCAAAGGGGATGACTCGACTAAAAGGTACGTATTCTAGGGGTCAAAGTGGATGACTCGACTAAAAGGTACGTCTTATAGGAAACAAAGGAAATGACTCGACTAAAAGGTACGTCTTATAGGAATCAAAGGAAATGACTCGACTAAAAGGTACATCTTCTAGTGGTCAAAGGGGATGACTCGACTAAAAGGTACGTCTTATAGGAATCAAAGGGGATGACTCGACTAAAAGGTACGTCTTATAGGAATCAAAGGGGCTGACTCGACTAAAAGGTACGTCTTATAGGAATCAAGGGAAATGACTCGACTAAAAGGCACATCATATAGGAATCAAAGGGGATGACTCGACTAAAAGGTACGTCTGATAGGAATCAAAGGGGATGACTCGACCAAAAGGTATGCCTTATAGGAATCCAAGGGGATGACTCGACTAAAAGGTACGTCTTATAGGAATCAAAGTGGTTGACTCGACTAAATGGTACGTCTTATAGGAATCAAAGGAAATGACTCGACTAAAAGGTACGTCTATAGGAATTAAAGGGGATGACTCAACTAAAAGGCAAGTCTTATAGGAATTAAAGGGGATGACTCCACTAAAAGGTACGTTTTATAGGAATCAAAGGGGATGACTCGACTAAAAGGTACGTCTTATAGGAATCAAGGGAAATGACTCGACTAAAAGGAACGTTTTCTAGGAATCAAAGGAAATGACTCAACTAAAATGTACGTCATATACGAATCAAAAGAGATGACTCAACTAAAAGGTACGTCTTATAGGAATCTAAGGGGAAGACTCAACTAAAAGGTACGTCTTAGAGGAATCAAGGGAAATGACTCGACTAAAAGGTATGTCTTAGCGGAATCAAGGGAAATGACTCGACTAAAAGGTACGTCTTCAAGGAATCAAAGGTAATGACTCAACTAAAAGGTACGTCATATAGGAATCAAAGGAGATGACACGACTAAAAGGTACGGCCTATAGGAATCAAAGGGGATGAATCGACTAAAAGGTAAGTCTTATAGGAATCAAGGGAAATGACTCGACTAAAAGGTACGTCTTCAAGGTATCAATGAAAATGACTCAACTAAAAGGTACGTCATATAGGAATCAAAGGGGATGACTCGACTAAAAGTTACGTATTCTAGGGGTCGAAGTGGATGACTCGACTAAAAGGTACGTCCTATAGGAATCAAAGGAAATGACTCTACTAAAAGGTACGTCTTATAGGAATCAAAGGAAATGACTCGACTAAAAGGTACGTCTTCTAGGGGTCAAAGGGGAAGACTCGACTAAAAGGTACGTCTTATAGGAATCAAAGGGGATGACTCGACTAAAGGTACGTCTTATAGGAATCAAAGGGGCTGACTCGACTAAAAGGTACTTCTTATAGGAATCAAGGGAAATGACTCGACTAAAAGGCACATCTTTTAGGAATCAAAGGGGATGACTCGACTAAAAGGTACGTCTTATAGGAATCAAAGGGGATGACTCGACCAAAAGGTACGCCTTATAGGAATCCAAGGGGATGACTCGACATAATGGTACGTCTTATAAGAATCAAAGGAAATGACTCGACTAAAAGGTACGTCTTATAGGAATTAAAGGGGATGACTCAACTAAAAGGTAAGTCTTATAGGAATCAAAGGGGACGACTCGACTAAAAGGTACGTTTTATAGGAATTAAAGGGGATGACTCGACTAAAAGGTACGTCTTATAGGAATCAAGGGAAATGACTCGACTAAAAGGTACGTTTTCTAGGAATCAAAGGAAATGACTCAACTAAAAGGTACGTCATATACGAATCAAAGGAGATGACTCAACTAAAAGGTACGTCTTATAGGAATCTAAGGGGATGACTCAACTAAAAGGTACGTCTTATAGGAATCAAAGGGGATGACTCGACTAAAAGATACTTCTTATAGGAATCAAAGGGGCTGACTCGACTTAAAGGTACGTCTTATAGGAATCAAGGGAAATGACCCGACTAAAAGGCACATCTTTTAGGAATCAAAGGGGATAACTCGACTAAAAGATACGTCTTATAGGAATCAAAGAGGATGACTCGACCTAAAGGTATGTCTTATAGGAATCCAAGGGGATGACTCGACTAAAAGGTACGTCTTATAGGAATCAAAGTGGCTGACTCGACAAAATGGTACGTCTTATAGGAATCAAAGGAAATGACTCGACTAAAAGGTACATCTTATAGGAATCAAAGGGGATGACACAACTAAAAGGTAAGTCTTATAGGAATCAAAGGGGATGACTCGACTAAAAGGTACGTTTTATAGGAATCAAAGGGGATGACTCGACTAAAAGGTACTTCTTATAGGAATCTAGGGAAATGACTCGACTAAAAGGTACGTTTTCTAGGAATCAAAGGAAATGACTCAACTAAAAGGTACGTCATATACGAATCAAAGGAGATGACTCAACTAAAAGGTACGTCTTATAGGAATCAAAAGGGATGACTCGACTAAAAGGTACGTCTTATAGGAATCAAGGGAAATGACTCGACTAAAAGGTACGTCTTCAAGGAATCAAAGGAAATGACTCATCTAAAAGGTACGTCTTATAGGAATCAAAGGGGATGACTCGACTAAAAGGTAAGTATTCTAGGGGTCAAATTGGATGACTCGACTAAAAGGTACGTCTTATAGGAATCAAAGGAAATTACTCGACTAAAAGGTACGTCTTATAGGAATCAAAGGAAATGACTCGACTAAAAGGTACGTCTTCTAGGGGTCAAAGGGAAAGACACGACTAAAAGGTACGTCTTATAGGAATCAAAGGGGATGACTCGACTAAAAGATATGTCTTATAGGAATCATGGGAAATGACTCGACTAAAAGGTCCGTCTTTAAGGAATCAAAGGAAATGACTCAACTAAAAGGTACGTCTTATAGGAATAAAAGAGGATGACTCGACTAAAAGGTACGTATTCTAGGGGTCAAAGTGGATGACTCGACTAAAAGGTACGTCTTAAAGGAATCAAAGGAAATGACTCGACTAAAAGGTTCGTCTTATAGGAATCAAGGGAAATGACTCGACTAAAAGGCACGTTTTCTAGGGGTCAAAGGGAATGACTCGACTAAAAGGTACGTCTTATAGGAATCAAAGGGGATGACTCGACTAAAAGGTACGTCTTATAGGAATCATGGGAAATGACTCGACTAAAAGGTACGTCTTCAAGAAATCAAAGGAAATGACTCAACTAAAAGGTACGACTTATAGGAATCAAAGGGGATGACTCGACTAAAAGGTACGTATTCTAGGGGTCAAGGTGGATGACTCGACTAAAAGGTACGTCTTATAGGAATCAAAGGAAATGACTCGACTAAAAGGTTCGTCTTATAGGATTGAAGGGAAATGACTTGACTAAAAGGCACGTCTTTTAGGAATCAAGGGGATGACTCGACTAAAAGGTACGTCTTATAGGAATCAAAGGGGATGACTCGACCAAAAGGTATGTCTTATAGGAATCCAAGGGGATGACTCGACTAAAAGGTACGTCTTATAGGAATCAAAGTGCATGACTCGACTAAATGGTACGTCTTAAAGGAATCAAAGGAAATGACTCGACTAAAAGGTACGTCTTATAGGAATAAAAGGGGATGACTCAACTAAAAGGTATGTCTTATAGGAATCAAAGGGGATGACTCGACTAAAAGGTATGTTTTATAGGAATCAAAGGGGATGACTCGACTAAAAGGTACGTATTATAGGAATCTAGGGAAATGACTCGACTAAAAGGTACGTTTTCTAGGAATCAAAGGAAATGACTCAACTAAAAGGTACGTCATATACGAATCAAAGGAGATGACTCAACTAAAAGGTACGTCTTATAGGAATCAAAAGGGATGACTCGACTAAAAGGTACGTGTTATAGGAATCAAGGGAAATGACTCGACTAAAAGGTACATCTTCAAGGAATCAAAGGAAATGACTCAACTAAAAGGTACGTCTTATAGGAATCAAAGGGGATGACTGGACTAAAAGGTACGTATTCTAGGGGTCAAAGTGGATGACTCGACTAAAAGGTACGTCTTATAGGAATCAAAGGAAATGACTCGACTAAAAGGTACGTCTTATAGGAATCAAAGGAAATGACTTGACTAAAAGGTACGTCTCCTAGGGGTCAAAGGGGATGACTCGATTAAAAGGTACGTCTTACAGGAATCAAAGGGGCTGACACGACTTAAAGGTACGTCTTATAGTAATCAAAGGGGCTGACTCGACTAAAAGGTACGTCTTATAGGAATCAAAGGGGATGACTCGACTAAAAGGTACGTTTTATAGGAATCAAAGGGGATGACTCGACTAAAAGGTACGTCTTATAGGAATCTAGGGAAATGACTCGACTAAAAGGTACGTTTTCTAGGATCAAAGGAAATGACTCAACTAAAAGGTACGTCATATACGAATCAAAGGAGATGACTCAACTAAAAGGTACGTCTTATAGGAATCAAAAGGGATGACTCGACTAAAAGGTACGTCTTATAGGAATCAAGGGAAATGACTCGACTAAAAGGTACGTCTTCAAGGAATCAAAGGAAATGACTCAACTAAAAGGTACGTCTTATAGGAATCAAAGGGGATGACTCGACTAAAAGGTAAGTATTCTAGGGGTCAAATTAGATGACTCGACTAAAAGGTACGTCTTATAGGAATCAAAGGAAATTACTCGACTAAAAGGTACGTCTTATAGGAATCAAAGGAAATGACTCGACTAAAAGGTACGTCTTCTAGGGGTCAAAGGGAATGACTCGACTAAAAGGTACGTCTTATAGGAATCAAAGGGGATGACTCGACTAAAAGGTATGTCTTATAGGAATCATGGGAAATGACTCGACTAAAAGGTACGTCTTCAAGGAATCAAAGGAAATGACTCAACTAAAAGGTACGTCTTATAGGAATAAAAGAGGATGACTCGACTAAAAGGTACGTATTCTAGGGGTCAAAGTGGATGACTCGACTAAAAGGTACGTCTTATAGGAATCAAAGGAAATGACTCGACTAAAAGGTTCGTCTTATAGGAATCAAGGGAAATGACTCGACTAAAAGGAACGTCTTCTAGGGGTCAAAGGGAATGACTCGACTAAAAGGTACGTCTTATAGGAATCAAAGGGGATGACTCGACTAAAAGGTACGTCTTATAGGAATCAAAGGGGCTGACTCGACTAAAAGGTACTTCTTATAGGAATCAAGGGAAATGACTCGACTAAAAGGCACATCTTTTAGGAATCAAAGGTGATGACTCGACTAAAAGGTACGTCTTATAGGAATCAAAGGGGATGACTCGACCAAAAGGTACGCCTTATAGGAATCCAAGGGGATGACTCGACATAATGGTACGTCTTATAAGAATCATAGGAAATGACTCGACTAAAAGGTACGTCTTATAGGAATTAAAGGGGATGACTCAACTAAAAGGTAAGTCTTATAGGAATCAAAGGGGATGACTCGACTAAAAGGTACGTTTTATAGGAATTAAAGGGGATGACTCGACTAAAAGGTACGTCTTATAGGAATCAAGGGAAATGACTCGACTAAAAGGTACGTTTTCTAAGAATCAAAGGAAATTACTCGACTAAAAGGTACGTCTTATAGGAATCAAAGGAAATGACTCGACTAAAAGGTACGTCTTCTAGGGGTCAAAGGGAATGACTCGACTAAAAGGTACGTCTTATAGGAATCAAAGGGGATGACTCGACTAAAAGGTATGTCTTATAGGAATCATGGGAAATGACTCGACTAAAAGGTACGTCTTCAAGGAATCAAAGGAAATGACTCAACTAAAAGGTACGTCTTATAGGAATAAAAGAGGATGACTCGACTAAAAGGTACGTATTCTAGGGGTCAAAGTGGATGACTCGACTAAAAGGTACGTCTTATAGGAATCAAAGGAAATGACTCGACTAAAAGGTTCGTCTTATAGGAATCAAGGGAAATGACTCGACTAAAAGGAACGTCTTCTAGGGGTCAAAGGGAATGACTCGACTAAAAGGTACGTCTTATAGGAATCAAAGGGGATGACTCGACTAAAAGGTACGTCTTATAGGAATCAAAGGGGCTGACTCGACTAAAAGGTACTTCTTATAGGAATCAAGGGAAATGACTCGACTAAAAGGCACATCTTTTAGGAATCAAAGGTGATGACTCGACTAAAAGGTACGTCTTATAGGAATCAAAGGGGATGACTCGACCAAAAGGTACGCCTTATAGGAATCCAAGGGGATGACTCGACATAATGGTACGTCTTATAAGAATCATAGGAAATGACTCGACTAAAAGGTACGTCTTATAGGAATTAAAGGGGATGACTCAACTAAAAGGTAAGTCTTATAGGAATCAAAGGGGATGACTCGACTAAAAGGTACGTTTTATAGGAATTAAAGGGGATGACTCGACTAAAAGGTACGTCTTATAGGAATCAAGGGAAATGACTCGACTAAAAGGTACGTTTTCTAAGAATCAAAGGAAATGACTCAACTAAAAGGTACGTCATATACGAATCAAAGGAGATGACTCAACTAAAAGGTACGTCTTATAGGAATCTAAGGGGATGACTCAACTAAAAGGTACGTCTTATAGGAATCAAAGGGGATGACTCGACTAAATGATACTTCTTATAGGAATCAAAGAGGCTGACTCGACTTAAAGGTACGTCTTATAGGAATCAAGGGAAATGACCCGACTAAAAGGCACATCTTTTAGGAATCAAAGGGGATGACTCGACTAAAAGATACGTCTTATAGGAATCAAAGAGGATGACTCGACCTAAAGGTATGTCTTATAGGAATCCAAGGGGATGACTCGACTAAAAGGTACGTCTTATAGGAATCAAAGTGGATGACTCGACAAAATGGTACGTCTTATAGGAATCAAAGGAAATGACTCGACTAAAAGGTACATCTTATAGGAATCAAAGGGGATGACTCAACTAAAAGGTAAGTCTTATAGGAATCAAAGGGGATGACTCGACTAAAAGGTACGTTTTATAGGAATCAAAGGGGATGACTCGACTAAAAGGTACGTCTTATAGGAATCTAGGGAAATGACTCGACTAAAAGGTACGTTTTCTAGGAATCAAAGGAAATGACTCAACTAAAAGGTACGTCATATACGAATCAAAGGAGATGACTCAACTAAAAGATACGTCTTATAGGAATCAAAAGGGATGACTCGACTAAAAGGTACGTCTTATAGGAATCAAGGGAAATGACTCGACTAAAAGGTACGTCTTCAAGGAATCAAAGGAAATGACTCAACTAAAAGGTACGTCTTATAGGAATCAAAGGGGATGACTCGACTAAAAGGTAAGTATTCTAGGGGTCAAATTGGATGACTCGACTAAAAGGTACGTCTTATAGGAATCAAAGGAAATTACTCGACTAAAAGGTACGTCTTATAGGAATCAAAGGAAATGACTCGACTAAAAGGTACGTCTTCTAGGGGTCAAAGGGAAAGACACGACTAAAAGGTACGTCTTATAGGAATCAAAGGGGATGACTCGACTAAAAGGTATGTCTTATAGGAATCATGGGAAATGACTCGACTAAAAGGTACGTCTTCAAGGAATCAAAGGAAATGACTCAACTAAATGGTACGTCTTATAGGAATTAAAGAGGATGACTTGACTAAAAGGTACGTATTCTAGGGGTCAAAGTGGATGACTCGACTAAAAGGTACGTCTTATAGGAATCAAAGGAAATGACTCGACTAAAAGGTTCGTCTTATAGGAATCAAGTGAAATGACTCGACTAAAAGGCACGTCTTCTAGGGGTCAAAGGGAATGACTCGACTAAAAGGTACGTCTTATAGGAATCAAAGGGGATGACTCGACTAAAAGGTACGTCTTATAGGAATCATGGGAAATGACTCGACTAAAAGGTACGTCTTCAAGAAATCAAAGGAAATGACTCAACTAAAAGGTACGACTTATAGGAATCAAAGGGGATGACTCGACTAAAAGGTACGTATTCTAGGGGTCAAGGTGGATGACTCGACTAAAAGGTACGTCTTATAGGAATCAAAGGAAATGACTCGACTAAAAGGTTCATCTTATAGGAATCAAGGGAAATGACTTGACTAAAAGGCACGTCTTTTAGGAATCAAGGGGATGACTCGACTAAAAGGTACGTCTTATAGGAATCAAAGGGGATGACTCGACCAAAAGGTATGTCTTATAGGAATCCAAGGGGATGACTCGACTAAAAGGTACGTCTTATAGGAATCAAAGTGCATGACTCGACTAAATGGTACGTCTTAAAGGAATCAAAGGAAATGACTCGACTAAAAGGTACGTCTTATAGTAATAAAAGGGGATGACTCAACTAAAAGGTATGTCTTATAGGAATCAAAGGGGATGACTCGACTAAAAGGTATGTTTTATAGGAATCAAAGGGGATGACTCGACTAAAAGGTACGTATTATAGGAATCTAGGGAAATGACTCGACTAAAAGGTACGTTTTCTAGGAATCATAGGAAATGACTCAACTAAAAGGTACGTCATATACGAATCAAAGGAGATGACTCAACTAAAAGGTACGTCTTATAGGAATCAAAAGGGATGACTCGACTAAAAGGTACGTGTTATAGGAATCAAGGGAAATGACTCGACTAAAAGGTACATCTTCAAGGAATCAAAGGAAATGACTCAACTAAAAGGTACGTCTTATAGGAATCAAAGGGGATGACTCGACTAAAAGGTACGTATACTAGGGGTCAAAGTGGATGACTCGACTAAAAGGTACGTCTTATAGGAATCAAAGGAAATGACTCGACTAAAAGGTACGTCTTATAGGAATCAAAGGAAATGACTTGACTAAAAGGTACGTCTCCTAGGGGTCAAAGGGGATGACTCGATTAAAAGGTACGTCTTACAGGAATCAAAGGGGCTGACACGACTTAAAGGTACGTCTTATAGTAATCAAAGGGGCTGACTCGACTAAAAGGTACGTCTTATAGGAATCAAAGGGGATGACTTGACTAAAAGGTACGTTTTATAGGAATCAAAGGGGATGACTCGACTAAAAGGTACGTCTTATAGGAATCTAGGGAAATGACTCGACTAAAGGGTACGTTTTCTAGGAATCAAAGGAAATGACTCAACTAAAAGGTACGTCATATACGAATCAAAGGAGATGACTCAACTAAAAGGTACGTCTTATAGGAATCAAAAGGGATGACTCGACTAAAAGGTACGTCTTATAGGAATCAAGGGAAATGACTCGACTAAAAGGCATATCATTTAGGAATCAAAGGGGATGTCTCGACTAAAAGGTACGTCTGATAGGAATCAAAGGGGATGACTCGACCAAAAGGTACGCCTTATAGGAATCCAAGGGAATGACTCGACTTAATGGTACGTCTTATAGGAATCAAACTGGATGACTCGACTAAATGGTACGTCTTATAGGAATCAAAGGAAATAACTCGACTAAAACGTACGTCTTATAGGAATTAAAGGGGATGACTCAACTAAAAGATAAGTCTTATAGGAATCAAAGGGGATGACTCGACTAAAAGGTACGTTTTATAGGAATCAAAGGTGATGACTTGACTAAAAGGTACATCTTATAGGAATCTAGGGAAATGACTCGACTAAAAGGTACGTTTTCTAGGAATCAAAGGAAATGACTCATATAAAAGGTACGTCATATACGAATCAAAGGAGATGACTCAACTAAAAGGTACGTCTTATAGGAATCTAAGGGGATGACTCGACTAAAAGGTACGTCTTGAAGGAATCAAAGGAAATGACTCAACTAAAAGGTACGTCTTATAGGAATCAAAGGGGATGACTCGACTAAAAGGTACGTGTTCTAGGGGTCAAAGTGGATGACTCGACTAAATGGTATGTCTTATAGGAAACAAAGGAAATGACTCGACTAAAAGGTACGTCTTATAGGAATCAAAGGAAATGACTCGACTAAAAGGTACGTCTTCTAGTGGTTAAAGGGGATGACTCGACTAAAAGGTACGTTTTATAGGAATCAAAGGGGATGACTCGACTAAAAGGTACGTCTTATAGGAATCAAAGGGGCTGACTCGACTAAAAGGTACGTCTTATAGGAATCAAAGGGGATGACTCGACTAAAAGGTACGTCTTATAGGAATCAAAGTGGATGACTCGACTCAAAGGTACGTCTTCAACGAATCAAAGGAAATGACTCAACTAAAAGATACGTCTTATAGGAATCAAGGGGGATGACTCGACTAAAAGGTACGTATTCTAGGGGTCAAAGTGGATGACTCGACTAAAAGGTACGTCTTATAGGAAACAAAGGAAATGACTCGACTAAAAGGTACGTCTTATAGGAATCAAAGGAAATGACTCGACTAAAAGGTACGTCTTCTAGTGGTCAAAGGGGATGACTCGACTAAAAGGTACGTCTTATAGGAAACAAAGGAAATGACTCGACTAAAAGGTACGTCTTATAGGAATCAAAGGAAATGACTCGACTAAAAGGTACATCTTCTAGTGGTCAAAGGGGATGACTCGACTAAAAGGTACGTCTTATAGGAATCAAAGGGGATGACTCGACTAAAAGGTACGTCTTATAGGAATCTAGGGAAATGACTCGACTAAAAGGTACGTTTTCTAGGAATCAAAGGAAATGACTCAACTAAAAGGTACGTCATATACGAATCAAAGGAGATGACTCAACTAAAAGATACGTCTTATAGGAATCAAAAGGGATGACTCGACTAAAAGGTACGTCTTATAGGAATCAAGGGAAATGACTCGACTAAAAGGTACGTCTTCAAGGAATCAAAGGAAATGACTCAACTAAAAGGTACGTCTTATAGGAATCAAAGGGGATGACTCGACTAAAAGGTAAGTATTCTAGGGGTCAAATTGGATGACTCGACTAAAAGGTACGTCTTATAGGAATCAAAGGAAATTACTCGACTAAAAGGTACGTCTTATAGGAATCAAAGGAAATGACTCGACTAAAAGGTACGTCTTCTAGGGGTCAAAGGGAAAGACACGACTAAAAGGTACGTCTTATAGGAATCAAAGGGGATGACTCGACTAAAAGGTATGTCTTATAGGAATCATGGGAAATGACTCGACTAAAAGGTACGTCTTCAAGGAATTAAAGGAAATGACTCAACTAAAAGGTACGTCTTATAGGAATTAAAGAGGATGACTTGACTAAAAGGTACGTATTCTAGGGGTCAAAGTGGATGACTCGACTAAAAGGTACGTCTTATAGGAATCAAAGGAAATGACTCGACTAAAAGGTTCGTCTTATAGGAATCAAGTGAAATGACTCGACTAAAAGGCACGTCTTCTAGGGGTCAAAGGGAATGACTCGACTAAAAGGTACGTCTTATAGGAATCAAAGGGGATGACTCGACTAAAAGGTACGTCTTATAGGAATCATGGGAAATGACTCGACTAAAAGGTACGTCTTCAAGAAATCAAAGGAAATGACTCAACTAAAAGGTACGACTTATAGGAATCAAAGGGGATGACTCGACTAAAAGGTACGTATTCTAGGGGTCAAGGTGGATGACTCGACTAAAAGGTACGTCTTATAGGAATCAAAGGAAATGACTCGACTAAAAGGTTCATCTTATAGGAATCAAGGGAAATGACTTGACTAAAAGGCACGTCTTTTAGGAATCAAGGGGATGACTCGACTAAAAGGTACGTCTTATAGGAATCAAAGGGGATGACTCGACCAAAAGGTATGTCTTATAGGAATCCAAGGGGATGACTCGACTAAAAGGTACGTCTTATAGGAATCAAAGTGCATGACTCGACTAAATGGTACGTCTTAAAGGAATCAAAGGAAATGACTCGACTAAAAGGTACGTCTTATAGGAATAAAAGGGGATGACTCAACTAAAAGGTATGTCTTATAGGAATCAAAGGGGATGACTCGACTAAAAGGTATGTTTTATAGGAATCAAAGGGGATGACTCGACTAAAAGGTACGTATTATAGGAATCTAGGGAAATGACTCGACTAAAAGGTACGTTTTCTAGGAATCATAGGAAATGACTCAACTAAAAGGTACGTCATATACGAATCAAAGGAGATGACTCAACTAAAAGGTACGTCTTATAGGAATCAAAAGGGATGACTCGACTAAAAGGTACGTGTTATAGGAATCAAGGGAAATGACTCGACTAAAAGGTACATCTTCAAGGAATCAAAGGAAATGACTCAACTAAAAGGTACGTCTTATAGGAATCAAAGGGGATGACTCGACTAAAAGGTACGTATACTAGGGGTCAAAGTGGATGACTCGACTAAAAGGTACGTCTTATAGGAATCAAAGGAAATGACTCGACTAAAAGGTACGTCTTATAGGAATCAAAGGAAATGACTTGACTAAAAGGTACGTCTCCTAGGGGTCAAAGGGGATGACTCGATTAAAAGGTACGTCTTACAGGAATCAAAGGGGCTGACACGACTTAAAGGTACGTCTTATAGTAATCAAAGGGGCTGACTCGACTAAAAGGTACGTCTTATAGGAATCAAAGGGGATGACTTGACTAAAAGGTACGTTTTATAGGAATCAAAGGGGATGACTCGACTAAAAGGTACGTCTTATAGGAATCTAGGGAAATGACTCGACTAAAGGGTACGTTTTCTAGGAATCAAAGGAAATGACTCAACTAAAAGGTACGTCATATACGAATCAAAGGAGATGACCCAACTAAAAGGTACGTCTTATAGGAATCAAAAGGGATGACTCGACTAAAAGGTACGTCTTATAGGAATCAAGGGAAATGACTCGACTAAAAGGCATATCATTTAGGAATCAAAGGGGATGTCTCGACTAAAAGGTACGTCTGATAGGAATCAAAGGGGATGACTCGACCAAAAGGTACGCCTTATAGGAATCCAAGGGAATGACTCGACTTAATGGTACGTCTTATAGGAATCAAACTGGATGACTCGACTAAATGGTACGTCTTATAGGAATCAAAGGAAATAACTCGACTAAAACGTACGTCTTATAGGAATTAAAGGGGATGA
Organism: Capsicum pubescens; assembly: GCA_030864215.1. Lineage (NCBI taxonomy): Eukaryota > Viridiplantae > Streptophyta > Magnoliopsida > Solanales > Solanaceae > Capsicum > Capsicum pubescens. The sequence continues at coordinate 268,650,996 of CM061545.1, read as the reverse complement.
CTCAACTAAAAGATAAGTCTTATAGGAATCAAAGGGGATGACTCGACTAAAAGGTACGTTTTATAGGAATCAAAGGTGATGACTTGACTAAAAGGTACATCTTATAGGAATCTAGGGAAATGACTCGACTAAAAGGTACGTTTTCTAGGAATCAAAGGAAATGACTCATATAAAAGGTACGTCATATACGAATCAAAGGAGATGACTCAACTAAAAGGTACGTCTTATAGGAATCTAAGGGGATGACTCGACTAAAAGGTACGTCTTGAAGGAATCAAAGGAAATGACTCAACTAAAAGGTACGTCTTATAGGAATCAAAGGGGATGACTCGACTAAAAGGTACGTATTCTAGGGGTCAAAGTGGATGACTCGACTAAAAGGTATGTCTTATAGGAAACAAAGGAAATGACTCGACTAAAAGGTACGTCTTATAGGAATCAAAGGAAATGACTCGACTAAAAGGTACGTCTTCTAGTGGTTAAAGGGGATGACTCGACTAAAAGGTACGTTTTATAGGAATCAAAGGGGATGACTCGACTAAAAGGTACGTCTTATAGGAATCAAAGGGGCTGACTCGACTAAAAGGTACGTCTTATAGGAATCAAAGGGGATGACTCGACTAAAAGGTACGTCTTATAGGAATCAAAGTGGATGACTCGACTCAAAGGTACGTCTTCAACGAATCAAAGGAAATGACTCAACTAAAAGATACGTCTTATAGGAATCAAGGGGGATGACTCGACTAAAAGGTACGTATTCTAGGGGTCAAAGTGGATGACTCGACAAAAAGGTACGTCTTATAGGAAACAAAGGAAATGACTCGACTAAAAGGTACGTCTTATAGGAATCAAAGGAAATGACTCGACTAAAAGGTACGTCTTCTAGTGGTCAAAGGGGATGACTCGACTAAAAGGTACGTCTTATAGGAAACAAAGGAAATGACTCGACTAAAAGGTACGTCTTATAGGAATCAAAGGAAATGACTCGACTAAAAGGTACATCTTCTAGTGGTCAAAGGGGATGACTCGACTAAAAGGTACGTCTTATAGGAATCAAAGGGGATGACTCGACTAAAAGGTACGTCTTATAGGAATCAAAGGGGCTGACTCGACTAAAAGGTACGTCTTATAGGAATCAAGGGAAATGACTCGACTAAAAGGCATATCATTTAGGAATCAAAGGGGATGACTCGACTAAAAGGTACGTCTTATAGGAATCTAGGGAAATGACTCGACTAAAAGGTACGTTTTCTAGGAATCAAAGGAAATGACTCAACTAAAAGGTACGTCATATACGAATCAAAGAAGATGACTCAACTAAAAGGTACGTCTTATAGGAATCAAAAGGGATGACTCGACTAAAAGGTACTTCTTATAGGAATCAAGGGAAATGACTCGACTAAAAGGTACGTCTTCAAGGAATCAAAGGAAATGACTCAACTAAAAGGTACGTCTTATAGGAATCAAAGGGGATGACTCGACTAAAAGGTAAGTATTCTAGGGGTCAAATTGGATGACTCGACTAAAAGGTACGTCTTATAGGAATCAAAGGAAATTACTCGACTAAAAGGTACGTCTTATTGAAATCAAAGGAAATGACTCGACTAAAAGGTACGTCTTCTAGGGGTCAAAGGGAATGACTCGACTAAAAGGTACGTCTTATAGGAATCAAAGGGGATGACTCGACTAAAAGGTATGTCTTATAGGAATCATGGGAAATGACTCGACTAAAAGGTACGTCTTTAAGGAATCAAAGGAAATGACTCAACTAAAAGGTACGTCTTATAGGAATAAAAGAGGATGACTCGACTAAAAGGTACGTATTCTAGGGGTCAAAGTGGATGACTCGACTAAAAGGTACGTCTTATAGGAATCAAAGGAAATGACTCGACTAAAAGGTTCGTCTTATAGGAATCAAGGGAAATGACTCGACTAAAAGGAACGTCTTCTAGGGGTCAAAGGGAATGACTCGACTAAAAGGTACGTCTTATAGGAATCAAAGGGGATGACTCGACTAAAAGGTACGTCTTATAGGAATCAAAGGGGCTGACTCGACTAAAAGGTACTTCTTATAGAAATCAAGGGAAATGACTCGACTAAAAGGCACATCTTTTAGGAATCAAAGGGGATGACTCGACTAAAAGGTACGTCTTATAGGAATCAAAGGGGATGACTCGACCAAAAGGTACGCCTTATAGGAATCCAAGGGGATGACTCGACATAATGGTACGTCTTATAAGAATCAAAGGAAATGACTCGACTAAAAGGTACGTCTTATAGGAATTAAAGGGGATGACTCAACTAAAAGGTAAGTCTTATAGGAATCAAAGGGGATGACTCGACTAAAAGGTACGTTTTATAGGAATTAAAGGGGATGACTCGACTAAAAGGTACGTCTTATAGGAATCAAGGGAAATGACTCGACTAAAAGGTACGTTTTCTAGGAATCAAAGGAAATGACTCAACTAAAAGGTACGTCATATACGAATCAAAGGAGATGACTCAACTAAAAGGTACGTCTTATAGGAATCTAAGGGGATGACTCAACTAAAAGGTACGTCTTAGAGGAATCAAAGGGGATGACTCGACTAAAAGATACTTCTTATAGGAATCAAAGGGGCTGACTCGACTTAAAGGTACGTCTTATAGGAATCAAGGGAAATGACCCGACTAAAAGGCACATCTTTTAGGAATCAAAGGGGATGACTCGACTAAAAGATACGTATTATAGGAATCAAAGAGGATGACTCGACCTAAAGGTATGTCTTATAGGAATCCAAGGGGATGACTCGACTAAAAGGTACGTCTTATAGGAATCAATGTGGATGACTCGACAAAATGGTACGTCTTATAGGAATCAAAGGAAATGACTCGACTAAAAGGTACATCTTATAGGAATCAAAGGGGATGACTCAACTAAAAGGTAAGTCTTATAGGAATCAAAGGGGATGACTCGACTAAAAGGTACGTTTTATAGGAATCAAAGGGGATGACTCGACTAAAAGGTACGTCTTATAGGAATCTAGGGAAATGACTCGACTAAAAGGTACGTTTTCTAGGAATCAAAGGAAATGACTCAACTAAAAGGTACGTCATATACGAATCAAAGAAGATGACTCAACTAAAAGGTACGTCTTATAGGAATCAAAAGGGATGACTCGACTAAAAGGTACGTCTTATAGGAATCAAGGGAAATGACTCGACTAAAAGGTACGTCTTCAAGGAATCAAAGGAAATGACTCAACTAAAAGGTACGTCTTATAGGAATCAAAGGGGATGACTCGACTAAAAGGTAAGTATTCTAGGGTTCAAATTGGATGACTCGACTAAAAGGTACGTCTTATAGGAATCAAAGGAAATTACTCGACTAAAAGGTACGTCTTATAGGAATCAACGGAAATGACTCGACTAAAAGGTACGTCTTCTAGGGGTCAAAGGGAAAGACACGACTAAAAGGTACGTCTTATAGGAATCAAAGGGGATGACTCGACTAAAAGGTATGTCTTATAGGAATCATGGGAAATGACTCGACTATAAGGTACGTCTTCAAGGAATCAAAGGAAATGACTCAACTAAAAGGTACGTCTTATAGGAATAAAAGAGGATGACTCGACTAAAAGGTACGTATTCTAGGGGTCAAAGTGGATGACTCGACTAAAAGGTACGTCTTATAGGAATCAAAGGAAATGACTCGACTAAAAGGTTCGTCTTATAGGAATCAAGTGAAATGACTCGACTAAAAGGCACGTCTTCTAGGGGTCAAAGGGAATGACTCGACTAAAAGGTACGTCTTATAGGAATCAAAGGGGATGACTCGACTAAAAGGTACGTCTTATAGGAATCATGGGAAATGACTCGACTAAAAGGTATGTCTTCAAGAAATCAAAGGAAATGACTCAACTAAAAGGTACGACTTATAGGAATCAAAGGGGATGACTCGACTAAAAGGTACGTATTCTAGGGGTCAAGGTGGATGACTCGACTAAAAGGTACGTCTTATAGGAATCAAAGGAAATGACTCGACTAAAAGGTTCGTCTTATAGGAATCAAGGGAAATGACTTGACTAAAAGGCACGTCTTTTAGGAATCAAGGGGATGACTCGAGTAAAAGGTACGTCTTATAGGAATCAAAGGGGATGACTCGACCAAAAGGTATGTCTTATAGGAATCCAAGGGGATGACTCGACTAAAAGGTACGTCTTATAGGAATCAAAGTGCATGACTCGACTAAATGGTACGTCTTAAAGGAATCAAAGGAAATGACTCGACTAAAAGGTACGTCTTATAGGAATAAAAGGGGATGACTCAACTAAAAGGTATGTCTTATAGGAATCAAAGGGGATGACTCGACTAAAAGGTATGTTTTATAGGAATCAAAGGGGATGACTCGACTAAAAGGTACGTATTATAGGAATCTAGGGAAATGACTCGACTAAAAGGTACGTTTTCTAGGAATCAAAGGAAATGACTCAACTAAAAGGTACGTCATATACGAATCAAAGGAGATGACTCAACTAAAAGGTACGTCTTATAGGAATCAAAAGGGATGACTCGACTAAAAGGTACGTGTTATAGGAATCAAGGGAAATGACTCGACTAAAAGGTACATCTTCAAGGAATCAAAGGAAATGACTCAACTAAAAGGTACGTCTTATAGGAATCAAAGGGGATGACTCGACTAAAAGGTACGTATTCTAGGGGTCAAAGTGGATGACTCGACTAAAAGGTACGTCTTATAGGAATCAAAGGAAATGACTCGACTAAAAGGTACGTCTTATAGGAATCAAAGGAAATGACTTGACTAAAAGGTACGTCTCCTAGGGGTCAAAGGGGATGACTCGATTAAAAGGTACGTCTTTCAGGAATCAAAGGGGCTGACACGACTTAAAGGTACGTCCTATAGTAATCAAAGGGGCTGACTCGACTAAAAGGTACGTCTTATAGGAATCAAAGGGGATGACTCGACTAAAAGGTACGTTTTATAGGAATCAAAGGGGATGACTCGACTAAAAGGTACGTCTTATAGGAATCTAGGGAAATAACTCGACTAAAAGGTACGTTTTCTAGGAATCAAAGGAAATGACTCAACTAAAAGGTACGTCATATACGAATCAAAGGAGATGACTCAACTAAAAGGTACGTCTTATAGAAATCAAAAGGGATGACTCGACTAAAAGGTACGTCTTATAGGAATCAAGGGAAATGACTCGACTAAAAGGCATATGATTTAGGAATCAAAGGGGATGTCTCGACTAAAAGGTACGTCTGATAGGAATCAAAGGGGATGACTCGACCAAAAGGTACGCCTTATAGGAATCCAAGGGAATGACTCGACTTAATGGTACGTCTTATAGGAATCAAACTGGATGACTCGACTAAATGGTACGTCTTATAGGAATCAAAGGAAATAACTCGACTAAAACGTACGTCTTATAGGAATTAAAGGGGATGACTCAACTAAAAGATAAGTCTTATAGGAATCAAAGGGGATGACTCGACTAAAAGGTACGTTTTATAGGAATCAAAGGTGATGACTTGACTAAAAGGTACATCTTATAGGAATCTAGGGAAATGACTCGACTAAAAGGTACGTTTTCTAGGAATCAAAGGAAATGACTCATATAAAAGGTACGTCATATACGAATCAAAGGAGATGACTCAACTAAAAGGTACGTCTTATAGGAATCAAAGGGGATGACTCGACTAAAAGGTACGTCTTGAAGGAATCAAAGGAAATGACTCAACTAAAAGGTACGTCTTATAGGAATCAAAGGGGATGACTCTACTAAAAGGTACGTATTCTAGGGGTCAAAGTGGATGACTCGACTAAAAGGTATGTCTTATAGGAAACAAAGGAAATGACTCGACTGAAAGGTACGTCTTATAGGAATCAAAGGAAATGACTCGACTAAAAGGTACGTCTTCTAGTGGTCAAAGGGGATGACTCGACTAAAAGGTACGTTTTATAGGAATCAAAGGGGATGACTCGACTAAAAGGTACGTCTTATAGGAATCAAAGGGGCTGACTCGACTAAAAGGTACGTCTTATAGGAATCAAAGGGGATGACTCGACTAAAAGGTACGTCTTATAGGAATCAAAGTGGATGACTCGACTCAAAGGTACGTCTTCAACGAATCAAAGGAAATGACTCAACTAAAAGCTACGTCTTATAGGAATCAAGGGGGATGACTCGACTAAAAGGTACGTATTCTAGGGGTCAAAGTGGATGACTCGACTAAAAGGTACGTCTTATAGGAAACAAAGGAAATGACTCGACTAAAAGGTACGTCTTATAGGAATCAAAGGAAATGACTCGACTAAAAGGTACGTCTTCTAGTGGTCAAAGGGGATGACTCGACTAAAAGGTACGTCTTATAGGAAACAAAGGAAATGACTCGACTAAAAGGTACGTCTTATAGGAATCAAAGGAAATGACTCGACTAAAAGGTACATCTTCTAGTGGTCAAAGGGGATGACTCGACTAAAAGGTATGTCTTATAGGAATCAAAGGGGATGACTCGACTAAAAGGTACGTCTTATAGGAATCAAAGGGGCTGACTCGACTAAAAGGTACGTCTTATAGGAATCAAGGGAAATGACTCGACTAAAAGGCATATCATTTAGGAATCAAAGGGGATGTCTCGACTAAAAGGTACGTCTTATAGGAATCAAAGGAAATGACTCGACTAAAAGGTACGTCTTATAGGAATCAAAGGAAATGACTCGACTAAAAGGTACATCTTCTAGTGGTCAAAGGGGATGACTCGACTAAAAGGTACGTCTTATAGGAATCAAAGGGGATGACTCGACTAAAAGGTACGTCTTATAGGAATCAAAGGGGCTGACTCGACTAAAAGGTACGTCTTATAGGAATCAAGGGAAATGACTCGACTAAAAGGCATATCATTTAGGAATCAAAGGGGATGTCTCGACTAAAAGGTACGTCTGATAGGAATCAACGGGGATGATTCGACCAAAAGGTATGCCTTATAGGAATCCAAGGGAATAACTCGACTTAAAGGTACGTCTTATAGGAATCAAACTGGATGACTCGACTAAATGGTACGTCTTATAGGAATCAAAGGAAATAACTCGACTAAAACGTACGTCTTATAGGAATTAAAGGGGATGACTCAACTAAAAGATAAGTCTTATAGGAATCAAAGGGGATGACTCGACTAAAAGGTACGTTTTATAGGAATCAAAGGTGATGACTTGACTAAAAGGTACATCTTATAGGAATCTAGGGAAATGACTCGACTAAAAGGTACGTTTTCTAGGAATCAAAGGAAATGACTCATATAAAAGGTACGTCATATACGAATCAAAGGAGATGACTCAACTAAAAGGTACGTCTTATAGGAATCAAAGGGGATGACTCGACTAAAAGGTACGTCTTCAAGGAATCAAAGGAAATGACTCAACTAAAAGGTACGTCTTGTAGGAATCAAAGGGGATGACTCGACTAAAAGGTACGTATTCTAGGGGTCAAAGTGGATGACTCGACTAAAAGGTACGTCTTATAGGAAACAAAGGAAATGACTCGACTAAAAGGTACGTCTTATAGGAATCAAAGGAAATGACTGGACTAAAAGGTACGTCTTCTAGTGGTCAAAGGGGATGACTCGACTAAAAGGTACGTTTTATAGGAATCAAAGGGGATGACTCGACTAAAAGGTACGTCTTATAGGAATCAAAGGGGCTGACTCGACTAAAAGGTACGTCTTATAGGAATCAAAGGGGATGACTCGACTAAAAGGAACGTTTTCTAGGAATCAAAGGAAATGACTCAACTAAAATGTACTTCATATACGAATCATAAGAGATGACTCAACTAAAAGGTACGTCTAATAGGAATCTTAGTGGAAGACTCAACTAAAAGGTACGTCTTAGAGGAATCAAGGGAAATGACTCGACTAAAAGGTACGTCTTAGCGGAATCAAGGGAAATGACTCGACTAAAAGGTACGCCATCAAGGAATCAAAGGAAATGACTCGACTAAAAGGTACGTCTTATAGGAATCAAAGGGGATGAATCGACTAAAAGGTAAGTCTTATAGGAATCAAAGGAAATGACTTGACTAAAAAGTACGTATTCTTGGGGCCAAAGGGGATGACTCGACTAAAAGGTACGTCTTATAGGAATCAAAGGGGATGACTCGACTAAAAGGTATGTCTTATAGGAATCAAAAGGAATGACTCGAATAAAAGATGCGTCATATAGGAATCAAAGAAAATGACTCGACTAAAAGGTACGTTTTATAGGAATCAAAGGGGATGACTAAACTAAAAGGTATGTCTTATAGGAATCAAAGGGGATGACACGACAAAAAGGTACGTCTTATAGGAATCAAAGGGAATGACTCGACTAAAAGGTACGTCTTAAAGGAATCAAGGGTAATGACTCGACTAAAAGGTACGTCTTCTAGGAATCAAAGGGGATGACTCGACTAAAAGGTTTGTCTTATAGGAATCAAAGGGGATGACTCGACTAAAAGGTATGTCTTAAAGGAATCAAGGGAAATGACTCGACTAAAAGGTGCGTCTTCTAGGAATCAAAGGGGATGACTCGACTAAAAGAAACGTCTTATAGGAATCAAAGGAAATGACCCGACTAAAAGGTACGTCTTTTAGGAATCAGAGGGGATGACTTTACTAAAAGGTAAGTCTTATAGGAATCAAAGGGGATGACTCGACTAAAAGGTACGTTTTATAGGAATCAAAGGGGATGACTCGACTAAAAGGTATGTCTTATAGGAATCAAGGAAATGACTCGACTAAAAGGTACGTATTCTAGGGGACAAAGTGGATGACTCGACTAAAAGGTACGTCTTATAGGAATCAAAGGAAATGACTAGACTAAAAGGTACGTCTTATAGGAATCAAAGGAAATGAATCGACTAAAAGGTACGTCTTCTAGGGGTCAAAGGGGATGACTCGACTAAAAGGTACGTCTTATAGGAATCAAAGGGGATGACTCGACTAAAAGGTACGTCTTATAGGAATCAAGGGAAATGACTCAACTAAAAGGCACATCTTTTAGGAATCAAAGGGGATGACTCGACTAAAAGGTACGTCTTATAGGAATCAAAGGGGATGACTCGACCAAAAGGTACGTCTTATAGGAATCAAAGGGGATGACTCAACTAAAAGGTATGTCTTATAGGAATCAAAAGGAATGACTCGACTAAAAGATGCGTCATATAGGAATCAAAGAAAATGACTCGACTAAAAGGTACGTTTTATAGGAATCAAAGGGGATGACTAAACTAAAAGGTATGTCTTATAGGAATCAAAGGGGATGACTCGACTAACAGGTACGTCTTATAGGAATCAAAGGGAATGACTCGACTAAAAGGTACGTCTTAAAGGAATCAAGGGTAATGACTCGACTAAAAGGTACGTCTTCTAGGAATCAAAGGGGATGACTCGACTAAAAGGTACGTCTTATAGGAATCAAAGGGGATGACTCGACTAAAAGGTACGTCTTAAAGGAATCTAGGGAAATGACTCGACTAAAAGGTGCGTCTTCTAGGAATCAAAGGGGATGACTCGACTAAAAGAAACGTCTTATAGGAATCAAAGGAAATGACCCGACTAAAAGGTACGTCTTTTAGGAATCAAAGGGGATGACTCAACTAAAAGGTAAGTCTTATAGCAATCAAAGGGAATGACTCGACTAATAGGTACGTTTTATAGGAATCAAAGGGGATGACTCGACTAAAAGGTACGTCTTATAGGAATCAAGGAAATGACTCGACTAAAAGGTACGTATTCTAGGGGTCAAAGTGGATGACTCGACTAAAAGGTACGTCTTATAGGAATCAAAGGAAATGACTAGACTAAAAGGTACGTCTTATAGGAATCAAAGGAAATGACTCGACTAAAAGGTACGTCTTCTAGGGGTCAAAGGGGATGACTCGACTAAAAGGTACGTCTTATAGGAATCAAAGGGGATGACTCGACTAAAAGGTACGTCTTATAGGAATCAAAGGGGCTGACTCGACTAAAAGGTACGTGTTATAGGAATCAAGGGAAATGACTCAACTAAAAGGCACATCTTTTAGGAATCAAAGGGGATGACTCGACTAAAAGGTACGTCTTATAGGAATCAAAGGGGATGACTCGACCAAAAGGTACGTCTTATAGGAATCCAAGGGGATGACTCGACTAAAAGGTACGTCTTATAGGAATCAAAGTGGATGACTCAACTAAAAGGTATGTCTATAGGAATCAAAGGAAATGACTCGACTAAAAGGTACGTCTTCCAGGGGTCAAAGGGGATGAATAAACTAAAAGGTACGTCTTCTAGGGGTCAAGGGGGAATGATTCGACTAAAAGGTACGTCTTATACGAATCAAGAGGTATAACTCAACTAAAAGGTATGTATTATAGGAATCAAAGGGGATGACTCGACTAAAAGGTACGTCATATAGGAATCAAAGGAATGGCTCGACTAAAAGGTACGTCTTAAAGGAATAAAGGGAAATGACTCGATTAAAAGGTACGTCTTCTAGGAATCAAAGGGGATGACTCGACTAAAAGGTACGTCTTATAGGAATCAATGGGGATGACTCGACTAAAAGGTACGTCTTATGGGAATCAACGGAGATGACTCGACTAAAAGGTACATCTTGTAGGAATCAAAGGAAATGACTCGACTAAAAGGTACGTATTCTAGGGGTCAAAGGGGATGACTCGACTAAAAGGTACGTTTTATAGGAATCAAAGGGGATGACTCGACTAAAAGGTACGTCTTATGGGAATCAACGGGGATGACTCAACTAAAAGGTACATCTTATAGGAATCAAAGGAAATGACTCGACTAAAAGGTACGTATTCTAGGGGTCAAAGGTGATGACTAGACTAAAAGGTACGTTTTATAGGAAACAAAGGGGATGACTCGACTAAAAGGTACGTCTTATAGGAATCAAGGGAAATGACTCGACCAAAAGGTACGTCTTATAGGAATCAAAGGAAATGACTCAATTAAAAGGTACGTCATATACGAATAAAAGGAGATGACTCAACTAAAAGGTACGTCTTATAGAAATCAAAGGGGATGACTCGACTAAAAGGTACGTCTTATAGGAATCAAGGGAAATGACTCGACTGAAAGGTACGTCTTCAAGGAATCAACGGAAATGACTCAACTAAAAGGTACGTCTTTTAGGAATCAAAGGGGAGGACTCGACTAAAAGAAACGTCTTATAGGAATCAAAGGAAATAACTCGACTAAAAGGTACGTCTTTTAGGAATCAAAGGGGATGACTCAACTAAAAGGTAAGTCTTATAGCAATCAAAGGGGATGACTCGACTAAAAGGTACGTTATATAGGAATCAAAGGGGATGACTCGACTAAAAGGTACGTCTTATAGGAATCAAGGGAAATGACTCGACTAAAAGGTACGTATTCTAGGGGTCAAAGTGGATGACTCGACTAAAAGGTACGTCTTATAGGAATCAAAGGAAATGACTAGACTAAAAGGTACGTCTTATAGGAATCAAAGGAAATGACTCGACTAAAAGGTACGTCTTCTAGGGGTCAAAGGGGATGACTTGACTAAAAGGTACGTCATATAGGAATCAAAGGGGATAACTCGACTAAAAGGTACGTCTTATAGGAATCAAAGTGGCTGACTTGACTAAAAGGTACGTCTTATAGGAATCAAAGGAAATGACTCGACTAAAAGGTACGTCTTATAGGAATTAAAGGGGATGACTCAACTAAAAGGTAAGTCTTATAGGAATCAAAGGGGATGACTCGTCTAAAAGGTACGTTTTATAGGAATCAAAGGGGATGACTCGACTAAAAGGTACGTCTTAAAGGAATCAAGGGAAATGACTCGACTAAAAGGTACCTCTTCTAGGAATCAAAGGGGATGACTCGACTAAAAGGTACGTCTTATAGGAATCAAAGGGGATGACTCGACTAAAAGGTACGTCTTAAAGGAATCAAGGGAAATGACTCGACTAAAAGGTACGTCTTCTAGGAATCAAAGGGGATGACTCGACTAAAAGAAACGTCTTATAGGGATCAAAGGAAATGACTCGACTAAGAGGTACGTCTTTTAGGAATCAAAGGGGATGACACAACTAAAAGGTAAGTCTTATAGGAATCAAAGGGGATGACTCGGCTAAAAGGTAAGTCTTATAGGAATCAAAAGGAATGACTCGACTAAAAGATGCGTCATATAGGAATCAAAGAAAATGACTCGACTAAAATGTACATTTTATAGGAATCAAAGGGGATGACTAAACTAAAAGGTATGTCTTATAGGAATCAAAGGGGATGACTCGACAAAAAGGTACGTCTTATAGGAATCAAAGGGAATGACTCGACTAAAAGGTATGTCTTAAAGGAATCAAGGGTAATGACTCGACTAAAAGGTACGTCTTCTAGGAATCAAAGGGGATGACTCGACTAAAAGGTTCGTCTTATAGGAATCAAAGGGGATGACTCAACTAAAAGAAACGTCTTATAGGAATCAAAGGAAATGACCCGACTAAAAGGCACGTCTTTTAGGAATCAAAGGGGATGACTTTACTAAAAGGTAAGTCTTATAGGAATCAAAGGGGATGACTCGACTAAAAGGTACGTTTTATAGGAATCAAAGGGGATGACTCAACTAAAAGGTATGTCTTATAGGAATCAAAAGGAATGACTCGACTAAAAGATGCGTCATATAGGAATCAAAGAAAATGACTCGACTAAAAGGTACGTTTTATAGGAATCAAAGGGGATGACTAAACTAAAAGGTATGTCTTATAGGAATCAAAGGGGATGACTCGACTAACAGGTACGTCTTATAGGAATCAAAGGGAATGACTCGACTAAAAGGTACGTCTTAAAGGAATCAAGGGTAATGACTCGACTAAAAGGTACGTCTTCTAGGAATCAAAGGGGATGACTCGACTAAAAGGTACGTCTTATAGGAATCAAAGGGGATGACTCGACTAAAAGGTACGTCTTAAAGGAATCTAGGGAAATGACTCGACTAAAAGGTGCGTCTTCTAGGAATCAAAGGGGATGACTCGACTAAAAGAAACGTTTTATAGGAATCAAAGGAAATGACCCGACTAAAAGGTACGTCTTTTAGGAATCAAAGGGGATGACTCAACTAAAAGGTAAGTCTTATAGGAATCAAAGGGAATGACTCGACTAAAAGGTACGTTTTATAGGAATCAAAGGGGATGACTCGACTAAAAGGTACGTCTTATAGGAATCAAGGAAATGACTCGACTAAAAGGTACGTATTCTAGGGGTCAAAGTGGATGACTCGACTAAAAGGTACGTCTTATAGGAATCAAAGGAAATGACTAGACTAAAAGGTACGTCTTATAGGAATCAAAGGAAATGACTCGACTAAAAGGTACGTCTTCTAGGGGTCAAAGGGGATGACTCGACTAAAAGGTACGTCTTATAGGAATCAAAGGGGATGACTCGACTAAAAGGTACGTCTTATAGGAATCAAAGGGGCTGACTCGACTAAAAGGTACGTGTTATAGGAATCAAGGGAAATGACTCAACTAAAAGGCACATCTTTTAGGAATCAAAGGGGATGACTCGACTAAAAGGTATGTCTTATAGGAATCAAAGGGGATGACTCGACTAAAAGGTACGTCTTATAGGAATCAAGGGAAATGACTCGACTGAAAGGTACGTCTTCAAGGAATCAACGGAAATGACTCAACTAAAAGGTACGTCTTTTAGGAATCAAAGGGGAGGACTCGACTAAAAGAAACGTCTTATAGGAATCAAAGGAAATAACTCGACTAAAAGGTACGTCTTTTAGGAATCAAAGGAAATGATTCAACTAAAAGGCACATCTTTTAGGAATCAAAGGGGATGACTCGACTAAAAGGTACGTCTTATAGGAATCAAAGGGGATGACTCGACCAAAAGGTACGTCTTATAGGAATCAAAGGGGATGACTCGACTAAAAGGTATGTCTTATAGGAATCAAAAGGAATGACTCGACTAAAAGATGCGTCATATAGGAATCAAAGAAAATGACTCGACTAAAAGGTACGTTTTATAGGAATCAAAGGGGATGACTAAACTAAAAGGTATGTCTTATAGGAATCAAAGGGGATGACTCGACTAACAGGTACGTCTTATAGGAATCAAAGGGAATGACTCGACTAAAAGGTACGTCTTAAAGGAATCAAGGGTACTGACTCGACTAAAAGGTACGTCTTCTAGGGATCAAAGGGGATGACTCGACTAAAAGGTACGTCTTATAGGAATCAAAGGGGATGACTCGACTAAAAGGTACGTCTTAAAGGAATCTAGGGAAATGACTCGACTAAAAGGTGCGTCTTCTAGGAATCAAAGGGGATGACTCGACTAAAAGAAACGTCTTATAGGAATCAAAGGAAATGACCCGACTAAAAGGTACGTCTTTTAGGAATCAAAGGGGATGACTCAACTAAAAGGTAAGTCTTATAGGAATCAAAGGGAATGACTCGACTAAAAGGTACGTTTTATAGGAATCAAAGGGGATGACTCGACTAAAAGGTACGTCTTATTGGAATCAAGGAAATGACTCGACTAAAAGGTACGTATTCTAGGGGTCAAAGTGGATGACTCGACTAAAAGGTACGTCTTATAGGAATCAAAGGAAATGACTAGACTAAAAGGTACGTCTTATAGGAATCAAAGGAAATGACTCGACTAAAAGGTACGTCTTCTAGGGGTCAAAGGGGATGACTCGACTAAAAGGTACGTCTTATAGGAATCAAAGGGGATGACTCGACTAAAAGGTACGTCTTATAGGAATCAAAGGGGCTGACTCGACTAAAAGGTACGTGTTATAGGAATCAAGGGAAATGACTCAACTAAAAGGCACATCTTTTAGGAATCAAAGGGGATGACTCGACTAAAAGGTACGTCTTATAGGAATCAAAGGGGATGACTCGACCATAAGGTACGTCTTATAGGAATCCAAGGGGATGACTCGACTAAAAGGTACGTCTTATAGGAATCAAAGTGGATGACTCGACTAAAAGGTACGTCTATAGGAATCAAAGGGGATGACTCGACTAAATGGTATGTCTTATAGGAATCAAAAGGGATGACTCGACTAAAAGATACGTCATATAGGAATCAAAGGAAATGACTCGACTAAAAGGTACGTCTTCTAGGGGTCAAAGGGGATGAATCAACTAAAAGGTACGTCTTCTAGGGGTCAAGGGGGAATGATTCGACTAAAAGGTACGTCTTATACGAATCAAGAGGTATAACTCAACTAAAAGGTATGTCTTATAGGAATCAAAGGGGATGACTCGACTAAAAGGTACGTCATATTGGAATCAAAGGGATGGCTCGACTAAAAGGTACGTCTTAAAGGAATAAAGGGAAATGACTCGATTAAAAGGTACGTCTTCTAGGAATCAAAGGGGATGACTCGACTAAAAGAAACGTCTTATAGGAATCAAAGGAAATAACTCGACTAAAAGGTACGTCTTTTAGGAATCAAAGGGGATGACTCAACTAAAAGGTAAGTCTTATAGCAATCAAAGGGGATGACTCGACTAAAAGGTACGTTATATAGGAATCAAAGGGGATGACTCGACTAAAAGGTACGTCTGATAGGAATCAAAGGGGATGACTCGACTAAAAGGTACGTCTTATAGGAATCAAAGGGGATGACTCGACTAAAAGGTACGTCTTATAGGAATCAAAGGGGCTGACTCGACTAAAAGGTACGTCTTATAGGAATCAAGGGAAATGACTCGACTAAAAGGCATATCATTTAGGAATCAAAGGGGATGTCTCGACTAAAAGGTACGTCTGATAGGAATCAACGGGGATGATTCGACCAAAAGGTACGCCTTATAGGAATCCAAGGGAATGACTCGACTTAAAGGTACGTCTTATAGGAGTCAAACTGGATGACTCGACTAAATGGTACGTCTTATAGGAATCAAAGGAAATAACTCGACTAAAACGTACGTCTTATAGGAATTAAAAGGGATGACTCAACTAAAAGATAAGTCTCATAGGAATCAAAGGGGATGACTCGACTAAAAGGTACGTTTTATAGGAATCAAAGGTGATGACTTGACTAAAAGGTACATCTTATAGGAATTTAGGGAAATGACTCGACTAAAAGGTACGTTTTCTAGGAATCAAAGGAAATGACTCATATAAAAGGTACGTCATATACGAATCAAAGGAGATGACTCAACTAAAAGGTACGTCTTATAGGAATTAAAGGGGATGACTCGACTAAAAGGTACGTCTTCAAGGAATCAAAGGAAATGACTCAACTAAAAGGTACGTCTTGTAGGAATCAAAGGGGATGACTCGACTAAAAGGTACGTATTCTAGGGGTCAAAGTGGATGACTCGTCTAAAAGGTACGTCTTATAGGAAACAAAGGAAATGACTCGACTAAAAGGTACGTCTTATAGGAATCAAAGGAAATGACTGGACTAAAAGGTACGTCTTCTAGTGGTCAAAGGGGATGACTCGACTAAAAGGTACGTTTTATAGGAATCAAAGGGGATGACTCGACTAAAAGGTACGTCTTATAGGAATCAAAGGGGCTGACTCGACTAAAAGGTACGTCTTATAGGAATCAAAGGGGATGACTCGACTAAAAGGAACGTTTTCTAGGAATCAAAGGAAATGACTCAATTAAAATGTACGTCATATACGAATCATAAGAGATGACTCAACTAAAAGGTACGTCTTATAGGAATCTTAGTGGAAGACTCAACTAAAAGGTACGTCTTAGAGGAATCAAGGGAAATGACTCGACTAAAAGGTACGTCTTAGCGGAATCAAGGGAAATGACTCGACTAAAAGGTACGTCATCAAGGAATCAAAGGAAATGACTCAACTAAAAGGTACGTCATATAGGAATCAAAGGAGATGACTCGACTAAAAGGTACATCTTATAGGAATCAAAGGGGATGAATCGACTAAAAGGTAAGTCTTATAGGAATCAAAGGAAATGACTTGACTAAAAAGTACGTATTCTTGGGGCCAAAGGGGATGACTCGACTAAAAGGTACGTCTTATAGGAATCAAAGGGGATGACTCGACTAAAAGGTATGTCTTATAGGAATCAAAAGGAATGACTCGAATAAAAGATGCGTCATATAGGAATCAAAGAAAATGACTCGACTAAAAGGTACGTTTTATAGGAATCAAAGGGGATGACTAAACTAAAAGGTATGTCTTATAGGAATCAAAGGGGATGACTCGACAAAAAGGTACGTCTTATAGGAATCAAAGGGAATGACTCGACTAAAAGGTACGTCTTAAAGGAATCAAGGGTAATGACTCGACTAAAAGGTACGTCTTCTAGGAATCAAAGGGGATGACTCGACTAAAAGGTTTGTCTTATAGGAATCAAGGGAAATGACTCGACTAAAAGGTGCGTCTTCTAGGAATCAAAGGGGATCACTCGACTAAAAGAAACGTCTTATAGGAATCAAAGGAAATGACCCGACTAAAAGGTACGTCTTTTAGGAATCAAAGGGGATGACTTTACTAAAAGGTAAGTCTTATAGGAATCAAAGGGGATGACTCGACTAAAAGGTACATTTTATAGGAATCAAAGGGGATGACTAAACTAAAAGGTATGTCTTATAGGAATCAAAGGGGATGACTCGACAAAAAGGTACGTCTTATAGGAATCAAAGGGAATGACTCGACTAAAAGGTACGTCTTAAAGGAATCAAGGGTAATGACTCGACTAAAAGGTACGTCTTCTAGGAATCAAAAGGGATGACTCGACTAAAAGGTTCGTCTTATAGGAATCAAAGGGGATGACTCGACTAAAAGGTACGTCTTATAGGAATCAAGGGAAATGACTCGACTGAAAGGTACGTCTTCAAGGAATCAACGGAAATGACTCAACTAAAAGGTACGTCTTTTAGGAATCAAAGGGGAGGACTCGACTAAAAGAAACGTCTTATAGGAATCAAAGGAAATAACTCGACTAAAAGGTACGTCTTTTAGGAATCAAAGGGGATGACTCAACTAAAAGGTAAGTCTTATAGCAATCAAAGGGGATGACTCGACTAAAAGGTACGTTATATAGGAATCAAAGGGGATGACTCGACTAAAAGGTACGTCTTATAGGAATCAAGGGAAATGACTCGACTAAAAGGTACGTATTCTACGGGTCAAAGTGGATGACTCGACTAAAAGGTACGTCTTATAGAAATCAAAGGAAATGACTAGACTAAAAGGTACGTCTTATAGGAATCAAAGGAAATGACTCGACTAAAAGGTACGTCTTCTAGGGGTCAAAGGGGATGACTTGACTAAAAGGTACGTCATATAGGAATCAAAGGGGATGACTTGACTAAAAGGTACGTCTTATGGGAATCAAAGTGGCTGACTCGACTAAAAGGTACGTCTTATAGGAATCAAAGGAAATGACTCGACTAAAAGGTACGTCTTATAGGAATTAAAGGGGATGACTCAACTAAAAGGTAAGTCTTATAGGAATCAAAGGGGATGACTCGTCTAAAAGGTACGTTTTATAGGAATCAAAGGGGATGACTCGACTAAAAGGTACGTCTTAAAGGAATCAAGGGAAATGACTCGACTAAAAGGTACCTCTTCTAGGAATCAAAGGGGATGACTCGGCTAAAAGGTACGTCTTATAGGAATCAAAGGGGATGACTCGACTAAAAGGTACGTCTTAAAGGAATCAAGGGAAATGACTCGACTAAAAGGTACGTCTTCTAGGAATCAAAGGGGATGACTCGACTAAAAGAAACGTCTTATAGGGATCAAAGGAAATGACTCGACTAAGAGGTACGTCTTTTAGGAATCAAAGGGGATGACACAACTAAAAGGTAAGTCTTATAGGAATCAAAGGGGATGACTCGACTAAAAGGTAAGTCTTATAGGAATCAAAAGGAATGACTCGACTAAAAGATGCGTCATATAGGAATCAAAGGATATGACTCGACTAAAAGGTACATTTTATAGGAATCAAAGGGGATGACTAAACTAAAAGGTATGTCTTATAGGAATCAAAGGGGATGACTCGACAAAAAGGTACGTCTTATAGGAATCAAAGGGAATGACTCGACTAAAAGGTACGTCTTAAAGGAATCAAGGGTAATGACTCGACTAAAAGGTACGTCTTCTAGGAATCAAAGGGGATGACTCGACTAAAAGGTTCGTCTTATAGGAATCAAAGGGGATGACTCGACTAAAAGGTATGTCTTAAAGGAATCAAGGGAAATGACTCGACTAAAAGGTGCGTCTTCTAGGAATCAAAGGGGATGACTCGAATAAAAGAAACGTCTTATAGGAATCAAAGGAAATGACCCGACTAAAAGGCACGTCTTTTAGGAATCAAAGGGGATGACTTTACTATAAGGTAAGTCTTATAG
The DNA here is from genome assembly GCA_030864215.1 of Capsicum pubescens. NCBI lineage: Eukaryota > Viridiplantae > Streptophyta > Magnoliopsida > Solanales > Solanaceae > Capsicum > Capsicum pubescens. The sequence continues at coordinate 268,631,626 of CM061545.1, read as the reverse complement.
GAATCAAAGGGGATGACTCGACTAAAAGGTACGTTTTATAGGAATCAAAGGGGATGACTCGAATAAAGGTACGTCTTATAGGAATCAAGGAAATGACTCGACTAAAAGGTACGTATTCTAGGGGACAAAGTGGATGACTCGACTAAAAGGTACGTCTTATAGGAATCAAAGGAAATGACTAGACTAAAAGGTACGTCTTATAGGAATCAAAGGAAATGACTCGACTAAAAGGTACGTCTTCTAGGGGTCAAAGGGGATGACTCGACTAAAAGGTACGTCTTATAGGAATCAAAGGGGATGACTCGACTAAAAGGTACGTCTTATAGGAATCAAAGGGGCTGACTCGACTAAAAGGTACGTGTTATAGGAATCAAAGGAAATGACTCAACTAAAAGGCACATCTTTTAGGAATCAAAGGGGATGACTCGACTAAAAGGTACGTCTTATAGGAATCAAAGGGGATGACTCGACCAAAAGGTACGTCTTATAGGAATCAAAGGGGATGACTCGACTAAAAGGTATGTCTTATAGGAATCAAAAGGAATGACTCGACTAAAAGATGCGTCATATAGGAATCAAAGAAAATGACTCGACTAAAAGGTACGTTTTATAGGAATCAAAGGGGATGACTAAACTAAAAGGTATGTCTTATAGGAATCAAAGGGGATGACTCGACTAACAGGTACGTCTTATAGGAATCAAAGGGAATGACTCGACTAAAAGGTACGTCTTAAAGGAATCAAGGGTAATGACTCGACTAAAAGGTACGTCTTCTAGGAATCAAAGGGGATGACTCGACTAAAAGGTACGTCTTATAGGAATCAAAGGGGATGACTCGACTAAAAGGTACGTCTTAAAGGAATCTAGGGAAATGACTCGACTAAAAGGTGCGTCTTCTAGGAATCAAAGGGGATGACTCGACTAAAAGAAACGTCTTATAGGAATCAAAGGAAATGACCCGACTAAAAGGTACGTCTTTTAGGAATCAAAGGGGATGACTCAACTAAAAGGTAAGTCTTATAGGAATCAAAGGGAATGACTCGACTAAAAGGTACGTTTTATAGGAATCAAAGGGGATGACTCGACTAAAAGGTACGTCATATAGGAATCAAGGAAATGACTCGACTAAAAGGTACGTATTCTAGGGGTCAAAGTGGATGACTCGACTAAAAGGTACGTCTTATAGGAATCAAAGGAAATGACTAGACTAAAAGGTACGTCTTATAGGAATCAAAGGAAATGACTCGACTAAAAGGTACGTCTTCTAGGGGTCAAAGGGGATGACTCGACTAAAAGGTACGTCTTATAGGAATCAAAGGGGATGACTCGACTAAAAGGTACGTCTTATAGGAATCAAAGGGGCTGACTCGACTAAAAGGTACGTGTTATAGGAATCAAGGGAAATGACTCAACTAAAAGGCACATCTTTTAGGAATCAAAGGGGATGACTCGACTAAAAGGTACGTCTTATAGGAATCAAAGGGGATGACTCGACCAAAAGGTACGTCTTATAGGAATCCAAGGGGATGACTCGACTAAAAGGTACGTCTTATAGGAATCAAAGTGGATGACTCGACTAAAAGGTACGTCTATAGGAATCAAAGGGGATGACTCGACTAAATGGTATGTCTTATAGGAATCAAAAGGGATGACTCGACTAAAAGATACGTCATATAGGAATCAAAGGAAATGACTCGACTAAAAGGTACGTCTTCTAGGGGTCAAAGGGGATGAATCAACTAAAAGGTACGTCTTCTAGGGGTCAAGGGGGAATGATTCGACTAAAAGGTACGTCTTATACGAATCAAGAGGTATAACTCAACTAAAAGGTATGTCTTATAGGAATCAAAGGGGATGACTCGACTAAAAGGTACGTCATATTGGAATCAAAGGGATGGCTCGACTAAAAGGTACGTCTTAAAGGAATAAAGGGAAATGACTCGATTAAAAGGTACGTCTTCTAGGAATCAAAGGGGATGACTCGACTAAAAGGTACGTCTTATAGGAATCAAAGGGGATGACTCGACTAAAAGGTACGTCTTATGGGAATGAACGGAGATGACTCGACTAAAAGGTACATCTTGTAGGAATCAAAGGAAATGACTCGACTAAAAGGTACGTATTCTAGGGGTCAAAGGGGATGACTCGACTAAAAGGTACGTTTTATGGGAATCAAAGGGGATGACTCGACTAAAAGGTACGTCTTATGGGAATCAACGGGGATGACTCGACTAAAAGGTACATCTTATAGGAATCAAAGGAAATGACTCGACTAAAAGGTACGTATTCTAGGGGTCAAAGGGGATGACTAGACTAAAAGGTACGTTTTATAGGAAACAAAGGGGATGACTCGACTAAAAGGTACGTCTTATAGGAATCAAGGGAAATGACTCGACCAAAAGGTACGTCTTATAGGAATCAAAGGAAATGACTCAATTAAAAGGTACGTCATATACGAATAAAAGGAGATGACTCAACTAAAAGGTACGTCTTATAGGAATCAAAGAGGATGACCCGACAAAAAGGTACGTCTTATAGGAATCAAGGGAAATGACTCGACTGAAAGGTACGTCTTCAAGGAATCAACGAAAATGACTCAACTAAAAGGTACGTCTTTTAGGAATCAAAGGGGAGGACTCGACAAAAAGAAACGTCTTATAGGAATCAAAGGAAATAACTCGACTAAAAGGTACGTCTTTTAGGAATCAAAGGGGATGACTCAACTAAAAGGTAAGTCTTATAGCAATCAAAGGGGATGACTCGACTAAAAGGTACGTTATATAGGAATCAAAGGGGATGACTCGACTAAAAGGTACGTCTGATAGGAATCAAAGGGGATGACTCGACTAAAAGGTACGTCTTATAGGAATCAAAGGGGATGACTCGACTAAAAGGTACGTCTTATAGGAATCAAAGGGGCTAACTCGACTAAAAGGTACGTCTTATAGGAATCAAGGGAAATGACTCGACTAAAAGGCATATCATTTAGGAATCAAAGGGGATGTCTCGACTAAAAGGTACGTCTGATAGGAATCAACGGGGATGATTCGACCAAAAGGTACGCCTTATAGGAATCCAAGGGAATGACTCGACTTAAAGGTACGTCTTATAGGAATCAAACTGGATGACTCGACTAAATGGTACGTCTTATAGGAATCAAAGGAAATAACTCGACTAAAACGTACGTCTTATAGGAATTAAAGGGGATGACTCAACTAAAAGATAAGTCTTATAGGAATCAAAGGGGATGACTCGACTAAAAGGTACGTTTTATAGGAATCAAAGGTGATGACTTGACTAAAAGGTACATCTTATAGGAATCTAGGGAAATGACTCGACTAAAAGGTACGTTTTCTAGGAATCAAAGGAAATGACTCATATAAAAGGTACGTCATATACGAATCAAAGGAGATGACTCAACTAAAAGGTACGTCTTATAGGAATCAAAGGGGATGACTCGACTAAAAGGTACGTCTTCAAGGAATCATAGGAAATGACTCAACTAAAAGGTACGTCTTGTAGGAATCAAAGGGGATGACTCGACTAAAAGGTACGTATTCTAGGGGTCAAAGTGGATGACTCGTCTAAAAGGTACGTCTTATAGGAAACAAAGGAAATGACTCGACTAAAAGGTACGTCTTATAGGAATCAAAGGAAATGACTGGACTAAAAGGTACGTCTTCTAGTGGTCAAAGGGGATGACTCGACTAAAAGGTACGTTTTATAGGAATCAAAGGGGATGACTCGACTAAAAGGTACGTCTTATAGGAATCAAAGGGGCTGACTCGACTAAAAGGTACGTCTTATAGGAATCAAAGGGGATGACTCGACTAAAAGGAACGTTTTCTAGGAATCAAAGGAAATGACTCAACTAAAATGTACGTCATATACGAATCATAAGAGATGACTCAACTAAAAGGTACGTCTTATAGGAATCTTAGTGGAAGACTCAACTAAAAGGTACGTCTTAGAGGAATCAAGGGAAATGACTCGACTAAAAGGTACGTCTTAGCGGAATCAAGGGGGATGACTCGACTAAAAGGTACGTCTTATAGGAATCAAAGGGGATGACTCGACTAAAAGGTATGTCTTATAGGAATCAAAAGGAATGACTCGAATAAAAGATGCGTCATATAGGAATCAAAGAAAATGACTCGACTAAAAGGTACGTTTTATAGGAATCAAAGGGGATGACTAAACTAAAAGGTATGTCTTATAGGAATCAAAGGGGATTACTCGACAAAAAGGTACGTCTTATAGGAATCAAAGGGAATGACTCGACTAAAAGGTACGTCTTAAAGGAATCAAGGGTAATGACTCGACTAAAAGGTACGTCTTCTAGGAATCAAAGGGGATGACTCGACTAAAAGGTTTGTCTTATAGGAATCAAAGGGGATGACTCGACTAAAAGGTATGTCTTAAAGGAATCAAGGGAAATGACTCGACTAAAAGGTGCGTCTTCTAGGAATCAAAGGGGATGACTCGACTAAAAGAAACGTCTTATAGGAATCAAAGGAAATGACCCGACTAAAACGTATGTCTTTTAGGAATCAAAGGGGATGACTTTACTAAAAGGTAAGTCTTATAGGAATCAAAGGGGATGACTCGACTAAAAGGTACGTTTTATAGGAATCAAAGGGGATGACTCGACTAAAAGGTACGTCTTATAGGAATCAAGGAAATGACTCGACTAAAAGGTACGTATTCTAGGGGACAAAGTGGATGACTCGACTAAAAGGTACGTCTTATAGGAATCAAAGGAAATGACTAGACTAAAAGGTACGTCTTATAGGAATCAAATGAAATGAATCGACTAAAAGGTACGTCTTCTAGGGGTCAAAGGGGATGACTCGACTAAAAGGTACGTCTTATAGGAATCAAAGGGGATGACTCGACTAAAAGGTACGTCTTATAGGAATCAAAGGGGCTGACTCGACTAAAAGGTACGTGTTATAGGAATCAAGGGAAATGACTCAACTAAAAGGCACATCTTTTAGGAATCAAAGGGGATGACTCGACTAAAAGGTACGTCTTATAGGAATCAAAGGGGATGACTCGACCAAAAGGTACGTCTTATAGGAATCAAAGGGGATGACTCAACTAAAAGGTATGTCTTATAGGAATCAAAAGGAATGACTCGACTAAAAGATGCGTCATATAGGAATCAAAGAAAATGACTCGACTAAAAGGTACGTTTTATAGGAATCAAAGGGGATGACTAAACTAAAAGGTATGTCTTATAGGAATCAAAGGGGATGACTCGACTAACAGGTACGTCTTATAGGAATCAAAGGGAATGACTCGACTAAAAGGTACGTCTTAAAGGAATCAAGGGTAATGACTCGACTAAAAGGTACGTCTTCTAGGAATCAAAGGGGATGACTCGACTAAAAGGTACGTCTTATAGGAATCAAAGGGGATGACTCGACTAAAAGGTACGTCTTAAAGGAATCTAGGGAAATGACTCGACTAAAAGGTGTGTCTTCTAGGAATCAAAGGGGATGACTCGACTAAAAGAAACGTCTTATAGGAATCAAAGGAAATAACCCGACTAAATGGTACGTCTTTTAGGAATCAAAGGGGATGACTCAACTAAAAGGTAAGTCTTATAGGAATCAAAGGGAATGACTCGACTAATAGGTACGTTTTATAGGAATCAAAGGGGATGACTCGACTAAAAGGTACGTCTTATAGGAATCAAGGAAATGACTCGACTAAAAGGTACGTATTCTAGGGGTCAAAGTGGATGACTCGACTAAAAGGTACGTCTTATAGGAATCAAAGGAAATGACTAGACTAAAAGGTACGTCTTATAGGAATCAAAGGAAATGACTCGACTAAAAGGTACGTCTTCTAGGGGTCAAAGGGGATGACTCGACTAAATGGTACGTCTTATAGGAATCAAAGGGGATGACTCGACTAAAAGGTACGTCTTATAGGAATCAAAGGGGCTGACTCGACTAAAAGGTACGTGTTATAGGAATCAAGGGAAATGACTCAACTAAAAGGCACATCTTTTAGGAATCAAAGGGGATGACTCGACTAAAAGGTACGTCTTATAGGAATCAAAGGGGATGACTCGACCAAAAGGTACGTCTTATAGGAATCCAAGGGGATGACTCGACTAAAAGGTACGTCTTATAGGAATCAAAGTGGATGACTCAACTAAAAGGTATGTCTATAGGAATCAAAGGGGATGACTCGACTAAATGGTATGTCTTATAGGAATCAAAAGGGATGACTCGACTAAAAGATACGTCATATAGGAATCAAAGGAAATGACTCGACTAAAAGGTACGTCTTCTAGGGGTCAAAGGGGATGAATAAACTAAAAGGTACGTCTTCTAGGGGTCAAGGGGGAATGATTCGACTAAAAGGTACGTCTTATACGAATCAAGAGGTATAACTCAACTAAAAGGTATGTATTATAGGAATCAAAGGGGATGACTCGACTAAAAGGTACGTCATATAGGAATCAAAGGGATGGCTCGACTAAAAGGTACGTCTTAAAGGAATAAAGGGAAATGACTCGATTAAAAGGTACGCCTTCTAGGAATCAAAGGGGATGACTCGACTAAAAGGTACGTCTTATAGGAATCAAAGGGGATGACTCGACTAAAAGGTACGTCTTATGGGAATCAACGGAGATGACTCGACTAAAAGGTACATCTTGTAGGAATCAAAGGAAATGACTCGACTAAAAGGTACGTATTCTAGGGGTCAAAGGGGATGACTCGACTAAAAGGTACGTTTTATAGGAATCAAAGGGGATGACTCGACTAAAAGGTACGTCTTATGGGAATCAACGGGGATGACTCGACTAAAAGGTACATCTTATAGGAATCAAAGGAAATGACTCGACTAAAAGGTACGTATTCTAGGGGTCAAAGGTGATGACTAGACTAAAAGGTACGTTTTATAGGAAACAAAGGGGATGACTCGACTAAAAGGTACGTCTTATAGGAATTAAGGGAAATGACTCGACCAAAAGGTACGTCTTATAGGAATCAAAGGAAATGACTCAATTAAAAGGTACGTCATATACGAATAAAAGGAGATGACTCAACTAAAAGGTACGTCTTATAGGAATCAAAGGGGATGACTCGACTAAAAGGTACGTCTTATAGGAATCAAGGGAAATGACTCGACTGAAAGGTACGCCTTCAAGGAATCAACGGAAATGACTCAACTAAAAGGTACGTCTTTTAGGAATCAAAGGGGAGGATTCGACTAAAAGAAACGTCTTATAGGAATCAAAGGAAATAACTCGACTAAAAGGTACGTCTTTTAGGAATCAAAGGGGATGACTCAACTAAAAGGTAAGTCTTATAGCAATCAAAAGGGATGACTCGACTAAAAGGTACGTTATATAGGAATCAAAGGGGATGACTCGACTAAAAGGTACGTCTTATAGGAATCAAGGGAAATGACTCAACTAAAAGGTACGTATTCTAGGGGTCAAAGTGGATGACTCGACTAAAAGGTACGTCTTATAGGAATCAAAGGAAATGACTAGACTAAAAGGTACGTCTTATAGGAATCAAAGGAAATGACTCGACTAAAAGGTACGTCTTCTAGGGGTCAAAGGGGATGACTTGACTAAAAGGTACGTCATATAGGAATCAAAGGGGATGACTCGACTAAAAGGTACGTCTTATAGGAATCAAAGTGGCTGACTCGACTAAAAGGTACGTCTTATAGGAATTAAAGGGGATGACTCAACTAAAAGGTAAGTCTTATAGGAATCAAAGGGGATGACTCGTCTAAAAGGTACGTTTTATAGGAATCAAAGGGGATGACTCGACTAAAAGGTACGTCTTAAAGGAATCAAGGGAAATGACTCGACTAAAAGGTACCTCTTCTAGGAATCAAAGGGGATGACTCGACTAAAAGGTACGTCTTATAGGAATCAAAGGGGATGACTCGACTAAAAGGTACGTCTTAAAGGAATCAAGGGAAATGACTCGACTAAAAGGTACGTCTTCTAGGAATCAAAGGGGATGACTCGACTAAAAGAAACGTCTTATAGGGATCAAAGGAAATGACTCGACTAAGAGGTACGTCTTTTAGGAATCAAAGGGGATGACACAACTAAAAGGTAAGTCTTATAGGAATCAAAGGGAATGACTCGACTAAAAGGTAAGTCTTATAGGAATCAAAAGGAATGACTCGACTAAAAGATGCGTCATATAGGAATCAAAGAAAATGACTCGACTAAAATGTACATTTTATAGGAATCAAAGGGGATGACTAAACTAAAAGGTATGTCTTATAGGAATCAAAGGGGATGACTCGACAAAAAGGTACGTCTTATAGGAATCAAAGGGAATGACTCGACTAAAAGGTACGTCTTAAAGGAATCAAGGGTAATGACTCGACTAAAAGGTACGTCTTCTAGGAATCAAAGGGGATGACTCAACTAAAAGGTTCGTCTTATAGGAATCAAAGGGGATGACTCGACTAAAAGGTATGTCTTAAAGGAATCAAGGGAAATGACTCGACTAAAAGGTGCGTCTTCTAAGAATCAAAGGGGATGACTCGACTAAAAGAAACGTCTTATAGGAATCAAAGGAAATGACCCGACTAAAAGGCACGTCTTTTAGGAATCAAAGGGGATGACTTTACTAAAAGGTAAGTCTTATAGGAATCAAAGGGGATGACTCGACTAAAAGGTACGTTTTATAGGAATCAAAGGGGATGACTCAACTAAAAGGTATGTCTTATAGGAATCAAAAGGAATGACTCGACTAAAAGATGCGTCATATAGGAATCAAAGAAAATGACTCGACTAAAAGGTACGTTTTATAGGAATCAAAGGGGATGACTAAACTAAAAGGTATGTCTTATAGGAATCAAAGGGGATGACTCGACTAACAGGTACGTCTTATAGGAATCAAAGGGAATGACTCGACTAAAAGGTACGTCTTAAAGGAATCAAGGGTAATGACTCGACTAAAAGGTACGTCTTCTAGGAATCAAAGGGGATGACTCGACTAAAAGGTACGTCTCATAGGAATCAAAGGGGATGACTCGACTAAAAGGTACGTCTTAAAGGAATCTAGGGAAATGACTCGACTAAAAGGTGCGTCTTCTAGGAATCAAAGGGGATGACTCGACTAAAAGAAACGTCTTATAGGAATCAAAGGAAATGACCCGACTAAAAGGTACGTCTTTTAGGAATCAAAGGGGATGACTCAACTAAAAGGTAAGTCTTATAGGAATCAAAGGGAATGACTCGACTAAAAGGTACGTTTTATAGGAATCAAAGGGGATGACTCGACTAAAAGGTACGTCTTATAGGAATCAAGGAAATGACTCGACTAAAAGGTACGTATTCTAGGGGTCAAAGTGGATGACTCGACTAAAAGGTACGTCTTATAGGAATCAAAGGAAATGACTAGACTAAAAGGTACGTCTTATAGGAATCAAAGGAAATGACTCGACTAAAAGGTACGTCTTCTAGGGGTCAAAGGGGATGACTCGACTAAAAGGTACGTCTTATAGGAATCAAAGGGGATGACTCGACTAAAAGGTACGTCTTATAGGAATCAAAGGGGCTGACTCGACTAAAAGGTACGTGTTATAGGAATCAAGGGAAATGACTCAACTAAAAGGCACATCTTTTAGGAATCAAAGGGGATGACTCGACTAAAAGGTACGTCTTATAGGAATCAAAGGGGATGACTCGACCAAAAGGTACGTCTTATAGGAATCCAAGGGGATGACTCGACTAAAAGGTACGTCTTATAGGAATCAAAGTGGATGACTCAACTAAAAGGTATGTCTATAGGAATCAAATGGGATGACTCGACTAAATGGTATGTCTTATAGGAATCAAAAGGGATGACTCGACTAAAAGATACGTCATATAGGAATCAAAGGAAATGACTCGACTAAAAGGTACGTCTTCTAGGGGTCAAAGGGGATGAATAAACTAAAAGGTACGTCTTCTAGGGGTCAAGGGGGAATGATTCGACTAAAAGGTACGTCTTATACGAATCAAGAGGTATAACTCAACTAAAAGGTATGTATTATAGGAATCAAAGGGGATGACTCGACTAAAAGGTACGTCATATAGGAATCAAAGGGATGGCTCGACTAAAAGGTACGTCTTAAAGGAATAAAGGGAAATGACTCGATTAAAAGGTACGTCTTCTAGGAATCAAAGGGGATGACTCGACTAAAAGGTACGTCTTATAGGAATCAAAGGGGATGACTCGACTAAAAGGTACGTCTTATGGGAATCAACGGAGATGACTCGACTAAAAGGTACATCTTGTAGGAATCAAAGGAAATGACTCGACTAAAAGGTACGTATTCTAGGGGTCAAAGGGGATGACTCGACTAAAAGGTACGTTTTATAGGAATCAAAGGGGATGACTCGACTAAAAGGTACGTCTTATGGGAATCAACGGGGATGACTCGACTAAAAGGTACATCTTATAGGAATCAAAGGAAATGACTCGACTAAAAGGTACGTATTCTAGGGGTCAAAGGTGATGACTAGACTAAAAGGTACGTTTTATAGGAAACAAAGGGGATGACTCGACTAAAAGGTACGTCTTATAGGAATCAAGGGAAATGACTCGACCAAAAGGTACGTCTTATAGGAATCAAAGGAAATGACTCAATTAAAAGGTACGTCATATACGAATAAAAGGAGATGACTCAACTAAAAGGTACGTCTTATAGGAATCAAAGGGGATGACTCGACTAAAAGGAACGTCTTATAGGAATCAAGGGAAATGACTCGACTGAAAGGTACGTCTTATAGGAATCAAAGGAAATGACTCGACTAAAAGGTACGTCTTCTAGGGGTCAAAGGGGATGACTCGACTAAAAGGTACGTCTTATAGGAATCAAAGTGGCTGACTCGACTAAAAGGTACGTCTTATAGGAATCAAAGGAAATGACTCGACTAAAAGGTACGTCTTATAGGAATTAAAGGGGATGACTCAACTAAAAGGTAAGTCTTATAGGAATCAAAGGGGATGACTCGTCTAAAAGGTACGTTTTATAGGAATCAAAGGGGATGACTCGACTAAAAGGTACGTCTTAGAGGAATCAAGGGAAATGACTCGACTAAAAGGTACCTCTTCTAGGAATCAAAGGGGATGACTCGGCTAAAAGGTACGTCTTATAGGAATCAAAGGGGATGACTCGACTAAAAGGTACGTCTTAAAGGAATCAAGGGAAATGACTCGACTAAAAGGTACGTCTTCTAGGAATCAAAGGGGATGACTCGACTAAAAGAAACGTCTTATAGGGATCAAAGGAAATGACTCGACTAAGAGGTACGTCTTTTAGGAATCAAAGGGGATGACACAACTAAAAGGTAAGTCTTATAGGAATCAAAGGGGATGACTCGACTAAAAGGTAAGTCTTATAGGAATCAAAAGGAATGACTCGACTAAAAGATGCGTCATATAGGAATCAAAGAAAATGACTCGACTAAAAGGTACATTTTATAGGAATCAAAGGGGATGACTAAACTAAAAGGTATGTCTTATAGGAATCAAAGGGGATGACTCGACAAAAAGGTACGTCTTATAGGAATCAAAGGGAATGACTCGACTAAAAGGTACGTCTTAAAGGAATCAAGGGTAATGACTCGACTAAAAGGTACGTCTTCTAGGAATCAAAGGGGATGACTCGACTAAAAGGTTCGTCTTATAGGAATCAAAAGGGATGACTCGACTAAAAGAAACGTCTTATAGGAATCAAAGGAAATGACCCGACTAAAAGGCACGTCTTTTAGGAATCAAAGGGGATGACTTTACTAAAAGGTAAGTCTTATAGGAATCAAAGGGGATGACTCGACTAAAAGGTACGTTTTATAGGAATCAAAGGGGATGACTCGACTAAAAGGTACGTCTGATAGGAATCAAGGAAATGACTCGACTAAAAGGTACGTATTCTAGGGGACAAAGTGGATGACTCGACTAAAAGGTACGTCTTATAGGAATCAAAGGAAATGACTAGACTAAAAGGTACGTCTTATAGGAATCAAAGGAAATGACTCGACTAAAAGGTACGTCTTCTAGGGGTCAAAGGGGATGACTCGACTAAAAGGTACGTCTTATAGGAATCAAAGGGGATGACTCGACTAAAAGGTACGTCTTATAGGAATCAAAGGGGCTGACTCGACTAAAAGGTACGTGTTATAGGAATCAAAGGAAATGACTCAACTAAAAGGCACATCTTTTAGGAATCAAAGGGGATGACTCGACTAAAAGGTACGTCTTATAGGAATCAAAGGGGATGACTCGACCAAAAGGTACGTCTTATAGGAATCAAAGGGGATGACTCGACTAAAAGGTATGTCTTATAGGAATCAAAAGGAATGACTCTACTAAAAGATGCGTCATATAGGAATCAAAGAAAATGACTCGACTAAAAGGTACGTTTTATAGGAATCAAAGGGGATGACTAAACTAAAAGGTATGTCTTATAGGAATCAAAGGGGATGACTCGACTAACAGGTACGTCTTATAGGAATCAAAGGGAATGACTCGACAAAAAGGTACGTCTTAAAGGAATCAAGGGTAATAACTCGACTAAAAGGTACGTCTTCTAGGAATCAAAGGGGATGACTCGACTAAAAGGTACGTCTTATAGGAATCAAAGGGGATGACTCGACTAAAAGGTACGTCTTAAAGGAATCTAGGGAAATGACTCGACTAAAAGGTGCGTCTTCTAGGAATCAAAAGGGATGACTCGACTAAAAGAAACGTCTTATAGGAATCAAAGGAAATGACCCGACTAAAAGGTACGTCTTTTAGGAATCAAAGGGGATGACTCAACTAAAAGGTAAGTCTTATAGGAATCAAAGGGAATGACTCGACTAAAAGGTACGTTTTATAGGAATCAAAGGGGATGACTCGACTAAAAGGTACGTCTTATAGGAATCAAGGAAATGACTCGACTAAAAGGTACGTATTCTAGGGGTCAAAGTGGATGACTCGACTAAAAGGTACGTCTTATAGGAATCAAAGGAAATGACTAGACTAAAAGGTACGTCTTATAGGAATCAAAGGAAATGACTCGACTAAAAGGTACGTCTTCTAGGGGTCAAAGGGGATGACTCGACTAAAAGGTACGTCATATAGGAATCAACGGGGATGACTCGACTAAAAGGTACGTCTTATAGGAATCAAAGGGGCTGACTCGACTAAAAGGTACGTGTTATAGGAATCAAGGGAAGTGACTCAACTAAAAGGCACATCTTTTAGGAATCAAAGGGGATGACTCGACTAAAAGGTACGTCTTATAGGAATCAAAGGGGATGACTCGACCAAAAGGTACGTCTTATAGGAATCCAAGGGGATGACTCGACTAAAAGGTACGTCTTATAGGAATCAAAGTGGATGACTCGACTAAAAGGTACGTCTATAGGAATCAAAGGGGATGACTCGACTAAATGGTATGTCTTATAGGAATCAAAAGGGATGACTCGACTAAAAGATACGTCATATAGGAATCAAAGGAAATGACTCGACTAAAAGGTACGTCTTCTAGGGGTCAAAGGGGATGAATCAACTAAAAGGTACGTCTTCTAGGGGTCAAGGGGGAATGATTCGACTAAAAGGTACGTCTTATACGAATCAAGAGGTATAACTCAACTAAAAGGTATGTCTTATAGGAATCAAAGGGGATGACTCGACTAAAAGGTACGTCATATTGGAATCAAAGGGATGGCTCGACTAAAAGGTACGTCTTAAAGGAATAAAGGGAAATGACTCGATTAAAAGGTACGTCTTCTAGGAATCAAAGGGGATGACTCGACTAAAAGGTACGTCTTATAGGAATCAAAGGGGATGACTCGACTAAAAGGTACGTCTTATGGGAATCAACGGAGATGACTCGACTAAAAGGTACATCTTGTAGGAATCAAAGGAAATGACTCGACTAAAAGGTACGTATTCTAGGGGTCAAAGGGGATGACTCGACTAAAAGGTACGTTTTATGGGAATCAAAGGGGATGACTCGACTAAAAGGTACGTCTTATGGGAATCAACGGGGATGACTCGACTAAAAGGTACATCTTATAGGAATCAAAGGAAATGACTCGACTAAAAGATACGTATTCTAGGGGTCAAAGGGGATGACTAGACTAAAAGGTACGTTTTATAGGAAACAAAGGGGATGACTCGACTAAAAGGTACGTCTTATAGGAATCAAGGGAAATGACTCGACCAAAAGGTACGTCTTATAGGAATCAAAGGAAATGACTCAATTAAAAGGTACGTCATATACGAATAAAAGGAGATGACTCAACTAAAAGGTACGTCTTATAGGAATCAAAGGGGATGACTCGACTAAATGGTACGTCTTATAGGAATCAAGGGAAATGACTCGACTGAAAGGTACGTCTTCAAGGAATCAACGGAAATGACTCAACTAAAAGGTACGTCTTTTAGGAATCAAAGGGGAGGACTCGACTAAAAGAAACGTCTTATAGGAATCAAAGGAAATAACTCGACTAAAAGGTACGTCTTTTAGGAATCAAAGGGGATGACTCAACTAAAAGGTAAGTCTTATAGCAATCAAAGGGGATGACTCGACTAAAAGGTACGTTATATAGGAATCAAAGGGGATGACTCGACTAAAAGGTACGTCTTATAGGAATCAAGGGAAATGACTCGACTAAAAGGTACGTATTCTAGGGGTCAAAGTGGATGACTCAACTAAAAGGTACGTCTTATAGGAATCAAAGGAAATGACTAGACTAAAAGGTACGTCTTATAGGAATCAAAGGAAATGACTCGACTAAAAGGTACGTCTTCTAGGGGTCAAAGGGGATGACTTGACTAAAAGGTACGTCTTATAGGAATCAAAGGGGATGACTCGACTAAAAGGTACGTCTTATAGGAATCAAAGGGGCTGACTCGACTAAAAGGTACGTCTTATAGGAATCAAAGGAAATGACTCGACTAAAACGTACGTCTTATAGGAATTAAAGGGGATGACTCAACTAAAAGGTAAGTCTTATAGGAATCAAAGGGGATGACTCGTCTAAAAGGTACGTTTTATAGGAATCAAAGGAGATGACTCGACTAAAAGGTACGTCTTAAAGGAATCAAGGGAAATGACTCGACTAAAAGGTACCTCTTCTAGGAATCAAAGGGGATGACTAGACTAAAAGGTACGTCTTATAGGAATCAAAGGGGATGACTCGACTAAAAGGTACGTCTTAAAGGAATCAAGGGAAATGACTCGACTAAAAGGTACGTCTTCTAGGAATCAAAGGGGATGACTCGACTAAAAGAAACGTCTTATAGGGATCAAAGGAAATGACTCGACTAAGAGGTACGTCTTTTAGGATTCAAAGGGGATGACACAACTAAAAGGTATGTCTTATAGGAATCAAAGGGGATGACTCGACTAAAAGGTACGTTTTGCAGGAATCAAAGGGGATGACTCGACTAAAAGGTACGTCTTATAGGAATCAAGGGAAATGACTCGACTAAAAGGTACGTATTCTAGGGGTCAAAGTGGATGACTCGACAAAAAGGTACGTCTTATAGGAATCAAAGGAAATGACAAGACTAAAAGGTACGTCTTTTAGGAATCAAAGGAAATGACTCGACTAAAAGGTACGTCTTCTAGGGGTCAAAGGGGATGACTCGACTATAAGGTACGTCTTATAGGAATCAAGGGAAATGACTCAACAAAAAGGCACATCTTTTAGGAATCAAAGAGGATGACTCGACTAAAAGGTACGTCTTATAGGAATCAAAGGGGATGACTCGACCAAAAGGTACGTCTTATAGGAATCCAAGGGGATGACTCGACTAAAAGGTACGTCTTATAGGAATCAAAGGAAATGACTCGACTAAAAGGTACGTCTTATAAGAATTAAAAGAGATGACTCAACTAAAAGGTAAGTCTTATAGGAATCAAAGGGGATGACTCGACTAAAAGGTACGTTTTATAGGAATCAAAGGGGATGACTCGACTAAAAGGTACGTCTTAAAGGAATCAAGGGAAATGAGTCGACTAAAAGGTACGTCTTCTAGGAATCAAAGGGGATGACTCGACTAAAAGGTACGTCTTATACGAATCAAAGGGGATGACTCGACTAAAAGGTACGTCTTAATGGAATCAAGTGAAATGACTCGACTAAAAGGTACGTCTTCTAGGAATCAAAGGGGATGACTCGACTAAAAGAAACGTCTTATAGGGATCAAAGGAAATGACTCGACTAAAAGGTACGTCTTTTAGGAATCAAAGGGGATGACTCAACTAAAAGTTAGTCTTATAGGAATCAAAGGGGATGACTCGACTAAAAGGTACATTTTATAGGAATCAAAGGGGATGACTCGACTAAAAGGTACGTCTTATAGGAATCAAGGGAAATGACTCGACTAAAAGGTACGTATTCTAGGGGTCAAAGTGGATGACTCGACTATAAGGTACGTCTTATAGGAATCAAAGGAAATGACTAGACTAAAAGGTACGTCATATACGAATCAAAGGAGATGACTCAACTAAAAGGTACGTCTTATAGGAATCAAAGGGGATGACTCGACTAAAAGGTACGTCTTCAAGGAATCAAAGGAAATGACTCAACTAAAAGGTACGTCTTATAGGAATCAAAGGGGATGACTCGACTATAAGGTACGTATTCTAGGGGTCAAAGTGGATGACTCGACTAAAAGGTACGTCTTATTGGAAACAACGGAAATGACTCGACTAAAAGGTTCGTCTTATAGGAATCAAAGGAAATGACTCGACTAAAAGGTACGTCTTCTAGTGGTCAAAGGGGATGACTCGACTAAAAGGTACGTCTTATAGGAATCAAAGGGGATGACTCGACAAAAAGGTACGTCTTATAGGAATCAAAGGGGCTGACTCGACTAAAAGGTACGTCTTATAGGAATCAAGGGAAATGACTCGACTAAAAGGCACATCATTTAGGAATCAAAGGGGATGACTCGACTCAAAGGTACGTCCGATAGGAATCAAAGGGGATGACTCGACCAAAAGGTACGCCTTATAGGAATCCAAGGGGATGACTCGACTAAAAGGTAAGTCTTATAGGAATCAAAGTGGATGACTCGACTAAATGGTACGTCTTATAGGAATCAAAGGAAATGACTCGACTAAAAGGTACGTCTTACAGGAATTAAAGGGGATGACTCAACCAAAAGGCATGTCTTATAGGAATTAAAGGGGATGACTCCACTAAAAGGTACGTTTTATAGGAATCAAGGGAAATGACTCGACTAAAAGGAACGTTTTCTAGGAATCAAAGGAAATGACTCAACTAAAATGTACGTCATATACGAATCAAAAGAGATGACTCAACTAAAAGGTACGTCTTATAGGAATCTAAGGGGAAGACTCAACTAAAAGGTACGTCTTAGAGGAATCAAGGGAAATGACTCGACTAAAAGGTACGTCTTAGCGGAATCAAGGGAAATGACTCGACTAAAAGGTACGTCTTCAAGGAATCAAAGGAAATGACTCAACTAAAAGGTACGTCATATAGGAATCAAAGGAGATGACTCGACTAAAAGGTACGTCTTATAGGAATCAAAGGGGATGAATCGACTAAAAGGTAAGTCTTATAGGAATCAAAGGAAATGACTTGACTAAAAAGTACGTATTCTAGGGGCCAAAGGGGATGACTCGACTAAAAGGTACGTCTTATAGGAATCAAAGGGGATGACTCGACTAAAAGGTATGTCTTATAGGAATCAAAAGGAATGACTCGACTAAAAGATGCGTCATATAGGAATCAAAGAAAATGACTCGACTAAAAGGTACGTTTTATAGGAATCAAAGGGGATGACTAAACTAAAAGGAATGTCTTATAGGAATCAAAGGGGATGACTCGACAAAAAGGTACGTCTTATAGGAATCAAAGGGAATGACTCGACTAAATGGTACGTCTTAAAGGAATCAAGGGTAATGACTCGACTAAAAGGTACTTCTTCTAGGAATCAAAGGGGATGACTCTACTAAAAGGTACGTCTTATAGGAATCAAAAGGGATGACTCGACTAAAAGGTACGTCTTAAAGGAATCAAGGGAAATGACTCGACTAAAAGGTGCGTCTTCTAGGAATCAAAGGGGATGACTCGACTAAAAGAAACGTCTTATAGGAATCAAAGGAAATGACCCGACTAAATGGTACGTCTTTTAGGAATCAAAGGGGATGACTCAACTAAAAGGTAAGTCTTATAGGAATCAAAGGGGATGACTCGACTAAAAGGTACGTTTTATAGGAATCAAAGGGGATGACTCGACTAAAAGGTACGTCTTATAGGAATCAAGGAAATGACTCGACTAAAAGGTACGTATTCTAGGGGTCAAAGTGGATGACTCGACTAAAAGGTACGTCTTATAGGAATCAAAGGAAATGACTAGACTAAAAGGTACGTCTTATAGGAATCAAAGGAAATGACTCGACTAAAAGGTACGTCTTCTAGGGGTCAAAGGGGATGACTCGACTAAAAGGTACATCTTATAGGAATCAAAGGGGATGACTCGACTAAAAGGTACGTCTTATAGGAATCAAAGGGGCTGACTCGACTAAAAGGTACGTGTTATAGGAATCAAGGGAAATGACTCAACTAAAAGGCACATCTTTTAGGAATCAAAGGGGATGACTCGACTAAAAGGTACGTCTTATAGGAATCAAAGGGGATGACTCGACCAAAAGATACGTCTTATAGGAATCAAAGGGGATGACTCGACTAAAAGGTATGTCTTATAGGAATCAAAAGGAATGACTCGACTAAAAGATGCGTCATATAGGAATCAAAGAAAATGACTCGACTAAAAGGTACGTTTTATAGTAATCAAAGGGGATGACTAAACTAAAAGGTATGTCTTATAGGAATCAAAGGGGATGACTCGACTAAAAGGTACGTCTTATAGGAATCATAGGGAATGACTCGACTAAAAGGTACGTCTTAAAGGAATCAAGGGTAATGACTCGACTAAAAGGTACGTCTTCTAGGAATAAAAGGGGATGACTCGACTAAAAGGTACGTCTTATAGGAATCAAAGGGGATGACTCGACTAAAAGGTACGTCTTAAAGGAATCAAGGGAAATGACTCGACTAAAAGGTGCGTCTTCTAGGAATCAATGGGGATGACTCGACTAAAAGAAACGTCTTATAGGAATCAAAGGAAATGACCCGACTAAAAGGTATGTCTTTTAGGAATCAAAGGGGATGACTCAACTAAAAGGTAAGTCTTATAGGAATCAAAGGGAATGACTCGACTAAAAGGTACGTTTTATAGGAATCAAAGGGGATGACTCGACTAAAAGGTACGTCTTATAGGAATCAAGGAAATGACTCGACTAAAAGGTACGTATTCTAGGGGTCAAAGTGGATGACTCGACTAAAAGGTATGTCTTATAGGAATCAAAGGAAATGACTAGACTAAAAGGTACGTCTTATAGGAATCAAAGGAAATGACTCGACTAAAAGGTACGTCTTCTAGGGGTCAATGGGGATGACTCGACTAAAAGGTACGTCTTATAGGAATCACAGGGGATGACTCGACTAAAAGGTACGTCTTATAGGAATCAAAGGGGCTGACTCGACTAAAAGGTACGTGTTATAGGAATCAAGGGAAATGACTCAACTAAAAGGCACATCTTTTAGGAATCAAAGGGGATGACTCCACTAAAAGGTACGACTTATAGGAATCAAAGGGGATGACTCGACCATAAGGTACGTCTTATAGGAATCCAAGGGGATGACTCGACTAAAAGGTACGTCTTATAGGAATCAAAGTGGATGACTCGACTAAAAGGTACGTCTATAGGAATCAAAGGGGATGACTCGACTAAATGGTATGTCTTATAGGAATCAAAAGGGATGACTCGACTAAAAGATACGTCATATAGGAATCAAAGGAAATGACTCGACTAAAAGGTACGTCTTCTAGGGGTCAAAGGGGATGAATCAACTAAAAGGTACGTCTTCTAGGGGTCAAGGGGGAATGATTCGACTAAAAGGTACGTCTTATACGAATCAACAGGTATAACTCAACTAAAAGGTATGTCTTATAGGAATCTAAGGGGATGACTCGACTAAAAGGTACGTCATATAGGAATCAAAGGGATGGCTCGACTAAAAGGTACGTCTTAAAGGAATAAAGGGAAATGACTCGATTAAAAGGTACGTCTTCTAGGAATCAAAGGGGATGACTCGACTAAAAGGTACGTCTTATAGGAATCAAAGGGGATGACTCGACTAAAAGGTACGTCTTATGGGAATCAACGGGGATGACTCGACTAAAAGGTACATCTTATAGGAATCAAAGGAAATGACTCGACTAAAAGGTACGTATTCTAGGGGTCAAAGGGGATGACTCGACTAAAAGGTACGTTTTATAGGAAACAAAGGGGATGACTCGACTAAAAGGAACGTCTTATAGGAATCAAGGGAAATGACTCGACTAAAAGGTACGTCTTATAGGAATCAAAGGAAATGACTCAATTAAAAGGTACGTCATATACGAATCAAAGGAGATGACTCAACTAAAAGGTACGTCTTATAGGAATCAAAGGGGATGACTCGACTAAAAGGTACGTCTTATAGGAATCAAGGGAAATGACTCGACTGAAAGGTACGTCTTCAAGGAATCAACGGAAATGACTCAACTAAAAGGTACGTCTTCTAGGAATCAAAGGGGAGGACTCGACTAAAAGAAACGTCTTATAGGAATCAAAGGAAATGACTCGACTAAAAGGTACGTCTTTTAGGAATCAAAGGGGATGACTCAACTAAAAGGTAAGTCTTATAGCAATCAAAGGGGATGACTCGACTAAAAGGTACGTTATATAGGAATCAAAGGGGATGACTCGACTAAAAGGTACGTCTTATAGGAATCAAGGGAAATGACTCGACTAAAAGGTACGTATTCTAGGGGTCAAAGTGGATGACTCGACTAAAAGGTACGTCTTATAGGAATCAAAGGAAATGACTAGACTAAAAGGTACGTCTTATAGGAATCAAAGGAAATGACTCGACTAAAAGGTACGTCTTCTAGGGGTCATAGGGGATGACTTGACTAAAAGGTACGTCTTATAGGAATCAAAGGGGATGACTCGACTAAAAGGTACGTCTTATAGGAATCTAAGGGGCTGACTCGACTAAAAGGTACGTCTTATAGGAATCAAAGGAAATGACTCGACTAAAAGGTACGTCTTATAGGAATTAAAGGGGATGACTCAACTAAAAGGTAAGTCTTATAGGAATCAAAGGGAATGACTCGACTAAATGGTACGTCTTAAAGGAATCAAGGGTAATGACTCGACTAAAAGGTACTTCTTCTAGGAATCAAAGGGGATGACTCTACTAAAAGGTACGTCTTATAGGAATCAAAAGGGATGACTCGACTAAAAGGTACGTCTTAAAGGAATCAAGGGAAATGACTCGACTAAAAGGTGCGTCTTCTAGGAATCAAAGGGGATGACTCGACTAAAAGAAACGTCTTATAGGAATCAAAGGAAATGACCCGACTAAATGGTACGTCTTTTAGGAATCAAAGGGGATGACTCAACTAAAAGGTAAGTCTTATAGGAATCAAAGGGGATGACTCGACTAAAAGGTACGTTTTATAGGAATCAAAGGGGATGACTCGACTAAAAGGTACGTCTTATAGGAATCAAGGAAATGACTCGACTAAAAGGTACGTATTCTAGGGGTCAAAGTGGATGACTCGACTAAAAGGTACGTCTTATAGGAATCAAAGGAAATGACTAGACTAAAAGGTACGTCTTATAGGAATCAAAGGAAATGACTCGACTAAAAGGTACGTCTTCTAGGGGTCAAAGGGGATGACTCGACTAAAAGGTACATCTTATAGGAATCAAAGGGGATGACTCGACTAAAAGGTACGTCTTATAGGAATCAAAGGGGCTGACTCGACTAAAAGGTACGTGTTATAGGAATCAAGGGAAATGACTCAACTAAAAGGCACATCTTTTAGGAATCAAAGGGGATGACTCGACTAAAAGGTACGTCTTATAGGAATCAAAGGGGATGACTCGACCAAAAGATACGTCTTATAGGAATCAAAGGGGATGACTCGACTAAAAGGTATGTCTTATAGGAATCAAAAGGAATGACTCGACTAAAAGATGCGTCATATAGGAATCAAAGAAAATGACTCGACTAAAAGGTACGTTTTATAGTAATCAAAGGGGATGACTAAACTAAAAGGTATGTCTTATAGGAATCAAAGGGGATGACTCGACTAAAAGGTACGTCTTATAGGAATCATAGGGAATGACTCGACTAAAAGGTACGTCTTAAAGGAATCAAGGGTAATGACTCGACTAAAAGGTACGTCTTCTAGGAATAAAAGGGGATGACTCGACTAAAAGGTACGTCTTATAGGAATCAAAGGGGATGACTCGACTAAAAGGTACGTCTTAAAGGAATCAAGGGAAATGACTCGACTAAAAGGTGCGTCTTCTAGGAATCAATGGGGATGACTCGACTAAAAGAAACGTCTTATAGGAATCAAAGGAAATGACCCGACTAAAAGGTATGTCTTTTAGGAATCAAAGGGGATGACTCAACTAAAAGGTAAGTCTTATAGGAATCAAAGGGAATGACTCGACTAAAAGGTACGTTTTATAGGAATCAAAGGGGATGACTCGACTAAAAGGTACGTCTTATAGGAATCAAGGAAATGACTCGACTAAAAGGTACGTATTCTAGGGGTCAAAGTGGATGACTCGACTAAAAGGTACGTCTTATAGGAATCAAAGGAAATGACTAGACTAAAAGGTACGTCTTATAGGAATCAAAGGAAATGACTCGACTAAAAGGTACGTCTTCTAGGGGTCAATGGGGATGACTCGACTAAAAGGTACGTCTTATAGGAATCACAGGGGATGACTCGACTAAAAGGTACGTCTTATAGGAATCAAAGGGGCTGACTCGACTAAAAGGTACGTGTTATAGGTATCAAGGGAAATGACTCAACTAAAAGGCACATCTTTTAGGAATCAAAGGGGATGACTCCACTAAAAGGTACGACTTATAGGAATCAAAGGGGATGACTCGACCATAAGGTACGTCTTATAGGAATCCAAGGGGATGACTCGACTAAAAGGTACGTCTTATAGGAATCAAAGTGGATGACTCGACTAAAAGGTACGTCTATAGGAATCAAAGGGGATGACTCGACTAAATGGTATGTCTTATAGGAATCAAAAGGGATGACTCGACTAAAAGATACGTCATATAGGAATCAAAGGAAATGACTCGACTAAAAGGTACGTCTTCTAGGGGTCAAAGGGGATGAATCAACTAAAAGGTACGTCTTCTAGGGGTCAAGGGGGAATGATTCGACTAAAAGGTACGTCTTATACGAATCAACAGGTATAACTCAACTAAAAGGTATGTCTTATAGGAATCTAAGGGGATGACTCGACTAAAAGGTACGTCATATAGGAATCAAAGGGATGGCTCGACTAAAAGGTACGTCTTAAAGGAATAAAGGGAAATGACTCGATTAAAAGGTACGTCTTCTAGGAATCAAAGGGGATGACTCGACTAAAAGGTACGTCTTATAGGAATCAAAGGGGATGACTCGACTAAAAGGTACGTCTTATGGGAATCAACGGGGATGACTCGACTAAAAGGTACATCTTATAGGAATCAAAGGAAATGACTCGACTAAAAGGTACGTATTCTAGGGGTCAAAGGGGATGACTCGACTAAAAGGTACGTTTTATAGGAAACAAAGGGGATGACTCGACTAAAAGGAACGTCTTATAGGAATCAAGGGAAATGACTCGACTAAAAGGTACGTCTTATAGGAATCAAAGGAAATGACTCAATTAAAAGGTACGTCATATACGAATCAAAGGAGATGACTCAACTAAAAGGTACGTCTTATAGGAATCAAAGGGGATGACTCGACTAAAAGGTACGTCTTATAGGAATCAAGGGAAATGACTCGACTGAAAGGTACGTCTTCAAGGAATCAACGGAAATGACTCAACTAAAAGGTACGTCTTCTAGGAATCAAAGGGGAGGACTCGACTAAAAGAAACGTCTTATAGGAATCAAAGGAAATGACTCGACTAAAAGGTACGTCTTTTAGGAATCAAAGGGGATGACTCAACTAAAAGGTAAGTCTTATAGCAATCAAAGGGGATGACTCGACTAAAAGGTACGTTATATAGGAATCAAAGGGGATGACTCGACTAAAAGGTACGTCTTATAGGAATCAAGGGAAATGACTCGACTAAAAGGTACGTATTCTAGGGGTCAAAGTGGATGACTCGACTAAAAGGTACGTCTTATAGGAATCAAAGGAAATGACTAGACTAAAAGGTACGTCTTATAGGAATCAAAGGAAATGACTCGACTAAAAGGTACGTCTTCTAGGGGTCATAGGGGATGACTTGACTAAAAGGTACGTCTTATAGGAATCAAAGGGGATGACTCGACTAAAAGGTACGTCTTATAGGAATCTAAGGGGCTGACTCGACTAAAAGGTACGTCTTATAGGAATCAAAGGAAATGACTCGACTAAAAGGTACGTCTTATAGGAATTAAAGGGGATGACTCAACTAAAAGGTAAGTCTTATAGGAATCAAAGGGGATGACTCGACTAAAAGGTACGTTTTATAGGAATCAAAGGGGATGACTCGACTAAAAGGTACGTCTTAAAGGAATCAAGGGAAATGACTCGACTAAAAGGTACGTCTTCTAGGAATCAAAGGGGATGACTCGACTAAAAGGTACGTCTTATAGGAATCAAAGGGGATGACTCGACTAAAAGGTACGTCTTAAAGGAATCAAGGGAAATGACTCGACTAAAAGGTACGTCTTCTAGGAATCAAAGGGGATGACTCGACTAAAAGAAACGTCTTATAGGGATCAAAGGAAATGACTCGACTAAGAGGTACGTCTTTTAGGAATCAAAGGGGATGACTCAACTAAAAGGTAAGTCTTATAGGAATCAAAGGGGATGACTCGACTAAAAGGTACGTTTTGCAGGAATCAAAGGGGATGACTCGACTAAAAGGTACGTCTTATAGCAAACAAGGGAAATGACTCGACTAAAAGGTACGTATTCTAGGGGTCAAAGTGGATGACTCGACAAAAAGGTACGTCTTATAGGAATCAAAGGAAATGACAAGACTAAAAGGTACGTCTTATAGGAATCAAAGGAAATGACTCAACTAAAAGGAACGTCTTCTAGGGGTCAAAGGGGATGACTCTACTATAAGGTACGTCTTATAGGAATCAAGGGAAATGACTCAACTAAAAGGCACATCTTTTAGGAATCAAAGGGGATGACTCGACTAAAAGGTACGTCTTATAGGAATCAAAGGGGATGACTCGACCAAAAGGTACGTCTTATAGGAATCCAAGGGGATGACTCCACTAAAAGGTACGTCTTATAGGAATCAAAGGAAATGACTTGACTAAAAGGTACGTCTTATAGGAATTAAAAGGGATGACACAACTAAAAGGTAAGTCTTATAGGAATCAAAGGGGATGACTCGACTAAAAGGTACGTTTTATAGGAATCAGAGGGGATGACTCGACTAAAAGGTACGTCTTAAAGGAATCAAGGGAAATGACTCGACTAAAAGGTACGTCTTCTAGGAATCAAAGGGGATGACTCGACTAAAAGGTACGTCTTATAGGAATCAAAGGGGATGACTCGACTAAAAGGTAAGTCTTAATGGAATCAAGGGAAATGACTCGACTAAAAGGTACGTCTTCTAGGAATCAAAGGGGATGACTCGACTAAAAGAAACGTCTTATAGGGATCAAAGGAAATGACTCGACTAAAAGGTACGTCTTTTAGGAATCAAAGGGGATGACACAACTAAAAGGTAAGTCTTATAGGAATCAAAGGGGATGACTCGACTAAAAGGTACGTTTTATAGGAATCAAAGGGGATAACTCGACTAAAAGGTACGTCTTATAGGAATCAAGGGAAATGACTCGACTAAAAGGTACGTATTCTAGGGGTCAAAGTGGATGACTCGACTATAAGGTACGTCTTATAGGAATCAAAGGAAATGACTAGACTATAAGGTACGTCTTATAGGAATCAAACTAAATGACTCGACTAAAAGGTACGTCTTCTAGGGGTCAAAGGGGATGACTCGACTATAAGGTACGTCTTATAGGAATCAAAGGGGATGACTCGACTAAAAGGTACGTCTTATAGGAATCAAAGGGGCTGACTCCACTAAAAGGTACGTTTTATAGGAATCAAGGGAAATGACTCAACTAAAAGGCACATCTTTTAGGAATCAAAGGGGATGACTCGACTAAAAGGTACGTCTTATAGGACTCAAAGGGGATGACTCGACCAAAAGATACGTCTTATAGGAATCCAAGGGGATGACTCGACTAAAAGGTACGTCTTATAGGAATCAAAGTGGATGACTCGACTAAATGGTACGTTTTATAGGAATCAAAGGAAATGACTCGACTAAAAGGTACGTCTTATAGGAATTAAAGGGGATGACTCAACTAAAAGGTAAGTCTTATAGGAATCAATGGGGATGACTCGACTAAAAGGTACGTTTTATAGGAATCAAAGGGGATGACTCGACTAAAAGGTACGTCTTATAGGAATCAAGGGAAATGACTCGACTAAAAGGTACGTTTTCTAGGAATCAAAGGAAATGACTCAACTAAAAGGTACATCATATACGAATCAAAGGAGATGACTCAACTAAAAGGTACGTCTTATAGGAATCTAAGGGGATGACTCAACTAAAAGGTACGTCTTAGAGGAATCAAGGGAAATGACTCGACTAAAAGGTACGTCTTCAAGGAATCAAAGGAAATGACTCAACTAAAAGGTACGTCTTTTAGGAATCAAAGGGGATGACTCGACTAAAAGGTACGTCTTATAGGAATCAAAGGGGATGACTCGACTAAAAGGTAAGTCTTACAGGAATCAAAGGAAATGACTCGACTTAAAGGTACGTATTCTAGGGGTCGTAGGGGATGACTCGACTAAAAGGTACGTTTTATAGGAATCAAAGGGGATGACTCGACTAAAAGGTACGTCTTATAGGAATCAAGGGAAATGACTCGACTAAAAGGTACGTCATAGGAATCAAAGGAAATGACTCAACTAAAAGGTACGTCTTATACGAATCAAAGGAGATGACTCAACTAAAAGGTACGTCTTATAGGATTCAAGGGAAATGACTCGACTAAAAGGTACGTCTTTAAGGAATCAAAGGAAATGACTCAAATAAAAGGTACGTCTTATAGGAATCAAAGGGGATGACTCGACTAAAAGGTATGTATTCTAGGGGTCAAAGTGGATGACGCGACTAAACGGTACGTCTTATAGTAATCAAAGGAAATGACTCGACTAAAAGGTTCGTCTTATAGGAATCAAAGGAAATGACTCGACTAAAAGGTACGTCTTCTAGGGGTCAAAGGAGATAACTCGACCAAAAGGTACGTCTTATAGGAATCAAAGGGGATGACTCGACTAAAAGGTACGTCTTATAGGAATCAAGGAAATGACTCGACTAAAAGGTACGTATTCTAGGGGTCAAAGTGGATGACTCGACTAAAAGGTACGTCTTATAGGAATCAAAGGAAATGACTAGACTAAAAGGTACGTCTTATAGGAATCAAAGGAAATGACTCGACTAAAAGGTACGTCTTCTAGGGGTCAATGGGGATGACTCGACTAAAAGGTACGTCTTATAGGAATCACAGGGGATGACTCGACTAAAAGGTACGTCTTATAGGAATCAAAGGGGCTGACTCGACTAAAAGGTACGTGTTATAGGAATCAAGGGAAATGACTCAACTAAAAGGCATATCTTTTAGGAATCAAAGGGGATGACTCCACTAAAAGGTACGACTTATAGGAATCAAAGGGGATGACTCGACCATAAGGTACGTCTTATAGGAATCCAAGGGGATGACTCGACTAAAAGGTACGTCTTATAGGAATCAAAGTGGATGACTCGACTAAAAGGTACGTCTATAGGAATCAAAGGGGATGACTCGACTAAATGGTATGTCTTATAGGAATCAAAAGGGATGACTCGACTAAAAGATACGTCATATAGGAATCAAAGGAAATGACTCGACTAAAAGGTACGTCTTCTAGGGGTCAAAGGGGATGAATCAACTAAAAGGTACGTCTTCTAGGGGTCAAGGGGGAATGATTCGACTAAAAGGTACGTCTTATACGAATCAACAGGTATAACTCAACTAAAAGGTATGTCTTATAGGAATCTAAGGGGATGACTCGACTAAAAGGTACGTCATATAGGAATCAAAGGGATGGCTCGACTAAAAGGTACGTCTTAAAGGAATAAAGGGAAATGACTCGATTAAAAGGTACGTCTTCTAGGAATCAAAGGGGATGACTCGACTAAAAGGTACGTCTTATAGGAATCAAAGGGGATGACTCGACTAAAAGGTACGTCTTATGGGAATCAACGGGGATGACTCGACTAAAAGGTACATCTTATAGGAATCAAAGGAAATGACTCGACTAAAAGGTACGTATTCTAGGGGTCAAAGGGGATGACTCGACTAAAAGGTACGTTTTATAGGAAACAAAGGGGATGACTCGACTAAAAGGAACGTCTTATAGGAATCAAGGGAAATGACTCGACTAAAAGGTACGTCTTATAGGAATCAAAGGAAATGACTCAATTAAAAGGTACGTCATATACGAATCAAAGGAGATGACTCAACTAAAAGGTACGTCTTATAGGAATCAAAGGGGATGACTCGACTAAAAGGTACGTCTTATAGGAATCAAGGGAAATGACTCGACTGAAAGGTACGTCTTCAAGGAATCAACGGAAATGACTCAACTAAAAGGTACGTCTTCTAGGAATCAAAGGGGAGGACTCGACTAAAAGAAACGTCTTATAGGAATCAAAGGAAATGACTCGACTAAAAGGTACGTCTTTTAGGAATCAAAGGGGATGACTCAACTAAAAGGTAAGTCTTATAGCAATCAAAGGGGATGACTCGACTAAAAGGTACGTTATATAGGAATCAAAGGGGATGACTCGACTAAAAGGTACGTCTTATAGGAATCAAGGGAAATGACTCGACTAAAAGGTACGTATTCTAGGGGTCAAAGTGGATGACTCGACTAAAAGGTACGTCTTATAGGAATCAAAGGAAATGACTAGACTAAAAGGTACGTCTTATAGGAATCAAAGGAAATGACTCGACTAAAAGGTACGTCTTATAGGAATCAAAGGGGATGACTCGACTAAAAGGTATGTCTTATAGGAATCAAAAGGAATGACTCGACTAAAAGATGCGTCATATAGGAATCAAAGAAAATGACTCGACTAAAAGGTACGTTTTATAGGAATCAAAGGGGATGACTAAACTAAAAGGAATGTCTTATAGGAATCAAAGGGGATGACTCGACAAAAAGGTACGTCTTATAGGAATCAAAGGGAATGACTCGACTAAATGGTACGTCTTAAAGGAATCAAGGGTAATGACTCGACTAAAAGGTACTTCTTCTAGGAATCAAAGGGGATGACTCTACTAAAAGGTACGTCTTATAGGAATCAAAAGGGATGACTCGACTAAAAGGTACGTCTTAAAGGAATCAAGGGAAATGACTCGACTAAAAGGTGCGTCTTCTAGGAATCAAAGGGGATGACTCGACTAAAAGAAACGTCTTATAGGAATCAAAGGAAATGACCCGACTAAATGGTACGTCTTTTAGGAATCAAAGGGGATGACTCAACTAAAAGGTAAGTCTTATAGGAATCAAAGGGGATGACTCGACTAAAAGGTACGTTTTATAGGAATCAAAGGGGATGACTCGACTAAAAGGTACGTCATATAGGAATCAAGGAAATGACTCGACTAAAAGGTACGTATTCTAGGGGTCAAAGTGGATGACTCGACTAAAAGGTACGTCTTATAGGAATCAAAGGAAATGACTAGACTAAAAGGTACGTCTTATAGGAATCAAAGGAAATGACTCGACTAAAAGGTACGTCTTCTAGGGGTCAAAGGGGATGACTCGACTAAAAGGTACATCTTATAGGAATCAAAGGGGATGACTCGACTAAAAGGTACGTCTTATAGGAATCAAAGGGGCTGACTCGACTAAAAGGTACGTGTTATAGGAATCAAGGGAAATGACTCAACTAAAAGGCACATCTTTTAGGAATCAAAGGGGATGACTCGACTAAAAGGTACGTCTTATAGGAATCAAAGGGGATGACTCGACCAAAAGATACGTCTTATAGGAATCAAAGGGGATGACTCGACTAAAAGGTATGTCTTATAGGAATCAAAAGGAATGACTCGACTAAAAGATGCGTCATATAGGAATCAAAGAAAATGACTCGACTAAAAGGTACGTTTTATAGTAATCAAAGGGGATGACTAAACTAAAAGGTATGTCTTATAGGAATCAAAGGGGATGACTCGACTAAAAGGTACGTCTTATAGGAATCATAGGGAATGACTGGACTAAAAGGTACGTCTTAAAGGAATCAAGGGTTATGACTCGACTAAAAGGTACGTCTTCTAGGAATAAAAGGGGATGACTCGACTAAAAGGTACGTCTTATAGGAATCAAAGGGGATGACTCGACTAAAAGGTACGTCTTAAAGGAATCAAGGGAAATGACTCGACTAAAAGGTGCGTCTTCTAGGAATCAATGGGGATGACTCGACTAAAAGAAACGTCTTATAGGAATCAAAGGAAATGACCCGACTAAAAGGTATGTCTTTTAGGAATCAAAGGGGATGACTCAACTAAAAGGTAAGTCTTATAGGAATCAAAGGGAATGACTCGACTAAAAGGTACGTTTTATAGGAATCAAAGGGGATGACTCGACTAAAAGGTACGTCTTATAGGAATCAAGGAAATGACTCGACTAAAAGGTACGTATTCTAGGGGTCAAAGTGGATGACTCGACTAAAAGGTACGTCTTATAGGAATCAAAGGAAATGACTAGACTAAAAGGTACGTCTTATAGGAATCAAAGGAAATGACTCGACTAAAAGGTACGTCTTCTAGGGGTCAATGGGGATGACTCGACTAAAAGGTACGTCTTATAGGAATCACAGGGGATGACTCGACTAAAAGGTACGTCTTATAGGAATCAAAGGGGCTGACTCGACTAAAAGGTACGTGTTATAGGAATCAAGGGAAATGACTCAACTAAAAGGCACATCTTTTAGGAATCAAAGGGGATGACTCCACTAAAAGGTACGACTTATAGGAATCAAAGGGGATGACTCGACCATAAGGTACGTCTTATAGGAATCCAAGGGGATGACTCGACTAAAAGGTACGTCTTATAGGAATCAAAGTGGATGACTCGACTAAAAGGTACGTCTATAGGAATCAAAGGGGATGACTCGACTAAATGGTATGTCTTATAGGAATCAGAAGGGATGACTCGACTAAAAGATACGTCATATAGGAATCAAAGGAAATGACTCGACTAAAAGGTACGTCTTCTAGGGGTCAAAGGGGATGAATCAACTAAAAGGTACGTCTTCTAGGGGTCAAGGGGGAATGATTCGACTAAAAGGTACGTCTTATACGAATCAACAGGTATAACTCAACTAAAAGGTATGTCTTATAGGAATCTAAGGGGATGACTCGACTAAAAGGTACGTCATATAGGAATCAAAGGGATGGCTCGACTAAAAGGTACGTCTTAAAGGAATAAAGGGAAATGACTCGATTAAAAGGTACGTCTTCTAGGAATCAAAGGGGATGACTCGACTAAAAGGTACGTCTTATAGGAATCAAAGGGGATGACTCGACTAAAAGGTACGTCTTATGGGAATCAACGGGGATGACTCGACTAAAAGGTACATCTTATAGGAATCAAAGGAAATGACTCGACTAAAAGGTACGTATTCTAGGGGTCAAAGGGGATGACTCGACTAAAAGGTACGTTTTATAGGAAACAAAGGGGATGACTCGACTAAAAGGAACGTCTTATAGGAATCAAGGGAAATGACTCGACTAAAAGGTACGTCTTATAGGAATCAAAGGAAATGACTCAATTAAAAGGTACGTCATATACGAATCAAAGGAGATGACTCAACTAAAAGGTACGTCTTATAGGAATCAAAGGGGATGACTCGACTAAAAGGTACGTCTTATAGGAATCAAGGGAAATGACTCGACTGAAAGGTACGTCTTCAAGGAATCAACGGAAATGACTCAACTAAAAGGTACGTCTTCTAGGAATCAAAGGGGAGGACTCGACTAAAAGAAACGTCTTATAGGAATCAAAGGAAATGACTCGACTAAAAGGTACGTCTTTTAGGAATCAAAGGGGATGACTCAACTAAAAGGTAAGTCTTATAGCAATCAAAGGGGATGACTCGACTAAAAGGTACGTTATATAGGAATCAAAGGGGATGACTCGACTAAAAGGTACGTCTTATAGGAATCAAGGGAAATGACTCGACTAAAAGGTACGTATTCTAGGGGTCAAAGTGGATGACTCGACTAAAAGGTACGTCTTATAGGAATCAAAGGAAATGACTAGACTAAAAGGTACGTCTTATAGGAATCAAAGGAAATGACTCGACTAAAAGGTACGTCTTCTAGGGGTCATAGGGGATGACTTGACTAAAAGGTACGTCTTATAGGAATCAAAGGGGATGACTCGACTAAAAGGTACGTCTTATAGGAATCTAAGGGGCTGACTCGACTAAAAGGTACGTCTTATAGGAATCAAAGGAAATGACTCGACTAAAAGGTACGTCTTATAGGAATTAAAGGGGATGACTCAACTAAAAGGTAAGTCTTATAGGAATCAAAGGGGATGACTCGACTAAAAGGTACGTTTTATAGGAATCAAAGGGGATGACTCGACTAAAAGGTACGTCTTAAAGGAATCAAGGGAAATGACTCGACTAAAAGGTACGTCTTCTAGGAATCAAAGGGGATGACTCGACTAAAAGGTACGTCTTATAGGAATCAAAGGGGATGACTCGACTAAAAGGTACGTCTTAAAGGAATCAAGGGAAATGACTCGACTAAAAGGTACGTCTTCTAGGAATCAAAGGGGATGACTCGACTAAAAGAAACGTCTTATAGGGATCAAAGGAAATGACTCGACTAAGAGGTACGTCTTTTAGGAATCAAAGGGGATGACTCAACTAAAAGGTAAGTCTTATAGGAATCAAAGGGGATGACTCGACTAAAAGGTACGTTTTGCAGGAATCAAAGGGGATGACTCGACTAAAAGGTACGTCTTATAGCAAACAAGGGAAATGACTCGACTAAAAGGTACGTATTCTAGGGGTCAAAGTGGATGACTCGACAAAAAGGTACGTCTTATAGGAATCAAAGGAAATGACAAGACTAAAAGGTACGTCTTATAGGAATCAAAGGAAATGACTCAACTAAAAGGAACGTCTTCTAGGGGTCAAAGGGGATGACTCTACTATAAGGTACGTCTTATAGGAATCAAGGGAAATGACTCAACTAAAAGGCACATCTTTTAGGAATCAAAGGGGATGACTCGACTAAAAGGTACGTCTTATAGGAATCAAAGGGGATGACTCGACCAAAAGGTACGTCTTATAGGAATCCAAGGGGATGACTCGACTAAAAGGTACGTCTTATAGGAATCAAAGGAAATGACTTGACTAAAAGGTACGTCTTATAGGAATTAAAAGGGATGACACAACTAAAAGGTAAGTCTTATAGGAATCAAAGGGGATGACTCGACTAAAAGGTACGTTTTATAGGAATCAGAGGGGATGACTCGACTAAAAGGTACGTCTTAAAGGAATCAAGGGAAATGACTCGACTAAAAGGTACGTCTTCTAGGAATCAAAGGGGATGACTCGACTAAAAGGTACGTCTTATAGGAATCAAAGGGGATGACTCGACTAAAAGGTAAGTCTTAATGGAATCAAGGGAAATGACTCGACTAAAAGGTACGTCTTCTAGGAATCAAAGGGGATGACTCGACTAAAAGAAACGTCTTATAGGGATCAAAGGAAATGACTCGACTAAAAGGTACGTCTTTTAGGAATCAAAGGGGATGACACAACTAAAAGGTAAGTCTTATAGGAATCAAAGGGGATGACTCGACTAAAAGGTACGTTTTATAGGAATCAAAGGGGATAACTCGACTAAAAGGTACGTCTTATAGGAATCAAGGGAAATGACTCGACTAAAAGGTACGTATTCTAGGGGTCAAAGTGGATGACTCGACTATAAGGTACGTCTTATAGGAATCAAAGGAAATGACTAGACTATAAGGTACGTCTTATAGGAATCAAACTAAATGACTCGACTAAAAGGTACGTCTTCTAGGGGTCAAAGGGGATGACTCGACTATAAGGTACGTCTTATAGGAATCAAAGGGGATGACTCGACTAAAAGGTACGTCTTATAGGAATCAAAGGGGCTGACTCCACTAAAAGGTACGTTTTATAGGAATCAAGGGAAATGACACAACTAAAAGGCACATCTTTTAGGAATCAAAGGGGATGACTCGACTAAAAGGTACGTCTTATAGGACTCAAAGGGGATGACTCGACCAAAAGATACGTCTTATAGGAATCCAAGGGGATGACTCGACTAAAAGGTACGTCTTATAGGAATCAAAGTGGATGACTCGACTAAATGGTACGTTTTATAGGAATCAAAGGAAATGACTCGACTAAAAGGTACGTCTTATAGGAATTAAAGGGGATGACTCAACTAAAAGGTAAGTCTTATAGGAATCAATGGGGATGACTCGACTAAAAGGTACGTTTAATAGGAATCAAAGGGGATGACTCGACTAAAAGGTACGTCTTATAGGAATCAAGGGAAATGACTCGACTAAAAGGTACGTTTTCTAGGAATCAAAGGAAATGACTCAACTAAAAGGTACATCATATACGAATCAAAGGAGATGACTCAACTAAAAGGTACGTCTTATAGGAATCTAAGGGGATGACTCAACTAAAAGGTACGTCTTAGAGGAATCAAGGGAAATGACTCGACTAAAAGGTACGTCTTCAAGGAATCAAAGGAAATGACTCAACTAAAAGGTACGTCTTTTAGGAATCAAAGGGGATGACTCGACTAAAAGGTACGTCTTATAGGAATCAAAGGGGATGACTCGACTAAAAGGTAAGTCTTACAGGAATCAAAGGAAATGACTCGACTTAAAGGTACGTATTCTAGGGGTCGTAGGGGATGACTCGACTAAAAGTTACGTTTTATAGGAATCAAAGGGGATGACTCGACTAAAAGGTACGTCTTATAGGAATCAAGGGAAATGACTCGACTAAAAGGTACGTCATAGGAATCAAAGGAAATGACTCAACTAAAAGGTACGTCTTATACGAATCAAAGGAGATGACTCAACTAAAAGGTACGTCTTATAGGATTCAAGGGAAATGACTCGACTAAAAGGTACGTCTTTAAGGAATCAAAGGAAATGACTCAAATAAAAGGTACGTCTTATAGGAATCAAAGGGGATGACTCGACTAAAAGGTATGTATTCTAGGGGTCAAAGTGGATGACGCGACTAAACGGTACGTCTTATAGTAATCAAAGGAAATGACTCGACTAAAAGGTTCGTCTTATAGGAATCAAAGGAAATGACTCGACTAAAAGGTACGTCTTCTAGGGGTCAAAGGAGATAACTCGACCAAAAGGTACGTCTTATAGGAATCAAAGGGGATGACTCAACTAAAAGGTACGTCTTATAGGAATCAAAGGGGCTGACTCGACTAAAAGGTACGTCTTATAGGAATCAAGGGAAATGACTCGACTAAAAGGCACATCATTTAGGAATCAAAGGGGATGACTCGACTAAAAGGTACGTCTTATAGGAATCAAAGGGGATGACTCAACCAAAAGGTACGCCTTATAGTAATCCAAGGGGATGACTCGACTAAAAGGTATGTCTTATAGGATTCAAAGTGGATGACTCGAATAAATGGTACGTCTTATCGGAATCAAAGGAAATGACTCGACTAAAAGGTACGTCTTATAGGAATTAAAGGGGATGACTCAACTAAAAGGTAAGTCTTATAGGAATCAAAGGGGATGACTCGACTAAAAGGTAAGTTTTATAGGAATCAAAGGGGATGACTCGACTAAAAGGTACGTCTTATAGGAATCAAGGGAAATGACTCGACTAAAAGGTACGTTTTCTAGGAATCAAAGGAAATGACTCAACTAAAAGGTACGTCATATACGAATCAAAGGAGATGACTCAACTAAAAGGTACGTCTTATTGGAATCTAAGGGGATGACTCAACTAAAAGGTACGTCATATAGGAATCAAAGGGGATGACTCGACTAAAATGTACTTC
Source organism: Capsicum pubescens (assembly GCA_030864215.1). Classification (NCBI taxonomy): domain Eukaryota; kingdom Viridiplantae; phylum Streptophyta; class Magnoliopsida; order Solanales; family Solanaceae; genus Capsicum; species Capsicum pubescens. The sequence continues at coordinate 268,595,334 of CM061545.1, read as the reverse complement.
TTATAGGAATCAAAGGGGCTGACTCGACTTAAAGGTAAGTCTTATAGGAATCAAGGGAAATGACCCGACTAAAAGACACATCTTTTAGGAATCAAAGTGGATGACTCGACTAAAAGATACGTCTTATAGGAATCAAAGAGGATGACTCGACCAAAAGGAATGTCTTATAGGAATCCAAGCGGATGACTCGACTAAAAGGTACGTCTTATAGGAATCAAAGTGGATGACTCGACAAAATGGTACGTCTTATAGGAATGAAAGGAAATGACTCGACTAAAAGGTTCGTCTTATAGGAATCAAAGGGGATGACTCAACTAAAAGGTAAGTCTTATAGGAATCAAAGGGGATGACTCGACTAAAAGGTACGTTTTATAGGAATCAAAGGGGATGACTCGACTAAAAGGTACGTCTTATAGGAATCTAGGGAAATGACTCGACTAAAAGGTATGTTTTCTAGGAATCAAAGGAAATGACTCAACTAAAAGGTACGTCATATACGAATCAAAGGAGATGACTCAACTAAAAGGTACGTCTTATAGGAATCAAAAGGAATGACTCGACTAAAAGGTACGTCTTATAGGAATCAAGGGAAATGACTCGACTAAAATGTTCGTCTTCAAGGAATCAAAGGAAATGACTCAACTAAAAGGTACGTCTTATAGGAATCAAAGGGGATGACTCGACTAAAAGGTACGTATTCTAGGGGTCAAATTGGATGACTCGACTAAAAGGTACGTCTTATAGGAATCAAAGGAAATGACTCGACTAAAAGGTACGTCTTATAGGAATCAAAGGAAATGACTCGACTAAAAGGTACGTCTTCTAGGGGTCAAAGGGAATGACTCGACTAAAAGGTAAGTCTTATAGGAATCAAAGGGGATGACTCGACTAAAAGGTACGTCTTATAGGAATCATGGGAAATGACTCGACTAAAAGGTACGTCTTCAAGGAATCAAAGGAAATGACTCAACTAAAAGGTACGTCTTATAGAAATCAAAGGGGATGACTCGACTAAAAGGTACGTTTTATAGGAATCAAAGGGGATGACTCGACTAAAAGGTACGTTTTCTAGGAATCAAGGGAAATGACTCGACTAAAAGGTATGTTTTCTAGGAATCAAAGGGGATGACTTGACTAAAAGGTACGTCTTATAGGAATCAAGGGAAATGACTCGACTAAAAGGTACATTTTCTAGGAATCGAAGGAAATGACTAAACTAAAAGGTACGTCATATTCGAATCAAAGGAGATGACTCAACAAAAAGGTACGTCTTATAGGAATCTAAGGGGATGACTCAACTAAAAGGTACGTCTTATAGGAATCAAAGGGGATGAATCGACTAAAAGGTACGTATTCTAGGGGTCAAAGTGGATGACTCGACTAAAAGGTACGTCTTATAGGAAACAAAGGAAATGACTCGACTAAAAGGTACGTCTTATAGTAATCAAAGGAAATGACTCGCCTAAAAGGTACGTCTTCTAGTGGTCAAAGAGAATGACTCGACTAAAAGGTACGTCTTAAAGGAATCAAAGGGGATGACTCGACCAAAAGGTACTCCTTATAGGAATCCAAGGGGATGACTCGACTAAAAGCTACGTCTTATAGGAATCAAAGTGGATGACTCGACTAAATGGTACGTCTTATAGGAATCAAAGGAAATGACTCGACTAAAAGGTACGTATTCTAGGGGTCAAAGTGGATGACTCGACTAAAAGGTACGTCTTATAGGAATCAAAGGAAATGACTCGACTAAAAGGTTCGTCTTATAGGAATCAAGGGAAATGACTTGACTAAAAGGCACGTCATTTAGGAATCAAGGGGATGACTCGACTAAAAGGTACGTCTTATAGGAATCAAAGGGGATGACTCGACCAAAAGGTATGTCTTATAGGAATCCAAGGGGATGACTCGACTAAAAGGTACGTCTTATAGGAATCAAAGTGCATGACTCGACTAAATGGTACGTCTTATAGAAATCAAAGGAAATGACTCGACTAAAAGGTACGTCTTATAGGAATTAAAGGGGATGACTCAACTAAAAGGTATGTCTTATAGGAATCAAAGGGGATGACTTGACTAAAAGGTACGTTTTATAGGAATCAAATGGGATGACTCGACTAAAAGGTACGTCTTATAGGAATCTAGGGAAATGACTCGACTAAAAGGTACGTTTTCTAGGAATGAAAGGAAATGACTCAACTAAAAGGTACGTCATATACGAATCAAAGGAGATGACTCAACTAAAAGGTATGTCTTATAGGAATCAAAGGGGATAACTCGACTAAAAGGTACGTCTTATAGGAATCAAGGGAAATGACTCGACTAAAAGGTACGTCTTCAAGGAATCAAAGGAAATGACTCAACTAAAAGGTACGTCTTATAGGAATCAAAGGGGATGACTCGACTAAAAGGTACGAATTCTAGGGGTCAAAGTGGATGACTCGACTAAAAGGTACGTCTTATAGGAATCAAAGGAAATGACTCGACTAAAAGGTACGTCTTATAGGAATCAAAGGAAATGACTCTACTAAAAGGTACGTCTCCTAGGGGTCAAAGGGAATGACTCGACTAAAAGGTACGTCTTATAGGAATCAAAGGGGATGACTCGACTAAAAGGTACGTCTTATAGGAATCATGGGAAATGACTCGACTAAAAGGTACGTCTTCAAGGAATCAAAGGAAATGACTCAACTAAAAGGTACGTCTTATAGAAATCAAAGGGGATGACTCGACTAAAAGGTACGTATTCTAGGGGTCAAAGTGGATGACTCGACTAAAAGGTACATCTTATAGGAATGAAAGGAAATGACTCGACTAAAAGGTTCGTCTTATAGGAATCAAGGGAAATGACTCGACAAAAAGGCACGTCTTCTAGGGGTCAAAGGGAATAACTCGACTAAAAGGTACGTCTTATAAGAATCAAAGGGGATGACTCGACTAAAAGGTACGTCTTATAGGAATCATGGGAAATGACTCGACTAAAAGGTACGTCTTCAAGGAATCAAAGGAAATGACTCAACTAAAAGGTACGTCTTATAGGAATCAAAGGGGATGACTCGACTAAAAGGTACGTTTTATAGGAATCAAAGGGGATGACTCGACTAAAAGGTACGTCTTATAGGAATCTAGGGAAATGACTCGACTAAAAGGTACATTTTCTAGGAATGAAAGGAAATGACTTAACTAAAAGGTACGTCATATACGAATCAAAGGAGATGACTCAACTAAAAGGTAGGTCTTATAGGAATCAAAGGGGATAACTCGACTAAAAGGTACGTCTTATAGGAATCAAGGGAAATGACTCGACTAAAAGGTACGTCTTCAAGGAATCAAAGGAAATGACTCAACTAAAAGGTACGTCTTATAGGAGTCAAAGGGGATGACTCGACTAAAAGGAACGAATTCTAGGGGTCAAAGTGGATGACTCGACTAAAAGGTACGTCTTATAGGAATCAAAGGAAATGACTCGACTAAAAGGTACGTCTTATAGGAATCAAAGGAAATGACTCGACTAAAAGATACGTCTCCTAGGGGTCAAAGGGGATGACTCGACTAAAAGGTACGTCTTACAGGAATCAAAGGGGATGACTCGACTAAAAGGTACGTCTTATAGGAATCAAAGGGGCTGTCTCAACTAAAAGGTACGTCTTATAGGAATCAAGGGAAATGACTCGACTAAAAGGCACATCTTTTAGGAATCAAAGGGGATGACTCGACTAAAAGGTACGTCTTATAGGAATCAAAGAGGATGACTCGACCAAAAGGTACGCCTTATAGGAATCCAAGGGGATGACTCGACTAAAAGGTGCGTCTTATAGGAATCAAAGTGGATGACTCGACTAAATGGTACGTCTTATAGGAATCAAAGAAAATGACTCGACTAAAAGGTACGACTTATAGGAATTAAAGGGGATGACTAAACTAACAGGTAAGTCTTATAGGAATCAAAGGGAATGACTCGACTAAAAGGTACGTTTTATAGGAATCAAAGGGGATGACTCGACTAAAAGGTACGTTTTCTAGGAATCAAGGGAAATGACTCGACTAAAAGGTATGTTTTCTAGGAATCAAAGGGGATGACTTGACTAAAAGGTACGTCTTATAGGAATCAAGGGAAATGACTCGACTAAAAGGTACATTTTCTAGGAATCGAAGGAAATGACTAAACTAAAAGGTACGTCATATTCGAATTAAAGGAGATGACTCAACAAAAAGGTACGTCTTATAGGAATCTAAGGGGATGACTCAACTAAAAGGTACGTCTTATAGGAATCAATGGGGATGACTCGACTAAAAGGTACTTCTTATTGGAATCAAAGGGGCTGACTCGACTAAAAGGTTCGTCTTATAGGAATCAAGGGAAATGACTTGACTAAAAGGCACATCTTTTAGGAATCCAAGGGGATGACTCGACTAAAAGATACGTCTTATAGGAATCAAAGGGGATGACTCGACCAAAAGGTATGTCTTATTGGAATCCAAGGGGATGACTCGACTAAAAGGTACGTCTTATAGGAATCAAAATGGATGACTCAACTAAATGGTACGTCTTATAGGAATCAAAGGAAATGACTCGACTAAAAGGTACGTCTTATAGGAATCAAAGGGGATGACTCAACTGAAAGATAAGTCTTATAGGAATCAAAGGGGATGACTCGACTAAAAGGTACGTTTTAAATGAATCAAAGGGGGTGACTCGACTAAAAGGTACATCTTATAGGAATCTAGGGAAATGACTCGACTAAAAGGTACGTTTTCTAGGAATCAAAGAAAATGACTCAACTAAATGGTACGTCATATACAAATCAAAGGGGATGACTCGACTAAAAGGTACGTCTTCAAGGAATCAAAGGAAATGACTCAACTAAAACGTACGTCTTATAGGAATCAAAGGGGATGACTCGACTAAAAGGTACGTCTTATAGGAATTAAAGGGGATGACTCAACTAAAAGGTAAGTCTTATAGGAATCAATGGGGATGACTCGACTAAAAGGTACGTTTAATAGGAATCAAAGGGGATGACTCGACTAAAAGGTACGTCTTATAGGAATCAAGGGAAATGACTCGACTAAAAGGTACGTTTTCTAGGAATCAAAGGAAATGACTCAACTAAAAGGTACATCATATACGAATCAAAGGAGATGACTCAACTAAAAGGTACGTCTTATAGGAATCTAAGGGGATGACTCAACTAAAAGGTACGTCTTAGAGGAATCAAGGGAAATGACTCGACTAAAAGGTACGTCTTCAAGGAATCAAAGGAAATGACTCAACTAAAAGGTACGTCTTTTAGGAATCAAAGGGGATGACTCGACTAAAAGGTACGTCTTATAGGAATCAAAGGGGATGACTCGACTAAAAGGTAAGTCTTACAGGAATCAAAGGAAATGACTCGACTTAAAGGTACGTATTCTAGGGGTCGTAGGGGATGACTCGACTAAAAGTTACGTTTTATAGGAATCAAAGGGGATGACTCGACTAAAAGGTACGTCTTATAGGAATCAAGGGAAATGACTCGACTAAAAGGTACGTCATAGGAATCAAAGGAAATGACTCAACTAAAAGGTACGTCTTATACGAATCAAAGGAGATGACTCAACTAAAAGGTACGTCTTATAGGATTCAAGGGAAATGACTCGACTAAAAGGTACGTCTTTAAGGAATCAAAGGAAATGACTCAAATAAAAGGTACGTCTTATAGGAATCAAAGGGGATGACTCGACTAAAAGGTATGTATTCTAGGGGTCAAAGTGGATGACGCGACTAAACGGTACGTCTTATAGTAATCAAAGGAAATGACTCGACTAAAAGGTTCGTCTTATAGGAATCAAAGGAAATGACTCGACTAAAAGGTACGTCTTCTAGGTGTCAAAGGAGATAACTCGACCAAAAGGTACGTCTTATAGGAATCAAAGGGGATGACTCAACTAAAAGGTACGTCTTATAGGAATCAAAGGGGCTGACTCGACTAAAAGGTACGTCTTATAGGAATCAAGGGAAATGACTCGACTAAAAGGCACATCATTTAGGAATCAAAGGGGATGACTCGACTAAAAGGTACGTCTTATAGGAATCAAAGGGGATGACTCAACCAAAAGGTACGCCTTATAGTAATCCAAGGGGATGACTCGACTAAAAGGTATGTCTTATAGGATTCAAAGTGGATGACTCGAATAAATGGTACGTCTTATCGGAATCAAAGGAAATGACTCGACTAAAAGGTACGTCTTATAGGAATTAAAGGGGATGACTCAACTAAAAGGTAAGTCTTATAGGAATCAAAGGGGATGACTCGACTAAAAGGTAAGTTTTATAGGAATCAAAGGGGATGACTCGACTAAAAGGTACGTCTTATAGGAATCAAGGGAAATGACTCGACTAAAAGGTACGTTTTCTAGGAATCAAAGGAAATGACTCAACTAAAAGGTACGTCATATACGAATCAAAGGAGATGACTCAACTAAAAGGTACGTCTTATAGGAATCTAAGGGGATGACTCAACTAAAAGGTACGTCATATAGGAATCAAAGGGGATGACTCGACTAAAATGTACTTCTTATAGGAATCAAAGGGGCTGACTCGACTTAAAGGTAAGTCTTATAGGAATCAAGGGAAATGACCCGACTAAAAGACACATCTTTTAGGAATCAAAGTGGATGACTCGACTAAAAGATACGTCTTATAGGAATCAAAGAGGATGACTCGACCAAAAGGAATGTCTTATAGGAATCCAAGCGGATGACTCGACTAAAAGGTACGTCTTATAGGAATCAAAGTGGATGACTCGACAAAATGGTACGTCTTATAGGAATGAAAGGAAATGACTCGATTAAAAGGTTCGTCTTATAGGAATCAAAGGGGATGACTCAACTAAAAGGTAAGTCTTATAGGAATCAAAGGGGATGACTCGACTAAAAGGTACGTTTTATAGGAATCAAAGGGGATGACTCGACTAAAAGGTACGTCTTATAGGAATCTAGGGAAATGACTCGACTAAAAGGTATGTTTTCTAGGAATCAAAGGAAATGACTCAACTAAAAGGTACGTCATATACGAATCAAAGGAGATGACTCAACTAAAAGGTACGTCTTATAGGAATCAAAAGGAATGACTCGACTAAAAGGTACGTCTTATAGGAATCAAGGGAAATGACTCGACTAAAATGTTCGTCTTCAAGGAATCAAAGGAAATGACTCAACTAAAAGGTACGTCTTATAGGAATCAAAGGGGATGACTCGACTAAAAGGTACGTATTCTAGGGGTCAAATTGGATGACTCGACTAAAAGGTACGTCTTATAGGAATCAAAGGAAATGACTCGACTAAAAGGTACGTCTTATAGGAATCAAAGGAAATGACTCGACTAAAAGGTACGTCTTCTAGGGGTCAAAGGGAATGACTCGACTAAAAGGTAAGTCTTATAGGAATCAAAGGGGATGACTCGACTAAAAGGTACGTCTTATAGGAATCATGGGAAATGACTCGACTAAAAGGTACGTCTTCAAGGAATCAAAGGAAATGACTCAACTAAAAGGTACGTCTTATAGAAATCAAAGGGGATGACTCGACTAAAAGGTACGTTTTATAGGAATCAAAGGGGATGACTCGACTAAAAGGTACGTTTTCTAGGAATCAAGGGAAATGACTCGACTAAAAGGTATGTTTTCTAGGAATCAAAGGGGATGACTTGACTAAAAGGTACGTCTTATAGGAATCAAGGGAAATGACTCGACTAAAAGGTACATTTTCTAGGAATCGAAGGAAATGACTAAACTAAAAGGTACGTCATATTCGAATCAAAGGAGATGACTCAACAAAAAGGTACGTCTTATAGGAATCTAAGGGGATGACTCAACTAAAAGGTACGTCTTATAGGAATCAAAGGGGATGAATCGACTAAAAGGTACGTATTCTAGGGGTCAAAGTGGATGACTCGACTAAAAGGTACGTCTTATAGGAAACAAAGGAAATGACTCGACTAAAAGGTACGTCTTATAGTAATCAAAGGAAATGACTCGCCTAAAAGGTACGTCTTCTAGTGGTCAAAGAGAATGACTCGACTAAAAGGTACGTCTTAAAGGAATCAAAGGGGATGACTCGACCAAAAGGTACTCCTTATAGGAATCCAAGGGGATGACTCGACTAAAAGCTACGTCTTATAGGAATCAAAGTGGATGACTCGACTAAATGGTACGTCGTATAGGAATCAAAGGAAATGACTCGACTAAAAGGTACGTATTCTAGGGGTCAAAGTGGATGACTCGACTAAAAGGTACGTCTTATAGGAATCAAAGGAAATGACTCGACTAAAAGGTTCGTCTTATAGGAATCAAGGGAAATGACTTGACTAAAAGGCACGTCATTTAGGAATCAAGGGGATGACTCGACTAAAAGGTACGTCTTATAGGAATCAAAGGGGATGACTCGACCAAAAGGTATGTCTTATAGGAATCCAAGGGGATGACTCGACTAAAAGGTACGTCTTATAGGAATCAAAGTGCATGACTCGACTAAATGGTACGTCTTATAGAAATCAAAGGAAATGACTCGACTAAAAGGTACGTCTTATAGGAATTAAAGGGGATGACTCAACTAAAAGGTATGTCTTATAGGAATCAAAGGGGATGACTTGACTAAAAGGTACGTTTTATAGGAATCAAATGGGATGACTCGACTAAAAGGTACGTCTTATAGGAATCTAGGGAAATGACTCGACTAAAAGGTACGTTTTCTAGGAATGAAAGGAAATGACTCAACTAAAAGGTACGTCATATACGAATCAAAGGAGATGACTCAACTAAAAGGTATGTCTTATAGGAATCAAAGGGGATAACTCGACTAAAAGGTACGTCTTATAGGAATCAAGGGAAATGACTCGACTAAAAGGTACGTCTTCAAGGAATCAAAGGAAATGACTCAACTAAAAGGTACGTCTTATAGGAATCAAAGGGGATGACTCGACTAAAAGGTACGAATTCTAGGGGTCAAAGTGGATGACTCGACTAAAAGGTACGTCTTATAGGAATCAAAGGAAATGACTCGACTAAAAGGTACGTCTTATAGGAATCAAAGGAAATGACTCTACTAAAAGGTACGTCTCCTAGGGGTCAAAGGGAATGACTCGACTAAAAGGTACGTCTTATAGGAATCAAAGGGGATGACTCGACTAAAAGGTACGTCTTATAGGAATCATGGGAAATGACTCGACTAAAAGGTACGTCTTCAAGGAATCAAAGGAAATGACTCAACTAAAAGGTACGTCTTATAGAAATCAAAGGGGATGACTCGACTAAAAGGTACGTATTCTAGGGGTCAAAGTGGATGACTCGACTAAAAGGTACGTCTTATAGGAATGAAAGGAAATGACTCGACTAAAAGGTTCGTCTTATAGGAATCAAGGGAAATGACTCGACAAAAAGGCACGTCTTCTAGGGGTCAAAGGGAATAACTCGACTAAAAGGTACGTCTTATAAGAATCAAAGGGGATGACTCGACTAAAAGGTACGTCTTATAGGAATCATGGGAAATGACTCGACTAAAAGGTACGTCTTCAAGGAATCAAAGGAAATGACTCAACTAAAAGGTACGTCTTATAGGAATCAAAGGGGATGACTCGACTAAAAGGTACGTTTTATAGGAATCAAAGGGGATGACTCGACTAAAAGGTACGTCTTATAGGAATCTAGGGAAATGACTCGACTAAAAGGTACATTTTCTAGGAATGAAAGGAAATGACTTAACTAAAAGGTACGTCATATACGAATCAAAGGAGATGACTCAACTAAAAGGTAGGTCTTATAGGAATCAAAGGGGATAACTCGACTAAAAGGTACGTCTTATAGGAATCAAGGGAAATGACTCGACTAAAAGGTACGTCTTCAAGGAATCAAAGGAAATGACTCAACTAAAAGGTACGTCTTATAGGAGTCAAAGGGGATGACTCGACTAAAAGGAACGAATTCTAGGGGTCAAAGTGGATGACTCGACTAAAAGGTACGTCTTATAGGAATCAAAGGAAATGACTCGACTAAAAGGTACGTCTTATAGGAATCAAAGGAAATGACTCGACTAAAAGATACGTCTCCTAGGGGTCAAAGGGGATGACTCGACTAAAAGGTACGTCTTACAGGAATCAAAGGGGATGACTCGACTAAAAGGTACGTCTTATAGGAATCAAAGGGGCTGTCTCAACTAAAAGGTACGTCTTATAGGAATCAAGGGAAATGACTCGACTAAAAGGCACATCTTTTAGGAATCAAAGGGGATGACTCGACTAAAAGGTACGTCTTATAGGAATCAAAGAGGATGACTCGACCAAAAGGTACGCCTTATAGGAATCCAAGGGGATGACTCGACTAAAAGGTGCGTCTTATAGGAATCAAAGTGGATGACTCGACTAAATGGTACGTCTTATAGGAATCAAAGAAAATGACTCGACTAAAAGGTACGACTTATAGGAATTAAAGGGGATGACTAAACTAACAGGTAAGTCTTATAGGAATCAAAGGGAATGACTCGACTAAAAGGTACGTTTTATAGGAATCAAAGGGGATGACTCGACTAAAAGGTACGTTTTCTAGGAATCAAGGGAAATGACTCGACTAAAAGGTATGTTTTCTAGGAATCAAAGGGGATGACTTGACTAAAAGGTACGTCTTATAGGAATCAAGGGAAATGACTCGACTAAAAGGTACATTTTCTAGGAATCGAAGGAAATGACTAAACTAAAAGGTACGTCATATTCGAATTAAAGGAGATGACTCAACAAAAAGGTACGTCTTATAGGAATCTAAGGGGATGACTCAACTAAAAGGTACGTCTTATAGGAATCAATGGGGATGACTCGACTAAAAGGTACTTCTTATTGGAATCAAAGGGGCTGACTCGACTAAAAGGTTCGTCTTATAGGAATCAAGGGAAATGACTTGACTAAAAGGCACATCTTTTAGGAATCCAAGGGGATGACTCGACTAAAAGATACGTCTTATAGGAATCAAAGGGGATGACTCGACCAAAAGGTATGTCTTATTGGAATCCAAGGGGATGACTCGACTAAAAGGTACGTCTTATAGGAATCAAAATGGATGACTCAACTAAATGGTACGTCTTATAGGAATCAAAGGAAATAACTCGACTAAAAGGTACGTCTTATAGGAATCAAAGGGGATGACTCAACTGAAAGATAAGTCTTATAGGAATCAAAGGGGATGACTCGACTAAAAGGTACGTTTTAAATGAATCAAAGGGGGTGACTCGACTAAAAGGTACATCTTATAGGAATCTAGGGAAATGACTCGACTAAAAGGTACGTTTTCTAGGAATCAAAGAAAATGACTCAACTAAATGGTACGTCATATACAAATCAAAGGGGATGACTCGACTAAAAGGTACGTCTTCAAGGAATCAAAGGAAATGACTCAACTAAAACGTACGTCTTATAGGAATCAAAGGGGATGACTCGACTTAAAGGTACGTATTCTAGGGGTCAAAGTGGATGACTCGACTAAAAGGTACGTCTTATAGGAAACAAAGGAAATGACTCGACTAAAAGGTACGTCTTATAGTAATCAAAGGAAATGACTCGACTAAAAGGTACGTCTTCTAGTGGTCAAAGGGGATGACTCGACTAAAAGGTACGTCTTAAAGGAATCAAAGGGGATGACTCGACCAAAAGGTACATATTTATAGGAATCCAAGGGGATGACTCGACTAAAAGGTACGTCTTATAGGAATCAAAGTGGATGACTCCACTAAATGGTACGTCTTATAGGAATCAAAGGAAATGACTCGACTAAAAGGTACGTCTTCTAGAAATTAAAGGGGATGACTCAACTAAAAGGCAAGTCTTATAGGAATTAAATGGGATGACTCAACTAAAAGGTACGTCTTATAGGAATCAAAGGGGATGACTCGAATAAAAGGTACGTCTTATAGGAATCAAGGGAAATGACTCGACTAAAAGGTACGTTATCTAGGAATCAAAGGAAATGACTCAACTAAAAGGTACGTCATATACGAATCAAAGGAGATGACTCAACTAAAAGGTACGTCTTATAGGAATCTAAGGGGATGACTCAACTAAAAGGTACGTCTTAGAGGAATCAAGGGAAATGACTCGACTAAAAGGTACGTCTTCAAGGAATCAAAGGGGATGACTCGACTAAAAGATAAGTCTTATAGGAATCAAAGGAAATGACACGACTTAAAGGTACGTATTCTAGGGGTCAAAGGGGATGACTCGACTAAAAGGTATGTTTTATTGGAATCAAAGGGGATGACTCGACTAATAGGTACGTCTTATAGGAATCAAGGGAAATGACTCGACTAAAAGGTACGTCATAGGAATCAAAGGAAATGACTCAACTAAAAGGTACGTCATATACGAATCAAAGGAGATGACTCAACTAAAAGGTACGTCTTATAGGAATCAAGGGAAATGACTCGACTAAAAGGTACGTCTTTAAGAAATCAAAGGAAATGACTCAACTAAAAGGTACGTCTTATAGGAATCAAAGGGGATGACTCGACTAAATGGTACGTATTCTAGGGGTCAAAGTGGATGACTCGACTAAAAGGTACGTCTTATAGTAATCAAAGGAAATGACTCGACTAAAAGGTTCGTCTTATAGGAATCAAAGGAAATGACTCGACTAAAAGGTACGTCTTCTAGGGGTCAAAGGGGATAACTCGACTAAAACGTACGTCTTATAGGAATCAAAGGGGATGACTCAACTAAAAGGTACGTCTTATAGGAATCAAATTGGATGACTCGACTAAATCGTACGTCTTATAGGAATCAAAGGAAATGACTCGTCTAAAAGGTACGTCTTATAGGAATTAAAGGGGATGACTCAACTAAAAGGCAAGTCTTATAGGAATTAAAGGGGATGACTCAACTAAAAGGTACGTTTTATAGGAATCAAAGGGGATGACTCGACTAAAAGGTACGTCTTATAGGAATCAAGGGAAATGACTCGACTAAAAGGTACGTTATCTAGGAATCAAAGGAAATGACTCAACTAAAAGGTACGTCATATACGAATCAAAGGAGATGACTCAACTAAAAGGTACGTCTTATAGGAATCTAAGGGGATGACTCAACTAAAAGGTACGTCTTATAGGAATCAAAGGAAATGACTCGACTAAAAGGTACGTCTTCAAGGAATCAAAGGGGATGACTCGACTAAAAGATAAGTCATATAGGAATCAAAGGAAATGACACGACTTAAAGGTACGTATTCTAGGGGTCAAAGGGGATGACTCGACTAAAAGGTACGTTTTATAGGAATCAAAGGGGATGACTCGACTAAAAGGTACGTCTTATAGGAATCAAGGGAAATGACTCGACTAAAAGGTACGTCATAGGAATCAAAGGAAATGACTCAACTTAAAGGTACGTCATATACAAATCAAAGGAGATGACTCAACTAAAAGGTACGTCTTATAGGAATCAAGGGAAATGACTCGACTAAAAGGTACGTCTTTAAGGAATCAAAGGAAATGACTCAACTAAAAGGTACGTCTTATAGGAATCAAAGGGGATGACTCGACTAAAAGGTACGTATTCTAGGGGTCAAAGTGGATGACTCGACTAAAAGGTACGTCTTATAGTAATCAAAGGAAATGACTCGACTAAAAGGTTCGTCTTATAGGAATCAAAGGAAATGACTCGACTAAAAGGTACGTCTTCTAGGGGTCAAAGGGGATAACTCGACTAAAAGGTACGTCTTATAGGAATCAAAGGGGATGACTCAACTAAAAGGTACGTCTTATAGGAATCAAAGGGGCTGACTCGACTAAAAGGTACGTCTTATAGGAATCAAGGGAAATGACTCGACTAAAAGGCACAACATTTAGTAATCAAAGGGGATGACTCGACTAAAAGGTACGTCTTATAGGAATCAAAGGGGATGACTCGACCAAAAGGTACGCCTTATAGGAATCCAAGGGGATGACTCTACTAAAAGGTATGTCTTATAGGAATCAAAGTGGATGACTCGACTAAATGGTACGCCATATACGAATCAAAGGAGATGACTCAACTAAAAGGTACGTCTTTTAGGAATCAAAGGGGATGACTCAACTAAAAGGTAAGTCTTATAGGAATCAAAGGGGATGACTCGACTAGAAGGTACGTTTTATAGGAATCAAAGGAAATGACACGACTAAAAGGTACGTCTTGTAGGAATCAAGTGAAATGAATCGACTAAAAGGTACGTTTTCTAGGAATCAAAGGGGATGATTCGACTAAAAGGTACGTCATATACGAATCAAAGGAGATGACTCAACTAAAAGGTACGTCTTATAGGAATCAAAGGGGATGATTCGACTAAAAGGTACGTCTTATAGGAATCAAGGGAAATGACTCGACTAAAAGGTACGTCTTCAAGGTATCAAAGGAAATGACTCAACTAAAAGGTACGTCATATAGGAATCAAAGGGGATGACTCGACTAAAAGTTACGTATTCTAGGGGTCAAAGAGGATGACTCGACTAAAAGGTACGTCTTATAGGAATCAAAGGAAATGACTCGACTAAAAGGTGCGTCTTATAGGAATCAAAGGAAATGACTTGACTAAAAGGTACGTCTTCTAGGGGTCAAAGGGGATGACTCGACAAAAAGGTACGTCTTATAGGAATCAAAGGGGATGACTCGACTAAAAGGTACGTCTTATAGGAATCAAAGGGGCTGACTCGACTAAAAGGTACTTCTTATAGGAATCAAGGGAAATGACTCGACTAAAAGGCACATCTTTTAGGAATCAAAGGGGATGACTCGACTAAAAGGTACGTCTTATAGGAATCAAAGTGGATGACTCGACCAAAACGTACGCCTTATAGGAATCCAAGGGGATGACTCGACTAAAAGGTACGTCTTATATGAATCAAAGTGGATGACTCGACAAAATGGTACGTCTTATAAGAATCAAAGTAAAATGACTCGACTAAAAGGTACGTCTTATAGGAATTAAAGGGGATGACTCAACTAAAAGGTAAGTCTTATAGGAATCAAAGAGGATAACTCGACTAAAAGGTACGTTTTATAGGAATCAAAGGGGCTGACTCGACTAAAAGGTACATTTTATAGGAATCAAGGGAAATGACTCAACTAAAAGGCACATCTTTTAGGAATCAAAGGGGATGACTCGACTAAACGGTACGTCTTATAAGAGTCAAAGGGGATGACTCGACCAAAAGGTACGTCTTATAGGAATCCAAGGGGATGACTCAACTAAAAGGTACGTCTTATAGGAATCAAAGGGGATGACTCGACTAAAAGGTACTTCTTATAGGAATCAAAGGGGCTGACTCGACTTAAAGGTACGTCTTATAGGAATCAAGGGAAATGACCTGACTAAAAGGCACATCTTTTAGGAATCAAAGGGGATGACTCGACTAAAAGATACGTCTTATAGGAATCAAAGAGGATGACTCTTCCAAAAGGTATGTCTTATAGGAATCCAAGGGGATGGCTCGACTATAAGGTACATTTTCTTGGAATCAAAGGAAATGACTCAACTAAAAGGTACGTCATATACGAATCAAAGGAGATGACTCAACTAAAAGGTACGTCTTATAGGAATCAAAAGGGATGACTCGACTAAAAGGTACATCTTATAGGAATCAAGGGAAATGACTCGACTAAGAGGTACGTCTTCAAGGAATCAAAGAAAATGACTCAACTAAAAGGTACGTCTTATAGGAATCAAAGGAAATGACTCGACTAAAAGGTACGTCTTATAGGAATCAAAGGAAATGACTCGACTAAAAGGTACGTCTTCTAGGGGTCAAAGGGAATAACTCGACTAAAAGGTACGTCTTATAGGAATCAAAGGGGATGACTCGACTAAAAGGTACGTATTATAGGAATCATGGGAAATGACTCGACTAAAAAGTACGTCTTCAAGGAATCAATGGAAATGACTCAACTAAAAGGTACGTCTTATAAGAATCAAAGGGGATGACTCGACTAAAAGGTACGTATTCTAGGGGTAAAAGTGGATGACTCGACTAAAAGGTACGTCTTATAGGAATCAAAGGAAATGACTCGACTAAAAGGTTCGTCTTATAGGAATCAAGGGAAATGACTCGACTAAAAGGCACGTCTTCTAGGGGTCAAAGGGAATGACTCGACTAAAAGGTACGTCTTATAAGAATCAAAGGGGATGACTCGACTAAAAGGTACGTCTTATAGGAATCATGGGAAATGACTCGACTAAAAGGTACGTCTTCCAGGAATCAAAGGAAATGACTCAACTAAAAGGTACGTCTTATAGGAATCAAAGAGGATGACTGACTAAAAGGTACGTATTCTAGGGGTCAAAGTGGATGACTCGACTAAAATGTACGTCTTATAGGAATCAAAGGAAATGACTCGACTAAAAGGTTCATCTTATAGGAATCAAGGGAAATGACTTGACTAAAAGGCACGTCATTTAGGAATCAAGGGGATGACTCGACTAAAAGGTACGTCTTATAGGAATTAAAGGGGATGACTCGACCAAAAGGTATGTCTTATAGGAATCCAAGGGGATGACTCGACTAAAAGGTACGTCTTATAGGAATCAAAGTGCATGACTCGACTAAATGGTACGTCTTATAGGAATCAAAGGAAATGACTCGACTAAAAGGTACGTCTTATAGGAATCATAGGGGATGACTCAACTAAAAGGTATGTCTTATAGGAATCAAAGGGGATGACATGACTAAAAGGTACGTTTTATAGGAATCAAAGGGGATGACTCGACTAAAAGGTACGTCTTATAGGAATCTAGGGAAATGACTCGACTAAAAGGTACATTTTCTAGGAATCAAAGGAAATGACTCAACTAAAAGGTACGTCATATACGAATCAAAGGAGATGACTCAACTAAAAGGTACGTCTTATAGGAATAAAAGGGGATGACTCGACTAAAAGGTACGTCTTATAGGAATCAAGGGAAATGACTCGACTAAAAGGTACGTCTTCAAGGAATCAAAGGAAATGACTCAACTAAAAGGTACGTCTTATAGGAATCAAAGGGGATGACTCGACTAGAAGGTACGTTTTATAGGAATCAAAGGAAATACACGACTAAAAGGTACGTCTTGTAGGAATCAAGTGAAATGAATCGACTAAAAGGTACGTTTTCTAGGAATCAAAGGGGATGATTCGACTAAAAGGTACGTCATATACGAATCAAAGGAGATGACTCAACTAAAAGGTACGTCTTATAGGAATCAAAGGGGATGATTCGACTAAAAGGTACGTCTTATAGGAATCAAGGGAAATGACTCGACTAAAAGGTACGTCTTCAAGGTATCAAAGGAAATGACTCAACTAAAAGGTACGTCATATAGGAATCAAAGGGGATGACTCGACTAAAAGTTACGTATTCTAGGGGTCAAAGAGGATGACTCGACTAAAAGGTACGTCTTATAGGAATCAAAGGAAATGACTCGACTAAAAGGTACGTCTTATAGGAATCAAAGGAAATGACTTGACTAAAAGGTACGTCTTCTAGGGGTCAAAGGGGATGACTCGACAAAAAGGTACGTCTTATAGGAATCAAAGGGGATGACTCGACTAAAAGGTACGTCTTATAGGAATCAAAGGGGCTGACTCGACTAAAAGGTACTTCTTATAGGAATCAAGGGAAATGACTCGACTAAAAGGCACATCTTTTAGGAATCAAAGGGGATGACTCGACTAAAAGGTACGTCTTATAGGAATCAAAGTGGATGACTCGACCAAAACGTACGCCTTATAGGAATCCAAGGGGATGACTCGACTAAAAGGTACGTCTTATATGAATCAAAGTGGATGACTCGACAAAATGGTACGTCTTATAAGAATCAAAGTAAAATGACTCGACTAAAAGGTACGTCTTATAGGAATTAAAGGGGATGACTCAACTAAAAGGTAAGTCTTATAGGAATCAAAGAGGATAACTCGACTAAAAGGTACGTTTTATAGGAATCAAAGGGGCTGACTCGACTAAAAGGTACATTTTATAGGAATCAAGGGAAATGACTCAACTAAAAGGCACATCTTTTAAGAATCAAAGGGGATGACTCGACTAAAAGGTACGTCTTATAAGAGTCAAAGGGGATGACTCGACCAAAAGGTACGTCTTATAGGAATCCAAGGGGATGACTCAACTAAAAGGTACGTCTTATAGGAATCAAAGGGGATGACTCGACTAAAAGGTACTTCTTATAGGAATCAAAGGGGCTGACTCGACTTAAAGGTACGTCTTATAGGAATCAAGGGAAATGACCTGACTAAAAGGCACATCTTTTAGGAATCAAAGGGGATGACTCGACTAAAAGATACGTCTTATAGGAATCAAAGAGGATGACTCTTCCAAAAGGTATGTCTTATAGGAATCCAAGGGGATGACTCGACTATAAGGTACATTTTCTTGGAATCAAAGGAAATGACTCAACTAAAAGGTACGTCATATACGAATCAAAGGAGATGACTCAACTAAAAGGTACGTCTTATAGGAATCAAAAGGGATGACTCGACTAAAAGGTACATCTTATAGGAATCAAGGGAAATGACTCGACTAAGAGGTACGTCTTCAAGGAATCAAAGAAAATGACTCAACTAAAAGGTACGTCTTATAGGAATCAAAGGGGATGACTCGACTAAAAGGTACGTATTCTAGGGGTCAAATTGGATGACTCGACTAAAAGGTACGTCTTATAGGAATCAAAGGAAATGACTCGACTAAAAGGTACGTCTTATAGGAATCAAAGGAAATGACTCGACTAAAAGGTACGTCTTCTAGGGGTCAAAGGGAATGACTCGACTAAAAGGTACGTCTTATAGGAATCAAAGGGGATGACTCGACTAAAAGGTACGTATTATAGGAATCATGGGAAATGACTCGACTAAAAGGTACGTCTTCAAGGAATCAATGGAAATGACTCAACTAAAAGGTACGTCTTATAAGAATCAAAGGGGATGACTCGACTAAAAGGTACGTATTCTAGGGGTAAAAGTGGATGACTCGACTAAAAGGTACGTCTTATAGGAATCAAAGGAAATGACTCGACTAAAAGGTTCGTCTTATAGGAATCAAGGGAAATGACTCGACTAAAAGGCACGTCTTCTAGGGGTCAAAGGGAATGACTCGACTAAAAGGTACGTCTTATAAGAATCAAAGGGGATGACTCGACTAAAAGGTACGTCTTATAGGAATCATGGGAAATGACTCGACTAAAAGGTACGTCTTCCAGGAATCAAAGGAAATGACTCAACTAAAAGGTACGTCTTATAGGAATCAAAGAGGATGACTGACTAAAAGGTACGTATTCTAGGGGTCAAAGTGGATGACTCGACTAAAATGTACGTCTTATAGGAATCAAAGGAAATGACTCGACTAAAAGGTTCGTCTTATAGGAATCAAGGGAAATGACTTGACTAAAAGGCACGTCATTTAGGAATCAAGGGGATGACTCGACTAAAAGGTACGTCTTATAGGAATTAAAGAGGATGACTCGACCAAAAGGTATGTCTTATAGGAATCCAAGGGGATGACTCGACTAAAAGGTACGTCTTATAGGAATCAAAGTGCATGACTCGACTAAATGGTACGTCTTATAGGAATCAAAGGAAATGACTCGACTAAAAGGTACGTCTTATAGGAATCATAGGGGATGACTCAACTAAAAGGTATGTCTTATAGGAATCAAAGGGGATGACATGACTAAAAGGTACGTTTTATAGGAATCAAAGGGGATGACTCGACTAAAAGGTACGTCTTATAGGAATCTAGGGAAATGACTCGACTAAAAGGTACATTTTCTAGGAATCAAAGGAAATGACTCAACTAAAAGGTACGTCATATACGAATCAAAGGAGATGACTCAACTAAAAGGTACGTCTTATAGGAATAAAAGGGGATGACTCGACTAAAAGGTACGTCTTATAGGAATCAAGGGAAATGACTCGACTAAAAGGTACGTCTTCAAGGAATCAAAGGAAATGACTCAACTAAAAGGTACGTCTTATAGGAATCAAAGGGGATGACTCGACTAAAAGGTACGTATTCTAGGCGTCAAAGTGGATGACTCGACTAAAAGGTACGTCTTATAGGAATCAAAGGAAATGACTCGACTAAAAGGTACGTCTTATAGGAATCAAAGGAAATGACTTGACTAAAAGGTACGTCTTCTAGGGGTCAAAGGGGATGACTCGACAAAAAGGTACGTCTTATAGGAATCAAAGGGGATGACTCGACTAAAAGGTACGTCTTATAGGAATCATAGGGGATGACTCAACTAAAAGGTATGTCTTATAGGAATCAAAGGGGATGACATGACTAAAAGGTACGTTTTATAGGAATCAAAGGGGATGACTCGACTAAAAGGTACGTCTTATAGGAATCTAGGGAAATGACTCGACTAAAAGGTACATTTTCTAGGAATCAAAGGAAATGACTCAACTAAAAGGTACGTCATATACGAATCAAAGGAGATGACTCAACTAAAAGGTACGTCTTATAGGAATAAAAGGGGATGACTCGACTAAAAGGTACGTCTTATAGGAATCAAGGGAAATGACTCGACTAAAAGGTACGTCTTCAAGGAATCAAAGGAAATGACTCAACTAAAAGGTACGTCTTATAGGAATCAAAGGGGATGACTCGACTAGAAGGTACGTTTTATAGGAATCAAAGGAAATACACGACTAAAAGGTACGTCTTGTAGGAATCAAGTGAAATGAATCGACTAAAAGGTACGTTTTCTAGGAATCAAAGGGGATGATTCGACTAAAAGGTACGTCATATACGAATCAAAGGAGATGACTCAACTAAAAGGTACGTCTTATAGGAATCAAAGGGGCTGACTCGACTTAAAGGTACGTCTTATAGGAATCAAGGGAAATGACCTGACTAAAAGGCACATCTTTTAGGAATCAAAGGGGATGACTCGACTAAAAGATACGTCTTATAGGAATCAAAGAGGATGACTCTTCCAAAAGGTATGTCTTATAGGAATCCAAGGGGATGACTCGACTATAAGGTACATTTTCTTGGAATCAAAGGAAATGACTCAACTAAAAGGTACGTCATATACGAATCAAAGGAGATGACTCAACTAAAAGGTACGTCTTATAGGAATCAAAAGGGATGACTCGACTAAAAGGTACATCTTATAGGAATCAAGGGAAATGACTCGACTAAGAGGTACGTCTTCAAGGAATCAAAGAAAATGACTCAACTAAAAGGTACGTCTTATAGGAATCAAAGGGGATGACTCGACTAAAAGGTACGTATTCTAGGGGTCAAATTGGATGACTCGACTAAAAGGTACGTCTTATAGGAATCAAAGGAAATGACTCGACTAAAAGGTACGTCTTATAGGAATCAAAGGAAATGACTCGACTAAAAGGTACGTCTTCTAGGGGTCAAAGGGAATGACTCGACTAAAAGGTACGTCTTATAGGAATCAAAGGGGATGACTCGACTAAAAGGTACGTATTATAGGAATCATGGGAAATGACTCGACTAAAAGGTACGTCTTCAAGGAATCAATGGAAATGACTCAACTAAAAGGTACGTCTTATAAGAATCAAAGGGGATGACTCGACTAAAAGGTACGTATTCTAGGGGTAAAAGTGGATGACTCGACTAAAAGGTACGTCTTATAGGAATCAAAGGAAATGACTCGACTAAAAGGTTCGTCTTATAGGAATCAAGGGAAATGACTCGACTAAAAGGCACGTCTTCTAGGGGTCAAAGGGAATGACTCGACTAAAAGGTACGTCTTATAAGAATCAAAGGGGATGACTCGACTAAAAGGTACGTCTTATAGGAATCATGGGAAATGACTCGACTAAAAGGTACGTCTTCCAGGAATCAAAGGAAATGACTCAACTAAAAGGTACGTCTTATAGGAATCAAAGAGGATGACTGACTAAAAGGTACGTATTCTAGGGGTCAAAGTGGATGACTCGACTAAAATGTACGTCTTATAGGAATCAAAGGAAATGACTCGACTAAAAGGTTCGTCTTATAGGAATCAAGGGAAATGACTTGACTAAAAGGCACGTCATTTAGGAATCAAGGGGATGACTCGACTAAAAGGTACGTCTTATAGGAATTAAAGAGGATGACTCGACCAAAAGGTATGT
Organism: Capsicum pubescens; assembly: GCA_030864215.1. Classification (NCBI taxonomy): domain Eukaryota; kingdom Viridiplantae; phylum Streptophyta; class Magnoliopsida; order Solanales; family Solanaceae; genus Capsicum; species Capsicum pubescens. The sequence goes on along the minus strand of CM061545.1, from coordinate 268,573,208 downwards.
CTTATAGGAATCCAAGGGGATGACTCGACTAAAAGGTACGTCTTATAGGAATCAAAGTGCATGACTCGACTAAATGGTACGTCTTATAGGAATCAAAGGAAATGACTCGACTAAAAGGTACGTCTTATAGGAATCATAGGGGATGACTCAACTAAAAGGTATGTCTTATAGGAATCAAAGGGGATGACATGACTAAAAGGTACGTTTTATAGGAATCAAAGGGGATGACTCGACTAAAAGGTACGTCTTATAGGAATCTAGGGAAATGACTCGACTAAAAGGTACATTTTCTAGGAATCAAAGGAAATGACTCAACTAAAAGGTACGTCATATACGAATCAAAGGAGATGACTCAACTAAAAGGTACGTCTTATAGGAATAAAAGGGGATGACTCGACTAAAAGGTACGTCTTATAGGAATCAAGGGAAATGACTCGACTAAAAGGTACGTCTTCAAGGAATCAAAGGAAATGACTCAACTAAAAGGTACGTCTTATAGGAATCAAAGGGGATGACTCGACTAAAAGGTACGTATTCTAGGCGTCAAAGTGGATGACTCGACTAAAAGGTACGTCTTATAGGAATCAAAGGAAATGACTCGACTAAAAGGTACGTCTTATAGGAATCAAAGGAAATGACTTGACTAAAAGGTACGTCTTCTAGGGGTCAAAGGGGATGACTCGACAAAAAGGTACGTCTTATAGGAATCAAAGGGGATGACTCGACTAAAAGGTACGTCTTATAGGAATCATAGGGGATGACTCAACTAAAAGGTATGTCTTATAGGAATCAAAGGGGATGACATGACTAAAAGGTACGTTTTATAGGAATCAAAGGGGATGACTCGACTAAAAGGTACGTCTTATAGGAATCTAGGGAAATGACTCGACTAAAAGGTACATTTTCTAGGAATCAAAGGAAATGACTCAACTAAAAGGTACGTCATATACGAATCAAAGGAGATGACTCAACTAAAAGGTACGTCTTATAGGAATAAAAGGGGATGACTCGACTAAAAGGTACGTCTTATAGGAATCAAGGGAAATGACTCGACTAAAAGGTACGTCTTCAAGGAATCAAAGGAAATGACTCAACTAAAAGGTACGTCTTATAGGAATCAAAGGGGATGACTCGACTAGAAGGTACGTTTTATAGGAATCAAAGGAAATACACGACTAAAAGGTACGTCTTGTAGGAATCAAGTGAAATGAATCGACTAAAAGGTACGTTTTCTAGGAATCAAAGGGGATGATTCGACTAAAAGGTACGTCATATACGAATCAAAGGAGATGACTCAACTAAAAGGTACGTCTTATAGGAATCAAAGGGGATGATTCGACTAAAAGGTACGTCTTATAGGAATCAAGGGAAATGACTCGACTAAAAGGTACGTCTTCAAGGTATCAAAGGAAATGACTCAACTAAAAGGTACGTCATATAGGATCAAAGGGGATGACTCGACTAAAAGTTACGTATTCTAGGGGTCAAAGAGGATGACTCGACTAAAAGGTACGTCTTATAGGAATCAAAGGAAATGACTCGACTAAAAGGTACGTCTTATAGGAATCAAAGGAAATGACTTGACTAAAAGGTACGTCTTCTAGGGGTCAAAGGGGATGACTCGACAAAAAGGTACGTCTTATAGGAATCAAAGGGGATGACTCGACTAAAAGGTACGTCTTATAGGAATCAAAGGGGCTGACTCGACTAAAAGGTACTTCTTATAGGAATCAAGGGAAATGACTCGACTAAAAGGCACATCTTTTAGGAATCAAAGGGGATGACTCGACTAAAAGGTACGTCTTATAGGAATCAAAGTGGATGACTCGACCAAAACGTACGCCTTATAGGAATCCAAGGGGATGACTCGACTAAAAGGTACGTCTTATATGAATCAAAGTGGATGACTCGACAAAATGGTACGTCTTATAAGAATCAAAGTAAAATGACTCGACTAAAAGGTACGTCTTATAGGAATTAAAGGGGATGACTCAACTAAAAGGTAAGTCTTATAGGAATCAAAGAGGATAACTCGACTAAAAGGTACGTTTTATAGGAATCAAAGGGGCTGACTCGACTAAAAGGTACATTTTATAGGAATCAAGGGAAATGACTCAACTAAAAGGCACATCTTTTAAGAATCAAAGGGGATGACTCGACTAAAAGGTACGTCTTATAAGAGTCAAAGGGGATGACTCGACCAAAAGGTACGTCTTATAGGAATCCAAGGGGATGACTCAACTAAAAGGTACGTCTTATAGGAATCAAAGGGGATGACTCGACTAAAAGGTACTTCTTATAGGAATCAAAGGGGCTGACTCGACTTAAAGGTACGTCTTATAGGAATCAAGGGAAATGACCTGACTAAAAGGCACATCTTTTAGGAATCAAAGGGGATGACTGGACTAAAAGATACGTCTTATAGGAATCAAAGAGGATGACTCTTCCAAAAGGTATGTCTTATAGGAATCCAAGGGGATGACTCGACTATAAGGTACATTTTCTTGGAATCAAAGGAAATGACTCAACTAAAAGGTACGTCATATACGAATCAAAGGAGATGACTCAACTAAAAGGTACGTCTTATAGGAATCAAAAGGGATGACTCGACTAAAAGGTACATCTTATAGGAATCAAGGGAAATGACTCGACTAAGAGGTACGTCTTCAAGGAATCAAAGAAAATGACTCAACTAAAAGGTACGTCTTATAGGAATCAAAGGGGATGACTCGACTAAAAGGTACGTATTCTAGGGGTCAAATTGGATGACTCGACTAAAAGGTACGTCTTATAGGAATCAAAGGAAATGACTCGACTAAAAGGTACGTCTTATAGGAATCAAAGGAAATGACTCGACTAAAAGGTACGTCATATACGAATCAAAGGAGATGACTCAACTAAAAGGTACGTCTTATAGGAATCAAAGGGGATGATTCGACTAAAAGGTACGTCTTATAGGAATCAAGGGAAATGACTCGACTAAAAGGTACGTCTTCAAGGTATCAAAGGAAATGACTCAACTAAAAGGTACGTCATATAGGAATCAAAGGGGATGACTCGACTAAAAGTTACGTATTCTAGGGGTCAAAGAGGATGACTCGACTAAAAGGTACGTCTTATAGGAATCAAAGGAAATGACTCGACTAAAAGGTACGTCTTATAGGAATCAAAGGAAATGACTTGACTAAAAGGTACGTCTTCTAGGGGTCAAAGGGGATGACTCGACAAAAAGGTACGTCTTATAGGAATCAAAGGGGATGACTCGACTAAAAGGTACGTCTTATAGGAATCAAAGGGGCTGACTCGACTAAAAGGTACTTCTTATAGGAATCAAGGGAAATGACTCGACTAAAAGGCACATCTTTTAGGAATCAAAGGGGATGACTCGACTAAAAGGTACGTCTTATAGGAATCAAAGTGGATGACTCGACCAAAACGTACGCCTTATAGGAATCCAAGGGGATGACTCGACTAAAAGGTACGTCTTATATGAATCAAAGTGGATGACTCGACAAAATGGTACGTCTTATAAGAATCAAAGTAAAATGACTCGACTAAAAGGTACGTCTTATAGGAATTAAAGGGGATGACTCAACTAAAAGGTAAGTCTTATAGGAATCAAAGAGGATAACTCGACTAAAAGGTACGTTTTATAGGAATCAAAGGGGCTGACTCGACTAAAAGGTACATTTTATAGGAATCAAGGGAAATGACTCAACTAAAAGGCACATCTTTTAAGAATCAAAGGGGATGACTCGACTAAAAGGTACGTCTTATAAGAGTCAAAGGGGATGACTCGACCAAAAGGTACGTCTTATAGGAATCCAAGGGGATGACTCAACTAAAAGGTACGTCTTATAGGAATCAAAGGGGATGACTCGACTAAAAGGTACTTCTTATAGGAATCAAAGGGGCTGACTCGACTTAAAGGTACGTCTTATAGGAATCAAGGGAAATGACCTGACTAAAAGGCACATCTTTTAGGAATCAAAGGGGATGACTGGACTAAAAGATACGTCTTATAGGAATCAAAGAGGATGACTCTTCCAAAAGGTATGTCTTATAGGAATCCAAGGGGATGACTCGACTATAAGGTACATTTTCTTGGAATCAAAGGAAATGACTCAACTAAAAGGTACGTCATATACGAATCAAAGGAGATGACTCAACTAAAAGGTACGTCTTATAGGAATCAAAAGGGATGACTCGACTAAAAGGTACATCTTATAGGAATCAAGGGAAATGACTCGACTAAGAGGTACGTCTTCAAGGAATCAAAGAAAATGACTCAACTAAAAGGTACGTCTTATAGGAATCAAAGGGGATGACTCGACTAAAAGGTACGTATTCTAGGGGTCAAATTGGATGACTCGACTAAAAGGTACGTCTTATAGGAATCAAAGGAAATGACTCGACTAAAAGGTACGTTTTATAGGAATCAAAGGGGATGACTCGACTAAAAGGTACGTCTTATAGGAATCTAGGGAAATGACTCGACTAAAAGGTACATTTTCTAGGAATCAAAGGAAATGACTCAACTAAAAGGTACGTCATATACGAATCAAAGGAGATGACTCAACTAAAAGGTACGTCTTATAGGAATAAAAGGGGATGACTCGACTAAAAGGTACGTCTTATAGGAATCAAGGGAAATGACTCGACTAAAAGGTACGTCTTCAAGGAATCAAAGGAAATGACTCAACTAAAAGGTACGTCTTATAGGAATCAAAGGGGATGACTCGACTAGAAGGTACGTTTTATAGGAATCAAAGGAAATACACGACTAAAAGGTACGTCTTGTAGGAATCAAGTGAAATGAATCGATTAAAAGGTACGTTTTCTAGGAATCAAAGGGGATGATTCGACTAAAAGGTACGTCATATACGAATCAAAGGAGATGACTCAACTAAAAGGTACGTCTTATAGGAATCAAAGGGGATGATTCGACTAAAAGGTACGTCTTATAGGAATCAAGGGAAATGACTCGACTAAAAGGTACGTCTTCAAGGTATCAAAGGAAATGACTCAACTAAAAGGTACGTCATATAGGAATCAAAGGGGATGACTCGACTAAAAGTTACGTATTCTAGGGGTCAAAGAGGATGACTCGACTAAAAGGTACGTCTTATAGGAATCAAAGGAAATGACTCGACTAAAAGGTACGTCTTATAGGAATCAAAGGAAATGACTTGACTAAAAGGTACGTCTTCTAGGGGTCAAAGGGGATGACTCGACAAAAAGGTACGTCTTATAGGAATCAAAGGGGATGACTCGACTAAAAGGTACGTCTTATAGGAATCAAAGGGGCTGACTCGACTAAAAGGTACTTCTTATAGGAATCAAGGGAAATGACTCGACTAAAAGGCACATCTTTTAGGAATCAAAGGGGATGACTCGACTAAAAGGTACGTCTTATAGGAATCAAAGTGGATGACTCGACCAAAACGTACGCCTTATAGGAATCCAAGGGGATGACTCGACTAAAAGGTACGTCTTATATGAATCAAAGTGGATGACTCGACAAAATGGTACGTCTTATAAGAATCAAAGTAAAATGACTCGACTAAAAGGTACGTCTTATAGGAATTAAAGGGGATGACTCAACTAAAAGGTAAGTCTTATAGGAATCAAAGAGGATAACTCGACTAAAAGGTACGTTTTATAGGAATCAAAGGGGCTGACTCGACTAAAAGGTACATTTTATAGGAATCAAGGGAAATGACTCAACTAAAAGGCACATCTTTTAAGAATCAAAGGGGATGACTCGACTAAAAGGTACGTCTTATAAGAGTCAAAGGGGATGACTCGACCAAAAGGTACGTCTTATAGGAATCCAAGGGGATGACTCAACTAAAAGGTACGTCTTATAGGAATCAAAGGGGATGACTCGACTAAAAGGTACTTCTTATAGGAATCAAAGGGGCTGACTCGACTTAAAGGTACGTCTTATAGGAATCAAGGGAAATGACCTGACTAAAAGGCACATCTTTTAGGAATCAAAGGGGATGACTGGACTAAAAGATACGTCTTATAGGAATCAAAGAGGATGACTCTTCCAAAAGGTATGTCTTATAGGAATCCAAGGGGATGACTCGACTATAAGGTACATTTTCTTGGAATCAAAGGAAATGACTCAACTAAAAGGTACGTCATATACGAATCAAAGGAGATGACTCAACTAAAAGGTACGTCTTATAGGAATCAAAAGGGATGACTCGACTAAAAGGTACATCTTATAGGAATCAAGGGAAATGACTCGACTAAGAGGTACGTCTTCAAGGAATCAAAGAAAATGACTCAACTAAAAGGTACGTCTTATAGGAATCAAAGGGGATGACTCGACTAAAAGGTACGTATTCTAGGGGTCAAATTGGATGACTCGACTAAAAGGTACGTCTTATAGGAATCAAAGGAAATGACTCGACTAAAAGGTACGTCTTATAGGAATCAAAGGAAATGACTCGACTAAAAGGTACGTCTTCTAGGGGTCAAAGGGAATGACTCGACTAAAAGGTACGTCTTATAGGAATCAAAGGGGATGACTCGACTAAAAGGTACGTATTATAGGAATCATGGGAAATGACTCGACTAAAAGGTACGTCTTCAAGGAATCAATGGAAATGACTCAACTAAAAGGTACGTCTTATAAGAATCAAAGGGGATGACTCGACTAAAAGGTACGTATTCTAGGGGTAAAAGTGGATGACTCGACTAAAAGGTACGTCTTATAGGAATCAAAGGAAATGACTCGACTAAAAGGTTCGTCTTATAGGAATCAAGGGAAATGACTCGACTAAAAGGCACGTCTTCTAGGGGTCAAAGGGAATGACTCGACTAAAAGGTACGTCTTATAAGAATCAAAGGGGATGACTCGACTAAAAGGTACGTCTTATAGGAATCATGGGAAATGACTCGACTAAAAGGTACGTCTTCCAGGAATCAAAGGAAATGACTCAACTAAAAGGTACGTCTTATAGGAATCAAAGAGGATGACTGACTAGAAGGTACGTATTCTAGGGGTCAAAGTGGATGACTCGACTAAAATGTACGTCTTATAGGAATCAAAGGAAATGACTCGACTAAAAGGTTCGTCTTATACGAATCAAGGGAAATGACTTGACTAAAAGGCACGTCATTTAGGAATCAAGGGGATGACTCGACTAAAAGGTACGTCTTATAGGAATTAAAGGGGATGACTCGACCAAAAGGTATGTCTTATAGGAATCCAAGGGGATGACTCGACTAAAAGGTACGTCTTATAGGAATCAAAGTGCATGACTCGACTAAATGGTACGTCTTATAGGAATCAAAGGAAATGACTCGACTAAAAGGTACGTCTTATAGGAATCATAGGGGATGACTCAACTAAAAGGTATGTCTTATAGGAATCAAAGGGGATGACATGACTAAAAGGTACGTTTTATAGGAATCAAAGGGGATGACTCGACTAAAAGGTACGTCTTATAGGAATCTAGGGAAATGACTCGACTAAAAGGTACATTTTCTAGGAATCAAAGGAAATGACTCAACTAAAAGGTACGTCATATACGAATCAAAGGAGATGACTCAACTAAAAGTTACGTCTTATAGGAATAAAAGGGGATGACTCGACTAAAAGGTACGTCTTATAGGAATCAAGGGAAATGACTCGACTAAAAGGTACGTCTTCAAGGAATCAAAGGAAATGACTCAACTAAAAGGTACGTCTTATAGGAATCAAAGGGGATGACTCGACTAAAAGGTACGTATTCTAGGGGTCAAAGTGGATGACTCGACTAAAAGGTACGTCTTATAGGAATCAAAGGAAATGACTCGACTAAAAGGTACGTCTTATAGGAATCAAAGGAAATGACTCGACTAAAAGGTACGTCTCCTAGGGGTCAAAGGGGCTGACTCGACTAAAAGATACGTCTTACAGGAATCAAAGGGGCTGACTCGACTAAAAGGTACGTCTTATAGGAATCTAGGGAAACGACTCGACTAAAAGGTACGTCTTATAGTAATCAAAGGAAATGACTAGACTAAAAGGTTCGTCTTATAGGAATCAAATGAAATGACTCGACTAAAAGGTACGTCTTCTAGGGGTCAAAGGGGATAACTCGACTAAAAGGTACGTTTTATAGGAATCAAAGGGGATGACTCAACTAAAAGGTACGTCTTATAGGAATCAAAGGGGCTGACACGACTAAAAGGTACGTCTTATAGGAATCAAGGGAAATGACTCGACTAAAAGGCACATCATTTAGGAATCAAAGGGGATGACTCGACTAAAAGATACGTCTTATAGGAATCAAAGGGGATGACTCGTCCAAAAGGTACGCCTTATAGGAATCCAAGGGGATGACTCGACTAAAAGATATGTCTTATAGGAATCAAAGTGGATGACTCGACTAAATGGTACGTCATATAGGAATCAAAGGAAATGACTCGACTAAAAGGTACGTCTTATAGGAATTAAAGGGGATGACTCAACTAAAAGGTAAGTCTTATAGGAATCAAAGGGGATGACTCGAATAAAAGGTACATTTTATAGGAATCAAAGGGGATGACTCGACTAAAAGGTACGTCTTATAGGAATCAAGGGAAATGACTCGACTAAAAGGTACGTTTTCTATGAATCAAAGGAAATAACTAAACTAGAAGGTACGTCATTACCGAATCAAAGGAGATGACTCAAATAAAAGGTACGTCTATTAGGAATCAAAGGGGATGACTCAACTAAAAGGTAAATCTTATAGGAATCAAAGGGGATGACTCGACTAAAAGGTACGTTTTATAGGAATCAAAGGGGATGACACGACTAAAAGGTACGTCTTGTAGTAATCAAGGGAAATGACTCGACTAAAAGGTACGTTTTCTAGGAATCAAAGGGGATGATTCGACTAAAAGGTACGTCATATACGAATCAAAGGAGATGACTCAACTAAAAGGTACGTCTTATAGGAATCAAAGGGGATGATTCGACTAAAAGGTACGTCTTATAGGAATCAAGGGAAATGACTCGACTAAAAGGTACGTCTTCAAGGTATCAAAGGAAATGACTCAACTAAAAGGTACGTCATATAGGAATCAAAGGGGATGACTCGACTAAAAGTTACGTATTCTAGGGGTCAAAGTGGATGACTCGACTAAAAGGTACGTCTTATAGGAATCAAAGGAAATGACTCGACTAAAAGGTACGTCTTATAGGAATCAAAGGAAATGACTCGACTAAAAAGTACGTCTTCTAGGGGTCAAAGGGGATGACTCGACAAAAAGGTACGTCTTATAGGAATCAAAGGGGATGACTCGACTAAAAGGTACGTCTTATAGGAATCAAAGGGGCTGACTCGACTAAAAGGTACTTCTTATAGGAATCAAGGGAAATTACTCGACTAAAAGGCACATCTTTTAGTAATCAAAGGGGATGACTCGACTAAAAGGTACGTCTTATAGGAATCAAAGGGGATGACTCGACCAAAAGGTACGCCTTATAGGAATCCAAGGGGATGACTCGACTAAAAGGTACGTCTTATATGAATCAAAGTGGATGACTCGACATAATGGTACGTCTTATAAGAATCAAAGGAAATGACTCGACTAAAAGGTACGTTTTATAGGAATTAAAGGGGATGACTCAACTAAAAGGTAAGTCTAATAGGAATCAAAGGGGATAATTCGACTAAAAGGTACGTTTTATAGGAATCAAAGGGGATGACTCGACTAAAAGGTACGTCTTATAGGAATCAAGGGAAATGACTCGACTAAAAGGAACGTTTTCTAGGAATCAAAGGAAATGACTCAACTAAAAGGTACGTCATATACGAATCAAAGGAGATGACTCAACTAAAAGGTACGTCTTATAGGAACCTAAGGGGATGACTCAACTAAAAGGTACGTCTTATAGGAATCAAAGGGGATGACTCGACTAAAAGGCACTTCTTATAGGAATCAAAGGGGCTGACTCGACTTAAAGGTACGTCTTATAGGAATCAAGGGAAATGACCTAACTAAAAGGCACATCTTTTAGGAATCAAAGGGGATGACTCGACTAAAAGATACGTCTTATAGGAATCAAAGAGGATGACTCGACCAAAAGGTATGTCTTATAGGAATCCAAGGGGATGACTCGACTAAAAGGTACGTCTTATAGGAATCAAAGTGGATGACTCGACAAAATGGTACGTCTTATAGGAATCAAAGGAAATGACTCGACTAAAAGGTACGTCTTATAGGAATCAAAGGGGATGACTCAACTAAAAGGTAAGTCTTATAGGAATCAAAGGGGATGGCTCGACTAAAAGGTACGTTTTATAGGAATCAAAGGGGATGACTCGACTAAAAGGTACGTCTTATAGGAATCTAGGGAAATGACTCGACTAAAAGGTACGTTTTCTTGGAATCAAAGGAAATGACTCAACTAAAAGGTACGTCATATACGAATCAAAGGAGATGACTCAACTAAAAGGTACGTCTTATAGGAATCAAAAGGGATGACTCGACTAAAAGGTACGTCTTATAGGAATCAAGGGAAATGACTCGACTAAAAGGTACGTCTTCAAGGAATCAAAGGAAATGACTCAACTAAAAGGTACGTCTTATAGGAATCAAAGGGGATGACTCGACTAAAAGGTACGTATTCTAGGGGTCAAATTGGATAACTCGACTAAAAGGTACGTCTTATAGGAATCAAAGGAAATGACTCGACTAAAAGCTACGTCTTATAGGAATCAAAGGAAATGACTCGACTAAAAGGTACGTCTTCTAGGGGTCAAAGGGAATGACTTGACTAAAAGGTACATCTTATAGGAATCAAAGGGGATGACTCGACTAAAAGGTACGTATTATAGGAATCATGGGAAATGACTCGACTAAAAGGTACGTCTTCAAGGAATCAAAGGAAATGACTCAACTAAAAGGTACGTCTTATAGGAATCAAAGGGGATGACTCGACTAAAAGGTACGTATTCTAGGGGTCAAAGTGGATGACTAGACTAAAAGGTACGTCTTATAGGAATCAAAGGAAATGACTCGACTAAAAGGTTCGTCTTATAGGAATCAAGGGAAATGACTCGACTAAAAGGCACGTCTTCTAGGTGTCAAAGGGAATGACTCGACTAAAAGGTACGTCTTATAAGAATCAAAGGGGATGACTCGACTAAAAGGTACGTCTTATAGGAATCATGGGAAATGACTCGACTAAAAGGTACGTCTTCCAGGAATCAAAGGAAATGACTCAACTAAAAGGTACGTCTTATAGGAATCAAAGAGGATGACTCGACTAAAAGGTACGTATTCTAGGGGTCAAAGTGGATGACTCGACTAAAAGGTACGTCTTATAGGAATCAAAGGAAATGACTCGACTAAAAGGTTCGTCTTATAGGAATCAAGGGAAATGACTTGACTAAAAGGCACGTCATTTAGGAATCAAGGGGATGACTCGACTAAAAGGTACGTCTTATAGGAATCAAAGGGGATGACTCGACCAAAAGGTATGTCTTATAGGAATCCAAGGGGATGACTAGACTAAAAGGTACGTCTTATAGGAATCAAAGTGCATGACTCGACTAAATGGTACGTCTTATAGGAATCAAAGGAAATGACTCGACTAAAAGGTACGTTTTATAGGAATCAAAGGGGATGACTCAACTAAAAGGTATGTCTTATAGGAATCAAAGGGGATGACTCGACTAAAAGGTACGTCTTATAGGAATCTAGGGAAATGACTCGACTAAAAGGTACGTCTTCAAGGAATCAAAGGAAATGACTCAACTAAAAGGTATGTCTTATAGGAATCAAAGGGGATGACTCGACTAAAAGGTACGTATTCTAGGGGTCAATGTGGATGACTCGACTAAAAGGTACGTCTTATAGGAATCAAAGGAAATGACTCGACTAAAAGGTACGTCTTATAGGAATCAAAGGAAATGACTCGACTAAAAGTTACGTCTCCTAGGGGTCAAAGGGGATGACTCGACTAAAAGGTACGTCTTATAGGAATCAAAGGGGCTGACTCGACTAAAAGGTACGTCTTATAGGAATCAAGGGAAATGACTCGACTAAAAGGCACATCTTTTAGGAATCAAAGGGGATGACTCGACTAAAAGGTACGTCTTATAGGAATATAAGGGGATGACTCGACCAAAAGGTACGCCTTATAGGAATCCAAGGGGATGACTCGACTAAAAGGTACGTCTTATAGGAATCAAAGTGGATGACTCGACTAAATGGTACGTCTTATAGGAATCAAAGAAAATGACTCGACTAAAAGGTACGTCTTATAGGAATTAAAGGGGATGACTCAACTAACAGGTAAGACTTATAGGAATCAAAGGGGATGACTCGACTAAAAGGTACGTTTTATAGAAATCAAAGGGGATGACTCGACTAAAAGGCACGTTTTCTAGGAATCAAGGGAAATGACTGGACTAAAAGGTATGTTTTCTAGGAATCAAAGGGGATGACTTGACTAAAAGGTACGTCTTATAGGAATCAAGGGAAATGACTCGACTAAAAGGTACGTTTTCTAGGAATCAAAGCAAATGACTTAACTAAAAGGTACGTCATATTCGAATCAAAGGAGATGACTCAACTAAAAGGTACGTCTTATAGGAATCTAAGGGGATGACTCAACTAAAAGGTACGTATTATAGGAATCAAAGGGGATGACTCGACTAAAAGGTACTTCTTATTGGAATCAAAGGGGCTGACTCGACTAAAAGGTTCGTCTTATAGGAATCAAGGGAAATGACTTGACTAAAAGGCACATCTTTTAGGAATCAAAGGGGATGACTCGACTAAATAGTACGTCTTATAGGAATCAAAGGGGATGACTCGACCAAAAGGTATGTCTTATAGGAATCCAAGGGATTGAGTCGACTAAAAGGTACGTCTTGTAGGAATCATAGTGGATGACTCGACTAAATGGTATGTCTTATAGGAATCAAAGGAAATGACTCGACTAAAAGGTACGTCTTATAGGAATCAAAGGGGATGACTCAACTAAAAGATAAGTCTTATAGGAATTAAAGGGGATGACTCGACTAAAAGGTACGTTTTGTAGGAATCAAAGGGGATGACTCGACTAAAAGGTACATCTTATAGGAATCTAGGGAAATGACTCGACTAAAAGGTACGTTTTCTAGGAATCAAAGGAAATAACTCAACTAAAAGGTACGTCATATACGAATCAAAGGAGATGACTCAACTAAAAGGTACGTCTTATAGGAATCAAAGGGGATGACTCGACTAAAAGATACGTCTTCAAGGAATCAAAGGAAATGACTCAACTAAAACGTACGTCTTATAGGAATCAAAGGGGATGACTCGACTAAAAGGTACGTATTCTAGGGGTCAAAGTGGATGACTCGACTAAAAGGTACGTCTTATAGGAAACAAAGGAAATGACTCGACTAAAAGGTACGTCTTATAGGAATCAATGGAAATGACTCGACTAAAAGGTACGTCTTCTAGTGGTCAAAGGGGATGACTCGACTAAAAGGTACGTCTTATAGGAATCAAAGGGGATGACTCGACTAAAAGGTACGTCTTATAGGAATCAAAGGGGCTGACTCGACTAAAAGGTACGTCTTATAGGAATCAAGGGAAATGACTCGACTAAAAGGCACATCATTTAGGAATCAAAGAGGATGACTCGACTAAAAGGTACGTCTGATAGGAATCAAAGGGGATGACTCGACCAAAAGGTACGCCTTATAGGAATCCAAGGGGATGACTCGACTAAAAGGTACGTCTTATAGGAATCAAAGTAGATGACTCGACTAAATGGTACATCTTATAGGAATCAAAGGAAATGACTCGACTAAAAGGTACGTCTTATAGGAATTAAAGGGGATGACTCAACTAAAAGGCAAGTCTTATAGGAATTAAAGGGGATGACTCGACTAAAAGGTACGTTTTATAGGAATCAAAGGGGATGACTCGACTAAAAGGTACGTCTTATAGGAATCAAGGGGAATGACTCGACTAAAAGGAACGTTTTCTAGGAATCAAAGAAAATGACTCAACTAAAATGTACGTCATATACGAATCAAAGGAGATGACTCAACTAAAAGGTACGTCTTATAGGAATCTAAGGGGAAGACTCAACTAAAAGGTATGTCTTAGAGGAATCAAGGGAAATGACTGGACTAAAAGGTACGTCTTAGAGGAATCAAGGGAAATGACTCGACTAATAGGTATGTCTTCAAGGAATCAAAGGAAATGACTCAACTCAAAGGTACGTCTTATAGGAATCAAAGGGGATGACTCGACTAAAAGTCACGTCTTATAGGAATCAAAGGGGATGAATCAATTAAAAGGTATGTCTTATAGGAATCAAAGGAAATGACTTGACTAAAAAGTACGTATTCTAGGGGCCAAAGGGGATGACTCGACTAAAAGGTTCGTCTTATAGGAATCAAAGGGGATGACTCGACTAAAAGGTATGTCTTATAGGAATCAAAAGAAATGACTCGACTAAAAGATACGTCACATAGGAATCAAAGAAAATGACTCGACTAAAAGGTACGTTTTATAGGAATCAAAGAAGATGACTAAACCAAGAGGTATGTCTTATAGGAATCAAAGGCGATGACTCGACTAAAAGGTACGTCTTATAGGAATCAATGGGAATGACTCGACTAAAAGGTACGTCTTAAAGGAATCAAGGGAAATGACTCGACTAAAAGGTACGTCTTCTAGGAACCAAAGGGGATGACTCGACTAAAAGGTACGTCTTATAGGTATCAAAGGGGATGACTCGACTAAAAGGTACGTCTTAAAGGAATCAAGGGAAATGACTCGACTAAAAGGTGCGTCTTCTAGGAATCAAAGGGGATGACTCGACTAAAAGAAACGTCTTATAGGAATCAAAGGAAATGACTCGACTAAAAGGTACGTCTTTTAGGAATCAAAGGGGATGACTCAACTAAAAGGTAAGACTTATAGGAATCAAAGGGGATCACTCGACTAAAAGGCACATTTTAAAGGAATCAAAGGGGATGACTCGACTAAAAGGTACGTCTTATAGGAATCAAGGAAATGACTCGACTAAAAGGTACGTATTCTATGGGTCAAAGTGGATGACTAGACTAAAAGGTACGTCTTATAGAATTCAAAGGAAATGACTAGACTAAAAGGTACGTCTTATAGGAATCAAAGGAAATGACTCGACTAAAAGGTACGTCTTCTAGGGGTCAAAGGGGATGACTCGACTAAAAGGTACGTCTTATAGGAATCAAAGGGGATGACTCGACTAAAAGGTACGTCTTATAGGAATCAAAGGGGCTGACTCGACTAAAAGGTACGTGTTATAGGAATCAAGGGAAATGACTCAACTAAAAGGCACATCTTTTAGGAATCAAAGGGGATGACTCGACTAAAAGGTACGTCTTATAGGAATCAAAGGGGATGACTCGACCAAAAGGTACGTCTTATAGGAATCCAAGGGGATGACTCGACTAAAAGGTACGTCTTATAGGAATCAAAGTGGATGACTCGACTAAAAGGTACGTCTATAGGAATCAAAGGGGATGACTCGACTAAAAAGTACGTCTTATAGGAATCAAAGGGGCTGACTCGACTAAAAGGTACGTCTTATAGGAATCAAGGGAAATGACTCGACTAAAAGGCACATCATTTAGGAATCAAAGTTGATGACTCGACTAAAAGGTACGTCTGATAGGAATCAAAGGGGATGAATCGACCAAAAGGTACGCCTTATAGGAATCCAAGGGGATGACTCGACTAAAAGGTACGTCTTATAGGAATCAAAGTGGATGACTCGACTAAATGGTACGTCTTATAGGAATCAAAGGAAATGGCTCGACTATAAGGTACGTCATATAGGAATTAAAGGGGATGACTCAACTAAAAGGCAAGTCTTATAGGAATTCAAGGGGATGACTCGACTAAAAGGTACGTTTTATAGGAATCAAAGGGGATGACTCGACTAAAAGGTACGTCTTATAGGAATCAAGGGGAATGACTCGACTAAAAGGAACGTTATCTAGGAATCAAAGGAAATGACTCAACTAAAATGTACGTCATATACGAATCAAAGGAGATGACTCAACTAAAAGGTACGTCTTATAGGAATCTAAGGGGAAGACTCAACTAAAAGGTACGTCTTAGAGGAATCAAGGGAAATGACTCGACTAAAAGGTACGTCTTAGAGGAATCAAGGGAAATGACTCGACTAATAGGTACGTCTTCAAGGAATCAAAGGAAATGACTCAACCAAAAGGTACGTCGTATAGGAATCAAAGGGGATGACTCGACTAAAAGGTACGTCTTATAGGAATCAAAGGGGATGAATCGACTAAAAGGTATGTCTTATAGGAATCAAAGGAAATGACTTGACTAAAAAGTACGTATTCTAGGGGCCAAAGGGGATGACTCGACTAAAAGGTACGTCTTATAGGAATCAAAGGGGATGACTCGACTAAAAGGTATGTCTTATAGGAATCAAAAGGAATGACTCGACTAAAAGATACGTCATATAGCAATCAAAGAAAATGACTCGACTAAAAGGTACGTTTTATAGGAATCAAAGGGGATGACTAAACCAAAAGGTATGTCTTATAGGAATCAAAGGGGATGACTCGACTAAAAGGTACGTCTTATAGGAATCAAAGGGAATGACTCGACTAAAAGGTACGTCTTATAGGAATCAAGGGAAATGACTCGACTAAAAGGTACGTCTTCTAGGAATCAAAGGGGATGACTCGACTAAAAGGTACGTCTTATAGGAATCAAAGGGGCTGACTCGACTAAAAGGTACGTCTTATAGGAATCAAGGGAAATGACTCGACTAAAAGGCACATCATTTAGGAATCAAAGAGGATGACTCGACTAAAAGGTACGTCTGATAGGAATCAAAGGGGATGACTCGACCAAAAGGTACGCCTTATAGGAATCCAAGGGGATGACTCGACTAAAAGGTACGTCTTATAGGAATCAAAGTAGATGACTCGACTAAATGGTACATCTTATAGGAATCAAAGGAAATGACTCGACTAAAAGGTACGTCTTATAGGAATTAAAGGGGATGACTCAACTAAAAGGCAAGTCTTATAGGAATTAAAGGGGATGACTCGAGTAAAAGGTACGTTTTATAGGAATCAAAGGGGATGACTCGACTAAAAGGTACGTCTTATAGGAATCAAGGGGAATGACTCGACTAAAAGGAACGTTTTCTAGGAATCAAAGAAAATGACTCAACTAAAATGTACGTCATATACGAATCAAAGGAGATGACTCAACTAAAAGGTACGTCTTATAGGAATCTAAGGGGAAGACTCAACTAAAAGGTATGTCTTAGAGGAATCAAGGGAAATGACTCGACTAAAAGGTACGTCTTAGAGGAATCAAGGGAAATGACTCGACTAATAGGTATGTCTTCAAGGAATCAAAGGAAATGACTCAACTCAAAGGTACGTCTTATAGGAATCAAAGGGGATGACTCGACTAAAAGTCACGTCTTATAGGAATCAAAGGGGATGAATCAATTAAAAGGTATGTCTTATAGGAATCAAAGGAAATGACTTGACTAAAAAGTACGTATTCTAGGGGCCAAAGGGGATGACTCGACTAAAAGGTTCGTCTTATAGGAATCAAAGGGGATGACTCGACTAAAAGGTATGTCTTATAGGAATCAAAAGAAATGACTCGACTAAAAGATACGTCACATAGGAATCAAAGAAAATGACTCGACTAAAAGGTACGTTTTATAGGAATCAAAGGGGATGACTAAACCAAGAGGTATGTCTTATAGGAATCAAAGGCGATGACTCGACTAAAAGGTACGTCTTATAGGAATCAATGGGAATGACTCGACTAAAAGGTACGTCTTAAAGGAATCAAGGGAAATGACTCGACTAAAAGGTACGTCTTCTAGGAACCAAAGGGGATGACTCGACTAAAAGGTACGTCTTATAGGTATCAAAGGGGATGACTCGACTAAAAGGTACGTCTTAAAGGAATCAAGGGAAATGACTCGACTAAAAGGTGCGTCTTCTAGGAATCAAAGGGGATGACTCGACTAAAAGAAACGTCTTATAGGAATCAAAGGAAATGACTCGACTAAAAGGTACGTCTTTTAGGAATCAAAGGGGATGACTCAACTAAAAGGTAAGTCTTATAGGAATCAAAGGGGATCACTCGACTAAAAGGCACATTTTAAAGGAATCAAAGGGGATGACTCGACTAAAAGGTACGTCTTATAGGAATCAAGGAAATGACTCGACTAAAAGGTACGTATTCTATGGGTCAAAGTGGATGACTAGACTAAAAGGTACGTCTTATAGAATTCAAAGGAAATGACTAGACTAAAAGGTACGTCTTATAGGAATCAAAGGAAATGACTCGACTAAAAGGTACGTCTTCTAGGGGTCAAAGGGGATGACTCGACTAAAAGGTACGTCTTATAGGAATCAAAGGGGATGACTCGACTAAAAGGTACGTCTTATAGGAATCAAAGGGGCTGACTCGACTAAAAGGTACGTGTTATAGGAATCAAGGGAAATGACTCAACTAAAAGGCACATCTTTTAGGAATCAAAGGGGATGACTCGACTAAAAGGTACGTCTTATAGGAATCAAAGGGGATGACTCGACCAAAAGGTACGTCTTATAGGAATCCAAGGGGATGACTCGACTAAAAGGTACGTCTTATAGGAATCAAAGTGGATGACTCGACTAAAAGGTACGTCTATAGGAATCAAAGGGGATGACTCGACTAAAAAGTACGTCTTATAGGAATCAAAGGGGCTGACTCGACTAAAAGGTACGTCTTATAGGAATCAAGGGAAATGACTCGACTAAAAGGCACATCATTTAGGAATCAAAGTTGATGACTCGACTAAAAGGTACGTCTGATAGGAATGAAAGGGGATGAATCGACCAAAAGGTACGCCTTATAGGAATCCAAGGGGATGACTCGACTAAAAGGTACGTCTTATAGGAATCAAAGTGGATGACTCGACTAAATGGTACGTCTTATAGGAATCAAAGGAAATGGCTCGACTATAAGGTACGTCATATAGGAATTAAAGGGGATGACTCAACTAAAAGGCAAGTCTTATAGGAATTCAAGGGGATGACTCGACTAAAAGGTACGTTTTATAGGAATCAAAGGGGATGACTCGACTAAAAGGTACGTCTTATAGGAATCAAGGGGAATGACTCGACTAAAAGGAACGTTATCTAGGAATCAAAGGAAATGACTCAACTAAAATATACGTCATATACGAATCAAAGGAGATGACTCAACTAAAAGGTACGTCTTATAGGAATCTAAGGGGAAGACTCAACTAAAAGGTACGTCTTAGAGGAATCAAGGGAAATGACTCGACTAAAAGGTACGTCTTAGAGGAATCAAGGGAAATGACTCGACTAATAGGTACGTCTTCAAGGAATCAAAGGAAATGACTCAACCAAAAGGTACGTCGTATAGGAATCAAAGGGGATGACTCGACTAAAAGGTACGTCTTATAGGAATCAAAGGGGATGAATCGACTAAAAGGTATGTCTTATAGGAATCAAAGGAAATGACTTGACTAAAAAGTACGTATTCTAGGGGCCAAAGGGGATGACTCGACTAAAAGGTACGTCTTATAGGAATCAAAGGGGATGACTCGACTAAAAGGTATGTCTTATAGGAATCAAAAGGAATGACTCGACTAAAAGATACGTCATATAGCAATCAAAGAAAATGACTCGACTAAAAGGTACGTTTTATAGGAATTAAAGGGGATGACTAAACCAAAAGGTATGTCTTATAGGAATCAAAGGGGATGACTCGACTAAAAGGTACGTCTTATAGGAATCAAAGGGAATGACTCGACTAAAAGGTACGTCTTATAGGAATCAAGGGAAATGACTCGACTAAAAGGTACGTCTTCTAGGAATCAAAGGGGATGACTCGACTAAAAGGCACGTCTTATAGGAATCAAAGGGGATGACTCGATTAAAAGGTACGTCTTAAAGGAATCAAGGGAAATGACTCGACTAAAAGGTGGATCTTCTAGGAATCAAAGGGGATGACTCGACTAAAAGAAACGTCTTATAGGAATCAAAGGAAATGACTCGACTAAAAGGTACGTCTTTTAGGAATCAAAGGGGATGACTCAACTAAAAGGCAAGTCTTATAGGAATCAAAGGGGATGACTCGACTAAAAGGTACGTTTTATAGGAATCATAGGGGATGACTCGACTAAAAGGTACGTCTTATAGGAATCAAGGAAATGACTCGACTAAAAGGTACGTATTCTAGGGGTCAAAGTGGACGACTCGACTAAAAGGTACGTCTTATAGGAATCAAAGGAAATAACTAGACTAAAAGGTACGTCTCATAGGAATCAAAGGAAATGACTCGACTAAAAGGTACGTCTTCTAGGGGTCAAAGGGGATGACTCGACTAAAAGGTACCGCTTATAGGAATCAAAGGGGATGACTCGACTAAGAGGTACGTCTTATAGGAATCAAAGGGGCTGACTCGACTAAAAGGTACGTGTTATAGGAATCAAGGGAAATGACTCAACTATAAGGCACATCTTTTAGGAATCAAAGGGGATGACTCGACTAAAAGGTACGTCTTTAGGAATAAAAGGGGATGACTCGACCAAAAGGTACGTCTTATAGGAATCCAAGGGGATGACTCGACTAAAAGGTACGTCTTATAGGAATCAAAGTGGATGACTCGACTAAAAGGTACGTCTATAGGAATCAAAGGGGATGACTCGACTAAATGGTATGTCTTATAGGAATCAAAAGGGATGACTCTACTAAAAGATACGTCATATAGGAATCAAAGGAAATGACTCGACTAAAAGGTACGTCTTCTAGGGGTCAAAGGGGATGAATCAACTAAAAGGTACGTCTTCTAGGGGTCAAGGGGGAATGATTCAACTAAAAGGTACGTCTTATATGAATCAAGAGGTATAACTCAACTAAAAGGTTTTTCTTATAGGAATCAAAGAGGATGACTCGACTAAAAGGTACGTCATATAGGAATCAAAGGGAATGACTCGACTAAAAGGTACGTCTTAAAGGAATCAAGGGAAATAACTCGATTAAAAGGTACGTCTTCTAGGAATCAAAGGGGATGACTCGACTAAAAGGTACGTCTTATAGGAATCAAAGGGGATGACTCGACTAAAAGGTACGTCTTATAGGAATCAAAGGGGATGACTCGACTAAAAGGTACATCTTATAGGAATCAAAGGAAATGACTCGACTAAAAGGTACGTCTTATAGGAATCAAGGGAAATGACTCGACTAAAAGGTACGTCTTCTAGGAATCAAAGGGGATGACTCGACTAAAAGGTACGTCTTATAGGAATCAAAGGGGATGACTCGACTAAAAGGTACGTCTTAAAGGAATCAAGGGAAATGACTCGACTAAAAGGTGGATCTTCTAGGAATCAAAGGGGATGACTCGACTAAAAGAAACGTCTTATAGGAATCAAAGGAAATGACTCGACTAAAAGGTACGTCTTTTAGGAATCAAAGGGGATGACTCAACTAAAAGGTAAGTCTTATAGGAATCAAAGGGGATGACTCGACTAAAAGGTACGTTTTATAGGAATCAATGGGGATGACTCGACTAAAAGGTACGTCTTATAGGAATCAAGGAAATGACTCGACTAAAAGGTACGTATTCTAGGGGTCAAAGTGGACGACTCGACTAAAAGGTACGTCTTATAGGAATCAAAGGAAATAACTAGACTAAAAGGTACGTCTCATAGGAATCAAAGGAAATGACTCGACTAAAAGGTACGTCTTCTAGGGGTCAAAGGGGATGACTCGACTAAAAGGTACCTCTTATAGGAATCAAAGGGGATGACTCGACTAAAAGGTACGTCTTATAGGAATCAAAGGGGCTGACTCGACTAAAAGGTACGTGTTATAGGAATCAAGGGAAATGACTCAACTATAAGGCACATCTTTTAGGAATCAAAGGGGATGACTCGACTAAAAGGTACGTTTTATAGGAATAAAAGGGGATGACTCGACCAAAAGGTACGTCTTATAGGAATCCAAGGGGATGACTCGACTAAAAGGTACGTCTTATAGGAATCAAAGTGGATGACTCGACTAAAAGGTACGTCTATAGGAATCAAAGGGGATGACTCGACTAAATTGTATGTCTTATAGGAATCAAAAGGGATGACTCTACTAAAAGATACGTCATATAGGAATCAAAGGAAATGACTCGACTAAAAGGTACGTCTTCTAGGGGTCAAAGGGGATGAATCAACTAAAAGGTACGTCTTCTAGGGGTCAAGGGGGAATGATTCGACTAAAAGGTACGTCTTATATGAATCAAGAGGTATAACTCAACTAAAAGGTTTGTCTTATAGGAATCAAAGAGGATGACTCGACTAAAAGGTACGTCATATAGGAATCAAAGGGAATGACTCGACTAAAAGGTACGTCTTAAAGGAATCAAGGGAAATAACTCGATTAAAAGGTACGTCTTCTAGGAATCAAAGGGGATGACTCGACTAAAAGGTACGTCTTATAGGAATCAAAGGGGATGACTCGACTAAAAGGTACGTCTTATAGGAATCAAAGGGGATGACTCGACTAAAAGGTACATCTTATAGGAATCAAAGGAAATGACTCGACTAAAAGGTACGTATTCTAAGGGTCAAAGGGGATGACTCGACTAAAAGGTACGTTTTATAGGAATCATAGGGGATGACTAGACTAAAAGGTACGTCTTATAGGAATCAAGGGAAATGACTCGACTAAAAGGTACGTCATAGGAATCAAAGGAAATGACTCAACTAAAAGGTACGTCATATACGAATCAAAGGAGATGACTCAACTAAAAGGTACGTCTTATAGGAATCAAAGGGGATGACTCGACTAAAAGGTACGTCTTATAGGAATCAAGGGAAATGACTCGACTGAAAGGTACGTCTTCAAGGAATCAACGGAAATGACTCGACTAAAAGAAACGTCATATAGGAATCAAAGGAAATGACTCGACTAAAAGGTACGTCTTTTAGGAATCAAAGGGGATGAATCAACTAAAAGGTAAGTCTTATTGGAATCAAAGGGGATGACTCGACTAAAAGGTACGTTTTATAGGAATCAAAGGGGATGACTCGACTAAAAGGTACGTCTTATAGAAATCAAGGGAAATGACTCGACTAAAAGGTATGTATTCTAGGGGTCAAAGTGGATGACTCGACTAAAAGGTACGTGTTATAGGAATCAAGGGAAATGACTCAACTAAAAGGTACGTTTTATAGGAATCAAAGGGGATGACTCGACCAAAAGGTACGTCTTATAGGAATCCAAGGGGATGACTCGACTAAAAGGTACGTCTATAGGAATCAAAGGGGATGACTCGACTAAAAAGTACGTCTTATAGGAATCAAAGGGGCTGACTCGACTAAAAGGTACGTCTTATAGGATTCAAGGGAAATGACTCGACTAAAAGGCACGTCTTATAGGAATCAAAGGGGATGACTCGACTAAAAGGTACGTCTTAAAGGAATCAAGGGAAATGACTCGACTAAAAAGTACGTATTCTAGGGGCCAAAGGGGATGACTCGACTAAAAGGTACGTCTTATAGGAATCAAAGGGGATGACTTGACTAAAAGGTACGTCTTATAGGAATCAAAGGAGCTGACTCGACTAAAAGATACGTCTTATAGGAATCAAAGAAAATGACTCGACTAAAAGGTACGTTTTATAGGAATCAAAGGGGATGACTAAACCAAAAGGTATGTCTTATAGGAATCAAAGGGGATGACTCGACTAAAAGGTACATCTTATAGGAATCAAAGGGGATGACTCGACTAAAAGGTACGTCTTAAAGGAATCAAGGGAAATGACTCGACTAAAAGGTACGTCTTCTAGGAATCAAAGGGGATGACTTGACTAAAAGGTACGTCTTATAGGAATCAAAGGGGATGACTCGACTAAAAGGTACGTCTTAAAGGAATTAAGGGAAATGACTCGACTAAAAGGTGCGTCTTCTAGGAATCAAAGGGGATGACTCGACTAAAAGAAACGTCTTATCGGAATCAAAGGAAATGACTCGACTAAAAGGTACGTCTTTTAGGAATCAAAGGGGATGACTCAACTAAAAGGTAAGTCTTATAGGAATTAAAGGGGATGACTCGACTAAAAGGTACGTTTTATAGGAATCAAAGGGGATGACTCGACTAAAAGGTACGTCTTATAGGAATCAAGGAAATGACTCGACTAAAAGGTACGTATTCTAGGGGTCAAAGTGGACAACTCGACTAAAAGGTACGTCTTATAGGAATCAAAGGAAATGACTAGACTAAAAGGTACGTCTTATAGGAATCAAAGGAAATGACTCGACTAAAAGGTACGTCTTCGAGGGGTCAAAGGGGATGACTCGACTAAAACTTACGTCTTATAGGAATCAAAGGGGATGACTCGACTAAAAGGTACGTCTTATAGGAATCAAAGGGGATGAATCGACTAAAAGGTACGTGTTATAGGAATCAAGGGAAATGACTCAACTAAAAGGCACATCTTTTAGGAATCAAAGGGGATGACTCGACTAAAAGATACGTCTTATAGGAATAAAAGGGGATGACTCGACCAAAAGGTACATCTTATAGGAATCCAAGGGGATGACTCGACTAAAAGGTACGTCTTATAGGAATCAAAGTGGATGACTCGACTAAAAGGTACGTCTATAGGAATCAAAGGGGATGACTCGACTAAACGGTATGTCTTATAGGAATCAAAAGGGATGACTCGACTAAAAGATACGTCATATAGGAATCAAAGGAAATGACTCGACTAAAAGGTACGTCTTCTAGGGGTCAAAGGGGATGAATCAACTAAAAGGTACGTCTTCTAGGGGTCAAGGGGGAATGATTCGACTAAAAGGTACGTCTTATATGAATCAAGAGGTATAACTCAACTAAAAGGTATGTCTTATAGGAATCAAAGGGGATGACTCGACTAAAAGGTACGTCATATACGAATCAAAGGGAATGACTCGACTAAAAGGTACGTCTTAAAGGAATCAAGGGAAATAACTCGATTAAAAGGTACGTCTTCTAGGAATCAAAGGGGATGACTCTACTAAAAGGTACGTCTTATAGGAATCAAAGGGGATGACTCGACTAAAAGGTACGTCTTATAGGAATCAAAGGGGATGACTCGACTAAAAGGTACATCTTATAGGAATCAAAGGAAATGACTCGACTAAAAGGTACGTATTCTAAGGGTCAAAGGGGATGACTCGACTAAAAGGTACGTTTTATAGGAATCAAAGGGGATGACTAGACTAAAAGGTACGTCTTATAGGAATCAAGGTAAATGACTCGACTAAAAGGTACGTCATAGGAATCAAAGGAAATGACTCAACTAAAAGGTACGACATATACGAATCAAAGGAGATGACTCAACTAAAAGGTACGTCTTATAGGAATCAAAGGGGATGACTCGACTAAAAGGTACGTCTTATAGGAATCAAGGGAAATGACTCGACTGAAAGGTACGTCTTCAAGGAATCAATGGAAATGACTCGACTAAAAGAAACGTCTTATAGGAATCAAAGGAAATGACTCGACTAAAAGGTACGTCTTTTAGCAATCAAAGGGGATGACTCAACTAAAAGATAAGTCTTTTTGGAATCAAAGGGGATGACTCGACTAAAAGGTACGTTTTATAGGAATCAAAGGGGATGAGTCAACTAAAAGGTACGTCTTATAGGAATCAAGGGAAATGATTCGACTAAAAGGTACGTCTTCTAGGAATCAAAGGGGATGACTTGACTAAAAGGTACGTCTTGTAGGAATCAAAGGGGATGACTCGACTAAAAGGTACGTCTTAAAGGAATCAAGGGAAATGACTCGACTAAAAGGTGCGTCTTCTAGGAATCAAAGGGGATGACTCGACTAAAAGAAACGTCTTATCGGAATCAAAGGAAATGACTCGACTAAAAGGTACGTCTTTTAGGAATCAAAGGGGATGACTCAACTAAAAGGTAATTCTTATAGGAATTAAAGGGGATGACTCGACTAAAAGGTACGTTTTATAGGAATCAAAGGGGATGACTCGACTAAAAGGTACGTCTTATAGGAATCAAGGAAATGACTCGACTAAAAGGTACGTATTCTAGGGGTCAAAGTGGACAACTCGACTAAAAGGTACGTCTTATAGGAATCAAAGGAAATGACTAGACTAAAAGGTACGTCTTATAGGAATCAAAGGAAATGACTCGACTAAAAGGTACGTCTTCTAGGGGTCAAAGGGGATGACTCGACTAAAACTTACATCTTTTAGGAATCAAAGGGGATGACTCGACTAAAAGATACGTCTTATAGGAATAAAAGGGGATGACTCGACCAAAAGGTACATCTTATAGGAATCCAAGGGGATGACTCGACTAAAAGGTACGTCTTATAGGAATCAAAGTGGATGACTCGACTAAAAGGTACGTCTATAGGAATCAAAGGGGATGACTCGACTAAACGGTATGTCTTATAGGAATCAAAAGGGATGACTCGACTAAAAGATACGTCATATAGGAATCAAAGGAAATGACTCGACTAAAAGGTACGTCTTCTAGGGGTCAAAGGGGATGAATCAACTAAAAGGTACGTCTTCTAGGGGTCAAGGGGGAATGATTCGACTAAAAGGTACGTCTTATATGAATCAAGAGGTATAACTCAACTAAAAGGTATGTCTTATAGGAATCAAAGGGGATGACTCGACTAAAAGGTACGTCATATACGAATCAAAGGGAATGACTCGACTAAAAGGTACGTCTTAAAGGAATCAAGGGAAATAACTCGATTAAAAGGTACGTCTTCTAGGAATCAAAGGGGATGACTCTACTAAAAGGTACGTCTTATAGGAATCAAAGGGGATGACTCGACTAAAAGGTACGTCTTATAGGAATCAAAGGGGATGACTCGACTAAAAGGTACATCTTATAGGAATCAAAGGAAATGACTCGACTAAAAGGTACGTATTCTAAGGGTCAAAGGGGATGACTCGACTAAAAGGTACGTTTTATAGGAATCAAAGGGGATGACTAGACTAAAAGGTACGTCTTATAGGAATCAAGGTAAATGACTCGACTAAAAGGTACGTCATAGGAATCAAAGGAAATGACTCAACTAAAAGGTACGACATATACGAATCAAAGGAGATGACTCAACTAAAAGGTACGTCTTATAGGAATCAAAGGGGATGACTCGACTAAAAGGTACGTCTTATAGGAATCAAGGGAAATGACTCGACTGAAAGGTACGTCTTCAAGGAATCAATGGAAATGACTCGACTAAAAGAAACGTCTTATAGGAATCAAAGGAAATGACTCGACTAAAAGGTACGTCTTTTAGCAATCAAAGGGGATGACTCAACTAAAAGATAAGTCTTTTTGGAATCAAAGGGGATGACTCGACTAAAAGGTACGTTTTATAGGAATCAAAGGGGATGAGTCAACTAAAAGGTACGTCTTATAGGAATCAAGGGAAATGATTCGACTAAAAGGTACGTCTTCTAGGAATCAAAGGGGATGACTTGACTAAAAGGTACGTCTTGTAGGAATCAAAGGGGATGACTCGACTAAAAGGTACGTCTTAAAGGAATCAAGGGAAATGACTCGACTAAAAGGTGCGTCTTCTAGGAATCAAAGGGGATGACTCGACTAAAAGAAACGTCTTATCGGAATCAAAGGAAATGACTCGACTAAAAGGTACGTCTTTTAGGAATCAAAGGGGATGACTCAACTAAAAGGTAATTCTTATAGGAATTAAAGGGGATGACTCGACTAAAAGGTACGTTTTATAGGAATCAAAGGGGATGACTCGACTAAAAGGTACGTCTTATAGGAATCAAGGAAATGACTCGACTAAAAGGTACGTATTCTAGGGGTCAAAGTGGACAACTCGACTAAAAGGTACGTCTTATAGGAATCAAAGGAAATGACTAGACTAAAAGGTACGTCTTATAGGAATCAAAGGAAATGACTCGACTAAAAGGTACGTCTTCTAGGGGTCAAAGGGGATGACTCGACTAAAACTTACGTCTTATAGGAATCAAAGGGGATGACTCGACTAAAAGGTACGTCTTATAGGAATCAAAGGGGATGAATCGACTAAAATGTACGTGTTATAGGAATCAAGGGAAATGACTCAACTAAAAGGCACATCTTTTAGGAATCAAAGGGGATGACTCGACTAAAAGGTACGTCTTATAGGAATAAAAGGGGATGACTCGACCAAAAGGTACATCTTATAGGAATCC
This sequence comes from Capsicum pubescens, assembly GCA_030864215.1. Lineage (NCBI taxonomy): Eukaryota > Viridiplantae > Streptophyta > Magnoliopsida > Solanales > Solanaceae > Capsicum > Capsicum pubescens. Next base: position 268,544,966 of record CM061545.1, on the reverse strand, counting down.
AAGGGGATGACTCGACTAAAAGGTACGTCTTATAGGAATCAAAGTGGATGACTCGACTAAAAGGTACGTCTATAGGAATCAAAGGGGATGACTCGACTAAACGGTATGTCTTATAGGAATCAAAAGGGATGACTCGACTAAAAGATACGTCATATAGGAATCAAAGGAAATGACTCGACTAAAAGGTACGTCTTCTAGGGGTCAAAGGGGATGAATCAACTAAAAGGTACGTCTTCTAGGGGTCAAGGGGGAATGATTCGACTAAAATGTACGTCTTATATGAATCAAGAGGTATAACTCAACTAAAAGGTATGTCTTATAGGAATCAAAGGGGATGACTCGACTAAAAGGTACGTCATATAGGAATCAAAGGGAATGACTCGACTAAAAGGTACGTCTTAAAGGAATCAAGGGAAATAACTCGATTAAAAGGTACGTCTTCTAGGAATCAAAGGGGATGACTCTACTAAAAGGTACGTCTTATAGGAATCAAAGGGGATGACTCGACTAAAAGGTACGTCTTATAGGAATCAAAGGGGATGACTCGACCAAAAGGTACATCTTAGAGGAATCAAAGGAAATGACTCGACTAAAAGGTACGTATTCTAAGGGTCAAAGGGGATGACTCGACTAAAAGGTACATTTTATAGGAATCAAAGGGTATGACTAGACTAAAAGGTACGTCTTATAGGAATCAAGGTAAATGACTCGACTAAAAGGTACGTCATAGGAATCAAAGGAAATGACTCAACTAAAAGGTACGACATATACGAATCAAAGGAGATGACTCAACTAAAAGGTACGTCTTATAGGAATCAAAGGGGATGACTCGACTAAAAGGTACGTCTTATAGGAATCAAGGGAAATGACTCGACTGAAAGGTACGTCTTCAAGGAATCAATGGAAATGACTCGACTAAAAGAAACGTCTTATAGGAATCAAAGGAAATGACTCGACTAAAAGGTACGTCTTTTAGCAATCAAAGGGGATGACTCAACTAAAAGGTAAGTCTTTTTGGAATCAAAGGGGATGACTCGACTAAAAGGTACGTTTTATAGGAATCAAAGGGGATGAGTCAACTAAAAGGTACGTCTTATAGGAATCAAGGGAAATGACTCGACTAAAAAGTACGTATTCTAGGGGTCAAAGTGGATGACTCGACTAAAAGGTACGTCTTATAGGAATCAAAGGAAATGACTAGACTAAAAGGTATGTCTTATAGGAATCAAAGGAAATGACTTGACTAAAAAGTACGTATTCTAGGGGCCAGAGGGGATGACTCGACTAAAAGGTACGTCTTATAGGAATCAAAGGGGATGACTCGACTAAAAGGTACGTCTTATAGGAATCAAAGGAGCTGACTCGACTAAAAGATACGTCTTATAGGAATCAAAGAAAATGACTCGACTAAAAGGTACGTTTTATAGGAATAAAAGGGGATGACTAAACCAAAAGGTATGTCTTATAGGAATCAAAGGGGATGACTCGACTAGAAGGTACGTCTTATAGGAATCAAAGGGGATGACTCGACTAAAAGGTACGTCTTAAAGGAATCAAGGGAAATGACTCGACTAAAAGGTACGTCTTCTAGGAATCAAAGGGGATGACTCGATAAAAAGGTACGTCTTATAGGAATCAAAGGGGATGACTCGACTAAAAGGTACGTCTTAAAGGAATCAAGGGAAATGACTCGACTAAAAGGTGCGTCTTCTAGGAATCAAAGGAAATGACTCGACTAAAAGAAACGTCTTATAGGAATCAAAGGAAATGACTCGACTAAAAGGTACGTCTTTTAGGAATCAAAGGGGATGACTCAACTAAAAGGTAAGTCTTATAGGAATCAAAGGGGATGACTCGACTAAAAGGTACGTTTTATAGGAATCAAAGGGGATGACTCGACTAAAAGGTACGTCTTATAGGAATCAAGGAAATGACTCGACTAAAAGGTACGTATTCTAGGGGTCAAAGTGGATGACTCGATTAAAAGGTACGTCTTATAGGAATCAAAGGAAATTACTAGACTAAAAGGTACGTCTTATAGGATTCAAAGGAAATGACTCGACTACAAGGTACGTCTTCTAGGGGTCAAAGGGGATGACTCGACTAAAAGGTACGTCTTATAGGGGTCAAAGTGGATGACTCGACTAAAAGGTACGTTTTATAGGAATCAAAGGGGATGACTAGACTAAAAGGTACGTCTTATAGGAATCAAGGGAAATGACTCGACTAAAAGGTACGTCATAGGAATCAAAGGAAATGACTCAACTAAAAGGTACGTCATATACGAATCAAAGGAGATGACTCAACTAAAAGGTACGTCTTATAGGAATCAAAGGGGATGACTCGACTAAAAGGTACGTCTTATAGGAATCAAGGGAAATGACTCGACTGAAAGGTACGTCTTCAAGGAATCAACGGAAATGACTCGACTAAAAGAAACGTCATATAGGAATCAAAGGAAATGACTCGAATAAAAGGTACGTCTTTTAGGAATCAAAGGGGATGAATAAACTAAAAGGTAAGTCTTATTGGAATCAAAGCGGATGACTCGACTAAAAGGTACGTTTTATAGGAATCAAAGGGGATGACTCGACTAAAAGGTACGTCTTATAGGAATCAAGGGAAATGACTCGACTAAAAGGTATGTATTCTAGGGGTCAAAGTGGATGACTCGACTAAAAGGTACGTGTTATAGGAATCAAGGGAAATGACTCAACTAAAAGGTACGTCTTATAGGAATCAAAGGGGATGACTCGACCAAAAGGTACGTCTTATAGGAATCCAAGGGGATGACTCGACTAAAAGGTACGTCTATAGGAATCAAAGGGGATGACCCGACTAAAAAGTACGTCTTATAGGAATCAAAGGGGCTGACTCGACTAAAAGGTACGTCTTATAGGAATCAAGGGAAATGACTCGACTAAAAGGCACGTCTTATAGGAATCAAAGGGGATGACTCGACTAAAAGGTACGTCTTAAAGGAATCAAGGGAAATGACTCGACTAAAAAGTACGTCTTATAGGAATCAAAGGGGCTGACTCGACTAAAAGGTACGTCTTATAGGAATCAAGGGAAATGACTCGACTAAAAGGCACGTCTTATAGGAATCAAAGGGGATGACTCGACTAAAAGGTACGTCTTAAAGGAATCAAGGGAAATGACTCGACTAAAAAGTACGTATTCTAGGGGCCAAAGGGGATGACTCGACTAAAAGGTACGTCTTATAGGAATCAAAGGGGATGACTTGACTAAAAGGTACGTCTTATAGGAATCAAAGGAGCTGACTCGACTAAAAGATACGTCTTATAGGAATCAAAGAAAATGACTCGACTAAAAGGTACGTTTTGTAGGAATCAAAGGGGATGACTAAACCAAAAGGTATGTCTTATAGGAATCAAAGGGGATGACTCGACTAAAAGGTACATCTTATAGGAATCAAAGGGGATGACTCGACTAAAAGGTACGTCTTAAAGGAATCAAGGGAAATGACTCGACTAAAAGGTACGTCTTCTAGGAATCAAAGGGGATGACTTGACTAAAAGGTACGTCTTATAGGAATCAAAGGGGATGAATCGACTAAAAGGTACGTCTTAAAGGAATCAAGGGAAATGACTCGACTAAAAGGTGCGTCTTCTAGGAATCAAAGGGGATGACTCGACTAAAAGAAACGTCTTATCGGAATCAAAGGAAATGACTCGACTAAAAGGTATGTCTTTTAGGAATCAAAGGGGATGACTCAACTAAAAGGTAAGTCTTATAGGAATTAAAGGGGATGACTCGACTAAAAGGTACGTTTTATAGGAATCAAAGGGGATGACTCGACTAAAAGGTACGTCTTATAGGAATCAAGGAAATGACTCGACTAAAAGGTACGTATTCTAGGGGTCAAAGTGGACAACTCGACTAAAAGGTACGTCTTATAGGAATCAAAGGAAATGACTAGACTAAAAGGTACGTCTTATAGGAATCAAAGGAAATGACTCGACTAAAAGGTACGTCTTCTAGGGGTCAAAGGGGATGACTCGACTAAAACTTACGTCTTATAGGAATCAAAGGGGATGACTCGACTAAAAGGTACGTCTTATAGGAATTAAAGGGGATGAATCGACTAAAAGGTACGTGTTATAGGAATCAAGGGAAATGACTCAACTAAAAGGCACATCTTTTAGGAATCAAAGGGGATGACTCGACTAAAAGGTACGTCTTATAGGAATAAAAGGGGATGACTCGACCAAAAGGTACATCTTATAGGAATCCAAGGGGATGACTCGACTAAAAGGTACGTCTTATAGGAATCAAAGTGGATGACTCGACTAAAAGGTACGTCTATAGGAATCAAAGGGGATGACTCGACTAAACGGTATGTCTTATAGGAATCAAAAGGGATGACTCGACTAAAAGATACGTCATATAGGAATCAAAGGAAATGACTCGACTAAAAGGTACGTCTTCTAGGGGTCAAAGGGGATGAATCAACTAAAAGGTACGTCTTCTAGGGGTCAAGAGGGAATGATTCGACTAAAAGGTACGTCTTATATGAATCAAGAGGTATAACTCAACTAAAAGGTATGTCTTATAGGAATCAAAGGGGATGACTCAACTAAAAGGTACGTCATATAGGAATCAAAGGGAATGACTCGACTAAAAGGTACGTCTTAAAGGAATCAAGGGAAATAACTCGATTAAAAGGTACGTCTTCTAGGAATCAAAGGGGATGACTCTACTAAAAGGTACGTCTTATAGGAATCAAAGGGGATGACTCGACTAAAAGGTACGTCTTATAGGAATCAAAGGGGATGACTCGACTAAAAGGTACATCTTATAGGAATCAAAGGAAATGACTCGACTAAAAGGTACGTATTCTAAGGGTCAAAGGGGATGACTCGACTAAAAGGTACGTTTTATAGGAATCAAAGGGGATTACTAGACTAAAAGGTACGTCTTATAGGAATCAAGGTAAATGACTCGACTAAAAGGTACGTCATAGGAATCAAAGGAAATGACTCAACTAAAAGGTACGACATATACGAATCAAAGGAGATGACTCAACTAAAAGGTACGTCTTATAGGAATCAAAGGGGATGACTCGACTAAAAGGTACGTCTTATAGGAATCAAGGGAAATGACTCGACTGAAAGGTACGTCTTCAAGGAATCAATGGAAATGACTCGACTAAAAGAAACGTCTTATAGGAATCAAAGGAAATGACTCGACTAAAAGGTACGTCTTTTAGCAATCAAAGGGGATGACTCAACTAAAAGGTAAGTCTTTTTGGAATCAAAGGGGATGACTCGACTAAAAGGTACGTTTTATAGGAATCAAAGGGGATGAGTCAACTAAAAGGTACGTCTTATAGGAATCAAGGGAAATGACTCGACTAAAAGGTACGTCTTCTAGGAATCAAAGGGGATGACTTGACTAAAAGGTACGTCTTATAGGAATCAAAGGGGATGACTCGACTAAAAGGTACGTCTTAAAGGAATCAAGGGAAATGACTCGACTAAAAGGTGCGTCTTCTAGGAATCAAAGGGGATGACTCGACTAAAAGAAACGTCTTATCGGAATCAAAGGAAATGACTCGACTAAAAGGTACGTCTTTCAGGAATCAAAGGGGATGACTCAACTAAAAGGTAAGTCTTATAGGAATTAAAGGGGATGACTCGACTAAAAGGTACGTTTTATAGGAATCAAAGGGGATGACTCGACTAAAAGGTACGTCTGATAGGAATCAAGGAAATGACTCGACTAAAAGGTACGTATTCTAGGGGTCAAAGTGGACAACTCGACTAAAATGTACGTCTTATAGGAATCAAAGGAAATGACTAGACTAAAAGGTACGTCTTATAGGAATCAAAGGAAATGACTCGACTAAAAGGTACGTCTTCTAGGGGTCAAAGGGGATGACTCGACTAAAACTTACGTCTTATAGGAATCAAAGGGGATGACTCGACTAAAAGGTACGTCTTATAGGAATCAAAGGGGATGAATCGACTAAAAGGTACGTGTTATAGGAATCAAGGGAAATGACTCAACTAAAAGGCACATCTTTTAGGAATCAAAGGGGATGACTCGACTAAAAGGTACGTCTTATAGGAATAAAAGGGGATGACTCGACCAAAAGGTACATCTTATAGGAATCCAAGGGGATGACTCGACTAAAAGGTACGTCTTATAGGAATCAAAGTGGATGACTCGACTAAAAGGTACGTCAATAGGAATCAAAGGGGATGACTCGACTAAACGGTATGTCTTATAGGAATCAAAAGGGATGACTCGACTAAAAGATACGTCATATAGGAATCAAAGGAAATGACTCGACTAAAAGGTACGTCTTCTAGGGGTCAAAGGGGATGAATCAACTAAAAGGTACGTCTTCTAGGGGTCAAGGGGGAATGATTCGACTAAAAGGTACGTCTTATATGAATCAAGAGGTATAACTCAACTAAAAGGTATGTCTTATAGGAATCAAAGGGGATGACTCGACTAAAAGGTACGTCATATAGGAATCAAAGGGAATGACTCGACTAAAAGGTACGTCTTAAAGGAATCAAGGGAAATAACTCGATTAAAAGGTACGTCTTCTAGGAATCAAAGGGGATGACTCTACTAAAAGGTACGTCTTATAGGAATCAAAGGGGATGACTCGACTAAAAGGTACGTCTTATAGGAATCAAAGGGGATGACTCGACTAAAAGGTACATCTTATAGGAATCAAAGGAAATGACTCGACTAAAAGGTACGTATTCTAAGGGTCAAAGGGGATGACTCGACTAAAAGGTACGTTTTATAGGAATCAAAGGGGATGACTAGACTAAAAGGTACGTCTTATAGGAATCAAGGTAAATGACTCGACTAAAAGGTACGTCGTAGGAATCAAAGGAAATGACTCAACTAAAAGGTACGACATATACGAATCAAAGGAGATGACTCAACTAAAAGGTACGTCTTATAGGAATCAAAGGGGATGACTCGACTAAAAGGTACGTCTTATAGGAATCAAGGGAAATGACTCGACTGAAAGGTACGTCTTCAAGGAATCAATGGAAATGACTCGACTAAAAGAAACGTCTTATAGGAATCAAAGGAATTGACTCGACTAAAAGGTACGTCTTTTAGCAATCAAAGGGGATGACTCAACTAATAGGTAAGTCTTTTTGGAATCAAAGGGGATGACTAGACTAAAAGGTACGTTTTATAGGAATCAAAGGGGATGAGTCAACTAAAAGGTACGTCTTATAGGAATCAAGGGAAATGACTCGACTAAAAAGTACGTATTCTAGGGGTCAAAGTGGATGACTCGACTAAAAGGTACGTCTTATAGGAATCAAAGGAAATGACTAGACTAAAAGGTATGTCTTATAGGAATCAAAGGAAATGACTTGACTAAAAAGTACGTATTCTAGGGGCCAGAGGGGATGACTCGACTAAAAGGTACGTCTTATAGGAATCAAAGGGGATGACTCGACTAAAAGGTACGTCTTATAGGAATCAAAGGAGCTGACTCGACTAAAAGATACGTCTTATAGGAATCAAAGAAAATGACTCGACTAAAAGGTACGTTTTATAGGAATCAAAGGGGATGACTAAACCAAAAGGTATGTCTTATAGGAATCAAAGGGGATGACTCGACTAGAAGGTACGTCTTATAGGAATCAAAGGGGATGACTCGACTATAAGGTACGTCTTAAAGGAATCAAGGGAAATGACTCGACTAAAAGGTACGTCTTCTAGGAATCAAAGGGGATGACTCGACAAAAAGGTACGTCTTATAGGAATCAAAGGGGATGACTCGACTAAAAGGTACGTCTTAAAGGAATCAAGGGAAATGACTCGACTAAAAGGTGCGTCTTCTAGGAATCAAAGGAAATGACTCGACTAAAAGAAACGTCTTATAGGAATCAAAGGAAATGACTCGACTAAAAGGTACGTCTTTTAGGAATCAAAGGGGATGACTCAACTAAAAGGTAAGTCTTATAGGAATCAAAGGGGATGACTCGACTAAAAGGTACGTTTTATAGGAATCAAAGGGGATGACTCGACTAAAAGGTACGTCTTATAGGAATCAAGGAAATGACTCGACTAAAAGGTACGTATTCTAGGGGTCAAAGTGGATGACTCGATTAAAAGGTACGTGTTATAGGAATCAAAGGAAATTACTAGACTAAAAGGTACGTCTTATAGGAATCAAAGGAAATGACTCGACTACAAGGTACGTCTTCTAGGGGTCAAAGGGGATGACTCGACTAAAAGGTACGTCTTATAGGAATCAAAGGGGATGACTCGACTAAAAGGTACGTCTTATAGGAATCAAAGGGGCTGACTCGACTAAAAGGTACGTGTTATAGGAATCAAGGAAAATGACTCAACTAAAAGGCACATCTTTTAGGAATCAAAGGGGATGACTCGACTAAAAGGTACGTCTTATAGGAATCAAAGGGGATGACTCGACCAAAAGGTACGTCTTATAGGAATCCAAGGGGATGACTCGACTAAAAGGTACGTCTTATAGGAATCAAAGTGGATGAATCGACTAAATGGTACGTCTATAGGAATCAAAGGGGATGACTCGACTAAAAGGTACGTCTTATAGGAATCAAAGGGGCTGACTCGACTAAAAGGTACGTCTTATAGGAATCAAGGGAAATGCATCGACTAAAAGGCACATCATTTAGGAATCAAAGAGGATGACTCGACTAGAAGGTACGTCTGATAGGAATCAAAGGGGATGAATCGACCAAAAGGTATGCCTTATAGGAATCCAAGGGGATGACTGGACTAAAAGGTACGTCTTATAGGAATCAAAGTGGATGACTCGACTAAATGGTACGTCTTATAGGAATCAAAGGAAATGACTCGACTAAAAGGTACGTCTTATAGGAATTAAAGGGGATGACTCGACTAAAAGGTACGTTTTATAGGAATCAAAGGGGATGACTCGACTAAAAGGTACGTCTTATAGGAATAAAGGGGAATGACTCGACTAAAAGGAACGTTTTCTAGGAATCAATGGAAATGACTCAACTAAAATGTACGTCATATACGAATCAAAGGAGATGACTCAACTAAAAGGTACGTCTTATAGGAATCTAAGGGGAAGACTCAACTAAAAGGTACGTCTTAGAGGAATCAACGGAAATGACTCGACTAAAAGGTACGTCTTAGAGGAATCAAGGGAAATGACTCGACTAATAGGTACGTCTTCAAGGAATCAAAGGAAATGACTCGACTAAAAGGTACGTCTTCAAGGAATCAAAGGGGATGACTCGACTAAAAGGTACGTCTTCAAGGAATCAAAGGAAATGACTCGACTAATAGGTACGTCTTCAAGGAATCAAAGGGGATGACTCGACTAAAAGGTACGTCTTATAGGAATCAAAGGGGATGAATCGACTAAAAGGTATGTCTTATAGGAATCAAAGGAAATGACTTGACTAAAAAGTACGTATTCTAGGGGCCAAAGGGGATGACTCGACTAAAAGGTACGTCTTATAGGAATCAAAGGGGATGACTCGACTAAAAGGTATGTCTTATAGGAATCAAAAGGAATGACTCGACTAAAAGATACGTCACATAGGAATCAAAGAAAATGACTCGACTAAAAGGTACGTTTTATAGGAATCAAAGGGGATGACTAAACCAAAAGGTATGTCTTATAGGAATCAAAGGGGATAACTCGACTAAAAGGTACGTCTTAGAGGAATCAAAGGGAATGACTCGACTAAAAGGTACGTCTTAAAGGAATTAAGGGAAATGACTCGACTAAAAGGTACGTCTTCTAGGAATCAAAGGGGATGACTCGACTAAAAGGTACGTCTTATAGGAATCAAAGGGGATGACTCGACTAAAAGGTACGTCTTAAAGGAATCAAGGGAAATGACTCGACTAAAAGGTGCGTCTTCTAGGAATCAAAGGGGATGACTCGACTAAAAGAAACGTCTTATAGGAATCAAAGGAAATGACTCGACTAAAAGGTACGTCTTTAAGGAATCAAAGGGGATGACTCAACTAAAAGGTAAGTCTTATAGGAATCAAAGGTGATGACTCGACTAAAAGGTACGTTTTATAGGAATGAAAGGGGATGACTCGACTAAAAGGTACGTCTTATAGGAATCAAGGAAATGACTCGACTAAAAGGTACGTATTCTAGGGGTCAAAGTGGACGACTCGACTAAAAGGTACGTCTTATAGGAATCAAATGAAATGACTAGACTAAAAGGTACGTCTTATAGGAATCAAAGGAAATGACTCGACTAAAAGGTACGTCTTCTAGGGGTCAAAGGGGATGACTCGACTAAAAGGTACGTCTTATAGGAATCAAAGGGGATGACTCGACTAAAAGGTATGTCTTATAGGAATCAAAGGGGCTGACTCGACTAAAAGGTACGTGTTATAGGAATCAAGGGAAATGACTCAACTAAAAGGCACATCTTTTAGGAATCAAAGGGGATGACTCGACTAAAAGGTACGTCTTATAGGAATCAAAGGGGCTGACTCGACTAAAAGGTACGTGTTATAGGAATCAAGGGAAATGACTCAACTAAAAGGCACATCTTTTAGGAATCAAAGGGGATGACTCGACTAAAAGGTACGTCTTATAGGAATAAAAGGGGATGACTCGACCAAAAGGTACGTCTTATAGGAATCCAAGGGGATGACTCTACTAAAAGGTACGTCTTATAGGAATCAAAGTGGATGACTCGACTAAAAGGTACGTCTATAGGAATCAAAGGGGATGACTCGACTAAATGGTATGTCTTATATGAATCAAAAGGGATGACTCGACTAAAAGATACGTCATATAGGAATCATAGGAAATGACTCGACTAAAAGGTACGTCTTCTAGGGGTCAATGGGGATGAATCAACTAAAAGGTACGTCTTCTAGGGGTCAAGGGGGAATGATTCGACTAAAAGGTACGTCTTATATGAATCAAAAGGTATAACTCAACTAAAAGGTATGTCTTATAGGAATCAAAGGGGATGACTCGACTAAAAGGTACGTCAGATAGGAATCAAAGGGAATGACTCGACTAAAAGGTACGTCTTAAAGGAATCAAGGGAAATAACTCGATTAAAAGGTACGTCTTCTGGGAATCAAAGGGGATGACACGACTAAAAGGTACGTCTTATAGGAATCAAAGGGGATGACTCGACTAAAAGGTACGTCTTATAGGAATCAAAGGGGATGACTCGACTAAAAGGTACATCTTATAGGAATCAAAGGAAATGACTCAACTAAAAGGTACGTATTCTAGGGGTCAAAGGGGATGACTCGACTAAAAGGTACGTTTTATAGGAATCAAAGGGGATGACTAGACTAAAAGGTACGTCTTATAGGAATCAAGGGAAATGACTCGACTAAAAGGTACGTCATAGGAATCAAAGGAAATGACTCAACTAAAAGGTACGTATTATAGGAATTAAAGGGGATGACTCAACTAAAAGGCAAGTCTTATAGGAATTCAAGGGGATGACTCGACTAAAAGGTACGTTTTATAGGAATCAAAGGGGATGACTCGACTAAAAGGTACGTCTTATAGGAATAAAGGGGAATGACTCGACTAAAAGGAACGTTTTCTAGAAATCAAAGGAAATGACTCAACTAAAATGTACGTCATATACGAATCAAAGGAGATGACTCAACTAAAAGGTACGTCTTATAGGAATCTAAGGGGAAGACTCAACTAAAAGGTACGTCTTAGAGGAATCAAGGGAAATGACTCGACTAAAAGGTACGTCTTAGAGGAATCAAGGGAAATGACTCGACTAATAGGTACGTCTTCAAGGAATCAAAGGAAATGACTCAACTAAAAGGTACGTCTTATAGGAATCAAAGGGGATGACTCGACTAAAAGGTACGTCTTATAGGAATCAAAGGGGATGAATCGACTAAAAGGTATGTCTTATAGGAATCAAAGGAAATGACTTGACTAAAAAGTACGTATTCTAGGGGCCAAAGGGGATGACTCGACTAAAAGGTACGTCTTATAGGAATCAAAGGGGATGACTCGACTAAAAGGTATGTCTTATAGGAATCAAAAGGAATGACTCGACTAAAAGATACGTCATATAGGAATCAAAGAAAATGACTCGACTAAAAGGTACGTTTTATAGGAATCAAAGTGGATGACTAAACCAAAAGGTATGTCTTATAGGAATCAAAGGGGATGACTCGACTAAAAGGTACGTCTTAGAGGAATCAAAGGGAATGACTCGACTAAAAGGTACGTCTTAAAGGAATTAAGGGAAATGACTCGACTAAAAGGTACGTCTTCTAGGAATCAAAGGGGATGACTCGACTAAAAGGTACGTCTTATAGGAATCAAAGGGGATGACTCGACTAAAAGGTACGTCTTAAAGGAATCAAGGGAAATGACTCGACTAAAAGGTGCGTCTTCTAGGAATCAAAGGGGATGACTCGACTAAAAGAAACATCTTATAGGAATCAAAGGAAATGACTCGACTAAAAGGTACGTCTTTTAGGAATCAAAGGGGATGACTCAACTAAAAGGTAAGTCTTATAGGAATCAAAGGGGATGACTCGACTAAAAGGTACGTTTTATAGGAATCAAAGGGGATGACTCGACTAAAAGGTACGTCTTATAGGAATCAAAGAAATGAGTCGACTAAAAGGTACGTATTCTAGGGGTCAAAGTGGACGACTCGACTAAAAGGTATGTCTTATAGGAATCAAAGGAAATGACTAGACTAAAAGGTACGTCTTATAGGAATCAAAGGAAATGACTCGACTAAAAGGTACGTCTTCTAGGGGTCAAAGGGGATGACTCGACTAAAAGGTACGTCTTATAGGAATCAAAGGGGATGACTCGACTAAAAGGTACGTCTTATAGGAATCAAAGGGGCTGACTCGACTAAAAGGTACGTGTTATAGGAATCAAGGGAAATGACTCAACTAAAAGGCACATCTTTTAGGAATCAAAGGGGATGACTCGACTAAAAGGTACTTCTTATAGGAATAAAAGGGGATGACTCAACTAAAAGGCAAGTCTTATAGGAATTCAAGGGGATGACTCGACTAAAAGGTACGTTTTATAGGAATCAAAGGGGATGACTCGACTAAAAGGTACGTCTTATAGGAATAAAGGGGAATGACTCGACTAAAAGGAATGTTTTCTAGGAATCAAAGGAAATGACTCAACTAAAATGTACGTCATATACGAATCAAAAGAGATGACTCAACTAAAAGGTACGTCTTATAGGAATCTAAGGGGAAGACTCAACTAAAAGGTACGTCTTAGAGGAATCAAGGGAAATGACTCGACTAAAAGGTACGTCTTAGAGGAATCAAGGGAAATGACTCGACTAATAGGTACGTCTTCAAGGAATCAAAGGAAATGACTCAACTAAAAGGTACGTCTTATAAGAATCAAAGGGGATGACTCGACTAAAAGGTACGTCTTATAGGAATCAAAGGGGATGAATCGACTAAAAGGTATGTCTTATAGGAATCAAAGGAAATGACTTGACTAAAAAGTACGTATTCTAGGGGCCAAAGGGGATGACTCGACTAAAAGGTACGTCTTATAGGAATCAAAGGGGATGACTCGACTAAAAGGTATGTCTTATAGGAATCAAAAGGAATGACTCGACTAAAAGATACGTCATATAGGAATCAAAGAAAATGACTCGACTAAAAGGTACGTTTTATAGGAATCAAAGGGGATGACTAAACCAAAAGGTATGTCTTATAGGAATCAAAGGGGATGACTCGACTAAAAGGTACGTCTTAGAGGAATCAAAGGGAATGACTCGACTAAAAGGTACGTCTTAAAGGAATTAAGGGAAATGACTCGACTAAAAGGTACGTCTTTTAGGAATCAAAGGGGATGACTCGACTAAAAGGTACGTCTTATAGGAATCAAAGGGGATGACTCGACTAAAAGGTACGTCTTAAAGGAATCAAGGGAAATGACTCGACTAAAAGGTGCGTCTTCTAGGAATCAAAGGGGATGACTCGACTAAAAGAAACATCTTATAGGAATCAAAGGAAATGACTCGACTAAAAGGTACGTCTTTTAGGAATCAAAGGGGATGACTCAACTAAAAGGTAAGTCTTATAGGAATCAAAGGGGATGACTCGACTAAAAGGTACGTTTTATAGGAATCAAAGGGGATGACTCGACTAAAAGGTACGTCTTATAGGAATCAAGGAAATGACTCGACTAAAAGGTACGTATTCTAGGGGTCAAAGTGGACGACTCGACTAAAAGGTACGTCTTATAGGAATCAAATGAAATGACTAGACTAAAAGGTACGTCTTATAGGAATCAAAGGAAATGACTCGACTAAAAGGTACGTCTTCTAGGGGTCAAAGGGGATGACTCGACTAAAAGGTACGTCTTATAGGAATCAAAGGGGATGACTCGACTAAAAGGTACGTCTTATAGGAATCAAAGGGGCTGACTCGACTAAAAGGTACGTGTTATAGGAATCAAGGGAAATGACTCAACTAAAAGGCACATCTTTTAGGAATCAAAGGGGATGACTCGACTAAAAGGTACGTCTTATAGGAATCAAAGGGGCTGACTCGACTAAAAGGTACGTGTTATAGGAATCAAGGGAAATGACTCAACTAAAAGGCACATCTTTTAGGAATCAAAGGGGATGACTCGACTAAAAGGTACGTCTTATAGGAATAAAAGGGGATGACTCGACCAAAAGGTACGTCTTATAGGAATCCAAGGGGATGACTCTACTAAAAGGTACGTCTTATAGGAATCAAAGTGGATGACTCGACTAAAAGGTACGTCTATAGGAATCAAAGGGGATGACTCGACTAAATGGTATGTCTTATATGAATCAAAAGGGATGACTCGACTAAAAGATACGTCATATAGGAATCATAGGAAATGACTCGACTAAAAGGTACGTCTTCTAGGGGTCAATGGGGATGAATCAACTAAAAGGTACGTCTTCTAGGGGTCAAGGGGGAATGATTCGACTAAAAGGTACGTCTTATATGAATCAAGAGGTATAACTCAACTAAAAGGTATGTCTTATAGGAATCAAAGGGGATGACTCGACTAAAAGGTACGTCAGATAGGAATCAAAGGGAATGACTCGACTAAAAGGTACGTCTTAAAGGAATCAAGGGAAATAACTCGATTAAAAGGTACGTCTTCTAGGAATCAAAGGGGATGACACGACTAAAAGGTACGTCTTATAGGAATCAAAGGGGATGACTCGACTAAAAGGTACGTCTTATAGGAATCAAAGGGGATGACTCGACTAAAAGGTACATCTTATAGGAATCAAAGGAAATGACTCAACTAAAAGGTACGTATTCTAGGGGTCAAAGGGGATGACTCGACTAAAAGGTACGTTTTATAGGAATCAAAGGGGAAGACTAGACTAAAAGGTACGTCTTATAGGAATCAAGGGAAATGACTCGACTAAAAGGTACGTCATAGGAATCAAAGGAAATGACTCAACTAAAAGGTACGTATTATAGGAATTAAAGGGGATGACTCAACTAAAAGGCAAGTCTTATAGGAATTCAAGGGGATGACTCGACTAAAAGGTACGTTTTATAGGAATCAAAGGGGATGACTCGACTAAAAGGTACGTCTTATAGGAATAAAGGGGAATGACTCGACTAAAAGGAACGTTTTCTAGAAATCAAAGGAAATGACTCAACTAAAATGTACGTCATATACGAATCAAAGGAGATGACTCAACTAAAAGGTACGTCTTATAGGAATCTAAGGGGAAGACTCAACTAAAAGGTACGTCTTAGAGGAATCAAGGGAAATGACTCGACTAAAAGGTACGTCTTAGAGGAATCAAGGGAAATGACTCGACTAATAGGTACGTCTTCAAGGAATCAAAGGAAATGACTCAACTAAAAGGTACGTCTTATAGGAATCAAAGGGGATGACTCGACTAAAAGGTACGTCTTATAGGAATCAAAGGGGATGAATCGACTAAAAGGTATGTCTTATAGGAATCAAAGGAAATGACTTGACTAAAAAGTACGTATTCTAGGGGCCAAAGGGGATGACTCGACTAAAAGGTACGTCTTATAGGAATCAAAGGGGATGACTCGACTAAAAGGTATGTCTTATAGGAATCAAAAGGAATGACTCGACTAAAAGATACGTCATATAGGAATCAAAGAAAATGACTCGACTAAAAGGTACGTTTTATAGGAATCAAAGGGGATGACTAAACCAAAAGGTATGTCTTATAGGAATCAAAGGGGATGACTCGACTAAAAGGTACGTCTTAGAGGAATCAAAGGGAATGACTCGACTAAAAGGTACGTCTTAAAGGAATTAAGGGAAATGACTCGACTAAAAGGTACGTCTTCTAGGAATCAAAGGGGATGACTCGACTAAAAGGTACGTCTTATAGGAATCAAAGGGGATGACTCGACTAAAAGGTACGTCTTAAAGGAATCAAGGGAAATGACTCGACTAAAAGGTGCGTCTTCTAGGAATCAAAGGGGATGACTCGACTAAAAGAAACATCTTATAGGAATCAAAGGAAATGACTCGACTAAAAGGTACGTCTTTTAGGAATCAAAGGGGATGACTCAACTAAAAGGTAAGTCTTATAGGAATCAAAGGGGATGACTCGACTAAAAGGTACGTTTTATAGGAATCAAAGGGGATGACTCGACTAAAAGGTACGTCTTATAGGAATCAAAGAAATGAGTCGACTAAAAGGTACGTATTCTAGGGGTCAAAGTGGACGACTCGACTAAAAGGTATGTCTTATAGGAATCAAAGGAAATGACTAGACTAAAAGGTACGTCTTATAGGAATCAAAGGAAATGACTCGACTAAAAGGTACGTCTTCTAGGGGTCAAAGGGGATGACTCGACTAAAAGGTACGTCTTATAGGAATCAAAGGGGATGACTCGACTAAAAGGTACGTCTTATAGGAATCAAAGGGGCTGACTCGACTAAAAGGTACGTGTTATAGGAATCAAGGGAAATGACTCAACTAAAAGGCACATCTTTTAGGAATCAAAGGGGATGACTCGACTAAAAGGTACTTCTTATAGGAATAAAAGGGGATGACTCAACTAAAAGGCAAGTCTTATAGGAATTCAAGGGGATGACTCGACTAAAAGGTACGTTTTATAGGAATCAAAGGGGATGACTCGACTAAAAGGTACGTCTTATAGGAATAAAGGGGAATGACTCGACTAAAAGGAATGTTTTCTAGGAATCAAAGGAAATGACTCAACTAAAATGTACGTCATATACGAATCAAAAGAGATGACTCAACTAAAAGGTACGTCTCATAGGAATCTAAGGGGAAGACTCAACTAAAAGGTACGTCTTAGAGGAATCAAGGGAAATGACTCGACTAAAAGGTACGTCTTAGAGGAATCAAGGGAAATGACTCGACTAATAGGTACGTCTTCAAGGAATCAAAGGAAATGACTCAACTAAAAGGTACGTCTTATAAGAATCAAAGGGGATGACTCGACTAAAAGGTACGTCTTATAGGAATCAAAGGGGATGAATCGACTAAAAGGTATGTCTTATAGGAATCAAAGGAAATGACTTGACTAAAAAGTACGTATTCTAGGGGCCAAAGGGGATGACTCGACTAAAAGGTACGTCTTATAGGAATCAAAGGGGATGACTCGACTAAAAGGTATGTCTTATAGGAATCAAAAGGGGATGACTCAACTAAAAGGTAAGTCTTATAGGAATCAAAGGGGATGACTCGACTAAAAGGTACGTTTTATAGGAATCAAAGGGGATGACTCGACTAAAAGGTACGTCTTATAGGAATCAAAGAAATGAGTCGACTAAAAGGTACGTATTCTAGGGGTCAAAGTGGACGACTCGACTAAAAGGTATGTCTTATAGGAATCAAAGGAAATGACTAGACTAAAAGGTACGTCTTATAGGAATCAAAGGAAATGACTCGACTAAAAGGTACGTCTTCTAGGGGTCAAAGGGGATGACTCGACTAAAAGGTACGTCTTATAGGAATCAAAGGGGATGACTCGACTAAAAGGTACGTCTTATAGGAATCAAAGGGGCTGACTCGACTAAAAGGTACGTTTTATAGGAATCAAGGGAAATGACTCAACTAAAAGGCACATCTTTTAGGAATCAAAGGGGATGACTCGACTAAAAGGTACTTCTTATAAGAATAAAAGGGGATGACTCAACTAAAAGGCAAGTCTTATAGGAATTCAAGGGGATGACTCGACTAAAAGGTACGTTTTATAGGAATCAAAGGGGATGACTCGACTAAAAGGTACGTCTTATAGGAATAAAGGGGAATGACTCGACTAAAAGGAATGTTTTCTAGGAATCAAAGGAAATGACTCAACTAAAATGTACGTCATATACGAATCAAAAGAGATGACTCAACTAAAAGGTACGTCTTATAGGAATCTAAGGGGAAGACTCAACTAAAAGGTACGTCTTAGAGGAATCAAGGGAAATGACTCGACTAAAAGGTACGTCTTAGAGGAATCAAGGGAAATGACTCGACTAATAGGTACGTCTTCAAGGAATCAAAGGAAATGACTCAACTAAAAGGTACGTCTTATAAGAATCAAAGGGGATGACTCGACTAAAAGGTACGTCTTATAGGAATCAAAGGGGATGAATCGACTAAAAGGTATGTCTTATAGGAATCAAAGGAAATGACTTGACTAAAAAGTACGTATTCTAGGGGCCAAAGGGGATGACTCGACTAAAAGGTACGTCTTATAGGAATCAAAGGGGATGACTCGACTAAAAGGTATGTCTTATAGGAATCAAAAGGAATGACTCGACAAAAAGATACGTCATATAGGAATCAAAGAAAATGACTCGACTAAAAGGTACGTTTTATAGGAATCAAAGGGGATGACTAAACCAAAAGGTATGTCTTATAGGAATCAAAGGGGATGACTCGACTAAAAGGTACGTCTTAGAGGAATCAAAGGGAATGACTCGACTAAAAGGTACGTCTTAAAGGAATTAAGGGAAATGACTCGACTAAAAGGTACGTCTTTTAGGAATCAAAGGGGATGACTCGACTAAAAGGTACGTCTTATAGGAATCAAAGGGGATGACTCGACTAAAAGGTACGTCTTAAAGGAATCAAGGGAAATGACTCGACTAAAAGGTGCGTCTTCTAGGAATCAAAGGGGATGACTCGACTAAAAGAAACATCTTATAGGAATCAAAGGAAATGACTCGACTAAAAGGTACGTCTTTTAGGAATCAAAGGGGATGACTCAACTAAAAGGTAAGTCTTATAGGAATCAAAGGGGATGACTCGACTAAAAGGTACGTTTTATAGGAATCAAAGGGGATGACTCGACTAAAAGGTACGTCTTATAGGAATCAAGGAAATGACTCGACTAAAAGGTACGTATTCTAGGGGTCAAAGTGGACGACTCGACTAAAAGGTACGTCTTATAGGAATCAAAGGAAATGACTAGACTAAAAGGTACGTCTTATAGGAATCAAAGGAAATGACTCGACTAAAAGGTACATCTTCTAGGGGTCAAAGGGGATGACTCGACTAAAAGGTACGTCTTATAGGAATCAAAGGGGATGACTCGACTAAAAGGTACGTCTTATAGGAATCAAAGGGGCTGACTCGACTAAAAGGTACGTGTTATAGGAATCAAGGGAAATGACTCAACTAAAAGGCACATCTTTTAGGAATCAAAGGGGATGACTCGACTAAAAGGTACGTCTTATAGGAATCAAAGGGGCTGACTCGACTAAAAGGTACGTGTTATAGGAATCAAGGGAAATGACTCAACTAAAAGGCACATCTTTTAGGAATCAAAGGGGATGACTCGACTAAAAGGTACGTCTTATAGGAATAAAAGGGGATGACTCGACCAAAAGGTACGTCTTATAGGAATCCATGGGGATGACTCGACTAAAAGGTACGTCTTATAGGAATCAAAGTGGATGACTCGACTAAAAGGTACGTCTATAGGAATCAAAGGGGATGACTCGACTAAATGGTATGTCTTATATGAATCAAAAGGGATGACTCTACTAAAAGATACGTCATATAGGAATCATAGGAAATGACTCGACTAAAAGGTACGTCTTCTAGGGGTCAAAGGGGATGAATCAACTAAAAGGTACGTCTTCTAGGGGTCAAGGGGGAATGATTCGACTAAAAGGTACGTCTTATATGAATCAAGAGGTATAACTCAACTAAAAGGTATGTCTTATAGGAATCAAAGGGGATGACTCGACTAAAAGGTACGTCATATAGGAATCAAAGGGAATGACTCGACTAAAAGGTACGTCTTAAAGGAATCAAGGGAAATAACTCGATTAAAAGGTACGTCTTCTAGGAATCAAAGGGGATGACTCGACTAAAAGGTACGTCTTATAGGAATCAAAGGGGATAACTCGACTAAAAGGTACGTCTTATAGGAATCAAAGGGGATGACTCGACTAAAAGGTACATCTTAAAGGAATCAAAGGAAATGACTCGACTAAAAGGTACGTATTCTAGGGGTCAAAGGGGATGACTCGACTAAAAGGTACGTTTTATAGGAATCAAATTGGATGACTAGACTAAAAGGTACGTCTTATAGGAATCAAGGGAAATGACTCGACTAAAAGGTACGTCATAGGAATCAAAGGAAATGACTCAACTAAAAGGTACGTCATATACGAATCAAAGGAGATGACTCAACTAAATGGTACGTCTTATAGGAATCAAGGGACATGACTCGACTGAAAGGTACGTCTTCAAGGAATCAACGGAAATGACTCGACTAAAAGAAACGTCTTATAGGAATCAAAGGAAATGACTCGACTAAAAGGTACGTCTTTTAGGAATCAAAGGGGATGACTCAACTGAAAGGTAAGTCTTATTGGAATCAAAGGGGATGACTCGACTAAAAGGTACGTTTTATAGGAATCAAAGGGGATGACTCGACTAAAAGGTACGTCTTATAGGAATCAAGGGAAATGACTCGACTAAAAGGTACGTATTCTAGGGGTCAAAGTGGATGACTCGACTAAAAGGTATGTCTTATAGAAATCAAAGGAAATGACTACACTAAAAGGTACGTCTAATAGGAATCAAAGGAAATGACTCGACTAAAAGGTACGTCTTCTAGGGGTCAAAGGGGATGACTCGACTAAAAGGTACGTCTTATAGGAATCAAAGGGGATGACTCGACTAAAAGGTACGTCTTATAGGAATCAAAGGAGCTGACTCGACTAAATGGTACGTCTTATAGGAATCAAAGGAAATGACTCGACTAAAAGGTACGTCTTATAGGAATTAAAGGGGATGACTCAACTAAAAGGTAAGTCTTATAGGAATCAATGGGGATGACTCGACTAAAAGGTACGTTTTATAGGAATCAAAGGGGATGACTCGACTAAAAGGTACGTCTTAAAAGAATCAAGGGAAATGACTCGACTAAAAGGTACGTCTTCTAGGAATCAAAGGGGATGATTCGTCGAAAAGGTACGTCTTATAGGAATCAAAGGGGATGACTCGACTAAAAGGTACGTCTTAAAGGAAATAAGGGAAATGACTCGACTAAAAGGTACGTCTTCTAGGAATCAAAGGGGATGACTCGACTAAAAGAAACGTCTTATAGGGATCAAAGGAAATGACTCGACTAAAAGGTACGTCTTTTAGGAATCAAAGGGGATGACTCAACTAAAAGGTAAGACTTATAGGAATCAAAGGGGATGACTCGACTAAAAGGTACATTTTATAGGAATCAAAGGGGATGACTCGACTAAAAGGTACGTCTTATAGGAATCAAGGGAAATGACTCAACTAAAAGGTACGTATTCTAGGGGTCAAACTGGATGACTCGACTAAAAGGTACGTCTTATAGGAATCAAAGGAAATGTCTAGACTAAAAGGTACGTCTTATAGGAATCAAAGGAAATGACTCGACTAAAAGGTACGTCTTCTAGGGGTCAAAGGGGATGACTCGACTAAAAGGTACGTCTTATAGGAATCAAAGGGGATGACTCGACTAAAAGGTACGTCTTATAGGAATCAAAGGGGCTGACTCGACTAAAAGGTACGTGTTATAGGAATCAAGGGAAATGACTTAACTAAAAGGCACATCTTTTAGGAATCAAAGGGGATGACTCGACTAAAAGGTACGTCTTATAGGAATCAAAGGGGATGACTCGACCAAAAGGTACGTCTTATAGGAATCCAAGGGGATGACTCGACTAAAAGGTACGTCTTATAGGAATCAATGTGGATGACTCGACTAAATGGTACGTTTTATAGGAATCAAAGGAAATGATTCGACTAAAAGGTACGTCTTATAGGAATTAAAGGGGATGACTCAACTAAAAGGTAAGTCTTATAGGAATCAAAGGGGATGACTCGACTAAAAGGTACGTTTTATAGGAATCAAAGGGGATGACTCGACTAAAAGGTACGTCTTATAGGAATCAAGGGAAATGACTCGACTAAAAGGTACGTTTTCTAGGAATCAAAGGAAATGACTCAACTAAAAGGTACGTCATATACGAATCATAGGAGATGACTCAACTAAAAGGTACGTCTTATAGGAATCTAAGGGGATGACTCAACTAAAAGGTACGTCTTAGAGGAATCAAGGAAAATGAATCGACTAAAAGGTACGTCTTCAAGGAATCAAAGGAAATGACTCAACTAAAAGGTACGTCTTATAGGAATCAAAGGGGATGACTCGACTAAAAGGTACGTCTTATAGGAATCAAAGGGGATGACTCGACTAAAAGGTATGTTTTATAGGAATCAAGGGAAATGACTCGACTAAAAGGTACGTATTCTAGGGGTCAAAGTGGATGACTCGACTAAAAGGTACGTCTTATAGGAATCAAAGTAAATGACTACACTAAAAGGTACGTCTTATAGGAATCAAAGGAAATGACTCGACTAAAAGGTACGTCTTCTAGGGGTCAAAGGGGATGACTCGACTAAAAGGTACGTCTTATAGGAATCAAAGGGGATGACTCGACTAAAAGGTACGTCTTATAGGAATCAAAGGAGCTGACTCGACTAAAAGGTACGTCTTATAGGAATCAAAGGAAATGACTCGACTAAAAGGTACGTCTTATAGGAATTAAAGGGGTTGACTCAACTAAAAGGTAAGTCTTATAGGAATCAATGGGGATGACTCGACTAAAAGGTACGTTTTATAGGAATCAAAGGGGATGACTCGACTAAAAGGTACGTCTTAAAGGAATCAAGGGAAATGACTCGACTAAAAGGTACGTCTTCTAGGAATCAAAGGGGATGATTCGACGAAAAGGTACGTCTTATAGGAATCAAAGGGGATGACTCGACTAAAAGGTACGTCTTAAAGGAATCAAGGGAAATGACTCGACTAAAAGGTACGTCTTCTAGGAATCAAAGGGGATGACTCGACTAAAAGAAACGTCTTATAGGGATCAAAGGAAATGACTCGACTAAAAGGTACGTCTTTTAGGAATCAAAGGGGATGACTCAACTAAAAGGTAAGTCTTATAGGAATCAAAGGGGATGACTCGACTAAAAGGTACGTTTTATAGGAATCAAAGGGGATGACTCGACTAAAAGGTACGTCTTATAGGAATCAAGGGAAATGACTCGACTAAAAGGTACGTATTCTAGGGGTCAAACTGGATGACTCGACTAAAAGGTACGTCTTATAGGAATCAAAGGAAATGACTAGACTAAAAGGTACGTATTATAGGAATCAAAGGAAATGACTCGACTAAAAGGTACGTCTTCTAGGGGTCAAAGGGGATAACTCGACTTAAAGGTACGTCTTATAGGAATCAAAGGGGATGACTTGACTAAAAGGTACGTCTTATAGGAATCAAAGGGGCTGACTCGACTAAAAGGTACGTGTTATAGGAATCAAGGGAGATGACTTAACTAAAAGGCACATATTTTAGGAATCAAAGGGGATGACTCGACTAAAAGGTACGTCTTATAGGAATCAAAGGGGATGACTCGACCAAAAGGTACGTCTTATAGGAATCCAAGGGGATGACTCGACTAAAAGGTACGTCTTATAGGAATCAATGTGGATGACTCGACTAAATGGTACGTTTTATAGGAATCAAAGGAAATGATTCGACTAAAAGGTACGTCTTATAGGAATTAAAGGGGATGACTCAACTAAAAGGTAAGTCTTATAGCAATCAAAGGGGATGACTCGACTAAAAGGTACGTTTTATAGGAATCAAAGGGGATGACTCGACTAAAAGGTACGTCTTATAGGAATCAAGGGAAATGACTCGACTAAAAGGTACGTTTTCTAGGAATCAAAGGAAATGACTCAACTAAAAGGTACGTCATATACGAATCAAAGGAGATGACTCAACTAAAAGGTACGTCTTATAGGAATCTAAGGGGATGACTCAACTAAAAGGTAAGTCTTAGAGGAATCAAGGAAAATGACTCGACTAAAAGGTACGTCTTCAAGGAATCAAAGGAAATGACTCAACTAAAAGGTACGTCTTATAGGAATCAAAGGGGATGACTCGACTAAAAGGTACGTCTTATAGGAATCAAAGGGGATGACTCGACTAAAAGGTAAGTCTTAAAGGAATCAAAGGAAATGACTCGACTTTAAGGTACGTATTCTAGGGGTCAAAGGGGGTGACTCGACTAAAAGGTACGTTTTATAGGAATCAAAGGGGATGACTCGACTAAAAGGTACGTCTTATAGGAATCAAGGGAAATGACTCAACTTAAAGGTACGTCATAGGAATCAAAGGAAATGACTCAACTAAAAGGTATGTCATATACGAATCAAAGGAGATGACTCAACTAAAAACTACGTCTTATAGGAATCAAAGGGGATGACTCGACTAAAAGGTACGTCTTATAGGAATCAAATAAAATGACTCGACTAAAAGGTACGTCTTCAAGGAATCAAAGGAAATGACTCAACTAAAAGGTACGTCTTATAGGAATCAAAGGGGATGACTCGACAAAAAGGTACGTCTTATAGGAAACAAAGGGGATGACTCGACTAAAAGGTAAGTCTTATAGGAATCAAAGGAAAAGACTCGACTTAAAGGTACATATTCTAGGGGTCAAAGGGGATGACTCGACTAAAAGATACGTTTTATAGGAATCAAAGGGGATGACTCGACTAAAAGGTACGTCTTATAGGAATCAAGGGAAATGACTCGACTAAAAGGTACGTCATAGGAATCAAAGGAAATGACTCAACTAAAAGGTACGTCATATACGAATCAAAGGAGATGACTCAACTAAAAGGTACGTCTTATAGGAATCAAAGGGGATGACTCGACTAAAAGGTACGTCTTATAGGAATCAAGGGAAATGACTCGACTAAAAGGTACGTCATCAAGGAATCAACGGAAATGACTCAACTAAAAGGTATGTCTTATAGGAATCAAAGGGGATGACTCGACTAAAAGGTACGTATTCTAGGGGTCAAAGTGGATGACTCGACTAAAAGGTACGTCTTATAGGAATCAAAGGAAATGACTCGACTAAAAGGTACGTCTTATAGGAATCTAAGGAAATGACTCGACTAAAACGTACGTCTCCTAGGGGTCAAAAGGGAAGACTCGACTTAAAGGTACGTCTTATAGGAATCAAAGGGGATGAGTCGACTAAAAGGTGCGTCTTATAGGGATCAAAGGGGCTGACTCGACTAAAAGGTACGTCTTATAGGAATCAAGGGATATGACTCAACTAAAAGGCACATTTTTTAGGAATCAAAGGGGATGTCTCGACTAAAAGGTACGTCTTATAGGAATCAAAGGGGATGACTTGACCAAAAGTACGTCTTATAGGAATCCAAGAGGGATGACTCGACTAAAAGGTACGTCTAATAGGAATCAAAGTGGATGACTCGACTAAATGGTATGTCTTATAGGAATCAAAGGAAATGACTCGACTAAAAGGTACGTCTTATAGGAATAAAAGGGGATGACTCAACTAAAAGGTAAGTCTTATAGGAATCAATGGGGATGACTCGACTAAAAGGTACGTTTTATAGGAATCAAAGGGGATGACTCGACTAAAAGGTACGTTTTCTAGGAATCAAAGGAAATGACTCAACTAAAAGGTACGTCATATACGAATCAAAGGAGATGACTCAACTAAAAGGTACGTCTTCAAGGTATCATGGGAAATGACTCGACTAAAAGGTACGTCATAGGAATCAAAGGAAATGACTCAACTAAAAGGTACGTCATATACGAATCAAAGGGGATGACTCGACTAAAAGGTACGTTTTATAGGAATCAAAGGGGATGACTCGACTAAAAGGTACGTCTTATAGGAATCAAGGGAAATGACTCGACTAAAAGGTACGTTTTCTAGGAATCAAAGGAAATGACTAAACTAAAAGGTACGTCATATACGAATCAAAGGAGATGACTCAACTAAAAGGTACGTCTTATAGGAATCTAAGGGGATGACTCAACTAAAAGGTACGTCTTAGAGGAATCAAGGAAAATGACTCGACTAAAAAGTACGTCTTCAAGGAATCAAAGGAAATGACTCAACTAAAAGGTACGTCTTATAGGAATCAAAGGGGATGACTCGACTAAAAGGTACGTCTTATAGGAATCAAAGGGGATGACTCGACTAAAAGGTAAGTCTTATAGGAATCAAGGGAAATGACTCGACTAAAAGGTACGTATTCTAGGGGTCAAAGTGGATGACTCGACTAAAAGGTACGTCTTATAGGAATCAAAGGAAATGACTACACTAAAAGGTACGTCTTATAGGAATCAAAGGAAATGACTCGACTAAAAGGTACGTTTTCTAGGGGTCAAAGGGGATGACTCGACTAAAAGGTACGTCTTGTAGGAATCAAAGGGGATGACTCGACTAAAAGGTACGTCTTATAGGAATCAAAGGAGCTGACTCGACTAAAAGGTACGTCTTATAGGAATCAAAGGAAATGACTCGACTAAAAGGTACGTCTTATAGGAATTAAAGGGGATGACTCAACTAAAAGGTAAGTCTTATAGGAATCAATGGGGATGACTCGACTAAAAGGTACGTTTTATAGGAATCAAAGGGGATGACTCGACTAAAAGGTATGTCTTAAAGGAATCAAGGGAAATGACTCGAATAAAAGGTACGTCTTCTAGGAATCAAAGGGGATGATTCGACGAAAAGGTACGTCTTATAGGAATCAAAGGGGATGACTCGACTAAAAGGTACGTCTTAAAGGAATCAAGGGAAATGACTCGACTAAAAGGTACGTCTTCTAGGAATCAAAGGGGATGACTCGACTAAAAGAAACGTCTTATAGGGATCAAAGGAAATGACTCGACTAAAAGGTACGTCTTTTAGGAATCAAAGGGGATGACTCAACTAAAAGGTAAGTCTTATAGGAATCAAAGGGGATGACTCGACTAAAAGGTACATTTTATAGGAATCAAAGGGGATGACTCGACTAAAAGGTACGTCTTATAGGAATCAAGGGAAATGACTCGACTAAAAGGTACGTATTCTAGGGGTCAAACTGGATGACTCGACTAAAAGGTACGTCTTATAGGAATCAAAGGAAATGACTAGACTAAAAGGTACGTCTTATAGGAATAAGAGGAAATGACTCGACTAAAAGGTACGTCTTCTAGGGGTCAAAGGGGATAACTCGACTTAAAGGTACGTCTTATAGGAATCAAAGGGGATGACTTGACTAAAAGGTACGTCTTATAGGAATCAAAGGGGCTGACTCGACTAAAAGGTACGTGTTATAGGAATCAAGGGAAATGACTTAACTAAAAGGCACATCTTTTAGGAATCAAAGGGGATGACTCGACTAAAAGGTACGTCTTATAGGAATCAAAGGGGATGACTCGACCAAAAGGTACGTCTTATAGGAATCCAAGGGGATGACTCGACTAAAAGGTACGTCGTATAGGAATCAATGTGGATGACTCGACTAAATGGTACGTTTTATAGGAATCAAAGGAAATGATTCGACTAAAAGGTACGTCTTATAGGAATTAAAGGGGATGACTCAACTAAAAGGTAAATCTTATAGGAATCAAAGGGGATGACTCGACTAAAAGGTACGTTTTATAGGAATCAAAGGGGATGACTCGACTAAAAGGTACGTCTTATAGGAATCAAGGGAAATGACTCGACTAAAAGGTACGTTTTCTAGGAATCAAAGGAAATGACTCAACTAAAAGGTACGTCATATACGAATCAAAGGAGATGACTCAACTAAAAGGTACGTCTTATAGGAATCTATGGGGATGACTCAACTAAAAGGTACGTCTTAGAGGAATCAAGGAAAATGACTCGACTAAAAGGTACGTCTTCAAGGAATCAAAGGAAATGACTCAACTAAAAGGTACGTCTTATAGGAATCAAAGGGGATAACTCGACTAAAAGGTACGTCTTATAGGAATCAAAGGGGATGACTCGACTAAAAGGTAAGTCTTATAGGAATCAAAGGAAATGACTCGACTTAAAGGTACGTATTCTAGGGGTCAAAGGGGGTGACTCGACTAAAAGGTACGTTTTATAGGAATCAAAGGGGATGACTCGACTAAAAGGTACGTCTTATAGGAATCAAGGGAAATGACTCAACTTAAAGGTACGTCATAGGAATCAAAGGAAATGACTCAACTAAAAGGTACGTCATATACGAATCAAAGGAGATGACTCAAC
Source organism: Capsicum pubescens (assembly GCA_030864215.1). Classification (NCBI taxonomy): domain Eukaryota; kingdom Viridiplantae; phylum Streptophyta; class Magnoliopsida; order Solanales; family Solanaceae; genus Capsicum; species Capsicum pubescens. The sequence continues at coordinate 268,516,365 of CM061545.1, read as the reverse complement.
TAAAAACTACGTCTTATAGGAATCAAAGGGGATGACTCGACTAAAAGGTACGTCTTATAGGAATCAAGGGAAATGACTCGACTAAAAGGTACGTCTTCAAGGAATCAAAGGAAATGACTCAACTAAAAGGTACGTCTTATAGGAATCAAAGGGGATGACTCGACTAAAAGGTACGTCTTATAGGAAACAAAGGGGATGACTCGACTAAAAGGTAAGTCTTATAGGAATCAAAGGAAAAGACTCGACTTAAAGGTACATATTCTAGGGGTCAAAGGGGATGAGTCGACTAAAAGGTATGTCTTATAGGAATCAAAGGGGATGACTCGACTAAAAGGTACGTATTCTAGGGGTCAAAGAGGATGACTCGACTAAAAGGTACGTCTTATAGGAATCAAAGGAAATGACTCGACTAAAAGGTACGTGTTATAGGAATCTAAGGAAATGACTCGACTAAAACGTACGTCTCCTAGGGGTCAAAAGGGAAGACTCGACTTAAAGGTATGTCTTATAGGAATCAAAGGGGATGACTCGACTAAAAGGTGCGTCTTATAGGGATCAAAGGGGCTGACTCGACTAAAAGGTACGTCTTATAGGAATCAAGGGATATGACTCAACTAAAAGGCACATCTTTTAGGAATCAAAGGGGATGTCTCGACTAAAAGGTACGTCTTATAGGAATCAAAGGGGATGACTTGACCAAAAGGTACGTCTTATAGGAATCCAAGAGGGATGACTCGACTAAAAGGTACGTCTAATAGGAATCAAAGTGGATGACTCGACTAAATGGTATGTCTTATAGGAATCAAAGGAAATGACTCGACTAAAAGGTACGTCTTATAGGAATAAAAGGGGATGACTCAACTAAAACGTAAGTCTTATAGGAATCAATGGGGATGACTCGACTAAAAGGTACGTTTTATAGGAATCAAAGGGGATGACTCGACTAAAAGGTACGTTTTCTAGGAAACAAAGGAAATGACTCAACTAAAAGGTACGTCATATACGAATCAAAGGAGATGACTCAACTAAAAGGTACGTCTTCAAGGTATCATGGGAAATGACTCGACTAAAAGGTACGTCATAGGAATCAAAGGAAATGACTCAACTAAAAGGTACGTCATATACGAATAAAAGGAGATGACTCAACTAAAAGGTACGTCTTATAGGAATCAAAAGGGATGACTCGACTAAAAGGTACGTCTTATAGGAATCAAGGGAAATGACTCGACTAAAAGGTACGTCTTCAAGGATTCAACGGAAATGACTCAACTAAAAGGTACGTCTTATAGGTATCAAAGGGGATGACTCGACTAAAAGGTACGTATTCTAGGGGTCAAAGTGGATGACTCGACCAAAAGGTACGTCTTATAGGAATCAAAGGAAATGACTCGACTAAAAGGTACGTCTTATAGGAATCTAAGGAAATGACTCGACTAAAACGTACGTCTCCTAGGGGTCAAAGGGGATGACTCGACTAAAAGGTACGTCTTATAGGAATCAAAGGGGATGACTCGACTAAATGGTACGTCTTATAGGGATCAAAGGGGCTGACTCGACTAAAAGGTACGTCTTATAGGAATCAAGGGATATGACTCAACTAAAAGGCACATCTTTTAGGAATCAAAGGGGATGACTCGACTAAAAGGTACGTCTTATAGGAATCAAAGGGGATGACTTGACCAAAAGGTACGTCTTATAGGAATCCAAGAGGGACGACTCGACTAAAAGGTACGTCTTATAGGAATCAAAGTGGATGACTCGACTAAATGGTATATCTTATAGGAATCAAAGGAAATGACTCGACTAAAAGGTACGTCTTATAGGAATAAAAGGGGATGACTCAACTATAAGGTGAGTCTTATAGGAATCAAAGGGGATGACTCGACTAAAAGGTACATTTTGTAGGAATCAAAGGGGATGACTCGACTAAAAGGTACGTTTTCTAGGAATCAAAGGAAATGACTCAACTAAAAGGTACGTCATATACGAATCAAAGGAGATGACTCAACTAAAAGGTACGTCTTATAGGAATCTAAGGGGATGACTCAACTAAAAGGTACGTCTTAGAGGAATCATGGGAAATGACTCGACTAAAAGGTACGTCTTCAAGGAATCAAAGGAAATGACTCAACTAAAAGGTACGTCTTATAGGAATCAAAGGGGATGACTCGACTAAAAGGTACGTCTTATAGGAATCAAAGGGGATGACTCGACTAAAAGGTAACTCTTATAGGAATCAAAGGAAATGACTCGACTAAAAGGTACGTATTCTAGGGGTCAAAGGGGATGACTCGACTTAAAGTTACGTCTTATAGGTATCAAAGGGGATGACTCGACTATATGGTACGTCTATAGGAATCAAAGGGGATGACTCGACTAAATGGTATGTCTTATAGGAATTAAAAGGGATGACTCTACTAAAAGATACGTCATATAGGAATCAAAGGAAATGACTCGACTAAAAGGTACGTCTTCTAGTGGTCAAAGGGGATGAATCAACTAAAAGGTACGTCTTCTAGGGGTCAAAGGGGAATGATTCGACTAAAAGGTACGTCTTATACGAATCAAGAGGTATAACTCAACTAAAAGGTATGTCTTATAGGAATCAAAGGGGATGACTCGACTAAAAGGTACGTCATATAGGAATCAAAGGGAATGACTCGACTAAAAGGTACATCTTAAAGGAATCAAGGGAAATAACTCGATTAAAAGGTACGTCTTCTAGGAATCAAAAGGGATGACTCGACTAAAAGGTACGTCTTATAGGAATCAAAGGGGATGACTCGACTAAAAGGTACGTCTTATAGGAATTAAAGGGGATGACTCGACTAAAAGGTACGTCTTATAGGAATCAAGGGAAATGACTCGACTAAAAGGTACGTCTTCTAGGGGTCAAAGGGGATGACTCGACTAAAAGGTACGTCTTATAGGAATCAAAGGGGATGACTCGACTAAAAGGTACGTCTTATAGGAATCAAGGGAAATGACTCGACTAAAAGGCACATCTATTAGGAATCAAAGGGGATGACTCGACTAAAAGGTACGTCTTATAGGAATCAAAGGGGATGACTCGACCAAAAGGTATGTCTTATAGGAATTAAAGGGGATGACTCAACTAAAAGGTATGTCTTATAGGAATCAAAGGAGATGACTCGACTAAAAGGTACGTTTTATAGGAATCAAAGGGGATGACTCGACTAAAAGGTACGTCTTATAGGAATCATGGGAAATGACTCGACTAAAAGGTACGTTTTCTAGGAGTCAAAGGAACTGACTCAACTAAAAGGTACGTCATATACGAATCAAAGGAGATGACTCAACTAAAAGGTACGTCTAATAGGAATCTAAGGGTATGACTCGACTAAAAGGTACGTCTTAGAGGAATCAAGGGAAATGACTCGACTAAAAGGTACGTCTTCAAGGAATCAAAGGGGATGACTCGACTAAAAGGTACGTCTTATAGGAATCAAAGGGGATAACTCGACTAAAAGGTGCGTCTTATAGGAATCAACGGAAATGACTCGACTAAAAGGTACGTATTCTAGGGGTCAAAGGGGATGACTCGACTAAAAGGTACGTCTTATAGGAATCAAAGGGGATGACTCGACTAAAAGGTACGTCTTATAGGAATCAAAGGGGATGACTCGACTAAAAGGTATGTCTTATAGGAATCAAAAGGGATGACTCGACTAAAAGATACGTCATATAGGAATCAAAGAAAATGACTCGACTAAAAGGTACGTCTTCTAGGGGTCAAAGGGGATGACTCAACTAAAAGGTACGTCTTCTAGGGGTCAAGGGGGAATGATTCGACTAAAAGGTACGTCTTATACAAATCAAGAGGTATAACTCAACTAAAAGGTATGTCTAGTAGGAATCAAAGGGGATGACTCTACCAAAAGGTACGTCTTATTGGAATCAAATGGAATGACTCTACTAAAAGGTACGTCTTAAAGGAAACAAGGGAAATGACTCGACTAAAAGGTACGTCTTCTAGGAAACAAAGGGGATTACTCGACTAAAAGGTACGTCTTATAGGAATCAAAGGGGATGACACGACTAAAAGGTACGTGTTATAGGAATCAAAGGGGATGACTCGACTAAAAGGTACGTCTTATAGGAATCAAAGTGGATGACTCGACTAAAAGGTTCGTCTTATAGGAATCAAAGGAAATGACTCGACTAAAAGGTACGTCTTATAGGAATTAAAGGGGATGACTCAACTAAAAGGTATGTCTTATAGGAATCAAAGGAGATGACTCAACTAAAAGGTACGTTTTATAGGAATCAAAGGGGATGACTCGACTAAAAGGTACGTTTTATCGGAATCAAGGGAAATGACTCGACTAAAAGGTACGTTTTCTAGGAATCAAAGGAACTGACTCAACTAAAAGGTACGTCATATACGAATCAAAGGACATGACTCAACTAAAAGGTACGTCTAATAGGAATCTAAGGGGATGACTCGACTAAAAGGTACGTCTTAGAGGAATCAAGGGAAATGACTCGACTAAAAGGTACGTCTTCAAGGAATCAAAGGGGATGACTCGACTAAAAGGTACGTCTTATAGGAATCAAAGTGGATAACTCGACTAAAAGGTACGTCTTATAGTAATCAACGGAAATGACTGGACTAATAGGTACGTATTCTAGGGGTCAAAGGGGATGACTCGACTAAAAGGTACGCCTTATAGGAATCAAAGGGGATGACTCGACTAAAAGGTACGTCTTATAGGAATCAAAGGGGATGACTCGACTAAAAGGTATGTCTTATAGGAATCAAAGGTGATGACTCGACTAAAAGGTACATCTTATAGGAATCAAAGGAAATGACTCGACTAAAAGGTACGTCTTATAGGAATCAAGGGAAATGACTCGACTATAAGGTACGTTTTCTAGGAATCAAAGGAAATGACTCAACTAAAAGGTACGTCATATACGAATCAAAGGAGATGACTCAACTAAAAGGTACGTCTTATAGGAATCTAAGGGGATGACTCAACTAAAAGGTACGTCATATACGAATCAAAGGAGATGACTCAACTAAAAGGTACGTCTTATAGGAATCAAAGGGGATGACTCGACTAAAAGGTACGTCTTATAGGAATCAAGGGAAATGACTCGACTGAAAGGTACGTCTTCAAGGAATCAACGGAAATGACTCGACTAAAGGAAACGTATTATAGGAATCAAAGTAAATGACTCGACTAAAAGGTACGTCTTTTAGGAATCAAAGGGGATGACTCAACTAAAAGGTAAGTCTTATTGGAATCAAAGGGGATGACTCGACTAAAAGGTACGTTTTATAGGAATCAAAGGGGATGACTCGACTATAAGGTACGTCTTATAGGAATCAAGGGAAATGACTTGACTAAAAGGTACGTATTCTAGGGGTCAAAGTGGATGACTCGACTAAAAGGTACGTCTTATAGGAATCAAAGGAAATGACTAGACTAAAAGGTACGTCTTATAGGAATCAAAGGAAATGACTCGACTAAAAGGTACGTCTTCTAGGGGTCAAAGGGGATGACTCGACTAAAAGGTACGTCTTATAGGAATCAAAGGGGATGACTCGACTAAAAGGTACGTCTTATAGGAATCAAAGGAGCTGACTCGTCTAAAAGGTACGTCTTATAGGAATCAAAGGAAATGACTCGACTAAAAGGTACGTCTTATAGGAATTAAAGGGGATGACTCAACTAAAAGGTAAGTCTTATAGGAATTAATGGGGATGACTCGACTAAAAGGTACGTTTTATAGGAATCAAAGGGGATGACTCGACTAAAAGGTACGTCTTAAAGGAATCAAGGGAAATGACTCGACTAAAAGGTACGTCTTCTAGGAATCCAAGGGGATGATTCGACGAAAAGGTACGTCTTATAGGAATCAAAGGTGATGACTCGACTAAAAGGTACGTCTTAAAGGAATCAAGGGAAATGACTCGACTAAAAGGTACGTCTTCTAGGAATCAAAGGGGATGACTCGCCTAAAAGAAACGTCTTATAGGGATCAAAGGAAATGACTCGACTAAAAGGTACGTCTTTTAGGAATCAAAGGGGATGACTCAACTAAAAGGTAAGTCTTATAGGAATCAAAGGGGATGACTCGACTAAAAGGTACGTTTTATAGGAATCAAAGGGGATGACTCGACTAAAAGGTACGTCTTATAGGAATCAAGGGAAATGACTCGACTAAAAGGTACGTATTCTAGGGGTCAAACTGGATGACTCGACTAAAAGGTACGTCTTATAGGAATCAAAGGAAATGACTAGACTAAAAGGTACGTCTTATAGGAATCAAAGGAAATGACTCGACTAAAAGGTACGTCTTCTAGGGGTCAAAGGGGATGACTCGACTAAAAGTACGTCTTATAGGAATCAAAGGGGATGACTCGACTAAAAGGTACGTCTTATAGGAATCAAAGGGGCTGACTCGACTAAAAGGTACGTGTTATAGGAATCAAGGGAAATGACTTAACTAAAAGGCACATCTTTTAGGAATCAAAGGGGATGACTCGACTAAAAGGTACGTCTTATAGGAATCAAAGGGGATGACTCGACCAAAAGGTACGTCTTATAGGAATCCAAGGGGATGACTCGACTAAAAGGTACGTCTTATAGGAATCAATGTGGATGAATCGACTAAATGGTACGTTTTATAGGAATCAAAGGAAATGACTCGACTATAAGGTACGTCTTATAGGAATTAAAGGGGATGACTCAACTAAAAGGTAAGTCTTATAGGAATCAAAGGGGATGACTCGACTAAAAGGTACGTTTTATAGGAATCAAAGGGGATGACTCGACTAAAAGGTACGTCTTATAGGAATCAAGGGAAATAACTCGACTAAAAGGTACGTTTTCTAGGAATCAATGGAAATGACTCAACTAAAAGGTACGTCATATACGAATCAAAGGAGATGACTCAACTAAAAGGTACGACTTATAGGAATCTAAGGGGATGACTCAACTAAAAGGTACGTCTTAGAGGAATCAAGGAAAATGACTCGACTAAAAGGTACGTCTTCAAGGAATCAAAGGAAATGACTCAACTAAAAGGTACGTCTTATAGGAATCAAAGGGGATGACTCGACTAAAAGGTACGTCTTATAGGAATCAAAGGGGATGACTCGACTAAAAGGTAAGTCTTATAGGAATCAAAGGAAATGACTCGACTTAAAGGTACGTATTCTAGGGGTCAAAGGGGGTGACTCAACTAAAAGGTACGTTTTATAGGAATCAAAGTGGATGACTCGACTAAAAGGTACGTCTTATAGGAATCAAGGAAAATGACTCGACTTAAAGGTACGTCATAGGAATCAAAGGAAATGACTCAACTAAAAGGTACGTCTTATAGGAATCAAGGAAATGACTCGACTAAAAGGTACGTATTCTAGGGGTCAAAGTGGACGACTCGACTAAAAGGTACGTCTTATAGGAATCAAAGGAAATGACTAGACTAAAAGGTACGTCTTATAGGAATCAAAGGAAATGACTCGACTAAAAGGTACGTCTTCTAGGGGTCAAAGGGGATGACTCGACTAAAAGGTACGTCTTATAGGAATCAAAGGGGATGACTCGACTAAAAGGTACGTCTTATAGGAATCAAAGGGGCTGACTCGACTAAAAGGTACGTGTTATAGGAATCAAGGGAAATGACTCAACTAAAAGGCACATCTTTTAGGAATCAAAGGGGATGACTCGACTAAAAGGTACGTCTTATTGGAATCAAAGGGGCTGACTCGACTAAAAGGTACGTGTTATAGGAATCAAGGGAAATGACTCAACTAAAAGGCACATCTTTTAGGAATCAAAGGGAATGACTCGACTAAAAGGTACGTCTTATAGGAATAAAAGGGGATGACTCGACCAAAAGGTACGTCTTATAGGAATCCATGGGGATGACTCGACTAAAAGGTACGTCTTATAGGAATCAAAGTGGATGACTCGACTAAAAGGTACATCTATAGGAATCAAAGGGGATGACTCGACTAAATGGTATGTCTTATATGAATCAAAAGGGATGACTCGACTAAAAGATACGTCATATAGGAATCATAGGAAATGACTCGACTAAAAGGTACGTCTTCTAGGGGTCAAAGGGGATGAATCAACTAAAAGGTACGTCTTCTAGGGGTCAAGGGGGAATGATTCGACTAAAAGGTACGTCTTATATGAATCAAGAGGTATAACTCAACTAAAAGGTATGTCTTATAGGAATCAAAGGGGATGACTCGACTAAAAGGTACGTCATATAGGAATCAAAGGGAATGACTAGACTAAAAGGTACGTCTTAAAGGAATCAAGGGAAATAACTCGATTAAAAGGTACGTCTTCTAGGAATCAAAGGGGATGACTCGACTAAAAGGTACGTCTTATAGGAATCAAAGGGGATGACTCGACTAAAAGGTACGTCTTATAGGAATCAAAGGGGATGACTCGACTAAAAGGTACATCTTAAAGGAATCAAAGGAAATGACTCGACTAAAAGGTACGTATTCTAGGGGTCAAAGGGGATGACTCGACTAAAAGGTACGTTTTATAGGAATCAAAGGGGATGACTAGACTAAAAGGTACGTCTTATAGGAATCAAGGGAAATGACTCGACTAAAAGGTACGTCATAGGAATCAAAGGAAATGACTCAACTAAAAGGTACGTCATATACGAATCAAAGGAGATGACTCAACTAAATGGTACGTCTTATAGGAATCAAAGGGGATGACTCGACTAAAAGGTACGTCTTATAGGAATCAAGGGAAATGACTCGACTGAAAGGTACGTCTTCAAGGAATCAACGGAAATGACTCGACTAAAGGAAACGTATTATAGGAATCAAAGTAAATGACTCGACTAAAAGGTACGTCTTTTAGGAATCAAAGGGGATGACTCAACTAAAAGGTAAGTCTTATTGGAATCAAAGGGGATGACTCGACTAAAAGGTACGTTTTATAGGAATCAAAGGGGATGACTCGACTATAAGGTACGTCTTATAGGAATCAAGGGAAATGACTTGACTAAAAGGTACGTATTCTAGGGGTCAAAGTGGATGACTCGACTAAAAGGTACGTCTTATAGGAATCAAAGGAAATGACTAGACTAAAAGGTACGTCTTATAGGAATCAAAGGAAATGACTCGACTAAAAGGTACGTCTTCTAGGGGTCAAAGGGGATGACTCGACTAAAAGGTACGTCTTATAGGAATCAAAGGGGATGACTCGACTAAAAGGTACGTCTTATAGGAATCAAAGGAGCTGACTCGTCTAAAAGGTACGTCTTATAGGAATCAAAGGAAATGACTCGACTAAAAGGTACGTCTTATAGGAATTAAAGGGGATGACTCAACTAAAAGGTAAGTCTTATAGGAATTAATGGGGATGACTCGACTAAAAGGTACGTTTTATAGGAATCAAAGGGGATGACTCGACTAAAAGGTACGTCTTAAAGGAATCAAGGGAAATGACTCGACTAAAAGGTACGTCTTCTAGGAATCCAAGGGGATGATTCGACGAAAAGGTACGTCTTATAGGAATCAAAGGTGATGACTCGACTAAAAGGTACGTCTTAAAGGAATCAAGGGAAATGACTCGACTAAAAGGTACGTCTTCTAGGAATCAAAGGGGATGACTCGCCTAAAAGAAACGTCTTATAGGGATCAAAGGAAATGACTCGACTAAAAGGTACGTCTTTTAGGAATCAAAGGGGATGACTCAACTAAAAGGTAAGTCTTATAGGAATCAAAGGGGATGACTCGACTAAAAGGTACGTTTTATAGGAATCAAAGGGGATGACTCGACTAAAAGGTACGTCTTATAGGAATCAAGGGAAATGACTCGACTAAAAGGTACGTATTCTAGGGGTCAAACTGGATGACTCGACTAAAAGGTACGTCTTATAGGAATCAAAGGAAATGACTAGACTAAAAGGTACGTCTTATAGGAATCAAAGGAAATGACTCGACTAAAAGGTACGTCTTCTAGGGGTCAAAGGGGATGACTCGACTAAAAGTACGTCTTATAGGAATCAAAGGGGATGACTCGACTAAAAGGTACGTCTTATAGGAATCAAAGGGGCTGACTCGACTAAAAGGTACGTGTTATAGGAATCAAGGGAAATGACTTAACTAAAAGGCACATCTTTTAGGAATCAAAGGGGATGACTCGACTAAAAGGTACGTCTTATAGGAATCAAAGGGGATGACTCGACCAAAAGGTACGTCTTATAGGAATCCAAGGGGATGACTCGACTAAAAGGTACGTCTTATAGGAATCAATGTGGATGAATCGACTAAATGGTACGTTTTATAGGAATCAAAGGAAATGACTCGACTATAAGGTACGTCTTATAGGAATTAAAGGGGATGACTCAACTAAAAGGTAAGTCTTATAGGAATCAAAGGGGATGACTCGACTAAAAGGTACGTTTTATAGGAATCAAAGGGGATGACTCGACTAAAAGGTACGTCTTATAGGAATCAAGGGAAATAACTCGACTAAAAGGTACGTTTTCTAGGAATCAATGGAAATGACTCAACTAAAAGGTACGTCATATACGAATCAAAGGAGATGACTCAACTAAAAGGTACGACTTATAGGAATCTAAGGGGATGACTCAACTAAAAGGTACGTCTTAGAGGAATCAAGGAAAATGACTCGACTAAAAGGTACGTCTTCAAGGAATCAAAGGAAATGACTCAACTAAAAGGTACGTCTTATAGGAATCAAAGGGGATGACTCGACTAAAAGGTACGTCTTATAGGAATCAAAGGGGATGACTCGACTAAAAGGTAAGTCTTATAGGAATCAAAGGAAATGACTCGACTTAAAGGTACGTATTCTAGGGGTCAAAGGGGGTGACTCAACTAAAAGGTACGTTTTATAGGAATCAAAGTGGATGACTCGACTAAAAGGTACGTCTTATAGGAATCAAGGAAAATGACTCGACTTAAAGGTACGTCATAGGAATCAAAGGAAATGACTCAACTAAAAGGTACGTCTTATAGGAATCAAGGAAATGACTCGACTAAAAGGTACGTATTCTAGGGGTCAAAGTGGACGACTCGACTAAAAGGTACGTCTTATAGGAATCAAAGGAAATGACTAGACTAAAAGGTACGTCTTATAGGAATCAAAGGAAATGACTCGACTAAAAGGTACGTCTTCTAGGGGTCAAAGGGGATGACTCGACTAAAAGGTACGTCTTATAGGAATCAAAGGGGATGACTCGACTAAAAGGTACGTCTTATAGGAATCAAAGGGGCTGACTCGACTAAAAGGTACGTGTTATAGGAATCAAGGGAAATGACTCAACTAAAAGGCACATCTTTTAGGAATCAAAGGGGATGACTCGACTAAAAGGTACGTCTTATTGGAATCAAAGGGGCTGACTCGACTAAAAGGTACGTGTTATAGGAATCAAGGGAAATGACTCAACTAAAAGGCACATCTTTTAGGAATCAAAGGGAATGACTCGACTAAAAGGTACGTCTTATAGGAATAAAAGGGGATGACTCGACCAAAAGGTACGTCTTATAGGAATCCATGGGGATGACTCGACTAAAAGGTACGTCTTATAGGAATCAAAGTGGATGACTCGACTAAAAGGTACATCTATAGGAATCAAAGGGGATGACTCGACTAAATGGTATGTCTTATATGAATCAAAAGGGATGACTCGACTAAAAGATACGTCATATAGGAATCATAGGAAATGACTCGACTAAAAGGTACGTCTTCTAGGGGTCAAAGGGGATGAATCAACTAAAAGGTACGTCTTCTAGGGGTCAAGGGGGAATGATTCGACTAAAAGGTACGTCTTATATGAATCAAGAGGTATAACTCAACTAAAAGGTATGTCTTATAGGAATCAAAGGGGATGACTCGACTAAAAGGTACGTCATATAGGAATCAAAGGGAATGACTAGACTAAAAGGTACGTCTTAAAGGAATCAAGGGAAATAACTCGATTAAAAGGTACGTCTTCTAGGAATCAAAGGGGATGACTCGACTAAAAGGTACGTCTTATAGGAATCAAAGGGGATGACTCGACTAAAAGGTACGTCTTATAGGAATCAAAGGGGATGACTCGACTAAAAGGTACATCTTAAAGGAATCAAAGGAAATGACTCGACTAAAAGGTACGTATTCTAGGGGTCAAAGGGGATGACTCGACTAAAAGGTACGTTTTATAGGAATCAAAGGGGATGACTAGACTAAAAGGTACGTCTTATAGGAATCAAGGGAAATGACTCGACTAAAAGGTACGTCATAGGAATCAAAGGAAATGACTCAACTAAAAGGTACGTCATATACGAATCAAAGGAGATGACTCAACTAAATGGTACGTCTTATAGGAATCAAAGGGGATGACTCGACTAAAAGGTACGTCTTATAGGAATCAAGGGAAATGACTCGACTGAAAGGTACGTCTTCAAGGAATCAACGGAAATGACTCGACTAAAAGAAACGTCTTATAGGAATCAAAGGAAATGACTCGACTAAAAGGTACGTCTTTTAGGAATCAAAGGGGATGACTCAACTAAAAGGTAAGTCTTATTGGAATCAAAGGGGATGACTCGACTAAAAGGTACGTTTTATAGGAATCAAAGGGGATGACTCGACTAAAAGGTACGTCCTATAGGAATCAAGGGAAATGACTCGACTAAAAGGTACGTATTCTAGGGGTCAAAGTGGATGACTCGACTAAAAGGTATGTCTTTTAGAAATCAAAGGAAATGACTACACTAAAAGGTACGTCTTATAGGAATCAAAGGAAATGACTCGACTAAAAGGTACGTCTTCTAGGGGTCAAAGGGGATGACTCGACTAAAAGGTACGTCTTATAGGAATCAAAGGAGATGACTCGACTAAAAGGTACGTCTTATAGGAATCAAAGGAGCTGACTCGACTAAAAGGTACATCTTATAGGAATCAAAGGAAATGACTCGACTAAAAGGTACGTCTTATAGGAATTAAAGGGGATGACTCAACTAAAAGGTAAGTCTTATAGGAATCAATGGGGATGACTCGACTAAAAGGTACATTTTATAAGAATCAAAGGGGATGACTCGACTAAAAGGTACGTCTTAAAGGAATCAAGGGAAATTACTCGACCAAAAGGTACGTTTTCTAGGAATCAAAGGGGATGATTCGACGAAAAGGTACGTCTTATAGGAATCAAAGGGGATGACTCGACTAAAAGGTACGTCTTAAAGGAATTAAGGGAAATGACTCAACTAAAAGGTACGTCTTCTAGGAATCAAAGGGTATGACTCGACTAAAAGAAACGTCTTATAGGGATCAAAGGAAATGACTCGACTAAAAGGTACATCTTTTACGAATCAAAGGGGATGACTCAACTAAAAGGTAAGTCTTATAGGAATCAAAGGGGATGACTCGACTAAAAGGTACATTTTATAGGAATCAAAGGGGATGACTCGACTAAAAGGTACGTCTTATAGGAATCAAGGGAAATGACTCAACTAAAAGGTACGTATTCTAGGGGTCAAACTGGATGACTCGACTAAAAGGTACGTCTTATAGGAATCAAAGGAAATGACTAGACTAAAAGGTACGTCTTATAGGAATCAAAGGAAATGACTCGACTAAAAGGTACGTCTTCTAGGGGTCAAAGGGGATGACTCGACTAAAAGGTACGTCTTATAGGAATCAAAGGGGATGACTCGACTAAAAGGTACGTCTTATAGGAATCAAAGGGGCTGACTCGACTAAAAGGTACGTGTTATAGGAATCAAGGGAAATGACTTAACTAAAAGGCACATCTTTTAGGAATCAAAGGGGATGACTCGACTAAAAGGTACGTCTTATAGGAATCAAAGGGGATGACTAGACCAAAAGGTACGTCTTATAGGAATCCAAGGGGATGACTCGACTAAAAGGTACGTCTTATAGGAATCAATGTGGATGACTCGACTAAATGGTACGTTTTATAGGAATCAAAGGAAATGATTCGACTAAAAGGTACGTCTTATAGGAATTAAAGGGGATGACTCAACTAAAAGGTAAGTCTTATAGGAATCAAAGGGGATGACTCGACTAAAAGGTACGTTTTATAGGAATCAAAGGGGATGACTCGACTAAAAGGTACGTCTTATAGGAATCAAGGGAAATGACTCGACTAAAAGGTACGTTTTCTAGGAATCATAGGAAATGACTCAACTAAAAGGTACGTCATATACGAATCAAAGGAGATGACTCAACTAAAAGGTACGTCTTATAGGAATCTAAGGGGATGACTCAACTAAAAGGTACGTCTTAGAGGAATCAAGGAAAATGACTCGACTAAAAGGTACGTCTTCAAGGAATCAAAGGAAATGACTCAACTAAAAGGTACGTCTTATAGGAATCAAAGGGGATGACTCGACTAAAAGGTACGTCTTATAGGAATCAAAGGGGATGACTCGACTAAAAGGTAAGTCTTATAGGAATCAAGGGAAATGACTCGACTAAAAGCTAAGTATTCTAGGGGTCAAAGTGGATGAATCGACTAAACGGTACGTCTTATAGGAATCAAAGGAAATGACTACACTAAAAGGTACGTCTTATAGGAATCAAAGGAAATGACTCGACTAAAAGGTACGTCTTCTAGGGGTCAAAGGGGATGACTCGACTAAAAGGTACGTCTTATAGGAATCAAAGGGGATGACTCGACTAAAAGGTACGTCTTATAGGAATCAAAGGAGCTGACTCGACTAAAAGGTACGTCTTATAGGAATCTAAGGAAATGACTCGACTAAAAGGTACGTCTTATAGGAATTAAAGGGGATGACTCAACTAAAAGGTAAGTCTTATAGGAATCAATGGGGATGACTCGACTAAAAGGTACGTTTTATAGGAATCAAAGGGGATGACTCGACTAAAAGGTACGTCTTAAAGGAATCAAGGGAAATGACTCGACTAAAAGGTACGTCTTCTAGGAATCAAAGGGGATGATTCGACGAAAAGGTACGTCTTATAGGAATCAAAGGGGATGACTCGACTAAAAGGTACGTCTTAAAGGAATCAAGGGAAATGACTCGACTAAAAGGTACGTCTTCTAGGAATCAAAGGGGATGACTCGACTAAAAGAAACGTCTTATAGGGATCAAAGGAAATGACTCGACTAAAAGGTACGTCTTTTAGGAATCAAAGGGGATGACTCAACTAAAAGGTAAGTCTTATAGGAATCAAAGGGGATGACTCGACTAAAAGGTACGTTTTATAGGAATCAAAGGGGATGACTCGACTAAAATGTACGTCTTATAGGAATCAAGGGAAATGACTCGACTAAAAGGTACGTATTCTAGGGGTCAAACTGGATGACTGGACTAAAAGGTACGTCTTATAGGAATCAAAGGAAATGACTAGACTAAAAGGTACGTCTTATAGGAATCAAAGGAAATGACTCGACTAAAAGGTACGTCTTCTAGGGGTCAAAGGGGATAACTCGACTTAAAGGTACGTCTTATAGGAATCAAAGGGGATGACTTGACTAAAAGGTACGTCTTATAGGAATCAAAGGGGCTGACTCGACTAAAAGGTACGTGTTATAGGAATCAAGGGAAATGACTTAACTAAAAGGCACATATTTTAGGAATCAAAGGGGATGACTCGACTAAAAGGTACGTCTTATAGGAATCAAAGGGGATGACTCGACCAAAAGGTACGTCTTATAGGAATCCAAGGGGATGACTCGACTAAAAGGTACGTCTTATAGGAATCAATGTGGATGACTCGACTAAATGGTACGTTTTATAGGAATCAAAGGAAATGATTCGACTAAAAGGTACGTCTTATAGGAATTAAAGGGGATGACTCAACTAAAAGGTAACTCTTATAGGAATCAAAGGGGATGACTCGACTAAAAGGTACGTTTTATAGGAATCAAAGGGGATGACTCGACTAAAAGGTACGTCTTATAGGAATCAAGGGAAATGACTCGACTAAAAGGTACGTTTTCTAGGAATCAAAGGAAATGACTCAACTAAAAGGTACGTCATATACGAATCAAAGGAGATGACTCAACTAAAAGGTACGTCTTATAGGAATCTAAGGGGATGACTCAACTAAAAGGTAAGTCTTAGAGGAATCAAGGAAAATGACTCGACTAAAAGGTACGTCTTCAAGGAATCAAAGGAAATGACTCAACTAAAAGGTACGTCTTATAGGAATCAAAGGGGATGACTCGACTAAAAGGTACGTCTTATAGGAAACAAAGGGGATGACTCGACTAAAAGGTAAGTCTTATAGGAATCAAAGGAAAAGACTCGACTTAAAGGTACATATTCTAGGGGTCAAAGGGGATGACTCGACTAAAAGATACGTTTTATAGGAATCAAAGGGGATGACTCGACTAAAAGGTACGTCTTATAGGAATCAAGGGAAATGACTCGACTAAAAGGTACGTCATAGGAATCAAAGGAAATGACTCAACTAAAAGGTACGTCATATATGAATCAAAGGAGATGACTCGACTAAAAGGTACGTCTTATAGGAATCAAGGGAAATGACTCGACTAAAAGGTACGTCATCAAGGAATCAACGGAAATGACTCAACTAAAAGGTATGTCTTATAGGAATCAAAGGGGATGACTCGACTAAAAGGTACGTATTCTAGGGGTCGAAGTGGATGGCTCGACTAAAAGGTACGTCTTATAGGAATCAAAGGAAATGACTCGACTAAAAGGTACGTCTTATAGGAATCTAAGGAAATGACTCGACTAAAACGTACGTCTCCTAGGGGTCAAAAGGGAAGACTCGACTTAAAGGTACGTCTTATAGGAATCAAAGGGGATGACTCGACTAAAAGGTGCGTCTTATAGGGATCAAAGGGGCTGACTCGACTAAAAGGTACGTCTTATAGGAATCAAGGGATATGACTCAACTAAAAGGCACATCTTTTAGGAATCAAAGGGGATGTCTCGACTAAAAGGTACGTCTTATAGGAATCAAAGGGGATGACTTGACCAAAAGGTACGTCTTATAGGAATCCAAGAGGGATGACTCGACTAAAAGGTACGTCTAATAGGAATCAAAGTGGATGACTCGACTAAATGGTATGTCTTATAGGAATCAAAGGAAATGACTCGACTAAAAGGTACGTCTTATAGGAATAAAAGGGGATGACTCAACTAAAAGGTAAGTCTTATAAGAATCAATGGGGATGACTCGACTAAAAGGTACGTTTTATAGGAATCAAAGGGGATGACTCGACTAAAAGGTACATTTTCTAGGAATCAAAGGAAATGACTCAACTAAAAGGTACGTCATATACGAATCAAAGGAGATGACTCAACTAAAAGGTACGTCTTATAGGAATCAAAGGGGATGACTCGACTAAAAGGTACGTCTTATAGGAATCAAAGGGGATGACTCGACTAAAAGGTAAGTCTTATAGGAATCAAGGGAAATGACTCGACTAAAAGGTACGTATTCTAGGGGTCAAAGTGGATGACTCGACTAAAAGGTACGTCTTATAGGAATCAAAGGAAATGACTACACTAAAAGGTACGTCTTATAGGAATCAAAGGAAATGACTCGACTAAAAGGTACGTTTTCTAGGGGTCAAAGGGGATGACTCGACTAAAAGGTACGTCTTGTAGGAATCAAAGGGGATGACTCGACTAAAAGGTACGTCTTATAGGAATCAAAGGAGCTGACTCGACTAAAAGGTACGTCTTATAGGAATCAAAGGAAATGACTCGACTAAAAGGTACGTCTTATAGGAATTAAAGGGGATGACTCAACTAAAAGGTAAGTCTTATAGGAATCAATGGGGATGACTCGACTAAAAGGTACGTTTTATAGGAATCAAAGGGGATGACTCGACTAAAAGGTACGTCTTAAAGGAATCAAGGGAAATGACTCGAATAATAGGTACGTCTTCTAGGAATCAAAGGGGATGATTCGACGAAAAGGTACGTCTTATAGGAATCAAAGGGGATGACTCGACTAAAAGGTACGTCTTAAAGGAATCAAGGGAAATGACTCGACTAAAAGGTACGTCTTCTAGGAATCAAAGGGGATGACTCGACTAAAAGAAACGTCTTATAGGGATCAAAGGAAATGACTCGACTAAAAGGTACGTCTTTTAGGAATCAAAGGGGATGACTCAACTAAAAGGTACGTCTTATAGGAATCAAAGGGGATGACTCGACTAAAAGGTACGTTTTATAGGAATCAAAGGGGATGACTCGACTAAAAGGTACGTCTTATAGGAATCAAGGGAAATGACTCGACTAAAAGGTACGTATTCTAGGGGTCAAACTGGATGACTCGACTAAAAGGTACGTCTTATAGGAATCAAAGGAAATGACTAGACTAAAAGGTACGTCTTATAGGAATCAAATGAAATGACTCGACTAAAAGGTACGTCTTCTAGGGGTCAAAGGGGATAACTCGACTTAAAGGTACGTCTTATAGGAATCAAAGGGGATGACTTGACTAAAAGGTACGTCTTATAGGAATCAAAGGGGCTGACTCGACTAAAAGGTACGTGTTATAGGAATCAAGGGAAATGACTTAACTAAAAGGCACATCTTTTAGGAATCAAAGGGGATGACTCGACTAAAAGGTACGTCTTATAGGAATCAAAGGGGATGACTCGACCAAAAGGTACGTCTTATAGGAATCCAAGGGGATGACTCGACTAAAAAGTACGTCTTATAGGAATCAATGTGGATGACTCGACTAAATGGTACGTTTTATAGGAATCAAAGGAAATGATTCGACTAAAAGGTACGTCTTATAGGAATTAAAGGGGATGACTCAACTAAAAGGTAAGTCTTATAGGAATCAAAGGGGATGACTCGACTAAAAGGTACGTTTTATAGGAATCAAAGGGGATGACTCGACTAAAAGGTACGTCTTATAGGAATCAAGGGAAATGACTCGATTAAAAGGTACGTTTTCTAGGAATCAAAGGAAATGACTCAACTAAAAGGTACGTCATATACGAATCAAAGGAGATGACTCAACTAAAAGGTACGTCTTATAGGAATCTAAGGGGATGACTCAACTAAAAGGTACGTCTTAGAGGAATCAAGGAAAATGACTCGACTAAAAGGTACGTCTTCAAGGAATCAAAGGAAATGACTCAACTAAAAGGTACGTCTTATAGGAATCAAAGGGGATGACTCGACTAAAAGGTACGTCTTATAGGAATCAAAGGGGATGACTCGACTAAAAGGTAAGTCTTATAGGAACCAAAGGAAATGACTCGACTTAAAGGTACGTATTCTAGGGGTCAAAGGGGGTGACTCGACTAAAAGGTACGTTTTATAGGAATCAAAGGGGATGACTCGACTAAAAGGTACGTCTTATAGGAATCAAGGGAAATGACTCAACTTAAAGGTACGTCATAGGAATCAAAGGAAATGACTCAACTAAAAGGTACGTCATATACGAATAAAAGGGGATGACTCAACTAAAAGGTAAGTCTTATAGGAATCAATGGGGATGACTCGACTAAAAGGTACGTTTTATAGGAATCAAAGGGGATGACTCGACTAAAAGGTACATTTTCTAGGAATCAAAGGAAATGACTCAACTAAAAGGTACGTCATATACGAATCAAAGGAGATGACTCAACTAAAAGGTACGTCTTCAAGGTATCATGGGAAATGACTCGACTAAAAGGTACGTCATAGGAATAAAAGGAAATGACTCAACTAAAAGGTACGTCATATACGAATCAAAGGGGATGACTCGACTAAAAGGTACGTTTTATAGGAATCAAAGGGGATGACTCGACTAAAAGGTACGTCTTATAGGAATCAAGGGAAATGACTCGACTAAAAGGTACGTTTTCTAGGAATCAAAGGAAATGACTCAACTAAAAGGTACGTCATATACGAATCAAAGAAGATGACTCAACTAAAAGGTACGTCTTATAGGAATCTAAGGGGATGACTCAACTAAAAGGTACGTCTTAGAGGAATCAAGGAAAATGACTCGACTAAAAGGTACGTCTTCAAGGAATCAAAGGAAATGACTCAACTAAAAGGTACGTCTTATAGGAATCAAAGGGGATGACTCGACTAAAAGGTACGTCTTATAGGAATCAAAGGGGATGACTCGACTAAAAGGTAAGTCTTATAGGAATCAAGGGAAATGACTCGACTAAAAGGTACGTATTCTAGGGGTCAAAGTGGATGACTCGACTAAAAGGTACGTCTTATAGGAATCAAAGGAAATGACTACACTAAAAGGTACGTCTTATAGGAATCAAAGGAAATGACTCGACTAAAAGGTACGTTTTCTAGGGGTCAAAGGGGATGACTCGACTAAAAGGTACGTCTTGTAGGAATCAAAGGGGATGACTCGACTAAAAGGTACGTCTTATAGGAATCAAAGGAGCTGACTCGACTAAAAGGTACGTCTTATAGGAATCAAAGGAAATGACTCGACTAAAAGGTACGTCTTATAGGAATTAAAGGGGATGACTCAACTAAAAGGTAAGTCTTATAGGAATCAATGGGGATGACTCGACTAAAAGGTACGTTTTATAGGAATCAAAGGGGATGACTCGACTAAAAGGTACGTCTTAAAGGAATCAAGGGAAATGACTCGAATAATAGGTACGTCTTCTAGGAATCAAAGGGGATGATTCGACGAAAAGGTACGTCTTATAGGAATCAAAGGGGATGACTCGACTAAAAGGTACGTCTTAAAGGAATCAAGGGAAATGACTCGACTAAAAGGTACGTCTTCTAGGAATCAAAGGGGATGACTCGACTAAAAGAAACGTCTTATAGGGATCAAAGGAAATGACTCGACTAAAAGGTACGTCTTTTAGGAATCAAAGGGGATGACTCAACTAAAAGGTAAGTCTTATAGGAATCAAAGGGGATGACTCGACTAAAAGGTACGTTTTATAGGAATCAAAGGGGATGACTCGACTAAAAGGTACGTCTTATAGGAATCAAGGGAAATGACTCGACTAAAAGGTACGTATTCTAGGGGTCAAACTGGATGACTCGACTAAAAGGTACGTCTTATAGGAATCAAAGGAAATGACTAGACTAAAAGGTACGTCTTATAGGAATCAAAGGAAATGACTCGACTAAAAGGTACGTCTTCTAGGGGTCAAAGGGGATAACTCGACTTAAAGGTACGTCTTATAGGAATCAAAGGGGATGACTTGACTAAAAGGTACGTCTTATAGGAATCAAAGGGGCTGACTCGACTAAAAGGTACGTGTTATAGGAATCAAGGGAAATGACTTAACTAAAAGGCACATCTTTTAGGAATCAAAGGGGATGACTCGACTAAAAGGTACGTCTTATAGGAATCAAAGGGGATGACTCGACCAAAAGGTACGTCTTATAGGAATCCAAGGGGATGACTCGACTAAAAAGTACGTCTTATAGGAATCAATGTGGATGACTCGACTAAATGGTACGTTTTATAGGAATCAAAGGAAATGATTCGACTAAAAGGTACGTCTTATAGGAATTAAAGGGGATGACTCAACTAAAAGGTAAGTCTTATAGGAATCAAAGGGGATGACTCGACTAAAAGGTACGTTTTATAGGAATCAAAGGGGATGACTCGACTAAAAGGTACGTCTTATAGGAATCAAGGGAAATGACTCGACTAAAAGGTACGTTTTCTAGGAATCAAAGGAAATGACTCAACTAAAAGGTACGTCATATACGAATCAAAGGAGATGACTCAACTAAAAGGTACGTCTTATAGGAATCTAAGGGGATGACTCAACTAAAAGGTACGTCTTAGAGGAATCAAGGAAAATGACTCGACTAAAAGGTACGTCTTCAAGGAATCAAAGGAAATGACTCAACTAAAAGGTACGTCTTATAGGAATCAAAGGGGATGACTCGACTAAAAGGTACGTCTTATAGGAATCAAAGGGGATGACTCGACTAAAAGGTAAGTCTTATAGGAATCAAAGGAAATGACTCGACTTAAAGGTACGTATTCTAGGGGTCAAAGGGGGTGACTCGACTAAAAGGTACGTTTTATAGGAATCAAAGGGGATGACTCGACTAAAAGGTACGTCTTATAGGAATCAAGGGAAATGACTCAACTTAAAGGTACGTCATAGGAATCAAAGGAAATGACTCAACTAAAAGGTACGTCATATACGAATAAAAGGAGATGACTCAACTAAAAACTACGTCTTATAGGAATCAAAGGGGATGACTCGACTAAAAGGTACGTCTTATAGGAATCAAGGGAAATGACTCGACTAAAAGGTACGTCTTCAAGGAATCAAAGGAAATGACTCAACTAAAAGGTACGTCTTATAGGAATCAAAGGGGATGACTCGACTAAAAGGTACGTCTTATAGGAAACAAAGGGGATGACTCGACTAAAAGGTAAGTCTTATAGGAATCAATGGAAAAGACTCGACTTAAAGGTACATATTCTAGGGGTCAAAGGGGATGACTCGACTAAAAGATACGTTTTATAGGAATCAAAGGGGATGACTCGACTAAAAGGTACGTCTTATAGGAATCTAGGGAAATGACTAGACTAAAAGGTACGTCATAGGAATCAAAGGAAATGACTCAACTAGAAGGTACGTCATATACGAATCAAAGGACATGACTCAACTAAAAGGTACGTCTTATAGGAATCAAAGGGGATGACTCGACTAAAAGGTACGTCTTATAGGAATCAAGGGAAATGACTCGACTAAAAGGTACGTCATCAAGGAATCAACGGAAATGACTCAACTAAAAGGTATGTCTTATAGGAATCAAAGGGGATGACTCGACTAAAAGGTACGTATTCTAGGGGTCAAAGTGGATGACTCGACTAAAAGGTACGTCTTATAGGAATCAAAGGAAATGACTCGACTAAAAGGTACGTCTTATAGGAATCTAAGGAAATGACTCGACTAAAATGTACGTCTCCTAGGGGTCAAAAGGGAAGACTCGACTTAAAGGTATGTCTTATAGGAATCAAAGGGGATGACTCGACTAAAAGGTGCGTCTTATAGGGATCAAAGGGGCTGACTCGACTAAAAGGTACGTCTTATACGAATCAAGGGATATGACTCAACTAAAAGGCACATCTTTTAGGAATCAAAGGGGATGTCTCGACTAAAAGGTACGTCTTATAGGAATCAAAGGGGATGACTTGACCAAAAGGTACGTCTTATAGGAATCCAAGAGGGATGACTCGACTAAAAGGTACGTCTAATAGGAATCAAAGTGGATGACTCGACTAAATGGTATGTCTTATAGGAATCAAAGGAAATGACTCGACTAAAAGGTACGTCTTATAGGAATAAAAGGGGATGACTCAACTAAAAGGTAAGTCTTATAGGAATCAATGGGGATGACTCGACTAAAAGGTACGTTTTATAGGAATCAAAGGGGATGACTCGACTAAAAGGTACGTTTTCTAGGAAACAAAGGAAATGACTCAACTAAAAGGTACGTCATATACGAATCAAAGGAGATGACTCAACTAAAAGGTACGTCTTCAAGGTATCATGGGAAATGACTCGACTAAAAGGTACGTCATAGGAATCAAAGGAAATGACTCAACTAAAAGGTACGTCATATACGAATAAAAGGAGATGACTCAACTAAAAGGTACGTCTTATAGGAATCAAAAGGGATGACTCGACTAAAAGGTACGTCTTATAGGAATCAAGGGAAATGACTCGACTAAAAGGTACGTCTTCAAGGATTCAACGGAAATGACTCAACTAAAAGGTACGTCTTATAGGTATCAAAGGGGATGACTCGACTAAAAGGTACGTATTCTAGGAGTCAAAGTGGATGACTCGACCAAAAGGTACGTCTTATAGGAATCAAAGGAAATGACTCGACTAAAAGGTACGTCTTATAGGAATCTAAGGAAATGACTCGACTAAAACGTACGTCTCCTAGGGGTCAAAGGGGATGACTCGACTAAAAGGTACGTCTTATAGGAATCAAAGGGGATGACTCGACTAAATGGTACGTCTTATAGGGATCAAAGGGGCTGACTCGACTAAAAGGTACGTCTTATAGGAATCAAGGGATATGACTCAACTAAAAGGCACATCTTTTAGGAATCAAAGGGGATGAATCGACTAAAAGGTACGTCCTATAGGATTCAAAGGGGACGACTTGACCAAAAGGTACGTCTTATAGGAATCCAAGAGGGACGACTCGACTAAAAGGTACGTCTTATAGGAATCAAAGTGGATGACTCGACTAAATGGTCTGTCTTATAGGAATCAAAGGAAATGACTCGACTAAAAGGTACGTCTTATAGGAATAAAAGGGGATGACTCAACTATAAGGTGAGTCTTATAGGAATCAAAGGGGATGACTCGACTAAATGGTACATTTTGTAGGAATCAAAGGGGATGACTCGACTAAAAGGTACATTTTCTAGGAATCAAAGGAAATGACTCAACTAAAAGGTACGTCATATACGAATCAAAGGAGATGACTCAACTAAAAGGTACGTCTTATAGGAATCTAAGGGGATGACTCAACTAAAAGGTACGTCTTAGAGGAATCATGGGAAATGACTCGACTAAAAGGTACGTCTTCAAGGAATCAAAGGAAATGACTCAACTAAAAGGTACGTCTTATAGGAATCAAAGGGGATGACTCGACTAAAAGGTACGTCTTATAGGAATCAAAGGGGATGACTCGACTAAAAGGTAACTCTTATAGGAATCAAAGGAAATGACTCGACTAAAACGTACATCTCCTAGGGGTCAAAGGGGATGACTCGACTAAAAGGTACGTCTTATAGGAATCAAAGGGGATGACTCGACTAAATGGTACGTCTTATAGGGATCAAAGGAGCTGACTCGACTAAAAGGTACGTCTTATAGGAATCAAGGGATATGACTCAACTAAAAGGCACATCTTTTAGGAATCAAAGGGGATGACTCGACTAAAAGGTACGTCTTATAGGAATCAAAGGGGATGACTTGACCAAAAGGTACGTCTTATAGGAATCCAAGAGGGACGACTCGACTAAAAGGTACGTCTTATAGGAATCAAAGTGGATGACTCGACTAAATGGTATGTCTTATAGGAATCAAAGGAAATGACTCGACTAAAAGGTACGTCTTATAGGAATAAAAGGGGATGACTCAACTATAAGGTGAGTATTATAGGAATCAAAGGGGATGACTCGACTAAAAGGTACATTTTGTAGGAATCAAAGGGGATGACTCGACTAAAAGGTACGTTTTCTAGGAATCAAAGGAAATGACTCAACTAAAAGGTACGTCATATACGAATCAAAGGAGATGACTCAACTAAAAGGTAAGTCGTATAGGAATCTAAGGGGATGACTCAACTAAAAGGTACATCTTAGAGGAATCATGGGAAATGACTCGACTAAAAGGTACGTCTTCAAGGAATCAAAGGAAATGACTCAACTAAAAGGTACGTCTTATAGGAATCAAAGGGGATGACTCGACTAAAAGGTACGTCTTATAGGAATCAAAGGGGATGACTCGACTAAAAGGTAACTCTTATAGGAATCAAAGGAAATGACTCGACTAAAAGGTACGTATTCTAGGGGTCAAAGGGGATGACTCGACTTAAAGTTACGTCTTATAGGAATCAAAGGGGATGACTCGACTATAAGGTACGTCTATAGGAATCAAAGGGGATGACTCGACTAAATGGTATGTCTTATAGGAATTAAAAGGGATGACTCTACTAAAAGATACGTCATATAGGAATCAAAGGAAATGACTCGACTAAAAGGTACGTCTTCTAGTGGTCAAAAGGGATGAATCAACTAAAAGGTACGTCTTCTAGGGGTCAAAGGGGAATGATTCGACTAAAAGGTACGTCTTATACGAATCAAGAGGTATAACTCAACTAAAAGGTATGTCTTATAGGAATCAAAGGGGATGACTCGACTAAAAGGTACGTCATATAGGAATCAAAGGGAATGACTCGACTAAAAGGTACATCTTAAAGGAATCAAGGGAAATAACTCGATTAAAAGGTACGTCTTCTAGGAATCAAAAGGGATGACTCGACTAAAAGGTACGTCTTATAGGAATCAAAGGGGATGACTCGACTAAAAGGTACGTCTTATAGGAATTAAAGGGGATGACTCGACTTAAAGGTACGTCTTATAGGAATCAAGGGAAATGACTCGACTAAAAGGTACGTCTTCTAGGGGTCAAAGGGGATGACTCGACTAAAAGGTACGTCTTATAGGAATCAAAGGGGATGACTCGACTAAAAGGTACGTCTTATAGGAATCAAGGGAAATGACTCGACTAAAAGGCACATCTATTAGGAATCAAAGGGGATGACTCGACTAAAAGGTACGTCTTATAGGAATCAAAGGGGATGACTCGACCAAAAGGTATGTCTTATAGGAATTAAAGGGGATGACTCAACTAAAAGGTATGTCTTATAGGAATCAAAGGAGATGACTCGACTAAAAGGTACGTTTTATAGGAATCAAAGGGGATGACTCGACTAAAAGGTACGTCTTATAGGAATCATGGGAAATGACTCGACTAAAAGGTACGTTTTCTAGGAATCAAAGGAACTGACTCAACTAAAAGGTACGTCATATACGAATCAAAGGAGATGACTCAACTAAAAGGTACGTCTAATAGGAATCTAAGGGGATGACTCGACTAAAAGGTACGTCTTAGAGGAATCAAGGGAAATGACTCGACTAAAAGGTACGTCTTCAAGGAATAAAAGGGGATGACTCGACTAAAAGGTACGTCTTATAGGAATCAAAGGGGATAACTCGACTAAAAGGTACGTCTTATAGGAATCAACGGAAATGACTCGACTAAAAGGTACGTATTCTAGGGGTCAAAGGGGATGACTCGACTAAAAGGTACGTCTTATAGGAATCAAAGGGGATGACTCGACTAAAAGGTACGTCTTATAGGAATCAAAGGGGATGACTTGACTAAAAGGTATGTCTTATAGGAATCAAAAGGGATGACTCGACTAAAAGATACGTCATATAGGAATCAAAGGAAATGACTCGACTAAAAGGTACGTCTTCTAGGGGTGAAAGGGGATGACTCAACTAAAAGGTACGTCTTCTAGGGGTCAAGGGGGAATGATTCGACTAAAAGGTACGTCTTATACGAATAAAGAGGTATAACTCAACTAAAAGGTATGTCTAGTAGGAATCACAGGGGATGACTCTACCAAAAGGTACGTCTTATTGGAATCAAATGGAATGACTCTACTAAAAGGTACGTCTTAAAGGAAACAAGGGAAATGACTCGACTAAAAGGTACGTCTTCTAGGAATCAAAGGGGATTACTCGACTAAAAGGTACGTCTTATAGGAATCAAAGGGGATGACACGACTAAAAGGTACGTGTTATAGGAATCAAAGGGGATGACTCGACTAAAAGGTACGTCTTATAGGAATCAAAGTGGATGACTCGACAAAAAAGGTACGTCTTATAGGAATCAAAGGAAATGACTCGACTAAAAGGTACGTCTTATAGGAATTAAAGGGGATGACTCAACTAAAAGGTATGTCTTATAGGAATCAAAGGAGATGACTCGACTAAAAGGTACGTTTTATAGGAATCAAAGGGGATGACTAGACTATAAGGTACGTTTTATCGGAATCAAGGGAAATGACTCGACTAAAAGGTACGTTTTCTAGGAATCAAAGGAACTGACTCAACTAAAAGGTACGTCATATACGAATCAAAGGAGATGACTCAACTAAAAGGTACGTCTAATAGGAATCTAAGGGGATGACTCGACTAAAAGGTACGTCTTAGAGGAATCAAGGGAAATGACTCGACTAAAAGGTACGTCTTCAAGGAATCAAAGGGGATGACTCGACTAAAAGGTACGTCTTATAGGAATCAAAGTGGATAACTCGACTAAAAGGTACGTCTTATAGTAATCAACGGAAATGACTGGACTAAAAGGTACGTATTCTAGGGGTCAAAGGGGATGACTCGACTAAAAGGTACGCCTTATAGGAATCAAAGGGAATGACCCGACTAAAAGGTACGTCTTATAGGAATCAAAGGGGATGACTCGACTAAAAGGTATGTCTTATAGGAATCAAAGGGGATGACTCGACTAAAAGGTACATCTTATAGGAATCAAAGGAAATGACTCGACTAAAAGGTACGTCTTATAGGAATCAAGGGAAATGACTCGACTATAAGGTACGTTTTCTAGGAATCAAAGGAAATGACTCAACTAAAAGGTACGTCATATACGAATCAAAGGAGATGACTCAACTAAAAGGTACGTCTTATAGGAATCTAAGGGGATGACTCAACTAAAAGGTACGTCATATACGAATCAAAGGAGATGACTCAACTAAAAGGTACGTCTTATAGGAATCAAAGGGGATGACTCGACTAAAAGGTACGTCTTATAGGAATCAAGGGAAATGACTCGACTGAAAGGTACGTCTTCAAGGAATCAACGGAAATGACTCGACTAAAGGAAACGTCTTATAGGAATCAAAGGAAATGACTCGACTAAAAGGTACGTCTTTTAGGAATCAAAGGGGATGACTCAACTAAAAGGTAAGTCTTATTGGAATCAAAGGGGATGACTCGACTAAAAGGTACGTTTTATAGGAATCAAAGGGGATGACTCGACTATAAGGTACGTCTTATAGGAATCAAGGGAAATGACTTGACTAAAAGGTACGTATTCTAGGGGTCAAAGTGGATGACTCGACTAAAAGGTACGTCTTATAGGAATCAAAGGAAATGACTAGACTAAAAGGTACGTCTTATAGGAATCAAAGGAAATGACTCGACTAAAAGGTACGTCTTCTAGGGGTCAAAGGGGATGACTCGACTAAAAGGTACGTCTTATAGGAATCAAAGGGGATGACTCGACTAAAAGGTACGTCTTATAGGAATCAAAGGAGCTGACTCGACTAAAAGGTACGTCTTATAGGAATCAAAGGAAATGACTCGACTAAAAGGTACGTCTTATAGGAATTAAAGGGGATGACTCAACTAAAAGGTAAGTCTTATAGGAATTAATGGGGATGACTCGACTAAAAGGTACGTTTTATAGGAATCAAAGGGGATGACTCGACTAAAAGGTACGTCTTAAGGGAATCAAGGGAAATGACTCGACTAAAAGGTACGTCTTCTAGGAATCCAAGGGGATGATTCGACGAAAAGGTACGTCTTATAGGAATCAAAGGGGATGACTCGACTAAAAGGTACGTCTTAAAGGAAACAAGGGAAATGACTCGACTAAAAGGTACGTCTTCTAGGAATCAAAGGGGATGACTCGACTAAATGAAACGTCTTATAGGGATCAAAGGAAATGACTCGACTAAAAGGTACGTCTTTTAGGAATCAAAGGGGATGACTCAACTAAAAGGTAAGTCTTATAGGAATCAAAGGGGATGACTCGACTAAAAGGTATGTTTTATAGGAATCAAAGGGGATGACTCGACTAAAAGGTACGTCTTATAGGAATCAAGGGAAATGACTCGACTAAAAGGTACGTATTCTAGGGGTCAAACTGGATGACTCGACTAAAAGGTACGTCTTATAGGAATCAAAGGAAATGACTAGACTAAAAGGTACGTCTTATAGGAATCAAAGGAAATGACTCGACTAAAAGGTACGTCTTCTAGTGGTCAAAGGGGATAACTCGACTAAAAGGTACGTCTTATAGGAATCAAAGGGGATGACTCGACTAAAAGGTACGTCTTATAGGAATCAAAGGGGCTGACTCGACTAAAAGGTACGTGTTATAGGAATCAAGGGAAATGACTTAACTAAAAGGCACATCTTTTAGGAATCAAAGGGGATGACTCAACTAAAAGGTACGTCTTATAGGAATCCAAGGGGATGACTCGACTAAAAGGTACGTCTTATAGGAATCAATGTGGATGAATCGACTAAATGGTACGTTTTATAGGAATCAAAGGAAATGACTCGACTAAAAGGTACGTCTTATAGGAATTAAAGGGGATGACTCAACTAAAAGGTAAGTCTTATAGGAATCAAAGGGGATGACTCGACTAAAAGGTACGTTTTATAGGAATCAAAGGGGATGACTCGACTAAAAGGTACGTCTTATAGGAATCAAGGGAAATAACTCGACTAAAAGGTACGTTTTCTAGGAATCAATGGAAATGACTCAACTAAAAGGTACGTCATATACGAATCAAAGGAGATGACTCAACTAAAAGGTACGTCTTATAGGAATCTAAGGGGATGACTCAACTAAAAGGTACGTCTTAGAGGAATCAAGGAAAATGACTCGCCTAAATGGTAAGTCTTCAAGGAATCAAAGGAAATGACTCAACTAAAAGGTACGTCTTATAGGAATCAAAGAGGATGACTCGACTAAAAGGTACGTCTTATAGGAATCAAAGGGGATGACTCGACTAAAAGGTAAGTCTTATAGGAATCAAAGGAAATGACTCGACTTAAAGGTACGTATTCTAGGGGTCAAAGGGGGTGACTCGACTAAAAGGTACGTTTTATAGGAATCAAAGTGGATGACTCGACTAAAAGGTACGTCTTATAGGAATCAAGGGAAATGACTCGACTTAAAGGTACGTCATAGGAATCAAAGGATATGACTCAACTAAAAGGTACGTGATATACGAATCAAAGGAGATGACTCAACTAAAAGGTACGTCTTATAGGAATCAAAGGAGATGACTCGACTAAAAGGTACGTCTTATAGGAATCATGGGAAATGACTCGACTAAAAGGTACGTCTTCAAGGAATCAATGGAAATGACTCAACTAAAAGGTACGTCTTATAGGAATCAAAGGGGATGACTCGACTAAAAGGTACGTCTTATAGGAATAAAAGGGGATGACTCGACTAAAAGGTAAGTCTTATAGGAATCAAAGGAAATGACTCGACTTAATGGTACGTATTCTAGGGGTCAAAGGGGATGACTCGACTAAAAGATACGTTTTATAGGAATCAAAGGGGATGACTCGACTAAAAGGTACGTCTTATAGGAATCAAGGGAAATGACTCGACTAAAAGGTACGTCATAGGAATCAAAGGAAATGACTCAACTAAAAGGTACGTCATATACGAATCAAAGGAGATGACTCAACTAAATGGTACGTCTTATAGGAATCAAAGGGGATGACTCGACGAAAAGGTACGTCTTATAGGAATCAAGGGAAATGACTCGACTAAAAGGTACGTCTTCAAGGAATCAACGGAAATGACTCAATTAAAAGGTACGTCTTATAGGAATCAAAGGGGATGACTCGACTAAATGGTACGTATTCTAGGGGTCAAAGTGGATGACTCGACTAAAAGGTACGTCTTATAGGAATCAAAGGAAATGACTCGACTAAAAGGTACGTCTTATAGGAATCTAAGGAAATGACTCGACTAAAACGTACGTCTCCTAGGGGTCAAAAGGGAAGACTCGACTAAAAGGTACGTCTTATAGGAATCAACGGGGATGACTCGACTAAAAGGTACGTCTTATAGGGATCAAAGGGGCTGACTCGACTAAAAGGTACATCTTATAGGAATCAAGGGATATGACTCAACTAAAAGGCACATCTTTTAAGAATCAAAGGGGATGACTCGACTAAAAGGTACGTCTTATAGGAATCAAAGGGGATGACTTGACCAAAAGGTACGTCTTATAGGAATCCAAGAGGGATGACTCGACTAAAAGGTACGTCTTATAGGAATCAAAGTGGATGACTCGACTAAATGGTATGTCTTATAGGAATCAAAGGAAATGACTCGACTAAAAGGTACGTCTTATAGGAATAAAAGGGGATGACTCAACTAAAAGGTAAGTCTTATAGGAATCAATGGGGATGACTCGACTAAAAGGTACGTTTTATAGGAATCAAAGGGGATGACTCGACTAAAAGATACGTTTTCTAGGAATCAAAGGAAATGACTCAACTAAAAGGTACGTCATATACGAATCAAAGGAGATGACTCAACTAAAAGGTACGTCTTCGAGGAATCATGGGAAATGACTCGACTAAAAGGTACGTCATAGGAATCAAAGGAAATGACTCAACTAAAAGGTACGTCATATACGAATCAAAGGAGATGACTCAACTAAAAGGTACGTCTTATAGGAATCAAAAGGGATGACTCGACTAAAAGGTACGTCTTATAGGAATCAAGGGAAATGACTCGACTAAAAGGTACGTATTCAAGGATTCAACGGAAATGACTCAACTAAAAGGTACGTCTTCAAGGATTCAACGGAAATGACTCAACTAAAAGGTACGTTTTATAGGAATCAAAGGGGACGACTCGACTAATAGGTACGTCTTATAGGAATCAAGGGAAATGACTCGACTAAAAGGTACGTTTTCTAGGAATCAAAGGAAATGACTCAACTAAAAGGTACGTCATATACGAATCAAAGGAGATGACTCAACTAAAAGGTACGTCTTATAGGAATCTAAGGGGATGACTCAACTAAAAGGTACGTCTTAGAGGAATCAAGGAAAATGACTCGACTAAAAGGTACGTCTTCAAGGAATCAATGGAAATGACTCAACTAAAAGGTACGTCTTATAGGAATCAAAGGGATGACTCGACTAGAAGGTACGTCTTATAGGAATCAAAGGGGATGACTCGACTAAAAGGTAAGTCTTATAGGAATCAAAGGAAATGACTCGACTTAAAGGTACGTATTCTAGGGATCAAAGGGGGTGACTCGACGAAAAGGTACGTTTTATAGGAATCAAAGGGGATGACTCGACTAAAAGGTACGTCTTATAGGAATCAAGGGAAATGACTCGACTTAAAGGTACGTCATAGGAATCAAAGGAAATGACTCAACTAAAAGGTACGTCATATACGAATCAAAGGAGATGACTCAACTAAAAGGTATGTCTTATAGGAATCAAAGGGGATGACTCAACTAAAAGGTACGTCTTATAGGAATCAAGGGAAATGACTCGACTAAAAGGTACGCCTTCAAGGAATCAATGGAAATGACTCAACTAAAAGGTACGTCTTATAGGAATCAAAGGGGATGACTCGACTAAAAGGTACGTCTTATAGGAATCAAAGGGGATGACTCGACTAATAGGTAAGTCTTATAGGAATCAAAGGAAATGACTCGACTTAAAGGTACGTATTCTAGGGGTCAAAGGGGATGACTCGACTAAAAGATACGTTTTATAGGAATCAAAGGGGATGACTCGACTAAAAGGTACGTCTTATAGGAATCAAGGGAAATGACTCGACTAAAAGGTACGTCATAGGAATCAAAGGAAATGACTCAACTAAAAGGTACGTCATATGCGAATCAAAGGAGATGACTCAACTAAATGGTACGTCTTATAGGAATCAAAGGCAATGACTCGACTAAAAGGTACGTCTTATAGGAATCAAGGGAAATGACTCGACTAAAAGGTACGTCTTCAAGGAATCAACAGAAATGACTCAACTAAAAGGTACGTCTTATAGGAATCAAAGGGGATGACTCGACTAAAAGGTACGTATTCTAGGGGTCAAAGTGGATGACTCGACTAAAAGGTACGTCTTATAGGAATCAAAGGAAATGACTCGACTAAAAGGTACGTCTTATAGGAATCTAAGGAAATGACTCGACTAAAACGTACGTCTCCTAGGGGTCAAAAGGGAAGACTCGACTAAAAGGTACGTCTTATAGGAATCAAAGGGGATGACTCAACTAAAAGGTACGTCTTATAGGGATCAAAGGGGCTGACTCGACTAAAAGGTACGTCTAATAGGAATCAAGGGATATGACTCAACTAAAAGGCACATCTTTTAGGAATCAAAGGGGATGACTCGACTAAAAGGTACGTCTTATAGGAATCAAAGGGGATGACTTGACCAAAAGGTACGTCTTATAGGAATCCAAGAGGGATGACTCGACTAAAAGGTACGTCTTATAGGAATCAAAGTGGATGACTCGACTAAATGGTATGTCTTATAGGAATCAAAGGAAATGACTCGACTAAAAGGTACGTCTTATAGGAATAAAAGGGGATGACTCAACTAAAAGGTAAGTCTTATAGGAATCAATGGGGATGATTCGACTAAAAGGTACGTTTTATAGGAATCAAAGGGGATGACTCGACTAAAAGGTACGTTTTCTAGGAATCAAAGGAAATGACTCAACTAAAAGGTACGTCATATACGAATCAAAGGAGATGACTCAACTAAAAGGTACGTCTTCGAGGAATCAAAGGGGATGACTCGACTAAAAGGTACGTCATAGGAATCAAAGGAAATGACTCAACTAAAAGGTACGTCATATACGAATCAAAGGAGATGACTCAACTAAAAGGTACGTCTTATAGGAATCAAAAAGGATGACTCGACTAAAAGGTACGTCTTATAGGAATCAAGGGAAATGACTCGACTAAAAGGTACGTCTTCAAGGATTCAACGGAAATGACTCAACTAAAAGGTACGTCTTCAAGGATTCAACGGAAATGACTCAACTAAAAGGTACGTTTTATAGGAATCAAAGGGGATGACTCGACTAAAAGGTACGTCTTATAGGAATCAAGGGAAATGACTCGACTAAAAGGTACGTTTTCTAGGAATCAAAGGAAATGACTCAACTAAAAGGTACGTCATATACGAATCAAAGGAGATGACTCAACTAAAAGGTACGTCTTATAGGAATCTAAGGGGATGACTCAACTAAAAGGTACGTCTTAGAGGAATCAAGGAAAATGACTCGACTAAAAGGTACGTCTTCAAGGAATCAAAGGAAATGACTCAACTAAAAGGTACGTCTTATAGGAATCAAAGGGGATGACTCGACTAAAAGGTACGTCTTATAGGAATCAAGGGAAATGACTCGACTTAAAGGTACGTCATAGGAATCAAAGGAAATGACTCAACTAAAAGGTACGTCATATACGAATCAAAGGAGATGACTCAACTAAAAGGTACGTCTTATAGGAATCAAAGGGGATGACTCGACTAAAAGGTACGTCTTATAGGAATCAAGGGAAATGACTCGACTAAAAGGTACGTCTTCAAGGAATCAATGGAAATGACTCAACTAAAAGGTACGTCTTATAGGAATCAAAGGGGATGACTCGACTAAAAGGTACGTCTTATAGGAATCAAAGGGGATGACTCGACTAAAAGGTAAGTCTTATAGGAATCAAAGGAAATGACTCGCCTTAAAGGTACGCATTCTAGGGGTCAAAGGGGATGACTCGACTAAAAGATACGTTTTATAGGAATCAAAGGGGATGACTCGACTAAAAGGTACGTCTTATAGGAATCAAGGGAAATGACTCGACTAAAAGGTACGTCATAGGAATCAAAGGAAATGACTCAACTAAAAGGTACGTCATATACGAATCAAAGGAGATGACTCAACTAAATGGTACGTCTTATAGGAATCAAATGGGATGACTCGACTAAAAGGTACGTCTTATAGGAATCAAGGGAAATGACTCGACTAAAAGGTACGTCTTCAAGGAATCAACGGAAATGACTCAACTAAAAGGTACGTCTTATAGGAATAAAAGGGGATGACTCGACTAAAAGGTACGTATTCTAGGGGTCAAAGTGGATGACTCGACTAAAAGGTACGTCTTATAGGAATCAAAGGAAATGACTCGACTAAAAGGTACGTCTTATAGGAATCTAAGGAAATGACTCGACTAAAACGTACGTCTCCTAGGGGTCAAAAGGGAAGACTCGACTAAAAGGTACGTCTTATAGGAATCAAAGGGGATGACTCGACTAAAAGGTACGTCTTATAGGAATTAAAGGGGATGACTCGACTAAAAGGTACGTCTTATAGGAATCAAGGGAAATGACTCGACTAAAAGGTACGTCTTCTAGGGGTCAAAGGGGATGACTCGACTAAAAGGTACGTCTTATAGGAATCAAAGGGGATGACTCGACTAAAAGGTACGTCTTATAGGAATCAAGGGAAATGACTCGACTAAAAGGCACATCTATTAGGAATCAAAGGGGATGACTCGACTAAAAGGTACGTCTTCTAGGGGTCAAAGGGGATGAATCAACTAAAAGGTACGTCTTCTAGGGGTCAAGGGGGAATGATTCGACTAAAAGGTACGTCTTATACGAATCAAGAGGTATAACTCAACTAAAAGGTCTGTCTTATAGGAATCAAAGGGGATGAATCGACTAAAAGGTACGTCATATAGGAATCAAAGGGAATGACTCGACTAAAAGGTACATCTTAAAGGAATCAAGGGAAATGACTCGATTAAAAGGTACGTCTTCTAGGAATCAAAGGGGATGACTCGACTAAAAGGTACATCTTATAGGAATCAAAGGGGATGACTCGACTAAAAGGTACGTCTTATAGGAATTAAAAGGGATGACTCGACTAAAAGGTACGTCTTATTGGAATCAAGGGAAATGACTCGACTAAAAGGTACGTACTCTAGGGGTCAAAGGGAATGACTCGACTAAAAGGTACGTCTTATAGGAATCAAAGGGGATGACTCGACTAAAAGGTACGTCTTATAGGAATCAAGGGAAATGACTCAGCTAAAAGGCACATCTATTAGGAATCAAAGGGGATGACTCGACTAAAAGGTACGTCTTATAGGAATCAAAGGGGATGACTCGACCTAAAGGTACGTGTTATAGGAATCCAAGGGGATGACTCGACTAAAAGGTACGTCTTATAGGAATCAAAGTGGATGACTCGACTAAATGGTACGTCTTATAGGAATCAAAGGAAATGACTCGACTAAAAGGTACGTCTTAGAGGAATTAAAGGGGATGACTCAACTAAAAGGTATGTCTTATAGGAATCAAAGGAGATGACTCGACTAAAAGGTACGTTTTATAGGAATCAAAGGGGATGACTCGACTAAAAGGTACGTCTTATAGGAATCAAGGGAAATGACTCGACTAAAAGGTACGTTTTCTAGGAATCAAAGGAACTGACTCAACTAAAAGGTACGTCATATACGAATCAAAGGAGATGACTCAACTAAAAGGTACGTCTAATAGGAATCTAAGGGGATGACTCGACTAAAAGGTACATCTTAGAGGAATCAAGGGAAATGACTCGACTAAAAGGTACGTCTTCAAGGAATCAAAGGGGATGACTCGACTAAAAGGTACGTCTTATAGGAATCAAAGGGGATAACTCGACTAAAAGGTACGTCTTATAGGAATCAACGGAAATGACTCTACTAAAAGGTACATATTCTAGGGGTCAAAGGGGATGACTCGACTAAAAGGTACGTCTTATAGGAATCAAAGGGGATGACTCGACTAAAAGGTACGTCTTATAGGAATCAAAGGGGATGACTCGACTAAAAGGTATGTCTTATAGGAATCAAAAGGGATGACTCGACTAAAAGGTACGTCTTATAGGAATCAAGGGAAATGACTCGACTAAAAGGTACGTCTTCAAGGATTCAACGGAAATGACTCAACTAAAAGGTACGTCTTCTAGGGGTCAAGGGGGAATGATTCGACTAAAAGGTACGTCTTATAGGAATCAAAGGGGATGACTCTACCAAAAGGTACGTCTTATTGGAATCAAATGGAATGACTCGACTAAAAGGTACGTCTTAAAGGAAACAAGGGAAATGACTCGACTAAAAGGTACGTCTTCTAGGAATCAAAGGGGATTACTCGACTAAAAGGTACGTCTTATAGGAATCAAAGGGGATGACACGACTAAAAGGTACGTGTTATAGGAATCAAAGGGGATGACTCGACTAAAAGGTACGTCTTATAGGAATCAAAGTGGATGACTCGACTAAATGGTACGTCTTATAGGAATCAAAGGAAATGACTCGACTAAAAGGTACGTCTTCAAGAAATCAAAGGGGATGACTAGACTAAAAGGTACGTCTTATACGAATCAAAGGGGATAACTCGACTAAAAGGTACGTATTATACGAATCAACGGAAATGACACGACTAAAAGGTACGTATTCTAGGGGTCAAAGGGGATGACTCGACTAAAAGGTACGTCTTATAGGAATCAAAGGGGATGACTCGACTAAAAGGTACGTCTTATAGGAATCAAAGGGGATGACTCGACTAAAAGGTATGTCTTATAGGAATCAAAAGGGATGACTCGACTAAAAGATACGTCATATAGGAATCAAAGGAAATGACTCGACTAAAAGGTACGTCTTCTAGGGGTCAAAGGGGATGACTCAACTAAAAGGTACGTCTTCTAGGGGTCAAGGGGGAATGATTCGACTAAAAGGTACGTCTTATACGAATCAAGAGGTATAACTCAACTAAAAGGTATGTCTTATAGGAATCAAAGGGGATGACTCTACCAAAAGGTACTTCTTATTGGAATCAAATGGAATGACTCGACTAAAAGGTACGTCTTAAAAGAAACAAGGGAAATAACTCGACTAAAAGGTACGTCTTCTAGGAATCAAAGGGGATTACTCGACTAAAAGGTACGTCTTATAGGAATCAAAGTGGATGACTCGACTAAATGGTACGTCTTATAGGAATCAAAGGAAATGACTCGACTAAAAGGTACGTCTTATAGGAATTAAAGGGGATGACTCAACTAAAAGGTATGTCTTATAGGAATCAAAGGAGATGACTCCACTAAAAGGTACGTTTTATAGGAATCAAAGGGGATGACTCGACTAAAAGGTACGTCTTATAGGAATCAAGGGAAATGACTCGACTAAAAGGTACGTTTTCTAGGAATCAAAGGAACTGACTCAACTAAAAGGTACGTCATATACGAATCAAAGGAGATGACTCAACTAAAAGGTACGTCTAATAGGAATCTAAGGGGATGACTCGACTAAAAGGTACGTCTTAGAGGAATCAAGGGAAATGACTCGACTAAAAGGTACGTCTTCAAGGAATCAAAGGGGATGACTCGACTAAAAGGTACGTCTTATAGGAAACAAAGGGGATAACTCGACTAAAAGGTACGTCTTATAGGAATCAACGGAAATGACTCGACTAAAAGGTACGTATTCTAGGGGTCAAAGGGGATGACTCGACTAAAAGGTGCGTCTTATAGGAATCAAAGGGGATGACTCGACTAAAAGGTACGTCTTATAGGAATCAAAGGGGATGACTCGACTAAAAGGTATGTCTTATAGGAATCAAAAGGGATGACTCGACTAAAAGATACGTCATATAGGAATCAAAGGAAATGACTCGACTAAAAGGTACGTCTTCTAGGGGTCAAAGGGGATGACTCAACTAAAAGGTACGTCTTCTAGGGGTCAAGGGGGAATGATTCGACTAAAAGGTACGTCTTATACGAATCAAGAGGTATAACTCAACTAAAAGGTATGTCTTATAGGAATCAAAGGGGATGACTCTACCAAAAGGTACGTCTTATTGGAATCAAATGGAATGACTCAACTAAAAGGTACGTCTTAAAGGAAACAAGGGAAATGACTCGACTAAAAGGTACGTCTTCTAGTAATCAAAGGGGATTACTCGACTAAAAGGTACATCTTATAGGAATCAAAGGGGATGACACGACTAAAAGGTACGTGTTATAGGAATCAAAGAGGATGACTCGACTAAAAGGTACATCTTATAGGAATCAAGGGAATTGACTCGACTAAAACGTACGTCTTCTAGGAATCAAAGGCGATGACTCGACTAAAAGGTACGTCTTATAGGAATCAAAGGGGATGACTCGACTAAAAGGTACGTCTTATAGGAATCAAAGGAGATGACTCGACTAAAAGGTACGTCTTATAGGAATCCAAGGGGATGACTCGACTATAAGGTACATCTTATAGGAATCAAAGGGAATGACTCGACTAAAAGGTACGTGTTCTATGGGTCAAAGGGGATGACTCGACTAAAAGGTACGTCTTATAGGAATCAAAGGGGATGACTCGACTGAAAGGTAAGTCTTATAGGAATCAAAGGGGATGGCTCGACTAAAAGGTACGTCTTCTAGGAATCAAGACTTAAGTTAGGAAGTGCATTACCTAAGAAGCAAAATACGAATTACCCAATCAAGGAAGTGTGTTTCCTTATCAATATTGTTTGAATTATCAAAACAATGAAGTGCGTCTCCTTACCAAAGCTGCTTGAATTAACAAAACAAGGAAATGCGTCTCCTAGAGATCTTGAATTATGAATTTTACCATGGTTTTGATTACCAAACCTGTGCAGCAACCTTGCCTCTTGCATTTGTTGAGGTGAGAAATTACGGCCTTTGATATTTAGGCTCTGAAATTCTTTATCTGAATGCAACATGTATTCCTATTACATACAAAGAAAACTTGTTAGTTTAAAAACATGGTGGCTAGTTTGTGGCTTTGGCTTTTGAGGCAATTGCTCCTTCCCCCGTCACATTTAGCTTTG
Organism: Capsicum pubescens; assembly: GCA_030864215.1. Classification (NCBI taxonomy): domain Eukaryota; kingdom Viridiplantae; phylum Streptophyta; class Magnoliopsida; order Solanales; family Solanaceae; genus Capsicum; species Capsicum pubescens. The sequence continues at coordinate 268,476,153 of CM061545.1, read as the reverse complement.
CTTCCAACCATTAGCATATATCATTGACTTGCTGTATCATTGACTCAAACTCAGCTTATCAAGAGTGACTCTGAAACAAACACAATATTTTTGCTTTGTCGTGTTTCTCAAATAAACCCTTTGAACCTTGGTATTTCCATGAGTTCCCCGACTTCTCTGTTGACAAAACTTTCTGCATGCCCTTTTTGGGTTCACAATAATGTCTCTTTCATGTGCTAGCTTTTGTCTTGCTTTGTGTAATTAAAGAAGCTGGTAGCCAGTTTTGAAATCTTTTCTCACTTGTTTTGACACGGACTTGACTCAAAGAAAAGAAACAAAAAAAAGAATGACAATTTTTTTTTGATAACTGACTCAAGAAAGATAAAATTAAAATAAAGGGAAGAAAGCAAAGACAATGAATGTCCCCTTTTAAAACAAAGAAACGAAAAATTCATCTAAAAATGACAGTCAACACTAATGATTATGCCATGCATTTTGGATGAAGCAGCTTGATCTTTTCATCCAAACTTTCTTCCCATTGTTGTTGAGTTAATGGCCTTGAAATTGAGTTGCTTTCTTAGGTCAATTGCATTTAATACCCCATCGGCTAGTGGCGCCTTGAAGGGTTTTAGCCAACAAGCTTCATTTATTTTCTCTCGGTTCACTATCGCCTTATGGTGCCCGTGAGGGTTTTCACCAATAAGACTCTCTCATTTTTATTTCTCTCAACTTATCATCGCCTTATGGTGCCCATAAGGGTTTTCACCAATAAGACTCTCTCATTTTTATTTTTCTCTTGATTCCCTATGCTGAAGAGGACAAATAGTTCCCAAATGCATCATCATATTCCTTGCATGCTCCGCCTTAACATCCTCAAAGATTGATCTGAAGGTCTTTCTTTGGTTGTAACTTGGATTTTGGATAAGGTTAGAAAGAAAGGATGACATGGGACCCAAACGACACTTGAAGTGGGGTAGGACTTACAACTTTTAGAATCGACTCAAACAATGAGGATTAACTCATGCGCCAGTTTCTTTTGATTGGGTGACACTAAATTGTTTATTTGGTTGGACCGAGCCCTGAGTGGGGCAGCCTACGTATCTCACCCTTGAGAGAGGAGAATCAGGTCATGCGTAGTTCTGGCAGCTTAGTTTGCTTGATTCTGATTTTTTTTTCTTTTGGGGATTTTTCTTACTCTTTTTTTCTTCACACTCTTTTTTCTCTTTTTTTTGACACATTTTTTCTTTTTTTTTTTTTTTTTTTTGAACTTTTCTGACTATTGTTTTGCTCGACATTGTTCTTTCGAGCTTTGCTGACTATATTGATTCTGACTATATTGATTCCAAAAGAGGTGTATGAAAGAAAATAAGACTAAAGCTCAAATGGGGTATACAAAGGATGACACGATGTTTGGATGGCAGAATGAAATGCCTTCGTCATATCAATCTTTGAAAATGCAAGTACATATCATGCAATATGAAAGTGAAAGATGAAGAACTTTTGACATCTTTTACAACATTAACTTTGACTGAGTCTATGCATCACTATTTCTTCTGCGTTTATATGGCATACAACTCCACTTTTGTTGCACATTCCTCACATTGAATGACTCATGATTTTGTGAAGCTGATTTTCTTTTTGTTCCTCTTGATAGGATCACGTAGACACTGTTTGACCTTATTAAGACATGTCTTTCAATTGATGACCAAGTTATTCTCACGATTTTCAAAATAATAGCCTTAATTTTCAAAGAAGGTTTCAAATTGATCACCAAATGCCCCAACACTTTATCTATTTCCTCAGATGATCTCTTTTTCTAACTTTAACCCTCTGATTCAATGTTCATTCTTAAACCAGATATTAAGATCTAGATGTAAATTTCACTAGCATATCATATCACTAGAGTCAACATAAAATGTACTATGTAAAAACAAACAAAAAAGCAACACATATTTAAAACACAAAGAAAAAAGGGACACTCCATTTAATAAAAATGAAAGATAGAAGGGTTTGAACATAAACGATAAAGGGATAAAACAAGATAAATCCCGAACTACAACCCTGAAATAATTCGGAGAATAGAAAATAAAACAAAACAAACTACCAAACCCCTTCCGGGTAAGGAGAGGGGTGACTTCTCCATTGCTCATCCTGAATGACTCTACTAAAAGGTACGCCATCTAGGAATCAAAGAAAATGACTCTACTAAAAGGTACGTCATATAGGAATCAAGGGAAATGACTCGACTAAAAGGTACGTCTTCAAGAAATCAAAGGAAATGACTCAACTAAAAGGTACGTCTTATAGGAATCAAAGGGGATGACTCGACTAAAAGGTACGTCTTATAGGAATCAAAGGGGATGACTCGACTAAAAGGTACGTCATATAGGAATCAAAGTAAATAACTCGACTAAAAGGTACGTATTCCAGGGGTCAAAGGGGATGACTCGACTAAAAGGTACGTCTTATAGGAATCAAAGGGGATGACTTGACTAAAATGTACGTCGTATAGGAATCAAAGGGGATGACTCGACTAAAAGGTACGTCTTATAGGAATCAAAAGGGATGACTCGACTAAAAGAAACGTCTTATAGGAATCAAAGGAAATGACTCGACTAAAAGATACGTCTTCTAGGGGTCAAAGGGGATGACTCGACTAAAAGGTACGTCTTATAGGAATCAAGTGAAATGACTCGACTAAAAGGTACGTCTTCTAGGAGTCCAAGGAAATGACTCAGCTAAAAGGTACGTCTTATAGGAATCAAAGGAGATGACTCGACTAAAAGGTACGTCTTATATGAATCAAAGGGGATGAATCGACTAAAAGGTACGTCATATAGGAATCAAGGGAAATGACTCGACTAAAAGGTACGTATTCAAGGAATTAAAGGAAATGACTTAACTAATAGGTACGTCTTATAGGAACCAAAGGGGATAGCTCGACGAAAAGGTACGTATTCTAGGGGTCAAAGGGGATGACTAGACTAAAAGGTACGTCTTATAGGAATCAAAGGAAATGACTCAACTAAAAGGTACGTCTTATAGGAATTAAAGGAAATGACTCGACTAAAAGGTACGTCTTCTAGGGGTGAAAGGGGATGACTCGACTAAAAGGTACGTCTTATAGGAATCAAAGGGGATGACTCGACTAAAAGGTACCTCTTATAGGAATCAAAGGAGATGACTCGACTAAAAGATACGTCTTATAGGAATCAAGGGAAATGACTCGACTAAAAGGTACGTCTTTTAGGAATCAAAGGGGATGACTCGACCAAAAGGTACGTCTTATAGAAATCCAAGGGGATGACTCGACTAAAAGGTACGTCTTATAGGAATCAAAGTGGATGACTCAACTAAAATGTACGTCTTTTAGGAATCAAAGGGGATGAATCGACTGAAAGGTACGTCTTATAGGAATCAAAGGGGATGACTCGACTAAAAGGTACGTTTTATAGGAATCAAAGGGGATGACTCGACTAAAAGGTAAGTCTTATGGGAATCAAGGGAAATGACTCGACAAAAAGGTACGTTTTCGAGGAATCAAAGGAAATGACTCAACTAAAAGCTACGTCTTATAGGAATCAAAGGAGATAACTCAACTAAAAGGTACGTCTTATAGGAATCTAAGGGGATGACTCGACTAAAAGGTACATCTTATAGGAATCAAGGAAAATAACTCGACTAAAAGGTACGTCTTCAAGGAATCAAAGGAAATGACTCAACTAAAAGGTACGTCTTATAGGAATCAAAGGGGATGACTCGACTAAAAGGTACGTCTTATAGGAATAGAAGGGGATGACTCGACTAAACGGTACGTCATATAGGAATCAAAGTAAATAACTCGACTAAAAGGTACGTATTCCAGGGGTCAAAAGGGATGACTCGACTAAAAGGTACGTCTTATAGGAATCAGAGGAGGTGACTCAACTAAAAGGTACGTCTTATAGGAATCAAAAGGGATGACTCGACTAAAAGAAACGTCTTATAGGAATCAAAGGAAATGACTCGACTAAAAGGTACATCTTCTAGGTGTCAAAGGGGATGACTCGACTAAAAGATACGTCTTCTAGGGGTCAAGGGGGAATGATTCGACTAAAAGGTACGTCTTATAGGAATCAATAGGTATAACTTGACTAAAAGGTATGTCTTATAGGAATCAAAGGGGATGACTCGACTAAAAGGTACGTCTTATAGGAATCAAAGGGAATGACTCGACTAACAGGTAATTCTAAAAGGAATCAAGGGAAATGACTCGACTAAAAGATACGTCTTCTAGGAATCAAAGGGATTGACTCGACTAAAAGGTATGTCTTATAGTAATCAAAGGGGATGACTCGACTATAAGGTACGTCTAATAGGAATCAAAAGGGGATGACTCGACTAAAAGGTATGTCTTATAGGAATCAAAGGGGATGACTCGACTAAAAGGTACGTCTTCTAGGAATCAAATGGGATGACTCGACTAAAAGGTACGTCTTATAGGAATCAAAGGGGATGACTCGACTAAAAGGTACGTCTTATAGGAATCAAAGGGGATGACTCGACTAAAAGGTACGTCTTATAGGAATCAAGTGAAATGACTCGACTAAAAGGTACGTCTTCTAGGAATCAAAGGAAATGGCTCGACTAAAAGGTACGTCTTATAGGAATCAAAGGAGATGACTCGACTAAAAGGTACGTCTTATAGGAATCAAAGGGGATGACTCGACTAAAAGGTACGTCTTATAGGAATCAAGGGAAATGACTCGACTAAAAGGTATGTCTTCAAGGAATATAGGAAATGACTCAACTAAAAGGTACGTCATATAGGATTCAAAGGGGATGACTCGACTAAAAGGTTCGTATTCTAGGGGTCAACGTGGATGACTCGACTAAAAGGTACGTCTTATAGGAATCAAAGGAAATGACTCGACTAAAAGGTACGTCTTGTAGGAATCAAAGGAAATGACTCGACTAAAAGGTACGTCTTCTAGGGGTAAAGGGGATGACTCGACTAAAAGGTAAGTCTTATAGGAATCAAAGGGGATGACTCTTCTAAAAGGTACGTCTTATAGGAATCAAAGGGGCTAACTCAACTAAAAGGTACGTCTTATAGGAATCAAGCGAAATGACTCGACTAAAACGCACATCTTTTAGGAATCAAAGGGGATGACTCGACTAAAAGGTACGTCTTATAGGAATCAAAGGTGATGACTAGACCAAAAGGTACGTCTTATAAGAATCCAAGGGGATGACTCGACTAAATGGTACGTCTAATAGGAATCAAAGTGGATGACTCGACTAAATGGTATTTCTTATACGAATCAAACGAAATGACTCGACTAAAAGGTATGTCTTATAGGAATCAAAGGGGATGACTCAACTAAAAGGTATGTCTTATAGGAATCAAAGGTGATGACTCGACTAAAAGGTATGTTTTATAGGAATCAAAGGGGATGACTCGACTAAAAGGTACGTCTTATAGGAATCAAGGGAACTGACTCGACTAAAAGATACGTTTTCTAGGAATCAAAGGAAATGACTCAACTAAAAGGTACGTCATATACGAATCAAAGGAGATAACTCAACTAAAAGGTACGTCTTATAGGAATCTAAGGGGATGACTCGACTAAAAGGTACGTCTTATAGGAATCAAGGGAAATGACCCGACTAAAAGCTATGTCTTCAAGGAATCAAAGGAAATGACTCAACTAAAAGGTACGTCTTATAGGAATCAAAGGGGATGACTCGACTAAAAGGTATGTCTTATAGGAATCAAAGGGGATGACTCAACTAAAAGGTACGTCTTATAGGAATCAAAGGAAATGACTCGACTAAAAGGTACATATTCTAGGGGTCAAAGGGGATGACTCGACTTAAAGTTACGTCTTATAGGAATCAAAGGGGATGACTAGAGTAAAAGGTAAGTTTTATAGGAATCAAAAGGGATGACTAGACTAAAAGATACGTCATATAGGAATCAAAGAAAATGACACGACTAAAAGGTACGTCTTCTAGGGGTCAAAGGGGATGACTCAACTAAAAGGTACGTCTTCTAGGGGTCAAGGGGGAATGATTCGACTAAAAGGTACGTCTTATAGGAATCAAGAGGTATAACTCAACTAAAAGGTATGTCTTATAGGAATCAAAGGGGATGACTCGACTAAAAGGTACGTCTTATAGGAATCAATGGGAATGACTCGACTAAAAGGTACGTCTTAAAGGAATCAAGGGAAATGACTCGACTAAAAGGTACGTCTTCTAGGAATCAAAGGGAATGACTCGACTAAAAGGTATGTCATATAGGAATCAAAGAGGATGACTCAACTAAAAGGTACGTCTTATAGGAATCAAAGGGGATGACTCAACTAAAAGGTACGTCTTATAGGAATCAAGGGAAATGACTTGACTAAAAGGTACATCTTCTAGGAATCAAAGGGGATGACTCGACTAAAAGGTACGTCTTATAGGAATCAAAGGGGATGACTCGACAAAAAGGTATGTCTTGTAGGAATCAAAGGGGAAGACTCGACTAAAAGGTACGTCTTATAGGAATCAAGTTAAATGACTCGACTAAAAGGTACGCCTTCTAGGAATCAAAGGAAATGACTTAACTAAAAGGTCCGTCTTATAGAAATCAAAGGAGATGACTCGACTAATAGGTACGTCTTATAGGAATCACAGGGGATGACTCGACTAAAAGGTACATCTTATAGGAATCAAGGGAAATGACTCGACTAAAAGGTACGTCTTCAAAGAATCAAAGGAAATGACTCAACTAAAAGGTACGTCTTATAGGAATCAAAGGGGATGACTCGAGTAAAATATATGTATTCTAGGGGTCAAAGGGGATGACTGGAATAAAAGGTAAGTCTTATAGGAATCAAAGGAAATGACTCGACTAAAAGGTATGTCTTATAGGAATCAAAGGAAATGACTCGACTAAAAGGTATGTCTTCTAGGGGTGAAAGGGGATGACTCGACTAAAATGTATGTCTTATAGGAATCAAAGGGGATGACTCGACTAAAAGGTACATCTTATAGGAATCAAAGGGGATGACTCAACTATAAGGTACGTTTTATAGGAATCAAAGGGGATGACTCAACTAAAAGGTACGTCTTTTAGGAATCAAAGGGGATGACTCGACCAAAAGGTATGTCTTATAGGAATCCAAGGGGATGACTCGACTAAAAGGTACGTCTTATAGGAATCAAAGTGGATTACCTGACTAAAAGGTACGTCTTATAGGAATCAAGGGAAATGACTCGACTAAAAGGTACGTCTTATAGGAATCAAAGGGGATGACTCGATTAAAAGGTACGTCTTATAGGAATAGAAGGGGATGACTCGACTAAACGGTACGTCATATAGGAATCAAAGTAAATAACTCGACTAAAAGGTACGTATTCCAGGGGTCAAAAGGGATGACTCGACTAAAAGGTACGTCTTATAGGAATCAAAGGAGGTGACTCAACTAAAAGGTACGTCTTATAGGAATCAAAAGGGATGACTCGACTAAAAGAAACGTCTTATAGGAATCAAAGGAAATGACTCGACTAAAAGGTACATCTTCTAGGGGTCAAAGGGGATGACTCGACTAAAAGATACGTCTTCTAGGGGTCAAGGGGGAATGATTCGACTAAAAGGTACGTCTTATAGGAATCAATAGGTATAACTTGACTAAAAGGTATGTTTTATAGGAATCAAAGGGGATGACTCGACTAAAAGGTACGTCTTATAGGAATCAAAGGGAATGACTCGACTAACAGGTAATTCTAAAAGGAATCAAGGGAAATGACTCGACTAAAAGATACGTCTTCTAGGAATCAAAGGGATTGACTCGACTAAAAGGTATGTCTTATAGTAATCAAAGGGGATGACTCGACTATAAGGTACGTCTTATAGGAATCAAAAGGGGATGACTCGACTAAAAGGTACGTCTTATAGGAACCAAAGGGGATAGCTCGACGAAAAGGTACGTATTCTAGGGGTCAAAGGGGATGACTAGACTAAAAGGTACGTCTTATAGGAATCAAAGGAAATGACTCAACTAAAAGGTACGTCTTATAGGAATTAAAGGAAATGACTCGACTAAAAGGTACGTCTTCTAGGGGTGAAAGGGGATGACTCGACTAAAAGGTACGTCTTATAGGAATCAAAGGGGATGACTCGACTAAAAGGTACCTCTTATAGGAATCAAAGGAGATGACTCGACTAAAAGATACGTCTTATAGGAATCAAGGGAAATGACTCGACTAAAAGGTACGTCTTTTAGGAATCAAAGGGGATGACTCGACCAAAAGGTACGTCTTATAGAAATCCAAGGGGATGACTCGACTAAAAGGTACGTCTTATAGGAATCAAAGTGGATGACTCAACTAAAATGTACGTCTTTTAGGAATCAAAGGGGATGAATCGACTAAAAGGTACGTCTTATAGGAATCAAAGGGGATGACTCGACTAAAAGGTACGTTTTATAGGAACTAAAGGGGATGACTCGACTAAAAGGTAAGTCTTATGGGAATCAAGGGAAATGACTCGACAAAAAGGTACGTTTTCGAGGAATCAAAGGAAATGACTCAACTAAAAGCTACGTCTTATAGGAATCAAAGGAGATAACTCAACTAAAAGGTACGTCTTATAGGAATCTAAGGGGATGACTCGACTAAAAGGTACATCTTATAGGAATCAAGGAAAATAACTCGACTAAAAGGTACGTCTTCAAGGAATCAAAGGAAATGACTCAACTAAAAGGTACGTCTTATAGGAATCAAAGGGGATGACTCGACTAAAAGGTACGTCTTATAGGAATAGAAGGGGATGACTCGACTAAACGGTACGTCATTTAGGAATCAAAGTAAATAACTCGACTAAAAGGTACGTATTCCAGGGGTCAAAAGGGATGACTCGACTAAAAGGTACGTCTTATAGGAATCAAAGGAGGTGACTCAACTAAAAGGTACGTCTTATAGGAATCAAAAGGGATGACTCGACTAAAAGAAACGTCTTATAGGAATCAAAGGAAATGACTCGACTAAAAGGTACATCTTCTAGGTGTCAAAGGGGATGACTCGACTAAAAGATACGTCTTCTAGGGGTCAAGGGGGAATGATTCGACTAAAAGGTACGTCTTATAGGAATCAATAGGTATAACTTGACTAAAAGGTATGTCTTATAGGAATCAAAGGGGATGACTCGACTAAAAGGTACGTCTTATAGGAATCAAAGGGAATGACTCGACTAACAGGTAATTCTAAAAGGAATCAAGGGAAATGACTCGACTAAAAGATACGTCTTCTAGGAATCAAAGGGATTGACTCGACTAAAAGGTATGTCTTATAGTAATCAAAGGGGATGACTCGACTATAAGGTACGTCTTATAGGAATCAAAAGGGGATGACTCGACTAAAAGGTATGTCTTATAGGAATCAAAGGGGATGACTCGACTAAAAGGTACGTCTTCTAGGAATCAAATGGGATGACTCGACTAAAAGGTACGTCTTATAGGAATCAAAGGGGATGACTCGACTAAAAGGTACGTCTTATAGGAATCAAAGGGGATGACTCGACTAAAAGGTACGTCTTATAGGAATCAAGTGAAATGACTCGACTAAAAGGTACGTCTTCTAGGAATCAAAGGAAATGGCTCGACTAAAAGGTACGTCTTATAGGAATCAAAGGAGATGACTCGACTAAAAGGTACGTCTTATAGGAATCAAAGGGGATGACTCGACTAAAAGGTACGTCTTATAGGAATCAAGGGAAATGACTCGACTAAAAGGTACGTCTTCAAGGAATATAGGAAATGACTCAACTAAAAGGTACGTCATATAGGATTCAAAGGGGATGACTCGACTAAAAGGTTCGTATTCTAGGGGTCAACGTGGATGACTCGACTAAAAGGTACGTCTTATAGGAATCAAAGGAAATGACTCGACTAAAAGGTACGTCTTGTAGGAATCAAAGGAAATGACTCGACTAAAAGGTACGTCTTCTAGGGGTAAAGGGGATGACTCGACTAAAAGGTACGTCTTATAGGAATCAAAGGGGATGACTCTTCTAAAAGGTACGTCTTATAGGAATCAAAGGGGCTAACTCAACTAAAAGGTACGTCTTATAGGTATCAAGCGAAATGACTCGACTAAAAGGCACATCTTTTAGGAATCAAAGGGGATGACTCGACTAAAAGGTACGTCATATAGGAATCAAAGGTGATGACTAGACCAAAAGGTACGTCTTATAAGAATCCAAGGGGATGACTCGACTAAATGGTACGTCTAATAGGAATCAAAGTGGATGACTCGACTAAATGGTATTTCTTATACGAATCAAACGAAATGACTCGACTAAAAGGTATGTCTTATAGGAATCAAAGGGGATGACTCAACTAAAAGGTATGTCTTATAGGAATCAAAGGTGATGACTCGACTAAAAGGTATGTTTTATAGGAATCAAAGGGGATGACTCGACTAAAAGGTACGTCTTATAGGAATCAAGGGAACTGACTCGACTAAAAGATACGTTTTCTAGGAATCAAAGGAAATGACTCAACTAAAAGGTACGTCATATACGAATCAAAGGAGATGACTCAACTAAAAGGTACGTCTTATAGGAATCTAAGGGGATGACTCGACTAAAAGGTACGTCTTATAGGAATCAAGGGAAATGACCCGACTAAAAGCTATGTCTTCAAGGAATCAAAGGAAATGACTCAACTAAAAGGTACGTCTTATAGGAATCAAAGGGGATGACTCGACTAAAAGGTATGTCTTATAGGAATCAAAGGGGATGACTCAACTAAAAGGTACGTCTTATAGGAATCAAAGGAAATGACTCGACTAAAAGGTACATATTCTAGGGGTCAAAGGGGATGACTCGACTTAAAGTTACGTCTTATAGGAATCAAAGGGGATGACTAGACTAAAAGGTAAGTTTTATAGGAATCAAAAGGGATGACTAGACTAAAAGATACGTCATATAGGAATCAAAGAAAATGACACGACTAAAAGGTACGTCTTCTAGGGGTCAAAGGGGATGACTCAACTAAAAGGTACGTCTTCTAGGGGTCAAGGGGGAATGATTCGACTAAAAGGTACGTCTTATAGGAATCAAGAGGTATAACTCAACTAAAAGGTATGTCTTATAGGAATCAAAGGGGATGACTCGACTAAAAGGTACGTCTTATAGGAATCAATGGGAATGACTCGACTAAAAGGTACGTCTTAAAGGAATCAAGGGAAATGACTCGACTAAAAGGTACGTCTTCTAGGAATCAAAGGGAATGACTCGACTAAAAGGTATGTCTTATAGGAATCAAAGAGGATGACTCAACTAAAAGGTACGTCTTATAGGAATCAAAGGGGATGACTCAACTAAAAGGTACGTCTTATAGGAATCAAGGGAAATGACTTGACTAAAAGGTACATCTTCTAGGAATCAAAGGGGATGACTCGACTAAAAGGTACGTCTTATAGGAATCAAAGGGGATGACTCGACAAAAAGGTATGTCTTGTAGGAATCAAAGGGGAAGACTCGACTAAAAGGTACGTCTTATAGGAATCAAGTTAAATGACTCGACTAAAAGGTACGCCTTCTAGGAATCAAAGGAAATGACTTAACTAAAAGGTCCGTCTTATAGAAATCAAAGGAGATGACTCGACTAATAGGTACGTCTTATAGGAATCACAGGGGATGACTCGACTAAAAGGTACATCTTATAGGAATCAAGGGAAATGACTCGACTAAAAGGTACGTCTTCAAAGAATCAAAGGAAATGACTCAACTAAAAGGTACGTCTTATAGGAATCAAAGGGGATGACTCGAGTAAAATATATGTATTCTAGGGGTCAAAGGGGATGACTGGAATAAAAGGTAAGTCTTATAGGAATCAAAGGAAATGACTCGACTAAAAGGTATGTCTTATAGGAATCAAAGGAAATGACTCGACTAAAAGGTATGTCTTCTAGGGGTGAAAGGGGATGACTCGACTAAAATGTATGTCTTATAGGAATCAAAGGGGATGACTCGACTAAAAGGTACATCTTATAGGAATCAAAGGGGATGACTCAACTATAAGGTACGTTTTATAGGAATCAAAGGGGATGACTCGACTAAAAGGTACGTCTTTTAGGAATCAAAGGGGATGACTCGACCAAAAGGTATGTCTTATAGGAATCCAAGGGGATGACTCGACTAAAAGGTACGTCTTATAGGAATCAAAGTGGATTACCTGACTAAAAGGTACGTCCTATAGGAATCAAGGGAAATGACTCGACTAAAAGGTACGTCTTATAGGAATCAAAGGGGATGACTCGATTAAAAGGTACGTCTTATAGGAATAGAAGGGGATGACTCGACTAAACGGTACGTCATATAGGAATCAAAGTAAAAACTCGACTAAAAGGTACGTATTCCAGGGGTCAAAAGGGATGACTCGACTAAATGGTACGTCTTATAGGAATCAAAGGAGGTGACTCAACTAAAAGGTACGTCTTATAGGAATCAAAAGGGATGACTCGACTAAAAGAAACGTCTTATAGGAATCAAAGGAAATGACTCGACTAAAAGGTACATCTTCTAGGGGTCAAAGGGGATGACTCGACTAAAAGATACGTCTTCTAGGGGTCAAGGGGGAATGATTCGACTAAAAGGTACGTCTTATAGGAATCAATAGGTATAACTTGACTAAAAGGTATGTTTTATAGGAATCAAAGGGGATGACTCGACTAAAAGGTACGTCTTATAGGAATCAAAGGGAATGACTCGACTAACAGGTAATTCTAAAAGGAATCAAGGGAAATGACTCGACTAAAAGATACGTCTTCTAGGAATCAAAGGGATTGACTCGACTAAAAGGTATGTCTTATAGTAATCAAAGGGGATGACTCGACTATAAGGTACGTCTTATAGGAATCAAAAGGGGATGACTCGACTAAAAGGTATGTCTTATAGGAATCAAAGGGGATGACTCGACTAAAAGGTACGTCTTCTAGGAATCAAATGGGATGACTCGACTAAAAGGTACGTCTTATAGGAATCAAAGGGGATGACTCGACTAAAAGGTACGTCTTATAGGAATCAAAGGGGATGACTCGACTAAAAGGTACGTCTTATAGGAATCAAGTGAAATGACTCGACTAAAAGGTACGTCTTCTAGGAATCAAAGGAAATGGCTCGACTAAAAGGTACGTCTTATAGGAATCAAAGGAGATGACTCGACTAAAAGGTACGTCTTATAGGAATCAAAGGGGATGACTCGACTAAAAGGTACGTCTTATAGGAATCAAGGGAAATGACTCGACTAAAAGGTACGTCTTCAAGGAATATAGGAAATGACTCAACTAAAAGGTACGTCATATAGGATTCAAAGGGGATGACTCGACTAAAAGGTTCGTATTCTAGGGGTCAACGTGGATGACTCGACTAAAAGGTACGTCTTATAGGAATCAAAGGAAATGACTCGACTAAAAGGTACGTCTTGTAGGAATCAAAGGAAATGACTCGACTAAAAGGTACGTCTTCTAGGGGTAAAGGGGATGACTCGACTAAAAGGTACGTCTTATAGGAATCAAAGGGGATGACTCTTCTAAAAGGTACGTCTTATAGGAATCAAAGGGGCTAACTCAACTAAAAGGTACGTCTTATAGGTATCAAGCGAAATGACTCGACTAAAAGGCACATCTTTTAGGAATCAAAGGGGATGACTCGACTAAAAGGTACGTCTTATAGGAATCAAAGGTGATGACTAGACCAAAAGGTACGTCTTATAAGAATCCAAGGGGATGACTCGACTAAATGGTACGTCTAATAGGAATCAAAGTGGATGACTCGACTAAATGGTATTTCTTATACGAATCAAACGAAATGACTCGACTAAAAGGTATGTCTTATAGGAATCAAAGGGGATGACTCAACTAAAAGGTATGTCTTATAGGAATCAAAGGTGATGACTCGACTAAAAGGTATGTTTTATAGGAATCAAAGGGGATGACTCGACTAAAAGGTACGTCTTATAGGAATCAAGGGAACTGACTCGACTAAAAGATACGTTTTCTAGGAATCAAAGGAAATGACTCAACTAAAAGGTACGTCATATACGAATCAAAGGAGATGACTCAACTAAAAGGTACGTCTTATAGGAATCTAAGGGGATGACTCGACTAAAAGGTACGTCTTATAGGAATCAAGGGAAATGACCCGACTAAAAGCTATGTCTTCAAGGAATCAAAGGAAATGACTCAACTAAAAGGTACGTCTTATAGGAATCAAAGGGGATGACTCGACTAAAAGGTATGTCTTATAGGAATCAAAGGGGATGACTCAACTAAAAGGTACGTCTTATAGGAATCAAAGGAAATGACTCGACTAAAAGGTACATATTCTAGGGGTCAAAGGGGATGACTCGACTTAAAGTTACGTCTTATAGGAATCAAAGGGGATGACTAGACTAAAAGGTAAGTTTTATAGGAATCAAAAGGGATGACTAGACTAAAAGATACGTCATATAGGAATCAAAGAAAATGACACGACTAAAAGGTACGTCTTCTAGGGGTCAAAGGGGATGACTCAACTAAAAGGTACGTCTTCTAGGGGTCAAGGGGGAATGATTCGACTAAAAGGTACGTCTTATAGGAATCAAGAGGTATAACTCAACTAAAAGGTATGTCTTATAGGAATCAAAGGGGATGACTCGACTAAAAGGTACGTCTTATAGGAATCAATGGGAATGACTCGACTAAAAGGTACGTCTTAAAGGAATCAAGGGAAATGACTCGACTAAAAGGTACGTCTTCTAGGAATCAAAGGGAATGACTCGACTAAAAGGTATGTCTTATAGGAATCAAAGAGGATGACTCAACTAAAAGGTACGTCTTATAGGAATCAAAGGGGATGACTCAACTAAAAGGTACGTCTTATAGGAATCAAGGGAAATGACTTGACTAAAAGGTACATCTTCTAGGAATCAAAGGGGATGACTCGACTAAAAGGTACGTCTTATAGGAATCAAAGGGGATGACTCGACAAAAAGGTATGTCTTGTAGGAATCAAAGGGGAAGACTCGACTAAAAGGTACGTCTTATAGGAATCAAGTTAAATGACTCGACTAAAAGGTACGCCTTCTAGGAATCAAAGGAAATGACTTAACTAAAAGGTCCGTCTTATAGAAATCAAAGGAGATGACTCGACTAATAGGTACGTCTTATAGGAATCACAGGGGATGACTCGACTAAAAGGTACATCTTATAGGAATCAAGGGAAATGACTCGACTAAAAGGTACGTCTTCAAAGAATCAAAGGAAATGACTCAACTAAAAGGTACGTCTTATAGGAATCAAAGGGGATGACTCGAGTAAAATATATGTATTCTAGGGGTCAAAGGGGATGACTGGAATAAAAGGTAAGTCTTATAGGAATCAAAGGAAATGACTCGACTAAAAGGTATGTCTTATAGGAATCAAAGGAAATGACTCGACTAAAAGGTATGTCTTCTAGGGGTGAAAGGGGATGACTCGACTAAAATGTATGTCTTATAGGAATCAAAGGGGATGACTCGACTAAAAGGTACATCTTATAGGAGGCAAAGGGGATGACTCAACTATAAGGTACGTTTTATAGGAATCAAAGGGGATGACTCGACTAAAAGGTACGTCTTTTAGGAATCAAAGGGGATGACTCGACCAAAAGGTATGTCTTATAGGAATCCAAGGGGATGACTCGACTAAAAGGTACGTCTTATAGGAATCAAAGTGGATTACCTGACTAAAAGGTACGTCTTATAGGAATCAAGGGAAATGACTCGACTAAAAGGTACGTCTTATAGGAATCAAAGGGGATGACTCGATTAAAAGGTACGTCTTATAGGAATAGAAGGGGATGACTCGACTAAACGGTACGTCATATAGGAATCAAAGTAAATAACTCGACTAAAAGGTACGTATTCCAGGGGTCAAAAGGGATGACTCGACTAAAAGGTACGTCTTATAGGAATCAAAGGAGGTGACTCAACTAAAAGGTACGTCTTATAGGAATCAAAAGGGATGACTCGACTAAAAGAAACGTCTTATAGGAATCAAAGGAAATGACTCGACTAAAAGGTACATCTTCTAGGGGTCAAAGGGGATGACTCGACTAAAAGATACGTCTTCTAGGGGTCAAGGGGGAATGATTCGACTAAAAGGTACGTCTTATAGGAATCAATAGGTATAACTTGACTAAAAGGTATGTTTTATAGGAATCAAAGGGGATGACTCGACTAAAAGGTACGTCTTATAGGAATCAAAGGGAATGACTCGACTAACAGGTAATTCTAAAAGGAATCAAGGGAAATGACTCGACTAAAAGATACGTCTTCTAGGAATCAAAGGGATTGACTCGACTAAAAGGTATGTCTTATAGTAATCAAAGGGGATGACTCGACTATAAGGTACGTCTTATAGGAATCAAAAGGGGATGACTCGACTAAAAGGTATGTCTTATAGGAATCAAAGGGGATGACTCGACTAAAAGGTACGTCTTCTAAGAATCAAATGGGATGACTCGACTAAAAGGTACGTCTTATAGGAATCAAAGGGGATGACTCGACTAAAAGGTACGTCTTATAGGAATCAAAGGGGATGACTCGACTAAAAGGTACGTCTTATAGGAATCAAGTGAAATGACTCGACTAAAAGGTACGTCTTCTAGGAATCAAAGGAAATGGCTCGACTAAAAGGTACGTCTTATAGGAATCAAAGGAGATGACTCGACTAAAAGGTACGTCTTATAGGAATCAAAGGGCATGACTCGACTAAAAGGTACGTCTTATAGGAATCAAGGGAAATGACTCGACTAAAAGGTACGTCTTCAAGGAATATAGGAAATGACTCAACTAAAAGGTACGTCATATAGGATTCAAAGGGGATGACTCGACTAAAAGGTTCGTATTCTAGGGGTCAACGTGGATGACTCGACTAAAAGGTACGTCTTATAGGAATCAAAGGAAATGACTCGACTAAAAGGTACGTCTTGTAGGAATCAAAGGAAATGACTCGACTAAAAGGTACGTCTTCTAGGGGTAAAAGGGATGACTCGACTAAAAGGTACGTCTTATAGGAATCAAAGGGGATGACTCTTCTAAAAGGTACGTCTTATAGGAATCAAAGGGGCTAACTCAACTAAAAGGTACGTCTTATAGGAATCAAGCGAAATGACTCGACTAAAAGGCACATCTTTTAGGAATCAAAGGGGATGACTCGACTAAAAGGTACGTCTTATAGGAATCAAAGGTGATGACTAGACCAAAAGGTACGTCTTATAAGAATCCAAGGGGATGACTCGACTAAATGGTACGTCTAATAGGAATCAAAGTGGATGACTCGACTAAATGGTATTTCTTATACGAATCAAACGAAATGACTCGACTAAAAGGTATGTCTTATAGGAATCAAAGGGGATGACTCAACTAAAAGGTATGTCTTATAGGAATCAAAGGTGATGACTCGACTAAAAGGTATGTTTTATAGGAATCAAAGGGGATGACTCGACTAAAAGGTACGTCTTATAGGAATCAAGGGAACTGACTCGACTAAAAGATACGTTTTCTAGGAATCAAAGGAAATGACTCAACTAAAAGGTACGTCATATACGAATCAAAGGAGATGACTCAACTAAAAGGTACGTCTTATAGGAATCTAAGGGGATGACTCGACTAAAAGGTACGTCTTATAGGAATCAAGGGAAATGACCCGACTAAAAGCTATGTCTTCAAGGAATCAAAGGAAATGACTCAACTAAAAGGTACGTCTTATAGGAATCAAAGGGGATGACTCGACTAAAAGGTATGTCTTATAGGAATCAAAGGGGATGACTCAACTAAAAGGTACGTCTTATAGGAATCAAAGGAAATGACTCGACTAAAAGGTACATATTCTAGGGGTCAAAGGGGATGACTCGACTTAAAGTTACGTCTTATAGGAATCAAAGGGGATGACTAGACTAAAAGGTATGTTTTATAGGAATCAAAAGGGATGACTAGACTAAAAGATACGTCATATAGGAATCAAAGAAAATGACACGACTAAAAGGTACGTCTTCTAGGGGTCAAAGGGGATGACTCAACTAAAAGGTACGTCTTCTAGGGGTCAAGGGGGAATGATTCGACTAAAAGGTACGTCTTATAGGAATCAAGAGGTATAACTCAACTAAAAGGTATGTCTTATAGGAATCAAAGGGGATGACTCGACTAAAAGGTACGTCTTATAGGAATCAATGGGAATGACTCGACTAAAAGGTACGTCTTAAAGGAATCAAGGGAAATGACTCAACTAAAAGGTACGTCTTCTAGGAATCAAAGGGAATGACTCGACTAAAAGGTATGTCTTATAGGAATCAAAGAGGATGACTCAACTAAAAGGTACGTCTTATAGGAATCAAAGGGGATGACTCAACTAAAAGGTACGTCTTATAGGAATCAAGGGAAATGACTTGACTAAAAGGTACATCTTCTAGGAATCAAAGGGGATGACTCGACTAAAAGGTACGTCTTATAGGAATCAAAGGGGATGACTCGACAAAAAGGTATGTCTTGTAGGAATCAAAGGGGAAGACTCGACTAAAAGGTACGTCTTATAGGAATCAAGTTAAATGACTCGACTAAAAGGTACGCCTTCTAGGAATCAAAGGAAATGACTTAACTAAAAGGTCCGTCTTATAGAAATCAAAGGAGATGACTCGACTAATAGGTACGTCTTATAGGAATCACAGGGGATGACTCGACTAAAAGGTACATCTTATAGGAATCAAGGGAAATGACTCGACTAAAAGGTACGTCTTCAAAGAATCAAAGGAAATGACTCAACTAAAAGGTACGTCTTATAGGAATCAAAGGGGATGACTCGAGTAAAATATATGTATTCTAGGGGTCAAAGGGGATGACTCGAATAAAAGGTAAGTCTTATAGGAATCAAAGGAAATGACTCGACTAAAAGGTATGTCTTATAGGAATCAAAGGAAATGACTCGACTAAAAGGTATGTCTTCTAGGGGTGAAAGGGGATGACTCGACTAAAATGTATGTCTTATAGGAATCAAAGGGGATGACTCGACTAAAAGGTACATCTTATAGGAATCAAAGGGGATGACTCGACCAAAAGGTATGTCTTATAGGAATCCAAGGGGATGACTCGACTAAAAGGTACGTCTTATAGGAATCAAAGTGGATTACCTGACTAAAAGGTACGTCTTATAGGAATCAAGGGAAATGACTCGACTAAAAGGTACGTCTTATAGGAATCAAAGGGGATGACTCGATTAAAAGGTACGTCTTATAGGAATCAAAGGGGATGACTCGACTTAAAGGTACGTCTTATAGGAATCAAAGGGAATGACTCGACATAAAAGTACGTCTTCTAGGGGTCAAAGGGGATAACTTGACTAAAAGGTACGTCTTAGAGGAATCAAAGGGGATGACTCGACTAAAAGGTACGTCTTCTAGGAATCAAAGGGGATGACTCGACTAAAAGGTACGTCTTATAGGAATCAATGGGGATAAATCGACTAAAAGGTACGTCTTATAGGAATCAATGGGGATGACTCGACTAAAAGGTACGTTTTATAGGAATTAAAGGGGATGACTCGACTAAAAGGTATGTCTTATAGGAATCAAGGGAAATGACTCGACTAAAAGGTACATTTTCTTGGAATCAAAGGAAATGACTCAACTAAAAGCTGCGTCTTATTAGAATCAAAGGAGATGACTCAACTAAAAGGTACGTCTTATAGAAATCTAAGGGGATGACTCGTCTAAAAGGTACATCTTATAAGAATCAAGGAAAATGAGTCGACTAAAAGGTACGTCTTCAAGGAATCAAAGGAAATGACTCAACTAAAAGGTACGTCTAATAGGAATCAAAGGGGATGACTCGACTAAAAGGTACGTCTTATAGGAATCAAAGGGGACTACTCGACTAAAAGGTACGTCATATAGGAATCAATGTAAATAACTCGACTAAAAGGTACGTATTCCAGGGGTCAAAGGGGATGACTCGACTATATGATACATCTTATAGGAATCAAAGGGGATGACTCGACTAAAAGGTACGTCTTATAGGAATCAAAGGGGATGACTCGACTAAAAGGTAATTCTAAAAGGAAACAAGGGAAATGACTCGACTAAAAGGTACGTCTTCAAGGAATCAAAGGGAATGACTCGACTAAAAGGTACGTCTTATAGTAATCAAAGGGGATGACTCGACTAAAAGGTACGTCTCTTAGGAATCAAAGGGGATGACTCGACTAAAAGGTATGTCTTATAGGAATCAAAGGGGATGACTCGACTAAAAGGTACGTCTTATAGGAATCAAAGGGGATGACTTGACTAAAAGGTACGTCATATAGGAATCAATGTAAATAACTCGAATAAAAGGTACGTATTCCAGGGGTCAAAGGGGACGACTCGACTATATGGTACGTCTTATAGGAATGAAAGAGGATGACTCGACTAAAAGGTACGTCTTATAGGAATCAAGGGAAATGACTCAACTAAAAGGTACGTCTTATAGGAATCAAAGGGGATGACTGGACTAAAAGGTACGTCTTATAGGAATCAAAGAGGTTGACTCGACTAAAAGGTATGTCTTATAGTAATCAAAGAGGATGACTCGACTATAAGGTACGTCTTATAGGAATCAAAAGGGGATGACTCGACTAAAAGGTATGTCTTATAGGAATCAAAGGGGATGACTCGACTAAAAGGTACGTCTTCTAGGAATCAAATGGGATGACTCGACTAAAAGGTACGTCTTATAGGAATCAAAGGGGATGACTCGACTAAAAGGTACGTCTTATAGGAATCAAAGGGGATGACTCGACTAAAAGGTACGTCTTATAGGAATCAAGTGAAATGACTCGACTAAAAGGTACGTCTTCTAGGAATCAAATGAAATGGCTCGACTAAAAGGTACGTCTTATAGGAATCAAAGGAGATGACTCGACTAAAAGGTACGTCTTATAGGAATCAAAGGGGATGACTCGACTAAAAGGTACGTCTTATAGGAATTAAGGGAAATGACTCGACTAAAAGGTACGTCTTCAAGGAATATAGGAAATGACTCAACTAAAAGGTACGTCATATAGGAATCAAAGGGGATGACTCGACTAAAAGGTTCGTATTCTAGGGGTCAACGTGGATGACTCGACTAAAAGGTACGTCTTATAGGAATCAAAGGAAATGACTCGACTAAAAGGTACGTCTTGTAGGAATCAAAGGAAATGACTCGACTAAAATGTACGTCTTCTAGGGGTAAAGGGGATGACTCGACTAAAAGGTACGTCTTATAGGAATCAAAGGGGATGACTCTTCTAAAAGGTACGTCTTATAGGAATCAAAGGGGCTAACTCGACTAAAAGGTACGTCTTATAGGAATCAAGCGAAATGACTCGACTAAAAGGCACATCTTTTAGGAATCAAAGGGGATGACTCGACTAAAAGGTACGTCTTATAGGAATCAAAGGTGATGACTAGACCAAAATGTACGTCTTATAAGAATCCAAGGGGATGACTCGACTAAAAGGTACGTCTAATAGGAATCAAAGTGGATGACTCGACTAAATGGTATTTCTTATACGAATCAAACGAAATGACTCGACTAAAAGGTATGTCTTATAGGAATCAAAGGGGATGACTCAACTAAAAGGTATGTCTTATAGGAATCAAAGGTGATGACTCGACTAAAAGGTATGTTTTATAGGAATCAAAGGGGATGACTAGACTAAAAGGTACGTCTTATAGGAATCAAGGGAACTGACTCGACTAAAAGATACGTTTTCTAGGAATCAAAGGAAATGACTCAACTAAAAGGTACGTCATATACGAATCAAACGAGATGACTCAACTAAAAGGTACGTCTTATAGGAATCTAAGGGGATGACTCGACTAAAAGGTACGTCTTATAGGAATCAAGGGAAGTGACCCGACTAAAAGCTATGTCTTCAAGGAATCAAAGAAATGACTCAACTAAAAGGTACGTCTTATAGGAATCAAAGGAGATGACTCGACTAAAAGATATGTCTTATAGGAATCAAAGGGGATGACTCAACTAAAAGGTACGTCTTATAGGAATCAAAGGAAATGACTCGACTAAAAGGTACATATTCTAGGGGTCAAAGGGGATGACTCGACTTAAAGTTACGTCTTATAGGAATCAAAGGGGATGACTAGACTAAAAGGTATGTTTTATAGGAATCAAAAGGGATGACTAGACTAAAAGACACGTCATATAGGAATCAAAGAAAATGACACGACTAAAAGGTACGTCTTCTAGGGGTCAAAGGGGATGACTCAACTAAAAGGTACGTCTTCTAGGGTTCAAGGGGGAATGATTCGACTAAAAGGTACGTCTTATAGGAATCAAGAGGAATAACTCAACTAAAAGGTATGTCTTATAGGAATCAAAGGGGATGACTCGACTAAAAGGTACGTCTTATAGGAATCAATGGGAATGACTCGACTAAAAGGTACGTCTTAAAGGAATCAAGGGAAATGACTCGACTAAAAGGTACGTCTTCTAGGAATCAAAGGGAATGACTCGACTAAAAGGTATGTCTTATAGGAATCAAAGAGGATGACTCAACTAAAAGGTACGTCTTATAGGAATCAAAGGGGATGACTCAACTAAAAGGTACGTCTTATAGGAATCAAGGGAAATGACTTGACTAAAAGGTACATCTTCTAGGAATCAAAGGGGATGACTCGACTAAAAGGTACGTCTTATAGGAATCAAAGGGGATGACTCGACAAAAAGGTATGTCTTGTAGGAATCAAAGGGGAAGACTCGACTAAAAGGTACGTCTTATTGGAATCAAGTTAAATGTCTCGACTAAAAGGTACGCCTTCTAGGGTTCAAAGGAAATGACTTAACTAAAAGGTACGTCTTATAGAAATCAAAGGAGATGACTCGACTAATAGGTACGTCTTATAGGAATCATAGGGGATGACTCGACTAAAAGGTACATCTTATAGGAATCAAGGGAAATGACTCGACTAAGAGGTACGTCTTCAAAGAATCAAAGGAAATGACTCAACTAAAAGGTACGTCTTATAGGAATCAAAGGGGATGACTCGAGTAAAATATATGTATTCTAGGGGTCAAAGGGGATGACTCGAATAAAAGGTAAGTCTTATAGGAATCAAAGGAAATGACTCGACTAAAAGGTATGTCTTATAGGAATCAAAGGAAATGACTCGACTAAAAGGTATGTCTTCTAGGGGTGAAAGGGGATGACTCGACTAAAATGTATGTCTTATAGGAATCAAAGGGGATGACTCGACTAAAAGGTACATCTTATAGGAATCAAAGGGGATGACTCAACTATAAGGTACGTTTTATAGGAATCAAAGGGGATGACTCGACTAAAAGGTACGTCTTTTAGGAATCAAAGGGGATGACTCGACCAAAAGGTATGTCTTATAGGAATCCAAGGGGATGACTCGACTAAAAGGTACGTCTTATAGGAATCAAAGTGGATTACCTGACTAAAAGGTACGTCTTATAGGAATCAAGGGAAATGACTCGACTAAAGGGTACGTCTTATAGGAATCAAAGGGGATGACTCGACTAAACGGTACGTCTTATAGGAATCAAAGGGGATGACTCGACTTAAAGGTACGTCTTATAGGAATCAAAGGGAATGACTCGACAAAAAAGTACGTCTTCTAGGGGTCAAAGGGGATAACTTGACTAAAAGGTACGTCTTAGAGGAATCAAAGGGGATGACTCGACTAAAAGGTACGTCTTCTAGGAATCAAAGGGGATGACTCGACTAAAAGGTACGTCTTATAGGAATCAATGGGGATAAATCGACTAAAAGGTACGTCTTATAGGAATCAATGGGGATGACTCGACTAAAAGGTACGTTTTATAGGAATTAAAGGGGATGACTCGACTAAAAGGTATGCCTTATAGGAATCAAGGGAAATGACTCGACTAAAAGGTACATTTTCTTGGAATCAAAGGAAATGACTCAACTAAAAGCTGCATCTTATTAGAATCAAAGGAGATGACTCAACTAAAAGGTACGTCTTATAGAAATCTAAGGGGATGACTCGTCTAAAAGGTACATCTTATAAGAATCAAGGAAAATGACTCGACTAAAAGGTACGTCTTCAAGGAATCAAAGGAAATGACTCAACTAAAAGGTACGTCTAATAGGAATCAAAGGGGATGACTCGACTAAAAGGTACGTCTTATAGGAATCAAAGGGGACTACTCGACTAAAAGGTACGTCATATAGGAATCAATGTAAATAACTCGACTAAAAGGTACGTATTCCAGGGGTCAAAGGGGATGACTCGACTATATGGTACATCTTATAGGAATCAAAGGGGATGACTAGACTAAAAGGTACGTCTTGTAGGAATCAAAGGGGATGATTCGACTAAAAGGTAATTCTAAAAGGAAACAAGGGAAATGACTCGACTAAAAGGTACGTCTTCTAGGAATCAAAGGGAATGACTCGACTAAAAGGTACGTCTTATAGTAATCAAAGGGGATGACTCGACTAAAAGGTACGTCTCTTAGGAATCAAAGGGGATGACTCGACTAAAAGGTATGTCTTATAGGAATCAAAGGGGATGACTCGACTAAAAGGTACGTCTTATAGGAATCAAAGGGGATGACTCGACTAAAAGGTACGTCATATAGGAATCAATGTAAATAACTCGAATAAAAGGTACGTATTCCAGGGGTCAAAGGGGACGACTCGACTATATGGTACGTCTTATTGGAATGAAAGGGGATGACTCGACTAAAAGGTACGTCTTATAGGAATCAAGGGAAATGACTCAACTAAAAGGTACGTCTTATAGGAATCAAAGGGGATGACTGGACTAAAAGGTACGTCTTATAGGAATCATAGAGGTTGACTCGACTAAAAGGTACGTCATATAGGAATCAATGTAAATAACTCAACTAAAAGGTACGTATTCCAGGGGTCAAAGGGGATGACTCGACTATATGGTACGTCTTATAGGAATCAAAGGGGATGACTCGACTAAAAGGTACGTCTTATAGGAATCAAAAGGGATGTCTCGACTAAAAGAAACGTATTATAGGAATCAAAGTAAATGACTCGACTAAAAGGTACATCTTCTAGGGGTCAAAGGGGATGACTCGACTAAAAGGTACGTCTTCTAGGGGTCAAGGGGGAATGATTCGACTAAAAGGTACGTCTTATAGGAATCAAGAGGTATGACTCGACTAAAAGGTATGTCTTATAGGAATCAAAGGGGATGACTCGACTAAATGGTACGTCTTATAGGAATCAAAGGGGATGACTCGACTAAAAGGTAATTCTAAAAGGAAACAAGGGAAATGACTAGACTAAAAGGTACGTCTTCTAGGAATCAAAGGGAATGGCTCGACTAAAAGGTACGTCTTATAGTAATCAAAGGGGATGACTCGACTAAAAGGTACGTCTTTTAGGAATCAAAGGGGATGACTCGACTAAAAGGTATGTCTTATAGGAATCAAAGGGGATGACTCGACTAAAAGGTACGTCTTATAGGAATCAAAGGGGATGACTCGACTAAAAGATAAGTCTTCAA
This sequence comes from Capsicum pubescens, assembly GCA_030864215.1. Classification (NCBI taxonomy): domain Eukaryota; kingdom Viridiplantae; phylum Streptophyta; class Magnoliopsida; order Solanales; family Solanaceae; genus Capsicum; species Capsicum pubescens. The sequence continues at coordinate 268,450,616 of CM061545.1, read as the reverse complement.
GGAATCAAAGGAAATGACTCAACTAAAAGGTACGTCATATAGGAATCAAAGGGGATGACTCGACTAAAAGGTACGTATTCTAGGGGTCAACGTGGATGACTCGACTAAAAGGTACGTCTTATTTGAATCAAAGGAAATGACTCGACTAAAAGGTACGTCTTGTAGGAATCAAAGAAAATGACTCGACTAAAAGGTACGTCTTCTAGGGGTAAAGGGGATGACTCGACTAAAAGGTACGTCTTATAGGAATCAAAGGGGCTAACTCGACTAAAAGGTACGTCTTATAGGAATCAAACGGGATGACTCGACTAAAAGGTACGTCTTATAGGAATCAAAGGTGCTAACTCGACTAAAAGGTATGTCTTATAGGAATCAAGCGAAATGACTCGACTAAAAGGCACATCTTTTAGGAATCAAAGGAGATGACTCGACTAAAAGGTACGTCTTATAGGAATCAAACGTGATGACTCGACCAAAAGGTACGTCTTATAGGAATCCAAGAGGATGACTCGACTAAAAGGTACCTCTTATAGGAATCAAAGTGGATGACTAGACTAAATGGTATGTCTTATAGGAATCAAATGAAATGACTCGACTAAAAGGTACGTCTTATAGGAATCAAAGAGGATGACTAAACTAAAAGGTAAGTCTTATAGGAATCAAAGGGGATGACACGACTAAAAGGTATGTTTTATAAGAATCAAATTTGATGACTCGACTAAAAGGTACGTCTTATAGGAATCAAGGGAACTGACTCGACTAAAAGGTACGTTTTCTAGGAATAAAAGGAAAGGACTCAATTAAAAGGTACGTCATATACGAATCAAAGGAGATGACTCAACTAAAAGGTATGTCTTATAGGAATCTAAGGGGATGACTCGACTAAATGGTACGTTTATAGGAATCAAGGGAAATGACTCGACTAAAAGCTACGTCTTCAAGGAGTCAAAGGAAATGACTCAACTAAACGGTACGTCTTATAGGAATCAAAGGGGATCACTCGACTAAAAGGTATGTCATATAGGAATCAAAGGAGATGACTCGACTAAAAGGTACATATTCTAGGGGTCAAAGGGGATGACTAGACTAAAAGGTACGTCTTCTAGGGGTCAAGGGGGAATGATTCGACTAAAAGGTACGTCTTATAGGAATCAAGAGGTATAACTCGACAAAAAGGTATGTCTTATAGGAATCAAAGGGGATGACTCGACTAAAAGGTACGTCTTATAGGAATCAAAGGGGATGACTCGACTAAAAGGTAATTCTAAAAGGAATCAAGGGAAATGACTCGACTAAAAGGTACGTCTTCTAGGAATCAAAGGGAATGACTCGACTAAAAGGTACGTCTTATAGTAATCAAAGAGGATGACTCGACTAAAAGGTACGTCTTATAGGAATCAAAGGGGATGACTCGACTAAAAGGTATGTCTTATAGGAATCAAAGGGAATGACTCGACTAAAAGGTACATCTTCTATCAATCAAATGGGATGACTCGACTAAAAGGTAAGTCTTATAGGAGTCAAAGGGGATGACTCGACTAAAAGGTACGTCTTATAGGAATCAAGGGAAATGACTCGACTAAAAGATACGTCTTCAAGGAATCAAAGGAAATAACTCAACTAAAAGGTACGTCATATAGGAATCAAAGGGGATGACTCGACTAAAAGGTACGTATTCTAGGGGTCAACGTGGATGACTCGATTAAAAGGTACGTCTTATATGAATCAAAGGGAATGACTCGACTAAAAGGTACGTCTTGTAGGAATCAAAGGAAATGACTCGACTAAAAGGTACGTCTTCTAGGGGTAAAGGGGATGACTCGACTAAAAGGTACGTCTTATAGGATTCAAAGGGGTTGACTCGACTAAAAGGTACGTCTTATAGGAATCAAAGGGGCTAACTCGACTAAAAGGTACGTTTTATAGGAATCAAGAGAAATGACTCGACTAAAAGGCACATCTTTTAGGAATCAAAGGGGATGACTCGACTAAAAGGTAGGTCTTAGAGGAATCAAAGGTGATGACTCGACCAAAAGGTACGTCTTATAGGAATCCAAGAGGATGACTCGACTAAAAGGTACATCTTATAGGAATCAAAGTGGATGACTCGACTAAATGGTATGTCTTATAGGAATCAAACGAAATGACTCGACTAAAAGGTACGTCTTATAGGAATCAAAGGGGATGACTCAACTAAAAGGTAAGTCTTATAGGAATCAAAGGGGATGACACGACTAAAAGGTATGTTTTATAAGAATCAAGGGGGATGACTCGACTAAAAGGTACGTCTTATAGGAATCAAGGGAACTGAATCGACTAAAAGGTACGTTTTCTAGGAATCAAAGGAAATGACTAAACTAAAAGGTACGTCATATACGAATCAAAGTAGATGACTCAACTAAAAGGTACGTCTTATAGGAATCTAAGGGGATGACTCGACTAAATGGTACGTCTTATAGGAATCAAGGGAAATGACTCGACTAAAAGCTACGTCTTATAGGAATCAAAGGATATGACTCAACTAAAAGGTACGTCTTATAGGAATCAAAGGGGATGACTCAACTAAAAGGTACGTCTTATAGGAATCAAAGGAAATGACTCGACTAAAAGTTACATATTCTAGGGGTCAAAGGGGATGACTCGACTAAAAGGTACGTCTTATAGGAATCAAAGGGGATGACTCGACTAAAAGGTATGTTTTATAGGAATCAAAAGGGATGACTCGAGTAAAAGATACATCATATAGGAATCAAACGAAATGACTCGACTAAAAGGTACGTCTTCTAGGGGTCAAAGGGGATGACTGAACTAAAAGGTACGTCTTCTAGGGGTCAAGGGGGAATGATTCGACTAAAAGGTACGTCTTATAGGAATCAAGAGGTATAACTCGACTAAAAGGTATGTCTTATAGGAATCAAAGGGTATGACTCGACTAAAAGGTACGTCTCATAGGAATCAAAGGGATTGACTCGACTAAAAGGTACGTCTTAAAGGAATCAAGGGAAATGACTCGACTAAAAGGTACGTCTTCTAGGAATCAAAGGGGATGACTCGACTAAAAGGTACGTCTTATTGGAATCAAAGGGGATGACTCGACTAAAAGGTACGTCTTATAGGAATCAAAGGGGATGACTCGACTAAAAGGTCTGTCTTATAGGAATCAAGGGAAATGACTTGACTAAAAGGTACGTCTTCTAGGAATCAAAGGGGATGACTCGACTAAAAGGTACGTCTTATAGGAATCAAAGGGGATGACTCGACTAAAAGGCACGTCTTTTAGGAATCAAGTTAAATGACTCGACTAAAAGGTACGTCTTCTAGGAAACAAAGGAAATGACTTAACTAAAAGCTACGTCTTATAGAAATCAAAGGAGATGACTCGACTAATAGGTACGTCTTATAGGAATCAAAGGGGATGACTCGACTAAAAGGTACATCTTTTAGGAATCAAGGGAAATGACTCGACTAAAAGGTACGTCTTTAAAGAATCAAAGGAAATGACTCAACTAAAAGGTACGTCTTATAGGAATCAAAGGGGATGACTCGACTAAAATATATGTATTCTAGGGGTCAAAGGGGATGACTCGACTAAAAGGTAAGTCTTATAGGAATCAAAAGAAATGACTCGACTAAAAGGTACGTCTTATAGGAATCAAAGGAAATAACTCGACAAAAAGGTACGTCTTCTAGGGGTCAAATGGGATGACTCGACTAAAAGGTACGCCTTATAGGAATCAAAGGGGATGACTCGACTAAAAGGTACGTCTTATAGGAATCAAAGGGGATGACTCGACTCAAAGGTACGTATTCTAGGGGCCAAAGGGGATGACTCGACTAAAAGGTACATCTTATAGGAATAAAAGGGGATGACTCGACTAAAAGGTATGTCTTATAGGAATCAAAAGGAATGACTCGACTAAAAGATACGTCATATAGGAATCAAAGAAAATGACTCGACTAAAAGGTACGTCTTCTAGGGGTCAAAGGGGATGACTCAACTAAAAGGTACGTCTTCTAGGGGTCAAGGGGGTATGATTCGACTAAAACGTACGTCTTATACGAATAAAGAGGTATAACTCAACTAAAAGGTATGTCTTATAGGAATCAAAGGGGATGACTCGACTAAAAGGTACATCTTATAGGAAACAAAGGGAATGACTCGACTAAAAGGTACGTCTTAAAGGAATCAAGGGAAATGACTCGACTAAAAGGTACGTCTTCTAAGAATCAAAGGGGATGACTCGACTAAAAGGTACGTCTTATAGGAATCAAAGGGGATGAGTCGACTAAAAGGTAAGTCTTATAGGAATCAAAGGAAATGACTCGACTAAAAGGTACGTATTCTAGGGGTCAAAGGGGATGACTAGACTAAAATGTACGTTTTATAGGAATCAATGGGGATAACTCGACTAAAAGGTACGTCTTATAGGAATCAAGGGAAATGACTCGACTAAAAGGTACGTCATAGGAATCATAGGAAATGACTCAACTAAAAGGTACGTCATATACGAATCAAAGGAGATGACTCAACTAAAAGGTACGTCTTATAGGAATCAAAGGGGATGACTCAACTAAAAGGTACGTCTTCAAGGAATCAACGGAAATGACTCAACTAAAAGGTACGTCTTATAGGAATCAAAGGGAATGACTCGACTATAAGGTACGTATTCTAGGGGTCAAAGTGGATGACTCGACTAAAAGGTACGTCTTATAGGAATCAAAGAAAATGACTCGACTAAAAGGTACGTCTTATAGGAATCTAAGGAAATGACTCGACTAAATCGTACGTCTTCTAGGGGTCAAAGGGGATGACTCGACTAAAAGGTACGTCTTATAGGAATCAAAGGGGATGACTCGACTAAAAGGTACGTCTTATAGGAATCAAAAGGGCTGACTCGACTAAAAGGTACGTCTTATAGGAATCAAGGGATATGACTCAACTAAAAGGCACATCTTTTAGGAATCAAAGGGGATGACTCGACTAAAATGTACGTCTTATAGGAATCAAAGGGGATGACTCGACCAAAAGGTACGTCTTATAGGAATCCAAGAGGGATGACTCGACTAAAAGGTACGTCTTATAGGAATCAAAGTGGATGACTCGACTAAATGGTACGTCTTATAGGAATCAAAGGAAACGACTCGACTAAAATGTATGTCTTATAGGAATAAAAGGGGATGACTCAACTAAAAGGTAAGTGTTATAAGAATCAAAGGGGATGACTCGACTAAATGGTACGTTTTATAGGAATCAAAGGGGATGACTCGACTAAAAGGTACGTCTTAGAGGAATCAAGGGAAATGACTCGACTAAAAGGTACGTTTTATAGGAATCAAAGGAAATGACTCAACTAAAAGGTACGTCATATACGAATCAAAGGAGATGACTGAACTAAAAGGTACGTCTTATAGGAATCTATGGGGATGACTCAAGTAAAAGGTATGTCTTAGAGGAATCAAGGGAAATGACTCGACTAAAAGGTACGTCTTAAAGGAATAAAAGGAAATGACTCAACTAAAAGGTACGTCTTATAGGAATCAAAGGGGATGACTCGACTAAAAGGTAAGTCTTATAGGAATCAAAGGAAATGACTCGACTAAAAGGTACGTATTCTAGGGGTCAAAGGGAATGACTCGACTAAAAGGTATGTCTTATAGGAATCAAAGGGGATGACTCGACTAAAAGGTACGTCTATAGGAATCAAAGGGGATGACTCGACTAAATGGTATGTCTTATAGGAATCAAAAGGGATGACTCGACTAAAAGATACGTCATATAGGAATCAAAGGAAATGACTCGACTAAAAGATACGTCTTCTAGGGGTCAAAGGGGATGACTCAACTAAAAGGTACGTCTTCTAGGGGTCAAGGGGGAATGATTCGACTAAAAGTTACGTCTTATACGAATCAAGAGGTATAACTCAACTAAAAGGTATGTCTTATATGGAATCAAAGGGGATGACTCGACTAAAAGGTACGTAATATAGGAATCAAAGGGAATGACTCGACTAAAAGGTACGTGTTAAAGGAATCAAGGGAAATGACTCGACTAAAAGGTACGACTTCTAGGAATCAAAGGGGATGACTCGACTAAAAGGTACGTCTTATAGGAATCAAAGGGGATGACTCGACTAAAAGGTACGTCTTATAGGAATCAAAGGGGATGACTCGACTAAAAGGTTCGTCTTATAGGAATCAAGAGAAATGACTCGACTAAAAGGTACGTCTTATAGGAATCAAAGGGGATGACTCGACTAAAAGGTACGTCTTATAGGAATCAAAGGGGCTGACTCGACTAAAAGGTACGTCTTATAGGAATCAAGGGAAATGACTCGACTAAAAGGCACATCTTTTAGTAATCAAAGGGGATGACTCGACTAAAAGGTACGTCTTATAGGAATCAAAGGGGATGACTCGACCAAAAGGTACGTCTTATAGGAATCCAAGAGGGATGACTCGACTAAAAGGTACGTCTTATAGGAATCAAAGTGGATGACTCGACTAAATGGTATGTCTTATAGGAATCAAAGGAAACGACTCGACTAAAATGTATGTCTTATAGGAATAAAAGGGGATGACTCAACTAAAAGGTAAGTGTTATAAGAATCAAAGGGGATGACTCGACTAAATGGTACGTTTTATAGGAATCAAAGGGGATGACTCGACTAAAAGGTACGTCTTATAGGAATCAAGGGAAATGACTCGACTAAAAGGTACGTTTTATAGGAATCAATGGAAATGACTCAACTAAAAGGTACGTCATATACGAATCAAAGGAGATGACTCAACTAAAAGGTATGTCTTATAGGAATCTATGGGGATGACTCAACTAAAAGGTACGTCTTAGAGGAATCAAGGGAAATGACTCGACTAAAAGGTACGTCTTAAAGGAATCAAAGGAAATGACTCAACTAAAAGGTACGTCTTATAGGAATCAAAGGGGATGACTCGACTAAAAGGTACGTCTTATAGGAATCAAAGGGGATGACTCGACTAAAAGGTAAGTCTTATAGGAATCAAAGGAAATGACTCGACTAATAGGTACGTATTCTAGGGGTCAAAGGGTATGACTCGACTAAAAGGTACGTCTTATAGGAATCAAAGGGGATGACTCGACTAAAAGGTATGTCTATAGGAATCAAAGGGGATGAACGACTAAATGGTATGTCTTATAGGAATCAAAAGGGATGACTCGACTAAAAGATACGTCATATAGGAATCAATGGAAATGACTCGACTAAAAGGTACGTCTTCTAGGGGTCAAAGGGGATGACTCAACTAAAAGGTACGTCTTCTAGGGGTCAAGGGGGAATGATTCGACTAAAAGGTACGTCTTATAGGAATCAAAGGGGATGACTCGACTAAAAGGTACGTCTTATAGGAATCAAGGGAAATGACTCGATGAAAAGGTACGTCTTCGAGGGGTCAAAGGGGATGACTCGACTAAAAGGTACGTCTTATAGGAATCAAAGGGGATGACTCGACTAAAAGGTACGTCTTATAGGAATCAAAGGGGCTGACTCGACTAAAAGGTACGTCTTATAGGAATCAAGGGAAATGACTCGACTAAAAGGCACATCTTTTAGGAATCAAAGGGGATGACTCGACTAAAAGGTACGTCTTATAGGAATCAAAGGGGATGACTCGACCAAAAGGTACGTCTTATAGGAATCCAAGAGGGATGACTCGACTAAAAGGTACGTCTTATAGGAAACAAAGTGGATGACTCGACTAAATGGTATGTCTTATAGGAATCAAAGGAAACGACTCGACTAAAATGTATGTCTTATAGGAATAAAAGGGGATGACTCAACTGAAAGGTAAGTGTTATAAGAATCAAAGGGGATGACTCGACTAAATGGTACGTTTTATAGGAATCAAAGGGGATGACTCGACTAAAAGGTACGTCTTAGAGGAATCAAGGGAAATGACTCGACTAAAAGGTACGTTTTATAGGAATCAAAGGAAATGACTCAACTAAAAGGTACGTCATATACGAATCAAAGGAGATGACTCAACTAAAAGGTACGTCTTATAGGAATCTATGGGGATGACTCAACTAAAAGGTACGTCTTAGAGGAATCAAGGGAAATGACGCGACTAAAAGGTACGTCTTAAAGGAATCAAAGGAAATGACTCAACTAAAAGGTACGTCTTATAGGAATCAAAGGGGATGACTCGACTAAAAGGTACGTCTTATAGGAATCAAAGGGGATGACTCGACTAAAAGGTAAGTCTTATAGGAATCAAAGGAAATGACACGACCAAAAGGTACGTATTCTAGGGGTCAAAGGGAATGACTCGACTAAAAGGTACGTCTTATAGGAATCAAAGGGGATGACTCGACTAAAAGGTATGTCTATAGGAATCAAAGGGGATGAACGACTAAATGGTATGTCTTATAGGAATCAAAAGGGATGACTCGACTAAAAGATACGTCATGTAGGAATCAAAGGAAATGACTCGACTAAAAGGTACGTCTTCTAGGGGTCAAAGGGGATGACTCAACTAAAAGGTACGTCTTCTAGGGGTCAAGGGGGAATGATTCGACTAAAAGTTACGTCTTATACGAATCAAGAGGTATAACTCAACTAAAAGGTATGTCTTATAGGAATCAAAGGGGATGACTCGACTAAAAGGTACGTCATATAGGAATCAAAGGGAATGACTCGACTAAAAGGTACGTGTTAAAGGAATCAAGGGAAATGACTCGACTAAAAGGTACGTCTTCTAGGAATCAAAGGGGATGACACGACTAAAAGGTACGTCTTATAGGAATCAAAGGGGATGACTCGACTAAAAGGTACGTCTTATAGGAATCAAAGGGGATGACTCGACTAAAAGGTACGTCTTATAGGAATCAAGGGAAATGACTCGACTAAAAGGTACGTCTTCGAGGGGTCAAAGGGGATGACTCGACTAAAAGGTACGTCTTATAGGAATCAAAGGGGATGACTCGACTAAAAGGTACGTCTTATAGGAATCAAAGGGGCTGACTCGACTAAAAGGTACGTCTTATAGGAATCAAGGGAAATGACTCGACTAAAAGGCACATCTTTTAGGAATCAAAGGGGATGAGCCGACTAAAAGGTACGTCTTATAGGAATCAATGGAAATGACTCAACTAAAAGGTACATCTTATAGGAATCCAAGAGGGATGACTCGACTAAAAGGTACGTCTTATAGGAATCAAAGTGGATGACTCGATTTAATGGTATGTCTTATAGGAATCAAAGGAAACGACTCAACTAAAATGTATGTCTTATAGGAATAAAAGGGGATGACTCAACTAAAAGGTAAGTGTTATAAGAATCAAAGGGGATGACTCGACTAAATGGTACGTTTTATAGGAATCAATGGGGATGACTCGACTAAAAGGTACGTCTTATAGGAATCAAGAGAAATGACTCGACTAAAAGGTACGTCTTCGAGGGGTCAAAGGGGATGACTCGACTAAAAGGTACGTCTTATAGGAATCAAAGGGGATGACTCGACTAAATGGTACGTCTTATAGGAATCAAAGGGGCTGACTCGACTAAAAGGTACGTCTTATAGGAATCAAGGGAAATGACTCGACTAAAAGGCACATCTTTTAGGAATCAAAGGGGATGACTCGACTAAAAGGTACGTCTTATAGGAATCAAAGGTGATGACTCGACCAAAAGGTACGTCTTATAGGAATCCAAGAGGGATGACTCGACTAAAAGGTACGTCTTATAGGAATCAAAGTGGATGACTCGACTAAATGGTATGTCTTATAGGAATCAAAGGAAATGACTCGACTAAAATGTATGTCTTATAGGAATAAAAGGGGATGACTCAACTAAAAGGTAAGTGTTATAAGAATCAAAGGGGATGACTCGACTAAATGGTACGTTTTATAGGAATCAAAGGGGATGACTCGACTAAAAGGTACGTCTTAGAGGAATCAAGGGAAATGACTCGACTAAAAGGTACGTTTTATAGGAATCAATGGAAATGACTCAACTAAAAGGTACGTCATATACGAATCAAAGGAGATGACTCAACTAAAAGGTACGTCTTATAGGAATCTATGGGGATGACTCAACTAAAAGGTACGTCTTAGAGGAATCAAGGGAAATGACTCGACTAAAAGGTACGTCTTAAAGGAATCAAAAGAAATGACTCAACTAAAAGGTACGTCTTATAGGAATCAAAGGGGATGACTCGACTAAAAGGTACGTCATATAGGAATCAAAGGGGATGACTCGACTAAAAGGTAAGTCTTATAGGAATCAAAGGAAATGACTCGACTAATAGGTACGTATTCTAGGGGTCAAAGGGTATGACTCGACTAAAAGGTACGTCTTATAGGAATCAAAGGGGATGACTCGACTAAAAGGTATGTCTATAGGAATCAAAGGGGATGAACGACTAAATGGTATGTCTTATAGGAATCAAAAGGGATGACTCGACTAAAAGATACGTCATATAGGAATCAATGGAAATTACTCGACTAAAAGGTACGTCTTCTAGGGGTCAAAGGGGATGACTCAACTAAAAGGTACGTCTTCTAGGGGTCAAGGGGGAATGATTCGACTAAAAGTTACGTCTTATACGAATCAAGAGGTATAACTCAACTAAAAGGTATGTCTTATAGGAATCAAAGGGGATGACTCGACTAAAAGGTACGTCATATAGGAATCAAAGGGAATAACTCGACTAAAAGGTACGTGTTAAAGGAATCAAGGGAAATGACTCGACTAAAAGGTACGTCTTCTAGGAATCAAAGGGGATGACTCGACTAAAAGGTACGTCTTATAGGAATCAAAGGGGATGACTCGACTAAAAGGTACGTCTTATAGGAATCAAAGGGGATGACTCGACTAAAAGGTACATCTTATAGGAATCAAGGGAAATGACTCGACGAAAAGGTACGTCTTCGAGGGGTCAAAGGGGATGACTCGACTAAAAGGTACGTCTTATAGGAATCAAAGGGGATGACTCGACTAAAAGGTACGTCTTATAGGAATCAAAGGGGCTGACTCGACTAAAAGGTACGTCTTATAGGAATCAAGGGAAATGACTCGACTAAAAGGCACATCTTTTAGGAATCAAAGGGGATGACTCGACTAAAAGGTACGACTTATAGGAATCAAAGGGGATGACTCGACCAAAAGGTACGTCTTATAGGAATCCAAGAGGGATGACTCGACTAAAAGGTACGTCTTATAGGAATCAAAGTGGATGACTCGACTAAATGGTATGTCTTATAGGAATCAAAGGAAACGACTCGACTAAAATGTATGTCTTATAGGAATAAAAGGGGATGACTCAACTAAATGGTACGTTTTATAGGAATCAAAGGGGATGACTCGACTAAAAGGTACGTCTTAGAGGAATCAAGGGAAATGACTCGACTAAAAGGTACGTTTTATAGGAATCAAATGAAATGACTCAACTAAAAGGTACGTCATATACGAATCAAAGGAGATGACTCAACTAAAAGGTACGTCTTATAGGAATCTATGGGGATGACTCAACTAAAAGGTACGTCTTAGAGGAATCAAGGGAAATGACTCGACTAAAAGGTACGTCTTAAAGGAATCAAAGGAAATGACTCAACTAAAAGGTACTTCTTATAGGAATCAAAGGGGTTGACTCGACTAAAAGGTACGTCTTATAGGAATCAAAGGGGATGACTCGACTAAAAGGTAAGTCTTATAGGAATCAAAGGAAATGACTCGACTAAAAGGTACGTATTCTAGGGGTCAAAGGGAATGACTCGACTAAAAGGTACGTCTTATAGGAATCAAAGGGGATGACTCGACTAAAAGGTATGTCTATAGGAATCAAAGGGGATGAACGACTAAATGGTATGTCTTATAGGAATCAAAAGGGATGACTCGACTAAAAGATACGTCATATAGGAATCAAAGGAAATGACTCGACTAAAAGGTACGTCTTCTAGGGGTCAAAGGGGATGACTCAACTAAAAGGTACGTCTTCTAGGGGTCAAGGGGGAATGATTCGACTAAAAGTTACGTCTTATACGAATCAAGAGGTATAACTCAACTAAAAGGTATGTCTTATAGGAATCAAAGGGGATGACTCGACTAAAAGGTACGTCATATAGGAATCAAAGGGAATGACTCGACTAAAAGGTACGTGTTAAAGGAATCAAGGGAAATGACTCGACTAAAAGGTACGTCTTCTAGGAATCAAAGGGGATGACACGACTAAAAGGTACGTCTTATAGGAATCAAAGGGGATGACTCGACTAAAAGGTACGTCTTATAGGAATCAAAGGGGATGACTCGACTAAAAGGCACGTCTTATAGGAATCAAGGGAAATGACTCGACTAAAAGGTACGTCTTCGAGGGGTCAAAGGGGATTACTCGACTAAAAGGTACGTCTTATAGGAATCAAAGGGGATGACTCGACTAAAATGTACGTCTTATAGGAATCAAAGGGGCTGACTCGACTAAAAGGTACGTCTTATAGAAATCAAGGGAAATGACTCGACTAAAAGGCACATCTTTTAGGAATCAAAGGGGATGAGTCGACTAAAAGGTACGTCTTATAGGAATCAATGGAAATGACTCAACTAAAAGGTACATCTTATAGGAATCCAAGAGGGATGACTCGACTAAAAGGTACGTCTTATAGGAATCAAAGTGGATGACTCGACTAAATGGTATGTCTTATAGGAATCAAAGGAAACGACTCGACTAAAATGTATGTCTTATAGGAATAAAAGGGGATGACTCAACTAAAAGATAAGTGTTATAAGAATCATAGGGGATGACTCGACTAAATGGTACGTTTTATAGGAATCAAAGGGGATGACTCGACTAAAAGGTACGTCTTAGAGGAATCAAGGGAAATGACTCGACTAAAAGGTACGTTTTATAGGAATCAAAGGAAATGACTCAACTAAAAGGTACGTCATATACGAATCAAAGGAGATGACTCAACTAAAAGGTACGTCTTATAGGAATCTATGGGGATGACTCAACTAAAAGGTACGTCTTAGAGGAATCAAGGGAAATGACTCGACTAAAAGGTACGTCTTAAAGGAATCAAAAGAAATGACTCAACTAAAAGGTACGTCTTATAGGAATCAAAGGGGATGACTCGACTAAAAGGTACGTCATATAGGAATCAAAGGGGATGACTCGACTAAAAGGTAAGTCTTATAGGAATCAAAGGAAATGACTCGACTAATAGGTACGTATTCTAGGGGTCAAAGGGTATGACTCGACTAAAAGGTACGTCTTATAGGAATCAAAGGGGATGACTCGACTAAAAGGTATGTCTATAGGAATCAAAGGGGATGAACGACTAAATGGTATGTCTTATAGGAATCAAAAGGGATGACTCGACTAAAAGATACGTCATATAGGAATCAATGGAAATGACTCGACTAAAAGGTACGTCTTCTAGGGGTCAAAGGGGATGACTCAACTAAAAGGTACGTCTTCTAGGGGTCAAGGGGGAATGATTCGACTAAAAGTTACGTCTTATACGAATCAAGAGGTATAACTCAACTAAAAGGTATGTCTTATAGGAATCAAAGGGGATGACTCGACTAAAAGGTACGTCATATAGGAATCAAAGGGAATAACTCGACTAAAAGGTACGTGTTAAAGGAATCAAGGGAAATGACTCGACTAAAAGGTACGTCTTCTAGGAATCAAAGGGGATGACTCGACTAAAAGGTACGTCTTATAGGAATCAAAGGGGATGACTCGACTAAAAGGTACGTCTTATAGGAATCAAAGGGGATGACTCGACTAAAAGGTACATCTTATAGGAATCAAGGGAAATGACTCGACGAAAAGGTACGTCTTCGAGGGGTCAAAGGGGATGACTCGACTAAAAGGTACGTCTTATAGGAATCAAAGGGGATGACTCGACTAAAAGGTACGTCTTATAGGAATCAAAGGGGCTGACTCGACTAAAAGGTACGTCTTATAGGAATCAAGGGAAATGACTCGACTAAAAGGCACATCTTTTAGGAATCAAAGGGGATGACTCGACTAAAAGGTACGACTTATAGGAATCAAAGGGGATGACTCGACCAAAAGGTACGTCTTATAGGAATCCAAGAGGGATGACTCGACTAAAAGGTACGTCTTATAGGAATCAAAGTGGATGACTCGACTAAATGGTATGTCTTATAGGAATCAAAGGAAACGACTCGACTAAAATGAATGTCTTATAGGAATAAAAGGGGATGACTCAACTAAATGGTACGTTTTATAGGAATCAAAGGGGATGACTCGACTAAAAGGTACGTCTTAGAGGAATCAAGGGAAATGACTCGACTAAAAGGTACGTTTTATAGGAATCAAATGAAATGACTCAACTAAAAGGTACGTCATATTCGAATCAAAGGAGATGACTCAACTAAAAGGTACGTCTTATAGGAATCTATGGGGATGACTCAACTAAAAGGTACGTCTTAGAGGAATCAAGGGAAATGACTCGACTAAAAGGTACGTCTTAAAGGAATCAAAGGAAATGACTCAACTAAAAGGTACGTCTTATAGGAATCAAAGGGGTTGACTCGACTAAAAGGTACGTCTTATAGGAATCAAAGGGGATGACTCGACTAAAAGGTAAGTCTTATAGGAATCAAAGGAAATGACTCGACTAAAAGGTACGTATTCTAGGGGTCAAAGGGAATGACTCGACTAAAAGGTACGTCTTATAGGAATCAAAGGGGATGACTCGACTAAAAGGTATGTCTATAGGAATCAAAGGGGATGAACGACTAAATGGTATGTCTTATAGGAATCAAAAGGGATGACTCGACTAAAAGATACGTCATATAGGAATCAAAGGAAATGACTCGACTAAAAGGTACGTCTTCTAGGGGTCAAAGGGGATGACTCAACTAAAAGGTACGTCTTCTAGGGGTCAAGGGGGAATGATTCGACTAAAAGTTACGTCTTATACGAATCAAGAGGTATAACTCAACTAAAAGGTATGTCTTATAGGAATCAAAGGGGATGACTCGACTAAAAGGTACGTCATATAGGAATCAAAGGGAATGACTCGACTAAAAGGTACGTGTTAAAGGAATCAAGGGAAATGACTCGACTAAAAGGTACGTCTTCTAGGAATCAAAGGGGATGACACGACTAAAAGGTACGTCTTATAGGAATCAAAGGGGATGACTCGACTAAAAGGTACGTCTTATAGGAATCAAAGGGGATGACTCGACTAAAAGGTACGTCTTATAGGAATCAAGGGAAATGACTCGACTAAAAGGTACGTCTTCGAGGGGTCAAAGGGGATGACTCGACTAAAAGGTACGTCTTATAGGAATCAAAGGGGATGACTCGACTAAAAGGTACGTCTTATAGGAATCAAAGGGGCTGACTCGACTAAAAGGTACGTCTTATAGAAATCAAGGGAAATGACTCGACTAAAAGGCACATCTTTTAGGAATCAAAGGGGATGAGTCGACTAAAAGGTACGTCTTATAGGAATCAATGGAAATGACTCAACTAAAAGGTACATCTTATAGGAATCCAAGAGGGATGACTCGACTAAAAGGTACGTCTTATAGGAATCAAAGTGGATGACTCGACTAAATGGTATGTCTTATAGGAATCAAAGGAAACGACTCGACTAAAATGTATGTCTTATAGGAATAAAAGGGGATGACTCAACTAAAAGATAAGTGTTATAAGAATCAAAGGGGATGACTCGACTAAATGGTACGTTTTATAGGAATCAAAGGGGATGACTCGACTAAAAGGTACGTCTTAGAGGAATCAAGGGAAATGACTCGACTAAAAGGTACGTTTTATAGGAATCAAAGGAAATGACTCAACTAAAAGGTACGTCATATACGAATCAAAGGAGATGACTCAACTAAAAGGTACGTCTTATAGGAATCTATGGGGATGACTCAACTAAAAGGTACGTCTTTGAGGAATCAAGGGAAATGACTCGACTAAAAGGTACGTCTTAAAGGAATCAAAGGAAATGACTCAACTAAAAGGTACGTCTTATAGGAATCAAAGGGGATGACTCGACTAAAAGGTACGTCTTATAGGAATCAAAGGGGATGACTCGACTAAAAGGTAAGTCTTATAGGAATCAAAGGAAATGACTCGACTAAAAGGTACGTATTCTAGGGGTCAAAGGGAATGACTCGACTTAAAGGTACGTCTTATAGGAATCAAAGGGGATGACTCGACTAAAAGGTACGTCTATAGGAATCAAAGGGGATGACTCGACTATATGGTATGTCTTATAGGAATCAAAAGGGATGACTCGACTAAAAGATACGTCATATAGAAATCAAAGGAAATGACTCCACTAAAAGGTACGTCTTCTAGGGGTCAAAGGGGATGACTCAACTAAAAGGTACGTCTTCTAGGGGTCAAGGGGGAATGATTCGACTAAACGTTACGTCTTATACGAATCAAGAGGTATAACTCAACTAAAAGGTATGACTTATAGGAATCAAAGGGGATGACTCGACTAAAAGGTACGTCATATAGGAATTAAAGGGAATGACTCGACTAAAAGGTACGTGTTAAAGGAATCAAGGGAAATGACTCGACTAAAAGGTACGTCTTCTAGGAATCAAAGGGGATGACTCGACTAAAAGGTACGTCTTATAGGAATCAAAGGGGATGACTCGACTAAAAGGTACGTCTTATAGGAATCAAAGGGGATGACTCGACTAAAAGGTACGTCTTATAGGATTCAAGGGAAATGACTCGACTAAAAGGTACGTCTTCGAGGGGTCAAAGAGGATGACTCGACTAAAAGGTACGTCTTATAGGAATCAAAGGGGATGACTCGACTAAAAGGTACGTCTTATAGGAATCAAAGGGGCTGACTCGACTAAAAGGTACGTGTTATAGGAATCAAGGGAAATGACTCGACTAAAAGGCACATCTTTTAGGAATCAAAGGGGATTACTCGACTAAAAGGTACGTCTTATAGGAATCAAAGGGGATGACTCGACCAAAAGGTACGTCTTATAGGAATCCAAGGGGATGACTCCACTAAAAGGTACGTCCTATAGGAATCAAAGTGGATGACTCGACTAAATGGTACGTCTTATAGGAATCAAAGGAAATAACTCGATTAAAAGGTACGTCTTATAGGAATTAAAGGGGATGACTCATCTAAAAGGTATGTCTTATAGGAATCAATGGGGATGACTCGACTAAAAGGTACGTCTTATAGGAAGCAAAGGGGATGACTCGACCAAAAGGTACGTCTTATAGGAATCCAAGAGGGATGACTCGACTAAAAGGTACGTCTTATAGGAATAAAAGTGGATGACTCTACTAAATGGTACGACTTATAGGAATCAAAGGAAACGACTCGAATAAAAGGTACGTCTTATAGGAATAAAAGGGGATGACTCAACTAAAAGGTAAGTCTTATAAGAATCAAAGGGGATGACTCGACTAAAAGGTACGTTTTATAGGAATCAAAGTGGATGACTCGACTAAAAGGTACGTCTTATAGGAATCAAGGGAAATGACTCGACTAAAAGGTACGTTTTATAGGAATCAAAGGAAATGACTCAACTAAAAGGTACGTCATATACGAATCAAAGGAGATGACTCAACTAAAAGGTACGTCTTATAGGAATCTAAGGGGATGACTCAACTAAAAGGTACGTCTTAGCGGAATCAAGGGAAATGACTCGACTAAAAGGTACGTCTTCAAGGAATCAAAGGAAATGACTCAACTAAAAGGTACGTCTTATAGGAATCAAAGGGGATGACTCGACTAAAAGGTACGTCTTATAGGAATCAAAGGGGATGACTCGACTAAAAGGTAAGTCTTATAGGAATCAAAGGAAATGACTCGACTAAAAGGTACGTATTCTAGGGGTCAAAAGGGATGACTCCACTAAAAGGTACGTCTTATAGGAATCAAAGGGGATGACTCGACTAAAAGGTACGTCTATAGGAATCAAAGGGGATGACTCGACTAAATGGTATGTCTTATAGGAATCAAAAGGGATGACTCGACTAAAAGGTACGTCCTATAGGAATCAAAGTGGATGACTCGACTAAATGGTACGTCTTATAGGAATCAAAGGAAATAACTCGACTAAAAGGTACGTCTTCAAGGAATCAACGGAAATGACTCAACTAAAAGGTACGTCTTATAGGAATCAAAGGGAATGACTTGACTATAAGGTACGTATTTTAGGGGTCAAAGTGGATGACTCGACTAAAAGGTACGTCTTATAGGAATCAAAGGAAATGACTCGACTAAAAGGTACGTCTTATAGGAATCAAAGGGGATGACTCGACTAAAAGGTACGTCTTATAGGAATCAAAGGGGCTGACTCGACTAAAAGGTACGTGTTATAGGAATCAAGGGAAATGACTCGACTAAAAGGCACATCTTTTAGGAATCAAAGGGGATTACTCGACTAAAAGGTACGTCTTATAGGAATCAAAGGGGATGACTCGACCAAAAGGTACGTCTTATAGGAATCCAAGGGGATGACTCCACTAAAAGGTACGTCCTATAGGAATCAAAGTGGATGACTCGACTAAATGGTACGTCTTATAGGAATCAAAGGAAATAACTCGATTAAAAGGTACGTCTTATAGGAATTAAAGGGGATGACTCATCTAAAAGGTATGTCTTATAGGAATCAATGGGGATGACTCGACTAAAAGGTACGTCTTATAGGAAGCAAAGGGGATGACTCGACCAAAAGGTACGTCTTATAGGAATCCAAGAGGGATGACTCGACTAAAAGGTACGTCTTATAGGAATAAAAGTGGATGACTCTACTAAATGGTACGACTTATAGGAATCAAAGGAAACGACTCGAATAAAAGGTACGTCTTATAGGAATAAAAGGGGATGACTCAACTAAAAGGTAAGTCTTATAAGAATCAAAGGGGATGACTCGACTAAAAGGTACGTTTTATAGGAATCAAAGTGGATGACTCGACTAAAAGGTACGTCTTATAGGAATCAAGGGAAATGACTCGACTAAAAGGTACGTTTTATAGGAATCAAAGGAAATGACTCAACTAAAAGGTACGTCATATACGAATCAAAGGAGATGACTCAACTAAAAGGTACGTCTTATAGGAATCTAAGGGGATGGCTCAACTAAAAGGAACGTCTTAGCGGAATCAAGGGAAATGACTCGACTAAAAGGTACTTCTTCAAGGAATCAAAGGAAATGACACAACTAAAAGGTACGTCTTATAGGAATCAAAGGGGATGACTCGACTAAAAGGTACGTCTTATAGGAATCAAAGGGGATGACTCGACTAAAAGGTAAGTCTTATAGGAATCAAAGGAAATGACTCGACTAAAAGGTACGTATTCTAGGGGTCAAAAGGGATGACTCCACTAAAAGGTACGTCTTATAGGAATCAAAGGGGATGACTCGACTAAAAGGTACGTCTATAGGAATCAAAGGGGATGACTCGACTAAATGGTATGTCTTATAGGAATCAAAAGGGATGACTCGACTAAAAGGTACGTCCTATAGGAATCAAAGTGGATGACTCGACTAAATGGTACGTCTTATAGGAATCAAAGAAAATAACTCGACTAAAAGGTACGTCTTCAAGGAATCAACGGAAATGACTCAACTAAAAGGTACGTCTTATAGGAATCAAAGGGAATGACTTGACTATAAGGTACGTATTTTAGGGGTCAAAGTGGATGACTCGACTAAAAGGTACGTCTTATAGGAATCAAAGGAAATGACTCGACTAAAAGGTACGTCTTATAGGAATCTAAGGAAATGACTCGACTAAATCGTACGTCTTCTAGGGGTCAAAGGGGATGACTCGACTAAAAGGTACGTCTTATAGGAATCAAAGGGGATGAATCGACTAAAAGGTACGTCTTATAGGAATCAAAGGGGCTGACTCGACTAAAAGGTAAGTCTTATAGGAATCAAGGGATATGACTCAACTAAAAGGCACATCTTTTAGGAATCAAAGGGGATGACTCGACTAAAAGGTACGTCTTATAGGAATCAAAGGGGATGACTCGACCAAAAGGAACGTCTTATAGGAATCCAAGAGGGATGACTCGACTAAAAGGTACGTCTTATAGGAATCAAAGTGGATGACTCGACTAAATGGTATGTCTTATAGGAATCAAAGGAAACGACTCGACTAAAATGTATGTCTTATAGGAATAAAAGGGGATGACTCAACTAAAAGGTAAGTGTTATAAGAATCAAAGGGGATGACTCGACTAAATGGTACGTTTTATAGGAATCAAAGGGGATGACTCGACTAAAAGGTACGTCTTAGAGGAATCAAGGGAAATGACTCGACTAAAAGGTACGTTTTATAGGAATAAAAGGAAATGACTCAACTAAAAGGTACGTCATATACGAATCAAAGGAGATGACTCAACTAAAAGGTACATCTTATAGGAATCTATGGGGATGACTCAACTAAAAGGTACGTCTTAGAGGAATCAAGGGAAATGACTCGACTAAAAGGTACGTCTTAAAGGAATCAAAGGAAATGACTCAACTAAAAGGTACGTCTTATAGGAATCAAAGGGGATGACTCGACTAAAAGGTACGTCTTATAGGAATCAATGGGGATGACTCGACTAAAAGGTAAGTCTTATAGGAATCAAAGGAAATGACTCGACTAAAAGGTACGTATTCTAGGGGTCAAAGGGAATGACTCGACTAAAAGGTACGTCTTATAGGAATCAAAGGGGATGACTCGACTAAAAGGTATGTCTATAGGAATCAAAGGGGATGAACGACTAAATGGTATGTCTTATAGGAATCAAAAGGGATGACTCGACTAAAAGATACGTCATATAGGAATCAAAGGAAATGACTCGACTAAAAGGTACGTCTTCTAGGGGTCAAAGGGGATGACTCAACTAAAAGGTACATCTTCTAGGGGTCAAGGGGGAATGATTCGACTAAAAGTTACGTCTTATACGAATCAAGAGGTATAACTCAACTAATAGGTATGTCTTATAGGAATTAAAGGGGATAACTCGACTAAAAGGTACGTCATATAGGAATCAAAGGGAATGACTCGACTAAAAGGTACGTGTTAAAGGAATCAAGGAAAATGACTCGACTAAAAGGTACGTCTTCTAGGAATCAAAGGGGATGACTCGACTAAAAGGTACGTCTTATAGGAATCAAAGGGGATGACTCGACTAAAAGGTACGTCTTATAGGAATCAAAGGGGATGACTCGACTAAAAGGTACGTCTTATAGGAATCAAGGGAAATGACTCGACTAAAAGGTACGTCTTCGAGGGGTCAAAGGGGATGACTCGACTAACAGGTACGTCTTATAGGAATCAAAGGGGATGACTCGACTAAAAGGTATGTCTTATAGGAATCAAAGGGGCTGACTCGACTAAAAGGTACGTCTTATAGGAATCAAGGGAAATGACTCGACTAAAAGGCACATCTTTTAGGAATCAATGGGGATGACTCGCTTAAAAGGTACGTCTTATAGGAATCAAAGGGGATGACTCGACCAAAAGGTACGTCTTATAGGAATCCAAGAGGGATGACTCAACTAAAAGGTACGTCTTATAGGAATCAAAGTGGATGACTCGACTAAATGGTATGTCTTATAGGAATCAAAGTAAACGACTCGACTAAAATGTATGTCTTATAGGAATAAAAGGGGATGACTCAACTAAAAGGTAAGTGTTATAAGAATCAAAGGGGATGACTCGACTAAATGGTACGTTTTATAGGAATCAAAGGGGATGACTCGACTAAAAGGTACGTCTTAGAGGAATCAAGGGAAATGACTCGACTAAAAGGTACGTTTTATAGGAATCAAAGGAAATGACTCAACTAAAAGGTACGCCATATACGAATCAAAGGAGATGACTCAACTAAAAGGTACGTCTTATAGGAATCTATGGGGATGACTCAACTAAAAGGTACGTCTTAGAGGAATCAAGGGAAATGACTCGACTAAAAGGTACGTCTTAAAGGAATCAAAGGAAATGACTCAACTAAAAGGTACGTCTTATTGGAATCAAAGGGGATGACTCGACTAAAAGGTACGTCTTATAGGAATCAAAGGGGATGACTCGACTAAAAGGTAAGTCTTATAGGAATCAAAGGAAATGACTCGACTAAAAGGTACGTATTCTAGGGGTCAAAGGGAATGACTCGACTAAAAGGTACGTCTATAGGAATCAAAGGAAATGACTCAACTAAAAGGTACGTCTATAGGAATCAAAGGGGATGACTCGACTAAAAGGTACGTCTATTGGAATCAAAGGGGATGACTCGACTAAATGGTATGTCTTATTGGAATCAAAAGGGATGACTTGACTAAAAGATACGTCATATAGGAATCAAAGGAAATGACTCGACTAAAAGGTACGTCTTCTAGGGGTCAAAGGGGATGACTCAACTAAAAGGTACGTCTTCTAGGGGTCAAGGGGGAATGATTCGACTAAAAGTTACGTCTTATACGAATCAAGAGGTATAACTCAACTAAAAGGTATGTCTTATAGGAATCAAAGGGGATGACTCGACTAAAAGGTACGTCATATAGGAATTAAAGGGAATGACTCGACTATAAGGTACGTGTTAAAGGAATCAAGGGAAATGACTCGACTAAAAGGTACGTCTTCTAGGAATCAAAGGGGATGACTCGACTAAAAGGTACGTCTTATAGGAATCAAAGGGGATGACTCGACTAAAAGGTACGTCTTATAGGAATCAAAGGGGATGACTCGACTAAAAGGTACGTCTTATAGGAATCAAGGGAAATGACTCGACTAAAAGGTACGTCTTCGAGGGGTCAAAGGGGATGACTCGACTAAAAGGTACGTCTTATTGGAATCAAAGGGGATGACTCGACTAAAAGGTACGTCTTATAGGAATCAAAGGGGCTGACTCGACTAAAAGGTACGTCTTATAGGAATCAAGGGAAATGACTCGACTAAAAGGCACATCTTTTAGGAATCAAAGGGGATGACTCGACTAAAAGGTACGTCTTATAGGAATCAAAGGGGATGACTCGACCAAAAGGTACGTCTTATAGGAATCCAAGGGGATGACTCCACTAAAAGGTACGTCCTATAGGAATCAAAGTGGATGACTCGACTAAATGGTATGTCTTATAGGAATCAAAGGAAATAACTCGACTAAAAGGTACGTCTTATAGGAATTAAAGGGGATAACTCAACAAAAAGGTATGTCTTATAGGAATCAAAGGGGATGACTCGACTAAAAGGTACGTCTTATAGGAATCAAAGGGGATGACTCGACCAAAAGGTACGTCTTATAGGAATCCAAGAGGGATGACTCGACTAAAAGGTACGTCTTATAGGAATCAAAGTGGATGACTCTACTAAATGGTACGACTTATAGGAATCAAAGGAAACGACTCGAATAAAAGGTACGTCTTATAGGAATAAAAGGGGATGACTCAACTAAAAGGTAAGTCTTATAAGAATCAAAGGGGATGACTCGACTAAAAGGTACGTTTTATAGGAATCAAAGTGGATGACTCGACTTAAAGGTACGTCTTATAGGAATCAAGGGAAATGACTCGACTAAAAGGTACGTTTTATAGGAATCAAAGGAAATGACTCAACTAAAAGGTACGTCATATACGAATCAAAGGAGATGACTCAACTAAAAGGTACGTCTTATAGGAATCTAAGGGGATGACTCAACTAAAAGGTACGTCTTAGCGGAATCAAGGGAAATGACTCGACTAAAAGGTACGTCTTCAAGGAATCAAAGGAAATGACTCAACTAAAAGGTACGTCTTATAGGAATCAAAGGGGATGACTCGACTAAAAGGTACGTCTTATAGGAATCAAAGGGGATGACTCGACTAAAAGGTAAGTCTTATAGGAATCAAAGGAAATGACTCGACTAAAAGGTACGTATTCTAGGGGTCAAAGGGGATGACTCGACTAAAAGGTACGTCTTATAGGAATCAAAGGGGATGACTCGACTAGAAGGTACGTCTATAGGAATCAAAGGGGATGACTCGACTAAATGGTATGTCTTATAGGAATCAAAAGGGATGACTCGACTAAAAGGTACGTCCTATAGGAATCAAAGTGGATGACTCGACTAAATGGTACGTCTTATAGGAATCAAAGGAAATAACTCGACTAAAAGGTACGTCTTATAGGAATTAAAGGGGATGATTCAACTAAAAGGTATGTCTTATAGGAATCAAAGGGGATGAATCGACTAAAAGGTACGTCTTATAGGAATCAAAGGGGATGACTCCACCAAAAGGTACGTCTTATAGGAAACCAAGAGGGATGACTCGACTAAAAGGTACGTCTTATAGGAATCAAAGTGGATGACTCTACTAAATGGTACGTCTTATAGGAATCAAAGGAAACGACTCGAATAAAAGGTACGTCTTATAGGAATAAAAGGGGATGACTCAACTAAAAGGTAAGTCATATAAGAATCAAAGGGGATGACTAGACTAAAAGGTAAGTTTTATAGGAATCAAAGTGGATGACTCGACTAAAAGGTACGTCTTATAGGAATCAAGGGAAATGACTCGACTAAAAGGTACGTTTTATAGGAATCAAAGGAAATGACTCAACTAAAAGGTACGTCATATACGAATCAAAGGAGATGACTCAACTAAAAGGAACGTCTTAGAGGAATCTAAGGGGATGACTCAACTAAAAGGTACATCTTAGAGGAATCAAGGGAAATGACTCGACTAAAAGGTACGTCTTCAAGGAATCAAAGGAAATGACTCAACTAAAAGGTACGTCTTATAGGAATCAATGGGGATGACTCGACTAAAAGGTACGTCTTATAGGAATCAAAGGGGATGACTCGACTAAAAGGTAAGTCTTATAGGAATCAAAGGAAATGACTCGACTAAAAGGTACGTATTCTAGGGGTCAAAGGGGATGACTCGACTAAAAGGTACGTCTTATAGGAATCAAAGGGGATGACTCGACTAAAAGGTACGTCTATAGGAATCAAAGGGGATGACTCGACTAAATGGTATGTCTTATAGGAATCAAAAGGGATGACTCGACTAAAAGATACGTCATATAGGAATCAAAGGAAATGACTCGACTAAAAGGTACGTCTTCTAGGGGTCAAAGGGGATGACTCAACTAAAAGGTACGTCTTCTAGGGGTCAAGGGGGAATGATTCGACTAAAAGGTACGTCTTATACGAATCAAGAGGTATAACTCAACTAAAAGGTATGTCTTATAGGAATTAAAGGGGATGACTCGACTAAAAGGTACGTCATATAGGAATCAAAGGGAATGACTCGACTAAAAGGTACGTCTTAAAGGAATCAAGCGAAATGACTCGACTAAAAGGTACGTCTTCTAGGAATAAAAGGGGATGACTCGACTAAAAGGTACGTCTTATAGGAATCAAAGGGGATGACTCGACTAAAAGGTACGTCTTATAGGAATCAAAGGGGTTGACTCGACTAAAAGGTACGTCTTATAGGAATCAAGGGAAATGACTCGACTAAAAGGTACATCTTCGAGGGGTCAAAGGGGATGACTCGACTAAAAGGTACGTCTTATAGGAATCAAAGGGGATGACTCAACTAAAAGGTACGTCTTATAGGAATCAAAGGGGCTGACTCGACAAAAAGGTACGTCTTATAGGAATCAAGGGAAATGACTCGACTAAAAGGCACATCTTTTAGGAATCAAAGGGGATGACTCGACTAAAAGGTACGTCTTATAGGAATCAAAGGGGATGACTCGACCAAAAGGTACGTCTTATAGAAATCCAAGGGGATGACTCGACTAAAAGGTACGTCCTATAGGAATCAAAGTTGATGACTCGACTAAATGGTACGTCTTATAGGAATCAAAGGAAATAACTCGACTAAAAGGTACATATTCTAGGGGTCAAAGGGGATGACTCGACTAAAAGGTACGTCTTATAGGAATCAAGGGAAATGACTCGACTAAAAGCTACGTCTTATAGGAATCAAAGGAAATGACTCAACTAAAAGGTACGTCTTATAGGAATCAAAGGGGATGACTCGACTAAAAGGTACGTCTTATAGGAATCAAAGGGGATGACTTAACTAAAAGGTACGTCTTATAGGAATCAAAGGAAATGACTCGACTAAAAGGTCCATATTCTAGGGGTCAAAGGGGATGACTCGACTAAAAGGTACGTCTTATAGGAATCAAAGGGGATGACTCGACTAAAAGGTATGTTTTATAGGAATTAAAAGGGATGAATCGAGTAAAAGATACGTCATATAGGAATCAAACGAAATGACTCGACTAAAAGGTACGTCTTCTAGGGGTCAAAGGGGATGACTGAACTACAAGGTACGTCTTCTAGGGGTCAAGGGGGAATGATACGACTAAAAGGTACGTCTTATAGGAATCAAGAGGTATAACTCAACTAAAAGGTATGTCTTATACGAATCAAAGGGTATGACTCGACTAAAAGGTACGTCTTATAGGAATCAAAGGGAATGACTCGACTAAAAGGTACGTCTTAAAGGAATCAAGGGAAATGACTCGACTAAAAGGTACGTCTTCTAGGAATCAAAGGGGATGACTCGACTAAAAGGTACGTCTTATTGGAATCAAAGGGGATGACTCGACTAAAAGGTACGTCTTATAGGAATCAAAGGGGATGACTCGACTAAAAGGTACGTCCTATAGGAATCAAGAGAAATGACTTGACTAAAAGGTACGTCTTCTAGGAATCAAAGGGGATGACTCGACTAAAAGGTACGTCTTATAGGAATCAAAGGGGATGACTCGACTAAAAGGTACGTCTTATAGGAATCAAAGGGGATGACTCGACTAAAAGGTACGTCTTTTAGGAATCAAGTTAAATGACTCGACTAAAAGGTACGTCTTCTAGGAATCAAAGGAAATGACTTAACTAAAAGGTACGTCTTATAGAAATCAAAGGAGATGACTCGACTAATAGGTACGTCTTATAGGAATCAAAGGGGATGACTCGACTAAAAGGTACATCTTTTAGGAATCAAGGGAAATGACTCGACTAAAAGGTACATCTTTAAAGAATCAAAGGAAATGACTCAACTAAAAGGTACGTCTTATAGGAATCAAAGGGGATGACTCGACCAAAAGGTACGTCTTATAGGAATCCAAGGGGATGACTCCACTAAAAGGTACGTCCTATAGGAATCAAAGTGGATGACTCGACTAAATGGTACGTCTTATAGGAATCAAAGGAAATAACTCGACTAAAAGGTACGTCTTATAGGAATTAAAGGGGATAACTCAACTAAAAGGTATGTCTTATAGGAATCAAAGGGGATGACTCGACTAAAAGGTACGTCTTATAGGAATCAAAGGGGATGACTCGACCAAAAGGTACGTCTTATAGGAATCCAAGAGGGATGACTCGACTAAAAGGTACGTCTTATAGGAATCAAAGTGGTTGACTCTACTAAATGGTACGACTTATAGGAATCAAAGGAAACGACTCGAATAAAAGGTACGTCTTATAGGAATAAAAGGGGATGACTCAACTAAAAGGTAAGTCTTATAAGAATCAAAGGGGATGACTCGACTAAAAGGTACGTTTTATAGGAATCAAAGTGGATGACTCGACTTAAAGGTACGTCTTATAGGAATCAAGGGAAATGACTCGACTAAAAGGTACGTTTTATAGGAATCAAAGGAAATGACTCAACTAAAAGGTACGTCATATACGAATCAAAGGAGATGACTCAACTAAAAGGTACGTCTTATAGGAATCTAAGGGGATGACTCAACTAAAAGGTACGTCTTAGCGGAATCAAGGGAAATGACTCGACTAAAAGGTACGTCTTCAAGGAATCAAAGGAAATGACTCAACTAAAAGGTACGTCTTATAGGAATCAAAGGGGATGACTCGACTAAAAGGTACGTCTTATAGGAATCAAAGGGGATGACTCGACTAAAAGGTAAGTCTTATAGGAATCAAAGGAAATGACTCGACTAAAAGGTACGTATTCTAGGGGTCAAAGGGGATGACTCGACTAAAAGGTACGTCTTATAGGAATCAAAGGGGATGACTCGACTAAAAGGTACGTCTATAGGAATCAAAGGGGATGACTCGACTAAATGGTATGTCTTATAGGAATCAAAAGGGATGACTCGACTAAAAGGTACGTCCTATAGGAATCAAAGTGGATGACTCGACTAAATGGTACGTCTTATAGGAATCAAAGGAAATAACTCGACTAAAAGGTACGTCTTATAGGAATTAAAGGGGATGATTCAACTAAAAGGTATGTCTTATAGGAATCAAAGGGGATGAATCGACTAAACGGTACGTCTTATAGGAATCAAAGGGGATGACTCCACCAAAAGGTACGTCTTATAGGAAACCAAGAGGGATGACTCGACTAAAAGGTACGTCTTATAGGAATCAAAGTGGATGACTCTACTAAATGGTACGTCTTATAGGAATCAAAGGAAACGACTCGAATAAAAGGTACGTCTTATAGGAATAAAAGGGGATGACTCAACTAAAAGGTAAGTCTTATAAGAATCAAAGGGGATGACTAGACTAAAAGGTAAGTTTTATAGGAATCAAAGTGGATGACTCGACTAAAAGGTACGTCTTATAGGAATCAAGGGAAATGACTCGACTAAAAGGTACGTTTTATAGGAATCAAAGGAAATGACTCAACTAAAAGGTACGTCATATACGAATCAAAGGAGATGACTCAACTAAAAGGAACGTCTTATAGGAATCTAAGGGGATGACTCAACTAAAAGGTACATCTTAGAGGAATCAAGGGAAATGACTCGACTAAAAGGTACGTCTTCAAGGAATCAAAGGAAATGACTCAACTAAAAGGTACGTCTTATAGGAATCAAAGGGGATGACTCGACTAAAAGGTACGTCTTATAGGAATCAAAGGGGATGACTCGACTAAAAGGTAAGTCTTATTGGAATCAAAGGAAATGACTCGACTAAAAGGTACGTATTCTAGGGGTCAAAGGGGATGACTCGACTAAAAGGTACGTCTTATAGGAATCAAAGGGGATGACTCGACTAAAAGGTACGTCTATAGGAATCAAAGGGGATGACTCGACTAAATGGTATGTCTTATAGGAATCAAAAGGGATGACTCGACTAAAAGATACGTCATATAGGAATCAAAGGAAATGACTCGACTAAAAGGTACGTCTTCTAGGGGTCAAAGGGGATGACTCAACTAAAAGGTACGTCTTCTAGGGGTCAAGGGGGAATGATTCGACTAAAAGGTACGTCTTATACGAATCAAGAGGTATAACTCAACTAAAAGGTATGTCTTATAGGAATTAAAGGGGATGACTCGACTAAAAGGTACGTCATATAGGAATCAAAGGGAATGACTCGACTAAAAGGTACGTCTTAAAGGAATCAAGCGAAATGACTCGACTAAAAGGTACGTCTTCTAGGAATAAAAGGGGATGACTCGACTAAAAGGTACGTCTTATAGGAATCAAAGGGGATGACTCGACTAAAAGGTACGTCTTATAGGAATCAAAGGGGTTGACTCGACTAAAAGGTACGTCTTATAGGAATCAAGGGAAATGACTCGACTAAAAGGTACATCTTTGAGGGGTCAAAGGGGATGACTCGACTAATAGGTACGTCTTATAGGAATCAAAGGGGATGACTCGACTAAAAGGTACGTCTTATAGGAATCAAAGGGGCTGACTCGACAAAAAGGTACGTCTTATAGGAATCAAGGGAAATGACTCGACTAAAAGGCACATCTTTTAGGAATCAAAGGGGATGACTCGACTAAAAGGTACGTCTTATAGGAATCAAAGGGGATGACTCGACCAAAAGGTACGTCTTATAGAAATCCAAGGGGATGACTCGACTAAAAGGTACGTCCTATAGGAATCAAAGTTGATGACTCGACTAAATGGTACGTCTTATAGGAATCAAAGGAAATAACTCGACTAAAAGGTACATATTCTAGGGGTCAAAGGGGATGACTCGACTAAAAGGTACGTCTTATAGGAATCAAGGGAAATGACTCGACTAAAAGCTACGTCTTATAGGAATCAAAGGAAATGACTCAACTAAAAGGTACGTCTTATAGGAATCAAAGGGGATGACTCGACTAAAAGGTACGTCTTATAGGAATCAAAGGGGATGACTTAACTAAAAGGTACGTCTTATAGGAATCAAAGGAAATGACTCGACTAAAAGGTCCATATTCTAGGGGTCAAAGGGGATGACTCGACTAAAAGGTACGTCTTATAGGAATCAAAGGGGATGACTCGACTAAAAGGTATGTTTTATAGGAATTAAAAGGGATGAATCGAGTAAAAGATACGTCATATAGGAATCAAACGAAATGACTCGACTAAAAGGTACGTCTTCTAGGGGTCAAAGGGGATGACTGAACTACAAGGTACGTCTTCTAGGGGTCAAGGGGGAATGATTCGACTAAAAGGTACGTCTTATAGGAATCAAGAGGTATAACTCAACTAAAAGGTATGTCTTATACGAATCAAAGGGTATGACTCGACTAAAAGGTACGTCTTATAGGAATCAATGGGAATGACTCGACTAAAAGGTACGTCTTAAAGGAATCAAGGGAAATGACTCGACTAAAAGGTACGTCTTCTAGGAATCAAAGGGGATGACTCGACTAAAAGGTACGTCTTATTGGAATCAAAGGGGATGACTCGACTAAAAGGTACGTCTTATAGGAATCAAAGGGGATGACTCGACTAAAAGGTACGTCCTATAGGAATCAAGAGAAATGACTTGACTAAAAGGTACGTCTTCTAGGAATCAAAGGGGATGACTCGACTAAAAGGTACGTCTTATAGGAATCAAAGGGGATGACTCGACTAAAAGGTACGTCTTATAGGAATCAAAGGGGATGACTCGACTAAAAGGTACGTCTTTTACGAATCAAGTTAAATGACTCGACTAAAAGGTACGACTTCTAGGAATCAAAGGAAATGACTTAACTAAAAGGTACGTCTTATAGAAATCAAAGGAGATGACTCGACTAATAGGTACGTCTTATAGGAATCAAAGGGGATGACTCGACTAAAAGGTACATCTTTTAGGAATCAAGGGAAATGACTCGACTAAAAGGTACATCTTTAAAGAATCAAAGGAAATGACTCAACTAAAAGGTACGTCTTATAGGAATCAAAGGGGATGACTCGACTAAAATATATGTATTCTAGGGGTCAAAGGGGATGACTCGACTAAAAGGTAAGTCTTATAGGAATTAAAGGAAATGACTCGAATAAAAGGTACGTCTTATAGGAATCAAAGGAATTAACTCGACAAAAAGGTACGTCTTCTAGGGGTCAAAGGGGATGACTCGACTAAAAGGTACGCCTTATAGGAATCAAAAGGGATGACTCGACTAAAAGGTACGTCTTATAGGAATCAAAGGGGATGACTCGACTCAAAGGTACGTATTCTAGGGGCCAAAGGGGATGACTCGACTAAAAGGTACGTCTTATAGGAATCAAAGGTAATGACTCGACTAAAAGGTATGTCTTATAGGAATCAAAAGGAATGACTCGACTAAAAGATACGTCATATAGGAATCAAAGAAAATTACTCGACTAAAAGGTACGTCTTCTAGGGGTCAAAGGGGATGACTCAACTAGAAGGTACGTCTTCTAGGGGTCAAGGGGGTATGATTCGACTAAAACGTACGTCTTATACGAATCACGAGGTATAACTCAACTAAAAGGTATGTCATATAGGAATCAAAGGGGATGACTCGACTAAAAGGTACATCTTATAGGAATCAAAGGGAATGACTCGACTAAAAGGTACGTCTTAAAGGAATCAAGGGAAATGACTCGACTAAAAGGTACGTCTTCTAGGAATCAAATGGGATGACTCGACTAAAAGGTACGTCTTATAGGAATCAAAGGGGATGACTCGACTAAAAGGTAAGTCTTATAGGAATCAAAGGAAATGACTCGACTAAAAGGTACGTATTCTAGGGGTCAAAGGGGATGACTCGACTAAAAGGTACGTTTTATAGGAATCAAAGGGGATGACTCGACTAAAAGGTACGTCTTATAGGAATCAAGGGAAATGACTCGACTAAAAGGTACGTCATAGGAATCAAAGGAAATGACTCAACTAAAAGGTACGTCATATACGAATCAAAGGAGATGACTCAACTAAAAGGTACGTCTTATAGGAATCAAAGGGGATGACTCGACTAAAAGGTACGTCTTATAGAAATGAAGGGAAATGACTCGACTAAAAGGTACGTCTTCAAGGAATCAACGGAAATGACTCAACTAAAAGTTACGTCTTATAGGAATCTAAGGAAATGACTCGACTAAAACGTATGTCTTCTAGGAATCAAGGGAAATGACTCGACTAAAAGGTACGTCTTATAGGAACCTAAGGAAATGACTCGACTAAAACGTACGTCTTCTAGGGGTCAAAGGGGATGACTCGACTAAAAGGTACGTCTTATAGGAATCAAAGGGGATGACTCGACTAAGAGGTACGTCTTATAGGAATCAAAGGGGCTGAGTCGACTAAAAGGTACGTCTTATAGGAATCAAGGGATATGACTCAACTAAAAGGCACATATTTTAGGAATCAAAGGGGATGACTCGACTAAAAGGTACGTCTTATAGGAATCAAAGGGGATGACTCGACCAAAAGGTACGTCTTATAGGAATCCAAGAGGGATGACTCGACTAAAAGGTACGTCTTATAGGAATCAAAGTGGATGACTCGACTAAATGGTACGTCTTATAGGAATCAAAGGAAACGACTCGACTAAAATGTATATCTTATAGGAATAAAAGGGGATGACTCAACTAAAAGGTAAGTGTTATAAGAATCAAAGGGGATGACTCGACTAAATGGTACGTTTTATAGGAATCAAAGGGGATGACTCGACTAAAAGGTACGTCTTAGAGGAATCAAGGGAAATGACTCGACTAAAAGGTACGTTTTATAGGAATCAAAGGAAATGACTCAACTAAAAGGTACGTCATATACGAATCAAAGGAGATGACTCAACTAAAA
Source organism: Capsicum pubescens (assembly GCA_030864215.1). NCBI lineage: Eukaryota > Viridiplantae > Streptophyta > Magnoliopsida > Solanales > Solanaceae > Capsicum > Capsicum pubescens. The sequence continues at coordinate 268,417,660 of CM061545.1, read as the reverse complement.
GGTACGTCTTATAGGAATCTATGGGGATGACTCAACTAAAAGGTACGTCTTAGAGGAATCAAGGGAAATGACTCGACTAAAAGGTACGTCTTCAAGGAATCAAAGGAAATGACTCAACTAAAAGGTACGTCTTATAGGAATCAAAGGGGATGACTCGACTAAAAGGTACGTCTTATAGGAATCAAAGCGGATGACTCGACTAAAAGGTAAGTCTTATAGGAATCAAAGGAAATGACTCGACTAAAAGGTACGTATTCTAGGGGTCAAAGGGAATGACTCGACTAAAAGATACGTCTTATAGGAATCAAAGGGGATGACTCGACTAAAAGGTACGTCTATAGAAATCAAAGGGGATGACTCGACCAAATGGTATGTCTTATAGGAATCAAAAGGGATGACTCGACTAAAAGATACGTCATATAGGAATCAAAGGAAATGACTCGACTAAAAGGTACGTCTTCTAGGGGTCAAAGGGGATGACTCAACTAAAAGGTATGTCTTCTAGGGGTCAAGGGGGAATGATTCGACTAAAAGGTACGTCTTATACGAATCAAGAGGTATAACTCAACTAAAAGGTATGTCTTATAGGAATCAAAGGGGATGAATCGACTAAAAGGTACGTCATATAGGAATCAAGGGAAATGACTCGACTAAAAGGTACGTCTTCGAGGAATCAAAGGGGATGACTCGACTAAAAGGTACGTCTTATAGGAATCAAAGGGGATGACTCGAGTAAAAGGTACGTCTTATCGGAATCAAAGGGGATGACTCGACTAAAAGGTACGTCTTATAGGAATCAAGGGAAATGACTCGACTAAAAGGTACGTATTCGAGGGGTCAAAGGGGATGACTCGACTAAAAGGTACGTCTTATAGGAATCAAAGGGGATGACTCGACTAAAAGGAACGTCTTATCGGAATCAAAGGGGCTGACTCGACTAAAAGGTACGTCTTATAGGAATCAAGGGAAATAACTCGACTAAAAGGCACATCTTTTAGGAATCAAAGGGGATGACTCGACTAAAAGGTACGTCTTATAGGAATCAAAGGGGATGACTCGACCAAAAGGTACGTCTTATAGGAATCCAAGGGGATTACTCGACTAAAAGGTACGTCCTATAGGAATCAAAGTGGATGACTCGACTAAATGGTACGTCTTATAGGAATCAAAGGAAATAACTCGAATAAAAGGTACGTCTTATAGGAATAAAAGGGGATGACTCAACAAAAAGGTATGTCTTATAGGAATCAAAGGGGAAGACTCGACTAAAAGGTACGTCTTATAGGAATCAAAGGGGATGACTCGACCAAAAGGTACGTCTTATAGGAATTCAAGAGGGATGACTCGACTAAAAGGTACGTCTTATAGGAATCAAAGTGGATGACTCTACTAAATGGTACGACTTATAGAAATCAAAGGAAACAACTCGAATAAAAGGTACGTCTTATAGGAATAAAAGGGGATGACTCAACTAAAAGGTAAGTCTTATAAGAATCAAAGGGGATGACTCAACTAAAAGGTACGTTTTGTAGGAATCAAAGTGGATGACTCGACTAAAAGGTACGTCTTATAGGAATCAAGGGAAATGACTCGACTAAAAGGTACGTTTTATAGGAATCAAAGGAAATGACTCAACTAAAAGGTACGTCATATACGAATCAAAGTGGATGACTCAACTAAAAGGTACGTCTTAGAGGAATCAAGGGAAATGACTCGACTAAAAGGTACGTCTTCAAGGAATCAAAGGAAATGACTCAACTAAAATGTACGTCTTATAGGAATCAATGGGGATGACTCGACTAAAAGGTATGTCTTATAGGAATCAATGGGGATGACTCGACTAAAAGGTATGTCTTATAGGAATCAAAGGGGATGACTCGACTAAAAGGTAAGTCTTATAGGAATCAAAGGAAATGACTCGACTAAAAGGTACGTATTCTAGGGATCAAAGGGGATGACTCGACTAAAAGATAGGTCTTATAGGAATCAAAGGGGATGACTCGACTAAAAGGTACGTCTATAGGAATCAAAGGGGATGACTCGACTAAATGGTATGTCCTATAGGAATCAAAAGGGATGACTCGACTAAAACGTACGTCCTATAGGAATCAAAGTGGATGACTCGACTAAATGGTACGTCTTATAGGAATCAAAGGAAATAACTCGACTAAAAGGTACGTCTTATAGGAATTAAAGGGGATGACTCAACTAAAAGGTATGTCTTATAGGAATCAAAGGGGATGACTCGACTAAAAGGTACGTCTTATAGGAATCAAAGGGGGTGACTCGACCAAAAGGTACGTCTTATAGGAAACCAAGAGGGATGACTCGACTAAAAGGTACGTCTTATAGGAATCAAAGTGGATGACTCTACTAAATGGTACGTCTTATAGGAATCAAAGGAAACGACTCGAATAAAAGGTACGTCTTATAGGAATAAAAGGGGATGACTCAACTAAAAGGTAAGTCTTTTAAGAATCAAAGGGGATGACTCGACTAAAAGGTACGTTTTATAGGAATCAAAGTGGATGACTCGACTAAAAGGTACGTCTTATAGGAATCAAGGGAAATGACTCGACTAAAAGGTACGTTTTATAGGAATCAAAGGAAATGACTCAACTAAAAGGTACGTCATATACGAATCAAAGGAGATGACTCAACTAAAAGGTACGTCTTATAGGAATCCAAGGGGATGACTCAACTAAAAGGTACGTCTTAGAGGAATCAAGGGAAATGGCTCAACTAAAAGGTACGTCTTCAAGGAATCAAAGGAAATGACTCAACTAAAAGGTACGTCTTATAGGAATCAAAGGGGATGACTCGACTAAAAGGTACGTCTTATAGGAATCAAAGGGGATGACTCGACTAAAAGGTAAGTCTTATAGGAATCAAAGGAAATGACTCGACTAAAAGGTACGTATTCTAGGGGTCAAAGGGGATGACTCGACTAAAAGGTACGTCTTATAGGAATCAAAGGGGATGACTCGACTAAAAGGTACGTCTAAAGGAATCAAAGGGGATGACTCGACTAAATGGTATGTCTTATAGGAATCAAAAGGGATGACTCGACTTGAAGATACGTCATATAGGAATCAAAGGAAATGACTCGACTAAAAGGTACGTCTTCTAGGGGTCAAAGGGGATGACTCAACTAAAAGGTACGTCTTCTAGGGGTCAAGGGGGAATGATTCGACTAAAAGCTACGTCTTATACGAATCAAGAGGTATAACTCAACTAAAAGGTATGTCTTATAGGAATCAAAGGGGATGACTCGACTAAAAGGTACGTCATATAGGAATCAAAGGGAATGACTCGACTAAAAGGTACCTCGTAAAGGAATCAAGGGAAATGACTCGACTAAAAGGTACGTCTTCTAGGAATAAAAGGGGATGACTCGACTAAAAGGTACGTCTTATAGGAATCAAAGGGGATGACTCGACTAAAAGGTACGTCTTATAGGAATCAAAGGGGTTGACTCGACTAAAAGGTACGTCTTATAGGAATCAAGGGAAATGACTCGACTAAAAGGTACGTCTTCGAGGGATCAAAGGGGATGACTCGACTAAAAGGTACGTCTTATAGGAATCAAATGGGATGACTTGACTAAAAGGTACGTCTTATAGGAATCAAAGGGGATGACTCGACTAAAAGGTACGTCTTATAGGAATCAAAGGGGCTGACTCGACTAAAAGGTACGTCTTATAGGAATCAAGGGAAATGACTCGACTAAAAGGCACATCTTTTAGGAATCAAAGGGGATGACTCGACTAAAAGGTACGTCTTATAGGAATCAAAGGGGATGACTCGACCAAAAGCTACGTCTTATAGGAATCCAAGGGGATGACTCGACTAAAAGGTACGTCCTATAGGAATCAAAGAGGATGACTCGACTAAATGGTAAGTCTTATAGGAATCAAAGGAAATAACTCGACTAAAAGGTACGTCTTATAGGAATTAAAGGGGATGTCTCAACTAAAAGGTATGTCTTATAGAAATCAAAGGGGATGACTCGACTAAAAGGTACGTTTTATAGGAATCAAAGGGGATGACTCGACTAAAAGATACGTCTTATAGGAATCAAGGGAAATGACTCGACTAAAAGGTACTTTTTCAAGGAATCAAAGGAACTGACTCAACTAAAAGGTACGTCATATACGAATCAAAGGAGATGACTCAACTAAAAGGTAAGTCTTATAGGAATCTAAGGGGATGACTCGACTAAAAGGTACGTCTTAGAGGAATCTTGGGAAATGACTCGACTAAAAGGTACCTCTTCAAGGAATCAAAGGGGATGACTCGACTAAAAGGTACGTCTTATAGGAATCAATGGGGATAACTCGACTAAAAGGTACGTCTTATAGGAATCAAAGGAAATGAATCGACTAAAAGGTACGTATTCTAGGGGTCAAAGGGGATGACTCGACTAAAAGATACGTCTTATAGGAATCAAAGGGGATGACTCGACTAAAAGGTACGTCTTATAGGATTCAAAGGGGATGACTCGACTAAAAGGTAAGTCTTATAGGAATCAAAGGAAATGACTCGACTAAAAGGTACGTATTCTAGGGGTCAAAGGGGATGACTCGACTAAAAGGTACGTCTTATAGGAATCAAAGGAGATGACTCGACTAAAAGGTACGTCTATAGGAATCAAAGGGGATGACTCGACTAAATGGTATGTCTTATAGGAATCAAAAGGGATGACTCGACTAAAAGATACGTCATATAGGAATCAAAGGAAATGACTCGACTAAAAGGTACGTCTTCTAGGGGTCAAAGGGGATGACTCAACTAAAAGGTACATCTTCTAGGGGTCAAGGGGGAATGATTCGACTAAAAGGTACGTCTTATACGAATCAAGAGGTATAACTCAACTAAAAGGTATGCCTTATAGGGATCAAAGGGGATGACTCGACTAAAAGGTACGTCATATAGGAATCAAAGGGAATGACTTGACTAAAAGGTACGTCTTAAAGGAATCAAGGGAAATGACTCGACTAAAAGGTACGTCTTCTAGGAATAAAAGGGGATGACTCGACTAAAAGGTACGTCTTATAGGAATCTAAGGGGATGACTCGATTAAAAGGTACGTCTTATAGGAATCAAAGGGGTTGACTCGACTAAAAGGTACGTCTTATAGGAATCAGGGGAAATGACTCGACTAAAAGGTACGTCTTCGAGGGATCAAAGGGAATGACTCGACTAAAAGGTACGTCTTATAGGAATCAAAGGGGATGACTCGACTATAAGGTACGTCTTATAGGAATCAAAGGGGCTGACTCGACTAAAAGGTACGTCTTATAGGAATCAAGGGAAATGACTCGACTAAAAGGCACATCTTTTAGGAATCAAAGGGGATGACTCGACTAAAAGGTACGTCTTATAGGAATCAAAGGGGATGACTCGACCAAAAGCTACGTCTTATAGGAATCCAAGGGGATGACTCGACTAAAAGGTACGTCCTATAGGAATCAAAGTGGATGACTCGACTAAATGGTACGTCTTATAGGAATCAAAGGAAATAACTCTACTAAAAGGTACGTCTTATAGGAATTAAAGGGGATGTCTCAACTAAAAGGTATGTCTTATAGAAATCAAAGGGGATGACTCGACTAAAAGGTACGTTTTATAGGAATCAAAGGGGATGACTCGACTAAAAGATACGTCTTATAGGAATCAAGGGAAATGACTCGACTAAAAGGTACTTTTTCGAGGAATCAAAGGAACTGACTCAACTAAAAGGTACGTCATATACGAATCAAAGGAGATGACTCAACTAAAAGGTAAGTCTTATAGGAATCTAAGGGGATGACTCGACTAAAAGGTACGTCTTAGAGGAATCTTGGGAAATGACTCGACTAAAAGGTACCTCTTCAAGGAATCAAAGGGGATGACTCGACTAAAAGGTACGTCTTATAGGAATCAATGGGGATAACTCGACTAAAAGGTACGTCTTATAGGAATCAAAGGAAATGAATCGACTAAAAGGTACGTATTCTAGGGGTCAAAGGGGATGACTCGACTAAAAGATACGTCTTATAGGAATCAAAGGGGATGACTCGACTAAAAGGTACGTCTTATAGGATTCAAAGGGGATGACTCGACTAAAAGGTAAGTCTTATAGGAATCAAAGGAAATGACTCGACTAAAAGGTACGTATTCTAGGGGTCAAAGGGGATGACTCGACTAAAAGGTACGTCTTATAGGAATCAAAGGAGATGACTCGACTAAAAGGTACGTCTATAGGAATCAAAATGGATGACTCGACTAAATGGTATGTCTTATAGGAATCAAAAGGGATGACTCGACTAAAAGATACGTCATATAGGAATCAAAGGAAATGACTCGACTAAAAGGTACGTCTTCTAGGGGTCAAAGGGGATGACTCAACTAAAAGGTACGTCTTCTAGGGGTCAAGGGGGAATGATTCGACTAAAAGGTACGTCTTACACGAATCAAGAGGTATAACTCAACTAAAAGGTATGTCTTATAGGGATCAAAGGGGATGACTCGACTAAAAGGTACGTCATATAGGAATCAAAGGGAATGACTTGACTAAAAGGTACGTCTTAAAGGAATCAAGGGAAATGACTCGACTAAAAGGTACGTCTTCTAGGAATAAAAGGGGATGACTCGACTAAAAGGTACGTCTTATAGGAATCAAAGGGGATGACTCGACTAAAAGGTACGTCTTATAGGAATCAAAGGGGTTGACTCGACTAAAAGGTACGTCTTATAGGAATCAAGGGAAATGACTCGACTAAAAGGTACGTCTTCGAGGGATCAAAGGGAATGACTCGACTAAAAGGTACGTCTTATAGGAATCAAAGGGGATGACTCGACTATAAGGTACGTCTTATAGGAATCAAAGGTGCTGACTCGACTAAAAGGTACGTCTTATAGGAATCAAGGGAAATGACTCGACTAAAAGGCACATCTTTTAGGAATCAAAGGGGATGACTCGACTAAAAGGTACGTCTTATAGGAATCAAAGGGGATGACTCGACCAAAAGCTACGTCTTATAGGAATCCAAGGGGATGACTCGACTAAAAGGTACGTCCTATAGGAATCAAAGTGGATGACTCGACTAAATGGTACGTCTTATAGGAATCAAAGGAAATAACTCGACTAAATGGTACGTCTTATAGGAATTAAAGGGGATGTCTCAACTAAAAGGTATGTCTTATAGAAATCAAAGGGGATGACTCGACTAAAAGGTACGTTTTATAGGTATCAAAGGGGATGACTCGACTAAAAGATACGTCTTATAGGAATCAAGGGAAATGACTCGACTAAAAGGTACTTTTTCGAGGAATCAAAGGAACTGACTCAACTAAATATTACGTCATATACGAATCAAAGGAGATGACTCAACGAAAAGGTACGCCTTATAGGAATCTAAGGGGATGACTCGACTAAAAGGTACGTCTTAGAGGAATCAAGCGAAATGACTCGACTAAAAGGTACCTCTTCAAGGAATCAAAGGGGATGACTCGACTAAAAGGTACGTCTTATAGGAATCAAAGGGGATAACTCGACTAAAAGGTACGTCTTATAGGAATCAAAGGAAATGACTCGACTAAAAGGTACGTATTCTAGGGGTCAAAGGGGATGACTCGACTAAAAGATACGTCTTATAGGAATCAAAGGGGATGACTCGACTAAAAGGTACGTCTTATAGGATTCAAAGGGGATGACTCGACTAAAAGGTATGTTTTATAGGAATCAAAAGGGATGACTCGACTAAAAGATACGTCATATAGGAATCAAAGGAAATGTCTCGACTAAAAGGTACGTCTTCTAGGGGTCAAAGGGGATGACTCAACTAAAAGGTACGTCTTCTAGGGGTCAAGGGGGAATGATTCGACTAAAAGGTACGTCTTATATGAATCAAGAGGTATAACTCAACTAAAAGGTATGTCTTATAGGAATCAAAGGGGATGACTCTACTAAAAGGTACGTCTTATTGGAATCAAATGGAATGACTCGACTAAAAGGTACGTCTTATAGGAAACAAGGGAAATGACTCGACTAAAAGGTACGTCTTCTAGGAATCAAAGGGGATGACTCGACTAAAAGGTACGTCTTATAGGAATCAAAGGGGATGACACGACTAAAAGGTACGTGTTATAGGAATCAAGGGAAATGACTCGACTAAATGGTACTTTTTTGAGGAATCAAAGGAACTGACTCAACTAAAAGGTACGTCATATACGAATCAAAGGAGATGAATCAACTAAAAGGTACGTCTTATAGGAATCTAAGGGGATGACTCGACTATAAGGTACGTCTTAGAGGAATCAAGGGAAATGACTCGACTAAAAGGTACCTCTTCACGGAATCAAAGGGGATGACTCGACTAAAAGGTACGTCTTATAGGAATCAAAGTGGATAACTCGACTAAAAGGTACGTCTTATAGGAATCAAAGGAAATGACTCGACTAAAAGGTACGTATTCTAGGGGTCATAGGGGATAACTCGACTAAAAGATACGTCTTATAGGAATCAAAGGGGATGACTCGACTAAAAGGTACGTCTTATAGGAATCAAAGGGGATGAATCGACTAAAAGGTATGTCCTATAGGAATCAAAAGGGATGACTCGACTAAAAGATACGTCATATATGAATCAAAGGAAATGTCTCGACTAAAAGGTACGTCTTCTAGGGGTCAAAGGGGATGACTCAACTAAAAGGTACGTCTTCTAGGGGTCAAGGGGGAATGATTCGACTAAAAGGTACGTCTTATATGAATCAAGAGGTATAACTCAACTAAAAGGTATGTCTTATAGGAATCAAAGGGGATGACTATACTAAAAGGTACGTCTTATTGGAATCAAATGGAATGACTCGACTAAAAGGTACGTCTTAAAGGAAACAAGGGAAATGACTCGACTAAAAGGTACGTCTTCTAGGAATCAAAGGGGATGACTCGACTAAAAGGTACATCTTATAGGAATCAAAGGGGATGACTCGACTAAAAGGTACGTCTTATAGGAATCAAGGGAAATGACTCGACTAAAAGGTACGTCTTCTAGGAATCAAAGGCGCTGACTCGACTAAAAGGTACGTCTTATAGGAATCAAAGGGGATGACTCGACTAAAAGGTACGTCTTATAGGAATCAATGGGGATGACTCGACTAAAAGGTAGGTCTTATAGGAATCCAAGGGGATGACTCGACTATAAGGTACATCTTATAGGAATCAAAGGGAATGACTCGACTTAAAGGTACGTCTTCTAGGGGTCAAAGGGGATGACTCGAATAAAAGGTACGTCTTATAGGAATCAAAGGGGATGACTCGACTGAAAGGTAAGTCTTATAGGAATCAAAGGGGATGGCTCAACTAAAAGGTACGTCTTCTAGGAATCAAGACTTAAGTTAGGAAGTGCATTACCTAAGAAGCAAAATTCGAATTACCCAATCAAGGAAGTGTGTTTCCTTAACAATGTTGTTTGAATTATCAAAACAATGAAGTGCGTCTCCTTACCAAAGCTGCTTGAATTAACAAAATAAGGAAATGCGTCTCCTAGAGATCTTGAATTATGAATTTTACCATGGTTTTGATTACCAAACCAGTGCAGCAACCTTGCCTCTTGCATTTGTTGAGGTGAGAAATTACGGCCTTTGATTTTTAGGCTCTGAAATTCTTTATAAAAAATGCAACATGTATTCCTATTACATACAAAGAAAACTTGTTAGTTTAAAAACATGGTGGCTAGTTTGTGGCTTTGGCTTTTGAGGCAATTGCTCTTTCCCCCGTCATATTTAGCTTTGCTTCCAACCATTAGCATATGTCATTGACTTGCTGTATCATTGACTCAAACTCATCTTATCAAGAGTGACTCTGAAACAAACACAATATTTTTGCTTTGTCGTGTTTCTCAAATAAACCCTTTGAACCTTGGTATTTCCATGAGTTCCCCGACTTCTCTGTTGACAAAACTTTCTGCATGCCCTTTTTGGGTTCACAATAATGTCTCTTTCATGTGCTAGCTTTTGTCTTGCTTTGTGTAATTAAAGAAGCTGGTAGCCAGTTTTGAAATCTTTTCTCACTTGTTTTGACACGGACTTGACTCAAAGAAAAGAAACAAAAAAAAGAATGACAATTTTTTTTTTGATAACTGACTCAAGAAAGATAAAATTAAAATAAAGAGAAGAAAGCAAAGACAATGAATGTCCCCATTTAAATCAAAGAAACGAAAAATTCATCTAAAAATGACAGTCAACACTAATGATTATGCCATGCATTTTGGATGAAGCAGCTTGATCTTTTCAACCAAACTTTCTACCCATTGTTGTTGAGTTAATGGCCTTGAAATTGAGTTGCTTTCTTAGGTCAATTGCATTTAAGACCCCATCGGCTAGTGGCGCCTTGAAGGGTTTTAGCCAACAAGCTTCATTCATTTTCTCTCGGTTCACTATCGCCTTATGGTGCCCGTGAGGGTTTTCACCAATAAGACTCTCTCATTTTTATTTCTCTCAACTTATCATCGCCTTATGGTGCCCATAAGGGTTTTCACCAATAAGACTCTCTCATTTTTATTTTTCTCTTGATTCCCTATGCTGAAGAGGACAAATAGTTCCCAAATGCATCATCATATTCCTTGCATGGTCCGCCTTAACATCCTCAAAGATTGATCTGAAGGTCTTTATTTGGTTGTAACTTGGATTTTGGATAAGGTTAGAAAGAAAGGATGGCATGGGACCCAAACGACACTTAAAGTGGGGTAGGACTTACAACTTTTAGAATCGACTCAAACAATAAGGATTAACTCATGCGCCAGTTTCTTTTGATTGGGTGACACTAAATTGTTTATTTGGTTGGACCGAGCCCTGAGTGGGGCAGCCTACGTATCTCACCCTTGAGAGAGGAGAATCAGGTCATGCGTAGTTCTGGCAGCTTATTTTGCTTGATTCTGATTTTTCTTTTCTTTTGGGGATTTTTCTTACTCTTTTTTTCTTCACACTCTTTTTTCTCTTTTTTTTGACACATTTTTTTCTCTTTTTTTTTTTTTTGAACTTTTCTGACTATTGTTTTGCTCGACATTGTTCTTTCGAGCTTTGCTGACTATATTGATTCCAAAAGAGGTGCATGAAAGAAAATAAGACTAAAGCTCAAATGGGGTATACAAAGGATGACACGATGTTTGGATGGCAGAATGAAATGTCTTCGTCATATCAATCTTTGAAAATGCAAGTGCATATCATGCAATATGAAAGTGAAAGATGAAGAACTTTTGACATCTTTTACAACATTAACTTTGACTGAGTCTATGCATCACTATTTCTTCTGCGTTTATATGGCATACAACTCCACTTTTGTTGCACATTCCTCACATTGAATGACTCATGATTTTGTGAAGCTGATTTTCTTTTTGTTCCTCTTGATAGGATCACGTAGACACTGTTTGACCTTAGTAAGACATGTCTTTCAATTGATGACCAAGTTATTCTCACGATTTTCAAAATAATAGCCTTAATTTTCAAAGAAGGATTCAAATTGATCACCAAATGCCCCAGCACTCTATCTATTTCCTCAGATGCTCTCTTTTTCTAACTTTAACCCTCTGATTCAATGTTCATTCTTAAATCGGATATTAAGATCTAGCTGTAAATTTCACTAGCATATCATATCACTAGAGTCAACATAAAATGTACTATGTAAAAAAAAACAAAAAAGCAACACATATTTAAAACACAAAGAAAAAAGGGACACTCCATTTAATAAAAATGAAAGATAAAAGGGTTTGAATATAAACGATAAAGGGATAAAACAAGATAAATCCCGAACTACAACCCTGAAATAATTCGGAGAATAGAAAATAAAACAAAACAAACTACCAAACCCCTTCCTGGTAAGGAGAGGGGTGACTTCTCCATTGCTCATCCTGAATGACTCTACTAAAAGGTACCCCATCTAGGAATCAAAGAAAATGACTCTACTAAAAGGTACGTCATATAGGAATCAAGGGAAATGACTCGACTAAAAGGTACGTCTTCAAGGAATCAAAGGAAATGACTCAACTAAAAGGTACGTCTTATAGGAATCAAAGAGGATGACTCGACTAAAAGGTATGTCTTATAGGAATTAAAGGGGATGACTCGACTAAAAGGTACGTCATATAGGAATCAAAGTAAATAACTCGACTAAAAGGTACGTATTCCGGGGGTCAACGGGGATGACTCGACTAAAAGGTACGTCTTATAGGAATCAAAGGGGATGACTCGACTAAAATGTACGTCGTATAGGAATCAAAGGGGATGACTCGACTAAAAGGTACGTCTTATAGGAATCAAAAGGGATGACTCGACTAAGAGAAACGTCTTATAGGAATCAAAGGAAATGACTCGACTAAAAGATACGTCTTCTAGGGGTCAAAGGGGATGACTCGACTAAAAGATACGTCTTATAGGAATCAAGAGAAATGACTCGACTAAAATGTACGTCTTCTAGGAGACCAAGGAAATGACTCGACTAAAAGGTACGTCTTATAGGAATCAAAGGGGATGACTCGACCAAAAGATACGTCTTATAGAAATCCAAGGGGATGACTCGACTAAAAGGTACGTCTTATAGGAATCAAAGTGGATGACTCAACTAAAAGGTACGTCTTATAGGAATCAAGTGAAATGACTCGACTAAAAGGTACGTCTTATAGGAATCAAAGGGGATGAATCGACTAAAAGGTACGTCTTATAGGAATCAAAGGGGATGACTAGACTAAAAGGTACGTTTTATAGGAATCAAAGGGGATGACTCGACTAAAAGGTACGTCTTATGGGAATCAAGGGAAAAGACTCGACAAAAAGGTACGTTTTCTAGGAATCAAAGGAAATGACTCAACAAAAAGATACGTCTTATAGGAATCAAAGGAGATGACTCAACTAAAAGGTACGTCTTATAGGAATCTAAGGGGATGACTCGACTTAAAGGTACATCTTATAGGAATCAAGGAAAATGACTCGACTAAAAGGTACGTCTTCAAGGAATCAAAGGAAATAACTCAACTAAAAGGTACGTCTTATAGGAATCAAAGGGGATGACTCGACTAAAAGGTACGTCTTATAGGAATAGAAGGGGATGACTCGACTAAAAGGTACGTCATATAGGAATCAAAGTAAATAACTCGACTAAAAGGTACGTATTCCAGGGGTCAAAGGGGATGACTCGACTAAAAGGTACGTCTTATAGGAATCAAAGGGGATGACTCAAATAAAAGAAACGTCTTATAGGAATCAAAAGGGATGACTCGACTACAAGAAACGTCATGTAGGAATCAAAGGAAATGACTCGACTAAAAGGTACATCCTCTAGGGGTCAAAGGGGATGACTAGACTAAAAGATACGTCTTCTAGGGGTCAAGGGGGAATGATTCGACTAAAAGGTACGTCTTATAGGAATCAAGAGGTATAACTCGACTAAAAGGTATGTCATAAATGAATCAAAGGGGATGACTCGACTAAAAGGTACGTCTAATAGGAATCAAAGGGAATGACTCGACTAACAGGTAATTCTAAAAGGAATCAAGGGAAATGACTCGACTAAAAGATACGTCTTCTAGGAATCAAAGGGAATGACTCGACTAAAAAATATGTTTTATAGTAATCAAAGGGGATGACTCGACTAAAAGGTACGTCTTATAGGAATCAAAGAGGATGACTCGACTAAAAGGTATGTCTTATAGGAATCAAATGGGATGACTCGACTAAAAGGTACGTCTTCTAGGAATCAAATAGGATGACTCGACTAAAAGGTATGTCTTATAGGAATCAAAGGGGATGACTCGACTAAAAGGTACGTCTTATAGGAATCAAAGGGGATGACTCGACTAAAACGTACGTCTTATAGGAATCAAGTGAAATAACTCGACTAAAAGGTACGTCTTCAAGGAATCAAAGAAAATGGCTCGACTAAAAGGTACGTCTTATAGGAATCAAAGGAGATGTCTCGACTAAAAGGTACGTTTTATAGGCATCAAAGGGGATGACTCGACTAAAAGGTACGTCTTATAGGAATCAAGGGAAATGACTTGACTAAAAGGTACGTCTTCAAGGAATCAAAGGAAAAGACTCAACTAAAAGGTACGTCATATAGGAATCAAAGGGGATGACTCGACTAAAAGGTACGTATTCTAGGGGTCAACGTGGTTGACTCGACTAAAAGGTACGTCTTATAGGAATCAAAGGAAATGACTCGACTAAAAGGTACGTCTTGTAGGAATCAAAGGAAATGACTCAACTAAAAGATACGTCTTATAGGAATCAAAGGGGATGACTCGACTAAAAGGTACGTCTTATAGGAATAGAAGGGGATGACTCGATTAAAAGATACATCATATAGGAATCAAAGTAAATAACTCGACTAAAAGGTACGTATTCCAGGGGTCAAAGGGAATGACTCGACTAAAAGGTACGTCTTATAGGAATCAAAGGGGATGACTCAACTAAAAGGTACGTCTTATAGTAATAAAAAGGGATGACTTGACTAAAAGAAACGTCATGTAGGAATCAAAGGAAATGACTCGACTAAACGGTACATCTTCTAGGGGTCAAAGGGGATGACTCGACTAAAAGATACGTCTTCTAGGGGTCAAGGGGGAATGATTCGACTAAAAGGTACGTCTTATAGGAATCAAGAGGTATAACTCGACTAAAAGGTATGTCTTATAGGAATCAAAGGGGATGACTCGACTAAAAGGTACGTCATATAGGAATCAAAGGGGATGAATCGACTAAAAGGTACGTCTAAAAGGAATCAAGGGAAATGACTCGACTAAAAGATACGTCTTCTACGAATCAAAGGGAATGACTCGACTAAAAGGTATGTTTTATAGTAATCAAAGGGGATGACTCGACTAAAAGGTACGTCTTATAGGAATCAAAGGGGATGAATCGACTAAAAGGTATGTCTTATAGGAATCAAATGGGATGACTCGACTAAAAGGTACGTCTTCTAGGAATCAAATGGGATAACTCGACTAAATGGTACGTCTTATAGGAATCAAAGGGGATGACTCGACTAAAAGGTACGTCTTATAGGAATCAAAGAGGATGACTCGACTAAAAGGTATGTCTTATAGGAATCAAGTGAAATGACTCGACTAAAAGGTACGTCTTCAAGGAATCAAAGGAAATGGCTCGACAAAAAGGTACGTCTTATAGGAATCAAAGGAGATGTCTCGACTAAAAGGTACGTCTTATAGGAATCAAAGGGGATGACTCGACTAAAAGGTACGTCTTATAGGAATCAAGGGAAATGACTTGACTAAATGGTACGTCTTCAAGGAATCAAAGGAAATGACTCAACTAAAAGGTACGTCATATAGGAATCAAAGGGGATGACTCGACTAAAAGGTACGTCTTATAGGAATCAAAGGGGATGACTCGACTAAAAGGTACGTCTTATAGGAATCAAAGGAAATGACTCAACTAAAAGGTACGTCTTGTAGGAATCAAAGGAAATGACTCGACTAAAAGGTACGTCTTCTAGGGGTAAAGGGGATGACTCGACTAAAAGGTATGTCTTATAGGAATCAAAGGGGATGACTCGACTAAAAGGTACGTCTTATAGGAATCAAAGGGGCTAACTCGACTAAAAGGTACGTCTTATAGGAATCAAGTGAAATGACTCGACTAAAAGGCACATCTTTTAGGAATCAAAGGGGATGACTCGACTAAAAGGTACGTCTTATAGGAATCAAAGGTGTTGACTCGACCAAAAGGTACGTCTTATAGGAATCCAAGGGGATGACTCGACTAAAAGGTACGTCTTATAGGAATCAAAGTGGATGACTCGACTAAATGGTATGTCTTATAGGAATCAAACGAAATGACTCGACTAAAAGGTACGTCTCATAGGAATCAAAGGGGATGACTCAACTAAAAGGTAAGTCTTATAGGAATCAAAGGGGATGAATCGACTAAAAGGTATGTTTTATTGTAATCAAAGGGGATGACTCGACTAAAAGGTACGTCTTATAGGAATCAAGGGAACTGACTCGACTAAAAGGTACGTTTTCTAGGAATCAAAGGAAATGACTCAACTAAAAGGTACGTCATATACGAATCAAAGGAGATGACTCAACTAAAAGGTACGTCTTATAGGAATCTAAGGGGATTACTCGACTAAAAGGTACGTCTTACAGGAATCAAGGGAATTGACTCGACTAAAAGCTACGTCTTCAAGGAATCAAAGGAAATGACTAAACTAAAAGGTACGTCTTATAGGAATCAAAGGGGATGACTCGACTAAAAGGTACGTCTTATAGGAATCAAAGGGGATGACTCAACTAAAAGGTACGTCCTAAAGGAATCAAAGGAAATGACTCGACTAAAAGGTACATATTCTAGGGGTCAAAGGGGATGACTCGACTAAAAGGTACGTCTTATAGGAATCAAAGGGGATGACTCGACTAAAAGGTATGTTTTATAGGAATCAAAAGGAATAACTCGACTAAAAGATACGTCATATAGGAATCAAATGAAATGACTCGACTAAAAGGTACGTCTTCTAGGGGTCAAAGGGGATGACTCAACTAAATTGTACGTCTTCTAGGGTTCAAGGGGGAATGTTTCGACTTAAAGGTACGTCTTATAGGAATCAAGAGGAATAACTCAAATAAAAGGTATGTCTTATAGGAATCAAAGGGGATGACTCGACTAAAAGGTACGTCTTATAGGAATCAAAGGGAATGACTCGACTAAAAGGTACGTCTTAAAGGAATCAAGGGAAATGACTCGACTAAAAGGTACGTCTTCTAGGAATCAAAGGGAATGACTCGACAAAAAGGTACGTCTTATAGGAATCAAAGGGGATGACTCGACTAAAAGGTACGTCTTATAGGAATCAAAGGGGATGACTCGACTAAAAGGTACGTCTTATAGGAATCAAGGGATGTGACTTGACTAAAAGGTACGTCTTCTAGGAATCAAAGGGGACGACTCGACTAAAAGGTACATCTTATAGGAATCAAAGGGGATGACTCGACTAAAAGGTATGTCTTGTAGGAATCAAAGGGGAAGACTCAACTAAAAGGTACGTCTTATAGGAATCAAGTTAATTGACTCGACTAAAAGGTACGTCTTCTAGGAATCAAAGGAAATGACTTAACTAAAAGGTACGTCTTATAGAAATCAAAGGAGATGACTTGACTAATAGGTACGTCTTATAGGAATCAAAGGGGATGACTCGACTAAAAGGTACATCTTATAGGAATCAAGGGAAATGACTCGACTAAAAGGTACGTCTTCAAAGAATCAAAGGAAATGACTCAACTAAAAGGTACGTCTTATAGGAATCAAAGGGGATGACTCGACTAAAATATATGTATTCTAGGGGTAAAAGGGGATGACTCGACTAAAAGGTAAGTCTTATAGGAATCAAAGAAAATGACTCGACTAAAAGGTACGTCTTATAGGAATCAAAGGAAATGACTCGACTAAAAGGTACGTCTTCTAGGGGTCAAAGGGGATGACTCGACTAAAAGGTACGTCTTATAAGAATCAAAGGGGATGACTCGACTAAAATGTACGTCTTATAGGAATCAAAGGGAATGACTCGACTATAAGGTACGTCTTTTAGGAATCAAAGGGGATGACTCGACCAAAAGGTATGTCTTATAGGAATCTAAGGGGATGACTCGACTAAAAGGTACATCTTATAGGAATCAAAAGGGATAACTCGACTAAAAGATACGTCATATAGGAATCAAATGAAATGACTCGACTAAAAGGTACGTCTTCTAGGGGTCAAAGGGGATGACTCAACTAAAAGGTACGTCTTCTAGGGTTCAAGGGGGAATGTTTCGACTAAAAGGTACGTCTTATAGGAATCAAGAGGAATAACTCAAATAAAAGGTATGTCTTATAGGAATCAAAGGGGATGACTCGACTAAAAGGTACGTCTTATAGGAATCAAAGGGAATGACTCGACTAAAAGGTACGTCTTAAAGGAATCAAGGGAAATGACTCGACTAAAAGGTACGTCTTCTAGGAATCAAAGGGAATGACTCGACTAAAAGGTACGTCTTATAGGAATCAAAGGGGATGACTCGACTAAAAGGTACGTCTTATAGGAATCAAAGGGGATGACTCGACTAAAAGGTACGTCTTATAGGAATCAAGGGATGTGACTTGACTAAAAGGTACGTCTTCTAGGAATCAAAGGGGATGACTCGACTAAAAGGTACATCTTATAGGAATCAAAGGGGATGACTCGACTAAAAGGTATGTCTTGTAGGAATCAAAGGGGAAGACTCGACTAAAAGGTACGTCATATAGGAATCAAGTTAATTGACTCGACTAAAAGGTACGTCTTCTAGGAATCAAAGGAAATGACTTAACTAAAAGGTACGTCTTATAGAAATCAAAGGAGATGACTTGACTAATAGGTACGTCTTATAGGAATCAAAGGGGATGACTCGACTAAAAGATACATCTTATAGGAATCAAGGGAAATGACTCGACTAAAAGGTACGTCTTCAAAGAATCAAAGGAAATGACTCAACTAAAAGGTACGTCTTATAGAAATCAAAGGGGATGACTCGACTAAAATATATGTATTCTAGGGGTAAAAGGGGATGACTTCACTAAAAGGTAAGTCTTATAGGAATCAAAGAAAATGACTCGACTAAAAGGTACGTCTTATAGGAATCAAAGGAAATGACTCGACTAAAAGGTACGTCTTCTAGGGGTCAAAGGGGATGACTCGACTAAAAGGTACGTCTTATAAGAATCAAAGGGGATGACTCGACTAAAATGTACGTCTTATAGGAATCAAAGGGAATGACTCGACTATAAGGTACGTCTTTTAGGAATCAAAGGGGATGACTCGACCAAAAGGTATGTCTTATAGGAATCTAAGGGGATGACTCGACTAAAAGGTACGTCTTATAGGAATCAAAGTGGATTACTCGACTAAAAGGTACGCCTTATAGGAATCAAGGGAAATGACTCGACTAAAAGGTACGTGTTATAGGAATCAAAGGGGATGACTCGACTGAAAGGTACGTCTTATAGGAATCAAAGGGGATGACTCGACTTAAAGGTACGTCTTATAGGAATCAAAGGTAATGACTCGACAAAAAAGTACGTCTTCTAGGGGTCAAAGGGGAAGACTTTACTAAAAGGTACGTCTTATAGGAATCAAAGGGGATGACTCAACTAAAAGGTACGTCTTATTGGAATCAAAGGGGATGACTCGACTAAAAGGTACGTCTTATAGGAATCAAGTGAAATAACTCGACTAAAAGGTACGTCTTCAAGGAATCAAAGGAAATGGCTCGACTAAAAGGTACGTCTTATAGGAATCAAAGGAGATGTCTCGACTAAAAGGTACGTCTTATAGGAATCAAAGGGGATGACTCGACTAAAAGGTACGTCTTATAGGAATCAAGGGAAATGACTTGACTAAAAGGTACGTCTTCAAGAAATCAAAGGAAATGACTCAACTAAAAGGTACGTCATATAGGAATCAAATGGGATGACTCGACTAAAAGGTACGTATTCTAGGGGTCAACGTGGATGACTCGACTAAAAGGTACGTCTTATAGGAATCAAAGGAAATGACTCGACTAAAAGGTACGTCTTGTAGGAATCAAAGGAAATGACTCAACTAAAAGATACGTCTTATAGGAATCAAAGGGGATGGCTCGACTAAAAGGTACGTCTTATAGGAATAGAAGGGGATGACACGACTAAAAGGTACGTCATATAGGAATCAAAGTAAATAACTCGACTAAAAGGTACGTATTCCAGGGGTCAAAGGGGATGACTCGACTAAAAGGTACGTCTTATAGGAATCAAAGGGGATGACTCAACTAAAAGGTACGTCTTATAGGAATCAAAAGGGATGACTCGACTAAAAGAAACGTCATGTAGGAATCAAAGGAAATGACTCGACTAAACGGTACATCTTCTAGGGGTCAAAGGGGATGACTCGACTAAAAGATACGTCTTCTAGGGGTCAAGGGGGAATGATTCGACTAAAAGGTACGTCTTATTGGAATCAAGAGTTATAACTCGACTAAAAGGTATGTCTTATAGGAATCAAAGGGGATGACTCGACTAAAAGGTACGTCTAATAGGAATCAAAGGGAATGACTCGACTTACAGGTAATTCTAAAAGGAATCAAGGGAAATGACTCGACTAAAAGATACGTCTTCTACGAATCAAAGGGAATGACTCGACTAAAAGGTATGTTTTATAGTAATCAAAGGGGATGACTCGACTAAATGGTACGTCTTATAGGAATCAAAGGGGATGACTCGACTAAAAGGTATGTCTTATAGGAATCAAATGGGATGACTCGACTAAAAGGTACGTCTTCTAGGAATCAAATGGGATGACTCGACTAAAAGGTACGTCTTATAGGAATCAAAGGGGATGACTCGACTAAAAGGTACGTCTTATAGGAATCAAAGAGGATGACTCGACTAAAAGGTACGTCTTATAGGAATCAAGTGAAATGACTCGACTAAAAGGTACGTCTTCAAGGAATCAAAGGAAATGGCTCGACTAAAAGGTACGTCTTATAGGAATCAAAGGAGATGTCTCAACTAAAAGGTACGTCTTATAGGAATCAAAGGGGATGACTCGACTAAAAGGTACGTCTTATAGGAATCAAGGGAAATGACTTGACTAAAAGGTACGTCTTCAAGGAATCAAAGGAAATGACTCAACTAAAAGGTACGTCATATAGGAATCAAAGGGGATGACTCGACTAAAAGGTACGTCTTATAGGAATCAAAGGGCATGACTCGACTAAAAGGTACGTCTTATAGGAATCAAAGGAAATGACTCGTCTAAAAGGTACGTCTTGTAGGAATCAAAGGAAATGACTCGACTAAAAGGTACGTCTTCTAGGGGTAAAGGGGGAATGTTTCGACTAAAAGGTACGTCTTATAGGAATCAAGAGGAATAACTCAAATAAAAGGTATGTCTTATAGGAATCAAAGGGGATGACTCGACTAAAAGGTACGTCTTATAGGAATCAAAGGGAATGACTCGACTAAAAGGTACGTCTTAAAGGAATCAAGGGAAATGACTCGACTAAAAGGTACGTCTTCTAGGAATCAAAGGGAATAACTCGACTAAAAGGTACGTCTTATAGGAATCAAAGGGGATGACTCGACTAAAATGTACGTCTTATAGGAATCAAAGGGGATGACTCGACTAAAAGGAACGTCTTATAGGAATCAAGGGAAGTGACTTGACTAAAAGGTACGTCTTCTAGGAATCAAAGGGGATGACTCGACTAAAAGGTACATCTTATAGGAATCAAAGGGGATGACTCGAATAAAAGGTATGTCTTGTAGGAATCAAAGAGGAAGACTCGACTAAATGGTACGTCTTATAGGAATCAAGTTAATTGACTCGACTAAAAGGTATGTCTTCTAGGAATCAAAGGAAATGACTTAACTAAAAGGTACGTCTTATAGAAATCAAATGAGATGACTTGACTAATAGGTACGTCATATAGGAATCAAAGGGGATGACTCGACTAAAAGGTACATCTTATAGGAATCAAGGGAAATGACCTGACTAAAAGGTACGTCTTCAAAGAATCAAAGGAAATGACTCAACTAAAAGGTACGTCTTATAGGAATCAAAGGGGATGACTCGACTAAAATATATGTATTCTAGGGGTCAAAGGGGATGACTCGACTAAAAGGTAAGTCTTATAGGAATCAAAGAAAATGACTCGACTAAAAGGTACGTCTTATAGGAATCAAAGGAAATGACTCGACTAAAAGGTACGTCTTCTAGGGGTCAAAGGGGATGACTCGACTAAAAGGTACGTCTTATAAGAATCAAAGGGGATGACTCGACTAAAATGTACGTCTTATAGGAATCAAAGGGAATGACTCGACTATAAGGTACGTCTTTTAGGAATCAAAGGGGATGACTCGACCAAAAGGTATGTCTTATAGGAATCTAAGGGGATGACTCGACTAAAAGGTACGTCTTATAGGAATCAAAGTGGATTACTCGACTAAAAGGTACGTCTTATAGGAATCAAGGGAAATGACTCGACTAAAAGGTACGTGTTATAGGAATCAAAGGGGATGACTCGACTAAAAGGTACGTCTTATAGGAATCAAAGGGGATGACTCGACTTAAAGGTACGTCTTATAGGAATCAAAGGAAATGACTCGACAAAAAAGTACGTCTTCTAGGGGTCAAAGGGGAAGACTTTACTAAAAGGTACGTCTTATAGGAATCAAAGGGTATGACTCGACTATAAGGTACGTCTTATAGGAATCAAGGGCAATGAATCGACTAAAAGGTACGTCTTTTAGGAATCAAAGGGGATGACTCGACCAAAAGGTATGTCTTATAGGAATCCAAGGGGATGACTCGACTAAAAGGTACGTCTTATAGGAATCAAAGTGGATTACTCGACTAAAAGGTACGTCTTATAGGAATCAAGGGAAATGACTCGACTAAAAGGTACGTCTTATAGGAATCAAAGGGGATGACTCGACTAAAAGTTTTGTCTTATAGGAATCAAAGGGGATGACTCGACTTAAAGGTACGTCTAATAGGAATCAAAGGAAATGACTCGACAAAAAAGTACGTCTTCCAGGGGTCAAAGGGGATGACTTGACTAAAAGGTACGTCTTAGAAGAATCAAAGGGGATGACTCGACTAAAAGTTACGTCTTCTAGGAATCAAAGGGGATGACACGACTAAAAGGTACGTCTTATAGGAATCAATGGGGATAAATCGACTAAAAGGTACGTCTTATAGGAATCAAAGGGGATGACTCGACTAAAAGGTACGTTTTATAGGAATTAAAGGGGATGACTCGACTAAAAGGTGCGTCTTATAGGAATCAAGGGAAATGACTCGACTAAAAGGTTCATTTTCTTGGAATCAAAGGAAATGACTCAACTAAAAGCTACGTCTTATTGGAATCAAAGGAGATCAATCAACTAAAAGGTACGTCTTATAGGAATCAAAGGGGATGACTCGACTAAAATATATGTATTCTAGGGGACAAAGGGGATGACTCGACTAAAAGGTAAGTCTTATAGGAATCAAAGAAAATGACTCGACTAAAAGGTACGTCTTATAGGAATCAAAGGAAATGACTCGACTAAAAGGTACGTCTTCTACGGGTCAAAGGTGATGACTCGACTAAAAGGTACGTCTTATAGGAATCAAAGGGGATGACTCGACTAAAATGTACGTCTTATAGGAATCAAAGGGAATGACTTGACTATAAGGTACGTCTTTTAGGAATAAAAGGGGATGACTCGACCAAAAGGTATGTCTTATAGGAATCCTAGGGGATGACTCGACTAAAAGGTACGTCTTATAGGAATCAAAGTGGATTACTCGACTAAAAGGTACGTCTTATAGGAATCAAGGGAAATGACTCGACTAAAAGGTACGTCTTGTAGGAATCAAAGGGGATGACTCGACTAAAAGTTACGTCTTATAGGAATCAAAGGGGATGACTCGACATAAAGGTACGTCTTATAGGAATCAAAGGAAATGACTCGACAAAAAAGTACGTCTTCTAGGGGTCAAAGGGGATGACTTGACTAAAAGGTACGTCTTAGAGGAATCAAAGGGGATGACTCGACTAAAAGGTACGTCTTCTAGGAATCAAAGGGGATGACTCGACTAAAAGGTATGTCTTATAGGAATCAATGGGGATAAATCGACTAAAAGGTACGTCTTATAGGAATCAAAGGGGATGACTCGACTAAAAGGTACGTTTTATAGGAATTAAAGGGGATGACTTGACTAAAAGGTACGTCTTATAGGAATCAAGGGAAATGACTCGACTAAAAGGTTCATTTTCTTGGAATCAAAGGAAATGACTCAACTAAAAGCTACGTCTTATTGGAATCAAAGGAGATGACTCAACTAAAAGGTACGTCTTATAGAAATCTAAGGGGATGACTCGACTAAAAGGTACATCTTATAGGAATTAAGGAAAATGACTCGACTAAAAGGTACGTCTTCAAGGAATCAAAGGAAATGACTCAACTAAAAGATACGTCTTATAGGAATCAAAGGGTATGACTCGACTAAAAGGTACGTCTTACAGGAATCAAAGGGGATGACTCGACTAAAAGGTACGTCATATAGGAATCAATGTAAATAACTCGACTAAAAGGTACGTATTCCAGGGGTCAAAGGGGATGACTTGACTATAAGGTACGTCTTATTGGAATCAAAGGGGATGACTCGACTAAAAGGTACGTCTTATAGGAATCAAATTGGATGACTCGACTAAAAGAAACGTTTTATAGGAATCAAAGGAAATGACTCGACTAAAAGGTACATCTTCTAGGGGTCAAAAGGGATGACTCGACTAAAAGGTACGTCTTCTAGGGGTCAAGGGGGAATGATTCGACTAAAAGGTACGTCTTATAGGAATCAAGAGGTATAACTCGACTAAAAGGTATGTCTTATAGGAATCAAAGGGGATGACTCGACTAAAAGGTACGTCTTATAGGAATCAAAGGGGATGACTCGACTAAAAGGTAATTCTAAAAGGAATCAAGGGAAATGACTCGACTAAAAGGTACGTCTTATAGAAATCAAAGGGGATGACTCGACTAAAAGGTACGTCTTATAGGAACATAAAGGGATGACTCGACTAAAAGGTATGTCTTATAGGAATCAAAGGGGATGACTCGACTAAAAGGTACATCTTCTAGGAATCAAATGGGATGACTCGACTAAAAGGTACGTCTTATAGGAATCAAAGGGGATGACTCGACTAAAAGAAACGTGTTATAGGAATCAAGGGAAATGACTCGACTAAAAGGTACGTCTTCAAGGAATCAAAGGAAATGACTCAACTAAAAGGTACGTCATATAGGAATCAAAAGGGATGACTCGACTAAAAGGTACGTATTCAAGGGGTCAACGTGGATGACTCGACTAAAAGGTACGTCTTATTGGAATCAAAGGAAATGACTCGACTAAATGGTACGTCCTGTAGGAATCAAAGGAAATGACTCGACTAAAAGGTACGTCTTCTAGGGGTAAAGGGGATGACTCGACTAAAAGGTACGTCTTATAGGAATCAAAGGGGATGACTCGACTAAAAGGTACGTCTTATAGGAATCAAAGGGGCTAACTCGACTAAAAGGTACGTCTTATAGGAATCAAGCGAAATGACTCGACTAAAAGGCACTTCTTTTAGGTATCAAAGGGGATGACTCGACTAAAAGGTACGTCTTATAGGAATCAAAGGTGATGACTCGACCAAAAGGGACGTCTTATAGGAATCCAAGAGGATGACTCGACTAAAAGGTACGTCTTATAGGAATCAAGGGAAATGACTCGACTAAAAGGTACGTCTTGTAGGAATCAAAGGGGATGACTCGACTAAAAGTTACGTCTTATAGGAATCAAAGGGGATGACTCGACATAAAGGTACGTCTTATAGGAATCAAAGGAAATGACTCGACAAAAAAGTACGTCTTCTAGGGGTCAAAGGGGATGACTTGACTAAAAGATACGTCTTAGAGGAATCAAAGGGGATGACTCGACTAAAAGGTACGTCTTCTAGGAATCAAAGGGGATGACTCGACTAAAAGGTATGTCTTATAGGAATCAATGGGGATAAATCGACTAAAAGGTACGTCTTATAGGAATCAAAGGGGATGACTCGACTAAAAGGTACGTTTTATAGGAATTAAAGGGGATGACTTGACTAAAAGGTACGTCTTATAGGAATCAAGGGAAATGACTCGACTAAAAGGTTCATTTTCTTGGAATCAAAGGAAATGACTCAACTAAAAGCTACGTCTTATTGGAATCAAAGGAGATGACTCAACTAAAAGGTACGTCTTATAGAAATCTAAGGGGATGACTCGACTAAAAGGTACATCTTATAGGAATTAAGGAAAATGACTCGACTAAAAGGTACGTCTTCAAGGAATCAAAGGAAATGACTCAACTAAAAGATACGTCTTATAGGAATCAAAGGGTATGACTCGACTAAAAGTTACGTCTTACAGGAATCAAAGGGGATGACTCGACTAAAAGGTACGTCATATAGGAATCAATGTAAATAACTCGACTAAAAGGTACGTATTCCAGGGGTCAAAGGGGATGACTTGACTATAAGGTACGTCTTATTGGAATCAAAGGGGATGACTCGACTAAAAGGTACGTCTTATAGGAATCAAATTGGATGACTCGACTAAAAGAAACGTTTTATAGGAATCAAAGGAAATGACTCGACTAAAAGGTACATCTTCTAGGGGTCAAAAGGGATGACTCGACTAAAAGGTACGTCTTCTAGGGGTCAAGGGGGAATGATTCGACTAAAAGGTACGTCTTATAGGAATCAAGAGGTATAACTCGACTAAAAGGTATGTCTTATAGGAATCAAAGGGGATGACTCGACTAAAAGGTACGTCTTATAGGAATCAAAGGGGATGACTCGACTAAAAGGTAATTCTAAAAGGAATCAAGGGAAATGACTCGACTAAAAGGTACGTCTTATAGAAATCAAAGGGGATGACTCGACTAAAAGGTACGTCTTATAGGAACATAAAGGGATGACTCGACTAAAAGGTATGTCTTATAGGAATCAAAGGGGATGACTCGACTAAAAGGTACATCTTCTAGGAATCAAATGGGATGACTCGACTAAAAGGTACGTCTTATAGGAATCAAAGGGGATGACTCGACTAAAAGAAACGTGTTATAGGAATCAAGGGAAATGACTCGACTAAAAGGTACGTCTTCAAGGAATCAAAGGAAATGACTCAACTAAAAGGTACGTCATATAGGAATCAAAAGGGATGACTCGACTAAAAGGTACGTATTCAAGGGGTCAACGTGGATGACTCGACTAAAAGGTACGTCTTATTGGAATCAAAGGAAATGACTCGACTAAATGGTTCGTCCTGTAGGAATCAAAGGAAATGACTTGACTAAAAGGTACGTCTTCTAGGGGTAAAGGGGATGACTCGACTAAAAGGTACGTCTTATAGGAATCAAAGGGGATGACTCGACTAAAAGGTACGTCTTATAGGAATCAAAGGGGCTAACTCGACTAAAAGGTACGTCTTATAGGAATCAAGCGAAATGACTCGACTAAAAGGCACTTCTTTTAGGTATCAAAGGGGATGACTCGACTAAAAGGTACGTCTTATAGGAATCAAAGGTGATGACTCGACCAAAAGGGACGTCTTATAGGAATCCAAGAGGATGACTCGACTAAAAGGTACGTCTTATAGGAATCAAAGTGGATGACTCGACTAAATCGTATGTCTTATAGGAATCAAACGAAATAACTCGACTAAAAGGTACGTCTTATAGAAATCAAAGGTGATGACTCAACTAAAAGGTAAGTCTTATAGGAATCAAAGGGGATGACACGACTAAAAGGTATGTTTTATAAGAATCAAAGGGGATGACTCGACTAAAATGTACGTCTTATAGGAATCAAGGGAACTGACTCGACTAAAAGGTACGTTTTCTAGGAATCAAAGGAAATAACTCAACTAAAAGGTACGTCATATACGAATCAAAGGAGATGACTCAACTAAAAGGTACGTCTTATAGGAATCTAAGGGGATGACTCGACTAAATGGTACGTCTTATAGGATTCAAGGGAAATGACTCGACTAAAAGCTACGTCTTCAAGGAATCAAAGGAAATGACTCAACTAAAAGGTACGTCTTATAGGAATCAAAGGGGATGACTGGACTAAAAGGTACGTCTTATAGTAATCAAAGGGGATGACTCAACTAAAAGGTACGTCTTATAGGAATCAAAGGATATGACTCGACTAAAAGGTACATATTCTAGGGGTCAAAGGGGATGACCCGACTAAAAGGTACATCTTCTAGGGGTCAAGGGGGAATGATTCGACTAAAAGGTACGTCTTATAGGAATCAAGAGGTATAACTCGACTAAAAGGTATGTCTTATAGGAATCAAAGGGGATGACTCGACTAAAAGGTACGTCTTATAGGAATCAAAGAGGATGACTCGACTAAAAGGTAATTCTAAAAGGAATCAAGGGAAATGACTCGACTAAAAGGTACGTCTTCTAGGAATTAAAGGGAATGACTCGACTAAAAGGTACGTCTTATAGTAATCAAAGGGGATGACTCGACTAAAAGG
The DNA here is from genome assembly GCA_030864215.1 of Capsicum pubescens. Lineage (NCBI taxonomy): Eukaryota > Viridiplantae > Streptophyta > Magnoliopsida > Solanales > Solanaceae > Capsicum > Capsicum pubescens. Next base: position 268,389,548 of record CM061545.1, on the reverse strand, counting down.
TACGTCTTATAGGAATCAAAGGGGATGACTCGACTAAAAGGTATGTCTTATAGGAATCAAAGGGGATGACTCGACTAAAAGGTACATCTTCTAGGAATCAAATGGGATGACTCGACTAAAAGGTACGTCTTATAGGAATCAAAGGGGATGACTCGACTAAAAGGTACGTCTTACAAGAATCAAGGGAAACGACTCGACTAAAAGGTACGTCTTCAAGGAATCAAAGGAAATAACTCAACTAAAAGGTACGTCATATAGGAATCAAAGGGGATGACTCGACTAAATGGTACGTATTCTAGGGGTCAACGTGGATGACTCGACTAAAAGCTACGTCTTATATGAATCAAAGAAAATGACTCGACTAAAAGGTACGTCTTGTAGGAATCAAAGAAAATGACTCGACTAAAAGGTACGTCTTCTAGGGGTAAAGGGGATGAATCGACTAAAAGGTACGTCTTATAGGCATCAAAGGGGATGACTCGACTAAAAGGTACGTCTTATAGAAATCAAAGGGGCTAACTCGACTAAAAGGTACGTCTTATAGGAATCAAGAGAAATGACTCGACTAAAAGGCACATCTTTTAGGAATCAAAGGGGATGACTCGACTAAAAGGTACGTCTTATAGGAATTAAAGGTGATGACTCGACCAAAAGGTACGTCTTATAGGAATCCAAGAGGATGACTCGACTAAATGGTACGTCTTATAGGAATCAAAGTGGATGACTCGACTAAATGGTATGTCTTATTGGAATCAAACGAAATGTCTCGACTATAAGGTACGTCTTATAGGAATCAAAGGGGATGACTCAACTAAAAGGTAAGTCTTATAGGAATCAAAGGGGATGACACGACTAAAAGGTATGTTTTATAAGAATCAAAGGGGATGACTCGACTAAAAGGTACGTCTTATAGGAATCAAGGGATCTGACTGGACTAAAAGGTACGTTTTCTAGGAATCAAAGGAAATGACTCAACTAAAAGGTACATCATATACGAATCAAAAATGATGACTCAACTAAAAGGTACGTCTTTTAGGAATCTAAGGGGATGACTCGACTAAATGGTACGTCTTATAGGAATCAAGGGAAATGACTCGACAAAAAGCTACGTCTTCAAGGAATCAAAGGAAATGACTCAACTAAACGGTACGTCTTATAGGAATCAAAGGGGATGACTCGACTAAAAGGTATGTCTTATAGGAATCAAAGGGGATGACTCAACTAATAGGTACGTCTTATAGAAATCAAGTGAAATGACTCGACTAAAAGGTACGTTTTCTAGGAATCAAAGGGGATGACTCGACTAAAAGGTACGTCTTATAGGAATCAATGGGGATAAATCGACTAAAAGGTACGTCTTATAGGAATCGAAGGGGATGACTTGACTAGAAGGTACGTTTTATAGGAATTAAAGGGGATGACTCGACTAAAAGGTACGTCATATAGGAATCAAGGGAAATGACTCGACTAAAAGGTACATTTTCTTGGAATCAAAGGAAATGACTCAACTAAAAGCTACGTCTTATTGGAATCAAAGGAGATGACTCAACTAAAAGGTACGTCTTATAGAAATCTAAGGGGATGACTCGACTAAAAGGTACATCATATAGGAATCAAGGAAAATGACACGACTAAAAGGTACGTCTTCAAGGAATCAAAGGAAATGACTCAACTAAAAGGTACGTCTTATAGGAAACAAAGCGGATGACTCGACTAAAAGGTACGTCTTATAGGAATCAAAGGGGATGACTCGACTAAAAGGTACGTCATATAGGAATCAATGTAAATAACTTGACTAAAAGGTACGTATTCCAGATGTCAAAGGGGATGACTCGACTATAAGGTACGTCTTATTGGAATCAAAGGGGATGACTCGACTAAAAGGTACGTCTTATAGGAATCAAAAGGGATGACTCGACTAAAAGAAAAGTTTTATAGGAATCAAAGGAAATGACTCGACTAAAAGGTACATCTTCTAGGGGTCAAAGGGGTTGACTCGACTAATAGGTACGTCTTCTAGGGGTCAAGGGGGAATGATTCGACTAAAAGATACGTCTTATAGGAATCAAGAGGTGTAACTCGACTAAAAGGTATGTCTTATAGGAATCAAAGGGGATGACTCGACTAAAAGGTACGTTTTATAGGAATCAAAGGGGATAACTCGACTAAAAAGTAATTCTAAAAGGAATCAAGGGAAATGACTCGACTAAAAGGCACGTCTTCTAGGAATCAAAGGGAATGATTCGACTAAATGGTACGTCTTATAGTAATCAAAGGGGATGACTCGACTAAAAGGTACGTCTTATAGGAATCAAAGGGGATGACTCGACTAAAAGGTATGTCTTATAGGAATCAAAGGGGATGACTCGACTAAAAGGTACATCTTCTTGGAATCAAATGGGATGACTCGACTAAAAGGTACGTCTTATAGGAATCAAAGGGGATGACTCGACTAAAAGGAACGTCTTATAGGAATCAAGGGAAATGACTCGACTAAAAGGTACGTCTTCAAGGAATCAAAGGAAATGACTCAACTAAAAGGTACGTCATATTGGAATCAAAGGGGATGACTCGACTAAAAGGTACGTATTCTATGGGTCAACGTGGATGACTCGACTAAAAGGTACGTCTTATTTGAATCAAAGGAAATGACTCTACTAAAAGGTACGTCTTGTAGGAATCAAAGGAAATGACTCGACTAAAAGGTACGTCTTCTAGGGGTAAAGTGGATGACTCGACTAAAAGGTACGTCTAATAGGAATCAAAGGGGATGACTCGACTAAAAGGGACGTTTTATAGGAATCAAAGGGGCTAACTCGACTAAAAGGTACGTCTTATAAGAATCAAGCGAAATGACTCGACTAAAAGGCATATCTTTTAGGATGCAAAGGGGATGACACGACTAAAAGGTACATCATATAGGAATCAATGTAAATAACTCGACTAAAAGGTACGTATTCCAGGGGTCAAAGGGGATGACTCGACTATAAGGTACGTCTTATTGGAATCAAAGGGGATGACTCGACTAAAAGGTACGTCATATAGGAATCAAAAGGGATGACTCGACTAAAAGAAATGTTTTATAGGAATCAAAGGAAATGACTCGACTAAAAGGTACATCTTCTAGGGGTCAAAGGGGTTGACTCGACTAAAAGGTACGTCTTCTAGGGGTCAAGGGGGAATGATTCGTCTAAAAGATACGTCTTATATGAATCAAGAGGTGTAACTCGACTAAAAGGTATGTCTTATAGGAATCAAAGGGGATGACTCGACTAAAAGGTACGTTTTATAGGAATCAAAGGGGATAACTCGACTAAAACGTAATTCTAAAAGGAATCAAGGGAAATGACTCGACTAAAAGGCACGTCTTCTAGGAATCAAAGGGAATGATTCGACTAAATGGTACGTCTTATAGTAATCAAAGGGGATGACTCGACTAAAAGGTACGTCTTATAGGAATCAAAGGGGATGACTCGACTAAAAGGTATGTCTTATAGGAATCAAAGGGGATGACTCGACTAAAAGGTACATCTTCTTGGAATAAAATGGGATGACTCGACTAAAAGGTACGTCTTATAGGAATCAAAGGGGATGACTCGACTAAAAGGAACGTCTTATAGGAATCAAGGGAAATGACTCGACTAAAAGGTACGTCTTCAAGGAATCAAAGGAAATGACTCAACTAAAAGGTACGTCATATAGGAATCAAAGGGGATGACTCGACTAAAAGGTACGTATTCTATGGGTCAACGTGGATGACTCGACTAAAAGGTACGTCTTATTTGAATCAAAGGAAATGACTCTACTAAAAGGTACGTCTTGTAGGAATCAAAGGAAATGACTCGACTAAAAGGTACGTCTTCTAGGGGTAAAGTGGATGACTCGACTAAAAGGTACGTCTTATAGGAATCAAAGGGGATGACTCGACTAAAAGGGACGTTTTATAGGAATCAAAGGGGCTAACTCGACTAAAAGGTACGTCTTATAAGAATCAAGCGAAATGACTCGACTAAAAGGCATATCTTTTAGGATGCAAAGGGGATGACTCGACTAAAAGGTACGTCTTATAGGAATCAAAGGTGATGACTCGACAAAAAGGTACGTCTTATAGGAATCCAAGAGGATGACTCGACTAAAAGGTATGTCTTATAGGAATCAAAGTGGATGACTCGACTAAATGGTATGTCTAATAGGAATCAAATGAAATGACTCGACTAAAAGGTACGTCTTATTGGAATCACAGGGGATGACTCAACTAAAAGGTAAGTCTTATAGGAATCAAAGGGGATGACACGACTAAAAGGTATGTTTTATAAGAATCAAAGGGGATGAGTCGACTAAAAGGTACGTCTTATAGGAATCAAGGGAACTGACTCGACTAAAAGGTACGTTTTCTAGGAATCAAAGGAAATAACTCAACTAAAAGGTACGTCATATACGAATCAAAGGAGATGACTCAACTAAAAGGTACGTCTTATAGGAATCAAAGGGGATGACTCGAGTAAATGGTACGTCTTATAGGAATCAAGGGAAATGACTCGACTAAAAGCTACGTCTTTAAGGAATCAAAGGAAATGACTCAACTAAAAGGTACGTCTTATAGGAATCAAAGGGGATGACTGGACTAAAAGGTAATTCTAAAAGGAATCAAGGGAAATGACTCGACTAAAAGGTACGTCTTCTAGGAATCAAAGGGAATGACTCGACTAAAAGGTACGTCTTATAGTAATCAAAGGGGATGAATCGACTAAAAGGTACGTCTTATAGGAATCAAAGGGGATGACTCGACTAAAAGGTATGTCTTATAGGAATCAAAGGGGATGACTCGACTAAAAGGTACATCTTCTAGGAATCAAATGGGATGACTCGACTAAAAGGTACGTCTTATAGGAATCAAAGGGGATGACTCGACTAAAAGGTACGTCTTACAAGAATCAAGGGAAATGACTCGACTAAAAGGTACGTCTTCAAGGAATCAAAGGAAATAACTCAACTAAAAGGTACGTCATATAGGAATCAAAGGGGATGACTCGACTAAATGGTACGTATTCTAGGGGTCAACGTGGATGACTCGACTAAAAGGTACGTCTTATATGAATCAAAGAAAATGACTCGACTAAAAGGTACGTCTTGTAGGAATCAAAGGAAATGACTCGACTAAAAGGTACGTCTTCTAGGGGTAAAGGGGATGACTCGACTAAAAGGTACGTCTTATAGGCATCAAAGGGGATGACTCGACTAAAAGGTACGTCTTATAGAAATCAAAGGGGCTAACTCGACTAAAAGGTACGTCTTATAGGAATAAAGCGAAATGACTCGACTAAAAGGCACATCTTTTAGGAATCAAAGGGGATGACTCGACTAAAAGGTACGTCTTATAGGAATCAAAGGTGATGACTCGACCAAAAGGTACGTCTTATAGGAATCCAAGAGGATGACTCGACTAAATGGTACGTCTTATAGGAATCAAAGTGGATGACTCGACTAAATGGTATGTCTTATAGGAATCAAACGAAATGACTCGACTATAAGGTACGTCTTATAGGAATCTAAGGGGATGACTCAACTAAAAGGTAAGTCTTATAGGAATCATAGGGGATGACACGACTAAAAGGTATGTTTTATAAGAATCAAAGGGGATGACTCGACTAAAAGGTATGTCATATAGGAATCAAGGGATCTGACTGGACTAAAAGGTACGTTTTCTAGGAATCAAAGGAAATGACTCAACTAAAAGGTACGTCTTATACGAATCAAAAATGATGACTCAACTAAAAGGTACGTCTTTTAGGAATCTAAGGGGATGACTCGACTAAATGGTACGTCTTATAGGAATCAAGGGAAATGACTCGACTAAAAGCTACGTCTTCAAGGAATAAAAGAAAATGACTCAACTAAACGGTACGTCTTATAGGAATCAAAGGGGATGACTCGACTAGAAGGTATGTCTTATAGAAATCAAAGGGGATGACTCAACTAATAGGTACGTCTTATAGGAATCAAGGGAAATGACTCGACTAAAAGGTACGTCTTCTAGGAATCAAAGGGGATGACTCGACTAAAAGGTACGTCTTATAGGAATCAATGGGGATAAATCGACTAAAAGGTACGTGTTATAGGAATCGAAGGGGATGACTTGACTAGAAGGTACGTTTTATAGGAATTAAAGGGGATGACTCGACTAAAAGGTACGTCTTATAGGAATCAAGGGAAATGACTCGACTAAAAGGTACATTTTCTTGGAATCAAAGGAAATGACTCAACTAAAAGCTACGTCTTATTGGAATCAAAGGAGATGACTCAACTAAAAGGTACGTCTTATAGAAATCTAAGGGGATGACTCGACTAAAAGGTACATCATATAGGAATCAAGGAAAATGACTCGACTAAAAGGTACGTCTTCAAGGAATCAAAGGAAATGACTCAACTAAAAGGTACGTCTTATAGGAAACAAAGCGGATGACTCGACTAAAAGGTACGTCTTATAGGAATCAAAGGAGATGACTCGACTAAAAGGTACTTCATATAGGAATCAATGTAAATAACTGAACTTAAAGGTACGTATTCCAGGGGTCAAAGGGGATGACTCGACTATAAGGTACGTCTTATTGGAATCAAAGGGGATGACTCGACTAAAAGGTACGTCTTATAAAAATCAAAAGGGTTGACTCGACTAAAAGAAATGTTTTATAGGAATCAAAGGAAATGACTCCACTAAAAGGTACATCTTCTAGGGGTCAAAGGGGTTGACTCGACTAAAAGGTACGTCTTCTAGGGGTCAAGGGGGAATGATTCGACTAAAAGATACGTCTTATAGGAATCAAGAGGTATAACTCGACTAAAAGTTATGTCTTATAGGAATCAAAGGGGATGACTCGACTAAAAGGTACGTATTCTAGGGGTCAACGTGGATGACTCGACCAAAAGGTACGTCTGATATGAATCAAAGGAAATGACTCGACTAAAAGGTACGTCTTGTAGGAATCAAAGGAAATGACTCGACTAAAAGGTACGTCTTCTAGGGGTAAAGGGGATGACTAGACTAAAAGGTACGTCTTATAGGAATCAAAGGGGATGACTCGACTAAATGGTACGTCTTATAGGAATCAAAGGGGCTAACTCGACTAAAAGGTACGTCTTATAGGAATCAAGCAAAATGACTCGACTAAAAGGCACATCTTTTAGGAATCAAAGGGGATGACTCGACTAAAAGGTACGTCTTATAGGAATCAAAGGTGATGACTTGACCAAAAGGTACGTCTTATAGGAATCCAAGAGGATGACTCGACTAAAAGGTACGTCTTATAGGAATCAAAGTGGATGACTCGACTAAATGGTATGTCATATAGGAATCAAACGAAATGACTCAACTAAAAGGTACGTCTTATAGGAATCAAAGGGGATGACTCAACTAAAAGGTAAGTCTTATAGGAATCAAAGGGGATGACACGACTAAAAGGTATGTTTTATATGAATCAAAGGGGATGACTCGACTAAATGGTACGTCTTATAGGAATCAAGGGATCTGACTCGACTAAAAGGTACGTTTTCTAGGAATCAAAGGAAATGACTCAACAAAAAGGTACGTCATATACGAATCAAAGGAGATGACTCAACTAAAAGGTACGTCTTTTAGGAATCTAAGGGGATGACTCGACTAAATGGTACGTCTAATAGGAATCAAGGGAAATGACTCGACTAAAAGCTACGTCTTCTAGGAATCAAAGGAAATGACTCAACTAAAAGGTACGTCTTATAGGAATCAAAGGGGATGACTCGACTAAAAGGTACGTCTTATAGGAATCAAAGGGGATGACTCAACTAAAAGGTACGTCTTATAGTAATCAAAGGAAATGACTCGACTAAAAGGTACATATTCTAGGGGTCAAAGGGGATGACTCGAATAAAAGGTACGTCTTATAGGAATCAAGGGATCTGACTCGACTAAAAGGTACGTTTTCTAGGAATCAAAGGAAATGACTCAACAAAAAGGTACGTCATATACGAATCAAAGGAGATGACTCAACTAAAAGGTACGTCTTTTAGGAATCTAAGGGGATGACTCGACTAAATGGTACGTCTTATAGGAATCAAGGGAAATGACTCGACTAAAAGCTACGTCTTCAAGGAATCAAAGGAAATGACTCAACTACAAGGTACGTCTTATAGGAATCAAAGGTGATGACTCGACTAAAAGGTACGTCTTATAGGAATCAAAGGGGATGACTCAACTAAAAGGTACGTCTTATAGTAATCAAAGGAAATGACTCGACTAAAAGGTACATATTCTAGGGGTCAAAGGGGATGACTCGACTAAAAGGTACGTCTTCTAGGGGTCAAGGGGGAATGATTCGACTAAAAGGTACGTCTTATAGGAATCAAGAGGTATAACTCGACTAAAAGGTATGTCTTATAGGAATCAAAGGGGATGACTCGACTAAAAGGTACGTCTTATAGGAATCAATGGGGATGAACCGACTAAAAGGTAATTCTAAAAGGAATCAAGGGAAATGACTCGACTAAAAGGTACGTCTTCTAGGAATCAAAGGGAATGACTCGACTAAAAGGTACGTCTTATAGTAATCAAAGGGGATGACTCGACTAAAAGGTACGTCTTATAGGAATCAAAGGGGATGACTCGACTAAAAGATTTGTCTTATAGGAATCAAAGGGGATGACTCGACTAAAAGGTACATCTTCTAGGAATCAAATGGGATGACTCGACTAAAAGGTACGCCTTATAGGAATCAAAGGGGATGACTCGACTAAAAGGTACGTCTTACAGGAATCAAGGGAAATGACTCAACTAAAAGGTACGTCTTCAAGGAATCAAAGGAAATAACTCAACTAAAAGGCACGTCATATAGTAATCAAAGGGGATGACTCGACTAAAAGGTACGTATTCTAGGGGTCAACGTGGATGACTCGACCAAAAGGTACGTCTGATATGAATCAAATAAAATGACTCGACTAAAAGGTACGTCTTGTAGGAATCAAAGGAAATGACTCGACTAAAAGGTACGTCTTCTAGGGGTAAAGGGGATGACTCGACTAAAAGGTACGTCTTATAGGAATCAAAGGGGATGACTCGACTAAATGGTACGTCTTATAGGAATCAAAGGGGCTAACTCGACTAAAAGGTACGTCTTATAGGAATCAAGCGAAATGACTCGACTAAAAGGCACATCTTTTAGGAATCAAAGGGGATGACTCGACTAAAAGGTACGTCTTATAGGAATCAAAGGTGATGACTCGACCAAAAGGTACGTCTTATAGGAATCCAAGAGGATGACTCGACTAAAAGGTACGTCTTATAGGAATCAAAGTGGATGACTCGACTAAATGGTATGTCTTATAAGAATCAATCGAAATGACTCGACTAAAAGGTACGTCTTATAGGAATCAAAGGGGATGACTAAACTAAAAGGTAAGTCTTATAGGAATCAAAGGGGATGACACGGCTAAAAGGTATGTTTTATATGAATCAAAGGGGATGACTCGACTAAAAGGTACGTCTTATAGGAATCAAGGGATCTGACTCGACTAAAAGGTACCTTTTCTAGGAATCAAAGGAAATGACTCAACAAAAAGGTACGTCATATACGAATCAAAGGAGATGACTCAACTAAAAGGTACGTCTTTTAGGAATCTAAGGGGATGACTCGACTAAATGGTACGTCTTATAGGAATCAAGGGAAATGACTCGACTAAAAGCTACGTCTTCAAGGAATCAAAGGAAATGACTCAACTAAAAGGTACGTCTTATAAGAATCAAAGGGGATGACTCGACTCAAAGGTACGTCTTATAGGAATCAAAGGGGATGACTCAACTAAAAGGTACGTCATATAGTAATCAAGGGAAATGACTCGACTAAAAGGTACATATTCTAGGGGTCAAAGGGGATGACTCGAATAAAAGGTACGTCTTATAGGAATCAAGGGATCTGACTCGACTAAAAGTTACGTTTTCTAGGAATCAAAGGAAATGACTCAACAAAAAGGTACGTCATACACGAATCAAAGGAGATGACTCAACTAAAAGGTATGTCTTTTAGGAATCTAAGGGGATGACTCGACTAAATGGTACGTCTTATAGGAATCAAAGGGGATGACACGACTAAAAGGTATGTTTTATAAGAATCAAAGGGGATGAGTCGACTAAAAGGTACGTCTTATAGGAATCAAGGGAACTGACTCGACTAAAAGGTACGTTTTCTAGGAATCAAAGTAAATAACTCAACTAAAAGGTACGTCATATACGAATCAAAGGAGATGACTCAACTAAAAGGTACGTCTTTTAGGAATCTAAGGGGATGACTCGACTAAATGGTACGTCTTATAGGAATCAAGGGAAATGACTCGACTAAAAGCTACGTCTTCAAGGAATCAAAGGAAATGACTCAACTAAAAGGTACGTCTTCTAGGAATCAAAGGGAATGACACGACTAAAAGGTACGTCTTATAGTAATCAAAGGGGATGAATCGACTAAAAGGTATGTCTTATAGGAATCAAAGGGGATGACTCGACTAAAAGGTATGTCTTATAGGAATCAAAGGGGATGACTCGACTAAAAGTTACATCTCCTAGGAATCAAATGGGATGACTCGACTAAAAGGTACGTCTTATAGGAATCAAAGGGGATGACTCGACTAAAAGGTACGTCTTACAAGAATCAAGGGAAATGACTCGACTAAAAGGTACGTCTTCAAGGAATCAAAGGAAATAACTCAACTAAAAGGTACGTCATATAGGAATCAACGGGGATGACTCGACTAAATGGTACGTATTCTAGGGGTCAACGTGGATGACTAGACTAAAAGGTACGTCTTATATGAATCAAAGAAAATGACTCGACTAAAAGGTACGTCTTGTAGGAATCAAAGGAAATGACTCGACTAAAAGGTACGTCTTCTAGGGGTAAAGGGGATGACTCGACTAAAAGGTACGTCTTATAGGCATCAAAGGGGATGACTCGACTAAAAGGTACGTCTTATAGAAATCAAAGGGGCTAACTCGACTAAAAGGTACGTCTTATAGGAATCAAGCGAAATGACTCGACTAAAAGGCACATCTTTTAGGAATCAAAGGGGATGACTCGACTAAAAGGTACGTCTTATAGGAATCAAAGGTGATGACTCGACCAAAAGGTACGTCTTATAGGAATCCAAGAGGATGACTCGACTAAATGGTACGTCTTATAGGAATCAAAGTGGATGACTCGACTAAATGGTATGTCTTATAGGAATCAAACGAAATGACTCGACTATAAGGTACGTCTTATAGGAATCTAAGGGGATGACTCAACTAAAAGGTAAGTCTTATAGGAATCAAAGGGGATGACACGACTAAAAGGTATGTTTTATAAGAATCAAAGGGGATGACTCGACTAAAAGGTACGTCATATAGGAATCAAGGGATCTGACTGGACTAAAAGGTACGTTTTCTAGGAATCAAAGGAAATGACTCAACTAAAAGGTATGTCTTATACGAATCAAAAATGATGACTCAACTAAAAGGTACGTCTTTTAGGAATCTAAGGGGATGACTCGACTAAATGGTACGTCTTATAGGAATCAAGGGAAATGACTCGACTAAAAGCTACGTCTTCAAGGAATAAAAGAAAATGACTCAACTAAACGGTACGTCTTATAGGAATCAAAGGGGATGACTCGACTAGAAGGTATGTCTTATAGGAATCAAAGGGGATGACTCAACTAATAGGTACGTCTTATAGGAATCAAGGGAAATGACTCGACTAAAAGGTACGTCTTCTAGGAATCAAAGGGGATGACTCGACTAAAAGGTACGTCTTATAGGAATCAATGGGGATAAATCGACTAAAAGGTACGTCTTATAGGAATCGAAGGGGATGACTTGACTAGAAGGTACGTTTTATAGGAATTAAAGGGGATGACTCGACTAAAAGGTACGTCTTATAGGAATCAAGGGAAATGACTCGACTAAAAGGTACATTTTCTTGGAATCAAAGGAAATGACTCAACTAAAAGCTACGTCTTATTGGAATCAAAGGAGATGACTCAACTAAAAGGTACGTCTTATAGAAATCTAAGGGGATGACTCGACTAAAAGGTACATCATATAGGAATCAAGGAAAATGACTCGACTAAAAGGTACGTCTTCAAGGAATCAAAGGAAATGACTCAACTAAAAGGTACGTCTTATAGGAAACAAAGCGGATGACTCGACTAAAAGGTACGTCTTATAGGAATCAAAGGGGATGACTCGACTAAAAGGTACGTCATATAGGAATCAATGTAAATAACTGAACTTAAAGGTACGTATTCCAGGTGTCAAAGGGGATGACTCGACTATAAGGTACGTCTTATTGGAATCAAAGGGGATGACTCGACTAAAAGGTACGTCTTATAAAAATCAAAAGGGATGAATCGACTAAAAGAAATGTTTTATAGGAATCAAAGGAAATGACTCGACTAAAAGGTACATCTTCTAGGGGTCAAAGGGGTTGACTCGACTAAAAGGTACGTCTTCTAGGGGTCAAGGGGGAATGATTCGACTAAAAGATACGTCTTATAGGAATCAAGAGGTATAACTCGACTAAAAGATATGTCTTATAGGAATCAAAGGGGATGACTCAACTAAAAGGTACGTCTTATAGGAATCAAAGGGGATAACTCGACTAAAAGGTAATTCTAAAAGGAATCAAGGGAAATGACTCGACTAAAAGGTACGTCTTCTAGGAATCAAAGGGAATGATTCGACTAAATGGTATGTCTAATAGTAATCAAAGGGGATGACTCGACTAAAAGGTACGTCTTATAGGAATCAATGGGGATGACTCGACTAAAAGGTATGTCTTATAGGAATCAAAGGGGATGACTCGACTAAAAGGTACATCTTCTAGGAATCAAATGGGATGACTCGACTAAAAGGTACGTCTTATAGGAATAAAAGGGGATGACTCTACTAAAAGGAACGTCTTATAGGAATCAAGGGAAATGACTCGACTAAAAGGTACGTCTTCAAGGAATCAAAGGAAATGACTCAACTAAAAGGTACGTCATATAGGAATCAAAGGGGATGACTCGACTAAAAGGTACGTATTCTATGGGTCAACGTGGATGACTCGACTAAAAGGTACGTCTTATTTGAATCAAAGGGAATGTCTCTACTAAAAGGTACGTCTTATTTGAATCAAAGGAAATGACTCGACTAAAAGGTACGTCTTCTAGGGGTAAAGGGGATGACTCGACTAAAAGGTACGTCTTATACGAATCAAAGGGGATGACTCGTCTAAATGGTACGTCTTATAGGAATCAAGGGGGCTAACTCGACTAAAAGGTACGTCTTATAGGAATCAAGAGAAATGACTCGACTAAAAGGCACATCTTTTAGGAATCAAAGGGGATGACTCGACTAAAAGGTACGTCTTATAGGAATCAAAGGTGATGACTCGACCAAAAGGTACGTCTTATAGGAATCCAAGAGGATGACTCGACTAAATGGTACGTCTTATAGGAATCAAAGTGGATGACTCGACTAAATGGTATGTCTAATAGGAATCAAATGAAATGAATCGACTAAAAGGTACGTCTTATAGGAATCAAAGGGGATGACTCAACTAAAAGGTAAGTCTTATAGGAATCAAAGGGGATGACACGACTAAAAGGTATGTTTTACAAGAATCAAAGGGGATGACTCGACTAAAAGGTACGTCTTATAGGAATCAAGGGAACTGACTCGACTAAAAGGTACGTTTTCTAGGAATCAAAGGAAATAACTCAACTAAAAGGTACGTCATATACGAATGAAAGGAGATGACTCAACTAAAAGGTACGTCTTATAGGAATCTAAGGGGATGACTCGACTAAAAGGTACGTCTTATAGGAATCAAGGGAAATGACTCGACTAAAAGCTACGTCTTCAAGGAATCAAAGGAAATGACTCAACTAAAAGGTACGTCTTATAGGAATCAAAGGGGATGACTGGACTAAAAGGTACGTCTTATAGGGATCAAAGGGGATGACTCAACTAAAAGGTACGCCTTATAGGAATCAAAGGAAATGACTCGACTAAAAGGTACATATTCTAGGGGTCAAAGGGGATGACTCGACTAAAAGGTACGTCTTCTAGGGGTCAAGGGGGAATGATTCGACTAAAAGGTACGTCTTATAGGAATCAAGAGGTATAACTCGACTAAAAGGTATGTCTTATAGGAATCAAAGGGGATGACTCGACTAAAAGGTACGTCTTATAGGAATCAAAGGGGATGACTCGACTAAAAGGTAATTCTAAAAGGAATCAAGGGAAATGACTCGACTAAAAGGTACGTCTTCTAGGAATCAAAGGGAATGACTCGACTAAAAGGTACGTCTTATAGTAATCAAAGGGGATGACTCGACTAAAAGGTACGTCTTATAGGAATCAAAGGGGATGACTCGACTAAAAGGTATGTCTTATAGGAATCAAAGGGGATGACTCGACTAAAAGGTACATCTTCTAGGAATCAAATGGGATGACTCGACTAAAAGGTACGCCTTATAGGAATCAAAGGGGATGACTCGACTAAAAGGTACGTCTTACAGGAATCAAGGGAAATGACTCAACTAAAAGGTACGTCTTCAAGGAATCAAAGGAAATAACTCAACTAAAAGGCACGTCATATAGTAATCAAAGGGGATGACTCGACTAAAAGGTACGTATTCTAGGGGTCAACGTGGATGACTCGACCAAAAGGTACGTCTGATATGAATCAAAGGAAATGACTCGACTAAAAGGTACGTCTTGTAGGAATCAAAGGAAATGACTCGACTAAAAGGTACGTCTTCTAGGGGTAAAGGGGATGACTCGACTAAAAGGTACGTCTTATAGGAATCAAAGGGGATGACTCGACTAAATGGTACGTCTTATAGGAATCAAAGGGGCTAACTCGACTAAAAGGTACGTCTTATAGGAATCAAGCAAAATGGCTCGACTAAAAGGCACATCTTTTAGGAATCAAAGGGGATGACTCGACTAAAAGGTACGTCTTATAGGAATCAAAGGTGATGACTTGACCAAAAGGTACGTCTTATAGGAATCCAAGAGGATGACTCGACTAAAAGGTACGTATTATAGGAATCAAAGTGGATGACTCGACTAAATGGTATGTCATATAGGAATCAAACGAAATGACTCAACTAAAAGGTACGTCTTATAGGAATCAAGAGGTATAACTCGACTAAAAGGTATGTCTTATAGGAATCAAAGGGGATGACTCGACTAAAAGGTACGTCTTATAGGAATCAAAGGGGATGACTCGACTAAAAGGTAATTCTAAAAGTAATCAAGGGATCTGACTCGACTAAAAGGTACGTTTTCTAGGAATCAAAGGAAATGACTCAACAAAAAGGAACGTCATATACGAATCAAAGGAGATGACTCAACTAAAAGGTACGTCTTTTAGGAATCTAAGGGGATGACTCGACTAAATGGTACGTCTTATAGGAATCAAGGGAAATGACTCGACTAAAAGCTACGTCTTCTACGAATCAAAGGAAATGACTCAACTAAAAGGTACGTCTTATAGGAATCAAAGGGGATGACTCGACTAAAAGGTACGTCTTATAGGAATCAAAGGGGATGACTCAACTAAAAGGTACGTCTTATAGTAATCAAAGGAAATGACTCGACTAAAAGGTACATATTCTAGGGGTCAAAGGGGATGACTCGAATAAAAGGTACGTCTTATAGGAATCAAGGGATTTGACTCGACTAAAAGGTACGTTTTCTAGGAATCAAAGGAAATGACTCAACAAAAAGGTACGTCATATACTAATCAAAGGAGATGACTCAACTAAAAGGTACGTCTTTTAGGAATCTAAGGGGATGACTCGACTAAATGGTACGTCTTATAGGAATCAAGGGAAATGACTCGACTAAAAGCTACGTCTTCAAGGAATCAAAGGAAATGACTCAACTACAAGGGACGTCTTATAGGAATCAAAGGTGATGACTCGACTAAAAGGTACGTCTTATAGGAATCAAAGGGGATGACTCAACTAAAAGGTACGTCTTATAGTAATCAAAGGAAATGACTCGACTAAAAGGTACATATTCTAGGGGTCAAAGGGGATGACTCGACTAAAAGGTACGTCTTCTAGGGGTCAAGGGGGAATGATTCGACTAAAAGGTACGTCTTATAGGAATCAAGAGGTATAACTCGACTAGAAGGTATGTCTTATAGGAATCAAAGGGGATGACTCGACTAAAAGGTACGTCTTATAGGAATCAAAGGGGATAACTCGACTAAAAGGTAATTCTAAAAGGAATCAAGGGAAATGACTCGACTAAAAGGTACGTCTTCTAGGAATCAAAGGGAATGATTCGACTAAATGGTACGTCTTATAGTAATCAAAGGGGATGACTCGACTAAAAGGTACGTCTTATAGGAATCAAAGGGGATGACTCGACTAAAAGTTATGTCTTATTGGAATCAAATGGGATGACTCGACTAAAAGGTACATCTTCTAGGAATCAAATGGGATGACTCGACTAAAAGGTACGTCTTATAGGAATAAAAGGGGATGACTCTACTAAAAGGAACGTCTTATAGGAATCAAGGGAAATGACTCGACTAAAAGGTACGTCTTCAAGGAATCAAAGGAAATGACTCAACTAAAAGGTACGTCATATAGGAATCAAAGGGGATGACTCGACTAAAAGGTACGTATTCTATGGTTCAACGTGGATGACTCGACTAAAAGGTACGTCTTATTTGAATCAAAGGAAATGACTCTACTAAAAGGTACGTCTTGTAGGAATCAAAGGAAATGACTCGACTAAAAGGTACGTCTTCTAGGGGTAAAGGGGATGACTCGACTAAAAGGTACGTCTTATACGAATCAAAGGGGATGACTCGTCTAAATGGTACGTCTTATAGGAATCAAAGGGGCTAACTCGACTAAAAGGTACGTCTTATAGGAATCAAGCGAAATGACTCGACTAAAAGGCACATCTTTTAGGAATCAAAGGGGATGACTCGACTAAAAGGTACGTCTTATAGGAATCAAAGGTGATGACTCGACCAAAAGGTACGTCTTATA
Organism: Capsicum pubescens; assembly: GCA_030864215.1. Taxonomy (NCBI): domain Eukaryota; kingdom Viridiplantae; phylum Streptophyta; class Magnoliopsida; order Solanales; family Solanaceae; genus Capsicum; species Capsicum pubescens. The sequence goes on along the minus strand of CM061545.1, from coordinate 268,372,484 downwards.
GGAATCCAAGAGGATGACTCGACTAAATGGTACGTCTTATAGGAATCAAAGTGGATGACTCGACTAAATGGTATGTCTAATAGGAATCAAATGAAATGACTCGACTAAAAGGTACGTCTTATAGGAATCAAAGGGGATGACTCAACTAAAAGGTAAGTCTTATAGGAATCATAGGGGATGACACGACTAAAAGGTATGTTTTATAAGAATCAAAGGGGTTGACTCGACTAAAAGGTACGTCTTATAGGAATCAAGGGAACTGACTCGACTAAAAGGTACGTTTTCTAGGAATCAAAGGAAATAACTCAACTAAAAGGTACGTCATATACGAATCAAAGGAGATGACTCAACTAAAAGGTACGTCTTATAGGAATCTAAGGGGATGACTCGACTAAAAGGTACGTCTTATAGGAATCAAGGGAAATGACTCGACTAAAAGCTACGTCTTCAAGGAATCAAAGGAAATGACTCAACTAAAAGGTACGTCTTATAGGAATCAAAGGGGATGACTGGTCTAAAAGGTACGTCTTATAGGGATCAAAGGGGATGACTCAACTAAAAGGTACGCCTTATAGGAATCAAAGGAAATGACTCGACTAAAAGGTACATATTCTAGGGGTCAAAGGGGATGACTCGACTAAAAGGTACGTCTTCTAGGGGTCAAGGGGGAATGATTCGACTAAAAGGTACGTCTTATAGGAATCAAGAGGTATAACTCGACTAAAAGGTATGTCTTATAGGAATCAAAGGGGATGACTCGACTAAAAGGTACGTCTTATAGGAATCAAAGGGGATGACTCGACTAAAAGGTAATTCTAAAAGGAATCAAGGGAAATGACTCGACTAGAAGGTACGTCTTCTAGGAATCAAAGGGAATGACTCGACTAAAAGGTACGACTTATAGTAATCAAAGGGGATGACTCGACTAAAAGGTACGTCTTATAGGAATCAAAGGGGATGACTCGACTAAAAGGTATGTCTTATAGGAATCAAAGGGGATGACTCGACTAAAAGGTACATCTTCTAGGAATCAAATGGGATGACTCGACTAAAAGGTACGCCTTATAGGAATCAAAGGGGATGACTCGACTAAAAGGTACGTCTTACAGGAATCAAGGGAAATGACTCAACTAAAAGGTACGTCTTCAAGGAATCAAAGGAAATAACTCAACTAAAAGGCACGTCATATAGTAATCAAAGGGGATGACTCGACTAAAAGGTACGTATTCTAGGGGTCAACGTGGATGACTCGACCAAAAGGTACGTCTGATATGAATCAAAGGAAATGACTCGACTAAAAGGTACGTCTTGTAGGAATCAAAGGAAATGACTCGACTAAAAGGTACGTCTTCTAGGGGTAAAGGGGATGTCTCGACTAAAAGGTACGTCTTATAGGAATCAAAGGGGATGAGTCGACTAAATGGTACGTCTTATAGGAATCAAAGGGGCTAACTCGACTAAAAGGTACGTCTTATAGGAATCAAGCAAAATGACTCGACTAAAAGGCACATCTTTTAGGAATCAAAGGGGATGACTCGACTAAAAGGTACGTCTTATTGGAATCAAAGGTGATGACTTGACCAAAAGGTACGTCTTATAGGAATCCAAGAGGATGACTCGACTAAAAGGTACGTCTTATAGGAATCAAAGTGGATGACTCGACTAAATGGTCTGTCATATAGGAATCAAACGAAATGACTCAACTAAAAGGTACGTCTTATAGGAATCAAAGGGGATGACTCAACTAAAAGGTAAGTCTTATAGGAATCAAAGGGGATGACACGACTAAAAGGTATGTTTTATATGAATCAAAGGGGATGACTCGACTAAAAGGTACGTCTTATAGGAATCAAGGGATCTGACTCGACTAAAAGGTACGTTTTCTAGGAATCAAAGGAAATGACTCAACAAAAAGGTACGTCATATACGAATCAAAGGAGATAACTCAACTAAAAGGTACGTCTTTTAGGAATCTAAGGGGATGACTCGACTAAATGGTACGTCTTATAGGAATCAAGGGAAATGACTCGACTAAAAGGTATGTCTTATAGGAATCAAAGGGGATGACTCGACTAAAAGGTACGTCTTATAGGAATCAAAGGGGATGACTCGACTAAAAGGTAATTCTAAAAGGAATCAAGGGAAATGACTCGACTAAAAGGTACGTCTTCTAGGAATCAAAGGGAATGACTCGACTAAAAGGTACGACTTATAGTAATCAAAGGGGATGACTCGACTAAAAGGTACGTCTTATAGGAATCAAAGGGGATGACTCGACTAAAAGGTATGTCTTATAGGAATCAAAGGGGATGACTCGACTAAAAGGTACATCTTCTAGGAATCAAATGGGATGACTCGACTAAAAGGTACGCCTTATAGGAATCAAAGGGGATGACTCGACTAAAAGGTACGTCTTACAGGAATCAAGGGAAATGACTCAACTAAAAGGTACGTCTTCAAGGAATCAAAGGAAATAACTCAACTAAAAGGCACGTCATATAGTAATCAAAGGGGATGACTCGACTAAAAGGTACGTATTCTAGGGGTCAACGTGGATGACTCGACCAAAAGGTACGTCTGATATGAATCAAAGGAAATGACTCGACTAAAAGGTACGTCTTGTAGGAATCAAAGGAAATGACTCGACTAAAAGGTACGTCTTCTAGGGGTAAAGGGGATGTCTCGACTAAAAGGTACGTCTTATAGGAATCAAAGGGGATGACTCGACTAAATGGTACGTCTTATAGGAATCAAAGGGGCTAACTCGACTAAAAGGTACGTCTTATAGGAATCAAGCAAAATGACTCGACTAAAAGGCACATCTTTTAGGAATCAAAGGGGATGACTCGACTAAAAGGTACGTCTTATAGGAATCAAAGGTGATGACTTGACCAAAAGGTACGTCTTATAGGAATCCAAGAGGATGACTCGACTAAAAGGTACGTCTTATAGGAATCAAAGTGGATGACCCGACTAAATGGTATGTCATATAGGAATCAAACGAAATGACTCAACTAAAAGGTACGTCTTATAGGAATCAAAGGGGATGACTCAACTAAAAGGTAAGTCTTATAGGAATCAAAGGGGATGACACGACTAAAAGGTATGTTTTATATGAATCAAAGGGGATGACTCGACTAAATGGTACGACATATAGGAATCAAGGGATCTGACTCGACTAAAAGGTACGTTTTCTAGGAATCAAAGGAAATGACTCAACAAAAAGGTACGTTATATACGAATCAAAGGAGATAACTCAACTAAAAGGTACGTCTTTTAGGAATCTAAGGGGATGACTCGACTAAATGGTACGTCTTATAGGAATCAAGGGAAATGACTCGACTAAAAGGTATGTCTTATAGGAATCAAAGGGGATGACTCGACTAAAAGGTACGTCTTATAGGAATCAAAGGGGATGACTCGACTAAAAGGTAATTCTAAAAGGAATCAAGGGAAATGACTCGACTAAAAGGTACGTCTTCTAGGAATCAAAGGGAATGACTCGACTAAAAGGTACGACTTATAGTAATCAAAGGGGATGACTCGACTAAAAGGTACGTCTTATAGGAATCAAAGGGGATGACTCGACTAAAAGGTATGTCTTATAGGAATCAAAGGGGATGACTCGACTAAAAGGTACATCTTCTAGGAATCAAATGGGATGACTCGACTAAAAGGTACGCCTTATAGGAATCAAAGGGGATGACTCGACTAAAAGGTACGTCTTACAGGAATCAAGGGAAATGACTCAACTAAAAGGTACGTCTTCAAGGAATCAAAGGAAATAACTCAACTAAAAGGCACGTCATATAGTAATCAAAGGGGATGACTCAACTAAAAGGTACGTATTCTAGGGGTCAACGTGGATGACTCGACCAAAAGGTACGTCTGATATGAATCAAAGGAAATGACTCGACTAAAAGGTACGTCTTGTAGGAATCAAAGGAAATGACTCGACTAAAAGGTACGTCTTCTAGGGGTAAAGGGGATGTCTCGACTAAAAGGTACGTCTTATAGGAATCAAAGGGGATGACTCGACTAAATGGTACGTCTTATAGGAATCAAAGGGGCTAACTCGACTAAAAGATACGTCTTATAGGAATCAAGCAAAATGACTCGACTAAAAGGCACATCTTTTAGGAATCAAAGGGGATGACTCGACTAAAAGGTACGTCTTATAGGAATCAAAGGTGATGACTTGACCAAAAGGTACGTCTTATAGGAATCCAAGAGGATGACTCGACTAAAAGGTACGTCTTATAGGAATCAAAGTGGATGACTCGACTAAATGGTATGTCATATAGGAATCAAACGAAATGACTCAACTAAAAGGTACGTCTTATAGGAATCAAAGGGGATGACTCAACTAAAAGGTAAGTCTTATAGGAATCAAAGGGGATGACACGACTAAAAGGTATGTCTAATATGAATCAAAGGGGATGACTCGACTAAAAGGTACGTCTTATAGGAATCAAGGGATCTGACTCGACTAAAAGGTACGTTTTCTAGGAATCAAAGGAAATGACTCAACAAAAAGGTACGTCATATACGAATCAAAGGAGATAACTTAACTAAAAGGTACGTCTTTTAGGAATCTAAGGGGATGACTCGACTAAATGGTACGTCTTATAGGAATCAAGGGAAATGACTCGACTAAATGGTACGTCTTATAGGAATCAAAGGGGATGACTCGACTAAAAGGTAATTCTAAAAGGAATCAAGGGAAATGACTCGACTAAAAGGTACGTCTTCTAGGAATCAAAGGGAATGACTCGACTAAAAGGTACGTCTTATAGGAATCAAAGGGGATGACTCGACTAAAAGGTATGTCTTATAGGAATCAAAGGGGATGACTCGACTAAAAGGTACATCTTCTAGGAATCAAATGGGATGACTCGACTAAAAGGTACGCCTTATAGGAATCAAAGGGGATGACTCGACTAAAAGGTACGTCTTACAGGAATCAAGGGAAATGACTCAACTAAAAGGTACGTCTTCAAGGAATCAAAGGAAATAACTCAACTAAAAGGCACGTCATATAGTAATCAAAGGGGATGACTCGACTAAAAGGTACGTATTCTAGGGGTCAACGTGGATGACTCGACCAAAAGGTACGTCTGATATGAATCAAAGAAAATGACTCGACTAAAAGGTACGTCTTGTAGGAATCAAAGGAAATGACTCGACTAAAAGGTACGTCTTCTAGGGGTAAAGGGGATGACTCGACTAAAAGGTACGTCTTATAGGAATCAAAGGGGATGACTCGACTAAATGGTACGTCTTATAGGAATCAAAGGGGCTAACTCGACTAAAAGGTACGTCTTATAGGAATCAAGCGAAATGACTCGAATAAAAGGCACATCTTTTAGGAATCAAAGGGGATGACTCGACTAAAAGGTACGTCTTATAGGAATCAAAGGTGATGACTCGACCAAAAGGTACGTCTTATAGGAATCCAAGAGGATGACTCGACTAAAAGGTACGTCTTATAGGAATCAAAGTGGATGACTCGACTAAATGGTATGTCTTATAAGAATCAATCGAAATGACTCGACTAAAAGGTACGTCTTATAGGAATCAAAGGGGCTGACTCAACTAAAAGGTAAGTCTTATAGGAATCAAAGGGGATGAACCGACTAAAAGGTATGTTTTATAAGAATCAAAGGGGATGACTCGACTAAAAGGTACGTCTTATAGGAATCAAGGGATCTGACTCGACTAAAAGGTACCTTTTCTAGGAATCAAAGGGGATGACTCAACAAAAAGGTACGTCATATACGAATCAAAGGAGATGACTCAACTAAAAGGTACGTCTTTTAGGAATCTAAGGGGATGACTCGACTAAATGGTACGTCTTATAGGAATCAAGGGAAATGACTCGACTAAAAGCTACGTCTTCAAGGAATCAAAGGAAATGACTCAACTAAAAGGTACGTCTTATAAGAATCAAAGGGGATGACTCGACTAAAAGGTACGTCTTATAGGAATCAAAGGGGATGACTCAACTAAAAGGTACGTCTTATAGTAATCAAAGGAAATGACTCGACTAAAAGGTACATATTCTAGGGGTCAAAGGGGATGACTCGAATAAAAGGTACGTCTTATAGGAATCAAGGGATCTGACTCGACTAAAAGTTACGTTTTCTAGGAATCAAAGGAAATGACTCAACAAAAAGGTACGTCATATACGAATCAAAGGAGATGACTCAACTAAAAGGTATGTCTTTTAGGAATCTAAGGGGATGACTCGACTAAATGGTACGTCTTATAGGAATCAAGGGAAATGACTCGACTAAAAGCTACGTCTTCAAGGAATCAAAGGAAATGACTCAACTAAAAGGTACGTCTTATAGGAATCAAAGGAGATGACTCGACTAAAAGGTACGTCTTATAGGAATCAAAGGGGATGACTCAACTAAATGGTACGTCTTATAGTAATCAAAGGAAATAACTCGACTAAAAGGTACATATTCTAGGGGTCAAAGGGGATGACTCGAATAAAAGGTACGTCTTATAGGAATCAAAGGTGATGACTCGACTAAAAGGTATGTTTTATAGGAATCAAAAGGGATGACTCGACTAAAAGATACGTCGAATAGGAATCAAAGGAAATGACTCGACTAAAAGGTACGTCTTCTAGGGGTCAAAGGGGATGACTGAACTAAAAGGTACGTCTTCTAGGGGTCAAGGGGGAATGATTCGACTAAAAGGTACGTCTTATACTAATCAAGAGGTATAACTCAACTATAAGGTATGTCTTATAGGAATCAAAGGGTATGACTCGACTAAAAGGTACGTCTTATAGGAATCAAAGAGAATTACTCGACTAAAAGGTACGTCTTAAAGGAATCAAGGGAAATGACTCGACTAAAAGGTTGTCTTCTAGGAATCAAAGGGGATGACTCGACTAAAAGGTACGTCTTATAGGAATCAAAGGGGATGACTCGACTAAAAGGTACGTCTTATAGGAATCAAAGGGGATGACTCGACTAAAAGGTACGTCTTATAGGAATCAAGGGAAATGACTTGACTAAAAGGTACGTCTTCTAGGAATCAAAGGGGATGACTCGACTAAAAGGTACGTCTTATAGGAATCAAAGGGGATGACTCGACTAAAAGGTACGTCTTATAGGAATCTAAGGGGATGACTCGACTAAAAGGTACGTCATATAGGAATCAATGTAAATAACTCGACTAAAAGGTACGTATTCCAGGGGTCAAAGGGGATGACTTGACTATATGGTACGTCTTATTGGAATCAAAGGGGATGACTCGACTAAAAGGTACGTCTTATAGGAATCAAACGGGATGACTCGACTAAAAGAAACGTTTTATAGGAATCAAAGGAAATAACTCGACTAAAAGGTACATCTTCTAGGGGTCAAAAGGGATGACTCGACTAAAAGGTACGTCTTCTAGGGGTAAAGGGGGAATGATTCGACTAAAAGGTACGTCTTATAGGAATCAAGAGGTATAACTCGACTAAAAGGTATGTCTTATAGGAATCAAAGGGGATGACTCGACTAAAAGGTACGTCTTATAGGAATCAAAGGGGATGACTCGACTAAAAGGTAATTCTAAAAGGAATCAAGGGAAATGACTCGACTAAAAGGTACGTCTTCTAGGAATCAAAGGGATTGACTCGACTAAAAGGTACGTCTTATAGAAATCAAAGGGGATGACTTGACTAAAAGGTACGTCTTATAGCAATATAAAGGGATGACTCGACTAAAAGGTATGTCTTCTAGGAATCAAAGGGGATGACTCGACTAAAAGGTACATCTTCTAGGAATCAAATGGGATGACTCGACTAAAAGGTACGTCTTACAGGAATCAAAGGGGATGACTCAACTAAATGGTACGTCTTATAGTAATCAAAGGAAATAACTCGACTAAAAGGTACATATTCTAGGGGTCAAAGGGGATGACTCGAATAAAAGGTACGTCTTATAGGAATCAAAGGTGATGACTCGACTAAAAGGTATGTTTTATAGGAATCAAAAGGGATGACTCGACTAAAAGATACGTCGAATAGGAATCAAAGGAAATGACTCGACTAAAAGGTACGTCTTCTAGGGGTCAAAGGGGATGACTGAACTAAAAGGTACGTCTTCTAGGGGTCAAGGGGGAATGGTTCGACTAAAAGGTACGTATTATACTAATCAAGAGGTATAACTCAACTAAAGGGTATGTCTTATAGGAATCAAAGGGTATGACTCGACTAAAAGGTACGTCTTATAGGAATCAAAGGGAATTACTCGACTAAAAGGTACGTCTTAAAGGAATCAAGGGAAATGACTCGACTAAAAGGTTGTCTTCTAGGAATCAAAGGGGATGACTCGACTAAAAGGTACGTCTTATAGGAATCAAAGGGGATAACTCGACTAAAAGGTACGTCTTATAGGAATCAAAGGGGATGACTCGACTAAAAGGTACGTCTTATAGGAATCAAGGGAAATGACTTGACTAAAAGGTACGTCTTCTAGGAATCAAAGGGGATGACTCGACTAAAAGGTACGTCTTATAGGAATCAAAGGGGATGACTCGACTAAAAGGTACGTCTTATAGGAATCTAAGAGGATGACTCGACTAAAAGGTACGTCATATAGGAATCAATGTAAATAACTCGACTAAAAGGTACGTATTCCAGGGGTCAAAGGGGATGACTTGACTATATGGTACGTCTTATTGGAATCAAAGGGGATGACTCGACTAAAAGGTACGTCTTATAGGAATCAAACGGGATGACTCGACTAAAAGAAACGTTTTATAGGAATCAAAGGAAATAACTCGACTAAAAGGTACATCTTCTAGTGGTCAAAAGGGATGACTCGACTAAAAGGTACGTCTTCTAGGGGTAAAGGGGGAATGATTCGACTAAAAGGTACGTCTTATAGGAATCAAGAGGTATAACTCGACTAAAAGGTATGTCTTATAGGAATCAAAGGGGATGACTCGACTAAAAGGTACGTCTTATAGGAATCAAAGGGGATGACTCGACTAAAAGGTAATTCTAAAAGGAATCAAGGGAAATGACTCGACTAAAAGGTACGTCTTCTAGGAATCAAAGGGAATGACTCGACTAAAAGGTACGTCTTATAGAAATCAAAGGGGATGACTTGACTAAAAGGTACGTCTTATAGCAATATAAAGGGATGACTCGACTAAAAGGTATGTCTTCTAGGAATCAAAGGGGATGACTCGACTAAAAGGTACATCTTCTAGGAATCAAATGGGATGACTCGACTAAAAGGTACGTCTTATAGGAATCAAAGGGGATGACTCGACTAAAAGAAACGTCTTATAGGAATCAAGGGAAATGACTCGACTAAAAGGTACGTCTTCAAGGAATCAAAGGAAATGACTCAACTAAAAGGTACGTCATATAGGAATCAAAAGGGATGACTCGACTAAAAGGTACGTATTCAAGGGGTCAACGTGGATGACTCGACTAAAAGGTACGTCTTATTTGAATCAAAGGAAATGACTCGACTAAAAGGTACGTCCTGTAGGAATCAAAGGAAAGGACTTGACTAAAAGGTACGTCATCTAGGGGTAAAGGGGATGACTCGACTAAAAGGTACGTCTTATAGGAATCTAAGGGGATGACTCGACTAAATGGTACGTCTTATAGGAATCAAGGGAAATGACTCAACTAAAAGCTACGTCTTCAAGGAATCAAAGGAAATGACTCAACTAAAAGGTACGTCTTATAGGAATCAAAGGGGATGACTGGACTAAAAGGTACGTCTTATAAGAATCAAAGGGGATGACTCAACTAAAAGGTACGTCTTATAGGAATCAAAGGAAATGACTCGACTAAAAGGTACATATTCTAGGGGTCAAAGGGGATGACCCGACTAAAAGGTACGTCTTCTAGGGGTCAAGGGGGAATGATTCGACTAAAAGGTACGTCTTATAGGAATTAAGAGGTATAACTCGACTAAAAGGTATGTCTTATAGGAATCAAAGGGGATGACTCGACTAAAAGGTACGTCTTATAGGAATCAAAGGGGATGACTCGACTAAAAGGTAATTCAAAAAGGAATCAAGGGAAATGACTCGACTAAAAGGTACGTCTTCTAGGAATCAAAGGGAATGACTCGACTAAAAGGTACGTCTTATAGTAATCAAAGGGGATGACTCGTCTAAAAGGTACGTCTTATAGGAATCAAAGGGGATGACTCGACTAAAAGGTATGTCTTATAGGAATCAAAGGGGATGACTCGACTAAAAGGTACGTCTTCTAGGAATCAAATGGGATGACTCGACTAAAAGGTACGTCTTATAGGAATCAAAGGGGATGACTCGACTAAAAGGTACGTCTTACAAGAATCAAGGGAAATGACTCGACTAAAAGGTACGTCTTCAAGGAATCAAAGGAAATAACTCAACTAAAAGGTACGTCATATAGGAATCAAAGGGGATGACTCGACTAAATGGTACGTATTCTAGGGGTCAACGTGGATGACTCGACTAAAAGGTACGTCATATATGAATCCAAGGAAATGACTCGACTAAAAGGTACGTCTTGTAGGAATCAAAGGAAATGACTCGACTAAAAGGTACGTCTTCTAGGGGTAAAGGGGATGACTCGACTAAAAGGTACGTCTTATAGGCATCAAAGGGGATGACTCGACTAAAAGGTACGTCTTATAGAAATCAAAGGGGCTAACTCGACTAAAAGGTACGTCTTATAGGAATCAAGCGAAATGACTCGACTAAAAGGCACATCTTTTAGGAATCAAAGGGGATGACTCGACTAAAAGATACGTCTTATAGGAATCAAAGGTGATGACTCGACCAAAAGGTACTTCTTATAGGAATCCAAGAGGATGACTCGACTAAATGGTACGTCTTATAGGAATCAAAGTGGATGACTCGACTAAATGGTATGTCTTAGAGGAATCAAACGAAATGACTCGACTATAAGGTACGTCTTATAGGAATCAAAGGGGATGACTCAACTAAAAGGTAAGTCTTATAGGAATGAAAGGGGATGACACGACTAAAAGGTATGTTTTATAAGAATCAAAGGGGATGACTCGACTAAAAGGTACGTCTTATAGGAATCAAGGGATCTGACTCGACTAAAAGGTACGTTTTCTAGGAATCAAAGAAAATGACTCAACTAAAAGGTACGTCATATACAAATCAAAAATGATGACTCAACTAAAAGGTACGTCTTTTAGGAATCTAAGGGGATGACTCGTCTAAATGGTACGTCTTATAGGAATCAAGGGAAATGACTCGACTAAAAGCTACGTCTTCAAGGAATCAAAGGAAATGACTCAACTAAACGGTACGTCTTATAGGAATCAAAGGGGATGACTCGACTAGAAGGTATGTCTTATAGGAATCAAAGGGGATGACTCAACTAATAGGTACGTCTTATAGGAATCAAGGGAAATGACTCGACTAAAAGGTACGTCTTCTAGGAATCAAAGGGGATGACTCGACTAAAAGGAACGTCTTATAGGAATCAATGGGGATAAATCGACTAAAAGGTACGTCTTATAGGAATCAAAGGGGATGACTTGACTAGAAGGTACGTTTTATAGGAATTAAAGGGGATGACTCGACTAAAAGGTACGTCTTATAGGAATCAAGGGAAATGACTCGACTAAAAGGTACATTTTCTTGGAATCAAAGGAAATGACTCAACTAAAAGTTACGTCTTATTGGAATCAAAGGAGATGACTCAACTAAAAGGTACGTCTTATAGAAATCTAAGGGGATGACTCGACTAAAAGGTACATCTTATAGGAATCAAGGAAAATGACTCGACTAAAAGTTACATCTTCAAGGAATCAAAGGAAATGACTCAACTAAAAGGTACGTCTTATAGGAATCAAAGCGGATGACTCGACTAAAAGGTACGTCTTATAGGAATCAAAGGGGATGACTCGACTAAAAGGTACGTCATATAGGAATCAATGTAAATAACTCGACTAAAAGGTACGTATTCCAGGGGTCAAAGGGGATGACTCGACTATAAGGTACGTCTTATTGGAATCAAAGGGGATGACTCGACTAAAAGGTACGTCTTATAGGAATCAAAAGGGATTACTCGACTAAAAGAAATGTTTTATAGTAATCAAAGGAAATGACTCGACTAAAAGGTACATCTTCTAGGGGTCAAAGGGGTTGACTCGACTAAAAGGTACGTCTTCTAGGGGTCAAGGGGGAATGATTCGACTAAAAGATACGTCTTATAGGAATCAAGAGGTATAACTCGACTAAAAGGTATGTCTTATAGGAATCAAAGGGGATGACTCGACTAAAAGGTACGTCTTATAGGAATCAAAGGGGATGACTCGACTAAAAGGTAATTCTAAAAGGAATCAAGGGAAATGATTCGACTAAAAGGTACGTCTTCTAGGAATCAAAGGGAATGATTCGACTAAATGGTACGTCTTATAGTAATCAAAGGGGATGACTCGACTAAAAGGTACGTCTTATAGGAATCAAAGGGGATGACTCGACTAAAAGGTATGTCTTATAGGAATCAAAGGGGATGACTCGACTAAAAGGTACATCTTCTAGGAATCAAATGGGATGACTCGACTAAAAGGTACGTCTTATAGGAATCAAAGGGGATGACTCGACTAAAAGGAACGTCTTATAGTAATCAAGGGAAATGACTAGACTAAAAGGTACGTCTTCAAGGAATCAAAGGAAATGACTCAACTAAAAGGTACGTCATATAGGAATCAAAGGGGATGACTCGACTAAAAGGTACGTATTTTATGGGTCAACGTGGATGACTCGACTAAAAGGTACGTCTTATTTGAATCAAAGGAAATGACTCTACTAAAAGGTACGTCTTGTAGGAATCAAAGGAAATGACTCGACTAAACGGTACGTCTTCTAGGGGTAAAGGGGATGACTCGACTAAAAGGTACGTGTTATAGGAATCAAAGGGGATGACTCGACTAAAAGGGACGTTTTATAGGAATCAAAAGGGCTAACTCGACTAAAAGGTACGTCTTATAGGAATCAAGCGAAATGACTCGACTAAAAGGCATATCTTTTAGGAAGCAAAGGGGATGACTCGACTAAAAGGTACGTCTTATAGGAATCAAAGGTGATGACTCGACAAAAAGGTACGTCTTATAGGAATCCAAGAGGATGACTCGACTAAAAGGTATGTCTTATAGGAATCAAAGTGGATGACTCGACTAAATGGTATGTCTTATAGGAATCAAATGAAATGACTCGACTAAAAGATACGTCTTATAGGAATCAAAGGGGATTACTCAACTAAAAGGTAAGTCTTATAGGAATCAAAGGGGATGACACGACTAAAAGGTATGTTTTATAAGAATCAAAGGGGATGACTCGACTAAAAGGTACGTCTTATAGGAATCAAGGGAACTGACTCGACTAAAAGGTACGTTTTCTAGGAATCAAAGGAAATAACTCAACTAAAAGGTACGTCATATACGAATCAAAGGACATGACTCAACTAAAAGGTACGTCTTATAGGAATCTAAGGGGATGACTCGACTAAATGGTACGTCTTATAGGAATCAAGGGAAATGACTCGACTAAAAGCTACGTCTTCAAGAAATCAAAGGAAATGACTCAACTAAAAGGTACGTCTTATAGGAATCAAAGGGGATGACTGGACTAAAAGGTACGTCTTATAGGGATCAAAGGGGATGACTCAACTAAAAGGTACGTCTTATAGGAATCAAAGGAAATGACTCGACTAAAAGGTACATATTCTAGGGGTCAAAGGGGATGACTCGACTAAAAGGTACGTCTTCTAGGGGTCAAGGGGGAATGATTCGACTAAAAGGTACGTCTTATAGGAATCAAGAGGTATAACTCGACTAAAAGGTATGTCTTATAGGAATCAAAGGGGATGACTCGACTAAAAGGTACGTCTTATAGGAATCAAAGGGGATGACTCGACTAAAAGGTAATTCTAAAAGGAATCAAGGGAAATGACTCGACTAAAAGGTACGTCTTCTAGGAATCAAAGGGAATGACTCGACTAAAAGGTACGTCTTATAGTAATCAAAGGGGATGACACGACTAAAAGGTACGTCTTATAGGAATCAAAGGGGATGACTCGACTAAAAGGTATGTCTTATAGGAATCAAAGGGGATGACTCGACTAAAAGGTACATCTTCTAGGAATCAAATGGGATGACTCGACTAAAAGGTACGCCTTATAGGAATCAAAGGGGATGACTCGACTAAAAGGTACGTCTTACAGGAATTAAGGGAAATGACTCAACTAAAAGGTACGTCTTCAAGGAATCAAAGGAAATAACTCAACTAAAAGGCACGTCATATAGTAATCAAAGGGGATGACTCGACTAAAAGGTACGTATTCTAGGGGTCAACGTGGATGACTCGACCAAAAGGTACGTCTGATATGAATCAAAGGAAATGACTCGACTAAAAGGTACGTCTTGTAGGAATCAAAGGAAATGACTCGACTAAAAGGTACGTCTTCTAGGGGTAAAGGGGATGACTCGACTAAAAGGTACGTCTTATAGGAATCAAAGGGGATGACTCGACTAAATGGTACGTCTTATAGGAATCAAAGGGGCTAACTCGACTAAAAGGTACGTCTTATAGGAATCAAGCGAAATGACTCGACTAAAAGGCACATCTTTTAGGAATCAAAGGGGATGACTCGACTAAAAGGTATGCCTTATAGGAATCAAAGGTGATGACTCAACCAAAAGGTACGTCTTATAGGAATCCATGAGGATGACTCGACTAAAAGGTACGTCTTATTGGAATCAAAGTGGATGACTCGACTAAATGGTATGTCTTATAGGAATCAAACGAAATGACTCGACTAAAAGGTACGTCTTATAGGAATCAAAGGGGATGACTCAACTAAAAGGTAAGTCTTATAGGAATCAAAGGGGATGACACGACTAAAAGGTATGTTTTATAAGAATCAAAGGGGATGACTCGACTAAAAGGTACGTCTTATAGGAATCAAGGGATCTGACTCGACTAAAAGGTACGTTTTCTAGGAATCAAAGGAAATGACTCAACAAAAAGGTACGTCATATACGAATCAAAGGAGATGACTCAACTAAAAGGTACGTCTTTTAGGAATCTAAGGAGATGACTCGACTAAATGGTACGTCTTATAGGAATCAAGGGAAATGACTCGACTAAAAGCTACGTCTTCAAGGAATCAAAGGAAATGACTCAACTAAAAGGTACGTCTTATAGGAATCAAAGGGGATGACTCGACTAAAAGGTACGTCTTATAGGAATCAAAGGGGATGACTCAACTAAAAGGTACATCTTATAGTAATCAAAGGAAATGACTCGACTAAAAGGTACATATTCTAGGGGTCAAAGGGGATGACTCGAATAAAAGGTACGTCTTATAGGAATCAAAGGGGATGATTCGACTATAAGGTATGTTTTATAGGAATCAAAAGGGTTGACTCGACTAAAAGATACGTCATATAGGAATCAAAGGAAATGACTCGACTAAAAGGTACGTCTTCTAGGGGTCAAAGGGGATGACTGAACTAAAAGGTACGTCTTCTAGGGGTCAAGGGGGAATGATTCGACTAAAAGGTACGTCTTATAGGAATCATGAGGTATAACTCAACTAAAAGGTATGTCTTATAGGAATCAAAGGGTATGACTCAACTAAAAGGTACGTCTTATAGAAATCTAAGGGGATGACTCGACTAAAAGGTACATCTTATAGGAATCAAGGAAAATGACTCGACTAAAAGGTACATCTTCAAAGAATAAAAGGAAATGACTCAACTAAAAGGTACGTCTTATAGGAATCAAAGCGGATGACTCGACTAAAAGGTACGTCTTATAGGAATCCAATGGGATGACTCGACTAAAAGGTACGTCATATAGGAATCAATGTAAATAACTCGACTAAAAGGTACGTATTCCAGGGGTCAAAGGGGATGACTCGACTATAAGGTACG
This sequence comes from Capsicum pubescens, assembly GCA_030864215.1. Lineage (NCBI taxonomy): Eukaryota > Viridiplantae > Streptophyta > Magnoliopsida > Solanales > Solanaceae > Capsicum > Capsicum pubescens. Next base: position 268,356,543 of record CM061545.1, on the reverse strand, counting down.
TCTTATTGGAATCAAAGGGGATGACTCGACTAAAAGGTACGTCTTATAGGAATCAAACGGGATGACTCGACTAAAAGAAATGTTTTATAGGAATCAAAGGAAATGACTCGACTAAAAGGTACATCTTCTAGGGGTCAAAGGGGTTGACTCGACTAAAAGGTACGTCTTCTAGGGGTCAAGGGGGAATGATTCGACTAAAAGATACGTCTTATAGGAATCAAGAGGTATAACTCGACTAAAAGGTATGTCTTATAGGAATCAAAGGGGATGACTCGACTAAAAGGTACGTCTTATAGGAATCAAAGGGGATGATTCGACTAAATGGTACGTCTTATAGTAATCAAAGGGGATGACTCGACTAAAAGGTACGTCTTATAGGAATCAAAGGGGATGACTCGACTAAAAGGTATGTCTTATAGGAATCAAAGGGGATGACTCGACTAAAAGGTACATCTTCTAGGAATCAAATGGGATGACTCGACTAAAAGGTACGTCTTATAGGAATCAAAGGGGATGACTCGACTAAAAGGAACGTCTTATAGGAATCAAGGGAAATGACTAGACTAAAAGGTACGTCTTCAAGGAATCAAAGGAAATGACTCAACTAAAAGGTACGTCATATAGGAATCAAAGGGGATGACTCGACTAAAAGGTACGTATTTTATGGGTCAACGTGGATGACTCGACTAAAAGGTACGTCTTATTTGAATCAAAGGAAATGACTCTACTAAAAGGTACGTCTTGTAGGAATCAAAGGAAATGACTCGACTAAACGGTACGTCTTCTAGGGGTAAAGGGGATGACTCGACTAAAAGGTACGTGTTATAGGAATCAAAGGGGATGACTCGACTAAAAGGGACGTTTTATAGGAATCAAAAGGGCTAACTCGACTAAAAGGTACGTCTTATAGGAATCAAGCGAAATGACTCGACTAAAAGGCATATCTTTTAGGAAGCAAAGGGGATGACTCGACTAAAAGGTACGTCTTATAGGAATCAAAGGTGATGACTCGACAAAAAGGTACGTCTTATAGGAATCCAAGAGGATGACTCGACTAAAAGGTATGTCTTATAGGAATCAAAGTGGATGACTCGACTAAATGGTATGTCTTATAGGAATCAAATGAAATGACTCGACTAAAAGATACGTCTTATAGGAATCAAAGGGGATTACTCAACTAAAAGGTAAGTCTTATAGGAATCAAAGGGGATGACACGACTAAAAGGTATGTTTTATAAGAATCAAAGGGGATGACTCGACTAAAAGGTACGTCTTATAGGAATCAAGGGAACTGACTCGACTAAAAGGTACGTTTTCTAGGAATCAAAGGAAATAACTCAACTAAAAGGTACGTCATATACGAATCAAAGGACATGACTCAACTAAAAGGTACGTCTTATAGGAATCTAAGGGGATCACTCGACTAAATGGTACGTCTTATAGGAATCAAGGGAAATGACTCGACTAAAAGCTACGTCTTCAAGAAATCAAAGGAAATGACTCAACTAAAAGGTACGTCTTATAGGAATCAAAGGGGATGACTGGACTAAAAGGTACGTCTTATAGGGATCAAAGGGGATGACTCAACTAAAAGGTACGTCTTATAGGAATCAAAGGAAATGACTCGACTAAAAGGTACATATTCTAGGGGTCAAAGGGGATGACTCGACTAAAAGGTACGTCTTCTAGGGGTCAAGGGGGAATGATTCGACTAAAAGGTACGTCTTATAGGAATCAAGAGGTATAACTCGACTAAAAGGTATGTCTTATAGGAATCAAAGGGGATGACTCGACTAAAAGGTACGTCTTATAGGAATCAAAGGGGATGACTCGACTAAAAGGTAATTCTAAAAGGAATCAAGGGAAATGACTCGACTAAAAGGTACGTCTTCTAGGAATCAAAGGGAATGACTCGACTAAAAGGTACGTCTTATAGTAATCAAAGGGGATGACACGACTAAAAGGTACGTCTTATAGGAATCAAAGGGGATGACTCGACTAAAAGGTATGTCTTATAGGAATCAAAGGGGATGACTCGACTAAAAGGTACATCTTCTAGGAATCAAATGGGATGACTCGACTAAAAGGTACGCCTTATAGGAATCAAAGGGGATGACTCGACTAAAAGGTACGTCTTACAGGAATTAAGGGAAATGACTCAACTAAAAGGTACGTCTTCAAGGAATCAAAGGAAATAACTCAACTAAAAGGCACGTCATATAGTAATCAAAGGGGATGACTCGACTAAAAGGTACGTATTCTAGGGGTCAACGTGGATGACTCGACCAAAAGGTACGTCTGATATGAATCAAAGGAAATGACTCGACTAAAAGGTACGTCTTGTAGGAATCAAAGGAAATGACTCGACTAAAAGGTACGTCTTCTAGGGGTAAAGGGGATGACTCGACTAAAAGGTACGTCTTATAGGAATCAAAGGGGATGACTCGACTAAATGGTACGTCTTATAGGAATCAAAGGGGCTAACTCGACTAAAAGGTACGTCTTATAGGAATCAAGCGAAATGACTCGACTAAAAGGCACATCTTTTAGGAATCAAAGGGGATGACTCGACTAAAAGGTATGCCTTATAGGAATCAAAGGTGATGACTCAACCAAAAGGTACGTCTTATAGGAATCCATGAGGATGACTCGACTAAAAGGTACGTCTTATTGGAATCAAAGTGGATGACTCGACTAAATGGTATGTCTTATAGGAATCAAACGAAATGACTCGACTAAAAGGTACGTCTTATAGGAATCAAAGGGGATGACTCAACTAAAAGGTAAGTCTTATAGGAATCAAAGGGGATGACACGACTAAAAGGTATGTTTTATAAGAATCAAAGGGGATGACTCGACTAAAAGGTACGTCTTATAGGAATCAAGGGATCTGACTCGACTAAAAGGTACGTTTTCTAGGAATCAAAGGAAATGACTCAACAAAAAGGTACGTCATATACGAATCAAAGGAGATGACTCAACTAAAAGGTACGTCTTTTAGGAATCTAAGGAGATGACTCGACTAAATGGTACGTCTTATAGGAATCAAGGGAAATGACTCGACTAAAAGCTACGTCTTCAAGGAATCAAAGGAAATGACTCAACTAAAAGGTACGTCTTATAGGAATCAAAGGGGATGACTCGACTAAAAGGTACGTCTTATAGGAATCAAAGGGGATGACTCAACTAAAAGGTACATCTTATAGTAATCAAAGGAAATGACTCGACTAAAAGGTACATATTCTAGGGGTCAAAGGGGATGACTCGAATAAAAGGTACGTCTTATAGGAATCAAAGGGGATGATTCGACTATAAGGTATGTTTTATAGGAATCAAAAGGGTTGACTCGACTAAAAGATACGTCATATAGGAATCAAAGGAAATGACTCGACTAAAAGGTACGTCTTCTAGGGGTCAAAGGGGATGACTGAACTAAAAGGTACGTCTTCTAGGGGTCAAGGGGGAATGATTCGACTAAAAGGTACGTCTTATAGGAATCATGAGGTATAACTCAACTAAAAGGTATGTCTTATAGGAATCAAAGGGTATGACTCAACTAAAAGGTACGTCTTATAGAAATCTAAGGGGATGACTCGACTAAAAGGTACATCTTATAGGAATCAAGGAAAATGACTCGACTAAAAGGTACATCTTCAAAGAATAAAAGGAAATGACTCAACTAAAAGGTACGTCTTATAGGAATCAAAGCGGATGACTCGACTAAAAGGTACGTCTTATAGGAATCCAATGGGATGACTCGACTAAAAGGTACGTCATATAGGAATCAATGTAAATAACTCGACTAAAAGGTACGTATTCCAGGGGTCAAAGGGGATGACTCGACTATAAGGTACGTCTTATTGGAATCAAAGGGGATGACTCGACTAAAAGGTACGTCTTATAGGAATCAAACGGGATGACTCGACTAAAAGAAATGTTTTATAGGAATCAAAGGAAATGACTCGACTAAAAGGTACATCTTCTAGGGGTCAAAGGGGTTGACTCGACTAAAAGGTACGTCTTCTAGGGGTCAAGGGGGAATGATTCGACTAAAAGATACGTCTTATAGGAATCAAGAGGTATAACTCGACTAAAAGGTATGTCTTATAGGAATCAAAGGGGATGACTCGACTAAAAGGTACGTCTTATAGGAATCAAAGGGGATGATTCGACTAAAAGGTAATTCTAAAAGGAATCAAGGGAAATGACTCGACTAAAAGGTACGTCTTCTAGGAATCAAATGGAATGATTCGACTAAATGGTACGTCTTATAGTAATCAAAGGGATGACTCGACTAAAAGGTACGTCTTATAGGAATCAAAGGGGATGACTCGACTAAAAGGTATGTCTTATAGGAATCAAAGGGGATGACTCGACTAAAAGGTACATCTTCTAGGAATCAAATGGGATGACACGACTAAAAGGTACGTCTTATAGGAATCAAAGGGGATGACTCGACTAAAAGATACGTCTTATAGGAATCAAAAGGGATGACTCGACTAAAAGAAATGTTTTATAGGAATCAAAGGAAATGACTCGACTAAAAGGTACATCTTCTTGGGGTCAAAGGGGTTGACTCGACTAAAAGGTACGTCTTCTAGGGGTCAAGGGGGAATGATTCGACTAAAAGATACGTCTTATAGGAATCAAGAGGTATAACTCAACTAAAAGGTATGACTTATAGGAATCAAAGGGGATGACTCGACTAAAAGGTACGTCTTATAGGAATCAAAGGGGATGACTCGACTAAAAGGTAATTCTAAAAGGAATCAAGGGAAATGACTCGACTAAAAGGTACGTCTTCTAGGAATCAAATGGAATGATTCGACTATATGGTACGTCTTATAGTAATCAAAGGGATGACTCGACTAAAAGGTACGTCTTATAGGAATCAAAGGGGATGACTCGACTAAAAGGTATGTCTTATAGGAATCAAAGGGGATGACTCGACTAAAAGGTACATCTTCTAGGAATCAAATGGGATGACATGACTAAAAGGTACGTCTTATAGGAATCAAAGGGGATGACTCGACTAAAAGGAACGTCTTATAGGAATCAAGGGAAATGACTCGACTAAAAGGTATGTCTTCAAGGAATCAAAGGAAATGACTGAACTAAAAGGTACGTCATATAGGAATCAAAGGGGATGACTCGACTAAAAGGTACGTATTCTATTGGTCAACGTGGATGACTCGACTAAAAGGTACGTCTTATTTGAATCAAAGGAAATGACTCAACTAAAAGGTACGTCTTGTAGGAATCAAAGGAAATGACTCGACTAAAATATACGTCTTCTAGGGGTAAAGGGGATGACTCGACTAAAAGGTACGTCTTATAGGAATCAAAGGGGATGACTCGACTAAAAGGGACGTTTTATAGGAATCAAAGGGGCTAACTCGACTAAAAGGTACTTCTTATAGGAATCAAGCGAAATGACTCGACTAAAAGGCATATCTTTTAGGAAGCAAAGGGGATGACTCGACTAAAAGATACGTCTTATAGGAATCAAAGGGGATGACTCGACTAAAAGATACGTCTTTTAGGAATCAAAGGGGATGACTCGACTAAAAGGTACGTCATATAGGAATCAAGGGAAATGACTCGACTAAATGTTACGTCTTCTAGGAATCAAAGGGGATGACTCGACTAAAAGGTACGTCTTATAGGAATCAAAGGGGATGACTCGACTAAAAGGTAATTCTAAAAGGAATCAAGGGAAATGACTCAACTAAAAGGTACGTCTTCTAGGAATCAAAGGGAATGATTCGACTAAATGGTACGTCTTATAGTAATCAAAGGGGATGACTCGACTAAAAGGTACGTCTTATAGGAATCAAAGGGGATGACTCGACTAAAAGGTATGTCTTATAGGAATCAAAGGGGATGACTCGACTAAAAGGTACATCTTCTAGGAATCAAAAGGGATGACTCGACTAAAAGGTACGTCTTATAGGAATCAAAGGGGATGACTCGACTAAAAGGAACGTCTTATAGGAATCAAGGGAAATGACTAGACTAAAAGGTACGTCTTCAAGGAATCAAAGGAAATGACTCAACTAAAAGGTACGTCATATAGGAATCAAAGGGGATGACTCGACTAAAAGGTACGTATTCTATGGGTCAACGTGGATGACTCGACTAAAAGGTACGTCTTATTTGAATCAAAGGAAATGACTCTACTAAAAGGTACGTCTTGTAGGAATCAAAGGAAATGACTCGACTAAAAGGTACGTCTTCTAGGGGTAAAGGGGATGACTCGACGAAAAGGTACGTGTTATAGGAATCAAAGGGGATGACTCGACTAAAAGGGACGTTTTATAGGAATCAAAGGGGCTAACTCGACTAAAAGGTACGTCTTATAGGAATCAAGCGAAATGACTCGACTAAAAGGCATATCTTTTAGGAAGCAAAGGGGATGACTCGACTAAAAGGTACGTCTTATAGGAATCAAAGGTGATGACTCGACAAAAAGGTACGTCTTATAGGAATCCAAGAGGATGACTCGACTAAAAGGTATGTCTTATAGGAATCAAAGTGGATGACTCGACTAAATGGTATGTCTTATAGGAATCAAATGAAATGACTCGACTAAAAGATACGTCTTATAGGAATCAAAGGGGATGACTCAACTAAAAGGTAAGTCTTATAGGAATCAAAGGGGATGACACGACTAAAAGGTATGTTTTATAAGAATCAAAGGGGATGACTCGACTAAAAGGTACGTCTTATAGGAATCAAGGGAACTGACTCGACTAAAAGGTACGTTTTCTAGGAATCAAAGGAAATAACTCAACTAAAAGGTACGTCATATACGAATCAAAGGAGATGACTCAACTAAAAGGTACGTCTTATAGGAATCTAAGGGGATGACTCGACTAAATGGTACGTCTTATAGGAATCAAGGGAAATGACTCGACTAAAAGCTACGTCATCAAGGAATCAAAGGAAATGACTCAACTAAAAGGTACGTCTTATAGGAATCAAAGGGGATGACTGGACTAAAAGGTACGTCTTATAGGGATCAAAGGGGATGACTCAACTAAAAGGTACGTCTTATAGGAATCAAAGGAAATGACTCGACTAAAAGGTACATATTCTAGGGGTCAAAGGGGATGACTCGACTAAAAGGTACGTCTTCTAGGGATCAAGGGGGAATGATTCGACTAAAAGCTACGTCTTATAGGAATCAAGAGGTATAACTCGACTAAAAGGTATGTCTTATAGGAATCAAAGGGGATGACTCGACTAAAAGGTACGTCTTATAGGAATCAAAGGGGATGACTAGACTAAAAGGTAATTCTAAAAGGAATCAAGGGAAATGACTCGACTAGAAGGTACGTCTTCTAGGAATCAAAGGGAATGACTCAACAAAAAGGTACGTCATATACGAATGAAAGGAGATGACTCAACTAAAAGGTACGTCTTTTAGGAATCTAAGGGGTTGACTCGACTAAATGGTACGTCTTATAGGAATCAAGGGAAATGACTCGACTAAAAGCTACGTCTTCAAGGAATCAAAGGAAATGACTCAACTAAAAGGTACGTCTTATAGGAATCAAAGGGGATGACTCGACTAAAAGGTACGTCTTATAGGAATCAAAGGGGATGACTCAACTAAAATGTACGTCTTATAGTAATCAAAGGAAATGACTCGACTAAAAGGTACATATTCTAGGGGTCAAAGGGGATGACTCGAATAAAAGGTACGTCTTATAGGAATCAAAGGGGATGATTCGACTATAAGGTATGTTTTATAGGAATCAAAAGGGATGACTCGACTAAAAGATACGTCATATAGGAATCAAAGGAAATGACTCGACTAAAAGGTACGTCTTCTAGGGGTCAAAGGGGATGACTGAACTAAAAGGTACGTCTTCTAGGGGTCAAGGGGGAATGATTCGACTAAAAGGTACGTCTTATAGGAATCAAGAGGTATAACTCAACTAAAAGGTATGTCTTATAGGAATCAAAGGGTATGACTCGACTAAAAGGTACGTCTTATAGAAATCTAAGGGGATGACTCGACTAAAAGGTACATCTTATAGGAATCAAGAGGTATAACTCAACTAAAAGGTATGTCTTATAGGAATCAAACGGTATGACTCAACTAAAAGGTACGTCTTATAGAAATCTAAGGGGATGACTCGACTAAAAGGTACATCTTATAGGAATCAAGGAAAATGACTCGACTAAAACGTACATCTTCAAAGAATAAAAGGAAATGACACAACTAAAAGGTACGTCTTATAGGAATCAAAGCGGATGACTCGACTAAAAGGTACGTCTTATAGGAATCAAAGGGGATGACTCGACTAAAAGGTACGTCATATAGGAATCAATGTAAATAACTCGACTAAAAGGTACGTATTCCAGGGGTCAAAGGGGATGACTCGACTATAAGGTACGTCTTATTGGAATCAAAGGGGATGACTCGACTAAAAGGTACGTCTTATAGGAATCAAAAGGGATGACTCGACTAAAAGAAATGTTTTATAGGAATCAAAGGAAATGACTCGACTAAAAGGTACATCTTCTAGGGGTCAAAGGGGTTGACTCGACTAAAAGGTACGTCTTCTAGGGGTCAAGGGGGAATGATTCGACTAAAAGATACGTCTTAATGGAATCAAGAGGTATAACTCGACTAAAAGGTATGTCTTATAGGAATCAAAGGGGATGACTCGACTAAAAGGTACGTCTTATAGGAATCAAAGGGGATGACTCGACTAAAAGGTAATTCTAAAAGGAATCAAGGGAAATGACTCGACTAAAAGATACGTCTTCTAGGAATCAAATGGAATGATTCGACTAAATGGTACGTCTTATAGTAATCAAAGGGATGACTCGACTAAAAGGTACGTCTTATAGGAATCAAAGGGGATGACTCGACTAAAAGGTATGTCTTATAGGAATCAAAGGGGATGACTCGACTAAAAGGTACATCTTCTAGGAATCAAATGGGATGACACGACTAAAAGGTACGTCTTATAGGAATCAAAGGGGATGACTCGACTAAAAGGTACGTCTTATAGGAATCAAAAGGGATGACTCGACTAAAAGAAATGTTTTATAGGAATCAAAGGAAATGACTCGACTAAAAGGTACTTCTTCTAGAGGTCAAAGGGGTAGACTCGACTAAAAGGTACGTCTTCTAGGGGTCAAGGGGGAATGATTCGACTAAAAGATACGTCTTATAGGAATCAAGAGGTATAACTCGACTAAAAGGTATGTCTTATAGGAATCAAAGGGGATGACTCGACTAAAAGGTACGTCTTATAGGAATCAAAGGGGATGACTCGACTAAAAGGTAATTCTAAAAGGAATCAAGGGAAATGACTCGACTAAAAGGTACGTCTTCTAGGAATCAAATAGAATGATTCGACTAAATGGTACGTCTTATAGTAATCAAAGGGATGACTCGACTAAAAGGTACGTCTTATAGGAATCAAAGGGGATGACTCGACTAAAAGGTATGTCTTATAGGAATCAAAGGGGATGACTCGACTAAAAGGTACATCTTCTAGGAATCAAATGGGATGACACGACTAAAAGGTACGTCTTATAGGAATCAAAGGGGATGACTCGACTAAAAGGAACGTCTTATAGGAATCAAGGGAAATGACTCGACTAAAAGGTATGTCTTCAAGGAATCAAAGGAAATGACTCAACTAAAAGGTACGTCATATAGGAATCAAAGGGGATGACTCGACTAAAAGGTACGTATTCTATGGGTCAACGTGGATGACTCGACTAAAAGGTACGTCTTATTTGAATCAAAGGAAATGACTCTACTAAAAGATACGTCTTGTAGGAATCAAAGGAAATGACTCGGCTAAAATGTACGTCTTCTAGGGGTCAAGGGGGAATGATTCGACTAAAAGATACGTCTTATAGGAATCAAGAGGTATAACTCAACTAAAAGGTATGACTTATAGGAATCAAAGGGGATGACTCGACTAAAAGGTACGTCTTATAGGAATCAAAGGGGATGACTCGACTAAAAGGTAATTCTAAAAGGAATCAAGGGAAATGACTCGACTAAAAGGTATGTCTTCTAGGAATCAAATGGAATGATTCGACTAAATGGTACGTCTTATAGTAATCAAAGGGATGACTCGACTAAAAGGTACGTCTTATAGGAATCAAAGGGGATGACTCGACTAAAAGGTATGTCTTATAGGAATCAAAGGGGATGACTCGACTAAAAGGTACATCTTCTAGGAATCAAATGGGATGACATGACTAAAAGGTACGTCTTATAGGAATCAAAGGGGATGACTCGACTAAAAGGAACGTCTTATAGGAATCAAGGGAAATGACTCGACTAAAAGGTATGTCTTCAAGGAATCAAAGGAAATGACTGAACTAAAAGGTACGTCATATAGGAATCAAAGGGGATGAGTCGACTAAAAGGTACGTATTCTATTGGTCAACGTGGATGACTCGACTAAAAGGTACGTCTTATTTGAATCAAAGGAAATGACTCTACTAAAAGGTACGTCTTGTAGGAATCAAAGGAAATGACTCGACTAAAATATACGTCTTCTAGGGGTAAAGGGGATGACTCGACTAAAAGGTACGTCTTATAGGAATCAAAGGGGATGACTCGACTAAAAGGGACGTTTTATAGGAATCAAAGGGGCTAACTCGACTAAAAGGTACTTCTTATAGGAATCAAGCGAAATGACTCGACTAAAAGGCATATCTTTTAGGAAGCAAAGGGGATGACTCGACTAAAAGATACGTCTTATAGGAATCAAAGGGGATGACTCGACTAAAAGATACGTCTTTTAGGAATCAAAGGGGATGACTCGACTAAAAGGTACGTCATATAGGAATCAAGGGAAATGACTCGACTAAATGTTACGTCTTCTAGGAATCAAAGGGGATGACTCGACTAAAAGGTACGTCTTATAGGAATCAAAGGGGATGACTCGACTAAAAGGTAATTCTAAAAGGAATCAAGGGAAATGACTCAACTAAAAGGTACGTCTTCTAGGAATCAAAGGGAATGATTCGACTAAATGGTACGTCTTATAGTAATCAAAGGGGATGACTCGACTAAAAGGTACGTCTTATAGGAATCAAAGGGGATGACTCGACTAAAAGGTATGTCTTATAGGAATCAAAGGGGATGACTCGACTAAAAGGTACATCTTCTAGGAATCAAAAGGGATGACTCGACTAAAAGGTACGTCTTAAAGGAATCAAAGGGGATGACTCGACTAAAAGGAACGTCTTATAGGAATCAAGGGAAATGACTAGACTAAAAGGTACGTCTTCAAGGAATCAAAGGAAATGACTCAACTAAAAGGTACGTCATATAGGAATCAAAGGGGATGACTCGACTAAAAGGTACGTATTCTATGGGTCAACGTGGATGACTCGACTAAAAGGTACGTCTTATTTGAATCAAAGGAAATGACTCTACTAAAAGGTACGTCTTGTAGGAATCAAAGGAAATGACTCGACTAAAAGGTACGTCTTCTAGGGGTAAAGGGGATGACTCGACGAAAAGGTACGTGTTATAGGAATCAAAGGGGATGACTCGACTAAAAGGGACGTTTTATAGGAATCAAAGGGGCTAACTCGACTAAAAGGTACGTCTTATAGGAATCAAGCGAAATGACTCGACTAAAAGGCATATCTTTTAGGAAGCAAAGGGGATGACTCGACTAAAAGGTACGTCTTATAGGAATCAAAGGTGATGACTCGACAAAAAGGTACGTCTTATAGGAATCCAAGAGGATGACTCGACTAAAAGGTATGTCTTATAGGAATCAAAGTGGATGACTCGACTAAATGGTATGTCTTATAGGAATCAAATGAAATGACTCGACTAAAAGATACGTCTTATAGGAATCAAAGGGGATGACTCAACTAAAAGGTAAGTCTTATAGGAATCAAAGGGGATGACACGACTAAAAGGTATGTTTTATAAGAATCAAAGGGGATGACTCGACTAAAAGGTACGTCTTATAGGAATCAAGGGAACTGACTCGACTAAAAGGTACGTTTTCTAGGAATCAAAGGAAATAACTCAACTAAAAGGTACGTCATATACGAATCAAAGGAGATGACTCAACTAAAAGGTACGTCTTATAGGAATCTAAGGGGATGACTCGACTAAATGGTACGTCTTATAGGAATCAAGGGAAATGACTCGACTAAAAGCTACGTCATCAAGGAATCAAAGGAAATGACTCAACTAAAAGGTACGTCTTATAGGAATCAAAGGGGATGACTGGACTAAAAGGTACGTCTTATAGGGATCAAAGGGGATGACTCAACTAAAAGGTACGTCTTATAGGAATCAAAGAAAATGACTCGACTAAAAGGTACATATTCTAGGGGTCAAAGGGGATGACTCGACTAAAAGGTACGTCTTCTAGGGATCAAGGGGGAATGATTCGACTAAAAGCTACGTCTTATAGGAATCAAGAGGTATAACTCGACTAAAAGGTATGTCTTATAGGAATCAAAGGGATGACTCGACTAAAAGGTACGTCTTATAGGAATCAAAGGGGATGACTAGACTAAAAGGTAATTCTAAAAGGAATCAAGGGAAATGACTCGACTAGAAGGTACGTCTTCTAGGAATCAAAGGGAATGACTCAACAAAAAGGTACGTCATATACGAATGAAAGGAGATGACTCAACTAAAAGGTACGTCTTTTAGGAATCTAAGGGGATGACTCGACTAAATGGTACGTCTTATAGGAATCAAGGGAAATGACTCGACTAAAAGCTACGTCTTCAAGGAATCAAAGGAAATGACTCAACTAAAAGGTACGTCTTATAGGAATCAAAGGGGATGACTCGACTAAAAGGTACGTCTTATAGGAATCAAAGGGGATGACTCGACTAAAAGGTATGTCTTATAGGAATCAAAGGGGATGACTCGACTAAAAGGTACATCTTCTAGGAATCAAAAGGGATGACTCGACTAAAAGGTACGTCTTAAAGGAATCAAAGGGGATGACTCGACTAAAAGGAACGTCTTATAGGAATCAAGGGAAATGACTAGACTAAAAGGTACGTCTTCAAGGAATCAAAGGAAATGACTCAACTAAAAGGTACGTCATATAGGAATCAAAGGGGATGACTCGACTAAAAGGTACGTATTATATGGGTCAACGTGGATGACTCGACTAAAAGGTACGTCTTATTTGAATCAAAGGAAATGACTCTACTAAAAGGTACGTCTTGTAGGAATCAAAGGAAATGACTCGACTAAAAGGTACGTCTTCTAGGGGTAAAGGGGATGACTCGACGAAAAGGTACGTGTTATAGGAATCAAAGGGGATGACTCGACTAAAAGGGACGTTTTATAGGAATCAAAGGGGCTAACTCGACTAAAAGGTACGTCTTATAGGAATCAAGCGAAATGACTCGACTAAAAGGCATATCTTTTAGGAAGCAAAGGGGATGACTCGACTAAAAGGTACGTCTTATAGGAATCAAAGGGGATGACTCGACTAAAAGGTACGTCTTATAGGAATCAAAGGGGATGACTCAACTAAAATGTACGTCTTATAGTAATCAAAGGAAATGACTCGACTAAAAGGTACATATTCTAGGGGTCAAAGGGGATGACTCGAATAAAAGGTACGTCTTATAGGAATCAAAGGGGATGATTCGACTATAAGGTATGTTTTATAGGAATCAAAAGGGATGACTCGACTAAAAGATACGTCATATAGGAATCAAAGGAAATGACTCGACTAAAAGGTACGTCTTCTAGGGGTCAAAGGGGATGACTGAACTAAAAGGTACGTCTTCTAGGGGTCAAGGGGGAATGATTCGACTAAAAGGTACGTCTTATAGGAATCAAGAGGTATAACTCAACTAAAAGGTATGTCTTATAGGAATCAAAGGGTATGACTCGACTAAAAGGTACGTCTTATAGAAATCTAAGGGGATGACTCGACTAAAAGGTACATCTTATAGGAATCAAGAGGTATAACTCAACTAAAAGGTATGTCTTATAGGAATCAAAGGGTATGACTCAACTAAAAGGTACGTCTTATAGAAATCTAAGGGGATGACTCGACTAAAAGGTACATCTTATAGGAATCAAGGAAAATGACTCGACTAAAACGTACATCTTCAAAGAATAAAAGGAAATGACTCAACTAAAAGGTACGTCTTATAGGAATCAAAGCGGATGACTCGACTAAAAGGTACGTCTTATAGGAATCAAAGGGGATGACTCGACTAAAAGGTACGTCATATAGGAATCAATGTAAATAACTCGACTAAAAGGTACGTATTCCAGGGGTCAAAGGGGATGACTCGACTATAAGGTACGTCTTATTGGAATCAAAGGGGATGACTCGACTAAAAGGTACGTCTTATAGGAATCAAAAGGGATGACTCGACTAAAAGAAATGTTTTATAGGAATCAAAGGAAATGACTCGACTAAAAGGTACATCTTCTAGGGGTCAAAGGGGTTGACTCGACTAAAAGGTACGTCTTCTAGGGGTCAAGGGGGAATGATTCGACTAAAAGATACGTCTTAATGGAATCAAGAGGTATAACTCGACTAAAAGGTATGTCTTATAGGAATCAAAGGGGATGACTCGACTAAAAGGTACGTCTTATAGGAATCAAAGGGGATGACTCGACTAAAAGGTAATTCTAAAAGGAATCAAGGGAAATGACTCGACTAAAAGATACGTCTTCTAGTAATCAAATGGAATGATTCGACTAAATGGTACGTCTTATAGTAATCAAAGGGATGACTCGACTAAAAGGTACGTCTTATAGGAATCAAAGGGGATGACTCGACTAAAAGGTATGTCTTATAGGAATCAAAGGGGATGACTCGACTAAAAGGTACATCTTCTAGGAATCAAATGGGATGACACGACTAAAAGGTACGTCTTATAGGAATCAAAGGGGATGACTCGACTAAAAGGTACGTCTTATAGGAATCAAAAGGGATGACTCGACTAAAAGAAATGTTTTATAGGAATCAAAGGAAATGACTCGACTAAAAGGTACATCTTCTAGGGGTCAAAGGGGTTGACTCGACTAAAAGGTACGTCTTCTAGGGGTCAAGGGGGAATGATTCGACTAAAAGATACGTCTTATAGGAATCAAGAGGTATAACTCGACTAAAAGGTATGTCTTATAGGAATCAAAGGGGATGACTCGACTAAAAGGTACGTCTTATAGGAATCAAAGGGGATGACTCGACTAAAAGGTAATTCTAAAAGGAATCAAGGGAAATGACTCGACTAAAAGGTACGTCTTCTAGGAATCAAAAGGAATGATTCGACTAAATGGTACGTCTTATAGTAATCAAAGGGATGACTCGACTAAAAGGTACGTCTTATAGGAATCAAAGGGGATGACTCGACTAAAAGGTATGTCTTATAGGAATCAAAGGGGATGACTCGACTAAAAGGTACATCTTCTAGGAATCAAATGGGATGACACGACTAAAAGGTACGTCTTATAGGAATCAAAGGGGATGACTCGACTAAAAGGTACGTCTTATAGGAATCAAAAGGGATGACTTGACTAAAAGAAATGTTTTATAGGAATCAAAGGAAATGACTCGACTAAAAGGTACTTCTTCTAGGGGTCAAAGGGGTAGACTCGACTAAAAGGTACGTCTTCTAGGGGTCAAGGGGGAATGATTCGACTAAAAGATACGTCTTATAGGAATCAAGTGGCATAACTCGACTAAAAGGTATGTCTTATAGGAATCAAAGGGGATGACTCGACTTAAAGGTACGTCTTATAGGAATCAAAGGGGATGACTCGACTAAAAGGTAATTCTAAAAGGAATCAAGGGAAATGACTCGACTAAAAGGTACGTCTTCTAGGAATCAAATAGAATGATTCGACTAAATGGTACGTCTTATAGTAATCAAAGGGATGACTCGACTAAAAGGTACGTCTTATAGGAATCAAAGGGGATGACTCGACTAAAAGGTATGTCTTATAGGAATCAAAGGGGATGACTCGACTAAAAGGTACATCTTCTAGGAATCAAATGGGATGACACGACTAAAAGGTACGTCTTATAGGAATCAAAGGGGATGACTCGACTAAAAGGAACGTCTTATAGGAATCAAGGGAAATGACTCGACTAAAAGGTATGTCTTCAAGGAATCAAAGGAAATGACTCAACTAAAAGGTACGTCATATAGGAATCAAAGGGGATGACTCGACTAAAAGGTACGTATTCTATGGGTCAACGTGGATGACTCGACTAAAAGGTACGTCTTATTTGAATCAAAGGAAATGACTCTACTAAAAGATACGTCTTGTAGGAATCAAAGGAAATGACTCGACTAAAATGTACGTCTTCTAGGGGTAAAGGGGATGACTCGACTAAAAGGTACGTCTTATAGGAATCAAAGGGGCTGACTCGACTAAAAGGGACGTTTTATAGGAATCAAAGGGGCTAACTCGACTAAAAGGTACGTCTTATAGGAATCAAGCGAAATAACTCCACTAAAAGGCATATCTTTTAGGAAGCAAAGGGGATGACTCGACTAAAAGATACGTCTTATAGGAATCAAAGGGGATGACTCGACTAAAAGATACGTCTTTTAGGAATCAAAGGGGATGACTCGACTAAAAGGTACGTCTTATAGGAATCAAGGGAAATGACTCGACTAAATGTTACGTCTTCTAGGAATCAAAGGGGATGACTCGACTAAAAGGTACGTCTTATAGGAATCAAAGGGGATGACTCAACTAAAAGGTAAGTCTTATAGGAATCAAAGGGGATGACACGACTAAAAGGTATGTTTTATAAGAATCAAAGGGGATGACTCGACTAAAAGGTACGTCTTATAGGAATCAAGGGAACTGACTCGACTAAAAGGTACGTTTTCTAGGAATCAAATGAAATAACTCAACTAAAAGGTACGTCATATACGAATCAAAGGAGATGACTCAACTAAAAGGTACGTCTTATAGGAATCTAAGGGGATGACTCGACTAAATGGTACGTCTTATAGGAATCAAGGGAAATGACTCGACTAAAAGCTACGTCTTCATGGAATCAAAGGAAATGACTCAACTAAAAGGTACGTCTTATAGGAATCAAAGGGGATGACTGGACTAAAAGGTACGTCTTATAGGGATCAAAGGGGATGACTCAACTAAAAGGTACGTCTTATAGGAATCAAAGGAAATGACTCGACTAAAAGGTACATATACTAGGGGTCAAAGGGGATGACTCGACTAAAAGGTACGTCTTCTAGGGGTCAAGGGGGAATGATTCGACTAAAAGGTACGTCTTATAGAAATCAAGAGGTATAACTCGACTAAAAGGTATGTCTTATAGGAATCTAAGGAGATGACTCGACTAAAAGGTACGTCTTATAGGAATCAAAGGGGATGACTCGACTAAAAGGTAATTCTAAAAGGAATCAAGGGAAATGACTCGACTAAAAGGTACGTCTTCTAGGAATCAAAGGGAATGACTCGACTAAAAGGTACGGCTTATAGTAATCAAAGGGGATGACTCGACTAAAAGGTACGTCTTATAGGAATCAAAGGGGATGACTCGACTAAAAGGTATGTCTTATAGGAATCAAAGGGGATGACTCGACTAAAAGGTATGTCTTATAGGAATCAAAGGGATGACTCGACTAAAAGGTACGTCTTATAGGAATCAAAGGGGATGACTCGACTAAAAGGTATGTCTTATAGGAATCAAAGGGGATGACTCGACTAAAAGGTACATCTTCTAGGAATCAAATGGGATGACACGACTAAAAGGTACGTCTTATAGGAATCAAAGGGGATGACTCGACTAAAAGGTACGTCTTATAGGAATCAAAAGGGATGACTCGACTAAAAGAAATGTTTTATAGGAATCAAAGGAAATGACTCGACTAAAAGGTACTTCTTCTAGGGGTCAAAGGGGTAGACTCGACTAAAAGGTACGTCTTCTAGGGGTCAAGGGGGAATGATTCGACTAAAAGATACGTCTTATAGGAATCAAGTGGTATAACTCGACTAAAAGGTATGTCTTATAGGAATCAAAGGGGATGACTCGACTAAAAGGTACGTCTTATAGGAATCAAAGGGGATGACTCGACTAAAAGGTAATTCTAAAAGGAATCAAGGGAAATGACTCGACTAAAAGGTACGTCTTCTAGGAATCAAATAGAATGATTCGACTAAATGGTACGTCTTATAGTAATCAAAGGGATGACTCGACTAAAAGGTACGTCTTATAGGAATCAAAGGGGATGACTCGACTAAAAGGTATGTCTTATAGGAATCAAAGAGGATGACTCGACTAAACGGTACATCTTCTAGGAATCAAATGGGATGACACGACTAAAAGGAATGTCTTATAGGAATCAAAGGGGATGACTCGACTAAAAGGAACGTCTTATAGGAATCAAGGGAAATGACTCGACTAAAAGGTATGTCTTCAAGGAATCAAAGGAAATGACTCAACTAAAAGGTACGTCATATAGGAATCAAAGGGGATGACTCGACTAAAAGGTACGTATTCTATGGGTCAACGTGGATGACTCGACTAAAAGGTACGTCTTATTTGAATCAAAGGAAATGACTCTACTAAAAGATACGTCTTGTAGGAATCAAAGGAAATGACTCGACTAAAATGTACGTCTTCTAGGGGTAAAGGGGATGACTCGACTAAAAGGTACGTCTTATAGGAATCAAAGGGGATGACTCGACTAAAAGGGACGTTTTATAGGAATCAAAGGGGCTAACTCGACTAAAAGGTACGTCTTATAGGAATCAAGCGAAATAACTCCACTAAAAGGCATATCTTTTAGGAAGCAAAGGGGATGACTCGACTAAAAGATACGTCTTATAGGAATCAAAGGGGATGACTCGACTAAAAGATACGTCTTTTAGGAATCAAAGGGGATGACTCGACTAAAAGGTACGTCTTATAGGAATCAAGGGAAATGACTCGACTAAATGTTACGTCTTCTAGGAATCAAAGGGGATGACTCGACTAAAAGGTACGTCTTATAGGAATCAAAGGGGATGACTCAACTAAAAGGTAAGTCTTATAGGAATCAAAGGGGATGACACGACTAAAAGGTATGTTTTATAAGAATCAAAGGGGATGACTCGACTAAAAGGTACGTCTTATAGGAATCAAGGGAACTGACTCGACTAAAAGGTACGTTTTCTAGGAATCAAATGAAATAACTCAACTAAAAGGTACGTCATATACGAATCAAAGGAGATGACTCAACTAAAAGGTACGTCTTATAGGAATCTAAGGGGATGACTCGACTAAATGGTACGTCTTATAGGAATCAAGGGAAATGACTCGACTAAAAGCTACGTCTTCATGGAATCAAAGGAAATGACTCAACTAAAAGGTACGTCTTATAGGAATCAAAGGGGATGACTGGACTAAAAGGTACGTCTTATAGGGATCAAAGGGGATGACTCAACTAAAAGGTACGTCTTATAGGAATCAAAGGAAATGACTCGACTAAAAGGTACATATTCTAGGGGTCAAAGGGGATGACTCGACTAAAAGGTACGTCTTCTAGGGGTCAAGGGGGAATGATTCGACTAAAAGGTACGTCTTATAGGAATCAAGAGGTATAACTCGACTAAAAGGTATGTCTTATAGGAATCTAAGGAGATGACTCGACTAAAAGGTACGTCTTATAGGAATCAAAGGGGATGACTCGACTAAAAGGTAATTCTAAAAGGAATCAAGGGAAATGACTCGACTAAAAGGTATGTCTTCTAGGAATCAAAGGGAATGACTCGACTAAAAGGTACGGCTTATAGTAATCAAAGGGGATGACTCGACTAAAAGGTACGTCTTATAGGAATCAAAGGGGATGACTCGACTAAAAGGTATGTCTTATAGGAATCAAAGGGGATGACTCGACTAAAAGGTACATCTTCTAGGAATCAAATGGGATGACTCGACTAAAAGGTACGCCTTATAGGAATCAAAGGGGATGACTCGACTAAAAGGTACGTCTTACAGGAATCAAGGGAAATGACTCAACTAAAAGGTACGTCTTCAAGGAATCAAAGGAAATAACTCAACTAAAAGGCACGTCATATAGTAATCAAAGGGGATAACTCGACTAAAAGGTACGTATTCTAGGGGTCAACGTGGATGACTCGACCAAAAGTTACGTCTGATATGAATCAAAGGAAATGACTCGACTAAATGGTACGTCTTGTAGGAATCAAAGGAAATGACTCGACTAAAAGGTACGTCTTCTAGGGGTAAAGGGGATGACTCGACTAAAAGGTACGTCTTATAGGAATCAAAGGGGATGAATCGACTAAATGGTACGTCTTATAGGAATCAAAGGGGCTAACTCGACTAAAAGGTACGTCTTATAGGAATCAAGCGAAATGACTCGACTAAAAGGCACATCTTTTAGGAATCAAAGGGGATGACTCGACTAAAAGGTACGTCTTATAGGAATCAAAGGTGATGACTCGACCAAAAGGTACGTCTTATAGGAATCCAAGAGGATGACTCGACTAAAAGGTACGTCTTATAGGTATCAAAGTGGATGACTCGACTAAATGGTATGTCTTATAGGAATCAAACGAAATGACTCGACTAAAAGATACGTCTTATAGGAATCAAAGGGGATGACTCAACTAAAAGGTAAGTCTTATAGGAATCAAAGGGGATGACACGACTAAAAGGTATGTTTTATAAGAATCAAAGGGGATGACTCGACTAAAAGGTACGTCTTATAGGAATCAAGGGATCTGACTCGACTAAAAGATACGTTTTTTAGGAATCAAAGGAAATGACTCAATAAAAAGGTACGTCATACACGAATCAAAGGAGATGACTCAACTAAAAGGTACGTCTTTTAGGAATCAAAGGGGATGACTCGACTAAATGGTACGTCTTATAGGAATCAAGGGAAATGACTCGACTAAAAGCTACGTCTTCAAGGAATCAAAGGAAATGACTCAACTAAAAGGTACGTCTTATAGGAATCAAAGGGGATGACTCGACTAAAAGGTAAGTCTTATAGGAATCAAAGGGGATGACTCAACTAAAAGGTACGTCTTATAGTAATCAAAGGAAATGACTCGACTAAAAGGTACATATTCTAGGGTTCAAAGGGGATGACTCGAATAAAAGGTACGTCTTGTAGGAATCAAAGGGGATGACTCGACTAAAAGGTATGTTTTATAGGAATCAAAAGGGATGACTCGACTAAAAGATACGTCATATAGGAATCAAAGGAAATGACTCGACTAAAAGGTACGTCTTCCAGGGGTCAAAGGGGATGACTGAACTAAAAGGTACGTCTTCTAGGGGTCAAGGGGGAATGATTCGACTAAAAGGTACGTCTTATAGGAATCAAGAGGTATAACTCCACTAAAAGGTATGTCTTATAGGAATCAAAGGGTATGACTCGACTAAAAGGTACGTCTTATAGGAATCAAAGGGAATTACTCGACTAAAAGGTACATCTTAAAGGAATCAAGGGAAATGACTCGACTAAAAGGTTGTCTTCTAGGAATCAAAGGGGATGACTCGACTAAAAGGTACGTCTTATAGGAATCAAAGGGGATGACTCGACTAAAAGGTACGTCTTATAGGAATCAAAGGGGATGACTCGACTAAAAGGTACGTCTTATAGGAATCAAGGGAAATGACTTGACTAAAAGGTACGTCTTCTAGGAATCAAAGGGGATGACTCGACTAAAAGGTACGTCTTATAGGAATCAAAGGGGATGACTCGACTAAAAGGTACGTCTTATAGGAATCAAAAGGGATGACTCGACTAAAAGGTACGTCTTTTAGGAATCAAGTTAAATGACTCGACTAAAAGGTACGTCTTCTAGGAATCAAAGGAAATGACTTAACTAAAAGGTACGTCTTCTAGGAATCAAAGGGGATGACTCGACTAAAAGGTACGTCTCTTAGAAATCAATGGAGATGACTCGACTAATAGGTACGTCTTATAGGAATCAAAGGGGATGACTCGACTAAAAGGTACATCTTATAGGAATCAAGGGAAATGACTCGACTAAAAGGTAAGTCTTCAAAGAATCAAAGGAAATGACTCAACTAAAAGGTACGTCTTATTGGAATCAAAGGGGATGACTCGACTAAAATATATGTATTCTAGGGGTCAAAGGGGATGACTCGACTAAAAGGAAAGTCTTATAGGAATCAACGGAAATGACTCGACTAAAAGATACGTCTTATAGGAATCAAAGGAAATGACTCGACTAAAAGGTACGTCTTCTAGGGGTCAAAGGGGATGACTCGACTAAAAGGTACGTCTTATAGGAATCAAAGGGGATGACTCGACTAAAATGTACGTCTTATAGGAATCAAAGGGGATAACTCGACTATAAGGTACATCTTTTAGGAATCAAAGGGGATGACTCGACCAAAAGGTATGTCTTATAGGAATCCAAGGGGATGACTCGACTAAAAGGTACGTCTTATAGGAATCAAAGTGGATTACTCGACTAAAAGGTACATCTTATAGGAATCAAGGAAAATGACTCGACTAAAAGGTACGTCTTCAAGGAATCAAAGGAAATGACTCAACTAAAAGGTACGTCTTATAGGAATAAAAGCGGATAACTCGACTAAAAGGTACGTCTTATAGGAATCAAAGGGGATGACTCGACTAAAAGGTACGTCATATAGGAATCAATGTAAATAACTCGACTAAAAGGTACGTATTCCAGGGGTCAAAGGGGATGACTCGACTATAAGGTACGTCTTATTGGAATCAAAGGGGATGACTCGACTAAAAGGTACGTCTTATAGGAATCAAAAGGGATGAATCGACTAAAAGAAATGTTTTATAGGAATCAAAGGAATTGACTCGACTAAAAGGTACATCTTCTAGGGGTCAAAGGGGTTGACTCGTCTAAAAGGTACGTCTTCTAAGGGTCAAGGGGGAATGATTCGACTAAAAGATACGTCTTATAGGAATCAAGAGGTATAACTCGACTAAAAGTTATGTCTTATAGGAATCAAAGGGGATGACTCGACTAAAAGGTACGTCATATAGGAATCAAAGGGGATGACTCGACTAAAAGGTAATTCTAAAAGGAATCAAGGGAAATGACTCGACTAAAAGGTACGTCTTCTAGGAATCAAAGGGAATGATTCGACTAAATGGTACGTCTTATAGTAATCAAAGGGGATGACTCGACTAAAAGGTACGTCTTATAGGAATCAAAGAGGATGACTCGACTAAAAGGTATGTCTTATAGGAATCAAAGGGGATGACTCGACTAAAAGGTACATCTTCTAGGAATCAAATGGGATGACTCGACTAAAAGGTACGTCTTATAGGAATCAAAGGGGATGACTCGACTAAAAGGAACGTCTTATAGGAATCAAGGGAAATGACTCGACTAAAAGGTACGTCTTCAAGGAATCAAAGGAAATGACTCAACTAAAAGGTACGTCATATAGGAATCAAATGGGATGACTCGACTAAAAGGTACGTATTCTATGGGTCAACATGGATGACTCGACTAAAAGGTACGTCTTATTTGAATCAAAGGAAATGACTCTACTAAAAGGTAAGTCTTGTAGGAATCAAAGGAAATGAATCGACTAAAAGGTACGTCTTCTAGGGGTAAAGGGGATGACTCGACTAAAAGGTACGTCTTATAGGAATCAAAGGGGATGACTCGACTAAAAGGGACGTTTTATAGGAATCAAAGGGGCTAACTCGACTAAAAAGTACGTCTTATAGGAATCAAGCGAAATGACTCGACTAAAAGGCACATCTTTTAGGAAGCAAAGGGGATGACTCGACTAAAAGGTACGTCTTATCGGAATCAAAGGTGATGACTCGACAAAAAGGTACGTCTTATAGGAATCCAAGAGGATGACTCGACTAAAAGGTATGTCTTATAAAAATCAAAGTGGATGACTCGACTAAATGGTATGTCTTATAGGAATCAAATGAAATGACTCGACTAAAAGGTACGTCTTATAGGAATCAAAGGGGATGACTAAATGTTACGTCTTCTAGGAATCAAAGGGGATGACTCGACTAAAAGGTACGTCTTATAGGAATCAAAGGGGATGACTCAACTAAAAGGTAAGTCTTATAGGAATCAAAGGGGATGACACGACTAAAAGGTATGTTTTATAAGAATCAAAGGGGATGACTCGACTAAAAGGTACGTCTTATAGGAATCAAGGGAACTGACTCGACTAAAAGGTACGTTTTCTAGGAATCAAAGGAAATAACTCAACTAAAAGGTACGTCATATACGAATCAAAGGAGATAACTCAACTAAAAGGTACGTCTTGTAGGAATCTAAGGGGATGACTCGACTAAATGGTACGTCTTATAGGAATCAAGGGAAATGACTCGACTAAAAGCTACGTCTTCAAGGAATCAAAGGAAATGACTCAACTAAAAGGTACGTCTTATAGGAATCAAAGGGGATGACTGGACTAAAAGGTACGTCTTATAGGAATCAAAGGGGATGACTCAACTAAAAGGTACGTCTTATAGGAATCAAAGGGGATGACTGGACTAAAAGGTACGTCTTATAGGAATCAAAGGGGATGACTCAACTAAGAGGTACGTCTTATAGGAATCAAAGGAAATGACTCGACTAAAAGGTACATATTCTAGGGGTCAAAGGGGATGACTCGACTAAAAGGTACGTCTTCTAGGGGTCAAGGGGGAATGATTCGACTAAAAGGTACGTCTTATAGGAATCAAGAGGTATAACTCGACTAAAAGGTATGCCTTATAGGAATCAAAGGGGATGACTCGACTAAAAGGTACGTCTTATAGGAATCAAAGGGGATGACTAGACTAAAAGGTAATTCTAAAAGGAATCAATGGAAATGACTCGACTAAAAGGTACGTCTTCTAGGAATCAAAGGGAATGACTCGACTAAAAGGTACGTCTTGTAGTAATCAAAGGGGATGACTCGACTAAAAGGTACGTCTTATAGGAATCAAAGGGGATGACTCGACTAAATGGTATGTCTTATAGGAATCAAAGGGGATGACTCGACTAAAAGGTACATCTTCTAGGAATCAAATGGGATGACTCGACTAAAAGGTACGTCTTATAGGAATCAAAGGGGATGACTCGACTAAAAGGTACGTCTTACAGGAATCAGGGGAAATGACTCGACTAAAAGGTACGACTTCAAGGAATCAAAGGAAATAACTCAACTAAAAGGTACGTCATATAGTAATCAAAGGGGATGACTCGACTAAAAGGTACGTATTCTAGGGGTCAACGTGGATGACTCGACCAAAAGGTACGTCTGATATGAATCAAACGAAATGACTCGACTAAAACGTACGTCTTGTAGGAATCAAAGGAAATGACTCGACTAAAAGGTACGTCTTCTAGGGGTAAAGGGGATGACTCGACTAAAAGTTACGTCTTATAGGAATCAAAGGGGATGACTCGACTAAATGGTACGTCTTATAGGAATCAAAGGGGCTAACTCGACTAAAAGGTACGTCTTATAGGAATCAAGCGAAATGACTCGACTAAAAGGCACATCTTTTAGGAATCAAAGGGGATGACTCGACTAAAAGGTACGTCTTATAGGAATCAAAGGTGATGACTCGACCAAAAGGTACGTCTTATAGGAATCCAAGAGGATGAATCGACTAAAAGGTACGTCTTATAGGAATCAAAGTGGATGATTCGACTAAATGGTATGTCTTATAGGAATCAAACGAAATGACTCGACTAAAAGGTACGTCATATAGGAATCAAAGGGGATGACTCAACTAAAAGGTAAGTCTTATAGGAATCAAAGGGGATGACACGACTAAAAGGTATTTTTTATAAGAATCAAAGGGGATGACTCGACTAAAAGGTACGTCTTATAGGAATCAAGGGATCTGACTCGACTAAAAGGTACGTTTTCTAGGAATCAAAGAAAATGACTCAACAAAAAGGTACGTCATATTCGAATCAAAGGAGATGACTCAACTAAAAGGTACGTCTTTTAGGAATCTAAGGGGATGACTCGACTAAATGGTACGTCTTATAGGAATCAAGGGAAATGACTCGACTAAAAGCTACGTCTTCAAGGAATCAAAGGAAATGACTCAACTAAAAGGTACGTCTTATAGGAATCAAAGAGGATGACTCGACTAAAAGGTACGTCTTATAGGAATCAAAGGGGATGACTCAACTAAAAGGTACGTCTTATAGGAATCAAAGGAAATGACTCGACTAAAAGGTACATATTCTAGGGGTCAAAAGGGATGACTCGAATAAAAGGTACGTCTTATAGGAATCAAAGGGGATGACTCGACTAAAAGGTATGTTTTATAGGAATCAAAAGGGATGACTCGACTAAAAGATACGTCATATAGGAATCAAAGGAAATGACTCGACTAAAAGGTACGTCTTCTAGGGGTCAAAGGGGATGACTGAACTAAAAGGTACGTCTTCTAGGGGTCAAGGGGGAATGATTCGACTAAAAGGTACGTCTTATAGGAATCAAGAGGTATAACTCAACTAAAAGGTATGTCTTATAGGAATCAAAGGGTATGACTCGACTAAAAGGTACGTCTTATAGGAATCAAAGGGAATTACTCGACAAAAAGGTACGTCTTAAAGGAATCAAGGGAAATGACTCGACTAAAAGGTTGTCTTCTAGGAATCAAAGGGGATGACTCGACTAAAAGGTACGTCTTATAGGAATCAAAGGGGATGACTAGACTAAAAGGTACGTCTTATAGGAATCAAAGGGGATGACTCGACTAAAAGGTACGTCTTATAGGAATCAAGGGAAATGACTTGACTAAAAGGTACGTCTTCTAGGAATCAAAGGGGATGACTCGACTAAAAGGTACGTCTTATAGGAATCAAAGGGGATGACTCGACTAAAAGGTACGTCTTATAGGAATCAAAAGGGATGACTCGACTAAAAGGTACGTCTTTTAGGAATCAAGTTAAATGACTCGACTAAAAGGTACGTCTTCTAAGAATCAAAGGAAATGACTTAACTAAAAGGTACGTCTTCTAGGAATCAAAGGGGATGACTCGACTGAAAGGTACGTCTTCTAGAAATCAAAGGAGATGACTCAACTAATAGGTACGTCTTATAGGAATCAAAGGGGATGACTCGACTAAAAGGTACATCTTATAGTAATCAAGGGAAATGACTCAACTAAAAGGTACGTCTTTAAAGAATCAAAGGAAATAACTCAACTAAAAGGTACGTCTTATAGGAATCAAAGGGGATGACTCGACTAAAATATATGTATTCTAGGGGTCAAAGGGGATGACTCGACTAAAAGGAAAGTCTTATAGGAATCAAAGGAAATGACTCGACTAAAAGGTACGTCTTATAAGAATCAAAGGAAATGACTCGACTAAAAGGTACGTCTTCTAGGGGGCAAAGGGGATGACTCGACTAAAAGGTACGTCTTATAGGAATCAAAGGGGATGACTCGACTAAAATGTACGTCTTATAGGAATCAAAGGGGATGACTCGACTATAAGGTACGTCTCTTAGGAATCAAAGGGGATGACT
The DNA here is from genome assembly GCA_030864215.1 of Capsicum pubescens. Taxonomy (NCBI): domain Eukaryota; kingdom Viridiplantae; phylum Streptophyta; class Magnoliopsida; order Solanales; family Solanaceae; genus Capsicum; species Capsicum pubescens. The sequence continues at coordinate 268,329,055 of CM061545.1, read as the reverse complement.
CGACCAAAAGGTATGTCTTATAGGAATCCATGGGGATGACTCGACTAAAAGGTACGTCTTATAGGAATCAAAGTGGATTACTCGACTAAAAGGTACGTCTTATAGGAATCAAGGGAAATGACTCGACTAAAAGGTACGTCTAATAGGAATCAAAGGGGATGACTCGACTAAAAGGTACGTCTTATAGGAATCAAAGGGGATGACTCGACTTAAAGGTACGTCTTATAGGAATCAAAGGAAATGACTCGACAAAAAAGTACGTCTTCTAGGGTTCAAAGGGGATGACTTGACTAAAAGGTACATCTTAGAGGAATCAAAGGGGATGACTCGACTAAAAGGTACGTCTTCTAGGAATCAAAGGGGATGACTCGACTAAAAGGTACGTCTTATAGGAATCAATGGGGATAAATCGACTAAAAGGTACGTCTTATAGGAATCAAAGGGGATAACTCGACTATAAGGTACGTTTTATAGGAATTAAAGGGGATGACTCGACTAAAAGGTACGTCTTATAGGAATCAAGGGAAATGACTCGGCTAAAAGGTACATTTTCTTGGAATAAAAGGAAATGACTCAACTAAAAGCTACGTCTTATTGGAATCAAAAGAGATAACTCTACTAAAAGGTACGTCTTATAGAAATCTAAGGGGATGAATCGACTAAAAGGTACATCTTATAGGAATCAAGGAAAATGACTCGACTAAAATGTACGTCTTCAAGTAATCAAAGGAAATGACTCAACTAAAAGGTACGTCTTATAGGAATCAAAGGGGATGACTCGACTAAAAGGTACTTCTTATAGGAATCAAAGGGGATGACTCGACTAAAAGGTACGTCATATAGTAATCAATGTAAATAACTCGACTAAAAGGTACGTATTCCAGGGGTCAAAGGGGATGACTTGACTATAAGGTACGTCTTATTGGAATCAAAGGGGATGACTCGACTAAAAGGTACGTCTTATAGGAATCAAAAGGGATGACTCGACTAAAAGAAACGTTTTATAGGAATCAAAGGAAATGACTCAACTATAAGGTACATCTTCTAGGGGTCAAAGGGGATGACTCGACTAAAAGGTACGTCATATAGGAATCAATGTAAATAACTCGACTAAAAGGTACGTATTCCAGGGGTCAAAGGGGATGACTCGACTATAAGGTACGTCTTATTGGAATCAAAGGAGATGACTCGACTAAAAGGTACGTCTTATAGGAATCAAAAGGGATGAATCGACTAAAAGAAATGTTTTATAGGAATCAAAGGAAATGACTCGACTAAAAGGTACATCTTCTTGGGGTCAAAGGGGTTGACTCGACTAAAAGGTACGTCTTCTAGGGGTCAAGGGGGAATGATTCGACTAAAAGATACGTCTTATAGGAATCAAGAGGTATAACTCGACTATAAGGTATGTCTTATAGGAATCAAAGGGGATGACTCGACTAAAAGGTATGTCTTATAGGAATCAAAGTGGATGACTCGACTAAAAGGTACGTCTTATAGGAATCAAAGGGGATGACTAGACTAAAAGGTAATTCTAAAAGGAATCAAGGGAAATGACTCGACTAAAAGGTACGTCTTCTAGGAATCAAAGGGAATGACTCGACTAAAAGGTACGTCTTATAGTAATCAAAGGGGATGACTCGACTAAAAGGTACGTCTTATAGGAATCAAAGGGGATGACTCGACTAAATGGTATGTCTTATAGGAATCAAAGGGGATGACTCGACTAAAAGGTACATCTTCTAGGAAACAAATGGGATGACACGACTAAAAGGTACGTCTTATAGGAATCAAAGGGGATGACTCGACTAAAAGGTACGTCTTACAGGAATCAGGGGAAATGACTCGACTAAAAGGTACGTCTTCAAGGAATCAAAGGAAATAACTCAACTAAAAGGTACGTCATATAGTAATCAAAGGGGATGACTCGAGTAAAAGGTACGTATTCTAGGGGTCAACGTGGATGACTCGACCAAAAGGTACGTCTGATATGAATCAATGGAAATGACTCGACTAAAACGTACGTCTTATAGGAATCAATGGAAATGACTCGACTAAAAGGTACGTCTTCTAGGGGTAAAGGGGATGACTCGACTAAAAGGTACGTCTTATAGGAATCAAAGGGGATGACTCGACTAAATGGTACGTCTTATAGGAATCAAAGGGGATAACTCGACTAAAAGGTACGTCTTATAGGAATCAAGCGAAATGACTCGACTAAAAGGCACATCTTTTAGGAATCAAAGGGGATGACTCGACTAAAAGGTACGTCTTATAGGAATCAAAGGTGATGAGTCGACCAAAAGGTACGTCTTATAGGAATCCAAGAGGATGACTCGACTAAAAGGTACGTCTTATAGGAATCAAAGTGGATGATTCGACTAAATGGTATGTCTTATAGGAATCAAACGAAATGACTCGACTAAAAGGTACGTCTTATAGGAATCAAAGGGGATGACTCAACTAAAAGGTAAGTCTTATAGGAATCAAAGGGGATGACACGACTAAAAGGTATTCTTTATAAGAATCAAAGGGGATGACTCGACTAAAAGGTACGTCTTATAGGAATCAAGGGATCTGACTCGACTAAAAGGTACGTTTTCTAGGAATCAAAGAAAATGACTCAACAAAAAGGTACGTCATATTCGAATCAAAGGAGATGACTCAACTAAAAGGTACGTCTTTTAGGAATCTAAGGGGATGACTCGACTAAATGGTACGTCTTATAGGAATCAAGGGAAATGACTCGACTAAAAGCTACGTCTTCAAGGAATCAAAGGAAATGACTCAACTAAAAGGTACGTCTTATAGGAATCAAAGAGGATGACTCGACTAAAAGGTACGTCTTATAGGAATCAAAGGGGATGACTCAACTAAAAGGTACGTCTTATAGGAATCAAAGGAAATGACTCGACTAAAAGGTACATATTCTAGGGGTCAAAGGGGATGACTCGAATAAAAGGTACGTCTTATAGGAATCAAACGGGATGACTCGACTAAAAGGTATGTTTTATAGGAATCAAAAGGGATGACTCGACTAAAAGATACGTCATATAGGAATCAAAGGAAATGACTCGACTAAAAGGTACGTCTTCTAGGGGTCAAAGGTGATGACTGAACTAAAAGGTACGTCTTCTAGGGGTCAAGGGGGAATGATTCGACTAAAAGGTACGTCTTATAGGAATCAAGAGGTATAACTCAACTAAAAGGTATGTCTTATAGGAATCAAAGGGTATTACTCGACTAAAAGGTACGTCTTATAGGAATCAAAGGGAATTACTCGACAAAAAGGTACGTCTTAAAGGAATCAAGGGAAATGACTCGACTAAAAGGTTGTCTTCTAGGAATCAAAGGGGATGACTCGACTAAAATGTACGTCATATAGGAATGAAAGGGGATGACTAGACTAAAAGGTACGTCTTATAGGAATCAAAGGGGATGACTCGACTAAAAGGTACGTCTTATAGGAATCAAGGGAAATGACTTGACTAAAAGGTACGTCTTCTAGGAATCATAGGGGATGACTCGACTTAAAGGTACGTCTTATAGGAATCAAAGGGGATGACTCGACTAAAAGGTACGTCTTATAGGAATCAAAAGGGATGACTCGACTAAAAGGTACGTCTTTTAGGAATCAAGTTAAATGACTCGACCAAAAGGTACGTCTTATAGGAATCCAAGAGGATGACTCGACTAAAAGGTACGTCTTATAGGAATCAAAGTGGATGATTCGACTAAATGGTATGTCTTATAGGAATCAAACGAAATGACTCGACTAAAAGGTACGTCTTATAGGAATCAAAGGGGATGACTCAACTAAAAGGTAAGTCTTATAGGAATCAAAGGGGATGACACGACTAAAAGGTATTCTTTATAAGAATCAAAGGGGATGACTCGACTAAAAGGTACGTCTTATAGGAATCAAGGGATCTGACTCGACTAAAAGGTACGTTTTCTAGGAATCAAAGAAAATGACTCAACAAAAAGGTACGTCATATTCGAATCAAAGGAGATGACTCAACTAAAAGGTACGTCTTTTAGGAATCTAAGGGGATGACTCGACTAAATGGTACGTCTTATAGGAATCAAGGGAAATGACTCGACTAAAAGCTACGTCTTCAAGGAATCAAAGGAAATGACTCAACTAAAAGGTACGTCTTATAGGAATCAAAGAGGATGACTCGACTAAAAGGTACGTCTTATAGGAATCAAAGGGGATGACTCAACTAAAAGGTACGTCTTATAGGAATCAAAGGAAATGACTCGACTAAAAGGTACATATTCTAGGGGTCAAAGGGGATGACTCGAATAAAAGGTACGTCTTATAGGAATCAAACGGGATGACTCGACTAAAAGGTATGTTTTATAGGAATCAAAAGGGATGACTCGACTAAAAGATACGTCATATAGGAATCAAAGGAAATGACTCGACTAAAAGGTACGTCTTCTAGGGGTCAAAGGTGATGACTGAACTAAAAGGTACGTCTTCTAGGGGTCAAGGGGGAATGATTCGACTAAAAGGTACGTCTTATAGGAATCAAGAGGTATAACTCAACTAAAAGGTATGTCTTATAGGAATCAAAGGGTATGACTCGACTAAAAGGTACGTCTTATAGGAATCAAAGGGAATTACTCGACAAAAAGGTACGTCTTAAAGGAATCAAGGGAAATGACTCGACTAAAAGGTTGTCTTCTAGGAATCAAAGGGGATGACTCGACTAAAATGTACGTCATATAGGAATCAAAGGGGATGACTAGACTAAAAGGTACGTCTTATAGGAATCAAAGGGGATGACTCGACTAAAAGGTATGTCTTATAGGAATCAAGGGAAATGACTTGACTAAAAGGTACGTCTTCTAGGAATCATAGGGGATGACTCGACTTAAAGGTACGTCTTATAGGAATCAAAGGGGAAGACTCGACTAAAAGGTACGTCTTATAGGAATCAAAAGGGATGACTCGACTAAAAGGTACGTCTTATAGGAGTCAAAGGAAATGACTTAACTAAAAGGTACGTCTTCTAGGAATCAAAGGGGATGACTCGACTAAAAGGTACGTCTTCTAGAAATCAAAGGAGATGACTCGACTAATAGGTACGTCTTATAGGAGTCAAAGGGGAGTACTCGACTAAAAGGTACATCTTATAGTAATCAAGGGAAATGACTCAACTAAAAGGTACGTCTTTAAAGAATCAAAGGAAATGACTCAACTAAAAGGTACGTCTTGTAGGAATCAAAGGGGATGACTCGACTAAAATATATGTATTCTAGGGGTCAAAGGGGATGACTCGACTAAAAGGAAAGTCTTATAGGAATCAAAGGAAATGACTCGACTAAAAGGTACGTCTTATAAGAATCAAAGGAAATGACTCGACTAAAAGGTACGTCTTCTAGGGATCAAAGGGGATGACTCGACTAAAAGGTACGTCTTATAGGAATCAAAGGGGATGACTCGACTAAAATGTACGTCTTATAGGAATCAAAGGGGATGACTCGACTATAAGGTACGTCTTTTAGGAATCAAAGGGGATGACTCGACCAAAAGGTATGTCTTATAGGAATCCATGGGGATGACTCGACTAAAAGGTACGTCTTATAGGAATCAAAGTGGATTACTCGACTAAAAGGTACGTCTTATAGGAATCAAGGGAAATGACTCGACTAAAAGGTACGTCTAATAGGAATCAAAGGGGATGACTCGACTAAAAGGTACGTCTTATAGGAATCAAAGGGGATGACTCGACTTAAAGGTACGTCTTATAGGAATCAAAGGAAATGACTCGACAAAAATGTACGTCTTCTAGGGTTCAAAGGGGATGACATGACTAAAAGGTACGTCTTAGAGGAATCAAAGGGGATGACTCGACTAAAAGGTACGTCTTCTAGGAATCAAAGGGGATGACTCGACTAAAAGGTACGTCTTATAGGAATCAATGGGGATAAATCGACTAAAAGGTACGTCTTATAGGAATCAAAGGGGATGACTCGACTATAAGGTACCTTTTCTAGGAATCAAAGGGGATGACTCGACTAAAAGGTACGTCTTATAGGAATCAAAGGGGATGACTCGACTTAAAGGTACGTCTTATAGGAATCAAAGGAAATGACTCGACAAAAATGTACGTCTTCTAGGGTTCAAAGGGGATGACATGACTAAAAGGTACGTCTTAGAGGAATCAAAGGGGATGACTCGACTAAAAGGTACGTCTTCTAGGAATCAAAGGGGATGACTCGACTAAAAGGTACGTCTTATAGGAATCAATGGGGATAAATCGACTAAAAGGTACGTCTTATAGGAATCAAAGGGGATGACTCGACTATAAGGTACGTTTTATAGGAATTAAAGGGGATGACTCGACTAAAAGGTACGTCTTATAGGAATCAAGGGAAATGACTCGACTAAAAGGTACGTCTTCTAGGAATCAAAGGAAATGACTTAACTAAAAGGTACGTCTTCTAGGAATCAAAGGGGATGACTCGACTAAAAGGTACGTCTTCTAGAAATCAAAGGAGATGACTCGACTAATAGGTACGTCTTATAGGAGTCAAAGGGGAGTACTCGACTAAAAGGTACATCTTATAGTAATCAAGGGAAATGACTCAACTAAAAGGTACGTCTTTAAAGAATCAAAGGAAATGACTCAACTAAAAGGTACGTCTTGTAGGAATCAAAGGGGATGACTCGACTAAAATATATGTATTCTAGGGGTCAAAGGGGATGACTCGACTAAAAGGAAAGTCTTATAGGAATCAAAGGAAATGACTCGACTAAAAGGTACGTCTTATAAGAATCAAAGGAAATGACTCGACTAAAAGGTACGTCTTCTAGGGATCAAAGGGGATGACTCGACTAAAAGGTACGTCTTATAGGAATCAAAGGGGATGACTCGACTAAAATGTACGTCTTATAGGAATCAAAGGGGATGACTCGACTATAAGGTACGTCTTTTAGGAATCAAAGGGGATGACTCGACCAAAAGGTATGTCTTATAGGAATCCATGGGGATGACTCGACTAAAAGGTACGTCTTATAGGAATCAAAGTGGATTACTCGACTAAAAGGTACGTCTTATAGGAATCAAGGGAAATGACTCGACTAAAAGGTACGTCTAATAGGAATCAAAGGGGATGACTCGACTAAAAGGTACGTCTTATAGGAATCAAAGGGGATGACTCGACTTAAAGGTACGTCTTATAGGAATCAAAGGAAATGACTCGACAAAAATGTACGTCTTCTAGGGTTCAAAGGGGATGACATGACTAAAAGGTACGTCTTAGAGGAATCAAAGGGGATGACTCGACTAAAAGGTACGTCTTCTAGGAATCAAAGGGGATGACTCGACTAAAAGGTACGTCTTATAGGAATCAATGGGGATAAATCGACTAAAAGGTACGTCTTATAGGAATCAAAGGGGATGACTCGACTATAAGGTACGTTTTATAGGAATTAAAGGGGATGACTCGACTAAAAGGTACGTCTTATAGGAATCAAGGGAAATGACTCGGCTAAAAGGTACATTTTCTTGGAATAAAAGGAAATGACTCAACTAAAAGCTACGTCTTATTGGAATCAAAAGAGATGACTCTACTAAAAGGTACGTCTTATAGGGATCAAAGGGGATGACTCAACTAAAAGGTACGTCTTATAGGAATCAAAGGAAATGACTCGACTAAAAGGTACATATTCTAGGGGTCAAAGGGGATGACTCGACTAAAAGGTACGTCTTCTAGGGGTCAAGGGGGAATGATTCGACTAAAAGCTACGTCTTATAGGAATCAAGAGGTATAACTCGACTAAAAGGTATGTCTTATAGGAATCAAAGGGGATGACTCGACTAAAAGGTACGTCTTATAGGAATCAAAGGGGATGACTCGACTAAAAGGTAATTCTAAAAGGAATCAAGGGAAATGACTCGACTAAAAGGTACGTCTTCTAGGAATCAAAGGGAATGACTCGACTAAAAGGTACCTCTTATAGTAATCAAAGGGGATGACACGACTAAAAGGTACGTCTTATAGGAATCAAAGGGGATGACTCGACTAAAAGGTATGTCTTATAGGAATCAAAGGGGATGACTCGACTAAAAGGTACATCTTCTAGGAATCAAATGGGATGACTCGACTAAAAGGTACGCCTTATAGGAATCAAAGGGGATGACTCGACTAAAAGGTACGTCTTACAGGAATCAAGGGAAATGACTCAACTAAAAGGTACGTCTTCAAGGAATCAAAGGAAATAACTCAACTAAAAGGCACGTCATATAGTAATCAAAGGGGATGACTCGACTAAAAGGTACGTATTCAAGGGGTCAACGTGGATGACTCGACCAAAAGGTACGTCTGATATGAATCAAAGGAAATGACTCGACTAAAAGGTACGTCTTGTAGGAATCAAAGGAAATGACTCGACTAAAAGGTACGTCTTCTAGGGGTAAAGGGGATGACTCGACTAAAAGGTACGTCTTATAGGAATCAAAGGGGATGACTCGACTAAAAGGTACGTCTTCTAGAAATCAAAGGAGATGACTCGACTAAAAGGTACGTCTTATAGGAGTCAAAGGGGAGTACTCGACTAAAAGGTACATCTTATAGTAATCAAGGGAAATGACTCAACTAAAAGGTACGTCTTTAAAGAATCAAAGGAAATGACTCAACTAAAAGGTACGTCTTGTAGGAATCAAAGGGGATGACTCGACTAAAATATATGTATTCTAGGGGTCAAAGGGGATGACTCGACTAAAAGGAAAGTCTTATAGGAATCAAAGGAAATGACTCGACTAAAAGGTACGTCTTATAAGAATCAAAGGAAATGACTCGACTAAAAGGTACGTCTTCTAGGGGTCAAAGGGGATGACTCGACTAAAAGGTACGTCTTATAGGAATCAAAGGGGATGACTCGACTAAAATGTACGTCTTATAGGAATCAAAGGGGATGACTCGACTATAAGGTACGTCTTTTAGGAATCAAAGGGGATGACTCGACCAAAAGGTATGTCTTATAGGAATCCATGGGGATGACTCGACTAAAAGGTACGTCTTATAGGAATCAAAGTGGATTACTCGACTAAAAGGTACGTCTTATAGGAATCAAGGGAAATGACTCGACTAAAAGGTACGTCTAATAGGAATCAAAGGGGATGACTCGACTAAAAGGTACGTCTTATAGGAATCAAAGGGGATGACTCGACTTAAAGGTACGTCTTATAGGAATCAAAGGAAATGACTCGACAAAAATGTACGTCTTCTAGGGTTCAAAGGGGATGACATGACTAAAAGGTACGTCTTAGAGGAATCAAAGGGGATGACTCGACTAAAAGGTACGTCTTCTAGGAATCAAAGGGGATGACTCGACTAAAAGGTACGTCTTATAGGAATCAATGGGGATAAATCGACTAAAATGTACGTCTTATAGGAATCAAAGGGGATGACTCGACTATAAGGTACGTTTTATAGGAATTAAAGGGGATGACTCGACTAAAAGGTACGTCTTATAGGAATCAAGGGAAATGACTCGGCTAAAAGGTACATTTTCTTGGAATAAAAGGAAATGACTCAACTAAAAGCTACGTCTTATTGGAATCAAAAGAGATGACTCTACTAAAAGGTACGTCTTATAGGGATCAAAGGGGATGACTCAACTAAAAGGTACGTCTTATAGGAATCAAAGGAAATGACTCGACTAAAAGGTACATATTCTAGGGGTCAAAGGGGATGACTCGACTAAAAGGTACGTCTTCTAGGGGTCAAGGGGGAATGATTCGACTAAAAGCTACGTCTTATAGGAATCAAGAGGTATAACTCGACTAAAAGGTATGTCTTATAGGAATCAAAGGGGATGACTCGACTAAAAGGTACGTCTTATAGGAATCAAAGGGGATGACTCGACTAAAAGGTAATTCTAAAAGGAATCAAGGGAAATGACTCGACTAAAAGGTACGTCTTCTAGGAATCAAAGGGAATGACTCGACTAAAAGGTACCTCTTATAGTAATCAAAGGGGATGACACGACTAAAAGGTACGTCTTATAGGAATCAAAGGGGATGACTCGACTAAAAGGTATGTCTTATAGGAATCAAAGGGGATGACTCGACTAAAAGGTACATCTTCTAGGAATCAAATGGGATGACTCGACTAAAAGGTACGCCTTATAGGAATCAAAGGGGATGACTCGACTAAAAGGTACGTCTTACAGGAATCAAGGGAAATGACTCAACTAAAAGGTACGTCTTCAAGGAATCAAAGGAAATAACTCAACTAAAAGGCACGTCATATAGTAATCAAAGGGGATGACTCGACTAAAAGGTACGTATTCAAGGGGTCAACGTGGATGACTCGACCAAAAGGTACGTCTGATATGAATCAAAGGAAATGACTCGACTAAAAGGTACGTCTTGTAGGAATCAAAGGAAATGACTCGACTAAAAGGTACGTCTTCTAGGGGTAAAGGGGATGACTCGACTAAAAGGTACGTCTTATAGGAATCAAAGGGGATGACTCGACTAAATGGTACGTCTTATAGGAATCAAAGGGGCTAACTCGACTAAAAGGTACGTCTTATAGGAATCAAGCGAAATGACTCGACTAAAAGGCACATCTATTAGGAATCAAAGGGGATGACTCGACTAAAAGGTACGCCTTATAGGAATCAAAGGTGATGACTCGACCAAAAGGTACGTCTTATAGGAATCCATGAGGATGACTCGACTAAAAGGTACGTCTTATTGGAATCAAAGTGGATGACTCGACTAAATGGTATGTCTTATAGGAATCAAACGAAATGACTCGACTAAAAGGTACGTCTTATAGGAATCAAAGGGGATGACTCAACTAAAAGGTAAGTCTTATAGGAATCAAAGGGGATGACACGACTAAAAGGTATGTTTTATAAGAATCAAAGGGGATGACTCGACTAAAAGGTACGTCTTATAGGAATCAAGGGATCTGACTCGACTAAAAGGTACGTTTTCTAGGAATCAAAGGAAATGACTCAACAAAAAGGTACGTCATATACGAATCAAAGTAGATGACTCAACTAAAAGGTACGTCTTTTAGGAATCTAAGGGGATGACTCGACTAAATGGTACGTCTTATAGGAATCAAGGGAAATGACTCGACTAAAAGCTACGTCTTCAAGGAATCAAAGGAAATGACTCAACTAAAAGGTACGTCTTATAGGAATCAAAGGGGATGACTCGACTAAAAGGTACGTCTTATAGGAATCAAAGGGGATGACTCAACTAAAATGTACGTCTTATAGTAATCAAAGGAAATGACTCGACTAAAAGGTACATATTCTAGGGGTCAAAGGGGATGACTCGAATAAAAGGTACGTCTTATAAGAATCAAAGGGGATGATTCGACTATAAGGTATGTTTTATAGGAATCAAAAGGGATGGCTCGACTAAAAGATACGTCATATAGGAATCAAAGGAAATGACTCGACTAAAAGGTACGTCTTCTAGGGGTCAAAGGGGATGACTGAACTAAAAGGTACGTCTTCTAGGGGTCAAGGGGGAATGATTCGACTAAAAGGTACGTCTTATAGGAATCAAGAGGTATAACTCAACTAAAAGGTATGTCTTATAGGAATCAAAGGGTATGACTCAACTAAAAGGTACGTCTTATAGAAATCTAAGGGGATGACTCGACTAAAAGGTACATCTTATAGGAATCAAGGAAAATGACTCGACTAAAAGGTACATCTTCAAAGAATAAAAGGAAATGACTCAACTAAAAGGTACGTCTTATAGGAATCAAAGCGGATGACTCGACTAAAAGGTACGTCTTATAGGAATCAAAGGGGATGACTCGACTAAAAGGTACGTCATATAGGAATCAATGTAAATAACTCGACTAAAAGGTACGTATTCCAGGGGTCAAAGGGGATGACTCGACTATAAGGTACGTCTTATTGGAATCAAAGGGGATGACTCGACTAAAAGGTACGTCTTATAGGAATCAAAAGGGATGACTCGACTAAAAGAAATGTTTTATAGGAATCAAAGGAAATGACTCGACTAAAAGGTACATCTTCTAGGGGTCAAAGGGGTTGACTCGACTAAAAGGTACGTCTTCTAGGGGTCAAGGGGGAATGATTCGACTAAAAGATACGTCTTAATGGAATCAAGAGGTATAACTCGACTAAAAGGTACGTCTTATAGGAATCAAAGGGGATGACTCGACTAAAAGGTACGTCTTATAGGAATCAAAGGGGATGACTCGACTAAAAGGTAATTCTAAAAGGAATCAAGGGAAATGACTCGACTAAAAGGTACGTCTTCTAGGAATCAAAGGGAATGACTCGACTGAAAGGTACGTCTTATAGTAATCAAAGGGGATGACACGACTAAAAGGTACGTCTTATAGGAATCAAAGGGGATGACTCGACTAAAAGGTATGTCTTATAGGAATCAAAGGGGATGACTCGACTAAAAGGTACATCTTCTAGGAATCAAATGGGATGACTCGACTAAAAGGTACGCCTTATAGGAATCAAAGGGGATGACTCGACTAAAAGGTACGTCTTACAGGAATCAAGGGAAATGACTCAACTAAAAAGTACGTCTTCAAGGAATCAAAGGAAATAACTCAACTAAAAGGCACGTCATATAGTAATCAAAGGGGATGACTCGACTAAAAGGTACGTATTCTAGGGGTCAACGTGGATGACTCGACCAAAAGGTACGTCTGATATGAATCAAAGGAAATGACTCGACTAAAAGGTACGTCTTGTAGGAATCAAAGGAAATGACTCGACTAAAAGGTACGTCTTCTAGGGGTAAAGGGGATGAATCGACTAAAAGGTACGTCTTATAGGAATCAAAGGGGATGACTCGACTAAATGGTACGTCTTATAGGAATCAAAGGGGCTAACTCGACTAAAAGGTACGTCTTATAGGAATCAAGCGAAATGACTCGACTAAAAGGCACATCTATTAGGAATCAAAGGGGATGACTCGACTAAAAGGTACGCCTTATAGGAATCAAAGGTGATGACTCGACCAAAAGGTACGTCTTATAGGAATCCATGAGGATGACTCGACTAAAAGGTACGTCTTATTGGAATCAAAGTGGATGACTCGACTAAATGGTATGTCTTATAGGAATCAAACGAAATGACTCGACTAAAAGGTACGTCTTATAGGAATCAAAGGGGATGACTCAACTAAAAGGTATGTCTTATAGGAATCAAAGGGGATGACACGACTAAAAGGTATGTTTTATAAGAATCAAAGGGGATGACTCGACTAAAAGGTACGTCTTATAGGAATCAAGGGATCTGACTCGACTAAAAGGTACGTTTTCTAGGAATCAAAGGAAATGACTCAACAAAAAGGTACATCATATACGAATCAAAGGAGATGACTCAACTAAAAGGTACGTCTTTTAGGAATCTAAGGGGATGACTCGACTAAATGGTACGTCTTATAGGAATCAAGGGAAATGACTCGACTAAAAGCTACGTCTTCAAGGAATCAAAGGAAATGACTCAACTAAAAGGTACGTCTTATAGGAATCAAAGGGGATGACTCGACTAAAAGGTACGTCTTATAGGAATCAAAGGGGATGACTCAACTAAAATGTACGGCTTATAGTAATCAAAGGAAATGACTCGACTAAAAGGTACATATTCTAGGGGTCAAAGGGGATGACTCGAATAAAAGGTACGTCTTATAGGAATCAAAGGGGATGATTCGACTATAAGGTATGTTTTATAGGAATCAAAAGGGATGACTCGACTAAAAGATACGTCATATAGGAATGAAAGGAAATGACTCGACTAAAAGGTACGTCTTCTAGGGGTCAAAGAGGATGACTCAACTAAATGGTACGTCTTCTAGGGGTCAAGGGGGAATGATTCGACTAAAAGGTACGTCTTATAGGAATCAAGAGGTATAACTCAACTAAAAGGTATGTCTTATAGGAATCAAAGGGTATGACTCAACTAAAAGGTACGTCTTATAGAAATCTAAGGGGATGACTCGACTAAAAGGTACATCTTATAGGAATCAAGGAAAATGACTCGACTAAAAGGTACATCTTCAAAGAATAAAAGGAAATGACTCAACTAAAAGGTACATCTTATAGGAATCAAAGCGGATGACTCGACTAAAAGGTACGTCTTATAGGAATCAAAGGGGATGACTCGACTAAAAGGTACGTCACATAGGAATCAATGTAAATAACTCGACTAAAAGGTACGTATTCCAGGGGTCAAAGGGGATGACTCGACTATAAGGTACGTCTTATTGGAATCAAAGGGGATGACTCGACTAAAAGGTACGTCTTATAGGAATCAAAAGGGATGACTCGACTAAAAGAAATGTTTTATAGGAATCAAAGGAAATGACTCGACTAAAAGGTACATCTTCTAGGGGTCAAAGGGGTTGACTCGACTAAAAGGTACGTCTTCTAGGGGTCAAGGGGGAATGATTCGACTAAAAGATACGTCTTAATGGAATCAAGAGGTATAACTCGACTAAAAGGTACGTCTTATAGGAATCAAAGGGGATGACTCGACTAAAAGGTACGTCTTATAGGAATCAAAGGGGATGACTCGACTAAAAGGTAATTCTAAAAGGAATCAAGGGAAATGACTCGACTAAAAGGTACGTCTTCTAGGAATCAAAGGGAATGACTCGACTGAAAGGTACGTCTTATAGTAATCAAAGGGGATGACACGACTAAAAGGTACGTCTTATAGGAATCAAAGGGGATGACTCGACTAAAAGGAATGTCTTATAGGAATCAAAGGGGATGACTCGACTAAAAGGTACATCTTCTAGGAATCAAATGGGATGACTCGACTAAAAGGTACGCCTTATAGGAATCAAAGGGGATGACTCGACTAAAAGGTACGTCTTACAGGAATTAAGGGAAATGACTCAACTAAAAGGTACGTCTTCAAGGAATCAAAGGAAATAACTCAACTAAAAGGCACGTCATATAGTAATCAAAGGGGATGACTCGACTAAAAGGTACGTATTCTAGGGGTCAACGTGGATGACTCGACCAAAAGGTACGTCTGATATGAATCAAAGGAAATGACTCGACTAAAAGGTACGTCTTGTAGGAATCAAAGGAAATGACTCGACTAAAAGGTACGTCTTCTAGGGGTAAAGGGGATGACTCGACTAAAAGGTACGTCTTATAGGAATCAAAGGGGATGACTCGACTAAATGGTACGTCTTATAGGAATCAAAGGGGCTAACTCGACTAAAAGGTACGTCTTATAGGAATCAAGCGAAATGACTCGACTAAAAGGCACATCTATTAGGAATCAAAGGGGATGACTCGACTAAAAGGTACGCCTTATAGGAATCAAAGGTGATGACTCGACCAAAAGGTACGTCTTATAGGAATCCATGAGGATGACTCGACTAAAAGGTACGTCTTATTGGAATCAAAGTGGATGACTCGACTAAATGGTATGTCTTATAGGAATCAAACGAAATGACTCGACTAAAAGGTACGTCTTATAGGAATCAAAGGGGATGACTCAACTAAAAGGTATGTCTTATAGGAATCAAAGGGGATGACACGACTAAAAGGTATGTTTTATAAGAATCAAAGGGGATGACTCGACTAAAAGGTACGTCTTATAGGAATCAAGGGATCTGACTCGACTAAAAGGTACGTTTTCTAGGAATCAAAGGAAATGACTCAACAAAAAGGTACATCATATACGAATCAAAGGAGATGACTCAACTAAAAGGTACGTCTTTTAGGAATCTAAGGGGATGACTCGACTAAATGGTACGTCTTATAGGAATCAAGGGAAATGACTCGACTAAAAGCTACGTCTTCAAGGAATCAAAGGAAATGACTCAACTAAAAGGTACGTCTTATAGGAATCAAAGGGGATGACTCGACTAAAAGGTACATCTTATAGGAATCAAAGGGGATGACTCAACTAAAATGTACGGCTTATAGTAATCAAAGGAAATGACTCGACTAAAAGGTACATATTCTAGGGGTCAAAGGGGATGACTCGAATAAAAGGTACGTCTTATAGGAATCAAAGGGGATGATTCGACTATAAGGTATGTTTTATAGGAATCAAAAGGGATGACTCGACTAAAAGATACGTCATATAGGAATGAAAGGAAATGACTCGACTAAAAGGTACGTCTTCTAGGGGTCAAAGAGGATGACTCAACTAAATGGTACGTCTTCTAGGGGTCAAGGGGGAATGATTCGACTAAAAGGTACGTCTTATAGGAATCAAGAGGTATAACTCAACTAAAAGGTATGTCTTATAGGAATCAAAGGGTATGACTCAACTAAAAGGTACGTCTTATAGAAATCTAAGGGGATGACTCGACTAAAAGGTACATCTTATAGGAATCAAGGAAAATGACTCGACTAAAAGGTACATCTTCAAAGAATAAAAGGAAATGACTCAACTAAAAGGTACGTCTTATAGGAATCAAAGCGGATGACTCGACTAAAAGGTACGTCTTATAGGAATCAAAGGGGATGACTCGACTAAAAGGTACGTCATATAGGAATCAATGTAAATAACTCGACTAAAAGGTACGTATTCCAGGGGTCAAAGGGGATGACTCGACTATAAGGTACGTCTTATTGGAATCAAAGGGGATGACTCGACTAAAAGGTACGTCTTATAGGAATCAAAAGGGATGACTCGACTAAAAGAAATGTTTTATAGGAATCAAAGGAAATGACTCGACTAAAAGGTACATCTTCTAGGGGTCAAAGGGGTTGACTCGACTAAAAGGTACGTCTTCTAGGGGTCAAGGGGGAATGATTCGACTAAAAGATACGTCTTAATGGAATCAAGAGGTATAACTCGACTAAAAGGTATGTCTTATAGGAATCAAAGGGGATGACTCGACTAAAAGGTACGTCTTATATCAATCAAAGGGGATGACTCGACTAAAAGGTAATTCTAAAAGGAATCAAGGGAAATGACTCGACTAAAAGATACGTCTTCTAGGAATCAAATGGAATGATTCGACTAAATGGTACGTCTTATAGTAATCAAAGGGATGACTCGACTAAAAGGTACGTCTTATAGGAATCAAAGGGGATGACTCGACTAAAAGGTATGTCTTATAGGAATCAAAGGGGATGACTCGACTAAAAGGTACATCTTCTAGGAATCAAATGGGATGACACGACTAAAAGGTACGTCTTATAGGAATCAAAGGGGATGACTCGACTAAAAGGTACGTCTTATAGGAATCAAAAGGGATGACTCGACTAAAAGATATGTTTTATAGGAATCAAAGGAAATGACTCGACTAAAAGGTACATCTTCTAGGGGTCAAAGGGGTTGACTCGACTAAAAGGTACGTCTTCTAGGGGTCAAGGGGGAATGATTCGACTAAAAGATACGTCTTATAGGAATCAAGAGGTATAACTCGACTAAAAGGTATGTCTTATAGGAATCAAAGGGGATGACTCGACTAAAAGGTACGTCTTATAGGAATCAAAGGGGATGACTCGACTAAAAGGTAATTCTAAAAGGAATCAAGGGAAATGACTCGACTAAAAGGTACGTCTTCTAGGAATCAAATGGAATGATTCGACTAAATGGTACGTCTTATAGTAATCAAAGGGATGACTCGACTAAAAGGTACGTCTTATAGGAATCAAAGGGGATGACTCGACTAAAAGGTATGTCTTATAGGAATCAAAGGGGATGACTCGACTAAAAGGTACATCTTCTAGGAATCAAATGGGATGACACGACTAAAAGGTACGTCTTATTGGAATCAAAGGGGATGACTCGACTAAAAGGTACGTCTTATAGGAATCAAAAGGGATGACTCGACTAAAAGAAATGTTTTATAGGAATCAAAGGAAATGACTCGACTAAAAGGTACATCTTCTAGGGGTCAAAGGGGTAGACTCGACTAAAAGGTACGTCTTCTAGGGGTCAAGGGGGAATGATTCGACTAAAAGATACGTCTTATAGGAATCAAGAGGTATAACTCGACTAAAAGGTATGTCTTATAGGAATCAAAGGGGATGACTCGACTAAAAGGTACGTCTTATAGGAATCAAAGGGGATGACTCGACTAAAAGGTAATTCTAAAAGGAATCAAGGGAAATGACTCGACTAAAAGGTACGTCTTCTAGGAATCAAATAGAATGATTCGACTAAATGGTACGTCTTATAGTAATCAAAGGGATAACTCGACTAAAAGGTACGTCTTATAGGAATCAAAGGGGATGACTCGACTAAAAGGTATGTCTTATAGGAATCAAAGGGGATGACTCGACTAAAAGGTACATCTTCTAGGAATCAAATGGGATGACACGACTAAAAGGTACATCTTATAGGAATCAAAGGGGATGACTCGACTAAAATGAACGTGTTATAGGAATCAAGGGAAATGACTCGACTAAAAGGTATGTCTTCAAGGAATCAAAGGAAATGACTCAACTAAAAGGTACGTCATATAGGAATCAAAGGGGATGACTCGACTAAAAGGTACGTATTCTATGGGTCAACGTGGATGACTCGACTAAAAGGTACGTCTTATTTGAATCAAAGGAAATGACTCTACTAAAAGGTACGTCTTGTAGGAATCAAAGGAAATGACTCGACTAAAATGTACGTCTTCTAGGGGTAAAGGGGATGACTCGACTAAAAGGTACGTCTTATAGGAATCAAAGGGGATGACTCGACTAAAAGGGACATTTTATAGGAATCAAAGGGGCTAACTCGACTAAAAGGTACGTCTTATAGGAATCAAGAGAAATAACTCCACTAAAAGGCATATCTTTTAGGAAGCAAAGGGGATGACTCGACTAAAAGATACGTCTTATAGGAATCAAAGGGGATGACTCGACTAAAAGATACGTCTTTTAGGAATCAAAGGGGATGACTCGACTAAAAGGTACGTCTTATAGGAATCAAGGGAAATGACTCGACTAAATGTTTCGTCTTCTAGGAATCAAAGGGGATGACTTGACTAAAAGGTACGTCTTATAGGAATCAAAGGGGATGACTCAACTAAAAGGTAAGTCTTATAGGAATCAAAGGGGATGACACGACTAAAAGGTATGTTTTATAAGAATCAAAGGGGATGACTCGACTAAAAGGTACGTCTTATAGGAATCAAGGGAACTGACTCGACTAAAAGGTACGTTTTCTAGGAATCAAATGAAATAACTCAACTAAAAGGTACGTCATATACGAATCAAAGGAGATGACTCAACTAAAAGGTACGTCTTATAGGAATCTAAGGGGATGACTCGACTAAATGGTACGTCATATAGGAATCAAGGGAAATGACTCGACTAAAAGCTACGTCTTCATGGAATCAAAGGAAATGACTCAACTAAAAGGTACGTCTTATAGGAATCAAAGGGGATGACTGGACTAAAAGGTACGTCTTATAGGGATCAAAGGGGATGACTCAACTAAAAGGTACGTCTTATAGGAATCAAAGGAAATGACTCGACTAAAAGGTACATATTCTAGGGGTCAAAGGGGATGACTCGACTAAAAGGTACGTCTTCTAGGGGTCAAGGGGGAATGATTCGACTAAAAGGTACGTCTTATAGGAATCAAGAGGTATAACTCGACTAAAAGGTATGTCTTATAGGAATCTAAGGAGATGACTCGACTAAAAGGTACGTCTTATAGGAATCAAAGGGGATGACTCGACTAAAAGGTAATTCTAAAAGAAATCAAGGGAAATGACTCGACTAAAAGGTACGTCTTCTAGGAATCAAAGGGAATGACTCGACTAAAAGGTACGTCTTATAGTAATCAAAGGGGATGACTCGACTAAAAGGTACGTCTTATAGGAATCAAAGGGGATGACTCGACTAAAAGGTATGTCTTATAGGAATCAAAGGGGATGACTCGACTAAAAGGTACATTTTCTAGGAATCAAATGGGATGACTCGACTAAAAGGTACGCCTTATAGGAATCAAAGGGGATGACTCGACTAAAAGGTACGTCTTACAGGAATCAAGGGAAATGACTCAACTAAAAGGTACGTCTTCAAGGAATCAAAGGAAATAACTCAACTAAAAGGCACGTCATATAGTAATCAAAGGGGATGACTCGACTAAAAGGTACGTATTCTAGGGGTCAACGTGGATGACTCGACCAAAAGTTACGTCTGATATGAATCAAAGGAAATGACTCGACTAAATGGTACGTCTTTTAGGAATCAAAGGAACTGACTCGACTAAAAGGTACGTCTTCTAGGGGTAAAGGGGATGACTCGACTAAAAGGTACGTCTTATAGGAATCAAAGGGGATGAATCGACTAAATGGTACGTCTTACAGGAATCAAAGGGGCTAACTCGACTAAAAGGTACGTCTTATAGGAATCAAGCGAAATGACTCGACTAAAAGGCACATCTTTTAGGAATCAAAGGGGATGACTCGACTAAAAGGTACGTCTTATAGGAATCAAAGGTGATGACTCGACCAAAAGGTACGTCTTATAGGAATCCAAGAGGATGACTCGACTAAAAGGTACGTCTTATAGGAATCAAAGTGGATGACTCGACTAAATGGTATGTCTTATAGGAATCAAACGAAATGACTCGACTAAAAGATACGTCTTATAGGAATCAAAGGGGATGACTCAACTAAAAGGTAAGTCTTATAGGAATCAAAGGGGATGACACGACTAAATGGTATGTTTTATAAGAATCAAAGGGGATGACTCGACTAAAAGGTACGTCTTATAGGAATCAAGGGATCTGACTCGACTAAAAGATACGTTTTCTAGGAATCAAAGGAAATGACTCAATAAAAAGGTACGTCATACACGAATCAAAGGAGATGACTCAACTAAAAGGTACGTCTTTTCGGAATCAAAGGGGATGACTCGACTAAATGGTACGTCTTATAGGAATCAAGGGAAATGACTCGACTAAAAGCTACGTCTTCAAGGAATCAAAGGAAATGACTCAACTAAAAGGTACGTCTTATAGGAATCAAAGGGGATGACTCGACTAAAAGGTAAGTCTTGTAGGAATCAAAGGGGATGACTCAACTAAAAGGTACGTCTTATAGTAATCAAAGGAAATGACTCGACTAAAAGGTACATATTCTAGGGGTCAAAGGGGATGACTCGAATAAAAGGTACGTCTTATAGGAATCAAAGGGGATGACTCGACTAAAATGTATGTTTTATAGGAATCAAAAGGGATGACTCGACTAAAAGATACGTCATATAGGAATCAAAGGAAATGACTCGACTAAAAGGTACGTCTTCCAGGGGTCAAAGGGGATGACTGAACTAAAAG
This sequence comes from Capsicum pubescens, assembly GCA_030864215.1. Taxonomy (NCBI): domain Eukaryota; kingdom Viridiplantae; phylum Streptophyta; class Magnoliopsida; order Solanales; family Solanaceae; genus Capsicum; species Capsicum pubescens. The sequence continues at coordinate 268,307,805 of CM061545.1, read as the reverse complement.
GTACGTCTTCTAGGGGTCAAGGGGGAATGATTCGACTAAAAGGTACGTCTTATAGGAATCAAGAGGTATAACTCCACTAAAAGGTATGTCTTATAGGAATCAAAGGGTATGACTCGACTAAAAGGTACGTCTTATAGGAATCAAAGGGAATTACTCGACTAAAAGGTACGTCTTAAAGGAATCAAGGGAAATGACTCGACTAAAAGGTTGTCTTCTAGGAATCAAAGGGGATGACTCGACTAAAAGGTACGTCTTATAGGAATCAAAGGGGATGACTCGACTAAAAGGTACGTCTTATAGGAATCAAGGGAAATGACTTGACTAAAAGGTACATCTTCTAGGAATCAAAGGGGATGACTCGACTAAAAGGTACGTCTTATAGGAATCAAAGGGAATGACTCGACTAAAAGGTACGTCTTATAGGAATCAAAAGGGATGACTCGACTAAAAGGTACGTCTTTTAGGAATCAAGTTAAATGACTCGACTAAAAGGTACGTCTTCTAGGAATCAAAGGAAATGACTTAACTAAAAGGTACGTCTTCTAGGAATCAAAGGGGATGACTCGACTAAAAGGTACGTCTCTTAGAAATCAATGGAGATGACTCGACTAATAGGTACGTCTTATAGGAATCAAAGGGGATGACTCGACTAAAAGGTACATCTTATAGGAATCAAGGGAAATGACTCGACTAAAAGGTAAGTCTTCAAAGAATCAAAGGAAATGACTCCACTAAAAGGTACGTCTTATAGGAATCAAAGGGGATGACTCGACTAAAATATATGTATTCTAGGGGTCAAAGGGGATGACTCGACTAAAAGGAAAGTCTTATAGGAATCAACGGAAATGACTCGACTAAAAGATACGTCTTATAGGAATCAAAGGAAATGACTCGACTAAAAGGTACGTCTTCTAGGGGTCAAAGGGGATGACTCGACTAAAAGGTACGTCTTATAGGAATCAAAGGGAATTACTCGACTAAAAGGTACGTCTTAAAGGAATCAAGGGAAATGACTCGACTAAAAGGTTGTCTTCTAGGAATCAAAGGGGATGACTCGACTAAAAGGTACGTCTTATAGGAATCAAAGGGGATGACTCGACTAAAAGGTACGTCTTATAGGAATCAAAGGGGATGACTCGACTAAAAGGTACGTCTTATAGGAATCAAGGGAAATGACTTGACTAAAAGGTACGTCTTCTAGGAATCAAAGGGGATGACTCGACTAAAAGGTACATCTTATAGGAATCAAAGGGGATGACTCGACTAAAAGGTACGTCTTATAGGAATCAAAAGGGATGACTCGACTAAAAGGTACGTCTTTTAGGAATCAAGTTAAATGACTCGACTAAAAGGTACGTCTTCTAGGAATCAAAGGAAATGACTTAACTAAAAGGTACGTCTTCTAGGAATCAAAGGGGATGACTCGACTAAAAGGTACGTCTCTTAGAAATCAATGGAGATGACTCGACTAATAGGTACGTCTTATAGGAATCAAAGGGGATGACTCGACTAAAAGGTACATCTTATAGGAATCAAGGGAAATGACTCGACTAAAAGGTAAGTCTTCAAAGAATCAAAGGAAATGACTCAACTAAAAGGTACGTCTTATAGGAATCAAAGGGGATGACTCGACTAAAATATATGTATTCTAGGGGTCAAAGGGGATGACTCGACTAAAAGGAAAGTCTTATAGGAATCAACGGAAATGACTCGACTAAAAGATACGTCTTATAGGAATCAAAGGAAATGACTCGACTAAAAGGTACGTCTTCTAGGGGTCAAAGGGGATGACTCGACTAAAAGGTACGTCTTATAGGAATCAAAGGGGATGACTCGACTAAAATGTACGTCTTATAGGAATCAAAGGGGATAACTCGACTATAAGGTACGTCTTTTAGGAATCAAAGGGGATGACTCGACCAAAAGGTATGTCTTATAGGAATCCAAGGGGATGACTCGACTAAAAGGTACGTCTTATAGGAATCAAAGTGGATTACTCGACTAAAAGGTACATCTTATAGGAATCAAGGAAAATGACTCGACTAAAAGGTACGTCTTCAAGGAATCAAAGGAAATGACTCAACTAAAAGGTACGTCTTATAGGAATAAAAGCGGATAACTCGACTAAAAGGTACGTCTTATAGGAATCAAAGGGGATGACTCGACTAAAAGGTACGTCATATAGGAATCAATGTAAATAACTCGACTAAAAGGTACGTATTCCAGGGGTCAAAGGGGATGACTCGACTATAAGGTACGTCTTATTGGAATCAAAGGGGATGACTCGACTAAAAGGTACGTCTTATAGGAATCAAAAGGGATGAATCGACTAAAAGAAATGTTTTATAGGAATCAAAGGAATTGACTCGACTAAAAGGTACATCTTCTAGGGGTCAAAGGGGTTGACTCGTCTAAAAGGTACGTCTTCTAAGGGTCAAGGGGGAATGATTCGACTAAAAGATACGTCTTATAGGAATCAAGAGGTATAACTCGACTAAAAGGTATGTCTTATAGGAATCAAAGGGGATGACTCGACTAAAAGGTACGTCTTATAGGAATCAAAGGGGATGACTCGACTAAAAGGTAATTCTAAAAGGAATCAAGGGAAATGACTCGACTAAAAGGTATGTCTTCTAGGAATCAAAGGGAATGATTCGACTAAATGGTACGTCTTATAGTAATCAAAGGGGATGACTCGACTAAAAGGTACGTCTTATAGGAATCAAAGAGGATGACTCGACTAAAAGGTATGTCTTATAGGAATCAAAGGGGATGACTCGACTAAAAGGTACATCTTCTAGGAATCAAATGGGATGACTCGACTAAAAGGTACGTCTTATAGGAATCAAAGGGGATGACTCGACTAAAAGGAACGTCTTATAGGAATCAAGGGAAATGACTCGACTAAAAGGTACGTCTTCAAGGAATCAAAGGAAATGACTCAACTAAAAGGTACGTCATATAGGAATCAAAGGGAATGACTCGACTAAAAGGTACGTATTCTATGGGTCAACATGGATGACTCGACTAAAAGGTACGTCTTATTTGAATCAAAGGAAATGACTCTACTAAATGGTAAGTCTTGTAGGAATCAAAGGAAATGAATCGACTAAAAGGTACGTCTTCTAGGGGTAAAGCGGATGAATCGACTAAATGGTACGTCTTATAGAAATCAAAGGGGCTAACTCGACTAAAAGGTACGTCTTATAGGAATCAAGCGAAATGACTCGACTAAAAGGCACATCTTTTAGGAATCAAAGGGGATGACTCGACTAAAAGGTACGTCTTATAGGAATCAAAGGTGATGACTCGACCAAAAGGTACGTCTTATAGGAATCCAAGAGGATGACTCGACTAAAAGGTACGTCTTATAGGAATCAAAGTGGATGACTCGACTAAATGGTATGTCTTATAGGAATCAAACGAAATGACTCGACTAAAAGATACGTCTTATAGGAATCAAAGGGGATGACTCAACTAAAAGGTAAGTCTTATAGGAATCAAAGGGGATGACACGACTAAAAGGTATGTTTTATAAGAATCAAAGGGGATGACTCGACTAAAAGGTACGTCTTATAGGAATCAAGGGATCTGACTCGACTAAAAGATACGTTTTCTAGGAATCAAAGGAAATGACTCAATAAAAAGGTACGTCATACACGAATCAAAGGAGATGACTCAACTAAAAGGTACGTCTTTTAGGAATCAAAGGGGATGACTCGACTAAATGGTACGTCTTATAGGAATCAAGGGAAATGACTCGACTAAAAGCTACGTCTTCAAGGAATCAAAGGAAATGACTCAACTAAAAGGTACGTCTTATAGGAATCAAAGGGGATGACTCGACTAAAAGGTAAGTCTTATAGGAATCAAAGGGGATGACTCAACTAAAAGGTACGTCTTATAGTAATCAAAGGAAATGACTCGACTAAAAGGTACATATTCTAGGGGTCAAAGGGGATGACTCGAATAAAAGGTACGTCTTATAGGAATCAAAGGGGATGACTCGACTAAAAGGTATGTTTTATAGGAATCAAAAGGGATGACTCGACTAAAAGATACGTCATATAGGAATCAAAGGAAATGACTCGACTAAAAGGTACGTCTTCCAGGGGTCAAAGGGGATGACTGAACTAAAAGGTACGTCTTCTAGGGGTCAAGGGGGAATGATTCGACTAAAAGGTACGTCTTATAGGAATCAAGAGGTATAACTCCACTAAAAGGTATGTCTTATAGGAATCAAAGGGTATGACTCGACTAAAAGGTACGTCTTATAGGAATCAAAGGGAATTACTCGACTAAAAGGTACGTCTTAAAGGAATCAAGGGAAATGACTCGACTAAAAGGTTGTCTTCTAGGAATCAAAGGGGATGACTCGACTAAAAGGTACGTCTTATAGGAATCAAAGGGGATGACTCGACTAAAAGGTACGTCTTATAGGAATCAAAGGGGATGACTCGACTAAAAGGTACGTCTTATAGGAATCAAGGGAAATGACTTGACTAAAAGGTACGTCTTCTAGGAATCAAAGGGGATGACTCGACTAAAAGGTACGTCTTATAGGAATCAAAAGGGATGACTCGACTAAAAGGTACGTCTTTTAGGAATCAAGTTAAATGACTCGACTAAAAGGTACGTCTTCTAGGAATCAAAGGAAATGACTTAACTAAAAGGTACGTCTTCTAGGAATCAAAGGGGATGACTCAACTAAAAGGTACGTCTCTTAGAAATCAATGGAGATGACTCGACTAATAGGTACGTCTTATAGGAATCAAAGGGGATGACTCGACTAAAAGGTACATCTTATAGGAATCAAGGGAAATGACTCGACTAAAAGGTAAGTCTTCAAAGAATCAAAGGAAATGACTCAACTAAAAGGTACGTCTTATAGGAATCTTAGGGGATGACTCGACTAAAATATATGTATTCTAGGGGTCAAAGGGGATGACTCGACTAAAAGGAAAGTCTTATAGGAATCAACGGAAATGATTCGACTAAAAGATACGTCTTATAGGAATCAAAGGAAATGACTCGACTAAAAGGTACGTCTTCTAGGGGTCAAAGGGGATGACTCGACTAAAAGGTACGTCTTATAGGAATCAAAGGGGATGACTCGACTAAAATGTACGTCTTATAGGAATCAAAGGGGATAACTCGACTATAAGGTACGTCTTTTAGGAATCAAAGGGGATGACTCGACCAAAAGGTATGTCTTATAGGAATCCAAGGGGATGACTCGACTAAAAGGTACGTCTTATAGGAATCAAAGTGGATTACTCGACTAAAAGGTACATCTTATAGGAATCAAGGAAAATGACTCGACTAAAAGGTACGTCTTCAAGGAATCAAAGGAAATGACTCAACTAAAAGGTACGTCTTATAGGAATAAAAGCGGATAACTCGACTAAAAGGTACGTCTTATAGGAATCAAAGGGGATGACTCGACTAAAAGGTACGTCATATAGGAATCAATGTAAATAACTCGACTAAAAGGTACGTATTCCAGGGGTCAAAGGGGATGACTCGACTATAAGGTACGTCTTATTGGAATCAAAGGGGATGACTCGACTAAAAGGTACGTCTTATAGGAATCAAAAGGGATGAATCGACTAAAAGAAATGTTTTATAGGAATCAAAGGAATTGACTCGACTAAAAGGTACATCTTCTAGGGGTCAAAGGGGTTGACTCGTCTAAAAGGTACGTCTTCTAAGGGTCAAGGGGGAATGATTCGACTAAAAGATACGTCTTATAGGAATCAAGAGGTATAACTCGACTAAAAGGTATGTCTTATAGGAATCAAAGGGGATGACTCGACTAAAAGGTACGTCTTATAGGAATCAAAGGGGATGACTCGACTAAAAGGTAATTCTAAAAGGAATCAAGGGAAATGACTCGACTAAAAGGTACGTCTTCTAGGAATCAAAGGGAATGATTCGACTAAATGGTACGTCTTATAGTAATCAAAGGGGATGACTCGACTAAAAGGTACGTCTTATAGGAATCAAAGAGGATGACTCAACTAAAAGGTATGTCTTATAGGAATCAAAGGGGATGACTCGACTAAAAGGTACATCTTCTAGGAATCAAATGGGATGACTCGACTAAAAGGTACGTCTTATAGGAATCAAAGGGGATGACTCGACTAAAAGGAACGTCTTATAGGAATCAAGGGAAATGACTCGACTAAAAGGTACGTCTTCAAGGAATCAAAGGAAATAACTCAACTAAAAGGTACGTCATATAGGAATCAAAGGGGATGACTCGACTAAAAGGTACGTATTCTATGGGTCAACATGGATGACTCGACTAAAAGGTACGTCTTATTTGAATCAAAGGAAATGACTCTACTAAAAGGTAAGTCTTGTAGGAATCAAAGGAAATGAATCGACTAAAAGGTACGTCTTCTAGGGGTAAAGGGGATGACTCGACTAAAAGGTACGTCTTATAGGAATCAAAGGGGATGACTCGACTAAAAGGGACGTTTTATAGGAATCAAAGGGGCTAACTCGACTAAAAAGTACGTCTTATAGGAATCAAGCGAAATGACTCGACTAAAAGGCACATCTTTTAGGAAGCAAAGGGGATGACTCGACTAAAAGGTACGTCTTATCGGAATCAAAGGTGATGACTCGACAAAAAGGTACGTCTTATAGGAATCCAAGAGGATGACTCGACTAAAAGGTATGTCTTATAAAAATCAAAGTGGATGACTCGACTAAATGGTATGTCTTATAGGAATCAAATGAAATGACTCGACTAAAAGGTACGTCTTATAGGAATCAAAGGGGATGACTCAACTAAAAGGTAAGTCTTATAGGAATCAAAGGGGATGATACGACTAAAAGGTATGTTTTATAAGAATCAAAGGGGATGACTCGACTAAAAGGTACGTCTTATAGGAATCAAGGGAACTGACTCGACTAAAAGGTACGTTTTCTAGGAATCAAAGGAAATAACTCAACTAAAAGGTACGTCATATACGAATCAAAGGAGATAACTCAACTAAATGGTACGTCTTATAGGAATCTAAGGGGATGACTCGACTAAATGGTACGTCTTATAGGAATCAAGGGAAATGACTCGACTAAAAGCTACGTCTTCAAGGAATCAAAGGAAATGACTCAACTAAAAGGTACGTCTTATAGGAATCTAAGGGGATGACTCGACTAAATGGTACGTCATATAGGAATCAAGGGAAATGACTCGACTAAAAGCTACGTCTTCATGGAATCAAAGGAAATGACTCAACTAAAAGGTACGTCTTATAGGAATCAAAGGGGATGACTGGACTAAAAGGTATGTCTTATAGGGATCAAAGGGGATGACTCAACTAAAAGGTACGTCTTATAGGAATCAAAGGAAATGACTCGACTAAAAGGAACATATTCTAGGGGTCAAAGGGGATAACTCGACTAAAAGGTACGTCTTCTAGGGGTCAAGGGGGAATGATTCGACTAAAAGGTACGTCTTATAGGAATCAAGAGGTATAACTCGACTAAAAGGTATGTCTTATAGGAATCAAAGAGGATGACTCGACTAAAAGGTATGTCTTATAGGAATCAAAGGGGATGACTCGACTAAAAGGTACATCTTCTAGGAATCAAATGGGATGACTCGACTAAAAGGTACGTCTTATAGGAATCAAAGGGGATGACTCGACTAAATGGAACGTCTTATAGGAATCAAGGGAAATGACTCGACTAAAAGGTACGTCTTCAAGGAATCAAAGGAAATAACTCAACTAAAAGGTACGTCATATAGGAATCAAAGGGGATGACTCGACTAAAAGGTACGTATTCTATGGGTCAACATGGATGACTCGACTAAAAGGTACGTCTTATTTGAATCAAAGGAAATGACTCTACTAAAAGGTAAGTCTTGTAGGAATCAAAGGAAATGAATCGACTAAAAGGTACGTCTTCTAGGGGTAAAGGGGATGACTCGACTAAAAGGTACGTCTTATAGGAATCAAAGGGGATGACTCGACTAAAAGGGACGTTTTATAGGAATCAAAGGGGCTAACTCGACTAAAAAGTACGTCTTATAGGAATCAAGCGAAATGACTCGACTAAAAGGCACATCTTTTAGGAAGCAAAGGGGATGACTCGACTAAAAGGTACGTCTTATCGGAATCAAAGGTGATGACTCGACAAAAAGGTACGTCTTATAGGAATCCAAGAGGATGACTCGACTAAAAGGTATGTCTTATAAAAATCAAAGTGGATGACTCGACTAAATGGTATGTCTTATAGGAATCAAATGAAATGACTCGACTAAAAGGTACGTCTTATAGGAATCAAAGGGGATGACTCAACTAAATGGTAAGTCTTATAGGAATCAAAGGGGATGATACGACTAAAAGGTATGTTTTATAAGAATCAAAGGGGATGACTCGACTAAAAGGTACGTCTTATAGGAATCAAGGGAACTGACTCGACTAAAAGGTACGTTTTCTAGGAATCAAAGGAAATAACTCAACTAAAAGGTACGTCATATACGAATCAAAGGAGATAACTCAACTAAATGGTACGTCTTATAGGAATCTAAGGGGATGACTCGACTAAATGGTACGTCTTATAGGAATCAAGGGAAATGACTCGACTAAAAGCTACGTCTTCAAGGAATCAAAGGAAATGACTCAACTAAAAGGTACGTCTTATAGGAATCTAAGGGGATGACTCGACTAAATGGTACGTCATATAGGAATCAAGGGAAATGACTCGACTAAAAGCTACGTCTTCATGGAATCAAAGGAAATGACTCAACTAAAAGGTACGTCTTATAGGAATCAAAGGGGATGACTGGACTAAAAGGTATGTCTTATAGGGATCAAAGGGGATGACTCAACTAAAAGGTACGTCTTATAGGAATCAAAGGAAATGACTCGACTAAAAGGTACATATTCTAGGGGTCAAAGGGGATGACTCGACTAAAAGGTACGTCTTCTAGGGGTCAAGGGGGAATGATTCGACTAAAAGGTACGTCTTATAGGAATCAAGAGGTATAACTCGACTAAAAGGTATGTCTTATAGGAATCAAAGAGGATGACTCGACTAAAAGGTATGTCTTATAGGAATCAAAGGGGATGACTCGACTAAAAGGTACATCTTCTAGGAATCAAATGGGATGACTCGACTAAAAGGTACGTCTTATAGGAATCAAAGGGGATGACTCGACTAAAAGGAACGTCTTATAGGAATCAAGGGAAATGACTCGACTAAAAGGTACGTCTTCAAGGAATCAAAGGAAATGACTCAACTAAAAGGTATGTCATATAGGAATCAAAGGGAATGACTCGACTAAAAGGTACGTATTCTATGGGTCAACATGGATGACTCGACTAAAAGGTACGTCTTATTTGAATCAAAGGAAATGACTCTACTAAAAGGTACGTCTTATAGGAATAAAAGCGGATAACTCGACTAAAAGGTACGTCTTATAGGAATCAAAGGGGATGACTCGACTAAAAGGTACGTCATATAGGAATCAATGTAAATAACTCGACTAAAAGGTACGTATTCCAGGGGTCAAAGGGGATGACTCGACTATAAGGTACGTCTTATTGGAATCAAAGGGGATGACTCGACTAAAAGGTACGTCTTATAGGAATCAAAAGGGATGAATCGACTAAAAGAAATGTTTTATAGGAATCAAAGGAATTGACTCGACTAAAAGGTACATCTTCTAGGGGTCAAAGGGGTTGACTCGTCTAAAAGGTACGTCTTCTAAGGGTCAAGGGGGAATGATTCGACTAAAAGATACGTCTTATAGGAATCAAGAGGTATAACTCGACTAAAAGGTATGTCTTATAGGAATCAAAGGGGATGACTCGACTAAAAGGTACGTCTTATAGGAATCAAAGGGGATGACTCGACTAAAAGGTAATTCTAAAAGGAATCAAGGGAAATGACTCGACTAAAAGGTACGTCTTCTAGGAATCAAAGGGAATGATTCGACTAAATGGTACGTCTTATAGTAATCAAAGGGGATGACTCGACTAAAAGGTACGTCTTATAGGAATCAAAGAGGATGACTCGACTAAAAGGTATGTCTTATAGGAATCAAAGGGGATGACTCGACTAAAAGGTACATCTTCTAGGAATCAAATGGGATGACTCGACTAAAAGGTACGTCTTATAGGAATCAAAGGGGATGACTCGACTAAAAGGAACGTCTTATAGGAATCAAGGGAAATGACTCGACTAAAAGGTACGTCTTCAAGGAATCAAAGGAAATAACTCAACTAAAAGGTACGTCATATAGGAATCAAAGGGGATGACTCGACTAAAAGGTACGTATTCTATGGGTCAACATGGATGACTCGACTAAAAGGTACGTCTTATTTGAATCAAAGGAAATGACTCTACTAAAAGGTAAGTCTTGTAGGAATCAAAGGAAATGAATCGACTAAAAGGTACGTCTTCTAGGGGTAAAGGGGATGACTCGACTAAAAGGTACGTCTTATAGGAATCAAAGGGGATGACTCGACTAAAAGGGACGTTTTATAGGAATCAAAGGGGCTAACTCGACTAAAAAGTACGTCTTATAGGAATCAAGCGAAATGACTCGACTAAAAGGCACATCTTTTAGGAAGCAAAGGGGATGACTCGACTAAAAGGTACGTCTTATCGGAATCAAAGGTGATGACTCGACAAAAAGGTACGTCTTATAGGAATCCAAGAGGATGACTCGACTAAAAGGTATGTCTTATAAAAATCAAAGTGGATGACTCGACTAAATGGTATGTCTTATAGGAATCAAATGAAATGACTCGACTAAAAGGTACGTCTTATAGGAATCAAAGGGGATGACTCAACTAAAAGGTAAGTCTTATAGGAATCAAAGGGGATGATACGACTAAAAGGTATGTTTTATAAGAATCAAAGGGGATGACTCGACTAAAAGGTACGTCTTATAGGAATCAAGGGAACTGACTCGACTAAAAGGTACGTTTTCTAGGAATCAAAGGAAATAACTCAACTAAAAGGTACGTCATATACGAATCAAAGGAGATAACTCAACTAAATGGTACGTCTTATAGGAATCTAAGGGGATGACTCGACTAAATGGTACGTCTTATAGGAATCAAGGGAAATGACTCGACTAAAAGCTACGTCTTCAAGGAATCAAAGGAAATGACTCAACTAAAAGGTACGTCTTATAGGAATCTAAGGGGATGACTCGACTAAATGGTACGTCATATAGGAATCAAGGGAAATGACTCGACTAAAAGCTACGTCTTCATGGAATCAAAGGAAATGACTCAACTAAAAGGTACGTCTTATAGGAATCAAAGGGGATGACTGGACTAAAAGGTATGTCTTATAGGGATCAAAGGGGATGACTCAACTAAAAGGTACGTCTTATAGGAATCAAAGGAAATGACTCGACTAAAAGGAACATATTCTAGGGGTCAAAGGGGATAACTCGACTAAAAGGTACGTCTTCTAGGGGTCAAGGGGGAATGATTCGACTAAAAGGTACGTCTTATAGGAATCAAGAGGTATAACTCGACTAAAAGGTATGTCTTATAGGAATCAAAGAGGATGACTCGACTAAAAGGTATGTCTTATAGGAATCAAAGGGGATGACTCGACTAAAAGGTACATCTTCTAGGAATCAAATGGGATGACTCGACTAAAAGGTACGTCTTATAGGAATCAAAGGGGATGACTCGACTAAATGGAACGTCTTATAGGAATCAAGGGAAATGACTCGACTAAAAGGTACGTCTTCAAGGAATCAAAGGAAATAACTCAACTAAAAGGTACGTCATATAGGAATCAAAGGGGATGACTCGACTAAAAGGTACGTATTCTATGGGTCAACATGGATGACTCGACTAAAAGGTACGTCTTATTTGAATCAAAGGAAATGACTCTACTAAAAGGTAAGTCTTGTAGGAATCAAAGGAAATGAATCGACTAAAAGGTACGTCTTCTAGGGGTAAAGGGGATGACTCGACTAAAAGGTACGTCTTATAGGAATCAAAGGGGATGACTCGACTAAAAGGGACGTTTTATAGGAATCAAAGGGGCTAACTCGACTAAAAAGTACGTCTTATAGGAATCAAGCGAAATGACTCGACTAAAAGGCACATCTTTTAGGAAGCAAAGGGGATGACTCGACTAAAAGGTACGTCTTATCGGAATCAAAGGTGATGACTCGACAAAAAGGTACGTCTTATAGGAATCCAAGAGGATGACTCGACTAAAAGGTATGTCTTATAAAAATCAAAGTGGATGACTCGACTAAATGGTATGTCTTATAGGAATCAAATGAAATGACTCGACTAAAAGGTACGTCTTATAGGAATCAAAGGGGATGACTCAACTAAAAGGTAAGTCTTATAGGAATCAAAGGGGATGATACGACTAAAAGGTATGTTTTATAAGAATCAAAGGGGATGACTCGACTAAAAGGTACGTCTTATAGGAATCAAGGGAACTGACTCGACTAAAAGGTACGTTTTCTAGGAATCAAAGGAAATAACTCAACTAAAAGGTACGTCATATACGAATCAAAGGAGATAACTCAACTAAATGGTACGTCTTATAGGAATCTAAGGGGATGACTCGACTAAATGGTACGTCTTATAGGAATCAAGGGAAATGACTCGACTAAAAGCTACGTCTTCAAGGAATCAAAGGAAATGACTCAACTAAAAGGTACGTCTTATAGGAATCTAAGGGGATGACTCGACTAAATGGTACGTCATATAGGAATCAAGGGAAATGACTCGACTAAAAGCTACGTCTTCATGGAATCAAAGGAAATGACTCAACTAAAAGGTACGTCTTATAGGAATCAAAGGGGATGACTGGACTAAAAGGTATGTCTTATAGGGATCAAAGGGGATGACTCAACTAAAAGGTACGTCTTATAGGAATCAAAGGAAATGACTCGACTAAAAGGTACATATTCTAGGGGTCAAAGGGGATGACTCGACTAAAAGGTACGTCTTCTAGGGGTCAAGGGGGAATGATTCGACTAAAAGGTACGTCTTATAGGAATCAAGAGGTATAACTCGACTAAAAGGTATGTCTTATAGGAATCAAAGAGGATGACTCGACTAAAAGGTATGTCTTATAGGAATCAAAGGGGATGACTCGACTAAAAGGTACATCTTCTAGGAATCAAATGGGATGACTCGACTAAAAGGTACGTCTTATAGGAATCAAAGGGGATGACTCGACTAAAAGGAACGTCTTATAGGAATCAAGGGAAATGACTCGACTAAAAGGTACGTCTTCAAGGAATCAAAGGAAATGACTCAACTAAAAGGTATGTCATATAGGAATCAAAGGGAATGACTCGACTAAAAGGTACGTATTCTATGGGTCAACATGGATGACTCGACTAAAAGGTACGTCTTATTTGAATCAAAGGAAATGACTCTACTAAAAGGTAAGTCTTGTAGGAATCAAAGGAAATGAATCGACTAAAAGGTACGTCTTCTAGGGGTAAAGCGGATGAATCGACTAAATGGCACGTCTTATAGGAATCAAAGGGGCTAACTCGACTAAAAGGTACGTCTTATAGGAATCAAGCGAAATGACTCGACTAAAAGGCACATCTTTTAGGAATCAAAGGGGATGACTCGACTAAAAGGTACGTCTTATAGGAATCAAAGGTGATGACTCGACCAAAAGGTACGTCTTATAGGAATCCAAGAGGATGACTCGACTAAAAGGTACGTCTTATAGGAATCAAAGTGGATGACTCGACTAAATGGTATGTCTTATAGGAATCAAACGAAATGACTCGACTAAAAGATACGTCTTATAGGAATCAAAGGGGATGACTCAACTAAAAGGTAAGTCTTATAGGAATCAAAGGGGATGACACGACTAAAAGGTATGTTTTATAAGAATCAAAGGGGATGACTCGACTAAAAGGTACGTCTTATAGGAATCAAGGGATCTGACTCGACTAAAAGATACGTTTTCTAGGAATCAAAGGAAATGACTCAATAAAAAGGTACGTCATACACGAATCAAAGGAGATGACTCAACTAAAAGGTATGTCTTTTAGGAATCAAAGGGGATGACTCGACTAAATGGTACGTCTTATAGGAATCAAGGGAAATGACTCGACTAAAAGCTACGTCTTCAAGGAATCAAAGGAAATGACTCAACTAAAAGGTACGTCTTATAGGAATCAAAGGGGATGACTCGACTAAAAGGTAAGTCTTATAGGAATCAAAGGGGATGACTCAACTAAAAGGTACGTCTTATAGTAATCAAAGGAAATGACTCGACTAAAAGGTACATATTCTAGGGGTCAAAGGGGATGACTCGAATAAAAGGTACGTCTTATAGGAATCAAAGGGGATGACTCGACTAAAAGGTATGTTTTATAGGAATCAAAAGGGCTGACTCGACTAAAAGATACGTCATATAGGAATCAAAGGAAATGACTCGACTAAAAGGTACGTCTTCCAGGGGTCAAAGGGGATGACTGAACTAAAAGGTACGTCTTCTAGGGGTCAAGGGGGAATGATTCGACTAAAAGGTACGTCTTATAGGAATCAAGAGGTATAACTCCACTAAAAGGTATGTCTTATAGGAATCAAAGGGTATGACTCGACTAAAAGGTACGTCTTATAGGAATCAAAGGGAATTACTCGACTAAAAGGTACGTCTTAAAGGAATCAAGGGAAATGACTCGACTAAAACGTTGTCTTCTAGGAATCAAAGGGGATGACTCGACTAAAAGGTACGTCTTATAGGAATCAAAGGGGATGACTCGACTAAAAGGTACGTCTTATAGGAATCAAAGGGGATGACTCGACTAAAAGGTACGTCTTATAGGAATCAAGGGAAATGACTTGACTAAAAGGTACGTCTTCTAGGAATCAAAGGGGATGACTCGACTAAAAGGTACGTCTTATAGGAATCAAAGGGGATGACTCGACTAAAAGGTACGTCTTATAGGAATCAAAAGGGATGACTCGACTAAAAGGTACGTCTTTTAGGAATCAAGTTAAATGACTCGACTAAAAGGTACGTCTTCTAGGAATCAAAGGAAATGACTTAACTAAAAGGTACGTCTTCTAGGAATCAAAGGGGATGACTCGACTAAAAGGTACGTCTCTTAGAAATCAATGGAGATGACTCGACTAATAGGTACGTCTTATAGGAATCAAAGGGGATGACTCGACTAAAAGGTACATCTTATAGGAATCAAGGGAAATGACTCGACTAAAAGGTAAGTCTTCAAAGAATCAAAGGAAATGACTCAACTAAAAGGTACGTCTTATAGGAATCTTAGGGGATGACTCGACTAAAATATATGTATTCTAGGGGTCAAAGGGGATGACTCGACTAAAAGGAAAGTCTTATAGGAATCAACGGAAATGATTCGACTAAAAGATACGTCTTATAGGAATCAAAGGAAATGACTCGACTAAAAGGTACGTCTTCTAGGGGTCAAAGGGGATGACTCGACTAAAAGGTACGTCTTATAGGAATCAAAGGGGATGACTCGACTAAAATGTACGTCTTATAGGAATCAAAGGGGATAACTCGACTATAAGGTACGTCTTTTAGGAATCAAAGGGGATGACTCGACCAAAAGGTATGTCTTATAGGAATCCAAGGGGATGACTCGACTAAAAGGTACGTCTTATAGGAATCAAAGTGGATTACTCGACTAAAAGGTACATCTTATAGGAATCAAGGAAAATGACTCGACTAAAAGGTACGTCTTCAAGGAATCAAAGGAAATGACTCAACTAAAAGGTACGTCTTATAGGAATAAAAGCGGATAACTCGACTAAAAGGTACGTCTTATAGGAATCAAAGGGGATGACTCGACTAAAAGGTACGTCATATAGGAATCAATGTAAATAACTCGACTAAAAGGTACGTATTCCAGGGGTCAAAGGGGATGACTCGACTATAAGGTACGTCTTATTGGAATCAAAGGGGATGACTCGACTAAAAGGTACGTCTTATAGGAATCAAAAGGGATGAATCGACTAAAAGAAATGTTTTATAGGAATCAAAGGAATTGACTCGACTAAAAGGTACATCTTCTAGGGGTCAAAGGGGTTGACTCGTCTAAAAGGTACGTCTTCTAAGGGTCAAGGGGGAATGATTCGACTAAAAGATACGTCTTATATGAATCAAGAGGTATAACTCGACTAAAAGGTATGTCTTATAGGAATCAAAGGGGATGACTCGACTAAAAGGTACGTCTTATAGGAATCAAAGGGGATGACTCGACTAAAAGGTAATTCTAAAAGGAATCAAGGGAAATGACTCGACTAAAAGGTACGTCTTCTAGGAATCAAAGGGAATGATTCGACTAAATGGTACGTCTTATAGTAATCAAAGGGGATGACTCGACTAAAAGGTACGTCTTATAGGAATCAAAGAGGATGACTCGACTAAAAGGTATGTCTTATAGGAATCAAAGGGGATGACTCGACTAAAAGGTACATCTTCTAGGAATCAAATGGGATGACTCGACTAAAAGGTACGTCTTATAGGAATCAAAGGGGATGACTCGACTAAAAGGAACGTCTTATAGGAATCAAGGGAAATGACTCGACTAAAAGGTACGTCTTCAAGGAATCAAAGGAAATAACTCAACTAAAAGGTACGTCATATAGGAATCAAAGGGGATGACTCGACTAAAAGGTACGTATTCTATGGGTCAACATGGATGACTCGACTAAAAGGTACGTCTTATTTGTATCAAAGGAAATGACTCTACTAAAAGGTAAGTCTTGTAGGAATCAAAGGAAATGAATCGACTAAAAGGTACGTCTTCTAGGGGTAAAGGGGATGACTCGACTAAAAGTTACGTCTTATAGGAATCAAAGGGGATGACTCGACTAAAAGGGACGTTTTATAGGAATCAAAGGGGCTAACTCGACTAAAAAGTACGTCTTATAGGAATCAAGCGAAATGACTCGACTAAAAGGCACATCTTTTAGGAAGCAAAGGGGATGACTCGACTAAAAGGTACGTCTTATCGGAATCAAAGGTGATGACTCGACAAAAAGGTACGTCTTATAGGAATCCAAGAGGATGACTCGACTAAAAGGTATGTCTTATAAAAATCAAAGTGGATGACTCGACTAAATGGTATGTCTTATAGGAATCAAATGAAATGACTCGACTAAAAGGTACGTCTTATAGGAATCAAAGGGGATGACTCAACTAAAAGGTAAGTCTTATAGGAATCAAAGGGGATGACACGACTAAAAGGTATGTTTTATAAGAATCAAAGGGGATGACTCGACTAAAAGGTACGTCTTATAGGAATCAAGGGAACTGACTCGACTAAAAGGTACGTTTTCTAGGAATCAAAGGAAATAACTCAACTAAAAGGTACGTCATATACGAATCAAAGGAGATAACTCAACTAAAAGGTACGTCTTATAGGAATCTAAGGGGATGACTCGACTAAATGGTACGTCTTATAGGAATCAAGGGAAATGACTCGACTAAAAGCTACGTCTTCAAGGAATCAAAGGAAATGACTCAACTAAAAGGTACGTCTTATAGGAATCAAAGGGGATGACTGGACTAAAAGGTATGTCTTATAGGAATCAAAGGGGATGACTCAACTAAAAGGTACGTCTTATAGGAATCAAAGGAAATGACTCGACTAAAAGGTACATATTCTAGGGGTCAAAGGGGATGACTCGACTAAAAGGTACGTCTTCTAGGGGTCAAGGGGGAATGATTCGACTAAAAGGTACGTCTTATAGGAATCAAGAGGTATAACTCGACTAAAAGGTATGTCTTATAGGAATCAAAGGGGATGACTCGACTAAAAGGTACGTCTTATAGGAATCAAAGGGGATGACTAGACTAAAAGGTAATTCTAAAAGGAATCAAGGGAAATGACTCGACTAAAAGGTACGTCTTCTAGGAATCAAAGGGAATGACTCGACTAAAAGGTACGTCTTGTAGTAATCAAAGGGGATGACTCGACTAAAAGGTACGTCTTATAGGAATCAAAGGGGATGACTCGACTAAATGGTATGTCTTATAGGAATCAAAGGGGATGACTCGACTAAAAGGTACATCTTCTAGGAATCAAATGGGATGACTCGACTAAAAGGTACGTCTTATAGGAATCAAAGGGGATGACTCGACTAAAAGGTACGTCTTACATGAATCAGGGGAAATGACTCGACTAAAAGGTACGACTTCAAGGAATCAAAGAAAATAACTCAACTAAAACGTACGTCATATAGTAACAAAGGGGATGACTCGACTAAAAGGTACGTATTCTAGGGGTCAACGTGGATGACTCGACCAAAAGGTACGTCTGATATGAATCAATGGAAATGACTCGACTAAAACGTACGTCTTGTAGGAATCAAAGGAAATGACTCGACTAAAAGGTACGTCTTCTACGGGTAAAGGGGATGACTCGACTAAAAGGTACGTCTTATAGGAATCAAAGGGGATGACTCGACTAAATGGTACGTCTTATAGGAATCAAAGGGGATAACTCGACTAAAAGGTACGTCTTATAGGAATCAAGCGAAATGACTCGACTAAAAGGCACATCTTTTAGGAATCAAAGGGGATGACTCGACTAAAAGGTACGTCTTATAGGAATCAAAGGTGATGACTCGACCAAAAGGTACGTCTTATAGGAATCCAAGAGGATGACTCGACTAAAAGGTACGTCTTATAGGAATCAAAGTGGATGATTCGACTAAATGGTATGTCTTATAGGAATCAAACGAAATGACTCGACTAAAAGGTACGTCTTATAGGAATCAAAGGGGATTACTCAACTAAAAGGTAAGTCTTATAGGAATCAAAGGGGATGACACGACTAAAAGGTATTTTTTATAAGAATCAAAGGGGATGACTCGACTAAAAGGTACGTCTTATAGGAATCAAGGGATCTGACTCGACTAAAAGGTACGTTTTCTAGGAATCAAAGAAAATGACTCAACAAAAAGGTACGTCATATTCGAAGCAAAGGAGATGACTCAACTAAAAGGTACGTCTTTTAGGAATCTAAGGGGATGACTCGACTAAATGGTACGTCTTATAGGAATCAAGGGAAATGACTCGACTAAAAGCTACGTCTTCAAGGAATCAAAGGAAATGACTCAACTAAAAGGTACGTCTTATAGGAATCAAACAGGATGACTCGACTAAAAGGTACGTCTTATAGGAATCAAAGGGGATGACTCAACTAAAAGGTACGTCTTATAGGAATCAAAGGAAATGACTCGACTAAAAGGTACATATTCTAGGGGTCAAAGGGGATGACTCGAATAAAAGGTACGTCTTATAGGAATCAAACGGGATGACTCGACTAAAAGGTATGTTTTATAGGAATCAAAAGGGATGACTCGACTAAAAGATACGTCATATAGGAATCAAAGGAAATGACTCGACTAAAAGGAACGTCTTCTAGGGGTCAAAGGGGATGACTGAACTAAAAGGGACGTCTTCTAGGGGTCAAGGGGGAATGATTCGACTAAAAGGTACGTCTTATAGGAATCAAGAGGTATAACTCAACTAAAAGGTATGTCTTATAGGAATCAAAGGGTATGACTCGACTAAAAGGTACGTCTTATAGGAATCAAAGGGAATTACTCGACAAAAAGGTACGTCTTAAAGGAATCAAGGGAAATGACTCGACTAAAAGGTTGTCTTCTAGGAATCAAAGGGGATGACTCGACTAAAATGTACGTCATATAGGAATCAAAGGGGATGACTAGACTAAAAGGTACGTCTTATAGGAATCAAAGGGGATGACTCGACTTAAAGGTACGTCTTATAGGAATCAAGGGAAATGACTTGACTAAAAGGTACGTCTTCTAGGAATCATAGGGGATGACTCGACTAAAAGGTACGTCTTATAGGAATCAAAGGGGATGACTCGACTAAAAGGTACGTCTTATAGGAATCAAAAGGGATGACTCGACTAAAAGGTACGTCTTTTAGGAATAAAGTTAAATGACTCGACTAAAAGGTACGTCTTCTAGGAATCTAAGGAAATGACTTAACTAAAAGGTACGTCTTCTAGGAATCAAAGGGGATGACTCGACTAAAAGGTACGTCTTCTAGAAATCAAAGGAGATGACTCGACTAATAGGTACGTCTTATAGGAATCAAAGGGGATGACTCGACTAAAAGGTACATCTTATAGTAATCAAGGGAAATGACTCAACTAAAAGGTACGTCTTTAAAGAATCAAAGGAAATGACTCAACTAAAAGGTACGTCTTATAGGAATCAAAGGGGATGACTCGACTAAAATATATGTATTCTAGGGGTCAAAGGGGATGACTAGACTAAAAGGAAAGTCTTATAGGAATCAAAGGAAATGACTCGACTAAAAGGTACGTCTTATAAGAATCAAAGGAAATGACTCGACTAAAAGGTACGTCTTCTAGGGGTCAAAGGGGATGACTCGACTAAAAGTTACGTCTTATAGGAATCAAAGGGGATGACTCGACTAAAATGTACGTCTTATAGGAATCAAAGGGGATGACTCGACTATAAGGTACGTCTTTTTGGAATCAAAGGGGATGACTCGACCAAAAGGTATGTCTTATAGGAATCCATGGGGATGACTCGACTAAAAGTTACGTCTTACAGGAATCAAAGTGGATTACTCGACTAAAAGGTACGTCTTATAGGAATCAAGGGAAATGACTCGACTAAAAGGTACGTCTAATAGGAATCAAAGGGGATGACTCGACTAAAAGGTACGTCTTATAGGAATCAAATGGGATGACTCGACTTAAAGGTACGTCTTATAGGAATCAAAGGAAATGACTCGACAAAAAAGTACGTCTTCTAGGGTTCAAAGGGGATGACTTGACTAAAAGGTACATCTTAGAGGAATCAAAGGGGATGACTCGACTAAAAGGTACGTCTTCTAGGAATCAAAGGGGATGACTCGACTAAAAGGTACGTCTTATAGGAATCAATGGGGATAAATCGACTAAAAGGTACGTCTTATAGGAATCAAAGGGGATAACTCGACTATAAGGTACGTTTTATAGGAATTAAAGGGGATGACTCGACTAAAAGGTACGTCTTATAGGAATCAAGGGAAATGACTCGGCTAAAAGGTACATTTTCTTGGAATAAAAGGAAATGACTCAACTAAAAGCTACGTCTTATTGGAATCAAAAGAGATGACTCTACTAAAAGGTACGTCTTATAGAAATCTAAGGGGATGAATCGACTAAAAGGTACATCTTATAGGAATCAAGGAAAATGACTCGACTAAAATGTACGTCTTCAAGGAATCAAAGGAAATGACTCAACTAAAAGGTACGTCTTATAGGAATCAAAGGGGATGACTCGACTAAAAGGTACGTCTTATAGGAATCAAAGGGGATGACTCGACTAAAAGGTACGTCATATAGTAATCAATGTAAATAACTCGACTAAAAGGTACGTATTCCAGGGGTCAAAGGGGATGACTTGACTATAAGGTACGTCTTATTGGAATCAAAGGGGATGACTCGACTAAAAGGTACGTCTTATAGGAATCAAAAGGGATGACTCGACTAAAAGAAACGTTTTATAGGAATCAAAGGAAATGACTCAACTATAAGGTACATCTTCTAGGGGTCAAAGGGGATGACTCGACTAAAAGGTACGTCATATAGGAATCAATGTAAATAACATGACTAAAAGGTACGTATTCCAGGGGTCAAAGGGGATGACTCGACTATAAGGTACGTCTTATTGGAATCAAAGGAGATGACTCGACTAAAAGGTACGTCTTATAGGAATCAAAAGGGATGAATCGACTAAAAGAAATGTTTTATAGGAATCAAAGGAAATGACTCGACTAAAAGGTACATCTTCTAGGGGTCAAAGGGGTTGACTCGACTAAAAGGTACGTCTTCTAGGGGTCAAGGGGGAATGATTCGACTAAAAGATACGTCTTATAGGAATCAAGAGGTATAACTCGACTATAAGGTATGTCTTATAGGAATCAAAGGGGATGACTCGACTAAAAGGTATGTCTTATAGGAATCAAAGTGGATGACTCGACTAAAAGGTACGTCTTATAGGAATCAAAGGGGATGACTAGACTAAAAGGTAATTCTAAAAGGAATCAAGGGAAATGACTCGACTAAAAGGTACGTCTTCTAGGAATCAAAGGGAATGACTCGACTAAAAGGTACGTCTTATAGTAATCAAATGGGATGACTCGACTAAAAGGTACGTCTTATAGGAATCAAAGGGGATGACTCGACTAAATGGTATGTCTTATAGGAATCAAAGGGGATGACTCGACTAAAAGGTACATCTTCTAGGAATCAAATGGGATGACACGACTAAAAGGTACGTCTTATAGGAATCAAAGGGGATGACTCGACTAAAAGGTACGTCTTACAGGAATCAGGGGAAATGACTCGACTAAAAGGTACGTCTTCAAGGAATCAAAGGAAATAACTCAACTAAAAGGTACGTCATATAGTAATAAAAGGGGATGACTCGACTAAAAGGTACGTATTCTAGGGGTCAACGTGGATGACTCGACCAAAAGGTACGTCTGATATGAATCAATGGAAATGACTCGACTAAAACGTACGTCTTGTAGGAATCAAAGGAAATGACTCGACTAAAAGGTACGTCTTCTAGGGGTAAAGGGGATGACTCGACTAAAAGGTACGTCTTATAGGAATCAAAGGGGATGACTCGACTAAATGGTACGTCTTATAGGAATCAAAGGGGATAACTCGACTAAAAGGTACGTCTTATAGGAATCAAGCGAAATGACTCGACTAAAAGGCACATCTTTTAGGAATCAAAGGGGATGACTCGACAAAAAGGTACGTCTTATAGGAATCAAAGGTGATGACTCGACCAAAAGATACGTCTTATAGGAATCCAAGAGGATGACTCGACTAAAAGGTACGTCTTATAGGAATCAAAGTGGATGATTCGACTAAATGGTATGTCTTATAGGAATCAAACGAAATGACTCGACTAAAAGGTACGTCTTATAGGAATCAAAGGGGATGACTCAACTAAAAGGTAAGTCTTATAGGAATCAAAGGGGATGACACGACTAAAAGGTATTTATTATAAGAATCAAAGGGGATGACTCGACTAAAAGGTACGTCTTATAGGAATCAAGGGATCTGACTCGACTAAAAGGTACGTTTTCTAGGAATCAAAGAAAATGACTCAACAAAAAGGTACGTCATATTCGAATCAAAGGAGATGACTCAACTAAAAGGTACGTCTTTTAGGAATCTAAGGGGATGACTCGACTAAATGGTACGTCTTATAGGAATCAAGGGAAATGACTCGACTAAAAGGTACGTCTAATAGGAATCAAAGGGGATGACTCGACTAAAAGGTACGTCTTATAGGAATCAAAGGGGATGACTCGACTTAAAGGTACGTCTTATAGGAATCAAAGGAAATGACTCGACAAAAAAGTACGTCTTCTAGGGTTCAAAGGGGATGACTTGACTAAAAGGTACATCTTAGAGGAATCAAAGGGGATGACTCGACTAAAAGGTACGTTTTCTAGGAATCAAAGGGGATGACTCGACTAAAAGGTACGTCTTATAGGAATCAATGGGGATAAATCGACTAAAAGGTACGTCTTATAGGAATCAAAGGGGATAACTCGACTATAAGGTACGTTTTATAGGAATTAAAGGGGATGACTCGACTAAAAGGTACGTCTTATAGGAATCAAGGGAAATGACTCGGCTAAAAGGTACATTTTCTTGGAATAAAAGGAAATGACTCAACTAAAAGCTACGTCTTATTGGAATCAAAAGAGATGACTCTACTAAAAGGTACGTCTTATAGAAATCTAAGGGGATGAATCGACTAAAAGGTACATCTTATAGGAATCAAGGAAAATGACTCGACTAAAATGTACGTCTTCAAGGAATCAAAGGAAATGACTCAACTAAAAGGTACGTCTTATAGGAATCAAAGGGGATGACTCGACTAAAAGGTACGTCTTATAGGAATCAAAGGGGATGACTCGACTAAAAGGTACGTCATATAGTAATCAATGTAAATAACTCGACTAAAAGGTACGTATTCCAGGGGTCAAAGGGGATGACTTGACTATAAGGTACGTCTTATTGGAATCAAAGGGAATGACTCGACTAAAAGGTACGTCTTATAGGAATCAAAAGGGATGACTCGACTAAAAGAAACGTTTTATAGGAATCAAAGGAAATGACTCAACTATAAGGTACATCTTCTAGGGGTCAAAGGGGATGACTCGACTAAAAGGTACGTCATATAGGAATCAATGTAAATAACTCGACTAAAAGGTACGTATTCCAGGGGTCAAAGGGGATGACTCGACTATAAGGTACGTCTTATTGGAATCAAAGGAGATGACTCGACTAAAAGGTACGTCTTATAGGAATCAAAAGGGATGAATCGACTAAAAGAAATGTTTTATAGGAATCAAAGGAAATGACTCGACTAAAAGGTACATCTTCTAGGGGTCAAAGGGGTTGACTCGACTAAAAGGTACGTCTTCTAGGGGTCAAGGGGGAATGATTCGACTAAAAGATACGTCTTATAGGAATCAAGAGGTATAACTCGACTATAAGGTATGTCTTATAGGAATCAAAGGGGATGACTCGACTAAAAGGTATGTCTTATAGGAATCAAAGTGGATGACTCGACTAAAAGGTACGTCTTATAGGAATCAAAGGGGATGACTAGACTAAAAGGTAATTCTAAAAGGAATCAAGGGAAATGACTCGACTAAAAGGTACGTCTTCTAGGAATCAAAGGGAATGACTCGACTAAAAGGTACGTCTTATAGTAATCAAAGGGGATGACTCGACTAAAAGGTACGTCTTATAGGAATCAAAGGGGATGACTCGACTAAATGGTATGTCTTATAGGAATCAAAGGGGATGACTCGACTAAAAGGTACATCTTCTAGGAATCAAATGGGATGACACGACTAAAAGGTACGTCTTATAGGAATCAAAGGGGATAACTCGACTAAAAGGTACGTCTTACAGGAATCAGGGGAAATGACTCGACTAAAAGGTACGTCTTCAAGGAATCAAAGAAAATAACTCAACTAAAAGGTACGTCATATAGTAATCAAAGGGGATGACTCGACTAAAAGGTACGTATTCTAGGGGTCAACGTGGATGACTCGACCAAAAGGTACGTCTGATATGAATCAATGGAAATGACTCGACTAAAACGTACGTCTTGTAGGAATCAAAGGAAATGACTCGACTAAAAGGTACGTCTTCTAGGGGTAAAGGGGATGACTCGACTAAAAGGTACGTCTTATAGGAATCAAAGGGGATGACTCGACTAAATGGTACGTCTTATAGGAATCAAAGGGGATAACTCGACTAAAAGGTACGTCTTATAGGAATCAAGCGAAATGACTCGACTAAAAGGCACATCTTTTAGGAATCAAAGGGGATGACTCGACTAAAAGGTACGTCTTATAGGAATCAAAGGTGATGACTCGACCAA
Organism: Capsicum pubescens; assembly: GCA_030864215.1. NCBI lineage: Eukaryota > Viridiplantae > Streptophyta > Magnoliopsida > Solanales > Solanaceae > Capsicum > Capsicum pubescens. The sequence goes on along the minus strand of CM061545.1, from coordinate 268,282,348 downwards.
AAGGTACGTCTTATAGGAATCCAAGAGGATGACTCGACTAAAAGGTACGTCTTATAGGAATCAAAGTGGATGATTCGACTAAATGGTATGTCTTATAGGAATCAAACGAAATGACTCGACTAAAAGGTACGTCTTATAGGAATCAAAGGGGATTACTCAACTAAAAGGTAAGTCTTATAGGAATCAAAGGGGATGACACGACTAAAAGGTATTTTTTATAAGAATCAAAGGGGATGACTCGACTAAAAGGTACGTCTTATAGGAATCAAGGGATCTGACTCGACTAAAAGGTACGTTTTCTAGGAATCAAAGAAAATGACTCAACAAAAAGGTACGTCATATTCGAAGCAAAAGAGATGACTCAACTAAAAGGTACGTCTTTTAGGAATCTAAGGGGATGACTCGACTAAATGGTACGTCTTATAGGAATCAAGGGAAATGACTCGACTAAAAGCTACGTCTTCAAGGAATCAAAGGAAATGACTCAACTAAAAGGTACGTCTTATAGGAATCAAAGAGGATGACTCGACTAAAAGGTATGTCTTATAGGAATCAAAGGGGATGACTCAACTAAAAGGTACGTCTTATAGGAATCAAAGGAAATGACTCGACTAAAAGGTACATATTCTAGGGGTCAAAGGGGATGACTCGAATAAAAGGTACGTCTTATAGGAATCAAACGGGATGACTCGACTAAAAGGTATGTTTTATAGGAATCAAAAGGGATGACTCGACTAAAAGATACGTCATATAGGAATCAAAGGAAATGACTCGACTAAAAGGAACGTCTTCTAGGGGTCAAAGGGGATGACTGAACTAAAAGGGACGTCTTCTAGGGGTCAAGGGGGAATGATTCGACTAAAAGGTACGTCTTATAGGAATCAAGAGGTATAACTCAACTAAAAGGTATGTCTTATAGGAATCAAAGGGTATGACTCGACTAAAAGGTACGTCTTATAGGAATCAAAGGGAATTACTCGACAAAAAGGTACGTCTTAAAGGAATCAAGGGAAATGACTCGACTAAAAGGTTGTCTTCTAGGAATCAAAGGGGATGACTCGACTAAAATGTACGTCATATAGGAATCAAAGGGGATGACTAGACTAAAAGGTACGTCTTATAGGAATCAAAGGGGATGACTCGACTTAAAGGTACGTCTTATAGGAATCAAGGGAAATGACTTGACTAAAAGGTACGTATTCTAGGAATCATAGGGGATGACTCGACTTAAAGGTACGTCTTATAGGAATCAAAGGGGATGACTCGACTAAAAGGTACGTCTTATAGGAATCGAAAGGGATGACTCGACTAAAAGGTACGTCTTTTAGGAATCAAGTTAAATGACTCGACTAAAAGGTACGTCTTCTAGGAATCAAAGGAAATGACTTAACTAAAAGGTACGTCTTCTAGGAATCAAAGGGGATGACTCGACTAAAAGGTACGTCTTCTAGAAATCAAAGGAGATGACTCGACTAATAGGTACGTCTTATAGGAATCAAAGGGGATGACTCGACTAAAAGGTACATCTTATAGTAATCAAGGGAAATGACTCAACTAAAAGGTACGTCTTTAAAGAATCAAAGGAAATGACTCAACTAAAAGGTACGTCTTATAGGAATTAAAGGGGATGACTCGACTAAAATATATGTATTCTAGGGGTCAAAGGGGATGACTCGACTAAAAGGAAAGTCTTATAGGAATCAAAAGAAATGACTCGACTAAAAGGTACGTCTTATAAGAATCAAAGGAAATGACTCGACTAAAAGGTACGTCTTCTAGCGGTCAAAGGGGATGACTCGACTAAAAGGTACGTCTTATAGGAATCAAAGGGGATGACTCGACTAAAATGTACGTCTTATAGGAATCAAAGGGGATGACTCGACTATAAGGTACGTCTTTTAGGAATCAAAGGGGATGACTCGACCAAAAGGTATGTCTTATAGGAATCCATGGGGATGACTCGACTAAAAGGTACGTCTTATAGGAATCAAAGTGGATTACTCGCCTAAAAGGTACGTCTTATAGGAATCAAGGGAAATGACACGACTAAAAGGTACGTCTAATAGGAATCAAAGGGGATGACTCGACTAAAAGGTACGTCTTATAGGAATCAAAGGGGATGACTCGACTTAAAGGTACGTCTTATAGGAATCAAAGGAAATGACTCGACAAAAATGTACGTCTTCTAGGGTTCAAAGGGGATGACATGACTAAAAGGTACGTCTTAGAGGAATCAAAGGGGATGACTCGACTAAAAGGTACGTCTTCTAGGAATCAAAGGGGATGACTCGACTAAAAGGTACGTCTTATAGGAATCAATGGGGATAAATCGACTAAAAAGTACGTCTTATAGGAATCAAAGGGGATGACTCGACTATAAGGTACGTTTTATAGGAATTAAAGGGGATGACTCGACTAAAAGGTACGTCTTATAGGAATCAAGGGAAATGACTCGGCTAAAAGGTACATTTTCTTGGAATAAAAGGAAATGACTCAACTAAAAGCTACGTCTTATTGGAATCAAAAGAGATGACTCTACTAAAAGGTACGTCTTATAGAAATCTAAGGGGATGAATCGACTAAAAGGTACATCTTATAGGAATCAAGGAAAATGACTCGACTAAAATGTACGTCTTCAAGGAATCAAAGGAAATGACTCAACTAAAAGGTACGTCTTATAGGAATCAAAGGGGATGACTCGACTAAAAGGTACGTCTTATAGGAATCAAAGGGGATGACTCGACTAAAAGGTACGTCATATAGTAATCAATGTAAATAACTCGACTAAAAGGTACGTATTCCAGGGGTCAAAGGGGATGACTTGACTATAAGGTACGTCTTATTGGAATCAAAGGGGATGACTCGACTAAAAGGTACGTCTTATAGGAATCAAAAGGGATGACTCGACTAAAAGAAACGTTTTATAGGAATCAAAGGAAATGACTCAACTATAAGGTTCGTCTTCTAGGGGTCAAAGGGGATGACTCGACTAAAAGGTACGTCATATAGCAATCAATGTAAATAACTCGACTAAAAGGTACGTATTCCAGGGGTCAAAGGGGATGACTCGACTATAAGGTACGTCTTATTGGAATCAAAGGGGATGACTCGACTAAAAGGTACGTCTTATAGGAATCAAAAGGGATGAATCGCCTAAAAGAAATGTTTTATAGGAATCAAAGGAAATGACTCGACTAAAAGGTACATCTTCTAGGGGTCAAAGGGGTTGACTCCACTAAAAGGTACGTCTTCTAGGGGTCAAGGGGGAATGATTCGAGTAAAAGATACGTCTTATAGGAATCAAGAGGTATAACTCGACTAAAAGGTATGTCTTATAGGAATCAAAGGGGATGACTCGACTAAAAGGTACGTCTTATAGGAATCAAAGGGGATGACTCGACTAAAAGGTAATTCTAAAAGGAATCAAGGGAAATGACTCGACTAAAAGGTACGTCTTCTAGGAATCAAAGGGAATGATTCGACTAAATGGTACGTCTTATAGTAATAAAAGGGGATGACTCGACTAAAAGGTACGTCTTATAGGAATCAAAGAGGATGACTCGACTAATAGGTATGTCTTATAGGAATCAAAGGGGATGACTCGACTAAAAGGTACATCTTCTTGGAATCAAATGGGGTGACTCGACTAAAAGGTACGTCTTATAGGAATCAAAGGGGATGACTCGACTAAAAGGAACGTCTTATAGGAATCAAGGGAAATGACTCGACTAAAAGGTACGTCTTCAAGGAATCAAAGGAAATGACTCAACTAAAAGGTACGTCATATAGGAATCAAAGGGGATGACTCGACTAAAAGGTACGTATTCTATGGGTCAACGTGGATGACTCGACTAAAAGGTACGTCTTATTTGAATCAAAGGAAATGACTCTACTAAAAGGTACGTCTTGTAGGAATCAAAGGAAATGACTCGACTAAAAGGTACGTCTTCTAGGGGTAAAGGGGATGACTCGACTAAAAGGTACATCTTATAGGAATCAAAGGGGATGACTCGACTAAAAGGGACGTTTTATAGGAATCAAAGGGGCTAACTCGACTAAAAAGTACGTCTTATAGGAATCAAGCGAAATGACTCGACTAAAAGGCACATCTTTTAGGATGCAAAGGGGATGACTCGACTAAAAGGTACGTCTTATAGGAATCAAAGGTGATGACTCGACAAAAAGGTACGTCTTATAGGAATCCAAGAGGATGACTCGCCTAAAAGGTATGTCTTATAGGAATCAATGTGGATGACTCGACTAATTGGTATGTCTTATAGGAATCAAATGAAATGACTCGACTAAAAGGTACGTCTTATAGGAATCAAAGGGGATGACTCAACTAAAAGGTAAGTCTTATAGGAATCAAAGGGGATGACACGACTAAAAGGTATGTTATATAAGAATCAAAGGGGATGACTCGACTAAAAGGTACGTCTTATAGGAATCAAGGGAACTGACTCGACTAAAAGGTACGTTTTCTAGGAATCAAAGGAAATAACTCAACTAAAAGGTACGTCATATAGTAATCAAAGGGGATGACTCAACTAAAAGGTACGTCTTATAGGAATCTAAGGGGATGACTCGACTAAATGGTACGTCTTATAGGAATCAAGAGAAATGACTCGACTAAAAGCTACGTCTTCAAGGAATCAAAGGAAATGACTCAACTAAAAGGTACGTCTTATAGGAATCAAAGGAGATGACTGGACTAAAAGGTACGTCTTATAGGAATCAAAGGGGATGACTCTACTAAAAGGTACGTCTTATAGGAATCAAAGGAAATGACTCGACTAAAAGGTACATACTCTAGGGGTCAAATGGGATGACTCGACTAAAAGGTACGTCTTCTAGGGGTCAAGGGGGAATGATTCGACTAAAAGGTACGTCTTATGGGAATCAAGAGGTATAACTCGACTAAAAGGTATGTCTTATAGGAATCAAAGGGGATGACTCGACTAAAAGGTACGTCTTATAGGAATCAAAGGGGATGACTCGACTAAAAGGTAATTCTAAAAGGAATCAAGGGAAATGACTCGACTAAAAGGTACGTCTTCTAGGAATCAAAGGGAATGACTCGACTAAATGGTACGTCTTATAGTAATCAAAGGGGATGACTCGACTAAAAGGTGCGTCTTATAGGATTCAAAGGGGATGACTCGACTAAAAGGTATGTCTTATAGGAATCAAAGGGGATGACTCGACTAAAAGGTACATCTTCTAGGAATCAAATGGGATGACTCGACTAAAAGGTACGTCTTATAGGAATCAAAGGGGATGACTCAACTAAAAGGTACGTCTTATAGGAATCAAAGGGGATGACTCGACTAAAAGGTACATCTTTTAGGAATCAAAGGGGATGACTCGACTAAAAGGTACGTCTTATAGGAATCAAAGGTGATGACTCGACCAAAAGGTAAGTCTTATAGGAATCCAAGAGGATGACTCGACTAAAAGTTATGTCTTATAGGAATCAAAGTGGATGACTCGACTAAATGGTATGTCTTATAGGAATCAAACGAAATGACTCGACTAAAAGGTACGTCTTATAGAAATCAAAGGGGATGACTTAACTAAAAGGTAAGTCTAATAGGAATCAAAGGGGATGACACGACTAAAACGTATGTTTTATAAGAATCAAAGGGGATGACTCGACTAAAAGGTACGTCTTATAGGAATCAAGGGATCTGACTCGTCTAAAAGGTACGTTTTCTAGGAATCAAAGGAAATGACTCAACAAAAAGGTACGTCATATACGAATCAAAGGAGATGACCCAACTAAAAGGTACGTCTTTTAGGAATCTAAGGGGATGACTCGACTAAATGGTACGTCTTATAGGAATCAAGGGAAATGACTCGACTAAAAGGTACGTCTTCAAGGAATCAAAAGAAATGACTCAACTAAAAGGTACGTCTTATAGGAATCAAAGGGGATGACTCGACTAAAAGGTACGTCTTATAGGAATCAAAGGGGATGACTCAACTAAAAGGTACGTCTTATAGGAATCAAAGGAAATGACTCGACTAAAAGGTACATATTCTAGGGGTCAAAGGGGATGACTCGAATAAAAGGTACGTCTTATAGGAATCAAAGGGGATGACTCGACTAAAAGGTATGTATTATAGGAATCAAAAGGGATGAATCGACTAAAAGATACGTCATATAGGAATCAAAGGAAATGACTCGACTAAAAGGTACGTCTTCTAGGGGTCAAAGGGGATGACTGAACTAAAAGGTACGTCTTCTAGGGGTCAAGGGGGAATGATTCGACTAAAAGGTACGTCTTATAGGAATAAAGAGGTATAACTCAACAAAAGGTATGTCTTATAGGAATCAAAGGGTATGACTCGACTAAAAGGTACGTCTTATAGGAATCAAAGGGAATTACTCGACTAAAAGGTACGTCTTATAGGAATCAAAGGGGATGACTCGACTAAAAGGTACGTCTTATAGGAATCAAAGAGGATGACTAGACTAAAAGATACGTCTTATAGGAATTAAAGGGGATGACTCGACTAAAAGATACGTCTTATAGGAATCAAGGGAAATGACTTGACTAAAAGGTACGTCTTCTAGGAATCAAAGGGGATGACTCGACTAAAAGGTACGTCTTATAGGATTCAAAGGGGATGACTCGACTAAAAGGTACGTCTTATAGGAATCAAAAGGGATGACTCGACTAAAAGGTACGACTTTTAGGAATCAAGTTAAATGACTCGACTAAAAGGTACGTCTTCTAGGAATCAAAGGAAATGACTTAAGTAAAAGGTACGTCTTCTAGGAATCAATGGGGATGACTCGACTAAAAGGTACGTCTTCTAGAAATCAAAGGAGATGACTCGACTAATAGGTACGTCTTATAGGAATCAAAGGGGATGACTCGACTAAAAGGTACATCTTATAGTAATCAAGGGAAATGACTCGACTAAAAGGTACGTCTTCAAAGAATCAAAGGAAATGACTCAACTAAATGGTACGTCTTATAGGAATCAAAGGGGATGACTCGACTAAAATATATGTATTCTAGAGGTCAAAGGGGATGACTCGACTAAAAGGAAAGTCTTATAGGAATCAAAGGAAATGACTCGACTAAAAGGTACGTCTTATAGGAATCAAAGGAAATGACTCGACTAAAAGGTACGTCTTCTAGGGGTCAAAGGGGATGACTCGACTAAAAGGTACGTCTTATAGGAATCAAAGGGGATGACTCGACTAAAATGTACGTCTTATAGGACTCAAAGGGGATGACTCGACTATAAGGTACGTCTTTTAGGAATCAAAGGGGATGACTCGACCAAAAGGTATGTCTTATAGGAATCCAAGGGGATGACTCGACTAAAAGGTACGTCTTATAGGAATCAAAGTGGATTACTCGACTAAAAGGTACGTCTTATAGGAATCAAGGGAAATGACTCGACTAAAAGGTACGTCTTATAGGAATCAAAGGGGATGACTCGACTAAAAGGTACGTCTTATAGGAATCAAAGGAAATGACTCGACAAAAAAGTACGTCTTCTAGGGTTCAAAGGGGATGACTTGACTAAAAGGTACGTCTTAGAGGAATCAAAGGGGATGACTCGACTAAAAGGTACGTCTTCTAGGAATCAAAGGGGATGACTCGACTAAAAGGTACGTCTTATATGAATCAATGGGGATAAATCGACTAAAAGGTACGTCTTATAGGAATCAAAGGGGATGACTCGACTAAAAGGTACGTTTTATAGGAATTAAAGGGGATGACTCGACTAAAAGGTACGTCTTATAGGAATCAAGGGAAATGACTCGGCTAAAAGGTACATTTTCTTGGAATAAAAGGAAATGACTCAACTAAAAGCTACGTCTTATTGGAATCAAAGGAGATGACTCAACTAAAAGGTACGTCTTATAGGAATCAAGGAAAATGACTCGACTAAAAGGTACGTCTTCAAGGAATCAAAGGATATGACTCAACTAAAAGGTACGTCTTATAGGAATCAAAGGGGATGACTCGACTAAAAGGTACGTCTTATAGGAATCAAAGGGGATGACTCGACTAAAAGGTACGTCATATAGTAATCAATGTAAATAACTCGACTAAAAGGTACGTATTCCAGGGGTCAAAGGGGATGACTTGACTATAAGGTACGTCTTATTGGAATCAAAGGGGATGACTTGACTAAAAGGTACGTCTTATAGGAATCAAAAGGGATGACTCGACTAAAAGAAACGTTTTATAGGAATCAAAGGAAATGACTCAACTAAAAGGTACATCTTCTAGGGGTCAAAGGGGATGACTCGACTAAAAGGTACGTCTTCTAGGGGTCATGGGGGAATGATTCGACTAAAAGGTACGTCTTATAGGAATCAAGAGGTATAACTCGACTAAAAGGTATGTCTTATAGGAATCAAAGGGGATGACTCGACTAAAAGATACGTCTTATAGGAATCAAAGGGGATGACTCGACTAAAAGGTACGTCTTATAGGAATCAAAGGGGATGACTCGACTTAAAGGTACGTCTTATAGGAATCAAAGGAAATGACTCGACAAAAAAGTACGTCTTCTAGGGTTCAAAGGGGATGACTTGACTAAAAGGTACGTCTTAGAGGAATCAAAGGGGATGACTCGACTAAATGGTACGTCTTCTAGGAATCAAAGGGGATGACTTGACTAAAAGGTACGTCTTATAGGAATCAATGGGGATAAATCGACTAAAAGGTACGTCTTATAGGAATCAAAGGGGATGACTCGACTAAAAGGTACGTTTTATAGGAATTAAAGGGGATGACGAGACTAAAAGGTACGTCTTATAGGAATCAAGGGAAATGACTCGGCTAAAAGGTACATTTTCTTGGAATAAAAGGAAATGACTCAACTAAAAGCTACGTCTTACTGGAATCAAAGGAGATGACTCAACTAAAAGGTACGTCTTATAGGAATCAAGGAAAATGACTCGACTAAAAGGTACGTCTTCAAGGAATCAAAGGAAATGACTCAACTAAAAGGTACGTCTTATAGGAATCAAAGGGGATGACTCGACTAAAAGGTACGTCTTATAGGAATCAAAGGGGATGACTCGACTAAAAGGTACGTCATATAGTAATCAATGTAAATAACTCGACTAAAAGGTACGTATTCCAGGGGTCAAAGGGGATGACTTGACTATAAGGTACGTCTTATTGGAATCAAAGGGGATGACTTGACTAAAAGGTACGTCTTATAGGAATCAAAAGGGATGACTCGACTAAAAGAAACGTTTTAAAGGAATCAAAGGAAATGACTCAACTAAAAGGTACATCTTCTAGGGGTCAAAGGGGATGACTCGACTAAAAGGTACGTCTTCTAGGGGTCATGGGGGAATGATTCGACTAAAAGGTACGTCTTATAGGAATCAAGAGGTATAACTCGACTAAAAGGTATGTCTTATAGGAATCAAAGGGGATGACTCGACTAAAAGGTACGTTTTATAGGAATTAAAGGGGATGACAAGACTAAAAGGTACGTCTTATAGGAATCAAGGGAAATGACTCGGCTAAAAGGTACATTTTCTTGGAATAAAAGGAAATGACTCAACTAAAAGCTACGTCTTATTGGAATCAAAGGAGATGACTCAACTAAAAGGTACGTCTTATAGGAATCAAGGAAAATGACTCGACTAAAAGGTACGTCTTCAAGGAATCAAAGGAAATGACTCAACTAAAAGGTACGTCTTATAGGAATCAAAGGGGATGACTCGACTAAAAGATACGTCTTATAGGAATCAAAGGGGATGACTCAACTAAAAGGTACGTCATATAGTAATCAATGTAAATAACTCGACTAAAAGGTACGTATTCCAGGGGTCAAAGGGGATGACTTGACTATAAGGTACGTCTTATTGGAATCAAAGGGGATGACTCGATTATAAGGTACGTCATATAGGAATCAAAAGGGATGACTCGACTAAAAGAAACGTTTTATAGGAATCAAAGGAAATGACTCAACTAAAAGGTACATCTTCTAGGGGTCAATGGGGATGACTCGATTAAAAGGTACGTCTTCTAGGGGTCATGGGGGAATGATTCGACTAAAAGGTACGTCTTATAGGAATCAAGAGGTATAACTCGACTAAAAGGTATGTCTTATAGGAATCAAAGGGGATGACTCGACTAAAAGATACGTCTTATAGGAATCAAAGGGGATGACTCGACTAAAAGGTAATTCTAAAAGGAATCAAGGGAAATGACTCGACTAAAAGGTACGTCTTCTAGGAATCAAAGGGAATGACTCGACTAAAAGGTACGTCTTATAGTAATCAAAGGGGATGACTCGACTAAAAGGTACGTCTTATAGGAATATAAGGGGATGACTCGACTAAAAGGTATGTCTTATAGGAATCAAAGGGGATGACTCGACTAAAAGGTAAATCTTCTAGAAATCAAATGGGATGACTCGACTAAAAGGTACGTCTTATAGGAATCAAAGGGGATGACTCGACTAAAAGGAATGTCTTATAGGAATCAAGGGAAATGACTCGACTAAAAGGTACGTCTTCAAGGAATCAAAGGAAATGACTCAACTAAAAGGTACGTCATATAGGAATCAAAGGGGATGACTCGACTAAAAGGTACGTATTCTAGGGGTCAACGTGGATGACTCGACTAAAAGGTACGTCTTATTTGAATCAAAGGAAATGACTCGACTAAAAGGTACGTCTTGTAGGAATCAAAGGAAATGACTCGACTAAAAGGTACGTCTTCTAGGGGTAAAGGGGATGACTCGACTAAAAGGTACGTCTTATAGGAATCAAAGGGGATGACTCGACTAAAAGGTACTTCTTATAGGAATCAAAGGGGCTAACTCGACTAAAAGGTACGTCTTATAGGAATCAAGCGAAATGACTCGACTAAAAGGCACATCTTTTAGGAATCAAAGGGGATGACTCGACTAAAAGGTATGTCTTATAGGAATCAAAGGTGATGACTCGACCAAAAGGTATGTCTTATAGGAATCCAAGAGGACGACTCGAATAAAAGGTACGTCTTATAGGAATCAAAGTGGATGACTCGACTAAATGGTATGTCTTGTAGGAATCAAACAAAATGACTCGACTAAAAGATACGTCTTATAGGAATCAAAGGGGATTACTCAACTAAAAGGTAAGTCTTATAGGAATCAAAAGGGATGACACGACTAAAAGGTATGTTTTATAAAAATCAAAGGAGATGACTCGACTAAAAGGTACGTCTTATAGGAATCAAGGGAACTGACTCGACTAAAAGGTACGTTTTCTAGGAATCAAAGGAAGTAACTCAACTAAAAGGTACGTCATATACGAATCAAAGGAGATGACTCAACTAAAAGATACGTCTTATAAAAATCTAAGGGGATGACTCGACTAAATGGTACGTCTTATAGGAATCAAGGGAAATGACTCGACTATAAGCTACGTCTTCAAGGAATCAAAGGAAATGACTCAACTAAAAGGTACGTCTTATAGGAATCAAAGGGGATGACTCGACTAAAAGGTACGTCTTATAGAAATCAAAGGGGATGACTCAACTAAAAGGTACGTCTTATAGGAATCAAAGGAAATGACTCGACTAAAAGGTACATATTCTAGGGGTCAAAGGGGATGACTCGACTAAAAGGTACGTCTTCTAGGGGTCAAGGGGGAATGATTCGACTAAAAGGTACGTCTTATAGGAATCAAGAGGTATAACTCGACTAAAAGGTATGTCTTATAGGAATCAAAGGGGATGACTCGACTAAAAGGTACGTCTTATAGGAATCAAAGGGGATGACTCGACTAAAAGGTAATTCTAAAAGGAATCAAGGGAAATGACTCGACTAAAAGGTACGTCTTCTAGGAATCAAAGGGAATGACTTGACTAAAAGGTACGTCTTATAGTAATCAAAGGGGATGACTCGACTAAAAGGTACGTCTTATAGGAATCAAAGGGGATGACACGACTAAAAGGTATGTCTTATAGGAATGAAAGGGGATGACTCGACTAAAAGGTACATCTTCAAGGAATCAAATGGGATGACTCGACTAAAAGGTACGTCTTATAGGAATCAAAGGGGATGACTCGACTAAAAGGTACGTCTTACAGGAATCAAGGGAAAAAACTCAACTAAAAGGTACGTCTTCAAGGAATCAAAGGAAATAACTCATCTAAAAGGTACGTCATATAGGAATCAAAGGGGATGACTCGACTAAAAGGTACGTATTCTAGGGGTCAACGTGGATGACTCGACTAAAAGGTACGTCTTATATGAATCAAAGGAAATGACTCGACTAAAAGGTACGTCTTGTAGGAATCAAACGAAATGACTCGACTAAAAGGTACGTCTTCTAGGGGTAAAGGGGAAGACTCGACTAAAAGGTACGTCTTATAGTCATCAAAGGGGATGACTCGACTAAAAGGTACGTCTTATAGAAATCAAAGGGGCTAACTCGACTAAAAGGTACGTCTTATTGGAATCAAGCGAAATGACTCGACTAAAAGGCACATCTTTTAGGAATCAAAGGGGATAACATGACTAAAAGGTACGTCTTATAGGAATCAAAGGTGATGAATCGACCAAAAGGTACGTCTTATAGGAATCCAAGAGGATGACTCGACTAAAAGGTACGTCTTATAGGAATCAATGTGGATGACTCGACTAAATGGTATGTCTTATAGGAATCAAACGAAATGACTCGACTAAAATGTACGTCTTATAGGAATCAAAGGGGATGACTCAACTAAAAGGTAAGTCTTATAGGAATCAAAGGGGATGACACGACTAAAAGGTATGTTTTATAAGAATCAAAGGGGATGAGTCGACTAAAAGGTACGTCTTATAGGAATCAAGGGATCTGACTCGACTAAAAGGTACGTTTTCTAGGAATCAAAGGAAATGACTCAACTAAAAGGTACGTCAAATACGAAACAAAGGAGATGACTCAACTAAAAGGTACGTCTTTTAGGAATTTAAGGGGATGACTCGACTAAATGGTACGTCTTATAGGAATCAAGGGAAATGACTCGACTAAAAGCTACGTCTTCAAGGAATCAAAGGAAATGACTCAACTAAAAGGTACGTCTTATAGGAATCAAGAGGTATAACTCGACTAAAAGGTATGTCTTATTGGAATCAAAGGGGATGACTCAACTAAAAGGTACGTCTTATAGGAATCAAGGGAAATGACTCGACAAAAAGGTACGTCTTCTAGGAATCAAAGGGGATGACTCGACTAAATGGTACGTCTTATAGGAATCAATGGGGATAAATCGACTAAAAGGTACGTCTTATAGGAATCAAAGGGGATTACTCGACTAGAAGGTACGTTTTATAGGAATTAAAGGGGATGACTCGACTAAAAGATACGTCTTATAGGAATCAAAAGGGATGACTCGACTAAAAGAAACGTTTTATAGGAATCAAAGGAAATGACTCGACTAAAAGCTACGTCTTATTGGAATCAAAGGAGATGACTCAACTAAAAGGTACGTCTTATAGAAATCTAAGGGGATGACTCGACTAAAAGGTACATCTTATAGAAATTAAGGAAAATGACTCGACTAAAAGGTACGTCTTCAAGGAATCAAAGGAAATGACTCAACTAAAAGGTACGTCTTATAGGAATCAAAAGGGATGACTCGACTAAAAGGTACGTCTTATAGGAATCAAAGGGGATGACTCGACTAAAAGGTACGTCATATAGGAATCAATGTAAATAACTCGACTAAAAGGTACGTATTCCAGGGTTCAAAGGGGATGACTCGACTATAAGGTACGTCTTATTGGAATCAAAGGGGATGACTCGACTAAAAGGTACGTCTTATAGGAATCAAAAGGGATGACTCGACTAAAAGAAACGTTTTATAGGAATCAAAGGAAAAGACTCGACTAAAAGGTACATCTTCTAGGGGTCATAGGGGATGACTCGACTAAAAGGTACGTCTTCTAGGGGTCAAGGGGGAATGATTCGACTAAAAGGTACGTCTTATAGGAATCAAGAGGTATAACTCGACTAAAAGGTATGTTTTATAGGAATCAAAGGGGATGACTCGACTAAAAGGTACGTCTTATAGGAATCAAAGGGGATGACTCGACTAAAAGGTAATTCTAAAAGGAATCAAGGGAAATGACTCGACTAAAAGGTACGTCTTCTAGGAATCAAAGGGAATGACTCGACTAAAAGGTACGTCTTATAGTAATCAAAGGGGATGACTCGACTAAAAGGTACGTCTTATTGGAATCAAAGGGGATGACTCGACTAAAAGGTATGTCTTATAGGAATGAAAGGGGATGACTCGACTAAAAGGTACATCTTTAAGGAATCAAATGGGATGACTCGACTAAAAGGTACGTCTTATAGGAATCAAAGGGGATGACTCGACTAAAAGGTACGTCTTACAGGAATCAAGGGAAAAAACTCAACTAAAAGGTACGTCTTCAAGGAATCAAAGGAAATAACTCAACTAAAAGGTACGTCATATAGGAATCAAAGGGGATGACTCGACTAAAAGGTACGTATTCTAGGGGTCAACGTGGATGACTCGACTAAAAGGTACGTCTTATAGGAATCAATGGAAATGACTCGACTATAAGCTACGTCTACAAGGAATCAAAGGAAATAACTCAACTAAAAGGTACGTCTTATAGGAATCAAAGGGGATGACTCGACTAAAAGGTACGTCTTATAGGAATCAAAGGGGATGACTCAACTAAAAGGTACTTCTTATAGGAATCAAAGGAAATGACTCGACTAAAAGGTACATATTCTAGGGGTCAAAGGGGATGACTCGACTAAAAGGTACGTCTTCTAGGGGTCAAGGGGGAATGATTCGACTAAAAGGTACGTCTTATAGGAATCAAGAGGTATAACTCGACTAAAAGGTACGTCATATAGGAATCAAAGGGGATGACTCGACTAAAAGGTACGTATTCTAGGGGTCAACGTGGATGACTCGACTAAAAGGTACGTCTTATAGGAATCAATGGAAATGACTCGACTATAAGCTACGTCTACAAGGAATCAAAGGAAATGACTCAACTAAAAGGTACGTCTTATAGGAATCAAAGGGGATGACTCGACTGAAAGGTAAGTCTTATAGGAATCAAAGGGGATGACTCAACTAAAAGGTACGTCTTATAGGAATCAAAGGAAATGACTCGACTAAAAGGTACATATTCTAGGGGTCAAAGGGGATGACTCGACTAAAAGGTACGTCTTCTAGGGGTCAAGGGGGAATGATTCGACTAAAAGGTACGTCTTATAGGAATCAAGAGGTATAACTCGACTAAAAGGTATGTCTTATAGGAATCAAAGGTGATGACTCGACCAAAAGGTACGTCTTATAGGAATCCAAGAGGATGACTCGACTAAAAGGTACGTCTTATAGGAATCAATGTGGATGACTCGACTAAATGGTATGTCTTCTAGGAATCAAACGAAATGACTCGACTAAAAGGTACGTCTTATAGGAATCAAAGGGGATGACTCAACTAAAAGGTAAGTCTTATAGGAATCAAAGGGGATGACACGACGAAAAGGTATGTTTTATAAGAATCAAAGGGTATGACTCGACTAAATGGTACGTCTTATAGGAATCAAGGGATCTGACTCGACTAAAAGGTACGTTTTCTAGGAATCAAAGGAAATGACTCAACTAAAAGGTATGTCATATACGAAACAAAGGAGATGACTCAACTAAAAGGTACGTCTTTTAGGAATTTAAGGGGATGACTCGACTAAATGGTACGTCTTTTAGGAATCAAGGGAAATGACTCGAGTAAAAGCTACGTCTTCAAGGAATCAAAGGAAATGACTCAACTAAAAGGTATGTCTTATAGGAATCAAAGGGGATGACTCAACTAAAAGGTACGTCTTATAGGAATCAAGGGAAATGACTCGACAAAAAGGTACGTCTTCTAGGAATCAAAGGGGATGACACGACTAAAAGGTACGTCTTGTAGGAATCAATGGGGATAAATCGACTAAAAGGTACGTCTTATAGGAATCAAAGGGGATGACTCTAGTAGAAGGTACGTTTTATAGGAATTAAAGGGGATGACTCGACTAAAAGATACGTCTTATAGGAATCAAAAGGGATGACTCGACTAAAAGAAACGTTTTATAGGAATCAAAGGAAATGACTCGACTAAAAGCTATGTCTTATTGGAATCAAAGGAGATGACTCAACTAAAAGGTACGTCTTATAGAAATCTAAGGGGATGACTTGACTAAAAGGTACATCTTATAGAAATTAAGGAAAATGACTCGACTAAAAGGTACGTCTTCAAGGAATCAAAGGAAATGACTCAACTAAAAGGTACGTCTTATAGGAATCAAAAGGGATGACTCGACTAAAAGGTACGTCATATAGGAATCAAAGGGGATGACTCGACTAAAAGGTACGTCATATAGGAATCAATGTAAATAACTCGACTAAAAGGTACGTATTCCAGGGGTCAAAGGGGATGACTCGACTATAAGGTACGTCTTATTGGAATCAAAGGGGATGACTCGACTAAAAGGTACGTCTTCTAGGGGTCATGGGGGAATGATTCGACTAAAAGGTACGTCTTATAGGAATCAAGAGGTATAACTCGACTAAAAGGTATGTCTTATAGGAATCAAAGGGGATGACTCGACTAAAAGATACGTCTTATAGGAATCAATGGGGATAAATCGACTAAAAGGTACGTCTTATAGGAATCAAAGGGGATGACTCGACTAAAAGGTACGTTTTATAGGAATTAAAGGGGATGACAAGACTAAAAGGTACGTCTTATAGGAATCAAGGGAAATGACTCGGCTAAAAGGTACATTTTCTTGGAATAAAAGGAAATGACTCAACTAAAAGCTACGTCTTATTGGAATCAAAGGAGATGACTCAACTAAAAGGTACGTCTTATAGGAATCAAGGAAAATGACTCGACTAAAAGGTACGTCTTCAAGGAATCAAAAGAAATGACTCAACTAAAAGGTACGTCTTATAGGAATCAAAGGGGATGACTCGACTAAAAGGTACGTCTTATAGGAATCAAAGGGGATGACTCAACTAAAAGGTACGTCATATAGTAATCAATGTAAATAACTCGACTAAAAGGTACGTATTCCAGGGGTCAAAGGGGATGACTTGACTATAAGGTACGTCTTATTGGAATCAAAGGGGATGACTCGACTATAAGGTACGTCTTATAGGAATCAAAAGGGATGACTCGACTAAAAGAAACGTTTTATAGGAATCAAAGGAAATGACTCAACTAAAAGGTACATCTTCTAGGGGTCAATGGGGATGACTCGACTAAAAGGTACGTCTTCTAGGGGTCATGGGGGAATGATTCGACTAAAAGGTACGTCTTATAGGAATCAAGAGGTATAACTCGACTAAAAGGTATGTCTTATAGGAATCAAAGGGGATGACTCGACTAAAAGATACGTCTTATAGGAATCAAAGGGGATCACTCGACTAAAAGGTAATTCTAAAAGGAATCAAGGGAAATGACTCGACTAAAAGGTACGTCTTCTAGGAATCAAAGGGAATGACTCGACTAAAAGGTACGTCTTATAGTAATCAAAGGGGATGACTCGACTAAAAGGTACGTCTTATAGGAATATAAGGGGATGACTCGACTAAAAGGTATGTCTTATAGGAATCAAAGGGGATGACTTGACTAAAAGGTAAATCTTCTAGAAATCAAATGGGATGACTCGACTAAAAGGTACGTCTTATAGGAATCAAAGGGGATGACTCGACTAAAAGGAACGTCTTATAGGAATCAAGGGAAATGACTTGACTAAAAGGTACGTCTTCAAGGAATCAAAGGAAATGACTCAACTAAAAGGTACGTCATATAGGAATCAAAGGGGATGACTCGACTAAAATGTACGTATTCTAGGGGTCAACGTGGATGACTCGACTAAAAGGTACGTCTTATTTGAATCAAAGGAAATGACTCGACTAAAAGGTACGTCTTGTAGGAATCAAAGGAAATGACTCGACTAAAAGGTACGTCTTCTAGGGGTAAAGGGGATGACTCGACTAAAAGGTACGTCTTATAGGAATCAAAGGGGATGACTCGACTAAAAGGTACGTCTTATAGGAATCAAAGGGGCTAACTCGACTAAAAGGTACGTCTTATAGGAATCAAGCGAAATGACTCGACTAAAAGGCACATCTTTTAGGAATCAAAGGGGATGACTCGACTAAAAGGTATGTCTTATAGGAATCAAAGGTGATGACTCGACCAAAAGGTATGTCTTATAGGAATCCAAGAGGATGACTCGAATAAAAGGTACGTCTTATAGGAATCAAAGTGGATGACTCGACTAAATGGTATGTCTTATAGGAATCAAACGAAATGACTCGACTAAAAGATACGTCTTATAGGAATCAAAGGGGATTACTCCACTAAAAGGAAAGTCTTATAGGAATCAAAAGGGATGACACGACTAAAAGGTATGTTTTATAAAAATCAAAGGAGATGACTCGACTAAAAGGTACGTCTTATAGGAATCAAGGGAACTGACTCGACTAAAAGGTACGTTTTCTAGGAATCAAAGGAAATAACTCAACTAAAAGGTACGTCATATACGAATCAAAGGAGATGACTCAACTAAAAGATACGTCTTATAAAAATCTAAGGGGATGACTCGACTAAATGGTACGTCTTATAGGAATCAAGGGAAATGACTCGACTATAAGCTACGTCTTCAAGGAATCAAAGGAAATGACTCAACTAAAAGGTACGTCTTATAGGAATCAAAGGGTATGACTCGACTAAAAGGTACGTCTTATAGAAATCAAAGGGGATGACTCAACTAAAAGGTACGTCTTATAGGAATCAAAGGAAATGACTCGACTAAAAGGTACATATTCTAGGGGTCAAAGGGGATGACTCGACTAAAAGGTACGTCTTCTAGGGGTCAAGGGGGAATGATTCGACTAAAAGGTACGTCTTATAGGAATCAAGAGGTATAACTCGACTAAAAAGTATGTCTTATAGGAATCAAAGGGGATGACTCGACTAAAAGGTACGTCTTATAGGAATCAAAGGGGATGACTCGACTAAAAGGTAATTCTAAAAGGAATCAAGGGAAATGACTCGACTAAAAGGTACGTCTTCTAGGAATCAAAGGGATTGACTTGACTAAAAGGTACGTCTTATAGTAATCAAAGGGGATGACTCGACTAAAAGGTACGTCTTATAGGAATCAAAGGGGATGACACGACTAAAAGGTATGTCTTATAGGAATGAAAGGGGATGACTCGACTAAAAGGTACATCTTCAAGGAATCAAATGGGATGACTCGACTAAAAGGTACGTCTTATAGGAATCAAAGGGGATGACTCGACTAAAAGGTACGTCTTACAGGAATCAAGCGAAAAAACTCAACTAAAAGGTACGTCTTCAAGGAATCAAAGGAAATAACTCAACTAAAAGGTACGTCATATAGGAATCAAAGGGGATGACTCGACTAAAAGGTACGTATTCTAGGGGTCAACGTGGATGACTCGACTAAAAGGTACGTCTTATATGAATCAAAGGAAATGACTCGACTAAAAGGTACGTCTTGTAGGAATCAAACGAAATGACTCGACTAAAAGGTACGTCTTCTAGGGGTAAAGGGGAAGACTCGACTAAAAGGTACGTCTTATAGGCATCAAAGGGGATGACTCGACTAAAAGATACATCTTATAGAAATCAAAGTGGCTAACTCGACTAAAAGGTACGTCTTATTGGAATCAAGCGAAATGACTCGACTAAAAGGCACATCTTTTAGGAATCAAAGGGGATAGCTTGACTAAAAGGTACGTCTTATAGGAATCAAAGGTGATGAATCGACCAAAAGGTACGTCTTATAGGAATCCAAGAGGATGACTCGACTAAAAGGTACGTCTTATAGGAATCAATGTGGATGACTCGACTAAATGGTATGTCTGATAGGAATCAAACGAAATGACTCGACTAAAATGTACGTCTTATAGGAATCAAAGGGGATGAGTCAACTAAAAGGTAAGTCTTATAGGAATCAAAGGGGATGACACGACTAAAAGGTATGTTTTATAAGAATCAAAGGGGATGACTCGACTAAAAGGTACGTCTTATAGGAATCAAGGGATCTGACTCGACTAAAAGGTACGTTTTCTAGGAATCAAAGGAAATGACTCAACTAAAAGGTACGTCAAATATGAAACAAAGGAGATGACTCAACTAAAAGGTACGTCTTTTAGGAATTTAAGGGGATGACTCGACTAAATAGTACGTCTTATAGGAATCAAGGGAAATGACTCGACTAAAAGCTACGTCTTCAAGGAATCAAAGGAAATGACTCAACTAAAAGGTACGTCTTATAGGAATCAAGAGGTATAACTCGACTAAAAGGTATGTCTTATTGGAATCAAAGGGGATGACTCAACTAAAAGGTACGTCTTATAGGAATCAAGGGAAATGACTCGACAAAAAGGTACGTCTTCTAGGAATCAAAGGGGATGACTCGACTAAAAGGTACGTCTTATAGGAATCAATGGGGATAAATCGACTAAAAGGTACGTCTTATAGGAATCAAAGGGGATTACTCGACTAGAAAGTAAGTTTTATAGGAATTAAAGGGGATGACTCGACTAAAAGATACGTCTTATAGGAATCAAAAGGGATGACTCGACTAAAAGAAACGTTTTATAGGAATCAAAGGAAATGACTCGACTAAAAGCTACGTCTTATTGGAATCAAAGGAGATGACTCAACTAAAAGGTACGTCTTATAGAAATCTAAGGGGATGACTCGACCAAAAGGTACATCTTATAGAAATTAAGGAAAATGACTCGACTGAAAGGTACGTCTTCAAGGAATCAAAGGAAATGACTCAACTAAAAGGTACGTCTTATAGGAATCAAAAGGGATGACTCGACTAAAAGGTACGTCTTATAGGAATCAAAGGGGATGACTCGACTAAAAGGTACGTCATATAGGAATCAATGTAAATAACTCGACTAAAAGGTACGTATTCCAGGGGTCAAAGGGGATGACTCGACTATAAGGTATGTCTTATTGGAATCAAAGGGGATGACTCGACTAAAAGGTACGTCTTATAGGAATCAAAAGGGATGACTCGACTAAAAGAAACGTTTTATAGGAATCAAAGGAAAAGACTCGACTAAAAGGTATATCTTCTAGGGGTCATAGGGGATGACTCGACTAAAAGGTACGTCTTCTAGGGGTCAAGGGGGAATGATTCGACTAAAAGGTACGTCTTATAGGAATCAAGAGGTATAACTCGACTAAAAGGTATGTTTTATAGGAATAAAAGGGGATGACTCGACTAAAAGGTACGTCTTATAGGAATCAAAGGGGATGACTCGACTAAAAGGTAATTCTAAAAGGAATCAAGGGAAATGACTCGACTAAAAGGTACGTCTTCTAGGAATCAAAGGGAATGAGTCGACTAAAAGGTACGTCTTATAGTAATCAAAGGGGATGACTCGACTAAAAGGTACGTCTTATTGGAATCAAAGGGGATGACTCGACTAAAAGGTATGTCTTATAGGAATGAAAGGGGATGACTCGACTAAAAGGTACATCTTTAAGGAATCAAATGGGATGACTCGACTAAAAGGTACGTCTTATAGGAATCAAAGGGGATGACTCGACTAAAAGGTATGTCTTACAGGAATCAAGGGAAAAAACTCAACTAAAAGGTACGTCTTCAAGGAATCAAAGGAAATAACTCAACTAAAAGGTACGTCATATAGGAATCAAAGGGGATGACTCGACTAAAAGGTACGTATTCTAGGGGTCAACGTGGATGACTCGACTAAAAGGTACGTCTTATAGGAATCAATGGAAATGACTCGACTATAAGCTACGTCTACAAGGAATCAAAGGAAATGACTCAACTAAAAGGTACGTCTTATAGGAATCAAAGGGGATGACTCGACTAAAAGGTACGTCTTATAGGAATCAAAGGGGATGACTCAACTAAAAGGTACGTCTTATAGGAATCAAAGGAAATGACTCGACTAAAAGGTACATATTCTAGGGGTCAAAGGGGATGACTCGACTAAAAGGTACGTCTTCTAGGGGTCAAGGGGGAATGATTCGACTAAAAGGTACGTTTTATAGGAATCAAGAGGTATAACTCGACTAAATGGTACGTCATATAGGAATCAAAGGGGATGACTCGACTAAAAGGTACGTATTCTAGGGGTCAACGTGGATGACTCGACTAAAAGGTACGTCTTATAGGAATCAATGGAAATGACTCGACTATAAGCTACGTCTACAAGGAATCAAAGGAAATGACTCAACTAAAAGGTACGTCTTATAGGAATCAAAGGGGATGACTCGACTAAAAGGTACGTCTTATAGGAATCAAAGGGGATGACTCAACTAAAAGGTACGTCTTATAGGAATCAAAGGAAATGACTCGACTAAAAGGTACATATTCTAGGGGTCAAAGGGGATGACTCGACTAAAAGGTACGTCTTCTAGGGGTCAAGGGGGAATGATTCGACTAAAAGGTACGTCTTATAGGAATCAAGAGGTATAACTCGACTAAAAGGTATGTCTTATAGGAATCAAAGGTGATGACTCGACCAAAAGGTACGTCTTATAGGAATCCAAGAGGATGACTCGACTAAAAGGTACGTCTTATATGAATCAATGTGGATGACTCGACTAAATGGTATGTCTTATAGGAATCAAACGAAATGACTCGACTAAAAGGTACGTCTTATAGGAATCAAAGGGGATGACTCAACTAAAAGGTAAGTCTTATAGGAATCAAAGGGGATGACACGACTAAAAGGTATGTTTTATAAGAATCAAAGGGGATGACTCGACTAAATGGTACGTCTTATACGAATCAAGGGATCTGACTCGACTAAAAGGTACGTTTTCTAGGAATCAAAGGAAATGACTCAACTAAAAGGTATGTCATATACGAAACAAAGGAGATGACTCAACTAAAAGGTACGTCTTTTAGGAATTTAAGGGGATGACTCGACTAAATGGTACGTCTTTTAGGAATCAAGGGAAATGACTCGAGTAAAAGCTACGTCTTCAAGGAATCAAAGAAAATGACTCAACTAAAAGGTATGTCTTATAGGAATCAAAGGGGATGACTCAACTAAAAGGTACGTCTTATAGGAATCAAGGGAAATGACTCGACAAAAAGGTACGTCTTCTAGGAATCAAAGGGGATGACTCGACTAAAAGGTACGTCTTATAGGAATCAATGGGGATAAATCGACTAAAAGGTACGTCTTATAGGAATCAAAGGGGATGACTCTAGTAGAAGGTACGTTTTATAGGAATTAAAGGGGATGACTCGACTAAAAGATACGTCTTATAGGAATCAAAAGGGATGACTCGACTAAAAGAAACGTTTTATAGGAATCAAAGGAAATGACTCGACTAAAAGCTACGTCTTATTGGAATCAAAGGAGATGACTCAACTAAAAGGTACGTCTTATAGAAATCTAAGGGGATGACTCGACTAAAAGGTACATCTTATAGAAATTAAGGAAAATGACTCGACTAAAAGGTACGTCTTCAAGGAATCAAAGGAAATGACTCAACTAAAAGGTACGTCTTATAGGAATCAAAAGGGATGACTCGACTAAAAGGTACGTCTTATAGGAATCAAAGGGGATGACTCGACTAAAAGGTACGTCATATAGGAATCAATGTAAATAACTCGACTAAAAGGTATGTATTCCAGGGGTCAAAGGGGATGACTCGACTATAAGGTACGTCTTATTGGAATCAAAGGGGATGACTCGACTAAAAGGTACGTCTTATAGGAATCAAAAGGGATGACTCGACTAAAAGAAACGTTTTATAGGAATCAAAGGAAAAGACTCGACTAAAAGGTACATCTTCTAGGGGTCATAGTGGATGACTCGACTAAAAGGTACGTCTTCTAGGGGTCAAGGGGGAATGATTCGACTAAAAGGTACGTCTTATAGGAATCAAGAGGTATAACTCGACTAAAAGGTATGTTTTATAGGAATCAAAGGGGATGACTCGACTAAAAGGTACGTCTTATAGGAATCAAAGGGGATGACTCGACTAAAAGGTAATTCTAAAAGGAATCAAGGGAAATGACTCGACTAAAAGGTACGTCTTCTAGGAATCAAAGGGAATGACTCGACTAAAAGGTACGTCTTATAGTAATCAAAGGGGATAACTCCACTAAAAGGTACGTCTTATAGGAATCAAAGGGGATGACTCGACTAAAAGGTATGTCTTATAGGAATGAAAGGGGATGACTCGACTAAAAGGTACATCTTCAAGGAATCAAATGGGATGACTCGACTAAAAGGTACGTCTTATAGGAATCAAAGGGGATGACTCGACTAAAAGGTACGTGTTACAGGAATCAAGGGAAAAAACTCAACTAAAAGGTACGTCTTCAAGGAATCAAAGGAAATAACTCAACTAAAAGGTACGTCATATAGGAATCAAAGGGGATGACTCGACTAAAAGGTACGTATTCTAGGGGTCAACGTGGATGACTCGACTAAAAGGTACGTCTTATAGGAATCAATGGAAATGACTCGACTATAAGCTACGTCTTCAAGGAATCAAAGGAAATGACTCGACTAAAAGGTACGTCTTATAGGAATCAAAGGGGATGACTCGACTAAAAGGTACGTCTTATAGGAATCAAAGGGGATGACTCGACTAAAAGGTACATATTCTAGGGGTCAAAGAGGATGACTCGACTAAAAGGTACGTCTTCTAGGGGTCAAGGGGGAATGATTCGACTAAAAGGTACGTCTTATAGGAATCAAGAGGTATAACTCGACTAAAAGGTATGTCTTATAGGAATCAAAGGTGATGACTCGACCAAAAGGTACGTCTTATAGGAATCCAAGAGGATGACTCGACTAAAAGGTACGTCTTATAGGAATCAATGTGGATGACTCAACTAAAAGGTAAGTCTTATAGGAATCAAAGGGGATGACACGACTACAAGGTATGTTTTATAAGAATCAAAGGGGATGACTCGACTAAAAGGTACGTCTTATAGGAATCAAGGGATCTGACTCGATAAAAGGTACGTTTTCTAGGAATCAAAGGAAATGACTCAACTAAAAGGTACGTCATATACGAAACAAAGGAGATGACTCAACTAAAAGGTACGTCTTTTAGGAATTAAAGGGGATGACTAGACTAAATGGTACGTCTTATAGGAATCAAGGGAAATGACTCGACTAAAAGCTACGTCTTCAAGGAATCAAAGGAAATGACTCAACTAAAAGGTACGTCTTATAGGAATCAAAGGGGATGACTCGACTAAAAGGTACGTCTTATAGGAATCAAAGGGGATGACTCAACTAAAAGGTACGTCTTATAGGAATCAATGGAAATGACTCGACTAAAAGGTACGTCTTCTAGGAATCAAAGGGGATGACTCGACTAAAAGGTACGTCTTATAGGAATCAATGGGGATAAATCGACTAAAAGATACATCTTATAGGAATCAAAGGGGATGACTCGACTAGAAGGTACGTTTTATAGGAATTAAAGGGGATGACTCGACTAAAAGGTACGTCTTATAGGAATCAAAGGAGATGACTCAACTAAAAGGTACGTCTTATAGAAATCTAAGGGGATGACTCGACTAAAAGGTACATCTTATAGAAATTAAGGAAAATGACTCGACTAAAAGGTACGTCTTCATGGAATCAAAGGAAATGACTCAACTTAAAGGTACGTCTTATAGGAATCAAAAGGGATGACTCGACTAAAAGGTACGTCTTATAGGAATCAAAGGGGATGACTCGACTAAAAGGTACGTCATATAGGAATCAATGTAAATAACTCGACTAAAAGGTACGTATTCCAGGGGTCAAAGGGGATGACTCGACTATAAGGTACGTCTTATTGGAATCAAAGGGGATGACTCGACTAAAAGGTACGTCTTATAGGAATCAAAAGGGATGACTCGACTAAAAGAAACGTTTTATAGGAATCAAAGGAAAAGACTCGACTAAAAGGTACATCTTCTAGGGGTCAAAGGGGATGACTCGACTAAAAGGTACGTCTTCTAGGGGTCAAGGGGGAATGATTCGACTAAAATGTACGTCTTATAGGAATCAAGAGGTATAACTCGACTAAAAGGTATGTCTTATAGGAATCAAAGGGGATGACTCGACTAAAAGGTACGTCTTATAGGAATCAAAGGGGATGACTCGACTAAAAGGTAATTCTAAAATGAATCAAGGTAAATGAGTCGACTAAAAGGTACGTCTTCTAGGAATCAAAGGGAATGATTCGCCTAAAAGGTACGTCTTATAGTAATCAAAGGGGATGACTCGACTAAAAGGTACGTCTTATTGGAATCAAAGGGGATGACTCGACTAAAAGGTAAGTCTTATAGGAATCAAAGGGGATGACTCGAATAATAGGTACATCTTCTAGGAATCAAATGGGATGACTCGACTAAAAGGTACGTCTTATAGGAATCAAAGGGGATGACTCGACTAAAAGGTACGTCTTATAGGAATCAAAGGGGATGACTCGACTAAAAGGTAATTCTAAAAGGAATCAAGGGAAATGACTCGACTAAAAGGTACGACTTCTAGGAATCAAAGGGAATGACTCGACTAAAAGGTACGTCTTATAGTAATCAAAGGGGATGACTCGACTAAAAGGTACGTCTTATAGGAATCAAAGTGGATGACTCGACTAAAAGGTATGTCTTATAGGAATGAAAGGGGATGACTCGACTAAAAGGTACATCTTCAAGGAATCAAATGGGATGACTCGACTAAAAGGTACGTCTTATAGGAATCAAAGGGGATGACTCGACTAAAAGGTACGTCTTCTAGGGGTCAAGGGGGAATGATTCGACTAAAAGGTACGTCTTATAGGAATCAAGAGGTATAACTCGACTAAAAGGTATGTCTTATAGGAATCAAAGGTGATGACTCGACCAAAAGGTACGTCTTATAGGAATCCAAGAGGATGACTCGACTAAAAGGTACGTCTTATAGGAATCAATGTGGATGACTCGACTAAATGGTATGTCTTATAGGAATCAAACGAAATGACTCGACTAAAAGGTACGTCTTATAGGAATCAAAGGGGATGACTCAACTAAAAGGTAAGTCTTATAGGAATCAAAGGGGATGACACGACTAAAAGGTATGTTTTATAAGAATCAAAGGGGATGACTCGACTAAAAGGTACGTCTTATAGGAATCAAGGGATCTGACTCGACTAAAAGGTACGTTTTCTAGGAATCAAAGGAAATGACTCAACTAAAAGGTACGTCATATACGAAACAAAGGAGATGACTCAACTAAAAGGTACGTCTTTTAGGAATTTAAGGGGATGACTCGACTAAATGGTACGTCTTATAGGAATCAAGGGAAATGACTCGACTAAAAGCTACGTCTTCAAGGAATCAAAGGAAATGACTCAACTAAAAGGTACGTCTTATAGGAATTAAAGGGGATGACTCAACTAAAAGGTAAGTCTTATAGGAATCAAAGGGGATGACACGACTAAAAGGTATGTTTTATAAGAATCAAAGGGGATGACTCGACTAAAAGGTACGTCTTATAGGAATCAAGGGATCTGACTCGACTAAAAGGTACGTTTTCTAGGAATCAAAGGAAATGGCTCAACTAAAAGGTACGTCATATACGAAACAAAGGAGATGACTCAACTAAAAGGTACGTCTTTTAGGAATTTAAGGGGATGACTCGACTAAATGGTACGTCTTATAGGAATCAAGGGAAATGACTCGACTAAAAGCTACGTCTTCAAGGAATCAAAGGAAATGACTCAACTAAAAGGTACGTCTTATAGGAATCAAAGGGGATGACTCGACTAAAAGGTACGTCTTATAGGAATCAGAGGGGATGACTCAACTAAAAGGTACGTCTTATAGGAATCAAGGGAAATGACTCGACTAAAAGGTACGTCTTCTAGGAATCAAAGGGGATGACTCGACTAAAAGGTACGTCTTATAGGAATCAATGGGGATAAATCGACTAAAAGATACGTCTTATAGGAATCAAAGGAGATGACTCGACTAGAAGGTACGTTTTATAGGAATTAAAGGGGATGACTCGACTAAAAGGTACGTCTTATAGGAATCAAAGGAGATGACTCAACTAAAAGGTACGTCTTATAGAAATCTAACGGGATGACTCGACTAAAAGGTACATCTTATAGAAATTAAGGAAAATGACTCGACTAAAAGGTACGTCTTCAAGGAATCAAAGGAAATGACTCAACTAAAAGGTACGTCTTATAGGAATCAAAAGGGATGACTCGACTAAAAGGTACGTCTTATAGGAATCAAAGGGGATGACTCGACTAAAAGGTACGTCATATAGGAATCAATGTAAATAACTCGACTAAAAGGTACGTATTCCAGGGGTCAAAGGGGATGACTCGACTATAAGGTACGTCTTATTGGAATCAAAGGGGATGACTCGACTAAAAGGTACGTCTTATATGAATCAAAAGGGATGACTCGACTAAAAGAAACGTTTTATAGGAATCAAAGGAAAAGACTCGACTAAAAGGTACATCTTCTAGGGGTCAAAGGGGATGACTCGACTAAAAGGTACGTCTTCTAGGGGTCAAGGGGGAATGATTCGACTAAAAGGTACGTCTTATAGGAATCAAGAGGTATAACTCGACTAAAAGGTATGTCTTATAGGAATCAAAGGGGATGACTCGACTAAAAGGTACGTCTTATAGGAATCAAAGGGGATGACTCGACTAAAAGGTAATACTAAAATGAATCAAGGTAAATGAGTCGACTAAAAGGTACGTCTTCTAGGAATCAAATGGAATGATTCGCCTAAAAGATACGTCTTATAGTAATCAAAGGGGATGACTCGACTAAAAGGTACGTCTTATTGGAATCAAAGGGGATGACTCGACTAAAAGGTAAGTCTAATAGGAATCAAAGGGGATGACTCGAATAAAAGGTACATCTTCTAGGAATCAAATGGGATGACTCGACTAAAAGGTACGTCTTATAGGAATCAAAGGGGATGACTCGACTAAAAGGTACATCTTATAGGAATCAAAGGGGATGACTCGACTAAAAGGTAATTCTAAAAGGAATCAAGGGAAATGACTCGACTAAAAGGTACGTCTTCTAGGAATCAAAGGGAATGACTCGACTAAAAGGTACGTCTTATAGTAATCAAAGGGGATGACTCGACTAAAAGGTACGTCTTATAGGAATCAAAGGGGATGACTCGACTAAAAGATATGTCTTATAGGAATGAAAGGGGATGACTCGACTAAAAGGTACATCTTCAAGGAATCAAATGGGATGACTCGACTAAAAGGTACGTCTTATAGGAATCAAAGGGGATGACTCGACTAAAAGGTACGTCTTACAGGAATCAAGGGAAAAAACTCAACTAAAAGGTACGTCTTCAAGGAATCAAAGGAAATAACTCAACTAAAAGGTACGTCATATAGGAATCAAAGGGGATGACTCGACTAAAAGGTACGTATTCTAGGGGTCAACGTGGATGACTCGACTAAATGGTACGTCTTATAGGAATCAATGGAAATGACTCGACTATAAGATACGTCTTCAAGGAATCAAAGGAAATGACTCAACTAAAAGGTACGTCTTATAGGAATCAAAGGGGATGACTCGACTAAAAGGTACGTCTTATAGGAATCAAAGGGGATGACTCAACTAATAGGTACGTCTTATAGGAATCAAAGGAAATGACTCGACTAAAAGGTACATATTCTAGGGGTCAAAGGGGATGACTCGACTAAAAGGTACGTCTTCTAGGGGTCAAGGGGGAATGATTCGACTAAAAGGTATGTCTTATAGGAATCAAGAGGTATAACTCGACTAAAAGGTATGTCTTATAGGAATCAAAGGTGATGACTCGACCAAAAGGTACGTCTTATAGGAATCCAAGAGGATGACTCGACTAAAAGGTACGTCTTATAGGAATCAATATGGATGACTCGACTAAATGGTATGTCTTATAGGAATCAAACGAAATGACTCGACTAAAAGGTACGTCTTATAGGAATCAAAGGGGATGACTCAACTAAAAGGTAAGTCTTATAGGATTCAAAGGGGATGACACGACTAAAAGGTATGTTTTATAAGATGCAAAGGGGATGACTCGACTAAAAGGTACGTCTTATAGGAATCAAGGGATTTGACTCGACTAAAAGGTACGTTTTCTAGGAATCAAAGGAAATGACTCAACTAAAAGGTACGTCATATACGAAACAAAGGAGATGACTCAACTAAAAGGTACGTCTTTTAGGAATTTAAGGGGATGACTCGACTAAAAGCTACGTCTTCAAGGAATCAAAGGAAATGACTCAACTAAAAGGTACGTCTTATAGGAATCAAAGGGGATGACTCGACTAAAAGGTACGTCTTATAGGAATCAAAGGGGATGACTCAACTAAAAGGTACGTCTTATAGGAATCAAGGGAAATGACTCGACTAATAGGTACGTCTTCTAGGAATCAAAGGGGATGACTCGACTAAAAGGTACGTCTTATAGGAATCAATGGGGATAAATCGACTAAAAGATACGTCTTATAGGAATCAAAGGGGATGACTCGACTAGAAGGTACGTTTTATAGGAATTAAAGGGGATGACTCGACTAAAAGGTACGTCTTATAGGAATCAAAAGGGATGACTCGACTAAAAGAAACGTTTTATAGGAATCAAAGGAAATGACTCGACTAAAAGCTACGTCTTATTGGAATCAAAGGAGATGACTCAACTAAAAGGTACGTCTTATAGAAATCTAAGGGGATGACTCGACTAAAAGGTACATCTAATAGAAATTAAGGAAAATGACTCGACTAAAAGGTATGTCTTCAAGGAATCAAAGGAAATGACTCAACTAAAAGGTACGTCTTATAGGAATCAAAAGGGATGACTCGACTAAAAGGTACGTCTTATAGGAATCAAAGGGGATGACTCGACTAAAAGGTACGTCATATAGGAATCAATGTAAATAACTCGACTAAAAGATACGAATTCCAGGGGTCAATGGGGATGACTCGACTATAAGGTACGTCTTATTGGAATCAAAGGGGATGACTCGACTAAAAGGTACGTCTTATAGGAATCAAAAGGGATGACTCGACTAAAAGAAACGTTTTATAGGAATCAAAGGAAAAGACTCGACTAAAAGGTACATCTTCTAGGGGTCAAAGGGGATGACTCGACTAAAAGGTACGTCTTCTAGGGGTCAAGGGGGAATGATTCGACTAAAAGGTACGTCTTATAGGAATCAAGAGGGGATGACTCGACTAAAAGGTACGTCTTATAGGAATCAAAGGGGATGACTCGACTAAAAGGTAATTCTAAAATGAATCAAGGTAAATGAGTCGACTAAAAGGTACGTCTTCTAGGAATCAAAGGGAATGATTCGCCTAAAAGGTACGTCTTATAGTAATCAAAGGGGATGACTCGACTAAAAGGTACGTCTTATTGGAATCAAAGGGGATGACTGGACTAAAAGGTACGTCTTATAGGAATCAAAGGGGATGACTCGACTAAAAGGTAATACTAAAATGAATCAAGGTAAATGAGTCGACTAAAAGGTACGTCTTCTAGGAATCAAATGGAATGATTCGCCTAAAAGGTACGTCTTATAGTAATCAAAGGGGATGACTCGACTAAAAGGTACGTCTTATTGGAATCAAAGGGGATGACTCGACTAAAAGGTAAGTCTAATAGGAATCAAAGGGGATGACTCGAATAAAAGGTACATCTTCTAGGAATCAAATGGGATGACTCGACTAAAAGGTACGTCTTATAGGAATCAAAGGGGATGACTCGACTAAAAGGTACATCTTATAGGAATCAAAGGGGATGACTCGACTAAAAGGTAATTCTAAAAGGAATCAAGGGAAATGACTCGACTAAAAGGTACGTCTTCTAGGAATCAAAGGGAATGACTCGACTAAAAGGTACGTCTTATAGTAATCAAAGGGGATGACTCGACTAAAAGGTACGTCTTATAGGAATCAAAGGGGATGACTCGACTAAAAGATATGTCTTATAGGAATGAAAGGGGATGACTCGACTAAAAGGTACATCTTCAAGGAATCAAATGGGATGACTCGACTAAAAGGTACGTCTTATAGGAATCAAAGGGGATGACTCGACTAAAAGGTACGTCTTACAGGAATCAAGGTAAAAAACTCAACTAAAAGGTACGTCTTCAAGGAATCAAAGGAAATAACTCAACTAAAAGCTACGTCATATAGGAATCAAAGGGGATGACTCGACTAAAAGGTACGTATTCTAGGGGTCAACGTGGATGACTCGACTAAAAGGTACGTCTTATAGGAATCAATGGAAATGACTCAACTATAAGATACGTCTTCAAGGAATCAAAGGAAATGACTCAACTAAAAGGTACGTCTTATAGGAATCAAAGGGGATGACTCGACTAAAAGGTACGTCTTATAGGAATCAAAGGGGATGACTCAACTAATAGGTACGTCTTATAGGAATCAAAGGAAATGACTCGACTAAAAGGTACATATTCTAGGGGTCAAAGGGGATGACTCGACTAAAAGGTACGTCTTCTAGGGGTCAAGGGGGAATGATTCGACTGAAAGGTACGTCTTATAGGAATCAAGAGGTATAACTCGACTAAAAGGTATGTCTTATAGGAATCAAAGGTGATGACTCGACCAAAAGGTACGTCTTATAGGAATCCAAGAGGATGACTCGACTAAAAGGTACGTCTTATAGGAATCAATGTGGATGACTCGACTAAATGGTATGTCTTATAGGAATCAAACGAAATGACTCGACTAAAAGGTACGTCTTATAGGAATCAAAGGGGATGACTCAACTAAAAGGTAAGTCTTATAGGAATCAAAGGGGATGACACGACTAAAAGGTATGTTTTATAAGAATCAAAGGGGATGACTCGACTAAAAGGTACGTCTTATAGGAATCAAGGGATCTGACTCGACTAAAAGGTACGTTTTCTAGGAATCAAAGGAAATGACTCAACTAAAAGGTACGTCATATACGAAACAAAGGAGATGACTCAACTAAAAGGTACGTCTTTTAGGAATTTAAGGGGATGACTCGACTAAAAGCTACGTCTTCAAGGAATCAAAGGAAATGACTCAACTAAAAGGTACGATTTATAGGAATCAAAGGGGATGACTCGACTAAAAGGTACGTCTTATAGGAATCAAAGGGGATGACTCAACTAAAAGGTACGTCTTATAGGAATCAAGGGAAATGACTCGACTAAAAGGTACGTCTTCTAGGAATCAAAGGGGATGACTCGACTAAAAGGTACGTCTTATAGGAATCAATGGGGATAAATCGACTAAAAGATACGTCTTATAGGAATCAAAGGGGATGACTCGACTAGAAGGTACGTTTTATAGGAATTAAAGGGGATGACTCGACTAAAAGGTACGTCTTATAGGAATCAAAAGGGATGACTCGACTAAAAGAAACGTTTTATAGGAATCAAAGGAAATGACTCGACTAAAAGCTACGTCTTATTGGAATCAAAGGAGATGACTCAACTAAAAGGTACGTCTTATAGAAATCTAAGGGGATGACTCGACTAAAAGGTACATCTAATAGAAATTAAGGAAAATGACTCGACTAAAAGGTATGTCTTCAAGGAATCAAAGGAAATGACTCAACTAAAAGGTACGTCTTATAGGAATCAAAAGGGATGACTCGACTAAAAGGTACGTCTTATAGGAATCAAAGGGGATGACTCGACTAAAAGGTACGTCATATAGGAATCAATGTAAATAACTCGACTAAAAGATACGAATTCCAGGGGTCAATGGGGATGACTCGACTATAAGGTACGTCTTATTGGAATCAAAGGGGATGACTCGACTAAAAGGTACGTCTTATAGGAATCAAAAGGGATGACTCGACTAAAAGAAACGTTTTATAGGAATCAAAGGAAAAGACTCGACTAAAAGGTACATCTTCTAGGGGTCAAAGGGGATGACTCGACTAAAAGGTACGTCTTCTAGGGGTCAAGGGGGAATGATTCGACTAAAAGGTACGTCTAATAGGAATCATGAGGTATAACTCGACTAAAAGGTATGTCTTATAGGAATCAAAGGGGATGACTCGACTAAAAGGTACGTCTTATAGGAATCAAAGGGGATGACTCGACTAAAAGGTAATTCTAAAATGAATCAAGGTAAATGAGTCGACTAAAAGGTACGTCTTCTAGGAATCAAAGGGAATGATTCGCCTAAAAGGTACGTCTTATAGTAATCAAAGGGGATGACTCGACTAAAAGGTACGTCTTATTGGAATCAAAGGGGATGACTCGACTAAAAGGTAAGTCTTGTAGGAATCAAAGGGGATGACTCGACTAAAAGGTACATCTTCTAGGAATCAAATGGGATGACTCGACTAAAAGGTACGTCTTATAGGAATCAAAGGGGATGACTCGACTAAAAGGAACGTCTTATAGGAATCAAGGGAAATGACTCGACTAAAAGGTACGTCTTTAAGGAATCAGAGGAAATGACTCAACTAAAAGGTACGTCATATAGGAATCAAAGGGGATGACTCGACTAAAAGGTACGTATTCTAGGGGTCAACGTGGATGACTCGACTAAAAGGTACATCTTATTTGAATCAAAGGAAATGACTCGACTAAAAGGTACGTCTTGTAGGAATCAAAGGAAATGACTCGACTAAAAGGTACGTCTTCTAGGGGTAAAGGGGATGACTCGACTAAAAGGTACGTCTTATAGGAATCAAAGGGGATGACTCGACTAAAAGGGACGTCTTATAGGAATCAAAGGGGCAAACTCGACTAAAAGGTACGTCTTATAGGAATCAAGCGAAATGACTCGACTAAAAGGCACATCTTTTAGGAATCAAAGGGGATGACTCGACTAAAAGGTACGTCTTATAGGAATCAAAGGTGATGACTCGACCAAAAGGTACGTCTTATAGGAATCCAAGAGGATGACTCGACTAAAAGGTACGTCTTATAGGAATCAAAGTGGATGACTCGACTAAATGTTATGTCTTATAGGAATCAAATGAAATGACTCGACTAAAAGGTACGTCTTATACGAATCAAAGGGGATGACTCAACTAAAAGGTAAGTCTTATAGGAATCAAAGGGGATAACACGACTAAAAGGTATGTTTTATAAGAATCAAAGGGGATGACTCGACTAAAAGGTACGTCTTATAGGAATCAAGGGAACAGACTCGACTAAAAGGTACGTTTTCTAGGAATCAAAGGAAATAACTCAACTAAAAGGTACATCATATACGAATCAAAGGAGATGACTCAACTAAAAGGTACGTCTTATAGGAATCTAAGGGGATGACTCGACTAAATGGTACGTCTTATAGGAATCAAGGGAAATGACTCGACTAAAAGCTACGTCATCAAGGAATCAAAGAAAATGACTCAACTAAAAGGTACGTCTTATAGGAATCAAAGGGATTGACTCGACTAAAAGGTACGTCTTATAGGGATCAAAGGGGATGACTCAACTAAAAGGTACGTCTTATAGGAATCAAAGGAAATGACTCGACTAAAAGGTACATATGCTAGGGGTCAAAGGGGATGACTCGACTAAAAGGTACGTCTTCTAGGGGTCAAGGAGGAATGATTCGACTAAAAGGTACGTCTTATAGGAATCAAGAGGTATAACTCGACTAAAAGGTATGTCTTATAGGAATCAAAGGGGATGACTCGACTAAAAGGTACGTCTTATAGGAATCAAAGGGGATGACTCGACTAAAAGGTAATTCTAAAAGGAATCAAGGGAAATGACTCGACTAAAAGGTACGTCTTCTAGGAATCAAAGGGAATGACTCGACTAAAAGGTACGTCTTATAGTAATCAAAGGGGATGACTCGACTAAAAGGTATGTCTTAAAGGAATCAAAGGGGATAACTCGACTAAAAGGTACATCTTCTAGGAATCAAATGGGATGACTCAACTAAAAGGTACGTCTTATAGGAATCAAAGGGGATGACTCGACTAAAAGATACGTCTTACAGGAATCAAGGGAAATAACTCGACGAAAAGGTACGTCTTCAAGGAATCAAAGGAAATAACTCAACTAAAAGGTACGTCATATAGGAATCAAAGGGGATGACTCGACTAAAAGGTATGTATTCTAGGGGTCAACGTTTATGACTCGACTAAAAGGTATGTCTTATATGAATCAAAGGAATTGACTCGACTAAAAGGTACGTCTTGTAGGAATCAAAGGAAATGACTCGACTAAAAGGTACGTCTTCTAGGGGTAAAGGGGATGACTCGACTAAAAGGTACGTCTTATAGGAATCAAAGGGGATGACTCGACTAAATGGTACGTCTTATAGGAATCAAAGGGGCTCACTCGACTAAAAGGTACGTCTTATAGGAATCAAGCGAAATGACTCGACTAAAAGGCACATCTTTTAGGAATCAAAGGGGATGACTCGACTAAATGGTACGTCTTATAGGAATCATAGGTCATGACTCGACCAAAAGGTACGTCTTATAGGAATCCAAGAGGATGACTCGACTAAAAGGTACGTCATATAGGAATCAAAGTGGATGACTCGACTAAATGGTATGTCTTATAGGAATCAAACGAAATGACTCGACTAAAAGGTACGTCTTATAGGAATCAAAGGGGATGACTCAACTAAAAGGTAAGTCTTATAGGAATCAAAGGGGATGACACGACTAAAAGGTTTGTTTTATAAGAATCAAAGGGGATGACTCGACTAAAAGGTACGTCTTATAGGAATCATGGGATCTGACTCGACTAAAAGGTACGTTTTCTAGGAATCAAAGGAAATGACTCAACTAAAAGGTACGTCATATACGAATCAAAGGAGATGACTCAACTAAACGGGACGTCTTTTAGGAATCTAAGGGGATGACTCGACTAAATGGTACGTCTTATAGGAATCAAGGGAAATGACTCGACTAAAAGCTACGTCTTCAAGGAATCACAGGAAATGACTCAACTAAAAGGTACGTCTTATAGGAATCAAAGGGGATGACTCGACTAAAAGGTACGTCTTATAGGAATCAAAGGGGATGACTCAACTAAAAGGTACGTCTTATAGGAATCAAAGGAAATGACTCGACTAAAAGGTACATATTCTAGGGGTCAAAGGGGATGACTCGACTAAAAGGTACGTCTTATAGAAATCAAAGGGGATGACTCGACTAAAAGGTACGTCTTCTAGGGGTCAAAGGGGATGACTGACCTAAAAGGTACGTCTTCTAGGGGTCAAGGGGGATTGATTCGACTAAAAGGT
Organism: Capsicum pubescens; assembly: GCA_030864215.1. NCBI lineage: Eukaryota > Viridiplantae > Streptophyta > Magnoliopsida > Solanales > Solanaceae > Capsicum > Capsicum pubescens. The sequence continues at coordinate 268,245,096 of CM061545.1, read as the reverse complement.
ACGTGTTATAGGAATAAAGAGGTATAACTCAACTAAAAGGTATGTCTTATAGGAATCAAAGGGTATGACTCGACTAAAAGGTACGTCTGATAGGAATCAAAGGGAATGACTCGACTAAAAGGTACGTCTTAAAGAAATCAAGGGAAATGACTCGACTAAAAGGTACGTCTTCTAGGAATCAAAGGGGATGACTCGACTAAAAGGTACGTCTTATAGGAATCAAAGGGGATGACTCGACTAAAAGGTACGTCTTATAGGAATCAAAGGGCATGACTCGACTAAAAGGTACGTCTTATAGGAATCAAGGGAAATGACTTGACTAAAAGGTATGTCTTCTAGGAATCAAAGGGGATGACTCGACTAAAAGGTACGACTTATAGGAATCAAAGGGGATGACTCGACTAAAAGGTACGTCTTATAGGAATCAAAGGGGATGACTCGACTAAAAGGGACGTCTTATAGGAATCAAAGGGGCAAACTCGACTAAAAGATACGTCTTATAGGAATCAAGCGAAATGACTCGACTAAAAGGCACATCTTTTAGGAATCAAAGGGGATGACTCGACTAAAAGGTACGTCTTATAGGAATCAAAGGTGATGACTCGACCAAAAGGTACGTCTTATAGGAATCCAAGAGGATGACTCGACTAAAAGGTACGTCTTATAGGAATCAAAGTGGATGACTCGACTAAATGTTATGTCTTATAGGAATCAAATGAAATGACTCGACTAAAAGGTACGTCTTATACGAATCAAAGGGGATGACTCAACTAAAAGGTAAGTCTTATAGGAATCAAAGGGGATAACACGACTAAAAGGTATGTTTTATAAGAATCAAAGGGGATGACTCGACTAAAAGGTACGTCTTATAGGAATCAAGGGAACAGACTCGACTAAAAGGTACGTTTTCTAGGAATCAAAGGAAATAACTCAACTAAAAGGTACATCATATACGAATCAAAGGAGATGACTCAACTAAAAGGTACGTCTTATAGGAATCTAAGGGGATGACTCGACTAAATGGTACGTCTTATAGGAATCAAGGGAAATGACTCGACTTAAAGCTACGTCATCAAGGAATCAAAGGAAATGACTCAACTAAAAGGTACGTCTTATAGGAATCAAAGGGATTGACTCGACTAAAAGGTACGTCTTATAGGGATCAAAGGGGATGACTCAACTAAAAGGTACGTCTTATAGGAATCAAAGGAAATGACTCGACTAAAAGGTACATATGCTAGGGGTCAAAGGGGATGACTCGACTAAAAGGTACGTCTTCTAGGGGTCAAGGAGGAATGATTCGACTAAAAGGTACGTCTTATAGGAATCAAGAGGTATAACTCGACTAAATGGTATGTCTTATAGGAATCAAAGGGGATGACTCGACTAAAAGGTACGTCTTATAGGAATCAAAGGGGATGACTCGACTAAAAGGTAATTCTAAAAGGAATCAAGGGAAATGACTCGACTAAAAGGTACGTCTTCTAGGAATCAAAGGGAATGACTCGACTAAAAGGTACGTCTTATAGTAATCAAAGGGGATGACTCGACTAAAAGGTATGTCTTAAAGGAATCAAAGGGGATAACTCGACTAAAAGGTACATCTTCTAGGAATCAAATGGGATGACTCAACTAAAAGGTACGTCTTATAGGAATCAAAGGGGATGACTCGACTAAAAGGTACGTCTTACAGGAATCAAGGGAAATATCTCGACGAAAAGGTACGTCTTCAAGGAATCAAAGGAAATAACTCAACTAAAAGGTACGTCATATAGGAATCAAAGGGGATGACTCGACTAAAAGGTATGTATTCTAGGGGTCAACGTTTATGACTCGACTAAAAGGTATGTCTTATATGAATCAAAGGAAATGACTCGACTAAAAGGTACGTCTTGTAGGAATCAAAGGAAATGACTCGACTAAAAGGTACGTCTTCTAGGGGTAAAGGGGATGACTCGACTAAAAGGTACGTCTTATAGGAATCAAAGGGGATGACTCGACTAAATGGTACGTCTTATAGGAATCAAAGGGGCTCACTCGACTAAAAGGTACGTCTTATAGGAATCAAGCGAAATGACTCGACTAAAAGGCACATCTTTTAGGAATCAAAGGGGATGACTCGACTAAAAGGTACGTCTTATAGGAATCATAGGTCATGACTCGACCAAAAGGTACGTCTTATAGGAATCCAAGAGGATGACTCGACTAAAAGGTACGTCATATAGGAATCAAAGTGGATGACTCGACTAAATGGTATGTCTTATAGGAATCAAACGAAATGACTCGACTAAAAGGTACGTCTTATAGGAATCAAAGGGGATGACTCAACTAAAAGGTAAGTCTTATAGGAATCAAAGGGGATGACACGACTAAAAGGTTTGTTTTATAAGAATCAAAGGGGATGACTCGACTAAAAGGTACGTCTTATAGGAATCATGGGATCTGACTCAACTAAAAGGTACGTTTTCTAGGAATCAAAGGAAATGACTCAAATAAAAGGTACGTCATATACGAATCAAAGGAGATGACTCAACTAAACGGGACGTCTTTTAGGAATCTAAGGGGATGACTCGACTAAATGGTACGTCTTATAGGAATCAAGGGAAATGACTCGACTAAAAGCTACGTCTTCAAGGAATCACAGGAAATGACTCAACTAAAAGGTACGTCTTATAGGAATCAAAGGGGATGACTCGACTAAAAGGTACGTCTTATAGGAATCAAAGGGGATGACTCAACTAAAAGGTACGTCTTATAGGAATCAAAGGAAATGACTCGACTAAAAGGTACATATTCTAGGGGTCAAAGGGGATGACTCGACTAAAAGGTACGTCTTATAGAAATCAAAGGGGATGACTCGACTAAAAGGTACGTCTTCTAGGGGTCAAAGGGGATGACTGACCTAAAAGGTACGTCTTCTAGGGGTCAAGGGGGATTGATTCGACTAAAAGGTACGTGTTATAGGAATAAAGAGGTATAACTCAACTAAAAGGTATGTCTTATAGGAATCAAAGGGTATGACTCGACTAAAAGGTACGTCTGATAGGAATCAAAGGGAATGACTCGACTAAAAGGTACGTCTTAAAGAAATCAAGGGAAATGACTCGACTAAAAGGTACGTCTTCTAGGAATCAAAGGGGATGACTCGACTAAAAGGTACGTCTTATAGGAATCAAAGGGGATGACTCGACTAAAAGGTACGTCTTATAGGAATCAAAGGGCATGACTCGACTAAAAGGTACGTCTTATAGGAATCAAGGGAAATGACTTGACTAAAAGGTATGTCTTCTAGGAATCAAAGGGGATGACTCGACTAAAAGGTACGACTTATAGGAATCAAAGGGGATGACTCGACTAAAAGGTACGTCTTATAGGAATCAAAGGGGATGACTCGACTAAAAGGTACGTCTTTTAGGAATCAAGTTAAATGACTCGACTAAAAGGTACGTCTTCTAGGAATCAAAGGAAATGACTTAACTAAAAGGTACGTCTTCTAGGAATCAAAGTGGATGCCTCGACTAAAAGGTACGTCTTCTAGAAATCAAAGGAGATGACTCGACTAATAGGTACGTCTTATAGGAATCAAAGGGGATGACTGGACTAAAACGTACATCTTATAGGAATCAAGGGAAATGACTCGACTAAAAGGTACGTCTTCAAAGAATCAAAGGAAATGACTCTACTAAAAGGTACATCTTATAGGAATCAATGGGGATGACTCGACTAAAATATATGTATTCTAGGGGTCAAAGAGGATGACTCGACTAAAAGGTACGTCTTATAGGAATCAAAGTGGATGACTCGACTAAATGTTATGTCTTATAGGAATCAAATGAAATGACTCGACTAAAAGGTACGTCTTATACGAATCAAAGGGGATGACTCAACTAAAAGGTAAGTCTTATAGGAATCAAAGGGGATAACACGACTAAAAGGTATGTTTTATAAGAATCAAAGGGGATGACTCGACTAAAAGGTACGTCTTATAGGAATCAAGGGAACAGACTCGACTAAAAGGTACGTTTTCTAGGAATCAAAGGAAATAACTCAACTAAAAGGTACATCATATACGAATCAAAGGAGATGACTCAACTAAAAGGTACGTCTTATAGGAATCTAAGGGGATGACTCGACTAAATGGTACGTCTTATAGGAATCAAGGGAAATGACTCGACTTAAAGCTACGTCATCAAGGAATCAAAGGAAATGACTCAACTAAAAGGTACGTCTTATAGGAATCAAAGGGATTGACTCGACTAAAAGGTACGTCTTATAGGGATCAAAGGGGATGACTCAACTAAAAGGTACGTCTTATAGGAATCAAAGGAAATGACTCGACTAAAAGGTACATATGCTAGGGGTCAAAGGGGATGACTCGACTAAAAGGTACGTCTTCTAGGGGTCAAGGAGGAATGATTCGACTAAAAGGTACGTCTTATAGGAATCAAGAGGTATAACTCGACTAAAAGGTATGTCATATAGGAATCAAAGGGGATGACTCGACTAAAAGGTACGTCTTATAGGAATCAAAGGGGATGACTCGACTAAAAGGTAATTCTAAAAGGAATCAAGGGAAATGACTCGACTAAAAGGTACGTCTTCTAGGAATCAAAGGGAATGACTCGACTAAAAGGTACGTCTTATAGTAATCAAAGGGGATGACTCGACTAAAAGGTATGTCTTAAAGGAATCAAAGGGGATAACTCGACTAAAAGGTACATCTTCTAGGAATCAAATGGGATGACTCAACTAAAAGGTACGTCTTATAGGAATCAAAGGGGATGACTCGACTAAAAGGTACGTCTTACAGGAATCAAGGGAAATAACTCGACGAAAAGGTACGTCTTCAAGGAATCAAAGGAAATAACTCAACTAAAAGGTACGTCATATAGGAATCAAAGGGGATGACTCGACTAAAAGGTATGTATTCTAGGGGTCAACGTTTATGACTCGACTAAAAGGTATGTCTTATATGAATCAAAGGAAATGACTCGACTAAAAGGTACGTCTTGTAGGAATCAAAGGAAATGACTCGACTAAAAGGTACGTCTTCTAGGGGTAAAGGGGATGACTCGACTAAAAGGTACGTCTTATAGGAATCAAAGGGGATGACTCGACTAAATGGTACGTCTTATAGGAATCAAAGGGGCTCACTCGACTAAAAGGTACGTCTTATAGGAATCAAGCGAAATGACTCGACTAAAAGGCACATCTTTTAGGAATCAAAGGGGATGACTCGACTAAAAGGTACGTCTTATAGGAATCATAGGTCATGACTCGACCAAAAGGTACGTATTATAGGAATCCAAGAGGATGACTCGACTAAAAGGTACGTCATATAGGAATCAAAGTGGATGACTCGACTAAATGGTATGTCTTATAGGAATCAAACGAAATGACTCGACTAAAAGGTACGTCTTATAGGAATCAAAGGGGATGACTCAACTAAAAGGTAAGTCTTATAGGAATCAAAGGGGATGACACGACTAAAAGGTTTGTTTTATAAGAATCAAAGGGGATGACTCGACTAAAAGGTACGTCTTATAGGAATCATGGGATCTGACTCGACTAAAAGGTACGTTTTCTAGGAATCAATGGAAATGACTCAAATAAAAGGTACGTCATATACGAATCAAAGGAGATGACTCAACTAAACGGGACGTCTTTTAGGAATCTAAGGGGATGACTCGACTAAATGGTACGTCTTATAGGAATCAAGGGAAATGACTCGACTAAAAGCTACGTCTTCAAGGAATCACAGGAAATGACTCAACTAAAAGGTACGTCTTATAGGAATCAAAGGGGATGACTCGACTAAAAGGTACGTCTTATAGGAATCAAAGGGGATGACTCAACTAAAAGGTACGTCTTATAGGAATCAAAGGAAATGACTCGACTAAAACGTACATATTCTAGGGGTCAAAGGGGATGACTCGACTAAAAGGTACGTCTTATAGAAATCAAAGGGGATGACTCGACTAAAAGGTACGTCTTCTAGGGGTCAAAGGGGATGACTGACCTAAAAGGTACGTCTTCTAGGGGTCAAGGGGGATTGATTCGACTAAAAGGTACGTGTTATAGGAATAAAGAGGTTTAACTCAACTAAAAGGTATGTCTTATAGGAATCAAAGGGTATGACTCGACTAAAAGGTACGTCTGATAGGAATCAAAGGGAATGACTCGACTAAAAGGTACGTCTTAAAGAAATCAAGGGAAATGACTCGACTAAAAGGTACGTCTTCTAGGAATCAAAGGGGATGACTCGACTAAAAGGTACGTCTTATAGGAATCAAAGGGGATGACTCGACTAAAAGGTACGTCTTATAGGAATCAAAGGGCATGACTCGACTAAAAGGTACGTCTTATAGGAATCAAGGGAAATGACTTGACTAAAAGGTATGTCTTCTAGGAATCAAAGGGGATGACTCGACTAAAAGGTACGACTTATAGGAATCAAAGGGGATGACTCGACTAAAAGGTACGTCTTATAGGAATCAAAGGGGATGACTCGACTAAAAGGTACGTCTTTTAGGAATCAAGTTAAATGACTCGACTAAAAGGTACGTCTTCTAGAAATCAAAGGAGATGACTCGACTAATAGGTACGTCTTATAGGAATCAAAGGGGATGACTGGACTAAAACGTACATCTTATAGGAATCAAGGGAAATGACTCGACTAAAAGGTACGTCTTCAAAGAATCAAAGGAAATGACTCTACTAAAAGGTACATCTTATAGGAATCAAAGGGGATGACTCGACTAAAATATATGTATTCTAGGGGTCAAAGAGGATGACTCGACTAAAAGGAAAGTCTTATAGGAATCAAAGGAAATGACTCGACTAAAAGGTACGTCTTATAGGAATCAAAGGAAATGAGTCGACTAAAAGGTACGTCTTCTAGGGTCAAAGGGGATGACTTGACTAAAAGGTACGTCTTATAGGAATCAAACGGGATGACTCGACTCAAAGGTACGTCTTATAGGAATCAAGGGAAATGACTCAACTAAAACGTACGTCTTATAGGAATCAAAGGAGATGACTCGACTAAATGGTACGTCTTATAGGAATCAAAGGAAATGACTCGTCTAAAAGCTACGTCTTCTAGGGATCAAAGGGGATGACTCGACTAAAAGGTACGTCTTATAGGAATCAAAAGGGATGACTCGACTAAAAGATACTTCTTATAGGAATCAAAGGAAATGACTCGACTAAAAGGTACATCTTCTAGGGGTCAAAGGGGATGACTCGGCTAAAAGGTACGTCTTCTAGGGATCAAGGGGGAATGATTCGACTAAAAGGAATGTCTTATAGGAATCAAAGGGGATGACTCGACTAAAAGGTACGTCATATAGGAATCAAAGGGAATGACTCGACAAAAGGTATGACTTAAAGGAATCAAGGGAAATGACTCGACTAAAAGCTACATCTTCTAGGAATCAAAGGGGATGACTCGACTAAAAGGTACGTCTTATAGGCATCAAAGGGGATGACTCGACTCAAAGGTACGTCTTATAGGAATCAAGGGAAATGAATCGACCAAAAGGTACGTCTTTTAGGAATCAAAGGGGATGACTCGACCAAAAGGTATGTCGATTAGGAATCCAAGGGGATGACTCGACTAAAAAGTACGTCTTATAGGAATCAAAGTGGATTACTCGACTAAAAGGTACGTCTTATAAGAATTAATGGAAATGACTCGACTAAAAGGTACGTCTTATAGGAATCAAAGGGGATGACTCGACTAAAAGGTACGTCTTATAGGAATCAAAGGGGATGACTAGACTAAAAGGTACGTCTTATAGGAATCAAAGGAAATGACTCGACAAAAAAGTACGTCTTCTAGGGGTCAAAGGGGATGACTTGACTAAAAGGTACGTCTTAGAGTAATCAAAGGGGATAACTCGACTAAAAGGTACGTCTTCTAGGAATCAAAGGGGATGACTCGACTAAAAGGTACGTCTTATAGGAATCAAAGGGGATAAATCGACTAAAAGGTACGTCTTATAGGAATCAAAGGGGATGACTCGACTAAAAGGTACGTTTTATAGTAATTAAAGGGGATGACTCAACTAAAAGGTACGTCTTATAGGAATCAAGGGAAATGACTCGACTAAAAGGTACATTTTCTAGGAATCAAAGGAAATGACTCAACTAAAAGCTACGTCTTATAGCAATCAAAGGAGATGACTCAACTAAAAGGTACGTATTATAGGAATCAAAGGTGATGACTCGACAAAAAGGTACGTCTTATAGTAATCCAAGAGGATGACTCGACTAAAAGGTATGTCTTATAGGAATCAAAGTGGATGACTCGACTAAATGGTATGTCTTATAGGAATCAAATGAAATGACTCGACTAAAAGGTACGTCTTATAGGAATCAAAGGGGATAACTCAACTAAAAGGTAAGTCTTATAGGAATCAAAGGGGATGACACGACTAAAAGGTATGTTTTATAAGAATCAAAGGGGATGACTTGACTAAAAGGTACGTCTTATATGAATCAAGGGAACTGACTCGACTAAAAGGTACGTTTTCTAGGAATCAAAGGAAATAACTCAACTAAAAGGTACGTTTTATAAGAATCAAAGGGGATGACTCGACTAAAAGGTACGTCTTCTAGGAATCAAATGGGATGACTCGACTAAATGGTACATCTTATAGGAATCAAAGGAAATGACTCGACTAAAAGGTACATCTTCTAGGGGTCAAAGGGGATGACTCGACTAAAAGGTACGTCTTCTAGGGGTCAAGGGGGAATGATTCGACTAAAAGGTACGTCTTATAGGAATCAAGAGGTATAACTCGACTAAAAGGTATGTCTTATAGGAATCAAAGGGGATGACTCGACTAAAAGGTACGTCTTTAGGAATCAAAGGGATGACTCGACTAAAAGATACTTCTTATAGGAATCAAAGGAAATGACTCGACTAAAAGGTACATCTTCTAGGGGTCAAAGGGGATGACTCGGCTAAAAGGTACGTCTTCTAGGGATCAAGGGGGAATGATTCGACTAAAAGGTATGTCTTATAGGAATCAAAGGGGATGACTCTACTAAAAGGTACATCTTATAGGAATCAAAGGGGATGACTCGACTAAAATATATGTATTCTAGGGGTCAAAGAGGATGACTCGACTAAAAGGAAAGTCTTATAGGAATCAAAGGAAATGACTCGACTAAAAGGTACGTCTTATAGGAATCAAAGGAAATGACTCGACTAAAAGGTACGTCTTCTAGGGGTCAAAGGGGATGACTTGACTAAAAGGTACGTCTTATAGGAATCAAAGGGGATGACTCGACTCAAAGGTACGTCTTATAGGAATCAAGGGAAATGACTCAACTAAAACGTACGTCTTATAGGAATCAAAGGAGATGACTCGACTAAATGGTACGTCTTATAGGAATCAAAGGAAATGACTCGTCTAAAAGGTACGTCTTCTAGGGATCAAAGGGGATGACTCGTCTAAAAGGTACGTCTTATAGGAATCAAAAGGGATGACTCGACTAAAAGATACTTCTTATAGGAATCAAAGGAAAAGTCTCGACTAAAAGGTACATCTTCTAGGGGTCAAAGGGGATGACTCGGCTAAAAGGTACGTCTTCTAGGGATCAAGGGGGAATGATTCGACTAAAAGGTATGTCTTATAGGAATCAAAGGGGATGACTCGACTAAAAGGTACGTCATATAGGAATCAAAGGGAATGACTCGACAAAAGGTACGACTTAAAGGAATCAAGGGAAATGACTCGACTAAAAGGTACATCTTCTAGGAATCAAAGGGGATGACTCGACTAAAAGGTACGTCTTATAGGCATCAAAGGGGATGACTCGACTCAAAGGTACGTCTTATAGGAATCAAGGGAAATGAATCGACCAAAAGGTACGTCTTTTAGGAATCAAAGGGGATGACTCGACCAAAAGGTATGTCGATTAGGAATCCAAGGGGATGACTCGACTAAAAGGTACGTCTTATAGGAATCAAAGTGGATTACTCGACTAAATGGTACGTCTTATAAGAATCAAGGGAAATTACTCGACTAAAAGGTACGTCTTATAGGAATCAAAGGGGATGACTAGACTAAAAGATACGTCTTATAGGAATCAAAGGAAATGACTCGACAAAAAAGTACGTCTTCTAGGGGTCAAAGGGGATGACTTGACTAAAAGGTACGTCTTAGAGTAATCAAAGGGGATAACTCGACTAAAAGGTACGTCTTCTAGGAATCAAAGGGGATGACTCGACTAAAAGGTACGTCTTATAGGAATCAAAGGGGATAAATCGACTAAAAGGTACGTCTTATAGGAATCAAAGGGGATGACTCGACTAAAAGGTACGTTTTATAGTAATTAAAGGGGATGACTCAACTAAAAGGTACGTCTTATAGGAATCAAGTGAAATGACTCGACTAAAAGGTACATTTTCTGGGAATCAAAGGAAATGACTCAACTAAAAGCTACGTCTTATAGCAATCAAAGGAGATGACTCAACTAAAAGGTACGTATTATAGGAATCAAAGGGGATGACTCGACTAAAAGGTACGTCTTCTAGGAATCAAATGGGATGACTCGACTAAATGGTACATCTTATAGGAATCAGAGGAAATGACTCGACTAAAAGGTACATCTTCTAGGGGTCAAAGGGGATGACTCGACTAAAAGGTACGTCTTCTAGGGGTCAAGGGGGAATGATTCGACTAAAAGGTACGTCTTATAGGAATCAAGAGGTATAACTCGACTAAAAGGTATGTCTTATAGGAATCAAAGGGGATGACTCGACTAAAAGGTACGTCTTTAGGAATCAAAGGGATGACTCGACTAAAAGATACTTCTTATAGGAATCAAAGGAAATGACTCGACTAAAAGGTACATCTTCTAGGGGTCAAAGGGGATGACTCGGCTAAAAGGTACGTCTTCTAGGGATCAAGGGGGAATGATTCGACTAAAAGGTATGTCTTATAGGAATCAAAGGGGATGACTCTACTAAAAGGTACATCTTATAGAAATCAAAGGGGATGACTCGACTAAAATATATGTATTCTAGGGGTCAAAGAGGATGACTCGACTAAAAGGAAAGTCTTATAGGAATCAAAGGAAATGACTCGACTAAAAGGTACGTCTTATAGGAATCAAAGGAAATGACTCGACTAAAAGGTACGTCTTATAGGAATCAAGGGAAATGACTCAACTAAAACGTACGTCTTATAGGAATCAAAGGAGATGACTCGACTAAATGGTACGTCTTATAGGAATCAAAGGAAATGACTCGTCTAAAAGGTACGTCTTCTAGGGATCAAAGGGGATGACTCGACTAAAAGGTACGTCTTATAGGAATCAAAAGGGATGACTCGACTAAAAGATACTTCTTATAGGAATCAAAGGAAAAGTCTCGACTAAAAGGTACATCTTCTAGGGGTCAAAGGGGATGACTCGGCTAAAAGGTACGTCTTCTAGGGATCAAGGGGGAATGATTCGACTAAAAGGTATGTCTTATAGGAATCAAAGGGGATGACTCGACTAAAAGGTACGTCATATAGGAATCAAAGGGAATGACTCGACAAAAGGTACGACTTAAAGGAATCAAGGGAAATGACTCGACTAAAAGGTACATCTTCTAGGAATCAAAGGGGATGACTCGACTAAAAGGTACGTCTTATAGGCATCAAAGGGGATGACTCGACTCAAAGGTACGTCTTATAGGAATCAAGGGAAATGTATCGACCAAAAGGTACGTCTTTTAGGAATCAAAGGGGATGACTCGACCAAAAGGTATGTCGATTAGGAATCCAAGGGGATGACTCGACTAAAAGGTACGTCTTATAGGAATCAAAGTGGATTACTCGACTAAAAGGTACGTCTTATAAGAATTAAGGGAAATTACTCGACTAAAAGGTACGTCTTATAGGAATCAAAGGGGATGACTCGACTAAAAGGTACGTCTTATAGGAATCAAAGGGGATGACTAGACTAAAAGGTACGTCTTATAGGAATCAAAGGAAATGACTCGACAAAAAAGTACGTCTTCTAGGGGTCAAAGGGGATGACTTGACTAAAAGGTACGTCTTAGAGGAATCAAAGGGGATAACTCGACTAAAAGGTACGTCTTCTAGGAATCAAAGGGGATGACTCTACTAAAAGGTACGTCTTATAGGAATCAAAGGGGTTAAATCGACTAAAAGGTACGTCTTATAGGAATCAAAGGGGATGACTCGACTAAAAGGTACGTTTTATAGTAATTAAAGGGGATGACTCAACTAAAAGGTACGTCTTATAGGAATCAAGGGAAATGACTCGACTAAAAGGTACATTTTCTAGGAATCAAAGGAAATGACTCAACTAAAAGCTACGTCTTATAGCAATCAAAGGAGATGACTCAACTAAAAGGTACGTCTTATAGGAATCAAAGGGGATGACTCGACTAAAAGGTACGTCTTCTAGGAATCAAATGGGATGACTCGACTAAAAGGTACATCTTATAGGAATCAAAGGAAATGACTCGACTAAAAGGTACATCTTCTAGGGGTCAAAGGGGATGACTCGACTAAAAGGTACGTCTTCTAGGGGTCAAGGGGGAATGATTCGACTAAAAGGTACGTCTTATAGGAATCAAGAGGTATAACTCGACTAAAAGGTATGTCCTATAGGAATCAAAGGGGATGACTCGACTAAAAGGTACGTCTTTAGGAATCAAAGGGATGACTCGACTAAAAGATACTTCTTATAGGAATCAAAGGAAATGACTCGACTAAAAGGTACATCTTCTAGGGGTCAAAGGGGATGACTCGGCTAAAAGGTACGTCTTCTAGGGATCAAGGGGGAATGATTCGACTAAAAGGTATGTCTTATAGGAATCAAAGGGGATGACTCGACTAAAAGGTACGTCATATAGGAATCAAAGGGAATGACTCGACTAAAGGTACGACTTATAGGAATCAAGGGAAATGACTCAACTAAAAGGTAGATCTTCTAGGAATCAAAGGGGATGACTCGACTAAAAGGTACGTCTTATAGGCATCAAAGGGGATGACTCGACTCAAAGGTACGTCTTATAGGAATCAAGGGAAATGAATCGACCAAAAGGTACGTCTTTTAGGAATCAAAGGGGATGACTCGACCAAAAGGTATGTCTTATAGGAATCAAAGGGGATGACTCGACTAAAAGGTACGTCATATAGGAATCAAAGGGAATGACTCGACTAAAGGTACGACTTATAGGAATCAAGGGAAATGACTCGACTAAAAGGTACATCTTCTAAGAATCAAAAGGGATGACTCGACTAAAAGGTACGTCTTATAGGCATCAAAGGGGATGACTCGACTCAAAGGTACGTCTTATAGGAATCAAGGGAAATGAATCGACCAAAAGCTACGTCTTTTAAGAATCAAAGGGGATGACTCGACCAAAAGATATGTCTTATAGGAATCCAAGGGGATGACTCGACTAAAAGGTACGTCTTATAGGAATCAAAGTGGATTACTCGACTAAAAGGTACGTCTTATAAGAATCAAGGGAAATGACTCGACTAAAAGGTACGTCTTATAGGAATCAAAGGGGATGACTCGACTAAAAGGTACGTCTTATAGGAATCAAAGGGGATGACTCGACTAAAAGGTACGTATTCTAGGGGTCAACGTGGATGACTCGACTAAAAGGTACGTCTTATAGGAATCAAAGGAAATTATTCGACTAAAAGGAACGTCTTGTAGGAATCAAAGGAAATGACTCGACTAAAAGGTACGTCTTATAGGAATCAAAGGTGATGACTCGACTAAAAGGTACGTCTTATAGGAATCAAGTGAAATGACTCGACTAAAAGGTACGTCTTCTAGGAATCAAAGGAAATGGCTCGACTAAAAGGTACGTCTTATAGGAATCAAAGGAGATGACTCGACTAAAAGGTACGTCTTATGGGAATCAAAGGGGAGGACTCGACTAAAAGATACGTCTTATAGGAATCAAGGGAAATGACTCGACTAAAAGGTACGTCTTCAAGGAATCAAAGGAAATGACTCAACTAAAAGGTACGTCTTATAGGAATCAAAGGGGATGACTCGACTAAAAGGTACGTATTCTAGGGGTCAACGTGGATGACTCGACTAAAAGGTACGTCTTATAGGAATCAAAGGAAATTATTCGACTAAAAGGCACGTCTTGTAGGAATCAAAGGAAATGACTCGACTAAAAGGTACGTCTTATAGGAATCAAAGGTGATGACTCGACTAAAAGGTACGTCTTACAGGAATCAAGTGAAATGACTCGACTAAAAGGTACGTCTTCTAGGAATCAAAGGAAATGGCTCGACTAAAAGGTACGTCTTAGAGGAATCAAAGGAGATGACTCGACTAAAAGGTACGTCTTATAGGAATCAAAGGGGAGGACTCGACTAAAAGGTACGTCTTATAGGAATCAAGGGAAATGACTCGACTAAAAGGTACGTCTTCAAGGAATCAAAGGAAATGACTCAACTAAAAGGTACGTCTTATAGGAATCAAAGGGGATGACTCGACTAAAAGGTACGTATTCTAGGGGTCAACGTGGATGACTCGACTAAAAGGTACGTCTTATAGGAATCAAAGGAAATTATTTGACTAAAAGGTACGTCTTGTAGGAATCAAAGGGAATGACTCGACTAAAAGGTACGCCTTATAGGAATCAAAGGGGATGACTCGACTAAAAGGTACGTCTTATAGGAATCAAAGGGGCTAACTCGACTAAAAGGTACGTCTTATAGGAATTAAGCGAAATGACTCGACTAAAAGGCACATCTTTTAGGAATCAATGGGGATGATTCGACTAAAAGGTACGTCTTATAGGAATCAAAGGGGATGACTCGACCAAAAGGTACGTCCTATAGGAATCCAAGGGGATGACTCGACTAAATGGTACGTCATATAGGAATCAAAGTGGGTGACTCGACTAAATGGTATGTCTTATAGGAATCAAACGAAATGACTCGACTAAAAGGTACGTCTTATAGGAATCAAAGGGGATGACTCGACTCAAAGGTACGTCTTATAGGAATCAAGGGAAATGAATCGACCAAAAGCTACGTCTTTTAAGAATCAAAGGGGATGACTCGACCAAAAGATATGTCTTATAGGAATCCAAGGGGATGACTCGACTAAAAGGTACGTCTTATAGAAATCAAAGTGGATTACTCGACTAAAAGGTACGTCTTATAGGAATCAAAGGGGATGACTCGACTAAAAGATACGTCTTATAGGAATCAAGGGAAATGACTCGACTAAAAGGTACGTCTTCAAGGAATCAAAGGAAATGACTCAACTAAAAGGTACGTCTTATAGGAATCAAGAGCTATAACTCGACTAAAAGGTATGTCTTATAGGAATCAAAGGGGATGACTCGACTAAAAGGTACGTCTTATTGGAATCAAATGGAATGACTTGACTAAAAGATACATCTTAAAGGAATCAAGGGAAATGATTCGACTTAAAGGTACGTCTTCGAGGAATCAAAGGTGATGACTCGACTAAAAGGTACATCTTATAGGAATCTAAAGGGATGACTCGACTAAAAAGTATGTCTTATAGGAATCAAAGGGGATGACTCGACTAAAAGGTACGTCTTATAGGAATAAAGGGAAATGACTTGACTAAAAGATACGTCTTCTAGGAATCAAATGGGATGACTCGACTAAAAGGTACGTCTTATAGGAATCAAAGGGGATGACTCGACTAAAAGGTACGTCTTATAGGAATCAAAGGGGAAGACTCAACTAAAAGGTACGTCTTATAGGAATGAAGTGAAATGACTCGACTAAACGGTACGTCTTCAAGGAATCAATGGGGATGACTCGACTAAAAGGTACGTCTTATAGGTATCAAAGGGGATGACTCGACTAAAAGGTACGTTTTATAGGAATCAAAGGGAATGACTCGACTAAAAGGTACGTCTTATAGGAATCAAGGGAAATGACTCGACTAAAAGGTACGTTTTTAAGGAATCAAAGGAAATAACTCAACTAAAAGGTACGTCTTATAGGAATCATAGGAGATGACTCAACTAATAGGTACATCTTATAGGAATCTAAGGGGAAGACTCGACTAAAAGGTACGTCTTATAGGAATCAAGAGAAATGACTCGACTAAAATGTACGTCTCCAAGGAATAAAAGGAAATGACTCAACTAAAAGATACGTCTTATAGGAATCAAAGGGGATGACTCGACTAAAAGGTACGTCTTATAGGAATCAAAGGGGATGACTCGACTAAAAGGAACGTCTTATAGGAATCAAAGGAAATGACTCGACTAAAAGGTACGTATTCTAGGGGTCTAAGGGGATGACTCGACTAAAAGGTACGTCTTATAGGAATCAAAGGAGTTGACTCGACTAAAAGATACGTCTTATAGGAATCAAAGGGGATGACTCGACTAAAAGGTATGTCTTATAGGAATAAAAAGGGATGACTCGACTAAAAGATACGTCTTATAGGAATCAAAGGGGATGACTCGACTAAAAGGTACGTCATATAGGAATCATGGGGAATGACTCGACTAAAAGGTACGTATTCCAGGGGTCGAAGGGGATGACTCGACTACAAGGTACGTCTTATAAGAATTAAAGGGGATGACTCGACTAAAAGGTACGTCTTATAGGAATCAAAGGGGATGACTCGACTAAAAGGTATGTCTTATAGGAATCAAAAGGGATGACTCGACTAAAAGATCCGTCTTATAGGAATCAAAGGAAATGAATCGACTAAAAGGTACGTCTTCTAGGGGTCAAAAGGGATGACTCGACTAAAAGGTACGTCTGCTAGGGGTCATGGGAGAATGATTCGACTAAAAGGTACGTCTTATAGGAATTAAGAGGTATAACTCAACTAAAAGGTATGTCTTATAGGAATCAAAGGGGATGACTCGACTAAAAGGTACGTCTTATTGGAATAAAAGGAAATGACTCGACTAAAAGGTACGTCTTAAAGGAATCAAGGGAAATGACTCGACTTAAAGGTACGTCTTCTAGGAATCAAAGGGGATGACTCGACTAAAAGTTACGTCATATAGGAATCAAAAGGGATGACTCGACTGAAAAGTACGTCTTATAGGAATCAAAGGGGATGACTCGACTAAAAGGTACGTCTTATAGGAATCAAGGGAAATGACTCGACTAAAAGGTACGTCATCTAGGAATCAAATGGGATGACTCGACTAAAAGGTACGTCTAATAGGAATCAAAGGGGATGACTCGACAAAAAGGTACGTCTTATAGGAATCAAAGGGGAAGACTCGACTAAAAGGTACGTCTTATAGGAATGAAGTGAAATGACTCGACTAAAAGGTACGTCTTCAAGGAATCAAAGGAAATGACTCAACTAAAAGGTACGTTTTATAGGAATCAAAGGAGATGACTCGACTAAAAGGTACGTCTTATAGGAATCAAAGGGGATGACTCGACTAAAAGGTAGGTCTTATAGGAATCAAGGGAAATGACTCGACTAAAAGGTACGTCTTCTAGGAATCAAAGGAAATGACTCAACAATAAGGTACGTTTTATAGGAATCAAGGGAAATGACTCGACTAAAAGGTACGTCTTCTAGGGGTCAAAGGGGATGACTCGACTAAAAGGTGCGTCTGCTAGGGGTCAAGGGGGAATGATTCGACTAAAAGGTACGTCTTATAGGAATCAAGAGGTATAACTCTACTAAATGGTATGTCTTATAGGAATCAAAGGGGATGAATCGACTAAAAGGTACGTCTTATTGGAATCAATGGGGATGACTCGACTAAACGGTACGTCTTATTGGAATCAAAGGGAATGACTCGACTAAAAGGTACGTCATATAGGAATCAAAGGGGATGACTAGACTAAAAGGTACGTCTTATAGGAATCAAGGGAAATGACTCGACTAAAAGATACGTCTTCTAGGAATCAAATGGGATGACTCGACTAAAAGGGACGTCTTATAGGAATCAAAGGGATGACTCGACTAAAATGTTCGTCTTATAGGAATCAAAGGGGATGACTCGACTAAAAGGTACGTCTTATAGGAATCAAGTGAAATGGCTCGACTCAAAAGTACGTCTTCTAGGAATCAAAGGAAATGACTCGACTAAAAGGTACGTCTTATAGGAATCAAAGGGGATGACTCGACTAAAAGATACGTCTTATAGGAATCAAGGGAAATGACTCGACTAAAAGGTACGTCTTCAAGGAATCAAAGGAAATGACTCAACTAAAAGGTACGTGATATAGGAATCAAAGGGGATGACTCGACTAAAAGGTACGTCTTCTAGGGGTCAAAGTGGATGACTCGACTAAAAGGTACGTCTTATAGGAATCAAAGGAAATGACTCGACTAAAAGGTACGTCTTCTTGGGGTCAAAGGGGATGACTCGACTAAAACGTACGTCTTATAGGAATCAAAGGGGATGACTCGACTAAAAGGTACGTCTTATAGGAATCAAAGGGGATGACTCGACTAAAAGGTACGTCTTATAGGAATCAAAGGGCATGACTCGACTAAAAGGTACGTCTTATAGGAATCAAGGGAAATGACTTAACTAAAAGGTATGTCTTCTAGGAATCAAAGGGGATGACTCGACTAAAAGGTACGACTTATAGGAATCAAAGGGGATGACTCGACTAAAAGGTACGTCTTATAGGAATAAAAGGGGATGACTCGACTAAAAGGTACGTCTTTTAGGAATCAAGTTAAATGACTCGACTAAAAGGTACGTCTTCTAGGAATCAAAGGAAATGACTTAACTAAAAGGTACGTCTTCTAGGAATCAAAGTGGATGCCTCGACTAAAAGGTACGTCTTCTAGAAATCAAAGGAGATGACTCGACTAATAGGTACGTCTTATAGGAATCAAAGGGGATGACTGGACTAAAACGTACATCTTATAGGAATCAAGGGAAATGACTCGACTAAAAGGTACGTCTTCAAAGAATCAAAGGAAATGACTCTACTAAAAGGTACATCTTATAGGAATCAAAGGGGATGACTCGACTAAAATATATGTATTCTAGGGGTCAAAGAGGATGACTCGACTAAAAGGAAAGTCTTATAGGAATCAAAGGAAATGACTCGACTAAAAGGTACGTCTTATAGGAATCAAAGGAAATGAGTCGACTAAAAGGTACGTCTTCTAGGGGTCAAAGGGGATGACTTGACTAAAAGGTACGTCTTATAGGAATCAAAGGGGATGACTCGACTCAAAGGTACGTCTTATAGGAATCAAGGGAAATGACTCAACTAAAACGTACGTCTTATAGGAATCAAAGGAGATGACTCGACTAAATGGTACGTCTTATAGGAATCAAAGGAAATGACTCGTCTAAAAGCTACGTCTTCTAGGGATCAAAGGGGATGACTCGACTAAAAGGTACGTCTTATAGGAATCAAAAGGGATGACTCGACTAAAAGATACTTCTTATAGGAATCAAAGGAAATGACTCGACTAAAAGGTACATCTTCTAGGGGTCAAAGGGGATGACTCGGCTAAAAGGTACGTCTTCTAGGGATCAAGGGGGAATGATTCGACTAAAAGGTATGTCTTATAGGAATCAAAGGGGATGACTCGACTAAAAGGTACGTCATATAGGAATCAAAGGGAATGACTCGACAAAAGGTATGACTTAAAGGAATCAAGGGAATTGACTCGACTAAAAGGTACATCTTCTAGGAATCAAAGGGGATGACTCGACTAAAAGGTACGTCTTATAGGCATCAAAGGGGATGACTCGACTCAAAGGTACGTCTTATAGGAATCAAGGGAAATGAATCGACCAAAAGGTACGTCTTTTAGGAATCAAAGGGGATGACTCGACCAAAAGGTATGTCGATTAGGAATCCAAGGGGATGACTCGACTAAAAAGTACGTCTTATAGGAATCAAAGTGGATTACTCGACTAAAAGGTACGTCTTATAAGAATTAATGGAAATGACTCGACTAAAAGGTACGTCTTATAGGAATCAAAGGGGATGACTCGACTAAAAGGTACGTCTTATAGGAATCAAAGGGGATGACTAGACTAAAAGGTACGTCTTATAGGAATCAAAGGAAATGACTCGACAAAAAAGTACGTCTTCTAGGGGTCAAAGGGGATGACTTGACTAAAAGGTACATCTTAGAGTAATCAAAGGGGATAACTCGACTAAAAGGTACGTCTTCTAGGAATCAAAGGGGATGACTCGACTAAAAGGTACGTCTTATAGGAAACAAAGGGGATAAATCGACTAAAAGGTACGTCTTATAGGAATCAAAGGGGATGACTCGACTAAAAGGTACGTTTTATAGTAATTAAAGGGGATGACTCAACTAAAAGGTACGTCTTATAGGAATCAAGGGAAATGACTCGACTAAAAGGTACATTTTCTAGGAATCAAAGGAAATGACTCAACTAAAAGCTACGTCTTATAGCAATCAAAGGAGATGACTCAACTAAAAGGTACGTATTATAGGAATCAAAGGTGATGACTCGACAAAAAGGTACGTCTTATAGGAATCCAAGAGGATGACTCGACTAAAAGGTATGTCTTATAGGAATCAAAGTGGATGACTCGACTAAATGGTATGTCTTATAGGAATCAAATGAAATGACTCGACTAAAAGGTACGTCTTATAGGAATCAAAGGGGATGACTCAACTAAAAGGTAAGTCTTATAGGAATCAAAGGGGATGACACGACTAAAAGGTATGTTTTATAAGAATCAAAGGGGATGACTTGACTAAAAGGTACGTCTTATATGAATCAAGGGAACTGACTCGACTAAAAGGTACGTTTTCTAGGAATCAAAGGAAATAACTCAACTAAAAGGTACGTTTTACAAGAATCAAAGGGGATGACTCGACTAAAAGGTACGTCTTCTAGGAATCAAATGGGATGACTCGACTAAAAGGTACGTCTTATAGGAATCAAAGGAAATGACTCGACTAAAAGGTACGTCTTCTTGGGGTCAAAGGGGATGACTCGACTAAAACGTACGTCTTATAGGAATCAAAGGGGATGACTCGACTAAAAGGTACGTCTTATAGGAATCAAAGGGGATGACTCGACTAAAAGGTACGTCTTATAGGAATCAAAGGGCATGACTCGACTAAAAGGTACGTCTTATAGGAATCAAGGGAAATGACTTAACTAAAAGGTATGTCTTCTAGGAATCAAAGGGGATGACTCGACTAAAAGGTACGACTTATAGGAATCAAAGGGGATGACTCGACTAAAAGGTACGTCTTATAGGAATAAAAGGGGATGACTCGACTAAAAGGTACGTCTTTTAGGAATCAAGTTAAATGACTCGACTAAAAGGTACGTCTTCTAGGAATCAAAGGAAATGACTTAACTAAAAGGTACGTCTTCTAGGAATCAAAGTGGATGCCTCGACTAAAAGGTACGTCTTCTAGAAATCAAAGGAGATGACTCGACTAATAGGTACGTCTTATAGGAATCAAAGGGGATGACTGGACTAAAACGTACATCTTATAGGAATCAAGGGAAATGACTCGACTAAAAGGTACGTCTTCAAAGAATCAAAGGAAATGACTCTACTAAAAGGTACATCTTATAGGAATCAAAGGGGATGACTCGACTAAAATATATGTATTCTAGGGGTCAAAGAGGATGACTCGACTAAAAGGAAAGTCTTATAGGAATCAAAGGAAATGACTCGACTAAAAGGTACGTCTTATAGGAATCAAAGGAAATGAGTCGACTAAAAGGTACGTCTTCTAGGGGTCAAAGGGGATGACTTGACTAAAAGGTACGTCTTATAGGAATCAAAGGGGATGACTCGACTCAAAGGTACGTCTTATAGGAATCAAGGGAAATGACTCAACTAAAACGTACGTCTTATAGGAATCAAAGGAGATGACTCGACTAAATGGTACGTCTTATAGGAATCAAAGGAAATGACTCGTCTAAAAGCTACGTCTTCTAGGGATCAAAGGGGATGACTCGACTAAAAGGTACGTCTTATAGGAATCAAAAGGGATGACTCGACTAAAAGATACTTCTTATAGGAATCAAAGGAAATGACTCGACTAAAAGGTACATCTTCTAGGGGTCAAAGGGGATGACTCGGCTAAAAGGTACGTCTTCTAGGGATCAAGGGGGAATGATTCGACTAAAAGGTATGTCTTATAGGAATCAAAGGGGATGACTCGACTAAAAGGTACGTCATATAGGAATCAAAGGGAATGACTCGACAAAAGGTATGACTTAAAGGAATCAAGGGAATTGACTCGACTAAAAGGTACATCTTCTAGGAATCAAAGGGGATGACTCGACTAAAAGGTACGTCTTATAGGCATCAAAGGGGATGACTCGACTCAAAGGTACGTCTTATAGGAATCAAGGGAAATGAATCGACCAAAAGGTACGTCTTTTAGGAATCAAAGGGGATGACTCGACCAAAAGGTATGTCGATTAGGAATCCAAGGGGATGACTCGACTAAAAAGTACGTCTTATAGGAATCAAAGTGGATTACTCGACTAAAAGGTACGTCTTATAAGAATTAATGGAAATGACTCGACTAAAAGGTACGTCTTATAGGAATCAAAGGGGATGACTCGACTAAAAGGTACGTCTTATAGGAATCAAAGGGGATGACTAGACTAAAAGGTACGTCTTATAGGAATCAAAGGAAATGACTCGACAAAAAAGTACGTCTTCTAGGGGTCAAAGGGGATGACTTGACTAAAAGGTACATCTTAGAGTAATCAAAGGGGATAACTCGACTAAAAGGTACGTCTTCTAGGAATCAAAGGGGATGACTCGACTAAAAGGTACGTCTTATAGGAAACAAAGGGGATAAATCGACTAAAAGGTACGTCTTATAGGAATCAAAGGGGATGACTCGACTAAAAGGTACGTTTTATAGTAATTAAAGGGGATGACTCAACTAAAAGGTACGTCTTATAGGAATCAAGGGAAATGACTCGACTAAAAGGTACATTTTCTAGGAATCAAAGGAAATGACTCAACTAAAAGCTACGTCTTATAGCAATCAAAGGAGATGACTCAACTAAAAGGTACGTATTATAGGAATCAAAGGTGATGACTCGACAAAAAGGTACGTCTTATAGGAATCCAAGAGGATGACTCGACTAAAAGGTATGTCTTATAGGAATCAAAGTGGATGACTCGACTAAATGGTATGTCTTATAGGAATCAAATGAAATGACTCGACTAAAAGGTACGTCTTATAGGAATCAAAGGGGATGACTCAACTAAAAGGTAAGTCTTATAGGAATCAAAGGGGATGACACGACTAAAAGGTATGTTTTATAAGAATCAAAGGGGATGACTTGACTAAAAGGTACGTCTTATATGAATCAAGGGAACTGACTCGACTAAAAGGTACGTTTTCTAGGAATCAAAGGAAATAACTCAACTAAAAGGTACGTTTTACAAGAATCAAAGGGGATGACTCGACTAAAAGGTACGTCTTCTAGGAATCAAATGGGATGACTCGACTAAATGGTACATCTTATAGGAATCAAAGGAAATGAATCGACTAAAAGGTACGTCTTATAGGAATCAAAGGAAATGAATCGACTAAAAGGTACGTCTTCTAGGGGTCAAAAGGGATGACTCGACTAAAAGGTACGTCTGCTAGGGGTCATGGGAGAATGATTCGACTAAAAGGTACGTCTTATAGGAATTAAGAGGTATAACTCAACTAAAAGGTATGTCTTATAGGAATCAAAGGGGATGACTCGACTAAAAGGTACGTCTTATTGGAATAAAAGGAAATGACTCGACTAAAAGGTACGTCTTAAAGGAATCAAGGGAAATGACTCGACTTAAAGGTACGTCTTCTAGGAATCAAAGGGGATGACTCGACTAAAAGTTACGTCATATAGGAATCAAAAGGGATGACTCGACTGAAAAGTACGTCTTATAGGAATCAAAGGGGATGACTCGACTAAAAGGTACGTCTTATAGGAATCAAGGGAAATGACTCGACTAAAAGGTACGTCATCTAGGAATCAAATGGGATGACTCGACTAAAAGGTACGTCTAATAGGAATCAAAGGGGATGACTCGACAAAAAGGTACGTCTTATAGGAATCAAAGGGGAAGACTCGACTAAAAGGTACGTCTTATAGGAATGAAGTGAAATGACTCGACTAAAAGGTACGTCTTCAAGGAATCAAAGGAAATGACTCAACTAAAAGGTACGTTTTATAGGAATCAAAGGAGATGACTCGACTAAAAGGTACGTCTTATAGGAATCAAAGGGGATGACTCGACTAAAACGTAGGTCTTATAGGAATCAAGGGAAATGACTCGACTAAAAGGTACGTCTTCTAGGAATCAAAGGAAATGACTCAACAATAAGGTACGTTTTATAGGAATCAAGGGAAATGACTCGACTAAAAGGTACGTCTTCTAGGGGTCAAAGGGGATGACTCGACTAAAAGGTGCGTCTGCTAGGGGTCAAGGGGGAATGATTCGACTAAAAGGTACGTCTTATAGGAATCAAGAGGTATAACTCTACTAAATGGTATGTCTTATAGGAATCAAAGGGGATGACTCGACTAAACGGTACGTCTTATTGGAATCAAAGGGAATGACTCGACTAAAAGGTACGTCATATAGGAATCAAAGGGGATGACTAGACTAAAAGGTACGTCTTATAGGAATCAAGGGAAATGACTCGACTAAAAGATACGTCTTCTAGGAATCAAATGGGATGACTCGACTAAAAGGGACGTCTTATAGGAATCAAAGGGATGACTCGACTAAAATGTTCGTCTTATAGGAATCAAAGGGGATGACTCGACTAAAAGGTACGTCTTATAGGAATCAAGTGAAATGGCTCGACTCAAAAGTACGTCTTCTAGGAATCAAAGGAAATGACTCGACTAAAAGGTACGTCTTATAGGAATCAAAGGGGATGACTCGACTAAAAGATACGTCTTATAGGAATCAAGGGAAATGACTCGACTAAAAGGTACGTCTTCAAGGAATCAAAGGAAATGACTCAACTAAAAGGTACGTGATATAGGAATCAAAGGGGATGACTCGACTAAAAGGTACGTCTTCTAGGGGTCAAAGTGGATGACTCGACTAAAAGGTACGTCTTATAGGAATCAAAGGAAATGACTCGACTAAAAGGTACGTCTTCTTGGGGTCAAAGGGGATGACTCGACTAAAACGTACGTCTTATAGGAATCAAAGGGGATGACTCGACTAAAAGGTACGTCTTATAGGAATCAAAGGGGATGACTCGACTAAAAGGTACGTCTTATAGGAATCAAAGGGCATGACTCGACTAAAAGGTACGTCTTATAGGAATCAAGGGAAATGACTTGACTAAAAGGTATGTCTTCTAGGAATCAAAGGGGATGACTCGACTAAAAGGTACGACTTATAGGAATCAAAGGGGATGACTCGACTAAAAGGTACGTCTTATAGGAATAAAAGGGGATGACTCGACTAAAAGGTACGTCTTTTAGGAATCAAGTTAAATGACTCGACTAAAAGGTACGTCTTCTAGGAATCAAAGGAAATGACTTAACTAAAAGGTACGTCTTCTAGGAATCAAAGTGGATGCCTCGACTAAAAGGTACGTCTTCTAGAAATCAAAGGAGATGACTCGACTAATAGGTACGTCTTATAGGAATCAAAGGGGATGACTGGACTAAAACGTACATCTTATAGGAATCAAGGGAAATGACTCGACTAAAAGGTACGTCTTCAAAGAATCAAAGGAAATGACTCTACTAAAAGGTACATCTTATAGGAATCAAAGGGGATGACTCGACTAAAATATATGTATTCTAGGGGTCAAAGAGGATGACTCGACTAAAAGGAAAGTCTTATAGGAATCAAAGGAAATGACTCGACTAAAAGGTACGTCTTATAGGAATCAAAGGAAATGAGTCGACTAAAAGGTACGTCTTCTAGGGGTCAAAGGGGATGACTTGACTAAAAGGTACGTCTTATAGGAATCAAAGGGGATGACTCGACTCAAAGGTACGTCTTATAGGAATCAAGGGAAATGACTCAACTAAAACGTACGTCTTATAGGAATCAAAGGAGATGACTCGACTAAATGGTACGTCTTATAGGAATCAAAGGAAATGACTCGTCTAAAAGCTACGTCTTCTAGGGATCAAAGGGGATGACTCGACTAAAAGGTACGTCTTATAGGAATCAAAAGGGATGACTCGACTAAAAGATACTTCTTATAGGAATCAAAGGAAATGACTCGACTAAAAGGTACATCTTCTAGGGGTCAAAGGGGATGACTCGGCTAAAAGGTACGTCTTCTAGGGATCAAGGGGGAATGATTCGACTAAAAGGTATGTCTTATAGGAATCAAAGGGGATGACTCGACTAAAAGGTACGTCATATAGGAATCAAAGGGAATGACTCGACAAAAGGTATGACTTAAAGGAATCAAGGGAATTGACTCAACTAAAAGGTACATCTTCTAGGAATCAAAGGGGATGACTCGACTAAAAGGTACGTCTTATAGGCATCAAAGGGGATGACTCGACTCAAAGGTACGTCTTATAGGAATCAAGGGAAATGAATCGACCAAAAGGTACGTCTTTTAGGAATCAAAGGGGATGACTCGACCAAAAGGTATGTCGATTAGGAATCCAAGGGGATGACTCGACTAAAAAGTACGTCTTATAGGAATCAAAGTGGATTACTCGACTAAAAGGTACGTCTTATAAGAATTAATGGAAATGACTCGACTAAAAGGTACGTCTTATAGGAATCAAAGGGGATGACTCGACTAAAAGGTACGTCTTATAGGAATCAAAGGGGATGACTAGACTAAAAGGTACGTCTTATAGGAATCAAAGGAAATGACTCGACAAAAAAGTACGTCTTCTAGGGGTCAAAGGGGATGACTTGACTAAAAGGTACATCTTAGAGTAATCAAAGGGGATAACTCGACTAAAAGGTACGTCTTCTAGGAATCAAAGGGGATGACTCGACTAAAAGGTACGTCTTATAGGAAACAAAGGGGATAAATCGACTAAAAGGTACGTCTTATAGGAATCAAAGGGGATGACTCGACTAAAAGGTACGTTTTATAGTAATTAAAGGGGATGACTCAACTAAAAGGTACGTCTTATAGGAATCAAGGGAAATGACTCGACTAAAAGGTACATTTTCTAGGAATCAAAGGAAATGACTCAACTAAAAGCTACGTCTTATAGCAATCAAAGGAGATGACTCAACTAAAAGGTACGTATTATAGGAATCAAAGGTGATGACTCGACAAAAAGGTACGTCTTATAGGAATCCAAGAGGATGACTCGACTAAAAGGTATGTCTTATAGGAATCAAAGTGGATGACTCGACTAAATGGTATGTCTTATAGGAATCAAATGAAATGACTCGACTAAAAGGTACGTCTTATAGGAATCAAAGGGGATGACTCAACTAAAAGGTAAGTCTTATAGGAATCAAAGGGGATGACACGACTAAAAGGTATGTTTTATAAGAATCAAAGGGGATGACTTGACTAAAAGGTACGTCTTATATGAATCAAGGGAACTGACTCGACTAAAAGGTACGTTTTCTAGGAATCAAAGGAAATAACTCAACTAAAAGGTACGTTTTACAAGAATCAAAGGGGATGACTCGACTAAAAGGTACGTCTTCTAGGAATCAAATGGGATGACTCGACTAAATGGTACATCTTATAGGAATCAAAGGAAATGACTCGACTAAAAGGTACATCTTCTAGGGGTCAAAGGGGATGACTCGACTAAAAGGTACGTCTTCTAGGGGTCAAGGGGGATTGATTCGACTAAAAGGTACGTGTTATAGGAATAAAGAGGTATAACTCAACTAAAAGGTATGTCTTATAGGAATCAAAGGGTATGACTCGACTAAAAGGTACGTCTGATAGGAATCAAAGGGAATGACTCGACTAAAAGGTACGTCTTAAAGAAATCAAGGGAAATGACTCGACTAAATGGTACGTCTTCTAGGAATCAAAGGGGATGACTCGACTAAAAGGTACGTCTTATAGGAATCAAAGGGGATGACTCGACTAAAAGGTACGTCTTATAGGAATCAAAGGGCATGACTCGACTAAAAGGTACGTCTTATAGGAATCAAGGGAAATGACTTGACTAAAAGGTATGTCTTCTAGGAATCAAAGGGGATGACTCGACTAAAAGGTACGACTTATAGGAATCAAAGGGGATGACTCGACTAAAAGGTACGTCTTATAGGAATCAAAGGGGATGACTCGACTAAAAGGTACGTCTTTTAGGAATCAAGTTAAATGACTCGACTAAAAGGTACGTCTTCTAGGAATCAAAGGAAATGACTTAACTAAAAGGTACGTCTTCTAGGAATCAAATAGGATGCCTCGACTAAAAGGTACGTCTTCTAGAAATCAAAGGAGATGACTCGACTAATAGGTACGTCTTATAGGAATCAAAGGGGATGACTGGACTAAAACGTACATCTTATAGGAATCAAGGGAAATGACTCTACTAAAAGGTACGTCTTCAAAGAATCAAAGGAAATGACTCTACTAAAAGGTACATCTTATAGGAATCAAAGGGGATGACTCGACTAAAATATATGTATTCTAGGGGTCAAAGAGGATGACTCGACTAAAAGGAAAGTCTTATAGGAATCAAAGGAAATGACTCGACTAAAAGGTACGTCTTATAGGAATCAAAGGAAATGAGTCGACTAAAAGGTACGTCTTCTAGGGGTCAAAGGGGATGACTTGACTAAAAGGTACGTCTTATAGGAATCAAAGGGGATGACTCGACTCAAAGGTACGTCTTATAGGAATCAAGGGAAATGACTCAACTAAAACGTACGTCTTATAGGAATCAAAGGAGATGACTCGACTAAATGGTACATCATATAGGAATCAAAGGAAATGACTCGTCTAAAAGCTACGTCTTCTAGGGATCAAAGGGGATGACACGACTAAAAGGTATGTTTTATAAGAATCAAAGGGGATGACTTGACTAAAAGGTACGTCTTATATGAATCAAGGGAACTGACTCGACTAAAAGGTACGTTTTCTAGGAATCAAAGGAAATAACTCAACTAAAAGGTACGTTTTATAAGAATCAAAGGGGATGACTCGACTAAAAGGTACGTCTTCTAGGAATCAAATGGGATGACTCGACTAAATGGTACATCTTATAGGAATCAAAGGAAATGACTCGACTAAAAGGTACATCTTCTAGGGGTCAAAGGGGATGACTCGACTAAAAGGTACGTCTTCTAGGGGTCAAGGGGGATTGATTCGACTAAAAGGTACGTGTTATAGGAATAAAGAGGTATAACTCAACTAAAAGGTATGTCTTATAGGAATCAAAGGGTATGACTCGACTAAAAGGTACGTCTGATAGGAATCAAAGGGAATGACTCGACTAAAAGGTACGTCTTAAAGAAATCAAGGGAAATGACTCGACTAAAAGGTACGTCTTCTAGGAATCAAAGGGGATGACTCGACTAAAAGGTACGTCTTATAGGAATCAAAGGGGATGACTCGACTAAAAGGTACGTCTTATAGGAATCAAAGGGCATGACTCGACTAAAAGGTACGTCTTATAGGAATCAAGGGAAATGACTTGACTAAAAGGTATGTCTTCTAGGAATCAAAGGGGATGACTCGACTAAAAGGTACGACTTATAGGAATCAAAGGGGATGACTCGACTAAAAGGTACGTCTTATAGGAATCAAAGGGGATGACTCGACTAAAAGGTACGTCTTTTAGGAATCAAGTTAAATGACTCGACTAAAAGGTACGTCTTCTAGGAATCAAAGGAAATGACTTAACTAAAAGGTACGTCTTCTAGGAATCAAAGAGGATGCCTCGACTAAAAGGTACGTCTTCTAGAAATCAAAGGAGATGACTCGACTAATAGGTACGTCTTATAGGAATCAAAGGAGATGACTGGACTAAAACGTACATCTTATAGGAATCAAGGGAAATGACTCGACTAAAAGGTACGTCTTCAAAGAATCAAAGGAAATGACTCTACTAAAAGGTACATCTTATAGGAATCAAAGGGGATGACTCGACTAAAATATATGTATTCTAGGGGTCAAAGAGGATGACTCGACTAAAAGGAAAGTCTTATAGGAATCAAAGGAAATGACTCGACTAAAAGGTACGTCTTATAGGAATCAAAGGAAATGAGTCGACTAAAAGGTACGTCTTCTAGGGGTCAAAGGGGATGACTTGACTAAAAGGTACGTCTTATAGGAATCAAAGGGGATGACTCGACTCAAAGGTACGTCTTATAGGAATCAAGGGAAATGACTCAACTAAAACGTACGTCTTATAGGAATCAAAGGAGATGACTCGACTAAATGGTACATCTTATAGGAATCAAAGGAAATGACTCGTCTAAAAGCTACGTCTTCTAGGGATCAAAGGGGATGACTCGACTAAAAGGTACGTCTTATAGGAATCAAAAGGGATGACTCGACTAAAAGATACTTCTTATAGGAATCAAAGGAAATGACTCGACTAAAAGGTACATCTTCTAGGGGTCAAAGGGGATGACTCGGCTAAAAGGTACGTCTTCTAGGGATCAAGGGGGAATGATTCGACTAAAAGGTATGTCTTATAGGAATCAAAGGGGATGACTCGACAAAAAGGTACGTCATATAGGAATCAAAGGGAATGACTCGACAAAAGGTATGACTTAAAGGAATCAAGGGAAATGACTCGACTAAAAGGTACATCTTCTAGGAATCAAAGGGGATGACTCGACTAAAAGGTACGTCTTATAGGCATCAAAGGGGATGACTCGACTCTAAGGTACGTCTTATAGGAATCAAGGGAAATGAATCGACCAAAAGGTACGTCTTTTAGGAATCAAAGGGGATGACTCGACCAAAAGGTATGTCGATTAGGAATCCAAGGGGATGACTCGACTAAAAAGTACGTCTTATAGGAATCAAAGTGGATTACTCGACTAAAAGGTACGTCTTATAAGAATTAATGGAAATGACTCGACTAAAAGGTACGTCTTATAGGAATCAAAGGGGATGACTCGACTAAAAGGTACGTCTTATAGGAATCAAAGGGGATGACTAGACTAAAAGGTACGTCTTATAGGAATCAAAGGAAATGACTCGACAAAAAAGTACGTCTTCTAGGGGTCAAAGGGGATGACTTGACTAAAAGGTACGTCTTAGAGTAATCAAAGGGGATAACTCGACTAAAAGGTACGTCTTCTAGGAATCAAAGGGGATGACTCGACTAAAAGGTACGTCTTATAGGAATCAAAGGGGATAAATCGACTAAAAGGTACGTCTTATAGGAATCAAAGGGGATGACTCGACTAAAAGGTACGTTTTATAGTAATTAAAGGGGATGACTCAACTAAAAGGTACGTCTTATAGGAATCAAGGGAAATGACTCGACTAAAAGGTACATTTTCTAGGAATCAAAGGAAATGACTCAACTAAAAGCTACGTCTTATAGCAATCAAAGGAGATGACTCAACTAAAAGGTACGTATTATAGGAATCAAAGGTGATGACTCGACAAAAAGGTACGTCTTATAGGAATCCAAGAGGATGACTCGACTAAAAGGTATGTCTTATAGGAATCAAAGTGGATGACTCGACTAAATGGTATGTCTTATAGGAATCAAATGAAATGACTCGACTAAAAGGTACGTCTTATAGGAATCAAAGGGGATGACTCAACTAAAAGGTAAGTCTTATAGGAATCAAAGGGGATGACACGACTAAAAGGTATGTTTTATAAGAATCAAAGGGGATGACTTGACTAAAAGGTACGTCTTATATGAATCAAGGGAACTGACTCGACTAAAAGGTACGTTTTCTTGGAATCAAAGGAAATAACTCAACTAAAAGGTACGTTTTATAAGAATCAAAGGGGATGACTCGACTAAAAGGTACGTCTTCTAGGAATCAAATGGGATGACTCGACTAAATGGTACATCTTATAGGAATCAAAGGAAATGACTCGACTAAAAGGTACATCTTCTAGGGGTCAAAGGGGATGACTCGACTAAAAGGTACGTCTTCTAGGGGTCAAGGGGGAATGATTCGACTAAAAGGTACGTCTTATAGGAATCAAGAGGTATAACTCGACTAAAAGGTATGTCTTATAGGAATCAAAGGGGATGACTCGACTAAAAGGTACGTCTTTAGGAATCAAAGGGATGACTCGACTAAAAGATACTTCTTATAGGAATCAAAGGAAATGACTCGACTAAAAGGTACATCTTCTAGGGGTCAAAGGGGATGACTCGGCTAAAAGGTACGTCTTCTAGGGATCAAGGGGGAATGATTCGACTAAAAGGTATGTCTTATAGGAATCAAAGGGGATGACTCTACTAAAAGGTACATCTTATAGGAATCAAAGGGGATGACTCGACTAAAATATATGTATTCTAGGGGTCAAAGAGGATGACTCGACTAAAAGGAAAGTCTTATAGGAATCAAAGGAAATGACTCGACTAAAAGGTACGTCTTATAGGAATCAAAGGAAATGACTCGACTAAAAGGTACGTCTTCTAGGGGTCAAAGGGGATGACTTGACTAAAAGGTACGTCTTATAGGAATCAAAGGGGATGACTCGACTCAAAGGTACGTCTTATAGGAATCAAGGGAAATGACTCAACTAAGACGTACGTCTTATAGGAATCAAAGGAGATGACTCGACTAAATGGTACGTCTTATAGGAATCAAAGGAAATGACTCGTCTAAAAGGTACGTCTTCTAGGGATCAAAGGGGATGACTCGACTAAAAGGTACGTCTTATAGGAATCAAAAGGGATGACTCGACTAAAAGATACTTCTTATAGGAATCAAAGGAAAAGTCTCGACTAAAAGGTACATCTTCTAGGGGTCAAAGGGGATGACTCGGCTAAAAGGTACGTCTTCTAGGGATCAAGGGGGAATGATTCGACTAAAAGGTATGTCTTATAGGAATCGAAGGGGATGACTCGACTAAAAGGTACGTCATATAGGAATCAAAGGGAATGACTCGACAAAAGGTACGACTTAAAGGAATCAAGGGAAATGACTCGACTAAAAGGTACATCTTCTAGGAATCAAAGGGGATGACTCGACTAAAAGGTACGTCTTATAGGCATCAAAGGGGATGACTCGACTCAAAGGTACGTCTTATAGGAATCAAGGGAAATGAATCGACCAAAAGGTACGTCTTTTAGGAATCAAAGGGGATGACTCGACCAAAAGGTATGTCAATTAGGAATCCAAGGGGATGACTCGACTAAAAGGTACGTCTTATAGGAATCAAAGTGGATTACTCGACTAAAAGGTACGTCTTATAAGAATCAAGGGAAATTACTCGACTAAAAGGTACGTCTTATAGGAATCAAAGGGGATGACTCGACTAAAAGGTACGTCTTATAGGAATCAAAGGGGATGACTAGACTAAAAGGTACGTCTTATAGGAATCAAAGGAAATGACTCGACAAAAAAGTACGTCTTCTAGGGGTCAAAGGGGATGACTTGACTAAAAGGTACGTCTTAGAGGAATCAAAGGGGATAACTCGACTAAAAGGTACGTCTTCTAGGAATCAAAGGGGATGACTCTACTAAAACGTACGTCTTATAGGAATCAAAGGGGTTAAATCGACTAAAAGGTACGTCTTATAGGAATCAAAGGGGATGACTCGACTAAAAGGTACGTTTTATAGTAATTAAAGGGGATGACTCAACTAAAAGGTACGTCTTATAGGAATCAAGGGAAATGACTCGACTAAAAGGTACATTTTCTAGGAATCAAAGGAAATGACTCAACTAAAAGCTACGTCTTATAGCAATCAAAGGAGATGACTCAACTAAAAGGTACGTCTTATAGGAATCAAAGGGGATGACTCGACTAAAAGGTACGTCTTCTAGGAATCAAATGGGATGACTCGACTAAAAGGTACATCTTATAGGAATCAAAGGAAATGACTCGACTAAAAGGTACATCTTCTAGGGGTCAAAGGGGATGACTCGACTAAAAGGTACGTCTTCTAGGGGTCAAGGGGGAATGATTCGACTAAAAGGTACGTCTTATAGGAATCAAGAGGTATAACTCGACTAAAAGGTATGTCCTATAGGAATCAAAGGGGATGACTCGACTAAAAGGTACGTCTTTAGGAATCAAAGGGATGACTCGACTAAAAGATACTTCTTATAGGAATCAAAGGAAATGACTCGACTAAAAGGTACATCTTCTAGGGGTCAAAGGGGATGACTCGGCTAAAAGGTACGTCTTCTAGGGATCAAGGGGGAATGATTCGACTAAAAGGTATGTCTTATAGGAATCAAAGGGGATGACTCGACTAAAAGGTACGTCATATAGGAATCAAAGGGAATGACTCGACTAAAGGTACGACTTATAGGAATCAAGGGAAATGACTCAACTAAAAGGTAGATCTTCTAGGAATCAAAGGGGATGACTCGACTAAAAGGTACGTCTTATAGGCATCAAAGGGGATGACTCGACTCAAAGGTACGTCTTATAGGAATCAAGGGAAATGAATCGA
Source organism: Capsicum pubescens (assembly GCA_030864215.1). Classification (NCBI taxonomy): domain Eukaryota; kingdom Viridiplantae; phylum Streptophyta; class Magnoliopsida; order Solanales; family Solanaceae; genus Capsicum; species Capsicum pubescens. Next base: position 268,210,622 of record CM061545.1, on the reverse strand, counting down.
CCAAAAGGTACGTCTTTTAGGAATCAAAGGGGATGACTCGACCAAAAGGTATGTCTTATAGGAATCAAAGGGGATGACTCGACTAAAAGGTACGTCATATAGGAATCAAAGGGAATGACTCGACTAAAGGTACGACTTATAGGAATCAAGGGAAATGACTCGACTAAAAGGTACATCTTCTAAGAATCAAAGGGGATGACTCGACTAAAAGGTACGTCTTATAGGCATCAAAGGGGATGACTCGACTCAAAGGTACGTCTTATAGGAATCAAGGGAAATGAATCGACCAAAAGCTACGTCTTTTAAGAATCAAAGGGGATGACTCGACCAAAAGATATGTCTTATAGGAATCCAAGGGGATGACTCGACTAAAAGGTACGTCTTATAGGAATCAAAGTGGATTACTCGACTAAAAGGTACGTCTTATAAGAATCAAGGGAAATGACTCGACTAAAAGGTACGTCTTATAGGAATCAAAGGGGATGACTCGACTAAAAGGTACGTCTTATAGGAATCAAAGGGGATGACTCGACTAAAAGGTACGTATTCTAGGGGTCAACGTGGATGACTCGACTAAAAGGTACGTCTTATAGGAATCAAAGGAAATTATTCGACTAAAAGGAACGTCTTGTAGGAATCAAAGGAAATGACTCGACTAAAAGGTACGTCTTATAGGAATCAAAGGTGATGACTCGACTAAAAGGTACGTCTTATAGGAATCAAGTGAAATGACTCGACTAAAAGGTACGTCTTCTAGGAATCAAAGGAAATGGCTCGACTAAAAGGTACGTCTTATAGGAATCAAAGGAGATGACTCGACTAAAAGGTACGTCTTATGGGAATCAAAGGGGAGGACTCGACTAAAAGGTACGTCTTATAGGAATCAAGGGAAATGACTCGACTAAAAGGTACGTCTTCAAGGAATCAAAGGAAATGACTCAACTAAAAGGTACGTCTTATAGGAATCAAAGGGGATGACTCGACTAAAAGGTACGTATTCTAGGGGTCAACGTGGATGACTCGACTAAAAGGTACGTCTTATAGGAATCAAAGGAAATTATTCGACTAAAAGGCACGTCTTGTAGGAATCAAAGGAATTGACTCGACTAAAAGGTACGTCTTATAGGAATCAAAGGTGATGACTCGACTAAAAGGTACGTCTTACTGGAATCAAGTGAAATGACTCGACTAAAAGGTACGTCTTCTAGGAATCAAAGGAAATGGCTCGACTAAAAGGTACGTCTTAGAGGAATCAAAGGAGATGACTCGACTAAAAGGTACGTCTTATAGGAATCAACGGGGAGGACTCGACTAAAAGGTACGTCTTATAGGAATCAAGGGAAATGACTCGACTAAAAGGTACGTCTTCAAGGAATCAACGGAAATGACTCAACTAAAAGGTACGTCTTATAGGAATCAAAGGGGATGACTCGACTAAAAGGTACGTATTCTAGGGGTCAACGTGGATGACTCGACTAAAAGGTACGTCTTATAGGAATCAAAGGAAATTATTTGACTAAAAGGTACGTCTTGTAGGAATCAAAGGAAATGACTCGACTAAAAGGTACGTCTTCTAGGGTTAAAGGGGATGACTCGACTAAAAGGTACGCCTTATAGGAATCAAAGGGGATGACTCGACTAAAAGGTACGTCTTATAGGAATCAAAGGGGCTAACTCGACTAAAAGGTACGTCTTATAGGAATTAAGCGAAATGACTCGACTAAAAGGCACATCTTTTAGGAATCAATGGGGATGACTCGACTAAAAGGTACGTCTTATAGGAATCAAAGGGGATGACTCGACCAAAAGGTACGTCCTATAGGAATCCAAGGGGATGACTCGACTAAATGGTACGTCATATAGGAATCAAAGTGGGTGACTCGACTAAATGGTATGTCTTATAGGAATCAAACGAAATGACTCGACTAAAAGGTACGTCTTATAGGAATCAAAGGGGATGACTCGACTCAAAGGTACGTCTTATAGGAATCAAGGGAAATGAATCGACCAAAAGCTACGTCTTTTAAGAATCAAAGTGGATGACTCGACCAAAAGATATGTCTTATAGGAATCCAAGGGGATGACTCGACTAAAAGGTACGTCTTATAGAAATCAAAGTGGATTACTCGACTAAAAGGTACGTCTTATAAGAATCAAGGGAAATGACTCGACTAAAAGGTACGACTTATAGGAATCAAAGGGGATGACTCGACTAAAAGGTACGTCTTATAGGAATCAAAGGGGATGACTCGACTAAAAGGTACGTATTCTAGAGGTCAACGTGGATGACTCGACTAAAAGGTACGTCTTATAGGAATCAAAGGTAATTATTCGACTAAAAGGCACGTCTTGTAGGAATCAAAGGAAATGACTCGACTAAAAGGTACGTCTTATAGGAGTCAAAGGTGATGACTCGACTAAAAGGTACGTCTTATAGGAATCAAGTGAAATGACTCGACTAAAAGGTAAGTCTTCTAGGAATCAAAGGAAATGGCTCGACTAAAAGGTACGTCTTATAGGAATCAAAGGAGATGACTCGACTAAAAGGTACGTCTTATAGGAATCAAAGGGGAGGACTCGACTAAAAGGTACGTCTTCTAGGAATCAAGGGAAATGACTCGACTAAAAGGTACGTCTTCAAGGAATCAAAGGAAATGACTCAACTAAAAGGTACGTCTTATAGGAATCAAAGGGGATGACTCGACTAAAAGGTACGTATTCTAGGGGTCAACGTGGATGACTCGACTAAAAGGTACGTCTTATAGGAATCAAAGGAAATTATTCGACTAAAAGGCACGTCTTGTAGGAATCAAAGGAAATGACTCGACTAAAAGGTACGTCTTATAGGAATCAAAGGTGATGACTCGACTAAAAGGTACGTCTTATAGGAATCAAGTGAAATGACTCGACTAAAAGGTACGTCTTCTAGGAATCAAAGGAAATGGCTCGACTAAAAGGTACGTCTTATAGGAATCAAAGGAGATGACTCGACTAAAAGGTACGTCTTATAGGAATCAAAGGGGAGGACTCGACTAAAAGGTACGTCTTATAGGAATCAAGGGAAATGACTCGACTAAAAGGTACGTCTTCAAGGAATCAAAGGAAATGACTCAACTAAAAGGTACGTCTTATAGGAATCAAAGGGGATGACTCGACTAAAAGGTACGTATTATAGCAATCAAAGGAAATTATTCGACTAAAAGGTACGTCTTATAGGAATCAAAGGAAATGACTCGACTAAAAGGAACGTCTTCTAGGGTTAAAGGGGATGACTCGACTAAAAGGTACGCCTTATAGGAATCAAAGGGGATGACTCGACTAAAAGGTACGTCTTATAGGAATCAAAGGGGCTAACTCGACTAAAAGGTACGTCTTATAGGAATCAAGCGAAATGACTCGACTAAAAGGCACATCTTTTAGGAATCAATGGGGATGACTCGACTAAAAGGTACGTCTTATAGGAATCAAAGGGGATGACTCGACCAAAAGGTACGTCCTATAGGAATCCAAGGGGATGACTCGACTAAATGGTACGTCATATAGGAATCAAAGTGGGTGACTCGACTAAATGGTATGTCGTATAGGAATCAAACGAAATGACTCGACTAAAAGGTACGTCTTATAGGAATCAAAGGGGATGACTCAACTAAAAGGTAAGTCTTGTAGGAATCAAAGGGGATGACTAGACTAAAAGGTATGTTTTATAGGAATCAAAGGGGATGACTCGACTAAAAGGTACGTCTTATAGGAATCAAGGGAACTGACTCGACTAAAAGGTACGTTTTCTAGGAATCAAAGGAAATGACTCAACTAAAAGGTATGTCATATACGAATCAAAGGAGATGACTCAACTAAAAGGTACGTCTTATAGGAATCTAAGGGGATGACTCGACTTAAAGGTACGTCTTATAGGAATCAAGGGAAATGACTCGACTAAAAGCTACGTCTTCAAGGAATCAAAGGAAATGACTCAACTAAAAGGTACGTTTTATAGGAATCAAAGGGGATGACTCGACTAAAAGGTATGTCTTATAGGAATCAAAGGGGATGACTCAACTAAAAGGTACGTCTTATAGGAATCAAAGGAAATGACTCGACTAAAAGGTACGTATTCTAGGGGTCAAAGGGGATGACTCGACTAAAAGGTACGTCTTATAGGAATCAAAGGGGATGACTCAACTAAAAGGTATGTCTTATAGGAATCAAAAGGGATGACTCAACTAAAAGATACGTCATATAGGAATCAAAGGAAATGACTCGACTAAAAGGTACGTCTTCTAGGGGTCAAAGGGGATGACTCAACTAAAAGGTACGTCTTCTAGGGGTCAAGGGGGAAAGATTCGACTAAAAGGTACGTCTTATAGGAATCAAGAGGTATAACTCAACTAAAAGGTATGTCTTATAGGAATCAAAGGGGATGACTCGACTAAAAGGTACGTCTTATAGGAATCAAAGGGAATGACTCGACTAAATGGTACGTCTTAAAGGAATCAAGGGAAATGACTCGACTAAAAGGTACGTCTTCTAGGAATCAAAGGGGATGACTCGACTAAAAGGTACGTCTTATAGGAATCAAAGGGGATGACTAGACTAAAAGGTACGTCTTATAGGAATCAAAGGGGATGACTCGACTAAAAGGAACGTCTTATAGGAATCAAGGGAAATGACTAGACTAAAAGGTACGTCATCTAGGAATCAAAGGGGATGACTCGACTAAAAGGTACGTCTTCTAGGAATCAAAGGGGATGACTCGACTAAAAGGTACGTCTTATAGGAATCAAAGGGGATGACTCGACTAAAAGGTACGTCTTATAGGAATCAAAGGGGATGACTCGACTAAAAGGAACGTCTTATAGGAATCATGGGAAATGACTCGACTAAAAGGTACGTCTTCTAGGAATCAAAGGGGATGACTCGACTAAAAGATACGCTTATAGGAATCAAAGGGGATGACTCGACTAAAAGGTACGTCTTATAGGAATCAAGTTAAATGACTCGACTAAAAGGTACGTCTTCTAGGAATCAAAGGAAATGACTTAACTAAAAGGTACGTCTTATAGAAATCAAAGGAGATGACTCGACTAAAAGGTACGTCTTATAGGAATCAAAGGGGATGACTCGACTAAAAGGTTCATCTTATAGGAATCAAGGGAAATGACTCGACTAAAAGGTACGTCTTAAAAGAATCAAAGGAAATGACTCAACTAAAAGATACGTCTTATAGGAATCAAAGGTGATGACTCGACTAAAATATATGTATTCTAGGGGTCAAAGGGGATGACTCGACTAAAAGGTAAGTCTTATAGGAATCAAAGGAAATGACTCGACTAAAAGGTACGTCTAATAGGAATCAAGGGAACTAACTCGACTAAAAGGTACGTTTTCTAGGAATCAAAGGAAATGACTCAACTAAAAGGTACGTCATATACGAATCAAAGGAGATAACTCAACTAAAAGGTATGTCTTATAGGAATCTAAGGGGATGACTCGACTTAAAGGTACGTCTTATAGGAATCAAGGGAAATGACTCGACTAAAATCTACGTCTTCAAGGAATCAAAGGAAATGACTCAACTAAAAGGTACGTCTTATAGGAATCAAAGGGGATAACTCGACTAAAAGGTACGTCTTATAGGGATCAAAGGGGATGACTCAACTAAAAGGTACGTCTTATAGGAATCAAAGGAAATGACTCGACTAAAAGGTACGTATTCTAGGGGTCAAAGGGGATGACACGACTAAAAGGTACGTCTGATAGGAATCAAAGGGGATGACTCGACTAAAAGGTATGTCTTATAGGAATCAAAATGAATGACTCAACTAAAAGATACGTCATATAGGAATCAAAGGAAATGACTCGACTAAAAGGTACGTCTTCTAGGGGTCAAAGGGGATGACTCAACTAAAAGGTACGTCTTCTAGGGGTCAAGGGGGAATGATTCGACTAAAAGGTACGTCTTATAGGAATCAAGAGGTATAACTCAACTAAAAGGTATGTCTTATAGGAATCAAAGGGGATGACTCGACTAAAAGGTACGTCTTATAGGAATCAAAGGGAATGACTCGACTAAAAGGTACGTCTTAAAGGAATCAAGAAAAATGACTCGACTAAAAGGTACGTCTTCTAGGAATCAAAGGGGATGACTCGACTAAAAGGTACGTCTTATAGGAATCAAAGGGGATGACTCGACTAAAAGGTACGTCTTATAGGAATCAAAGGGGATGACTCGTCTAAAAGGAACGTCTTATAGGAATCAAGGGAAATGACTCGACTAAAAGGTACGTCTTCTAGGAATCAAAGGAGATGACTCGACTAAAAGGTACGTCTTATAGGAATCAAGTTAAATGACTCGACTAAAAGGTACGTCTTCTAGGAATCAAAGGAAATGACTTAACTAAAAGGTACGTCTTATAGAAATCAAAGGAGATGACTCGACTAAAAGGTACGTCTTATAGGATTCAAAGGGGATGACTCGACTAAAAGGTTCAACTTATAGGAATCAAGGGAAATGACTCGACTAAAAGGTACGTCTTAAACGAATCAAAGGAAATGACTCAACTAAAAGATACGTCTTATAGGAATAAAAGGTGATGACTCGACTAAAATATATGTATTCTAGGGGTCAAAGGGGATGACTCGACTAAAAGGTAAGTCTTATAGGAATCAAAGGAAATGACTCGACTAAAAGGTACGTCTTATAGGAATCAAAGGAAATGACTCGACTAAAAGGTACGTCTTCTAGGGGTCAAAGGGGATGACTCGACTAAATGGTACATCTTATAGGAATTAAAGGGGATGACTCGACTAAAAGGTACGTCTTATAGGAATCAAAAGGGATGACTCGACTAAAAGGTACGTCTTATAGGAATCAAGGGAAATGAATCGACTAAAAGGTACGTCTTTTAGGAATCAAAGGGGCAGACTCGACCAAAAGGTACGTCTTATAGGAATCCAAGGGGATGACTCGACTAAAAGGTACGTCTTATAGGAATCAAAGTGGATTACTCGACTAAAAGGTACGTCTTATAGGAATCAAGGAAAATGACTCGACTAAAAGGTACGTCTTATAGGAATCAAAGGGGATGACTCGACTAAAAGGTACGTCTTATAGGAATCAAAGGGGATGACTCGACTAAAAGGTACGTCTTATAGGAATCAAAGGAAATGACTCGACAAAAAAGTACGTCTTCTAGGGGTCAAAGGGGATGACTTGACTAAAAGGTACGTCTTATAGGAATCAAAGGGGATGACTCGACTAAAAGGTACGTCTTATAGGAATCAAAGGGGATGACTCGACTAAAAGGTACGTCTTATAGGAATCCAAGGGGATGACTCGACTAAAAGGTACATCTTATAGGAATCAATGGGAATGACTCGACTAAAAGGTACGTCTTCTAGGGGTCAAAGGGGATGACTCGACTAAAAGGTACGTCTTATAGGAATCAAAGGGGATGACTCGACTGAAAGGTAAGTCTTATAGGAATCAAAGGGGATGACTCGACTAAAAGGTACGTCTTCTAGGAATCAAGACTTAAGTTAGGAAGTGCATTACCTAAGAAGCAAAATTCAAATTACCCAATCAAGGAAGTGTGTTTCCTTATCAATGTTGTTTGAATTATCAAAACAATGAGGTGCGTCTCCTTACCAAAGCTGCTTGAATTACCAAAACAAGGAAATGCGTCTCCTAGAGATCTTGAATTATGGATTTTACCATGGTTTTGATTACCAAACCTGTGCAGCAACCTTGCCACTTGCATTTGTTGAGGTGAGAAATTACGGCCTTTGATATTTAGGCTCTGAAATTCTTTATCTGAATGCAACATGTATTCCTATTACATACAAAGAAAACTTGTTAGTTTAAAAACATGGTGTCTAGTTTGTGGCTTTGGCTTTTGAGGCAATTGCTCCTGCCCCCGTCACATTTAGCTTTGCTTCCAACCATTAGCATATGTCATTGACTTGCTGTATCATTGACTCAAACTCAGCTTATCAAGAGTGACTCTGAAACAAACACAATATTTTTGCTTTGTCGTGTTTCTCAAATAAACCCTTTGAACCTTGGTATTTCCATGAGTTCCCCGACTTCTCTGTTGACAAAACTTTCTGCATGCCCTTTTTGGGTTCACAATAATGTCTCTTCATGTGCTAGCTTTTGTCTTGCTTTATGAAATTAAAGAAGCTGGTAGCCAGTTTTGACATCTTTTCACACTTGTTTTGACACGGACTTGACTCAAAGAAAAGAAACAAAAAAAAGAATGACAATTTTTTTTTTGATAACTGACTCAAGAAAGATAAAATTAAAATAAAGAGAAGAAAGCAAAGACAATGAATGTCCCCTTTTAAAAAAAAGAAACGAAAAATTCATCTAAAAATGACAGTCAACACTAATGATTATGCCATGCATTTTGGATGAAGCAGCTTGATTTTTTCATCCAAACTTTCTACCCATTGTTGTTGAGTTAATGGCCTTGAAATTGAGTTTCTTTCTTAGGTCATTTGCATTTAAGACCCCATCGTCTAGTGGCGCCTTGAAGGGTTTTAGCCAACAAGCTTCATTCATTTTCTCTCGGTTCACTATCGCCTTATGGTGCCCGTGAGGGTTTTCACCAATAAGACTCTCTCATTTTTATTTCTCTCAACTTATCATCGCCTTATGGTGCCCATAAGGGTTTTCACCAATAAGACTCTCTCATTTTTATTTTTCTCTTGATTCCCTATGCTGAAGAGGAAAAATAGTTCCCAAATGCATCATCATATTCCTTGCATGCTCCGCCTTAACATCCTCAAAGATTGATCTGAAGGTCTTTCTTTGGTTGTAACTTGGATTTTGTATAAGGTTAGAAATAAAGGATGGCATGGGACCCAAACGACACTTGAAGTGGGGTAGGACTTACAACTTTTAGAATCGAATCAAACAATGAGGATTAACTCATGCGCCAGTTTCTTTTGACTGGGTGACACTAAATTGTTTATTTGGTTGGACCGAGCCCTGAGTGGGGCAGCCAACGTATCTCACCCTTGAGAGAGGAGAATCAGGTCATGCGTAGTTCTGGCAGCTTATTTTGCTTGATTCTGATTTTTTTTTCTTTTGGGGATTTTTGTGACTCTATTTTTCTTCACACTTTTTTTTCTCTTTTTTTTTTGACAAATTTTTTCTCTCTTTTTTTTTTTTTTTTTGAACTTTTCTGACTATTGTTTTGCTCGACATTGTTCTTTCGAGCTTTGCTGACTATATTGATTCCAAAAGAGGTGTACGAAAGAAAATAAGACTAAAGCTCAAATGGGGTAAACAAAGGATGACACGATGTTTGGATGGCAGAATGAAATGCCTTCGTCATATCAATCTTTGAAAATGCAAGTACATATCATGCAATATGAAAGTGAAAGATGAAGAACTTTTGACATCTTTTACAACATTAACTTTGACTGAGTCTATGCATCACTATTTCTTCTGTGTTTATATGGCATACAACTTCACTTTTGTTGCACATTCCTCACATTGAATGACTCATGATTTTGTGAAGCTGATTTTCTTTCTGTTCCTCTTGATAGGATCACGTAGACACAGTTTGACCTAATTAAGACATGTCTTTCAATTGATGACCAAGTTATTCTCACGATTTTCAAAATAATAGCCTTAATTTTCAAAGAAGGTTTCAAATTGATCACCAAATGCCCCAGCACTTTATCTATTTCCTCAGATGCTCTCTTTTTCTAACTTTAACCCTCTGATTCAATGTTCATTCTTAAACCGGATGTTAAGATCTAGCTGTAAATTTCACTAGCATATCATATCACTAGAGTCAACATAAAATGTACTATGTAAAAACAAATAAAAAAGCAACACATATTTAAAACACAAAGAAAAAAGGGACACTCCATTTAATAAAAATGAAAGATAGAAGGGTTTGAACATAAACGATAAAGGGATAAAACAAGATAAATCCCGAACTACAACCCTGAAATAATTCGGAGAATAGAAAATAAAATAAAACAAACTACCAAACCCCTTCCTGGTAAGGAGAGGGGTGACTTCTCCATTGCTCATCCTGATATCTTAGCCACTGGCTTTCATATCAACATGACTAGAGCTTCCACCCCTGTCAGACACATTTCCTTCAACAAATAAGCTCTGGATCCCCATGCTTAACTCATTGCCTCCCACAGATTGTGCAATACCGCGTGGGTGTGAAGAACTTTGTGGGATGGTCGAAGGGTCAATGTTTTGCACCACAATCAATTTATCTTGAATTATCTTTTCTATTTCTCTTTTCAAAGTGCGACAATCTTCAGTACTATGACCCTGAACATTAGAATGATATGCACATCTCACATTAGGATCAAAGCTTCTTGAATGCGGGTCAGGAGTATACCCAAGGAGAGGAGTGATCATGCCCTGCTGTACCAATCTCTGGAATAAACTGGCATAAGATTCCCCAATAGGAGTGAAATTATCTTTTTCCTTCCTCCTCTTTGCGAACTCTGGCCTCGGATGAAATTTTTATTTAGAGGTCCCTTGGTGAATTTGTGGGGGTCGAGGATGATGTTGAGGGACATGGGCATTCCATTTTGGATAAGAAGATGGATGAGCATACAATTGTGCATTGTTCATAGGATATCTAGGAAGTGGAATGGGATTTCTTGGATTTCGGAGAAAGAAACCTTATTGCAAGTGGTTATGTGGATCTGATATGTAAGCTCGGTATTGAGGCTGACAGTATTGGTGGGTTGAACCTCTCAAACTCTTCCTTGGCCCTGTCATGACAATAGGTGCGTTTTATGTCATGCCCCAAAATCCCATCGGGCCGGACTGGCACCCAAAGCTGAGAAGGCCCGGGAGAACCCGTTCAAATACCTGTACTTTCCCTTACATGTCACCAAAAATTTGGACAACACTTCGTTGCATATAGAAGGATCTAATTACCTGTATCAGCACAACACGCACAAATATATATATATATAATACTTAGCCGTCGGGGCCACCACATATACAGGTATAACATCACTATATAAACTTCCATGACTTTACCCTTCCTTATGTCTACAAAGCCTCTAGGATATACATGACATGACTAGGGTCGGGACAAACACCCGCCCACGCATGACTCCTGTACAATAACAAAACATAAGGAACCGACTCGGAAAGCTCCGAAGCAAACTGGAGCTCACCAACAATAGTTGTATGACCTGGCTCCTACTTGTGCAGTGTATGAGGTGAGGTACCTGTGCCTACAACATGAAATGCAGGTCCCCGTGGGGGACGTCAGTACGAAATATGTACTGAGTATGTAAAGATGTAGATAATCACATATGATATAGGAGCTCAATAGAAATAAGAAACAAGTGAATAAATCGTAATAGGAGTGGACCACACTTACTAGAACTTGTGACAACCTGTACATTGAATTTATTCAATCACTTTACCTTCGTTCTTAACATCTTTGTAATCATTACTGTACTGTACTGTGACCATTAGGCTACCTCCAGTACATATCAACTGGGATCGACCCATGCTAGGCTTATGCCCCTGGGATACCACCCATAAACACGTAAATAGGGATCGACCCATGCTAGGCTTATGCCCCTGGGATACCACCCAATAAAAGAGAACTTCCATCACTTAGTTCAATTAATCTTTGAGATTGTTATTTTGGTCGCCACCACATTTTTGATACTTTGAAACAATGATACATCAATAAGAACCAAGTAATAGACCTTCTATACAATAACGACGTAATAAAGACTCATTGGTACATCAACAATGTGTTTCAGAATCATCAATATCACAACAATGAAATAGGAGCCTTTTGGTATATCAATGAAACATTTTTACACTTTATAGAATGGAAACAAATTTGTTGGTAATGTAGAACAATACATGTTTTTGGACAACCTCGGAATCTTACTTGATGGAACATTGGTGTTTTCATGCGAAAGAACATCGTTAGAGTATGCTTTACATACCTCGTCGTAGATTCGGATACCAATTCAACACAACTTCCCGCCTTTACAAATCACTTATCTACAATGAAATGTTTGGCATCTAGTATTAGCAACCCAACACCACAATTCTCTTCCATAATTCCATACAACCAATATTTGCATTGCATTCCAAAAACCAACTTGAACAATAGGTTTATGTGTGTATATATATATATATATAATCATCATTTCAATACCACATCATCATACCAAATCCCTTCACAATTCAACATAATCCAACCATTCACAAGAATAATCCAACATCATTCCCAATCATCTTGCAACAACAATCAAATAACACACTTCTTATGCTTACATTCATATATATACATATCCATATAAATAACACCAACATAATTTACATCCTTACCATAAAATGGCCCTTTTGATTTCGATGTCCTGTTGGTAAAAATAAGGGGTGCTTCACGAAGCCCTCGAGACGGTGAACACAACTACGGAATCAATTTGGATTTTCTACGGTTGACTCAGAAGATAATTTGAAGGTCAAATTTGGCTAGGGTTTGTTCTTTTCTATGATTAATGAAGAAGATAAGTATTTGAACTCATATACATGTATATATACACATATTCCCGTCCATAATATCATAGGGAATGACCAAAGTGCCTTTAAAATTTAAATAATGTCAAATCTGTCCTCTGGTGGACTATTTTGAGTAGCTAAAATAGATCGACCATAACTCTTTGCTCCGATATCGGATTTGTGTGAAATTGGTATCGTTGGAAAGATAATTCAAAGGGATTTCATTTAATATAAAGTAGGACACCCAGTTCATCCTGTAAAAGGAGTTATGATCGTTTGCATTTGCCCCTAAAAATCTGTTTTAAGAGGCTGAAGTAAAACGAGTATAACTCCTTACTCAGACGTTGGATTTGGATGAAACCAATTGCATTGGAAAGAAGACTCAAAGATATTTTATTTGATAGGTCGTAGATCTCCCAGTTCATTATATTGTGGGAGTTATGATCGTTCAAAGTTGACCCAAAAAAACTGGCAGGCCTCAGTAGTTTGTGTACAGGAAATTTTCCTGCACATTTACTATTCACCATATCCCGGCCACCATTTTATAGTTTCAAACGTGGTTGATTATATCCAAAACTTATCCGTTTTTTGAAATCTTTATATCATTGGAAAGCTTATTCAATAACCTTCGTATGGAACCATCGACGGGCAAATTCCGGTATAAAAAAAATAAAAAAAATAATTCCATATAAATAAGACCAATACACGTACTTGAATACGCCAATACATGTACTTGAATACGGGGTGTCTTATGTCTACAAAACCTCTACGATATACATAACATAACTAGGGTCGGGACAAACCCCCGCCCACACATGACTCCTGTACAATAACAAAACATAAGGAACCGACTTGGAAAGCTCCGAAGCAAACTGGATCTCACCAACAATAGTTGTATGACCTGGCTCCTACTTGTGCGGTGTATGAGCTGAGGTACCGGTGCCTGCAACATGAAATGCAGGTCCCCGTGGGGGACGTCAGTACGAAATATGTACTGAGTATGTAAAGCTGTAGATAATCACATATGATATAGGAGCTCAATAGAAATCAGAAACAAGTGAATAAATCGTAATAGGAGTGGACCACACTTACTAGAACTTGTGACAACCTGTACATTGAATTTATTCAATCACTTTACCTTCGTTCTTAACATCTTTGTAATCATTACTGTACTGTACTGTGACCATTAGGCTGCCTCTAGTACATATCAACTGGGAACGACCCATGCTAGGCTTATTCCCCTGGGATACCACCCATAAACACGTAAATAAGGATCGACCTATGCTAGGCTTATGCCCCTGGGATACCACCCGATAAGAGAGAACTTCCATCACTTAGTTCAATTAATCTTTGAGATTGTTATTTCGGTTGCCACAACATTTTTGATACTTTGAAACAACGATACATCAATAATAACCAAGTAATAGACCTTGTATACAATAACGACGTAATAAAGACTCATTGGTACATCAACAATGTGTTTCAGAATCATCAATATCACAACAATGAAATAGGAGCCTTTTGGTATATCAATGAAACATTTCTACACATTATAGAATGGAAACAAATTCGTTGGTAATGTAGAACAATACATATTTTTGGACAACCTCGGAATCTTACTTGATGGAACATTGGTGTTTTCATGCCAAAGAACATCGTTAGAGTATGCTTTACATACCTCGTCGTAGATTGGGATACCAATTCAACACAACTTCCCGCCTTTACAAATCACTTATCTACAATGAAATGTTTGGCATCTAGTATTAGCAACCCAACACCACAATTCTCTTCCATAATTCCATACAACCAATATTTGCATAGCATTCCAAAAACCAACTTGAACAATAGGTTTATGTGTATATATATATATATATATAATCATAATTTCAATACCACATCATCACTCCAAATCCCTTCACAATTCAACATAATCCAACCATGCACAAGAATAATCCAACATCATTCCCAATCATCTTTCAACAACAATCATATAACACATTTCTTATGCTTACATGCATATATATACATATCCATATAAATAACACCATCATAATTTACATCCTTACCATAAAATGGCCCTTTTGATTTCGAAGTCCTGTTGGCACAAATAAAGGGTGCTTCTCGAAGACCTCAAGACGGTGAACACAACTACGGAATCAATTTGGATTTTCTACGGTTGACTCACAAGATAATTTGAAGGTCAAATTTGGCTAGGGTTTGTTCTTTCCTATGATTGATGATGAAGATGAGTTTTTGAACTCATATACATGTATATATACACATATTCCCATCCATAATATCATAGGGAATGACCAAAGTGCCTTTAAAATTTAAATAATGTCAAATCTGTCCTCTGGTGGACTGTTTTGACAAGCTAAAGTAGATCGACCATAACACTTTGATTAGATATCGGATTTGGGTGAAATTGGTATCGTTGGAAAGATAATTCAAAGTTATTTCATTTAATATAAAGTAGGCCACCCAGTTCTTCCTGTAAAAGGAGTTATGATCATTTGAAGTTTACCCTAAAAATCTGTTTTAAGAGGCTGAAGTAAAACGAGTATAACTCCTTACTCAGACGTTGGATTCTGACAAAACCAATTGCATTGGAAAGAAGACTCAAAGATATTTCTTTTTATAGGTGGTAGATCTCCCAGTTCATTATATTAAGGGTGTTATGATCGTTCAAATTTGACCCAAAAAAACTGGCAGGCCTCAGTAGTTTGTGTGCAAGAAATTTTCCTGCACATTTACTATTCACCATATCCCGTCCACCGTTTTATAGTTTTGAACGTGGTCGATTATATCCGAAACTTATCCGTTTTTGGAAATATTTATGTCATTGGAAAGCTTATTCAATAACCTTCGTATGGAACTATCGACGGACAAATTCCGGTATAAATAAAATAAAAAAATTAATTCCATATAAATAAGACCAATACACGTACTTGAATACGCCAATACATGTACTTGAATACGGGGTGTTACAGATGTGGCTGCCGTAGAGGGGACTAGTAAGTCACCCCAGAAGCAAGAATACCGGTAAGCAAGTAGATGTGGTTGTCGGAGAGGGGACTAGTAAGTCACACAATATACCAGCTAATCAAAGTGAGGCTCCAGCTAAGCATGCATTAGAAACCTCCTCCAGTCCGGAAGAAATAAAGGGGAGGAGAGCTATATCCCCAGAGCCACCTATTAATGTTGTTGATCAAGATCTTAGAAATGCAGTGCAACTTTTGACTCGTATAGTTGCTGGGCAAGCTCAAGGGCAAGCCATTCCTACTGCAGGTCCTAGTGGTATAGATAGGGCGGCTAGCCTTCGAACATAGGATTTTCTTAAGATAGATCCTTCTGCTTTTACTGGATCAGATCTTAACGAGGACCCACAAGACTTTATTGATCAGATCCAAAGGGCCCTAGAGGTGATGCATGTATCGGGCAGAGAGACAGTGGAGTTAGCCGCGTATAGATTCAAAGGTGAGGCTATATATTGGTATGAAGACTGGAAATGGTCAAGGGGCATTGATGCACCCCCAGCTACTTGGAAAGAGTTCAAAGAGGCATTTATTGATCATTATCTTCCATATGAGACTCGTCAGGCCCGTGCGGATCAGTTCTTAAATCTTCGAAAGGGTAATACAAGTGTGAGGGAGTATAGTCTTCGATGTAATTCTTTGTCCAGATATGCTCCTAATGTTATAACTACTATGGATGACAGATTTCATCAGTATGTGGTTGGATTGGATCCGTATTTGGTTAGGGATTATACTATTGCTGCACTGAATAAAGACATGGATATAGCTAGGATCCAAGCATTTGCACAGAAAATGGAAGATCAGAGGCAAAGAAGAAGAACACAGGAATTTGAAAGAGGATCTTCTAAGAGGGACAGATCTACAGGGCAGTTTATGGCGCCACAGGGATTTTTTAGACCTCAATTTTGGCTAGACCACCTAGGCCATTATTTTCGTATTCTGCAGCTAGTGCTCCACCACAACATCAGGGGTTCAGAGGCAGTCAATATGGGCAAAGAAGTGAGGGTCATAGTTTGCGATCAGTGGGTTACCAAGGGCAAGGGAATATGAGCCAATTGAGACCTCCTCGAGAGCCATGCAATAAATGTGGAAGGTATCATTTGGGCGCATGTCGGCTAGGGACCAATGTTTGATTTTGGTGAGGTATGTTGGGGCATATGATGAGGGAATGCCCACGAAGGCACATAGGGGGTATCGCACGACCTACGGGGTTATTTGTTGCATCATCATCATCGATGCCTTATTCAGGAAGGGGTGTACAGCCAATGGGTCGTGTTAGAGGTGATAGAGGAGCCACGAGTTCTAGCGGGGCTCAAAATAGTACGTATGCTCTAGCGGATCGACAGAATTTAGAGGCTTCCCCAGATGTGGTTACGGGTACGTTGTCTATATTTTCATTTGATTTATATTCCTTAATTGATCTCGGTTCTACATTATCTTATGTTACTCCATTGGTTGCTGGAAAGTTAGAAAGAATACCCAAACTATTAGTTAAGCCATTTGAAGTGTCCACACCGGTCGGGGAATCTATTATAGCTAGAAGGGTTTATCGAAACTGCATAGTAACTGTTTGTGGCCGTGATACGATGGTTGATCTTGTGGAGTTAGAAATGGTAGATTTTGATGTTATAATGGGTATGGACTGGTTGGCGTCTTGTTATGCCACAATTGATTGCTGCACGAAAAAGGTATATTTCCATTTTCCAAATGAATCAGTCCTTGAATGGAAAGGTGAAATTAGCGCGCCAAGAGGTAGATTTATTTCTTATTTTAAGGTAAGAAGAATGATTTCCAAGGGATATATATATCATTTAGTTAGAGTAAGGGATACAGAAGCGGAGCCACCAACTCTTCACGTTGTTCCGGTGGTGAATGAATTTTCTGATGGATTTCCTGAAGATCTTCCAGGTTTGCCTCCTGAACGAGAAGTAGAGTTTGGTATTGATGTAATACCAGGAACCCAACCAATCTCCATTCCTCCGTATAGAATGTCCCCAACAGAATTACGATAATTGAAAGAGCAATTGAAAGATTTACTAGAAAAGGGGTTCATTAGGCCTAGTATTTCCCCTTGGGGAGCACCAGTGTTATTTGTACGCAAAAAGGATGGCTCGCTGAGGATGTGTATTGATTATCGGCAATTGAATAAGGTGACTATTAAGAATAAATATCCTTTCCCAAGAATTGATGATTTATTTGATCAGTTACACGGCGCCAAGTGTTTTTCTAAGATTGATTTGAGGTCAGGATACCACCAAGTGAGGGTCAAAGAAAAAGATATACCCAAAACAGTTTTCCGAACAAGGTATGGTCATTATGAGTTTCTAGTTATGTCATTTGGGCTAACAAATTCACCCGCAACTTTTATGGATTTGATGAATATGGTTTTTAAGCCATTCCTGGATGTATTTGTGATAGTTTTTATAGATGATATTCTAGTTTATTCTAGATCAGAAGAGGACCATGCCAATCACTTACGACAGGCATTGCAGACTCTTCGTGATTGTAAGCTTTATGCAAAGTTCTCTAAATGTGAGTTTTGGTTAAAGTCGGTGGCATTTTTGGGTCATATTGTATCTAGTGAAGGGATAAAGGTTGATTCTCAAAAGATAGAAGCTGTGAAGAACTGGCCAAGGCCCACAACGCCTACGGAGATTCGTAGTTTTCTCAGGTTGGCCGTTATTATAGAAGGTTTGTTAAAGACTTTTCTTCCATTTCAGCACCCTTAACTAAGCTAACCCATAAAGCATCCAAATTCCAATGGAATGATGTCTGTGAGAAGAGTTTTCAAGATTTAAAGAACAAGTTGATTTCTACACCCGTGTTGGTACTTCCAGAAGGTACCGAAGGGTATACAGTGTATTGTGATGCTTCCAGAATTGGTTTAGGATATGTATTGATGAAGCATGGTAAGGTAATAGCATATGCTTCTAGACAATTGCGGCCACATGAGAAAAATTATCCTACACACGATCTTGAGCTGGCAACAGTTATTTTTGCTTTAAAGATATGGCGCCACTGCTTATATGGGGTTCATGTTGATATATATACTGACCACAAGAGCTTGCAATATATTTTTAATCAGAAGGATCTAAATTTAAGGCATCGGAGATGGCTTGAACTATTAAAGGACTACGATGTTGATATCTTGTACTATCCAGGGAAAGCAAATGTGGTAGCTGATGCGTTAAGTCGTAAGGCTATGATGGTGCCTATAGAAAGTCAAGGGATGGTTAAGGATCTTCACTAGTTAGCTAGTTTGGGAGTTCGCCTTCTTGAAACTCCGAATAAAGAGCTTATCGTACATAATGCTGCGGAATCTTCATTAGTAGATGAAGTGAAAGAGAAGCAATATGCAGACCCTATTTTATTACAACTTAAGTAGAATGTTCAGAGTGGTGAGACCAAGGCATTTGAGCTTACGCGAGAAGGAGTACTTCAGTGCCAAAACTGATTGTGTGTGTCGGATATAGACGGGCTAAGAAAGAAGATTATGATAGAGGCATATTTTTCAAGGTATTCCATTCATCCAGGATCAACCAAAATGTATCAAGATTTGAAAGATATGTATTGGTGGAATGACATGAAGAAGAGCATTGATGAATTTGTAGCTGAATGTCCAAATTGCCAACGAGTTAAAGTGGAACATCAAAAGCCCGGAGGCTATATGCAATGCATAGATCTTCCAATATGGAAGTGGGACATGATCAATATGGATTTTGTTACAGGTTTGCCTCGTACAGCTTGGAAATTTGATTCTATATGGGTGATTGTGGATAGGCTTACTAAATCCGCACATTTCTTACCCGTTAAGACCACTTACACAGTTTTAGAATATTCAAAGTTGTATGTTAAAGAAATAGTCCGATTACATTGGGTGCCAACTTCTATTATATCGGATCGGGGAACTCAATTTCCCGCAAACTTTTGGAAGTCTTTCCAACGGAGTTTGGGAACACAAGTGAATCTTAGTACAGCTTTTCATCCTCGGACGGATGGACAAGAAGAGCGCACCATTCAAACACTTGAAGATATGCTACGAGCATGTGTTATAGATTTTAAAGGCAGCTGGGATGATCATTTACCTCTTATTGAATTTGCCTACAATAATAGCTATCATTCAAGTATCAAAATGGCACCATATGAAGCTTTATATGGGAGGAAGTGTAGATCACCAATAGGATGGTTCGAAGCGGGTGAAACTCTTATGTTCGTACCGGATCTTATGTATCAAGCCATAGAAAAAGTCAAGGTGATTCAGCAACGGTTGAAAACAGCCCAAAGTTGACACAAGTCATATGCGGATAGTAGAAGAAGAGGGCTAGAATTTTTGTTAGGTGATTGGGTATTTTTGAAGGTATCGTCAATGAAAGGGGTGATGAGATTTGGCAAGAAAGGAAAGTTGAGTCCACGATATATAGGCCCGTATAAGATTATTCGAAGATGTGGGCAATTTGCTTATGAATTAGAGCTACCCCAGGAACTCTCATCAGTGCATCCAGTATTTCATGTATCGATGCTTCGAAAGTGCATCGAAGATTCATCCTTTATTACTTCTACTGAAGATGTGCAAGTAACAAAAGATCTTACCTATGAGGAGATGCCTATTTCTATATTAGATCATCAAGTTAAGAAGATGAGAAATAAAGAAGTAGCATCGGTGAAAGTACTTTGGAGAAATCAACAAAGGGAAGAGATTACATGGGAAGCTGAGGAAGCAATGAAATCTAAGTACCCTCATTTGTTCAAAGATGAAGAGGAAGTTCAAGTCCTTCTTGTTTCCTTCAGTTTCCCTTGGTTGATTGCAATGTCGTCCCGAATGTTTCACAGAATCCTTCTGTCCATCAGGCTCCCCAAATTTTGATGTCTCAAAGCTGGGAGGAAGGTTAACACTTGAAGACATGCCCCAGTTTTTATATGAAACATCTTCATAGACCATAAGTCCAGGGGAATTTTTCATATCATTTTCTACACTCTTCACTTTCCCAACCATTTTCTCTGGCTCTTTTGGCATGCTAGGCTTCTTAGTAAGAAATTTTGGCGGTTCATTTAACTTAACTGTAGGCTCAAGAGTATACCAATGATCATCAATAGTATTGAACGTGGAGTCACTAGTTGACTGGGAAAGCACAATCGTTAGATTGATAGACAAAGTGACAGCCTTAGTAGAAGGTTGAGAAACAAAAGCACAGACGGTATGTGGTGCTGTGAATGTGGTAGACTTATACTGAGGAGATAAAGAAAGAGTGGTGGAAGTATTGAGGTGCATTTGATGTGGAATGGATTCTGAGGCATGCTGTGGTGCATCAACAACAGTAGGAAACTGACTTTGCGATTTTGGTGGAAGACTCAAGGTATTTGCAGGGTCAAAAGTAGGGAACGGAGGTGGAGGCAGCCCACTGGCCCAAGCTCGGTACATTCCCATCATTTGTTGTCTCAGTCTCAAATTATATTCCTTTAAACTCTCAATTTCCTGACTCTTTGTTTCATCCATGATGCCACTCTCTATATCCTTGTTGGACACAACTAACCTTTCCTTGGATTTTGTGTGATATGGAGGACCAGCCAAAATGCCACCAACCAACCACCTTAAACTAGCTGGACATGAGATAGCAAATGGTTAGAGTTCAACAGTTTTTCAAAACCTCTTTTTTTCTTGAAAAGATCACCGAACCCAAAAAGGGCGCCTACGTATCTCACCCCCGAAAGGGGAGAATCAGGTGTGCGTAGTTCGTGAAGTTTTATCAAAATGGCCAATTAATTTTTTTTTTCTTTTTCTTGAAACTTTAAAAAGAAAAGAAAATAACAAATTATCAAAAGAATTGACGAAAATCTTTTTTCCATTTTTTTAGGTTTAAACTCCCTATACAAAAATGGAATCTATGATTACCAAAGAAGAATCTTTTTGGGTTTTCGATTTAGAATTTTATAGGAAAATGAAACTTGAAACTATTAAAAAAAATCTTTTTGTAGTTTTCTTTTAGAGATGTATATGAAACACCTACTCTAAGTGAAGAGTGAAGAAAATCTTTTTGAATTTTTCAGATTCCTGTACAACATGAAATCTATGGTTACCGAAGAAAATATTTTTGAATTTTTGATTTTAAATTTCATACGAAAATGAAACTTGAACCTATTAAAGGAAAATATATTTTTTTGATTTCTTTTTAAAGATGTACATGAGACACCTACTCTAAATGTAGAGTGAAGAATTTATTTTTTTGAATTTTTGAAATAAGATCCCCGAACCTAAAATAGGATGCCTACGTATCTCACTCCCGAGAGAGGAGAATCAGGGGTGCGTAGTTCGTCCAGATTGGACAATTAACGATTAACTAACAGATTGATCCTAACTTAAGGGCATAACCAAAGACAAACGAATAAAATCTTTTTGAGGTTTTGTTTTTCTTTTAATTAGACACTTCAACTAAACTGACACCAACAATTATGAAGGAAAAAAAAAATCTTTTTGGTATTTTCATTACATGAAATGTACAAATTTGGACCATTTTTTGCATTTTCTATTATAAAAACTGCTAAAAAAAATCTTTTTTTTTAAATTTCAAATTATGAATGCATGCTAAAGGAGACAAATGAAAAATCTTTTTGATATTTCGTTTTTGAGAAATGAGTGCAAAAGGTAAAAATCTTTTTTTTTTGAATTTTTGGATTGTGAAGAACAAAAGCCATAAAGAACACTAAAAGCTACGACACTCTTTTTTTTTTCTTCTTTTCGACTCACTTCACTTTTTTTCTCTATTTTTTTCAACAGTACTTGCCTACGCACCTTACTTCTAACACATGTTTTCGCCAAATCAGTCCGTCAAATGACCCCATTACCCTCAAAGATGCAACATTTAGCACGTAGGGATGCATTAGAGGTGAGTCTCCTACAAAGGACCAAGTGGGCCCCGCTAGGTCTCAATATGATGCACATAAGCATGACCTAAAGGCTGACCTACGTTGTGGTTTACTAACAAGGCCGTTCGGGGGAGCATATGGTCGATAGTGGCTGCTTTGATTTCCACCTACTCCATACATCCAACGGCTCCCCCCCTAAAATAAAGGTGACTCAACTAGAGTTCGTGCGCACGACGTGCGCTCCGAGACTTGTTGCAGAAAGAATTGACTTGGGTTATGCACATGATGCCAGATATAAAGCGGTAACAAATAGGATAAATATTGTAAACAAAGAGCACGAAAACGCACAAAAGTGAAAACACAAACAAAAATCACAAACAATCTTATACACTCGTAATGCCAAACAAAGCCGATACGACTCCCAAAAAAAAGCTCGGATTCTGAAAAACTCCCCAGCAGAGTCGACAGTGTTGTCACACCCCTTTTTCGACTCCAAAAAAAAGATATGTATTTTAAGGTTTGAAAGGGTTTTTTATTAAAGTGACAAAATGAAGATTGGTTTCGAAAAAAGATTGTTTTTACATTCAAAATCAGAGTCGCCACTTGGCATAATCTGGTGTGCCAAGTCACCATTGGAAAATCCTTTTCGAAACCATTTGACTCTTTAAACCGGTTTAAGAACAAAGATTCCGGCTAAGGAATTCTGTTGACCGAGGGGAAGGTTAGGCACCCCTCAATCCCGTGGTTCGACCAAGGTCGCTTGGTGGAGCGTATCGGCTAATTTGACATTACAAATGTACAAATCACATAAACTCACAAAACAAGCAAACAAATAAATCACACAATATTCAAAACAAACAAAAATAATGTTCAGTCCAAATTATACAATCCAAAATAAAAGAGGTGCTGAAATGTAAAACCTATTCTATTCTAAACTAATCCTAAACTAAACTCCACCCGACGTTCCGGGCCTTGATCACGAGCCTCCTTTGCGTACATTCTACTTCAGGGCATTCCCCGGATAAATCAATACAAATCCTTCGGGGTATTCCCTGGTCAAATGAGTACAATTTAAACTTTTCGTGCAATAAAGTAGAAAGTACCATTCACGCACATATTCAAACACTCCAATAAATCGTTATTCCTAAATTTGCCTAACCGGCCTACGTTTTCCTACCAAGTTCAACATATCACAATTCTATCATGTTTAACATTATCAATACATCAAAATTAATCAATATTCATTTTCCTCCATTTTTAATCCCCACCTTAATTCATTTTTAACCACGTGATTAACCCATTTCAATACAAAATCCACCAATCGAGAATAACAAAAATTCACCAATCATGCTTAGCACATCACACACCCAAATGTCACCAACAGTTCACATCAACAAACAAACCACGGTATCGAATCACACGCAATCACAATCACATAAGAATTAAATAAAAAAGAAGAAAGAATTGGACCTTAAATTTGAAACTTTCAAACTCAATGTTATTCGAATAAAGAGAGTCCGCACCCGGAAATCTCGAGCCGAACCTTAACACCAACAATCCAACTCGACAAATAATGACCCGTTCACCGTCACTGTTCACGTCGTCACTGTTCACCGGTCACTGTTCACCAGTTACTTTTTTTTTCCGTTGTTGTTCTTGTTCTTGTGAGGAAGATTATTTGGTGATTATATTTATTGTGGAGAAGATGATGATCAAAGAATGAGCCTCTTTCCTCTTAGAATTTTTCTTTTATAATGGGCATGGATTTGTTATAATGTGGGAATTTTGGTGGGTCCCCCATATATTCTTTCTTTGTGGACAAGAAAAAGGAGGGGGGGATCATATGGGTAGTTAGGATAGGTTGAAGCTTTTGATTGGGTAGGCTATTAGGATAAGATAAATTAGTTAGAGGTATTTTTTTTTGTTTATTTTTGTATTTTTGTGGGATATAATTACATGGGGTTGGACACATGGTAAGGTGAACTAAAAATGAATAAAATTAGACTTCGGTCGGTACAAAATTAGGTGTCTACACCCACCTGATTGGAAATCTAAGAAGAAGGTGACATGGAATACTGCTTATAATGTTCAAGATGAGGTCCCTATACCATAACTGCATGATGGAACAAGAGAGAAGGGAAAAGCAATAGAGCCACTAATTTCCAGAGATTTACCAGGGGCTCCACAGCCGACAGGTGAGCAACATGGACAGATTTTGCAGATGCTTGACCGAGATTCCCCTCAGACCAATATGATGGCCAACATGGAAGGTATATCTCAAACTCCTATTACTAAATTAGAGAGTTTAAGATGGATAATTGATAGTGGTTCTACAAACCACATGGCTCACAAGTTTAGACATAATGCATGATGTGCAAGTTGTTACAAATGAACAAAGTAGAAAAGTTTAATTACCTAATGGAGGGGTGACCTTAGTGTCACACACTGGCTGCTGTAGACTGTCAAATACAGGAGAAATACATGATGTGCTTTTTGTCCCAGAATTTCAATACAATCTCTTATCAGTATCCAAGGTTACCAGGGAAATGAACTATTTTGTGTCATTCTAACCTGGATTCTGTTTGTTCCAGGACCTTACCACAGGGAAGATGATGGGGATTGGTAAAAAGGATACTGGTTTTTATCATCTAGCTCGGCCTGGACCTTCCCTTAAAGAGGTTGTTGCTACTAAAATCTTGTCTGCTCAGGATGTTCAAAATACTATCATGTTATGGCACAGGAGATTGGCTCATGCACCTGTTCACTCAATAAAGGACATGCTTGGATTTAATCTTGAACATTGTAAATTAGTATTAAGCACCTGTGAGATTTTTCCCTTAGCTAGACATACTAGACTCCCTTTTTCGAGTAGTTCTACTAGGTCTAGTAAAGTGTTTGATATGCTACATGTGGATATATGGGGACCTTATCGTACTCAGACATTTGATGGTAACAAATTTTTTCTTACAATTGTTGACGATTGCTCAAGGACTATTTGGATTTTCATGTTGAAATTCAAGACTGATGTCTTTCTTTCACTTAAACAATTTTTTTGAATAATGCTTACTCAATTTAATGTCATAGCTAAAGGTATAAGGAAAGATATTGGGGGAGAGTTTATCAATGAAATTTTGCAATCTTTACTTAAAGAATTGGGTATTATTCACTACAGAACTTGTGTACATACCCCTCAGCAAAATGGAGTAGCTGAGAGGAAGCACAGACACTTGCTTGAAGTGGCTAGAGCACTCCGGTTCCAGGAGCTTTGGGGTCATTGTATTCTTACTGCTGCTTATATTGTTAACATAATTCCTTCTAGTGAACTTGCAGGGAAATCACCTTATGAGGTCTTTTTTGGAAAGAAACCTTGTTTCTTCCATTTTAGAACATTCGGTTGTTTGTGTTTTGCTAACACACTACCTAGAACTTACAAGTTTGCTCCAAGAGCTGTAAGATCAGTTTTTATGGGATATTCTAATATCACCAAAGGGTATGTTCTATATGATCTTGTTGTGTAGAAGTTTTTTGGTAATGGGGATGTGTTATTTCAGGAAAACCAATTTCCCTTCAAGGTACCCATACAGTGGATGATAATCGACAGATTTTATGTCACTCACTCCAGGTCCTTGTGATGATGATGATTTTTATGCTCCTAGCAACATCTCCAAAACACCGACTCTGGCTCCCTCATTACCAGTTGATCTCCCACCTTCTGATATTGTTCAAAATCCTTTACCATCTCTTATCCCTACTGATGCTTCTACCTCTACTTTCAATCCATACAATCTACCAAATCTTAGATGATCAACAAGGCTCACTAAGCAACCTATTTGGTTATCAGATTTTGTTTCCAAACCGTCTGCTAGAAAAGTCCTTTATCCTTTTGCTGACAGTGTGTCATATGCACATCTTTCTCCCTCTTATTAGAAGTATCTACATACTTTTTCTGCAGTATAAGAACTTACCTCTTATCAAGAGTCTATCAAAGATCCGAGATGGTTGGAAGCTATGTACACTGAGTTAAAGGATCTTAATGATAATCATACTTGGGACCTGGTTCCCTTCCCAAGGTTAAAGTTCCTATTGGCTGCAGATGGGTATATAAAGTCAAGTTAAAAGCTAATGGCGATATTGAGAGATTTAAAGCTCAATTAGTTGCTAAGGGCTTTAATCAGACAACAGGTATTGTTTTTTATGATACCTTTTCTCCAGTAGTTAAAATTGCTACAGTCAGGACAGTTCTCTCTTTGGTTGCACAACACAATTGGTTCATTCATCAGTTAGATGTGTACAATGCTTTTCTCCATGGTGACTTGCATGATGAGGTGTATAAGAAGTTGCTTGAGGGTTTTCCAAGTCAGGGGGAGAATGGTATTGTATGTAGACTTGTCAAATCCCTCTATGTTCTTTTGAAAGCAAGTAGCAGTGGAATTTGAAATTGAGTGAGTCACTAGTGCATTCTGGTTTTACTCAGAGCAGCCTGGATCATTATTTATTCATAAAAAAACAAGGGTTAAACATAGTTGCAATCCTTGTGTATGTAGATGACATGCTTGTGACTGGTAATAGATTGAACCTCATAGAACATACTAAAGCTTCTCTTCAGAAAGCATTTAAAATCAAGGATCTTGGTAATTTAAAATTCTTTCTTGGCATGGAATTTAGTAGATCTCCCAAAGGTATTCTTATGAATCAAAAGAAGTATGCATTGGAAATTATCTCTGATTTAGGGTTAGGAAGTGCTAAACCAGCTAAGGCACCCCTTCAAATGAACATGAAGTTAACGACATTGGAGTTTGATCAATTCACAGGAGAATCAACAGATGAACCTTTTGAAAACGGAGAGCAATATCAGATGTTGATAGGCAAAATATTGTATTTAACACTGACAAGGCCAGACATTGCATTCTCAGTCCAAACACTTAGTCAATTCCTGCAACAACCAAAAAGGTGGCATTGGGATGTAGCTGTGAGAGTAATTAATTATGTGAAGAGAGAACAAGGACTTGGAATCTTATTAAGCAGCAAGATATCAAACAAGCTAAATGTATATTGTGATGCAGACTGAGCTTCATGTCCCAATACAAGAAGGTCAGTTTCAGGATATTTAGTCATGGTGAATCACTATTGTCGTGGAAGTTAAAGAAACAAAATGTAGTCTCTAGAAGTTCAGCAGAAGCTGAATATAGGAGCATGGCTAATGCAGTTTTAGAACTAGTATGGATCACTGCATTATTAAAAGAGATGGGAAGTAAAATTGAGCAACCAACAATTGTGTTTAGTGACAGTAGAGTAGCATTACAGATAGCAGCCAATCCAGTGTTCCATGAGAGGACTAAACACATAGTGATTGACTGGCACTTTATCAGACAAAAAATACAAGAAGGAGTCTTGAAAATAAAACATATGAGCTCAAGAGAACAACTTGCAGACATACTTACTAAGGGCATACCTCTGTTGCAACATGAAAACTTAGTAGGCAAGCTTGGTGTGTTAAATGTCTTTGCACCCACCAGCTTGAGGGGGAGTAATGAGTTAGGAATTACTTGATTAAGAAGTAGTTAAACAACTAATGTGTTAGTTAGTTGTCTAAGCAGTGATTAGTGATTAGCTAGGAAACAGTTAGAATAGAAGCTTCCAGAAGTTCTATATAATCAACACTATTGCATTGTAATGAACTAATTTTTTGGCCTCTTTACACTGAAATAATATCTCTCTTTCTCTTCTCTTCTCTGCTGAGCCATAGCTCATAATCAATGGCAGCTTAGATTGAATAATTGCACTTATTTTAACAGAGTTTTTTTGCTGCTCCTTATGACTAATAGGACCTAACTTCCACTTGGGGTATATTGCTAATTACTGTTCTTGATCTTTGTAGGTTTCTTCCAAGCTCAAATAATTTAAATTTTAAAATAAAATTACTATTTTTTTTTGTTATTTATAGAGTGGTATTTTCCATCCCTGTCAAATAAAGTAGAGGAGGAGAACTGGAAGAGAGAAATAAAAAGAGCAAAGGAATGACGAGTCTAATGGGGCAAAATGACTGACACATTGACTACCTTCGATAGACGAAAAAAATTCAAGTGGTCTAACCAATCCCTAGGGCGGACCCCAACTGAAAGGCACTAGACGAACTAACGGCAAGCTAGATAAAACAAATCAGCTGGCCCGATGTGTAAAACCATCTCGGGGGAGAGTCTTTCTTCAATGAGAATAAAGAAAGTTTTTGGGCAAGACAAGAAAGGAACTCGCCCTTTAATTTGACACCAAGGGTTAAGAGTTGATTGTTGGCGACGATGACTTGGTGAAGGGAATATCTGAGAGAATGTTCTCAAACTAGGTTACGACTAACGTAAAACTTCTTGCAAGCCAACATAATGGAGATATTTTGTTATTTTGTGTTATTATCTGCCTCAATATGGTTTATTTGGTATATGCATTAATGTGAATTCACGTCCAACTTTAGTCGTTATAATAATTGCCGCTAAAATAGGTATCATTTACCGGTAATAACAAAAGCCGCAATATATGACCGGTAGCTTTACCGGCAATAATAATTATCGCTAAAAGTAATTACTTTTTGCTACAAAAATATAGATATTCACCGGCACTCGATATAAATATTATCAAAGACTTTATGACAAAGAATGCAACATCGTTCACTCAAATGCCGCTATATTTTTAGGGTAAATACATTTGATGTATAATGCATATGTATTTTTAAGCAAAATATCAACACTGCATATGTATTTTTATGCTAAAAAACATTTTGATGTATAATCCATATGTATATTTAAGCAAAATATCAACACTACATATGTATCTTTTAAAACTAAAATTTCATAATAAAATGCATAACTACATAAAAAACTCAAATTTATCTTTAATTCAAATTCTCATTAATAATGATAATAAATGAACACATATTAAAATATATATTAGTTATGATCAAGGTGTATTTTTGAAATGCTTAATTTTAACACTGAATATTTATTTTTAGGGTAAATACATTTGATGTATAATGTATATGTATTTTTAAGCAAAATATCAATATTGCATATGTATTTTATAACTAAAATCTCACAATACAACGTAGAACTTCATAAAAACACAAGTTTATATTTAATTCAAATTCGCATTTATATTGATAATAGATGAAAACATATTAAAAAATATATTAGATATGGGTCCAGATGTATTTTTGAGCATGCTTAATCTTAACACTGCATATGTATTTTTAGGATAAAAACTTTCGATTGATACTGCATACGTATTTTTAAGCATAACATGAACACTACATTTGTATTTTTTTTTAACTAAATCTCACAGTAAAATATATAAATGCATAAAATACTCAAATTAAACTTTAATTCATATCAAAATTAGACCCAATTCAAATCTGAATTAATTTCATTCAATTAAAAAATAAGTACTATTATAACCTACAATTAGAACCACTTCAAACATAAAAATTAGTTTGTACAATCAGAACCTACATTCATACACCAGTTTCTCTAACTGTACAAAGTAATAAATCCATCAATCATCATACATCAAAAACTTCAGTAACACTAGTTATTCTACTTTCCCTTGCAGGCCTCAAGGGTGCTTCGATACCACTATGAACATTTGCTTCTTGTTTTCGGATCCCATAGTCCCACAAAAGTGCTGCATATCTTGTACGAAAGTGCGTTGGGGTCGAACTCAATCGCAATAACTTTGTGACCATAAGAAAGGCACTTTGCATATGTAACCATAAAGAGACCACAATCCCTACAAAAACAAGGAAAAAAATATTTATTTATAAGTAAAATATATTTTGTACAAACATTCAATATTGGTATATGTAAATTAAAAACTTACAAGATTCCACTTGGTTGTTGAGGCAAATTCTCTTCAAATATCACAACAAACAGATCTGAGTAATCTTTGTCTTTGTATCTTGAATGATTTTGAAGATCAATTCCTTTCTTATTGTAGAAATCACAAGCTTGGAGACACAAAGGGATAATCTCAGCTAATTTCTTGATCAAAGCAAGAACAGTCGGATAACAAAAAAATTCATATAAACAAGCATATGTATTTTAAGCAGACAAAAAATGCAACAAATACTGAAAAATTCATATCAATTCTACTAAAAATACATATTGCCAATAGACAGTTCATGAGTAGTTAACACAATACTTAACAATACTTATTGGCCTATATCTTTAACTCACAACTTTGATAATATCTTTATTACCCTATTTAGAACAACACTATACTTAACAGTCAAAAAAATACATT
Organism: Capsicum pubescens; assembly: GCA_030864215.1. Lineage (NCBI taxonomy): Eukaryota > Viridiplantae > Streptophyta > Magnoliopsida > Solanales > Solanaceae > Capsicum > Capsicum pubescens. The sequence continues at coordinate 268,179,917 of CM061545.1, read as the reverse complement.
TACAAACAAAAAAATACCCCATCCTCACTATCTTCTTTGAATCATCAGGATAAGATTTCTGAACATCTTCTTCAATTTCTTCAACTTTCCTTTTCTTTTCATACCATTTTTAAATTTTTTGCTCCTTCTTCAACCCTTTTTTTTTTTGAAATTTCACTGATCTTCTCTGTGTCGTTTCGAAACTTCGACCTAATCTCATTCGATCTCCTAGATTTCTTCAACCGTATAGGATTTACAACAACTTTAACTAAATCTTCATGAGTTAACCCAAGACTAAAAGATTGTGCATAATCAAACTCTACATTCATATTCCGTATACCGTTATTTGTTGGTGTTTTTGCTGTATGTTCATCCATTAAAACATAACACCCTTAAAATCTTATTTTCAGTTGAATTACAGTAGGATAAAAAGAAAGAACCGCTAACATGCAATATGTGATTAATAAAAAACATAAATACATTAATCACATTTTAAATTTTATATATTTTTTATTTTCAAAAAATATGATTACATTAAATACAAGCAATGAATAATCACTACAAAAAAATGTGTTTTAGCCACGTGCAAAACCGTGGCTATATGGTACCAAAATCGTAGCTAAATAGTTTAGCCACGGTTCATTAGCCCGGTTAAAGGTGGGTCCAACAGGGGCGTGGCGAGTAAATTAGCCATGGTTTTAACGTCCGTGGTAACATTTCATTAGCCACGGTTTTCAGGTACATTTAGCCACGGCCAATCCATGGATAATTTGTTCAAATTTTGTGCTATCATATCAGTTTGCCACAGTTATAACCGTGGCAAAAATGCCTAGTTTTTAAGAAATATATATTTTTTCATATGAATTAGCTACGGTTTTATCCGTGGCAAAAAAGTATCCAACTTTTTAAAAAAATATATATTTTTGCATAAATTTTCCATGATTTAATCATGACAAAAGTGCCAGCTATTTTTAAATATATATATATATGATAGTCTGATACTAATTTCTAAATAATGATAGACATTCACTTACACATTAACCATTATACACAAGATTGATATTAATTGTAACATAATAATCAATGTTCTGATATTGTTCAATATATTGGCACAAAAGATAAGGTCCAAACCTTAAATATTCATAAAAAATACCATAAATACTAATGTTAAAGAAACACCAAAATATACTAAAGCCTAAGAAGATTACTGCTTGAGCTACCAAGATTCACATGACTATTTCTAGACATTCCAAAATCTTTTGAAGGACAAACATTTCCACCTAAACCACGCACACGTCCAGAATGTTTAGATCCAAACACCTTTTCAAAGGCGTCATTAGGATGAGCTAGTATCTTCAAAGGAACACCGTAACTGATACCAAGTTCCTGATCTTTAGGTAGATGCTCCGATATTTTATCCGACAAGCAAAATAGATAAATGAGATATCCTCGTACCAATAAGACTTCTCTGTAATAGAGTTGGGTATTAATTCAAAAAATTGTCCATTATATATAGAGACATATTAATTCAAGCAATTGTACATTAAATATAGAGACGCTTCAACAACAACAAAAAATCTAGTATACTCCCACCAAGTGGGGTCTGGGGTGGGTAAAATGTACGCAGTCCATACCACTACCTCCGAAGAAGTAGAGAGGTTGTTTCCGATAGACCCCCGGCTCAAGATAAAGAATAGTCTTCAACTAGAACCGAGCATATAATAAACTAATAACAATAATGTTGTCATAATTATACAGATATACCAGCAAGGAATTTAATCTCAGGAATGGACAAGAATGATTAAACAAATGATGTTCAAGCAGGCAATCAACAATTGATGTCGCTAATATACAGTTTTGAGCATGTGCCACTTATACATGGTATCATACTATCATTTACTTGCATCATCCTTACTTCACATAGACAATTTTAGAGTCACCTAATTAACTTCATCCTTGCCTTGTACACTACATAACTTTTAACCTTGTAGGAAGTTTGGAAAGTTTCCTTTATTCTTGACATACCAATAATTGTATAAGCAAGAGTTATAACATATAAAATAAATATCCATCAAACAATAAATACGTCAGAGATGACAATCAGCCCACAACGGTATCTGTATATATGGAATGAATCAGTGAATGAGGTCATCTAGTTAAGATCTTAAGATCAGTGAATGAGCACTACTTTGGTATGATTTTTCAAACTTAAATTCGATTCTAATTATTGACTGCAACTCATAGGGATCTATCTATCTATCATACAACAAGGATTTGACAGGACCTTTTCCTCAGGCTATTGGAAAATTGACAAAGCTGTCAAATTTGTAAGTAAATATGAATAAGCATTGAACATGAATTCACTTACAAGCTAATCTCATGATAATTTGTTGATCTTTTCTTAATTTCATGACAGTATCTTTGTTGGTTGTGGATTTTCTGGATCCTTAACCGACTCCATAGGAAATCTTACTCGACTGGTTTTTTTGTAATCATTCTGTGATACTTTTTCTACCTTAATGCAAACTTTTTGTGCTACCAGATTTTGGTCCATCTCTACACAGGCAATGCACTTCTAAACAGAGAAATAGTTCACGAGGAGTTCAATCCATACTGCTTTTCTTGTGTTTATACATTATCATATCTGATTAGATATGTTTACTAAATCTATCTGTCTTCCAATCGTCTTCTGTATACACTCCAAAACAACCCCATTCTGTATTATGCAGATCTTAGAACAGGGTTACAGTGAAGTTCAACTCAAGGAATGTTCATTAGAATAAAGATTAAATACACCAGGCGTCACAATAATAAAATTGATTGTACTAGAAATTGATACTGCATTTCCAGTACATAAGTTTATACTCCTTCTACATCAATTAAGTTGTCAATGTTTATCAAATGACTATGTTATTTGGTGGTTTTTTGAACAGTACACTATTCAAAGGGCAGCCCGGTAAACTAAAGCTCCCGCCATGAGGTAGAGAGGTTGTTCCCGATAGACCCCGACTTAAGACAAAAACAGCTCATTAAGGATAACAAACAAACTATGAACAACAGAATAACCTGGATATAAGTGTTTGTTGAGTTTATAATTTGTAAATTCTTAGCTCCTGTTAGAGGTGAAATTCAGACAAATAAAACCATTAGTTGTTAAGTAAAATATGCCACCATCGACGGAGCATGTGATTCATCCACACACCAAAAAAAAAATGCATACCACATGTTCAACTTACTCATGTACATTGCACACTCCAAATTACAGAGCAGTAACTTCTGAGTACATTGCACACTCCAAATTACAGAGCAGTATCTATATATTGATAGTTCTATACTGCAATAATCAGGAAAAACAAGGAACCAAATATACTTTGTTCTGGTCTTGAACATCAAGCATCTAGTTCATGCGGAGTTTAAATAAGTCGTTCAAGCATAAAATGCTTAACATTGGCGAAAGGAATTGATCAAACAAAACCTTTGAGCTAAGCATCTGTAAGGGCCAAAACAACCTAAAGAACTTTGCACATAGGTACAGTTTGGTATGTTATCTTCCGCAATGTGGCTTATTCAGTACATGAAGTAACGTGAATTCGTGGTCAACTTTAATCATTATAATAATTTCCACTAAAATAGGTCCGATTTATTGATAATAAGAAAACCCGCAAAATATGGTAGCCTTATCAGTAATTTATCGCTAAATAAATGTCGTTGAAAGTAATTACTTTTAGCGCCAATAATATAAGCATTTACGAAACATTCAATATAAATGCCACTAAACACTTTAACAACATTAAATGCAATGACCTTAACTTAAATGACATTAAATATTTTTGTTATAATATTTATTGCCACACAATATCTCTTTTGTTGTAGTTGGTAGTCAGTAACCACCATATACCTGGCACGACATATGATAATATACAAACAAGCATACAACGATTTTCTTTTAAGATTTGTAATATCTAGATACATGTTAAAGAAGAGAGAAACACCATTTAAGATTTTAAGGATAACAAATACATGTTAAATGTTAGAGAAGAGAGCAACACTATTTAAGGATAACATCAAAATGACAATGGGCAGATAACATAACACATATAATTAACATTATTGGGTTCAAAAGAATCATAACCGATGATAAAATATTAAATAACGACTCAAACAACACACACTAACATCATGCAAACGATAAAATCAACATGACAATGGACTAACAACATGGCACATAACCAAACTTATAGGGTTCGAATGAATCATAATAGATGATGAACATCATCGGATGACTCAAATCAGATATTTGTTATTAAAAGTATTTTAGTGTTTTTTTTGTGATAATTGAACAAAATTAAATCATTATGTTTATGTTACAAAACATAATTATGTGTTTTTTGTACAATAAAAAAAGAATTTAGATTTTGTGCATTGTCAGTTTACAAAATATTTTACACTATCAGGTAAATTTGACTTGCTATTGCAGGTTATTTAATATTTTTTTTATTTTTATGTAAATAGTTAGATAACCTGCAATAACAGATCAAGCTAACTGATAGTGCAAAAAATTTTATTCACTAACTCTGCACAGAACTTAAACGCATAAAAAATATGATTATCCTAAAATGATTAATCGGGGCACAAAGCCACTAACACTTAAAAGTTGACAATTTTTTTTTTTAAATTGTTTTCTTCTTACAAGGACTTTGTTTAATTATTCTTATTTTTTATGGTAGGATTTGGATTTTCAATCCTTTTAGTTCCTCTTCTAGTAACTTTACCTTGACGTACATTATTTTGCTTTTGTAAAGTAAGTAGGATTTTCAATCTGTGTGTATTTTACATTAAATTTATCTAAATCCGTGACCTCCCTCGCTAATTACGCGATAACAACGACCATGAATTGAGTCAATAAAATTCAGGTATGCATATTATTTCACGCACAATAGCAGGGTAGTCATTTAAACTGTCGGTGTATATTGGTCAAACCTTTTTTCTATTGTATGCGTTGTCCAGTATTATGCCAAGTATGTATCGTAAGTGCAGTTTAATAGTGGAAAAATTTTGTAAATTTTTTCATTAGATTATGTGACTTACATATGTATTGTTGTTTGGTTGAAAGTAAGTTATCTTGAAATTAACTATGCAAGATTAGGTATTCCACCCCTAAGGTGGGATTAATAACACTACAATTACAGAATAAGTTATCTCATGCATTTTATCTCAATCAAATATGGGATAAATTGATCCTACCATTAAACCCACTATTAATTATCTCTAATCCCTTATACCAAACGAGCCCATACACTAATCATAGTGTTGACTGTAATCTACTACTTTCCATTTTTACCATAGATTTTTGGAATTCCTGTAGAATATTATTGCAATGGTCAAATCATTGTTTTTATGTATTCAACAATCAAATTCTCTTTATCATGGTTAGTATTAAGATATATTCTCTTAATAATATTTCCTTAATAGGACCACTAAAATAGGTCTTATTTAACGGTAGCTTTACCAGCAATTTATCGCTAAATAAAAAGTCGTTGAAAGTGATTATTTTTGGCGCTAATAATATGAGCATTTACCTGCACTTGATATAACTGCCACTAAAGACGTTAACGCCATGCAATGACCTTAACATAAATGCCTTTAAATATTTTTGTGGAAATATTTATTTACGCTAAATATCTCTTTCGTTGTAATGGTAGCCAGTAGTAGCCACCGTATACCTAGCACGACATATGATAATATACAAACGGGCATCTATCGATTTTCTTTTGAAGATGTGTAGTATCTAGATATATGTTGTTAAAGAAGAGAGCAACACCAATCAAGTATAAAATCAATATAACAATAAACTAATAACATAACATATATATATAACTAATATTAATGGGTTCGAATGAACCATAACTGATGATAGAACATCATAAGATGACTCAAACGACGCACTGACACCATTCAAACGACAAAAACAACACGACTATGGACTTATAACATGACTCGAACGACACACACTAACACCATTCAAATGATAAAATCAATATGACAATGGACTGACAACATGACACAATAACTAAACTTGTAGGGTTCGAACGAACCATAAGACAGATGATAGGAATGACTCAAATTATAAGACATGACACACTGGGGATAACTCAAATGACACGATAAACCTAGATGCACGCTTATTACTCATGCGCCTTCCACAAGGCGCGACTTAGGAACGATAGTTGAACTAGTAGGGAACTGTAGAAGAAGTAGATCCACCAGCCCTAATTAGGAAAGGGTGCACCAACATTGGGTCCATGTGAAGAACTTGCCCCATCATCACTAGTAGTAGACAAGGCACTTCCAAGGGAGAGAAATGGGAGTGGAGCATCACTCCCCATTTGTTGAAGTTCTGCCTCGAATTCAACTTTTCGCTTTTGAGCTTCCAATGCCTCCTTCAATTGTTCAAGTTGGGAGAGGATAAGTCCTTCAATAATCGGAGATTCTCACACACGATCGTAGGCTCCCCTCCCAGATTCAAGTAGGGATTCCCCTACAGCTCTCTCCTTCCGGAGAGACTCCTGCAAGTCCATGACCTCCTTATTGAGCCCACGTTGACCAGTGTTTCGATGATCCATGATTAGGTGGTCATGGATATCATCATCATTTGGTGGAGGGAGGTCCCTCCCTAGGAACCTATCCACCAGCGACTCCACTGAAGGGTGCCCAAAGGAGTAAACTTTGTTGGCCTTGCCTGGAGAAAATACCACAATGGCAATTTCAGCACCACATAGCGTACAAAGTTCACTAGCCTTTTTGAACAGGCCAGCACGACGCTTAGAGAAAGTAACTTGCATATTACTCTCATTTTTCATTTTCACTATTTCGACCTTTTTTCGACCCTTGCTCAGTCTTGCCATGGCTAAATTAAAATTACTCAATATTTGTGAAACCAAGAAGTAGTAGTTGTGATTTTTTATCTCAACACCAAGAGTTTTTATATTAGAAATTTCAATATTTTGTTTCACCTTTTTAGGAAAATAAATTAAAATTACTTGGAGAGCCTATAAATTTATGTTTTTTTCTTTTTTTTGTAAAATATTTGAATGGAACCAGCTTTTGCCTCTATTCTTTGTGTCGTTAGCGCTAATCGAATCCTTAAAGACCATAATTCAGAATTAGACAATATATGTTTTTCTTAATTTGAATTATGACGTTCTACAAAAGTATTAAAAAGAAAACATTACATCATTAGTACATATGATATTTAATTTAATCACTTTATTAATTTGAGTACACATTGAAGAGTAATAATAAAAAATAAAATATCAAATTGTTACTATAACATTTCTGAATTTTCATATTTAATATTCGAGCTATCCCTGAAGGTTCTGACATTCGATGTTCATCGAACGAGCAAAGATACATGACATTTTTCTTTTATATAAGTTTTATTCGTTCATCCACGATTATTACTTATTAGTTGTTATGTACAATCACTTCAATTATTAGTTAACCATAAAATTAACATGGTTTGGTATTACAAGCACCGATTATGTGAATAAGTTTGTCTTTTCCTCGTGCGGATTGGAGTAAAAATACTGTAGTAGGGAAATGTTGTATTTCTCCCAAACATACTTAAAACAATTGTTCATTCTGACATACTGCGATTAAAGAAGTAACTTTCTTATAAATTGAAAAATACATATTTAAAACAAACAATGGTTAATAATCCTTGAAATAAAATTATTTGTGGTTTGTTAATATGTGAATGCATGTTTACGATTCAAAAAGAACTGATCATTTTGTTTACAAAGGTGATCACGTCTTTGAAAGCTTGCCAAGCTAGTTACAAGAAAATGGTGTCAACTTGTCGTCTGACGACTCCCAAGCACCGGTATGCTTAGAATGCGAGATTGTTTGTAACTTGTTCATTAGCAAGATAATTAAGATGGAGTTTAATGAGTTACGAATTACTTGATTAGTTGATTAAGAAGTAGTTAAACAACTAATGTGTTAGTTGGCTATACCGTGATTAGTAATTAGTTAGGAAACAGTTAGAATAGAAGCTTTCAGAAGTTCTATATAAACAACACTATTGCATTGTAATGAACTAATTTTTTGGCCTCTTTACACTGAAATAATATGTCCCTTTCTCTTCTCTTCTTTGCTGAGCCCTAGCTCATTATTAATGACAACTTAGATTGAACAATTGCACAGATTCTAACATAGTATCAGAGCTTTGAACCACGATTGTGCGTTCCACGGAAGAGATTTGTGAGTTTAGGAGCTCATTGACAGTTTTCAGTAACGAAGGTTGAAGTTCTACCATGGAAGCTTCAACATTGAACACTGTGAAGTTCGATCACAATCATCCCCTGTTTTTACACCCTTCAGACACCACCAGAGTGCCCATTATTCCGATGCAGCTAACCGGTTTCGATAACTATTCGAAACGGAGTAGGGCTATGCGCATTCAGTTGCTTGGGAAAAACAAGTTGGGGATTGTTGATGGCACATTGAAAAAGGAGGATTTCGGAGCTGATTTTCGACGTCAATGGGACCGGTGCAATGCAATTGTTCAAGGATGGATAATGAGCTCAGTAACACAGGAATTGCACACTGGAATTGTCTACGCTACTAATGTACGAACTGTTTGGGAGGATTTCCATAAACGCTTTGACAAGGTAAATGCATCACGAGTTTACCAGTTGCATAAAGCCATAGCGACTACTATACAAGGAAATGACAGTATTGTGATTGCCCTAGATCAAGGGAGTTTAATAATCATATTGAGAGAAAAAAATTGATGCAGCTCCTAATGGGCTTGAATGAAATGTATAATCTGTAGAGGAGCTAGATTTTGATGACTGAACCTACTCCAAATCTCAACAAGCATATGCTATGCTTGTTGAGTGAGAGAGCCAACGACTTATTGGTAGTTCCACTATGCAAGGTGAAGGTTCTTATTTAACGGTTCTTTTAGAAGCAAAAGGCTTAAGTTCTCGATTATCAATTAGAGAAGGTTTTGTATCTAGAACTTTGACTAGAGAGAGTTCAGATATTGCAGCTTACATGGCTGGGAGAGGAATACATTACCAACATAACAAAGGATACTCTTTTCAGAAAGGCAGGAAGAATTGGAACAAAAAATGTGACTATTGTAAAATGCAAGGACATGTGGTAGATGACTGTTTTAAGCTATATGGATACCCACCTGATTGGAAATCTAAGAAGAAGGTGACATGGAATACTGCTTATAATGTTCAAGATGAGGTACCTATACCACAACTGCATGATGGAACAAGAGAGAAGGGAAAAGCAATAGAGCCACTAATTTCCAGAGATTTACCAAGGGCTCCACAGCCGACAGGTAATCAACATGGACAGATTTTGCAGATGCTTGACCGAGATTCTCCTTAGAACAATATGATGGCCAATATGGCCGGTATATCTTAAAATCCTAATACTAAATTAGAGAGTTTAAGATGGATAATTGATAGTGGTTCTATAAACCACATGGCTCACAAGTTTAGACATAATGCATGATGTGCAAGTTGTTACAAATGAACAAAGTAGAAAAGTTTAATTACCTAATGGAGGGGTGACCTTAGTGTCATACACTGGCTGTTGTAGACTGTCAAATACAGGAGAAATACATGATGTTCTTTTTTCCCCAGAATTTTAATACAATCTCTTATCGGTATCCAAGGTTACCAGGGAAATGAACTGTTTTGTGTCATTCTATCCTGGATTCTGTTTGTTCCAGGACCTTACCACTGGGAAGATGATGAGGATTGGTAAAGAAGATACTAGATTTTGTCTTCTAGCTCGGCCTGGACCTTCCCCTAAAGAGGTTGTTGCTACTAAAATCTTGTCAGCGCAGGATGTTCAAAATACTATTATGTTATGGAACAAGAGATTGGCTCATGCACCTGTTCACTCAATAAAGGACATGCTTGGATTTAATCTGGAACATTGTAAATCAGAATTAAGTACCTGTGAGATTTTTCCCTTTGCTAGACATACCAGACTCCTTTTTTCGAGTAGTTCTACTAGGTCTAGTAAAGTGTTTGATATGCTACATGTGGATATATGGGTACCTTATCATACTCAGACATTTGATGGTAACAAATTTTTTATTACAATTGTTGATGATTGTTCAAGGACCATTTGAATTTTCTTGTTGAAATTCAAGACTGATGTCTTTCTTTCACTTAAACAATTTTTTCGAATGGTGCTTTCTCAATTTAATGTCATAGTTAAAGGTATAAGGACCGATAATGGGGGAGATTTTATCAATGAAAATTTGCAATCTTTACTTAAAGAATTGGCTATTATTCACTACAGAACTTGTGTACATACCCCTCAGCAAAATGGAGTAGCTAAGAGGAAGCACAGACACTTGCTTGAAGTGGCTAGTGCACTCCGGTTCCAGGGTCATATACCTCTCAAGTTTTGGGGTCATTGTATTCTTACTACTGCTTATATTGATAACAGAATTCCTTCTAGTGAACTTGCAGGGAAATCACCTTATGAGGTCTTTATTTGGAAAAAAACCTTTTTTCTTCCATTTTAGAACATTCGATTATTTGTGATATGCTAACACACTACCTAGAACTTACAAGTTTGCTCCAAGAGCTGTAAGATCAGTTTTTATGGGATATTCTAATGTCACCAAAGGGTATGTTCTGTTTGATATTGCTGCGTAGAAGTTTTTTGTTAATGGGGATGCGCTATTTCAGGAAAACCAATTTCCCTTCAAGGTACCCTTACAGTGGATGATAATCTACAAATTTTATGTCACTTTATACAGGTCCTTGTGATGATGATGATTTTTATGCTCCTAGAAACATCTCTGAAACACCTACTCTAGCTTCCTCATTACAAGTTAATCTCCCACTTTCTGATATTGATCAAAATCCTTTACCATCTCTATCCCTACTGATGTTTCTACCCCTACTTTCAATCCATACAATCTACCAAATCTTAGACGATCAACAAGGCTCACTAAGCAACCTATTTGGTTATCAGATTTTGTTTCCAAACCGTCATCTAGTAATATCCTTTATCCTCTTGCTGACAGTGTGTCATATGCACATCTTTCTCCCTCTTATCAGAAGTATCTACATACTTTTTCTGCAGTATAAGAACCTATCTCTTATCAAGAGGCTATCAATGATCCGAGATGGTTGGAAGCTATGTACACTGAGTTAAAAGGATATTAATGATAATCATACTTGGGACCTGGTTCCCCTTCCTAAGGGTAAAGTTCCTATTGGCTGCAGATGGTTCTTTAAAGTCAAGTTAAAAGCTAATGGTGATATTGAGAGATTTAAAGATCAATTAGTTGCTAAGGGCTTTAATCAGACAGCAGGTATTAATTTTCATGATACCTTTTCTCCAGTAGTTAAAATTGCTACAGTCAGGACAGTTCTCTGTTTGGTTGCACAACACAATTGGTTCATTCATCAGTTAGATGTGTACAATGCTTTTCTCTATGGTGACTTGCATGGTGAGGTGTATAAGCAGTTGCTTGAGGGTTTTCCAAGTCAGGGGGAGAATGGTATTGTATGTAGACTTTTCAAATCCCTCTATGGTCTTAAGAAAACAAGTAGGCAGTGGAATTTGAAATTGAGTGAGTCACTAGTGCATTCTGGTTTTACTCAAAGTAGCCTTGATCATTCTTTATTCATAAAAAAACAATGGTTAGACATAGTTGCAATCCTTGTGTATGTAGATGACATGCTTGTGACTGGTAATAGCTTGAGCCTCATTGAACATACTAAAGCTTCTCTTTAGAAAGCATTTAAAATCAAGGATCTTGGTAATTTAAAATTCTTTCTTGACATGGAATTTAGTAGATCTGCCAAAGGTATTCTTATGAATCAAAGGAAGTATGCATTGGAAATTATCTCTGATTTAGGGTTAGGAAGTGCTAAACCAGCTATGACACCCCTTGAAATGAACATGAAGTTAACGACACTGGAGTTTGATCAAGTCACAGGAGAATCAACAGATGAACCTTTTGAAAACAGAGAACAATATCAGAGGTTGATAGGCAAAATGTTGTATTTAACACTGACAAGGCCAGACATTGCATTATCAGTCCAAACACTTAGTCAATTCCTGCAACAACCAAAAAGGTCGAATTGGGATGCAGCTGTGAGAGTAATGAATTATGTGAAGAGAGAACAAGGACTTGGAATCTTGTTAAGCGACAAGATATCAAACAAGCTAAATGTATATTGTGATGCAGATTGGGCTTCATGTACCAATACCAGAAGGTCAGTTTCAGGCTTTTTAGTCATGGTGAATCATTATTATCGTGGAAGTCGAAGAAACAAAATGTAGTCTCTAGAAGTTCAGCAGAAGCTGAATACAGGAGCATGGCTAATGCAGTTTCAGAACTAGTATGGATCACTGCATTATTAAAGGAGATGGGAAGTAAAATTGAGGAACCAATAATTGTGTTTAGTGACAGTAGAGCAGCATTACAGATAGCAGCCAATCCAGTGTTCCATGAGAGGACTAAACACATAGAGATTGACTGCCACTTTATCAGAAAAAAATTACAAGAAGGAGTCTTGAAAATAAAACATGTGAGCTCAAGAGAACAACTTGCAGACATACTTACTAAGGGCTTACCTCGGTTCCAACATGAAAACTTAGTAGGCAAGCTTGGTGTGTTAAATGTCTTTGCACCCACCAGCTTGAGGGGGAGTAATGAGTTAGGAATTACTTGATTAAGAAGTAGTTAAACAACTAATGTGTTTGTTAGTTGGCTAAGCAGTGATTAGTGATTAGTTAGGAAATAGTTAGAATAGAAGCTTCCAGAAGTTCTATATAAACAACACTATTGCATTGTAATTAACTAATTTTTTGGCCTCTTTACACTGAAATAATATCTCACTCTCTCTTCTCTTCTCTCCTGAGCCATAGCTCATTATCAATGACAGCTTAGATTGAACAATTGCACAGATTCTAACAGAGTTTTTTGTTACTCCTTATGACTAATAGGACCAAACTTCAACTTGGGGTATATTTCTAATTACTGTTTTTGATCTTTGTAGGTTGCTTCCAAGCTCAAATCATTTAAAATTTAAAATAAAATTACTTTTTTTTTTGTTATTTACAGAGTGGTATTTTTCATCCCTATCAAATAAAGTAGAGGAGGAGAACTGGAAGAGAGAAAGAAAAAGATCAAAGGAATGACAAGTCTAATGGGGGAAAATGACTGACACATTGACTACCTTTTATAGACCAAAAAAATTCAAGTGGTCTAACAAATCCCTAGGGCGGAACCCAACCTAAAGGCACTAGACGAACTAACGGCAAGCTAGATAAAAAAAATCAGCTGTCCCTATGTGTAAAACCTTCTCGGGGGAGAGTCTTTCTTCAATGAGAATAAAGAAAGTTTTTGGGCAATACAAGAAAGGAACTCGCCCTTTAATTTGACACCAAGGGTTAAGAGTTGATTGTTGGCGACGATGACTTGGTGAAGGGAATATATGAGAGAATGTTCTAAAATTGGGTTATGACCAACGCAAAACTTCTTGCAAGCCACAATAATGGAGATATATTGTTATTTTGTGCTATTATCTTCCTCAATATTGTTTATTTGGTATAAGAATTAATGTGAATTCATGGTCAACTTTAGTCGTTATAATAATTGCCGCTAAAATAGGTATCATTTACCGGTAATAACAAAAGCCGCAATATATGACCGGTAGCTTTACCGGCAATAATAATTATCGCTAAAAGTAATTACTTTTAGCTTAAAAAATATAGATATTCACCGACACTCGATATAAATATCATCAAAGACTTTATGACAATGAATGCAACATCGTTCACTCAAATGACGCTATATTTTTAGGGTAAATACATTTGATGTATAATGCATATGTATTTTTAAGCAAAATATCAACACTGCATATGTATTTTTAGGCTAAAAAACATTTTGATGTATAATCCATATGTATTTTTAAGCAAAATATCAACACAACATATGTATCTTTTGTAACTAAAATCTCACAATAAAATGTAGAACTACATAAAAAACTCAAATTTATCTTTAATTCAAATTCACATTTATAATGATAATAAATGAACACATATTAAAATATATATTAGTTATGATCAAGGTGTATTTTTGAAATGCTTAATTTTAACACTGCATACGTATTTTTAGGGTAAATACATTTGATGTATAATGCATATGTATTTTTAAGCAAAATATCAATACTGCATATGTATTTTATAACTAAAATCTCACAATACAAAGTAGAACTTCATAAAAAACACAAGTTTATATTTAATTCAAATTCGCATTTATATTGATAATAAATGAAAACATATTAAAAAATATATTAGATATGGTCCAGATGTATTTTTGAAAATGCTTAATCTTAACACTGCATATGTATTTTTAGGATAAAAACTTTTGATTGATACTGCATACGTATTTTTAAGCATAATATGAACACTACATTTGTATTTTTTTTAACTAAATCTCACAGTAAAATATAAAACTACATAAAATACTCAAATTAAACTTTAATATAAATCAAAATTAGACCCAATTCAAATCAGAATTAATTTCATTCAGTTAAAAAATAAGTACTATTATAACCTACAATTAGAACCACTTCAAGCATAAAAATTAGTTTGTACAATCAGAACCTACATTCATACACCAGTTTCTCTAACTGTACGAAGTTAAATCCATCAATCATCATACATCAAAAACTTCAGATACACAAGTTATTCTACTTTGCCTTGCAGGCCTCAAGGGTTCTTCGACACCACAATGAGTATTTGCTTCTTGTTTTCGGATCCCATAGTCCCACAAAAGTGCAGCATATCTTGTACGAAAGTGCGTTGGGGTCAAACTCAATCGCAATAACTTTGTGACCATAAGAAAGACACTCTGCATATGTAACCATAAACAGACCACAATCCCTACAAAAACAAGGAAATAATATTTATTTATAAGTAAAATATATTTTGTACAAACATTTAATTTTGGTATATGTAAATTAAAAACTTACAAGCTTCCACTCGGTTGTTGAGACAAATTCTCTTCAAATGTCACATCAAATAGATCTGAGTAATCTTTGTCTTTGTATCTTGAATGATTTTGAAGAACAATTCCTTTCTTATTGTAGAAATCACAAGCTTGGAGACACAAAGGGATAATCTCAGCTAATTTCTTGATCTAAGCAAGAACAGTCGGATATGAAAAAAATTCATATAAACAAGCATATGTATTTTAAGCAGACAAAGAATGCAACCAATAATGAAAAATACATATCAATTCTACTAAAAATACATATAGCCAATAGACAGTTCATGAGTAGTTAACACAATACTTAACAGTACTTATTGACCTATATCTTTAACTCACAACTTTGATAATATCTTTATTACCCTATTTAGAACAACACAATACTTAACAGTCAAAAAAATACATTTACAAACAAAAAAAATACCCCATCATCACTATCTTCTTCAGAATCATCAGCATAAGATTTCTGAACATCCTCTTCAATTTTCCTTTTCTTTTCGTACCGTTTTTAAATTTTTTACTCCTTCTTCAACCCTTTTTTTTTTCAAAATTTCACTGATCTTCACTGTGTCGTTGCGAAACTTCGACCTAATCTCCTTCGATCTCCCAGATTTCTTCAACTGTATAGGATTTACAACAACTTTAACTAAATCTTCATGAGTTAACCCAAGACTAAAAGATTATGCTTAATCAAACTCTACATTCATATTCCGTATACCATTATTTGTTGGTGTTTTTGCTATATGTTCATCCATTAAAACATAAAACCCTTAAAATCCGATTTTCAGTTGAATTACAGTAGGAAAAAAAAGAACTTCTAGCATGCAATATGCGATTAAGAGTTATCTGAAATAGAGGAAGTAAATCATTATCACAGATCGTGCTAGAATCATGCAAAAGGAATAAAATTTGAAGTGGGAGAGATCGTTAATGGCGAAAGAAAAGAAATAAAAAATTTAAATTAAGGAAAGAGAAATAAGAATGGCGTGAAAAGGGGATTTTAGCACAGTAACTTTCTTAGGGGGCAAAAAATAGGGGACCACTTAAAATAATGTTACAGATGCTACATAATGTAATTAGGATAAAGTGTTGCTATTTTTTGTAATTTAATACTTAAGTATGCTACTATAGGTAGTTTTCCCTTTGCTATTTTTACTCTAGAGAAAATTTAAAGAAACCATATCTTACACCCGACCCATGATAATTCTATAATTCTAAAATGATAAGCCTAAAAATTCATGGTGCTTTTCAAATTCATTATTTCACAAAAAGAAAATCTCCGGAGGTGGATTTACACTTTCCGAATTTTGGTGTTAAAAAGCACTTAAACCCCAGGACGAATTTATTTTTAATAAAGTTACTAACATTAGGTGTATGTGTATAGAAACTTAATTTCTTTTTTTTTTAAAATAAAATAAAATAAACTCCATTTCCCCTCAATTCTAACAAAAGAAACCAAATGCACACACAACAAAGAAAGAACAAAAGAAATACTCGTAAGTAGGCAGTCGAACTGAATTGCTTCTTCGTTATTTTTTTGGTAAGTTTCAAAAATAACAACTGTTTGGCACAAAATTCATATTTCATAACCACACTTTATAATATTATTATTTATAATCGATGTATTTGATTCACATTTATTGTATTTGCATTACTTAATAATCTGTATGTATAAAAACCATAAATACGTTAGTCACATTTTAAATTTTATATTTTTTTTGTTTTCAAAAAATATGATTACATTAAATACAACCCATGAATAATCACTACAAAAAAAACGTGTTTTAGCCACGTGCAAAACCGTGGCTATATGGTACCAAAATCGTAGCAAAATAGTTTAGCCACGGTTAAAGGTGGGACCAACAGGGGCGTGACGAGTAAATTAGTCACGGTTTTAACGTCCGTGGTAACATTTCATTAGCCACGGTTTTCAGGTACATTTAGCCACGGCCATTCCATGGGTAATTTGTTCAAATTTTGTGCTATCATATTTGTTTTCCACAGTTATAACCGTGGCAAAAATGCCTAGTTTTTAAGAAATATATATTTCTTTCATATAAATTAGCCACGGTTTTAACCGTGGCAAAAAAGTATCCAACTTTTTTAAAAAATATATATTTTTGCATAAATTTTCCATGATTTAATCATGACAAAAGGGCCAGCTCTTTTTAAATATATATATATATATATATATATATATATAAATATTAATTGTAACATAATAATCAAAGTTCTAATATTTTTCAATATATTGGCACAAAAGATAAGGTCCAAACCTTAAATATTTCATTAAAAATACCATAAATATTAATGTTAAAGAAACACCAAAATATACTAAAGCCTAAGAAGATTACTGCTTGAGCTACCAAACATTTCCACCTAAACCACGCACACGTCCAGAATGTTTAGATCCAAACACTTTTTCAATGGCGTCCTTAGGATGAGCTAGTATCTTCAAAGGAACACCATAACTGATAGCAAGTTCCTGATCTTTAGGTAGATGCTCCGATATATTATCCAACAAGCAAAATAGATAAATGATATATCCTTGTACCAATAAGACTTCTCTGTAATAGAATTGGGTATTAATTCAAGCAATTCTCCATTATATATAGAGACGTATTAATTCAAGCAATTGTCCATTAAATATAGAGACGCTTCAACAACAACAAAAAATCTAGTATACTCCCACCAAGGGGGATCTGGGGTGGGTAAAATGTACGAAGTCCATACCGCTACCTCCGAAGAAGTAGGGAGGTTATTTCCGATAGACCCCCAGCTCAAGATGAAGAATAGTCTTCAACTAGAACCGAGCTTATAATAAACTAATAACAATAATGTTGTCATAATTATACAGATATACCAGCAAGGAATTTAATCTCAGGAATGGACAAGAATGATTAAACAAATGATGTTCAAGCAGGAAATCAACAATTGATGTCGCTAATGTACAGTTTTGAGCATGTGCCACTTATACATGGTATCATACTATCATTTACTTGCATCATCCTTACTTCACATAGACAATTTTAGAGTCACCTAATTAACTTCATCCTTGCCTTGTACACTACATAACTTTTAACCTTGAAGGATGTTTGGAAAGTTTCCTTTATTCTTGACATACCAATAATTGATTAAGCAAGAGTTCTAACATATAAAATAAATATCCATCAAACAATAAATACGTCAGAGATAACAATCAGCCCACAACGGTATCTGTATATATGGAATGAATCAGTGAATGAGGTCATCTAGTTAAGATCTTAAGATCAGTGAATGAGCACTACTTTGGTATGATTTTTCAAACTTAAATTTGATTCTAATTATTGACTGCACCTCATAGGGATCTATCTATCTATCATACAACAAGGATTTGACAGGACCTTTTCCTCAGTCTATTGGAAAATTGACAAAGCTATCAAATTTGTCAGTAAATGTGAATAAGCATTGAATATGAATTCACTTACAAGCTAATCTAATGATAATTTGCTGATCTTTTCTTAATTTCATGACAGTTTCTTTGTTGGTTGTGGATTTTCTGGATCCTTAACCGACTCCATAGGAAATCTTACTCGACTGGTTTTTTTGTAATCATTCTGTGGTACTTTTTGTACCTTAATGCAAACTTTTTGTGCTACAAGATTTTGGTCCATCTCTAGACAGGCAATGCACTTCTAAACAGAGAAATAGTTCACAAGGAGTTCAATCCATACTGCATTTCTTGTGTTTATACATTATCATATCTGAATAGTTATGTTTACTAAATCTATCTGTCTTCCAATCGTCTTCTGTATACACTCCAAAACAACCCCATTCTGTATTATGCATATCTTAGAACAGGGTTACAGTGAAGTTCAACTCAAGGAATGTTCATTAGAATGAAGATTAAATACACCAGGAGTCACAATAATAAAAATTGATTGTACTAGAAATTGATACTGCATTTCCAGTACACAAGTTTATACTCCTTCTACATCAATTAAGTTGACTATGTTTATCAAATGACTGTGTTATTTGATGGTTTTTGGAACAGTACACTATAGGGCAGCCCGGTAAACTAAAGCTCCCGCCATGAGGTAGAGAGGTTGTTCACGATAGACCCTAGCTTAAGACAAAAACATCTCCTTAAGGATAACAAACAAACTATGAACAACAGAATAACCTGGATATAAGTGTTTGTTGAGTTTATAATTTGTAAATTCTTAGCTCCTGTAAGAGCTGAAATTCAGACAAATAAAACCATTAGTTGTTAAGTAAAATATGCCACCATCGACGGTGCATGTGAGTTATCCACACACCAAAAAAAATAATGCAAATCACATGTTCAACCTACTCATGTACATTACACACTCCAAATTACAGAGCAGTAACTTTTGAGTACATTGCACACTCCAAATTACAGAGCAGTATCTATCGATTGATAGTTCTACACAGCAATAATCAGAAAAACAAGGAACCAAATATACTTTGTTCTGGTGTTGAACATCAAGCATCTAGTTCATGCGGAGTTTAAATAAGTCATTGAAGCATAAAATGCGTAACATTGGCGAAAGAAATTGATCAAACAAAACCTTTGAGCTAAGCATCTGTAAGGGCCAAAACAGCCTAAAGAACTTTGCACATAGGTACAGTTTGGTATGTTATCTTCCGCAATGTGGCTTATTCAGTACATGAAGTAACGTGAATTCGTGGTCAACTTTAATCATTATAATAATTTCAACTAAAATAGGTCCGATTTATCGATAATAAGAAAACCCGCAAAATATGGTAGCTTTATCAGTAATTTATCGCTAAATAAATGTCGTTGAAAGTAATTACTTTTAGCGCCAATGATATAAGCAATTACGAAACATTCAATATAAATGCCACTTAACACTTTAACAACATTAAATGCAATGACCTTAACTTAAATGACGTTAAATATTTTTGTTGTAATATTTATTGCTGCAAAATATCTCTTTTGTTGTAGTTGGTAGTCAGTAACCACCATATACCTAGCACGACATATGATAATATACAAACAAGCATACAATGATTTTCTTTTGAGATTTGTAATATCCAGATACATGTTAAAGAAGAGAGCAACACCATTCAAGATTTCAAGGATAACAAATACATGTTAAATGTTAGAGAAGAGAGCAACACTATTTAAGGATAACATCAACATGACAATGGACAGATAACATAACACATATAATTAACATTACTGGGTTCAAATGAATCATAACCGATGATAAAATATTAAATAACGACTCAAACAACACACACTAACATCATGCAAACGATAAAATCAACATGACAATGGACTGGCAACATGGCACATAACTAAACTTATAGGGTTCGAATGAATCATAACAGATGATGAACATCATCGGATGACTCATATCAGATATTTGTTATAAAAAGTATTTTAGTGTTTTTTTTGTGATAATTGAACAAAATTAAATCATTATGTTTATGTTACAAAACATAATTATGTGTTTTTGGTACAATAAAAAAAGAATTTAGATTTTGTGCATTGTCAGTTTACAAAATATTTTACACTATCAGGTAAATTTGACTTGCTATTGCAGGTTATTCACTAACTCTGCACAGAACTTAAACGCATAAAGAAAATGATTATCCTAAAATGATTAATCGGGGCACAAAGCCACTAACACTTAAAAAGTTGACCAATTTTTTTTTTTAAATTGTTTTCTTTTTACAAGGACTTTGTTTAATAATTCTTATTTTTTATGGTAGGATTTGGATTTTCAATCCTTTTAGTTCCTCTTCCAGTAACTTTACCTTGACGTACATTATTTTGCTTTTTTAAAGTAAGTAGGATTTTCAATCTGTGTGTATTTTACATTGAATTTATCTAAATCCGTGACCTCCCTCGCTAATTACGCGATTACAACGACCATGAATTGAGTCAATAAAATTCAGGTATGCATATTATTTCACGCACAATAGCAGGGTAGTCATTTAAATTGTCGGTGTATATTGGTCAAGCCTTTTTTCTATTGTATGCGTTGCCCGGTATTATGCCAAGTATGTATCGTAAGTGCAGTTTAATAATGGAAAATTTTTGTAAATTTTTTCATTAGATTATGTGACTTACGTATGTATTGTTGTTTGGTTGAAAGTAAGTTATCTTGAAATTCACTATGCAAGATTAGGTATTACACCCCTAAGGTGGGATTAATAACACTACAATTACGGAATAAGTTATATCATGCATTTTATCTCAATCAAATATGGGATAAATTGATCCTACCATTAAACCCAATATTAATTATCTCTAATCCCTTATACCAAACGAGCCCATACACTAATCATAGTGCTGACTGTACTCTACTACTTTCCATTTTTACCATAGATTTTTGGAATTCCTATAGAATATTATTGCAATGGTCAAATCATTGTTTTTATGTAGTCAACAATCTAATGCTCTTTATCATGGTTAGTATTAAGATATATTCTCTTAATAATATTTCCTTAATAGGACCACTAAAATAGGTCTTATTTCATGGTAGCTTTACCAGCAATTTATCGCTAAATAAAAAGTCGTTGAAAGTAATTATTTTTTGTGCTAATAAAATGAGCATTTACCTGCACTTGATATAACTTCCACTAAAGACGTTAAATCCATGCAATGACCTTAACATAAATTCCGTTAAATATTTTTGTGGAAATATTATTTACGCTAAATATCTCTTTCGATGTAATGGTAGCCAGTAGTAGCCACCGTATACCTAGCACGACATATGATAATATACAAACGGGCATCTATCGATTTTCTTTTGAAGATGTGTAGTATCTAGATATATACTGTTAAAGAAGAGAGCAACACCAATCAAGTATAAAATCAATATAACAATAAACTAATAACATAACATATATATATAACTAATATTAATGGGTTTGAATGAACCATAACTGATGATAGAACATCATAAGATGACTCAAACAACACACTGACACCATTCAAACGACAAAAACAACACGACTATGGACTGATAACATGACTCGAATGACACACACTAACACCATTCAAATGATAAAATCAAAATGAAAATGGATGACAACATGACACAATAACTAAACTTGTAGGGTTCGAACGAACCATAAGATAGATGATAGGACTGACTCAAATTATAAGACATGACACACTGGGGATAACTCAAATGACATGATAAACCTAGATGCGCGCTTATTACTCATGCGCCTTCCACAATGCGCGACTTAGGAATGATAGTTGAACTAGTTGGGAACTGCAGAAGAAGTAGATCCACCAGTCCTAATTAGGAAAGGGTGCACCAACATTGGGTCCACGTGAAGAACTTTCCCCATCACCACTACTAGGAGACAAGGCACTTCCAAGGGAGAGAAATGGGAGTGGAGCATCACTCCCCATTTGTTGAAGTTCTGCCTCGAATTCAACTTTTCACTTTTGAGCTTCCAATGCCTCCTTCAATTGTTTAAGTTGGGAGAGGCTAAGTCCTTCAATAATCGGAGATTCGCACACACGATCGTAGGCTCCCCTCCCAGATTCAAGTAGAGATTCCCCTACAGCTCTCTCCTTCCGGAGAGACTCCTGCAAGTCCATGACCTCCTTATTGAGACCACGTTGACCAGTGTTTCGATGAGCCATAATTAGGTGGTCATGGAGATTATCATCATTTTGTGGAGGGAGGTACCTCCCTAGGAACCTATCCACCAGCGACTCCACTGAAGGGTGGCCAAAGGAGTAAACTTTGTTGGCCTTGCCTGGAGAAAATACCACAATGGCAATTTCAGCACCACATAGCGTACAAAGTTCACTAGCCTTTTTGATCAGGCCAGCACGACGCTTAGAGAAAGTAACTTGCATGTTACTCTCATTTTTCATTTTCACTATTTCGACCTTTTTTCGACCCTTGCTCAGTCTTGCCATGGCTAAATTAAAACTTCTCAATATTTGTGAAACCAAGAAGTAGTAGTTGTGATTTTTATCTCAACACCAAGAGCTTTTATATTAGAAATTTCAATATTTTGTTTCACCTTTTTAGGAAAATAAATTAAAATTACTTGGAGAGCCTATAAATTTATGTTTTTTCTTTTTTTGTAAAAGATTTGAATGGAACCAGCTTTCGCCTCTATTCTTTGTGTCGTTAGCGCTAATCGAATCTTTAATGACCATAATTCATAATTCGACAATAGATGTTTTTATTAATTTGAATTATGATGTTCTACAAAAGTATTAAAAAGAAAACATTACATCATTAGTACGTATGATATTTTATTTAATCACTTTATTAATTTGACAACACATTGAAGAGTAATAATAAAAAATAAAATATCAAATTATTACTATAACATTTCTGAATTTTCAAATTTAATATTCGAGCTATCCCTGAAGGTTCTGACATTCGGTGTTCATCGAACAAGCAAAGATACATGACATTTTTCTTTTATATAAGTTTTATTCGTTCATCCACGATTATTACTTATTAGTTGTTTTGAACAATCACTTCAATTATTTGTTAACCATAAAATTAACATGGTTTGGTATTACAAGCACCGATTATGTGAATAAGTTTGTCTTTTCCTCGTGCGGATTGGAGTAAAAATATTGTAGTAGGGAAAGGTTGTATTTCTCCCAAACCTACTAAAAACAATTGTTCATTCTGACATACTGCGATTAAAGAAGCAGCTTTCTTATAAATTGAAAAATACATATTTAAAAGAAACAAAGGTTAATAACCTCTGAAATCAAACTATTTGTGGTTTATTAATATATGAATTCATGTTTACGATTCAAAAAGAACTGATCATTTTGTTTACAAAGTTGATCACGTCTTTGAAAGCTTGCAAACTAGTTACCAGAAAATGGTGTCAACTTGTCGTCTGACGACTCCCAAGCACCGGTAAGCTTAGAATGCGAGATTGTTTGTAACTTGTTCATTAGCTAGAGAATTAAGATGGAGTTTAATGAGTTAGGAATTACTTGATTAGTTGATTAGTTAGGAAACAGTTAGAATAGAAGCTTCCAGAAGTTCTATATAAACAACATTATTGCATTGTAATGAACTAATTTTTTGGCCTCTTTACACTGAAATAATATCTCCCTTTCTCTTCTCTTCTCTGTTTAGCCCTAGCTCATTATCAATGACAGCTTAGATTGAACAATTGCACAGATTCTAACATGGTATCAGAGCTTTGAACCACGATTGTGCGTTCCACGGAAGAGATTTGTGAGATTACGAGCTCATTGACAGTTTTCAGTAACGAAGGTTGACGTTCTACCATGGAAGCTTCAATATTGAACATTGTGAAGTACGATCACAATCATCCCCTATTTTTACACCCTTCAGACACCACCGGAGCACCCATTATTCCGATGCAACTAACCGGTTTCGATAACTGTTCGACATGGAGTAGGGCTATGCACATTCAGTTGCTTGGGAAAAACATGTTGAAGATTGTTGATGGCACATTGAAAAAGGAAGATTTCAGAGCTGATTTTCAACGTCAATGGGACTGGTGCAATGCAATTGTTCTAGGATGGATAATGAGCTCAGTAACACAGGAATTGTACACTGGAATTGTCTATGCTACTAATGCACGAACTATTTGGGAGGATTTGCATGAATGCTTTGACAAGGTAAATGCATCACGAGTTTACCAGTTGCATAAAGCCATAGCGACTACTATACAAGGAAATGACAGTATACCTTGTTATTTTTCAAAACATCACAATTTATGGGATGAATTTTCTAGTATAGTTCCTCCGTATTGTGATTTCCCTAGATCAAGGGAGTTTAATAATCATGTTGAGAGACAATAAATGATGGAGTTCCTAATGGGATTGAATGAAATGTATAATCTGTCGAGGAGCTAAATTTTGATGACTGAACCTACTCTAAATCTCAACAAGCCATATGCTATGCTTGTTGAGCGAGAGAGCCAACTACTTATTGGTAGTTCCACTATGCAAGGTGAAGGTGTTTCTTTAACGCTCTGTTATCAGCAAAAGGATTAGGTTCTCGATTGTCAATTGGAGAAGGTTTTGTAGCTAGAACTTTGACTAGAGAGAGTTCAGATATTGCAGCTCACATGGCTGGGAGAGGAATGCATTATCAACATAACATGGCTGGGAGAGGAATGCATTATCAACATAACAAAAAAACTGTGACTAGAGAGAGTTCAGATATTGCAGCTCACATGACTATTGTAAAATGCAAGGACATGTGGTAGATGACTGCTTTAAGCTACATGGATAACCACCTGATTGGAAATCTAAGAAGAAGGTGACATGAAATACTGCTTATAATGTTCTAGATAAGGTCCCTATACATCAACTGCATGATGGAACAAGAGAGAAGGGAAAAGCAATAGAGCCACTAATTTCCAGAGATTTACCAAGGGCTCTACAGCCGACAGGTGATCAACATGGATAGATTTTGCGGATGCTTGACCGAGATTCTACTCAGACCAATATGATAGCCAACATGGCAGGTATATATCAAACTCCTAATACTAAATTAGAGAGTTTAAGATGGATAATTGATAGTGGTGCTGCAAACCACATGGCTCACAAGTTTAGACATAATGCATTATGTGCAAGTTGTTACAAATGAACAAAGTAGAAAAGTTTAATTACCTAATGGTGGGGTTACCTTAGTGTCAAACATTGGCTTCTGTAGACTATCAAATACAGGAGAAATACATGATGTGCTTTTTGTCCCAGAATTTCAATACAATCTCTTATCGGTATCCAAGGTTACCAGGGAAATGAATTGTTTTGTGTCATTCTATCCTGGATTCTGTTTTTCCAAGACCTTACCACTGGGTAGATGATGAGGATTGGTAAAGAGGATACTGGTTTTTATCTTCTAGCTCGGCCTGGACCTTCCCCTAAAGAGGTTGTTGCTACTAAAATCTTGTCAGCTCAGGATGTTAAAAATACTATCATGTTATGGCATAGGAGATTGGATCATGCACCTGTTCACTCCATAAAGGACATGCTTGGATTTAATATTGAACATTGTAAATCAATATTAAGAACCTGTGAGAGTTGTCCCTTAGCTAGACATACCAGACTCCTTTTTTTGAGAAGTTCTACTAGGTCTAGTAAAGTGTTTGATATGCTACATGTGGATATATGGGGACCTTATCGTACTTAGACATTTGATGGTAACAAATTTTTTCTTACAATTGTTGATGATTGCTCAAGGACCATTTGGATTTTCTTGTTGAAATTCAAGACTGATGTCTTTCTTTCACTTAAACAGTTTTTTTGAATGGTACTTACTCAATTTAATGTCATAGTTAAAGGTATAAGGACAAATAATGGGGAAGATTTTATCAATGAAAATTTTCAATCTTTACTTAAAGAATTGGCTATTATTCATTACAGAACTTGTGTACATACCCCTCAGCAAAATGGAGTAGCTGAAAGGAAGCACAGACACTTTCTTGAAGTGGCTAGAGCACTCCGGTTCCAGGGTCATATACCTCTCAAGTTTTGGGGTCATTGTATTCTTACTGCTGCTTATATTGTTAACAGACTCCTTCTAGTGAACTTGTAGGGAAATCACCTTATGAGGTCTTTTTTGGAAAGAAACCTTGTTTCTTCCATTTTAGAACATTCGGTTGTTTATGTTTTGCTAACACACTACCTAGAACTTACAAGTTTGCTCCAAGGGCTGTAAGATCAGTTTTTATGGGATATTCTAATGTCACCAAAGGGTATGTTCTGTTTGATCTTGCTGCATAGAAGTTTTTTGTTAATGGGGATGCGGTATTTCAAGAAAACCAATTTTCCTTCAAGGTACCCATACAGTGGATGATAATCTACAGATTTTATGTTACTCTCTCCAGGTCCTTGTGATGATGATGATTTTTATGCTCCTAGCAACATCTTCGAAACACCTACTCTAGCTTCCTCATTACCAGTTGATCTCCCACCTTCTGATATTGGTCAAAATCCTTTACCATCTCTATCCCTACTGATTCTTCTACCTCTACTTTCAATCCATACAATCTACAAAATCTTAGACGATCAACAAGGATCACTAAGAAACCTATTTGGTTACCAGATTTTATTTCCAAACTGTCATCTAGCAATGTCCTTTATCCTCTTGCTAACAGTGTGTCATATGCACATCTTTCTCCCTCTTATCAGAAGTATCTACATAGTTTTTCTGCAGTATAAGAACCTACCTCTTAACAAGAGGCTATCAAAGATCTGAGATGGTTGGAAGCTATGTACACTAACTTAAAGGATCTTAATGATAATCATACATGGGACCTGGTTCCCCTTCCCAAGGGTAAAGTTCCTATTGGTTGCAGATGGGTCTATAAAGTCAAGTTAAAAGCTAATGGCGATATTGAGATATTTAAAGCTCAATTAGTTGCTAAGGGCTTTAATCATACAGCAGGTATTGATTTTCATGATACCTTTTCTCCAGTAATTAAAATTGCTACAGTCAGGACAATTCTCTTTTTGGTTGAACAACACAATTGGTTCATTCATCAGTTAGATGTGTACAATGCTTTTCTCCATGGTGACTTGCATGATGAGGTGTATAAGCAGTTGCTT
Source organism: Capsicum pubescens (assembly GCA_030864215.1). Classification (NCBI taxonomy): domain Eukaryota; kingdom Viridiplantae; phylum Streptophyta; class Magnoliopsida; order Solanales; family Solanaceae; genus Capsicum; species Capsicum pubescens. Next base: position 268,152,315 of record CM061545.1, on the reverse strand, counting down.
GAGGGTTTTCCAAGTCATGGGGAGAATGGTATTGCATGTAGACTTTTCAAATCCATCTATGGTCTTAAGAAAACAAGTAGGCAGTGGAATTTGAAATTGAGTGAGTCACTAGTGCATTCTTTTTTTACTCAAAGAAGCCTTGATCATTCTTTATTCATAAAAAAACAAGGGTTAGACATAGTTGCAATCCTTGTGTATGTAGATGAAATTCTTCTGACTGGTAATAGCTTGAGCCTCATAGAACATACTAAAGCTTCTCTTATAAAAGCATTTAAAATCAAGGATCTTGGTAATTTAAAATTCTTTCTTGGCATGGAATTTAGTAGATCTGCCAAAGGTATTCTTATGAATCAAAGGAAGTATGCATTGGAAATTATCTCTGATTTAGGGTTAGGAAGTGCTAAACCAGCTATGACACCCCTTGAAATGAACATGAAGTTAACGACACTGGAGTTTGATCAAGTCACAGGAGAATCAACAGATGAACCTTTTGAAAACAGAGAGCAATATCAGAGGTTCATAGGAAAAATGTTGTATTTAACACTGACAAGGCCAGACATTGCATTCTTAGTCCAAACACTTATTCAATTCCTGCAACAACCAAAAAGGTTGCATTGGGATGCAGCTGTGAGAGTAATGAATTATCTGAAGAGAGAACAAGGAATTGGAATCTTATTAAGCAGCAAGATATCAAACAAGCTAAATGTATATTGTGATGCAGACTGGGGCTTCATGTCCCAATACCAGAAGGTCAGTTTCAGTCTTTTTAGTCAAGGTGAATCACTATTGTCGTGGAAGTCGAAGAAACAAAATGTAGTCTCCAGAAGTTCAGCAGAAGCTGAATACAGGAGCATGGCTAATGCAGTTTCAGAACTAGTATGGATCATTGCATTATTAATGGAGCTGGGAAGTAAAATTAAGGAACAAATAATTGTGTTTAGTGACAGTAGAGCAGCATTACAGATAGCAGCCAATCCAGTGTTCCATGAGAGAACTAAACACATAGAGATTGACTGCCACTTTATCAGACAAAAAATACAAGAAGGAGTCTTGAAAATAAAACATGTGAGCTCAAGAGAACAACTTGCAGACATACTTACTAAGGGCTTACCTCGATTCCAACATGAAAACTTTGTAGGCAAGCTTGGTGTGTTAAATGTCTTTGCACCCACCAACTTGAGGGGGAGTAATGAGTTAGGAATTACTTGATTAAGAAGTAGTTAAACAACTAATGTGTTAGTTAGTTGGCTAAGTAGTGATTAGTGATTAGTTAGGAAACAGTTAGAATAGAATCTTCCAGAAGTTCTATAAAAACAACACTATTGAATTGTAATGAACTATTTTTTTGGCCTCTTTACACTGAAATAATATCTCACTTTCTCTTCTCTTCTCTGCTGAGCCATAGCTCATTATCAATGAGATCTTAGATTGAACAATTGCACAGATTCTAACAGAGTTTTTTGCTGCTCCTTATGACTAATAGGACCTAACTTCAACTTGGGGTATATTGCTAATTACTGTTCTTGATCTTTGTAGGTTGCTTCCAAGCTCAAATCATTTAAATTTTAAAATAAAATTACTTTTTTTTTTTGTTATTTATAGAGTGGTATTTTTCATCCCTATCAAATAAAGTAGAGGAGGAGAACTGGAAGAAAGAAAGAAAAAGAGCAAAGGAATGACAAGTCTAATGGGGGGAAATGACTGACACATTGACTACCTTCGATAGACGAAAAAAATTCAAGTGGTCTAACCAATCCCTAGGGCGGACCCCAACTGAAAGGCACTAGACGAACTAACGGTAATCTAGATAAAAAAAATCAGCTGGCCCTATGTGTAAAACCTTCTCAGGGGGAGAGTCTTTCTTCAATGAGAATAAAGAAAGTTTTTGGGCAAGACAAGAAAGGAACTCGCCCTTTAATTTGACACCAAGGGTTAAGAGTTGATTGTTGGCGACGATGACTTGGTGAAGGGAATATATGAGAGAATGTTCTCAAACTGAGTTACGACCAACGCAAAACTTCTTGCAAGGCAAAATAATGGAGATATATTGTTATTTTGTGCTATTATCTTCCTCAATATGGTTTATTTGGTATAAGTATTAATGTGAATTCATGGTCAACTTTAGTCGTTATAATAATTGCTGCTAAAATAGGTATCATTTACCGGTAATAACAAAAGCCGCAATATATGACCGGTAGCTTTACCGGCAATAATAATTATCGCTAAAAGTAATTACTTTTAGCTTAAAAAATATAAATATTCACCGGCACTCGATATAAATATCATCAAAGACTTTATGACAATGAATGCAACATCGTTCACTCAAATGTCGCTATATTTTTAGGGTAAATACATTTGATGTATAATGCATATGTATTTTTAAGCAAAATATCAACACTGCATATGTATTTTTATGCTAAAAAACATTTTTATGTATAATCCATATGTATTTTTAAGCAAAATATCAACACTACATATGTATCTTTTGTAACTAAAATCTCACAATAAAATGTAGAACTATATAAAAAACTCAAATTTATCTTTAATTCAAATTCTCATTTATAATGATAATAAATGAACACATATTAAAATATATATTAGTTATGATCAAGGTGTATTTTTGAAATTCTTAATTTTAACACTGGATATGTATTTTTAGGGTAACCCTCATGGGCACCGTAAGGCGATGGCGAGTTCAAGAGAAAAGTGAAAAGTGAAAAGAAAAAGATTTGTAGGCGAAAGTCTTTTAAGATGTCGTCAATTAAATGTGATGTATGAGTCCAATGGATTAGAAGAAGCTGCTCAGCGGCAAAGGAACGAACTCAACAACAAATGGGGAGTTTGGATAGGAAGATCAAGCTACTTAATCCAAAATGCATGTCATACTCATTGGAGTTGGTTGTCATATTTAGATAAGTTTTCTTTTGGAATATGGGATATTGCCCTTTTCTTTCATTTACATATTCAAACTTTTTGTCTTTTTATGTCATTTATCAAAATAAAAGTCACCATCGTTTCTTTATATTTTTAAGTCAAGTCTGTGTCAAAAAAAGTGAGAAAGGATTTCAAATTTACTACCAGTCTTTCCAATTATATGAGGAAAAGTCAAGGACCGGCACATGAAACAAATATGATCGTAATTCAACACGAAACCAAAGGAAGTCTATCAACCAACTGGCTGTTGGATTCGTGGAAGCATTCAGATTCGGGAAAAGGGTGCACCTCAGAGGCATGGTAAAATGGAAATCAATTGTTCGAGTCAGAACTCATTTCCCTATATCTGGATCCGGGGAAATGATGCGGAAAGATAGGGCAAGTGTCAGCGATTTGGAACAAAGATGAAAGGAATGAGTGCTGGGGAAGATACCTGAGAAGCCAAGAGTTGCAAGCCACCACTACGTTTTAACTGACAAATTTTATTTGTTGAAATAGGGGCAAATACGCTTCACTTAATTCAGCTACCATTGGAAATGCACATCCGTGAGATTTTACTTTCAGTTTAGGACCCTCCTGAAAAATAGGATTTTACTTTCTGTTCAGGACCCTCCTGAAAAATAGGATTTTACTTTCTGTTCAGGACCCTCCTGAAAAATGGGATTTTACTTTCAGTTCAGGACCCTCCTGAAAAATGGGATTTTACCTTCAGTTCAGGACCCTCCTGAAAAATGGGATTTTACTTTATGTTCAGGACACTCCTGAAAAATGGGATTTTACTTTTTGTTCAGGACCCTCCTGAAAAATGGGATTTTACTTTCTGTTCAGGACCATCCTGAAAAATGAGATTTAACTTCCAGTTTAAGACCCTCCTGAAAAATGGGATTTTACCTTCAGTGTAGGACCCTTCTGAAAATAGGATTTTACTTTATGTTCAGGACCCTCCTGAAAAATGGGAATTTACTTTATGTTCAGGACCCTCCTGAAAAATGGGATTTTACTTTATGTTCAGGACCCTCCTAAAAACTGGGACCACGCTCTCAAATGAAATACTACTTTACTATAATTTTTGTTTGGGACAATTTTCGTTCTAGTTTATATTTGGATTTCAGGAGCCCGCCTGAAGAACAGGGTGATGAAATAGCAAGTCAGGAGCCCGCCTGGAGAACAGAGTTGAAGAAATGAAAAGTCAAGCAATAAAGTGATGAAATTGCAAGTCAGAAGCCCGCCCGAAGCACAAGGAAACTAACTGAAAAGTCAAGCAACAAAGTGAAGAAATTGAAAAGCAAGCAACCCGTTAAAGAAATAGCAAGTCAGGAGCCCGCCCGAAGAATAGGGTGATGAAACTCAAGTTAAGAGTCCAAAAGAAGCTGCATAGATAGGATTTTGTAATTTCATTAATGTTTTTAACTTGTAATTTTCATTTTTTTTTTGATGTAATAACAGAGCCGCGGACTGGAACCTCGACGGAAACTCACTGGACTCTCCAACATGGCATAGTCCTTCTCTTTCCAATCCGTTGAAATATCCGTGACTTGTTTCTCTCATAACTTAGGTAGGTAGGATGTCTTAAGTCAAAACCCGTATTGTTCTTTTTCCTTCTCTTTCTTTGAATGATGGTCGGGTCAAAATTTGGTCTCGCTGTCTACTTCTTTGTCTGAAAACATTTCATGTTTACATTCAAAGGGGGCATGATGTAGACACCTAATTTCGTCCCCCCCGATATATTTTACCCATTTTTCACTTTATTCTATCTTGTACCCTCATCTACGTGATAACCCCTCCATAAAAATACAAAAAATATAAAATTAACAACTCTAAACAAACCCCTAACAAACCCATTCCCCTATTATTCTTGTGATAACTAATTAACAACCTTGCCTATTAAATTAGGACACCTAACCACCTACCCCACTACCCCACCCCCTCAAATTTTTATTTCCGTTTAACCAACACACTAACAAATAAAAAGGGCCCACAGATTTGGCCATTTTTATCAATACATAAAGGGGGGACAGTGCACGCATAGAAGGGGTCCATTTTTTCTTCTTCACAACATCGACATCAGAGAAGAGACCACTCCTCCATTTTTTTTCTTTATTTTTTTCATTCGATCAACACACGCACAAACATATCCGCACACACCACTACTCTATCAGCTTCCATTTTTTTTTTAACAACAACACCATCAATACATTACAGCAACAGGCATCCTTCACACACTACACACTCACGCACACATAGAATCAAGGGAGAAAGAGATATTTAAAATTGAGAGGGAGAGAGTTAAAAACGTGAATGAAGATAGTTTGAGAGATCCGGCCATCTTTAGATTTCCAGTGAAAATTTTGTCGGATTTGGTTTTTCAGCTCGTCGGTCTAGTCCAAAGGTCGCTGGAATCAGTGTGGATCGGCAGATTCAGGCGTCGTCTATCCAAAAACTGTCTCCCTCGCTGCGGAAATATGGACAAGCGACCAAATTAGTTGATTTCGGAGATATTTCGGATACGGGCTTCTCAATTTTTCGCAATTTCAGTCTCGGGTTGCTCGTTAATTCTCTATGCTTAGGATTCAAAGTTGTCCGGGTCGTTATATCTTGATATTGAGTTGGAGTTTGGTTCGTGGTCGTAGTTTTCTAGTCGGGGTTCCAAGTCTGGTCTTCTTTAATTCTTTATTATCAACGAAAGTTTATCGGAAGGTTGTCTTGTGATCGACTTGAGTTTAAAGTTCCTGAATCTTCTTCGTCCCCACTGATTTTTAAGTAGACCTAGCCGAGAAATAGTGAGGATCGCTGGAATTTTTGGTCCATCTCTTTCTGTCTCGTCTGAGCTCACCGGAGCTCAAGCTACGTCGGTTTTCGACCTTCTGTCGTATTGATCAGGGTTTTGGGTTCATCTATTCTCACGCCATCCGGGTAGTACATTCTTGATACTGAGTGGATTGTGCTACTATGGAGGTTTCCATTCGATGATTCCTGTCCCGGGTTTCTTTATTTTCGCCAAAACATTCTATCGAGGTCCATTTCTTAACTCATTTTTTTTATATATATTTGGTTGGTTGTTTGGATGGGTTGCGATTACGAGTGGGGTGATTATGGTTTTGTTTGATTTTTTTTATGTTGATGTTATGATCATGATGCTTGGTTGTTTGGTTTTGGTGGTTTGAGGAATAAATTTGATCATGTTCTAATGGATTGATAGAAAGGAAGTTGGGGTGGAATTGAAAAATTGACAAAAAGGATAGATTCGGTTTAATTTTAATTTATTGTTGGCATGAATCATGATAGATTTACGATGGGTTGAAATGGATAGGCAATATAGGTTCGGGTCGTCAAATTTTAGAACTTGTTGCTTTGGTTGAATGTTGGAAATTCGATGGAATATTTGATATTTTGTTGAATAATTTGATTTTCTCGCACTAAAAATGTATTCATTCGGTCGGGGAATGCCCCAAAGTATCTGTATATATTTATTTACCGGGGAATGCCCCGAGGTATCTTGTACTCGGAGGATGTCCGCGATGAAGGCCCGAGGCGTCGGGTTGAGCATTAGTCTAGAATTAATTTAGAATAGGATTTATTTTTATGTATTTTTCTATTTTTGGACTGTATAATTGGACTGGACACTAAATTTTGGATTTTTTTTGTCTCATGTGTTTGATATATTGTTTTTATGTGTTTTTGTGTGGTTTATACATTTGTAATGTCAAATTAGCCGATACGCTCTACTAAGCGACCGTGGTCGAACCACGGGATCGAGGGGTGCCTAACACCTTCCCCTCGGTAAATAGAATTCCTTAGCCGAAATCTCTGTTCGCAGATCAGTTTTATAGAGTCAAAAATCATTTTGAAAAAGGATTTTCCAATGGTGACTTGGCACACCGGATTATGCCAAGTGACGACGCTGAATAAAAATGTAAATAGTCCTTTTTCAAAACAATTTTTTCATTTTTGTCACCTTAATAATAAAACCCTTTTGAACTTAAAATACATATATTTTTTGGAGAAAAAAAAAGGGTGTGACAGCTATAGCGACTCTGCTGGGGAACTTGTTCAGAATTCGAGCTTGTTTTGGAGTCGTATCGGCTTTATTTGGCATTATGAGTGTATAAGCATTGTTTGTGATTTTTGTTTGTGTTATTGTTATCACATTTTGTGAGTTTTTCGTGCTCTTTGTTTATAGCATTTATCCTATGTGTTACCGCTTTTATATCTGGCATCATGTGTCTACCCCCAACCTTCTTTCTGCAACAAGTTCATAGTACACGTGTTGTACATGACCTCTAGTTGAGTCACCCTTATTTTAGGGGGGAGCCTTCGGTGTTATGGAGTAGGTGGAAAGCAAAGCAGCCACTATCGACCATACGCTCCCCCGATTAGCCTTGTTAGTGAATCCCAATGTGGGTCAGCCTTTAGGTCACGCTTATGTGCATCATATTGAGACCTAGAGGGGCCCACTTAGTCCTTTGTAGGAGACTCACCTCTAACGCATCCCTACATGCTAAATGTTGTATCTTTGAGGGTAATGGGGTCATTTGATGGACTGATTTGGTGAAAACATGTGTTAGAAGTAAGGTGCGTAGGCAAGAACTGTTGAAAAAAAAAATATAGAAAAAAAAAAGTGAAGTGAGTCGAAAAGAAGAAAAAAAAGAAAAAAAAAAGTGTCGTAGTTTATTTTAGAGTTCTTTATGGCTTTTGTTCTTCACGATCCAAAAACTCGAAAATTTTTTTTTTACGTTTTTGCATTCATCTTCTCAAAGTACCGTAAGTTCAACAACAAAAAAAAAGACGAAAAAAAGGGTTTTGTTTGCCTTTTATACATATTTGTCAAAAACAAAATACCAAAAAGATTTTATTTTTTTTCATAATTAGGGGTGTCAGTCTTAGTTGAAATGTCTAGTTGAAAATCCAAAAAAAAGTTTTTATTCGTTGTTTTTGGTTGTCTCTTAAGTTAGGGTCAATTTATTAGTTAATCGTTAATTGTCCAATCTGGATGAACTACGCATACATGATTCCCTTCCCTCGGGTTGGGATACGTAGACAACCCTCGGTGGGTCCGGTAATCTTTGTGTTGGCCTTTGTCTTATTATTAGCCTAGGTCTCTCCCCCCGTAATCAAGAGTTGTTAGCTAAGTAGACTGATTTCGCTCAGTACTTCTGTTCGGGAAATTGGAGTCATGAATGTGGTCTGTCTCATCGACATATGCTTGCGTCAAAAATCCCAAGGGTTGGGAATCTTCTACTCCTGTCGAATTTTTGAGATAACGTCTTATGTGTTATTACAGGATGGATTTGTTCACCAAGTCTAGATTCCTGATAGTTGTCAAGGTTCCCAAAAAGTGAATCAAGTGGTGGTAAATGTTTAACTATGTTGATCAGCAGAAACTAATTAAAATATTAGGTGATCTTACGGAACTTCTGCATGTTACCCCTCGTCCAGATTTAATAGAGGCTTTGTTGACCTTTTGGGATCCAAGTAGTTTGGTGTTCAAGTTTGGGGAATGTGAAATGACTCCTACTTTGGCAGAAATATCCGATTTGTTGCATTTTCCCTATATCGAGAAGGGTATGATCCGAGCAAGAAATCATATTGGCGTGAGATTATTGCAGTCTTGTGGTTTAAAAAGTAAGGGTATGCATTTGGGTTGTTTAAGTGATTCGTGGGTTTCTTTAGATTTTTTGTTCGCTAGATTCGGGCCCTCGGAAGGTTTTGATTGCTTTAGGGATGAATTTTATATGACTAAGGAGAAGTGGGAGAGAAAGCGTCTTGAAGTCTTCACCCTTGCTTTGTTAGGTATTTTAGTGTTTCCATTAGAAGAAAGACGTATTAATACCCGTTTACAATCTGTGGTGATGGCTCTATTTCATAAGGATCAAAACAACAAGGGCATTAATCAAAAGGGCAGGTTCACTCTCATACCCATGATCTTAACAGAAATATATAAGGCTTTAACCGAAGTGAAGGGGGGGATGAGATTCTTTTAGGGCAGTAACCTGATATTGCAGTTATGGATGATAGAGCATTTTCATGCGCCTTCTTTAGTCAGACCAGATGTGGTAGATCGTTGTATTCCCAATCGAGTGAAAGCCATGGACCTCAGGTTGCGTTTGGATAAATTCTCTCTACCCGTGGGAGTCGACGCTTGGATTGAATTTCTTGAGTCAAGAATCGGGGATAACGTTTTGTGGACTTGTCTGTGGCTTCGACCAAAGATAATCTTGTTTGGTTGTCAAATGCAGCTCCTTCTTGTTATGTTAGGGCTTAATTGTACTAGACCATACAGTCCTTCTAGGGTAATGCACCAGTTGGGTAGGCCGCAGGATGTACCACCAGTAGTGGATCTTCTAAAGGATGTAGAGTACTTCAAGGACCAAGCCTTGGGTGAAAGCAAATACGAGTAGTTCTGGAAGCATGCAACAAAGCTAGGTGTGGACACTCTCAAAGAAAGTTTCGATAATCCGGGGTACACTCAGGGATATGGGGTCTGGTTTTAATCTGTCCCTCGGGGTATCAGTCAACCCTTACCAACGCAGCTTAGAGGGAGAATATAGGAAGAATGCATAGTTGATGACCATCAGGATGAAAGTGCAAGGTCCAAAGTGGAGACACTGAGAGTTCAGTTAGCAGATTTGTTCAAGACGGTAGAAAGGTGTTAGAATAATCTTTCCAAGTGCACTCCTCATGAGGCAGGAATACGGGCCCGAATCTTCTTCCCTAGTATCAGGGTGTCTTTATAGGATATGCTACAAAGTTTGAATGGGAGAAAGAGAACTTCACAGGCAGGTCCATCTCAGCCAGGGTCATCACGCAGATCACCAGTCTGAAAGAGCATTTCTTATCTTTATTCAGTTTGGAGTCTTTTATGTTTCTGTCATTGTAGGTTAGTGTCTGTGTTTAGACGGAGTCAAGTTGTTTTTGATATTCGGTTCTTTATTGCACGCATGTCGTTAGGGGTTTCGAATGTTGTTTTGTATTTGTTGTTTAGTTTTAAATTGGTCCTAAATTCGTTGTATGTTTTGCTATCTGTCATCGAAATGTTAGGACGTTACGTCTTTCTTTTGTTTACTTGTTTTCGTTTTTCGTGAAAAAAAAACCTTCAACTGTGTGATGTTTATGCATAAGCTGCCCGAACTACGCAAGATCTGATTCATGTACAACATGATACGTTGGCAACCTACTTTTGGGTTCGATCTAATCATTTTGTTTCGTTGTTTTCCATTATTTTTCCTCTTTTAAAGAAAAAAAAAGCCATAAAGAATGATAAAATAAAGGTAGATAACGAGAGAAGGGAAAAGAACAGAGATGGATACGAAAAAAATAAATAATAAAAATAATAAGTGTAGATAAAAATAAGTGTAGATAAAAATCGGGATGATGTTAAAATGACCTCGCTACCCTCAAAAGATGGTAGAAATGAACATGAAATTAGGACAATTTTACCAATGTGATTCCCATGCTTGTTGTGTGCCTCAATCCTAACGGATGTCGTCTTTGATGAGCATGTTCTTTCAGATAACAGTGGTAGGTTTGCAGCACTCTGGCTAGTCACCCATACTTCACTAGATCCAAAGCAAAGCTCGCCATGGCTAGTAAGGAGATTGAAAATTTGCTCATTGACTCGGATCAGGATCACAGGGAAGAAAGTTCAGCACACAATGATGAGGTAGTAAGGCTCAGGAAACAATTGATATATTTACACCGGGCATGGGCCAGCGGAATGCCTCCTCCTCTACTTCCTGAAGGTCTTGGGAATATCTTTAATTGCCCACCGCTCTCTCAGGAACAATTCTCTGCTCCTACTGAGTCACCTGAGCACGCGCCAGGATTCACTCCGCGACATTATTATCCAGGAAGTTCTGGTGTGCCCTTGGCAGCTCCTAAATCAAGACCCGCTGCTCAGCCAGCACCACCGATCACACCAGTATTCGTGGCTCCGCGACCACATAAAACTCCCATATATGTTATGCGTCCCACAATGAGGCTTCCTAGGTCTGCCAGTGAGCCAGTATTGAAGGTTCCAGATAGTCAGTATTATGCTCCGGAGCCGACTTTGAGAACGAATGAACCGTATGGGTACACTCAGCCACCTGCATTTCTATTTGATACAGAGAAACCTATCGCAACAGAGGAACAGGAAGTCATAGCGTGGAAGTTGAAAAGTTTAGAACAGGCCATGAGGAATTTGCAGGGAATCGGAGGTTATAAGAATGTTTCTTATAAAGATCTGTGCATGTTCGCAGACATCAACCTTCCCCTCGGTTTTAAAATGCCCAAGTTCGAGAAGTATGTAGGACACGATGATCCCGTGGCACACTTGAGAAGTTATTGCAACCAGTTGAGGGCTGCAGGAGGAAAAGAAGAGCTACTCATGGCTTTCTTTGGCGAGAGTCTTTCTTATCTAGCTTCAGAATGGTTTATCGATCAAGATATCGACAAGTGGAACAGCTGGGATGACTTAGCTTCTGAGTTTGTGCAACATTTTCTGTATAACATCGACCTGATTCCGGACGAAAAATCTTTGGTCAACATGAAGAAGAAAAGCACTGAAGGTTTTAGGGAATACTCGATAAGGTGGCGTGAACAGGCTGCCAGGGTAAAGCCTCCAATGAAAGAAAGTAATTTTGTAGAGGTTTTCATTCAGGCACAGAATGAGACATATTTTCAACATTTACTTCCGGCAATGGGAAAGTCTTTTATTGAAGTCCTTAAAATGGGGGAGATGATAGAGGACGGAATCAAGACCGGCCGAATAGTGATTTTTGCCGCATTGAAAGACACCAACAAGCGATTCAAGGTGGAGCTGGCACATTCGGAGGTAAAAAGAAGAAAGAGGACGTGGCGACTGTCGTAGTTGGAACCCATTACTATCCTAAAAGACCACCTCGCCCCTATCCCCAATCCCAAGCCCAAGTCTACGCCCAAGCTCCATATATTCCTCCCCACCATTACTACCCTCCACAAAACCCTTTATATTCCATTCCACCACCCCCGTACCCAGTATATAGAGCACAACCATATGCCCAAACCCCTTCTTACCCACAATGGCGCGTGCAAGCTCCACAAAATCGTCCATCCGCTCCACCGAATTACCAAAACCCCTCCAGATCTGGTTTTTAACCTAGTCCCGAGTATAAGAAAGAGAAGGAGGTCAAAAATCAATTCACACCTCTTGGGGAGTCATATGCTAGCTTGTTTGATAGGTTTAGAAAGTTGATATATGATGGGAAAGAGTCTTCAAGGTGTTATAAGCCTATTGTCAAGATACATACCCTTGAGGAGAAATCGGTGAATGTAGCAGAGTCTTTGAAAGCAATGTCATTGAGCCAGGAAGGAATGAGAGAAGATAAATCCCAAGAAAGCACAAAGAAACCCCTGATCACAGTACAAGGCGCCAAAAGTTATGTTGATTTAAGTCAGGATAAACCTAAGTTGACAGTGGTAAGAGCTCTGAGTCAGCCCATCTTGACGGTGAAAGGAGCACTGGCAGTGCCTATTGTCCTCAAACCAGTGACCCAACCTCTGATAGTTGATACGAAAAAGGTTCCCTGGAATTATGGGCAGACTGTGATGACCTATCACAAGAAAGAAGTAGTGGAAGATGTAGATGAGGTAGGGGGTGTGACTAGGTCAGGAAGATGCTTCGTGCATGAAGTCTTAAGAAAGTCCAAGCCAATGGTGAGTGGACCGTCATCTATCAAAAAGCCTATCACCGAAGTAAAAGCTGAAGAATTTTTGAAAAAGATGAAATTGCCAGAGTATTCAATAATAGACAAGTTGAAGAAAACCCCTGCTCAAATTTCCCTCTTATCTTTGTTTTTGCACTCCAAGGAGCATCATGATATTTTACTGAAGGTATTAAATAAGGCATATGTTCCTAGGGAGTTTACAGTAAATCAGCTTGAGAAATTGGTTGGAAAAATCTTTGAGGTGAATCGGATCAGCTTTTCTGATAATGAATTGTCTGTTGAAGGTACAAGGCATAATTGGGGCCTTTACATTACAGTGAAGTGCGAAGAGTTCTATGTCACTCATGTTATGATTGACGGAGGTTCAGGTGCAAATATCTGCCCTATTTCTACTTTGCAAAGGTTGAATATCGGTGCTGAGAGGATCAGGCCCAACAATGTATGTGTTAGGGCTTTCGATGGTGCAAAATCAAACTCCATTGGCGAAATAGAACTAATGTTGATCATAGGGCATGTTGAATTCACCATAGAGTTTCAAGTATTGAATATAGACTCCTCTTACAATATGTTGTTGGGAAGGGCGTGGATCCACAAGGCCAAGGCGGTTGCATCTACACTACACCAAATGATTAAGTTTGAGCATGACAGGCAAGAAGTGGTTATTCACGGTGAAGGAGATTTGTCCGCCGGCGAAGATTCTCCTTTGTCTCTTATTGAAGAAAATAACATAGAGGAGACATTCGTCTATCAATTTTTTGATAAAGTGCCAGTGAATCGTATCCTTGAATGACAGGTTATACTGGGACCGCAATTTTCTTCCGCTTCTATCATGATGGTGAGTGAACTTTGGAAATACGGATTTGATCCAGGAAAGGGTTTGGGAGCATCTCTGCGTGGTATAGTTCGTCCCATTTGTTTGAGTGAGAACGTGGGCACGTTTTGTCTGGGATTTGAGCCTACGGATGAAGATCTGAAGAAAGCCAAGGGAAGGAAAAAGGAAACATGGTCACTCCCTCGCCCAATGACACTACTCAGTGAATCATTTGTTAAGAGTAGTGTCACGAAGCATGTGGAATCTGAAGTTGAATTGGTTGATGACTGCTAGAACCTTTTTATTGATGTTGATATAGTCGAAGTAGGAGAAGGTACCAGTATGGAAGACGTGCAATTCATAGGCCCAGCTGTCCGGCTCAATAATTGGGAAGTCACTCCTCTTCCCATCTGGAGGGAGTTTTGGTAGTTTATTTTGTTTTTCTTTCTCTTTATCCAAGTTATTTCAGGGTTGTAATTCGGATTTTAGTTTGTTTATGTTATGTTGGCATCTATGTTTAAACCCTTCTATCTTCTTATTTAATGAAATGCAATGTCCCTTTCTGATTCATGTCTAATATATTTTGTTTTTCTTTTCTTTTTTATATACAGTTCTCTTTATGCTGATTCTAATGACATGACATGCATGCGGAATTTTCAGCCTGACCTTAAAATCCAAAATAATCAAGATGTAATGAAGCAAGATGGGGAATATGATGAAGAAGAAGCACTAGAAGAAATAAGCAAAGAGTTGGAACAGTTTGAAGACAAACCGAATCCTAATTTGAATGAGACTGAGCCCATAAATCTAGGGGATCAAGAAGCTGTTAGGGAAACTAAAATCAGTGTACATGCTTTGCCACAGCTAAAAGATGGAATGATTCAAGCAATAATTGATTATAAGGATGTTTTTGCATGGTCTTATGATGATATGCCTGGTTTAAGCACTGATTTAGTGGCTCACAAATTGCCAACTGATCCCGCATTCCCTCCTGTCAAATAGAAGTTGAGGAAGTTTAAAACTGATGTATGTATTAAAATCAAAGAGGAAATCATGAAACAACTTGAAGCCAAAGTAATTCAAGTGGCTCGTTATCCCATGTGGTTATCCAACATTGTTCCCATACCAAAGAAAGATGGCAAAATTCGAGTGTGTATTGATTACCGTGATTTGAACAGAGCAAGCCCGAAAGATGATTTTCCACTGCCCAACATCCATATTTTGTTAGACAACTGTGCTAAACACGAGGCTGCCTCTTTTGTGGATTGTTATGACGGATATCACCAGATCATTATGGATGATAAAGACGCGGAGAAGATGTCTTTTATCACACCATGGGGGACCTATTGTTATCGATTGATGTCGTTCGATTTGAAGAATTGTGGAGCAATATACATGAGAGCCATGACCACTATGTTTCATGATATGATGCATAAGGAGATTGAGGTATACGTGGATGATGTGATTATTAAGTCAAAAAGTCTGGCCGACCATGTTAATGATTTAAGAAAGTTCTTTGAAAGGCTTCGCAGGTATAATCTCAAACTCAACCCGGCAAAATGTGTATTTGGAGTTCTGTCTGGAAAGCTGTTGGGGTTTGTAGTCAGCTGTCGGGGGATTGAATTAGATCCCTCGAAAATCAAAGCCATTCAGGATTTTCCCCCGCCCAAGAATAGGACGGAGGTGATGAGTTTTCTTGGTAGACTGAACTACATTAGCAGGTTTATTTCTCAACTCACAACCACTTGTGAGCCCATATTCAAGTTCCTGAAAAAGAGTGTTGCGGTAAAATGGATTGAAGAATGTCAGGAAGCGTTCGATCGAATCAAAAGATATTTGTCAAATCCGCCCGTGCTGGTACCCCCGAAGCCTGGTAGGCCTTTGATCTTATATTTATCAGTCATGGACAATTCTTTCGATTATGTCCTGGGTCAACATGATGTCACAGGCAAAAAGGAGCAGGCTATTTATTATCTTAGCAAGAAGTTCACCACATATGAGGCCAGGTATACTCTTCTTGAAAGGACATGTTGTGCCCTAACTTGGGTAGCATAGAAGTTGAATCATTATCTCTCATCCTATACTGCTTATCTCATCTCCCGCATGGATCCTTTGAAGTATATCTTTCAGAAGCCTATGACGACAGGTCGATTAGCAAAGTGGCAAATATTGCTTACCGTGTTTGACATTGTATATGTGACTCGAACCGCCATGAAAGCCCAAGCCTTGGTAGATCATTTTGCTGAGAATCCCATCGATGAAGAGTACGAGCCATTGAAGACATATTTTCCTGACGAAGAAGTGTCGTGTGTCGATGAAGTCGTTATATATGCTGATCCAGGTTGGAAGTTGTTCTTCGATGGAGCTGTCAATATGAAAGGAGTCGGAATAGGTGCGGTTCTTATCTATGAATCGGGACAATATTTCCCGGTAACAGCACAACTTCGATTCTATTGTACTAATAATATGGCAGAGTATGAAGCCTGCATTCTTGGTTTGAGGTTAGCTGTTGATATGGGAGTCCAAGAATTATTGGTGTTGGGAGATTCGGATTTGCTCGTCCATCAAATTCAAGGTGATTGGGAGACACTATATTTGAAGCTCATCCCGTATCGACAATGCTTGCAGGAGCTATGTCAACGGTTTGTGTTAGTAAAATTTAGGCATATTCCAAGGATTCATAATGAAATTGCTGACGCTTTAGCCACTCTGTCTTCAATGCTCCAACATCCTGATAAAGCCTACATCGATCCAGTGCATATACAAAGTCGTGATCAGCATGCTTACTGTAATGTGGTTGAAGAAGAGCTCGATCGAGAACCCTAGTTCTTGGATATCAAGCGATACATTCAGTCAGGAGAATACCCAGCATATGCCACCAACGATCAAAAGAGGACTATTAGGCATTTGGCTAATGGATTTTTCTTAAGTGGGGGAATCTTATATAAGAGAACCCCAGATCTGGGACATTTGAGGTGTGTAGATACAAGAGAAGCCTCGGCAATCATGGTTGAAATACACTCTGGAGTATGTGGGTCGCATATGAACAGTCATGTCTTGTTAAAGAAGATTCTTCGAGCAGGTTATTACTGGCTTACTATGGAGAGGGATTCTATTATATTTGTTCGAAAGTGTCATCAATGTCAGGTGCACGACGATCTGATACGTTCTCCTCCTATTGAGTTGCATGCAATGGACGCTCCATGGCCGTTCGTGGCTTGGGGAATGGATGTGATTGTACCGATTGAGCCGAAGGCATCAAATGGACATAGATTCATTTTGGTAGCCATTGACTACTTCACAAAGTGGGTAGAAGCAGTAACTTTTAAGTCGGTGACAAAGAAGGTTGTGGTAGACTTTGTTCATGCCAATATCATTTGTAGATTTGGAATTCCAAAGATGATCATTACAGACAATGCTGCCAATCTCAATAGTCATTTGATGCAAGAAGTATGTCAACAGTTTAAGATTGCACATCGAAATTCTACTCCATATTTCCCAAAGGCCAATGGTGTTGTAGAAGCTGCCAATAAGAATATAAAAAGATACTGCAAAAAATGGTACAAGGGTTTAGATAGTGGCATGAAAAGTTGCAATTTGCATTGCTAGGTTATCGCACCACTGTTCACACTTCAACAGGGGCAACTACATATTTATTGGTGTATGGAACAGAAGCAGTCATCCCTGCAAAAGTTGAAATTCCCTCTCTTCGAGTCATTGTAGAAGCAGAGATTGATGATGACGAATGGGTCAAAACCCGACTGGAATATTTGAGTTTGATTGAGGAAAAAAGGCTAACGTCTGTGTGTCATGGCCAGTTGTATCAGAGGAGGATGGGTCGAGTGTATAACAAAAAGGTCCATCCCAGGAATTTTGAAGTTGGTCAGTTGGTATTAAGACGTATCCTTCCTCACTAGGTTGAAGCGAAAGGCAAGTTCTTCCCTAACTGGCAAGGTCCTTTCGTTGTGAAAAAAGTGTTGCCCAATGGAGCCTTATATTTGACAGATATTGAAAGCAAAATGGCAGAAATGACTATCAATGCTGATGCGGTCAAAAGATATTATGTATGATATTTTGTCCTTTGTTGATTTTATAGCATGTTTAGGACTTGCATTTTTGAAGATTGATATGATGAAGGCATTTTATTCTTCTATCCAAACATTGTGTCATCCTTTGTTACCCGTTTGAGCTTCGTTTTATTTTTTCTTTCATATCCCTCTTTTGGAATCAAAATAGAGTCAAAAATAAATGTCAAGAAAATAAGAATAAAAGAAAGAGTTCAAAAATAAAAGAAAAAAAAATCAAATCAAAACAAAGAACAAGCTAATGGAACTACGTGCGACCTGATTCTCCTCTCTCGGGAGTAAGATACGTAGGTTGCCCTATTTTGGGCTCGGTCCAACCAAATAAAGATTTAAGATTCACCCAGTCAACTAAAACTGGAGCATGAGTTAATGTGTTGTTTGAATTGATTCCAAAAGTTGTAAGTCCCACCCCCACTTCAAGTGTCGTTTGAACCTCTTGCCATCTTTTTCTAACCTTATCCAAAAGCCAAGATACAACCAAAGAAAGTCCTTCAGATCAATTTTTGATAATGTTAAGGCTAAGCATGCAATGGATATGATGATACATTGTGAGGTACCACGTGTCTCCCTCAGCATAAGAAATCAGGAAAGAAATACAAAATGAGAGAGTCTTATTGGTGAAAACCCCCGCGGGCATCATAAGGCGATGGTGAGTTGAGAGAAATAAAAATCAGAGAGTCTTATTGGTGAAAACCCTCGCAGGAACCATAAGGAGATGGTGAGTGGAGAGAAATAAAGATGAGAGAGTCTTATTGGTGAAAACCCTCATGGGCACCGTAAGGCGATGGCGAGTTCAAGAGAAAAGTGAAAAGTGAAAAGAAAAAGATTTGTTGGCGAAAGTCTTTTAAGATGTTTTCAATTGAATGTGATGTATGAGTCCAATGGATTTGAAGAAGAGGCTCAGTGGCAAAGGCACGAACTCAACGACAAATGGGGAGTTTGGATAGTAAGATTAGGCAGCTTAATCCAAAAATGCATGTCATACTCATTGGAGTTGGTTGTCGTATTCAGATAAGTTTTCTTTTGGAATATGGAACATTGCTCTTTTCTTTCATTTACATATTCAAGATTTTTGTCTTTTTATGTCATTTATCAAAATAAAAGTCACCATCGTTTCTTTACATATTTAAGTCAAGTCTGTGTCAAAACAAGCGAGAAAGGATTTCAAATTTACTACCAGTCTTTCCAATTTTATGAGGAAAAGCCAAGGACCGGCACATGAAAGAAATATGATCGTAATTCAACACAAAACAAAGGAAGTCTATCAACCGACAGGCTGTTGGATTCATGGAAGCATTCAGATTAAGGAAAAGGGTGCACCTCAAAGGCATGGTAAAATAGAAACCCATTGTTCGAGTCAGAACTCATTTCCCTATATCTGGATCCGGGGCAATGATGCAGAAAGATAGGGAAAGTGTCAGCAATTTGGAACAAAGATGAAAGGAACGAGCGCTGGGGCGGATACCTGAGAAGCCAAGAGCTGCAAACCAGCACTAAGTTTTAACTGACAAATTTTCTTGGTTGAAATAGGGGCAAATTCGCTTCACTTAATTAAGCTACCATTGGAAATGCACATCCGTGAGATTTTACTTTCAGTTCAGGACCCTCTTGAAAAATGGGATTTTACTTTCTGTTCAGGACCCTCCTGAAAAATGGGATTTTACTTTCTGTACAGGACCCTCCTGAAAAATGAGATTTTACCTTCAGTTCAGGACCCTCCTGAAAAATGGGATTTTACCTTCAGTTTAGGACCCTCCTAAAAAATGGGATTTTACATTATGTTCAGGACACTCTTGAAAAATGGGATTTTACTTTCTGTTCAGGACCCTCCTGAAAAATAGGATTTTACTTTCTGTTCAGGACCCTCCTGAAAAAAGGGATTTTACTTTCTGTTCAGGACCCTCCTGAAAAATGGGATTTTACTATCAGTTCAGGACCCTCCTGAAAAATGGGATTTTACCTTCAGTGCAGGACCCTCCTGAAAAATGGGATTTTACTTTATGGTCAGGACCCTCCTGAAAAATGGGAATTTACTTTATGTTCAGGACCCTCCTGTAAAATGGGATTTTACTTTATGTTCAGGACCCTCCTGAAAAATGGAATTTTACTTTATGTTCAGGACCCTCCTGAAAACTGGGACCACGCTTTCAAATGAAATACTACTTTACTATAAATTTTTTTTTGGACAAATTTAGTTCTAGTTTTAATTTTGGATTTCAGGAGCCCGCCTGAAGTACAGGGTGATGAAATAGCAAGTCAGGAGCCCTCCTGGAGAACAGAGTTGAAGAAATGAAAAGTCAAGAAATAAAGTGATCAAATTGCAAGTCAGAAGCCCGCCCGAAGCACAAGGCAACTAATGGAAAAGTCAAGCAACAAAGTGAAGAAATTGAAAAGCAAGCAACCAGTTAAAGAAATAGCAAGTCAGGAGCCCGCCTGAAGAATAGGGTGATGAAATTCAAGTCAAGAGTCCAAAAGAAGCTTCATAGATAGGATTTTGTAATTTCATTTATGTTTTTAACTTGTAATTTTCATTTTTTTTTATGTAATAACAGAGCCGCGGACTGGAACCTCGACGGAACCTCACTCGACTCTCCAACTTGGCATAGTCCTTCTCTTTCCAATCCGTTGAAATACCCGTGACTTGTTTCTCTTATAACTTGGGTAGGTAGGATGTCTTAAGTCAAAACCCTTATTGTCCTTCTTCCTTCTGTTTCTTTGAATGCTGATCGGGTCAAAATTTGGTCTCGCTGTCTACTTCTTTTTCTGAAAACATTTCATGTTTACATTCAAAGGGGGCATGATGTAGACACCTAATTTCGTCCCCCCCGATATCTTTTACCCATTTTCAATTTATTCTATCCCGTACCCTCATCTTCATGATAACCCCTCCATAAAAAATAAATAAAAAATAAACAACTCTAAACAAACCCCTAACAAACCCAATCCCCAATTATTCTTGTGATAACTAATTAACAACCTTGCCTATTAAATTAGGACACCTAACCACCTACCCCACTGCCCCACCCCCTCAAATTTTTATTCCTTTTTAACCAACACACTAATAAATAAAAAGGGCCCACAGATTTGGCCATTCTTATCAATACATAAAGGGGGGACAGTGCACGCATAGAAGGGGTCCATTTTTTCTTCTTCACAACATCGACATCAGAGAAGAGACCCCTCCTCCATTTTTTTTTCTTTATTTTTCTCATTCGATCAACACACGCACAAACATATCCGCACACACCACTACTCTATCAGCTTCCATTTTTAAAAAACAACAACACCATCAATACATTACAGCAACAGGCATCCTTCACACACTACACACTTACGCACACATAGAATCAAGTGAGAGAGAGAGATTTAAAATCAAGAGGGAGAGAGTTAAAAATGTTAATGAATATGGTTTGACAGATCTGGCCGTCTTTAGATTTCCGGTGAAAATTTTTCCGGATTTAATTTTTCAATTTGTCGGTCTAGTCCTAAGGTCGTTGGAATCAGTGTGGTTCGGCAGATTCAGGCGTCGTCTGTCCAAAAAATTTCTCCCTCGCTGTGGAAATACGGACAAGCGACCAAATTAGTCAATTTTGGATACGGGTTTCTCGATTCTTCGCAATTTCAGTATCGGGGTGCTCGTTAATTCTCTTTGATTAGGATTCAAAGCTGTCCGGGTCGTTATCTCTCGATATTGAGTTGGATTTTGGTTCGTGGTCGTATTTTTCTAGTCGGGGTTCCAAGTCTGGGCTTCTTTAATTCTTTATTATCAACGAAAGTTTATCGGAAGGTGGTCTTGTGATCGAGTTGAGTTTAAAGTTCCTGAATCTTCTTCGTCCCCACTGATTTTGAAGTAGACCCGGCCGAGAAACAGTGAGGATCGCTGGAATTTTTGGTCCATCTCTTTCTGTCTCATCTGAGCTCAGCGGAGCTCAAGCTACGTCGGTTTTTGACCTTCTGTCGTATTGATCGGGGTTTTGGGTTCGTCTGTTCTCACGCCGTCCGGGTAGTACATTCTTGATACTGAGTGGATTGTGCTACTTTGGAGGTTTCCATTCGAGGATTCCTGTCCCGGGTTTCATTATTATCGCCAAAACATTCTATCGAGGTCCATTTCTTAACTCCTTTTTTTTATATATATATTTGGTTGGTTGTTTGTATGGGTTGCGATTACGAGTGGTGTGATTATGGTTTTGTTGGATTTTGTTTATGTTGATGTTATGATCATGATGCTTGGTTGTTTGGTTTTGGTGGTTTGAGGAATAAATTTGATCATGTTCTAATGGATTGATAGAAAGGAAGTGGGGGTGGAATTGAAAAATTGACAAAAAGGATAGATTTGGTTTAATTTTGATTTATTGTTGGCATGAATCGGGATAGATTTACGATGGGTTGAAACGGATAGGCAATATAGGTTCGGGTAGGCCAATTTTAGAACTTGTTGCTTTGGTTGAATGTTGGAAATTCGATGAAATATTTGAAATTTTGTTGAATAATTTGATTTTCTCGCACTAAAAATGTATTCATTCGGTTGGGGAATGCCCTGAAGTATCTGTATATATTTATTTACCGGGGAATGTCCCAAGGTATCTTGTACACGGAGGATGTCTGTGATGAAGGCCCGAGGTGTCGAGTAGAGCATTAGTCTAGAATTAATTTAGAATAGGATTTATTTTTACGCTTTTTTCTAATTTTGGACTGTATAATTGGACTGGACACTAACTTTTTGATTTGTTTTGTCTCATGTGTTTAATGGATTGTTTTTATGTGTTTTTTGTGTGGTTTATACATTTGTAATGTCAAATTAGCCGATACTCTCTACTAAGAGACCGTGGTGGAACCACGGGATCGAGGGGTGCCTTACACCTTCCCCTCGGTCAACAGAATTCCATAGCCGGAATCTCCGTTCGCAGATCAGTTTTACAGAGTCAAAAATCATTTTGAAAAAGGATTTTCCAATGGTGACTTGGCACACCGGATTATGCCAAGTGGCGACTCTGAATAAAAATGTAAATAGTCCTTTTTCGAAATAATTATTTCATTTTTGTCACCTTAATCATAAAACCCTTTCAAACTTAAAATACATATCTTTTTTGGAGAGAAAAAAAAGGGGTGTGACATACCCTATTTAGAAACAAACAAAAAAATACCCCATCCTCACTATCTTCTTCAGAATCATCAGCATAAGATTTCTGAACATCGTCTTCAATTTCTTCAACTTTCCTTTTCTTTTCGTACTGTTTTTAAATTTTTTGCTCCTTCTTCAACCCTTTTTTTTTCAAAATTTCACTGATATTCACTGTGTCATTGCGAAACTTCGACCTAATCTCCTTCGATCTCCCAGATTTCTTCAACTGTATAGGATTTATAACAACTTTAACTAAATCTTCATGAATTAACCCAAGACTAAAAGATTGTGCTTAATCAAACTCTACATTCATATTTCGTATACCGTTATTTGTTGGTATTTTTGCTGTATGTTCATCCATTAAAACATAAAACCCTTAAAATCTGATTTTCAGTTGAATTGCAGTAGGAAAAAAAAACCGCTAACATGCAAAATGCGATTAATAGTTATCTGAAATAGAGGAAGTAAATCATTATCACAGATCATGCTAGAATCGTGCAAAAGGAATAAAATTTGAAGTGGGAGAGATCGTTAATGGCGAAAGAAAAGGAATAAAAATTTTAAATTAAGGAAAGAGAAATAAGAATGGCGTGAAAAGGGGATTTTAGCACAGTAACTTTCTTAGGGGGCAAAAAATAGGGGACCACTTAAAATAATGTTACAGATGCTACATAATGTAATTAGGATAAAGTGTTTCTATTTTTTGTAATTTAATACTTAAGTATGCTACTATAGGTAGTTTTCCCTTTACTATTTTTACTCTAGAGAAAATTTAAAGAAGACCATATCTTACACCCGACCCATGATAATTCTATAATTATAAAATGATAAGCCTAAAAATTCATAGTGCTTTTCAAATTCATGATTTCACAAAAAGAAAATCTCCGGAGGTGGATTTACACTTTCGGAATTTTGGTGTTAAAAAGAACTTAAACCCCAGGACGAATTTATTTTTAAAAAATTACTAACATTAGGTGTATGTGTATAGAAACTTAATTTCTTTTTTTATAAAAAAAAAAATAAACTCCATTTCCCCTCAATTCTAATAAAAGAAACCAAATGCACACACAACAAAGAAAGAACAAAAGAAATACTCGTAAGTAGGCAGTGGAACTGAATTGCTTCTTCGTTATTTTTTTTGTAAGTTTCAAAAATAGCAACTGTTTGGCACAAAATTCATATTTCATAACCACACTTTATAATATTATTATTTATAATCTATGTATTTGATTCACATTTATTGTATTTGCATTACTTAATAATCTGTATGTATAAAAAACATAAATACATTAGTCACATTTTAAATTTTATATTTTTTTTATTTTCAAAAAATATGATTACATTAAATACAAGCCATGACTAATCACTACAAAAAAAATGTGTTTTAGCCACGTGCAAAACCGTGGCTATATGGTACCAAAATCGTAGCTAAATAGCTTAAACACGGTTAAAGGTGGGTCCAACTGGGGCGTGGCGAGTAAACTAGCCACGTTTTAACGTCCGTGGTAACATTTCATTAGCCACGGTTTTCATGTACATTTAGCCACAACCATTCCATGGGTAATTTGTTCAAATTTTGTGCTATCATATCAGTTTGCCACAGTTATAACCGTGGCAAAAATGCCTAGTTTTTAAAAAAATATATATTTTTTTCATATAAATTAGCCACGGTTCTAACCGTGGCAAAAAAGTATCCAACTTTTTTAAAAAATATATATATTTGCAGAAATTTGCCATGATTTAATCATGACAAAAGTGCCAGCTCTTTTTAAATATATATATATATATATAGTCTGATACTAATTTCTAAATAATGATAGACATTCACTTACACATTAACCCTTATACACAAGATTGATATTAATTGTAACATAATAATCAAAGTTCTGATATTGTTCAATATATTGGCACAAAAGATGAGGTCCAAACCTTAAATATTCATAAAAAATACCATAAATACTAATGTTAAAGAAACACCAAAATATACTAAAGCCTAAGAAGATTACTGCTTGAGCTACCAAGATTCACAAGACTATTTCTAGACATTCCAAAAGCTTTTGAAGGACAAACATTTCCACCTAAACCACGCACACGTCCAGAATATTTAGATCCAAACACTTTTTCAATGGCGTCATTAGGATTATCTAGTATCTTCAAAGGAACACCGTAACTGATAGCAAGTTCCTGATCTTTAGGTAGATGCTCCTATATTTTATCCAACAAGCAAAATAGATAAATGAGATATCCTCGTACCAATAAGACTTCTCTGTAATAGAGTTGGGAATTAATTCAAGCAATTGTCCATTATATATAGAGACGTATTAATTCAAGCAATAGTCCATTAAATATAGAGATGCTTCAACAACAACAAAAAATCTAGTATACTCCCACCAAGTGGGGTCTGGGGTGGGTAAAATGTACGCAGTCCATACCGCTACCTCTGAAGAAGTATAGAGGTTGTTTCCAATAGACCCCCGGCTCAAGATAAAGAATAGTCTTCAACTAGAACCGAGCTTATAATAAACTAATAACAATAATATTGTCATGATTATACAGATATACCAGCAAGGAATTTAATCTCAGGAATGGACAAGAATGATTAAACAAATGATGTTCAAGCAGGCAATCAACAATTGATGTCGCTAATGTACAGTTTTGAGCATGTGCTACTTATACATGGTATCATACTATCATTTACTTGCATCATCCTTACTTCACATAGACAATTTTAGAGTCACCTAATTAACTTCATCCTTGCCTTGTACACTACATAACTTTTAACCTTGTAGGAAGTTTGGAAAGTTTCCTTTATTCTTGACATACCAATAATTTTATAAGCAAGAGTTCTAACATATAAAATAAATATCCATCAAACAATAAATACGTCAGAAATAACAATCAGCCCACAACGATATCTGTATATATGGAATGAATCAGTGAATGAGGTCATCTAGTTAAGATCTTAAGATCAGTGAATGAGCACTACTTTGGTATGATTTTTCAAACTTAAATTCGATTCTAATTATTGACTGCACCTCATAGGGATCTATCTATCTATCATACAACAAGGATTTGACAGGACCTTTTCCTCAGTCTATTGGAAAATTGACAAAGCTATCAAATTTGTAAGTAAATGTGAATAAGCATTGAACTTGAATTCACTTACAAGCTGATCTCATGATAATTTGCTGATCTTTTCTTAATTTCATGACAGTATCTTTGTTGGTTGTGGATTTTCTGGATCCTTAACCGACTCCATAGGAAATCTTACTCGATTGGTTTTTTTGTAATCATTCTGTGGTACTTTTTGTACCTTAATGCAAACTTTTTGTGCTACCAGATTTCGGTCCATCTCTAGACAGGCAATGCACTTCTAAATAGAGAAACAGTTCACGAGGAGTTCAATCCATACTGCTTTTCTTCTGTTTATACATTATCATATCTGAATAGTTATGTTTACTAAATCTATCTGTCTTCCAATCGTCTTCTATATACACTCTAAAACAACCCCATTCTGTATTATGTAGATCTTAGAACAAGGATACAGTGAAGTTCAATTCAAGGAATGTTCATTAGAATGAAGATTAAATACACCGGGCGTCACAATAATAAAAATTGATTGTACTAGAAATTGATACTGCATTTCCAGTACACAAGTTTATACTACTTTTACATCAATTATGTTGACTATGTTTATCAAATGACTGTGTTATTTGGTGGTTTTTGGAACAATACACTATTCAATGGGCAGCCCGATAAACTAAACTCCCACCATGAGGTAGAGAGGTTGTTCCCGATAGACCCCGGCTCAAGACAAAAACAGCTCATTAAGGATAACAAACAAACTATGAACATCAGAATAACCTGGATATAAGTGTTTGTTGAGTTTATAATTTGTAAATTCTTAGCTCCTGTAAGAGCTGAAATTCAGACAAATAAAACCATTAGTTGTTAAGTAAAATATGCCACCATCGACGGAGCATGTGATTTATCCACACACCAAAAAAAAATAAAAAAAAAATCACATGTTCAACCTACTCATGTACATTGCACACTCCAAATTACAGAACAGTGACTTCTGAGGACGATCTATCTATTGATAGTTCTACACTGCAATAATCAGAAAAAACAAGGAATCAAATATACTTTTTTCTGGTCTTGAACATTAAGCATCTAGTTCATGCGGAGATTAAATAAGTCGTTCAAGCATAAAATGCTTAACATTGGCGAAAGGAATTGATCAAACAAAATCTTTGAGCTAAGCATCTATAAGGGCCAAAACAGCCTAAAGAACTTTGCACATAGGTACAGTTTGGTATGTTATCTTCCGCAATGTAGCTTATTCAGTACATGAAGTAACGTGAATTCCTGGTCAACTTTAATCATTATAATAATTTCCACTAAAATAGGTCCGATTTATCGATAATAAGAAAACCCGCAAAATATGGTATCTTTATCAGTAATTTATCGCTAAATAAATGTCGTTGAAAGTAATTACTTTTAGCGCCAATAATATAAGCATTTACGAAACATCCAATATAAATGCCACTAAACACTTTAACAACATTAAATGCAATGACCTTAACTTAAATGACATTAAATATTTTTGTTGTAATATTTATTGTCGCAAAATATCTCTTTTGTTGTAGTTGGTAGTCAGTAACCACCATATACCTAGCACGACATATGAAAATATACAAACAAGCATACAACGATTTTCTTTTGAGATTTGTAATATCTAGATACATGTTAAAGAAGAGAGCAACACCATTAAAGATTTCAAGGATAACAAATACATGTTAAATGTTAGAGAAGAGAGCAACACTATTTAAGGATAACATCAACATGACAATGGACAGATAACATAACACATATAATTAACATTACTGGGTTGAAATGAATCATAACCGATGATAAAATATTAAATAACGACTTAAACAACACACACTAACATCATGCAAACGGAAAAATCAACATGACAATGGACTGACAACATGGCACATAACTAAACTTATAGGGTTCGAATGAATCATAACAGACGATGAACATCATCGGATGACTCAAATTAGATATTTGTTATAAAAAGTATTTTAGTGTTTTTTTTTGTGATAATTGAACAAAATTAAATCATTATGTTTATGTTACAAAAGATAATTATGTGCTTTTGGTACACCAAAAAAAGAATTTAGATTTTGTGCATTGTCAGTTGACAAAATATTTTACACTATCAGGTAAATTTGACTTGCTATTGCAGGTTATTTTTTTATTTTTTTTTATGTAAATAGTTGGATAACCTGCAATAACAGATCAAGCTAATTGATAGTGCAAAATATTTTATTCACTAACTATGCACAGAACTTAAACGCATAAAAAAATGATTATCCTAAAATGATTAATCGGGGCACAAAGACACTAACACTTAAAAAGTTGACCAATTTTTTTAAAAAAATTGTTTTCTTCTTACAAGTACTTTGTTTAATTATTCTTATTTTTTATAGTAGGATTTGGATTTTCAATCCTTTTAGTTCCTCTTCCAGTAACTTTACCTTGACGTATATTATTTTTCTTTTGTAAAGTAAGTAGGATTTTCAATCTGTGTGTATTTTACATTGAATTTATCTAAATCCGTGACCTCCCTTGCTAATTACGCAATTACAACAACCATGAATTGAGTCAATAAAATTCAGGTATGCATATTATTTCACGCACAATAGCAGGGTGGTCATTTAAACTGTCGGTGTATATTGGTCAAGCCTTTTTTCTATTGTATGCGTTTTCCAGTATTATGCCAAGTATGTATCGTAAGTGCAGTTTAATAGTGAAAATTTTTTGTAAATTTTTTCATTAGATTATGTGACTTACGTATGTATTGTTGTTTGGTTGAAAGTAACATATCTTGAAATTAACTATGCAAGATTAGGTATTCCACCCCTAAGGTGGGATTAATAACACTACAATTACGGAATAAGTTATCTCATGCATTTTATCTCAATCAAATATGGGATAAATTGATCCTACCATTAAACCCAATATTAATTATCTCTAATCCCTTATACCAAACGAGCCCATACACAAATCATAGTGCTGACTGTACTCTACTACTTTCCATTTTTACCATAGATTTTTGGAATTCCTGTAGAATATTATTGAAATGGTCAAATCATTGTTTTTATGTATTCAACAATCTAATTCTCTTTATCATGGTTAGTATTAAGATATATTCTCTTAATAATATTTCCTTAATAGGACCACTAAAATAGGTCTTATTTAACGGTAGCTTTACCAGCAATTTATTGCTAAATAAAAAGTCGTTGAAAGTAATTATTTTTGGCGCTAATAATATGAGCATTTACCTGCCCTTGATATAACTGCCACTAAAGACATTAACACCATGCAATGACCTTAACATAAATGTCGTTAAATATTTTTGTGGAAATATTTATTTACGCTAAATATCTCTTTCGTTGTAATGGTAGCCAGTAGTAGCCACCGTATACCTAGCACGACATATGATAATATACAAACGGGCATCTATCGATTTTCTATTGAAGATGTGTAGTATCTAGATATATGCTGTTAAAGAAGAGAGCAACACCAATCAAGTATAAAATCAATATAACAACAAACTAATAACATAACATATATATATAACTAATATTAATAGGTTCGAATGAACCATAACTGATGATAGAACATCATAAGATGACTCAAACGACGCACTGACACCATTCAAACGACAAAAACAACACGACTATGGACTGATAACAAGACTCGAATGACACACACTAACTCCATTCAAATGATAAAATCAACATGAAAATGGACTGACAACATGACACAATAACTAAACTTGTAGGGTTCGAACGAACCATAAGACAAATGATAGGACTGACTCAAATTATAAGACATGACACACTGGGGATAACTCAAATGACACGATAAACCTAGATGCGTGCTTATTACTCATGCGCCTTCCACAATGCGCGACTTAGGAACGATAGTTGAACTAGTAGGGAACTGCAGAAGAAGTAGATCCACCAGCCCTAATTAAGAAAGGCTGCACAAACATTGGGTCCACGTGAGGAACTTCCCTCATCACCACTAGTAGGAGACAAGGCACTTCCAAGGGTGAGAAATGGGAGTTGAGCATCACTCCCCATTTGTTGAAGTTCAGCCTCGAATTCAACTTTTCGCTTTTGAGCTTCCAATGCCTCCTTCAATTGTTCAAGTTGGGAGAGGCTAAGTCCTTCAATAATTGTAGATTCGCACACACGACCGTAGGATCCCCTCCCAGATTCAAGTAGGGATTCCCCTACAACTCTCTCCTTCCGGAGAGACTCCTGCAAGTCCATAACCTCCTTATTGAGCGCACCTTGACCAGTGTTTCGATGAGCCATGATTAGGTGGTCATGGCGATCATCATCATTTGGTGGAGGGAGGTCCCTCCCTAGGAACCTATCCACCAGCGACTCCACTGAAGGGTGCCCAAAGGAGTAAACTTTGTTGGCCTTGCCTGGAGAAAATACCACAATGGCAATTTCAGCACCACATAGCGTACAAAGTTCACTAGCCTTTTTGAACAGGCCAGCACGACGCTTAGAGAAAGTAACTTGCATGTTACTCTCATTTTTCATTTTCACTATTTCGACCTTTTTTCGACCCTTGCTCAGTCTTGCCATGACTAAATTAAAACTACTCAATATTTGTGAAACCAAGAAGTAGTAGTTGTGATTTTTTATCTCAACACCAAGATATTTTAGATTAGAAATTTCAATATTTTGTTTCACCTTTTTAGGAAAATAAATTAAAATTACTTGGAGAGCCTATAAATTTATGTTTTTTCTTTTTTTGTTAAAGATTTGAATGGAACCAGCTTTCGCCTCTATCCTTTGTGTCATTAGCGCTAATCGCATCCTTAATGACCATAATTCATAATTAGACAATATATATTTTTCTTAATTTGAATTATGACGTTCTACAAAAGTATTAAAAAGAAAACATTACATCATTAGTACGTATGATATTTTATTTTATCACTTTATTAATTTGAGTACACATTGAAGAGTAATAATAAAAAATAAAATATCAAATTATTACTATAACATTTCTGAATTTTCAAATTTAATATTTGAGCTATCCCTGAAGGTTCTGACATTCGGTGTTCATCGAACGAGAAAAGATACATGACATTTTTCTTTTATATAAGTTTTATTCGTTCATCCACGATTATTACTTATTAGTTGTTATGTACAATCACTCAATTATTAGTTAACCATAAAATTAACATGGTTTGGTATTACAAGCACCGATTATGTGAATACGTTTGTCTTTTCCTCGTGCGGATTGGAGTAAAAATACTGTAGTAGGGAAAGGTTGTATTTCTACCAAACCTACTAAAAACAATTGTTCATTCTGACATACTGTGATTAAAGAAGCAACTTTCTTATAAATTGTAAATTACATATTTAAAAGAAACAAAGGTTAATAACCTCTAAAATCAAATTATTTGTGGTTTGTTAATATATGAATGCATGTTTACGATTCAAAAAGAACTGATCATTTTTTTTACAAAGTTGATCACGTCTTTGAAAGCTTGCCAAGCTAGTTACCAGAAAATGGTGTCAACTTGTCGTCTGACGACTCCCAAGCAGCGGTAAGCTTAGAATGTGAGATTGTTTGTAACTTGTTCATTAGCAAGTGAATTAAGATGGAGTTTAATGAGTTAGGAATTACTTGATTAGTTGATTAAGAAGTAGTTAAACAACTAATGTGTTAGTTAGTTGGCTATGCATTGATTAGTGATTAGTTAGGAAACAGTTAGAATAGAAGCTTTAAGAAGTTCTATATAAACAACACTATTGCATTGTAATGAACTAATTTTTTGGCCTCTTTACACTGAAATAATATCTCCCTTTCTCTTCTCTTCTCTGCTGAGCCCTAGCTCATTATCAATGACAGCTTAGATTGAACAATTGCACAGATTCTAACATGGTATCAGAGCTTTGAACCACGATTGTGCGTTCCACGGAAGAGATTTGTGAGATTACGAGCTCATTGACAGTTTTCAGTAACGAAGGTAGAAGTTCTACCATGGCATCTTCAACATTGAACACTGTGAAGTTCGATCACAATCATCCCCTATTTTTACACCCTTCAGACACCACCGGAGCGCCCATTATTCCGATGCAGCTAACTGGTTTCGATAACTATTCGATATGGAGTAGGTCTATGCGTATTCAGTTGCTTGGGAAAAATAATCTGGGGATTGTTGATGGAACATTAAAAAAAGAGGATTTCGGAGCTGATTTTCGACGTCAATGGGACCGGTGCAATGCAATTGTTCAAGGATGGATAATGAGCTTAGTAACACAGGAGTTGCACACTGGAATTGTCAATGCTACTAATGCACGAACTGTTTGGGAGGATTTGCATGAACGCTTTGACAAGGTAAATGCATCACGAGTTTAGCAGTTGCATAAAGCCATAGCGACTACTATATAAAGAAATGACAGTATACCTTGTTATTTTTAAAAACATCGTAATTTATGGGATGAATTTGCTAGTATAGTTCCTCCGTCTTGTGATTGCCCTAGATCAAGGGAGTTTAATAATCATGTTAAGAGATAAAAATTGATGCAGTTCCTAATGTGCTTGAATGAAATGTATAATCAGTCGAGGATTTAGATTTTGATGACTGAACCTACTCTGAATCTCAACAAGGCATGTGCTATGCTTTTTGAGCGAGAGAGCCAACGACTTATTGGTAGTTCCACTATGCAAGGTGAAGGTGCCGATTTAACGGCTCTGTTAGCAGCAAAAGGCTTAGGTTCTCGATTGTCAATTGGATAAGGTTTTGTATCTAGAACTTTGACTAGAGAGAGTTCAGATATTGCAGCTCACATGGCTGGGAGAGGAATGCACTATCAACATACCAAAGGAAACTCTTTTCAGAAAGGCAGGAAGAATTGGAACAAAAAATGTGACTATTGTAAAATGCAAGGATATGTGGTAGATGACTGCTTTAAGCTACATGGATACCCGCTGTCACACCCCTTTTTCGACTCCAAAAAAAAGATATGTATTTTAAGGTTTGAAACAGTTTTTTGTTAAAGTGAAAAAATAAAGATTGGTTCCGAAAAAAGATTGTTTTTACATTCAAAATCAGAGTCGCCACTTGGCATAATCTGGTGTGCCAAATCACCATTGGAAAATCCTTTTCGAAACTATTTGACTCTTTAAACCGGTTTACGAACAGAGATTTCGGCTAAGGAATTTTGTTGACCGAGGGGAAGGTGTTAGGCACCCCTCGATCCCGTGGTTCGACCACGGTCGCTTGGTGGAGCGTATCGGCTAATTTGACATTACAAATGTACAAACCACATAAACACACAAAACAAGCAAACAAATAAATCACACAAAATTCAAAACAAACAAAAATAATGTTCAGTCCAAATTATACAATCCAAAATAAAAAAGGTGCTGAAATATAAAACCTATTCTATTCTAAACTAATCCTAAACTAAACTCCACCCGACGTTTCGAGCCTTGATCACGAGCCTCCTTTGCGTACATGCTACTTCAGGGCATTCCCCGGATAAATCAATACAAATCCTTCGGGGCATTCCCCGGCCAAATGAGTACAATTTAAACTTTTCGTGCAATAAAGTAGAAAGTACCATTCACGCACATATTCAAACAATCCAATAAATCGCTATTCCTAAATTTGCCTAACCGGCCTACGTTTGCCTACCAACTTCAAAATATCACAATTCTATCATGTTTAACATTATCAATACATCAAAATTAATAAATATTCATTTTCCTCCATTTTTAATCCCCACCTTAATTCATTTTTAACCACGTGATTAACCCATTTCAATACACAATCCACCAATCGAGAATAACAAAAATTCACCAATCATTCTTAGCACATTACACACCCAAATGTCACCAACAGTTCACATCAACAAACAAACCACGGTATAGAATCACACGCAATCACAATCACATAAGAATTAAATAAAAGAGAAGAAAGAATTGGACCTTAAATTTGAAGCTTTCAAACTCAATGTTATTCGAATAAAGAGAGTCCTCACCCGGAAATCTCGAGCCGAACCTTAACACCAACAATCCAACTCGATAAATAATGACCCGTTCACCGTCACTGTTCACGCCGTCACTCTTCACCAGTCACTGTTCACCGGTTACCTTTTTTTTTTCGCTATTGTTCTTGTTCTTGTGAGGAAGATTATTTGGTGATTCTTGTTATTGTGGAGAAGATAATGATCAAAGAATGAGCATCTTTCCTCTTAGAATTTTTTTTTATAATGGGCATGGATTTGTTATGATGTGGGAATTTCGGTGGGTCCCCCATATATTCTTTCTTTGTGGACAAGAAAAAGGAGGGGGGGATCATATGGGTAGTTAGGGTAGGTGGAAGCTTTTGATTGGGTAGGTTGTTAGGATAAGATAAATTAGTTAGAGGTATTTTTTTTGTTTATTTTTGTATTTTTGTGGGATATAATTACATGAGGTTGGAAACATGGTAAGGTGAACTAAAAATGAATAAAATTAGACTTCGGGAGGTACAAAATTAGGTGTCTACATCATGCCCCCTTTGAATGTAAACACAAAGTGTTTTCAGAAAAAGAAGTAGACAGCGAGACCAAATTTTGACCCAACCATTATTCAAAGAAAGAAACAGAAGAAAGAAGGACAACCAGGTCTTGACTTAAGACATCACACCTACTCACATTATGAGAGGATCGAGTGACAAGTATCTCAACTTTTGGAGAAAGATGGACTATACCGAGTTGGAGAGTCGAGTGAGGTTCCATCGAGGTTCCGGTCAGCGGCACCGTCATTAAATAAAAAAAATGAAAATTACAAGTTAAAACATAAATAAAATTACAAAAATCCTATCTATACAGCTTCTATTGGTTCTTGACTCGACTTTCATCACCCTATTCTTCAGGAGGGCTCCTGACTTGCGATTTCTTTAACATGTTGCTTGCCTTTCAATTTCTTCACCCTGTTCTCCAGGCGGGTTCCTGGCTTGCTATTTCATTAACTTGTTGTCATGCTTTCAACTTCTGCACCCTGTTCTGTAGATGGGCTCCTGACTTGCTATTTTTATTTGTTTAACTTTAAATTACTTCACCTTGTTGCTTGGTTTTCCATTTATTCGCCCTGTGCTTCGGGCATGCTCCTGAAATCATATCAAAACTGAAAAGAAAATTATCCCAAATAAAGAAATGCAATATCTATGAGTTAATTGTAATGACTCGACTAAAAGATACGTCTTATAAGAAACCAGGGGGATGACTCGACTAAAAAGGTACGTCTTATAGGAATCAAAGGGGATGACTAGACTAAAAGGTACGTCTTATAGGAATCAAAGGAAATGACTAAACGGTACGTCTTCTAGGGGTCAAAGGGGATGACTAAACTAAAAGGTACGTCTTATAGGAATCAAAGGGAATGACTTGACTAAAAGGTACGTCTTACAGGAATCAAGGGAAATGACTCGACTAAAAGGTACGTCTTCTAGGAATCAAAGGTGATGACTCGACTAAAAGGTACGTCTTATAGGAATCCATGGGGATGACTCAACTAAAAGGTACGTCTTATAGGAATCAAAAAGGATGACTCGACTAAAAGGTACGTCTTATAGGAATCAAAGGAAATGACTAAAAGGTATGTCTTCTAGGGGTCAAAGGGGATGACTCTTCTAAAAGGTACGTCTTATAGGAATCAAAGGGGATGACTCGACTAAAAGGTACGTCTTATAGGAATCAAAGGGGATGACTCCACTAAAAGGTACGTATTATTGGAATCAAGGGAAATGACTAGACAAAAAGGTACGTCTTCTAGGAATCAAAGGGGATGACTCGACTAAAAGGTACGTCTTATAGGAATCAAAGGGGATGACTCGACTAAAAGGTACGTCTTATAGTAATCAAAGGGGATGAATCGACTAAAAGGTACGTCTTATAGGAATCAAGGGAAATGACTCGACTAAAAGGTACGTCTTCTAGGAATCAAAGGAAATGACTCAACTAAAAGGTATGTCTTATAGGAATCAAAGGGGATGACTAGACTAAAAGGTACGTCTTATAGGAATCAAAGGAGATGACTTGACTAAAAGGTAATCTTAGAGGAATCAAGGGAAATGACTCGACTAAAAGGTACGTCTTATAGGAATCAAGGGTAATGACTCGACTAAAAGGTATGTTTTTTAGGAATTAAAGGGGATGACTCGACTAAAAGGTACGTCTTATAGGAATCAAAGGGGATGACTCGACTAAAAAGTACATCTTATAGGAATCCAAGGGGATGACTCGACTAAAAGGTACGTCTTATAGGAATCAAAGGGGATGACTCGACTAAAAGATACGTCTTATAGGAATCAAGGGAAATGACTCGACTAAAAGGTACGTCTTATAGGAATCAAGGGAAATGACTCGTCCAAAAGGTACGTCTTCTAGGAATCAAGGGAAATGACTCGACTAAAAGGTACGTCTTTTAGGGGTCAAAGGGGATGACTCAACTAAAAGGTATGTCTTATCGTAATCAAAGGGGATGACTCGACTAAAAGGTACGTCTTATAGGAATCAAAGGGGATTACTCGACTAAAAGGTACGTCTTATAGGAATCAAGGGTAATGACTCGACTAAAAGGTATGTTTTTTAGGAATCAAAGGGGATGACTCGACTAAAAAGTACGTCTTATAGGAATCCAAGGGGATGACTCGACTAAAAGGTATGTCTTATAGCAATCAAAGGGGATGACTCAACTAAAAGGTACGTCTTATAGGAATCAAGGGAAATGACTCGACTAAAAGGTACGTCTTCTAGGAATCAAAGGAAATGACTCAACTAAAAGGTATGTCTTATAGGAATCAAAGGGGATTACTAGAATAAAAGGTACGTCTTATAGGAATCAAAGGGGATGACTCGACTAAAAGGTACATCTTAGAGGAATCAAGGGAAATGACTCGACTAAAAGGTACGTCTTTTAGGAATCAAAGGAAATGACTCAGCTAAAAGGTACGTCTTATAGGAATCAAAGGGGATGACTCGACTAAAAGGTACGTCTTATAGGAATCAAAGGGGATGACTCGACTAAAAGGTACATCTTATAGGAATTAAAGGAAATGACTCGACTAAAAGGTACGTGTTCTAGGGATCAAAGGGGATGACTCGACTAAATGGTACGTCTTATAGGAATTAAAGGGGATGACTCGACTAAAAGGTACGTCTTATAGGAATCAAAAGGGATGACTCGACTAAAAGGTACGTCTTATAGGAATCAAAAGGGATGACTCGACTAAAAGTTACGTCTTATAGGAATCAATGGAAATAACTAGACTAAAAGGTACGTCTTCTAGGGGTCAAAGGGGATGACTCGACTCAAAGGTATGTCTTCTAGGGTTCAAGGGGGAATGACTCGACTAAAAGGTACGTCTTATAGGAATCAAGGGGGATGACTAGACTAAAAGGTATGTCTTATAGGAATCAAAGGGGATGACTCGACTAAAAGGTTCATCTTATAGGAATCAAAGGGGATGACTCGACTAAATGAACCGTATTATAGGAATTAAGGGAAATGACTCGACTAAAAGGTACGTCTTCTAGGGGTCAAAGGGGATGACTCGACTAAAAGGTACGTCTTTTAGGAATTAAGGGAAATGACTCAACTAAAAGGTACGTCTTCTAGGGGTCAAAGGGGATTACTTGACTAAAAGGTACGTCTTTTAGGAATCAAAGGAAATGACTCGACTAAAAGGTACGTCTTATAGGAATCAACGGAAATGACTTGACTAAAAGGTACGTCTTCTAGGGGTCAAAGAGGATGACTCGACTAAAAGGTATGTCTTCTGAGAATCAAAGGGGATGACTCGACTAAAAGGTACGTTTTTTAGGAATCAAAGGGGATGACTCGACTAAAAGGTACGTCTTATAGGAATCAAAGGGGATGACTCGACTAAAAGGTACGTATTATAGGAATCCAAGGGGATGACTCGACTAAAAGGTACGTCTTATAGGAATCAAAGGGGATGACTCGACTAAAAGGTACGTCTTATAGGAATCAAAGGGGATGACTCGACTAAAAGGTACGTCTTATAGTAATCAAAGGGGATGACTCGACTAAAAGGTACGTCTTATAGGAATCAAGGGAAATGACTCGACTAAAAGGTACGTCTTCTAGGAATCAAAGGAAATGACTCAACTAAAAGGTACGTCTTATAGGAATCAAAGGGGATGACTAGACTAAAAGGTACGTCTTATAGGAATCAAAGGAGATGACTTGACTAAAAGGTAATCTTAGAGGAATCAAGGGAAATGACTCGACTAAAAGGTACGTCTTATAGGAATCAAGGGTAATGACTCGACTAAAAGGTATGTTTTTTAGGAATTAAAGGGGATGACTCGACTAAAAGGTACGTCTTATAGGAATCAAAGGGGATGACTCGACTAAAAAGTACATCTTATAGGAATCCAAGGGGATGACTCGACTAAAAGGTACGTCTTATAGGAATCAAAGGGGATGACTCGACTAAAAGATACGTCTTATAGGAATCAAGGGAAATGACTCGACTAAAAGGTACGTCTTATAGGAATCAAGGGAAATGACTCGTCCAAAAGGTACGTCTTCTAGGAATCAAGGGAAATGACTCGACTAAAAGGTACGTCTTTTAGGGGTCAAAGAGGATGACTCGACTAAAAGGTATGTCTTATCGTAATCAAAGGGGATGACTCGACTAAAAGGTATGTCTTATAGGAATCAAAGGGGATTACTCGACTAAAAGGTACGTCTTATAGGAATCAAGGGTAATGACTCGACTAAAAGGTATGTTTTTTAGGAATCAAAGGGGATGACTCGACTAAAAA
This sequence comes from Capsicum pubescens, assembly GCA_030864215.1. Classification (NCBI taxonomy): domain Eukaryota; kingdom Viridiplantae; phylum Streptophyta; class Magnoliopsida; order Solanales; family Solanaceae; genus Capsicum; species Capsicum pubescens. The sequence continues at coordinate 268,113,784 of CM061545.1, read as the reverse complement.
GTACGTCTTATAGGAATCCAAGGGGATGACTCGACTAAAAGGTATGTCTTATAGCAATCAAAAGGGATGACTCAACTAAAAGGTACGTCTTATAGGAATCAAGGGAAATGACTCGACTAAAAGGTACGTCTTCTAGGAATCAAAGGAAATGACTCAACTAAAAGGTATGTCTTATAGGAATCAAAGGGGATGACTAGAATAAAAGGTACGTCTTATAGGAATCAAAGGGGATGACTCGACTAAAAGGTACATCTTAGAGGAATCAAGGGAAATGACTCGACTAAAAGGTACGTCTTTTAGCAATCAAAGGAAATGACTCAGCTAAAAGGTACGTCTTATAGGAATCAAAGGGGATGACTCAACTAAAAGGTACGTCTTATAGGAATCAAAGGGGATGACTCAACTAAAAGGTACGTCTTATAGGAATTAAAGGAAATGACTCGACTAAAAGGTACGTCTTCTAGGGATCAAAGGGGATGACTCGACTAAATGGTACGTCTTATAGGAATTAAAGGGGATGACTCGACTAAAAGGTACGTCTTATAGGAATCAAAAGGGATGACTCGACTAAAAGGTACGTCTTATAGGAATCAAAAGGGATGACTCGACTAAAAGGTACGTCTTATAGGAATCAATGGAAATAACTCGACTAAAAGGTACGTCTTCTAGGGGTCAAAGGGGATGACTCGACTCAAAGGTATGTCTTCTAGGGTTCAAGGGGGAATGACTCGACTAAAAGGTACGTCTTATAGGAATCCAAGGGGATGACTCGACTAAAAGGTACGTCTTATAGGAATCAAAGGGGATGACTCGACTAAAAGGTACGTCTTATAGGAATCAAAGGGGATGACTTGACTAAAAGGTACGTCTTATAGGAATCAAAGGGGATGACTCGACTAAAAGGTACATCTTATAGGAATTAAAGGAAATGACTCGACTAAAAGGTACGTCTTCTAGGGATCAAAGGGGATGACTCGACTAAATGGTACGTCTTATAGGAATTAAAGGGGATGACTCGACTAAAAGGTATGTCTTATAGGAATCAAAAGGGATGACTCGACTAAAAGGTACGTCTTATAGGAATCAAAAGGGATGACTCGACTAAAAGGTACGTCTTATAGGAATCAATGGAAATAACTCGACTAAAAGGTACGTCTTCTAGGGGTCAAAGGGGATGACTCGACTCAAAGGTATGTCTTCTAGGGTTCAAAGGGGATGACTCGACTAAAAGGTACGTCTTATAGTAATCAAAGGGGATGACTCGACTAAAAGGTACGTCTTATAGGAATCAAGGGAAATGACTCGACTAAAAGGTACGTCTTCTAGGAATCAAAGGAAATGACTCAACTAAAAGGTACGTCTTATAGGAATCAAAGGGGATGACTAGACTAAAAGGTACGTCTTATAGGAATCAAAGGAGATGACTTGACTAAAAGATAATCTTAGAGGAATCAAGGGAAATGACTCGACTAAAAGGTACGTCTTATAGGAATCAAGGGTAATGACTCGACTAAAAGGTATGTTTTTTAGGAATTAAAGGGGATGACTCGACTAAAAGGTACGTCTTATAGGAATCAAAGGGGATGACTCGACTAAAAAGTACATCTTATAGGAATCCAAGGGGATGACTCGACTAAAAGGTACGTCTTATAGGAATCAAAGGGGATGACTCGACTAAAAGATACGTCTTATAGGAATCAAGGGAAATGACTCGACTAAAAGGTACGTCTTATAGGAATTAAGGGAAATGACTCGTCCAAAAGGTACGTCTTCTAGGAATCAAGGGAAATGACTCGACTAAAAGGTACGTCTTTTAGGGGTCAAAGGGGATGACTCGACTAAAAGGTATGTCTTATCGTAATCAAAGGGGATGACTCGACTAAAAGGTATGTCTTATAGGAATCAAAGGGGATTACTCGACTAAAAGGTACGTCTTATAGGAATCAAGGGTAATGACTCGACTAAAAGGTATGTTTTTTAGGAATCAAAGGGGATGACTCGACTAAAAAGTACGTCTTATAGGAATCCAAGGGGATGACTCGACTAAAAGGTATGTCTTATAGCAATCAAAAGGGATGACTCAACTAAAAGGTACGTCTTATAGGAATCAAGGGAAATGACTCGACTAAAAGGTACGTCTTCTAGGAATCAAAGGAAATGACTCAACTAAAAGGTATGTCTTATAGGAATCAAAGGGAATGACTAGAATAAAAGGTACGTCTTATAGGAATCAAAGGGGATGACTCGACTAAAAGGTACATCTTAGAGGAATCAAGGGAAATAACTCGACTAAAAGGTACGTCTTTTAGCAATCAAAGGAAATGACTCAGCTAAAAGGTACGTCTTATAGGAATCAAAGGGGATGACTCGACTAAAAGGTACGTCTTATAGGAATCAAAGGGGATGACTCGACTAAAAGGTACGTCTTATAGGAATTAAAGGAAATGACTCGACTAAAAGGTACGTCTTCTAGGGATCAAAGGGGATGACTCGACTAAATGGTACGTCTTATAGGAATTAAAGGGGATGACTCGACTAAAAGGTACGTCTTATAGGAATCAAAAGGGATGACTCGACTAAAAGGTACGTCTTATAGGAATCAAAAGGGATGACTCGACTAAAAGGTACGTCTTATAGGAATCAATGGAAATAACTCGACTAAAAGGTACGTCTTCTAGGGGTCAAAGGGGATGACTCGACTCAAAGGTATGTCTTCTAGGGTTCAAGGGGGAATGACTCGACTAAAAGGTACGTCTTATAGGAATCAAGGGGGATGACTGGACTAAAAGGTATGTCTTATAGGAATCAAAGGGGATGACTCGACTAAAAGGTTCGTCTTATAGGAATCAAAGGGGATGACTCGACTAAATGAACCGTATTATAGGAATTAAGGGAAATGACTCGACTAAAAGGTACGTCTTCTAGGGGTCAAAGGGGATGACTCGACTAAAAGGTACGTCTTTTAGGAATTAAGGGAAATGACTCGACTAAAAGATACGTCTTCTAGGGGTCAAAGGGGATTACTTGACTAAAAGGTACGTCTTTTAGGAATCAAAGGAAATGACTCGACTAAAAGGTACGTCTTATAGGAATCAACGGAAATGACTTGACTAAAAGGTACGTCTTCTAGGGGTCAAAGAGGATGACTCGACTAAAAGGTATGTCTTCTGGGAATCAAAGGGGATGACTCGACTAAAAGGTACGTTTTTTAGGAATCAAAGGGGATGACTCGACTAAAAGGTACGTCTTATAGGAATCAAAGGGGATGACTCGACTAAAAGGTACGTATTATAGGAATCCAAGGGGATGACTCGACTAAAAGGTACGTCTTATAGGAATCAAAGGGGATGACTGGACTAAAAGGTACGTCTTATAGGAATCAAGGGAAATTACTCGACTAAAAGGTACGTCTTATAGGATTCAAAGGGGATGACTCGACTAAAAGGTACGTCTTATGGGAATCAAAGGGGATGACTCGACTAAAAGGTACGTCTTATAGGAATCAAAGATAATAACTCGACTAAAAAGTACGTTTTCTAGGGGTCAAAGGGGATGACTCGACTAAAAGGTACGTCTTATAGGAATCAAAGGGGATGACTCGACTAAAAGGTACGTCTTATAGGAATCAAAGGGGATGACTCGACTAAATGGTACGTCTTATAGTAATCAAAGGGGATGACTCAACTAAAAGGTACGTCTTATAGGAATCAAGAATTAAGTTATGAAGTGCATTACCTAAGAAGAAAAATTTGAATTACCCAATCAAGGAAGTGTGTTTCCTTATCAATGATTTTTGAATTATCAAAACAATGAATTGTGTCTCCTTACCAAAGCTGCTTGAATTACCAAAACAAGGAAATGCGTCTCCTAGAGATCTTGAATTATTAATTTTACCATGGTTTTGATTACCAAACCTGTGCAGCAACCTTGCCTCTTGCATTTGTTGAGGTGAGAAATTACGGCCTTCGATGTTTAGGCTCTGAAATCCTTGATCTGAATGCAACATGAATTCCTATTACATACAAATAAAACTTGTGAGTTTAAAAACATGGTGGCTAGTTTGTGGCTTTTGCTTTTGAGGCAATTGCTCCTGCCCCCGTCATATTTAGCTTTGCTTCCAACCATTAGCATATGTCATTGACTTGCTATATCATTGACTCAAACTCAGCTTATCAAGAGTGACTCTGAAACAAACACAATATTTCTGTTTTGTCGTGTTTCTCAAATAAACTCTTTGAACCTTGGTGTTTCCATGAGTTCCCCGACTTCTCTGTTTACAAAAATTTCTACATGCCCTTTTTGGGTTCACAATAATGTCTCTTTCATGTTCTAGCTTTTGTCTTTCTTTGTGCAATTAAAGAAGCTGGTAGCCAGTTTTGAAATCTTTTCTCACTTGTTTTGACACGGACTTGACTCAAAGAAAAGAAACAAAAAAAAGAATGACAATTTTTTTTGATAACTTACTCAAGAAAGATAAAATTAAAGTAAATAAAAGAAAGAAAAGACAATGAATGTTCCCTTTTAAAACAAAGAAACAAAAAATTCATCTAAAAATGACAGTCAACACTAATGATTATGCCATGCATTTTGGATGAAGCAGCTTGATGTTTTCATCCAAACTTTCTACCCATTGTTGTTGAGTTAATGTCCTTGAAACTGAGTTGTTTTCTTAGGTCAATTGCATTTAAGACCCCATCGGCTAGTGGCTCCTTGAAAGGTTTTAGCCAACAAGCTTCTTTCATTTTCTCTCGGTTCACTATCGCCTTATGGTGACCGTGAGGGTTTTCACCAATAAGACTCTCTCATTTTTATTTCTCTCAACTTATCATCACCTTATGGTTCCCGTAAGGGTTTTCACCAATACGAATCTCTTATTTTTATTTTTCTCTTGATTCCCTATGCTGAGGAAGACAAATAGTTCCCAAATACATCATTATATTCCTTGCATGCTCCGTCTTAACATCCTCAAAGATTGATCTGAAGGTGTTTCTTTGGTTGTAACTTGACTTTTGGATAAGGTTAGAAAGAAAGGATGGCATGGGGCCCAAACGACACTTGAAGTGGGGTAGGACTTACAACTTTTGGAATCGACTTAAACAATGAGGATTAACTCATGCCCCAATTTCTTTTGACTGGGTGACACTAAATTGTTTATTTGGTTGGACCGAGCCCTGAGTGGGGCAGCCTATGTATCTCACCCTTGAGAGAGGAGAACTAGGTCATGCGTAGTTCTGGCAGCTTATTTTGCTTGATTCTGATTTCTTTTCTTTTTTTCTTTTGGGGATTTTTCTGACTCTATTTTTCTTCACTCTTTTTTCTCTTTTTTTTTTATACATTTTTTCTCTCTTCTCTTTTTTTTTTTTGAATTTTTCTGACTATTGTTTTGCTCGACATTGTTCTTTCGAGCTTTGCTGACTATGTTGATTCCAAAAGAGCTTTGCTGCTCCATTTTTTTCTTACAATTGTTGATGATTGCTCAAGGACTATTTGGATTTTCATGTTGAAATTCAAGACTGATGTCTTTCTTTCACTTAAACAATTTTTTCGAATGATGCTTACTCAATTTAATGTCATAGTTAAAGGTATAAGGAAAGATATTGGGGGAGATTTTATCAATGAATGTTTGCAATCTTTACTTAAAGAATTGGGTATTATTCACTACAGAACATGTGTACATACCCCTCAGCATAATGGAGTAGCTGAGAGGAAGCACAGACACTTGCTTGAAGTGGCTAGAGCACTCCGGTTCCAGGAGCTTTGGGGTCATTGTATTCTTACTGCTGCTTATATTGTTAACAGAATTCCTTCTAGTGAACTTACAGGGAAATCACCTTATGAGGTCTTTTTAGGAAAGAAACCTTGTTTCTTCCATTTTAGAACATTCGGTTGTTTGTAGTTTGCTAACACACTACCTAGAACTTACAAGTTTGCTCGAAGAACTGTAAGATCAGTTTTTATGGGATATTCTATTGTCACCAAAGGGTATGTTCGGTATGATCTTGTTGTGTAGAAGTTTTTTGGTAATGGGGATGTGGTATTTCAGGAAAACCAATTTCCCTTCAAGGTACCCATACAGTGGATGATAATCTACAGATTTGATGTCACTCACTCCAGGTCCTTGTGATGATGATGATTTTTATGCTCCTAGCAACATCTCCGAAACACCTACTCTGGCTTCCTCATTACCAGTTGATCTCCCACCTTCTGATATTGTTCAAAATCCTTTACCATCTCTTATCCCTACTGATGCTTCTACCTCTACTTTCAATCCATACAATCTACCAACTCTTAGATGATTAATAAGGCTCACTAAGCAACCTATTTGGTTATCAGATTTTGTTTCCAAACCGTCAGCTAGAAAAGTCCTTTATCCTTTTGTTGACAGTGTGTCATATGCACATCTTTCTCCCTCTTATCAGAAGTATCTACATACTTTTTCTGCAGTATAAGAACCTACCTCTTATCAAGAGGCTATCAAAGATCCGAGATGGTTGGAAGCTATGTACACTGAGTTAAAGGATCTTAATGATAATCATACTTGGGACCTGGTTCCCTTCCAAAGGGTAAAGTTCCTATTGGCTGCAGATGGGTCTATAAAGTCAAGTTAAAAGCTAATGGCGATATTGAGAGATTTAAAGATCAATTAGTTGCTAAGGGCTTTAATCAGACAGCAGGTATTGTTTTTCATGATACCTTTTCTCTAGTAGTTAAAATTGCTACATTCAGGAAAGTTCTCTCTTTGGTTGCACAACACAATTGGTTCATTCATCAGTTAGATGTGTACAATGCTTTTCTCCATGGTGACTTGCATGATGAGGTGTATAAGCAGTTGCTTGAGGGCTTTCCAAGTCAGGGGGAGAATGGTATTGTATGTAGACTTGTCAAATCCCTCTATGGTCTTTAGAAACAAAGTAGGCAGTGGAATTTGAAATTGAGTGAGTCACTAGTGCATTCTGGTTTTACTCAGAGCATCCTGGATCATTCTTTATTCATAAAAAAACAATGGTTAAACATAGTTGCAATCCTTGTGTATGTAGATGACATACTTGTGACTGGTAATAGCTTGAGCCTCATAGAACATACTAAAGCTTCTCTTCAGAAAGCATTTAAAATCAAGGATCTTGGTAATTTAAAATTCTTTCTTGGCATGGAATTTAGTAGATCTTCCAAAGGTATTCTTATGAATCAAAAGAAGTATGCATTGGAAATTATCTCTGATTTAGGGTTAGGAAGTGCTAAACCAGCTAAGGCACCCCTTGAAATGAACATGAAGTTAACGACATTGGAGTTTGATCAATTCACAGGAGAATCAATAGATGAACCTTTTGAAAACGGAGAGCAATATCAGATGTTGATAGGAAAAATGTTGTATTTAACACTGACAAGGCCAGACATTGCATTCTCAGTCCAAACACTTAGTCAATTCCTGCAACAACCAAAAAGGTGGCATTGGGATGTAGCTGTGAGAGTAATGAATTATGTGAAGAGAGAACAGGGACTTGGAATCTTATTAAGTAGCAAGATATCAAACAAGCTAAATGTATATTGTGATGAAGACTGGGCTTCATGTCCCAATACCAGAAGGTCAGTTTCAGGCTTTTAAGTCATGGTGAATCACTATTGTCGTGGAAGTTAAAGAAAAAAAATGTAGTCTCTAGAAGTTCAGCAGAAGCTGAATATAGGAGCATGGCTAATGCAGTTTTAGAACTAGTATGGATCACTGCATTATTAAAGGAGCTGGGAAGTAAAATTGAGCAACCAACAACTGTGTTTAGTGACAGTAGAGTAGCATTACAGATTGCAGCCAATCCAGTGTTCCATGAGAGGACTAAATACATAGAGATTGACTGGCACTTTATCAGACAAAAAATGCAAGAAGGAGTCTTGAAAATAAAACATGTGAGCTCAAGAGAACAACTTGCAGACATACTTACTAAGGGCATACCTCGGTTGCAACATGAAAACTTAGTAGGCAAGCTTGGTGTGTTAAATGTCTTTGCACCCACCAGCTTGAGGTGGAGTAATGAGTTAGGAATTACTTGATTAAGAAGTAGTTAAACAACTAATGTGTTAGTTAGTTGGCTAAGCAGTGATTAGTGATTAGTTAGGAAACAGTTAGAATAGAAGCTTCCAAAAGTTCTATATAAACAACACTATTGCATTGTAATGAACTAATTTTTTGGCATATTTACACTGAAATAATATCTCGCTTTCTCTTCTCTTCTCTGCTGAGCCATAGCTCATTATCAATGGCAGCTTAGATTGAACAATTGCACTGATTTTAACAGAGTTTTTTTGCTGCTCCTTATGACTAATAGGACCTAACTTCTACTTGGGGTATATTGCTAATCACTATTCTTGATCTTTGTAGGTTTCTTCCAAGCTCAAATCATTTAAATTTTCAAATAAAATTACTATTTTTTTTTGTTATTTATAAAGTGGTATTTTCCATCCCTGTCAAATAAAGTAGAGGAGGAGAACTACAAGAGAGAAAGAAAAAGAGCAAAGGAATGACAAGTCTAATGGGGCAAAAGGACTGACACATTGACTACATTCGATAGACGAAAAAAATTCAAGTGGTCTAACCAATCCCTAGGGCGGACCCAACTGAAAGGCACTAGACGAACTAACGGCAAGCTAGATAAAACAAATTAGCTGGCCCGATGTGTAAAACCTTCTTGGGGGAGAGTATTTCTTCAATGAGAATAAAGAAAGTTTTTGGGCAAGACAAGAAAGGAACTCGCCCTTTAATTTGACACCAAGGGTTAAGAGTTGATTGTTGGCGACGATGACTTGGTGAAGGGAATATATGAGAGAATGTTCTCAAACTAGGTTACGACCAACGTAAAACTTCTTGCAAGCCAACATAATGGAGATATTTTGTTATTTTGTGTTATTATCTGCCTCAATATGGTTTATTTGGTATATGCATTAATGTGAATTCATGTCCAACTTTAGTCGTTATAATAATTGCCGCTAAAATAGGTATCATTTACCGGTAATAACAAAAGCCACAATATATGACCGGTAGCTTTACCGGCAATAATAATTATCGCTAAAAGTAATTACTTTTAGCTTCAAAAATATAGATATTCACCGGCACTCGATATAAATATCATCAAAGATTTTATGACAATGAATGCAACATCGTTCACTCAAATGCCGCTATATTTTTAGGGTAAATACATTTGATGTATAATGCATATGTATTTTTAAGCAAAATATCAACACAGCATATGTATTTTTATGCTAAAAAACATTTTGATGTATAATCCATATGTATATTTAAGCAAAATATCAACACTACATATGTATCTTTTGTAACTAAAATTTCATAATAAAATGTAGAACTACATAAAAAACTCAAATTTATCTTTAATTCAAATTCTCATTTATAATGATAATAAATGAACACATATTAAAATATATATTAGTTATGATCAAGGAGTATTTTTTAAATGCTTAATTTTAACACTGAATATTTATTTTTAGGGTAAATACATTTGATGTATAATGTATATGTATTTTTAAGCAAAATATCAATATTGCATATGTATTTTATAACTAAAATCTCACAATACAACGTAGAACTTCATAAAAAACACAAGTTTATATTTAATTCAAATTCGCATTTATATTGATAATAGATGAAAACATATTAAAAAATATATTAGATATGGATCCAGATGTATTTTTGAGCATGCTTAATCTTAACACTGCATATGTATTTTTAGGATAAAAACTTTTGATTGATACTGCATACGTATTTTTAAGCATAACATGAACACTACATTTGTATTTTTTTTAACTAAATCTCACAGTAAAATATATAACTGCATAAAATACTCAAATTAAACTTTAATTCAAATCAAAATTAGACCCAATTCAAATTAGAATTAATTTCATTCAGTTAAAAAATAAGTACTATTATAACCTACAATTAGAACCACTTCAAACATAAAAATTATTTTGTACAATCAGAACCTACATTCATACACCAGTTTCTCTAACTGTACAAAGTAATAAATCCATCAATCATCATACATCAAAAACTTCAGTAACACTAGTTATTCTACTTTCCCTTGCAGGCCTCAAGGGTGCTTCGACACCACTATGAGCATTTGCTTCTTGTTTTCGGATCCCATAGTCCCACAAAAGTGCAGCATATCTTGTACGAAAGTGAGTTGGGGTCGAACTCAATCGCAATAACTTTGTGACCATAAGAAAGGCACTTTGCATATGTAACCATAAAGAGACCACAATCCCTACAAAAACAAGGAAAAAAATATTTATTTAAAAGTAAAATATATTTTGTACAAACATTCAATATTGGTATATCTAAATTAAAAACTTACAAGCTTCCACTCGGTTTTTGAGGCAAATTCTCTTCAAATATCACAACAAACAGATCTGAGTAATCTTTGTCTTTGTATCTTGAATGATTTTGAAGATCAATTCCTTTCTTATTGTAGAAATCACAAGCTTGGAGACACAAAGGGATAATCTCATTTAATTTCTTGATCTAAGCAAGAACAGTCGGATAACAAAAAAATTCATATAAACAAGCATATGTATTTTAAGCAGACAAAAAATGCAACCAATACTGAAAAATACATATCAATTCTACTAAAAATACATATTGCCAATAGACAGTTCATGAGTAGTTAACACAATACTTAACAATACTTATTGGCCTATATCTTTAACTCACAACTTTGATAATATCTTTATTACCCTATTTAGAACAACACAATACTTAACCGTCAAAAAAATACATTTACAAACAAAAAAATACCCCATCCTCACTATCTTCTTCAGAATCATCAGGACAAGATTTCTGAAGATCGTCTTCAATTTCTTCAACTTTCCTTTTCTTTTCGTACCATTTTTAAATTTTTTGCTCCTTCTTCAACCCTTTTTTTTTTTTTGAAATTTCACTGATCTTCACTGTGTCGTTTCGAAACGTCGACCTAATCTCCTTCGATCTCCTAGATTTCTTCAACTGTATAGGATTTACAACAACTTTAACTAAATCTTCATGAGTTAACCCAAGACTAAAAGATTGTGCATAATTAAACTCTACATTCATATTCCGTATATCGTTATTTGTTGGTGTTTTTGATGTATGTTCATCCATTAAAACATAACACCCTTAAAATCTTATTTTCAGTTGAATTACGGTAGGATAAAAAAAAGAACCGCTAACATGCAATATGCGATTAATAAAAAACATAAATACATTAATCACATTTTAAATTTTATATTTTTTGTATTTTCAAAAAATATGATTACATTAAATACAAGCCATGAATAATCACTAAAAAAAACGTGTTTTAGCCACGTGCAAAACCGTGGCTATATGGTACCAAAATCGTAGCTAAATAATTTAGCCACGGTTAAAGGTGGGTCCAACAGGGGCGTGGCGAGTAAATTAGCCACTGTTTTAACATCCGTGGTAACATTTCATTAGCCACGGTTTTTAGGTACATTTAGCCACGGCCATTCCATGGGTAAATTTGTTCAAATTTTGTGCTATCATATCAGTTTGCCACAGTTATAACCGTGGCAAAAATGCCTAGTTTTTATGAAATATATTTTTTTTTCATATGAATTAGCTACGGTTTTAACCGTGGCAAAAAAGTATCCAACTTTTTTAAAAAATATATATTTTTGCATAAATTTTCCATGATTTAATCATGAAAAAGTGCCAGCTATTTATATATATATATATATATATGATAGTCTGATACTAATTTCTAAATATTGATAGACATTCACTTACACATTAACCATTATACACAAGATTGATATTAATTGTAACATAATAATCAAAGTTCTGATATTGTTCAATATATTGGCACAAAAGATAAGGTCCAAACCTTAAATATTCATAAAAAATACCATAAATACTAATGTTAAAGAAACACCAAAATATACTAAAGCCTAAGAAGATTACTGCTTGAGCTACCAAGATTCACATGACTATTTCTAGACATTCCAAAAGCTTTTGAAGGACAAACATTTCCACCTAAACCACGCACACGTCCAGAATGTTTAGATCCAAACACTTTTTCAATGGCGTCATTAGGATGAGCTAGTATCTTCAAAGGAACACCGTAACTGATAGCAAGTTCCTGATCTTTAGGTAGATGCTCCGATATTTTAGCCAACAAGCAAAATAGATAAATGAGATATCCTCGTACCAATAAGACTTCTCTGTAATACAGTTGGGTATTAATTCAAGCAATTGTCCATTATATATAGAGACGTATTAACTCAAGTAATTGTCCATTAAATATAGAGACGCTTCAACAACAACAAAAAATCTAGTATACTCCCACCAAGTGGGGTCTGGGGTGGGTAAAATGTACGCAGTCCATACCGCTACCTCCGAAGAATTAGAGAGGTTGTTTCCGATAGACCCCCGGCTCAAGATAAAGAATAGTCTTCAACTAGAACCGAGCTTATAATAAACTAATAACAATAATGTTGTCATAATTATATAGATATACCAGCAAGGAATTTAATCTCAGGAATAGACAAGAATGATTATACAAATGATGTTCAAGCAAGAAATCATCAATTCATGTCGCTAATGTACAGTTTTGAGCATGTGCTACTTATACATGGTATCATACTATCATTTACTTGAATCATCCTTACTTCACATAGACAATTTTAGAGTCACCTAATTAACTTCATCCTTGCCTTGTACACTACATAACTTTTAACCTTGTAGGAAGTTTGGAAAGTTTCCTTTATTCTTGACATACCAATAATTGTATAAGCAAGAGTTCTAACATATAAAATAAATATCCATCAAACAATAAATACGTCAGAGATAACAATCGTCCTACAACGGTATCTGTATATATGGAATGAATTAGTGAATGAGGACATCTAGTTAAGATCTTAAGATCAGTGAATGAGAACTACTTTGGTATGATTTTTCAAACTTAAATTCGATTCTAATTATTGACTGCACCTCATAGGGATCAATCTATCTATCATACAACAAGGATATGACAGGACCTTTTCCTCAGTCTATTGGAAAATTGACAAAGCTATCAAATTTGTAAGTAAATGTGAATAAGCAATGAACATGAATTCACTTACAAGCTAATCTCATGATAATTTGCTGATCTTTTCTTAATTTCATGACAGTATCTTTGTTGGTTGTGGATTTTCTGGATCCTTAACCGACTTCATAGGAAATCTTACTCGACTGGTTTTTTTGTAATCATTCTGTGGTACTTTTTGTACCTTAATGCAAACTTTTTGTGCTACCAGATTTTGGTCCATCTCTAGACAGGCAATGCACTTCTAAACAGATAAACAGTTCACGAGGAGTTCAATCCATACTGCTTTTCTTGTTTTTATACATTATCATTTCTGAATAGTCTGTCTAGAGATGGACCAAAATCTGGTAGCACAAAACAACCCCATTCTTTATTATGTAGATCTTAGAACAGGGATACAGTGAAGTTCAACTCAAGGAATGTTCATTAGAATGAAGATTAAATACACCAGGCGTCACAATAATAAAAATTGATAGTACTAGAAATTTATACTGCATTTCCAGTACACAAGTTTATACTCCTTCTACATCAATTAAGTTGACTATGTTTATCAAATGACTGTGTTATTTGGTGGTTTTTGGAACAGTACACTATTCAAAGGGAAGACCGATAAACTAAAGATCCCGCCATGAGGTAGAGAGGTTGTTCCTGATAGACCCCGGCTTACGACAAAAACAACTCATTAAGGATAACAAAAAAACAATGAACAACAGAATAATCTGGATATAAGTGTTTGTTGAGTTTATAATTTGTAAATTCTTAGCTCCTGTAAGAGCTTAAATTCAGACAAATAAAACCATTAGTTGTTAAGTAAAATATGCCACCATCGATGGAGCATGTGATTTATCCACACACCAAAAAAAACTGCAAATCACATGTTCAACCTACTCATGTACATTGCACACTCCAAATTGAAGAGCAGTAACTGCTGAGGACGATCTATCTATTGATAGTTCTACACTGCAATAATCAGAAAAAACAAGGAACCAAATATACTTTGTTCTGGTCTTGAACATCAAGCATCTAGTTCATGCGGAGTTTAAATAAGTCGTTCAAGCATAAAATGCTTAACATTGGCGAAAGGAATTGATCAAACAAAACCTTTGAGCTAAGCATCTCTACAGTTTGGTATGTTATCTTCCGTAATGTTGCTTATTCAGTACATGAAGTAACGTGAATTCGTGGTCAACTTTAATCATTATAATAATTTCCACTAAAATAGGTCCGATTTATCGATAATAAGAAAACCCGTAAAATATGGTAGCTTTATCAGTAATTTATCGCTAAATAAATGTCGTTGAAAGTAATTACTTTTAGCATCAATAATATAAGCATTTACGAAACATTCAATATAAATGCCACTAAACACTTTAACAACATTAAATGCAATGACCTTAACTTAAATGGCATTAAATAATTTTGTTGTAATCTTTATTGCCGCAAAATATCTCTTTTGTTGTAGTTGGTAGTCAGTAACCTCCATATACCTAGCACGACATATGATAATATACAAACAAGCATACATCGATTTTCTTTTGAGATTTGTAATATCTATACATGTTAAAGAATATAGCAACACAATTCAATATTTCAAGGATAACAAATACATGTTAAATGTTAGAGAAGAGAGCAACACTATTTAAGGCTAACATCAACATGACAATGGACAGATAACATAACACATATAATTAACATTACTGGGTTCAAATGAATCATAACCGAGGATAAAATATTAAATAACGACTCAAACAACACACACTAACATCATGCAAACGATAAAATCAACATGACAATGGACTGACAACATGGCACATAACTAAACTTATAGGGTTCGAATGAATCATAACAGATGATGAACATCATCGTATGACTCAAATTAGATATTTGTTATAAAAAGTATTTTAGTGTTTTTTTTGTGATAATTGAACAAAATTAAATCAATATGTTTATGTTACAAAAGATAATTATGTGCTTTTGGTACAATAAAAAAAGAATTTAGATTTTGTGCATTGTCAGTTTACAAAATATTTTACACTATCAGGTAAATTTGACTTGCTATTGCAGGTTATTTAATTTTATTTTTATTTTTATGTAAATAGTTGGATAACCTGCAATAACAGATCAAGCTAACTAATAGTGCAAAATATTTTATTCACTAACTATGCACAAAACATAAACGCATAAAAAAAATGATTATCCTAAAATGATTAATCGGGGCACAAAGCCACTAACACTTAAAAAGTTTACCAATTTATTTATTTTTAAATTGTTTTCTTCTTACAAGGACTTTGTTTAATTATTCTTATTTTTTATGGTAGGATTTGGATTTTCAATCCTTTTAGTTCCTCTTCCAGTAACTTTACCTTGACGTACATTATTTTGCTTTTGTAAAGTAAGTAGGATTTTCAATCTGTGTGTATTTTACATTGAATTTATCTAAATACGTGACCTCCCTCGCTAATTACGCGATTACAACGACCATTAATTGACTCAATAAAATTCAGGTATGCATATTATTTCACGCGCAATAGTAGGATAGTCATTTAAACTGTCGGTGTATATTGGTCAAGCCTTTTTTCTATTGTATGCGTTGTCCAGTATTATGCGAAGTATGTATTGTAAGTGCAATTTAATAGTGGAAAAATTTTGTAAATATTTTCATTATATTATGTGACTTACGTATGTATTGTTGTTTGGTTGAAAGTAAGTTATCTTGACTGTACTCTACTATTTTCCATTTTTACCATAGATTTTTGGAATTCCTGTAGAATATTATTGCAATGGTCAAATCATTTTTTTATGTATTCAACAATCTAATGCTCTTTATCATGGTTAGTATTAAGATATATTCTCTTAATAATATTTCCTTAATAGGACCACTAAAATAGGTCTTATTTAACGGTACCTTGACCAGCAATTTGTCGCTAAATAAAAAGTCATTGAAAGTAATTATTATTGGCGCTAATAATATGAGCATTTACCTGCACTTGATATAACTGTCACTAAAGAAGTTAACGCCATGCAATGACCTTAACATAAATGCCGTTAAATATTTTTGTGGAAATATTTATTTACGCTAAGTATCTCTTTCGTTGTAATGGTAGCCAGTAGTAGCGACCGTATACCTAGCACGACATATGATAATATACAAACGGGCATCTATCAATTTTCTTTTGAAGATGTGTAGTATCTAGATATATGTTGTTAAAAAGAGAGCAACACCATTCAAGTATAAAATCAATAAAACAATAAACTAATAACATAACATATATATATAACTAATATTAATGGGTTCGAATGAACCATAACTGATGATAGAACATCATAAGATGACTCAAACGACACACTGACACCATTCAAACGACAAAAACAACACGACTATGGACTTATAACATGACTCGAACGACACACACTAACACCATTCAAATGATAAAATCAACATGACAATGGACTAACAAGATGACACAATAACTAAACTTGTAGGGTTCGAATGAACCATAAGACAGATGATAGGACTGACTCAAATTATAAGACATGACACACTGGGGATAACTCAAATGACACGATAGACCTAGATGCGCGCTTATTACTCATGCACATTCCATAATGCGTGACTTAGGAACGACAGTTGAACTAGTAGAGAACTGCAGAAGAAGTAGATCCACCAACCCTAATTAGGAAAGGGTGCACCAACATTGGGTCCATGTGAAGAACTTGCCCCATCACCACTAGTAGGAGACAAGGCACTTCCAAGGGTGAGAAATGGGAGTGGAGCATCACTCCCTATTTGTTGAAGTTCTTCCTCGAATTCAACTTTTCTCTTTTGAGCTTCCAATGCCTCCTTCAATTGTTCAAGTTGGGAGAGGCTAAGTCCTTCAATAATCGGAGATTCGCACACACGATCATAGGCTATCCTCCCAGATTCAAGTAGGGATTCCCCTACAGCTCTCTCCTTCCGGATAGACTCCTGCAAGTCCATGACCTCTTTATTGAGCCCACGTTGACCAGTGTTTCGATGAGCCATGATTAGGTGGTCATGGCGATCATCATCATTTGGTGGAGGGAGGTCCCTCCCCAGGAACCTATCCACCAGCGACTCCACTGAAGGGTGGCCAAAGGAGTAAACTTTGTTGGCCTTGTCTGGAGTAAATACCACAATGGACATTTCAGCACCACATAGCGTACAAAGTTCACTAACCTTTTTGAACAGGCCAGCAAAACGCTTAGAGAAAGTAACTTGCATGTTACTCTCATTTTTCATTTTCACTATTTCGACCTTTTTTTCGACACTTGCTCAGTCTTGCCATGGCTAAATTAAAACTACTCAATATTTTTGAAACCAAGAAGTAGTAGTTGTGACTTTTTATCTCAACACCAAGAGCTTTTATATTAGAAATTTCAATATTTTGCTTCACCTATTTAGGAAAATAAATTAAAATTACTTGGAGAACCAGCTTTCACCTCTCTTCTTTGTGTCGTTAGCGCTAATCGAATCCTTAAAGACCATAATTCATAATTATACAATATATGTTTTTCTTAATTTGAATTATGACGTTCTACAAAAGTATTAAAAAGAAAACATTACATCATTAGTACGTATGATATTATATTTTATCACTTTATTAATTTGAGTACACATTGAAGAGTAATAATAAAAAATAAAATATCAAATTATTACTATAACATTTTTGAATTTTCAAATGTAATATTCGAGCTATCCCTGAAGGTTCTGACATTCGGTGTTCATCGAATGAGCAAAGATACATGACATTTTTCTTTTATATAAGTTTTATTCATTCCTCCACGATTATTACTTATTAGTTGATATGTACAATCACTTCAATTATTAGTTAACCATAAAATTAACATGGTTTGGTAATACAAGCACCAATTATGTGAATAAGTTTGTCTGTTCCTTGTGAGGATTGGAGTAAAAATATTGTAGTAGGGAAAGGTTGTATTTCTCCCAGACCTACTAAAAGCAATTGTTCATTCTGACATGCTGCGATTAAAGAAGCAACTTTCTTATAAATTGAAAAATACATATTTAAAAGAAACAAGTTAATAACCTATGAAATCAAATTATTTGTGGTTTGTTAATATATGAATGCATGTTTACGATTCAAAAAGAACTGATCATTTTTTTTACAAAGTTGATCACGTCTTTGAAAGCTTGCCAAGCTAGTTACCAGAAAATGGTGTTAACTTGTTGTCTGACGACTCCCAAGCACCGGTAAGCTTAGAATGTGAGATTGTTTGTAACTTGTTCATTAGCAAGTGAATTAAGATGGAGTTTAATGAGTTACGAATTACTTGATTAGTTGATTAAGAAGTAGTTAAACAACTAATGTGTTAGTTAGTTGGCTATGCAGTGATTAGTGATTAGTTAGGAAACAGTTAGAATAGAAGCTTCCAGAAGTTCTATATAAACAACACTATTGCATTGTAATGAACTAATTTTTTGGCCTCTTTACACTGAAATAATATCTCCCTTTCTCTTCTCTTCTCTGCTGAGCCCTAGCTCATTATCAATGACAACTTAGATTGAACAATTGTACAGATTCTAACATGGTATCAGAGCTTTGAACCACGATTGTGCGTTCCACGAAAGAGATTTGTGAGATTACGAGCTCATTGACAGTTTTCAGTAACGAAGGTTGAAGTTCTACCATGGCATCTTCAACATTGAACACTGTGAAGTTCGATCACAATCAACCCCTATTTTTACACCCTTCAGACACCACTGGAGCGCCCATTATTCCGATGCAGCTAACCGGTTTCGATAACTATTCGATATGGAGTAGGCCTATGCGCATTCAGCTGCTTGGGAAATACAAGTTGGGGATTGTTGATGGCACATTGAAAAAGGAGGATTTTGGAGCTGATTTTCGACGTCAATGGGACCGGTGCAATGCAATTGTTCAAGGATGGATAATGAGCTCAGTAACACAGGAATTGCACACTGGAATTGTCTATGCTACAAATGCACGAACCGTTTGGGAGGATTTTCATGAATGCTTTAACAAGGTAAATGCATCACGATTTTACCAGTTGCATAAAGCCTTAGCGACTACTATACAAGGAAAGGCAGGAAGAATTGGAACAAAAAATGTGACTATTGTAAAATGCAAGGACATGTGGTAGATGACTGCTTTAAGCTATATGTATACCCACCTGATTGGAAATCTAAGAAGAATGTGACATGGAATACTATTTATAATGTTCAAGCTGAGGCAATAGAGCCACTATTTTCCTGAGATTTACCAAGGGCTCCACAGCTGACAGGTAAGTAACATGGACAAATTTTGCAGATGCTTGACCGAGATTCTCCTCAGATCAATATGATGGCCAACATGGTAGGTATATATCAAACTCCTAATACTAAATTAGAGAGTTTAAGATGGATAATTTATAGTGGTGCTACAAACCACATGGCTCACAAGTTTAGACATAATGCATGATGTGCAAGTTGGTACAAATGAACAATGTAGAAAAGTTTAATTACCTAATGGAGGGGTGTCCTTAGTGTCACACTTTGGCTGCTGTAGACTGTCAAATACATGAGAAATACATGATGTGCTTTTTGTCCCAGAATTTCAATACAATATCTTATCGGTATCTAAGGTTACCACGGAAATGAACTGTTTTGTGTCATTCTATCATGGATTCTGTTTGTTCCAGGACCTTAACACTAGGAAGCTGATGAGGATTGGTAAAGAGGATACTGGTTTTTATCTTCTAGCTGGGCTTGGACCTTCCCCTAAAGAGGTTGATTCTACTAAAATCTTGTCATCTCAGGATGTTCAAAATACTATCATGTTATGGCACAGGAGATTGGCTCATGCACCTGTTCACTCACTAAAGGACATGCTTGGATTTAATATTGAACATTATAAATCATTATTAAGCACCTGTGAGATTTGTCCCTTAGCTAGACATACCAGACTCCCTTTTTCGAGTAGTTCTACTAGGTCTAGTAAAGTGTTTGATATGCTACGTGTGGATATATGGGGACCTTATCGTACTCAGACATTTGATGGTAACAAATTTTTTCTTACAATTGTTGATGATTGCTCAAGGACCATTTGGATTTTCTTGTTGTAATTCAAGACTGATGTCTTTCTTTCACTTAAACAGTTTTTTCGAATGGTGCTTACTCAATTTAATGTCACAGTTAAAGGTATAAGGACAGATAATGGGGGAGAGTTTATCAATGAAAATTTGCAATATTTACTTAAAGAATTGGGTATTATTCACTACAGAACTTTTGTACATACCCCTCAGCAAAATGGAGTAGCTGAGAGGAAGCATAAACACTTGCTTGAAGTGGCTAGAGCACACCGGTTCCAGGGTCATATACCTCTCAAGTTTTGGTGTCATTGTATTTTTACTGCTGCTTATATTGTTAACAGAATTCCTTCTAGTGAACTTGCTGGGAAATCACCTTATGGGGTTTTTTTTGGAAAGAAACCTTATTTCTTCCATTTTAGAACATTCGGTTGTTTGTGTTTTGCTAACACACTACCTAGAACTTACAAGTTTGCTCCAAGAGCTATAAGATCAGTTTTTATGGGATATTCTAATGTCACCAAAGGGTATGTTCTGTTTGATCTTGTAGCGTAGATGTTTATTGTTAATGGGGATGCGGTATTTCAGGAAAACCAATTTCCCTTCAAGGTACCCATACAGTGGATGATAATCTACAGATTTTATGTCACTCTCTCCAGGTCCTTGTGGTGATGATGATTTTTATGCTCCTAGCAACATCTCCGAAACACCTACTCTGGCTTCCTCATTACCAGTTGATCTCCCACCTTCTGATATTGTTCAAAATCCTTTACCATCTCTATCCCTACTAATGCTTCTACCTCTACTTTAAATCCATACAATATACCAAATCTTAGACGATCAACAAGGATCACTAAGCAATCTATTTGGTTATCAGATTTTGTTTCCAAACCGTCATCTAGCAATGTCCTTTATCCTCTTGCTGACAGAGTGTCATATTCACATCTTTCTCCCTCTTATCAGAAATATCTAAATAGTTTTTCTGCAGTATAAGAACCTACCTCTTATCAAGAGGCTATCAAAGATCTGAGATGGTTGGAAGCTATGTACACTGAGTTAAAGGATCTTAATGATAATCATACTTGGGAACTGGTTCCCCTTCCCAAGGGTAAAGTTCCTATTGGCTGCAGATGGGTCTATAAAGTCATGTTAAAATCTAATGGCGATATTGAGAGATTTAAAGCTCAATTAGTTGCTAAGGACTTTAATCAGACAATCGGTATTGATTTTCATGATACCTTTTCTCCAGTATTTAAAATTGCTACAGTCAGGACAGTTCTCGCTTTAGTTGCACAACACAATTGGTTCATTCATCAGTTAGATGTGTACAATGATTTTCTCCATGGTGACTTGCATGATGAGGTGTATAAGCAGTTGCTTGAGGGTTTTCCAAGTCAGGGGGATAATGGTATTGTATGCAGACTTGTCAAATCCCTCTATGGTCTTAAGAAAACAAGTGGGAAGTGGAATTTGAAATTGAGTGAGTCACTAGTGCATTCTGGTTTTACTCAGAGCATCCTGGATCATTCTTTATTCATAAAAAAACAAGGGTTAGACATAGTTGCAATCCTTGTGTATGTAGATGACATGCTTGTGACTGGTAATAGCTTGAGCCTCATAGAACATACTAAAGATTCTCTTCAGAAAGCATTTAAAATCAAGGATCTTGGTAATTTAAAATTCTTTCTTGGCATGGAATTTAGTAGATCTTCCAATGGTATTCTTATGAATCAAATGAAGCATGCATTGGAAATTATCTCTGATTTAGGGTTAGGAAGTGCTAAACCAGCTATGACACCCCTTGAAATGAACATGAAGTTAACGACACTGGATTTTGATCAAGTCACAGGAGAATCAACAGATGAACCTTTTGAAAACAGAGAGCAATATCAGAGGTTGATAGGCAAAATGTTGTATTTAACACTGAAGAGGCCATACATTTCATTCTCAGTCCAAACACTTAGTCAATTCCTGCAACAACCAAAAAGGTCGCATTGGGATACAGCTGTGAGAGTAATGAATTATGTGAAGAGAGAACAAGGACTTGGAATCTTGTTAAGCATCAAGATATCAAACAAGCTAAATGTATATTGTGATGCAGACTGGGCTTCATGTCCCAATACCAGAAGGTCAGTTTCAGGGTTTTTAGTCATGGTGAATCACTATAGTTGTGGAAGTCGAAGAAACAAAATTTAGTCTCCAGAAGTTCAGCAGAAGCTGAATACAGGAGCATGGCTAATGTAGTTTAAGAACTATTATGGATCACTGCATTATTAAAAGAGCTGGGAAGTAAAATTGACGAACCAATAATTGTGTTTAGTGATAGTAGAGCAGCATTACAGATAGCAGCCAATCCAGTGTTCCATGAGAGGACTAAACACATACAGATTGACTGTCACTTTATCAGACAAAAAATACAAGAAGGATTCTTGAAAATAAAACATGTGAGCTCAAGAGAACAACTTGCAGACATACTTACTAAGGGCTTACCTCGTTTTCAACATGAAAACTTAGTAGGCAAGCTTGGTGTGTTAAATGTCTTTGCACCCACCATCTTGAGGGGGAGTAATGAGTTAGGAATTACTTGATTAAGAAGTAGTTAAACAACTAATGTGTTATTTAGTTGGCTAAACAATGATTAGTGATTAGTTAGGAAACAGTTAGAATAGAAGCTTCCAGAAGTTCTATATAAACAACACTATTGCATTGTAATGAACTAATTTTTTGGCCTCTTTACACTGAAATAATATCTCACTTTCTCTTTTCTTCTCTACTGAGCCATAGCTCATTATCAAGGACAGCTAAGATTGAACAATTGCAAAGATTCTAACAGAGTTTTTTGTTGCTCCTTATGACTAATAGGACCTAAGTTCAACTTGGGGTATATTGCTAATTACTGTTCTTGATCTTTGTAGGTTGCTTCCAAGATCAAATCATTTAAATTTTGAAATAAAATTACAAATTTTTTTTGTTATTTATAGAGTGGTATTTTTCATCCCTATCAAATAAAGTAGAGGAGAAGAACTGGAAGAGATAAAGAAAAAGAGCAACGGAATGACAAGTATAATGGGGGAAAATGACTGACACATTGACTACCTTCGATAGACAAAAAAAATTCAAGTGGTCTAACCAATCCCTAGGGCGGACCCCAACTGAAAGGCACTAGAAGAACTAACGGCAAGCTGGATAAAAAAAATCAGTTGGCCCTATGTGTAAAACCTTCTCGAGGGGAGAGTCTTTCTTCAATGAGAATAAAGAAAGTCTTTGGGCAAGACAAGAAAGGAACTCGCCCTTTAATTTGACACCAAGGGTTAAGAGTTGATTGTTGGCGACGATGACTTGGTGAAGGGAATATATGAGAGAATGTTCTCAAACTGGGTAACGACCAACGCAAAACTTCTTGCAAGCCAAAATAATGGAGATATATTGTTATTTTGTGCTATTATCTTCCTCAATATGGTTTATTTGGTATAAGAATTAATGTGAATTCATGGTCAACTTTAGTCGTTATAATAATTGCCGCTAAAATTGGTATCATTTACCGGTAATAACAAAAGCCGCAATATATAACCGGTAGCTTTACCGGCAATAATAATTATCGCTAAAAGTAATTACTTTAGCTTAAAAAATATAGATATTCACCGGCACTCGATATAAATATCATCAAAGACTTTATGACAATGAATACAACATCGTTCACTCAAATGCCGCTATATTTTTAAGGTAAATACATTTGTTGTATAATGCATATGTATTTTTAAGCAAAATATCAACACTGCATATGTATTTTTATGCTAAAAAACATTTTGATGAATAATCAATATGTATTTTTAAGCAAAATATCAACACTACATATGTATCTTTTGTAACTAAAATCTCACAATAAAATGTAGAACTACATAAAAAACTCAAATTTATCTTTAATTCAAATTCTCATTTATAATGATAATAAATGAACACATATTAAAATATATATTAGTTATGATCAAGGTGTATTTTTGAAATGCTTAATTTTAACATTGCATATGTATTTTTAGGGTAAATACATTTGATGTATAATGCATATGTATTTTTAAGCAAAATATCAATACTGCAAACGTATTTTATAACTAAAATCTCACAATACAAAGTAGAACTTCATAAAAAACACAAGTTTATATTTAATTCAAATTCGCATTTATATTGATAATAAATGAAAACATATTAAAAAATATATTAGATATGGGTACAGATGTATTTTTGAAAATGCTTAATCTTAACACTGCATATGTATTTTTAGGATAAAAACTTTTGATTGATACTGCATACGTATTTTTAAGCATAATATGAACACTACATTTGTATTTTTTTTAACTAAATCTCATAGTAAAATATATAACTGCATAAAATACTCAAATTAACTTTAATTCAAATCAAAATTAGACTCAATTCAAATCAGAATTAATTTCATTCAGTTAAAAAATAAGTACGATAATAACTTACAATTAGAACCACTGCAAACATAAAAATTTGTTTGTACAATCAGAACCTACATTCATACACCAGTTTCTCTAACTGCACAAAGTAATAAATCCATCAATCATCATACATCAAAATCTTCAGTAACACTAGTTATTCTACTTTGCCTTGCAGGCCTCAAGGGTGCTTCGACACCACTATGAGCATTTGCTTCTTGTTTTCGGATCCCATAGTCCCACAAAAGTGCAACATATCTTGTACGGAAGTGCGTTGGGGTTGAACTCAATCGCAATAACTTTGTGATCATAAGAAAGGCACTCTGCATATGTAACCATAAAGAGACCACAATCGCTACAAAAACAAGGAAAAAAATATTTACTTATAAGTAAAATATATTTTGTACAAACATTCAATTTTGGTATATGTAAATTAAAAACTTACAAGCTTCCACTCGGTTGTTGAGGCAAATTCTCTTGAAATATCACATCAAACAGATCTGAGTAATCTTTGTCTTTGTATCTTGAATGATTTTGAAGATCAATTCCTTTCTTATTGTAGAAATCACAAGCTTGGAGACACAAAGGGATAATCTCTGCTAATTTCTTGATCTGAGCAAGAACAGTCGGATAAGAAAAAAATTCATATAAAAAAGCATATGTATTTTAAGAAGACAAAAAATGCAACCAATACTGAAAAATACATATTAATTCTACTAAAAATACATATAGCCAATAGACAGTTCATGAGTAGTTAACACAATACTTAACAGTACTTATAGGCCTATATCTTTAACTCACAACTTTGATAATATCTTTATTACCCTATTTAGAACAACACAATACTTAACAGTCAAAAAAATACATTTACAAACAAAAAAATACCCCATCCTCACTATCTTCTTCAGAATTATCAGCATAAGATTTCTGAACATCGTCTTCAATTTCTTCAACTTTTCTTTTCTTTTCGTACCGTTTTTAAATTTTTTGCTCTTTCTTCAACCCTTTTTTTTTTCAAAATTTCACTGATCTTCACTGTGTCATTGCGAAACTTCGACCTAATCTCCTTCGATCTCCCAGATTTCTTCAACTGTATAGGATTTACAACAACTTTAACTAAATCTTCATGAGTTAACCCAAGACTAAAAGATTGTGTACATTCATATTCCGTATTCCGTTATTTGTTGGTGTTTTTGCTGTATGTTCATCCATTAAAACATAAAACCCTTAAAATCTGATTTTCAGTTGAATTACAGTAGGAAAAAAAAAAAGAACCGCTAACATGCAATATGCGATTAATAGTTACTTGAAATAGAGGAAGTAAATCATTATCACAGATCGTGCTAGAATCGTGCAAAAGGAATAAAATTTGAAGTGGGAGAGATCGTTAATGGCGAAAGAAAAGGAATAAAAATTTTAAATTAAGGAAAGAGAAATAAGAATGGCGTGAAAAGGGGATTTTAGCACAGTAACTTTCTTAGGGGGCAAAAAATAGGGGACCACTTAAAATAATGTTACAGATGCTACATAATGTAATTAGGATAAAGTGTTTCTATCTTTTGTAATTTAATACTTAAGTATGCTAATATAGGTAGTTTTCCCTTTAGTATATTTACTCTAGAGAAAATTTAAAGAAACCATATCTTACACCCGACCCATGATAATTCTATAATTATGAAATGATAAGCCTAAAAATTCATGGTGCTTTTCGAATTCATTATTTCACAAAAAGAAAATCTCCGGAGGTGGACTCACACTTTCCCGAATTTTGGTGTTAAAAAGCACTTAAACCCCAGGACGAATTTATCTTTAAAAAATTACTAACATTAGGTGTATGTGTATAGAAACTTAATTTCTTTTTTTAAAAAAAATAAATAAAATAAACTCCATTTCCCCTCAATTCTAATAAAAGAAACCAAATGCACACACAACAAAGAAAGAACAAAAGAAATACTCGTAAGTAGGCAGCGAAACTGAATTGCTTCTTCATTATTTTTTTTGGTAAGTTTCAAAAATAGCAACTGTTTGGCACAAAATTCATATTTCATAACCACACTTTATAATATTATTATTTATAATCTATGTATTTGATTCACATTTATTGTATTTGCATTACTTAATAATCTGTATGTATAAAAAACATAAATACATTAGTCACATTTTAAATTTTATATTTTTTTTATTTTCAAAAAATATGATTACATTAAATACAAGCCATGACTAATCACTACAAAAAAAATGTGTTTTAGCCACGTGCAAAACCGTGGCTATATGGTACCAAAATCGTAGCTAAATAGCTTAAACACGGTTAAAGGTGGGTCCAACTGGGGCGTGGCGAGTAAACTAGCCACGTTTTAACGTCCGTGGTAACATTTCATTAGCCACGGTTTTCATGTACATTTAGCCACAACCATTCCATGGGTAATTTGTTCAAATTTTGTGCTATCATATCAGTTTGCCACAGTTATAACCGTGGCAAAAATGCCTAGTTTTTAAAAAAATATATATATTTTTCATATAAATTAGCCACGGTTCTAACCGTGGCAAAAAAGTATCCAACTTTTTTAAAAAATATATATATTTGCAGAAATTTGCCATGATTTAATCATGACAAAAGTGCCAGCTCTTTTTAAATATATATATATATATATAGTCTGATACTAATTTCTAAATAATGATAGACATTCACTTACACATTAACCCTTATACACAAGATTGATATTAATTGTAACATAATAATCAAAGTTCTGATATTGTTCAATATATTGGCACAAAAGATGAGGTACAAACCTTAAATATTCATAAAAAATACCATAAATACTAATGTTAAAGAAACACCAAAAAATACTAAAGCCTAAGAAGATTACTGCTTGAGCTACCAAGATTCACATGACTATTTCTAGACATTCCAAAAGCTTTTGAAGGACAAACATTTCCACCTAAACCACGCACACGTCCAGAATGTTTAGATCCAAACACTTTTTCAATGGTGTCATTAGGATGAGCTAGTATCTTCAAAGGAACACCGTAACTTATAGCAAGGTCCTGATCTTTAGGTAGATGCTCCGATATTTTATCCGACAAGCAAAATAGATAAATGAGATATCTTCGTACCAATAAGACTTCTCTGTAATAGAGTTGGGTATTAATTCAAGCAATTGTCCATTATATATAGAGACATATAAATTCAAGCAATTGTCCATTAAATATAGAGAAGCTTCAACAACAACAAAAAATCTAGTATACTCCCACCAAGTGGGGTCTGGGGTGGGTAAAATGTACGCAGTACATACCGCTACCTCCAAAGAAGTAGAGAGGTTGTTTCCGATAGACCCCCGGCTCAAGATAAAGAATAGTCTTCAACTAGAACCGAGCATATAATAAACTAATAACAATAATGTTGTCATAATTATACAGATATACCAGCAAGGAATTTAATATCAGGAATGGACAAGAATGATTAAACAAATGATGTTCAAGCAGGCAATCAACAATTGATGTCGCTAATGAACAGTTTTGAGCATGTGCCACTTATACATGGTATCATACTATCATTTACTTGCATCATCCTTACTTCACATAGACAATTATAGAGTCACCTAATTAACTTCATCTTTGCCTTGTACACTACATAACTTTTAACCTTGTAGGAAGTTTGGAAAGTTTCCTTTATTCTTGACATACCAATAATTGTATAAGCAAGAGTTATAACATATAAAATAAATATCCATCAAACAATAAATACGTCAGAGATAACAATCAGCCCACAACGGTAGTTGTATATATGGAATGAATCAGTGAATGAGGTCATCTAGTTAAGATCTTAAGATCAGTGAATGAGCACTACTTTGGTATGATTTTTCAAACATAAATTCGATTCTAATTATTGACTGCACCTCATAGGGATCTATCTATCTATCATACGACAAGGATTTGACAGGACCTTTTCCTCAGTCTATTGGAAAATTGTCAAAGCTATCAAATTTGCAAGTAAATGTGAATAAGCATTGAACATGAATTCACTTACAAGCTAATCTCATGATAATTTGCTGATCTTTTCTTAATTTCATGACAGTATCTTTGTTGGTTGTGGATTTTATGGATCCTTAACCGACTCCATAGGAAATCTTACTCGACTGGTTTTTTTTGTAATCATTCTGTGGTACTTTTTGTACCTTAATGCAAACTTTTTGTGCTACCAGATTTTGGTCCATCTCTAGACAGGCAATGCACTACTAAACAGAGAAATAGTTCACGAGGAGTTCAATCCATACTGCTTTTCTTGTGTTTATACATTATCATATCTGAATAGTTATGTCTACTAAATCTATCTGTCTTCCTAATCGTCTTCTGTATACACTCCAAAACAACCCCATTCTGTATTATGCAGATCTTAGAACAGGGTTACAGTTAATTTCAACTCAAGGAATGTTCATTAGAATAAAGATTAAATACACCAGGCGTCACAATAATAAAAATTGATTGTACGAGAAATTGATACTGCCTATCCAGTACACAAGTTTATTCTCCTTCTACATCAATTAAGTTGACTATGTTTATCAAATGACAGTGTTATTTGGTGTTTTTTGGAATAGTACACTATTCAAAGGGCAGCCCGGTAAACTAAATCTCCCGCCATGAGGTAGAGAGGTTGTTCCCGATAGACCCCGACTTAAGACAAAAACAGCTCATTAAGGATAACAAACAAACTATGAACAACAGAATAACCTGGATATAAGTGTTTGTTGAGTTTATAATTTGTAAATTCTTAGCTCCTGTAAGAGCTGAAATTCAGACAAATAAAACCATTAGTTGTTAAGTAAAATATGCCACCATCGACGGAGCATGTGATTTATCCACACACCAAAAAAAAAATGCATATCACATGTTCAACCTACTCACGTACATTGCACACTCCAAATTACAGAGCAGTAACTTCTGAGTACATTGCACACTCCAAATTACAGAGCAGTATCTATATATTGATAGTTCTACACTGCAATAATCAGAAATAACAAGGAACCAAATATACTTTGTTCTGGTCTTGAACATCAAGCATCTAGTTCATGCGGAGTTTAAATAAGTCGTTCAAGCATAAAATGCTTAACATTGGCGAAAGGAATTGATCAAACCAAACCTTTGAGCTAAGCATCTGTAAGGGCCAAAACAGCCTAAAGAACATTGCACATAGGTACAGTTTGGTATGTTATCTTCCGCAATGTGGCTTATTCAGTACATGAAGTAACGTGAATTCGTGGTCAACTTTAATCATTATAATAATTTCCACTAAAATAGGTCCGATTTATGGATAATAAGAAAACCCGCAAAATATGGTAGCCTTATCAGTAATTTATCGCTAAATAAATGTCGTTGAAAGTAATTACTTTTAGCGCCAATAATATAAGAATTTACGAAACATTCAATATAAATGCCACTAAACACTTTAACAACATTAAATGCAATGACCTTAACTTAAATGACATTAAATATTTTTGTTATAATATTTATTGCCACAAAATATCTCTTTTGTTGTAGTTGGTAGTCAGTAACCACCATATACCTAGAACGACATATGATAATATACAAACAAGCATACAACGATTTTCTTTTAAGATTTGTAATATCTAGATACATGTTAAAGAAGAGAGAAACACCATTCAAGATTTCAAGGATAACAAATACATGTTAAATGTTAGAGAAGAGAGCAACACTATTTAAGGATAACATCAAAATGACAATGGACAGATAACATAACACGTATAATTAACATTATTGGGTTCAAAAGAATCATAACCGATGATAAAATATTAAATAACGACTCAAACAACACACACTAACATCATGCAAACGATAAAATCAACATGACAATGGACTGACAACATGGAACATAACTAAACTTATAGGGTTCGAATGAATCATAATAGATGATGAACATCATCGGATGACTCAAATCAGATATTTGTTATAAAAAGTATTTTAGTGTTTTTTTTTGTGATAATTGAACAAAATTAAATCATTATGTTTATGTTACAAAACATAATTATGTGTTTTTTGTCCAATAAAAAAAGAATTTAGATTTTGTGCATTGTCAGTTTACAAAATATTTTACACTATCAGGTAAATTTGACTTGCTATTGCAGGTTATTTAATTTTATTTTTATTTTTATGTAAATAGTTGGATAACCTGCAATAACAGATCAAGCTAACTGATAGTGCAAAAAATTTTATTCACTAACTCTGCACAGAACTTAAACGCATAAAAAATATGATTATCCTAAAATGATTAATCGGGGCACAAAGCCACTAACACTTAAAAAGTTGACAATTATTTTTTTTAAATTGTTTTCTTCTTACAAGGACTTTGTTTAATTATTCTTATTTTTTATGGTAGGATTTGGATTTTCAATCCTTTTAGTTCCTCTTCCAGTAACTTTACCTTGACTTACATTATTTTGCGTTTGTAAAGTAAGTAGGATTTTCAATCTGTGTGTATTTTATATTGAATTTATCTAAATCCGTGACCTACCTCGCTAATTACGCGATTACAAAGACCATAAATTGAGTCAATACAATTCAGGTATGCATATTATTTCACGCACAATAGAAGGGTAGTCATTTAAACTGTCGGTGTATATTGGTCAAACCTTTTTTCTATTGTATGTGTTGTCCAGTATTATGCCAAGTATGTATCGTAAGTGCAGTTTAATAGTGGAAAAATTTTGTAAATTTTTTCATTAGATTATGTGACTTACGTATGTATTGTTGTTTGGTTGAAAGTAAGTTATCTTGAAATTGACTATGCAATATTAGGTTTTCCACCCCTAAGGTGGGATTAATAACACTACAATTACGGAATAAGTTAGCTCATGCATTTTATCTCAATCAAATATGGGATAAATTGATACTACCATTAAACCCAATATTAATTATCTCTAATCCCTTATACCAAACGAGCCCATACACTAATCATAGTGCTGACTGTACTCTACTACTTTCCATTTTTACCATAGATTTTTGGAATTCCTGTAGAATATTATTGCAATGGTCAAATCATTGTTTTTATGTAGTCAACAAGCTAATGCTCTTTATCATGGTTAGTATTAAGATATATTCTCTTAATAATATTTCCTTAATAGGACCACTAAAATAGGTCTTATTTCACGGTAGCTTTACCAACAATTTATCGCTAAATAAAAAGTCGTTGAAAGTAATTATTTTTGGTGCTAATAATATGAGCATTTACCTGCACTTGATATAACTGCCACTAAAGACGTTAACGCCATGCAATGACCTTAACATAAATGCCGTTAAATATTTTTGGGGAAATATTTATTTACGCTAAATATCTCTTTCGTTGTAATGGTAGCCAGTAGTAGACACCGTATACCTAGCACGACATATGATAATATACAAACGGGCATCTATCGATTTTCTTTTGAAGATGTGTAGTATCAAGATATATGCTGTTAAAGAAGAGAGCAACACCAATCAAGTATAAAATCAATATAACAATAAACTAATAACATAACATATATATTACTAATATTAATGGGTTTGAATGAACCATAACTGATGATAGAACATCATAAGATGACTCAAACGATGCACTGACACCATTCAAATGACAAAAACAACACGGCTATGGACTTATAACATGACTCGAACGACACACACTAACACCATTCAAATGATAAAATCAACATGACAATGGACTGACAACATGACACAATAGCTAAACTTGTAGGGTTCGAACGAACCATAAGACAAATGATAGGACTGACTCAAATTATAAGACATGACACACTGGGGATAACTCAAATGACACGATAAACCAAGATGCGCGCTTATTTCTCATGCGCCTTCCACAAGGTGCGACTTAGGAACGATAGTTGAACTAGTAGGGAACTGCAGAAGAAGTAGATCCACCAGCCCTAATTAGGAAAGGGTGCACAAACATTGGGTCCACGTGAAGAACTTGCCCCATCATCACTAGTAGTAGACAAGGCACTTCCAAGGGAGAGAAATGGGAGTGGAGCATCACTCCCCATTTGTTGAAGTTCTGCCTCGAATTCAACTTTTCGCTTTTGAGCTTCCAATGCCTCTTTCAATTGTTCAAGTTGGGAGAGGATAAGTCCTTCAATAATCGGAGATTCGCACACACGATCGTAGGCTCCCCTCCCAGATTCAAGTAGGGATTCCCCTACAGCTCTCTCCTTCCGGAGAGACTCCTGCAAGTCCATGACCTCCTTATTGAGCCCACGTTGACCAGTGTTTCGATGAGCCATGATTAGGTGGTCATGGCGATCATCATCATTTGGTGGAGGGAGGTCCCTCCCTAGGAACCTATCCACCAGCGACTCCACTGAAGGGTGGCCAAAGGAGTAAACTTTGTTGGCCTTGCCTGGAGAAAATACCACAATGGCAATTTCAGCACCACATAGCGTACAAAGTTCACTAGCCTTTTTGAACAGGCCAGCACGACGCTTAGAGAAAGTAACTTGCATGTTACTCTCATTTTTCATTTTCACTATTTCGACCTTTTTTCGACCCTTGCTCAGTCTTTCCATGGCTAAATTAAAACTACTCAATATTTGTGAAACCAAGAAGTAGTAGTTGTGATTTTTTATCTCAACATCAAGAGCTTTTATATTAGAAATTTCAATATTTTGTTTCATCTTTTTAGGAAAATAAATTAAAATTACTTGGAGAGCCTATAAATTTATGTTTTTTCTTTTTTTGTAAAAGATTTGAATGGAACCAGCTTTTGCCTCTATTCTTTGTGTCGTTAGCGCTAATCGAATCCTTAATGGCCATAATTCATAATTAGACAATATATGTTTTTCTTAATTTGAATTATGACGTTCTACAAAAGTAATAAAAAGAAAACATTACATCATTAGTACATATGA
Source organism: Capsicum pubescens (assembly GCA_030864215.1). Classification (NCBI taxonomy): domain Eukaryota; kingdom Viridiplantae; phylum Streptophyta; class Magnoliopsida; order Solanales; family Solanaceae; genus Capsicum; species Capsicum pubescens. The sequence goes on along the minus strand of CM061545.1, from coordinate 268,080,274 downwards.
TATTTTATTTAATCACTTTATTTATTTTAGTACACATTGAAGAGTTTTAATATAAAATAAAATATCAAATTGTTACTATAACATTTCTGAATTTTCAAATTTAATATTCGAGCTATCCCTGAAGGTTCTGACATTCGGTGTTCATCGAACGAGCAAAGATACATGACATTTTTCTTTTATATAAGTTTTATTCGTTCATCCACGATTATTGCTTATTAGTTGTTATGTACAATCACTTCAATTATTAGTTAACCATAAAATTAGCATGGTTTGGTATTACAAGCACCGATTATGTGAATAAGTTTGTCTTTTCCTCGTGCAGATTGGAGTAAAAATATTGTAGTAGGGAAAGGTTGTATTTCTCCCAAACCTACTAAAAACAATTGTTCATTCTGACATACTGAGATTAAAGAAGCAACTTTCTTATAAATTGAAAAATACATATATTAAAGAAACAAAGGTTAATAAACTCTGAAATCAAATTATTTGTGGTTTGTTAATATGTGAATGCATGTTTACGATTCAAAAAGAACTGATGATTTTGTTTACAAAGGTGATCACGTCATTGAAAGCTTGCCAAGCTAGTTACCAGAAAATGGTGTCAACTTGTCGTCTGACGACTCCCAAGCACCGGTATGCTTAGAATGCGAGATTTTTTTGTAACTTGTTCATTAGCAAGTGAATTAAGATGGAGTTTAATGAGTTAGGAATTACTTGATTAGTTGATTAAGAAGTAGTTAAACAACTAATGTGTTAGTTAGTTGGCTATGCAGTGATTAGTAATTAGTTAGGAAACAGTTAGAATAGAAGCTTTCAGAAGTTCTATATAAACAACACTATTGCATTGTAATGAACTAATTTTTTGGCCTCTTTACACTGAAATAATATGTCCCTTTCTCTTCTCTTCTCTGCTGAGCCCTAGCTCATTATCAATGACAGCTTAGATTGAACAATTACACAGATTCTAACATGGTATCAGATCTTTGAACCACGATTGTGCATTCCACGGAAGAGATTTGTGAGATTACGAGCTCAATGACAGTTTTCAGTAGCGAAGGCTGAAGTTCTACCATGGCAGATTCAACATTGAACACTGTGAAGTCCGTTCACAATCATCCCCTATTTTTACACCCTTCAGACACCACCTGAGCGCCCATTATTCCGATGCAGCTAACCGGTTTTGATAACTATTCGATATGGAGTAGGGCTACGCGCATTCAGTTGCTTGGGAAAAACAAGTTGGGGATTGCTGATGGCACATTGAAAAAGGAGGATTTCGGAGCTGATTTTCGACGTCAATGGGACCGGTGCAATGCAATTGTTCAAGGATGGATAATGAGCTCAGTAACACAGGAATTGCACACTGGAATTGTCTATGCTACTAATGCACGAACCATTTGGGAGGATTTGCATGAACGCTTTGACAAGGTAAATGCATCACGAGTTTACCAGTTGCATAAAGCCATAGCGACTACTATACAAGGAAATGACAGTATACCTGGTTATTTTTCAAAACATCGCAATTTATGGGATGAATTGGCTAGTATAGTTCCCCCGTCTTGTGATTGCCCTAGATCAAGGGAGTTTAATAATCATCTTGAGAGACAAAACTTGATGCAATTCCTAATGGGCTTGAATGAAATGTATAATCTGTCGAGGAGCTAGATTTTGATGACTAAACCTACTCCAAATCTCAACAAGGCATATGCTATGCTTGTTGAGCGAGAGAGCCAACGACTTATTAGTAGTTCCACTATGCAAGGTCAAGGTGCTTATTTAACGACTCTGTTAGCAGCAAAAGTCTTAGGTTCTCGATTGTTAATTGGAGAAGGTTTTGTATCTAAAACTTTGACTAGAGAGAGTTCAGATATTGCAGCTCACATGGCTGGGAGAGGAATACATTATCAACATAACAAAGGAAACTCTTTTCAGAAAGGCAGGAAGAATTGGAACAAAAAATGTGACTATTGTAAAATGCAAGGACATGTGGTAGATGACTTCTTTAAGCTACATGGATACCCACCTGATTGGAAATCTAAGAAGAAGGTGACAAGGAATACTGCTTATAATGTTCAAGTTGAGGTCCCTATACCACAACTGCATGATGGAATAAGAGAGAAGGGAAAATCAATAGAGCCACTAATTTCCAGAGATTTACCAAGGGCTCCACAGCCGGCAGGTGATCAACATGGACAGATTTTGCAAATGCTTGACCGAGATTCTCCTCAGACCAATATGATGTCCAACATGGCAGGTATATCTCAAACTCCTAATACTAAATTAGAGAGTTTAAGATGGATAATTGATGGTGGTGCTACAAACCACATGGCTCACAAGTTTAGACATAATGCATGATGTGCAAGTTGTTACAAATGAACAAAGTAGAAAAGTTTAATTACCTAATGGAGGGGTGTCCTTAGTGTCACACACTGGCTGATGTAGACTGTCAAATACAGGAGAAATACATGATGTGCTTTTTGTCCCAGAATTTCAATACAATCTCTTATCGGTATCCAAGGTTACAAACTCTTTTGTGTCATTCTATCCTGGATTCTGTTTGTTCCAGGACCTTACCACTGGGAAGATGATGAGGATTGGTAAAGAGGATACTGGTTTTTATCTTCTAGCTCGGCCTGGACCTTTCCCTAAAGAGGTTGTTGCTACTAAAATCTTGTCAGCTCAGGATGTTCAAAATACTATCATGTTATGGCACAGGAGATTGGCTCATGCACCTGTTCACTCAATAAAGGACATGCTTGGATTTAATATTGAACATTGTAAATCATTATTAAGCACCTGTGAGATTTGTCCCTTAGCTAGACATACCAGACATTTGATGGTAGCAGAGTAGTTCTACTAGGTCTAGTAAAGTGTTTGATATGCTACATGTGGATATATGGGGATCTTATCGTACTCAGACATTTGATGGTAACAAATTTTTTCTTACAATTGTTGATGATTGTTCAAGGACCATTTGGATTTTCTTGTTGAAATTCAAGACTGATGTCTTTCTTTCACTTAAATAGTTTTTTCGAATGGTGCTTACTCAATTTAATGTCACAGTTAAAGGTATAAGGACAGATAATGGGGGAGATTTTATCAATGAAAATTTTCAATCTTAACTTAAAGAATTGGCTATTATTCACTACAATACTTGTGTACATATCCCTCAGCAAAATGGAGTAGCTAAGAGGAAGCACAGACACTTGCTTGAAGTGGCTAGAGCACTCCGATTCAAGGGTCATATACCTCTCATTTTTTGGGGTCATTGTATTCTTACTGCTGCTTATATTGTTAATAGAATTCCTTCTAGTGAACTTGCAGGGAAATCACCTGATGAGGTCTTTTTTGGAAAGAAACCTTGTTTCTTCCATTTTAGAACATTCGATTGTTTGTGTTTTGCTAACACACTACCTAGAACTTACAAGTTTGCTCCAAGAGCTGTAAGATCAGTTTTTATGGGATATTCTAATGTCACCAAAGGGTATGTTCTATTTGATCTTGCTGTGTAGAAGTTTTTTTTTAATGGGGATGCGATATTTCAGGAAAACCAATTTCCCTTCAAGGTACCCATACAGTGGTTGATAATCTACAGATTTTATGTCACTCTCTCCAGGTCCTTGTGATGATGATGATTTTTATGCTCCTAGCAACATCTACAAAAAACCTACTCTGGCTTTCTCATTACCAGTTGATCTCCCACCTTCTGATATTGTTCAAAATCCTTTACCATCTCTATCCCTACTGATACTTCTACCTCTACTTTCAATCCATACAATCTACCAAATCTTAGACGATCAACAAGGCTCACTAATCAACCTATTTGGTTATCAAATTTTGTTTCCAAACCGTCATCTAGTAATGTCCTTTATCCTCTTGCTGACAGTGTGTCATATGCACATCTTTCTCCTTCTTATCAGAAGTATCTACATAGTTTTTCTACAGTATAAGAACCTACCTCTTATCAAGAGGCTATCAAAGATCCGAGATGGTTGGAAGCTATGTACACAGAGTTAAAGGATCTTAATGATAATATACTTGGGACCTGGTTCCCCTTCCTAAGGGTAAAGTTCCTATTTGCTGCAGATGGGTCTTTAAAGACAAGTTAAAAGCTAATGGCGATATTGAGAGATTTAAAACTCAATTAGTTGCTAAGGTCTTTAATCAGACAGCAGGTATTGATTTTCATGATACCTTTTCTCCAGTAGTTAAAATTGCTACAGTCAGGACAATTTTCTCTTTGGTTGCACAACACAATTGGTTCATTCATCAGTTAGATGTGTACAATGCTTTTCTCCATGGTGACTTGCATGATAAGGTGTATAAGAAGTTGCTTGAGGGTTTTCCAAGTCAGGGGGAGAATGGTATTGTATGTAGACTTGTCAAATCCCTCTATGGTCTTAAGAAAACAAGTAGGCAGTGGAATTTGATATTGAGTGAGTCACTAGTTCATTCTGGTTTTACTCAAAGAAGCCTTGATCATTCTTTATTCATAAAAAAACAAGGGTTAGACTTAGTTTCAATCCTTGTGTATGTAGATGACATGCTTATGACTGGTAATAGCTTGAGCCTCATAGAACATACTAAAGCTTCTCCTCAGAAAGCATGAAAAATCAAGGATCTTGGTAATTTAAAATTCTTTCTTGGCATGGAATTTAGTAGATCTGCCAAAGGTATTCTTATGAATCAAAGGAAGTATGCATTGTAAATTATCTCTGATTTAGGGTTAGGAAGTGCTAAACCAACTATGACACCCCTTGAAATGAACATGAAGTTAACGACACTGGAGTTTGATCAAGTCACAGGAGAATCAACAGATGAACCTTTTGAAAACAGAGAGCAATATCAGAGGTTGATAGGAAAAATGTTATATTTAACACTGACAAGGCCAGACATTGCATTCTCAGTCCTAACACTTAGTCAATTCCTGCAACAACAAAAAAGGTCGCATTGGGATGCAACTGTGAGAGTAATGAATTATGGGAAGAGAGAACAAGGACTTGGAATCTTGTTAAGAAGCAAGATATCAAACAAGCTAAATGTATATTGTGATGCAGACTGGGCTTCATGTCCCAATACCAGAAGGTAAGTTTCAGGATTTTTAGTCATGCTGAATCACTATTGTTGTGGAAGTCGAAGAAACAAAATGTAGTCTCCTGAAATTCAGCAGAAGCTGAATACAGGAGCATGGCTAATGCAGTTTCAGAACTAGTATGGATCACTGCATTATTAAAGGAGATGGGAAATAAAATTGAGGAACCAATAATTGTGTTTAGTGACAGTAGAGCAGCATTACAGATAGCAGCCAATCCAGTGTTCCATGAGAGGACTAAACACATAGAGATTGACTGCCACTTTATCAGAAAAAAAATACAAGAAGGAGTCTTGAAAATAAAACATGTGAGCTCAAGAGAACAACTTGCAGACATACTTACTAAGGGCTTTCCTCGGTTCCAACATGAAAACTTAGAAGGCAAGCTTGGTGTGTTAAATGTCTTTGCATCCACCAGCTTGAGGGGGAGTAATGAGTTAGGAATTACTTGATTATGAAGTAGTTAAACAACTAATGTGTTAGTTAGTTGGCTAAGCAGTGATTAGTGATTAGTTAGGAAACAGTTAGAATAGAAGCTTCCAGAAGTTCTATATAAACAACACTATTGCAATGTAATGAACTAATTTTTTGGCCTCTTTACACTGAAATAATATCTCACTCTCTCTTCACTTCTCTGCTGAGCCATAGCTCATTATCAATGACAGTTTAGATTGAACAATTGCATAGATTCTAACAGAGTTTTTTGTTGCTCCTTATTACTAATAGGACCTAACTTCAACTTGGGGTATATTGCTAATTACTGTTCTTGATCTTTGAAGGTTGCTTCCAAGCTCAAATCATTTAAATTTTAAAATAAAATTACTATTTTTTTTGTTATTTATAGAGTTGTATTTTTCATCCCTATCAAATAAAGTAGTGGAGGAGAACTGGAAGAGAGAAAGAAAATGAGCAAAGGAATGACAAGTCTAATGGGGGAAAATGACTGACACATTGACTACCTTCGATAAACAAAAAAAATTCAAGTGGTCTAACCAATCCCTAGGGCGGACCCCAACTAAAAGGCACTAGACGAACTAATGGCAAGCTAGATAAAAAAAATCAGCTGGCCCTATGTGTAAAACCTTCTCGGGGGAAAGTCTTTCTTCAATGAGAATAAAGAAAGTTTTTGGGCAAGACAAGAAAGGAACTCGCCCTTTAATTTGACACCAAGGGTTAAGAGTTGATTGTTGGCGACGATGACTTGGTGAAGGGAATATATGAGATAATGTTCTCAAACTGGGTTACGACCAACGCAAAACTTCTTGCAAGCCAAAATAATGGAGATATATTGTTATTTTGTGCTATTATCTTCCTCAATATGGTTTATTTGGTATAAGAATTAATGTGAATTCATGGTCAACTTTAGTCGTTATAATAATTGCCGCTAAAATAGGTATCATTTACCGGTAATAACAAAAGCCATAATATATGACCGGTAGCTTTACCGGCAATAATAATTATCGCTAAAAGTAATTACTTTTAGCTTAAAAAATATAGATATTCACCGGCACTCGATATAAATATCATCAAAGACTTTATGACAATGAATGCAACATCTTTCACTCAAATGCCGCTATATTTTTAGGGTAAATACATTTGATGTATAATGCATATATATTTTTATGCTAAAAAATATTTTGATGTATAATCCATATGTATTTTTAAGCAAAATATCAACACTACATATGTATCTTTTGTAACTAAAATCTCACAATAAAATGTGGAACTACATAAAAAAACTCAAATTTATCTTTAATTCAAATTCTCATTTATAATGATAATAAATGAACACATATTAAAATATATATTAGTTATGATCAAGGTGTATTTTTGAAATGCTTAATTTTAACACTGCATATGTATTTTTAGGGTAAATACATTTTATGTATAATGCATATGTATTTTTAAGCAAAATATCATTACTGCATATGTATTTTATAACTAAAATCTCACAATACAAAGTAGAACTTCATAAAAAACACAAGTTTATATTTAATTCAAATTCGCATTTATATTGATAATAAATGAAAACATATTAAAAAATATATTAGATATGGGTCCAGATGTATTTTTGAAAATGCTTAATCTTAACACTGCATATGTATTTTTAGGATAAAAACTTTTGATTGATACTGCATACGTATTTTTAAGCATAATATGAACACTACATTTGTATTTTTTTTAACTAAATCTCACAGTAAAATATATAAATGCATAAAATACTCAAATTAAACTTTAATTCAAATCAAAATTAGACCCAATTCAAATCAGAATTAATTTTATTTAGTTAAAAAATAAGTACTATTATAACCTACAATTAGTACCACTTCAAACATAAAAATTAGTTTGTACAATCAGAACCTACATTCATACACTAGTTTCTCTAACTGTACAAAGTTAAATCCATCAATCATCATACATCAAAAACTTCAGATACACTAGTTATTCTACTTTGCCTTGCAGGCCTCAAGGGTGCTTCGACACCACTATGAGCATTTGCTTCTTGTTTTCGGATCCCATAGTCCCACAAAAGTGCAGCATATCTTGTACGGAAGTGCATTGGGGTCAAACTCAATCGCAATAACTTTGTGACCATAAGAAAGACACTCTGCATATGTAAACATAAAGAGACCACAATCCCTACAAAAATAAGGAAAAAATATTTATTTATAAGTAAAATATATTTTGTACAAACATTCAATTTTGGTATATGTAAATTAAAAACTTACAAGCTTCCACTCGGTTGTTGAGGAAAATTCTTTTTCAAACTGATCTGAGTAATCTTTGTCTTTGTATCTTGAATGATTTTGAAGATCAATTCCTTTCTTATTGTAGAAATCACAAGCTTGGAGACACAAATGGATAATCTCAGCTAATTTCTTGATCAGAGCAAGAACAGTCGGATAAGAAAAAAATTCATATAAACAAGCATATGTATTTTAAGCAGACAAAGAATGCAACCAATACTGAAAAATACATATCAATTCTACTAAAAATACATATAGCCAATAGGCAGTTCATGAGTAGTTAACACAATACTTAACAGTACTTATTGGCCTATATCTTTAACTCACAACTTTGATAATATCTTTATTACCCTATTTAGAACAACACAATACTTAACAGTCAAGAAAATATATTTACAAACAAAAAAAATACCCCATCCTCTCTATCTTCTTCAGAATCATCAGCATAAGATTTCTGAACATCGTCTTCAATTTCTTCAACTTTCCTTTTCTTTTCGTACTGTTTTTAAATTTTTTGCTCCTTCTTCAACCTTTTTTTTTTCAAAATTTCACTGATCTTCACTGTGTCCTTGCGATACTTCGACCTAATCTCCTTTGATCTCCCAGATTTCTTCAACTGTATAGGATTTACAACAACTTTAACTAAATATTCATGATTTAACCCAAGACTAAAAGATTGTGCTTAATCAAACTCTACATTCATATTCCGTATACCGTTATTTGTTGGTGTTTTTGCTGTATGTTCATCCATTAAAACATAAAACCCTTAAAATCTGATTTTCAGTTGAATTACAGTAGGAAAAAGAAAAAAAACCGCTAGCATGCAATATGCGATTAATAGTTATCTAAAATAGAGGAAGTAAATCATTATCACAAATCGTGCTAGAATCGTGCAAAAGGAATAAAATTTGAAGTGGGAGAGATCGTTAATGGCGAAAGAAATGGAATAAAAATTTTAAATTAAGGAAAGAGAAATAAGAATGGCGTGAAAAGGGGATTTTAGCACAGTAACTTTCTTAGGGGGCAAAAATTAGGGGACCACTTAAAATAATGTTACAGATGCTACATAATGTAATTAGGATAAAGTGTTGCTATTTTTTGTAATTTAATACTTAAGTATGCTACTATAGGTAGTTTTTCCTTTACTATTTTTACTCTAGAGAAAATTTAAAGAAATCATATCTTACAAATTCATTATTTCACAAAAAGAAAATCTCCGGAGGTGGATTTACACTTTCCGAATTTTGGTGTTAAAAAGCACTTAAACCCCAGGACGAATTTATCTTTAAAAAATTACTAACATTAGGTGTATGTGTATAGAAACTTAATTTCTTTTTTTAAAATAAATAAATAAAATAAACTCCATTTCCCCTCAATTCTAATAAAAGAAACCAAATGCACACACAACAAAGAAAGAACAAAAGAAATACTCGTAAGTAGGCAGTGGAACTGAATTGCTTCTTCGTTATTTTTTTAGTAAGTTTCAAAAATAGCAACTGTTTGACACAAAATTCATATTTCATAACCACACTTAATAATATTATTATTTAAAATCGATGTATTTTATTCACATTTATTGTATTTGCATTACTTAATAAGCTGTATGTATAAAAAACATAAATACATTAGTCACATTTTAAATTTTATATTTTTTTTATTTTCAAAAAATATGATTGCATTAAATACAATCCATGAATAATAACTACAAAAAAAAAATGTGTTTTAGCCACGTGCAAAACCGTGGCTATATGGTACCAAAATCATAGCAAAATAGTTTAACCACGGTTCATTCGCCACGGTTAAAGGTGGGTCCAACAAGGGCGTGGCAAGTAAATTAGTCACGGTTTTAACGTCCGTGGTAACATTTCATTAGCCACGATTTTCAGGTACATTTAGCCACGGCCATTCCATGGGTAATTTGTTCAAATTTTGTGCTATCATATCAGTTTGCCACAGTTATAACCGTGGCAAAAATGCCTAGTTCTTAAGAAATATATATTTCTTTCATATAAATTAGCCATGGTTTTAACCGTAGCAAAAAAGTATCCAAATTTTTTTAAAAATATATATTTTTGCATAAATTTGTCATGATTTAATCATGACAAAAGTGCCAGATCTTTTTAAATATACATATATATATATATATATATATATATATATATATGATAGTCTAATACTAATTTCTAAATAATGATAGACATTCACTTACACATTAACCATTATACACAAGATTGATATTAATTGTAACATAATAATCAAAGTTCTGATATTGTTCAATATATTGGGACAAAAGATAAGGTCCAAACCTTAAATATTCATAAAAAATACCATAAATACTAATGTTAAAGAAACACCATAATATACTAAAGCCTAAGAAGATTACTGCTTGAGCTACCAAGATTCACATGACTATTTCTAGACATTCCAAAAGCTTTTGAAGGACAAACATTTCCACCTAAACCACGCACACATCCAGAATGTTTAGATCCAAACACATTTTCAATGGCGTCATTAGGATGAACTAGTATCTTCAAAGGAACACCGTAACTGATAGCAAGCTCTTGATCTTTAGGTAGATGCTCCGATATTTTATCCAACAAGCAAAATAGATAAATGAGATATCCTCGTACCAATAAGACTTCTCTGTAATAGTGTTGGGTATTAATTCAAGCAATTGTCCACTAAATATAGAGACGTTTCAACAACAACAAAAAATCTAGTATACTCCCACCAAGTGGGGTCTGGGGTGGGTAAAATGTACGCAGTCCATACCGCTACCTCCGATAGACCCCCGGCTCAAGATAAAGAATAGTCTTCAACTAGAACCGAGCTTATAATTATCTAATAACAATAATGTTTTCATAATTATACAGATATACCAGCAAGGAATTTAATCTCAGGAATGGACAAGAATGATTAAACAAATGATGTTCAAGCAGGCAATCAACAATTGATGTCGCAAATGTACAGTTTTGAGCATGTGCCACTTATACATGGTATCATACTATCATTTACTTGCATCATCCTTACTTCACATAGACAATTTTAGAGTCACCTAATTAACTTCATCCTTGCCTTGTACACTACATAACTTTTAACCTTGTAGGAAGTTTGGAAAGTTTCCTTTATTCTTGACATACCAATAATTGTATAAGCAAGAGTTCTAACATATAAAATAAATATCCATCAAACAATAAATACGTTAGATATAACAATCAGCCCTCAACGGTATTTGTATATATGGAATGAATCAGTGAATGAGGTCATCTAGTTAAGATCTTAAGATCAGTGAATGAGCACTACTTTGGTATGATTTTTCAAACTTAAATTCGATTCTAATTATTGACTGCACCTCATAGGGATCTATCTATCTATCATACAACAAGAATTTGACAGGACCTTTTCCTCAGTCTATTGGAAAATTGACAAAGCTATCAAATTTGTAAGTAAATGTGAATAAGCATTGAACATGAATTCACTTACAAGCTAATCTCATGATAATTTGCTGATCTTTTCTTAATTTCATGACAGTATCTTTGTTGGTTATTGATTTTCTGGATTCTTAACCGACTCCATAGGAAATCTTACTCGACTGTTTTTTTTGTAATCATTCTGTGGTACTTTTTGTACCTTAATGCAAACTTTTTGTGCTACCAGATTTTGGTCCATCTCTAGACAGACAATGCACTTCTAAAAAGAGAAACAGTTCACGAGGAGTTTAATCCATAACTGTTTTTCTTGTGTTTATACATTATCATATCTGAATAGTTATGTTTACTAAATCTATCTGTCTTCCAATCGTCTTCTGTATACACTCTAAAACAACCCCATTATGTATTATGCAGATCTTAGAACAGGGATACAGTGAAGTTCAACTCAAGGAATGTTCATTAGAATGAAGATTAAATACACCAGGCGTCACAATAATAAAAATTAATTGAACTAGAAATTTATACTGCATTTCCAGTACACAAGTTTATACTCCTTCTACATCAATTAAGTTGACTATGTTTATCAAATGACTGTGTTATTTGGTGGTTTTTGGAACAGTACACTATTCAAAGGGCAGCCCGGTAAACTAAAGCTCCCACCATGAGGTAGAGAGGTTGTTTCCGATACACTCCGGCTTAAGACAAAAACAACTCATTAAGGATAACAAACAAACTATGAACAACAGAATAACCTGGATATAAGTGTTTGTTGAGTTTATAATTTGTAAATTCTTAGCTCCTGTAAGAGCTGAAATTCAGACAAATAAAACCATTAGTTGTTAAGTAAAATATGCCACCATCGATGGAGAATGTGATTTATCCACACACAAAAAAAAAAGTGCAAATCACATGTTCAACCTGCTCATGTACATTGCACACTCCAAATTATAGAGCAGTAACTTCTGAGTACATTGCACACTCCAAATTACAGAGAAGTATCTATCTATTGATAGTTCTACACGGCAATAATCAGAAAAAATAAGGAACCAAATATACTTTGTTCTTGTTTTGAACATCAAGCATCTAGTTCATGCGGAGTTTAAATAAGTCGTTCAAGCATAAAATGCTTAATATTGGCGAAAGGAATTGATCAAACAAAACCTTTGAGCTAAGCATTTGTATGGGCCAAAACAGCCTAAAGAACTTTGCACATAGGTACAGTTTGGTATGTTATCTTCCGCAATGTGGCTTATTCAGTACATGAAGTAACGTGAATTAATGGTCAACTTTAATCATTATAATAATTTCCACTAAAATAGGTCCGATTTATCGATAATAAGAAAACCCGCAAAATATGTTAGCTTTATCAGTAATTTATCGCTAAATAAATGTCGTTTAAAGTAATTACTTTTAGCGCCAATAATATAAGCATTTACGAAACATTCAATATAAATTCCACTAAACACTTTAACAACATTAAATGCAATGACCTTAACTTAAATGACATTAAATATTTTTGTTATAATATTTATTGCCGCAAAATATCTCTTTTGTTGAAGTTGGTAGTCAGTAACCACCATATACCTAGCACGACATATGATAATATACAAAGAAGCATACAACGATTTTCTTTTAAGATTTGTAATATCTAGATACATGTTAAAGAAGAGAGCAACACCATTCAAGATTTCAAGGATAACAAATACATGTAAAATGTTAGAGAAGAGAGCAACACTATTTAAGGATAACATCAACATGACAATGGACAGATAACATAACACATATAATTAACATTGCTTGGTTCAAATGAATCATAACCGATGATAAAATATTAAATAACGACTCAAACAACACACACTAACATCATGCAAACGATAAAATCAACATGACAATGGACTGACAACATGGCACATATCTAAACTTATAGGGTTCAAATGAATCATAACAGATGATGAACATCATCGGATGACTCAAATCAGATATTTGTTATATAAAGTATTTTAGTGTTTTTTTTGTGATAATTGAACTAAACTAAATCATTATGTTTATGTTACAAAACATAATTATGTGCTTTTGGTACAATAAAAAAAGAATTTAGATTTTGTGCATTGTCAGTTTACAAAATATTTTACACTATCAGGTAAATTTGACTGGCTATTGCAGGTTATTTAATTTTTTTTTTGTTATGTAAATAGTTGGATAACCTGCAATAACAGATCAAGCTAACTGATAGTGCAAAAAATTTTATTCACTAACTCTGCACAGAACTTAAACGTATAAAAAAAATGATTATCCTAAAATGATTAATCGGGGCACAAAGCCACTAACACTTAAAAAGTTGACCAATTTTTTTTTAAAAATTGTTTTCTTCTTACAAGGACTTTGTTTAATTATTCTTATTTTTTATGGTAGGATTTGGATTTTCATTCCTTTTAGTTCCTCTTCCAGTAACTTTACCTTGACATACATTATTTTGGTTTTGTAAAGTAAGTAGGATTTTCAATCTGTGTGTATTTTACATTGAATTTATCTAAATCCGTGACCTCCCTCGCTAATTATGCGATTACAGTGACCATGAATTGAGTCAATAAAATTCAGGTATGCATATTATTTCACGCACAATATCAGGGTAGTCATTTAAACTGTCGGTGTATATTGGTCAAGCCTTTTTTCTATTGTATGTGTTGTCTAGTATTATGCCAAGTATGTATCGTAAGTGCAGTTTAATAGTGGAAAATTTTTGTAAATTTTTTCATTAGATTATGTGACTTACGTATGTATTGTTGTTTGGTTGAAAGTAAGTTATCTTGAAATTAACTATGCAAGATTAGGTATTCCACCCCTAAGGTGGGATTAATAACACTACAATTACGGAATAAGTTATCTCATGCATTTTATCTCAATCAAATATGGGATAAATTGATCGTACCATTAAACCCAATATTAATTATCTATAATCCCTTATACCAAACAAGCCCATACACTAATCATAGTGCTGACTGTACTCTACTACTTTCCATTTTTACCATAGATTTTTGGAATTCCTGTAGAATATTATTGCAATGGTCAAATCATTGTTTTTATGTAGTCAACAATCTTACGCTCTTTATCATGGTTAGTATTAAAATATATTCTCTTAATAATATTTCCTTAATAGGACCACTAAAATAGGTCTTATTTAACGGTAGCTTTACCAGCAATTTATCGCTAAATAAAAAGTTGTTGAAAGTAATTATTTTTGGTGCTAATAATATGAGAATTTACCTGCACTTGATATAATTGCCACTAAAGACATTAACGCCATGCAATGTCCTTAACATAAATGTCGTTAAATATTTTTGTGGAAATATTTATTTATGCTAAATATCTCTTTCGTTGTATTGGTAGCCAGTAGTAGCCACCGTATACCTAGCACGACATATGATAATATACAAACGGGCATCTATCGATTTTATATTGAAGATGTGTAGTATCTAGATATATGCTGTTAAAGAAGAGAGCAACACCAATCAAGTATAAAATCAATATAACAATAAACTAATAACATAACGTATATATATAACTAATATTAATGGGTTCGAATGAACCATAACTGATGATAGAACATCATAAGATGACTCAAACGACGTACTGACACCATTCAAACGACAAAAACAACACGACTATGGACTGATAACATGACTCGACGATACACACTAACACCATTCAAATGATAGAATCAACATGACAATGGACAGACAAGATGACACAATAACTAAACTTGTAGGGTTCGAGCTAACCATAAGACAGATGATAGGACTGACTCAAATTATAGGACATGACGCACTGGGGATAACTCAAATGATACGATAAACCTAGATGCGCGCTTATTACTCATGCGCCTTCCACAACGCGCGACTTAGGAACGATAGTTGAACTAGTAGGGGACTGCGGAAGAAGTAGATCCACCAGCCCTAGTTAGGAAAGGGTGCACCGACATTGGGTCCACGTGAAGAACTTGAACCATCACCACTAGTAGGAGACAAGGCACTTCCAAGGGAGTGAAATGGGAGTGGAGCATCACTCCCCATTTGTTGAAGTTCTGCCTCGAATTCAACTTTTCGCTTTTGAGCTTCCAATGCCTCCTTCAATTGTTCAAGTTAGGAGAGGCTAAGTCCTTCAATAATCGGAGATTTGCACACACGATCGTAGGCTCCCCTCCCAAATTCAAGTAGGGATTCCCCTACAACTCTCTCCTTCCGGAGAGACTCCTGCAAGTCCATGACCTCCTTATTGAGCCCACGTTGACCAGTGTTTCGATGAGCCATGATTAGGTGGTCATGGCGATCATCATCATTTGGTGGAGGGAGGTCCCTCCCTAGGAACCTATCCACCAGCGACTCCACTGAAGGGTGCCCAAAGGAGTAAACTTTGTTGGCCTTGCCTGGAGAAAATACCACAATGGCAATTTCAGCACCACATAGCGTACAAAGTTCACTAGCCTTTTTGAACAGGCCAGAACGACGCTGAGAGAAAGTAACTTGCATGTTACTCTCATTTTTCATTTTCACTATTTTGACCTTTTTTTTGACCCTTGCTCAGTCTAGCCATGGCTAAAGTAAAACTACTCAATATTTGTGAAACCAAGAAGTAGTAGTTGTGATTTTTTATCTCAACACCAAGAGCTTTTATATTAGAAATTTCAATATTTTGTTTCACCTTTTAAGGAAAATAAATTAAAATTACTTGGAGAGCCTATAAATTTATGTTTTTTCTTTTTTTGTAAAAGATTTGAATGGAACCAGCTTTCGCCTCTATTCTTTGTGTCGTTAGCGCTAATCGAATCCTTAATGACCATAATTCATAATTAGACAATATATGTTATTCTTAATTTGAATTATGACGTTCTACAAAAGTATTAAAAAGAAAACATTACATCATTAGTACGTATGATATTTTATTTAATCACTTTATTAATTTGAGTACACATTGAAGAGTAATAATAAAAAATAAAATATCAAATTATTACTATAACATTTTTGAATTTTCAAATTTAATATTCGAGCTATCCCTGAAGGATTTGCCATTCGGTGTTCATCGAACGAGCAAAGATACATGACATTTTTCTTTCATATAAGTTTTATTTGTTCATCCACGATTATTACTTATTAGTTGATATGTACAATCACTTCAATTATTAGTTAACCATAAAATTAACATGTTTTGGTATTACAAGCACCGATTATGTGAATAAGTTTGTCTTTTCCTCGTGCGGATTGGAGTAAAAATACTGTAGTAGGGAAAGGTTGTATTTCTGCCAAACCTACTAAAAACAATTGTTCATTCTGACATACTACGATTAAAGAAGCAACTTTCTTATAAATTGAAAAATACATATTTAAAAGAAACAAAGGTTAATAACCTCTGAAATCAAATTATTTGTGGTTTGTTAATATATGAATGCATGTTTACGATTCAAAAAGAACTGATCATTTTGTTTACAAAGTTGATCACGTCTTTGAAAGCTTGCCAAGCTAGTTACCTGAAAATGGTGTCAACTTGTCGTCTGACGACTCCCAAGCACCGGTAAGCTTAGAATGCGAGATTGTTTGTAACTTGTTCATTAGCAAGTGAATTAAGATGGAGTTTAATGAGTTAGGAATTACTTGATTAGTTGATTAAGAAGTAGTTAAACAACTAATGTGTTAGTTAGTTGGCTATGCAGTGATTAGTGATTAGTTAGGAAACAGTTAGAATATAAGCTTTCAGAAGTTCTACATAAACAACACTATTGCATTGTAATGAACTAATTTTTTGGCCTCTTTACACTGAAATAATATCTCCCTTTCTCTTCTCTTCTCTGTTGAGCCCTTGCTCATTATCAATGACAACTTAGATTGAACAATTGCACAGATTCTAACATGGTATCAGAGCTTTGAACCACGATTGTGCGTTCCACGGAAGAGATTTGTGAGATTACAAGATCATTGACTGTTTTCAGTAACGAAGGTTGAAGTTCTACCAGGGAAGCTTCAACATTGAACACTGTGAAGTTCGATCATAATCATCCCCTATTTTTACACCCTTCAGACACCACCAGAGGGCCCATTATTCCGATGCAGCTAACCGGTTTCGATAACTATTCGATATGGAGTAAGGCTATGCGCATTCAGTTGCTTGGGAAAAACAAGTTGGGGATTATTGATGGAACATTGAAAAAGGAGGATTTCGGAGCTGATTTTCGACGTCAATGAGACCGGTGCAATGCAATTGTTCAAGGATGGATAATGAGATCAGTAACACAGGAATTGCACACTGGAATTGTCTACGCTACTAATGTACGAACTGTTTGGGAGGATTTGCATGAACGCTTTGACAAGGTAAATGCATCACGAGTTTACCTGTTGCATAAAGCCATAGCGACTATTATACAAGGAAATGACAGTATACCTTGTTATTTTTCAAAACATCGCAATTTATGGGATGAATTTGATAGTATAGTTCCTCCTTCTTGTGATTGCCCTAGATCAAGGGAGTTTAATAATCATGTTGAGAGACAAAAATTAATGCAGTTCCTAATGGGCTTGAATGAAATGTATAATCTGTAGAGGAGCTAGATTTTGATGACTGAACCTACTCCAAATCTCAACAAGGCATATGCTATGCTTGTTGAGTGAGAGAGCCAATGACTTATTGGTAGTTCCACTATGCAAGGTGAAGGTGCTTATTTAACGGCTCTCTTAGGAGCAAAAGGCTTAGTTTCTCGATTGTCAATTGGAGAAGGTTTTGTATCTAGAACTTTGACTAGAGAGAGTTCAGATATTGCAACTCACATGGCTGGGAGAGGAATACATTACCAACATAACAAAGGATACTCTTTTCAGAAAGGCAAGAAGAATTGGAACAAAAAATGTGACTATTGTAAAATGCAAGGACATGTGGTAGATGACTGCTTTAAGCTACATGGATACCCACCTGATTGGAAATCTAAGA
Source organism: Capsicum pubescens (assembly GCA_030864215.1). Lineage (NCBI taxonomy): Eukaryota > Viridiplantae > Streptophyta > Magnoliopsida > Solanales > Solanaceae > Capsicum > Capsicum pubescens. The sequence goes on along the minus strand of CM061545.1, from coordinate 268,062,032 downwards.
AGAAGGTGACATGGAATACTGCTTATAATGTTCAAGCTGAGGTCCCTATACCACAACTGCATGATGGAACAAGAGAGAAGGGAAAAACAATTGAGCCACTAATTTCCAGAGATTTACCAAGGGCTCCACAGCCGACAGGTGATCAACATGGACAGATTTTCCAGATGCTTGACCGAGATTCTCCTTATACCAATATGTTGTCAATATGGCAGGTATATCTTAAACTCCTAATACTAAAATAGAGAGTTTAAGATGGATAATTGGTAGTGGTGATACAAACCATATGGCTCACAAGTTTAGACATAATGCATGATGTGCAAGTTGTTACAAATGAACAAAAGAGAAAAGTTTAATTACCTAATGGAGGGGTGACCTTAGTGTCATACACTGGCTGCAATAGACTGTCAAATATAGGAGAAATACATGATGTGCTTTTTTCCCAGAATTTCAATACAATCTCTTATCAGTATCCAAGGTTACCAGGGAAATGAACTGTTTTGTGTCATTCTATCCTGGATTCTGTTTGTTCCAGGACCTTACCACTGGGAAGATGATGAGGATTGGTAAAGAGGATACTGGATTTTGTCTTCTAGCTCGGGCAGGACCTTCCCCTAAAGAGGTTGTTGCTACTAAAATCTTGTCAGCGCAGGATGTTCAAAATACTATTATGTTATGGCACAGGAGATTGGCTCATGCACCTGTTCACTCAATAAAGGACATGCTTGGATTTAATCTTGAACATTGTAAATCAGTATTTAGCACCTGTGAGATTTGTCCCTTAGCTAGACATACCAGACTCCTTTTTTCGAGTAGTTCTACTAGGTCTAGTAAAGTGTTTGATATGCTACATGTGGATATATGAGGACCTTATCATACTCAGACATTTGATGGTAACAAATTTTTTCTTACAATTGTTGATGATTGTTCAAGGACCATTTGGATTTTCTTGTTGAAATTCAAGACTGATGTCTTTCTTTCACTTAAACAGTTTTTTCGAATGGTGCTTACTCAATTTAATGTCATAGTTAAAGGTATAAGGACAGATAATGGGGGAGATTTTATCAATGAAAATTTTCAATCTTTACTTACAGAATTGGCTATTATTTACTACAGAACTTGTGTACATACCCCTCAGCAAAATGGAGTAGCTAAGAGGAAGCACAAACACTTGCTTGAAGTGGCTAGTGCACTCCGGTTCCAGGGTCATATACCTCTCAAGTTTTGGGGTCATTGTATTCTTACTGCTGCTTATATTGTTAACAGAATTCCTTCTAGTGAACTTGCAGGGAAATCACCTTATGAGGTCTTTTTTTGGAAAAAAACCTTGTTTCTTCCATTTTAGAACATTCGGTTATTTGTGTTTTGCTAAAACACTACCTAGAACTTACAAGTTTTCTCCAAGAGCTGTAAGATGAATTTTTATGGGATATTCTAATGTCACCGAAGGTTATGTTCTATTTGATCTTGCTGCGTAGAAGTTTTTTGTTAATATGGATGCGCTATTACAGGAAAACCAATTTCCCTTCAAGGTACCCTTACAGTGGATGATAATCTACAGGTTTTATGTCACTCTCTCCAAGTCCTTGTGATGATGATGATTTTTATGCTCCTAGAAACATCTCCGAAACACCTACTCTGGCTTCCTCATTACAAGTTGATCTCCCACTTTCTGATATTGTTCAAAATCCTTTACCATGTCTATCCCTACTGATGCTTCTACCCCTACTTTCAATCCATACAATCTACCAAATCTTAGACGATCAACAAGGCTCACTAAGCAACCTATTTGGTTATCAGATTTTGTTTCCAAACCATCATCTAGCAATGTCCTTTATCCTCTTACTGACACTGTATCATATGCACATCTTTCTCCCTCTTATCAGAAGTATCTACATAGTTTTTCTGCAGTATAAGAACCTACCTCTTATCAAGAGGCTATCAAAGATCCGAGAAGGTTGGAAGCTATGTACACTGAGTTAAAGGATCTTAATGATAATCATACTTGGGACCTGGTTCCCCTTCCTAAGGGTAAAGTTCCTATTGGCTGCAGATGGGTCTTTAAATTCAAGTTAAAAGCTAATGGCGATATTGAGAGATTTAAAGCTCAATTAGTTGCTAAGGGTTTTAATCAGACAACAGGTATTGATTTTCATGATACCTTTTCTCCAGTAGTTAAAATTGCTACAGACAGGACAGTCTCTGTTTGGTTGCACAACACAATTGGTTCATTCATCAGTTAGATGTACATTAGTTAGATGTGTACAATGCTTTTCTCCATGGTGACTTGCATGATGAGGTGTATAAGCAGTTGCTTGAGGGTTTTCCAAGCTAGGGGGAGAATGGTATTGTATGTAGACTTGTCAAATCCCTCTATGGTCTTAAGAAAACAAGTAGGCAGTGGAATTTGAAATTGAGTGAGTCACTAGTGCATTCTGGTTTTACTCAAAGCAGCCTTGATAATTCTTTATTCATAAAAAACAAGGGTTAGACATAGTTGCAATCCTTGTGTATGTAGATGACATGCTTGTGACTGGTAATAGCTTGAGCCTCATTGAACATACTAAAGCTTCTCTTCAGAAAGCATTTAAAATCAAGGATCTTGGTAATTTAAAATTCTTTCTTGGCATGGAATTTAGTAGATCTGCTAAAGGTATTCTTATGAATCAAAGGAAGTATGCGTTGTAAATTATCTCTGATTTAGGGTTAGGAAGTGCTAAACCAGCTATGACACCCCTTGAAATGAAAATGAAGTTAACGACACTGGAGTTTGATCAAGTCCCAGGAGAATCAACAGATGAACCTTTTGAAAACAGAGAACAATAGCAGAGGTTGATAGGCAAAATGTTGTATTTAAAACTGACAAGGCCAGGCATTGCATTCTCATTCCAAACACTTAGTCAATTCCTGCAACAACCAAAAAGGTCGCATTGGGATGTAGCTGTGAGAGTAATGAATTATGTGAAGAGAGAACAAGGACTTGGAATCTTGTTAAGCAGCAAGATATCAAACAAGCAAAATGTATATTGTGATGCAGACTGGGCTTCATGTCCCAATACCAGAAGGTCAGTTTCAGGCTTTTTAGACATGGTGAATCACTATTATCTTGGAAGTCGAAGAAACAAAATGTAGTCTCTAGAAGTTCAGCAGAAACTGAATACAGGAGCATGGCTAATGCAGTTTTTGAACTAGTATGGATCACTGCATTATTAAAGGAGATGGGAAGTAAAATTGAGGAACCAATAATTGTATTTAGTGACAGTAGATCAGCATTACAGATAGCAGCCAATCCAGTGTTCCATGAGAGGACTAAACACATAGAGATTGACTGTCACTTTATCAGAAAAAAATACAAGAAGGAGTCTTGAAAATAAAACATGTGAGCTCAAGAGAACAACTTGCAGACATACTTACTAAGGGCTTACCTCGGTTCCAACATGAAAACTTAGTAGGAAAGCTTAGTGTGTTAAATGTCTTTGCATCCACCAGCTTAAGGGGGAGTAATGAGTTAGGAATTACTTGATTAAGAAGTAGTTAAACAACTAATGTGTTAGTTAGTTGGCTAAGCAGTGATTAGTGATTAGTTAGGAAATAGTTAGAATAGAAGCTTCCAGAAGATCTATATAAACAACACTATTGCATTGTAATTAACTAATTTTTTGGCCTCTTTACACTGAAATAATATCTCACTCTCTCTTCTCTTCTCTGCTGAGCCATAGCTCATTATCAATGATAGCTTAGATTGAACAATTGCACAGATTCTAACAGAGTTTTTTGTTGCTCCTTATGACTAATAGGACCTAACTTCAACTTGGGGTATATTGCTAATTACTGTTCTTGATCTTTGTAGGTTGCTTCCAAGCTCAAATCATTTAAATTTTAAAATAAAATTACTATTTTTTTTGTTATTTATAGAGTGGTATTTTTCATCCCTATCAAATAAAGTAGAGGAGGAGAACTGGAAGAGAGAAAGAAAATGAGCAAAGGAATGACAAGTCTAATGGGGGAAAATGACTGACACATTGACTACCTTCGATAAACAAAAAAAATTCAAGTGGTCTAACCAATCCCTAGGGCGGACCCCAACTAAAAGGCACTAGACGAAATAATGGCAAGCTAGATAAAAAAAATCAGCTGGCCCTATGTGTAAAACCTTCTCGGGGGAAAGTGTTTCTTCAATGAGAATAAAGAAAGTTTTTGGGCAAGACAAGAAAGGAACTCGCCCTTTAATTTGACACCAAGGGATAAGAGTTGATTGTTGACGACGATGACTTGGTGAAGGGAATATATGAGATAATTTTCTCAAACTGGGTTACGACCAACGTAAAACTTCTTGCATGCCAAAATAATGGAGATATATTGTTATTTTGTGCTATTATCTTCCTCAATATGGTTTTTTTTGTATAAGAATTAATGTGAATTCATGGTCAACTTTAGTCGTTATAATAATTGCCGCTAAAATAGGTATCATTTACCGGTAATAACAAAAGCCGCAATATATGACCGGTAGCTTTACCGGCAATAATAATTATCGCTAAAAGTAATTACTTTTAGCTTAAAAAATATAGATATTCACCGGCACTCGATATAAATATCATCAAAGACTTTATGACAATGAATGCAACATCGTTCACTCAAATGACGCTATATTTTTAGGGTAAATACATTTCATGTATAATGCATATGTATTTTTAAGCAAAATATCAACACTGCATATGTATTTTTAGGCTAAAAAACATTTTGATGTATAATCCATATGTATTTTTAAGCAAAATATCAACACTACATATATATCTTTTGTAACTAAAATCTCACAATAAAATGTAGAACTACATAAAAAACTCAAATTTATCTTTAATTCAAATTCTCATTTATAATGATAATAAATGAACACATATTAAAATATATATTAGTTATGATCAAGGTGTATTTTTGAAATGCTTAATTTTAACACTGCATATGTATTTTTAGGGTAAATACATTTGATGTATAATGCATATGATTTTTTAAGCAAAATATCAATACTGCATATGTATTTTATAACTAAAATCTCACAATACAAAGTAGAACTTCATAAAAAACACAAGTTTATATTTAATTCAAATTCGCATTTATATTGATAATAAATGAAAACATATTAAAAAATATATTAGATATGATCCAGATGTATTTTTGAAAATGCTTAATCTTAACACTGCATATGTATTTTTAGGATAAATACTTTTGATTGATACTGCATACGTATTTTTAAGCATAATATGAACACTACATTTGTATTTTTTTTAACTAAATCTCACAGTAAAATATATAACTGCATAAAATACTCAAATTAAACTTTAATTCAAATCAAAATTAGACCCAATTCAAATCAGAATTAATTTCATTCAGTTAAAAAATAAGTACTATTATAACCTACAATTAGAACCACTTCAAACATAAAAATTAGTTTGTACAATCAGAACCTACATTCATACACCAGTTTCTCTAACTGTACAAAGTTAAATCCATCAATCATCATACATCAAAAACTTCAGATACACTAGTTATTCTACTTTGCCTTGCAGGCCTCAAGGGTTCTTCGACACCACAATGAGCATTTGCTTCTTGTTTTCGGATCACATAGTCCCACAAAAGTGCAGCATATCTTGTACGGAAGTGCGTTGGGGTCAAACTCAATCGCAATAACTTTGTGACCATAAGAAAGACACTCTGCATATGTAACCATAAATAGACCACAATCCCTACAAAAACAAGGAAAAAATATTTATTTATAAGTAAAATATATTTTGTACAAACATTCAATTTGGGTATATGTAAATTAAAAACTTACAAGATTCCACTCGGTTGTTGAGACAAATTCTCTTCAAATGTCACATCAAACAGATCTGAGTAATCTTTGTCTTTGTATCTTGAATGATTTTGAAGATCAATTCCTTTCTTATTGTAGAAATCACAAGCTTGGAGACACAAAGGGATAATCTCAGCTAATTTCTTGATCTGAGCAAGAACAGCCGGATATGAAAAAAATTCATATAAACAAGCATATGTATTTTAAGCAGACAAAGAATGCAACCAACATTGAAAAATACATATCAATTCTACTAAAAATACATATAGCCAATAGACAATTCATGAGTAGTTAACACAATACTTAACAGTACTTATTGGCCTATATCTTTAACTCACAACTTTGATAATATCTTTTTTACCCTATTTAGAACAACACAATACTTAACAGTCAAAAAAATACATTTACAAACAAAAAAAATACCCCATCCTCACTATCTTCTTCAGAATCATCAGCATAAGATTTTTGAACATCGTCTTCAATTTCTTTAACTTTCCTTTTCTTTTCGTACCATTTTTAAATTTTTTGCTCCTTCTTCAACCCTTTTTTTTTCAAAATTTCACTGATCTTCACTGTGTCGTTGCGAAACTTCGACCTAATCTCCTTCGATCTCCCAGATTTCTACAACTGTATAGGATTTACAACAACTTTAACTAAATCTTCATGAGTTAACCCAAGACTAAAAGATTGTGCTTAATCAAACTCTACATTCATATTCCGTATACCATTTTTTGTTGGTGTTATTGTTGTATGTTCATCCATTAAAACATAAAACCCTTAAAATCTGATTTTCAGTTGAATTACAGTAGGAAAAAAAAAAGAACCGCTAGCATGCAATAAGCGATTAATAGTTATCTGAAATAGAGAAAGTAAATCATTATCACAGATCATGCTAGAATCGTGCAAAAGGAATAAAATTTGAAGTGGGAGAGATCGTTAATGGCGAAAGAAAAGGAATAAAAATTTTAAATTAAGGAAAGAGAAATAAGAATGGCGTGAAAAGGGGATTTTAGCACAGTAACTTTCTTAGAGGGCAAAAAATAGGGGACCACTTAAAATAATGTTACAGATGCTACATAATGTAATTAGGATAAAGTGTTGCTATTTTTTGTAATTTAATACTTAAGTATGCTACTATAGGTAGTTTTCCCTTTACTATTTTTACTCTAGAGAAAATTTAAAGAAACCATATCTTACACCCGACCCATGATAATTCTATAATTCTAAAATGATAAGCCTAAAAATTCATGGTGCTTTTCAAATTCATTATTTCACAAAAAGAAAATCTCTGGAGGTGGATTTACACTTTCCGAATTTTGGTGTTAAAAAACACTTAAACCCCAGGACGAATTTATTTTTAATAAAGTTACTAACATTAGGTGTATGTGTATAGAAACTTAATTTCTTTTTTTAAAAAAAATAAATAAAATAAACTCCATTTCCCCTCAATTCTAATAAAAGAAACCAAATGCACACACAACAAAGAAAGAACAAAAGAAATACTCGTAAGTAGGCAGTGGAACTGAATTGCTTCTTCGTTATTTTTTTGGTAAGTTTCAAAAATAGCAACTGTTTGGCACAAAATTCATATTTCATAACCACACTTTATAATATTATTATTTATAATCGATGTATTTGATTCACATTTATTGTATTTGCATTACTTAATAATCTGTATGTATAAAAACCATAAATACATTAGTCACATTTTAAATTTTATATTTTTTTTATTTTCAAAAAATATGATTACATTAAATACAAGCCATGAATAATCACTACAAAAAAAACGTGTTTTAGCCACGTGCAAAACCGTGGCTATATGGTACCAAAATCGTAGCTAAATAGTTTAGCCACGGTTCATTAGCCACGGTTAAAGGTGGGACCAACAGGGGCGTGGCGAGTAAATTAGTCACGGTTTTAACATCGGTGGTAACATTTCATTAGCCACGGTTTTCAGGAACATTTAGCCACGGCCATTCCTTGGGTAATTTGTTCAAATTTTGTGCTATCATATCAGTTTGCCACAGTTATAACCGTGGCAAAAATGCCTAGTTTTTAAGAAATATATATTTCTTTCATATAAATTAGCCACGGTTTTAACCGTGGCAAAAAAGTATCCAACTTTTTTAAAAAATATATATTTTTGCATAAATTTGCCATGATTTAATCATGACAAAAGTGCCAGCTCTTTTTAAATATATATATATATATATATAAATATATATAAATATATATATATATATATATATATATATATATGATAGTCTGATACTAATTTCTAAATAATGATAGACATTCACTTACACATTAACCATTATACACAAGATTGATATTAATTGTAACATAATAATCAAAGTTCTGATATTGTTCAATATATTGGCACAAAAGATAAGGTCCAAAACTTAAATATTCATAAAAAAAACCATAAATCCTAATGTTAAAGAAACACCAAAATATACTAAAGCCTAAGAAGATTACTGCTTGAGCTACCAAGATTCACATGACTATTTCTAGACATTCCAAAAGCTTTTGAAGGACAAACATTTCCACCTAAACCACGCACACGTCCAGAATGTTTAGATCCAAATACTTTTTCAATGGCGTCATTAGGATGAGCTAGTATCTTCAAAGGAACACCGTAACTGATAGCAAGTTCCTGATCTTTAGGTAGATGCTCCGATATATTATCCAACAAGCAAAATAGATAAATGATATATCCTCGTACCAATAAGACTTCTCTGTAATAGAATTGGGTATTAATTCAAGCAATTGTCCATTATATATAGAGACGTATTAATTCAAGCAATTGTCCATTAAATATAGAGACGCTTCAACAACAACAAAAAATCTAGTATACTCCCACCAAGGGGGATCTGGGGTGGGTAAAATGTACGAAGTCCATACCGCTACCTCCGAAGAAGTAGGGAGGTTGTTTTCGATAGACCCCCGGCTCAAGATAAAGAATAGTCTTCAACTAGAACCGAGCTTATAATAAACTAATAACAATAATGTTGTTATAATTATACAGATATACCAGCAAGGAATTTAATCTCAGGAATGGACAAGAATGATTAAACAAATGATGTTCAAGCAGGAAATCAACAATTGATGTCGCTAATGTACAGTTTTGAGCATGTGCCACTTATACATGGTATCATACTATCATTTACTTGCATCATCCATATTTCACATAGACAATTTTAGAGTCACCTAATTAACTTCATCCTTGCCTTGTACACTACATAACTTTTAACCTTGAAGGAAGTTTGGAAAGTTTCCTTTATTCTTGACATACCAATAATTGTATAAGCAAGAGTTCTAACATATAAAATAAATATCCATCAAACAATAAATACGTCAGAGATAACAATCAGCCCACAACGGTATCTGTATATATGGAATGAATCAGTGAATGAGGTCATCTAGTTAAGATCTTAAGATCAGTGAATGTGCACTACTTTGGTATGATTTTTCAAACTTAAATTTGAGTCTAATTATTGACTGCACCTCATAGGGATCTATCTATCTATCATACAACAAGGATTTGACAGGACCTTTTCCTCAGTCTATTGGAAAATTGACAAAGCTATCAAATTTGTATGTAAATGTGGATAAGCATTGAATATGAATTCACTTACAAGCTAATCTAATGATAATTTGCTGATCTTTTCTTAATTTCATGACAGTATCTTTGTTGGTTGTGGATTTTCTGGATCCTTAACCGAATCAATAGGAAATCTTACTCGACTGGTTTTTTTGTAATCATTCTGTGGTACTTTTTGTACCTTAATGCAAACTTTTTGTGCTACCAGATTTTGGTCCATCTCTAGACAGGCAATGCACTTCTAAACAGAGAAACAGTTCACGAGGAGTTCAATCCATACTGCTTTTCTTGTGTTTATACATTATCATATCTGAATAGTTATGTTTACTAAATCTATCTGTCTTCCAATCGTCTTCTGTATACACTCTAAAAAAACCCCATTCTGTATTATGCAGAACTTAGAAAAGGGATACAGTGAAGTTCAACTCAAGGAATATTCATTAGAATGAAGATTAAATACACCAGGCGTCACAATAATAAAAATTGATTGTACTAGAAATTGATACTGCATTTCCAGTGCACAAGTTTATACTCCTTCTACATCAATTAAGTTGACTATGTTTATCAAATGACTGTGTTATTTGGTGGTTTTTGGAACAGTTCACTATTCAAAGGGCAGCCCGGTAAACTAAAGCTCCCGCCATGAGGTAGAGAGGTTGTTCCTGATAGACCCTAGCTTAAGACAAAAACAGCTCCTTAAGGATAACAAACAAACTATGAACAACAGAATAACCTGGATATAAGTGTTTGTTGAGTTTATAATTTGTATATTCTTAGCTCCTGTAAGAGCTGAAATTCAGACAAATAAAACCATTAGTTGTTAAGTAAAATATGCCACCATCGACGGAGCATGTGATTTATCCACACACCAAAAAAAAAATGCAAATCACATGTTCAACCTACTCATGTACATTACACACTCCAAATTACAGAGCAGTAACTTCTGAGTACATTGTACACTCCAAATTACAGAGCAGTATCTATCTATTGATAGTTCTACACTGCAATAATCAGAAAAAGCAAGGAACCAAATATACTTTGTTCTGGTGTTGAACATCAAGCATCTAGTTCATGCGGAGTTTAAATAAGTCATTCAAGCATAAAATGCTTAACATTGGCGAAAGGAATTGATCAAACAAAACCTTTGAGCTAAGCATCTGTAAGGGCCAAAACAGCCTAAAGAACTTTGCACATAGGTACAGTTTGGTATGTTATCTTCCGCAATGTGGCTTATTCAGTACATGAAGTAACGTGAATTTGTGGTCAACTTTAATCATTATAATAATTTCAACTAAAATAGGTCTGATTTATCGATAATAAGAAAACCCGCAAAATATGGTAGCTTTATCAGTAATTTATCGCTAATTAAATGTCGTTGAAAGTAATTACTTTTAGCGCCAATAATATAAGCATTTACGAAACATTCAATATAAATGCCACTAAACACTTTAACAACATTAAATGCAATGACCTTAACTTAAATGACGTTAAATATTTTTGTTGTAATATTTATTGCTGCAAAATATCTCTTTTGTTGTAGTTGGTAGTCAGTAACCACCATATACATAGCACGACATATGATAATATACAAACAAGCATACAAGGATTTTCTTTTGAGATTTGTAATATCCAGATACATGTTAAAGAAGAGAGCAACACCATTCAAGATTTCAAGGATAACAAATACATGTTAAATGATAGAGAAGAGAGCAACACTATTTAAGGATAACATCAACATGACAATGGACAGATAACATAACACATATAATTAACATTACTGGGTTCAAATGAATCATAACCGATGATAAAATATTAAATAACGACTCAAACAACACACACTAACATCATGCAAACGATAAAATCAACATGGCAATGGACTGGCAACATGGCACATAACTAAACTTATAGGGTTCGAATGAATCATAACAGATGATGAACATCATCGGATGACTCATATCTGATATTTGTTTTAAAAAGTATTTTAGTGTTTTTTTTGTGATAATTGAACAAAATTAAATCATTATGTTTATGTTACAAAACATAATTATGTGCTTTTGGTACAATAAAAAAAGAATTTAGATTTTGTGCATCGTCAGTTTACAAAATATTTTACACTATCAGGTAAATTTGACTTGCTATTGCAGGTTATTTTTTTCTATGTAAATAGTTGGATAACCTGCAATAACAGATCAAGCTAACTGATAGTGCAAAATATTTTATTCACTAACTCTGCACAGAACTTAAACGCATAAAGAAAATGATTATCCTAAAATGATTAATCGGGGCACAAAGCCACTAACACTTAAAAAGTTGACCAATTTTATTTTTTTAAATTGTTTTCTTCTTACAAGGACTTTGTTTAATTATTCTTATTTTTTATGGTAGGATTTGGATTTTCAATCCTTTTAGTTCCTCTTCCAGTAACTTTACCTTGACGTACATTATTTTGCTTTTTTAAAGTAAGTAGGATTTTCAATCTGTGTGTATTTTACATTGAATTTATCAAAATCCGTGACCTCCCTCGCTAATTACGCGATTACAGCGACCATGAATTGAGTCAATAAAATTCAGGTATGCATATTATTTCACGCACAATAGCAGGGTAGTCATTTAAACTGTCGGTGTATATTGGTCAAGCCTTTTTTCTATTGTATGCGTTGTCCGGTATTATGACAAGTATGTATCGTAAGTGTAGTTTAATAGTGGAAAATTTTTGTAAATTTTTTCACTAGATTATGTGACTTACGTATGTATTGTTGTTTGGTTGAAAGTAAGTTATCTTGAAATTAACTATGCAAGATTAGGTATTCCACCCCTAAGGTGGGATTAATAACACTACAATTACGGAATAAGTTATCTCATGCATTTTATCGCAATCAAATATGGGATAAATTGATCCTACCATTAAACCCAATATTAATTATCTCTAATCCCTTATACCAAACGAGCCCATACACTAATCATAGTGCTGACTGTACTCTACTACTTTCCATTTTTACCATAGATTTTTGGAATTCCTGTAGATTATTATTGCAATGGTCAAATCATTGTTTTTATGTAGTCACCAATCTAATGCTCTTTATCATGGTTAGTATTAAGATATATTCTCTTAATAATATTTCCTTAATAGGACCACTAAAAGAGGTCTTATTTAACGGTAGCTTTACCAGCAATTTATCGCTAAATAAAAAGTCGTTGAAAGTAATTATTTTTGGTGCTAATAAAATGAGCATTTACCTGCACTTGATATAACTGCCACTAAAGACGTTAACGCCATGCAATGACCTTAACATAAATTTCATTAAATATTTTTTTGGAAATATTTATTTACGCTAAATATCTCTTTCGTTGTAATGGTAGCCAGTAGTAGCCACCGTATACCTAGCACGACATATGATAATATACAAACGGGCATCTATCGATTTTCTTTTGAAGATGTGTAGTAGCTAGATATATGCTGTTAAAGAAGAGAGCAACACCAATCAAGTATAAAATCAATATTACAATAACCTAATAACATAACATATATATATAACTAATATTAATGGGTTCGAATGAACCATAACTGATGATAGAACATCATAAGATGACAAACGACGCACTGACACCATTCAAACGACAAAAACAACACGACTATGGACTGATAACATGACTAGAATGACACACACTAACACCATTCAAATGATAAAATCAACATGAAAATGGACTGACAACATGACACAATAACTAAACTTATAAGACATGACACACTGGGGATAACTCAAATGACACGATAAACCTAGATGCGCGCTTATTACTCATGTGCCTTCCACAATGCGTGACTTTGGAACGATAGTTGAACTAGTAGGGAACTGCAGAAGAAGTAGATCCACCAGCCCTAATTAGGAAAGGGTGCACCAACATTGGGTCCACGTAAAGAACTTGCCCCATCACCACTAGTAGGAGACAAGGCACTTCCAAGGGAGAGAAATGGGAGTGGAGCATCACTCCCCATTTGTTGAAGTTCTACCTCGAATTCAACTTTTTGCTTTTGAGCTTCCAATGCCTCCTTCAATTGTTCAAGTTGGGAGAGGATAAGTCCTTCAATAATCGGAGATTCGCACACACAATCGTAGGCTCCCCTCCCAGATTCAAGTAGGGATTCCCCTACAACTCTCTCCTTTTGGAGAGACTCCTGCAAATCCATGACCTCCTTATTGAGCCCACGTTGACCAGTGTTTCGATGAGCCATGATTAGGTGGTCATGGCGATCATCATCATTTGGTGGAGGGAGGTACCTCCCTAGGAACCTATCCACCAGCGACTCCACTGAAGGGTGGCCAAAGGAGTAAACTTTGTTGGCCTTGCCTGGAGAAAATACCACAATGGCAATTTCAGCACCACATAGCGTACAAAGTTCACTAACCTTTTTGAACAGGCCAGCACGACGCTTAGAGAAAGTAACTTGCATGTTACTCTCATTTTTCATTTTCACTATTTAAACCTTTTTTCGACCCTTGCTCAGTCTTGCCATGGCTAAATTAAAACTACTCAATATTTGTGAAACCAAGAAGTAGTAGTTGTGATTTTTTATCTCAACACCAAGAGCTTTTATATTAGAAATTTCAATATTTTGTTTCACCTTTTTAGGAAAATAAATTAAAATTAATTGGAGAGCCTATAAATTTATGTTTTTTCTTTTTTTTGTAAAAGATTTGAATGGAACCAGCTTTCGCCTCTATTCTTTGTGTCGTTAGCGCTAATCGAATCCTTAATGACCATAATTCATAATTAGACAATAGATTTTTTTCTTAATTTAAATTATGACATTCTACAAAAGTATTAAAAAGAAAACATTAGATCATTAGTACGTATGATATTTTATTTAATCACTTTATTAATTTGAGTACACATTGAAGAGTAATAATAAAAAATAAAATATCAAATTATTACTATAACATTTTTGATTTTTCAAATTTAATATTCGAGCTATCCCTGAAGGTTCTGACATTCGGTGTTCATCGAACGAGCAAAGATACATGGCATTTTTCTTTTATATAAGTTTTATTCGTTCATCCACGATTATTACTTATTAGTTGTTTTGAATAATCACTTCAATTATTTGTTAACCATACAATTAACATGGTTTGGTATTACAAGCACCGATTATGTGAATAAGTTTGTCTTTTCCTCGTGCGGATTGGAGTAAAAATACTGTAGTAGGGAAAGGTTGTATTTCTCCCAAACCTACTAAAAACAATTGTTCATTCTGACATACTGCAATTAAAGAAGCAACTTTCTTATAAATTGAAAAATACATATTTAAAAGAAACAAAGGTTAATAACCTCTGAAATCAAATTATTTGTGGTTTGTTAATATATGAATGCATGTTTACGATTCAAAAAGAACTGATCATTTTGTTTACAAAGTTGATCACGTCTTTGAAAGCTTGCCAAGCTAGTTACCAGAAAATGGTGTCAACTTGTCGTCTGACGACTCCCAAGCACCGGTAAGCTTAGAATGCGAGATTGTTTGTAACTTGTTCATTAGCAAGTGAATTAAGATGGAGTTTAATGAGTTAGGAATTACTTGATTAGTTGATTAAGAAGTAGTTAAACAACTAATGTGTTAGTTAGTTGGCTATGCAGTGATTAGTGATTAGTTAGGAAACAGTTAGAATAGAAGCTTTCAGAAGTTCTATATAAACAACACTATTGCATTGTAATGAACTAATTTTTTGGCCTCTTTACACTGAAATAATATCTCCCTTTCTCTTCTCTTCTCTGTTGAGCCCTAGCTCATTATCAATGACAGCTTAGATTGAACAATCTTAGATTGAACAATTGCACAGATTCTAACATGGTATCAGAGCTTTGAACCATGATTGTGCATTCCACGGAAGAGATTTGTCAGATTACGAGCTCATTGACAGTTTTCAGTAACGAAGGTTGAAGTTCTACCATGGAAGCTTCAACATTGAACACTGTGAAGTCCGATCACAATCATCCCCTATTTTTACACCCTTCAGACACCACCGGAGCACCCATTATTCTGATGCAACTAACCGGTTGCGATAACTATTCGATATGGAGTAAGGCTATGCGCATTCAGTTGCTTGGGAAAAACAAGTTGGGGATTGTTGATGGAACATTGAAAAATGAGGATTTCGGAGCTGATTTTCGACGTCAATGGGACTGGTGCAATGCAATTGTTCTAGGATGGATAATGAGCTCAGTAACACAGGAATTGCACACTGGAATTGTCTATGCTACTAATGCACGAACTGTTTGGGAGGATTTGCATGAATGCTTTGACAAGGTAAATGCATCATGAGTTTACCAGTTGCATAAAGCCATAGCGACTACTATACTAGGAAATGAAAGTATACCTGGTTATTTTTCAAAACATCGCAATTTATGGGATGAATTTTCTAGTATAGTTCCTCTGTCTTGTGATTGCCCTAGATCAAGGGAGTTTAATAATCATGTTGAGAGACAAAAATTGATGTAGTTCCTAATGGGATTGAATGAAATGTATAATCTGTCGAGGAGCTAAATTTTGATGACTGAACCTACTCCAAATCTCAATAAGCCATATGCTATGCTTGTTGAGCGAGAGAGCCAACTACTTATTGGTAGTTCCACTATGCAAGGTGAAGGGTCTTATTTAACGGCTCTGTTAGCAGCAAAAGGCTTAGGTTCTCGATTGTCAATTGGAGAAGGTTTTGTATCTAGAACTTTGACTAGAGAGAGTTCAGATATTGCAGCTCACATGGCTGGGAGAGTAATGCATTATCAACATAACAAAGGAAACTCTTTTCATAAAGGCAGGAAGAATTGGAACAAAAAATGTGACTATTGTAAAATGCAAGGACATGTGGTAGATGATTGCTTTAAGCTACATGGATACCTACCTGATTCAAAATCTAAGAAGAAGGTGACATGGAATACTGCTTATAATGTTCAAGATGAGATCCCTATACATCAACTGCATGATTGAACAAGAGAGAAGGGAAAAGCAATAGAGCCACTAATTTCCAGAGATTTACCAAGGGCTCCACATCTGACAGGTGATCAACATGGATAGATTTTGCATATGCTTGACCGAGATTCTACTCAGACCAATATGATGGCCAACATGGCAGGTATATCTCAAACTCCTAATACTAAATTAGAGAGTTTAAGATGGATAATTGATAGTGGTGCTACAAACCACATGGCTCACAAGTTTAGACATAATGCATGATGTGCAAGTTGTTACAAATGAACAAAGTAGAAAAGTTTAATTACCTAATGGTGGGGTGACCTTAGTGTCACACATTGGCTGTTGTAGACTGTCAAATACAGGAGAAATACATGATGTGCTTTTTGTCCCAGAATTTCAATACAATCTCTTATCGGTATCCAAGGTTACCAGGGAAATGAACTGTTTTGTGTTATTCTATCCTGGATTCTATTTGTTCCAGGACCTTACCACTGGGAAGATGATGAGTATTGGTAAAGAGAATACTGGTTTTTATCTTCTAGCTCGGCCTGGACCTTCCCCTAAAGAGGTTGTTGCTACTAAAATCTTGTCAGCTCAGGATGTTCAAAATACTATCATGTTATGGAACAGGAGATTGGCTCATGAACCTGTTCACTCAATAAAGGAAATGCTTGGATTTAATCTTGAACATTGTAAATCAATATTAAGAACCTGTGAGAGTTGTCCCTTAGCTAGACATACTAGACTCCCTTTTTTGAGTAGTTCTACTAGGTCTAGTAAAGTGTTTGATATGCTACATGTGGATATATGGGGACCTTATCGTACTCAGACATTTGATGGTAACAAATTTTTTCTTACAATTGTTGATGATTGCTCAAGGACCATTTGGATTTTCTTATTGAAATTCAAGACTTATGTCTTTCTTTCACTTAAACAGTTTTTTCGAATGGTGCTTACTCAATTTAATGTCATAGTTAAAGGTATAAGGACAGATAATGGGGAAGATTTTATCAATCTTTACTTAAAGAATTGGCTATTATTCATTACAGAACTTGTGTACATACCCCTCAGCAAAATGAAGTAGTTGAGAGGAAGCACAGACACTTGCTTGAAGTGGCTAGAGCACTCCGGTTCCAGGGTCATATACCTCTCAAGTTTTGGGGTCATTGTATTCTTACTGCTGCTTATATTGTTAACAGACTCCTTTAGTGAACTTGCAGGGAAATCACCTTATGAGGTCTTTTTTGGAAAGAAACCTTGTTTCTTCTATTTTAGAACATTCGGTTGTTTGTGTTTTGCTAACACACTACCTAGAACTTACAAGTTTGCTCCAAGGGCTGTAAGATCAGTTTTTATGGGATATTCTAATGTCACCAAAGGTTATTTTCTATTTGATCTTGCTGCGTAGAAGTTTTTTGTTAATAGGGATGCGGTATTTCAAGAAAACTAATTACCCTTCAAGGTAACCATACAGTGGATGATAATCTACATATTTTATGTTACTCTCTCCAGGTCCTTGTGATGATGATGATTTTTATGCTCCTAGCAACATCTTCGAAACACCTACTCTGGCTTCCTCATTAGCAGTTGATCTCCCACCTTCTGATATTGGTCAAAATCCTTTACTATCTCTATCCTACTGATGCTTCTACCTCTACTTTAAATCCATACAATCTACAAAATCTTAGACGATCAACAAGGATCACTAAGAAACCTATTTGGTTATCAGATTTTGTTTCCAAACAGTCATCTAGCAATGTCCTTTATCCTCTTGCTGGCAGTGTGTCATATGCACATCTTTCTCCCTCTTATCAGAAGTATCTACATATTTTTTCTGCAGTATAAGAACCTACCTCTTAACAAGAGGCTATCAAAGATCTGAGATAGTTGGAAGCTATGTACACTGAGTTAATGGATCTTAATGATAATCATACTTGGGACCTGGTTCCCCTTCCTAAGGGTAAAGTTCCTATTGGTGTCAGATGGGTCTATAAAGTCAAGTTAAAAGCTAATGGCGATATTGAG
The DNA here is from genome assembly GCA_030864215.1 of Capsicum pubescens. Classification (NCBI taxonomy): domain Eukaryota; kingdom Viridiplantae; phylum Streptophyta; class Magnoliopsida; order Solanales; family Solanaceae; genus Capsicum; species Capsicum pubescens. Next base: position 268,043,594 of record CM061545.1, on the reverse strand, counting down.
AAATTTAAAGCTCAATTAGTTGCTAAGGGCTTTAATCAGACAGCAGGTATTGATTTTCATGATACCTTTTCTCCCGTAGTTAAAATTGCTACAGTCAGGACAATTCTCTTTTTGGTTGCACAACACAATTGGTTCATTCATTAGTTAGATGTGTACAATGCTTTTCTCCATGGTGACTTGCATGATGAGGTGTATAAGCAGTTGCTTGAGGGTTTTCCAAGTCATGGGGAGAATGGTATTGTATGTAGACTTGTCAAATCCCTCTATGGTCTTAAGAAAACAAGTAGGCAGTGGAATTTGAAATTGAGTGAGTCACTAGTGCATTCTTGTTTTACTCAAAGCAGCTTTGATCATTCTTTATTCATAAAAAAACAAGGGTTAGACATAGTTGCAATACTTGTGTATGTAGATGACATGTTTGTGACTGGTAATAGCTTGAGCCTCATAGAACATACTAAAGCTTCTCTTCAAAAAGCATTTAAAATCAAGGATCTTGGTAATTTAAAATTCTTTCTTGGCATGGAATTTAGTAGATCTGCCAAAGGTATTCTTATGAATCAAAGGAATTATGCATTGGAAATTATCTCTGATTTAGGGTTAGGAAGTGCTAAACCAGCTATGACACCCCTTGAAATGAACATGAAGTTAACAACACTGGAGTTTGATCAAGTCACAGGAGAATCAACAGATGAATCTTTTGAAAACAGAGAGCAATATCAGAGGTTCATATGCAAAATGATGTATTTAACACTGACAAGGCCAGACATTGCATTCTCAGTCCAAACACTTAGTCAATTCCTGCAACAACCAAAAAGGTTGCATTGGGATGCAGCTGTGAGAGTAATGAATTATGTGAAGAGAGAACAAGGACTTGGAATCTTGTTAAGCAGCAAGATATCAAACAAGCTAAATGTATATTGTGATGCAGACTAGGCTTCATGTCCCAATACCAGAAGGTCAGTTTCAGGCTTTTTAGTCATGGTGAATCACTATTGTCGTGGAAGTCGAAGAAACAAAATGTAGTCTCCAAAATGTAATCACTAATATGTTAGTTAGTTGGCTAAGTAGTGATTAGTGATTTGTTAGGAAACAGTTAGAATAGAAGCTTCCAGAAGTTCGATATAAACAACACTATTGAATTGTAATGAACTAATTTTTTGGCCTCTTTACACTGAAATAATATCTCACTTTCTCTTCTCTTCTCTGCCGAGCCATAGCTCATTAGCAATGAGAGCTTAGATTGAACAATTGCACAGATTCTAACAGAGTTTTTTGCTGCTCCTTATGACTAATAGGACCTAACTTCAACTTGGGGTATATTTCTAATTACTGTTCTTGATCTTTATAGGTTGCTTCCAAGCTCAAATCATTTAAATTTTAAAATAAAATTACTATTTTTTTTTGTTATTTATAGAGTGGTATTTTTCATCCCTATCAAATAAAGTAGAGGAGGAGAACTGGAAGCGAGAAAGAAAAAGAGAAAAGGAATGACAAGTCTAATGGGGGAAAATGACTGACACATTGACTACCTTCGATAGACGAAAAAAATTCAAGTGGTCTAACCAATCCCTAGGGCGGACCCCAACTGAAAGGCACTAGACGAACTAACGGCAAGCTAGATAAAAAAAATTAGTTGTCCCTATGTGTAAAACCTTCTCGGGGGAGAGTCTTTCTTCAATGTGAATAAAGAAAGTTTTTGGGCAAGACAAGAAAGGAACTCGCCCTTTAATTTGACACCAAGGGTTAAGAGTTGATTGTTGGCGACGATGACTTGGTGAAGGGAATATATGAGAGAATGTTCTCAAACTGGGTTACGACCAACGAAAAACTTCTTGCAAGCCAAAATAATGGAGATATATTGTTATTTTGTGCTATTATCTTCCTCAATATGGTTTATTTGGTATAAGTATTAATGTGAATTCATGGTCAACTTTAGTCGTTATAATAATTGCCGCTAAAATAGGTATCATTTACCGGTCATAACAAAAGCCGCAATATATGACCGGTAGCTTTACCGGCAATAATAATTATCGCTAAAAGTAATTACTTTTAGCTTAAAAAATATAGATATTCACTGGCACTCGATATAAATATCATCAAAGACTTTATGACAATGAATGCAACATCGTTCACTCAAATGCCGCTATATTTTTAGGGTAAATACATTTCATGTATAATGCATATGTATTTTTAAGCAAAATATCAACACTGCATATGTATTTTTATGCTAAAAAACATTTTGATGTATAATCCATATGTATTTTTAAGCAAAATATCAACACTACATATGTATCTTTTGTAACTAAAATCTCACAATAAAATGTAGAACTATATAAAAAACTCAAATTTATCATTAATTCAAATTATCTTTTATAATGATAATAAATGAACAGATATTAAAATATATATTAGTTATGATCAAGGTGTATTTTTGAAATGCTTAATTTTAACACTGGATATGTATTTTTAGGGTAAATACATTTGATGTATAATGCATATGTATTTTTAAGAAAAACCCTCGCAGGCACCATAAGGCGATGGTGAGTGGAGAGAAATAAAGATGAGAGAGTCTTATTGGTGAAAACCCTCATGGGCACCATAAGACGATGGCGAGTTCAAGAGAAAAGTGAAAAGTGAAAAGAAAAAGATTTGTTGGCGAAAGTCTTTTAAGATGTCGTCAATTAAATGTGATGTATGAGTCCAATGGATTTGAAGAAGCGGCTCAGCAGCAAAGGAACGAACTCAACAAAAAATGGGGAGTTTGGATAGGAAGATCAAGCAGCTTAATCCAAAATGCATGTCATACACATTGGAGTTGGTTGTCATATTTAGATAAGTTTTCTTTTGAAATATGGGATATTTCCCTTTTCTTTCATTTACATATTCAAACTTTTTTTCTTTTTATGTCATTTATCAAAATAAAAGTCACCATCGTTTCTTTACATTTTTAAGTCAAGTCTGTGTCAAAACAAGCGAGAAAGGATTTCAAATTTACTACCAGCCTTTCCAATTATATGAGGAAAAGCCAAGGACCGGCACATGAAAGAAATATGATCGTAATTCAACACGAAACCAAAGGAAGTCTATCAACCAACTGGCTGTTGGATTCGTGGAAGCATTCAGATTCGGGAAAAGGGTGCACCTCAGAGGCATGGTAAAATGGAAACCAATTGTTCGAGTCAGAACTCATTTCCCTATATCTGGATACGGGCAAATGATGCGTAAAGATAGGGCAAGTGTCAGCGATTTGGAACAAAGATGAAAGGAATGAGTGCTGGGGCAGATACCTGAGAAGCCAAGAGCTGCAAGCCACCACTAAGTTTTAACTGACAAATTTTATTTGTTGAAATAGGGGAAAATACGCTTCACTTAATTTATCAACCATTGGAAATGCACATCCGTGAGATTTTACTTTCAGTTCAGGACCCTCTTGAAAAATGGGATTTTACTTTCTGTTCAGGACCCTCCTGAAAAATGGGATTTTACTTTCTGTTCAGGACCCTCCTGAAAAATGGGATTTTACCTTCAGTTCAGGACCCTCCTGACAAATAGGATTTTACTTTATGTTCAGGACACTCCAGAAAAATGGGATTTTACTTTTTGTTCAGGACCCTCCTGAAAAATGGGATTTTACTTTCTGTTCAGGACCCTCCTGAAAAATGAGATTTTACTTTCAGTTAAGGACCCTCCTGAAAAATGGGATTTTACCTTCAGTGCAGGACCCTTCTGAAAATGGGATTTTACTTTATGTTCAGGACTCTCCTGAAAAATGGGAATTTACTTTATGTTCAGGACCCTCCTGAAAAATGGGATTTTACTTTATGTTCAGGACCCTCCTAAAAATTGGGACCACGCTCTCAAATGAAATACTACTTTACTATAATTTTTGTTTGGAACAATTTTCGTTCTAGTTTATATTTGGATTTCAGGAGCCCGCCTTAAGAACAGGGTGATGAAATAGCAAGTCAGGAGCCCGCCTGGAGAATAGAGTTGAAGAAATGAAAAGTCAAGCAATAAAGTGATGAAATTGCAAGTCAGAAGCCCGCCCGATGCACAGGGCAACTAACTGAAAAGTCAAGCAACAAAGTGAAAAAATTGAAAAGCAAGAAACCCGTTAAAGAAATAGCAAGTCAGGAGCCCGCCTGAAGAATAGGGTGATGAAACTCAAGTCAAGAGTCCAAAAGAAGCTGCATAGATAGGATTTTGTAATTTCATTTATTTCTTTAACTTGTAATTTTCATTTTTTTTTTGATGTAATAACAGAGCCGCAGACTGGAACCTCGACGGAACCTCACTCGACTCTCCAACTTGGCATAGTCCTTCTCTTTCCAATCCGTTGAAATATCCGTGACTTGTTTCTCTCATAACTTGGGTAGGTAGGATGTCTTAAGTCAAAACCCGTATTGTCCTTCTTCCTTCTGTTTCTTTGAATGATGGTCGGGTTAAAATTTGGTCTCGCTGTCTACTTCTTTTTCTGAAAACATTTCATGTTTACATTCAAAGGGGGCATGATGTAGACACCTAATTTCGTCCCCCCGATATCTTTTACCCATTTTTCAGTTTATTCTATCCTGTACCATCATCTACGTGATAACCCCTCCATAAAAATACAAAAAAAAAATAAACTCTAAACAAACCCCTAACAAACCCAATCCCCTATTATTCTTGAGATAAGTAATTAACAACCTTGCCTATTAAATTAGGACACCTACCCCACTACCCCACCCCCTCAAATTTTTATTTTCTTTTAACCAACACACTAACAAATAAAAAGGGCCCACAGATTTGGCCATTTTTATCAATACATAAAGGGGGGACAGTGCACGCATAGAAGGGGTCCATTTTTTCTTCTTCACAACATCGACATCAGAGAAGAGACCACTCCTCCATTTTTTTTTGTTATTTTTTTCATTTGATCAACACACGCACAAACATATCCGCACACACCACTACTCTATCAGCTTCCATTTTTTTTTAACAACAACACCATCAATACATTACAGCAACAGGCATCCTTCACACACTACACACTCACGCACACATAAAATCAAGGGAGAGAGAGAGATTTAAAATCCAGAGGGAGATAGTTAAAAACGTGAATGAAGATGGTTTGAGAGATCCGACCGTCTTTAGATTTCCAGTGAAAATTTTGCCGGATTTGGTTTTTCAGCTCGTCGGTCTAGTCCCAAGGTCGCTGGAATCAGTGTGGTTCGGCAGATTCAGGCGTCGTCTGTCCAAAAACTGTCTTCCTCGCTGCGTAAATACGGACAAGCAACCAAATTAGTCGATTTCGGAGATATTTCGGATACGGGCTTCTCAATTTTTCGCAATTTCAATCTCGGGTTGCTCGTTAATTCTCTTTGCTTAGGATTCAAAGTTGTCCAGGTCGTTATCTCTTGATATTGAGTTGGATTTTGGTTTGTGGTCGTAGTTTTCTAGTCGGGGTTCCAAGTCTGGGCTTCTTTAATTCTTTATTATCGACGAAAGTTTATCAGAAGGTGGTCTTGTGATCGACTTGAGTTTAAAGTTCCTAAATCTTCTTCGTCCCTAATGATTTTGAAGTAGACCTGGCCGAGAAACAGTGAGGATCACTGGAATTTTTGGTCCATCTCTTTCTGTCTCGTCTGAGCTCACCGGAGCTCAAGCTACGTCGGTTTTCGACCTTCTGTCGTATTGATCGGGGTTTTGGGTTCGTCTATTCTCACGCCGTCCGGGTAGTACATTCTTGATACTGAGTGGATTGTGCTACTGTGGAGGTTTCCATTTGAAGATTCCTGTCCCAGGTTTCTTTATTATCGCCAAAACATTCTATCGAGGTCCATTTCTTAACTCATTTTTTTATATATATATTTGGTTGGTTGTTTGGATGGGTTGCGATTACGAGTGGGTGATTATGGTTTTGTTGGATTTTGTTTATGTTGATGTTATGATCATGATGCTTGGTTGTTTGGTTTTGGTGGTTTGAGGAATAAATTTGATCATGTTCTAATGGATTGATAGAAAAGAAGTTGGGGTGGAATTGAAAATATGACAAAAAGGATAGATTCGGTTTAATTTTGATTTATTGTTGGCATGAATCGTGATAGATTTACGATGGGTTGAAATGGATAGGCAATATAGGTTCGGGTAGGCAAATTTTAGAACTTGTTGCTTTGGTTGAATGTTGGAAATTTGATGGAATATTTGAAATTTTGTTGAATAATTTGATTTTCTCGCACTAAAAATGTATTCATTCGGTCGGGGAATGCCCTGAAGTATCTGTATATATTTATTTACCGGGGAATGCCCCGAGGTATCTTGAACCCGGAGGATGTCTGCGATGAAGGCCCGAGGCGTCGGGTTGAGCATTAGTCTAGAATTAATTTAGAATAGGATTTATTTTTACGTATTTTTCTATTTTTGGACTGTATAATTGGACTGGACACTAAATTTTGGATTTGTTTGGTCTCATGTGTTTGATGGATTGTTTTTATGTGTTTTTGTGTGGTTTATACATTTGTAATGTCAAATTAGCCGATACGCTCTACTAAGCGACCGTGGTCGAACCACGGGATCGAGGGGTGCCTAACACCTTCCCCTCGGTAAATAGAATTCCTTAGCCAAAATATCCGTTCGCAGATCAGTTTTATAGAGTCAAAAATCATTTTGAAAAAGGATTTTCCAATGGTTACTTGGCACACCGGATTATGCCAAGTGGCGACGCTGAATAAAAATGTAAATAGTCCTTTTTCGAAACAATATTTTCATTTTTGTCACCTTAATAATAAAACCCTTTCAAACTTAAAATACATATATTTTTTGGAGAAAAAAAAAGGGTGTGACAGCTATGGCAACTCTGCTGGGGAACTTGTTCAGAATTCGAGCTTGTTGTGGAGTCGTATCGGCTTTATTTGGCATTATGAGTGTATAAGCATTGTTTGTGATTTTTGTTTGATTTATTGTTATCATATTTTGTGCATTTTTCGTGCTCTTTGTTTATAGAATTTATCCTATGTGTTACCGCTTTTATATTTGGCATCATGTGTCTACCCCCGACCTTCTTTCTGCAACAAGTTCATAGTACACGTGTTGTACACGACCTCTAGTTGAGTCACCCTTATTTTAGGGGGGGAGCCGTCGGTGTTATGGAGTAGGCGGAAAGCAAAGCAGCCACTATCAACCATACGCTCCCCCGAACAGCCTTGTTAGTGAACCCCAACGTAGGTCAGCCTTTAGGTCACGCTTATGAGCATCATATTGAGACCTAGCGGGGCCCACTTGGTCCTTTGTAGGAGACTCATCTCTAACGCATCCCTACATGCTAAATGATGCATCTTTGAGGGTAATGGGGTCATTTAATGGACTGATTTGGTGAAAACATGTGTTAGAAGTAAGGTGCGTAGGCAAGAACTGTTCAAAAAAAAATATAGAAAAAAAAAAGTGAAGTGAGTCGAAAAGAAGAAAAAAAAAGAAAAAAAAAAGTGTCGTAGTTTATTTTAGAGTTCTTTATGGCTTTTGTTCTTCACGATCCAAAAACTCAAAAAGATTTTTTTTACGTTTTTGCATTCATCTTCTCAAAGTAGCGTAAGTTCAACAACAAAAAAAAAGATGAAAAAAAAAGGGTTTTGTTTGCCTTTTCTACTTATTTGTCAAAAACAAAATAACAAAAAGATTTTATTTTTTTTCATAATTGGGGGTGTCAGTCTTAGTTGAAATGTCTAGTTGAAAATCCAAAAAAAAGTTTTTATTCGTTGTTTTTGGTTGTCTCTTAAGTTAGGGTCAATTTATTAGTTAATCGTTAATTGTCCAATATGGATGAACTACGCATACCTGATTCCCTTCCCTCGGGTTGGGATACGTAGGCAACCCTCGGTGAGTCCGGTAATCTTTGTGTTGGCATTTGTCTTATTATTAGCCTAGGTGTCTCCCCCCGTAATCAAGAGTTGTTAGCTAAGTAGACTAATTTCGCTCAGTACTTCTGTTCGAGAAATTGGAGTCATGAATGTGGTCTATCTCATCGACATATGCTTGCGTCAAAAATCCCAAGGGTTGGGAATCTTCTACTCCTGTCGACTTTTTGAGATAAAGTCTTATGTGTTATTACAGGATGGATTTGTTCACCAAGTCTAGAGTCCTGAGAGTTGTCAAGATGCCCAAAAAGTTAATCAAGTGGTGGGAAATGTGTAACTATGTTGATCAGCAGAACTTGATTAAAATATTTGGTGATCTTACGGAACTTCTGCATGTTACCCCTCGTCCAGATTTAATAGAGGCTTTGTTGACCTTTAGGGATCCAAGTAGTTTGGTGTTCAAGTTTGGGGAATGTGAAATGACTCCTACTTTGGCAGAAATATCCGGTTTGTTGCATTTTCCCTATATCGAGAAGGATATGATCCGAGCAAGAAATCATACTGGCGTGAGATTTTTGCAGTCTTGTTGTTTAAAAAGTAAGGGTATGCATTTGGGTTGTTCAAGTGATTCGTGGGTTTCTTTAGATTTTTTGATCGCTAGATTCGGGCCCTCAGAAGGTTTTGATTGCTTTAGGCATGAATTTTATATGACTAAGGAGAAGTGGGAGAGAAAGCATCTTGAAGTCTTCACCCTTGCTTTGTTAGGTATTTTAGTGTTTCCACTAGAAGAAAGACGTATTAATACCCGTTTGCAATTTGTGGTGATGGCTCTATTTCATAATGATCAAAACAACAAGGGCATTAATCAAAAGGGCAGGTTCACTCTCATACCCATGATCTTAAAAGAAATATATAAGGCTTTAACAGAAGTGAAAGGAGGGATGAGATTTTTTGAGGGCAGTAACCTGATAATGCAGTTATGGATGATAGAGCATTTGCATGCGCCTTCTTTAGTCAGACCAGATATGGTAGATCATTGTATTCCCAATCGAGTGAAAGCCATGGACCTCAGGTTGCGTTTGGATAAATTCTCTCTACCCGTGGGAGTCAACGCTTGGATTGAATTTCTTGAGTCAAGAATCGGGGATAACGTTTTGTGGACTAGTCTGTGGCTTCGACCAAAGATAATCTTGTTTGGTTGTCAAATGCAGCTCCTTCTAGTTATATTAGGGCTTAATTGTACTAGACCATACAGTCCTAGGGTAATGCACCAGTTGGGTAGGCCGCAGGATGTACCACCAGTAGTGGATCTTCTAAAGGATGTAGAGTACTTCAAGGACCAAGCCTTGGGTGAAAGAAAATACGAGTAGTTCTGGAAGCATGAAACAAAGCTAGGTGTGGACACTCGCAAAGAAAGTTTGGATAATTTGGGGTACACTCAGGGATATAGGGTCTGGTTTTAATCTGTCCCTCGGGGTATCAGTCAACCCTTACCAGCGCAGCTTAGAGGGAGAATATAGGAAGAATGCATAGTTGATGACCATCAGGATGAAAGTGCGAGGTCCAAAGTGGAGACACTGAGAGTTCAGTTAGCAGATTTGTTCAAGACGATAGAAAAGTGTCAGAATAATCTTTCCAAGTGCACTCCTCATGAGGCAGGAATACGGGCCCGAAGCTTCTTCCCTAGTATCAGGGTGTCTTTATAGGATATGCTACAAAGTTTGAATGGGAGAAAGAGAACTTCACAGGCAGGTCCATCTCAGCCAGGGTCATCACGCAGATCACCAGTCTGAAAGAGCATTTCTTATTTTTATTCAGTTTGGAGTCTTTTATGTTTCCGTCATTGTAGGTTAGTGTCTGTGTTAAGACGGAGTCAAGTTGTTTTTGCTATTCGGTTCTTTATTGCACACATGTCGTTAGGGGTTTAGAATGTTTTTTTGTATTTGTTGTTTAGTTTTAAATTGGTCCTAAATTCGTTGTATGTTTTGCTGTCTGTCATTGAAATGTTAGGACGTTACGTCTTTCTTTTGTTTACTTGTTTTCTTTTTTCGTGAAAAAAAAAACCTTCAACTGTGTGATGTTTATGCATAAGCTGCCCGAACTATGCAAGATCTGATTCATGTACAACATGATACGTAGGCAACCTACTTTTGGGTTCGATCTAATCATTTTGTTTCGTTGTTTTCCATTATTTTTCCTCTTTTAAAGAAAAAACAAAAGCCATAAAGAATGATAAAGTAAAGGTAGATAACGAGAGAAGGGAAAAGAACAGAGATGGATACGAAATAAATAAATAATAATAATAATAAGTGTAGATAAAAATAAGTGTAGATAAAAATCGGGATGATGTTAAAATGACCTCGCTACCCTCAAAAGATGGTAGAAATGAACATGAATTTAGGACAATTTTACCAATGTGATTCCCATGCTTGTTGTGTGCCTCAATCCTAATGGATGTCGTCTTTGATGAGCATGTTCTTTCAGATAACAGTGGTAGGTTTGCAGCACTCTGGCTAGTCACCCATACTTCACTAGATCCAAAGAAAAGCTCGCCATGGCTAGTAGGGAGATTGAAAATTTGCTCATTGACTCGGATCAGGATCACAGGGAAGAAAGTTCAGAACAGAATGATGAGGTAGTAAGGCTCAGGAAACAATTGATAGATTTACACCGGGCATGGGCCAGCGGAATGCCTCCTCCTCCGCTTCCTGAAGGTCTTGGGAATATCTCTAATTGCCCACCGCTCTCTCAGGCGCAATTCTCTACTCCTACTGAGTCACCTGAGCACGCGCCAGGATTCACTCCGCGACATTATTATCCTGGAAGTTCTGGTATGCCCTTGGAAGATCCTAAATGAAGACCCGCTGCTCAGCCAGTGCCACCGATCACACCAGTATTCATGGATCCGCGACCACATAAAACTCCCACATATGTTGTGCGTCCCACAATGAGGATTCCTAGGTCTACCAGTGAGCCAGTATTGAAGGTTCCAGATAGTCAGTATTATGCTCTGGAGCCGACTTTGAGAATGAATGAACCGTATGGGTACACTCAGCCACCTGCATTTCTATTTGATACAGAGAAACCTATCACAACAGAGGAACAGGAAGTCATTGCGTGGAAGTTGAAAAGTTTAGAACAGGCCATGAGGAATTTGCAGGGAATCGGAGGTTATAAGAATGTTTCTTATAAAGATCTGTGCATGTTCCCAGACATCAACCTTCCCCTCGGTTTTAAAATTCCCAAGTTCGAGAAGTATGCAGGACACGATGATCCCGTGGCACACTTAGAAGTTATTGCAACCAGTTGAGGGTTGCAAGAGGAAAGGAAGAGCTGCTCATGGCTTTCTATGGCGAGAGTCTTTCTGATCTGGCTTCAGAATGGTTTATCGATCAAGATATCGACAAGTGGAACAACTGGGAAGACTTAGCTTCTGAGTTTGTGCAACATTTTCTGTATAACATCGACCTGATTCCGGACGAAAAATCTTTGGTCAACATGAAGAAGAAAAGCACTGAAGGTTTTAGGGAATACGCGATAAGGTGGCGTGAACAGGCTGCCAAGGTAAAGCCTCCAATGAAAGAATGTAAGTTGGTAGAGGTTTTCATTCAAGCACAGGATGAGACCTATTTTCAATATTTACTTCCGACAATGGGAAATTCTTTTATTGAAGTCCTTAAAATGGGGGAGATGATAGAGGACGGAATCAAGACTGGCCGAATAGTGAGTTTTGTCGCATTGAAAGCCACCAACAAGAGATTCAAGGTGGATCTGACACATTCGGAGATAAAAAGAAGAAAGAGGACGTGGCGACTGTCGTAGTTGGAACCCATTCCTATCCTAAAAGACTACCTCGCCCCTATCCCCAATCCCAAGCCCAAGTCTACGCCCAAGCTCCATATATTCCTCCCCACCATTACTACCCTCTACAAAACCCTTTATATTCCATTCCACCACCCCCGTACCCAGTATATAGCGCACAACCATATGCCCCAACCCCTTCTTACCCGCAATGGCGCGTGCAAGCTCCACAAAATCGCCCATCCGCTCCACCGAATTACCAAAACCCCTCCAAATACGGTTTTTAACCTAGGCCCGAGTATAATAAAGAGAAGGCGGTCAAAAATCAATTCACACCTCTTGGGGAGTCATATGCTAGCTTGTTTGATAGGTTTTGAAAGTTGAAGGTCTTAAACCCAATTCAAGGATGGCTTTCAAATCCACCGTCGAGGAATCTCGATTATTCTTTAAGGTGTGCAGACTGTTCTGACATGCCAGGACATGATATCGAGAAATGCTGGCATTTAAAGAGAGCTGTCCAAGATTTAATTGACACAAATTAGATGCTGGTCCAAGCCCCGGAGGGTCCAAACATTTACCAGAATCCGCTGCCAACCCATGGTGAAGCTAATATGTTAGAATTGATATATGATGGGAAAGAGTCTTCAAGGTGTTATAAGCCTATTGTCAAGATACAGACCCTTTAGGAGAAATCGGTGAATATAGCAGAGTCATTGAAAGCAATGTCATTGAGCCAGGAAAGAATGAGAGAAGATAAAGCCCAAGAAATCACAAAGAAACCCCTGATAACAGTACAAGGCGCCAGAAGGTATGGTTATTTAAGTCAGGATAAACCTAAGTTGACAGTGGTAAGAGCTCTGAGTCAGACCATCTTGACGGTGAAAAGAGCACTGGCAGTGTCTATTGTCCTCAAACCAGTGACCCAACCTCTGATAGTTGATACGAAAAAGGTTCCCTGGAATTATGGGTGGACTGTGATGACCTATCACGAGAAAGAAGTAGTGGAAGATGTAGATGAGGTAGGGGTTGTGACTAGGTCAGAAAGATGCTTCGTGCATGAAGGCTTAAGAAATTCCAAGTCAATGGTGAGTGGACCGTCATCTATCAAAAAGCCTATCACCGAAGAAAAAGCTGAAGAATTTTAAAAAAAGATGAAATTGCCAGAGTATTCAATAATAGACCAGTTGAAGAAAACCCCTGCTCAAATTTCCCTCTTATCTTTGTTTTTGCACTCCAAGGAGCATCGTGATATTTTACTGAAGGTAGTAAATAAGGCATATGTTCCTAGGGAGTTTACAGTAAATCAGCTTGAGAAATTGGTTGGAAAAATCTTTGAGATGAATCGGATCAGCTTTTCTGATAATGAATTATCTGTTGAAGGTACAGGGCATAACTGGGGCCTTTACATTACAGTGAAGTGCAAAGAGTTCTACGTCACTCATGTTATGATTGACGGAGGTTCAGGTGCAAATATCTGCCCTATTTCTACTTTGCAAAAGTTGAATATCGGTGCTGAGAGGATCAGGCCCAACAATGTATGTGTTAGGGCTTTCGATGGTGCAAAATCAAACTCCATTGGCGAAATAGAACTAATGTTGATCATAGGGCCTGTTGAATTCGCCATAGAGTTTCAAGTATTGAATATAGACTCCTCTTACAATCTGTTGTTGGGAAGGCCGTGGATCCACAAGTCCAAGGTGGTTGCATCTACACTGCACCAAATGATTAAGTTTGAGCATGACAGGCAAGAAGTGGTTATTCACGGTGAAGGAGATTTGTCCGCCGGCGAAGATTCTCCTCTGTCTCTTATTGAAGAAAATAACATAGAGGAGACATTCATCTATCAAATTTTTGATACAGTGCCAGTGAATCGTATCCTTGAATGACAGGTTATCCCGGGACCGCAATTTTCTTCCGCTTCTATCATGATGGTGAGTGAACTTTGGAAATACGAATTTGAGCCAGGAAAGGGTTTGGGAGCATCTCTGCACGGTATAGTTCGTCCCATATGTCTGAGTGAGAACGTGGGCACGTTTGGTCTGGGATTTGAGCCTACGGCTGAAGATCTGAAGAAATCCAAGGGAAGGAAAAAGGAAACATGGTCACTCCCTCGCCCAATGACACTACTCAGTGAATCATTTGTTAAGAGCAGTGTCATGAAGCATGTGGAATCTGAATTTGAATTGGTTGATGACTGCCAGAACCTTTTTATTAATGTTGATATAGTCGAAGCAGGAGAAGGTACCAGTATGGCAGACGTGCAATTCATAGGCCCAGCTGTCCGGCTCAATAATTGGGAAGTCACTCTTCTTCCCGTCAGGAGGGAGTTTTGGTAGTTTATTTTGTTTTTCATTCTGTTTATCCGAGTTATTTCAGGGTTGTAATTCGGATTTTAGTTTGTTTATGTTATGTTGGCATCTATGTTTAAACCCTTCTAACTTTTCATTTAATAAAATGCAATGTCCCTTTCTGATTCGTGTCTAATATATTTTGTTTTTCTTTTCTTTTTTATATACAGTTCTCTTTATGCTGATTCTAATGACATGACATGCATGCGGAATTTTCAGCCTGACCTTAAAATCCAAACTAATCAAGATGTAATGAAGCAGGATGGGGAATATGATGAAGAAGAAGAACTAGAAGAAATAAGCAAAGAGTTGGAACAGTTTGAAGACAAACCGAATCCTAATTTGAATGAGACTGAGCCCATAAATCTAGGGGATCAAGAAGTTGTTAGGGAAACTAAAATCAGTGTACATGTTTTGCCACAGCTAAAAGATGGAATGATTCAAGCAATAATTGATTATAAGGATGTTTTTGCATGGTCTTATGATGATATGCCTGGTTTAAGCACTGAATTAGTGGCTCACAAATTACCAACTGATCCCGCATTCCCTCCTATCAAATAGAAGTTGAGGAAGTTTAAAACTGATGTAAGTATTAAAATCAAAAAGGAAATCATGAAACAACTTGAAGCCAAAGTAATTCAAGTGGCTTGTTATCCCATGTGGTTATCCAACGTTGTTCCCGTACCAAAGAAAGATGGAAAAATTCGAGTGTGTGTTGATTACCGTGATTTGAACAGAGCAAGCCCGAAAGATGATTTTCCACTGCCCAACATCCATATTTTGTTAGACAACTGTGCTAAACACGAGGTTGCCTCTTTTGTGGATTGTTATGAAGGATATCACCAGATCATTATGGATGATGAAGACGCGGAGAAGACGTCTTTTATCACACCATGGGGGACCTATTGTTATCGAGTGATGCCGTTCGGTTTGAAGAATGGTGGAGCAATATACATGAGAGCCATGACCACTATGTTTCATGATATGATGCATAAGGAGATTGAGGTATACGTGGATGATGTGATTATTAAGTCAAAAAGTCTGGTCGACCATGTTAAAGATTTAAGAAAGTTCTTTGAAAGGCTTCGCAGGTATAATCTCAAACTCAACCCGGCAAAATCTGTATTTGGAGTTCTGTCTGGAAAGCTGTTGGGGTTTGTAGTCAGCCGTCGGGGGATTGAATTGGATCCCTCGAAAATCAAAGCCATTCAGGATTTGCCCCCGCCCAAGAATATGATGGAGGTGATGAGTTTGCTTGGTAGACTGAACTACATTAGCAGGTTTATTGCTCAACTCACAACCACTTGTGAGCCCATATTCAAGTTGCTGAAAAAGAGTGTTGCGGTAACATGGATTGAAGAATGTCAAGAAGCGTTCGATCGAATCAAAAGATATTTGTCAAATCCGCCCGTGCTGGTACCCCCGGAGCCTGGTAGGCCTTTGATCTTATATTTATCAGTCATGGACAATTCTTTCGATTATGTCCTGTGTCAACATGATGTCACAGGCAAAAATGAGCAGGTTATTTATTATCTTAGCAAGAAGTTCACCACATATGAGGCCAGGTATACTCTTCTTGAAAGGACATGTTGTGCCCTAACTTAGGTATCATAGAAGTTGAATCATTATCTCTCATCCTATACTGCTTATCTCATCTCCCGCATGGATCCTTTGAAGTATATCTTTCAGAAGCCTATGCCGACAGGTCGATTGGCAAAGTGGAAAATATTGCTTACCGAGTTCGACATTGTATATGTGACTCGAACCGCCA
Source organism: Capsicum pubescens (assembly GCA_030864215.1). NCBI lineage: Eukaryota > Viridiplantae > Streptophyta > Magnoliopsida > Solanales > Solanaceae > Capsicum > Capsicum pubescens. The sequence goes on along the minus strand of CM061545.1, from coordinate 268,027,845 downwards.
TGAAAGCCCAAGCCTTGGTAGATCATCTTGCTAAGAATCCCATCGATGAAGAGTACGAGCCATTGAAGACATATTTTCCTACGAAGAAGTGTCGTGTGTCGATGAAGTCGTTATATATACTGATCCAGGTTGGAAGTTGTTCTTCGATGGAGCTGTCAGTATGAAAGGAGTCGGAATAGGTACGGTTATTATCTCTGAATCGGGATAACATTTCCCGGTAACAGCACAACTTCGATTCTACTGTACTAATAATATGGCAGAGTATGAAGCCTGCATTCTTGGTTTGAGGTTAGCTGTTGATATGGGAGTCCAAGAATTATTGGTGTTGGGAGATTCGGATTTGCTCGTCCATCAAATTCAAGGCGATTGGGAGACACTAAATTTGAAGCTCATCCCGTATCGACAATGCTTGCAGGAGCTATGTCAACGGTTTGTGTTAGAAAAATTTAGGCATATTCCAAGGATTCATAATGAAATTGTTGACGCTTTAGCCACTCTGTCTTCAATGCTCCAACATCCTGATAAAGCATACATCGATCCAGTGCATATACAAAGTCGTGATCAGCATGCTTACTGTAATGTTTTTGAAGAAGAGCTCGATGGAGAACCCTAGTTCTTGGATATCAAGCGATACATTCAGTCAGGAGAATACCCAGCTTATGACACCAACGATCAAAAGAGGACTATTAGGCGTTTGGCTAGTGGATTTTTCTTAAGTGGGGGAATCTTATATAAGAGAACCCCAGATCTGGGACTTTTGAGGTGTGTAGATACAAGAGAAGCCTCGGCAATCATGGTTGAAATACACTCTGGAGTATGTGGGTCGCATATGAACAGTCATGTCTTGTTAAAGAAGATTCTTCGAGCAGGTTATTACTGGCTTACTATGGAGAGGGATTCTATTATATTTGTTCTAAAGTGTCATCAATGTCAGGTGCACGGCGATCTGATACGTTCTCCTCCTATTGAGTTGCACGCAATGGCCGCTTCATGGCCGTTCGTGGCTTGGGGAATGGATGTGATTGGACCGATTGAGCCGAAGGCATCAAATGAACATAGATTCATTTTGGTAGCCATTGACTACTTCACAAAGTGGGTAGAAGCAGTAACTTTCAAGTCGGTGACAAAGAAGGCTGTGGTAGACTTTGTTCATGCCAATATCATTTGTAGATTTGGAATTCCAAAGATGATCATTACAGACAATGCTGTCAATCTCAATAGTCATTTGATGCAAGAAGTATGTCAACAGTTTAATATTGCACATCGAAATTCTACTCCATATTGCCCAAAGGCCAATGGTGCTGTAGAAGCTGCCAATAAGAATATAAAAAAATACTGTGAAAAATGGTACAAGGGTTTAGACAGTGGCATGAAAAGTTGTCATTTGCATTGCTAGGTTATCGCACCACTATTCATACTTCAACAGGGGCAACTACATATTTATTGGTGTATGGAACAGAAGCAGTCATCCCTGCAAAAGTTGAAATTCCCTCTCTTCGAGTCATTGTAGAAGCAGAGATTAATGATGACGAATGGGTCCAAACCCGACTGGAATATTTGAGTTTGATTGAGGAAAAAAGGCTAACATCTGTGTGTCATGGTTAGTTGTATCAGAGGAGGATGGCTCGAGCGTATAACAAAAAGGTCCGTCCCAGGAATTTTGAAGTTGGTCAGTTGGTATTAAGACGTATCCTTCCTCACCAGGTTGAAGCGAAAGGCAAGTTCTTCCCTAACTGGCAAGGTCCTTTCGTTGTGAAAAAAGTGTTGCCCAATGGAGCCTTATATTTGACAGATATTGAAAGCAAAATGGCAGAAATGACTATCAATGCTGATGCGGTCAAAAGATATTATGTATGATATTTTGTCCTTTGTTGATTTTATTGCATGTTTAGTACTTGCATTTTTGAAGATTGATATGATGAAGGCATTTTATTCTTCTATCCAAACATTGTGTCATCCTTTGTCACCCGTTTGAGCTTTGTTTCATTTTTTCTTTCATATCCCTCTTTTGGAATCAAAATAGAGTCAAAGATAAATGTCAAGAAAATAAGAATAAAAGAAAGAGTTCAAAAATAAAAGAAAAAAAAATCAAATCAAAACAAAGAACAAGCTGATGGAACTACGTGCGACCTGATTATCCTCTCTCGGGAGTGAGATACGTAGGTTGCCTTATTTTGGGCTCGGTCCAACCAAATAAAGATTTAAGATTCACCCAGTCAACAAAAAATGGGGCATGAGTTAATGTGTTGTTTGAATTGATTCCAAAAGTTGTAAGTCCCACCCCCACTTCAAGTGTCGTTTGAACCTCTTGCCATCCTTTTCTAACCTTATCCAAAAGCCAAGATACAACCAAAGAAAGTCCTTCAAATCAATTTATTATAATGTTAAGGCTAAGCATGCAATGGATATGATGATACATTGTGAGGTACCACGTGTCTCCCTCAGCATAAAAAATCAGGAAAGAAATACAAAATGAGAGAGTCTTATTGGTGAAAACCCCCGCGGGCATCATAAGGCGATGGTGAGTTGAGAGAAATAAAAATGAGAGAGTCTTATTGGTGAAAACCCTCGCAGAAACCATAAGGCGATGTTGAGTGGAGAGAAATAAAGATGAGAGAGTCTTATTGGTGAAAACCCTCATGGGTACCGTAAGGCGATGGCGAGTTCAAGAGAAAAGTGAAAAGTGAAAAGAAAAAGATTTGTTGGAGAAAGTCTTTTAAGATGTTGTCAATTGAATGTGATGTATGAGTCCAATGGATTTGAAGAAGAGGATCAGTGGCAAAGGCACGAACTCAACGATAAATGGGGAGTTTGGATAGGAAGATCAGGCAGCTTAATCCAAAAATGCATGTCATACTCATTGGAGTTGGTTGTCGTATTCAGATAAGTTTTCTTTTGGAATATGGGACATTTTCCTTTTCTTTGATTTACATATTCAAGCTTTTTGTCCTTTTATGTCATTTATCAAAATAAAAGTCACCATCGTTTCTTTACATTTTTAAGTCAAGTCTGTGTCAAAACAAGCGAGAAAGGATTTCAAATTTACTACCAGTCTTTCCAATTATATGAGGAAAAGCCAAGGACCGGCACATGAAAGAAATATTATTGTAATTCAACACAAAACAAAGGAAGTCTATCAATCGACAGGATGTTTGATTCGTGGAAGCATTCAAATTCAGGAATAGGGTGCACCTCAGAGGCATGGTAAAATGGAAACCCATTGTTCGAGTCAGAACTCATTTCCCTATATCTGGATCCGGGGCAATGATGCAGCAAGACAGGGAACGTGTCAGCGATTTGGAACAAAGATGAAAGGAATGAGTGCTGGGGTAGATACCTGAGAAGCCAAGAGCTGCAAGCCACCACTAAGTTTTAAGTGACAAAGTTTCTTGGTTGAAATAGGGGCAAATTCGCTTAACTTAATTCAGCTACCATTGGAAATGCACATCCGTGAGATTTTACTTTCAGTTCAGGACCCTCCTGAAAAATGGGATTTTACTTTCTGTTCAGGACCCTCCTGAAAAATGGGATTTTACTTTCTGTTCAGGACCCTCCTGAAAAATGAGATTTTACCTTCAGTTCAGGACCCTCCTGAAAAATGGGATTTTACCTTCAGTTCAGGACCCTCCTGAAAAATGGGATTTTACTTTATGTTCAGGACACTCCTGAAAAATGGGATTTTACTTTCTGTTCAGGACCCTCATGAAAAATTGGATTTTACTTTCTGTTCAGGACCCTCCTGAAAAATGGGATTTTACTTTCAGTTCAGGACCCTCCTGAAAAATGGGATTTTACCTTCAGTGCAGGACCCTCCTGAAAAATGGGATTTTACTTTATGTTTAGGACCCTCCTGAAAAATGAGAATTTACTTTATATTCATGACCCTCCTGAAAAATGGGATTTTACTTTATGTTCAGGACCCTCCTGAAAAATGGGATTTTACTTTATGTTTAGGACCCTCCTGAAAACTGGGACCACGCTTTCAAATCAAATACTACTTTACTATAATTTTTGTTTGGGACAATTTTCGTTCTAGTTTTAATTTTGGATTTCAGGAGCCCGCCTGAAGAACAGGGTAATGAAATAGCAAGTCAGGAGCCCGCCCGGAGAACAGAGTTGAAGAAATGAAAAGTCAAGCAATAAAGTGATGAAATTGCAACTCAGAAACTTGCTCGAAGCACAGGGCAACTAACTGAACAGTCAAGCAACAAAGTGAAGCAATTGAAAAGCAAGCAACCAGTTAAAGAAATAGCAAGTCAGGAGCCCGCCTGAAGAATAGGGTGATAAAACTCAAGTGAAGAGTCCAAAAGAAGCTGCATAGATAGGATTTTGTAATTTCATTTATGTTTTTAACTTGTAATTTTCATTTTTTTTTATGTAATAACAGAGCCGCGGACTGGAACCTCGACGGAACCTCACTCGACTCTCCAACTTGGCATAGTCCTTCTCTTTCCAATCCGTTGAAATACCCGTGACTTGTTTCTCTCATAACTTGGGTAGGTAGGATGTCTTAAGTCAAAACCTGTATTGTCCTTCTTCCTTCTGTTTCTTTGAATGATGATCGGATCAAAATTTGGTCTCGCTGTCTACTTCTTTGTCTGAAAACATTTCATGTTTACATTCAAAGGGGGCATGATGTAGACACCTAATTTCGTCCCCCCCGATATATTTTACCCATTTTCAATTATTCTATCCCGTACCCTCATCTTGATGATAACCCTTCCATAAAAATACAAAAAAAAAAAAAAAACTCTAAACAAATCCCTAACAAACCCAATCCCCAAGTATTCTTGTATTAACTAATTAACAACCTTGCCTATTAAATTAGGACACCTAACCACCTACCCCACTGCCCCACCCCCTCAAATTTTTATTCCTTTTTAACCAAAAAACTAATAAATAAAAAGGGCCCACAGATTTGACCATTCTTATCAATACATAAAGGGGGGACAGTGCACGCATAGAAGGGGTCCATTTTTTCTTCTTCACAACATCGACATCAGAGAAGAGACCACTCCTCCATCTTTTTTTCTTTATTTTTCTCATTCGATCAACACACGCACAAACATATCCGCACACACCACTACTCTATCAGCTTCCATTTTTTTTAACAACAACACCATTAATACATTACAGCAACAGGCATCCTTCACACACTACACACTTACGCATACATAGAATCAAGGGAGAGAGAGAGATTAAAAATCGAGAGGGAGAGAGTTAAAAACGTGAATGAAGATGGTTTGAGAGATCTGGCCATCTTTAGATTTCCGGTGAAAATTTCGAAGGATTTGAATTTTCAGCTTGTCGATCTAGTCCTAAGGTCGTTGGAATCAGTGTGGTTCGGCAGATTCAGGCGCCGTCTGTCCAAAAACTTTCTCCCTCACTGCGGAAATACGGACAAACGACCAAATTAGTTGATTTCGGATACGGGTTTCTCGATTTTTTGCAATTTCAGTATCGGGTTGCTCGTTAATTCTCTTTGATTAGGATTCAAAGCTGTCCGGGTCATTATCTCTCGATATTGAGTTGGACTTTGGTTCGTGGTCGTAGTTTTCTAGTCGGGGTTCCAAGTCTAGGCTTCTTTAATTCTTTATTATCAACGAAAGTTTATCGGAAGGTGGTCTTGTGATCGACTTGAGTTTAAAGTTCCAGAATCTTCTTCGTCCCCACTGATTTTGAAGTAGACCCGACCGAGAAACAGTGAGGATCGCTGGAATTTTTGGTCCGTCTCTTTCTGTCTCGTCTGAGCTCACCGGAGCTCAAGCTACGTCGGTTTTCGACCTTCTGTCGTATTGATCGGGGTTTTGGGTTCGTCTTCTCACGCCGTCCGGGTAGTACATTCTTGATACTGAGTGGATTGTTCTACTTTGGAGGTTTCCGTTCGAGGATTCCTTTCCCGGGTTTCTTTATTATCGCCAAAACATTTTATCGAGGTCCATTTCTTAACTCTTTTTTTTTTAATATATATATTTGGTTGGTTGTTTGTATGGGTTGCGATTACGAGTGGTGCGATTATGGTTTTGTTGGATTTTGTTTATGTTGATGTTATGATCATGATGCTCGGTCGTTTGGTTTTGGTGGTTTGAGGAATAAATTTGATCATGTTCTAATGGATTGATAGAAAGGAAGTTGGGGTGGAATTGAAAAATTGACAAAAAGGATAGATTCGGTTTAATTTTGATTTATTGTTGGCATGAATCGGGATAGATTTACGATGGGTTGAAACGGATAGGCAATATAGGTTCGGGTAGGCCAATTTTAGAACTTGTTGCTTTGGTTGAATGTTGGAAATTCGATGAAATATTTGAAATTTTGTTGAATAATTTGATTTTCTCGCACTAAAAATGTATTCATTCGGTCGGGGAATGCCCCGAGTATCTGTATCTATTTATTTACCGGGGAATGCCCCATGGTATCTTGTACCCGGAGGATGTCCGCGATGAAGGCCCGAGGCGTCGAGTAGAGCATTAGTCTAGAATTAATTTAGAATAGGATTTATTTTTACGCTTTTTTCTAATTTTGGACTGTTTAATTGGACTGGACACTAACTTTTTGATTTGTTTTGTCTCATGTGTTTAATGGATTGTTTTTATTTGTTTTTTGTGTGGTTTATACATTTGTAATGTCAAATTAGCCGATACGCTCTACTAAGCGACCGTGGTGGAACCACGGGATCGAGGGGTGCCTTACACCTTCCCCTCGGTCAACAGAATTCCTTAGCCGGAATCTCCGTTCGCAGATCAGTTTTACAGAGTCAAAAATCATTTTGAAAAAGGATTTTCCAATGGTGACTTGGCACACCGGATTATGCCAAGTGGCGACTCGGAATAAAAATGTAAATAGTCCTTTTTCGAAATAATTTTTTCATTTTTTTCATCTTAATAATAAAACCCTTTCAAACTTAAAATACATATCTTTTTTGGAGAAAAAAAAAAGGGGTGTGACATACCCTATTTAGAAACAAACAAAAAAATACCCCATCCTCACTATCTTCTTCAGAATCATCAGCATAAGATTTTTGAACATTGTCTTCAATTTCTTCAACTTTCCTTTTCTTTTCGTACTGTTTTTAAATTTTTTGCTCCTTCTTCAACCCTTTTTTTTTTCAAAATTTCACTGATATTCACTATGTCGTTGCGAAACTTCGACCTAATCTCCTTCGATCTCCCAGATTTCTTCTACTGTATTGGATTTAGAACAACTTTAACTAAATCTTCATGAGTTAACCCAAGACTAAAAGATTGTGCTTAATCAAACTCTACATTCATATTCCGTATACCGTTATTTGTTGATATTTTTGTTGTATGTTCATCCATTAAAACATAAAACCCTTAAAATCTGATTTTCAGTTGAATTACAGTAGGAAAAAAAAAAGAACCGCTAACATGCAAAATGCGATTAATAGTTACCTAAAATAGAGGAAGTAAATGATTATCACAGATCGTGCTAGAATCGTGCAAAAGGAATAAAATTTGAAGTGGGAGAGATCGTTAATGGCGAAAGAAAAGGAATAAAAATTTTAAATTAAGGAAAGAGAAATAAGAATGGCGTGAAAAGGGGATTTTAGCACAGTAACTTTCTTAGGGGGCAAAAAATAGGGGACCACTTAAAATAATGTTACAGATGTTACATAATGTAATTGGGATAAAGTGTTTCTATTTTTTGTAATTTAATACTTAAGTATGCTACTATAGGTAGTTTTCCCTTTACTATTTTTACTCTAGAGAAAATTTAAAGAAGACCATATCTTACACCCGACCCATGATAATTCTATAATTATAAAATGATAAGCCTAAAAATTCATGGTGCTTTTCAAATTCATTATTTCACAAAAAGAAAATCTCCGGAGGTGGATTTACATTTTCCGAATTTTGGTGTTAAAAAGAACTTAAACCCCAGGACGAAATTATTTTTAAAAAATTACTAACATTAGGTGTATGTGTATAGAAACTTAATTTCTTTTTTTTTTTTTAAACAAAATAAACTCCATTTCCCCTCAATTCTAATAAAAGAAACCAAATGCACACACAACAAAGAAAGAACAAAAGAAATACTCGTATGTAGGCAGTGGAACTGAATTGCTTCTTCGTTATTTTTTTTGTAAGTTTCAAAAATAGCAACTGTTTGGCACAAAATTCATATTTCATAACCACACTTTATAATATTATTATTTATAATCGATGTATTTGATTCACATTTATTGTATTTGCATTACTTAATAATCTGTATGTATAAAAAGCATAAATACATTAGTCACATTTTAAATTTTTTTTTTTTTTTTCAAAAAAGATGATTGCATTAAATACAAGCCATGAATAATCACAACAAAAAAAATGTGTTTTAGCCACGTGCAAAACCGTGGCTATATGGTACCAAAATCGTAGCTAAATATTTTAGCCACGGTTCATTAACCACGGTTAAAGGTGGGTCCAACAGGGGCATGGCGAGTAAATTAGCCACGGTTTTAACGTCCGTGGTAACATTTCATTAGCCACGGTTTTCAGGTATATTTAGCCACGGCCATTCCATGGGTAATTTGTTCAAATTTTGTGCTATCATATCAGTTTGCCACAGTTATAATTGTGGAAAAAATGCCTAGTTTTTAAGAAATATATATTTTTTTCATATAACCGCGGCAAAAAAGTATCCATCTTTTTTAAAAAAATTATATTTTTGCATAAATTTGCCATGATTTAATCGTGACAAAAGTGCCAGCTCTTTTTTTTAAAATATATGTATATATATATATATATGATAGTCTGATACTAATTTCTAAATAATAATAGACATTCACTTACACATTAACCATTATACACAAGATTGATATTAATTGTAACATAATAATCAAAGTTCTGATATTGTTCAATATATTGGCACAAAAGATAAGGTCCAAACCTTAAATATTCATAAAAAATACCATAAATACTAATGTTAAAGAAACACCAAAATATACTAAAGCCTAAGAAGATTACTGCTTGAGCTACCAAGATTCACATGACTATTTCTAGACATTCCAAAAGCTTTTGAAGGACAAACATTTCCACCTAAACCACGCACACGTCCAGAATATTTAGATCCAAACACTTTTTCAATGGCGTCATTAGGATGAGCTAGTATCTTCAAAGGAATACCGTAACTGATAGCAAGTTCCTGATCTTTAGGTAGATGCTCCTATATTTTATCCAACAAGCAAAATAGATAAATGAGATATCCTCGTACCAATAAGACTTCTCTGTAATAGAGTTGGGTATTAATTCAAGCAATTGTCCATTATATATAGAGACGTATTAATTCAAGAAATAGTCCATTAAATATAGAGACACTTCAACAACAACAAAAAATCTAGTATACTCCCACCAAGTTGGGTCTGGGGTGGGTAAAATGTACGCAGTCCATACCGCTACCTCCGAAGAAGTAGAGAGGTTGTTTCCAATAGACCCCCGACTCAAGATAAAGAATAGTCTTCAACTAGAACCGAGCTTATAATAAACTAATAACAATAATATTGTCATAATTATACAGATATACCAGCAAGGAATTTAATCTCAGGAATGGACAAGAATGATTAAACAAATGATGTTCAAGCAGGCAATCAACAATTGATGTCGCTAATGTACAGTTTTGAGCATTTGCTACTTATACATGGTATCATGCTATCATTTACTTGCATCATCCTTACTTCACATAGGCAATTTTAGAGTCACCTAATTAACTTCATCCTTTCCTTGTACACTACATAAATTTTAACCTTGTAGGAAGTTTTGAATGTTTCGAAAACAATCAGCCCACAACGGTATCTGTATATATGGAATGAATCAGTGAATGAGGTCATCTAGTTAAGATCTTAAGATCAGTGAATGAGCACTACTTTGGTATGATTTTTCAAACTTAAATTCGATTCTAATTATTGACTGCACCTCATAGGGATCTATCTATCTATCATACAACAAGGATTTGACAGGACCTTTTCCTCAGTCTATCGGAAAATTGACAAAGCTATCAAATTTGTAAGTAAATGTGAATAAGCATTGAACTTGAATTCACTTACAAGCTAATCTCATGATAATTTGCTGATCTTTTCTTAATTTCATAACAGTATCTTTGTTGGTTGTGGATTTTCTGGATCCTTAACCGACTCCATAGGAAATCTTACTCGACTGGTTTTTTTGTAATCATTCTGTGGTACTTTTTGAACCTTAATGCAAACTTTTTGTGCTACCAGATTTCGGTCCATCTCTAGACAGGCAATGCACTTCTAAACAGAGAAACAGTTCACGAGGAATTCAATCCATACTGTTTTTCTTGTGTTTATACATTATCATATCTGAATAGTTATGTTTACTAAATCTATCTGTCTTCCAATGGTCTTCTGTATACACTCTAAAACAACCCCATTCTGTATTATGTAGATCTTAGAACACGGATACAGTGAAGTTCAACTCAAGGAATGTTCATTAGAATGAAGATTAAATACCCCAGGCGTCACAATAATAAAAATTGATTGTACTAGAAATTGATACTCCATTTCCAGTACACAAGTTTGTACTACTTTTACATCAATTAAGTTGACTATGTTTATCAAATGACTGTGTTTTTTGGTGGTTTTTGGAACAATACACTATTCTAAGGGCAGCCCAGTAAACTAAACTCCCGCCATGAGGTAGAGAGGTTTTTCCCGATAGACCCCGGCTCAAGACAAAAACAACTCATTAAGGATAACAAACAAACTATGAACAGCAGAATAACCTGAATATAAGTGTTTGTTGAGTTTATAATTTGTAAATTCTTAGCACCTGTAAGACCTGAAATTCAGACAAATAAAACCATTAGTTGTTAAGTAAAATATGCCACCATTGACGGAGCATGTGATTTATCCACACACCAAAAAAAAAATGCAAATCACATGTTCAACCTACTCATGTACATTGCACAATCCAAATTACAGAGCTGTAACTTCTGAGGACGATCTATCTATTGATAGTTCTACACTGCAATAATCAGAAAAAACAAGGAACCAAATATACTTTGTTCTGGTCTTGAACATTATGCATCTAGTTCATGCGGAGTTTAAATAAGTCGTTCAAGCATAAAATGCTTAACATTGGCGAAAGGAATTGATCAAACAAACCCTTTGAGCTAAGCATCTATAAGGGCCAAAACAGCCTAAAGAACTTTGCACATAGGTACAGTTTGGTATGTTATCTTCCGCAATGTGGCTTATTCAGTACATGAAGTAACGTGAATTCGTGGTCAACTTTAATCATTATAATAATTTCCACTAAAATTGGTCCGATTTATCGATAATAAGAAAACCCGAAAAATATGGTAGCTTTATCAGTAATTTATCGCTAAATAAATGTCGTTGAAAGTAATTACTTTTAGCACCAATAATATAAGCATTTACGAAACATCCAATATAAATGCCACTAAACACTTTAACAACATTAAATGCAATGACCTTAACTTAAACGGAATTAAATATTTTTGTTGTAATATTTATTGCCGCAAAATATCTCTTTTGTTGTAGTTGGTAGTCAGTAACCACCATATACCTAGCACGACATATGATAATATACAATCAAGCATACAACGATTTTCTTTTGAGATTTGAAATATCTAGATACATGTTAAAGAAGAGAGCTACACCATTCAAGATTTCAAGGATAACAAATACATGTTAAATGTTAGAGAAGAGAGCAACACTATTTAAGGATAACATCAACATGACAATGGACAGATAACATAACACATATAATTAACATTACTGGGTTGAAATGAATCATAACCGATGATAAAATATTAAATAACGACTCAAACAACACACACTAACATCATGCAAACGATAAAATCAACTTGACAATGGACTGACAACATGGCACATAACTAAACTTATAGGGTTCGAATGAATCATAACAGATGATGAACATCATCGGATGACTCAAATTAGATATTTGTTATAAAAAGTATTTTAGTGTTTTTTTTTGTGATAATTGAACAAAATTAAATCATTATGTTTATGTTACAAAAGATAATTATGTGCTTTTGGTACAACAAAAAAAGAATTTAGATTTTGTGCATTGTCAGTTGACAAAATATTTTACACTATCAGGTAAATTTGACTTGCTATTGCAGGTTATTTAATTTTTTTTTATTTTTTGTAAATAGTTGGATAACCTGCAATAACAGATCAAGCTAATTGATAGTACAAAATATTTTACTCACTAACGATGCACAAAACTTAAACGCATAAAAAAATGATTATCCTAAAATGATTAATCGGGGCACAAAGACACTAACACTTAAAAAGTTGACCAATTTTTTTTTTTAAATTGTTTTCTTCTTACAAGTACTTTGTTTAATTATTCTTATTTTTTATAGTAGGATTTGGATTTTCAATCCTTTTAGTTCCTCTTCCAGTAACTTTACCTTGACGTACATTATTTTGCTTTTGTAAAGTAAGTAGGATTTTCAATCTGAGTGTATTTCACATTGAATTTATCTAAATTCGTGACCTCCCTTGCTAATTACGCAATTACAACAACCATGAATTGATTCAATAAAATTCAGGTATGCATATTATTTCAAGCACAATAGCAGGGTGGTCATTTAAACTGTCGGTGTATATTGGTCAAGCCTTTTTTCTATTGTATGCATTGTCCAGTATTATGCCAAGTATGTATCGTAAGTGCAGTTTAATAGTGAAAAATTTTTGTAAATTTTTTCATTAGATTATGTGACTTATGTATGTATTGTTGTTTGGTTAAAAGTATGTTATCTTGAAATTAACTATGCAAGATTGGGTATTCCACCCCTAAGGTGGGATTAATAACACTACAATTACGGAATAAGTTATCTCATGCATTTTATCTCAATCAAATATGGGATAAATTGATCCTACCATTAAACCCAATATTAATTATCTCTAATCCCTTATACCAAACGAGCCTATACACAAATCATAGTGCTGACTGTACTCTACTACTTTCCATTTTTACCATAGATTTTTGGAATTCCTGTAGAATATTATTGCAATGGTCAAATCATTGCTTTTATGTATTCAACAATCTAATTCTCTTTATCATGGTTAGTATTAAGATATATTCTCTTAATAATAATTCCTTAATAGGACCACTAAAATAGGTCTTATTTAACGGTAGCTTTACCAGCAATTTATTGCTAAATAAAAAGTCGTTGAAAGTAATTATTTTTGGCGCTAATAATATGAGCATTTACCTGCACTTGATATAACTGCCACTAAAGACGTTAACGCCATGCAATGACCTTAACATAAATGCTGTTAAATATTTTTGTGGAAATATTTATTTACGCTAAATATCTCTTTCGTTGTAATGGTAGCCAGTAGTAGCCACCGTATACCTAGCACGACATATGATAATATACAAACGGGCATCTATCGATTTTCTTTTGAAGATGTGTAGTATCTAGATATATGTTGTTAAAGAAGAGAGCAACACCAATCAAGTATAAAATCAATATAACAATAAACTAATAACATAACATATATATATAACTAATATTAATGGGTTCGAATGAACCATAACTGATGATAGAACATCATAAGATGACTCAAACGACGCACTGACACCATTCAAACGACAAAAACAACATGACTATGGACTGATAACAAGACTCGAATGACACACACTAACACCATTCAAATGATAAAATCAACATGACAATGGACTGACAACATGACACAATAACTAAACTTGTAGGGTTCGAACGAACCATAAGACAGATGATAGGACTGACTCAAATTATAAGACATGACACACTGGGGATAACTCAAATGACACGATAAACCTAGATGCGCGCTTATTACTCATGCGCCTTCCACAATGCGCGACTTAGGAATGACAGTTGAACTAGTAGGGAACTGCAGAAGAAGTAGATCCACCAGCCCTAATTAGGAAAGGCTGCACCAACATTGGGTCCACGTGAAGAACTTTCCCCATCACCACTAGTAGGAGACAAGGCACTTCCAAGGGTGAGAAATGGGAGTGGAGCATCACTCCCCATTTGTTGAAGTTCTGCCTCGAATTTAACTTTTCGCTTTTGAGCTTCCAATGCCTCCTTCAATTGTTCAAGTTGGAAGAGGCTATGTCCTTCAATAATCAGAGATTCGCACACACGATCGTAGGATCCCCTCCCAGATTCAAGTAGGGATTCCCATACAACTCTCTCCTTCCGGAGAGACTCCTGCAAGTCCATGACCTCCTTTTTGAGCCCACGTTGACCTGTGTTTAGATGAGCCATGATTAGGTGGTCATGGTGATCATCATCATTTGGTAGAGGGAGGTCCCTCCCTAGGAACCTATCCACCAGCGACTTCACTGAAGGGTGCCCAAAGGAGTAAACTTTGTTGGCCTTGCCTGGAGAAAATACCACAATGGCAATTTCAGCACCACATAGCGTACAAAGTTCACTAGCCTTTTTAAACAGGCCATCACGACGCTTAGAGAAAGTAACTTGAATGTTACTCTCATTTTTCATTTTCACTATTTCGACCTTTTTTCGACCCTTGCTCAGTCTTGCCATGGCTAAATTAAAACTACTCAATATTTGTGAAACCAAGAAGTAGTAGTTGTGATTTTTTATCTCAACACCAAGAGCTTTTATATTAGAAATTTCAATATTTTGTTTCACCTTTTTAGGAAAATAAATTAAAATTACTTGGAGAACCTATAAATTTATGTTTTTTCTTTTTATGTAAAAGATTTGAATGGAACCTGCTTTCGCCTCTATTCTTTGTGTCGTTAGCGCTAATAGAATCCTTAAAGACCATAATTCATAATTAGACAATATATGTTTTTCTTAATTTGAATTATGACGTTCTACAGAAGTATTAAAAAGAAAACATTACATCATTAGTACATATATATATAAGATAGTCTGATACTAATTTCTAAATAATGATAGACATTCACTTACACATTAATCATTATACACAAGATTGATATTAATTGTAACATAATAATCAAAGTTCTGATATTGTTCAATATATTGGCACAAAAGATAAGGTCCAAACCTTAAATATTCATAAAAAATACCATAAATACTAATGTTAAAGAAACACCAAAATATACTAAAGCCTAAGAAGATTACTACTTGAGCTACCAAGATTCACATGACTATTTCTAGACATTCCAAAAGCTTTTGAAGGACAAACATTTCCACCTAAACCACGCACACGTCCAGAATGTTTAGATCCAAACACTTTTTCAATGGCATCATTAGGATGAGCTAGTATCTTCAAAGGAACACCGTAACTGATAGCAAGTTCCTGATCTTTAGGTAGATGCTCCGATATTTTATCCGACAAGCAAAATAGATAAATGAGATATCTTCGTAACAATAAGACTTCTCTGTAATAGAGTTGGGTATTAATTCAAGAAATTGTCCATTATATATATATACATATTAATTCAAGCAATTGTCCATTAAATATAGAGACGCTTTAATAACAACAAAAAATCTAGTATACTCCCACCAAGTGGGGTTTGGGGTGGGTAAAATGTACGCAGTCCATATTGCTACCTCCGAAGAAGTAGAGAGGTTGTTTCCGATAGACCCCCGGCTCAAGATAAAGAATAGTCTTCAACTAGAACCGAGCATACAATAAACTAATAACAATAATGTTGTCATAATTATACAGATATACCAGCAAGGAATTTTATCTCTGGAATGGACAAGAATGATTAAACAAATGATGTTCAAGCAGGCAATCAACAACTGATGTCGCTAATGTACAGTTTTGAGCATGTGCCACGTATACATGGTATCATACTATCATTTTCTTGCATCATCCTTACTTCACATAGACAATTTTAGAGTCACCTAATTAACTTCATCCTTGCCTTGTACACTACATAACTTTTAACCTTGTCGGAAGTTTGGAAAGTTTCCTTTATTCTTGACATACCAATAATTGTATAAGCAAGAGTTATAACATATAAAATAAATATCCATCAAACAATAAATACGTCCGAGGTAAAAATCAGCCCACAACGGTATGTGTATATATGGAATGAATCAGTGAATGAGGTCATCTAGTTAAGATCTTAAGATCAGTGAATGAGCACTACTTTGGTATGATTTTTCAAACTTAAATTCGATTCTAATTATTGACTGCACCTCATAGGGATCTATCTATCTATCATACAACAAGGATTTGACAGGACCTTTTCCTTAGTCTATTGGAAAATTGACAAAGCTATCAAATTTGTAAGTAAATGTGAATAAGCATTGAACAAGAATTCACTTACAAGCTAATCTCATGATAATTTGCTGATCTTTTCTTAATTTCATGACAGTATCTTTGTTGGTTGTGGATTTTCTGGATCCTTAACCGACTCCATAGGAAATCTTACTCGACTGGTTTTTTTGTAATCATTCTGTGGTACTTTTTGTACCTTAATGCAAACTTTTTGTGCTACCAGATTTTGGTCCATCTCTAGACAGGCAATGCACTTCTAAACAGAGAAACATTTCACGAGGAGTACAATCCATACTGCTTTTCTTGTGTTATTACATTATCATATCTGAATAGTTATGTTTACTTAATCAATCAATCTTCCAATCGTCTTCTGTATACACTCTAAAACAACCCCATTCTGTATTATGCAGATCTTAGAACAGGGATACAGTGAAGTTCAACTCAAGGAATGTTCATTAGAATGATCATAAAATACACCAGGCGTCACAATAATAAAAATTGATTGTACTAGAAATTGATACTGCATTTCCAGTACACAAGTTTATACTCCTTCTACATCAATTAAGTTGACTATGTTTATTAAATGACTGTGTTATTTGGTGATTTTTGGAACAGTACACTATTCAAAGGGCAGCTCGGTAAACTAATGCTCCCGCCATGAGGTAGAGAGGTTGTTCTCGATAGACCCCGGCTTAAGACAAAAACAGGTCATTAAGGATAACAAACAAACTATGAACAGCAGAATAAACTGGATATAAGTGTTTGTTGAGTTTATAATTTGTAAATTCTTAGATTCTGTAAGAGCTGAAATTCAGACAAATAAAACCATTAGTTGTTAAGTAAAATATGCCACCATCGACGGAGCATGTGATTTATCCACACACCAAAAGAAAAAAAAATGCAAATCACATGTTCAACCTACTCATGTACATTGCACACTCCAAATTACAAAGCAGTAACTTCTGAGGACGATCTATCTATTGATAGTTCTACACTGCAATAATCAGAAAAAACAAGGAACCAAATATACTTTGTTCTGGTCTTGAACATCAAGCATCTAGTTTATGCGGAGTTTAAATAAGTCGTTCAAGTATAAAATGCTTAACATTGGCGAAAGGAATTGACCAAACAAAACCTTTGAGCTAAGCATCTGTAAGGGCCAATACAGGCTAAAGAACTTTGTACATAGGTACAGTTTGGTATGTTATCTTCCGCAATGTGGCTTATTCAGTACATGAAGTAACGTGAATTCGTGGTCAACTTTAATCACTATAATAATTTCCACTAAAATAGGTCTGATTTATCGATAATAAGAAAACCCGCAAAATATGGTAGCTTTATCAGTAATTTATCGCTAAATAAATGTCGTTGAAAGTAATTAAATTTAGCGCCAATAATATAAGAATTTACGAAATATCCAATATAAATGCCACTAAACACTTTAACAACATTAAATGCAATGACCTTAACTTAAATGGCATTAAATATTTTTGTTGTAATATTTATTGCCGCAAAATATCTCTTTTGTTGTAGTTGGTAGTCAGTAACCACCATATACCTAGAACGACATATGATAATATACAAACAAGCATACAACGATTTTCTTTTGAGATTTGTAATATCTAGATACATGTTAAAGAAGAGAGCAACACCATTCAAGATTTCAAGGATAACAAATACATATTAATTGTTAGAGAAGAAAGCAACACTATTTAAGGATAACATCAACATGACAATGGATAGTTAACATAACACATATAATTAACATTACTGTGTTCAAATGAATCATATCCGATGATAAAATATTAAATAACGATTCAAACAACACACACTAACATCATGCAAATGATAAAATCAACATGACAACATGGAACATAACTAAACTTATAGGGTTCGAATGAATCATAACAGATGATGAACATCATCGGATGACTCAAATAATATATTTGTTATAAAAAGTATTTTAGTGTTTTTTTTGTGATAATTGAACAAAATTAAATCATTATGTTTATATTACAAAATATAATTATGTGCTTTTGGTACAACAAAAAAAGAATTTAGATTTTGTGCATTGTCAGTGGACAAAATATTTAGTCATGGTGAATCACTATTGTCGTGGAAGTCGAAGAAACAAAATGTAGTCTCCAGAAGTTCAGCAGAAGCTGAATACAGGAGCATGGCTAATGCAGTTTCAGAACTAGTATGGATCACTGCATTATTAAAGGAGCTGGGAAGTAAAATTGAGGAACCAATAATTGTGTTTAGTGAGAGTAGAGCATCATTACAGATAGCAGCCAATCCAGTGTTCCATGAGAGGACTAAACACATAGAGATTGACTGCCACTTTATTAGACAAAAAATACAAGAAGGAGTCTTGTAAATAAAACATGTGAGCTCAAGAGAACAACTAGTAGACATACTTACTAAGGTCTTACCTCGGTGGCAACATGAAAACATAGTAGGCAAGCTTGGTGTGTTAAATGTCTTTGCACCCACCAGCTTGAGGGGGAGTAATGAGTTAGGAATTACTTGATTAAGAAGTAGTAAAATGACTAATGTGTTAGTTAGTTGGCTAAAAAGTGATTAGTGATTAGTTAGGAAACCGTTAGAATAGAAGCTTCCAGAAGTTCTATATAAACAACACTATTGCATTGTAATGAACTAATTTTTTTGCCTCTTTACACTGAAATAATATCTCACTTTCTCTTCTCTTCTCTGCTGAGACATAGCTCATTATCAATGACAGCTAAGATTGAACAATTGCACAGATTCTAATAGAGTTTTTTGCTGCTCCTTATGACTAATAGGACCTAACTTCAACTTGGGGTATATTGCTAATTATTGTTCTTGATCTTTGTAGGTTTCTTCCAAGCTCAAATCATTTAAATTTAAAAATAAAATTACTATTTTTTTTTGTTATTTATAGAGTGGTATTTTTCATCCCTATCAAATAAAGTAGAGGAGGAGAACTGGAAGAGAGAAAGAAAAAGAGCAAAGGAATGACAAGTCTAATGGGGAAAAATGACTGACACATTGACTACCTTCGATAGAAAAAAAAAATTCAAGTGGTCTAACCAATCCCTAGGGCGGACCCCAACTGAAAGGCACTAGATGAACTAACGGCAAGCTAGATAAAAAAAATCAGTTGGCCCAATGTGTAAAACCTTCTCGGGGGAGAGTCTTTCTTCAATGAGAATAAAGAAAGTTTTTCAGCAAGACAAGAAAGGAACTCACCCTTTAATTTGACACCAAGGGTTAAGAGTTGATTGTTGGCGACGATGACTTAGTGAAGGGAATATTCGAGAGAATGTTCTCAAACTGGGTAACGACCAACGTAAAACTTCTTGCAAGCCAAAATAGTGGAGATATATTGTTATTTTGTGCTATTATCTTCCTCAATATGGTTTATTTGGTATAATAATTAATGTGAATTCTTGGTCAACTTTAGTCGTTATAATAATTGCCGCTAAAATAGTTATCATTTACCGGTAATAACAAAAGCCGCAATATATGACCGGAACTTTAACGGCAATAATAATTATCGCTAAAAGTAATTACTTTTATCTTAAAAAATATAGATATTCACCGGCACTTGATATCAATATCATCAAAGACTTTATGACAATGAATGCAACATCGTTCACTCAAATGCTGCTATATTTTTAAGGTAAATACATTTGTTGTATAATGCATATGTATTTTTAAGCAAAATATCAACACTGCATATATATTTTTATGATAAAAAACATTTTGATATATAATCCATATGTATTTTTAAGCAAAATATCAACACTACATATGTATCTTTTGTAACTAAAATATCACAATAAAATGTAGAATTACATAAAAAACTCAAATTTATCTTTAATTCAAATTCTCATTTATAATGATAATAAATGAACACATATTAAAATATATATTAGTTATGATAAAGGTGTATTTTTGAAATGCTTAATTTTAACACTGCATATGTATTTTTAGGGTAAATACATTTGATGTATAATGCATATGTATTTTTTAGCAAAATATCAATACTGCATATGTATTTTATAACTACTATCTCACAATACAAAGTAGAACTTCATACAAAACACAAGTTTATATTTAATTCAAATTCGCATTTATAATGATAATAAATGAAAACATATTAAAAAATATATTAGATATGGGTCTAGATGTATTTTTTAAAATGCTTAATCTTAACACTGCATATATATTTTTAGGATAAAAACTTTTGATTGATACTGCATACGTATTTTTAAGCATAATATGAACACTACATTTGTATTTTTTTAACTAAATCTCACAGTAAAATATATAACTGCATAAAATACTCAAATTAAACTTTAATTCAAATCAAAATTAGACCCAATTCAAATCAGAATTAATTTCATTCAGTTAAAAAATAAGTACTATAATTACTTACAATTAGAACCACTTCAAACATAAAAATTAGTTTGTACAATCAGAACCTACATTCATACACCAGTTTCTCTAACTGTACAAAGTAATAAATACATCAATCATCATACATCAAAAACTTCAGTAACACTAGTTATTCAACTTTGCCTTGCAGGCCTCAAGGGTGCTTCGACACCACTATGAGCATTTGCTTCTTGTTTTCGGATCCCATAGTCCCACAAAAGTGCAGCATATCTTGTACGGAAGTGCGTTGGGGTCGAACTCAATCGCAATAACTTTGTGACCATAAGAAAGGCACTCAACATATGTAACCATAAAGAGACCACAATCCCTACAAAAACAAGGAAAAAAATATTTACTTATAAGTAAAATATATTTTGTACAAACATTCAATTTTGGTATATGTAAATTAAAATCTTACAAGCTTCCACTCGGTTGTTGAGGCAAATTCTCATCAAATATCACATCAAACAGATCTGAGTAATCTTTGTCTTTTTATCTTGAATGATTTTGAAGATCAATTCCTTTCTTATTGTAGAAATCACAAGCTTGGAGACACAAAGGGATAATCTCTGCTAATTTCTTGATCTGAGCAAGAACAGTCGGATAAGAAAAAAATTCATATAAACAAGCATATGTATTTTAAGCAGACAAAAAATGCAACCAATACTGAAAAATACATATCAATTCTACTAAAAATACATATAGCCAATAGACAGTTCATGAGTAGTTAACACAATACTTAACAGTACTTATTGGCCTATATCTTTAACTCACAACTTTGATAATATCTTTATTACCCTATTTAGAACAACACAATACTTAACAGTCAAAAAAATACATTTACAAACAAAAAAATACCCCATCCTCACTATCTTCTTCAGAATCATCAGCATATGATTTCTGAACATAGTCTTCAATTTCTTCAACTTTCCTTTTCTTTTCGTACCTTTTTTAAATTTTTTTCTCCTTTTTCAACCCTTTTTTTTAAAAAAATTTCAATGATCTTCACTGTGTCGTTGCGAAACTTCGACCTAATCTCCTTCGATCTCCCAGATTTCTTCAACAGTATAGGATTTACAACAACTTTAACTAAATCTTCATGAGTTAAACCATGACTAAAAGTTTGTGCTTAATCAAACACTACATTCATATTTTGTATACTCTTATTTGTTGGTGTTTTTGCTGTATGTTCATCCATTAAAACATAAAACCCTTAAAATCTGATTTTCAGTTGAATTACAGTAGGAAAAAAAAGAACCGCTAACATGCAATATGCGATTAATAGTTACCTGAAATAGAGGAAGTAAATCATTATCACAGATCGTGCTAGAATCGTGCAAAAGGAATAAAATTTGAAGTGGGAATGAAATTCTTAGCTCCTGTAAGAGCTGAAATTCAGACAAATAAAACTATTAGTTGTTAAGTAAAATATGCCACCATCGACGGAGCATGTGATTTATCCATACACCAAAAAAAAAATGCAAATCACATGTTCCACCTACTAATGTACATTGCACACTCCAAATTACAGACCAGTAACTTATGAGGACGATCTATCTATTGATAGTTCTACACTGCAATAATCAGAAAAAAACAAGGAACCAAATATACTTTGTTCTGGTCTTGAACATCAAGCATCTAGTTCATGCGGAGTTTAAATAAGTCGTTCAAGCATAAAATGCTTAACATTGGCGAAAGGAATTGATCAAACACAACCTTTGAGCTAAGCATCTGTAAGGGACAAAACAACCAAAAAAACATTGCACATAGGTACAGTTTGGTATGTTATCTTCCGCAATGTTGCTTATTCAGTACATGAAGTAACGTGAATTCGTGGTCAACTTTAATCATTATAATAATTT
Source organism: Capsicum pubescens (assembly GCA_030864215.1). Taxonomy (NCBI): domain Eukaryota; kingdom Viridiplantae; phylum Streptophyta; class Magnoliopsida; order Solanales; family Solanaceae; genus Capsicum; species Capsicum pubescens. The sequence goes on along the minus strand of CM061545.1, from coordinate 268,005,318 downwards.
CCACTAAAATAGGTCCGATTTATAGATAATAAGAAAACCCGCAAAATATGGTAGCTTTATCAGTAATTTATCGCTAAATAAATGTCGTTGAAAGTAATTACTTTTAGCGCCAATAATATAAGCATTTACGAAACTATCAATATAAATGACACTAAACACTTTAACAACATTAAATGCAATGACCTTAACTTAAATGGCATTAAATATTTTTGTTGTAATATTTATTGCCGCAAAATATCTCTTTTGTTGTAGTTGGTAGTCAGTAACCACCATATACCTAGCACGACATATGATAATATACAAACAAGCATACAACGATTTTCTTTTGAGATTTGTAATATCTAGATACATGTTAAAGAAGGGAGCAACACCATTCAAGATTTCAAGGATAACAAATACATGTTAAATGTTAGAGAAGAGAGCAATACTATTTAAGGATAACATCAACATGACAATGGACAGATAACATAACACATATAATTAACATTACTGGGTTCAAATGAATCATAACCGATGATAAAATATTAAATAACGACTCAAACAACACACACTAACATCATGCAAATGATAAAATCAACATGAAAACATGGCACATAACTAAACTTATAGGGTTCGAATGAATCATAACAGATGATGAACATCATCGGATGACTCAAATTAGATATTTGTTATAAAAAGTATTTTAGTGTTTTTTTTTGTGATAATTGAACAAAATTAAATCATTATGTTTATGTTACAAAAGATAATTATGTTCTTTTGGTACAATAAAAAAAGAATTTAGATTTTGTGCATTGTTAGTTTACAAAATATTTTACACTATCAGGTAAATTTGACTTGCTATGGCAGGTTAATTAATTTTTCTTTATTTTTATGTAAATAGTTGGATAACCTACAATAACAGATCAAGCTAACTGATAGTGCAAAATATTTTATTCACTAACTATGCACAAAACTTAAACGCATAAAAAAAATGATTATCCTAAAATGATTAATCGGGGCACAAAGCCACTAACACTTAAAAAGTTGACCAATTTTTTTTTTAAATTGTTTTCTTCTTACAAGGACTTTGTTTAATTATTCTTATTTTGTATGGTAGGATTTGGATTTTCAATCCTTTTAGCTCCTCTTCCAGTAACTTTACCTTGACGTACATTATTTTGCTTTTGTAAAGTAAGTAGGATTTTCAATCTGTGTGTATTTTACATTTAATTTATTTCAATCCGTGACCTCCCTCGCTAATTACGCGATTACAGCGACCATGAATTGACTCAATAAAATTCAGGTATGCTTATTATTTTGCGCGCAATAGTAGGATAGTCATTTTAATCTTCTGGTGTATATTGGTCAAGCCTTTTTTCTATTGTATGCGTTGTCCAGTATTATGCCAAGTATGTATCGTAAGTAATAATGGAAAATTTTTGTAAATATTTTCATTAGATTATGTGACTTACGTATGTATTGTTGTTTGGTTGAAAGTAAGTTATCTTGAAATTAACTATGCAAGATTAGGTATTCCACCCCTAAGGTGGGATTAATAACACTACAATTACGGGATAAGTTATCTCATGCATTTTATCTCAATCAAATATGGGATAAATTGATCCTACCATTAAACCTAATATTAATTATCTCTAATCCTTTATACCAAATGAGCCCATACACTAATCATAGTGTTGACTGTACTCTACTACTTTCCATTTTTACCATAGATTTTTGGAATTCCTGTAGAATATTATTGCAATGATCAAATCATTTTTTTTATGTATTCAATAATCTAATGCTCTTTATCATGGTTTGTATTAAGATATATTCTCTTAATAACATTTTCTTAATAGGACCACTAAAATAGGTCTTATTTAACGGTAGCTTTACCAGCAATTTGTTGCTAAATAAAATGTCGTTGAAAGTAATTATTATTGGCACTAATAATATGAGCATTTACCTGCACTTGATATAAATGTCACTAAAGACGTTAATGCCATGCAATGACCTTAACTTAAATGCCGTTAAATACTTTTGTGAAAATATTTATTTACGCTAAATATCTCTTTCGTTGTAATGGTAGCAAGTAGTAGCCACCGTATACCTAGCACGACATATGATAATATACAAACGGGCATCTATCGATTTTCTTTTGAAGATGTGTAGTATCTAGATATATGTTGTTAAAAAGAGAGAAACACCATTCAAGTATAAAACCAATATAACAATAAACTAATAACATAACATATATATATAACTAATATTAATGGGTTCGAATGAACCATAACTGATGATAGAACATCATAAGATGGCTCAAATGACACACTGACACCATTCAAACAACAAAAACAACACGACTATGGACTGATAACATGACTCGAACGACAGACACTAACACCATTCAAATGATAAAATCAACATGACAATGGACTGACAACATGACACAATAACTAAACTTGTAGGGTTCGAATGAGCCATAAGACAGATAATAGGACTGACTCAAATTATAAGACATGACACACTGGGGATAACTCAAATGACATGATAGACCTAGATGCGCGCTTATTACTCATGCGCCTTCCACAATGCGCGACTTAGGAACGACAGTTGAACTAGTAGGGAACTACAGAAGAAGTAGATCCACCAGCCCTAATTAGGAAAGGGTGCACCAATATTGAGTCCACGTAAAGAACTTGCCCCATCAACACTAGTAAGAGACAAGGCACTTCCAAGGGTGAGAAATGGGAGTGGAGCATCACTCCCCATTTGTTGAAGTTCTGCCTCGAATTCAACTTTTCACATTTGAGCTTCCAATGCCTCCTTCAATTGTTCAAGTTGGGAGAGGCTAAGTCCTTCAATAATCGGAGATTCGCACACACGATCATAGGCTCTCCTCCCAGATTCAAGTAGGGATTCCCCTACTGCTCTCTCTTTCCGGAGAGACTCCTGCAAGTCCATGACCTCCTTATTGAGCCCACATTGACCAGTGTTTCGATGAGCCATGATTAGGTGGTCATGGCGATCATCATCATTTGGTGGAGGGAGGTCTCTCCCTAGGAACCTATCCACCAGCGACTCCACTGAAGGGTGCCCAAAGGAGTAAACTTTGTTGGCCTTGCCTGGAGAAAATACCACAATGGCAATTTCAGCACCACATAGTGTACAAAGTTCACTAGAATTTTTGAACAGGCCAGCACGATGCTTAGAGAAAGTAACCTGCATGTTACTCTAATTTTTCATTTTCACTATTTCAACCTTTTTTCGACCCTTGCTCAGTCTTGCCATGGCTAAATTAAAACTACTCAATATTTGTGAAACCAAGAAGTAGTAGTTGTGATTTTTTATCTCAACACCAAGAGCTTTAATATTAGAAGTTTCAATATTTTGTTTCACCTTTTTAGGAAAATGAATTAAAATTACTTGGAGAGCCTATAAATTTATGTTTTTTCTTTTTTTGTAAAAGATTTGAATGGAACCAGCTTTCGCCTCTATTCTTTGTGTCGTTAGCATTAATCGAATCCTTAATGACCATAATTCATAATTAGACAATATATGTTTTTCTTAATTTGAATTATGACGTTCTACAAAAGTATTAAAAACAAAACATTACATCATTAGTAGGTATGATATTTTATTTTATCACTTTATTAATTTGAGTACACATTGGAGAGTAATAATAAAAATTAAAATATCAAATTATTACTATAACATTTCTGAATTTTCAAATTTAATATTCGAGCTATCCCTGAAGGTTCTGACATTCGGTGTTCATCGAACGAGCAAAGATACATGACATTTTTCTTTTATATAAGTTTTATTCGTTCATCCACGATTATTACTTATTAGTTGATATGTACAATCACTTCAATTATTAGTTAACCATAAAATTAACATGGTTTGGTATTACAAGCACCGATTATGTGAATAAGTTTGTCTTTTCCTCGTGCGAATTGGAGTAAAAATATTGTAGTAGGGAAAGGTTGAATTTCTCCCAAACCTACTAAAAACAATTATTCATTCTGACATACTGCAATTAAAGAAGCAACTTTCTTATAAATTGAAAAATACATATTTAAAAGAAACAAAGGTTAATAACCTCTGAAATCAAATTATTTGTGGTTTGTTAATATATGAATGCATGTTTACGATTCAAAAAGAACTGATCATTTTGTTTACAAAGTTGATCACATCTTTGAAAGCTTGCAAAGCTAGTTACCAGAAAATGGTGTCAACTTGTCGTCTGACGACTCCCAAGCACCGGTAAGCTTAGAATGCGAGATTGTTTGTAACTTGGCCATTAGCAAGTGAATTAAGATGGAGTTTAATGAGTTAGGAATTACTTGATTAGATGATTAAGAAGTAGTTAAACAACTAATGTGTTAGTTAGTTGGCTATTCAGTGATTAGTGATTAGTTAGGAAACAGTTAGAATAGAAGCTTCCAGAAGTTCTATATAAACAACACTATTGCATTGTAATGAACTAATTTTTTGGCCTCTTTACACTGAAATAATATCTCCCTTTCTCTTCTCTTCTCTGCTGAGCCCTAGATCATTATCAATGACAGCTTAGATTGACCAATTGCACAGATTCTAACATGGTATCAGAGCTTTGAACCACGATTGTGCGTTCCACGAAAGAGATTTGTGAGATTACGAGCTCATTGACAGTTTTCAGTAACGAAGGTTGAAGTTCTACCATGGCAGCTTCAACATTGAACACTGTGAAGTTCGATCACAATCATCCCCTATTTTTACACCCTTCAGACACCACCGGAGCGCCCATTATTCCGATGCAGCTAACCGGTTTCGATAACTATTCGATATGGAGTAGGGCTATGCACATTCAGTTGCTTGGGAAAAAGAAGTTAGGGATTGTTGATGGCACATTGAAAAAGGAGGATTTCGGAGATGATTTTCGACGTCAATGGGACCGGTGAAATGCAATTGTTCAAGGATGGATAATGAGCTCAGTAACACAGGAATTGCACACTGGAATTGTCTATGCTACTAATGCATGAACTGTTTGGGAGGATTTGCATGAACGCTTTAACAAGGTAAATGTATCACGAGTTTACCAGTTGCATAAAGCCATAGCGACTACTATGCAAGTAAATGATAGTATACCTAGTTATTTTTCAAAACATCGTAATTTATGGGATGAATTTGCTAGTATAGTTCCTCCGTCTTGTGATTTCCCTAGATCAAGGGAGTTTAATAATCATGTTGAGAGACAAAAATTGATGCAGTTCCTAATGGGTTTGAATGAAATGTATAATCAGTTGAGGAGCTAGATTTTGATGACTGAACCTACTCCAAATCTCAACAAGGCATATGCTATGCTTGTTGAGCGAGAGAGCCAACGAATTATTGGTAGTTCCACTATGCAAGGTGAAGGTGCTTATTTAACGGCTCTGTTAGCAGCAAAAGGCTTAGGCTCTCGATTGTCTATTGGAGAAGGTTTTGTATCTAGAACTTTGACTAGAGAGAGTTCAGATATTACAGCTCACATGGCTGGGAGAGGAATGCATTATCAACATAACAAAGGAAACTCTTTTCAGAAAGGCAGGAAGAATTGGAACAAAAAATGTGACTATTGTAAAATGCAAGGACATGTGGTAGATGACTGCTTTAAGATATATAGATACCCACTTGATTGGAAATCTAAGAAGAAGGAAACATGGAATACTGCTTATAATGTTCAAGCTGTGGTCCCTATACCACAACTGCATGATAGAACAAGAGAGAAGGGAAAATCAATAGAGCCACTAATTTCCAGAGATTTACAAAGGGCTCCACAACCGATAGGTGAGGAACATGGACAGATTTTGCAGATGCTTGACCGAGATTCTCCTCAGACCAATATGATGGACAACATGCCAGGTATATCTCAAACTCCTAATACTAAATTAGAGAGTTTAAGATGGATAATTGATAGTGGTGCTACAAACCACATGGCTCACAAATTTAGACATAATGCATGATGTGCAAGTTGTTACAAATAAAAAAAGTAGAAAAGTTTAATTACCTAATGGAGGGGTGACCTTAGTGTCACACACTGGCTGCTGTAGACTGTCAAATACAGGAGAAATACATGATGTGCTTTTTGCCCAAGAATTTCAATAAAATCTCTTATCGGTATCCAAGGTTACCAGGGAAATGAACTGTTTTGTGTCATTCTATCCTGGATTATGTTTGTTCCAGGACCTTACCACAGGGAAGCTGATGAGGATTGGTCAAGAGGATACTGGTTTTTATCTTCTAGCTTGGCCTGGACCTTCCCCCTAAAGAGGTTGTTGCTACTAAAATCTTGTCAGCTCAGGATGTTCAAAATACTATCATGTTATGGAACAGGAGATTGGCTCATGAACCTGTTCACTCAATAAAGGACATTCTTGGATTTAATCTTGAACATTGTAAATCAGTATTAAGCACCTGTGAGATTTGTCCCTTAGCTAGACATACCAGACTCCCTTTTTTGAGTAGTTCTACTAGGTCTAGTAAAGTGTTTGATATGCTACATGTGGATATATGGGGACCTTATCGTACTCAGACATTTGATGGTAACAATTTTTTTCTTACAATTGTTGATGACTGCTCAAGGATCATTTGGATTTTCTTGTTGAAATTCAAGACTGATGTCTTTCTTTCATTTAAATAGTTTTTTCGAATGGTGCTTACTTAATTTAATGTCACAGTTAAAGGTATAAGGACAGATAATGGGGGAGAACATATCAATGAAAATTTGCAATCTTTACTTAACAAATTAGGTATTATTCACTACAGAAATTGTGTACATACCCCTCAATAAAATGGAGTAGCTGAGAGGAAGCACAGACACTTGCTTGAAGTGGCTAGAGCACACCGGTTCCAGGGTCATATACCTCTCAAGTTTTGGGGTCATTTTATTTTTACTGCTGCTTATATTGTTAACAGAATTCCATCTAGTGAACTTGCAGGGAAATCACCTTATGAGGACTTTTTTGGAATGAAACCTTGTTTCTTCCATTTTAGAACATTCGGTTGTTTGTGTTTTGCTAACACACTACCTAGAACTTACAAGTTTGCTCCAAGAGCTGTAAGATCAATTTTTATAGGATATTCTAATGTCACCAAAGGGTATATTCGGTTTGATCTTGCTGCGTAGAAGTTTTTTGTTAATGGGGATGCGGTATTTCAGGAAAACCAATTTCCCTTCAAGGTACCCATACAGTGGATGATAATCTATAGATTTTATGTCACTCTCTCCAGGTCCTTGTGATGATGATGATTTTTATGCTCCTAGCAACATCTTCGAAACACCTACTCTGGTTTCCTCATTACTAGTTGATCTCCTACCTTCTGATATTGTTCAAAATCCTTTACCATCTCTGACCCTACTGATGCTTCTACCTTTACTTTCAATCCATACAATTTACCAAATCTTAGACGATTAACAAGGCTCACTAAGCAACCTATTTGGTTATAAGATTTTGTTTCCAAACCGTCATCTAGCAATGTCCTTTATCCTCTTGCTGACAGTGTGTCATATGAACATCTTTCTCCCTCTTATCAGAAGTATCTACATACTTTTTCTGCGGTATTAGAACCTACCTCTTATCAAGAGGCTATCAAATATTCGAGATGGTTGAAAGCTATGTACACTGAGTGAAAGGATCTTAATGATAATCATACTTGGGACCTGGTTCCCCTTCCCAAAGGTAAAGTTCCTATTGGCTGCAGATGGGTCTATAAAGTCAAGTTAAAAGCTAATGGTGATATTGAGAGATTTAAAGCTCAATTAGTTGCTAAGGGCTTTAATCAGACAACAAGTATTGATTTTCATGATACCTTTTCTCCAGTAGTTACAATTGCTACAGTCAGGACAGTTCTCTCTTTGGTTGCACAACACAATTGGTTCATTCATCAGTTAGATGTGTACAATGCTTTTCTCCATGGTGAATTGCATGATGAGGTGTATAAGCAGTTGCTAGAGGGTTTTCCAAGTCAGGGGGGAATGGTATTGTATGTAGACTTGTCAAATCCCTCTATGGTCTTAAGAAAACAAGAAGTCAGTGGAATTTGAAATTGAGTGAGTCACTAGTGCATTCTGGTTTTACTCAGAGCAACCTGGATCATTCTTTATTCATAAAAAAACAAGGGTTAGACATAGTTACAATCCTTGTGTATGTAGATGACATGCTTGTGACTGGTAATAGCTTGAGCCTCATAGAACATACTAAAGCTTCTCTTCAGAAAGTATTTAAAATCAAGGATCTTGGTAATTTAAAATTCTTTCTTGGCATGGAATTTAGTAGATCTACCAAAGGTATTCTTATGAATCAAAGGAAGTATGTATTGGAAATTATCTCTAATTTAGGGTTAGGAAGTGCAAAACCAACTATGACACCCCTTGAAATGAATATGAAGTTAACGACACTGGAGTTTGATCAAGTCACAGGAGAATCAACAGATGAACCTTTTGAAAATAGAGAGCTATATCAGAGGTTGATAGGCAAAATGTTGTATTTAACACTGACAAGGCTAGACATTGCATTTTCAGTCCAAACACTTAGTCACTTCCTGCAACAACCAAAAAGGTCGTATTGGGATGCAGCTGTGAGAGTAATGAATTATGTGAAGAGAGAACAAGGACTTGGAATCTTGTTAAGCAGGAAGATATCAAACAAGCTAAATGTATATTGTGATGCAGACTGGGCTTCATGTCCCTATACCAGAAGGTCAGTTTCAGGTTTTTTAGTCATGGTGAATCACTATTGTCGTGGAAGTCGAAGAAACAAAATGTAGTCTCCAGAAGTTCAGCAGAAGCTGAATACAGGAGCATGGCTAATGCCGTTTCAAAACTAGTATGGATCACTGCATTATTAAAGGAGCTGGGAAGTAAAATTGTGGAACCAATTATTGTGTTTAGTAACAGTAGAGCAGCATTTCACAGATAGCATCCAATCCAGTGTTCCATGAGAGGACTAAACACATAGAGATTGACTGCCACTTTATCAGACAAAAATGATAAGAGAACAACTTGCAGACATACTTACTAAGGGCTTACTTCGGTTGCAACATGAAAGCTTACTAGGCAAGCTTGGGGTGTTAAATGTCTTTGCACCCACCAGCTTGAGGGGGAGTAATGAGTTAGGAATTACTTGATTAATAAGTAGTTAAACAACTAAGGTGTTAGTTAGTTGGATAAACAGTGATTAGTTAGGAAACAGTTAGAATAGAAGCTTCCAGAAGTTCTATATAAACAACACTATTGCATTATAATGAACTAATTTTTTGGCCTCTTTACACTGAAATAATATCTCACTTTCTCTTCTCTTATTTGCTGAGCCATATCTCAATATCAATGAAAGCTTATATTGAACAATTGCATAGATTCTAACAGAGTTTTTTTCTGCTCCTTATGACTAATAGGACCTAACTTCAACTTGGGGTATATTGCTAATTACTGTTCTTGATCTTTGTAGGTTGCTTCCAAGCTCAAATCATTTAAATTTTAAAATAAAATTACTATTTTTTTTTGTTATTTATAGAGTGGTATTTTCCATCCTTGTCAAATAAAGTAGAGGAGGAGAACTAGAAGAGAGAAAGAAAAAGAGCAAAGGAATGACAAGTCTAATGGGGGAAAATGACTGACACATTGACTACCTTCGATAAACGAAAAAAATTCAACTGGTCTAACCAATCCCTAGGGCGGACCCCAACTGAAAGGCACTAGACGAACTAACGGCAAGCTAGATAAAAAAAATCAGCTGGCCCTATGTGTAAAACCTTCTCGGGGGAGAGTCCTTCTTTAATGAGAATAAAGAAAGTTTTTGGGAAGGACAAGAAAGGAACTCGCACTTTAATTTGACACCAAGGGTTAAGAGTTGATTGTTGGCGACGATGACTTGGTGAAGGGAATATATAAGAGATATTCACCGGCACTTGATATAAATATCATCAAAGACTTTATGGCAATGAATGCAACAACGTTCACTCAAATGCCGCTATATTTTTAGGGTAAATACATTTGATGTATAATGCATATGTATTTTTAAGCAAAATATCAACACTGCATATGTATTTTTATGCTAAAAAGCATTTTGATGTATAATCCATATGTATTTTTAAGCAAGATATCAACACTACATATGTATCTTTTGTAACTAAAATCTCACAATAAAATGTAGAACTACATAAAAAACTCAAATTTATCTTTAATTCAAATTCTCATTTATAATGATAATAAATGAACACATATTAAAATATATATTAGTTATGATCAAGGTGTATTTTTGAAATGCTTAATTTTAACACTGCATATATATTTTTAGGGTAAATACATTTGATGTATAATGCATATGTATTTTTAAGCAAAATATCAATACTGCATATGTATTTTATAACTAAAATCTCACAATACAAAGTAGAACTTCATAAAAAACACAAGTTTATATTTAATTCAAATTCGCATTTATATTGATAATAAATGAAAACATATTAAAAAATATATTAGATATGGGTCCAGATGTATTTTTGAAAATGCTTAATCTTAACACTGCATATGTATTTTTAGGATAAAAACTTTTGATTGATACTGCATACGTATTTTTAAGCATAATATGAACACTACATTTGTATTTTTTTAACTAAATCTCACAGTAAAATATATAACTGCATAAAATACTCAAATTAAACTTTAATTCAAATCAAAATTAGACCCAATTCAAATCAGAATTAATTTCATTCAGTTAAAAAATAAGTACTATTATAACCTACAATTAGAACCACTTCAAACATAAAAAATAGTTTGTACAATCAAAACCTACATTCATACACCAGTTTCTCTAACTGTACAAAGTAATAAATCCATCAATCATCATACATCAAAAACTTCAGTAACACTAGTTATTCTACTTTGCCTTGTAGGCCTCAAGGGTGCTTCGACACCACTATGAGCATTTGCTTCTTGTTTTCGGATCCCATAGTCCCACAAAAGTGCAGCATATCTTGTACGGAAGTGCGTTGGGGTCGAACTCAATCACAATAACTTTGTGACCATAAGAAAGGCACTCAACATATGTAACCATAAAGAGACCACAATCCCTACAAAAACAAGGAAAAAAATATTTACTTATAAGTAAAATATTTTTTGTACAAACATTCAATTTTGGTATATGTAAATTAAAAACTTACAAACTTACAAACTAACATGCAATATGCGATTAATAGTTACCTGAAAGAGAGGAAGTAAATCATTATCACAGATAGTGCTAGAATCGTGTAAAAGGAATAAAATTTGAAGTGGGAGAGATCGTTAATGGTGAAAGAAAAGGAATAAAAAATTTAAATTAAGGAAAGAGAAATAAGAATGGCGTGAAAAGGGGATTTTAGCACAGTAACTTTCTTAGGGGGCAAAAAATAGGGGACCACTTAAAATAATGTAACAGATACTACATAATGTAATTAGGATAAAGTGTTTCTATTTTTTGTAATTTAATACTTAAGTATGCTACTATAGGTAGTTTTCCCTTTACTATTTTTACTCTAGAGAAAATTTAAAGAAACCATATCTTACACCCGACCCATGATAATTCTATAATTATTAAATGATAAGCTTGAAAATTCATGGTGCTTTTCAAATTCATTATTTCACAAAAAGAAAATCTCCGGAGGTGGATTTACACTTTCCGAATTTTGGTGTTAAAAAGCACTTAAACCCCAGGACGAATTTGTTTTTAAAAAATTACTGACATTAGGTGTATGTGTATAGAAACTTAATTTCTTTTTTTTTAAAAAAAATAAAATAAACTCCATATCCCCTCAATTCTAATAAAAGAAACCAAATGCACACACAACAAAGAAAGAACAAACGAAATACTCGTAAGTAGGCAGTGGAACTGAATTGCTTCTTCGTTATTTTTTTGGTAAGTTTCAAAAATAGCAACTGTTTGGCACAAAATTCATATTTCATAACCACACTTTATAATATTATTATTTATAATCGATGTATTTGATTCACATTTATTGTATTTGCATTACTTAATAATCTGTATGTATAAAAAACATAAATACATTAGTCACATTTAATTTTTTTTTTTTTTTTTTTTCAAAAAATATGATTACATTAAATACAAGCCATGAATAATCACTACAAAAAAAAATGTGTTTTAGCCACGTGCAAAACCGTGGCTATCTGGTACCAAAATCGTAGCTAAATAGTTTAGCCACGGTTCATTAGCCACGGTTAAAGGTGGGTCCAACAGGGGCGTGGCGAGTAAATTAGCCACGGTTTTATCGTCCGTGGTAACATTGCATTAGCCACGGTTTTCGGGTACATTTAGCCACGACCATTCCATGGGTAATTTGTTCAAATTTTGTGCTATCATATCAGTTTGCCACAGTTATAACCGTGGCAAAAATGCCTTGTTTTTAAGAAATATACATTTTTTTCATACAAATTAGCCACGGTTTTAACCGTGGCAAAAAAGTATCCAACTTTTTAAGAATATATATATTTTTGCATAAATTTGCCATGATTTAATCATGACAAAAGTGCCAGCTCTCTTTAAATATATATATATATATATATGATAGTCTGATACTAATTTCTAAATAATGATAGACATTCACTTACACATTATCCACTATACACAAGATTGATATTAATAGTAACATAATAATCAAAGTTCTGATAGTGTTCAATATATTGGCACAAAAGATAAGGTCCAAACCTTAAATATTCATAAAAAATACCATAAATACTAATGTTAAAGAAACACCAAAATATACTAAAGCCTAAGAATATTACTGCTTGAGCTACCAAGATTCACATGACTATTTCTAGACATTCCAAAAGCTTTTGAAGGACAAACATTTCCACCTAAACCACGCACATGTCCAGAATATTTAGATCCAAACACTTTTTTAATGGCGTCATTAGGATGAGCTAGTATCTTCAAAGGAACACCGTAACTGATAGCAAGTTCCTGATCTTTAGGTAGATGCTCCGATATTTTATCCAACAAGCAAAATAGATAAATGAGACATCCTCGTACCAATAAGACTTCTCTATAATAGAGTTGGGTATTAATTCAAGCAATTGTCCATCATATATAGAGACGTATTAATTCAAGCAATTGTCCATTAAATATAGAGAAGCTTCAATAACAACAAAAAATCTAGTATACTCCCACCAAGTGGGGTCTGGGGTGGGTAAAATATACGCAGTCCATACCGCCACCTCTGAAGAAATAGAGAGGTTGTTTCCGATAGACCCCCGGCTCAAGATAAAGAATAGTCTTCAACTAGAACCGAGCTTATAAGTAAACTAATAACAATAATATTGTCATAAATATACAGATATACCAGCAAGGAATTTAATCTGAGGAATGGACAAGAATGATTAAACAAATGATGTTCAAGCAGGCAATCAACAATTGATGTCGCTAATGTACAGTTTTGAGCATGTGCCACTTATACATGGTATCATACTATCACTTACTTGCATCATCCTTACTTCACATAGAAAATTTTAGAGTCACCTAATTAACTTCATCCTTGCCTTGTACACTACATAACTTTTAACCTTGTAGGAAGTTTGGAAAGTTTCCTTTATTCTTGACATACCAATAATTGTATAAGCAAGAGTTCTAACATATAAAATATATATCCATCAAACAATAAATACATCAAAGATAACAATCAGCCCACAACGGTATCTGTATATATGGAATGAATCAGTGAATGAGGTCATCTAGTTAAGATCTTAAGATTAGTGAATGAGCACTACTTTGGTATGATTTTTCAAACATAAATTTGATTCTAATTATTGACTGCACCTCATAGGGATCTATCTATCTATCATACAACAAGGATTTGACAGCACCTTTTCCTCAGTCTATTGGAAAATTGACAAATCTATCAAATTTGTAAGTAAATGTGAATAAGCATTGAACATGAATTCACTTACAAGATAATCTCATGATAATTTGCTGATCTTTTCTTGATTTCATGACAGTATCTTTGTTGGTTATGGATTTTCTGGATCCTTAACCAACGACATAGGAAATCTGACTCGACTGGTTTCTTTGTAATCATTCTGTGGTACTTTTTGTACCTTAATGCAAACTTTTTGTGCTACCAGATTTTGGTCCATCTCTAGACAGGCAATGCACTTCTAAACAGAGAAAGAGTTCACGAGGAGTTCAATCCATACTGTTTTTCTTGTGTTTATACATTATCATATCTGAATAGTTATGTTTACTAAATCTATCTGTCTTCCAATCGTCTTCTGTATACACTCTAAAACAACCCCATTCTGTATTATGCAGATCTTAGTACAGGGATACAGTGAAGTTCAACTCAAGGAATGTTCATTAGAATGAAGATTAAATACACTAGGCGTCACAATAATAAAAATTGATTGTACTAGAAATTGATACTGCATTTCCAGTACACAAGTTTATACTCCTTCTACATCAATTTAGTTGACTATGTTTATAAAATGACTGTGTTATTTGGTGGTTTTTGGAATAGTACACTATTCAAAGGGAAGCCCGGTAAACTAAAGCTCCCGCCATGAGGTAGAGAGGTTGTTCCCGATAGACCCCGGCTTAAGACAAAAATAGCTCATTAAGGATAACAAACAAACTATGAACAGCAGAATAACCTGGATATAAGTTTTTGTTGATTTTATAATTTGTAAATTCTTAGCTCCTATAAGAGCTGAAATTCAGACAAATAAAAACATTAGTTGTTAAGTAAAGTATGCCACCATCGACTGAGCATGTGATTTATCCACACACCAAAAAAAAATGCAAATCACATGTTCAACCTACTCAAGTACATTGCACACTCCAAATTACAGAACAGTAACTTCTGAGAACGATCTATCTATTGATAGTTCTACACTGCAATAATCAGAAAAACAAGGAACCAAATATACTTTGTTCTGGTCTTGAACATCAAGCATCTAGTTCATGCGGAGTTTAAATAAGTCGTTCAAGTATAAAATGCTTAACATTGGCGAAAGGAATTGATCAAACAAAACCTTTGAGCTAAGCATCTGTAAGGGCCAAAACAGGCAAAAGAACTTTGCACATAGGTACAGTTTGGTGTGTTATCTTCCGCAATGTGGCTTATTCAGTACATGAAGTAACGTGAATTCGTGGTCAACTTTAATCATTATAATAATTTCCACTAAAATAGGTCTGATTTATCGATAATAAGAAAACCCGCAAAATATGGTAGCTTAATCAGTAATTTATCGCTAAATAACTGTCGTTGAAAGTAATTAATTTTAGCGCCAATAATATAAGCATTTACCAAACATCCAATATAAATGCCACTAAACTCTTTAACAACATTAAATGCAATGACCTTAACTTAAATGGCATTAAATATTTTTGTTGTAATATTTATTGCCGCAAAATATCTCTTTTGTTGTAGTTGGTAGTCAGTAACCACCATATACCTAGCACGACATATGATAATATACAAACAAGCATACAACGATTTTCTTTTGAGATTTGTAATATCTAGATACATGTTAAAGAAGAGAGCAACACCATTCAAGATTTCAAGGATAACAAATACATGTTAAATGTTAGAGAAGAGAACAACACTATTTAAGGATAACATCAACATGACAATGGATAGATAACATAACATATATAATTAACATTACTGGGTTCAAATGAATCATAACCGATGATAAAATAATAAATAATGACTCTAACAACACACACTCACATCATGCAAATGATAAAATCAACATGACAACATGGAACATAACTAAACTTATAGGGTTCGAATGAATCAAAACAGATGATGAACATCATCGGATGACTCAAATAAGATATTTGTAATAAAAAGTATTTTAGTGTTTTTTTTGTGATAATTGAACAAAATTAAATCATTATGTTTATATTACAAAAGATAATTATGTGCTTTAAGTACCACAAAAAAAGAATTTAGATTTTGTGCATTGTCAGTTGACAAAATATTTTACACTATCAGGTAAATTTGACTTGCTATTGCAGGTTATTTAATTTTTTTTATTTTTATGTAAATAGTTGTATAACCTGCAATAACAGATCAAGCTAACTGATAGTGCAAAATATTTTATTCACTAACTATGCACAGAACTTAAACGCATAAAAACATGATTATCCTAAAATGATTAATCGGGGCACAAAGCCACTAACATTTAAAAAGTTGGCCAATTTTTTTTAAAAAATTGTTTTCTTCTTACAAGGACTTTGTTTAATTATTCTTATTTTTTATGGTAGGATTTGGATTTTCAATCCTTTTAGGTCCTCTTCCAGTAACTTTACCTTGACATACATTATTTTGCATATTATTTCACGCACAATAGCAGGGTAGTCATTTAAACTGTCGGTGTATATTGGTCAAGCCTTTTTTCTATTGTATGTGTTGTCCAGTATTATGCCAAGTATGTATCGTAAGTGCAGTTTAATAGTGGAAAATTTTTGTAAATTTTTTCATTAGATTATGTGACTTACGTATGTATTGTCGTTTGGTTGAAAGTAATTTATCTTGTAATTAACTATGCAAGATTAGGTATTCCACCCCTAAGGTCGGATTAATAACACTACAATTATGGAATAAGTTATCTCATGCATTTTATCTCAATTAAATATGGGATAAATTGATCCTACCATTAAACCCAATATTAATTATCTCTAATCCCTTATACCAAACGAGCTCATACACTAATCATAGTGTTGACTGTACTCTACTACTTTCCATTTTTACCATGGATTTTTGGAATTCCTGTAGAATATTATTGCAATGGTCAAATCATTTTTTTTATGTATTCAACAATCTAATGCTCTTTATCATGGTTAGTATTAAGATATATTCTCTTAATAATATTTCCTTAATAGGACCACTAAAATAGGTCTTATTTAACGGTAGCTTTACCAGAAATTTATCGCTAAATAAAAAGTCGTTGAAAGTAATTATTTTTGGCGGTAATAGAATGAGCATTTACCTGCATTTGATATAACTGCCACTAAAGACGTTAACGCCATTCAATGACCTTAACATAAATGCCGTTAAATATTTTTGTGGAAATATTTATTTACGCTAAATATATCTTTCGTTGTAATGGTAGCCAGTAGTAGCCACTGTATACCTAGCACGACATATGATAATATACAAACGGGCATCTATCGATTTTCTTTTGAAGATGTGTAGTATCTAGATATTTGCTGTTAAATAAGAGAGCAACACCAATCAAGTATAAAATCAATATAACAATAAACTAATAACATAACATATATATATAACTAATATTAATTGGTTCGAATGAACCATAACTGATGATAGAACATCATAAGATGACTCAAACGATGCACTGACACCATTCAAATGACAAAAACAACACGACTATGGACTGATAACATGACTCGAAGGACACACACTAACACCATTCAAATGATAAAATCAACATGACAATGGGCTGACAACATGACACAATAGCTAAACTTGTAGGGTTCGAACGAACCATAAGACAGATGATAGGACTGACTCAAATTATAAGACATGACACACTGGGGATAACTCAAATGACACGATAAACCTAGATGCGCGCTTATTACTCATGTTCCTTCCACAATGCGCGACTTAGGAACGACAGTTGAACTAGTAGGGAACTGCAGAAGAAGTAGATCCACCATCCCTAATTAGGAAAGGGTGCACCAACATTGGGTCCACGTGAAGAACTTTCCCCATCACCACTAGTAGGAGACAAGGAACTTCCAAGGGAGAGAAATGGGAGTGGAGCATCACTCCCCATTTGTTGAAGTTCTGCCTCGAATTCAACTTTTCGCTTTTGAGCTTCTAATGCCTCCTTCAATTGTTCAAGTTGGGAGAGGCTAAGTCCTTCAATAATCGGATATTCGCACACACGATTGTAGGCTCCCCTCCTAGATTCAAGTAGGGATTCCCCTACAGCTCTCTCCTTCCGGAGAGACTCCTGCAAGTCCATGACCTCCTTATTGAGCCCACGTTGACCTTGATTCCTATAAGAAGTACCTTTTAGTCGAGTCATCCCCTTTGATTCCTATAAGAAGTACCTTTTAGTCGAGTCATTTCCATTGATTCCTAGAAGACATACCTGTTAGTCGAGTCATCCCCTTTGATTCCTAAAAGACGTACCTTTTAGTCGAGTCATCCCCTTTGATTCCTATAAGACGTACCTTTTTAGTCGAGTCATCCCCCTGGATTCCTATAAGACGTACCTTTTAGTCGAGTCATCCCCCTTGATTCCTAAAAGACGTACCTTTTAGTCGAGTCATTTCCTTTGATTCCTAGAAGACGTACCTTTTAGTTGAGTCATCCCCTTTAATTCCTATAAGACGTACCTTTTAGTTGACATTTTAGTCGAGTCATTCCAATTAAATCATATAAATTGCATTTCTTTATTTGGGATAATTTTCTTTTCAGTTTTGATGTGATTTCAGGAGCATGCCCGAAGCACAGGGCGAATAAATGGAAAACCAAGAAACAAGGTGAAGAAATTGAAAGTTAAACAAATTGAAAAATAGCAAGTCAGGAGCCCGCCAGCAGAACAGGGTGAAGAAATTTAAAGCATAGCAACAAGTTGATGAAATAGCAAGTCAGGAGCCCGCCTGCAGAACAGGGTGAAGAAATTGAAAGCATAGCAACAAGTTGATGAAATAGCAAGTTAGGAGCCCGCCTGCAGAATAGGGTGAAGAACTTGAAAGCATAGCAACAAGTTGATAAAAATAGCAAGTCAGGAGCCCGCCTGCAGAACAGGGTGCAGAAGTTGAAAGCATGGCAACAAGTTGATGAAATAGCAAGTCAGGAGCCCGCCTGAAGAATAGGGTGATGAAAGTCGAGTCAAGAACCAACAGAAGCTGTATAGATAGGATTTTTGTAATTTTAATTATGTTTTAACTTGTAATTTTCATTTTTTGATGTAATGACAGAGCCGCGGACCGAAACCTCGATGGAACCTCACTCGACTCTCCAACTCAGTATAGTCCACTTCTCTTCCAATCCTTTGAAATACCCATGACTTGATTCTCTTGTAATTTGGGTAGGAAGGATGTCTTAAGTCAAGACCCGGTTGTCCTTCTTCCTTCTGTTTCTTTCTTTGAATAATGGTCGGGTCAAAATTTGGTCTCGTTGTCTACTTCTTTGTCCGAAAAACACTGTGTGTTTACATTCAAAGGGGGCATGATGTAGACACCTAATTTTGTCCCTCCCGAAGTCTAATTTTATTCATTTTTAGTTCACCTTACCATGTGTCCAACCCCATGTAATTATATCCCACCAAAATACAAAAATAAACAAAAAAATACCTTTAACTAATTTATCATATCCTAACAACATATCCAATCAAAAGTTTCCACCTACCCTAACTACCCATGTGATTCCCACCCTCCTTTTTCTTGTCCACAAAGAAAGAATATATGGGGGACCCACCAAAATTCCCATATGATAACAAATCCATGCTCATTATAAAAGAAAAATCTAAGAAGAAAAAGGGGGCTCATTCTTTGATCATCATCTTCTCCACAATAACAAGAATCACCAAATAATCTTCCTCACAAGAACAAGAACAACAACGAAAAAAAAAAAGTAACCGGTGAACAGTGACCGGTAAACAGTGACCGGCGAACAGTGACCGGTGAATAGTGACCGGTGAACAGTACTGGTGAACAGTGACCGTGAACAGTGACGGCATGAAAAGTGATGGTGAACGGGTCATTATTTGTCGAGTTGGATTATTGGTGTTAAGGTTCGGCTCGAGATTTCTGGGTGCGGACTCTCTTTATTGGAATAACATTGAGTTTGAAAGCTTCAAATTTAAGGTCCAATTCTTTCTTCTCTTTTATTTAATTGTTATGTGATTGTGATTGCGTGTGATTTGATACCGTGGTTTGTTTGTTGATGTGAACTGTTGGTGACATTTGGGTGTGCTGATGTGCTAAGCATGATTGGTGATTTTTCGTTATTCTCGATTGGTGGATTGTGTATTGAAATGGGTTAATCACGTGGTTAAAAATGAATTAAGGTGGAGATTAAAAATGGAGGAAAATGAATATAGATTAATTTTGATGTATTGATAATGTTAAACATGATAGAATTGTGATATTTTGAACTTGGTAGGCAAACGTAGGCCGGTTAGGCAAATTTAGGAATAACGATTTATTGGAGAGTTTGAATATGTGTGTGAATGGTACTTTCTACTTTATTGCACGAAAATTTTAAATTGCACTCATTTGGCCGGGGAATGCCCCGAAGGATTTGTATTGATTTATCCGGGGAATGCCCTGAAGTAGCATGTACGCAAAGGAGGCTCGTGATCAAGGCCCGGAACGTCGGGTGGAGTTTAGTTTAGGATTAGTTTAGAATAGAATAGGTTTTATATTTCAGCACCTCTTTTATTTTGGATTGTATAATTTGGACTGAACATTATTTTTGTTTGTTTTGAATTTTGTGTGATTTATTTGTTTGCTTGTTTTGTGTGTTTATGTGGTTTGTACATTTGTAATGTCAAATTAGCCGATACACTCCACCAAGCGACCGTGGTCGAACCACGGGATCAAGGAGTGCCTAACACCTTCCCCTTGGTCAACAGAATTCCTTAGCCGGAATCTCTGTTCGTAAACCGGTTTAAAGAGTCAAATGGTTTCGAAAAGGATTTTCCAATGGTGACTTGGCACACCAGATTATGCCAAGTGGCGACTCTGATTTTTAATGTAAAAACAATCTTTTTTCGGAACCAATCTTCATTTTGTCACTTTAATAAAAAACTCTTTCAAACCTTAAAATACATATCTTTTTTTTGAGTCGAAAAAGGTGAGTGACAGCTCTGGCGACTCTGCTGGGGACTATTTCAGAACCCGAGCTTTTTTTTGGAGTCGTATAGGCTTTGTTTGGCATTACGAGTGTATAAGCATTGTTTGTGATTTTTGTTTGTGTTTTCACTTTTGTGCATTTTCGTGCTCTTTGTTTACAGTATTTATCCTATGTGTTACCGCTTTATATCTGGCATTATTTGCATAACCAGAGTCAATTCTTTTCGCAACAAGTCTCGGAGTGCACGTCGTGCGCATGAACTCTAGTTGAGTCACCTTTATTTTAGGGGGGGAGCCGTTGGATGTATGGAGTAGGTGGAAAGCAAAGCAGCCACTATCGACCATATGCTCCCCCAAACGGCCTTGTTAGTAAACCACAACGTAGGTCAGCCTTTAGGTCATTCTTATGTGCATCATATTGAGACCTAGCGGGGCCCACTTGGTCCTTTGTAGGAGACTCACCTCTAACGCATCCCTACGTGTTAAATGATGCATCTTTTAGGGTAATGGGGTCATTTGATGGACTGATTTGGTGAAAACATGTGTTAGAAGTAAGGTGCGTAGGCAAGAACTATTGAAAAAAATTGAGAAAAAAGTGAAGTGAGTCGAAAAGAAGAAAAAAAAAAGAGTGTCGTAGCTTTTAGTGTTCTTTATGGGTTTTGTTCTTCACAATCCAAAAATTCAAAAAAAAAAGATTTTAACCTTTTGCACTCATTTCTCAAAAACGAAAATATCAAAAAGATTTTTCATTTGTCTCCTTTAGCATGCATTCATAATTCGAAATTTTCAAAAAAAAAAACTTTTTTAGCAGTTTTTATAAAAGAAAATGCAAAAAATGGTAGAAATTTGTACATTTCATGTAATGAAAATACCAAAAAGATTTTTTTTTTCCTTCATAATTGTTGGTGTCAGTTTAGTTGTAGTGTCAAATTGAAAACTCGAAAAAAAAAAGATTTTGTTATGTTGTTCATCGTATGTCTTTGGGCGTGTCTCAAGTCAGGGTGCAATCCGTTATTTAATCATTAATTGTCCAATCTGGACGAACTACGCACCCCTGATTCTCCTCTCTCGGGAGTGAGATACGTAGGCAACCTATTTTAGGTTCGGGGATCTTATTTCAAAAATTCAAAAAAAAAAAATTCTTCACTCTTCATTTAGAGTAGGTGTCTCATGTACATCTTTAAAAGAAAGCAAAAAAATATATTTTCCTTTAATAGGTTCAAGTTTCATTTTCGTATGAAATTTAAAATCGAAAATCCAAAAATATTTTCTTCGGTAACCATAGATTTCATGTTGTACAGGAATCTGAAAAATTCAAAAAGATTTTCTTCACTCTTCACTTAGAGTAGGTGTTTCATATACATCTCTAAAAGAAAACTACAAAAAGATTTTTCTTTAATAGTTTCAAGTTTCATTTTCCTATGAAATTCTAAATCGAAAACCCAAAAAGATTCTTCTTTGGTAATCATAGATTCCATTTTTGTACAGGGAGTTTAAACCTAAAAAATGCAAAAAGATTTTCGTCAATTCTTTTGATAATTTGTTATTTTCTTTTCTTTTTAAAGTTTCAAGAAAAAGAAAAAAAAAAATTTAATTGGCCATTTTGGCAAAACTTCACGAACTACGCACACCTAATTCTCCCCTTTCGGGGGTGAGATACGTAGGCGCCCTTCTAGGGTTCGGTGATTTTTCTTCAAGAGAAAAAAAAAGAAGAGGTTTTGAAGAAAAAAAAAATGTTGAACTCTAACATATTTGTTATCTCTTGTTCAGTTAGTTTAAGGTGGTTGGTTTGTGGTTTCCTGGATGGTCCTCCATATCACACCAAATCCAAGGAAGGGTTAGTTGTGTCCAACAAGGATATAGAGAGTGGCATCATGGATGAAACAAAGAGTCGGGAAATTGAGAGTTTAAAGGAAGAGAATTTGAGACTGAGACAACAAATGATAGGAATGTACCGAGCTTGGGCCAGTGGGCTGCCTCCACCTCCGTTCCCCACTTTTGACCCTGCAAATACCTTGAGTCTTCAACCAAAATCGCAAAGTCAGTTTCCTACTGTTGTTGATGCACTACAACATGCCTCAGAATCCATTCCACGTCAAATGCACCTCAATACTTCCACCACTCTTTCTTTATCTCCTCAGTATAAGTCTACCACATTCACAGCACCACATATCGTCTGTGCTTTTGTTGCTCAACCTTCTACTAAGGCTTCCACTTTGTCTATCAATCCAACGATTGTGATTTCCCAGTCCACTAGTGACTCCACGTTCAATACTATTGATGATCATTGGTATACTCTTGAGCCTACAGTTAAGTTAAGTGAACCTCCAAAATTTCTTACTAAGAAGCCTAGCATGCAAAAAGAGCCAGAGAAAATGGTTGGGAAAGTGAAGAGTGTAGAAAATGATATGAAAAATTCCCCTGAACTTATGGGCTATGAAGATGTTTCATATAAAAACTGGGGCATGTCTTCAATTGTTAACCTTCCTCCCAACTTTGAGATATCAAAATTTGGGGAGCCTGATGGACAGAAGGATTCTGTGAAATATTCGGGACGACATTGCAATCAACCAAGGGAAACTGAAGGAAAGAAGAAGGAAAACGCACCTATTTTCATGACAGGGCCAAAGCAGAGTTTGAGAGGTTCAACCCACCAATACTGTCAGCCTCAATACCGAGTGTACATATCAGATCCACATAACCACTTGCAACAAGGTTTCTTTCTCCAAAATTAATGTTGGGCGTATTTATACGTCTAAGCACCATAATTTACCCATGTTTTGGCTAAGTTTTGAGGATAAAATATATAATTCTTGCACTTTTAGTCCATTTTCCTTTAAGTGGGCTGACCTATGTGATTAGTATGTTTTTCAGGTACTAATGATGAAGATTTCAGCACTTTGTGGACCTGTGGGCAGCAAAGGAAAACTTCACATAAGAGGGAAGGCAGCTTTTGGACTGAATGTGATGCATGGGAACTTTCTCCCGGGCAAACCTAGTATTTTTAAATACTTAAGGATGCAGTAGCAACTTATTAGACAAGGATGCTATTAAAAACCTTATTGCTGAATTTTTCAGCATCATTAAGAATTATCATTCGACATTATTGACAATTGACGTTGGAGATTTTATACGAGTTTTTGAGAACAGAAAACGACTCACTTGAGAAACGGAGAAAGAAAACACGTTTCATCTCCATAGCCGAGATTTCTCTAAGTTTTGGTATGATGATGATGTCTACTTTGATTTCCGTTGTATTCATGAGTAGCTAAACTTATCTGTTAGGGTTATGGAAACCTTGTAAGATACTATCTATTGCTATGAGTTTGTGAATTCTTGATGTGTTATGCTACTTATATCATTAGTCTCTTCGTTTTGATTGAATTCTTATGGTTGCAAACATAGAGAATACGCCATTATAGCATTAACTTGTTCGAGAGAAAAGTTGCATGTTTGGAAAAGAGAGTGTGACAAGGAAATAGGGTTTCCAACCCCTATTTACACGTTAATGCCTTAACCGGATTAACTTCTTGGAGAATTTGTACCATTTGTTATACACTATAGGCTCGAGAGAGCTAAAGCAAAATAAATCCTTGATGGTTGAGAAACACTTGGATTTAGAATTAGAATGCGATTCTCTATAAGTGCATGCATGTCTAAATTCCGCGTTACTCATAGTTAATAGAGAAGTATAACTTATAAGGTGGACATAACCCTAACTTATCAATCTCTGTGATTAAATCTTACTACGCAAATCGTTCCATTCTTACATTGATAATATTAGTTCACTCCTAACCCAAAACCCCCTTTTTCCTTGGAATTTTCGACCAACAGTCTGCTAATAATTGCAACACTTAGTGACCAGAGTATTCCCTGTGGGATTCGACACCCAACCCAGTTGGGTTCTATATTTGACAGTGACTGATTACACTTTCTAACGAGAGTTGTAATTTGGGCGTATCAAATTTTGGCGCCGCTGCCGGGGAATACAGTTGTCAACTAAGTTTGTGATAGTTAATAGACCCTTTGGTCAAAGATTCTTGAATTTTACTTTTTGTTTGTTGCTTTTGTTTGGTTCAGGTTTATTGGAGTGCATGCCAAATACACGAAGTTCTGGTCAACCATTATTACCTATAAATCCTGAACCACATCTTATTGGCAGAATGGATACGCAATGAAACCTTGAACAGATGGCTGCTCAACAGGAGCAGGAAAGATTAGTTGCATTGGCAGCTGCTCAAGTGCATCAACAGAATATTGATAACCCAGGTCGGGCAACAAATCTTGATGAAGAGGACCTGGGTGATGATAAGTTATTAAATCCAAGGCGTGCTGGTGAGGTGGCAGCACCTGTGAACAGGAGAGATCGTCAAGCTAGAATGAGACCTGAACGCCGAGCTGTGCAGGCCCCTTTCGATGATGATGATGACGATTTGGATGCGGCTGGTGCCACAGGGGCTATTATTCCTCCACCCTTAGCACCCGAAGCCAAGTTCAATATCACCAGCACCATGATCCAGCTATTACAACTCAAAGGGTTATTTGGTGGACTTGCAGGCGATGATCCGAATATGCATCTGATCAACTTTATCTCAACATGCAAGTCGTTTGACAATCCAGGAGTTAGACAGAATGCAATTCGACTGCGCTTATTTCCATTGTCTCTATCTGGAGAGGCATCTCTATGGTTGAACGGGCTGACTCTTGACTCTATTACTAATTGGAGGCAACTGAAAGACGTTTTCCTAGAAAGATTCTTTTCGCCATCCAAGAGAGCACAGTTACGAGATGAGATCAATAATTTTCGACAGCTTCTAATTGAAGCTCTCCACGAAACATAGGAGAGGTTCAAGAAGAAGCTTATGCGGTGCCCAAATCATCAGATGACCAACATCCACTTGATGGAAATATTATATAGGGTGTTGAACTCGGTGACTAAGCCAGTGGTTGATAATGCTACAGGTGGGTCATTCATGGACCTTACTTTTATTGAGGCTGGTGATATGTTGGATCGTATGACAAAGAAGAGTAGAGCTTGGCATACCAGTGATTCTGAGGTAGCAAGCTCTACTGTATCTACTGGCATGACAGCAGAACAGAGGCAAAGAGAAGAGGAACGTGACCAAGATATAGCTCACATGAAAATGCAGATGGACCTTCTTACCAAGCATTTATTATCAGGGAAGATAGAAAAGGTCAAGGTTGGTGTATCACAGGGTAGAGATAAATCCGATTCTGAGGAGGAAGCGAATTATTTGAATTATCAGGGGGGTTTCCAAGGCAATGCCTAAGGAAACCAAGGTCGGAACTATTATGAAAAATCCGGATTCAAGAATAAGACTAACAGGTGTGGTTTGTATGTTCCTCCTGGAAATCGTGAGGCGGCGGCATCTGGCTCTGGAAAGATGTCCATGAAAGATATGATGGCTAAGTTGTTGAAAGGAGTGGAGGCAACCAACACGGGAGTAACTGAGGTAAAAATGATTTGTCCTCAATAAATCATTTGGTTGATTCGTATTCCATTTCAATAAAATAGCTGGAACAACAATTGAGTTAACTATCAGCGGCACTCAATCAAAGAAAAGTTGGTACCTTACCTAGCGACACTGTGCAGAACCCAGGGAATGATGGATCATGTATGGCTATTACTACCAGGAGTGGTAAGGTGTTGGAAAATCCATCCAAAGGCAAGCAGGTGGTTGATATTACAGAAGAGAATGTTATTGAAGCATATTGTGATGATTCTGTAGAAGCTGAAAATCAGAATGAGAACGTTCATGACAGTACACCTAGATGTCACCAGCCTGAAAAGATTGATAATTGGAAGCAAGATAAAAAGGAAGTGGTGGAGAAAACTCTTCCAAGTCCAC
Source organism: Capsicum pubescens (assembly GCA_030864215.1). Classification (NCBI taxonomy): domain Eukaryota; kingdom Viridiplantae; phylum Streptophyta; class Magnoliopsida; order Solanales; family Solanaceae; genus Capsicum; species Capsicum pubescens. The sequence goes on along the minus strand of CM061545.1, from coordinate 267,978,629 downwards.
CACCACCTTTTCCTCAGAGACTGAAGAAAAAAGATGATGACAGCAGGTTCAGTAAATTCATGACTATGTTGAAGCAGTTGACTATTAATGTGCCTTTGGTGGAGGAACTGGAGCAGATGCCAGGATACGCCAAATTCATGAAGGACCCTTTGACAAAGAAAAGGGCAGCAAGTTATAAACTGGCAGATAATGTTCATCATTGCAGTTCAATTGCCACGAGATCTTTAGTACAGAAAAACGCGGATCCTGGTGCTTTCACTATTCCTTGCAGGGTTAGATCCTTGGATTTTTCTAAGGCATTGTGCGATTTGGGGGCTAGCATCAATTTGATGCCGCTATCTATTTATAAACAGTTCGGGTTGGCCGATCCTACACCAACCAATATACTGCTCATGATGGCAGATAGGTCGGTAAAACAACCTGTTGGTATCTTATAAGATGTACTGGTGAAGGTTTCTTCCTTCATTTTTCCTGCAGACTTTGTTATTTTGGATTGCGAGGTAGATTCTGAAGTTCCCATAATCTTGGGACGCCCTTTCCTCGCAACAGGAAGTGTGCTTATTGATTTACGAGCAAATGAGCATTTATTTTGGATGAATGACGAAGTGGTCCGTTTTGATGTATGCAAATCAATAAAGCAGCCTAAAGATATGAATGTGTTCTCTATAGCTGATGTTTATTATGAGGATGAGAAAGAATTATCTGTAGAGAAGCATCTTACTGTCGAGCCATTGTCTGTTGTACTTTTGAACTTTGAGCATGAGGATGTTGAAGAGTATGAAGAAACTATTCGTGCTCTAACAGGAATGGGGTCCTATTCTCATGCCCCTAAGAAGTTGTACCTTGACCTTAAGAATCGACCGTCACCACCAGCGAAACCATCCATTGAAGAGCCACCAGTGCTAGAATTAAAAGAGCTCCCCAGTCATCTAAAGTATGCGTTCTTGGGAAGTGGGAATACACTTCCGGTTATTGTTGCGGCTGATTTAGGTGAACAACAAGTAACGGCTCTCATCTCTGTTCTGAAGAGGTACAAGAGAGCCATTGGTTGGACTATTGCTGATATAATTGGTATCCCTCCTGGGATATGTATGCACAAGATTCAGCTCGAGAAAGATTGTGTACCCACCATTGAGCACCAACGTCGTTTGAATCCACCTATGCAGGAGGTGGTGAAGAAATAAATTATAAAGTGGTTAGATGTAGGGGTGGTGTACCCAATTTCAGACAGTAAATGGGTGAGTCCAGTGCAATGTGTGCACAAGAAAGGGGGCATGACAGTAGTCGTAAATGAAAAGAATGAGCTAATTCCACTCAGACCTGTCATAGGGTGGAGAGTGTGCATGGACTACCGGAAGCTGAATTCGTGGATGTTAAAGGATCACTTTCCAATGCCATTCATGGATCAAATGCTTGATCGATTAGCAGGGAAGGGATGGTTTTATTTCTTAGATGGTTATTCCGGATACAATCAGATTTGCATTGCTTCTGAAGATCAGGAGAAAACCACTTTTACATGCCCGTATGGTACGTTTTCCTTCAAACGAATGCCATTTGGGCTATGTAACGGACCTGCTACTTTCCAGCGATGTATGATATCCATTTTTTCTGATATGGTTAAGGATAGTCAACTCTTGCTTGATTCCTGGGATACAATTTACTAAGATCACACGTGATCGAGTCTGCTTGGTGTACGCTTTGATGATGAATATTCCCATCAACATTGGTGCGGTTATACGATCGTCAATGCGCAAGGCTAGGCTGCACAAAAGGTCCCATTTCAGTTTTAACAACTTGTTGACTGTGATCTTAAGGAAAGAACACATTGAAGAGGAACCCACGGATCATAAGCTACCATACAACCCGAAGAAGGTTGATTTCACAAAGGTTAAAGAGCCAGAAACTAGTCAAGGCATCAACCTCACCACTGCAGAGAGGCATGCTCGAGATGAAACTTTTTTCCTCCATCTGTATGGCATGACTAGATTTACACTGATAAATGGGGGTCGTCTTCTGACTGATGCAGAGCTTCAGAAGTTGGACTATGATTACCCTCTTAATGAGCATGCGCGGACCATGTATGTAGTGGGGGTACATTTTGAGGAACCTCTCGACGATGACGTGCCAACTGATGATGATCACCGACTTCCAGACTCAGACATGGAGGACAACTCTGATGATGACGACTTTAATGATGATTCCGACGCAGGGGGTATGACCCCAGACATAGAAGAAGAGTCCGACTAATCAGGTTTTCCTTATTTATTTCCACTGAGGACAGTGTGTCCCGTCTAAGTGTGGGGTGCGGGTATATGTCTGTTGTATTGTATTTCTTTGCCTACATTTATTCTTGTTTGTTTGAATTAGTCGTAGTTAGTTAGTGTTCTGATAGACGACATGGTATATTACAACAAGAGTTTGTGCTAAATCATTACTATTGAGTTGTTTAGGCTCTAAGTTGTGACTCACTGTGTGATAAATTGTTGTGGGTTAATTCGTTCATCTGTTGGGTCAAGAATCTATAATGCTCCCAATGAAATTTAGCATGTGCCTTGTGTGTGTGAGGATAGTGTATATTCTTTGTTGTGACTGATGCTAGAACTTGCCTGGTGTGTGTGTGAAGCGAAATAAAGATTGTGAGTGTAGGAGGTGATTTAGGCATTTCTTTGACAGCCCTAAAAGTGTTTACCTTCTTTTTACCTACCTTTGTACATTGTCCTAGTGAACCCCCTTTGAGCCTTTAGCTATTTTTTTTTGGTAGCCTCATATGTAGCCTAATCCATTTTTTTCTTCAAGACCATAATTTGATCCAAACTCCTAAGCGCTTTAAAATTGTAGAATCATGTGGAAAAATAAAATGAGAATGGTGAAAGTGATGCCTCAGGGTGTATTGGTACTTGAAATTGTTGTGAAAAAGAGTGGCTATTATAGGGATGCTTGCTTAATATAAAAAAAAAAGAAAAAAAAATAAAAAAAAATTAGAAAAACAAAAAGATAGTTGTGTTTATGATTGAATAACAAAATGGGTGAAAAGGGGTTGGTAGATGAAAGAGAGGTAGAGTGGTTGTTAAAAGATAGTGTAACTGGCATATTGTAGTGTATTAAAGCGCTTAGGGAACATAGTCACTATTTCTGGCCAAAATAGTCCTACCTGTCCCTTAGCCTACATTACAACCTGTAAAGACCTATTTGATCCTAAACTTAGCAGTCTGATATTAGTAGAGCATTACACTAAGGGCAAGCCTATGGTCATCAGTTGTAATATAAGAATTGTTTGTGAGAGAGAGAGCAAGGAGAGTCTTATACCCATGTTTCGAAAAATGCAAAACTATGAGTGATTATGGGTGATATCTTGTGTGAGCACACATGGTTAATGGTTGTTGGGTAGTTTTATATGTTTCTTTGCGGCTTAACTTGTGGATACGAATTAACCATCCTAATGAGTCTATGTTGGAGGTTGAGTTGTTTCTAGTAGTGATCAAGAAACCTACTCTTTCTTAATGATTGTTGTGCATGTCTTGTTGAAAATTTCGTGTTGCTATTATGAAATTCTAGTTAGGTGTTTGCATGGATGTAATATTTTGTTCGAGGACAAACAAAGCTTTAAGTGTGGGGAGGTGATGTTGGGTGTATTTATACGTCTAAGCACCATAATTTACCCATGTTTTGGCTAAGTTTTGAGGATAAAATATATAATTCATGCACTTTTAGTCCATTTTCCTTTAAGTAAGCAGGCCTATGTGATTAGTATGTTTTTCAGGTACTAATGATGAAGATTTAGCACTTTGTGGACCTGTGGGCAGCAAAGGAAAACTTCACATAAGAGGGAAGGCAGCTTTTGGACTGAATGTGATGCATGGGAACTTTTTCCCGGGCAAACCTAGTATTTTTAAATACTTAAGGATGCAGTAGCAACTTATTAGACAAGGATGCTATTAAAAACCTTATTGCTGAATTTTTCAGCATCATTAAGAATTATCATTCGACATTATTGACAATTGACGTTGGAGAGTTTATACGAGTTTTTGAGAACAGAAAACGGCTCACTTGAGCAACGGAGAAAGAAAACACGTTTCATCTCCATAGCCGAGATTTCTCTAAGTTTTGGTATGATGATGATGTCTACTTTGTTCTCCGTTGTATTCATGAGTAGCTAAACTTATCTGTTAGGGTTATGGAAACCTTGTAAGATACTATCTATTGCTATGAGTTTGTGAATTATTGATGTGTTATGCTACTTATATCATTACTCTCTTCGTTATGATTGAATTCTTATGGTTGCAAACATAGAGAATACGCCATTATAGCATTAACTTGTTCGAGAGAAAAGTTACACGTTTGGACAAGAGAGTGTGACAAGGAAATAGGGTTTCCAACCCCTATTTACACGTTAATGCCTTAACCGGATTAACTTCTTTGAGAATTTGTACCATTTGTTATACACTTTAGGCTCGAGAGAGCTAAAGCAAAATAAATCCTTGATGGTTGAGAAACACTTGGATTTAGAATTAGAATACGATTCTCTATAAGTGCATGCATGTCTAAATTCCGCGTTACTCATAGTTAATAGAGAAGTATAACTTATAAGGTGGACATAACCCTAACTTATCAATCTCTGTGATTAAATCTTACTACGCAAATCGTTCCATTCTTACTTTGATAATATTAGTTCACGCCTAAACCAAACCCCCCTTTTCCCTTGGAATTTTCGACCAACAGTCTACTAATAATTGCAACACTTAGTGACCAGAGTATTCCCTGTGGGATTCGACACCCAACCCAGTTGGGTTCTATATTTGACAGCGGCCGCTTACACTTTCTAACGAGAGTTGTAATTTGGGCGTATCAAAAATCCAAGAAATCCCATTCCACTTCCTCGATATCCTGCGAACAATGCACAATTGTATGCTCATCCATCTTCTTATCCACAATGGCATGCCCCTGTCCCTCAACATCGTCCTCGACCTCCATAAATTTACCAAGGGACCTCTAAATCCAAATTTCATTTGAGGCCAGAGTTCGCAAAGAGGAGGAAGGAAAAATATAATTTCACTCCTATTGGGGAATCCTATGCCAGTTTATTCCAGAGATTGGTACTGCAGGGCATGATCACTCCTCTCATAGGGTATACTCCTGACCCGCATTCAAGAAGCTTTGATCCTAATGTGCAATGTGCATATCATTCTGATGTTCAGGGTCATAGTACTGAAGATTGTCGCACTTTGAAAAGAGAAATAGAAAAGATAATTCAAGATAAATTGATTGTGGTGCGAAAAATTGGCCTTTCAACCATCCCACACAGTTCTTCACCAGCACGCGGTACTGCACAATCTCTGGGAGGCAATGAGTTAAGCATGGGGATCCAGAGCTTATTTGTTGAAGGAAATATGTCTGACAGTGGTAGAAGCTCCAATCATATTGATATGCTAGCCAGTGGCTAAGATGTCAGGCTGAGCAATTGAGAAGTCACCCCTCTCCTTACCAGGAAGGGGTTTGGTAGTTTGTTTTGTTTTATTTTCTATTCTCCGAATTATTTCAGGGTTGTAGTTCGGGATTTATCTTGTTTTTTCCCTTTGTCGTTTATGTTCAAACCCTTCTATCTTTCCTTTTTATTAAATGGAGTGTCCCCTTTTTCTTTGTGTTTTAAATATGTGTTGTTGTTTTTTTTACATAGTACATTTTATGTTGACTCTAGTGATATGATATGCTAGTGAAATTTACAGCTAGATCTTAACATCCAGTTTAAGAATGAACATTGAATCAGAGGGTTAAAGTTAGAAAAAGAGAGCATCTGAGGAAATAGATAGAGTGCTGGGGCATTTGGTGATCAAGTTGAAACCTTCTTTGAAAATTAAGGCACTTATTTTGAGAATCACAAGAATAACTTGGTAATCAATTAAAAGACATGTCTTAATTAGATCAAATAGTGGCCGCGTGAAAAGAAAGAAAATCAGCTTCACAAAATCATGAGTCATTCAATGTGAGGAATGTGCAACAAAAGTGGAGTTGTATGCCATGTAAACGCAGAAGAAATAGTGATGCACAAAATTTGTCAAAGTTAATGCTGTAAAAGATGTCAAAAGATCTTCATCTTTCACTTTCATATTGCATGATATGTACTTGCATTTTCAAAGATTGATATGACGAAGGCATTTCATTCTGCCATCCAAACATCGTGTCATCCTTTGTATACCCCATTTGAGCTTTAGTCTTATTTTCTTTCATACACCTCTTTTGGAATCAATATAGTCAGTAAAGCTTGAAAGAAAAATGTTGAACAAAACAATAATCAGAAAAGTTCAAAAAAGAGAAAAAATATGTCAAAAAAAAGAGAAAAAAAGAGTGTGAAGAAAAATAGAGTCAGAAAAATCCCCAAAAGAAAAAAAAAATTAGAATCAAGCAAAATAAGATGCCAGAACTACGCATGACCTGATTCTCCTCTCTCAAGGGTGAGATACGAAGGCTGCCCCACTCAGGGCTCGGTCCAACCAAATAAACAATTTAGTGTCACCCAGTCAAAAGAAACTGGGGAATGAGTTAATCCTCATTGTTTGAGTCGATTCCAAAAGTTGTAAGTCCCACCCCACTTCAATTGTCGATTGGGCCTTATGCCATCCTTTCTTTCTAACCCTATCCAAAAGCAAAGCTACAACAAAAGAAAGACCTTCAGATCAATCTTTGAGAATGTTAAGGCTAAGCATGCAAGGGATATGATGATGCATTTGGGAACTATTTGTCTAATAAAAATGAGAGAGTCTTATTGGTGAAAACCCTTACGGGCATCATAAGGCGTTAGTAAGTTGAGAGAAATAAAAAGGAGAGATTCTTATTGGTGAAAACCCTCACGGGCACCATAAGACGATAGTGAGCCGAGAGAAAATGAAAGAAGCTTGTTGGCTAAAACCCTTCAAGGCGCCACTAGCCGAATGGGGTCTTAAATGCATTTGACCTAAGAAAGCAACTCAGTTTCAAGGTCATTAACTCAACAAAAATGGGTAGAAATTTTGGATGAAAAGATCAAGCTGCTTAATCCAAAATGCATGGCATAATCATTAGTGTTGACTGTCATTTTTAGATGAATTTTTCGTTTCTTTATTTTAAAAGGGGATATTCATCATCTTTTCTTTCTTCTCTTTATTTTCATTTTATCTTTCTTAAGTCAGTTATCAAAACAAAAATTGTCATTCTTTTTTTTTGTTTCTTGTCTTTGAGTCAAATCCGTGTCAAAATAAGTGAGAAAAGATTTCAAAACTGGCTACCAACTTCTTTAATTGCACAAAGCAAGAAAAAAGCTAGCACATGAAAGAGACATGATTGTGAGCCCAAAAAAGGCATGCATGAAGTATTGTCAACAGAGAAGTCGGAGAACTCATGGAAATACCAAGGTTCAAAGGGTTTATTTGAGAAATACGACAAAGGAGAAATATTGTGTTTGTTTCAGAGTCACTCTTAATAAGCTGAGTTTGAGTCAATGATACAGCAAGTCAATGACATATTCTAATGGTTGGAAGCAAAGCTAAATGTGACAGGGGCAGGAGCAATTGCCTCAAAAGCCAAAGCCACAAACTAGCCACCATGTTTTAAACATACAAGTTTTCTTTGTATGAAATAAGAATACATGTTGCATTCATATCAAGGATTTCAGAGCCTAAACATCAAAGGCTGTAATTTCTCACCTCAACAAACGCAAGAGGCAAGGTTGCTGCATAGGTTTGGTAATCAAAACCATGGTAAAATTCATAATTAAAGATCTCTAGGAGACGCATTTCCTTGTTTTGGTAATTCAAGAAGCTTTGGTAAGGAGACGCACTTCATTGTTTTGATAATTCAAAAAACATTGATAAGGAAACACACTTCCTTGATTGGGTAATTTGAATTTTGCTTCTTAGGAAATGACCTTCCTAACTTAAGTCTTGATTCCTAGAAGACGTACCTTTTAGTCGAGTCATTTCTCTTGATTCCTATAAGACGTACCTTTTAGTCGAGTCAACCCCTTTGATTCCTAGAAGACGTACCTTTTAGTCGAGTCATTTCCCTTGATTCCTATAAGACGTACCTTTTAGTCGAGTCATCCCCTTTGATTCCTATAAGACGTACTTTTTAGTCGAGTCATCCCCATTGATTCCTATAAGACGTACCTTTTAGTTGAGTCATTCCCTTTGATTCCTATAAGACGTACCTTTTAGTCGAGTCATCCCCTTTGACCCGTAGAAGATGTACCTTTTAGTCGAGTCAATTCCTTTGATTTCTATAAGACGTACCTTTTAGTCGAGTCATCCCCATTGATTCCTATAAGATGTACCTTCTAGTCGAGTCATCCCCTTCGATTCCTGTAAGACGTACCTTTTAGTTGAGTCATTTCCTTTGATTCCTAGAAGACATACCTTTTAGTCGAGTCATTTCCCTTGATTCCTATAAGACGTACCTTTTAGTCGAGTCATCCCCAATGATTCCTATAAGACGTACCTTTTATTCGAGTCATCCCCTGTGATTCCTATAAGACGTACCTTTTAGCCGAGTCATCCCCTTTGATTCCTAGAAGACGTACCTTTTAGTTGAGTCATTTCCCTTGATTCCTATAAGACGTACCTTTTGGTCGAGTCATCCCCGTTGATTCCTATAAGACGTACCTTTTAGTCGAGTCATTTCCCTTAATTCCTAGAAGACGTACCTGTTAGTCGAGTCATCCCCTTTGATTCCTATAAGACGTACCTTTTAGTTGACTCATCCCCTTTGATTCCTATAAGACGTACCTTTTTAGTCGAGTCATCCCCCTGGATTCCTATAAGACGTACCTTTTAGTCGAGTCATCCCCCTTGATTCCTAAAAGACGTACCTTTTAGTCGAGTCATTTCCTTTGATTCCTAGAAGACGTACCTTTTAGTTGAGTCATCCCCTGTGATTCCTATAAGACGAACCTTTTAGCCGAGTCATCCCCTTTGATTCCTAGAAGACGTACCTTTTAGTTGAGTCATTTCCCTTGATTCCTATAAGACGTACCTTTTGGTCGAGTCATCCCCGTTGATTCCTATAAGACGTACCTTTTAGTCGAGTCATTTCCCTTGATTCCTATAAGACGTACCTTTTAGTTGAGTCATTTCCCTTGATTCCTATAAGACATACCTTTTGGTCGAGTCATCCCCGTTGATTCCTATAAGACGTACCTTTTAGTCGAGTCATTTCCCTTGATTCCTATAAGACGTACCTTTTAGTCGAGTCATCCCCTTTGATTCCTATAAGACATACCTTTTAGTCGAGTCATCCCCCTTGATTCCTAGAAAACGTACCTTTTAGTTGAGTCATTTCCCTTGAATCCTATAAGACGTACCTTTTAGTCGAGTCATCCCCTTTGATTCCTATAAGACGTACCTTTTAGTCGAGTCATTTCCCTTGATTTCTAGAAGACGTACCTGTTAGTCGATTCATCCCCTTTGATTCCTATAAGACGTACCTTTTAGTTGACTCATCCCCTTTGATTCCTATAAGACGTACCTTTTTAGTCTAGTCATCCCCCTGGATTCCTATAAGACGTACCTTTTAGTCGAGTCATCCCCCTTAATTCCTAAAAGACGTACCTTTTAGTCCAGTCATTTCCTTTGATTCCTAGAAGACGTACCTTTTAGTCGAGTCATCCCCTTTGATTCCTATAAGACGTACCTTTTAGTTGACCTTTTAGTCGAGTCATTCCAATTAACTCATAGAAATTGCATTTCTTTATTTGGGATAATTTTCTTTTTAGTTTAGATGTGATTTCAGGAGCATGCTCGAAGCACAAGGAGAATAAATGGAAAACCAAGAAACAAGGTGAAGAAATTGAAAGTTAAACAAATTGAAAAATAGCAAGTCAGGAGCCCGCTTGCAGAACAGGGTGAAGAAATTGAAAGCATAGCAACAAGTTGATGAAATAGCAAGTCAGGAGCCCGACTGCAAAACAGGGTGAAGAAATTGAAAGCATGGCAACAAGTTGATGAAATAGCAAGTCAGGAGCCCGCCTGCAGAACAGGGTGAAGAAATTGAAAGCATAGCAACAAGTTGATGAAATAGCAAGTCAGGAGCCCGCCTGCAGAACAGGGTGAAGAAATTGAAAGCATAGCAACATGTTTATGAAATAGCAAGTCAGGAGCCCGCCTGCAGAACAGGGTGATGAAATTGAAAGCATAGCAATAAGTTGATAAAATAGCAAGTCAGGAGCCCGCCTGCAGAACAGGGTGCAGAAGTTGAAAGCATGGCAACAAGTTGATGAAATAGCAAGTCAGGAGCCCGCCTGAAGAATAGGGTGATGAAAGATGAGTCAAGAACCAAAAGAAGCTGTAGAGATAGGATTTTTGTAATTTCATTTATCTTTTAACTTCTAATTTTCATCTTTTTATGTAATGACAGAACCGCGGACCGAAACCTCAATGGAACCTCACTCGACTCTCCAACTCGGTATAGTCCTCTTCTCTTCCAATCCTTTGAAATACCTGTGACTTGATTCTCTCGTAATTTGGGTAGGAAGGATGTCTTAAGTCAAGACCCGGTTGTCCTTCTACCTTCTGTTTCTTTCTTTGAATATTGGTCGTGTCAAAATTTGGTCTCGTGATCTACTTCTTTGTCTGAAAAATACTGCGTGTTTACATTCAAAGGGGGTATGATAAATACACCTAATTTTGTCCCTCCCGAAGTCTAATTTTATTCATTTTTATTTCATCTTACCATGTGTCCAACCCCTTGTAATTATATCCCACCAAAATACAAAAATAAACAAAAAAATACCTCTAACTAATTTATCTTATCCTAACAACCTATCCAATCAAAAGCTTCCACCTACCCTAACTACCCACGTGATTCCTCCCCTCCTTTTTCTTGTCCACAAAGAAAGAATATATGGGGGACCCACCAAAATTCTCACATGATAACAAATCCATGCTCATTATAAAAGAAAAATTCTAAGAAGAAAAAGGGGGCTCATTCTTTGATCATCATCTTCTCCACAATAACAAGAATCACCAAATAATCTTCCTCACAAGAACAAGAACAACAACGAAAAAAAAAGAAGAAGTAACCGGTGAACAGTGACGGCGTGAAAAGTGACGGTGAACGGGTCATTATTTGTCGAGTTGGATTGTTGGTGTTAAGGTTCGGCTCGAGATTTTCGGGTGCGGACTCTCTTTATTCGAATAACATTGAGTTTGAAAGCTTCAAATTTAAGGTCCAATTCGTTCTTCTCTTTTATTTAATTCTTATGTGATTGTGATTGCGTGTGATTCGATACCGTGGTTTGTTTGTTGATGTGAACTGTTGGTGACATTTTGGTGTGTGATGTTCTAAGCATGATTGGTGATTTTTCGTTATTCTCGATTGGTGGATTGTGTATTGAAACGGGTTAATCACGTGGTTAAAAATGAATTAAGGTGGGGATTAAAAATGGAGGAAAATGAATATTGATTAATTTTGATGTATTGATAATGGTAAACATGATAGAATTGTGATATGTTGAACTTGGTAGGCAAACGTAGGCCGGTTAGGAAAATTTAGGAATAACGATTTATTGGAGTGTTTGAATATGTGCGTGAATGGTACTTTCTACTTTATTGCACGAAAAGTTTAAATTGTACTCATTTGGCCGGGGAATGCCCCGAAGGATTTGTATTGATTTATTCGGGGAATGCCCTGAAGTAGCATGTACGCAAAGGAGTCTCGTGATCAAGGCATGGAACGTCAGGTGGAGTTTAGTTTAGGATTAGTTTAGAATAGAATAGGTTTTATATTTCAGCACCTCTTTTATTTTGGATTGTATAATTTGGACTGAACATTATTTTTGTTTGTTTTGAATTTTGTGTGATTTATTTATTTGCTTGTTTTGTGTGTTTATGTGGTTTGTACATTTGTAATGTCAAATTAGCCGATACGCTCAACCAAGCGACCGTGGTCGAACCACGGGATCGAGGGGTGCCTAACACATTCCCCTGGGTCAACAGAATTCCTTAGCCGGAATCTCTGTTCGTAAACCGGTTTAAAGAGTCAAATGGTTTCAAAAAGGATTTTCCAATGGTGACTTGGAACACCAAATTATGCCAAGTGGCGACTCTGATGTTGAATGTAAAAACAATCTTTTTTCGGAACCAATATTCATTTTGTCACTTTAATAAAAAACCCTTTCAAACCTTAAAATACATATCTTTTTTTGAGTTGAAAAAAGCGTGTGACACTGGTTTTTATCTTCTAGCTCATCCTGGACCTTCCCCAAAAGAGGTTGTTGCTACTAAAATCTTGTCAGCTCAGGATGTTCAAAATACTATCATGTTATGGCACAGGAGATTGGCTCATGCACCTGTTCACTCAATAAAGGACATTCTTGGATTTAATCTTGAACATTGTAAATCAGTATTAAGAACCTGTGATATTTGTCCCTTAGCTTGACATACCAGACTCCCTTTTTCAAGTAGTTCTACTAGGTCTAGTAAAGTGTTTGATATGCTACATATGGATATATAGGGACCTTATCGTACTCAGACATTTGATGGTAACAAATTTTTTCTTACAATTGTTGATGATTGCTCAAGGACCATTTAGATTTTCTTGTTAAATTCAAGACTAATGTCTTTCTTTCAGTTAAACAGTTTTTTCGAATGGTGCTTACTCAATCTAATGTCACAGTTAAAGGTATAAGGACAGATAATGGGGGAGAGCTTATCAATGAAAATTTGCAATCTTTACTTATAGAATTGGGTATTATTCACTACAGAACTTGTGTACATACCCCTCAACAAAATAGAGTAGCTGAGAGGAAGCACAGACACTTGCTTGAAGTGGCTAGAGCACTCCGGTTCCAGGGTCATATACCTCTCAAGTTTTGGGGTCATTGTATTCTTACTGCTGCTTATATTGTTAACAGAATTCCTTCTAGTGAATTTGCAGGGAAATCACCTTATGAGGTCTTTTTTGGAAAGAAACCTTGTTTCTTCCATTTTAGAACATTCGGTTGTTTGTGTTTTGCTAACACACTACCTAGAACTTACAAGTTTGCTCCAAGAGCTGTAAGATCAATTTTTATGGGATATTCTAATGTCACCAAAGGGTATGTTCTGTTTGATCTTTGTGCGTAGAAGTTTTTTGATAATGGGGATGTGGTATTTCAGGAAAACCAATTTCCATTCAAGGTACCCATACAGTGGATGATAATCTACAGATTTTATGTCACTCTCTCCAGGTCCTTGTGATGATGATTATTTTTATTCTCCTAGCAACATCTCTGAAACACCTACTCTGGCTTCCTCATTACCAGTTGATCTCCCACCTTCTGATATTGTTCAAAATCCTTTACCATCTCTTATCGCTACTGATGCTTCTACCTCTACTTTCAATCCATACAATCTACCAAATCTTAGACGAACAACAAGGCTCACTAAGAAACCTATTTGGTTATCAGATTTTATTTCCAAACCGTCAGCTAGCAATGTCCTTTATCCTCTTGCTGAGAGTGTGTCATATGCACATCTTTCTCCCTCTTATCAGAAGTATCTACAAAGTTTTTCTGCAGTATAAGAACCTACCTCTTATCAAGAGTCTATCAAAGATCCGAGATGGTTAGAAGCTATGTACACTGAGTTAAAGGATCTTAATGATAATCATACTTGGGACCTGGTTCCCTTCCCAAGGGTAAAGTTCCTATTGGCTGCAGATGGGTCTATAAAGTCAAGTTAAAAGCTAATGGCGATATTGAGATATTTAAAGCTCAATTAGTTGCTAAGGAATTTAATCAGACAGCAGGTATTGATTTTCATGATACCTTTTCTCCAGTAGTTAAAATTGCTACAGTCAGGACAGTTCTCTCTTTGGTTGCACAACACAATTAGTTCATTCATCAGTTAGATGTGTACAATGCTTTTCTCCATGGTGACTTGCATGATGAGGTGTATAAGCAGTTTCTTGAGGGTTTTCCAAGTCAGGGGGAGAATGGTATTGTATGTAGACTTGTCAAATCCCTCTATGGTCTTAAGAAAGCAAGTAGGAAGTGGAATTTGAAATTGAGTGAGTCACTAGTGCATTCTGGTTTTACTCAGAGCAGCCTGGATCATTCTTTATTCATTAAAAAAAAGGGTTAGACATAGTTGCAATCCTTGTGTATGTAGATGACATGCTTGTGACTGGTAATAGCTTGAGCCTCATAGAACATACTAAAGCTTCTCCTCAGAAAGCATTTAAAATCAAGGATCATGGTAATTTAAAATTCATTCTTGGCATGGAATTTAGTAGATCTGCCAAAGGTATTCTTATGAATCAAAGGAAGTATGCATTGGAAATTCTCTCTGATTTAGGGTTAGGAAGTGCTAAACCATCTACGACACCCCTTGAAATGAACATGAAGTTAACGACACTGGAGTTTGATCAAGTCACAGGAGAATCAACAGATGAACCTTTTGAAAACAGAGAGCAATATCAGAAGTTGATAGGAAAAATGTTGTATTTAACACTGACAAGGCCAGACATTGCATTCTCAGTCCAAACACATAGTCAATTCCTGCAACAACCAAAAAGGTCGCATTGGGATGCAGCTGTGAGAGTAATGAATTATGTGAAGAGAGAACAAGGACTTGGAATCTTATAAAGCAGCAAGATATCAAACAAGCTAAATGTATATTGTGATGCAGACTGGGCTTCATGTCCCAATACCAGAAGGTCAGTTTCAGTATTTTTAGTCATGGTGAATCACTATTGTCGTGGAAGTCGAAGAAACAAAATGTAGTCTCCAGAAGTTCAGCAGAAGTTGAATACAGGAGCATGGCTAATGCAGTTTCAGAACTAGTATGGATCACTGCATTATTAAAGGAGCTGGGAAGTAAAATTGAGGAACCAATAATTGTGTTTAGTGACAGTAGAGCATCATTACAGATAGCAGCCAATCCAGTGTTCCATGAGAGGACTAAACACATAGAGATTAACTGCAACTTTATCAGACAAAAAATACAAGAAGGAGTCTTGAAAATATAACATGTGAACTCAAGAGAACAAATTGCAGACATACTTACTAAGGGCTTACCTCGGTTTCAACATGAAAACTTAGTAGGCAAGCTTGGTGTGTTAAATGTCTTTGCACTCACCAGCTTGAGGGGGAGTAATGAGTTAGGAATTACTTGATTAAGAAGTAGTTAAACAACTAATGTGTTAGTTAGTTGGCTAAGCAGTGATTAGTTAGGAAACAGTTAGAATAGAAGCTTCCAGAAGTTCTATATAAACAACACTATTGCATTGTAATGAACTAATTTTCTGGACTCTTTACACTGAAATAATATCTCGCTTTCTCTTCTCTTCTCTGCTGAGCCATAGCTCATTATCAATGGCAGCTTAGATTGAACAATTGCACAGATTCTAACAGAGTTTTTTGCTTCTCCTTATGTCTAATAGGACCTAACTTCAACTTGGGGTATATTGCTAATTACTGTTCTTGATCTTTGTAGGTTGCTTTAAAGCTCAAATCATTTTAATTTTAAAATAAAATTACTATTTTTTTTTGTTATTTATAGTGTGGTATTTTCCATCCCTGTCAAATAAAGTAGAGGAGGAGAACTGGAAGAGAAAAAGAAAAAGAGCAAAGGAATGACAAGTCTAATGGGGGAAACTGACTGACACATTGACTACCTTCGATAGACGAAAAAAATTTAAGTGGTCTAACCAATCCCTAGGGCGGACCCCAACTGAAAGGCACTAGAAGAACTAACGACAATCTAGATAAAAAAATTCAGCTGGCCCTATGTGTAAAACCTTCTCGGGGGGAGAGTCTTTCTTCAATGAGAATAAAGAAAGTTTTTTGGCAAGACAAGAAAGGAACTCGCCCTTTAATTTGACACCAAGGGTTAAGAGTTGATTGTTGGCGACGATGACTTTGTGAAGGAAATATATGAGAGAATGTTCTCAAACTGGGTTACGACCAACGCAAAACTTCTTGCAAGCCAAGATAATGGAGATATTTTGTTATTTTGTGCTATTATCTTCCTCAATATGGTTTATTTGGTATATGATTTAATGTGAATTCATGGTCAACTTTAGTCGTTATAATAATTGCCGCTAAAATAGGTATCATTTACCGGTAATAACAAAAGCCGCAATATATGACCGGTAGCTTTACCGGCGATAATAATTATCGCTAAAAGTAATTACTTTTAGCTTCAAAAATATAGATATTCACCGGCACTCGATATAAATATCATCAATGAATTTATGACAATGAATGCAACATCGTTCACTCAAATGCCACTATATTTTTAGGGTAAATACATTTGATGTATAATGCATATGTATTTTTAAGCAAAATATCAACACTGCATATGTATTTTTATGCTAAAAAACATTTTGATGTATAATCCATATGTATTTTTAAGCAAAATATCAACACTACATATGTATCTTTTGTAACTAAAATCTCACAATAAAATGTAGAACTACATAAAAAACTCAAACTTAGCTTTAATTCAAAGTCTCATTTATACTGATAATAAATGAACACATACTAAAATATATAATAGTTATGATCAACGTGTATTTTTGAAATGCTTAATTTTAACATTGCATATGTATTTTTAGGGTAAATACATTTGATGTAATTAGCATATGTATATTTAAGAAAAATATCAATACTGCATATGTATTTTATAACTAAAATCTCACAATACAAAGTAGAACTTCATAAAAAAACACAAGTTTATATTTAATTCAAATTCGCATTTATATTGATAATAAATGAAAACATATTAAAAAATATATTAGATATGGGTCCATATGTATTTTTGAAAATGCTTAATCTTAACACTGCATATGTATTTTTAGGATAAAAACTTTTGATTGATACTGCATACGTATTTTTAAGCATAATATGAACACTACATTTGTAATTTTTTAACTAAATCTCACAGTAAAATATATTACTGCATAAAATACTCAAATTAAACTTTAATTCAAATCAAAATTAGACCCAATTCAAATCAGAATTAATTTCGTTCAGTTAAAAAAAAAGTACTATTATAACCTACAATTAGAACCACTTCAAACATAAAAATTAGTTTGTACAATCAGAACCTACATTCATACACCAGTTTCTCTAACTGTACAAAGTAATAAATCCATCAATCATCATACATCAAAAACTTCAGTAACACTAGTTATTCTACTTTGCCTTGCAGGCCTCAAGGGTGCTTCGACACCACTATGAGCATTTGCTTCTTGTTTTCGGATCCCATAGTCCCACAAAAGTGCAACATATCTTGTACGGAAGTGCGTTGGGGTCGAACTCAATCGCAATAACTTTGTGGCCATAAGATAGGCACTCTGTATATGTAACCATAAAGAGACCACAATCCCTACAAAAATAAGGAAAAACATATTTATTTATAGCTATAATATATTTTGTACAAACATTCAATTTTGGTATATGTAAATTAAAAACTTACAAGCTTCCACTCGGTTGTTGAGGCAAATTCTCTTCAAATATCACATCAAACAGATCTGAGTAATCGTTTTCTTTGTATCTTGAATGATTTTGAAGATCAATTCCTTTCTTATTGTAGAAATCACAAGCTTGGAGACACAAAGGGATAATCTGTAGAAGAAGCATATGTATTTTAAGCAGACAAAAAATGCAACCAATACTGAAAAATACATATCAATTCTACTAAAAATACATATAGCCAATAGACAGTTCATGAGTAGTTAACACAATACTTAACAGTACTTATTGGCCTATATCTTTAACTCACTACTTTGATAATATCTTTAATACCCTATTTAGAACAACACAATACATAACAGTCAAAAAAATACATTTACAAACGAAAAAATACCCCACCCTCACTATCTTCTTCAGAATCATCAGCATAAGATTTCTGAACATCGTCTTCAATTTCTTCAACTTTCCTTTTCTTTTTGTACCGTTTTTAAATTTTTTGCTCTTTCTTCAACCCTTTTTTTTTTTAAATTTCACTGATCCTCACTGTGTCGTTGCGAAACTTCGACCTAATCTCCTTTGATCTCCCAGATTTCTACAACTGTATAGGATTTACAACAACTTTAACTAAATCCTCATGAGTTAACCCAAGACTAAAAGATTGTGCTTAATCAAACTCTACATTCATATTCTGTATACCATTATTTGTTAGTGTTTTTTCTGTATGTTCATCCATTAAAACATAAAACCCTTAAAATTTGATTTTCAGTAGAATTAAAGTAAGAAAAAAAAAGAACCGTTAACATGCAATATGCGATTAATAGTTACCTGAAATAGAGGAAGTAAATCATTATCACAGATCGTGCTAGAATCGTGCAAAAGGAATAAAATTTGAAGTGGGAGAGATCGTTAATGGAGAAAGAAAAGGAATAAAAATTTTAAATTAAGGAAAGAGAAATAAGAATGGCGTGAAAGGGGGATTTTAGCACAGTAACTTTCTTAGGGGGCAAAAAATAGGGGACCACATAAAATAATGTTACAGATGCTACATAATGTAATTAGGATAAAGTGTTGCTATTTTTTGTAATTTAATACTTAAGTATGCTACTATAGGTAGTTTTCCCTTTACTATTTTTACTCTTGAGAAAATTTAAAGAAACCATATCTTACACCCGACCCATGATAATTATATAATTATAAAATGATAAGCCTAAAAATTCATGGTGCTTTTAAAATTCATTATTTCACAAAAAGAAAATCTCCAGAGGTGGATTTACACTTTCCGAATATTGGTGTTAAAAAGCACTTAAACCCCAGGACGAATTTATTTTTAAAAAAATACTAACATTAGGTGTATGTGTATAGAAACTTAATTTCTTTTTTTTTAAATAAAATAAACTTCATTTCCCCTCAATTCTAATAAAAGAAACCTAATAGACTACATATATAATTATTAAATACATCTGGGTTATTCTGTAATTAGTTATTCTTCAGTTCTCTATATATACAGCTGTAACCCCTTCAATATCAAAGAGATCAATTATTATTAAATCTGTATCATGGTATCAAAGCTAGGGTTTCTTCTTCCGCCCAAACCCTAATCTCTCCTCTTTTCCGACGTGTGTGCGCCGCCGCCACCGTCTACACCACGCCGCACGGCCTCCCTCCTCCGCCGTAGGTCGGCGCCATGGACAAGGTTATTGATCCTCTGTCAAAATTACCGTCTGGAGTAAAATTACTGCTCAGGAATCTCCACAATCTCATCCCCGAAAAATTATCTGACAACAACTACCCGGCCTGGGCACTTAACGTCCGCACCGCCCTCGCAGCCAACTTGCTGCTCGGATGGATTGACGGTGCGGAGAAGCCGCAGCCCGAGACAGCCGAGAAGGACGGCGTCAAGCTCCCAAATCCCGACTACCTTCCGTGGATGATCGTAGACACTCAGATCCGAGCCTGTCTTCTCGCAGTTATTAGCCCCTCTGTGCACAAACACGCCCGGGGTTTTCTCACATCGGCTTCACTTTGGGATGCACTAGCCACAAGGTACAACTCTGTGTCCACGGCTCATATTTTTCAGTTGCGTGACAAATTGCATACTCTTCGGAAGGGAACGAAGACGATGACTCAATACCTTGATGATGTGGCCTCTATTCTGTCTGACCTAGATGCTGTGAACGAGATTATTCCTGAACGAGACGTGGTGAATGCCGTGATACGTGGTCTTCCGGCTGGCTATTCCTCTCTCAAACAGCATATTCGCCTCTCGCCTGTCGAAATCACTCTGAATCAACTGTCTGGATGGCTTAATGCAGAAGAATTGAATCTAGACATGGAACACAAATTACTGCTCGGAGAAGCCAGTTCCACCCCTGGCGTCACGGCTCTTTACTCGGCTGGCAGCGGAGGCTCGGCCAGGGGTCGCGGTGACGATCGCCGTAACCAAGGGCGAGGCAGCGGCGGCGGTGACCGTCGAAACACCGGGCAGCAAGGCAGAGGCGGGCCTCCACCGAGGGACGGCTTCCAGTCAGGCCGCGGACAGGGACGAGGAAACCAGCGGATGCCCACACGAGATCTTCCGACGTGCCAAATTTGTGCTAAACGGGGCCATTCTGCGGCTAATTGCTGGTATCGTTATGATGACTCGCAGAATGTAAATAGCCAGTCCGGAGGATCAAGGGCGATGCATGCGTCCACAAACGCTCAATCTGGCGATTGGTATCTAGACACAGGTGCTAACACCCATGTGACGTCGGATTATTCACAACTTCAAGCTCCTCATCCGTATCATGGCTCAGAAACTATTACAGTAGGCAATGGTCAATCCCTTCCCATCACAAACACCGGCTCTGGGTATGTCTATACCCCAAATGGTAAATTTCATCTCTCAACCCTTCACCACGTCCCTTCCCTCACATCCAATCTTTTATCTGTTTATCGTTTTACTAAAGAAAATAACTGCACCCTCATTTTTAATGACACCAATTTCCAGATAGTGGACAATACCACGAACCGGGTGCGGTACACGGGCCGCTGTGAGCATGGGCTATACACTCTTCCATCCAGGTCTCCGTCTGTTGTGAGTCAAGCCATTCTCTCGTCAACCTGGCATCGCCGGCTTGGGCACCCATCATCCGCCATCACCAAATCCATTTTATCTTCCTTAGGTTTTAATTTTTCAGAAAAATTACATTGCGAGTCCTGTTCAGTGTCTAAATCTTGTCGTTTACCTTTTTCACTGTCTGAACACAAGGCCACTGCGCCATTTCAATTAATTCATTCTGATGTTTGGGGTCCAACCTCAGTTCCTTCTTTTCAAGGTTTTCGTTATTATATCTGTTTTGTTGATGATTACAGTAAATTCACTTGGCTTTATCCTCTGAAATTTAAATCCGAAGCTTATACTGTTTTTGTAAACTTTGACCGAATGGTTCAAAATCAATTTAATGCCAAAATCAAAATTTTTCGAAGTGACAATGGCAAAGAATTTGTCAACAATGCATTTGGTGTTTTTCTTCAAAATCTAGGGGCTCTTCATCACACTTCATGTCCATATACCCCTGAACAAAATGGCGTTGCTGAGCGCAAACACCGTCACCTAATAGAAACAGTTGTTGCGCTCCTCCATGATTCCACCTTACCTGTTTCCTTTTGTGTTGATGCCCTTGCTACTGCCAACTACCTCATAAATCGCATGCCCACTCACACTCTCTCCAACTCCACTCCATATGCCCGTCTCTACAATCATCCACCCGACTATATCCATCTCCGCCTGTTTGGATGTCTAGTTTATCCCTGGTTGCGTCCGCACACTCAACATAAACTTCAACCTCGGTCCACCCCTTGTGTCTTTCTAGGCTATCATCCCACTATCAAAGGTTACAAATGTTTCGATCCTGTATCTCAGAAAACATATGTTTCCCGTCATGTTCGTTTTGTGGAGGAACAATTTCCTTACACAAGTCTTTCCTCTACTCCATACTCCCCCAATCCACTTGGCGTTGTGCCATTATTTCCGTCCTTTTCTCACGCTCATGCTCCGGCTCACTCGGCACCTAACCCGGTACCCAACTACACCACTACCCACCCGAAACCCCAAACCTCCCACCCGAACACCCAGCCGACTGCCACACAACCCACCACTTCCCTACATCATACTCCTAACACACATACAGCCACCCCATCCACCGCTGCACATCCCAGCTCCCATGGCAGCCCCACCCAACCCCCGCTCACACATCATACAACTCCACCACCCCTTCCTAATCACCCTCCACTCAACACTCATCCTATGACAACCCGAGCCAAGGCTGGTACCTTCAAACCCAAAGCCTACCACACTCAAATACCCTTTGATGCACATCCCACAACTGAGCCTACTACCTACAACCAAGCCTCCAAAAATAGTTTCTGGTGCCAAGCTATGGATGAGGAATTTCAGGCTCTGAATGAACAACGTACATGGGATTTGGTACCTCTGCCTAGTAACCGAAAGTCTATTGGGTGCAAATGGGTGTTTCGCATCAAACGAAATTCAGATGGATCTCTTTCTCGCTATAAAGCACGTCTGGTTGCAAAAGGGTATCATCAGGAGTATGGTGTGGATTATAAGGAGACCTTCAGCCCTGTTGTTAAGCAACAGACTATTCGTCTGGTCTTGTCTCTTGCTCTTCACTATGATTGGCCGCTTCATCAGCTAGACGTCAGCAATGCCTTTCTTCATGGTCATCTTGAGGAAGAAATCTATATGGTTCAGCCACCGGGATATGTTAATCCCAACCGTCCTCACTATGTTTGCAAGCTTCGCAAATCACTGTATGGCCTGAAACAGGCCCCTCGTGCCTGGTACACACGTCTCTCTACTTTTCTGCAGGGTCTTGGTTTTCGCACCTACCATCATGACAACAGCCTCTTCACCCTTCACTGTTCTCGAGGGACAGTCATCATTCTTATCTATGTGGATGATATTGTTATTACAGGCAGCTCGTCATCACTCATCACTGAAATTACTGAAGCTATGCATCGTGACTTCAAACTTAAGGACCTCGGTCCTCTGGAGTTCTTTCTTGGCCTCGAACTCATCCGCAAATCGGGAACCATATTGATGCATCAGACAAAATATACCCTTGAACTTCTAAATCGGGCTGGAATGACAGACTGCAAACCCGCGGTCACTCCCATGGCAGTCCGCCAATCCCCAGGGCCGAATACTCCCTTTGCCGATCCTACACTATATCGGAGCCTCGTCGGTGGACTTCATTATCTTGCTGTTACTCGTCCGGACATCCAATATGCAGTCAATCGAATCTCCCAATCAATGCATGCTCCCACAGAACAACACTTTCAGGCCTTGAAACGCATTCTGCGCTATCTTCAAGGTACTCTTCACTGTGGAATTTTATTTCAAAAGGGCTCGTTTGATATATCTGTTTTTTCTGATTCGGATTGGGCTAACGACAAAGATGATCGAAAGTCCACTACTGGATATATTGTTATGATGGGACCGAATCTGATTTCCTGGTGCACCAAGAAGCAAACGCGAGTGTCCCGTTCCTCCACAGAAGCAGAATATCGTGCCATGGCTGCGGGTGTTGCTGAAGCCATGTGGTTACGATACCTTACGGATGCACTTGGCATTCCCCCGACGAAACCACAGATTTATTGTGACAATCAGTCCACTATTTGTGTTACCAAAAATCCAGTCCTTCATGATCGTATGAAGCATGTTGGGTCTGACTGTCACTTTGTTCGCGATGAGGTACTTGCAGGAGCGATGGCCACGCACTATGTCCCATCTACTGACCAGCTTGCTGATATTCTCACCAAGCCTCTTCCGTTACAGCCTTTTCAGTCTCTCTGCTCCAAGCTGCCCCTCGTTACCGCTGATCAGCTTGCGGGGGGATAATAGACTACATATATAATTATTAAATACATCTGGGTTATTCTGTAATTAGTTATTCTTCAGTTCTCTATATATACAGCTGTAACCCCTTCAATATCAAAGAGATCAATTATTATTAAATCTGTATCAAAACCAAATGCACACACAACAAAGAAAGAACAAGAGAAATACTCGTAAGTAGGCAGTGGAACTGAATTGCTTCTTCATTATTTTTTTGGTAAGTTTCAAAAATAGCAACTGTTTGGCACAAAATTCATATTTCATAACCACACTTTATAATATTATTATTTATAATCGATGTATTTGATTCACATTTATTGTATTTGCATTACTTAATAATCTGTATGTATAAAAAACATAAATACATTAGTCACATTTTAAATTTTAAATTTTTTTTATTTTCAAAAAATATGATTACATTAAATACAAGCCATGAATAATCACTACAAAAAAAACGTGTTTTAGCCACGCGCAAAACTGTGGCTATATGATACCAAAATCGTAGCTAAATAGTTTAGCCACGGTTCATTAGCCACGGTTAAAGGTGGGTCCAACAGGGGCGTGGCGAGTAAATTAGCCACGGTTTTAACGTCTGTGGTAACATTTCATTAGCCACGGTTTTCAGGTACATTTAGCCACGGCCATACCATGGATAATTTGTTCAAATTTTGTACTATCATATCAGTTTGCCACAGTTATAACCGTGGCAAAAATGCCTAGTTTTTAAGAAATATATATTTTTTTCATATAAATTAGCCACGGTTTTAACCGTGGCAAAAAAGTATCCAACTTTTTAAAAAAATATATATTTTTGCATAAATTTGCAATGATTTAATCATGACAAAAGTGCCAGCTCTTTTTAAATATATATATATATTAGTCTGATACTAATTTCTAAATAATGATAGACATTCACTTACACATTAACCATTTTACACAAGATTGATATTAATTGTAACATAATAATCAAAGTTCTGATATTGTTCAATTTATTTGCACAAAAGATAAGGTCAAAACCTTAAATATTCATAAAAAATACCATAAATACTAATGTTAAAGAAACACCAAAATATACTAAAGCCTAAGAAGATTACTAATTGAGCTACCAAGATTCAAATGACTATTTCTAGACATTCCAAAAGCTTTTGAAGGACAAACATTTCCACCTAAACCACGCACACGTCCAGAATGTTTAGATCCAAACACTTTTTCAATGGCATCATTAGGATGAGCTAGTATCTTCAAAGGAACACCGTAACTGATAGCAAGTTCCGGATCTTTAGGTAGATGCTCCGATATTTTATACAAAAAGCAAAATAGATAAATGAGATATCCTCGTACCAATAAGACTTCTCTGTAATAGAGTTGGGTATTAATTCAAGAAATTGTCCATTATATATAGAGACGTATTAATTCAAGCAATTGTCCATTAAATATAGAGACGCTTCAATAACAACAAAAAATCTAGTATACTCCCACCAAGTGGGGTCTGGGGTGGGAAAAATGTACGCAGTCCATACCGCTACCTCCGAAGGAGTAGAGAGGTTGTTTCTGATAGACCCCCGGCTCAAGATAAAGAATAGTCTTCAACTAGAACCGAGCTTATAATAAACTAATAACAATAATGTTGTCATAATTATACAGATATACCAGCAAGGAATTTAATCTCAGGAATGGACAAGAATGATTAAACAAATGATGTTCAAGAAGGCAATCAACAATTGATGTCGCTAATGTACAGTTTTGAGCATGTGCCACTTATACGTGGTATCATACTATCATTTACTTGCATCATCCTTACTTCACATAGACAATTTTAGAGTCACCTAATTAACTTCATCCTTGCCTTGTATACTAAATAACTTTTAACCTTGTAGGAAGTTTGGAAAGTTTCCTTTATTCTTGACATACCAATAATTGTATATGCAAGAGTTCTAACATATAAAATAAATATCCATCAAACAATAAATATGTCAGAGATAACAATCAGCCCACAACGGCATCTGTATATATGGAATGAATCAGTGAATGAGGTCATCTAGTTAAGATCTTAAGATCAGTGAATAAGCACTACTTTGGTACGATTTTTCAAACTTAAATTCGATTCTAATTATTGACTGCACCTCATAGGGATCTATCTATCTATCATACAACAAGGATTTGACAGGATCTTTTCCTCAGTCTATTGGAAAATTGACAAAGCTATCAAATTTGTAAGTAAATGTGAATAAGCATTGAACTTGAATTCACTTACAAGCTAATCTCATGATAATTTGTTGATCTTAATTTCATGACAGTTTCTTTGTTGGTTGTGGATTTTCTGGATCCTTAACCGACTCCATAGGAAATCTTACTCGACTGGTTTTTTTGTAATCATTATGTGGTACTTTTTGTACCTTAATGCAAACTTTTTGTGCTACCAGATTTTGGTCCATCTCTAGACAGGCAATGCACTTCTAAACAGAGAAACAGTTCACGAGGAGTTCAATCCATACTGCTTTTCTTGTGTTTATACAGTATCATATCTTAATAGTTATGTTTGCTAAATCTATCTGTCTTCCAATCATCTTCTGTATACACTCTAAAACAACCCCATTCTATATTATGCAGATCTTAGAACAGGGATACAGTGAAGTTCAACTCAAGGAATGTTCATTAGAATGAAGACTAAATACACCAGGCGTCACAATAATAAAAATTGATTGTACTAGAAATTGATACTGTATTTCCAGTACACAAGTTTATACTCCTTCTACATCTATTAAGTTTACTATGTTTATCAAATGACTGTGTTATTTGGTGGTTTTTGGAACAGTACACTATTCAAAGGGAAGCCCGGTAAACTAAAGCTCCCGCCATGAGGTAGTGAGGTTGTTCCCGATAGACACCGGCTTAAGACAAAAACAGCTCATTAAGGATAACAAACAAACTATGAACAACAGAATAACCTGGATATAAGTGTTTGTTGAGTTTATAATTTGTAAATTCTTAGCTCCTGTAAGAGCAGAAATTCAGACAAATAAAACCATTAGTTGTTAAGTAAAATATGCCACCATCGACGGAGCATGTGATTTATCCACACACCAAAAAAAAAATTCAAATCACATGTTCAACCTACTCATGTACATTGCACACTCCAAATTACAGAGCAGTAACTTCTGAGGACGATCTATCTATTGATAGTTCTACACTGCAATAATCAGAAAAAACAAGGAACCAAATATACTTTGTTCTGGTCTTGAACATCAAGCATCTAGTTCATGCTGAGTTTAAATAAGTCGTTCAAGCATAAAATGCTTTACATTGGCGAAAGGAATTGATCAAACAAAACCTTTGAGCTAAGCATCTGTAAGGGCCAAAACAGCCTAAAAAACTTTGCACATAGGTACAGTTTGGTATGTTATCTTCCGCAATGTGGCTTATTCAGTACATGAAGTAACGTGAATTCGTGGTCAACTTTAATCATTATAATAGTTTCCAATAAAATAGGTCTGATTTATCGATAATAAGAAAACCCGCAAAATATGGTTGCTTTATCAGTAATTTATCGCTAAATAAATGTCGTTGAAAGTAATTACATTTAGCGCCAATAATATAAGAATTTACGAAACATTCAATACAAATGCCACTAAACACTTTAACAACATTAAATGCAATGACCTTAACTTAAATGGCATTAAATATTTTTGTTGTAATATTTATTGCCGCAAAATATCTCTTTTGTTGTAGTTGGTAGTCAGTAACCACCATATACCTAGCACGACATATGATAATATACAAACAAGCATACAACGATTTTCTTTTGAGATTTGTAATATCTAGATACATGTTAAAGAAGAGAGCAACACCATTCAAGATTTCAAGGATAACAAATACATGTTAAATGTTAGAGAAGAGAGCAACACTATTTAAGGATAACATCAACATGACAATGGACAGATAACATAACACATATAATTAACATTACTGGGTTCAAATGAATCATAACCAATGATAAAATATTAAATAACGACTCAAAAAACACACACTAACATCATGCAAACGATAAAATCAACATGACAATGGACTGACAACATGGCACATAACTAAACTTATAGAGTTCGAATGAATCATAACAGATGATGAACATCATCGGATGACTCAAATTAGATATTTGTTATAAAAATATTTTAGTGTTTTTTTTGTGATAATTGAGAAAAGTTAAATCATTATGTTTATGTTACAAAAGATAATTATGTTCTTTTGGTACAATAAAAAAAGAATTTAGATTTTGTGCATTGTCAGTTTACAAAATATTTTACACTATCAGGTAAATTTGACTTGCTATTGCAGGTTATTTAATTTATTTTTATTTTTATGTAAATAGTTGGATAACCTGCAATAACAGATCAAGCTCACTGATAGAACAAAATATTTTATTCACTAACTATGCACAGAACTTAAACGCATAAAAAAATGATTATCCTAAAATGATTAATCGGGGCACAAAGCCACTAACACTTAAAAAGTTGATCAATTTATTTTTTTAAATTGTTTTCTTCTTACAAGGACTTTGTTTAATTATTCTTATTTTTTATGGTAGCATTTGGATTTTCAATCCTTTTAGTTCCTCTTCCAGTAACTTTACCTTGACGTACATTATTTTGCTTTTGTAAAGTAAGTAGGATTTTCAATCTGTGTGTATTTTACATTGAATTTATCTAAATCCGTGACCTCCCTCGCTAATTACGTGATTACAGCGACCATGAATTGACTCAATAAAATTCAGGTATGCATATTATTTCACGCACAAAAGCAGGGTAGTCATTTAAACTGTCGGTGTATATTGGTGAAGACTTTTTTCTATTGTATGCGTTGTCCAGTATTATGCCAAGTATGTATCGTATGTGCAGTTTAATAGTGGAAAAATTTTGTAAATTTTTTCATTAGATTATGTGACTTACGTATGTATTGTTGTTTGGTTGAAAGTAAGTTATCTTGAAATTTACTATGCAAGATTAGGTATTCCACCCCTAAGGTGGGATTAATAACACTACAATTACGGAATAAGTTATCTCATGCATTTTATCTCAATCAAATATGGGATAAATTGATCCTACCATTAAACCCAATATTAATTATCTCTAATCCCTTATACCAAACGAGCCCATACACTAATCATAGTGCTGACTGTACTCTACTACTTTCCATTTTTACCATAGATTTTTGGAATTCCTGTAGAATATAATTGCAATGGTCAAATAATTTTTTTTATGTATTCAACAATCTAATTCTCTTTATCATGGTTAGTATTAAGATATATTCTCTTAATAATATTTCCTTAATAGGACCACTAAAATAGGTCTTATTTAACGGTAGCTTTACTAGCAATTTATCGCTAAATAAAAAGTCGTTGAAAGTAATTATTTTTGGCTCTAATAATATGAGCATTTACCTGCACTTGATATAACTGCCACTAAAGACGTTAACGCCATGCAATGACCTTAACATAAATGCCATTAAATATTTTTGTGGAAATATTTATTTACGCTAAATATCTCTTTCGTTGTAATGGTAGCCAGTAGTAGCCACCGTATACCTAGCACGACATATGATAATATACAAACGGGCATCTATCGATTTTCTTTTGAAGATGTGTAGTATCTAGATATATGCTGTTAAAGAAGAGAGCAACACCAATCAAGTATAAAATCAATATAACAATAAACTAATAACATAACATATATATATAACTAATATTAATGGGTTCGAATGAACCATAACTTATGATAGAACATCATAAGATGACTCAAACGATGCAATGACACCATTCAAACGACAAAAACAACACGACTATGGACTGATAACATGACTCGAACGACACACACTAACACCATTCAAATGATAAAATCAACATGACAATGGACTGACAACATGACACAATAACTAAACTTGTAGGGTTCGAACGAACCATAAGACAGATGATAGGACTGACTCTAATTATAAGACATGACACACAGGGGATAACTCAAATGACACGATAAACCTAGATGCGCGCTTATTACTTATGCGCCTTCCACAATGCGCGACTTAGGAACGACAGTTGAACTAGTAGGGAACTGCAAAAGAAGTAGATCCACCAGCCCTAATTAGGAAAGGGTGAACCAACATTGGGTCCACGTGAAGAAATTTCCCCATCACCACTAGTAGGAGACAAGGAACTTCCAAGGGTGAGAAATGGGAGTGGAGCTTCACTCCCCATTTGTTGAAGTTCTGCCTCGAATTCAACTTTTCGCTTTTGAGCTTCCAATGCCTCCCTCAATTGTTCAAGTTGGGAGAGGCTATGTCCTTCAATAATCGGAGTTTCGCACACACGATCGTAGGTTCCCCTCCCAGAATCAAGTAGGGATTCCCCTACAGCTCTCTCCTTCCGGAGAGACTCCTGCAAGTCTATGACCTCCTTATTGAGCCCACGTTGACCAGTGTTTCGATGAGCCATAATTAGGTGGTCATGGCGATCATCATCATTTGGTGGAGGGAGGTCCCTCCCTAGGAACCTATCCACCAGCGACTCCACTGAAGGATGGCCAAAGGAGTAAACTTTGTTGGCCTTGCCTGGATAAAATACCACAATGGCAATTTCAGCACCACATAGCGTACAAAGTTCACTAGCCTTTCTGAACAGGCCAGCACGACGCTAAGAGAAAGTAACTTGCATGTTACTCTCATTTTTCATTTTCACTATTTCGACCTTTTTTTTACCCTTGCTCAGTCTTGCCATGGCTAAATTAAAACTACTCAATATTTGTGAAACCAAGAAGTAGTAGTTGTGATTTTTTATCTCAACACCAAGAGATTTTATATTAGAAATTTCAATATTTTGTTTCACCTTTTTAGGAAAATAAATTAAAATTACTTGGAGAGTCTATAAATTTATGTTTTTTCTTTTTTTGTAAATGATTTGAATGGAACCAGCTTTCGCCTCTATTCATTGTGTCGTTAGCATTAATCGAATCCTTAATGACCATAATTCATAATTAGACAATATATGTTTTTCTTAATTTGAATTATGACGTTCTACAAAAGTATTAAAAAGAAAACATTACATCATTAGTACGTATGATATTTTATTTAATCACTTTATTAATTTGAGTACACATTGAAGAGTAATAATAAAAATTAAAATATCAAATTATTACTATAACATTTCTGAATTTTCAAATTTAATATTCGAGCTATCCCTGAAGGTTCTGACATTCGGTGTTCATCGAACGAGCAAAGATACATGACATTTTTCTTTTATATAAGTTTTATTCGTTCATCCACGATTATTACTTATTAGTTGATATGTACAATCACTTCAATTATTAGTTAACCATAAAATTAACATGGTTTGGTATTACAAGCACTGATTATGTGAATAAGTTTGTCTTTTCCTCGTGCGGATTGGAGTAAAAATACTGTAGTAGGGAAAGGTTGTGTTTCTCCCAAACCTACTAAAAACAATTCTTTATTCTGACATACTGCGATTAAAGAAGCAACTTTCTTATAAATTGAAAAATACATATTTAAAAGAAACAAAGGTTAATAACCTCTGAAATCAAATTATTTGTGGTTTGTTAATATATGAATGCATGTTTACGATTCAAAAAGAACTGATCATTTTGTTTACAAAGTTGATCACGTCTTTGAAAGCTTGCCAAGCTAGTTACCAGAAAATGGTGTCAACTTGTCGTCTGATGACTCCCAAGCACCGGTAAGCTTAGAATGCGAAATTAAGAAGTAGTTAAACAACTAATGTGTTAGTTAGTTGGCTATGCATTGATTAGTGATTAGTTAGGAAACAGTTAGAATAGAAACTTTCAGAAGTTCTATATAAACAACACTATTGCATTGTAATGAACTAATTTTTTGGCCTCTTTACACTGAAATAATATCTCCGTTTCTCTTCTCTTCTCTGCCGTGCCCTAGATCATTATCAATGACAACTTAGATTGAACAATTGCACAAATTCTACCATGGTATCAGAGCTTTGAACCATAATTATGCTTTCCACGGAAGAGATTTGTGAGATTAGGAGCTCTATGACAGTTTTCAGTAATGAAGGTTGAAGTTATACCATGGCAGATTCAACATTGAACACTGTGAAGTTCGATCACAATCATCCCATGGTTTTACACCCTTCAGACACCACCGGTGTGCCCATTATTCCGATGCAGCTAACCGGATTCGATAACTATTCGATATGGAGTAGGGCTATGCACATTCAGTTACTTGGGAAAAACAAGTTGGGGATTGTTGATGGAACATTGAAAAAGGAGGATTTCGGAGCTGATTTTCGACGTCAATGGGACCGGTGCAATGCAATTGTTAAAGGATGGATAATGAGATCAGTAACACAGGAGTTGCACACTGGAATTGTCAATGCTACTAATGCACGAACTATTTGGGAGGATTTGCATGAACGCTTTGACAAGGTAAATGCATCACGAGTTTACCAGTTGCATAAAGCCATAGCGACTGCTTTATAAGGAAATGACAGTATACCTGGTTATTTTTCAAAACATCGCAATTTATGGGATGAATTTGCTAGTATAGTTCCTCCGTCTTGTGATTGCCCTAGATCAAGGGAGTTTAATCATCATGTTGAGAGATAAAAATTGATGCAGTTCCTAATGGGCTTGAATGAAATGTATAATCAGTCGAGGAGCTAGATTTTGATGACTGAACCTACTCCAAATCTCAACTAGGCATATGCTATGCTTGTTGAGAGAGAGAGCCAACGACTTATTGGTAGTTCCACTATGCAAGGTGAAGGTGTTGATTTAATGGCTTTGTTAGCAGCAAAAGGCTTAGGTTCTCGATTATTAATTGGAGAAGGTTTTGTATCTAGAACTTTGACTAGAGAGAGTTCAGATATTGCAGCTCACATGGCTGAGAGAGGAATGCATTATCAACATACCAAAGGAAACTCTTTTTAGAAAGGCAGGAAGAATTGGAAAAAAAATGTGACTATTGTTAAATGCAAGGACATGTGGTAGATAACTGCTTTAAGCTACATGGATACCCACCTGATTAGAAATCTAAGAAGAAGGTGACATGGAATAATGCTTAAATGTTCAAGCTGAGGTCCCTATACGACAACTGCATGATCGAACAAGAGAGAAGGGAAAAGAAATAGAGCCACTAATTTCCAGAGATTTACCAAGGGCTCCACAGCCGACAGGTGAGCAACATGGATAGATTTTGCAGATGCTTGACCCAGAATCTCCTCAAACCAATATGATGGCCAACATGTAAGGTATATCTCAAACTCCTAATACTAAATTAGATAGTTTAAGATGGATAATTGATAGTTGTGCTACAAACCACATGGCTCACAAGTTTAGACATAATGCATGATGTACAAGTTGTTAGAAATGAACAAAGTAGAAATGTTTAATTACCTGATGGAGGGGTGACCTTAGTGTCACACACTGGCTGTTGTAGACTGTCAGATACAGGAGAAATAGATGATGTGTTTTTGTCCCAGAATTTAAATACAATCTCAAATCGGTATCCAAGGTTACTAGGGAAATAAACTATTTTGTGTCATTCTAACCTGGATTCTGTTTGTTCCAGGACCTTACCACTGGGAAGCTGATGGGGATTGGTAAAGAGGATACTGGTTTTTATCTTCTATCTCGGCCAGGACCTTCCCCTAAAGATGTTGTTGCTACTAAAATCTTGTCAGCTCAGGATGTTAAAAATACTATCATGTTATGGCGCAGGAGATTGGCTCATGCATCTGTTCACTCAATAAAGGACATGCTTGGATTTAATCTTGAATATTGTAAATCAGTATTAAGCACCTATGAGATTTGTCCCTTAGCTAGACATACCAGAATCCCTTTCTCCAGTAGTTCTACTAAGTCTAGTAAAGTGTTTGATATGCTACATGTGGATATATGGGGACCTTATCGTACTTATACATTTGATGGTAAAAAAAATTTTCTTACAATTGTTGATGATTGCTCAAGGACCATTTGGATTTTCTTGTTGAAATTCAAGACTGATGTCTTTCATTTACTTAAACAGTTTTTTCGAATGGGACTTACTCAATTTAATGTCACAGTTAAAGGTATAAGGACAGATAATGGGGGAGAGTTTATCAATGAAAATTTGCAATCTTTACTTAAAGAATTGGGTATTATTCACTACAGAACTTGTGTACATACCCCTCAGCAAAATGGAGTAGCTGAGAGGAAGCACTGACACTTGCTTGAAGTGGCTAGAGCAGTCCGGTTCCAGGGTCATATACCTCTCAAGTTTTGGGGTCATTGTATTCTTACTGCTGCTTATATTGTTAACAGAATTCCTTCTAGTGAATTTGCAGGGAAATCACCTTATGAGGTCTGTTTTGGAAAGAAACCTTGTTTCTTCCATTTTAGAACATTCGGTTGTTTGTGTTTTGCTAACACACTTCCTAGAACTTACAAGTTTTCTCCAAGAGCTGTAAGATCAGTTTTTATGGGATATTCTAATGTTACCAAAGGGTATGTTCTATTTGATCTTGTTGCGTAGAAGTTTTTTGTTAATGGGGATGTGGTATTTCAGGAAAACCAATTTCCCTTCAAGGTACCCATACAGTGGATGATAATCTACAGATTTTATGTCTCTCTCTCCAGGTCCTTGTGATAATGATGATTTTTATGCTCCTAGTAATATCTCTGAAACACCTACTCTGGATTCCTCATTACCAGTTGATCTTCCACCTTCTTATATTGTTCAAAATCCTTTACCATCTCTTATCGCTACTGATGCTTCTACCTCTACTTTCAATCTATACAATCTACCAAATCTTAGATGATCAACAAGGCTCACTAATCAACCTATTTGGATATCAGATAAAATAAAACCGTCAGCTAGCAATGTCCTTTATCCTCTTGCTGACAGTGTGTCTTATGCATATCTTTCTCCCTCTTATCAGAAGTATCTACATAGTTTTTCTGCAGTATAAGAACCTACCTCTTATCAAGAGGCTATCAAAGATCCGATATGGTTGGAAGCTATGTACACTGAGTTAAAGGATCTTAATGATAATCATACTTGGGACCTGGTTCCATTCCCAAGGGTAAAGTTCCTATTGGCTGTAGATGGGTCTATAAAGTCAAGTTAAAAGCTAATGGAGATATTGAGAGATTTAAAGCACAATTAGTTGCTAAGGGCTTTAATCAGATAGAAGGTATTGATTTTCATGATCCCTTTTCTCCAGTAGTTAAAATTGCTACAGTCAGGACAGTTCTCTCTTTGGTTGGACAACACAATTGGTTCATTTATAAGTTAGATGTGTACAATGCTTTTCTCCATGGTGACTTGCATGATGAGGTGTATAATCAGTTGCTTGAGGATTTTCCAAGTTAGGGGAGAATGGTATAGTATGTAGACTTTTCAAATCCCTCTATGGTCTTAAGGAATCAAATAGGCAGTGGAATTTGAAATTGAGTGAGTCACTAGTGTATTCTGGTTTTACTCAGAGCAGCCTGGATCATTCTTTATTCATAAAAAATAAGGTTTTGACATAGTTGCAATCCTTGTGTATGTAGATGACATGCTTGTGACTTGTAATAGCTTGAGCCTCATAGAACATACTAAAGCTTCTCTTCTGAAAGCATTTAAAATCAAGGATCTTGGTACTTTAAAATTCTTTCTTGGCATGGAATTTAGTAGATCTGCCAAAGGTATTCTTATGAATCAAAAGAAGTATGCATTGGAAATTATCTCTGATTTAGGGTTAGGAAGTGCTAAACCCGCTATGACACCCCTTGAAATGAACATGAAGTTAACGACACTGGAGTTTGATCATGTCAAAGGAGAATCAACAGATGAACCTTTTAAAAACAGAGAGAAATATCAGAAGTTGATAGGTAAAATGTTGTATTTAACACTGACAAGGCCAGACATTGCATTCTCAGTCCAAACACTTAGTCAATTCCTGAAACAACCAAGAAGTTCGCATTGGGATGCAGCTATGAGAGTAATGAATTATGTGAAGAGAGAAGAAGGACTTGGAATCTTGTAAAGAAGCAAGATATCAAACAAGCTAAATGTATATTGTGATGCAGACTCGACTTTATTTCCCAATACCATAAGGTCAGTTTTCGGCTTTTTAGTTATGGTGAATCACTATTGTTGTGGAAGTTAAAGAAATAAAATTTAGTCTCCAGAAGTTTAGCAGAAGCTGAATACAGGAGCATGGCTAATGCAGTTTTAGAACTAGTATGTATCACTGCATTATTAAAGGAGCTGGGAAGTAAAATTGAGAAACCAACAATTGTGTTTAGTGACAGTAGAGCAGCAATACAGATAGCAGCCAATCCAGTATTCCATGAGAGGACTAAACACATAGAGATTGACTGCCACTTTATCAGACAAAAAATACAAGAAGGAGTCTTGAAAATAAAACATTTGAGCTCAAGAGAACAACTTGCAGACATACTTACTAAGGGCTTACCTCGGTTGCAACATGAAAACTTAGTAGGCAAGCTTGGTGTGTTAAATGTCTTTGCACCCACCAGCTTGAGGGGGAGTAATGAGTTAGGAATTACTTGATTAAGAAGTAGTTAAACAACTAATATGTTAGTTAGTTGGCTAAGCTGTGATTAGTGATTAGTTAGGAAACAGTTAGAATAGAAGCTTCCATAAGTTCTATATAAACTGCACTATTGCATTGTAATGAACTAATTTTTTGGCCTCTTTACACTGAAATAATATCTCCCTTTCTCTTCTCTTCTCTGCTGAGCCATAGCTTATTATCAATGGAAGTTTAGATTGAACAATTGCACAGATTTTAACAGAGTTTTTTTGCTGCTCCTTATGACTAATAGGACCTAACTTCAACTTGGGGTATATTGCTAATTACTGTTCTTGATCTTTGTAGGTTGCTTCCAAGCTCAAATCATTTAAATATTCAAATAAAATTACTATTTTTTTTGTTATTTATAGAGTGGTATTTGCCATCCCTCTCAAATAAAGTAGAGGAGGAGAACTAGAAGAGAGAAAGAAAAAGAGGAAAGGAATGACAAGTCTAAGGGGGGAAAATGAATGACGCATTGACTGCCTTCGATAGACGAAAAAATTCAAGTGGTCTAGCCAATCCCGAGGGAGGACCCCAACTAAAAGGAACTAGACAAACTAACGGCAAGCTAGATAAAAAAAATTAGCTGGCCCTATGTGTAAAACCTTCTCGGGGGGAGAGTCTTTCTTCAATGAGAATAAAGAAAGTTTTTGGGCAAGACAAGAAAGGAAATCGCCCTTTAATTTGACACCAAGGGTTAAGAGTTGATTGTTGGCGACGATGACTTGGTGAAGGGAATATATGAGAGAATGTTCTCAAACTGGGTTACGACCAACGGAAAACTTCTTGCAAGCCAAGATAATGGAGATATTTTGTTATTTTGTGCTATTATCTTCCTCAATATGGTTTATTTGGTATATGAATTAATGTGAATTTATTGTCAACTTTAGTCGTTATAATAATTGCCGCTAAAATAGGTATCATTTACCGGTAATAACAAAAGCCGCAATATAAGACCGGTAGCTTTACCGGCAATAATAATTATCGCTAAAAGTAATTACTTTTAGCTTCAAAAATATAGATATTCACCGGCACTCGATATAAATATCATCAAAGGCTTTATGACAATGAATGCAACATCATTGACTCAAATGCTGCTATATTTTTAGGGTAAATACATTTGATGTATAATGCATATGTATTTTTAAGCAAAATATCAACACTGCATATGTATTTTTATGCTAAAAAATATTTTGATATATAATCCATATGTATTTTTATGAAAAATATAAACACTACATATGTATCTTTTGTAACTAAAATCTTACAATAAAATGTAGAACAACATAAAAAACTCAAATTTATCTTTAATTCATATTCTCATTTATAAAGATAATAAATGAACACATATAAAAATATATATTAGTTATGATCAAGGTGTATTTTTTAAATGCTTAATTTTAACATTGCATATGTATTTTTAGAGTAAATACATTTGATGTATAATGCATATGTATCTTTAAGCAAAATATCAATAATGCATATGTATTTTATAACTAAAATCTCACAATACAAAGTAGAACTTCATAAAAAACGCAAGTTTATATTTAATTCAAATTCGCATTTATATTGATAATAAATGAAAACATATTAAAAAATATATTAGATATGGGTCCAGATGTATTTTTAAAAATGCTTAATCTTAACACTGCAAATGTATTTTTAAAGCTTAGAATGCGAAATTAAGAAGTAGTTAAACAACTAATGTGTTAGTTAGTTGGCTATGCAGTGATTAGTGATTAGTTAGGAAACAGTTAGTATAGAAACTTTCAGAAGTTCTATATAAACAACACTATTGCATTGTAATGAACTAATTTGTTGGCCTCTTTACACTGAAATAATATCTCCCTTTCTCATCTCTTCTCTGCTGAGCCCTAACTCATTATCAATGACAGCTTAGATTGAACAATTGCACAGATTCTAACATGGTATCAGAGCTTTGAACCACGATTGTGCGTTCCACGGAAGAGATTTGTGAGATTACGAGCTCATTGACAGTTTTCAGTAACGAAGGTTGAATTTCTACCATGGTAGCTTCAACATTGAACACTGTGAAGTTCGATCACAATCATCCCCTGTTTATACACCCTTCAGACACCATCGGAGCGCCCATTATTACGATGCAGCTAACCGGTTTTGATAACTATTCGATATGGAGTAGGGCTATGCGCATTCAGTTGCTTGGGAAAAACAAGTTGGGGATTGTTGATGGAACATTGAAAAAAGAGGATTTCGGAGCTTATTTTTGACGTCAATGGGACCGGTGCAATGCAATTATTCAAGGATGGATAATATGCTCAGTAACAGAGGAGTTGCACACTGGAATTGTCAATGCTACTAATGCACGAACTTTTTGGGAGGATTTGCATGAACTCTTTGAAAAGGTAAATGCATCACGAGTTTACCAGTAGCATAAAGCCATAGCGACTAGTATATAAGGAAATAATAGTATACCTGGTTATTTTTCAAAACATCACAATTTATGGGATGAATTTGCTAGTATAGTTCCTCCGTCTTGTGATTGACCTAGATCAATGGAGTTTAATAATCATGTTGAGAGACAAAAATTGATGTAGTTCCTAATGGGCTTGAATGAAATGTATAATCAGTCGAGGAGCTAGATTTTGATGACTGAACCTACTCCAAATCTCAACAAGGCATATGCTATGCTTGTTGAGAGAGAGAGCCAACAACTTATTGGTAGTTCTACTATGCAAGGTGAAGGTGCTGATTTAACGGCTCTGTTAGCAACAAAAGGCTTGGGTTCTCGATTGTCAATTAGAGAAGGTTTTGTATCTAGAACTTTGACTAGAGAGAGTTTAGATATTGCAGCTCACATGGCTGGGAGAGGAATGCATTATCAACATAACAAAGGAAACTCTTTTCAGAAAGGCAGGAAGAATTGGAACAAAAAATGTGACTATTGTAAAATGCAAGGACATGTGGTAGATGACTGCTTTAAGCTACATGGATCCCCACCTGACTGGAAATCTAAGAAGACGGTGACATGGAATACTTCTTATAATGAACAAGCTGAGGTCCCTATACCACAACTGCATGATGGAACAAGAGAAAAGGGAAAAGCAATAGAGCCACTAGTTTCCAGATATTTACCAAGGGCTCCACAGCCGACAGGTGAGCAACATGGACAGATTTTGCAGATGCTTAACCGAGATTCTCCTCAGACCAATATGATGGCCAACATGGTAGTTATATCTCAAAATCCTAATACTAAATTAGAGAGTTTAAGATGGATAATTGATAGTGGTTCTACAAACCACATGGCTCACAAGTTTAGACATAATGAATGATGTGCAAGTTGTTACAAATGAACAAAGTAGAAAAGTTTAATTACCTAATGGAGGGGTGACCTTAGTGTCACACACTTTCTGCTGTAGACTGTCAAATATAGGAGAAATACGTGATGTGCTTTTTCTCCCAGAATTTCAATACAATCTCTTATCGGTATCCAAGGTTACCAGGGAAATGAACTATTTTATGTCATTCTAACCTGGATTCTGTTTGTTCCAAGACCTTACCACAGGGAAGATGATGGGTATTGGTAAAGAGGATACTGGTTTTTATCTTCTAGCTCGGCCTGGACCTTCCCCTAAAGAGGTTGTTGCTACAAAAATCTTGTCAGCTCAGGAAGTTCAAAATACTATCATGTTATGGCACAGGAGATTGGATCATGCACCTGTTCACTTAATAAAGGACATGCTTGGATTTATTCTTGAACATTGTAAATCAGTATTAAGAACCTGTGAGATTTGTCCCTTAGCTAGACATACTAGACTCCCTTTTTGAGTAGTTCTACTAGGTATAGTAAAGTGTTTGATATGCTATATGTGGATATATGGGGACCTTATCGTACTCAGACATTTGATGGTAACAAATTTTTTCTTACAATTGTTGATGATTGCTCAAGGACCATTTGGATTTTCTTGTTGAAATTCAAGACTGATGTCTTTCTTTCACTTAAATAGTTTTTTCAAATGGTGCTTACTCAATTTATTATCACAGTTAAAGGTATAAGGACAGATAATGGGGGAAAGTTTATCAATGAAAATTTGCAATCTTTACTTAAAGAATTGGGTATTATTCACTACAGAACTAGTGTACATACCCCTCAGCAAAATGGAGTAGCTGAGAGGAAGCACTGACACTTGCTTGAAGTGGCTAGAGCAGTTCGGTTCCAGGGTCATATACCTCTCAAGTTTTGGGGTCATTGTATTCTTACTGCTGCTTATATTGTTAACAGAATTCCTTCTAGTGAATTTGCAGGGAAATCACCTTATGAGGTCTGTTTTGGAAAGAAACCTTGTTTCTTCCATTTTAGAACATTCGGTTGTTTGTGTTTTGCTAACACACTTCCTAGAACTTACAAGTTTGCTCCAAGAGGTGTAAGATCAGTTTTTATGGGATATTCTAATGTCACCAAAGGGTATGTTCTATTTGATCTTGTTGCGTAGAAGTTTTTTGTTAATGGGGATGTGGTATTTAAGGAAAACCAATTTCCCTTCAAGGTACCCATACAGTGGATGATAATCTACAGATATTATGTCACTCTCTCCAGGTCCTTGTGATAATGATGATTTTTATGCTCCTAGCAATATCTCTGAAACACCTACTCTGGATTCCTCATTAACAGTTGATCTCCCACCTTCTTATATTGTTCAAATTCCTTTACCATCTCTTATCGCTACTGATGCTTGTACCTCTACTTTCAATCCATACAATCTACCAAATCTTAGACGAACAACAAGTCTCACTAAGAAACCTATTTAGTTATCAGATTTTGTTTCCAAACCGTCAGCTAGCAATGTTTTCTATCCTTTTGCTGACAGTGTGTCATATGCACATCTTTCTCCCTCTTATCAGAAGTATCTACATAGTTTTTCTACAGTATAAGAACCTACCTCTTATCAAGAGGCTATCAAAGATCTGAGATGGTTGGAAGCTATGTACACTGAGTTAAAGGATCTTAATGATAATCATACATGGGACCTGGTTCCTTTCCCAAGGGTAAAGTTCCTATTGGCTGTAGATGGGTCTATAAAGTCAAGTTAAAAGCTAATGGAGATATTAAGAGATTTAAAGCAAAATTAGTTACTAAGGGCTTTAATCAGACAGTAGGTATTGATTTTCATGATACCTTTTCTCCAGTAGTTAAAATTGCTACAGTCACGACAGTTCTCTCTTTGGTTGCACAACACAATTGGTTCATTTATCAGTTAGATGTGTACAATGCTTTTCTCCATGGTGACATGCATGATGAGGTGTATAATTAGTTGCTTGAGGATTTTCCAAGTTAGGGGAGAATGGTATAGTATGTAGACTTGTCAAATCCCTCTATGGTCTTAAGGAAGCAAGTAGGCAGTGGAATTTGAAATTGAGTGAGTCACTAGTGCATTCTGGTTTTACTCAGAGCAACCTGGATCATTCTTTATTCAAAAACAAAACAAGGTTTAGACATAGTTGCAATCCATGTGTATGTAGATGACATACTTGTGACTGGTAATAGCTTGAGCCTCATAGAACATACTAAAGCTTCTCTTCTGAAAGAATTTAAAGTCAAGGATCTTGGTAATTTAAAATTCTTTCTTGGCATGGAATTTAGTAGATCTGCCAAAGGTATTCTTATGAATCAAAAGAAGTATGCATTGGAAATTATCTCTGATTTAGGGTTAGGAAGTTCTAAACCCGCTATGACACCCCTTGAAATGAACATGAAGTTAACGAAACTGGAGTTTGATCAAGTCACAGGAGAATCAACCGATTAACTTTTTGAAAACAGAGAGCAATATTAGAAGTTGATCGGTAAAATGTTGTATTTAACACTGACAAGGCCAGACAATGCATTCTCAGTCCAAACACTTAGTCAATTCCTGCAACAACCAAAAATTTTGCATTGGGATGCAGCTATGAGAGTAATGAATTATGTGAAGAGAGAACAAGGACTTGGAATCTTGTAAAACAGCAAGATATCCAACAATCTAAATGTATATTGTGATGCAGACTGGGCTTTAGGTCCCAACACCATAAGGTCAGTTTTCGGCTTTTTAGTCATGGTGAATCACTATTGTCGTGGAAGTCAATGAAATAATATGTAGTCTCCAGAAGTTTAGCAGAAGCTGAATACAGGAGCATGGATAATGCAGTTTCAGAACTAGTATGTATCACTGCATTATTAAAGGAGCTGGGAAGTAAAATTGAGCAACCAACAATTGTGTTTAGTGACAGTAGAGCAGCATTACAGATAGCAGCCAATCCAGTGTTCCATGAGAGGACTAAACACATAGAGATTGACTGCTACTTTATCAGACAAAACATACAAGAAGGAGTCTTGAAAATAAAACATGTGAGCTCAAGAGAACAACTTGCAGACATACTTACTAAGGGCTTACCTCGGTTGCATCATAAAAACTTAGTAGGAAAGCTTGGTGTGTTAAATGTCTTTGCACCCACCAGCTTGAGGGGGAGTAATGAGTTAGGAATTAATTGATTAAGAAGTAGTTAAACAACTAATGTGTTAGTTAGTTGGCTAAGCAGTGATTAGTGATTAGTTAGGAAACAGTTAGAATAGAAGCTTCCAGAAGTTCTATATAAACAACACTATTGCATTGTAATGAACTAATTTTTTGGCCTCTTTACACTGAAATAATATCTCCCTTTCTCTTCTCTTCTCTGCTGAGCCATAGCTCATTATCAATGGCAGCTTAGATTGAACAATTGCACAGATTTTAACAGAGTTTTTTTGATGCTCCTTATGACTAATAGGACCTAACTTCAACTTGGGGTATATTGCTAATTACTGTTCTTGATATTTGTAGGTTGCTTCCAAGCTCAAATCATTTAAATATTAAAAGAAAATTACTATTTTTTTTGTTATTTATAGAGTGGTATTTTCCATCCCTCTCAAATAAAGTAGAGGAGGAGAACTAGAAGAGAGAAAGAAAAAGAGGAAAGAAATGACAAGTCTAATGGGGGAAAATGACTGACACAATGACTACCTTCGATAGACGAAAAAAATTCAAGTGGTCTAACCAATCCCGAGGGCGGACCCCAACTGAAAGGCACTAGACAAACTAATGGCAAGCTAGATAAAAAAAATCAGTTGGCCCTATGTGTAAAACCTTCTCGGGGGGAGTCTTTCTTCAATGAGAATAAAGAAAGTTTTTGGGCAAGACAAAAAAGGAAATCGCCCTTTAATTTGACACCAAGGGTTAAGAGTTGATTGTTGGCGACGATGACTTGGTGAAGGGAATATATTAGAGAATGTTCTCAATCTGGGTTACGACCAACGGAAAACTTCTTGCAAGCCAAGATAATGGAGATATTTTGTTATTTTGTGCTATTATCTTCCTCAATGTGGTTTATTTGGTATATGAATTAATGTGAATTCATTGTCAACTTTAGTTGTTATAATAATTGCTGCTAAAATAGGTATCATTTACCGGTAATAACAAAAGCTGCAATATAAGACCGGTAGCTTTACCGGCAATAATAATTATCGCTAAAAGTAATTACTTTTAGCTTCAAAAATATAGATATTCACCGGCACTCGATATAAATATCATCAAAGACTTTATGACAATGAATGCAACATCATTCACTCAAATGTCGCTATATTTTTAGGGTAAATACATTTGATGTATAATGCATATGTATTTTTAAGCAAAATATCAACACTACATATGTATTTTTATGCTAAAAATTATTTTGATGTATAATCCATATGTATTTTTAAGAAAAATATAAACACTACATATGTATCTTTTGTAACTAAAATCTCATAATAAAATGTCGAACTACATATAAAACTCAAATTTATCTTTAATTCAAATTCTCATTTATAATGATAATAAATGAACACATATTAAAATATATATTAGTAATGATCAAGGTGTATTTTTTAAATGCTTAATTTTAACACTGCATATGTATTTTTAGAGTAAATACATTTGATGTATAATGCATATGTATTTTTAAGCAAAATATCAATAATGCATATGTATTTTATAACTAAAATCTCACAATACAAAGTAGAACTTCATAAAAAACACAAGTTTATATTTAATTCAAATTCGCATTTATATTGATAATAAATGAAAACATATTAAAAAGTATATTAGATATGGGTCCAGATGTATTTTTGAAAATGCTTAATCTTAACACTGCATATGTATTTTTAAAGCTTAGAATGCAAAATTAAGAAGTAGTTAAACAACTAATGTGTTAGTTAGTTGGCTATGCAGTGATTAGTGATTAGTTAGGAAATAGTTAGAATAGAAACTTTCAGAAGTTCTATATAAACAACACTATTGCATTGTAATGAACTAATTTTTTGGCCTCTTTGCACTGAAATAATATCTCCCTTTCTCATCTCTTCTCTGCTGAGCCCTAGCTCATTATCAATGACAGCTTAGATTGAACAATTGCATAGATTCTAACATGGTATCAGAGCTTTGAACAACGATTGTGCGTTCCACGGAAGAGATTTGTGAGATTACGAGCTCATTGACAGTTTTCAGTAACGAAGGTTGAAGTTCTACCATGGTAGCTTCAACATTGAACACTGTGAAGTTCGATCACAATCATCCCCTGTTTTTACACCCTTCAGACACCATCGGAGCGACCATTATTCCGATGCAGCTAACCGGTTTCGATAACTATTCGATATGGAGTAGGGCTATGTGCATTCAGTTGCTTGGGAAAACAAGTTGGGGATTGTTTATGGCACATTGAAAAAGGATGATTTCGGAGCTTATTTTCGACGTC
This sequence comes from Capsicum pubescens, assembly GCA_030864215.1. Lineage (NCBI taxonomy): Eukaryota > Viridiplantae > Streptophyta > Magnoliopsida > Solanales > Solanaceae > Capsicum > Capsicum pubescens. Next base: position 267,933,932 of record CM061545.1, on the reverse strand, counting down.
AATGGGACCGGTGCAATGCAATTGTTTAATGATGGATAATTAACTCGGTAACAGAGGAGTTGCACACTGGAATTGTCAATGCTACTAATGCACGAACTTTTTGGGAGGATTTGCATGAACTCTTTGAAAAGGTAAATGCATCACGAGTTTACCAGTAGCATAAAGCCATAGCGACTAGTATATAAGGAAATGATAGTATACCTAGTTATTTTTCAAAGCATCGAAATTTATGGGATGAATTTTCTAGTATAGTTCCTCCGTCTTGTGATTCCCCTAGATCAATGGAGTTTAATAATCATGTTGAGAGACAAAAATTGATGCAGTTTCTAATGGGCTTGAATGAAATGTATAATCAGTCGAGGATCTAGATTTTGATGACTGAATCTACTCCAAATCTCAACAAGGCATATTCTATGCTTGTTGAGCGAGAGAGCCAACAACTTATTGGTAGTTCCACTATGCAAGGTGAAGGTGCTGATTTAACGGCTCTATTAGCAACAAAAGGCTTGGGTTCTCGGTTGTCAATTGGAGAAGGTTTTGTATCTAGAACTTTGACTAGAGAGAGTTCAGATATTGCAGCTCACATGGCTGGGATAGGAATGCATTATCAATATAACAAAGGAAACTCTTTTCAGAAAGGCAGGAAGAATTGGAACAAAAAATGTGACTATTGTAAAATGCAAGGACATGTGGTAGATGACTGCTTTAAGCTACATGGATACCCACCTGATTGGAAATCTAAGAAGAAGGTGACATGGAATACTGTTTATAATGTTCAAGATGAGGTCCCTATACCAGAACTGCATAATGGAACAAGAGAGAAGGGAAAAGAAATAGAGCCACTAATTTCCAGATATTTACCAAGGGCTCCACAGCCGACAGGTGAGCAACATGGACAGATTTTGCAGATGCTTAACCGAGATTCTTATCAGACCAATGTGATGGCCAACATGGAAGGTATATCTCAAACTCCTAATACTAAATTAGAGAGTTTAAGATGGATAATTGATAGTGGTTCTACAAACCACATGGCTCACAAGTTTAGACATAATGCATGACGTGCAAGTTGTTACAAATGAACAAAGTAGAAAAGTTTAATTACCTAATGGAGGGGTGACCTTAGTGTCACACACTTTTTGCTGTAGACTGTCAAATATAGGAGAAATACATGATGTGCTTTTTGTCCCAGAATTTCAATACAATCTCTTATCGGTATCCAAGGTTACCAGGGAAATGAACTATTTTGTATCATTCTAACCTGGATTCTGTTTGTTCCAGGACCTTACCATAGGGAAGATAATGGGTATTGGTAAAGAGGATACTGGTTTTTATCTTCTAGCTCGGCCTGGACCTTCCCCTAAAGAGGTTGTTGCTACTAAAATCTTGTCGGCTCAGGAAGTTCAAAATACTATCATGTTAGGGCACTAGAGATTGGATCATGCACCTGTTCACTTAATAAAGGACATGCTTGGATTTAATCTTGAACATTGTAAACCAGTATTAAGAACCTGTGAGATTTGTCCCTTAGCTAGACATACCAAACTCCCTTTTTCGAGTAGTTCTACTAGGTCTAGTAAAGTGTTTGATATGCTACATGTGGATATATGGGGACCTTATCGTACTCAGACATTTGATGGTAACAAATTTTTTCTTACAATTATTGATGATTACCCAAGGACCATTTGGATTTTCTTGTTGAAATTCAAGACTGATGTCTTTCTTTCACTTAAATAGTTTTTTCTAATGATGCTTACTCAATTTAATGTCACAGTTAAAGGTATAAGGACAGATAATGGTGGAGAGTTTATCAATGAAAATTTGCAATCTTTACTTAAAGAATTTGGTATTATTCACTCCAGAACTTGTGTACATACCCCTCAGCAAAATGCAGTAGCTGAGAGGAAGCACAGACACTTGCTTGAAACGGCTAGAGCACTCCCGTTCCAGGGTCATATACCTCTTAAGTTTTGGGGTCATTGTATTCTCACTGCTGCTTATATTGTTAATAGAATTCCTTCTAGTGAACTTGCAGGGAAATCACCTTATGAGGTCTTTTTTGGAAAGAAACCTTGTTTGTTCCATTTTAGAACATTCGGTTGTTTGTGTTTTGCTAACACACTACCTAGAACTTACAAGTTTGCTCCAAGAACTGTAAGATCAGTTTTTATGGGATATTCTAATGTCACCAAAGGGTATGTTCTGTTTGATCTTGCTGCGTAGAAGTTTTTTGTTAATGGGGATGTGGTATTTCAGGAAAACCAATTTCCCTTCAAGGTACCCATACAGTGGATGATAATCTACAGATTTTATGTCACTCTCTCCAGGTCCTTATGATGATGATGATTTTTATGCTCCTAGGAACATCTCCGAAACACCTACTCTGGCTTCCTCATTAATAGTTGATCTCCCACCTTTTAATATTGTTCAAAATCCTTTACCATCTCTTATCCCTACTGATGCTTCTACCTCTACTTTCAATCCATACAATCTACCAAATCTTAGATGATCAACAAGGCTCACTAATCAACCTATTTGGTTATCAGATGAAATAAAACCGTCAGCTAGCAATGTCCTTTATCCTCTTGCTGACAGTGTGTCTTATGCACATCTTTCTCCCTCTTATCAGAAGTATCTACATAGTTTATCTGCAGTATAAGAACCTACCTCTTATCAAGAGGCTATCAAAGATCCGATATGGTTGGAAGCTATGTACACTGAGTTAAAGGATCTTAATGATAATCATACTTGGGACCTGGTTCCCTTCAAAAGTGTAAAGTTCCTATTGGCTGCAGATGGGTCTATAAAGTCAAGTTAAAAGCTAATGGCCATATTAAGAGATTTAAAGCTCAATTAGTTTCTAAGGGCTTTAATCAGACACCAGGTATTGATTTTCATGATACCTTTTCTACAGTAGTTAAAATTGCTACAATCAGGACAGTTCTCTCTTTGGTTGCACAACACAATTGGTTCATTCATCAGTTAGATGTGTACAATGCTTTTCTCCATGGTGAATTGCATGATGAGGTGTATAAGCAGTTGCTTGAGGGTTTTATAAGTTAGGGGGAGAATGGTATTGTATGTAGACTTGTCAAATCCCTCTATGGTCTTAAGAAAGAAAGTAGGCAGTGGAATTTGAAATTGAGTGAGTCACTAGTGCATTCTGGTTTTACTCAGAGCAGCCTGGATCATTATTTATTCATAAAAAAACAAGGGTTAGACATAGTTGCAATCCTTGTGTATGTAGATGACATGCTTGTGACTGGTAATAGCTTGAGCCTCAGAGAACATACTAAAGCTTCTCTTCAGAAAGCATTTAAAATCAAGGATATTGGTAATTTAAAATTCTTTCTTGGCATGGAATTTAGTAAATCTGCCAAAGGTATTCTTATGAATCAAAGGAAGTATGCATTGGAAATTATCTCTGATTTAGGGTTAGGAAGTGCTAAACCATCTATGACACCCCTTGAAATGAATATGAAGTTAACGACACTGAAGTTTGATCAAGTAACAGATGAACCTTTTGAAAATAGAGAGCAATATCAGAGGTTGATAGGCAAAATGTTGTATTTAACACTGACAAGGCCAGACATTGCATTCTCAGTCCAAACACTTAGTCAATTCCTGCAACAACCAAAAAGGTCGCATTGGGATGCAGCTGTGAGAGTAATGAATTATGTAAAGGGAAAACAAGGACTTGGAATCTTATTAACCAGCAAGATATCAAACAAGCTAAATGTATATTGTGATGCAGACGGGGCTTCATGTCCCAATACCAGAAGGTCAGTTTCAGGCATTTTAGTCATGGTGAATCACTATTGTCGTGGAAGTCAAAGAAACAAAATGTAGTCTCCAGAAGTTTAGAAGAAGCTGAATATAGGAGCATGGCTAATGCAGTTTCAGAACTAGTAAGGATCACTGCATTATAAAAGGAGTTGGGAAGTAAAATTGAGCAACCAACAATTGTATTTAGTGACAGTAGAGTAGCATTACAGATAGCAGCCAATCCAGTGTTCCATGAGAGGACTAAACACCTAGAGATTGACTGCCACTTTATCAGACAAAAAATACAAGAAGGAGTCTTGAAAATAAAACATGTGAGCTTAAGAGAAGAACTTGCAGACATACTTACTAAGGGCATACCTCGGTTGCAACATGAAAACTTAGTATTCAAGCTTGGTGTGTTAAATGTCTTTGCACCCACCTGCTTCAGGGGGAGTAATGAGTTAGGAATTACTTGATTAAGAAGTAGTTAAACAATTAATGTGTTAGTTAGTTGACTAAGCAGTGATTTTAACAGAGTTTTTTTGCTGCTCCTTATGACTAATAGGACCTAACTTCAACTTGGGGTATATTGCTAATTACTGTTCTTGATCTTTGTATGTTGCTTCCAAGTTCAAATCATTTAAATTTTAAAATAAAATTACTATTTTTTTTTGTTATTTATAGAATGGTATTTTCGATCCCTGTCAAATAAAGTAGAGGAGGAGAACTGGAAGAGAGAAAGAAAAAGAGCAAAGGAATGACAAGTCTAATGGGGGGAAATGACTGACACATTGACTACCTTCGATAGACGAAAAAAATTCAAGTGGTCTAACCAATCCCTAGGGTGGACTCCAACTGAAAGGCACTAGACGAACTAACGGCAAGCTAGATAAAAAAAATCAGCTGGCCCAATGTGTAAAACCTTCTCGGGGGTAGAGTCTTTCTTCAATGAGAATAAAGAAAGTTTTTGGGCAAGACAAGAAAGGAACTCGCCCTTTAATTTGACACCAAGGTTTAAGAGTTGATTGTTGGCGACGATGACTTAGTGAAGGGAATATATGAGAGAATGTTCTCAAACTGGGTTACGACCAACGTAAAACTTCTTGCATGCCAAAATAATGGAGATATTTTGTTATTTTGTGTTATTATCTTCCTCAATATGGTTTATTTGGTATATGAATTAATGTGAATTCATGGTCAACTTTAGTCGTTATAATAATTGCCGCTAAAATAGGTATCATTTATCGGAAATAACAAAAGCCGCAATATATGACCGGTAGCTTTACCGGCAATAATAATTATCGCTAAAAGTAATTACTTTTAGCTTTAAAAATATAGATATTCACCGGCACTCGATATAAATATCATCAAAGACTTTATGACAATGAATGCAACATCGTTCACTCAAATGCCGCTATATTTTTATGGTAAATACATTTGATGTATAATGCATATGTATTTTTAAACAAAATATCAACACTGCATATGTATTTTTATGCTAAAAAACATTTTGATGTATAATCCATATGTATTTTTAATCAAAATATCAACACTACATATGTATCTTTTGTAACTAAAATTTCACAATAAAATGTAGAACTACACAAAAAACTCAAATTTATCTTTAATTCAAATTCTCATTTATAATGATAATAAATGAACACATATTAAAATATATATTAGTTATGATCAAGGTGTATTTTTGAAATGCTTAATTTTAACACTGCATATTTATTTTTAGGGTAAATACATTTGATGTATAGTGCATATGTATATTTAATCAAAATATCAATACTGCATATGTATTTTATAACTAAAATCTCACAATACAAAGTAGAACTTCATAAAAAACTCAAGTTTATATTTAATTCAAACTCGCATTTATATTGATAATAAATGAAAACATATAAAAAATATATTAGATATGGGTCTAGATGTATTTTACAAAATGCTTAATCTTAACACTGCATATGTATTTTTAGGATAAAAACTTTTGATTGATACTACATACGTATTTTTAAGCATAACATGAACACTACATTTGTATTTTTTTTAACTAAATCTCACAGTAAAATATATAACTACATAAAATACTCAAATTAAACATTAATTCAAATCAAAATTAGACCCAATTCAAATCAGAATTAATTTCATTCAGTTAAAAAATAAGTACTATTATAACCTACAATTAGAACCACTTCAAACAAAAAAATTAGTTTGTACAATCTGAACCTACATTCATACACCAGTTTCTCTAACTGTACAAAGTAATAAATCCATCAATCATCATACATCAAAAACTTCAGTAACACTAGTTATTCTACTTTGCCCCTCAGGCCTCAAGGGTGCTTCGACACCACTATGAGCATTTGCTTCTTGTTTTCGGATCCCATAGTCCCACAAAAGTGCAGCATATCTTGTACGGAAGTGCGTTGGGGTCGAACTCAATCGCAATAACTTTGTGACCATAAGAAAGGCACTCTGCATATGTAACTATAAAGAGACCACAATCCCTACAAAAACAAGGAAAAAAATATTTATTTATAAGTAAAATATATTTTGTACAAACATTCAATTTTGGTATATGAAAATTAAAAACTTACAAGTTTCCACTCGGTTGTTGAGGCAAATTCTCTTCAAATATCACATCAAACAGATCTGAGTAATCTTTGTCTTTGTATCTTGAATGATTTTGAAGATCAATTCCTTTCTTATTGTAGAAATCACAAGCTTGGAGACACAAAGGCATAATCTCAGCTAATTTTCTTGATCTGAGAAAGAACAGTCGAATAAGAAAAAAAATCATATAAACAAGCATATGTATTTTAAGAAGACAAAAAATGTAACCAATACTGAAAAATACATATCAATTCTACTAAAAATACATATAGCCAATAGACAGTTCATGAGTAGTTAACACAATACTTAACTGTACTTATTGGCCTATATCTTTAACTCACAACTTTGATAATATCTTTATTACCCTATTTAGAACAACACAATACTTAACAGTCAAAAAAATACATTTACAAACAAAAAAATACCCCATCCTCACTATCTTCTTCAGAATCATTAGCATAAGATTTCTGAACATCGTATTCAATTTCTTCAACTTTCCTTTTCTTTTCGTACCGTTTTTAAATTTTTTCCTCCTTCTTCAACCCTTTTTTTTTTTCAAAATTTCACTGATCTTCACTGTGTCGTTGCAAAACTTCGACCTAATCTCCTTTGATCTCCCAGATTTCTTCAACTGTATAGGATTTACAACAACTTTAACTAAATCTTCATGAGTTAACCCAAGACTAAAAGATTGTGCATAATCAAACTCTACATTCATATTCCGTATACCATTATTTGTTGGTGTGTTTGCTGTATGTTCATCCATTAAAACATAAAACCCTTAAAATCTGATTTTCAGTTGAATTACAGTAGGAAAAAAAAAAAGAACCGCTAACATGCTATATGCAATTAATAGTTACCTGAAATAGAGGAAGTAAATCATTAACACAGATCGTGCTAGAATCGTGCAAAAGGAATAAAATTTGATGTGGGAGAGATCGTTAATGGCGAAATAAAAGGAATAAAAATTTTAAATTAAGGAAAGAGAAATAAGAATGGCATGAAAAGAGGATTTTAGCACAGTAACTTTCTTAGGGGGCAAAAAATAGGGGACCACTTAAAATAATGTTACAGATGCTACATAATGTAATTAGGATAAAGTGTTGCTATTTTTTATAATTTAATACTTAAGTATGCTACTATAGGTAGTTTTTCCTTTACTATTTTTACTCTAGAGAAAATTTAAAGAAGACCATATCTTACACCCAACCCATGATAATTCTATGATTATAAAATGATAAGCCTAAAAATTCATGGTGCTTTTCAAATTCATTATTTCACAAAAAGAAATCTTCGGTGGTGGATTTACACTTTCCGAATTTTGGTGTTAAAAAGCACTTAAACCCCAGGACGAATTTATTTTAAAAAAATTACTAACATTAGGTGTATGTGTATAGAAACTTAATTTCTTTTTTTAAAAAAAATTAAAATAAACTCCATTTCCCCTCAATTCTAATAAAAGAAACCAAATGCACACACAACAAAGAAAGAACAAACGAAATACTCGTAAGTAGGCAGTGGAACTGAATTGCTTCTTCGTTATTTTTTTGGTAAGTTTCAAAAATAGCAACTGTTTGGCACAAAATTCATATTTCATAACCACACTTTATAATATTATTATTTATAATCAAAGTATTTGATTCACATTTATTGTATTTGCATTACTTAATAATCTGTATGTATAAAAAACATAAATACATTAATCACATTTTAAATTTTATATTTTTTTTATTTTCAAAAAATATGATTACATTAAATACAAGCCATGAATAATCAATACAAAAAAAACGTGTTTTAGCCACGTGCCAAACCATGGCTATATGGTACCAAAATCGTAGCTAAATAGTTTAGCCACGGTTCATTAGCCACGGTTAAAGGTGGGTCCAACAGGGGCGTGGCGAGTAAATTAGCCACGGTTTTAACGTCCGTGGTAACATTTCATTAGCCACGGTTTTCAGGTACATTTAGCCACGGCCATTCCATGGGTAATTTGTTCAAATTTTGTGCTATCATATCAGTTTGCCACAGTTATAACCGTGGCAAAAATGCCTAGTTTTTAAGAAATATATATATTTTTCATATAAATTAGCCATGGTTAACAAAAAAGTATCAAACTTTTTAAAAAAATATATATTTTTGCATAAATTTGCCATGATTTAATCGTGACAAAACTGCCAGCTCTTTTTAAATATATATATATAAATATATATATATATAAATGATAGTCTGATACTAATTTCTAAATAATGATAGACATTCACTTACACATTAACCATTATACACAAGATTGATATTAATTGTAACATAATAATCAAAGTTCTGATATTGTTCAATATATTGGCACAAAAGATAAGGTCCAAACCTTAAATATTCATAAAAAATACCATAAATACTAATGTTAAAGAAACACCAAAATATACTAAAGCCTAAGAAGATTACTGCTTGAGCTACCAAGATTCACATGAGTATTTCTAGACATTCCAAAATCTTTTGAAGGACAAACATTTCCACCTAAACCACGCACACGTCCAGAATGTTTAGATCCAAACACTTTTTCAATGGCGTCATTAGGATGAGCTAGTATCTTTGAAGGAACACCGTAACTGATAGCAAGTTCCTGATCTTTAGGTAGATGCTCCGATATTTTATCCAACAAGCAAAATAGATAAATGAGATATCCTCGTACCAATAAGACTTCTCTGTAATAGAGTTGGGTATTAATTCAAGCAATTGTCCATTATATATAGAGACGTATTAATTCAAGCAATTGTCTATTTAATATAGAGACGCTTCAACAACAACAAAAAATCTAGTATACTCCCACCAAGTGGGGTCTGGGGTGGGTAAAATGTACGCAGTCCATACCGCTACCTCCGAAGAAGTAGAGAGGTTGTTTTCGATAGACCCCCGGCTCAAGATAAAGAATATTCTTCAACTAGAACCGAGCTTATAATAAACTAATAACAATAATATTGTCATAATTATACAGATATACCAGCAAGGAATTTAATCTCAGGAATGGACAAGAATGATTAAACAAATGATGTTCAAGTAGGCAATCAACAATTGATGTCGCTAATGTACAGTTTTGAGCATGTGCCACTTATACATGGTATCATACTATCATTTACTTGCATCATCCTTACTTCACATAGACAATTTTAGAGTCACCTAATTAACTTCATCCTTGCCTTGTACACTACATAACTTTTAACCTTGTAGGAAGTTTGGAAAGTTTCCTTTATTCTTGACATACCAATAATTGTATAAGCAAGAGTTCTAACATATAAAATAAATATCCATCAAACAATAAATACGTCAGAGATAACAATCAGCCCACAACGGTATCTGTATATATGGAATGAATCAGTGAATGAGGTCATCTAGTTATGATCTTAAGATCAGTGAATGAGCACTACTTTGGTATGATTTTTCAAACTTAAATTAGATTCTAATTATTGACTGCACCTCATAGGGATCTATCTATCTATCATACAACAAGGATTTGATAGGACCTTTTCCTCAGTCTATTGGAAAATTGCCAAAGCTATCAAATTAGTAAGTAAATGTGAATAAGCATTGAAATTGAATTCACTTACAAGCTAATCTCATGATAATTTGCTGATCTTTTCTTAATTTCATGACAGTATCTTTGTTGGTTGTGGATTTTCTGGATCCTTAACCGACTCCATAGGAAATCTTACTCGACTGGTTTTTTGTAATCATTCTGTGGTACTTTTTGTACCTTAATGCAAACTTTTTGTGCTACCAAATTTCGGTCCATCTCTAGACAGGCAATGCACTTCTAAACAGAGAAACAGTTCACGAGGAGTTCAATCCATACTGCTTTTCTTGTGTTTATACATTATCATATCTGAATAGTTTTGTTCACTAAATCTATCTGTCTTCCAATCGTCTTCTGTATACACTCTAAAACAACCCCATTTTGTATTATGCAGATCTTAGAACAGGGATACAGTGAAGTTAAACTCAAGGAATGTTCATTAGAATGAAGATTAAATACACCAGGCGTCACAATAATTAAAATTGATTGTACTAGAAATTGATACTGCATTTCCAGTACACAAGTTTATACTCCTTCTACATCAATTAAGCTGACTATGTTTATCAAATGACAGTGTTATTTGGTGGTTTCTGGAACAGTACACTATTCAAAGGGCAGCCCGGTAAACTAAAGCTCCCGCCATGAGGTAGAGAGGTTGTTCCCGATAGACCCCGGCTTAAGACAAAAACAGCTCATTAAGGATAACAAACAAACTATGAACAGTAGAATAACCTGGATATAAGTGTTTGTTGAGTTTATAATTTGTAAATTCTTATCTCCTGTAAGAGCTGAAATTCAGACAAATAAAACCATTAGTTGTTAAGTAAAATATGCCACCATCGACGGAGCATGTGATTTATCCACACACCAAAAAAAAAAGATGCAAATCACATGTTCAACCTACTCATGTACATTGCACAATCCAAATTACAGAGCAGTAACTTCTGAGGACGATCTATCTATTGATAGTTCTACACTGCAATAATCAGAAAAAACAAGGAACCAAATATACTTTGTTCTAGTCTTGAACATCAAGCATCTAGTTCATGCAGAGTTTAAATAAGTCGTTCAAGCATAAAATGCTTAACATTGGCGAAAGGAATTGATCAAACAAAACCTTTGAGCTAAGCATCTGTAAGGTCCAAAACAGCCTAAAGAACTTTGCACATAGGTACAGTTTGGTATGTTATCTTCCGCAATGTGGCTTATTCAGTACATGAAGTAACGTGAATTCGTAGTCAACTTTAATCATTATAATAATTTCCACTAAAATAGGTCCAATTTATCGATAATAAGAAAACCCGCAAAATATGGTAGCTTTATCAGTAATATATCGCTAAATAAATATCATTGAAAGTAATTACTTTTAGCGCCACTAATATAAGCATTTACGAAACATTCAATATAAATGCCACTAAACACTTTAACAACATTAAATGCAATGACCTTAACTTAAATGGCATTAAATATTTTTGTTGTAATATTTATTGCCACAAAATATCTCTTTTGTTGTAGGTAGTCAGTAACCACCATATACCTAGCACGACATATGATAATATACAAACAAGCATACAACGATTTTCTTTTGAGATTTGTAATATCTAGATACATGTTAAAGAAGAGAGCAACACCATTCAAGATTTCAAGGAGAACAAATACATGTTAAATGTTAGAGAAGAGAGCAACACTATTTAAGGATAACATCAACATGACAATGGAAAGATAACATAACACATTTAATTAACATTACTGGATTCAAATGAATCATAACCGATGATAAAATATTAAATAACGACTCAAACAACACACACTAACATCATGCAAACGATAAAATCAACATGACAATGGACTGACAACATGGCACATAACTAAACTTATAGGGTTCGAATCAATCATAACAGATGATGAACATCATCGGATGACTCAAATTAGATATTTGTTATAAAAAGTATTTTAATGTTTGTTTTGTGATAATTGAACAAAATTAAATCATTATGTTTATGTTACAAAAGATAATTATGTGCTTTTGGTAAAATAAAAAAAGAATTTAGATTTTGTGCATTGTCAGTTTACAAAATATTTTACACTATCAGGTAAATTTGACTTGCTATTGCAGGTTATTTAATTTATTTTTTTTATGTAAATAGTTGGATAACCTGCAATAACAGATCAAGCTAACTGATAGTGCAAAATAGTTTATTCACTAACTATGCACAGAACCTAAACGCATAAAAAAATGATTATCCTAAAATGATTAATCGGGGCGCAAAGCCACTAACACTTAAAAAGTTGACCAATTTTTTTTTTTAAATTGTTTTCTTCTTACAAGGACTTTCTTTAATTATTCTTATTTTTTATGGTAGGATTTGGATTTTCAATCCTTTTAGTTCCTCTTCCAGTAACTTTACCTTGACGTACATTATTTTGCTTTTGTAAACTTAGTAGGATTTTCAATCTGTGTGTATTTTACATTGAATTTATCTAAATTTGTGACCTCCCTCGCTAATTACGCGATTACAGTGACCATGAATTGAGTCAATCAGGTATGCATATTATTTCACGTACAATAGCAGGGTAGTCATTTAAACTGTCGGTGTATATTGGTCAAGCCTTTTTTCTATTGTATGCGTTGTCCAGTATTATGCCAAGTATGTATCGTAAGTGCAGTTTAATAGTGGAAAAATTTTGTAAATTTTTTCATTAGATTATGTGACTTACGTATGTATTGTTGTTTGGTTGAAAGTAAGTTATCTTGAAATTAACTATGCAAGATTAGGTATTCCACCCCTAAGGTGGGATTAATAACACTACAATTACGGAATAAGTTATCTCATGCATTTTATCTCAATCAAATATGGGATAAATTGATCCTACCATTAAACCCAATATTAATTATCTCTAATCCCTAATACCAAACGAGCCCATACACTAATCATAGTGCTGACTGTACTCTACTAGCTTCCATTTTTACCATAGATTTTTGGAATTCCTATAGAATATTATTGCAATGGTCAAATAAATTTTTTTATGTATCCAACAATCTAATGCTCTTTATCATGGTTAGTATTAAGATATATTCTCTTAATAATATTTCCTTAATAGGACCACTAAAAGAGGTCTTATTTAACGGTAGCTTTACCAGCAATTTATCGCTAAATAAAAAGTCGTTGAAAGTAATTATTTTTGGCGCTAATAATATGAGCATTTACCTGCACTTGATATAACTGCCACAAAAGACGTTAACGCCATGCAATGACCTTAACATAAATGCCGTTAAATATTTTTGTGGAAATATTTATTTACGCTAAATATATCTTTCATTGTAATGGTAGCCAGTAGTAGCCACCGTATACCTATCACGACATATGATCATATACAAACGGTCATCTATCGATTTTCTTTTGAAGATGTGTAGTATCTAGATATATGTTTCTAAAGAAGAGAGCAACACCAATCAAGTATAAAATCAATATAACAATAAACTAATAACATAACATATATATATAACTAATATTAATGGGTTCGAATGAACCATAACTGATGATAGAACATCATAAGATGACTCAAATGACGCACTGACACCATTCAAACGACAAAAACAACACGACTATGGACTGATAACATGACTCGAAGGACACACACTAACACCATTCAAATGATAAAATCAATATGACAATGGACTGACAACATGACATAATAACTAAACTTGTAGGGTTCGAACGAACCATAAGACAGATGATAGGACTGACTCTAATTATAAGACATGACACACTGGGGATAACTCAAATGACACGATAAACCTAGATGTGCGCTTATTACTCATGCGCCTTCCACAATGCGCGACTTAGGAACTACAGTTGAACTAGTAGGGACTGCAGAACAAGTAGACCCACCAGCCCTAATTAGGAAAGGGTGCACCAACATTGGGTCCACGTGAAGAACTTTCCCCATCACCACTAGTAGGAGACAAGGCACTTCCAAGGGTGAGAAATGGGAGTGGAGCATCACTCCCCATTTATTGAAGTTCTGCCTCGAATTCAAATTTTCGCTTTTGAGCTTCCAATGCCTCCTTCAATTGTTCAAGTTGGGAGAGGCTGAGTCCTTCAATAATCAGAGATTCGCACACACGATCATAGGCTCTCCTCCCAGATTCAAGTAGGGATTCCCCTACAGCTCTCTCCTTCCGGAGAGACTCCTGTAAGTCCATGACCTCCTTATTGAGCCCACGTTGACCAGTGTTTCGATGAGCCATGATTAGGTGATCATGGCGATCATCATCATTTGGTAGAGGGAGGTCCCTCCCCAGGAACCTATCCACTAGCGACTCCACTGAAGGGTGGCCAAAGGAGTAAACTTTGTTGGCCCTTCCTGGAGAAAATACCACAATGGCAATTTCAGCACCACATAGCGTACAAAGTTCACTAGCCTTTTTGAATAGGCTAGCACGATGCTTAGAGAAAGTAACTTGCATGTTACTCTCATTTTTCATTTTTACTATTTCGACCTTTTTTCGACCCTTGCTCAGTCTTGCCATGGCTAAATTAAAACTACTCAATATTTGTGAAACCAAGAAGTAGTAGTTGTGATTTTTTATCTCATCACCAAGAGCTTTTATATTAGAAATTTCAATATTTTGTTTCACCTTTTTAGGAAAATAAATTAAAATTACTTGGAGAGCCTATAAACTTATGTTTTTTCTTTTTTTGTAAGAGATTTGAATGGAACCATCTTTCGCCTCTATTCTTTGTGTCTTTAGCGCTAATCGAATCCTTAATGACCATAATTCATAATTAGAAAATATATGTTTTTCTTAATTTGAATTATGACGTTCTACAAAAGTATTAAAAAGAAAACATTACATCATTAGTACGTATGATATTTTATTTTATCACTTTATTAATTTGAGTACACATTGAAGAGTAATAATAAAAAATAAAATATCAAATTATTACTATAACATTTTTGAATTTTCAAATGTAATATTCAAGCTATCCTTCAAGGTTCTGACATTCGGTGTTCATCGAATGAGCAAAGATACATGACATTTTTCTTTTATATAAGTTTTATTCGTTCATCCACGATTATTACTTATTAGTTGATATGTACAATCACTTCAATTATTAGTTAACCATAAAATTAACATGGTTTGGTATTACAAGCACCGATTATGTGAATAAGTTTGTCTTTTCCTCGTGCGGATTGGAGTAAAAATATTGTAGTAGGGAAAGGTTGTATTTCTCCCAAACCTACTAAAAACAATTGTTCATTTTGACATACTGCGATTAAAGAAGCAACTTTCTTATAAATTGAAAAATACATATTTAAAAGAAACAAAGGTTAATAACCTCTGAAATCAAATTATTTGTGGTTTGTTAATATATGAATGCATGTTTACGATTCAAAAAGAACTGATCATTTTGTTTACAAAGTTGATCACGTCTTTGAAAGCATGCCAAGCTAGTTACCAGAAAATGGTGTCAACTTGTCGTCTGACGACTCCCAAGCACCGGTATGCTTAGAATGCGAGATTGTTTGTAATTTGTTCATTAGCAAGTGAATTAAGATGGAGTTTAATGAGTTAGGAATTACTTGATTGGTTGATTAAGAAGTAGTTAAACAACTAATGTGTTAGTTAGTTGGCTATGCAGTGATTAGTGATTAGTTAGGAAACAATTAGAATAGAAGCTTCCAGAAGTTCTATATAAACAGCACTATTGCATTGTAATGAACTAATTTATTGGCCTCTTTACACTAAAATAATATCTCCCTTTCTCTTCTCTTCTCTGCTGAGCCCTAGCTCATTATCAATTATAGCTTAGATTGAACAATTGCACAAATTCTAACATGGTATCAGAGCTTTGAACCACGATTGTGCATTCCACGGAAGAGATTTGTGAGATTACAAGCTCATTGAGTTGCTTGTGAAAAACAAGTTGGGGATTGTTGATGGAACATTGAAAAAAGAGGATTTTGGAGCTGATTTTCGACGTCAATGGGACCGGTGCAATGCAATTGTTCAAGGATGGATAATGAGCTCAGTAACACAGGAATTGCGCACTGGAATTGTCTATGCTACTAATGCACGAACTGTTTGGGAGGATTTGCATGAATGCTTTGACAAGGTAAATGTATCATGAGTTTACCTGTTGCACAAAGCCATAGCGACTACTGTTCAAGGAAATGACAGAATACCTGGTTATTTTTCAGAACATCGCAATTTATGGGATGAATTTGCTAGTATAGTTCCTCCGTCTTGTGATTTCCCTAGTTCAAGGGAATTTAATAATCATGTTGAGAGACAAAAATTGATGCAGTTCCTGATGAGCTTGAATGAAATGTATAATCAGTCGAGGAGCCAAATTTTGATGACTAAACCTACTCCAAATCTCAACAAGGCATATGCTATGCTTTTTGAGCTAGAGAGCCAACGACTTATTGGTAGTTCAACTATGCAAGGTGAAGGTGTTGATTTAACGGCTCTGTTAGCAGCAAAAGGCTTAGGTTCTTGATTGTCAATTGGAGAAGGTTTTGTAACTAGAACTTTGACTAGAGAGAGTTCAGATATTGCAGCTTACATGGCTGGGAGAGGAATGCATTATCAACATAACAAAGGAAACTCTTTTTAGAAAGGAAGGGAGAATTGGAACAAAAAATGTGACTATTGGAAAATGCAAGGACATGTGGTAGATGACTGCTTTAAGCTACATGGATACCCACCTGATTGGAAATCTAAGAAGAAGGTGGCATGGAATACTGCTTATAATGTTCAAGCTGAGGTCCCTATACCAAAACTGCATGATGGAACAAGAGAGAAGGGAAAATCAATAGAGCCACTAATTTCCAGAGATTTACCAAGGGCTCCACAGCCGACAGGTGATCAACATGGACAGATTTTGCAGATGCTTGACCGAGATTCACCTTAGACCAATATGATGGCCAACATGGTAGGTATATCTCAAACTCCCAATACTAAATTAGAGATTTTAAGATGGATAATTGATAGTGGTGCTACAAACCACATGGCTCACAAGTTTAGACATAATGCATGATGTGCAAGTTGTTACAAATGAACAAAGTAGAAAAGTTTAATTACCTAATGGAGGGGTGACCTTAGTGTCACACACTGGCTGCTGTAGACTGTCAAATACAGGAGAAATACAAGATGTGCTTTTTGTCCCAGAATTTCAATACAATCTCTTATCGGTATCCAAGGTTACCAGGTTAATGAACTGTTTTGTGTCATTCTATCCTGGATTCTGTTTGTTCCAGGACCTTACCACTGGGAAGCTGATGGGGATTGGTAAAGAGGATACTGGTTTTTATCTTCTAGCTCGGCCTGGACCTTCCCCTAAAGAGGTTGTTGCTACTAAAATCTTGTCAGCTAAGGATATTCAAAATATTATCATGTTATGGCATAGAAGATTGGCCCATGCACCTTTTCACTCAATAAAGGACATGCTTGGATTTAATCTTGAACATTGTAAATCAATATTAAGCACCTGTGAGATTTGTCCCTTAGATAGACATACCACACTCCCTTTTTTGAGTAGTTATACTAGGTCTAGTAAAGTGTTTGATATGCTACATGTGGATATATGGGGACCTTATCGTACTCAGACATTTGATTGTAACAAATTTTTTCTTACAATTGTTGATCATTACTCAAGGACCATTTGGATTTTCTTGTTGAAATTCAAGACTGATGTCTTTCTTTCACTTAAATAGTTTTTTCAAATGGTGCTTACTCAATTTATTATCACAGTTAAAGGTATAAGGACAGATAATGGGGGAGAGTTTATAAATGAAAATTTGCAATCTTTACTTAAAGAATTGGGTATTATTCACTACAGAACTTGTGTACATACCCCTCAGCAAAATGGTGTAGCTGAGAGGAAGCACAGACACTTGCTTGAAGTGGCTAGAGCACTCCGGTTCCAGGGTCATATGCCTCTCAAGTTTTGGGGTCATTGTATTCTTACTGCTGCTTATATTGTTAACCGAATTCCTTCTAGTGAACTTCCAGGGAAATCACCTTATGAGGTCTTTTTTGGAAAGAAACCTTGTATATTCCATTTTTGAACATTTGGTTGTTTGTGTTTTTCTAACACACTACCTAGAACTTACAAATTTTCTCCAAGAGCTGTAAGATCAGTTTTTATGGGATATTCTAATGTCACCAAAGGGTATGTTCTGTTTGATCTTGCTGCGTAGAAGTTTTTTGTTAATGGTGATGTGGTATTTCAGGAAAACAAATTTCCCTTCAAGGTACCCATACAGTGGATGATAATCTACAGATTTTATTTCACTCTCTCCAGGTCCTTGTGATGATGATGATTTTTATGATCCTAGCAACATCTCCGAAACACCTACTCTGGCTTCCTCATTACCAGTTGATCTCCCACCTTCTGATATTGTTCAAAATCCATTACCATCTCTTATCCCTACTGATGCTTCTACCTCTACTTTCAATCCATACAATCTACCAAATCTTAGACGATAAACAAGTCTCACTAATAAACCTATTTGGTTATCAGATTTTGTTTCCAAACCGTCAGCTAGCAATGTCCTTTATCATCTTGCTGACAGTGTGTCATATGCACATCTTTCTCCCTCGTATCAGAAGTATCTACATACTTTTGCTGCAGTATAAGAACCTGCCTCTTATCAAGAGGCTCTCAAAGATCCGAGATGGTTGGAAGCTATGTACACTGAGTTAAAGGATCTTAATGATAATCATACTTGGGACCTGGTTCCCATTCCCAAGGGTAAAGTTCCTATTGGCTGCAGATGGGTCTATAAAGTCAAGTTAAAAGCTGATGGGGATATTGAGAGATTTAAAGCTCAATTAGTTGCTAAGGGCTTTAATCAGACAGCAGGTATTGATTTTCATGATAACTTTTCTCCAGTAGTTAAAATTGCTACAGACAGGATAGTTCTCTCTTTGGTTGCACAACACAATTGGTTCATTCATCAGTTAGATGTGTACAATGCTTTTATCCATGGTGACTTACATGATGAGGTGTATAAACAGTTGCTTGAGGGTTTTCTAAGTCAGGGGGAGAATTGTATTGTATGTAGACTTGTCAAATCACTCTATGGTCTTAAGAAAGCAAGTAGGCAGTGGAATTTGAAATTGAGTGAGTCACTAGTGCATTCTGGTTTTACTCAGAGCAGCCTGGATCATTCTTTATTCATAAAAAAACAAGGGTTAGACATAGTTGCAATCCTTGTGTATGTAGATGACACGCTTGTGACTGGTAATAGCTTGAGCCTCATAGAACATACTAAAGCTTCTCTTCAGAAAGCATTTAAAATCAAGGATCTTGGTAATTTAAAATTCTTTCTTGGCATGGAATTTAGTAGATCTGCCAAAGGTATTCTTATGAATCAAAGGAAGTATGCATTGGAAATTATCTCTGATTTAGGGTTAGGAAGTGCTAAACCATCTATGACACCCCTTGAAATGAATATGAAGTTAACGACACTGAAGTTTGATCAAGTCACAGGAGAATCAACAGATGAACCTTTTGAAAACAGAGAGAAATATCAGAGGTTCATTGGCAAAATGTTGTATTTAACACTGACAAGGCCAGACATTGCATTCTCAGTCCAAACACTTAGTCAATTCCTGCAATAACCAAAAATGTCACATTGGGATGCAGCTGTGAGAGTAATGAATTATGTGAAGAAAGAACAAGGACTTGGAATCTTGTTAAGCAGCAAGATATCAAACAAGCTTAATGTATATTGTGATGCAGACTGGGCTTCATGTCCCAATCCCAGAAGGTCAGTTTCAGGCTTTTTAGTCAAGCATGGTGAATCACTATTGCCGTGGAAGTCAAAGAAACAAAATGTAGTCTCTAGAAGTTCAGCAGAAGCTGAATACAGAAGCATGGCTAATGCAGTTTCAGAACTAGTATGGATCACTGCATTATTAAAGGAGCTGGGAAGTAAATTTGAGGAACCAACAATTGTGTTTAGTGACAGTAGAGCAGCATTACAGATAGCAGCCAATCCAGTGTTCCATGAGAGGACTAAACACGTAGAGATTGACTGCCACTTTATCAGACAAAAAATTCAAGAAGGAGTCTTGAAAATAAAACATGTGAGCTCAAGAGAACAACTTGTAGACATACTTACTAAGGGCTTACCTCGGTTGCAACATGAAAACTTACTAGGCAAGATTGGTGTGTTAAATGTCTTTGCACCCACCAGCTTGAGGGGGAGTAATGAGTTAGGAATTACTTGATTAAGAAGTAGTTAAACAACTAATGTGTTAGTTAGTTGGCTAAGCAGTGATTAGTTAGGAAACAGTTAGAATAGAAGCTTCCAGAAGTTCTATATAAACAACACTATTGCATTGTAATGAACTAATTTTTTGGCCTCTTTACACTGAAATAATATCTCATTTTCTCTTCTTTTCTCTGCTGAGCCATAGCTCATTATCAGTGGCAGCTTAGATTGAACAATTGCACAGATTCTAACAGAGTTTTTTGCTTCTCCTTATGACTAATAAGACCTAACTTCAACTTGGGGTATATTGCTAATTACTGTTCTTGATCTTTGTAGGTTGCTTCCAAGCTCAAATCATTTAAATTTTAAAATAAAATTACTAATTTTTTTTGTTATTTATAGAGTGGTATTTTCCATTCCTGTCAAATAAAGTAGAGGAGGAGAACTGGAAGAGAGAAAGAAAAGGAGAAAAGGAATGACAAGTCTAATGGGGGAAAATGACTGACACATTGACTACCTTCGATAGACGAAAAAAATTCAAGTGGTCTAACCAATCCCTAGGGCGGACCCCAACTGAAAGGCACTAGACGAACTAACGGCAAGCTAGATAAAAAAAATCAGCTGGCCCTATGTGTAAAACCTTCTCGGGGGAGAGTCTTTCTTCAATGAGAATAAAGAAAGTTTTTGGGCAAGACAAGAAAGGAACTTGCCCTTTACTTTGACACCAAGGGTTAAGAGTTGATTGTTGGCGACGATGACTTGGTGAAGGGAATATATGAGAGAATGTTCTCAAACTGGGTTACGACCAACACAAAACTTGTTGCAAGCCAAAATATTGGAGATATTTTGTTATTTTGTGCTATTATCTTCCTCAGTATGGTTTATTTGGTATATGAATTAATGTGAATTCATGGTCAACTTTAGTCATTATAATAATTGCCGCTAAAATAGGTATCATTTATCGGTAATAACTAAAGCCGCAATATATGACCGGTAGCTTTACCGACAATAATAATTATCGCTAAAAGTAATTACTTTTAGCTTCAAAAATATAGATATTCACCGGCACTCGATATAAATATCATCAAAGACTTTATGAAAATGTATGCAACATCGTTCACTCAAATGCCGCTAAATGTTTTTGCGATGCCGTTAATTATCTCTGATTGTTGTCGGGCGTAGCCACCATATACCTAGCACTATATATGTGATGATATACAAACAATCATTCAAAGGATAAAATCAATCAACATGACAATGGACTGATAATATAACATATCTATTATGTATATGTATATGTATATCTATCTATATCTATATCTATATCTATATCTATAATCTATAATCTATAATATATTAAAAGTGTGAATCTATAATCTATAATTTATATCTATATCTATATCTATAATATATTAAAAGTGTGAAGATCTTTAGAAAAGTAAATTGAACTTTTTGCCCTTCATTAAAAGTCTCTACTTTAGACAAAGTCGTCTTTTCACTATTTTTCTTGAATTATTTATTAATTATTTTTATAATATCTTAAATTAAAGAGTCCTAAAATGTGGTAAGAATTATTATGAAAACTAATAATTAAGTAGTCCTAAAAGATATGGTAAGAAAAAAAATATATTTTAATAATTAAATTTTTTTAAAATATATAATAAAATATATATATATATAGTAAGAGTCCATAATTTCTTGGAGTTAAATACCTATTTTAACTATATAAGAAATCCTAGGAACAATGACAATGAAAAAAGTTATACCAATATAGTCTGTAGAGATACACATATATTGAGTCTTCTTCTTCTTTATTTTTTTGATTTTTTAAGTATTTTTGTTCGAATTGTTTTCTTGAAGGGAGCATAGTCAATTGTATTGTTTTTTCAATGATCTCAGGTGCGTAAGCATTTAAATTTAACTTGTGAACAATTAATTTTTTTTCAGACAAAACAAAATATATTTGTCCTCCAAAAAGAGAAAACAACGCAAATTTCGTTATCATCTTTGTTTAGTGGCATACTATTTCATCTTTATTTTGCTTTTTATATTACTGATGAAAAATATTTCAGCTATTAGCGTGTGTTATTTGCAGCAAATAAAGCATCTTTTTTATATTTAAAACATTTTTGTAGATTAATTTTGCTATTAATGTATGCCAACATTACAATAAATAGAGCGTATTTTCTTATGTTCAAGACGCTTTTGTTAAATTTCGGACTATTATATTGAGACATTGAAACAACCTACAATCATAGGATGGAGAAAGTAGTAAAAAAATTACCATTATTTTTGAGTTAAATTCCATTTGTTTTTATCTTTTTATTGAAATGGTTATGAATTCTCTTTCTACTTTGAGCTATTCCTATGAATATGTTTGTTGTTGTTATAAGATTATTATCTTCCTACCTTTTTCAACAAATATATGAATAAATTGCAGGAGAAGGAAAATTCACATGCAGCATGGGCTTAAAATTTCATGTCGATTAATAGCGAATTTAAAGGTGTGTTTCTGTCCTTGTTTTAACTTTTCATTCTTGGTTGTGTTGATATTATTTATAATTATGTTATTGTTGTATATGCGTAGTTAAATAATAATATAATTTTTTTCTTGAGACACTATTTTTATTGTTTCTCTAAATCCGTGATACAAACTTCATTTTGTAATCATTGGAGAAAGAGAATGGCTATATTTGAAGCGGCAAAAAAATTATATCGACTATTTGATGAAGATGAGGGATTAAAGTGGCATGGATTCTCCAGGTCAAATTTTGCACTTTTAGGATAAAATCAAGTAAAATTGTGCAATTTTGTAGATTATCAATCACTAATCATCTACTTACTTTGATAAAGACATCAATATAATTTAAGGGACTGTCAATGTATTTCAATTATTTTATTTGCATCTTAGATATTTACAAATACTACATAACTAATAAAATAAGTTTTATACATGTTCAAAAAGTTTTGAATTTAATTATTGTATTCAATTTATTAATTAAACAAATGCTGCATTTAATGTAACGTTTGAACTTATTAAAGTAAGGTACACGTACGAGGTGCGTATACCTAAACTAATCATATTAAAGTGTGAAGGACCTTAAAATTGATGTTTGAACTTTTTGCCCTTTATTAAAAGACTTCATAATAGACAAAATCGTCTTTTCATTTTTTTTAAATTATTATAATTATTTTTATATTATTGATTACTATCTATAAAAATAAAGGAGTTTTAAAATATATGAAAAATTAATATTGATAGATTTTTTTTTGTGTGTGTACCTAAAAAAAGGATTCCATAAATATATAATAAGAGGGAGAAAAAGGAAAAATTGATGGTTTCATCCAAATTATAGTAATACTACCTTTTTTTTTGACGTACAAAACGCACAATATTTTCTAATTCACTTTACTAATTTACTAATTCTTTTAAAATTTATATATAAATAAATATTAATTACACCCCTAATATTTAGGATTCAAAATCAACTATATAATGGTTATTAAATCCTAAAATCAATTGGTAAGTATAAATTTTAGGGAAAATTATCCGGATTGGTCATTATTGGGCTTTTATTACCACTTAAAGCCTAATTTTTAATTAATTACAATTCATAACCCCCTCTTGCCTATTAATTATTCTTAATTACAATTCATAACCTTTCTGATGTATTTTCTCTCTTATTATTCTATTTTCTATTATTCTTTTTTTTTTTTTCAAATTTTTTTTCTTCAGTTTTTCTTTTCTTTTTTTTGTTGCTTTCTCTTTATTTTTTATTTTTTCACTTTTTTCTTTTTATTTTTTATTCTTTTTTTTTCCTTTTCATTTTTCTGCTTTTTTTTTCTTCTTCTTTTTTTTTTATATATTTTTTCTTCTTCATTGTTTCTTTTTTTCTTTTTATTTTTCTTTTTTTTTCTTTATTTTCTATTATTCTCTTTTTTTTTTGTATTTTTTTCTCCTTTTTCTCTCATTTTCCCTCCTTTTTCTCTCATTTTTTCTCCTTCTTCTTTTTTTCTTTTTTTTCTTTTAAATTTTTCTCCTTCTTTTCATTTGTGCAAACTAATAAACACAAATACAAGTGCGAATTATAAAATACAAATACAAATGCGAACTATAACATACAAATACAAATGCGAATTATAAAATACAACTATAAATGCGAACTATAACATATAAATACAAGTGTGAACTATAAAATACAAATACAAATGCGATGTATAACATATAAATACAAATGTGAACTATCATTTGTATTTTTTAATTATTGAAAAGGAATGATTGATTTTCTTTCCACGAATACTTGTTTGTATTTATTGATACGAGTTGTATTTATTGATACAAATAAATACAACTCAAATTTTTATACAAATACAATATATTTACAAATACATATTGTATTTGTAAAATCATTTGTTTGTCATTATATTTGTATCAAGTGATATTTGTTTATTTACAAATATGAATGATAATTTTGATATACAAATACAAAACGGTACATTTGTATCAAATGATACTTTACATATTTCTATATTTTAGGATCAAAAAAATACAATTAATGCACTTACTTGTTTGTATACAAATACAAATGATACATTGTACATAGTCAGGACTAAATACAATATGCAATCAACTTACAAATACAAATACAAATACAAATACAAATACAAATACAAATACAAATACAAATACAAATACAAATACAAATACAAATACAAATACAAATACAAATACAAATACAAATACAAATACAAATACAAATACAAAATAATTTCTTAAAAATAAAAAAGGTAAGAAGAAAATAGAATACAAATATAAGTATAATCCAAATATAATCTAAACATACAAACACAATAAAACAATAATTTAAATATAATCCAATATAATATGCAATCAATTATAAAATACAAATACAAAGTAGTTCTTTAAAATAAAAGTGTGAATTATATAAAATATAAATGATGGCGCAAACTAACAAATACAAATACAAGTGTGAACTATTAAATACAAATAAAAATGTGAACTATAAAATATAAATATAAGTGCGAACTTTTAAATACAAATACAAATACAGTTATATCAATAAATATAAAAATATAAATGGATGACAGTGTAACCTTTTTAGGAAAATAAATTAAAATTACTTGGAGAGCCTGTAAATTTATGTTTTTTCTTTTTTTGTAAAAGATTTGAACGGAACCCGCTTTCGCCTCTATTCTTTGTGTCGTTAGCGCTAATCGAATCCTTGATGACCATAATTCACCATTAGACAATAAATGTTTTTCTTAATTTGAATTATGACGTTGGATCGCAATTGACCGCGGCTTTATTTGTGTACACGTTCTACAAAAGTATTAAAAAGAAAATATTACATCATTAGTGCGTATGATATTTTATTTTATCACTTTATTAATTTGAGTACACATTGAAGGGTAATATTCGAGCTATCCTGAAGGTTCTGACATTCGGTGTTCATCGAACGAGCAAAGATACATATTATTTCTCTTTTTTCACATAAGCTTTATTCATTTATCCACGATTATTACTTATTACTTGATATGTACAATCAGTTCAATTATTAGTTAACCATAAAATTAACATAATTCAAGGCAAGCATCGATTGTATGAATAAGTTTATCTTTTTCTTGTGAGGATTAGCATAAAAATATTATAGTAGGAAAAGGTTGTATTCAAACTATAGCTGATTGGGCTACATTTCTTGGTAGTGTTAATAGTGTTGAAGATTTGATATATCAATCAAAAATAATATTTGATCTAGAGATACAAAATAACTTTTCGGTGAAACATGTTTGCTCTACCAACCCATTTTGGCCCTAACAAAACCACATTCATGTAGGAATGGATAAAACATCTCATATTAAAGTGACTTTATTTTCTGAGCTCAAATCAAAGATAACTGTAGTTAAGAGTGTATATATTTAAAATGGGTTTAATAATGATGCGGTGCTCTGTTAGTTTTTAGGGGTGTAAGTGGTTTCTTTTTTTAACCGCGACGGTATATATGAAAGTATAAGTGACCTATTTTCAATAGTGGAGGAATAAATTTAGCCCTTATCTTTTACTTTCTTTTCTTCGATTATCCAAAAATGAAAATACTGCCCTTCCAACAAAACTATAGGCCTGGTGGATCAGGCGTAAGCTATAAATTTCCTTTAATTTTGTTTTATTTTTGGAGGGTGAAACTCATTTTTATGCCTCAATTTTATTTTAAAAATCAAACTCCCACCTTAATTTGAACAATCATTATACCCCCCACCCCCCTTCTTTTTTTATTCTATGCAATGTCCATTTTACTCTTGTAATTTTAATTCTATATCTATGTAATACCCTTTATAATCTATATAATATATTTATTTAATCTAGATAATTATAGCATTTTATTTAAATTTATTAACACTATAAATAAAATAATGCTTTTTATGAATTTATCACAAAATTTAATGTCATTTTTTAAGATCGTTATTGCAATAATATATGTATTAAAGAGTTGTTTGGTGTGAGCACTACCAAAAAAAGTTATTTAACCATGGTTACAAAAATCCTGGCTAAATTAAATAAAAGATAAAAAAATTTCTACACTTTAAAAAGTGTGGCTAAATAACCGTGGGTAATATAGGCAGGTAAAAATATTTTCATTTTCCTCCCTTTATTTTTTTATTTGTCCCAAAAATACAAAAAGTCCCACTTTTACAGAATTTTCAACCAAAAGAAACATTTCCCCCCCAAAATACTCTACGCTTGATTTCCCAAAATGCAAATCGCGTCTTTCTCTTGAGCGTTTCTGAATTGGAGCAGCAGAGGTAATTTGATGTGTTTTGTGAATTTTCTAGTTTTTATGAATGAGAATTTTGATGGGTTTTAATGAGTTTTCTAGTTGTCAGGAATGGAAATTAGAGTTGGGTTTTATGAAATCTGTAATTTTGATGAACTTTTGTTGGTGTCTCTGCCATCATTCATGAACTAGAATGGACTGTAGTCTGCCGCATACAATGTTACAAGTTGCTGCTCCATTTCTTTTTGTACATGATTACTGGTTTGCGATTCTTTTAAAAGCTTCGACAACAAAAAAGTTGAAGAAAAAAAGCCACGGAGACAGTCCTAAAACATGCTTACAAACTCATTGGAATACTTGATACATCTATCCGGGGTCTTATTCACCAAATGTTACTGTGGTCAAACCTCAACTTTAAAGAGACTAGTAACTAACCAAAGGATCCAAATCACTCCCGAAACTCTTGGGGCCGTGCAAACCATTGAGCAAAGTCATAAATCACCTTTCGGACCTAATGAAATAGTCAAATCTCAAGTCCGAGTCAGTTTACCATTATGTTGACTTGGTCAAACTTTCACTTCTCAAATTCCGATGATTTGATTTCCTTCACCGATGCGCATCCAATTACCTTGAGAACCATGCCACCCATCCCCTTAAGTCATAATTCACATACTAAAGCCACGTAAAGGGACTTTTAGGGAAAATGAGCCCAAATACTCAAAATGATTGTACAAGTTGTTTCAAAGGTACAATTGCTTATGTTTGTTATTGTAACGCCCCACATTTCGGGCTACAATATAGACCATGATTCCGATGCGTTGATAATCCTGATACCAATAGGGAATGTTAATTATTTGTGTAGTATGTGAATCCATTCAAGTTTGAATTTAGACCATAGAGGTCCTTTGACTCAAGGACGAGTTGAAAACTACTTCGATCGATTAAGTTTAAGTGGACATTGTAATTTATGCCAACTTCTATCGACCATGACTCTTTGTATATGTCGAATTACATAGACTACTATATGTAAAAAGATAGGTTATCGAGTCAGCTTTCCAACGATACCAATTTTGCTAAAATCCAGCACCCGAGCAAGAAGTTATGGCCTTTCAAAGTAGTATACGTCGCCTAACCAATCGCACATGGCCACTGGAAAGCATATGTTATAGCATATGCGGCGCCTATGTAAACATGTGCGATATCATAGGCGGATCCTATGTAAACATAGGCGATAGCATAGGCGGCGCCTATGTAAACATAGGTGATAGCATAGGCGGCGCCTATGCAATGGTTTAAGTCACTTAAACACTCCGTTTTTGGGGAAAAATGGTCCTTTCTCCACCCTTATTTAGTCATACACACGAAGTTCAGTCCCCAATTCTCCAAAAGACATCCACATTCATATGAAAATTCTCAAGAACACTCCCAAGGGTTTCAAACTAAAAACCCAAATAAATCAAAATTCAACCGTGAGTTTTAAAAATCGATTAGAGATTCAAAATCCCCAATCCACAGGCTTCAAGAAGCACCCATTATTTTCCGAAATAGAGGTACGCGGGGTTTTCCTAAATTCTCATGGGCATAGAAAAATCATGTTTTAGAATGAGATTTTTGAAACTATGTATATATTCATGTACTAGATGTTTTAACATCATTGTTTTGGTCTTTTGACCTTCCCTAAAGGGATTTGAGAATATGTATGTATGAAAGCATGTATTTAAGAATGAATTCTTGTTGAGAGCATGACTTTTGGTATTCCCTCTTATTATGAATTTTCATATTTTTCATAGCATATGAATTATTTTGCAATGCATTCTTGAAAAGCATTATATGAAATGGTTGAACTGTTGTTGTGATTTGAAGGTGGTTTTTAAATCACTAAAGAGGGAATTTAGCATGAATGTTTAATGTTCATAATGCATGTAATAAAAGAGTCCATGATTTTCTAAAGGCAATAGACCACCATATGTTTGATGAAGTGTTTGCATGATTTTAACTTGAGTTTTGAAACACGAAATCTTCTATATCAGTTGCATGTTTTTGGTGGTCTAAGATATGTTTTAAATAAAAAGATTTAGCTTAATGTATTATGTCTCAGAAATCATGACTTGCAAGTCTTGGTATGACGATACCAAACTCAGAAAATGCCATAACAGATACAGACAAATACAGAAATCAGACTTTATCAGATTTGCATGTTTTAGAACTTCAGAATGATGCATGTTCAGAAAAGGCTAAAATAGGGCATAAAGAGAGCTTAGGTGGTTCCCCGAAGAAGGCGTGAGTTCAGACAACTCTTTTCCTAAAACCGTGGTTTGTCGACCTGGGTATATTATTATATGCTGACTTAAGTGTCATGTGGCGTATTAGATTCAGGAACTCCAACCCTTGCGGCATACTCGGGTTGGAGGCTTCCCTGCCGAGTCAATGGCGGATTCCATATCTCCCGTGGAATATCAAACTTGTAGGGGATACCACCTAACTCAGAATTAATACACAGATCAGTTTTTGAGATTTATAGATAGGTTATATGTTTTCAGATGATTCCCATGTGTTTTCAGAAACTGTTTTATGTATAATGCTTGATGAAAATTTTCTCTCACGTATTATATATATATATACATATATGTTCAATTACTCTATTTTAGATTGCTTCGCGTGCCAGTACAATTATGCTGACCCCCCCTCCTTCCAGGTTCTAAGACACAGTCTAGGGGTCCACATAAACAATAGAGATTCCAGATCACAGATCGGAGTTGCAGTGGTGAGCCTTCTATGATTCAAAAGGCCTGGTTATTTCTTATTACTACTATTAGATAGGTTTTGGTCTACTGGGGGCCTTATCCGAGCTTTCAGACAACTTTGATTAGTTCATGGTAGAGATTTCGCAGACTGAGTCAGACATTATTATTCAAATATATTTTAGATTTCAGTTTTAGTATTATGATCACATTCAGATTGACCATGTTTCCATATTAGATTTGTCTTTCCGCATTACCTTCTATCATATGAATTATGTTCATGATTACCAAATAGACAGAGAAGGGTGTTCCGAGCCTTCATGGTTTGGGATGCTCATCACGGCTAAGCCTCGGCTCGGGTCATGACAAACTTGGTATCAAAGCACGGTCCATGGTCCCAGGGTGTCTTCGAAATCGCATCTGGTAGAGTCTTGGTTATGGGTGTGTTGCACGCCATACTTATAAGCAAGAGGCTACAAGGCATTTAGTAAATGTTTCCCTTCTTTGTGATTTAGTTCATGCTTCAGAGTCTGAACTGTCCCCTAATCAATGATCTCTTGTATTTTAGAAACACAGCTATGCCTTTACGTCGTATCATCGATCAGAATGCTCAGGCAGATGAGGTCCGTCCCACCCATGGGATGCGGACCCATAACAGAGCTCACACTCCAGAACCTGTCCCTACTCCAAGAGTCCCTCCAATCCCGACCAGTCTACCTCGGGCTCCGTGGACTGATGACAACTGTCCCCTGACTGCTCAAAGAGATATTTCAAATGCAGAATTCAGACGGTCTATTCATATGCTGACACAGTTGGTAGCTAACCAGGCTCAATAATAAGAAGATGTTGGGTCTGTATCTATTACGTCTGAGGCTACCAGGGTCGGACATTTCATGAAAATAAACCCACCTAAGTTCACTGGCACCAAGGTGGAGGAAGATCCACAGGAGTTCGTGGATGAGATGGAAAAAATCTTTAAGGTAATGCATATGGATGAGGTTGAAGGGGTGGAACTAGCAACTTATCAGCTTAAGGATGTTGCGAATCAGTAGTATGCTGACTAGGAGGATGCAAAAGGTAAGAGTGTTGAGCCTACAGTTTGGGGCAAATTTGTAGAAGCCTTCCTTGACAGATTCTTTCTTCTGGAGTTGAGGGAGTCCAAAGAGGAAGAGTTTATGAATCTGAAGCAGGGCAGTATGCATGTCTAGGAGTACACTTTGAAATTTAATAACCTAGCCCGCTATGCACTAGAGTTGACTAGTAATATGAGAGCCTGGATGAGGAAATTTGCATCCGGCTTTTATGATAACCTGGTGCTTGAGTGCCAGGGGGCAATGTTGAATAAGGAGTTAGACTTTTCTAGTTTGACTGTTCATATGAAGCTGGTAGAAGATAAAAAGAAGAAGATCTCTAAAGCTAGGGAGGTGGAAAGACAAGTGAAAAGAGCCAGATCAGCCGACCAGAGTCACAGTCAGCCTCAGGGCAGTAATTAGGGAAATAAATGGCAGAAAAAGAAGAATTAGGGTAATGCACAGTCTACTAGCAGCGCTCCAGTACCCCGACCACCAGCAGATAGATGATCTCAGAGTTTTCCAACTAACCATGGAACCAGAGCTCAGGATACTCGGTCATAGGGTAGTGTGGCTCAGCAATATCGTACTTTTCCGTGGTGTGAGAATTATGGTAGAAATCATCCGGGAAGGTGTCAGTTGGGCTCGATAGTGTGTTATTCATGTGGTCAGCCGAGTCACTTTCAGAGGGAATGTCCATCTGCTAGAAAGAATGTTGGTGGTGCAAAGTCTCAGGCAAATTCTTCGGCACCACCCCCGCCTCAGAAGGGCACCACATCAGCTGACGGGAACAGTCGCATCCGGTTATATGCTTTGACCAACCTATAGGAGGCGGAATCTTCCCCAGATGTTGTTACTGGTACGTTATAAATCTTTTCCCGTGATGTTTATGTGTTACTTGATCCCGGGTCTACTTTATCCTATGTGACCCCTTATGTGTCTGTTGGTTTCGGGTTTGAGCCCAGTGTGATTTCTGAACCCTTTTTTGTTTCAACCCCGGTGGGGGATTCTATTATTAAAAGGAGGGTGTACAACGGTTGTATTGTGACTTTTGGTAGCCAAAATATGTTAGCAGATCTCATAGATTTAGATATGGTTGCTTTTGATGCTATCTTGGGTATGGATTGGCTCTATTCATGCTATGCCACATTAGATTGTATGACTCGAAGGGTCAGTTTTTCTTTCCCGAATGAACCAGTGATAGAGTGAGAAGGACATTCTTTAGCACCCAGCGGACACTTTATATCCTATCTCAGAGCCCGCAAACTCATTTCTAAAGGTTGCTTGTACCACCTTACCTGAGTTAAGGACTCCAATGTCGAGAGTCTTCCTCTTCAATCTATTCCCGTAGTAAAGGAATTCCCAAAAGTCATTCCAAATGATCTCCCAGGAATACCACCTGATCGGGAGATTGAGTTTGGTTTTGATGTGTTTCCAGACACTCGTCCTATTTCTATTCCGTCGTATAGAATGTCTCCTGCTGAACTAAAAGAGTTGAAAGAACTGTTAACAGATCTCCTAGTTGTGGTATACTGTGATGCGTCCCATATGGGAATTGGTTGTGTGATGATGCAGTATGGTAAGGTAGTGACTTATGCATCTAGGTAGTTGAAGGTGCATGAGTGTAACTACCCAACCCATGATTCAGAGTTAGCAGCTGTGGTGTTTGCACTTAAGATTTGGCGGAACTACTTGTACGGTGTTCACGTTGATATCTTCATTGACCATAAGAGTCTGCAGTATGTTTTCTCGCAGAAAGAATTGAACCTCAGGCAGAGGCGCTGGATGGAGCTTCTGAAAGACTATGATATGAGACTGCATTATCATCTGGGCAAGGCAAATATTGTAGCCGACGCCCTCAACAGGTTGTCTACGGGCAGCCTTTCTCATGTAGAAGAAGGAAAGAAAGAGATGGTGAAGGATATTCACCGCCTTGCAAATCTGGGAGTACGACTCTTAGATTTTGAAGATGGAGGGGTGATTGTTCATGAGTTAGCTAAGTCATCCCTTTGTGCTGAAGTTAAGGAGAAGCAGGTTGAAGATCCCATCTTGATGCAAATCAAGAAAGATGTGGGTCAACAAAAGGTTATGTCGTTTGAAATTGATGCTGATGGTATTTTGAGATTTCAGGGTAATGCGTTCCGAATATTGATGGACTTCGCGAAAGAATCCTTGATGTGGCATACACTTCAAGGTATGTCGTTCACCCAGGCTCTACTAAGATGTACCATGATCTGAAAACCTTGTATTGGTGGAATAACATAAAATATGATGTAGATGATTTTGTGTCCAAGTGTTTGAACTGTCAACAAGTGAAGGTAGAACACATGAGGCCAGGTTGTACTTCCCAAGAGATAACCCAGCCTTTATGGAAGTGGAAGATGATAAACATGGACTTCATTACAGGACTTCTGAGATCCCAAAACCAGTATGACTCTATATGGGTGATTGTAGATCAGTTGACAAAGTCAGCCCACTTTTTGCCTGTGAGGACTAATTATTCGGGAGAGGGCTATGCTAAGATTTACATTGAGAAAATAGTTCGGTTGCATAGGGCACCATTGTCCACTATATCCGATAGAGGTACGCAGTTTTCATCTCAGTTCTGGAGATCTTTTCAGAAGGGTTTAGGTATACAAGTGAATTTACGCACAACTTTCCACCCTCGGACGGATGGGGAAGCTAATCTTACCATTCAGACCCTCGAGGATATGTTGAGGGAATGTGTCATTAATTTTAAAGGTAGTTGGGTAGATCACCTTCCACTGATTGAATTTGCTTACAATAATAGTTACCATGCCAGCATCAAGATGGCTCCTTTTGAGGCTTTGTATGGGAGGATATGTAGGTCTGCGATAGGATGGTATGAAGTTGGTGAGACTCAGTTGTATGGGCCTGATCTTGTTCATCAGGCGATGGAGAAAGTGAAGATCATTAGAGAATGACTCAAGACTGCTCAGAGTCGTCAGAAGTCCTATGCTGATGTTCTGAGAAGAGAATTAGAGTTTGAAGTTGGTGATTGGGTGTTTCTCAAGGTTTCTCCTATGAAAGGAGTTATGCGGTTTGGAAAAAGGGGTAAATTGAGCCCTCACTATATAGGGCCATATCAGATTCTGAGGAAGATTGATGCAGTTGCTTATGAGCTAGAATTTCCTGCAAGTTTGGGTTCTGTTCATCCAGTATTCCATGTATCAATGTTGAAGAAATGCATTAGAGATCATTCTTAGGTATTTCCAGTAGAGGATATCAAAGTGACAGATTCCTTGTCTTACGAATAAGAACCCGTTGAAATTTTAGATCGCCAAGTTCGAAAGTTGAGAAGCAAAGAGATAGCCTCAGTGAAGGTATTATGGAGAAATCAGAAAGTTGAAGAAGCAACTTGGGAGTCAGAAGATGACATGAGAATTAGATATCCCAATTTGTTTACTTCGATGGATGATGAGACAGAAGGTACTATTCGTATCTTATCTTTACTAGTCCTTATTATGCTCGAAATTGTGTCTGTCTGTGTCCCGCATCATCATTCAGGGACAAATGATCCTAAAGGGGGGATAATGTAACGCCCCGCATTTCAGGCTATAATATAGAGCATGATTCCAATGCGTTGATAATCCCGAAGCCATAAATCCTATTCTAATATGGCATGTTAATTATTTATGTAGTATGTGAATCCATTCAATCTTGAATTTAGACCATAGAGGTCCTTTGACTCAAGGACGAGTTGAAAACTACTTCGATCAATTAAGTTTAAATGGACATTGTAATTTGTGACAACTTCTATCATCCATGACTCTTTCGATATTTTAAATTAGAGAGCCTACTATGTGTAAAAGATAGGTTTTCGAGTCAGCTTTCCAACGATACCAATTTTGCTAAAATCCAGCACCCGAGCAAGAAGTTATGGCCTTTCAAAGTAGTATACATCGCCTAACCAATCGCAGATGGCCACTGGAAAGCATATGTGATAGCATATGCGGCACCTATGTAAACATAGGCAATAGCATAGGCGGCGCTTATGTAAACATAAGCGATAGCATAGGCGGCGCCAATGTAAACATAGGCGATATCATAGGCGGCGCCTATGTAATGGTTTCAAGTGACTTAAACACTCCGTTTATGGTCCTTTTTCCACCCTTATTCAGCCATAAAGACGAAATTCAGTCCCCAATTCTCCAAAATACATCCACATTCATCCAAAAATTCTCAAGAACACTCCCAAGAGTTTCAAACTAAAAACCCAAATAAATCAATATTCAACCGTGAGTTTTCAAAATCGATTAGAGATTCGGAATCCCCAATCCATAGGCTTCAAGAAGCACCCATTATTTTCCGAAATAGAGGTACGCGGGGTTTTCCTAAATTCTCATGGCCGTAGAAAAATCATGTTTTAGAATGGGATTTTTGAAACTATGTATATATTCACGTACTAGATGTTTTAACATCATTATTTTGGTCTTTTGACCTTCCCTAATGGGATTTGAGAATATGTATGTATGAAAGCATGTATTTAAGAATGAATTCTTGTTGAGAGCATGACTTTTGGTGAATTCCCTCTTATTATGAATTTTCAGATTTTTCATAGCATATGAATTATTTTGCAATGCATTCTTGAAAAGCATTATATGAAATGGTTGAACTCTTGTTATGATTTGAAGGTGGTTTTTAAATCACTAAAGAGGGAATTTAGCATGAATGTTTAATGTTCATAATGCATGTAATAAAAGAGTGCATGATTTTCTAAAGGCACTAGACCACCATATGTTTGATGAAGTGTTTAAAAAATTTTGACTTGACTTTCGGAACACGAAAAGTTCTATATCAGTTGCATATTTTTGGTGGTCTAAGCTATGTTTTAAATGAAAAGATTTAGCTTAATGTATTATGGCTCAGAAATCATGACTTGCAAGTCTTGGTATGACGATACCAAACTCAGAAAATGCACTAACAGATGCAGATGAATACAGAAATCAGACTTTATCAGATTTTGTATGTTTTAGAACTTCAGAATGATGCATGTTCAGAAAAGGCTAAAATAGGGCATAAAGAGAGCTTAGGTGGTTCCCCGAAGAATGCGTGAGTTCAGACACTCTTTGCCTAAAACCGTGGTTTGCCGACCCGGGTATATTATTATACACTGACATAAGTGTCATGTGGCGTATCAGATTCAGGAACTCCAACCCTTGCGGCATACTCGGTTTGGAGGCTTCCCTGCCGAGTCAATGGCGGATTCCATATCGCCCGTGGAATATCAGACTTGTAGGGGATACCACCTAACTCAGAATTAATACACAGATCAGAGTTTGAGATTTATAGACAGGTTATATGTTTTCAGAAGATGCCCATGTGTTTTCAGAAACTGTTTTATGCATAATGCTTGATGAAAATTTGCTCTCACGTATTATATATATATATACATATATGTTCAATTACTCTATTTTGGATTGCTTCGCGTGCCAGTACAATTATGCTGACCCCCCTCCTTCCAGGTTCTAAGACACAGTCTAGGGGTCCAGATAAACAGTAGAGATTCCAAATCACAGATCGGAGTTGCAGTGGTGAGCCTTCTATGATTCAGAAGTCCTGGTTATTTCATATTACTACTATTAGATAGGTTTTGGTCTACTGGGGGCCTTGTCCCAGCTTTCAGACAACTTTGATTAATTCATGGTAGAGATTTCGCAGACTGAGTCAGACATTATTATTCAGATATATTTTAGATTTTAGTTTCAGTATTATTATCACATTTAGATTAACCATGTTTCCATATTAGATTTCTCTTTCCGCATTACCTTCTATCATATGAATTATGTGCATGATTACCAGATAGATAGAGAACGGTGTTTCGGGCCTTCATGGTTCGGGATGCTCGTCACAGCTAGGCCCCGGCTCGGGTCGTGACAATTATCTTCCTGGTGCAAAATGGTGTGAATAGACAATGCTGACATCATATGAGACTTGATCAGTTCCCTCCCGAATCTGTGCGAGGCTGGCTGATTAAACTTTTGTTTTTTCATATTTCTGCGCACTCTTAATGTTGGTTTGAAGTTAAATGATATTTACATTTAAACCCTGTTCGAGGATTACCTTGTGATTTTCAAACTTATTTTAAATTCTTGAATGCAATTTAGCTGATTGCAATGTGCTGCTCATTTTCATGCAAAATTTACTTGTTAAATTTAGTGACGTAGGGTCGAGGTGAATGACATTGTCCCCAAGCACCATTGAATGAGTTAAACCTGATTGCAAATACTTGGAATCAACAATTCTTTAAAGAGAATGTATAGAAGAAATGTCACTTTGTATTAGTCACATCCAGTTCACTCCTCTCTCCTGTGTTTTTATTTCTTAGATACCAAACTCACAGCTTCTTAAAAAATCTACAGTCTTAGTTGGTAGCAATTCAGGATAGCTAAACGACTGTATTGTCTGTATATGGCTGCACTGTATCCCTTCACCTTCAGTTTCCCCTTTGTTGCACTAAAGCTATATTAGGAATGTTGGAATAGTAGTGGATATAGTAGTTAGATTTACTTGTATTTTATATGGTGGTCTAAAATCTGCAAAAGTGTCCCTAGTTTATCAGTGACTACATTGAGATAGAAGTATTTAGCTTTGCCTTTTTCTCTGTCTATAGGCACCAAATTTGTGATAAGAATTTACTGGTGTCTTGTTTTGGGCCTATTGAAGAGTACTTACTTGATATGAACCAGGTACTGTGTTTTGATATATTTCTTTTGTGGTTGTTTTGGTGAATTATGCTATGTGCGGAAAATTGCCCTTAGTCATTTGTCAGAAAATCACGTGATGCATATTTTTTGAAAAAGGGAATAAATATGACCAAATTTTTCTAAGTTAGATGATTGTTATACTCGTGGGTAAATTGTGAAGGGGAAGGACATTCAAACTTGAAATTGTCTGTATAGGTAATGTGCATTGTTGGTATCTTTCAAAAGATAGAAAGGGCATCATTTCTTCTGGTTAGCTGATTGTGTATAAGATATTTGGTTGCTTGTTGTCAATAAGCTTTTTACCTGTCTTTATTGAACTGTTGGGAATAGAAAGATCAGTTGGCGCAATTTTGAATCTTGTGTTGAACTGAAGGGAAAAGAAAAATCAGTTGGTGCAACTTTGAATATTGTCGCTGAGTGTGCTTTGTCTTAGTCTGTTTTAACTGAAACATGATAATCTTGGAGATAATCTGACAACTGTGAAGCGTCAATTGTAATAATATGAAAATAAACATCTGATTGTATGACATTTTTCTTCTTTCTCCTTTTTTGGTGCATTAGCATGTCATGACAAATATTTGAATCCTTGTTCAGTGAATATATTCCCTCTATTTTGAGATTCTATTTGATTTATGTCTTCTATGTTTATACTAGTCGAATCATGAAAAGATAATGATTATATATAGCTTTGGGAGGGTAGAGTGTACACAATACAAGACAAAAGGCATTAGTGATATAAGTACTAGAAGCTAGAGATGGTAACAAAACAATAGATGTTAACACAATAAAAGTACCACATACTACTACCATCGATCTACCCGATCAATAAACATCAACAAAACAAAAAGAATTAAAAATTACTAGTATAGAACTACGACTACTTGTGGACACCTAATTTTGTCCCTCCCCAATATCATTTTTACCATTTTACCTCCGTATTACTACGTGTCCTCATCCGTATAATTATATCCCACAAAAATACAAAAATAACAACCCTTAACAAAATCTCTAACAAATTAATCCCTAACCTTATCCTATCAAATCTTATCCTAACCAACTTACCACGTACCCCACCCTCACCTCATCCACCTCACTACCCTACCTCAACCCCCCTACCACTCACATTTTATATCACTTTGTTAACAAATTGACAAAAGGACAAAAATAGGGGGGCCAACTTGGAATATTCCATTGGATTTTTCCAATTCATTAACAGAAAAGGGAGGGGGACACGATAGGCACACACCATAACAAAGAGGACTCACACATTGATATTTTGTTTTGTTCTTCTGGACCAGGACATATATACAACACTCAATTTTTCCAGTGAGGGGGATTCCAGGATCTGGGGAGAAAAAGAACAAAAAAACATATGCATAAACCTTCCCTTTCTTCTTCTTGGTTCATCAATACACTGACATACACAGAATAGATATACACAACACACACACGGACAGAGAGAGTGAGAGAGAGCTGTGAGAGAGTGAGAGAGATCTGTGAGAGAGTGATAGAGATTTTGTGAGAAAGGGGGAGATCCGCGATTGAAATTGAAAGAGAACAATGGCGAAGCAGTTTCCGGAGAGTGAGATCATGAGGAACACGAGTTTGGTCGTTTGATTACTGTTCCAGCGATAGACTCGTCAGAATCGCGTCTAGTTGTCATATATTCATTCAAAACCCATCGAAATATGTCTCAATTGATATCTCTTTGTCGTTTTGGTCATAATCGAAGTTTACCAGGGATACAACGACACAAAATCATTGAACAAACCTTGATATGCTTTTGATTCCGTCCAAACCCATTGGAATCGGGCCAGATTTCTTTTCTTTCTCATGATTTTTAGTTTGAGGTCGTGTGGGTTAGTGAGAATCTGGTCCAGGTCTCTTTGTTTTGGTGATTCTCCGTTCTGAGTTGGATGAGTTCGTTTGTTTGAGGTTCGGTTTGAGGTTTACAGGCGTGGATTCTCTTTATTCGAATAACATTGAGTTCAAAAGCTTCAAATGAGGTCCAATTCTACTCTTTCACCTTTTTTTATTTCATTGTTGAGATATCTGGTGCATTGAATGAAATCTCGTGTATTGTTTGACCCTTGTTGGTGATGAATGTGTGTTGTTTTGATTTGCGGTTGGTTTTCTTGATCATGATTTGTACGTTGAAGTGATATCTCGTTTGAAAAGTAAAATTGGTTGTTTGGTGATGAAATTGAGAAATTGACAAAAAGGGTGAGTTTAGAGTAATTTTGGTTTATTGTTGTTTAATTCAGAATAAACATGATATTGTTTGGAACGTGATAGCATCATGATAGGGTGAAATTGGTAGGCAAACGGTAGGCTGGGTAGGCAAATATAGGAATAATGATTGGTTGAGTGTTTGAATATGTGGGTGAATGATTCATTCTATTTTATCGCACAAAAATTGAAATTGTGCTCATTTGGCCGGGGAATGCCCCGAGGAATTTGTATTGATTTATCCAGGGAATGCCTCGAAGTATTTTGTACTCAAAGGACGTTCGTGATCAAGGCCCGAGGCATCGGGTAGAGTATGGAAGCACAATTCAGGATTAGTATCGGTTAGAGTAGGATTTATATTTTCGCAATTTTTCTATTTTTGACTGTATAATTTGACTAAACATTTTGATTTTGGATTTGTTTTGTTTTGTTGATTTGATTGATTGTTTTATGTGTTTTATGCGGTTTATACATTTGTAGTGTTTAAATTAGCCGGTATGCTCTACCAAGAGACCGTGGTCGAACCACGGGATAAAGGGGTGCCTAACACCTTCCACTCGATCAACAGAATTCCTTAACCAGAATCTCTGTTCGCAAACCAGTTTTAAAGAGTCAAATTATTTTGAAAAGGATTTTCTAAAGGTGACTTGGCACACCCAATTATTCCAAGTGGCGACTCTGAGTTTTGATTGTTACAAGTCCTTTACGAAATAAAATTTTCATCTTTTGTCACTTTGATAATAAAAACCCTTTCGAAACCTTAAAATCCGAATCCTTTTGGAGTTAAAAAAAGGGTGTGACAGCTTTAGCGACTCAGTGGGGGACTATTTCAGAATTCGAGCTTATTTTGGAGTTGTATCGACTTAGTTTGGCACTATACGTGTATGACCATTTTGTTTGTGTTGTTTTATGTTATTATATTATCACTGTTGAGTGCCTACGTGCTCTTTGTTTACAGTTTTTATCTTATGTGTTACCGCTTTATATCTTGCATCATGTGCATAACCCGAGTCATTTTTTCTGCAACAAGTCCATAGTACACCTGTTGTACACGACCTCTAGTTGAGTCACCCTTATTTTATGGGGTGAGCCGTCGGTGTTAAGTAGTAGGTGGAAAGCAAAGTAGCCACTATCGACCATATCCTCCCCCGAACATCCTTGTTAGTGAACCCCAACGTAGGTCAGCCTTTAGTTCATGCTTATGAACATCATATTGAAGACCTAGCGGGGCCCATTTAGTCCTTTGTAGGAGACTCACCTCTAAAGCATCCCTACGTGCTAAATGTTGCATCTCTGAGGGTAACGTGGTCATTTGACGGACTGATGTGGGAGAAAACATGTGTTAGAAGTAAAGTGTGTGGGCATGGGAAAAAAAAAAGGAAAAAGAAAAAGGAGTCAAAAAAAAGTTTTGTTGTTTTTAGAGTTCTTTATGGCTTTTGTTTTTCACAATTCAAAAATTTCAAAAAAAAAAGCGATTTTTTTTTTACAATAGAAGGTTTTTATAAAGGAAAATGCAAAAACAATGGTAGAAGTTTTGTACATTTCTTATAACGACAATATCAAAAAGATTTTTCTTTCATATTTATTGGTGTCATTTTTAGGTTAAGTGTCAAATTGAAAACTCAAAAAGATTTTATTGAGGTTTTTCATCTTCTGTTTGTGGTTGCTTCTCCAAGTCAGGGTTCAGTCGGTTATCTAATCATTAATTATCCAATCTGGACGAACTACGCACCCCTGATTCTCCTCTCTCGGGAGTGACATACGTAGGCAACCTATTGTTGGTTCGGGGATCTTATTAAAAAAAATTCAAAAAAGATTTTCTTCACTATTCATTTAGAGTAGGTGTTTCCTAAATGACTTGAAAAGGAAAAAAAAAGATTTTACTCAATAGTCGTAGGTTTCATTTTTGGTTGATCTTATTTGAAAAATTCAAAATAAAAAATAAAAAAATTCACTCTTTATTAGAGTAGGTGTTGTTTCATATACATCTTTAAAAGAAAACTTCAAAAAAGTTTTTTCCGTTAATATGTTCAAGTTTCATTTTCATATGAAATTCAAAATCGAAAACTCAAAAATACTTTTTTTTAGGTAATCATAGGTTTCATTTTGTATAGGGAGTTTAAACTTGAAAAATATAAAAAGATTTTCATCAATTCTTTTGATAATTTGTTATTTCCTTTTCTTTTTAAAGTTTCAAGAAAAAGAAAAAAGAATGGAAAAAGAGTTTAGTTGGCCATTTTGGCAAGACTTCACGAACTACGCACACCTGATTCACCTCTCTCGGGAGTGAGATACGTAGGCGCCCCCCTTGGGTTTGGTGACCTTTTCAAAAAAAAAAGTTTTGAAAAATAGTGTTGAATTCTAACGCATTTGCTATCTCTTGTTTAGTTAGTTTAAGGAAGTTGGTTTGTGACATTTTGGCTAGTCCTCCATATTGCACCAAGTCACAGAGAAAGTTATGGCCAACAAGGATACCGAATTTGTTGTCACTTATCAGATAAGGAGTTCGGAGAATGAGAATTTGGAAGTTAATGAAGAGATTAGGAAATTAAGGTAGCAAATGATAGAAATGCATCGAGCTTTGGCTAATGGGTTGCCGTCTCCTCCATTTTCCACTGATAATCTAGAATATCTTTCTAGCTTGCCTCTAGTGTCACATGCACAATTTCCTATTGTTGTTGACACGTTACAACATGCATCAGGATCTACTCCGGGGCAACACTATCCAAACACTTCCAATATTCATTTCCTCACTCCTCAACATAAAGCTACCATATGCTCGGCTCCACCCACTGTTCATGTTTTTGCAGCACCACCCCCACCCGAAGCTCCTACTTTTGAGGTTTATCCACAAGTTTTGCCTCCCCACTCTGTGAGAGAGCCTGTATTGAATATTTTTGCTGATCAACATCATGCCATTGATCCCACATTTAAGTCGACTAATCCTTATGGCTACACTCACCCACCTGAATTTCCTCTTAACACTGAGAAGCCTGTTATAACAAAAGAACAAGAGAAAATGACCAGAAAATTGAGAAGTTTGGAACTGGCTATGAAAGACCTCCAGGGACTTGGGGGGTACAAAAGTGTCTCATATAAAGATCTGTGCATGTTTCCCTAGGTCCATCTTCCTTTTGGCTTTAAAATCCGAAGTTTGAGAAGTATCATGG
Source organism: Capsicum pubescens (assembly GCA_030864215.1). NCBI lineage: Eukaryota > Viridiplantae > Streptophyta > Magnoliopsida > Solanales > Solanaceae > Capsicum > Capsicum pubescens. Next base: position 267,891,024 of record CM061545.1, on the reverse strand, counting down.
ACATGGAGATCCCGTTGCACACTTGAGATGTTATTGCAACCAACTAAGGGGTGCTGGGGGGAAGAAAGAACTACTCATGGCTTATTTCGGGGAGAGTCTTTCAGGCCTAGCTTCAAAATAGTTTGTTGACCAAGACATTGACAAGTGGATTAGTTGGGATGACCAAGCTAATGAATTTGTGCAATAATTTCAATATAATGTGGAGTTGATCCCTGATGAAAAATCCATAAATAGTATAAAAAGAAGAATACTGAGAGTTTCAGGGAGTATGCGATTAGATGGCGCGAACAAGCTGCTAGAGTAAAACCACCAATGAAAGAAAGCAAAATAGTGGAGGTGTTTATTCAAGAGTAAGATGAAACTTATTATCAACACTTGTTACCTGCATTAGGCAAGTCATTTATTGAGGTCCTTAAAATGAGGGAAATGATAAAAGAGGTAATTAAGACTGGTCGCATTGTGAGTTTTGCAACATTGAAAGCGACAACTCAAGCAATTCAAAAGGGTTCAGGAAGTATTGGAGAGACAATGAATGAGGAAGTTGCATCTTCTATTGTAGTTGGACAGCGGGCACGGTCAAGAAGACCCCGTTGTCATCACTCTCAGGCTCAAACCCAAGTTCATGCCCAAGCTCCACATAATCACTCCCAAAATCCATTATACTCTGTTCCTCTACCTCTATATCCAGTATATAATGCACAACCATATTTTCATCCCCCATCTTACCCATAGTGGAACACACCAACTCCTCATAGTCATCTTCTAACTCCACAAACATACCAAAACCCTCTTAAGCCTTATTTTTGATCCAAGCCAAATGATGAAATGAGGCAGAAGTCGAGAGATAGCTTCACACCAATTGGAGAGTCGTATGCTAGTTTATTTCAGAGATTGGTACAATGGGGTATGATCACTCCTCTCCTTGGGTACACTCTTAATCGGCATTCAAGAAATTTTGATCCTAATGTACGATGTGCGTATCATTCTGATGCTCAGGGTCATAGTATTGAAGATTGTCGAGATTTGAAAAGAGAAATTGAAAAGATGATTCAAGATGGATCAATTATGGTGCAGAACATTGACAGTAAGGGAAGCTCTAGTCATGTTGATATGCAAAACAGTGACTAAGTTGTCAGGCTAAGCAATTGAGAACTCACCCCTCTCCCTACTAGGAATAGGACTGGTAGTTTTTTTTTTTTTTTTTTGAATTATTTCAGGGTTGTAGTTCTGGATCTATATTGTTTTGTCCTTTTGTCGTTTAGTTTCAAACCCTTCTATCTTTTATTTCAACTAAATGAATTGTTCCTTTTCCTTTGTGTTTTAAATATGTGTTGTTTTCTTGTTTTCTTTATACAATACATTTTATGTTGAATCTAGTGATATGACATTTTTGTGGAATTTTCAGTCAGATCTTAAAATCTTATTTAACCATGAAACATTGGATCAGAGTGCTAAAGTTAAGAGAAACATCTGAGAAAATAGTAGAGTGCTGATACATTTGGTGATGGCATCAGGAGAGAAATAAAAATGAGAGAGTCTTATTGGTGAAAACCCTCATGGGCACCATAAGGAAATAGTGAGATGAGAGAAAGAAACAGGTTTGTTGGCGAAAACCCTTCAAGGCGCCACTAGTCGAATGAGGTTTCCGAATGAATTTGGCCTAAGGAAGAAACTCAGTTTCAAGGCCAATAACTCAACAACAATTGGTAGAAGTTTGGATGGAAAGATTAGGCAGCTTAATCCAAAATGCATGACATAATCATTAGAGTTAACTTTCTTTTCTAGATAAATTTTCATTTCTTTATTTCATTGTATTTTCTTTCTTCTTTTTTTTTTCTTGAGTCAGTTAACCAAATAAAAATCATTGTCATTTTTTCTTGTCTTTGAGTCAAGACCATATAAAAAACAAGTGAGAAAGATTTCAAAACTGGCTACTAGCTTCTTTGATTAAACAAAGTAAGACAATAGCCAGCACATGAAAGAGACATGATTTTGAGCCAAAAAAGGACATGCTGAAAGTTTTGTCAACAGACAAGTCTGGGAACCCATGGAAATACTAAGGTGCAAAGGGTTTATCTGAGAAACATGGCAAAACAGAAATACTGTGTTTGTTTCAGAGTCACTCTTAATAACCTGAGTTTGGGTCAATGATGCATGCTAACGAATAAAAGCAAGGTTAAATGTGATGAGGGAAAGAGCGATCGCCGCGAAAGCTAAAGCCACAAACCAGTCACCGTGTTTTAAACTAAAAAGTTTTCTTTGATGAAATAGGAAACATATTACTTTCAAAGCAGGGACTTCAGAGCATAAACATCAAGGGCTGCAATGCCTCACTTTTACAAATGCAGGAAGCAATATTTCTGCACAGGTTCGATAATAAAATCATGGTAAAAATTGATCATCCCATATCCCTCGGAGATACACTTGTCCAGGGATTTCAGTTTTTATTTTCTAGGTGATACACTTCTTATATTGAACCTTCACTCCTAGGAGACGTACCTTCTAGTCGAGTCATCTCCCTTGATTCCTATAAGACGTACCTTTTAGTCGAGTAACCTCCTTTGATTCCTATAAGACGTACCATTTAGTCAAGTCATTCCCTTGATTCCTATAAGACGTACCTTTTAGTCGAGTCATTCTCCTTGACTCCTTTAAGCGTACCTTTTAGTCGAGTCATTCTCCTTGATTCCTACAAGACATAACTTTGGTCGAGTCATTCCCTTTGATTCCTATAAGATGTACCTTTTAGTCGAGTCACCCACCTTGATTACTATTAGACATACCTTTTAGTCAAGTCATATCCCTTGATTCCTATAAGACGTACCTTTTAGTCGATTCATTCTCCTTGATTCCTATAAGACGTACCTTTTAGTCGAGTCATTCCCTTTGATTCATATAAGACGTACCTTTTAGTCGAGTCATTCCCTTTGATTCGTATAAGACGTACCTTTTAGTCGAATCATTCCAATTAACTCATAGATGATGGATTTCTTTGTTTGGGATAATTTTCTTTTTAGTTTTGATGTGATTTTAGGAGCCCGCTTGAAGAACAGGGCGAATAAATGAAAAGCCAAGAAACATGGTGAAAAAGTTGAAAGTCAAGCAACAAGGTGAAGAAATTAAAAGTCAACAAATAAAAAAATAGCAAGTCAGGAACCCGCCTAAAAAATAGGGTGAAGAAATTGAAAACCAAGCAACAAGTGATGAAATTGTAAGTCGGGAGATTTCCCGAAAAATGGAGTGGTGAAATTGCAAGTCAGGATCCCGCCTGAAGAACTGGGTGAAGAAATTGCAAGTCAGGAGCCCGCCTGAAGAATAGGGTGATGAAGTAGCAAGTCAAGAGTCAAGAAAATCTGCATAGATAGAGTTTTTTTTAATTTCATTTATGTTTTTAACTTGTAAATTTCATTTTTTGATGTAATGATAGAGCCGCGGACCGAAACCACGATGGAACCTCACTCGACTGTCCAACTCGGTATAGTTCTTCTCTTTCCAATCCTTTAAGATACCCATGACTTGATTCCCTCATAACTTGGGTAGGTAGGATGTCCTAAATCAAGACTTGGTCTCCCTCCTTCCTTCTATTTTATTTTTGAATAATGGTCGGGACAAAATTCTGTCTCGTTGTCTACTTCTTTGTCTCAAAACACTTCGTGTTTACATTCAAAGGGGGCATGATGTGGACACCAAACATTGTCCCTCCCCGATAGCATTTTTACCATTTTACCTCCGTATTACTATGTGTCCTCATCCATATAATTATATCCCACAAAAATACAAAAATAACAACCCTTAACAAAATCTCTAACAAATTAAATCCCTAACCTTATCCTAACCAACTTACCACGTACCCCACCCTCACCTCACCCACCTCACTACCCTACCTCAACCCCCCCACCACTCATATTTTATTCCACTTTGTTAACAAATAGACAAAAAGACAAAAATAGGGGGCCAACTTGGAATATTCCTTTGGATTTTTCTAATTCATTGACAGAAAAAGGAGGGGGACACAATAGGCACACACCATAACAAAGAGGACCCACACATTGATATTTTATTTTGTTCTTTTGGACCAGGACATATATACAACACTCCATTTTTCCAGTGATGGGGATTCCAGGATTTGGGGAGAAAAAGAACAAAAAAAAATACGCATAAACCTTTCTTTTCTTCTTCTTGGTTCATCAATACACTGACATACATAGAATAGATATAAACAACACACACACGGACAAAGAGAGGTAGAGAGAGCTTCGAGAGAGAGAGAGATCTGCGAGAGAGTGATAGAGATTTTGCAAGAGAGGGAGAGATCCGCGATTGAAATTGAAAGAGAACGATGGCGAAGCAGTTTACAGCGAATGAGATCTTGAGGAACACGAGTTTGGTCGTTTGATTCCTGTTCCAGCGATAAACTCGTCGGAATCACATCTAGCTATCACAAATTCGTTCAAAACCCATCGGAATGCGTCTCAACTGATATCTCTTTGTCGTTTTGGTCATAGACAAAGTTTACCGAGGTTACAATGACACCAAATCATCAAACAAACCTCGATATGTTTTTGATTCCGTCCAAACCCATTGGAATCGGGCCAGATTTCTTTTATTGCTCACGATTTTTAGTTTGAGGTCATGTGGGTTCATGAGAATCTGGTCTAGGTCTCTTTGTTTCTGTGATTCTCAGTTCTGAGTTGGATGAGTTCGTTTGTTTGAGGTTTGGTTTGAGGTTTCCGGGTGTGGATTCTCTTTATTCAAATAACATTGAGTTCGAAAGCTTCAAATGAGGTCCAATTCTACTATTTCACCTCTTTTTATTTCATTATTGAGATATCAGGTGCATTGAATGAAATCTCGTGTATTGTTTGACCCTTGTTTGTGATGAATGCATGTTGTTTTGATTTACGGCTGGTTTTCTTGATCATGATTTGTATGTTGAAGTGATATCTCATTTGAAAAGTAAAATTGGTTGTTTGGGTATGAAATTATGAAATTGACAAAAAGGGTGAGTTTAGATTAATTTTGGTTTATTGTTGTTTCATTCGGAATAAGCATGATATTGTTTGGAACGTGATAGCATCATGATAGGGTGAAATTGGTAGGCAAATGGTAGGCTGGGTAGAAAAATGTAGGAATAACGATTGGTTGAGTGTTTGAATATGTGGGTGAATGATTCGTCCTATTTTATCGCATAAAAATTGAAATTATTCTCATTTGGCCGGGGAATACCCAGAGGAATTTGTACTGATTTATCCGGGGAATGCCTCGAAGTATTTTGTACTCAAAGGACATTCGTGATCAAGGACCGAGGCATCGGGTAGAGAATGGAAGAATAATTTAGGATTAGTATCGGTTAGAGTAGGATTTATATTTTCACAATTTTTCTATTTTTGACTGTATAATTAAACTTAACATTTTGATTTTGGATTTGTTTTGTTTTGTTGATTTGATTGATTGTTTTGTGTGTTTTATGTGTTTTATACATTTGTAGTGTTTAAATAAACAGGTATTCTCCACTAAGCGATCGTAGTCTAACCACGGGATCGAGGGGTGCCTAACACTTTCCCCTCGATCAACAGAATTTCTTAATCGGAATCTCTGTTCGCAAACCAGTTTTAAAGAGTCAAATCATTTTGAAAAGGATTTTCTAAAGGTGACTTGTCACACCCAATTATGCCAAGTGACGAATCTGAGTTTTGATTGTTAAAAGTCCTTTTCGAAACAAATTTTCATCTTTTGTCACTTTGATAATAAAAACCCTTTCGAAACCTTATAATCCAAATCTTTTTGGGGTTAAAAAAGGGGTGTGACACTACTAATACTGGTTACAAAAATCACTCCTACCTACTAGTATGATGTACGCATAGTGCAGAACTTATCCCTTATTAGAAACTTGATATTATTGTATATGGTGAAACAACAATTTCTGATAGAATTTCTAACTTTTTCATTTTAACCTTAGTAGTAATTGTTCTTGGAGACTATAAACAACTTAAACCTACTAATCAATGTTTCTAAGCATAACCAAAACAAGACCATCAGTCTCTCCAAAAGCTCACAAAAGAGGTACAAATTGGTTATTCCTATTGCCACTTATGTACTTCTATATACCCAAAGGTCAAAAGAGAAAAAGTGAAATGCCAATAAGGTCCATAGAGGTAGACCGAAACACCAGCTAGTATTGCTAATATAGTGCATATAGTTGAGGCTATGGATAACCTTATTACGACTTCTCCGCAGTTGTGGGTCTTTGTTCATAATGCTAGCTCTGCTGAAATGGTGGGTCCTCTTTACTTTTGGTTTCTTTTTTTCTCTTTTTCACTTGCAAGTTCTTATATTTTGATGTTGCATATTTCACTTGGCAGGTAAAAGAAAGAAAAAGTATCAAAATAGTGACTACTGCTTACTGAAGCTACAGTATAACCTCGATAAATTAATACTCGATAAATTAATAACCTCGCTAAAATAATAATTTTCTTCGGTCCCGAGTCGGGATCAACGTGGTAAATTAATAATTCGCTAAATTTATAAGATAATACAAAAAAAAAATCATATAGGTCCCATTTGATATATAAATTTATAATTCATCTGTATCAAAATATTTCATACATAATACATAAGTAAACTAAACAGGTTTCTGAAAATATGAATCTAATGTTGTTTGTTTCTTCTTGAAATCAATATCACCTTGAATCTCATCTCTAACCCTTCTTACTGCATTAAGAATATCAGGTGTAGTCTTCTCATATTGCAAAAGGAAGTGATGTAAGGTGATTGTTGCTTTCAGAGCATCTTTGCGCGAAACTTGTTCTAATTCCACACTATCATCTTCCACTTCATCTTCTTCATGTGTTTCCATAACACTCTCAATTATTTGTTCATCCGTAGGTAGCTCAAAACTCGTATCATTTTCTCCCAGATAATTCAAAACATCTTCAGCATTCATTGCATTTCGATACTTCAATCCATTGATTAGATTCTGCAATTGTTGTAAGCCATCATTATTCAACTATTCTTGATTTTCCGAGGATTCATCATCTAACAACCTAAGTTTACAATGCTTAAAACAATTTGCAATTGTACTTGAGTTGACATCCATTTTCCATGCCGAGATTGCAAGATTCATTGCATCTAAAACATTAATCTTTTCTGGATTTGAGATCCCAATTTCATAACCCTCCAAAAGATTTCGATAAAATCATCTACGATAATGTATCTTAAAAGCTCTTATGATCCCTGCATCACAAGGCTGAATCTTTGATGTTGTGTTAGGTGGTAAAAAAAACAATTCAACATTTCTCAAATCTTTGACATTTTTTGGATGAGCAGGACAATTATCAACAATTAAAAGAATTTTTCTGCCGTCCATTTTTGCATCAAGTTGTTGAACATATTCTTGGAATAGAATCCCAGTCATCCATGCTTTTTTATTGGCTCGATATTCACAATCCATGCTTCCCAAATTCACATTCTTGAAACAACGTGGTTTTAAATACTTCCCAATGATCCATAAAGGAATTTTCTCAGAACCATCCTCATTACAGCAAATAACAACTGTAAGTCTTTCTTTATCTTATTTCTTACCTTCAAGTTGCTTCGTTGCAAGAGAATGATATGGTTGTAGCCTAAAGAACAATCCAGTTTCATCCATATTGAAAACATCTTTCTTAGCAAACTGATCAAGTTTCTCTCTGATGGATTGTAAATTGCTCTCCATGGCCTCCATATTAACTGATCCACTTTCTCCAAAACGACGATATTGCTTGATACTGTGTCTTGATTTGAAACGCTCTAGCCAGCCTTGAGAAAAATGAAAATCAGGTGTATCAATAGGATACATCTTTTTTAGAAGCTCTTTTCCCTTCGTTACAATTAGTTCCCCATTCATATTAACACGCGCTTGGTAATGAATAAACCACTCGAACAGAGCCTTCTCTAATTCTGGAAATTTGGCAGCTTTATGTCTTTTAGCCTCATCTTTTGGAATGTCGGCTGCTGATAAATACTCTGCTGACCTCTTGATCGTGTTTGATATTGTGGCTTGACTCACTTGCAAATTAAACTTCTCTAACACCCATTGTTGCAATTGCTTTTGAGTGCATGCTAGATTTTGTTGTTTATACTCACACAGTTCTCTACGTATACCATTAGTCATGGTTGATTTTTTAACACCTTTGAGATGAGAAACCATTTTTTTTGTTTTTTGATTTGAAGACTTGCATAATACATCTATTTATATAGTAACTTAGTTAATGTATGTACGTGTAACTACATTAATAATTGAGTGGATTTATACATTTTAATGAATGTAGGTACATGTAACTACATTAATAATTAAGTAGATTTATATATTTTATTAAGATATACATAGAATATTGAAAATGTATCAGCAAAAATACATGAATTTGGTTAAGTATGCATAATTAATAGTCAATGTAGAAATTAGTTTTCACGTACACCTAGGTACATTCATAATATGGACCCAAAAAGTATATAATTTATAAATTAATAATTATTAATTTATACGATTAATTAATACCTCGTTAAATTAATAAAATTTGACGGTCCCAACAATATTAATTTATCGAGGTTATACTGTAGTAGAAAATGCCAAACTTTTATTTGAATTGATATAGTAGAATAAATATGTTCTTTTTATATTCTAAGAAAATATGAAGCAAAAATGCAAGAAGCCAACACATTCATTGTTAGCGAACCTATGAGGACGGCAAACTGACAATCATAACATAACTTCCCAAGATTTGGATCAAGAAGAGGATCATGTTGTGAATGAGAATATGACAACTCCTACTCTCAGTGATGACAATTTAATTTCTTCTTTAAACTCTAATGAAGATAGCTCAAAAGTGAAAGAGGAGCCGCTACTTGTCAAGATTAAAGGTTAGAAGTAATTTCATTTTATTCATTATTTTTTTTGTTATTATTACTTTCGATTAAAGCTAATTGCTTGTTAAAATGGTCGATACTTCGATCGGAGAAATTACAACTCAAAAGATGCAAGTAGATCGAGTTTTGAACTTAGAAAAAAAATAGAAAATTCATGGTGGAACTCAATGGAGATGGATAAGGAAGTGATAATGGTTCAAACTTGCTTGTGAGATTTCTTGGAAGACTTTCTCAAAATTCTGTATTTTCTCCTATATCCGTTGTGAGATGGGATAGAATGCCAAAAGAGAAAAAACAATTAATGTGGGAGATTATTGAGGTAACTACCTAACTTTATTGTCATTCAGTTAGTTTATTTTTTGTTGATACACATTGATGTATGAATACAATCAAATTTGAAGGAGCATTTCGAGTTTGATTATGAAGCTGGAGTTGATTGGGTGATGCAATCTTTACGCGATAGGTGGAGGTCCTTCAAATATAAGTTACGAAATAACTTCTATCCCAACAAAAGTAACACAGAGATACTTGATAAAACTCCCGAAAACATTGATTCTGTTGTTGATTGGACTGCTTTTGTGCATTACTATAATGAGGAGAAGACGAAGGTAGTGGGTTAAATAATCACTCAAGTTTTTTTTTGTAAAATTTTGTGTTTGTGCCCCTCTAATACTTATAATTGAATTGATGTTTGAGAATTGCAGAAACAATGTGCACAAAATGCAAAAAAAACAGAAAGAAACTTAAAGTCTCGCATGCTGGTGGTAGCAAAAGCAATGTAAGGAGAGGTCGTCAAATGGTAAGTTTCTTAATTTTAAATTTTATTTGAAAATTATTTTATATAATGTGTTTCATGTTACTTATTTTTTATTTAAATATAACTGGTTAATGGTAGGAACAAAAATTGGGTAGGCCTGTGTATCGAAGTGAGGTTGTTTTGTCAACTTTACTGAAGAAGGATGGTAATTTTGCGAATGAAGAAGGAAATATTTTAGCGGTAAGATTCATATACTTATCCATATTCAAATTTTAGTTTTGATGTTGATTTATTGATATCTAATTTTACTACGCTAGCTATCACAAACTTTTGTACCAAATATGCGAGATTTATGTCTACATTATGTTTCAAGAATGTTTGATTGGAGATTCTTGATGGTTTATGTTGTTTATGTGTTTGTTTTGGGTATTTGGGGATCAAGTTTTGAGCTTTAAGGGATTCTTGAACTTTTAAGTTATTTATGTGTTTGTTGTGGTATGATAAGAGGCTGCTATCTCCGAGATCTCTAAGATGTCTTTCTGATTTGTATATTGCATGTGGTATTTGCATTTATAATGAAGAGTCAAAGTCTTGAAAATATTACTAAAACAGCTCATTAAGGATAACAAACAAACTATGAATAGCAGAATAACCTGGATATAAGTGTTTGTTGAGTTTATAATTTGTAAATTCTTAGCTCCTGTAAGAGCTGAAATTCAGACAAATAAAACCATTAGTTGTTAAGTAAAATATGCCACCATCGACGGAGTATGTGATTTATCCACACACCAAAAAAAAAATGCAAATCACATGTTCAACCTACTCATGTACATTGCACACTCCAAATTACAGAGGAGTAACTTCTGAGTACATTGCACACTCCAAATTACAGAGCAGTATCTATCTATTGATAGTTCTACACTGCAATAATCAGAAAAAACAAGGAACCAAATATACTTTGATCTGGTCTTGAACATCAAGCATCTAGTTCATGCGGAGTTTAAATAAGTCGTTCAAGCATAAAATGCTTAACATTGGCGAAAGGAATTGATCAAACAAAACCTTTGAGCTAAGCATCTGTAAGGGCCAAAACAGCCTAAAGGACTTTGCACATAGGTACAGTTTGGTATGTTATCTTCCGCAATATGGCTTATTCAGTACATGAAGTAACGTGAATTCGTGGTCAATATCATTTGTAGATTTGGAGATGATCATTACAGACAATGTTGTCAATCTCAATAGTCATTTGATGCAAGAAGTGTGTCAACAGTTTAAGATCGCACATCAAAATTCTACTCCATATCACCCAAAGGCCAATGGTGCTGTAGAAACCGCCAATAAGAATATAAAAAAGATACTGCGAAAAATGGTACAAGGGTCTAGAAAGTGGCATAAAAAGTTGTCGTTTGCATTGCTAGGTTATCGCACCACTGTTCGTACTTCAACAGGGGCAACTCCATATTTATTGGTGTATAGTACAGAAGCAGTCATCCCTGCAGAAGTTAAAATTCCCTATCTTCGAGTCATTGTAGAAGCACAGATTAATGATGACGAATGGGTCAAAACCTGACTGGAACATTTGAGTTTGATTGAGGAAAAAAGGCTAACGTCTGTGTGTCATGGCCAGTTGTATCAGAGGAGGATGGTTCGAGCGTATAACAAAAAGGTCCGTCCCAGGAATTTTGAAGTTGGTCAGTTGGTATTGAGACGTATCCTTCCTCACCAGGTTGAAGCGAAAGGCAAGTTCTCCCCTAATTGGCAAGGTCCCTTCGTTGTGAAGAAAGTGTTGCCCAATGGAGGCTTATATTTTACAGATACTGAAGGCAAAATAGCAGAAATGGCTATCAATGCTGATGCGATCAAAAGATATTATGTATGATATTTTATCCTTTGTTGATTTTATTGCATGTTTAGTACTTTCATTTTTTAAGATTGATATGATGAAGGCATTTTATTCTTCTATCCAAACATTGTGTCATCCTTTGTTTACCCGTTTGAGCTTCGTTTTAATTTTCTTTCATATCCCTCTTTTGGAATCAAAATAGAGTCAAAGATAAAAATCAAGAAAATAAGAATAAAAGAAAGAGTTCGAAAATAAAAAGAAAAAAAATCCAATCAAAATGAAGAACAAGCTGATGGAACTACGTGCGACCTGATTCTCCTCTCTCAGGAGTGAGATACGTAGGCTGCCCTATTTCGGGCTCGGTCCAACCAAATAAAGATTTAAGATTCACCTAGTCAACAAAAATTGGGGCATGAGTTAATGTGTTGTTTGAGTCGATTCCAAAAGGTGTAAGTCCCACCCCTACTTCAAGTGTCATTTGAAACCCTTGCCATCCTTTTCTAAACTTATCCAAAAGCCAAGTTACAACCAAAGAAAGTACTTCAGATCAATTTTTGATAATTTTAAGGCTAAGCATGCAATGGATATGATGATACATTGTGAGGTACCACTTGTCTCCCTCAGCATAAGAAATCAAGAAAGAAATACAAAAATGAGAGAGTCTTATTGGTGAAAACCCCCGTGGGCATCATAAGGCGATGGTGAGTTGAGAGAAATAAAAATGAGAAAGTCTTATTGGTGAAAACCCTCGCAGGCACCATAAGGCGATGGTGAGTGGAGATAAATAAAAATGAGAGATTCTTAGTGGTGAAAACCTTCACGGGCACCGTAAGACGATGACGAGTTCAAGAGAAAAGTGAAAAGTGAAAAGAAAGAGATTTGTCGGCGAAAGTCTTTTAAGATGTCGTCAATGGAATGTGATGTCGTCAATTAAAATAAAAGTCACCATCATTTCTTTACATTTTAAGTCAACTCTGTGTCAAAACAAGCGAGAAAGGATTTCAAAATTTACTACCAGTCTTTTCAATTATATGAGGAAAAACCAAGAAACAGCACAGGAAAGAAATATGATCGTAATTCAACACGAAACAAAGGAAGTCTATCAACCGACAAGCTGTTGGATTCGTGGAAGCATTCAGATTTGGGAAAAAGGTGCACCTCAGAGGCATGGTAAAATGGAAACCCATTGTTCGAGTCAGAACTCATTTACCTCAATCTGGATCCGGGTCAATGATGCGGAAAGATAGGGCAAGTGTTAGATATTTGGAACAAAGATGAAAGGAACGAGTGTTGGGGCAGATACCTGAGAAGCTAAGAGCTGCAAGCCACCACTAAGTTTTTAACTGACAAATTTTCTTTGTTGAAATAGGGGTAAATTCGCTTCACTTAATTCAGCTACCATTGGAAATCCACATCCCTGAGAATTTACTTTATGTTCAGGACCCTCCTGAAAAATGGGAATTTATTTTCTTCTCAGGACCTTCCTGAAAAATGGGAATTTACTTTCAATTCAGGACCCTCCTGAAAAATGGGAATTTACTTTATGTTCAGGACCCTCCTGGAAAATTGGAATTTACTTTATGTTCAGCACCCTCCTGAAAAATGGGAATTTACTTTCAATTCAGGACCCTCCTGAAAAATGGGAATTTTCTTTATGTTCAGGACCCTCCTGAAAAATGGGAATTTATTTTCTGCTCAGGACCCTCCTGAAAAATGGGAATTTACTTTTAATTCAGGACCCACCTGAAAAATGGGAATTTATTGTATGTTCAGGACCCTCCTGGAAAATGGAAATTTACTTTCAATTCAGGACCCTCCTGAAAAATGGGATTTTACTTTATGTTAAGGACCCTCCTGAAGAATGGGATTTTACATTATGTTCAGGACCCTCCTGAAGAATGGGAATTTACTTTATGTTCAGGAACCTCCTGAAAAATGGGATTTTACTTTATGTTCAGGACCCTCCTGAAAAATGGGAATTTACTTTATGTGTAGGACCCTCCTGAAAAATGAGAATTTACTTTCAATTCAGGACCCTCCTGAAAAATGGGAATTTACTTTCAATTCAGGACCCTCCTGAAAAATGGGAATTTACTTTATGTTCAGGACCCTCCTGAAAAATGGGAATTTACTTTCAATAAAGGACCCTCCTGAAAAATGGGAATTTACTTTATGTTCAGGACCCTCCTGAAAAATGGGAATTTATTTTATGTTCAGGACCCTCCTGAAAAATGGAAATTTATTTTTTGCTCAGGACCCTCCTGAAAAATGGAATTTTACTTTATGTTTAGGACCCTCCTGGAAATTGGGAATTTACTTTCTATTCAGGACCCTCCTGAAAAATGGGAATTTACTTTATGTTCAGGACCCTCCTAAAAAATGGGAATTTACTTTCAGTTCAGGACCCTCCTGAAAAATGGGACTTTACTTTCTGTTCAGGACCCTCCTGAAAATGGGACAACGCTTTCAAAAATGAAATACTACTTTACTATAATTTTGTTTGGGATAATTTTTCGTTCTAGTTTTAATTTTGGGTTTCAGGAGCCCGCCTGAAGAACAGGGTGATGAAATTGCAAGTCAGGAGCCCGCCTGGAGAACAGAGTGAAGAAATGAAAAGTCAAGCAACAAAGTGATGGAACAGCAAGTCAGGAGCCCGCCTGGAGAATAGGGTGATAAAAGTCGAGTTAAGAGCCAACAGAAACTGTATAGATAGGATTTTGTAATTTTATTTATGTTTTAACTTTTAATTTTATTTTTTGATGTAATGACAGAGTCGCGGACCGGAACCTCGATGGAACCTCACTCGACTCTCCAACTCGGTATAGTCCACTTCTCTTCCAATCCTTTGAAATACCCGTGACTTGATTCTCTCATAACTTGGGTAGGTAGGATGTCTTAAGTCAAGACCCGGTTGTCCTTTTTCCTTCTGTTTCTTTCTTTGAATAATGGTCGGGTCAAAATTTGGTCTCGTTGTCTACTTCTTTGTCTGAAAACACTTCGTGTTTACATTCGAAGGGGGCATGATGTAGACACCTAATTTCGTCCCTCCCCGATATCGTTTTTACCTATTTTTTATCTTATCCTACCATGTACCGTCACCCGTGTGATAATCTCTCCACAAAATGACAAAAATAACAATCCCCTAACTAATTTTATTTTTATCCTAACAACCTATCCAATCAAAACAAAACACCTACCTAACCTACCCTAACAAACTCTACCCCACGTCACCCTACCCCAAACCCCTAACATATATGTACATATCCATACACGGATATAGATGAAAAAAAGGACCAAAAAATAGATTTTCCACTTTAAGAAAAGGAGGGGGCCCACACACTATTAAAAAGGGGAGTTCCCATTTTACCATTCATTCACATTACTCTCAGAAGATAAAAAACAATATATACACCATAGGAGGGACTGGATTCTCGAATCTTCTACACGGAATACGCACACAACACACAGTTTCTTCTCTTCACCAGCGTCTTCTTCCACCATACACGCACACACTCACCTCACTCAATTCCTTCATGAATTCCACACAGTCATATACATAGAAAATAGTGAGAAACAGAGAGAGATTGAGGGAGAAGTGACAAAAATTGGAGGCTTCCTTTTTCCTTTTATCATCATCTTCATCAGGAGACCATATATACTCACATATTCACTAAAATCTTCGAGGGTCATATACAGCAGAATATAGCAGAACACACTCATATATTAAAAAATACACACACAGAGATGCGAGGAATGGGGCAAATTAAAAGAAAGGAGTAAAGTTTGTAGTCTCTAAGCTTTTGCCGGTGAGTTCATTGCCGGAGACTCATCGAAAAACATCCATTTAGTGGTTGTCCATCCCGTTTTCGATCGAATCATCCCCGTAACTATCGAAAATGCTTCGGAAAGCACCAACCAATAACCTAGTTCTATTTTCCAACCCAAATCCCGTCGAATCTCGCCAGAGTATCTTAGGTCGGTGTCTATTTAGTTTTTAGCAGCCGAAACTCCATCTAACAGTCCGCAAATTTTGGTATCACCCTTTCTTTATTTGATTTTGGTTTTGAATTACCGAGTTGGGGTTCAAAATTGAGTTCATCGGTTCAGTGCTCTGGATTTGGTTCTAGCTGCGTCTCTTTCTCTATGTATTGGAAATTGCTGAAGGAATTTCGTGGTTAAACCCCGATTGAGGTCCAATTCTATCTCCCTTGTAATTTTACATAATTTTGGGTGTTTTGTGTGTTTGACATGCTTGAATTTTATTGCGTGTGGTTGATGTTGGATTAGATAGTCGAAGAATTGGTGAATTAGTTTTGACAATGAAATTGGGGAAGACGGGAATTGAATGTTGATAAAAATGAATATTGTTGTGTTTTTGATTCATCAATTGTTGTTAAATTTGAAATGGTTATTAATGTCATTGAACTTGATAGTATCATGTGTTATGCCGAGCTTGATAGGCAACATAGGTCGGGTAGGCGAATTTAAGGATTGTGGATTGATGGAATATTTGATTTGTGTGATCGAATGGTTTTTGGCTATGTGTGCTTTGGGATCACTTGTATCATTTAGCCGGGGAATGCCCCAAAGTACTTGTATTATTTTTATCCGGGGAATGCCCCGAAGTATTTTTTACCGGGAGGACGTTCGTGACGAAGGCCCGAGGCAGCGGGTTGGAGAGTAGTTTAGGATTAGTTTAGAATAAAATGGGTTTACATTTTCGCATTTTTCATTTTTCGGGATTGTATAATTGGAATGAACATTATATTTTGGATTATTTTATTTTTGTTTGCTTGAGTGATTGTTTTTTGCGTGCTTTGCGTGGTTTATGCATTTGTAATGTCAATTTAGCCGATACGCTCTGCCAAGCGACCGTGGTCAAACTACGGGATCGAGGGGTGCCTAACACCTTCCTCTCGGTCAACAGAATTCCTTAGCCGGAATCTCTGTTTGCAAACCAGTATTAAAGAGTCAAAACCATTTTGAAAAAGGATATCCATGGGTGACTTGGCACACCCGATTTATGCCAAGTGGCGACTCTGAGTGATTGTTAAAAGTCCTTTTCGAAACAAATTTTCATCTTTGTCACTTTAATAATAAAAGACCTTTCGAAACCTAAATCAAATCTTTTTGGGGTTAGAAAAAGGGGTGTGACAGTATTTTCTCTCTTATTATTCTATTTTCTATTATTCTTTTTTTTTTCATTTTTCAATTGTTTTTTCTTCAGTTTTCTTTTCTTTTTTTTGTTGCTTTCTCTTTATTTTTTATTTTTTCACTTTTTTTGTTTTTATTTTTATTCATTTTTTTTCCTTTTCATTTTTCTCCTTTTTTCTTCTTCTTCTTCTTTTTTTTTTATATATATTTTTTCTCCTTCATTTTTTCTTTTTTTCTTTTTATTTTCTCTTTTTTTTTTCTATTATTCTCTTCTTCTTTTTTGTATTTTTTTCTCCTTCTTTTTCTCTCATTTTTCTTCTTTTTTCTCTCATTTTTTCTCCTTCTTTTTTTTTTTCTTTTCAATTTTTTTCCTTCTTTTCATTTGTGCAAACTAACAAACACAAATATAAGTGCGAATTATAAAATACAAATACAAATGCGAACTATAACATACAAATACAAGTGCGAACTATAAAATACAAATATAAATGCGAACTATAACATATAAATACATGTGTGAACTATAAAATACAAATACAAATACAAATGCGATCTATAACATATAAATACAAGTGTGAATTATCATTTGTATTTTTTAATTGTTGAAAAGGAATGATTGATTTTCTTTCCACGAATACTTGTTTGTATTTATTGATACGAGTTGTATTTATTGATACAAATAAATACAACTCAAATTTTTATACAAATACAATATATTTACAAATACATATTGTATTTGTATTTGTAAAATCATTTGTTTGTCATTATATTTGTATCAAGTGATATTTGTTTATTTACAAATATGAATGCTAATTTTGATATACAAATACAAAACAGTACATTTGTATCAAATGATACTTTACATATTTATATAATTTAGAATAAAAAAAATACAATTAATGCACTTACTTGTTTGTATAAAAATACAAATGATACATTGTACATAGTCACGACTAAAAACAATATGCAATCAACTTACAAATACAAATACAAAATAATTTCTTAAAAATAAAAAAGGTAAGAACAAAATAGAATACAAATATAAGTATAATCCAAATATAATCTAAACATACAAACACAATAAAACAATGATTTAAATATAATCCAATATAATATGCAATCAATTATAACATACAAATATAAAATAGTTCTTTAAAATACAAGTGTGAATTATATAAAATATAAATGATGGCGCAAACTAACAAATACAAATACAAGTGTGAACTATTTAATACAAATACAAATGCGAACTATAAAATATAAATATAAGTGCGAACTTTTAAATACAAATACAAATACAGTTATATCAATAAATATAAAAATATAAAAGGATGGAGGTGTAACCTTTTTAGGAAAATAAATTAAAATTACTTGGAGAGCCTGTAAATTTATGTTTTTTTTTTTTTGTAAAAGATTTGAACGGAACGTCTTTCGCCACTATTCTTTGTGTCGTTAGCGCTAATCGAATCCTTAATGACCATAATTCCCAATTAGACAATATATGTTTTTCTTAATTTGAATTATGACGTTGGATCGCAATTGACCGCGGCTTTATTTGTGTACACGTTCTACAAAAGTATTAAAAAGAAAATATTACATCATTAGTGCGTATGATATTTTATTTTATCACTTTATTAATTTGAGTACACATTGAAGGGTAATATTCGAGCTATCCTGAAGGTTCTGACATTCGGTGTTCATCGAACGAGCAAAGATACATATTATTTCTCTTTTTTCACATAAGCTTTATTCATTTATCCATGATTATTACTTATTACTTGATATGTACAATCAGTTCAATTATTAGTTAACCATAAAATTAACATAATTCGAGGCAAGCATCGATTGTATGAATAAGTTTATCTTTTTCCTGTGCGGATTAGCATAAAAATATTATAGTAGGAAAAGGTTGTATTCAAACTATAGCTGATTGGGCTACATTTCTTGGTAGTGTTAATAGTGTTGAAGATTTGATATATCAATCAAAAATAATATTTGATCTAGATTTACAAAATAACTTTTCGGTGAAACATGTTTTCTCTACCAACCCATTTTGGCCCTAACAAAACCACATTCATGTAGAAATGGATAAAACATCTCATATTAAAGTGCCTTTATTTTCTGAGCTCAAATCTAAGATAACTGTAGTTAAGAGTGTATATATTTAAAATGGGTTTAATAATGATGCGGTGCTCTGTTAGTTTTTAGGGGTATAAGTGGTTTCTTTTTTTAACCGCAAAGGTATATTTGAAAGTATAAGTGACCTATTTTCAATAGTGGAGGAATAAATTTAGCCCTTATCTTTTACTTTCTTTTCTTCGATTATCCAAAAATGAAAATACTGCCCTTACAACAAAACTATAGGCCTGGTGGATCAGGCGTAAGCTATAAATTTCCTTTAATTTTGTTTTATTTTTGGAGGGTGAAACTCGTTTTTATCCCTCAATTTTATTTTAAAAATCAAACTCCCACCATAATTTGAACAATCATTATACCCCCCACCCCCCTTCTTTTTTTATTCTATGCAATGTCCATTTTACTCTTGTAATTTTAATTCTATATCTATGTAATACCCTTTATAATCTATATAATATATTTATTTAATCTAGATAATTATAGCATTTTATTTAAATTTATTAACACTATAAATAAAATAATGCTTTTTATGAATTTATCACAAAATTTAATGTCATTTTTTAAGATTGTTATTGCAATAATATATGTATTAAAGAGTTGTTTGGTGTGAGCACTACCAAAAAAAGTTATTTAGCCATGGTTACAAAAATCGTGGCTAAATTAAATAAAAAAAAAAAAAATTCTACACTTTAAAAAGTGTGGCTAAATAACCGTGGGTAATATAGGCAGGTAAAAATATTTTCATTTTCCTCCCTTTATTTTTTTATTTGTCCCAAAAATACAAAAAGTCCCACTTTTACAGAATTTTCAACCAAAAGAAATATTTTTTCCCCAAAATACTCTACGCTTGATTTCCCAAAATGCAAATTGCGTCTTTCTCTTGAGCATTTCTGAATTGCAGCAGCAGAGGTAATTTGATGTGTTTTGTGAATTTTCTATTTTTTATGAATGAGAATTTTGATGGGTTTTAATGAGTTTTCTAGTTGTCAAGAATGGAAATTAGAGTTGGGTTTTATGAAATCTGTAATTTTGATGAACTTTTGTTGGTGTCTCTGCCATCAGTCATGAACTAGAATGCACTGTTGTCTGCCACATACAATGTTACAAGTTGCTGCTCCATTTCTTTTTGTACATGATTACTGGTTTGGGATTCTTTTAAAAGCTTCGACAACAAAAAAGTTGAAGAAAAAAAAGTCACGGAGACAGTCCTAAAACATGCTTACAAACTCATTGGAATACTTGATACATCTATCCGGGGTCTTCTTCACCAAATATTACTGTGGTCAAACCTCAACTTTAAAGAGACTAGTAACTAACCCAAGGATCCAAATCACTCCCGAAACTCTTGGGGCTGTGCAAACCATTGAGCAAAGTCATAAATCACCTTTCGGACCTAATGAAACAGTCAAATCTCAAGTCCGAGTCAATTTACCATTATGTTGACTTGGTCAAACTTTCACTTCTCAAATTCCGATGATTTGATTTCCTTCATCGATGCGCATCCAATTACCTTGAGAACCATGCCACCCATCCCCTTTAGTCATAATTCACATACTAAAGCCACGTAAAGGGACTTTTAGGGAAAATGCGCCCAAATACTCAAAATGATTGTACAAGTCGTTTCAAAGGTACAATTGCTTATGTTTGTTATTGTAACGCCCCACATTTCGGGCTACAATATAGACCATGATTCCGATGCGTTGATAATCCCGATGCCAATATGGCATGTTAATTATTTGTGTAGTATGTGAATCCATTCATGTTTGAATTTAGACCATAGAGGTCCTTTGACTGAAGGACGAGTTGAAAACTACTTCGATCGATTAAGTTTAAGTGGACATTGTAATTTGTGCCAACTTCTATCAATCATAACTCTTTGTATATGTCGAATTAGAGAGCCTACTATGTCTAAAAAGATAGGTTATCGAGTTAGATTTCCAACGATACCAATTTTGCTAAAATCCAGCACCCGAACAAGAAGTTATGGCCTTTCAAAGTAGTATGCATTGCCTAACCAATCGCACATGGCCACTGGAAAGCATATGCGGTGCCTATGTAAACATAGGTGATAGCATAGGCGGAGCCTATGTAAACATAGGCGATAGCATAGGCGGCGCCTATGTAAACATAGGCGATAGCATAGGCGGCGCCTATGTAAACATAGGTGATAGCATAGGCGGCGCCTATGCAATGGTTTAAGTGACTTAAACACTCCGATTTTGGGGCAAAATGGTCCTTTTTCCACCCTTATTCAGTCATACACATGATGTTCAGTCCCCAATTCTCCAAAATACATCCACATTCATATGAAAATTCTCAAGAACACTCCCAAGGGTTTAAACTAAAAACCCAAATAAATCAAAATTCAACAGTGAGTTTTCAAAATCGATTAGAGATTCGGAATCCCCAATCCACAGGCTTCAAGAAGCACTCATTATTTTCCGAAATAGAGGTACGCGGGGTTTTCCTAAATTCTCATGGGCATAGAAAAATCATGTTTTAGAATGGGATTTTTGAAACTATGTATATATTCACGTACTAGATGTTTTAACATCATTGTTTTGGTCTTTTGACCTTCCCTAAAGGGATTTGAGAATATGTATGTATGAAAGCATGTATTTAAGAATGAATTCTTGTTGAGAGCATGACTTTTGGTATTCCCTCTTATTATGAATTTTCAGATTTTTCATAGCATATGAATTATTTTGCAATGCATTCTTGAAAAGCATTATATGAAATGGTTGAACTCTTGTTATGATTTGAAGGTGTTTTTTAAATCACTAAAGAGGGAATTTAGCATGAATATTTAATGTTCATAATGCATGTAATAAAAGAGTGCATGATTTGCTAAAGTCACTAGACCACCATATGTTTGATGAAATGTTTGCATGATTTTGACTTGAGTTTTGAAACACGAAATCTTCTATATCAGTTGCATGTTTTTGGTGTTCTAAGATATGTTTTAAATAAAAAGATTTAGCTTAATGTATTATGGCTCAGAAATCATGACTTACAAGTCTTGGTATGACGATACCAAACTCAGAAAATGCCATAACAGATATAGATGAATACAGAAATCAGACTTTATCAGATTTGCATGTTTTAGAACTTCAGAATGATGCATGTTCAGAAAAGGCTAAAATAGGGAATAAAGAGAGGTTAGGTGGTTCCCCGAAGAAGGCGTGAGTTCAGACAACTCTTTTCCTAAAACCGTGGTTTGCTGACCCGAGTATATTATTATACGCTGACTTAAGTGTCATGTGGCGTATCAGATTCAGGAACTCCAACCCTTACGGCATACTCGGGTTGGAGGCTTCCCTGCCGAGTCAATGGCGGATTCCATATTGCCCGTGGAATATCAGACTTGTAGGGGATACCACCTAACTCAGAATTAATACACAGATCAGAGTTTGCGATTTATAGACAAGTTATATGTTTTCAGAAGATGCCCATGTGTTTTCAGAAACTGTTTTATGCATAATGCTTGATGAAAATTTTCTGTCACGTATTATATGTATATATACATATATGTTTAATTACTCTATTTTGGATTGCTTCGCGTGCCAGTACAATTATGCTGACCCCCCCTCCTTCCAGGTTCTAAGACACAATTTAGGGGTCCATATTAACAGTAGAGATTCCAGATCACAGATCGGAGTTGCAGTGGTGAGCCTTCTATGATTCAGAAGGCCTGGTTATTTCATATTACTATTATTAGATAGGTTTAGGTCTACTGGGGGCCTTGTCCGATCTTTCAGAAAACTTTGATTAATTCATGGTAGAGATTTCGCAGACTGAGTTAGACATTATTATTCAGATATATTTTAGATTTCAGTTTCAGTATTATGATCACATTCAGATTGACCATGTTTTCGTATTAGATTTCTCTTTCCGCATTACCTTCTATCATATGAATTATGTGCATGATTACCAGATAGACAGAGAAGGGTGTTCCGGGCCTTCATGGTTTGGGATGCTCATCACGGCTAGGCCTCGGCTCGGGTCGTGACAAACTTGGTATCAAAGCACGGTTCATGGTCCCAGGGTGTCTTCGAAATCGCGTCGGGTAGAGTCTTGGTTATGGGTGTGTAGCACGCCACACTTATAAGCAAGAGGCTACTTGGCATTTAGGAAATGTTTCCCTTCTTTGTGATTTAGTTCATGCTTCAGAGTCTGAACTGTCCCCTAATCAATGATGTCTTGTAGTTCAGAAACACAGCTATGCCTTTACGTCGTATCATCGATCAGAATGCTCAGGCAGATGAGGTCCGTCCCACCCATGGGATGCGGACCCATAATAGAGCTCACACTATAGAACTTGTCCCTACTCCGAGAGTCCCTCCAGTCCCGACCAGTCCATCTCGGGCTCCGTGGACTGATGACAACTGTCCCCTGACTGCTCAAAGAGATATTTCAAATGCAGAATTCAGACGGTCTATTCATATGCTGACACAGTTGGTAGCTAACCAGGCTCAATAATCAGAAGATATTGGGTCTGCATCTGTTACGTCTGAGGCTACCAGGGTCGGACATTTCATGAAAATGAACCCACCTAAGTTCATTGGCACCAAGGTAGAGGAAGATCCACAGGAGTTCGTGGATGAGATGGAAAAGATCTTTAAGGTAATGAATATGGATGAGGTTGAAGGGGTGGAACTAGCAACTTATCAGCTTAAGAATGTTGCGAATCAGTGGTATGCCGATTGGGAGGATGCAAAAGGTGAGAGTGTTGAGCCTACAGTTTGGGGCGAATTTGTGGAAGCCTTCCTTAACAGATTCTTTCCTCTGGAGTTGAGGGAGTCCAAAGCGGAAGAGTTTATGAATCTGAAGCAGGGAAGTATGCATGTCCAGGAGTACACTTTGAAATTTAATAAACTAGCCCGCTATGCACTAGAGTTGACTAGTAATATGAGAGCCCGGATGAGGAAATTTGCATTCGGCCTTTATGATAACCTGGTGCTTGAGTGCCAGGGGGAAATGTTGAATAAGGAGTTAGACTTTGCTAGTTTTACCGTTCATATGCAGCTGGTAGAAGACAAAAAGAAGAAGATCTCTAAAGCTAGGGAGGTGGAAAGACAAGCAAAAAAAGCCAGATCAGCCGACCAGAGTCACAGTCAGCCTCAGGGCAGTAAGTAGGGAAATAAATGGCAGGAAAATAAGAATTAGGGTAATGCGCAGTCTACTGGCAGCGCTCCAGTACCCCGACCACCAGTAGATAGACAATCTCAGAGTTTTCCAACTAACCATGGAACCAGAGCTCAGGATACTCGGTCACAGGGTAGTGTGGCTCAGCAATATCGTACTTTTCCATGGTGGGAGACTTATGGTAGAAATCATCCGTGAAGGTGTCAGTTGGGCTCGATAGTGTGTTATTGATGTGGTCAGTCGAGTCACTTTCAAAGGGAATGTCCATCTGCTAGAGAGAATGTTGGTGGTGCAAAGTCTCAGGCAAATTCTTTGGCACCACCCCCGCCTCAGAAGGGCGCCACATCAGCTACCGGGAACAGTCGCAACCGGTTATATGCTTTGACCAACCTATAGGAGGCGGAAGCTTCCCCAGATGTTGTTACCGGTATGTTACAAATCTTTTCCCGTGATGTTTATGTGTTACTTGATACAGGGTCTACTTTATCCTATGTGACCCCTTATGTGTCTGTTGGTTTTGGGTTTGAGCCCAATGTGATTTCTGAACCCTTTTTTGTTTCCACCCCGGTGGGGGATTCTATTGTTGCTAGGAGGGTGTACAGGGGTTGTATTGTGACTTTTGGTAGCCAAAATATGTTAGCAGATCTCATAGATTTAGATATGGTTGCTTTTGATGCTATCTTGGAAATGGATTGGCTCTATTCGTGCTATGCCACATTAGATTGTAGGACTCGAAGGGTCACTTTTTCTTTCCCGAATGAACCAGTGATAGAGTGAGAAGGACATTCTTTAGCACCCAGAGGGCACTTTATATCCTATCTCAGAGCCCGCAAACTCATTTCTAAAGGTTGCTTGTACCACCTTACCCGAGTTAAAGACTCCAATGCCGAGAGTCTTCCTCTTTAATCTGTTCCCGTAGTAAAGGAATTCCCAAAAGTCATTCCAAATGATCTCCCAGGAATACCACCTGATAGGGAGATTGAGTTTGGTATTGATGTGTTTCCAGACACTCGTCCTATTTGAATAGACAATGCTGACATCATATGAGACTTGATCAGTTCCCTCCCGGATCTGTGCGAGGCTGGCTGATTAAACTTTTGTTTTTTCATATTTCTGCACACTCTTAATGTTGGTTTGAAGTTAAATGAGATTTACATTTAAACCCTGTTCGAGGATTACCTTGTGATTTTCAAACTTATTTTAAATTCTTGAATGCAATTTAGCTGATTGCAGTGTGCTGCTCATTTTCATGCAAAATTTACTTGTTAAATTTAGTAACATAGGGTCGAGGTGAATGGCATTGTCCCCAAGCACCATTGAATGAGTTAAACCTGATTGCAAATACTTGGAATCAACAATTCTTTAAAGAGAATGTATAGAAGAAATGTCACTTTGTATTTGTCACATCCAGTTCACTCCTCTCTCCTGTGTTTTTATTTCTTAGATATCAAACTCACAGCTTCTTAAAAAAACTACAGTCTTAGTTGGTAGCAGTTCAGGATAGCTAAACGACTGTATTGTCTGTATACGGCTGCACTGTATCCCTTCACCTTCAGTTTCCCCTCTGTTGCACTAAAGCTATATTAGGAATGTTGGAATAGTAGTGGATATAGTAGTTAGATTTACTTGTATTTTAGATGGTGGTCTAAAAGCTGCAAAAGTGTCCCTAGTTTATCAGTGACTACATTGAGATAGAAGTATTTAGCTTTGCCTTTTTCTCTGTCTACAGGCACCAAATTTGTGATAAGAATTTACTGGTGTCTTATTTTGGGCCTATTGAAGAGTAGTTGCTTGATATGAACCAGGTACTGTGTTTTGATATATTTCTTTTGTGGTTGTTTTGGTGAATTATGCTATGTGCGGAAAATTGCCCTTAGTCATTTGTCAGAAAATCAGGTGATGCATATTTTTTGAAAAAGGGAATAAATATGACCAAATTTTTCTAAGTTAGATGATTGTTATACTCGTGGATAAATTGTGAAGGGGAAGGACATTCAAACTTGAAATTGTCCGTATAGGTAATGTGCATTGTTGGTATCTTTCAAAAGATAGAAAGGGCATCATTTCTTCTAGTTAGCTGATTGTGTATAAGATTTTTGGTTGCTTGTTGTCAATAAGCTTTTTACCTGTCTTTATTGAACTGTTGGGAATAGAAAGATCAGTAGGCGCAATTTAGAATCTTGTGTTGAACTGAGGGGAAAAGAAAAATCAGTTGGTGCAACTTTGAATATTGTCGCTGAGTGTGCTTTGTCTTAGTCTGTTTTAACTGAAACTTGATGATCTTGGAGATAATCTGACAACTGCAAAGCGTCAATTGTAATAATATGAAAATAAACATCTGATTGTATGACATTTTTCTTCTTTCTTCTTTTTTGGTGCATTAGCATGTCATGACAGATATTTGAATCCTTGTTCAGTGAATATATTCCCTCTATTTTGAGATTCTATTTGATATATGTCTTCTATGTTTATACTAGTCGAATCATGAAAAGATAATGATTATATATAGCTTTGGGAGGGTAGAGTGTACAAAATACAAGACAAAAGGAATTAGTGATATATGTACAAGAAGCTAGAGATGATAATAAAACAATAGATGTTAACAGAATAAAAGTACCACATACTACTACCATCGATCTACCCGATCAATAAACATCAACAAAACAACAAGAATTAAAAATTACTAGTATAGAACTACGACTACTTGTGGACACCTAATTTTGTCCCTCCCCAATATTATTTTTACCATTTTACCTCCGTATTACTACGTGTCCTCATCCGGATAATTATATCCCACAAAAATACAAAAATAACAACCCTTAACAAAATCTCTAACAAATTAAATCCCTAACCTTATCCTAAAAAATCTTATCCTAACCAACTTACCACGTACCCCACCCTCACCTCATCCACCTCACTACCCTACCTCAACCCCCTACCACTCACATTTTATTCCACTTTGTTAACAAATTGACAAAAGGACAAAAATAGGGGGGCCAACTTGGAATATTCCTTTGGATTTTTCCAATTCATTAACAGAAAAGGGAGGGGGACACGATAGGCACACACCATAACAAAGAGGACTCACACATTGATATTTTCTTTTGTTCTTCTGGACCAGGACATATATACAACACTCAATTTTTCCAGTGAGGGAGATTCCAGGATTTGGGGAGAAAAAGTACAAAAACACATACGCATAAACCTTCCCTTTCTTCTTCTTGGTTCATCAATACACTGATATACACAGAATAGATATACACAACATACACATGGACAGAGAGAGTGAGAGAGAGCTGTGTGAGAGTGAGAGAGATCTGCGAGAGAGTGATAGAGATTTTGTGAGAAAGGGGGAGATCTACGATTGAAATTGAAAGAGAACGATGGCGAAGCAGTTTTCGGCGAGTGAGATCATGAGGAACACGAGTTTGGTCATTTAATTACTGTTCCAGCGATAGACTCGTCAGAATCGCATCTAGCTGTCACATATTCATTCAAAACACATCGGAACATGTCTCAATTGATATCTCTTTGTCGTTTTGGTCATAATCGAAGTTTACCAGGGTTACAGCGACATAAAATCATCAAACAAACCTCGATCAGCTTTTGATTCCGTCCAAACCCATTGGAATCGGGCCAAATTTCTTTTATTTCTCATGATTTTTAGTTTGAGGTCGTGTGGGTTAGTGAGAATCTGGTCCAGGTCTCTTTGTTTAAGTGATTCTCAGTTCTGAGTTGGACGAGTTCGTTTGTTTGAGGTTCGGTTTGAGGTTTACAGGCATGGATTCTCTTTATTCGAATAACATTGAGTTAAAAAGCTTCAAATGAGGTCCAATTCTACTCTTTCACCTTTTTTTATTTCATTGTTGAGATATCCGGTGCATTGAATGAAATCTCGTGTATTGTTTGACCCTTGTTGGTGATGAATGCGTGTTGTTTTGATTTGCGGTTGGTTTTCTTGATCATGATTTGTACGTTGAAGTGATATCTCGTTTGAAAAGTAAAATTGGTTGTTTGGTGATGAAATTGAGAAATTGACAAAAAAGGTGAGTTTAGAGTAATTTTGGTTTATTGTTGTTTAATTCAGAATAAGCATGATATTGTTTGGAACGTGATAGCATCATGATAGGGTGAAATTGGTAGGCAAACGGTAGGCTGGGTAGGCAAATGTAGGAATAATGATTGGTTGAGTGTTTGAATATGTGGGTGAATGATTCATTCTATTTTATCGGACAAAAATTGAAATTGTGCTCATTTGGCCGGGGAATGCCCCGAGGAATTTGTATTGATTTATCCAGGGAATGCCTCGAAGTATTTTGTACTCAAAGGACGTTCGTGATCAAGGCCCGAGGCATCGGGTAGAGTATGGAAGCATAATTCAGGATTAGTATCGGTTAGAGTAGGATTTATATTTTCGTAATTTTTCTATTTTTGACTGTATAATTGGACTAAACATTTTGATTTTGGATTTGTTTTGTTTTGTTGATTTGATTGATTGTTTTATGTGTTTTATGCGGTTTATACATTTGTAGTGTTTAAATTAGCCGGTATGCTCTACCAAGAGACCGTGGTCGAACCACGGGATAAAGGGGTGCCTAACACCTTCCCCTCGATCAACAGAATTCCTTAACCGGAATCTCTGTTCTCAAAAAAGTTTTAAAGAGTCAAATTATTTTGAAAAGGATTTTTTAAAGGTGACTTGGCACACCCGATTATGCCAAGTGGCGACTCTGAGTTTTGATTGTTACAAGTCCTTTACGAAATAAATTTTCATCTTTTGTCACTTTGATAATAAAAACCCTTTCGAAACCTTGAAATCCGAATCCTTTTGGAGTTAAAAAAGGGGTGTGACAGCTTTGGCGACTCTGTGGGGGACTATTTCAGAATTCGAGCTTATTTTGTAGTTGTATCGACTTAGTTTGGCACTATAGGTGTATGACCATTTTGTTTGTGTTGTTTTATGTTATTGTATTATCACTGTTAAGTGCCTACGTGCTCTTTGTTTACATTTTTTATCTTATGTGTTACCGCTTTATATCTGGCATCATGTGCATAACCCGAGTCATTTTTCCTGCAACAAGTCCAAAG
This sequence comes from Capsicum pubescens, assembly GCA_030864215.1. NCBI lineage: Eukaryota > Viridiplantae > Streptophyta > Magnoliopsida > Solanales > Solanaceae > Capsicum > Capsicum pubescens. Next base: position 267,861,997 of record CM061545.1, on the reverse strand, counting down.
TACAACTGTTGTACACGACCTCTAGTTGAGTCACCCTTATTTTATGGGGTGAGCCGTCGGTGTTATGTAGTAGGTGGAAAGCAAAGTAGCCACTATCGACCATATGCTCCCCCGAACATCCTTGTTAGTGAACCCTCAACGTAGGTCAGCCTTTAGTTCATGCTTATGAACATCATATTGAAGACCTAGCGGGGCCTATTTGGCCCTTTGTAGGAGACTCGCCTCTAAAGCATCCCTACATGCTAAATGTTGCATCTCTGAGGGTAACGTGGTCATTTGACGGACTGATGTGGGAGAAAACATGTGTTAGAAGTAAAGTGAGTGGGCATGGAAAAAAAAAGGAAAAAGAAAAAGGAGTAAAAAAAAAAGTTTTGTAGTTTTTAGAGTTCTTTATGGCTTTTGTTTTTCACAATTCAAAAATTTCAAAAAAAAAAAAGTTTTTTTTTTTACAATACAAGTTTTTTATAAAGGAAAATGCAAAAACAATGGTAGAAGTTTTGTACATTTCTTATAACGACAATATCAAAAAGATTTTTCTTTCATATTTGTTGGTGTCATTTTTAGGTTAAGTGTCAAATTGAAAACTCAAAAATGATTTTATTGAGGTTTTTCATCTTCTGTTTGTGGTTGCTTCTCTCAAGTCAGGGTTCAGTCAGTTATCTAATCATTAATTATCCAATCTGGACGAACTACGCACCCCTGATTCTCCTCTCTCGGGAGTGAGATACGTAGGCAACCTATTGGTGGTTCGGGGATCTTATTAAAAAAAATTCAAAAAAGATTTTCTTCACTATTCATTTAGAGTAGGTGTTTCCTACATTTCTTGAAAAGAAAAAAAAAGATTTTCCTCAATAGTCGTAGGTTTCATTTTTGGTTGATCTTATTTGAAAAATTTAAAATAAAAAATAAAAAATTCACTCTTTATTAGAGTAGGTGTTGTTTCATATACATCTTTAAAAGAAAACTTCAAAAAAGATTTTTCCGTTAATATGTTCAAGTTTCATTTTCATATGAAATTCAAAATCAAAAACTCAAAAATACTTTTTTTAGGTAATCATAGGTTTCATTTTGTATAGGGAGTTTAAACTTGAAAAATATAAAAAGATTTTCATCAATTCTTTTGATAATTTGTTATTTCCTTTTCTTTTTAAAGTTTCAAGAAAAAGAAAAAAGAAAGGAAAAAGAGTTTAGTTGGCCATTTTGGCAAGACTTCACGAACTACGCACACCTGATTCACCTCTCCCGGGAGTGAGATACGTAGGCGCCCCTCTTGGGTTTGGTGACCTTTTCGAAAAAAAAAAGTTTTGAAAAATAGTGTTGAATTCTAACGCATTTGCTATCTCTTGTTTAGTTAGTTTAAGGTAGTTGGTTTGTGACATTTTGGCTAGTCCTCCATATTGCACCAAGTCACAGAGAAAGTTATGGCCAACAAGGATACCGAATTTGTTGTCACTGATCAAATAAGGAGTTCGGAGAATGAGAATATTGAAGTTAATGAAGAGATTAGGAAATTAAGGTAGCAAATGATAGAAATGCATCGAGCTTTGGCTAATGGGTTGCCATCTCCTCCATTTCCCACTGATAATCTAGAATATCTTTCTAGCTTGCCTCCAGTGTCACATGCATAATTTCCTATTGTTGTTGACACGTTACAACATGCACCAGGATCTACTCCGGGGAAACACTATCCAAACACTTCCAATATTCATTTCCTCACTCCTCAACATAAAGCTACCATATGCTCGGCTCCACCCACTGTTCATGTTTTTGCAGCACCACCCCCACCCGAAGCTCCTACTTTTGAGGTTTATCCACAAGTTGTGCCTCCCCACTCTGTGAGAGAGCCTGTATTGAATATTTTTGCTGATCAACATCATGCCATTGATCCCACATTTAAGTCGACTAATCCTTATGGCTACACTCACCCACCTGAATTTCCTCTTAACACTGAGAAGCCTTTTATAATAGAAGAACAAGAGGAAATGACTAGAAAATTGAGAAGTTTGGAACTGTCTATGAAAGACCTCCAGGGACTTAGGGGGTACAAAAGTGTCTCATATAAAGATCTGTGCATGTTTACCAGGGTTCATCTTCCTTTTGGCTTTAAAATCCGAAGTTTGAGAAGTATCATGGACATGGAGATCCTGTTGCACACTTGAGACGTTATTGCAACCAACTAAGGGGTGCTGGGGGGGAGAAAGAACTACTCATGGCTTATTTCGGGAAGAGTCTTTCAGGCCTAGCTTCAAAATAGTTTGTTGACCAAGACATTGACAAGTGGATTAGTTGGGATGACCAAGCTAATGAATTTGTGCAATAATTTCAATACAATGTGGAGTTGATCCCTGATGAAAAATCCATAAATAGTATAAAAAGAAGAATACTGAGAGTTTCAGGGAGTATGTGATTAGATGGCGCGAACAAGTTGCTAGAGTAAAACCGCCAATGAAAGAAAGAAAAATAGTGGAGGTGTTTATTCAAGCGCAAGATGAAACTTATTATCAACACTTGTTACCTGCATTAGGCAAGTCATTTATTGAGGTCCTTAAAATGGGGGAAATGATAAAAGAGGTAATTAAGACTAGTCGCATTGTGAGTTTTGCAACATTGAAAGCGACAACTCAAGCAATTCAAAAGGGTTCAGGAAGTATAGGAGAGACAAAGAATGAGGAAGTTGCATCTTCTATTGTAGTTGGACAACGGGCACGGTCAAGAAGACCCCATTGTCATCACTCTCAGGCTCAAAGCCAAGTTCATGCCCAAGCTCCACATAATCACTCCCAAAATCCATTATACTCTGCTCCTCCACCTCTATATCCAGTATATAATGCACAACCATATTTTCATCCCCCATCTTACCCATAGTGGAACACACCAACTCCTCATAGTCATCCTCTAACTCCACAAACATACCAAAACCCTCCTAAGCCTAATTTTCGATCCAAGCCAAACAATGAAATAAGGCAGAAGTCGAGAGATAGATTCACACCAATTGGAGAGTCGTATGCCAGTTTATTTCAGAGATTGGTACAATGGGGTATGATCACTCCTCTCCTTGGGTACACTCTTAATCGGCATTCAAGAAATTTTGATCCTAATGTACGATGTGCGTATCATTCTGATGCTCAGGGTCATAGTATTGAAGATTGTCGAGATTTGAAAAGAGAAATTGAAAAGATGATTCAAGATGGATCAATTATGGTGCAGAACATTGACAGTAAGGGAAGCTCTAGTCATGTTGATATGCAAAACAGTGGCTAAGTTGTCAGGCTAAGCAATTGAGAAGTCACCCCTCTCCCTACTAGGAATAGGACTGGTAGTTTTTTTTTTTTTTTTTTTTTGAATTATTTCAGGGTTGTAGTTCTGGATCTATCTTGTTTTTTCCTTTTGTCGTTTAGGTTCAAACCCTTCTATCTTTTATTTCAACTAAATAAATTGTTCCTTTTCCTTTGTGTTTTAAATATGTGTTGTTTTCTTGTTTTATTTATACAATACATTTTATGTTGTATCTAGTGATATGATATTTTTGCGGAATTTTCAGTCAGATCTTAAAATCTTATTTAACCATGAAACATTGGATCAGAGTGCTAAAGTTAAGAGAAACATCTGAGAAAATAGTAGAGTGCTGAGACATTTGGTAATGGCATCAGGAGAGAAATAAAAATGAGAGAGTCTTATTGGTGAAAACCCTCATGGGCACCATAAGGAAATAGTGAGCTGAGAGAAAGAAACAGGTTTGTTGGCAAAAACCCTTCAAGGCGCCACTAGTCGAATGAGGTTTCCGAATGAATTTGGCCTAAGGAAGAAACTCAGTTTCAAGGAAAATAACTCAACAACAATTGGTAGAAGTTTGGATAGAAAGATTAGGCAGCTTAATCCAAAATGCATGACATAATCATTAGAGTTAACTTTCTTTTCTAGATAAATTTTCATTTCTTTGTTTCATTGTATTTTCTTTCTTCTCTTTATTTTTTTTTATTTTCTTGAGTCAGTTAACCAAATAAAAAATCATTGTCATTTTTTCTTGTCTTTGAGTCAAGACCATATAAAAAACAAGTGAGAAAGATTTCAAAACTGGCTACTAGATTCTTTAATTAAACAAAGTAAGACAATATCCAGCACATGAAAGAGACATGATTTTGAGCCAAAAAAGGACATGCAGAAAGTTTTGTCAACAGAAAAGTTTGGCAACCCATGGAAATACTAAGGTGCAAAGGGTTTATCTGAGAAACATGGCAAAACAGAAATATTGTGTTTGTTTCAGAGTCACTCTTAATAACCTGAGTTTGGGTCAATGATGCATTCTAACGGATGGAAGCAAGGTTAAATGTGATGAGGGAAAGAGCGATCGCCGCGAAAGCTAAAGCCACAAACCAGTCACCGTGTATTAAACTAATAAGTTTTCTTTGATGAAACAGGAAACATATTACCTTCAAAGCAGGGACTTCAGAGCATAAACATCAAGAGCTGCAATGCCTCACTTATACAAATGCAGGAAGCAATATTGCTGCACAGGTTCGATAATAAAATCATGGTAAAAATTCATCATCCCATATCCCTCGGAGATACACTTGTCCAGGGATTTCAGTTTTTATTTGCTAGGTGATACACTTCGTAAATTGAACCTTCATCCTAGGAGACGTACCTTCTAGTCGAGTCATCTCCCTTGATTCCTATAAGACGTACCTTTTAGTCGAGTCACCTCCTTTGATTCCTATAAGACGTACCATTTAGTCAAGTCATTCCCTTGATTCCTATAAGACGTACCTTTTAGTCGAGTCATTCTCCTTGACTCCTATAAGCATACCTTTCAGTCGAGTCATTCTCCTTGATTCCTACAAGACATAACTTTGGTCGAGTCATTCCCTTTGATTCCTATAAGATGTACCTTTTAGTCGAGTCACCCACCTTGATTTCTATAAGACATACCTTTTAGTCAAGTCATATCCCTTGATTCCTATAAGACGTACCTTTTAGTCGAGTCATTCTCCTTGATTCCTATAAGACGTACCTTTTAGTCGAGTCATTCTCTTTGATTCATATAAGATGTACCTTTTAGTCGAGTCATTCCCTTTGATTCCTATAAGACGTACCTTTTAGTTGAATCATTCCAATTAACTCATAGAAGATGGATTTCTTTGTTTGGGATAATTTTCTTTTTAGTTTTGATGTGATTTTAGGAGCCCGCTTGAAGAACAGGGCGAATAAATGAAAAGTCAAGAAACATGGTGAAAAAGTTGAAAGTCAAGCAACAAGGTGAAGAAATTAAAAGTCAACATATAAAAAAATAGAAACTCAGGAACCCGCCTAAAAAATAGGGTGAAGAAATTGAAATCCAAGCAACAAGTGATGAAATTGTAAGTCGGGAGCTTTCCCGAAAAATGGAGTGATGAAATTGCAAGTCAGGATCCCGCCTGAAGAAATGGGTGAAGAAATTGCAAGTTAGGAGCCCGCCTGAAGAATAGGGTGATGAAGTAGCAAGTCAAGAGTCAAAAAAATCTGCATAGATAGAGTTTTTTTTAATTTCATTTATGTTTTTAACTTGTAATTTTCATTTTTTGATGTAATGATAGAGCCGCGGACCGGAACCTCGATGGAACCTCACTCGACTCTCCAACTCGGTATAGTTCTTCTCTTTCCAATCCTTTAAGATACCCATGACTTGATTCCCTCATAACTTGGGTAGGTACGATGTCCTAAATCAAGACTTGGTCTCCCTCCTTCCTTCTGTTTTATTTTTGAATAATGGTCGGGACAAAATTTTGTCTCGTTGTCTACTTCTTTGTCTCAAAACACTTCGTGTTTACATTCAAAGGGGGCATGATGTGGACACCAAACTTTGTCCCTCCCCGATAGCATTTTTACCATTTTAGCTCCGTATTACTATGTGTCCTCATCCATATAATTATATCCCACAAAAATACAAAAATAACAACCCTTAACAAAATCTCTAACAAATTAAATCCCTAACCTTATCCTAACAAATATTATCCTAACCAACTTACCACGTACCCAACCCTCACCTTACCCACCTCACTACCCTACCTCAACCCCCCCACCACTCACATTTTATTCCACTTTGTTAACAAATAGACAAAAGGACAAAAATAGGGGGACAACTTGGAATATTCCTTTGGATTTTTCTAATTCATTGACAGAAAAAGGAGGGGGACACAATAGGCACACACCATAACAAAGAGGACCCACACATTGATATTTTATTTTGTTCTTTTGGACCAGGAGATATATACAACACTCCATTTTTCCAGTGAGGGGGATTCAAAGATTTTGGGAGAAAAAGAACAAAAAAAAATATGCATAAACTTTCCTTTTCTTCTTCTTGGTTCATCAATACACTGACATACACAGAATAGATATATACAACACACACACGGACAGAGAGAGGTAGAGAGATCTTTGAGAGAGTGAGAGAGATCTGCGAGAGAGTGATAGAGATTTTGCAAGAGAGGGAAAGATCCGCGATTGAAATTGAAAGAGAACGATGGCGAAGCAGTTTCTAGCGAATGAGATCTTGAGGAACACGAGTTTGGTCGTTTGATTCCTGTTCCAGCGATAGACTCGTCGGAATCACATCTAGCTGTCACAAATTCGATCAAAACCCATCGGAATACGTCTCAACTGATATCTCTTTGTCGTTTTGGTCATAGCCAAAGTTTACCGAGGTTACAACGACACCAAATCATCAAACAAACCTCGATCTGCTTTTGATTCCGTCCAAACCCATTGGAATCGGGCCAGATTTCTTTTATTTCTCATGATTTTTAGTTTGAGGTCGTGTGGGTTCATGAGAATCTGGTCTAGGTCTCTTTGTTTCTGTGATTCTCAGTTCTGAGTTGGATGAGTTCATTTGTTTGAGGTTTGGTTTGAGGTTTCCGGGTGTGGATTCTCTTTATTCGAATAACATTGAGTTCGAAAGCTTCAAATGAGGTCCAATTCTACTATTTCACCACTTTTTATTTTATTATTGAGATATCTGGTGCATTGAATGAAATCTCGTGTATTGTTTGACCCTTGTTTGTGATGAATGCATGTTCTTTTGATTTACGGTTGGTTTTCTTGATCATGATTTGTATGTTGAAGTGATATCTCGTTTGAAAAGTAAAATTGGTTGTTTGGGGATGAAATTATGAAATTGAAAAAAAGGGTGAGTTTAGATTAATTTTGGTTTATTGTTGTTTCATTCGGAATAAGCATGATATTTTTTGGAACGTGATAGCATCATGATAGGGTGAAATTGGTAGGCAAAAGGTAGGCTGGGTAGAAAAATGTAGGAAAATGATTGGTTGAGTGTTTGAATATGTGGGTGAATGATTCGTCCTATTTTATCGCATAAAAATTGAAATTATGCTCATTTGGCCGGGGAATACCTCGAGGAATTTGTAATGATTTATCCGGGGAATGCCTCAAAGTATTTTTTACTCAAAGGACGTTCGTGATCAAGGACCGAGGCATCGGGTAGAGCATGGAAGCACAATTTAGGATTAGTATCGGTTAGAGTAGGATTTGTATTTTCACAATTTTTCTATTTTTGACTGTATAATTAAACTTAACATTTTGATTTTGGATTTGTTTTGTTTTGTTGATTTGATTGATTGTTTTGTGTGTTTTATGTGGCTTATACATTTGTAGTGTTTAAATAAACAGGTATGCTCCACTAAGCGATCGTAGTCTAACCACGGGATCGAGGGGTGCCTAACACTTTCCCCTCGATCAACAGAATTTCTTAATCGGAAACTCTGTTCCCAAACCAGTTTTAAAGAGTCAAATCATTTTGAAAAGGATTTTCTAAAGGTGACTTGGCACACCCGATTATGCCAAGTGATGACTCTTAGTTTTGATTGTTAAAAGTCCTTTTCGAAACAAATTATCATCTTTTGTCACTTTGATAATTAAAACCCTTTCGAAACCTTATAATCCGAATCTTTTTGGAGTTAAAAAAGGGGTGTGACACTACTAATACTGGTTACAAAACTAACTCCTACCTACTAGTATGATGTACGCATAGTGCAGAACTTATCCCTTATTAGAAACTTGATATTGTTGTATATGGTGAAATAACAATTTCTGATAGAATTTCTAACTTTTTCATTTTAACCTTAGTAGTAATTGTTCTTGGAGACTATAAACAACTCAAACCTACTAATCAATGTTTCTAAGCATAACCAAAACAAGACCATCAGTCTCTCCAAAAGATCACAAAAGAGGTACAAATTGGTTATTCCTATTGCCACTTATGTACTTCTATATACCCAAAGGTCAAAAGAGAAAAAGTGAAATGCCAATAAGGTCCATAGAGGTAGACCGAAACACCAGCTAGTATGGCTAATATAGTGCATATAGTTGAGGCTATGGATAACCTTATTACTACTTCTCCGCAGTTGTGGGTCTTTGTTCATAATGCTAGCTATGCTGAAATGGTGGGTCCTCTTTAATTTTGGTTTCTTTTTTTCTCTTTTTCACTTGCAAGTTCTTATATTTTGATGTTGCAGATTTCACTTGGCAGGTAAAAGAAAGAAAAAGTATCAAAATAGTGACTACTGTTTACTGAAGCTAGTAGAAAATGCCAAACTTTTATTTGAATTGATATAGTAGAATAAATCTGTTCTTTTTATATTCTAAGAAAATATGAAGCAAAAATGCAAGAAGCCAACACATTCATTGTTAGCGAACCTATGAGGACGGCAAACTGACAATCATAACATAACTTCCTAAGATTTGGATCAAGAAGAGGATCATGTTGTGAATGAGAATATGACAACTCCTACTCTCAGTGATGACAATTTAATTTCTTCTTTAAACTCTAATGAAGCTAGCTCAAAAGTGAAAGAGGATCCTCTAATTGTCAAGATTAAAGGTTAGAAGTAATTTCATTTTATTCTTTATTTTTGTTGTTATTATTACTTTCGATTAAAGCTAATTGCTTGTTAAAATGGTCGATACTTCGATCGAAGAAATTACAACTCAAAAGATGCAAGTATATCGAGTTTGGAACTTAGAAAAAAAAATAGAAACGTCATGGTGGAACTCAATGGAGATGGATAAGGAAGTGATAATGGTTCAAACTTGCTTGTGAGATTTCTTGGAAGACTTTCTCAAAATTCTGTATTTTTCCTTTATCCGTTGTGAGATGGGATAGAATGCCAAAAGAGAAAAAACAATTAATGTGGGAGATTATTGAGGTAACTACCTAACTTTATTGTCATTCAGTTAGTTTATTTTTTGTTGATACACATTGATTTATTAATACAATCAAATTTGAAGGAGCATTTCGAGTTTGATTATGAAGCTGGAGTTGATTGGGTGATGCAATCTTTACGCGATAGGTGGAGGTCCTTCAAATATACGTTAAGAAATAACTTCTATCCCAACAAAAGTAACACAGAGATACTTGAGAAAACTCCCGAAAACATTGATTCTGTTGTTGATTGGACTGCTTTTGTGCATTACTATAATGAGGAGAAGACGAAGGTAGTGGGTTAAATAATCACTCAAGTTTTTTTTTTTGTAAAATTTTGTGTTTGTGCCCCTCTACTACTTATAATTGAATTGATGTTTGAGAATTGCAGAAACAATGTGCACAAAATGCAAAAAAAACAGAATGAAACTTAAAGTCTCGCATGCTGGTGGTAGCAAAAGCAATGTAAGGAGAGGTCGTCAAATGGTAAGTTTCTTAATTTTAAATTTTATTTGAAAATTATTTTATATAATGTGTTTCATGTTACTTATTTTTTATTTATATATAACTGGTTAATGGTAGGAACAAAAATTGGGTAGTCCTGTGTATCGAAGTGAGGTTGTTTTGTCAACTTTACTGAAGAAGGGTGGTAATTTTGAGAATGAAGAAGGAAATATTTTAGCGGTAAGATTCATATACTTATCCATATTCAAATTTTAGTTTTGATGTTGATTTATTGATATCTAATTTTACTACGCTAGCTATCACAAACTTTTGTACCAAATATGCGAGATTTATGTGTACATTATGTTTCAAGAATGTTTGCTTGGAGATTCTTGATGGTTTATGTTGTTTATGTGTTTGTTTTGGGTATTTGGGGATCAAGTTTTGAGCTTTAAGGGATTCTTGAACTTTTAAGTTATTTATGTGTTTGTTGTGGTATGATAAGAGGCTACTATCTCCGAGATCTCTAAGATGTCTTTCCGATTTGTATCTTGCATGTGGTATTTGCATTTATAATGAAGAGTCAAAGTCTTGAAAATATTACTAAAACAGCTCATTAAGGATAACAAACAAACTATGAACAACAGAATTACCTGGATATAAGTGTTTGTTGAGTTTATAATTTGTAAATTCTTAGCTCCTGTAAGAGCTGAAATTCAGACAAATAAAACCATTAGTTGTTAAGTAAAATATGCCACCATCGACGGAGCATGTGATTTATCCACACACAAAAAAAAAATGCAAATCACATGTTCAACCTACTCATGTACATTGCACACTCCAAATTACAGAGCAGTAACTTCTGAGTACATTGCACACTCCAAATTACAGAGCAGTATCTATCTATTGATAGTTCTACACTGCAATAATCAGAAAAAACAAGGAACCAAATATACTTTGATCTGGTCTTGAACATCAAGCATCTAGTTCATGCGGAGTTTAAATAAGTCGTTCAAGCATAAAATGCTTAACATTGGCGAAAGGAATTGATCAAACAAAACCTTTGAGCTAAGCATCTGTAAGGGCCAAAACAGCCTAAAGAACTTTGCACATAGGTACAGTTTGGTATGTTATGTTCTGCAATGTGGCTTATTCAGTACATGAAGTAACGTGAATTCGTGGTCAATATCATTTGTAGATTTGGAATTCCTAAGATGATCATTATAGATAATGTTGTCAATCTCAATAGTCATTTGATGCAAGAAGTGTGTCAACAGTTTAAGATCACACATCGAAATTCTACTCCATATCGCCCAAAGGCCAATGGTGCTGTAGAAACCGCCAATAAGAATATAAAATAGATACTGTGAAAAATGGTACAAGGGTCTAGAAAGTGGCATGAAAAGTTATCGTTTGCATTGCTAGGTTATCGCACCACTGTTCGTACTCCAACAGGGGCAACTCCATATTTATTGGTGTATAGTACAGAAGCAGTCATCCCTGCAGAAGTTAAAATTCCCTCTCTTCGAGTCATTGTAGAAGCAGAGATTGATGATGACGAATGGGTCAAAACCCGACTGGAATATTTTAGTTTGATGTAGGAAAAAAGGTTAACGTCTGTGTGTCATGGCCAGTTGTATCAGAGGAGGATGGTTCGAGCGTATAACAAAAAGGTCCGTCCCAGGAATTTTGAAGTTGGTCAGTTGGTATTGAGACGTATCCTTCCTCACCAGGTTGAAGCGAAAGGCAAGTTCTCCCCTAACTGTCAAGGTCCCTTCGTTGTGAAGAAAGTGTTGCCCAATGGAGGCTTATATTTTATAGATACTGAAGGCAAAATGGCAGAAATGGCTATCAATGCTGATGCGATCAAAAGATATTATGTATGATATTTTATCCTTTGTTGATTTTATTGCATGTTTAGTACTTGCATTTTTTAAGATTGATATGATGAAGGCATTTTATTCTTCTATCCAAACATTGTGTCATCCTTTGTTTACCCGTTTGACCTTCATTTTAATTTTCTTTCATATCCCTCTTTTGGAATCAAAATAGAGTCAAAGATAAAAATCAAGAAAATAAGAATAAAAGAAAGAGTTTGAAAATAAAAAGAAAAAAAATCCAATCAAAATGAAGAACAAGCTGATGGAACTACGTGCGACCTGATTCTCCTCTCTCGGGAGTGAGATACGTAGGCTGCCCTATTTCGGGCTCGGTCCAACCAAATAAAGATTTAAGATTCACCCTGTCAACAAAAACTGGGGCATGAGTTAATGTGTTGTTTGAGTCGATTCCGAAAGTTGTAAGTCCCACCCCCACTTCAAGTGTCATTTGAAACCCTTGCCATCCTTTTCTAACCTTATCCAAAAGCCAAGTTACAACCAAAGAAAGTACTTCAGATCAATTTTTGATAATTTTAAGGCTAAGCATGCAATGGATATGATGATACATTGTGAGGTACCACTTGTCTCCCTCAGCATAAGAAATCAGGAAAGAAATACAAAAATGAGAGAGTCTTATTGGTGAAAACCCCCGTGGGCATCATAAGGCGATGGTGAGTTGAGAGAAATAAAAATGAGAAAGTTTTATTGGTGAAAACCCTCGCAGGCACCATAAGGCGATGGTGAGTGGAGATAAATAAAAATGAGAGATTCTTAGTGGTGAAAACCTTCACGGGCACCGTAAGGCGATGACGAGTTCAAGAGAAAAGTGAAAAGTGAAAAGAAAGAGATTTGTCGGCGAAAGTATTTTAAGATGTCGTCAATGGAATGTGATGTCGTCAATTAAAATAAAAGTCACCATCATTTTTTTACATTTTAAGTCAAGTCTGTGTCAAAACAAGCGAGAAAGGATTTCAAAATTTACTACCAGTCTTTTCAATTATATGAGGAGAAACCAAGAAATAGCACAGGAAAGAAATATGATCGTAATTCAACACGAAACAAAGGAAGTCTATCAACCAACAGGCTGTTGGATTCGTGGAAGCATTCAGATTTGGGAAAAAGGTGCACCTCAGAGGCATGGTAAAATGGAAACCCATTGTTTGAGTCAGAACTCATTTCCCTCAATCTGGATCCGGGTCAATGATGCAGCAAGATAGGGCAAGTATTAGATATTTGGAACAAAGATGAAAGGAACAAGTGTTGGGGCAGATACCTGAGAAGCCAAGAGCTGCAAGCCACCACTAAGTTTTTAACTGACAAATTTTCTTTGTTGAAATAGGGGTAAATTCGCTTCACTTAATTCATCTACCATTGGAAATCCACATCCCTGAGAATTTACTTTATGTTCAGGACCCTCCTGAAAAATGGGAATTTATTTTCTTCTCAGGACCCTTCTGAAAAATGGGAATTTACTTTCAATTCAGGACCCTCCTGAAAAATGGGAATTTACTTTATGTTCAGGACCCTCCTGGAAAATGGGAATTTACTTTATGTTCAGGACCCTCCTGAAAAATGAGAATTTACTTTCAATTCAGGACCCTTCTAAAAAATGGGAATTTACTTTATGTTCAGGACCCTCCTAAAAAATGGGAATTTACTTTCAATTCAGGACCCTCCTGAAAAATGAGAATTTACGTTATGTTCAGGAACCTACTGAAAAATGGGAATTTATTTTCTGCTCAGGACCCTCCAGAAAAATGGGAATTTACTTTCAATTCAGGACCCTCCTGAAAAATGGGAATTTACTGTATGTTCAGGACCCTCCTGGAAAATGGAAATTTACTTTCAATTCAGGACCCTCCTGAAAAATGGGATTTTACTTTATGTTCAGGACCCTCCTGAAAAATGGGATTTTACTTTATGTTCAGGACCCTCCTGAAGAATGGGAATTTACTTTATGTTCAGGACCCTCCTGAAAAATGGGATTTTACTTTATGTTCAGGACCCTCCTGAAAAATGGGAATTTACTTTATGTTTAGGTCCCTCATGAAAAATGAGAATTTACTTTCAATTCAGGACCCTCCTGAAAAATGGAATTTTACTTTATGTTCAGGACCCTCCTGGAAATTGGGAATTTACTTTCAATTCAGGACCCTCCTGAAAAATGGGAATTTACTTTATGTTTAGGACCCTCCTGAAAAATGGGAATTTACTTTCAGTTCAGGACCCTCCTGAAAAATGGGACTTTACTTTCTGTTCAGGACCCTCCTGGAAAATGGGACAACGCTTTCAAAAATGAAATATTACTTTACTATAATTTTGTTTGGGATAATTTTTCGTTCTAGTTTTAATTTTGGGTTTCAGGAGCCCGCCTGAAAAACAGGGTGATGAAATAGCAAGTCAGGAGACCGCCTGGAGAACAGAGTGAATAAATGAAAAGTCAAGCAACAAAGTGATGGAACAGCAAGTCAGGAGTCCCCCTGGAGAATAGGGTGATAAAAGTCGAGTCAAGAGCCAACAGAAACTGTATAGATAGGATTTTGTAATTTTATTTATGTTTTAACTTGTAATTTTCATTTTTTGATGTAATGACAGAGCCGCGGACCGGAACCTCAATGGAACCTCACTCGACTCTCCAACTCGGTATAGTCCACTTCTCTTCCAATCCTTTGAAATACCCGTGACTTGATTCTCTCATAACTTGGGTAGGTAGGATGTCTTAAGTCAAGACCCGGTTGTCCTTCTTCCTTCTGTTTCTTTCTTTGAATAATGGTTGGGTCAAAATTTGGTCTCATTGTCTACTTCTTTTTCTGAAAACACTTCGTGTTTACATTCAAAGGGGGCATGATGTAGACACCTAATTTCGTCCCTCCCCGATATCGTTTTTACCTATTTTTTATCTTATCCTACCATGTACCCTCACCCGTGTGATAATCCCTCCTCAAAATGACAAAAATAACAATCCCCTAACTAATTTTATTTTTATCCTAACAACCTATCCAATCAAAACAAGACACCTACCTACCCTACCCTACCAAACTTTACCCCACGTCACCCTACCCCAAACCCCTAACATATATGTACATATCCATACACGGATATAGATGAAAAAAAGGACCAAAAAATAGATTTTCCAATTTAAGAAAAGGAGGGGGCCCACACACTATTAAAAAGGGGAATTCCTATTTTTCCATTCATTCACATTACTCTCAGAAGATAAAAAACAATATATACACCATAGGAGGGACTGGGTTCTCGAATCTTCTACACGGAATACGCAAACAACACACAGTTTCTTCTCTTCACTAGCGTCTTCTTCCACCATACACGCACACACTCACCTCACTCAATTCCTTCACGAATTCCACACAGTCATATGCATAGAAAATAGTGAGAAACAGAGAGAGATTGAGGGAGAAGTGACAAAAATTGGAGGCTTCCTTTTTCCTTTTATCATCATCTTCATCAGGAGACCATATATACTCACATATCCACTAAAATCTTCGAGGGTCATATACAACAGAATATAGCAGAACACACTCACATATTAAAAAATACACACACAGAGATGCGAGCAATGAAGCAAATTAGAAGAAAGGAGTAAAGTTTGTAGTCTCTAAGCTTTTGCCGGCGAGTCCATTACCGGAGACTCATCGAAAAACATCCATTTAGTGGCTGTCCATCCCGCTTTCGATCGAATCATCCCCGTAACTATCGAAAATGCTTCGGAAAGCACCAACCAACAACCTAGCTCTATTTTCCGACCCAAATCTCGTCGAATCTCGCCGGAGTATCTTAGGTCGGTGTCTATTTCAGTTTTAGCAGTCGAAACTCCATCTAATAGTCCGCAAATTTTTGTATCACCCTTTCTTTATTTGATTTTGGTTTTGAATTACAGAGTTGGGGTTCGAAATTGAGTTCATCGGTTCAGTGCTCTGGATTTGGTTCTGGCTGCGTCTCTTTCTCTATGTATTTGAAATTGTTGAAGGAATTTCGTGGTTAAACCCCGATTGAGGTCCAATTCTATCTCCCTTTTAATTTTACATAATTTTGGGTGATTTGTGTGTTTGACATGATTGAATTTTATTGCGTGTGGTTGATGTTGGATTAGATAGTCGAAGAATTGGTGAATTAGTTTTGACAATGAAATTGGGGAAGACGGGAATTGAATGTTGATAAAAATGAATATTGTTGTGTTTTTGATTCATCAATTGTTGTTAAATTTGAAATGGTTATTAATGTCATTGAACTTGATAGTATCATGTGTTATGCCGAGCTTGATAGGCAACATAGGTGGGGTAGGCGAATTTAAGGATTGTGGATTGATGGAATATTTAATTTGTGTGATCGAATGGTTTTTGGCTATGTGTGCTTTGGGATCACTTGTATCATATAGCCGGGGAATGCCCCGAAGTACTTGTATTATTTTTATCCGGGGAATGCCCCGAAGTATTTTTTACCCGGAGGACATTCGTGACGAAGGCCCGAGGCAGCGGGTTGGAGAGTAGTTTAGGATTAGTTTAGAATAGAATGGGTTTACATTTTCGCATTTTTCATTTTTCGGGATTGTATAATTGGACTGGACATTATATTTTGGATTATTTTGTTTTTGTTTGCTTGAGTGATTGTTTTTTGCGTGCTTTGCGTGGTTTATGCATTTGTAATGTCAATTTAGCCGATACACTCTGCCAAGCGACCGTGGTCAAACCACGGGATCGAGGGGTTCCTAACACCTTCCTCTCGGTCAACAGAATTCCTTAGCCGGAATCTCTGTTTGCAAACCAGTATTAAAGAGTCAAAACCATTTTGAAAAAGGATATCCATGGGTGACTTGGCACACCCGATTTATGCCAAGTGGCGACTCTGAGTTTTGATTGTTAAAAGTCCTTTTCGAAACAAATTTTCATCTTTGTTACTTTAATAATAAAAACCCTTTCGAAATCTAAATCAAATCTTTTTGGGGTTAGAAAAAGGGGTGTGACTGTATTTTCTCTCTTATTATTCTATTTTCTATTATTCTTTTTTTTTTTTCATTTTTCAATTTTTTTTTCTTCAATTTTCTTTTCTTTTTTTTGTTGCTTTCTCTTTATTTTTTATTTTTTCACTTTCTTCTTTTTATTTTTATTCATTTTTTTTCCTTTTCATTTTTCTCCTTTTTTTCTCTATTTTTTTTTATATATATATTTTTTCTCCTTCATTTTTTCTTTTTTTCTTTTTATTTTCTCTCTTTTTTTTTTTATTTTATATTATTCTCTTTTTTTTTTGTATTTTTTTCTCCTTCTTTTTCTCTCATTTTTCTTCATTTTTCTCTCATTTTTTCTCCTTCTTTTTTTTTCTTTTTTTTTCTTTTCAATTTTTTTCCTTCTTTTCATTTGTGCAAACTAACAAACACAAATACAAGTGCGAATTATAAAATACAAATACAAATGCGAACTATAACATACAAATACAAGTGCGAACTATAAAATACAAATATAAATGCGAACTATAACATATAAATACATGTGTGAACTATAAAATACAAATACAAATGCGATCTATAACATATAAATACAAGTGTGAATTATCATTTGTATTTTTTAATTATTGAAAAGGAATGATTGATTTTCT
This sequence comes from Capsicum pubescens, assembly GCA_030864215.1. Taxonomy (NCBI): domain Eukaryota; kingdom Viridiplantae; phylum Streptophyta; class Magnoliopsida; order Solanales; family Solanaceae; genus Capsicum; species Capsicum pubescens. The sequence goes on along the minus strand of CM061545.1, from coordinate 267,844,867 downwards.
TTCCACGAATACTTGTTTGTATTTATTGATACGAGTTGTATTTATTGATACAAATAAATACAACTCAAATTTTTATACAAATACAATATATTTACAAATACATATTGTATTTGTATTTGTATTTGTAAAATCATTTGTTTGTCATTATATTTGTATCAAGTGATATTTGTTTATTTACAAATATGAATGCTAATTTTGATATACAAATACAAAACAGTACATTTGTATCAAATGATACTTTACATATTTATATAATTTAGAATCAAAAAAATACAATTAATGCACTTACTTGTTTGTATACAAATAAAAATGATACATTGTACATAGTCACGACTAAATACAATATGCAATCAACTTACAAATATAAATACAGAATAATTTCTTAAAAATAAAAAAGGTAAGAAGAAAATAGAATACAAATATAAGTATAATCCAAATATAATCTAAACATACAAACACAGTAAAACAATGATTTAAATATAATCCAATATAATATGCAATCAATTATAAAATACAAATACAAAATAGTTCTTTAAAATACAAGTGTGAATTATATAAAATATAAATGATGGCGCAAACTAACAAATACAAATACAAGTGTGAACTATTTAATACAAATACAAATGCGAACTATAAAATATAAATATAAGTGCGAACTTTTAAATACAAATACAAATACAGTTATATCAATAAATATAAAAATATAAAAGGATGGAGGTGTAACCTTTTTAGGAAAATAAATTAAAATTACTTGGAGAGCCTGTAAATTTATGTTTTTTTTTTTGTAAAAGATTTGAACGGAACCTCTTTCGCCTCTATTCTTTGTGTCGTTAGCGCTAATCGAATCCTTAATGACCATAATTCACAATTAGACAATATATGTTTTTCTTAATTTGAATTATGACGTTGGATCGCAATTGACCGCGGCTTTATTTGTGTACATGTTCTACAAAAGTATTAAAAAGAAAATATTACATCATTAGTGCGTATGATATTTTATTTTATCACTTTATTAATTTGAGTACACATTGAAGGGTAATATTCGAGCTATCCTGAAGGTTCTGACATTCGGTGTTCATCGAACGAGCAAAGATACATATTATTTCTCTTTTTTCACATAAGCTTTATTCATTTATCCATGATTATTACTTATTACTTGATATGTACAATCAGTTCAATTATTAGTTAACCATAAAATTAACATAATTCGAGGCAAGCATCGATTGTATGAATAAGTTTATCTTTTTCTTGTGCGGATTAGCATAAAAATATTATAGTAGGAAAAGGTTGTATTCAAACTATAGCTGATTGGGCTACATTTCTTGGTAGTGTTAATAGTGTTGAAGATTTGATATATCAATCAAAAATAATATTTGATCTAGATATACAAAATAACCTTTCGGTGAAACATGTTTGCTCTACCAACCCATTTTGGCCCTAACAAAACCACATTCATGTAGAAATGGATAAAACATCTCATATTAAAGTGACTTTATTTTCTGAGCTCAAATCTAAGATAACTGTAGTTAAGAGTGTATATATTTAAAATGGGTTTAATAATGATGCGGTGCTCTGTTAGTTTTTAGGGGTATAAGTGGTTTCTTTTTTTAACTGCGAAGGTATATTTGAAAGTATAAGTGACCTATTTTCAATAGTGGAGGAATAAATTTAGCCCTTATCTTTTACTTTCTTTTCTTCGATTATCCAATAATGAAAATACTGCCCTTCCAACAAAACTATAGGCCTGGTGGATCAGGCGTAAGCTATAAATTTCCTTTAATTTTGTTTTATTTTTGGAGGGTGAAACTCGTTTTACAGAATTTTCAACCAAAAGAAACATTTTTTCCCCAAAATACTCTACGCTTGATTTCCCAAAATGCAAATCGCGTCTTTCTCTTGAGCGTTTCTGAATTGCAGCAGCAGAGGTAATTTGATGTGTTTTGTGAATTTTCTAGTTGTTATGAATGAGAATTTTGATGGGTTTTAATGAGTTTTCTAGTTGTCAAGAATGGAAATTAGAGTTGGGTTTTATGAAATCTGTAATTTTGATGAACTTTTGTTGGTGTCTCTGCCATCATTCATGAACTAGAATGGACTGTTGTCTGCCACATACAATGTTACAAGTTGCTGCTCCATTTCTTTTTGTACATGATTACTGGTTTGGGATTCTTTTAAAAGCTTCGACAACAAAAAAGTTGAAGAAAAAAAAGCCACGGAGACAGTCCTAAAACATGCTTACAAACTCATTGGAATACTTGATACATCTATCCGGGGTCTTCTTCACCAAATGTTACTGTGGTCAAACCTCAACTTTAAAGAGACTAGTAACTAACCCAAGGATCCAAATCACTCCCGAAACTCTTGGGGCCGTGCAAACCATTGAGCAAAGTCATAAATCACCTTTCGGACCTAATGAAACAGTCAAATCTCAAGTTCGAGTCATTTTACCATTATGTTGACTTGGTCAAACTTTCACTTCTCAAATTCTGATGATTTGATTTCCTTCACCGATGCGCATCCAATTACCTTGAGAACCATGCCACCCATCCCCTTAAGTCATAATTCACATACTAAAGCCACGTAAAGGGACTTTTAGGGAAAATGCGCCCAAATACTCAAAATGATTGTACAAGTCATTTCAAAGGTACAATTGCTTATGTTTGTTATTGTAACGCCCCACATTTCGGGCTACAATATAGACCATGATTTCGATGCGTTGATAATCCCGATGCCAATATGGCTTGTTAATTATTTGTGTAGTATGTGAATCCATTCAAGTTTGAATTTAGACCATAGAGGTCCTTTGACTCAAGGACGAGTTGAAAACTATTTCGATCGATTAAGTTTAAGTGGACATTGTAATTGGTGCCAACTTCTATCGACCATGACTCTTTGTATATGTCGAATTAGAGAGCCTACTATGTCTAAAAAGATAGGTTATCTAGTTAGCTTTCCAACGATACCAATTTTTCTAAAATCCAGCACCCGAACAAGAAGTTATGGCCTTTCAAAGTAGTATGCGTTGCCTAACCAATCGCACATGGCCACTGGAAAGCATATGCGATAGCTATGTTTTTGGTGGTCTAAGCTATGTTTTAAATGAAAAGATTTAGCTTAATGTATTATGGCTCATAAATCATGACTTGCAAGTCTTGGTATGACGATACCAAACTCAGAAAATGCCATAACAGATACCGATGAATACAAAAATCAGACTTTATCAGATTTGCATGTTTTAGAACTTCAGAATGATGCATGTTCAGAAAAGGCTAAAATAGGGCATAAAGAGAGCTTAGGTGGTTCCCCGAAGAAGGCGTGATTTCAGACAACTCTTTGCCTAAAACCGTGGTTTGCTGACCCGGGTATATTATTATACGCTGACTTAAGTGTCATGTGGCGTATCAGATTCAGAAACTCCAACCCTTGCGGCATACTCGGGTTGGAGGCTTCCCTGCTGAGTCAATGGCGGATTCCATATTGCCCGTGGAATATCAGACTTGTAGGGGATACCACCTAACTCAGAATTAATACACAGATCAGAGTTTGAGATTTATAGACAGGTTATATATTTTCAGAAGATGCCCATGTGTTTTCAGAAACTGTTTTATGCATAATACTTGATGAAAATTTTCTCTCACGTATTATATATATATTTATATATATATATATATATATGTTCTATTACTCTATTTTGGATTGCTTCACGTGCCAGTACAATTATGTTGACCCCCCTCCTTCCAGGTTCTAAGACACAGTCTAAGGGTCCAGATAAACAGTAGAGATTCCAGATCACAGATCGGGGTTGCAGTGGTGAGCCTTCTATGATTCAGAAGGCCTGGTTATTTTATATTACTACTATTAGATAGGTTTTGGTCTACTGGGGGCCTTGTCCCAGCTTTCAGACAACTTTGATTAATTCATGGTAGAGATTTCACAGACTGAGTCAGACATTATTATTCAGATATATTTTAGATTTCAGTTTCAGTATTATTATCACATTCAGATTAACCATGATTCCATATTAGATTTCTCTTTCCGCATTACCTTCTATCATATGAATTATGTTCATGATTACCAGATAGATAGAAAAGGGTGTTTCGGGCCTTCATGGTTCGGGATGCTCGTCACAGCTAGGCCCCAGCTCGGGTCGTGACAGTTATCTTCCTGGTGCAAAATGGTGTGAATAGACAATGCTGACATCATATGAGACTTGATCAGTTCCCTCCTGGATCTGTGCGAGGCTGGCTGATTAAACTTTTGTTTTTTCATATTTCTGCACACTCTTAATGTTGGTTTGAAGTTAAATGAGATTTACATTTAAACCCTGTTCAAGGATTACCTTGTGATTTTCAAACTTATTTTAAATTCTTGAATGCAATTAAGCTGATTGCAGCGTGCTGCTCATTTTCATGCAAAATTTACTTGTTAAATTTAGTAACGTAGGGTTGAGGTGAATAGCATTGTCCCCAAGCACCATTGAATGAGTTAAACCTGATTGCAAATACTTGGAATCAACAATTCTGTAAAGAGAATGTATAGAAGAAATGTCACTATGTATTTGTCACATCCAGTTCACTCCTCTCTCCTGTGTTTTTTTTCTTAGATACCAAACTCACAGCTTCTTAAAAAAACTACAGTCTTAGTTGGTAGCAGTTCAGGATAGCTAAACGACTGTATTGTCTGTATACGGCTGCACTGTATCCCTTCACCTTCAGTTTCCCCTCTGTTGCACTAAAGCTATATTAGGAATGTTGGAATAGTAGTGGATATAGGAGTTAGATTTACTTGTATTTTAGATGGTGGTCTAAAAGCTGCAAAAGTGTCCCTAGTTTATCAGTGATTACATTGAGACAGAAGTATTTAGCTTTGCCATTTTCTCTGTCTACAGGCACCAAATTTGTGATAAGAATTTACTGGTGTCTTGTTTTGGGCCTATTGAAGAGTAGTTGCTTGATATGAACCAGGTACTGTGTTTTGATATATTTCTTTTGTAGTTGTTTTGGTGAATTATGCTATGTGCGGAAAATTGCCCTTAGTCATTTGTCAGAAAATCACGTGATGCATATTTTTTGAAAAAGGGAATAAATATGACCAAATTTTTCTAAGTTAGATGATTGATATACTCGTGGATAAATTTTGAAGGGAAAGGACATTCAAACTTGAAATTGTCCGTAAAGGTAATGTGCATTGTTGGTATCTTTCAAAAGATAGAAAGGGCATCATTTCTTCTAGTTAGCTGATTGTGTATAAGATTTTTGGTTGCTTGTTGTCAATAAGCTTTTTACCTGTCTTTATTGAACTGTTGGGAATAGAAATATCAGTAGGCGCAATTTTGAATCTTGTGTTGAACTGAAGGGAAAAGAAAAATCAGTTGGTGCAACTTTGAATATTGTCGCTGAGTGTGCTTTGTCTTAGTCTGTTTTAACTGAAACTTGATGATCTTGGAGATAATCTGACAAATGCAAAGCGTCAATTGTTATAATATGAAAATAAATATCTGATTGTATGACATTTGTCTTCTTTCTTCTTTTTTGGTGCATTAGCATGTCATGACAGATATTTGAATCCTTGTTCAGTGAATATATTCCCTCTATTTTGAGATTCTATTTGACTTATGTCTTCTATGTTTATACTAGTCGAATCATGAAAAGATAATGATTATATATAGCTTTGGGAGGGTAGAGTGTACACAATACAAGACAAAAGGCATTAGTGATATATGTACAAGAAGCTAGAGATGGTAACAAAACAATAGATGTTAACAGAATAAAAGTACCACATACTACTACCATCGATCTACCCGATCAATAAACATCAACAAAACAACAAGAATTAAAAATTACTAGTATAGAACTACGACTATTTTTGGACACCTAATTTTGTCCCTCTCCAATATCATTTTTACCATTTTACCTCCGTATTACTACGTGTCCTCATCCGTATAATTATATCCCACAAAAATACAAAAATAACAACCCTTAACAAAATCTCTAACAAATTAAATCTCTAACCTTATCCTAACAAATCTTATCCTAACCATCTTACCACGTACCCCACCCTTACCTCATCCACCTCACTACCCTACCTCAACCCCCTACCACTCACATGTTATTCCACTTTGTTAACAAATTGACAAAAGGACAAAAATAGGGGGGCCAACTTGGAATATTCCTTTGGATTTTTCTAATTCATTAACAGAAAAGGGAGGGGGACACGATAGGCACACACCATAACAAAGAGGACTCACACATTGATATTTTCTTTTGTTCTTCTGGACCAGGACATATATACAACACTCAATTTTTCCAGTGAGGGGGATTCCAGGATTTGGTGAGAAAAAGAACAAAAAAACATACACATAAACCTTCCCTTTCTTCTTCTTGGTTCATCAATACACTGATATACACAACACACACACGGACAAAGAGAGTGAGAGAGAGCTGTGAGAGAGTGAGAGAGATCTGCAAGAGAGTGATAGAGATTTTGTGAGAAAGGGGGAGATCCGCTATTGAAATTGAAAGAGAACGATGGCGAAGCAGTTTCTGGCGAGTGAGATCATGAGGAACACGAGTTTGGTCATTTAATTACTGTTCCAGCAATATACTCGTTAGAATCGCGTCTAGCTGTCACATATTCATTCAAAACCCATCGGAATATGTCTCAATTGATATCTCTTTGTCGTTTTGGTCATAATCAAAGTTTACCAGGGTTACAGCGACACAAAATCATCAACCAAACCTCGATCTGCTTTTGATTCCGTCCAAAACCATTAGAATCGGGCCAAATTTCTTTTATTTCTCATGATTTTTAGTTTGAGGTCATGTGGGTTAGTGAGAATCTGGTCCAGGTCTCTTTGTTTCTGTGATTCTCAGTTCTGAGTTAGACGAGTTCGTTTGTTTGAGGTTTGGTTTGAGGTTTACAGGCATGGATTCTCTTTATTCGAAAAACATTGAGTTCAAAAGCTTCAAATGAGGTCCAATTCTACTCTCACCTTTTTTTATTTCATTGTTGAGATATCCAGTGCATTGAATGAAATCGCGTGTAGTGTTTGACCCTTGTTGGTGATGAATGCGTGTTGTTTTGATTTGCTGTTAGTTTTCTTGATCATGATTTGTACGTTGAAGTGATATCTCGTTAGAAAAGTAAAATTGGTTGTTTGGTGATGAAATTGAGAAATTGACAAAAAGGGTGAGTTTAGAGTAATTTTGGTTTATTGTTGTTTAATTCAGAATAAGCATGATATTGTTTGGAACGTGATAGCATCATGATAGGGTGAAATTTGTAGGCAAACGGTAGGCTGGGTAGGAAAATGTAGGAATAATGATTGGTTGAGTGTTTGAATATGTGGGTGAATGATTCATTCTATTTTATCGCACAAAAATTGAAATTATGCTCATTTGGCCGGGGAATGCCCCGAGGAATTTGTATTGATTTATCCAGGGAATGCCTCGAAGTATTTTGTACTCAAAGGACGTTCGTGATCAAGGCCTGAGGCATCGGGTAGAGTATGGAAGCACAATTCAGGATTAGTATCGGTTAGAGTAGGATTTATATTTTTGGAACTTTTCTATTTTTGACTGTATAATTGGACTAAACATTTTGATTTTGGATTTGTTTTGTTTCGTTGATTTGATTGATTGTTTTATGTGTTTTATGCGGTTTATACATTTGTAGTGTTTAAATTAGCCGGTATGCTCTACCAAGCGACCGTGGTTGAACCACGGGATAAAGAGGTGCCTAACACCTTCCCCTCGATTAACAGAATTCCTTAACCGGAATCTCTGTTCGCTAACCAGTTTTAATGAGTCAAATTATTTTGAAAAGGATTTTCTAAAGGTGACTTGGCACACCCGATTATGCCAAGTGGCGACTCTGAGTTTTGATTGTTACAAGTCCTTTACGAAATAAATTTTCATCTTTTGTCACTTTGATAATAAAAACCCTTTCGAAACCTTAAAATTCGAATCCTTTTGGAGTTAAAAAAGGGGTGTGACAACTTTGGCGACTCTGTGGGGGACTATTTCAGAATTCGAGCTTATTTTGGAGTTGTATCGACTTAGTTTGGCACTATAGGTGTATGACCATTTTGTTTGTGTTGTTTTATGTTATTGTATTATCACTGTTGAGTGCCTACGTGCTCTTTGTTTACAGTTTTTATGTTATGTGTTACCGCTTTATATTTGGCATCATGTGCATAACCCGAGTCATTTTTTCTGCAACAAGTCCATAGTACACGTGTTGTACACGACCTTTAGTTGAGTCACCCTTATTTTATGGGTTGAGCCGTCGGTGTTATGTAGTAGGTGGAAAGCAAAGTAGCCACTATCGACCGTATTCTCCCCCGAACATCCTTGTTAGTGAACCCCAACGTAGGTCAGCCTTTAGTTCATGCTTATGAACATCATATTGAAGACCTAGCGGGGCCCATTTGGCCCTTTGTAGGAGACTCGCCTCTAAAGCATCCCTACGTGCTAAATGTTGCATCTCTGATGGTAACGTGGTCATTTGACGGACTGATGTGGGAGAAAACATGTGTTAGAAGTAAAGTGTGTGGGCATGGAAAAAAAAAAGGAAAAAGAAAAAGGAGTCAAAAAAACAGTTTTGTAGTTTTTAGAGTTCTTTATGGCTTTTGTTTTTCACAATTCAAAAATTTCAAAAAAAAAGAGATTTTTTTTTTTACAATAGAAGGTTTTTATAAAGGAAAATGCAAAAACAATGGTAGAAGTTTTGTACATTTATAACGACAATATCAAAATGATTTTTCTTTCATATTTGTCGGTGTCATTTTTAGGTTAAGTGTCAAATTGAAAACTCAAAAAGATTTTTTTGAGGTTTTTCATCTTCTGTTTGTGGTTGCTTCACTCAAGTCAGGGTTCAGTCGGTTATCTAATCATTAATTATCCAATCTGGACGAACTACGCACCCCTGATTCTCCTCTCTCGGGAGTGAGATACGTAGGCAACCTATTGTCGGTTCGGGGATCTTATTAAAAAAAATTCAAAAAAGATTTTCTTCACTATTCATTTAGAGTAGGTGTTTCCTACATGTCTTGAAAAAGAAAAAAAAAAGATTTTCCTCAATAGTCATAGGTTTCATTTTTGGTTGATCTTATTTGAAAAATTCAAAATTCAAAATAAAAAAATTCACTCTTTATTAGAGTAGGTGTTGTTTCATATACAACTTTAAAAGAAAACTTCAAAAAAGATTTTTCCGTTAATATGTTCAAGTTTTATTTTCATATGAAATTCAAAATCGAAAACTCAAAAATACTTTTTTTAGGTAATCATAGGTTTCATTTTGTATAGGGAGTTTAAACTTGAAAAATATAAAAAGATTTTCGTCAATTCTTTTGATAATTTGTTATTTCCTTTTCTTTTTAAAGTTTCAAGAAAAAGAAAAAAGAAAGGAAAAAGAGTTTAGTTGGCCATTTTGGAAAGACTTCACGAACTACGCACACCTGATTCACCTCTCCCGGGAGTGAGATACGTAGGCGCCCCTCTTGGGTTTGGTGACCTTTTAAAAAAAAAAATTTGAAAAATAGTATTGAATTCTAACGCATTTGCTATCTCTTGTTTTGTTAGTTTAAGGTAGTTGGTTTGTGACATTTTGGCTAGTCCTCCATATTGCACCAAGTCACAGAGAAAGTTATGGCCAACAAGGATACCAAATTTGTTTTCACTGATCAGATAAGGAGTTCGGGGAATGAGAATTTGGAAGTTAATGAAGAGATTCGGAAATTAAGGTAGCAAATGATAGAAATGCATCGAGCTTTGGCTAATGGGTTGCCGTCTCCTCCATTTCCCACTGATAATCTAGAATATCTTTCTAGCTTGCCTCCAGTGTCACATGCACAATTTCCTATTGTTGTTGACACGTTACAACATGCATCAGGATCTACTCCGGGGAAACACTATCCAAACACTTCCAATATTTATTTCCTCACTCATCAACATAAAGCTACCATATGCTCGGCTCCACCCACTGTTCATGTTTTTGCAGCACCACCCCTACCCGAAGCTCCTACTTTTGAGGTTTATACACAAGTTGTGCCTCCCCACTCTGTGAGAGAGCCTTTATTGAATATTTTTGCTGATCAACATCATTCCATTGATCCCACATTTAAGTCGACTAATCCTTATGGCTACACTCACCCACCTAAATTTCTTCTTAACACTGAGAAGCCTGTTATAACAGAAGAACAAGAGGAAATGACCAGAAAATTGAGAAGTTTGGAACTGGCTATGAAAGACCTCCAGGGACTTGGGGGATACAAAAGTGTCTCATATAAAGATCTGTGCATGTTTCCATGGGTTCATCTTCCTTTTGGCTTTAAAATCCGAAGTTTGAGAAGTATCATGGACATGGAGATCCTGTTGCACACTTGACACGTTATTGCAACCAACTAAGGGGTGCTGGGGGGAAGAAAGAACTACTCATGGCTTATTTCGGGGAGAGTATTTCAGGCCTAGCTTCAAAATAGTTTGTTGACCAAGCTAATGAATTTGTGCAATAATTTCAATACAATGTGGAGTTGATCCCTGATGAAAAATCCATAAATAGTATAAAAAGAAGAATACTGAGAGTTTCAGGGAGTATGCAATTAGATAGAGCGAATAAGCTGCTAGAGTAAAACCGCCAATGAAAGAAAGCAAAATAGTGGAGGTGTTTATTCAAGCGCAAGATGAAACATATTATCAACACTTGTTACCTGCATTAGGCAAGTCATTTATTGAGGTCCTTAAAATGGGGGAAATGATAAAAGAGGTAATTAAGACTGGTTGCATTGTGAGTTTTGCAACATTGAAAGCGATAACTCAAGCAATTCAAAAGGGTTCAGGAAGTATTAGAGGGACAAAGAATGAGGAAGTTGCATCTTCTATTGTAGTTGGACAACGGGCACGGTCAAGAAGACCCCGTTGTCATCACTCTCAGGCTCAAACCCAAGTTCATGCCCAAGCTCCACATAATCACTCCCAAAATACATTATACTCTGCTCCTCTACCTCTATATCCAGTATATAATGCACAACCATATTTTCATCCCCCATCTTACCCATAGTGGAACACACCAACTCCTCATAGTCGTCCTCTAACTCCACAAACATACCAAAACCCTCCTAAGCCTAATTTTCGATCCAAGCCAAATGAAGAAATGAGGCAGAAGTCGAGAGATAGCTTCACACCAATTGGAGAGTTGTATGCTAGTTTATTTCAGAGATTGGTACAATGGGGTATGATCACTCCTCTCCTTGGGTACACTCTTAATCGACATTCAAGAAATTTTGATCCTAATGTACGATGTGTGTATCATTCTGATGCTCAGGGTCATAGTATTGAAGATTATCGAGACTTGAAAAGAGAAATTGAAAAGATGATTCAAGATGGATCAATTATGGTGCAGAACATTGATAGTAAGGGAAGCTCTAGTCATGTTGATATGCAAACCAGTGGCTAAGTTGTCAGGCTAAGCAGTTGAGAAGTCACCCTTCTCCCTACTAGGAATAGGACTGGTAGTTTGTTTTCTTTTCTTTTCTTTTTTTTTGAATTATTTTAGGGTTGTAGTTCTGGATCTATCTTGTTTTGTCCCTTTGTCGTTTAGGTTCAAACCCTTCTATCTTTTATTTCAACTAAATGAATTGTTCCTTTTCCTTTGTGTTTTAAATATATGTTGTTTTCTTGTTTTCTTTATACAATAAATTTTATGTTGAATCTAGTGATATGACATTTTTGTGGAATTTTCAGTCAGATCTTAAAATCTTATTTAACCATGAAACATTGGATCAGAGTGCTAAAGTTAAGAGAAACATCTGAGAAAATAGTAGAGTGCTGAGACATTTGGTGATGGCATCAGGTGAGAAATAAAAATGAGAGAGTCTTATTGGTGAAAACCCTCATGGGCACCATAAGGAAATAGTGAGCTGAGAGAAAGAAACAGGTTTGTTGGCGAAAACCCTTCAAGGCGCCACTAGTCGAATGAGGTTTCCAAATGAATTTGGCCTAAGGAAGCAACTCAGTTTCAAGGCCAATAACTCAACAACAATTGGTAGAAGTTTGGATGGAAGGATTAGGCAGCTTAATCCAAAATGCATAACATAATCATCAGAGTTAACTTTCTTTTCTAGATAAATTTTCATTTCTTTGTTCCATTGTATTTTCTTTCTTCTCTTTATTTTATTTTATTTTATTTTATTTTCTTGAGTCAGTTAACCAAATAAAAAATCATTGTCATTTTTTCTTGTCTTTGAGTCAAGACCATATAAAAAACAAGTGAGAAAGATTTCAAAACTGGCTACCAGCTTCTTTAATTAAACAAAGTAAGACAATAGCAAGCACATGAAAGAGACATGATTTTGAGCCAAAAAAGGACATGCAGAAAGTTTTTTCAACAGACAAGTCTGGGAACCCATGGAAATACTAAGGTGCAAAGGGTTTATCTGAGAAACATGGAAAAATAGAAATACTGTATTTGTTTCAGAGTCACTCTTAATAACCTGAGTTTGGGTCAATGATGCATGCTAAAGGATAGAATCAAGGTTAAATGTGATGAGGGAAAGATCGATCGCCGCGAAAGCTAAAGCCACAAACCAGTCACCGTGTTTTAAACTAACAATTTTTCTTTGATGAAACAGGAAACATATTACCTTCAAAGCAGGGACTTCAGAGCATAAACATCAAGGGCTGCAATGCCTCACTTTTACAAATGCAGGAAGCAATATTGCTGCACAGATTCGATAATAAAATCATGGTAAAAATTCATCATCCCATATCCCTCGGAGATACACTTGTCCAGGGATTTCAGTTTTTATTTGCTAGGTGATACACTTCTTAAATTGAACCTTCACTCCTAGGAGACGTACCTTCTAGTCGAGTCATCTCCTTTGATTCCTATAAGACATACCTTTTAGTTGAGCCACCTCCTTTGATTCCTATAAGATGTACCATTTAGTCAAGTCATTCCCTTGATTCCTATAAGACGTACCTTTTAGTCGAGTCATTCTCCTTGACTCCTATAAGCGTACCTTTTAGTCGAGTCATTCTCCTTGATTCCTACAAGACATAACTTTGGTCGAGTCATTCCCTTTGATTCCTATAAGATGAACCTTTTAGTCGAGTCACCCACCTTGATTCCTATAAGACATACCTTTTAGTCAAGTCATATCCCTTGATTCCTATAAGACGTACCTTTTAGTCGAGTCATTCTCCTTGATTCCTATAAGACGTACCTTTTAGTCGAGTCATTCCCTTTGATTCATATAAGACATAACTTTTAGTCGAGTCATTCCCTTTGATTCCTATAAGACGTACCTTTTAGTCGAATCGTTCCAATTAACTCATAGAAGATGGATTTCTTTGTTTGGGATAATTTTCTTTTTAGTTTTGATGTGATTTTAGGAGCCCACCTGAAGAACAGGGCGAATAAATGAAAAGTCAAGAAACATGGTGAAAAAGTTGAAATTCAAGCAACAAGGTGAAGAAATTAAAAGTCAACAAATAAAAAAATAGCAAGTCAGGAACCCGCCTGAAAAATAGGGTGAAGAAATTGAAAACCAAGCAACAAGTGATGAAATTGTAAGTCGGGAGCTTTCTCGAAAAATGGAGTGATGAAATTGCAAGTCAGGATCCCGCCTGAAGAACTGGGTGAAGAAATTGAAAGTTAGGAGCCCGCCTGAAGAATAGGGTGATGAAGTAGCAAGTCAAGAGTCAAGAAAATCTGCATAGATAGAGTTTTTTTTAATTTCATATATGTTTTTAACTTGTAATTTTCATTTTTTGATGTAATGACAGAGCCGCGGACCGGAACCTCGATGGAACCTCACTCGACTCTCCAACTCGGTATAGTTATTCTCTTTCCAATGCTTTAAGATACCCATGACTTGATTCCCTCATAACTTGGGTTGGTAGGATGTCCTAAATCAAGACTTGGTCTCCCTCCTTCCTTCTGTTTTATTTTTGAATAATGGTCGGGACAAAATTTTGTCTCGTTGTCTACTTCTTTGTCTCAAAATACTTCGTGTTTACATTCAAAGGGGGCATGATGTGGACACCAAATTTTGTCCCTCCCCGATAGCATTTTTACCATTTTACCTCCGTATTACTATGTGTCCTCATCCATATAATTATATCCCACAAAAATACAAAAACAACAACCCTTAACAAAATCTTTAACAAATTAAATCCCTAACCTTATCCTAACAAATCTTATCCTAACCAACTTACCACGTACCCCACCCTCACCTCACCCACCTGACTACCCTACCTCAACCCCCTCACCACTCACATTTTATTCCACTTTGTTAACAAATAGACAAAAGGACAAAAACAGAGGGCCAACTTGGAATATTCCTTTGGATTTTTCTAATTCATTGACAGAAAAAGGAGGGGGACACGATAGGCACACACCCTAACAAAGAGGACCCATACATTGATATTTTATTTTGTTCTTTTGGACCAGGACATATATACAACACTCCATTTTTCCAGTGAGGGGGATTCCAGGATTTGGGGAGAAAAAGAACAAAAAAAAATACACATAAACCTTCTTTTTCTTCTTCTTGGTTCATCAATACACTGACATACACAGAATAGATATACACAACACACACACGGACAGAGAGAGGTAGAGAGAGCTTCGAGAGAGTGAGAGAGATCTACGAGAGAGTGATAGAGATTTTGCAAGAGAGGGAGAGATCCACGGTTGAAATTGATAGATAACGATGGAGAAGCAGTTTCCGGCGAGTGAGATCTTGAGGAACACGAGTTTGGTCGTTTGATTCCTGTTCCAGTGATAGACTCGTCGGAATCACATCTAGCTGTCACAAATTCGTTCAAAACCCATTAGAATACGTCTCAACTGATATCTCTTTGTCGTTTTGGTCATATCCAAAGTTTACCGAGGTTACAACGACACCAAATCATCAAACAAACCTCGATCTACTGTTGATTCCGTCCAAACCCATCGGAATTGGGCCAGATTTCTTTTATTTCTCACGATTTTTAGTTTGAGGTCGTGTGGGTTCATGAGAATCTGGTCTAGGTCTCTTTGTTTCTGTGATTCTCAGTTCTGAGTTGGATGAGTTCGTTTGTTTGAGGTTCGGTTTGAGGTTTCCGGGTGTGGATTCTCTTTATTCGAATAACATTGAGTTCGAAAGCTTCAAATGAGGTCCAATTCTACTATTTCACCTCTTTTTATTTCATTATTGAGATATCTGGTGCATTGAATGAAATATCGTGTATTATTTGACCCTTGTTGGTGATGAATGCGTGTTGTTTTGATTTACGGTTGGTTTTCTTGATCATGATTTGTATGTTGAAGTGATATCTCGTTTGAAAAGTAAAATTGGTTTTTGGGGATGAAATTAAGAAATTGACAAAAAGGGTGAGTTTAGATTAATTTTGGTTTATTGTTGTTTCATTCGGAATAAGCATGATATTGTTTGGAACGTGATAGCATCATGATAGGGTGAAATTTGTAGGCAAACGATAGGCTGGGTAGAAAAATGTAGGAATAACGATTGGTTGAGTGTTTGAATATGTGGGTGATGATTCGTCCTATTTTATCGCATAAAAATTGAAATTATGCTCATTTGGCCGGGGAATACCCCGAGGAATTTGTACTGATTTATCCGGGGAATGCCTCGAAGTATTTTTTACTCAAAGGATGTTCGTGATCAAGGACCGAGGCATCGGGTAGAGCATGGAAGCACAATTTAGGATTAGTATCGGTTAGAGTAGGATTTATATTTTCACAATTTTTCTATTTTTGACTGTATAATTAAACTTAACATTTTGATTTTGGATTTGTTTTGTTTTGTTGATTTGATTGATTGTTTTGTGTGTTTTATGTGGTTTATACATTTGTAGTGTTTAAATAAACCGGTATGCTCCACTAAGCAATCGTAGTCTAACCACGGGATCGAGGGGTCCCTAACACTTTCCCCTCGATCAACAAAATTTCTTAATCGGAATCTCTGTTCGCAAACCAGTTTTAAAGAGTCAAATCATTTTGAAAAGGATTTTCTAAAGGTGACTTGGCACACCCTATTATGCCAAGTGACGACTCTGAGTTTTGATTGTTAAAAGTCCTTTTCGAAATAAATTTTCATCTTTTGTCACTTTGATAATAAAAACCCTTTCGAAACCTTATAATCCGAATCTTTTTGGAGTTAAAAAAGGGGTGTGACACTACTAATACTGGTTACAAAACTCACTCCTACCTACTAGTATGATGTACGCATAGTGCAGAACTTATCCCTTATTAGAAACTTGATATTGTTGTATATGGTGAAACAACAATTTCTGATAGAATTTCTAACTTTTTCATTTTAACCTTAGTAGTAATTGTTCTTGGAGACTATAAACAACTCAAACCTACTAATCAATGTTTCTAAGCATAACCAAAACAAGACCATCAGTCTCTCCAAAAGCTCACAACAAAGGTACAAATTGGTTATTCCTATTGCCACTTATGTACTTCTATATACCCAAAGGTCAAAAGAGAAAAAGTGAAATGCCAATAAGGTCCATAGAGGTAGACCGAAACACCAGCTAGTATGTCTAATAAACTGCATATAGTTGAGGCTATGGATAACCTTATTACTACTTCTCCGCAGTTGTGGGTCTTTGTTCATAATGCTAGCTATGCTGAAATGGTGGGTCCTCTTTACTTTTGGTTTCTTTTTTTCTCTTTTTCACTTGCAAGTTCTTATATTTTGATGTTGCAGATTTCACTTGGCAGGTAAAAGAAAGAAAAAGTATCAAAATAGTGACTACTGCTTACTGAAGCTAGTAGAAAATGCCAAACTTTTATTTGAATTGATATAGTAGAATAAATCTGTTCTTTTTATATTCTAAGAAAATATGAAGCAAAAATGCAAGAAGCCAACACATTCATTGTTAGCGAACCTATGAGGACGGCAAACTGACAATCATAACATAACTTCCCAAGATTTGGATCAAGAAGAGGATCATGTTGTGAATGAGAATATGACAACTCCTACTCTCAGTGATGACAATTTAATTTCTTCTTTAAACTCTAATGAAGCTAGCTCAAAAGTGAAAGAGGAGATGCTACTTGTCAAGATTAAAGGTTAGAAGTAATTTCATTTTATTCTTTATTTTTTTTGTTATTATTACTTTCGATTAAATCAAATTGCTTGTTAAAATGGTCGATACTTCGATCGGAGAAATTACAACTCAAAAGATGCAAGTAGATCGAGTTTGGAACTTAGAAAAAAAAAATAGAAAAGTCATGGTGGAACTCAATGGAGATGGATAAGGAAGTGGTAATGGTTCAAACTTGCTTGTGAGATTTCTTGGAAGACTTTCTCAAAATTCTGTATTTTGTCCTATATCCATTGTGAGATGGGATAGAATGCCAAAAGAGAAAAAACAATTAATGTGGGAGATTATTGAGGTAACTACCTAACTTTATTGTCATTCAGTTAGTTTATTTTTTGTTGATACACATTGATTTATGAATACAATCAAATTTGAAGGAGCATTTCGAGTTTGATTATGAAGCTGGAGTTGATTGGGTGATGCAATCTTTACGCGATAGGTGGAGGTTCTTCAAATATAAGTTACGAAATAACATCTATCCCAACAAAAGTAACACAGAGATACTTGAGAAAACTCCCGAAAACATTGATTCTGTTGTTGATTGGACTTCTTTTGTGCATCACTATAATGAGGAGAAGACGAAGGTAGTGGGTTAAATAATCACTCAAGTTTTTTTTGTAAAATTTTTTGTTTGTGCCCCCACTACTACTTATAATTGAATTGATGTTTGAGAATTGCAGAAACAATGTGCACAAAATGCAAAAAAAACAGAAAGAAACTTAAAGTCTCGCATGCTGGTGGTAGCAAAAGCAATGTAAGGAGAGGTCGTCAAATGGTAAGTTTCTTAATTTTAAATTTTATTTGAAAATTATTTTATATAATGTGTTTCATGTTACTTATTTTTTATTTATATATAACTGGTTAATGGTAGGAACAAAAATTGGGTAGGCCTGTGTATCGAAGTGAGGTTCTTTTGTCAACTTTACTGAAGAAGGATGGTAATTTTGTGAATGAAGAAAGAAATATTTTAGAGGTAAGATTCATATACTTATCCATATTCAAATTTTAGTTTTGATGTTGATTTATTGATATCTAATTTTACTACGCTAGCTATCACAAACGTTTGTACCAAATATGCAAGATTTGTGTGTACATTATGTTACAAGAATGTTTGCTTGGAGATTCTTGATGGTTTATGTTGTTTATGTGTTTGTTTTGGGTATTTGGGGATCAAGTTTTGAGCTTTAAGGGATTCTTGAACTTTTAAGTTATTTATTTGTTTGTTGTGGTATGATAAGAGGCTGCTATCTCTGAGATCTCTAAGATGTATTTCCGATTTGTATCTTGCATGTGGTATTTGCATTTATAATGAAGAGTCAAAGTCTTGAAAATATTACTAAAACAGCTCATTAAGGATAACAAACAAACTATGAACAACAGAATAACCTGGATATAAGTATTTGTTGAGTTTATAATTTGTAAATTCTTAGCTCCTGTAAGAGCTGAAATTCAGACAAATAAAACCATTAGTTGTTAAGAAAAATATGCCACCATCAACGGAGCATGTGATTTATCCATTCACCAAAAAAAAAAAATGCAAATCACATGTTCAACCTACTCATGTACATTGCACACTCCAAATTACAGAGCAGTAACTTCTGAGTACATTGCACACTCCAAATTACAGAGCAGTATCTATTTATTGATAGTTGTACACTGCAATAATCAGAAAAAACAAGGAACCAAATATACTTTGTTCTGGTCTTGAACATCAAGCATCTAGTTCATGCGGAGTTTAAATAAGTCGTTCAAGCATAAAATGCTTAACATTGGCGAAAGGAATTGATCAAACAAAACCTTTGAGCTAAGCATCTGTAAGGGCCAAAAAAGCCTAAAGAACTTTGCACATAGGTACAGTTTGGTATGTTATCTTCCGTAATATGGCTTATTCAGTACATGAAGTAACGTGAATTCGTGGTCAACCTTAATCATTATAATAATTTCCACTAAAATAGGTCCGATTTATCGATAATAAGAAAACCCGCAAAATATGGTAGATTTATCAGTAATTTATCGCTAAATAAATGTCGTTGAAAGTAATTACTTTTAGCGCCAATAATATAAGCATTTATGAAACATTCAATATAAATGCCACTAAACACTTTAACAACATTAAATGCAATGACCTTAACTTAAATGACATTAAATATTTTTTTTGTAATATTTACTGCCGCAAAATATCTCTTTTGTTGTAGTTGGTAGTCAGTAACCACCATATACCTAGCACGACATATGATAATATACAAACAAGCATACAACGATTTTCTTTTGAGATTTGTAATATCTAGATACATGTTAAAGAAGAGAGCAACGTCATTCAAGATTTCAAGGATAACAAATACATGTTAAATGTTAGAGAAGAGAGCAACACTATTTAAGGATAACATGAACATGACAATGGACAGATAACATAACACATATAATTAACATTACTGGGTTCAAATGAATCATAACCGATGATAAAATATTAAATAACGACTCAAACAACACACACTAACATCATGCAAACGATGAAATCAACATGATAATGGACTGACAACATGGCACATAACTAAACATATAGGGTTGGAATGAATCATAACAGATGATGAACATCATCGAATGACTCAAATTAGATATTTGTTATAAAAAGTATTTTAGTGTTTTTTTTGTGATAATTGAACAAAATTAAATAATTATGTTTATGTTACAAAACATAATTATGTGCTTTTGGTACAATAAATAAAGAATTTAGATTTTGTGCATTGTCAGTTTACAAAATATTTTACACTATCAGGTAAATTTGACTTGCTATTGCAGGTTATTTAATTTTTGTTTTTTTATGTAAATAGTTGGATAACCCCAAATATTTTATTCACTAACTCTGCACAAAACTTAAACGCATAAAAAACATGATTATTCTAAAATGATTAATCGGGGCACAAAGCCACTAACACTTAAAAGTTGACCAATTTTTTTTTTAAATTGTTTTCTTCTTACAAGGACTTTGTTTAATTATTCTTATTTTTTATGGTAGGATTTGTATTTTCAATCCTTTTAGTTCCTCTTCCAGTAACTTTACCTTGACGTACATTATTTTGCTTTTGTAAAGTAAGTAGGATTTTCAATCTGTGTGTCTTTTACATTGAATTTATCTAAATCCGTGACCTCCCTCGCTAATTACGTGATTACAGCGACCATGAATTGAGTCAATAATATTCGGGTATGCATATTATTTCACGCACAACAGCAGGGTAGTCATTTAAACTGTCGGTGTATATTGGTCAAGCCTTTTTTCTATTGTATGCGTTGTCCAGTATTATGCCAAGTATGTATCGTAAGTGCAGTTTAATAGTGGAAAACTTTCGTAAATTTTTTCATTAGATTATGTGACTTACGTATGTATTTTTGTTTGGTTGAAAGTAAGTTATCTTGAAATTAACTATGCAAGATTAGGTATTCCACCCCTAAGGTGGGATTAATAACACTACAATTACGGAATAAGTTATCTCAGGCATTTTATCTCAATCAAATATGCGATAAATTGATCCTACCATTAAACCCAATATTAATTATCTCTAATCCCTTATACCAAACGAGACCATACACTAATCATAGTGTTGACTGTACTCTACTACATTCCATTTTTACCATAGATTTTTGGAATTCCTGTAGAATATTATTGCAATGGTCAAATCATTGTTTTTATGTAGTCAACAATCTAATGCTCTTTATCATGGTTAGTATTAAGATATATTCTCTTAATAATATTTCCTTAATAGGACCACTAAAATAGGTCTTATTTAATGGTAGCTTTACCAACAATTTATCGCTAAATAAAAAGTCGTTGAAAATAATTATTTTTGGTGCTAATAATATGAGCATTTACCTGCACTTGATATAACTGCCACTAAAGACTTTAACGCCATGCAATGACCTTAACATAAATGCCGTTAAATAGTTTTGTGGAAATATTTATTTATGCTAAATTTCTCTTTAATTGTAATGGTAGCCAGTAGTAGCCACCGTATACCTAGCACGACATATGATAATATACAAACGGGCATCTATCGATTTTCTTTTGAAGATGTGTAGTATCTAGATATATGTTGTTAAAGAAGAAAGCAACACCAATCAAGTATAAAATCAATATAACAATAAACTAATAACATAAAATATATATATAATTAATATTAATGGGTTTGAATGAACCATAGCTGATGATAGAACATCATAAGATGACTCAAAGGACGTACTGACACCATTCAAACGACAAAAACAACACGACTATGGACTGATAACATGACTCGAACGACACAAACTAACATCATTCAAATGATAAAATCAACATGACAATGGACAGACAACATGACACAATAACAAAACTTATAGGGTTCGAACGAACCATAAGACAGATGATAGGACTGACTCAAATTATAAGACATGACACACTGGGGATAACTCAAATGACACGAAAAAACCTAGATGCGCGCTTATTACTCATGCGCCTTCCACAATGCGCGACTTAGGAACGACAGTTGAACTAGTAGGGAACTGCAGAAGAAGTAGATCCACCAGCCCTAATTAGGAAAGGGTGCACCAACATTGGGTCCACGTGAAGAACTTGCCCCATCACCACTAGTAGGAGAAAAGGCACTTCCAAGCGAGAGAAATGGGAGTGGAGCATCACTCCCCATTTGTTGAAGTTCTGCCTCGAATTCAACTTTTCGCTTTTGAGCTTCCAATGCCTCCTTCAATTGTTCAAGTTGGGAGAGGCTAAGTCCTTCAATAATAGGAGATTCGTACACACGATCGTAGGCTCCCCTCCCAGATTCAAGTAGGGATTCCCCTATAGCTCTCTCCTTCTGGAGAGATTCCTGCAAGTCCATGACCTCCTTATTGAGCCCTCTTTGACCAGTGTTTCGATGAGCCATGAATAGGTGGTCATGGCGATCATCATCATTTGGTGGAGGGAGGTCCCTCCCCAGGAACCTATCCACCAGCGACTCCACTGAAGGGTGGCCAAAGGAGTAAACTTTGTTGGCCTTGCCTGGAGAAAATACCACAATGGCAATTTCAGCACCACATAGCGTACAAAGTTCACTAGCCTTTTTGAACAGGCCAGCACGACGCTTAGAGAAAGTAACTTGCATGTTACTCCCATTTTTCATTTTCACTATTTCGACCTTTTTTCGACCCTTGCTCAGTCTTGCCATGGCTAAATTAAAACTACTCAATATATGTGAAACCAAGAATTTGTAGTTGTGATTTTTTATCTCAACACCAAGAGATTTTATATTAGAAATTTCAATATTTTGTTTCACCTTTTTAGGAAAATAAATTAAAATTACTTGGAGAGCCTATAAATTTATGTTTTTTCTTTTTTTGTAAAAGATTTGAATGGAACCAGCCTTCGCCTCTATTCTTTGCGTCGTTAGCGCTAATTGAATCCTTAAAGACCATAATTCATAATTAGACAATATATGTTTTTCTTAATTTGAATTACGACGTTCTACAAAAGTATTAAAAAGAAAACATTACATCATTAGTACATATGATATTTTATATTATCACTTTATTAATTTGAGTACACATTGAAGAAAAATAATAAAAAATAAAATATCAAATTATTACTATAACATTTCTGAATTTTCAAATGTAATAATCCAGCTATCCCTGAAGGTTCTGACATTCGGTGCTCATCGAATGAGCAAAGATACATGACATTTTTCTTTTATATAAGTTTTATTCATTCATCCACGATTATTACTTATTATTTTATATGTACAATCACTTTAATTATTAGTTAACCATAAAATTAACATGGTTTGGTATTACAAACACCGATTATGTGAATAAGTTTGTCTTTTCCTCGTGTGGATTGGAGTAAAAATATTATAGTAGGGAAAGGTTGTATTTCTCCCAAACCTACTAAAAGCAATTGTTCATTCTGACATACTGCGATTAAAGAAGCAACTTTCTTATAAATTGAAAAATACATATTTAAAAGAAACAGGTTAATAGCCTCTGAAATCAAATTATTTGTGGTTTGTTAATATATGAATGCATGTTTACGATTCAAAAAGAACTGATCATTTTGTTTACAAAGTTGATCACGTCTTTGAAAGCTTGCCAAGCTAGTTACCCGAAAATGGTGTTAACTTGTTGTCTGACGACTCCCAAGCACCGGTAAGCTTAGAATGCGAGATTGTTTGTAACTTGTTCATTAGCAAGTGAATTAAGATGGAGTTTAATGAGTTAGGAATTACTTGATTAGTTGATTAAGAAGTAGTTAAACAACTAATGTGTTAGTTAGTTGGCTGTGCAACGATTAGTGATTAGTTAGAAAACAGTTAGAATAGAAGCTTCCAGAAGTTCTATATAAACAACACTATTGCATTGTAATGAACTAATATTTTGGCCTCTTTACACTGAAATTATATCTCCATTTCTCTTCTCTTCTGTGCTGAGCCCTAGCTCATTATCAATGACAGCTTAGATTGAACAATTGCACAGATTCTAACATGGTATCAGAGCTTTGAACCACGATTGTGTGTTCCACGAAAGTGATTTATGAGATTACGAGCTCATTGGCAGTTTTCAGTAATGAAGGTTGAAGTTCCACCATGGCATCTTCAACATTGAACACTGTGAAGTTCGATCACAATCATCCCCTGTTTTTACACCCTTCAGACACCACCGGAGCGCCCATTACTCCGATGCAACGAACCGGTTTCGATAATTATTCGATATGGAGTAGGTCTATGCGCATTCAGTTGCTTGGGAAAAACAAGTTGGGGATTATTGATGGCACATTGAAAAAGGAGAATTTTGGAGATGATTTTCGACGAAAATGGGACCGGTGCAATGCAATTGTTCAAGCATGGATAATGAGCTCAGTAACACAAGAATTGCACACTGGAATTGTCTATGCTACTAATTCATGAACTATTTGGGAGGATTCGCATGAACTCTTTGATCGGGTAAATGCATCACGAGTTTACCAGTTGCATAAACCCATAGTGACTACTATTCAAGGAAATGACAGTATACCTGGTTATTTTTCAAAACATCGCAATTTATGGGATGAATTTGCTAGTATAGTTCCTCCGTCTTGTGATTGCCCTAGATCAAGGGAGTTTAATAATCATGTTGAGAGACAAAAATTGATGTAGTTCCTAATGGGCTTGAATAAAATGTATAATTAGTCGAGGAGCTAGATTTTGATGACTGAATCTACTCCAAATCTCAACAAGGCATTTGCTATGCTTGTTGAGCGAGAGAGACAACGACTTATTGGTAGTTACACTATGCAAGGTGAAGGTGCTTATTTAACGGTTCTATTAGCAGCAAAAGGCTTAGGTTCTCGATTGTCAATTGGAGAAGGTTTTGTATCTAGAACTTTGACTAAAGAGAGTTAAGATATTGAAGCTCATATGGATGGGAGAAAAATGCATTATCAACATAACAAAGGAAACTCTTTTCACAAAGGCAGGAAGAATTGGAACAAAAAATGTGACTATGGTAAAAAGCAAGGACATGTGGTAGATGATTGCTTTAAGCTACGTAGATACCCACCTGATTGGAAATCTAAGAAGAAAGTGACATGGAATACTGCTTATAATGTTCAAGATGAGGTCCCTATACCACAACTACATGATGGAACAAGAGAGAAGGGAAAAGCAATAGAGCCACTAATTTCCAGAGATTTACCAAGGGCTTCACAGCTGACAGGTGAGCAACATGGACAGATTTTGCAGATGCTTGATCGAGATTCTCCTCAGACCAATATGATGGCCAACATGGTAGGTATATCTCAAACTCTTAATACTAAATTAGAGAGTTTAAGATGGATAATTGATAGTAGTGCTACAAACCACATGGCTCATAAGTTTAGACATAATGCATGATGTGCAAGTTGTTACAAATGAACAAAGAAGAAAAGTTTAATTACCTAATGGAGGGGTGACCTTAGTGTCACACACTGGCTATTGTAGATTGCCAAATACAGGAGAAATACATGATGTACTTTTTGTCCCAGAATTTTAATACAATCTCTTATCGGTATCCAAGGTTACCAGGGAAATGAACTGTTTTGTGTCATTATATCCTGGATATTGTTTGTTCCAGTACCTTACCACTGGGAATCTGATGAGGATTGGTAAAGAACATACTGGTTTTTATCTTCTAGCTCGGCCTGTACCTTCCCCGAAAGAGGTTGTTGCTACTAAAATCTTGTCAGCTCAGGATGTTCAAAATACTATCATGTTATGGCATAGGATATTGGCTCATGCACCTGTTCACTCAATAAAGGACATTCTTGGATTTAATATTGAACATTGTAAATCAGTATTAAGCACGTGTGAGATTTTTCCCTTAGCTAGACATACCAGACTCCCTTTTTCGAGTAGTTCTACTAGGTCTAGTAAAGTGTTTGATATGCTACATGTGGATATATGGGGACCTTATCGTACTCAGACATTTGATGGTAACAATTTTTTTCTTACAATTGTTGATGATAGCTCAAGGACCATTTGGATTTTCTTGTTGAAATTCAAGACTGATGTTTTTCTTTCACTTAAACAGTTTTTTCGAATGGTGCTTACTCAATTTAATGTCACAGTTAAAGGTATAAGGACAGATAATGAGGGAGAGTTTATCAATGAAAATTTGCAATCTTTACTTAGAGAATTGGGTATTATTCACTACAGAACTTGTGTACATACCCCTCAGCAAAATGGAGTAGCTGGAAGGAAGCACAAACACTTGCTTGAAGTGGCTAGAGCACTCTGGCTCCAGGGTCATATACCTCTCAAGTTTTGGGGTCATTGTCTTCTTACTGCTACTTATATTGTTAACAGAATTCCTTCTAGTGAACTTGCAGGGAAATCACCTTATGAGGTCTTTTTTGGAAAGAGACCTTGTTTCTTCCATTTTAGAACATTCGGTTGTTTGTGTTTTGCTAACACACTACCTAGAACTTACAAGTTTGCTCCAAGAGCTGTAAGATCAGTTTTTATGGGATATTCTAATGTCACCAAAGGGTATGTTCTGTTTGATCTTGCTGCATAGAAGTTTTTTGTTAATGGGGATGCGGTATTTCAGGAATACCAATTTCCCTTCAAGGTACCCATACAGTGGATGATAATCTACAGATTTTATGTCACTCTCTCAAGGTACTTGTGATGATGATGATTTTTATGCTCCTAGCAACATCTCCGAAACACCTACTCTAGCTTCCTCATCACCAATTGATCTCCCACCTTCTGATATTGTTCAAAATCCTTTACCATATCTATCCCTACTGATGCTTCTACCTCTACTTTCAATCCATACAATCTACCAAATCTTAGACGATCAACAAGGCTCACTAAGCAACCTATTTGGTTATCAGATTTTGTTTTCAAACCATCATCTAGAAATGTCCTTTATCCTCTTGCTGACAGTGTGTCATGTGCACATCTTTCTCCCTCTTATCAGAAGTATCTACATAATTTTTCTTCAGTATAAAAACCTACCTCTTATCAAGAGGCTATCAAATAATCAAGATGGTTGGAAGCTATGTACACTGAGTTAAAGGATCTTAATGATAATCATACTTGGGACCTGGTTCCCCTTCCCAAGGGTAAAGTTCCTATTGGCTGCAGATGGGTCTATAAAGTCAAGTTAAAAGCTAATGGCGATATTGAGAGATTTAAAGCTCAATTACTTGCTAAGGGCTTTAATCAGACAGCAGGTATTGATTTTCATGATACCTTTTCTCCAGTAGTTAAAATTGCTACAGTCAGGACAGTTCTCTCTATGGTGACTTGCATGATGAGGTGTATAAGCAGTTGCTTGAGGGTTTTCCAAGTCATGGGGAGAATGGTATTGTATGTAGACTTTTCAAATCCCTCTATGGTCTTAAGAAAGTAAGTATGCAGTGGAATTTGAAATTGAGTGAGTCACTAGTGCATTCTGGTTTTACTCAGAGCAGCCTGGATCATTCTTTATTCATAAAAAAAAGGGTTAGACATAGTTGCAATCCTTGTGTATGTAGATGACATGCTTGTGACTGGTAATAGCTTGAGCCTCATAGAACATACTAAAGCTTCTCTTCAGAAAGCATTTAAAATCAAGGATCTTGGTAATTTAAAATTCTTTCTTGGCATAGAATTTAGTAGATCTTCCAAAGTTATTCTTATGAATCAAAGGAAGTATGCATTGAAAATTATCTCTGATTTAGGGTTAGGAAGTGCTAAACCAGCTATGACACCCCTTGAAATGAACATGAAGTTAATGACACTGGAGTTTGATCAAGTCACAGGAGAATCAACAGATGAACCTTTTGAAAACAGAGAGCAATATTAGAGGTTGATAGGCAAAATGTTGTATTTAACACTGACAAGGCCTGGCATTGCATTCTCAGTCCAAACACTTAGTCAATTCTTGAAACAACCAAAAAGGTCGCATTGGGATATAACTGTGAGAGTAATGAATTATGTGAAGAGAGAACAAGGACTTGGAATCTTATTAAGCAGCAAGATATCAAACAAGATAAATGTATATTGTGATGCAGATTGGGCTTCATGTCCCAATACCAGAAGGTCAGTTTTAGGCTTTTTAGTCATGGTGAATCACTATTGTCGTGGAAGTCGAAGAAACAAAATGTAGTCTCTAGAAGTTCAGCAGAAGCTGAATACAGGAGCATGGCTAATGCAGTTTTAGAACTAGTATGGATCACTGCATTATTAAAGGAGCTGGGAAGTAAAATTGAGGAACCAATAATTGTGTTTAGTGACAGTAGAGCAACATTACATATAGCAGCCAATCCAGTGTTCCATGAGAGGATTAAACACATAGAGATTGACTGCCACTTTATCAGACAAAAAATACAAGAAAGAGCCTTGAAAATAAAACATGTGAGCTCAAGAGAACAACTTGCAGACATACTTACTAAGGGCTTACCTCGGTAGCAACATGAAAATTTAGTAGGCAAGCTTGTTGTGTTAAATGTCTTTGCACCTACCAGCTTGAGGGGGAGTAATGAGTTAGGAATTACTTGATTAAGAAGTAGTTAAACAACTAATGTGTTAGTTAGTTGGATAACCAGTGATTAGTGATTAGTTAGGAAACAGTTAGAATAGAAGCTTCCAGAAGTTCTATATAAACAACACTATTGCATTGTAAAGAACTAATTTTTTGGCCTCTTTACACTGAAATAATATCTCACTTTCTCTTCTCTTCTCTGCTGAGCCATAGGTCATTATCAATGACAACTTAGATTGGAAAATTGCACAGATTCTAACAGAGTTTTTTGCTGCTCCTTATGACTAATAGGACCAAACTTCAACTTGGGGTATATTTCTAATTACTGTTCTTGATCTTTGTAGGTTTCTTCCAAGCTCAAATTATTTAAATTTTAAAATAAAATTACTATATTTTTTGTAATTTATAGAGTGGTATTTTTCATCCCTATCAAATAAAGTAGAGGAGGAGAATTGGAAAAGAGAAAGAAAATGAGCAAAGGAATGACAAGTCTAATGGGGGAAAATGACTGACACATTGACTACCTTCGATAGACGAAAAAAATTCAAGTGGTCTAACCAATCCCTAGGGCGGACCCAACTGAAAGGCACTAGACGAACTAACGGCAAGCTAGATGAAAAAAATCAGTTGGCCCTATGTGTAAAACCTTCTCGGGGGGAGAGTCTTTCTTCAATGAGAATAAAGAAAGTTTTTGGGCAAGACAAGAAAGGAACTAGCCCTTTAATTTTACACCAAGGGTTAAGAGTTGATTGTTGGCGACGATGACTTGGTGAAGGGAATATATGAGAGAATGTTCTCAAACTGGGTTACGACCAACGCAAAACTTCTTGCAAGCCAAAATAAGGGAGATATATTGTTATTTTGTGCTATTATCTTCCTCAATATGGTTTATTTGGTATTAGAATTAATGTGAATTCATGGCCAACTTTAGTCGTTATAATAATTGCCGCTAAAATAGGTATCATTTACCGGTAATAACAAAAGCCGCAATATATGACCGGTAGCTTTACCGGCAATAATAATTATCGCTAAAAGTAATTACTTTTATCTTTAAAAATATAGATATTCACCGGCACTCGATATAAATATCATCAAAGACCTTATGACAATGAATGCAACATCGTTCACTCAAATGCCGCTATATTTTTAGGGTAAATACATTTGATGTATAATGCATATGTATTTTTAAGCAAAATATCAACACTGCATATGTATTTTTATGCTCAAAAACATTTTGATGTATAATGCATATGTATTTTTAAGCAAAATATCAACACTGCATATGTATTTTTATGCTAAAAAACATTTTGATGTATAATCCATATGTATTTTTAAGCAAAATATCAACACTACATATGCATCTTTTGTAACTAAAATCTCACAATAAAATGTAGAACTACATAAAAAACTCAAATTTATCTTTAATTCAAATTCTCATATATAATGATAATAAATGAACACATATTAAAATATATACTAGTTATGATCAAGGTGTATTTATGAAATGCTTAATTTTAACACTGCATATGTATTTTTACGGTAAATACATTTGATGTATAATGCATATGTATTTTTAAGCAAAATATCAATACTGCATATGTATTTTATAACTAAAATATCACAATACAAAGTAGAACTTCATAAAAAACACAAGTTTATATTTAATTTAAATTCACATTTATATTGATAATAAATGAAAACATATTAAAAAATATATTAGATATGGGTCCAGATGTATTTTTGAAAATGCTTAATCTTAACACTGGATATGTATTTTTAGGATAAAAACTTTTGATTGATACTGCATACGTATTTTTAAGCATAATATGAACACTACATTTGTAGTTTTTTAACTAAATCTCACAGTAAAATATATAACTGCATAAAATACTCTAATTAAACTTTAATTCAAATTAAAATTAGACCCAATTCAAATCAGAATTAATTTCATTCAGTTAAAAAATAAGTACTATTATAACCTACAATTAGAACCACTTCAAACATAAAAATTAGTTTGTACAATCAGAACCTACATTCATACACCAGTTTCTCTAACTGTACAAAGTTAAATCCATGAATCATCATACATCAAAAACTTCAGATACACTAGTTATTCTACTTTGTCTTGCAGGCCTCAAGGGTGCTTCGACACCACTATGAGCATTGGCTTCTTGTTTTCGGATCCCATAGTCCCACAAAAGTGCAGCATATTTTGTACGGAAGTGCATTGGGGTCGAACTCAATCGCAATAACTCTGTGACCATAAGAAAGACACTCTGCATATGTAACCATAAAGAGACCACAATCCCTACAAAAACAAGGAAAAAAATATTTATTTATAAGTAAAATATATTTTGTACAAACATTCAATTTTGGTATATGAAAATTAAAAACTTACAAGCTTCCACTCGGTTGTTGAGGCAAATTCTCTTCAAATATCACATCAAACAGATCTGAGTAATCTTTGTCTTTGTATCTTGAATGATTTCGAAGATCAATTCCTTTCTTATTGTAGAAATCACAAGCTTGGAGACACAAAGGGATAATCTCAGCTAATTTCTTGATCTGAGTAAGAATAGTCGGATAAGAAAAAAATTCATATAAACAAGCATATGTATTTTAAGAAGACAAAAAATGCAACCAATACTGAAAAATACATATCAATTCTACTAAAAATACACATAGCCAATAGACAGTTCATGAGTAGTTAACACAATACTTAACAGTACTTATTGGCCTATATCTTTAACTCACAACTTTGATAATATCTTTATCACCCTATTTAGAACAACACAATACTTAACAGTCAAAAAATTACATTTACAAACAAAAAAATACCCCATCCTCCCTATCTTCTTCAGAATCATCAGCATAAGATTTCTGAACATCGTCTTCAATTTCTTCAACTTTCCTTTTCTTTTCGTACCATTTTTAAATTTTTTGCTCCTTCTTCAACCCTTTTTTTTTCAAAATTTCACTGATCTTCACTGTGTCGTTGCGAAACTTCGACCTAATCTCCTTCGATCTCCCAGATTTCTTCAACTGTATAGGATTTTCAACAACTTTAACTAAAGCTTCATGAGTTAACCCAAGACTAAAAGATTGTGCTTAATCAAACTCAACATTCATATTCCGTATACCATTATTTGTTGGTGTTTTTGCTGCATGTTCATCCATTAAAACATAAAACCTTTAAAATCTGATTTTCAGTTGAATTACAGTAGGAAAAAAAAAAGAACCGCTAACATGCAATATGCGATTAATAGTTATCTGAAATAGAGGAAGTAAATCATTATCACAGATCGTGCTAGAATCATACAAAAGGAATAAAATTTGAAGTGGGAGAGATCGTTAATGGCGAAAATAAAGGACTAAAAATTTTAAATTAAGGAAAGAGAAATAAGAATGGCGTGAAAAGGGGATTTTAGCATAGTAACTTTCTTAGGGGCAAAAAATAGGGGACCACTTAAAATAATGTTACAGATGCTACATAATGTAATTAGGATAAAGTGTTGCTATTTTTTGTAATTTAATACTTAAGTATGCAACTATAGGTAGTTTTCCCTTTACTATTTTTACTCTAGAGAAAATTTAAAGAAACCATATCTTACACCCGACCCATGATAATTCTATAATTATAAAATGATAAGTATTAAAATTCATGGTGCTTTTCAAATTCATTATTTCACAAAAAGAAAATCTCCGGAGGTGGATTTACACTTTCCGAATTTTGGTGTTAAAAAGCACTTAAACCCCAGGACGAATTTATTTTTAAAAAATTACTAACATTAGGTGTATGTGTATAGAAACTTAATTTCTTTTTTTTCTTTTAACATAAAATAAACTCCATTTCCCCTCAATTCTAATAAAAGAAACCAAATGCACACACAACAAAGAAATAACAAAAGAAATACTCGTAAGTAGGCAGTGGAACTGAATTGCTTCTTCGTTATTTTTTTGGTAAGTTTCAAAAATAGCAACTGTTTGGCACAAAATTCATATTTCATAACCACACTTTATAATATTATTATTTATAATCGATGTATTTGATTCACATTTATAGTATTTTCATTACTTAATTATCTGTATGTATAAAAAACATAAATACATTAGTCACATTTTAAATTTTATATTTTTTTTATTTTCAAAAAATATGATTACATTAAATACTAGCCATGAATAATCACTACAAAAAAGACGTGTTTTAGCCACGTGCAAAACCGTGGCTATGTGGTACCAAAATCGTAGCTAAATAGTTTAGCCACGGTTCATTAGCCACGGTTAAAGGTGGGTCCAACAGGGGCGTGGCGAGTAAATTAGCCACGGTTTTAACATCCGTGGTAACATTTCATTAGCCACGGTTTTCAGGTACATTTAGCCACGGCCATTCCATGGGTAATTTGTTCAAATTTTGTGCTATCATATCAGTTTTCCACAGTTATAACCGTGGCAAAAATGCCTAGTTTTTAAGAAATATATATATCATTTTCATATAAATTAGCCACGGTTTTAACTGTCGCAAAAAAGTATCCAACTTTTTTAAAAAATATATATTTTTGCATAAATTTGCCATGATTTAATCATGACAAAAGTGCCAGCTCTTTTTAAATATATATATATATGATAGTCTGATACTAATTTCTAAATAATGATAGACATTCACTTACACATTAACCATTATACACAAGATTGATATTAATTGTAACATAATAATCAAAGTTCTGATATTGTTCAATATATTGGCACAAAAGATAAGGTCCAAACCTTAAATATTCATAAAAAATACCATAGATACTAATGTTAAAGAAACACCAAAATATACTAAAGACTAGGAAGATTACTGCTTGAACTACCAGGATTCACATGACTATTTCTAGACATTCCAATAGTTTTTGAAGGACAAACATTTACACCTAAACCACGCAAACGTCCAGAATGATTAGATCCAAACACTTTTTCAATGGCGTCACTAGGATGAGCTAGTATCTTCAAAGGAACATCGTAACTGATAGCCAAGTTCCTGATCTTTAGGTAGATGCTCCGATATTTTATCCAACAAGCAAAATAGATAAATGAGATATCCTCGTACCAATAAGACTTCACTGTAATAGAGTTGGGTATTAATTCAAGCAATTGTCCATTATATATAGAGACGTATTAATTCAAGCAATTGTCCATTAAATATAGAGACGCTTCAACAATCTAAACTAATATACGCAGTCCATACCGCTACCTCCAAAGAAGTAGAGAGGTTGTTTCCGATAGACCCCCATCTCAAGATAAAGAATAGTCTTCAACTAGAACCAATCTTATAATAAACTAATAACAATAATGTTGTCATAATTATACAGATATACCAGCAAGGAATTTAATCTCAGGAATGGACAAGAATGATTAAACAAATGATGCTCAAGAAGGCAATCAACAATTGATGTCGCTAATGTACAGTTTTGAGCATGTGCCACTTATACATGGTATCATACTATCATTTACTTACATCATCCTTACTTCACATAGACAATTTTAGAGTCACCTAATTAACTTCATCCTTGCCTTGTACACTACATAACTTTTAACCTTGTAGGAAGTTTGGAAAGTTTCCTTTATTCTTGACATACCAATAATTGTATAAGCAAGATTTCTAACATATAAAATAAATATCCATCAAACAATAAATACGTCATAGATAACAATCAGCCCACAACGGTATCTGTATATATGGAATGAATCAGTGAATGAGGTCATCTAGTTAAGATCTTAAGATCAGTGAATGAGCACTACTTTGGTATGATTTTTCAGACTTAAATTCGATTCTAATTATTGACTGCACCTCATAGGGATCTATCTATCTATCATACAACAAAGATTTGACAAGACCTTTTCCTCAGTCTATTGGAAAATTGACAAAGCTATCAAATTTGTAAGTAAATGTGAATAAGCATTGAACATGAATTCACTTACAAGCTAATCTCATGATAATTTGCTGATCTTTTCTTATTTTCATGACAGTATCTTTGTTGGTTGTGGATTTTCTGGATCCTTAACCGACTCCATAGGAAATCTTACTCGACTGTTTTTTTTGTAATCATTCTGTGGTACTTTTTGTACCTTAATGCAAACTTTTTGTGCTACCAGAGTTTGGTCCATCTCTAGACAAGCAATGCACTTCTAAACAGAGAAACAGTTCACGATGAGTTCAATCCATACTGCTTTTCTTGTGTTTATACATTATCATATCTGAATAGTTATGTTTACTAAATCAATCTGTCTTCCAATCGTCTTCTGTATACACTCTAAAACAACCCCATTCTGTATTATGCAGATCTTAGAATAGGGATATAGTGAAGTTCAACTCAAAGAATGTTCATTAGAATAAAGATTAAATACAACAGGCGTCACAATAAAAAAAATTGATTGTACTAGAAATTGATATTGCATTTCCATTACACAAGTTTATACTCCTTCTACATCAATTAAGTTGACTATGTTTATCAAATGACTGTGTAATTTGGTGTTTTTTGGAACAGTACACTATTCAAAGGGCAGCCCGGTAATCTAAAGATCCTGCCATGAGGTAGAGAGGTTGTTCCCGATAGACCCCTGCTTACGACAAAAACAGCTCATTAAGGATAACAAACAAACTATGAACAACAGAATAACCTGGATATAAGTGTTTGTTGAGTTTAAAATTTGTAAATTCTTAGCTCCTGTAAGAGCTGAAATTCAGACAAATAAAACCATTAGTTGTTAAGTAAAATATGCCACCACCGACGTAGCATGTGATTTATCCACACACCAAAAAAAATAAAAAAAATGCAAATCACATGTTCAACCTACTCATGTACATTGCACACTCCAAATTACCGAGCAGTAACTTCTGAGTACATTGCACACTCCAAATTACAGAGCAGTATCTATCTATTGATAGTTCTACACTGCAATAATCAGAACAAACAAGGAACCAAATATACTTTGTTCTGGTCTTGAACATCAAGAATCTAGTTCATGCGGAGTTTAAATAAGTCGTTCATGAATAAAATGCTTAACATTGGCGAAAGGAATTGATCAAACAAAACCTTTGAGCTAAGCATCTGTAAGGGCCAAAACAGCCTAAAGAACTTTGCACATAGGTACAGTTTGGTATGTTATCTTCTGCAATGTGGCTTATTCAGTACATGAAGTAACGTGAATTCGTGGTCAACTTTAATTTATATAATAATTTCCACTAAAATAGGCCCGATTTATTGATAATAAGAAAACCCGCAAAATATGGTAGCTTTATCAATAATTTATCTCTAAATAAATGTCGTTGAAAGTAATTACTTTTAGCGCCAATAATATAAGCATTTACGAAACATTCAATATAAATGCCACTAAACACTTTAACAACATTAAATGCAATAACCTTAACTTAAATGACAATAAATATTTTTGTTGTAATATTTATTGCCGCAAAATATCTCTTTTGTTGTAGTTGGTAGTCAGTAACCACCATATACCTAGCATGACATATGACAATATTCAAACAAGCATACAACGATTTTCTTTTGAGATTTGTAATATCTAGATACATGTTAAAGAAGAGAGCAACACCATTCAAGATTTCAAGGATAACAAATACATGTTAAATGTTAGAGAAGAAAGAAACACTATTTAAGGATAACATCAACATGACAATGGACAGATAGCATAACACATATAATTAACATTACTGGGTTCAAATGAATCATAACCGATGATAAAATATTAAATAACAACTCAAACAACACACACTAACATCATGCAATCGATAAAATCAACATGACAATGGACTGACAACATGGCACATTACTAAACTTATAGGGTTCGAATGAATCATAACAGATGATGAACATCATCGGATGACTCAAATTAGATATTTGTTATAAAAAGTATTTTAGTGTTTTTTTTGTGATAATTGAACAAAATTAAATCATTATGTTTATGTTACAAAACATAATTATGTGCTTTTGGTACAATAAAAAAATAATTTAGATTTTGTGCATTGTCAGTTTACAAAATATTTTACACTATCAGGTAAATTTGACTTGCTATTGCAGGTTATTTTTTTTATTTTTTTATGTAAATAGTTGGATAACCTACAATAACAGATCAAGCTAACTGATAGTGCAAAATATTTTATTCACTAAATCTGCACAGAACTTAAACGCATAAAAAAAATGATTATCCTAAAGTGATTAATCGGGGAACAAAGCCACTAACACTTAAAAAGTTGACCAATTTTTTCTTTTAAATTGTTTTCTTCTTACAAGGACTTTGTTTAATTATTCTTATTTTTTATGGTAGGATTTGGATTTTCAATCCTTTTAGTTCCTCTTCCAGTAACATTACCTTGACGTACATTATTATGCTTTTGTAAAGTAAGTAGCATTTTCAATCTGTGTGTATTTTACATTGAATTTATCTAAATCCGTGACCTCCCCCGCTAATTACGCGATTACAGCGACCATGAATTGAGTCAATAAAATTCAGGTATGCATATTATTTCACGCACAATAGCAGGGTAGTCATTTAAACTATCGTGTGTATTGGTCAAGCCGTTTTTCTATTGTATGCGTTGTACAGTATTATGCCAAGTATGTATCTTAAGTGCAGTTTAATAGTGGAAAAATTTTGTAAATTTTTTTATTAGATTATGTGACTTACGTATGTATTGTTGTTTGGTTGAAAGTAAGTTATCTTTAAATTAACTATGCAAGATTAGGTATTCCACCCCTAAGGTGGGATTAATAACACTACAATGACGGAATAAGTTATCTCATGCATTTTATCTCAATCAAATATGGGATAAATTGATCCTACCATTAAACCCAATATTAATTATCTCTAATCCCTTATACCAAACGAGCCCATACACTAATCATAGTGCTGACTGTACTCTACTACTTTCCATTTTTACCATAGATTTATGGAATTCCTGTAGAATATTATTGCAATGGTCAAATCATTGTTTTTATGTAGTCAACAATCTAATCCTCTTTATCATGGTTAGTATTAAGATATATTCTCTTAATAATATTTCCTTAATAGGACCACTAAAATAGGTCTTATTTAACGGTAGCTTTACCAGCAATTTATCGCTAAATAAAAAGTCGTTGAAAGTAATTATTTTTTGTGCTAATAATATGAGCATTTACCTGCACTTGATATAACTGCCACTAAAGACGTTAACGCCTTGCAATGACCTTAACATAAATGCCGTTAAATATTTTTGTGGAAATATTTATTTACGCTAAATATCTCTTTCGTTGTAATGGTAGCCAGTAGTAGCCACCGTATACCTAGCACGACATATGATAATATACAAACGGGAATCTATCGATTTTCTTTTGAAGATGTGTAGTATCTAGATATATGCTGTTAAAGAAGAGAGCAACACCAATCAAGTATAAAACAATTATAACAATAAACTAATAACATAACATATATATATAACTAATATTAATGGGTTCTAATGAACCATAACTGATGATAGAACATCATAAGATGACTCAAATGACGCACTGACACCATTCAAACGACAAAAACAACAATACTGTGGACTGATAACATGACTCGAACGACACACACTAACAACATTCAAATGATAAAATCAACATGACAATGGACTGACAACATGACACAATAACTAAACTTGTAGGGGTCGAACGAACCATAAGACAGATGATAGGACTGACTTAAATTATAAGACATGACACACTGGGGATAACTCAAATGACATGATAAACCTAGATGCGCGCTTATTACTCATCCGCCTTCCACAATGCGTGAATTAGGAACGATAGTTGAACTAGTAGGGAACTGCGGAAGAAGTAGATCCACCAGCCCTAATTAGGAAAGGGTGCACCAACATTGGGTCCACGTGAAGAACTTGCCCCATCACCACTAGTAGGAGACAAGGCACTTCCATGGGAGAGAAATGGGAGTGGAGCATCACTCCCCATTTGTTGAAGTTCTGCCTCGAATTAAAATTTTTGCTTTTGAGCTTCCAATGCCTCCTTCAATTGTTCAAGTTGGGAGAGGCTAAGTCCTTCAATGAGCCATGATTAGGTGGTCATGGCGATCATCATGATTAGGTGGTCATGGCGATCATCATCATTTGGTGGAGGGAGGTCCCTCCCTAGGAACCTATCCACCAGCGACTCCACTGAAGGGTGGCCAAAGGAGTAAACTTTGTTGGCCTTGCCTGGACAAAATACCACAATGGCAATTTCAGCACCACATAGCGTACAAAGTTCACTAGCCTTTTTGAACAGGCCAACACGATGCTTAGAGAAAGTAACTTGCATGTTACTCTCATTTTTCATTTTCACTATTTCGACCTTTTTTCGACCCTTGCTCAGTCTTGCCATGGCTAAATTAAAACTACTCAATATTTGTGAAACCAAGAAGTAGTAGTTGTGATTTTTTATCTCAACACCAAGAGCTTTTATATTAGAAATTTCAATATTTTGTTTCACCTTTTTTGGAAAATAAATTAAAATTACTTGGAGAGCCTATAAATTTATGTTTTTTCTTTTTTTGTAAAAGATTTGAATGGAACCAGCTTTCACCTCTATTCTTTGTGTCGTTAGCGCTAATCGAATCCTTAATGACCATAATTCATAATTAGACAATATATGTTTTTCTTAATTTGAATTATGACGTTCTACAAAAGTATTAAAAAGAAAACATTAAATCATTAGTACGTATGATATTTTATTTAATCACTTTATTAATTTGAGTACAGATTGAAGAGTAATAATAAAAAATAAAATATCAAATTATTACTATAACATTACTGAATTTTCAAATTTAATATTCGAGCTATCCCTGAAGGTTCTGACATTCGGTGTTCATCGAATGAGCAAAGATACATGGAGTTTAATGAGTTAGGAATTACTTGCTTAGTTGTTTAAAAAGTAGTTAAACAACTAATGTGTTAGTTAGTTAGTTGGCTATGCAGTGAATAGTGATTAGTTAGGAAACAGTTAGAATAGAAGCTTTCAGAAGTTCTATATAAACAACACTATTGCATTGTAATGAACTAATTTTTTGGCCTCTTTACACTGAAATAATATCTACCTTTCCCTTCTCTTCTCTGCTGAGCCCTAGCTCATTATCAATGACAACTTAGATTCAACAATTGCACAGATTCTAACATGGTATCAGAGCTTTGAACCACGATTGTGCGTTCCACAGAAGAGATTTGTGAGATTACGAGCTCATTGACAGTTTCCAGTAACGAAGGTTGAAGTTCTACCATGGAAGCTTCAGCATTGAACACTGTGAAGTTCGATCACAATCATCCCCTGTTTATACACCCTTCAGACACCACCGGAGCACCCATTATTCCAATGCAGCTAACCGGTTTTGATAACTATTCGATATGGAGTAGGGCTATGCGCATTCAGTTGCTTGGGAAAAACAAGTTGGGGATTGTTGATGGCACATTGAAAAAGGAGGATTTCGGAGCTGATTTTCGACGTCAATGGGACCGGTGCAATGCAATTGTTCAAGGATGGATAATGAGCTCAGTAACACAGGAATTGCACACTGGAATTGGCTATGCTACAAATGCATGAACTGTTTGGGAGGTTTTGCATGAACTCTTTGACAAGGTAAATGCATCACGAGTTTACCAGTTGCATAAATCCATAGCGACTACTATACAAGGAAATGACAGTATACCTGGTTATTTTTCAAAACATCGTAATTTATGAGATGAATTTGCTAGTATAGTTCATCCGTCTTGTGATTGACCTAGATCAAGGGAGTTTAATAATCATGTTGAGAGACAAAAATTGATGCAGTTCCTAATGGGCTTGAATGAAATGTATAATCTGTCGAGGAGCTAGATTTTGATGACTGAACCTACTCCAAATCTCAACAAGGCATATGATATGCTTGTTGAGTGAGAGAGCCAATGAATTATTGGTAGTTCCACTATGCAAGGTGAAGGTGCTTATTTAACGGCTCTGTTAGCAGCAAAAGGCTTAGGTTCTCGATTGTCAATTAGAGAAGGTTTTGTATCTAGAACTTTGACTAGAGAGAGTTCAGATATTGCAGCTCACATGGCTGGGAGAGGAATACATTATCAACATAACAAAGGAAACTCTTTTCAGAAAGGTAGGAAGAATTGGAACAAAAAATGTGACTATTGTAAAATTCAAGGACATGTAGTAGATGACTGCTTTAAGGTATATGGATACCCACCTGATTGGAAATCTAAGAAGAAGGTGACATGGAATACTTCTTATAATGTTCAAGATGAGGTCCCTATACCATAACTGCATGATGGAACAAGAGAGAAGGTAAAAGCAATAGAGCCACTAATTTCAAGAGATTTACCAAGGGCTCCACAGCCGACAGGTGATCAACATGGACAGATTTTGCAGATGGTTGACCGAGATTCTCCTCAGACCAATGTGATGGCCAATATGGAAGGTATATCTCAAACTCCTAATACTAAATTAGAGAGTTTAAGATTGATAATTGATAGTGGTTATACGAACCACATGGCTCACAAGTTTAGACATAATGCATGATGTGCAAGTTGTTACAAATGAACAAAGTAGAAAAGTTTAATTACCTAACGGAGGGGTCACCTTAGTGTTACACACTGGCTGCTGTAGACTGTCAAATACAGGAGAAATACATGATGTGCTTTTTGTCCCAGAATTTCAATACAATCTCTTATTGGTATCCAAGGTTACTAGGGAAATGAACTATTTTGTGTCATTCTATCCTGGATTCTGTTTATTCCAGGACCTTACCACTGGGAAGATGATGAGGATTGGTAAAGAGGATACTGGTTTTTATCTTCTATCTCGGCCTGGACCTTCCCATAAAGAGGTTGTTGCTACTAAAATCTTGTCAGCTCAGGATGTTCAAAATACTATCATGTTATGGCACAGGATATTGGCCCATGCACCTATTCACTCAATAAAGGACATGCTTGGATTTAATCTTGAACATTGTAAATCAGTATTAAGTACCTGTGAGATTTGTCCCTTAGCTAGACATACCAGACATTTGATGGTAACAAATTTTTTCTTACAATTGTTGATGATTGCTCAAGGACCATTTGGATTTTCTTATTGAAATTCAAGACTGATGTCATTCTTTCACTTAAACAGTTTTTCCGAATGGTGCTTACTCAATTTAATGTCACA
This sequence comes from Capsicum pubescens, assembly GCA_030864215.1. Taxonomy (NCBI): domain Eukaryota; kingdom Viridiplantae; phylum Streptophyta; class Magnoliopsida; order Solanales; family Solanaceae; genus Capsicum; species Capsicum pubescens. The sequence goes on along the minus strand of CM061545.1, from coordinate 267,803,550 downwards.
GTTAAAGGTATAAGGACAGATAATGGGGGAGATTTTATCAATGAAAATTTGCAATCTTTACTTAAATAATTGGCTATTATTCACTACAGAACTTTTGTACATACCCCTCAGCAAAATGGAGTAGCTGAGAGGAACCACAAATACTTTTTTGAAGTGGCTAGAGCACTCCGGTTCCAGGGTCATATACCTCTCAAGTTTTGGGTTCATTTTATTCTTACTTCTACTTATATTGTTAACAGAATTCCTTCTAGTGAACTTGCAGGGAAATCACCTTATGAGGTCTTTTTTGGAAAGAATCCTTGTTTCTTCCATTTTAGAACATTGGGTTGTTTGTGTTTTGCTAACACACTCCCTAGAACTTACAAGTTTGCTCCAAGAGCTATAAGATCAGTTTTTATGGGATATTCTAATGTCACCAAAGGGTATGTTCTGTTTGATCTTGCTGCGTAGAAGTTTTTTGTTAATGGGGATGTGGTATTTCAGGAAAACCAATTTCCCTTCAAGGTACCCATATACTGGATGATAATCTTCAGATTTTATGTCACTCTCTCCAGGTCCTTGTGATGATGATGATTTTTATGCTCCTAGCAACATCTCCGAAACACCTACTCTGGCTTCCTCATTACCAGTTGATCTCCCCCCTTTTGATATTGTTCAAAATCCTTTACCATCTCTATCACTACTGATGCTTCTACCTCTACTTTCAATCCATACAATCTACCAAATCTTAGACGATCAACAAGGCTCACTAAGCAACCTATTTGGTTATCATATATTGTTTCCAAACCATCATCTAGCAATATCCTTTATCCTCTTGCTGACAGTGTGTCATATGCACATCTTTCTCCCTCTTATCAGAAGTATCTACATACTTTTTCTGAAGTATAAGAACCTACCTCTTATCAAGAGGCTATCAAAGATCCGAGATGGTTGGAAGCTATGTACACTGAGTTAATGGATCTTAATGATAATCATACTTGGGACCTGGTTCCCCTTCCCAAGGGTAAAGTTCCTAATGGCTGTAGATGGGTCTATAAAGTCAAGTTAAAAGCTAATGGCGATATTGAGAGATTTAAAGCTCAATTAGTTGCTAAGGGCTTTAATCAGACAACAGGTATTGATTTTCATGATACCTTTTCTCCAGTAGTTAAAATTGCTACAGTCAGGACAATTCTCTCTTTGGTTGCACAACACAATTAGTTCATTCATCAGTTAGATGTGTAGAATGCTTTTCTCCATGGTTACTTGCATGATGATGTGTATACGCAGTTGCTTGAGGGTTTTCCAAGTCAGGGGGAGAATGTTATTGTATGTAGGCTTGTCAAATCCCTTTATGGTCTTAAGAAAACAAGTAGGCAGTGGAATTTGAAATTGAGTGAGTCACTAGTGCATTCTGGTTTTACTCAGAGCAGCCTTGATCATTCTCTATTCATAAAAAAATAAGGGGTAGACATAGTTGCAATCCTTGTATATGTAGATGACATGCTTGTGTCTGGTAATAACTTGAGCCTCATAGAACATACTAAAGCTTCTCTTCAGAAAACATTTAAAATCAAGGATCTTGGTAATTTAAAATTCTTTCTTGGCATGGAATTTAGTAGATCTGCCAAAGGTATTCTTATGAATCAAAGGAAGTATGCATTGGAAATTATATCTGATTTAGGGTTAGGAAGTGCTAAACCAGCTATGACACCCCTTGAAATGAACATAAAGTTAACGACTCTGGAGTTTGATCAAGTCACAGGAGAATTAATGGATGAACATTTTGAAAACAGAGAGCAATATTAGAGGTTGATAGGCAAAATGTTGCATTTAACACTGACAAGGCCAGTCATTGTATTTTCATTTCAAACACTTAGTCAATTCCTGCAACAACCAAAAAGGTCGCATTGGGATGCAGCTGTGAGAGTAATGAATTATGTGAAGAGAGAATAAGGACTTGGAATCTTGTTAAGCAGCAAGATATCAAACTAGCTAAATGTACATTATGATGCTGACTGGTCTTCATGTCCCAATACCAGAAGGTCAGTTTCAGGCTTTTTAGTCATGGTGAATCACTATTGTCGTGGAAGTCGAAGAAACAAAATGTAGTCTCTAGAAGTTCAGCAGAAGCTGAATACACGAGCATGGCTAATGCAGTTTCAGAACTAGTATGCATCACTGTATTATTAAAGGAGCTGGGAAGTAAAATTGAGGAACCAATAATTGTGTTTAGTGACAGTAGAGCAGCATTACAGATAGCAGCCAATCCAGTATTCCATGAGAGGACTAAACACATAGAGATTGATTGCCACTTAATCAGACAAAAAATTCAAGGAGTCTTGAAAATAACAACTTGCAGACATACTTACTATGGGCTTACCTCGGTTGCAACATGAAAACTTAGTAGGCAAGCTTGATGTGTTAAATGTCTTTGCACCTACCATCTTGAGGGGGAGTAATGAGTTAGGAATTACTTGATTAAGAAGTAGTTAAACAACTAATGTGTTAGTTAGTTGGCTAAGCAGTGATTAGTGATTAGTTAGGAAACAGTTAGAATAGAAGCTTCCAGAAGTTCTATATAAATAACACTATTGCATTGTAATGAACTAATTTTTTGGCCTATTTACACTGAAATAATATCTCACTTTCTCTTCTCTTGTCTGCTGAGCCATAGCTCATTATCAAAGACAGCTTAGATTTAACAATTGCACAGATTCTAACAGAGTTTTTTGCTGCTCCTTATGACTAATAGGACCTAACATAAACTTGGGGAATATTGCTAATTACTGCTTTTGATCTTTGTAGGTTGCTTACAAGATCAAATCATTTAAATTTTAAAATAAAATTGCTATTTTTTATTTATTATTTATAGAGTGGTATTTTTCATCCCTATCAAATAAAGTAGAGGAGGAGAACTGGAAGAGAGAAAGAAATAGAGCAAAGGAATGACAAGTCTAATGAGGGAAAATGACTGACACATTGACTACCTTCAATAGACGAAAAAAATACAAGTGGTCTAACCAATCCCTAGGGAGGACCCCAACTGAAAGGCACTAGACGAACTAACAACAAGCTAGATAAAAAAAATCAGCTGGCCCTATGTGTAAAACCTTCTCGGGGGGAGAGTCTTTCTTCAATGAGAATAAAGAAAGTTTTTGGGCAAGACAAGAAAGGAACTCGCCCTTTAATTTGACACCAAGGGTTAAGAGTTGATTCTTGGCGACGATGACTTGGTGAAGGGAATATATGAGAGAATGTTCTCAAACTGGGTTACGACCAACGCAAAACTTCTTGCAAGCCAAAATAATGGAGATATATTGTTATTTTGTGCTATTATCTTCCTCAATATGGTTTATTTGGTATAAGAGTTAATGTGAATTCATGGTCAACTTTAGTCGTTATAATAATTGCCGCTAAAATAGGTATCATTTACCGGTAATAACAAAAGCCGCAATATATGACCGGTAGCTCTACCGGCAATAATAATTATCGCTAAAATTAATTACTTTTAGCTTAAAAAATATAGATATTCACCGGCACTCGATATAAATATCATCAAAGACTTTATGACAATGAATGCAACATCGTTCACTCAAATGACGCTATACTTTTAGGGTAAATACATTTGATGTATAATGCATATGTATTTTTAAGCAAAATATCAACACTGCATATGTATTTTTATGCTAAAAAACATTTTGATGTATAATCCATATGTATTTTTAAGCAAAATATCAACACTACATATGTATCTTTTGTAACTAAAATCTCACAATAAAATGTAGAACTACATAAAATACTCAAATTTATCTTTAATTCAAATTCTCATATATAATGATAATAAATGAACACATACTAAAATATATATTAGTAATGATCAAGGTGTATTTTTGAAAAGCTTAATTTTAACACTGCATATGTATTTTTAGGGTAAATACATTTGATGTATAATGCATATGTATTTTTAAGCAAAATATCAATACTGCATTTGTATTTTATAACAAAAATCTCACAATACAAAGTAGAACTTCATAAAAAACACAAGTTTATATTTAATTCAAATTCGCATTTATATTGATAATAAACGAAAACATATTAAAAAATATATTAGATATGGGTCCAGATGTATTTTTGAAAATGCTTAATCTTAACAATGCATATGTATTTTTAGGATAAAAACTTTTGATTGATACTGCATACGTATTTTTAAGCATAATATGAACACTACATTTGTATTTTTTTAACTTAATCTCACAGTAAAATATATAACTGCATAAAATACTCAAATTAAACTTTAATTCAAATCAAAATTAGACCCAATTCAAATCAGAATTAATTTCATTCATTTAAAAAATAAGGACTATTATAACCTACAATTAGAACCACTTCAAAAATAAAAATTAGTTTGTACAATCAGAACCTACATTCATACACCAGTTTTTCTAACTGTACAAAGTTAAATCCATCAATCATCATACATCAAAAACTTCAGATACACTAGTTATTCTACTTTGCCTTGCAGGCCTCAAGGGTGCTTCGACACCACTATGAGCATTAGCTTCTTGTTTTCGGATCCCATAGTCCCACAAAAGTGCAACATATCTTGTACGAAAGTGCGTTGGGGTCGAACTCAATCGCAATAACTTTGTGACCATAAGAAAGACACTCTGCATATGTAACCATAAAGAGACCACAATCCCTACAAAAACAAGGAAAAAAAATATTTATTTATAAGTAAAATATATTTTGTACAAACATTCAATTTTGGCATATGTAAATTAAAAACTTACAAGCTTCCACTCGGTTGTTCAGGCAAATTCTCTTCAAATATCACATCAAACAGATCTGAGTAATCTTTGTCTTTGTATATTGAATGATTTTGAAGATCAATTCCTTTCTTACTGCAGAAATCACAAGCTTGGAGACACAAAGGGATAATCTCAGCGAATTTCTTGATCTGAGCAAGAACAGTCGGATAAGAAAAAAATTCATATAAACAAGCATATGTATTTTAAGCAGACAAAAAATGCAACCAATACTTAAAAATACATATCAATTCTACTAAAAATACATATAGCCAATAGACAGTTCATGAGTAGTTAACACAATACTGAACAATACTTATTGGCCTATATCTTTAACTCACAACTTTGATAATATCTTTATTACCCTATTTAGAACAACACAATACTTAACAGTCAAAAAAATACATTTACAAACAAAAAAATACCCCATCCTCACTATCTTCTTCAGAATCATCAGCATAAGATTTCTGAACATCTTCTTGAATTTCTTCAACTTTCCTTTTCTTTTCGTACCGTTTTTAAATTTTTTGCTTCTTCTTCAACCCTTTTTTTTTCAAAATTTCACTGATCTTCACTGTGTCGTTGCGAAACCTCGACCTAATCTCCTTCGATCATCTAGATTTCTTCAACTGTATAGGATTTACAACAACTTTAACTATATTTTCATGAGTTAACCCAAGACTAAAAGATTGTGCTTAATCAAACTCTACATTCATATTCCGTATACCGTTATTTGTTGGTGTTTTTGATGCATGTTCATCCATTAAAACATAAAACCTTTAAAATCTTATTTTCAGTTGAATTACAGTAGGAAAAAAAAAGAACCGCTAACATGCAATATGCGATTAATAGTTATCTGAAATAGAGGAAGTAAATCATTATCACAGATCGTGCTAGAATCGTGCAAAAGGAATAAAATTTGAATTGGGAGAGATCGTTAATGGCGAAAATAAAGGAATAAAAATTTTAAATTAAGGAAAGAGAAATAAGAATGGCGTGAAAAGGGGATTTTAGCACAGTAACTTTCTTAGGGGGCAAAAAATAGGGGACCACTTAAAATAATGTTACAGATGCTACATAATGTAATTAGGATAAAGTGTTGCTATTTTTTGTAATTTAATACTTAAGTATGCTACTATAGGTAGTTTTCCCTTTACTATTTTTACTCTAGAGAAAATTTAAAGAAAACATATCTTACACCCGACCTATGATAATTCTATAATTATAAAATGATAAGCCTAAAAATTCATTGTGCTTTTCAAATTCATTATTTTACAAAAATAAAATCTCCCGAGGTAGATTTACACTTTCCGAATTTTGGTGTTAAAAAGCACTTAAACCCCAGGACGAATTTATTTTTAAAAAATTACTAACATTAGGTGTACGTGTATAGAAACTTAATTTCTTTTTTTTCTTTTTACATAAAATAAACTCCATTTCCCCTCAATTCTAATAAAAGAAACCAAATGCACACACAACAAAGAAAGAAGAAAAGAAATACTCGTAAGTAGGCAGTGGAACTGAATTGCTTCTTCGTTATTTTTTTGGTAAGTTTCAAAAATAGCAACTGTTTGGCACAAAATTCATATTTCATAACCACACTTTATAATATTATTATTTATAATCGATGTATTTGATTCACATTTATTGTATTTGCATTACTTAATAATCTGTATGTATAAAAAACATAAATACATTAGTCACATTCTAAATTTTATATTTTTTTTATTTTCAAAAAATATGATTACATTAAATACAAGCCATGAATAATCACTACAAAGAAAACTTGTTTTAGCCACGTGCAAAACCGTGGCTATGTGGTACCAAAATCGTAGCTAAATAGTTTAGCCACGGTTCATTAGCCACGGTTAAAGGTGGGTCCAACAGGGGCGTGGCGAGTAAATTAGCCACGGTTTTAACGTCCGTGGTAACCTTTCATTAGCCACGGTTTTCAGGTACATTTAGCCACGGCTATTCCATGGGTAATTTGTTCAAATTTGTGCTATCATATCAGTTTGCCACAGTTATAACCGTGGTAAAAATGCCTAGTTTTTAAGAAATATATATCTTTTTCATATAAATTAGCCACGGTTTTAACTGTCGCAAAAAAGTATCCAACTTTTTTAAAAAATATATATTTTTGCATAAATTTTCCATGATTTAATCATGACAAAAGTGCCAGATCTTTTTAAATATATATATATATATATATGATAGTCTGATACTAATTTCTAAATAATGATAGACATTCACTTACACATTAACCATTATACACAAGATTGATATTAATTGTAACATAATAATCAAAGTTCTGATATTGCTCAATATATTGGCACAAAAGATAAGGTCCAAACCTTAAATATTCATAAAAAATACCATAAATACTAATGTTAAAGAAATACCAAAATTTACTAAAGCCTAAGAAGATTACTGCTTGAGCTGCCAAGATTCATATGACTATTTCAAGACATTCCAAAAGCTTTTGAAGGAAAAACATTTCCACCTAAACCACGCACACGTCCAAAATGTTTAGATCCAAACACTTTTTCAATGGCGTCATTAGGATGAGCTAGTATCTTCAAAGGAACACCGTAACTGATAGCAAGTTCTTGATCTTTAGGTAGATGCTCCGATATTTTATCCAACAAACAAAATAGATAAATGAGATATCCTCGTACCAATAAGACTTCTCTGTAATAGAGTTGGGTATTAATTCAAGCAATTATCCATTATATATAGAGACGTATTAATTCAAGCAATTGTCCATTAAATATAGAGACGCTTCAACAACAACAAAAAATCTAGTATACTCCCACCAAGTGGGGTCTGGGGTGGGTAAAATATACGTAGTCCATACCGCTACCTCCGAAGAAGTAGAGAGGTTGTTTCCGATAGACCCCCGGCTTAAGATAAAGAATAGTCTTCAACTAGAACCGAGCTTATAATAAACTAATAAAAATAATGTTGTCATAATTATACAGATATACCAGCAAGGAATTTAATCTCAGGAATGGACAAGAATGATTAAACAAATGATGTTCAAGCAGGAAATCAACAATTGATGTCGCTAATGTACAGTTTTGAGCATGTGCCACTTATACATGGTATCATACTATCATTTACTTGCATCATCCTTACTTCACATAGACAATTTTAGTGTCACCTAATTAACTTCATCCTTGGCTTGTACACTACATAACTTTTAACCTTGTAGGAAGTTTGGAAAGTTTCCTTTATTCTTGACATACCAATAATTGTATAAGCAAGAGTTCTAACATATAAAATAAATATCCATCAAACAATAAATACGTCAGAGATAACAATCAGCCCACAACGGTATCTGTATATATGGAATGAATCAGTGAATGAGGTCATCTAGTTAAAATCTTAAGATCAGTGAATGAGCACAACTTTGGTATAATTTTTCAAACTTAAATTCGTCTCTAATTATTGACTGCACCTCATAGGGATCTATCTATCTATCATACAACAAGAATTTGACAGGACCTTTTCCTCAGTCTATTGGAAAATTGATAAAGATATCAAATTTGTAAGTAAATGTGAATAAGCATTGAACATGAATTCACTTACAAGCTAATGTCATGATAATTTGCTGATCTTTTCTTAATTTCATGACAATATCTTTGTTGGTTGTGGATTTTCTGGATCCTTAACCGACTCCATAGGAAATCTTACTCGACTGGTTTTTTTGTAATCATTCTGTGGTACTTTTTGTACCTTAATGCAAACTTTTTGTGCTACCAGATTTTGGTCCATCTCTAGACAGGCAATGCACTTCTAAACAGAGAAACAATTCACGCGGAGTTCAATCCATACTGCTTTTCTTGTGTTTATACATTATCATATCTGAATAGTTATGTTTACTAAATCTATCTGTCTTACAATCGTCTTCTGTATACATTCTATAACAACCCCATTCTGTATTATGCAGATCTTAGAATAGGGATATAGTGAAGTTCAACTCAAGGAATGTTCATTAGAATGAAGATTAAATACACCAGGCATCACAATAATAAAAATTGATTGTACTAGAAATTGATACTGCATTTCCAGTACACAAGTTTATACTCCTACATCAATTAAGTTTACTATGTTTATCAAATGACTGTGTTATTTGGTGGTTTTTGGAACAGTCCCCTATTCAAAGGGCAGCCCGGTAAACTAAAGCTCCCGCCATGAGGTAGAGAGGTTGTTCCCGATAGACCCTAGCTTAAGACAAAAACATCTCATTAAGGATAACAAACAACCCATGAACAGCAGAATAACCTGGATATAAGTGTTTGTTGAGTTTATAATTTGTAAATTCTTAGCTCCTATAAGAGCTGAAATTTAGACAAATAAAACCATTAGTTGTTAAGTAAAATATTCCACCATCGACAGAGCATGTGATTTATCCACACACCAAAAAAAATAAAAATGCAAACCACATGTTGAACCTACTCATGTACATTGCACACTCCAAATTACAGAGCAGTAACTTCTGAGTACATTGCACACTCCAAATTGCAGAGCTGTATCTATCTATTGATAGTTCTACACTGCAATAATCAGAAAAAACAAGGAACCAAAAATACTTTGTTCTGGTCTTGAACATCAAGCATCTAGTTCATGCGGAGTTTAAATAAGTCGTTCAAGCATAAAATGCTTAACATTGACGAAAGTAATTGATCAAACAAAACCTTTGAGCTAAGCATCTGTAAGGGCCAAAACAACCTAAAGAACTTTGCACATAGGTACAGTTTGGTATGTTATCTTCTGCAATGTGTCTTATTCAGTACATGAAGTAACGTGAATTCGTGGTCAACTTTAATCATTATAATAATTTCCACTAAAATAGGTCCGATTTATCGATAATAAGAAAACCCGCAAAATATGGTAGCTTTATCAGTAATTTATCGCTATATAAATGTCGTTGAAATTAATTACTTTTAGCGCCAATAATATAAGCATTTACGAAACATTCAATATAAATGCCACTTAACACTTTAACAACATTAAATGCAATGACCTTAACTTAAATGACATTAAATATTTTTGTTGTAATATTTATTGCCGCAAAATATCTCTTTTGTTGTAGTTGGTAGTCAGTAACCACCATAAACCTTGCACGACATATGATAATATACAAACAAGCATACAACGATTTTCTTTTGAGATTTGTAATATCTAGATACATGTTAAAGAAGAGAGAAACACCATTCAAGATTTCAAGGATAACAAATACATGTTAAATGTTAGAGAAGAGAGCAACACTATTTAAGGATAACATCAACATGACAATGGACAAATAACATAACACATATAATTAACATTACTGGGTTCAAATGAATCATAACCGATGATAAAATATTAAATAACGACTCAAACAACACACACTAACATCATGCAAACGATAAAATCAACATGACAATGGAATGACAACATGGCACATAACAAAACTTATAGGGTTCGAATGAATCATAACAGATGATGAACATCATCGGATGACTCAAATTAGATATTTGTTATAAAAAGTATTTTAGTGTTTTTTTTCTGATAATTGAACAAAATTAAATCATTATGTTTATGTTACAAAACATAATTATGTGCTTTTGGTACAATAAAAAAAGAATTTAGATTTTATGCATTGTCAGTTTACAAAATATTTTACACTATCAGGTAAATTTGACTTGCTATTGCAGGTTATTTAATTTTATTTTTTTTATGTAAATAGTTGGATAACCTGCAATAACAGATCAAGCTAACTGATAGTGCAAAATATTTTATTCACTAACTCTGCACAGAACTTAAACGCAAAAATGATTATCCTAAAATGATTAATCGGGGCACAAAGCCACTAACACTTAAAAAGTTGACCAATTTTTTTTTTTAAATTGTTTTCTTCTTACAAGGACTTTGTTTAATTATTCTTATTTTTTATGGTAGGATTTGGATTTTCAATCCTTTTAGTTCCTCTTCCAGTAACTTTACCTTGACGTACATTATTTTGCTTTTGTAAAGTAAGTAGGATTTTCAATCTGTGTGTATTTTACATTGAATTTATTTATATCCGTGACCTCCCTCGCTAATTATGCGATTACAGCGACAATGAATTGAGTCAATAAAATTCAGGTATGCATATTATTTCACGCACAGTAGCGGGGTAGTCATTTAAACTGTCGGTGTATATTGGTCAAGCCTTTTTTCTATTGTATGCGTTGTCCAGTATTATGCCAAGTATGTATCGTAAGTGCAGTTTAATAGTGAAAATTTTTTGTAAATTTTTTCATTAGATTATGTAACTTACGTATGTATTGTTGTTTGGTTGAAAGTAAGTTATCTTGAAATTAACTATGCAAGATTAGGTATTCCACCCCTAAGGTGGGATTAATAACACTACAATTACGAAATAAGTTATCTCATGCATTTTATCTCAATCAAATATGGGATAAATTGATCCTACCATTAAACTCAATATTAATTATCTCTAATCCCTTATGCCAAACGAGCCCATACACTAATCATAGTGCTGACTGTACTCTACTACTTTCCATTTTTACCATAGATTATTGGAATTCCTGTAGAATATTATTGCAATGGTCAAATCATTGTTTTTATGAAGTCAACAATCTAATGCTCTTTATCATGGTTAGTATTAAAATATATTCTCTTAATAATATTTCCTTAATAGGACCACTAAAATAGGTCTTATTTAACGGTAGCTTTACCAACAATTTATCACTAAATAAAAAGTCGTTGAAAGTAATTATTTTTGGTGCTAATAATATGAGCATTTACCTGCACTTGATATAACTGCCACTAAAGACGTTAACGCCATGCAATGACCTTAACATAAATGCCGTTAAATATTTTTGTGGAAATATTTATTTACGCTAAATATCTCTTTTGTTGTAATGGTAGCCAGTGGTAGCTACTGTATACCTAGCACGACATATGATAATATACAAATGGGCATCTATCGATTTTCTTTTGAAGATGTGTAGTATCTAGATATATGTTGTTAAAGAAGAGAGCAACACCAATCAAGTATAAAATCAATATAACAATAAACTAATAACATAACATATATATATAACTAATATTAATGGGTTCGAATGAACCATAACTGATGATAGAACATCATAAGATGACTCAAACGACGCATTGAAACCATTCAAACGACAAAAACAACACGACTATGGACTGATAACATGACTCAAACGACACACTAACACCATTCAAATGATAAAATCAATATGACAATGGACAGACAACATAACACAATAACTAAACTTGTAGGGTTCGAACGAACCATTAGACTAATGATAAGAAAATGGACAGACAACATAACACGATAAACCTAGATGCGCGCTTATTACTCATGCGCCTTCCACAACACGCGACTTAGGAACGATAGTTGAACTAGTAGGAGACAGCTGAAGAAGTAGATCCACCAGCCCTAATTAGGAAAGGGTGCACCAACATTGGGTCCACGTGAAGAACTTGCCCCATCACCACTAGTTGGAGACAAGGCAATTCCAAGGGAGAGAAGTGGGAGTGGAGCATCACTCCCCATTTGTTGAAGTTCTGCCTCGAATTCAACTTTTCGCTTTTGAGCTTCCAATGACTCCTTCAATTGTTCAAGTTGGGAGAGGCTAAGTCCTTCAATAATCGGAGATTCGTAAACAGATTCATAGGCTCCCCTCCTAGATTCAAGTAGGGATTCCCCTACAGCTCTCTCCTTCCGGAGAGACTCCTGCAATTCCATGTCCTCCTTATTGAGCCCACGTTGACCAGAGTTTCGATGAGCCATGATTAGTTAGTTATGGAGATCATCATCATTTGGTGGAGGGAGGTCCCTCCCTAGGAACCTATCCACCAGCGACTCCACTGAAGGGTGTCCAAAGGAGTAAACTTTGTTGGCCTTGCCTGGAGAAAATACCACAATGGCAATTTCAGCACCACATAGCGTACAAAGTTCACTAGCCTTTTTGAATAGGCTAGCACGACACATAGAGAAAGTAACTTGCATGTTACTCTCATTTTTCATTTTCACTATTTCGACCTTTTTTCGACCCTTGCTCAGTCTTGCCATGGCTAAATTAAAACTACTCAATATTTGTGAAACCAAGAAGTAGTAGTTGTGATTTTTTATCTCAACACCAAGAGCTTTTATATTAGAAATTTCAATATTTTGTTTCACCTTTTTAGGAAAATAAATTAAAATTACTTGGAGAGCCTATAAATTTATGTTTTTTCTTTTTTTTTGTAAAAGATTTGAATGGAACCAGCTTTCGCCTCTATTCTTTGTGTCGTTAGCGCTAATCGAATCCTTAATGACCATAATTCATAATTAGACAATATATGTTTTTCTTAATTTGAATTATGACGTTCTACAAAAGTATTAAAAAGAAAACATTACATCATTAGTACGTATGATATTTTATTTAATCACTTTATTAATTTGAGTACACATTGAAGAGTAATAATAAAAAATATAATATCAAATTATTACTATAACATTTCTGAATTTTCAAATTTAATATTCGAGCTATCCCTGAAGGTTCTGACATTCGGTGTTCATCGAACGAGCAAAGATACATGACATTTTTCTTTTATATAAGTTTTATTCGTTCATCCACGATTATTACTTATTAGTTGATATGTACAATCACTTCAATTATTAGTTAACCATAAAATTAACATGGTTTGGTATTACAAGCACCGATTATGTGAATAAGTTTGTCTTTTCCTCGTGCGGATTGGAGTAAACATACTGTAGTAGGGAAAGGTTGTATTTCTCCCAAACCTACTAAAAACAATTGTTCATTCTGACATACTGCGATTAAAGAAGCAACTTTCTTATAAATTGAAAATACATATTTAATAGAAACAAAGGTTAATAACCTCTGAAATCAAATTATTTGTGGTTTGTTAATATATGAATGCATGTTTACGATTCAAAAAGAACTGATCATTTTGTTTACAAATTTGATCATGTCTTTGAAAGCTTGCCAAGCTAGTTACCAGAAAATGGTGTCAGCTTGTTGTCTGACGACTCCCAAGCACCGGTAAGCTTAGAATGCGAGATTGTTTGTAACTTGTTCATTAGCAAGTGAATTAAGATGGAGTTAAATGAGTTACAAATTACTTGATTAGTTGATTAAGAAGTAGTTAAACAACTAATGTGTTAGTTAGTTGGCTATGCAGTGATTAGTGATTAGTTAGGAAACTGTTAGAATAGAAGCTTTCAGAAGTTCTATCTAAACAACACTATTGCATTGTAATGAACTAATTTTTGGCCTCTTTACACTGAAATTATATCTCCCTTTCTCTTCTCTTCTCTACTGAGCCCTAGCTCATTATCAATGACAGCTTAGATTGAACAATTGCACAGATTCTAACATAGTATCAGAGCTTTGAACCACGATTGCGTGTTCCACGGAAGAGATTTGTGAGATTACGAACTCATTGACAGTTTTCAGTAACAAAGGTTGAAGTTCTACCATGGAAGCTTCAACATTGAACACTGTGAAGTTCGATCACAATCATCCCCTATTTTTACACCCTTCAGACACCACCGGAGCGCCCATTATTCCGATGCAGCTAATCGGTTTCGATAACTATTCGATATGGAGTAGGGCTATGCGCATTCAGTTGCTTGGGAAAAACAAGTTGGGGATTGTTGATGGAACATTGTAAAAGGAGGATTTCGGAGCTGATTTTCGACGTCAATGGGACCGGTGCAATGCAATTATTCAAGGATGGATAATGAGCTCAGTAACACAGGAATTGCACACTGGAATTGTCTACACTACTAAAGGATGAACTGTTTGGGAGGATTTGCATGAACGCTTTGACAAGGTAAATTCATCACGAGTTTACTAGTTGCATAAAGCCATAACAACTACTATACAAGGAAATGATAGTATACCTAGTTATTTTTCAAAACATCGTAATTTATGGGATGAATTTGCAAGTATAGTTCCTTCGTCTTGTGATAGCCCTAGATCCAGGGAGTTTAATAATCATGTTGAGAGACAAAAATTGATGCAGTTCCGAATGGGCTTTAATGAAATGTATAATCTGTCGAGGAGCTAGATTTTGATGACTGAACCTACTCCAAATCTCAACAAGGCATATGCTATGCTTGTTGAGCGAGAGAGCCAACAACATATTGGTAGTTCCGCTATGCAAGGTGAAGGTGCTTATTTAACGGCTCTGTTAGCAGCAAAAGGCTTAGGTTCTCGATTGTCAATTGGAGAAGGTTTTGTATCTAGAACTTTGACTAGAGAGAGTTCAGATATTGCAACTCACATGGATGGGAGAGGAATACATTATCAACATAACAAAGGAAACTCTTTTTAGAATGGCAGGAAGAATTGGAACAAAAAATGTGACTATTGTAAAATGCAAGGACATGTGGTAGATGACGGCTTTAAGCTACATGGATACCCACCTGATTGGAAATCTAAGAAGAAGGTGGCATGGAATACTTCTTATAATGTTCAAGATGAGGTCCCTATACCACAACTGCATGATGGAACAAGAGAGAAGGGAAAAGCAATAGAGCCACTAATTTCCAGAGATTTACCAAGGGCTCCACAGCCGACAAGTGATCAACATGGACAGATTTTGCAGATGCTTGACCGAGATTCTCCTCAGACCAATATAATGGCCAATATTGCAGGTATATATCAAACTCCTAGTACTAAATTAGAGAGTTTAAGATGGATAATTGATAGTGGTGCTACAAACCACATGGCTCACAAGTTTAGACATAATGCATGATGTGCAAGTTGTTATAAATGAACAAAGTAGAAAAGTTTAATTACTTAATGGAGGGGTCACCTTAGTGTCACACACTGGCTGTTGTAGACTGTCAAATACAGGAGAAATACATGATGTGCTTTTTGTCCCAGAATTTCAATACAATCTCTTATCGGTATCCAAGGTTACCAGGGAAATGAACTGTTTTGTGTCATTCTATCCTGGATTCTATTTGTTCCAGGACCTTACCACTGGGAAGATAATGAGGATTGGTAAAGAGGATACTGGTTTTTATCTTCTAGCTCGGCCTGGACCTTCCCCTAAAGAGGTTGTTGCTACTAAAATCTTGTCAGCTCAGGATGTTCAAAATACTATCATGTTATGGCACAGGAGATTGGCTCATGCACCTGTTCACTCAATAAAGGACATGATTGGATTTAATCTTGAACATTGTAAATCAGTATTAAGCACCTGTGAGATTTGTCCCTTAGCTAGACATACCAAACTCCCTTTTTCGATTAGTTCTACTAGGTCTAGTAAAGTGTTTGATATGATACATGTGGATATATGGGGACCTTATCATACTCAGACATTTGATGGTAACAAATTTTTTCTTTCAATTGTTGATGATTGTTCAAGGACCATTTGGATTTTCTTGTTGAAATTCAAGACTGATGTCTTTCTTTCACTTAAATAGTTTTTTCGAATGGTGCTTACTCAATTTAATGTCACAGTTAAAGTTATAAGGACAGATAATGGGGGAGATTTTATCAATGAAAATTTGCAATCTTTACTTAATGAATTGGCTATTATTCACTACAGAACTTGTGTACATACCCCTCAGCAAAATAGAGTAGCTAAGAGGAAGCACAAACACTTGCTTGAAGTGGCTAGAGCACTCCGGTTCCAGGGTCATATACCTCTCAAGTTTTGGGGTCATTGTATTCTTACTGGTTCTTATATTGTTAACAGAATTCCTTCAAGTTAACTTGCAGGAAAATCACCTTATAAGGTCTTTTTTGGAAAGAAACCTAGTTTCTTCCATTTTTGAACATTCCAATGTTTGTGTTTTGTTAACACACTACCTAGAACTTACAAGTTTGCTCCAAGAGTTGTAAGATCAGTTTTTATGGGATATTCTAATGTCACCAAAGGGTATGTTCTGTTTGATCTTGATGCGTAGAAGTTTTTTGTTAATGGGGATGCGGTATTTCAGGAAAACCAATTTCCCTTCAAGGTACCCATACAGTGGATGATAATCTTCAGATTTTATGTCACTCTCTCCAGGTCCTTGTGATGATGATGATTTTTATGCTCCTAGCAACATCTCCGAAACACCTACTCTAGCTTCCTTATTACCAGTTGATCTCCCACCTTCTGATATTGTTCAAAATCCTTTACCATCTCTATCCATACTGATGCTTCTACCTCTACTTTCAATCCATACAATCTACCAAATCTTAGACGATCAAAGAGGCTCACTAAGCAACTTATTTGGTTATCAGATTTTGTTTCCAAACCGTCATCTAGCAATGTCCTTTATTCTCTTGCTGACAGTGTGTCATATGCACATCTTTCTCCCTCTTATAAGAAGTATCTACATAGTTTTTCTGCAGTATAAGAACCTACCTCTTATCAAGAGGCTATCAAAGATCCGAGATGGTTGGAAGCTATGTACACTGTGTTAAAGGATCTTAATGATAATCATACTTGGGACTTGGTTCCCCTTCCTAAGGGTAAAGTTCCTATTGGCTGCAGATGGGTCTATAAAGTCAAGTTAAAATCTAATGGCGATATTGAGAGATTTAAAGCTCAATTTGTTGCTAAGGGCTTTAATCAGACAACAGGTATTGATTTTCATGATACCTTTTCTCCAGTAGTTAAAATTGCTACAGTCAGGACAGTTCTCTCTTTGGTTGCACAACACAATTAGTTCATTCATCAGTTAGATGTGTACAATGCTTTTCTCCATGGTGACATGTATGATGAGGTATATAAGCAGTTGCTTGAGGGATTTCTAAGTCAGGGGGAGAATGGTATTGTATGTAGACTGTTCAAATCCCTCTATGGTCTTAAGAAAACAAGTAGGCAGTGTAATTTGAAATTGAGTGAGTCACTAGTGCATTCTGGTTTTACTCAAAGCAGCCTTGATCATTCTATATTCATAAAAAAACAAGGGTTAGACATAGTTGCAATCCTTGTGTATGTAGATGACATGCTTGTGACTGGTAATAGCTTGAGCCTCATAGAACATACTAAAGCTTCTCTTCAGAAAGCATTTAAAATCAAGGATCTTGGTAATTTAAAATTCTTTCTTGGCATGGAATTTAGTAGATCTGCCAAAGGTATTCTTATGAATCAAAGGAAGTATGCATTGGAAATTATATCTGATTTAGGGTTAGGAAGTGATAAACCATCTATGACACCCCTTGAAATGAACATGAAGTTAACGACACTGGAGGCAAGCTTGGTGTGTTAAATGTCTTTGCACCCACCAGCTTGAGGGGGAGTAATAAGTTAGGAATTACTTGATTAAGAAGTAGTTAAACAACTAATGTGTTAGTTAGTTGGCTATGCAGTGATTAGAGATTAGCTAGGAAACAGTTAGAATAGAAGCTTCCAGAAGTTCTATATAAACAACACTATTGGATTGTAATGAACTAATTTTTTGGCCTCTTTACACTGAAATAATATCTCACTTTCTCTTCTCTTCTCTGCTAAGCCATAGCTCATTATCAATGACAGATTAGATTGAACAATTGCACAGATTCTAACAGAGTTTTTTGCTGCTCCTTATGACTAATAGGACCTAGCTTCCACTTGGGGTATATTGCTAATTACTATTCTTGATCTTTGTAGGTTGCTTCCAAGCTCAAATTATTTAAATTTTAAAATAAAATTACTATTTTTTTGTTATTTATAGAGTGGTATTTTTCATCCCTATCAAATAAAGTAGAGGAGGAGAACTGGAAGAGAGAAAGAAAAAGAGCAAAGGAATGACAAGTCTAATGGGGGAAAATGACTGACACATTGACTACCTTCGATAGACGAAAAAAATTCAAGTGGGCTAACCAATCCCTAGGGCGGACCCCAACTGAAAGGAACTAGACAAACTAACGGCAAGCTAGATAAAAAAAATCAACTGGCCCTATGTGTAGAACCTTCTCGGGGGGGAGAGTCTTTCTTCAATGAGAATAAAAAAAGTTTTTGGGCAAGACAAGAAAGGAACTCGCCCTTTAATTTGACACCAAGGGTTAAGAGTTGATTGTTGGCGACGATGACTTGGTGAAGGGAATATATGAGAGAATGTTCTCAAACTGGGTTACGACCAACGCAAAACTTCTTGCAAGCCAAAATAATGGAGATATATTGTTATTTTTTGCTATTATCTTCCTCAATATGGTTTATTTGGTATAAGAATTAATGTGAATTCATGGTCAACTTTAGTCGTTATAATAATTGCCGCTAAAATAGGTATCATTTACCGGTAATAATAAAAGCCGCAATATATGACCGGTAGCTTTACCGGCAATAATAATTATCGCAAAAAGTAATTACTTTTATCTTAAAAAATATAGATATTCACCGGCACTCGATATAAATATCATCAAAGACTTTATGACAATGAATGCAACGTCGTTCACTCAAATGACGCTATATGTTTAGGGTAAATACATTTGATGTATAATGCATATATATTTTTATGCAAAATATCAACACTGAATATGTATTTTTATGCTAAAAAATATATTTGATGTATAATCCATATGTATTTTTAAGCAAAATATCAACACTACATATGTATGTTTTGTAACTAAAATCTCACAATAAAATGTAGAACTACATAATAAAACTCAAATTTATCTTTAATTCAAATTCTCATTTATAATGATAATAAATGAACACATATTAAAATATATATTAGTTATGATCAAGGTGTATTTTTGAAATGCTTAATTTTAACACTGCATATGTATTTTTAGGGTAAATACATTTGATGTATAATGCATATGTATTTTTAAGCAAAATATCAATACTGCATATGTATTTTATAACTAAAATCTCACAATACAAAGTAGAACTTCATAAAAAAACACAAGTTTATATTTAATTCAAATTCGCATATATATTGATAATAAATGAAAACATATTAAAAAATATATTAGATATGGGTCCAGATGTATTTTTGAAAATGTTTAATCTTAACACTGCATATGTATTTTTAGGATAAAAACTTTTGATTGATACTGCATACGTATTTTTAAGCATAATATGAACACTACATTTGTATTTTTTTAAACTAAATCTCACAGTAAAATATATAACTGCATAAAATACTCAAATTGAACTTTAATTCAAATCAAAATTAGACCCAATTCAAATAGGAATTAATTTCATTCAGTTAAAAAATAAGTACTATTATAACCTACAATTAGAACCACTTCAAACATAAAAATTAGTTTGTACAATCAGAACCTACATTCATACACCAGTTTCTCTAACTGTACAAAGTTAAATCCATCAATCATCATACATCAAAAACTTCAGATACACTAGTTATTCTACTTTTCCTTGCATTCCTCAAGGGTGCTTCGACACCACTATGAGCATTTGCTTCTTGTTTTCGGATCCCATAGTCCCACAAAAGTGCAACATATCTTGTACGGAAGTGCGTTGGGGTCAAACTCAATCGCAATAACTTTGTGACCATAAGAATGACACTCTGCATATATAACCGTAAAGAGACCACAATCCCTACAAAAACAAGGAAAAAATATTTATTTATAAGTAAAATATATTTTGTACAAACATTCAATTTTGGTATATGTAAATTAAAAACTTACAAGCTTCCACTCGGTTGTTGAGGCAAATTCTCTTCAAATGTCACATCAAACAGATCTGAGTAATCTTTGTCTTTGTATCTTGAATGATTTTGAAGATCAATTCCTTTCTTATTGTAGAAATCACAATCTTAGAGACACAAAGGGATAATTTCAGCTAATTTCTTGATCTGAGCAAGAACAGTCGGATAAGAAAAAAAATCATATAAACAAGCATATGTATTTTAAGCAGACAATGATTGCAACCAATACTGAAAAATACATATCAATTCTACTAAAAATACATATAGCCAATAGACAGTTCATGAGTAGTTAACACAATACTTAACAGTACTTATTGGCCTATATCTTTAACTCACAACTATGATAATATCTTTATTACCCTATTTAGAACAACACAATACTTAACAGTCAAAAAAATACATTTACAAACAAAAAAAATACCCCATCCTTACTATCTTCTTCAGAATCATCAGCATAAGATTTATGAACATCGTCTTCAATTTCTTCAACTTTCCTTTTCTTTTCGTACCGTTTTTAATTTTTTTGCTCCTTCTTCAACCCTTTTTTTTTTCAAAATTTCACTGATCTTCACTGTGTCGTTGCGAAACTTCGACCTAATCTCCTTCGATCTCCCAGATTTCTTCAACTGTATAGGATTTACAACAACTTTAACTAAATCTTCATGAGTTAACCCAAGACTAAAAGATTGTGCTTAATCAAACTCTACATACATATTCCGTATACAGTTATTTGTTGGTGTTTTTGCTGTATGTTCATCCATTAAAACATAAAACCCTTAAAATTTGATTTTCAGTTGAATTGCAGTAGGAAAAAAAAAAGAACCGCTAGCATGCAATATGCAATTAATAGTTATCTGAAATAGAGGAAGTAAATCATTATCACAGATCGTGCTAGAATTGTGCAAAAGGAATAAAATTTGAAGTGGGAGAGATCGTTAATGGCGAAAGAAAAGGAATAAAAAATTTAAATTAAGGAAAGAGAAATAAGAATGGCGTGAAAAGGGGATTTTAGCACAGTAACTTTCTTAGGTGGCAAAAAATAGGGGACCACTTAAAATAATGTTACAGATGCTACATAATGTAATTAGGATAAAGTGTTGCTATTTTTTGTAATTTAATACTTAAGTATGCTACTATAGGTAGTTTTCCCTTTACTATTTTTACTCTCGAGAAAATATAAAGAAACCATATCTTACACCCGACCCATGATATATCTATAATTATAAAATGATAAGCCTAAAAATTCATGGTGCTTTTCAAATTCATTTTTTCACAAAAAGAAAATCTCCGGAGGTGGATTTACACTTTCCGAATTTTGGTGTTAAAAAGCACTTAAACCCCAGGACGAATTTATTTTTAAAAAATTACTAACATTAGGTGTATGTGGATAGAAACTTAATTTCTTTTTAAAAAAAATAAAATAAAATAAAATCCATTTCCCCTCAATTCTAATAAAAGAAACCAAATGCACACACAACAAAGAAAGAAGAAAAGAAATACTCGTAAGTAGGCAGTGGAACTGAATTGCTTCTTCGTTATTTTTTTGGTAAGTTTCAAAAATAGCAACAGTTTGGCACAATATTCATATTTCATAACCACACTTAATAATATTATTATTTAAAATCGATGTATTTGATTCACATTTATTGTATTTGCATTACTTAATAATCTGTATGTATAAAGAACATAAATACATTAGTCACATTTTAAATTTTATATTTTTTTTATTTAAAAAAAATATGATTACATTAAATACAAGCCATGAATAATCACTACAAAAAAAATGTGTTTTAGCCACGTGCAAAACCGTGGCTATATGGTTCCAAAATCGTAGCAAAATAGTTTAACCACGGTTCATTAGCCATGGTTAAAGGTGGGTCCAACAGGGGCGTGGCGAGTAAATTAGTCACGGTTTTAACGTCCCTGGTAACATTTCATTAGCCACGGTTTTCAGGTACATTTAGCCACGGCCATTCCATGGGTAATTTGTTCAAATTTTGTGCTATCATATCAGTTTGCCACCGTTATAACCGTGGCAAAAATGCCTAGTTTTTAAGAAATATATATTTCATTCATATAAATTAGCCACGGTTTTAACCGTGGCAAAAAAGTATCCAACTTTTTTAAAAAATATATATTTTTGCATAAATTTGTCATGATTTAATCATGACAAAAGTGCCAGCTCTTTTTAAATATACATATATATATATATATATGATAGTCTGATACTAATTTCTAAATAATGATAGACATTCACTTACACAGTAACCATTATACACAAGATTGATATTAATTGTAACATAATAATCAAAGTTCTGATATTGTTCAATATATTGGGACAAAAGATAAGGTCCAAACCTTAAATATTCATAAAAAATACCATAAATACTAATGTCAAAGAAACACCAAAATATACTAAAGCCTAAGAAGATTATTGCTTGAGCTACCAAGATTCACATGACTATTTCTAGACATTCCAAAAGCTTTTGAAGGACAAACATTTCCACCTAAACCACGCACACGTCTAGAATGTTTAGATCCAAACACTTTTTCAATGGCGTCATTAGGATGAGCTAGTATCTTCAAAGGAACACCGTAACTGATAGCAAGTTCCTAATCATTAGGTAGATGCTCTGATATTTTATCCAACAAGTAAAATAGATAAATGAGATATCCTCGTACCAATAAGACTTCTCTGTAATAGAGTTGGGTATTAATTTAAGTAATTGTCCATTATATATAGAGATGTATTAATTCAAGCAATTGTCCATTAAATATAGAGATGCTTCAACAACAACAAAAAATCTAGTATACTCCCACCAAGTGGGGTCAGGGGTGGATAAAATGTAGGCAGTCCATACCGCTACCTTCGAAGAAGTGGAGAGGTTGTTTCCGATAGACCCCCGTCTCAAGATAAAGAATAGTCTTCAACTAGAACCGAGCTTATAAAAAAACTAATAACAATAATGTTGTCATAATTATACAGATATACTAGCAAGGAATTTAATATCAGGAATGGCCAAGAATGATTAAACAAATGATGTTCAAGCAGGCAATCAACAATTGATGTCGCTAATGTACAGTTTAGAGCATGTGCCACTTATACATGGTCTCATACTATCATTTACTTGCATCATCCTTACTTCACATAGACAATTTTAGAGTCATCTAATTAACTTCATCCTTGCCTTGTACACTACATAACTTTTAACCTTGTAGGAAGTTTGGAAAGTTTCCTTTATTCATTACATACCAATAATTGTATAAGCAAGAGTTATAACATATAAAATAAATATCCATCAAACAATAAATACGTCAGAGATAACAATCATCCTACAACGGTATCTGTATATATGGAATGAATCAGTGAATGAGGTCATCTTTTTAAGATCTTAAGATCAGTGAATGAGCACTACTTTGGTATGATTTTTCAAACCTAAATTCGATTCTAATTATTGACTGCACCTCATAGGGATCTATCTATCTATCATACAATAAGGATTTGACAGGACCTTTTCCTCAGTCTATTGGAAAATTGACAAAGCTATCAAATTTGTAAGTAAATGTGAATAAGCATTGAACATGAATTCACTTACAAGCTAATCTCATGATAATTTGCTGATCTTTTCATAATTTCATGAAAATATCTTTGTTGGTTGTGGATTTTCTGGATCCTTAACCGAATCCATAGGAAATCTTACTCGACTGATTTTTTTGTAATCATTCTGTGGTACTTTTTGTACCTTAATGCAAACTTTTTGTGCTACCAGATTTTGGTCCATCTCTAGACAGGCAATGCACTTCTAAACAGAGAAACAGTTCACGAGGAGTTCAATCCATACTATTTTTCTTGTGTTTATACATTATCATATCTGAATAGTTATGTTTACTAAATCTATCTGTCTTCCAATCGTCTTCTGTATACATTCTTTAACAACCCCATTTTGTATTATGCAGATCTTAGAACAGGGATACAGTGAAGTTCAACTCAAGGAATGTTCATTAGAATGAAGATTACATACACCAGGCGTCACAATAATAAAAATTGATTGTACTAGAAATTGATACTGCATTTCCAGTACACAAGTTTATACTCCTTCTACTTCAATTAAGTTGACTATGATTATCAAATGACTGTGTTATTTGGTGGTTTTTGAAACAGGACACTATTCAAAGGGTAGCCCGGTAAACTAAAGCTCCCTCCATGAGGTAGAGAGGTTGTTCCCGATAGACCCCGGCTTAAAACAAAAACAGCTCATTAAGGATAACAAACAAACTATGAACAACAGAATAACCTGGATATAAGTGTTTGTTGAGTTTATAATTTGTAAATTCTTAGCTCCTGTAAGAGCTGAAATTCAGACAAATAAAATCTTTAGTTGTTAAGTAAAATATGCCACCATCGACGGAGCATGTGATTTATCCACACACCAAAAAAAAAATGTAAATCACATGTTCAACCTACTCATGTACATTGCACACTCCAAATTACCGAGAAGTAACTTCTGAGTACATTAGACACTCCAAATTACAGAGCAGTATTTATATATTGATAGTTCTACACTGCAATATTCAGAAAAAACAAGGAACCAAATATACTTTGTTCTGGTCTTGAACATCAAGCATCTAGTTCATGCGGAGTTTAAATAAGACGTTCAAGCATAAAATGCTTAACATTGGCGAAAGGAATTGATCAAAAAAAACCTTTGAGCTAAGCATCTGTAAGGGCCAAAACAGCCTAAAGAACTTTGCACATAGGTACAGTTTGGTATGTTATCTTCCGCAATGTGGCTTATTCAGTACATGAAGTAACGTGAATTCGTGGTCAACTTTAATCATTATAATAATTTCCACTAAAATAGGTCCGATTTATTGATAATAAGAAAACCCGTAAAATATGGTAGCTTTATCAGTAATTTATCGCTAAATAAATGTCGTTGAAAGTAATTTCTTTTAGCGCCAATAATATAAGCATTTACGAAACATTCAATATAAATGTCACTAAACACTTTAACAACATTAAATGCAATGACCTTAACTTAAATGACATTAAATATTTTTTTTATAATATTTATTGCCACAAAATATCTCTTTTGTTGTAGTTGGTAGTCAGTAACCACCATATACCTAGCACGACATATGATAATATACAAACAAGCATACAACGATTTTCTTTTATGATTTGTAATATCCAGATACATGTTAAAGAAGAGAGCAACACCATTCAAGATTTCAAGGATAACAAATACATGTTAAATGTTAGAGAAGAGAGAAACACTATTTAAGGATAACATCAACATGACAATGGACAGATAACATAACACATATAATTAACATTACTGGGTTCAAATGAATCATAACCGATGATAAAATATTAAATAACGACTCAACCAACATACACTAACATCATGCAAACGATAAAATCAACATGACAATGGACTGGCAACATGGCACATAACTAAACTTATAGGGTTCGAATGAATCATAACAGATAATGAACATCATCGGATGACTCATATCAGATATTTGTTATAAAAAGTATTTTAGTGTTTTTTTTGTGATAATTGAACAAAATTAAATCATTATGTTTATGTTACAAAACATAATTATGTGCTTTTGGTACAATAAAAAAAGAATTTAGATTTTGTGCATTGTCAGTTTACAAAATATTTTACACTATCATGTAAATTTGACTTGCTATTGCAGGTTATTTTTTTTATTTTTTTTTATGTAAATAGTTGGATAACCTGCAATAACAGATCAAGCTAACTGATAGTGCAAAATATTTTATTCACTAACTCTGCACAGAACTTAAACGCATAAAGAAAATGATTATCCTAAAATGATTAATCGGGGCACAAAGCCACTAACACTTAAAAAGTTGACCAACTTTTTTTTTTAAATTGTTTTCTTCTTACAAGGACTTTGTTTAATTATTCTTATTTTTTATGGTAGGATTTGGATTTTCAATCCTTTTAGTTCCTCTTCCAGTAACTTTACCTTGACGTACATTATTTTGCTTTTGTAAAGTAAGTAGGATTTTCAATCTGTGTGTATTTTACGTTGAAGTTATCTAAATTTGTGACCTCCCTCGCTAATTACAAGATTACAGCGACCATGAATTGAGTCAATAAAATTCAGGTATGCATATTATTTCACGCACAATAGCAGGGTAGTCATTTAAACTGTCGGTGTATATTGGTCAAGCCTTTTTTCTATTGTATGCGTTGTCCATTATTATGCCAAGTGTGCATCGTAAGTGCAGTTTAATAGTAGGAAATTTTTGTAAATTTTTTCATTAGATTATGTGACTTACGTATGTATTGTTGTTTGGTTGAAAGTAAGTTATCTTGAAGTTAACTATGCAAGATTATGTATTCCACCCCTAAGGTGGGATTAATAACACTACAATTACGGAATAAGTTATCTCGTGCATTTTATCTCAATCAAATATGGGATAAATTTATCCTACCATTAAACCCAATATTAATTATCTCTAATCCCTTATACCAAACGAGCCCATACACTAATCATAGTGCTGACTGTACTCTACTACTTTCCATTTTTACCATAGATTTTTGGAATTCCTGTAGAATATTATTGCAATGGTCAAATCATTGTTTTTATCTAGTCAACAATCTAATGCTCTTTATCATGGTTAGTATTAAAATATATTCTCTTAATAATATTTCCTTATTAGGACCACTAAAATAGGTCTTATATAACGGTAGCTTTACTAGCAATTTATCGCTAAATAAAAAGTCGTTGAAAGTAATTATTTTTGGTACTAATAATATGAGCATTTACCTGCACTTGATATAACTGCCACTAAAGACGTTAACGCCATGCAATGACCTTAACATAAATGCCGTTAAATATTTTTGTGGAAATATTTATTTATGCTAAATATCTCTTTCGTTGTAATGGTAGCCAGTAGTAGCCACCGTATACCTAGCACGACATATGATAATATACAAACGGGCATCTATCAATTTTCTTTTGAAGATGTGTAGTATTTAGATATATGATGTTAAAGAAGAGAGCAACACCAATCAAGTATAAAATCAATATAACAATAAACTAATAACATAACATATATATATAACTAATATTAATGGGTTCGAATGAACCATAACTGATGATAGAACATCATAAGATGACTCAAACGATTCACTGACACCATTCAAACGACAAAAACAACACGACTATGGACTGATAACATGACTCGAACGATACACACTAACACCATTCAAATGATAGAATCAATATGACAATGGACAGACAACATGACACAATAACTAAACTTGTAGGGTTCGAACGAACCATAAGACAGATGATAGGACTGAATCAAATTATAAGACATGAAACACTGAGGATAACTCAAATGATACGATAAACCTAGATGCGCGCTTATTACTCGTGCGCCTTCCACAACGCGCGACTTAGGAACGATAGTTGAACTAGTAGGGGACTGCGGAAGAAGTAGATCCACTAGCCCTAATTAGGAAAGGGTGAACCAACATTGGGTCCACGTGAAGAACTTGCCCCATCACCACTAGTAGGAGACAAGGCACTTCCAAGGGAGAGAAATGGGAGTGGTGCATCACTCCCCATTTGTTGAAATTCTGCCTCGAATTCAACTTTTCTCTTTTGAGCTTCCAATGCCTCATTCAATTGTTCAAGTTGGGAGAGTCTAAGTCCTTCAATAATCGGAGATTCGCACACACGATCGTAGGCTCCCCTCCCAGATTCAAGTAGGGATTCCCCTTCAGCTCTCTCCTTCCGGAGAGACTCCTGCAAGTCCATGACCTCCTTATTGAGCCCACGTTGACCAGTGTTTCGATAAGCTATGATTAGGTGGTCATGGCGATCATCATCATTTGGTGGAGGGAGGTACCTCCCTAGGAACCTATCCACCAGCGACTCCACTGAAGGGTGGCCAAAGGAGTAAACTTTGTTGGCCTTGCCTGGAGAAAATACCACAATGGCAATTTCAGCACCACATAGCGTACAAAGTTCACTAGCCTTTTTGAACAGGCCAGCACGACGCTTAGAGAAAGTAACTTGCATGTTACTCTCATTTTTCATTTTCACTATTTCGACCCTTTTTCGACCCTTGCTCAGTCTTGCCATGGCTAAATTAAAACTACTCAATATTTGTGAAACCAAGAAGTAGTAGTTGTGATTTTTTATCTCAACACCAAGAGCTTTTATATTAGAAATTTAAATATTTTGTTTCACCTTTTTAGGAAAATAAATTAAAATTACTTGGAGAGCCTATAAATTTATGTTTTTTCTTTTTTTGTAAAAGATTTGAATAGAACCAGCTTTCGCCTCTATTCTTTGTGTCGTTAGCGCTAATCGAATCCTTAATGACCATAATTCATAATTAGACAATAGATGTTTTTCTTAATTTGAATTATGACGTTCTACAAAAGTATTAAAAATAAAACATTACATCATTAGTACGTGTGATATTTTATTTAATCACTTTATTCATTTGAGTACAAATTGAAGAGTAATAATAAAAAATAAAATATCAAATTATTACTATAACATTTCTGAATTTTCAAATTTAATATTCCAGCTATCCCTGAAGGTTCTGACATTCGGTGTTCATCGAACGAGCAAAGATACATGATATTTTTCTTTTATATAAGTTTTATTCGTTCATCCACGATTATTACTTATTAGTTGTTATGAACAATCACTTCAATTATTTGTTAACCATAAAATTAACATGGTTTGGTATTACAAGCACCGATTATGTGAATAAGTTTGTCTTTTCCTCGTGCGGATTGGAGTAAAAATACTGTAGTAGGGAAAGGTTGTATTTCTCCCAAACCTACTAAAAAGAATTGTTCATTCTGACATACTGCGATTAAAGAAGCAACTTTCTTATAAATTGAAAAATACATATTTAAAAGAAACAAAGGTTAATAACCTCTGAAATCAAATTATTTGTGGTTTGTTAATATAAGAATGCATGTTTACGATTCAAAAAGAACTGATCATTTTGTTTACAAAGTTGATCACGTCTTTGAAAGCTTGCCAAGCTAGTTACCAGAAAATGGTGTCAACTTGTCGTCTGACGACCCAAGCACCGGTAAGCTTAGAATACGAGATTGTTTGTAACTTGTTCATTAGCAAGTGAATTAAGATGGAGTTTAATGAGTTAGGAATTACTTGATTAGTTGATTAAGAAGTAGTTAAACAACTAATTTGTTAGTTAGTTGGCTATGCAGTGATTAGTGATTAGTGATTAGTTAGGAAATAGTTAGAATAGAAGCTTTCAGAATTTCTATATAAACAACACTATTGCATTGTAATGAACTAATTTTTTGGCCTTTTTACACTGAAATAATATCTCCCTTTCTCTTCTCTAACGTGGTATCAGAGCTTTGAACCACGATTGTGCGTTCCACAGACAGTTTTTAGTAACGAAGGTTGAAGTTCTACCATGGCAGCTTCAACATTGAACACTGTGAAGTCCGATCACAATCATCCCCTGTTTTTACACCCTTCAGACACCACCGGAGCACCCATTATTCCGATGCAGCTAACCGGTTTCGATAACTATTCGATATGGAGTAGGGCTATGCTCATTCAGTTGCTTGGGAAAAACAAATTGGGGATTGTTGATGGCACATTGAAAAAGGAGGATTTAGGAGCTGATTTTCGACGTCAATGGGACTGGTGCAATGCAATTTTTCTAGGATGGATAATGAGCTCAGTAACACAGGAATTGCACACTGGAATTGTTTATGCTACTAATCCACGAACTGTTTGGGAGGATTTGCATGAATGCTTTGACAAGGTAAATGCATCATGAGTTTACCAGTTGCATAAAGGCATAGCGACTACTATACAAGGAAATGACAGTATACCTGGTTATTTTTTAAAACATTGCAATTTATGGGATGAATTTTCTAGTATAGTTCCGCCGTCTTGTGATTTCTCTAGATCAAGGGAGTTTAATAATCATGTTGAGAGACAAAAATTGATGCAGTTCCTAATGGGATTGAATGAAATGTATAATCTGTCGAGGAGCTAAATTTTGATGACTGAACCTACTCCAAATCGCAACAAGCCATATGCTATGCTTGTTGAGAGAGAGAGCCAACTACGTATTGGTAGTTCCACTATGCAAGGTGAAGGTGCTTATTTAACGGCTCTATTAGCAGCAAAAGGCTTAGGTTCTCGATTGTCAATTGGAGAAGGTTTTGTATCTAGAACTTTAACTAGAGAGAGTTCATATATTGCAGCTCACATGGCTGGGAGAGGAATGAATTATCAACATAACAAAGGAAAATCTTTTCAGAAAGGCAGGAAGAATTGGAACAAAAAATATGACTATTGTAAAATGCAAGGACATGTGGTAGATGACTGCTTTAAGCTACATGGATACCCACCTGATTGGAAATCTAAGAAGAAGGTGACATGGAATACTGCTTATAATGTTAAAGCTGAGGTCCCTATACATCAACTTCATGATGGAACAAGAGAGTAGGGAAAAGCAATAGAGCCACTAATTTCCAGAGATTTACCAAGGGCTCCACAGCCGACAGGTGATCAACATGGATAGATTTTGCAGATGCTTGACCGAGATTCTACTCAGACCAATATGATGACCAACATGACAGGTATATATCAAACTCCTAATACTAAATTAGAGAGTTTAAGATGGATAATTGATAGTGATGCTACAAACCACATGGCTCATAAGTTTAGACATAATGCATGATGTACAAGTTGTTACAAATGAACAAAGTAGAAAATTTTAATTACCTAATGGTGGGGTGACCTTAGTGTCACACACTGGCTGCTGTAGACTGTCAAATACAGGAGAAATACATGATGTGCTTTTTGTCCCAGAATTTCAATACAATCTCTTATCGGTATCCAAGGTTACCAGGGAAATGAACTATTTTGTGTCATTCTATCCTGGATTCTGTTTGTTCCAGGACCTTACCACTAGGAAGAAGATGAGGATTGGTAATGAGAATACTGGTTTTTATCTTCTAGCTCGGCCTGGACCTTCCCCTAAAGAGGTTGTTGCTACTAAAATCTCGTCAGCTCAGGATGTTCAAAATACTATCATGTTATGGCACAAGAGATTGGCTCATGCACCTGTTCACTCAATAAAGGAAATTCTTGGATTTAATCTTGAACATTGTAAATCAGTATTAAGTACCTGTGATATATTTCCCTTAGCTAGACATACCAGACTCCCTTTTTCGAGTAGTTCTACTAGGTCTAGTAAAGTGTTTGATATGCTACATGTGGATATATGGGGACCTTATCATACTCAAACATTTGATGGTAACAAATTTTTTCTTACAATTGTTGATGATTGCTCAAGGACCATTTGGATTTTCTTGTTGAAATTCAAGACTGATGTCTTTTTTTTCACTTAAATAGTTTTTTCGAATGGTGCTTACTCAATTTAATGTCATAGTTAAAGGTATAAGGACAGATAATGGGGGAGATTTTATCAATGAAAATTTACAATCATTACTTAAAGAATTGGCTATTATTCACTACAGAACTTGTGTGCATACCCCTCAACAAAATGGAGTAGCTGAGAGGAAGCACAGACACTTGCTTGAAGTGGTTAGAGCACTCCGGTTCCAGGGTCATATACCTCTCAAGTTTTGGGGACATTGTATTCTTACTGCTGCTTATATTGTTAACAGAACTCCTTCTAGGGAACTTGCAGGGAAATCACCTTATGAGGTCTTTTATGGAAAGAAACCTTGTTTCTTCCATTTTAGAACATTCAGTTGTTTGTGTTTTGCTAACATACTACCTAGAACTTACAAGTTTTCTCCAAGAGTTGTAAGATCAGTTTTTATGGGATATTCTAATGTCACCAAAGGGTATGTTCTGTTTGATCTTGTTGCGTAGAAGTTTTTTGCTAATGGGGATGCGGTATTTCAGGAAAACCAATTTCCCTTCAAGGTACCCATACAGTGGATGATAATCTACAGATTTTATGTTACTCTCTCTAGGTCCTTGTGATGATGATGATTTTTATGCTCCTAGCAACATCTCCGAAACACCTACTCTGGCTTCCTCATTACCAGTTGATGTCCCGCCTTCTGATATTGGTCAAAATCCTTTACCATCTCTATCCCTACTGATGTTTCTACCTATACTTTCAATCCATACAATCTACCAAATCTTAGACGATCAACAAGGATCACTAAGCAACCTATTTGGTTATCAAATTTTGTTTCCAAACCGTCATCTAGAAATGTCCTTTATCCTCTTGCTGACAGTGTGTCATATGCACATCTTTCTCCCTCTTATCAGAAGTATCTACATAGTTTTTCTGCAGTGTAAGAACCTACCTCTTAACAAGAGGCTATCAAAGATCCGAGATGGTTGGAAGCTATGTACACTGAGTTAAATGATCTTAATGATAATCATACTTGGGACCTGGTTCCCCTTCCCAAGGGTAAAGTTCCTACTGGTTGCAGATGGGTCTATAAAGTCAAGTTAAAATATATTGGCGATATTGAGATATTTAAAGCTCAATTAGTTGCTAAGGGCTTTAATCAGACAACAAGTATTGATTTTCATGATACCTTTTCTCCAGTAGTTAAATTGCTACAGTCAGGACAGTTCTCTCTTTGGTTGCACAACATAATTGGTTCATTCATCAGTTAGATGTGTACAATGCTTTTCTCCATGGTGACTTGCATGATGAGGTGTATAAGCAGTTGCTTGAGGGTTTTCCAAGTCCGGGGGAGAATGGTATTGTATGTAGACTTGTCAAATCCCTCTATGGTCTAAAGAAAACAAGTAGGCAGTGGAATTTGAAATTGAGTGAGTCACTAGTGCATTTTGGTTTTCCTCAAAGCAGCCTTGATCATTCTTTATTCATAAAAAAACAAGGGTTAGACATAGTTGCAATCCTTGTGTATGTAGATGACATGCTTGTGACTGGTAATAGCTTGAGCCTCATAGAACATACTAAAGCTTCTCTTCAGAAAGCATTTAAAATCAAGGATCTTGGTAATTTAAAATTCTTTTTTGGCATGGAATTTAGTAGATCTGCCAAAGGTATTCTTATGAATCAAAGGAAGTATGCATTGGAAATTATCTCTGATTTAGGGTTAGGAAGTGCTAAACAAGCTATGACACCCCTTGAAATGAACATGAAGTTAACGACACTGGAGTTTGATCAAGTCACAGGAGAATCAACAGATGAACCTTTAGAAAACATAGAGCAATATCAGAGGTTGATAGGCAAAATGTTGTATTTAACACTAACAAGGCCAAACATTGCATTCTCAGTCCAAAAACTTAGTCAATTCCTGCAACAACCAAAAAGGTCTCATTGGGATGCAGCTGTGAGAGTAATGAATTATGTGAAGAGAGAACAAGGACTTGGAATCTTGTTAAGCAGCATGATATCAAACAAGCTAAATGTATATTGTGATGCAGACTGGGCTTCATGTCCCAATACCAGCAGGTCAGTTTCAGGATTTTTAGTCATGGTGAATCACTATTGTCGTGGAAGTCGAAGAAACAAAATGTAGTCTCCAGAAGTTCAGTAGAAGCTGAATACAGGAACATGGCTAATGCAGTTTCAGAACTAGTATGGATCACTGCATTATTAAGGGAGCTGGGAAGTAAAATTGAGGAACCAATAATTGTGTTTAGTGACAGTAGAGCAGCATTACAGATAACAGCCAATCCAGTGTTCCATGAGATAACTAAACACATAGTGATTGACTTCCACTTTATCAGACAAAAAATACAAGAAGGAGTCTTGAAAATAAAACATGTGAGCTCAAGAGAACAACTTGCAGACATACTTACAAAGGGCTTACCTCGGTTCCAACATGAAAACTTAGTAGGCAAGCTTGGTGTGTTAAATGTCTTTGCACCAACTAGCTTGAGGGGGTGTAATGAGTTAGGAATTACTTGATTAAGAAGTAGTTAAACAACTAATGTATTAGTTAGTTGGCTAAGCAATGATTAGTGATTAGTTAGGAAACAGTTAGAATAGAAGCTTCCAGAAGTTCTATAAAAACAACACTATTGAATTGTAATGAACTAATTTTTTGGCCTCTTTATACTGAAATAATATCTCACTTTCTCTTCTCTTCTCTGCTGAGCCATAGCTCATTATCAATGATAGCTTAGATTGAACAATCGCACAGATTCTAACAGAGTTTTTTGCTGCTCCTTATGACTAATAGGACCTAACTTCAACTTGTGGTATATTGCTCATTACTGTTCTTGATATTGGTAGGTTGCTTCCAAGCTCAAATCATTTAAATTTTAAAATAAAATTACTATTTTTTTTGTTATTTATAGAGTGGTATTTTTCATCCCTATCAAATAAAGTAGAGGAGGAGAACTGGAAGAGAGAAAGAAAAAGAGCAAAGGAATGACAAGTCTAATGGGGGGAAATGACTGACACATTGACTACCTTCGATAGACGAAAAAAATTCAAGTGGTCTAACCAATCCCTAGGGCGTACCCCAACTGAAAGGCACTAGACGAACTAACGTCAAGCTAGATAAAAAAAATCAGCTGGCCCTATGTGTAAAACCTTCCCGGGGGGGAGAGTCTTTCTTCAATGAGAATAAAGAAAGTTTTTGGGCAAGACAAGAAAGGAACTCGCCCTTTAATTTGACACCAAGGGTTAAGAGTTGATTGTTGGCGATGATCACTTGGTGAAGGGGATATATGAGAGAATGTTCTCAAACTGGGTTACGACCAACGCAAAACTTCTTGCAAGCCAAAATAATGGAGATATATTGTTATTTTGTGCTATTATCTTCCTCAATATGGTTTATTTGGTATAAGTATTAATGTGAATTCATGGTCAACTTTAGTCGTTATAATAATTGCCGCTAAAATAGGTATCATTTACCGGTAATAACAAAAGCCGCAATATATGACCGGTAGCTTTACCGACAATAATAATTATCTCTAAAAGTAATTACTTTTAGCTTAAAAAATATAGATATTCGCGGGCACTCGATATAAATACCATCAAAGACTTTATGACAATGAATGCAACATCGTTCACTCAAATGCCGCTATATTTTTAGGGTAAATACATTTGATGTATAATGCATATGTATTTTTAAGCAAAATATCAAAACTGCATATGTATTTTTATTCTAGAAAACATTTTGATGTATAATCCATATGTATTTTTAAGCAAAATATCAACACTACATATGTATCTTTTGTAACTAAAATCTCACAATAAAATGTAGAACTATATAAAAAACTCAAATTTATCTTTAATTCAAATTCTCAACTATAATGATAATAAATGAACACATATTAAAATATATATTAGTTATGATCAAGGTGTATTTTTGAAATGCTTAATTTTAACACTGAATATGTATTTTTAGGGTAAATACATTTGATGTATAATGCATATGTATTTTTAAGCAAAACCCTCGTAGGCACCATAAGACGATGGTGAGTGGAGAGGAATAAAGATGAGAGAGTCTTATTGGTGAAAACCCTCATGGGCACCGTAAGGCGATGGCGAGTTCAAGAGAAAAGTGAAAAGTGAAAAGAAAAAGATTTGATGGCGAAAGTCTTTTAAGATGTCATCAATTGAATGTGATGTATGAGTCCAATGGATTTGAAGAAGAGGCTCAGAGGCAAAGGAACGAACTCAACAACAAATGGGGAGTTTGGATAGGAAGATCAAGCATCTTAATCCTAAGTGCATGTCATACTCATTGTAGTTGGTTGTCATATTCAGATATGTTTTCTTTTGGAATATGGGATATTGCCCTTTTCTTTCATTTACATTTTCAAACTTTTTGTCTTTTTATGTTATTTATCAAAATAAAAGTCACCATCGTTTCTTTACATTTTTAAGTCAAGTCTGTGTCAAAACAAACGAGAAAGGATTTCAAATTTACTACCAGTCTTTCCAATTATATGAGGAAAAGCCAAGGACCGGCACATGAAAGAAATAAGATCATAATTCAACACGAAACAAAGGAAGTCTATCAACCAACAGGCTGTTGGATTCATGGAAGCATTCAGATTCGGAAAAAGGGTGCACCTCAGAGGCATGGTAAAATGGAAACCCATTATTCGAGTCAGAACTCATTTCCCTATATCTGGATCCGGGTAAATGATGCGGAAAGACAGGGCAAGTGTCAGCGATTTGGAACAAAGATGAAAGGAATGAGTGCTGGGGTAGATACCTAAGAAGCCAAGAGCTGCAAGCCACCACTAAGTTTTAACTGACAAATTTTATTTGTTGAAATAGGGGAAAATTTGCCTCACTTAATTCAGCTACCATTGGAAATGCACATCCGTGAGATTTTACTTTCAGTTCAGGACCCTCCTCAAAAATGGGATTTTACTTTCTGTTCAGGACCCTCTTGAAAAATGGAATTTTACTTTCTGTTCAGGACCCTCCTGAAAAAATGGGATTTTACTTTCAGTTCAGGACCCTCCTAAAAATGGGATTTTACCTTCAGTTCAGGACCCTCCTGAAAAATGGGATTTTACTTTATGTTGAGGACACTCCTGAAAAATGGGATTTAACTTTCTGTTCAGGACCCTCCTGAAAAATGGGATTTTACTTTCTGTTCAGGACCCTCCTGAAAAATGAGATTTTACTTTCCGTTCCGGACCCTCCTGAAGAATGGGATTTTACCTTCAGTGCAGGACCCTTCTGAAAATGGGAATTTACTTTATGTTCAGGACCCTCCTGAAAAATGGGATTTTACTTTATGTTCAGGACCCTCCTGAAAACTGGGACCACGCTTTCAAATGAAATACTACTTTACTATAATTTTTGTTTGGGTCAATTTTCGTTCTAGTTTATATTTGGATTTCGGGAGCTAACCTGAAGAACAGGGAGATTAAATAGCAAGTCAGGAGCCCGCCTGGAGAACAGAGTTGAAGAAATGAAAAGTCAAGCAATAAAGTGATGAAACTGCAAGTCAGAAGCCCGCTCGAAGCACAGGGTAACTAACTGAAAAGTCAAGCAACAAAGTGAAGAAATTGAAAAGCAAGCAACCCGTTAAAGAAATAGCAAGTCAGGAGTCCGCCTGAAGAATAGGGTGATGAAACTCAAGTCAAGAGTCCAAAAGAAGCTGCATAGATAGGATTTTGTAATTTCATTCATGTTTTTAACTTGTAATTTTCATTTTCTTTTTTTTTGATGTAATAATAGAGCCGCGGATTGGAACCTCGACGGAACCTCACTCGACTCTCCAACTTGGCATAGTCCTTCTCTTTCAAATCCGTTGAAATATTCGTGACTTGTTTCTCTCATAACTTGGGTAGGTAGGATGTCTTAAGTCAAAACCTGTATTGTCCTTCTTCCTTCTGTTTCTTTGAATGATGGTCGGGTCAAAATTTGGTCTCTCTGTCTACTTCTTTGTCTGAAAATATTTCATGTTTACATTCAAAGGGGGCATGATGTAGACACCTAATTTCATCCCCCCCCCCCGATATCTTTTATCCATTTTTCACTTTATTCTATCTTGTACCCTCATCTACGTGATAACCCTTCCATAAAAATACAAAAAAAAAATAAACAACTCTAAACATACCCCTAACAAACCCAATCCCCTATTATTCTTGTGATAACTAATTAACAACCTTGCCTATTAAATTAGGACACCTAACCACCTACACCACTACCCCACCCCCTCAATATTTTATTCCCTTTTAACCAACATACTAACAAATAAAAAGGGCCCACAGATTTGGCCATTCTTATCAATACATAAAGGGGGGACAGTGCACGCATATAAGGGGTCCATTTTTTCTTCTTCACAACATCGACATCAGAGAAGAGACCACTCCTCCATTTTTTTTTCTTTATTTTTTTCATTCGATCAACACACGCACAAACATATCCGCACACACCACTACTCTATCAGCTTCCATTTTTTTTTAACAATAGCACCATCAATACATTACAGCAACATGCATCCTTCACACAGTACACACTCATGCATACATAGAATCAAGGGAGAGAGAGAGATTTAAAATCGAGAGGGAGAGAGTTAAAAACGTGAATGAAGATGGTTTGAGAGATTCGGCTATTTTTAGATTTCCAGTGAAAATTTCACCGGATTTGTTTTTTCAGCTCGTCGGTCTAGTCCCAAGGTCACTGGAATCATTGTGGTTCGGCAGATTCAGGCGTCGTCTGTCCGAAAACTGTCTCCCTCGCTGCGGAAATACGGATAAGCGACCAAATTAGTCGATTCCGAAGATATTTCGGATACGGGCTTCTCAATTTTTCACAATTAGTCAATTCCGAAGATATTTCGGATACGGGCTTCTCAATTTTTCGCAATTTCAGTCTTGGGTTGCTCGTTAATTCTCTTTGCTTAGGATTCAAAGTTGTCCGGGTCGTTATCTCTTGATATTGAGTTGGAGTTTGGTTCGTGGTCGTAGTTTTCTAGTCGGGGTTCCAAGTATGGGCTTCTTTAATTCTATATTATCAACGAAAGTTTATCGGAAGGTGGTCTTGTGATCGACTTGAGTTTAAAGTTTCTGAATCTTCTTTGTCCCCACTGATTTCGAAGTATACCTGTCCGAGAAACAGTGAGGATCGCTAGAATTTTTGGTCCATCTCTTTTTGTCTCGTCTGAGCTCACCGGAGCTCAAGCTACGTCGGTTTTCGACCTTTTGTTGTATTGATCGGGGTTTTGGGTTCGTCTATTCTCACGCCGTCCGGGTAGTACATTCTTGATACTGAGTGGATTGTGCTACTGTGGAGGTTTACGTTCGAAGATTCCTGTCCCGGGTTTCTTTATTATCGCCAAAACATTCTATCGAGGTCCATTTCTAAACTCATTTTTTTAATATATATATTTGGTTGGTTGTTTGGATGGGTTGCGATTACGAGTGGTGTGATTATGGTTTTGTTGGATTTTGCTTATGTTGATGTTATGATCATGATGCTTGGTTGTGTGGTTTTGGTGGTTCGAGGAATAAATTTGATCATGTTCTAATGGATTGATAGAAAGGAAGTTGGGGTGGAATTGAAAAATTGACAAAAAAGAAAGATTCGGTTTAATTTTGATTTATTGTTGGCATGAATCGTGATAGATTTACGATGGGTTGAAATGGATAGGCAATATAGGTTCGGGTAGGCAAATTTTAGAACTTGTTGCTTTGGTTGAATGTTTGAAATTCGATGGAATATTTGAAATTTTGTTGAATAATTTGATTTTCTCACACTAAAAATGTATTCATTCAGTCGGAGAATGCCCCGAAGTATCAGTATATATTTATTTAACGGGGAATGGCCCGAGGTATCTTGTACCAGGAGGATGTTCGCAATGAAGGCCCGAGGCATCGGGTTGAGCATTAGTCTAGAATTAATTTAGAATAGGATTTATTTTTACGTAGTTTGCTATTTTTGGACTGTATAATTAGACTGGACACTAAATTTTGGATTTGTTTTGTCTCATGTGTTTGATGGATTGTTTTTATGTGTTTTTGTGTGGTTTATACATTTGTAATGTCAAATTAGCCAATACGCTCTACTAAGCGACCGTGGTCGAACCACGAGATCGAGGGGTGCCTAACACCTTCCCCTCGGTAAACAGAATTCCTTAGCCGAAATCTCCGTTCACAGATCAGTTTTATAGAGTCAAAAATCATTGTGAAAAAGGATTTTCCAATGGTGACATGGCACACTGGATTATGCCAAGTGGCGACGCTGAATAAAAATGTAAATAGTCCTTTTTCGAAACAAGTTTTTCATTTTTGTCACCTTAATAATAAAACCCTTTCAAACTTAAAATACATATCTTTTTTGGAGAAAAAAAAGGGTGTGACATTAATGGCGACTTGCTGGGGAACTTGTTCAGAATTCGAGCTTGTTTTGGAGTTGTATCGGCTTTATTTGGCATTATGAGTGTATAAGCATTGTTTGTGATTTTTTTTTTGTTATTGTTATCACATTTTGTGCATTTTTCGTGCTCTTTGTTTATAGCATTTATCCTATGTGTTACCGCTTTTATATCTGGCATCATGTGTCTACCCCCGACCTTCTTTCTGCAACAAGTCCATAGTACACGTGTTGTACACGACCTCTAGTTGAGTCACCCTTATTTTAGGGGGGGAGCCGTCGGTGTTATGGAGTAGGTGGAAAGCAAAGAAACCTCTATCGACCATACGCTCCCCCAAACAGCCTTGTTAGTGAACCCCAACGTAGGTCAGCCTTTAGGTAACACTTATGTGCATCATATTGAGACCTAGAGGGGCCCACTTGGTCCTTTGTATGAGACTCACCTCTAACGCATCCCTACATGCTAAATGTTGCATCTTTGAGGGTAATTGGGTCATTTGATGGAATGATTTGGTGAAAACATGTGTTAGAAGTAAGGTGCGTAGGCAAGAACTGTTGAAAAAAAAATATAGAAAAAAAGAGTGTCGTAGTTTATTTTAGAGTTCTTTATGACTTTTGTTCTTCACGATCCAAAAACTCAAAAAGATTTTTTTTACGTTTTTGCATTCATCTTTTCAAAGTACCGTAAGTTCAACAACAAAAAAAAAGACGGAAAAAAAGGGTTTTGTTTGCCTTTTCTACTTATTTGTCAAAAACAAAATACTAAAAAGATTATTTTTTTTCATAATTGGGAGTGTCAGTCTTAGTTGAAATGTCTAGTTGAAAATCCAAAAAAAAGGTTTTATTCTTTTTTTTTGGTTGTCTCTTAAGTTAGGGTCAATTTATTAGTTAATCGTTAATTGTCCAATCTGGATGAACTACGCATACCTGATTCCCTTCCCTCGGGTTGGGATACGTAGGCAACCCTCGGTGGGTCTGGTAATCATTGTGTTGGCCTTTGTCTTATTATTAGCTTAGCTCTCTCCCCCCGTTATCAAGAGTTGTTAGCTAAGTAGACTGATTTCTCTCAGTACTTCTGTTCGGGAAATTGGAGTCATGAATGTGGTCTGTCTCATCGACATATGCTTGCGTCAAAAATCCCAAGGGTTGGGAATCTTCTACTCCTGTCGAATTTTTGAGATAACGTCTTATGTGTTATTGCAGGATGGACTTGTTCACCAAGTCTAGAGTCCTGATAGTTGTCAAGGTGCCCAAAAAGTTAATCAAGTGGTGGGAAATGTTTAACTATGTTGATCAGCAGAAACTGATTAAAATATTAGGTGATCTTACGAAACTTCTGCATGTTACCCCTCGTCCAGATTTAATAGAGGCTTTGTTGACCTTTTGGATTCCAAGTACTTTGGCGTTCAGGTTTGGGGAATGTGAAATGACTCCTACTTTGGCAGAAATATCCGGTTTGTTGCATTTTCCCTATATCGAGAAGGATATGATCCAAGCACGAAATCATACTGGCGTGAGATTTTTGCAGTCTTGTGGTTTATAAAGTAAGGGTATGCATTTGGGTTGTTTAAGTGATTCGTGGGTTTCTTTAGATTTTTTGTTCGCTAGATTCGGGCCCTCGGAAGGTTTTGATTGCTTTAGGGATGAATTTCATATGACTAAAGAGAAGTGGGAGAGAAAGCGTCTTGAAGTCTTCACCCTTGCTTTGTTAGGTATTTTAGTGTTTCCACTAGAAGAAAGACGTATTAATACCCGTTTGCAATCTGTGGTGATGGCTCTATTTCATAAGGATCAAAACAACAAGGGCATTAATCAAAAGGGCAGGTTCACTCTCATACCCATGATCTTAACAGAAATATATAAGTCTTTAACCGAAGTGAAGGGGGGGATGAGATTTTTTTAGGACAGTAACCTGATATTGCAGTTATGGATGATAAAGCATTTGTATGTGCCTTCTTTAGTTAGA
This sequence comes from Capsicum pubescens, assembly GCA_030864215.1. Taxonomy (NCBI): domain Eukaryota; kingdom Viridiplantae; phylum Streptophyta; class Magnoliopsida; order Solanales; family Solanaceae; genus Capsicum; species Capsicum pubescens. Next base: position 267,761,338 of record CM061545.1, on the reverse strand, counting down.
CCAGATGTGGTAGATCATTGTATTCCCAATCGAGTGAAATCCATGGACCTCAGGTTGCGTTTGGATAAATTCTCTCTACTTGTGGGAGTCGACGCTTGGATTGAATTTCTTGAGTCAAGAACCGGGGATAACGTTTTGTGGACTTTTCTGTGGCTTCGACCAAAGATAATCTTGTTTGGTTGTCAAATGCAGCTCCTTCTAGTTATGTTAGGGCTTAATTGCACTAGACCATACAGTCCTTCTAGGGTAATGCGCCAGTTGGGTAAGCCGCAGGACGTGCCACCAGTAGTGGATATTCTAAAGGATGTAGAGTACTTCAAGGACCAAGCCTTGGGTGAAAGCAAATATGAGCAGTTCTGGAAGCATGCAACAAAGCTAGGTGTGGACACTCTCAAAGAAAGTTTGGATAATCCGGGGTACACTCAGGGATATGGGGTCTGGTTTTAATCTGTCCCTCGGGGTATCAGTCAACCCTTACCAGCGCAGCTTAGAGGGAGAATACAGGAATAATGCATAGTTGATGACCATCAGGATGAAAGTGCGAGGTCCAAAGTGGATACACTGAGAGTTTAGTTAGCAGATTTGTTCAAGACGGTAGAAATGTGTCAGAAAAATCTTTCCAAGTGCACTCCTCATGAGGCAGGAATACGGGCCCGAAGCTTCTTCCCTAATATCAAGGTGTCTTTATAGGATATGCTACAAAGTTTGAATGGGAGAAAGAGAACTTCACAGGCAGGTCCATCTCAGCCATGGTCATCATGCAGATCACCAGTCTGAAAGAGCATTTCTTATCTTTATTCAATTTGGAGTCTTTTATGTTTCTGTCATTGTAGGTTGGTGTCTGTGTTAAGACGGAGTCAAGTTGTTTTTGATATTCGGGTCTTTATTGCACGCATGTCGTTAGGGGTTTAGAATGTTGTTTTGTATTTGTTGTTTAGTTTTAAATTGGTCCTAAATTCGTTGTATGTTTTGTTGTCTGTCATCGAAATGTTAGGACGTTACATCTTTCTTTTGTTTACTTGTTTACGTTTTTCGTGGAAAAAAAAACCTTCAACTGTGTGATGTTTATGCATAAGCTTCCTGAACTACTCAAGATCTGATTCATGTACAACATGATACGTAGGCAACCTACTTTTGGGTTCGATCTAATCATTTTGTTTCGTTGTTTTCCATTATTTTTCCTCTTTTAAAGAAAAAACAAAAGCCATAAAGAATGATAAAATAAAGGTAGATAACGAGAGAAGGGAAAAGAACAGAGATGGATACGAAAAAAATAAATAATAATAATAATAAGTGTAGATAAAAATAAGTGTAGATAAAAATCGGGATGATGTTAAAATGACCTCGCTACCCTCAAAAGATGGTAGAAATGAGCATGAATTTAGGACAATTTTACCAATGTGATTCCCATGCTTGTTGTGTGCCTCAATCCTAACGGATGTCGTCTTTGATGAGCATGTTCTTTCAGATAACAGTGGTAGGTTTGCAGCACTCTGGCTAGTCACCCATATTTCACTAGATCCAAAGTAAAGCTCGCCATGGCTAGTAGGGAGATTGAAAATTCGCTCATTGAATCGGATCAGGATCACAGGGAAGAAAGTTCAGAACATAATGATGAGGTATTAAGGATCAGTAAACAATTGATAGATTTACACCGGGCTTGGGCCAGCGGAATGCCTCCTCCTCCGCTTCCTGAAGGTCTTGGGAATATCTCTAATTTCCCACCGCTCTCTCAGGCTCAATTCTCTGCTCCTACTGAGTCACCTGAGCACGCGCCAGGATTCACTCCGCGACATTATTATCCTGGAAGTTCTGGTGTGCCCTTGGCAGCTCCTAAATCAAGACCCGCTGCTCAGCCAACGCCACCGATCACACCAGTATTCGTCGCTCCGCCACCACATAAAACTCCCATAGATGTTGTGCGTCCCACAATGAGGCTTCGTAGGTCTGCCAGTGAGCCAGTATTGAAGGTTCCAGATAGTCAGTATTATGCCCCGGAGCCGACTTTGAGAATGAATGAACCGTATGGGTACACTCAGCCACCTGCATTTCTATTTGATACAGAGAAATCTGTCGCAATAGAGGAACAGGAAGTCATAGCGCGGAAGTTGAAAAGTTTAGAACAGGCCATGAGGAATTTGCAGGGAATCGGAGGTTATAAAAATGTTTCTTATAAAGATCTGTGCCTATTCCCAGACATCAACCTTCCCCTCGGTTTTAAAATGCCCAAGTTCGAGAAGTATGCAGGACACGATGATCCCGTGGCACACTTGAGAAGTTATTGCAACCAGTTGAGGGCTGCAAGAAGAAAGGAAGAGCTGCTCATGGCTTTCTTTGGCGAGAGTCTTTCTGATCTGGCTTCAGAATGGTTTATCGATCAAGATATCAATAAGTGGAACAGCTGGGACGACTTAGCTTCTGAGTTTGTGCAACATTTTCAGTATAACATCGACCTGATTCCGGATGAAAAATCTTTGGTCAACATGAAGAAGAAAAGCACTGAAGGTTTTAGGGAATACGCGATTCGGTGGCGTGAACAGGCCACCAGGGTAAAGCCTCCAATGAAAGAAAGTAAGTTGGTAGAGGTTTTCATTCAGGCACAGGATGAGACCTATTTTCAACATTTACTTCCGGCAATGGGAAAGTCTTTTATTGAAGTCCTCAAAATGGGGGAGATGATAGATGATGGAATCAAGACCGGCCGAATAGTGAGTTTTGCCGCATTGAAAGCCACCACAAAAGCGATTCAAGGTGGATCTGGCACATTCGGAGGTAAAAAGAAGAAAGAGGACGTGACGACTGTCGTAGTTGGAACCCATTCCTATCCCTAAAGACCACCTCGCCCCTATCCCCAATCCCAAGCCCAAGTCTACGCCCAAGCTCCATATATTCCTCCCCACCATTACAACCCTCCACAAAACCCTTTATATTCCATTCCACCACCGCCGTACCCAGTATATAGCGCACAACCATATGCCCAAACCCCTTCTTACCCGCAATGGCGCGTGCAAGCTCCACAAAATCGCCCATCCGCTCCACCGAATTACCAAAACCCCTCCAGATCCGGTTTTCAACCTAGGCCCGAGTATAAGAAAGAGAAGGCGGTCAAAAATAAATTCACACCTCTTGGAGAGTCATATGCTAGCTTGTTTGATAGGTTGAGAAAGTTGAAGGTCTTAAACCCAATTCAAGGAAGGCTTTCAAATCCACCGCCGAGGAATCTCGATTATTCTTTAAGGTGTGCATACTGTTCTGACATGCCAGGCCATGATATCGAGACATGCTGGCATTTAAAGAGAGCTGTCCAAGATTTAATTGACACAAATTAGATGCTGGTCCAAGCCCCGGGGGGTCCAAACATTAACCGGAATCCGCTGCCAACCCATGGTGAAGCTAATATGTTAGAATTGATATATGATGGGAAAGAATCTTCAAGGTGTTATAAGCCTATTGTCAAGATACAGACCCTTGAGGAGAAATCGGTGAATGTGGAAGAGTCTTTGAAAGAAATGTCATTGAGCCAGGAAGGAATGAGAGAAGATAAAGCCCAAGAAATCACAAAGAAACCCCCGATCCCAGTACAAGGAGCCAGAAGGTATGTTGATTTAAGTCAGGATAAACCTAAGTTGACAGTGGTAGGATCTCTGAGTCAACCCATCTTGACGGTGAAAGGAGCACTGGCAGTGCCTATTGTCCTCAAACCAGTGACCCAACCTCTGATAGTTGATACGAAAAAGGTTCCCTGAAATTATGGGCAGACTGTGATGACCTATCACGGGAAAGAAGTAGTGGAAGATGTAGATGAGGTAGGGGGTGTGACTAGGTCAGGAAGATGCTTCGTGCATGAAGGCTTAAGAAAGTCCAAGCCAATGGTGAGTGGACCGTCATCTATCAAAAAGCCTATCACAGAATAAAAAGCTGAAGAATTTTTGAAAAAGATGAAATTGCTAGAGTATTCAATAATAGACCAGTTGAAGAAAACCCCTGCTCAAATGTCCCTCTTATCTTTGTTTTTGCACTCCAAGGAGCTTCGTGATATTTTACTGAAGGTATTAAATAAGGCATATGTTCCTAGGGAGTTTACAGTAAATCAGTATGAGAAATTGGTTGGAAAAATCTTTGAGGTGAATCGAATCAGCTTTTCTGATAATGAATTGTCTGTTGAAGGTACAGGGCATAACTGGGGCCTTTACATTACAGTGAAGTGCAAAGAGTACTACATCACTCATTTTATGATTGACGGAGGTTCAGGTGCAAATATCTGCCCTATTTCTACTTTGCAAAAGTTGAATATCGGTGCTGAGAGGATCAGGACCAACAATGTATGTGTTAGGGCTTTCGATGGTTCAAAATCAAACTCCATTGGTTAAATAGAACTAATGTTGATCATAGGGCCTGTTGAATTCGCCATAGAGTTTCAAGTATTGAATATAGACTCCTCTTACAATCTGTTGTTGGGAAGGTCGTGGATCCACAAGGCCAAGGCGGTTGCATCTACACTGCACCAAATGATTAAGTTTGAGCATGACAGGCAAGAAATGGTTATTCACGGTGAAGGAGATTTGTCCGCCAGCGAAGATTCTCCTTTGTCTCATATTGAAGAAAATAACATAGAGGAGACATTCGTCTATCAAATTTTTGATACAGTGCCAGTGAATCGTATCCTTGAATGACAGGTTATACCGGGACCGCAATTTTCTTCCTCTTCTATCATGATGGGGAGTGAACTTTGGAAATACAAATTTGAGCTAGGAAAGGGTTTGGGAGCGTCTCTGCATGGTATAGTTCATCCCATATGTCTGAGTGAGAACGTGGGCACGTTTGGTTTGGGATTTGAGCCTACGGCTGAAGATTTGAAGAAAGCCAAGGGAAGGAAAAAGGAAACATGGTCACTCCCTCGCCCAATGACACTACTCAGTGAATCATTTGTTAAGAACAGTGTCACAAAGAATGTGGAATCTGAAGTTGAATTGGTTGATGACTGCCAGAACCTTTTTATTGATGTTGATATGGGCGAAGCAGGAGAAGGTACCAGTATGGAAAACGTGCAATTCATAGGCCCAGCTGTCTGGCTCAATAATTGGGAAGTCACTCCTCTTCCTGTTAGGAGGGAGTTTTGGTAGTTTATTTTGTTTTTCTTTTTGTTTATCCGAGTTATTTCAGGGTTGTAATTCGGATTTTAGTTTGTTTATGTTATGTTGGCATCTATGTTTAAACCCGTCTATCTTTTTATTTAATGAAATTCAATGTCCCTTTTTGATTCGTGTCTAATATATTTTGTTTTTCTTTTCTTTTTTATATACAGTTCTTTTTATGTTGATTCTAATGACATGACATGCATGCGGAATTTTCAGCCTGACCTTAAAATCCAAACTAATCAAGATGTAATGAAGCAGGATGGGGAATATGATGAAGAAGAAGCACTAGAAGAAATAAGCAAAGAGTTGGAACAGTTTGAAGACAAACCAAATCCTAATTTGAATGAGACTGAGCCCATAAATCTAGGGGATCAAGAAGATGTTAGGGAAACTAAAATCAGTGTACATGCTTTGCCACAGCTAAAAGATGGAATGATTCAAGCAATAATTGATTATAAGGATGTTTTTGCATGGTCTTATGATGATATGCCTGGTTTAAGCACTGAATTAGTGGCTCACAAATTGCCAATTGATCCCGCATTCCCTCCTGTCAAATAGAAGTTGAGGAACTTTAAAATTGAAGTAAGTATTAAAATCAAAGAGGAAATCATGAAACAACTTGAAGCCAAAGTAATTCGAGTGGCTCGTTATCCCATGTGGTTATCCAACGTTATTCCCATACCAAAGAAAGATGGCAAAATTTGAGTGTGTGTTGATTACCGTGATTTGAACAGAGCAAGCCCGAAAGATGATTTTCCACTGCCCAACATCCATATTTTGTTAGACAACTGTGCTAAACACGAGGTTGCCTCTTTTGTGGATTGTTATGACGGATATCACCAGATTATTATGGATGATGAAGACGCGGAGAAGACGTCTTTTATCACACCATGGGGAACCTATTGTTATCGAGTGATGCCGTTCGGTTTGAAGAATGGTGGAGCAATATACATGAGAGCCATGACCACTATGTTTCATGATATGATGCATAAGGAGATTGAGGTATACGTGGATGATGTGATTATTAAGTCAAAAAGTCTGGCCGACCATGTTAAAGATTTAAGAAAGTTCTTTGAAAGGCTTTGCAGGTATAATCTCAAACTCAACCCGACAAAATATGTATTTGGAGTTCTGTCTGGAAAGCTGTTGGGGTTTGTAGTCAGCCGTCGGGGGATGGAATTGGATCCCTCGAAAATCAAAGCCATTCAGGATTTGCCCCCGCCCAAGAATAGGAATGAGGTGATGAGTTTGCTCGGTAGACTAAACTACATTAGTAGGTTTATTGATCAACTCACAACCACTTATGAGCCCATATTCAAGTTGCTGAAAAAGAGTGCTGAGGTAAAATGGACTGAACAATGTCAGTAAGCGTTCGATCGAATCAAAAGATATTTGTCAAATCCGCCCGTGCTGGTACCCCCGGAGCCTGGTAGGCCTTTGATCTTATATTTATCATTCATAGACAATTCTTTCAGTTATGTCCTGGGTCAATATGATGTCACAGGCAAAAAGGAGCAGGCTATTTATTATCTTAGAAAAAAGTTCACCACATATGAGGCCAGGTATACTCTTCTTGAAAGGACGTGTTGTGCCCTAACTTGGGTAGCATAGAAGTTGAAAAATTATTTCTCATCCTATACTGCTTATCTCATCTCCCACATGGATCCTTTGAAGTATATCTTTCAGAAGCCTATGCCGACAGGTCGATTGGCAAAGTGGCAAATATTGCTTACCGAGTTCGACATTGTATATGTGACTCGAACCGCCATGAAAGCCCAAGCCTTGGCAGATCATCTTGCTGAGAATCCCATTGATGAAGAGTACGAGCCATTGAAGACATATTTTCCTGATGAAGAAGTGTCGTGTGTCGATGAAGTCGTTATATATGTTGATCCAGGTTGGAAGTTGTTCTTCGATGGAGCTTTCAATATGAAAGGAGTCGTAATAGGTGCGGTTCTTATCTCTAAATCGGGACAACATTTCCCGGTAACAGTGCAACTTTGATTCTACTGTACTAATAATATGGCAGAGTATGAAGCCTGCATTCTTGGTTTGAGGTTAGTTGTTGATATGGGAGTCCAAGAATTATTGGTGTTGGGAGATTCGGATTTCCTCATCCATCAAATTCAACACGATTGGGAGACACTATATTTGAAGCTCATCTCGTATCGACAATGCTTGCAGGAGCTATGTCAACGGTTTGTGTTAGTAAAATTTAGGCATATTCCAAGGATTCATAATGAAATTGCTGACGCTTTAGCCACTCTGTCTTCAATGCTCCAACATCCTGATAAAGCCTACATCGATCCAGTGCATATACAAAGTCGTGATCAGCATGCTTACTGTAATGTGCTTGAAGAAGAGCTCGATGGAGAACCCTAGTTCTTTGATATCAAGCGATACATTCAGTCAGGAGAATACCCAGCATATGCCACCAATGATCAAAAGAGGACTATTAGGCATTTGGCTAGTGGATTTTTCTTAAGTGGGGGAATCTTATATAAGAGAACCCCAGATCTAGGACTTTTGAGGTGTGTAGATGCAAGAGAAGCCTCGACAATCATGGTTGAAATACACTCTGGAGTATGTGGGTCGCATATGAATGGTCATGTCTTGTCAAAGAAGATTCTTCGAGCAGGTTATTACTGGCTTACTATGGAGAGGGATTCAATTATATTTGTTTGAAAGTGTCATCAATGTCAGGTGCACGGTGATCTGATACGTTCTCCTCCTATTGAGTTGTATGCAATGTCCGCTCCATGGCCATTCGTGGCTTGGGGAATGGATGTGATTGGACCGATTGAGCCGAAGGCATCAAATGGACATAGATTCATTTTGGTAGCCATTGACTACTTCACAAAGTGGGTAGAAGTAGTAACTTTCAAGTCGGTGACAAAGAAGGCTGTGGTAGACTTTGTTCATGCCAATATCATTTGTAGATTTGGAATTCCAAAGATGATCATTACAGACAATGCTGCCAATCTCAGTAGTCATTTGATGCAAGAAGTATGTCAACTATTTAAGATTGCACATCGAAATTCTACTCCATATTTCCCAAAGGCCAATAGTGCTGTAGAAGCTGCCAATAAGAATATAAAAAAATACTACAAAAAATGGTACAAGGGTTTAGACAGTGGCATGAAAAGTTGCCATTTGCATTGCTAGGTTATCGCACCACTGTTCGCACTTCAACAGGGGCAACTCCATATTTATTGGTGTATGGAACAGAAGCAGTCATCCCTGCAAAAGTTGAAATTCCCTCTCTTCGAGTCATTGTAGAAGCAGAGATTGATGATGATGAATGGGTCAAAACCCGACTGGAACATTTGAGTTTGATTGAGGAAAAAAGGCTAACGTCTGTGTGTCATTGCCAGTTGTATCAGAGGAGGATGGCTCGAGCGTATAACAAAAAGGTCCGTCCCAGGAATTTTGAAGTTGGTCAGTTGGTATTAAGACATATCCTTCCTCACCAGGTTGAAGCGAAAGGCAAGTTCTCCCCTAACTGGCAAGGTCCTTTCATTGTGAAAAAAGTGTTGCCCAATGAAGCCTTATATTTGACAGATATTGAAAGCAAAATGGCAGAAATGATTATCAATGCTGATGCGGTCAAAAGATATTATGTATGATATTTTTTCATTTGTTGATTTTATTGCATGTTTAGTACTTGCATTTTTGAAGATTGATATGATGAAGGCATTTTATTCTTCTATCCAAACATTGTGTCATCCTTTGTTACCTATTTGAGTCGTTTCATTTTTTCTTTCATATCCCTATTTTGGAATCAAAATAGAGTCAAAGATAAATGTCAAGAAAATAAGAGTAAAAGAAAGAGTTAGAAAATAAAAGAAAAAAAAATCAAATCAAAACAAAGAACAAGCTGATGGAACTACGTGCGACCTGATTCTCCTCTCTCGGGAGTGAGATACGTAGGTTGCCCTATTTCGGGCTCGGTCCAACCAAATAAATATTTAAGATTCACCCAATCAACAAAAACTAAGGCATGAGTTAATGTGTTGTTTGAGTTGATTACAAAAGTTGTAAGTCCCACCCCCACTTCAAGTGTCGTTTGAACCTCTTGCCATCCTTTTCTAACCTTATCCAAAAGCCAAGATACAACCAAAGAAAGTCCTTCAAATCAATTTTTGATAATGTTAAGGCTAATCATGCAATGTATATGATGATACATTGTGAGGTACCACGTGTCTCCCTCAGCATAAGAAATCAGGAAAGAAATACAAAATGAGAGAGTCTTATTGGTGAAAACCCCCGCGGGCATCATAAGGCGATAGTGAGTTGAGAGAAATAAAAATGAGAGAGTCTTATTGGTGAAAACCCTCGCAGGCACCATTAGGCGATGGTGAGTGGAGAGAAATAAAGATGAGAGAGTCTTATGGTTAAAACCCTCATGGGCACCGTAAGGCGATGGCGAGTTCAAGAGAAAAGTGAAAAGTGAAAAGAAAAAGATTTGTTGGCGAAAGTCTTTTAAGATGTCGTCAATTGAATGTGATGTATGAGTCCAATGGATTTGAAGAAGAGGCTCAGCGGCAAAGGCACGAACTCAACGATAAATGGGGAGTTTGGATAGGAAGATCAGGCAGTTTAATCAAAAAATTCATGTCATACTCATTGGAGTTGGTTGTCGTATTCAGATAAGTTTTCTTTCGGAATATGGGACATTGCCCTTTTCTTTCATTTACTTATTCAAGATTTTTGTCTTTTTATGTCATTTATCAAAATAAAAGTCACCATCGTTTCTTTACATTTTTAAGTCAAGTCTGTGTCAAAACAATCGAGAAAGGATTTCAAATTTACTACCAGTCTTTCCAATTATATGAGGAAAAGCCAAGGACCGGCACATGAAAGAAATATGATCGTAATTCAACACGAAACAAAGGAAGTCTATTAACCGATAGACTGTTGGATTCGTGGAAGCATTCAGATTCAGGAATAGGGTGCACCTTAGAGGCATGGTAAAATGGAAACCCATTGTTCGAGTCAGAACTCATTTCCCTATATCTGGATCCGGGGAAATCATGCGGCAAGATAGGGCAAGTTTCAGCGATTTGGAACAAAGATGATAGGAACGAGTGCTGGGGCAGATACCTGAGAAGCCAAGAGCTGCAAGCCACCACTAAGTTTTAACTGACAAATTTTCTTTGTTGAAATAGGGGCAAATTCGCCTCACTTAATTCAGCTACCATTGGAAATGCACATCCGTGAGATTTTACTTTTAGTTCAGGACCCTCCTGAAAAATGGGATTTTACTTTCTGTTCAGGACCCTCCTGAAAAATGGGATTTTACCTTCAGTTCAGGACCCTCCTGAAAAATGGGATTTTACTTTATGTTCAGGACACTCCTGAAAAATAGGATTTTACTTTCTGTTCAGGACCCTCCTGAAAAATGGGATTTTACTTTCAGTTCAGGACCCTCCTGAAAAATGGGATTTTACCTTCAGTGCAGGACCCTCCTGAAAAATGGGATTTTACTTTATGTTCAGGACCCTCCTGAAAAATGGGATTTTACTTTATGTTCAGGACCCTCCTGAAAACTGGGACCACGCTTTCAAATGAAATACTACTTTACTATAATTTTTGTTTGGGACAATTTTCGTTCTAGTTTTAATTTTGGATTTCAGGAGCCCGCCTGAAGAACAGGGTGATGAAATAGCAAGTCAGGAGCCCGCCTGGAGAACAGAGTTGAAGACATGAAAAGTCAAGCAATAAAGTGATGAAATTGCAAGTCAGAAGCCCGCCCGAAGCACAGGGCAACTAACTGAAAATTCAAGCAACAAAGTGAAGAAATTGAAAAGCAAGCAACCAGTTAAAGAAATAGCAAGTCAGGAGCCCACCTGAAGAATAGGGTGATGAAACTCAAGTCAAGAGTCCAAAAGAAGCTGCATAGATAGGATTTTGTAATTTCATTTATGTTTTTAACTTGTAATTTTCATTTTTTTTATGTAATAACAGAGCCGCGGACTGGAACCTCGACGGAACCTCACTCGACTCTCGAACATGGCATAGTCCTTCTCTTTCCAATCCATTGAAATACCCGTGACTTGTTTCTCTCATAACTTGGGTAGGTAGGATGTCTTAAGTCAAAACCCATATTGTCCTTCTTCCTTCTGTTTCTTTGAATGATGGTCGGGTCAAAATTTGGTCTCGCTGTCTACTTCTTTGTCTGAAAACATTTCATGTTTACATTCAAAGGGGGCATGATGTAGACACATAATTCCCCCCCCCCCCGATATCTTTTACCTATTTTTCACTTTATTCTATCTCGTACCCTCATCTTCATGATAACCCCTCCATAAAAATACAAAAAAAAAATAAACAACTCTAAACAAACCCAATCCCCAATTATTCTTGTGATAACTAATTAACAACCTTGCCTATTAAATTAGGACACCTAACCACCTACCCCACTACCCCACCCCCTCAAATTTTTATTCCCTTTTAACCAACACACTAACAAATAAAAAGGGCCCACAAATTTGGCCATTCTTATCAATACATAAAAGGGGGACAGTGCACGCATAAAAGGGGTCCATTTTTTCTTCTTCACAACATCGACATCAGAGAAGAGACCACTCCTCCATTTTTTTTCTTTATTTTTTTCATTCGATCAACACACGCACAAACATATCCGCACACACCACTAATCTATCAGCTTCCATTTTTTTAACAACAACACCATCAATACATTATAGCAACAGGCATCCTTCACACACTACACACTTACGCACACATAGAATCAAGGGAGAGAGAGAGACTTAAAATCGAGATGGAGAGAGTTAAAATCGTGAATGAAGATGGTTTGAGAGATCTGGCTGTCTTTAGATTTCCAGTGAAAATTTCGCCGGATTTGATTTTTCAGCTCGTCGGTCTAGTCCTAAGGTCGTTGGAATCAGTGTGGTTCAACAGATTCAGGCGTCGTCTGTCCAAAAACATTCTCCCTCGCTGCGGAAATATGGACAAGCGACCAAATTAGTCGATTTTGAAGAGATTTCGGATACGGGCTTCTCGATTTTTTGCAATTTCAGTATCGGGTTGCTCGTTAATTCTCTTTGATTAGGATTCAAAGCTGTCCGGGTCGTTATCTCCTGATATTGAGTTGGAGTTTGGTTTGTGGTCATAGTTTTCTAGTCAGGGTTCCAAGTATGGGCTTCTTTAATTCGTTATTATCAACGAAAGTTTATCGGAAGGTGGTCTTGTGATCGACTTGAGTTTAAAGTTCCTGAATCTTCTTCGTCCCCACTGATTTCGAAGTAGACCCAGCCGAGAAACAGTGAGGATCGCTGAAATTTTTGGTCCGTCTCTTTCTGTCTCGTCTGAGCTCACCGAAGCTCAAGCTACGTCGGTTTTCGACCTTCTGTCGTATTGATCAGGGTTTTGGGTTCGTCTATTCTCACGCCGTTCGGGTAGTACATTCTTGATACTGAGTGGATTGTGCTACTGTGGAAGTTTCCGTTCGAGGATTCCTGTCCCGGGTTTCTTTATTATCGCCAAAACATTCTATCGAGGTCCATTTCTTAACTCATTTTTTTAAATATATATATTTGGTTGGTTGTTTGGATGGGTTGCGATTACGAGTGGTGTGATTATGGTTTTGTTGGATTTTTTTTTATGTTAATGTTATGATCATGATGCTTGGTTGTTTGGTTTTGGTGGTTTGAGGAATAAATTTGATCATGTTCTAATGGATTGATAGAAAGGAAGTTGGGGTGGTATTGGAAAATTGACAAAAAGGATAGATTCGGTTTAATTTTGATTTATTGTTGGCATGAATCAGGCTAGATTTACGATGGGTTGAAACGGATAGGCTATATAGGTTCGGGTAGGCAAATTTTAGAACTTGTTGCTTTGGTTGAATGTTGGAAATTCGATGGAATATTTGAAATTTTGTTGAATAATTTGATTTTATCGCAGTAAAAATGTATTCATTCGGTCGGGGAATGCCCCAAAGTATCTATATATATTTATTTACCGGGGAATGCCCCAAAGTATCTATATATATTTATTTACCGGGGAATGCCCCAAGGTATCTTGTACCTAGAGGATGTCCGCGATGAAGGCCCAAGGCGTCGGGTAGAGCATTAGTCTAGAATTAATTTAGAATAGGATTTATTTTTACGCATTTTTCTATTTTTGGACTGTATAATTGGACTGGACACTAAATTTTGGATTTGTTTTGTCTCGTGTGTTTGATGGATTGTTTTTATGTGTTTTTTGTGTGGTTTATACATTTGTAATATCAAATTAGCCGATACGCTCTACTAAGCGACCGTGGTGGAACCACGGGATCGAGGGGTGCATTACACCTTTCCCTCGGTCAACAAAATTCCTTAGCCGGAATCTCCGTTCGCAGATCAGTTTTATAGAGTCAAAAATCATTTTGAAAAAGGATTTTCCAATGGTGAATTGGCACACCGGATTATGCCAAGTGGCGACTCTGAATAAAAATGTAAATAGTCCTTTTTCGAAATAATTTTTTCATTTTTGTCACCTTAATAATAAAACCCTTCCAAACTTAAAATACATATATTTTTTGGAGAAAAAAAAAAGGGGGTGTGACATACCCTATTTAGAACAACACAATACTTAATAGTCAAAAAAATACATTTACAAACAAAAAAATACCCCATCCTCACTATCTTCTTCAGAATCATCAGCATAAGATTTCTGAACATCGTCTTCAATTTCTTCAACTTTCCTTTTCTTTTCAAACCGTTTTTAAATTTTTTGCTCCTTCTTCAACACTTTCTTTTTTTCAAAATTTCACTGATCTTCACTGTGTCATTGCGAAACTTCGACCTAATCTCCTTCGATCTCCCAGATTTCTTCAACTGTATAGGATTTACAACAACTTTAACTAAATCTTCATGAGTTAACCCAAGACTAAAAGATTGTGCTTAATCAAACTGTACATTCATATTCCGTATTCCGTTATTTGTTGGTGTTTTTGCTGTATGTTCATCCATTAAAACATAAAACCCTTAAAATCTGATTTTCAGTTGGATTACAGTAGGAAAAAAAAAAGAACCGCTAACATGCAATATGCGATTAATAGTTACTGGAAATAGAGGAAGTAAATCATTATCACAGATCGTGCTAGAATCGTGCAAAAGGAATAAAATTTGAAGTGGGAGAGAACGTTAATGGCGAAAGAAAAGGGATAAAAATTTTAAATTAAGGAAAGAGAAATTAAAATGGCGTGAAAAGGGGATTTTAGCACAGTAACTTTCTTAGAGGGCAAAAAAAAGGGGACCACTTAAAATAATGTTACAGATGCTACATAATGTAATTAGGATAAAGTGTTGCTATTTTTTGTAATTTAATACTTAAGTATGCTACTATAGGTAGTTTTCCCTTTACTATTTTTACTCTAGAGAAAATTTAAAGAAGACCATATCTTACACCCGACCCATGATAATTCTATAAATTTAAAATGATAAGCCTAAAAATTCATGGTGCTTTTCAAATTCATTATTTCACAAAAAAGAAAATCTCCGGAGGTGGATTTACACTTTCCGAATTTTGGTGTAAAAAAGAACTTAAACCCCAGGACGAATTTATTTTTAAAAAATTACTATCATTAGGTGTATGTGTATAGAAACTTAATTTCTTTTTTTTTTTAAATAATAAAAAAAACTCCACTTCCCCTCAATTCTAATAAAATAAACCAAATGCACACACAACAAAGAAAGAACAAAAGAAATACTCGTAAGTAGGCAGTGGAACTGAATTGCTTCTTCGTTATTTTTTTTGTAAGTTTCAAAAATAGCAACTGTTTGGAACAAAATTCATATTTCATAACCACACTTTATAATATTATTATTCATAATCGATGTATTTGATTCACATTTATTGTATTTGCATTACTTAATAATCTGTATGTATAAAAAACATAAATACATTAGTCACATTTTAAATTTTATATTTTTTTTATTTTCAAAAAATATGATTACATTAAATACAAGCCATGAATAATCACTACAAAAAAAACGTGTTTTAGCCACGTGCAAAACCGTGGCTATATGGTACCAAAATCATAGCTAAATAGCTTATCCACGGTTCATTAGCCACGGTTAAAGGTTGGTCCAATAGGGGCGTGGCGAGTAAATTAGCCACGGTTTTAACGTCCGTGGTAACATTTCATTAGCCACGGTTTTCAGGTACATTTAGCCACGGCCATTCCATGGGTAATTTGTTCAAATTTTGTGCTATCATATCAGTTTGCCACAGTTATAACCGTGGCAAAAATGCCTACTTTTTAAGAAATATATTCTTTTTTCATATAACCGTGGCAAAAAAGTATCCAACTTTTTAAAGAAAATTATATTTTTGCATAAATATGCCATAATTTAATCGTGACAAAAGTGCCAACTCTTTTTTAAAATATATATATGATAGTCTGATACTAATTTCTAAATAATGATAGACATTAACTTACACATTAACCATTATACACAAGATTGATATTAATTGTAACATAATAATCAAAGTTCTGATATTGTTCAATATATTGACACAAAAGATAAGGTCCAAACCTTAAATATTCATAAAAATACCATAAATACTAATGTTAAAGAAACACCAAAATATATTAAAGCCTAAGAAGATTACTGCTTGAGCTACCAAGATTCACATGACTATTTCTAGACATTCCTAAAGATTTTGAAGGACAAACATTTCCACCTAAACCAAGCACACGTCCTGAATATTTAGATCCAAACACTTTTTCAATGGCGTCATTAGGATGAGCTAGTATCTTCAAAGGAACACCGTAACTGATAGCAAGTTCCTGATCTTTAGGTAGATGCTCCTATATTTTATCCAACAAGCAAAATAGATAAATGAGATATCCTCGTACCAATAAGACTTCTCTGTAATAGAGTTGGGTATTAATTCAAGCAATTGTCAATTATATATAGAGACGTATTAATTCAAGCAATAGTCCATTAAATATAGAGACGCTTCAACAACAACAAAAAATCTAGTATACTCCCACCAAGTGGGGTCTGGGGTGGGTAAAATGTACGCAGTCCATACCGCTACCTCCGAAGAAGTAGAGAGGTTGTTTTCGATAGACCCACGGCTCAAGATAAAGAATAGTCTTCAACCAGAACCGACCTTATAGTAAACTAATAACAATAATATTGTCATAATTATACAGATATACCAGCAAGGAATTTAATCTCAGGAATGGCCAAGAATGCTTAAACAAATGATGTTCAAGCAGGCAATCAACAATTGATGTCGCTAATGTACAGTTTTGAGCATGTGCTACTTATACATGGTATCATACTATCATTTACTTGCATCATCCTTACTTCACATAGACAATTTTAGAGTCACCTAATTAACTTCATCCTTGCCTGGTACACTACATAACTTTTAACCTTGTAGGAAGTTTGGAAAGTTTCCTTTATTCTTGACATACCAATAATTTTATAAGCAAGAGTTCTAACATATAAAATAAATATCCATCAAACAATAAATACGTCAGAGATAACAATCAGCCCTCAACGGTATCTGTATATATGGAATGAATCAGTGAATGAGGTCATCTAGTTAAGATCTTATGATCAGTGAATGAGCACTACTTTGGTATGATTTTTCAAACTTAAATTCGATTCTAATTATTGACTGCACCTCATAGGGATCTATCTATCTATCATACAACAAGGATTTGACAGGACCTTTTCCTCAGTCTATTGGAAAATTGACAAAGCTATCAAATTTGTAAGTAAATGTGAATAAGCATTGAACTTGAATTCACTTACAAGCTAATCTCATGATAATTTGCTGATCTTTTCTTAATTTCATGACAGTATCTTTGGTTGTTGTGGATTTTCTGGATCCTTAACCGACTCCATAGGAAATCTTACTCGACTGTTTTTTTTGTAATCATTCTGTGGTACTTTGTGTACCTTAATGCAAACTTTTTGTGCTACCATATTTCGGTCCATCTCTAGACAGGCAATGCACTTCTAAACAGAGAAACAGTTCACGAGGAGTTCAATCCATACTACTATTCTTGTGTTTATACATTATCATATCTGAATAGTTATGTTTACTAAATCTATCTGTCTTCCAATCGTCTTCTGTATACACTCTAAAACAACCCCATTCTGTATTATGTAGATCTTAGAATAGGGATACAGTGAAGTTCAACTCAAGGAATGTTAATTAGAATGAAGATTAAATACACCAGGCGTCACAATAATAAAAATTGATTGTACTAGAAATTGATACTGTATTTCCAGTACACAAGTTTATACTACTTTTACATCAATTAAGTTGACTATGTTTATCAAATGACTGTGTTATTTGGTGGTTTTTGGAACAATACACTATTCAAAGGGCAGCCCGGTAAACTAAACTCCCGCCATGAGGTAGAGAGGTTGTTCCCGATAGACCCCGGCTCAAGACAAAAATAGCTCATTAAGGATAACAATCAAACTATGAACAGCAGAATAACCTGGATATAAGTGTTTGTTGAGTTTACAATGTGTAAATTCTTAGCTCCTGTAAGAGCTGAAATTCAGACAAAGAAAACCATTAGTTGTTAAGTAAAATATGCCACCATCGACGGAGCATGTGATTTATCCACACACCAAAAAAAATAAAATGCAAATCACATGTTCAACCTACTCATGTACATTGCACACTCCAAATTACAGAGCAGTAACTTCTGAGGACGATCTATCTATTGATAGTTCTACACTGAAATAATCAGAAAAAACAAGGAACCAAATATACTTTGTTCTGGTCTTGAACATTAAGCATCTAGTTCATGCGGAGTTTAAATAAGTCGTTCAAGCATAAAATGCTTAACATTGGCGAAAGGAATTGATCAAACAAAACCTTTGATCTAAGCATCTGTAAGGGCCAAAACAGCCTAATGAACTTTGCACATAGGTACAGTTTGGTATGTTATCTTCCGCAATGTGGCTTATTCAGTACATGAAGTAACGTTAATTCGTGGTTAACTTTAATCATTATAATAATTTCCACTAAAATAGTTCCGATTTATCGATAATAAGAAAACCCGCAAAATATGGTAGCTTTATCAGTAATTTATCGCTAAATAAATGTCGTTGAAAGTAATTACTTTTAGCGCCAATAATATAAGCATTTACAAAACATCCAATATAAATGCCACTAAACACTTTAACAACATTAAATACAATGACCTTAACTTAAACGGAATTAAATATTTTTGTTGTAATATTTATTGCCGCAAAATATCTCTTTTGTTTTAGTTGGTAGTCAGTAACCACCATATACCTAGCACGACATATGATAATATACAAACAAGCATACAACGATTTTCTTTTGAGATTTGTAATATCTAGATACATGTTAAAGAACAGAGCAACACCATTCAAGATTTCAAGGATAACAAATACATGTTAAATGTTAGAGAAGAGAGCAACACTATTTAAGGATAACATCAACATGGCAATGGACAGATAACATAACACATATAATTAACATTACTGGGTTCAAATGAATCATAACCGATGATAAAATATTAAATAACGACTCAAACAACACACATTAACATCATGCAAACGATAAAATCAACATGACAATGGACTGGCAACATGGCTCATAACTAAACTTATAGGGTTCGAATGAATCATAACAGATGATGAACATCATCGGATGACTCAAATTAGATATTTGTTATAAAAAGTATTTTAGTGTTTTTTTTTGTGATAATTGAACAAAATTAAATCATTATGTTTATGTTACAAAAGATAATTATGTGCTTTTGGTACAACAAAAAAAGAATTTAGATTTTGTGCATTGTCAGTTGACAAAATATTTTACACTATCAGGTAAATTTGACTTGCTATTGCAGGTTATTTTTTTTTTTTTTTTTTTTATGTAAATAGTTGGATAACCTGCAATAACAGATCAAGCTAATTGATAGTGCAAAATATTTTATTCACTAACTATTCACAAAACATAAACGCATAAAGAAAATGATTATCCTAAAATGATTAATCGGGGCACAAAGACACTAACACTTAAAAAGTTGACCAATTTTTTTTTTAAATTGTTTTCTTCTTACAAGGACTTTGTTTAATTATTCTTATTTTTTATAGTAGGATTTGGATTTTCAATCCTTTTAGTTCCTCTTCCAGTAACTTTACCTTGACGTACATTATTTTGCTTTTGTAAAGTAAGTAGGATTTTCAATTTGTGTGTATTTTACATTGAATTTATCTAAATCTATGACCTCCCTTGCTAATTACGCAATTACAACGACCATGAATTGAGTCAATAAAATTCAGGTATGCATATTATTTCACGCACAATAGCAGGGTAGTCATTTAAACTATCAGTGTATATTGGTCAAGCCTTTTTTCTATTGTATGCGTTGTCCAGTATTATGCCAAGTATGTATCGTAAGTGCAGTTTAATAGTGAAAATTTTTTGTAAATTTTTTCATTAGATTATGTGACTTACGTATGTATTGTTGTTTGGTTGAAAGGAAGTTATCTTGAAATTAACTATGCAAGATTAGGTATTCCACCCCTAAGGTGGGATTAATAACACTACAATTACGGAATAAGTTATCTCATGCATTTTATCTCAATCAAATATGGGATAAATTGATCCTACCATTAAACCCAATATTAATTATCTCTAATCCCTTATACCAAACAAGCCCATACACTAATCATAGTGCTGACTGTACTCTACTACTTTCCATTTTTACCATAGGTTTTTGGAATTCCTGTAGAATATTATTGCAATGGTCAAATCATTGTTTTTATGTATTCAACAATCTAATTCTCTTTATCATGGTTAGTATTAAGATATATTCTCTTAACAATATTTCCTTAATAGGACCACTAAAATAGGTCTTATTTAACGGTAGCTTTACCAACAATTTATCGCTAAATAAAAAGTCGTTGAAAGTAATTATTTTTGGTGCTAATAATATGAGCATTTACATGCACTTGATATAACTGCCACTAAAGACGTTAGCGCCATGCAATGACCTTAACATAAATGCCGTTAAATATTTTTGTGGAAATATTTATTTACGCTAAATATCTCTTTCGTTGTAATGGTAGCCAGTAGTAGCCACCGTATACCTAGCACGACATATGATAATATACAAACTGGCATCTATCGATTTTCTTTTGAAGATGTGTAGTATCTAGATATATGCTGTTAAAGAAGAGAGCAACACCAATCAAGTATAAAATCAATATAACAATAAACTAATAACATAACATATATATATAACTAATATTAATGGGTTCGAATGAACCATAACTGATGATAGAACATCATAAGATGACTCAAACGACGCACTGACACCATTCAAACGACAAAAACAACATGACTATGGACTGATAACAAGATTCGAATGACACACACTAACACCATTCAATTGATAAAATCAACATGACAATGGACTGACAACATGACACAATAACTAAACTTGTAGGGTTCGTACGAACCATAAGACAGATGATAGGACTGACTCAAATTATAAGACATGACACACTGGGGATAACTCAAATGACACGATAAACCTAGATGCGCGCTTATTACTCATGCGCCTTCCACAATGCGCGACTTAGGAACGACAGTTGAACTAGTAGGGAACTGCAGAAGAAGTAGATCCACCAACCCTAATTAGGAAAGGGTGCACCAACATTAGGTCCACGTGAAGAACTTGCCCCATAACCACTAGTAGTAGACAAGGCACTTCCAAGGGTGAGAAATGGGAGTGGAGCATCACTCCCCATTTGTTGAAGTTCTGCCTCGAATTCAACTTTTCGCTTTTGAGCTACAAATGCCTCCTTCAATTGTTCAAGTTGGGAGAGTCTAAGTCCTTCAATAATCGGAGATTCGCACACACGATCGTAGGATCCCCTCCCAGATTCAAGTAGGGATTCCCCTACAACTCTCTCCTTCCGGAGAGACTCCTACAAGTCCATGACCTCCTTATTGAGCCCACGTTGACCTGTGTTTTGATGAGCCATGATTAGGTGGTCATGGCGATCATCATCATTTGGTGGAGGGAGGTCCCTCCCTAGGAACCTATCCACCAGAGACTCCACTGAAGGGTGGCCAAAGGAGTAAACTTTGTTGGCCTTGCCTGGAGAAAATACCACAATGGCAGTTTTAGCACCACATAGCGTACAAAGTTCACTAGCCTTTTTGAACAGGCCAGCACGACGCTTAGAGAAAGTAACTTGCTTGTTACTCTCATTTTTCGTTTTCACTATTTCGACCTTTTTTCGACCCTTGCTCAGTCTTGCCATGGCTAAATTAAAACTACTCAATATTTGTGAAACCAAGAAGTAGTAGTTGTGATTTTTTATCTCAACACCAAGAGCTTTTATATTAGATATTTCAATATTTTTTTTCACCTTTTTAGGAAAATAAATTAAAATTACTTGGAGAGCCTATAACTTTATGTTTTTTCTTTTTTTTTGTAAAAGATTTGAATGGAACCAGCTTTCGCCTCTATTCTTTGTGTCGTTAGCGCTAATCGAATCCTTAATGACCATAATTTATAATTAGACAATATATGTTTTTCTTAATTTGAATTATGACGTTCTACAAAAGTATTAAAAAGAAAACATTACATCATTAGTACGTATGATATTTTATTTTATCACTTTATTAATTTGAGTACACATTGAAGAGTAATAATAAAAAATAAAATATCAAATTATTACTATAACATTTTTGAATTTTCAAATTTAATATTCGAGCTATCCCTGAAGGTTCTGACATTCGGTGTTCATCGAACGAGCAAAGATACATGACATTTTTCTTTTATATAATACGTGTTCATCCACGATTATTACTTATTAGTTGATATGTACAATCACTTCAATTATTAGTTAACCATAAAATTAACATGGTTTGGTATTACAAGCACCGATTATGTGAATAAGTTTGTCTTTTCCTCGTGCGGATTGGAGTAAAAATATTGTAGTAGGGAAAGGTTGTATTTCTTCCAAACCTACTAAAAACAATTGTTCATTCTGACATACTGCGATTAAAGAAGCAACTTTCTTATAAATTGAAAAATACATATTTAAAAGATACAAAGGTTAATAACCTCTGAAATCAAATTATTTGTGGTTTGTTAATATATGAATGCATGTTTACGATTCAAAAAGAACTGATCATTTTGTTTACAAAGTTGATCACGTCTTTGAAAGCTTGCCAAGCTAGTTACCAGAAAATGGTGTCAACTTGTCGTCTGACGACTCCCAAGCACCGGTAAGCTTAGAATGCAAGATTGTTTGTAACTTGTTCATTAGCAAGTAAATTAAGATGGAGTTTAATGAGTTAGGAATTACTTGATTAGTTGATTAAGAAGTAGTTAAACAACTAATGTGTTAGTTAGTTGGCTATACAGTGTTTAGTGATTAGTTAGGAAATAGTTAGAATAGAAGCTTTCAGAAGTTCTATATAAACAACACTATTGCATTGTAATGAACTAATTTTTTGGCCTCTTTACACTGAAATAATATCTCCCTTTCTCTTCTCTTCTCTATTGAGCCCTAGCTCATTATCAATGACAACTTAGATTGAACAATTGCACAGATTCTAACATGGTATCAGAGCTTTGAACCACGATTGTGCGTTCCATGGAAGAGATTTGTTAGATTACGAGCTCATTGACAGTTTTCAGTAACGAAGGTTGAAGTTCTACCATGGCAGCTTCAACATTGAACATTGTGAAGTTCGATCACAATCATCCCCTATTTTTACACCCTTCAGACACCACCGGAGCGCCCATTATTCCGATGCAGTTAACCGGTTTCGATAACTATTCGATATGGAGTAGGGCTATGCACATTCAGTTTCTTGGGAAAAATAAGATGGGGATTATTGATGACACATTAAAAAAAGAGGATTTCGGAGATGATTTTCGACGTCAATGGGACCGGTGCAATGCAATTGTTCAAGGATGGATAATGAGCTCAGTAACACAGGAGTTGCACACTGGAATTGTCAATGCTACTAATGCACGAACTGTTTGGGAGGATTTGCATGAACTCTTTGACAAGGTATATGCATCACGAGTTTACCAGTTGCATAAAGCCATAGCGACTACTATATAAGGAAATGACAGTATACCTGGTTATTTTTCAAAACATCGCAATTTATGGGATTAATTTGCTAGTATAGTTCCTCCGTCTTGTGATTGCCCTAGATCAAGGGAGTTTAATAATCATGTTAAGAGACAAAAATAGATGCAGTTCCTAATGTGCTTGAATGAAATGTATAATTAGTCTAGGAGCTAGATTTTGATGACTGAACCTACTCCAAATCTCAACAAGGCATATGCTATGCTTGTTGAGCGAGAGAGCCAACGACTTATTGGTCGTTCCACTATGCAAGGTGAAGGTGCCGATTTAACGGCTTTCTTAGCAGTAAAAGGCTTAGGTTCTCGATTGTCAATTGGAGAAGGTTTTGTATCTAGAACGTTGACTAGAGAGAGTTCAGATATTGCAGCTCACATGGCTGGGAGAGGAATGCATTATCAACATACCAAAGGAAACTCTTTTCAGAAAGGCAGGAAAAATTGGAACAAAAAATGTGACTATTGTAAAATGCAAGGACATGTGGTAGATGACTGCTTTAAGCTACATGGATACCCGCTGTCACACCCCTTTTTTGACTCCAAAAAAAAATATGTATTTTAAGGTTTGAAAGGGTTTTTTATTAAAGTGACAAAATGAAGATTGGTTCCGAAAAAAGATTGTTTTTACATTCAAAATCAGAGTCTCCACTTGGCATAATATGGTGTGCCAAGTAACCATTAGAAAATCCTTTTCGAAACCATTTGACTCTTTAAACCTATTTACGAATAGAGATTCCGGCTAAGGAATTCTGTTGACCGAGGGGAAGGTGTTAGGCACCCCTCGATCCCGTGGTTCGACCACGGTCGCTTGGTGGAGCGTATCGGCTAATTTGACATTACAAATGTACAAACCACATAAACACACAAAACAAGCAAACAAATAAATCACACAAAATTCAAAACAAACAAAAATAATGTTCAGTCCAAATTATACAATCCAAAATAAAAGAGGTGCTGAAATATAAAACCTTTTCTATTCTAAACTAATCCTAAACTAAAATCCACCCGACGTTCCGGGCATTGATCACGAGCCTCCTTTGTGTACCAGCTACTTCAGGGCATTCCCCGAATAAATCAATACAAATCCTTTGGGGCATTCCCCGGCCAAATGAGTACAATTTAAACTTTTCGTGCAATAAAGTAGAAAGTACCATTCACGCACATATTCAAACACTCCAATAAATCGTTATTCCTAAATTTGCCTAACCGGCCTACGTTTTCCTACCAAGTTCAACATATCACAATTCTATCATGTTTAACATTATCAATACATCAAAATTAATCAATATTCATTTTCCTCCATTTTTAATCCCCACCTTAATTGATTTTTAACCACGTGATTAACCCATTTCAGTACAAAATCCACCAATCGAGAATAACAAAAATTCAACAATCATGTTTAGAACATCACACACCCAAATGTCACCAACAGTTCACATCAACAAACAAACCACGGTATCGAATCAAACGCAATCACAATCACATAAGAATTAAATAAAAGAGAAGAAAGAATTGGACCTTAAATTTGAAGCTTTCAAACTCAATGTTATTCGAATAAAGAGAGTCCGCACCCGGAAATCTCGAGCCGAACCTTAACACCAACAATCCAACTCGACAAATAATGACCCGTTCACCGTCACTTTTCACGCCGTCACTGTTCACCGGTCACTGTTCACCGCTTACTGTTCACCGGTTACTTTTTTTTTCGTTGTTGTTCTTGTTCTTGTGAGGAAGATTATTTGGTGATTCTTGTTATTGTGGAGAAGATGATGATCAAAGAATGAGCCTCTTTCCTCTTAAAATTTTTCTTTTATAATGGGCATGGATTTGTTATGATGTGGGAATTTTGGTGGGTCCCCCATATACTCTTTCTTTGTGGACAAGAAAAAGGAGGGGTGGGATCATATGGGTAGTTAGGGTAGGTGGAAGCTTTTGATTGGGTAGGTTGTTAGGATATGATAAATTAGTTAGAGGTATTTTTTTTTGTTTATTTTTGTATTTTTGTGGGATATAATTACATGGGGTTGGACACATGGTAAGGTGAACTAAAAATGAATAAAATTAGACTTCGGGAGGTACAAAATTAGGTGTCTACATCATGCCCCATTTGAATGTAAACACAAAGTGTTTTCAGACAAAGAAGTAGACAACGAGACCAAATTTTGACCCGACCATTATTCAAAGAAACAAACAGATGGAAGAAGGACAACCGGGTCTTGACTTAAGACATCCCACCTACTCACATTATGAGAGGATCGAGGGACAAGTATCTCAACTTTTGAAGGGAGATGGACTATACCGAGTTGGAGAGTCGAGTGAGGTTCCATCGAGGTTCCGGTCAGCGGCTCCATCATTACATAAAAAAAATGAAATATGTACTGAGTATGTAAAGCTGTAGATAATCACATATGATATAGGAGCTCAATAGAAATCAGAAACAAGTGAATAAATCGTAATAGGAGTGGACCATACTTACTAGAACTTGTGACAACCTGTACATTGAATTTATTCAATCACTTTACCTTCGTTCTTAACATCGTTGTAATCATTACTGTACTATACTATGACCATTAGGATGCCTCCAGTACATATCAACTGGGATCGACCCATGCTAGGCTTATGCCCCTGGGATACCACCCATAAACACGTAAATAGGGATCGACCCATGCTAGGCTTATGCCCCTGGGATACCACCCGATAAGAGAGAACTTCCATCACTTAGTTCAATTAATCTTTGAGATTGTTATTTCGGTCGCCACCACATTTTTGATACTTTGAAACAACGATACATTAATAAGAACAAAGTAATAGACCTTCTATACAATAACGACGTAATAAAGACTCATTGGTACATCAACAATGTGTTTCAGAATCATCAATATCACAACAATGAAATAGGAGCCTTTTGGTATATCAATGAAACATTTTGACACTTTATAGAATGGAAACAACTTCGTTGGTAATGTAGAACAATACATGTTTTTGGACAACCTCGGAATCTTACTTGATGGAACATTGGTGTTTTCATGCCGAAGAACATCGTTAGAGTATGCTTTACATACCTCGTCGTAGATTCGGATACCAATTCAACACAACTTCCCGCCTTTACAAATCACTTATCTACAATGAAATGTTTGGCATCTAGTATTAGCAACCCAACACCATAATTCTCTTCCATAATTCCATACAACCAATATTTGCATAGCATTCCAAAAACCAACTTGAACAATAGGTTTATGTGTATATATATATATATATAATCATCATTTCAATAACACATCATCACACCAAATCCCTTCACAATTCCACATAATCCAACCATGCACAAGAATAATCCAACATCATTCCCAATCATCTTTCAACAACAATCAAATAACACACTTCTTATGCTTACATGCATATATATACATATCCATATAAATAACACCAACATAATTTACATCCTTACCATAAAATGGCCCTTTTGATTTCGAAGTCCTGTTGGCACAAATAAGGGGTGCTTCTCGAAGCCCTTGAGACGGTGAACACAACTACGGAATCAATTTGGATTTTCTACGGTTGACTCACAAGATAATTTGAAGGTCAAATTTGGCTAGGGTTTGTTCTTTCCTATGATTGATGATGAAGATGAGTTTTTGAACTCATATACATGTATATATACACATATTCTCGTCCATAATATCATAGGGAATGACCAAAGTGCCTTGAAAATTTAAATAATGTCATTTGTCCTCTGGTGGACTGTTTTGAGTAGCTAAAGTAGATCGACCATAACTCTTTGCTACAATATCGGATTTGTGTGAAATTGGTATCGTTGGAAAGATAATTCAAAGGGATTTCATTTAATATAAAGTAGGACACCCAGTTCGTCCTATACAAGAAGTTATGATCGTTTGAAGTTGACCCTAAAAATCTGTTTTAAGAGGCTGAAGTAAAACGAGTATAACTCCTTACTCAGACGTTGGATTTTGATGAAACCAATTGAATTGAAAAGAATAATCAAAGATATTTCTTTTGATAGGTCGTAGATCTCCCAATTCATTATATTAAGGGAGTTATGATCGTTCAAAGTTGACCCAAAAAAACTGGTAGGCCTCAGTAGTTTGTGTGCAGGAAATTTTCCTGCACATTTACTATTCACCATATCCCGGCCACCGTTTTATAGTTTCGAACATGCTCGATTATATCCGAAACTTATCCATTTTTGGAAATCTTTATATCATTAGAAATCTTATTCAATAACCTTCGTATGGAACCATTGACGGGCAAATTCCGGTATAAATAAAATAAAAAAATTAATTCCATATAAATAAGACCAATACACGTACTTGAATACGCCAATACATGTACTTGAATACGAGGTGTCTTATGTCTACAAAGCCTCTAGGATATACATAACATAACTAGGGTCGGGACAAACCCCCGCCCACACATGACTCCTGTACAATAACAAAACATAAGGAACCGACTCGGAAAGCTCCGAAGCAAACTGGATCTCACCAACAATAGCTGTATGACCTGGCTCCTACTTGTGCAGTGTATGAGCTGAGGTACCTGTGCCTGCAGCATGAAATGCAGGTCCCCGTGGGGGACGTCAGTACGAAATATGTACTGAGTATGTAAAGCTGTAGATAATCACATATGATATAGGAGCTCAATAGAAATCAGAAACAAGTGAATAAATCGTAATAGGAGTGGACCACACTTACTAGAACTTGTGACAACCTGTACATTGAATTTATTCAATCACTTTACCTTCGTTCTTAACATCTTTGTAATTATTACTGTACTGTAGTGTGACCATTAGGCTGCCTCCAGTACATATCAACTGGGATCGACCCATGCTAGGCTTATGCCCCTGCGATACCACCCATAAACACGTAAATAGTGATCGACCCATGCTAGGCTTATGCCCCTGGGATACCACCCGATAAGAGAGAACTTCCATCACTTAGTTCAATTAATCTTTGAGATTGTTATTTCGGTCGCCACAACATTTTTGATACTTTGAAACAACGATACATCAATAAGAACCAAGTAATAGACCTTCTATACAATAACGACGTAATAAAGACTCATTGGTACATCAACAATGTGTTTCAGAATCATCAATATCACAACAATGAAATAGGATCCTTTTGGTATATCAATGAAACATTTTGACACTTTATAGAATGGAAACAACTTCGTTGGTAATGTAGAACAATACATGTTTTTGGACAACATCGGAATCTTACTTGATGGAACATTGGTGTTTTCATGCCAAAGAACATCGTTAGAGTATGCTTTACATACCTCGTCGTAGATTCGGATACCAATTCAACCCAACTTCCCGCCTTTACAAATCACTTATCTACAATGAAATGTTTGGCATCTAGTATTAGCAACCCAACACCACAATTCACTTCCATAATTCCATACAACCAATATTTGCATAGCATTCCAAAAACCAACTTGAACAATAGGTTTATGTGTGTGTATATATATATATATATATATATAATCATCATTTCAATACCACATCATCACACCAAATCCCTTCACAATTCAACATAATCCAACCATGCACAAGAATAATCCAACATCATTCCCAATCATCTTTCAACAACAATCAAATAACACACTTCTTATGCTTACATGCATATATATACATATCCATATAAATAACACCAACATAATTTACATCCTTACCATAAAATGGCCCTTTTGATTTCGAAGTTCTGTTGGCACAAATAAGGGGTGCTTCTCGAAGCCCTCGAGACGGTGAACACAACTACGGAATCAATTTGGATTTTCTACGGTTGACTCACAAGATAATTTGAAGGTCAAATTTGGCTAGGGTTTGTTCTTTCCTATGATTGATGATGAAGATGAGTTTTCGAACTCATATACATGTATATATACACATATTCCCGTCCATAATATCATAGGGAATGACCAAAGTGCCTTTAAAATTTAAATAATGTCAAATCTGTCCTCTGGTGGACTGTTTTGACAAGCTAAAGTAGATCGACCATAACACTTTGCTCCGATATCGGATTTGGGTGAAATTGGTATAGTTGGAAAGATAATTCAAAGGGATTTCATTTAATATAAAGTAGTCCACCCAGTTCTTCCTGTAAAAGGAGGTATGATCGTTTGAAGTTGACCCTAAAAATCTGTTTAAAGAGGCTGAAGTAAAACGAGTATAACTCCTTACTCAGACGTTGGATTTGGATAAAACCAATTGCATTGGAAAGAAGACTCAAAGATCTTTCTTTTGATAGGTCGCACCTCTCCCAGTTCATTATATTAAGGGAGTTATGATCGTTCAAATTTGACCCAAAAAAACTGGCAGGCCTCAGTAGTTTGTGTGCAGGAAATTTTCCTGCACATTTACTATTCACCATATCCCGGCCACCATTTTATAGTTTCGAACGTGCTCGATTATATCCGAAACTTATCCGTTTTTGGAAATATTTATATCGTTGGAAAGCTTATTCAATAACCTTCGTATGGAACCATCGACGGGCAAATTCCGGTATAAATAAAATAAAAAAATTAATTTCATATAAATAAGACCAATACACGTACTTGAATACGCCAATACATGTACTTGAATACGGGGTGTTACAGATGTGGCTGCCGGAGAGGGGACTAGTAAGTCACCCCAGAAGCAAGAATACCGGTAAGCAAGTAGATGTGGCTGTCGGAGAGGGGACTAGTAAGTCACCCACTATACCAGCTAATCAAAGTGAGGCTCCAGCTAAGCATGCATTAGAAACCTCCCCCAGTCCGGAAGAAATAAGGGGGAGGAGAACTATATCCCCAGAGCCACCTATTAATGTTGTTGATCAAGATCTCAGAAATGCAGTGTAACTTTTGACTCGTATAGTTGCTGGGCAAGCTCAAGGGCAATCCATTCCTACTGCAGGTCCTAGTGGTATAGATATGGCGGCTAGCCTTCGAATATAGGATTTTCTTAAGATGGATCCTCCTACTTTTACAGGATCAGATCTTAACGAGGACCCACAAGACTTTATTGATCAGATCCAAAGGGCCTTAGAGGTGATGAATGTATCGGGCAGAGAGACAGTGGAGTTAGCCGCGTATAGATTCAAAGGTGAGGCTATATATTGGTATGAAGATTGGAAATGGTCAAGGGGCATTGATGCACCCCCAGCTACTTGGAAAGAGTTCAAAGAGGCATTTATTAATCATTATCTTCCATATGAGACTCGTCAGGCCTGTGCAGATCAGTTCTTAAATCTTTGAAAGGGTAATACAAGTGTGAGGGAGTATAGTCTTCGATTTAATTCTTTGTCCAGATATGCTCCTAATGTTATAACTACTATGGATGACAGAGTTCATCGGTATGTGGTTGGATTGGATCCGTATTTGGTTAGGGATTGTCCTATTACTGCACTGAATAAAGACATGGATATAGCTAGGATCCAAGCATTTGCACAGAAAATGGAAGATCAGAGGCAAAGAAGAAAAACACAGGAATTTGAAAGCGGATCTTCTAAGAGGGCCAGATCTACAAGGCAGTTTATGGTGCCACAGGGAGGTTTTAGACCTCAATTTTTGGCTAGACTACCTAGGCCATTATTTTCTTATTCTGCAGCTAGTGCTCCACCACAGCATCAGGGGTTCAGAGGCAGTCAATTTGGGAAAAAAAGTGAGGGTCATAGTTCGCGATCAGTGGGTTACCAAGGGCAAGGGAATATGATCCAATTGAGACCTCCTCGAGATCCATGCAATATATGTGGAAGGTATCATTTGGGCGCATGTCGGCTGGGGACCAATGTTTGCTTTTGGTGCGGTATGTCGGGGTATATGATGAGGGAATGCCCACGAAGGGACATAGGGGGTATGGCACGACCTTCGGGGTTATTTGTTGCATCATCATTATTGATGCCTTATTCAGGAAGGGGTGCACAACCAATGGGTCGTGTTAGAGGTGATAGAGGAGCCACGAGTTCTAGCGGGGCTCAAAATCGTACGTATGCTCTAGCGGATCGACAGAATTTAGAGGCTTCCCCAGATGTGATTACGGGTACGTTGTTTATATTTTCATTCGATTTATATGCCTTAATTGATCCCGGTTCTACATTATCTTATGTTACTCCATTGGTTGCTGGAAAGTTCGAAAGAATACCCGAACTATTAGTTAAGCCATTTGAAGTGTCCACACCGGTCGGGGAATCTATTATAGCTAGAAGGGTTTATCGAAACTGCATAGTAACTATTTGTGGTCGTTATACGATGGCTGATCTTGTGGAGTTAGAAATGGTAGATTTTGATGTTATAATGGGTATGGACTGGTTGGCGTCTTGTTATGCCATAATTGATTGCTGCACGAAAAAGGTATATTTCCATTTTCCAAATGAATCAGTCCTTGAATGGAAAGGTGAAATTAGCGCGCCAAGAGGTAGATTTATTTCTTATTTTAAGGCAAGAAGAATGATTTCCAAGGGATATATATATCATTTAGTTAGAGTAAGGGATACAGAAGCGGAGCCACCAACTCTTCACGCTGTTCCGGTGGTGAATGAATTTTCTGATGGATTTCCTGAAGATCTTCCAAGTTTGCCTCCTGAACGAGAAGTAGAGTTTGGTATTGATGTAATACCAGGCACCCAAACAATCTCCATTCCTCCGTATAGAATGGCCCCAGAAAAATTACGAGAATTGAAAGAGCAATTGAAAGATTTGCTAGAAAAGGGGTTCATTAGGCCTAGTATTTCCCCTTGGGGAGCACCAGTGTTATTTGTACGCAAAAAGGATGGCTCGCTGAGGATGTGTATTTATTATCGGCAATTGAATAAGGTGACTATTAAGAATAAATATCCTCTCCCAAGAATTGATGATTTATTTGATCAGTTACAGGGCGCCAAGTGCTTTTCTAAGATTGATTTGAGGTCAGGTTACCACCAAGTGAGGGTCAAAGAAAAAGATATACCCAAAATAGCTTTTCGAACAAGGTATGGTCATTATGAGTTTCTAGTTATATCATTTGGGCTAACAAATGCACCCGCAACTTTTATGGATTTGATGAATAGGGTTTTTAAGCCATTCCTGGATGTATTTGTGATAGTTTTTATAGATGATATTCTAGTTTATTCTAGATCATAAGAGGACCATGCCAATCACTTACGACAGGCATTGCAGACTCTTCGTGATTGTAAGCTTTATGCAAAGTTCTCTAAATGTGAGTTTTGGTTAAATTCGGTGGCATTTTTGGGTCATATTGTATCTAGTGAAGAGATAAAGGTTGATGCTCAAAAGATAGAAGCTGTGAAGAACTGTCCAAGGCCCACAACGCCTATGGAGATTCGTAGTTTTCTCGGGTTGGCCGGTTAAAGGCTTTTCTTCCATTTCAGCACCCTTAACTAACCTAACCCATAAAGCATCCAAATTCCAATGGAATGATGCCTGTGAGAAGAGTTTTCAAGATTTAAAGAACAAGTTGATTTCTACACCCGTGTTGGTACTTCCAGAAGGCACCGAAGGGTATACAGTGTATTGTGATGCTTCCAGAATTGGTTTAGGATGTGTATTGATGCAGCATGGTAAGGTAATAGCATATGCTTCTAGACAATTGCGGCCACATGAGAAAAATTATCCTACATACGATCTTGAGCTGGCAGCAGTTATTTTTGCTTTAACGATATGGCGCCACTACTTATATGGGGTTCATGTTGATATATATACTTACCATAAGAGCTTGCAATATATTTTTAATCAGAAGGATCTAAATTTAAGGCAGCGGAGATGGCTTGAACTATTAAAGGACTACGATGTTGATATCTTGTACCATCCAGGGAAAGCAAATGTGGTAGCTGATGCGTTAAGTCATAAGGCTATGATGGCGCCTATAGAAAGGCAAGGGATGGTTAAGGATCTTCACCAGTTAGCTAGTTTGGGAGTTCACCTTCTTGAAACTCCGAATAAAGAGCTTATCGTACATAATACTGCGGAATCTTCATTAGTAGTTGAAGTGAAAGAGAAGCAATATGTAGACCCTATTTAATTACAGCTTAAGGAGAACGTTCAGAGTGGTGCGACCAAGGCATTTGAGCTTACGCGAGAAGGAGTACTTCAGTGCCAAAACCGATTGTGTGTGCCGGATATAGACGGGCTAAGAAAGAAGATTATGACAGAGGCACATTTTTCAAGGTATTCCATTCATCCAGGATCAACCAAAATGTATCAAGATTTGAAAGATATGTATTGGTGGAATGACATGAAGAAGAGCATTGCAGAATTTATAGCTGAATGTCCAAATTGCCAACGAGTTAAAGTGGAACATCAAAAGCCCGGAGGCTATATGCAATGCATAGATCTTCCAATATGGAAGTGGGACATGATAAATATGGATTTTGTTACAGGTTTGCCTCGTACAACTTGGAAATTTGATTCTATATGGGTGATTGTGGATAGGCTTACTAAATCCACACATTTCTTACCCGTTAAGACCACTTACACAGTTGAAGAATATTCAAAGTTGTATGTTAAAGAAATAGTCCGATTACATGGGGTGCCAACTTCTATTATATCGGATCGGGGAACTAAATTTACCGCAAACTTTTGGAAGTCTTTCCAATGGAGTTTAGGAACACAAGTGAATCTTAGTACAACTTTTCACCCTCGGACGGATGGACAAAAAGAGCGCACCATTCAAACACTTAAAGGTATGCTACGAGCATGTGTTATAGATTTTAAAGGCAGCTGGGATGATCATTTACCTCTTATTGAATTTGCCTACAATAATAGCTATCATTCAAGTATCAGAATGGCACCATATGTAGCTTTATATGGGAGGAAGTGTAGATCACCAATAGGATGGTTCGAAGCGGGTGAAACTCTTATGTTCAGAACGGATCTTGTGTATCAAGCCATAGAAAAAGTCAAGGTGATTCAGCAATGGTTGAAAATAGCCCAAAGTCGACACAAGTCATATGCGGATAGTAGAAGAAGAGGGCTAGAATTTTCGTTAGGCGATTGGGTATTTTTGAAGGTATCGCCAATGAAAGGGGTGATGATATTTGGCAAGAAAGGAAAGTTGAGTCCACGATATATAGGCCCGTATAAGATTATTCGAAGATGTGGGAAAGTTACTTATGAATTAGAGATACCCCAGGAACTCTCATCAGTGCATCCAGTATTTCATGTATCGATGCTTCGAAAGTGCATCGGAGATTCATCCTTTATTACTTCTACTGAAGATGTGCAAGTAACAGAAGATCTTAACTATGAGGAGATGCCTATTACTATATTAGACCGTCAAGTTAAGAAGATGAGAAATAAAGAAGTAGCATCAGTGAAAGTACTTTGGAGAAATCAACAAAGGGAAGAGATTACATGGGAAGCTGAGGAAGCAATGAAATCTAAGTACCCTCATTTGTTCAAAGATGAAGAGGAAGTTCAAGTACTTCTTCTTTCCTTCAGTTTCCCTTGGTTGATTGCAATGTCGTCCCGAATGTTTCACAGAATCCTTCTGTCCATCAGGCTCCCCAAATTTTGATGTCTCAAAGCTGGGAGGAAGGTTAACACTTGAAGACATGCCCCAGTTTTTATATGAAACATCTTCATAGAGCATAAGTCCAGGGGAATTTTTCATATCATTTTCTACACTCTTCACTTTCCCAACCATTTTCTCTGGCTCTTTTGGCATGCTAGGCTTCTTAGTAAGAAATTTTGGCGGTTCACTTAACTTAACTGTAGGCTCAAGAGTATACCAATGATCATCAATAGTATTGAACGTGGAGTCACTAGTGGACTGGGAAAGCACAATCGTTAGATTGATAGACAAAGTGAAAGCCTTAGTAGAAGGTTGAGCAACAAAAGCACAGACGGTATGTGGTGCTGTGAATGTGGTAGACTTATACTGAGGAGATAAATAAAGAGTGGTGGAAGTATTGAGGTGCATTTGACGTGGAATGGATTCTGAGGCATACTGTGGTGCATCAACAACAGTAGGAAACTGACTTTGCGATTTTGGTGGAAGACTCAAGGTATTTCCAGGGTCAAAAGTGGGGAACGGAGGTGGAGGCAGCCCACTGGCCCAAGCTCGGTACATTCCCATCATTTGTTGTCTCAGTCTCAAATTATTTTCCTTTAAACTCTCAATTTCCAGACTCTTTGTTTCATCCATGACGCCACTCTCTATATCCTTGTTGGACACAACTAACCTTTCTTTGGATTTGGTGTGATATGGAGGACCAGCCAAAATGCCACCAACCAACCACCTTAAACTAGCTGGACAAGAGATAGCAAATAGTTAGAGTTCAACAGTTTTTCAAAACCTCTTTTTTTCTTGAAAAGATCACCGAACCCAAGAAGGGCGCCTACGTATCTCACCCCCGAAAGGGGAGAATCAGGTGTGCGTAGTTCGTGAAGTTTTATCAAAATGGCCAATTAATTTTTTTTTTCTTTTTCTTGAAACTTCAAAAAGAAAAGAAAATAACAAATTATCAAAAGAATTGACGAAAATCTTTTTTCCATTTTTTTAGGTTTAAACTCACTATACAAAAAAGGAATCTATGATTACCAAAGAGGAATCTTTTTGGGTTTTCGATTTAGAATTTTATAGGAAAATGAAACTTGAAACTATTAAAAAAAATCTTTTTGTAGTTTTCTTTTAGAGATGTATATGAAACACCTACTCTAAGTGAAGAGTGAAGAAAATCTTTTTGAATTTTTCAGATTCCTGTACAACATGAAATCTATGGTTACCGAAGAAAATATTTTTGAATTTTCGATTTTAAATTTCATACGAAAATGAAACTTGAACCTATTAAAGGAAAATATATTTTTTTGCTTTCTTTTTAAAGATGTACATGAGACACCTACTCTAAATGTAGAGTGAAGAATTATTTTTTTTGAATTTTTGAAATAAGATCCCCGAACCTAAAATAGGTTGCCTACGTATCTCACTCCCGAGAGAGGAGAATCAGGGGTGCGTAGTTCGTCCAGATTGGACAATTAACGATTAACTAACAGATTGATCCTAACTTAAGGGCATAACCAAAGACAAACGAATAAAATCTTTTTGAGGTTTTTTTTTTTTTTAATTAGACACTTCAACTAAACTGACACCAACAATTATGAAGGAAAAAAAAAATCTTTTTGGTATTTTCATTACATGAAATGTACAAATTTGTACCATTTTTTGCATTTTCTTTTATAAAAACTGCTAAAAAAAATCTTTTTTTTTTTAAAATTTCAAATTATGAATGCATGCTAAAGGAGACAAATGAAAAATCTTTTTGATATTTCGTTTTTGAGAAATGAGTGCAAAAGGTAAAAATCTTTTTTTTTTTTGAATTTTTGGATTATGAAGAACAAAAGCCATAAAGAACACTAAAAGCTACGACACTCTTTTTTTTTTCTTCTTTTCGACTCACTTCACTTTTTTTCTCTATTTTTTTCAACAGTTCTTGCCTACGCACCTTACTTCTAACACATGTTTTCACCAAATCAGTCCGTCAAATGACCCCATTACCCTCAAAGATGCAACATTTAGAACGTAGGGATGCGTTAGAGGTGAGTCTCCTACAAAGGACCAAGTTGGCCCCTCTAGGTCTCAATATGATGCACATAAGCATGACCTAAAGGCTGACCTACGTTGTGGTTTACTAACAAGGCCGTTCGGGGGAGCATATGGTCGATAGTGGCTGCTTTGCTTTCCACTTACTCCATACATCCAACGGCTCCCCCCCTAAAATAAAGGTGACTCAACTAGAGTTCGTGCGCACGATGTGCGCTCCGAGACTTGTTGCAGAAAGAATTGACTCGGGTTATGCAAATGATGCCAGATATAAAGCGGTAACACATAGGATAAATACTGTAAACAAAGAGCACGAAAACGCACAAAAGTGAAAACACAAACAAAAATCACAAACAATGCTTATACACTCGTAATGCCAAACAAAGCCGATACGACTCCCACAAAAAAGCTCGGATTCTGAAAAAATCCCCAGCAAAGTCGCCAGTGCCGTCACACCCCTTTTTCGACTACAAAAAAAAGATATGTATATTAAGGTTTGAAAGGGTTTTTTATTAAAGTGACAAAATGAAGATTCGTTCCGAAAAAAGATTGTTTTTACATTAAAAATCAGAGTCGCCACTTGGCATAATCTGGTGTGCCAAGTCACCATTGGAAAATCCTTTTCGAAACCATTTGACTCTTTAAACCGGTTTAAGAACAAAGATTCCGGCTAAGGAATTCTGTTGACCGAGGGGAAGGTGTTAGGCACCCCTCGATCCCGTGGTTCGACCACGGTTGCTTGGTGGAGCGTATCGGCTAATTTGACATTACAAATGTACAAACCACATAAACACACAAAACAAGAAAACAAATAAATCACACAAAATTCAAAACAAACAAAAATAATGTTCAGTCCAAATTATACAATCCAAAATAAAAAAGGTGCTGAAATATAAAACCTATTCTATTCTAAACTAATCCTAAACTAAACTACACCCGACGTTCCAGGCCTTGATCAGGAGCCTCCTTTGCGTACATTCTACTTCAGGGCAATCCCCGAATAAATCAATACAAATCCTTCGGGGCATTCCCCGGTCAAATGAGTACAATTTAAACTTTTTGTGCAATAAAGTAGAAAGTACCATTCACGCACATATTCAAACACTCCAATAAATTGTTATTCCTAAATTTTCCTAACCGGCCTACATTTGCCTACCAAGTTCAACATATCACAATTCTATCATGTTTAACATTATCAATACATCAAAATTAATCAATATTCATTTTCCTCCATTTTTAATCCCCACCTTAATTCATTTTTAACCATGTGATTAACCCATTTCAATACACAATCCACCAATCGAGAATAACAAAAATTCACCAATCATGCTTAGCACATCACACGCCCAAATGTCACCAACAGTTCACATCAACAAACAAACCACGATATCGAATCACACACAATCATAATCACATAAGAATTAAATAAAAGAGAAGAAAGAATTGAACCATAAATTTGAAGCTTTCAAACTCAATGTTATTCGAATAAAGAGAGTCCGCATCCGGAAATCTCGAGCCGAACCTTAACACCAACAATCCAACTCGACAAATAATGACCCGTTCACCGTCACTGTTCACCGGTCACTGTTCACCGGTTACATTTTTTATTTTTTTTCCGTTGTTGTTCTTGTTCTTGTGAGGAAGATTATTTGGTGATTCTATTTATTGTGGAGAAGATGATGATCAAAGAATGAGCCTCTTTCCTCTTAGAACTTTTCTTTTATAATGGGCATGGATTTGTTATGATGTGGGAATTTTTGTGGGTTCCCCATATATTCTTTCTTTGTGGACAAGAAAAAGGAGGGGGGGATCATATGGGTAGTTAGGGTAGGTGGAAGCTTTTGATTGGGTAGGTTGTTAGGATAAGATAAATTATTTAGAGGTATTTTTTTTTGTTTATTTTTGTATTTTTGTGGGATATAATTACATGGGGTTGGACACATGATAAGGTGAACTAAAAATGAATAAAATTAGACTTCGGTCGGTACAAAATTAGGTGTCTACACCCACCTGATTGGAAATCTAAGAAGAAGGTGACATGGAATACTGCTTATAATGTTCAAGATGAGGTCCCTATACCATAACTGCATGATGGAACAAGAGAGAAGGGAAAAGCAATAAATCCACTAATTTCCAGAGATTTACCAGGGGCTCCACAGCCGACAGGTGAGCAACATGGACAGATTTTGCAGATGCTTGACCGAGATTCCCCTCAGACCAATATGATGGCCAACATGGAAGGTATATCTCAAACTCCTTATACTAAATTATAGAGTTTAAGATGGATAATTGATAGTGGTTCTACAAACCACATGGCTCACAAGTTTAAACATAATGCATGATTTGCAAGTTGTTACAAATGAACAAAGTAGAAAATTACCTAATGGAGGGGTGACCTTAGTGTCACACACTGGCTGCTGTAGACTGTCAAATACAGGAGAAATACATGATGTTCTTTTTGTCCCAGAATTTCAATACATTCTCTTATCGGTATCCAAGGTTACCAGGGAAATGAACTATTTTGTGTCATTCTAACCTGGACTCTGTTTGTTCCAGGACCTTACCACAGGGAAGATGATGGGGATTGGTAAAGAGGATACTGGTTTTTATCATCTAGCTCGGCCTTGACCTTCCCTTAAAGAGGTTGTTGCTACTAAAATCTTGTCAGCTCAGGATGTTCAAAGTACTATCATGTTAT
Source organism: Capsicum pubescens (assembly GCA_030864215.1). NCBI lineage: Eukaryota > Viridiplantae > Streptophyta > Magnoliopsida > Solanales > Solanaceae > Capsicum > Capsicum pubescens. The sequence continues at coordinate 267,721,826 of CM061545.1, read as the reverse complement.
GGCACAGGAGATTGGCTCATGCACCTGTTCACTCAATAAAGGACATGCTTGGATTTAATCTTGAACATTGTAAATTAGTATTAAGCACCTGTGAGATTTTTCCCTTAGCTAGACATACCAGACTCCCTTTTTCGAGTAGTTCTACTAGGTCTAGTAAAGTGTTTGATATGCTACATGTGGATATATGGGGACCTTATCGTACTCAGACATTTGATGGTAACAAATTTTTTCTTCCAATTGTTGATGATTGCTCAAGGACTATTTTGATTTTCATGTTGAAATTCAAGACTGATGTCTTTCTTTCACTTAAACAATTTTTTCGAATGATGCTTACTCAATTTACTCAATTGGTTTGCAATCTTTACTTAAAGAATTGGGTATTATTCACTACAGAACTTGTGTACATACCCGTCAGCAAAATGGAGTAGCTGAGAAGAAGCACAGACACTTGCTTGAAGTGGCTAGAGCACTCCGGTTCCAGGAGCTTTGGGGTCATTGTATTCTTACTGCTGCTTATATTGTTAACAGAATTCCTTCTAGTGACCTTGCAGGGAAATCACCTTATGAGGTCTTTTTTGGAAAGAAACCTTGTTTCTTCCATTTTAGAACATTCGGTTGTTTGTGTTTTGCTAACACACTACCTAGAACTTACAAGTTTTCTCCAAGAGTTGTAAGATCAGTTTTTATGGGATATTCTAATGTCACCAAAGGGTATGTTTAGTATGATCTTGCTGTGTAGATGTTTTTTGGTGATGGGGATGTGGTATTTCAGGCAAACCAATTTCCCTTCAAGGTACCCATACAGTGGATGATAATCTACAGATTTTATGTCACTCACTCCAGGTCCGTGTGATGATGATGATTTTTATGCTCCTAGCAACATCTCCGAAACACCTACTCTGGCTTCCTAATTACCAATTGATCTCCCACCTTCTGATATTGTTCAAAATCCTTTACCATCTCTTATCCCTACTGATGCTTCTACCTCTACTTTCAATCCATAAAATCTACCAAATCTTAGATGATCAACAAGGCTCACTAAGAAACCTATTTGGTTATCAGATTTTGTTTCCAAACCGTCAGCTAGAAAAGTCCTTTATCCTTTTGCTGACAGTGTGTCATATGCACATCTTTCTCCCTCTTATCAGAAGTATCTACATACTTTTTCTGCAGTATAAGAACCTACCTCTTATCAAGAGGCTATCAAAGATCCGAGATGGTTGGAAGCTATGTACACTGAGTTAATGGATCTTAATGATAATCATACTTGGGACCTGGTTCCCTTCCCAAGGGTAAAGTTCCTATTGGCTGCAGATGGGTCTATAAAGTCAAGTTAAAAGCTAATGGAGATATTGAGAGATTTAAAGCTCAATTAGTTGCTAAGGGCTTTAATCAGACAGCAGGTATTGTTTTTTATGATACCTTTTCTCCAGTAGTTAAAATTGCTACAGTCAGGACAGTTCTCTCTTTCGTTGCACAACAAAATTGGTTCATTCATCAGTTAGATGTGTACAATGCTTTTCTCCATGGTTACTTGCATGATGAGGTGTATAAGCAGTTGCTTGAGGGTTTTCCAAGTCAGGGGGAGAATGGTATTGTATGTAGACTTTTCAAATCCCTCTATGGTCTTTAGAAAGCAAGTAGGCAGTGGAATTTGAAATTGAGTGAGTCACTAGTGCATTCTAGTTTTACACAGAGCAGCCTGGATCATTCTTTATTCATAAAAAAACAAGGGTTAAACATAGTTGCAATCCTTGTGTATGTAGATGACATGCTTGTGACTGGTAATAGGTTGAGCCTCATAGAACATACTAAAGCTTCTCTTCAGAAAGCATTTAAAATCAAGGATCTTGGTAATTTAAAATTCTTTCTTGGCATGGAATTTAGTAGATCTGCCAAAGGAATTCTTATGAATCAAAAGAAGTATGCATTGGAAATTATCTCTGATTTAGGGTAAGGATGTGCTAAACCAGCTAAGGCACCCCTTGAAATGGACATGAAGTTAACGACATTGGAGTTTGATCAATTCACAGGAGAATCAACAGATGAACCTTTTGAAAACGGAGAGCAATATCAGATGTTGATAGGAAAAATGTTGTATTTAACACTGACAAGGCCAGACATTGCATTCTCAGTCCAAAGACTTAGTCAATTCCTGCAACAACCAAAAAGGTGGCATTGGGATGTAGCTGTGAGAGTAATGAATTATGTGAAGAGAGAACAGGGACTTGGAATCTTATTAAGAAGCAAGATATCAAACAAGCTAAATGTATATTATGATGCAGACTGGGCTTCATGCCCCAATACTAGAAGGTCAGTTTCAGGCTTTTTAGTCATAGTGAATCACTATTGTCGTGGAAGTTAAAGAAACAAAATGTAGTCTCTAGAAGTTCAGCAGAAGCTGAATATAGGAGCATGGTTAATGCAGTTTTAGAACTAGTATGGATCACTGCATTATTAAAGGAGCTGGGAAGTAAAATTGAGCAACAAACAATTGTGTTTAGTGACAGTAGAGTAGCATTACAGATAGCAGCCAATCCAGTGTTCCATGAGAGGACTAAACACATAGAGATTGACTGGCACTTTATCAGACAAAAAATACAAGAAGGAGTCTTGAAAATAAAACATGTGAGCTCAAGAGAACAACTTGCAGACATACTTACTAAGGGCATACCTCGGTTGCAACATGAAAACTTAGTAGGCAAGCTTGGTGTGTTAAATGTCTTTGCACCCACCAGCTTGAGGGGGAGTAATGAGTTAGTTGGCTAAGCAGTGATTAGTGATTAGTTAGGAAACAGTTAGAATAGAAGCTTCCAGAAGTTCTATATAAACAACACTATTGCATTGTAATGAACTAATTTTTTGGCCTCTTTACACTGAAATAATATCTCGCTTTCTCTTCTCTTCTCTGCTGAGCCATAACTCATTATCAATGGCAGCTTAGATTGAACAATTGCACTGATTTTAACAGAGTTTTTTTGCTGCTCCTTATGACTAATAGGACCTAACTTCCACTTAGGGTATATTGCTAATTACTGTTCTTGATCTTTGTAGGTTTCTTCCAAGCTCATATCATTTAAATTTTAAAATAAAATTACTGTTTTTTTTGGTTATTTATAGAGTGGTATTTTCCATCCCTGTCAAATAAAGTAGAGGAGGAGAACTGGAAGAGAGAAAGAAAAAGAGCAAAGGAATGACAAGTCTAATGGGGCAAAATGACTGACACATTGACTACCTTCGATAGACGAAAAAAATTCAAGTGGTCTAACCAATCCCTAGGGCGGACCCCAACAGAAAGGCACTAGACGAACTAACGGCAAGCTAGATAAAACAAATCAGCTGGCCCGATGTGTAAAACCTTCTCGGGGGAGAGTCTTTCTTCAATGAGAAAAAAGAAAGTTTTTGGGCAAGACAAGAAAGGAACTCGCCCTTTAATTTTACACCAAGGGTTAAGAGTTGATTGTTGGCGACGATGACTTGGTGAAGGGAATATATGAGAGAATGATCTCAAACTAGGTTACGACCAACGTAAAACTTCTTGCAAGCCAACATAATGGAGATATTTTGTTATTTTGTGTTATTATCTGCCACAATATGGTTTATTTGGTATATGCATTAATGAGAATTCACATCCAACTTTAGTCGTTTAATGTGAATTCACGTCCAACTTTAGTCGTTATAATAATTGCCGCTAAAATAGGTATCATTTACCGGTAATAACAAAAGCCGCAATATATGACCGGTAGCTTTACCGGCAATATTAATTATCACTAAAAGTAATTACTTTTAGCTTCAAAAATATAGATATTCACCGGCACTCGATATAAATATCATCAAAGACTTTATGACTATGAATGCAACATCGTTCACTCAAATGCCTCTATATTTTTAGGGTAAATACATTTGATGTATAATGCATATGTATTTTTAAGCAAACTATCAACACTGCATATGTATTTTTATGCTAAAAAACATTTTGATGTATAATCCATATGTATATTTAAGCAAAATATCAAAACTACATATGTATCTTTTGTAACTAAAATTTCATAATAAAATGTAGAACTACATAAAAAACTCAAATTTATATTTAATTCAAATTCTCATTTATAATTATAATAAATGAACTCATATTAAAATATATATTAGTTATGATCAAGGTGTATTTTTTAAATGCTTAATTTTAACACTGAATATTTATTTTTAGGGTAAATACATTTGATGTATAATGTATATGTATTTTTAAGCAAAATATCAATATTGCATATGTATTTTATAACTAAAATCTCACAATACAACGTAGAACTTCATAAAAAACACAAGTTTATATTTAATTCAAATTCGCATTTATATTGACAATAGATGAAAACATATTAAAAGATATATTAGATATGGGTCCAGATGTATTTTTGAGCATGCTTAATCTTAACACTGCATATGTATTTTTAGGATAAAAACTTTTGATTGATACTGCATACGTATTTTTAAGCATAACATGAACACTACATTTGTATTTTTTTTAACTAAATCTCACAGTAAAATATATAACTGCATAAAATACTCAAATTAAACTTTAATTCAAATCAAAATTAGACCCAATTCAAATCAGAATTAATTTCATTCAGTTAAAAAAATAAGTACTATTATAACCTACAATTAGAACCACTTCAAACATAAAAATTAGTTTGTACAATCAGAACCTACATTCATACACCAGTTTCTCTAACTGTACAAAGTAATAAATCTATCAATCATCATACATCAAAAACTTCAGTAACAGTAGTTATTCTACTTTCCCTTGCAGGCCTCAAGGGTGCTTCGACACCACTATGAGCATTTGCTTCTTGTTTTCGGATCCCATAGTCCCACAAAAGTGCAGCATATCTTGTACGGAAGTGCGTTGGGGTCGAACTCAATCGCAATAACTTTGTGACCATAAGAAAGGCACTGTGCATATGTAACCATAAAGAGACCACAATCCCTACAAAAACAAGGAAAAAAATATTTATTTATAAGTAAAATATATTTTGTACAAACATTCAATATTGGTATATGTAAATTAAAAACATACAAGCTTCCACTCGGTTGTTGAGGCAAATTCTCTTCAAATATCACAACAAACAGATCTGAGTAATCTTTGTCTTTGTATCTTGAATGATTTTGAAGATCAATTCCTTTCTTATTGTAGAAATCACAAGCTTGGAGACACAAAGGGATAATCTCAGCTAATTTCTTGATCTAAGCAAGAACAGTCGGATAACAAAAAAATTCATATAAACAAGCATATGTATTTTAAGCAGACAAAAAATGCAACCAATACTGAAAAATACATATCAATTCTACTAAAAATACATATTGCCAATAGACAGTTCATGAGTAGTTAACACAATACTTAACAATACTTATTGGCCTATATCTTTAACTCACAACTTTGATAATATCTTTATTACCCTATTTAGAACAACACAATACTTAACAGTCAAAAAAATACATTTACAAACAAAAAAATACCCCATCCTCACTATCTTCTTCAGAATCATCAGGATAAGATTTCTGAACATCGTCTTCAATTTCTTCAACTTTCCTTTTCTTTTCGTACCATTTTTAAATTTTTTGCTCCTTCTTCAACCCTTTTTTTTTTAAATTTCACTGATCTTCACTGTGTCGTTTCGAAACTTCGACCTAATATCCTTCGATCTCCTAGATTTCTTCAACTGTATAGGATTTACAACAACTTTAACTAAATCTTCATGAGTTTATCCAAGACTAAAAGACTGTGCATAATCAAACTCTACATTCATATTCCGTATACCGTTATTAGTTGGTGTTTTTGCTGTATGTTCATCCATTAAAACATAACACCCTTAAAATCTTATTTTCAGTTGAATTACAGTAGGATAAAAAAAAAGAACCGCTAACATGCAATATGCTATTAATAACAAACATAAATACATTAATCACATTTTAAATTTTATATTTTTTTTATTTTCAAAAAATAAGATTACATTAAATACAAGCCATGAATAATCACTACAAAAAAAACGTGTTTTAGCCACGTGCAAAACCGTGGCTATATGGTACCAAAATCGTAGCTAAATAGTTTAGCCACGGTTCGTTAGCCACGGTTAAAGGTGAGTCCAATAGGGCGTGGCGAGTAAATTAATCACGGTTTTAACGTCCGTGGTAACATTTCATTACCACGGTTTTCAGGTACATTTAGCCACGGCCATTCCATGGGTAATTTGTTCAAATTTTATGCTATCATATCAGTTTGCCACAGTTATAACCGTGGCAAAAATGCCTAGTTTTTAAGAAATATATGTTTTTTCATATGAATTAGCTACGGTTTTAACCGTGGTAAAAAAGTATCCAACTTTTTAAAAAAATATATATTTTTGCATAAATTTTCCATGATTTAATCATGAAAAAAGTGCCAGCTACTTTTAAATATATATATATATATGATAGTCTGATACTAATTTCTAAATAATGATAGACATTCACTTACACAATAACCATTATACACAAGATTGATATTAATTGTAACATAATAATCAAAGTTCTGATATTATTCAATATATTGGCACAAAAGATAAGGTCCAAACCTTAAATATTCATAAAAAATACCATAAATACTAATGTTAAAGAAACACCAAAATATACTAAAGCCTAAGAAGATTACTTCTTGAGCTACCAAGATTCACATGACTATTTCTAGACATTCCAAAAGCTTTTGAAGGACAAACATTTCCACCTAAACCACGCACACGTCCAGAATGTTTAGATCCAAACACTTTTTCAATGGCGTCATTAGGATGAGCTAGTATCTTCAAAGGAACACCGTAACTAATAGCAAGTTCTTGATCTTTAGGTAGATGCTCCGATATTTTAGCCAACATGCAAAATAGATAAATGAGATATCCTCGTACCAATAAGACTTCTCTGTAATACAGTTGGGTATTAATTCAAGCAATTGTCCATTATATATAGAGACGTATTAATTCAAGCAGTTGTCCATTAAATATAGAGACGCTTCAACAACAACAAAAAATCTAGTATACTCCCACCAAGTGGGCTCTGGGGTGGGTAAAATATACGCAGTCCATACCGCTACCTCTGAAGAATTAGAGAAGTTGTTTCCGATAGACCCCCAGCTCAAGATAAAGAATAGTCTTCAACTAGAACCGAGCTTATAATAAACTAATAACAATAATGTTGTCATAATTATATAGATATACCAGCACGGAATTTAATCTCAGGAATGGACAAGAATGATTAAACAAATGATGTTCAAGCATGAAATCATCAATTGATGTCGCTAATGTACAGTTTTGAGCATGTGCCACTTATACATGGTATCATACTATCATTTACTTACATCATCCTTACTTCACATAGACAATTTTAGAGTCACCTAATTAACTTCATCCTTGCCTTGTACACTACATAACTTTTAACGTTGTAGGAAGTTTGGAAAGTTTCCTTTATTCTTGACATACCAATAATTGTATAAGCAAGAGTTCTAACATATAAAATAAATATCCATCAAACAATAAATACGTCAGAGATAACAATTGTCCTACAACGGTATCTGTATATATGGAATGAATCAGTGAATGAGGTCATCTAGTTAAGATCTTAAGATCAGTGAATGAGCACTACTTTGGTATGATTTTTCAAACTTAAATTCGATTCTAATTATTGACTACACCTCATAGGGATCTATCTATCTATCATACAACAAGGATTTGACAGGACCTTTTCCTCAGTCTATTGGAAAATTGACAAATCTATCAAATTTGTAAGTAAATGTGAATAAGCATTGAACATGAATTCACTTACAAGATAATCTCATGATAATTTGCTGATCTTTTCTTAATTTCATGACAGTATCTTTGTTGGTTGTGGATTTTCTGGATCCTTAACCGACTCCATAGGAAATCTAACTCGACTGGTTTTTTCATAATCATTCTGTGGTACTTTTTGTACCTTAATGCAAACTTTTTGTGCTACCAGATTTTGGTCCATCTCTAGACAGGCAATGCACTTCTGAACAGAGAAACAGTGCACGAGGAGTTCAATCCATACTGCTTTTGTTGTTTTTATACATTATCATATCTGAATAGTTATGTTTACTAAATCTATTTGTCTTCCAATCGTCTTCTGTATACACTCTAAAACAACCCCATTCTTTATTATGTAGATCTTAGAACAGGGATACAGTGAAGTTCAACTCAAGGAATGTTCATTAGAATGAAGATTAAATACACCAGGCGTCACAATAATAAAAATTGATAGTACTAGAAATTGATACTGCATTTCCAGTACACAAGTTTATACTCCTTCTACATCAATTAAGTTGACTATGTTTATCAAATGACTGTGTTATTTGGTGGTTTTTGGAACAGTACACTATTCAAAGGGCAGCCCGGTAAACTAAAGATCCGGCCATGAGGTAGAGAGGTTGTTCCCGATAGACCCCGGCTTACGACAAAAACAGCTCATTAAGGATAACAAAAAAACTATGAACAGCAGAATAACCTGGATATAAGTGTTTGTTGAGTTTATAATTTGTAAATTCTTAGCTCCTGTAAGAGCTGAAATTCAGACAAATAAAACCATTAGTTGTTAAGTAAAATATGCCACCATCGACGGAGCATGTGATTTATCCACACATCAAAAAAAAATGCAAATCACATGTTCAACCTACTCATGTACATTGCACACTCCAAATTGAAGAGCAGTAACTTCTGAGGACGATCTATCTATTGATAGTTCTACACTGCAATAATCAGAAAAAACAAGGAACCAAATATACTTTGTTCTGGTCTTTAACATGAAGCATCTAGTTCATGCGGAGTTTAAATAAGTCGTTCAAGCATAAAATGCTTAACATTGGTGAAAGGAATTGATCAAACAAAACCTTTGAGCTAAGCATCTGTACAGTTTGGTATGTTAGCTTCCGCAATGTTGCTTATTCAGTACATAAAGCAACGTGAATTCGTGGTCAACTTTAATCATTATAATAATTTCCACTAAAATAGGTCCGATTTATCTATAATAAGAAAACCCACAAAATATGGTAGCTTTATCAGTAATTTATCGCTAAATAAATGTCGTTGAAAGTAATTACTTTTAGCGCCAATAATATAAGCATTTACGAAACATTCAATATAAATGCCACTAAACACTTTAACAACATTAAATGCAATGACCTTAACTTAAATGGCATTTAATATATTTTTTGTAATCTTTATTGCCGCAAAATATCTCTTTTGTTGTAGTTGGTAGTCAGTAACCACCATATACCTAGCACGACATATGATAATATACAAACAAGCATACAACGATTTTCTTTTCAGATTTGTAATATCTAGATACATGTTAAAGAAGATAGCAACACAATTCATGATTTCAAGGATAACAAATACATGTTAAATGTTAGAGAAGAGAGCAACACTATTTAAGGATAACATCAACATGACAATGGACAGATAACATAACACATATAATTAACATTACTGGGTTCAAATGAATCATAACCAATGATAAAATATTAAATAACGAATCAAACAACACACACTAACATCGATAAAATCAACATGACAATGGACTGACAACATGGCACATAATTAAACTTATAGGGTTTGAATGAATCATAACAGATGATGAACATCATCGGATGACTCAAATTAGATATTTGTTATAAAAAGTATTTTAGTGTTTTTTTTGTGATAATTGAACAAAATTAAATCATTATGTTTATGTTACAAAAGATAATTATGTGCTTTTGGTACAATAAAAAAAGAATTTAGATTTTGTGCATTGTCAGTTTACAAAATATTTTACACTATCAGGTAAATTTGACTTGCTATTGCAGGTTATTTTATTTTATTTTTATTTTTATGTAAATAGTTGGATAACCTGCAATAACAGATCAAGCTAACTGATAGTGCAAAAAATTTTATTCACTAACTATGCACAAAACTTAAACACATAAAAAAAAATGATTATCCTAAAATGATTAATCGGGGCACAAAGCCACTAACACTTAAAAAGTTTACCAATTTTTTTTTTTTAAAATTGTTTTCTTCTTACAAGGACTTTGTTTAATTATTCTTATTTTGTATGGTAGGATTTGGATTTTCAATCCTTTTAGTTCCTGTTCCAGTAACTTTACCTTGACGTACATTATTTTGCTTTTGTAAAGTAAGTAGGATTTTCAATCTGTGTGTATTTTACATTGAATTTATCTAAATCCGTGACCTTCCTCGCTAATTACGCGATTACAACGACCATTAATTGACTCAATAAAATTCAGGTATGCATACTATTTCACGCGCAATAGTAGGATAGTCATTTAAACTGTCGGTGTATATTGGTCAAGCCTTTTTTCTATTGTATGCGTTGTCCAGTATTATGCGAAGTATGTATCGTAAGTGCAATTTAATAGTGGAAAAATTTTGTAAATATTTTCATTAGATTATGTGACTTACGTATGTATTGTTGTTTGGTTGAAAGTAAGTTATCTTGACTGTACTCTACTACTTTACATTTTTACCGTAGATTTTTGGAATTCCTGTAGAATATTATTGCAATGGTCAAATCATTTTTTTTATGTATTCAACAATCTAATGCTCTTTATCATGGTTAGTATTAAGATATATTCTCTTAATAATATTTCCTTAATAGGACCACTAAAATAGGTCTTATTTAACAGTAGCTTGACCAGCAATTTGTCGCTAAATAAAAAGTCGTTGAAAGTAATTATTATTGGCGCTAATAATATGAGAATTTACCTGCACTTGATATAACTGTCACTAAAGAAGTTAACGCCATGCAATGACCTTAACTTAAATGCCGTTAAATATTTTTGTGGAAATATTTATTTACGCTAAATATCTCTTTCGTTGTAATGGTAGCCAGTAGTAGCCACCGTATACCTAGCACGACATATGATAATATACAAACGGGCATCTATCAATTTTCTTTTGAAGATGTGTAGTATCTAGATATATGTTGTTAAAAAGAGAGCAACACCATTCAAGTATAAAATCAATAAAACAATAAACTAATAACATAACATATATATATAACTAATATTAATGGGTTCGAATGAACCATAACTGATGATAGAACATCATAAGATGACTCAAACGACACACTGACACCATTCAAACGACAAAAACAACACGACTATGGACTTATAACATGACTCGAACGACACACACTAACACCATTCAAATGATAAAATCAACATGACAATGGACTAACAACATGACACAATAACTAAACTTGTAGGGTTCGAATGAACCATAAGACAGATGATAGGACTGACTCAAATTATAAGACATGACACACTAGGGATAACTAAAATGACACGATAGACCTAGATGCGCGCTTATTACTCATGTGCATTCCATAATGCGTTACTTAGGAACGACAGTTGAACTAGTAGGGAACTGCAGAAGAAGTAGATCCACCAACCCTAATTAGGAAAGGGTGCACCAACATTGGGTCCACGTGAAGAACTTTCCCCATCACCACTAGTAGGAGACAAGGCACTTCCAAGGGTGAGAAATGGGAGTGGAGCATCACTCCCCTTTTGTTGAAGTTCTTCCTCAAATTCAACTTTTCTCTTTTGAGCTTCCAATGCCTCCTTCAATTGTTCAAGTTGGGAGAGGCTAAGTCCTTCAATAATCGGAGATTCGCACACACGATCATAGGCTCTCCTCCCAGATTCAAGTAGGGATTCCCCTACAGCTCTCTCCTTCCGAAGAGACTCCTGCAAGTCCATGACCTCTTTATTAAGCCCACGTTGACCAGTGTTTCGATGAGCCATGATTAGGTGGTCATGGAGATCATCATCATTAGGTGGAGGGAGGTCCCTCCCCAGGAACCTATCCACCAGCGACTCCACTGAAGGGTGGCCAAAGGAGTAAACTTTGTTGGCCTTGCCTGGAGAAAATACCACAATGGCAATTTCAGCACCACATAGCGTACAAAGTACACTAACCTTTTTGAACAGGCCAGCACGACGCTTAGAGAAAGTAACTTGCATGTTACTCTCATTTTTCATTTTCACTATTTCGACCTTTTTTCGACCCTTGCTCAGTCTTGCCATGGCTAAATTAAAACTACTCAATATTTGTGACACCAAGAAGTAGTAGTTGTGATTTTTAATCTCAACACCAAGAGCTTTTATATTAGAAATTTCAATATTTTGTTTCACCTTTTTAGGAAAAAAAATTAAAATTACATGGAGAGCCTATACATTTATGTTTTTTCTTTTTCTGTAAAAGATTTGAATGGAACCAGCTTTCACCTCTATTCTTTGTGTCGTTAGCGCTAATCGAATCCTTAAAGACCATTATTCATAATTAGACAATATATGTTTTTCTTAATTTGAATTATGACGTTCTACAATAGTATTAAAAAGAAAACTTTACATCATTACTACGTATGATATTATATTTTATCACTTTATTAATTTGAGTACACATTGAAGAGTAATAATAAAAAATAAAATATCAAATTATTACTATAACATTTCTGAATTTTCAAATGTAATATTCGAGCTATCCCTGAAGGTTCTGACATTCGGTGTTCATCGAATGAGTAAAGATACATGACATTTTACTTTTATATAAGTTTTATTCGTTCCTCTAGATTATTACTTATTAGTTGATATGTACAATCACTTCAATTATTAGTTAACCATAAAATTAACATGGTTTGGTAATACAAGCACCAATTATGTGAATAAGTTTGTCTTTTCCTCGTGCGGATTGGAGTAAAAATATTGTAGTAGGGAAAGGTTGTATTTCTCCCAGACCTACTAAAAGCAATTGTTCATTCTGACATGCTGCGATTAAAGAAGCAACTTTCTTATAAATTGAAAAATACATATTTAAAAGAAACAGGTTAATAACCTCTGGAATCAAATTATTTGTGGTTTGTTAATATATGAATGCATGTTTACGATTCAAAAAGAACTGATCATTTTTTTTACAAAGATGATCACGTCTTTGAAAGCTTGCCAAGCTAGTTACCAGAAAATGGTGTTAACTTGTCGTCTGACGACTCCCAACCACCGGTAAGCTTAGAATGTGAGATTGTTTGTAACTTGTTCATTAGCAAGTGAATTAAGATGGAGTTTAATGAGTTAAGAATTACTTGATTAGTTGATTAAGAAGTAGTTAAACAACTAATGTGTTAGTTAGTTGGCTATGCAGTGATTAGTGATTAGTTAGGAAACAGTTAGAATAGAAGCTTCCAGAAGTTCTATATAAACAACACTATTGCATTGTAATGAACTAATTTTTTGGCCTCTTTACACTGAAATAATATCTCCCTTTCTCTTCTCTTCTCTTCTCTGCTGAGCCCTAGCTCATTATCAATGACAGCTTAGATTGAACAATTGTACAGATTCTAGCATGGTATCAGAGCTTTGAACAACGATTGTGCGTTCCACGAAAGAGATTTGTGAGATTACGAGCTCATTGACAGTTTTCAGTAACGAAGGTTGAAGTTCTACCATGGCAGCTTCAACATTGAACACTGTGAAGTTCAATCACAATCATCCCCTATTTTTACACACTTCAGACACCACCGGAGCGCCCATTATTCCGATGCAGCTAACCGGTTCCGATAACTATTCGATATGGAGTAGGCCTATGCGCATTCAGCTGCTTGGGATAAACAAGTTGGGGATTGTTGATGGCACATTGAAAAAAGAGGATTTTGGAGCTGATTTTCGACGTCAATGGGACCGGTGCAATGCAATTGTTCAAGGATGGATAATGAGCTCAGTAACACAGGAATTGCACACTGGAATTGTCTATGCTACAAATGCACGAACTTTTTGGGAGGATTTGCATGAATGCTTTGACAAGGTAAATGTATCACGAGTTTACCAGTTGCATAAAGCCATAGCGACTACTATACAAGGAAATGACAGTATACCTTGTTATTTTTCAAAACATCGTAATTTATAGGATGAATTTGCTTGTATAGTTCCTCCGTCTTGTGATTGCCCCAGATCAAGGGAGTTTAATAATCATATTGAGAGACAAAAATAGATGCAGTTCCTAATGGGCTTGAATGAAATGTATAATCAGTCGAGGAGCTAGATTTTGATGACTGATCCTACTCCAAATATCAACAAGGCATATGATATGCTTGTTGAACGAGAGAGCCAACGACTTATTGGTAGAAGGTGAAGGTGATTATTTGACGGCTCTGTTAGCAGCAAAAGGCTTAGGTTCTCAATTGTCAATTGGAGAAGGTTTTGTATCTAGAACTTTGACTATAGAGAGTTCAGATATTGCAGCTCACATGGCTGGGAGAGGAATGCATTATCAACATAACAAAGGAAACTCTTTTCAGAAAGGCAGGAAGAATTGGAACAAAAAATGTGACTATTGTAAAATGCAAGGACATGTGGTAGATGACTGCTTTAAGCTATATGTATACCCACCTGATTGGAAATCTAAGAAGAATGTGACATGGAATACTATTTATAATGTTCAAGCTGAGGCAATAGAGCCACTAATTTCCAGAGATTTACCAAGGGCTCCACAGCTGACAGGTGAGTAACATGGACAAATTTTGCAGATGCTTGACCGAGATTCTCCTCAGACCAATATGATGGACAACATGGTAGGTATATATCAAACTCCTAATACTAAATTAGAGAGTTTAAGATGGATAATTTATAGTGGTGCTACAAACCACATGGCTCACAAGTTTAGACATAATGCATGATGTGCAAGTTGTTACAAATGAACAAAGTAGAAAAGTTTAATTACCTAATGGAGGGGTGTCCTTAGTGTCACACACTGGCTGCTGTAGACTATCAAATACATGATAAATACATGATGTGCTTTTTGTCCCAGAATTTCAAAACAATCTCTTATCGGTATCCAAGGTTACCAGGGAAATGAACTGTTTTGTGTCATTCTATCCTAGATTCTGTTTGATCCAGGACCTTAACACTGGGAAGATGATGAGGATTGGTAAAGAGGATACTAGTTTTTATCTTCTAGTTGGGCCTGGACCTTCCCCTAAAGAGGTTGTTTCTACTAAAATCTTGTCAACTGAGGATGTTCAAAATACTATCATGTTATGGCACAGGAGATTGGCTCATGCACCTGTTCACTCAATAAAGGACATGCTTGGATTTAATATTGAACATTTAAGTTAGTATCAAGCACCTGTGAGATTTGTCCCTTAGCTAGACATACCAGACTCCTTTTTTCGAGTAGTTCTACTAGGTCTGGTAAAGTGTTTGATATGCTACATGTGGATATATGGGGACCTTATCGTACTCAGACATTTGATGGTAACAAATTTTTTCTTACAATTGTTGATGATTTCTCAAGGAACATTTGGATTTTCTTGTTGTAATTCAAGACTGATGTCTTTCTTTCACTTAAACAATTTTTTCGAATGGTGCTTACTCAATTTAATGTCATAGTTAAAGGTATAAGGACAGATAATGGGGGAGAGTTTATCAATGAAAATTTGCAATCTTTACTTAAAGAATTGGGTATTATTCACTACAGAACTTGTGTACATACCCCTCAGCAAAATTGAGTAGCTGAGAGGAAGCACAAACACTTGCTTGAAGTGGATAGAGCACACCGGTTCCAGGGTCATATACCTCTCAAGTTTTGGGGTCATTGTATGTTTACTGCTGCTTATATTGTTAACAGAATTCCTTCTGGTGAACTTGCAGGGAAATCACCTTATGAGGTCTTTTTTGGAAAGAAACCTTGTTTCTTCCATTTTAGAACATTCGATTGTTTGTGTTTTGCTAACACACTACCTAGAACTTACAAGTTTTCTCCAAGAGCTATAAGATCAGTTTTTATGGGATATTCTTATGTCACCAAAGGGTATATTCTGTTTGATCTTGCAGCGTAGAAGTTTTTTGTTAATGGGGATGCGGTATTTCAGGAAAATCAATTTCCCTTCAAGGTACCCATACAGTGGATGATGATCTACAGATTTTATGTCACTCTCTCCAGGTCCTTGTGATGATGATGATTTTTATACTCCTAGCAACATCTCCAAAACACCTACTCTGGCTTCCTCATTACCAGTTAATCTCCCACCTTCTGATATTGTTCAAAATCCTTTACCATCTCTATCCCTACTGATGCTTCTACCTCTACTTTCAATCCATACAATCTACCAAATCTTAGACGATCAACAAGGATCACTAAGCAATCTATTTGGTTATCAGATTTTGTTTTCAAACCGTCATCTAGCAATGTCCTTTATCCTCTTGCTGACAGAGTGTCATATGCACATCTTTCTCCCTCTTATCAAAAATATCTACATAGTTTTTTTGCAGTATAAGAACATACCTCTTATCAAGAGGCTATGAAAGATCTGAGATGGTTGGAAGCTATGTACACTGAGTTAAAGGATCTTAATGATAATCATACTTGGGACCTGGTTCCCCTTCCCAAGGGTAAAGTTCCTATTGGCTGCAGATGGGTCGATAAAGTCATGTTAAAATCTAATGGCGATATTGAGAGATTTAAAGCTCAATTAGATGCTAAGGGCTTTAATAAGACAATCGGCATTGATTTTCATGATACCTTTTCTCCAGTAGTTAAAATTGCTATAGTCAGGACAGTTCTCTCTTTGGTTGCACAACACAATTGGTTCATTCATCAGTTAGATGTGTAGAATGCTTTTCTCCATGGTGACTTGCATGATGAGGTGTATAAGCATTTGCTTGAGGGTTTTCCAAGTTAGGGGGAGAATGGTATTGTATGCAGACTTGTCAAATCCCTCTATGGTCTTAAGAAAACAAGTGGGAAGTGGAATTTGAAATTGAGTGAGTCACTAGTGCATTCTGGTTTTACTCAGAGCATCCTGGATCATTCTTTATTCATAAAAAAAACAAGGGTTAGACATAGTTGCAATCCTTGTGTATGTAGATGACATGCTTGTGACTGGTAATAGCTTGAGCCTCATAGAACATACTAAAGCTTCTCTTCAGAAAGCATTTAAAATCAAGGATCTTGGTAATTTAAAATTCTTTCTTGGCATGGAATTTAGTAGATCTGCCAAAGGTATTCATATGAATCAAATGAAGCATGCATTGGAAATTATCTCTGATTTAGGGTTAGGAAGTGCTAAACCAGCTATGACACCCCTTGAAATGAACATGAAGTTAACGACACTGGATTTTGATCAAGTCACAGGAGAATCAATAGATGAACCTTTTGAAAACAGAGAGCAATATCAGAGGTTGATAGGCAAAATGTTGTATTTAACACTGACAAGGCCAGAGATTGCATTCTCAGTCCAAACACTTAGTCAAATCCTGCTACAACCAAAAAGGTCTCATTGGGATGCAGCTGTGAGAGTAATAAATTATGTGAAGAGAGAACAAGGACTTGGAATCTTGTTAAGCATCAAGATATCAAACAAGCTAAATGTATATTGTGATGCAGACTGGGCTTCATGTCCCAATACCAGAAGGTCAGTTTCAGGGTTTTTAGTTATGGTGAATCACTATAGTCGTGGAAGTCGAAGAAACAAAATTTAGTCTCCAGAAGTTCAGCCGAAGCTGAATACAGGAGCATGGCTAATGCAGTTTAAGAACTAGTATGGATCACTGCATTATTAAAAGAGCTGGGAAGTAAAATTGAGGAACCAATAATTGTGTTTAGTGATAGTAGAGCAGCATTACAGATTGCAGCCAATCCATTGTTCCATGAGAGGACTAAACACATAGAGATTGACTGCCACTTTATCAGACAAAAAATACAAGAAGGAGTCTTGAAAATAAAACATGTGAGCTCAAGAGAACAACTTGCAGACATACTTACTAAGGTCTTACCTCGGTTGCAACATGAAAACTTAGTAGGCAACTTGGTGTGTTAAATGTCTTTGCACCCACCAGCTTGAGGGGGAGTAATGAGTTAGGAATTACTTGATTAAGAAGTAGTTAACCAATTAATGTGTTAGTTAGTTGGCTAAATAGTGATTAGTGATTAGTTAGGAAACAGTTAGAATAGAAGCTTCCAGAAGTTCTATATAAACAACACTATTGCATTGTAATGAACTAATTTTTTGGCCTCTTTACACTGAAATAATATCTCACTCTCTCTTCTCTTCTCTGTTGCGCCATAGCTCATTATCAATGACAGCTTAGATTGAACAATTGCACAGATTCTAACATAGTTTTTTGTTGCTCCTTATGACTAATAGGACCTAACTTCAACTTGGGGTATATTGCTAATTACTGTTCTTGATCTTTGTAGGTTGCTTCCAAGCTCAAATCATTTAAATTTTAAAATAAAATTACTATTTTTTTTTGTTATTTATAGAGTGGTATTTTTCATCCCTTTTTTTTTGTTATGTATAATGGACAAGAATGATTAAACAAATAATGTTGAATGCATGTTTACGATTCAAAAAGAACTGATCATTTTGTTTACAAAGTTGATCATGTCTTTGAAAGCTTGCCAAGCTAGTTACCAGAAAATGGTGTCAACTTGTCGTCTGACGACTCCCAAGCACCGGTAAGCTTAGAATGCGAGATTGTTTGTAACTTGTTCATTAGCAAGTGAATTAAGATGGAGTTTAATGAGTTACGAATTACTTGATTAAGAAGTAGTTAAACAACTAATGTGTTAGTTAAATGGCTATGCAGTGATTAGTGATTAGTTAGGAAACAGTTAGAATAGAAGCTTTCAGAAGTTCTATATAAACAACACTATTGCATTGTAATGAACTAATTTTTTGGCCTCTTTACACTGAAATAATATCTCCCTTTTCTCTTCTCTTTTCTGTTGAGCCCTAGCTCATTATCAATGACAGCTTAGATTGAACAATTGTACAGATTCTAACATGGTATCAGAGCTTTGAACCACGATTGTGCATTCCACGGAAGAGAATTGTGAGATTACGAGCTCATTGACAGTTTTCAGTAACGAAGGTTGAAGTTCTACCATGGAAGCTTCAACATTGAACACTGTGAAGTTTGATCACAATCATCCCCTATTTTTACACCCTTTAGACACCACCAGAGCGCCCATTATTCCGATGCAGCTAACCGGTTTCGATAACTATTCGAAATGGAGTAGGGCTATGCGCATTCAGTTGCCTGGGAAAAACAAGTTGGGGATTGTTGATGGCACATTGAAAAAGGAGGATTTCGGAGCTGATTTTCGACGTCAATGGGACCGGTGCAATGCAATTGTTCAAGGATGGATAATGAGCTCAGTAACACAGGAATTGCACACTGGAATTGTCTACGCTACTAATGTACGAACTGTTTGGGAGGATTTGCATGAACGCTTTGACAAGGTAAATGCATCACGATTTTACCAGTTTCATAAAGCCATAGCGACTACTATACAAGGAAATGACAGTATAACTGGTTATTTTTCAAATCATCGTAATTTATGGGATGAATTTGCTAGTATAGTACCTCCGTCTTGTGATTTCCCTAGATCAAGGGATTTTAATAATCATGTTGAGAGACAAAAATTGATGCAGTTCCTAATGGGCTTGAATGAAATGTATAATCTGTAGAGGATCTAGATTTTGATTACTGAACCTACTCCAAATCTCAACAAGGCATATGTTATGCTTGTTGAGCGAGAGAGCCAACGACTTATTGGTAGTTCCACTATGCAAGGTGAAGGTGCTTATTTAACGGCTCTCTTAGCAGCAAAAGGCTTAAGTTCTCGATTGTCAATTGGAGAAGGTTTTGTATCTAGAACTTTGATTAGAGAGAGTTCAGATATTGCAGCTCACATGGCTGGGAGAGGAATACATTACCAACATAACGAAGGATACTCTTTTTAGAAAGGCAGGAAGAATTGGAACAAAAAATGTGACTATTGTAAAATGCAAGGACATGTGGTAGATGACTACTTTAAACTATATGGATACCCACCTGATTAGAAATCTAAGAAGAAGGTGACATGGAATACTGCTTATAATGTTCAAGATAAGGTCCCTATACCACAACTGCATGATGGAACAAGAGAGAAGGGAAAAGAAATAGAGCCACTAATTTCCAGAGATTTACCAAGGGCTCCACAGCCGATAGGTGATCAACATGGACAGATTTTGCAGATGCTTGTCCGAGATTCTCCTTAGACCAATATGATGGACAATATGGCAGGTATATCTTAAACTCCTAATACTAAATTAGAGAGTTTAAGATGGATAATTGATAGTGGTGCTACAAACCACATGGCTCACAAGTTTAGACATAATTTATGATGTGCAAGTTGTTACAAATGAACAAAGTAGAAAAGTTTAATTACCTAATGGAGGGGTGACCTTAGTGTCATACACTGGCTTCTGTAGACTGTCAAATATAGGAGAAATACATGATGTGCATTTTTTCCCAGAATTTCAATTCAATCTTTTATCGGTATCCAAGGTTACTAGGGAAATGAACTGTTTTGTGTCATTCTATCCTAGATTCTGTTTGATCCAGGACCTTAACACTGGGAAGCTGATGAGGATTGGTAAAAAGGATACTAGTTTTTAACTTCTAGTTGGGCCTGGACCTTCCCCTAAAGAGGTTGTTTCTACTAAAATCTTGTCAGCTGAGGATGGTCAAAATACTATCATGTTATGGCACAGGAGATTGGCTCATGCACCTGTTCACTCAATAAAGGACATGCTTGGATTTAACATTGAACATTTAAGTTAGTATCAAGCACCTGTGAGATTTGTCCCTTAGCTAGACATACCAGACTCCTTTTTCGAGTAGTTCTACTAGGTCTGGTAAAGTGTTTGATATGCTACATGTGGATATATGGGGACCTTATCGTACTCAGACATTTGATGGTAACAAATTTTTTCTTACAATTGTTGATGATTGTTCAAGGACCATTTGGATTTTCTTGTTGAAATTCAAGACTGATGTCTTTCTTTCACTTAAACAGTTTTTTCGAATGGTGCTTATTCAATTTAATGTCATTGTTAAAGGTATAAGGACAGATAATGGGGAAGATTTTATCAATTAAAATTTGCAATCTTTACTTAAAGAATTGGCTATTATTCACTACAGAACTTGTGTACATACCCCTCAGCAAAATGGAGTAGCTAAGAGGAAGCACATACACTTGCTTGAAATGGCTAGTGCACTCCGGTTCCAGGGTCATATACCTCTCAAGTTTTGGGGTCATTGTATTCTTACTGCTGCTTATATTGTTAACAGAATTCCTTCTAGTGAACTTGCAGGGAAATCACCTTATGAGGTCCTTTTTTGGAAAAAAGCCTTGTTTCTTCCATTTTAGAACATTCAGTTATTTGTGTTTTGCTAACACACTACCTAGAACTTAAAAGTTTTCTCCAAGATCTGTAAGATCAGTTTTTATAGGATATTCTAATGTCACCAAAGGGTATGTTCTGTTTGATCTTGCTGCGTAGAAGTTTTTTGTTAATGGGGATGCGGTATTTCAAGAAAACCAATTTCCCTTCAAGGTACCCATACAGTGGATGATAATCTACAGATTTTATGTCACTCTCTCCAGGTCCTTTTGATGATGATCAAAGAATGAGCCTCTTTCCTCTTAGAACTTTTCTTTTATAATGGGCATGGATTTGTTATGATGTGGGAATTTTTGTGGATCCCCCATATATTCTTTCTTTGTGGACAAGAAAAAGGAGGGGGGATCATATGGGTAGTTAGGCTAGGTGGAAGCTTTTGATTGGGTAGGTTGTTAGGATAAGATAAATTAGTTAGAGGTATTTTTTTTGTTTATTTTTGTATTTTTGTGGGATATAATTACATGGGGTTGGACACATGGTAAGGTGAACTAAAAATGAATAAAATTAGACTTCGGTCGGTACAAAATTAGGTGTCTACACCCACCTGATTTGAAATCTAAGAAGAAGGTGACATGGAATACTGCTTATAATGTTCAAGATGAGGTTCCTATACCATAACTGCATGATGGAACAAGAGAGAAGGGAAAAGCAATAAATCCACTAATTTCCAGAGATTTACCAGGGGCTCCACAGCCGACAGGTGAGCAACATGGACAGATTTTGCAGATGCTTGATCGAGATTCCCCTCAGACCAATATGATGGCCAACATGGAAGGTATATCTCAAACTCCTTATACTAAATTATAGAGTTTAAGATGGATAATTGATAGTGGTTCTACAAACCACATGGCTCACAAGTTTAGACATAATGCATGATTTGCAAGTTGTTACAAATGAACAAAGTAGAAAAGTTTAATTACCTAATGGAGGGGTGACCTTAGTGTCATACACTGGCTTCTGTAGACTGTCAAATATAGGAGAAATACATGATGTGCATTTTTTCCCAGAATTTCAATACAATCTCTTATCGGTATCCAAGGTTACTAGGGAAATGAACTGTTTTGTGTCATTCTATCCTGGATTCTGTTTGATCCAGGACCTTAACACTGGGAAGTTGATGAGGATTGGTAAATAGGATACTAGTTTTTATCTTCTAGTTGGGCCTGGACCTTCCCCTAAAGAGGTTGTTTCTACTAAAATCTTGTCAGCTGAGGATGTTCAAAATACTATCATGTTATGGCACAGGAGATTGGCTCATGCACCTGTTCACTCAATAAAGGACATACTTGGATTTAATATTGAACATTTAAGTTAGTATCAAGCACCTGTGAGATTTGTCCCTTAGCTAGACATACCAGACTCCTTTTTTCGAGTAGTTCTACTAGGTCTG
The DNA here is from genome assembly GCA_030864215.1 of Capsicum pubescens. Lineage (NCBI taxonomy): Eukaryota > Viridiplantae > Streptophyta > Magnoliopsida > Solanales > Solanaceae > Capsicum > Capsicum pubescens. Next base: position 267,699,112 of record CM061545.1, on the reverse strand, counting down.
GTAAAGTGTTTGATATGCTACATGTGGATATATGGGGACCTTATCGTACTCAGACATTTGATGGTAACAAATTTTTTCTTACAATTGTTGATGATTGTTCAAGGACCATTTGGATTTTCTTGTTGAAATTCAAGACTGATGTCTTTCTTTCACTTAAACAGTTTTATCGAATGGTGCTTATTCAATTTAATGTCATTGTTAAAGGTATAAGGACAGATAATGGGGGAGATTTTATCAATTAAAATTTGCAATCTTTACTTAAAGAATTGGCTATTATTCACTACAGAACTTGTGTACATACCCCTCAGCAAAATGGAGTAGCTAAGAGGAAGCACATACACTTGCTTGAAGTGGCTAGTGCACTCCGGTTCCAGGGTCATATACCTCTCAAGTTTTGGGGTCATTGTATTCTTACTGCTGCTTATATTGTTAACAGAATTCCTTCTAGTGAACTTGCAGGGAAATCACCTTATGAGGTCCTTTTTTGGGAAAAAGCCTTGTTTCTTCCATTTTAGAACATTCAGTTATATGTGTTTTGCTAACACACTACCTAGAACTTAAAAGTTTGCTCCAAGATCTGTAAGATCAGTTTTTATAGGATATTCTAATGTCACCAAAAGGTATGTTCTGTTTGATCTTGCTGCGTAGAAGTTTTTTGTTAATGGGGATGCGGTATTTCAAGAAAACCAATTTCCCTTCAAGGTACCCATACAGTGGATGATAATCTACAGATTTTATGTCACTCTCTCCAGGTCCTTGTGATGATGATGATTTTTATGCTCCTAGCAACATCTCCGAAACACCTACTCTGGCTTCCTCATTACAAGTTGATCTCCCACTTACTGATATTGTTCAAAATCCTTTTCCATCTCTATCCCTAATGATGTTTCTACCCCTACTTTCAATCCATACAATCTACCAAATCTTAGACGATCAACAAGGCTCACTAAGCAACCTATTTGGTTATCGGATTTTGTTTCCAAACTGTCATCTAGCAATGTGCTTTATCCTCTTGCTCACAGTGTGTCATATGCACATCTTTCTCCTTCTTATCAGAAGTATCTACATAGTTTTTCTTCAGTATAAGAACCTACCTCTTATCAAGAGTCTATCAAAGATCCGAGATGGTTGGAAGCTATGTACACTGAGTTAAAAGGATCTTAATGATAATCATACTTGGGACCTGGTTCCCCTTCCTAAGGGTAAAGTTCCTATTGGTTGCAGATGGGTCTTTAAAGTCAAGTTAAAAGCTAATGGCGATATTGAGAGATTTAAAGCTCAATTAGTTGCTAAGGGCTTTAATCAGACAGCAGGTATTGATTTTCATTATAGCTTTTCCCCAGAAGTTAAAATTGCTACAGTCAGCACAGTTCTCTGTTTGGTTGCATAACACAATTGGTTCATTCATCAGTTAGATATGTACAATGCTTTTCTCCATGGTGACTTGCATGATGAGGTGTATAAGAAGTTGCTTGAGGGTTTTCCAAGTCCGGGGGAGAATGGTATTGTATGTAGACTTGTCAAATCCCTCTATGGTCTTAAGAAATCAAGTAGGAAGTGGAATTTGAAATTGAGTGAGTCACTAGTGCATTCTGGTTTTACTCAAAGCAGCCTTGATCATTCTTTATTCATAAAAAAACAAGGGTTAGACATAGTTGCAATCCTTGTGTATGTAGATGACATGCTTGTGACTGGTAATAGCTTGAGCCTCATTGAACATACTAAAGCTTCTCTTCAGAAAGCATTTAAAATCAAGCATCTTGGTAATTTAAAATTCTTTCTTGGCATGGAATTTAGTAGATATGCCAAAGGTATTCTTATGAATCAAAGGAAGTATGCATTGGAAATTATCTCTGATTTAGGGTTAGGAAATGCTAAACCAGCTATGACACCCCTTGAAATGAACATGAAGTTAACGACACTGGATTTTGATCAAGTCACAGGAGAATCAACAGATGAACCTTTTGAAAACAGAGAACAATATCAGAGGTTGATAGGAAAAATGTTGTATTTAATCTCTGATTTTGGATTAGGAAGTGCTAAACCAGCTATGACACCCCTTGAAATGAACATGAAGTTAACGACACTGGAGTTTGATCAAGTCACAGGAGAATCAACAGATGAACCTTTTGAAAACAGAGAACAATATCAGAGGTTGATAGGCAAAATGTTGAATTTAACACTGACAAGGCTAGGCATTGCATTCTCAGTACAAACACTTAGTCAATTCCTGCAACAACCAAAAAGGTCGTATTGGGATGCAACTGTGAGAGTAATGAATTATGTGAAGAGGGAACAAGGACTTGGAATCTTGTTAAGTAGCAAGATATCAAACAAGCTAAATGTATATTGTGATGCAGACTGGGCTTCATGTACCAATACCAGAAGGTCAGTTTCAGGCTTTTTAGTCATGGTGAATCACTATTATCGTGGAAGTCGAAGAAACATAATGTAGTCTCTAGAAGTTCAGCAGAAGCTGAATATAAGAGCATGGCTAATGCAGTTTCAGAACTAGTATGGATCACTGCATTATTGAAGGAGCTGGGAAGTAAAATTGAGGAACCAATAATTGTGTTTAGTGACAGTAGAGCAGCATTACAGATAGCAGCCAATCCAGTGTTCCATGAGAGGACTAAACACATAGAGATTGAATGCCACTTTATCAGAAAAAAATTACAATAAGGAGTCTTGAAAATAAAACATGTGAGCTCAAGAGAACAACTTGCAGACATACTTACTAAGGGCTTACCTCGGTTCCAACATGAAAACTTAGTAGGCAAGCTTGGTGTGTTAAATGTCTTTGCACCCACCAGCTTGAGGGGGAGTAATGAGTTAGGAATTACTTGATTAAGAAGTAGTTAAACAACTAATGTGTTTGTTAGTTGGCTAAGCTGTGATTAGTGATTAGTTAGGAAACAGTTAGAATAGAAGCTTCCAGAAGTTCTATATAAACAACACTATTGCATTGTAATGAACTAATTTTTTGGCCTCTTTACACTGAAATAATATCTCACTCACTCTTCTCTTCTCTGCTGAGCCATAGCTCATTATCAATGAGAGCTTAGATTGAACAATTGCACAAATTCTAACAGAGTTTTTTGTTGCTCCTTATGACTAATAGGACCTAACTTCAACTTGGGGTATATTTCTAATTACTGTTCTTGATCTTTGTAGGTTGCTTCCAAGATCAAATCATTTAAATTTTAAAATAAAATTACTTTTTTTTTGTTATTTATAGAGTGGTATTTTTCATCCCTATCAAATAAAGTAGCGGAGGAGAACTGGAAGAGAGAAAGAAAAAGAGCAAAGGAATGACAAGTCTAATGGGGGAAAATGACTGACACATTGACTACTTTCTATAGACCAAAAAAATTCAAGTGGTCTAACCAATCCCTAGGGCGGACCCAACTGAAGGGCACTAGACGAACTAACGGCAAGCTAGATAAAAAAAATCAGCTGGCCCTATGTGTAAAAGCTTCTCGGGGGAGAGTCTTTCTTCAATGAGAATAAAGAAAGTTTTTGGGCAAGAAAAGAAAGGAACTTGCCCTTTAATTTGACACCAAGGGTTAAGAGTTGATTGTTGGCGACGATGACTTGGTGAAGGGACTATATGAGAGAATGTTCTCAAATTGGGTTATGACCAACGCAAAACTTCTTGCAAGCCAAAATAATGGAGATATATTGTTATTTTGTGCTATTATCTTCCTCAATATGGTTTATTTGATATAAGAATTAATGTGATTTCATGGTCAACTTTAGTCGTTATAATAATTGCCGCTAAAATAGGTATCATTTACCGGTAATAACAAAAGCCGCAATATATGACCGGTAGCTTTACCGGCAATAATAATTATCGCTAAAAGTAATTACTTTTAGCTTAAAAAATATAGATATTCACCGGCACTCGATATAAATATCATCAAAGACTTTATGACAATGAATGCAACATCATTCACTCAAATGACGCTATATTTTTAGGGTAAATACATTTGATGTATAATGCATATGTATTTTTAAGCAAAATATCAACCCTGCATATGTATTTTTAGGCTAAAATACATTTTGATGTATAATCCATATGTATTTTTAAGCAAAATATCAACACTACATATGTATCTTTTGTAACTAAAATCTCACAATAAAATGTAGAACTACATAAAAAACTCAAATTTATCTTTAATTCAAATTCTCATTTATAATGATAATAAATGAACACATATTAAAATATATATTAGTTATGATCAAGGTGTATTTTTGAAATGCTTAATTTTAACACTGCATATGTATTTTTAGGGTAAATACATTTGATGTATAATGCATATATATTTTTAAGCAAAATATCAATACTGCATATGTATTTTATAACTAAAATCTCACAATACAAAGTAGAACTTCATGAAAAACACAAGTTTATATTTAATTCAAATTCGCATTTATATTGGTAATAAATGAAAACATATTAAAAAATATATTAGATATGGTCCAGATGTATTTTTGAAAATGCTTAATCTTAACACTGCATATGTATTTTTAGGATAAAAACTTTTGATTGATACTGCATACGTATTTTTAAGCATAATATGAACACTACATTTGTATTTTTTTTAACTAAATCTCACAGTAAAATATATAACTGCATAAAATACTCAAATTAAACTTTAATTCAAATCAAAATTAGACCAAATTCAAATCAGAATTAATTTCATTCAGTTAAAAAATAAGTACTATTATAACCTACAATTAGAACCACTTCAAACATAAAAATTAGTTTTTACAATCAGAACCTACATTCATACACCAGTTTATCTAACTGTACAAAGTTAAATCCATCAATCATCATACATCAAAAACTTCAGATACACTAGTTATTCTACTTTGCCTTGCAGGCCTCAAGGGTTCTTCGACACCACAATGAGCATTTGCTTCTTGTTTTCGGATCCCATAGTCCCACAAAAGTGCAACATATCTTGTACGGAAGTGCGTTGGGGTCAAACTCAATCGCAATAACTTTGTGACCATAAGAAAGACACTCTGCATATATAACCATAAATAGACCACAATCCCTACAAAAACAAGGAAAAAATATTTATTTATACATAAAATATATTTTGTACGAACATTCAATTTTGGTATATGTAAATTAAAAACTTACAAGCTTCCACTCGGTTGTTGAGACAAATTCTCTTCAAATGTCACATCAAACAGATCTGAGTAATCTTTTTCTTTGTATCTTGAATGATTTTGAAGATCAATTCCTTTCTTATTGTAGAAATCACAAGCTTGGAGACACAAAGGGATAATCTCAGCTAATTTCTTGATCTGAGCAAGAACAGTCGGATATGAAAAAAATTCATATAAACAAGCATATGTATTTTAAGCAGACAAAGAATGCAACCAATACTGAAAAATACATATCAATTTTACTAAAAATACATATAGCCAATAGACAGTTCATGAGTAGTTAACATAATACTTAACAGTACTTATTGGCCTATATCTTTAACTCACAACTTTGATAATATCTTTATTACCCTATTTAGAACAACACAATACTTAACAGTCAAAAAAATACATTTACAAACAAAAAAAATACCCCATCCTCACTATCTTCTTCAGAATCATCAGCATAAGATTTCTGAACATCGTCTTCAATTTCTTCAACTTTCCTTTTCTTTTCGTACCGTTTTTAAATTTTTTGCTCCTTCTTCAACCCTTTTTTTTTCAAAATTTCACTGATCTTCACTGTGTCGTTGAGAAACTTCGACCTAATCTCCTTCTATCTCCCAGATTTCTTCAACTGTATAGGATTTACAACAACTTTAACTAAATCTTCATGAGTTAACCCAAGACTAAAAGATTGTGCTTAATCAAACTCTACATTCATATTCCGTATACCATTATTTGTTGGTGTTTTTGCTGTATGTTCATCCATTAAAACATAAAACCCTTAAAATCTGATTTTCAGTTGAATTACAGTAGGAAAAAAAAAAGAACCGCTAGCATGCAATATGCGATTAATAGTTATCTGAAATAGAGGAAGTAAATCATTATCACAGATAGTGCTAGAATCGTGCAAAAGGAATAAAATTTGAAGTGGGAGAGATCGTTAATGGCGAAAGAAAAGGAATAAAAAATTTAAATTAAGGAAAGAGAAATAAGAATGGCGTGAAAAGGGGATTTTAGCACAGTAACTTTCTTAGGGGGCAAAAAATAGGGGACCACTTAAATTAATGTTACAGATGCTACATAATGTAATTAGGATAAAGTGTTGCTATTTTTTTGTAATTTAATACTTAAGTATGCTACTATAGGTAGTTTTCCCTTTACTATTTTTTTCTAGAGAAAATTTAAAGAAACCATATCTTACACCCGACCCATGATAATTCTATAATTCTAAAATGATAAGCCTAAAAATTCATGGTGCTTTTCAAATTCATTATTTCACAAAAAGAAAATCTCCGGAGGTGGATTTACACTTTCCGAATTTTGGTGTTAAAAAGCACTTAAACCCCAGGACGAATTTATTTTTAATAAAGTTACTAACATTAGGTGTATGTGTATAGAAACTTAATTTCTTTTTTTTTTTAAAAATAAAATAAACTCCATTTCCCCTCAATTCTAATAAAAGAAACCAAATGCACACACAACAAAGAAAGAACAAAAGAAATACTCGTAAGTAGGCAGTGGAACTGATTGTATTTGCATTACTTAATAATCTGTATGTATAAAAAACATAAATACATTAGTCACATTTTAAATTTTATATTTATTTTATTTTCAAAAAATATGATTACATTAAATACAAGCCATGAATAATCACTACAAAAAAAATGTATTTTAGCCACGTGCAAAACCGTGGCTATATGGTACCAAAATCGTAGCTAAATAGTTTAGCCACTGTTCATTAGCCACGGTAATAGGTGGGACCAACAGGGGCGTGGCGAGTAAATTAGTCACGGTTTTAACGTCCGTGGTAACATTTCATTAGCCACGGTTTTCAGGTACATTTAGCCACGGCCATTCCATGGGTAATTTGTTCAAATTTTGTGCTATCATATTAGTTTGCCACAGTTATAACCGTGGCAAAAATGCCTAATTTTTAAGAAATATATATTTCTTTCATATAAATTAGCCACGGTTTTAACCGTGGCAAAAAAGTATCCAACTTTTTAAAAAAATATATATTTTTGCATAAATTTGCCATGATTTAATCATGACAAAAGTGCCAGCTCTTTTTAAATATATATATATATATATATATATATATAAATATTAATTGTAACATAATAATCAAAGTTCTGATATTGTTCAATATATTTGCACAAAACATAAGGTCCAAACCTTAAATATTCATAAAAAATACCATAAATACTAATGTTAAAGAAACACCAAAATATACTAAAGCCTAAGAAGATTACTGCTTGAGCTACCAAGATTCACATGACTATTTCTAGACATTCAAGAAGCTTTTGAAGGACAAACATTTCCACCTAAACCACGCACACGTCCAGAATGTTTAGATCCAAACACATTTTCAATGGCGTCCTTAGGATGAGCTAGTATCTTCAAAGGAACACCGTAACTGATAGCAAGTTCCTGATCTTTAGGTAGATGCTCCGATATATTATCCAACAAGCAAAATAGATAAATGATATATCCTCGTACCAATAAGACTTCTCTGTAATAAAATTGGGTATTAATTCAAGAAATTGTCCATTATATATAGAGACGTATTAATTCAAGCAATTGTCCATTAAATATAGAGACGCTACAACAACAACAAAAAATCTAGTATACTCCCACCAAGGGGGATCTGGGGTGGGTAAAATGTACGAACTCCATACCGCTACCTCCGAAGAAGTAGGGAGGTTGTTTCCGATAGACCCCCATCTCAAGATAAAGAATAGTCTTCAACTAGAACCGAGCTTATAATAAACTAATAACAATAATGTTGTCATAATTATACAGATATACCAGCAATGAATTTAATCTCAGGAATGGACAAGAATGATTAAACAAATGATGTTCAAGCAGGAAATCAACAATTGATGTCGCTAATGTACAGTTTTGAGCATGTGCCACTTATACATGGTATCATACTATCATTTACTTGCATCATCCTTACTTCACATAGACAATTTTAGAGTCACCTAATTAACTTCATCCTTGCCTTGTACACTACATAACTTTTAACCTTGAAGGAAGTTTGGAAAGTTTCCTTTATTCTTGACATACCAATAATTGTATAAGAAAGAGTTCTAACATATAAAATAAATATCCATCAAACAATAAATACGTCAGAGATAACAATCAGCCCACAACGGTATCTGTATATATGGAATGAATCAGTGAATGAGGTCATCTAGTTAAGATCTTAAGATCAGTGAATGAGCACTACTTTGGTATGATTTTTCAAACTTAAATTTGATTCTAATTATTGACTGCACCTCATAGGGATCTATCTATCTATCATACAACAAGGATTTGACAGGACCTTTTCCTCAGTCTATTGGAAAATTGACAAAGCTATCAAATTTCTAAGTAAATGTGAATAAGCATTGAATATGAATTCACTTACAAGCTAATCTAATGATAATTTGCTGATTTTTTCTTAATTTCATGACAGTATCTTTGTTGGTTGTGGATTTTCTGGATCCTTAACCGACTCCATAGGAAATCTGACTCGACTGGTTTTTTTGAAATCATTCTGTGGTACTTTTTGTACCTTAATGCAAACTTTTTGTGCTACCAGATTTTGGTCCATCTCTAGACAGGCAATGCACTTCTAAACAGAGAAATAGTTCACGAGGAGTTCAATCCATACTGCTTTTCTTGTGTTTATACATTATCATATCTGAATAGTTATGTTTACTAAATCTATCTGTCTTCCAATCGTCTTCTGTATACACTCTAAAACAACCCCATTCTGTATTATGCAGATCTTAGAAAAGGGATACAGTGAAGTTCAACTCAAGGAATGTTCATTAGAATGAAGATTAAATACACCAGGCGTCACAATAATAAAAATTGATTGTACTAGAAATTGATACTGCATTTCCAGTACACAAGTTTATACTCCTTCTACATCAATTAAGTTGACTATGTCAATCAAATGACTGTGTTATTTGGTGGTTTTTGGAACAGTACACTATTCAAAGGGCAGCCCGGTAAACTAAAGCTCCCGCCATGAGGTAGAGAGGTTGTTCCCGATAGACCCTAGCTTAAGACAAAAACAGCTCCTTAAGGATAACAAACAAACTATGAACAACAGAATAACCTGGATATAAGTGTTTGTTGAGTTTATAATTTGTAAATTCTTAGCTCCTGTAAGAGCTGAAATTCAGACAAATAAAACCATTAGTTGTTAAGTAAAATATGCCACCATCGACGGAGCATGTGATTTATCCACACACCAAAAAAAAATGCAAATCACATGTTCAACCTACTCATATACATTACACACTCCAGATTATAGAGCAGTAACTTCTGAGTACATTGCACACTCCAAATTACAGAGCAGTATCTATCTATTGATAGTTCTACACTGCAATAATCAGAAAAAACAAGGAACCAAATCTACTTTGTTCTGGTGTTGAACATCAAGCATCTAGTTCATGCGGAGTTTAAATAAGTCATTCAAGCATAAAATGCTTAACATTGGCGAAAGGAATTGATCAAACAAAACCTTTGAGCTAAGCATCTGTAAGGTCCAAAACAGCCTAAAGAACTTTGCACATAGGTACAGTTTTGTATGTTATCTTCCGCAATGTGGCTTATTCAGTACATGAAGTAACGTGAATTCGTGGTCAACTTTAATCATTATAATAATTTCAACTAAAATAGGTCTGATTTATCGATAATAAGAAAACCCGCAAAATATGGTAGCTTTATCAGTATTTTATCGCAAAATAAATGTCGTTGAAAGTAATTACTTTTAGCGCCAATAATATAAGAATTTACGAAACATTCAATATAAATGCCACTAAACACTTTAACAACATTAAATGCAATGACCTTAACTTAAATGACGTTAAATATTTTTGTTGTAATATTTATTGCCGCAAAATATCTCTTTTGTTGTAGTTGGTAGTCAGTAACCACCATATACCTAGCACGACATATGATAATATACAAACAAGCATACAACGATTTTCTTTTCAGATTTGTAATATCCAGATACATGTTAAAGAAGAGAGCAACACCATTCAGGATTTCAAGGATAACAAATACATGTTAAATGTTAGAGAAGAGAGCAACACTATTTAAGTATAAAATCAACATGACAATGGACAGATAACATAACACATATAATTAACATTACTGGGTTCAAATGAATCATAACCGATGATAAAATATTAAATAACGACTCAAACAACACACACTAACATCATGCAAACGATAAAATCAACATGACAATGGACTGGCAACATGGCACATAACTAAACTTATAGGGTTCGAATGAATCATAACAGATGATGAACATCATCGGATGACTCATATCAGATATTTGTTATAAAAAGTATTTTAGTGTTTTTTTTGGGATAATTGAAGAAAATTAAATCATTATGTTTATGTTACAAAACATAATTATGTGCTTTTGGTACAATAAAAAAAGAATTTAGCTTTTGTGCATTATCAGTTTACAAAATATTTTACACTATCAGGTAAATTTGACTTGCTATTGCAGGTTATTTTTTTTTTTTTTTTTTTTTTATGTAAATAGTTGGATAACCTGCAATAACAGATCAAGCTAACTGATAGTGCAAAATATTTTATTCACTAACTCTGCACAGAACTTAAACGCTTAAAAAAAATGATTATCCTAAAATGATTAATCGGGGCACAAAGCCACTAACACTTAAAAAGTTGACCAATTTTTTTTTTTAAATTGTTTTCTTCTTACAAGGACTTTGTTTAATTATTCTTATTTTTTATGGTAGGATTTGGATTTTCAATCCTTTTAGTTCCTCTTCCAGTAACTTTACCTTGACGTACATTATTTTGCTTTTTTAAAGTAAGTAGGATTTTCAATCTGTGTGTATTTTACATTGAATTTATCTAAATCCGTGACCTCCCTCGCTAATTACGCGATTACAACGACCATGAATTGAGTCAATAAAAATCAGGTATGCATATTATTTCATGCACAATAGCAGGGTAGACATTTAAACTGTCGGTGTATATTGGTCAAGCCTTTTTTCTATTGTATGCGTTGTCCGGTATTATGCCAAGTATGTATCGTAAGTGCAGTTTAATAGTGGAAAAATTTTGTAAATTTTTTCATTAGATTATGTGACTTACGTATGTATTGTTGTTTGGTTGAAAGTGAGTTATCTTGAAATTAACTATGCAAGATTAGGTATTCCACCCCTAAGGTGGGATTAATAACACTACACTTACGGAATTAGTTATCTCATGCATTTTATCTCAATCAAATATGGGATAAATTGATCCTACCATTAAACCCAATATTAATTATCTCTAATCCCTTATACCAAATGAGCCGATACACTAATCATAGTGCTGACTGTACTCTACTACTTTCCATTTTTACCATAGATTTTTGGAATTCCTGTAGAATTTTATTGCAATGGTCAAATCATTGTTTTTATGTAGTCAACAATCTAATGCTCTTTATCATGGTTAGATTTAACATATATTCTCTTAATAATATTTCCTTAATAGGACCACTAAAATAGGTCTTATTTAACGGTAGCTTTACCAGCAATTTATCGCTAAATAAAAAGTCGTTGAAAGTAATTATTTTTGGTGCTAATAAAATGAGCATTTACCTGCACTTGATATAACTGCCACTAAAGACGTTAACACCATGCAATGACCTTAACATAAATGCCGTTAAATATTTTTGTGGAAATATTTATTTACGCTAAATATCTCTTTCGTTGTAATGGTAGCCAGTAGTAGCCACCGTATACCTAGCACGACATATGATAATATACAAACGGGCATCTATCGATTTTCTTTTGAAGATGTGTAGTATCTAGATATATGCTGTTAAAGAAGAAAGCAACACCAATCAAGTATAAAATCAATATAACAATAAACTAATAACATAACATATATATAACTAATTTTAATGGGTTCGAATGAACCATAACTAATGATAGAACATCATAAGATGACTCACACGACACACTGACACCATTCAAATGACAAAAACAACACGACTATGGACTGATAACATGACTCGAATGACACACACTAACACCATTCAAATGATAAAATCAACATGAAAATGGACTGACAACATGACACAATAACTAAACTTGTAGGGTTCGAACGAAGCATAAGATAGATGATAGGACTGACTCAAATTATAAGACATGACACACTAGGGATAACTCAAATGACACGATAAACCTAGATGCGCGCTTATTACTCATGCAGCTTCCACAATGCACGACTTAGGAACGATAGTTGAACTAGTAGAGAACTGCAGAAGAAGTAGATCAACCAGCCCTAATTAGGAAAGGGTCCACCAACAATGGGTGCACGTGAAGAACTTGCCCCATCACCACAAGTAGGAGACAAGGCACTTCCAAGGGAGAGAAATGGGAGTTGAGCATCACTCCCCATTTGTTGAAGTTCTGCCTCGAATTAAAATTTTCGCTTTTGAGCTTCCAATGCCTCCTTCAATTGTTCAAGTTGGGAGAGGCTAAGTCCTTCAATAATCGGAGATTCGCACACACGATCGTAGGCTCCCCTCCCAGATTCAAGTAGGGATTCCCCTACAGCTCTCTCCTTCCGGAGAGACTCCTGCAAGTCCATGACCTCCTTATTGAGACCACGTTGACCAGTGTTTCGATGAGCCATGACTAGGTGGTCATGGAGATTATCATCATTTGGTAGAGGGAGGTACCTCCCTAGGAACCTATCCACCAGCGACTCCACTGAAGGGTGGCCAGAGGAGTAAACTTTGTTGGCCTTGCCTGGAGAAAATACCACAATGGGAATTTCAGCACCACATAGCGTACAAAGTTCACTAGCCTTCTTGAGAAGGCCAGCACGACGCTTAGAGAAAGTAACTTGCATGTTACTCTCATTTTTCATTTTTACTATTTCGACCTTTTTTCGACCCTTGCTCAGTCTTGCCATGGCTAAATTAAAACTACTCAATATTTGTGAAACCAAGAAGTAGTAGTTGTGATTTTTTATCTCAACACCAAGAGCTTTTATATTAGAAATTTCAATATTTTGTTTCACCTTTTTAGGAAAATAAATTAAAATTACTTGGAGAGCCTATAAATTTATGTTTTTTCTTTTTTTTTTTGTAAAAGATTTGAATGAAACCAGCTTTCGCCTCTATTCTTTGTGTCGTTAGCGCTAATCGAATCCTTAATGACCATAATTCATAATTAGACAATAGATGTTTTTCTTAATTTGAATTATGACGTTCTACAAAAGTATTAAAAAGAAAACATTACATCATTAGTACGTATGATATTTTATTTAATCACTTTATTAATTTGAGTACACATTGAAGAGTAATAATAAAAAATAAAATATCAAATTATTACTATAACATTTCTGAATTTTCAAATTTAATATTCGAGCTATCCCTGAAGGTTCTGACATTCAGTGTTCATCGAACGAGCAAAGATACATGACATTTTTCTTTTATATAAGTTTTATTCGTTCATCCACGATTATTACATATTAGTTGTTTTGAACAATCACTTCAATTATTTGTTAACCATAAAATTAACATGATTTGGTATTACAAGCACCGATTATGTGAATAAGTTTGTCTTTTCCTCGTGCGGATTGGAGTTAAAATACTGTATTAAGGAAAGGTTGTATTTCTCCCAAACCTACTAAAAACAATTGTTCATTCTGACATACTGCGATTAAAGAAGCAACTTTCTTATAAATTGAAAAATACATATTTAAAAGAAACAAAGGTTAATAACCTCTGAAATCAAATTATTTGTAGTTTGTTAATATATGAATGCATGTTTACGATTCAAAAAGAACTGATCATTTTGTTTACAAAGTTGATCACGTCTTTGAAAGCTTGCCAAGCTAGTTACCAGAAAATGGTGTCAACTTGTCGTCTGACGACTCCCAAGCACCGGTAAGCTTAGAATGCGAGATTGTTTGTAACTTGTTCATTAGCAAGTGAATTAAGATGGAGTTTAAGGAGTTAGGAATTACTTGATTAGTTGATTAAGATGTAGTTAAACAACTAATGTGTTAGCTAGTTGGCTATGCAGGGATTAGTGATTAGTTAGGAAACAGTTAGAATAGAAGCTTTCAGAAGTTCTATATAAACAACACTATTGCATTGTAATGAACTAATTTTTTGGCCTCTTTACACTGAAATAATATCTCCCTTTCTCTTCTCTTCTCTGTTGAGCCCTAGCTCATTATCAATGACAGCTTAGATTGAACAATTGCACAGATTCTAACATGGTATCAGAGCTTTGAACCACGATTGTGCGTTCCACGATAGAGATTTGTGAGATTACAAGCTCATTGACAGTTTTCAGTAACAAAGGTTGAAGTTCTACCATGGAATCTTCAACATTGAACACTGTGAAGTCCGATCACAATCATCCCCTCTTTTTACACCCTTCAGACACCACCGGAGCTCCCATTATTCCGATGCAACTAACCGGTTTCGATAACTATTCGATATGGAGTAGGGCTATGCGCATTCAGTTGCTTGGGAAAAATAAGTTGAAGACTATTGATGGCACATTGAAAAAGGAGGATTTCGGAGCTGATTTTTGACGTCAATGGGACTGGTGCAATGCAATTGTTCTAGGATGGATAATGAGCTCAGTAACACAGGAACTGCACACTGGAATTGTCTATGCTACTAATGCACGAACTGTTTGGGAGGATTTGCATGAATGCTTTGACAAGGTAAATGCATCATGAGTTTACCAGTTGCATAAACCATAGAGACTGCTATACAAGGAAATGACAGTATACCTGGTTATTTTTCAAAACATCGCAATTTATGGGATGAATTTTCTAGTATAGTTCCTCCGTCTTGTGATTTCCCTAGATCAAGGGA
Source organism: Capsicum pubescens (assembly GCA_030864215.1). Lineage (NCBI taxonomy): Eukaryota > Viridiplantae > Streptophyta > Magnoliopsida > Solanales > Solanaceae > Capsicum > Capsicum pubescens. Next base: position 267,684,069 of record CM061545.1, on the reverse strand, counting down.
GTTTAATAATCATGTTGAGAGACAAAAATTGATGCAGTTCCTAATGGGATTGAATGAAATGTATAATCTATCGAGGAGCTAAATTTTGATGACTGAACCTACTCCAAATCTAAACAAGCCATATGCTATGCTTGTTGAGCGAGAGAGCCAACTACTTATTGGTAGTTCCACTATGCAAGGTGAAGGTGCTTATTTAACGGCTCTGTTAGCAGCAAAAGGCTTAGGTTCTCGATTGTCAATTGGAGAAGGTTTTGTATCTAGAACTTTGACTAGAGAGAGTTCAGATATTGCAGCTCACATGGCTGGGAGAGGAATGCATTATCAACATAACAAAGGAAACTCTTTTCAAAAAGGCAGGAAGAATTGGAACAAAAAATGTGACTATTGTAAAATGCAAGGACATGTGGTAGATGACTGCATTAAGCTACATGTATACCCACCTGATTTGAAATCTAAGAAGAGGGTGACATAAAATACTTCTTATAATGTTCAAGCTAAGGTCCCTATACATCAACTTCATGATGGAACAAGAGAGAAGGGAAAATCAATAGAGCCACTAATTTCCAGAGATTTACCAAGGGCTCCACAGCCGACAGGTGATCAACATGGATAGATTTTGCAGATGCTTGACCGAGATTCTACTCAGACCAATATGATGGCCAACATGGAAGGTATATCTCAAAATACTAATACTAAATTAGAGTGTTTAAGATGGATAATTGATAGTGGTGCTACAAACCACATGGCTCACAAGTTTAGACATAATGCATGATGTGCAAGTTGTTACAAATGAACAAAGTAGAAAAGTTTAATTACCTAATGATGGGGTGACCTTAGTATCACACATTGTCTTCTGTAGACTGTCAAATACAGGAGAAATACATGATCTGATTTTTGTACCAGAATTTCAATACAATCTCTTATCGGTATCCAAGGTTACCAGGGAAATGAACTATTTTGTGTCATTCTATCTTGGATTCTGTTTGTTCCAGGACCTTACCACTGGGAAAATGATGAGGATTGGTAAAGAGGATACTGGTTTTTATCTTCTAGCTCGGCCTGGACCTTCCCCTAAAGAGGTTGTTGCTACTAAAATCTTGTCAGCTCAGGATGTTAAAAATACTATCATGTTATGGCACAGGAGACTGGCTCTTGCACCTGTTCACTCAATAAAGGACATGCTTGGATTTAATCTTGAACATTGTAAATCAATATTAAGAACCTATGAGAGTTGTCCCTTAGCTAGACATACCAGACTCCCTTTTTCGAGTAGTTCTACTAGGTATAGTAAAGTGTTTGATATGCTACATGTGGATATATGGGGACCTTATCGTGCTCAGACATTTGATGGTAACAAATTTTTTCTTACAATTGTTGATGATTGCTCAAGGACCATTTGGATTTTCTTGTTGAAATTCAAGACTGATGTCTTTCTTTCACTTAAACAGTTTTTTCGAATGGTGCTTACTCAATTTAATGTCATAGTTAAAGGTATAAGAACAGATAATGGGGAAGATTTTATCAATGGAAATTTGCAATTTTTACTTAAAGAATTGGCTATTATTCATTACTGAACTTGTGTACATACCCCTCAGCAAAATGGAGTAGCTGAGAGGAAGCACAGACACTTTCTTGAAGTGGCTAGAGCACTCCGGTTCCAGGGTCATATACCTCTCAAGTTTTGGGGTCATTGTATTCTTACTGCTGCTTATATTGTTAACAGAATTCCTTCTAGTGAACTTGCAGGGAAATCACCTTATGAGGTCTTTTTTGGAAAGAAACCTTGTTTCTTCCATTTTAGAACATTCGGTTGATTGTGTTTTGCTAACACACTACCTAGAACTTACAAGTTTGCTCCAAGAGCTATAAGATCAGTTTTTATGGGATATTCTAATGTCACCAAAGGTTATGTTCTGTTTGATCTTGCTGCGTAGAAGTTTTTTGTTAATGGGGATGCGGTATTTCAAGAAAACCAATTTCCCTTCAAGGTACCCATACAGTGGATGATAATCTACAGATTTTATGTTACTCTCTCCAGGTCCTTGTGATGATGATGATTTTTATGCTCCTAGCAACATCTTCGAAACACCTACTCTGGCTTCCTCATTACCAGTTGATCTCCCACCTTCTGATATTGGTCAAAATCCTTTACCATCTCTATCCCTACTGATGCTTCTACCTCTACTTTCAATCCGTACAATCTACAAAATCTTAGACGATCATCAAGGATCACTAAGAAACCTATTTGGTTATCAGATTTTGTTTCCAAACCGTCATCTAGCAATGTCCTTTATCCTCTTGCTGACAGTGTGTCATATGCACATCTTTCTCCCTCTTATCAGAAGTATCTACATAGTTTTTCTGCAGTATAAGAACCTACCTCCTAACAAGAGGCTATCAAAGATCTGAGATGGTTGGAAGCTATGTACACTGAGTTAAAGGATCTTAATGATAATCATACTTGGGACTTGGTTCCCCTTCCCAAGGGTAAAGTTCCTATTGGTTACAGATGGGTCTATAAAGTCAAGTTAAAATCTAAAGGAGATATTGAGATATTTAAAGCTCAATTAGTTGCTAAGGGCTTTAATCAGACAACAGGTATTGATTTTCATGATACCTTTTCTCCAGTAGTTAAAATTGCTACAGTCAGGACAATTCTCTTTTTGGTTGCACAACACAATTGGTTCATTCATCAGTTAGATGTTTACAATGCTTTTCTCCATGGTGACTTGCATGATGAGGTGTATAAGCAGTTTCTTGAGGGTTTTCCAAGTCATGGGGAGAATGGTATTGCATGTAGATTTATCAAATCCCTCTATGGTCTTAAGAAAACAAGTAGGCAGTGGAATTTGAAATTGAGTGAGTCACTAGTGCATTCTTGTTTTACTCAAAGCAGCCTTGATCATTCTTTATTCATAAAAAAACAAGGGTTAGACATAGTTGCAATCCTTGTGTATGTAGATTACATGCTTGTGACTGGTAATAGCTTGAGCCTCATAGAACATACTAAAGCTTCTCTTCAAAAAGAATTTAAAATCAAGGATCTTGGTAATTTAAAATTCTTTCTTGGCATGGAATTTAGTAGATCTGCCAAAGGTATTCTTATGAATCAAAGGAAGTATGCATTGGAAATTATCTCTGACTTAGAATTAGGAAGTGCTAAACCAGCTATGACACCCCTTGAAATGAACATGAAGTTAACGACACTGGAGTTTGATCAAGTCACACGAGAATCAACTGATGAACCATTTGAAAACAGAGAGCAATATCAGAGGTTGATAGGCAAAATGTTTTATTTAACACTGACAAGGCCAAACATTGCATTCTCAGTCCAAACACTTAGTCAATTCCTGGAAAAACCAAAAAGGCTGCATTGGGATGCAGCTGTGAGAGTAATGAATTATGTGAAGATAGAACAAGGACTTGGAATCTTGTTAAGCAGCAAGATATCAAACAAGATAACTGTATATTGTGATGCAGACTGGGCTTCATGTCCAAATACCAGAAGGTCAGTTTCAGGCTTTTTAGTCATGGTGAATCACTATTGTCGTGGAAGTCGAAGAAACAAAATGTAGTCTCCAGAAGTTCAGCAGAAGCTGAATACAGGAGCATGGCTAATGCAGTTTCAGAACTAGTATGGATCACTGCATTATTAAAGGAGCTGGGAAGTAAAATTGAGGAACCAATAATTGTGTTTAGTGACAGTAGAGCAACATTACAGATAGCAGCCAATCCAGTGTTCCATGAGACAACTAAACACATAGAGATTGACTGCCACTTTATCAGACAAAAAATACAAGAAGGAGTCTTGAAAATAAAACATGTGAGCTCAAGAGAACAACTTGCAGACATACTTACTAAGGGCTTACCTTGGTTCCAACATGAAAACTTAGTAGGCCAGCTTGGTGTGTTAAATGTCTTTTCACCCACCAGCTTGAGGGGGAGTAATGAGTTAGGAATTACTTGATTAAGAAGTAGTTAAAAAACTAATGTGTTAGTTAGTTGGCTAAGTAGTGATTAGTGATTAGTTAGGAAACAGTTAGAATAGAAGCTTCCAAAAGTTCTATATAAACAACACTATTGAATTGTAATGAACTAATTTTTTGGCCTCTTTACACTGAAATAATATCTCACTTTCTCTTCTCTTCTCTGCTGAGCCATAGCTCATTATCAATGATAGCTTAGATTGAACAATTGCACAGATTCTAACAGAGTTTTTTGCTGCTCCTTATGACTAATAGGACCTAACTTCAACTTGGGGTATATTGCCAATTACTGTTCTTGATCTTTGTAGGTTGCTTCCAAGCTCAAATCATTTAAATTTTAAAATAAAATTACTTTTTTTTTGTTATTTATAGAGTGGTATTTTTCATCCCTATCAAATAAAGTATAGGAGGAGAACTGGAAGAGAAAAAGAAAAAGAGCAAAGGAATGACAAGTCTAATGGGGGGAAATGACAGACACATTGACTACCTTCGATAGACGAAAAAAATTCAAGTAGTCTAACCAATCCCTAGGGAGGACCCCAACTGAAAGGCACTAGACGAACTAACGGCAAGCTAGATAAAAAAAATCAGCTGGCCCTATGTGTAAAACCTTCTCGGGGGGAGAGTCTTTCTTCAATGAGAATAAAGAAAGTTTTTGTGCAAGACAAGAAAGGAACTCACCCTTTAATTTGACACCAAGGGTTAAGAGTTGATTGTTGGCGACGATGACTTGGTGAAGGGAATATATGAGAGAATGTTCTCAAACTGGGTTACGACCAACGCAAAACTTCTTGCAAGCCAAAATAATGGAGATATATTGTTATTTTGTGCTATTATCTTCCTCAATATGGTTTATTTGGTATAAGTATTAATGTGAATTCATGGTCAACTTTAGTCGTTATAATAATTGCCGCTAAAATAGGTATCATTTACCGGTAATAACAAAAGCCGCAATATATGACCGGTAGCTTTACCGGCAATAATAATTATCGCTAAAAGTAATTACTTTTAGCTTAAAAAATATAGATATTCACCGGCACTCGATATAAATATCATCAAAGACTTTATGACAATGAATGCAACATCGTTCACTCAAATGCCGCTATATTTTTAGGGTAAGTACATTTGATGTATAATGCATATGTATTTTTAAGCAAAATATCAACACAGCATATGTATTTTTATGCTAAAAAACATTTTGATGTATAATCCATATGTATTTTTAACCAAAATATCAACACTACATATGTATCTTTTGTAACTAAAATCTCACAATGAAATGTAGAACTATATAAAAAACTCAAATTTATCTTTAATTCAAATTCTCATTTATAATGATAATAAATGAACACATATTAAAATATATATTAGTTATGATCAAGGTGTATTTTTGAAATGCTTAATTTTAACACTGGATATGTATTTTTAGGGTAAATACATTTGATGCATAATGCATATATATTTTTAAGCAAAACCCTCGCAGGCACCATAAGGCGATGGTGAGTGGAGAGAAATAAAGATGAGAGAGTCTTATTGGTGAAAACCCTCATGGGCACCGTAAGGCGATGGCGAGTTCAAGAGAAAAGTGAAAAGTGAAAAGAAAAAGATTTGTTGGAGAAAGTCTTTTAAGATGTCGTCAATTAAATGTGATGTATGAGTCCAATGGATTAGAAGAAGCGGCTCAGCGGCAAAGGAACGAACTCAACAACAAATGGGGAGTTTGGATAGGAAGATCAAGCTGCTTAATCCAAAATGCATGTCATACTCATTGGAGTTGGTTGTCATATTTAGATAAGTTTTCTTTTGGAATATGGGATATTGCCCTTTTCTTTCATTTACATATTCAAACTTTTTGTCTTTTTATGTCATTTATCAAAATAAAAGTCACCATCGTTTCTTTACATTTTTAAGTCAAATCTGTGTCAAAACAAGCGAGAAAGGATTTCAAATTTACTACCAATCTTTCAGTCTTTCCAATTATATGAGGAAAAGCCAAGGACCGGCACATGAAACAAATATGATCGTAATTCAACACGAAACCAAAGGAAGTCTATCAACCAACTGGCTGTTTGATTCGTGGAAACATTCAGATTCGGGAAAAGGGTGCACCTCAGAGGCATGGTAAAATGGAAACCAATTGTTCGAGTCAGAACTCATTTCCCTATATCTGGATCCAGGGAAATGATGCGGAAAGACAGGGAAAGTGTCAGCGATTTGGAACAAAGATGAAAGGAATGAGTACTGGGGCAGATACCTAAGAAGCCAAGAGCTGCAAGCCACCACTAAGTTTTAACTAACAAATTTTATTAGTTGAAATAGGGGCAAATACGCTTCACTTAATTCAGCTACCATTGGAAATGCACATCCATGAGATTTTACTTTCAGTTTAGGACCCTCCTAAAAAATGGGATTTTACATTCTGTTCAGGACCCTCCTGAAAAATGGGATTTTACTTTCTGTTCAGGACCCTCCTAAAAAATGGGATTTTACCTTCAGTTCAGGACCCTCCTGAAAAATGGGATTTTACCTTATGTTCAGGACACTCCTGAAAAATGGGATTTTACTTTTTGTTCAGGACCCTCCTGAAAAATGGGATTTTACTTTCTGTTCAGGACCCTCCTGAAAAATGAGATTTTACTTTCAGTTCAGGACCCTCCTGAAAAATGGGATTTTACCTTCAGTGCAGGACCCTTCTGAAAATGGGATTTTACTTTATGTTCAGGACCCTCCTGAAAAATGGGAATTTACTTTATGTTCAGGACCCTTCTGAAAAATGGGATTTTACTTTATGTTCAGGCCCCTCCTGAAAACTGGGACCACGCTCTCAAATGAAATACTACTTTACAATAATTTTTGTTTGGGACAATTTTCGTTCTAGTTTATATTTGGATTTCAGGAGCCCGCCTGAAGAACAGGGTGATGAAATAGCAAGTCAGGAGCCCGCCTAGAGAACAGAGTTAAAGAAATGAAAAGTCAAGCAATAAACTGATGAAATTTCAAGTCAGAAGCCCGCCCGAAGAACCGAGCAACTAACTGAAAAGTCAAGCAACAAAGTGAAGAAATTGAAAAGCAAGCAACCCGTTAAAGAAATAGCAAGTCAGGAGCCCGCCTAAAGAATAGGGTGATGAAACTCAAGTCAAGAGTCCAAAAGAAGCTGCATAGATAGGATTTTGTAATTTCATTTATGTTTTTAACTTGTAATTTTCATTTTATTTTTTTTGATGTAATAACAAAGCCGCGGACTGGAACCTCGACGGAACCTCACTCGACTCTCCAACTTGGCATAGTCCTTCTCTTTCCAATCCGTTGAAATATCCGTGACTTTTTTCTCTCATAACATGGGTAGGTAGGATGTCTTAAGTCAAAACCCGTATTATCCTTCTTCCTTCTGTTTCTTTGAATGATGGTCGGGTCAAAATTTGGTCTCGCTGTCTACTTCTTTGTCTGAAAACATTTCATGTTTACATTAAAAGGGGGCATGATGTAGACACTTAATTTCATCCCCCCCGATATCTTTTACCCATTTTTCACTTTATTCTATCCTGTACCCTCATCTACGTGATAACCCCTCCATAAAAATACAAAAAAAAAAAAAACTACTCTAAACAAACCCCTAACAAACCCAATCCCCTATTATTCTTGTGATAACTAATTAACAACCTTGCCTATTAAATTAGGACACCTAAACACCTACCCCACTACCCCACCCCCTCAAATTTTTATTTCCTTTTAACCAACACACTAACAAATAAAAAGGGCCCACAGATTTGGCCATTTTTATCAATACATAAAGGGTGGACAGTGCACGCATAGAAAGGGTCCATTTTTTCTTCTTCACAACATCGACATCAGAGAAGAGACCACTCCTCTATTTTTTTTCTTTATTTTTTTCATTCGATCAACACACGCACAAACATATCCGCACACACCATGCTATATCAACTTCCATTTTTTTAACAACAACACCATCAATACATTACAGCAACAGGCATCCTTCACACACTACACACTCACGCACACATAGAATCAAGGGAGAGAGAGAGATTTAAAATCGAGAGGGAGAGAGTTAAAAACATGAATGAAGATGGTTTGAGAGATCCGGCCGTCTTTAGATTTCCAGTGAAAATTTTGCCGGATTTGGTTTTTCAGCTCGTCGGTCTAGTCCCAAGGTCGCATGAATCAGTGTGGTTCGGCAGATTCAGGCGTCGTCTGTCCAAAAAATATCTCCCTCGCTGCGGAAATATGGACAAGCGACCAAATTAGTCGATTTCGGAGATATTTCGGATACGGGCTTCTCAATTTTTCACAATTTTAGTCTCGGGTTGCTCATTAATTCTCTTTGCTTAGGATTCAAAGTTTTCCAGGTCGTTATCTCTTGATATTGAGTTGGAGTTTGGTTCGTGGTCGTAGTTTTCTAGTCGGGGTTCCAAGTCTGGGCTTCTTTAATTCTTTATTATCAACGAAAGTTTATCGGAAGGTGGTCTTGTGATCGACTTGAGTTTAAAGTTCCTGAATCTTCTTCGTCCCCACTGATTTTAAAGTAGACGTGGCCGAGAAACAGTGAGGATCACTGGAATTTTTGGTCCATCTCTTTCTGTCTCGTCTGAGCTCACCGGAGCTCAAGCTACGTCGATTTTCGACCTTCTGTCGTATTGATCGGGGTTTTGGGTTCGTCTATTCTCACGCCGTCCGGGTAGTACATTCTTGATACTGAGTGGATTGTGCTACTGTGGAGGTTTCCATTCGAAGATTCCTGTCCCGGGTTTCTTTATTATAGCCAAAACATTCTATCGAGGTCCATTTCTTAACTCATTTTTTTTATATATATATTTGGTTGGTTGTTTGGATGGGTTGTGATTACTAGTGGGGTGATTATGGTTTTGTTTGATTTTGTTTATGTTGATGTTATGATCATGATGCTTGGTTGTTTGGTTTTGGTGGTTTGAGGAATAAATTTTATCATGTTCTAATGGATTGATAGAAAGGAAGTTGGGGTGGAATTGAAAAATTGACAAAAAGGATAGATTCATTTTAATTTTGATTTATTGTTGACATGAATCGTGATAGATTTACGATGGGTTGAAATGGATAGGCAATATAGGTTCGGGTAGGCAAATTTTAGAACTTGTTGCTTTGGTTGAATGTTGGAAATTCGATGGAATATTTGAAATTTTGTTGAATAATTTGATTTTCTCGCACTAAAAATGTATTCATTCGGTCGGGGAATGCCCCGAAGTATCTGTATATATATATTTACCGGGGAATGCCCTGAGGTATCTTGTACCCGGAGGATGTCCGCGATGAAGGCCCGAGGCGTCGGGTTGAGAATTAGTCTAGAATTAATTTAGAATAGGATTTATTTTTACGTATTTTTCTATTTTTGGACTGTATAATTGGACTGGACACTAAATTTTGGATTTGTTTTGTCTCATGTGTTTGATGGATTGTTTTTATGTGTTTTTGTGTGGTTTATACATTTGTAATGTCAAATTAGCCGATACGCTCTACTAAGCGACCGTGGTCGAACCACGGGATCGAGGGGTGCCTAACACCTTCCCCTCGGTAAATAGAATTCCTTAGCCGAAATCTCCGTTCGCAGATCAGTTTTATAGAGTCAAAAATCATTTTGAAAAAGGATTTTCCAATGGTGACTTGGCACACCGGATTATGCCAAGTGGCGACGCTGAATAAAAATGTAAATAGTCCTTTTTCGAAACAATTTTTTCATTTTTGTCACCTTAATAATAAAACCCTTTCAAACTTAAAATACATATATTTTTTGGTGAAAAAAAAGGGTGTGACAGTTATGGCGACTCTGCTGGGGAACTTGTTCAGAATTCGAGCTTGTTTTGGAGTCGTATCGGCTTTATTTGGCATTATGAGTGTATAAGCATTGTTTGTGATTTTTGTTTGTGTTATTGTTATCACATTTTGTGCGTTTTTCGTGCTCTTTGTTTATAGCATTTATCCTATGTGTTACCGTTTTTATATCTGGCATCATGTGTCTACCCCCGACCTTCTTTCTGCAACAAGTTCATAGTACACGTGTTGTACACGACCTCTAGTTGAGTCACTCTTATTTTAGGGGGGAGCCGTCGGTGTTATGGAGTAGGTGGAAAGAAAAGCAGCCACTATCGACCATACGCTCCCCCGATTAGCCTTGTTAGTGAACCCCAACATAGGTCAGCCTTTAGGTCACGCTTATGTGCATCATATTGAGACCTAGCGGGGCCCACTTGGTCCTTTGTAGGAGACTCACCTCTAACGCATCCCTACATTCTAATGTTGCATCTTTGAGGGTAATGGGGTCATTTGATGGACTGATTTAGTGAAAACATGTGTTAGAAGTAAGGTGCGTAGGCAAGAACTGTTGAAAAAAAATATAGAAAAAAAAAAGTGAAGTGAGTCGAAAAGAAGAAAAAAAAAGAATAAAAAAGTGTCGTAGTTTATTTTAGAGTTCTTTATGGCTTTTGTTCTTCACGATCCAAAAACTCAAAAAGATTTTTTTTACGTTTTTGCATTCATCTTCTCAAAGTACCGTAGGTTCAACAACAAAAAAAAAGACGAAAAAAAAGGGTTTTGTTTGCCTTTTCTACTTATTTGTCAAAAACAAAATACCAAAAAGATTTTATTTTTTTTCATAATTAGGGGTGTCAGTCTTAGATGAAAATCCAAAAAAAAGTTTTTATTCGTTGTTTTTGGTTGTCTCTTAAGTTAGGGTCAATTTATTAGTTAATCGTTAATTTTCCAATCTGGATGAACTACGCATACCTGATTCCCTTCCCTCGGGTTGGGATACGTAGGCAACCCTCGGTGGGTCCGGTAATCTTTGTGTTGGCCTTTGTCTTATTATTAGCCTAGGTCTCTCCCCCCGTAATCAAGAGTTGTTAGCTAAGTAGACTAATTTCGCTCAGTACTTCTGTTCGGGAAATTCGAGTCATGAATGTGGTCTGTCTCATCGACATATGTTTGCGTCAAAAATCCCAAGGGTTGGGAATCTTCTACTCCTGTCGAATTTTTGAGATAACGTCTTATGTGTTATTACAGGATGGATTTGTTCACCAAGTCTAGAGTCCTGATAGTTTTCAAGGTGCCCAAGAAGTTAATCAAGTGGTGGGAAATGTTTAACTATGTTGATCAGCAGAAACTGATTAAAATATTAGGTGATCTTACGGAACTTCTGCATGTTACCCCTCGTCCAGATTTAATAGAGGCTTTGTTGACCTTTAGGGATCCAAGTAGTTTGGTGTTCAGGTTTGGGGAATGTGAAATGACTCCTACTTTGGCAGAAATATCCGGTTTGTTGCATTTTCCCTATATCGAGAAGGATATGATCCGAGCAATAAATCATACTGGTGTGAGATTTTTGTAGTCTTGTGGTTTAAAAAGTAAGGGTATGCATTTGGGTTGTTTAAGTGATTCGTGGGTTTCTTTAGATTTTTTGTTCGCTAGATTCGGGCCCTCAGAAGGTTTTGATTGCTTTAGGGATGAATTTTATATGACTAAGGAGAAGTGGGAGAGAAAGCGTCTTGAAGTCTTCACCCTTTCTTTGTTAGGTATTTTAGTGTTTCCACTAGAAGAAAGACGTATTAATACCCGTTTGCAATCTGTGGTGATGGCTCTATTTCATAAGGATCAAAACAACAAGGGCATTAATCAAAAGGGCAGGTTCACTCTCATACCCATGATCTTAACAGAAATATATAAGGCTTTAACCGAAGTGAAGGGGGGGGATGAGATTTTTTGAAGGCAGTAACCTGATATTGCAGTTATGGATGATAGAGCATTTGCATGCGCCTTCTTTAGTTAGACCAGATGTGGTAGATCGTTGTATTCCCAATCGAGTGAAAGCCATGGACCTCAGGTTGCGTTTGGATAAATTCTCTCTACCCGTGGGAGTCGACGCTTGGATTGAATTTCTTGAGTCAAGAACCGGGGATAACGTTTTGTGGACTTGTCTGTGGCTTCGACCAAAGATAATCTTGTTTGGTTGTCGAATGCAGCTCCTTCTAGTTATGTTAGGGCTTAATTGCACTAGACCATACAGTCCTTCTAGGGTAATGCGCCAGTTGGGTAGGCCGCAGGACGTACCACCAGTAGTGGATCTTCTAAAGGATGTAGAGTACTTCAAGGACCAAGCCTTGGGTGAAAGCAAATACGAGCAGTTCTGGAAGCATGCAACAAAGGTAGGTGTGGACACTCTCAAAGAAAGTTTGGATAATCCAGGGTACACTCAGGGATATGGGGTCTGGTTTTAATCTGTCCCTCGGGGTATCAGTCAACCCTTACCAACGCAACTTAGAGGGAGAATATAGGAAGAATGCATAGTTGATGACCATCAGGATGAAAGTGCGAGGTCCAAAGTGGAGACACTGAGATTTCAGTTAGCAGATTTGTTCAAGACGGTAGAAAGGTGTCAGAACAATCTTTCCAAGTGCACTCCTCATGAGGCAGGAATACGGGCCCGAAGCTTCTTCCCTAGTATCAGGGTGTCTTTATAGGATTTGCTACAAAGTTTGAATGGGAGAAAGAGAACTTCAAAGACAGGTCCATCTCAGCCAGGGTCATAACTCAGATCACCAGTCTGAAAGAGCATTTCTTATCTTTATTCAGTTTGGAGTCTTTTATGTTTCTATCATTGTAGGTTAGTGTCGGTGTTTAGACGGAGTCAAGATATTTTTAATATTCGGTTCTTTATTGCACGCATGTCGTTAGGGGTTTAGAATGTTGTTTTGTATTTGTTGTTTAGTTTTAAATTGGTCCTAAATTCGTTGTATGTTTTGCTGTCTGTCATCGAAATGTTAGGACGTTACGTCTTTCTTTTGTTTACTTGTTTTCATTTTTCGTGAAAATAAAAACCTTCAACTGTGTGATGTTTATGCATAAGCTGCCTGAACTATGCAAGATTTGATTCATGTACAACATGATACGTAGGCAACCTACTTTTGGGTTCGATCTAATCATTTTGTTTCGTTGTTTTCCATTACTTTTCCTCTTTTAAAGAAAAAACAAAAGCCATAAAGAATGATAAAATAAAGGTAGATAACGAGAGAAGGGAAAAGAACAAAGATGGATACGAAAAAAATAAATAATAATAATAATAAGTGTAGATAAAAATAAGTGTAGATAAAAATCGGGATGATGTTAAAATGACCTTGCTACCCTCAAAAGATTGTAGAAATGAACATGAATTTAGGACAATTTTACCAATGTGATTCCCATGCTTGTTGTGTGCCTCAATCCTAACGGATGTCATCTTTGATGAGCATGTTCTTTCAGATAACAGTGGTAGGTTTGCAGCACTCTGGCTAGTCACCCATACTTCACTATATCCAAAGCAAAGCTCGCCATGGCTAGTAGGGAGATTGAAAATTTGCTCATTGACTCGGATCAGGATCACAGGGAAGAAAGTTCAGAACACAATGATAAGGTAGTAATGCTCAGGAAACAATTGATAGATTTACACCGGGCATGGGCCAGCGGAATGCCTCCTTCTCCGCTTTCTGAAGGTCTTGGGAATATCTCTAATTGCCCACCGCTCTCTCAGGCGCAATTCTCTGCTCCTACTGAGTCACCTGAGCACGCGCCAGGATTCACTCCGCGACATTATTATCCTGGAAGTTCTGGTGTGCCCTTGGCAGCTCCTAAATCAAGACCCGCTGCTCAGCCAGCACCACCGATCACACCAGTATTCGTGGCTTCATGACCACATAAAACTCCCATATACGTTGTGCGTCCCACAATGAGGCTTCCTAGGTCTTCCAGTGAGCCAGTATTGAAGGTTCCAGATAGTCAGTATTATGCTCCGGAGACGACTTTGAGAATGAATGAACCGTGTAGGTACACTCAGCCACCTGCATTTCTATTTGATACAGAGAAACCTGTCGCAACAGAGGAACAAGAAGTCATAGCGTGGAAGTTGAAAAGTTTAGAACAGGCCATGAGAAATTTGCAGGGAATCGGAGGTTATAAGAATGTTTCTTATAAAGATCTGTGCATGTTCCCAGACATCAACCTTCCCCTCGGTTTTAAAATGCCCAAGTTCTAGAAGTATGCAGGACACGATGATCCCGTGGCACACTTGAGAAGTTATTGCAACCAGTTGAGGGCTGCAGGACTCATGGCTTTCTTTGGCGAGAGTCTTTCTGATCTGGCTTCAGAATGGTTTATCGATCAAGATATCGACAAGTGGAACAGATGGGACGACTTAGCTTCTGAGTTTGTGCAACATTTTCTGTATAACATCGACCTGATTCCGGACAAAAAATCTTTGGTCAACATAAAGAAGAAAAGCACTGAGGGTTTTAGGGAATACGCGATAAGGTGGCATGAACAGGCTACCATGGTAAAGCCTCCAATGAAAGAAAGTAAGTTGGTAGAGGTTTTCATTCAGGCACAGGATGAGACCTATTTTCAACATTTACTTCCGGCAATGGGAAAGTCTTTTATTGAAGTCCTCAAAATGGGGGAGATGATAGAGGACGGAATCAAGACCAGCCGAATAGTGAGTTTTGCCGCATTGAAAGCCACCAACAAGCGATTCAAGGTGGATATGGCACATTCGGAGGTAAAAAGAAGAAAAAGGACGTGGCGACTGTCGTAGTTGGAACCCATTACTATCCTAAAAGACCACCTCGCCCCTATCCCCAATACCAAGCCCAAGTCTACGCCCAAGCTCCATATATTCCTCCCCACCATTACTACCCTCCACAAAACCCTTTATATTCCATTCCACCACCCCCGTACCCAGTATATAGCGCACAGCCATATGCCCAAACCCCTTCTTACCCGCAATGGCGCATGCAAGCTCCACAAAATTGTCCATCCGCTCCAACGAATTACCAAAACCCCTCCCGATCCGGTTTTTAACCTAGGCCCGAGTATAAGAAAGAGAAGGCGGTCAAAAATCAATTCACACCTCTTGGGGAGTCATATGCTAGCTTGTTTGATAGGTTTAGAAAGTTGAAGGTCTTAAACCCAATTCAAGGAAGGATTTCAAATCCACCGTCGAGGAATCGCGATTATTCTTTAAGGTGTGCATACTGTTCTGACATGCCAGACCATGATATCGAGAAATGCTGGCATTTAAAGAGAGTTGTCCAAGATTTAATTGACACAAATTAGATGTTGGTCCAAGCCCCGGAGGGTCCAAACATTAACCAGAATCCGCTGCCAACCCATGGTAAAGCTAATATGTTAGAATTGATATATGATGGGAAAGAGTCTTCAAGGTGTTATAAGCCTATTGTCAAGATACAAACCCTTGAGGAGAAATCGGTGAATGTAGCAGAGTCTTTGAAAGCAATGTGATTGATCCAAGAAGGAATGAGAGAAGATAAATCCCAAGAAAGCACAAAGAAACCCCTGATCACAGTACAAGGCGCTAGAAGGTATGTTGATTTAAGTTAGGATAAACCTAAGTTGACAGTGGTAAGAGCTCTGAGTCAGCCCATCTTGACGGTGAAAAGAGCACTGGCAGTGCCTATTCTCCTCAAACCAGTGACCCAACCTCTGATAGTTGATACGAAAAAGGTTCCCTGGAATTATGGGCGGACTGTGATAACCTATCACGAGAAAGAAGTAGTGGAAGATGTAGATGATGTAGGGGGTGTGACTAGGTCAGGAAGATGCTTCGTGCATGAAGGCTTAAGAAAGTCCAAGCCAATGGTGAGTGGACCGTCATCTATCAAAAAGCCTATCACTAAAGAAAAAGCTGAAGAATTTTTGAAAAAGATGAAATTGCCAGAGTATTCAATAATAGACCAGTTGAAGAAAACCCCTGCTCAAATTTCCCTCTTATCTTTGTTTTTGCACTCCAAGGAGCATCGTGATATTTTATTGAAGGTATTAAAAAAGGCATATGTTCCTAGGGAGTTTACAGTAAATCAGCTTGAGAGATTGGTTGGAAAAATCTTTGAGGTGAATCAGATCAGCTTTTCTGATAATGAATTGTCTGTTGAAGGTACAGGGCATAACTGGGGCCTTTACATTACAGTGAAGTGCGAAGAGTTCTACGTCACTCATGTTATGATTGACGGAGGTTCAAGTGCAAATGTCTGCCCTATTTCTACTTTGCAAAAGTTGAATATCTGTTCTGAGAGGATCAGGCCCAACAATGTATGTGTTAGGGCTTTCGATGGTGCAAAATCAAACTCCATTGGCGAAATAGAACTAATGTTGATCATAGGGCCTATTGAATTCGCCATAGAGTTTCAAGTATTGAATATAGACTCCACTTACAATATGTTGTTGGGAAGGTCGTGGATCCACAAGGCCAAGGCGGTTGCATCTACACTGCACCAAATGATTAAGTTTGAGCATGACAGGAAAGAAGTGGTTATTCACGGTGAAGGAGATTTGTCTGCCGGCGAAGATTCTCCTTTGTCTCTTATTGAGGAAAATAACATAGAGGAGACATTCGTGTATCAAATATTTGATATAGTGCCAGTGAATCGTATCCTTGAATAACAGGTTATACCGGGACCGCAATTTTCTTCCGCTTCTATCATGATGGTGAGTGAACTTTGGAAATACAGATTTGAGCCAGGAAAGGGTTTGGGAGTGTCTCTGCATGGTATAGTTCATCCCATATGTCTGAGTGAGAACGTGGGCATGTTTGGTCTGGGATTTGAGCCTACGACTGAAGATCTGAAGAAATCCAAGGGAAGGAAAAATGAAACATGGTCACTCCCTTGCCCAATGACACTACTCAGTGAATCATTTGTTAAGAGCAGTGTCACGAAGCATGTGGAATCTGAAGTTGAATTGGTTGATGACTACCAGAACCTTTTTATTGATGTTGATATAGTCGAAGCAGGAGAAGGTACCAGTATGGCAGACGTGCAATTCATAGGCCCAGCTGTCCGGCTCAATAATTGGGAAGTCACTCCTCTTCCCGTCAGGAGGGAGTTTTGGTAATTTATTTTGTTTTTCTTTCTGTTTATCCGAGTTATTTCAGGGTTGTAATTCAGATTTTAGTTTTTTTATGTTATGTTGGCATCTATGTTTAAACCCTTCTATCTTTTTATTTAATGAAATGCAATGTCCCTTTCTGATTCGTGTCTAATATATTTTGTTTTTCTTTTCTTTTTTTATATACAGTTCTCTTTATGTTGATTCTAATGACATGACATGCATGTGGAATTTTCAGCCTGACCTTAAAATCCAAACTAATCAAGATGTAATGAAGCAGGATGGGGAATATGATGAAGAAGAAGCACTAGAAGAAATAAGCAAAGAGTTGGAATAGTTTGAAGAAAAACCGAATCCTAATTTGAATGAGACTGAGCCCATAAATCTAGGGGATCAAGAAGTTGTTAGGGAAACTAAAATCAGTGTACATGCTTTGCCACAGCTAAAAGATGGAATGATTCAAGCAATAATTGATTATAAGGATGTTTTTGCATGGTCTTATGATGATATGCCTGGTTTAAGCACTGAATTAGTGGCTCACAAATTGCCAACAGATCCTGTATTCCCTCCTGTCAAATAGAAGTTGAGGAAGTTTAAAACTAATGTAAGTATTAAAATCAAAGAGGAAATCATGAAACAACTTGAAGCCAAAGTAATTCAAGTGGCTCGTTATCCCATGTGGTTATCCAACGTTGTTCCCGTACCAAAGAAAGATGGCAAAATTCGAGTGTGTATTAATTACCGTGATTTGAACAGAGCAAGCTCAAAAGATTATTTTCCACTGCCCAACATCCATATTTTGTTAGACAACTGTGCTAAACACAAGGTTGCCTCTTTTATTGATTGTTATTATGGATATCACCAGATCATTATGGATTATAAAGACGCGGAGAAGACGTCTTTTATCACACCATGGGGGACCTATTGTTATCGAGTGATGTCATTCGGTTTGAAGAATGGTGGAGCAATATACATGAGAGACATGACCACTATGTTTCATGATATGATGCATAAGGAGATTGAGGTATACATGGATGATGTGATTATTAAGTCAAAAAGTTTGGCCGACCATGTTAAAGATTTAAGAAAGTTCTTTGAAAGGCTTCGCAGGTATAATCTCAAACTCAACCCGGCAAAATATGTATTTGGAGTTCTGTCTGGAAAGTTGTTGGGGTTTATAGTCAGTCGTCGGGGGATTGAATTGGATCCCTCGAAAATCAAAGCCATTCAGGATTTGCCCCCGCCCAAGAATAGGACGGAGGTGATGAGTTTGCTTGGTAGACTGAACTACATTAGCAGGTTTATTGCTCAACTCACAACCACTTGTGAGCCCATATTCAAGTTGCTAAAAAAGAGTGTTGCGGTAAAATGGATTGAAGAATGTCAGGAAGCGTTCGATCGAATCAAAAGATATTTATCAAATCCGCCCGTGCTGGTACCCCCGGAGCCTAGTAGGCCTTTGATCTTATATTTATCAGTCATGGAAAATTCTTTCGATTATGTCCTGGGTCAACATGATTTCACAGGCAAAAAGGAGCAGGCTATTTATTATCTTAGCAAGAAGTTCACCACATATGAGGCCAGGTATACTCTTCTTAAAAGGACATGTTGTGCCCTAACATGTATCCTTTAAAGTATATCTTTCAGAAGCCTATGCCGACAAGGCGATTGGCAAAGTGGAAAATATTGCTTACCGAGTTCGACATTATATATATGACTCGAACCGCCATGAAAGCCCAAGCCTTGGCAGATCATCTTGCTGAGAATCCCATCGATGAAGAGTACGAGCCATTGAAGACATATTTTCCTGACGAAGAAGTGTCGTGTGTCGATGAAGTCGTTATATATGCTGATCCAGGTTGGAAGTTGTTCTTCGATGGAGATTTAAATATTAAAGGAGTCGGAATAGGTGCGGTTCTTATCTCTGAATTGGGACAACATTTCCCGGTAACAGTACAACTTCGATTCTACTGTACTAAATATATGGCAGAGTATGAAGCCTGCATTCTTGGCTTGAGGTTAGTTGTTGATATGGGAGTCCAAGAATTATTGGTGTTGGGAGATTCGGATTTTCTCGTCCATCAAATTCAAGGCGATTGGGAGACACTAGATTTGAAGCTCATCCCGTATCGACAATGCTTGCAGGAGCTATGTCAACGGTTTGTGTTAGTAAAATTTAGGCATATTCCAAGGATTCATAATGAAATTGCTGACGCTTTAGCCACTCTGTCTTCAATGCTCCAACATCTTGATAAAGCCTACATCGATCCAGTGCATATACAAAGTCGTGATCAGCATGCTTAGTGTAATGTGGTTGAAGAAGAAATCGATGGAGAACCCTAGTTCTTGGATATCAAGCGATACATTCAGTCAGGAGAATACCCAGCATATGCCACCAACGATCAAAAGAGGACTATTAGGCATTTGGCTAGTGGACTTTTCTTAAGTGGGGGAATCTTATATAAGAGAACCCCAGATCTGGGACTTTTGAGGTGTGTAGATGCAAGAGAAGCCTCGGCAATCATGGTTGAAATACAATCTGGAGTATGTGGGTCGCATATGAACAGTCATGTCTTGTTAAAGAAGATTCTTCGAGCAGGTTATTACTGGCTTACTATGGAGAGGGATTCTATTATATTTGTTCGAAAGTGCCATCAATGTCAGGTGCACGGCGATCTGATACGTTCTCCTCCTATTGAGTTGCATGCAATGGCCGCTCCATGGCCGTTCGTGGCTTGGGGAATGGATGTGATTGGACCGATTAAGCCGAAGGCATCAAATGGACATAGATTCATTTTGGTAGCCATTGACTGCTTCACAAAGTGGGTAGAAGCAGTAACTTTTAAGTCGGTGACAAAGAAGGCTATGGTAGACTTTGTTCATGCCAATATCATTTGTAGATTTGGAATTCCAAAGATGATCATTACAGACAATGCTGGCAATCTTAATAGTCATTTGATGCAAGAAGTATGTCAACAGTTTAAGATTGCACATCGAAATTCTACTCCATATTTCCCAAAGGCCAATGGTGCTGTAGAAGCTGCCAATAAGAATATAAAAAAATACTGCGAAAAATGGTACAAGGGTTTAGACAGTGGCATGAAAAGTTGTCATTTGAATTGCTAGGTTATCGTACCACTGTTCACACTTCAACAGGGGAAACTACATATTTATTGGTGTATGGAACAGAAGCAGTCATCCCTACAAAAGTTGAAATTCCCTCTCTTCAAGTCATTGTACAAGTAGAGATTGATGATGACGAATGGGTGAAAACCCGACTGGAATATTTGAGTTTGATTGAGGAAAAAAGGCTAATGTCTGTGTGTCATGGCCAGTTGTATCAGAGGAGGATGGCTCGAGCATATAACAAAAAGGTCCGTCCCAGGAATTTTGAAGTTGGTCAGTTGGTATTAAGACGTATCTTTCCTCACCAGGTTGAAGCGAAAGGTAAGTTCTTCCCTAACTGGCAAGGTCCTTTCGTTGTGAAAAAAGTGTTGCCCAATGGAGCCTTATATTTGACAGATATTGAAAGCAAAATGGCAGAAATGACTATCAATGCTGATGCGGTCAAAAGAAATTATGTATGATATTTTGTCCTTTGTTGATTTTATTGCATGTTTAGTACTTGCATTTTTGAAGATTGATATGATGAATACATTTTATTCTTCTATCCAAACATTGTGTCATCCTTTGTTACCCGTTTGAGCTTCGTTTCATTTTTTATTTCATATCCCTCTTTTGGAATCAAAATAGAGTCAAAGATAAATGTCAAGAAAATAAGAATAAAAGAAAGAGTTCAAAACTAAAAGAAAAAAAAATCAAATCAAAATAAAGAACAAGCTAATGGAACTATGTGTGACCTGATTCTCCTCTCTCGGGAGTAAGATACGTAGGTTGCCCTATTTTGGGCTCGGTCCAAACAAATAAAGATTTAAGATTCACCCAGTCAACAAAAACTGGGGCATGAGTTAATGTGTTGTTTGAATTGATTCCAAAAGTTGTAAGTCCCACCCCCACTTCAAGTGTCGTTTGAACCTCTTGACATCCTTTTCTAACCTTATCCAAAAGCCAAGATACAACCAAAGAAAGTCCTTCAGATCAATTTTTGATAATGTTAAGGCTAAGCATGCAATGGATATGATGATACATTGTGAGGTACCACGTGTCTCCCTCAGCATAAGAAATCAAGAAAGAAATACAAAATGAGAGAGTCTTATTTGTGAAAACCCCCGCGGGCATCATAAGGCGATGGTGAGTTGAGAGAAATAAAAATGAGAGAGTCTTATTGGTGAAAACCCTCGCAGGCACCATAAGGAGATGGTGAGTGGAGAGAAATAAAGATGAGAGAGTCTTATTGGTGAAAACCCTCATGGGCACCGTAAGGCGATGGCGAGTTCAAGAGAAAAGCGAAAAGTGAAAAGAAAAAGATTTGTTGGCGAAAGTCTTTTAAGA
The DNA here is from genome assembly GCA_030864215.1 of Capsicum pubescens. Lineage (NCBI taxonomy): Eukaryota > Viridiplantae > Streptophyta > Magnoliopsida > Solanales > Solanaceae > Capsicum > Capsicum pubescens. The sequence goes on along the minus strand of CM061545.1, from coordinate 267,662,719 downwards.
TGTAGTCAATTGAATGTGATGTATGAGTCCAATGGATTTGAAGAAGCGGCTCAGCGGCAAAGGCACGAACTCAACGACAAATGGGGAGTTTGGATAGTAAGATCAGGCAGCTTAATCCAAAAATGCATGTCATACTCATTGGAGTTGGTTGTCGTATTCAGATAAGTTTTCTTTTGGAATATGGGGCATTGACCTTTTCTTTCCTTTACATATTCAAGCTTTTTGTCTTTTTATGTCATTTATCAAAATAAAAGTCACCATCGTTTCTTTACATTTTTAAGTCAAGTCTGTGTCAAAACAAGTGAGAAAGGATTTCAAATTTACTACCAGTCTTTCCAATTATATGAAGAAAAGCCAAGGACCGGCACATGAAAGAAATATGATCGTAATTCAACACAAAACAAAGGAAGTCTATCAACCGACAGGCTGTTGGATTCGTGGAAGCATTCAGATTCAGGAAAAGGGTGCACCTCAGAGGCATGGTAAAATGGAATCCCATTGTTCGAGTCAGAACTCATTTCCCTATATCTGGATCCGGGGCAATGATGCGGCAAGACAGGGCAATTGTCAGCAATTTGGAACAAAGATGAAAGGAACGAGTGCTGGGGCAGATACCTGAGAAGCCAAGAGCTGCAAGCCACCACTAACTTTTAACTGACAAATTTTCTTGGTTGAAATAGGGGAAAATTCGCTTCACTTAATTCATCTACCATTGGAAATGCACATCCGTGAGATTTTACTTTCAGTTCAGGACCCTCCTGAAAAATGGAATTTTACTTTCTGTTCAGGACCCTCCTGAAAAATGGGATTTTACTTTTTGTTCAGGACCCTCCTGAAAAATGAGATTTTACCTTCAGTTCAGGACCCTCCTGAAAAATGGGATTTTACCTTCAGTTCAGGACCCTCCTGAAAAATGGGATTTTACTTTATGTTCAGGACACTCCTGAAAAATGGGATTTTACTTTCTGTTCAGGACCCTCCTGAAAAATAGGATTTTACTTTCCGTTCAGGACCCTCCTGAAAAATGGGATTTTACTTTCTGTTCAGGACCCTCCTGAAAAATGGGATTTTACTTTCAGTTCAGGACCCTTCTGAAAAATGGGATTTTACCTTCAGTGCAGGACCCTCCTGAAAAATGGGATTTTACTTTATGTTCAGGACCCTCCTGAAAAATGGGAATTTACTTTATGTTCAAGACCCTCCTGAAAAATGGGATTTTACTTTATGTTCAGGACCCTCCTGAAAACTGGGACCACGCTTTCAAATGAAATACTACTTTACTATAATTTTGTTTGGGACAATTTTCGTTCTAGTTTTAATTTTGGATTTCAAGAGACCGCCTGAAGAACAGGGTGATGAAATAGCAAGTCAGGAGCCCTCCTGGAGAACAGAGTTGAAGAAATGAAAAGTCAAGCAATAAAGTGATGAAATTACAAGTTAGAAGTCCGCCCAAAGCACAGGGCAACTAACTGAAAAGTCAAGCAACAAAGTGAAGAAATTGAAAAGCAAGCAACCAGTTAAAGAAATAGCAAGTCAGGAGCCCGCCTGAAGAATAGGGTGATGAAACTCAAGTCAAGAGTCCAAAAGAAGCTGCATAGATAGGATTTTTTAATTTTATTTATGTTTTTAACTTGTGATTTTCATTTTTTTTATGTAATAATAGAACCGCGGACTGGAACCTCGACGGAACCTCACTCGACTCTCCAACTTAGCATAGTCCTTCTCTTTCCAATCCGTTGAAATACCCATGACTTGTTTCTCTCATAACTTGGGTAGGTAGGATGTCTTAAGTCAAAACCCGTATTGTCCTTCTTCCTTCTGTTTCTTTGAATGATGATCGGGTCAAAATTTGGTCTCGCTGTCTACTTCTTTGTCTGAAAACATTTCATGTTTACATTCAAAGGGGGCATGATGTAGACACCTAATTTCGTCCCCCCGATATCTTTTACCCATTTTCAATTTATTCTATCCCGTACCCTCATCTTCATGATAACCCCTTCATAAAAATACAAAAAAAAATAAACAACTCTAAACAAACCCCTAACAAACCCAATCCCCAATTATTCTTGTGATAACTAATTAACAACCTTGCCTATTAAATTAGGACACCTAACCACCTACCCCACTGCCCCACCTCCTCAAATTTTTATTCCCTTTTAACCAACACACTAATAAATAAAAAGAGCCCATAGATTTGGCCATTCTTATCAATACATAAAGGGGGGACAGTGCACGCATAGAAGGGGTCCATTTTTTCTTCTTCACAACATCGACATCAGAGAAGAGACCACTCCTCTATTTTTTTTCTTTATTTTTCTCATTCGATCAACAAACGTACAAACATATCCGCACACACCACTACTCTATCAGCTTCCATTTTTTTTAACAACAACACCATCAATACATTACAGCAACAGGCATCCTTCACACACTACACACTTATGCACACATAGAATCAAGGGAGAGAGAGAGATTTAAAATCGAGAGGGAGAGAGTTAAAAACGTGAATGAAGATGGTTTGAGAGATCTGGCCGTCTTTAGATTTCCGGTGAAAATTTCGCCGGATTTGATTTTTCAGCTTGTCGGTCTAGTCCTATGGTCATTGGAATCAGTGTGGTTCGGCAGATTCAGGCGTCATCTATCCAAAAAATTTCTCCCTCGCTGCGGAAATACGGACAAGAGACCAAATTAGTCGATTTCGGAGAGATTTCGGATACGGGTTTCTCGATTTTTCGCAATTTCAGTATCAGGTTGCTCGTTAATTCTCTTTGATTAGGATTCAAAGCTTTCCAGGTCATTATCTCTCGATATTGAGTTAGACTTTGGTTCGTGGTCATAGTTTTCTAGTCGAGGTTCCAAGTCTGGGCTTCTTTAATTCTTTATTATCAACAAAAGCTTATCGGAAGGTGGTCTTGTGATCGACTTGAGTTTAAAGTTCCTGAATCTTCTTCGTCCCCACTGATTTCGAAGTAGACCCGGCCGAGAAACAGTGAGGATCGCTGGAATTTTTGGTCCATCTCTTTCTGTCTCATCTGAGCTCACCGGAGCTCAAGCTACGTCGGTTTTCGACCTTCTGTCGTATTGATCGGGGTTTTAGGTTCGTCTATTCTCATGCCGTCCGGGTAGTACATTCTTGATACTGAGTGGATTGTGCTACTTTGGAGGTTTCCATTCGAGGATTCCTGTCTCGGGTTTCTTTATTATCGCCAAAATATTCTATCGAGGTCCATTTCATAACTCTTTTTTTTTATAGATATATTTGGTTGGTTGTTTGTATGGGTTGCGATTACGAGTGGTGTGATTATGGTTTTGTTGGATTTTGTTTATGTTGATGTTATGATCATGATGCTTGGTTGTTTGGTTTTGGTGGTCTGAGGAATAAATTTGATCATGTTCTAATGGATTGATAGAAAGGAAGTTGGGGTGGAATTGAAAAATTGACAAAAAGGATAGATTCGATTTAATTTTGATTTATTGTTGGCATGAATCGGGATAGATTTACGATGGGTTGAAACGGATAGGCATTATAGGTTCGGATAGGCCAATTTTAGAACTTGTTGCTTTGGTTGAATGTTTGAAATTCGATGAAATATTTGAAATTTTGTTGAATAATTTGATTTTCTCGCACTAAAAATGTATTCATTCGGTCGGGGAATGCCCCGAAGTATCTGTATATATTTATTTACCGGGGAATGCCCCAAGGTATCTTGTACCCAGAGGATTTCCGCGATGAAGGCCCGAGGCGTCGAGTAGAGCATTAGTCTAGAATTAATTTAGAATAGGATTTATTTTTACGCATTTTTCTAATTTTGGACTGTATAATTGGACTGGACACTAACTTTTTGATTTGTTTTGTCTCATGTGTTTAATGGATTGTTTTTATGTGTTTTTTGTGTGGTTTATACATTTGTAATGTCAAATTAGCCGATACGCTCTACTAAGCGACCGTGGTGGAACCACGGGATCGAGGGGTGCCTTACACCTTCCCCTCGGTCAACAGAATTCCTTAGCCGGAATCTCCGTTCGCAGATCAGTTTTACAGAGTCAAAAATCATTTTGAAAAAGGATTTTCCATTGGTGACTTGACACACCGGATTATGCCAAGTGGCGACTCTGAATAAAAATGTAAATAGTCCTTTTTCGAAATAATTTTTTCATTTTTGTCACCTTAATAATAAAACCCTTTCAAACTTAAAATACATATCTTTTTTGGAGAGAAAAAAAGGGGTATGACATACCCTATTTAGAAACAAACAAAAAAATACCCCATCCTCACTATCTTCTTCAGAATCATCAGCACAAGATTTCTGAACATCGTCTTCAATTTCTTCAACTTTCCTTTTCTTTGCGTACTGTTTTTAAATTTTTTGCTCCTTCTTCAACCCTTTTTTTTTCCAAAATTTCACGGATATTCACTGTGTCGTTGCGAAACTTCGACCTAATCTCCTTCGATCTCCCAGATTTCTTCAACTGTGTAGGATTTATAACAACTTTAACTACATCTTCATGAGTTAACCCAAGACTAAAAGATTGTGCGTAATCAAACTCTACATTCATATTCCGTATACCGTTATTTGTTGGTATTTTTGCTGTATGTTCATCCATTAAAACATAAAACCCTTAAAATCTGATTTTCAGTTGAATTACAGTAGGAAAAAAAAAAGAACCGCTAACATGCAAAATGTGATTAATAGTTACCTGAAATAGAGGAAGTAAATCATTATCACAGATCATGCTAGAATCGTGCAAAGGAATAAAATTTGAAGTGGGAGAGATCGTTAATGGCGAAAGAAAAGGAAAAAAAAATTAAATTAAGGAAAGAGAAATAAGAATGGCGTGAAAAGGGGATTTTAGCACAGTAACTTTCTTAGGGGGCAAAAAATAGGGGACCACTTAAAATAATGTTACAGATGCTACATAATGTAATTAGGATAAAGTGTTTCTATTTTTTGTAATTTAATACTTAAGTATGCTACTATAGGTAGTTTTCCCTTTACTATTTTTACTCTAGAGAAAATTTAAAGAAGACCATATCTTACACCCGACCCATGATAATTCTATAATTATAAAATGATAAGCCTAAAAATTCATGGTGCTTTTCAAATTTATTATTTCGCAAAAAGAAAATCTCCAGAGGTGGATTTACACTTTCCGAATTTTGGTGTTAAAAAGAACTTAAACCCCAGGACGAATTTATTTTTAAAAAATTACTAACATTAGGTGTATGTGTATAGAAACTTTATTTTTATTTTTATTTTTAAAACAAAATAAACTCCATTTCCCCTCAATTCTAATAAAAGAAACCAAATGCACACACAACAAAGAAAGAACAAAAGAAATACTCGTAAGTAGGCAGTGGAACTGAATTTCTTCTTCGTTATTTTTTTTGTAAGTTTCAAAAATAGCAACTGTTTGGCACAAAATTCATATTTCATAACCACACTTTATAATATTATTATTTATAATCGATGTATTTGATTCACATTTATTGTATTTGCATTACTTAATAATCTGTATGTATAAAAAACATAAATACATTAGTCACATTTTAAATTTTAAATTTTTTTTATTTTAAAAAAATATGATTAGATTAAATACAAGCCATGAATAATCACTACAAAAAAAATGTGTTTTAGCCACGTGCAAAACCGTGGCTATATGGTACCAAAATCGTAGCTAAATAGTTTAGCCACGGTTCATTAACCACGGTTAAAGGTGGGTCCAACAGGGGCGTGGCGAGTAAATTAGCCACGGTTTTAACGTCCGTGGTAACATTTCATTAGCCACGGTTTTCAGGTATATTTAGCCACGGCCATTCCATGGGTAATTTGTTCAAATTTTGTGCTATCATATCAGTTTGCCACAGTTATAACCGTGGCAAAAATGCCTAGTTTTTAAGAAATATATATATTTTTCATATAACCGTGGCAAAAAAGTATCCATCTTTTTAAAAAAATTTATATTTTTGCATAAATTTGCCATGATTTAATGGTGACAAAAGTGCCAGCTCTTTTTTTTTAAAAAAATAATATATATATATATATATATATATATATATATATATATATATGATAGTCTGATACTAATTTCTAAATAATGATTGACATTCACTTACACATTAACCATTATACACAAGATTGATATTAATTGTAACATAATATTCAAAGTTCTGATATTGTTCAATCTATTGGCACAAAAGATAAGGTCCAAACCTTAAATATTCATAAAAAATACCATAAATACTAATGTTAAAGAAACACCAAAATATACTAAAGCCTAAGAAGATTACTGCTTGAGCTACCAAGATTCACATGACTATTTCTAGACATTCCAAAAGCTTTTGAAGGACAAACATTTCCACCTAAACCACGCACACGTCCAGAATATTTAGATCCAAACACTTTTTCAATGGCGTCATTAGGATGAGCTAGTATCTTCAAAGGAACACCGAAACTGATAGCAAGTTCCTGACCTTTAGGTAGATGCTCCTATATTTTATCCAACAAGCAAAATAGATAAAGGAGATATCCTCGTACCAATAAGACTTCTCTGTAATAGAGTTGGGTATTAATTCAAGTAATTGTCCATTATATATAGAGACGTATTAATTCAAGCAATAGTCCATTAAATATAGATACGCTTCAACAACAACAAAAAATCTAGTATACTCCCACCAAGTGGGGTCTGGGGTGGGTAAAATGTACGCAGTCCATACCGCTACCTCCGAAGAAGTAGAGAGGTTGTTTCCAATAGAACCCCGGCTCAAGATAAAGAATAGTCTTCAACTAGAACAGAGCTTATAATAAACTAATAACAATAATATTGTCATAATTATACAGCTATACCAGCAAGGAATTTAATCTCAGCAATGGACAAGAATGATTAAACAAATGATGTTCAAGCAGGAAATCAACAATTGATGTCGCTAATGTACAGTTTTGAGCATGTGCTACTTATACATGGTATCATACTATCATTTACTTGCATCATCCTTACTTCACATAGACAATTTTAGAGTCACCTAATTAACTTCATCCTTGCCTTGTACACTACATAACTTTTAACCTTGTAGGAAGTTTGGAAAGTTTCCATTATTCTTGACATACCAATAATTTTATAAGCAAGAGTTCTAACATATAAAATAAATATCCATCAAACAATAAATACGTCAGAGATAACAATCAGCCCACAACGGTATCTGTATATATGGAATGAATCAGTGAATGAGGTCATCTAGTTAAGATCTTAAGATCAGTGAATGAGCACTACTTTGGTATGATTTTTCAAACTTAAATTCGATTCTAATTATTGACTGCACCTCATAGGGATCTATCTATCTATCATACAACAAGGATTTGACAGGACCTTTTCCTCAGTCTATTGGAAAATTGACAAAGCTATCAAATTTGTAAGTAAATGTGAATAAGCATTGAACTTGAATTCACTTACAAGCTAATCTCATGATAATTTGCTGATCTTTTCTTAATTTCATGACAGTATCTTTGTTGGTTGTGGATTTTCTGGATCCTTAACCGACTCCATAGGAAATCTTACTCGACTGTTTTTTTGTAATCATTCTGTGGTACTTTTTGTACCTTAATGCAAACTTTTTGTGCTACCAGATTTCGGTCCATCTCTAGATAGGCAATGCACTTCTAAACAGAGAAACAGTTCACGAGGAGTTCAATCCATACTGCTTTTCTTGTGTTTATACATTATCATATCTGAATAGTTATGTTTACTAAATCTATCTGTCTTCCAATCGTCTTCTGTACTCACTCTAAAACAACCCCATTCTGTATTATGTAGATCTTAGAACAGGGATACAGTGAAGTTCAACTCAAGGAATGTTCATTAGAATGAAGATTAAATACACCAGGCGTCACAATAATAAAAATTGATTGTACTAGAAATTGATACTGCATTTCCAGTACACAAGTTTATACTACTTTTACATCAATTAAGTTGACTATGTTTATCAAATAACTGTGTTATTTGGTGGTTTTTGGAACAATACACTATTCAAAGGGCAGCCCGGTAAACTAAACTCCCGCCATGAGGTAGAGAGGTTGTTCCCGATAGACCCCGGCTCAAGACAAAAACAGCTCATTAAGGATAACAAACAAACTATGAAAAACAGAATAACCTGGATATAAGTGTTTGTTGAGTTTATAATTTGTAAATTCTTAGCTCCTGTAAGAGCTGAAATTCAGACAAATAAAACCATTAGTTGTTAAGTAAAATATGCCACCATCGACGGAGCATGTGATTTATCCACACACCAAAAAAAAAAAAATGCAAATCACATGTCCAACCCACTCATGTACATTGCACACTCCAAATTACAGAGCAGTGACTTCTGAGGACGATCTATCTATTGATAGTTCTACACTGCAATAATCAGAAAAAACAAGGAACCAAATATACTTTGTTCTGGTCTTGAACATTAAGCATCTAGTTCATGCGGTGTTTAAATAAGTCGTTCAAGCATAAAATTCTTAACATTGGCGAAAGGAATTGATCAAACAAAACCTTTGAGCTAAGCATCTATAAGGGCCAAAACAGCCTAAAGAACTTTGCACATAGGTACAGTTTGGTATGTTATCTTCCACAATGTGGCTTATTCAGTACATGAAGTAACGTGAATTCGTGGTCAACTTTAATCATTATAATAATTTCCACTAAAATAGGTTCAATTTATCGATAATAAGAAAACCCGCAAAATATGGTAGCTTTATCACTAATTTATCGCTAAATAAATGTCGTTGAAAGTAATTACTTTTAGCGCAAATAATATAAGCATTTACGAAACATCCAATATAAATGCCACTAAACACTTTAACAACATTAAATGCAATGACCTTAACTTAAACGGAATTAAATATTTTTGTTGTAATATTTATTGCCGCAAAATATCTCTTTTGTTGTAGTTGGTAGTCAGTAACCACCATATACCTAGCACGACATATGATAATATACAAACAAGCATACAACGATTTTCTTTTGAGATTTGTAATATCTAGATACATGTTAAAGAAGAGAGCAACACCATTCAAGATTTCAAGGATAACAAATACATGTTAAATGTTAGAGAAGAGAGCAACACTATTTAAGGATAACATCAACATGACAATGGACAGATAACATAACACATATAATTAACATTACTGGGTTGAAATGAATCATAACCGATGATAAAATATTAAATAACGACTCAAACAACACACACTAACATCATGCAAATGATAAAATCAACATGACAATGGACTGACAACATGGCACATAACTAAACTTATAGGGTTCGAAAGAATCATAACAGATGATGAACATCATCGGATGACTAAAATTAGATATTTGTTATAAAAAGTAGTTTAGTGTTTTTTTTTGTGATAATTGAACAAAATTAAATCATTATGTTTATGTTACAAAAGATAATTATGTGCTTTTGGTACAACAAAAAAAGAATTTAGATTTTGTGCATTGTCAGTTGACAAAATATTTACACTATCAGGTAAATTTGACTTGCTATTGCAGGTTATTTAATTTTTTTTTATTTTTATGTAAATAGTTGGATAACCTGCAATAACAGATCAAGCTAATTGATAGTGCAAAATACTTTATTCACTAACTATGCACAGAACTTAAACGCATAAAAAAAATGATTATCCTAAAATGATTAATCGGGGCACAAAGAGACTAACACTTAAAAAGTTGACCAATTTTTTTTTAAAAATTGTTTTCTTCTTACAAGTACTTTGTTTAATTATTCTTATTTTTTATAGTAGGATTTGGATTTTCAATCCTTTTAGTTCCTCTTCCAGTAACTTTACCTTGACGTACATTATTTTGCTTTTGTAAAGTAAGTAGGATTTTAAATCTGTGTGTATTTTACATTGAATTTATCTAAATCCGTGACCTCCCTTGCTAATTACGCAATTACAACAACCATGAATTGAGTCAATAAAATTCAGGTATGCATATTATTTCACGCACAATAGCAGGGTGGTTATTTAAACTGTCGGTGTATATTGGTCAAGACTTTTTTCTATTGTATGTGTTGTCCAATATTATGCCAAGTATGTATCGTAAGTGCAGTTTAATAGTGAAAAAATTTTGTAAATTTTTTCATTAGATTATGTGACTTATATATGTATTGTTGTTTGGTTGAAAGTAAGTTATCTTGAAATTAACTATGCAAGATTAGGTATTCCACCCCTAAGGTGGGATTAATAACACTACAGTTACGGAATAAGTTATCTCATGCATTTTATCTCAATCAAACATGGGATAAATTGATCCTACCATTAAACCCAATATTAATTATCTCTAATCTCTTATACCAAACGAGCCCATACACAAATCATAGTGCTGACTGTACTCTACTACTTTCCATTTTTACCATAGATTTTTGGAATTCCTGTAGAATATTATTGCAATGGTCAAATCATTATTTTTATGTATTCAACAATCTAATTCTCTTTATCATGGTTAGTATTAAGATATATTCTCTTAATAATATTTCCTTAATAGGACCACTAAAATAGGTCTTATTTAACGGTAGCTTTACCAGTAATTTATTGCTAAATAAAAAGTCGTTGTAAGTAATTATTTTTGGCGCTAATAATATGAGCATTTACCTGCACTTGATATAACTTCCACTAAAGACATTAACGCCATGCAATGACCTTAACATAAATGCCGTTAAATATTTTTGTGGAAATATTTATTTACGCTAAATATCTCTTTCGTTGTAATGGTAGCCAGTAGTAGCCACCGTATACCTAGCACGACATATGATAATATACAAACGGGCATCTATCGATTTTCTTTTGAAGATGTGTAGTATCTAGATATATGCTGTTAAAGAAGAGAGCAACACCAATCAAGTATAAAATCAATATAACAATAAACTAATAACATAACATATATATATAACTAATATTAATGGGTTCGAATGAACCATAACTGATGATAGAACATCATAGATGACTCAAACGACGCACTGACACCATTCAAACGACAAAAACAACATGACTATGGACTGATAACAAGACTCGAATGACACACACTAACACCATTCAAATGATAAAATCAACATGACAATGGACTAACAACATGACACAATAACTAAACATGTAGGGTTCAAACGAACCATAAGACAGATGATAGGACTGACTCAAATTATAAGACATGACACACTGGGGATAACTCAAATGACACGATAAACCTAGATGCGTGCTTATTACTCATGCGCCTTCCACAATGCGCGACTTAGGAACCACAGTTGAACTAGTAGGGAACTGCAGAAGAAGTAGATCCACCAGCCCTAATTAGGAAAGGCTGCACCAACATTGGGTCCACGTGAAGAACTTGCCCCATCACCACTAGTAGGAGACAAGGCACTTCCAAGGGTGAGAAATGGGAGTGGAGCATCACTCCCCATTTGTTGAAGTTCTGCCTCGAATTCAACTTTTCGCTTTTGAGCTTCCAATGCCTCCTTCAATTGTTCAAGTTGGGAGAGGCTAAGTCCTTCAATAATCGGAGATTCGCACACACGATCGTAGGATCCCCTCCCAGATTCAAGTAGGGATTCCCCTACAACTCTTTCCTTCCGGAGAGACTCCTGCAAGTCCATGACCTCCTTATTGAGCCCACGTTGACCAGTGTTTCGATGAGCCATGATTAGGTGGTCATGGCGATCATCATCATTTGGTGGAGGGAGGTCCCTCCCTAGGAACCTATCCACCAGCGACTCCACTGAAGGGTGCCCAAAGGAGTAAACTTTGTTGGCCTTGCCTGGAGAAAATACCACAATGGCAATTTCAGCACCACATAGAGTACAAAGTTCACTAGCCTTTTTGAACAGGCCAGCACGACGCTTAGAGAAAGTAACTTGCATGTTACTCTCATTTTTCATTTTCACTATTTCGACCTTTTTTCGACCCTTGCTCAGTCTTGCCATGGCTAAATTAAAACTACTCAATATTTGTGAAACCAAGAAGTAGTAGTTGTGATTTTTTATCTCAACAGCAAGAGCTTTTATATTAGAAATTTCAATATTTTGTTTCACCTTTTTAGGAAAATAAATTAAAATTACTTGGAGAGCCTATAAATTTATGTTTTTTCTTTTTTTGTATAAGATTTGAATGGAACCAGCTTTCGCCTCTATTCTTTGTGTCGTTAGTTCTAATCGAATCCTTAATGACCATAATTCATAATTAGACAATATATGTTTTTCTTAATTTGAATTATGACGTTCTACAAAAGTATTAAAAAGAAAACATTACATCATTAGTACGTATGATATTTTATTTTATCACTTTATTAATTTGAGTACACATTGAAGAGTAATAATAAAAAATAAAATATCAAATTATTACTATAACATTTCTGAATTTTCAAATTTAATATTTGAGCTATCCCTGAAGGTTCAGACATTCGGTGTTCATCGAACGAGAAAAGATACATGACATTTTTCTTTTATATAAGTTTTATTCGTTCATCCACAATTATTACTTATTAGTTGATATGTACAATCACTTCAATTATTAGTTAACCATAAAATTAACATGGTTTGGTATTACAAGCACCGATTATGTGAATAAGTTTGTCTTTTCCTCGTGCGGATTGGAGTAAAAATACTGTAGTAGGGAAAGGTTGTATTTCTACCAAACCTACTAAAAACAATTGTTCATTCTGACATACTGCGATTAAAGAAGCAACTTTCTTATAAATTGAAAATTACATATTTAAAAGAAACAAAGGTTAATAACCTCTGAAATCAAATTATTTGTGGTTTGTTAATATATGAATGCATGATTACGATTCAAAAAGAACTGATCATTTTGTTTACAAAGTTGATCACGTCTTTGAAAGCTTGCCAAGCTAGTTACCAGATAATGGTGTCAACTTGTCGTCTGACGACTCCCAAGCACCGGTAAGCTTAGAATGTGAGATTGTTTGTAACTTGTTCATTAGCAAGTGAATTAAGATGGAGTTTAATGAGTTAGGAATTACTTGATTAGTTGATTAAGAAGTAGTTAAACAACTAATGTGTTAGTTAGTTGGCTATGCAGTGATTAGTGATTAGTTAGGAAACAGTTCGAATAGAAGCTTTCAGAAGTTCTATATAAACAACACTATTGCATTGTAATGAACTAATTTTTTGGCCTCTTTACACTGAAATAATATCTCCCTTTCTCTTCTCTTCTCTGCTGAGCCCTAGCTCATTATCAATGACAGCTTAGATTGAACAATTGCACAGATTCTAACATGGTATCAGAGCTTTGAACCATGATTGTGCGTTCCACGGAAGAGATTTGTGAGATTACGAGCTCATTGACAGTTTTCAGTAACGAAGGTTGAAGTTCTACCCTGGCAGCTTCAACATTGAACCCTGTGAAGTTCTATCACAATCATCCCCTATTTTTACACCCTTCAGACACCACCGGAGCGCCCATTATTCCGATGCAGCTAACCGGTTTCGATAACTATTTGATATGGAGTAGGGCTATGCGCATTCAGTTGCTTGGGAAAAATAATCTTGGGATTGTTGATGGCACATTAAAAAAAGAGGATTTTGGAGCTGATTTTCGACGTCAATGGGACCGGTGCAATGCAATTGTACAAGGATGGATAATGAGCTCAGTAACAAAGGAGTTGCACACTGGAATTGTCAATGCTACTAATGCACGAACTGTTTGGGAGGATTTGCATGAACGCTTTGACAAGGTAAATGCATCACGAGTTTAGCAGTTGCATAAAGCCATAGCGACTACTATATAAGGAAATGACAGTATACCTTGTTATTTTTCAAAACATCGTAATTTATGGGATGAATTTGCTAGTATAGTTCCTCCGTCTTATGATTGCCCTAGATCAAGGGAGTTTAATAATCATGTTGAGAGATAAAAATTGATGCAGTTCCTAATGTGCTTGAATGAAATGTATAATCAGTCGAGGAGTTAGATTTTGATGACTGAACCTACTCTGAATCTCAACAAGGCATATGCTATGCTTGTTGAGCGAGAGAGCCAACGACTTATTGGTAGTTCCACTATGCAAGGTGAAGGTGCCGATTTAACGGCTCTGTTAGCAGCAAAAGGCTTAGGTTCTCGATTGTCAATTGGAGAAGGTTTTGTATCTAGAACTTTGACTAGAGAGAGTTCAGATATTGCAACTCACATGGCTGGGAGAGGAATGCACTATCAACATACCAAAGGAAACTCTTTTCCGAAAGGCAGGAAGAATTGGAACAAAAAATGTGACTATTGTAAAATGCAAGGACATGTGGTAGATGACTGCTTTAAGCTACATGGTTACCCGCTGTCACACCCCTTTTTCGACTCCAAAAAAAAGATATGTATTTTAAGGTTTGAAAGTGTTTTTTATTAAAGTGACAAAATAAAGATTGGTTCCGAAAAAAGATTGTTTTTACATTCAAAATCAGAGTCGACACTTGGCATAATCTGGTGTGCCAAGTCACCATTGGAAAATCCTTTTTGAAACTATTTGACTCTTTAAACCGGTTTACAAACAGAGATTTCGGCTAAGGAATTCTGTTGACCGAGGGGAAGGTGTTAGGCACCCGTCGATCTCGTGGTTCGACCACGGTCGCTTGGTGGAGCGTATCGGCTAATTTGACATTACAAATGTACAAACCACATAAACACACAAAACAAGCAAACAAATAAATCACACAAAATTCAAAACAAACAAAAATAATGTTCAGTCCAAATTATACAATCTAAAATAAAAGAGGTGCTGAAATATAAAACCTATTCTATTCTAAACTAATCCTAAACTAAACTCCACCCGAGGTTCTGGGCCTTGATAATGAGCCTCCTTTGTGTACATGCTACTTCAGGGAATTCCCCGGATAAATCAATAAAAATACTTCGGGGCATTCCCCGGCCAAATGAGTACAATTTAAAGTTTTCGTGCAATAAAGTAGAAAGTACCATTCACGCACATATTCAAACAATCCAATAAATCGTTATTCCTAAATTTGCCTAACCGGCCTACGTTTGCCCACCAAGTTCAAAATATCACAATTCTATCATGTTTAACATTATCAATACATCAAAATTAATCAATATTCATTTTCCTCCATTTTTAATCCCACCTTAATTCATTTTTAACCACATGATTAACCCATTTCAATACACAATCCACCAATTGAGAATAACAAAAATTCACCAATCATGCGTAGCACATCACACACCCAAATGTCACCAACAATTCACATCAACAAACAAACCACGGTATAGAATCACACGCAATCACAATCACATAAGAATTAAATAAAAGAGAAGAAAGAATTGGACCTTTAATTTGAAGCTTTCAAACTCAATGTTATTCGAATAAAGATAGTCCGCACCCGGAAATATTGAGCCGAACCTTAACACCAACAATCCAACTCGACAAATAGTGACCCGTTCACCGTCACTGTTCACGCCGTCACTGTTCACCGGTCACTATTCACCGGTCACTGTTCACCGGTTACTGTTCACCGGTTACTTTTTTTTTTTTTTCGTTGTTGTTCTTGTTCTTGTGAGGAAGATTATTTGGTGATTCTTGTTATTGTGGAGAAGATGATGATCAAAGAATGAGCATCTTTCCTCTTAGAATTTTTCTTTTATAATGGGCATGGATTTGTTATGATGTGGGAATTTTGGTGGGTCCCCCATATATTCTTTCTTTGTGGACAAGAAAAAGGAGGGGGGGATCATATGGGTAGTTAGGGTAGGTGGAAGATTTTGATTAGGTAGTTTGTTAGGATAAGATAAATTAGTTAGAGGTATTTTTTTTATTTATTTTTGTATTTTTATGGGATATAATTACATGGGGTTGGACACATGGTAAGGTGAACTAAAAATGAATAAAATTAGACTTCGGGAGGTACAAAATTAGGTGTCTACATCATGCCCCCTTTGAATGTAAACACAAAGTGTTTTCAGACAAAAAAGTAGACAGCGAGACCAAATTTTGACCCGACCATTATTCAAAGAAAGAAACAGAAGGAAGAAGGACAACCGGGTCTTGACTTAAGTCATCACACCTACTCACATTATGAGAGGATCGAGTGACAAGTATCTCAACTTTTGGAGGAAGATGGACTATACCGAGTTGGAGAGTCGAGTGAGGTTCCATCGAGGTTCCGGTCAGCGGCTCCATCATTACATAAAAAAAATGAAAATTACAAGTTAAAACATAAATGAAATTACAAAAATCCTATCTATATAGCTTTTATTGGTTCTTGACTCGACTTTCATCACCCTATTCTTCAGGCGGGCTCCTGACTTGCGATTTCTTTAACTTGTTACTTGCCTTTATAAATCTTCACCCTGTTCTCCAGGCGGGTTCCTGACTTGCTATTTCATCAACTTGTTGTCATGCTTTCAACATCTGCACCCTGTTCTATAGGCGGGCTTCTGACTTGCTATTTTTATTTGTTTAACTTTCAATTTCTTCACCTTGTTGCTTGGTTTTCCATTTATTCGCCCTGTGCTTCGGGCATGCTCCTGAAATCATATCAAAACTGAAAAGAAAATTATCCCAAATAAAGAAATGCAATTTCTATGAGTTAATTAGAATGACTCGACTAAAAGGTACGTCTTATAAGAATCCAGGGGGATGACTCGAATAAAAGGTACATCTTATAGGAATCAAAGGGGATGACTCGACTAAAAGGTACATCTTATAGGAATCAAAGGAAATGACTAAACGGTACGTCTTCTAGGGGTCAAAGGGGATGACTAGACTAAAAGGTACGTCTTATAGGAATCAAAGGGAATGACTCGACTAAAAGGTACGTCTTATAGGAATCAAGGGAAATGACTCGACTAAAAGGTACGTCTTCTAGGAATCAAAGGTCATGACTCGACTAAAAGGTACGTCTTATAGGAATCCAGGGGGATGACTTGACTAAAAGGTACGTCTTATAGGAATCAAAAGGGATGACTCGACTAAAAGGTACGTCTTATAGGAATCAAAGGGAATGACTCGACTAAAAGATACGTCTTCTAGGGGTCAAAGGGGATGACTCGACTAAAAGGTACGTCTTATAGGAATCAAAGGGGATGACTCGACTAAAAGGTACGTCTTATAGTAATCAAAGGGGATGACTCAACTAAAAGGTACGTCTTATAGGAATCAAGACTTAAGTTATGAAGTGCATTACCTAAGAAGCAAAATTCGAATTACCCAATCAAGGAAGTGTGTTTCCTTATCAATGTTGTTTGAATGATCAAAACAATGAAGTGCGTCTCCTTACCAAAGCTGCTTGAATTACCAAAACAAGGAAATGCGTCTCCTAGAGATCTTGAATTATTAATTTTACCATAGTTTTGATTACTAAACCTGTGTAGCAACCTTGCCTCTTGCATTTGTTGAGGTGAGAAATTACGTCCTTTGATGTTTAGGCTATGAAATCCTTGATCTGAATGCAACATGTATTCCTATTACATACAAAGAAAACTTGTGAGTTTAAAAACATGGTGGCTAGTTTGTGGCTTTGGCTTTTAAGGCAATTGCTGCTGCCCCCTTCACATTTATCTTTGCTTCCAACCATTAGCATATGGCATTGACTTGCTATATCATTGACTCAAACTCAGCTTATCAAGAGTGACTCTGAAACAAACACAATATTTCTTCTTTGTCGTGTTTCTCAAATAAACCCTTTGAACCTTGGTATTTCCATGAGTTCCCCGACTTCTCTGTTGACAAAACTTTCCGCATCCCCTTTTTGGGTTCACAATAATGTCTCTTTCATGTGCTAGCTTTTGTCTTTCTTTGTGCAATTAAAGAAGCTGGTAGCCAGTTTTGAAATCTTTTCTCACTTGTTTTGACTCGGACTTGACTCAAAGAAAAGAAACAAAAAAAAGAATGACAATTTTTTTTTGATAACTTACTCAAGAAAGATAAAATTAAAATAAAGAAAAGAAAGAAAATACAATGAATATCCCCTTTTAAAACAAAGAAACAAAAAATTCATCTAAAAATGACAGTCAACACTAATGATTATGCCATGCATTTTGGATGAAGCAGCTTGATGTTTTCATCCAAACTTTCTACCCATTGTTGTTGAGTTAATGTCCTTGAAACTTAGTTGTTTTCTTAGGTCAATTGCATTTAAGACCCCATTGGCTAGTGGCTCCTTGAAGGGTTTTAGCCAACAAGCTTCTTTCATTTTCTCTCGGTTCACTATCGCCTTATGGTTCCCGTGAGGGTTTTCACCAATAAGACTCTCTCATTTTTATTTCTCTCAACTTATCATCGCCTTATGGTGCCCGTAAGGGTTTTCACCAATAAGACTCTCTCATTTTTATTTTTCTCTTGATTCCCTATGCTGAGGAAGACAAATAGTTCCCAAATGCATCATCATATTCCTTGCATGCTCCGCCTTAACATCCTCAAAGATTGATCTGAAGGTCTTTCTTTGGTTGTAACTTGACTTTTGGATAAGGTTAGAAAGAAAGGATGGCATGGGGCCCAAATGACACTTGAAGTGGGGTAGGACTTACAACTTTTGGAATCGACTCAAACAATGAGGATTAACTCATGCCCCAGTTTCTTTTGACTGGGTG
Organism: Capsicum pubescens; assembly: GCA_030864215.1. Taxonomy (NCBI): domain Eukaryota; kingdom Viridiplantae; phylum Streptophyta; class Magnoliopsida; order Solanales; family Solanaceae; genus Capsicum; species Capsicum pubescens. Next base: position 267,644,132 of record CM061545.1, on the reverse strand, counting down.
ACACTAAATTGTTTATTTGGTTGGACCGAGCCCTGAGTGGGGCAGCCTACGTATCTCACCCTTGAGAGAGGAGAATCAGGTCATGCGTAGTTCTGGCAGCTTATTTTGCTTGATTCTGATTTCTTTTCTTTTTTTCTTTTGGAGATTTTTCTAACTCTATTTTTCTTCACTCTTTTTTCTCTTTTTTTTTGACGCATTTTTTCTCTCCTCTTTTTTTTTTTTTGAACTTTTCTGACTATTGTTTTGCTCGACATTATTCTTTCGAGCTTTGCTGACTATATTGATTCCAAAAGAGGTGTATGAAAGAAAATAAGACTAAAGCTCAAATGGGGTATACAAAGGATGACACGATGTTTGGATGGCAGAATGAAATGCCTTTGTCATATCAATCTTTGAAAATGCAAGTACATATCATGCAATATGAAAGTGAAAGATGAAGATCTTTTGACATATTTTACAACATTAACTTTGACTGAGTCTGTGCATCACTATTTCTTCTGCATTTATATGGCATACAACTCCACTTTTGTTGCACATTCCTCACATTGAATGACTCATGATTTTGTGAAGCTGATTTTCTTTCTGTTCCTCTTGATAGGATCACGTAGACACTGTTTGACCTAATTAAGACATGTCTTTCAATTGATGACCAAGTTATTCTCACGATTTTCAAAATAATAGCCTTAATTTTCAAAGAAGGTTTCAAATTGATCACCAAATGCCCCAACACTCTATCTATTTCCTCAGATGCTCTCTTTTTCTAACTTTAACCCTCTGATTCAATGTTCATTCTTAAACCGGATGTTAAGATCTAGCTGTAAATTTCACTAGCATATCATATCACTAGAGTCAACATAAAATGTACTATGTAAAAACAAACAAAAAAACAACACATATTTAAAACACAAAGAAAAAGGGGACACTCCATTTAATAAAAATGAAAGATAGAAGGGTTTGAACATAAACGAAAAAGGGACAAAACAAGATAAATCCCGAACTACAACCCTGAAATAATTCGGAGAATAGAAAATAAAACAAAACAAACTACCAAATCCCTTCCTGGTAAGGAGAGGGGTGACTTCTCCATTGCTCAGCCTGATATCTTAGCCACTGGCTTGCATATCAACATGACTAGAGCTTCCACCACTGTCAGACACATTTCCTTCAACAAATAAGCTCTGGATCCCCATGCTTAACTCATTGCCTCCCACAGATTGTTTAATACCGCGTGCTGTGAAGAACTCTGTGGGATGGTCGAAGGGTCAATGTTTTGCACCACAATCAATTTATCTTGAATTATCTTTTCTATTTCTCTTTTCAAAGTGCGACAATCTTCAGTACTATGACCCTGAACATCAGAATGATATGCACATCGCACATTAGGATCAAAGCTTCTTGAATGCGGGTCAAGAGTATACCCAAGGAAAGAAGTGATCATGCCCTGCTGTACCAATCTCTGGAATAAACTGGCATAAGATTCCCCAATAGGAGTGAAATTATCTTTTTCCTTCCTCCTCTTTGCGAACTCTGGCCTTGGATAAAATTTGGATTTAGAGGTCCCTTGGTAAATTTATGGGGGTCGAGGATGATGTTGAGGGACAGGGGCATGCCATTGTGGATAAGAAAATGGATGAGCATAAAATTGTGCATTTTTCACAGGATATCTAGGAAGTGGAATGGGATTTCTTGGATTTCGGAGAAAGAAACCTTATTGCAAGTGGTTATGTGGATCTGATATGTAAGCTCGGTATTGAGGCTGACAGTATTGGTGGGTTGAACCTCTCAAACTCTGCTTTGGCCCTGTCATGACAATAGGTGCATTTTCTGTCACGCCCCAAAATCCCATCGGGGCGGACTGGCACCCGAAGCCGAGAAGGCCCGGGAGAACCCGTTCAAATACCTGTACTTTCCCTTACATGTCACCAAAAATTTGGACAGCACTTCATTGCATATAGAAGGATCTAATTACCTATATCAGCACAACACGCACAAATATATATATATATATAATACTTGGCCGTCGGGGCCACCACATATACAGATATAACATCACTATATAAACTTCCATGACTTTACCCTTTCTTATGTCTACAAAGCCTCTAGGATATACATGACATAACTAGGGTCGGGACAAACCCCCGCCAACACATGAATCCTGTACAATAACAAAACATAAGGAACCGACTCGGAAAGCTCCGAAGCAAACTGGAGCTCACCAACAATAGTTGTATGACCTGGCTCCTACTTGTGCGGTGTATGAGCTGAGGTACCTGTGCCTGCAACATGAAATGAAGGTCCCCGTGGGGGACGTCAGTACGAAATATGTACTGAGTATGTAAAGCTATAGATAATCACATATGATATAGGAGCTCAATAGAAATCAGAAACAAGTGAATAAATCGTAATAGGAGTGGACCACACTTACTAGAACTTGTGACAACCGGTACATTGAATTTATTCAATCACTTTACCTTCGTTCTTAACATCTTTGTAATCATTACTGTACTGTACTGTGACCATTAGGCTGCCTCCAGTACATATCAACTGGGATCGACCCATGCTAGGCTTATGCCCCTACGATACCACCCATAAACACGTAAATAGGGATCGACCCATGCTAGGCTTATGCCCCTGGGATACCACCCGATAAGAGAGAACTTCCATCACTTAGTTCAATTAATCTTTGAGATTGTTATTTCGGTCGCCACCACATTTTTGATACATTGAAACAACGATACATCAATAAGAACCAAGTAATAGACCTTCTATACAATAACGACGTAATAAAGACTCATTGGTACATCAACAATGTGTTTCATAATCATCAATATTACAACAATAAAATAGGAGCCTTTTGGTATATCAATGAAACATTTTGACACTTTATAGAATGGAAACAAATTCGTTGGTAATGTAGAACAATACATGTTTTTGGACAACCTCGGAATCTTACTTGATGGAACATTGGTGTTTTCATGCCAAAGAACATCGTTAGAGTATGCTTTACATACCTCGTCGTAGATTCGGATACCAATTCAACACAACTTCCTGCCTTTACAAATCACTTATCTATAATGAAATGTTTGGCATCTAGTATTAGCAACCCAACACCACAATTCTCTTCCATAATTCCATACAACAAATATTTGCATAGCATTCCAAAAACCAACTTGAACAATAGGTTTATGTGTGTATATATATATATATATATATATATATACATAATCATCATTTAAATACCACATCATCACACCAAATCCCTTCACAATTCAACATAATTCAACCATGCACAAGAATAATCCAACATCATTCCCAATCATCTTTCAACAACAATCAAATAACACACTTCTTATGCTTACATGCATATATATACATATCCATATAAATAACACCAACATAATTTACATCCTTACCATAAAATGGCCCTTTTGATTTCGAAGTCCTGTTGGCACAAATAAGGGGTGCTTCTCGAAGCCCTCGAGACGGTGAACACAACTACGGAATCAATTTGGATTTTCTACGGTTGACTCACAAGATAATTTGAAGGTCAAATTTGGCTAGGGTTTGTTCTTTCCTATGATTGATGATGAAGATGAGTTTTTGAACTCATATACATGTATATATACACATATTCCCGTCCATAATATCATAGGGAATGACCAAAGTGCCTTTAAAATTTAAATAATGTCAAATCTGTCCTCTGGTGGACTGTTTTGACAAGATAAAGTAGATCGACCATAACTCTTTTCTCCAATATCGGATTTGGGTGAAATTTGTATCGTTGGAAAGATAATTCAATGGGATTTCATTTAATATAAAGTAGGCCACCCAGTTCGTCCAGTACAGGGAGTTATGATCGTTTGAAGTTGACCCTAAAAATCTGTTTTAAGAGGCTGAAGTAAAACGAGTATAACTCCTTACTCAGACGTTGGATTTGGATGAAAACAATTGCATTGAAAAGAAGACTCAAAGATATTTCTTTTGATAGGTCGTAGCTCTCCCAGTTCATTATATTAAGGGAGTTATGATCGTTCAAAGTTGACCCAAAAAAACTGGCAGGCCTCAGTAGTTTGTGTGCAGGAAATTTTCCTGCACATTTACTATTCACCATATCCCGGCCACCATTTTATAGTTTCGAATGTGCTCGATTATATACGAAACTTATCCATTTTTGATAATCTTTATATCGTTGGAAAGCTTATTCAATAACCTTCGTATGGAACCATCGACGGGCAAATTCCGGTATAAATAAAATAAAAAAAATTAATTCCATATAAATACGACCAATACACGTACTTGAATACGCCAATACATGTACTTGAATACGGGGTGTCTTATGTCTACAAAGCCTCTAGGATATACATGACATAACTAGGGTCGGGACAAACCCCCGCCCACACATGACTCCTGTACAATAACAAATCATAAGGAACCGACTCGGAAAGCTCCGAAGCAAACTGGAGCTCACCAACAATAGCTATATGACCTGGCTCCTACTTGTGTGGTGTATGAGCTGAGCTACCTGTGCCTGCAGCATGAAATGCAGGTCCCCGTGGGGGACGCCAGTACGAAATATGTAAAGCTGTAGATAATCACATACGATATAGGAGCTCAATAGAAATCAGAAACAAGTGAATAAATCGTAATAGGAGTGGACCACACTTACTAGAACTTGTGACAACCTGTACATTGAATTTATCCAATCACTTTACCTTCGTTCTTAACATCTTTGTAATCAATACTGTACTGTACTTTGACCATTAGGCTTCCTCCAGTACATATCAACTGGGATCGACCCATGCTAGGCTTATGCCCCTACGATACCACCCATAAACACGTAAATAGGGATCGACCCATGCTAGGCTTATGCCTCTGGGATACCACCCGATAAGAGAGAACTTCCATCACTTAGTTCAATTAATCTTTGAGATTGTTATTTCGGTCGCCACCACATTTTTGATACTTTGAAACAACGATACATCAATAAGAACCATGTAATAGACCTTCTATACAATAACGATGTAATAAAGACTCATTGGTACATCAACAATGTGTTTCAGAATCATCAATATCACAACAATGAAATAGGAGCCTTTTGGTATATCAATGAAACATTTTGACACTTTATAGAATGGAAACAACTTCGTTGGTAATGTAGAACAATACATGTTTTTGGACAACCTCGGAATCTTACTTGATGGAACATTGGTGTTTTCATGACAAAGAACATTGTTAGAGTATGCTTTACATACCTCGTCGTAGATTCGCATACCAATTCAACACAACTTCCCGCCTTTACAAATCACTTATCTACAATGAAATGTTTGGCATCTAGAATTAGCAACCCAACACCACAATTCTCTTCCATAATTACATACAACAAATATTTGCATAGCATTCCAAAAACCAACTTGAACAATAGGTTTATGTGTATACATATATATATATATATAATCATCATTTCAATACCACATCATCACACCAAATCCCTTCACAATTCAACATAATCCAACCATGCACAAGAATAATCCAACATCATTCCCAATCATCTTTCAACAACAATCAAATAACACACTTCTTATGCTTACATGCATATATATACATATCCATATAAATAACACCAACATAATTTACATCCTTACCATAAAATGGCCCTTTTGATTTCAAAGTCCTGTTGGCACAAATAAGGGGTGCTTCTCGAAGCCCTCGAGACGGTGAACACAACTACGGAATCAATTTGGATTTTCTACGGTTGACTCACAAGATAATTTGAAGGTCAAATTTGGCTAGGGTTTGTTCTTTCCTATGATTGATGATGAAGATGAGTTTTTGAACTCATATACATGTATATATACACATATTCCCGTCCATAATATCATAGGGAATGACCAAAGTGCCTTTAAAATTTAAATAATGTCAAATCTGTCCTCTGGTGGACTGTTTTGACAAGCTAAAGTAGATCGACCATAACTCTTTTCTCTAATATCGTATTTGGGTGAAATTGGTATCGTTGGAAAGATAATTCAAAGGGATTTCATTTAATATAAAGTAGGCCACCCAGTTCGTCCAGTACAGGGAGTTATGATCGTTTGAAGTTGACCCTAAAAATCTATTTTAAGAGGCTGAAGTAAAACGAGTATAACTCCTTACTCAGACGTTGGATTTCGATGAAAACAATTGCATTGAAAAGAAGACTCAAAGATATTTCTTTTGATAGGTCGTAGCTCTCGCAGTTCATTATATTAAGGGAGTTATGATCGTTCAATGTTGACCCAAAAAAACTGGCAGGCCTCAGTAGTTTGTGTGCAGGAAATTTTCCTGCACATTTACTATTCACCATATCCCGGCCACCATTTTATAGTTTCGAACGTGCTCGATTATATAAGAAACTTATCCATTTTTGGAAATCTTTATATCGTTGCAAAGCTTATTCAATAACCTTCGTATGGAACCATCGACGGGCAAATTCCGGTATAAATAAAAGAAAAAAATTAATTCCATATAAATACGACCAATACACGTACTTGAATACGCCAATACATGTACTTGAATACGGGGTGTCTTATGTCTACAAAGCCTCTAGGATATACATGACATAACTAGGGTCGGAACAAACCCCCGCCCACACATGACTCCTGTACAATAACAAATCATAAGGAACCGACTCGGAAAGCTCCGAAGCAAACTGGAGCTCACCAACAATAGTAATATGACCTGGCTCCTACTTGTGTGGGGTATGAGCTGAGCTACCTATGCCTGCAGCATGAAATGCAGGTCCCCGTGGGGGATGCCAGTACGAAATATGTAAAGCTGTAGATAATCACATATGATATAGGAGCTCAATAGAAATCAGAAACAAGTGAATAAATCGTAATAGGAGTGGACCACACTTACTAGAACTTGTGACAACCTGTACATTGAATTTATTTAATCACTTTACCTTCGTTCTTAACATCTTTGTAATCAATACTGTACTGTACTTTGACCATTAGGCTTCCTCCAGTATATATCAACTGGGATCGACCCATGCTAGGCTTATGCCCCTACGATACCACCCATAAACACGTAAATAGGGATCGACCCATGCTAGCCTTATGCCCCTGGGATACCACCCGATAAGAGAGAACTTCCATCACTTAGTTCAATTAATCTTTGAGATTGTTATTTCGGTCGCCACCACATTTTTAATACTTTGAAAAAACGATACATCAATAAGAACCAAGTAATATACCTTCTATACAATAACGACGTAATAAAGACTCATTGGTACATCAACAATGTGTTTCAGAATCATCAATATCACAACAATGAAATAGGAGCCTTTTGGTATATCAATGAAACATTTTGACACTTTATAGAATGGATACAAATTCGTTGGTAATGTAGAACAAAACATGTTTTTGGACAGACTCGGAATCTTACTTGATGGAACATTGGTGTTTTCATGCCAAAGAACATCGTTAGAGTTTGCTTTACATACCTCGTCGTAGATTCGAATACAAATTCAACACAACTTCCCGCCTTTACAAATCACTTATCTACAATGAAATGTTTGGCATCTAGTATTAGCAACCCAACACCACAATTCTCTTCCATAATTCCATACAACCAATATTTGCATAGCATTCCAAAAACCAACTTGAACAATAGGTTTATGTGTGTGTGTGTGTATATATATATATATATATATATATATATATAATCATCATTTCAATACCACATCATCACACCAAATCCCTTCACAATTCAACATAATCCAACCATGCACAAGAATAATCCAACATCATTCCCAATCATCTTTCAACAACAATCAAATAACACACTTCTTATGCTTACATGCATATATATACATATCCATATAAATAACACCAACATAATTTACATCCTTACCATAAAATGGCCCTTTTGATTTCGAAGTCCTGTTGGCACAAATAAGGGGTGCTTCTCGAAGCCCTCGAGACGGTGAACACAACTACGGAATCAATTTGGATTTTCTACGGTTGACTCACAAGATAATTTGAAGGTCAAATTTGGCTAGGGTTTGTTCTTTCCTATGATTGATGATGAAGATGAGTTTTTGAACTCATATACATGTATATATACACATATTCCCGTCCATAATATCATAGGGAATGACCAAAGTGCCATTAAAATTTAAATATGTCAAATCTGTCCTCTGGTGGACTGTTTTGTCAAGCTAAAGTAGATCGACCATAACTCTTTTCTCCGATATCGGATTTGGGTGAAATTGGTATCGTTGGAAAGATAATTCAAAGGGATTTCATTTAATATAAATTAGTCCACCCAGTTCGTCCAGTACAAGGAGTTATGATCGTTTGAAGTTGAACCTAAAAATCTGTTTTAAGAGGCTGAAGTAAAACGAGTATAACTCCTTACTCAGACGTTGGATTTGGATGAAAACAATTTCATTGAAAAGAAGACTCAAAGATATTTATTTTGATAGGTCGTAGATCTCCCAGTTCATTATATTAAGGGAGTTATGATTGTTCAAAGTTCACCCAAAAAAACTGGCAGGCCTCAGTAGTTTGTGTGCAGGAAATTTTCCTGCACATTTACTATTCACCATATCCCGGCCACCATTTTATAGTTTCGAATGTGCTCGATTATATACGAAACTTATCCATTTTTGGAAATCTTTATATCGTTGGAAATCTTATTCAATAACCTTCGTATGGAACCATCGACGGGCAAATTCCGGTATAAATAAAAAAAATAAATTAATTCCACATAAATACGACCAATACACATACTTGAATACGCCAATACATGTACTTGAATACGGGGTGTCTTATGTCTACAAAGCCTCTAGGATATACATGACATAACTAGGGTCGGGACAAACCCCCGCCCACACATGACTTCTGTACAATAACAAATCATAACGAACCGACTCGGAAAGCTCCGAAGCAAACTGGAGCTTACCAACAATAGCTATATGACTTGGCTCCTACTTGTGCGGTGTATGAGCTGAGGTACCTGTGCCTGCAGCATGAAATGCAGGTCCCCGTGTGGGACGTTAGTACGAAATATGTACTGAGTATGTAAAGCTGTAGATAATCACATATGATATAGGAGCTCAATAGAAATCAGAAACAAATGAATAAATCGTAATAGGAGTGGACCACACTTACTAGAACTTGTGACAACCTGTACATTGAATTTATTCAATCACTTTACCTTCATTCTTAACATCTTTGTAATCATTACTGTACTGTACTGTGACCATTAGGCTGCCTCCAGTACATATCAACTGGGATCGACCCATGCTAGGCTTATGCCCCTACGATACCACCCATAAACACGTAAATAGGGATCGACCCATGCTAGGCTTATGCCCCTGGGATACCACCCGATAAGAGAGAACTTCCATCACTTAGTTCAATTAATCTTTGAGATTGTTATTTCGGTCGCCACCACATTTTTGATACTTTGAAACAACGATACATCAATAAGAACCAAGTAATATACCTTCTATACAATAACGACGTAATAAAGACTCATTGGTACATCAACAATGTGTTTCAGAATCATCAATATCACAACAATGAAATAGGAGCCTTTTCGTATATCAATGAAACATTTTGACACTTTATAGAATGGAAACAACTTCGTTGGTAATGTAGAACAATACATGTTTTTGGACAACCTCAGAATCTTACTTGATGGAACATTGGTGTTTTCATGACAAAGAACATCGTTAGAGTATGCTTTACATACCTCGTCGTAGATTCGGATACCAATTCAACACAACTTCCCGCCTTTACAAATCACTTATCTACAATGAAATGTTTGGCATCTAGTATTAGCAACCCAACACCACAATTCTCTTCCATAATTCCATACAACCAATATTTGCATAGCATTCCAAAAACCAACTTGAACAATAGGTTTATGTGTATACATATATATATATATATAATCATCATTTCAATACCACATCATCACACCAAATCCCTTCACAATTCAACATAATCCAACCATGCACAAGAATAATCCAACATCATTCCCAATCATCTTTCAACAACAATCAAATAACACACTTCTTATGCTTACATGCATATATATACATATCCATATAAATAACACCAACATAATTTACATCCTTACCATAAAATGGCCCTTTTGATTTCGAAGTCCTGTTGGCACAAATAAGGGGTGCTTCTCGAAGCCCTCGAGACGGTGAACACAACTACGGAATCAATTTGGATTTTCTATGGTTGACTCACAAGATAATTTAAAGGTCAAATTTGGCTAGGGTTTGTTCTTTCCTATGATTGATGATGAAGATGAGTTTTTGAACTCATATACATGTATATATACACATATTCCCGTCCATAATATCATGGGGAATGACCAAAGTGCCTTTAAAATTTAAATAATGTCAAATCTGTCCTCTGGTGGACTGTTTTGACTAGTTAAAGTAGATCGACCATAGCTCTTTGCTCCGATATCGGATTTGGGTGAAATTGGTATCGTTGGAAATATAATTCAAAGGGACTTCATTTAATATAAAGTAGGCCACCCAGTTCGTTCTTTAAAAGGAGTTATGATCGTTTGAAGTTGACCCTAAAAATCTTTTTTAAGAGGCTGAAGTAAAACAAGTATAACTCCTTACTCAGACGTTGGATTTGGATGAAACCAATTGCATTGGAAAGAAGACTCAAAGATATTTCTTTTGATAGGTCGTATCTCTCCCAGTTCATTATATAAAGGGAGTTATGATCGTTCAAATTTGACCCTAAAAAACTGGCAGGCCTCAGTAGTTTGTGTGCAGGAAATTTTCCTGCACATTTACTATTCACCATATCCCGGCCACCGTTTCATAGTTTCGAACGTGCTCGATTATATCCAAAACATATCCGTTTTTGGAAATATTTATATCGTTGGAAAGCTTATTCAATAACCTTCGTATGGAACCATCGACGGGCAAATTCCAGTATAAAGAAAATAAAAAAATTAATTCCATATAAATAAGACCAATACACGTACTTGAATACGCCAATACATGTACTTGAATACGGGGTGTTACAGATGTGGCTGCCGGAGAGGGGACTAGTAAGTCACCCCAGAAGCAAGAATACCGGTAAGCAAGTAGATGTGTCTACCGGAGAGGGGACTAGTAAGTCACCCACTATACCAGCTAATCAAAGTGAGGCTCCAGCTGAGCATGCATCAGAAACTTCCCCCAGTCCGGAAGAAATAAGGGGGAGGAGAACTATATCCCCAGAGCCACCTATTAATGTTGTTGATCAAGATCTTAGAAATGCAGTGCAACTTTTGACTCGTATAGTTGCTAGGCAAGCTCAAGGGCAAGCCATTCCTACTGCAGGTCCTAGTGGTATAGATAGGGTGGCTAGCCTTCGAACACAGGATTTTCTTAAGATGGATCCTCCTACTTTTACTGGATCAGATCTAAATGAGGACCCACAAGACTTTATTGATCAGATCCAAACGGCCCTAGAGGTGATGCATGTATCGGGCAGAGAGACAGTGGAGTTAGCCGCGTATAGATTCAAAGGTGAGGCTATATATTGGTATGAAGACTGGAAACGGTCAAGGGGAATTGATGCACTCCCAGCTACTTGGAAAGAGTTCAAAGAGGCATTTATTGATCATTATCTTCCATATGAGACTCGTCAGGACCGTGCGGATCAGTTCTTAAATCTTTGACAGGGTAATACAAGTGTGAGGGAGTATAGTCTTCGATTTAATTCTTTGTCCAGATATGCTCCTAATGTTATAACTACTTTGGATGACAGAGTTGATCGGTATGTGGTTGGATTGGATCCGTATTTGGTTAGGGATTGTACTATTGTTGCACTGAATAAAGACATGGATATAGCTAGGATCCAAGTATTTGCACAGAAAATGGAAGATCAGAGGCAAAGAAGAAGAACACAGGAATTTGAAAGCGGATCTTCTAAGAGGGCCAGATCTACAGGGCAGTTTATGGCGCCACAGGGAGGTTTTAGACCTCAATTTTTGGCTAGACCACCTAGGCTATTATTTTCTTATTTTGCAGCTAGTGCTCCACCACAGCATCAGGGGTTTAGAGGCAGTCAATTTGGGCAAAGAAGTGAGGGTCATAGTTCGCGATCAGTGGGTTACCAAGGGCAAGGGAATATGATCCAATCGAGACCTCCTCGAGAGCCATGCAATAAATGTGGAAGGTATCATTTGGGCGCATGTCGGCTGGGGACCAATGTTTTCTTTTGGTGAGGTATGTCGGGGCATATGATGAGGGAATGCCCACGAAGGGACATAGGGGGTATGGCACGACCTACGGGGTTATTTGTTGCATCATCATCATCGATGCCTTATTCAGGAAGGGGTGCACAGCCAATGGGTCGTGTTAGAGGTGAGAGAGGATCCACGAGTTCTAGCAGGGCTCAAAATGATACGTATGCTCTAGCGGATCGACAGAATTTAGGGGCTTCCCCAGATGTGGTTACGGGTACGTTGTCTATATTTTCATTCGATTTATATGCCTTAATTGATCCCGGTTCTACATTATCTTATGTTACTCCATTGGTTGCTGGAAAGTTCGAAAGAATACCCGAACTGTTAGTTAAGCCATTTGAAGTGTCCACACCGGTCGGGGAATCTATTATAGCTAGAAAGGTTTATCGAAACTGCATAGTAACTATTTGTGGTCGTGATACGATGGATGATCTTGTGGAGTTAGAAATGGTAGATTTTGATGTTATAATGGGTATGTACTGGTTGGCGTCTTGTTATTCCACAATTGATTGTTGCACGAAAAAGGTATATTTCCATTTTCCAAATGAATCAGTCTTTGAATGGAAAGGTGAAATTAGCGCGCCAAGAGGTAGATTTATTTCTTATTTTAAGGCAAGAAGAATGATTTCCAAGGGATATATATATCATTTAGTTAGAGTAAGGGATACAAAAGCGGAGCCACCAACTCTTCACGCTGTTCCGGTGGTAAATGAATTTTCTGATGTATTTCCTGAAGATCTTCCAGGTTTGCCTCCTGAACGAGAAGTAGAGTTTGGTATTGATGTAATACCAGGAACCCAACCAATCTCCATTCCTCCGTATAGAATGGCCCCAGCAGAATTACAAGAATTGAAAGAGCAATTGAAAGATTTGCTAGAAAAGGGGTTCATTAGGCCTAGTATTTCCCCTTGGGGAGCACCAGTGTTATTTGTACGCAAAAAGGATGGCTCACTCAGGATGTGTATTGATTATCGGAAATTGAATAAGGTGACTATTAAGAATAAATATCCTCTCCCAAGAATTGATGATTTATTTGATCAGTTACAGGGCGTCAAGTGCTTTTCTAAGATTGATTTGAGGTCAGGTTACCACCAAGTGAGGGTCAAAGAAAAAGATATACCTAAAACAGCTTTCCGAATAAGGTATGGTCATTATGAGTTTCTAGTTATGTCATTTGGGCTAACAAATGCACCCGCAGCTTTTATGGATTTGATGAATAGGGTTTTTAAGCCATTCCTGGATGTATTTGTGATAGTTTTTATAGATAATATTCTAGTTTATTCTAGATCAAAAGAGGACCATGCAAATCACTTACGACAGGCATTGCAGACTCTTCGTGATTGTAAGCTTTATGCAAAGTTCTCTAAATGTGAGTTTTGGTTAAAGTCGGTGGCATTTTTGGGTCATATTGTATCTAGTGAAGGGATAAAGGTTGATGCTCAAAAGATAGAAGTTGTGAAGAACTGGCCAAGACCCACAACGCCTACGGATATTCATAGTTTTCTCGGGTTGGCTGGTTATTATAGAAGGTTTGTTAAAGGCTTTTCTTCCATTTCAGCACCCTTAACTAAGCTAACCCATAAAGCATCCAAATTCCAATGGAATGATGCCTGTGAGAAGAGTTTTCAAGATTTAAAGAACAAGTTGATTTCTACACCCGTGTTGGTACTTCCAGAAGGCACCAAAGGGTATACAGTGTATTGTGATGCTTCCAGAATTGGTTTAGGATGTGTATTGATGCAGCATGGTAAGGTAATAGCATATTCTTCTTGACAATTGCGGCCACATGAGAAAAATTATCCTACACACGATCTTGAGCTGGCAGCAGTTATTTTTGCTTTAAAGATATGGCTCCACTACTTATATGGGGTTCATGGTTATATATATACTGACCATAAGAGCTTGCAATATATTTTTAATCAGAAGGATCTAAATTTAAGGCAGCGGAGATGGCTTGAACTATTAAAGGACTACGATGTTGATATCTTGTACCATCCAGGGAAAGCAAATGTGGTAGCTGATGCGTTAAGTCGTAAGGCTATGATGGCGCCTATAGAAAGGCAACGGATGGTTAAGGATCTTCACCAGTTAGCTAGTTTGGGAGTTCGCCTCCTTGAAACTCCGAATAAAGAGCTTATCGTACATAATGCTGCGGAATCTTCATTAGTAGCTGAAGTGAAAGAGAAGCAATATGCAGACCCTATTTTATTACATCTTAAGGAGAACGTTCAAAGTGGTGCGACCAAGGCATTTGAGCTTACACAAGAAGGAGTACTTCAGTGCCAAAACCGATTGTGTGTGCCGGATATAGACGGGCTAAGAAAGAAGATTATGATAGAGGCACATTTTTCAAGGTATTCCATTCATCCAGGATCAACCAAAATATATCAAGATTTGAATGATATGTATTGGTGGAATGACATGAAGAAGAGCATTGCATAATTTGTAGCTGAATGTCCAAATTGCCAACGACTTAAAGTGGAACATCAAAAGCCCGGAGGCTATATGCAATGCATAGATCTTCCAATATGGAAGTGGGACATGATCAATATGGATTTTGTTACAGGTTTGCGTCGTACAGCTCGGAAATTTGATTCTATATGGGTGATTGTGGATAGGCTTACTAAATCCGCACATTTCTTACCCTTTAAGACCACTTACACAGTTGAAGAATATTTGAAGTTGTATGTTAAAGAAATAGTCCGATTACATGGGGTGCCAACTTCTATTATATCGGATCGGGGAACTCAATTTACCACAAACTTTTGTAAGTCTTTCCAACGGAGTTTGGGAACACAAGTGAATCTTAGTACAGCTTTTCACCCTCGGACGGATGGACAAGCAAAGCGCACCATTCAAACACTTGAAGATATGCTACGAGCATGTGTTATAGATTTTAAAGGCAGCTGGGATGATCATTTACCTCTTATTGAATTTGCCTACAATAATAGCTATCATTCAAGTATCAAAATGGCACCATATGAATCTTTATATGGGAGGAAGTGTAGATCACCAATAGGATGGTTCGAAGCGGGTGAAACTCTTATGTTCGGACCGGATCTTGTGTATCAAGCCATAGAAAAAGTCAAGGTGATTCAGCAATGGTTGAAAACAGCCTAAAGTCGACACAAGTCATATATGGATAGTAGAAGAAGAGGGCTAGAATTTTCGTTAGGCGATTGGGTATTTTTGAAGGTATCGCCAATGAAAGGGGTGATGAGATTTGGCAAGAAAGGAAAGTTGAGTCCACGATATATAGGCCCGTATAAGATTATTCGAAGATGTGGGCAAGTTGCTTATGAATTAGAGCTACCCCAGGAACTCTCATCAGTGCATCCAGTATTTCATGTATCGATGCTTCGAAAGTGCATCGGAGATTCATCCTTTTTTACTTCTACTGAAGATGTGCAAGTAACAGAAGATCTTACCTATGAGGAGATGCCTATTGCTATATTAGATCGTCAAGTTAAGAAGATGAGAAATAAAGAATTAGCATCGGTGAAAGTACTTTGGAGAAATCAACAAAGGGAAGAGATTACATGGGAAGCTGAGGAAGCAATGAAATCTAAGTACCCTCATTTGTTCAAAGATGAAGAGGAAGTTCAAGTCCTTCTTCTTTCCTTCAGTTTCCCTTGGTTGATTGCAATGTCGTCCCTAATGTTTCACAGAATCCTTCTGTCCATCAGGCTCCCCAAATTTTGATGTCTCAAAGCTGGGAGGAAGGTTAACACTTGAAGACATGCCCCAATTTTTATATGAAAAATCTTCATAGACCATAAGTCCAGGGGAATTTTTCATATTATTTTCTACACTCTTCACTTTCCCAACCATTTTCTCTGGCTCTTTTGGTATGCTAGGCTTCTTAGTAAGAAATTTTGGCGGTTCACTTAACTTAACTGTAGGCTCAAGAGTATACCAATGATCATCAATAGTATTGAACGTGGAGTCACTAGTGGACTGGGAAAGCACAATCGTTAGATTGATAGACAAAGTGAAAGCCTTAGTAGAAGGTTAAGCAACAAAAGCACAGATGGTATGTGGTGCTGTGAATGTGGTAGACTTATACTGATGAGATAAAGAAAGAGTGGTGGAAGTATTGAGGTGCATTTGACGTGGAATGGATTCTGAGGCATGCTGTGGTGCATCAACAACAGTAGGAAACTGACTTTGCGATTTTGGTGGAAGACTCAAGGTATTTGCAGGGTCAAAAGTGGGGAACGGAGGTGGAGGCAGCCCACTGGCCCAAGCTCGGTACATTCCCATCATTTGTTGTCTCAGTCTCAAATTATGTTCCTTTAAACTCTCAATTTCCCGACTCTTTGTTTCATCCATGATGCCACTCTCTATATCCTTGTTGGACACAACTAACCTTTCCTTGGATTTGGTGTGATATGGAGGACCAGCCACAATGCCACCAACCAACCACCTTAAACTAGCTGGACAAGAGATAGCAAATGGTTAGAGTTCAACAGTTTTTCAAAACCTCTTTTTTTCTTGAAAAGATCACCGAACCCAAGAAGGGCGCCTACGTATCTCACCCCCGAAAGGGGAGAATCAGGTGTGCGTAGTTCGTGAAGTTTTATCAAAATGGCCAATTAATTTTTTTTTTCTTTTTCTTGAAACTTTAAAAAGAAAAGAAAATAACAAATTATCAAAAGAATTGACGAAAATCTTTTTTCCATGTTTTTAGGTTTAAACTCCCTATACAAAAATGGAATCTATGATTACCAAAGAAAAATCTTTTTGGGTTTTCGATTTAGAATTTTATAGGAAAATGAAACTTGAAACTATTAAAAAAAATCTTTTTGTAGTTTTCTTTTAGAGATGTATATGAAACACCTACTCTAAGTGAAGAGTGAAGAAAATCTTTTTGAATTTTTTAGATTCCTGTACAACATGAAATCTATGGTTACCGAAGAAAATATTTTTGAATTTTCGATTTTAAATTTCATACGAAAATGAAACTTGAACCTATTAAAGGAAAATAAACTTTTTTGCTTTCTTTTTAAAGATGTACATGAGACACCTACTCTAAATGTAGAGTGAAGAATTATTTTTTTTTGAATTTTTGAAATAAGATCCCCGAACCTAAAATAGGTTGCCTACGTATCTCACTCCCGAGAGAGGAGAATCAGGGGTGCGTAGTTCGTCCAGATTGGACAATTAACGATTAACTAACAGATTGATCCTAACTTAAGGGCATAACCAAAGACAAACGAATAAAATCTTTTTGAGGTTTTTTTTTTCTTTTAATTAGACACTTCAACTAAACTGACACCAACAATTATGAAGGAAAAAAATAAATCTTTTTGGTATTTTCATTACATGAAATGTACAAATTTGTACCATTTTTTGCATTTTCTTATATAAAAACTGCTAAAAAAAAAATCTTTTTTTTTTAAATTTCAAATTATGACTGCATGCTAAAGGAGACAAATGAAAAATCTTTTTGATATTTCGTTTTTGAGAAATGAGTGCAAAAGGTAAAAATCTTTTTTTTTTTGAATTTTTGGATTGTGAAGAACAAAAGCCATAAAGAACATTAAAAGCTACGACACTCTTTTTTTTTTTTCTTTTCGACTCACTTCACTTTTTTTCTCTATTTTTTTCAATAGTTCTTTCCTACGCACCTTACTTCTAACATATGTTTTCACCAAATCAGTCTGTCAAATGACCCCATTACCCTCAAAGATGCAACATTTAGCACGTAGGGATGCGTTAGAGGTGAGTCTCCTACAAAGGACCAAGTGGGCCCCGCTAGGTCTCAATATGATGCACATAAGCATGACCTAAAGGCTGACCTACGTTGTGGTTTACTAACAAGGCCGTTCGGGGGAGCATATGGTCGATAGTGGCTACTTTGCTTTCCACCTACTCCATACATCCAACGGCTCCCCCCCTAAAATAAAGGTGACTCAACTATAGTTCGTGCGCACGACGTGTGCTCCGAGACTTGTTGCAGAAAGAATTGACTCGGGTTATGCAAATGATGCCAGATATAAAGCGGTAACACATAGGATAAATACTGTAAACAAAGAGCATGAAAACGCACAAAAGTGAAAACACAAACAAAAATCACAAACAATGCTTATACACTCGTAATGCCAAACAAAGCCGATACGACTCCCAAAAAAAAAGTTCGGATTCTGAAAAACTCCCCAGCAAAGTCGCCAGTGCTGTCACACCCCTTTTTCGACTCCAAAAAAAAAATATGTATTTTAAGGTTTGAAAGGGTTTTATATTAAAGAGACAAAATGAAGATTGGTTCCGAAAAAAGATTATTTTTACATTAAAAATCAGAGTCGCCACTTGGCATAATCTGGTGTGCCAAGTCACCATTGGAAAATCCTTTTCGAAACCATTTGACTCTTTAAACCGGTTTAAGAACAAAGATTCTGGCTAAGGAATTCTGTTGACCGAGGGGAAGGTGTTAGGCACCCCTCGATCCCGTGGTTCGACCACGGTCGCTTGGTGGAGCGTATCGGCTAATTTGACATTACAAATGTACAAACCACATAAACATACAAAACAAGCAAACAAATAAATCACACAAAATTCAAAACAAACAAAAATAATGTTCAGTCCAAATTATACAATCCAAAATAAAAGAGGTGCTGAAATATAAAACCTATTCTATTCTAAACTAATCCTAAACTAAACTCCACCCGACGTTCCAGGCCTTGATCACGAGCCTCCTTTGCGTACATGCTACTTCAGGGCATTCCCCGGATAAATCAATACAAATCCTTCGGGGCATTCCCCGGTCAAATGAGTACAATTTAAACTTTTCAAGCAATAAACTAGAAAGTACCATTCACGCACATATTCAAACACTCCAATAAATCGTTATTCCTAAATTTTCCTAACCGGCCTACGTTTGTCTACCAAGTTCAACATATCACAATTCTATCATGTTTAACATTATCAATACATCAAAATTAATCAATATTCATTTTCCTCCATTTTTAATCCCCACCTTAATTCATTTTTAACCACGTGATTAACCCATTTCAATACACAATCCACCAATCGAGAATAACAAAAATTCAACAATCATGCTTAGCACATCACACACCCAAATGTCACCAACAGTTCACATCAACAAACAAACCACGGTATCGAATCACACGCAATCACAATCACATAAGAATTAAATAAAAGAGAAGAAAGAATTGGACCTTAAATTTGAAGCTTTCAAACTCAATGTTATTCGAATAAAGAGAGTCCGCACCCGGAAATCTCTAGCCGAACCTTAACACCAACAATCCAACTCGAAAAATAATGACCCGTTCACCGTCACTGTTCACGTCGTCACTGTTCACCGGTCACTATTCACTGGTTACTTTTTATTTTCCGTTGTTGTTCTTGTTCTTGTGAGGAAGACTATTTGCTGATTCTATTTATTGTGGATAAGATGATGATCAAAGAATGAGCCTCTTTTCTCTTAGAATTTTTCTTTTATAATGGGCATGGATTTGTTATGATGTGGGAATTTTGGTGGGTCCCCCATATATTCTTTCTTTGTGGACAAGAAAAAGGAGGGGGGATCATATGGGTAGTTAGGGTAGGTGGATGCTTTTGATTGGGTAGTTTGTTAGGATAAGATAAATTAGTTAGAGGTATTTTTTTTTGTTTATTTTTGTATTTTTGTGGGATATAATTACATGGGGTTGGACACATGGTAAGGTGAACTAAAAATGAATAAAATTAGACTTCGGTCAGTACCAAATTAGGTGTCTACACCCACCTGATTGGAAATCTAAGAAGAAGGTGACATGGAATACTGCTTATAATGTTCAAGATGAGGTCCCTATACCATAACTGCATGATGGAACAAGAGAGAAGGGAAAATCAATAGAGCCACTAATTTCTAGAGATTTACCAGGGGCTCCACAGCCGACAGGTGAGCAACATGGACAGATTTTGCAGATGCTTGATCGAGATTCCCCTCAGACCAATATGATGGCCAACATGGAAGGTATATCTCAAACTCCTAAAACTAAATTAGAGAGTTTAAGATGGATAATTGATAGTGGTTCTACAAACCACATGGCTCACAAGTTTAGACATAATGCATGATGTGCATGTTGTTACAAATGAACAAAGTAGAAAAGTTTAATTACCTAATGGAGGGGTGACCTTAGTGTCACACACTGGCTGCTGTAGACTGTCAAATACAGGAGAAATACATGATGTGCTTTTTGTCCCAGAATTTCAATACATTTTCTTATCGGTATCCAAGGTTACCAGGGAAATGAACTATTTTGTGTCATTCTAACCTGGATTCTGTTTGTTCCAGGACCTTACCATAGGTAAGATGATGGGGATTGGTAAAGAGGATACTGGTTTTTATCATCTAGCTCGGCCTGGACCTTCCCTTAAAGAGGTTGTTGCTACTAAAATCTTGTCATCTCAGGATGTTCAAAATACTATCATGTTATGGCACAGGAGATTGGCTCATGCACCTGTTCACTCAATAAAGGACATGCTTGGATTTAATCTTGAACATTGTAAATCAGTATTAAGAACCTGTGAGATTTGTCCCTTAGCTAGACATACCAGACTCCCTTTTTCGAGTAGTTCTACGAGGTCTAGTAAAGTGTTTGATATGCTACATGTGGATATATGGGGACCTTATCGTACTCTGACATTTGATGGTAACAAACTTTTTGTTACAATTGTTGATGATTGTTCAAGGACTATTTGGATTTTCATGTTGAAATTCAAGACTGATGTCTTTCTTTCACTTAAACAATTTTTTCGAATGATGCTTACTCAATTTAATGTCACAGTTAAGGGTATAAGGAAAGATATTGGGGGAAAGTTTATCAATGAAAGTTTGCAATCTTTACTTAAATAATTGGGTATTATTCACTACAGAACTTGTGTACATACCCCTCAGCAAAATGGAGTAGCTGAGAGGAAGCACAGACACTTGCTTGAAGTGGCTTGAGCACTCCGGTTCCAGGAGATTTTGGGTCATTGTATTCTTACTGCTGCTTATATTGTTAACAGAATTCCTTCTAGTGAACTTACAGGGAAATCACCTTATGAGGTCTTTTTTGGAAAGAAACCTTGTTTCTTCCATTTTAGAACATTCGGTTGTATGTATTTTGCTAACACACTACCTAGAACTTACAAGTTTGCTCCAAGAGCTGTAAGATCAGTTTTTATGGGATATTCTAATGTCACCAAAGGGTATGTTCGGTATGATCTTGCTGTGTAGAAGTTTTTTGGTAATGGGGATGTGGTATTTCAGGAAAACCAATTTCCCTTCAAGGTACCTATACAGTGGATGATAATCTTAAGATTTTATGTCACTCTCTCCAGGTCCTTGTGATGATGATGATTTTTATGCTCCTAGCAACATCTCCGAAACACCTACTCTGGATTCCTCATTACCAGTTGATCTCCCACCTTCTGATATTGTTCAAAACCCTTTACCATCTCTTATCCCTACTGATGCTTCTACCTCTACTTTCAATCCATACAATCTACCAAATCTTAGATGATCAACAAGGCTCACTAAGCAACCTATTTGGTTATCAGATTTTGTTTCCAAACCGTCATCTAGAAAAGTCCTTTATCCTTTTGTTGACAGTGTGTCATATGCACATCTTTCTCCCTCTTATCAGAAGTATCTACATACTTTTTCTGCAGTATAAGAACCTACCTCTTATCAAGACGCTATCAAAGATCCGAGATGGTTGGAAGCTATGTACACTGAGTTAAAGGATCTTAATGATAATCATACTTGGGACCTGGTTCCCTTCCCAAGGGTAAAGTTCCTATTGGCTGCAGATGGGTCTATAAAGCCAAGTTAAAAGCTAATGGTGATATTGAGAGATTTAAAGCTCAATTAGTTGCTAAGGGCTTTAATCAGACAGCAGGTATTGTTTTTTATGATACCTTTTCTCCAGTAGTTAAAATTGCTACAGTCAGGACAGTTCTCTCTTTGGTTGCACAACACAATTGGTTCATTCATCAGTTATATGTGTACAATGCTTTTCTCCATGGTGACTTGCATGATGAGGTGTATAAGCAGTTGCTTGAGGGTTTTCCAAGTCAGGGGGAGAATGGTATTGTATGTAGACTTGTCAAATCCCTCTATGGTCTTTGGAAAGCAAGTAGGCAGTGGAATTTGAAATTGAGTGAGTCACTAGTGCATTCTGGTTTTACTCAGAGCAGCCTGGATCATTTTTTATTCATAAAAAAACAAGGGTTAAACATAGTTGCAATCCTTGTGTATGTAGATGACATGGTTGTGACTGGTAATAGCTTGAGCCTCATAGAACATACTAAAGCATCTCTTCAGAAAGCATTTAAAATCAAGGATCTTGGTAATTTAAAATTCTTTCTTGGCATGGAATTTAGTAGATCTGCCAAAGGTATTCTTATGAATCAAAAGAAGTATGCATTGGAAATTATCTCTGATTTAGGGTTAGGAAGTGCTAAACCAGCTAAGGCACCCCTTGAAATGAACATGAAGTTAACGACATTGGAGTTTGATCAATTCACAGGAGAATCAACAGATGAACCTTTTGAAAACGGAGAGCAATATCAGATGTTGATAGGCAAAATGTTGTATTTAACACTGAACGGCCAGACATTGCATTCTCAGTCCAAACACTTAGTCAATTCCTGCAACAACCAAAAAGGTGGCATTGGGATGTAGCTGTGAGAGTAATGAATTATGTGAAGAGAGAACAGGGACTTGGAATCTTATTAAGCAGTATGATATCAAACAAGCTAAATGTATATTGTGATGCAGACTGGGCTTCATGTCCCAATACCAGAAGGTCAGTTTCAGTCTTGTTAGTCATGGTGAATCACTATTGTCGTGGAAGTTAAAGAAACAAAATGTAGTCTCTAGAAGTTCAGCAAAAGCTGAATATAGGAGCATGGCTAATGCAGTTTTAGAACTAGTATGGATCACTGCATTATAAAAGGAGCTGGGAAGTTAAATTGAGCAACCAACAATTGTGTTTAGTGACAGTAGAGTAGCATTACAGATAGCAGCCAATCCAGTGTTCCATGAGAGGACTAAACACATAGAGATTGACTGGCACTTTATCAGACAAAAAATACAAGAAGGAGTCTTGAAAATAAAACATGTGAGATCAAGAGAACAACTTGCAGACATACTTACTAAGGGCATACCTCGGTTGCAACATGAAAACTTAGTAGGCAAGCTTGGCGTGTTAAATGTCTTTGCACCCACCATCTTGAGGGGGAGTAATGAGTTAGGAATTACTTGATTAAGAAGTAGTTAAACAACTAATGTGTTAGTTAGTTGGCTAAGCAGTGATTAGTGATTAGTTAGGAAAAAGGTTAGAATAGAAGCTTCCAAAAGTTCTATATAAACAACACTATTGCATTGTAATGAACTAATTTTTTGGCCTCTTTACACTGAAATAATATCTCGCTTTCTCTTCTCTTCTCTGCTGAGCCATAGCTCATTATCAATGGCAGCTTAGATTGAACAATTGCACTGATTTTAACAGAGTTTTTTTGCTGCTCCTTATGACTAATAGGACCTAACTTCCACTTGGGGTATATTGCTAATTACTGTTCGTGATCTTTGTAGGTTTCTTCCAAGCTCAAATCATTTAAATTTTAAAATAAAATTACTATTTTTTTTTGTTATTTATAGAGTGGTATTTTCCATCCCTGTCAAATAAAGTAGAAGAGGAGAACTGGAAGAGAGAAAGAAAAAAAGCAAAGGAATGACAAGTCTAATGGGGCAAAATGACTGACACATTGACTACCTTCGATAGACGAAAAAAATTCAAGTGGTCTAACCAATCCCTAGGGCGTACCCCAACTGAAAGGCACTAGATGAACTAACGGCAAGCTAGATAAAACAAATCAGGTGGCCCGATGTGTAAAACCTTCTCGGGGGAGAGTCTTTCTTCAATGAGAATAAAGAAAGTTTTTGGGCAAGACAAGAAAGGAACTCGCCCTTTAATTTGACACCAAGGGTTAAGAGTTGATTGTTGGCGACGATGACTTGGTGAAGGGAATATATGAGAGAATGTTCTCAAACTAGGTTACGACCAACGTAAGTCTTCTTGCAAGCCAACATAATGGAGATATTTTGTTATTTTGTGTTATTATCTGCCTAAATATGGTTTATTTGGTATATGCATTAATGTGAATTCATGTCCAACTTTTGTCGTTATAATAATTGCCGCTAAAATAGGTATCATTTACCGGTAATAACAAAAGCCGCAATATATGACCGGTAGCTTTACCGGCAATAATAATTATCGCTAAAAGTAATTACTTTTAGCTTTAAAAATATAGATATTCACCGGCACTCGATATAAATATCATCAAAGACTTTATGACAATGAATGCAACATCGTTCACTAAAATGCCGCTATATTTTTAGGGTAAATACATTTGATGTATAACGCATATGTATTTTTAAGCAAAATATCAACACTGCATATGTATTTTTATGCTAAAAAACATTTTGATGTATAATCCATATGTATATTTAAGCAAAATATCAACACTACATATGTATCTTTTGTAACTAAAATTTCATAATAAAATGTAGAACTACATAAAAAACTCAAATTTATCTTTAATTCAAATTCTCATTTATAATGATAATTAATGAACACATATTAAAATATATATTAGTTATGATCAAGGTGTATTTTTTAAATGCTTAATTTTAACACTAAATATTTATTTTAAGGGTAAATACATTTGATGTATAATGTATATGTATTTTTAAGCAAAATATCAATATTGCATATGTATTTTATAACTAAAATCTCACTATACAACGTAGAACTTCATAAAAAACATAAGTTTATATTTAATTCAAATTCGCATTTATATTGATAATAGATGAAAACATAATAAAAAATATATTAGATATGGGTCCAGATGTATTTTTGAGCATGCTTAATCTTAACACTGCATATGTATTTTTAGGATAAAAACTTTTGATTGATACTGCATACGTATTTTTAAGCATAACATGAACACTACATTTGTATTTTTTTTAACTAAATCTCACAGTAAAATATATAAATGCATAAAATACTCAAATTAAACTTTAATTCAAATCAAAATTAGACCCAATTCAAATCAGAATTAATTTCATTCAGTTAAAAAATAAGTACTATTATAACCTACAATTAGAACCACTTCAAACATAAAAATTAGTTTGTACAATCAGAACCTACATTCATACACCAGTTTCTCTAACTGTACAAAGTAATAAATCCATCAATCATCATACATCAAAAACTTCAGTAACACTAGTTATTCTACTTTCCCTTGCAGGCCTCAAGGGTGCTTCGACACCACTATGAGCATTTGCTTCTTGTTTTCGGATCCCATAGTCCCACAAAAGTGCAGCATATCTTGTACGAAAGTGCGTTGGGGTCGAACTCAATCGCAATAACTTTGTGACCATAAGAAAGGCACTTTGCATATGTAACCATAAAGAGACCACAATCACTACAAAAACAAGGAAAAAAATATTTATTTATAAGTAAAATATATTTTGTACAAACATTCAATATTGGTATATGTAAATTAAAAACTTACAATC
Source organism: Capsicum pubescens (assembly GCA_030864215.1). NCBI lineage: Eukaryota > Viridiplantae > Streptophyta > Magnoliopsida > Solanales > Solanaceae > Capsicum > Capsicum pubescens. The sequence goes on along the minus strand of CM061545.1, from coordinate 267,618,295 downwards.
TTCCACTCGGTTGTTGAGGAAAATTCTCTTCAAATATCACAACAAACAGATCTGAGTAATCTTTGTCTTTGTATCTTGAATGATTTTGAAGATCAATTCCTTTCTTATTGTAGAAATCACAAGCTTGGAGACACAAAGGGATAATCTCAGCTAATTTCTTGATCTAAGCTAGAACAGTCGGATAACAAAAAAATTCATATAAACAAGCATATGTATTTTAAGCAGACAAAAAATGCAACCAATACTGAAAAATACATATCAATTCTACTAAAAATACATATTGCCAATAGACAGTTCATGAGTAGTTAACACAATACTTAACAATACTTATTGGCCTATATCTTTAACTCACAACTTTGATAATATCTTTATTACCCTATTTAGAACAACACAATACTTAACAGTCAAAAAAATACATTTACAAACAAAAAAATAACCCATCCTCACTATCTTCTTCGGAATCATCAGGATAAGATTTCTGAACATCGTCTTCAATTTCTTCAACTTTCCTTTTCTTTTCGTACCATTTTTAAATTTTTTGCTCCTTCTTCAACCCTTTTTTTTTTTTGAAATTTCACTGATCTTCACTGTGTCGTTTCGAAACTTCGACCTAATCTCCTTCGATCTCCTAGATTTCTTCAACTGTATAGGATTTACAACAACTTTAACTAAATCTTCATGAGTTAACCCAAGACTAAAAGATTGTGCATAATCAAACTCTACATTCAAATTCCGTATACCGTTATTTGTTGGTGTTTTTGTTGTATGTTCATCCATTAAAACATAACACCCTTAAAATCGTATTTTCAGTTGAATTACGGTAGGATAAAAAAAAAAGAACCGCTAACATGCAATATGCGATTAATAAAAAACATAAATACATTAATCACATTTTAAATTTTATATTTTTTTTATTTTCAAAAAATATGATTACATTAAATACAAGCCATGAATAATCACTACAAAAAAAACGTGTTTTAGCCACTTGCAAAACCGTGGCAATATGGTACCAAAATCGTAGCTAAATAGTTTAGCCACGGTTCATTAGCCACGGTTAAAGGTGGGTCCAACAGGGGCGTGGCGAGTAAATTAGCCACTGTTTTAACGTCCGTGGTAACATTTCATTAGCCATGGTTTTCTGGTACATTTAGCCACGGCCATTCCATGGGTAATTTGTTCAAATTTTGTGCTATCATATCAGTTTGCCACAGTTATAACCGTGGAAAAAATGCCTAGTTTTTAAGAAATATATTTTTTTTCATATGAATTAGCTACGGTTTTAACCGTGGCAAAAAAGTATCAAACTTTTTTTAAAAATATATATTTTTGCATAAATTTGCCATGATTTAATCGTGACAAAAGTGCCAGCTCTTTTTTAAAAATAAAATAATATATATATATATATATATATATGATAGTCTGATACTAATTTCTAAATAATGATTGAAATTCACTTACACATTAACCATTATACACAAGATTGATATTAATTGTAACATAATAATCAAAGTTCTGATATTGTTCAATATATTGGCACAAAAGATAAGGTCCAAACCTTAAATATTCATAAAAAATACCATAAATACTAATGTTAAAGAAACACCAAAATATACTAAAGCCTAAGAAGATTACTGCTTGAGCTACCAAGATTCACATGACTATTTCTAGACATTCCAAAAGCTTTTGAAGGACAAACATTTCCACCTAAACCACGCACACGTCCAGAATGTTTAGATCCAAACACTTTTTCAATGGCGTCATTAGGATGAGCTAGTATCTTGAAAGGAACACCGTAACTGATAGCAAGTTCCTGATCTTTAGGTAGATGCTCCGATATTTTAGCCAACAAGCAAAATAGATAAATGAGATATCCTCGTACCAATAAGACTTTTCGGTAATACAGTTGGGTATTAATTCAAGCAGTTGTCCATTATATATAGAGACGTATTAATTCAAGTAATTGTCCATTAAATATAGAGACGGTTCAACAACAACAAAAAATCTAGTATACTCCCACCAAGTGGGGTCTGGGGTGGGTAAAATGTACGCAGTCCATAGCGCTCTCTCCGAAGAATTAGAGAGGTTGTTTCTGATAGACACCCGGCTCAAGATAAAGAATAGTCTTCAACTAGAATGAGCTTATAATAAACTAATAACAATAATGTTGTCATAATTATATAGATATACCAGCAAGGAATTTAATCTCAGGAATGGACAAGAATGATTAAACAAATGATGTTCAAGCAAGAAATCATCAATTGATGTCGCTAATGTACAGTTTTGAGCATGTGCCACTTATACATGGTATCATACTATCATTTACTTGCATCATCCTTACTTCACATAGACAATTTTAGAGTCACCTAATAAACTTCATCCTTGCCTTGTACACTACATAACTTTTAACCTTGTAGGAAGTTTGGAAAGTTTCCTTTATTCTTGACATACCAATAATTGTATAAGCAAGAGTTCTAACATATAAAATAAATATCCATCAAACAATTAATACGTCAGAGATAACAATCGTCCTACAACGATATCTGTATATATGGAATGTATCAGTGAATGAGGTCATCTAGTTAAGATCTTAAGATCAGTGAATGAGCACTACTTTGGTATGATTTTTCAAACTTAAATTCGATTCTAATTATTGACTGCACCTCATAGGGATCTATCTATCTATCATACAACAAGGATTTGACAGGACCTTTTCCTCAGTCTATTGGAAAATTGACAAAACTATCAAATTTGTAAGTAAAAGTGAATAAGCATTGAACATGAATTCACTTACAAGCTAATCTCATGATAATTTGCTGATCTTTTCTTAATTTCATGACAGTATCTTTGTTGGTTGTGGATTTTCTGGATCCGTAACCGACTCCATAGGAAATCTTACTCGACTGGTTTTTTTGTAATCATTCTGTGGTACTTTTTGTAACTTAATGCAAACTTTTTGTGCTATCAGATTTTGGTCCATCTCTAGATAGGCAATGCACTTCTAAACAGAGAAACAGTTCACTAGGAGTTCAATCCATACTGCTTTTCTTGTTTTTATACATTTTCATATCTGAATAGTTATGTTTACTAAATCTATCTGTCTTCCAATCGTCTTCTCTATACACTCTAAAACAACCCCATTCTTTATTATGTAGATCTTAGAACAGGGATACAGTGAAGTTCAACTCAAGGAATGTTCATTAGAATGAAGATTAAATACACCAGGCGTCACAATAATAAAAATTGATTGTACTAGAAATTGATACTGCATTTCCAGTACACAAGTTTATACTCCTTCTACATCAATTAAGTTTACTATGTTTATCAAATGACTGTGTTATTTGGTGGTTTTTGGAACAGTACACTATTCAAAGGGCAGACCGGTAAACTAAAGATCCCGCCATGAGGTAGAGAGGTTGTTCCCGATAGACCCCGGCTTACGACAAAAATAGCTCATTAAGGATAACAAAAAAACTATGAACAACAGAATAACCTGGATATAAGTGTTTGTTGAGTTTATAATTTTGAAATTCTTAGCTCCTGTAAGAGCTGAAATTCAGACAAATAAAACCATTAGTTGTTAAGTAAAATATGCCACCATCGATGGAGCATGTGATTTATCCACACACCAAAAAAAAATGCAAATCACATGTTCAACCTACTCATGTACATTGAACACTCCAAATTGAAGAGCAGTAACTTCTGAGGACGATCTATCTATTGATAGTTCTACACTGCAATAATCAGAAAAAACAAGGAACCAAATATACTTTGTTCTGGTCTTGAACATCAAGCATCTAGTTTATGCGGAGTTTAAATAAGTCGTTCAAGCATAAAATGCTTAACATTGGCGAAAGGAATTGATCAAACAAAACCTTTGAGCTAAGCATCTGTACAGTTCGGTATGTTATCTTCCGCAATGTTGCTTATTCAGTACATGAAGTAACGTGAATTCGTGGTCAACTTTAATCATTATAATAATTTCCACTAAAATAGGTATGATTTATCGATACTAAGAAAACCCGCAAAATATGGTAGCTTTATCAGTAATTTATCGCTAAATAAATGTCGTTGAAAGTAATTACTTTTAGCGCCAATAATATAAGCATTTACGAAACATTCAATATAAATGCCACTAAACACTTTAACAACATTAAATGCAATGACCTTAACTTAAATGGCATTAAATATTTTTGTTGTAATCTTTATTGCCGCAAAATATCTCTTTTGTTGTAGTTGGTAGTCAGTAACCACCATATACCTAGCACGACATATGATAATATACAAACAAGCATACAACGATTTTCTTTTGAGATTTGTAATATCTAGATACATGTTAAAGAAGATAGCAACACAATTCAAGATTTCAAGGATAACAAATACATGTTAAATGTTAGAGAAGAGAGAAACACTATTTAAGGATAACATCAACATGACAATGGATAGATAACATAACACATATAATTAACATTACTGGGTTCAAATGAATCATAACCGATGATAAAATATTAAATAACGACTCAAACAACACACACTAACATCATGCAAACGATAAAATCAACATGAAAATGGACTGACAACATGGCACATAACTAAACTTATAGGGTTCGAATGAATCATAACAGATGATGAACATCATCGGATGACTCAAATTAGATATTTGTTATAAAAAGTATTTTAGTGTTTTTTTTGTGATAATTGAACAAAATTAAATCATTATGTTTATGTTACAAAAGATAATTATGTGCTTTTGGTACAATAAAAAAAGAATTTAGATTTTGTGCATTGTCAGTTTACAAAACATTTTACACTATCAGGTAAATTTGACTTGCTATTGCAGGTTATTTAATTTTATTTTTATTTTTATGTAAATAGTTGGATAACCTGCAATAACAGATCAAGCTAACTGATAGTGCAAAATTTTTTATACACTAACTATGCACAAAACTTAAACGCATAAAAAAAATTGATTATCCTAAAATGATTAATCGGGGCACAAAGCCACTAACACTTAAAAAGTTGAAAATTTATTTTTTAAAATTGTTTTCTTCTTACAAGGACTTTGTTTAATTATTCTTATTTTGTATGGTAGGATTTGGATTTTTAATCCTTTTAGTTTCTCTTCCAGTAACTTTACCTTGACGTACATTATTTTGCTTTTGTAAAGTAGGTAGGATTTTCAATCTGTGTGTATTTTACATTGAATTTATCTAAATCCGTGACCTCCCTCGCTAATTACGCGATTACGACGACCATTAATTGACTCAATAAAATTCAAGTATGCATATTATTTCACGCGCAATAGTAGGATAGTCATTTAAACTGTCGGTGTATATTGGTCAAGCCTTTTTTCTATTGTATGCGTTGTCCAGAATTATGCGAAGTATGTATCGTAAGTGCAATTTAATAGTGGAAAAATTTTGTAAATATTTTCATTAGATTATGTGACTTACGTATGTATTGTTGTTTGGTTGAAAGTAAGTTATCTTGACTGTACTCTACTACTTTCCATTTTTACCATAGATTTTTGGAATTTATGTAGAATATTATTGCAATGGTCAAATCATTGTTTTTATGTAGTCAACAATCTTACGCTCTTTATCATGGTTAGTATTAAAATATATTCTCTTAATAATATTTCCTTAATAGGACCACTAAAATAGGTCTTATTTAACGGTAGCTTTACCAGCAATTTATCGCTAAATAAAAAGTCGTTGAAAGTAATTATTTTTGGTGCTAATAATATGAGCATTTACCTGCACTTGATATAACTTCCACTAAAGACGTTAACGCCATGCAATGACCTTAACATAAATGTCGTTAAATATTTTTGTGGAAATATTTATTTATGCTAAATATCTCTTTCGTTGTAATGGTAGCCAGTAGTAGCCACCGTATACCTAGCACGACATATGATAATATACAAACGGGCATCTATCGATTTTCTTTTGAAGATGTGTAGTATCTAGATATATGCTGTTAAAGAAGAGAGCAACACCAATCAAGTATAAAATCAATATAACAATAAACTAATAACATAACATATATATATAACTAATATTAATGGGTTCGAATGAACCATAACTGATGATAGAACATCATAAAAAGACTCAAACGACGCACTGACACCATTCAAACGGCAAAAACAACACAACTATGGACTTATAACATGACTCGAACGACACACACTAAAACCATTCAAATGATAAAATCAACATGACAATGGACTAACAAGATGACACAATAACTAAACTTGTAGGGTTCGAATGAACCATAAGACAGATGATAGGACTGACTCAAATTATAAGACATGACACACTGGGGATAACTCAAATGACACGATAGACCTAGATGCGCGCTTATTACTCATGCGCATTCCTAATGCGTGACTTAGGAACGACAGTTGAACTAGTAGGGAACTGCAGAAGAAGTAGATCCACCAACCCTAATTAGGAAAGGGTGCACCAACATTGGGTCCACGTGAAGAACTTGCCCCATCACCACTAGAAGGAGACAAGGCACTTCCAAGGGTGAGAAATTGGAGTAGAGCATCACTCCCCATTTGTTAAAGTTCTGCCTCGAATTCAACTTTTCTCTTTTGAGCTTCCAATGCCTCCTTCAATTGTTATAGTTGGGAGAGGCTCAGTCCTTCAATAATCGGAGATTCGCACACACGATCATAGGCTCTCCTCCCAGATTCAAGTAGGGATTCCCCTACAGCTCTCTCCTTCCGGAGAGACTCCTGCAAGTCCATGACCTCTTTATTGAGCCCACGTTGACCAGTGTTTCAATGAGACATGATTAGGTGGTCATGGCGATCATCATCATTTGGTGGAGGGAGGTCCCTCCCCAGGAACCTATCCACCAGCGACTCTACTGAAGGGTGGCCAAAGGAGTAAACTTTGTTGGCCTTGCCTGGAGAAAATACCACAATGGCAATTTCAGTACCACATAGCGTACAAAGTTCACTAACCTTTTTGAACAGGCCAGCACGACGCTTAGAGAAAGTAACTTGCATGTTACTCTCATTTTTCATTTTCACTATTTCGACCTTTTTTCGACCCTTGCTCAGTCTTGCCATGGCTAAATTAAAACTACTCAATATTTGTGAAACCAAGAAGTAGTAGTTGTGATTTTTTATCTCAACACCAAGAGATTTTATATTAGAAATTTCAATATTTTGTTTCACCTTTTTAGGAAAATAAATTAAAATTACTTGGAGAGCCTATAAATTTATGTTTTTTCTTTTTTTGTAAAAGATTTGAATGGAACCAGCTTTCACCTCTATTCTTTGTGTCGTTAGCGCTAATCGAATCCTTATAGACCATAATTCATAATTAGAAAACATATGTTTTTCTTAATTTGAATTATGACGTTCTACAAAAGTATTAAAAAGAAAACATTACATCATTAGTACGTATGATATTATATTTTATCACTTTATTAATTTGAGTACACATTGAAGAGTAATAATAAAAAATAAAATATCAAATTATTACTATAACATTTCTGAATTTTCAAATGTAATATTCGAGCTATCCCTGAAGGTTCTGACATTCGGTGTTCATCGAATGAGCAAAGATACATGACATTTTTCTTTTATATAAGTTTGATTCGTTCCTCCACGATTATTACTTATTAGTTGATATGTACAATCACTTCAATTATTAGTTAACCATAAAATTAACATGGTTTGGTAATACAAGCACCAATTATGTGAATAAGTTTGTCTTTTCCTCGTGCGGATTGGAGTAAAAATATTGTAGTAGGTAAAGGTTGTATTTCTCCCAGACCTAATAAAAGCAATTGTTCATTCTGACATGCTGCGATTAAAGAAGCAACTTTCTTATAAATTGAAAAATACATATTTAAAAGAAACAGGTTAATAACCTCTGAAATCAAATTATTTGTGGTTTGTTAATATATGAATGCATGTTTACGATTCAAAAAGAACTGATCATTTTTTTTACAAAGTTGATCACGTCTTTGAAAGCTTGCCAAGCTAGTTACCAGAAAATGGTGTTAACTTGTCGTCTGACGACTCCCAAGCACCGGTAAGCTTAGAATGTGAGATTGTTTGTAACTTGTTCATTAGCAAGTGAATTAAGATGGAGTTTAATGAGTTACGAATTACTTGATTATTTGATTAAGAAGTAGTTAAACAACTAATGTGTTAGTTAGTTGGCTATGCAGTGATTAGTGATTAGTTAGGAAACAGTTAGAATAGAAGCTTCCAGAAGTTCTATATAAACAACACTATTGCATTGTAATGAACTAATTTTTTGGCTCTTTACACTGAAATAATATCTCCCTTTCTCTTCTCTTCTCTGCTGAGCCCTAGCTCATTATCAATGATAGCTTAGATTGAACAATTTTACAGATTCTAACATGGTATCAGAGCTTTGAACCACGATTTTGCATTCCACGAAAGTGATTTGTGAGATTACGAGCTCATTGACAGTTTTCAGTAACGAAGGTTGAAGTTCTACCATGGAAGCTTTAACATTGAACACTGTGAAGTTCGATCATAATCATCCCCTATTTTTACACCCTTCAGACACCACCGGAGCGCCCATTATTCCGATGCAACTAACCGGTTTCGATAACTATTCGATATGGAGTAGGCCTATGCACATTCAGCTGCTTGGGAAAAACAAGTTGGGGATTGTTGATGGCACATTGAAAAATGAGGATTTCAGAGCTGATTTTCGACGTCAATGGGACCGGTGCAATGCAATTGTTCAAGGATGGATAATGAGCTCAGTAACACAGGAATTGCACACTGGAATTGTCTATGCTACAAATGGACGAACTGTTTGGGAGGATTTGCATGAATGCTTTGACAAGGTAAATGCATCACGAGTTTACCAGTTGCATAAAGCCATAGCGACTACTATAAAAGGAAATGAAAGTATACTTGGTTATTTTTCAAAACATCGCAATTTATAGGATGAATTTGCTAGTATAGTTCCTCCTTCTTGTGATTTCCCTAGATCAAGGGAGTTTAATAATCATATTGAGAGACAAAAATTGATGCAGTTCCTAATGGGCTTGAATGAAATGTATAATCAGTCGAGGAGCTAGATTTTGATGACTGAGCCTACTCTAAATATCAACAAGGCATATGCTATGCTTGTTGAGCGAGAGAGCTAACGACTTATTGGTAATTCCACTATGCAAGGTGAAGGTGCTTATTTAACGGCTCTGTTAGCAGCAAAAGGATTAGGTTCTTGATTGTCAATTGGAGAAGGTTTTGTATCTAGAACTTTGACTAGAGAGAGTTCAGATATTGCAGCTCACATGGCTGGGAGAGAAATGCATTATCAACATAACAAAGGAAACTATTGTAAAATGCAAGGACATGTGGAAGATGACTGCTTTAAGCTATATGTATACCCACCTGATTGGAAATCTAAGAAGAATGTGACATGGAATACTATTTATAATGTTCAAGCTGAGGCAATAGAGCCACTAATTTCCAGAGATTTACCAAGGGCTCCACAGCTGACAGGTGAGTAACATGGACAAATTTTGCAGATGCTTGACCGAGATTCTCCTCAGACCAATATGATGGCCAACATGGCAGGTATATATAAAACTCCTAACACTAAATTAGAGAGTTTAAGATGGATAATTTATAGTGGTGCTACAAACCACATGGCTCACAAGTTTAGACATAATGCATGATGTGCAAGTTGTTACAAATGAACAAAATAGAAAAGATTAATTACCTAATGGAGGGGTGTCCTTAGTCTCACACACTGGCTGCTGTAGACTGTCAAATACAGGAGAAATTCATGATGTGCTTTTTGTCCCAGAATTTCAATAGAATCTCTTATCGGTATTCAAGGTTACCACGGAAATGAACTGTTTTGTGTCATTCTATCCTGGATTCTGTTTGTTCCAGGACCTTAACACTGGGAAGCTGATGAGGATTGGTAAAGAGAATACTGGTTTTTATCTTCTAGCTGGGCCTGGACCTTCCCCTAAAGAGGTTGTTTCTACTAAAATCTTGTCAGCTCAGGATGTTAAAAATACTATCATGTTATGGCACAGGAGATTGGCTCATGCACCTGTTCACTCAATAAAGGACATGCTTGAATTTAATATTGAACATTTAAATCAGTATTAAACACCTGTGAGATTTCTCCCTTAGCTAGACATACCAGACTCTTTTTTTCGAGTAGTTCTACTAGGTCTAGTAAAGTGTTTGATATGCTACATGTGGATATATGGGGACCTTATCGTACTCAGACATTTGATGGTAACAAATTTTTTCTTACAATTGTTGATGATTGCTCAAGGACCATTTGGATTTTCTTGTTGTAATTCAAGACTGATGTCTTTCTTTCACTTAAATAGTTTTTTCGAATGGTGCTTACTCAATTTAATGTCACAGTTAAAGGTATAAGGACAGATAATGGGGGAGAGTTTATCAATGAAAATTTGCAATCTTTACTTAAAGAATTGGGTATTATTCACTACAGAACTTGTGTACATACCCCTCAGCAAAATGGAGTAGCTGAGAGGAAGCACAAACACTTGCTTGAAGTGGCTAGAGCACACCGGTTCCAGGGTCATATACCTCTCAAGTTTTGGGGTCATTGTATTTTTAATGCTGCTTATATTATTAACAGAATTCCTTCTAGTGAACTTGCAGGGAAATCACCTTATGAGGTCTTTTTTGGAAATAAACCTTGTTTCTTCCATTTTAGAACATTTGGTTGTTTGTTTTTTGCTAACACACTACCTAGAACTTACTAGTTTGCTCCAAGAGCTATAAGATCAGTTTTTATGGGATATTCTAATGTCACCAAAGGGTATGTTCTGTTTGATCTTGCAGCGTAGAAGTTTTTTGTTAATGGGGATGTGGTATTTTAGGAAAACCAATTTCCCTTCAAGGTACCATAAAGTGGATGATAATCTACAGATTTTATGACACTCTCTCCAGGTCCTTGTGATGATGATGATTTTTATGCTCCTAGCAACATCTCCGAAACACCTACTCTGGCTTCCTCATTACCAGTTGATCTCCCACCTTCTGATATTGCTCAAAATCCTTTACCATCTCTATCCCTACCGATGCTTCTACCTCTACTTTCAATCCACACAATCTACCAAATCTTAGATGATCAACAAGGATCACTAATCAATCTATTTGGTTATCAGATTTTGTTTCCAAACCGTCATCTAGCAATGTCCTTTATCCTCTTGCTGACAGAGTGTCATATGCACATTTTTCTCCCTCTTATCAGAAATATCTACATAGTTTTTCTGCAGTATAAGAACCTACCTCTTATCAAGAGGCTATCATAGATCTGAGATGGTTGGAAGCTATGTACACTGAGTTAAAGGATCTTAATGATAATCATACTTGGGACCTGGTTCCCCTTCCCAAGGGTAATGTTCCTATTGGATGCAGATGGGTCTATAAAGTCATGTTTAAATCTAATGGCGATATTGAGAGATTTAAAGCTCAATTAGTTGCTAAGGACTTTAATCAGACAATCGGTATTGATTTTCATGATACCTTTTCTCCAGTAGTTAAAATTGCTACAGTCAGGACAGTTCTCTCTTTGGTTGCACAACACAATTGGTTCATTCATCAGTTAGATGTGTAGAATGTTTTTCTCCATGGTGACTTGCATGATGAGGTGTATAAGCAGTTGCTTAAGGGTTTTCCAAGTCAGGAGGAGAATGGTATTGTATGCAGACTTGTCAAATCCCTCTATGGTCTTAAGAAAACAAGTGGGAAGTGGAATTTGAAATTGAGTGAGTCACTAGTGCATTCTGGTTTTACTCAGAGCAGCCTGGATCATTCTTTATTCATAAAAAAACAAGGGTTAAACATAGTTTCAATCCTTGTGTATGTAGATGACATGCTTGTGACTGGTAATAGCTTGAGCCTCATAGAAAATACTAAAGCTTCTCTTCAGAAAGCATTTAAAATCAAGGATCTTGGTAATTTAAAATTCTTTCTTGGCATGGAATTTAGTAGATCTGCCAAAGGTATTCTTATGAATCAAAGGAAGCATGCATTGGAAATTATCTCTGATTTAGGGTTAGGAAGTGCTAAACCAGCTATGACACCCCTTGAAATGAACATGAAGTTAACGACACTGGATTTTGATCTAGTCACAGGAGAATCAACAGATGAACCTTTTGAAAACAGAGAGCAATATCAGAGGTTGATAGGCAAAATGTTGTATTTAACACTGACAAGGCCAGACATTGCATTCTCAGTCCAAACACTTAGTCAATTCCTGCAACAACCAAAAAGGTCGCATTGGGATAGAGCTGTGAGAGTAATGAATTATGTGAAGAGAGAACAAGGACTTGGAATCTTGTTAAGCATAAAGATATCAAACAAGATAAATGTATATTGTGATGCAGACTGGGCTTCATGTCCCAATACCAGAAGGTCAGTTTCAGGGTTTTTAGTCATGGTGAATCACTATAGTCCTGGTAGTCGAAGAAACAAAATTTAGTCTCGAGATGTTCAGCAGAAGCTGAATACAGGAGCATGGCTAATGCAGTTTAAGAACTAGTATGGATCACTGCATTATTAAAAGAGCTGGGAAGTAAAATTGAGGAACCAATAATTGTGTTTAGTGATAGTAGAGCAGCATTACAGATAGCACCCAATCCAGTGTTCCATGAGAGGACTAAACACATACAGATTGACTGCCACTTTATCAGACAAAAAATACAAGAAGGAGTCTTGAAAATAAAACATGTGAGCTCAAGAGAACAACTTACAGACATACTTACTAAGGGCTTACCTCGGTTGCATCATGAAAACTTAGTAGGCAAGCTTGGTGTGTTAAATGTCTTTGCACCCACCATCTTGAGGGGGAGTAATGAGTTAGGAATTACTTGATTAAGAAGTAGTTAAAAAACTAATGTGTTAGTTTGTTGGCTAAAAGTGATTAGTGATTAGTTAGGAAATAGTTAGAATAGAAGCTTCCAGAAGTTCTATATAAACAACACTATTGCATTGTAATGAACTAATTTTTTGGCCTCTTTACACTGAAATAATATCTCACTGTCTCTTCTCTTCTCTGCTGAGCCATAGCTCAATATCAATGACAGCTAAGATTGAACAATTGCATAGATTCTAACCGAGTTTTTTGCTGCTCCTTATGACTAATAGGACCTAACTTCAACTTGGGGTATATTGCTAATTACTGTTCTTGATCTTTGTAGGTTGCTTCCAAGATCAAATCATTTAAATTTTAAAATAAAATTACAAATTTTTTTTGTTATTTATAGAGTGGTATTTTTCATCCCTATCAAATAAAGTAGAGAAGGAGAACTGGAAGAGAGAAAGAAAAAAAGCAAAGGAATGACAAGTATAATGGGGGAAAATGACTGACACATTGACTACCTTCGATAGACAAAAAAAATTCAAGTGGTCTAACCAATCCCTAGGGCGAACCCCAACTGAAAGGCACTAGACGAACTAACGGCAAGCTAGATTAAAAAAATCAGTTGGCCCTATGTGTAAAACCTTCTCGGGGGGAGAGTCTTTCTTCAATGAGAATAAAGAAAGTTTTTGGGCAAGACAAGAAAGGAACTCGTCCTTTAATTTGAAACCAAGGGTTAAGAGTTGATTGTTGGCGACGATGACTTGGTGAAGGGAATATATGAGAGAATGTTCTCAAACTGGGTAACGACCAACACAAAACTTCTTGCAAGCCAAAATAATAGAGATATATTGTTATTTTGTGCTATTATCTTCCTCAATATGGTTTATTTGGAATAAGAATTAATGTGAATTCATGGTCAACTTTAGTCGTTATAATAATTGCCGCTAAAATAGGTATCATTTATCGGTAATAACAAAAGCCGCAATATATGACCGGTAGCTTTACCGGCAATAATAATTATTGCTAAAAGTAATTACTTTAGCTTAAAAAATATAGATATTCACCGTCACTCGATATAAATATCATCAAAGACTTTATGACAATGAATGCAACATCGTTCACTCAAATGCCGCTATATTTTTAAGGTAAATACATTTGTTGTATAATGCATATGTATTTTTAAGCAAAATATCAACACTGCATATGTATTTTTATGCTAAAAAACATTTTGATGTATAATCCATATGTATTTTTAAGAAAAATATCAACACTACATATGTATCTTTTGTGACTAAAATCTCACAATAAAATGTAGAACTACATAAAAAACTCAAATTTATCTTTAATTCAAATTCTCATTTATAATGATAATAAATGAACACATATTAAAATATATATTAGTTATGATCAAGGTGTATTTTTTAAATGCTTAATTTTAACACTGCATATGTATTTTTAGGGTAAATACATTTGATGTATAATGCATATGTATTTTTATGCAAAATATCAATACTGCAAATGTATTTTATAACTAAAATCTCACAATACAAAGTAGAACTTCATAAAAAACACAAGTTTATATTTAATTCAAATTCGCATTTATATTGATAATAAATGAAAACATATTAAAAAATATATTAGATATGGGTCCAGCTGTATTTTTGAAAATGCTTAATCTTAACACTGCATATGTATTTTTAGGATAAAAACTTTTGATTGATACTCCATACGTATAACTGCATAAAATACTCAAATTAAACTTTAATTCAAATCAAAATAAGACTCAATTCAAATCAGAATTAATTTCATTCAGTTAAAAAATAAGTACTATAATAACTTACAATTAAAACCACTTCAAACATAAAAATTAGTTTGTACAATCAGAACCTACATTCATACACCAGTTTCTCTAACTGCACAAAGTAATAAATTCATCAATCATCATACATCAAAAACTTCAGTAACACTAGTTATTCTACTTTGCCTTGCAGGCCTCAAGGGTGCTTCGACACCACTATGAGCATTTGCTTCTTGTTTTCGGATCCCATAGTCCCACAAAAGTGCAACATATCTTGTACGGAAGTGCGTTGGGGTTGAACTCAATCGCAATAACTTTGTCACCATAAGAAAGACACTCTGCATATGTAACCATAAAGAGACCACAATCGCTACAAAAACAAGGAAAAAAATATTTACTTATAAGTAAAATATATTTTGTACAAACATTCAATTTTGGTATATGTAAATTAAAAACTTACAAGCTTCCACTCGGTTGTTGAGGCAAATTCTCTTCAAATATCACATCAAACAAATCTGAGTAATCTTTGTCTTTGTATCTGGAATGATTTTGAAGATCAATTCCTTTCTTATTGTAGAAATCACAAGCTTGGAGACACAAAGGGATAATCTCTGGTAATTTCTTGATCTGAACAAGAACAGTCGGATAAGAAAAAAATTCATATAAACAAGCATATGTATTTTAAGCAAACAAAAAATGCAACCAATACTGAAAAATACATATTAATTCTACTAAAAATACATATAGCTAATAGACAGTTCATGAGTAGTTAACACAATACTTAACAGTACTTATTGGCCTATATCTTTAACTCACAACTTTGATAATATCTTTATTACCCTATTTAGAACAACACAATACTTAACAGTCAAAAAAATATATTTACAAACAAAAAAATACCCCATCCTCACTATCTTCTTCAGAATCATCAGCATAAGATTTCTGAACATCGTCTTCAATTTCTTCAACTTTCCTTTTCTTTTCGTACCGTTTTTAAATTTTTTGCTCCTTCTTCAACCCTTTTTTTTTTCAAAATTTCACTGATCTTCACTGTGTCATTGCGAAACTTCGACCTAATCTCCTTCGATCTCCCAGATTTTTTCAACTGTATAGGATTTACAACAACTTTAACTAAATCTTCATGAGTTAACCCAAGACTAAAAGATTGTGCTTAATCAAACTCTACATTCATATTCCGTATTCCGTTATTTGTTGGTGTTTTTGCTGTATGTTCATCCATTAAAACATAAAACCCTTAAAATCTGATTTTCAGTTGAATTACAGTAGGAAAAAAAAAAAGAACCGCTAACATGCAATATGCGATTAATAGTTACCTGAAATAGAGGAAGTAAATCATTATCACAGATCGTGCTAGAATCGTGCAAAAGGAATAAAATTTGAAGTGGGAGAGATCGTTAATGGCGAAAGAAAAGAAATAAAAATTTTAAATTAAGGAAAGAGAAATAAGAATGGCGTGAAAAGGGAATTTTAGCGCAGTAACATTCTTAGGGGGCAAAAAATAGGGGACCACTTAAAATAATATTACAGAAGCTACATAATGTAATTAGGATAAAGTGCTTCTATTTTTTGTAATTTAATACTTAAGTATGCTATTATAGGTAGTTTTCCCTTTACTATTTTTACTCTAGAGAAAATTTAAAGAAACCATATCTTACACCCGACCCATGATAATTCTATAATTATGAAATGATAAGCCTAAAAATTCATGGTGCTTTTCAAATTCATTATTTCACAAACAGAAAATCTCCGGAGGTGGATTTACACTTTCCAAATTTTGGTGTTAAAAAGCACTTAAACCCCAGGACGAATTTATCTTTAAAAAAATTACTAACATTAGGTGTTTGTGTATAGAAACTTAATTTCTTTTTTTAAAATAAATAAATAAAATAAACTCCATTTCCCCTCAATTCTAATAAAAGAAACCAAATGCACACACAACAAAGAAAGAACAAAAGAAATACTCGTAAGTAGGCAGTGGAACTGAATTGCTTCTTCGTTATTTTTTTGGTAAGTTTCAAAAATAGCAACTGTTTGGCACAAAATTCATATTTCATAACCACACTTTATAATATTATTATTTGTAATTGATGTATTTGATTCACATTTATTGTATTTGCATTACTTAATAATCTGTATGTATAAAAAACATAAATACATTAGTCACATTTTAAATTTTATATTTTTTTTATTTTCAAAAAATATGATTACATTAAATACAAGCCACGAATAATCACTACAAAAAAATGTGTTTTAGCCACGTGCAAAACCGTGGCTATATGGTACCAAAATCGTAGCTAAATAGCTTAGCCACGGTTAAAGGTGGGTCCAACTGGGGCGTGGCGAGTAAATTAGCCACGGTTTTAACGTTCGTGGTAACATTTCATTAGCCACGGTTTTCAGGTACATTTAGCCACGGCCAATCCATGGGTAATTTGTTCAAATTTTGTGCTATCATATCAGTTTGCCACAGTTATAACCGTGGCAAAAATGCCTAGTTTTTAAAAAATATATTTTTTTTTTCATATAAATTAGCCAAAGTTCTAACCGTGGCAAAAAAGTATCCAACTTTTTAAAAAAATATATATTTTTGCATAAATTTGCCTTGATTTAATCATGACAAAAGTGCCAGCTCTTTTTAAATATATCTATATATATATAGTCTGATACTAATTTCTAAATAATGATAGACATTCACTTACAGATTAACCATTATACACAAGATTGATATTAATTGTAACATAATAATCAAAGTTCTGATATTGTTCAATATATTGGCACAAAAGATAAGGTCCAAACCTTAAATATTCATAAAAAATACCATAAATACTAATGTTAAAGAAACACCAAAATATACTAAAGCCTAAGAAGATTACTGCTTGAGCTACCAAGATTCACATGACTATTTCTAGACATTCCAAAAGCTTTTGAAGGACAAACATTTCCACCTAAACCACGCACACGTCCAGAATATTTAGATCCAAACACTTTTTCAATGGCGTCATTAGGATGGGTTAGTATCTTCAAAGGAACTCCGTAACTGATAGCAAGTTCCTGATCTTTAGGTAGATGCTCCGATATTTTATCCGACAAGCAAAATAGATAAATGAGATATCTTCGTACCAATAAGACTTCACTGTAATAGAGTTGGGTATTAATTCAAGCAATTGTCCATTATATATAGAGACATATTAATTCAACCAATTGTCCATTAAATATAGAGACGCTTCAACAACAACAAAAAATCTAGTATACTCCCACCAAGTGGGGTCTGGGGTGGGTAAAATGTACGCAGTCCATACCGCTACCTCCGAAGAAGTAGAGAGGTTGTTTCCGATAGACCCCCGGCTCAAGATAAAGAATAGTCTTCAACTAGAACCGAGCATATAATAAACTAATAACAATAATGTTGTCATAATTATACAGATATACCAGCAAGGAATTTAATCTCAGGAATTGACAAGAATGATTAAACAAATGATGTTCAAGTAGGAAATCAACAATTGATGTCGCTAATGTACAGTTTTGAGCATGTGCCACTTATACATGGTATCATACTATCATTTACTTGCAACATCCTTACTTCACATAGACAATTATTGAGTCACCTAATTAACTTCATCCTTGCCTTGTACACTACATAACTTTTAACCTTGTAGGAAGTTTGGAAAGTTTCCTTTATTCTTGACATACCAATAATTGTATAAGCAAGAGTTATAACATATAAAATAAATATCCATCAAACAATAAATACGTCAGAGATAACAATCATCCCACAACGGTATCTGTATATATGGAATGAATCAGCGAATGAGGTCATCTAGTTAAGATCTTAAGATCAGTGAATGAGCACTACTTTGGTATGATTTTTCAAACTTAAATTCGATTCTAATTATTGACTGCACCTCATAGGGATCTATCTATCTATCATACAACAAGGATTTGACAGGACCTTTTCCTCAGTCTATTGGAAAATTGACAAAGATATCAAATTTGTAAGTAAATGTGAATAAGCATTGAACATGAATTCACTTACAAGCTAATCTCATAATAATTTGCTGATCTTTTCTTAATTTCATGACAGTATCTTTGTTGGTTGTGGATTTTTTGGATCCTTAACCGACTCCATAGGAAATCTTACTCGACTGGTTTTTTGTAATCATTCTGTGGTACTTTTTGTACCTTAATGCAAACTTTTTGTGCTACCAGATTTTGGTCCATCTCTAGACAAGCAATGCACTTCTAAACAGAGAAACAGTTCACGAGGAGTTCAATCCATACTGCTTTTCTTGTGTTTATACATTATCATATCTGAATAGTTATGTTTACTAAATCTATCTGTCTTCCAATCGTCTTCTGTATACACTCCAAAAAACCCCATTCTGTATTATGCAGATCTTAGAACAGGGTTACAGTGAAGTTCATCTCAAGGAATGTTCATTAGAATAAAGATTAAATACACGAGGCATCACAATAATAAAAATTGATTGTACTAAAAATTGATACTGCATTTCCAGTACACAAGTTTATACTCCTTCTACATCAATTAAGTTGACTATGTTTATCAAATGACTGTGTTATTTGGTGGTTTTTGGAACAGTACACTATTCAAAGGGCAGCCCGGTAAACTAAAGCTCCCGCCATGAGGTAGAGAGGTTGCTCCCGATAGACCCCGACTTAAGACAAAAACAGCTCATTAAGGATAACAAACAAACTATGAACAACAGAACAACCTGGATATAAGTGTTTGTTGAGTTTATAATTTGTAAATTCTTAGCTCCTGTAAGAGCTGAAATTCAGACAAATAAAACCATTAGTTGTTAAGTAAAATATGCCACCATCGACAGAGCATGTGATTTATCCACACACCAAAAAAAAATGCATATCACATGTTCAACCTACTCATGTACATTGCACACTCCAAATTACAGAGCAGTAACTTCTGAGTACATTGCACACTCCAAATTACAGAGCAGTATCTATATATTGATAGTTCAACACTGCAATAATCAGAAAAAACAAGGAACCAAATATACTTTGTTCTGGTCTTGAACATCAAGCATCTAGTTCATGCGGAGTTTAAATAAGTCGTTCAAGCATAAAATGCTTAACATTGGCGAAAGGAATTGATCAAACAAAACCTTTGAGCTAAGCATCTGTAAGGGCCAAAACTGCCTAAAGAACTTTGCACATAGGTACAGTTTGGTATGTTATCTTCCGCAATGTGGCTTATTCAGTACATGAAGTAACGTGAATTCGTGGTCAACTTTAATCATTATAATAATTTCCACTAAAATAGGTCCAATTTATTGATAATAAGAAAACCCGCAAAATATGGTAGCCTTATCAGTAATTTATCGCTAAATAAATGTCGTTGAAAGTAATTACTTTTAGCGCCAATAATATAAGCATTTACGAAACATTCAATATAAATGCCACTAAACACTTTAACAACATTAAATGCAATGACCTTAACTTAAATGACATTAAATATTTTTGTTATAATATTTATTGCCACAAAATATCTCTTTTGTTGTAGTTGGTAGTCAGTAACCACCATATACCTGGCACGACATATGATAATATACAAACAAGCATACAACGATTTTCTTTTAAGATTTGTAATATCTAGATACATGTTAAAGAAGAGAGAAACACCATTCAAGATTTCAAGGATAGCAAATACATGATAAATGTTAGAGAAGAGAGCAACACTATTTAAGGATAACATCAAAATGACAATGGACAGATAACATAACACATATAATTAACATTATTGGGTTCAAAAGAATCATAACCGATGATAAAATATTAAATAACGACTTAAACAACACACACTAACATCATGCAAACGATAAAATCAACATGACAATGGACTGACAACATGGCACATAACTAAACTTATAGGGTTCGAATGAATCATAACAGATGATGAACATCATCGGATGACTCAAATAAGATATTTGTTATAAAAAGTATTTTAGTGTTTTTTTTTGTGATAATTGAACAAAATTAAATCATTATGTTTATGTTACAAAACATAATTATGTGTTTTTTGTAAAATAAAAAAAGAATTTAGATTTTGTGCATTGTCAGTTTACAAAATATTTTACACTATCAGGTAAATTTGACTTGCTATTGCAGGTTATTTAATTTTTTTTTATTTTTATGTAAATAGTTGGATAACCTGCAATAACAGATCAAGCTAACTGATAGTGCAAAAAATTTTATTCACTAACTCTGCACAGAACTTAAACGCATAAAAAATATGATTATCCTAAAATGATTAATCGGGGCACAAAGCCACTAACACTTAAAAAGTTGACAATTTTTTTTTTTTAAATTGTTTTCTTCTTACAAGGACTTTGTTTAATTATTCTTATTTTTTATGGTAGGATTTGGATTTTCAATCCTTTTAGTTCCTCTTCCTGTAACTTTACCTTGACGTACATTATTTTTCTTTTGTAAAGTAAGTAGGATTTTCAATCTAGGTGTATTTTACATTGAATTTATCTAAATCCGTGACCTCCCTCGCTAATTACGCGATTACAACGACCATGAATTGAGTCAATAAAATTCAGGTATGCATATTATTTCACGCACAATAGCAGGGTAGTCATTTAAACTGTCGGTGTATATTGGTCAAGCCTTTTTTCTATTGTATGCGTTGTCCAGTATTATGCCAAGTATGTATCGTAAGTGCAGTTTAATAGTGAAATTTTTTTGTAAATTTTTACATTAGATTATGTGACTTACGTATGTATTGTTTTTTGGTTGAAAGTAAGTTATCTTGAAATTAACTATGCAAGATTAGGTATTCCACCCCTAAGGTGGGATTAATAACACTACAATTACGGGATAAGTTATCTCATGCATTTTATCTCAATCAAATATGGGATAAATTTATCCTACCATTAAACCCAATATTAATTATCTCTAATCCCTTATACCAAACGATCCCATACACTAATCATAGTGCTGACTGTACTCTACTACTTTCCATTTTTACCATAGATTTTTGGAATTCCTGTAGAATATTATTGCAATGGTCAAATCATTGTTTTTATGTATTCAACAATCTAATTCACTTTATCATGGTTAGTATTAAGATATATTCTCTTAATAATATTTCCTTAATAGGACCACTAAAATAGGTCTTATTTAACGGTAGCTTTACCAGCAATTTATCGCTAAATAAAAAGTCGTTGAAAGTAATTATTTTTGGCGCTAATAATATGAGCATTTACCTGCACTTGATATAACTTCCACTAAAGACGTCAACGCCATGCAATGACCTTAACATAAATGCCGTTAAATATTTTTGGGGAAATATTTATTTACGCTAAATATCTCTTTCGTTGTAATGGTAGCCAGTAGTAGCCACCGTATACCAAGCACGACATATGATAATATACAAACGGACATTATAAGATGACTCAAACGACGCACTGACACCATTCAAACGACAAAAACAACACGACTATGGACTTATAACATGACTCGAACGACACACACTAACACCATTCAAATGATAAAATCAACATGACAATGGACTGACAACATGACACAATAACTAAACTTGTAGGGTTCGAACGAACCATAAGACAGATGATAGGACTGACTTAAATTATAAGACATGACACACTGGGGATAACTCAAATGACACGATAAACCTAGATGTGCGCTTATTACTCATGCGCCTTCCACAAGGCGCTACTTAGGAACGATAGGTGAACTAGTAGGGAACTGAAGAAGAAGTAGATCCACCATCCCTAATTAGGAAAGGGTGCACAAACATTTGGTCCATGTGAAGAACTTGCCCCATCATCACTAGTAGTAGACAAGGCACTTCCAAGGGAGAGAAATGGGAGTGGAGCATCACTCCCCATTTGTTGAAGTTCTGCCTCGAATTCAACTTTTCACTTTTGAGCTTCCAATGCCTCCTTCAATTGTTCAAGTTGGGAGAGGATAAGTCCTTCAATAATCGGAGATTCGCACACACGATCGTAGTCTCCCCTCCCAGATTCAAGTAGGGATTCCCCTACAGCTCTCTTCTTTCGGAGAGACTCCTGCAAGTCCATGACCTCCTTATTGAGCCCACGTTGACCAGTGTTTCGATAAGCTATGATTAGGTGGTCATGGCGATCATCATCATTTGGTGGAGGGAGGTCCCTCCCTAGGAACCTATCCACCAGCGACTCCACTGAAGGGTGGCCAAAGGAGTAAACTTTGTTGGCCTTGCCTGGAGAAAATACCACATTGGCAATTTCAGCACCACATAGCGTACAAAGTTCACTAGCCTTTTTGAACAGGCCAGCACGACGCTTAGAGAAAGTAACTTGCATGTTACTCTCATTTTTCATTTTCACTATTTCGACCTTTTTTCGACCCTTGCTCAGTCTTTCCATGGCTAAATTAAAACTACTCAATATTTGTGAAACCAAGAAGTAGTAGTTGTGATTTTTTATCTCAACACCAAGAGCTTTTATATTAGAAATTTCAATATTTTGTTTCACCTTTTTAGGAAAATAAATTAAAATTACTTGGAGAGCCTATAAATTTATGTTTTTTCTTTTTTTGTAAAAGATTTGAATGGAACCAGCTTTTGCCTCTATTCTTTGTGTCGTTAGCGCTAATCGAATCCTTAATGACCATAATTCATAATTAGACAATATATGTTTTTCTTAATTTGAGTTATGACGTTCTACAAAAGTATTAAAAAGAAAACATTACATCATTAGTGCATATGATATTTTATTTAATCACTTTATTAATTTGAGTACACATTGAAGAGTAATAATAAAAAATAAAATATCAAATTGTTACTATAACATTTCTGAATTTTCAAATTTAATATTCGAGCTATCCCTGAAGGTTCTGACATTCGGTGTTCATCGAACGAGCAAAGATTCATGACATTTTTCTTTTATATAAGTTTTATTCGTTCATCCACGATTATTACTTATTAGTTGTTATGTACAATCACATCAATTATTAGTTAACCATAAAATTAACATGGTTTGGTATTACAAGCACCGATTATGTGAATAAGTTTTTCTTTTCCTCGTGCGGATTGGAGTAAAAATATTGTAGTAGGGAAAGGTTGTATTTCTCCCAAACCTACTAAAAAAAATTGTTCATTCTGACATACTGCGATTAAAGAAGCAACTTTCATATAAATTGAAAAATACATAATTAATAGAAACAAAGGTTAATAACCTCTGAAATCAAATTATTTATGGTTTGATAATATGTGAATGCATATTTACGATTCAAAAAGAACTGATCATTTTGTTTACAAAGGTGATCACGTCTTTGAAAGCTTGCCAAGCTAGTTACCAGAAAATGGTGTCAACTTGTCGTCTGACGACTCCCAAGCACCGGTAAGCTTAGAATACAAGATTGTTTGTAACTTGTTCATTAGAAAGTGAATTAAGATGGAGTTTGATGAGTTATGAATTACTTGATTAGTTGATTAAGAAGTAGTTAAACAACTAATGTGTTAGTTAGTTGGCTATGCAGTGATTAGTAATTAGTTAGGAAACAGTTAGAATAGAAGCTTTCAGAAGTTCTATATAAACAACACTATTGCATTGTAATGAACTAATTTTTGGGCCTCTTTACACTGAAATAATATGTCCCTTTCTCTTCTCTTCTCTGCGGAGCCCTAGCTCATTATCAATAACAGCTTAGATTGAACAATTGCACAGATTCTAACATGGTATCTGAGCTTTGACCCACGATTGTGCATTCCACGAAAGAGATTTGTGAGATTACGAGCTCAATGACAGTTTCCAGTAGCGAAGGTTGAAGTTCTACCATGGCAGATTCAACATTGAACACTGTGAAGTCCGTTCACAATCATCCCCTATTTTTACACCCTTCAGACACCACCTGAGCGCCCATTATTCCGATGCAGCTAACCGGTTTCGATAACTATTCGATATGGAGTAGGGCTACGCGCATTCAGTTGCTTGGGAAAAACAAGTTGGGGATTGCTGATGGCACATTGAAAAATGAGGATTTCGGAGCTGATTTTCGACGTCAATGGGACCGGTGCAATGCAATTGTTCAAGGATGGATAATGAGCTCAGTAACACAGGAATTGCACACTGGAATTGTCTATGCTACTAATGCACGAACCGTTTGGGAGGATTTGCATGAACGCTTTGACAAGGTAAATGCATCACGAGTTTACCAGTTGCATAAAGCAATAGAGACTACTATACAAGGAAATGACAGTATACCTGGTTATTTTTCAAACCATCGCAATTTATGGGATGAATTGGCTAGTATAGTTCCTCCGTCTTGTGATTGCCCTAGATCAAGGGTGTTTAATAATCATGTTGAGAGACAAAAATTGATGCAGTTCCTAGTGGGCTTGAATGAAATGTATAATCTGTCGAGGAGCCAGATTTTGATGACTGAACCTTCTCCAAATCTCAACAAGGCATACGCTATGCTTGTTGAGCGAGAGAGCCAACGACTTATTAGTAGTTCCACTATGCAAGGTGAAGGTTCTTATTTAACGGCTCTGTTAGAAGCAAAAGTCTTAGGTTCTCGATTGTCAATTGGAGAAGGTTTTGTATCTAGAACTTTGACTAGAGAGAGTTCAGATATTGCAGCTCACATGGCTGGGAGAGGAATACATTATCAACATAACAAAGGAAACTATTTTCAGAAAGGAAGGAAGAATTTGAACACAAAATGTGACTATTGTAAAATGCAAGGACATGTGGTAGATGACTGCTTTAAGCTACATGGATACCCACCTGATTGGAAATCTAAGAAGAAAGTGACATGGAATATTGCTTATAATGTTCAATATGAGGTCCCTATACAACAACTGCATGATGGAACAAGAGAGAAGGGAAAAGAAATAGAGCCACTAATTTCCAGAGATTTACCAAGGGCTCCACAGCCGACAGGTGATCAACATGGACAGATTTTGCAGATGCTTGACCGAGATTCTCCTCAGACCATATGATGGCCAACATGGCAGGTATATCTCAAACTCCTAATACTAAATTAGAGAGTTTAAGATTGATAATTGATGGTGGTTCTACAAACCACATGGCTCACAAGTTTAGACATAATGCATGATGTGCAAGTTGTTACAAATGAACAAAGTAGAAAAGTTTAATTACCTAATGGAGGGGTGTCCTTAGTGTCACACACTGGCTGATGTAGAATGTCAAATACAGGAGAAATATATGATGTGCTTTTTTTCCCAGAGTTTCAATACAATCTCTTATCGGTATCCAAGGTTACCATGGAAATGAACTCTTTTGTGTCATTCTATACTGTATTCGGTTTGTTCCAGGACCTTACCACTGGGAAGATGATGAGGATTGGTAAAGAGGAGACTGGTTTTTATCTTCTATCTCGGCCTGGACCTTCCCCTAAAGAGGTTGTTGCTACTAAAATCTTGTCAGCTCAGGATGTTCAAAATACTATCATGTTATGGCACAGGAGATTGGCTCATGCACCTGTTCACTCAATAAAGGACATGCTTGGATTTAATCTTGAACATTGTAAATAAGTATTAAGCACCTGTGAGATTTTTCCCTTAGCTAGATATACCAGACTCCCTTTTTCGAGTAGTTCTACGAGGTCTAGTAAAGTGTTTGATATGCTACATGTGGATATATGGGGACCTTATCGTACTCAGACATTTGATGGTAACAATTTTTGTTTTACAATTGTTGATGATTGTTCAAGGACCATTTGGATTTTCTTGTTGAAATTCTAGACTGATGTCTTTCTTTCACTTAAACAGTTTTTTCGAATGGTGCTTACTCAATTTAATGTCACAGTTAAAGGTATAAGGACAGATAATGGGGGAGATTTTATCAATGAAAATTTGCAATCTTTACTTAAAGAATTGGCCATTATTCACTACAGAACTTGTGTACATACCCCTCAGAAAAATGGAGTAGCTAAGAGGAAGCACAGACACTTGCTTGAAGTGGCTAGAGCACTCCGGTTCCAGGGTCATATACCTCTCCAGTTTTGGGGTCATTGTATTCTTACTGTTGCTTATATTGTTAACAGAATTCCTTCTAGTGAACTTGCAGGGAAATCACCTTATGAGGTCTTTTTTGGAAAAAACCTTGTTTCTTCCATTTTAGAACATTCGATTATTTGTGTTTTGCTAACACACTACCTAGAACTTACAAGTTTTCTCCAAGAGCTGTAAGATCAGTTTTTATGGGATATTCTAATGTCACCAAAGGGTATATTCTGTTTGATCATTCTGTGTAGAAGTTTTTTGTTAATGGGGATGCGGTATTTCAGGAAAACCAATTTCCCTTCAAGGTACCCTTATAGTGGATGATAATCTACAGATTTTATGTCACTCTCTCCAGGTCCTTGTGATGATGATGATTTTTATGCTCCTAGCAACATCTCCGAAACACCTACTCTGGCTTTCTCATTACCAGTTGATCTCCCACCTTCTGATATTGTTCAAAATCCTTTACCATCTCTATCCCTACTGATACTTCTACCTCTACTTTCAATCCATACAATCTACCAAATCTTAGACGATCAACAAGGCTCACTAAGCAACCTATTTGGTTATCAGATTTTTTTTCCAAACCGTCATCTAGCAATGTCCTTTATCCTCTTGCTGGCAGTGTGTCATATGCACATCTTTCTCCCTCTTATCAGAAGTATCTACATAGTTTTTCTACAGTATAAGAACCTACCTCTTATAAAGAGGCTATCAAAGATCCGAGATGGTTGGAAGCTATGTACACTGAGTTAAAGGATCTTAATGATAATATACTTAGGACCTGGTTCCCCTTCCTCAGGGTAAAGTTCCTATTGGTTGCAGATGGGTCTTTAAAGTCAAGTTAAAAGCTAATGGCGATATTCAGAGATTTAAAACTCAATTAGTTGCTAAGGGCTTTAATCAGACAGCAGGTATTGATTTTCATGATACCTTTTCTCCAGTAGTTAAAATTGCTACAGTCAGGACAGTTCTCTCTTTGGTTGCACAACACAATTGGTTCATTCATCAGTAAGATGTGTACAATGCTTTTCTCCATGGTGACTTGCATGATGAGGTGTATAAGCAGTTGTTAGAGGGTTTTCCAAGTCAGGGGGAGAATGGTATTGTATGTAGACTTCTCAAATCCCTCTATGGTCTTAAGAAAACAAGTAGGCAGTGGAATTTGATATTGAGTGAGTCACTAGTTCATTCTGGTTTTACTCAAAGCAGCCTTGATCATTCTTTATTCATAAAAAACAAGGGTTAGACGTAGTTTCAATCCTTGTGTATGTAGATGACATGCTTGTGACTGGTAATAGCTTGAGCCTCATAGAACATACTAAAGCTTCTCTTCAGAAAGCATGTAAAATCAAGAATCTTGGTAATATAAAATTCTTTCTAGGCATGGAATTTAGTAGATCTCCCAAATGTATTCTTATGAATCAAAGAAAGTATGCATTGGAAATTATCTCTGATTTAGGGTTAGGAAGTGCTAAACCAGATATGAAACCCCTTGAAATGAACATGAAGTTAACGACACTGGAGTTTGATCAAGTCACAGGAGAATCAACAGATGAACCTTTTGAAAACAGAGAGCAATATCAGAGGTTGATAGGAAAAATGTTGTATTTAACACTGACAAGGCCAGACATTGCATTCTCAGTCCTAACACTTTGTCAATTCCTACAACAACCAAAAAGGTCTCATTGGGATGCAGCTGTGAGAGTAATGAATTATGTGAAGGGAGAACAAGGACTTGGAATCTTGTTATGCAGTAAGATATCAAACAAGCTAAATGTATATTGTGATGCAGACTGGGCTTCATGTCCCAATACCAGAAGGTCAGTTTCAGGCTTTTTAGTCATGGTGAATCACTATTGTTGTGGAAGTCGAAGAAACAAAATGTAGCCTCCAGAAGTTCAGCAGAAGCTGAATACAGAAGCATGGCTAATGCAGTTTCAGAACTAGTATGGATCACTGCATTATTAAAAGAGCTGGGAAATAAAATTGAGGAACAAATAATTGTGTTTAGTGACAGTAGAGAAGCATTACAGATAGCAGCCAATTCAGTGTTCCATGAGAGGACTAAACACATACAGATTGACTGCCACTTTATCAGACAAAAAATACAAGAAGGAGTCTTGAAAATAAAACATGTGAGCTCAAGAGAACAACCTGTAGACATACTTACTAAGGGCTTACCTCGGTTCCAACATGAAAACTTAGTAGGCAAGCTTGGTGTGCTAAATGTCTTTGCACCCACCATCTTGGGGGGAGTAATCAGATAGGAATTACTTGATTAAGAAGTAGTTAAACAACTAATGTGTTAGTTAGTTGGCTAAGCAGTGATTAGTGATTAGTTAGGAAACAGTTAGAATAGAAGCTTCCAGAAGTTCTATATAAACAACACTATTGCATTGTAATGAACTAATTTTTTGGCCTCTTTACACTGAAATAATATCTCACTCTCTCTTCTCTTCTCTGCTGAGCCATAGCTCATTATCAATGACAGCTTAGATTGAACAATTGCACAGATTCTAACAGAGGTTTTTTGTTGCTCCTTATTACTAATAGGACCTAACTTCAACTTGGGGTATATTGCTAATTACTGTTCTTGATCTTTGTAGCTTGCTTCCAAGCTCAAATCATTTAAATTTTAAAATAAAATTACTATTTTTTTTTGTTATTTATAGAGTGGTATTTTTCATCCTTATCAAATAAAGTAGAGGAGGAGAATTGGAAGAGAGAAAGAAAAAGAGCAAAGGAATGACAAGTCTAATGGGGGAAAATGACTGACACATTGACTACCTTCGATAAACGAAAAAAATTCAAGTGGTCTAACCAATCCCTAGGGCGGACCCCAACTGAAAGGCACTAAACGAACTAATGGCAAGCTAGATAAAAAAAATCAGCTGGCCCTATGTGTAAAACCTTCTCGGGGGGAAAGTCTTTCTTCAATGACAATAAAGAAAGTTTTTGGGCAAGACAAGAAAGGAACTCGCCCTTTAATTTGACACCAAGGGTTAAGAGTTGATTGTTGGCGACGATGACTTGGTGAAGTGAATATATGAGAGAATGTTCTCAAACTGGGTTACGACCAACGCAAAACTTCTTGCAAGCCAAAATAATGGAGATATATTGTTATTTTGTGCTATTATCTTCCTCAATATGGTTTATTTGGTATAAGAATTAATGTGAATTCATGGTCAACTTTAGTCGTTATAATAATTGCCGCTAAAATAGGTATCATTTACCGGTAATAACAAAAGCCATAATATATGACCGGTAGCTTTACCGGCAATAATAATAATCGCTAAAAGTAATTACTTTTAGCTTAAAAAATATAGATAATCACCGGCACTCGATATAAATATCATCAAAGACTTTATGACAATGAATGCAACATCGTTCACTCAAATGCCGCTATATTTTTAGGGTAAATACATTTGATGTATAATGCATATGTATTTTTATGCTAAAAAATATTTTGATGTATAATCCATATATATTTTTAAGCAAAATATCAACACTACATATGTATCTTTTGTAACTAAAATCACACAATAAAATGTGGAACTACATAAAAAACTCAAATTTATCTTTAATTCAAATTCTCATTTATAATGATAATAAATGAACACATATTAAAATATATATATATAAGTTATGATCAAGGTGTATTTTTGAAATGCTTAATTTTAACACTGCACATGTATTTTTAGGGTAAATACATTTGATGTATAATGCATATGTATTTTATAACTAAAATCTCACAATACAAAGTAGAACTTCATAAAAAACACAAGTTTATATTTAATTCAAATTCGCATTTATATTGATAATAAATGAAAACATATTAAAAAATATATTAGATGTGGGTCCAGATGTATTTTTGAAAATGCTTAATCTTAACACTGCATATGTATTTTTAGGATAAAAACTTTTGATTGATACTGCGAACGTATTTTTAAGCATAATATGAACACTACATTTGTATTTTTTTTAACTAAATCTCACAGTAAAATATATTACTGCATAAAATACTCAAATTAAACTTTAATTCAAATCAAAATTAGACCCAATTCAAATCAGAATTAATTTCATTCAGTTAAAAAATAAGTACTATTATAACCTACAATTAGAACCACTTCAGACATAAAAATTAGTTTGTACAATCAGAACCTACATTCATACACCTGTTTCTCTAACTGTACAAAGTTAAATCCATCAATCATCATACATCCAAAACTTCAGATACACTAGTTATTCTACTTTGCCTTGCAGGCCTCAAGGGTGCTTCGACACCACTATGAGCATTTGCTTCTTGTTTTCGGATCCCATAGTCCCACAAAAGTGCAGCATATCTTGTACGGAAGTGCATTGGGGTCAAACTCAATCGCAATCACTTTGTGACCATAAGAAAGACACTCTGCATATGTAACCATAAAGAGACCACAATCCCTACAAAAATAAGGAAAAAATATTTATTTATAAGTAAAATATATTTTGTACAAACATTCAATTTTGGTATATGTAAATTAAAAACTTACAAGCTTCCACTCGGTTGTTGAGGCAAATTCTCTTTCAAACAGATCTGAGTAATCTTTGTCTTTGTATCTTGAATGATTTTGAAGATCAATTCCTTTCTTATTGTAGAAATCACAAGCTTGGAGACACAAAGGGATAATCTCTGCTAATTTCTTGATCTGAGCAAGAACAGTCGGATAAGAAAAAAATTCATATAAACAAGCATAAGTATTTTAAGCAGACAAAGAATGCAACCAATACTGAAAAATACATATCAATTCTACTAAAAATACATATAGCCAATAGACAGTTCATGAGTAGTTAACACAATACTTAACAGTACTTATTGGCCTATATCTTTAACTCACAACTTTGATAATATCTTTATTACCCTATTTAGAACAACACAATACTTAACAGTCAAAAAAATACATTTACAAACAAAAAAAATACCCCATCCTCACTATCTTCTTCAGAATCATCAGCATAAGATTTCTAAACATCGTCTTTAATTTCTTCAACTTTCCTTTCCTTTTCGTACTGTTTTTAAATTTTTTGCTCCTTCTTCAACCCTTTTTTTTTTTAAATTTCACTGATCTTCACTGTGTCCTTGCGAAACTTCGACCTAATCTCCTTCGATCTTCCAGATTTCTTCAACTGTATAGGATTTACAACAACTTTAACTAAATATTCATGAGTTAACCCAAGACTAAAAGATTGTGCTTAATCAAACTCTACATTCATATTTTGTATACCGTTATTTGTTGGTGTTTTTGCTGTATGTTCATCCATTAAAACATAAAACCCTTAAAATCTGATTTTCAGTTGAATTACAGTAGGAAAAAGAAAAAAACCGTTAGCATGCAATATGCGATTAATAGTTATCTGAAATAGAGGAAGTAAATCATTATCACAGATCGTGCTAGAATCATGCAAAAGGGATAAAATTTGAAGTGGGAGAGATCGTTAATGGCGAAAGAAATGGAATAAAAAATTTAAATTAAGGAAAGAGAAATAAGAATGGCGTGAAAAGGGGATTTTAGCACAGTAACTTTCTTAGGGGGCAAAAATTAGGGGACCACTTAAAATAATGTTACAGATGCTACATAATGTAATTAGGATAAAGTGTTGCTATTTTTTGTAATTTAATACTTAAGTATGCTACTATAGGTAGTTTTCCCTTTACTATTTTTACTCTAGAGAAAATTTAAAGAAACCATATCTTACACCCGACCAATGATAATTCTATAATTATAAAATGATAATCCTAAAAATTCCTGGTGCATTTCAAATTCATTATTTCACAAAAAGAAAATCTCCGGATGTGGATTTACACTTTCCGAATTTTGGTGTTAAAAAGCACTTAAACCCCAGGACGAATTTATTTTTAAAAAATTACTAACATTAGGTGTATGTGTATAGAAACTTAATTTCGTTTTTAAAAAAATAAAATAAAATAAACTCCATTTCCCCTCAATTCTAATAAAAGAAACCAAATGCACACACAACAAAGAAAGAACAAAAGAAATACTCGTAAGTAGGCAGTGGAACTGAATTG
This sequence comes from Capsicum pubescens, assembly GCA_030864215.1. Classification (NCBI taxonomy): domain Eukaryota; kingdom Viridiplantae; phylum Streptophyta; class Magnoliopsida; order Solanales; family Solanaceae; genus Capsicum; species Capsicum pubescens. Next base: position 267,585,533 of record CM061545.1, on the reverse strand, counting down.
CTTCTTCGTTATTTTTTTGGTAAGTTTCAAAAATAGCAACTGTTTGACAGTAAATTCATATTTCATAACCACACTTAATAATATTTTTATTTAAAATCGATGTATTTGACTCACATTTATTGTATTTGCATTACTTAATAATCTGTATGAATAAAAAACATAAATACATTAGTCACATTTTAAATTTTATATTTTTTTTATTTTCAAAAAATATGATTTCATTAAATACAATCCATGAATAATAACTACAAAAAAAATGTGTTTTAGCCACGTGTAAAACCGTGGCTAAATGGTACCAAAATCGTAGCAAAATAGTTTAACCACGGATCATTCGCCACGGTTAAAGGAGTGTCCAACAGGGGCGTGGCAAGTAAATTAGTAACGGTTTTAACGTCTGTGGTAACATTTCATTAGCCACGGTTTTCAGGTACATTTAGCCACGGCCATTCCATGGGTAATTTGTTCAAATTTTGTGCTATCATATCAGTTTGCCACAGTTATAACCGTGGCAAAAATGCCTAATTTTTAAGAAATATATATTTCTTTCATATAAATTAGCTATGGTTTTAACCATAGAAAAAAAGTATCCAAATTTTTTAAAAATATATATATATTGGCATAATTTTGTCATGATTTAATCATGACAAAAGTGCCAGCTCCTTTTAAATATACATATATATATATATATATATATATATATATATATATATATGATAGTCGGATACTAATTTCTAAATAATGATAGAGATTCACTTACACATTAACCATTATACACAAGATTGATATTAATTGTAACATAATAATCAAAGTTCTGATATTGTTCAACATATTGGGCCAAAAGATAAGGTCCAAACCTTAAATATTCATAAAAAATACCATAAATACTAATGTTAAAGAAACACCAAAATATACTAAAGCCTAAGAAGATTACTGCTTGAGCTACCAAGATTCACATGACTATTTCTAGACATTCCAAAAGCTTTTGAAGGACAAACATTTCCACCTAAACCACGCACACATCCAGAATGATTAGATCCAAACACTTTTTCAATTGCGTCATTAGGATGAGCTAGTATCTTCAAAGGAACACCGTAACTGATAGCAAGCTCTTGATCTTTAGGTAGATGCTCCGATATTTTATCCAACAAGCAAAATAGATAAATGAGATATCCTCGTACCAATAAGACTTCTCTTTAATAGTGTTGGGTATTAATTCAAGCAATTGTCCATTAAATATAAAGACGCTACAACAACAACAAAAAATCTAGTATACTCCCACCAAGTGGGGTCTGGGGTGGGTAAAATGTACGCAGTCCATATCGCTACCTCCGAAGAAGTAGGGAGGTTGTTTCCGATAGACCCCCGGCTCAAGATAAAGAATAGTCTTCAACTAGAACCGAGCTTATAATAAACTAATAACAATAATGTTGTCATAATTATACAGATATACCAGCAAGGAATTTAATCTCAGGAATGGACAAGAATGATTAAACAAATGATGTTCAAGCAGGCAATCAACAATTGATGTCGCTAATGTACAATTTTGAGCATGTGCCACTTATACATGGTATCATACTATCATTTACTTGCATCATCCTTACTTCACATAGACAATTATAGAGTCACCTAATTAACTTCATCCTTGCCTTGTACACTACATAACTTTTACCCTTGTAGGAAGTTTGGAAAGTTTCCTTTATTCTTGACATACCAATAATTGTATAAGCAAGAGTTCTAACATATAAAATAAATATCCATCAAACAATAAATACGTCAGAGATAACAATCAACCCTCAACGGTATCTGTATATATGGAATGAATCAGTGAATGAGGTCATCTAATTTAGATCTTAAGATCAGTGAATGAGCACTACTTTGGTATAATTTTTCAAACTTAAATTCGATTCTAATTATTGACTGCACCTCATAGGGATCTATCTATCTATCATACAACAAGGATTTGACAGGACCTTTTCCTCAGTCTATTGGAAAATTGACAAAGCTATCAAATTCGTAAGTAAATGTGAATAAGCATTGAACATGAATTCACTTACAAGCTAATCTCATGATAATTTGCTGATCTTTTCTTAATTTTATGACAGTATCTTTGTTGGTTGTGGATTTTCTGGATCCTTAACCGACTCCATAGGAAATCTTACTCGACTGTTTTTTTTTGTAATCATTCTGTGGTACTTTTTGTACCTTAATGCAAAATTTTTGTACTACCAGATTTTGGTCCATCTCTAGAAAGACAATGCACTGCTAAACAGAGAAACAGTTCACGAGGAGTTTAATCCATAACTGCTTTTCTTGTGTTTATACATTCTCATATCTGAATAGTTATGTTAACTAAATCTATCTGTCTTCCAATCGTCTTCTGTATACACTCTAAAACAACCCTATTCTGTATTATGCAGATCTTAGAACAGGGATACAGTGAAGTTCAACTCAAGGAATGTTCATTAGAATGAAGATTAAATACACCAGGCGTCACAATAATAAAAATTGATTGTACTAGAAATTTATACTGCATTTCCAGTACACAAGTTTATACTCCTTCTACATCAATTAAGTTGACTATGTTTATCAAATGACTGTGTTATTTGGTGGTTTTTGGAACAGTACACTATTCAAAGGGCTGCCCGGTAAACTAAAGATCCCGCCATGAGGTAGAGAGGTTGTTCCCGATATACCCCGGCTTAAGACAAAAATAGCTCATTAAGGATAACAAACAAACTATGAACAACAGAATAACCTGGATATAAGTGTTTGTTGAGTTTATAATTTGTAAATTCTTAGCTCCTGTAAGAGCTGAAATTCAGACAAATAAAACCATTAGTTGTTAAGTAAAATATGCCACCATCGATGGAGCATGTGATTTATCCACACACCAAAAAAAAAATGCAAATCACATGTTCAACCTACTCATGTACATTGCACACTCCAAATTACAGAGAAGTATCTATCTATTGATAGTTCTACACTGCAATAATCAGAAAAAATAAGGAACCAAATATACTTTGTTCATGCGGAGTTTAAATAAGTCGTTCAAGCATAAAATGCTTAACATTGGCGAAAGGAATTGATCAAACAAAACCTTTGAGCTAAGCATTTGTAATGGCCAAAACAGCCTAAAGAACTTTGCACATAGGTACAGTTTGGTATGTTATCTTCTGCAATGTGGCTTATTCAGTACATGAAGTAACGTGAATTCGTGGTCAACTTTAATCATTATAATAATTTCCACTAAAATAGGTCCGATTTATCGATAATAAGAAAACTCGCAAAATATGTTAGCTTTATCAGTAATTTATCGCTAAATAAATGTCGTTGAAAGTAATTACTTTTAGCGCCAATAATATAAGCATTTACGAAACATTCAATATAAATGCCACTAAACACTTTAACAACATTAAATGCAATGACCTTAACTTAAATGACATTAAATATTTTTGTTATAATATTTATTGCTACAAAATATCTCTTTTGTTGAAGTTGGTAGACAGTAACCACCATATACCTAGCACGATATATGATAATATACAAACAAGCATACAACGATTTTCTTTTAAGATTTGTAATATCTAGATACATGTTAAAGAAGAGAGCAACACCATTCGAGATTTCAAGGATAACAAATACATGTTAAATGTTAGAGAAGAGAGCAACACTATTTAAGGATAACATCAACATGACAATGGACAGATAACATAACACATATAATTAACATTACTGGGTTCAAATGAATCATAACCGATGATAAAATATTAAATAACGACTCAAACAACACACACTAACATCATGCAAATGATAAAATCAACATGACAATGGACTGACAACATGGCACATATCTAAACTTATAGGGTTCAAATGAATCATAACAGATGATGAACATCATCGGATGACTCAAATCAGATATTTGTTATAAAAAGTATTTTAGTGTTTTTTTTGTGATAATTGAAAATAATTAAATCATTATGTTTATGCTACAAAACATAATTATGTGCTTTTGGAACAATAAAAAAAGAATTTAGATTTTGTGCATTGTCAGTTTACAAAATATTTTACACTATCAGGTAAATTTGACTGGCTATTGCAGGTTATTTAATTTTTCTTTTGTTATGTAAATAGTTGGATAACCTGCAATAACAGATCAAGCTAACTGATAGTGCATAAAATTTTATTCACTAACTCTGCACAAAACTTAAACGCATAAAAAAAATGATTACCCTAAAATGATTAATCGGGGCACAAAGCCACTAACACTTAAAAAGTTGACCAATTTTTTTTTTAAATTGTTTTCTTCTTACAAGGACTTTGTTTAATTATTCTTATTTTCTATGGTAGGATTTGGATTTTCAATCCTTTTAGTTCCTCTTCCAGTAACTTTACCTTGACGTACATTATTTTGCTTTTGTAAAGTAAGTAGGATTTTCAATCTGTGTGTATTTTACATTGAATTTATCTAAATCCGTGACCTCCCTCGCTAATTATGCGATTACAGCGACCATGAATTGAGTCAATAAAATTCAGGTATGCATATTATTTCACGCACAATAGCAGGGTAGTCATTTAAACTGTCGGTGTATATTGGTCAAGCCTTTTTTCTATTGTATGCGTTGTCCAGTATTATGCCAAGTATGTATCGTAAGTGCAGTTTAATAGTGGAAAAATTTTGTAAATTTTTTCATTAGATTATGTGACTTACGTATGTATTGTTGTTTGGTTGAAAGTAAGTTATCTTGAAATTAACTATGCAAGATTAGGTATTCCACCCCTAAGGTGGGATTAATAACACTACAATTACGGAATAAGTTATCTCATGCATTTTATCTCAATCAAATATGGGATTAATTGATCCTACCATTAAACCCAATATTAATTATCTCAAAACCCTTATACCAAACGAGCCCATACACTAATCATAGTGCTGACTGTACTCTACTACTTTCCATTTTTACCAAAGATTTTTGGAATTCCTGTAGAATATTATTGCAATGGTCAAATCATTGTTTTTATGTAGTCAACAATCTTACGCTCTTTATCATGGTTAGTATTAAAATATATTCTCTTAATAATATTTCATAGTAGGACCACTAAAATAGGTCTTATTTAACGGTAGCTTTACCAGCAATTTATCGCTAAATAAAAAGTCGTTGAAAGTAATTATTTTTGGTGCTAATAATATGAGCATTTACCTGCACTGTATATAACTGCCACTAAAGACGTTAACGCCATGCAATGACCTTAACATAAATGCCGTTAAATATTTTTGTGGAAATATTTATTTATGCTAAATATCTCTTTCGTTGTAATGGTAGCCAGTAGTAGCCACCGTATACCTAGCACGACATATGATAATATACAAACGGGCATCTATCGATTTTCTTTTGAAGATGTGTAGTATCTAGATATATGCTGTTAAAGAAGAGAGCAACACCAATCAAGTATAAAATCAATATAACAATAAACTAATAACATAACATATATATAACTAATATTAATGGGTTCGAATGAACCATAACTGATGATAGAACATCATAAGATGACTCAAACGATGCACTGACACCATTCAAAAGACAAAAACAACACGACTATGGACTGATAACATGACTCGAACGATACACACTAACACCATTCAAATGACAGAATCAACATGACAATGGACAGACAACATGACACAATAACTAAACTTGTAGGGTTCGGGCGAACCATAAGACAAGATGATAGGACTGACTCAAATTATAGGACATGACACACTGGGGATAACTCAAATGATACGATAAACCTAGATGCGCGCTTATTACTCATGAGCCTTCCACAATGCGCGACTTAGGAACGATAGTTGAACTAGTAGCGGACTGCGGAAGAAGTAGATCCACCAGCCCTAATTAGGAAAGGGTGCACCAACATTGGGTCCACGTGAAGAACTTGACCCATCACCACTAGTAGGAGACAAGGCACTTCCAAGGGAAAGAAATGGGAGTGGAGCATCACTCCCCATTTGTTGAAGTTCTGCCTCGAGTTCAACTTTTCGCTTTTGAGCTTCCAATGCCTCCTTCAATTGTTCAAGTTAGGAGAGGTTAAGTCCTTCAATAATCGGAGATTCGCACACACGATCGTAGGCTCCCCTCCCAGATTCAAGTAGGGATTCCCCTACAGCTCTCTCCTTCCGGAGAGACTCCTGCAAGTCCATGACCTCCTTATTGAGCCCACGTTGACTAGTGTTTCGATGAGCCATAATTAGGTGGTCATGGAGATCATCATCATTTGGTGGAGGGAGGTCCCTCCCTAGGAACCTATCCACCAGCGACTCCACTGAAGGGTGGCCAAAGAAGTAAACTTTGTTGGCCTTGCCTGGAGAAAATACCACAATGGCAATTTCAGCACCACATAGCGTACAAAGTTCACTAGCCTTTTTGAACAGGCCAGCACGACGCTTAGAGAAAGTAACTTGCATGTTACTCTCATTTTTCATTTTCACTATTTTGACCTTTTTTCGACCCTTGCTCAGTCTTGCCATGGCTAATGTAAAACTACTCAATATTTGTGAAACCAAGAAGTAGTAGTTGTGATTTTTTATCTCAACACCAAGAGCATTTATATTAGAAATTTCAATATTTTGTTTCACCTTTATAGGAAAATAAATTAAAATTACTTGGAGAGCCTATAAATTTATGTTTTTTCTTTTTTTGTAAAAGATTTGAATGGAACCAGCTTTCTCCTCTATTCTTTGTGTCGTTAGCGCTAATCAAATCCTTAATGAACATAATTCATAATTAGACAATATAGGTTTTTCTTAATTTGAATTATGACGTTCTACAAAAGTATTAAAAAGAAAACATTACATCATTAGTACGTATAATATTTTATTTAATCACTTTATTAATTTGAGTACACATTGAAGAGTAATAATAAAAAATAAAATATCAAATTATTACTTTAACATTTCTGAATTTTCAAATTTAATATTCGAGCTATCCCTGAAGGTTCTGACATTCGGTGTTCATCGAACGAGCAAAGATACATGACATTTTTCTTTCATATAAGTTTTATTCGTTCATCCACGATTATTACTTATTAGTTGATATGTACAATCACTTCAATTATTAGTTAACCATAAAATAAACATGGTTTGGTATTACAAGCACCGATTATGTGAATAAGTTTGTCTTTTCCTCGTGTGGATTGGAGTAAAAATACTGTAGTAGGGAAAGGTTGTATTTCTTCCAAACCTACTAAACACAATTGTTCATTCTGACATACTGCGATTAAAGAAGAAACTTTCTTATAAATTGAAAAATACATATTTAAAAGAAACAAAGGTTAATAACCTCTGAAATATATGAATGCATGTTTACGATTCAAAAAGAACTGATCATTTTGTTTACAAAGTTGATCACGTCTTTGAAAGCTTGCCAAGCTAGTTACCAGAAAATGGTGTCAACTTGTCGTCTAACGACTCCCAAGCACCGGTAAGCTTAGAATGCGAGATTGTTTGTAACTTGTTCATTAGCAAGTGAATTAAGATGGAGTTTAGTGAGTTAGGAATTACTTGATTAGTTGATTAAGAAGTAGTTAAACAACTAATGTGTTAGTTAGTTGGCTATGCAGTGATTAGTGATTAGTTAGGAAACAGTTAGAATAGAAGCTTCCAGAAGTTCTATATAAACAACACTATTGCATTGTAATGAACTAATTTTTTGGCCTCTTTACACTGAAATAATATCTCCCTTTCTCTTCTCTTCTTTGTTGAGCCCTAGCTCATTATCAATGAGAACTTAGATTGAACAATTGCACAGATTCTAACATGGTATCAGAGCTTTGAACCACAATTGTGCGTTCCACGGAAGAGATTTGTGAGATTACAAGCTCATTGACAGTTTTCAGTAATGAAGGTTGAAGTTCTACCATGGAAGCTTCAACATTGAACACTGTGAAGTTCGATCACAATCATCCCCTATTTTTACACCCTTCAGACACCACCAGAGCGCCCATTATTCCGATGCAGCTAACCGGTTTCGATAACTATTCGAAACGGAGTAGGGCTATGCGTATTCAGTTGCTTGGGAAAAACAAGTTGGGGATTGTTGATGGCACATTGAAAAAGGAGGATTTCGGAGCTGATTTTCGACGTCAATGGGACCGGTGCAATGCAATTGTTCAAGGATGGATAATGAGCTCAGTAACACAGGAATTGCACACAGGAATTGTCTACGCTACTAATGTACGAACTGTTTGGGAGGATTTGCATGAACGCTTTGAAAAGGTAAATGCATCACGAGTTTACCAGTTGCATAACGCCATAGCGACTACTATACAAGGAAATGAAAGTATACCTGGTTATTTTTCAAAACATCGCAATTTATGGGATGAATTTGCTAGTATAGTTCCTCCGTCTAGTGATTGCCCTAGATCAAGGGAGTTTAATAATCATGTTGAGAGACAAAAATTAATGCAGTTCCTAATGGGCTTGAATGAAATGTATAATCTGTAGAGGAGCTAGATTTTGATGACAGAACCTACTCCAAATCTCAACAAGGCATATGCTATGCTTGTTGAGCGACAGAGCCAACGACTTATTGGTAGTTCCACTATGCAAGGTGAAGGTGCATATTTAACGGCTCTGTTAGCAGCAAAAGGCTTAGGTTCTTGATTGTCAATTGGAGAAGGTTTTGTATCTAGAACTTTGACTAGAGAGAGTTCAGATATTGCAGCTCACATGGCTGGGAGAGAAATACATTACCAACATAACAAAGGATACTCTTTTAAGAAAGGTAGGAAGAATTGGAACAAAAAATGTGACTATTGTAAAATGCAAGGACATATGGTGGATGACTGCTTTAAGCTACATGGATACCCACCTGATTGGAAATCTAAGAAGAAGGTGACATGGAATACTACTTATAATGTTCAAGCTGAGGTCCCTATACCAAAACTGCATGATGGAACAAGAGAGAAGGGAAAAGCAATAGAGCCACTAATTTCCAGAGATTTACCAAGGGCTCCACAGTCGACAAGTGATCAACATGGACAGATTTTGCAGATGCTTGACCGAGATTCTCCTTAGACCAATATAATGGACAATATGGAAGGTATATCTTAAACTCCTAATACTAAATTAGAGATTTTAAGATGGATAATTGATAGTGGTGCTACAAACCACATGGCTCACAAGTTTAGACATAATGCATGATGTGCAAGTTGTTACAAATGAACAAAGTAGAAAAGTTTAATTACCTAATGGAGGGGTGACCTTAGTGTCATACACTGGCTGCTGTAGACTGTCAAATACAGGAGAAATACATGATGTGCTTTTTTCCCAGAATTTCAATACAATATCTTATCCGTATCCAAGGTTACCAGGGAAATGAACTATTTTGTGTCATTTTATCCTTGCTTCTGTTTGTTCCAGGACCTTACCACTGGGAAGATGATGAGGATTGGTAAAGAGGATACTGGATTTTGTCTTCTAGCTCGTCCTGGACCTTCCCCTAAAGAGGTTGTTGCTACTAAAATCTTGTCAGCGCAGGATATTCAAAATACTATTATGTTATGGCACAGGAGATTGGCTCATGCACCTATTCACTCAATAAAGGACATGCTTGGATTTAATCTTGAACATTGTAAATCAGTATTAATCACCTGTGAGATTTGTCCCTTAGCTAGACATACCAGACTCCCTTTTTCGAGTAGTTCTACTAGGTCTAGTAAAGTGTTTGATATGCTACATGTGGATATATGGGGACCTAATCACACTCAGACATTTGATGGTAACAATTTTTTTCTTACAATTGTTGATGATTGTTCAAGGACCATTTGGATTTTCTTGTTGAAATTCAAGACTGATGTCTTTCTTTCACTTAAACAGTTTTTTCGAATGGTGCTTACTCAATTTAATGTCATAGTTAAAGGTATAAGGACAGATAATGGGGGAGATTTTATCAATGAAAATTTGCAATCTTTACTTAAAGAATTGGCTATTATTCACTACAGAACTTGTGTACATACCCCTCAGCAAAATGGAGTAGCTAAGAGGAAGCACAAACACTTGCTTGAAGTGGCTAGTGCACTCCGGTTCCAGGGTCATATACCTTTCAAGTTTTGCGGTCATTGTATTCTTACTGCTGCTTATATTGTTAACAGAATTCCTTCTAGTGAACTTGCAGGGAAATCACCTTATGAGGTCTTTTTTTGGAAAAAAACCTTGTTTCTTCCATTTTAGAACATTCGGTTATTTATGTTTTGCTAACACACTACCTAGAACTTACCAGTTTGCTCCAAGAGCTGTAAGATCAGTTTTTATGGGATATTCTAATGTCACCAAAGGGTATGTTCTGTTTGATCTTGCTGCGTAGAAGTTTTTTGTTAATGGGGATGCACTATTTCAGGAAAACCAATTTCCCTTCAAGGTACCCTTACAGTGGATGATAATCTACAGATTTTATGTAACTCTCTCCATGTCCTTGTGATGATGATGATTTTTATGCTCCTAGCAACATCTCCGAAACACCTACTCTGGCTTCTTCATTACAAGTTGATCTCCCACTTTCTGATATTGTTCAAAATCCTTTACCATCTCTATCCCTACTAATTCTTCTACCCCTACTTTCAATCCATACAATCTACCAAATCTTAGACGATCAACAAGGCTCACTAAGCAACCTATTTGGTTATCATATTTTGTTTCCAAACCGTCATCTAGCAATGTTCTTTATCCTCTTGCTGACAGTGTGTCATATGCACATCTTTCTCCCTCTTATCAGAAGTATCTACATAGTTTTTCTGCAGTATAAGAACCTACCTCTTATCAAGAGGCTATCAAAGATCCGAGATGGTTGGAAGCTATGTACACTGAGTTAAATGATCTTAATGATAATCATACTTGGGACCTAGTTCCCCTTCCTAAGGGTAAAGCTCCTATTGGCTGCAGATGGGTCTTTAAAGTCATGTTAAAAGCTAATGGCGATATTGAGAGATTAAAAGCTCAATTAGTTGCTAAGGGCTTTAATCAGACAGCAGGTATTGATTTTCATGATACCTTTTCTCCAGTAGTTAAAATTGCAACAGTCAGGACAGTTCTCTGTTTGGTTGCACAACACAATTGGTTCATTCATCAGTTAGATGTGTACAATGCTTTTCTCCATGATGACTTGCATGATGAGGTGTATAAGCAGTTGCTTGAGGGTTTTCCAAGTCAGGGGGAGAATGGTATTGTATGTAGACTTGTCATTCCCTCTATGGTCTTAAGAAAACAAGTAGGCAGTGGAATTTGAAATTGAGTGAGTCACTAGTGCATTCTGGTTTTACTCAAAGCAGCCTTTATCATTCTTTATTCATAAAAAAACAAGGGTTAGACATAGTTGCAATCCTTGTGTATGTAGATGACATGCTTGTGACTGGTAATAGCTTGAGCCGCATTGAACATACTAAAGCTTCTCTTCAGAAAGCATTTAAAATCAAGGATCTTGGTAATTTAAAATTCTTTCTTGGCATGGAATTTAGTAGATCTGCCAAAGGTATTCTTATGAATCAAAGGAAGTATGCATTGTAAATTATCTCTGATTTAGGGTTAGGAAGTGCTAAACCAGCTATGACACCCCTTGAAATGAACATGAAGTTAACGACACTGGAGTTTGATCAAGTCACAGGAGAGTCAACAGATGAACCTTTTGAAAACAGAGAACAATATCAGAGGTTGATTGGCAAAATGTTGTATTTAACACTGACACGGCCAGGCATTGCATTCTCAGTCCAAACACTTAGTCAATTCCTTCAACAACCAAAAAGGTCGCATTGGGATGTAGCTATGAGAGTAATGAATTATCTGAAGAGAGAACAAGGACTTGGAATCTTGTTAAGCAGCAAGATATCAAACAAGCTAAATGTTTATTGTGATGCAGACTGGGCTTCATGTCCCAATACCAGAAGGTCAGTTTCATGCTTTTTAGTCATGGTGAATCACTATTATCTTGGAAGTCAAAGAAACAAAATGTCGTCTCTAGAAGTTCAGCAGAAGCTGAATACAGGAGCATAGCTAATGCTGTTTCAGAACTAGTATGGATCACTGCATTATTAAAGGAGCTGGGAAGTAAAATTGAGGAACCAATAACTGTGTTTAGTGACAGTAGAGCAGCATTACAGATAGCAGCCAATCCAGTGTTCCATGAGAGGACTAAACACATAGAGATTGACTACCAGTTTATCAGAAAAAAATACAAGAAGGAGTCTTGAAAATAAAACATGTGAGCTCAAGAGAACAACTTGCAGACATACTTACTAAGGGCCTACCTCGGTTCCAACATGAAAACTTAGTAGGCAAGCTTGGTGTGTTAAATGTCTTTGCATCCACCAGCTTGAGGGGGAGTAATGAGTTAGGAATTACTTGATTAAGAAGTAGTTAAACAACTAATGTGTTAGTTAGTTGGCTAAGCAGTGATTAGTGATTAGTTAGGAAACAGTTAGAATAGAAGCTTCGAGAAGTTCTATATAAACAACACTATTGCATTGTAATTAACTATTTTTTTGGCCTCTTTACACTGAAATAATATCTCACTCTCTCTTCTCTTCTCTGCTGATCCATAGCTCATTATCAATGACAACTTAGATTGAACAATTGCACAGATTCTAACAGAGTTTTATGATGCTCCTTATGACTAATAGGACCTAACTTCAACTTAGGGTATATTGCTAATTACTGTTCTTGATCTTTGTAGGTTGCTTTCAAGCTCAAATCATTTAAATTTTAAAATAAAATTACTATTTTTTTTGTTATTTATAGAGTGGTATTTTTCATCCCTATCAAATAAAGTAGAGGAGGAGAACTGGAAGAGAGAAAGAAAAAGAGCAAAGGAATGACAAGTCTAATGGGGGGAAATGACTGACACATTGACTACCTTCTATAGAAGAAAAAAATTCAAGTGGTCTAACCAATCCCTAGGGCGGAGCCCAACTAAAAGGCTCTAGACGAACTAACGGCAAGCTAAATAAAAAAAATCAGCTGGCCCTATGTGTAAAACCTTCTTAGGGGAGAGTCTTTCTTCAATGAGAATAAAGAAAGTTTTTGGACAACACAAGAAAGGAACTCGCCCTTTAATTTGACACCAAGGGTTAAGAGTTGATTGGTGGCGACGATGACTTGGTGAAGGGAATATATGAGAGAATGTTCTCAAATTGGGTTATGACCAACGGAAAACTTCTTGCAAGTTAAAATAATGGAGATATATTGTTATTTTGTGCTATTATCTTCCTCAATATGGTTTATTTGGTATATGAATTAATGTGAATTCATGGTCAACTTTAGTCGTTATAATAATTGCCGCTAAAATAGGTAATATTTACCGGTAATAACAAAAACCGCAATATATGACCGGTAGCTTAAGCGGCAATAATAATTATCGCTAAAAGTAATTACTTTTAGCTTAACAAATATAGATATTAACCGGCACTCGATATAAATATCATCAAAGACTTTATGACAATGAATGCAACATCGTTCACTCAAATGACGCTATATTTTTAGGGTAAATACATTTGACATATAATGCATATGTATTTTTAAGCAAAATATCAACACTGCATATGTATTTTTAGGATAAAAATCATTTTGATGTATAATCCATATGTATTTTAAGCAAAATATCAACACTACATATGTATATTTTGTAACTAAAATCTCACAATAAAATGTAGAACTACATAAAAAACTCAAATTTATCTTTAATTCAAATTCTCATTTATAATGATAATAAATGAACACATATTAAAATATATATTAGTTATGATCAAGGTGTATTTTTGAAATGCTTAATTTTAACACTGCATATGTATTTTTAGGGTAAATACATTTGATGTATAATGCATATGAATTTTTATGCAAAATATCAATACTGCATATGTATTTTATAACTAAAATCTCACAATACAAAGTAGAACTTCATAAAAAACACAAGTTTATATTTAATTCAAATTCGCATTTATATTGATAATAAATGAAAACATATTAAAAAATATATTAGATATGATCCAGATGTATTTTTGAAAATGCTTAATCTTAACACTGCATATGTATTTTTAGGATAAAAACTTTTGATTGATACTGCATACGTATTTTTAAGCATAATATGAACACTACATTTGTATTTTTTTTAACTAAATCTCACAGTAAAATATATAACTGCATAAAATACTCAAATTAAATTTTAATTCAAATCAAAATTAGACCCAATTCAAATCAGAATTAATTTCATTCAGTTAAAAAATAAGTACTATTATAACCTACAATTAGAACCACTTCAAACATAAAAATTAGTTTGTACAATCAGAACCTACATTCATACACCAGTTTCTCTAACTGTACAAAGTTAAATCCATCAATCATCTTACATCAAAAACTTCAGATACACTAGTTATTCTACTTTGCCTTGCAGGCCTCAAGGGTGCTTCGACACCACAATGAGCATTTGCTTCTTGTTTTCGGATCCCATAGTCCCTCAAAAGTGCAGCATATCTTGTACGGAAGTGCGTTGGGGTCAAACTCAATCGCAATAAATTTGTGACCATAAGAAAGACACTCTGCATATGTAACCATAAATAGACCACAATCCCTACAAAAACAAGGAAAAAATATTTATTTATAAGTAAAATATATTTTGTACAAACATTCAATTTTGGTATATGTAAATTAAAAACTTACAAGCTTCCACTCGGTTGTTGAACAAATTCTCTTCAAATGTCACATCAAACAGATCTGAGTAATCTTTGTCTTTGTATCTTGAATGATTTTGAAGATCAATTCCTTTCTTATTGTAGAAATCACAAGCTTGGAGACAAAAAGGGATAATCTCAGCTAATTTCTTGATCTGAGCAAGAACAGTCGGATATGAAAAAAATTCATATAAACAAGCATATGTATTTTAAGCAGACAAAGAATGCAACCAATACTGAAAAATACATATCAATTCTACTAAAAATACATATAGCCAATAGACAGTTCATGAGTAGTTAACACAATACTTAACAGTACTTATTGGCCTATATCTTTAACTCACAACTTTGATAATATCTTTATTACCCTATTTAGAACAACACAATACTTAACAGTCCAAAAAATACATTTACAAACAAAAAAAATACCCCATCCTCACTATCTTCTTCAGAATCATCAGCAGAAGATTTCTGAACATCGTCTTCAATTTCTTCAACTTTCCTTTTCTTTTCGTACGGTTTTTAAATATTTTGCTCCTTCTTCAACCCCTTTTTTTTTTTCAAAATTTCACTGATCTTCACTGTGTTGTTGCGAAACTTCGACCTAATCTCCTTCGATCTCCCAGATTTCTTCAACTGTATAGGATTTACAACAACTTTAACTAAATCTTCATGAGTTAACCCAAGACTAAAAGATTGTGCTTAATCAAACTCTACATTCATATTCCGTATACCATTATTTGTTGGTGTTTTTGCTGTATGTTCATCCATTAAAACATAAAACCCTTAAAATCTGATTTTCAGTTGAATTACAGTAGGAAAAAAAAAACTCCTAGCATGCAATATGCGATTAATAGTTATCTGAAATAGAGAAAGTAAATCATTATCACAGATCGTGCTAGAATCGTGCAAAAGGAATAAAATTTGAAGTAAGAGAGATCGTTAATGGCGAGAGAAAAGGAATAAAAAATTTAAATTGAGGAAAGAGAAATAAGAATGGCGTGAAAAGGGGATTTTAGCACAGTAACTTTCTTAGGGGGCAAAAAATAGGGGACCACTTAAAATAATGTTACAGATGCTACATAATGTAATTAGGATAAAGTGTTGCTATTTTTTATAATTTAATACTTAAGTATGCTACTATAGGTAGTTTTCCCTTTACTATTTTTACTCTAGAGAAAATTTAAAGAAACCATATCTTACACCCGACCCATGATAATTCTATAATTCTAAAATGATAAGCCTAAAAATTCATGGTGCTTTTCAAATTCATTATTTCACAAAAAGAAAATCTCCGGAGGTGGATTTACACTTTCCGAATTTTGGTGTTAAAAAGCACTTAAACTCCAGGACGAATTTATTTTTAATAAAGTTACTAACATTAGGTGTATGTGTATAGAAACTTAATTTCTTTTTTAAAAAAAAAAATAAAATAAACTCCATTTCCCCTCAATTCTAATAAAAGAAACCAAATGCACACACAACAAAGAAAGAACAAAAGAAATACTCGTAAGTAGGCAGTGGAACTGAATTGCTTCTTCGTTATTTTTTTGGTAAGTTTAAAAAATATCAACTGTTTGGCACAAAATTCATATTTCATAACCACACTTTATAATATTATTATTTATAATCGATGTATTTGATTCACATTTATTGTATTTGCATTACTTAATAATCTGTATGTATAAAAAACATAAATACATTAGTCACATTTTAAATTTTATATTTTTTTTATTTTCAAAAAATATGATTACATTAAATACAAGCCATGAATAATCACTACAAAAAAAACGTGTTTTAGCCACGTGCAAAACCGTGGCTATATGGTACCAAAATCGTAGCTAAATAGTTTAGCCACGGTTCATTAGCCACGGTTAAAGGTGGGACCAACAGGGCGTGGCGAGTTAATTAGTCACGGTTTTAACGTCCGTGGTAACATTTCATTAGCCACGGTTTTCAGGTACATTTAGCCACGGCCATTCCATGGGTAATTTGTTCAAATTTTGTGCTATCATATCAGTTTGCCACAGTTATAACCGTGGCAAAAATGCCTAGTTTTTAAGAAATATATATTTCTTTCATATAAATTAGCCACGGTTTTAACCGTGGCAAAAAAGTATCCAACTTTCTTAAAAAATATATATTTTTGCATAAATTTGCCATGATTTAATCATGACAAAAGTACCAGCTCTTTTTAAATATATATATATATATATATATATATATATGATAGTCTGATACTAATTTCTAAATAATGATAAACATTCACTTACACATTAACCATTATACACAAGATTGTTATTAATTGTAACATAATAATCAAAGTTCTGATATTGTTCAATATATTGGCACAAAAGATAAGGTCCAAACCTTAAATATTCATAAAAAATACCATAAATACTAATGTTAAAGAAACACCAAAATATACTAAAGCCTAAGATGATTACTGCTTGAGCTACCAAAATTCACATGACTATTTCTAGACATTCCAAAAGCTTTTGAAGGACAAACATTTCCACCTAAACCACGCACACGTCCAGAATGTTTAGATCCAAACACTTTTTCAATGGCGTCATTAGGATGAGCTAGTATCTTCAAAGGAACACCGTAACTGACAGCAAGTTCCTGATCTTTTGGTAGATGCTCCGATATATTATCCAACAAGCAAAATAGATAAATGATATATCCTCGTACCAATAAGACTTCTCTGTAATAGAATTGGGTATTAATTTAAGCAATTGTCCATTATATATAGAGACGTATTAATTCAAGCAATTGTCCATTAAATATAGAGACGCTTCAACAACAACAAAAAATCTAGTATACTCCCACCAAGGGGGATCTGAGGTGGGTAAAATGTACGAAGTCCATACCGCTACCTCCGAAGAAGTAGGGAGGTTGTTTCCGATAGACCCCCGGCTCAAGATAAAGAATAGTCTTCAACTAGAACCGAGCTTATAATAAACTAATAACAATAATGTTGTCATAATTATACAGATATACCAGCAAGGAATTTAATCTCAGGAATGGACAAGAATGATTAAACAAATGATGTTCAAGCAGGAAATCAACAATTGATGTCGCTAATGTACAGTTTTGAGCATGTGCCACTTATACATGGTATCATACTATCATTTACTTGCATCATCCTTACTTCACATAGACAATTATAGAGTCACCTAATTAACTTCATCCTTGCCTTGTACACTACATAACTTTTAACCTTGAAGGAAGTTTGGAAAGTTTCCTTTATTCTTGACATACCAATAATTGTATAAGCAAGAGTTCTAACATATAAAATAAATATCCATCAAACAATAAATACGTCAGAGATAACAATCAGCCCACAACGGTATCTGTATATATGGAATGAATCAGTGAATGAGGTCATTTAGTTGAGATCTTAAGATCAGTGAATGAGCACTACTTTGGTATGATTTTTCAAACTTAAATTTGATTCTAATTATTGACTGCACCTCATAGGGATCTATCTATCTATCATACAACAGGATTTGACAGGACCTTTTCCTTAGTCTATTGGAAAATTGACAAAGCTATCAAATTTGTAAGTAAATGTGAATAAGCATTGAATATGAATTCACTTACAAGCTAATCTAATGATAATTTGCTGATCTTTTCTTAATTTCATGACAGTATCTTTGTTGGTTGTGGATTTTCTGGATCCTTAACCGACTCCATAGGAAATCTTACTCGACTGGTTTTTTTGTAATCATTCGGTGGTACTTTTTGTACCTTAATGCAAACTTTTTGTGCTACCAGATTTGGGTCCATCTCTAGACAGGCAATGCACTACTAAACAGAGAAACAGTTCACGAGGAGTTCAATCCATACTGCTTTTCTTGTGTTTATACATTATCATATCTGAATAGTTATGTTTACTAAATCTATCTGTCTTCCAATCGTCTTCTGTATACACTCTAAAACAACCCCATTCTGTATTATGCAGATCTTAGAACAGGGATACAGTGAAGTTCAACTCAAGGAATGTTCATTAGAATGAAGATTAAATACATCAGGCGTCACAATAATAAAAATTGATTGTACTAGAAATTGATACTGCATTTCCAGTACACAAGTTTATACTCCTTCTACATCAATTAAGTTGACTATGTTTATCAAATGACTGTTATTTGGTGGTTTTTGGAACAGTACACTATTCAAAGGGCAGCCCGGTAAACTAAAGCTCCCGCCATGAGGTAGAGAGGTTGTTCCCGATAGACCCTAGCTTAAGACTAAAACAGCTCCTTAATGATAACAAACAAACTATGAACAATAGAATAACCTGGATATAAGTGTTTGTTGAGTTTATAATTTGTAAATTCTTAGCTCCTGTAAGAGCTGAAATTCAGACAAATAAAACCATTAGTTGTTAAGTAAAATATGCCATCATCGACGGAGCATGTGATTTATCCACACACCAAAAAAAAAATGCAAATCACATGTTCAACCTACTCATGTACATTACACACTCCAAATTACAGAGCAGTAACTTCAGAGTACATTGCACACTCCAAATTACAGAGCAGTATCTATCTATTGATAGTTCTACACTGCAATAATCAGAAAAAACAAGGAACCAAATATACTTTGTTCTGGTGTTGAACATCAAGCATCTAGTTCATGCGGAGTTTAAATAAGTCATTCAAGCATAAAATGCTTAACATTGGCGAAAGGAATTGATCAAACAAAACCTTTGAGCTAAGCATCTGTAAGGGCCAAAACAGCCTAAAGAACTTTGCACATAGGTACAGTTTGGTATGTTATCTTCCGCAATGTGGCTTATTCTGTACATGAAGTAACGTGAATTCGTGGTCAACTTTAATCATTATAATAATTTCAACTAAAATAGGTCCGATTTATCGATAATAAGAAAACCCGCAAAATATGGTAGCTTTATCATTAATTTATCGCTAAATAAATGTCGTTGAAAGTAATTACTTTTAGCGCCAATAATATAAGCATTTACGAAACATTCAATATAAATGCCACTAAACACTTTAACAGCATTAAATGCAATGACCTTAACTTAAATGACATTAAATATTTTTGTTGTAATATTTATTGCCGCAAAATATCTCTTTTGTTGTAGTTGGTAGTCAGTAACCACCATATACCTAGCACGGCATATGATAATATACAAACAAGCATACAACGATTTTCTTTTGAGATTTGTAATATCCAGATACATGTTAAAGAAGAGAGCAACACCATTCAAGATTTCAAGGATAACAAATACATGTTAAATGTGAGAGAAGAGAGAAACACTATTTAAGGATAACATCAACATGACAATGGACAGATAACATAACACATATAATTAACATTACTGGGTTCAAATGAATCATAACCGATGATAAAATATTAAATAACGACTCAACCAACATACACTATCATCATGCAAACGATAAAATCAACATGACAATGGACTGGCAACATGGCACATAACTAAACTTATAGGGTTCGAATGAATCATAACAGATAATGAACATCATCGGATGACTCATATCAGATATTTGTTATAAAAAGTATTTTAGTGTTTTTTTTGTGATAATTGAACAAAATTAAATCATTATGTTTATGTTACAAAACATAATTATGTGCTTTTGGTACAATAAAAAAAGAATTTAGATTTTGTGCATTGTCAGTTTACAAAATATTTTACACTATCAGGTAAATTTGACTTTCTATTGCAGGTTATTTTTTTTATTTTTTTTTATGTAAATAGTTGGATAACCTGCAATAACAGATCAAGCTAACTGATAGTGCAAAATATGTTATTCACTAACTCTGCACAGAACTTAAACGCATAAAGAAAATGATTATCCTAAAATGATTAATCGGGGCACAAAGCCACTAACACTTAAAAAGTTGACCAATTTTTTTTTTTTAAATTGTTTTCTTCTTACAAGGACTTTGTTTCATTATTCTTATTTTTTATGGTAGGATTTGGATTTTCAATCCTTTTAGTTCCTCTTCCAGTAACTTTACCTTGACGTACATTATTTTGCTTTTTTAAAGTAAGTAGGATTTTCAATCTGTGTATATTTTACATTGAATTTATCTAAATCCGTGACCTCCCTCGCTAATTACGCGATTACAGCGACCATGAATTGAGTCAATAAAATTCAGGTATGCATCTTATTTCACGCACAATAGCAGGGTAGTCATTTAAACTTTCGGTGTATATTGGTCAAGCCTTTTTTCTATTGTATGCGTTGTCCGGTATTATGCCAAGTATGGATCGTAAGTGCAGTTTAATAGTGGAAAAATTTTGTAAATTTTTTCACTAGATTATGTGACTTACGTATGTATTGTTGTTTGGTTGAAAGTAAGTTATCTTGAAATTAACTATGCAAGATTAGGTATTCCACCCCTAAGGTGGGATTAATAACACTACAATTACGGAATAAGTTATCTCATGCATTTTATCTCAATCAAATATGGGATAAATTGATCCTACCATTAAACCCAATATTAATTATCTCTAATCCCTTATACCAAACGAGCCCATACACTAATCATAGTGCTGACTGTACTCTACTACTTTCCATTTTTACCATAGATTTTTGGAATTCCTGTAGAATATTATTGCAATGGTCAAATCATTGTTTTTATGTAGTCAACAATCTAATGCTCTATATCATGGTTAGTATTAAGATATATTCTCTTAATAATATTTCCTTAATAGGACCACTAAAATAGGTCTTATTTAACGGTAGCTTTACCAGCAATTTATCGCTAAATAAAAAGTCGTTGAAAGTAATTATTTTTGGTGCTAATAAAATGAGCATTTACCTGCACTTGATATAACTGCCACTAAAGACGTTAACGCCATGCAATGACCTTAACATAAATTCCGTTAAATATTTTTGTGGAAATATTTATTTACGTTAAATATCTCTTTCGTTGTAATGGTAGCCAGTAGTAGCCACCGTATACCTAGCACGACATATGATAATATACAAACGGGCATCTATCGATTTTCTTTTGAAGATGTGTAGTAGCTAGATATATGGTGTTAAAGAAGAGAGCAACACCAATCAAGTATAAAAGCAATATAACAATAAACTAATAACATAACATATATATATAACTAATATTAATGGGTTCGAATGAACCATAACTGATGATAGAACATCATAAGATGACTCAAACTACGCACTGACACCATTCAAATGAAAAAAAAACAGGACTATGGACTGATAACATGACTCGAATAACACACACTAACACCATTCAAATGATAAAATCAACATGAAAATGGACTGACAACATGACACAATAACTAAACTTGTAAGGTTTGAACGAACCATAAGATAGATGATAGGACTGACTCAAATTATAAGACATGACACACTGGGGATAACTCAAATGACTTGATAAACCTAGATGCGCGCTTATTACTCATGTGCCTTCCACAATGCGCGACTTAGGAACGATAGTTGAACTAGTAGGGAACTGCAGAAGAAGTAGATCCACCAGCCCTAATTAGGAAAGGGTGCACCAACATTGGGTACACGTGAAGAACTTGCCCCATCACCACTAGTAGGAGACAAGGCACTTCCAAGGGAGAGAAATGGGAGTGGAGCATCACTCCCCATTTGTTGAAGTTCTACCTCGAATTCAACTTTTCGCTTTTGAGCTTCCAATGCCTCCTTCAATTGTTCAAGTTGGGAGAGGCTAAGTCCTTCAATAATCGGAGATTCGCACACACGATCGTAGGCTCCCCTCCCAGATTCAAGTAGGGATTCCCCTACAGCTCTCTCCTTTCGGAGAGACTCCTGCAAGTCCATGACCTCCTTATTGAACCCACGTTGACCAGTGTTTCGATGAGCCATGATTAGGTGGTCATGGAGAGTATCATCATTTGGTGGAGGGAGGTACCTCCCTAGGAACCTATCCACTAGAGACTCCACTGAAGGGTGGCAAAAGGAGTAAACTTTGTTGGCCTTGCCTGGAGAAAATACCACAATGGCAATTTCAGCACCACATAGCGTACAAAGTTCACTAGCCTTTTTGAACAGGCCAGCACGACGCTTAGAGAAAGTAACTTTCATGTTACTCTCATTTTTCATTTTCACTATTTCGACCTTTTTTCGACCCTTGCTCAGTCTTGCCATGGCTAAATTAAAACTACTCAATATTTGTGAAACCAAGAAGTAGTAGTTCTGATTTTTTATCTCAACACCAAGAGCTTTAATACTTGAATTTTCAAATTTAATATTCGAGCTATCCCTGAAGGTTCTGACATTCGGTGTTCATCGAACGAGCACAGATACATGACATTTTTCTTTTATATAAGTTTTAATCCACGATTATTACTTATTAGTTGTTTTGAACAATCACTTCAATTATTTGTTAACCATAAAATTAAAATGGTTTGGTATTACAAACACCGATTATGTGAATAAGTTTGTCTTTTCCTCGTGCGGATTGTAGTAAAAATACTGTAGTAGGGAAAGGTTGTATTTCTCCCAAACCTACTAAAAACAATTGTTCATTCTGACATACTGCGATTAAAGAAGCAACTTTCTTATAAATTGAAAAATACATATTTAAAAGAAACAAAGGTTAATAACCTCTGAAATCAAATTATTTATGGTTTGTTAATATATGAATGCATGTTTATGATTCAAAAAGAACTGATCATTTTGTTTACAAAGTTGATCACGTCTTTGAAAGCTTGCCAAGCTAGTTACCAGAAAATGGTGTCAACTTGTCGTCTGACGACTCCCAAGCACCGGTAAGCTTAGAATGCGAGATTGTTTGTAACTTGTTCATTTGCAAGTGAATTAAGATGGAGTTTAATGAGTTAGGAATTACTTGATTAGTTGATTAAGAAGTAGTTAAACAACTAATGTGTTAGTTAGTTGGATATGCAGTGATTAGTGATTAGTTAGGAAACAGTTAGAATATAAGCTTTCAGAAGTTCTATATAAACAACACTATTGCATTGTAATGAACTAATTTTTTGGCCTCTTTACACTGAAATAATATCTCCCTTTCTCTTCTCTTCTCTGTTGAGCCCTAGCTCATTATCAATGACAGCTTAGATTGAACAATTGCACAGATTCTAACATGGTATCAGAGCTTTGAACCACGATTGTGCGTTCCACGGAAGAGATTTGTGAGATTACGAGCTCATTGACAGTTTTCAGTATCGAAGGTTGAAGTTATAACATGGAAGCTTCAACATTGAACACTGTGAAGTCCGATCACAATCATCCCCTGTTTTTACACCCTTCATACACCACCGGAGCACCCATTATTCCGATGCAACTAACCGGTTTCGATAACTATTCAATATGGAGTAGGACTATGCACATTCAGTTTCTTGGGAAAAACAAGTTGGGGATTGTTGATGGCACATTGAAAAAGGAGGATTTCGGAGCTGATTTTCGACGTCAATGGGACTGGTGCAATGCAATTGTTCTAGGATGGATAATGATCTCAGTAACACAGGAATTGCACACTGGAATTGTCTATGCTACTAATGCACGAACTATTTGGGAGGATTTGCATGAATGCTTTGACAAGGTAAATGCATCATGAGTTTACCAGTTGCATAAAGCCAAAGCGACTAATATACAAGGAAATGACAGTATACCTGGTTATTTTTCAAAACATCGCAATTTATGGGATGAATTTTCTTGTATAGTTCCTCCGTCTTGTGATTGCCCTAGATCAAGGGAGTTAAATAATCATGTTGAGAGACAAAAATTGATGCAGTTCCTAATGGGATTGAATGAAATGTATAATCTGTCGAGGAGCTAAATTTTGATGACTGAACCTACTCCAAATCTCAACAAGCCATATGCTATGCTTGTTGAGCGAGAGAGCCAACTACTTATTGGTAGTTCTACTATGCAAGATGAAGGTGCTTATTTAACGGCTCTGTTAGCAGCAAAAGGCTTAGGTTCTCGATTGTCTATTGGAGAAGGTTTTGTATCTAGAACTTTGACTAGAGAGAGTTCAGATATTGCAGCTCAAATGGCTGGGAGAGGAATGCATTATCAACATAACAAAGGAAATTCTTTTCAGGAAGGCAGAAGAATTGGAACAAAAAATATGACTATTGTAAAATGCAAGGACATGTGGTAGATGACTGCTTTAAGCTACATGGATACCCACCTGATTGGAAATCTAAGAAGAAGGTGACATGGAATACTGCTTATAATGTTCAAGCTGAGGTCCCTATACATCAAATGCATGATGGAACAAGAGAGAAGGGAAAAGAAATAGAGCCACTAATTTCCAGAGATTTACCAAGGGCTCCACAGCCGACAGGTGATCAACATGGATAGATTTTGCAGATGCTTGACCGAGATTCTACTCAGACCACTATGATGGCCAACATGGAAGGTATATCTCAAACTCCTAATACTAAATTAGAGAGTTTAAGATGGATAATTTATAGTGGTGCTACAAACCACATGGCTCACAAGTTTAGGCATAATGCATGATGTGCAAGTTGTTACAAATGAACAAAGTAGAAAAGTTTAATTACCTAATGGTGGGGTGAACTTAGTGTCACACATTGTCTTCTATAGACTGTCAAATATAGGAGAAATACATGATGTGCTTTTTGTCCCAGAATTTCA
Source organism: Capsicum pubescens (assembly GCA_030864215.1). Taxonomy (NCBI): domain Eukaryota; kingdom Viridiplantae; phylum Streptophyta; class Magnoliopsida; order Solanales; family Solanaceae; genus Capsicum; species Capsicum pubescens. Next base: position 267,560,205 of record CM061545.1, on the reverse strand, counting down.
ATACAATCTCTTATCGGTATCCAAGGTTACCAGGGAAATGAACTGTTTTGTGTCATTCTATCCTGGATTTTGTTTGTTCCAGGACCTTAACACTGGGAATATGATGAGTATTGGTAAAGAGGATACTGGTTTTTATCTTCTAGCTCATCCTGGACCTTCCCCTAAAGAGGTTGTTGCTACTAAAATCTTGTCAGCTCAGGATGTTCAAAATACTATCATGTTATGGCATAGGATATTGGCTCATGCACCTATTCACTCAATAAAGGACATGCTTGGATTTAATCTTGAACATTGTAAATCAATATTAAGAACCTGTGAGAGTTGTCCCTTAGCTAGACATACCAGACTCCTTTTTTTGAGTAGTTCTACTAGGTCTAGTAAAGTGTTTGATATGCTACATGTGGATATATGGGGACCTTATCGTACTCAGACATTTGATGGTAACAAATTTTTTCTTACAATTGTTGATGATTGCTCAAGGACCATTTGGATTTTCTTGTTGAAATTCAAGACAGATGTCTTTCTTTCACTTAAACAGTTTTTTCGAATGGTGCTTACTCAATTTAATATCATAGTTAAAGGTATAAGGACAGATAATGGGGAAGATTTTATCAATGAAAATTTGCAATCTTTACTTAAAGAGTTGGCTATTATTCATTACAGAACTTGTGTACATACCCCTCAGCAAAATTGAGTAGCTGAGAGGAAGCACATACACTTGCTTGAAGTGGCTAGAGCACTCCGGTTCCAGGGTCATATACCTCTCAAGTTTTGGGGTCATTGTATTCTTACTGCTGCTTATATTGTTAACAGACTCCTTCTAGTGAACTTGCAGGGAAATCACCTTATGAGGTCTTTTTTGGAAAGAAACCTTGTTTCTTCCATTTCAGAACATTCGGTTGTTTGTGTTTTTCTAACACACTACCTAGAACTTACAAGTTTGCTCCAAGGGCTGTAAGATCAGTTTTTATGGGATATTCTAATGTCTCCAAAGGGTATGTTCTTTCTGATCTTGCTGCGTAGAAGTTTTTTGTTAATGGGGATACGGTATTTCAAGAAAACCAATTTCCCTTCAAGGTACCCATACAGTGGATGATAATCTACAGATTTTATGTTACTCTCTCCAGGTTCTTGTGATGATGATGATTTTTATGCTCCTAGCAATATCTTCGAAACACCTACTCTGGCTTCCTCATTACCAGTTGATCTCCCGCCTTTTGATATTGGTCAAAATCCTTTACCATCTCTATCCCTATTGATCCTTCTACCTCTACTTTCAATCCATACAATCTACAAAATCTTAGACGATCAACAAGGATCACTAAGAAACCTATTTGGTTATCAGATTTTGTTTCTAAACCGTCATCTAGCAATGTCCTTTATCCTCTTGCTGACAGTGAGTCATATGCACATCTTTCTCTTTCTTATCAGAAGTATCTACATAGTTTTTCTGCAGTATAAGAACCTACCTCTTAACAAGAGGCTATCAAAGATCTGAGATGGTTGGAAGCTATGTACACTGAGTTAAAGGATCTTAATGATAATCATACTTGGAACTGATTCCCCTTCCCAAGGGTAAAGTTCCTATTGGTTGCAGATGGGTCTATAAAGTCAAGTTAAAAGCTAATGGCGATATTGAGATATTTAATGCTCAATTAGTTGCTAAGGGATTTAATCAGACAGCAGGTATTGATTTTCATGATACCTTTTCTCCAGTAGTTAAAATTGTTACAGTCAGGACAATTCTATTTTTGATGCACAACACAATTGGTTCATTCATCAGTTAGATGTGTACAATGCTTTTCTCCATGGTGACTTGCATGATGAGGTGTATAAGCAGTTTCTTGAGGGTTTTCCAAGTCATGGGGAGAATGGTATTGTATGTAGACTTGTCAAATCCCTCTATGGTCTTAAGAAAACAAATAGGCAGTGGAATTTGAAATTGAGTGAGTCACTAGTGCATTCTTGTTTTACTCAAAGAAGCCTTGATCATTCTTTATTCATAAAAAAACAAGGGTTAGACATAGTTGCAATCCTTGTGTATGTAGATGACATGCTTGTGACTGGTAATAGCTTGAGACTCATAGAAAATACTAAAGCTTCTCTTCAAAAAGCATTTAAAATCAAGGATCTTGGTAATTTAAAATTCTTTCTTGGCATGGAATTTAGTAGATCTGCCAAAGGTATTCTTATGAATCAAAGGAAGTATGCATTGGAAATTATCTCAGATTTAGGGTTAGGAAGTGCTAAACCAGCTATGACACCCCTTGAAATGAACATGAAGTTAACGACACTGGAGTTTGATCAAGTCACAGGAGAATCAACAGATGAACCTTTTGAAAACAGAGAGCAATATCAAAGGTTCATAGGCAAAATGTTGTATTTAACACTGACAAGGCCAGACATTGCATTCTCAGTCCAAGCAATTAGTCAATTCCTGCAACAACCAAAAAGGTTGCATAGGGATGCAGCTGTGAGAGTAATGAATAATGTGAAGAGAGAACAAGGACTTGGAATCTTGTTAAGCAGCAAGATATCAAACAAGCTAAATGTATATTGTGATGCAGACTGGGCTTCATGTCCCAATACCAGAAGGTTAGTTTCAGGATTTTTAGTCATGGTGAATCACTATTGTCGTGGAAGTCTAATGGGGGAAAATGACTGACACATTAACTACCTTCGATAGACGAAAAAAATTCAAGTGGTCTAACCAATCCCTAGGGCGGACCCCAACTGAAAGGCACTAGACGAACTAACGGCAAGCTAGATAAAAAAATCAGCTGGCCCTATGTGTAAAACCTTCTCGGGGGGAGAGTCTTTCTTCAATGAGAATAAAGAAAGTTTTTGGGAAAGACAAGAAAGGAACTCGCCCTTTAATTTGACACCAAGGGTTAAGAGTTGATTGTTGGCGACGATGACTTGGTGAAGGGAATATATGAGAGAATGTTCTCAAACTGGGTTACGACCAACGCAAAACTTCTTGCAAGCCAAAATAATGGAGATATATTGTTATTTTGTGATATTATCTTCCTCAATATGGTTTATTTGGTATAAGTATTAATGTGAATTCATGGTCAACTTTAGTCGTTATAATAATTGCCGCTAAAATAGGTATCATTTACTGGTAATAACAAAAGCCGCAATATATGACCGGTAGCTTTACCGGCAATAATAATTATCGCTAAAAGTAATTACTTTTAGCTTAAAAAATATAGATATTCACCGGCACTCGATATAAATATCATCAAAGACTTTATGACAATGAATGCAACATCGTTCACTCAAATGCCGCTATATTTTTAGGGTAAATACATTTGATGTATAATGCATATGTATTTTTAAGCAAAATATCAACACTGCATATGTATTTTTATGTTAAAAAACATTTTGATGTATAATCCATATGTATTTTTAAGCAAAATATCAACTCTACATATGTATCTTTTGTAACTAAAATCTCACAATAAAATGTAGAACTATATAAAAAACTCAAATTTATCTTTAATTCAAATTCTCATTTATAATGATAATAAATGAACACATATTAAAATATATATTAGTTATGATCAATGTGTATTTTTTAAATGCTTAATTTTAACACTGGATATGTATTTTTAGGGTAAATACATTTGATGTATAATGCATATGTATTTTTAAGCAAAACCCTCGCAGGCACCATAAGGCGATGGTGAGTGGAGAGAAATAAAGATGAGAGAGTCTTATTGGTGAAAAAACTCATGGGCACCGTAAGGCAATGGCGAGTTCAAGAGAAAAGTGAAAAGTGAAAAGAAAAAGATTTGTTGGCGAAAGTCTTTTAAGATGTCGTCAATTAAATGTGATGTATGAGTCCAATGGATTTGAAGAAGAGGCTCAGCGGCAAAGGATCGAACTCAACAACAAATGGGGAGTTTGGATAGGAAGATCAAGAAGCTTAATCCAAAATGCATGTCATACTCATTGGAGTTGGTTGTCATATTTAGATAAGTTTTCTTTTGGAATATGGGATATTGCCCTTTTCTTTCATTTACATATTCTAACTTTTTGTCTTTTTATGTCATTTATTAAAATTAAAGTCACCATCATTTATTTACATTTTTAAGTCAAGTCTGTGTCAAAACAAGCGAGAAACAATTTCAAATTTACTACCAGTCTTTCCAATTATATGAGGAAAAGCCAAGGACCGGCACATGAAACAAATATGATCGTAATTCAACACGAAACCAAAGGAAGTCTATCAACCAACTGGCTGTTGGATTCGTGGAAGCATTCAGATTTGGGAAAAGGGTGCACCTCAGAGGCATGGTAAAATGGAAACCAATTGTTCGAGTCAGAACTTATTTCCCTATATCTGGATCCGGGGAAATGATGCATAAAGACAGGGCAAGTGTCATCAATTTGGAACAAAGATGAAAGGAGTGAGTGCTGGGGCACATACCTGAGAAGCCAAGAGCTGCAAGCCACCACTAAGTTTTAACTGACAAATTTTATTTGTTGAAATAGGGGCAAATACGCTTCACTTAATTTAGCTACCATTGGAAATGCACATCCGTGAGATTTTACTTTCAGTTCAGGACCCTCCTGAAAAATGGGATTTTACTTTTTGTTCAGGACCCTCCTGAAAAATGGGATTTTACTTTCTGTTCAGGACCCTCCTGAAAAATGGGATTTTACCTTCAGTTCAGGACCCTCCTGAAAAATGGGATTTTACTTTATGTTCAGGACACTCCAGAAAAATGGGATTTTACTTTTTGTTCAGGACCCTCCTAAAAAATGGGATTTTACTTTCTGTTCAGGACCCTCCTGAAAAATGAGATTTTACTTTCAGTTCAGGACCCTCCTGAAAAATGGGATTTTACCTTCAGTGCAGGACCCTTCTGAAAATGGGATTTTACTTTATGTTCAGGACCCTCCTGAAAAATGGGAATTTACTTTATGTTCAGGACCCTCCTGAAAAATGGGATTTTACTTTATGTTCAGGACCCTCCTAAAAACTGGGACCACGCTCTCAAATGAAATACTACTTTACTATAATTTTTGTTTGGGACAATTTTCGTTCTAGTTTATATTTGGATTTCAGGAGCCCGCCTTAAGAACAGGGTGATGAAATAGCAAGTCAGGAGCCCGCCTGGAGAACAAAGTTGAAGAAATGAAAAGTCAAGCAATAAAGTGATGAAATTTCAAGTCAGAAGCCCGCCCGAAGCACAGGGCAACTAACTGAAAAGTCAAGCAACAAAGTGAAGAAATTGAAAAGCAAGAAACCCATTAAAGAAATAGCAAGTCAGGAGCCCGCCTGAAGAATAGGGTGATGAAACTCAAGTCAAGAGTCCAAAAGAAGCTGCATAGATAGAATTTTGTAATTTCATTTATGTTTTTAACTTGTAATTTTCATTTATTTTTTTTGATGTAATAACAGAGCCGCGGACTGGAACGTCGACGGAACCTCACTCGACTCTCCAACTTGGCATAGTCCTTCTCTTTCCAATCCGTTGAAATATCCATGACTTGTTTCTCTCATAACTTGGGTAGGTAGGATGTCTTAAGTGAAAACCCGTATTGTCCTTCTTCCTTCTGTTTCTTTGAATGATGGTCGGGTCAAAATTTGGTCTCGTTGTCTACTTCTTTGTCTGAAAACATTTCATGTTTAAATTCAAAGGGGGCATGATGTAGACACCTAATTTCGCCCCCCCCCCCGATATCTTTTACCCATTTTTCACTTTATTCTATCTTGTACCCTCATCTACGTGATAACCCCTCCATAAAAATACAAAAAAGAAATAAACTCTAAAAAAAACCCTAACAAACCCAATCCCCTATTATTCTTGTGATAACTAATTAACAACCTTGCCTATTAAATTAGGACACCTAACCACCTACCCCACTACCCCACCCCCTCTAATTTTTATTTCCTTTTAACCAACACACTAACAAATAAAAAGGGCCCACAGATTTGGCCATTTTTATCAATACATAAAGGGGGGACAGTGCACGCATAGAAGGGGTCCATTTTTTCTTCTTCACAACATCGACATCAGAGAAGAGACCACTCCTCCATTTTTTTCTTTATTTTTTTCATTCGATTAACACACGCACAAACATATCCGCACACACCACTACTCTATCAGCTTCCATTTTTTTTAACAACAACACCATCAATACATTACAGCAACAAGCATCCTTCACACACTACACACTCACGCACAGATAAAATCAAGGGAGAGAGAGAGATTTAAAATCGAGAGGGAGAGAGTTAAAAATATGAATAAATATGGTTTGAGAGATCCGGCCGTCTTTAGATTTCCAGTGAAAATTTTGCCGGATTTGGTTTTTCAGCTCGTCGGTCTAGTCCCAAGGTCGCTGGAATCAGTGTGGTTCGGCAGATTCAGGCGTCGTCTGTCCAAAAACTGTCTCCCTCGCTGCGGAAATACAGAAAAGCGACCAAATTAGAAGATTTCGGAGATATTTCGGATACGGGTTTCTCAATTTTTTGCAATTTTAGTCTCGGGTTGCTCGTTAATTCTCTTTGCTTAGGATTCAAAGTTGTCCGGGTCGTTATCTCTTTATATTGAATTGGAGTTTGGTTTGTGGTCGTAGTTTTCTAGTCGGGGTTCCAAGTCTGGGCTTCTTTAATTCTTTATTATCAACGAATGTTTATCGGAAGGTGGTCTTGTGATCGACTTGAGTTTAAAGTTCTGGAATCTTCTTCGTCCCCACTGATTTTGAAGTAGACCTGGCCGAGAAACAGTGAGGATCGCTGGAGTTTTTGGTCCATCTCTTTCTGTCTCGTCTGAGCTCACCGAAGCTCAAGCTACGTCGGTTTTCGACCTTCTGTCGTATTGATTGGGGTTTTGGGTTCGTCTATTCTCACATCGTCCGGGTAGTACATTCTTGATACTGAGTGGATTGTGCTACTGTGGAGGTTTCCATTCGAAGATTCCTGTCCCGGGTTTCTTTATTATCGCCAAAACATTCTATCGAGGTCCATTTCTTAACTCATTTTTTTATATATATATTTGGTTGGTTGTTTGGATGGGTTGCGATTACGAGTGGGTGATTATGGTTTTGTTGGATTTTGTTTACGTTGATGTTAAAATCATGATGCTTGGTTGTTTGGTTTTGGTGGTTTGAGGAATAAATTTGATCATGTTCTAATGGATTGATAGAAAGGAAGTTGGGGTGGAATTGAAAAATTGACAGAAAGGATAGATTCGGTTTAATTTTGATTTATTGTTGGCATGAATCATGATAGATTTATGATGGGTTGAAATGGATAGGCAATATAGGTTCGGGTAGGCCAATTTTAGAACTTGTTGCTTTGGTTGAATGTTGGAAATTCGATGGAATATTTGAAATTTTGTTGAATAATTTGATTTTCTCGCACTAAAAATGTATTCATTCGGTCGGGGAATGCCCCAAAGTATCTGTATATATTTATTTACCGGGGAATGACCCGAGGTATCTTGTACCCGGAGGATGTCCGCGATGAAGGCCCGAGGCGTCGGGTTGAGCATTAGTCTAGAATTAATTTAGAATAGGATTTATTTTTACGTATTTTTCTATTTTTGGACTGTATAATTGGACTGGACTCTAAATTTTGGATTTTTTTTGTCTCATGTGTTTGATGGATTGTTTTTATGTGTATTTGTGTGGTTTATTCATTTGTAATGTCAAATTAGCCGATACGCTCTACTAAGCTACCGTGGTCGAAACACGGGATCGAGGGGTGCCTAACACCTTCCCCTCGGTAAATAGAATTCCTTAGCCAAAATCTCCGTTCGCAGATCAGTTTTATAGAGTCAAAAATCATTTTGAAAAAGGATTTTCCAATGGTTACTTGGCACACCGGATTATGCCAAGTGGCGACGCTGAATAAAAATGTAAATAGTCCTTTTTCGAAACAATTTTTTCATTTTTGTCACCTTAATAATAAAACCCTTTCAAACTTAAAATACATATATTTTTTGGAGAAAAAAAAGGGTGTGACAGCTATGGCGACTCTGCTGGGGAACTTGCTCAGAATTCGAGCTTGTTTTGGAGTCGTATCGGCTTTATTTGGCATTATGAGTGTATAAGCATTGTTTGTGATTTTTGTTTGTGTTATTGTTATCACATTTTGTGCTTTTTTCGTGCTCTTTGTTTATAGCATTTATCCTATGTGTTACCGCTTTTATATCTGGCATCATGTGTCTACCCCCGACCTTCTTTCTGCAACAAGTTCATAGTACACGTGTTGTACACGACCTCTAGTTGAGTCACCCTTATTTTAGGGGGGGAGCCGTCAGTGTTATGGAGTAGGCGGAAAGCAAAGCAGCCACTATCGACCATACGCTCCCCCGAATAGCCTTGTTAGTGAACCCCAACGTAGGTCAGCCTTTAGGTCACGCTTATTTGCATCATATTGAGACCTAGCGGGGCCCACTTGGTCCTTTGTAGGATACTCATCTCTAACGCATCCCTACATGCTAAATGTTGCATCTTTGAGGGTAATGGGGTCATTTGATGGACTGATTTGGTGAAAACATGTGTTAGAAGTAAGGTGCGTAGGCAAGAACTGTTGAAAAAAAATATATAGAAAAAAAAAGTGAAGTGAGTCGAAAAGAAGAAAAAAAAAGAAAAAAAAAAGTGTCGTAGTTTATTTTAGAGTTCTTTATGGCTTTTGTTCTTCACGATCCAAAAACTCAAAAAAAAAATTTTACGTTTTTGCATTCATCTTCTCAAAGTAGCGTAAGTTCAACAACAAAAAAAAAGACGAAAAAAAGGGTTTTGTTTGCCTTTTCTACTTATTTGTTAAAAACAAAATACCAAAAAGATTTTATTTTTTTTCATAATTGGGGGTGTCAGTCTTAGTTGAAATGTCTAGTTGAAAATCCAAAAAAAAGTTTTTATTCATTGTTTTTGGTTGTCTCTTAAGTTAGAGTCAATTTATTAGTTAATCATTAATTGTCCAATCTGGATGAACTACGCATACCTGATTCCCTTCCCTCGGGTTGGGATACGTAGGCAACCCTCGGTGGGTCCGGTAATCTTTGTGTTGGCCTTTGTCTTATTATTAGCCTAGGTCTCTCCCCCCGTAATCAAGAGTTGTTAGCTAAGTACACTGATTTCGCTCAGTACTTCTGTTCGGGAAATTGGAGTCATAAATGTGGTCTGTCTCATCGACATATGCTTGCGTCAAAAATCCCAAGGGTTGGGAATCTTCTACTCCTGTCGAATTTTTGAGATAACGTCTTATGTGTTATTACAGGATGGATTTTTTCACCAAGTCTAGAGTCTTGATAGTTGTCAAGGTGCCCAAAAAGTTAATCAAGTGGAGGGAAATGTTTAACTATGTTGATCAGCAGAAACTGATTAAAATATTAGGTGATCTTACGGAACTTCTGCATATTACCCCTTGTCCAGATTTAATAGAGGCTTTGTTGACCTTTAGGAATCCAAGTAGTTTGGTGTTCAGGTTTGGGGAATGTGAAATGACTCCTACTTTTGCAGAAATATCCGGTTTGTTGCATTTTCCCTATATCGAGAAGGATATGATCCGAGCAAGAAATCATACTGGAGTGAGATTTTTGCAGTCTTGTGGTTTAAAAAGTAAGGGTAAGCATTTGGGTTGTTTAAGTGATTCGTGGGTTTCTTTAGATTTTTTGTTCGCTAGATTCGGGCCCTCGGAAGGTTTTGATTGCTTTAGGGATGAATTTTATATGACTAAGGAGAAGTGGGAGAGAAAGCGTCTTGAAGTCTTCACCCTTCCTTTGTTAGGTATTTTAGTGTTTCCACTAGAAGAAAAACGTATTAATACCCGTTGGCAATCTGTGGTGATGGCTCTATTTCATAAGGATCAAAACAACAAGGGCATTAATCAAAAGGGCAGGTTCACTCTCATACCCATGATCTTAACAGAAATATATAAGGCTTTAACCGAAGTGAAGGAGGGGATGAGATTTTTTGTGGGCAGTAACCTGATATTGCAGTTATGGATGATAGAGCATTTGAATGCGCCTTCTTTAGTCAGACCAGATGTGGTAGATCGTTGTATTCCCAATCGAGTGAAAGTCATGGACCTCAGGTTGCGTTTGGATAAATTCTCTCTACCCGTGGGAGTCGACGCTTGGATTGAATTTCTTGAGTCAAGAACCGGGGATAACATTTTGTGGACTTGTTTGTGGCTTCGACCAAAGATAATCTTGTTTGGTTGTCAAATACAGCTCCTTCTAGTTATGTTAGGGCTTAATTTCACTAGACCATACAGTCCTTCTAGGGTAATGCGCCAGTTGGGTAGGCCGCAGGATGTACCACTAGTAGTGGATCTTCTAAAGGATGTAGAGTACTTCAAGGACCAAGACTTGGGTGAAACCAAATACGAGCAGTTCTGGAAGCATGCAACAAAGCTAGGTGTGGAAACTCGCAAAGAAAGTTTGGATAATCCAGGGTATACTCAGGGATATGGGGTCTGGTTTTAATCTGTCCCTCGGGGTATCAGTCAACCCTTACCAGCGTAGCTTAGAGGGAGAATATAGGAAGAATGCATAGTTGATGACCATCAGGATGAAAGTGCGAGGTCCAAAGTGGAGACACTGAGAGTTCAGTTAGCAGATTTTTTCAAGACGGTAGAAAGGTGTCAGAATAATCTTTCCAAGTGCACTCCTCATGAGGCAAGAATACGGGCCCGAAGCTTCTTCCCTAGTATCATGGTGTCTTTATAGGATATGCTACAAAGTTTTAATGGGAGAAAGAGAAATTCACAGGCAGGTCCATCTCAGCCAGGGTCATCACGCAGATCACCATTCTGAAAGAGCATTTCTTATCTTTATTCAGTTTGGAGTCTTTTATGTTTCTGTCATTGTAGGTTAGTGTCTGTGTTAAGACGGAGTCAAGTTGTTTTTGATATTCGGTTCTTTATTGCACGCATGTCGTTAGGGGTTTAGAATGTTGTTTTGTATTTGTTGTTTAGTTTTTAATTGGTCCTAAATTCGTTGTATGTTTTGCTGTCTGTCATTGAAATGTTAGGACGTTACGTCTTTATTTTGTTTACTTGTTTTCTTTTTTCGTGAAAAAAAAACCTTCAACTGTGTGATGTTTATGCATAAGCTGCCCGAACTACGCAAGATCTGATTCATGTACAACATGATACGTAGGCAACCTACTTTTGGGTTCGATCTAATCATTTTGTTTCGTTGTTTTCCATTATTTTTCCTCTTTTAAAGAAAAAACAAAAGCCATAAAGAATGATAAAATAAAGGTAGATAACGAGAGAAGGGAAAAGAACAGAGATGGATACAAAAAAAATTAAATAATAATAATAATAAGTGTAGATAAAAATAAGTGTAGATAAAAATCGGGATGATGTTAAAATGACCTCGCTACCCTCAAAAGATGGTAGAAATGAACATGAATTTAGGACAATTTTACCAATGTGATTCCCATGCTTGTTGTGTGCCTCAATCCTAACGGATGTCGTCTTTGATGAGCATGTTCTTTCAGATAACAGTGGTAGGTTTGCAGCACTCTGGCTAGTCACCCATACTTCACTAGATCCAAAGCAAAGCTCGCCATGGCTAGTAGGGAGATTGAAAATTTGCTCATTGACACGGATCAGGATCACAGGGAAGAAAGTTCAAAACACAATGATGAGGTAGTAAGGCTCAGGAAACAATTGATAGATTTACACCTGGCATGGGCCAGCGGAATGCCTCCTCCTCCGCTTCCTGAAGGTCTTGGGAATATCTCTAATTGCCCACCACTCTCTCAGGCGCAATTCTCTACTCCTACTGAGTCACCTGAGCACGCGCCAGGACCCTCCTGAAAAATGGGATTTTACTTTTTGTTCAGGACCCTCCTGAAAAATGAGATTTTACCTTCAGTTCAGGACCCTCCTGAAAAATGGGATTTTACCTTCAGTTCAGGACCCTCCTGAAAAATGGGATTTTACTTTATGTTCAGGACACTCCTGAAAAATGGGATTTTACTTTCTGTTCAGGACCCTCATGAAAAATAGGATTTTACTTTCTGTTCAGGACCCTCCTGAAAAATGGGATTTTACTTTCTGTTCAGGACCCTCCTGAAAAATGGGATTTTACTTTCAGTTCAGGACCCTCCTGAAAAATGGGATTTTACCTTCAGTGCAGGACCCTCCTGAAAAATGGGATTTTACTTTATGTTCAGGACCCTCCTGAAAATGGGAATTTACTTTATATTCAGGACCCTCCTGAAAAATGGAATTTTACTTTATGTTCAGGACCCTCCTGAAAAATGGGATTTTACTTTATGTTCAGGAACCTCCTGAAAATTGGGACCACGCTTTCAAATGAAATACTACTTTACTATAATTTTTGTCTGGGACAATTTTCGTTCTAGTTTTAATTTTGGATTTCAGGAGCCCGCCTGAAGAACAGGGTGATGAAATAGCAAGTCAGGAGCCCACCTGGAGAACAGAGTTGAAGAAATGAAAAGTCAAGCAATAAAGTGATGAAATTGCAAGTCAGAAGCCCGCCCGAAGCACAGGGCAACTAACTGAAAAGTCAAGCAACAAAGTGAAGAAATTGAAAAGCAAGCAACCAATTAAAGAAATAGCAAGTCAGGAGCCCGCCTGAAGAATAGGGTGATGAAACTCAAGTCAAGAGTCCAAAAGAAGCTGCATAGATAGAATTTTGTAATTTCATTTATGTTTTTAACTTGTAATTTTCATTTTTTTTATGTAATAACAAAGCCGCGGACTGGAACCTCGACGGAACCTCACTCGACTCTCCAACTTGGCATAGTCCTTCTCTTTCCAATCCGTTGAAATACCCATGACTTGTTTCTCTCATAACTTGGGTAGGTAGGATGTCTTAAGTCAAAACCTGTATTGTCCTTCTTCCTTCTGTTTCTTTGAATGATGATCGGGTCAAAATTTGGTCTCGCTGTCTACTTCTTTGTCTGAAAACATTTCATGTTTACATTCAAAGGGGGCATGATGTAGACACCTAATTTCGTCCCCCCCCCCCAATACCTTTTATCCATTTTCAATTTATTCTATCCCGTACCCTCATCTTTATGATAACCCCTCCTTAAAAATACAAAAAAAAAATAAACAACTCTAAACAAACCCCTAACAAACCCAATCCCCAATTATTCTTGTGATAACTAATTAACAACCTTGCCTATTAAATTAGGACACCTAACCACCTACCCCACTGCCCCACCCCCTCAAATTTTTATTCCCTTTTAACCAACACACTAATAAATAAAAAGGGCCCACAGATTTGACCATTCTTATCAATACATAAAGGGGGGACAATGCACGCATAGAAGGGGTCCATTTTTTCTTCTTCACAACATCGACATCAGAGAAGAGACCACTCTTCCATTTTTTTTTCTTTATTTTTCTCATTCGATCAACACACGCACAAACATATCCGCACACACCACTACTCTATCAGCTTCCATTTTTTTTAACAACAACACCATCAATACATTACAGCAACAGGCATCCTTCACACACTACACACTTACGCACACATAGAATCAATGGAGAGAGAGAGATTTAAAATCGATAGGGAGAGAGTTAAAAACGTGAATGAAGATGGTTTGAGAGATCTGGCCGTCTTTAGATTTCCGGTGAAAATTTCGCCGGATTTGACTTTTCAGCTTGTCGGTCTAGTCCTAAGGTCGTTGGAAAAAGTGTGGTTCGGCAGATTCAGGCGTCGTCTATCCAAAAACATTCTCCCTCGCCGCGGAAATACGGACAAGCGACAAAATTAGTCAATTTCAGAGAGATTTCGGATACGGGTTTCTCAATTTTTCGCAATTTCAGTATCGGGTTTCTCGTTAATTCTCTTTGATTAGTATTCAAAGCTGTCCGGGTCGTTATCTCTCGATATTGAGTTGGACATTGGTTTGTGGTCGTAGTTTTCTAGTCGGGATTCCAAGTCTGGGCTTCTTTAATTCTTTATTATCAACGAAAGTTTATCGGAAGGTGGTCTTGTGATCGACTTGAGTTTAAAGTTCCAGAATCTTCTTCGTCCCCACTGATTTCGAAGTAGACCCGGCCGAGAAACAGTGAGGATCGCTGGAACTTTTGGTCCGTCTCTTTCTGTCTCGTCTGAGCTCACCGGAGCTCAAGCTACGTCAGTTTTTGACCTTCTGTCGTATTGATCGGGGTTTTGGGTTCGTCTATTCTCACGCCGTCCGGGTAGTACATTCTTGATACTGAGTGGATTGTGCTACTTTGGAGGTTTCCGTTCGAGGATTCCTGTCCCGGGTTTCTTTATTATCGCCAAAACATTCTATCGAGGTCCATTTCTTAACTCCTTTTTTTTATATATATATTTGGTTGGTTGTTTGTATGGGTTGCGATTACGAGTGGTGTGATTATGGTTTTGTTGGATTTTGTTTATGTTGATGTTATGATCATGATGCTCGGTTGTTTGGTTTTGGTGGTTTGAGGAATAAATTTGATCATGTTCTAATGGATTGATAGAAAGGAAGTTGGGGTGGAATTGAAAAATTGACAAAAAGGATAGATTCGGTTTAATTTTGATTTATTGTTGGCATGAATCGGGATAGATTTACGATGGGTTGAAATGGATAGGCACTATAGGTTCGGGTAGGCCAATTTTAGATCTTGTTGCTTTGGTTGAATGTTGGAAATTCGATGAAATATTTGAAATTTTGTTGAATAATTTGATTTTCTCGCACTAAAAACGTATTCATTCGGTCGGGGAATGCCCCAAAGTATCTGTATATATTTATTTACCGGGGAATGCCCCAAGGTATCTTGTACCCGGAGGATGTCCGTGATGAAGGCCCGAGGCGTCGAGTAGAGCATTAGTCTAGAATTAATTTAGAATAGGATTTATTTTTACGCATTTTTCTAATTTTGAACTGTATAATTGGACTGGACACTAACTTTTTGATTTGTTTTGTCTCATGTGTTTAATGGATTGTTTTTATGTGTTTTTTGTGTGGTTTATACATTTGTAATGTCAAATTAGACGATACGCTCTACTAAGCGACCGTGGTGGAACCACGGGATCGAGGGGTGCCTTACACCTTCCCCTCGGTCAACAGAATTCCTTAGCTGGAATCTCCGTTCGCAGATCAGTTTTACAGAGTCAAAAATCATTTTGAAAAAGGATTTTCCAATGGTGACTTGGCACACCGGATTATGCCAAGTGGCGACTCTGAATAAAAATGTAAATAGTCCTTTTTCGAAATAATTTTTTCATTTTTTTCACCTTAATAATAAAACCCTTTCAAACTTAAAATACATATCTTTTTTGGAGAAAAAAAAAAGGGGTGTGACATACCCTATTTAGAAACAAACAAAAAAATACCCCATCCTCACTATCTTCTTCAGAATCATCAGCATAAGATTTCTGAACATCGTCTTCAATTTCTTCAACTTTCCTTTTCTTTTCGTACTGTTTTTAAATTTTTTGCTCCTTCTTCAACCCTTTTTTTTTTCAAAATTTCACTGATATTCACTGTGTCGTTGCGAAACTTTGACCTAATCTCCTTCGATCTCCCAGATTTCTTCAACTGTATAGGATTTAGAACAACTTTAACTAAATCTTCATGAGTTAACCCAAGACTAAAAGATTGTGCTTAATCAAACTCTACATTCATATTCCGTATACCGTTATTTGTTGGTATTTTTGTTGTATGTTCATCCATTAAAACATAAAACCCTTAAAATCTGATTTTCAGTTGAATTACAGTAGGAAAAAAAAAAAGAACCGCTAACATGCAAAATGCGATTAATAGTTACCTGAAATAGAGGAAGTAAATCATTATCACAGATCGTGCTAGAATCGTGCAAAAGGAATAAAATTTGAAGTGGGAGAGATCGTTAATGGCGAAAGAAAAGGAATAAAAATTTTAAATTAAGGAAAGAGAAATAAGAATGGCGTGAAAAGGGGATTTTAGCACAGTAACTTTCTTAGGGGGCAAAAAATAGGGGACCACTTAAAATAATGTTACAGATGCTACATAATGTAATTAGGATAAAGTGTTTCTATTTTTTGTAATTTAATACTTAAGTATGCTACTATAGGTAGTTTTCCCTTTACTATTTTTACTCTAGAGAAAATTTAAAGAAGACCATATCTTACACCCGACCCATGATAATTCTATAATTATAAAATGATAAGCCTAAAAATTCATGGTGCTTTTCAAATTCATTATTTCACAAAAAGAAAATCTCCGGAGGTGGATTTACACTTTCCGAATTTTGGTGTTAAAAAGAACTTAAACCCCAGGACGAATTTATTTTTAAAAAATTACTAACATTAGGTGTATGTATATAGAAACTTAATTTCTTTTTTTTTTTTTAAAACAAAATAAACTCCATTTCCCCTCAATTCTAATAAAAGAAACCAAATGCACACACAACAAAGAAAGAACAAAAGAAATACTCGTAAGTAGGCAGTGGAACTGAATTGCTTCTTCGTTATTTTTTTTGTAAGTTTCAAAAATAGCAACTGTTTGGCACAAAATTCATATTTCATAACCACACTTTATAATATTATTATTTATAATCGATGTATTTGATTCACATTTATTGTATTTGCATTACTTAGTAATCTGTATGTATAAAAAACATAAATACATTAGTCACATTTTAAATTTTATATTTTTTTTATTTTCAAAAAATATGATTACATTAAATACAAGCCATGAATAATCACTACAAAAAAAAACGTGTTTTAGCCACGTGCAAAACCGTGGCTATATGGTACCAAAATCGTAGCTAAATAGTTTAGCCACGGTTCATTAACCACGGTTAAAGGTGGGTCCAACAGGGGCGTGGCGAGTAAATTAGCCACAGTTTTAACGTCCGTGGTAACATTTCATTAGCCACGGTTTTCAGGTATATTTAGCCACGGCCATTCCATGGGTAATTTGTTCAAATTTTGTGCTATCATATCAGTTTGCCATAGTTATAACCGTGGCAAAAATGCCTAGTTTTTAAGAAATATATTTTTTTTTCATATAACCGTGGCAAAAAAGTATCCATCTTTTTAAAAAAATTTATATTTTTGCATAAATTTGCCATTATTTAATCGTGATAAAAGTGCCAGCTCTTTTTTTAAAAATATATGTATATATATATATATATATATATATATATATATATATATATATGATAGTCTGATACTAATTTCTAAATAATGATAGACATTCACTTACACATTAACCATTATACACAAGATTGATATTAATTGTAACATAATAATCAAAGTTCTGATATTGTTCAATATATTGGCACAAAAGATAAGGTCCAAAACTTAAATATTCATAAAAAATACCATAAATACTAATGTTAAAGAAACACCAAAATATACTAAAGCCTAACAAGATTACTGCTTGAGCTACCAAGATTCACATGACTATTTCTAGACATTCCAAAAGCTTTTGAAGGACAAACATTTCCACCAAAACCACGCACACGTCCAGAATATTTAGATCCAAACACTTTTTCAATGGCGTCATTAGGATGAGCTAGTATCTTCAAAGGAACACCGTAACTGATAGCAAGTTCCTGATCTTTAGGTAGATGCTCCTATATTTTATCCAACAAGCAAAATAGATAAATGAGATATCCTCGTACCAATAAGACTTCTCTGTAATAGAGTTGGGTATTAATTCAAACAATTGTCCATTATATATAGAGACGTATTAATTCAAGCAATAGTCCATTAAATATAGAAATGCTTCAACAACAACAAAAAATCTAGTATACTCCCACCAAGTGGGGTCTGGGGTGGGTAAAATGTACGCAGTCCATACCGCTACCTCCGATGAAGTAGAGAGGTTGTTTCCAATAGACCCCCGACTCAAGATAAAGAATAGTCTTCAACTAGAACCAAGCTTATAATAAACTAATAACAATAATATTGTCATAATTATACAGATATACCAGCAAGGAATTTAATCTCAGGAATGGTCAAGAATGATTAAACAAATGATGTTCAAGTAGGAAATCAACAATTGATGTCGCTAATGTACAGTTTTGAGCATGTTCTACTTATACACGGTATCATACTATCATTTACTTGCATCATCCTTACTTCACATAGACAATTTTAGATTCACCTAATTAACTTCATCCTTGCCTTGTACACTACATAACTTTTAACCTTGTAGGAAGTTTGGAAAGTTTCCTTTATTCTTGACATACCAATAATTTTATAAGCAAGAGTTCTAACATATAAAATAAATATCCATCAAACAATAAATACGTCAGAGATAACAATCAGCCCACAACGGTATCTGTATATATGGAATGAATCAGTGAATGAGGTCATCTAGTTAAAATCTTAAGATGAGTGAATGAGCACTACTTTGGTATGATTTTTCAAACTTAAATTCGATTCTAATTATTGACTGCACCTCATAGGGATCTATCTATCTATCATACAACAAGGATTTGACAGGACCTTTTCCTCAGTCTATTGGAAAACTGACAAAGCTATCAAATTTGTAAGTAAATGTGAATAAGCATTGAACTTGAATTCACTTACAAGCTAATCTCATGATAATTTGCTGATTTTTTCTTAATTTCGTGACAGTATCTTTGTTGGTTGTGGATTTTCTGGATCCTTAACCGACTCCATAGGAAATCTTACTCGACTGGTTTTTTTGTAATCATTCTGTGGTACTTTTTGTACCTTAATGCAAACTTTTTGTGCTACCAGATTTTGGTCCATCTCTAGACAGGCAATGCACTTCTAAACAGAGAAACAGTTCACGAGGAGTTCAATCCATACTGCTTTTCTTGTGTTTATACATTATCATATCTGAATAGTTATGTTTACTAAATCTATTTGTCTTCCAATCGTCTTCTGTATACAGTCTAAAACAACCCCATTCTGTATTATGTAGATCTTAGAACACGGATACAGTGAAGTTCAACTCAAGGAATGTTCATTAGAATGAAGATTAAATACACCAGGCGTCACAATAATAAAAATTGATTGTACTAAAAATTGATACTGCATTTCCAGTACACAAGTTTGTACTACTTTTACATAAATTAAGTTGACTATGTTTATCAAATGACAGTGTTATTTGGTGGTTTTTGGAACAATACACTATTCAAAGAGCAGCCCGGTAAACTAAACTCCCGCCATGAGGTAGAGAGGTTTTTCCCGATAGACCCCGGCTCAAGACAAAAACAGCTCATTAAGGATAACAAGCAAACTATGAACAGCAAAATAACCTGGATATAAGTGTTTGTTGAGTTTATAATTTGTAAATTCTTAGCTCCTGTAAGAGCTGAAATTCAGACAAATAAAACCATTAGTTGTTAAGTAAAATATGCCACCATCGACGGAGCATGTGATTTATCCACACACCGAAAAAAAAAATGCATATCACATGTTCAACCTACTCATGTACATTGCACACTCCAAATTACAGAGCAGTAACTTCTGAGTACATTGCACACTCCAAATTACAGAGCAGTATCTATATATTGATAGTTCAACACTGCAATAATCCGAAAAAACAAGGAACCAAATAAACTTTGTTCTGATCTTGAACATTAAGCATCTAGTTCATGCGGAGTTTAAATAAGTCGTTCAAGCATAAAATGCTTAACATTGGCGAAAGGAATTGATCAAACAAAACCTTTGAGCTAAGCATCTATAAGGGCCAAAACAGCCTAAAGAACTTTGCACATAGGTACAGTTTGGTATGTTATCTTCCGCAATGTGGCTTATTCAGTACATGAAGTAACGTGAATTCGTGGTCAACTTTAATCATTATAATAATTTCCAATAAAATAGGTCCAATTTATTGATAATTAGAAAACCCGCAAAATATGGTAGCTTTATCAATAATTTATCGCTAAATAAATGTCGTTGAAAGTAATTACTTTTAGCGCCAATAATATAAGCATTTACGAAACATCCAATATAAATGCCACTAAACACTTTAACAACATTAAATGCAATGACCTTAACTTAAACGGAATTAAATATTTTTGTTGTAATATTTATTGCCGCAAAATATCTCTTTTGTTGTAGTTGGTAGTCAGTAACCACCATATACCTAGCACGACATATGATAATATACAAACAGGCATACAACGATTTTCTTTTGAGATTTGTAATATCTAGATACATGTTAAAGAAGAAAGAAACACCATTCAAGATTTCAAGGATAACAAATACATGTTAAATGTTAGAGAAGAGAGCAACACTATTTAAGGATAACATCAACATGACAATGGACAGATAACATAACACATATAATTAACATTACTGGGTTCAAATGAATCATAACCGATGATAAAATATTAAATAACGACTCAAACAACACACACTAACATCATGCAAACGATAAAATCAACATGACAATGGACTGACAACATGGCACATAACTAAACTTATAGGGTTCGAATGAATCATAACAGATGATGAACATCATCGGATGACTCAAATTAGATATTTGTTATAAAAAGTATTTTTGTGTTTTTTTTTGTGATAATTGAACAAAATTAAATCATTATGTTTATGTTACAAAAGATAATTATGTGCTTTTGGTACAACAAAAAAATAATTTAGATTTTGTGCATTGTCAGTTGACAAAATATTTTACACTATCAGGTAAATTTGACTTTTGCAGGTTATTTAATTTTTTTTTATTTTTATGTAAATAGTTGGATAACCTGCAATAACAGATCAAGCTAATTGATAGTGCAAAATATTTTATTCACTAACTATGCACAGAACTTAAACGCATAAAAAAATGATTATCCTAAAATGATTAATCGGGGCACAAAGACAATAACACTTAAAAAGTTGACCAATTTTTTTAAATAAATTATTTTCTTCTTACAAGTACTTTGTTTAATTATTCTTATTTTTTATAGTAGGTTTTGGATTTTCAATCCTTTTAGTTCCTCTTCCAGTAACTTTACCTGGACGTACATTATTTTTCTTTTGTAAAGTAAGTAGGATTTTCAATCTGAGTGTATTTTACATTGAATTTATCTAAATCCGTGACCTCCCTTGCTAATTACGCAATTACAACAACCATGAATTGAGTCATTAAAATTCAGGTATGCATATTATTTCACGCACAATAGCAGGGTGGTCATTTTAACTGTCGGTGTATATTGGTCAAGCCTTTTTTCTATTGATGCATTGTCCAGTATTATGCCCAGTATGTATCGTAAGTGCAGTTTAATAGTGAAAAAATTTTGTAAATCTTTTCACTAGATTATGTGACTTACGTATGTATTGTTGTTTGGTTGAAAGTAAGTTATCTTGAAATTAACTATGCAAGATTAGGTATTCCACCCCTAAGGTGGGATTAATAACACTACAATTACGGAATAAGTTATCTCATGCATTTTATCTCAATCAAATATGGGATAAATTGATCCTACCATTAAACCCAATATTAATTATCTCTAATCCCTTATACCAAACGAGCCCATACACAAATCATAGTGCTGACTGTACTCTACTACTTTCCATTTTTACCATAGATTTTTGGAATTCCTGTAGAATATTATTGCAATGGTCAAATCATTGTTTTTATGTATTCAACAATCTAATTCTCTTTATCATGGTTAGTATTAAGATATATTCTCTTAATAATATTTCCTTAATACGACCACTAAAATAGGTCTTATTTAACGGTAGCTTTACCAGCAATTTATTGCTAAATAAAAAGTCATGGAAAGTAATTATTTTTGGCGCAATTTACCTGCACTTGATATAACTACCACTAAAGACATTAACGCCATGCAATGACCTTAACATAAATGCCGTTAAATATTTTTGTGGAAATATTTATTTACGCTAAATATCTCTTTCTTTGTAATGGTAGTCAGTAGTAGCCACCGTATACCTAGCACGACATATGATAATATACAAACGGGCATCTATCGATTTTCTTTTGAAGATGTGTAGTATCTAGATATATGTTGTTAAAGAAGAGAGCAACACCAATCAAGTATAAAATCAATATAACAATAAACTAATAACATAACATATATATATAACTAATATTAATGGGTTCGAATGAACCATAACTGATGATAGAACATCATAAGATGACTCAAACGACGCACTGACACCATTCAAACGACAAAAACAACATGACTATGGACTGATAACAAGACTCGAATGTCACACACTAACACCATTCAAATGAGAAAATCAACATTACAATGGACTGACAACATGACACAATAACTAAACTTGTAGGGTTCGAACGAACCATAAGACAGATGATAGGACTGACTCAAATTATAAGACATGACACACTGGGGATAACTCAAATGACACGATAAACCTAGATGCGCGCTTATTACTCATGCGCCTTCCACAATGCGCGACTTAGGAATGACAGTTGAACTAGTAGGGAACTGCAGAAGAAGTAGATCCACCAGCCCTAATTAGTAAAGGTTGCACCAACATTGGGTCCACGTGAAGAACTTGTCCCATCACCACTAGTAGGAGACAAGGCACTTCCAAGGGTGAGAAATGGGAGTGGAGCATTACTCCCCATTTGTTGAAGTTCTGCCTCGAATTCAACTTTTCGCTTTTGAGCTTCCAATGCCTCCTTCAATTGTTCAAGTTGGGAGAGGCTAAGCCCTTCAATAATCGTAGATTCGCACACACGATCGTAGGATCCCCTCCCAGATTCAAGTAGGGATTCCCCTACAACTCTCTCCTTCCGGAGAGACTCCTGCAAGTCCATGACATCCTTATTGAGCCCACGTTGACCAATGTTTCGATGAGCCATTATTAGGTGGTCATAGCGATCAACATCATTTGGTGGAGGGAGGTCCCTCCCTAGGAACCTATCCACCAGCGACTCCACTGAAGGGTGCCCAAAGGAGTAAACTTTGTTGGCCTTGCCTGGAGAAAATACCACAATGGCAATTTCAGCACCACATAGCGTACAAAGTTCACTAGCCTTTTTGAACAGGCCAGCACGACGCTTAGAGAAAGTAACTTGCATGTTACTCTCATTTTTCATTTTCACTATTTTGACCTTTTTTCGACCCATGCTCAGTCTTGGCATGGCTAAATTAAAACTACTCAATATTTGTGAAACCAAGAAGTAGTAGTTGTGATTTTTTATCTCAACACCAAGAGCTTTTATATTAGAAATTTCAATATTTTGTTTCACCTTTTTAGGAAAATAAATTAAAATTACTTGGAGAGCCTATAAATTTATGTTTTTTCTTTTTTTGTAAAAGATTTGAATGGAACCAGCTTTCGCCTCTATTCTTTGTGTCGTTAGCGCTAATCGAATCCTTAAAGACCATAATTCATAATTAGACAATATATGTTTTTCTTAATTTTAATTACGACGTTCTACAAAAGTATTAAAAAGAAAACATTACATCATTAGTACATATATATATAAGATAGTCTGATACTAATTTCTAAATAATGATAGACATTCACTTACACATTAATCATTATACACAAGATTGATATTAATTGTAACATAATTATCAAAGTTCTGATATTGTTCAATATATTGGCACAAAAAATAAGGTCCAAACCTTAAATATTCATAAAAAATACCATAAATACTAATGTTAAAGAAACACCAAAATATACTAAAGCCTAAGAAGATTACTGCTTGAGCTACCAAGATTCACTTAACTATTTCTAGACATTCCAAAAGCTTTTGAAGGACAAACATTTCCACCTAAACCACGCACACATCCAGAATGTTTAGATCCAAACACTTTTTCAATGGCGTCATTAGGAAGAGCTAGTATCTTCAAAGGAACACCGTAACTGATAGCAAGTTCCTGATCTTTAGGTAGATGCTCCGATATTTTATCCCACAAGCAAAATAGATAAATGAGATATCTTCGTACCAATAAGACTTCTCTGTAAAAGAGTTGGGTATTAATTCAAGCAACTGTCCATTATATATAGAGACATATTAATTCAAGCAATTGTCCATTAAATATACAGACGCTTCAACAACAACAAAAAATCTAGTATACTCCCACCAAGTGGGGTCTTGGGTGGGTAAAATGTACGCAGTCCATATCGCTACCTCCGAAGAAGTAGAGAGGTTGTTTCCGATAGACCACCGGCTCAAGATAAAGAATAGTCTTCAACTAGAACCGAGCATATAATAAACTAATAACAATAATGTTGTCATAATTATACAGATATACCAGCAAGGAATTTAATCTATGGAATGGACAAGAATGATTAAACAAATGATGTTCAAGCAGGCAATCAACAATTGATATAGCTAATGTACAGTTTTGAGCAGGTGCCACTTATACATGGTATCATACTAACATTTACTTGCATCATCCTTACTTCACATAGACAATTTTAGAGTCACCTAACTAACTTCATCCTTGCCTTGTACACTACATAACTTTTAACCTTGTCGGAAGTTTGGAAAGTTTCCTTTATTCTTGACATACCAATAATTGTATAAGCAAGAGTTATAACATATAAAGTAAATATCCATCAAACAATAAATACGTCAGAGATAACAATCAGCCCACAACGGTATCAGTATATATGGAATGAATCAGTGAATGAGGTCATCTAGTTAAGATCTTAAGATGAGTGAATGAGCACTACTTTGGTATGATTTTTCAAACTTAAATTCGATTCTAATTATTGACTGCACCTCATAGAGATCTATCTATCTATCATACAACAAGGATTTAACAGGACCTTTTCCTTAGTCTATTGGGAAATTGACAAAGCTATCAAATTTGTAAGTAAATGTGAATAAGCATTGAACATGAATTCACTTACAAGCTAATCTCATGATAATTTGTTGATCTTTTCTTAATTTCATAACAGTATCTTTGTTGGTTGTGGATTTTCTGGATCCTTAACCGACTCCATAGGAAATCTTACTCGACTGGTTTTTTTGTAATTATTCTGTGGTACTTTTTGTACCATAATGCAAACTTTTTGTGCTACCAGATTTTGGTCCATCTCTAGACAGGCAATGCACTTCTAAACAGAGAAACAGTTCACGAAGAGTTCAATCCATACTGCTTTTCTTGTGTTTATACATTATCATATCTGAATAGTTATGTTTACTAAATCTATCTGTCTTCCAATCGTCTTCTGTATACACTCTAAAACAACCCCATTCTGTATTATGCAGATCTTAGAACAGGGATACAGTGAAGTTCAACTCAAGGAATGTTCATTAGAATGAAGATTAAATACACCAGGCGTCACAATAATAAAAATTGATTGTACTAGAAATTGATACTGCATTTCCAGTACACAAGTTTATACTCCTTCTACATAAATTAAGTTGACTATGTTTATCAAATGACTGTGTTATTTTGTGGTTTTTGGAACAGTACACTATTCATAGGGCAGCCCGGTAAACTGATGTTCCCGCCATGAGGTAGAGAGGTTGTTCCCGATAGACCCCAGCTTAAGACAAAAACAGCTCATTAAGGATAAATAACAAACTATGAACAGCAGAATAACCTGGATATAAGTGTTTGTTGAGTTTATAATTTGTAAATTCTTTGCTCCTGTAAGAGTTGAAATTCAGACAAATAAAACCGTTAGTTGTTAAGTAAAATATGCCACCATCGACAGAGCATGCGATTTATCCACACTCCTAAAAAAAAATGCAAATCACATGTTCAACCTACTCATGTACATTGCACACTCCAAATTACAGAGCAGTAACTTCTGAGGACGATCTATCTATTGATAGTTCTACACTGCAATAATCAGAAAAAACAAGGAACCAAATATACTTTGTTCTGGTCTTGAACATCAAGCATCTAGTTTATGCGGAGTTTAAATAAGTCGTTCAAGTATAAAATGCTTAACATTGGCGAAAGGAATTGATCAAACAAAACCTTTGAGCTAAGAATCTGTAAGGGCCAAAACAGGCTAAAGAACTTTGCACATAGGTACAGTTTGGTATGTTATCTTCCGCAATGTGGCTTATTCAGTACATGAAGTAACGTGAATTCGTGGTCAACTTTAATCATTATAATAATTTCCACTAAAATAGGTCTGATTTATCGATAATAAGAAAACCCGCAAAATATGGTAGCTTTATCAGTAATTTATTGCTAAATAAATGTCGTTGACAGTAATTAATTTTAGCGCCAATAATATAAGCATTTACGAAACATCCAATATAAATGCCACTAAACACTTTAACAACGTTAAATG
This sequence comes from Capsicum pubescens, assembly GCA_030864215.1. Lineage (NCBI taxonomy): Eukaryota > Viridiplantae > Streptophyta > Magnoliopsida > Solanales > Solanaceae > Capsicum > Capsicum pubescens. The sequence continues at coordinate 267,534,058 of CM061545.1, read as the reverse complement.
CAATGACCTTAACTTAAATGGCATTAAATATTTTTGTTGTAATATTTATTGCCGCAAAATATCTCTTTTGTTGTAGTTGGTAGTCAGTAACCACCATATACCTAGCACGACATATGATAATATACAAACAAGCATACAACGATTTTCTTTTGAGATTTGTAATATCTAGATACATGTTAAAGAAGAGAGCAACACCATTCAAGATTTCAAGGATAACAAATACATGTTAAATGTTAGAGAAGAGAGCAACACTATTTAAGGATAACATCAACATGACAATGGATAGATAACATAACACATATAATTAACATTACTGGGTTCAAATGAATCATAACCGATGATAAAATATTAAATGACGACTCAAACACACTAACATCATGCAAACGATAAAATCAACATGACAACATGGAACATAACTAAACTTATAGGGTTCGAATGAATCATAACAGATGATGAACATCATCGGATGACTCAAATAATAAATTTGTTATAAAAAGTATTTTAGTGTTTTTTTTTGTGATAATTGAACAAAATTAAATCATTATGTTTATATTACAAAAGATAATTATGTGCTTTTGGTACAACAAAAAAAGAATTTAGATTTTGTGCATTGTCAGTTGACAAAATATTTAGTCATGGTGAAACACTATAGTCGTGGAAGTCGAAGAAACAAAATTTAGTCTCCAGAAGTTCAGCAGAAGCTGAATACAGGAGCATGGCTAATGCAGTTTAAGAACTAGTATGGATCACTGCATTATTAAAAGAGCTGGGAAGTAAAATTGAGGAACCAATAATTGTGTTTAGTGACAGTAGAGCAGCATTACAGATAGCAGCCAATCCAGTGTTCCATGAGAGGACTAAACACATAGAGATTGACCGCCACTTTATCAGACAAAAAATACAAGAAGGAGTCTTGAAAATAAAACATGTGAGCTCAAGAGAACAACTTGCAGACATACTTACTAAGGTCTTACCTCGGTTGCAACATGAAAACTTAGTAGGCAAGCTTGGTGTGTTAAATGTCTTTGCACCCACCAGCTTGAGGGGGAGTAATGAGTTAGGAATTACTTGATTAAGAAGTAGTTAAACAACTAATGTGTTAGTTAGTTGGCTAAACAGTGATTAGTGATTAGTTAGGAAACAGTTAGAATAGAAGCTTCCAGAAGTTCTATATAAACAACACTATTGCATTGTAATGAACTAATTTTTTGGCCTCTTTACACTGAAATAATATCTCACTTTCTCTTCTCTTCTCTGCTGAGCCATAGCTCATTATCAATGACAGCTAAGATTGAACAATTGCACAGATTCTAACAGAGTTTTTTTCTACTCCTTATGACTAATAGGACCTAACTTCAACTTGGGGTATATTGCTAATTACTGTTCTTGATCTGTGTAGGTTGCTTCCAACCTCAAATCATTTAAATTTTAAAATAAAATTACTATTTTTTTTTGTTATTTATAGAGTGGTATTTTTCATCCCTATCAAATAAAGTAGAGGAGGAGAACTGGAAGAGAGAAAGAAAAAGAGCAAAGGAATGACAAGTCTAATGGGGAAAAATGACTGACACATTGACTACCTTCGATAGACAAAAAAAATTCAAGTGGTCTAACCAATCCCTAGGGCGGACCCCAACTGAAAGGCACTAGACGAACTAACGGCAAGCTAGATAAAAAAAATCAGTTGGCCCAATGTGTAAAACCTTCTCGGGGGGAGAGACTTTCTTCAATGAGAATAAAGAAAGTTTTTCAGCAAGTCAAGAAAGGAACTCGCCCTTTAATTTGACACCAAGGGTTAAGAGTTGATTGTTGGCGACGATGACTTAGTGAAGGGAATATTCGAGAGAATGTTCTCAAACTGGGTAACGACCAACGCAAAACTTCTTGCAAGCCAAAATAATGGAGATATATTGTTATTTTGTGCTATTATCTTCCTCAATATGGTTTATTTGGTATAATAATTAATGTGAATTCTTGGTCAACTTTAGTCGTTATAATAATTGCCGCTAAAATAGTTATCATTTACCGGTAATAACAAAAGCCGCAATATATGACCGGTAGCTTTACTGAAAATAATAATTATCGCTAAAAGTAATTACTTTTAGCTTAAAAAATATAGATATTCACCGGCACTAGATATAAATATCATCAAAGACTTTATGACAATGAATGCAACATCGTTCACTCAAACGCCGCTATATTTTTAAGGTAAATACATTTGTTGTATAATGCATATGTATTTTTAAGCAAAATATCAACACTGCATATATATTTTTATGCTAAAAAACATTTTGATGTATAATCCATATGTATTTTTAAGCAAAATATCAACACTACATATGTATCTTTTGTAACTAAAATCTCACAATAAAATGTAGAACTACATAAAAAACTCAAATTTATCTTTAATTCAAATTCTCATTTATAATGATAATAAATGAACACATATTAAAATATATATTAGTTATGATAAAGGTGTATTTTTGAAATGCTTAATTTTAACACTGCATATGTATTTTTAGGGTAAATACATTTGATGTATAATGCATATGTATTTTTAAGCAAAATATCAATACTGCATATGTATTTTATAACTAAAATCTCACAATACAAAGTAGAACTTCATAAAAAACACAAGTTTATATTTAATTCAAATTCGCATTTATAATGACAATAAATGAAAACATATTAAAAAATATATTAGATATGGGTCCAGATGTATTTTTTCAAATGCTTAATCTTAACACTGCATATATATTTTTAGGGTAAAAACTTTTGATTGATACTGCATACGTATTTTTAAGCATAATATGAACACTACATTTGTATTTTTTTTAACTAAATCTCACAGTAAAATATATAACTGCATAAAATACTCAAATTAAACTTTAATTCAAATCAAAATTAGACCCAATTCAAATCAGAATTAATTTCATTCAGTTAAAAAATAAGTACTATAATAACTTACAATTACAACCACTTCAAACATAAAAATTAGTTTGTACAATCAGAACCTACATTCATACACCAGTTTCTCTAACTGTACAAAGTAATAAATCCATCAATCATCATACATCAAAAACTTCAGTAACACTAGTTATTCTACTTTGCCTTGCAGGCCTCAAGGATGCTTCGACACCACTATGAGCATTTGCTTCTTGTTTTCGGATCCCATAGTCCCACAAAAGTGCAGCATATCTTGTACGGAAGTGCGTTGGGGTCGAACTCAATCGCAATAACTTTGTGACCATAAGAAAGGCACTCTGCATATGTAACCATAAAGAGACCACAATCCCTACAAAAACAAGGAAAAAAATATTTACTTATAAGTAAAATATATTTTGTACAAACATTCAATTTTGGTATATGTAAATTAAAAGCTTACAAGCTTCCACTCGGTTGTTGAGGCAAATTCTCATCAAATATCACATCAAATAGATCTGAGTAATCTTTGTCTTTTTATCTTGAATGATTTTGAAGATCAATTCCTTTCTTATTGGAGAAATCACAAGCTTGGAGACACAAAGGGATAATCTCTGCTAATTTCTTGATCTGAGCAAGAACAGTCGGATAAGAAACAAATTCATATAAACAAGCATATGTATTTTAAGCAGACAAAAAATGCAATCAATACTGAAAAATACATATCAATTCTACTAAAAATACATATAGCCAATAGACAGTTCATGAGTAGTTAACACAATACTTAACAGTACTTATTGGCCTATATCTTTAACTCACAACTTTGATAATATCTTTATTACCCTATTTAGAACAACACAATACTTAACAGTTAAAAAAATACATTTACCATCAAAAAAATACCCCATCCTCACTATCTTCTTCAGAATCATCAGCATAAGATTTCTGAACATCGTCTTCAATTTCTTCAACTTTCCTTTTCTTTTCGTACCGTTTTTAAATTTTTTTCTCATTTTTCAACCCTTTTTTTTAAAACAATTTCACTGATCTTCACTGTGTCGTTGCGAAACTTCAACCTAATCTCCTTCGATCTCCCAGATTTCTTCAACTGTATAGGATTTACAACAACTTTAACTAAATCTTCATGAGTTAAACCAAGACTAAAAGTTTGTGCTTAATCAAAATCTACATTCATATTACATATACTGTTATTTGTTGGTGTTTTTGTTGTATGTTCATCCATTAAAACATAAAACCCTTAAAATTTGATTTTCAGTTGAATTACAGTAGGAAAAAAAAAAAAGAACCGCTAACATGCAATATGCGATTAATAGTTACCTGAAATAGAGGAAGTAAATCATTATCACAGATCATGCTAGAATCGTGCAAAAGGAATAAAATTTGAAGTGGGAATAAAATTCTTAGCTCCTGTAAGAGCTGAAATTCAGACAAATAAAACTATTAGTTGTTAAGTAAAATATGCCACCATCGACGGAGCATGTGATTTATCCATACACCAAAAAAAAAATATGCAAATCACATGTTCAACCTACTCATGTACATTGCACACTCCAAATTACAGAGCAGTAACTAATGAGGACGATCTATCTATTGATAGTTCTACACTGCAATAATCAGAAAAAACAAGGAACCAAATATACTTTATTCTGGTCTTGAACATCAAGCATCTAGTTCATGCAGGGTTTAAATAAGTCGTTCAAGCATTAAATGCTTAACATTGGCGAAAGGAATTGATCAAACAAAACCTTTGAGCTAAGCATCTGTAAGGGCCGAAAAAACCAAAAGAACTTTGCACATAGGTACAGTTTGGTATGTTATCTTCCGCAATGTTGCTTATTCAGTACATGAAGTAACGTGAATTCGTGGTCAACTTTAATCATTATAATAATTTCCACTAAAATAGGTCCGATTTATAGATAATAAGAAAACCCGCAAAATATGGTAGCTTTATCAGTAATTTATCGGTAAATAAATGTCGTTGAAAGTAATTACTTTTAGCGCCAATAATATAAGCATTTACGAAACATTCAATATAAATGTCACTAAACACTTTAACAACATTAAATGCAATGACCTTAACTTAAATGGCATTAAATATTTTTGTTGTAATATTTATTGCCGCAAAATATCTCTTTTGTTGTAGTTGGTAGTCAGTAACCACCATATACCTAGCACGACATATGATAATATACAAACAAGCATACAACGATTTTCTTTTGAGATTTGTAATATCTAGATACATGTTAAAGAAGAAAGAAACACCATTCAAGATTTCAAGGATAACAAATACATGTTAAATGTTAGAGAAGAGAGCAACACTATTTAAGGATAACATCAACATGACAATGGACAGATAACATAACACATATAATTAACATTACTGGGTTCAAATGAATCATAACCGATGATAAAATATTAAATAACGACTCAAACAACACACACTAACATCATGCAAATGATAAAATCAACATGACAACATGGCACATAACTAAACTTATAGTGTTCGAATGAATCATAACAGATGATGAACATCATCGGATGACTCAAATTAGATATTTGTTAAAAAAAGTATTTTAGTGTTTTTTTTTGTGATAATTGAACAAAATTAAATCATTATGTTTATGTTACAAAAGATAATTATGTTCTTTTGGTACAATAAGAAAAGAATTTAGATTTTGTGCATTGTTAGTTTACAAAATATTTTACACTATCAGGTAAATTTGACTTGCTATTGCAGGTTATTTAATTTTTTATTTTTTTATGTAAATAGTTGGATAACCTACAATAACAGATCAAGCTAACTGATAGTGCAAAATATTTTATTCACTAACTATGCACAGAACTTAAACGCATAAAAAAAATGATTATCCTAAAATGATTAATCGGGGCACAAAGCCACTAACACTTAAAAAGTTGACCAATTTTTTTTTAAAATTGTTTTCTTCTTACAAGGACTTTGTTTAATTATTCTTATTTTGTATGGTAGGATTTGGATTTTCAATCCTTTTAGCTCCTCTTCCAGTAACTTTACCTTGACGTACATTATTTTGCTTTTGTAAAGTAAGTAGGATTTTCAATCTGTGTGTATTTTAAATTTAATTTATCTAAATCCGTGACCTCCCTCGCTAATTACGCGATTACAGCGACCATGAATTGACTCAATAAAATTCAGGTATGCATATTATTTCACGCGCAATAGTAGGATAGTCATTTAAACTGTCGGTGTATATTGGTCAAGCCTTTTTTCTATTGTATGCGTTGTCCAGTATTATGCCAAGAATGTATCATAAGTAATAGTGGAAATTTTTGTAAATATTTTCAGTAGATTACGTGACTTACGTATGTATTGTTGTTTGGTTGAAAGTAAGTTATCTTGAAATTAACTATGCAAGATTAGGTATTCTACCCCTAAGGTGGGATTAATAACACTACAATTACGGAATAAGTTATCTCATGCATTTTATCTCAATCAAATATGGGATAAATTGATCCTACCATTAAACCCAATATTAATTATCTCTAATCCTTTATACCAAACGAGCCCATACACTAATCATAGTGCTGACTGTACTCTACTACTTTCCATTTTTACCATAGATTTTTGCAATTCCTGTAGAATATTATTGCAATGATCAAATCATTTTTTTTATGTATTCAACAATCTAATGCTCTTTATTGTGGTTTGTATTAAGATATATTCTCTTAATAATATTTTCTTAATAGGACCACTAAAATAGGTCTTATTTAACGGTAGCTTTACCAGTAATTTGTTGCTAAATAAAAAGTCGTTGAAAGTAATTATTATTGGCACTAATAATATGAGCATTTACCTGCACTTGATATAACTGTCACTAAAGACGTTAACTCCATGCAATGACCTTAACTTAAATGCCGTTAAATATTTTTGTGGAAATATTTATTTACGCTAAATATCTCTTTCGTTGTAATGGTAGCCAGTAGTAGCCACCGTATACCTAGCACGACATATGATAATATACAAACGGGCATCTATCGATTTTCTATTGAAGATGTGTAGTATCTAGATATATGTTGTTAAAAAGAGAGCAACACCATTCAAGAATAAAAACAATATAACAATAAACTAATAACATAACATATATATATAACTAATATTAATGGGTTCGAATGTACCATAACTGATGATAGAACATCATAAGATGGCTCAAATGATACACTGACACCATTCAAACGACAAAAACAACACGACTATGGACTGATAACATGACTCGAACGACAGACACTAACACCATTCAAATGATAAAATCAACATTACAATGGACTGACAACATGACACAATAACTAAACTAGTAGGGTTCGAATGAACCATAAGACAGATGATAGGACTGACTCAAATTATAAGACATGACACACTTGGGATAACTCAAATGACACGATAGACCTAGATGCGCGCTTATTACTCATGCGCCTTCCACAATGCGCAACTTAGGAACGACAGTTGAACTAGTAGGGAACTGCAGAAGAAGTAGATCCACCAGCCCTAATTAGGAAAGGGGGCACCAACATTGAGTCCACGTGAAGAACTTGCCCCATCAAAACTAGTAAGAGACAAGGCACTACCAAGGGTGAGAAATGGGAGTGGAGCATCACTCCCCATTTGTTGATGTTCTGCCTCGAATTCAACTTTTCGCTTTTGAGCTTCCAATGCCTCATTCAATTGTTCAAGTTGGGTGAGGCTAAGTCCTTCAATAATCGGAGATTCGCACACACGATCATAGGCTCTCCTCCCAGATTCAAGAAGGGATTCCCCTATAGCTCTCTCCTTCCGAAGAGACTCCTACAAGTCCATGACCTCCTAATTGAGCCCACATTGACCAGTGTCTCGATGAGCCATGATTAGGTGGTCATGGCGATCATCATCATTTGGTGGATGGAGGTCCCTCCCTAGGAACCTATCCACCAGCGACTCCACTGAAGGGTGGCCAAAGGAGTAAACTTTGTTGTCCTTGCCTGGAGAAAATACCACAATGGCAATTTCAGCACCACATAGTGTACAAAGTTCACTAGCCTTTTTGAACAGGCCAACACGACGCTTAGAGAAAGTAACCTGCATGTTACTCTCATTTTTCATTTTCACTATTTCGACCTTTTTTCGACCCTTGCTCAGTCTTGCCATGGCTAAATTAAAACTACTCAATATTTGTGAAACCAAAAAGTAGTAGTTGTGATTTTTTATCTCAACACCAAGAGCTTTTATATTAGAAATTTCAATATATTTTTCACCTTTTTTGGAAAATAAATTAAAATTACTTGGAGAGCCTATAAATTTATGTTTATTCTTTTTTTGTAAAAGATTTGAATGGAACCAGCTTTCGCCTCTATTCTTTTTGTCGTTAGCATTAATCGAATCCTTAATGACCATAATTCTTAATCAGACAATGTATGTTTTTCTTAATTTGAATTATGACGTTCTACAAAAGTATTAAAAAGAAAACATTACATCATTAGTACGTATGATATTTTATTTTATCTCTTTATTAATTTGAGTACACATTGAAGAGTAATAATAAAAATTAAAATATCAAATTATTACTATAACATTTCTGAATTTTCAAATTAAATATTCGAGCTATCCCTGAAGGTTCTGACATTCGGTGTTCATCGAACGAGCAAAGATACATGACATTTTTCTTTTATATAAGTTTTATTCGTTCATCCACGATTATTACTTATTAGTTGATATGTACAATCACTTCAATTATTAGTTAACCATAAAATTAACATGGTTTGGTTTTACAAGCACCGATTATGTGAATAAGTTTGTCTTTTCCTCGTGCGGATTGGAGTAAAAATATTGTAGTAGGGAAAGGTTGTATTTCTCCCAAACCTACTTAAAACAATTATTCATTCTGACATACTGCAATTAAAGAAGCAACTTTCTTATAAATTGAAAAATACATATTTAAAAGAAAAAAAGGTTAATAACCTCTGAAATCAAATTATTTGTGGTTTGTTAATATATGAATGCATGTTTACGATTCAAAAAGAACTGATCATTTTGTTTACAAAGTTGATCACGTCTTTGAAAGCTTGCCAAGCTAGTTACCAGAAAATGGTGTCAACTTGTCGTCTGACGACTCCCAAGCACCGGTAAGCTTAGAATGTGAGATTGTTTGTAACTTGGTCATTTGCAAGTGAATTAAGATGGAGTTTAATGAGTTAGGAATTACTTGATTAGTTGATTAAGAAGTAGTTAAACAACTAATGTGTTAGTTAGTTGGCTATGCAGTGATTAGTGATTAGTTAGGAAACAGTTAGAATAGAAGCTTCCAGAAGTTCTATATAAACAACACTATTGCATTGTAATGAACTAATTTTTTGGCCTCTTTACACTGAAATAATATCTCCCTTTCTCTTCTCTTCTCTGCTGAGCCCTAGCTCATTATCAATGACAGCTTAGATTGAACAATTGCACAGATTCTAACATGGTATCAGAGCTTTGAACCATGATTGTGCGTTCCACGAAAGAGACTTGTGAGATTACGAGCTCATTGACAGTTTTCAGTAACGAAGGTTGAAGTTCTACCATGGAAGCTTCAACATTGAACACTGTGAAGTTCGATCACAATCATCCCCTATTTTTACACCCTTCAGACACCACCGGAGCGCCCATTATTCCGATGCAGCTAACCGGTTTCGATAACTATTTGATATGGAGTAGGGCTATGCACATTCAGTTTCTAGGGAAAAACAAGTTGGGGATTGTTGATGGCACATTGAAAAAGGAGGATTTCGGAGCTGATTTTCGACGTCAATGGGACCGGTGCAATGCAATTGTTCAAGGATGGATAATGAGCTCAGTAACACAGGAATTGCACACTTGAATTATCTATGCTACTAATGCATGAATTGTTTGGGAGGATTTGCATGAACTCTTTAACAAGGTAAATGTATCACGAGTTTACGAGTTGCATAAAGCCATAGCGACTACTATACAAGTAAATGATAGTATACCTGGTTATTTTTCAAAACATCGAAATTTATGGGATGAATTTGCTAGTATAGTTCCTCCGTCTTGTGATTGCCCTAGATCAAGGGAGTTTAATAATCATGTTGAGAGAAAAAAATTGATGCAGTTCCTAATGGGTTTGAATGAAATGTATAATCAGTCGAGGAGCTAGATTTTGATGACTGAACCTACTCCAAATCTCAACAAGGAATATGCTATGCTTGTTAAGAGAGAGAGCCAACAAATTATTGGTAGTTCCACTATGCAAGGTGAAGGTGCTTATTTAACGGCTCTGTTAGCAGCAAAAGTCTTAGGCTCTCATGTCTTGGAGAGGAATGCATTATCAACATAAAAAAGGAAACTCTTTTCAGAAAGGCAGGAAGAATTGGAACAAAAAATGTGACTATTGTAAAATGCAAGGACATGTGGTAGATGACTGCTTTAAGCTATATAGATACCCACTTGATTGGAAATCTAAGAAGAAGGTGACATGGAATACTGCTTATAATGTTCAAGCTGTGGTCCCTATACCACAACTGCATGATGGAACAAGAGAGAAGGGAAAAGCAATAGAGCCACTAATTTCCAGAGATTTACAAAGGGCTCCACAGCCGACAGGTGAGCAACATGGACAGATTTTGCAGATGCTTGACCGAGATTCTCCTCAGACCAATATGATGGCCAACATGCTAGGTATATCTCAAACTCCTAATACTAAATTAGAGAGTTTAAGATGGATAATTGATAGTGGTGCTACAAACCAAATAGCTCACAAGTTTAGGCATAATGCATGATGTGCAAGTTGTTACAAATAAACAATGTAGAAAAGTTTAATTACCTAATGGAGGGGTGACCTTAGTGTCACACACTGGCTACTGTAGATTGTCAAATACAGGAGAAATACATGATGTGCTTTTTGCCCAAGAATTTCAATACAATCTCTTATCGGTATCCAAGGTTACCAGGGATATGAACTGTTTTGTGTCATTCTATCCTGGATTATGTTTGTTCCAGGACCTTACCACTGGGAAGTTGATGAGGATTGGTAAAGAGGATACTGGTTTTTATCTTCTAGCTCGGCTTGGACCTTTCCCCTAAAGAGGTTGTTGCTAGTAAAATCTTGTCAGCTCAGGATGTTCAAAATACTATCATGTTATGGAACAGGAGATTGGCTCATGAACCTGTTCACTCAATAAAGGACATTCTTGGATTTAATCTTGAACATTGTAAATCAGTATTAAGCACCTGTGAGATTTGTCCCTTAGCTTGACATACCAGACTCCCTTTTTCGAGTAGTTCTACTAGGTCTAGTAAAGTGTTTGATATGCTATATGTGGATATATGGGGACCTTATCGTACTCATACATTTGATGGTAACAATTTTTTTCTTACAATTGTTGATGACTGCTCAAGGACCATTTGGATTTTCTTGTTGAAATTCAAGATTGATGTCTTTCTTTCACTTAAACAGTTTTTTTCGAATGGTGCTTACTCAATTTAATGTCACAGTTAAAGGTATAAGGAAAGATAATGGGGGAGAACATATCAATGAAAATTTGCAATCTTTACTTAAAGAATTGGGTATTATTCACTACAGAACTTGTGTACATACCCCTTAATAAAATGGAGTAGCTGAGAGGAAGCACAGCCACTTGCTTGAAGTGGCTAGAGCACACCGGTTCCAGGGACATATACCTCTCAAGTTTTGGGGTCATTGTATTTTTACTGCTGCTTATATTGTTAACAGAATTCCTTCTAGTGAACTTGCAGGGAAATCACCTTATGAGGACATTTTTGGAATGAAACCTTGTTTCTTCCATTTTAGAACATTCGGTTGTTTGTGTTTTGCTAACACACTATCTAGAACTTACAAGTTTTCTCCAAGAGCTGTAAGATCAGTTTTTATGGGATATTCTAATGTCACCAAAGGGTATGCTCGGTTTGATCTTGCTGCGTAGAAGTTTTTTGTTAATGGGGATGCGGTATTTCAGGAAAACCAATTTCCCTTCAAGGTACCCATACAGTGGATAATAATCTACAGATTTTATGTCACTCTCTCCAGGTCCTTGTGATGATGATGTTTTTTATGCTCCTAGCAACATCTTCAAAACACCTACTCTGGCTTCCTCATTACCAGTTGATCTCCTACCTTCTGATATTGTTCAAAATCCTTTACCATCTCTATCCCTACTGATGCTTCTAGAATTACTTTCAATCCATACAATCTACCAAATCTTAGACGATCAACAAGGCTCACTAAGCAACCTATTTGGTTATCAGATTTTGTTTCCAAACCGTCATCTAGCAATGTCCTTTATCCTCTTGCTGACAGTGTGTCATATGAACATCTTTCTCCCTCTTATCAGAAGTATCTACATACTTTTTCTGCGGTATTAGAACCTACCTCTTATCAAGAGGATATCAAAGATTCGAGTTGGTTGAAAGCTATGTACACTGAGTGAAAGGATCTTAATGATAATCATACTTGGGACCTGGTTCCCCTTCCCAAGGGTAAAGTTCCTATTGGCTGCAGATGGGTCTATAAAGTCAAGTTAAAAGCAAATGGTGATATTGAGAGATTTAAAGCTCAATTAGTTGCTAAGGGCTTTAATCAGACAGCAGGTATTGATTTTCATGATACCTTTTCTCCAGTAGTTAAAATTGCTACAGTCAGGACAGTTCTCTCTTTGGTTGCACAACACAATTGGTTCATTCATCAGTTAGATGTGTACAATGCTTTTCTCCATGGTGACTTGCATGATGAGGTATATAAGTAGTTGCTTGAGGGTTTTCCAAGTCAGGGGGGGAATGGTATTGTATGTAGACTTGTGAAATCCCTCTATGATCTTAAGAAAACAAGAAGGCAGTGGAATTTGAAATTGAGTGAGTCACTAGTGCATTCTGGTTTTACTCAGAGCAGCCTGGATCACTCTTTATTCATAAAAAAACAAGGGTTAGACATAGTTACAATCCTTGTGTATGTAGATGACATGCTTGTGACTGGTAATAGCTTGAGCCTCATAGAACATACTAAAGCTTCTCTTCAGAAAGTATTTAAAATCAAGGATCTTGGTAATTTAAAATTCTTTCTTGGCATGGAATTTAGTTGATCTGCCAAAGGTATTCTTATGAATCAAAGGAAGTATGCATTGGAAATTATCTCTGATTTAGGGTTAGGAAGTGCAAAACCAGCTATGAAACCCCTTGAAATGAACATGAAGTTAACGACAATGGAGTTTGATCAAGTCACAGGAGAATCAATAGATGAACCTTTTGAAAACAGAGAGCAATATCAGAGGTTGATAGGCAAAATGTTGTATTTAACACTGACAAGGCTAGACTTTGTATTCTCAGTCCAAACACTTAGTCACTTCCTGCAACAAACAAAAAGGTCGTATTGGGATGCAGCTGTGAGAGTAATGAATTATGTGAAGAGAGAACAAGGACTTGGAATTTTGTTAAGCAGCAAGATATCAAAAAAGCTAAATGTATATTGTGATGCAGACTGAGCTTCATGTCCCAATACTAGAAGGTCAGTTTCAGGATTTTTAGTCATGGTGAATCACTATTGTCATGTAAGTTGAAGAAACAAAATGTAGTCTCCAGAAGTTCAGCAGAAGATGAATACAGGAGCATGGCTAATGCAGTTTCAGAACTAGCATGGATCACTGCATTATTAAAGGAGCTGGGAAGTAAAATTGAGGAACCAATAATTGTGTTTAGTGACAGTAGAGCAGCATTTCATAGAGAGCATCCAATCCAGTGTTTCATGAGAGGACTAAACACATAGAGATTGACTGCCACTTTATCAGACAAAAATGTTAAGAGAACAACTTGCAGACATACTTACTAAGGTCTTACCTCGTTTGCAACATGAAAACTTAGTAGGCAAGCTTGGTGTGTTAAATGTCTTTGCACCCACCATCTTGAGGGGGAGTAATGAGTTAGGAATTACTTGATTAAGAAGTACTTAAACAACTAATGTGTTAGTTAGTTGGCTAAACAATGATTAGTTAGGAAACAGTTAGAATAGAAGCTTCCAGAAGTTCTATATAAACAACACTATTGCATTGTAATGAACTAATTTTTTGGCCTCTTTACACTGAAATAATATCTCACTTTCTCTTCTCTTCTTTGCTGAGCCATAGCTCAATATCAATGACAGTTTAGATTGAACAATTGCACAGATTCTAACAGAGTTTTTTGCTGCTCCTTATGACTAATAGGACCTAACTTCAACTTGGGGTATATTGCTAATTATTGTTCTTGATCTTTGTAGGTTTCTTCCAAGCTCAAATCATTTAAATTTTAAAATAAAATTACTATTTTTTTTTGTTATTTATAGAGTGGTATTTTCCATCCCTGTCAAATAAAGTAGAGAAGGAGAACTAGAAGAGAAAAAGAAAAAGAGCAAAGGAATGACAAGTCTAATGGGGGAAAATGACTGACACATTGACTACCTTCGATAGACGAAAAAAATTCAAGTGGTCTAACCAATCCCTAGGGCGGACCCCAACTGAAAGGCACTAGACGAACTAACGGCAAGCTAGATAAAAATATCAGCTAGCCCTATGTGTAAAACCTTCTCGGGGGAGAGTCCTTCTTCAATGAGAATAAAGAAAGTTTTTGGGAAGGACAAGAAAGGAACTCGCCCTTTAATTTGACACCAAGGGTTAAGAATTGATTGTTGGCGACGATGACTTGGTGAAGGGAATATATGAGAGATATTCACCGGCACTCGATATAAATATCATCAAAGACTTTATGACAATGAATGCAACAACGTTCACTCAAATGCCGCTATATTTTTAGGGTAAATACATTTGATGTATAATGCATATGTATTTTTAAGCAAAATATCAACACTGCATATGTATTTTTATGCTAAAAAACATTTTGATGTATAATCCATATGTATTTTTAAGCAAGATATCAACACTACATATGTATCTTTTGTAACTAAAATCTCACAATAAAATGTAGAACTACATAAAAAACTCAAATTTATCTTTAATTCAAATTCTCATTTATAATGATAATAAATGAACACATATTAAAATATATATTAGTTATGATCAAGGTGTATTTTTGAAATGCTTAATTTTAACACTGCATATATATTTTTTGGGTAAATACATTTGATGTATAATGCATATGTATTTTTAAGCAAAATATCAATACTGCATATGTATTTTATAACTAAAATCTCACAATACA
This sequence comes from Capsicum pubescens, assembly GCA_030864215.1. Taxonomy (NCBI): domain Eukaryota; kingdom Viridiplantae; phylum Streptophyta; class Magnoliopsida; order Solanales; family Solanaceae; genus Capsicum; species Capsicum pubescens. The sequence goes on along the minus strand of CM061545.1, from coordinate 267,518,910 downwards.
AAGTAGAACTTCATAAAAAACACAAGTTTATATTTAATTCAAATTCGCATTTATATTGATAATAAATGAAAACATATTAAAAAATATATTAGATAAGGGTCCAGATGTATTTTTGAAAATGCTTAATCTTAACACTGCATATGTATTTTTAGGATAAAAACTTTTGATTGATACTGCATACGTATTTTTATGCATAATATGAACACTACATTTGTATTTTTTTAACTAAATCTCACAGTAAAATATATAACTGCATAAAATACTCAAATTAAACTTTAATTCAAATCAAAATTAGACCCAATTCAAATCAGAATTAATTTCATTCAGTTAAAAAATAAGTACTATTATAACCTACAATTAGAACCACTTCAAACATAAATATTAGTTTGTACAATCAGAACCTACATTCATACACCAGTTTCTCTAACTGTACAAAGTAATAAATCCATCAATCATCATACATTAAAAACTTCAGTAACACTAGTTATTCTACTTTGCCTTGCAGGCCTCAAGGGTGCTTCGACACCACTATGAGCATTTGCTTCTTGTTTTCGGATCCCATAGTCCCACAAAAGTGCAGCATATCTTGTATGGAAGTGCGTTGGGGTCGAACTCAATCGCAATAACTTTGTGACCATAAGAAATGCACTCTGCATATGTAACCATAAAGAGACCACAATCCCTACAAAAACAAGGAAAAAAATATTTACTTATAAGTAAAATATATTTTGTACAAACATTCAATTTTGGTATATGTAAATTAAAAACTTACAAACCTACAAACTAACATGCAATATGCGATTAATAGTTACCTGAAAGAGAGGAAGTAAATCATTATCACAGATAGTGCTAGAATCGTGCAAAAGGAATAAAATTTGAAGTGGGAGAGATCATTAATGGTGAAAGAAAAGGAATAAAAAATTTAAATTAAGGAAAGAGAAATAATAATGGAGTGAAAAGGGGATTTTAGCACAGTAACTTTCTTAGGGGGCAAAAAATAGGGGACCACTTAAAATAATGTTACAGATGCTACATAATGTAATTCGGATAAAGTGTTGCTATTTTTTGTAATTTAATACTTAAGTATGCTACTATAGGTAGTTTTCCCTTTACTATTTTTACTCTAGAGAAAATTTAAAGAAACCATATCTTACACCCGACCCATGATAATTCTATAATTATAAAATGATAAGCTTAAAAATTCATGGTGCTTTTCAAATTCATTATTTCACAAAAAGAAAATCTCCGGAGGTGGATTTACACTTTCCGAATTTTGGTGTTAAAAAGCACTTAAACCCCAGGACGAATTTGTTTTTAAAAAATTACTGACATTAGGTGTATGTGTATAGAAACTTAATTTCTTTTTTAAAAAAAAATAAAAATAAACCCCATTTCCCCTCAATTCTAATAAAAGAAACCAAATGCACACACAACAAAGAAAGAACAAACGAAATACTCATAAGTAGGCAGTGGAACTGAATTGCTTCTTCGTTATTTTTTTGGTAAGTTTCAAAAATAGCAACTGTTTGGCACAAAATTCATATTTCATAACCACACTTTATAATATTATTATTTATAATCGATGTATTTGATTCACATTTATTGTATTTGCATTACTTAATAATCTGTATGTATAAAAAACATAAATACATTAGTCACATTTAAAATTTTATATTTTTTTTATTTTCAAAAAATATGATTACATTAAATACAAGCAATGAATAATCACTACAAAAAAAACGTGTTTTAGCCACGTGCAAAACCGTGGCTATATGGTACCAAAATCGTAGCAAAATAGTTTAGCCACGGTTCATTAGCCACGGTTAAAGGTGGGTCCAACAGGGGCGTGGCGAGTAAATTAGCCACGGTTTTATCGTCTGTGGTAACATTGCATTAGCCATGGGTAATTTGTTCAAATTTTGTGCTATCATATCAGTTTGCCACAGTTATAAACGTGGCAAAAATGCCTTGTTTTTAAGAAATCTATATTTTTTTCATACAAAATAGCCACGGTTTTAACCGTGGCAAAAAAGTATCCAACTTTTTAAAAAAATATATATTTTCGCATAAATTTGCCATGATTTAATCATGACAAAAGTGCCAGCTCTTTTTAAATATATATATATCTATATATATATATATGATAGTCTGATACTAATTTCTAAATAATGATAGACATTCACTTACACATTATCCACTATACACAAGATTGATATTAATTGTAACATAATAATCAAAGTTCTGATAGTGTTCAATATATTGGCACAAAAGATAAGGTCCAAACCTTAAATATTCATAAAAAATACCATAAATACTAATGTTAAAGAAACACCAAAATATACTAAAGCCTAAGAAGATTACTGCTTGAGCTACCAAGATTCACATGACTATTTCTAGACATTCCAAAAGCTTTTGAAGGACAAATATTTCCACCTAAACCACGCACATGTCCAGAATGTTTAGATCCAAACACCTTTTTAATGGCGTCATTAGGATGAGCTAGTATCTTCAAAGGAACACCGTAACTGATAGCAAGTTCCTGATCTTTAGGTAGATGCTCCGATATTTTATCCAACAAGTAAAATAGATAAATGAGATATCCTCGTACCAATAAGACTTCTCTGTAATAGAGTTGGGTATTAATTCAAGCAATTGTCCATCATATATAGAGATGTATTAATTCAAGCAATTGTCCATTAAATATAGAGACGCTTCTATAAAAACAAAAAATCTAGTATACTCCAACCAAGTGGGGTCTGGGGTGGGTAAAATGTACGCAGTCCATACCGCCACCTCTGAAGAAATAGAGAGGTTGTTTCCGATAGACCCCCGGCTCAAGATAAAGAATAGTCTTCAACTAGAACCGAGCTTATAATAAACTAATAACAATAATATTGTCATAATTATACAGATATACCAGCAAGGAATTTAATCTCAGGAATGGACAAGAATGATTAAACAAATGATGTTCAAGTAGGCAATCAACAATTGATGTCGCTAATGTACAGTTTTGAGCATGTGCCACTTATACATGGTATCATACTATCATTTACTTGCATCATCCTTACTTCACATAGACAATTTTAGAGTCACCTAATTAACTTCATCCTTGCCTTGTACACTACATAACTTTTAACCTTGTAGGATGTTTGGAAAGTTTCCTTTATTCTTGACATACCAATAATTGTATAAGCAAGAGTTCTAACATATAAAATATATATCCATCTGTATATATGGAATGAATCAGTGAATGAGGTCATCTAGTTAAGATCTTAAGATCAGTGAATGAGCACTACTTTGGTATGATTTTTCAAACTTAAATTCGATTCTAATTATTGACTGCACCTCATAGGGATCTATCTATCTATCATACAACAAGGATTTGACAGGACCTTTTCCTCAGTCTATTGGAAAATTGACAAAGCTATCAAATTTGTAAGTAAATGTGAATAAGCATTGAACATGAATTCACTTACAAGCTAATTTCATGATAATTTGCTTATCTTTTCTTAATTTCATGACAGTATCTTTGTTGGTTGTGGATTTTCTGGATCCTTAACCAACTCCATAGGAAATCTTACTCGACTGGTTTCTTTGTAATCATTCTGTGGTACTTTTTGTACCTTAATGCAAACTTTTTGTGCTACCAGATTTTGGTCCATCTCTAGAAAGGCAATGCACTTCTAAACAGAGAAACAGTTCACGAGGATTTCAATCCATACTGCTTTTCTTGTGTTTATACATTATCATATCTGAATAGTTATGTTTACTAAATCTATCTGTCTTCCAATCGTCTTCTGTATACACTCTAAAACAACCCCATTCTGTATTATGCAGATCTTAGAACAGGGATACAGTGAAGTTCAACTCAAGAATGTTCATTAGAATGAAGATTAAATACACTAGGCGTCACAATAATAAAAATTGATTGTACTAGAAATTGATACTGCATTTCCAGTACACAAGTTTATACTCCTTCTACATCAATTAAGTTGACTATGTTGATCAAATGACTGTGTTATTTGGTGGTTTTTGGAATAGTACACTATTCAAAGGGCAGCCCGGTAAACTAAAGCTCCCTCCATGAGGTAGAGAGGTTGTTCCCGATTGACCCCGGCTTAAGACAAAAACAGCTCATTAAGGATAACAAACAAACTATGAACAGTGGAAAGTATGTATCGTAAGTGCAGTTTAATAGTGGAAAATTTTTGTAAATTTTTTCATTAGATTATGTGACTTACGTGTGTATTGTCGTTTGGTTGAAAGTAATTTATCTTGAAATTAACTATGCAAGATTAGGTATTCCACCCCTAAGGTGGGATTAATAACACTACAATTACGGAATAAGTTATCTCATGCATTTTATCTCAATCAAATATGGGATAAATTGATCCTACCATTAAACCCAATATTAATTATCTCTAATCTCTTATACCAAATGAGCTCATACACTAATCATAGTGCTGATTGTACTCTACTACTTTCCATTTTTACCATGGATATTTGTAATTCCTGTAGAATATTATTTCAATGGTCAAATCATTTTTTTTATGTATTCAACAATCTAATGCTCTTTATCATGGTTAGTATTAAGATATATTCTCTTAATAATATTTCCTTAATAGGACCACTAAAATAGGTCTTATTTAACGGTAGCTTTACCAGCAATTTATCGCTAAATAAAAAGTCATTGAAAGTAATTATTTTTTACGCTAAAAATATGAGCATTTACCAGCACTTGATATAACTGCCACTAAAGACGTTAACGCCATGCAATGACCTTAACATAAATGCCGTTAAATATTTTTGTGGAAATATTTATTTACGCTAAATATATCTTTCGTTGTAATGGTAGCCAGTAGTAGCCACCGTATACCTATCACGACATATGATAATATACAAACGGGAATCTATCGATTTTCTTTTGAAGATGTGTAGTATCTAGATATTTGATGTTAAATAAGAGAGCAACACCAATCAAGTATAAAATCAATATAACAATAAACTAATAACATAACATATATATATAACTAATATTAATGGGTTCGAATGAACCATAACTGATGATAGAACATCATAAGATGACTCAAACGATGCACTGACACCATTCAAACGATAAAAACAACACGACTATGGACTGATAACATGACTCGAAGGACACACACTAACACCATTCAAATTATAAAATCAACATGACAATGGACTAACAACATGACACAATAACTAAACTTGTAGGGTTCGAACGAACCATAAGAAAGATGATAGGACTGACTCAAATTATAAGACATGACACACTGGGGATAACTCAAATGACACAATAAACCTAGATGCGCGCTTATTACTCATGTGTCTTCCACAATGCGCGACTTAGGAACGACAGTTGAACTAGTAGGGAACTGCAGAAGAAGTAGATCCACCAGCCCTAATTAGGAAAGGGTGCACCAACATTGGGTCCACGTGAAGAACTTGCCCCATCACCACTAGTAGGATACAAGGAACTTCCAAGGGAGAGAAATGGGAGTGGAGCATCACTCCCGATTTGTTGAAGTTTTGCCTTGAATTCAACTATTCCCTTTTGAGCTTCTAATGCCTCCTTCAATTGTTCAAGTTGGGAGAGGCTAAGTCCTTCAATAATCGGATATTTGCACACACGATCGTAGGTTCCCCTCCCAGATTCAAGTAGGGATTCCCCTACAGCTCTCTCCTTCCGGAGAGACTCCTGGAAGTCCATGACCTCCTTATTGAGCCCACGTTGACCTTGATTCCTATAAGAAGTACCTTTTAGTCGAGTCATCCCCTTTGATTCCTATAAGACGTACCTTTTAGTCGAGTCATTTCCCTTGATTCCTAGAAGACGTACCTGTTAGTCGAGTCATCCCCTTTAATTCCTATAAGAAGTACCTTTTAGTCAAGTCATCCCCTTTGATTCCTATAAGACGTACCTTTTTAGTCGAGTCATCCCCCTGGATTCCTATAAGACGTACCTTTTAGTCGAGTCATCCCCCTTGATTCCTAAAAGACGTACCTTTTAGTCGAGTCATTTCCTTTGATTCCTAGAAGACGTACCTTTTAGTTGAGTCATCCCCTTTGATTCCTATAAGACGTACCTTTTAGTTGACCTTTTAGTCGAGTCATTCCAATTAACTCATATAAATTGCATTTCTTTATTTGGGATAATTTTCTTTTCAGTTTTGATGTGATTTCAGGAGCATGCCCGAAGCACAGGGCGAATAAATGGAAAACCAAGAAACAAGGTGAAGAAATTGAAAGTTAAACAAATTGAAAAATAGCAAGTCAGGAGCCCGCCTGCAGAACAGGGTGAATAAATTTAAAGCATAGAAACTTGTTGATGAAATAGCAAGTCAGGAGCCCGCCTGCAAAACAGGGTGAAGAAATTGAAAGCATAGCAACAAGTTGATGAAATAGCAAGTCAGGAGCCCGCCTGCAGAATAGGGTGAAGAAATTGAAAGCATAGCAACAAGTTGATAAAAATAGCAAGTCAGGAGCCCGCCTGCAGAACAGGGTGCAGAAGTTGAAAGCATGGCAACAAGTTGATGAAATAGCAAGTCAGGAGCCCGCCTGAAGAATAGGGAGATGAAAGTCGAGTCAAGAACCAACAGAAGCTGTATAGATAGGATTTTTGTAATTTCATTTATGTTTTAACTTGTAATTTTCATTTTTTGATGTAATGACAGAGCCGCGGACCGAAACCTCGATGGAACCTCACTCGACTCTCCAACTCGGTATAGTCCACTTCTCTTCCAATCCTTTGAAATACCCGTTACTTGATTCTCTCGTAATTTGGGTAGGAAGGATGTATTAAGTCAAGACCCGGTTGTCCTTCTTCCTTCTGTTTCTTTCTTTGAATAATGGTCGAGTCAAAATTTGGTCTCGTTGTCTACTTCTTTGTCCGAAAAACACTGCGTGTTTACATTCAAAGGGGGCTTGATGTAGACACCTAATTTTGTCCCTCCCGAAGTCTAATTTTATTCATTTTTAGTTCACCTTACCATGTGTCCAACCCCATGTAATTATATCCCACCAAAATACAAAAATAAATAAAAAAATACCTCTAACTAATTTATCTTATCCTAACAACCTATCCAATCAAAAGTTTCCACCTACCCTAACTACCCATGTGATTCCCACCCTCCTTTTTCTTGTCCACAAAGAAAGAATATATGGGGGACCCACCAAAATTCCCACATGATAACAAATCCATGCTCATTATAAAAGAAAAAATCTAAGAAGAAAAAGGGGGCTCATTCTTTGATCATCATCTTCTCCACAATAACAATAATCACCAAATAATCTTCCTCACAAGAACAAGAACAACAACGAAAAAAAAAAAAGTAACCGGTGAATAGTGACCGGTAAACAGTGACCGGCGAACAGTGACCGGTGAACAGTGACCGGTGAACAGTGATGGCATGAAAAGTGATGGTGAACGGTTCATTATTTGTCGAGTTGGATTGTTGGTGTTAAGGTTCAGCTCGAGATTTCTGGGTGCGGACTCTCTTTATTCGAATAACATTGAGTTTGAAAGCTTCAAATTTAAGGTCCAATTCCTTCTTCTCTTTTATTTAATTCTTATGTGATTGTGATTGCGTGTGATTCGATACCGTGGTTTGTTTGTTGATATGAACTGTTGGTGACATTTGGGTGTCTGATGTGCTAAGCATGATTGGTGAATTTTTGTTATTCTCGATTGGTGGATTGTGTATTGAAATGGGTTAATCACGTGGTTAAAAATGAATTAAGGTGGGGATTAAAAATGGAGGAAAATGAATATAGATTAATTTTGATGTATTGATAATGTTAAACATGATAGAATTGTGATATGTTGAACTTGGTAGGCAAACGTAGGCCGGTTAGGCAAATTTAGGAATAATGATTTATTGGAGTGTTTGAATATGTGTGTGAATGGTACTTTCTACTTTATTGCACGAAAAGTTTAAATTGTACTCATTTGGCCGGGGAATGCCCCGAAGGATTTGTATTGATTTATCCGGGGAATGCCCTGAAGTAGCATGTACGCAAAGGAGGCTCGTGATCAAGGCCCAGAACGTCGGGTGGAGTTTAGTTTAGGATTAGTTTAGAATAGAATAGGTTTTATATTTCAGCACCTCTTTTATTTTGGATTGTATAATTTGGACTGAACATTATTTTTGTTTGTTTTGAATTTTGTGTGATTTATTTGTTTGCTTGTTTTGTGTGTTTATGTGGTTTGTACATTTGTAATGTCAAATTAGCCGATACGCTCCACCAAGCGACCGTGGTCGAACCACGGGATCGAGGAGTGCCTAACACCTTCCCCTTGGTCAACAGAATTCCTTAGCCGGAATCTCTGTTCGTAAACCGGTTTAAAGAGTCAAATAGTTTCGAAAAGGATTTTCCAATGGTGACTTGGCACACCATATTATGCCAAGTGGCGACTCTAATTTTTAATGTAAAAACAATCTTTTTTCGGAACCAATCTTTATTTTTTCACTTTAATAAAAAACCCTTTCAAACCTTAAAATACATATCTTTTTTTTGAGTCGAAAAAGGGGAGTGACAGCTCTGGCGACTCTGCTGGGGACTATTTCAAAACCCGAGCTTTTTTTTGGAGTCGTATAGGCTTTGTTTGGCATTACGAGTGTATAAGCATTGTTTGTGATTTTTGTTTGTGTTTTCACTTTTGTTCATTTTCGTGCTCTTTGTTTACAGTATTTATCCTATGTGTTACCGCTTTATATCTGGCATCATTTGCATAACCCGAGTCAATTCTTTTCGCAATAAGTCTCGGAGCGCACGTCGTGCGCACGAACTCTAGTTGAGTCACCTTTATTTTAGGGGGGAGCCGTTGGATGTATGGAGTAGGTGGAAAGCAAAACAGCCCCTATCGACCATATGCTCCCCCGAACGGCCTTGTTAGTAAACCACAACGTAGGTCAGCCTTTAGGTCATGCTTATGTGCATCATATTGAGACCTAGAGGGGCCCACTTGGTCCTTTGTAGGAGACTCACCTCTAACGCATCCCTACGTGTTAAATGTTTTTGAGGGTAATGGGGTCATTTGACGGACTGATTTGGTAAAAACATGTGTTAGAAGTAAGGTGCGTAGGCAAGAACTGTTGAAAAAAATAGAGAAAAAACGTGAAGTGAGTCGAAAAGAAGAAAAAAAAAGAGTGTCGTAGCTTTTAGTGTTCTTTATGGGTTTTGTTCTTCACAATCCAAAAATTCAAAAAAAAAAAGATTTTAACCTTTTGCACTCATTTCTCAAAAACGAAAATATCAAAAAGATTTTTCATTTGTCTCCTTTAGCATGCATTCATAATTCGAAATTTTCAAAAAAAAAAGATTTTTTTTAGCAGTTTTTATAAAAGAAAATGCAAAAAATGGTAGAAATTTGTACATTTCATGTAATGAAAATACCAAAAAGATTTTTTTTTCCTTCATAATTGTTGGTGTCAGCTTAGTTGAAGTGTGAAATTGAAAACTCGAAAAAAAAAAAGATTTTGTTATGTTGTTCATCGTATGTCTTTGGGCGTGTCTCAAGTCAGGGTGCAATCCGTTATTTAATCATTAATTGTCCAATCTGGACGAACTACGCACCCCTGATTCTCCTCTCTCGGGAGTGAGATACGTAGGCAACCTATTTTAAGTTCGGGGATCTTATTTCAAAAATTCAAAAAAAAAAAATTTATTCACTCTTCATTTAGAGTAGGTGTCTCATGTACATCTTTAAAAGAAAGCAAAAAAAATATATTTTCCTTTAATAGGTTCAAGTTTCATTTTCGTATGAAATTTAAAATCGAAAATCCCAAAATATTTTCTTCGGTAACCATAGATTTCATGTTGTACAGGAATCTGAAAAATTCAAAAAGATTTTCTTCACTCTTCACTTAGAGTAGGTGTTTCATATACATCTCTAAAAGAAAACTACAAAAAGATTTTTCTTTAATAGTTTCAAGTTTCATTTTCCTATGAAATTCTAAATCGAAAACCCAAAAAGAGTCTTCTTTGGTAATCATAGATTCCATTTTTGTATAGGGAGTTTAAACCTAAAAAATGCAAAAAGATTTTCGTCAATTCTTTTGATAATTTGTTATTTTCTTTTCTTTTTAAAGTTTCAAGAAAAAGAAAAAAAAATTTAATTGGCCATTTTGGCAAAACTTCACGACCTACGCACACCTGATTCTCCCCTTTCGGGGGTGAGATATGTAGGCGCCCTTCTAGGGTTCGGTGATTTTTCTTCAAGAGAAAAAAAAAGAAGAGGTTTTGAAGAAAAAAAAATGTTGAACTCTAACATATTTGTTACCTCTTGTTCAGTTAGTTTAAGGTGGTTGGTTTGTGGTTTCCTGGCTGGTCCTCCATATCACACCAAATCCAAGGAAGGGTTAGTTGTGTCCAACAAGGATATAGAGAGTGGCATCATGGATGAAACAAAGAGTCGGGAAATTGAGAGTTTAAAGGAAGAGAATTTGAGACTGAGACAACAAATGATGGGAATGTACCGAGCTTGGGCCAGTGGGCTGCCTCCACCTCCGTTCCCTACTTTTGACCCTGCAAATACCTGAAGTCTTCCACCAAAATCACAAAGTCAGTTTCCTACTGTTGTTGATACACCACAACATGCCTCAGAATCCATTCCACGTCAAATGCACCTCAATACATCCACCACTCTTTCTTTATCTCCTCAGTATAAGTCTACCACATTCACAGCACCACATACCGTCTGTGCTTTTGTTTCTCAACCTTCTACTAAGGCTTCCACTTTGTCTATCAATCCAACGATTGTGATTTCCCAGTCCACTAGTGACTCCACGTTCAATACTGTTGATGACCATTGGTATACTCTTGAGCCTACAGTTAAGTTAAGTGAACCTCCAAATTTTCTTACTAAGAAGCCTAGCATGCAAAAAGAGCCAGAGAAAATGGTTGGGAAAGTGAAGAGTGTAGAAAATGATATGAAAAATTCCCCTGAACTTATGGGCTATGAAGATGTTTCATATAAAAACTGGGGCATGTCTTCAATTGTTAACCTTCCTCCCAGCTTTGAGACATCAAAATTTGGGGAGCCTGATGGACAAAAGGATTCTGTGAAACATTCGGGACGACATTGCAATCAACCAAGGGAAACTGAAGGAAAGAAGAAGGAAAACGCACCTATTGTCATGACAGGGCCAAAGCAGAGTTTGAGAGGTTCAACCCACCAATACTGTCAGCCTCAATTCCGAGCGTACATATCAGATCCACATAACCACTTGCAACAAGGTTTCTTTCTCCAAAATTAATGTTGGGCGTATTTATACGTCTAAGCACCATAATTTACCCATGTTTTGGCTAAGTGGGCTGACCTATGTGATTAGTATGTTTTTCAGGTACTAATGATGAAGATTTCAGCACTTTGTGGACCTGTGGGCAGCAAAGGAAAACTTCACATAAGAGGGAAGGCAGCTTTTGGACTGAATGTGATGTATGGGAACTTTTTCCCGGGCAAACCCAGTATTTTTAAATACTTAAGGATGCAGTAACAACTTATTAGACAAGGATGCTATTAAAAACCTTATTGCTGAATTTTTCAGCATCATTAAGAATTATCATTCGACATTATTGACAATTGACGTTGGAGATTTTATACGTGTTTTTGAGAACAGAAAACGGCTCACTTGAGCAACGGAGAAAGAAAACACGTTTCATCTACATAGCCGAGATTTCTCTAAGTTTTGGTATGATGATGATGTCTACTTTGATTTCCGTTGTATTCATGAGTAGCTAAACTTATCTGTTAGGGTTATGGAAACCTTGTAAGATACTATCTATTGCTATGAGTTTGTGAATTCTTGATGTGTTATGCTACTTATATCATTACTCTCTTCATTTTGATTGAATTCTTATGGTTGCAAACATAGAGAATACGCCATTATAGCATTAACTTGTTCGAGAGAAAAGTTACATGTTTAGAAAAGAGAGTGTGACAAGGAAATAGGGTTTCCAACCCTTATTTACACGTTAATGCCTTAACCGGATTAACTTCTTGGAGAATTTGTACCATTTGTTATACACTTTAGGCTCGAGAGAGCTAAAGAAAAATAAATCCTTGATGGTTGAGAAACACTTGGATTTAGAATTAGAATACGATTCTCTATAAGTGCATGCATGTCTAAATTCCGCGTTACTCATAGTTAATAGAGAAGTAGAACTTATAAGGTAGACATAACCCTAACTTATCAATCTCTGTGATTAAATCTTACTACGCAAATCGTTCCATTCTTACTTTGATAATATTAGTTCACGCCTAAACCAAACCCCCCTTTTTCCTTGGAATTTTCGACCAACAGTCTACTAATAATTGCAACACTTAGTGACCAGAGTATTCCCTGTGGGATTCGACACCCAACCCAGTTGTGTTCTATATTTGACAGTGACTGCTTACACTTTCTAACAAGAGTTGTAATTTGGGCGTATCAAATTTTGGCGCCACTGCCGGGGAATACAGTTGTCAACTAAGTTTGTGATAGTTAATAGACCCTTTGGTCAAAGATTCTTGAATTTTACTTTTTGATTGTTGCTTTTGTTTGGTTCAGGTTTATTGGAGTGCATGCCAAATACACGAAGTTCTGGTCAACCATTATTACCTATAAATCCTAAACCACATCTTATTGGCAGAATGGATGCGCAACGAAACCTTGAACGGATGGCTGCTTAATAGGAGCAGGAAAGATTAGCTGCATTGGCAGCTGCTCAAGTGCATCAACAGAATATTGATAACCCAGGTCGGGCAAAAAATCTTGATGAAGAGGACTTGGGTGATGATGAGTTATTAAATCCAAGGCGTGCTGGTGAGGTGGCAGCACCTGTGAACAGGAGAGATCGTCAAGCTAGAATGAGACCTGAACGCCGAGCTGTGCAGGACCCTTTCGATAATGATGATGACAATTTGGATGCGGCTGGTGCCACAGGGGCTATTATTCCTCCACCCTTGGCACCCGGAGCCAAGTTCAATATCACCAGCACCATGATCCAGCTATTACAACTCAAAGGGTTATTTGGTGGACTTACAGGCGATGATCCGAATATGCATCTGATCAACTTTATCTCAATATGCAAGTTGTTTGACAATCCAGGAGTTAGACAAAATGCAATTCGACTGCGCTTATTTCCATTGTCTCTATCTGGAGAGGCAACTCTATGGTTGAACGGGCTGACTCCTAACTCTAGTACTAATTGGAGGCAACTAAAAGACGCTTTCCTAGAAAGATTCTTTTCGCCAACTAAGAGAGCACAGTTACGAGATGAGATCAGCAATTTTCGACAGCTTCCAACTGAATCTCTCCACGAAACATGGGAGAGGTTCAAGAAGAAGCTTATGTGGTGCCCAAATCATCAGATGACCAACATCCACTTGATGGAAATATTATACAGGGCGTTGAACTCGGTGACTAAGCCAGTGGTTGATAATGCTGCAGGTGGGTCATTCATGGACCTTACTTTTATTGAGGCTGGTGATATGTTGGATTGTATGACAAAGCAGAGTAGAGCTTGGCATACCAGGGATTCTGAGGTAGCAAGCTCTACTGTATCTACTGGCATGACAGCAGAACAGAGACGAAGAAAAGAGGAACGTGACCAAGATATGGCTCACATGAAAACGCATATGGACCTTCTTACCAAGCATTTATTATCAGGGAAGATAGAAAAGGTCAAGGCTATTGTATCACAGGGTAGAGATGAATCCGATTCTGAGGAGGAAGTGAATTATTTGAATAATCAGGGGGTTTCCGAGGCAATGCCCAAGAAAACCAAGGTCGGAACTATTATGAAAAATCCGGATTCAAGAATAAGACTAACAGGAGTGGTTTGTATGTTCCTCCTGGAAATCGTGAGGCTGCGGCATCTGACTCTGGAAAGATGTCCATGGAAGATATGATGGCTAAGTTGTTGAAAGGAGTGGAGGCAACCAACACGGGAGTAACTGAGGTAAAAAATGATTTGTCCTCAATAAATCATTTGGTTGATTCGTATTCCACTTCAATAAAATAGCTGGAACAACAATTGAGTCAACTATCAGGGGCACTCAATCAAAGAAAAGTTGGTACCTTACCTAGCGACACTGTGCAGAACCCAAGGAATGATGGATCATGTATGGCTATTACTACCAGGAGTGGTAAGGTGTTGGAAAATCCATCCAAAGGCAAGCAGGTGGTTGATATTATAGAAGAGAATGTTATTGAAGCAGATTGTGATGATTCTGTAGAAGCTGAAAATCAGAATGAGAACATTCATGACACTACACCTAGATGTCACCAGCCTGAAAAGATTGATAATCGGAAGCAAGATAAAAAGGAAGTGGTGGAGAAAACTCTTCCAAGTCCACCACCACCTTTTCCTCAGAGACTGAAGAAGAAAGCTGATGACACCAGGTTCAGTAAATTCATGACTATGTTGAAGCAGCTGACTATTAATGTGCCTTTGGTGGAGGCACTGGAGCAGATGCCAGGATACGCCAAATTCATGAAGGACCTTTTGACAAAGAAAAGGGCAGCAAGTTATGAACTGGCAGATAATGTTCATCATTGCAGTGCAATTGCCACGAGATCTTTAGTACAGAAAAAGGCAGATCCTGGTGCTTTCACTATTCCTTGCACGGTTAGATCCTTGGATTTTGCTAAGGCATTGTGCGATTTGGGGGCTAGCATCAATTTGATGCCGCTATCTATTTATAAACAATTGGGGTTGGGCGATCCTACACCAACCAATATGCGGCTCGTGATGGTAGATAGGTCGGTAAAATGGCCTGTTGGTATCTTATATGATGTACTGGTGAAGGTTTCTTCCTTTATTTTTACTGCAGACTTTGTTATTTTGGATTTCGAGGTAGATTCTAAAGTTCCCATAATCTTGGGATGCCCTTTCCTCGCAACAGGAAGTGTGCTTATTGATTTACGAGCAAACGAGCTTTTATTTCAGATGAATGACGAAGTGGTCCGTTTTGATGTATGCAAATCAATGAAGCAGCCTAAAGATATGAATGTATTCTCTATAGATAATGTGTATTATGAGGACGAGAAAGAATCATCTGTAGAGAAGCATCTTACTGTCGAGCCATTGTCTGCTGTACTTTTGAACTTTGAGCATGAGGATGTTGAAGAGTATGAAGAAACTATTCGTGCTCTAACAGGAATGGGGTCCTATTCTCATGCCCCTAAGAAGCTGTACCTTGACCTTAAGAATCGACCGTCACCACCAGCGAAACCATCCATTGAAGAGCCACCAGTGCTAGAATTGAAAGAGCTCCCCAGTCATCTAAAGTATGCGTTCTTGGGACGTTCTTGGGAAGTGGGAATACACTTCCGGTTATTGTTGCGGCTGATTTAGGTGAACAGCAAGTAACGGCTCTCATCTCTTTTCTGAAGAGGTACAAGAGAGCCATTGGTTGGACTATTGCTGATATAATTGGTATCCCTCCTGGGATATGTATGCACAAGATTCAGCTCGAGGAAGATTACGTACCCACCATTGAGCACCAACGTCGTTTGAATCCACCTATGCAAGAGATGGTGAAGAAAGAAATTATTAAGTGGTTAGATGTAGGGGTGATATACCCAATTTCAGACAGTAAATGGGTGAGTCCAGTGCAATGTGTGCCCAAGAAAGGGGGCATGACAGTAGTCGTAAATGAAAAGAATGAGCTAATTCCACTCAGACCTATCACAGGGTGGAGAGTGTGCATGGACTACCGGAAGATGAATTCGTGGATGTTAAAGGATCACTTTCCAATGCCATTCATGGATCAAATGCTTGATCGATTGGCAGGGAAGGGATGGTTCTGTTTCTTAGATGGTTATTCCGGATACAATCAGATTTGCATTGCTCCTGAAGATCAGGAGAAGACCACTTTTACATGCCCGTATGGTACGTTTGCCTTCAAACGAATGCCATTTGGGCTATGTAATGCACCTGCTACTTTCCAGCGATGTATGATATCCATTTTTTCTGATATGGTTAAGGATAGTCAACTCTTGCTTGATTCCTGGGACACAATATACTAAGATCACACGTGATCGAGTCTGCTTGGTGTACGCTTTGATGACGAATATTCCCATCAACATTGGTGCGGTTATACGATCGTCAATGCGCAAGGCTAGGCTGCACAAAAGGTCCCATTTCAGTTTCGACAACTTGTTGACTGCGATCTTAAGGAAAGAACACATTGAAGAGGAACCCGCGGATCATAAGTTACCACAAAACCCGAAGAAGGTTGATCTCACAAAGGTTAAAGAGCCAGAAACTGGTCAAGGCATCAACCTCACCACTGCAGAGAGGCATGCTCGAGATGAAAGTTTTTTCCGCCATCTGTATGGCATAACTAAATTTACACTGATAAATGGGGAACGTGTTCCCACTGATAAATGGGGGTCGTGTTCCGACTGATGCAGAGCTTCGGCAGTTGGACTATGATTACCCACTTAATGAGCATGCACGGGCCATGCGTGAAGTGGGGGTACATTTTGAGAAATCTCTCGACGATGACGTGCCGACTGACGATGATCACCGACTGCCAGACTCAAACGTAGAGGACAACTCTGATGACGACGACTCTAATGATGATTCCGATGCAGGGGGTATGACCCCAGACATAGAAGAGGAGTCCGACTAATCAGGTTTTCCTTATTTATTTCCACTGAGGACAGTGTGTCCCGTCTAAGTGTGGGGTGTGGGTATATGTCTGTTATTTTGTATTTCTTTGCCTACATTTATTCTTGTTTGTTTGAATTAGTCGTAGTTAGTTAGTGTTCTGATAGACGACATGGTATATTACAATAAGAGTTTGTGCTAAATCATTACTATTGAGACATTTAGGCTCTAAGTTGTGACTCACTGTGTGATAAATTATTGTGGTTTAATTCGTTTATCTGTTGGGTCAAGAATCTATAATGCTCCCAATGAAATTGACCATGTCCTTGTGTGTGTGAGGATAGTGTATATTCTTTGTTGTGACTAATGCTAGAACTTGCCTGGTGTGTGTGTGAAGCGAAATAAAGATTGTGAGTGTAGGAGATGATTTAGGCATTTCTTTGGCAGCCCTGAAAGTGTTTACCTTCTTTTTACCTACCTTTGTACATTGTCCTAGTGAACCCCCTTTGAGCCTTTAGCTATTTTCTTTGGCAGCCTCATATGTAGCCTAATCCATTTTTTATCTTCAAGACCATAATTTGATCCAAACTCCTAAGCGCTTTAAAATTGTAGAATCATGTGGAAAAATAAAAAGAGAATGGTGAAAGTGATGCCTCAGGGTGTATTGGTACTTGAAATTGTTGTGAAAAAAAGTGGCTATTATAGGGATGCTTGCTTAATATAAAAAAAAAAAAAAAATTAGAAAAACAAAAAGATAGTTGTGTTTATGATTGAATAACAAAATGGGTGAAAAGGGGTTGGTAGATGAAAGAGAGGTAGAGTGGTTGTTAAAAGATAGTGTAACTGGCATATTGTAGTGTATTAAAGCGCTTAGGGAACATAGTCACTATTTCTGGCCAAAATAGTCCTACCTGTCCCTTAGCCTACATTACAACCTGTAAAGACCTGTTTGATCCTAAACTTAGCAGTCTAATATTAGTAGAGCATTACACTAAGGGTAAGCCTATGGTCATCAGTTGCGATATAAGAATTCTTTGTGAGAGCGAGAGCAAGGAGAGTCTTATACCCATGTTTCGAAAAATGCAAAACTATGAGTGATTATGGGTGATATCTTGTGTGAGCACACATGGTTGATGGTTTTTGGGTAGTTTTATATGTTTCTTTGTGGCTTAACTTGTGGATACGAATTAACCATCCTAATGAGTCTATGTTGGAGGTTGAGTTGTTTCTAGTAATGATCGAGAAACCTACTCTTTGTTAATGATTGTTGTGCATGTCTTGTTGAAAATTTCGTGTTGCTATTATGAAATTCTAGTTAGCTGTTTACATGGATGTAATATTTTGTTTGAGGACAAACAAAGCTTTAAGTGTGGGGTGGTGATGTTGGGCGTATTTATACGTCTAAGCACCATAATTTACCCATGTTTTGGCTAAGTTTTGAGGATAAAATATATAATTCTTGCACTTTTAGTCCATTTTCCTTTAAGTGAGCAGACCTATGTGATTAGTATGTTTTTCAGGTACTAATGATGAAGATTTCAGCACTTTGTGGACCTGTGGGCAGCAAAGGAAAACTTCACATAAGAGGGAAGGCAGCTTTTGGACTGAATGTGATGCATGGGAACTTTTTCCTGGGCAAACCCAGTATTTTTAAATACTTAAGGATGCAGTAACAACTTATTAGACAAGGATGCTATTAAAAACCTTATTGCTGAATTTTTCAGCATCATTAAGAATTATCATTCGACATTATTGACAATTGACGTTGGAGATTTTATACGAGTTTTTGAGAACAGAAAGCGGCTCACTTGAGTAACGGAGAAAGAAAACACGTTTCATCTCCATAACCGAGAATTCTCTAAGTTTTGGTATGATGATGATGTCTACTTTGATTTCTGTTGTATTCATGAGTAGCTAAACTTATCTGTTAGGGTTATGGAAACCTTGTAAGATACTATCTATTGCTATGAGTTTGTGAATTCTTGATGTGTTATGCTACTTATATCATTACTCTCTTCATTTTGATTTAATTCTTATGGTTGCAAACATAGAGAATACGCCATTATAGCATTAACTTGTTCGAGAGAAAAGTTACATGTTTGGAAAAGAGAGTGTGACAAGGAAATAGGGTTTCCAACCCCTATTTACACGTTAATGCCTTAACCGGATTAACTTCTTGGAGAATTTGTACCATTTGTTATACACTTTAGGCTCGAGAGAGCTAAAACGAAATAAATCCTTGATGGTTGAGAAACACTTGGATTTAGAATTAGAATACGATTCTCTATAAGTCCATGCATGTCTAAATTCCGCGTTACTCATAGTTAATAGAGAAGTAGAACTTATAAGGTGGACATAACCCTAACTTATCAATCTCTGTGATTAAATCTTACTACGCAAATCGTTCCATTCTTACTTTGATAATATTAGTTCACGCCTAAACCAAACCCCCCTTTTTCCTTGGAATTTTTGACCAACAGTCTACTAATAATTGCAACACTTAGTGACCAGAGTATTCCCTGTGGGATTCGACACCCAACCCAGTTGGGTTCTATATTTGACAGCGACCGCTTACACTTTCTAACGAGAGTTGTAATTTGGGCGTATCAAAAACCCAATAAATCCCATTCCACTTCCTCGATATCCTGTGAACAATGCACAATTGTATGCTCATCCATCTTCTTATCCACAATGGCATGCCCCTGTCCCTCAACATCGTCCTCGACCTCCATAAATTTACCAAGGGACCTCTAAATCCAAATTTCATCCGAGTCCATAGTTCGCAAAGAGGAGGAAGGAAAAAGATAATTTCACTCCTATTGGGGAATCCTATGCCAGTTTATTCCAGAGATTGGTACTGCAGGGCATGATCACTCCTCTCCTAGGGTATACTCCTGACCCGCATTCAAGAAGCTTTGATACTAATGTGCAATGTGCATATCATTCTGATGTTCAGGGTCATAGTACTGAAGATTGTCGCACATTGAAAAGAGAAATAGAAAAGATAATTCAAGATAAATTGATTGTGGTGCAAAACATTGGCCTTTCGACCATCCCACAGAGTTCTTCACCAGCACGCGGTACTGCATAATCTCTGGGAGGAAATGAGTTAAGCATAGGGATCCAGAGCTTATTTGTTGAAGGAATTTGTCTGACAGTGGTGGAAGCTCCAGTCATGTTGATATGAAAGCCAGTGGCTAAGATGTCAGGCTGAGCAATGGAGAAGTCACCCCTCTCCTTACCAGGAAGGGGTTTGGTAGTTTGTTTTGTTTTATTTTCTGTTCTCCGAATTATTTCAGGATTGTAGTTCGGGATTTATCTTGTTTTGTCCCTTTGTCGTTTATGTTCAAACCCTTCTATCTTTCATTTTTATTAAATGGAGTGTCCCCTTTTTCTTTGTGTTTTAAATATGTGTTGTTGTTGTTTTTACATAGTACATTTTATGTTGACTCTAGTGATATGATATGCTAGTGAAATTTACAGCTAGATCTTAACATCCAGTTTAAGAATGAACATTGAATCAGAGGGTTAAAGTTAGAAAAAGAGAGCATCTGTGGAAATAGATAGAGTGCTGGGGCATTTGGTGATCAAGTTGAAACCATCTTTGAAAATTAAGGCACTTATTTTGAGAATCACAAGAATAACTTGGTCATCAATTAAAAGACATGTCTCAATTAGATCAAATAGTGGCCGCGTTTTGAGAAAGAAAATCAGCTTCAATAAATCATGAGTCATTCAATGTGAGGAATGTGCAACAAAAGTGGAGTTGTATGCCATATAAACGCAGAAGAAATAGTGATGCACAGAATCTATCAAAGTTAATGCTGTAAAAGATGTCAAAAGATCTTCATCTTTCACTTTCATATTGCATGATATGTACTTGCATTTTCAAAGATTGATATGACGAAGGCATTTCATTCTGTCATCCAAACATTGTGTCATCCTTTGTATACCCCATTTGAGCTTTAGTCTTATTTTCTTTCATACACCTCTTTTGGAATCAATATAGTCAGCAAAGCTTGAAAGAACAATGTCGAGCAAAACAATAATCAGAAAAGTTCAAAAAAAAAAAGAGAAGAGAGAAAAAATATGTCAAAAAAAAAAAAAAGTGTGAAGAAAAATAGAGTCAGAAAAATCCCCAAAAGAAAAAAAAAGAAATCAGAATCAAGCAAAATAAGATGCCAAAACTACGCATGACCTGATTCTCCTCTCTCAAGGGTGAGATACGTAGGCTGCCCCACTCAGGGCTCGGTCCAACCAAATAAACAATTTAGTGTCACCCAGTCAAAAGAAACTGGGGCATGAGTTAATCCTCATTGTTTGAGTCGATTCCAAAAGTTGTAAGTCCCACCCCACTTCAAGTGTCGATTGGGCCTTATGCCATCCTTTCTTTCTAACCCTATCCAAAAGCAAAGCTACAACCAAAGAAATACCTTCAGATCAATCTTTGAGAATGTTAAGGCTAAGCATGCAAGGGATATGATGATGCATTTGGGAACATTTGTCTTCCTCAGCATAGGGAATCAAGAGAGAAATAAAAATGAGAGAGTCTTATTGGTGAAAACCCTTACGGGCATCATAAGGCGTTAGTAAGTTGAGAGAAATAAAAATGAGAGAGTCTTATTGGTGAAAACCCTCACGGGCACCATAAGACGATAGTGAGCCGAGAGAAAATGAAAGAAGCTTGTTGTCTAAAACCCTTCAAGGCGCCACTAGCCGAATGGGGTCTTAACTGCATTTGACCTAAGAAAGCAACTCAGTTTCAAGGTCATTAACTCAACAACAATGGGTAGAAAGTTTGGATGAAAAGATCAAGCTGCTTAATCCAAAATGCATGGCATAATCATTAGTGTTGACTGTCATTTTTAGATGAATTTTTCGTTTCTTTATTTTAAAAGGGGATATTCATCATCTTTTCTTTCTTCTCTTTATTTTCATTTTATCTTTCTTAAGTCTGTTATCAAAACAAAAATTGTCATTCTTTTTTTTTGTTTCTTGTCTTTGAGTTAAATCCGTGTCAAAATAAGTGAGAAAAGATTTCAAAACTGGCTACCAACTTCTTTAATTGCACAAAGCAAGAAAAAAGCTAGCACATGAAAGAGACATGATTGTGAGCCCAAAAAAGGCATGCAGGAAGTTTTGTCAACAGAGAAGTCGGAGAACTCATGGAAATACCAAGGTTCAAAGGGTTTATTTGAGAAACACGACAAAGCAGAAATATTGTGTTTGTTTCAGAGTCACTCTTAATAAGCTGAGTTTGAGTCAATGATACAGCAAGTCAATGACATATGCTAATGGTTGGAAGCAAAGCTAAATGTGACGGGGGCAGGAGCAATTGCCTAAAAAGCCAAAGCCACAAACTAGCCACCATGTTTTAAACTCACAAGTTTTCTTTGTATGTAATAGGAATACATGTTGCATTCATATCAAGGATTTCAGAGCCTAAACATCAAAGGCTGTAATTTCTCACCTCGACAAACGCAAGAGGCAAGGTTGTTGCACAGGTTTGGTAATCAAAACAATGGTAAAATTCATAATTCAAGATCTCTAGGAGACACATTTCCTTATTTTGGTAATTCAAGCAGCTTTGGTAAGGAGACGTACTTCATTGTTTTGATAATTCAAACAACATTGATAAGGAAACACACTTCCTTGATTGGGTAATTCGAATTTTGCTTCTTAGGTAATGACCTTCCTAACTTAAGTCTTGATTCCTAGAAGATGTACCTTTTAGTCGAGTCATTTCCCTTGATTCCTATAAGACGTACCTTTTAGTCGAATCATCCCCATTGATTCCTAGAAGACGTACCTTTTAGTCGAGTCATTTCCCTTGATTCCTATAAGACTTACCTTTTAGTCGAGTCATCCCCTTTGATTCCTATAAGACGTACTTTTTAGTCGAGTCATCCCCATTGATTCCTATAAGACGTACCTTTTAGTTGAGTCATCCCCTTTGATTCCTATAAGACGTACCTTTTAGTCGAGTCATCCCCTTTGACCCCTAGAAGACGTACCTTTTAGTCGAGTCATTTCCTTTGATTCCTATAAGACGTACCTTTTAGTCGAGTCATCCCCATTGATTCCTATAAGATGTACCTTCTAGTCGAGTCAGCCCCTTCGATTCCTATAAGACGTACCTTTTAGTTGAGTCATTTCCTTTGATTCCTAGAATACATACCTTTTAGTCAAGTCATTTCCCTGGATTCCTATAAGACGTACCTTTTAGTCGAGAAATCCCCTTTGATTCCTATAAGACGTACCTTTTAGTCGAGTCATCCCCTTTGATTCCTATAAGACGTACCTTTTAGTCGAGTCATCCCCTTTGATTCCTAGAAGACGTACCTTTTAGTTGAGTCATTTCCCTTGATTCCTATAAGACGTACCTTTTGGTCGGGTCATCCCCGTTGATTCCTATAAGACGTACCTTTTAGTCGAGTCATTTCCCTTGATTCCTATAAGACGTAACTTTTAGTTGAGTCATTTCCCTTGATTCCTATAAGATGTACCTTTTGGTAGAGTCATCCTCATTAATTCCTATAAGACGTACCTTTTAGTCGAGTCATTTCCTTTGATTCCTATAAGACGTACCTTTTAGTCGAGTCATCCCCTTTGATTCCTATAAGACGTACCTTTTAGTCGAGTCATACCCCTTGATTCCTAGAAAATGTACCTTTTAGTTGAGTCATTTCCCATGATTCCTATAAGACGTACCTTTTAGTCGAGTCATCCCCTTTGATTCCTATAAGACGTACCTTTTAGTCGAGTCATTTCCCTTGATTCCTAGAAGACGTACCTGTTAGTCGAGTCATCCCCTTTGATTCCTATAAGACGTACCTTTTAGTTGACTCATCCCCTTTGATTCCTATAAGACGTACCTTTTTAGTCCAGTCATCCCCCTGGATTCCTATAAGACGTACCTTTTAGTCGAGTCATCCCCCTTGATTCCTAAAAGACGTACCTTTTAGTCGAGTCATTTCCTTTGATTCCTAGAAGACGTACCTTTTAGTCGAGTCATCCCCTTTGATTCCTATAAGACGTACCTTTTAGTTGACCTTTTAGTCGATTCATTCCAATTAACTCATAGAAATTGCATTTCTTTATTTGGGATAATTTTCTTTTCAGTTTTGATGTGATTTCAGGAGCATGCCCGAAGCACAGGGCGAATAAATGGAAAACCAAGAAACAAGGTGAAGAAATTGAAAGTTAAACAAATTGAAAAATAGCAAGTCAGGAGCCCGCCTGCAGAACAGGGTGAAGAAATTTAAAGCATAGCAACAAGTTGATGAAATAGCAAGTCAGGAGCCCGACTGCAAAACAGGGTGAAGAAATTGAAAGCATAGCAACAAGTTGATGAAATAGCAAGTCAGGAGCCCGTCTGCAGAACAGGGTGAAGAAATTGAAAGCATAGCAACAAGTTGATGAAATAGCAAGTCAGGAGCCCGCCTGCAGAATAGGGTGAAGAAATTGAAAGCATAGCAACAAGTTGATGAAATAGCAAGTCAGGAGCCCGCCTGCAGAACAGGGTGAAGAAATTGAAAGTATAGAAACATGTTGATAAAATAGCAAGTCAGGAGCCCGCCTGCAGAACAGGGTGCAGAAGTTGATAGCATGGCAACAAGTTGATGAAATAGCAAGTCAGGAGCACGCCTGAAGAATAGGGTGATGTAAGTCGAGTGAAGAACCAACAGAAGCTGTAGAGATAGGATTTTTGTAATTTCATTTATGTTTTAACTTGTAATTTTCATCTTTTGATGTAATGACAGAGCCGCGGACCGAAACCTCGATGGAACCTGACTCGACTCTCCAACTCGGTATAGTCCACTTCTCTTACAATCCTTTGAAATACCCGTGACATGATTCGCTTTTAATTTGGGTAGGAAGGATGTCTTAAGTCAAGACCCGGTTGTCCTTCTACCTTCTATTTCTTTCATTGAATATTGGTCGTGTCAAAATTTGGTCTTGTGATCTACTTCTTTGTCTGAAAAACACTGCGTGTTTACATTCAAAGGGGGCATGATGTAGACACCTAATTTTGTTCCTCCCGAAGTCTAATTTTATTCATTTTTAGTTCACCTTACCATGTGTCCAACCCCATGTAAATATATCCCACCAAAATACAAAAATAAACAAAAAAATACCTCTAACTAATTTATCTTATCCTAACAACCTATCCAATCAAAAGCTTCCACCTACCCTAACTACCCATGTGATTTCCCCCCTCCTTTTTCTTGTCCACAAAGAAAGAATATATGGGGGACCCACCAAAATTCCCACATGATAACAAATCCATGCTCATTATAAAAGAAAAATTCTAAGAAGAAAAAGGGGGCTCATTCTTTGATCATCATCTTCTCCACAATAACAAGAATCACCAAATAATCTTCCTCACAAGAACAAGAACAACAACGAAAAAAAAAAAAAGTAACCGGTGAACAGTGACGGTGTGAAAAGTGACGGCGTGAAAAGTGACGGTGAACGGGTCATTATTTGTCGAGTTGGATTGTTGGTGTTAAGGTTTGGCTCGAGATTTTTGGGTGCGGACTCTCTTTATTCGAATAACATTGAGTTTGAAAGCTTCAAATTTAAGGTCCAATTCTTTCATCTCTTTTATTTAATTCTTATGTGATTGTGATTGCGTGTGATTCGATACCGTGGTTTGTTTGTTGATGTGAACTATTGGTGACATTTGGGTGTGTGATGTGTTAAGCATGATTGGTGAATTGTCGTTATTCTCGATTGGTGGATTGTGTATTGAAATGGGTTAATCACGTGGTTAAAAATGAATTAAGGTGTGGATTAAAAATGGAGGAAAATGAATATTGATTAATTTTGATGTATTGATAATGGTAAACATGATAGAATTGTGATATGTTGAACTTGGTAGGAAAAGGTAGGCCGGTTAGGCAAATTTAGGAATAACGATTTCTTGGAGTGTTTGAATATGTGCGTGAATGGTACTTTCTACTTTATTGCACGAAAAGTTTAAATTGTACTCATTTGGCCGGGGAATGCCCCGAAGGATTTGTATTGATTTATTTGGGGAATGCCCTGAAGTAGCATGTACGCAAAGGAGGCTCGTGATCAAGGCCCGGAACGTCGGGTGGAGTTTAGTTTAGGATTAGTTTAGAATAGAATAGGTTTTATATTTCAGCACCTCTTTAATTTTGGATTGTATAATTTGGACTGAACATTATTTTTGTTTGTTTTCAATTTTGTGTGATTTATTTATTTTCTTGTTTAGTGTGTTTATGTGGTTTGTAAATTTGTAATGTCAAATTATCCGAAACGCTCCACCAAGCGACCGTGGTCGAACCACGGGATTGAGGGGTGCCTAACACATTCCCCTCGGTCAACAGAATTCCTTAGCCGGATTCTCTGTTCGTAAACCAGTTTAAAGAGTCAAATGGTTTCAAAAAGGATTTTCCAATGGTGACTTGGCACACCAGATTATGCCAAGTGGCGACTCTGATGTTGAATGTAAAAACAATCTTTTTTCGGAACCAATCTTCATTTTGTCACTTTAATAAAAAACCCTTTCAAACCTTAAAATACATATCTTTTTTTGAGTTGAAAAAGGCGTGTGACACTGGTTTTTATCTTCTATCTCGGCCTGGACCTTCCCCTAAAGAGGTTGTTGCTACTAAAATCTTGTCAGCTCAGGATGTTCAAAATACTATCATGTTATGGCACAGGAGATTGGCTCATGCACCTGTCAAAATACTATCATGATATGCTACATGTGGATATATGGGGACCTTATCGTACTCAGACATTTGATGGTAACAAATTTTTTCTTACAATTGTTGATGATTGCTCAAGGACTATTTGGATTTTCTTGTTAAATTCAAGACTGATGTCTTTCTTTCACTTTAACAGTTTTGTCGAATGGTGCTTACTCAATCTAATGTCACAGTTAAAGGTATAAGGACAGATAATGGGGGAGAGATTATCAATGAAAATTTGCAATCTTTACTTAAAGAATTGGGTATTATTCACTACAGAACTTGTGTACATACCCCTCAACAAAATGGAGTAGCTGAGAGGAAGCACAGACACTTGCTTGAAGTGGATAGAGCACTCCGGTTCCAGCGTCATATACCTCTCAAGTTTTGGGGTCATTGTATTCTTACTGCTTCTTATATTGTTAACAGAATTCCTTCTAGTGAATTTGCAGGGAAATCACCTTATGAGGTCTTTTTTGGAAAGAAACCTTGTTTCTTCCATTTTAGAACATTCGGTTGTTTGTGTTTTGCTAACACACTACCTAGAACTTACAAGTTTGCTCCAAGAGCTGTAAGATCAATTTTTATGATATTCTAATGTCACCAAAGGGTATGTTCTGTTTGATCTTTGTGGGTAGAAGTTTTTTGTTAATGGGGATGTGGTATTTCAGGAAAACCAATTTCCCTTCAAGGTACCCATACAGTGGATGATAATCTACAGATTTTATGTCACTCTCTCCAGGTCCTTGTGATTATGATTATTTTTATGCTCCTAGAAACATCTCCGAAACACCTACTCTGGCTTCCTCATTACCAGTTGATCTCCCACCTTCTGATATTGTCCAAAATCCTTTACTATCTCTTATCGCTACTGATGCTTCTACCTCTACTTTCAATCCATACAATCTACCAAATCTTAGACGAACAACAAGGCTCACTAAGCAACCTATTTGGTTATCATATTTTATTTCCAAACCGTCAGCTAGCTATGTCCTTTATCCTCTTGCTGAGAGTGTGTCATATGCACATCTTTCTCCCTCTTATCAGAAGTATCTACATAGTTTTTCTGCAGTATAAGAACCTACCTCTTATCAAGAGGCTATCAAAGATCCGAGATGGTTGGAAGCTATGTACACTGAGTTAAAGGATCTTAATGATAATCATACTTGGGACCTGGTTCCCTTCCCAAGGGTAAAGTTCCTATTGGCTGCAGATGGTTCTATAAAGTCAAGTTAAAAGCTAATGGCGATATTGAGATATTTAAAGCTCAATTAGTTGCTAAGGAATTTAATCAGACAGCAGGTATTGATTTTCATGATACCTTTTCTCCAGTAGTTAAAATTGCTACAGTCAGGACAGTTCTCTCTTTGGTTGCACAACACAAATGGTTCATTCATCAGTTAGATGTGTACAATGCTTTTCTCCATGGTGACTTGCATGATGAGGTGTATAAGCAGTTGCTTGAGGGTTTTCCAAGATAGGGGGAGAATGGTATTGTATGTAGACTTGTGAAATCCCTCTATGGTCTTAAGAAAGCAAGTAGGCAGTGGAATTTGAAATTGAGTGAGTCAGTAGTTCATTCTGGTTTTACTCAGAGCAGCCTGGATCATTCTTTATTCATAAAAAAACAAGGGTTAGACATAGTTGCAATCCTTGTGTATGTAGATGACATGCTTGTGACTGGTAATAGCTTGAGCCTCATAGAACATACTAAAGCTTCTCTTCAGAAAGCATTTAAAATCAAGGATCTTGGTAATTTAAAATTCTTTCTTGGCATGGAATTTAGTAGATCTGCCAAAGGTATTCTTATGAATCAAAGAAAGTACGCATTGGAAATTATCTCTGATTTAGGGTTAGGAAGTGCTAAACCATCTATGACACCCCTTGAAATGAACATGAAGTTAACGACACTGGAGTTTGATCATGTCACAGGAGAATCAACAGATGAACCTTTTGAAAACAGAGAGCAATATCAGAAGTTGATAGGCAAAATGTTGTATTTAACACTGACAAGGCCAGACATTGCATTCTCAGTCCAAACACTTAGTCAATTCCTGCAGCAACCAAAAAGGTCGCATTGGGATGCAGCTGTGAGAGTAATGAATTATGTGAACAGAGAACAAGGACTTGGAATCTTGTAAAGCAGCAAGATATCAAACAAGCTAAATGTATATTGTGATGCAGACTGGGCTTCATGTCCCAATACCAGAAGGTCAGTTTCAGGCTTTTTAGTCATGGTGAATCACTATTGTCGTGGAAGTCGAAGAAACAAAATGTAGTCTCTAGAAATTCAGCAGAAGCTGAATACAGGAGCATGGCTAATGCAGTTTCAGAACTAGTATGGATCACTGCATTATTAAAGGAGCTGGGAAGTAAAATTGAGGAACCAATAATTGTGTTTAGTGACAATAGAGCAGCATTACAGATAGCAGCCAATCCAGTATTCCATTAAAGGACTAAACACATAGAGATTGACTGCCACTTTATCAGACAAAAAATACAAGAAGGAGTCTTGAAAATATAACATGTGAGCTCAAGAGAACATCTTGCAGACATACTTACTAAGGGCTTACCTCGGTTGCAACATGAAAACTTAGTAGGCAAGCTTGGTGTGTTAAATGTCTTTGCACCCACCAGCAGTGATTAGTTAGGAAACAGTTAGAATAGAAGCTTCTAGAAGTTCTATATAAACAACACTATTGCATTGTAATGAACTAATTTTCTGGCCTCTTTACACTGAAATAATATCTCGCTTTCTCTTCTCTTCTCTGCTAAGCCATAGCTCATTATCAATGGCAGCTTAGATTGAACAATTGCACAAATTCTAACAGAGTTTTTTGCTGATCCTTATGTCTAATAGGACCTAACTTCAACTTGGGGTATATTGCTAATTACTGTTCTTGATCTTTGTAGGTTGCTTTAAAGCTCAAATCATTTTAATTTTAAAATAAAATTACTAATTTTTTTTGTTATTTATAGAGTGGTATTTTCCATCCCTGTCAAATAAAGTAGAGGAGGAGAACTAGAAGAGAGAAAGAAAAAGAGCAAAGGAATGACAAGTCTAATGGGGGAAATTGACTGACACATTGACTACCTTCGATAGACGAAAAAAATTTAAGTGGTCTAACCAATCCCTAGGGCGGACCCCAATTCAAAGGCACTAGACGAACTAACGACAAGCTAGATAAAAAAAATCAGCTGGCCCTATGTGTAAAACCTTCTCGGGGGGAGAGTCTTTCTTCAATGAGAATAAAGAAAGTTTTTGGGCAAGACAAGAAAGGAACTCGCCCTTTAACTTGACACCAAGGGTTAAGAGTTGATTGTTAGCGACGATGACTTTGTGAAGGAAATATATGAGAGAATGTTCTCAAACTGGGTTACGACCAACGCAAAACTTCTTGCAAGCCAAGATAATGGAGATATTTTGTTATTTTGTGCTATTATCTTCCTCAATATGGTTTATTTGGTATATGAATTAATGTGAATTCATGGTCAACTTTAGTCGTTATAATAATTGCTGCTAAAATAGGTATCATTTATCGGTAATAATAAAAGCCGCAATATATGACCGGTAGCTTTACCGGCGATAATAATTATCGCTAAAAGTAATTACTTTTAGCTTCAAAAATATAGATATTCACCGGCACTCGATATAAATATCATCAAAGAATTTATGACAATGAATGCAACATCGTTCACTCAAATGCCGCTATATTTTTAGGGTAAATACATTTGATGTATAATGCATATGTATTTTTAAGAAAAATATCAACACTGCATATGTATTTTTATGCTAAAAAACATTTTGATGTATAATCCATATGTATTTTTAAGCAAAATATCAACCCTACACATGTATCTTTTGTAACTAAAATCTCACAATAAAATGTAGAACTACATAAAAAACTCAAATTTATCTTTAATTCAAATTCTCATTTATAATGATAATAAATGAACACATACTAAAATCTATAATAGTTATGATCAAGGTGTATTTTTGAAATGCTTAATTTTAACATTTTAGGGTAAATACATTTGATGTATAATGCATATGTATTTTTAAGCAAAATATCAATACTGCATATGTATTTTATAACTAAAATCTCACAATACAAAGTAGAACTTCATAAAAAACACAAGTTTATATTTAATTCAAATTCGCATTTATATTGATAATAAATGAAAACATATTAAAAAATATATTAGATATGGGTCCAGCTGTATTTTTGAAAATGCTTAATCTTAACACTGCATATGTATTTTTAGGATAAAAACTTTTGATTGATACTGCATACGTATTTTTAAGCATAATATGAACACTACATTTGTATTTTTTAACTAAATCTCACAGTAAAATATATAACTGCATAAAATACTCAAATTAAACTTTAATTCAAATCAAAATTAGACCCAATTCAAATCAGAATTAATTTCGTTCAGTTAAAAAATAAGTACTATTATAACCTACAATTAGAACCACTTCAAACATAAAAATTAGTTTGTACAATCAGAACCTACATTCATACACCAGTTTCTCTAACTGTACAAAGTAATAAATCCCTCAATCATCATACATCAAAAACTTCAGTAACACTAGTTATTCTACTTTGCCTTGCAGGCCTCAAGGGTGCTTCAACACCACTATGAGCATTTGCTTCTTGTTTTCGGATCCCATAGTCCCACAAAAGAGCAGCATATCTTGTACGGATATAAGTGTTTGTTGAGTTTATAATTTGTAAATTCTTAGCTCCTGTAAGAGCAGAAATTCAGACAAAATAAAACCATTATTTGTTAAGTAAAATATGCCACCATCGACGGAGCATGTGATTTATCCACACACTAAAAAAAAATGCAAATCAGATGTTCAACCTACTCATGTACATTGCACTCTCCAAATTACAGAGCAGTAACTTCTGAGGACGATCTATCTATTGATAGTTCTACACTGCAATAATCAGAAAAAACAAGGAACCAAATATACTTTGTTCTGGTCTTGAACATCAAGCATCTAGTTCATGCGGAGTTTAAATAAGTCGTTCAAGCATAAAATGCTTTACATTGGCGAAAGGAATTGATCAAACAAAACCTTTGAGCTAAGCATCTGTAAGGGCCAAAACAGCCTAAAGAACTTTGCACATAGGTACAGTTTGGTATGTTATCTTCCGCAATGTGGCTTATTCAGTACATGAAGTAACGTGAATTCGTGGTCAACTTTAATCATTATAATAGTTTCCAATAAAATAGGTCCGATTTATCGATAATAAGAAAACCCTAAAAATATGGTAGCTTTATCAGTAATTTATCGATAAATAAATGTTGTTGAAAGTAATTACTTTTAGCGCCAATAATATAAGCATTTACGAAACATTCAGTACAAATGCCACTAAACACTTTAACAACATTAAATGCAATGACCTTAACTTAAATGGCATTAAATATTTTTGTTGTAATATTTATTCCCGCAAAATATCTCTTTTGTTGTAGTTGGTAGTCAGTAACCACCATATACCTAGCACGACATATGATAATATACAAACAAGCATACAACGATTTTCTTTAGAGATTTGTAATATCTAGATACATGTTAAAGAAGAGAGCAACACCATTTAAGATTTCAAGGATAACAAATACATGTTAAATGTTAGAGAAGAGAGCAACACTATTTAAGGATAACATCAACATGACAATGGACAGATAACATAACACATATAATTAACATTACTGGGTTCAAATGAATCATAACCAATGATAAAATATTAAATAACGACTCAAAAAAAACACACTAACATCATGCAAACGATAAAATCAACATGACAATGGACTGACAACATGGCACATAACTAAACTTATAGGGTTCGAATGAATCATAACAGATGATGAACATCATCGGATGACTCAAATTAGATATTTGTTATAAAAAGTATTTTAGTGTTTTTTTTGTGATAATTGAGCAAAGTTAAATCATTATGTTTATGTTACAAAAGATAATTATGTGCTTTTGGTACAATTAAAAAAGAATTTAGATTTTGTGCATTGTCAGTTTACAAAATATTTTACACTATCAGGTAAATTTGACTTGCTATTGCAGGTTATTTAATTTTTTTTAATTTTATGTAAATAGTTGGATAACCTGCAATAACAGATCAAGCTCACTGATAGTACAAAATATTTTATTCACTAACTATGCACAGAACTTAAACACATAAAAAAAATGATTATCCTAAAATGATTAATCGGGGCACAAAGCCACCAACACTTGAAAAGTTGACCAATTTATTTTTTAAAATTGTTTTCTTCTTACAAGGACTTTGTTTAATTATTCTTATTTTTTATGGTAGGATTTGGATTTTCAATCCTTTTAGTTCCTCTTCCAGTAACTTTACCTTGACGTACATTATTTTGCTTTTGTAATGTAAGTAGGATTTTCAATCTGTGTATTTTACATTGAATTTATCTAAATCCGTGACCTCCCTCGCTAATTACGCGATTACAGCGACCATGAATTGACTCAATAAAATTCAGGTATGCATATTATTTCACGCACAAAAGCAGGGTAGTCATTTAAACTGTCGGTGTATATTGGTCAAGACTTTTTTCTATTGTATGTGTTGTCCAGTATTATGCCAAGTATGTATCGTATGTGCAGTTTAATAGTGGAAAAATTTTGTAAATTTTTTCATTAGATTATGTGACTTACGTATGTATTGTTGTTTGGTTGAAAGTAAGTTATCTTGAAATTTACTATGCAAGATTAGGTATTCCACCCCTAAGGTGGGATTAATAACACTACAATTACGGAATAAGTTATCTCAAGCATTTTATCTCAATCAAATATGGGATAAATTGATCCTACCATTAAACCCAATATTAATTATCTCTAATCCCTTATACCAAACGAGCCCATACACTAATCATAGTGCTGACTGTACTCTACTACTTTCCATTTTTACCATAGATTTTTGGAATTCCTGTAGAATATTATTGCAATGGTCAAATAATTTTTTTTATGTATTCAACAATCTAATGCTCTTTATCATGGTTAGTATTAAGATATATTCTCTTAATAATATTTCCTTAATAGGACCACTAAAATAGGTCTTATTTAACGGTAGCTTTACCAGCAATTTATCGCTAAATAAAAAGTCGTTGAAAGTAATTATTTTTGGCGCTAATAATATGAGCATTTACCTGCACTTGATATAACTGCCACTAAAGACGTTAACGCCATGCAATGACCTTAACATAAATGCCATTAAATATTTTTGTGCAAATATTTATTTACGCTAAATATCTCTTTTGTTGTAATGGTAGCCAGTAGTAGCCACCGTATACCTAGCACGACATATGATAATATACAAACGGGCATCTATCGATTTTCTTTTGAAGATGTGTAGTATCTAGATATATGTTGTTAAAGAAGAGAGCAACACCAATCAAGTATAAAATCAATATAACAATAAACTAATAACATAACATATATATATAACTAATATTAATGGGTTCGAATGAACCATAACTGATGATAGAACATCATAAGATGACTCAAACGATGCACTCACACCATTCAAACGACAAAAACAACACGACTATGGACTGATAACATGACTCGAACGACACACACTAACACCATTCAAATGATAAAATCAACATGACAATGGACTGACAACATGACACAATAACTAAACTTGTAGGGTTCGAACAAACCATAAGACAGATGATAGGACTGACTCTAATTATAAGACATGACACACAGGAGATAACTCAAATGACACGATAAACCTAGATGCGCGCTTATTACTTATGCGCCTTCCACAATACGCGACTTAGGAACGACAGTTGAACTAGTAGGGAACTGCAGAAGAAGTAGATCAACCAGCCCAAATTAGGAAAGGGTGCACCAACATTGGGTCCACGTGAAGAACTTTCCCCATCACCACTAGTAGGAGACAAGGCACTTCCAAGGGTGAGAAATGGGAGTGGAGCATCACTCCCCATTTGTTGAAGTTCTGCCTCGAATTCAACTTTTCGCTTTTGAACTTCCAATGCCTCCCTCAATTGTTCAAGTTGGGAGAGGCTAAGTCCTTCAATAATCGGAGTTTCGCACACAAGATCGTAGGTTCCCCTACCAGATTCAAGTAGGGATTCCCCTACAGCTCTCTCCTTCCGGACAGACTCCTGCAAGTCCATGACCTCCTTATTGAGCCCACGTTGACCAGTGTTTCGATGAGCCATAATTAGGTGGTCATGGCGATCATCATCATTTGTTGGAGGGAGGTCCCTCCCTAGGAACCTATCCACCAGCGACTCCACTGAAGGATGGCCAAAGGAGTAAACTTTGTTGGCCTTGCCTGGAGAAAATACCACAATGGCAATTTCAGCACCACATAGCGTACAAAGTTCACTAGCCTTTTTTATCAGGCCAGCACGACGCTTAGAGAAAGTAACTTGCATGTTACACTCATTTTTCATTTTCACTATTTCGACCTTTTTTCGACCCTTGCTCAGTCTTGCCATGGCTAAATTAAAACTACTCAATATTTGTGAAACCAAGAAGTAGTAGTTGTGATTTTTTATCTCAGCACCAAGAGATTTTATATTAGAAATTTCAATATTTTGTTTCACCTTTTTTGGAAAATAAATTAAAATTACTTGGAGAGCCTATAAATTTATGTTTTTTCTTTTTTTGTAAAAGATTTGAATGGAACCAGCTTTCGCCTCTATTCTTTGTGTCGTTAGCTTTAATCGAATCCTTAATGAACATAATTCATAATTAGACAATATATGTTTTTCTTAATTTGAATTATGACGTTCTACAAAAGTATTAAAAAGAAAACATTACATCATTAGTACGTATGATATTTTATTTAATCACTTTATTAATTTGAGTACACATTGAAGAGTAATAATAAAAATTAAAATATCAAATTATTACTATAACATTTCTGAATTTTCAAATTTAATATTCGAGCTATCCCTGAAGGTTCTGACATTCGGTGTTCATCGAACGAGCAAAGATACATGACATTTTTCTTTTATATAAGTTTTATTCATTCATCCACGATTATTACTTATTAGTTGATATGTACAATCACTTCAATTATTAGTTAACCATAAAATTAACATGGTTTGGTATTACAAGCACCGATTATGTGAATAAGTTTGTCTTTTCCTCTTGCGGATTGGAGTAAAAATATTGTAGTAGGGAAAGGTTGTATTTCTCCCAAACCTACTAAAAACAATTACTCATTCTGACATACTGCAATTAAAGAATCAACTTTCTTATAAATTGAAAAAAACATATTTAAAAGAAACAAAGGTTAATAACCTCTGAAATCAAATTATTTGTGGTTTGTTAATATATGAATGCATGTTTACGATTCAAAAAGAACTGATCATTTTGTTTACAAAGTTTATCACGTCTTTGAAAGCTTGCCAAGCTAGTTACCAGAAAATGGTGTCAACTTGTCGTCTGACGACTCCCAAGCACCGGTAAGCTTAGAATGTGAAATTAAGAAGTAGTTAAACAACTAATGTGTTAGTTAGTTGGCTATGTAGTGATTAGTGATTAGTTAGGAAACAGTTAGAATAGAAACTTTCAGAAGTTCTATATAAACAACACTATTGCATTGTAATGAACTAATTTTTTGGCCTCTTTAACTGAAATAATATCTCCCTTTCTCTTCTCTTCTCTGCTGAGCCCAAGCTCATTATCAATGACAGCTTAGATTGAACAATTGCACAGATTCTAACATGGTATCAGAGCTTTGAACCACAATTATGCTTTCCAGGGAAGAGATTTGTGAGATTACGAGCTCATTGACAATTTTCAGTAACAAAGGTTGAAGTTATACCATGGCAGATTCAACATTGAACACTGTGAAGTTCGATCACAATCATCCCATGGTTTTACACCCTTCAGACACCACCGGAGCGCCCATTATTCCTATGCAGCTAACCGGATTCGATAACTATTTGATATGGAGTAGGGCTATGCACATTCAGTTGCTTGGGAAAAACAAGTTGGGGATTGTTGATGGCACATTGAAAAAGGAGGATTTCGGAGCTGATTTTCGACGTCAATGGGACCGGTGCAATGCAATTGTTCAAGGATGGATAATGAGATCAGTAACACAGGAGTTGCACACTGGAATTGTCAATGCTACTAATGCACGAACTGTTTGGGAGGATTTGAATGAACGCTTTGACAAGGTAAATGCATCACGAGTTTACCAGTTGCATAAAGCCATAGCGACTACTATATAAGGAAATGACAGTATACCTGGTTATTTTTCAAAACATCGCAATTTATGAGATGAATTTGCTAGTATAGTTCCTCCGTCTTGTGATTGCCCTAGATCAAGGGAGTTTAATCATCATGTTGAGAGACAAAAATTGATGCAGTTCCTAATGGGCTTGAATGAAATGTATAATCAGTCGAGGAGCTAGATTTTGATGACTGAACCTACTCCAAATCTCAACAAGGCATATGCTATGCTTGTTGAGAGAGAGAGCCAACGACTTATTGGTAGTTCCACTATGCAAGGTGAAGGTGTTGATTTAATGGCTATGTTAGCAGCAAAAGGCTTAGGTTCTCGATTATCAATTGGAGAAGGTTTTGTATCTAGAACTTTGACTAGAGAGAGTTCAGATATTGCAGCTCACATGGCTGGGAGAGGAATGCATAATCAACATACCAAAGGAAAATCTTTTTAGAAAGGCAGGAAGAATTGGAAAAAAAAATGTGACTATTGTAAAATGCAAGGACATGTGGTAGATGACTGCTTTAAGCTACATGGATACCCACCTGATTAGAAATCTAAGAAGAAGGTGGCATGGAATAATGCTTATAATGTTCAAGCTGAGGTCCCTATACGACAACTGCATGATGGAACAAGAGAGAAGGGAAAAGCAATAGAGCCACTAATTTCCAGAGATTTACCAAGGGCTCCACAGCCGACAGGTGAGCAACATGGATAGATTTTGCAGATGCTTGATCGAGATTCTCCTCAAACCAATATGATGGCCAACATGGTAGGTATATCTCAAACTCCTAATACTAAATTAGATAGTTTAAGATGGATAATTGATAGTGGTGCTACAAATCACATGGCTCACAAGTTTAGACATAATGCATGATGTGCAAGTTGTTACAAATGAACAAAGTAAAAATATTTAATTACCTGATGGAGGGGTGACCTTAGTTTCACACACTGGCTGTTGTAGACTGTCTGATATAGGAGAAATAGATGATGTGATTTTTATCCCAGAATTTCAATACGATCTTAAATCGGTATCCAAGGTTACCAGGGAAATGAACTATTTTGTGTCATTCTAACCTGGATTCTGTTTGTTCCAGGACCTTACCACTGGGAAGATGATGGGGATTGGTAAAGAGGATACTGGTTTTTATCTTCTATCTCGCCCAGGACCTTCCCCTAAAGAGGTTGTTGCTACTAAAATCTTGTCAGCTCAGGATGTTAAAAATACTATCATGTTATGGCGCAGGAGATTGGCTCATGCACCTGTTCACTCAATAAAGGACATGCTTGGATTTAATCTTGAACATTGTAAATCAGTATTAAGCACCTGTGATATTTGTCCCTTAGCTAGACATACCAGACTCCCTTTTTCGAGTAGTTCTACTAGGTCTAGTAAAGTGTTTGATATGATACATGTGGATATATGGGGACCTTATCGTACTCAGACATTTGATGGTAACAAATTTTTTCTTACAATTGTTTATGATTTCTCAAGGACCATTTGGATTTTCTTGTTGAAATTCAAGACTGATGTCTTTCTTTCACTTAAACAGTTTTTTCGAATGGGACTTACACAATTTAATGTCAATGTTAAAGGTATAAGGACAGATAATGGGGGAGAGTTTATCAATGAAAATTTGCAATCTTTACTTAAAGAATTGGGTATTATTCACTACAGAACTTGTGTACATACCCCTCAGCAAAATAGAGTAGCTGAGAGGAAGCACTGATACTTGCTTGAAGTGGCTAGAGCAATCCGGTTCCAGGGTCATATACCTCTCAAGTTTTGGGGTCATTGTATTCTTATTGTTGCTTATATTGTTAACAGAATTCCTTCTAGTGAATTTGCAGGGAAATCACCTTATGAGGTCTGTTTTGGAAAGAAACCTTGTTTCTTCCATTTTAGAACATTCGGTTGTTTGTGTTTTGCTAACACACTTCCTAGAACTTACAAGTTATCTCCAAGAGCTGTAAGATCAGTTTTTATGGGATATTCTAATGTCACCAAAGGGTATGTTCTGTTTGATCTTGTTGAGTAGAAGTTTTTTGTTAAAGGGGATATCGTATTTCAGGAAAACCAATTTCCCTTCAAGGTACCGATACAGTGGATGATAATCTACAGATTTTATGTCACTCTCTCTAGGTCCTTGTGATAATCATGATTTTTATGCTCCTAGAAATATCTCTGAAACACCTACTCTAGATTCCTCATTACCAGTTGATCTCCCACCTTCTGATATTGTTCAAAATCCTTTACCATCTCTTATCGCTACTGATGCTTCTACCTCTACTTTCAATCCATACAATCTACCAAATCTTAGACTAACAACAAGGCTCACTAAGCAACCTATTTGGTTATCAGATTTTGTTTCCAAACCGTCAGCTAGCAATGTTTTCTATCCTTTTGCTGACAGTGTGTCATATGCACATCTTTCTCCCTCTTATCAGAAGTATCTACATAGTTTTTCTGTAGTATAAGAACCTACCTCTTATCAAGAGGCTATCAAAGATCCGAGATGGTTGGAAGCTATGTACACTGAGTTAAAGGACCTTAATGATAATCATACTTGGGACCTGGTTCCTTTCCCAAGGGTAAAGTTCCTATTGGCTGCAGAGGGGTCTATAAAGTCAAGTTAAAAGCTAATGGAGATATTGAGAGATTTAAAGCACAATTAGTTGCTAAGGGCTTTAATCAGACAGCAGGTATTGATTTTCATGATACCTTTTCTCCAGTAGTTAAAATTGCTACAGTCAGGACAGTCCTCTCTTTGGTAGCACAACACAATTGGTTCATTTATCAGTTATATGTGTACAATGCTCTTCTCCATGGTGACTTGCATGATGAGGTGTATAATCAGTTGCTTCAGGATTTTCCAAGTTAGGGGAGAATGGTATAGTATGTAGACTTGTCAAATCCCTCTATGGTCTGAAGGAAGCAAGTAGGTAGTGGAATTTGAAATTGAGTGAGTCACTAGTGCATTCTGGTTTTACTCAGAGCAGCCTGGATCATTCTTTATTCATAAAAAAACAAGGTTTAGACATAGTTGCAATCCTTGTGAATGTAGATGACATGCTTGTGACTGGTAATAGCTTGAGCCTCATAGAACATACTAAAGCTTCTCTTCTGAAAGCATTTAAAATCAAGGATCTTGGTAATTTAAAATTCTTTCTTGGCATGGAATTTAGTAGATCTGCCAAAGGTATTCTTATGAATCAAAAGAAGTATGCATTGGAAATTATCTCTGATTTAGGGTTAGGAAGTGCTAAACCATCTATGACACCCCTTGAAATCAACATGAAGTTAACGACACTGGAGTTTGATCAAGTCACAGGAGAATCAACAGATGAACCTTTTGAAAACAGAGAGCAATATCAGAAGTTGATAGGTAAAATGTTGTATTTAACACTGACACGGCCAGACATTGCATTCTCAGTCCAAACACTTAGTCAATTCCTGCAGCAACCAAAAAGGTCGCATTGGGATACAGCTGTGAGAGTAATGAATTATGTGAACAGAGAACAAGGACTTGGAATCTTGTAAAGCAGCAAGATATCAAACAAGCTAAATGTATATTGTGATGCAGACTGGGCTTCATGTCCCAATACCAGAAGGTCAGTTTCAGGCTTTTTAGTCATGGTGAATCACTATTGTCGTGGAAGTCGAAGAAACAAAATGTAGTCTCTAGAAGTTCAGCAGAAGCTGAATACAGGAGCATGGCTAATACAGTTTCAGAACTAGTTCATATCACTGCATTATTAATGGAGCTGGGAACTAAAATTGAGCAACCAACAATTGTGTTTAGTGACAGTAGAGCAGCATTACAGATAGCAGCCAATCCAGTGTTCCATGAGAGGACTAAACATATAGAGATTGACTGCCACTTTATCAGACAAAAAATACAAGAAGGAGTCTTGAAAATAAAACATGTGAGCTCAAGAGAACAACTTGCAGACATACTTACTAAGGGCTTACCTCGGTTGCAACATGAAAACTTAGTAGGCAAGCTTGGTGTGTTAAATGTCTTTGCACCCACAAGCTTGAGGGGGAGTAATGAGTTAGAAATTACTTGATTAAGAAGTAGTTAAACAACTAATGTGTTAGTTAGTTGGCTAAGCAGTGATTAGTGATTAGTTAGGAAACAGTTAGAATAGAAGCTTCCAGAAATTCTATATAAACAACACTATTGCATTGTAATGAACTAATTATTTGGCCTCTTTACACTGAAATAATATCTCCCTTTCTCTTCTCTTCTCTGCTGAGCCATAGCTCATTATCAATGGCAGCTTAGATTGAACAATTGCACAGATTTTAACAGAGTTTTTTTGTTGCTGCTTATGACTAATAGGACTTAACTTCAACTTGGGGTATATTGCTAATTACTGTTCTTGATCTTTGTAGGTTGCTTCCAAGCTCAAATCATTTACATATTAAAATAAAATTACTATTTTTTTTGTTATTTATAGAGTGGTATTTTCCATCCCTCTTAAATAAAGTAGAGGAGGAGAACTAGAAGAGAGAAAGAAAAAGAGGAAAGGAATGACAAGTCTAATGGGGGAAAATGACTGACACATTGACTACCTTCGATAGACGAAAAAAATTCAAGTGGTCTAACCAATCCCGAGGGTGGACCCCAACTGAAAAGCACTAGACAAACTAACGGCAAGCTAGATAAAAAAAATCAGCTGGCCCTATGTGTAAAACCTTCTCGGGGGAGAGTCTTTCTTCAATGAGAATAAAAAAAGTTTTTGGGAAAGACAAGAAAGGAAATCGCCCTTTAATTTGACACCAAGGGTTAAGAGTTGATTGTTGGCGACGATGACTTGGAGAAGGGAATATATGAGAGAATGTTCTCAAACTGGGTTACGACCAACGGAAAACTTCTTGCAAGCCAAGATAATGGAGATATTTTGTTATATTGTGCTATTATCTTCCTCAATATGGTTTATTTGGTATATGAATTAATGAGAATTCATTGTCAACTTTAGTCGTTATAATAATTGCCGCTAAAATTGGTATCATTTACCGGTAATAACAAAAGCCGCAATATAAGACCGGTAGCTTTACCGGAAATAATAATTATCGCTAAAAGTAATTACTTTTAGCTTCAAAAATATAGATATTCACCGGCACTCGATATAAATATCATCAAAGACTTTATGACAATGAATGCAACATCATTCACTCAAATGCCGCTATATTTTTAGGGTAAATACAT
The DNA here is from genome assembly GCA_030864215.1 of Capsicum pubescens. Taxonomy (NCBI): domain Eukaryota; kingdom Viridiplantae; phylum Streptophyta; class Magnoliopsida; order Solanales; family Solanaceae; genus Capsicum; species Capsicum pubescens. The sequence continues at coordinate 267,477,090 of CM061545.1, read as the reverse complement.
TTGATGTATAATGCATATGTATTTTTAAGCAAAATATCAACACTGCATATGTATTTTTATGCTAAAAAATATTTTGATGTATAATCCATATGTATTATTAAGAAAAATATAAACACTACATATGCATCTTTTGTAACTAAAATCTCACAATAAAATGTAGAACTACATAAAAAACTCAAATTTATCTTTAATTCAAAATTTCATTTATAACGATAATAAATGAACACATATTAAAATATATATTAGTTATGATCAAGGTGTATTTTTTAAATGCTTAATTTTAACACTGCATATGTATTTTTAGAGTAAATACATTTGATGTATAATGCATATGTATTTTTAAGCAAAATATCAATAATACATATGTATTTTATAACTAAAATCTCACAATACAAAGTAGAACTTCATAAAAAACACAAGTTTATATTTAATTCAAATTCGCATTTATATTGATAATAAATGAAAACATATTAAGAAATATATAAGATATGGGTCCAGATGTAATTTTGAAAATGCTTAATCATAACACTGCATATGTATTTTTAAAGCTTAGAATGCGAAATTAAGTAGTTAAACAACTAATGTGTTAGTTAGTTGGCTATGCAGTGATTAGTGATTAGTTAGGAAACAGTTAGAATAGAAACTTTTAGAAGTTCTATATAAACAACACTATTGCATTGTAATGAACTAATTTTTTGGCCTCTTTACACTGAAATAATATCTCCCTTTCTCTTCTCTTCTCTGCTGAGCCCTAGCTCATTATCAATGACAGCTTAGATTGAACAATTGCACAGATTCTAACATGGTATCAGAGCTTTGAACAACGATTGTGCGTTCCACAGAAGAGATTTGTGAGATTACGAGCTCATTGACAGTTTTCAGTAACGAAGGTTGAAGTTCTACCATGGTAGCTTCAACATTGAACACTGTGAAGTTCGATAACAATCATCCCCTATTTTTACACCCTTCAGACACCATCGGAGCGCCCATTATTCCGATGCAGCTAACTGGTTTCGATAACTATTCGATATGGAGTAGGGCTATGCGCATTCAGTTGCTTGGGAAAAACAAGTTGGGGATTGTTGATGGCACATTGAAAAAGGAGGATTTCGGAGCTTATTTTCGACGTCAATAGGACCGGTGCAATGCAATTGTTCAAGGATGGATAATTAGCTCAGTAACAGAGGAGTTGAACACTGGAATTGTCAATGCTACTAATGCACGAACTTTTTGGGAGGATTTGCATGAACGCTTTGACAAGGTAAATGCATCACGAGTTTACCAGTAGCATAAAGCCATAGCGACTAGTATATAAGGAAATGATAGTATACCTGGTTATTTTTCAAAACATCGCAATTTATGGGATGAATTTGCTTGTATAGTTCCTCCGTCTTGTGATTGCCCTAGAACAATGGAGTTTAATAATCATGTAGAGAGACAAAAATTGATGCAGTTCCTAATGGGATTGAATGAAATGTATAATCAGTCGAGGATCTAGATTTTGATGACTGAACCTACTCCAAATCTCAACAAGGCATATGCGATGCTTATTGAGCGAGAGAGCCAACAACTTATTAGTAGTTCCACTATGCAAGGTGAAGGTGCTGATTTAACGGCTCTGTTAGCAACAAAAGGCTTGGGTTCTCGATTGTCAATTGGAGAAGGTTTTGTATCTAGAACTTTGACTAGAGAGAGTTCAGATATTGAAACTCACATGGCTGGGAGAGAAATGCATTATCAACATAACAAAGGAAACTCTTTTCAGAAAGGCAGGAAGAATTGGAACAAAAAATGTGACTATTGTAAAATGCAAGGACATGTGGTAGATGACTGCTTTAAGCTACATGGATACCTACCTGATTGGAAATCTAAGAAGAAGGTGACATGGAATACTGCTTATAATGTTCAAGATGAGGTCTCTATACCACAACTGCATGATGGAACAAGAGAGAAGGGAAAAGCAATAGAGCCACTAATTTCCAGATATTTACCAAGGGCTCCACAGCCGACAGGTGAGCAACATGGATAGATTTTGCAGATGCTTAACTGAGATTCTCCTCAGACCAATATGTTGGCCAACATGGAAGGTATATCTCAAACTCCTAATACTAAATTAGAGAGTTTAAGATGGATAATTGATAGTGGTTCTACAAACCACATGGCTCACAAGTTTATACATAATGCATGATGTGCAAGTTGTTACAAATGAACAAAGTAGAAAAGTTTAATTACCTAATGGAGGGGTGACCTTAGTGTCACACACTTTCTGCTGTAGACTGTCAAATATAGGAGAAATACATGATGTGCTTTTTGTCCCAGAATTTCAATACAATCTCTTATCGGTATCCAAGGTTACCAGGGAAATAAACTATTTTGTGTCATTCTAACCTGGATTCTGTTTGTTCCAGGACCTTACCACAGGGAAGATGATGGGGATTGGTAAAGAGGATACTGGTTTTTATCTTCTAGCTCAGCCTGGACCTTTCCCTAAAGATGTTGTTGCTACTAAAATCTTGTCAGCTCAGGAAGTTCAAAATACTATCATGTTATGGCATAGGAGATTGGATCATGCACCTGTTCACTTAATAAAGGACATGCTTGGATTTAATCTTGAACATTGTAAATCAGTATTAAGAACCTGTGAGATTTATCCCTTAGCTAGGCATACCAGACTCCCTTTTTCGAGTAGTTCTACTAGGTCTAGTAAAGTGTTTGATATGCTACATGTGGATATATGGGGACCTTATCGTACTTAGACAGTTGATGGTAATAAATTTTTTCTTACAATTGTTGATGATTACTCAAGGACCATTTGGATTTTCTTGTTGAAATTCAAGACTGATGTCTTTCTTTCACTTAAACAGTTTTTTCGAATGATGCTTACTCAATTTAATGTCACAGTTAAAGGTATAAGGACAGATAATGGGGGAGAGTTCATCAATGAAAATTTGCAATCTTTACTTAAAGAATTGGGTATTATTCACTACAGAACTTGTGTACATACCTCTCAGCAAAATGGAGTAGCGGAGAGGAAGCACAGACACTTGCTTGAAGTGGCTAGAGCACTCCGGTTCCAGGGTCATATACCTCTCAAGCTTTGGGGTCATTGTATTCTTACTTCTGCTTATATTGTTAATAGAATTCCTTCTAGTGAACTTGCAGGGAAATCACCTTATGACGTCTTTTTTGGAAAGAAACCTTGTTTCTTCCATTTTAGAACATTCGGTTGTTTGTGTTTTGCTAACACACTACCTAGAACTTACAAGTTTGCTCCAAGAACTGTAAGATCAGTTTTTATGGGATATTCTAATGGCACCAAAGGGTATGTTCTGTTCGATCTTGCTGCGTAGAAGTTTTTTGTTAATGGGGATGTGGTATTTCAGGAAAACCAATTTCCCTTCAAGGTACCCATACAGTGGATGATAATCTACAGATTTTATGTCACTCTCTCCAGGTCCTTGTGATGATGATGATTTTTATGCTCCTAGGAACATCTCCGAAACACCTACTCTGGCTTCCTCATTAACAGTTGATCTCCCACCTTTTAATATTGTTCAAAATCCTTTACCATCTCTTATCCCTACTGATGCTTCTACCTCTACTTTCAATCCATACAATCTACCAAATCTAAGATGATCAACAAGGCTCACTAATCAACATATTTGGCTATCAGATGAAATAAAACCGTCAGCTAGCAATATCCTTTATCCTTTTGCTGACAGTGTGGATTATGCACATCTTTCTCCCTCTTATCAGAAGTATCTACATATTTTTTCTGTAGTATAAGAACCTACCTCTTATCAAGAGGCTATCAAAGATCCGAGATGGTTGGAAGCTATGTACACTGAGTTAAAGGATCTTAATGCTAATCATACTTGGGACCTGGTTCCTTTCCCAAGGGTAAAGTTCCTATTGGCTGCAGATGGTTCAATAAAGTCAAGTTAAAAGCTAATGGCCATATTGAGATATTTAAAGCTCAATTAGTTGCTAAGGGCTTTAATCAGACAGCAGGTATTGATTTTCATGATACCTTTTCTCCAGTAGTTAAAATTGCTACAGTCAGGACAGTTCTCTCTATGGTAGCACAACACAATTAGTTCATTCATCAGTTAGATGTGTACAATGCTTTTCTCCGTGGTGACTTGCATGATGAGGTCTATAAACAGTTGCTTGAGGGTTTTCTAAGTCAGGGGGAGAATGGTATTGTATGTATACTTGTCAAATCCCTCTATGGTCTTAAGAAAGCAAGTAGGCTGTGGAATTTGAAATTGGGTGAGTCACTAGTGCATTCTGGTTTTACTCAGAGTAGCCTAGATCATTCTTTTTTCATAAAAAAACAAGGGTTAGACATAGTTGCAATCCTTGAGTATGTAGATGACATGCTTGTGACTAGTAATAGCTTGAGCCTCATAGAACATACTAAAGTTTCTCTTCAGAAAGCATTTAAAATCAAGGATCTTGGTAATTTAAAATTCTTTCTTGGCATGGAATTTAGTAGATCTGCCAAAGGTATTCTTATGAATCAATGGAAGTATGCATTGGATATTATCTCTGATTTAGGGTTAGGCAGTGCTAAACCATCTATGACACCCCTTGAAATGAATATGAAGTTAACGACACTGAAGTTTGATCAAGTCACAGGAGAATCAACAGATGAACCTTTTGAAAACAGAGAGCAATATCACAGGTTGATAGGCAAAATGTTGTATTTAACACTGACAAGGCCAGACATTGCATTCTCAGTCCAAACACTTAGTCAATTCCTGCAACAACCAAAAAAGTCGCATTGGGATGCAGCTGTGAGAGTAATGAATTATGTGAAGGGAAAACAAGGACTTGGAATCTTATTAAGCAGCAAGATATCAAACAAGCTAAATGTATATTGTAATGCAGACTGGGCTTCATGTCCCAATACCAGAAGGTCAGTTTCAAGCATTTTAGTCATGGTGAATCACTATTGTCGTGGAAGTCAAAGAAACAAAATGTAGTCTCCATAAGTTTAGCAAAAGCCTAATACAGGAGCATAGCTAATGCAGTTTCAGAACTAGTAAGGATCACTGCATTATAAAAGGAGCTGGGAAGTAAAATTGAGCAACCAACAATTGTATTTAGTGACAGTAGAGTTGCATTACAGATAGCAGCCAATCCAGTGTTCCATGAGAGGACTAAACACATAGAGATTGACTGCCACTTTATCAGACAAAAAATACAAGAAGGAGTCTTGAAAATAAAACATGTGAGCTCAAGAGAACAACTTGCAGACATACTTACTAAGGGCATACCTCGGTTGCAACATGAAAACTTAGTAGACAAGCTTGGTGTGTTAAATGTCTTTGCACCCACCTGCTTGAGGGGGAGTAATGAGTTAGGAATTACTTGATTAAGAAGTAGTTAAACAACTAATGTGTTAGTTAGTTGACTAAGCAGTGATTTTAACAGAGTTTTTTTGCTGCTCCTTATGACTAATAGGACCTAACTTCAACTTGGGGTATATTGCTAATTACTGTTCTTGATCTTTGTATGTTGCTTCCAAGTTCAAATCATTTAAATTTTCAAATAAAATTACTATTTTTTTTTGTTATTTATAGAATGGTATTTTCCATCCCTGTCAAATAAAGTAGAGGAGGAGAACTGGAAGAGAGAAAGAAAAGGAGCAAAGGAATGACAAGTCTAATTGGGGAAAATGACTGACACATTGACTACCTTCGATAGACGAAAAAAATTCAAGTGGTCTAACCAATCCCTAGGGAGGACTCCAACTAAAAGGCACTAGACGAACTAACGGCAAGCTAGATAAAAAAAATCAGCTGGCCCAATGTGTAAAACCTTCTCGGGGGGAGAGTCTTTCTTCAATGAGAATAAAGAAAGTTTTTGGGCAAGACAAGAAAGGAACTCGCCCTTTAATTTGACACCAAGGGTTAAGAGCTGATTGTTGGCGACGATGACTTGGTGAAGGGAATATATGAGATAATTTTCTCAAACTGGGTTACGACCAACGTAAAACTTCTTGCATGCCAAAATAATGGAGATATTTTGTTATTTTATGTTATTATCTTCCTCAATATGGTTTATTTTGTATATGAATTAATGTGAATTCATGGTCAACTTGAGTCGTTATAATAATTGCCGCTAAAATAGGTATCCTTTACCGGTAATAACAAAAGCCGCAATATAAGACCGGTAGCTTTACCGGCAATAATAATTATCGCTAAAAGTAATGACTTTTAGCTTCAAAAATATAGATATTCACCGGCACTCGATATAAATATCATCAAAGACTTTATGACAATGAATGCAACATCGTTCACTCAAATGCCGCTACATTTTTATGGTAAATACATTTGATGTATAATGCATATGTATTTTTAAGCAAAATATCAACACTGCATATGTATTTTTATGCTAAAAAACATTTTGATGTATAATCCATATGTATTTTTAATCAAAATATCAACACTACATATGTATCTTTTGTAACTAAAATTTCACAATAAAATGTAGAACTACATAAAAAACTCAAATTTATCTTTAATTCAAATTCTCATTTATAATGATAATAAATGAACACATATTAAAATATATATTAGTTATGATCAAGGTGTATTTTTGAAATGCTTAATTTTAACACTGCATATTTATTTTTAGGGTAAATACATTTGATGTAGAATGCATATGTATTTTTAAGCAAAATATCAATACTGCATATGTATTTTATAACTAAAATCTCACAATACAAAGTAGAACTTCATAAAAAAACATAAGTTTATATTTAATTCAAACTCGCATTTATATTGATAATAAATGAAAACATTTAAAAAATATATTAGATATGGGTCTAGATGTATTTTACAAAATGCTTAATCTTAACACTGCATATGTATTTTTAGGATAAAAATTTTTGATTGATACTACATACGTATTTTTAAGTATAGCATGAACACTACATTTGTATTTTTTTAACTAAATCTCACAGTAAAATATATAACTGCATAAAATACTCAAATTAAACTTTAATTCAAATCAAAATTAGACCCAATTCAAATCAGAATTAATTTCATTCAGTTAAAAAATAAGTACTATTATAACCTACAATTAGAACCACTTCAAACAAAAAAATTAGTTTGTACAATCAGAACCTACATTCATACACCAGTTTCTCTGACTGTACAAAGTAATAAATCCATCAATCATCATACATCAAAAACTTCAGTAACACTAGTTATTCTACTTTGCCTTGCAGGCCTCAAGGGTGCTTCGACACCACTATGAGCATTTGCTTCTTGTTTTCGGATCCCATAGTCCCACAAAAGTGCAGCATATCTTGTACGGAAGTGAGTTGGGGTCGAACTCAATCGCAATAACTTTGTGACCATAAGAAAGGCACTCTGCATATGTAACTATAAAGAGACCACAATCCCTACAAAAACAAGGAAAAAAATATTTATTTATAAGTAAAATATATTTTGTACAAACATTCAATTTTGGTATATGTAAATTAAAAACATACAAGCTTCCACTTGGTTGTTGAGGCAAATTCTCTTCAAATATCACATCAAACAGATCTGAGTAATCTTTGTCTTTGTATCTTGAATGATTTTGAAGATCAATTCCTTTCTTATTGTAGAAATCACAAGCTTGGAGACACAAAGGGATAATCTCAGCTAATTTCTTGATCTGAGCAAGAACAGTCGAATAAGAAAAAAAATCATATAAACAAGCATATGTATTTTAAGAAGACAAAAAATGTAACCAATATTGAAAAATACATATCAATTCTACTAAAAATACATATAGCCAATAGACAGTTCATGAGTAGTTAACACAATACTTAACAGTACTTATTGGCCTATATCTTTAACTCACAACTTTGATAATATCTTTATTACCCTATTTAGAACAACACAATACTTAACAGTCAAAAAAATGCATTTACAAACAAAAAAATACCCCATCCTCACTATCTTCTTCAGAATCATTAGCATAAGATTTCTGAACATCGTCTTCAATTTCTTCAACTTTCCTTTTCTTTTCGTACCGTTTTTAAATTTTTTCCTCCTTCTTCAACCCTTTTTTTTTTCAAAATTTCACTGATCTTCACTGTGTCGTTGCGAAACTTCGACCTAATCTCCTTCGATCTCCCAGATTTCTTCAACTGTATAGGATTTACAACAACATTAACTAAATCTTCATGAGTTAACCCAAGACTAAAAGATTGTGCATAATCAAACTCTACATTCATATTCCGTATACCATTATTTGTTGGTGTGTTTGCTGTATGTTCATCCATTAAAACATAAAACCCTTAAAATCTGATTTTCAGTTGAATTACAGTAGGGAAAAACAAAAAAGAACCGCTAACATGCAATATGCGATTAATAGTTACCTGAAATAGAGGAAGTAAATCATTATCACAGATCATGCTAGAATCGTGCAAAAGGAATAAAATTTGATGTGGGAGAGATCGTTAATGGCGAATGAAAAGGAATAAAAATTTTAAATTAAGGAAAGAGAAATAAGAATGGCATGAAAAGGGGATTTTAGCACAGTAACTTTCTTAGGGGGTAAAAAATAGGGGACCACTTAAAATAATGTTACAGATGCTACATAATGTAATTAGGATAAAGTGTTGCTATTTTTTGTAATTTAATACTTAAGTATGCTACTATAGGTAGTTTTTCCTTTACTATTTTTACTCTAGAGAAAATTTAAAGAAGACCATATCTTACACCCGACCCATGATAATTCTATGATTATAAAATGATAAGCCTAAAAATTCATGGTGCTTTTCAAATTCATTATTTCACAAAAAGAAAATCTCCGGTGGTGGATTTACACTTTCCGAATTTTGGTGTTAAAAAGCACTTAAACCCCAGGACGAATTTATTTTTAAAAAATTACTAACATTAGGTGTATGTGTATAGAAACTTAATTTCTTTTTTGAAAAAAAAATAAAATAAACTCCATTTCCCCTCAATTCTAATAAAAGAAACCAAATGCACACACAACAAAGAAAGAACAAACGAAATACTCGTAAGTAGGCAGTGGAACTGAATTGCTTCTTCGTTATTTTTTTGCTAAGTTCCAAAAATAGCAACTGTTTGGCACAAAATTCATATTTCATAACCACACTTTATAATATTATTATTTATAATCAAAGTATTTGATTCACATTTATTGTATTTGCATTACTTAATAATCTGTATGTATAAAAAACATAAATAAATTAATCACATTTTAAATTTTATATTTTTTTTATTTTCAAAAAATATGATTACATTAAATACAAGCCATGAATAATCAATACAAAAAAAAACGTGTTTTAGCCACGTGCAAAACCGTGGCTATATGGTACTAAAATCGTATCTAAATAGTTTAGCCACGGTTCATTAGCCACGGTTAAAGGTGGGACCAACAGGGGCGTGGCGAGTAAATTAGCCACGGTTTTAACGTCCGTGGTAACATTTCATTAGCCACGGTTTTCAGGTACATTTAGCCACGGCTATTCCATGGGTAATTTGTTCAAATTTTGTGCTATCATATCAGTTTGCCACAGTTATAACCATGGCAAAAATGCCTAGTTTTTAAAAAATATATATTTTTTTCATATAAATTAGCCACGGCTAACAAAAAAGTATCAAACTTTTAAAAAATATATATATTTTTGCATAAATTTGCCATGATTTAATCGTGACAAAACTGCCAGCTCTTTTTAAATATATATATATATATATATATATATATATATATATATATATAAATGATAGTCTGATACTAATTTCTAAATAATGATAGACATTCACTTACACATTAACCATTATACACAAGATTGATATTAATTGTAACATAATAATCAAAGTTCTGATATTGTTCAATATATTGGCACAAAAGATAAGGTCCAAACCTTAAATATTCATAAAAAATACCATAAATACTAATGTTAAAGAAACACCAAAATATACTAAAGCCTAAGAAGATTACTGCTTGAGCTACCAAGATTCACATGACTATTTCTAGACATTCCAAAAGCTTTTGAAAGACAAACATTTCCACCTAAACCACGCACACGTCCAGAATGTTTAGATCCAAACACTTTTTCAATGGCGTCATTAGGATGAGCTAGTATCTTTAAAGGAACACCGTAACTGATAGCAAGTTCCTGATATTTAGGTAGATGCTCCGATATTTTATCCAACAAGCAAAATAGATAAATGAGATATCCTCGTACCAATAAGACTTCTCTGTAATAGAGTTGGGTATTAATTCAAGCAATTGTCCATTATATATAGAGACGTATTAATTCAAGCAATTGTCCATTTAATATAGAGACGCTTCAACAACAACAAAAAATCTAGTATACTCCCACCAAGTGGGGTCTGGGGTGGGTAAAATGTACGCAGTCCATACCGCTACCTCCGAAGAAGTAGAGAGGTTGTTTCCGATAGACCCCCGGCTCAAGATAAAGAATAGTCTTCAACTAGAACCGAGCTTATAATAAACTAATAACAATAATATTGTCATAATTATACAGATATACCAGCAAGGAATTTAATCTCAGGAATGGACAAGAATGATTAAACAAATGATGTTCAAGCAGGCAATCAACAATTGATGTCGCTAATGTACAGTTTTGAGCATGTGCCACTTATACATGGTATCATACTATCATTTACTTGCATCATCCTTACTTCACATAGACAATTTTAGAGCCACCTAATTAACTTCATCCTTGCCTTGTACACTACATAACTTTTAACCTTGTAGGAAGTTTGGAAAGTTTCCTTTATTCTTGACATACCAATAATTGTATAAGCAAGAGTTCTAACATATAAAATAAATATCCATCAAACAATAAATACGTCAGAGATAACAATCAGCCCACAACGGTATCTGTATATATGGAATGAATCAGTGAATGAGGTCATCTAGTTAAGATCTTAAGATCAGTGAATGAGCACTACTTTGGTATGATTTTTCAAACTTAAATTCGATTCTAATTATTGACTGCACCTCATAGGGATCTATCTATCTATCTATCATACAACAAGGATTTGATAGGACCTTTTCCTCAGTCTATTGGAAAATTGACAAAGCTATCAAATTTGTAAGTAAATGTGAATAAGCATTGAACTTGAATTCACTTACAAGCTAATCTCATGATAATTTGCTGATCTTTTCTTAATTTCATGACAGTATCTTTGTTGGTTGTGGATTTTCTGGATCCTTAACCGACTCCATAGGAAATCTTACTCGACTGGTTTTTTTGTAATCATTCTGTGGTACTTTTTGTACCTTAATGCAAACTTTTTGTGCTACCAGATTTCGGTCCATCTCTAGACAGGCAATGCACTTCTAAACAGAGAAACAGTTCACGAAGAGCTCAATCCATACTGCTTTTCTTGTGTTTATACATTATCATATCTGAATAGTTTTGTTCACTAAATCTATCTGTCTTCCAATCGTCTTCTGTATACACTCTAAAACAACCCCATTCTGTATTATGCAGATCTTAGAACAGGGATACAGTGAAGTTCAACTCAAGGAATATTCATTAGAATGAAGATTAAATACACCAGGCGTCACAATAATAAAAATTGATTGTACTAGAAATTGATACTGCATTTCCAGTACACAAGTTTATACTCCTTCTACATCAATTAAGCTGACTATGTTTATCAAATGACTGTGTTATTTGGTGGTTTTTGGAATAGTACACTATTCAAAGGGCAGCCCGGTAAACTAAAGCTCCCGCCATGAGGTAGAGAGGTTGTTCCCGATAGACCCCGGCTTAAGACAAAAACAGCTCATTAAGGATAACAAACAAACTATGAACAGCACAATAACCTGGATATAAGTGTTTGTTGAGTTTATAATTTGTAAATTCTTATCTCCTGTAAGAGCTGAAATTCAGACAAATAAAACCATTAGTTGTTAAGTAAAATATGCCACCATCGACGGAGCATGTGATTTATCCACACACCAAAAAAAAAATGCAAATCACATGTTCAACCTACTCATGTACATTGCACACTCCAAATTACAGAGCAGTAACTTCTGAGGATGATCTATCTATTGATAGTTCTACACTGCAATAATCAAAAAAAACAAGGAACCAAATATACTTTGTTCTAGTCTTGAACATCAAGCATCTAGTTCATGCGGAGTTTAAATAAGTCATTCAAGCATAAAATGCTTAACATTGGCCAAAGGAATTGATCAAACAAAACCTTTGAGCTAAGCATCTGTAAGGTCCAAAACAGCCTAAAGAACTTTGCAAATAGGTACAGTTTGGTATGTTATCTTCCGCAATGTGGCTTATTCAGTACATGAAGTAATGTGAATTCGTAGTTAACTTTAATCATTATAATAATTTCCACTAAAATAGGTCCAATTTATCGATAATAAGAAAATCCGCAAAATATGGTAGCTTTATCAGTAATTTATCGCTAAATAAATATCGTTGAAAGTAATTACTTTTAGCGCCACTAATATAAGCATTTACGAAACATTCAATATAAATGCCAATAAACACTTTAACAACATTAAATGCAATGACCTTAACTTAAATGGCATTAAATATTTTTGTTGTAATATTTATTGCCGCAAAATATCTCTTTTGTTGTAGTTGGTAGTCAGTAACCACCATATACCTAGCACGACATATGATAATATACAAACAAGCATACAACGATTTTCTTTTGAGATTTGTAATATCTAGATACATGTTAAAGAAGAGAGCAACACCATTCAAGATTTCAAGGATAACAAATACATGTTAAATGTTAGAGAAGAGAGCAACACTATTTAAGGATAACATCAACATGACAATGGACAGATAACATAACACATATAATTAACATTACTGGATTCAAATGAATCATAACCGATGATAAAATATTAAATAACGACTCAAACAACACACACTAACATCATGCAAATGATAAAATCAACATGACAATGGACTGACAACACGGCACATAACTAAACTTATAGGGTTCGAATGAATCATAACAGATGATGAACATCATCGGATGACTCAAATTAGATATTTGTTATAAGAAGTATTTTAGTGTTTGTTTTGTGATAATTGAACAAAATTAAATCATTATGTTTATGTTACAAAAGATAATTATGTGCTTTTGGTAAAATAAAAAAAGAATTTAGATTTTGTGCATTGTCAGTTTACAAAATATTTTACACTATCAGGTAAATTTGACTTGCTATTGCAGGTTATTTAATTTTTTTTTATGTAAATAGTTGGATAACCTGCAATAACAGATCAAGCTAACTGATAGTGCCAAATAGTTTATTCACTAACTATGCACAGAACCTAAACGCATAAAAAAATGATTATCCTAAAATGATTAATCGGGGCGCAAAGCCACTAACACTTAAAAAGTTGACCAATTTTTTTTTTAAAATTAATTTCTTCTTACAAGGACTTTGTTTAATTATTCTAATTTTTTATTGTAGGATTTGGATTTTCAATCCTTTTAGTTCCTCTTCCAGTAACTTTACCTTGACGTACATTATTTTGATTTTGTAAAGTAAGTAGGATTTTCAATCTGTGTGTATTTTACATTGAATTTATCTAAATTCGTGACCTCCCTCGCTAATTACGCGATTACAGTGACCATGAATTGAGTCAATAAGGTATGCATATTATTTCACGCACAATAGCAGGGTAGTCATTTAAACTGTCGGTGTATATTGGTCAAGCCTTTTTCCTATTGTATGCGTTGTCCAGTATTATGCCAAGTATGTATCGTAAGTGCAGTTTAATAGTGGAAAAATTTTGTAAATTTTTTCATTAGATTATGTGACTTACGTATGTATTGTTGTTTGGTTGAAAGTAAGTTATCTTGAAATTAACTATGCAAGATTAGGTATTCCACCCCTAAGGTGGGATTAATAACACTACAATTACGGAATAAGTTATCTCATGCATTTTATCTCAATCAAATATGGGATAAATTGATCCTACCATTAAACCCAATATTAATTAGCTCTAATCCCTAATACCAAACGAGCCCATACACTAATCATAGTGCTGACTGTACTCTACTACTTTCCATTTTTACCATAGATTTTTGGAATTCCTGTAGAATATTATTGCAATGGTCAAATAAATTTTTTTATGTATTCAACAATCAAATGCTCTTTATCATGGTTAGTATTAAGATATATTCTCTTAATAATATTTCCTTAATAGGACCACTAAAATAGGTCTTATTTAACGGTAGCTTTACCAGCAATTTATCGCTAAATAAAAAGTCGTTGAAAGTAATTATTTTGGGCGCTAATAATATGAGCATTTACCTGCACTTGATATAACTGCCACAAAAGACGTTAACACCATGCAATGACCTTAACATAAATGCCGTTAAATATTTTTGTGGAAATATTTATTTACGCTAAATATATCTTTCGTTGTAATGGTAGCCAGTAGTTGCCACCGTATACCTATCACGACATATGATAATATACAAACGGGCATCCATCGATTTTCTTTTGAAGATGTGTAGTATCTAGATATATGTTGTTAAAGAAGAGAGCAACACCAATCAAGTATAAAATCAATATAACAATAAACTAATAACATAACATATATATAACTAATATTAATGGGTTCGAATGAACCATAACTGATGATAGAACATCATAAGATGACTCAAACGACGCACTGACACCATTCAAACGACAAAAACAACACGACTATGGACTGATAACATGACTCAAACGACACACACTAACACCATACAAATGATAAAATCAATATGACAATGGACTGACAACATGACAGAATAACTAAACTTGTAGGGTTCGAATGAACCATAAGACAGATGATAGGACTGACTCTAATTATAAGACATGACACACTGGGGATAACTCAAATGACACGATAAACCTAGATGCGCGCTTATTACTCATGCGCCTTCCACAATGCGCGACTTAGGAACTACAGTTGAACTAGTAGGGACTGCAGAAGAAGTAGATCCACCAGCCCTAATTAGGAAAGGGTGTACCAACATTGGGTCCACGTGAAGAACTTGCCCCATCACCACTAGTAGGAGACAAGGCACTTCCAAGGGTGAGAAATGGGAGTGGAGCATCACTCCCCATTTGTTGAAGTTCTGCCTCGAATTCAACTTTTCGCTTTTGAGCTTCCAATGCCTCCTTCAATTGTTCAAGTTGGGAGAGGCTGAGTCCTTCAATAATCGGAGATTCGTACACACGATCATAGGCTCTCCTCCATGATTCAAGTAGGGATTCCCCTACAGCTCTCTCCTTCCGGAGAGACTCCTGCAAGTCCATGACCTCCTTATTGAGCCCAGTTGATCAGTGTTTCGATGAGCTATGATTAGGTGGTCATGGCAATCATCATCATTTGGTGGAGGGAGGTCCCTCCCCAGGAACCTATCCACTGAAGGGTGGCCAAAGGTGTAAACTTTGTTGGCCTTGCCTGGAGAAAATACCACAATGGCAATTTCAGCACCACATAGCGTACAAAGTTCACTAGCCTTTTTGAATAGTCTAGCACGACGCTTAGAGAAAGTAACTTGCATGTTACTCTCATTTTTCATTTTCACTATTTTGACCTTTTTTCGACCCTTGCTCAGTCTTGCCATGGCTAAATTAAAACTACTCAATATTTGTGAAACCAAGAAGTAGTAGTTGTGATTTTTTATCTCATCATCAAGAGCATTTATATTAGAAACTTCAATATTTTGTTTCACCTTTTTAGGTAAATAAATTAAAATTACTTGGAGAGCCTATAAATTTATGTTTTTTCTTTTTTTGTAAGAGATTTGAATGGAACCAGCTTTCGCCTCTATTCTTTGTGTCGTTAGCGCTAATCGAATCCTTAATGACCATAATTCATAATTAGACAATATATGTTTTTCTTTATTTGAATTATGACGTTCTACAAAAGTATTAAAAAGAAAACATTACATCATTAGTACGTATGATATTTTATTTTATCACTTTATTAATTTGAGTACACATTGAAGAGTAATAATAAAAAATAAAATATCAAATTATTACTATAACATTTTTGAATTTTCAAATGTAATATTCAAGCTATCCTTGAAGGTTCTGACATTCGGTGTTCATCGAATGAGCAAAGATACATGACATTTTTCTTTTATATAAGTTTTATTCGTTCATCCACGATTATTACTTATTAGTTGATATGTACAATCACTTCAATTATTAGTTAACCATAAAACTAACATGGTTTGGTATTAAAAGCACCGATTATGTGAATAAGTTTTTCTTTTCCTCGTGCGGATTGGAGTAAAAATATTGTAGTAGGGAAAGGTTGTATTTCTCCCAAACCTACTAAAAACAATTGTTCATTCTGACATACTGTGATTAAAGAAGCAACTTTCTTATAAATTGAAAAATACATATTTAAAAGAAACAAAGGTTAATAACCTCTGAAATCAAATTATTTGTGGTTTTTTAATATATGAATGCATGTTTACGATTCAAAAAGAACTGATCATTTTGTTTACAAAGTTGATCACGTCTTTGAAAGCTTGCCAAGCTAGTTACCAGAAAATGGTGTCAACTTGTCGTCTGACGACTCCCAAGCACCGGTAATCTTAGAATGCGAGATTGTTTGTAATTTGTTCATTAGCAAGTGAATTAAGATGGAGTTTAATGAGTTAGGAATTACTTGATTGGTTGATTAAGAAGTAGTTAAACAACTAATGTGTTAGTTAGTTGGCTATGCAGTGATTAGTGATTAGTTAGGAAACAATTAGAATAGAATCTTCCAGAAGTTCTATATAAACAGCACTATTGCATTGTAATGAACTAATTTATTGGCCTCTTTACACTAAAATAATATCTCCCTTTCTCTTCTCTTCTCTGCTGAGCCCTAGCTCATTATCAATGACAGCTTAGATTGAACAATTGCACAGATTCTAACATGGTATCAGAGCTTTGAACCACGATTGTGCGTTCCACGGAAGAGATTTGTGAGATTACAAGCTCATTGAGTTGCTTGGGAAAAACAAGTTGGGGATTTTTGATGGAACATTGAAAAGAGAGGATTTTGGAGCTGATTTTCGACGTCAATGGGACCGGTGCAATGCAATTGTTCAAGGATAGATAATGAGCTCAGTAACACAGGAATTGCGCACTGGAATTGTCAATGCTACTAATGCACGAACTGATTGGGAGGATTTTCATGAACGCTTTGACAAGGTAAATGTATCACGAGTTTACCTATTGCACAAAGCCATAGTGACTACTGTTCAAGAAAATGACAGCATACCTGGTTATTTTTCAAAACATCGCAATTTATGGGATGAATTTGCTAGAATAGTTCCTCCGTCTTGTCAATGCCCTAGATCAAGGAAGTTTAATAATCATGTTGAGAGACAAAAATTGATGCAGTTCCTAATGAGCTTGAATGAAATGTATAATCAATCGAGGAGCCAAATTTTGATGACCGAACCTACTCCAAATCTCAACAAGGCATATGTTATGCTTTTTGAGCGAGAGAGCCAACGACTTATTGGTAGTTCAACTATGCAAGGTGAAGGTGCTGATTTAACGGCTCTGTTAGCAGCAAAAGGCTTAGGTTCTTGATTGTCAATTGGAGAAGGTTTTGTATCTAGAACTTTGACTAGAGAGAGTTCAGATATTGTAGCCTACATGGCTGGGAGAGGAATGCATTATCAACATAACAAAGGAAACTCTTTTCAGAAAGGCAGGGATAATTGGAACAAAAAATGTGACTATTGTAAAATGCAAGGACATGTGGTAGATGACTGCTTTAAGCTACATGGATACGCACCTGATTGGAAATCTAAGAAGAAGGTGACATGGAATACTGCTTATAATGTTCAAGATGAGGTCCCTATACAACAACTGCATGATGGAACAAGAGAGAAGGGAAAAGAAATAGAGCCACTAATTTCCAGAGATTTACCAAGGGCTCCACAGCTGACAGGTGAGCAACATAGACAGATTTTGCAAATGCTTGACCGAGATTCACCTTAGACCAATATGATGGCCAACATGGTAGGTATATCTCAAACCCCCAATACTAAATTAGAGAGTTTAAGATGGATAATTGATAGTGGTTCTACAAACCACATGGCTCACAAGTTTAGACATAATGCATGATGTGCAAGTTGTTACAAATGAACAAAGTGGAAAAGTTTAATTACCTAATCGAGGGGTGACCTTAGTGTCACACACTGGCTGCTCTAGACTGTCAAATACAGGAGAAATACATGATGTGCTTTTTGTCCCAGAATTTCAATACAATCTCTTATCGGTATCCATGTTTACCAGGGAAATGAACTGTTTTGTGTCATTCTATCCTGGATTCTGTTTGTTCCAGGACCTTACCACTGGGAAGATGATGGGGATTGGTAAAGAGGATACTGGTTTTTATCTTCTAGCTCGGCCTGGACCTTCCCCTAAAGAGGTTGTTGCTACTAAAATCTTGTCAGCTAAGGATGTTCAAAATATTATCATGTTATGGCATAGAAGATTGGCCCATGCACCTTTTCACTCAATAAAGGACATGCTTGGATTTAATCTTGAACATTGTAAATCTATATTAAGCACCTGTGAGATTTGTCCCTTAGCTAGACATACCACACTCCCTTTTTCGAGTAGTTATACTAGGTCTAGTAAAGTGTTTGATATGCTACATGTGTATATATGGGGACCTTATCGTACTCAAACATTTGATTGTAACAAATTTTTTCTTACAATTGTTGATGATTGCTCAAGGACCATTTGGATTTTCTTGTTGAAATTCAAGACTGATGTCTTTCTTTCACTTAAATAGTTTTTTAAAATGGTGCTTACTCAATTTATTATCACAGTTAAAGGTATAAGGATAGATAATGGGGGAGAGTTTATCAATGAAAATTTGCAATCTTTACTTAAAGAATTGGGTATTATTCACTACAGAACTTGTGTACATACCCCTCAGAAAAATGGTGTAGCTGAGAGGAAGCACAGACACATGCTTGAAGTGGCTAGAGCACTCCGGTTCCAGGGTCATATACCTCTCTAGTTTTGGGGTCATTGTATTCTTACTACTGCTTATATTGTTAACAGAATTCCTTCTAGTGAACTTGCAGGGAAATCACCTTATGAGGTCTTTTTTGGAAAGAAACCTTGTATATTCCATTTTAGAACATTCGGTTGTTTGTGTTTTGATAACACACTACCTAGAACTTACAAATTTTCTCCAAGAGCTGTAAGATCAGTTTTTATGGGATATTCTAATGTCACAAAAGGGTATGTTCTGTTTGATCTTGCTGCGTAGAAGTTTTTCTTTAATGGTGATGTGGTATTTCAGGAAAACCAATTTCCCTTCAAGGTACCCATACAGTGGATGATAATCTACAGATTTTATTTCACTCTCTCCAGGTCCTTGTGATGATGATGATTTTTATGATCCTAGCAACATCTCCGAAACACTTACTCTGGCTTCCTCATTACCAGTTGATCTCCCACCTTCTGATATTGTTCAAAATCCTTTACCATCTCTTATCCCTACTGATGCTTCTACCTCCACTTTCAATCCTTACAATCTACCAAATCTTAGACGATAAACAAGTCTCACTAATAAACCTATTTTGTAATCAGATTTTGTTTCCAAACCGTCAGCTAGCAATGTCCTTTATCCTCTTGCTGACAGTGTGTCATATGCACATCTTTCTCCCTCGTATCAGAAGTATCTACATACTTTTACTGCAGTATAAGAACCTACCTCTTATCAAGAGGCTCTCAAAGATCCGAGATGGTTGGAAGCTATGTACACAGAGTTAAAGGATCTTAATGATAATCATACTTGGGACCTGGTTCCCATTCCCAAGGGTAAAGTTCCTATTGGCTGCAGATGAGTCTATAAAGTTAAGTTAAAAGCTAATGGGGATATTGAGAGATTTAAAGCTCAATTAGTTGCTAAGGGCTTTAATCAGACAGCAGGTATTGATTTTCATGATAACTTTTCTCTAGTAGTTAAAATTGCTACAGTCAGGACAGTTCTCTCTTTGGTTGCAACACATAATTGGTTCATTCATCAATTAGATGTGTACAATGCTTTTCTCCATGGTGACTTGCATGATGAGGTGTATAAACAGTTGCTTGAGGGTTTTCTAAGTCATGGGGAGAATGGTATTGTATGTAGACTTTTCTAAACCATCTATTACACCCCTTGAAATGAATATGAAGTTAACGACACTGAAGTTTGATCAAGTCACAGGAGAATCAACAGATGAACCTTTTGAAAACAGAGAGCAATATCAGAGGTTGATAGGCAAAATGTTGTATTTAACACTGACAAGGCCAGACATTGCATTCTCAGTCAAAACACTTAGTAAATTCCTGCAATAACCAAAAAGGTCGCCTTGGGATGCAGCTGTGAGAGTAATGAATTATGTGAAGAGAGAACAAGGACTTGGAATCTTGTTAAGCAGCAAGATATCAAACAAGCTTAATGTATATTGTGATGCAGACTGGGCTTCATGTCCCAATCCCAGAAGGTCAGTTTCAGTCTTTTTAGTCAAGCATGGTGAATCACTATTGTCGTGGAAGTCAAAGAAACAAAATGTAGTCTCCAGAAGTTCAGCAGAAGCTGAATACAGAAGCATGGCTAATGCAGTTTCAGAACTAGTATGGATCACTGCATTATTAAAGGAGCTGGGAAGTAAAATTGAGGAACCAACAATTGTGTTTAGTGACAGTAGAGCAGCATTATAGATAGCAGTAAATCCAGTGTTCCATGAGAGGACTAAACACGCAGAGATTGACTGCCACTTTATCAGACAAAAAATACAAGAAGGAGTCTTGAAAATAAAACATGTGAGATCAAGAGAACAACTTGCAGACATACTTACTAAGGGCTTACCTCGGTTGCAACATGAAAACTTAGTAGGCAAGATTGGTGTGTTAAATGTCTTTGCACCCACCAACTTGAGGGGGAGTAATGAGTTAGGAATTACTTGATTAAGAAGTAGTTAAACAACTAATGTGTTAGTTAGTTGGCTAAGCAGTGATTAGTTAGGAAACAGTTAGAATAGAAGCTTCCAGAAGTTCTATATAAACAACACTATTGCATTGTAATGAACTAATTTTTTGGCCTCTTTACACTGAAATAATATCTCATTTTCTCTTCTCTTCTCTGCTGAGCCATAGCTCATTATCAATGGCAGCTTAGATTGAACAATTGCACAGATTCTAACAGAGTTTTTTGCTTCTCCTTATGACTAATAAGACCTAACTTCAACTTGGGGTATATTGCTAATTACTGTTCTTGATCTTTGTAGGTTGCTTCCAAGCTCAAATCATTTAAATTTTAAAATAAAATTACTAATTTTTTTTGTTATTTATAGAGTGGTATTTTCCATTCCTGTCAAATAAAGTAGAGGAGGAGAACTGGAAGAGAGAAAGAAAAAGAGCAAAGGAATGACAAGTCTAATGGGGGGAAATGACTGACACATTGACTACCTTCGATAGACGAAAAAAATTCAAGTGGTCTAACCAATCCCTAGGGCGGACCCCAACTGAAAGGCACTAGACGAACTAACGGCAAGCTAGATAAAAAAAATCAGCTGGCCCTATGTGTAAAACCTTCTCGGGGGAGAGTCTTTCTTCAATGAGAATAAAGAAAGTTTTTGGGCAAGACAAGAAAGGAACTTTCCCTTTACTTTGACACCAAGGGTTAAGAGTTGATTGTTGGCGACGATGACTTGGTGAAGGGAATATATGAGAGAATGTTCTCAAACTGGGTTACGACCAACGCAAAACTTCTTGCAAGCCAAAATAATGGAGATATTTTGTTATTTTGTGCTATTATCTTCCTCAATATGGTTTATTTGGTGTATGAATTAATGTGAATTCATGGTCAACTTTAGTCGTTATAATAATTGCCGCTAAAATAGGTATCATTTATCGGTAATAACAAAAGCCGCAATATATGACCGGTAGCTTTACCGGCAATAATAATTATCGCTAAAAGTAATGACTTTTAGCTTCAAAAATATAGATATTCACCGGCACTCGATATAAATATCATCAAAGACTTTATGACAATGTATGCAACATCGTTCACTCAAATGCCGCTAAATGTTTTTGCGATGCCGTTAATTATCTCTGATTCTTGTCGGGTGTAGCCACCATATACCTAGCACTATATATGTGATGATATACAAACAATCATTCAAAGGATAAAATCAATCAACATGACAATGGACTGATAATATAACATATCTATTATGTATATGTATATCTATCTATATCTATATCTATATCTATATCTATATCTATAATCTATAATCTATAATATATTAAAAGTGTGAATCTATAATCTATAATTTATATCTATATCTATATCTATAATATATTAAAAGTGTGAAGATCTTTAGAAAAGTAAATTGAACTTTTTGCCCTTCATTAAAAGTCTCTACTTTAGACAAAGTCGTCTTTTCACTATTTTTCTTGAATTATTTATTAATTATTTTTATAATATCTTAAATTAAAGAGTCCTAAAATGTGGTAAGAATTATTATGAAAACTAATAATTAAGTAGTCCTAAAAGATATGGTAAGAAAAAAAATATATTTTAATAATTAAATTTTTTAAAAATATATAATAAAATATATATATATATAGTAAGAGTCCATAATTTCTTGGAGTTAAATACCTATTTTAACTATATAAGAAATCCTAGGAACAATGACAATGAAAAAAGTTATACACATATAGTCTGTAGAGATACACATATATTGAGTCTTCTTCTTCTTTATTTTTTTGATTTTTTAAGTATTTTTATTCGAATTGTTTTCTTGAAGGGAGCATAGTCAATTGTATTGTTTTTTCAATGATCTCAGGTGCGTAAGCATTTAAATTTAACTTGTGAACAATTAATTTTTTTTCAGACAAAACAAAATATATTTGTCCTCCAAAAAGAGAAAACAACGCAAATTTCGTTATCATCTTTGTTTAGTGACATACTATTTCATCTTTATTTTGCTTTTTATATTACTGATGAAAAATATTTCAGCTATTAGCGTGTGTTATTTGCAGCAAATAAAGCATCTTTTTTATATTTAAAACATTTTTGTAGATTAATTTTGCTATTAATGTATGCCAACATTACAATAAATAGAGCGTATTTTCTTATGTTCAAGGCGCTTTTGTTAAATTTCGGACTATTATATTGAGACATTGAAACAACCTGCAATCATAGGATGGAGAAAGTAGTAAAAAAATTACCATTATTTTTGAGTTAAATTCCATTTGTTTTTATCTTTTTATTGAAATGGTTATGAATTCTCTTTCTACTTTGAGCTATTCCTATGAATATGTCTGTTGTTGTTATAAGATTATTATCTTCCTACCTTCTTCAACAAATATATGAATAAATTGCAGGAGAAGGAAAATTCACATGCAGCATGGGCTTAAAATTTCATGTCGATTAATAGCGAATTTAAAGGTGTGTTTCTGTTCTTGTTTTAACTTTTCATTCTTGGTTGTGTTGATATTATTTATAATTATGTTATTGTTGTATATGCGTAGTTAAATAATAATATAATTTTTTTCTTGAGACACTATTTTTATTGTTTCTCTAAATCCGTGATACAAACTTCATTTTGTAATCATTGGAGAAAGAGAATGGCTATATTTGAAGCGGCAAAAAAATTATATCGACTATTTGATGAAGATGAGGGATTAAAGTGGCATGGATTCTCCAGGTCAAATTTTGCACTTTTAGGATGAAATCAAGTAAAATTGTGCAATTTTGTAGATTATCAATCACTAATCATCTACTTACTTTACTAAAGACATCAATATAATTTAAGGGACTGTCAATGTATTTCAATTATTTTATTTGCATCTTAGATATTTACAAATACTACATAACTAATAAAATAAGTTTTATACATGTTCAAAAGGTTTTGAATTTAATTATTGTATTCAATTTATTAATTAAACAAATGCTGCATTTAATGTAACGTTTGAACTTATTAAAGTAAGGTACACGTACGAGGTGTGTATACCTAAACTAATCGTATTAAAGTGTGAAGGACCTTAAAATTGTTGTTTGAACTTTTTGCCCTTTATTAAAAGACTTCGTAATAGACAAAATCGTCTTTTCATTTTTTTTAAATTATTATAATTATTTTTATATTATTGATTACTATCTATAAAAATAAAGGAGTTTTAAAATATATGAAAAATTAATATTGATAAATTTTTGTTTGTGTATGTACCTAAAAAAGGATTCCGTAAATATATAATAAGAGGGAGAAAAAGGAAAAATTGATGGTTTCATCCAAATTATAGTAATACTACCTTTTTTTTTTACGTACAAAACGCACAATATTTTCTAATTCACTTTACTAATTTACTAATTCTTTTAAAATTTATATATAAATAAATATTAATTACACCCCTAATATTTAGGATTCAAAATCAACTATATAATGGTTATTAAATCCTAAAATCAATTGGTAAGTATAAATTTTTGGGAAAATTATCCGGATTGGTCATTATTGGGCTTTTATTACCACTTAAAGCCTAATTTTTAATTAATTACAATTCATAACCCCCTCTTGCCTATTAATTATTCTTAATTACAATTCATAACCTTTCTCTCTTATTATTCTATTTTCTATTATTCTCTTTTTTTTTCATTTTTCAAAATTTTTTTCTTCAGTTTTTCTTTTCTTTTTTTTGTTGCTTTCTCTTTATTTTTTATTTTTTCACTCTTTTCTTTTTATTTTTTATTCATTTTTTTTCCTTTTCATTTTTCTCCTTTTTTTTTCTTCTTCTTTTTTTTATATATTTTTTCTCCTTCATTTTTTCTTTTTTTCTTTTTATTTTTTCTCTTTTTTTTTCTTTATTTTCTATTATTCTCTTTTTTTTTGTATTTTTTTTCTCCTTCTTTTTCTCTCATTTTTCCTCCTTTTTCTCTCATTTTTTCTCCTTCTTCTTTTTTTCTTTTTTTTCTTTTCAATTTTTCTCCTTCTTTTCATTTGTGCAAACTAATAAACACAAATACAAGTGCGAATTATAAAATACAAATACAAATGCGAACTATAACATACAAATACAAGTGCGAATTATAAAATGCAACTATAAATGCGAACTATAACATATAAATACAAGTGTGAACTATAAAATACAAATACAAATGCGATCTATAACATATAAATACAAGTGTGAACTATCATTTGTATTTTTTCATTATTGAAAAGGAATGATTGATTTTCTTTCCACGAATACTTGTTTGTATTTATTGATACGAGTTGTATTTATTGATACAAATAAATACAACTCAAATTTTTATACAAATACAATATATTTACAAATACATATTGTATTTGTAAAATCATTTGTTTGTCATTATATTTGTATCAAGTGATATTTATTTATTTACAAATATGAATGATAATTTTGATATACAAATACAAAATGGTACATTTGTATCAAATGATACTTTACATATTTCTATATTTTAGGATCAAAAAAATACAATTAATGCACTTACTTGTTTGTATACAAATACAAATGATACATTGTACATAGTCACGACTAAATACAATATGCAATCAACTTACAAATACAAATACAAATACAAATACAAATACAAATACAAATACAAATACAAATACAAATACAAATACAAATACAAATACAAATACAAATACAAATACAAATACAAATACAAATACAAATACAAATACAAATACAAATACAAATACAAATACAAATACAAATACAAATACAAATACAAATACAAATACAAATACAAATACAAATACAAATACAAATACAAATACAAATACAAATACAAATACAAATACAAATACAAATACAAATACAAATACAAATACAAATACAAATACAAATACAAATACAAATACAAATACAAATACAAATACAAATACAAATACAAATACAAATACAAATACAAATACAAATACAAATACAAATACAAATACAAATACAAATACAAATACAAATACAAATACAAATACAAATACAAATACAAATACAAATACAAATACAAATACAAATACAAATACAAATACAAATACAAATACAAATACAAATACAAATACAAATACAAATACAAATACAAATACAAATACAAATACAAATACAAATACAAATACAAATACAAATACAAATACAAATACAAATACAAATACAAATACAAATACAAATACAAATACAAGTGTGAACTATTAAATACAAATACAAATGCGAACTATAAAATATAAATATAAGTGCGAACTTTTAAATACAAATACAAATACAGTTATATCAATAAATATAAAAATATAAATGGATGACAGTGTAACCTTTTTAGAAAAATAAATTAAAATTACTTGGAGAGCCTGTAAATTTATGTTTTTTCTTTTTTTGTAAAAGATTTGAACGGAACCCGCTTTCGGCTCTATTCTTTGTGTCGTTAGCGCTAATCGAATCCTTAATGACCATAATTCACAATTAGACAATATATGTTTTTCTTAATTTGAATTATGACGTTGGATCGCAATTGACCGCGGCTTTATTTGTGTACACGTTCTACAAAAGTATTAAAAAGAAAATATTACATCATTAGTGCGTATGATATTTTATTTTATCACTTTATTAATTTGAGTACACATCGAAGGGTAATATTCGAGCTATCCTGAAGGTTCTGACATTCGGTGTTCATCGAACGAGCAAAGATACATATTATTTCTCTTTTTTCACATAAGCTTTATTCATTTATCCACGATTATTACTTATTACTTGATATGTACAATCAGTTCAATTATTAGTTAACCATAAAATTAACATAATTCGAGGCAAGCACCGATTGTATGAATAAGTTTATCTTTTCCTTGTGCGGATTAGCATAAAAATATTATAGTAGGAAAAGGTTGTATTCAAACTATAGCTGATTGGGCTACATTTCTTGGTAGTGTTAATAGTGTTGAAGATTTGATATATCAATCAAAAATAATATTTGATCTAGATATACAAAATAACTTTTCGGTGAAACATGTTTGCTCTACCAACCCATTTTGGCCCTAACAAAACCACCTTCATGTAGAAATGGATAAAACATCTCATATTAAAGTGACTTTATTTTCTGAGCTCAAATCTAAGATAATTGTAGTTAAGAGTGTATATATTTAAAATGGGTTTAATAATGATGCGGTGCTCTGTTAGTTTTTAGGGGTATAAGTGGTTTCTTTTTTTAACCGCGAAGGTATATTTGAAAGTATAAGTGACCTATTTTCAATAGTGGAGGAATAAATTTAGCCCTTATCTTTTACTTTCTTTTCTTCGATTATCCAAAATTGAAAATACTGCCCTTCAAACAAAACTATAGGCCTGGTGGATCAGGCGTAAGCTATAAATTTCCTTTAATTTTGTTTTATTTTTGGAGGGTGAAAATCGTTTTTGCCCCTCAATTTTATTTTAAAAATCAAACTCCCACCTTAATTTGAACAATCATTATACCCCCCACCCCCCTTCTTTTTTTATCCTATGCAACGTCCATTTTACTCTTGTAATTTTAATTCTATATCTATGTAATACCCTTTATAATCTATATAATATATTTATTTAATTTAGATAATTATAGCATTTTATTTAAATTTATTAACACTATAAATAAAATAATGCTTTTTATGAATTTATCACAAAATTTAATGTCATTTTTTAAGATCGTTATTGCAATAATATATGTATTAAAGAGTTGTTTGGTGTGAGCACTACCAAAAAAAGTTATTTAGTAATGGTTACAAAAATCGTGGCTAAATTAAATAAAAAATAAAAAAATTCTACACTTTAAAAAATGTGGCTAAATAACCATGGGTAATATAGGCAGGTAAAAATATTTTCATTTTCCTCCCTTTATTTTTTTATTGGTCCCAAAAATACAAAAAGTCCCACTTTTACAGAATTTTCAACCAAAAGAAACATTTTTTCCACAAAATACTCTATGCTTGATTTCCCAAAATACAAATCGCGTCTTTCTCTTGAGCGTTTCTGAATTGCAGCAGCAGAGGTAATTTGATGTGTTTTGTAAATTTTCTAGTTGTTATAAATGAGAATTTTGATGGGTTTTGATGAGTTTTCTAGTTGTCAAGAATGGAAATTAGAGTTGGGTTTTATGAAATCTGTAATTTTGATGAGCTTTTGTTGGTGTCTCTGCCATCATTCATGAACTAGAATGGACTGTTGTCTGCCGCATACAATGTTACAAGTTGTTTTTCCGTTTCTTTTTGTACATGATTACTGGTTTGGGATTCTTTTAAAAGCTTCGACAACAAAAAAGTTGAAGAAAAAAAAGCCACGGAGACAGTCCTAAAACATGCTTACAAACTCATTGGAATACTTGATACATCTATCCGGGGTCTTCTTCACCAAAGGTTACTGTGGTCAAACCTCAACTTTAAAGAGACTAGTAACTAACCCAAGGATCCAAATCACTCCCGAAACTCTTGGGGCCGTGCAAACCATTGAGCAAAGTTATAAATCACCTTTCAGACCTAATGAAACAGTCAAATCTCAAGTCCGAGTCAGTTTACCATTATGTTGACTTGGTCAAACTTTCACTTCTCAAATTCCGATGATTTGATTTCCTTCACCGATGCGTATCCAATTACCTTGAGAACCATGCCACCCATCCCCTTAAGTCATAATTCACATACTAAAGCCACGTAAAGGGACTTTTAGGGAAAATGCGCCCAAATACTCAAAATGATGGTACAAGTCGTTTCAAAGGTACAATTGCTTATGTTTGTTATTGTAACGCCCCATATTTCGGGCTACAATATAAACCATGATTCAGATGCGTTGATAATCCCGAAGCCATAAATTCTATGCCAATATGGCATGTTAATTATTTGTGCAGTATGTGAATCCATTCAAGTTTTAATTTAGACCATAGAGGTCCTTTGACTCAAGGACGAGTTGAAAACTACTTCGATCGATTAAGTTTAAGTGGAGATTGTAATTTGTGCCAACTTCTATCGACTATGACTCTTTGTATATGTCTAATTAGAGAGCCTACTATGTGTAAAAAGATAGGTTTTCGAGTTAGCTTTCTAACGATACCAATTTTGCTAAAATCCGGCACCCGAGCAAGAAGTTATGGCCTTTCAAAATAGTATGCATCGCCTAACCAATCGCACATGGCCACTGGAAAGCATATGCGATAGCATATGCGGCGCCTATGTAAACATAGGCGATAGCATAGGCGGTGCCTATGTAAACATAGGCGATAGCATAGGCGGCGCCTATGTAAACATAGGCGATAGCATAGGCGGCGCCTATGCAATGGTTTAAGTGACTTAAACACTCCGTTTTTGGGGCAAAATTATCCTTTTTCCACCCTTATTCAGTCATAAACACGAAATTCAGTCCCCAATTCTCCAAAATACATCCACATTCATATGAAAATTCTCAAGAACACTCCCAAGGGTTTCAAACTAAAAACCCAAATAAATCAAAATTCAACCGTGAGTTTTCAAAATCGATTAGAGATTCGGAATCCCCAATCCACAGGCTTCAAGAAGCAGCCATTATTTTTCAAAATAGAGGTACGTGGGGTTTTCCTAAATTCTCATGGGCATATAAAAATTATGTTTTAGAATGGGATTTTTAAACTATGTATATATTCACGTACTAGATGTTTTAACATCATTGTTTTGGTCTTTTGACCTTCCCTAAAGGGATTTGAGAATATGTATGTATGAAAGCATGTATTTAAGAATGAATTCTTGTTGAGAGCATGACTTTTGGTGAATTCCCTCTTATTATGAATTTTCAGATTTTTCATAGCATATGAATTATTTTGCAATGCATTCTTGAAAAGCATTATATGAAATGGTTGAACTCTTGTTATGATTTGAAGGTGGTTTTTAAATCACTAAAGAGTAAATTTAGCATGAATGTTTAATGTTCATAATGCATGTAATAAAAGAGTGCATGATTTGCTAAAGGCACTAGACCACCATATGTTTGATGAAGTGTTTGCATGATTTTGACTTGAGTTTCGGAAAAGGAAATCTTCTATATCAGTTGCATGTTTTTGGTGGTCTAAGATATGTTTTAAATAAAAAGATTTAGCTTAATGTATTATGGCTTAGAAATCATGACTTGCAAGTCTTGGTATGACAATACCAAACTCATAAAATGCCATAACAGATACAGACGAATACAGAAATCAGACTTTATCAGATTTGCATGTTTTAGAACTTCAGAATGATGCATGTTCAGAAAAGGCTAAAATAGGGCATAAAGAGAGCTTAGGTGGTTCCCCGAAGAAGGCATGAGTTCAGACAACTCTTTTCCCAAAACCGTGGTTTGCCGACCCGGGTATATTATTATACGCTGACTTAAGTGTCGTGTGGCGTATCAGATTCAGGAACTCCAACCCTTACAGCATACTCGGGTTGGAGGCTTCCCTGCCGAGTCAATGGAGGATTCCATATCGCCCGTGGAATATCAGACTTGTAGGGGATACCACCTAACTCAGAATTAATACACAGGTCAGAGTTTGAGATTTACAGACAGGTTACATGTTTTCAGAAGATGCCCATGTGTTTTCAGAAACTGTTTTATGCATAATGCTTGGTGAAAATTTTCTCTCACGTATTATATATATATACATATATGTTGAATTACTCTATTTTGGATTGTTTCGCGTTCCAGTACAATTGTGTTGACCCCCCTCCTTCCAGGTTCTAAGACATAGTCTTGGGGTCTAGATAAATAGTAGAGATTCCAGATCACAGATCGGAGTTGCAATGGTGAGCATTCTATGGTTCAGAAGGCCTGGTTATTTCATATTACTTCTATTATATAGGTTTTGGTCTACTGGGGGCCTTGTCCCAGCTTTCAGACAACTTTGATTAGTTCATGGTAGAGATTTCGCAGACTGAGTCAGACATTAGTATTCAGATATATTTTAGATTTCAGTTTCAGTAGTATGATCACATTCAGATTAACCATGTTTCTGTATTAGATTTCTCTTTCCACATTACCTTCTATCATATGAATTATGTGCATGATTACCAGATAGATAGAGAAAGGCGTTCCGAGCCTTCATGGTTCGGGATGCTTATCACGGCTAGGCCCCGGCTTGGGTCGTAACAAACTTGGTATCAAAGCACGGTTCATGGTCCCAGGGTGTCTTCGAAATCACATCGGGTAAAGTCTTGGTTATGGGTGTGTAGCACGCCACACTTATAAGCAAGATGCTACTAGGCGTTTAGGAAATGTTTCCTTTCTTTGTGATTTAGTTTTGCTTCAGAGTATGAACTGTCCCCTAATCAATGATCTCTTGTATTTCAGAAACACAGCTATGCCTTTACGTCGTATCATCGATCAGAATGCTCAGGCAGATGAGGTCCGTCCCACCCATGGGATGCGGACCCGTAACAGAGCTCACACTTCAGAATCTGTCCCTACTTCGAGAGTCCCTTCAGTCCCAACCAATCCACCTCAGGCTCTATGGACTGATGACAACTATCCCCCGACTACTCAAAGAAATATTTCAAATGCAGAATTCAGACGGTTTATTCATATGCTGACACAGTTGGTAGCTAATAAGGCTCAATGATCAGAAGATGTTGGGTCTACATCTTTTACGTCTGAGGCTACCAGGGTTGGACATTTCATGAAAATGAACCCACCTAAGTTCACTGGCACCAAGGTGGAGGAAGATCCACAGGAGTTTATGGATGAGATGGAAAAGATCTTTAAGGTAATGCATATGGATGAGGTTGAAGGGGTGGAACTAGCAACTTATCAGCTTAAGGATATTGCAAATCAGTGTTATGCTGACTGGGAGGATGCAAAAGGTGAGAGTGTTGAGCCTACAGTTTGGGGTAAATTTTTGGAAGCCTTCCTTGACAGATTCTTTCCTATGGAGTTGAGGGAGTCCAAAGCAGAAGAGTTTATGAATCTGAAGCAGGGCAGTATGCGTGTCCAGGAGTACACTTTGAAGTTTAATAAATTAGCCCGCTATGCACCAGAGTTGACTAGTAATATGAGAGCTCGGATGAGAAAATTTGTATCCGACCTTTATGATAACCTGGTGCTTGAGTGCCAGGGGTCAATGTTGAATAAGGAGTTAGACTTTGCTAGTCTGACCGTTCATATGCAGCAGGTAGAAGAGAAAAAGAAGAAGATCTCTGAAGATAGGGAGGTGGAAAGACAAGCGAAAAGAGCCAGATCAGCCGACCAGAGTCACAGTCAGCCTCAGGGCGGTAAGTAGGGAAATAAATGGCACAAAAAGAAGAAATAGGGTAATGCGCAGTCTACTGGAAGCACCCCAGTACCCCGACCACCAGTAGACAGACGATCTCAGAGTTTTCCAACTAACCATGGAACCAGAGCTCAGGATACTCGGTCACAGGGTAGTGTGGCTCAGCAACATCATACTTTTCCGCAGTGTGAGACTTGTGGTAGAAATCATCTGGAAAGGTGTCAGTTGGGCTCGATAGTGTGTTATTCATGTGGTCAGCTGGGTCACTTTCAGAGGGAATTTACATCTGCTAGAAAGAATGTTGGTGGTGTAAAGTCTCAGGCAAATTCTTCGGCACCACCCCCGCCTCAAAAGGGTGCCACATCAGCTGTCGGAAACCGTCGCAACCGGTTATATGCTTTGACCAACCTCTAGGAGGCAGAATCTTCCCCAGATGTTGTTACCGGTACGTTACAAATCTTTTCCCGTGATGTTTATGTGTTACTTGATCCTGGGTCTACTTTATCCTATGTGACCCCTTATGTGTCTGTTGGTTTCGGGTTTGAGCCCAGTGTGATTTCTTAACCCTTTTCTGTTTCCACCCCGGTGGGGGATTCTATTATTGCTAGGAGGGTGTACAGGGGTTGTATTATGACTGTTGGTAGCCGAGATATGTTAGCAGATCTCATAGATTTAGATATGGTTACTTTTGATGCTATCTTGGGAATGGATTGGCTCTATTCGTGCTATGCCACATTAGATTGTAAGACTCAAAGGGTCACTTTTTCTTTCCCGAATAAACCAGTGATAGAGTGGGAAGGACATTCTTTAGCACCCAGAGGGCACTTTATATCCTATCTCTGAGCCCGCAAACTCATTTCTAAAGGTTTTTTGTACCACCTTACCCGAGTTAAGGACTCCAATGCCGAGTCTTCCTCTTCAATCTGTTCCCATTGTAAAGGAATTCCTAAAAGTCTTTCCAAATAATCTCCCAGGAATACTACCTGATAGGGAGATTGAGTTTGGTATTGATGTGTTGCCAGACACTCGTCCTATTTCCATTCCGTCGTATAGAATGGCTCCTGCAAAACTAAAAGAGTTGAAAGAACAGTTAGCAGATCTCCTAGATAAGGGTTTTATACGCCCCAGTGTATCCCCTTGGGGTGCGCCTGTACTTTTCTTGCAAAAGAAAGATGGTTCCCTTTGTATGTTCATAGACTACCGTCAGCTGAATAAGGTCACGATTAAAAATAAATATCCTCTTCCTAGGATTGATGACCTTTTTGACCAGCTTCAGGGTGCCAAGTGTTTTTTAAAAATAGACCTTCGCTCGGGTTATCATCAGTTGAAAGTTAGGGAGTCATACATACCCAAGACAGCCTTCCGAACCCAATATGGTCACTACGAATTTCTAGTCATGTCCTTTGGGTTGACTAATGCCCCTGCAGCCTTCATGGATCTTATGAATAGAGTATTCCATCAGTTTCTTGACTTGTTCGTCATTGTATTTATTGATGATATCCTGATCTATTCTAAGAGTAAAGAGGATCACGCTAATCACCTCCGAATTATTCTTCAGACCCTTAAGGATCATCAGTTGTATGCCAAATTTTCTAAGTGTGAATTCTGGTTAGATGCTATTTCCTTCTTGGGGCATATTGTGTCCAGTGACGGGATAAGAGTGGATCCCCAGAAAGTTGAAGCAGTGAGAAAATGGACCAGACCCACGACTCCAACCGATATTCGGAGCTTCTTGGGTTTGGCGGGGTATTACAGAAGGTTCGTAGAGAGTTTTTCTTCCATAGCTGCTCCACTCACTAAATTGACTCAGAAAAAAGTGCAGTTTGTGTGTTCTGATCTATGTGAGAATTGTTTTGAGAAGTTGAAAGACAAACTTACCACTGCTCCTGTTTTGACCCTTCCCAAGGGTGTAGATGGCTTTGTGGTATACTATGATGCATCCTATGTGGGACTTGGTTGTGTGTTGATGCAGCATGGTAAGGTAGTGGCTTATCCATCTAGGCAGTTGAAGGTGCACGAGCGTAACTACCCCACCCATGATTTGGAGTTAGCAGCTGTGGTGTTTGCACTTAAGATTTGGCGGCACTACTTGTACGGTGTTGACGTTGATATCTTCATTGACCACAAGAGTCTGCAGTATGTTTTCTCACAAAAAGAATTGAACCTCAGGTAGAGGCGTTGGATGGAGCTTTTGAAATACTATTATATGAGCCTGCATTACCATCCGGGCAAGGTAAATGTTGTAGCCGACGCCCTCAGCAGGTTGTCTACGGGAAACCTTTCTCATGTAGAAGAAGGAAAGAAAGAGATGGTGAAGGATACTCACCGCCTTACAAATCTGGGAGTACGACTCTTAGATTTCGAAGATGGAGGGGTGATTGTTCATGAGTTAGATAAGTCATCCCTTTGTGCTGAAGTTAAGGGGAAGCGGGTTGAAGATCCCATCTTGATACAAGTCAAGAAAGATGTGGGTCAACAAAAGGTTATGTCATTTCAAATTGATGGTGATGGTATTCTGAGATTTCAGGGTAGTTTGTGCATTCCGAATATTGATGGACTTCGAGAAAGAATCCTTAATGAGGCACACACTTCGAGGTATGTCGTTCACCCAGGCTCTACTAAGATGTACCATGATCTGAAAACCTTGTATTGGTGGAATAACATGAAATATGATGTAGATGATTTTGTGTCCCAGTGTTTCAACTGTCAACAAGTGAAAGTAGAACACATGAGGCCAGGTGGTACTTCCCAAGAGATAGCCCTGCCTTTATGGAAGTGGGAGATGATAAACATGGACTTCATTACAGGACTTCCGAGATCCCGAAACCAGTATGACTCTATATGGGTGATTATAGATCGGTTGACAAAGTTAGCCCACTTTTTGCCTGTGAGGACTAATTATTCGGGAGAGGGTTATGCTAAGATTTACATTGAGGAAATAGTTCGGTTCCATGGGGAACCAGTGTCTATTATATCCGATAGAGGTACGCAGTTTTCATCTCAGTTCTGGAGATCTTTTCAGAAGGGTTTAGGTACACAAGTGAATTTGAGCACAACTTTCCACCATCAGATGGATGGGCAAGCTGAGCGTACCATTCATACCCTCGAGGATATGTTGAGGGCATGTGTCATTGATTTCAAAGGTAGTTGGGTAGATCACATGCCATTGATTGAATTTGCTTACAATAATAGTTACCATGCCAGCATCCAGATGGCTCCTTTTGAGGCTTTGTATGGGAGGAGATGTAGGTCTATGATAGGATGGTATGAAGTGGGTGAGACTTAGTTGTATGGTCCTGATCTTGTTCATCAGGCGATGGAGAAAGTGAAGATTATTAGAGAACAACTCAAGACTGCTCAGAGTCGTCAGAAGTCCTATGTCAATGTTCTGAAAAGAGAATTAGAGTTTAAAGTTGGTGATTGGGTATTTCTCAAGGTTTCTCCTATGAAAGGAGTTATGCGGTTTGGAAAAAGGGGTAAATTAAGCCCTTGCTATAGAGGGCCATATCAGATTCTGAGGAAGATTGATGCAGTTGCTTATGAGCTAGAATTGCCTACAAGTTTGAGTTCTGTTCAACCAGTATTCCATGTATCCATGTTGAAGAAATGCATTAAAGATCATTCTTTCGTATTGATAGTAGAGGATATCAAAGTGACAGATCCCTTGTCTCACGAAGAAGAATCCGTTGAAATTTTAGATCGCCAAGTTCGAAAGTTGAGAAGCAAAGAGATAGACTCAGTAAAGGTATTATAGAGAAATCAGAAAGTTGAAGAAGCAACTTGGGAGAGTGAAGATGACATGATAATTAGATATCCCAATTTGTTTGCTTCGATGGATAATGAGACAGAAGGTACTATTCCTATATTATCTTTACTAGTCCTTATTATGCTCGAAATCGTGTCTGTCTGTGTCCCGCATCATCATTCGGGGACGAAAGAACCTAAGGGAGGGATAATGTAACGCCCCGCATTTCGGGCTATAATATAGAGCATGATTCTGATGCGTTGATAATCCCGAAGCCATAAATCCTATGCCAATATGGCATGTTAATTATTTGTGTAGTATGTGAATCCATTCAATCTTGAATTTACACCATAGAGGTCCTTTGACTCAAGGACTAGTTGAAAACTACTTCGATTAATTAAGTTTAAATGGACATTGTAATTTCTGCAAACTTCTATCGACCATGAATCTTTGTATATGTCGAATTAGAGAGTCTACTATGTGTAAAAAGATAGGTTTTCGAGTTAGCTTTCCAATGATACCAATTTTGCTAAAATCCGGCACCCGAGCAAGAAGTTATGGCTTTTCAAAGTAGTATGCGTCGTCTAACCAATCGCACATGGCCACTGGAAAGCATATGCGATAGCATATGCGGCGCCTATGTAAACATAGGCGATAGCATAGGCGGTGCCTATGTAAACATAAGCGATAGCATAGGCGGCGCCTATGTAAACATAGGCGATAGCATAGGCGGCGCCTATGTAATGGTTTCAAGTGACTTAAACACTCCGTTTTTGGGGCAAAATGGTCCTTTTTCCACCCTTATTCAGTCATAAACACGAAATTCAGTCCCCAATTCTCCAAAAAACATCCACATTCATCTAAAAATTCTCAAGAACATTCCTAAGAGTTTCAAACTAAAAACTCAAATAAATCAAAATTCAACCGTGAGTTTTCAAAATCGATTAGAGATTCGGAATCCTCAATCCATAGGCTTCAAGAAGCACCCATTATTTTCCGAAATAGAGGTACGCGGGGTTTTCCTAAATTCTCATGGGCATAGAAAAATCATGTTTTAGAAATGGATTTTTGAAACTATGTATATATTCACATACTAGATGTTTTAACATCATTGTTTTGGTCTTTTAACCTTCCCTAAAGGGATTTGAGAATATGTATGTATGAAAGCATGTATTTAAGAATGAATTCTTGTTGAGAGCATGACTTTTGGTTAATTCCCTCTTATTATGAATTTTCAGATTTTTCATAGCATATGAATTATTTTGCAATGCATTCTTGAAAAACATTATATGAAATGGTTGAACTCTTGTTATGATTTGAAGGTGGTTTTTAAATCACTAAAGAGGAAATTTAGCATGAATGTTTAATGTTCATAATGCATGTAATAAAAGAGTGCATGATTTGCTAAAGGCACTAGACCACCATATGTTTGATGAAGTGTTTGCATGATTTTGACATGAGTTTCGGAACACGAAATCTTCTATATCAGTTGCATATTTTTGGTGGTCTAAGATATGTTTTAAATGAAAAGATTTAGCCTAATGTATTATGGCTAAGAAATCATGACTTGCAAGTCTTGGTATGACGATACCAAACTCAGAATGATGCATGTTCAGAAAAGGCTAAAATAGGGCATAAAGAGAGCTTAGGTGGTTCCCCGAAGAAAGCGTGAGTTCAGACAACTCTTTTCCCAAAACCGTGGTTTGCCGACCCGGGTATATTATTATACGCTGACTTAAGTGTCGTGTGGCGTATCAGATTCAGGAACTCCAACCCTTGCGGCATACTCGGGTTGGAGGCTTCCCTACCGAGTCAATGGCGAATTCCATATAGCTCATGTAATATCAGACTTGTAGGGGATACCACCTAACTCAGAAGTAATACACAGATCAGAGTTTGAGATTTACAGACAGGTTACATGTTTTCAGAAGATGCCCATGTGTTTTCAGAAACTGTTTTATGCATAATGCTTGATGAAAATTTTCTCTCACGTATTATATATATATACATCTATGTTCAATTACTCTATTTTGGATTGTTTCATGTGCCAGTACAATTGTGCTGACCCCCCCTCCTTCCAGGTTTTGAGGCACAGTCTAGGGGTCCAGATTAACCGTAGAGATTCCAGATCACAAATCGGAGTTACAGTGGTGAGCGTTCTATGATTCAGAAGGCCTGGTTATTTCATATTACTACTATTAGATAGGTTTTGGTCTACTGGGGGCCTTGTCCCAGCTTTCAGACAACTTTGATTAGTTCATGGTAGAGATTTCGCAGACTGAGTCAGACATTATTATTCAGATACATTTTAGATTTCAGTTTCAGTATTATTATCATGTTCATATTAACCATGTTTCCATATTAGATTTCTCTTTTCGCATTACCTTTTATCATATGAATTATGTGCATGATTACCAGATAGATAGAGAAGGGTGTTCCGGGACATCATGGTTCTGGATGCTCATTACAACTAGGCCCCGGCTCGGGTCGTGACAGTTATCTTCCTGGTGCAAAATTGTGTGAATTGACAATGCTGACATCATATGAGACTTGATCAGTTCCCTCCCGGATCTGTGCAAGGCTGGCTGATTAAACTTTTGTTTTTTCATATTTCTGCACACTCTTACTGCTGGTTTGAAGTTAAATGAGATTTACATTTTAACCCTGTTCGAGGATTACCTTGTGATTTTCAAACTTATTTTAAATTCTTGAATGCAATTTAGCTGATTGCAGTGTGCTGCTCATTTTCATGCAAAATTTACTTGTTAAATTTAGTAATGTAGGGTTGAGGTGAATGGCATTGTCCCCAAGCACCATTGAATGAGTTAAACCTGATTGCAAATACTTGGAGTCAACAATTCTTCAAAGAGAATGTATAGAAGGAATGTCAGTTTGTATTTGTCACATCCAGTTCACTCTTCTCTCCTGTGTTTTTATTTCTTAGATACCAAACTCACAGCTTCTTAAAGAAACTACAGTCTTAGTTGGTAGAAGTTCAGGATAGCTAAACGGTTGTATTGTCTGTATACGGCTGCACTGTATCCCTTCACCTTCAGTTTCCCCTCTATTGCACTAAAGCTATATTAGGAATGTTGGAATAGTAGTGGATATAGTAGTTAGATTTACTTGTATTTTAGATGGTGGTCTAAAAGCTGCAGAAGTGTCCCTAGTTTATCAGTGACTACATTGAGACAGAAGTATTTAGCTTTGCCTTTTTCTCTATCTACAGGCACCAAATTTGTGAGAAGAATTTATTGGTGTCTTGTTTTGGTCCTATTGAAGAGTACATGCTTGATATGAACCAGGTACTGTGTTTTGATATATTTCTATTGTGGTTGTTTTGGTGAATTATGTTATGTGCGGAAAATTGCCCTTAGTCATTTGTCAGAAAATCACGTGATGCATATTTTTTTAAAAGGGGAATAAATATGACCAAATTTTTCTAAGTTAGATGATTGTTATACTCGTGGGTAAATTGTGAAGGGGAAGGACATTCAAACTTGAAATTGTCCGTATAAGTAACGTGCATTGTTGGTATCTTTCAAAAGATAGAAAGGGCATCATTTCTTCTGGTTAGCTGATTGTGTATAAGATTTTTGGTTGCTTGTTGTCAATAAGCTTTTTACCTGTCTTTATTGAACTGTTGGGAATAGAAAGATCAGTAGGCGCAATTTTGAATCTTGTGTTGAACTGATGGGAAAAGAAAAATCAGTTGGTGCAACTTTGAATATTGTCGCTGAGTGTGTTTTGTCTCAGTCTGTTTTAACTGAAACTTGATGATCTTGGAGATAATCTGACAACTGCGAAGCGTCAATTGTAATAATATGAAAATAAACATCTGATTGTATGGCATTTGTCTTCTTTCTCCTTTTTTGACACATTAGCATATCATGAAAGATATTTGAATCCTTGTTAAGTGAATATATTCCATCTATTTTGATATTCTATTTGATTTATGTCTTCTATGTTTATACTAGTCGAATCATGAAAAGATAATGATTATATATAGCTTTGGGAGGGTAGAGTGTACACAATCCAAGACAAAAGGCATTAGTGATATAAGTACAAGAAGCTAGAGATGGTAACAAAACAATAGATGTTAACAGAATAAAAGTACCACATACTACTACCATCGATCTACCCGATCAACAAACATCAACAAAACAACAAGAATTAATAATTACTAGTATAGCACTACGACTACTTGTGGACACCAAATTTTGTCCCTCCCCAATAGCATTTTTACCATTCTACCTCCATATTACTACGTGTCCTCATCCGTATAATTATATCCCACAAAAATACAAAAATAACAACCCTTAACAAAATCTCTAACAAATTAAATCCCTAACCTTATCCTAACAAATCTTATCCTAACCAACTTACCACGTACCCCACCCTCACCTCACCCACCTCACTACCCTACCTCAACCCCCTACCACTCACATTTTATTCCACTTTGTTAACAAATTGACAAAAGGACAAAAATAGGGGGGCCAACTTGGAATATTCCTTTGGATTTTTCCAATTCATTAACAGAAAAGGGAGGGGGACACAATAGGCACACACCATAACAAAGAGGACTCACACATTGATATTTTCTTTTGTTCTTCTGGACCAGGACATATATACAACACTCCATTTTTCCAGTGAGGGGGATTCCAGGATCTGGGGAGAAAAAGAACAAAAAAACATACGCATAAACCTTCCCTTTCTTCTTCTTGGTTCATCAATACACTGACATACACAGAATACATATACACAACACATACACGGACAGAGAGAGGGAGAGAGAGCTGTGAGAGAGTGAGAGAGATCTGCGAGAGAGTGATAGAGATTTTGCGAGAAAGGTGGAGATCCGCGATTGAAATTGAAAGAGAACGATGGCGAAGCAGTTTTCGGCGAGTGAGATCATGAGGAACACGAGTTTGGTCATTTGATTACTGTTCCAGTGATAAACTCATCAGAATCGCATCTAGCTGTCACATATTCATTCAAAACCCATCGGAATATGTCTCAACTGATATCTCTTTGTCATTTTGGTCATAATCAAATTTTACCAGGGTTACAGCGAACCAAAATAATTAAACAAACCTCGATTTGCTTTTGATTCCGTCAAACCCATTAGAATCGGTTCAGATTTCTTTTATTTCTCATGATTTTTAGTTTGAGGTCGTGTGGGTTCGTGAGAATCTGGTCCAGGTCTATTTGTTTCTATGATTCTCAGTTCTGAGTTGGACGACTTCATTTGTTTGAGGTTCGGTTCGAGGTTTACAGGCGTGGATTCTCTTTATTTGAATAACATTGAGTTCGAAAGCTTCAAATGAGGTCCAATTCTACTCTTTCACCTCTTTTTATTTCATTGTTGAGATATCCGGTGCATTGAATTAAATCTCGTGTATTATTTGACCCTTGTATGTGATGAATGCGTGTTGTTTTGATTTGCGGTTGGTTTTCTTGATCATGATTTTTACGTTGAAGTGATATCTCGTTTGAAAAGTAAAATTGGTTGTTTGGTGATGAAATTGAGAAATTGACAAAAAGGGTGAGTTTAGAGTAATTTTAGTTTATTGTTGTTTAATTCAGAATAAGCATGATATTGTTTGGAACGTGATAGCATCATGATAGGGTGAAATTGGTAGGCAAACGGTAGGCTGGGTAGGCAAATGTAGGAATAACGATTGGTTGAGTGTTTGAATATGTGGGTGAATGATTCGTTCTATTTTATCGCACGAAAATTGAAATTGTGCTCATTTGGCCGGGGAATGCCCCAAGGAATTTGTATTGATTTATTCAGGGAATGCCTCGAAGTATTTTGTACTCAAAGGACGTTCGTGATCAAGGCCCAAGGCATCGGGTAGAGTATGGAAGCACAATTCAGGATTAGTATCGGTTAGAGTAGGATTTATATTTTCGCAATTTTTCTATTTTTGACTGTATAATTGGACTGAACATTTTGATTTTGGATTTGTTTTGTTTTGTTGATTTGATTGATTGTTTTATGTGTTTTATGTGGTTTATACATTTGTAGTGTTTAAATTAGCCGGTATGCTCTACCAAGCGACCGTGGTCGAACCACGGGATCAAGGGGTGCCTAACACCTTCCCCTCAATCAACAAAATTCCTTAACCGGAATCTCTGTTCGCAAACAAGTTTTAAAGAGCCAAATTATTTTGAAAAGGATTTTCTAAAGGTGACTTGGCACACCCGATTATGCCAAGTGGCAACTCTGAGTTTTGATTGTTAAAAGTCCTTTACGAAATAAATTTTCATCTTTTGTCACTTTGATAATAAAAACCCTTTCTAAACCTTAAAATCCAAATCTTTTTGGAGTTAAAAAGGAGGTGTGACAGCTTTGGTGACTCTGTGGGGGACTATTTCAGAATTCAAGATTATTTTGGAGTTGTATCGACTTAGTTTGGAACTATAGGTGTATGACCATTTTGTTTGTGTTGTTTTATGTTATTGTATTATCACTGTTGAGTGCCTACGTGCTCTTTGTTTACATTTTTTATCTTATGTGTTACCGCTTTATATCTGGCATCATGTGCATAACCCGAGTCATTCTTTCTGCAACAAGTCTGTAGTACACGTGTTGTACACGACCTCTAGTTGAGACACCCTTATTTTATGGGGTGA
Organism: Capsicum pubescens; assembly: GCA_030864215.1. Taxonomy (NCBI): domain Eukaryota; kingdom Viridiplantae; phylum Streptophyta; class Magnoliopsida; order Solanales; family Solanaceae; genus Capsicum; species Capsicum pubescens. Next base: position 267,434,443 of record CM061545.1, on the reverse strand, counting down.
GCCGCTGGTGTTATGTAGTAGGTGGAAAGGAAAGTAGCCACTATCGACCATTTGCTCCCCCGAACAGCCTTGTTAGTGAACCCCAACGTAGGTCAGCCTTTAGTTCATGCTTCTGTATATCATATTGAAGACCTAGTGGGGCCCATTAGGCCCTTTGTAGGAGCTCGCTACTAAAGCATCCCTACATGCTAAATGTTGCATCTCTGACAGTAACATGGTCATTTGACGGACTGATGTGGGAGAAAACATGTGTTAGAAGTAAAGTGTGTGGGCATGGAAAAATCAAAAAAAAAAAAGGAAAAAAGAAAAAGGAGTCAAAAAAAAGGTTTTGTAATTTTTAGAGTTCTTTATGGCTTTTGTTTTTTACAATTCAAAATTTTCAAATAAAAAGAGATTTTTTTTTTTACAATAGAAGGTTTTTATAAAGGAAAATGCAAAAAAAAATGGTAGAAGTTTTGTACATTTCTTATAACGACAATATCAAAAAGATTTTTCTTTCATATTTGTTGGTGTCATTTTTAGGTTAAGTGTCAAAGTGAAAACTCAAAAAGATTTTATTGAGGTTTTTCATCTTCTGTTTGTGGTTGCTTTTCTCAAGTCAGGGTTCAGTCGGTTATCTAATCATTAATTATCCAATCTGGATGAACTACGCACCCCTCATTCTCCTCTCTCGGGAGTGAGATACGTAGGCAACCTATTGTTGGTTCGGGGATCTTATTAAAAAAAAAAATCAAAAAAGATTTTCTTCACTATTCATTTAGAGTAGGTGTTTCCTACATGTCTTGAAAAGGAAAAAAAAAAAGATTTCCTCAATAGTCGTAGGTTTCATTTTTGGTTGATCTTATTTGAAAAATTCAAAATAAAAAATAAAAAAATTCACTCTTTATTAGAGTAGGTGTTGTTTCATATACATCTTTAAAAGAAAACTTCAAAAAATATTTTTCTGTTAATATGTTCAAGTTTCATTTTCATATGAAATTCAAAATCGAAAACTCAAAAATACTTTTTTTAGGTAATCATAGGTTTCATTTTGTATAGGGAGTTTAAACTTGAAAAATGTAAAAAGATTTTCGTCAATTCTTTTGATAATTTGTTATTTCCTTTTCTTTTTAAAGTTTCAAGAAAAAGAAAAAAGAAAGGAAAAAGAGTTTAGTTGGCCATTTTGGCAAGACTTCACGAACTACGCACACCTGATTCACCTCTCTCGGGAGTGAGATACGTAGGCACCCCTCTTGGGTTTGGTGACCTTTTCAAAAAAAAAAGTTTTGAAAAATAGTGTTGAATTCTAACGCATTTGCTATCTCTTGTTCAGTTAGTTTAAGGTGGTTAGTTTGTGACATTTTGGCTAGTCCTCCATATTGCACCAAGTCAAAGAGAAAGTTATGGCCAACAAGGATACCGAGTTTGTTGTCACTGATCAGATAAGGAGTTCGGGGAATGAGAATTTGGAAGATAATGAAGAGATTCGAAAATTAAGGTAGCAAATGATAGAAATGCATCGAGCTTGGGCTAATGGGTTGCCGCCTTCTCCATTTCCCACTGATAATCTAGAATATCTTTCTAGCTTGCCTCCAGTGTCACATGCACAATTTCCTATTGTTGTTGACACGTTACAACATGCATCAGGATCTACTCCGGGGCAACACTATCCAAACACTTCCAATATTCATTTCCTCACTCCTCAACACAAAGCTACCATATGCTCGGCTCCACCCACTGTTCATGTTTTTGCAGCACCACCTCCACCCGAAGCTCCTACTTTTGAGGTTTATCCACAAGTTGTGCCTCCCCACTCTGTGAGAGAGCCTGTATTAAATATTTTTGCTGATCAACATCATGCCATTGATCCCACATTTAAGTCGACTAATCCTTATAGCTACACTCACCCACTTGAATTTCCTCTTAACGCTGAGAAGTCTGTTATAATAGAAGAACAAGAGGAAATGACCAGAAAATTGAGAAGTTTGGAACTGGCTATGAAAGACCTCCAGGGACTTGGGGGGTACAAAAGTGTCTCATATAAAGATCTGTGCATGTTTCCATGGGTTTATCTTCCTTTTGGCTTTAAAATCCGAAGTTTTTGAAGTATGATGGACATGGCGATCCAGTTGCACACTTGAGATGTTATTGCAACCAATTAAGGGGTACTGGGGGGAAGAAAGAACTACTCATGGCTTATTTCGGGGAGAGTCTTTCAGGCCTAGCTTTGGAATAGTTTGTTGACCAAGACATTGACAAGTGGATTAGTTGGGATGACCAAGCTAATGAATTTGTGCAATAATTTCAATACAATGTGGAGTTGATCCTTGACGAAAAATCCCTAAATAGTATTAAAAAGAAGAATACTGAGAGTTTCAGGGAGTATGCGATTAGATGGCGTGAACAAGCTGCTAGAGTAAAACCGCCAATGAAAGAAAACAAAATAGTGGAGGTGTTTATTCAAGCGCAAGATAAAACATATTATCAACACTTGTTACCTGCATTAGCCAAATCATTTATTGAGGTCCTTAAAATGGGGGAAATGATAAAAAAGGTAATTAAGACTGGTCGCATTGTGAGTTTTGCAACATTGAAAGCGACAACTCAAGCAATTCAAAAGGGTTCAGGAAGTATTGGGGAGACAAAGAATGAGGAAGTTGCATCTTCTATTGTAGTTGGACAACAGGCACGATTAAGAAGACCCCGTTGTCATCACTCTCAGGCTCAAACCCAAGTTCATGCCCAAGCTCCACATAATCACTCCCAAAATCCATTATACTCTGCTCCTCCACCTCTATATTTAGTATATAATGCACAACCACATTTTCATCCCCCATCTTACCCACAGTGGAACACACTAACTCCTCACCTCATAGTCGTCCTCTAACTCCATAAACATACCAAAACCCTCCTAAGCCTAATTTTCAATCCAAGCCAAATGATGAAATGAGGCAGAAGTCGAGAGATAGCTTCACACCAATTGGAGAGTCGTATGCCAGTTTATTTCAGAGATTGGTACAATGGGGTATGATCACTCCTCTTCTTGGGTACACTCTTAATCGGCGTTCAAGAAATTTTGATCCTAATGTACGATGTGCGTATCATTCTGATGCTCAGGGTCATAGTATTGAAGATTGTCGAGATTTGAAAAGAGAAATTGAAAAGATGATTCAATATGGATCAATTATGGTGCAGAACATTGACAGTAAGGGAAGATCTAGTCATGTTGATATGCAAACTAGTGGCTAAGTTGTCAGGCTAAGCAATTGAGAAGTCACCCCTCTCCCTACTAGGAATAGGACTGGTAGTTTGTTTAGTTTTCTTTTTTTTTTGAATTATTTCAGGGTTGTAGTTCGGGATCTATCTTGTTTTGTCCTTTTGTCGTTTAGGTTCAAACCCTTCTATCTTTTATTTCAACTAAATGAATTGTTCCTTTTCCTTTGTGTTTTAAATATGTGTTGTTTGTTTGTTTTCTTTATACAATACATTTTATGTTGAATCTAGCGATATGACATTTTTGTGGAATTTTCAGTCAAATCTTAAAATCTTATTTAACCATGAAACATTGGATCAGAGTGCTAAAGTTAAGAGAAACATCTGAGAAAATAGTAGAGTGCTAAGACATTTGGTGATGGCATCAAGAGAGAAATAAAAATGAGAGTCTTATTGGTGAAAACCCTTACGGGCACCATAAGGAAATAGTGAGCTGAGAGAAAGAAACAGGTTTGTTGGCAAAAACCCTTCAAGGCGCCTCTAGTCGAATGAGGTTTCCGAATGAATTTGGCCTAAGGAAGCAACTCAGTTTCAAGGCCAATAACTCAACAACAATTGGTAGAAGTTTGGATGGAAAGATTAGGCAGCTTAATCCAAAATGCATGACATAATCATTAGAGTTAACTTTCTTTTCTAGATAAATTTTCATTTCTTGTTTCAAATGGGGACATTCATTGTATTTTCTTTCTTCTCTTTATTTTATTTTATTTTATTTTCTTGAGTCAGTTAACCAAATAAAAAATCATTGTCAATTTTTCTCGTCTTTGAGTCAAGTCCATATAAAAAACAAGTGAGAAAGATTTCAAAACTGGCTACCAGCTTCTCTAATTAAACAAAGCAAGACAATAGCCAGCACATGAAAGAGACATGATTTTGAGCCAAAAAAGGACATGCAGAAAGTTTTGTGAACAGACAAGTCTGGGAACCCATGGAAATACTAAGGTGCAAAGGGTTTGTCTGAGAAACATGGCAAAGCAGAAATACTGCGTTTGTTTCAGTGTCACTCTTAATAACCTGACTTTGGGACAATGATGCATGCTAACGGATGGAAGCAAGGTTAAATGTGATGAGGGCAAGAGCGATCACCGTGAAAGCTAAAGCCACAAACCAGTCACCGTGTTTTAAACTCACAAGTTTTCTTTGATGAAACAGGAAACATATTACCTTCAAAGCAGGGACTTCAGAGCATAAACATCAAGGGCTGCAATGCCTCACTTTTACAAATGCAGAAAGCAATATTGCTGCACAGGTTTGATAATAAAATCATGGTAAAAATTCATCATCCCATATCCCTCGGAGATACACTTGTCCAGGGATTTCAGTTTTTATTTGCTAGGTGATACACTTCTTAAATTGAACCTACACTCCTAGGAGACGTACCTTCTAGTAGAGTCATCTCCCTTGATTCCTATAAGACGTACCTTTTAGTCGAGTCACCTCCTTTGATTCCTATAAGACGTATCATTTAGTCGAGTCATTCCCTTGATTCCTATAAGACGTACCTTTTAGTCGAGTCATTCTCCTTGACTCCTATAAGACGTACCTTTTAGTCGAGTCATTCTCCTTGATTCCTACAAGACATAACTTTGGTCGAGTCATTCCCTTTGATTCCTATAAGATGTACCTTTTAGTCGAGTCACCCACCTTGATTCCTATAAGACATACCTTTTAGTCGAGTCATATCCCCTGATTCCTATAAGACGTACCTTTTAGTCGAGTCATTCTCCTTGATTCCTATAAGACGTACCTTTTAGTTGAGTCATTCTCTTTGATTCCTATAAGACTTACCTTTTAGTCGAGTCATTCCCTTTGATTCCTATAAGATGTACCTTTTAGTCGAATCATTCCAATTAACTCATAGAAGATGCATTTCTTTGTTTGGGATAATTTTCTTTTTAGTTTTAATGTGATTTTAGGAGCCAGCCTAAAGAACAGGGCGAATAAATGAAAAGTCAAGAAACATGGTGAAAAAGTTGAAAGTCAAGCAACAAGGTGAAGAAATTAAAAGTCAACAAATAAAAAAATTGCAAGTCAGGAACCCGCCTGAAAAATAGGGTGAAGAAATTGAAAACCAAGCAACAAGTGATGAAATTGTAAATCGGGAGCTTGCCCAAAAAATGGAGTGATGAAATTCCAAGTCAGGAGCCCGCCTGAAGAACTGGGTGAAGAAATTGCAAGTCAGGAGCCTTCCTGAATAATAGGGTGATGAAGTAGCAAGTCAAGAGTCAAGAAAATCTGCATAGATAGAGTTTTTTTTAATTTCATTTATGTTTTTAACTTGTAATTTTCATTTTTTGATGAAATGACAGAGCCGCGGATCGGAACCTCGATGGAACCTCACTCGACTCTCCAACTCGGTATAGTTCTTCTCTTTCCAATCCTTTAAGATACCCATGACTTGATTCCCTCATAACTTGGGTAGGTAGGATGTCCTAAATCAAGACTTGGTCTCCCTCCTTCCTTCTATTTTATTTTTGAATAATGGTCGGGACAAAATTTTGTCTCATTGTCTACTTCTTTGTCTCAAAACACTTTGTGTTTACATTCAAAGGGGGCATGATGTGGACACCAAAATTTATCCCTCCCCGATAGCATTTTTACCATTTTACCTCCGTATTACTACGTGTCCTTATCCGTATAATTATATCCCACAAAAATACAAAAATAACAACCCTTAACAAAATCTCTAACAAATTAAATACCTAACCTTATCCTAACAAATCTTATCTTAACCAACTTACCACGTACCCCACCCTCACCTCACCCACCTCACTACCCTACCTCAGCCTCCCTACCACTCACATTTTATTCCACTTTGTTAACAAATAGACAAAAGGACAAAAACAGGGGGGCAACTTGGAATATTCCTTTGGATTTTTATAATTCATTGACAGTAAAAAGAGGGGGACACGATAGGCACACACCATAACAAAGAGGACCCACACATTGATATTTTATTTTGTTCTTCTGGACTAGGACATATAGACAATACTCCATTTTTCCAGTGAGGGGGATTCCAGGATTTGGGGAGAAAAAGAACAAAAAAACATACGCATAAACCTTCCTTTTCTTCTTCTTGGTTCATCAATACACTGACATACACAGAATAGATATACACGACACACACACGGACAGAGAAAGGGAGAGAGAGCTTCGAGAGAGTGAGAGAGATCTGCGAGAGAGTGATAGAGATTTTGCAAGAGAGGGAGAGATCCGCGATTGAAATTGAAAGAGAATGATGGAGAAGCAATTTCCGGAGAGTGAGATCTTGAGGAACACGAGTTTGGTCGTTTGATTACTGTTCCAGCGATAGACTCGCTGGAATAGCATCTAGCTGTCACAAATTCATTCAAAACCCATCGGAATACGTCTCAACTGATATCTCTTTGTCGTTTTGGTCATAGCCAAAGTTTACCGGGGTTACAGCGACACCAAATCATCAAACAAACCTCGATCTACTTTTGATTCCGTCCAAACCCATTGGAATACGGCCAGATTTCTTTTATTTCTCACGATTTTTAGTTTGAGGTCGTGTGGGTTCATGAGAATCTAGTCCAGGTCTCTTTGTTTCTGTGATTCTCAATTCTAAGTTGGACGAGTTTGTTTTTTTGAGGTTCGGTTCGAGGTTTCCGGGTGTGGATTCTCTTTATTCGAATAGCATTGAGTTCGAAAGCTTCAAATGAGGTCCAATTCTACTATTTCACCTCTTTTTATTTCATAATTGAGATATCTGGTGCATTGAATGAAATCTCGTGTGTTGTTTGACCCTTGTTGGTGATGAATGCGTGTGGTTTTGATTTACGGTTGGTTTTATTGATCATGATTTGTACGTTGAAGTGATATCTCATTTGAAAAGTAAAATTGGTTGTTTGGGGATGAAATTAAGAAATTGACAAAAAGGGTGAGTTTAGATTAATTTTGGTTTATTGTTGTTTCATTCGGAATAAGCATGATATTGTTTGGTACGTGATAGCATCATGATAGGGTGAAATTGGTAGGCAAACGGTAGGCTGGGTAGGCAAATATAGGAATAACGATTGGTTGAGTGTTTGAATATGTGGGTGAATGATTCGTCCTATTTTATCTCATAAAAATTGAAATTATGCTCATTTGGCCGGGGAATGCCCCGAGGAGTTTGTATTAATTTATTCGGGGAATGCCTCGAAGTATTTTGTACTCAAAGGACATTCGTTATCAAGGCCCGAGGCATCGGGTAGAGCATGGAAGCACAATTTAGGATTAGTATCGGTTTGAGTAGGATTTATATTTTCACAATTTTTCTATTTTTGACTGTATAATTGGACTGAACATTTTGATTTTGGATTTGTTTTGTTTTGTTGATTTGATTGATTGTTTTGTGTGTTTTATGTGGTTTATACATTTGTAGTGTTTAAATAAGCCGGTATTCTCCACTAACCGATCGTGGTCGAACCACGGGATCGAGGGGTGCCTAACACTTTCCCCTCGATCAACAGAATTCCTTAACCGGAATCTCTGTTCGCAAACCAGTTTTAAAGAGTCAAATCATTTTGAAAAGGATTTTCTAAAGGTGACTTTGCACATCCGATTATGCCAAGTGACGAATCTGAGTTTTGATTGTTAAAAGTCCTTTTCGAAATAAATTTTCATCTTTCATCACTTTGATAATAAAAACCCTTTCGAAACCTTATAATCCGAATCTTTTTAGAGTTAAAAAAGGGGTGTGACACTACTAATACTGGTTACAAAACTCACTCCTACCTACTAGTATGATGTACGCATAGTGCAGAACTTATCCCTTATTAGAAACTTGATATTGTTGTATATGGTGAAGCAACAATTTCTGATAGAATTTCTAACTTTTTCATTTTAACCTTAGTAGTAATTGTTCTTGGAGACTATAAACAACTCAAACCTACTAATCAATGTTTCTAAGCATAACCAAAACAAGACCATCAGTCTCTCCAGAAGCTCACAACAGAGGTACAAATTGGTTATTCCTATTGCCACTTATGTACTTCTATATACCCAAAGGTCAAAAGAGAAAAAGTGAAATGCCAATAAGGTCCATAGAGGTAGACCAAAACACCAGCTAGTTTGGCTAATATAGTGCATATAGTTGAGGCTATGGATAACCTTATTACTACTTCTCCGCAGTTGTGGGTCTTTGTTCATAATGCTAGCTATGCTGAAATGGTGAGTCCTCTTTACTTTTGGTTTCTTTTTTTCTCTTTTTCACTTGCAAGTTCTTATATTTTGATGTTGCAGATTTCACTTGGCAGGTAAAAGAAAGAAAAAGTATCAAAATAGTGACTACTGCTTACTGAAGCTAGTAGAAAATGCCAAACTTTTACTTGAATTGATATAGTAAAATAAATCTGTTCTTTTTATATTCTAAGAAAATATGAAGCAAAAATGCAAGAAGCCAACACATTCATTGTTAGCGAACCTATGAGGACGGCAAACTGACAATCATAACATAACTTCCCAAGATTTGGATCAAGAAGAGGATCATGTTGTGAATGAGAATATGACAACTCCTACTCTCAGTGATGACAATTTAATTTCTTCTTTAAACTCTAATGAAGCTAGCTCAAAAGTGAAAGAGGAGCCGCTACTTGTCAAGATTAAAGGTTAGAAGTAATTTCATTTTATTCTTTATTTTTTTTGTTATTATTACTTTCGATTAAAGCTAATTGCTTGTTAAAATGGTCGATACTTCGACCGGAGAAATTACAACTCAAAAGATGCAAGTAGATCGAGTTTGGAACTAAGAAAAAAAATAGAAAAGTCATGGTGGAACTCAATGGAGATGGATAAGGAAGTGATAATGGTTCAAACTTGCTTGTGAGATTTCTTGGAAGACTTTCTCAAAATTCTGTATTTTGTCCTATATCCGTTGTGAGATGGGATAGAATGCCAAAAGAGAAAAAACAATTAATGTGGGAGATTATTGAGGTAACTACCTAACTTTATTGTCATTCAGTTAGTTTATTTTTTGTTGATATACATTGATTTATGAATACAATCAAATTTGAAGGAGCATTTCGAGTTTGATTATGAAGCTGGAGTTGATTGGGTGATGCAATCTTTACACGATAGGTGGAGGTCCTTCAAATATAAGTTACAAAATAACTTCTATCCCAACAAAAGTAACGAAGAGCTACTTGAGAAAACTCCCGAAAATGTTGATTCTGTTGTTGATTGGACTACTTTTGTGCATCACTATAATGAGGAGAAGACGAAGGTAGTGGGTTAAATAATCACTCAAGTTTTTTTTTTTGTAAAATTTTGTGTTTGTGCCCCTCTACTACTTATAATTGAATTGATGTTTGAGAATTGCAGAAACAATGTGCACAAAATGCAAAAAAAACAGAAAGAAACTTAAAGTCTCGCATGCTGGTGGTAGCAAAAGCAATGTAAGGAGAGGTCGTCAAATGGTAAGTTTCTTAATTTTAAATTTTATTAGAAAATCATTTTATATAATGTGTTTCATGTTACTTATTTTTTATTTATATATAACTGGTTAATGGTAGGAACAAAAATTGGGTAGGCCTGTGTATCGAAGTGAGGTTGTTTTGTCAACTTTACTGAAGAAGGATGGTAATTTTGCGAATGAAGAAGGAAATATTTTAGCGGTAAGATTCATATACTTATCCATATTCAAATTTTAGTTTTGATGTTGATTTATTGATATCTAATTTTACTCCGCTAGCTATCACAAACGTTTGTACCAAATATACGAGATTTGTGTGTACATTATGTTTCAAGAATGTTTGCTTGGAGATTCTTGATGTTTTATGTTGTTTATGTATTTGTTTTGGGTATTTGGGGATCAAGTTTTGAGCTTTAAGGGATTCTTGAACTTTTAAGTTATTTATGTGTTTGTTGTGGTATGATAAGAGGTTGCTATCTCCGAGATCTCTAAGATGTCTTTCCGATTTGTATCTTGCATGTGGTATTTTCATTTATAATGAAGAGTCAAAGTCTTGAAAATATTACTAAAACAGTGTTTAAGTGGATTTCTAGTTCACCATAACTATATGACAATTGTGTCTTTCCTAGAGATTCGTATACCTGTTTGGTCCTCAACAGGGTCTAAAGTTATTATGCAAGTATCCTATAGCTTCTAGTAAGAGATTTAGGAGAAAGAAAATTCAAGTTCATTGTTAGGGAGGGATTCCACATGGTTCATAATAGCTCATAGCATTTTCTCTTCAATGGAATCCCATGGTTTGATATCTGTATGGTTGTAATTATTGAGAGTTGAAATGATGTACCATTATGATGCAATTTGAAAATTGTGTAGTGCAATTCAGTATTGTGAATGGACTTGGATCTTGAAAGATTGCTAGTCCTCACCTACTTGAGTTTCTTATAAAATGGTTGTGGTTAATGGTAGTGACACTGATAACTGCTTGAAGTGCCATATTTTTTCCTTTATTTTCAATTTACAGCGAACAACTTTTTTGAACATCTAAGTTGACATCAACTTTTCTCTCTGTGTTGCTGCAAAACTGCAATCTCGTGAATGTTTGTTATCAATTATTTTGTTACTTCTGACGTTATCCTGTGCGTAGTTATCAATTGATCGGCTACCTCTTAAATTAGTTATGTTCTTGCTAAGTTGTTGATGTTATTGTTATCAGCAAGCTTCCTTCAGGACAATGACCTTGTTTACTCTGTGAACTGAGCTTAAAACATTTTCGTCTCAATCTTGACATGCTATTTCCATTACATTGCAGTTTCTCTTAAAACGAGGATATTGGGAATTAAAAACTTCTAAATTAACTGGACTTCATTTATATATTTTTCTTGTAGGATAAAATATCGGAGCATCTACCTGAAGATCAGGAACTTGCTATCAGTTATGGTGTTCCTTTGAAGATACTAGCTCATCCTAACGACGCCATTGGAAAAGTGTTTAAATCTGAACATTCTGGACGTGTGTGTGGTTTAGGTGGTAATGTTTGTCCTTCAAAAGCCTTTGAAATGTCTAGAAATAGTCATGTAAATCTTGGTAGTTCAAGCAGTATATCTCGTCAGCGTGTTGAAGACCTTGAGAAACAGGTAGAAACCTTGAAAGAAAAGTTGATCAGATATGAAGAGACCAAAGAAAAGCTTGTGCAAAATGAGAATCACTTGGCAACTCTTCATAGATTTTTACAATCTAAATTTGGTAGTGAATTGCCTACTTTGAAATAATCTTCTTAGCCTTTAGTATATTTTAGAACAAACGATATATATGGTGTTTCTTTAACTTTTAACATTAGTATTTATGGTATCTTTAATGAATATTTAAGGTTTGGACCTTATCTTTTGTGACAATATATTGAACAATATCAGAACTTTAATAATTATGTTTCAAATCTCGTGTATAATGGTCAATTTATAAGTGAATGTCTATCATTATTCAGGAATTAGTATCAGGCTATCAGCGTATTTAAAAGGAAAACAATTACAGTATATATATATATATATATATATATATATACTGGGCACTTTTGCCACGGTTAAAACCGTGGCTAATTAATATGCAAAAAATATATATTTATTTTTTTCCACGGTTAAAACCGTGGCTAATTGATATGCAAAAAATATATACATTTTTAAAAATTGGGCATTTTTTCCACGGTTTAAACCGTGGCTAATTTATATGATAGCAACAAAACTGAACAAATTATTCATGGAATGGCCATGGCTAAATGCACCCAAAAACCGTGGCTAGTGAAATGTTACCACGGATGTGAAAACCGTGGCTAATTTACTCGCTACGCCCTTGTTGGGCACACCTATAACCGTGGCTAAACTATTTAGCCACGGTTTTGGTACCATATAGCCACGGTTTTGCACGTGGCTAAAACACGTTTTTTTTTGTAGTGGAGGTATAAAGTATAATAATTTGGGGATAAAACTCAAGATTATTTTATCCTGCGTATTAGTTAGTTTTAAAATTATTTATCCCACCATTTATACCAAGGTGATGGGATAAGTTATCACATATACATGCTTGTACTACTTATTTCGGGATAACTAATCTCGAAATAGCTTGTTCCTAACTTAATAAAGTGGACAGCTAATATGAGACAATTATTCTTAGTAAGATGATCAACTAATATGAGATGAAGAGAGTAACAAAAGAGTATAAAAAGTGCCGATGGGAAATAACTGTACTTTCTCAAAGATAGCAAGACTTTTCAAACTCTTGGCAGTCCGAAGACTAATTTGAAGACATGTTTTAAAAAGAGTCAAGGATGACAAATACGTCTAAAGTATTCGATCTTTTATCAAGTATGTGAATTTCATACATTAATTATTACTAACTATTTATTAAAACACACATCGACTATTAATTGTCACTTTTTTTTTTCAACTTTAGTTCATCAGAAGTTTTGTACAGATGATTTTTCATATCATTTAGACCTGATAAACACCAATAAATTTATATTTTTCTTAAGGAGGATTTATATACTTCATCTCTTTTATCCCATTAAAATTGAGGTTGGTATAGGAGATTTTAGAGGTGATTGATAACTATTCCTTATTTTTTAATTAAAGGATTTGAATCCAAACAAATTGCATTTAATATATATCACTCTATCCGAGCTTATTTCATTATAATATTAGATGATAAAACATGTTATAAGGTGATATATAAACCTATGTTTCTTTGGGCAGGTTCATGGTAGATTGGGTACCTATTAGAACATATAGAAACCATGCTGACAAAGGTGCTAAATATCCTCGTTGACAGCCAATGGAACTCAAAATCAGCATATGGAATGGAGAAACTTGGGCAACAGATGGTGGAAAAACAAAAATTGATTGGTCACAAGCACCCTTTGTGGCCACATTAGGAAATTACAGCATTGATGCCTGTATTTGGAAAGGATATGCTAGATTTTGCAGAGCAGAAAGTGAAAATAACTGGTGGAATAAGGGGCATTCTAGTACTTTGACATGGACTCAAAGAAGGTTGTTTAAATGGGTTAGAAAATATCATTTGACATACGATTATTGCATGGACAATCAACGGTTTCAAAATAATTTCCCCATAGAGTGCTCTCTTCCAAAATATTAATCAATAATGATTACAGGTATCAGATGAACGAGTTGGATGAATTATATTTTTATGAGATTGAATTTAATGCCTCTGCCAAAGCGGAGGATGAGAGATCGAAAAGATTCCTTCCTTTTCTCTTTATGTACTCTTATGTTTGTTCTTTGCATAACACAGATTTATTTAAATAAAAAAAGTTTATGATGGTCCTTAGATCAAAGTATCTTTATCCTATGAAGCAAAGTGTTGAATTTACTTTTGATTATGCATTTATACTTTTATTTATTTATAGGGTGGAAGGATGTTGAGATAAGGGGATAGTACACCTTTTCCTAATTTCGTACAATTTACACTTTCCTTTTCTTCTTCTTCTTCTTTATATGTGATTTCAAGAATGTTTTTGCTGGCTTGAAGGAAACATTTTTTAATAAGTTGACATTTATGAATTCAATGGAAAATTGAGCTAAAATTTGCTTTACTTTTTACCTTTATTAAATAGATTATTAGTTTACACTACCAAATTTTTAAAAGAATGTTCACATAAAAGTTTTTCTTGAAAATATGAAATTTACAATCATAAAAATTCTATAACCTATTATAACATATAGAAATAACTTGATGGTTAAAAATTTCTTGCATCAATATATATAAAAATTAAACTCAGAAAGTTTCTGATGTCACTGGTCATCCTTTAACGGGATGACCAAATACGTCATACATGAAACAAAGAGACTCAAATAATAGGTACAAGAAAAAATTTCTTGTAATTTATTGGTCCAACGAAGCTATAAAATGCTACGTAAGTATAGAGATCACAAAAATCTCTATAAGGTACGTAGCTTATTCATGTATAATTTTCTTATTTGACTATAAAACTCCTTAGTCAAAATAATTAGTAAGGGTGTTGACCAATGTAATTGCCTCGAGGATCATAGCTGCAAATAACGAACCACCAGCCATTGGTACACTGAACCCTAGCACAACCAACTCGAATCAAATTACGCCAGATCACCTGAGTATAATGCCCGCATTGTTGTCCAGTAGCACAAGTGTTACTAGCGTAGTCGTAGTATTGCCTCTCATTCACCCACAAGTTAACAGCAGCAGCACCGGTGAAAGAACCACTTCCCTTAGCAATATTTTCGCCATAAGGGCCGTTAGAGTGGACTAGATTGCAATCACCAATCCTTTGATTGGCATAATTTTGTGCATAAGTTTCAAGAGTGGTGTTCCATGTTATTGCACTAACACCAACTTCAGATCGAGCTGAATTATGAATGTTGAGGTAGTCTGTTTGGGAGTTTTGGGCATGTGAAGGATAAACTAGGGCCAAGATTATGAAACAAATTAGAAGAGTCAAAAAACAAGGTTTTGATAGTGCCATTTTGTTTTTACCAATATTTTTCTTGAAGAGGTGATAAGAAGGAATTGGATGTGTTGGATACTTGGATATGTTGGATATTTAATTTATAGGTGAAAATGATGAGTATTTTGCATCGTAAAATTAGGAATTGCATGTGGAAAGTGAAAAGAAGTTTAGCGTTTTAAAGCTACTTCTATGCATCTCCCTTGAAAATACTTTAACCTTAAGATATTCAAATAGTACTATTTCACTAAGAATTTAAATTATACACACAAACAATGTAAAAGATTTACATACTATATTAATGTAATTACATGCCATTTACCATGTTTTGCTGGTAATTATCAATTCATTATAATTTGCTATAAAACTGTTCCTTATAGTTTACTACAAATTTCTAATAACTTGATCGTATTTTTAAGACAGTGAATGTATACTATCTAGCTAAACTCTAAACTCATACTAATTAAAAGGAATACAATATTATATAATGCAACGAGCTATATTGCTAGGGGGCATGCATGCATGTTGAGATAATTAATTATTTGGGTATTATAATGCCTTTACTAAAAAAAGTAATCACGTATTGCTTAAGTTTAGCTCTCTGTAGACAAATAAATTTGAATTGGCCTCTACTCGATTAACTACAACGATTGACGTATCATACGTCTTGTCTTGTTTTTACTTTTTATATTATATATAATTATACAAGTGTGTTATCCACTAGCAAAGCAAATTAATTAAAAATTTTACTTTGTTTCTTCTTTGATATTATCCCATCACATTTACAATTTCATAGATCATGCATGTCGTCAGTCCTAATTTAATTAATGATTCATCTTAATTATCATGTCACGGAATATAACATGATAAAGTACAAACTGTAAAGACGAAGATGAAGGGGGGAATTATACTGTATATATAGTATATACGTAAAAGAAATTTTTTCAAGTATATACTACATGACTTATTGTTGAATCTCCTTTATACAAAAATAAAACTTTTTATGAATCCTGTTAGAATTTTTAACTCGGTTATCAGCTAGTTCGTGGAATAACGCTGTCACGATATAGACGGACACACAAGTCATTGTGGGCTTGTGTAGTATAGGTTTTTTTTTAGAAAAAAAAATAAATTGAAGTTTCTTTTTTTAAAAAAAAAAAATTCAGTGACTCTGGGAGTGTTGTATTTCATTCCAAAGGTTTAAATTACAACACAAGGATTGAGACTATCCGGCAAAAAAGAATGAGCTTCCAGAGAAAACAACTTAATTGCTCATTCTACAACTACACTAGAGGTAAGCCCTAACTAATAAAAAAAATAGCTTTTTGATCTAACGGAAGGGACTTGTAGTAAAGTGATAAGTATTATTTCATATGTTACGATCGATCGCCAGATTATTTTTATTTGTTTCTTTGTGGTTACTAAACTACTAAAGTTACAAAGGTCAAAACAAACTTATCCACAAAGTTCAGCTTGTCAAACTTTAGTTGTTAGTATAAGTTAATAATAACCTGCCTATTTCTCATTACAAAATGCTAACTAATTTTATAAAACAAAGTTAAAAACAGCCATAAGTAGATAAACTTATAGATACAGTATTTCCTCCGGCTATACTAATTGTCAAGGTTATTAAAAACATCTGTCCCAAAACACTACTTGTCATTTTATAATTATGATGAAATTTATTTATTTTAATTATTCCATTTTGCCCCTTATACTAAGCGTTCTTGAAAATAATCAATATTGATTACATATCGTATAGAACTTATAAATTTGAAGATATATAGACTTCCTCTGTTTGTCTTTACTTGTGGACAGAGGGAGTAGTATCCAATTTATTGTTCAAATACCATTAAAATTTGCTTAGATTGTTCTTAAAGTATATATTTATTTAAGAGAGACAGGGATGAATTGTAAACAACACGACTCCCTTCGTCCATCTTTATTTGTCTACTTTTTTATTGGCACAGAGATTAAGAAAAAGTAAATGATAAAAATAATTATACCATATTAATTTTTTAATATAATAAACTTAATACTTTAAAAAATGCATTAGATAATGAACCGTATTTAATGCATGAAAAGATTTTCACTCAATTATATTCAGAGAGGGCTTTTGCAGTTGGGTTCGAAATCGAGAGGGCGTCATGCAGAAGCTATTAGTTGCAAACTATGAGATGATAAATAAGATGACAACGAAAAACAATACTAAAAATATAATTTTATTATATGATTTGGCCAATTGGCCTACATATAAAACTTAATATTAAAAGCATAAAACTAATAAGAGGAAAAATCTCCCCCTAAATAAAAATCTTAAAAAATTACATTGTGGATGCTATTGTGTTATGGTATGAGAAGGGGTCTTCTATGTATAGATGTCAAAAACCTTTCCTCCAAGAAAGAGGTTAGCCAAATATGGAAAAGAATTTTACTTTTTCTTTCAGGAAAAGTAAAAGTAATTATGGTAACTTTTATTTTCCTTCTAAGAAAAAGTAAAACTTAAATATAGTAAGAAAATCAGGACAAAAACCCTAACATTTGCCTCAATATATACAAGATGCTATACATGGTATAGTTGAACACAAACTCTCTAAGAGATAAACTATACAATCCTAATCAAATATAAATACATAATATGTGACTATTATGGTGTCCTAAAATGCCCCCGCAAGCTGAGCAGTGGCTGGGCAACTGCAAGCTTGGAACGCAGGAGATGAAACCGACGGGAAGGAAGGCTCTAGGTGAAGATGTCTGCTAACTGATCCAAGGAACTGATGTAGCGAACGTTCAAGTCCTTTGAGGCCACTTTCTCTCGAACAAAATGAAAATCTAACTCAATATGTTTGGTTCGCACATGAAAAATAGGATTGACAGTGAGGTAGGTAGCGGACAGATTATCACACCATAGTATGGGAGCTTGGGGAAGAGGGACACGCAGCTCTTGAAGAAGATGTTGCATCCAGGTAACTTCGGTAGTAGCCGCAGCTAAGGCCCTATATTCAGCTTTGGTACTAGATTGTGCAACCACTTGCTGCTTCTTTGAGCTCCATGACACTAAATTGGGTCCAAGAAATAGACAATAACCATTGGTAGACCGCCGATCATCTAGGCAGCCAGCCCAGTCTGCATCTGTGTAGGCCTGAAGTGGTAAGGAGCTAGAGGAACGCAAATGCAAGCCGAGGTTTATAGTTTCCTTTAAATAGTGCCACAAACGTTTCGTATCAGTGAAATGAGACTCCATAGGATTATGCATGAATTGACATAATTTGTTGACAATGAATGACACATCAGGACGCGTGATGGTTATATATTGAAGAGCTCCTATCAAGCTGTAGACACCTAATTTTGTCCCTTTCCGATAGGACTTTTTATCCATTTTTACCTTATCCTACCGTATACCCTCACCCATGTAATTACATCCCACAAAAAATACAAAAATAAAACAACTCTCAACAAAATTCCTAACAAACTTTTATTCTTTTTAACATCCTAACAACCTACCCAATCAAAATAAACCACCTCCCTACCCCTACCTAACCCTACCCCACGTTACCCCCCCCCCCCCTCCTTTTTTTTCTTGTCCAAAAAGAAAGGACCAGGAAGAGGATAAATACAATATATACACACAAGACAAAAAAAAATGATGAAAAAAAGGGAGGGGCCACAAGGAACTTCTAGGAAGCTTCATACACATATATTCCACTTTTCCATCAAGAATAGGGAAGACACCATTTTTGCACACTCTCAGAAGTGGGATATTCTCCATTATCTTCTTTACAAAAGAAAGCTCACGAAAAAAAAAGTTTCTTCTCTTCGCCACAAATTCACACCCACCCACACTCACCATCACTCTCAACAACAGTCACACGCACTATAGACATGAAGAAAGGATCAAGAGAGAGAGAGAGAGAGGTTGAAGGGAAAGATAAGGAATTAGGGAGAGATATAGAGAGATCGGAGAGAGAGAATAGGCAGAGGTTGATTATTCCGGTGAGAAACTCACTGGTATTTAACCGGAATCACCCTATTGTTACTATTCCGTCATCGGAACACCCCACTGGCAGCAAAACCAGTGACCAAAACCCCCACAGAATTCCAAAACTCCATCACCATCGGTGAAATCTATTTATAAAATTCCGTTCTCTATCACTCCGGTCAGATCCGAATTGCCGATAAACTCCATGTGCAATCGACGAACACACAGCAGCTCCGTCTAGATCCCTCTCCCACGGTACAAATAAAAATACAAAGAGAAAACGGGTTTGGGAAAAACAGATTTCGGGGTCGAGATTTGCGAATTTGGTTTTCGTTCGAGGTTCCGTGTTCGAAGTCAGTCCTTTCGTCTATTGTTGATGCTGATATCATTATAATTGCAAAACATCATTTGAGGTCCATTTCTTCAACTCTGTTCTACTTTTATTTTTATTTTAATGTGGTGTGTTGATGTTAATTACATGAGTTGTATGTGTTTGATGATATGATTCGGATTATGTGTTTGAGCTTCTATAATTGTCGTGACTTGATCGGTTGGTTCTCTATTTAAATCAGTTAATCGTGTTGTTGTAAATAAATTTGGGGTAGGATTGAGATTAAAAGTTGATAAAGTGAATATTTTTGTTTTAATTCATCGATGTTGTTAATTGTGATAGTTTCATGTTTAGGCCGACAATTGATAGGCAAACGTAGGTTGGGTAAGCAAATTTAGAAGCTGGATGTTTCGTTGAATGTGGAATGCGCGTGTGAATGTTTCTTTTTAGTTTATCGTATTTAATTCAAATGTATTCATTTAGTCGGGGAATGCCCCGAGACACATTGTATTTATTCATCGGGGAATATCCCGACGGATCATGTGCACAAAGGAGGTTCGTGATCAAGGCCCGAGGCATCGGGTAAAGCACGAGAGCGTAGTTAGGATTAGTGTAGGTTAGATAGGATTTATTTTCGCATTTTTAGTTATTTGGACTGTATAATTGGACTGAACACTAAATTTTGGATTTGTTTTGTTTTGCGTGTTTGATTGGTTGTTTTATGTGTTTTTATGTGGTTTATACATTTGTAATGTCAAATTAGCCGATACACTCCATCAAGCGACCGTGGTCGAACCACGGGATCAAGGGGTGTCTAACACCTTCCCCTAGGTCAACAGAATTCCTTAGTTCGAATCTCTGTTCGCGGATCAGTTATAGAGTCAAAACCATTTTGAAAAGGATTTGCAAAGGTGACTTGGCACACCGGATTATGCCAAGTGGCGACTTTGAGTTTTGAATATAAAAAGTCCTTTTCGAAACAAATCTTCACTTTTGTCACTTTGAATATAAAAACCTTTTCGAACTTAAAACGAATCTTTTGGAGTACGAAAAAGGGGTGTGACAGCTCTGGCGATTCTGCTGGGGACTCTGTTCAGAATTCAAGCTTATTTTGGAGTCGTATCGGCTTTGTTTGGCACTATAGGTGTATAAATATTTTTTTTGTGTTGTTTTGTGTTATTGTTTTATCATTATGGAATGTTTTTGTGCTCTTTGTGTATAGTATTTATCCTATGTGTTACCGCTTTTATATCTGGCATCATATGTCTACCCTCCGACCTTCTTTCTGCAACAAGTCCGTAGTACACGTGTTGTACATGACCTCTAGTTGAGTCACCCTTATTTTAGGGGGGAGCCGTCGGTGTTATGGAGTAGGTGGAAAGCTGTCGCAGCCACTATCGACCATACGCTCCCCCGAATAGCCTTGTTAGTGAACCCCAACGTAGGTCATCCTTTAGGCCATGCTTAGGTGCATCATATTGAGACCTAGTGGGGCCCACTTGATCCTCTGTAGGAGACTCACCTCTAAAGCATCCCTACGTGCTAAATGTTGCATCTTTTAGGATAACGTGGTCATTTGACGGACTGATTTGGAAAAAACATGTGTTAGGAGTAAAGTGTGGGGGTAATGAAAAAATAGAGAGAGAAAAAAAACAAGAGAAAAAAAAAAGAGTTTCGTAGTTTTTAGATTTTTTTATGGCTTTTATTTTTCACAATTCCGAAATTCAAAAGGATTTTTTTTTTTTTACCTTTTGCACTCATTTTCTCAAAAACATCAAAAAGATTTTCCTTTGTCTCGTTTAGCATGCATTCACAATTCAAAAACTTCAAAAACTATTTTTTTCATTCATAGGATGTGTTTATAAAAGAAAATGCAAAAAAAAAGAGGTGTTAGAAATTTTTTACATTTCGTATAACGAAAATACCAAAAAGATTTTTCTTTCATAGTTGTTGATGTCATTTTTCTGTGAAGTATCAAAATGAAAACTCAAAAGATTTTATTAACATGGTTCATCGTCTGTCTTTGGTCGTATCTCTTAAGTCAGGGTCTAGCCTGTTATTTAATCATTAATTGTCCAATCTGGACGAACTACGCACCCCTGATTCTCCTCTCTCGGGAGTGAGATACGTAGGCAACCTATTGTGGGTTCGGGGATCTTATTTCAAAAATCCAAAAAGATTTTCTTCACTCTTTATTAGAGTAGGTGTTTCATATACGTCTTTAAGAGAAAACAACAAAAAAAAAAATTCCTTTAATAGGTTCAAGTTTCGTTTTCATATGAAATTCAAAATCGAAAACCCAAAAAGATTTTCTTTGGTAATCATAGGTTTCATTTTGTATAGGGATGTTAAAGCCGAAGAATTCAAAAATATTTTCGTCATTTCTTTTGACAAATTTTTATTTTCTTTCCTTTTTAAAGTTTCAAGAAAAAGAAAATAGAAAGAAAAAGAGTTTAATCGGCCATTTTGGCAAGACCTCATGAACTACGCACACCTGATTCTCCTCTTTTGGGAGTGAGATACGTAGTCTCCCTTCTTGGGTTCGGTGATCTTTTCAAGAAAAAAAAAGAGGTTTTGAAAAACTGTGGAACTCTAACCATTTGCTATGTCTTGTCCAGTTAGTTTAAGGTGGTTGGTTTTTGGCATTTTGGCTGGTCCTCCATATTGCTCCAAGTCACAGAGGAAGTTATGGCCAACAAGGATACCGAATTAGTTGTCACTAATCAGATAGGGAGTTCGGGGAATGATAATGTAGGAGATAATGAAGAGATTCGGAAATTAAGGCGACAAATAATAGAAATGCATCGAGCTTGGGCTAATGGGTTGCCGCCTCCTCCAGTTCCCACTGATAATCTGGAATATCTTTCTAGCTTGCCTCCCGTGTCACATGCACAATTTCCCATTTTTGTTGATATGCCACAACATGCATCAGGATCGACTCCGGGGAAACAATATCCAACCACTTCCAAGGTTCATTTCCTCACTCCCCAATCCAAGACTACCATATACTCGGCTCCAGCTGCTATTCATGCTTTTGCGGCGCCACCCCCACTTGAAGCTCCTACTTTTGATGTTCATCCATAAGTTGTGCCTCCCTACTCTACAAGAGATCCTGCATTGAATATTTTTAGTGATCAGCATTATGCTCTTGAGCCCACATTTAAGTCGACTGGTCCTTACGATTGCCCTCAACCGCCTGAATTTCCTCCTAACACTGAGAAGCCTGTTATGACAGAAGACAAGAGGAAATAGCCAGAAAATTGAGAAGTTTGTAACTGACTATGAAAAACTTGCAAGGACTTGGGGGGTACAAAAGTGTCTCATATAAAGATCTGTGCATGTTTCCAGGAGTACATCTTCCTTTTGATTTTAAAATGCCGAAGTTTGAGAAGTATGATGGACATGGTGATCCTGTAGAACATTTGAGACGCTATTGCAACCAGCTAAGGGGCGCTAAAGGGAAGGAAGAACTACTCATGGCTTATTTCGGGGAGAGTCTTTTAGGCCTAGCTTCGGAATGGTTTGTTGATCAAGACATTGACAAGTGGATTAGTTGGGATGACCTAGCTAATGGATTTGTGCAACAATTTCAATACGATGTGGAGTTGATACCTAACGAAAAATTCCTAACTGGTATAAAAAAGAAGAACACTGAGAGTTTCAGAGAGTATGCGATCAGATGGCGCAAACAAGCTGCTAGAGTAAAACCGCCAATGAAAGAAAGAAAGATAGTGGAGGTGTTTATTCAAGCGCAAGATGAAACATATTATCAACACTTGTTACCTGTATTAGGCAAGCCATTTATTGAGGTCCTCAAAATGGGGGAGATGATAGAGGATGGAATTAAGACTGGTCGCATTGTCAGTTTTGCAACACTGAAAGCGACTACTCAAGCAATTCAAAAAGGTTCGGGAAGTGTTGGAGGAAAGAAGAATGAGGAAGATGCATCTGCTATTATAGGTGGACAACAGGCATGGGCAAGAGGACCATACCATCGTTACCCACGGGCTCAAACCCAAGTTTATGGCCAAGTTCCACAGAATCCTTCCCAAAATCCATTATATTCCATTCCCCCATCTCCATATCAAGTGTATAATGCGCAACCATATATTCAACCCCCATCTTACCCACACTGGCGCGCGCCAACTCTGCCGAGTTATCCTCCAACTCCACATACATACCGAAGCCCTTCTAGGCCTGGTTTTCAATTTAAGCCAAATAATGAAATGAGACAAAAGTTGAGGGATAGCTTCACACCCATTGGAGAGTCGTATGCAAGTTTATTCCAGAGATTGGTACAACAGGGCATGATCACTCCTCTCCTTGTGTATACTCCTGACCCACATTCAAGAAGTTTTGATCCTAATGTACGATGTACATATCATTCCGATGTTCAGGGGTCATAGTATTGAAGATTGTCATGCTTTGAAAAGAGAAATAGAAAAGATGATTCAAGATAAATCAATCATGGTGCAGAACATTGACGGTGAGGAAAGCTCTAGTCATGCTGATATGCAAACCAGTGGCTAAGATGTCAGGCTGAGCAATTGAGAAGTCACCTCTCTTCTTACTAGGAAGGGGTTTGGTAGCTTGTTTTGTTTTATTTTCTGTTCTCCGAATTATTTCAGGGTTGTAGTTTGGGATCTGTCTTGTTTTGTCCTTTTGTTGTTTATGTTCAAACCCTTCTATCTTTTGTTTCGACTAAATGAAGTTTCTTATTTTCCTTTGTGTTTTAAATATGTGTTGTTTGTTTGTTTTCTTTACATAGTACATTTTGTGTTGACTCTAGTGATATGACATGCTAGTGAAATTTTCAGCCAGATCTTAAAATCCAGTTTAAGCATGAACATTGAATCAGAGGTTTAAAGTTAGAAAAAGAGAGCATATGAGAAAATAGATAGAGTGTTGGGACATTTGATGACAAGTTAAGGCAATTATTTTGAGAATCACAAGAACAACTTGGTCATCGATCGAAAGGCAAGTCCCAATTAGGTCAAATAGTGGACGTGTGATCCCTATATCAAGAGAAACAAGAAGATAAGAAGCTTCACGAAAGCATGAGTCATTTGATGTGAGGAATTTACAACAAAGGTGGATTTTACAGAAGAAGTAGTGACGCACAGACTCAATCTGCTTAAAAAGATGTCGCAAATGATCTTCATCTCTCACTTTCAATTGCATATTATGTGCTTACATTCTCAAGGATTGATATGATGAAGGCATTTCATTCTGCTATCCAAACATTGTGTCATACTTTGTTTACCCCATTTGAGCCTTAGTGTTATTTTCTTTCATACCCCTCTTTTAGAATCAAGATAGAGTAAGCAAAGTTTAAAGAATAGTGTCGAGCAAAAAGATAAAGTCAAAAAGTTACAAAAAACTGACAAAATGTTTCCAAAAAAAGAGTGTCAAGAAAAATAGAGTTAGAAAAAAGAATCGCAAAGTGAAAAGAGCAAATAAAAGAAAAAAAAATTAGATCAAAGCAAAATAACAAGCTGTCAGAATTACGCATGACCTGATTCTCCTCTCTCGGGGGTGAGATACGTAGGCTGCCCTACTAAGGGCTCGGTCTAACCAAATAAACAATTTAGAATCACCCAGTCAAAAGAAACTGGGGCATGAGTTAATCCTCATTGTTTAAGTCGATTCCAAAAGTTGTAAGTCCTAACCCACTTCAAGTGTCGTTTGGGCCTCATGCCATCCTTTCTTTCTAACTCTATCCAAAAGCCAAGTTACAACCAAAGAAAGACCTTCAGATCAATCTTTGAGGATGTTAAGGAAAAGCATGTAAGGGATATGATGATGTATTTGGGAACCACTTGTCTTCCTCAGCATAAGAAATCAGGAGAGAAATAAAAAATGAGTCTTATTGGTGAAAATCCCCACGGGCACTGTAAGATGATGGTAAGTTAAGAGAAATAAAAATGAGAGAGTCTTATTGGTGAAAACCCTCACGGGCACCATAAGGCGGTAGTGAGCTGAGAGAAAAATGAGAGAGGCTTGTTGGAAAAAAACCCTTCAAGGTGTCACTAGCCGAATGAGGTCTTGAATGCAATTGACCTAAGGAAACAACTCAGTTTCAAGGCCATTAACTCAACAACAATTGGTAGAAAGTTTGGATGGAAAGATCAGGCAGCCTGACCCAAAATGCATGACATAATTTTTAGAGTTGACTGTCATTTTTAGATAAATTTTTATTTCTTTGTTTCAAATGGGGATATTCATTGTTTTTTCTTTCTTCTCTTTATTTTTGTTTATCCTTCTTGAGTCAGTTATCCAAATAAAAATCATTCTTATTTTTCTCTTGTTATTGAGTCAAGTCTATGTCGAAACAAGTGAGAAAAGATTTCAAAATTGGCTACTAGCTTCTTCAATTGCACAAAGCAAGACAAAAGGCCAGCACATGAAAGAGACATGATTGTGATCCAAAAAAAAGGGGGTGTGCAGAAAGTTTTATCAATAGACAAGTCTGGGAACTCATGAAAATACCAAGGTTTAAAGGGTTTATTCATAAAGCATGGCAAAGCAGAGATGATGTGTTTATTTTAGATTCACTCATAATAATCCGAGTTTGGGTCAATGAAACAACAAAGCAGGGAAAAGTGCCAACAATCTGAAACAAAATGAAGGGAATGAACACTGGAGCAGCTGTCAGGAAAGCCAAGTGCCGCAAGCCATCACTAAGTTTTTAACTGACAAATTTTCTTTGATGAAACAGGGCAAATTCATTTCACTTAATTCAGCTACCATTGGAAATGCACATTCGCGGAAATTTACTTTCTGTTCAGGACCCTCCTGAAAAATGGGATTTTACTTTATGTTCAGGACCCTCCTGAAAAATGGGATTTTACTTTCAGTTCAGGACCCTCCTAAAAAATGGGATTTTACTTTCAGTTCAGGACCCTCCTGAAAAATAGGATTTTACTTTCAATTCAGGACCCTCCTGAAAAATGGGAATTTACTTGTTGTTCAGGACCCTCCTGAAAAATGGGACTTTACTTTATGTTCAGGACCCTCCTGAAAAATGGAATTTTACCTTCTGTTCAGGACCCTCCTGGAAAATGGGATTTTACTTTATGTTCAGGACCCTCCTGAAAAATGAGATTTTACTGTTTGTTCAGGACCCTCCTGAAAAATGGGAATTTACTTTTAGTTCAGGACCCTTCTGAAAAATGGGACTTTACTTTCTGTTCAGGACCCTCCTGAAAAATTTGACTTTACCTTCTGCTCAGGACCCTCCTGAAAAATGGGATTTTACTTTCTGTTCAGGACCCTCCTGAAAAATAGAATTTTACATTCTGTTCAGGACCTTCCTGAAAAATGGAATTTTACTTTATGTTTAGGACCCTTCTGAAGAATGGGAATTTACTTTCAGTTCAGGACCCTTCTGAAAAATAGGACTTTACTTTCTGTTCAGGACCCTCCTGAAAAATTTGACTTTACCTTCTGCTCAGGACCCTCCTGAAAAATGGGATTTTACTTTATGTTCAGGACCCTCCTGAAAAATAAAATTTTACGTTCTGTTCAGGACCTTCCTGAAAAAATGGAATTTTACTTTATGTATAGGACCCTTCTGAAGAATGGGAATTTACTTTCAATTCAGGACCCTTCTGAAAAATGGGACTTTACTTTCTGTTCAGGACCCTCCTGAAAAATTTGACTTTACCTTCTGCTCAGGACCCTCCTGAAAAATGAGATTTTACTTTTTGTTCAGGACCCTCCTGAAAAATAGAATTTTACGTTCTGTTCAGGACCTCCCTGAAAAATAAAATTTTACTTTATTTTTAGGACCCTTCTGAAGAATGGGAATTTACTTTCAGTTCAGGACCCTCCTGAAAAATGGGACTTTACTTTCTGTCCAGGACCCTCCTGAAAAATGGGACAACGCTTTCAAAAATGAAATACTACTTTACTATAATTTTTGTTTGGGATAATTTTCGTTCTAGTTTTAATTTTGGGTTTCAGGAGCCCACCTGAAGAACAGGGTGATGAAATAGCAAGTTTGGAGCCCACCTGGAGAACAGAGTGAAGAAATAAAAACGCAAGCAACAAAGTGATGAAATAGCAAGTCAGGAGCCCGCCTGGAGAATAGGGTGAAGAAATGAAAAGTCATGCAACAAAGCGAAGCAATTGAAAGGCAAGCAACAAGTTGAAAGAAATTGCAAGTTAGGAGACCACCTGAAGAATAGAGTGATAAAAGTCGAGTCAAGAGCCAACAGAAGCTGTATAGATAGGATTTTATAATTTCATTTATGTTTTAACTTGTAATTTTCATTTTTTGATGTAATGACAGAGCCACGGACCGGAACCTCGATGGAACCTTACTCGACTCTCCAACTCGGTATAGTCCACTTCTCTTTCAGCCCTTTGAGATACTTGTGACTTCCTCATGACTTGGGTAGATAGGGTTTCCGACAGGATTCGATTGTCCTTCTTTCTTTTACTCCTCTCTTTGAATAATGAGGGGGACAAAATTTGGTCTCGTTGTTTACTTCATTGTCTGAAAACACTACGTGTTTGCTCTCAAAGGGGACATGATGTAGACACGTAATTTTGTCCCTTCTCGATAGCACTTTTAACCCATTTTTACCTTATCCTACCGTATACCCTCACCCATGTAATTACATCCCACAAAAAATAAAAAATAAAAATAACTCTCAACAAAATTTCTAACAAACTTTTATTCTTTTTAACATCCTAACAACCTACCCAATCAAAATAAACCACCTCCCTACCCCTACCTAACCCTACCCCACATCACCCTTCCCCCCTTCTTTTTTTTCTTGTCCAAAAAGAAAGGACCAGGAAGGGGATAAATACAATATATACACACAAGACAAAAAAAATGATGAAAAAAAAGGGAGGGGCCACAAGGAACTTCTAGGAAGCTTCATACACATATATTCCATTTTTCCATCAAGAATAGGGGAGACACCATTTTTGCTCACTCTCAGAAGGGGGATATTCTCCATTATCTTCTTTACAAAAGAAAGCTCACGAAAAAAAAGTTTCTTCTCTTCGCCACGAATTCACACCCACCCACACTCACCATCACTCTCAACAACAATCACACGCACTATAGACATGAAGAAAGGATCGAGAGAGAGAGAGAGAGGTTGAAGGGAAAGATAATGAATTAGGGAGAGATATAGAGAGATTGGAGAGAGAGAATAGGCGGAGGTTAATTATTCCGGTGAGAAACTCGCCGGTATTTAACCGGAATCACCCTATTGTTACTATTCCATCACCGGAGCACCCCACTGGTAGCAAAACCAGTGACCAAAAACCCCGCAGAATTCCAAAACTCCATCACCATCGGCGAAATCTATTTATAAAATCCCGTTCTCTATCACTCCGGTCAGATCCGAATTGCCGATGAACTCCATGTGCAATCGACGAACACACAGAAGCTCTGTCTAGCTCCCTCTCCCACGGTACAAATAAAAATACAGAGAGAAAACGGGTTTGGGAAAAACAGATTTCGGGGTCGAGATTTGCGAATTTGGTTTTCGTTCGAGGTTCCGTGTTCGAAGTCAGTCATTTCGTCTATTATTGATGCGGATATCATTATAATTGCAAAACATCGTTTGAGGTCCATTTCTTCAACTCTGTTCTACTTTCATTTTTATTTTAATGTGGTGTGTTGATGTTAATTACATGAGTTGTATGTGTTTGATGATATGATTCGGATTATGTGTTTGAGCTTCTATAATTGTCGTGACTTGATCGGTTGGTTCTCTATTTAAATCAGTTAATCGTGTGGTTGTAAATGAATTTGGGGTGGGATTGAGATTAAAAGTTGATAAAGTGAATATTGTTGTTTTAATTCATCGATGTTGTTAATTGTGATAGTTTCATATTTAGGCTGACAATTGATAGGCAAACGTAGGTTGGGTAAGCAAATTTAGAACCTGGGTGTTTCGTTGAATGTGGAATGTGCGTGTGAATGTTTCTTTTTAGTTTATCATATTTAATTCAAATGTATTCATTTAGTCGGGGAATGCCCCGAGACACATTGTATTTATTCATCGGGGAATGCCCCGACGGATCATGTGTGCAAAGGAGGTTCGTGATCAAGGCCCGAGGTATCGGGTAAAGCACGAGAGCGTAGTTAGGATTAGTGTAGGTTAGATAGGATTTATTTTTGCATTTTTATTTATTTGGACTATATAATTGGACTGAACACTAAATTTTGGAGTTGTTTTGTTTTGTGTGTTTGATTGGTTATTTTATGTGTTTTTATGTGGTTTATACATTTGTAATGTCAAATTAGCCGACACACTCCATCAAGCGACCGTGGTCAAACCACGGGATCGAGGGGTGTCTAACACCTTCCCCTCGGTCAACAGAATTCCTTAGTTGGAATCTCTGTTCGCGGATCAGTTATAGAGTCAAAACCGTTTTGAAAAGGATTTACAAAGGTGACTTGGCACACCGGACTATGCCAAGTGGCGACTCTGAGTTTTGAATACAAAAAGTCCTTTTCGAAACAAATCTTCACTTTTGTCACTTTGATTATAAAAACCCTTTCGAACTTAAAACGAATCTTTTGGAGTACAAAAAAGGGGTGTGACACAAGCTGCGATACAATGATGGATCCGAAAACGGTGAACTCCCATGTTGAGACAATTGAAGTCCTGTGGCCATAGTTGTACCAATTGTCTTTGCACCATCCGTATTGGCACGAGCAAAGAGTTCTCGTATATATTGTGATTGAGTAAGGGTCAATCCAGTGGGCTGATAATGGACCTCAACACCAAAAAAGTAGTGTATCTTACCAAGATCTTTTACAGCAAAGGCATTAGACAATTGAAGAACAAGGCTTGCAATGAACTCATTTGAGTTTTCTGTAACAATAAGATCATCCACATACACCAAGATAATAGTAATATGGCCGTCAAAATTGAGTATAAACAGAGACGTATCAGATTTGGAAGGTATAAAATTGAGTTCAAGCAATTTCGAGCTAAGCTTCTCAAACCATGCCCGAGGTGCTTGTTTAATCCATAAAGGGCTTTATGAAGCTTGCAAACATGGTTGGGATATCTTGGATCAGTAAATCTAGGGAGTTGAGACATGTATACCTCTTCATGTAATTGCCCGTGAAGAAATGCATTTTTGACGTTGAGCTGCTGTAAAGACCACCCTTTGGACAGAGCTAAAGACAAAAACACTCGGATTGTTGTAGGCTTTACCACGGGACTGAATGTTTCATGATAGTCCACTCCATCCTCTTGGCTAAATCCCTTTGCCACTAAACGAGCCTAGTAACGCTCATTGGAGCCACTAGGATTGAGTTTTAACTTAAAAATTCATTTGCATCCCACAATATTCTTTGCCGTGAAGGATGGAACATGGGACCAAGTACCGTTTTTCAAGAGGGCATTGTACTCTTCTTGCATAGTTTTTAGCCATTTTGGATCCTTTTTGGCTTGGGTAAAATAGGTAGGTTCAGGTGGAAGGGTAAATGGAGGCAAAGGATATTTTGTGGCAATGTGAGCTTGGGGAAGTTGTGATTTGTTTTTACTCCTGGTGATCATAGGATGAGGTTCGAGCAGCCGGTGGTTGAGAATTAGGAGCAACGGTAGGTGTATCATTAGGTACTGGAAGATCAACAATAAGGTTAATACCAGGGATGGAAGATGGAGACAAATTGGATGGGACCAAAAAACACACCGGTGAGCTTGACGATGGACTTGGTGAAGAAGAATTTGACGAGTTTAGCGATGGAATTGGCGAGACAACATCTTCTATAGAACTATTATTGGCAGAAGTGATAGGCGAAGTAGAATTACAAGGAGAAATGATGGGTAACGAGGTCAGGACAGTAGAGTCAGAAGTCGGTGCTCTATTTGAAGTCGAAGATAAACTAATAAAAGGAAATTGTAACTCGTTAAAAAACACATGCCGAGATATATATATTCGGCCACTAGGGACATGTAAACACTGATATCCTTTATGATTTCCACTATACCCCAAGAAAATACACTTTAAGGATCGGAAGGCTAGTTTGTGAGAATTATAGGGACGAAGGAATGGGAAACACGCGCAGCCAAAAGTTTTCAGAAAATGGTAATCAGGAATTTGTTTGAACAACTTCTCATAAGGTGAAACATTATTGAGCGAGGGTGTTAGGATACGATTTATAGTGTAAACGGCAGTAGCAAAAGCATGATCCCAAAAGGTGAGAGGAAGGGACACATGTGCGAGAAGTGTTTAACCCATTTCAACAATATGACGATGTTTTCTTTTGGCAGCACCATTTTGTTCATGGGTATGGGGATAAGATAAGTGATGAACGATCCCCTCTTGAGCAAAAAGGTTGAATAATTCCTATATTCACCACCCCAATCAGATTGTAGCACTTTTATATGGCGCTCAAAGAACTTCTCGACTTGAGTTTTAAACCATAAAAATATTGTATAAACTTCATTTTTGGAACTCATAGGAAATAGCCATGTAAATTTGCTAAAGTCATCAATAAAAGAAACATAATAACAGTATTTATTACTAGCTGTAGACACGTGATTTTTGATCCTCCTCGGATTCTAACTATTTTTTTTTATATTTATATTTATATCTAATATAATATTATTTAAATTCTTATTTTTATTTTAATAAATATTTAGTTAAGAAGTAAATAACTAAATTTTTGAGATATTTTATTTTTATTTTATTTTATTCTAATTTTAAAAAAAATATTTATATATATATATATATATATATATATTTCTTGTTAAATTTTAAATAAAATAAGTAATTTTAA
Organism: Capsicum pubescens; assembly: GCA_030864215.1. Lineage (NCBI taxonomy): Eukaryota > Viridiplantae > Streptophyta > Magnoliopsida > Solanales > Solanaceae > Capsicum > Capsicum pubescens. The sequence continues at coordinate 267,402,710 of CM061545.1, read as the reverse complement.
TATTGTCTTAATTATATTTATTTAAGGTTATTCATAATTTTTATTATATTTTCTTAAAATATCAATTAATTAGTTATATTCATATCTATTATTATTATTTTATTTTTATTTTATTTTATTTATTTATTATTTATCTTTATTTATTATTAAAAAAATATTTCAAAATTTGAATTTTTCTCTTCCCTTATCTGATAGTTTTAACCTTTCCCCCTCAAAAATTAACCGTTCCCCCTCAAATTTCCTCTACTTAGGACTCTCACTCCTCTAAGACAGAATACGGATTACACTATTCTGCCTAGACATTGAACCAAATAAAAAAAAGACAGAGAAAAATATCAACAGTGAAAGACATCAGATAACAAAGAGAGAAAAAGAAAAAGCATTGAAGTTGAAGTTTCGTTCGAATTTTCGGTGACAGTGTTCGAGTTTCTATTTTAATTTATCAACAGGTTCTTATCCCATTTTGTACTATTATTTAATAAATTTATTCAATATGCAAAAGTTGATTATTTATGTGAATTCATTATCATGAATTATATTGTACATTTTTTATCCAAATATGTTTGTTGCGTAAAATAATAAATCAAAAGGTATATTAGAGTTAAAATTTTATAAAGTGGATATTTTAAAAGAAATGAGAAGGATTATGAATATGTTTGTACTGATATGCATGTATATATCTACACGATAACACACTGACCGGAAAACGAGCCCAGACACAGATGAAACACACATATAATTTGGACAAACAGCAAAACAGAAGAGAAAATAACAGTTTAAGATAAGATTTTCGATGAATAATTCACCGGAATTGTCGATCTCCTCCGACGAACATCACTATGAACCGGACACCCATCGCCATAAAATCTCAAAATCCGTCCACCAGATCCAACAGGCAGCATGACCAACAGTCGACAGTCGCCATCCGCCGAAGTCCGACCAGCCCTGTTGTTGCTCCGTCCGACAGGAACAGCCACTAGTCAGCATTGACTGTTGCTGGCACCACCCTCGTGACCTTTCCCCACGCCGGCACCTCTCCTCCTTCTTCCTCTTTCCCCATCGCCGACCAGCCACCATGGCTGAGAAAGCGGTGCAACCCACTTACCTCTCCCTCCAAGTCTCCAGCCATCATTATCTCTCTCAGATCCGACCAATTTTTCATCGAATTTGCGCCACCGGCCGGCGAACCCAGCACAGCCACACCTCCCCGCCGCAAATCAACAATTGGCGATCCAAAAACCATTCCCCTTCACGCCTATTTTAACGCCACTGCTTCACTGTCGACGATCAGTCATCGTCTCTCCATTCAGTCGTTGTTTCCCGTTGATTAGCGTTGCTCTTTATCATTTCTGTTGCCATAGATAATAAAGGTTAGAGAGAGAAAAATTGAATACTGAATGTGTATGTGGGAAAAAGGGATTTTTATATTTCTTTTTTATTATTGTTTCCTTTTTGAATAAATACCCAAGCCTCTTTATTTGAATATAATATAAAATTATTTTTATTTAATAATTAATAAAAAATGAAGCATGAATAAATTTGATACTAATAAAATTTATTATTATTTATAGTTTTGCTTGGAGTGGGGTATCATATATTTCAAGTTATTTATTTATTTACTTATTTATCTATTTTCGGAATTTATGTTCGAATTATATATTTCGGAGATTTTCATGTTTGATTTGTCTATAATATATGATTTGAGTTTATTTAATTTAAAGATATTAAATTTTAGAGATAATATTAAATTTAGCATAATATAGATAAATTTGTGTATTTTACTTATTTTATTATTTTCATTAATAGAACTTAATAATTATTTATTGATTTAATTAATTGTGTTAAATGAATTTTGCTTTAGTTTATTATTAAGATTTTAGGCACATTTTAAATATTCGTCTGAATTAAAGAATGTGGCGTACGTATCTTTTCGAGACATTTAAAAATTCACGGATGCAATAATGCACCTTGATAAATATTTTATTAAAAATTAATTTTTATCCATTTATTTAATATAAGATATATAGATAGATTTTAGATATTAAAAATGAGCGAATTCAGGCTTGCAAACATAGTTTATCCCAAATAGTTAAAGATAAGATAAGTCAATAAAAGAGACCGTACTAGAACCATGGAACTCGAGGGGTGCCTCACCACCTTCCTCTCGGTCAACAGAATTTCTTACCTGGTCTTCTGTTTCCGCAGACCATAACAAAGAGTCATTTCCTTTTGATTAGGGATTCAAAAAGGTGACTTGGAACACCATAACTCAATTCCAAGTGGCAACTCTGTAAATAAAATAATTCCTATTCAATATCGTCACTTTAATTGGAAAAACCCTTCGGCCTCGATCCCTTCGGGCGAAAAAGGGTGACACTAGCCAATTGTGGAGCAGGACCCCATACATCACTGTGGATCAAATCAAGGGGAAAGCTAGCACTAGAACTAGAATTAGAAAACGGCAATTTGTGACTCTTGCCATATTGGCAAGAAGAACAAACACTAGACTGAGGACTCAATTTGACCGGTAAAGAAAGAATCCTAATAATACTATTGACTGCTCATAGAGATGAGTGACCTAAACGACTATGCCATAGATCAAAAGATGACTTGGAGACATGGAAAGCCTGTGATTTATTTGAGGAAGAAGGCTAGCCGAGTAACTGGGTTGCAAGGAGATGATAAAGGCCATTCTCAAGAGTTCCGCGCAGTAGTACTTTCCCCGTTGCCCGATCCTTCACAAGACAAAAACGAGGGTGAAACTCAAATATAACATCATTATTAGAAGTGAACTTTGCTACACTAAGCAAATTCTTGGTAATTTTAGGCACCAATAATACATTAGATAAATGTAAAGGTTGACTAACTGTAGGTAATATAGCATTACCAAAGTGAGAAATTGTCAAACTTGTGCCATTAACAATATGAATTTGATAGTTTCCCATATACTCTCCTTGTACCGCCATATTCTGCATATCGTTATTTAAATGCTGAGTAGACCCAGAATCCGGATACCAATTTGAGTCTCCAACCATAGAAGATTGTACAATTAGAGCATCCAAGTGCAATTTGGAAGGAGCTTGATAGGCATGGTCAAAACAATGGTAGCAAACCAAGGCGGAGTGATCAAATTTATGGCAAACTTGAAATTGATTTTGGTTGGATGAGTTGGCGTTGCGACCTCGAACTCGTCCTCATCCTCGTCCAGATCTGCCACCATAAACCTAATTGTTATTGACATTAGTAGGCTGCTTAAAGGAGTTATCATTCTTAGTATTGTTGGATTGTCTAGTAGACAAGTTGGTTTGGCTTAATCCTTGTTCTGTACTTATCATTTACTCCAAACGATACTCTTGACTTTAAAGCAAGCCATGAAGATCGGCTAATGAAATTAACTCGGCCCTAGTAGTGACCGAGACAACCACATCATCATATTCTTGTCCAAGTTCTCCAATAATATATAAGACAAGATCATCATCAGTGACCGAGTGTGCCGCAACCGCGAGATTATCGGCACAAGTCTTTATTTTTTGAAGATATTCTACCATGGATGAGTTTCCTTGCTTTGTGGTTTGTAATTGCAACCTTAGTTGCATTATCCTAGCCTTGGATTGCGATGCAAACATCGTCTCAGGTTCTTGCCAAACTGCCTGAGATGTTGTACAGCCGACTACTTGGGCTAAAATCCCTTCGGTGAGGGCTTAGAGAAACCAAATCAATAAAAGTTGGTCTTGTTTGATCCATAAACTGTACGCTGGGTTGATAACCCCGTCAGTTGAGGTTGCTTCAAATGAGCTATTTGGAGGGCACTTGTGCGTACCATCCACATATCCCTCGAGTTTGTTACCTCTTAGAACTGGAGAATTTGTGATTTCCACACAATATAGTTATGACGGTCTAATTTGAGAAGATGAGACTGATTAACGTTGGTTGCGAGCGACGAAAAATTCTGGGAAGGGGTTTGTGAGGTGATACTGGTAATTGAGGGAAGTGCCATTGTGGGACGTGAGTCTTCGTAAGGCTTTGATACCATTAAAAGATTTTCACTCAATTATATTCAGAGAGGGCTTTTGCCTCAATACATACAAGATTCTATACATGGTATAGTTAAACACAAACTCTCTAAGAGATAAACTATACAATTCTAATCAAATATAAATACATAATATGTGACTATTATGGTGTCCTAACAATGCAAAGGGTAAAATGGTTAGAAATAGGTAAATTATCCATTGATTTTATAAACTGGACAAGTATTGTTGGACATCTCAAAATTTAAACAATGGACAAGTAAAGATGAATGGACGAAGTATATACTTGTTTATTGATTTTCTAAGGAGCGTTTAAAACAAAAATGCGACAACTAATATGAAACGGAAAGGAGAAATTATATCCTGACCAAATAACTCGTTGTGCTCCTATCATAACTTGATTGTTGAGTACAGGTCACTAATGGAGAAAACACAATCAATAATGTCAACCAAGATCTTTAGAAAGCAGAATGCAGTGGCGGACATTCTTGCTAAGGAGGGAACTAAAAGTCAAACCATGGAAACACCGCAACTGTTTTGGGAAATTCCTCTTTTTATAACAACTCTTATGTACTCTGATTCTAACGGGATGCTTGTTCAACGTAGAATAAAAAACAATGCTATTAACCTCCAGGGTCGGGATGTGTCCCCAAACACTCTAATTTTGTCCCCCTTAACTGGAAGGGGTGTAACTCTATTTCCCCCATAATTACTAATGAATGAATTATCTTTTACACCAAAAAACAAAAAAAAAAACTCGTTGGGGTTCCCTGCAGAATCTTTTAAAAGCTTATATTTTGACAAGTTCAATACAACTCTTTTGAGTCTATAGTTATAGTTTTATAACACAATTTACTCATGAACTTTACACATTTTATTTATTCAATTAACAGGTGCAGGTACTCCACAGAACAAATTTATGTAAAGTAAGAATAACAAAATAAAACAAGAAGAAATTATTTAAACGATCCATATATCAATATAGATCCATATTTTCCTATAAAGTCCAGTTACTGCACCATTAGATTACTATCACATAGAATATTACTGCTGGATTTATTTTCCTTTAACACATGAAGCTTAATTCAAATATTCATGATCAGACATCAGTTGGAAGTTCCAATTTGGAATCAAAGGCCGGTTGGTCTTCGAGATCACCATACGGACGTTGTCCTCTCCAATTACCTGGTGGATCATAATTGCAAGTTATAAAATACTACCCATTGTTGCACCGGACCCTAGAATAACCAAGACGTACTGAGTTACGCCAGACTACCTGAGTATAGTGCCCGCATACTTTGCACACAAAATTTCTTTCAAAGTCATCCAACACTCATCTACCACCTGTAAATAATAACAAAATAATACGATAATGGAGATATCAAAATAATACAACTAAACCTAAACTTTACATAAGAAAATTCCTCAAAGCCGACCAACATTTATCTATCACCTGTAAACTTCAACAAAATAATTCGATAAAAGTGATATCAAACCAATATAATTAAACTTAAATTCTACACACAAAAATTTCTTTAAGCCGATCGAGATTCATCTATGAACTATAAACTAACACAAAATAACAAATTAATAGAGACATTACGACAATATAATTAAACCTAACTTTTACCTACAAAAAATTTAAAAGTCGACCGACATTCATCTAGCATTTGTAAATTAAAATAAAATAATAAGATAATAAAGATATCAAGACAATACAATTAAACATAACCTTTACACAAGAAATTTTTCAAAGTCAACCAACAACCTGTAAACTATAAAATAAAAAATAATACAATAGTGATTACAAAGCTTCGATTTTGATCTAGCTAATTCTTGTCTGAGCGAAAATTTTGACCCTAAAGAATAATTTTGAATGAAAAAAGAAAAGATATATATATACACACATGTTGAATTCTATTATGCTGACAAAAACAGTGAAGAAGTTGGGGGGTAGAAAATCAAGCATCCACTAATCTAGACATGCAATCGAATCAAGTTAGATGAGCATCAATCATATTCTCCCAATAGGCAATCGGTTTGTTCTCTAGTTTAACGTACATCTCAATATTTATAAAAATATTTTCTTAATAGAGTGTTATTTTAGGAGTATTTTTCTAATTGAACAGTAGAAAGGAAAATATTAATTAATTCTTTTACCATATATTTTAGGAGTCTCATATAATTTAGAAAGTCTAGTAGAAAGGAAAATATTAATTAATTATCCTACCATATATTTTAGGAGTCCCCATATATTTTAGGAAATCTAATTAATATAATAAAAAATAATTAAATAATAAATTTAAAAAAATAGTGAAAAGACAATTTTGTCTAAAAGAGAGTCTTTTAATGAAGGGAAAAAAGTTCAAATCACTTTTCTAAGGGTCTTCACACTTTTAATATATTATTATTATTATAGATTATAGATTATAGATATAGATAATATAATATTATAATATAATAATTATATATATATATATATATATGTATGTATGTGTCCTATCTATTAGGGGGATCAGCCAGGGGATCAATTACCCACCAACGCAGTTAGCTCATCGCATCGGACTTATCTAGTGTAAATGTGCTCTTTATATTTCCTGTGTGATTTGAAAGTTATTGTACAAGACTGCGTTTACACCGTGCACACCCAAAAAGTAGGAGTAGCGGTCCAAAAAATATTATATCATATCAAGATAGAACACTTAGAAATGTATATAAAACAATTAACAAAATAGGCTTGTGAATTAGTACAACGGTCGAAATTAGCTATTTAACTTGCACACATTATGTTAGTGTACGTAAAAGTAATTTTAATTTATCGGAGTATTTAACATGTTCAGATGTTGTAGAGATTTTCATGATTATATTAATTTATTTGTTGTTATGAATTATTTCTTGATGACTTAATTAATAGTGTTGTAAAAAAACATTATATTGTCCGTATATAGATTTAAACTAGACAAGACAACCCACACCCCATAGTGCCAACAGTTGTAAAATAGGAACATGAATAAAATAAAGGAGACAAAATACTCATATATAAATTGATTGCATCAAATAAAACAACACGCAAGGGTCCATATGAATATCAATTTAGACAACATATTTCCCCTAGATTAACCAGTCACTAGATCTGCACCATTGGATAATTATCCAACTAAGCTAGTAAGATAACATCCAACATATATAGCATATAGTACTGGGTTTTATTTTCACTAACACGTGAATTAAGCATTATTCATGATTTTATTTACTCTTAGACATCACTGGGAAGTTCCAACTTGGAATCGAAGGCCAGTTGTTGTTCTTCAAGATCACCATAGGGACGTTTTCCTCTCCAGTTACCTGGTGGATCATAATTGCAAATTATAAAATACCACCCGTTGTTGCAACGTACCCTAGCACAACCAAGACGTACCGAGTTTTGCCAGACAACCTGAGTATAGTGTCCACATACTTTTCTTGGTGCACAAGTGTCACACCCCTTTTTTCGTACTCCAAAAGAAAGAATTCATTTTAAGATTCGAAAGGGTTTTTATTATTAAAGTGACAAAATGAAGAAAATTTGTTTCGAAAAAGAATTATTTACATTTTTTTATTCAGAGTCGCCACTTGGCATAATCGGGTGTGCCAAGTCACCTTTGGAAATCCTTTTTCAAAACTGTGTTTGACTCTTTTAAACTGGTTTGCGAACAGAGATTCCGGCTAAGGAATTCTGTTGAACGAGGGGAAGGTGTTAGGCACCCCTCGGTCCCGTGGTTTGACCACGGTTGCTTGGCAGAGCGTATCGGCTAAATTGACATTACGAATGCATAAACCACACAAAGCACGCAAGAATAATCACTCAAGCAAACAAAAACAAAATAATCCAAAATATAATGTCCAGTCCAATTATTACAACCCGAAAAAAAAGGTACTGAAAGTATACCTACGCTAATCCTAAACTATGCTTTACCCGATGCCTCGGGCCTTGATCACGAGCATTCTTTGCATACAAAATTCTTCGGGTCATTCCCCGGTGAGTAAATACAAATGACCTCGGGGCATTCCCCGGTTAAATAAATATGCTTTTCAAATACGATAAACAAAACATTCAACAAATATTCCAAATATTCCAACAATTCAACAATTCTAAAATTTGCCTACCCGACCCTAGTGCTTGCCTACCCGTTCGATGACATATCACGTTCAACATCAACAATGAATCAAAATACTATAATATTCACTTTTATCAATTTTTCGATTTCCGCCCCCAACTTCATTCTTATCAACCAATGATTAACATATGCTTCAATTATTAATTCACTTTTCAACACTCAAATCCAACATCAACCAATACGCAATCAAAATTCAAACATACCAAACAACCAAATCATTCACGATAATGTAAAAATTAAAGCGAGAGAAGATAGAATTGGACCTCAATTTTTATTTCAGTTCCAAATTGTTCGACACCGCCAACGGATTGGAACCAAGTTCGAAACCTCGACCTAACGAACTCAATGTGGACCTGTCTACTCGATAATTGAACAGAAAAGCCGATTCCAGCGAGACAAGGATGAAATTTAGAGAATAAAGGATGTTTGGTCAGCTATTTCCAGTAACTGTCGGACCGAAACCAAGTTGATTCAACGGCATTTTCTGGTGGGTGCGTTCAAGACGTTTGGTCGTTGTTCTCGAATTGATTTCAGGTGAGCTTTTGGGATGATTTGGCCGAAAAATATGCGCGGGAGCTGATGGTTGTCGATGGGACATTTTGGTCGGCAGAGATCACCGGCGATAGGTCGCCGGAAAACAAACTAACCCCGCTGCTCTCTCGCTGTTTCTCTGCACTCTCTTCTTCCCCGATGTTTGATTCTTCACCATTTTCTGATCTCCCTCTCGACTTACTCTCTTTCCCCTGATTCTTTCAATTTCTCCGATCTCCGGTTACCCTCACTCTCTCATCTTTCCGTCCCAATGCGTGTGTAGAGGTTGGTTACTATGTGTGAATTGAGTGTGAGTGTGGGTGTGGGTGTATGGCTCAGTGAGAGTGTACGTTAATGGAGTCTCTGTGGTGTGTGTTGTGAAGAAGAATCCATTTTTTTTAGGAATTTTTTTTCGTTTCTGTGTGTGTATGGTTAGGATTGTGAATATGGTGATGGAGAGTGAGTGTGTGAGGTTTGTGCGTGTTCTTGGTGTAACGTGTGTGTAATGTCAGGATCAAGAAGATGGTGCTGAATGTTGTATGTTATTGTTTTTTTTTTGGTTACTGATAATGCAAAAGAAAATTCTGATGGTGAGAGTATGTGTGTGTTTTTATTGTGAGGGCCACATGGGTGGGAATTGGGGTAGGGTAGGTGGGGTCACGTGGGGTAGGGGGTAGTTGGGAGGTGTTGTTTTTTTATTGGGTGGGTTGTTAGAATATTAGGATAAAAAAAAATTAGTTAGGGGGTTGTTATTTTGTCATTTTGTGGAGGGATTATCACACGGGTGAGGGTACACGGTAGGATAAGGTAAACAATAGGTAAAAATGATATCGGGGAGGGACGAAATTAGGTGTCTACATCATGCCCCCTTTGAATGTAAACACGAAGTGTTTTCAGGAAAAGAAGTAGACAGCGAGACCAAATTTTGACCCGACCATTATTCAAAGAAAGAAAAAGAAGGAAGAAGGACAACCGGGTCTTGACTTAAGACATCCTTCCTACCCAAGTTATGAGAGAATCAAGTCACGGGTATTTCAAAGGATTGGAAGAGAAGTGGACTATACCGAGTTGGAGAGTCGAGTGAGGTTCCATCGAGGTTCCGGTCCGCGGCTCTGTCATTACATCAAAAAATGAAAATTACAAGTTAAAACATAAACAAAACTACAAAAATCCTATCTATACAGCTTTTGTTGGCTCTTGACTCGACTTTTATCACCCCATTCTTCAGGTGGGCTCTTGACTTGCAATTTCTTTCGACTTGTTGCTTGGCTTTTAATTACTTCTCTTTGTTGCATGACTTTTAATTTCTGCACCCTGTTTTGCAGGCGGGCTCCTGACTTGCTATTTTTATAAACTTGTTGCTATGCTTTCAATTTCTTCACCCTGTTCTGCAGGCGGGCTCCTGACTTGCTATTTCATCAACTTGTTGCTATGCTTTCAATTTCTTCACCTTGTTGCTAGGTTTTCCATTTATTCGCCCTGTGCTTCGGGCATGCTCCCGAAATCACATCAAAACTGAAAAGAAAATTATCCCAAATAAAGAAATGCAATTTCTATGAGTTAATTGGAATGACTCGACTAAAAGGTACGTCTTTTAGGAATCAAGGGGGATGACTCGACTAAAAGGTACATCTTGTAGGAATCAAAGGGGGTGACTCGACTAAAAGGTACGTCTTATAGGAATCAAAGGAAATGACTCGACTAAAAGGTACGTCTTCTAGGGGTCAAAGGGGATGACTCGACTAAAAGGTACATCTTATAGGAATCAAAGGGGATGACTCGACTAAAAGGTACGTCTTATAGGAATCCAAGGGGATGACTCGACTAAAAGGTACGTCTTATAGGAATCAAGGGGGATGACTCGACTAAAAGGTACGTCTTATAGGAATCAAGGTGGATGACTCGACTAAAAGGTACTTCCTGTAGGGGTCAAAGGGGATGACTCGACTAAAAGTTACGTCTTATAGGAATCAAAGGGGATGACTCGACTAAAAGGTACATCTTATAGGAATCAAAAGGGATGACTCGACTTAAAGGTACGTCTTATAGGGGTCAAAGGGGGTGACACGACTAAAAGGTACGTCTTATAGGAATCAAAGGGGATGACTCGACTAAAAGGTACGTCTTATAGGAGTCAAAGGGGATGACTCAACTAAAAGGTACGTCTTCTAGGAATCAAGACTTAAGTTAGGAAGTGCATTACCTAAGAAGAAAAATTTGAATTACCCAATCAAGGAAGTGTGTTTCCTTACCAATGTTGTTTGAATTATCAAAACAATGAAGTGTTTCTCCTTACCAAAGTTGCTTGACTTACAAACCTGTGCAGCAACCTTGCCTCTTGCATTTGTTGAGGTGAGAAATTACGGACTTTGATGTTTAGGCTCTGATATCCTTGATCTGAATGCAACATGTATTCCTATTACATACAAAGAAAACTTGTGAGTTTAAAAACATAGTGGCTAGTTTGTGGCTTTGGCTTTTGAGGCAATTTCTCCTGCCCCCGTCACATTTAACTTTGCTTCCAACAATTAGCATATGTCATTGACTTGTTGTATCATTGACTCAAACTCAGCTTATTAAGAGTGACTCTGAAACAAACACAGTATTTCTGCTTTGTCGTGTTTCTCAAATAAACCCTTTGAACCTTGGTATTTCCATGAGTTCCCCGACTTCTCTGTTGACAAAACTTCCTGCATGCCTTTTTTGGGCTCACAATCATGTCTCTTTCATGTGCTAGCTTTTTTCTTGCTTTGTGCAATTAAAGAAGCTGGTAGCCAGTTTTGAAATCTTTTCTCACTTGTTTTGACACGGACTTGACTCAAAGACAAGAAACACAAAAAAAAAGAATGACAATTTTTGTTTTGATAACTGACTTAAGAATGATAAAATTAAAATAAAGAGAAGAAAGAAAAGACAATGAATATCCCCTTTTAAAACAAAGAAACGAAAAATTCATCTAAAAATGACAGTCACCACTAATGATGCCATGTATTTTGGATTAAGCAGCTTGATCTTTTCATCCAAACGTTCTACCCATTGTTGTTGAGTTAATGGCCTTGAAACTGAGTCACTTTCTTAGGTCAATTGCATTTAAGACCCCATCGGCTAGTGGCGCCTTGAAGGGTTTTAGCCAATAAGCTTCTTTCATTTTCTCTCGGCTCACTATCGCCTTATGGTGCCCGTGAGGGTTTTCACCAATAAGACTCTCTCATTTATATTTCTCTCAACTTACCATCATCTTATGGTGCCCGTAAGGGTTTTCACCAATAAGACTCTCTCATTATATTTCTCTCTTGATTTCTTATGCTGAGGAAGATAAGTAGTTCCGAAGTGCATCATCATATCCCTTACATACTTAGCCTTAATATCCTCAAAGATTGATCTGAAGGTCTTTCTTTGGTTGTAACTTGGCTTTTGGATAGGGCTGGAAAGAAAGGATGGCATGAGGCCCAAACGACACTTGAAGTGGGGTAGGACTTACAACTTTTGGAATTGACTCAAACAATGAGGATTAACTCATGCCCCAGTTTCTTTTGACTGGGTGACACTAAATTGTTTATTTGGTTGGACCGAGCCCTAAGTAGGGAAGCCTACGTATCTCACCCTCGAGAGAGGAGAATCAGGTCATGCGTAGTTCTGGCAGCTTATTTTGCTTGATTCTGATTTTTTTGTTCTTTCTTTTTTTGGGGGGAAGGATTTTTCCGACTCTATTTTTCTTCACTCTTTTTTCTCTTTTTTTTGACACATTTTTCTCTTTTTTGTAACTTTTGACTTTGTCTTTTTGCTCGACACTATTCTTTGAACTTTGCTTACTCTATCTTGATTCCAAAAGAGGGGTATGAAAGAAAATAACACTAAGGTTCAAATGGGGTAAACAAAGGATGACACAATGTTTGGATAGCAGAATGAAATGCCTTCATCATATCAATCCTTGAGAATGCAAGTACATAACATGCAATTGGAAGTGCACGATCAAGATCACTTATGAAATGTTTTACAACACTAACTTGCCCCGAGCATGTGTGCCACCTCTTTTTCTACACTTGCCCAGCATACAACTCTCTTTTGTTGTACATTCCTCATGCTGAAGGACTCATGACTTCATGGAGCTAATTTTCTTCCTGTTCCTCTTGATAGGATCACGTAGACACTGTTTGACCTAATTAAGACATGTCTTTCAATTGATGACCAAGTTATTCTCACGATTTTCAAAATAATAGTCTTAACTTTCAAAGAAAGTTTCAAATTGATCACCAAATGCCCCACACTCTATCTATTTCCTCAGATGCTCTCTTTTTCTAACTTTAACCCTCTGATTCAATGTTCATTCTTAAACTGGATGTTAAGATCTAGCTGTAAATTTCACTAGCATATCATATCACTAGAGTCAACATAAAATGTACTATGTAAAAAAACAAACAAACAACACACATTTAAAACACAAAGAAAAAGTGGATACTCCATTTAATAAAAATGAAAGATAGAAGGGTTTGAACATAAACGACAAAGGGACAAAATAAGATAAATCCCGAACTACAACCCTGAAATAATTCGGAGAACAGAAAATAAAATAAAACAAAACAAGCTACCAAACCCCTTCCTGGTAAGGAGAGGGGTGACTTCTCAATTGCTCAGTCTGACATCTTAGCCACTGGCTTGCATATCAACATGACTGGAGCTTCCACCACTGTCAGACACATTTCCTTCAAAAAATAAGCTATGGATCCCCATGCTTAACTTATTGTCTCCCACAGATTGTGCAGTACCGCGTGCTGGTGAAGAACTCTGTGGGATGGTCGAAGGGCCACTGTTTTGCACCACAATCAATTTATCTTGAATTATTTTTTCTATTTCTCTTTTCAAAGTGCGACAATCTTCAGTACTATGACCCTGAACATTAGAATGATATGCACATCGCACATTAGGATCAAAGCTTCTTGAATGCGGGTCAGAAGTATACCCAAGGAGAGGAGTGATCAGGCCCTGCTGTACCAATCTCTGGAATAAACTAGCATAGGATTCCCCAATAGGAATGAAATTTTCTTTTTCCTTCCTCCTCTTTGCGAACTCTGGCCTCGGATGAAATTTGGATTTAGAGGTCCCTTGGTAAATTTGTGGGGGTCGAGGACGATGTTGAGGGACAAGGGCATGCCATTGTGGATAAGAAGATGGATGAGCATACAATTATGCATTGTTCACAGGATATCGAGGAAGTGGAATGGGATTTCTTGGATTTCGGAGAAAGAAACCTTGTTGCAAGTGGTTATGTGGATCTGATATGTAAGCTCGGTATTGAGGCTGACAGTATTGGTGGGTTGAACCTCTCAAACTTTGCTTTGGCCCTGTCATGACAATAGGTGTGTTTTCCTTTTTCTTTCCTTCAGTTTCCCTTGGTTGATTGTAATGTCGTCCCGAATGTTTCACAGAATCCTTTTGTCCATCAGGCTCCCCAAATTTTGATGTCTCAAAGATGGGAGGAAGGTTAACACTTGAAGACATGCCCCAGTTTTTATATGAAACATCTTCATAACCCATAAGTCCAGGGGAATTTTTCATATCATTTTCTACACTCTTCACTTTCCCAACCATTATCTCTGGCTCTTTTGGCATGCTAGGCTTCTTAGTAAGAAATTTTGGCGGTTCACTTAACTTAACTGTAGGCTCAAGAGTATACCAATGATCATCAACAGTATTGAACGTGGAGTCACTAGTGGACTGGGAAAGCACAATCGTTGGATTGATAGACAAAGTGGAAGCCTTAGTAGAAGGTTGAGCAACAAAAGCACAGACGGTATGTGGTGCTGTGAATGTGGTAGACTTATACTAAGGAGATAAAGAAAGATTGGTGGAAGTATTGAGGTGCATTTGACGTGGAATGGATTCTGAGGCATGCTGTGGTGCATCAACAACAGTAGGAAACTGACTTTGCGATTTTGGTGGAAGACTCAAGGTATTTGCAGGGTCAAAAGTGGGGAACGGAGGTGGAGGCAGCCCACTGGCCCAAGCTCGGTACATTCCCATCATTTGTTGTCTCAGTCTCAAATTCTCTTCTTTAAACTCTCAATTTTCCGACTCTTTGTTTCATCCATGATGCCACTCTTTATATCCTTGTTGGACACAACTAACCCTTCCTTGGATTTGGTGTGATATAGAGGACCAACCAGGAAACCACAAACCAACCACCTTAAACTAACTGAACAAGAGGTAACAAATATGTTAGAGTTTAATATTTTTTTCTTCAAAACCTCTTCTTTTTTTCTTTTGAAAAGATCACCGAACCCAAGAAGGGTGCCTACGTATCTCACTCCCAAGAGAGGAGAATTAGGTGTGCGTAGTTTGTGAAGTTTTGCCAAAATGGTCAATTAAACTCTTTTTTCTTTCTTGAAACAAAGTGTCAATAGAATTGACGAAAATCTTTTTTTTTTTTTAGGTTTAAATCTCTATACAAAATGAAACCTGTGTAATTACCAAAGAAAAAATCTTTTTGGGTTTTCGATTTTTGAATTTCATGTGAAAATGAAACTTGAACCTATTAAAGGAAAATCTTTTTGTAGTTTTCTTTTAAAGACGTATATGAAACGCCTACTCTAAATGGAGAGTGAAGAAATATTTTAGGATTTTTCAAATAAGATCCCCGAACCCACAATAGGTTGCCTACGTATCTCACTCCCGAGAGAGGAGAATCAGGGGTGCGTAGTTCGTCCAGATTGGACAATTAATGATTAAATAACAGACTGCACCCTACCTTAAGAGACACAACCAAATACAAACAAATAAAATCTTTTTTTTTTTTGGATTTTTAATTAGACACTTCAGCTAAAAATGACACCAACAACTACGAAGAAAAAAAATCTTTTGGTATTTTCGTGAAATGTACAAAACTCCTACAATTTTTGCATTTTTCTTTTATAAAAACTCCTATGAATGAAAAATCTTTTTGAAGTTTTCGAATTGTGAATGCATGCTAAACGAGACAAAGGAAAAATGTTTTTGATATTTTCGTTTTTGAAAAATGA
The DNA here is from genome assembly GCA_030864215.1 of Capsicum pubescens. Taxonomy (NCBI): domain Eukaryota; kingdom Viridiplantae; phylum Streptophyta; class Magnoliopsida; order Solanales; family Solanaceae; genus Capsicum; species Capsicum pubescens. Next base: position 267,386,975 of record CM061545.1, on the reverse strand, counting down.
ATGCAAAAGGTAAAAATCTTTTTTTTTTGGATTGTGAAGAACAAAAGCCATGAAGAACACTAAAAGCTACGACACTCTTTTTTTTTTTCTTCTTTTCGACTCACTTCACTTTTTTTTTCTCTATTTTTTTTCAACAGTTCTTGCCTAAGCACCTTACTCCTAACAATTTTTTTTTCAAATCAATCCGTGAAATGACCACATTACCTTGAAAGATGCAACAGTTAGCACGTAGGGATGCTTTAGAGGTGAGTCTCCTACAAAGGGCTATGTGTGCCCCGCTAGGTCTCAGTATGATGCACATAAGCATGACCTAAAGGCTGACCTACGTTGTGGTTCACTAACAAGGCTGTTCGGGGGAGCGTATGGTCGATAGTGGCTGCTTTGCTTTCCACCTACTCCATAACACCGATGGCTCCTCCTCTAAAATAAGGGTGACTCAACTAGAGGTCATGTACAACACGTGTACTACGGACTTGTTGCAGAAAAAAGGTCTGGGGGTAGACACATGATGACAGATATAAAAGCGGTAACACATAGGATAAATACTATAAACAAAGTGCACGAAAAACGCACAAAAGTGAAGAAAATAACACAAATAAAATCACAAACAATGCTTATACACTCATAATGCCAAACAAAGCCGATACGACTCCAACAATAAGCTCGAATTCTGAAATAGTCCCCAGCAGAGTCGCCAGAGCTATCACACCCCTTTTTTCGTACTCCAAAAGAAAGAATTCATTTTAAGATTCGAAAGGGTTTTATTATTAAAGTGACAAAATGAAGAAAATTTGTTTCGAAAAAGAATTATTTACATTTTTTTGATTCAGAGTCGCCACTTGGCATAATCGGGTGTGCCAAGTCACCTTTGGAAATCCTTTTTCAAAACTGTGTTTGACTCTTTTAAACTGGTTTGCGAACAGAGATTCCGGCTAAGGAATTCTGTTGACCGAGGGGAAGGTGTTAGGCACCCCTCGGTCCCGTGGTTTGACCACGGTCGCTTGGCCGAGCGTATCGGCTAAATTGACATTACGAATGCATAAACCACACAAAGAACTCAAGAATAATCACTCAAGCAAACAAAAACAAAATAATCCAAAATATAATGTTCAGTCCAATTATTACAACCCGAAATAAAAGGTACTGAAAGTAAACCTACGCTAATCCTAAACTATGCTTTACCCGATGCCTCGGGCCTTGATCACGAGCATTCTTTGCATAAAAAATTCTTCGGGGCATTCCCCGGTGAGTAAATACAAATGACCTTGGGGCATTCCCCGGTTAAATAAATACGCTTTTCAAATACGATAAACAAAACATTCAACAAATACTCCAAACATTCCAACAATTCAACAATTCTAAAATTTGCCTACCCGACCCTAGTGCTTGCCTACCCGTTCGATGACATATCACGTTCAACATCAACAATGAATCAAAATACTATAATATTCACTTTTATCAATTTTTTGATTTCCGCCCCCAACTTCATTCTTATCAACCAATGATTAACATATGCTTCAATTATTAATTCACTTTTCAACACTCAAATCCAACATCAACCAATACGCAATCAAAATTCAAACATACCAAACAACCAAATCATTCACGATAATGTAAAAATTAAAGCGAGAGAAGATAGAATTGGACCTCAATTTTTATTTCAGTCCCAAATTGTTCGACACCGCCAATGGATTGGAACCAAGTTCGAAACCTCGACCTAACGAACTCAATGCGGACCTGCCAACTCGATAATTGAACAAAAAAGCCGATTCCAACGAGACAAGGATGAAATTTAGAGAATAAAGGTTGTTTGTTCAGCTATTTTCAGTAACTGTCGGACCGAAACCAAATTGATTCAACGGCATTTTTCGGTGGGTGCGTTCAAGCCGTTTGGTCGTTGTTCTCGAATTGATTTCAGGTAAGATTTTGGGATGATTTGGCCGGAAAATATGCGCGGGAGCTGATGGTTGTCGATGGGACATTTTGGTCGGCAGAGATCACCGGCGATAGGTCGCCGGAAAACAAACTAACCCCGCTACTCTCTCGTTGTTTCTCTGCACTCTCTTCTTCTCCGATGTTCGATTCTTCACCGTTTTCCGATCTCCCTCTCGACTTACTCTCTTTCCCCTGATTCTCTCAATTTCTCCGATCTTCGGTTACCCTCACTCTCTCATCTTTCCGTCCCAATGCGTGTGTGGAGGCTGGTTACTGTATGTGAATTGAGTGTGGGTATGTGTGTATGGCTCAGTGAGAGTGTACGTTAATGGAGTCTCTGTGGTGTGTGGTGTGAAGAAGAATCCATTTTTTTTTGGATTTTTTTTTCGTTTCTGTGTGTGTATATGGTTAGGATTGTGAATATGGTGATGGAGAGTGAGTGTGTGAGGTTTGTGCGTGTTCTTGGTGTAACGTGTGTGTAATGTGAGGATCAAGAAGATGGTGCTGAATGTTGTATGTTATTGTTTTTTTTTTGGTTACTGATAATGCCAAAAAAAAATTCTGATAGTGAGAGTATGTGTATGTTTTTATTGTGAGGGCCACATGGGTGGGGTATTGGGGTAGGGTTGGTGGGGTCACGTGGGGTAGGGGGTAGTGGTGAGGTGTTATTTTTTTATTGGGTGGGTTGTTAGAATATTAGGATAAAACAAAATTAGTTAGGGGGTTGTTATTTTGTCATTTTGTGGAGGGATTATCACATGGGTGAGGGTACACGGTAGGATAAGGTAAACAATAGGTAAAAACGATATCGGGGAGGGACGAAATTAGGTGTCTACAACAAGTATTTGTATTATAATTGTACCATTGATTCTCATTGACCCACATTTTCACCGCACCAGCAGCATGGAGCTGAGGGTAGCCAGCAACTAAGTTTTCGCCGTAAGGGCCACTGGAGTGCTGCATCCGGCAGTCCTCAATTCTTTGATTGGCATAATTTTGGGCAAAGGCCTCTAGCTTATTGTCCCATGTCATAGAGCCGACCCCAATTTGTCTACGAGCTTCATTGTGAGCGTTAAGATAATCTGGGGAGAATCTTGAGCTTGTGACGAGTGAAATATAGCAAAGGTAATTAGAAAACAAACAATTAAGGAATTGGAGAGTCCCATTATGAGTATTGATGAGAATCAAGGAATAATTTGGGTGGGTTTTATATAGGGAAGAAGAGTCGAATAGTCTACAATTTGTGAAAGGGAACTGAATATAATTGAGAGTTTAGTTTCTCTCAATTTCAATCTGTTTGTAGTAATTTCCTTGATAATTTGTTTTAAAAAGTTCTCTTTTTTTTTCAACTACTTTTAAATTTTTTCTATTTTTTATATGATATTTTTAAGATCACAAGGTCAAAAGACATTTTAATACATTATTCATATTTCTAGTTTAACATTATAAAATTAATTTTTTATTTTATTTTTTAAAATTTTATATCAAATTAAAATCAGGTAAATAAAAAAATTAAAACGACAAAATATAAATTGTTAACATGTCACATCATGCAACTATTTGTTGAAGTGTGAATCAAGTACTTTCACTGGTGAGTGGTGACTAGTCAATCAATAGTCATTCTCTTTTTTTTTTGGGGTGAAGACTAGTCATTCTCCATGATACGTGATTGCTGGAACAACTCTAATAAATCATTATTTTTCATTAGTAAACCCTTTCGTTTTATTCTTTGAACACAATATATTTTTTTGCGTTGACTTGGAAGTCAAATAATTTTCAGGAACTCATTAAAGTAAGAGGGTGTTGCTAAATGTCAAAAGTTAAAAAGTAGATAGTGATTTATTTTTAATTTTTGGTTTATTTTTATATTTTTAAAGCACAAAGTAAAATGTTTAAAAATATTTTTTGTTTTTGTCAAATATTTTTAAAAATAAAATAATATTTAAAAACCCAAAACACTTAAAAATAAATCAATTCAAACACTTTTTTATATACTATGTCTAAGCTTGGATAACGTAAATCTTACATGACATAGTTGAAGCAAGAAAACTGAGCTAGCTAACAAGGTGTGACAAAATTAACTGCCTATGATGTTTACATCAAATGAATGATTAATATATTATTAAATTTTTTATAGTGATAATATTTGTACGAAAGTGTCATAATTGCTATAATGATCATTGAGTTGATGTTATAAATATAAATTGACATTTAAATTTTATTTAGCTCTTACAAATAAAAATATGCAAATTAGATTTTACACGTGTTATGTTATAAATAAAAATTAAATACTTGTTAAATTTATATTCTCGATTAATTTCCATAATTCATTAATAAAAATTTGAAAAGACTAAGACATAAATAATAAATTCAAAACTAGTTGTTCCATAATTAGTGAACACTATTTAGATACAGTACTTTTCCTTTTAGACTATAATCATATTTGAAAATTTTTTATATTCATGATATTAAATATTAATAATGATTATTATAAATATTTTAATATTTTATTTTATATTTAATATATTTCTTTTAAAATATTGCTACATAAATTTGAGTATGATTGTTACAGAAGGGTCATCTATTACGGATCCGGCTTCTCTTCATTTCCACTCTTTCTATTTTTCTCAAGTTCTTATCCTGATTAGTGACATATATATATGATATAGTTTAAATTGAACGGGTAAGATTTAATTATCTAAATAAATCACTAATCATGATTTAGATAATAAATACATTATATATTTAGTTTAAAAAATTATTGTAATCCCACAATTTTAGCAAACATATTATCATGTCCATAAATATAGCAACAAAAATTCTTTTCTTCCTAATTTTTTTTTGCGTACTCATGGTCCAACTTTTAGTTTCTATTCAAATTAAACTTTTTATCGCATTTTGGAATTTCTCTTTAATAATTACTAGCTATTTATTTTCTTTAAAATAGGCGAAATAAAATAGGAGAGCCAATAAGTTCTCCTATTTTATTTCACCTATGTTCCCCCTATTTATTTCACTCATTTTAAAGAAAATAAAATAGATGATTGTTAAAGAAAAAAAATATTTTTGAAAAAAGAAAACAATAAAAAAATTAATTTAGATTGCGAGAGATTTCTCTCATTTTCCCCTATTTTATTTCACTTATTTTAAAGAAATTAAAATATCCAATTAAAAAAAAAAAAGCTTCAAAAAGGTGATAAAAAGTTAATTTAAAATAGAAGAGCCGATTATTTCTCCTACTTTATTTCACCCAATTTAAAGAAAATAAAATAGCTAATTATTAAACAAAAAGTTTAAAAAAGAATAGAAAATAAAAAAAATTAATTGACAAATAAATTAAAGGATGGAATTCTTGCGTAGGAAGAGAATTTTTTTCGTTGCGTTATTTATGAACATGTTTGTAAGAATGTGGGATCACAATATTTTTTAAAACTAAATATATAATGTATTTATTCTCTAAACTATAGTTAGAGTTGTATTTTAGAATAGTTAAATTTTACCCATTCAATTTGAACTATGTCATATGTTACCAATAGGAACTTGAAAAAAATAGAGAGAGTGAAAAATGTAGAGGAGCCAAATACATCTATTACAAAAAGCTAGCATACTGTTATAATGAATATTATTATTGTTATAAGAAGAATATTGTTGTCATAGATAAATAAAATATAACATGAAAAATCAATTAGATCAAAAATGAGATTGTTATAATGAATGATCGTCATAATTAAATTTAATCATTTTATAATTATTGAAGCATATATATTTATTATGTAATGTTGTTATAACGAATCCATTAATTTGAAATGTCAATGATTGAAGTAGGTGTTGTCACACCCTTTTTTAACGCGTACTCCAAAAACATGGAATATTTTTATAGTTCGAAAGGATTTTATTATTCAAGTGACAAGAAATAAAATTTTGTTTCGAAAAAGGATTATTTGCATTTTTATTCAGAGTCGCCACTTGGCATAGATCGGGTGTGCCAAGTCACCTTTGGAAATCCCTTTTAAAAATATTTTAACTCTTAAAACTGGTTTGCGAACAGAGATTCCAGCTAAGGAATTCTGTTGACCGAGGGGAAGGTGTTAGGCACCCCTCGATCCCGTGGTTTGACCACGGTCGCTTGATGGAGAGTATCGGCTAGTTAGACACTACGAATGTATAAACCACACAAAAAGAAACATACAAACCAATCAATCAAACAATCAAACAAATCCAGAATTATAGTGTTCAGTCCAATTATACAGTCCAAAATAAATAAATAAAAATGCAAAAATAAATCCTATCTAACCTACACTAATCCTAACTACGCTCCCCTGCTTTACCCGATGCCTCGGGCCTTTGTCACAAACATCTTCCTCCAACATAGTACGTCGAGGCATTCCCCGGTGAATAAATACAATGTGTCTCGGGGCATTCCCCGGCTAAATGAATACATTTAAATTAAATACGATAAACTAGAAAGAAAAATTCACACGCACATTCCAACATTCAATCAAAACAACAGGTTCTAAAATTTTCCAACCCGAACCTATATTGCCTATCCGGCTCGACCTATCATGATTCTATCACATTCAAACATCATCAGCGAATCAAAATTTATTCAAATTTACTTTTATCAAGACCAATTCCTTCCCACATTCATTCTCAAAATAATTGATCAATTCTTCGACTACCAATCCAAGTTTCCACATCCAAATCCAACATCAACCAACACAAAAATGAGGATTCAAATATGTCAAACAACAAATCATTCGCATTCATATAAAAATTAAAGGGAGAGAAGACAGAATTGGACCTCAATAGCACGCTGTGTCGATAATAAAGAAATTCGAAAACCAAAATATTCGATCGGAGATCCTCACAACGAACCAACCAAACTCGGTATTAAAATAATAACCGGACAGCTCCAAAATCCGCAAACAACAAAAAAAAAGAACTTTACTATACGACACCCGCAACCGAGAACGACAACACAATTCGATAAAGACGAATCAAGATCCACTATCGACGACGAATCCACGAAATAAACGAAACCAAGATTAACCAACAAACAACAGAAAACCAAAAACCAAACAGATCGAGGCGGTGAGCTCACGGTGAAGGAAGAACGGCGGCAACGTCTGTTCTCCGACGGGGCGCCGGTCAGTTCCGGCTGTTTCGCCGGACGTTTCGCTGGAACTGAGCTACGACTTTTGGTGACGGTGAACGGCGACGGGTGTGACGAGCTGGTCGCGGTTTGGTCGAAAAGCCGCCGGCGGAATCTGGTGACTGAGATCTGGTCGGATCTCGGATCGGCGCACCGCGGCCGGAGCTGGTCGGATCTGACCGACGCGCCGCAGCTGTAGGAGCTCGGGTCCGGTCGGGTGACGTTGAGAACGGTGTTGGAGACCCATCCACCGGCGCCGCTGTTTCTCTCTCTTTTTTTTTTGTTTTTTTTTTAGGGAGTGAGAGATGGTAGAGAGGAAGAAAAGATGGTGGTATTGTGGTGGTCGGAGCTCCGGTCGGTCACCGGCGACGTTTAGAGAGAGAGTGTGTGTATAGAGAGAGAGAAAGTTTAGAGAGAGAGAGTCTAGATTTTTTTTGGATTTTTCTTCCCCTTTTTGGTGTATGTGGGTGGGTATATATATTTTTTGAGGCTTTCTTTCTTGACAAAAAAAAGAGTGGGGGTGGGGTAACGTGGGGTAGGGGGTAGTGGTGAGGTGTTATGTTTTTATTGGGTGGGTGGTTAGGATAAGATAGGTTTAGTTATTTTTGTCATTTTGTGGAGGGATTATCACACGGGTGAGGGTACACGGTAGGATAGGGTAAACAATAGGTAAAACGATATCAGGGAGGGACGAAATTAGGTGTCTACATCATGCCCCCTTTGAATTTTGTCCCGACCATTATTCAAAGAAAGAAACAGGAGAACGAAGGACTACCGGGTCTTGAATTAGGATATCCTACCTACCCAAATTATGAGGGGATCAAGTGACAAGTATCTCAAAGGATTGGAAGGAGGTGGACTATACCGAGTTGGAGAGTCGAGTGAGGTTCCGTCGAGGTTCCGGTCCGCGGCTCTGTTATTACATCAAAAATGAAAATTACATGTTAAAACATAAATGAAATTACAAAAATCCTATCTATACAGCTTCTGTTGATTCTTGACTCGACTTTTCATCACCCTATTCTTCAGGCGGGCTCCTGACTTGCAATTTCTTTCACCTTGTTGCTTGGTTTTCAATTGTTTCACTTTGTTGCTTGACTTTTCATTTTCTTCACTTTGTTCTCCCGGTGGGCTCCGAACTTGCTATTTCATCACCCTGTTCTTCAGGCGGGCTCCTGAAACTCAAAATTAAAACTAGAACGAAAATTATCCCAAACAAGAATTATAAATAATTAGTATTTCATTTTTTGAAAGCATTGTCCCATTTTCCAAGAGGATCCTTAACATAAAGTAAAATCTCATTTTTCAGGAGGGGCCTGAGCAGAAAGTGAAATCCCATTTTTCAGGAGGGTCCTGAACATAAACTAAAATCCCATTTTTCAGGAGGGTCCTGAACAGAAAGTAAAGTCCCATTTTTCAGGAGGGTCCTGAACATAAAGTAAAGTCCCATTTTTCAAGAGGGTCCTGAACTGAAATAAAATCCCATTTTTCAGGAGGGTCCTGAACTGAAAGTAAAATCTCATTTTTTAGGAGGGTCCTGAACAGAAAGTAAAATCCCATTTTTCAGAAGGGTCCTGAACTGAAAGTAAAATCCCATTTTTCAGGAGGGTCCTGGACATAAAGTAAAATCCCATTTTTCAGGAGGGTCCTGAACTGAAAGTAAAATCCCATTTTTCAGGAGGGTCCTGAACTGAAAGTAAAATCCCATTTTTCAGGAGGGTCCTGGACATAAAGTAAAAACCCATTTTTCAGGAGGGTCCTGAACAGAAAGTAAAATCCCATTTTTCAGGAGGGTCCTGAACAGAAAGTAAAGTCCCATTTTTCAGGAGGGTCCAGAACAGAAAGTAAAGTCCCATTTTTCAGGAGGGTCCTGAACATAAGGTAAAATCCCATTTTTCAGGAGGGTCCTGAACATAAAGTAAAGTCCCATTTTTCAGGAGGGTCCTGAACAGAAAGTAAAATCCCATTTTTCAGGAGGGTCCCTAACAGAAAGTAAAATCCCATTTTTCAGGAGGGTCCTGAACTGAAAGTAAAATCCCATTTTTCAGGAGGGTCTTGAACTGAAAGTAAAATCCCATTTTTCAGGAGGGTCCTGGACATAAAGTAAAATCCCATTTTTCAGGAGGGTCCTGAACTGAAAGTAAAATCCCATTTTTCAGGAGGGTCCTGAACTGAAAGTAAAATTCCATTTTTCAGGAGGGTCCTGGACATAAAGTAAAATCCCATTTTTCAGGAGGGTCCTGGACTGAAAGTAAAATCCCATTTTTCAGGAGGGTCCTGGACATAAAGTAAAATCCCATTTTTCAGGAGGGTCCTGAACTGAAAGTGAAATCCCATTTTTCAGGAGGGTCCTGAACTGAAAGTAAAATTCCATTTTTCAGGAGGGTCCTGGACATAAAGTAAAATCCCATTTTTCAGGAGGGTCCTGGACATAAAGTAAAATCCCATTTTTCAGGAGGGTCCTGAACAGAAAGTAAAATCCCATTTTTCATGAGGGTCCTGAACAGAAAGCAAAGTCCCATTTTTCAGGAGGGTCCTGAACAGAAAGTAAAGTCCCATTTTTCAGGAGGGTCCTGAACATAAGGTAAAATCCCATTTTTCAGCAGGGTCCTGAACATAAAGTAAAGTCCCATTTTTCAGGAGGGTCTTGAACAGAAATAAAATCCCATTTTTCAGGAGGGTCCTGAACTGAAAGTAAAATCCCATTTTTCAGGAGGGTCCTGAACTGAAAGTAAAATCCCATTTTTCAGGAGGGTCCTGAACTGAAAGTAAAATCCCAGTTTTCAGGAGGGTCCTGAACTGAAAGTAAAATCCCATTTTTCAGGAGGGTCCTGAACTGAAGGTAAAATCCCATTTTTCAGGAGGGTCCTGGACATAAAGTAAAATCCCATTTTTCAGGAGGGTCCTGAACTGAAAGTAAAATCCCATTTTTCAGGAGGGTCCTGGACATAAAGTAAAATCCCATTTTTCAGGAGGGTCCTGGACATAAAGTAAAATCCCATTTTTCAGGAGGGTCCTGAACAGAAAGTAAAATCCCATTTTTCAGGAGGGTCCTGGACATAAAGTAAAATCCCATTTTTCAGGAGGGTCCTGGACATAAAGTAAAATCCCATTTTTCAGGAGGGTCCTGAACATAAAGTAAAATCCCATTTTTCAGGAGGGTCCTGATTATAAAGTAAAATCCCTGGATATGCATTTCCTATGGTAGCTGAATCAAGTGAAACGAATTTGCCCCTATTTCAACAAGAAAAAATAAAAATTTGTCAGTTAAAAACTTAGTGGTGGCTTGCAGACCTTGGCTTCTCAGGTATCTGCCCAGCACTCGTTCCTTTCATCTTTGTTCCAAATTGCTAAACACTTGACGTGTCTTGCCGCATCATTGACCAAGACCCAGATTGAGGGAAATGAGTTCTGACTCAAACAATGGGTTTTCATTTTTACCATGCCCCTGGGGTGCACTTTTTCCCAAATCTAAAATGTTTTCACGAATCCAATAGCCTGTCGGTTGATAGACTTCCTTTGCTTCGTGTTGAATTACGATCATATTTCTTTCTTGTGTTGTTCTTTGGCTTTTCCTCATATAATTGGAAAGACTGGTAGTAAATTTTGAAATCCTTTCTCGCTTGTTTTGACACAGACTTGACAAAAAAAAATGTAAAGAAATGATAGTGACTCTTGTTTTGATAAATAACATAAGAAAAGACAAAAACATGAATATGTAAATGAAAGAAAGGGCAATGTCCCATATTCAAAAAGAAAACTTATCTGAAACGACAACCAACTCCAATGAGTATGACATGCATTTTGGATTGAGTTGCCTGATCTTTCTATCCAAACTCCCCATTTGTTGTTGAGTTCGTGCCTTTTGCCATTGAGCCGCTTCTTCAAATCCATTGGACTCATACATCACATCTGATTGATGACATCTTAAAATACTTTTGCCAACAAATCTCTTTCTTCTCACTTTTCGCTTTTCTCTTGAACTCTCCATCGCCTTACGGTGCCCGTGAGGGTTTTCACCAATAAGACTCTCTCATTTTTGTTTTCTCACAACTCACCACCGCCTTATGGTGCCTGCAAAAGGTTTTCACCAATAAGACTCTCTCATTTTTGTTTTCTCACAACTCACCATCGCCTTATGGTGCCTGCAAAGGTTTTCACCAATAAGACTCTCTCATTTTTTGTATTTCTTTCCTGATTTCTTATGCTGAGGGAGAAAAGTTGTACTTCGCAATGTATCATCTTATCCATTGCATGCTTAGCCTTGACACTATCATAAATTGATCTGAAGGACTTTCTTTGGTTGTAGCTTGGCTTTTGGTTAAGGTTAGAAAAGATGGTAAGAGGCTCAAATGATACTTGAAGTGGGGGTGGGACTTACAACTTTTAGAATCGACTCAAACAATGCATTAACTCATGCCCCAGTTTTGTTGGCTGGGTGAATCTTAAATCTTTATTTGGTTGGACCGAGCCCGAAATAGGGCAGCCTACGTATCTCACTCCCGAGAGAGAAGAATCAGGTCGCACGTAGTTCCATCAGCTTGTCCTTTGCTTTGCTTTGATTTTTCTTTTATTTTCGAACTCTTTCTTTTATTCTTATTTTCTTGACATTTATTTTTGAATCTATTTTGATTCCAAAAGAGAGATATGAAAGAAAAAAAAAATAAACGAGGCTCAAACGGGTAAACAAAAGATGACACAATGTTTGGATAGAAGAATAAAATGCCTTCATCATATCAATCTTTAAAAATGCAAGTACTAAACATGCAATAATCTCAACAAAGGATCAAATATCATACATAGTATCTTTTGACCGCGTCAGAATTGATAGCCATTTCTGCCATTTTGCCGTCAATATCTGTTAAATATAAGGCTCCATTGGGTAACACTTTCTTCACAACGAAGGGACCTTTCCAGTTAGGGGAGAACTTTCCTTTCGCTTCAACCTGGTGAGGAAGGATACGTCTTAATACCAACTGACCAACTTCAAAATTCCTGGGATGGACCTTTTTGTTATACGCACAAGCCATCCTCCTCTGATACAACTGGCCATGACACACGGACGTTAGCTTTTTTTCCTCGATCAAACTCAAATGTTCCAGTCGGGTTTTTACCCATTCGTCATCATCAATCTCTACTTCTACGATGACTCGAAGAGAAGGAATTTCAACTTCTGCAGGGATGACTGGTTCTGTCCCATACACTAATAAATATGGAGTTGCCCTTGTTGAAGTGCGAACAGTGGTGCGATAACCTAGCAATGCAAACGACAACTTTTCATGCCACTGTCTAGAACCTTGTACCATTTTTCGCAGTATCTTTTTTATATTTTTATTGGCAGCTTCTACAGCACCATTGGCCTTTGGGCGATATGGAGTAGAATTTCGATGTGTGATCTTAAACTGTTGACACACTTCTTGCATCAAATGACTGTTAAGATTGGCAGCATTGTCTGTAATGATCATCTTAGGAATTCCAAATCTACAAATGATATTGGCATGGACAAAATCTACCACAGCCTTCTTTGTTACTGACTTGAAAGTTACTGCTTCCACCCACTTTGTGAAGTAGTCAATGGCTACCAAAATGAATCTATGTCCATTTGATGCCTTCGGCTCAATAGGTCCAATCACATCCATTCCCCAAGCCATGAATGGCCATGGAGCGGCCATTGCATGCAACTCAACAGGAGGAGAACGTATCAGATCGTCGTGCACCTGACATTGATGACACTTTCGAACAAACTGAATAGAATCCCTCTCCATATTAAGCCAGTAATAACCTGCTTGAAGAATCTTCTTTGACAAGACGTGACCGTTCATAGCGACCCGCATACTCCAGAGTGTATTTCAACCATGATTGCCGAGGCTTCTTTTGCATCTACACACCTTAAAAGTCCCAGATCTGGGGTCCTCTTATACAAGATTCCCCCACTTAAGAAAAATCCACCAGCCAAACGCCTAATAGTCCTCTTTTGATCGTTGGTGGCATATGTTGGGTATTCTCCTGACTGAATGTACCACTTGATATCCAAAAACCAAGGTTCTCTATCGAGCTCTTCTTCAACCGCATTACAGTAAGCATGCTGATCACGACTCTGTATATGCACTGGATCGATGTAGGCTTTGTCAGGATGTTGGAGCATTGAAGATAGAGTGGCTAAAGCATCAGCAATTTCATTACGAATCCTTGGAATATGCCTAAATCTTACTGACACAAACCGTTGACATAGCTCCTGCAAGCATTGTCGATACGGGATGAGCTTCAAATCTCGCGTCTCCCAATCGCCTTGAATTTGATGGACGAGCAAATCTGAATCTCCCATCACCAATAATTCTTGGACTCCCATATCAACAGCTAACCTCAAACCAAGGATGCAGGCTTCATACTCTGCCATATTGTTAGTACAGTAGAATCGAAGTTGTGTTGTTATCGGGAAATATTGTCCCGATTCAGAGATAAGAACCGCACCTATTCCGACTCCTTTCATATTGACAGCTCCATCGAAGAATAACCTCCAACCTGGATCAGCATTTATAATGACTTCATCGACACATGACACTTCTTCGTCAGGAAAATATGTCTTTAATGGCTCGTACTCTTCATCGATGGGATTCTCAGCAAGATGATCTGCCAAGGCTTGGGCTTTCATGGCGGTTCGAGTCAGATATACGATGTCGAACTCGGTAAGCAATATTTGCCACTTTGCCAATCGACCTGTCGGCATAGGCTTCTGAAAGATATACTTCAAAGGATCCATGCGGGAGATGAGATAGGTAGTATAGGATGAGAGATAGTGCTTCAACTTCTGTGCTATCCAAGTTAGGGCACAACACGTCCTTTCAAGAAGAGTATACCTGGCCTCATATGCGGTGAACTTCTTGCTAAGATAATAAATAGCCTGCTCCTTTTTGCCAGTGACATCATGTTGACCCAGGACACAACTGAAAGAATTATCCATGACTGATAAATATAAGATCAAAGGCCTACCAGACTCCGAGGGTACCAACACGGGCGGATTTGACAAATATCTTTTGATTCGATCGAATGCTTCCTGACATTCATCAGTCCATTTTACCGCAACACTCTTTTTCAACAACTTGAATATGGGCTCACAAGTGGTTGTGAGTTGAGAAATAAACCTGCTAATGTAGTTCAGTCTACCAAGCAAACTCATCACCTCCGTTCTATTCTTGGGCGGGGGTAAATCCTGAATGGCTTTGATCTTTGAGGGATCCAATTCAATTCCCCGACGGCTGACTACGAACCCCAACAGCTTTCCAGATGGAACACAAAATACACATTTGGCCGGGTTTAGTTTGAGATTATACCTGCGAAGCCTCTCAAAGAAATTTCTTAAATCTTTAATATGGTCGGCCTGACTTTTTGACTTAATAATCACGTTATCCACGTAGACCTCAATCTCCTTATGCATCATGTCATGAAACATAGTGGTCATGGCTCTCATGTATGTTGCTCCAGCATTCTTCAAACCGAACGGCATCACTCGATAATAATAAGTTCCCCATGGTGTGATAAAAGATGTCTTCTCTGCGTCTTCATCATCCATAATGATCTGGTGATATCCGGCATAGCAATCCACAAAAGAGGCAACCTCGTGTTTAGCATAGTTGTCTAACAAAATATGAATGTTGGACAGTGGAAAATCATCTTTAGGACTTGCTCTGTTCAAATCACGATAATCAACACACATTCGAATTTTGCCATCTTTCTTTGGTACGGGAACAACATTGGATAACCACATAGGATAACGAGACACTCGGATTACTTTGGCTTCAAGTTGTTTCATGATTTCCTCTTTGATTTTAATACTCACATCGGTTTTAAACTTCCTCAACTTCTGTTTGACAGGGGGGAACGCGGGATCAATCGGCAACTTGTGAGCCACTAATTCAGTGCTTAAACCGGGCATATCATCATAAGACCATGCAAAAACGTCCTTATAATAAATCTATGCTTGAATCATTCCTTCTTTTAGCTGTGGCAAAGCGTGTACACTAATTTTAGTTTCCTTAACATCTTCTTGATGCCCTAGATTTATTGACTCAGTTTCATTCAAATTAGGATTCGGTTTATCTTCAAACTGTTCCAACTCTTTGCTTATTTCTTCTTGTGCTTGTTCTTCATCATATTCCCCATCCTGCTTCATTACATCTTGATTAGTTTGGATTTTAAAATCAGGCTGAAAATTCCGCATGCATGTCATGTCATTAGAATCAGCATAAAGAGAACTGTGTAAGAAAAGAAAAACAAACTATATTAGACACAAAACAAAAGGGACATTGCATTTCATTAAATAAAGATAGAAGGGTTTAAACACAGACACCAATATAACATAAACAAACTAAAATCCGAATTACAACCCTGAAATAACTCGGATAAACAGAAAGGAAAACAAAATAAACTACCAAAACTCCCTCCTGACGGGGAGAGGAGTGACTTCCCAATTATTGAGCCGGAAAGCTGGACCTATGAATTGCACATCTGCCATACTGGTACCTTCTCCTGCTTCAACCATATCAACTTCAATAAAAAGGTTCTGGAGGTCACCCACCAATTCAACTTCAGATTCCACATGCTTCGCGACATCGCTCTTAACAAATGACTCACTGAGTAGTGGCATTGGGAGAGGGAGTGACCATATTTCCTTCTTCCTTCCCCTGATTTTCTTCAGATCTTCAGCTGTCGGCTTAAATCCCAGACCAAATGTGCCCACGTTCTCACTCGGACATATGGGATGAACTATACCATGCAGAGATGCTCCCAAACCTTTTCCTGGCTCAAATCCGTATTTCCAAAGTTCACTCACCATCATGATAGAATCAGAAGACAATTGCGGTCCCGGTATAGCTTGCCACTCAGGGATACGACCCACTGGCACTGTATCAAAAATTTGATAGACGAATGTCTCCTCTACGTTATTTGCTTCAATAAAGGACAAGGGAGAATCTTCGTAGGCTGATAAATCTCCTTCACCATGAATAACTACTTCTTGCCTGTCATGCTCAAACTTAATCATTTGGTGCAGCGTAGATGCAACCGCCTTGGCCTTGTGGATCCAGGGCCTTCCCAACAACAGATTGTAAGAGGATTCTACGTTCAATACCTGAAACTCTATGGTGAACTCAACAGGCCCTATGGTCAACATTAGTTCTATTTCGCCAATGGAATTTGATTTTGCACCATCGAAAGCCCTGACACATACATTATTGGGCCTGATCCTCTCCGCATCAATATTCAACTTTTGCAAAGTAGAAATAGGGCAAATATTTGCACCTGAACCTCCATCAATCATAACATGAGTGACATAGAAATCATCACACTTCACTGTAATGTAAAGGCCCCGATTATGCCCTGTACCTTCAACAGGTAATTCATCATCAGAAAAGCTGATCCGATTGACCTCAAAGATTTTTCCCACCATTTTCTCAACCTGGTTGATTGTAATCTCCCTTGGAACATATGCTTCATTCAATACCTTCAGCAAAACATCCCGATATCCTTGGAGTGCAACAGCAAAGATAAAAGGGAAATTTGAGCAGGGGTTTTCTTCAGCTGGTCTAATACTGAATACTCTGGCAATTTCATCTTTTTCAAAAAATCTTCAGCTTCCTCCTCAGTGATAGGCTTTTTGATAGACGACGGTCTATTAACCGTTGGCTTAGACTTTCTTAAGCTTTCAGGCACGAAGCATCTTCCTGACCTGGTCAAACCTCCTACCTCATCTACATCTTCCACAACTTCTGTCCCATGATAGGTCATCACAGTCCGCCTATAATTCCAGGAAATCCTTTTCATATCAACTATCGGAGGTTGGGTCACCGGTTTGAGGACAATAGGCGCTGCTAGTGCTCCTTTCACCGTCAAGATAGGCTGACTCAAAGCTCCCACCACTGTCAACTTAGGTTTATCCTGACTCGAATCACCATACCTTCTGGCGCCTTGTACTGTGATCAGGGGCTTCTTTGTGCTTTCTCGGGATTTATCCTCCCTCATTCCTTCCTAGCTCAATGACATTACTTTCAAAGACTCCGCTACATTCATCGATTTCTTCTCAGTGGTGTGTATCTTGACAATAGGCTTATAACCCCTCGAAGACTCTTTCCCATCATATATCAATTCTAACATATTGGTTTCAGCATGGGTTGGCAGCGGATTCTGGTTAATGTTTGGACCTTCCGGGGCTTTGACCAACATCTGATTTGTGTCAATCAAATCTTGGACAGCTCTCTTTAAATGCCAGCATTTCTAAATATCATGACCTGGCATATCAGAACAGTACGCACACCTTAAAGAATAATCAAGATTCCTTGGTGGTGGATTTGAAAGCCTTCCTTGAATTGGGCTTAAAACCTTCAACTTCCTCAACCTATCAAACAAGCTAGCATATGACTCCCCAAGAGGTGTGAATTGATTTTTGACCGTTTTCTCCTGCTTATACTCGGGCCTAGGCTAAAAATTAGGTCTGGAGGGGTTTTGGTAATTTGGTGGAGAGAATGGGCGATTTTGTGAAGTTTGCGCGCGCCACTGCGGGTAAGAAGGGGTTTGGGTATATGGCTGCGCACTATATACTGGGTAAGGGGGTGGTGGAATAGAATATAAAGGGTTTTGTGGAGGGTAGTAATGGTGGGGAGGAATATATGGAGCTTGGGCGTAGACTTGGGCTTGGGATTGGGGATAGGGGCGAGGTGGTCTTTTAGGATAAGAATGGGTTCCGGCTACGACAGTCGCAACGTCCTCTTTCTTTTTTTGCCTCCAAATGCGCCAGATCCACCTTAAATCTCTTGTGTGGTAGCTTTTAATGCAGCAAAACTCACTATTCGACCAGTCTTAATCCCGTCCTCTATCATCTCCCCCATTTTGAGGACTTCCATAAAAGACTTTCCCATTGCCGGAAGTAAATGTTGAAAATAGGTCTCATCCTACGCCTGAATGAAAACTTCTACCAACTTACTTTCTTTCATTGGAGGCTTTACCCTAGCGGCCTGTTCACGCCACCTTATCGCGTATTCCCTAAAACCTTCAATGCTCTTTTTCTTTATGTTGACCAAAGATTTTTCGTCCGGAATCAAGTCGATGTTGTACTGAAAATGTTGAACAAATTCAGAAGCCAAATCATCCCAACTGTTCCATTTGTCGATATCCCGATCGATGAACCATTCTGAAGCCAGATCTGAAAGACTCTCACCAAAGAAGGCCATGAGTAGTTCTTCCTTTCCTCCTGCAGCCCTCAACTGGTTGCAATAATGTCTCAAGTGTGCAACAGGATCACCGTGCCCTGCATACTTCTCGAACTTAGGCATCTTAAAACCGGGGGGCAGGTTGATGTCTGGGAACATGCACAGGTCTTTATAGGAAACACTTCTATAATCTCCGATTCCTTGCAAATTCCTCATAGCTTGCTCTAAACTCTTCAGCTTCCGGGCTATGACATCATGTTCCTCCGTTGCGACAGGTTTCTCCGTATCAAATGGAAATGCAGGCGGCTGAGTGTACCCATACGGTTCATTCAATTGCAGAGTAGGCTCCGTGGCATAATACTGACCATCTGAAACCTTCAGTACTGGCTCACTGGAAAACCGAGGAAGCCTCATTGTGGGACACACAGCATATATGGGAGTTTTATGTGGTGGCGGGGCCACGAATACCGGTGTGATCGGTGGCGCTGGCTGAGCAGCTGGTCTTGATTGGGGAGCTGCCAAGGGCACTCCAGAATTGCCAGGATAATAATGTCGCGGAGTGAATCCTGGCGCGTGCTCAGGTGACTCAGTAGGAGCAGAGAATTGTGCCTGAGAGAGCGGTGGGCAATTAGAGATATTCCCAAGACCTTCAGGGAGCGGAGGAGGAGGCATTCCGCTGGCCCATGCCTGGTGCAAATCTATCAAATGTTGTCTGAGCCTTACTACCTCATCATTGTGTTCTGAACTTTCTTCCCTGTGATCCTGATCCGGGTCAATGAGCGAATTTTCAATCTCTCTGCTAGCCATTGCGAGCTTTGCTTTGGACCTAGTGAAGTATGGGTGACTAGCCAGAGTGCTGCAAACCTACCACTGTTATCTGAAAGAACATGCTCATCAAAGACGACATCCGTTAGGATTAGGGTATACCAAAAGCATGGGAATCACATTGGTAAAATTGCCCTAAGTTCATGTTCATTTCTACCAGCTTTTGAGGGTAGCGAGGTCATTTCAACATCATCCCGATTTTTATTTACACACTTTTTTTTTTCTTTTATCAATATCTATTCTTTTCCTCACGTTATCTACCTTTATTTTATCATTCTTTATGGCTTTTGTTTTCCTTAAAAGAGAAAAAAAAAAATAATGAAAAACAACGAAACACAATGATTAGATCGAACCCAAAAGTAGGTTGCTTACGTATCATGTTGTACATGAATCAGATCTTGCGTAGTTCGGGCCTTGCCAAAACGGCCAATTGATTTTTTTTTATTTTTTTTTAATTATTATTATTATTTTTTATTTTTTTTTAAACTTTAAGAAGAAAAGAAAAATAACAATTTGTCAACAAAACGTATAAAATTTTGGGACCACTGAAAAACTAAAAAAAAAATGAATACGAAACAACATTATAGACCCCTAAGACGACACAGGTGAAATTACTAATAAAGACTCTAATACCAAAAACAACTTGACCTCGACTTAAAACAGACACCACCCTACAATGACAGACACATAAAAGACTCCAACTGAATAAAGATAAGAAGTGCTCTTTCAGACTGGTGCTCTGCGCGATGACCCTGGCTGATATGGACCTGCCTCTGAAGTTCTCTTTCTCCCATTCAAGCCTTGTAGCATATCCTGTAAAGATACCCTGATACCGGGGAAGAAGCTTCGGGCCCGTATTCCTGCTTCATGAGGAGTGCATCTGGAAAGATCATTCTGACACCTTTCTACCGTCTTGAACAAATCTGCTAACTGAACTCTCAGCATTTCCACTTTGGACCCTACACTTTCATCCTGATGATCAGCTGCTATGCATTCTTCCTGTATTCTCCCTCTAAGCTGTGTTGGTAAAGGTTGACTGATACCCCAAGGGACATATTGGAGCCAGACCTCATATCCCTGAGTGTGGCCCGGATTATCCAAACTTTCTTTGAATGTGTCCACACCTAGCTTTGTTGCATGCTTCCAAAACTGCTCATACCTGCTCTTACCTAAGGCTTGGTCTTTGAAGTACTCAACATCCTTCAGAAGATCCACTGCTGGTGGCACGTCTTGTAGCCTACCTAACTGGCGCATTACCCTGGATGGATTGTATGGTTTAGTGCAATTGAGCCCTAACATAACTAAAGGAAACTGTGTCTGACACCCCAACAATACTACCTTTGGTCGAAGCCACAGATAAGTCCACAAAATGTTGTCTTTGGTTCTTAATACAAGAAATTCAATCCAAGCCTTGACTCCCACGGGCAGCGAGAATTTGTCCAAACGCAACCTGGAATCCATGGCTTTCACTCGATTGGGAATACAACGATCTAACACATCTGATCTAACTAAAGAAGGTGCATGCAAGTGCTCCATCATCCATAACTGCAATATCAGGTTACTGCCCTCGAAAAATCTCCTTCCCATTTTCACTTCGGTTAAAGCCTTATATATTTCTGTTAAGATCATGGGTACGAGAGTGAACCTGCCCTTTTGATCAATGCCCTTATCATTTTGATCCTTATGAAATAGGGCCATCACCACAGATTGCAAGCGGGTATTAACATGTCTTTCTTCTAGTGGAAACACTAACGTTCCCAGCAAAGCGAGGGTGAAGACTTCAAGACGCTTTTTCTCCCACTTCTCCTTAGTCACATAAAATTCTTCCCAAAAACAATCAAAACCTTCTGAGTGCCCGAATCTATCGAACAAAAAATCTAGGGAAACCCACGAGTCACTTAAACAACCCAAACGGATACCCTTACTTTTTAGACCACAGGACTGCAAAAATCTCACGCCAGTATGATTTCGTGCTCGGATCATATCCTTCTCGATATAGGGCAAATGCAACAAACCGGATATTTCTGCCAAAGTAGGAGTCATTTCACATTCCCCAAACCTGAACACCAAACTACTCGGATCCCAAAAGGTCAACAAGGCCTCTATTAAATCTGGACGAGGGGTAACATGCAGGAGTTCTGTAAGATCACCTAATATTTTAGTCAGTTTCTGCTGATCAACATAGTTAAACATTTCCCACCATTTGATTAACTTTTTGGGCACTTTGACAACCATCAGGACTCTAGACTTGGTGGACAAATCCATCCTGTAATAACACACAAGACGTTACCTCAAAAATTCGACAGGAGTAGAAGATTCCCAACCCCTTGGGATTTTTGACGTCAACATATGTTGATGGGACAGACCACATTCATGACTCCAATTTGCCGAACAGAAATACTGAGCGAAATCAGTCTACTTGGCAAACAACTCTAGATTACGGGACGAGAGACTTAGACTATACGAAGACCAAAGTCTGATACAAAAATTTACCGGACCCACCGAGGGTTGCCTACGTATCCCAACCCGAGGGAAGGGAATCAGGTATGCGTAGTTCATTCAGATTGGACAATTAACGATTAACTAATAAATTAACCCTAACTTAAAAGATATAATCAAAAACAAACGAATAAAACTTCTTGGATTTTTCAATTAGACACTTTAACTAAGACTGACACCATCAATTATGGAAAAAAACTTTTTGGTATTTTTGCTTTTGACAAATACGTAGAAAAAATTACGGTGCTTTGAGAAGACAAAAAAATGCAAAAATGCAAAAATGTAAAAAATCTTTTTGAGTTTTTGGATAGTGAAGAACAAAATCCATAACGAATTCTAAAATAAACTACGACATTCCTGTCTTTTTTTTCGTTCTTATCGGCTCACTATTCTATATATATATTTTTATTTTATTTTTTTTGCCTACACACCTTACTCCTAACAAATTAATTTAACTTAATTTAATTTATTTATTTTTATTTTTTTCGAAAACCAGTCCGTCAAATGACCACGTTACCCTTAATAATGCAACAATTAGCATGTAGGGATGCTTTAAAGGTGAGTCTCCTACAAAGGGCCATGTGGGTCCCGCTAGGTCTCCGCATGATGCACATAAGCATGACCTAAAGGCTGACCTACGTTGTGGTTTACTAACAAGGCTATTCGGGGGAGCGTATGGTCGATAGTGGCTGCTTTGCTTTCCACCTACTCCATAACACCGACGGCTCCCCCCCCTAAAATAAGGGTGACTTAACTAGAGGTTGTGTACAACACGTGTACTACAGACTTGTTGCAGAAAGAAGGTCGGGGGTGGACTCATGATGACAGATATAAAGCGGTAACACATAAGGTAAAATAATATAAACAAAGAGCACGAAAAAGCACATAAAGTGAAAATAACACAAACAATATCCACAAACAATGTTTATACACTCGTAATGCCAAACAAAGCCGATACGACTCCAAAAATAGCTCGAATTCTGAAAACTTATCACACTCCCCAGCAGAGTCGTCAGAGCTGTCACACCCTTTTTTTAACGCGTACTCCAAAAACATGGAATATTTTTATAGTTCGAAAGGGTTTTATTATTCAAGTGACAAGAAATAAAATTTTGTTTCGAAAAAGGATTATTTGCATTTTTATTCAGAGTCGCCACTTGGCATAGATCGGGTGTGCCAAGTCACCTTTGGAAATCCCTTTTCACAATATTTTGACTCTTAAAACTGGTTTACGAACAGAGATTCCAGCTAAGGAATTCTGTTGACCGAGGGGAAGGTGTTAGGCACCCCTCGATCCCGTGGTTTGACCACGGTCGCTTGATGGAGAGTATCGGCTAGTTAGACACTACGAATGTATAAACCACACAAAAAAAAACATACAAACCAATCAATCAAACAATCAAACAAATCCAGAATTAAAGTGTTCAGTCCAATTATACAGTCCAAAATAAATAAATAAAAATGCGAAAATAAATCCTATCTAACCTACACTAATCCTAACTACGCTCCCCTGCTTTACCCGATGCCTCGGGCATTCGTCACAAACATCTTCCTCCAACATAGTACGTCGAGGCATTCCCCGGTGAATAAATACAATGTGTCTCGGGGCATTCCCCGGCTAAATGAATACATTTAAATTAAATACGATAAACTAGAAAGAAAAATTCACACGCACATTCCAACATTCAATCAAAACAACAGGTTCTAAAATTTGCCAACCCGAACCAATATTGCCTATTCGGCTCGACCTATCATGATTCTATCACATTCAAACATCATCAGTGAATCAAAATTTATTCAAATTTACTTTTATCGAGACCAATTCCTTCCCACATTCATTCTCAAAATAATTGATCAATTCTTCGACTACCAATCCAAGTTTCCACATCCAAATCCAACATCAACCAACACAAAAATGAGGATTCAAATATGTCAAACAACAAATCATTCGCATTCATATAAAAATTAAAGGGAGAGAAGATAGAATTGGACCTCAATAGCACGCTGTGTCGATAATAAGGAAATTCGAAGACCAAAATACTCGATCGGAGATCCTCACAATGAACCAACCAAACTCGGTATTAAAATAATAACTGGACAGCTCCAAAATCCGCGAACAACAAAAAAAAAAGAACTTTACTATACGACACCCGCAACCGAGAACGACAACACAATTCGATAAAGACGAATCGAGATCCACTATCGACGACAAATCCACGAAATAAACGAAACCAAGATTAACCAACAAACAACAGAAAACCAAAAACCAAACAGATCGAGGCGGTGAGCTCACGGTGAAGGAAGAACGGCGGCAACGTCTGTTCTCCGACGGCGGCGCCGGTCAGTTCCGGTTGTTTCGCCGGACGTTTCGTCGGAACTGAGCTACGACTTTTGGTGACGGTGAACGGCGACGGGTGTGACGAGCTGGTCGCGGTTTGGTCGAAAAGCCTCCAGCGGAATCTGGTGACTGAGATCTGGTCGGATCTCGAATCGGCGCACCGCGGCCGGAGCTGGTCGTATCTGACCGACGCGCCGCAGCTGTAGGAGCTCGGGTCCGGTCGGGTGACGCTGAGAACGGTGTCGGAGACCCACCCGCCGGCGCCGCTGTTTCTCTCTCTCTTTTTTTTTTGTTTTTTTTTTTTTAGGGAGTGAGAGATGGTAGAGAGGAGGAAAAGATGGTGGTATTGTGGTGGTCGGAGCTCCGGTCGGTCACCGACGACGTTTAGAGAGAGAGAGTGTGTATAGAGAGAGAGAAAGTTTAGAGAGAGAGAGTCTAGATTTTTTTTTGGATTTTTCTTCCCCTTTTTGGTGTATGTGGGTGGGTATATATATTTTTTGAGGCTTTCTTTCTTGACAAGAAAAAGAGAGTGGGGGTGGGGTAACGTGGGGTAGGGGGTAGTGGTGAGGTGTTATGTTTTTATTGGGTGGGTGGTTAGGATAAGATAGGTTTAGTTATTTTTGTCATTTTGTGGAGGGATTATCACACGGGTGAGGGTACACGGTAGGATAGGGTAAACAATAGGTAAAACGATATCAGGGAGGGACGAAATTAGATGTCTACAGGTGTCCTCGATCTATTTTATCTACTATGGATGTCATCGATTTCTTGTCTAGAAAAAGCGTACTCTTTCTGAATTATACCATTTGTTTAATTAGCTATTCCTTATTAAATTTGAAATATACTCGAATTATTACGGAATATATAATTAATTCCACCGTTGTACCTTTTATACAATTACATTAACACACACACATATAAATTGTACCATTATATTACCAAACAATTTATATAATTAAATATTTCTAATAAATTCTCAATATATTAAAATTATTTTATTAATATACAATTAATTTAATTAATATAATTCTTATATAATTTAATATTTCTAATTAAATCTGCAACACACCATAATTATCCAGGAAATCAATTATTGAGAGAGAAAATATGGAAGGTTTGAGTACGAATTGAGAGCTTAATTAAGCGTGATTATCGGATTGATTGGATTTGTTTGTTACTTAATTATGGGAGATAATTTTTAGGGAAAAGTAGGAAAGAATATATCGTTGGATTCATTTGATAGAAGAATTATGTTATGGAGGGCAAATATTTAGCTGCCACAGTTTGTTAATTAAGTTGGGTTTTTTTATTTTTTTGCTGTAAATAATCAGATAAATTATTAACTTAACCAATGCTGCAAATATTTATAAATTTTACTAAAATATTGCATCGTTGTAATTTTTTAGGATTAATAATAATATTAGCAAATTGGAAAGTATTACGATGAGAATTTTAGATATTACATTTTGACAATAACGTCCAAATGATGTTTAATTTGAATGTTGACGTTAGCAATAGTGGTCGAAATTTAAAATTAAAATAGCTATAAGGAAAATAATTTTCACCTAGAAGTATTCCCTTTCAGTGAAAAATATGCTTCACTCAAATATATTTATTCAACAACTAGGTAACTTAATCGTGCTTTGCGCGATCATATAAAACCTATTAAATTTATGAATAATTGTCGTTGTTAATACATGAACATTAAAAATAATTTTATAAGTATTTTTTTGTGAAAACTAAAAAATATTAAAAAATAATTCAATCTTAATTAAATAAGAGAATCATAACACCTAACAAATGATATAAAATTAGGATTAGTTGGGGAAAAAATGAGGTGATTAAATCACTTCCGTCTGAGAGTGGATACTTGGCTCACTATGTGTTGACCAATATTTTCATATTAAAATATTTACCACAATTTTAGAACAAAGAAAATTATTCCTTACAATTTTCAAATAATAAAAGATAATTATATTCCAATGGAAAAAAAATACAATTACTAAATATTGAGAGAAAGGACTATATATTTCAATTGGACATGACAACATTTTGCGACAACAATCGACATGAAAAGGAAAAAACGAAAAAGAAAATCAAGCAAAATTTCAAAGACATATCAAAATGAAAAAGAGCAGATACATGACATTAATAAAGAGCGAATAATAAATTTTTTATAACCTTTTCCAAATTTACCATTCTAAAATATCTAAAATTAAATAAATATTCATCGATTAGTTATTATTTGATATGAAAAGTTGTTAAAGATCTACTGATTTAATCATAAATATATTCAATAAAAGTAATTACAGCTAATCAATGAATTTTAAAAAAAGTTCAGTATAGAATAACCAAAAAAAATTGAACAAAGACGGTGAATTAAGTAAGTGCTAAAAATATTAAGTCAGATAAATACAAGTTACGTTGATCTTCCTGACAATCTGCTTCAGGTCTTCAATTTATCCCTTTCATCTCCTAAACATGTGAACTGCCTTAAAATAGCCTTGAAGCTAATGCCGAGAAACATTCACAATCTAATTTTATCAATGCTTCAAATGTTGATACAATCAGTGACGGAGATAGCATACAATGAATGAATACATAGTAGATGTTGAACCTCCTCATGTGCGCACATTTAAATTTTCTCAATAAAAATTTTGACTCCGCCACTTGATATAACTATTATTATTTGATCATAATAGTTCTTATATCATCTATACGTCCAAATTAAATAAAATAATTAAATTGAAGCTTAAGAATTAAAAAAAGAAAATTGGTTCTCCAACAAAACAGATAGTGAAAGGAGTGTATACAAGAGATAAGGCCAAGGCAATTTTGCAAATTGCAATGCAGATAAAAATATTTACAACCTCATTTTATCAATGATTTAAATGTTAATACAATCAGTGGCGGAGATGACATACAATGAATGAATACATAGTAGATGTTGAATCTCCTCGTGTGTGCACTTACCCTCAATTAAAATTCTGACTTCGCCCTGACTTCGCCACTGAATACAACTGTCGTTATTATTATCTACCCATTTATACATACAAATAAAATAAAATAATTAAACTGAAGCTTAAAATTTTTCTTAAGAAAAAAGAAAAAGAAGAAGAAAAAGGCTGATTCTCCAATGAAGCAAATGGGGAAAGTAGATTGTATATAAGAGATTAGGCCAAGATAATTTTGTAATGCAGATGAAAACTGTCAGGCAAGAATAAATGACATTATTATAGTAGTAATGTCCAATTAATACAATGAATTTAGCTGAAAATTGTCAGAAAGCAATTAGTAGGAACATAGTGATTGTTCGAAGGACAATGACAGTTAAAGAATTCTGATAAATGGCATAAAGTAAACGTTAAAAAAAATTAGAGAGAAATCAATATACTTAATTTGCTGCAAATTTTTTGAAGCATAAAATTAGGAAAATCATTTATGAGTTCATGTAATAAATATAATAAATAAGAAGTTGGAAAACGTTTTAATGAAGAGTAACATTTTTGCATTCGAACTGCTTTTTGGCTTTCCCATAATTTCAAACTTTTAAAATTAGAAAGAAATCCAAAAAAATAGCAAAAAGGATAAATAAAAATTCAGCCCTTAGAGAGCACCACATCAGCAATTCTACAACTCTCCTATATATATATATATATATAAAAATTGTGATTGAGGAGAGGGCAACTTAATCCGTTATCAATAATTAGCGTTTGTGCTAAAAGCTCTCTTTCCACATCTAAGGGGTTCACGATAAATTGGAAAATCGAGTTGAAGAAAAAGGCTAATACATTTTTGGTATGATTTGGTTTTAAAATTTCAAAACCGATAAAATTTTATTTTAATGTTAAGCAAAAAAAGAAAAACCGAAATACTTAAATTATAATTTCACATATAATTTTTTTGAGGGTACATATTATAACTATTTACACTCTTGATTCATAACTAGGTGTTTACCTTTATAATAATCTAATTCTTTGTCTTTGCTTTGTACTTAGATTTATAATCTTTATTTTAATAATTAGACGAATCTATTTCAGGTTTAAAATAACTTTTTAAAAAATGTATGATCATACATAGTATAGATTTAATTTGGTAAACTCGAATTGAGCCGAAAGCAATAGTATAAGCTACCACATATCACACTAAGTGCCAACATATACTGATTAATCAACTAACATGCAGATGCGAAGGTACAAACGGACCGATCCATATGAGAGTTGGGACATCAATATTTAGACTACATATATTTCTCCCATCACTATGCCATTAGATTGTATTATCCAACTGAGTATGATCAATAACATCACTTGGCCAGGATTTTATTTCATTAATAATTGATGAATAAACTTCATTCATTCATTCATGGTTTGATCGTGTAAACTCATAACAATTAGACATCAGTTTGAGGTTCTGACGTGAAATCGTAGGATGGTTGTTCAGCTTCAGCTTCAACATCACCTAACGGACGTTGTCCTATATAATAACCTGGTGGATCGTAATTGCACGTTATAAAATACCACCCATTGTTGCATTGAACCCTAGCGCAACCAAGACGTACCGAATTACGCCATATCACCTGAGTATAGTGTCCGCATACTTGTCCTGGTGCACAAGTATTCGATTTAAAATCATACCATTGCTTCTCATCGACCCACAACTTCACGGCATAATTCGCATCGAGATCTGGGAAAGCGAAGGCTAGGCATTCGCCGTAAGGGCCATGAGAGTGGATCATCCCACACAGTCACCGATTCTTTGATTTGCGTAATTTTGGGCATAGGCTGCTAGCCTATTACCCCATGTCATAGGGCCGACTCCAACTTGTCTACGAGCTTCATTGTGAGCGTTGAGATAATCTTGAGAAGAATTTTGAGCTTGTGATGAATGAAATATAGAAAAGGTAATAATGAAACAAGAAACCAAATTGGAGTATTTCATTTTGGGTTTTGATGAGAACAAGACATAGTATGGATGGGTTTTATAGGGAAGAATGCTGAGTTAAAAAGTTTGCAAGTTGTAAATATGGGTGTCAAACGGGCCGGGATGGGCCAACCCGGAACCGGCCCTTTCTATTTTAACCGGGTTGAGGGCCGGTTTTGGCGCTAGACGGGCCGGGTCGGTTTTGGCGCTAGACGGGTCGGGCCAGGCCCAACAGTAAAAAAATTAAAACCCACCCTAACCCGGTCCACTTAACTCAACCCGATCAAACCCACAAAAACCCGATTAAAAATCGGTCAAACCCGTTTAAAAAAAAAAATCCAATATACACTATATACACTACAATTATATACACTCCAATATACAATAGATATTTTAAGAAAAATATATAAACAATTACACATATATACGTACCATTCAATATATAATTATATATGACTATACGCACTACTTTAAATAAAACATATACTATAATAGTATAATATATATATATACACTACAATATATATATATATATATATATATATATATACTAATTTATAAAACATATACACATTTATACGTTAAATATATATGCTTATAGAAGATATATACACATATATACGCACCATTCAATATTTATGTACTACTTGTCTACTTTAAATAAAACATATACTACAATATATATATACATAGTTATATACTAATTTATAAAACATATACACATGTATACGATAAATATATACTACTTTAGAAGATATATACACATATATGTGCACCATTCAATATATATGTACTACTTTAAATAAAATATATACTACAATATACATATATATATATATATACAACAATACGTATATATATATAGCTACATACTAATTTATAAAATATATACACTTGTATACGTTAAAGATATACGTCTATAGAAGATATATACACATATATACGCACCATTCAATATATATGTACTACTTTAAATAAAGTATATACTACAATATATATATATATATATATATATATATACTTACATACTAATTTATAAAACATATACACTTGTATACATTAAATATATACTACTTTAGAAGATATATACACATATATACGCACCATTCAATATATATGTACTGCTTTAAATAAAATATATACTACAATATACATATATACATACAACAATATGTATATATATATAGTTACATACTAATTTATAGAACATATACACTTGTATACGTTAAAGATATACGTCTATAGAAGATATATACACATATATACGCACCATTCAATAATATGTACTACTTTAAATAAAGTATATACTACAATATATATATATATATATACTACAATATATATATATATATATATACTACTATATATATATATACTTATATATATATATACTACTATATATATATATACTTATATATATATATACTTATATACTAATTTATAAAACATATACACTTGTATACGTTAAAGATATAAGTCTATAGAAGATATAAACACATATATACGCACCATTCAATAATATGTACTACTTTAAATAAAGTATATACTACAATTTATATATATATATATATATATATATATATATATGATAGTTGATTAATAATATATTAAAAGTAAGTTTTTAATTTAAACTAGAAATTCATTTTAAATCATTTTAAATCAATATATAGGTACTACTTTAAATAAAATATATACTACAATATATATGTATATACTATGTATGTATGTATATATATATATATATATATATATATATATATAGTTATATACTAATTTATAAAACATATACACTTGTATACGTTAAATATATACGTCTATAGAAGATATATACACATATATACGCACCATTCAATATGTATGTATTACTTTAAATAAAATATATACTACAATATACATATATATGTATTACAATGTATAGATGGTTATATTATACTAATTTATAAAACATATACACTTGTATACGTTAAATATATACATCTATATAAGATATATACACATATATACGCACCAATCAATGTATATGTACTACTTAAAATAAAATATATACTACAATATACATGGATTACAATACATAGATAGTTATATTATACTAATTTATAAAACATATACACTTGTATACGTTAAATATATACATCTATATAAGATATATACACATATATACGCACCATTCAATATATATGTCATACGTTAAATAAAATATATACTACAATATACATATATATATACTACAATATGTATCTATATATAGTTATATACTAATTTGTAAAACATATACACTTGGATACATTAAATATATACAATTGTAGAAGATATATACACATATATACACACCATTCAAAATATATGTACTACTTTAAATAAAATATATACTACAATATACATATATATATACTACAATATGTATATATATATATAGTTATATACAAATTTGTAAAACATATACACTTGTATACGTTAAATATATACGTCTAGAGAAGATATATACACATATATACACAACATTCAATATATATGTACTATTTTAAATAAAATATATACTACAATATACATATATATATACTACAATATGTATATATATATAGTTAGTTATATACTAATTTGTAAAACATATACACTTGTATACATTAAGTATATACATCTGTAGAAGATATATACACATATATACACACCATTCAATATATATGTACTATTTTAAATAAAATATATACTACAATATACATATATATATACTACAATATGTATATATATATATAGTTATATACTAATTTGTAAAACATATACAAGTGTATATGTTAAATATATACGTCTATAGAAGATATATACACATATATACACTTCTATAGAAGATATCCAATTTATAAAACATATACACATGTATACGTTAAATATACACTTCTATAGAAGATATATACACGTGTATACGCACCATTCAATGTATATATACTACTACTTATAAAATATACTACATTATATATACATTACAATATATATATAGATATACTTATATACTAATTCATAAAACATATACACATGTATACGTTAAATATACACTTCTATAGAAGATATATGCACAAATATACAAAACATATGCTACTTAATATAATAAATTAATAATATTTGGTAGTAAATTAATAATATATTAGAAGTAAGTTTTTAATTTAAAGTAGAAAACTAGAAATTCAATTTAAAATTTTAAATCGTTAAATGAAAAAATATAAAAAGCAAGGACTAAGGAGTGAATGAATTTGGGAAATTTTATTGATTGCAAAATGATCCAAAATTTATAATTTACATGAATGAAAAATCTACAAATTATGCATCATTTTTTCCAACTTATTCATGTTAATATTAATGGGAACTTGCATAGGATAGTCGAAGTCAACGGGGGCAAAACCATGCATTGGACTTGATTCTGCTGAGTTCTCCCGTGAAGTCATAATTTCTTCAAGTTTCAGCTCGTCGCTCGGCTCCGGTTCCATTCCTTGTTTTCTTCTTTCCGCTCTAATCCAATCTCTGAGGCAAACTAGAACATTCATTGCATTGCTTCCCAATGAGTGTCGGTTGTCTCCAAGCTGTTGTCGTCCCTGACTAAAGGCGCTCTCTGATGCACCGGTTGACATTGGAATATTCAAGATTTCTCTAGCTAATCTTGAAAGCACGGGATATTGTGTTTCATTACTCCTCCACCAATCCAACGTGTTGATCCGTCGTCTGCGATCCTCTGGTGCCGTCCGAAGATAATATTTCAGCTCTTCCCGATAAGTTGATGTGTAAGTTCTCTCATCAACACTGTTCCAACAATTTAAATCATAAAATGAATCAGAAAAAACACTATGTGTCGGCCTTTTAGAAGATGATGGCTCCTCGGGAGGATGAGGAGCGACAGTTGCAGTAATATTTGTAGGTACGACTAAATCAAATAAATCAACATAGTGATTATATAATTTTTCTATGTAATCCTTTGCATCAGCCGTAGCCGTCCACAAATCAGGTTGTACTTGTTCAGAATCATGGTTAGTATTTATATCTAAGTTAGTATAAATAAGAGTACTAAAGTGGCACATATTATTATATTTCATGCATGGATTTAGCATAGCACCAACCAAGTAAATAGGGGGAATCGGGAAAAAATATTTTTAAAATTTCGTAAACATGGCGCCAACAGCTTCTTTATAACCTTCTTTATTTTTATATTCTTTGAGCAAACCAGAAATATCGGCTATATATGCCAAAATATTACAAACAGTAGGATAATAAGCACCGAAAAATTCAACCGTAGCTACATAAAATTTTTCTAAAAACTTAACAAGATCATTAATTACAACCCAATCAGAATTATGCAGCATGCAATCAGCAGAATCAACAAATGAACCGCAATGTTGGTTAAAAGCTAGTGTAATAGGAATTCTATATTTATAACAAGTTTTTAAAAATTCATACGTAGAATTCCATCTAGTATCAATTTCCTCAGGCATCAAAATCGGTGTAAGTCCATTTTCTTGACATTTAACTTTAAATTCTCTAATTCTCGATCTACAATTATTTCCTTGAATAAAATCAACGGCAAGACGAATTTTTTCAATATAAAGCTCAAAAAACTCAAGACCATCTCTTACAATTAAACTATATATATGACATGCACACTTAATATGAAAAATTTTAGGCAAGGGCGGAGATAACGTAGATTTTAATTTTTTTATAGCAGTCTTGTTGTTAGAAGCATTATCAAAAGCAATACATAAAATTTTATTTTTGATACCATAATATCCGACAATTTTTACAATAGAATCAGCAATAAATTGTCCAGTATGTTTACGATCTTCATCATATAAAAAAGCAAGAATACGTTTTTTCATCACAAAATTACTATCCATTCAATGACAAGTAACGGTTAAATAATTATTTTTATTTACAGCACGACCAAGATCAAAAGTTAGGGACAATCTACATTGAATATTTTTTAACAATGTTGATAAATAAAAATAATATTGTGAATGAAGTCTAAAAATATCAGACCGACAAGTACTTCTAGGAATACCGTTAAACATAGGATTATAAATTGCTTGTATATAATGAATAAAGGCATCAGAAGAAGGAAAACTAAAAGGCAAACAACCCACAACTACTATTTTAGCTATTTCTTCCCGGTCCCTCAATTTATTATACTTCTTCGCTACGTGACGGGTTGCTGGGTCCATTCTAGTTTGCGTTGGCCCACCAACATCCCCACTACCTTGTGCAATATTTAACTCTCTTTTGTGATCTTCAGCTATATGTCTCATTAACGTACCCGTACCTCCTTGCTTGTCTCCACTTCTATTCTTATATATTTGTTGACAAATATTGCATTGCACCTCAATATCTGATATACGTTCATAAAATTGTCATGCAACACTAGTTCTTTTACGAGGTCTTGGGGCACTGGGAGGACGGGGAGGGAGATTAACAAATTCAGATCTAACGTTAGCATCTCTTACTGCGGGTGTCTCAGCAATATTTTCATTATCTTCGTCTAAATTAACCGCATCTACTTCATTTTCTTCTTCTATACCGTAATTTTTTTGAGCTTCTACATAATCCATATCGTGAGCACCTACACCTATTTCTTCCTCAAAAGGTGTACCAAGCGGTACCGGAGGCGAAGGCACACGGGTATATCTACTACTTGAACTACCTCTACCGCTAGTAATTCGCTTTTTACTACCACTACCGCTTCCGGGACAAAAAAATTTAACACCTTTAGTAGCGAGGTTTCTTAATTTATCCATAATATAAATTAAATTAAACTAAAAATATTCAAAATACACAAATATAATAAAATTAAATATTAAACAATTAATACAATAAATAAAAATTAAACGTAAGAGATGGAACGACAATACCAAATTTTGAAAGTATCCAAAGGTTGCGACTTTAGAAACTTCCGCTCGTAAAAATTAAAAAATTAAAGTGAACACTTTAAGAAATTAAATATATTGAATATTTGAGAATTGATAATTGAGATTTGAGAGAGTGAAAAATTATGTGAAAAATGATTTGATGTTGTAGGGTATTTATAGAATTTTTTTTGGGATGAAAAAATATTTTTTAAAGTTAAATTTTTATTTTTTTTAATAAATGGGCCCAAACTAGCCGTTTGGACCCAAAAACGGCTATATAGCCGTTGGGCCAACGGCTAGTTTGGCCCAAAATCTCAATTTTTTTTTTCTTTAAAAAAAAAAAAAAAAGGGGGTATCCGGGCCGGGCAGGGCCGATTAACCGGCGGGCCTGGACCGGGCTTGGTCCGGGTCAGGTTAGCCGGGCCCATTTTTAAAAAATAACCGATTCAGGACCCGGAACCCTAAAGCCCTAGAGTTTACCGGGCTGGATTAAATCGGACCGGATTAGCTAGGAGGGCCGAGCCGAATCGGGTCGGCCCGACCCACTTACCCACTTGACACCCTTAGTTGTAAAAGAACAATCAAATTGAACGGTTACTTATTATAGCAACTTTTAACCATATTTGAAAAGCAAATAAAATTATAGCACTATATTTCTTTATTTTTTAAAATTAATTGCACCTTCACTTTATTCTTTTAACACCACCTTTTTTCTTGATTTGGAAATCTATTTGCACAAAAAGTCCGTCATGTTTGATATAGTGCTTGGAATTTAATGTACGTTTTTTCTATTATAGTTGAAGCGGGAAATTTTTTTTAATTAACAACACTTGATAAACCGTTCTTAAGTTTGATTAATATCTATAACGTAACATTTCTGGATTTTGATGTTTCACTATATTGAAACTCCCTAATTAGCTATTTCCATTACTGTTATCCATTACTAGGAGTACTATTTGTTTAATCCATTAATGTTTTCGGTTGCTAAAACTCCCAATACTTTGTTGCTCCTTTTTGAATCAACCATTCGATTAATGTTATCGTGAGTTCTTCAATTTCGGCACCGGCCCATTTCAAATTCAATCAACGTCGTCCTGCCGCAAAGTGGTCACATTATAATAGGGCAAAATTCAGAAATAGCATATTTATCCCCTTAATTATGAGTTTCATAGTAATTGTTTTATAATTACATAATATAACAAGTTGTATTTGTATTTTTGCATACTGTTGCTACAAAAATATAAATACATATGATTTTTACTGTCCTTATGATTGATATGTATTTTGTATTTTTGCAAACTGTTGCTTTAAAAATACAAATACATGCAAATACATATTCTACAAAATGTAATTTGATAAAAATATTGCTATTTTTTTGAAATTTAATATTTAAGTATGCTACTTTATATATTTTTTTCTTATAATACGGTGGGAATGGCAAATGGGCCATTTGGCCTGAGTTTGGACGGATCAAGATTGGTTGAAGCAATAAATTGGTTATTATTGAATCCTTTCTAAAGTTGAGATGGGATATGATAGAGTAAATAAGGGATCATAATTCAATCCGTCCAACTTAATTAATTATTTTATAGGATGATATAATTTTTAAATTTATATTTGAAAATAGGGCAAAAATGACACTTCAGATCAAATAAATTCCATAAAAATGATCATAAAATTTAAATTTCGCTTTCTAGCCATTTCAATTTGTTGGTTTGTTCTATACAGTTTCTACACATTTTCTATATAGTTTCTATACATATCTTATACATATAAATATTCTATACGAAAATTATATAGTTTCAATACACAATTTATACAATAACTGTACATTTTTTTTACACATTTTATACAACAATTATATAATTTTTATACACTTTCTATATATTTTATATATATATATATATATATATATATATATATATATATACTATGCATATGTATACTATGCATATACATATTTGATAGAATTATCTAATTTCTATACATATATCTTATGTAAATACATATTCTATATAACAATTATTGAGTTTTTATATAATTATATTTAATTATTATTTTTTAAAAACTAAAATAAAGAAGAATATTTTTAAGTTAAAAAATTTGTAGCAAAAAAGAGAGGAAAAAGACACTGTGTAACACTTTTTAAAACAAATAGTCCAAGTTTGAGATTTTGCCAAAAAGTGTTAGTCGGATAAAGTATTTTCATTTTATAGTCATTTTCTAATTTGGGTCATTTTGGCTCATGTAGTTCAAAAAAAATGGAGCAAGATGAAGGCAGATGGTGGACAAGGAGAAGAGTGTTATAAAGAAGAGGAAGAAGACCGTTGGAAGAGAGAGAGAGAGAGAGTGTGTCATTTTTCATGATTTATTTCATCAAAAAATCAATTAATGATGTGTATTATACATGTGGAAGGCTAAACTCTTACTTTTGGAGTTGTTGGGAATGAACCAACGCGCCTAGAGGGGGTGTTCTTACCTTCTATGCCAGCTCAGCGTTTGGGGGGGGGGGGGTAATAAATACATGAAAAAAAAGATCAGGGGGTGATAGGACTCCCGTGAAAGTGTGTAGTTGGGATTTGAGGTAAAGCTTGGACGGTCTTTTGGCCATTTTCTCATGTCTTATATGAGACCCATTTATGCCCTTTTCACAAGTATTTTTTATAGTAATTTTATTATATCACTTCTAATTAGTTGTTATAAGTCATTTAAGACATGTCTTCTTCACTGCTTCAATCGTGATTTTATTATATCAACCCTAATTAATTACTATAAATTATTTAAGTATAAAAAATTTATAATATTTAATAAAAAAAATATAAAATAGACATAAAATAATAAATTAATATTTAATTTTTTAAATTAACTTGATGTCTTATATGAGGCCCATTTATGCTTTTTCCCACAAGTATTTTTTATAGTGATTTTATTATATCACTTCTAATTAATTGTTATAAGTCATTTAAGACATGTCTTCTTCGCTTCTTCAATCGTGATTTTATTATATGTCCCCTAATTAATTATTATGGCCGCATTAGAAAATTAATAATATTTCATAAATGGACACAAAATGATATGTCAACATAAAATATTTGATTGACTGTCGAAATTATATTAGTGCCACATACGCTGACTTTCGAAATTATATCAGTCTCACTTAAATTGGAATAGAAGAAAAAGTATTATAAATCACAATTAAACATTTGATTGACTATCGAAATTATAGAGTGCCATATAGGTTGATTTTCGAAATTATATCTGTGCCACTTAAATTGCAAAAGAAGAAAAAGTATTATAAATTACAATAAAATATTTGATTGACTATCAAAATTATATTAGTGCCACATAGGTTGGTTTTCGAAATTATATCAGTGTCACTTAAATTAGAATAGAAGAAAAAGTATTACAAATCACAATAATTAAAAAATAAAATTACTTTAATAATCAATTATCTAAATTATAGTATTTATGTCACATAAATTGAGACAAAAAAATATATATTAGGCCCGTGCTAGCACGGGCCCTTCGATGTCTAGTATACATATATATATATACCAGCTTAGGTGTACGCACCTTGCGCGTGTACCTTATTTTAATGAGTTCAAACATTACAATAAATAGGATATTTGTTTAAATAATAAAGATGAATATAATAATTAAATTTAATATCTTTTGAGTATGTAAAGATGGAGAATTTATTTATTAAGCCTAACCTTTACCAAAAATATTTTTAAACGTCGATCAACATTCATCTACCATTTGTAAATTGTAAAAAATAATACAATCATAGATACATCAAAGTAATATAATTAAATCTAATCTTTGCACACAAATTTTTTTTCAAAGTCATCCGACACTTATCTACCACCTGTAAATAATAATAAAATAATACGATAATAGAGATATCAAAATAATACAACTAAACCAAACCTTTACATAAGAAAATTTCTCAAAGCCGACCAACATTTATCTATCACCTGTAAACTGCAACAAAATAATACGATAAAAGTGATATCAAAACAATACAATTAAACTTAAATTCTACACACAAAAATTTCTCTAAGCCGATTGAGATTCATCTACGAATTGTAAACTAACACAAAATAACAAACTAATAGAGATATTACGACAATATAATTAAACCTAACCTTTACCTACAAAAATTTTCAAAGCCGACCGACATTCATCTAGCATTTGTAAACTAAAATAAAACAATAAGATAATAAAGATATCAAAACAATACAATTAAACATAACCTTTACACAAGAAATTTTCCAAAGCCAACCAACAACCTGTAAACTATAAAAAAAGTAAAATAATATAATAGTGATTACAAAGCTTCGATTTTGATCCAACTAATTCTTGTCTGAGTTAAAATTTTGACCCTAAAGCA
This sequence comes from Capsicum pubescens, assembly GCA_030864215.1. Taxonomy (NCBI): domain Eukaryota; kingdom Viridiplantae; phylum Streptophyta; class Magnoliopsida; order Solanales; family Solanaceae; genus Capsicum; species Capsicum pubescens. The sequence goes on along the minus strand of CM061545.1, from coordinate 267,347,830 downwards.
TAATTTTGAATGAAAAAAGAGAAGATATATATATATACATACATGTTGAATTCTATTATGCTGACAAAAATAGTGAAGAAGTTGGGAGTTAGAAAATCAAGCATCCACTAATCTAGACATGCAATCGAATCAAGTTAGATGAGCATCAATCATATTCTCCCAATGGGCAAATCGGTTTATTCTCTAGTTTAACGTACATCTCAATATTTTTAGAAGTATTTCCTTAATAGAGTGCTATTTTATGAGTATTTTTCTAATTGAACAGTAGAAAGAAAAATATTAATTAATTTTCTTACCATATATTTCAGGAGTCTCATATAATTTATGAAGTCTAGTAGAAAGAAAAATATTAATTAATTATCCTACCATATATTTTAGGAGTCCCCATATGTTTTAGGAAGTCTAGTTAATATAATAAAAAATAATTAAATAATAAATTAAAAAATAGTGAAAAGACAGTTTTGTCTAAATGAGGGTCTTTTAATGAAGGGCAAAAAATTCAAATCACTTTTCTAAGGATCTTTACACTTTTAAAATATTATAATATTATAATATAATTATATATTTATGTATGTATGTGTGTACGTATGTATCCTATCTATTAGGGGGGTCAGTCAGGGGATCAATTACCTACCAACGCAGTTAGCTCATCGCATCAGACTTATCTAGTGTAAATGTGCTCTTTCTATTTCTTGTGTGGTTTGAAAGTTATTGTACAACACTGCGTTTACACCGTGTTGGGGTGTTACCGGGAGGTTATGACAATGTGCATGGAGGTTTTGGTTTCGACAATAAAAATGGTAAGGGGGTTACTCTGTTGGATTTTGGGAGGGCTTTTGGGCTGGTGGTAGTGAATTCAAGCTTTCCGAAGAAGGAGGATTATCTGATTACCTTCCGAAGCGCGTTAGCCAAGACTCAGATTGACTTTCTGCTGCTTAGGGAAGGGGATAGGGTTTTGTGTAAGGACTGTAAAGTCATTCCGAGTGAGCACATTTTGACCCAGCACAGACTTATAGTGATGGACTTGATTATTAAGAGGAGCAGAAAGAGTAGGGCCGAAGAGGATCGACCCAGAATTAAGTAGGGTAGCTTGATGCCGGTTAGTGCATAGGAGATAAGGGAGAAGTTGGCGGGAATGGAGGTGTGGGAGTGTATGGAGACTGGATGGTATGTGGGATAAGGCTGCCAGCTGCATAACGGAGACGGATAGAGAGGTGTTGGGTGTTTCGAGGGGTCGGGCAGGTCGACATATGGGGGACTGGTGGTGGAATGAAGAAGTTAAGAAGAAAGTGGAGATTAAGAAGGGAGTGTATGTTAAGTTGATTGAGAGTAAAGATGAAGACGAGAAGAGGATGAGTAGGGAGGTTTACAAAGTAGCAAGGAAGAAGGCTAAATTAGCAGTTACAGCTTCTAAGACAGCAACGTTTGAGAGCTTGTATGCGGGGTTAGAAGAGAAAGGAGGGGAAAAAAGGTTGTATAGGTTGGCTAAGGCTAGAGAGAGGAAGAGTCGTGACCTCGATCAAGTGAAGTGAATTAAAGAGGAGGATGGTAGAGTTTTGGTGGAGGATGTTCACATTAAGAAGAGGTGGCAGGAGTATTTTCATAGACTTTTGAACGAGGAGAGAAACAAAGGCATTGAGTTAGGGGAGCTAAGCGCTCGGAGGGGAGCCGTGACTTTAGTTACTATAGACGTTTTAAGGTTGAGGAGGTCAGAGAGGCTATCCGTAGGATGCAGAGGGGTAGGACGACGGGGCCTGACGAGATACCGATGGGTTTTTGGAAGTATACTGGTGTAGCAGGTTGAAGGTGGCTGACTAATTTGTTTAATGACATTTTCAAGACTAAGAGAATGCCTGAGGCTTGGAGATGGAGTACGATGATTCCGTTATATAAAAACAATGGTGAGATTCAGAGTTGCAACAACTATAGGGGTATTAAACTGTTGAGTCACACTATGAAAATTTGATAGATGGTGGTTGAGCGGCAATTGAGGAGGTTCGTGTCCATTTTGAAGAATCAATCTGTTTTTATGCTTGGTCGCTCGACGATAGAGGCAATCCACCTGGTGAGGAGATTGGTGGAGCAGTATAGGGAGAGGAAGAGGGATTTACACATGGTGTTCATCGACCAGGAGAAAGCGTATGACAAAGTCCCTATGGAGGTTCTTTAGAGATGCTTGGAGGTGAGAAGGGTCCCGGTAGCGTACATCATAGCTATTAATGACATGTACGATGGAGGGAAGACCCGGGTGAGGACGGCGGGAGAAGACTCAAGTTATTTTCCGGTCTAGACAGGGTTGCATCAGGGATTGACTTTTAGCCCGTTTTTGATTTCTTTAGTGATGGACGTGCTGATGCGGAGTATTCAAGGTGAGGTGCCTTGGTGTATGTTATTTGCGATGATGTAGTGCTGATTGATGAGACACGGAAGGGTGTGAATGGAAGATTGGAGGTTTGGAGGCAAACCCTTGAATCTAAGGGGTTCAGGTTGAGTAGGTCCAAGAAGGAATATATGAAATGCAAGTTTAGTTACTCGAGTCAGAATAAAAAAGTGGTGGTGAGGTTGGATTCCCAGGATGTTAATATGAGGGATAGTTTTAAGTATCTTGGATCTATAATTCAGGAGAATGGCAAGATTGATGAGGATGTCTCTAAACGTATTAGAGTAGGTTGGATGAAGTGGAGGCTCGCCTCGGGAGTGTTGTGTGATACGAAGGTGCCCCTTAAGCTTAAAGGCAAATTCTACAGAGTGGCAGTCAGGTCGGCCATGCTATATGGAGCAGAGTATTGGCCAGTCAAGAACTCCCACATTCAACGATTGAAGGTAGCGGAAATAAGAATGTTGCGTTAGATGTGTGAACTAACTAGAGAGGATAAAGTTAGGAATGATATTATCAGGGAGAATATGAGAGTGGCTTCGGTGGAGGAGAAGTTGCGAGAAGAAAGGCTGAGATGGTTTGGACATGTGATGAGGAGGGGCACGGATGCCCCAGTTCGTAGGTGAGAGAGGTTAGCTTTTGATGGATTTAGAAAGAGTAGAGACAGACCAAAAAAATACTGGAATGAGGTGATTAGACATGACATAGAGCAGCTTCAGCTTACTGAGGACATGACCCTAGATAGAAAGGTATGAAGGTCGCGGATAAGGGTAGAAGTCTATTGTGAGTGCGTGGGTTGTAGCAAGATGTTTGGAGAGATCTTGTGTAGCCGGGTTAGTAAGCATAAGACTGTGTTCATTAGTAGGAGCCCCTAGTCAGTAGGGTTTATGTGTGGTGGGTGTCTTTGGTCTGTGGGTGTGTATTTATACAAGGTGGATGTCCTATCTCTTATTTCTTATTTTGAATTACTCATATTTCTCTTATTTAGTATATCTATGATATCTATTTTATTATTGCTTATTCTTTATTTATGTTAGGCTATCCATCCTGCTTCATGTTTCACTACGACTTTGTGTACTATTCTCTAGCCTGAGCCGAGGGTCTATCGGAAACATCCTCTCTACTTCTTCGGAGGTAGTGGTATGGACTGCATACATTTTACCCTCCCAAGACCTCACTTTGTGAGAATACAATGGGTCTGTTGTTGTTGTTGTTGCGTTAACACCATGCACACCCAAAAAGTAGGAGTAGCGGTCCAAAAAATATTATATCATATCAAGATAGAACACTTAAAAATGTATATAAAACAATTAACAAAAATAGGCTTGTGAATTAGTACAACGGTCGAAATTAGCTATTTAACATTTTAACTTGGACACATTATGTTAGTGTACGTAAAAATAATTTTAATTTATCGGAGTATTTAACATGTTCAGATGTTGTAGCAGATTTTCGAGGTTATATTAATTTATTTGTTGTTATGAATTATTTCTTGATGATTTAATTAATAGTGTGTAAAAAAACATTATATTGTCCGTATATAGATTTAAACTAGACAAGACAACCCACACCCCATAGTGCCAACAGTTGTAAAACAGGAACATGAATAAAATAGAGACAAATTACTCATATAGTGATTGGATCAAATTAAACAATATGCAAGAGTCCATATGAATATCAATGTAGACAACATATTTCCTCTAGATTAACCAGTCACTAGATCTGCACCATTGGATAATTATCCAACTGAGCTAGTAAGATAACATCCAACATATATAGCATATAGTACTGGGTTTTATTTTCATTAACACGTGAATTAAGCATTATTCATGATTTTATTTACTCTTAGACATCACTGGGAAGTTCCAACTTGGAATCGAAGGCCAGTTGTTGTTCTTCAAGATCACCATAGGGACGTTTTGCCAGACAACCTGAGTATAGTGTCCACATACTTTTCTTGGTGCACAAGTATTTGTATTATAATTGTACCATTGATTCTCATTGACCCACATTTTCACGGCACCAGCAGCATGGAGCTGAGGGTAGCCAGCAGCTAGGTTTTCGCCGTAAGGGCCACTGGAGTGCTGCATCCGGCAGTCCCCAATTCTTTTATTGGCATAATTTTGGGCAAAGGCCTCTAGCTTATTGTCCCATGTCATAGAGCCGACCCCAATTTGTCTACGAGCTTCATTGTGAGCGTTAAGATAATCTTGAGGAGAATCTTGAGCTTGTGACGAGTGAAATATAGCAAAGGTAATTAGAAAACAAACAATTAAGGAATTGGAGAGTCCCATTATGAGTATTGATGAGAATCAAGGAATAATTTGGGTGGGTTTTATATAGGGAAGAAGAGTCGAATAGTCTACAATTTGTGAAAGGGAACTGAATATAATTGAAAGTTTAATTTCTCTCCGTTTCAATTTGTTTGTAGTAATTTCCTTGATAATTTGTTTAGAAAAAATTATCTCTTTTTTTTCAACAACTTTTAAATTTTTTCTACTTTTTTATATGATATTTTTAAAACTACAAGGTCAAAAGACATTTTAATACATTATTCATATTTCTAGTTTAACATTATAAAATTAAAATTTTATTTTTATTTTTTAAAACTTTATATCAAATTAAAATCAGCTAAATAAATAAATTAAAACTAAAAAATATAAAGACAAAATACATAGACAGGCTCCTTTTAACTTTTTGACTTTTTCATATTGACACCTTGATTAGTTCATGTACCTATTGAACTTTTTATTCATTCACAAATAGTTATCAATTAAGCACAAATACTGACACGTCATGGCATGTGCAATACACTCTCCACTAAAAGAGTTGTACTTAATTGAAATCATTTGTGAATAAATAAGGATTTCAATATGTACATGAACTAATTGAGATGCTAATACGAGAAAAGTTAAAAAGTTTACGGACAAAAATTTGTATTTTTCCAAATATAAATTGTTATGTCATGTCATATCATGCAACTATTTGTTGAAGGGAGAACTGTCACTGGTGAGTGGTGACTAGTCATTCTCGATGATACGTGATTGCTGGAACAATTCTAATAAATCATTATTTTTCATTAGCAGCCCTTTTGTTTTATTCTTTGGACTATTCTTTGGACACAATATTTTTTTTTTCGTTGACTTGGAAATGAATTTTCACAAACTCGTTAAAGTTAGAGGGTGTTTCGATAATTTTTTTTTTAAGTTACTTAAAAGTCAAAAGTTAAAAGTAGATAGTGATTTGTTTTTAATTTTTGACTTATTTGTATTTTTTAGTTACAAATAAAATGCTTAAAAATATTTTTTGTTTTTGTCAAACACTTTTAAAAATAAAAAATATTTAAAGGCCTAAAATACTTAAAAATAAATCAATTCAAACACCTTCTTATATATGTCTAGGCTTGGATAACATAAATCTTACATGTCATAGTTGAAGCAAGAAAACTGAGCTAGCTAACAAGATGTGTGACAAAATTATCTGCCTAAGATGTTTACAACAAATCAATGACTAATATATTATTAAATTTTTCTATAGTGATAATGTTTGTCCGAAAGTGTTATAATTGTTATAATGATTAGTGAGTTGATATTATAAATATAAATTAACATTTGACATTTAAATTTTATTTAGCTATTACAAATAAAAATATGCAAATTAGATTTATACTTGTTATGTTATAAATAAAAATTAAATACTTGTTAAATTTATATTCTCGATTGATTTCCACAATTCATTAATAAAAAATTGAAAAGACTAAAGCATTAATAATAAATTCAAAAGTAGTTGTTCCCTAATTAATGGACACTATTCAGATGACCGTCATAATTAAATTTGACTGTTTTAATTTATAATTATTAAAACATATATATCTATTAAGGGAATGTTGTTATAACGAATCCATTAATTTGAAATGTCAATGATTGAAGTAGGTGTCCTCGATCTATTTTATCTACTATGGACATCGTCGATTTCTTGTCTAGAAAAGGCGTACTCTTTCTGAATTATACCATTTGTTTAATTAGCTATTCCTTATTAAATTTGAAATATACTCGGATTATTACGGAATATATAATTAATTCCACTGTTGTACCTTTTATATAATTGCATTAACACATACACATAAATTGTACCATTATATTAGCATACAATTTATATAATTAAATATTTCTAATAAATTTTCAATATATTTTATTAATATATAATTAATTTAATTAATATAATTCTTATAAAATTTAATATTTCTAATTAAATCTGCAACACACCATAATTATCCAGGAAGTCAATTATTGAGAGAGAAAATATGGAAGGTTTGAGTACGAATTGAGAGCTTAATTAAGCGTGATTATCGGATTGATTGGATTTGTTTGTTACTTAATTATGGGAGATAATTTTTAGGGAAAAGTAGGAAAGAATATATCGTTGGATTCATTTGATAGAAGAATTATGTTATGGAGATTGGAGGGCAAATATTTAGCTGCCACAGTTTGTTAATTAAGTTGATTTTTGTTTTTGCTGTAAATTATTAACTTAACCAATGCTGCTAATATTTATAACTTTTACTAAAATATTGCATCGCTGTAATTTTTTAGGATTAATAATAATATTAGCAAATTGGAAAGTATTACGATGAGAATTTTAGATATTACATTTTGACAATAATGTTCAAATGATGTTTAATTTGAATGTTGACGTTAGCAATAGTGGTCGAAATTTAAAATTAAAATAGCTATAAGGAAAATAATTTTCACCTAGAATTATTTCCCTTTCAATGAAAAATAATATGCTTCACTCAAATATATTTATTCAATAACTAGGTGACTTAATCGCATTTTGCACGATCATATAAAACCTGTTAAATTTATGAATAATTGTTATTAATACATGAACATTAAAAATAATTTTAAAAGTATTTTTTTGTGAAAACAAAAAAATATTAAAAATAATTCAATCTTAATAAAACAAGAGGATCACAACACCTAACAAATGATATAAAATTAGGATTAGTTGAGGGGGAAAATGAGGTGATTAAATCACTTCCGTCTAAGAGTAGATACTTGGCTCACAATGTGTTGGCCGATATTTTCATATTAAAATATTTTCCACAGTTTTAGAACGAAGAAAATTATTTCTTACAATTTTTTAAATATTAAAAGATAATTATATTCCAATGAAAAAAAAAATACAAGTACTATATATTGAGTGAAAGGACTATGTATTCCAATTGCACATGACAATATTTATCGACATGAAAAGGAGAAAAAGAAAAAGAAAATCAAGCAAATTTCAAAATGAAAAAGAGCAGATAGATGGCATTTATAAAGAGCGAACAATAAATTTTTTATAATCTTTTCCAAATTTACCATTCTAAAATATCTAAAGCTAAATAAATATTCATCGATTAGTTATTATTTTATATGAAAAATTATTAAAGATCTACTAATTTAATCTTAAATATATTCAATAAAAGTAATTACAGTTAAACAATGAATTTTAAAAAAAGGTCAGTATAGAATAACCAAAAAAAATTGAGGAAAGACGGTGAATTAAGAAAGTGCTAAAAAACATCAAGTCAGATAAATACAAGTTACGTTGATCTTTATGACCATCTGCTTCAAGTCTTCAATTTGTCCCTTTCGTCTCCTAAACATGTGAACTGCCTTAAAATAGCCTTGAAGCTAATGCCGAGAAACATTTACAACCTCATTTATCAATGCTTCAAATATTGATACAATCAGTGACGGAGATAGCATATAATGAATGAATACATAGTAGATGTTGAACCTCCTTGTGTGCGCTCTTTTAAATCTCCTCAATAAAAATTCTGATTCCGTCACTGATTACAACTATTGTTATTTGATCGTAATAGTTCTTAAATCATTTATACATCCAAATGAAATAAAATAATTAAATTGAATATTTTTTTTTTTTAAAAAGGTGGTTCTCCAACAAAGCAGATGGTGAAAGTAGGAGTGTATATAAGAGATAAGGCCAAGGTAATTTTTGTAAACTGCCATGCATATGAAAATATTACAACCTCATTTTATCAATGCTTCAAATGTTAATACAATCGGTGGCGGAGATGGCATACAATGAATGAATACATAGTAGATGTTGAACCTTGTAGACACCTAATTTTGTATCTCCCGAAGTCTAATTTTATTCATTTTTAGTTCACCTTACCATGTGTCCAACCCCATGTAATTATATCCCACAAAAATACAAAAATAAACAAAAAAAAATACCTCTAATAACAACCTACCCAATCAAAAACTTCCACCTACCCTAACTACCCATATGATCCCCCCCCCCCTTCTTTTTCTTGTCCACAAAGAAAGAATATATGGGGGACCCACCAAAATTCCCACATTATAACAAATCCATGCTCATTATAAAAGAAAAATTCTAAGAAGAAAAAGAGGGCTCATTCTTTGATCATCATCTTCTCTACAATAACAAGAATCACCAAATAATCTTCCTCACAAGAACAAGAACAACAACGAAAAAAAAAAAGTAACCGGTGAACAGTGATCGATGAACAGTGATCGATGAACAGTACCGGTGAACAGTGACTGCGTGAAAAGTGACGGTGAACGGGTCATTATTTATCGAGTTAGATTGTTGGTGTTAAGGTTCGGCTCGAGGTTTCCGGGTGCGGACTCTCTTTATTCGAATAACATTGAGTTACAAAACTTCAAATTTAAGGTCCAATTCTTTCTTCTCTTATTCAATTCTTATGTGATTGTGATTGCGTGTGATTCGATACCGTGGTTTGTCTGTTGATGTGAACTGTTGGTGACATTTGGGTGTGTGATGTGCTAAGCATGATTGGTGAATTTTCGTTATTCTCGATTGGTGGATTGTGTATTGAAATGGGTTAATCACGTGGTTAAAAATGAATTAAGGTGGGGATTAAAAATGGAGGAAAATGAATATTGATTAATTTTGATGTATTGATAATGTTAAACATGATAGAATTGTGATATGTTGAACTTGGTAGACAAATGTAGGCCGGTTAGGCAAATTTAGGAATAACGATTTATTGGAGTGTTTGAATATGTGCGTGAATGATACTTTCTACTTTATTGCACGAAAAGTTTAAATTGTACTCATTTGGCCGGGGAATGCCCCGAAGGATTTGTATTGATTTATCCGGGGAATGCCCTGAAGTAGCATGTATGCAAAGGAGGCTCGTGATCAAGGCCCGGAACGTCGGGTGGATTTTACTTTAGGATTAGTTTAGTATAGAATAGGTTTTATATTTCAACACCTCTTTTATTTTGAATTGTATAATTTGGACTGAACATTATTTTTGTTTGTTTTTGAATTTTGTGTGATTTATTTGTTTGCTTGTTTTGTATGTTTATGTGGTTTGTACATTTGTAATGTCAAATTAACCGATACGCTCCACCAAGCGACCGTGGTCGAACCACGGGATCGAGGGGTGCCTAACACCTTCCCCTCGGTCAACAGAATTCCTTAGCCTGAATCTCTGTTCGTAAACCGGTTTAAAGAGTCAAATGGTTTCGAAAAGGATTTTCCAATGGTGACTTGGCACACCAGATTATGCCAAGTGGCGACTCTGATTTTGAATGTAAAAACAATCTTTTTTCGGAACCAATCTTCATTTTGTCACTTTAATAAAAAACCCTTTCAAATCTTAAAATACATATCTTTTTTTGGAGTCGAAAAAGGGGTGTGACAGCTCTGGCGACTCTGCTGGGGACTATTTCAGAATCCGAGCTTTTTTTGGAGTCGTATAGGCTTTGTTTGGCATTACGAGTGTATAAGCATTGTTTGTGATTTTTGTTTGTGTTTTCACTTTTGTGCATTTTCATGCTCTTTGTTTACAGTATTTATCATATGTGTTACTGCTTTATATCTGGCATCATTTGCATAACCCGAGTCAATTCTTTCCGCAACATGTCTCGGAGCGCACGTCGTGCGCACGAACTCTAGGTGAGTCACCTTTATTTTAGAGGGGGAGCTGTTGGATGTATGGAGTAGGTGGAAAGCAAAGCAACCACTATCGACCATATGCTCCCCCGAACGGCCTTGTTAGTAAATCACAACGTAGGTCAGCCTTTAGGTCATGCTTATGTGCATCATATTGAGACCTAGCGGGGCCCACTTGGTCCTTTGTCGGAGACTCACCTCTAATGCATCTCTACGTGCTAAATGTTGCATCTTTGAGGGTAATGGGGTCATTTGACGGACTGATTTGTAGAAAACGTGTGTTAGAAGTAAGGTGTGTAGGCAAGAACTGTTGAAAAAAATAGAGAAAAAAAGGGAAGTGAGTCGAAAAGAAGAAAAAAAAAGAGAGTGTCGTAGCTTTTAGTGTTCTTTATGGCTTTTGTTCTTCACAATCCAAAAATTCAAAAAAAAAGATTTTTACCTTTTGCACTCATTTCTCAAAAACGACTCATTTCTCAAAAACGAAAATATCAAAAAGATTTTTCATTTGTCTCCTTTAGCATGCATTCATAATTCGAAATTTTCAAAAAAAAGATTTTTTTTTTAGCAGTTTTTATAAAAGAAAATGCAAAAAATGGTAGAAATTTGTACATTTCATGTAATGAAAATACCAAAAAGATTTTTTTTTTCTTTTCCTTCATAATTGTTGATGTCAGTTTAGTTGAAGTGTCTAATTAAAAGAAAAAAAAAACTCAAAAAGATTTTATTCGTTTGTCTTTGGTTGTGCCCTTAAGTTAGGATCAATCTGTTAGTTAATCGTTAATTGTCCAATCTGGACGAACTACGCACCCCTGATTCTCCTCTCTCGGGAGTGAGATACGTAGGCAACCTATTTTAGGTTCGGGGATCTTGTTTCAAAAATTCAAAAAAGATTTTCTTCACTCTTCATTTAGAGTAGGTGTCTCATGTACATCTTTAAAAGAAAGCAAAAAAATATATTTTCCTTTAATAGGTTCAAGTTTCATTTTCGTATGAAATTTAAAATCGAAAATCCAAAAATATTTTCTTCGGTAACCATAGATTTCATGTTGTACAGGAATCTGAAAAATTCAAAAAGATTTTCTTCACTCTTCACTTAGAGTAGGTGTTTCATATACATCTCTAAAAGAAAATTACAAAAAGATTTTTCTTTAATAGTTTCAAGTTTCATTTTCCTATGAAATTCTAAATCAAAAACCCAAAAAGATTCTTCTTTGGTAATCATAGATTCCATTTTTGTATAGGGAGTTTAAACTTAAAAAATGCAAAAAGATTTTCGTCAATTCTTTTGATAATTTGTTATTTTCTTTTCTTTTTAAAGTTTCAAGAAAAAGAAAAAAAAAAGATTTTAATTGGCCATTTTGGCAAAACTTCACGAACTACGCACACCTGATTCTCCCCTTTCGGGGGTGAGATACGTAGGCGCCCTTCTAGGGTTCGGTGATTTTTCTTCACGAAAAAAAGAAGAAGAGGTTTTGAAGAAAAAAAATGTGTTGAACTCTAACATATTTGTTACCTCTTGTTCAGTTAGTTTAAGGTGGTTGGTTTGTGGTTTCCTGACTGGTCCTCCATATCACACCAAATCCAAGGAAGGGTTAGTTGTGTCCAATAAAGATAAATTGATTGTGGTGCAAAACATTGGCCCTTCGACCATCCCACAGAGTTCTTCACCAGCACGCGGTACTGCACAATCTGTGGGAGGCAATGAGTTAAGCATGGGGATCCAGAGCTTATTTGTTGAAGGAAATGTGTCTGACAGTGGTGGAAGCTCCAGTCATGTTGATATGCAAGCCAGTGGCTAAGATGTCAGGCTGAGCAATGGAGAAGTCACCCCTCTCCTTACCATGAAGGGGTTTGGTAGTTTATTTTATTTTATTTTATTTTCTGTTCTCCAAATTATTTCAGGGTTGTAGTTCGGGATTTATCTTGTTTTGTCCCTTTGTCGTTTATGTTCAAACCCTTCTATCTTTCATTTTTATTAAATGGAGTGTCCCCTTTTTCTTTGTGTTTTAAATATGTGTTGTTTGTTTGTTTTATTTTACATAGTACATTTTATGTTGACTCTAGTGATATGATATGCTAGTGAAATTTACAGCTAGATCTTAACATCCAGTTTAAGAATGAACATTGAATCAGAGGGTTAAAGTTAGAAAAAGAGAGCATTAGAGGAAATAGATAAAGTGCTGGGGCATTTGGTGATCAAGTTGAAACCTTCTTTGAAAATTAAGGCTATTATTTTGAAAATCGTGAGAATAACTTGGTCATCAATTGAAAGACATGTCTTAATTAGGTCAAACAGTGTCTACGTGATCCTATCAAGAGGAACAGGAAGAAAATTAGCTCCACGAAGTCATGAGTCCTTCAGCATGAGGAATGTACAACAAAGTGGAGTTGTATGCTGGGCAAGTGTAGAAAAGAGGTGGCACACATGCTCGGGGCAAGTTAGTGTTGTAAAACATTTCATAAGTGATCTTGATCGTGCACTTTCATATTGCATGATATGTACTTGCATTTTCAAAGATTGATATGACGAAGGCATTTCATTCTGCCATCCAAACATCGTGTCATCCTTTGTTTACCCCATTTGAGCTTTAGTCTTATTTTCTTTCATACACCTCTTTTGGAATCAATATAGTCAGCAAAGCTCGAAAGAACAATATCGAGCAAAACAATAGTCAGAAAAGTTCAAAAAAAAAAAAGAGAAGAGAGAAAAAATGTGTCAAAAAAAAAAAGAAAAAAGAGTGTGAAGAAAAATAGAGTCAGAAAAATCCCCAAAAGAAAAAAAAAAGAAATCAGAATCAAGCAAAATAAGCTGCCAGAACTACGCATGACCTGATTCTCCTCTCTCGAGGGTGAGATACGTAGGCTGCCCTACTTAGGGCTCGGTCCAACCAAATAAACAATTTAGAGTCACCCAGTCAAAAGAAACTGGGGCATAAGTTAATCCTTATTGTTTGAGTCGATTCCAAAAGTTGTAAGTCCTAACCCACTTTAAGTGTCGTTTGGTCCTCATGCCATCCTTTCTTTCCAACCCTATCCAAAAGCCAAGTTACAACCAAAGAAAGACCTTCAGATCAATCTTTGAGGATGTTAAGGCTAAGTATGCAAGGGATATGATGATGCATTTGGGAACTACTTGTCTTCCTCAGCATAAGAAATCAAGAGAGAAATAGAATGAGAGAGTCTTATTGGTGAAAACCCTGACGGGCACCATAAGGCGATGGTAAGTTGAGAGAAATAAAAATGAGAGAGTCTTACTGGTGAAAATCCTCACGGGCACCATAAGGCGATAGTGAGCCGAGAGAAAATGAAAAAAAGCTTGTTGGAGAAAACCCTTCAAGGCGCCACTAGTCGAATGGGGTCATAAATGCAATTGACCTAAGAAAGAAACTCAGTTTCAAGGGCATTAACTCAACAACAATGGGTAGAAAGTTTGGATGAAAAGATCAAGCTGCTTAATCCAAAATGCATGGTATAATCATTAGTGTTGACTGTCATTTTTAGATGAATTTTTCGTTTCGTTGTTTTAAAAGGGGATATTCATTGTCTTTTCTTTCTTCTCTTTATTTTAATTTTTTCATTCTTAAGTCAGTTATCAAAACAAAAATTGTCATTTTTTTGTTGTTTCTTGTCTTTGAGTTAAGTCCGTGTCAAAACAAGTGAGAAAAGATTTCAAAACTGGCTACCAGCTTCTTTAATTGCACAAAGCAAGAAAAAAGCTAACCCATGAAAGAGACATGATTGTGAGCCCAAAAAAAAAAGGCATACAGGAAGTTTTGTCAACAGAGAAGTCGGGGAACTCATGGAAATACCAAGGTTAAAAGGGTTTATTTGAGAAACACGACAAAGCAGAAATACTGTGTTTGTTTCAGAGTCACTCTTCATAAGCTGAGTTTGAGTCAATGATACAACAAGTCATTGACATATGCTAATGGTTGGAAACAAAGCTAAATGTGACGGGGGCAGGAGCAATTTCCTCAAAAGCCAAAGCCACAAACTAGCCACCATGTTTTTAAACTCACAAGTTTTCTTTGTATGTAATAGGAATACATGTTGCATTCAGATCAAGGATTTCAGAGCCTAAACATCAAAGGCCGTAATTTCTTACCTCAACAAATGCAAGAGGCAAGGTTTCTGCACAAGTTTGGTAATCAAAACCATGGTAAAATTCATAATTCAAGATCTCTAGGAGACGCATTTCCTTGTTTTGGTAATTCAAGCAGCTTTGGTAAGGAGACGCACTTCATTGTTTTGATAATTCAAACAACATTGATAAGGAAACACACTTCCTTGATTGGGTAATTCGAATTTTGCTTCTTAGGTAACGCACTTCCTAACTTAAGTCTTGATTCCTAGAAGACGTACCTTTTAGTCGAGTCATTTCCCTTGATTCCTATAAGACGTACCTTTTAGTCGAGTCATCCCCTTTGATTCCTAGAAGACGTACCATTTAGTCGAGTCATTTTCCTTGATTCCTATAAGACGTACCTTTTAGTCGAGTCATCCCCTTTGATTCCTATAAGACGTACCTTTTAGTTGAGTCATCCCCTTTGATTCCTATAAGACGTACCTTTTAGTCGAGAAATTTCCCTTGATTCCTATAAGACGTACCTTTTAGTCGAGTCATCCCCTTTAATTCCTATAAGACGTACCTTTTATTCGAGTCATCCCCTTTGATTCCTATAAGACGTACCTTTTAGTCGAGTCATCCCCTTTGATTCCTATAAGACGTACCTTTTAGTTGAGTCATTTCCCTTGATTCCTATAAGACGTACCTTTTAGTCGAGTCATCCCCTTTGATTCCTATAATACGTACATTTTAGTCGAGTCATCCCCTTTGATTCCTATAAGACGTACCTTTTAGTCGAGTCATCCCCTTTGATTCCTATAAGACGTACCTTTTAGTCGAGTCATCCCCTTTGATTCCTATAAGACGTACCTTTTAGTCGAGTCATCCCCTTTGATTCCTATAAGACGTACCTTTTAGTTGAGTCATCCCCCTGGATTCCTATAAGACGTACCTTTTAGTTGAGTCATCCCCCTTGATTCCTAAAAGACGTACCTTTTAGTCGAGTCATTCCAATTAACTCATAGAAATTGCATTTATTTATTTGGGATAATTTTCTTTTCAGTTTTGATGTGATTTCAGGAGCATGCCCGAAGCACAAGGCAAATAAATGGAAAACCAAGCAACTAGGTGAAGAAATTGAAAGTTAAACAAATTGAAAAATAGCAAGTCAGGAGCCCGCCTGCAGAACAGGGTGAAGAAATTAAAAGCATAGCAACAAGTTGATAAAAATAGCAAGTCAGGAGCCCGCCTGCAGAACAGGGTGCAGAAGTTGAAAGCATGGCAATAAGTTGATGAAATAGCAAGTCAGGAACCCGCCTGGAGAACAGGGTGAAGAAATTGAAAGGCAAGCAACAAGTTAAAGAAATAGCAAGTCAGGAGCCCGCCTGAAGAATAGGGCGATGAAAGTCGAGTCAAGAACCAATAGAAGATGTATAGATAGGATTTTTGTAATTTCATTTATGTTTTAACTTGTAATTTTCATTTTTTTTATGTAATGACGGAGCCGCGGACCGGAACCTCGATGGAACCTCACTCGACTCTCCAACTCGGTATAGTCCATCTCCCTCCAAAAGTTGAGATACTTGTCACTCGATCCTCTCATAATGTGAGTAGGTGGGATGTCTTAAGTCAAGACCCGGTTGTCCTTCTTCCTTCTGTTTCTTTCTTTGAATAATGGTCGGGTCAAAATTTGGTCTCGCTGTCTACTTCTTTGTCTGAAAACACTTTGTGTTTACATTCAAAGGGGGCATGATGTAGACACCTAATTTTGTACCTCCCGAAGTCTAATTTTATTCATTTTTTGTTCACCTTACCATGTGTCCAACCCCATGTAATTATATCCCACAAAAATACAAAAATAAACAAAAAAAATACCTCTAACTAATTTATCTTATCCTAACAATCTACCCAATCAAAAGCTTCTACCTACCCTAACTACCCATATGATCCCCCCCTCATTTTTCTTGTCCACAAAGAAAGAATATATGGGGGACCCACCAAAATTCCCACATCATAACAAATCCATGCTCATTATAAAAGAAAAATTCTAAGAAGAAAAAAGGGGCTCATTCTTTGATCATCATCTTCTCCACAATAACAAGAATCACAAAATAATCTTCCTCACAAGAACAAAAAAAACAACGAAAAAAAAAAAAGTAACCGGTGAACAGTGACCGGTGAACAGTACCGGTGAACAGTGACGGCGTGAAAAGTGACGGTGAACGGGTCATTATTTGTCGAGTTGGATTGTTGGTGTTAAGGTTCGGCTCGAGGTTTCCGGGTGCGGACCCTCTTTATTCGAATAACATTGAGTTTGAAAGCTTCAAATTTAAGGTCCAATTCTTTCTTCTCTTTTATTTAATTCTTATGTGATTGTGATTGCGTGTGATTCGATACCGTGGTTTGTCTGTTGATGTGAACTGTTGGTGACATTTGGGTGTGTGATGTGCTAAGCATGATTGGTGAATTTTCGTTATTTTCGATAGGTGGATTGTGTATTGAAATGGGTTAATCACGTGGTTAAAAATGAATTAAGGTGGGGATTAAAAATGGAGGAAAATAAATATTGATTAATTTTGATGTATTGATAATGTTAAACACGATAGAATTGTGATATGTTGAACTTGGTAGACAAATGTAGGCCGGTTAGGCAAATTTAGGAATAACGATTTATTGGAGTGTTTGAATATGTGCGTGAATGGTACTTTCTACTTTATTGCACGAAAAGTTTAAATTGTACTCATTTGGCCGGGGAATGCCCCGAAGGATTTGTATTGATTTATCTGGGGAATGCCCTGAAGTAGCATGTACGCAAAGGAGGCTCGTGATCAAGGCCTGGAACGTCGGGTGGAGTTTAGTTTAGGATTATTTTAGAATAGAATAGGTTTTATATTTCAGCACCTCTTTTATTTTGGATTGTATAATTTTGACTGAACTTTATTTTTGTTTGTTTTGAATTTTGTGTGATTTATTTGTTTGCTTGTTTTGTGTGTTTATGTGGTTTGTACATTTGTAATGTCAAATTAGCCGATACGCTCCACCAAGCGACCGTGGTCGAACCACGGGATCGAGGGGTGCCTAACACCTTCCCCTCGATCAACAGAATTCCTTAGCCGGAATCTCTGTTCGTAAACCGGTTTAAAGAGTCAAATGGTTTCGAAAAGGATTTTCCAATGGTGACTTGGCACACCAGATTATGCCAAGTGGCGACTCTGATTTTGAATGTAAAAACAATCTTTTTTTGGAACCAATCTTCATTTTGTCACTTTAATAAAAAAACCTTTCAAACCTTAAAATACATATCTTTTCTTAGAGTCGAAAAAGGGGTGTGACAAACCTCCTCATATGTGCACTTACCCTCAATGAAAATCCTGACTTCGCCATTGAATACAACTGTCGTTATTATCATCTAACCATTTATACATACCAATAAAATAAAATAATTAAACTGAAGCTTAAAATTTCTTTTTTTTTTTAAAAAAAAAAAAAGAGGGTTGGTTCTCCAACGAAGCAAATGTTGAAAGTAGGATTGTATATAAGAGATTAGGCCAAGGTAATTTTGCAATGCCGATGAAAACTGTCAAGCAAAAATAAATAACTCTATTATAGTAGTAATGACCAATTAATACAATGAATTTAGTTGGAAATTGTCAGAAAGCAATTAGCAGGAACATAGTGACTGTTCGAAGGACAATGACATTCAAAGAATTCTAATAATTGACATAAACTAAATGTCAAAAAAATTAGAGAGTAATTAATATACTTAATTTTCTGTAAATTTTTTGAAGCATAAAATTAGAAAAATTATTTATGGGTTCATGTAATAAATGCAATAAATAAGAAGTTGGAAAACGTTTTAATGAAGAGTAACATCTTTTTGCATTTGAGCTGCTTTTTGGCTTCTCCATAATTTTCAGACTTTTAAAATTAGAAAAGAATCCAAAAAAATAACAAAAAAGATAAATAAAAATCCAGCCCTTAGACAGTGCCACATCAGCAATTCTAAAACTCTCCTTTATATATATATATATATATATATATATATATATATATATATATATATACTAGTTTAGGTGTACGTGCTTCACGCGTGTACCTTGTTTTAATAAGTTCAAGAGCTACACTAAATACTTTATTTATTTAGTTAATAAAAATAAATTCAATTATTAAATTCAATATCGTTGGAGGTGTAAAGATGGAGAATTTATTCAATTACTTATATAATATTTATAAATATCTAAAATACAAATAAGATAGGTGAAATATATTGACAATCCTTAAATTAGTGTTGATGTTTTTAGTGAGTTGATGTTAGTGCTTGATAATTCATAAAGTTTTGCAATTTAACTTGGTTGGGTTGTAGAAGTGATAAATTTGACCTGCAAATTTCATATCATTTCAATTCCTATTCTTGATCAAATAGTTTATATATTTTTTCTACCACATCAAATGCAGTCATACTCTTTATGCGCACTTCGTTTATAATTTCAAAATTTAATTCGTAACATGGATCCAGAGAAACAATAAAAATAGTGTCTCAATTAGTTTTACTATCGAGACAAATTTCTCACTCTTATTTAGAAAATAATCTCACGCTAATCAAACAATTAAGTAAATTCTATATGAATAGAGAGACAAATTAAAATTAGGCTAGAGTTTATTAAGTTGTTAATTTTCTTACAAAAAACTAAAAAAGAAATCAAATCAACTAAACTATACTATTACTTTTTCTTCATTATAATTTTTTAAAAAAATAAAAAAAAAAAGAGGAGAAGATGAAGAGAAACATATACCTTAAAGAATACTTGATGGATATATGTGGCTATAGAGAAGCCTTTGATATTACTCATCATCGCTAACATAAAGTCCAACAAATAATATTATCTTCGATCTATATCGTAAAATTTGTTCAGCTATCGAGTAGATCCCATTATACACCTCAATTTGAGAAAGATGTCCAAAATTGGGCATTAAGAGAAAAGATAGTCAAAACACAACAATGAAAAACAAATTGCAAGTTTTACAAAAACTAAGGATAATTATTTTTTGATAATAATTGAGGAAGACGTGAAAAGACGATATATTTTATTTTTAGAAAGAAAATAAAAGGAGAACTATTCGTATTAAATTTTCTATTCAAAGTTTTCAGATCTTACCTTCCATAAACAAAGATTGTAAAGAAACTTCTACTCATACATTTTAGTGATTTTAGAAGTTCTTAATTCACGTGAATCACGCACACCTCTTTCATACATTTTAGAAGTCCTTAAAATATTGTAAAAATAACAAAATAACATGTACAAAAAAGTAATAAATGACAATTTTGTATTATAAAAACTAATAAAAACAAAAATACTAATAATAATCTTTTGGGGAGAAAGTTAGATTATTCATGCCAAACAAAAAAAAAACTTCAATTGCAGGAAAATATCTTGATTAGAATAGTATGTCATTTTTTTCTTGGGTTGGCTCTTATTGTATCCAATTTTTTACTTTTGATATTTATATGTCTAATCTTTAACATAGTTTTGAAGAGAAAGTTATACTGTTCATGTCAAACAATAGCAAAAAACAATCAATTAAAGAAAAATATTTACACGGACTTATCATTGATACACAATAAATTGAAGTTTGTATAAATTAATTAAAATAATAAATTTTATACAAAGAAAATATACCTGAAAGAGTTGATCATTGCTAGAGAAAAAATATAATAACCTACAAAAAAATTATAAATAGACATAAGCTAAGATCGAAAAAGGAGAAAATAAAAGTGCAACTCTGTATACAACATTCAAAATCAAATAGGCAAAAAAGAAATAAAAATCTTTAGTTGAAAAAGAATAAAAGCAAAGAAGTGACCAACATGGGGTGTGGTGCAGTGGATGAGGCTGCTCCATCCTTAATCATAGGATGAGGGTTCGATTTTGGGTATGGAGAAAACTCTGTTGGGGCGCTGCCACGTTAATGGGCCCTGCAACGCGCGATCCGAATTAATCGGGGCTCCAATGCGTGCACCGAACACCTGATGAGAAACCAAAAAAAAAAAAGCAAACAAGTGAACATTTTTTTTTTTCAAAAGTTACGTAGTCATTTTATTTATATAAAAAAGTTATTTACTTTATGCTATCGGAATGAAAACAAATTGCATGTAAACCTAAAGTTTTAGAAAAATAAATAGCATGTAAAATCAATGTAACCTTTGATTTCTTTATTCAGTGGCAGGCAACATACTTATTTCATCTGATCTTCTGATTAAAGAAAATTCAATTGAAAAAAAACACAAGAAATTATCAAAACGAGATAATCTATTGTCAATTGTTGATTTTGTACACTTTATATATAATCTTTAAATTTAATAATTAAAAGAAACAAAAAAGACAAAAAAATATTAAAGAATACTGAAGCTAAACCTAGTTTTTTTCTACGGCAAAATCGTATCTAAAGTCTAAACCAAAATAAACAGTAATCCTACTCATTAAAAGAAACAAAAAAGACAAAAAATATTAAAGAATACAAGAGCTAAACCTAATTTTTTTTCTACGGCAAAATTGTATCTAAAGTCTAAACCAAAATAAACAGTAATATAGGGTAGAAACGTAGGAGTAATATATTGGGATTTTGGGGTTAAATTAGGATGGTGGATTTTGGGTAGAATCAGGATTAGTTGAGGCATTTATTATAGTCAATATTTGATATTATAATAAATAATAATTTGAGAAAAATAGTGAAAAGATGATTTTATCTAAAGTGGAGTCTTTCAATGAAGGGCAAAAATTTCGAATCAACTTTTTTAAGGATCTTCACAGTGGCAAGTGCCTCGTATGTGTAAATTTAATTATTTAAAAATTAGACGATTTTATCTATTGCGGAGGTTTTAATGAAGTGCAAAAAATTCAAATCACTTCTAAACAATATTTCTAAGACTTTTTACACTTTTAATATATTATAGATTATACATATAGAGATAGATAATGTAAACATAACATATATTTTATTATAAACACATATATTTTACCATCAGAAGTTTCAAGTGGTTAATATATAGATCGTCACTTTTGCATTTGTCATGCAGTACCTCTTTTCCTTGCTGCTAGAGCCTAAGAGAGACAGGGGCGGAGCTACAGCTTGCGAAGAGTGGTTAGATAAACACCCTTCACGGGAAATTTTTTCGGTTATATAGGTTAAATATAGATATATATGGTTATAGACATACTATAACCTTTGCACATTGTGTTCATCGACTTGGAGAAAGCTTATGACAAAGTCCCTAGGGAGGTTCTTTGGAGATGCTTAAAGGAAAGAAGGTCCCAATGGTGTACGTCAGAGCTATTAAGGGAATGTATGATGGAGGAAAGACTCGGGTAAGAACGGCGGGAGGGGACTCAGAATATTTTTCAGTCGAGACAGGGTTGCATCAGGGTTCGACTCTTAGCCCGTTCCTGTTGGCGTTGGTGATGGATGTGTTGACGCGACGTATTCAAGGGGAGGTGCCATGGTGTATGTTGTTTTCGGACGATGTAGTGTTGATTGACGAGATGCGAGGGGGTGTGAATGAAAAATTGGAGGTTTGGAGGCAAACCTTGGAGTCCAAGGGGTTCAGGTTGAGTAGGTCCAAGACGGAGTACATGGAATGCAAGTTTAGCGACTTGAGGCAGGAGGATGATGTGGTGGTGAGGCTGGATTCCCAGGATGTTTGTAAGAGAGATAATTTTAAGTATCTTGGGTCTATGATTCAAGGGAATAGCGAGATTGATGAGGATATCTCTAACCGTATTGGAGCATGTTGGATGGAGTGGAGGCTCACTTCGGGTGTGTTGTGTGATAAGAAGGTGCCACTTAAGCTTAAAGGAAAATTCTATAAAATAACAGTCCGTCCAGCTATGTTATATGGAACAGAGTGTTGGCCAGTCAAGAACTCCCACATTCAAAAATTGAAAGTGGCAAAAATGAGAATGTTGCGTTGGATGTGTGGACTTACTAGAGAGGATAGAGTTCAAAATGAGATAGTCCGGGAGAAGGTGGGAGTGGCTTCGATGGAGGACAAGATGCGGGAAGGAAGACTGAGATGGTTTGGGCATGTGATGAGGAGGGGCACAGATGCCCCAATTCGTAGGTGTGAGAGGCTAGCGTTGGATGGCTTTTGGAGGAGGAGAGGTAGGCCGAAGAAGTACTGGAGGGAAGTGATTAGACATGATATGGAGCAGCTACAACTAACTGAGGACATGGCCCTAGATAGAAAGATATGGAGGTCGCGGATAAGGGTAGAAGGCTAGGTCGCGTGCGTGGGTTGTAGCTAGTAGTAGAAGAGCTCATGTATAGCTGGGTTAGTAATCCCAGGACTGTGTCCATAGGTGGGGGTCGTACTTTCCGGATGCCATATTTCTTATCTCTTATTTCATATTGCGTTTATTTATCCTATTTTGTATTGCTCTGATTTCTATTTTATTTTTAGTATGTCTTATTCCTTTTATGTTATGCCACCCACCATGCTTAATGGTGCATTACACTCTTGCTTACTATTCTCTATCTTGATTCGGGGGTCTATCGGAAATAGCCTCTCTTCTTCTTTGGAGGTAGCGGTATAGACTGCGTACATTCTACCCTCCCCAGACCCTACTTTGTGGGAATACTCTGGGTTTGTTATTGTTGTTGTATGGTTATATACATACTGTTGAACACCCTTGACAAGCTAGAGATGCACAACCTACTGGTCAAGGGTGTGCAAATTTGCGTTGGCGATGCGGGTTCGATTCCCATCAGATGCAGTTGCTTTTATTCTCCTTTTAATTTGGAATAATTTTAAAGAAGGAAAAGATCTGGGCATGAAGCCCAATTTCCCAACTAATGTGAAAGCCCACGAAAGTTTTTATTCTCCTTTTTAATTTTAAAGAAGGAACGGATTTGGACATAAAGCCCAATTGCCAAACTAATGTGAAAGCATTGGCTATTGTTTGGCTGCTAAGCTGACTTTATTAAAAAAATAATTAAAAGATACTTTTTTTTAATTTAAAAAAGAAAAGGTCAAATTTAAATTATAAAGTTAAACCCGTACCTTTCCCTTCAGTTCATAACCCTTACACAGTTACACTTCTCTATTCCTTCACCACAAATTCACAATCTTCTCCACCTTATTGTTAAAAAAAATAAATTAAAATTTGGTGCTAAAGTCTTGAAGCTTCAAAGGGCTTTCATTATAATTTTTCTTCATCGACTATTGGAGTGTGAATTGTAAAAAGGTATTCTTCAATTCTTCTTATCTTTTAGTTTAATTTTTTTCTCCTTAAACTTGCTTTTGTGTATTCTTTTTGATTTTGAACTAAGTAATTTAATATTCTTGTTTTATCTAGTAGATAACTTGCTAGTTAATATTATTTGGGAGGATGGGATAATGTTTCAAGTATTCATAATTTTTTCATTTGTTGAAATTGAATAATAAGTGTGATGCGCTTGATTTTTATTTTAGTTTGAGGTTTCAATGAGCTTGGAGAAGTATTTTCATAAAGTTTTAAAAATAAGTTTAACGTCTCAAAATCAATCCCAATGAGATGAAGATGTTGATCAAATAGAAATACCATCTTAGTCTTCTCAGAGACAAAAATTTGATGTAAATGATCTAAAGGCTGATCCCGCTGAAAGACCTCAGATTTTGAGTTATCCTCCAAACATTCGTGATGAGATAAGAAGGACATACATTCTAAAACGTCCTTCCCAACCTCGAGATCATGAGTTTCGTCAAACAGATTTTTTTGGAACTCCATGTCGTTTTGTTTCTAAATGGTTTGATGAATATTTTGATTGGTTGGAATATACTGTAAGTGTAGATGCAGCTTATTGTTTGTCTTGTTATTTATTTCAAGGCGAAAGCATCCATCAAGGTGGTGGTAATACATTTTCGATGAAGGTATTTAGAAATTAGCACAGAAAAGATAGCTTTGCAACACACATTGGTCCTCCGAATAGCATTCATAATCAATCAAAAAGGAAGTGTGAAGATCTTATGAGGGAAGAATAATCTATTGAGGCTGCATTTTACAAGTTGGACAAGAAATGTAAGAATGAATATCGAGTTCGGTTAAATGCTTCAATCGATATGATCTGATTTCTTCTAAATCAAGGTTTAGCACTCCGCGGTCATGATGAAAGTGTATCACCCTTGAACAAAGGTAATTTTCTTGAAGCACTTTCTTGGGTTGCGGATAGATGTGATGACATTAAATCTTATGTGTTAGAAAAAGCTCCAAAAATAATAAAATAATTTCTCATGATATTCAAAAAGATATTGTGACTGCGTGTAAGATTGAAACAATCAAAGCTATAATAAAAGATTTAGATGGTGACTACTTTGCTTTGTGGGTTGATGAATCAAGAGACGTATCGCGCAAAGAGCAAATGGCTATTTGTTTACGATATGTTGATAAAAGGAGATTTGTGATGGAAACATTTATTGGACTTGTTCATGTTAAAGATACTAGTGTTTTATCTCTAAAGAAAGCAATTGTGGATGTACTTGCTCACCTTTCTTTAACTTTAGCTTATGTACGAGGTCAATGTTATGATGGGGCAAGCAATATGCCAGGTGAGTTCGGTGGTCTTAAAACATTAATTAGACAAGAAAGTAGATCGGTTCACTCGGTTCATTGTTTTGCTCATCAACTTCAATTGACTCTTGTTGCGGTTTCTAAAAGATGTGTTCAAGTAGGAGAACTTGTATTATTGACTTCAAATATTTTGAATGTGTTGGGGGCTTCCAACAAAACTATAGGCCTGGTGGATTAGATATAAATTTCCTTTAATTTTGTTTTATTTTTGGAGGGTGAAAATCGTTTTCATCCCTCAATTTTTCTTTAAAAATCAAACTCCCACCTTAATTTGAACAATCATTATACCCCCTCGCCCTTTTTTTTTATCCTATGCAATGTCCATTTTACTCTTGTAAGTTTAATTCTATATCTATATAATACCCTTTATAATCTATATAATATATTTATTTAATCTAGATATTTATAGCATTTTATTTAAATTTATTAACACTATAAACAAAATAATACTTTTTATGAATTTATCACAAAACTTAATGTTATTTTTTAAGATCGTTATTGCAATAATATATGTACTAAAGAGTTGTTTGCTGTGAGCACTACCAAAAAAAGTTATTTAGCCATGGTTACCAAAATCGTGGCTAAATTAAATAAAAAATAAAAGTTTTTCTACACTTTAAAAAATGTGGCTAAATAACCGTGGGTAAGATAGGCGGGTAAAAATATTTTTATTTTTCTCCCTTTATTTTTTTATTTATCCCAAAAATACAAAAGTCCCACTTTTACAGAATTTTCAACCAAAAAAAAACATTTTTTCCCCAAAATACTCTACGCTTGATTTCCCAAAATGCAAATTGCGTCTTTCTCTTGAGCGTTTCTGAATTGCAGCAACAGAGGTAATTTGGTGTGTTTTGTGAATTTTCTAGTTGTTATGAATGAGAATTTTGATGGGTTTTGATGAGTTTTCTTGTTGTCACGAATGGAAATTAGAGTTGGGTTTTATGAAATCTGTAATTTTGATGAGCTTTTGTTGGTGTCTCTGCCATCATTCATGAACTAGAATGGACTGTTGTCTGTCGCATACAATGTTATAAGTTGTTTCCCCATTTCTTTTTGTACATGATTACTGGTTTGGGATTCTTTTAAGAGCTTCGACAACAAAAAGTTGAAGAAAAAAAAACCACGGAGACAGTCCTAAAACATGCTAACAAACTCATTGGAATACTTGATACATCTATCCTAGGTCATCTTCACCAAATGTTACTGTGGTCAAATCTCAACTATAAAGAGACTAGTAACTAACCCAAGGATCCAAATCACTCCCGAAACTCTTGGGGCCGTGCAAACCATTGAGCAAAGTCACAAATTACCTTTCGGATCTAATGAAACAGTCAAAACTCAAGTCTGAGTCCGTTTACCATTATGTTGACTTGGTTAAACTTTCACTTCTCAAACTCCGATGATTTGATTTCCTTCATCGATGCGCATTCAATTACCTTGAGAATCATGTCACCCATCCCCTTAAGAAACTACAGTCTTAGTTGGTAGCAGTTCAGGATAGCTAAACGACTCATTGTCTGTATACGGCTGCATTGTATTCCTTCACCTTCAGTTTCCCTTCTATTGCACTAAAGCTATATTAGGAATGTTGGAATAGTAGTGGATATAGTAGTTAGATTTACTTGTATTTTAGATGGTGGTCTAAAAGCTGCAGATGTGTCCCTAGTTTATCAGTGATTACATTGAGACAGAAGTATTTAGCTTTGGCTTTTTCTCTGTCTACAAGCACCAAATTTGTGAGAAGAATTTACTGGTGCCTTTTTTTGGGCCTATTGAAGATTACATGCTTGATATGAACCAGGTGCCGTGTTTTGATATATTTCTTTTGTGGTTGTTTTGGTGAATTATGCTATGTGCGGAAAATTGCCCTTAGTCATTTGTCAGAAAATCACGTGATGCATATTTTTTGAAAAGGGGAATATGACCAAATTTTTCTAAGTTAGATGATTTTTATACTCATGGGTAAATTGTGAAGGGGCAGGACATTCAAACTTGAAATTGTCCGTATAGGTAACGTGCATTGTTGATATAATTCAAAAGATAGAAAGGGCATCATTTCTTCTGGTTAGCTGTTTGTGTATAAGATTTTTGGTTGCTTGTTGTCAATAAGCTTTTTACCTGTCTTTATTGAACTGTTGGGAATAGAAAGATCAGTAGGTGCAATTTTGAATCTTGTGTTGAACTGATGGGAAAAGAAAAATCAGTTGGTGCAACTTTGAATATTATCGCTGAGTGTGTTTTGTCTCAGTCTGTTTTAACTGAAACTTGATGATCTTGGAGATAATCTGACAACTGCGAAGCGTCAATTGTAATAATATGAAAATAAACATCTGATTGTATGACATTTGTCTTCTTTATCCCTTTTTGGTGCATTAGCATGTCATGACAGATATATGAATGCTTGTTCAGTGAATATATTCCATCTATTTTGAGATTCTATTTGATTTATGTCTTCTATGTTTATACTAGTCGAATCATGAAAATATAATGATTATATATAGTTTTGGGAGGGTAGAGTGTACACAGTCCAAGACAAAAGGCATTAGTGATATAAGTACAAGAAGCTAGAGATGGTAACAAAACAATAGATGTTAACAGAATAAAAGTACCACATACTACTACCATCGATCTACCCGATCAACAAACATCAACAAAATAACAAGAATTAAAAATTACTAGTATAGCACTACGACTACTAATACTGGTAACAAAACTCACTCCTACCTACTAGTATGATGTACGCGTAGAGCAAAACTTATCCCTTATTAGAAACTTGATATTGTTGTATATGGTGAAACAACAATATCTGATATAATTATTAACTTTTTCATTTTAACCTTAGTAGTAATTATTCTTGGAGACTATAAACAACTCAAACCTACTAATCAATGTTTCTAAGCATAACCAAAACAAGACCATCAGTCTCTCCAGAAGCTCACAACAGAGGTACAAATTGGTTATTCCTATTGCCACTTATGTACTTCTATATACCCAAAGGTCAAAAGAGAAAAAGTGCAATGCCAATAAGGTCCATTGAGGTAGACCAAAACACCAGCTAGTATGGCTAATATAGTGCATATAGTTGAGGCTATGGATGACCTTATTACTACTTCTTCCCAGTTGTAGATCTTTTTTCATAATGATAGCTATGTTGAAATGGTGGGTCCTCTTTACTTTTGGTTTCTTTTTTTTCTCTCTTTTCACTTGCAAGTTCTTATATTTTGATGTTGCAAATTTCACTTGGCAGGTAAAAGAAAGAAAAAGTATCGAAATGGTGACTACTGCTTACTGAAGCTAGTAGAAAATGTCAAACTTTTATTTGAATTGATATAGTAGAATAAATCTGTTCTTTTTATATTCTAAGAAAATATGAAGCAAAAATAAAAGAAGTCAACACATTCA
The DNA here is from genome assembly GCA_030864215.1 of Capsicum pubescens. Classification (NCBI taxonomy): domain Eukaryota; kingdom Viridiplantae; phylum Streptophyta; class Magnoliopsida; order Solanales; family Solanaceae; genus Capsicum; species Capsicum pubescens. Next base: position 267,319,428 of record CM061545.1, on the reverse strand, counting down.
TTGTTAGCGAACCTATGAGGACGGCAAACTGACAATCATAACATAACTTCCCAAGATTTGGATCAAGAAGAGGATCATGTTGTGAATGAGACTATGACAACTCCTACTCTCAGTTATGACAATTTAATTTCTTCCTTAAACTCTAATAAAGCTAGCTCAAAAGTGAAAGAGGCGCCGCTACTTGTCAAGATTAAAGGTTAGAAGTAATTTCATTTTACTCTTTATTTTTTTTGTTATTATTACTTTCGATTAAAGCTAATTTCTTGTTAAAATGGTCGATACTTCGACCGGAGAAATTACAACTCAAAAGATGCAAGTAGATCGAGTTTGGAACTTAGAAAAAAATAGAAAAGTCATGGAGGAACTCAATGGAGATGGATAAGGAAGTGATAATGGTTCAAACTTACTTGTGAGATTTCTTGACAGACTTTCTCAAAAGTCTGTATTTTGTTCTATATTTGTTGTGAGATGAGATAGAATGCCAAAAGAGAAAAAATAATTAATGTGGGAGCTTATTGCGGTAACTACCTAACTTTATTGTCATTCAGTTAGTTTATTTTTTTTGTTGATATATATTGATTTATGAATACAACCAAATTTGAAGGAGCATTTCGAGTTTGATTATGAAGCTGGAGTTGATTGGGTGATGCAATCTTTACGCGATAGGTGGAGGTCCTTCAAATATTAAGCTACGAAATAACTTCTATCCCCTTTTTTACGTACTCCAAAATATTATGTTTTAGCGCGAAAGAGTTTTATTATTTAAGTGACAAGAAATGAAAATTTGTTTCGGAAAAGAATTATTTGCATTTTTTATTCAGAGTCGCCACTTGGCATAATCCGGTGTGCCAAGTCACCTTTGAAAAATCCTTTTTAAAACCATTTGACTCTTAAACCGGTGTGCGAACAAAGATTTCAACTAAGGAATTCTGTTGACCGAGGGGAAGGTGTTAAGCACCCCTCTATCCCGTGGTTCGACCACGGTCGCTTGGTGGAGTGTATCGACTATTTTGGCATTATGAGATGTATAAACCACATAAAAGAGCACAAAATAATCAAACAATAAACAAAACAAAACAGTCCAAAAATGTAAAAGTCCAGTCCAATTATACAGTCCGAAAAATAGAAAAAATACAAAAATATAAATCCTAGTCTAAACTAAATCTAGACTAAGCTCCAATGCCTTACCCGACGCCGCGGGCCTTCATCATGATTATTTTCCGCCAACATGATACGTCGGGGCATTTTCCGGTGAAATCAATACAAATTCTTCGGGGCATTCCCCGGATAAATTATACAATTGATTCAAAAAGTGATAAAATCAAATCATTCAATCAAATTTCAACCATTCAATCAACCCACAATCTCTAGATTTGCCTACCCGACCTACGTTTTGCCTATTCCGATCGATGTATCGTGTTACTACCAAAATCAAATTAACGTTCCTTTCAAGTTATACGAACAATGAAATCAAACTAACCTAAATCGCCAATTATGTCAAGTTTTCAATTCTCACCCACAAACCTATTTTTAACCACAATAATTACGACATGCTTCGATTATTAAAATCACGTCTCAAAATCCGTAACCAACATCAAACACAACACAAATAACGAAGATTCACACAACAAATAAACCATCCACACCCACAACATCACGAAAAATAAATTAAAGATTCGGTTAGAAGAAATGGACCTCGATGAAATTGATCCTTGTCGATAATAAAGAAATCCGAAGACCAAAATACTCGACCGGAGAACCTCACAACGAGCGAACCAAACTCGATATTTAATTCACCTGGACAGATCGGAAAACTACGACAAAACCCTCACGATGAATAATCCACAAATCCGAATAAACGAGACTGAATTTGTAAAAATCGAGAAGACCCGTACACGAAATTAGTGACGGAGTGACGGGAAATGGGTCGGATGTTGACGCCTGTCGTCGGCGTCACTGTTTCCGGTGACTGCCGCCGACGGAGAAGGAGATCGGAGCAGCGGAGCTGGTCGGATGTTGACGCCTGTCGTCGGCGTCAATGTTTCCGGTGACTGCCGTCGACGAAGAAGGAGATCGGAGCAGCGGTGACAGCTATGGCCGCTCCGTCGGTTGTCACTGATGCTGGTGGCTGATGGCGCGGCAGATCTAGAAGGAGGGGAATGAAGGCGGTGCCGGCGCTAGTTCGCTGGTCGGTGGTTTGACTGCGTTGTCGCCGGCGAGGGAGAACTCGCGGATGCCGATCTCCTTTTTTTTTTTTTTTAGAGTGAGGGAGCTCGGCGGCGCCGGCGGCGGCGCTATTGTCGCCGGCGAAGAGAGGGTGAAAGCTTAGAGAGAAGATGGAGCTGATCCTTTTTTCTATATGCTCAGGTCCTTTTTTTTTGTTACTGTTCCCCTTTATTTTGTGTGTATCTGTGTATATATATTGTCTTTTGGGTATTGGGGTAGGGTAGGTGGGGTAGGGTATAGGGTGGTGTGATTTATTTTGATTGGGTAGGTTGTTAGGATAAGATTTGTTATTTTATTATTTATTTATTTTTTGTATTTTGTGCGGATATAATAATATGGGTGATGGCACGCGGTAGGATAAAAATTACAATGGGTAAAAACAACATCGGGGAGGGACGAAATTAGGTGTCTACACTTAGATCAAAGTATCTTTATCCTATGAAGCAAATTGTTGAATTTACTTTTGATTATGCATTTATACTTTTATTTATTTATAGGGTGGAAGGATGTTGAGATAAGGGGATAGTACACCTTTTCCTAATTTCGTACAATTTACACTTTCCTTTTCTTCTTCTTCTTTATATGTGATTTCAAGAATGCTTTTGCAGGCTTGAAGGAAACATTTTTTAATAAGTTGACATTTATGAATTCAATGGAAAATTGAGCTAAAATTTGCTTTACTTTTTACCTTTATTATATAGATTATTAGTTTACACTACCAGATTTTTAAAAGAATGTTCACATAAAAGTTTTTCTTGAAAATATGAAATTTACAATTATAAAAATTCTATAACCTATTATAACATATAGAAATAACTTGATGGTTAAAAATTTCTTGCATCAATATATATAAAAATTAAACTCAGAAAGTTTCTGATGTCACTGGTCATCCTTTAACGGGATGACCAAATATGTCATACATAAAATAAAGAGACTCAAACAACAGATACAAGAAAAAATTCTTGTAATTTATTGATCCAACGAAGCTATAAAATGCTACGTAAGTATAGAGATCATAAAAATCTCTATAAGGTACGTAGCTTATTCATCTATAATTTTCTTATTTGACTATAAAACTCCTTAGTCAAAATAATTAGTAAGGGCGTTGACCAATGTAATTGCCTCGAGGATCATAGCTGCAAATAACGAACCACCAGCCATTGGTACACTGAACCCTAGCACAACCAACTCGAATCGAATTACGCCAGATCACCTGAGTATAATGCCCACATTGTTGTCCAGTAGCACAAGTGTTACTAGCGTAGTCGTAGTATTGCTTCTCATTCACCCACAAGTTAACAGCAGCAGCACCGGTGAAAGAACCACTTCCCTTAGCAATATTTTCGCCATAAGGGCCATTAGAGTGGACTAGATTGCAATCACCAATCCTTTGATTGGCATAATTTTGTGCATAAGTTTCAAGAGTGGTGTTCCATGTTATTGCACTAACACCAACTTCAGATCGAGCTGAATTATGAATGTTGAGGTAGTCTGTTTGGGAGTTTTGGGCATGTGAAGGATAAACTAGGGCCAAGATTATGAAACAAATTAGAAGAGTCAAAAAACAAGGTTTAGATAGTGCCATGTTTGTTTTTACCAATATTTTTCTTGAAGAGGTGATAAGAAGGAATTGGATGTGTTGGATACTTGGATATGTTGGATATTTAATTTATAGGTGAAAATGATGAGTATTTTGCATCGTAAAATTAGGAATTGCATGTGGAAAGTGAAAAGAAGTTTAGCGTTTTAAAGCTACTTCTATACATCTCCCTTAAAGCTTTAACCTTAAGATATTCAAATAGTACTATTTCACTAAGAATTTAAATTATACACACAAACAATGTAAAAGTTTTACATACTATATTAATGCAATTACATGCCATTTACCATGTTTTGCTGGTAATTATCAATTCATTATAATTTGCTATAAAACTGTTCCTTATAGTTTACTACAAATTTCTAATAACTTGATCGTATTTTTAAGACAGTGAATGTATACTATCTAGCTAAACTCTAAACTCATACTAATTAAAAGGAATACAATATTATATAATGCAACTAGATATATAGCTAGGGGCCCATGCATGCATGTTGAGATAATTAATTATTTCGATATTATAACGCCTTTACTAAAAGAAGTAATCACGTATTGCTTAAGTTTAGCTTTCTGTAGACAAATAAATTTGAATTGGCCTCTACTCGATTAACTACAACGATCGACGTATCATACGTCTTGTCTTGTTTTTACTTTTTATATTATATATAATTATACAAATGTGTTATCCACTAGCAAAGCAAATTAATTAAATATTTTACTTTGTTTCTTCTTTGATATTATCCCATCACATTTTCAATTTCATAGATCATGCATGTCGTCGGTCCTTATTTAATTAATGATTCATCTTAATTATCATGTCACGGAATATAACATGATAAAGTACAAACTGTAAAGACGAAGATGAAGGGGGGAATTATACTGTATATATAGTATATACGTAAAAGAAATTTTTTCAAGTATATACTACATAACTTATTGTTGAATCTCCTTTATACAAAAAAAAAAACTTCTTATGAATCCTGTTAGAATTTTTAACTCGGTTATCAGCTAGTTCGTGGAATAACGCTGTCACAATATAGACGGACACACAAGTCATTGTGGGCTTGTAGTATAGATTTTTTTTAGAAAGAAAAAAAATTGAAGTTTCTTTTTTTAAAAAAAAAATTCCAGTGACTCTGGGAGTGTTGTATTTCATTCCAAAGGTTTAAATTACAACACAAGGATTGAGACTATCCGACAAAAAAGAATGAGCTTTCAGAGAAAACAACTTAATTGCTCATTCTAAAACTACACTACAGGTAAGCCCTAACTAATAAAAAAATTAGCTTTTTGATCTAATGGAAAGGACTTGTAGTAAAGTGATAAGTATTATTTCATATGTTACGATCGATCGCCAGATTATTTTTATTTCTTCCTTTGTGGTTACTAAATTACTAAAGGTACAAAGGTCAAAACAAACTTATCCACAAAGTTCAGCTTGTCAAACTTTAGTTGTTAGTATAAGTTAATAATAACCTGCCTATTTCTCATTACAAAATGCTAACTAATTTTATAAAACAAAGTAAAAAACAGCCATAAGTAGATAAACTTATAGATACAGTATTTCCTCCGGCTATACTAATTGTCAAGGTTATTAAAAACATCTGTCCCAAAACACTACTTGTCATTTTATAATTATGATGAAATTTATTTATTTTAATTATTCCATTTTGCCCCTTATACTAAGCGTTCTTGAAAATAATCAATATTGATTACATATCGTATAGAACTTATAAATTTGAAGATATATAGACTTCCTCTGTTTGTCTTTACTTGTGGACAGAGGGAGTAGTATCCAATTTATTGTTCAAATACCATTAAAATTTGCTTAGATTGTTCTTAAAGTATATATTTATTTAAGAGAGACAGGGATGAATTGTAAACAACACGAGTCCCTTCGTCCATCTTTATTTGTCTACTTTTTTATTGGCACAGAGATTAAGAAACAGTAAATGATAAAAATAATTATACCATATTAATTTTTTAATATAATAAACTTAATACTTTGAAAAATGCATTAGATAATGAACCGTATTTAATGCATGAAAAGATTTTCACTCAATTATATTCAGAGCTTTTGATGTTGGGTTCGAAATCGAGAGGACGTCATGCGGAAGCTATTAGTTGCAAACTATGAGACGATAAATAAGATGACAACGAAAAACAATAATAAAAATATAATTTTATTATATGATTTGGCCAATTGGCCTACATATAAAACTTAATATTAAAAACATAAAACTAATAAGAGGAAAAATCTCCCCCTAAACGAAATCTTAAGAAACTACATTGTGGATGCTATTGTGTTATGGTATGAGAATGGGTCTTCTATTTATAGATGTCAAAAATCTTTCCTCCAAGAAAGAGGTTAGCCAAATATGGAAAAGAATTTTACTTTTTCTTTCAGGAAAAGTAAAAGTAATTATGGTAACTTTTATTTTCCTTCTAAGAAAAAGTAAAACTTAAATATAGTAAGAAAATCAGGACAAAAACCCTAACATTTGCCTCAATATATACAAGATGCTATACATGGTATAGTTGAACACAAACTCTCTAAGAGATAAACTATACAATTCTAATCAAATATAAATACATACTATGTGACTATTATGGTTTCCTAACATGCCCCCGCAAGCTGAGCAGTGGCTGGGCAACTGCAAGCTTGGAACGCAAGAGATGGAACCGACGGGAAGGAAGGCTCTAGGTGAAGATGTCTGTTAACTGATCCAAGGAACTGATGTAGCGAACGTTCAAGTCCTTTGAGGCCACTTTCTCTCGAACAAAATGAAAATCTAACTCAATATGTTTGGTTCGCGCATGAAAAATAGGATTGGCAGTGAGGTAGGTAGCGGATAGATTATCATACCATAGTATGGGAGCTTGGGGAAGAGGGACACGCAGATCTTGAAGAAGATGTTGCAGCCAGGTAACTTCGGTAGTAGCCGCAGCTAAGGCCCTATATTCAGCTTTGGTACTAGATTGTGCAACCACTCGCTGCTTCTTTGAGCTCCATGACACTAAATTGTGTCCAAGAAATAGACAATAACCATTGGTAGACGGTCGATCATCTGGGCAACCAGCCCAGTCCGCATCTGTGTAGGCCTGAAGTGGTAAGGAGCTAGCGGAATGCAAATGCAAGCCGAGGTTTATAGTTGTCTTTAAATAGCGCAACAAACGTTTCATAGCAGTGAAATGAGACTCCATAGGATTATGCATGAATTGACATAATTTGTTGACAGTGAATGACACATCAGGACGCGTGATGGTTATATATTGAAGAGCTCCTATCAAGATGCGATACAATGATGGATCCGAAAATGGTGAACTCCCATGTTGAGACAATTGAAGTCCTGTGGCCATAGGTGTACTAATTGGCTTTGCACCATCCATATTGGCACGAGCAAGGAGTTCTCATATATATTGTGATTGAGTAAGGGTCAATCCAGTGGGCTGATAATGGACCTCAACACCAAGAAAGTAGTGTAGCTTACCAAGATCTTTTACAGCAAAAGCATTAGACAATTGAAGAACAAGGCTTGCAATGAACTCATTAGAGCTTCCTGAAACAATGAGATCATCCACATACACCAAGATAATAGTAATATGGCCATCAAAATTGAGTATAAACAGAGAAGTATCAGATTTGGAAGGTATAAAATTGAGTTCAAGCAATTTTGAGCTAAGCTTCTCAAACATGCCCGAGGTGCTTGTTTAAGGCCATAAAGGGCTTTATGAAGCTTGCACACACGGTTGGGATATCTTGGATCAGTAAATTCAGGGGGTTGAGACATGTATACCTCTTCATGTAATTGCCCGTGAAGAAATGCATTTTTGACGTTGAGCTGCTGTAAAGACCACCCTTTGGATAGAGCTAAAGACAAAACCACTCGGATTGTTGTAGGCTTTACCACGGGACTGAATGTTTCATGATAGTCCACTCCAGCCTCTTGGCTAAATCCCTTTGCCACTAAACGAGCCTAGTAACGCTCAATGGAGCCACTAGGATTGAGTTTTAACTTAAAAATTCATTTGCATCCCACAACATTCTTTGCCGTGAAGGAAGGAGCATGGGACCAAGTACTGTTTTTCAAGAGGGCGTTGTACTCTTCTTGCATAGATTTTAGCCATTTTGGATCCTTGATAGCTTGGGTAAAAAGATTGGTTTAGGTGGAAGGGTAGATGGAGACAAAGGATATTTTTTGGCAATGTAAGCTTGGGGAAGTTGTGATTTGTTTTTACTCCTGGTGATCATAGGATGAGGTACAAAGGATGTGGTCCGAGCAACCGGTTGTTGAGAATTAGGAGCAACGGTAAGTGTATCAATAGGTACTGGAAGATCAACAATAAGGTTAATAGCAGGGATGAAAGCCGAAGACAAATTGGATGGGACCAAAAAACACATCGGTGAGCTTGACGATGGACTTGGTGAAGAACGATTTGACGAGTTTAACGATGGAATTGGCGAGACAACATCTGCTATAGAACTATTATTGGCAGAAGTGATAGGCGAAGTGGAGTTACAAGGAGCAATGATGGGTAACGAGGTCATGACAGTAGAGTCAGAAGTCGGTGCTCTATTTGAAGTCCAAGATAAACTAATAAAAGGAAATTGTAACTCGTTAAAAACCGCATGCCAAGAGATATATATTCGGACACTAGGGACATGTAAACACTGATATCCTTGATGATTTCCACTGTACCCCAAGAAAATACACTTTAAGGATCGGAAGGCTAGTTTGTGAGAATTATAGGGACGAAGGAATGGGAAACACGCGTAGCCAAAAGTTTTCAGAAAATGGTAATCAGGAATTTGTTTGAACAACTTCTCATAAGGTGAAACATTATTGAGCGAGGGTGTTGGGATACGATTTATAGTGTAAACGGCAGTAGCAAAAGCATGATCCCAAAGGGTTAGAGGAAGGGACACATGTGCGAGAAATGTTAAACCCATTTCAACAATATGACGATGTTTTCTTTTGGCAGCACCATTTTGTTCATGGGTATGGGGACAAGATAAGTGATGAACGATCCCCTCTTGAGCAAAAAAGTTGGATAATTTCCTATATTCACCACCCCAATCAGATTGTACCACTTTTATATGGCGCTCAAAGAACTTCTCGACTTGAGTTTTAAACCATAAAAATATTGTATAAACTTCATTTTTGGAACTCATAGGAAATAGCCATGTAAATTTGCTAAAGTCATCAATAAAAGAAACATAATAACGGTATTTATTACTAGCTGTATACACGTGATTTTTGATCCTCCTCGGATTCTAACTTATTTTTTTCGATATTTATATTTATATCTAATATAATATTATTTAAATTCTTATTTTTATTTTAATAAATATTTAGTTACGAAGTAAATAACTAAATTTTTGAGATATTTTATTTTTGTTTTATTTTATTCTAATTTTAAAAAAAATATTTATATATATATATATATATATATATATATATTTCTTGTTAAATTTTAAATAAAATAAGTAATTTTAATATTGTCTTAATTATATTTATTTAAGGTTATTTATAATTTTTATTATATTTTCTTAAAATATAAATCAATTAGTTATATTCATATCTATTATTATTATTTTATTTTTATTTTATTTTATTTATTTATTATTTATCTTTATTTATTATTAAAAAAATATTTCAAAATTTGAATTTTTCTCTTCCCTTATCTGATAGTTTTAACCATTCCCCCTAAAAAATTAACCGTTCCCCCTAAAATTTCCTCTACTTATAGGACTCTCACTCCTCTAAGACAGAATACGGATTACACTATTCTGCCTAGACATTGAACCAAATAAAAAAAAAGACAAAGGAAAATATCAACAGTGAAAGACATCAGATAACAAAGAGAGAAAAAGAAAAAGCATTGAAGTTGAAGTTCCGTTCGAATTTTTGGTGACAGTGTTCGAGTTTCTATTTTAATTTATCAACAGGTTCTTATCCCATTTTGTACTATTATTTAATAAATTTATTCAATATGCAAAAGTTGATTATTTATGTGAATTCATTATCTTGAATTATAATGTACACTTTTTATCCAAATATGTTTGCTGCGTAAAATAATGAATCAAAAGGTATATTAGAGTTAAAATTTTATAAAGTGGATATTTTAAAAGAAATGAGAAGGATTATGAATATGTTTGTACTGATATGCATGTATATATCTACACGATAACACACTGACCGAAAAACGAGCCCAGACACAGATGAAACACACATATAATTTGGACAAACAGTAAAACAGAGGAGAAAATAACAGTTTAAGATAAGTTTTCCGATGAATAATTCACCGGAATTGTCGGTCTCCTCCGATGAACATCACTATGAAGCGGACACCCATCGCCATAAAATCTCAAAATCCGTCGACCAGATCCAACAGGCGGCATGACCAACGGTCGACAGTCATCATCCGCCGAAGTCCGACCAGCCCTGTTGTTGCTCCGTCCGACTGGAATAGCCACTAGTCAATATTGGCTGCCGCCGGCACCACCCTCTTTCCCTTTCCCCACGCCGGCGCCTCTCGTTCTTCTTCCTCTTTCCCCATCGTCGACCAACCACCATGGCTGAGAAAGTGGTGCAACCCACTTACCTCTCCCTCGAAGTCGCCAGCCATTATTATCTCTCTCAGATCCGACCAATTTTTCATCGAATTCGCGCCACCGGCCGGCGAACCCAGCACAGTCGCACCTCCCCGCCGCAAATCAACAATTGGCGATCCAAAAATCATTCCCCTTCACGCCAATTTTAACGCCACTGCTTCACTGTCGATGATCAGTCGCCGTCTCTCCGTTCAGTCGCTGTTTCCCGTTGATTAGCGTTGCTCTTTATCTTTTCTGTTGCCATAGATGATAAAGGTTAGAGAGAGAGAAATTGAATACTGAATGTGTATGTGGGAAAAAGAGATTTTTATATTTCTTTTTTATTATTGTTTCCTTTTTGAATAAATACCCAAGCCTCTTTATTTGAATATAATATAAAATTATTTTTATTTAATAATTAATAAAAAATGAAGCATGAATAAATTTGATACTAATAAAATTTATTATTATTTATAGTTTTGCTTGGAGTGGGGTATCATATATTTCAAGTTATTTATTTATTTATTTATTTATTTATTTATTTATTTATCTATTTTCGGAATTTATGTTCGAATTATATATTTCGGAGATTTTCATGTTTGATTTGTCTATAATATATGATTTGAGTTTATTTAATTTAAAGATATTAAATTTTAGAGATAATATTAAATTTAACATAATATAGATAAATTTGTGTATTTTAATTATTTTATTATTTTCATTAATAGAACTTAATAATTATTTATTGATTTAATTAATTGTGTTAAATGAATTTTGCTTTAGTTTATTATTAAGATTTTGGGGACATTTTAAATATTCGCCTGAATTAAAGAATGCGGCGTACGTATCTTTTCGAGACATTTAAAAATTCACGGATGCAATAATGAACCTTGATAAATATTTTATTAAAAATTAATTTTTATCCATTTATTTAATATAAGATATATAGACAGATTTTAGATATTAAAAATGAGCGAATTCAGGCTTGCAAACATAGTTTATCCAAAATAGTTAAAGATAAGATAAGTCAATAAAAGCGACCGTACTAGAACCACGGGACTCGAGGGGTGCCTCACACCTTCCTCTCGGTCAACAGAATGTCTTACCTGGTCTTCTGTTTCCGCAGACCATAACAAAGAGTCATTTCCTTTTGATTAGGGATTCAAAAAGGTGACTTGGAACACCATAACTCAATTCCAAGTGGCAACTCTGTAAATAAAATAATTCATATTCAATATCGTCACTTTAATTGGAAAAACCCTTCGGCCTCGATCCCTTCGGGCGAAAAAGGGGTGTGACACTAGCCAATTGTGGAGCAGGACCCCATACATCACTGTAGATCAAATCAAGGGGAAAACTAGCACTAGAACTAGAATTAGAAAATGACAATTTGTGACTCTTGCCATATTGGCAAGAAGAACAAACACTAAACTGAGGACTCAATTTGACCGGTAAAGAAAGAATCCTAATAATACTATTGACTGCTCATAGAGACGAGTGACCTAAACGACTATGCCATAGATCAAAAGATGACTTGGAGACATGGAAAGCCTGTGATTTATTTGAGGAAGAAGGCTAGCCGAGTAACTGGGTTGCAAGGAGATGATAAAGGCCATTCTCAAGAGTTCCGCACAGTAGTACTTTCCCCGTTGCCCGATCCTTCACAAGACAAAAACGAGGGTGAAACTCAAATATAACATCATTATTAGAAGTGAACTTTGCTACGCTAAGCAAATTCTTGGTAATTTTAGGCACCAATAATACAGTAGATAAATGTAAAGGTTGACTAACTGTAGGTAAGATAGCATTACCAAAGTGAGAAATTGTCAAACCTGTGCCATTACCAATATGAATTTGATAGTTTCCCATATACTCACCTCGTACCGCCATATTCTGCATATCGTTATTTAAATGATGAGTAGCCCTAGAATTTGGATACCAATTTGAGTCTCCAACCATAGAAGATTGTGCAATGAGAGCATCCATGTGCAATTTGGAAGGAGCTTGATAGGCATGGTCAAAACGATGGTAGCAAACCAAGGCGGAGTGACCAAATTTATGGCAAACTTGAAATTGATTTTGGTTGGATGAGTTGGCGTTGCGACCTCGACCTCGACCTCGTCCTCATCCTCGTCCAGATCTGCCACCATAAACCTAATTGTTATTGACATTAGTAGGCTGCTAAAAGGAGTTATCATTCTTAGTATTGTTGGATTGTCTAGTAGACAAGTTGGTTTGGCTTAATCCTTGTTCTGTACTTATCATTTGCTCCAAACAATACTCTTGACTTTAAAGCAAGCCATGAAGATCGGCTAATGAAATTAACTCGGCCCTAGTAGTGACCGAGACAACCACATCATCATATTCTTGTCCAAGTTATCCAAGAATATATAAGACAAGATCATCATCAGTGACCGAGTGTGCCGCAACCGCGAGATTATCGGCACAAGTCTTCATTTTTTGAAGATATTCTACCATGGATTAGTTTCCTTTCTTTGTGGTTTGTAATTGCAACCTTAGTTGCATTATCCTAGCCTTGGATTGCGATGCAAACATCGTCTCAAGTGCTTTCCAAACTGCCTGAGATGTTGTACAGCCGACTACTTGGGCTAAAATCCCTTCGGTGAGGGCTTAGAGAAACCAACTCAATAAAATTTGGTCTTGTTTGATCCATAAACTGTATGTTGGGTTGATAACCCCGTCAGTTGTGGTTGCTTCAAATGAGCTATTTGGAGTGAACTTTGGAGGGCACTTGTGCGTACCATCCACATATCCCTCGAGTTCGTTACCCCTTAGAACTGGGAGAATTTGTGATTTCCACACAATATAGTTATGACAGTCTAATTTGAGAAGATGAGACTGATTAACGTTGGTTGCGAGCGACGAAAAATTCTGGGAAGGGGTTTGTGAGGTGATACTGGTAATTGAGGGAAGTGCCATTGTGGGACGTGAGTCTTCGCAAGGCTTTGATACCATTAAAAGATTTTCACTCAATTATATTCAGAGAGGGCTTTTGCCTCAATACATACAAGATGCTATACATGGTATAGTTGAACACAAACTCTCTAAGAGATAAACTATACAATTCTAATCAAATATAAATACATAATATGTGACTATTATGGTGTCCTAACAATGCAAAGGGTAAAATGGTTAAAAATAGGCAATCGGTTTGTTCTCTAGTTTAACGTACATCTCAATATTTATAAAAATATTTTCTTAATAGAGTATTATTTTAGGAGTATTTTTCTAATTGAACAGTAGAAAGGAAAATATTAATTAATTCTTTTACCATGTATTTTAGGAGTCTCATATAATTTAGAAAGTCTAGTAGAAAGGAAAATATTAATTAATTATCCTACCATATATTTTAGGAGTCCCCATATATTTTAGAAAATCTAGTTAATATAATAAAAAATAATTAAATAATAAATTAAAAAAAATAGTGAAAAGACAATTTTGTCTAAAGGAGAGTCTTTTAATGAAGGGCAAAAAGTTCAAATCACTTTTCTAAGGGTCTTCACACTTTTAATATATTATTATTATTATAGATTATAGATTATAGATATAGATAATATAATATTATAATATTATAATATAATTATATATATGTATGTGTCCTATCTATTAGGTGGGTCAGTCAGGGGATCAATTACCCACCAACGCAGTTAGCTCATCGCATCGGACTTATCTAGTGTAAATGTGCTCTTTATATTTCCTGTGTGATTTGAAAGTTATTGTACAAGACTGCGTTTACACCGTGCACACCCAAAAAGTAGGAATAGCGGTCCAAAAAATATTATATCATATCAAGATAGAACACTTAGAAATGTATATAAAACAATTAACAAAAATAGGCTTGTGAATTAGTACAATGGTCGAAATTAGCTATTTAACTTGCACACATTATCTTAGTGTACGTAAAAATAATTTTAATTTATCGGAGTATTTAACATGTTCAGATGTTGTAGCAGATTTTCGTGATTATATTAATTTATTTGTTGTTATGAATTATTTCTTGATGACTTAATTAATAGTGTTGTAAAAAAACATTATATTGTCCGTATATAGATTTAAACTAGATAAGACAACCCACACCCCATAGTGCCAACAGTTGTAAAATAGGAGCATGAATAAAATAAAGGAGACAAAATACTCATATATAAAGTGATTGCATCAAATAAAACAACACGCAAGGGTCCATATGAATATCAATTTAGACAACATATTTCCCCTAGATTAACCAGTCACTAGATCTACACCATTGGATAATTATCCAACTGAGCTATTAAGATAACATCCAACATATATAGCATATAGTACTGGGTTTTATTTTCATTAACACGTGAATTAAGCATTATTCATGATTTTATTTACTCTTAGACATCACTGGGAAGTTTCAACTTGGAATCGAAGGCCAGTTGTTGTTCTTCAAGATCACCATAGGGACGTTTTCCTCTTCAGTTACCTGGTGGATCATAATTGTAAATTATAAAATACCACCCGTTGTTGCAACGCACCCTAGCACAACCAAGACGTACCGAGTTTTGCCAAACAACCTGAGCAGTATAGAGAGAGGAAGAGAGATCTTCACTTGGTATTTATTGACTTGGAAAAGGCGTATGACAAGGTCCCTAGGGAGGTTCTGTGGAGATGCTTAGAGGCTAGAGGGTTCCCTGTGGCGTACATCAGAGCGATTAAGGACATGTATAAGGGGGCGAAGACTCGGGTAAGGACAGTGGGAGGAGATTTCAAGCATTTACCGGTCTTGACTGGGTTGCACCAGGAATCGACTCTTAGTCCATTTCTTTTTGCCGTAGTGATGGATGTGTTGACGAGGAGCATACAAGGCGAGGTGCCTTGGTGTATGTTTTTTACGGATGATGTAGTTTTGATTGATGAGTCGCGATAAGGTATTAATGACAAGCTAGAGGTTTGGCGACAAATCCTAAAGTCTAAAAGTTTTCAGTTGAGTAGGACTAAGACGGAGTGCTTGGAGTGCAAGTTTTGTGACTCGAGGCAAAATGAGGGGGTGGTAGTGAAGTTTGATTCCTAGGCGGTTTGCAAGAGGGATATTTTTAAGTATCTTGGGTCTACGATTCAGGGGAATGGAGAGATAGATTAGGATGTCTCTCACCGTATTGGGACAGGTTGGATGAAATGGAGGCTTACTTCAGGAATTTTATGCGATAAGAAGGTGCCCCCAAGCTGAAAGGAAGATTCTATAGATTTGCAGTCCGGCCAGCTATGTTATATGGAGCGGAGTATTGGCCGATTAAGAATTCTCATATCCAAAAGTTGAAGGTGGAAGAAATGAGGATGTTGCGTTGGATGTGTGGTTTTACAAGGGCTAACCGGGTTAGGAATGAGAGTATTCGGGAAAAGGTGGGAGTGGTGTCGGTGGAGGATAAAATGCGGGAAGTTAGGTTGAGATGGTTTGATCATGTGATGAGAAGAGGCATGGATGCCCCGGTTCGTAGATGTGAGAGGTTGACCTTGGACGATTTCAAGCGGGGTAGGGGTAGACCGAAGAAATACTGGAGGGAAGTGATTAAACGTGACATGGAGCAGTTACAACTGACTGAGGACATGACCCAGGATAGGAAGGTATGGAGAAAAAACATTAGGATAGAGGTCTAAGGTGTGTGGTTGAGTCGTAGGTAGGAGGGCTTTGGTGTCCTTGTTTGGTAGTGTTCAATATTTTTTGTGGATGTCATACCTATGTTATTTTATCATGTTCCATGCATTTGATATTTTTTTCTATATATACTGTCATTTGTCTTGAGTCGGGGGTCTATTGAAAACCATCTCTCTACTTCTTTAGAGGTAGTGGTATGGACTGCGTACACTCTACCCTCCCCAGACCCCACGATGTGGGAATATACTGGGTTTGTTGTTGGTGTCTCTCCCTATTAATATACATAACATAGCCGACATATACATAACATTCTGTATATATGTTGAAATTTTTGTAATATGTTTAGGGAGTTAAAATTTTTTGTAATATTGAAAACATAAGTTGTGCATTTGTGTAATTTTTAAAATATATATAGTCACAAACAATTGATCCAGAGTCATTTCTGCGGCGAAAATTATAGTGAAGTCTTTAACATTAATTTATACTAATAAAATCACTCAACTTAAAAAAAATTCGAATCACTACACCATCAAATTTATCATTAAAAAGAACTAAAATGACAAGAGAAATTAAATTTTTAGACCATGAAGACACATACACCACAAATAAAACAAAAATAAAGCAAAAGTAAGAAGACATATCTTACAGCCTACTCGACAATAATTCCATAACTATTAAAATTGTAAGCTTAAAATTTTATGATGCATGCTTTACAATGCTTTTTAACTCATTTTTTTCATAAAAAAAAATAATATTGAAGATCGGTTTGCAGTTTCAGAATTTCATAAAAGCTTTTTTTGTGTATCGGAACTTGATTTCAAATATAAAATTAAACACAGACACAACAAAAAAAGAGAAATAAGTAGGCAGTGGAACTGAATTGCTTCTTCATTATTTTTTTCATATTGCCTTTTTCTTTTCTTGATTTTTATCTTTTTTCTCTTCCATTATCTATCAAATTAGTGACGGAGTGACGGGAAATGGGTCGGATGTTGACGCCTGCCGTCGGCGTCACTGTTTCCGGTGACTGCCGCCGACGGAGAAGAAGATCGGAGCAGCGGAGCTGGTCGGATGTTGACGCCTGTCGTCGGCGTCACTGTTTCCGATGACTGCCGCCGACGGAGAAGGAGATCGGAGCAGCGGCGACAGCTATGGCCACTCCGTCGGTTGTCACTGATGCTGGTGGCTGATGGCGTGGCGGATCTAGAAGGCGGGGAACGGAGGCGGTGCCGGCGCTAGTTCGCTGGTCGGTGGTTTGACTGCGTTGTCGCCGGCGAGAGAGAACTCGCGGATGCCGATCTCCTTTTTTTTTTATAGAGAGAGAGAGAGTAGATTCTAGAGAGAGAGAGTAGAGTCTAGAGATAAGGAGAGAGTGAGGGAGCTCGGCGGCGTCGGCGAAGAGAGGGTGAAAGCTTAGAGAGAAGATGGAGCTGATCCTTTTTTCTATATGCTCAGGTCCTTTTTTTTGGTTACTGTTCCCCTTTATTTTGTGTGTATCTGTGTATATATATTGTGTTTTGGGTATTGGGGTAGGGTAGGTGGGGTAGGGTATAGGGTGGTGTGGTTTATTTTGATTGGGTAGGTTGTTAGGATAAGATAGAATTAGTTAGAATAAGATTTGTTATCTTATTATTTATTTATTTTTTGTATTTTGTGCGGGTATAATAACATGGGTGAGGGTACGCGGTAGGATAAAAATAACAATGGGTAAAAACGACATCGGGGAGGGACAAAATTAGGTGTCTACATTATGCCCCTTCGAATGTAAACACGCAGTGTTTTCAGACAAAGAAGTAGACAACGAGATAGAATTTTGTCCCGACCATTATTCAAAGAAAGAAACAGGAGAAAGAAGGACTATCGGGTCTTGAATTAGGACAGCCTACCCTCCCAAGTTATGAAGGGATCAAGTGATAAGTATCTCCAAGGATTGGACGGAGATGAACTATACCGAGTTGGAGAGTCGAGTGAGGTTCCGTCGAGGTTCCGGTCCGCGACTCTGTTATTACATCAAAATGAAAATTACAAGCTAAAACATAAATAAAATTACAAAAATCCAATCTATACAGCTTCTGTTGGTTCTTGACTTGACTTTCATCACCCTATTTTCAGGCGGGCTCCTGACTTGCTATTTCATCACCCTGTTCTTCATGCGGGCTCCTGACTTGCCATTTCATCACCCTGTTCTTCAGGCGAGCTCCTGACTTGCTATTTCATCACCCTGTTCTTCAGGTGGGATCCTGAAACCCAACATTAAAACTAGAACAAAAATTATCCCAAACAAAAATTATAGCAAAATAATATTTCACTTTTGAAAGCATTATCCCATTTTCCAGGAGGGTCCTGAGCAGAAAGTAAAAAAAATCCCATTTTTTAGGAGGGTCCTGAATTGAAAGCAAATTCCCATTTTCCAGGAGGGTCCTGAATTGAAAGGAAATTCCCATTTTCCAGGAGGGTCCTGAACATGAAGTAAAATCCCATTTTTCAGGAGGGTCCTGAACATAAAGCAAAATCCCATTTTTCAGGAGGGTCCTGAATTGAAAGTAAATTCCCATTTTCCAGGAGGGTCCTGAACATGAAGTAAATTCCTATTTTTCAGGAGGGTCCTAAACATAAAGTAAAATCTCATTTTTCAGGAGGGTCCTGAACATAAAGTAAAATCCCATTTTTCAGGAGGGTCCTGAACAGAAAGTAAAATCCCATTTTCCAGGAGGGTCCTGAACAGAAAGTAAGATCCCATTATTCAGGAGGGTCCTAAACAGAAAGTAAATTCCCATTTTTCAGGAGGGTCCTGAACATAAAGTAAAATCCTATTTTTTCAGGAGGGTCCTGAACATAAAGTAAAATCCCATTTTTCAGGAGGGTCCTGAACATAAAGTAAAATCCCATTTTTCAAGAGGGTCCTAAACAGAAAGTAAAATCCCATTTTCCAGGAGGGTCCTGAACAGAAAGTAAGATCCCATTTTTCAGGAGGGTCCTGAACAGAAAGTAAATTCCCATTTTTCAGGAGGGTCCTGAACATAAAGTAAAGTCCTATTTTTCAGGAGGATCCTGAACATAAAGTAAAGTACCATTTTTCAGGAGGGTCCTGAACATAAAGTAAAGTCCCATTTTTCAGGAGGGTCCTGAACATAAAGTAAATTCCCATTTTTCAGGAGGGTCTTGAATTGAAAGTAAATTCCCATTTTTCAGGAGGGTCTTGAATTGAAAGTAAATTCCTATTTTCCAGGAGGGTCTTGAACTGAAAGTAAAATCCCATTTTTCAGGAGGGTCCTGAACTCAAAGTAAATTCCCATTTTCCAGGAGGGTCCTGAATTGAAAGTAAATTCCCATTTTCCAAGAGGGTCCTGAACATGAAAGTAAATTTCCATTTTCCAGGAGGGTCCTGAACTGAAAGTAAAATCCCATTTTTCAGGAGGGTCCTGAATTGAAAGTAAATTCCCATTTTCCAGGAGGGTCCTGAACATGAAGTAAAATCCCATTTTTCAGGAGGGTCCTGAACATGAAGTAAAATCCCATTTTTCAGGAGGGTCCTGAACATAAAGTAAATTCCCATTTTTCAGGAAGGTCCTGAATTGAAAGTAAAATCCCATTTTTCAGGAGGGTCCTGAACAGAAAGTAAAATCCCAATTTTCAGGAGGGTCCTGAACATAAAGTAAAATCCCATTTTTCAGGAGGGTCCTGAACTGAAAGTAAATTCCCATTTTCCAGGAGGGTCCTGAACATAAAGTAAAGTCCCATTTTTCAGGAGGGTCCTGAACATAAAGTAAATTCCCATTTTTCAGGAGGGTCCTGAATTGAAAGTAAAATCCCATTTTTCAGGAGGGTCCTTAATTGAAAGTAAATTCCCATTTTCCAGGAGGGTCCTGAACATGAAGTAAAATCCCATTTTTCAGGAGGGTCCTGATCATAAAGTAAATTCCCATTTTTTAGGAGGGTCCTGAACATAAAGTAAAATCCCATTTTTCAGGAGGGTCCTGAGCATAAAATAAAATCCCATTTTTCAGGAGGGTCCTGAACAGAAAGTAAATTCCCATGGATGTGCATTTCCAATGGTAGCTGAATCAAGTGAAAAGAATTTGCCCCTATTTCAATCAAAGAAAAATTGGTCAGTTAAAAACTTAGTGGTGGCTTGCAGCTCTTGGCTTCTCAGGTATCTTCCCCAGTACTCGTTCCTTTCATCTTTGTCCCAAATTGCTAACACTTGCCCTGTCTTACTGCATCATTGACCCGGATCTAGATTGAGGGAGGTGAGTTCTAACTCGAACAATGGGCTTCCATTTTACCATGCCTCTGAGGTGCACTCTTTTCCTAAATCTTTATGCTTCCACGAATCTAATAGCCTGTCGGTTGATAGACTTCCTTTGCTTCGCATTGAATTACGATCATATTTCTTTCTTGTGCTGTTCCTTGATTTTCCTCATATAATTGGAAAGACTGGTAGTAAATTTTTGAAATCCTTTCTCGCATGTGTTGACACAGACTTGACTTAAAATGCAAAGAAATGATGGTGACTTTTGTTTTGATAAATAACATAAGAAAAGACAAAAACATGAATATGTAAATGAAAGAAAAGGGCAATGTCCCATATTCAAAAAAAGAAAACTTATCTGAATACGACAACCAACTCCAATGAGTACGACATGCATTTTGGATTGAGCTGCCTGATCTTCCTATCCAAACTCCCTATTTGTTGTTGAGTTCGTGCCTTTTGCCGCTTAGCCGCTTCTTTAAATCCATTGGACTTATACATCACATTCGACTGACGACATCTAAAAAAGACTTTCGCCAACAAATCTCTTTCTTTTCACTTTCCGCCTTTCTCTTAAACTCTCCATCGCCCTACGGTGCCCGTGAGGATTTTCACCAATAAGACTCTCATTTTTGTATTTCTCTTAACTCACCATCGCCTTACGGTGCCCGCAAAGGTTTTCACCAATAAGACTCTCTCATTTTTGTATTTCTCTCAACTCACCATCGCCTTATGGTGCCTGCAAAGGTTTTCACCAATAAGACTCTCTCATTTTTGTATTTCTTTCCTGATTTCTTATGCTGAGGGAGACAAGCGGTACCTCACAATGTATCATCAATATCCATTGCATGCTTAGCCTTAACATTATCAAAAATTGATCTGAAGGACTTTCTTTAGTTGTAACTTGGCTTTTGGTGAAGGTTAGAAAAAAATGGTAAGGGGCTCAAACGATACTTGAAGTGAGGGTGGGACTTATAACTTTTGGAATCGACTCAAACAACATGTTAACTCATGCCCCAGTTTTGTTGACTGGGTGAATCTTAAATCTTTATTTGGTTGGACCGAGCCCGAAATAGGGCAACCTACGTATCTCACTCCTGAGAGAGGAGAATCAGGTCGCACGTAGTTCTATCTGCTTGTCCTTTGCTTTGCTTTGATTTTTTTTTTATTTCCGAACTCTTTCTTTTATTCTTATTTTCTTGACATTTATCTTTGACTCTATTTTGATTCCAAAAGAGGGATATGAAAGAAAAATAAACGAGGCTCAAACGGGTAAACAAAGGATGACACAATGTTTGGATAGAAGAATAAAATGCCTTCATCATATCAATCATCAAAAATACAAGTACTAAACATGCAATAAACTCAACAAAGGATCAAATATCATACATAGCATCTTTTAACCGCGTCAGAATTGATAGCCATTTCTGCCATTTTGCCTTCAATATCTGTCAAATATAAGGCTCCATTGGGCAACACTTTCTTCACAACGAAGGGACCTTGCCAGTTAGGGGAGAACTTGCCTTTCGCTTCAACCTGGTGAGGAAGGATACGTCTCAATACCAACTGACCAACTTCAAAATTCCTGGGACGGACCTTTTTGTTATACGCACGAGCCTTCTTCCTCTGATACAACTGGCCATGACACGGACGTTAGCCTTTTTTCCTCGATCAAACTCAAATGTTTCAGTCGGGTTTTTACCCATTCGTCATCATTAATATCTGTTTCTATAATGACTCGAAGAGAGGGAATTTCAACTTCTGCAGGGATGACTGTTTCTGTCCCATACACTAATAAATATGGAGTTGCCCCTGTTGAAGTGCGAACAGTGGTGTGATAACCTAGCAATGCAAACGAAAACTTTTCATGCCACTGTCTAGAACCTTGTACCATTTTTCGCTGTATCTTTTTTATATTTTTATTGGCGGCTTCTACAGCACCATTGGCCTTTGGGCGATATGGAGTAGAATTTCGATGTGCGATCTTAAACTGCTGACACACTTCTTGCATCAAATGACTATTGAGATTGACAGCATTGTCTGTAATGATCATCTTAGGAATTCCAAATCTACAAATGATATTGGCATGAACAAAATCTACCACAGCCTTTTTGTCACTGACTTTAAAGTTACTGCTTCCACCCACTTTGTGAAGTAGTCAATAGCTCCTGCCAGCATTGTCGATATGGGATGAGTTTCAAATCTCGCGTCTCCCAATCGCCTTGAAATTGATGGATGAGCAAATCTGAATCTCCCAACACCAATAATTCTTGGACTCCCATATCAACAGCTAACCTTAAACCAAGGATGCAGGCTTCATACTCTTCCATATTGTTAGTACAGTAGAATCGAAGTTGTGTTGTTACCGAGAAATATTGTCCCAATTCAGAGATAAGAACCACACCTATTCCGACTCCTTTCATATTGACAGCTCCATCGAAGAATAACCTCCAACCTGGATCAGCATGTATAACAACTTCATCGACACACGACACTTCTTCGTCAGGAAAATATGTCTTTAATGGCTCGTACTCTTCATCGATGGGATTCTCAGCAAGATGATCTGCCAAGGCTTGGGTTTTCATGGCGGTTCGAGTCACATATACGATGTCGAACTCGGTAAGCAATATTTGCCACTTTGCCAATCGACCTGTCGGTATAGGCTTCTGAAAGATATACTTCAAAGAATCCATGCGGGAGATGAGATAAGTAGTATAGGATGAGAGATAGTGCTTCAACTTCTGTGCTATCCAAGTTAGGGCACAACACGTCCTTTCAAGAAGAGTATACCTGGCTTCATATGTGGTGAACTTCTTGCTAAGATAATAAATAGCCTGCTCCTTTTTGCCTGTGACATCATGTTAACCCAGGACACAACCGAAAGAATTGTCCATGACTGATAAATATAAGATCAAAGGCCTACCAGGCTCCGGGGGTACCAGCACTGGCGGATTTGACAAATATCTTTTGATTCGATCGAACGCTTCCTGACATTCTTCAGTCCATTTTACCGCAGCACTCTTTTTCAGCAACTTGAATATGGGCTCACAAGTGGTTGTAAGTTGAGCAATAAACCTGCTAATGTAGTTCAGTCTACCAAGAAAACTCATCACCTCTGTTCTATTCTTGGGCAGGGGAAAATCCTGAATGGCTTTGATTTTTTAGGGATCCAATTCAATTCCCCGACGGCTGACTACAAACCCCAACAGCTTTCTAGATGGAACTCCAAATACACATTTTGCCGGGTTGAGTTTGAGATTATACCTGCGAAGCCTTTCAAAGAACTTTCTTAAATATTTAACATGGTCGGCCTGACTTTTTGACTTAATAATCACATCATCCACGTAGACCTCAATCTCTTTGTGCATCATATCATGAAACATAGTGGTCATGGATCTCATGTATGTTGCTCCAGCATTCTTTAAACCGAACGGCATCACTCGATAACAATAAGCTCCCCATGGTGTGATAAAAGATGTTTTCTCTACGTCATCATCATCCATAATGATCAGGTGATATCCGGCATAGCAATCCTCAAAAGAGGCAACCTCGTGTTTAGCACAGTTGTCTAACAAAATGTGGATGTTGGGCAGTGGAAAATCATCTTTCGGACTTGCTCTGTTCAAATCGCGGTAATCAACACACACTCGAATTTTGCCATCTTTCTTTGGTACGGGAATAACATTGGATAACCACATGGGATAACGAGACACTCGAATTACTTTGGCTTCACGTTGTTTCATGATTTCCTCTTTGATTTTAATACTTACATCGGTTTTAAACTTCCTCAACTTCTGTTTGACAGGGGGAACGCGGGATCAGTTGGTAACTTGTGAGCCACTAATTTTGTGCTTAAACCGGGCATATCATCATAAAACCATGCAAAAACATCCTTATAATCAATTAATGCTTGAATCATTCCCTCTTTTAGCTGTGGCAAAGCATGTACACTGATTTTAGTTTCCTTAACATCTTCTTGATCCCCTAGATTTATTGGCTCAGTCTCATTCAAATTAGGATTCGGTTTGTCTTCAAACTGTTCCAACTCTTTGCTTATTTCTTCTAATGCTCCTTCTTCATTATATTCCCCATAATGCTTCATTACATCTTGATTAGTTTGGATTTTAAGATCAGGCTGAAAATTCCACATGCATGTCATGTCATTAGAATCAACATAAAGAGAATTGTGTAAGAAAAGAAAAACAAAATATATTAGACACAAAACAAAAGGGACATTGCATTTCATTAAATAAAAGATAGAAGGGTTTAAACACAGATGCCAACATAACATAAACAAACTAAAATCCGAATTACAACCCTGAAATAACTGGGATAAACAGAAAGAAAAACAAAATAAACTACCAAAACTCCCTCCTGACGGGGAGAGGAGTGACTTCCCAATTATTGAGCAGAACAGCTGGACCTATGAATTGCACGTCCGCCATACTGGTACCTTCTCCTGCTTCGACCATATCAACTTCCATACAAAGGTTCTGGAAGTCATCAACCAATTCAACCTTAAATTCCACATGCTTCGTGACACCGCTCTTAACAAATGATTCACTAAGTAGTGGCATTGGGCGAGGGAGTGACCATATTTCCTTTTTCCTTCCCTTGGCTTTCTTCAGATCTTCAGCTGTAAGCTCAAATCCCAAATCAAACGTGCCCACGTTCTCACTCGGACATATGGGATGAACTATACCGTCCAGAGACGCTCCAAAACCCTTTCCTGGCTCAAATCCGTATTTCCAAAGTTCACTCTCCATCATGATACAAGCAGAAGACAATTGCGGTCCCGATATAGCCTGTCATTCAAGGATACGATTCACTGACACTGTATCAAAAATTTGATAGACGAATGTCTCCTCTACGTTATTTGCTTCAATAAGAGACAATGGAGAATTTTCGTAGGCTGACAAATCTCTTTCACCATGAATAACTACTTCTTGCCTGTCATGCTCAAACTTAATCATCTGGTGCAGCGTAGATGCAACCGCCTTGGCCTTGTGGATCCACGGCCTTCCCAACAACAGATTGTAAGAGGATTCTACATTCAATACTTGAAACTCTATGGTGAACTCAACAAGCCCTATGGTCAACACTAGTTCTATTTCGCCAATGGAATTTGATTTTGAACCATCGAAAGCCCTGACACATACATTGTTGGGCCTGATCCTCTCAGCACCAATATTCAGCTTTTGCAAAGTAGAAATAGCGCAAATATTTGCACCTGAACCTTCATCAATCATAACATGAGTGACATAGAAATCTTCACAGTTCACTGTAATGTAAAGGCCCCGGTTATGCCCTGTACCTTCAATAGGCAATTCATCGTCAGAAAAGCTGATCCGATTGACCTCAAAGATTTTTCCAACCATTTTCTCAAGCTGGTTGATTGTAATATCCCTTGGAACATATGCTTCATTTAATACCTTCAGTAAAACATCACGATGCTCCTTGGAGTGCAACAACAAAGATAAAAGGGAAATTTGAGCAGGGGTTTTCTTCAGCTGGTCTAATATTGAATACTCTGGCAATTTCATCTTTTTCAAAAATTCTTCGGCTTCTTCTTTGGTGAAAGGCTTTTTGATAGATGAAGGTCCACTCACCATTGGCTTGGACTTTCTTAAGCTTTCAGGCACGAAACATCTTCCTGACCTAGCAAACCCCCTACCTCATCTACATCTTCCACTACTTTTTTCCCATGATAGGTCATCACGGTCCATCCATAATTCCAAGGAATTCTTTTCATATCAACTATCGGAGGTTGGGTCACCGGTTTGAGGACAATAGGCGCTGCCAGTGCTCCTTTTACCATCAAAATGGGCTGACTCAGAGCTCCCACCACCGTCAACTTAGGTTTATCCTGACTTGAATCAACATACCTTCTGGCTCCTTGTACTATGATCAGGGGCTTCTTTGTGCTTTCTTGGGCTTTATCTTCTCTCATTCCTTCCTGGCTCAATGACATTGCTTTCAAAGACTCCGCTACATTCACCGATTTCTCCACAATGGTCTGTATCTTGACAATAGGCTTATAGCCCCTCGAAGAATCTTTCCCATCATATATCAATTCTAACATATTGGCTTCATCATGGGTTGGAAGCGGATTCTGGTTAATGTTTGGACCCTCCGGGGCCTGGACCAGCATCTGATTTATGTCAATTAAATCTTGGACAGCTCTCTTTAAATGCCAGCATTTCTCGATATCATGGCCTGGCATATCAGAACAGTACGCACACCTTAAAGAATAATTGAGATTCCTTGGTGGTGGATTTGAAAGCCTTCCTTGAATTGGGCTTAAAACCTTCAACTTCCTCAACCTATCAAACAAGCTAGCATATGACTCCCCAAGAGGTGTGAATTGATTTTTGACCGCCTTCTCCTTCTTATACTCAGGCATAGGTTGAAAACTGGGTCTGGAAGGGTTTTGGTAATTTGGTGGAGCGAATGGGCGATTTTGTGGAGTTTGCGCGCGCCACTGCGGGTAAAAAGGGGTTTGGGCATATGGCTGCGTGCTATATACTGGGTAAGGAGGTGGTGGAATGAAATATAAAGAGTTTTGTGGAGGGTAGTAATGGTGGGGAGGAATATATGGAGGTTGGGCGTAGACTTGGGCTTGGGATTGGGGATAGGGGCGAGGTGGTCTTTAGGGATATGAATGGGTTCCGACTACAACAGTCGCCACGTCCTCTTTCTTCTTTTTACCTCCAAATGCACCAGATCCACGTTGAATCGCTTTTGTGGTGGCTCTTAATGTGGCAAAACTCACTATTCGTCCGGTCTTGATTTCGTCCTCTATCATCTCCCCCATTTTGAGGACTTCCATAAAAGACTTTCCCATTGCCGGAAGTAAATGTTGAAAATAGGTCTCATCCTGCGCCTGAATGAAAACTTCTACCAACTTACTTTCTTTCATTGGAGGCTTTACCCTAGCATCCTGTTCACGCCACCTTATCGCGTATTACCTAAAACCTTCAGTGCTCTTTTTCTTCATGTTGACCAAAGATTTTTCGTCCGGAATCAAGTCGATGTTGTACTGAAAATGTTGAACAAATTCAGAAGCCAAATCATCCCAACTGTTCCATTTATCGATATTCCGATCGATAAACCATTCTGAAGCCAGATCTGAAAGACTCTCGCCAAAGAAGGCCATGAGTAGTTCTTCCTTTCCTCCTGCAACCCTCAACTGGTTGCAATAACGTCTCAAGTGTGGAACAGGATCACCGTGCCCTGCGTACTTCTCGAACTTAGGCATCTTAAAAACGGGGGGCAAGTTGATGTCTGGGAACATGCACAGGTCTTTATAGGAAACACTTCTATAATCTCTGATTCCTTGCAAATTCCTCATATCTTGCTCTAAACTCTTCAGTTTCCGGGCTATGACATCTTGTTCCTCCGTTGCGACAGGTTTCTCCGTATCAAATGGAAATGCAGGCGGCTGAGTGTACCCATACGGTTCATTCAATTGCAAAGTAGGCTCCGTAGCATAATACTGACCATCTGAAACCTTCAGTACTGGCTCACTGGAAGACCGAGGAAGCCTCATTGTGGGACGCACAACATATATGGGAGTTTCATGTGGTGGCGGGGCCACAAATACTGTGTGATCGGTGGCGCTGGCTGAGCAGCTGGTCTTGATTGGGGAGCTACCAAGGGCACACCAGAATTGTCAGGATAATAATGTCGCGGAGTGAATCTTGGTGCGTGCTCAGGTGACTCAGTAGGAGTAGAGAATTGTGCCTGAGAGAGCGGTGGGCAATTAGAGATATTCCCAAGACCTTCAGGGAGCGGAGGAGGAGGCATTCCGCTGGCCCATGCCTGGTGCAAATCTATCAATTGTTGCCTGAGCCTTACTACCTCATCATTGTGTTCTGAACTTTCTTCCCTGTGATCCTGATCCGGGTCAATGAGCGGATTTTCAATCTCCCTGCTAGCCATGGCGAGCTTTTCTTTGGATCTAGTGAAGTATGGGTGACTAGCCAGAGTGCTGCAAACCTACCACTGTTATCTGAAAGAACATGCTCATCAAAGACGACATCCGTTAGGATTAGGGCACACAACAAGCATGGGATTCACATTGGTAAAATGGTCCTAAATTCATGTTCATTTCTACCAGCTTTTGAGGGTAGCGAGGTCATTTCAACATCATCCCGATTTTATCTACACTCTTTTTTATTATTATTATTATTTTTATTATTTTTATTTTTTTATATCCACCTCTATTCTTTCCACTTCTCTCGTTATCTATCTTTATTTTATTATTCTTTATGGCTTTTGTTTTTTTCTTTAAAAGAGGAAAAATAATGAAAAACAGCGAAACAAAATGATTAGATAGAACCCAAAAGTAGGTTGCCTACGTATCATGTTGTACATGAATCAGATCTTGCGTAGTTCGGGCAGCTTATGCATAAACATTACACAATTGAAAGGTTTTTTTTTCCACGAAACACGAAAACAAGTAAACAAAAGAAAGACGTAACATCCTAACATTTCGATGAAAGACAGCAAAACATACAACGAATTTAGGACCATTTTAAAACTAAACAACAAGTACAAAACAACACTTTAAACCCCTAACGACATGCGTGCAATAAAGACCCGAATATCAAAAACAACTTGACTCCGACTTAACACAGACACCAACCTACAATGACAGAAACATAAAAGACTCAAAACTACATAAAGATAAGACATGTTCTTTCAAACTGGTGCTCTGTGTGATATCCCCGACTGAGATGAACCCATCTGTGAAGTTCTCACTTTTCGACTCAGACTTTGCAACATATCCTGCAACGACGTTTTGATACCCGAAAACAAATTTCTCGCCCGTATCCCCACCTCTTGGAGAGTACACCCGAAAAGGTTTCTCTGACACCCATCCACAGTTGTGATCAAACGCGACAACTGAACTCTCAAAAACTCCACCTTGGCACCCGGATCTTCCTGCTCATCATCTTCTACCATGATTGCTTCCCGTATTCACCCTCTAAGTTGGGCTGGTAAGGGTCTACTAATGCCACAGGGCAGAGATTGTAGCCAGATTTCATAGTTTTGAGTGCATCCTGAATTTTCCTCGAGAGTATCGACACCTAACTTTATCGCGTTATTCCAGAATTGCTCATATTTGCTTTCCCCCACGGCTTGGTCTTTAAAGTACTCTACATCCTTTAGAAGGTCCATTATTGGGGGGACGTCTTGCATCCTACCCAACTGACGCATCACCCTTCTTGGACTGTAAGACCTAGTGCAGTTAAGTCCTATCAAAACTAGAAAGAGTTGCATTTGAGATCCAATCAAGATTTTCTTAGGACAAAACCACATATAGCACAAAAGAATGTTGTTTGGAGTTCTTGATTCGAGAAATTCGATCCAAGAATTGACTCCAATAGGAAAAGAAAATTTGTCAAAACGCATTCTTTCTTGCATGGCTTGCACTCGATCATTCAGACAACGGTCGATCACATCTGCTCTAATCAAAGAAGGCGTATGCAAGTGCTCCATCATCCATAGCTGCAATATCAGATTACTCCCCTCAAAAAATCGTACCCCTCCTTTTACTTCAGTTAAAGCCTTATATATTTCTGTTAAGATCATTGGTACAATGGTGACCTCATCTTTTTTCTTGAATAAAGCTATCACCACTGATTGTAGAAAAGTATTGATACACCTCTCATCTAACGGGAACACTAAGATACCCAACAAATCCAGACAGAAAACCTCAAGACGACGTTGTTCCCAGATTTTTTTGGTAGTACAGAATTCATCCCAAAAGCTGTCGAAACCCTCTAAAGACCCAAATCTAGCAAACAAATAGTCCAAGGAAATCCAAGATTGTTTGAGACATCCCAGATGCTTGTTATCTTTTAATCCACAGAGTCGAAGGAATTTCTTACGAGTATGATTGCGGGCTAAAATCATCTGCTGGCCCATGTAAGTCAACCGTAACAAATGAGATATTTCTTCCAGGGTAGGAGTCAATTCACAACTTCCGAACCTAAACACCAAATTATTTGGATCCCAGAAAGTCAACGCAGCTTCTATTAAATCCGGACGAGGCGTGAGATCCATGAGTGTTACAAGATTGCCTAACACTTTCCTCACTTTGGGCTTTTCGGAGTAATTGAACGTGCCCCACCACTTGATCAACTTTTTGGGTACCTTGACAACCATAAGGTCTCTAGACTTTGTGGACAGATCCATCCTATAATAGCAGATAAGAAATTGTCTCAAAATTTGATAAGAGCAAAAGGTTCCCAACCAATGGGAATTTGATGCGGACATACGTCAATGAGACAGACCGCTTCATGACTCCAAATCGCCGAACAGTAACGCTGAATAAAATCAGCCTACTTGGCTAACAACTCTAGGTTACGAAATAAAAGACCTAGCCTAAGACTAAGACGAAGACCAAAATAAAGGTTACCGGACCCACCGCGGGTTGCCTACGTATCCCGCCCCGAGGGACGGAAATCAGGTATGCGTAGTTCGTCCAGATTGGACACTTAACGATTAACTAATAAATTGACCCTAACTTAAAAGACAACCAAAAACAAACGAGTGAAAACTTTTTGGATTTTCAACTAGACATTTCAACTAAGACTGACACCATCAATTATAAAAAAATCTTTTTGGTATTTCATTTTTGACAAATACGTAGAAAAAACTTTTTTTTTTAATTGAATTGACGGTACTTTGAGAAGACAAAATGCAAAAATGTAAAAAAAATCTTTTTGAGTTTTTGGATCGTGAAGAAAAAAAGCCATAAAGAATTATAAAATAAACTACGACACTCCTTTTGATTCATTCTTTTCGACTCACTTTTTTTTTCACACTTTACTTCTAACACATGTTTTCCCCAAATCGGTCCGTCAAATGACCACGTTACTCTCAAAGATGCAATATTTAGCACGTAGGGATGCTTTAAAGGTGAGTCTCCTACAAAGGACTGTGTGGGCCCCGCTAGGTCTCAATATGATGCACATAAGAATGACCTAAAGGCTGACCTGCGTTTGTGGTTTACTAACTAGGCCGTTCGGGGGAGCATATGGTCGATAGTGGCTGCTTTGATTTCCACCTACTCCATACATCCAACGGCTCCCCCCCTAAAATAAAGGTGACTCAACTAGAGTTCGTGCGCACGACGTGCGCTCCGAGACTTATTGCGGAAAGAATTGACTCGGGTTATGCAAATGATGTCAGATATAAAGCGGTAACACATAGGATAAATACTGTAAACAAAGAGCACGAAAATGCACAAAAGTGAAAACACAAACAAAAATCACAAACAATGATTATACACTCGTAATGCCAAACAAAGCCTATACGACTCCAAAAAAAGCTTGAATTCTGAAATAGTCCCCAGCAGAGTCGCCAGAGCTGTCACACCCCCTTTTTTACGTACTTCAAAATATTATGTTTTAGCGCGAAAGGGTTTTATTATTTAAGTGACAAGAAATGAAAATTTATTTCGGAAAAGAATTATTTGCATTTTTTATTCAGAGTCGCCACTTGGCATAATCCGGTGTGCCAAGTCACCTTTGAAAAATCCTTTTCGAAACCATTTGACTCTTAAACCGGTTTGCGAACAAAGATTCCGACTAAGGAATTCTGTTGACCGAGGGGAAGGTTTTAGGCACCCCTCGATCCCGTGGTTCGACCACGGTCGCTTGGTGGAGTGTATCGACTATTTTGGCATTATGAGATGTATAAACCACACAAAAGAGCACAAAATAATCAAACAATAAACAAAACAAAACAGTCCAAAAATGTAAAAGTCCAGTCCAATTATACACTCCAAAAAATAGAAAAAATACAAAAATATAAATCCTAGTCTAAACTAAATCTAGACTAAGCTCCAATGCCTTACCCGACGCCGCGGGCCTTCATCACGATTATTTTCCGCCAACATGATACGTCGGGGCATTCCCCGGTGAAATCAATATAAATTCTTCGGGGCATTCCCCGGATAAATTATACAATTGATTCAAAAAGTGATAAAATCAAATCATTCAATCAAATTTCAACCATTCAATCAAATTTCAACCATTCAATCAACCCACAATCTCTAGATTTGCCTACCCGACCTACGTTTTGCCTATTCCGATCGATGTATCGTGTTACTACCAAAATTAAATTAACGTTCCTTTCAAGTTATACGAACAATGAAATCAAACTAACCTAAATCGCCAATTATGTCAAATTTTCAATTCTCACCCACAAATCTATTTTTAACCACAATAATTACAACATGCTTCGATTATTAAAATCACGTCTCAAAATCCGCAACCAACATCAAACACAACACAAATAACGAAGATTCACACAACAAATAAATCATCCACACCCACAACATCACGAAAAATAAATTAAAAATTTGGTTAGAAGAAATGGACCTCGATGAAATTGATCCTTGTCGATAATAAAGAAATCCGAAGACCAAAATACTCGACCGGAGAACCTCACAACGAGCGAACCAAACTCGATATTGAATTCACCCGGACAGATCGGAAAACCACGATAAAACCCTCACGATGAATAATCCACAAATCCGAATAAACGAGACTGAATTTGTAAAAATCGAGAAGACCCGTACACGAAATTAGTGACGGAGTGACAGGAAATGGGTCGTATGTTGACGCCTATCGTCGGCGTCACTGTTTTCGGTGACTGCCGCCGACGGAGAAGGAGATCGGAGCAGCGGAGATGGTCGGATGTTGACGTCTGTCGTCGGCGTCACTGTTTTCGGTGACTGCCGCCGACGAAGAAGGAGATCGGAGCAGCGGCAATAGCTATGGCGCTCCGTCGGTTGTCACTGATGCTGGTGGCTGATGGCGTGGCGGATCTAGAAGGCGGGGAATGGAGGCGGTGCCGGCGCTAGTTCGGTGGTCGGTGGTTTGACTGCGTTGTCGCCGGCGAGGGAGAACTCGCGGATGCCGATCTCCTTTATTTTATTTTTTTAGAGAGAGAGAGTAGAGTCTAGAGAGAGGGAGAGAGTGAGGGAGCTCAGTGGCACCGCCGGCGGCGCTATTGTCGCCGGCGAAGAGAGGGTGAAAGCTTAGAGAGAAGATGGAGCTGATCCTTTTTTCTATATGTTCAGGTCCTTTTTTTTTTGTTACTGTTCCCCTTTATTTTGTGTGTATCTGTGTATATATATTGTGTTTTGGGTATTGGGGTAGGGTAGGTGGGGTAGGGTATAGGGTGGTGTGGTTTATTTTGATTGGGTAGGTTGTTAGGATAAGATAGAATTAGTTAGGATAAGATTTGTTATCTTATTATTTATTTATTTTTTGTATTTTGTGCGGGTATAATAACATAGGTGAGAGTACGCGGTAGGATAAAAATAACAATGGGTAAAAACGACATCGGGGAGGGATGAAATTAGGTTTCTACACTTAGATCAAAGTATCTTTATCCTATGAAGCAAAGTGTTGAATTTACTTTTGATTATGCATTTATACTTTTATTTATTTATAGGGTGGAAGGATGTTGAGATAAGGGGATAGTACACCTTTTCCTAATTTCGTACAATTTACACTTTCCTTTTCTTCTTCTTCTTCTTTATATGTGATTTCAAGAATGCTTTTGCAGGCTTGAAGGAAACATTTTTTAATAAGTTGACATTTATGAATTCAATGGAAAATTGAGCTAAAATTTGCTTTACTTTTTACCTTTATTATATAGATTATTAGTTTACACTACCAGATTTTTAAAAGAATGTTCACATAAAAGTTTTTCTTGAAAATATGAAATTGACAATTATAAAAATTCTATAACCTATTATAACATATAGAAATAACTTGATGGTTAAAAATTTCTTGCATCAATATATATAAAAATTAAATTCAGAAAGTTTGTGATGTCACTGGTCATCCTTTAGCGGGATGACCAAATATGTCATACATAAAATAAAGAGACCCAAACAACAAATACAAGAAAAAATTCTTGTAATTTATTGGTCCAACGAAGCTATAAAATGCTACGTAAGTATAGAGATCATAAAAATCTCTATAAGGTACGTAGCTTATTCATCTATAATTTTCTTATTTGACAATAAAACTCCTTAGTCAAAATAATTAGTAAGGGCGTTGACCAATGTAATTGCCTCGAGGATCATAGCTGCAAATAACGAACCACCAGCCATTGGTACACTGAACCCTAGCACAACCAACTCGAATCGAATTACGCCAGATCACCTAAGTATAATGCCCACATTGTTGTCCAGTAGCACAAGTGTTACTAGCGTAGTCGTAGTATTGCTTCTCTTTCACCCACAAGTTAACAGCAGCAGCACCGGTGAAAGAACCACTTCCCTTAGCAATATTTTCGCCATAAGGGCCGTTAGAGTGGACTAGATTGCAATCACCAATCCTTTGATTGGCATAATTTTGTGCATAAGTTTCAAGAGTGGTGTTCCATGTTATTGCACTAACACCAACTTCAGATCGAGCTGAATTATGAATGTTGAGGTAGTCTGTTTGGGAGTTTTGGGCATGTGAAGGATAAACTAGGGCCAAGATTATGAAACAAATTAGAAGAGTCAAAAAAACAAGGTTTTGATAGTGCCATGGTTGTTTTTACAAATATTTTTCTTGAAGAGGTGATAAGAAGGAATTGGATGTGTTGGATACTTGGATATGTTGGATACTTAATTTATAGGTGAAAATGATGAGTATTTTGCATGGTAAAATTAGGAATTGCATGTGGAAAGTGAAAAGAAGTTTAGCGTTTTAAAGCTACTTCTATACATCACCCTTGAAAATGCTTTAACCTTAAGATATTCAAATAGCACTATTTCACTAAGAATTTAAATTATACACACAAACAAACAATGTAAAAGATTTACATACTATATTAATGTAATTACATGCCATTTACCATGTTTTGCTGGTAATTATCAATTCATTATAATTTGCTATAAAACTGTTCCTTATAGTTTACTACAAATTTCTAATAACTTGATCGTATTTTTAAGATAGTGAATGTATACTATCTAGTTAAACTCTAATCTCATACTAATTAAAAGGAATACAATATTATATAATGCAACTAGGTATATAGCTAGGGCCCATGCATGCATGTTGAGATAATTAATTATTTGGGTATTACAACGCCTTTACTAAAAGAAGTAATCACGTATTGCTTAAGTTTAGCTCTCTGTAGACAAATTATTTGGGTATTACAACGCCTTTACTAAAAATTGAAGTTTCTTTTTTTAAAAAAAAGTTTTCAGTGACTCAGGAGTGTTGTATTTCATTCCAAAGGTTTAAATTACAACACAAGGATTGAGACTATCCGGCAAAAAAGAATGAGCTTCCAGAGAAAACAACTTAATTGCTCATTCTACAACTACACTAGAGGTAAGCCCTAACTAATAAAAAAATTATCTTTTTGATCTAACGGAAGGGACTTGTAGTAAAGTGATAAGTATTATTTCATATGTTACGATCGATCGCCAGATTATTTTTATTTCTTCCTTTGTGGTTACTAAATTACTAAAGTTACAAAGGTCAAAACAAACTTATCCACAAAGTTCAGCTTGTCAAACTTTAGTTGTTAGTATAAGTTAATAATAACCTGCCTATTCATCATTACAAAATGCTAACTAATTTTATAAAACAAAGTAAAAAACAGCCATAAGTAGATAAACTTATAGATACAGTATTTCCTCCGGCTATACTAATTGTCAAGGTTATTAAAAACATCTGTCCCAAAACACTACTTGTCATTTTATAATTATGATGAAATTTATTTATTTTAATTATTCCATTTTGCCCCTTATACTAAGCGTTCTTGAAAATAATCAATATTGATTACATATCGTATAGAACTTATAAATTTGAAGATATATAGACTTCCTCTGTTTGTCTTTACTTGTGGACAGAGGGAGTAGTATCCAATTTATTGTTCAAATACCATTAAAATTTGCTTAGATTGTTCTTAAAGTATATATTTATTTAAGAGAGACAGGGATGAATTGTAAACAACACGAGTCCCTTCGTCCATCTTTATTTGTCTACTTTTTTATTGGCACAGAAATTAAGAAACAGTAAATGATAAAAATAATTATACCATATTAATTTTTTAATATAATAAACTTAATACTTTAAAAAATGCATTAGATAATGAACCTTATTTAATGCATGAAAAGATTTTCACTCAATTATTTTCAGAGAGGGCTTTTGCTGTTGGGTTCGAAATCGAGAGGGCGTCATGCGGAAGCTATTAGTTGCAAACTATGAGACGATAAATAAGATGACAACGAAAAACAATACTAAAAATATAATTTTATTATATGATTTGGCCAATTGGCCTACATATAAAACTTAATATTAAAAACATAAAACTAATAAGAGAAAAAATCTCCCCCTAAACGAAAATCTTAAAAAACTACATTGTGGATGCTATTGTGTTATGGTATGAGAAGGGGTCTTCTATTTATAGATGTCAAAAACTTTTCCTCCAAGAAAGAGGTTAGCCAAATATGGAAAAGAATTTTACTTTTTCTTTCAGGAAAAGTAAAAGTAATTATGGTAACTTTTATTTTCCTTCTAAGAAAAAGTAAAACTTAAATATAGTAAGAAAATCAGGGCAAAAACCCTAACATTTGCCTCAATATATACAAGATGCTATACATGGTATAGTTGAACACAAACTCTCTAAGAGATAAACTATACAATTCTAATCAACTATAAATACATAATATGTGACTATTATGGTGTCCTAACATGCCCCCGCAAGCTGAGCAGTGGCTGGGCAACTGCAAGCTTGGAACGCAAGAGATGAAACCGACGGGAAGGAAGGCTCTAGGTGAATATGTCTGCTAACTGATCCAAGGAACTGATGTAGCGAACGTTCAAGTCCTTTGAGGCCACTTTCTCTCGAACAAAATGAAAATCTAACTCAATATGTTTGGTTCGCGCATGAAAAATAGGATTGGCAGTGAGGTAGGTAGCGGACAGATTATCACACCATAGTATGGGAGCTTGGGGAAGAGGGACACGCAACTCTTGAAGAAGATGTTGCAGCCAGGTAACTTCGGTAGTAGCCACAGCTAAGGCCCTATATTCAGCTTTGGTACTAGATTGTGCAACCACTCGCTGCTTCTTTGAGCTCCATGACACTAAATTGGGTCCAAGAAATAGACAATAACCATTGGTAGAACGCCGATCATCTGGGCAGCCAGCCCAGTCTGCATCTGTGTAGGCCGGAAGTGGTAAGGAGCTAGCGGAACGCAAATACAAGCCGAGGTTTATAGTTGCCTTTAAATAGCGCAACAAACGTTTCATAGCAGTGAAATGAGACTCCATAGGATTATGCATGAATTGACATAATTTGTTGACAGTGAATGACACATCAGGACGCGTGATGGTTATATATTGAAGAGCTCCTATCAAGCTGCGATACAATGATGGATCCAAAAATGGTGAACTCCCATGTTGAGACAATTGAAGTCCTGTGGCCATAGGTGTACCAATTGGCTTTGCACCATCTATATTGGCACGAGCAAGGAGTTCTCGTGAAGAAATGCATTTTTGACGTTGAGCTGTTGTAAAGACCACCCTTTGGACAGAGCTAAAGACAAAACCACTCGGATTGTTGTAGGCTTTACCACGGGACTGAATGTTTCATGATAGTCCACTCCAGCCTCTTGGCTAAATCCCTTTGCCACTAAACGAGCCTATTAACGCTCAATGGAGCCACTAGGATTGAGTTTAACTTAAAAATTCATTTGCATCCCACAACATTCTTTGCCGTAAAGGATGGAACATGGGACCAAGTATCGTTTTTCAAGAGGGCGTGGTACTCTTATTGCATAGCTTTTAGCCATTTTGGATCCTTGTTGGCTTAGGTAAAATAGGTAGGTTCAGGTGGAAGGGTAGATGGAGGCAAAGGATATTTTGTGGCAATGTGAGCTTGGGGAAGTTGTGATTTGGTTTTACTACTAGTGATCATAGGATGAGGTACAAAGGATGTGGTCCGAGCAGCCGGTGGTTGAGAATTAGGAGCAACGGTAGGTGTATCAATAGGTACTGGAAGATCAACAATAAGGTTAATAGCAGGGATGAAAGACGGAGACAAATTGGATGGGACCAAAACACACACCGGTGAGCTTGACGATGGACTTGGTGAAGAAGGATTTGACGAGTTTAACGATGGAATTGGCGAGACAACATCTGCTATAGAACTATTATTGGCAGAAGTGATAGGCGAAGTGGAATTACAAGGAGCAATGATGGGTAACGAGGTCATGACAGTAGAGTAGAAGTCGGTTCTCTATTTGAAGTTGAAGATAAACTAATAAAAGGAAATTGTGACTCGTCAAAAACCACATGCCGAGAGATATATATTCGTCCACTAGGGACATGTAAACACTGATATCCCTTATGATTTCCACTATACCCCAAGAAAATACACTTTAAGGATCGGAAGGCTAGTTTGTGAGAATTATAGGGACGAAGGAATGGGAAACACGTGCAACCAAAAGTTTTCAGAAAATGGTAATCAGGAATTTGTTTGAACAACTTCTCATAAGGTGAAACATTATTGAGCGAGGGTGTTGGGATACGATTTATAGTGTAAACGGCAGTAGCAAAAGCATGATCCCAAAAGGTTAGAGGAAGGGACACATGTGCGAGAAGTGTTAAACCCATTTCAACAATATGACGATGTTTTCTTTTGGCAGCACTATTTTGTTCATGGGTATGGGGACAAGATAAGTGATGAACGATCCCCTCTTGAGCAAAAAAGTTTGATAATTTCCTATATTCACCACCCCAATCAGATTGTACCACTTTTATATGGCGCTCAAAGAACTTCTCGACTTGAGTTTTAAACCATAAAAATATTGTATAAACTTCATTTTTAGAACTCATAGGAAATAGCCATGTAAATTTGCTAAAGTCATCAATAAAAGAAACATAATAACGATATTTATTACTAGCTGTAGACACGTGATTTTTGATCCTCCTCGGATTCTAACTTATTTTTTTCGATATTTATATTTATATCTAATATAATATTATTTAAATTCTTATTTTTATTTTAATAAATATTTAGTTAAGAAGTAAATAACTAAATTTTTGAGATATTTTATTTTTATTTTATTTTATTCTAATTTTTTAAAAAATATTTATATATATATATTTCTTGTTAAATTTTAAATAAAATAAGTAATTTTAATATTTTCTTAATTATATTTCTTTAAGGTTATTTATAATTTTTATTATATTTTCTTAAAATATAAATTAATTAGTTATATTCATATCTATTATTATTATTTCATTTTTATTTTATTTTATTTATTTATTATTTATCTTTATTTATTATTAAAAAAAATATTTCAAAATTTGAATTTTTCTCTTCCCTTATCTGATAGTTTTAACATTTCCCCCTCAAAAATTAATCGTTCCCCCTCAAATTTTCTCTACTTATAGGACTCTCACTCCTCTAAGACAGAATACGGATTACACTATTCTGCCTAGACATTGAACCAAATAAAAAAAAAAAGACAGAGGAAAATATCAATAGTGAAAGACATCAGATAACAAAGAGAGAAAAAGAAAA
Organism: Capsicum pubescens; assembly: GCA_030864215.1. Classification (NCBI taxonomy): domain Eukaryota; kingdom Viridiplantae; phylum Streptophyta; class Magnoliopsida; order Solanales; family Solanaceae; genus Capsicum; species Capsicum pubescens. The sequence continues at coordinate 267,279,554 of CM061545.1, read as the reverse complement.
AGCATTGAAGTTGATGTTCCGTTCGAATTTTCGGTGACAGTGTTCGAGTTTCTATTTTAATTTATCAACAGGTTCTTATCCCATTTTGTACTATTATTTAATAAATTTATTCAATATGCAAAAGTTGATTATTTATGTGAATTCATTATCATGAATTATATTGTACACTTTTTATCCAAATATGTTTGTTGCGTAAAATAATGAATCAAAAGGTATATTAGAGTTAAAATTTTATAAAGTGGTTATTTTTGAAAAAAAAAGAAGGATTATGAATATGTTTGTACTGATATGTATGTATATATCTACACAATAACACACTGACCGGAAAACGAGCCCAGACACAGATGAAACACACATATAATTTGGACAAACAGTAAAACAGAGGAGAAAATAACAGTTTAAGATAAGTTTTCCGATGAATAATTCACCGGAATTGTCGGTCTCCTCCGACGAACATCACTATGAACCGGACACCCGTCGCCATAAAATCTCAAAATCCGTCGACCAAATCCAACAGGCGGCATGACCAACGGTCGACAGTCATCATCCGCCGAAGTCCGACCAGCCCTGTTGTTGCTCCGTCCGACAGGAACAACCACTAGTCAACATTGGCTGCCGCCGGCACCACCCTCTTTCCCTTTCCCCACGTCGGCGCCTCTCCTTCTTCTTCCTCTTTCCCCATCGCCGACTAGCCACCATGGCTGAGAAAGCGGTGCAGCCCACTTACCTCTCCCTCCAAGTCGCCAGCCATCATTATCTCTCTCAGATCCGACCAATTTTTCATCGAATTCGTGCCTCCGGCCGGCGAACCCAGCACAGCCACACCTCCCCGCCACAAATCAACAATTGGCGATCCAAAAACCATTCCCCTTCACGCCGATTTTAACGCCACTGCTTCACTATCGACGATCAGTCGTCGTCTCTCCGTTCAGTCGTTGTTTCCCGTTGATTAGCGTTGCTCTTTATCTTTTTTGTTGCCATAGATGATAAAGGTTAGAGAGAGAAAAATTGAATACTGAATGTGTATGTGGGAAAAAGGGATTTTTATATTTCTTTTTTATTATTGTTTCCTTTTTGAATAAATACCCAAGCCTCTTTATTTGAATATAATATAAAATTATTTTTATTTAATAATTAATAAAAAATGAAGCATGAATAAATTTGATACTACTAAAATTTATTATTATTTATAGTTTTGCTTGGAGTGGGGTATCATATATTTCAAGTTATTTATTTATTTATTTATCTATTTTCGGAATTTATGTTCGAATTATATATTTCGGAGATTTTCATGTTTGATTTGTCTATAATATATGATTTGAGTTTATTTAATTTAAAGATATTAAATTTTAGAGATAATATTAAATTTAGCATAATATAGATAAATTTGTGTATTTTACTTATTTTATTATTTTCATTAATAGAACTTAATAATTATTTATTGATTTAATTAATTGTGTTAAATGAATTTTGCTTTAGTTTATTATTAAGATTTTAGGGACATTTTAAATATTCGTCTGAATTAAAGAATGCGGCGTACGTATCTTTTCGAGACATTTAAAAATTCACGGATGCAATAATGCACCTTGATAAATATTTTATTAAAAATTTATTTTTATCCATTTATTTAATATAAGATATATAGACAGATTTTAGATATTAAAAATGAGCAAATTCAGGTTTGCAAACATAGTTTATCCAAAATAGTTAAAGATAAGATAAGTCAATAAAAGCGACCGTACTAGAACCACGGGACTCGAGGGGTGCCTCACACCTTCCTCTCGGTCAACAGAATTCCTTATCTGGTCTTTTGTTTCCGTAGATCATAACAAAGAGTCATTTTCTTTTGATTAGAGATTCAAAAAGGTGACTTGGAACACCATAACTCAATTCTAAATGGCAACTCTGTAAATAAAATAATTCCTATTCAATATCGTCACTTTAATTGGAAAAACCCTTCGGCCTCGATCCCTTCGGGCGAAAAAGGGGTGTGACACTAGCCAATTGTGGAGCAGGACCCCATACATCACTGTAGATCAAATCAAGGGGAAAACTAGCACTAGAACTAGAATTAGAAAATGGCAATTTGTGACTCTTGCCATATTGGCAAGAAGAACAAACACTAGACTGAGGACTCAATTTGACCGGTAAAGAAAGAATCCTAATAATACTATTGACTGCTCATAGAGACGAGTGACCTAAACGACTATGCCATAGATCAAAAGATGACTTGGAGACATGGAAAGCCTGTGATTTATTTGAGGAAGAAGGCTAGCCGAGTAACTGGGTTGCAAGGAGATGATAAAGGCCATTCTCAAGAGTTCCGCGCAGTAGTACTTTCCCCGTTGCCCGATCCTTCACAAGACAAAAACGAGGGTGAAACTCAAATTTAACATCATTATTAGAAGTGAACTTTGCTACACTAAGCAAATTCTTGGTATTTTTAGGCACCAATAATACATTAGATAAATGTAAAGGTTGACTAACTGTAGGTAAGATAGCATTACCAAAGTGAGAAATTGTCAAACCTGTGCCATTTCCAATATGAATTTGATAGATTCCCATATACTCTCCTCGTACCTCCATATTCTGCATATTGTTATTTAAATGATGAGTAGACCCAGAATCCGGATACCAATTTGAGTCTCCAACCATAGAAGATTGTGCAATGAGAGCATCCATGTGCAATTTGGAAGGATCTTGATAGGCATGGTTGGATGAGTTGGCGTTGGAACCTCTACCTCGTCCTCATCCTCGTCCAGATCTGCCACCATAAACCTAATTGTTATTGACATTAGTAGGTTGCTTAAAGGAGTTCTCATTCTTAGTATTGTTGGATTGTCTAGTAGACAAGTTGGTTTGGCTCAATCCTTGTTCTGTACTTATCATTTGCTCCAAACGATACTCTTGACTTTTGTCACACCCCTTTTTCGACTCCAAAAAAGATATGTATTTTAACGTTTGAAAGGGTTTTTTAATAAAGTGACAAAATGAAGATTGGTTCCGAAAAAAGATTGTTTTTACATTCAAAATCAGAGTCTCCACTTGGCATAATCTGGTGTGCCAAGTCACCATTGGAAAATCCTTTTCGAAACCATTTGACTCTTTAAACCGGTTTACGAACAGAGATTCTGGCTAAGGAATTCTGTTGACCGAGGGGAAGGTGTTAGGCATCCCTCGATCCCGTGGTTCGACCACGGTCACTTGGTGGAGCGTATCGGCTAATTTGACACTACAAATGTACAAACCACATAAACACACAAAACAAGCAAACAAATAAATCACACAAAATTCAAAACAAACAAAAATAATGTTCAGTCCAAATTATACAATCCAAAATAAAAGAGGTGCTGAAATATAAAACCTATTCTATTCTAAACTAATCCTAAACTAAACTCCACCCGACGTTTCAGGCCTTGATCACGAGCCTCCTTTGCGTACATGCTACTTCAGGGCATTCCTCGGATAAATCAATACAAATCCTTCGGGGCATTCCCCGGCCAAATGAGTACAATTTAAACTTTTCATGCAATAAAGTAGAAAGTACCATTCACGCACATATTCAAACACTCCAATAAATCGTTATTCCTAAATTTGCCTAACCGGCCTACGTTTGCCTACCAAGTTCAACATATCACAATTCTATCATGTTTAACATTATCAATACATCAAAATTAATCAATATTCATTTTCCTCCATTTTTAATCCCCACCTTAATTCATTTTTAACCACGTGATTAACCCATTTCAATACACAATCCACCAATCGAGAATAACGAAAATTCACCAATCATGCTTAGCACATCACACACCCAAATGTCACCAACAGTTCACATCAACAAACAAACCACGGTATCGAATCACACACAATCACAATCACATAAGAATTAAATAAAAGAGAAGAAAGAATTGGACCTTAAATTTGAAGCTTTAAAACTCAATGTTATTCGAATAAAGAGAGTCCGCACCCGAAAATCTCGAGCCGAACCTTAACACCAACAATCCAACTCGACAAATAATGACCCGTTCACCGTCACTTTTCACGCCATCACTGTTCACCGGTCACTGTTCACTGGTACTGTTCACTGTTCACTGTTCACCAGTTACTGTTCACCGGTTACTTTTTTTTTTTTCGTTGTTATTTTTGTTCTTGTGAGGAAGATTATTTGGTGATTCTTGTTATTGTGGAGAAGATGATGATCAAAGAATGAGCCCCCCTTTTTCCTCTTAGAATTTTTCTTTTATAATGAGCATGAATTTGTTATCATGTGGGAATTTTGGTGGGTCCCCCATATATTCTTTCTTTGTGGACAAGAAAAAGGAGGGGGGGAATCACATGGATAGAAGCTTTTGATTGGGTAGGTTGTTAGGATATGATAAATTAGTTAGAGGTATTTTTTATTTATTTTTGTATTTTTGTGGGATATAATTACATGGGGTTGGACACATGGTAATGTGAACTAAAAATGAATAAAATTAGACTCCGGGAGGGACAAAATTAGGTGTCTACATCATGCCCCCTTTGAATGTAAACACGAAGTATTTTCAGACAAATAGGTAAACAGCGAGACCAAATTTTGACCCGACCATTATTCAAAGAAAGAAACAGAAGGAAGAAGGACAACCGGGTCTTGACTTAAAACATCCTTCCTACCTAAATTATGAGAGAATCAATTCACGGGTATTTCAAAGGATTGGAAGAGAAGTGGACTATACCGAGTTGGAGAGTCGAGTGAGGTTCCATCGAGGTTTCGGTCCGCGGCTCTGTCATTACATCAAAAAATAAAAATTACAAGTTAAAACATAAATGAAATTACAAAAATCCTATCTATACATCTTCTGTTGGTTCTTGACTCGACTTTCATCACCCTATTCTTCAGGCGGGCTCCTGACTTGCAATTTCTTTCAACTTGTTGCATGGCTTTCAATTTCTTCACCCTGTTCTCTAGGCGGGTTCCTGACTTGCTATTTCATCAACTTGTTGCCATGCTTTCAACTTCTGCACCCTGTTCTGCAGGCGGGCTCCTGACTTGCTATTTTTATCAACTTGTTGCTATGCTTTCAATTTCTTCACCCTGTTCTGCAGGCGGGCTCCTGACTTGCTATTTCATCAACTTGTTTCTATGCTTTCAGTTTCTTCACCCTGTTCTGCAGGCGGGATCCTGACTTGCTATTTCATCAACTTGTTGCTATGCTTTCAATTTTTTCACCCTGTTCTGCAGGCGGGCTCCTGACTTGCTATTTCATCAACTTGTTGCTATGCTTTCAATTTCTTCACCCTGTTCTGCAGGCGGGCTCCTGACTTGCTATTTTTCAATTTGTTTAACTTTCGATTTCTTCACCTTGTTGCTTGATTTTCCATTTATTCTCCCTGTGCTTCGGGCATGCTCCTGAAATCACATCAAAACTGAAAAGAAAATTATCCCAAATAAGGAAATGCAATTTCTATGAGTTAATTGGAATGACTCGACTAAAAGGTACGTCTTTTAGGAATCAAGGAGGATGACTCGACTAAAAGGTACATCTTATAGGAATCCAGGGGGATGAATCGACTAATAAGGTACGTTTTATAGGAATCAAAGGGGATGACTCGACTAAAAGGTGTGTCTTATAGGAATCAAAGGGGATGACTCGACTAACAGGTACGTCTTCTAGGAATCAAAGGGGATGACTCGACTAAAAGGTACATCTTATAGGAATCAACGGGGATGACTCGACCAAAAGGTACGTCTTATAGGAATCAAGGGAAATGACTCAACTAAAAGGTACGTCTTCTAGGAATCAAAGGGGATGACTCGACTAAAAGGTACGTCTTATAGGAATCAAAGGGGATGACTCGACTAAAAGGTACGTCTTATAGGAATCAAAGGGGATGACTCGACTAAAAGGTACGTCTTATAGGAATCAAGGAAAATGACTCGACTAAAAGATACGTCTTCTAGGAATCAAAGGAAATGACTCAACTAAAAGGTACGTCTTATAGGAATCAAAGGGAATGACTCGACTAAAAGGTACGTCTTATAGGAATCAAAGGGGATGACTCGACTAAAAGGTACGTCTTATAGGAATCAAAGGAAATGACTCGACTAAAAGGTACATCTTCTAGGGGTCAAAGGGGATGACTCGACTAAAAGGTACGTCTTATAGGAATCAAAGGGGATGACTCGACTAAAAGGTACGTCTTATAGGAATCCAAGGGGATGACTCGACTAAAAGGTACGTATTCTAGGGGTCAAAGGGGATGACTCGACTAAAAGGTACGTCTTATAGGAATCAAAGGAAATGACTCGACTAAAAGGTACATCTTCTAGAGGTCAAAGGGGATGACTCGACTAAAAGGTACGTCTTATAGGAATCAAGACTTAAGTTAGGAAGTGCGTTACCTAAGAAGCAAAATTTGAATTACCCAATCAAGGAAGTGTGTTTCCTTATCAATGTTGTTTAAATTATCAAAACAATGAAGTGCGTCTCCTTACCAAAGCTGCTTGAATTACCAAAACAAGGAAATGCGTCTCCTAGAGATCTTGAATTATGAATTTTACCATGGTTTTGATTACCAAATGCGTGCAGCCTCTTGCATTTGTTGAGGTGAGAAATTACGGCCTTTGATGTTTAGGCTCTGAAATCCTTGATCTGAATGCAACATGTATTCCAATTACATACAAAGAAAACTTGTGAGTTTAAAAACATGGTGGCTAGTTTGTGGCTTTGGATTTTGAGGCAATTGCTCCTGCCCCCGTCACATTTAGCTTTGCTTCCAACCATTAGCATATGTCATTGACTTGCTGTATCATTGACTCAAACTCAGCTTATTAAGAGTGACTCTGAAACAAACACAGTATTTCTGCTTTGTCGTGTTTCTCAAATAAACCCTTTGAACCTTGGTATTTCCATGAGTTCCCCGACTTCTCTGTTGACAAAACTTCCTGCATGCTTTTTTTTTTGGGCTCACAATCATGTCTCTTTCATGTGCTAGCTTTTTTCTTGCTTTGTGCAATTAAATAAGCTGGTAGCCAGTTTTGAAATCTTTTCTCACTTGTTTTGACACGGACTTGACTCAAAGACAAGAAACAACCAAAAAAAAATGACCTGAGTATAATGCCCGCATACTTTGCACTCAAAATTTCTATCAAAGTCATCCAACATTCATCTACCACCTGTAAATAATAACAAAATAATACGATAATGGAGATATCAAAATAATACAACTAAACCTAACCTTTACATAAGAAAATTCCTCAAAGCCGACCAACATTTATCTATCACCTGTAAACTTCAACAAAATAATACGATAAAAGTGATATCAAAACAATATAATTAAACTTAAATTCTACACACAAAAGTTTCTTTAAGCCGATCGAGATTCATCTATGAACTGTAAACTAACACAAAATAACAAATTAATAGAGACATTACGACAATATAATTAAACCTAACTTTTACCTACAAAAAATTTCAAAGTTGACCGACATTCATCTAGCATTTGTAAATTAAAATAAAATAATAAGATAATAAAGATATCAAGACAATACAATTAAACATAACCTTTACACAAGAAATTTTTCAAAGTCAACCAACAACCTGTAAACTATAAAATAAAAAATAATATAATAGTGATTACAAAGCTTCGATTTTGATCTAACTAATTCTTGTCTGAGCGAAAATTTTGACCCTAAAGAATAATTTTGAATGAAAAAAGAAAAGATATATATATACACACATGTTGAATTCTATTATGCTGACAAAAACAGTGAAGAAGTTGGGGGGTAGAAAATCAAGCATCCACTAATCTAGACATGCAATCGAATCAAGTTAGATAAGCATCAATCATATTCTCCCAATAGGCAATCTGTTTGTTCTCTAGTTTAACGTACATCTCAATATTTATAAAAATATTTTCTTAATAGAGTGTTATTTTAGGAGTATTTTTCTAATTGAACAGCAGAAAGGAAAATATTAATTAATTCTTTTACCATATATTTTAGGAGTCTCATATAATTTAGAAAGTCTAGTAGAAAGGAAAATATTAATTAATTATCCTACCATATATTTTAGGAGTCCCCATATATTTTAGAAAATCTAGTTAATATAATAAAAAATAATTAAATAATAAATTTTAAAAATAGTGAAAAGACAATTTTGTCTAAAGGAGAGTCTTTTAATGAAGGGCAAAAAGTTCAAATCACTTTTCTAAGGGTCTTCACACTTTTAATATATTATTATTATTATAGATTATAGATATAGATAATATAATATTATAATATAGTAATTATATATATATATATATATATGTATGTATGTGTCCTATCTATTAGGGGGGGTCAGCCAGGGGATCAATTACCCACCAACGCAGTTAGCTCATCGCATCGGACTTATCTAGTGTAAATGTGCTCTTTATATTTTCTGTGTGATTTGAAAGTTATTGTACAAGACTGCGTTTACACCGTGCACACCCAAAAAGTAGGAGTAGCGGTCCAATAAATATTATATCATATCAAGATAGAACACTTAGAAATGTATATAAAACAATTAACAAAAATAGGCTTGTGAATTAGTACAATGGTCGAAATTAGCAATTTAACTTGCACACATTATGTTAGTGTACGTAAAAATAATTTTAATTTATCGGAGTATTTAACATGTTCAGATGTTGTAGCAGATTTTCGTGATTATATTAATTTATTTGTTGTTATGAACTATTTCTTGATGACTTAATTAATAGTGTTGTAAAAACATTATATTGTCCGTATATAGATTTAAACTAGACAAGACAACACACACCCCATAGTGCCAACAGTTTTAAAATAGGAACACGAATAAAATAAAGGAGACAAAATACTCATATATAAAGTGATTGCATCAAATAAAACAACACGCAAGGGTCCATATGAATATCAATTTAGACAACACATTTCCCCTAGATTAACCAGTCACTAGATCTGCACCATTGGATAATTATCCAACTGAGCTAGTAAGATAACATCCAACATGTATAGCATATAGTACTGGGTTTTATTTTCATTAACACGTGAATTAAGCATTATTCATGATTTTATTTACTCTTAGACATCACTGGGAAGTTTCAACTTGGAATCGAAGGCCAGTTGTTGTTCTTCAAGATCACCATAGGGACGTTTTCCTCTCCAGTTACCTGGTGGATCATAATTCCAAATTATAAAATACCACCCGTTGTTGCAACGTACCCTAGCACAACCAAGACGTACTGAGTTTTGCCAGACAACCTGAGCAGTATAGAGAGAGGAAGAAGGATCTTCACTTGGTATTTATTAACTTGGAAAAGGCGTATGACAAGGTCCCTAGGGAGGTTCTGTGGAGATGCTTAGAGGCTAGAGGGGTCCCTGTGGCGTACATCAAAGCGATTAAGGACATGTATGAGGGGGCGAAGACCCAGGTAAGGACAGTGGGAGGAGATTTCGAGCATTTACCGGTCTTGACTGGGCTGCACCAGGAATTGACTCTTAGTCCATTTCTTTTTGCCGTAGTGATGGATGTGTTGACGAGGAGCATACAAGGCGAGGTGCCTTGGTGTATGTTTTTTGCGGATGATGTAGTTTTGATTGATGAGTCGCGATAAGGTGTTAATGATAAGCTAAAGGTTTGGCGACAAATCCTGAAGTCTAAAAGTTTTTGGTTGAGTAGGACTATGGCGGAGTACTTGGAGTGCAAGTTTAGTGACTCGAGCAAAAGGAAGGGGTGGTAGTGAAGTTGGATTCCCAGGCGGTTTGCAAGAGGGATATTTTTAAGTATCTTGGGTCTACGATTCAGGGGAATGAAGAGATAGATGAGGATGTATCTCACCATATTGGGGCAAGTTGGATGAAATAGAGGCTCACTTCAGGAATTTTATGCGATAAGAAGGTGCCCCCAAGCTGAAAGGCAGATTCTATAGATTTGCAGTCCGGCCAGCTATGTTATATGGAGCGGAGTGTTGGCCGATTAAGAATTCTCATATCCAAAAGTTAAAGGTGGAGGAAATGAGGATGTTGCGTTGGATGTGTGGTTTTACAAGGGCTGACCGGGTTAGGAATGATAGTATTCGAAAAAAGGTGGGAGTGGTGTCGGTGGAGGATAAAATGCGGAAAGTTAGGTTGAGATGGCTTGATCATGTGATGAGAAGAGGCATGGATACCCCGGTTCGTAGATGTGAGAGGTTGACCTTGGACGGCTTCAAGCGGGGTAGGGGTAGACCGAAAAAATACTGGAGGGAAGTGATTAAACGTGACATGGAGCAGTTACAGCTGACTGAGGACATGACCCAGGATAGGAAGGTATGGAGAAAAACCATTAGGATAGAGGGCTAAGGTGTGTGGTTGAGTCGTAGGTAGGAGGACTTTGGTGTCCTTGTTTGGTAGTGTTCAATATTTTTTGTGGATGTCATACCTATGTTATTTTATCATGTTCCATGCATTTGATATTTTTTTCTATATATACTGTCATTTGTCTTGAGCTGGGGGTCTATTGAAAACCACCTCTCTACTTCTTTAGAGGTAGTGGTATGGACTGCGTACACTCTACCCTCCCCAGACCCCACGATGTGGGAATATACTGGGTTTGTTGTTGGTGTCTCTCCCTATTAATATACATAACATAGCCGACATATACATAACATTCTGTATATATGTTGAAATTTTTGTAATATGTTTAGGGAGTTAAAATTTTTTGTAATATTGAAAACATAAGTTGTGCATTTGTGTAATTTTTAAAATATATATAGTCACAAACAATTGATCCAGAGTCATTTCTGCGGCGAAAATTATAGTGAAGTCTTTAACATTAATTTATACTAATAAAATCACTCAACTTAAAAAAAATTCGAATCACTACACCATCAAATTTATCATTAAAAAGAACTAAAATGACAAGAGAAATTAAATTTTTATACCATGAAGACACATACACCACAAATAAAACAAAAATAAAGCAAAAGTAAGAAGACATATCTTACAGCCTACTCGACAATAATTCCATAACTATTAAACTTGTAAGCTTAAAATTTTATGATGCATGCTTTACAATGCTTTTTAACTCATTTTTTTCATAAAAAAAAATAATATTGAAGATCGGTTTGCAGTTTCAGAATTTCATAAAAGCTTATTTTTGTGTATCGGAACTTGATTTCAAATCCAAAATTAAACACAGACACAACAAAAAAAAGAGAAATAAGTAGGCAGTGAAACTGAATTGCTTCTTCATTATTTTTTTCATATTGGCTTTTTCTTTTCTTGATTTTTATATTTTTCTCTTCCATTATCTATCAACTTCAGTTCTCCATTTCTAAAATGAACTATAATTCTGTAAATCTGAGTCCTTCATATTTTTTCCTTATTTTTTTTGTGATTTTCAAAAAATTACTTGCCTTTCAAAAATTACTTCAGTTATGAATTGGTGGATCGGGTGTAAGGGTATAAGATATGAATCTTTTAGAATATATTTATTTGTGGAGTCTATATTTACATGATAGAAAAATTAATTATTTTGCCATGTTTGATTTATTTTCATGACAAATTTAATTGGATGATTTAATAAGAAAAAAGTCCTCAATTGAGCAATTTTACTGATAAAAATAAAATTGAATAATTTTACCATAAAAAAAATAATTCAAGAAGGAAACAAGCCATATTTGCTTTAAGGAAAGCAAATCGGTGCACAGATGATTGGGCTAAAATATGATGGGCCGGGTCCTCGAGTTAGACGAATATGTGGGCCTGCGGATTGGGCTAAGATTTGAGCGGCTAAAATGTATGCGGATTGGGCTAAGATTTGAGCGGCTAAATGTATTTTAAAAGGAACATCTGTGTATTTCAGTTGTAGTCAAAACGTTAATAGATAACTAATTTAAAATCAAAACATTCTTTTAATATATAATTAAACCAATCTGAGATAAAATTGAGTATTCAGTCAATCATTAAGTTTCTTGACTCAATAAAGTTTTAAAAAATAGTAATTAAGTCGTATAAATCTGACACTGTACAAATTAAAATATCTACTCAACAAATATTGATTTCAATAATAATTTCGTACATAGAAAATTCTGGTAAGTGATATTGTACATATGTTATTCTCGAGTATCCACTGACGAAAATGGCTTATAGGTGCTTTGGCAGTTATGTGGTAGTTAAGTGTGCTAATGCCATTGAACTAGAGTTCGAATCCTAGTACCAGCATATGTTTTTTTATTAAAAGAGGAAGAACTGTTTTTTACTTATTTTTTCTTTGTTGTTTTTCCACTTTCATTTTTTTTTGTTTTTCACTGACTAACTAAACAATAAAAATATTAGTAAGTATGTAGGAAAAAATTCTTCTTGACTAGCAACTTTATGTTAAAAAACATGAGCACCCACGATCTTCAAATTCTTAATCCACCACTATGTGTTACGATATAGTTAACAAAAGATACAAATTATGTGAGAGAGGAGGAGGGAAGGGAAGGTGAGGGAGGAGGGAAATTAATGGCGAGAGAATGACCAACGGTCAAATAATAGTAGTGATTAGTGAACTTAACTAGGCCTGTTAAATTAGAATTTAAGAGAAATCTGTATATATTTGGGTGGGAGGTGGGGATAAAAAAACAAAGAAAGGTTAGTGTGGTTGAGCTTTTAAAGTTTCTACTCCATATCATGTAAACACGTCTGCGTGCATGGCATTACAAAAAGCAAGATATTTTTGGATATTTGTGGTATCCGAACCAGCTATCATGCACCTCAATTAATTCTACGGAACAAAAGGTATGATCTTGAAGAACGAGAAATCTGAAAATAATGAGTTAAATTGCAAATTTAATTTCTACTTTTTTTTTTATTAACTGACAACAGGATACATGTACAACGCACAAAATGCACATAAGATGCACGCAAATAGCATAAGATGCACATACATTACACGAGATGCACGAGTGCCAAATGAGATACATGTGTGATACACAAAAGCTAATTATATTGAATATACTTGAAACCTCTGATTAAAATTTAGCTTTAGGCCACCAAATTCGTTGAGCCGACCCTGCACGGAGCAAATATTAAAGGAAGAAGATGAGAACTAAGGAGGAGGGAATTAGGTGAGGAGGAGGGGAAGGTGATGGAGGAGGAAGGGAAGGTGTGGAGGAGAAATGTGGTTATATAAGATAGCTTATGTTCAGTTGAATTGTGTATCCAAATCTTCTCATTCTTAATCTCTTGTAGTAGCCACGGTTTCAACAAGTCGTTTTGATTTTTTTATGTTATGGTATATCAGAGTCCAAAATTTCGACCGGTAATTTTGATAAAGATTTCAAAATAATATGGTCTCCGAGTCATGTGAACACGTCGGCGGATGGCTGGCCTTACTACAAGTATGACGCTGGACAAGGAATCCGGTAAGTATAAATTATTTTTTACTATATTTCGTAGCTTCTTCTCTTTTTTATTATACGAAAATATACTTGGCTAACATTTTCTATGTTTATTCGTATTAACTTGTTCAGGTTCGGCGATGACTTCGAAAAATAATTTTTTATTCGGTCAATTTGATATGAAGATCAAATTGATACCGGGAAATTCAGCCGACACAGTAGTAGCGTTTTATGTATACAATTATAAAATTAAAATTTCTTGTACTTTAATCACTTTATTAATTAATTTATTTTTTTAATGAATTTGGTTTATTTTTGTACTTCATATCAAAAATATCGTGACGAGGTTGATTTCGAATTCCTCGGAATATTGATGGAAAACCGATAATTCTTCAAACCAATGTGTTCGTTGGGGGAATTGGTGAGAGGGAACAGAAAATTCATTTGTGGTTTGATCCAACGAGGACTTCCACACTTACTCTATTTGATGAAATCTTTATCAAATAGTATAAGTGTTTTATTTTCTTACGTTATCTTTTAAGAATTTATAATATAATTGTATATGGATGGGAGTGATTTGGAAGTGTGAGGGACTGTCAAAACAGTCCAACTCAACACCCCTAGCCTGACACGGACCAGGGAGATTGTTGGAGATTAATTGCGGGCTGAAACCTGAAACAGTGAGCTGCCTCATTATTGTTGAAGTGGCATGGAGCTTGTGCTTAGCCATTTTAAGGTGTCACACAGCTTATGCCTCACAATTTCAAAGTGGCACGGACTTTGATTTTTTGGAGTACAAATTTTCCAACGTTATAAATAGGAGTTACAATTAAGTGTCCTGCTCCCTCCATTTTATATTAGTTGGTCCCCATTAACTTGACACATTCATTAAAAAATTATTAATTAGAGGTTCATTTTATAAAAGTAGCTTTATTAATTATGCTTTGAAAATACAAATTTGAGTAAATACGCTTTGTTTATTCATTTAATGTGAAAGGTAGTATTGAAAAAACATAATAAAATCCTCTTGATTTCATTAAAGGGACAACTAAATTGAAACAAATATTTTTAGAAAGAGGACCAACTAAAACGAAACGGAGGGGAATATTTATGTTGAAAAAAATAAATAGGACTCTTAATTGTAACTCTAATTACTCTTGGATCACTTGGGACTAAAAATGATACGAAGGAGGCCTCGAATGGGTTTTTATTCTTTTCATTTCTATTACATAATTTGTGTATGAACTATATTACAGACCATATTTATCTTTTATTATTTTTTGTACAGGTTTATGGTTGATTGGATACCAATTAGAACTTATAAAAACCACGCAGATAAAGGAGCTAGTATCCACTTACTCAACCGTTGGAACTGATTATCAGCCTATGGAACGGAGAATCTTGGGCAACAAATGGTGGTAAAACCAAAATCGATTGGTCCAAAGCACCATCTGTGGCCACATTGGAGGCCATATGATTGATGCTTGCGTTTTCCGATGGCGGAATTGCAAGATTTTGTGGAACAACGAGTAAAACAAATTGGTGGAATAAAGCAGAATTCGATTCTCTAACATGGAGTCAAAGAAGATGGCTCAAATGTGTTAGGAAGTATTATTTGGTGTATGATTATTGCACTGATAGAAGTAGATTTCGTAATGATATCCCTGTGGAGTGCTTATTTCCGACGTACTAGTGATTCTAAAGTCTCTCTTTAGTTCTTTTTTAATTACTCTATATGTTAGTAAATTTTATCAATGCATTTCTGTAACATTACACTTGTACTGAAAATGGTGTTTTGTATTGATAATACACAGTTGAATTAATAAAAACTCTCTTTTCCATTTGAATTCTAAGGCATTGAGCCAAATTGATTCAGTTTATGAGTTTGTAAATACGCTAAATTGATAACCAAATGACCAACAAAATATGAACTATTTATTATCGATTTTGCAATTGGAAGAGATATTGATCCCTCTATGGCTTAGGAGGGCATTGTTGGGGAGTTTGTTAGGCCATAGCTGGATGAAGTACTTAATCTTAGAAGGGTTGTTGAGCTTCCAAGTCCAACTGAAATTCCTTGGGCTAGGATTTCATTGGTATTGATTTTGGTCTCAATACCAAAATGGCTATACAAGATTAACTTCAGTTTAGACTTTAGTTAAATCATCTATTCAAACTTCTTCTCATTTCCTAAATTGTTTTATTTGTCATTTTTAAAAAATTTCAAGAGAAAAAAAATGTCTAGGTTTATCTTGTTAGGCATTTTGATTTATTTATGTTATAGTATATTGGTGTCCAAAATTTTGATGGGAGATTTCAATTAGGATTTCATAATAAAATGGTCTCCGAATCACATAAATACTTCAGCAGATGGTCTTACAAGAACGATGATGTTGGCCAAGATTGAAAAAATAAAATTTTAAATGTGCCTTATGATAAATATCTTTTTCGGATATGAATTCGAAAGATAAATACTTATTTGGTCAATTTTATATGAAAATTAAATTAAATTAAATTAATATTTGATGGAGCCTTTATCAAATAGTGTAAGTGTTTTATTTTCTTACGTTATCTTCTAAAAATTTATAATACAATATATGATAATATTTAACTTTTATTCTTTTTTGGATAGGTTCATGGTTGATAATTGGATACCAATTAGAACTTATAAAAACCATGCAGATAAAGGAGTTAGGTATCCACTTAGTCAACCGCTGAAACTGATTATTAGCATATGAAACGAAGAATCTTGGGCAACAAATGGCGGTAAAACTAAAATCGATTGGTCCAAAGCATTACTTGTGACCACATTTGGAGGCCATATGATTGATACTTACGTTTTCGACGACGGAATTGCAAGAATTTGCGGAACAACGAGTAAAATAGATTGGTGGAATAAAGCGAAATTCGGTTCTCTAACATGGAGTCAAAGAAGATGGCTCAATTGGGTTAGGAAGTATAACTTGGTGTATGATTATTGCAGTAAAAGTAAAAGAAGTAGATTTCATAATCATATCCCTGTGGTCGGAGTGCTTATTTACAATGTACTAGTGATTCTGAAGTCGATCTTTTGTTCTTTTTTAATTACTCTATATGTTAAATTTTATTAATTCATGTCTGTAACATTACACTTGTATTGAAATTGATGTATTGTATCTCAATAATATTGATAATACACAGTTGAATCAATAAAACCTCTCTTTCCCATATAGTTAGTCAATTTTTAGATCGGAATAGACTAACTCAAAATCTTCTTTGCCTCGGCAAACGGCAAGTTTTCGTTGCCACATGTAAATTCAACTCCCACATACCTGGCAACTAACAGTCTACAAGGTAACGCTATATAACCGAAAATGCGAGTCAAGTCTGTAGTATGTTACTCATGACTAAAAATGTTATTTGAACTTTTTGTGCACTTAGTAGAACTATTCTTCCCACAAATTTGTAGAAAAATTTCAGTATATTGAAATAAGATGTAGTTGAAAGTTCATAGTCTAAAAATTTTGGCATAATACATAAATATGACCCTAAATTTGATACCAAATTATAACTTTGACATTACACTTTGACAGTCCACAACTATGAGCTTTAACTATTTCAAACTGCACAAATATGACTTTTAAATGACTTTTCACTATTATTTTTTCATTATTTTCGGCTCAAAGATGAAAATGGCATCTAATATCTTTTGTCATTGCGGAAAAAGAACAATATTGAAGATTTATTAATTAGGTGGGTCAGTCTCATACGAAAAAATCGCGCGGATACGTATATATATTATAAAGCAAAGGGCGAATTTATGTTATATAATATATCTAAATATAATTTATTTAAATATTAAATTAAAGATGAAACTATACTGATAATAAAAAAATTATAGTTTTAATAAAACGTTATTAAATTAACTTTATTAAGGATAGTAGTAGTAGTAGTATATTAAATTAACATTATCAAATTAACGTTATTAAAATGTTAGTATTAAATTAACGTTAGCAAAACGTTATTAAATTAATGCAGGGACGGACCTACGTGGTTGCCATGGGATTCACCCGAACCCCCTCAGTAAAAGAATTACGTTGTATATATAAGGTAGAAAATCTATATTTATGTACGTATATTAATGTTGAACCACATGAAACAAGACACTTAGATAGCCCAGTGGTGTTATTTGCTCTTCTTGGGTGCTTCCTTCAACCTACTGCGCAAGTCGATACCTGCTAGTGACTTTTTTTTTTTAATAAAAAAAAGTTAGGTGCTGCTGCTATAGAAATAAATAATAAAAAAAAATAGTAATAATAATAATAAAAAAAAATGACGCTGTTTTAACACAAAAAGTAAAATTTTGACAGTGCACAAATATGACCATTAACTATTCAAAACTGCACAAATATAACCTCCCTCCAAGTCAGTCCTTTTAACGACGTGGTACCGTGTGATTGGATGAGTTTTCCACGTAGACGCGAGTGAAACTCACGCATGGGGTTGCAAAATCGGAGGTCATATTTGTTTAGGTTTTAAATAGTTAAAGGTCATATTTGTGCACTATCAAAGTTTAAGGTCAAAATTATAATTTAATGTCAAGTTTAGGGTCATATTTATGTATTATGCCTAAAATTTTCATGGGGAGTCAAACTCAAGTATTACATAAAATATGGTATTTTTTTTTAATAAAAAAATATGGGTCCTACTTTTTTTATACCTCTCTCATCCTTTAATGCACTTTTGTTAGGTCTCATTTGTTTGCAATTAATGGAGGTCTGAATCTGAATGGTTCAGACTTCAGACCATTAAGTGCATTTGTTTAATGGAGGTCTGAATCTGAATGGTTCAGACTTCAGACCATTAAGTGCATTTATTTTTTATTAAGGTTTTAACTCTTAATAAGTATGAATAGGTCTTAATCATTCAGATCTAGACCAAGTCTTATTAGGTCTGAAGGAATATTCTGGTGTTGGATAATATTCACTACTCTATTCATAATCAGCAGTTACCACTACTAACCACCTCTGCCACTATCATCATTGTCAACCACCACTCACCATCACCAACCACCTCCATCATCACAACTACCATCGACAAAAAATATTGCTATCAACTACAATTATCAACCGCTACCACACCTACTACCTCTTTTATTCTAATTATATTCACCGCCACCACTGTCGTCAACAACACCACAATCAGCAACCACCAGCGACCAATCCCTACTACCAACCAACTCATCTATCACAACTAGCACTATCACTAACTACCACTAATACATCACAACCTCTACACATTCTTTGGCCGCCACCACCATTGTCACTAGTAATGCCACCTCTACCACTACTTCAATCAGTACCATTACTACAATTTATCTCTACTAACAACCATCTCCACCATCACAACAAATAATATCTCCAACTAGCACCAACACATCGTCAATCATCATGCATTCATGTTTCAGCCTACACAATCAACACCTTAAACTACTAACATCAAGCAACGTCACATCACATCACAACAACCACCACCACCATCAATCGTCACCATCATAACAAGCACTACAATACCAACCATCACAATTATCACCATCAACAATATTAATCACTAACATCAATCATTGTCACCGCAATCACCATTATAAACCATCTCCACTATCACTAACAAACATAAATATTTTTTCTCAATCAAATACTATAATTTTATTGTATTAAATTATATATTTTTTTAATATATAATTAATTTTTTATTTTATTATGTATATAAATAATTATTTTTTACACATTCAGATGTTGAAAAACAAACAATCTTAATTATTCAATTTTCAAATCTAAAGAAAATATTTTAATCATTCAGATATACATTCGGATTCAGATGTATGAATCTTAGTATCTCCCGTCAGTTGTCAGTCTTTTCATTTTACTCCTTAGCTTCCTTTTCATTTCTCTATTTCTTTTCTTTTACTATTTTCTTCAAAATTCTTTCACCACCTGATTTTTAACATTAGTGTTTTCGTCGTAAGTTGTGGTTTTTAATGCTCCCCCCGTTTTATTTTAACCTTTGTTTATTTGATATTTCTTCTAAAAATATTTATTAAAATAATTTTATTAATTATACTTTAAAAGTATAAATTTGAGTATCATATATTTTATATAATTATTTAATGATAAAATAGTATTAGAAAAATATGATAAATTTTTCATAATTTTATAAATTAGTTAAGTAAATTAAAACAAATATTTTTTTAGTAAGATGATCAAGTTATCATGGATATTTATCTCCTCTGGTTGATGATTGGTATGTATATATAAGTTTAGTTGATTAGTTTTTTATTTATCAAATCAAATTTATTGTAGCAATTTCTTATATCAATAAATCATACTCAATCAACAAGACAATTTTTTTTATTATTATGTGTCTGAATTTTCTCAATTCTTTTGAGTTTTCTTTTTTAGAAAAAAATTGATTTGAACCATATTTCAATAAATTTAATCTGATTTTCAATTACAATAAATACTACACTATGATGCAATTATAATTTATATCTAATCCAATTCAATTCATTATCAACAATTACAAAAAGAACTATTAATCAGATGTACTGTGTGTAGACACCTAATTTTATTCCTTTCGAAATTTATTTTATTCATTTTTACCTTACGTTATCATATACCCTTACCCACTTGATTATACTCTACAAGAATATAAAAAATAACAAAACTTTAATAAATTTCTAATATTTTCTTATCTAACGAACCTTATCTCAACCAACTCACCACCCCATACCCCCTCACCCCTACCCACGTGACCAGCCCCCTACCTACTATTATTTACACGTTACCTTGTCATTCCAGAGCGGGAGAGGGAGAAAATCCAAAAAAAAAAAAGGGAAACAATATGCAAACATAGTGGGGCCCACGAGTTTTCTTCCATTTTTTCCAGAATACATATATATACACCATACACACATACAGAAAGGGGCGGGTCTGAACCAAGAAACAGAGGACGACATTTTCTTCTTCTCAGACGCCATAGAAACACCATTTTTCTTCTTGCTTTCTTCATTTTTGCAACACACGCACACAGATATACAGTAAATCGCACACAAGGCACAGTGAGAGAAAAATCGATCAGAATGATGATTGTTTGAAGTGAAATCCGGTTAGTTTCTCCGGCGAAATTTCGCCAGAATCGGTTTAAGTTCGTCGTTTTCTTCAGTTTCCAGGCAGATCTGGTCGGAAAACTACAAAAGCCGCCGGAACCACCCTTTTCTCGTCGTGTTCTGCCGACATCTGAGCTCAGGCTAAGCTGGTTCTCGATTTCCGTCTTGTTGTTGGGGAGTTTTGGATTCGTCTACTTTTGCGTTTCATCGTCAGTATCGGTCTTGGAGTTTTCGCCACCAAGTTGAGTCGCCGTTCGGGGTTGGGTTCGTATTACGCAGTTGGTCTCACTGGTTTTGAAGCTGTCCGATTAGTTTTTCTCTATACCGAGTTGGATTTGTTGCGATCGAGGTTTTCTGTTCGAGAATCCAAGTGTGGGTCTTCTTTAATTCGTATTATCAACAAAAATCGATATCGAAAGGTCCATTTCTTTAACCCCGTTCTCTTCTTCATTTCGATCGGTTACATTGACTGTGATTATGTGTTGGGTGATTATGATAGTCTGATTTCTTTGATATTTTTTGTTGCTTGAATCCTTTGCTAAAAGTGAGTATGGATTGTTGAAATGGTGATTGTTAATCGTGAAAATTTGATATAAGAAAGGAATTTGGGGGCGGGATTGAGAAATTGATTGAAAGAAAACGATTTTAGATTAATGTTGGTTTTATTGTTGTTTCTTGTTTAATTCGGAATAAGCACGAATATTATTGAAACGGGATGGATTCATGATGTGTTGAGACAGATTAGGCAATCATAGGTTCGGGTAGGCGAAATTTAGGTCTAAGTGTTTCGTTGGATGTTTGAATGTGGAGTTGTGTGTTGAATGCTTTCTAGTTTATCATCTTCGATTCAAAATGTATTCATATGGCCGGGGAATGCCTCGAGGTTTTATGTACTTTTTCACCGGGAATGCCCCGAGGTATCTTGTACTCGGAGGACGTTCGTGATGAAGGTCCGAGGCGTCGGGTAGAGCATTAGTCTAGGATCAGTTTAAAATAGGATTTACATTTCCGCATTTTAAAATTTTTTGGGAACTGTATAATTTGGACTGAATATTGTTTTGGATTTGTTTGTTTGATTGATCGTTTTATTTGTGTTTTGTGTGGCTTATACATTCATAGTGTTCGAGTTAGCCGATACGTTCCACCGAGCGACCGTGGTAGAACCACGGGATCGAGGGGTGCCTAACACCTTCCCCTCGGTCAACAGAATTCCTTAGTCGGAATTTCTGTTTGCAAACCAGTTTTAAAAGAGTCACATTGTTTTGAAAAGGATTTCTCAAAGGCGACTTGACACACCAGATTTATGCCAAGTGGCGACTCTGAATAAAAAAAAATATAAATAATCCTTTTTCGAAACAAGTTTTCATCTTTTGTCATTTCGATAATAAAACCCCTTTTTGAACCTTTAAATTAATCTTTTGGAGTTAAAAAAGGGGTGTGACAGTGAAGCACAAAAATTGTTATAGGTAAACACTTTACTATGTTTGGTATAAAAATTTATTTCTTCGTCCATCCACAACTAGTCTAGCATGATGGGATAATGATAATGGTGGTATAGGAAGAATGACATTAGTTCATAATTTGATACTACAATTGATTATATCTGTAAACAAATTTCTGAGATCCATATGAATTCTAAGGTATTGAACTAATCAACGTTTAAGCACTTCCGAATATGCTTTGGGATGAAAAGAAATGAGAGAGTTTTCACTTTCCTACTTCCATCTCATAATAACTAGCAGGAGTCCAACGTTTAATATTTGCTAATAATGTGAAAAATATTGCGTATTACCCATTTAAGCACTTAGCTTCCAAATATGCTTTGGGATGAAAAGAAATGAGAGATCGAGCTTTCCCCAACGTTTAATATTTGCTAATAGTGTGAAAAATAGTATGTATTACAGGTTTAAGCACTTCCATATGAGATAATCTAGAGTTAAAAGTGTTAATTCATATTCCATGAGGTACTTTCTTGTAGAATAGTCAATCTACAGACATGCATAACAACCTCAACCTGTAATATGTTACTCGAGACTAAATAAACGCCATCGCTCCTTTTCGTGAAGTTCGTAGAACTGTTCTTCCCTCAAATTTCATTGTATTATATAATAAGTGATGGTCAAGGCCTATTATCTTATTTCTAGGACCTTACAGATGTGTACCGTCAAGCACAAAAATTGTTACTATAACATTTTACTACGTTTGGTACAAAATTTTATTTCTTCCATTCCTCTGTCCGCAATTATTCTAGCATGATAGGATCATTATAACGGAGCTATATATAGGAAGAATGACGTTAGTTCACAATTTGATACCAATGATTGTTATTTGTGAAAAAATTAAACTCAGAGATCCATATGACTTCTAAGGTATGTGGCAAGATAAAATTCTACTCTACTGCTCATGTAAAATATCTCATAGGAGTACAAAACCATGACTACTCACGTAAATTTATCTACTGGTGTGAAGTTTCTTGTAGAAGCAAATCCAGGAAAGAAGGATTAATTAAGTGTAATCTCAGTTGCCTTATGCTATGTGTTCAGCGAGTTAGCCTTAACCCCCTTTTCGTATAGTTTAAGATATGATGCAAATAACATTATACTCCCATATTGCAATAAATTAAAAACATATTGCAGATAAATTGGTGTATCTAGAGTCTTTCCGATCCTCTTATTGGTTATGTTCCTTGGATAGGGACGGAGCTACAACGGTTGAAGGGTGCTCAGCTGAACACCTTTTGTTAGAAAATTATATTATATATATATATATATATATATGTTAAATACTGTTTAAAAGGGATAAATAGCACACAATATATTATGTTGCTCAGCTCCAAGGATGGGTTCTGTAAAATTTGGACCACACCCCAAAGCCCACAACCACTGGATAGTATCACTGAATATCTTACTAAACATCCTTTGTGTTTTACATTTTTCTCAATAAGATGATTTTCGCATATAACATTGTTCTTAACTTCTAATTATTTCTATTTAAATTTTTGATAAAAATTATTGATTTATAGACAAAAAAAATCAATATATTTTGTACAAAAAAAATAAAAAATAACACGTTTTATACAAACTTTTTTGTGTTATGATTTTACTGTAAATAACTTTTTTAACTGGAGTATCGTGATATTTCAACAGAGAAATATTTTTTGTAAATAAAAAATGCTTTTAATTTTATATTAAATTTGATAATGAATGATGAATTTTATTTCATTTTATATTTTGTAAAAAAAGAAATATCTAGTATTGTTTCTAACTGGACAATTATTATTTATGAAAGCTCCTCGTGGATGATTGGAATAATATATTCAAACTATGTTTTGATAGAAGAATTTTTTGTCAAATTTTATGCTAGTTCGATTTTTGCAATTGTTAAGTAGTTCTATAATAATTTTTTAATATATAATTTAGCAAAATAAAAGTATGTAGTTTGATTTTTCAACTACATTCATTCATTGATATTTTTGTTTGCCCTCTAAAGATCTTTAATAAAATACCTGACTCTGCCATTATCCTTGAATACAAAGGTGAATTCATGATTTAAAGTGTATGAATATTTAATATATTATATAATAATAACAAAAGGAAAATGAGTATTAGTATTTAATATCTCTATCTCTATTATCTTAAAAGTGTGAAGGGCCTTATAAATCACGTTTGAACTTTTTGCCCTTCATTAAAAGTCTTTTCTATAGACAAAATCGTCTTTTCGCTTTTTTCATTATATTTGGTAATTTAAAATTTATTATGATTTAAGATATTAAATCTTTCCTTCTTTGACTATATCACAATTTCTAAAATTTAGATTTTGAAAATTAATTAAAATTTTATCATATTCTACAAATTGGTTCCAAGTTGAAGTAGGTTAGGCGTAAGTTTTTCTAGCATTTTAGTTTTTTTTTGTATTTAAATTATAAAAAGAGGAAAAAGAAAAATAGTAGTATAATTTTATTTGTATTGCTACAATATAAAAAGTCCTTATTTTTTTTTCTCTAATAAAAGTTCCCTGCAATTCTATTTAACTAATTTTTTGCTCACAATTTGTTTTAGGTTTATCAATCACATGCACGTTTCTTTTCTAATTTTGTGTACAATTCTGGTAAGTTTCTTTTCTTATGTTTTTCTTTGCATTCCTATTTTGTTTTTGATGATTCAGAGTTCTTGGATGCAATATAGTTAAATTAATTTTAGTTAAGGAGTTAAATCTTTTTTCTTTTAGCTTTGACTTTGATTGGTTATAAACTTTTTTTCTATTTGAGTTATTGATATGAATATGTTTATTGTTTTTGTAAAGTTATCATCTTCTTCAATCCATATATGAATGAATCTATACAAGTCAATATCGATTGATTCATTAAGAGTTAAGACTTTAAAGGTATGTTTTTCTGAATATTATTTCTCATTCATATTAGTTTTATTTATATTGTTAAGTCAAAAACTCCTAATCATTACACTATTTCTTGACAATTGTATCCCAACAAAAATACGGACTCTTTAGCTTTAGTATCATTATAGCCTTGTTAGAGTTTAAAAATAGATTATTGAGTACAATTGGAGTAATTTATTTAATAAACTTAATGAGTAATGAAAGATAACCTTTTCATTCCTAGGAGTGCACTTTAGTGTGAATGCTTGCTTTTATTGTCGAACTAAATAAGCCCTACTTTTTAATGTAACTCCTTTAAATGAGTAACGCTAACCAATTCTTTTTATTGATGTAACTCCTTTAATTAATTGGTTAGCAGTACTTATGTTAGTAAATCTATTTAGGTTAGAAAAAAATAGATCTATAAAAGCACCTAATAATGAACATAACTTACTATAACTATAAATTGTGAGTTTGATTCTCGGCTTAACTTTTCAAGTAAAATTATGATATTTAATGTTTTTGGTATATGCACTAGATTAATGTAATCTTTATTTTTATACCGTTCTTAAATTTTTCTTTTGTCTTTTTATATTTTTGATGTGTGAAATTTTTGTTTCATGAGCGAAATTTTTTAGAATTGAACCTATTATATTTTTAAAGTTATAAGTTGATCATATCTAACCTTTATTGCTACTTCAGAAAAGCTTTTCATATAAAAAATTATATCTCACGAGGAAACAACGCATTTATATGAATCCGCCACTAAATGGGGTAAGTCTCTTAACCAACCAAATTTCTTTCATGTAATTTTTTTTTGAACTTTCATACTTTACCATAATTTTTTTATCTACTAAACGATGATTATTAGTGTAAGCATCATCTTCCTGTTTACAGTCTACTTAAATTCATGTTTATGACCAACATGGATTGTGATGCAGTGATGAGACTGCTCCACCCTTAAACAAAGGTCTCGAGGTCGAGCCCTGAGTATGGAGAAAATCCTATTGAGAGCGCCATCCCCAGAATGAACCCTGCAATGCACGATCCGAATTAGTCGAAACATCAGGTGAAAGATAAAAAAATAATAATCTATGTTTATGCTCTATCTCAGGCTGTGCAATGTAATTAGAGAAAGGAAAAAAACAATCATATAAATTCTAAGAAATAAGAGAAAAAACATAACGTAAAGAAAATTGATAGTTTCAACATCTGCAAATATTTTTGAAAAAAATAATTTGTTTTCTTTTCCATTAACTCCTTAAGTATTTTTGTTTTCCTCATTAAAAGTTCTGGAATATAACTTTGAAGAATGTAAAACGTGAATGATTAATTTAAAACACCACAAAAAGTGTTATTTTGGAATGGACTCTACTCGGCGCTAGGGTATTAGGTTAATTTTTTTTTGATATATTAATCATGTATTTTGTAATATCGTAGCTTTTATGTGCAATTTAATTTTAATATTATTGCATGCTCATGATATATTGATTTTCAAAAATTTGTGTTTTATTTATATAGGTGCAATTGATAGATGAGTTTGAAGGCCACAGATTAAGGTAGAAGGTTAAATTCTTTTTGATTTATTAATCATATTTTTTGTTGCCAAATTTATTTTATGCAACTTAGTTCTAATATCGTCGCATGCCTGTAGTATATTTGTTTTAAGAAAATTATGATTCTTCTCTGTATAGGTGCATTAGATAGGACTCATAGGAGGGTATGAAGCTCATGAATTAGGATAGAAGGTTAAACTACGGATTATATTTTGACTTGATTATCGGTAGATTTAAATTTGAAACGAGTCTGAGAGCATTATGTCTGTAGTTGTTTTGGCATAGGGCAAAGAATAGTTTGTTGCTAGAAATTTTCATAAATCATACACCTACCTAGGTTTTCCAAACATAATAGTTTCTTCAGTTTCATTTGCCAGTTTAAAACATAGATAAGTATCTTTTCACTTTTACTCCATATATAATAGTGTTATTTCATTCTAGATTATGAATATTTTTAGTGTGTTAACTTCAGTTTGATTAGTTAGAATTTCTAAATATCTAAATTTAGAATTTATTTTGTATTATATTAAAAGTATTATCTTGATGATGATCCATTAAAATTCACGTGCAACGCACGTACTCTAACCTAATATACTCAAAAGTAAGAACCACTTAAATACAATATATGAGTATGAATACCAGGGGTGTGAAACGGAGTTGGATTGAAATTTGAAATTAGAGATATTAAATGAGTTAAATTAGAAATTGAAATGAATCTTGATCCACTCAAATTTTATTACTAATTAAAATAGGCTGAAAATAAAATTAGATCACGACTCGCTCAATTTGATCTACTTAATTTAAAAATTATTACTAACACATTACTATTTATCTATTACAACCTTAATTTGAATTTCAACTCATGACATATTATTACTGCGAGTAATAACTAATTGAACTGCCTCTTCCATCACGTATCCTCAGATGCAATGTTGAAAATTTTACTTGAGTTGATTAACTTCCAATACATAATGGAGAATATGATTCTTCTACATGTCACACCCCTTTTTTACGCGTACTCCAAAAATTCGTTTTAAAGTTTGAAAGGGTTTTATTATTTACGTGACAAGAAATGAAAAAATTTATTTCGGAAAATGATTATTTACATTTTTTGCTCAGAGTCGCCTCTGGCATAATCTGGTGTGCCAAGTTACCATTGGAAAAATTCTTTTCAAAAAAAAAAAAAACCATTTGACTCTTTAAACTGGTTTGCGAACAGAGACTCCGGCTAAGAAATTCTGTTGACCAAGGGGAAGGTGGTAGGCACCCCTCGATCCCGTGGTTCAACCACGGTCGCTTGGTAGAGTGTATCAACTATTCTGGCATTACGAAATGTACAAACCACACAAAAGCACGCAAAATAATCAAACAATAAACAAAACAAAACAAAAACAATCCAAAAATGTAAAGTCCAGTCCAATTATACAGTCCAAAAATAAATAATGCGGAAATATAAATCTATTCTACCCTAGACTAATCCTATACTACGCTCTACCGCTTCACCCGACGCCTCGAGCCTTCACCACGAACATCTTCCAAGTACAAGGTACTTCGGGGCATTCCCCGGTTAATAAATATATACAGATATTTCGGGGCATTCCCCGGATAAATGAATACATTTGAATCGAATGGGATAAAGTAGAAAACATTTAACATATACATCCACATTCAAACATCCAACAAAACACTTATTTCTAAATTTCGCCTACCCGAACCTACGATTGCCTACCCACTTGACCTATCATGATACTATCACGAAATTGACAATTAGACGTGAAAGTAACAATAACGACGAATCAAAACAAAAAAAAACAAATCAAAATTAATCCTAATTCACTTTAACAATTTTTAATTCGCACCCCGCATTCCCTTTATCCACATGATTAGTGCATGCTTCAATTTTCCAGTCACATCTCATAATCCGAAACCAACATCAAACACAACACAAACAACGAAGATTCAAGCCAAACACACAACAAATAAATCATCCACACCCACAACATCAAAAAAAAAAGTCAAGATAAAGTAAAAATCGGTAAAGAAATGGACCTCAATGATGATTTTATTCCAAATATCAGTCGATCAAGAACAAGAAGATGAATCCGCGTGCCGAAGAACCTCGAATCAGACACCAACTCGACCAACAACCTCAATCCCGAACTCGGTTTAATCACCACATCAGACCAAAATGTTGTAATAACGAAAACCCACAACTGATTTCACAGAGACCGAATTCAAACGACCGACTCGCCTAGTTCAGAAAGAACAACGACGAAATCCAGTCCAAAATGACAATTGGCCAAGAACAAAATGTAAAAATAAAACCTGCGCCCGACCCGATTTCCAGCAGAACCGAACACAACCGCGATTTTGATGGACGTTGCCGGAATCCGATCGCACCACCCTCCATCGCAAAGAAAAACCCGACCCGAATTTTGACTGTTTTCGCCAGAATCTGGAATGGGGACTCGTACGCCGGATCTCCGGCAAGCTCGGAAGCAACCGGAATTGCAAATGCAATTGCAGCGACGAAATTTTTTTGGTGAAAACTCGTCCAAACCTCTCTCTCTCGCACGTTTCCTCTCCTTTTCTATCTCTCAAACACGAATCTCTCTCTTTCTCTCGTAGATCTCTCTATCTCTCTCTCGCTACTCTCTTCTTAGAGGTCAGAATTTTCAATATCCAATAGTCCAAATGTTTATTGGCGTCGTTGGATGCTGTGTGTTGTGCGTATTTCGGTGAAGCATTTTTTCCAGTGATGAATATGCAGTCGAGTGAATTCTTGATTTTGAAAATGGAAAAGTGATCCCCTCTGTGTGCGTGAATTCGTTTTGTTTTATGGAGAAAAAAAATTCTTGATATGTGCTGTATCTCTTTTTTTTTTTTTTTGGTTACCGATGGTGCCCCAAAAAATTTCCTGATTGTGAGAGTATGTGTGTGTTTTTTATTGTGAGGGCCACGTGGGTGGGTATTGGGGTAGGGTAGGTGGGGTCACATGGGGTAGGAGGTAGTGGTGAGGTGTTGTTTTTTTATTGAGTGGGTTGTTAGAATATTAGGATAAAACAAAATTAGTTAGGGGGTTGTTATTTTATCATTTTGTGGAGGGATTATCATGCGGGTGAGGGTACACGGTAGGATAAGGTAAACAATAGGTAAAAACTATATCGGGGAGGGACGAAATTAGGTGTCTACATCATGCCCCCTTTGAATGTAAACACGAAGTGTTTTCAGGCAAAGAAGTAGACAGCGAGATCAAATTTTGACCCGGCCATTATTCAAAGAAAGAAACAGAAGGAAGAAGGACAATCGGGTCTTGAGTTAAGACATCCTACCCACCCAAGTTATGAGGGGAGCAAGTGATAAGTATCTCCAAGGATTGGACGGAGATGGACTATACCGAGTTGGAGAGTCGAGTGAGGTTCCGTCGAGGTTCCGGTCCGCGGCTCTGTCATTACATCAAAATGAAAATTACAAGCTAAAACATAAATGAAATTACAAAAATCCTATCTATACAGCTTCTGTTGGTTCTTGACTCGACTTTCATCACCCTATTCTTCAAGCGGGCTCCTGACTTGTAATTTCTTTTAACTTGTTGCTTGGCTTTTCATTTTCTTCACTCTGTTCTCCCGGTGGGCTCCGGACTTGCTATTTCATCACCCTGTTCTTCAGGCGGGCTCCTGAAACTCAAAATTAAAACTAGAACGAAAATTATCCCAAACAAGAATTATAAATAATTAGTAGTTCATTTTTGAAAACGCTGTCCCATTTTCCAGGAAGGTCCTGAACAGAAGGTGAAATCCCATTTTTCAGGAGGGTCCTGAATTGAAAGTAAATTCCCATTTTTCAGGAGGGTCCTGAACATAAAGTAAAATCCCATTTTTCAGGAGGGTCCTGAACATAAAGTAAAATCCCATTTTTCAGGAGAGTCATGAACTGAAAGTAAAATCCCATTTTTCAGGAGGGTCCTGAACATAAAGTAAAATCCCATTTTTCAGGAGGGTCCTGAACATAAAGTAAAATCCCATTTTTCAGGAAGGTCCTGAACATAAAGTAACATCCCATTCTTCAGGAGGGTCCTGCACTGAAGTAAAATCCCATTTTTCAGGAGGGTCCTGAACAGAAAGTAAATTCCCATTTTTCAGGAGGGTCCTGAACATAAAGTAAAATCCCATTTTTCAGGATGGTCCTGAACAGAAAGTAAAGTCCCATTTTTCAGGAGGGTCCTGAACAGAAAGTAAAATTCTCATTTTTCAGGAGGGTCCTGAACATAAAGTAAAATCCCATTTTTCAGGAGGGTCCTGAATTGAAAGTAAATTCCCATTTTTCAGGAGGGTCCTGAAAATAAAGTAAATTCCCATTTTTCAGGAGGGTCCTGAACATAAAGTAAAATCCCATTTTTCAGGAGGGTCCTGAACATAAAGTAAAATCCCATTTTGCAGGAGGGTCCTGAACATAAAGTAAAGTCCCATTTTTCAGGAGGGTCCTGAACAGAAAGTAAAATCCCATTTTTCAGGAGGGTCCTGAACAAAAAGTAAAATCCCATTTTTCAGGAGGGTCCTGAACATAAAGTAAATTCCCATTTTTCAGGAGGGTCCTGAACATAAAGTAAATTCCTTGGATATGCATTTCCAATGGTAGCTGAATCAAGTGAAACGAATTTGCCCCTGTTTCAATCAAAGAAAAATTGGTCAGTTAAAAACTTAGTGGTGGCTTGCAGCTCTTGGCTTCTCAGGTATCTGCCCCAGTACTCGTTCCTTTCATCTTTGTCCCAAATTGCTAACACTTGCCCTGTCTTACCGCATCATTGACCCGGATCTAGATTGAGGGAGGTGAGTTCTGACTCGAACAATGGGCTTCCATTTTACCATGCCTCTGAGGTGCACTCTTTTCCCAAATCTGAATGCTTCCACGAATCTAATAGCCTGTCGGTTGATAGACTTCCTTTGCTTCGCATTGAATTACGATCATATTTCTTTCTTGTGCTGTTCCTTGGCTTTTCCTCATATAATTGGAAAGACTGGTAGTAAATTTTTGAAATCCTTTCTCGCATGTGTTGACACAGACTTGACTTAAAATGCAAAGAAATGATGGTGACTTTTGTTTTGATAAATAACATAAGAAAAGACAAAAACATGAATATGTAAATGAAAGAAAAGAGCAATGTCCCATATTCAAAAAGAAAACTTATCTGAATACGACAACCAACTCCAATGAGTATGACATGCATTTTGGATTGAGCTGCCTGATCTTCCTATCCAAACTCCCCATTTGTTGTTGAGTTCGTGCCTTTTGCCGCTGAGCCGCTTCTTCAAATCCATTGGACTCATACATCACATTCGACTGACGACATCTAAAAAGACTTTCGCCAACAAATCTCTTTCTTTTCACTTTTCGCCTTTCTCTTAAACTCTCCATCGTCCTACGGTGCCCGTGAGGATTTTCACCAATAAGACTCTCTCATTTTATTTCTCTCCACTCACCATCGCCTTATGGTGCCCGCAAAGGTTTTCACCAATAAGACTCTCTCATTTTTGTATTTCTCTCAACTCACCATCGCCTTATGGTGCCTGCAAAGGTTTTCACCAATAAGACTCTCTCGTTTTCATTTCTTTCCTGATTTCTTATGCTGAGGGAGACAAGCGGTACTTCGCAATGTATCATCAATATGCATTGCATGCTTAGCCTTAACATTATCAAAAATTGATCTGAAGGACTTTCTTTAGTTGTAACTTGGCTTTTCGTTAAGGTTAGGAAAAAAATGGTAAGGGGCTCAAACGATACTTGAAGTGGGGGTGGGACTTACAACTTTTGGAATCGACTCAAACAATGCATTAACTCATGCCCCAGTTTTGTTGACTGGGTGAATCTTAAATCTTTATTTGGTTGGACCGAGCCCGAAATAGGGCAACCTACGTATCTCACTCCCGAGAGAGGAGAATCAGGTCGCACGTAGTTCCATCAGCTTGTTCTTTGTTTTGATTTGATTTTTTTTTCTTTTATTTTTGAACTCTTTTTTTTATTCTTATTTTCTTTACATTTATCTTTGACTCTATTTTGATTCCAAAAGAGGGATATGAAAGAAAAATAAACGAGGCTCAAACGGGTAAACAAAGGATGACACAATGTTTGGATAGAAGAATAAAATGCCTTCATCATATCAATCTTCAAAAATGCAAGTACTAAACATGCAATAAAATCAAACAAAGGACCAAATATCATACATAGTATCTTTTGACCGCATTAGCATTGATAGCCATTTCTGCCATTTTGCCTTCAATATCTGTCAAATATAAGGCTCCATTGGGTAACACTTTCTTCACAACGAAGGGACCTTGCCAGTTAGGGGAGAACTTGCCTTTCGCTTCAACCTGGTGAGGAAGGATACGTCTTAATACCAACTGACCAACTTCAAAATTCCTGGGACGAACCTTTTTGTTATACGCATGAGCCATCCTCCTCTGATATAACTGGCCATGACACACGGACGTTAGCCTTTTTCCTCGATCAAACTCAAATGTTCCAGTCGGGTTTTTACCCATTCGTCATCATCAATCTCTGCTTCTACAATGACTCGAAGAGAAGGAATTTCAACTTCTGCAGGGATGACCGCTTCTGTCCCATACACTAATAAATATGGAGTTGCCCCTGTTGAAGTGCAAACGGTGGTGCGATAACCTAGCAATGGAAACGGAAACTTTTCATGCCACTGTCTAGAACCTTGTACCATTTTTCGCAGTATCTTTTTTATATTTTTATTGGCGGCTTCTACAGCACCATTGGCCTTTGGGCGATCTAGAGTAGAATTTCGATGTGCGATCTTAAACTGTTGACACACTTCTTGCATCAAATGACTATTGAGATTGGCAGCATTGTCTGTAATAATCATCTTAGGAATTCCAAATCAACAAATGATATTGGCATGAACAAAATCTACCACAACCTTCTTTGTCACTGACTTGAAAGTTACTGCTTCCATCCACTTTGTGAAGTAGTCAATGGCTACCAAAATGAATCTATGTCCATTTGATGCCTTCGGCTCAATCGGTCCAATCACATCCATTCCCCAAGCCACAAACGACCATGGATCGGCCATTGCATGCAACTCAACAGGAGGAGAACGTATCAGATCGCCGTACACCTGACATTGATGACACTTTCGAACAAATTGAATAGAATCCCTCTCCATAGTAAGCCAGTAATAACCTGCTCGAAGAATCTTCTTTGACAAGACATGACCAGTCATATGCGACCCGCATACTCCAGAGTGTATTTCAACCATGATTGCCGAGGCTTCTTTTGTACCTACACACCTTAAAAGTCCCAGATCTGGGGTCCTCTTATACAAGATTCCCCCACTTAAGAAAAATCCATTAGCCAAACGCCTAATAGTCCTCTTTTGATCGTTGGTGGCATATGCTGGGTATTCTCCTGACTGAATGTACCGCTTGATATCCAAAAAACAAGGTTCTCCATCGAGCTCTTCTTCAACCGCATTACAGTAAGCATGCTGATCACGACTCTGTATATGCACTGGATCGATATAGGCTTTGTCAGGATGTTGGAGCATTGAAGACATAGTGGCTAAAGCATCAGCAATTTCATTATGAATCCTTGGAATATGCCTAAATTTTACTAACACAAATCGTCGACATAGCTCCTGCAAGCATTGTCGATACGGGATGAGCTTCAAATCTCGCGTCTCCCAATCACCTTGAATTTGATGGACGAGCAAATCCGAATCTCCCAACACCAATAATTCTTGGACTCCCATATCAACAGCTAACCTCAAACCAAGGATGCAGGCTTCATACTCTGCCATATTGTTAGTACAGTAGAATCGAAGTTGTGCTGTTACCGCGAAATGTTGTCCCGATTCAGAGATAAGAACCGCACCTATTCCGACTCTTTTCATATTGACAGCTCCATCGAAGAATAACCTCCAACCTGGATCAACATCTATAACGACTTCATCGACACATGACACTTCTTCGTCAGGAAAATATGTCTTTAATGGCTCGTACTCTTCATCGATGGGATTCTCAGCAAGATGATCTGCCAAGGCTTGGGATTTCATGGCGGTTTGAGTCACATATACGATGTCAAACTCGGTAAGCAATATTTGCCACTTTGCCAATCGACCCGTCGGCATAGACTTCTGAAAGATATACTTCAAAGGATCCATGCGAGAAATGAGATAAGTAGTATCGGATGATAGATAATGCTTCAAATTCTGTGCTACCCAAGTTAGGGCACAAAACGTCCTTTCAAGAAGAGTATACCTGGCCTCATATGCGGTGAACTTCTTGCTAAGATAATAAATAGTCTGCTCCTTTTTGCCTGTGACATCATGTTGACCCAGGACACAACCAAAAGAATTGTCCATGACTGATAAATATAAGATCAAAGGCCTATCAGGCTCCGGGGGTACCAGCACTGGCGGATTTGACAAATATCTTTTGATTCGATCGAACGCTTCCTGACATTCTTCAGTCCATTTTACCGCAGCACTCTTTTTCAACAACTTGAATATGGGCTCACAAGTGGTTGTGAGTTGAGCAATAAACCTGCTAATGTAGTTCAGTCTACCAAGCAAACTCATCACCTCCATTTTATTCTTGGGCGGGGGTAAATCCTGAATGGCTTTGATTTTTGAGGGATCCAATTCAATTCCCCGACGGCTGACTACAAACCCCAACAGCTTTCCAGATGGAACTCCAAATACACATTTTGCTGGGTTGAGTTTGAGATTATACCTGCGAAGCCTTTCAAAGAACTTTCTTAAATCTTTAACATGGTCGGCCTGACTTTTTGACTTAATAATCACGTCATCCACGTAGACCTCAATCTCCTTATGCATCATGTCATGAAACATAGTGGTCATGGCTCTCATGTATGTTGCTCCAGCATTCTTCAAATCGAACGGCATCACTTGATAACAATAAGTTCCCCATGGTGTGATAAAAAATGTCTTCTCCGCGTCTTTATCATCCATAATGATCTGGTGATATCCGGCATAGCAATCCACAAAAGAGGCAACCTCGTGTTTAGCACAGTTGTCTAACAAAATGTGAATATTGGGCAGTGGAAAATCATCTTTCAGACTTGCTCTGTTCAAATCACGATAATCAACACACACTCGAGTTTTGCCATCTTTCTTTGGTACGGGAACAACATTGGATAACCACATAGGATAACGAGACACTCGAATTACTTTGGCTTCAAGTTGTTTCATGATTTCCTCTTTGATTTTAATACTCACATCGGTTTTAAACTTCCTCAACTTCTGTTTGACAGGGGGGAACGCGAGATCAGTTGACAACTTGTGAGCCACTAATTTTGTGCTTAAACCGGGCATATCATCATAAGACCATGCAAAAACATCCTTATAATCAATTAAGGCTTGAATCATTCCCTCTTTTAGCTGTGGCAAAGCATGTACACTGATTTTAGTTTCCCTAACATCTTCTTGATCCCCTAGATTTATTGGCTCAGTTTCATTCAAATTAGGATTCGGTTTGTCTTCAAACTGTTCCAACTCTTTGCTTATTTCTTCTAGTGCTTGTTCTTCATCATATTCCCCATCCTGCTTCATTACATCTTGATTAGTTTGGATTTTAAAATCAGGCTGAAAATTCCGCATGCATGTCATGTCATTAGAATCAGCATAAAGAGAACTGTGTAAGAAAAGAAAAACAAAATATTAGACACAAAACAAAAGGGACATTGCATTTCATTAAATAAAAGATAGAAGGGTTTAAGCACAGATGCCAACATAACATAAACAAACTAAAGTCCGAATTACAACCCTGAAATAACTCGGATAAACAGAAAGAAAAACAAAATAGACTACCAAAACTCCCTCCTGACGGGGAGATGAGTGATTTCCCAATTATTGAGCTGGACAGCTGGACCTATGAATTGCACGTCTGCCATACTGGTACCTTCTCCTGCTTCGACCATATCAACTTCGATACAAAGGTTCTGGAAGTCATCAACCAATTCAACCTCAAATTCTACATGCTTCGTGACACCGCTCCTAACAAATGATTCACTGAGTAGTGGCATTGGGCGAGGGAGTGACCATATTTCCTTTTTTCTTCCCTTGGCTTTCTTCAGATCTTCAGCTGTAGGCTCAAATCCCAGACCAAACGTGCCCAGGTTCTCACTCGGACATATGGGATGAACTATACCGTGCAGAGACGCTCCCAAACCCTTCCCTGACTCAAATCCGTATTTCCAAAGTTCACTCACCATCATGATAGAAGCAGAAGACAATTGTGGTCCCGGTATAGCCTGCCATTCAAGGATATGATTCACTTGCACTGTATCAAAAATTTGATAGACGAATGTCTCATCTACGTTATTTGCTTCAATAAGAAACAAGGGAGAATCTTCGTAGGCTGGCAAATCTCCTTCACCATGAATAACTACTTCTTGCCTGTCATGCTCAAACTTAATCATCTGGTGCAGCGTAGATGCAACCGCCTTGGCCTTGTGGATCCACGGCCTTCCCAACAACAGATTGTAAGAGGATTCTACATTCAATACTTGAAACTCTATGGTGAACTCAACAGGACCTATGGTCAACACTAGTTCTATTTCGCCAATGGAATTTGATTTTGCACCATCGAAAGCCCTGACACATATATTGTTGGGCCTGATCCTCTCAGCACCAATATTCAGCTTTTGCAAAGTAGAAATAGGGCAAATGTTTGCTCCTGAACCTCCATCAATCATAACATGAGTGACATAGAAATCTTCACACTTCACTGTAATGTAAAGGCCCCGATTATGCCCTGTACCTTCAACAGGCAATTCATCATCAGAAAAGCTGATCCGATTGACCTCAAAGATTTTTCCAACCATTTTCTCAAGATGATTGATTGTAATATCCCTTGGAACATATGCTTCATTTAATACCTTCAGTAGAACATCACGATGCTCCTTGGAGTGCAACAACAAAGATAAAAGGGAAATTTGAGCAGGGGTTTTCTTCAGCTGGTCTAATATTTAATACTCTGGCAATTTCATCTTTTTCAAAAATTCTTCGGCTTCTTATTCGGTGATAGGCTTTTTGATAGATGACGGTCCACTCACCGTTGGCTTGGACTTTCTTAAGCTTTCAGGCACGAAACATCTTCCTGACCTAGTCAAACCCCCTATCTCATCTACATCTTCCACTATTTCTTTCCCATGATAGGTCATCACGGTCCGCCCATAATTCCAGGGAATCCTTTTCGTATCAACTATCGGAGGTTGGGTCACCGGTTTGAGGACAATAGGCGCTGCCAGTGCTTCTTTCACCGTCAAGATAGGCTGACTCAGAGCTCCCACCACTGTCAACTTAGGTTTATCCTGACTCGAATCACCATACCTTCTGGCGCCTTGTACTGTGATCGGGGGCTTCTTTGTGTTTCCTTGAGCTTTATCTTCTCTCATTCCTTCCTGGCTCAATGACATTGCTTTCAAACACTCCGCTACATTCACCGATTTCTCCTCAATGGTCTGTATCTTGACAATAGGCTTATAACCCCTCGAAGACTCTTTCCCATCATATATCAATTCTAACATATTGGCTTCAGCATGGGTTGGCAGCGGATTCTGGTTAATGTTTGGACCCTCCGGGGCCTGGACCAACATCTGATTTATGTCAATTAAATCTTGGACAACTCTCTTTAAATGCCAGCATTTCTCGATATCATGGCCTGGCATATCAGAATAGTACGCACACCTTAAAGAATAATCGAGATTCCTTGGTGGTGGATTTGAAAGCCTTCCTTGAATTGGGCTTAAAACCTTCAACTTTCTCAACCTATCAAACAAACTAGCATATGACTCCCCAAGAGGTGTGATTTGATTTTTGACCGTCTTCTCCTTTTTATACTCAGGCTTAGGCTGAAAACTGGGTCTGGAGGGGTTTTGGTAATTTGGTGGAGCGAATGGGCGATTTTGTGGAGTTTGCGCACGCCACTGCGGGTAAGAAGAGGTTTGGGCATATGGCTGCGCGCTATATACTAGGTAAGGGGGTGGTGGAATGAAATATAAAGGGTTTTGTGGAGGGTAGTAATGGTGGGGAGGAATATATGGAGCTTGGGCGTAGACTTGGGCTTGGGATTGGGGATAGGGGCGAGGTGGTCTTTTAGGATAAGAATGGGTTCCGGCTACGATAGTCGCAACATCCTCTTTCTTCTTTTTACCTCCAAATGCGCCAGATCCACCTTGAATCGCTTGTGTGGTAGCTTTTAATACAGCAAAACTCACTATACGACCGGTCTTAATCCCGTCTTTTATTATCTCCCCCATTTTGAGGACTTCCATAAAAGACTTTCCCATTGCCGGAAGTAAATGTTGAAAATAGGTCTCATCCTGCGCCTGAATGAAAACTTCTACCAACTTACTTTCTTTCATTGGAGGCTTTACCCTAGCAGCCTGTTCACGCCATCTTATCGCGTATTCCCTAAAACCTTCAGTGCTCTTTTTCTTCATGTTGACCAAGGATTTTTTGTCCGGAATCAAGTCGATGTTGTACTGAAAATGTTGAACAAATTCAGAAGCCAAATCATCCCAACTGTTCCATTTATCGATATCTCGATCGATGAACCATTCTGAAGCCAGATCTGAAAGACTCTCGCCAAAGAAGGCCATGAGCAGTTCTTCCTTTCCTCCTGCAGCCCTCAACTGGTTGCAATAACGTCTCAAGTGGGCCACGGGATCACCGTGTCCTGCATACTTCTCGAACTTAGGCATTTTAAAACCGAGGGGAAGGTTGATGTCTGGGAACATGCACAGATCTTTATAAGAAACACTCTTATAACCTCCAATTCCCTGCAAATTTCTCATGGCCTATTCTAAACTTTTCAACTTCCGCGCTATGACTTCCTGTTCCTTTGTTGCGATAGGTTTCTCTGAATCAAATGGAAATGCAGGTGGCTGAGTGTACCCATACGGTTCATTCATTCTCAAAGTCGGCTCCGGGGCATAATACTGACTATCTGGAACCTTCAATACTGGCTCACTGGCAGACCGCGGAAGCCTCATTATGGGACGCACAACATATATGGGAGTTTCATGTGGTGGCGAGGCCACGAATACAGGTGTGATCGGTGGCGCTGGCTGAGCAGCTGGTCTTGATTAGGGAGCTGCCAAGGGCACACCAGAACTGCCAGGATAATAATGTCGTGGAGTGAATCCTGGCGCGTGCTCAGGTGACTCAGTAGGAGCAGAGAATTGCGCTTGAGAGAGCGGTGGGCAATTAGAGATATTCCCAAGACCTTCAGGGAGCGGAGGAGGAGGCATTCCGCTGGCCCATGCCCGGTGCAAATCTATCAATTATTGCCTGAGCCTTACTACCTCATCATTGTGTTCTGAACTTTCTTCCCTGTGATCCTGATCCGGGTCAATGAACGAATTTTCAATCTCCCTGCTAGCCATGACAAGCTTTGCTTTGGATCTAGTGAAGTATGGGTGACTAGCCAGAGTGCTGCAAACCTACCACTGTTATATGAAAGAACATGCTCATCAAACATCAAAGACGACATCCGTTAGGATTAGGGCACACAACAAGCATGAGAGTCACATTGGTAAAATTGTCCTAAATTCATGCTCATTTCTACCAGCTTTTGAGGGTAGCGAGGTCATTTCAACATCATCCCGATTTTTATCTACACTTTTTTTTTTTTATTATTATTATTTTTTTTTTCGTATCCATCTTTATTCTTTCCACTTCTCTCGTTATCTACCTTTATTTTATTATTCTTTATGGCTTTTGTTTTTTTCTTTAAAAGAGGAAAAATAATGAAAAACAACGAAACAAAATGATTAGATCGAACCCAAAAGTAGGTTGCCTACGTATCATGTTGTACATGAATCAGATCTTGCGTAGTTCGGGCAGTTTTTCCAAAATGGCCAATTAAACTCTTTTTTTCTTTCTTGAAACAAAGTGTCAAAAGAATTGATGAAAATCTTTTTTTTTTTTTTTAGGTTTAAATCTCTATACAAAATGAAACCTGTGATTTCCAAAGAAAAAATCTTTTTGGATTTTCAATTTTTGAATTTCATGTGAAAATGAAACTTGAATCTATTAAAGAAAAATCTTTTTGTAGTTTTCTTTTAAAGACGCATATGAAACGCCTACTCTAAATGGAGACTGAAGAAATATTTTAGATTTTTCAAATAAAATCCCCGAACCCACAATAGGTTGCCTACGTATCTCACTCCCGAGAGAGGAGAATCAGGGGTGCGTAGTTCGTCCAGTTTGGACAACTAACGATTAACTAATAAATTGACCCTAACTTAAGAGACAAAACCAAAACAAACGAATAATTTTTTTTTGGATTTTTCAATTAGACACTTCAACTAAGACTGACACCATCAATTATAAAAAAAATAAAAATCTTTTTGGTATTTTTTTCTTTTGACAAATACGTTGAAAAAAACTTTTTTATTTTCTTTTGAATTTACGGTACTTTGAGAAGACAAAAATGCAAAAATGTAAAAAAAATCTTTTTGAGTTTTTGGGATCGTGAAGAACAAAAGCCATAAAGAATTCTAAAATAAACTACGATATTCCTTTTGATTCATTCTTTTCGACTCGCTTTCTATATGTATTTTTTTTTCTTTTTTAAATCAGTCCGTCAAATGACCACGTTACCCTCAAATATGCAACAGTTAGCACGTAGGGATGCTTTAAAGGTGAGTCTCTTATAAAGGACCGTGTAGGCCCCGCTAGGTCTCAATATGATGCACGTAAGGATGACTTAAAGGCTGACCTACGTTGTGGTTTACTAACAAGGCCGTTCGGGGGAGCATATGGTCGATAGTGGCTGCTTTGCTTTCCACCTACTCCATACATCCAACGGCTCCCCCCCTAAAATAATGGTGACTCAACTAGATTTCGTGCGCACGACGTGCGCTCCGAGACTTGTTGCAGAAAGAAGGCCGGGGGGATGAACTCATGATGACAGATATAAAGCGGTAACACATAGGGTAAATACTATAAACAAAGAGCACGAAAACGCACAAAAGTGAAAACAATAACAAAACAATAATCATAAACAACGCTTATACACTCGTAATGCCAAACAAAGCCGATACGACTCAAAAATAAGCTCGAATTCTGAAAAGATCCCCAGCAGAGTCGCTAGAGCTGTCACACCCCTTTTTTACGCGTACTCCAAAAATTTGTTTTAAAGTTCGAAAGGGTTTTATTATTTACGTGACAAGAAATGAAAAAATTTATTTCGGAAAAGGATTATTTACATTTTTTGCTCAGAGTCGCCACTTGGCATAACCTGGTGTGCCAAGTCACCATTGGAAAAATCCTTTTAAAAAAAAAAAAACCATTTGACTCTTTAAACTGGTTTGCGAACAGAGACTCCGGCTAAGGAATTCTGTTGACCGAGGGGAAGGTGTTAGGCACCCCTCGATCCCGTGGTTCAACCACGGTCGCTTGGTAGAGTGTATCAACTATTCTGGCATTACGAAATGTACAAACCACACAAAAGCACGCAAAATAATCAAACAATAAACAAAACAAAATAAAAACAATCCAAAAATGTAAAGTCCAGTCCAATTATACAGTCCAAAAATAGTTAATGCGGAAATATAAATCTATTCTACCCTAGACTAATCCTATACTACGCTCTACCGCTTCACCCGACGCCTCGAGCCTTCACCACGAACATCTTCCAAGTACAAGGTACTTCGAGGCATTCCCCGGTGAATAAATATATACAGATATTTCTGGGCATTCCCCGGATAAATGAATACATTTGAATCGAATGCGATAAAGTAGAAAATATTTAACATATACATCCACATTCAAACATCCAACAAAACACTTATTTCTAAATTTCGCCTACCCGAACCTACGATTGCCTACCCACTTGACCTATCATGATACTATCACGAAATTGACAATTAGATGTGAAAGTAACAATAACGACGAATCAAAACAAAAAAAAAACAAATCAAAATTAATCCTAATTCACTTTAACAATTTTTAATTCGCACCCCGCATTCCCTTTATCAACATGATTAGTGCATGCTTCGATTTTCCAGTCACATCTCATAATCCGAAACCAACATCAAACACAACACAAACAACGAAGATTCAAGCCAAACACACAACAAATAAATCATCCACACCCACAACATCAAAAAAAAAGTCAAGATAAAGTAAAAATCGGTAAAGAAATGGACCTCAATGATGATTTTATTCCAAATATCAGTCGATCAAGAACAAGAAGATGAATCCGCGTGCTGAAGAACCTCGAATCAGAAACCAACTCGACCAACAACCTCAATCCCGAACTCGGTTTAATCACCACATCAGACCAAAATGTTGTAATAACGAAAACCCACAACTGATTTCACAGAGACCGAATTCAAACAACCGACTCGCCTAGTTCAGAAAGAACAACGATGAAATCCAGTCTAAAATGACAATTGGCCAAGAACAAAATGCAAAAATAAAACCTGCGCCCGACTCGATTTCCAGCAGAACCGAACACAACCGCGATTTTGATGGACGTTGCCGGAATCCGATCGCACCACCCTCCGTCGCAAAGAAAAACCCGACCCGAATTTTGACTGTTTTCGCCAGAATCTGGAATGGGGACTCGTATGCCGGATCTCCGGCAAGCTCGGAAGCAACCGGAATTGCAAACGCGATTGCAGCGATGAATTTTTTTGGTGAAAACTCGTCCAAACTTCTCTCTCTCGCACATTTCCTCTCCTTTTCTATCTCTCAAACTCGAATCTCTCTCTTTCTCTCGTAGATCTCTCTATCTCTCTCTCGCTACTCTCTTCTTAGAGGTCAGAATTTTCAATATCCAATAGTCCAAATGTTTATTGGCGTCGTTGGATGCTGTGTGTTGTGCGTATTCCGGTGAAGCATTTTTTCCAGTGATGAATATGCAGTCGAGTGAATTCTTGATTTTGAAAATGGAAAAGTGATCCCCTCTGTGTGCGTGAATTCGTTTTGTTTTATGGAGAAAAAAAATTCTTGATATGTGCTGTATCTCTTTTTTTTTTTTTTTGGTTACCGATGGTTCCCCAAAAAATTTCCTGATTGTGAGAGTATGTGTGTGTTTTTTATTGTGAGGGCCACGTGGGTGGGTATTGGGGTAGGGTAGGTGGGGTCACATGGGGTAGG
Organism: Capsicum pubescens; assembly: GCA_030864215.1. Lineage (NCBI taxonomy): Eukaryota > Viridiplantae > Streptophyta > Magnoliopsida > Solanales > Solanaceae > Capsicum > Capsicum pubescens. The sequence goes on along the minus strand of CM061545.1, from coordinate 267,235,978 downwards.
GGGGTAGTGGTGAGGTGTTGTTTTTTTATTGGGTGAGTTGTTAGAATATTAGGATAAAACAAAATTAGTTAGGGGGTTGTTATTTTGTCATTTTGTGGAGGGATTATCATGCGGGTGAAGGTACACGGTAGGATAAGGTAAACAATAGGTAAAAACGATATCGGGGAGGGACGAAATTAGGTGTCTACACTACATATCATCACAATTAATTTTCTAAACTACTTTCTACCATAAATATTTCTAAGGTCATTCAACAATAAAAAATTATATTAAAAATCTTTTAATATTATTTTATATTAAAAAAATTACTCAACTTGGAGATTCATACTTATAAAATTTGTCAACCAAATTTGTAACTAAAAAACATCGGATATGATAAAATACACTTAGTAAAGAAGACTCATATTTTACGTCCGATCAATCGACAATGCTGTAATTGTCAAAGTTAAAAACTTTAACTTAGATCCTTACAATACTCTTCAAATTTATTTTTTCGCGAAAAAAATCGACCTTCCAAGATTGGTTTGCATTTCCTTTTTTTTTTTTTTTTTTGCGTTAAAAGCACCTAATAATCTATTGCCGATTTTACTAATAATATATATATATATATATATATATATATATATATATAAATACAGTCAGACTTCTCTATATCGTTACCTCGTTATAATGACATTACACTCTAGCGACCTGATTTTTTTCTAAACCAATTTTTCATGTTATATTTTACCTCTCTCTTTAAAAAATTACCTTTGTATAATAACATACTCAAATATTATGTAATAATATTTTGTAAGAAATATATTATGTTATAAAATAAAATACCAAAATATTTATGGTAAGCATCATTAATGTTACACACACAATAAATTTCAAGTACGGATATCTAATTTTTTTTTAAAATTATATTTAAATGATGCACATTAAAAAATTATATTTAAATAGTGCACATTAGTTATTTCATAACTTTACAATGAAAATGCTACTAATGCTAGCCTTTTTTTTTATTTATGATCTTTTAAATTTTGCATACTTTTGTTAAATGAAATTTGAACGTCAAATGTTAGTATAGAAATATAACAACACATCTTTATAGCAGCCATGAAATTTTCGAACAAATGTTGTTACTACAAAAAAGTTTGTTATAACAACACCTTTTTATAATAGCCATGAAATTTTTGGATAAATGCTATAACTATAGAAAGATTTGGCTGTTTATTAAAAGTATTTTCTGTTTTATTTTCTTTAAAATGAGTGAAATAAATAGGGGGAACATAGGTGAAATAAAATAGGAGAACTTATCGGCTCTCCTATTTTATTTCGTCTATTTTAAAGAAAATAAATAGCTAGTAATTATTAAGGAGGAAGTTCCAAAATGCGATAAAAAGTTTAATTTAAATAGAAATTAAAAGTTGGACCATGAGTATGAAAAAAAATTAGGAAGAAAAGAATTTTTGATGCTATATAAAAAAAAAATAGGAAGAAAAGAATTTTTGTTGCTATATTTATGGACATGATAATATGTTGCTAAAATTGTGGATTACAATAATTTTTTAAACTAAATATATAATGTATTTATTATCTAAATCATGATTAGAGATTTATTTAGAATAATTAAATCTTACTCATTCAATTTAAACTATGTCATATATATGTCACTAATCAGGATGAGAACTTGAAAAAAATAGAAAGAGTGGAAATGAAGAGGAGTCGGATCCGTAATAGAGACTCTTCTGTAACAATCATACTCAAATTTATGTAGCAATATTTTAAAAGAAATATATTAAATATAAAATAAAATATTAAAATATTTATAATAATCATTATTAATATCATGAATATAGAAAAATTTCAAATATGATTATCGTCTAAAAGGAAAAGTACTGTATCTAAATAGTGTTCATTAATTATGGAACAACTAGTTTTGAATTTATTATTTATGTCTTAGTCTTTTCAATTTTTTATTAATGAATTATGGAAATTAATCGAGAATATAAATTTAACAAGTATTTAGTTTTTATTTATAACATAACACGTATAAAATCTAATTTGCATATTTTTATTTGTAATAGTTAAATAAAAGTTAAATGTCAATTTATATTTATAACATCAACTCACTGATCATTATAGCAATTATGACACTTTCGTACGAATATTATCACTATAAAAAATTTTAATAATATATTAATCATTGATTTGATGTAAACACCTTAGACAGTTAATTTTGTCACACCTTGTTAGCTAGCTAAGTTTTCTTGCTTCAACTATGTCATGTAAGATTTACGTTATCCAAGCTTAGACATAGTATATAAGAAGGTGTTTGAATTGATTTATTTTTAAGTATTTTGGGTTTTAAATATTATTTTATTTTTAAAAATATTTGACAAAAACAAAAAGTATTTTTAAATATTTACTTTGTGCTTAAAAAATATAAAAATAAACCAAAAATTAAAATTAAATCACTATCTACTTTTTAACTTTTGACTTTTAGCAACAGCCTCTGACTTTAATGAGTTCCTGGAAATTATTTTCCAAGTCAACGCAAAAAAAATATATTGTGTTCAAAGAATAAAACGAAAGGGTTTGCTAATGAAAAATAATGATTTATTAGAGTTATTCCGAGAAAATGGTCTAAAACCCCTTCAACTTATGCTCAAAATCCCAACTACACACTTCATCTTTAGGGGAGTTTTATGACCCTCTGATCTATTTAAAATTGAAATTATTACCCCATTAAAAACTCACAACCACATATGTATTGGGAAGTGATTATCACGTTGTCCACGTAATATTACCACCTAATATTCTATTTTTATTATAAAAAATTATTTTTTTTTCCTTTAATATTTTCCTTTTCTCTTTCCTTTTTCATTCTCCTTTCTCTTTTCTCTTTCCCTTAACTGTAAATTCTTCACCTTTCATTTTTCTAACGATCGGAGAGGCAACAAGATGGTGAAGAAAATGACTGCAAACAAATATTACGTGAATTTCAAGCCATAAGATTCGAATCAGATCTAAACTGATCAAAGAAGAATCTACAATAATCTTTCTTCTTAATTTGAAAGTGAAAATGAAAAAGTATATCTTGTTAATTTTATTTTAGATTTGCTTAATTTTAGAGTCGAATCGAGGAGTTGAAAAGTTGGAAGAAGCGTCGGAGATCGAATAAATTGTTGTTGTTGTTGTTGTTGATTTTGCAAAGGAAGCTCTTTCTTTCTCTCTTGTTTTTTCTTTTGTTTTTTTGCTTCAAGAAAATTTAGTGCTTTAGGCTTATTGGTGTGGGTTTTTTTCGGAGAAAAAAGAACGAACCTCATCAACTCTATTTTTATCCTTTTTTTGTAACTTTGTATCATTTCTCATGAAATTTTGAATTTTCTGTTTAAAGTGAAATAAATAGATTTTTTTTGTGGGTTTTATATTTTGACACATCCATGAATTGAAATAGAGAAAGATGAAGAAGAAAATGAATTGGAGATTAGAAATTAATCTTGAACACCATTGATGAGTTCTTGAACCTTTTTGTTTTGAGAAAGAGAAGCAGAAGAAGAAACAAAACGTATAAGGCAAAAAAACCTTTTTGTTTTGAATCTTTTTGAAGAAAATTATGAACCCTAAAGCTTCAATTTAGAATTTGAAAGTTTTTAAATGGTAGACAACAATATCCAAACTTCAAGCTTTGAAAATGACAAAAAAAAAAAGGAAGAGGATGGAGGATTTAATGGCTAACAAATGAGGATTTTTTAAAAAGAAAATAAAAATAAAAAATTGAATTTACACGTGGCTTAAAAAATGCAGATTTGTATACTTTAGACAAGTTCCACGCGCCTAAGGGAAGTGTATACACCTTCTTAGATAGGTCAGCATTTTAGGATCACAAAATATAAAAAATAAAGGTTCAAAGGGATAATAAGATTTTTATAAAAGGTTCAAAGGGGTAATAGAACTTTTATAAAATTCGAGCGTGCAATTGAAATTTCAGATAAAGATTGAAGGGGTTATAGACCATTTTGTCGAGTTGTTCCAGCAATCACGTATCATCGAGAATGACTAGTATTCAACCATTGATGACATCCATGAATTGAAATAGAGAAAGATGAAGAAGAAAATGAATTGGAGATTAGAAATTAATCTTGAACACCATTGATGAGTTCTTGAACCTTTTTGTTTTGAGAAAGAGAAGCAGAAGAAGAAACAAAACGTATAAGGCAAAAAAACCTTTTTGTTTTGAATCTTTTTGAAGAAAATTATGAACCCTAAAGCTTCAATTTAGAATTTGAAAGTTTTTAAATGGTAGACAACAATATCCAAACTTCAAGCTTTGAAAATGACAAAAAAAAAAAAGGAAGAGGATGGAGGATTTAATGGCTAACAAATGAGGATTTTTTAAAAAGAAAATAAAAATAAAAAATTGAATTTACACGTGGCTTAAAAAATGCAGATTTGTATACTTTAGACAAGTTCCACGCGCCTAAGGGAAGTGTATACACCTTCTTAGATAGGTCAGCATTTTAGGATCACAAAATATAAAAAATAAAGGTTCAAAGGGATAATAAGATTTTTATAAAAGGTTCAAAGGGGTAATAGAACTTTTATAAAATTCGAGCGTGCAATTGAAATTTCAGATAAAGATTGAAGGGGTTATAGACCATTTTGTCGAGTTGTTCCAGCAATCACGTATCATCGAGAATGACTAGTATTCAACCCCTCCCCCCCCCCCCCCCCCCTCCAAAAAAAAAAAAAAGAAAAAAGAAAAAAAAAAGAGAATGACTGTTGACTAGTCACCACTCACCAGTGACAATACTTGATTCTCACTTCAACAAATAGTTGCATGATGTGACATGACATTCATATGAACTATGTTAACAATTTATATTTTGTCGTTTTAGTTTTTCTTATTTACCTGATTTTAATTTGATATAAAATTTTAAAAAATAAAAAGAATTTTTAATTTTATAATGTTAAACTAGAAATATGAATAATGTATTAAAATGTCTTTTGACCTTGTGATCTTAAAAATATCATATATAAATTAGAAAAAATTTAAAAGTTGTTGAAAAAAAAGAAAACTTTTTAAAACAAATTATCAAAGAAATTACTACAAACAAATTGAAACTGAGAGAAACTACACTCTCAATTATATTCAATCCCTTTCACAAATAGTAGACTATTCGACTCTTCTTCCCTATATAAAACCCACCCGAATTATTCCTTGATTCTCATCAATACTCATAATGGGACTCTCTAATTCCTTAGTTGTTTGTTTTCTAATTACCTTTCCTATATTTCACTCGTCACAAGCTCAAGATTCTCTTCAAGATTATCTTAACGCTCACAATGAAGCTCGCAGACAAATTGGGGTCGGCTCTATGACATGGGACAATAAGCTAGAGGCCTTAGCCCAAAATTATGCCAATCAAAGAATTGGGGACTGCCGTATGCAACACTTCAGTGGCCCTTACGGCGAAAACCTAGCTGCTGGCTACCCTCAGCTCCATGCTGCTGGTGCCGTGAAAATGTGGGTCAATGAGAATCAATGGTACACTTATAATACAAATACTTGTGCACCAGGAAAAGTATGTGGACACTATACTCAGGTTGTCTGGAAAAACTCGGTACGTCTTGTTGTGCTAGGGTACGTTGCAACAACGGGTGGTATTTTATAATTTGCAATTATGATCCACCAGGTAACTGGAGAGGAAAACGTCCCTATGGTGATCTTGAAGAACAACAACTGGCCTTTGATTCCAAGTTGGAACTTCCCAGTGATGTCTAAGAGTAAATAAAATCATGAATAATGCTTAATTCACGTGTTAATGAAAATAAAACCCAGTACTATATGCTATATATGTTGGATGTTATTTTACTAGCTCAGTTGGATAATTATCCAATGGTGCAGATCTAGTGACTGGTTAATCTAGGGAAAATATGTTGTCTACATTGATATTCATATGGACCCTTGCATGTTGTTTAATTTGATCCAATCACTTCATATATGAGTATTTTGTCTCCTTTATTTTATTCATGTTCCTGTTTTACAACTTTGGCACTATGGGGTGTGGGTTGTCTTGTCTAGTTAAATCTATATACGGACAATATACTATTTTTTTACACACTATTAATTAAGTCATCAAGAAATAATTCATAACAACAAATAAATTAATATAACCTCGAAAATCTGGTACAACATTTGAACATGTTAAATACTCCGATAAATTAAAATTATTTTTATGTACACTAACATAATGTGTGCAAGTTAAATAGCTAATTTCGACCGTTGTACTAATTCACAAGCCTATTTTTGTTAATTTTTTTATATACATTTCTAAGTGTTCTATCTTGATATGATATAATATTTTTTGGACCGCTACTCCTACTTTTCGGGTGTGCATGGTGTAAACGCAACAACAACAACAACAACAGACCCAGTGCTTTCTCACAAAGTGAGGTCTGGGGAGGGTAAAATGTACGCAGTCCATACCACTACCTCCGAAGAAGTAGAGAGGTTGTTTCCGATAGACCCTCTGCTCAGGCTAGAGAATAGTACACAAGGTCGTAGTGAAACATGAAGCAGGATGGATGACATAACGTAAATAAGGAATAAGCAATAATAAAATAGATATCATAGATATACAAAATAAGAGAAATATGAGTAATTCAAAATAAGAAATAAGAGATAGGACACCCACCTTGTAGTAATACACACCCACAGACCAAAGACACCAACCACACACAAACCCTACTGACTAGGGGCTCCTACTAATGGACACAGTCCTATGCTTACTAACCCGGCTACACAAGATCTCTCCAAACATCTTACTACAACCCACACACTCACAATAGACTTCTACCCATATCCGCGACCTCCACACCTTTCTATCTAGGGTCATGTCCTCAGTAAGCTGAAGTTGCTCAATGTCATGTCTAATCACCTCTTTCCAGTATTTTTTTGGCCTACCTCTACTCTTTCTAAAGCCATCAAAAGCTAACCTCTCGCACCTACGAACTGGGGCATCCGTGCCCCTCCTCATCACATGCCCAAGCCATTTCAGCCTTTCTTCTCGCAACTTGTCCTTCACCGAAGCCACTCTCATCTTCTCCTTGATAGTCTCATTCCTAACTTTATCCTCTCTAGTAAGTCCACACATCCAACACAACATTCTCATTTCCGCCACTATCAATCGTTGAATGTGGGAGTTTTTGACTGGTCAACACTCCGCTCCATATAGCATGGCCGGCCGGACTGCCACTCTGTAGAATTTGCCTTTAAGCTTAAGGGGCACCTTCTTATCACACAACACTTTAGAGGCGACCCTCCACTTCATCCAACCTGCTCTAATACGTTTAGAGACATCCTCATCAATCTTGCCATTCCCCTGAATTATAGACCCAAGATACTTAAAACTATTCCTCTTACAAACATCCTGGAATCCAACCTCTCCACCACTTCTTCCTTCTGACTCGAGTCACTAAACTTGTATTCCATATATTCCGTCTTGGACCTACTCAAACTAAAACCCTTAGATTTAAGGGTTTGCCTCCAAACCTTCAGTTTTTCATTCACACCCTCCCGTGTCTCATCAATCAGCACTACATCATCCGCAAATAACATACACCAAGGCACCTCACCTTGAATACTCCGCATCAACACGTCTATTACCAAAGCAAACGAAAATGGGCTAAGAGTCGATCCCTTATGCAACCCTATCTCGATCAAAAAATGCCCTGAGTCTTCTCCCGCCGTCCTCACCCGGGTCTTCCCTCCATCGTACATGTCATTAATAGCTATGATGTACGCCACCGGGACCCCTCTGACCTCCAAGCCTCTCCAAAGAACCTTCTTAGGGACTTTGTCATACGCTTTCTCCAGGTCGATGAACACCAGGTGCAAATCCCTCTTCCTCTTCCTATACTGCTCCACCAATCTCCTCATCAGGTGGATTGCCTCTGTCATTGAGCGACCAAGCATAAAACCAAACTGATTCTCCAAAATGGACACGAACCTCCTCAATCACCGCTCAACTACCCTCTCCCAAATTTTCATAGTGTGACTCAACAGTTTAATACCCCTATAGTTGTTGCAACTCTGAATCTCACCATTGTTTTTATATAACGGAATCATCGTACTCTATCTCCAAGCCTCAGGCATTCTCGTAGTCTTGAAAATATCATTAAACAAATCAGTCAGCCACCTTAAACCTGTTACACAAGTATATACTTCCAAAAATCCATCGGTATCTCGTCAGGCCTCGTCGCCCTACCCCTCCGTATCCTACGAATAGCCTCTATGACCTCCTTAACCTTAAAACATCTATAGTAACTGAAGTCACGTCTTCCCTCCGAGCGCTCTAGCTCCCCTAACTCAATGCCTCTGTTTCTCTCCTCGTTCAAAAGTCTATGAAAATACTTCTGCTACCTCTTCTTAATGTGAACATCCTCCACAAAAACTCTACCATCCTCCCCTTTAATGAACTTCACTTGATCGAGGTCACAACCCTTCCCCTCCCTAGTCTTAGCCAGCCTATACAACCTTTTTCCCCTCCTTTCTCTTTTAACCCCGCATACAAACACTCAAATGCTCCTGTCTTAGCGGTCGTAACTGCTAATTTAGCCTTCTTCCTTTCTACTTTTTAAACCTCCCTACTCATCTGCTTCTCCTCCTCATCTTTACTCTCAATCAACTTAACATACACCCCCTTCTTAATCTCCACTTTCTTCTTAACTTCTTTATTCCACCACCAGTCCCCATATGCCGACCTGCCCGACCCCTCGAAACACCCAACACCTCTCTAGCCGTCTCCATGACGCAGCTGGCAGCCTTATCCCTCATACCATCCACATCCCCACTACACTCCCACACCCCCATTCCCGCCAACTTCTCCCCATCTCCTACGCACTAACCGATGTCAAGCTACCCCACCTAATTCTGGGTCGACCCTCTTTGGTCCTACTCTTCCTGCTCCTCTTAATAATCAAGTCCATCACCAAAAGTCTCTGCTGGGTCGAAAGGTGTTCACTCGGAATAACTTTACAGTCCTTACACAAAACCCTAACCCCTTCCCTAAGCAACAGAAAGTCAATCTCAGTCTTGGCTAACGCGCTTTGGAAGGTAATCAGATGATCCCCATTTTCCGGAAAGCTCGAATTCACTACCACCAGCCCAAAAGCCCTCGTAAAATCCAACAGAGCAACCCCCTCACCATTTCTATCGCCGAAACCAAAACCTTCATGCACATCGTCATAACCTCCCGGTAACACCCCAACACGGTGTAAATGCAGTGTTGTACAATAACTTTCAAACCACACAGGAAATATAAAGAGCGTATTTACACTAGATAAGTCCGATGCGATGAGCTAACTGCGTTGGTGGGTAATTGATCCCCTGACTGACCCCTCTAATAGATAGGATACATACATACATACATATATATATAAATAATTATTATATTATAATATTATAATATACTAAAAGTGTAAAGATCCTTAGAAAAGTGATTTGAACTTTTTGTCCTTCATTATAAGACTCTCCTTTAGACAAAACTGTCTTTTCACTATTTTTTAATTTATTATTTAATTATTTTTTATTATATTAACTAGACTTCCTAAAACATATGGGGACTCCTAAAATATATGGTAGGAGAATTAATTAATATTTTTCTTTCTACTAGACTTCCTAAATTATATGGGACTCCTTAAATATATGGTAAGAGAATTAATTAATAGTTTCCTCTCTACTGTTCAATTAGAAAAATACTCCTAAAATAGCACTCTATTAAGGAAATACTTCTAAAAATATTGAGATGTACGCTAAATTAGAGAACAAACCGATTTGCCCATTGGAAGAATATGATTGATGCTCATCTAACTTGATTCGATTGCATGTCTAGATTAGTGGATGCTTGATTTTCTAACCCCCAACTTCTTCACTGTTTTTTTCAGCATAATAGAATTCAACATGTGTGTATATATATATCTTCTCTTTTTTCATTAAAAATTATTCTTTCGGGTCAAAATTTTAGCTCAGACAAGAATTAGTTGGATCAAAATCGAAGTTTTATAATCACTATTATATTATTATTTTTTTTATAGTTTACAGGTTGTTGGTTGGATTTGAAAAATTTCTTGTGTAAAGGTTATGTTTAATTGTATTGTTTTGATATCTTTATTATCTTATTGTTTTATTTTAATTTAGAAAGCTAGATCTCTACTAAAAAAAAGAGGAAAACCGACCACAAAAACATACTACAAGTGGTCGGTTTTTCTCATTTTCCGACCACAAAACCGACCAAAATTTTTGGTCGGAAAAGTAGTGGTAGCTTTTTTAAAACATACTACTCGTGGTCGGTTTTTTAAAAATATATATATTCATTTTTAAAATTTATTATTATTTTATTTAAATAAAAAAATTAATTTAACTAAAAATCGATCACTTGTGGTCGGTTTTTTACAAAAAAAATAATTAGAAAAACCGACCACATGTGGTCGGTTTTTTGTAAAAAAAAAAATATATAGAAAAACCGACCACTTGTGGTTGATTTTTCTGGGAATTTAAAAAAAATAATAAGATTGAAAACCCAAATACTGCATGCAACCACAACAAATATATAGAGCAGTAACCAAAATGAAAATACAACAACAACAAAAAAATAAATGAAATTTTTTAAAAGTGTACAACACATACAAAATATCCAACAAAAGTGAGTACGAAAATACTACAACAATAGTTTCAAACAACAAAATGTCTAAATTTAAAGTACAAGACATACAAAAATCACAAAACTAACAGTCATCATCATTGAATTCGTCCTCGTCTTCCATATCATCATCCGTGCTGAAATCATCCAGGGGGCCTAGACCTTTTGCAGCTCGAACGACATCACCAGGACACGAAGGAATAACCCCCCCAGTCTGAATGAAAGAACTGAACTGCTGCTGCAGGATCCTGATTTGTGATGCCGTTGCCTCCTCCGTCTTCTTCTGCCTCGCACTCTGTTCAACATACCTCTGTCTCTGTTCATCAAGCTCTTCGGTGAGTTGAGAAACCGTATTTTGTAGTCTTACAATGGTTTCTGCATCAACCGAAGAGCTAGAGTATGCAGGGCCGGACGAACTCCTAATATTATCGCCAAAATATTCAGTGTGACATCTGTAGAAATGACCTCTTTTTGCAGGACCCGGAGCTTTTGTCCATAACTCATTCCGTACATGCTGGGGTATTGGGTCACCCTGACTTTCAGGAGGCAAACTACTACGATACTCACCAAGAAGACGCCTAAATTCGTCCTATATATATTCAAGGTAAATTTAATACTAACAGTAAAAAAATACTAAAGTTGTTATAGTTGAATAATATCAACTTTGAGAAAAAGATTCATATATTCAAAATTTATTTCTTACGTGGACAACTTTTGCACGAGTTTCAACCCAGACATCTTCATCATTCGGGTTCAATTTCTTTCTCAGGTGAGTCACCTCGAAAACCTCATCTGTTGGTAGTTCCCTACCCATTTCTTTTTCCTGCATATGGAAAAATTATCAATGTTCAAATAATAAAATTTTTTAAATAGAAATAAAGAATTAAAACTACAAAAGTTACATACCAATTTTTCTTTCACTGCAAGAGTACTTCTAGCACCCGTAGTATGTAGGGAACCACCCTTGGATGATGCTCGGACTCTCTTTCCTTTTTCCCTCAACAATTGGTATTCTGGGCTATTGCAGTGGCGCTGATACAGTAGCCATAAGGGTTCAGGAATCCACTTAGGTTTTACTGATTTCTTTCGAGAATAATCCAATAGATCTTTAAATCTGCCTCTACATCTTTGAAAAAAGTTCCTCTTTATAAGAAATTCATTTGCAGCATCCCATCAGTAAAATCTCTACAACCAAAATATAATATTCAATCTTGTGTTCTAACAAATTGTTAATAAGCAGGCGATAAGTTAAATCCTTACCTTAAATTCTTCTAACATTCTATCCCTGTCAAGTTCTGGAACCTTTTGCCAGCTGATTCAGTAGCCGTTGAAGTGCCGACTAATGCATATTCGCGCCGTTTTTCCAACTCCAGCATCCAGTTTAAACCTACAACACAAGATCAAATGGTAATTTCATCGGGAACAATAAAATAGTAATGGAAAAAATGAGTAACGTTATTATATTTAGAAATCTTACCCTCTCGCAACTGGAACCATATAAATCCTCGCAGAATCATCTCTGTCTCCTGGCTGCCTAGTAAGCGATGGTGGATGCACTGGCATATGAAAATATTTTAAAACTGTGGTAAATATTTTAATATGAAAATATCGTCCTAAACATAGTGAGCCAAGTATTTATTCTCAGGCGGAGGTGATTTAATCACCTTATTTTTTTCCCCAACTAATCCTAAATTTATATCATTTGTTGGGTGTTATGATCCTTTTATTTAATTAAGATTGAATTATTTTTAATATTTTTTAGTTTTTGCAAAAAAATACTTTTAAATCATTTTTAATGTTCATGTATTAACAACAATTATTCATAAATTTAACAAGTTTTATATGATCGCGCAAAGAGCGATTAAGTTACCTAGTTATTGAATAAATATATTTGAGTGAAGCATATTTTTCATTGAAAGGGAAATAATTCTAGGTGAAAATTATTTTCCTTATAGCTATTTTAATTTTAAATTTCGACCACTATTGCTAACGTCAACATTCAAATTAAACATCATTTGGACGTTATTGTCAAAATGTAATATCTAAAATTCTCATCGTAAAACTTTCCAATTTGCTAATATTATTATTAATTCTAAAAAATTACAACGATGCAATATTTTAGTAACAGTTATAAATATTAGCAGCATTGGTTAAGTTAATAATTTATCTGATTATTTACAGGAAAAAAAAAAAAACTTAATTAACAAACTGTGGCAGCTAAATATTTGCCCTCCATAACATAATTCTTCTATCAAATGAATCCAACGATATATTCTTTCCTACTTTTCCCTAAAAATTATCTCCCATAATTAAGTAACAAACAAATCCAATCAATCCGATAATCACGCTTAATTAAGCTCTCAATTCGTACTCAAACCTTCCATATTTTCTCTCTCAATAATTGATTTCCTGGATAATTATGGTGTGTTGCAGATTTAATTAGAAATATTAAATTATATAAGAATTATATTAATTAAATTAATTGTATATTAATAAAATAATTTTAATTTATTGAGAATTTATTAGAAATATTTAATTATATAAATTGTTTGGTAATATAATGGTACAATTTATATGTGTGTGTGTTAATGTAATTGTATAAAAGGTACAACGGTGGAATTAATTATATATTCCGTAATAATCCGAGTATATTTCAAATTTAATACGGAATAGCTAATTAAACAAATGGTATAATTCAGAAAGAGTACGCTTTTTCTAGATAAGAAATCGACGACGTCCATAGTAGATAAAATAGATTGAGGACACCTACTTCAATCATTGACATTTCAAATTAATGGATTCGTTATAACAATATTTCATAATAGATATATATGTTTTAATAATTATAAAACAGTCAAATTTAATTATGACGGTCATTCATTATAACAATTTCATTTTCTATCTAATTAATTTTTATGTTATATTTTATTTCTCCATGACAACAATATTCTTCTTATAACAACAATAATATTCATTATAACAGTATGCTAGCTTTTTGTAATAGATGACCCTTCTATAAAAAGCATACTCAAATTTATGTAACAATATTTTAAAAGAAATATATTATATATAAAATAAAATATTAAAATATTTATGATAATCATCATTAATACCATGAATATAGAAAAATTTCAAATATGAATATTGTCTAAAAGGAAAAGTACTGTATCTAAATAGTGTCCATTAATTAGGGAACAACTACTTTTGAATTTATTCTTAATGCCTTGTCTTTTCAATTTTTTATTAATGAATTATGGAAATCAATCCAGAATATAAATTTAACAAGTATTTAATATTTATTTATAACATAACTAGTATAAAATCTAATTTGCATATTTTTATTTGTAACTGCTAAATAAAATTTAAATGTCAAATGTCAATTTATATTTATAATATCAACTCACTAATCGTTATAACAATTATAGCACTTTCGGGCAAACATTATCACTATAGAAAAATTTACTAATATATTAGTCATTGATTTACTGTAAACATCTTAGGCAGATAATTTTGTCACACATCTTGTTAGCTAGCTCAGTTTGAGTTAATACATAAAAATGACCCTAAACTTGACATCAAATTATAACTTTGACCTTAAACTTTGATAGTGCACAAATAGGACCTTTAACTATTCAAAACCTGAACAAATATGGCCTCCAATTTTGCAACCCCATGCGTGAGTCTCACTCGCGTCTACGTGAAAAGGTAATCCAATCACACGGTGCCACGTCGTTAAAAGGGCTCACTTGGAGAGAGGTCATATTTGTTCAATTTTAAATAGTTAAAGGTCATATTTGTGCACTATCAAAGTTTTGCTTTTTTGTGTTAAAACGACGTCGTTTTTTTTTTTTTATTATTATTATTATTGTTATTATTATTATTATTATTATAATAATAATTTTTTTATTTATTTCTATAATAGCAGCACCTAACTTTTTTTTAATTTTAAATTATTATTATTATTATTATTATTATTTTATTTATTTCTATAGCAGCAGCTCCTAGTTTTTTTTTAATTAAAAAAAAAAACAGCCACTAGCAGGTATCGAACCCACACAGTAGGCTGAAAGAAGCGCCCAAGAAGAGCAAATAACACCACTAGGCTATCTAAGCGCCTTGTTTCATGTGGTTCAACATTAATATACGTACATAAATATACATTTTCTATCTTATATATACAAAGTAATTTTTTTACCGAGGGAGTTCGGGTGAACCTCATGGCAACCATGTAGGTCCGCCCCTCGTTAATTTAATAACGTTAATTTAATAATATCATTTAATTATGTTAATTTGATAACGTTAATTTAATATACTACTACTACTATCCTTGATAACATTAATTTAATAACGTTTTATTAAAACTATTTTTATTTTTTTTATTATTAGTATAGTTTCATCTTTAATTTAATCTTTAAATTAATAGTATTTAGATATATTATATAACTTAAATTCGTCCTCTACTTTATAATATATATACATACCCGCTCGATTTTTTCGTAGGCTGACCCGCCTAATTAATAAATCTTCAATATTGCTCTTTTTCCGCAATGACAAAAGAAATTAGATGTCATTTTCATCTTTGAGCCAAAAATAATGAAAAAATAATAGTGAAGAGTCATTTAAAGGTCATATTTGTGCACTGTCAAAGTTTAAGGTCATATTTGTGTATTATGCCCTTAGATTTTAAGCTGGACGCGCTCAATTTTGCGTGTTGAACACGCGTTTTGCCACGTAGGATTGGAAGTCATATTTGTACAGTTTTGAATAGTTAAAGGTCATATTTGTGCACTGTCAAAGTTATAATTTGGTGTCAAGTTTAGGGTCATTTTTATGTATTAACTCGTTCAGTTTTCTTGCTTCAACTATGACATGTAAGATTTATGTTATCCAAGCTTAGACATATATAAGAAGGTGTTTGAATTGATTTATTTTTAAGTATTTTAGTCCTTTAAATATTTTTTATTTTTAAAAGTGTTTGACAAAAATAAAATTTTTTTTTGAGCATTTTATTTTGTAACTAAAAAATACTAAATAAGTCAAACATTAAAAACAAATCACTATCTACAGTATAACCTCGATAAATTAATACTCGATAAATTAATAACCTCGCTAAAATAATAATTTTCTTCGGTCCCGAGTCGGGATCAACGTGGTAAATTAATAATTCGCTAAATTTATAAGATAATACAAAAAAAAATTCATATAGGTCCCATTTGATATATAAATTAATAATTCATCTGTATCAAAATATTTCATACATAATACATAAGTAAACTAAACAGGTTTCTGAAAATATGAATCTAATGTTGTTTGTTTCTTCTTGAAATCAATATGACCTTGAATCTCATCTCTAACCCTTCTTACTGCATTAAGAATATCAGGTGTAGTCTTCTCATATTGCAAAAGGAAGTGATGTAAGGTGATTGTTGCTTTCAGAGCATCTTTGCGCGAAACTTGTTCTAATTCCACACTATCATCTTCCACTTCATCTTCTTTATGTGTTTCCATAACACTCTCAATTATTTGTTCATCCGTAGGTAGCTCAAAACTCGTATCATTTTCTCTCGGATAATTCAAAACATCTTCAGCATTCATTGCATTTCGATACTTCAATCCATTGATTAGATTCTGCAATTGTTGTAAGACATCATTATTCAACTGTTCTTGATTTTCTGAGGATTCATCATCTAACAACCTAAGTTTACAATGCTTAAAACAATTTGCAATTGCACTTGAGTTGACATCCATTTTCCATGCCGAGATTGCAAGATTCATTGCATCTAAAACATTAAGCTTTTCTGGATTTGAGATCCCAATTTCATAACCCTCCAAAAGATTTCGATAAAATTGCCTATGATAATGCATCTTAAAAGCTCTTATGATCCCTGCATCACAAGGCTGAATCTTTGATGTTGTGTTAGGTGGTAAAAAAAACAATTCAACATTTCTCAAACCTTCGACATTTTTTGGATGAGCAGGACAATTATCAACAATTAAAAGAATTTTCCTGCCGTCCATTTTTGCATCAAGTTGTTGAACATATTCTTGGAATAAAATCTCAGTCATCCATGCTCTTTTATTGGCTCGATATTCACAATCCATGCTTCCCAAATTCACATTCTTGAAACAACGTGGTTTTAAATACTTCCCAATGATCCATAAAGGAATTTTCTCAGAACCATCCTCATTACAGCAAATAACAACTGTAAGTCTTTCTTTATCTTGTTTCTTACCTTCAAGTTGCTTCGTTGCAAGAGAATGATCTGGTTGTAGCCTAAAGAACAATCCAGTTTCATCCATATTGAAAACATCTTTCTTAGCAAACTGATCAAGTTTCTCTCTGATGGATTGTAAATTGCTCTCCATGGCCTCCATATTAACTGATCCACTTTCTCCAAAACGACGATATTGCTTGATACCGTGTCTTGATTTGAAACGCTCTAGCCAGCCTTGAGAAAAATGAAAATCAGGTGTATCGATGGGATACATCTTTTTTAGAAGCTCTTTTCCCTTCGTTACAATTAGTTCCCCATTCATATTAACACGCTCTTGGTAATGAATAAACCACTCAAACAGAGCCTTCTCTAATTCTGGAAATTTGGCAGCTTTATGTCTTTTAGCCTCATCTTTTGGAATGTCGGCTGCTGATAGATACTCTGCTGACCTCTTGATCGTGTTTGATATTGTGGCTTGACTCACTTGCAAATTAAACTTCTCTAACACCCATTGTTGCAATTGCTTTTGAGTGCATGCTAGATTTTGTTGTTTATACTCACACAGTTCTCTACGTATACCATTAGTCATGGTTGATTTTTTACCACCTTTGAGATGAGAAGCCATTTTTTTTGTTTTTTGATATGAAGACTTGCATAATACATCTATTTATATAGTAACTTAGTTAATGTATGTACGTGTAACTACATTAATAATTGAGTGGATTTATACATTTTAATGAATGTAGGTACATGTAACTACATTAATAATTAAGTAGATTTATATATTTTATTAAGATATACATAGAATATTGAAAATGTATCAACAAAAATACATGAATTTGGTTAAGTATGCATAATTAATAGTCAATGTAGAAATTAGTTTTCACGTACACCTAGGTACATTCATAATATGGACCCAAAAAGTATATAATTTATAAATTAATAATTATTAATTTATACGATTAATTAATACCTCGCTAAATTAATAAAATTTGACGGTCCCAACAGTATTAATTTATCGAGGTTATATTGTACTTGTAACTTTTGGCCTTTAAGTTACTTAAAAAAAAAAATTATCGAAACACCCTCTAACTTTAATGAGTTTGTGAAAAATCATTTCCAAGTCAACGAAAAAAAATATATTGTGTCCAAAGAATAAAACGAAAGGGCTGCTAATGAAAATTAATGATTTATTAGAGTTGTTCCAGCAATCACGCATCATCGAGAATCACTAGTGACAGTTCTCCCTTCAACAAATAGTTGCATGATATGACGTGACATTCATATGAACTATGTTAACAATTTATATTGAGAAAAAATATCTTTTCCTCCTTGAACTTGTCCTCCAAATCATTTTAATATTTAAATTTAATTTTTATTTATTTATCCCTCTTAACATCTTTAAAGTGAATTATTTTCACCCCTCAAGACTGAACCACTCTCACAATGGAGAGTGTGTTACACTCGCCTAAACATCAACACCACGTCGGAGACACGTCATTGCCACGTAAGAAGTTTAACTTTTCTAAAAAAAAGTAAATCCCCCACACTTTATTTTTATAAAAAATATATATTTACTATTTTATGTATATATATATTAAATAAAAAAATGCACCCCCACCCCCCCACCCCCCATTTTCTTTCTTCTTCACACCTCCCATCTACCCCGCCCGCCCCACCCCCTACCCTGTAACGCAGCCCCTTCCCCCTTTCTATCTTCTTCAAACCACCCCACCTCTCCCTCACCTCTATTTTCTATCTTCTTCAAACTTAAAGCATATTACCAAATCAAGAAACAACCAATTCAAGAAACAACAATTCAAGAAACACCAATTTTTCCTTCATCAAACCACCAAGTCAAGAAACTCAAATTTCAGGCACAACTTTACAACATCATCAGAAAACTCCAATAATCAATTTAGACATCAATCATGAATTCAATGAACTCATTTTTTTTTGTTTTCAAGCTTTTTCAAGCTTTAACAATGATGAATACAAAATTAAACTAGCAAAATTCATACCAATCAAACTCATAATTCAAGTTCAACTTCACATCATTATCAGAAAACCCCAATAATCAATTTGAATATCAACCACAAATTCGACAAACTCATTTTTTTTGTCTTCTAGCTTTTTCAAGGTTCAATAATGGTGGATACAAAGGACAATCTCATAAATCAAACAATAGGTTTCTTGAAAAATCACATAGGTAATTTAGTTCAACAATCATGTGTTGAAAGAATCTTTTTTCCAAAATTATTTTCTAAATCCATTAAAATTCATAACTTTTCACACACATTTTTTTTTTCTTTCTTGAAGAAATTAATGAAGATAATAGAAGTGGAGATGGAGAGTTAGAAGAAGGAGAAAATAAATTGGGGTGGGCTTTAAGAAGAAATACAAGAAAATGGGGGTGGGGGCGAGGGCAGGCTGGGGGCATGAAGAAGATGAAGATAGGGTGGGGTGAGAGGTAAGGGGTGGGTTTATATATATATATATATATATATATATATATATATATATATTTATTATTTTTTATTTTCTTTTCTTTTCTTTTTTTAAAAATCCACGTCAGCTTGAGGGGTGAAAATAATTCACTTTAAAGATGTTAAGGGGAGTAAATAAATGAAAGTTAAGTTTAAGTGTTGAAGTGAGTTTAAATGACAAGTTCAGCGGGAAAAAAATGTCTTTCCTCATTTATATTTGGAAAAATATAAATTTTTGTCCGTGAACGTTTTGACTTTTCTCGTATTAGCATCTCAATTAGTTCATGTACATGTTGACTCCCTTATTCATTCACAAATGATTTCAATTAAGTACAACTCTCTTAGTGGAGAATGTATTGCACATGCCATGACATGTCAGTATTTGTGCTTAATTGATAATTATTTATGAATGAATAAAGAGTTCAATAGGTACATGAGCTAATTGAGGTGTCAATATGAAAAAGTCAAAAAGTTCAGGAGCCTGTCTATGTATTTTGTCTTTATATTTTTTAGTTTTAATTTATTTATTTATCTGATTTTAATTTGATATAAAATTTTAAAAAATAAAAAGAAAATTTTAATTTTATAATGTTAAACTAGAAATATGAATAATGTATTAAAATGTATTTTGACCTTGTGATCTTAAAAATATCATATAAAAATTAGAAAAAATTTAAAAGTTGTTAAAAAAAAGAGACAACTTTTAAAAACAAATTATCAAGGAAATTACTACAAATTGAAACTGAGAGAAATTAAACTCTCAATTATATTCAGTTCCCTTTCACAAATTGTAGACTATTCAACTCTTCTTCCCTATATAAAACCCACCCAAATTATTCCTCGATTCTCATCAATACTCAAAATGGGACTCTCCAATTCCTTAATTGTTTGTTTTCTAATTACCTTTGCTATATTTCACTCGTCACAAGCTCAAGATTCTCCCCAAGATTATCTTAACGCTCACAATGCATCTCGTAGACAAGTTGGTGCTGACCCTATGACATGGGACAATAAGTAGAGGCCTTTGCCCAAAGTTACGCCAATCAGAGAATTAGGGACTGCCGGATGCAACACTCCAGTGGCCCTTACGGCGAAAACCTACCCAATATCGTTTTTACCCATTTTTACTTTATCCTACCGTGTACCCTCACCCATTTAATTATTCCCCACAAAAATACAAAAATAAACAAAAACAATACCTCTAACTAATTTATCTTATCCTAACAACCTACCCAATCAAAAGCTTCCACCTCCCTACCCACTCACATTTTTATCCTCACATGATGCATTAACAACAAAAAGAAGGGGGCCCCACCACTAACAAATGGATGAACAATACACGATTCTTCTCCATTCTTTTCTACATATGCACACAGAATACCCACACAGAACCCACTACCCATCTATATACACCCACGCATACACAGCAATAGAGGAATTCACCTTCTTCTCCAACATCTACTTACACGGTCACACACACAACACACAACTCACACCCGTCATTCTCATATACACACAGAAAACACACGAGCACTGATCTTCAACAATAATCCCCTCACCATCACACACTCTCCACGGCACCTCTCTCAGATCCCAAATCACACACACATACATAGAGGTCGAGAAGGAAATCATGAGGGAGAGGAAGAATTAAGGGAGTAACAGTGAGATCGAGAGAGAGAGGGAGAGAACAGAGAAACACGAAGAGAATACAGTGAGGGGTCGAGGGAGGAGAAAAGAAACCATCCCTGTCACGCTACTGTTCCGACGACCTTTATCATCACCGAAAAATCACGTAAACCTACCGGAAAGTGCCAATACATCGGCGTCCCATTTTTATCGTCGAACCCTAGTCCAAAGTCTCGAGTTGGGTTCGATTTCGACTATCCAATTAGTTGTTCAAAACTTAAGTTTCAAATTTGGAAAATATAGTGTTGAGAGAGAAGTGAACCCCTGCATTCGTCACTGTTCC
This sequence comes from Capsicum pubescens, assembly GCA_030864215.1. NCBI lineage: Eukaryota > Viridiplantae > Streptophyta > Magnoliopsida > Solanales > Solanaceae > Capsicum > Capsicum pubescens. The sequence continues at coordinate 267,214,614 of CM061545.1, read as the reverse complement.
AGCGACGGGTTCACTGGAAAACACCACGTCTATTGGTATCTGACCAAAACCCCAATCGAAAAACCACTAATTGAAATGGGTCAGTCATTTCATTTGGGTCGGTTCTAATTTCGGGTGTGTTCGAGTTGGTAGATCCGTATTGATTTCGTTGAATCGAGGTCCTGAGGTCAGTGGCTTTGTTCGCACAATTCAACGAGTTGAAATAAAAAACGACGTCCGATTCTTCAACTCCATTTCTTTCTATTTTTATTGTAATGTGATGTTTGATGTCGTGGTGTTTGTTGATTCGTGATGGGTCGATGATATGATTTTTGAGCGTGTTTGAGTTTCTATGATTATCGTGGCTTGATTGGTTGATTCTTGTATTGAACTTGGTTTATTGATTAAGAATAAGTGGGATGGGAATTGAAACTTGATAAAATTAAATATTATGGTATTTTGATTCGTTGATGATGTTGAAATGTGATAAGAATCATGATAGGTCGAGTTTGATAGGAAAATAGAAGGTTCGGGTAGGCGAATTTAGAACTTTTGGATTGTTGAATGTTGAAAAGGTTTGTTGAATGGTTTTATTTTATGAATTTGGATCGATTGTATTCATTCGCCGGGGAATGCCCCGAGGTCATATTTGTATTTATTCACCGGGGAATGCCCCGACGTATTATGTACTTGGAGGACGCCCCTGATGAAGGCCCGAAGCATCGGGTAAGGCATTGGAGCGTAGTTTAGGATTAGTGTAGGTTAGCGTAGGTTTACTTTTCAGTACCTTTTTCATTTCGGGTTGTAATAATTGGACTGGACACTATATTTTGGGACTGGTTTTGTTTGTTTGATTGATCGTTTTTGTGTGTTTTTTGTGTGGTTTGTACATTCATAGTGTCAAAATTAGCCGATATGTTCCACCAAGAGACCGTGGTCGAACACGGGATCGAGGGGTGCCTAACACCTTCCCCTCGGTCAACAGAATTTCTTAGTAGGAATCTCTATTCGCAAACCAGTCTTAAAGAGTCAAACTGTTTTGAAAAAAGGATTTTTCAAAGGTGCTGGCACACCGGATTATGCCAAGTGGCGACTCTGAATAAAGAATGTAAATAATCCATTTTCGAAATAATTTTTCATCTTTGTCACTTTAATAATAAAAACCCTTTCGAAACTTAAAACTAATCTTTTGAAGTACGAAAAAAAGGGTGTGACAGCTCTGGCGACTCTGCTGGGGACCATTTCAGAATTCGAGCTTATTTTTGGAGTCGTATCGGCTTTGTTTGGCATTAGGGGTGTATAAACATTGTTTGTGATTATTTTTTGTGTTATTGTTATCACTGTTGTGCGTTTTCGTGCTCTTTGTGTACAGTATTTATCCTATGTGTTACCGCTTTTATATCTGGCATCATGTGTCTACCCCAGGCCTTCTTTCTACAACAAGTCCGTAGTACACGTGTTGTACACGACCTCTAGTTGAGTCACCCTTATTTTAGAGGGGGAGCCGTCGGTGTTATGGAGTAGGTGGAAAGCAAAGGAGCCACTATCGACCATACGCTCCCCCGAACAGCCTTGTTAGTGAACCCCAACGTAGGTCAGCCTTTAGGTCATGCTTATGTGCATCATATTGAGACCTAGTGAGGCCCACTTGGTCCTTTGTAGGAGACTCACCTCTAACGCATCCTTATGTGCTTAATGTTGCATCTTTGAGGGTAATGGGGTCATTTGACGGACTGATTTGGGGAAAACATGTGTTAGAAGTAAGGTGCGTAGGCAAGAACTGTTGAAAAAAATAGAGAAAAAAAAGTGAAGTGAGTCGAAAAGAAGAAAAAAAAAGAGTGTCGTAGCTTTTAGTGTTCTTTATGGCTTTTGTTTTTCACAATTCAAAAATTCAAAAAGATTTCTTTAGTTTTTGCACTCATTCTTTCAAAAACCAAAACATCAAAAGATTTCTCACTGTCTCCTTTAGCATGCATTCATAATTCAAAATTTTCAAAAAAGATTTTTTTTAGTAGTTTTTGTAAAAGAAAATGAAAAATGGTAGAAGTTTAGTTCATTTCATATAATGAAGATACCAAAAAAGATTTTCCTTCATAATTGTTGGTGTCAGTTTAGTTGAAGTGTCTAGTTGAAAATCCAAAAAGTTTTTATTCGTTTGTTTTTGGTTGTGTCTCTTAAGTTAGGGTCAATTTATTAGTTAATCGTTAATTATCCAATCTGGACGAACTACACACCCCTCATTCTCCTCTTTCGGTATGTGAGATACGTAGGCAGCCTATTGTTGGTTCGGGGATCTTATTTAAAAAATTCAAAAAAGATTTTCTTCACTCTTTATTTAGAGTAGGTGTTTCATACATATCTTGAAAAAAAAAATAAAAAAAAAAGAAGAAAAAAAAGAAGAAAAAAGTTTTTCCTCAATAGTTGTTGGTTTCATTTTTGGTTGATCTTATTTCAAAAATCCAAAAAGATTTTCTTCACTCTTTATTAGAGTAAGTGTTTCATATACATCTTTAAAAGAAAACTACAAAAAGATTTTTCTTTAATAGGTTCAAGTTTCATTTTCATATGAAATTCAAAATTGAAAATCCAAAAAGATTTTTCTTTGGTAATCATAGGTTTCATTTTGTATAGGAATTTTAAACGTGAAAATGCAAAAAGAGTCTATTCTTTTGACAATTTGTTATTTTCTTCTCTTTTTAAAGTTTCAAGAAAAGAAAAAAAGAAAGGAAAAAGTTTAATTGGCCATTTTGGCAAAACTTCACGAACTACGCACACCTGATTCTCTTCTTTCGGGGGTGAGATACGTAGGCGCCCTTCTAGGGTTCGGTGATTTTTCTTCAAGTAAAAAAGAAGAAGAGGTTTTGAAGAAAAAATGTTGAACTCTAACATATTTGTTACCTCTTGTTCAGTTAGTTTAAGGTGGTTGGTTTGTGGTTTCCTGGCTGGTCCTCCATATCACACCAAATCCAAGGAAGGGTTAGTTGTGTTCAACAAGGATATAGAGAGTGGCATCATGGATGAAACAAAGAGTCGGGAAATTGAGAGTTTAAAGGAAGAGAATTTGAGACTGAGACAAAAAATGATGGGAATGTACCGAGCTTGGGCCAGTGAGCTGCCTCCACCTCCGTTCCCCACTTTTGACCCTGCAAATACCTTAAGTCTTCCACCAAAATTGCAAAGTCAGTTTCCTACTATTGTTGATGCACCACAGCATGCCTCAGAATCCATTCCACGTCAAATGCACCTCAATATTTCCACCACTCTTTTTTTATCTTCTCAGTATAAGTCTACCACATTCACAACACCACATATCTTCTATGCTTTTGTTGCTCAACCTTCTACTAAGGCTTCCACTTTGTCTATCAATCCAATGATTGTGCTTCTCCAGTCCACTAGTGACTCCACGTTCAATACTGTTGATGATCATTGGTATACTCTTGAGCCTACAGTTAAGTTAAGTGAACCGCCAAAATTTCTTACTAAGAAGCCTAGCATGCCAAAAGAGCCAGAGAAAATGGTTGGGAAAGTGAAGAGTGTAGAAAATGATATGAAAAATTCCCCTGGACTTATAGGCTATGAAGATGTTTCATATAAAAACTGGGGCATTTCTTCAAGTGTTAACCTTCCTCCCAGCTTTGAGACATCAAAATTTGGGGAGCCTGATGGACAGAAGGATTCTGTGAAACATTCGGGACGACATTGCAATCAACCAAGGGAAACTGAAGGAAAGAGAAAGGAAAACGTACCTATTGTCATGACAGGGCCAAAGCAGATTTTGAGAGGTCCAACCCACCAATACTGTCAGCCTCAATCCCGAGCTTACATATCAGATCCACATAACCACTTGCAACAAGGTTTCTTTCTCCGAAATCCAAGAAATCCCATTCTACTTCCTCGATATCCTGTGAATAATGCACAATTGTATGCTCATCTATCTTCTTATCCACAATGGCATGCCCCTGTCCCTCAATATCGTCCTCGATCCCCATAAATTTACCAAGGGACCTCTAAATCCAAATTTCATTCGTGGCCAGAGTTCGCAAAGAGGAGGAAGGAAAAAGATAATTTCACTCCTATTGGGGAATCCTATGCCAGTTTATTCCAGAGATTGGTACAGAAGGGCATGATCACTCCTCTCCTTGGGTATATTCCTGACCCGCATTCAAGAAGCTTTGATCCTAATGTGCGATGTGCATATCATTCTAATTTTCAGGGTCATAGTACTGAAGATTGTCGCACTTTGAAAAGAGAAATAGAAAAGATAATTCAAGATAAATTGATTGTGGTGCAAAACATTGGCCCTTCGACCATACCACCGAGTTCTTCACCAGCACACGGTACTGCACAATCTGTGGGAGGCAATGAGTTAAGAATGGGGATCCAGAGCTTATTTGTTGAAGAAAATGTGTCTGACAGTGGTGGAAGCTCCAGTCATGTTGATATGCAAGCCAGTGGATAATATGTCAGGCTGAGCAATTGAAAAGTTACCCATCTCCCTACTAGGAAAAGGTCTGGTAGTTTTTTTTTATTTTCTTTTCTATTTTTTGAATTATTTCAGGGTTGTAGTTCGGGATCTATCTTGTTTTGTTCCTTTGTCGTTTATGTTCAAACCCTTTTATCTTTTATTTCAACTAAATGAAGTGTCTCTTTCCTTTTGTGTTTCAAATATGTGTTGTTTGTTTATTTTCTTTATACAGTCACTTTATGCTGATTCTAGTGATATGATATGCCTGCGGAATTTTCAGTCAGATCTTAAAATCCAGCTTAATCATGAAGCATTGAATCAGAGGGTTAAAGTTAGAAAAAGAGAGCATATGAGAAAATAGATAGAGTGCTGAGACATTTGGTGAAAAATTAAGGCAATTATTTTGAGAATCACAAGAATAACTTGGTCATCAATTAAAAAACAAAGCTCAATTAGGTCAAATAGCGGATGTGTGCTCCCGAGGAATAGAACAAAAATTAACTCCACGAAAGCATGAGTCATTCAATGTGAGGGATATACAACAAAGGTGGAGTTGCATGCTCGACAAGTGTAAAAGAAGAGGTGACACATATGCTCGGGGCAAGTTAGTGTTGTACAACATGTCATAAGTGATATTGATTGTGTACTTTCACATTACATGCTATGTACTAGCATCTTCAAGGATTGATATGACAAAGACATTTCATTCTACTATCCATATATTGTGTCATCTTTTGTGTACCCCATTTGAGCCTTAGTATTATTTTCTTTTCATAGCCCTCTTTTGGAATCAAGATAGAGTCAACAAAGCTCAAAAGAAAATGTCGAGCAAAACAATAGAGTCAGAAAGTTTCAAAAAGAAACGAGAGAAAAATGTGTCCAAAAAGAAAAAGAGTGTCAAGAAAAATAAAGTCAGAAAAGTCCCAAAGAAAAAAAGTCAACAAAAGAAAAAAAAAACAAGTCCGAATCAAGAAAAAAGAACAAGCTGCCAGAACTACGCATGACCTGATTCTCCTCTCTCGGGGGTGAGATACGTAGGCTGCCCCACTCGGGGCTCGGTCCAACCAAATAAACAATTAAGAGTCACCTAGTCAAAAGAAACCGGGGCATGAGTTATCCTCATTGTTTGAGTCGATTCCAAAAGTTGTAAGTACTACCCTACTTCAAGTGTCGTTTGGGCCCCATGCCATCCTTTCTTTCTAACCTTATCGAAAAGCCAAGTTACAACCAAAGAAAGACCTTCAGATCAATATTTGAGGATGTTAAGGCTGAGCATGCAAGGGATATGATGATGCATTTGGGAATTATTTGTCTTCCTCAGCATAGGGAATCATGAGAGAAATAAAAATGAGAGAGTCTTATTGGTGAAAACCCTTACGGGCACCATAAAGCGATAGTGAGCCGAGAGAAAATGAAAGAAGCTTGTTGGCTAAAACCCTTCAAGGCACCACTAGCCGAATGGGGTCTTAAATGCAATTGACCTAAGAAAGAAACTCAGTTTCAAGGCCATTAACTCAACAACAATGGGTAGAAAGTTTGGATGAAAAGATCAAGCTGCTTAATCTAAAATGCATGGCATAATCATTAGTGTTGACTGTCATTTTTAGATGAATTTTTTGTTTCTTTATTTTAAAAGGGGACATTCATTGTCTTTTCTTTCTTCTCTTTATTTTAATTTAATCTTTCTTGAGTCAGTTATCAAAACAAAAATTGTTACTCTTTTTTTCGTTTCTTGTCTTTGAGTCAAGTCCGTTTCAAAACAAGTGAGAAAAGATTTCAAAACTGGCTACCAGCTTCTTTAATTGCACAAAGCAAGACAAAAGCTAGCACATGAAAGAGACATGATTGTGAGCCCAAAAAGGGCATGCAAAAAGTTTTGTCAACAGAGAAGTCGGGGAACTCATGGACATACCAAGGTTCAAAGAGTTTATTTGAGAAACACGACAAAGCAGAAATACTGTGTTTGTTTCAGAGTCACTCTTAATAAGCTGAGTTTGAGTCAATGATATAGAAAGTCAATGACATATGCTAATGGTTGGAAGCAAAGATAAATGTGACGGGGGCAGGAGCAATTGCTTCAAAAGCCAATTGCCACAAACTAGCCACCATGTTTTTAAACTCACAAGTTTTCTTTGTATGTAATAGGAATACATGTTACATTCAGATCAAGGATTTCAGAGCCTAAACATCAAAGGCCGTAATTTCTTACCTCAACAAATGCAAGAGGCAAGGTTGCTGCACAGGTTTGGTAATCAAAACCATGGTAAAACTCATAATTCAAGATCTCTAGGAGACACACTTCCTTGTTTTGGTAATTCAAGTAGCTTTGGTAAGGAGACACACTTCATTGTTTTGATAATTCAAACAACATTGATAAGGAAACACACTTCCTTGATTGGGTAATTCGAATTTTGATTTCTAGGTAATGCACTTCCTAACTTAAGTATTGATTCCTAGAAGACATACCTTTTAGTCGAGTCATTCACCTTGACTCCTAGAAGACGTACCTTTTAGTCGAGTCATCCCCTTTGATTCCTAAAAGATGTACCTTTTAGTCGAGTCATCCCCTTTGACCCCTAGAAGACGTACCTTTTAGTGGGGTCATTTCCCTTGATTCCTAGAAGACGTACCTTTTAGTCGAGTCATCCCCCTGGATTCCTATAAGACGTACCTTTTAGTCGAGTCATCCCCCTTGATTCCTAAAAGACGTACCTTTTAGTCGAGTCATTCCAATTAACTCATAGAAATTGCATTTCTTTATTTGGGATAATTTTCTTTTCAGTTTTGATGTGATTTCAGGAGCATGCCCGAAGCACAGGGCGAATAAATGGAAAACCAAGCAACAAGGTGAAGAAATTGAAAGTTAAACAGATTGAAAAATAGCAAGTCAGGATCCCGCCTACAGAACAGGGTGAAGAAATTGAAAGCATAGCAACAATTTGATAAAAATAGAAAGTCAGGAGCACACCTGCAGAACAGGGTGCAAAAGTTGAAAGCATGGCAACAAGTTAATGAAGTAGCAAGTCAGGAACCCGCCTGGAGAACAGGGTGAAGAAATTGAAAGGCAAGCAACAAGTTGGAAGAAATTGCAAGTCAGGAGCTCGCCTGAAGAATAGGGTGATAAAAGTCGAGTCAAGAGCCAACAGAAGCTGTATAGATAGGATTTTGTAATTTCATTTATGTTTTAACTTGTAATTTTTATTTTTGATGTAATGACAGAGCCGCGAACCGGAACCTCGATGGAACCTCACTCGACTCTCCAACTCGGTATAGTCCACTTCTCTTCCAATCCTTTGAAATACCCGTGACTTGATTCTCTCATAACTTGGGTAGATAGGATGTCTTAAGTCAAGACCTGGTTGTCCTTCTTCCTTCTATTTCTTTCTTTGAATAATGGTTGGGTTAAAATTTGGTCTCGCTGTCTACTTCTTTGTTTGAAAACACTTCATGTTTACATTGAAAGGGGGCATGATGTAGACACCTAATTTCGTCCCTCCCCGATATCGTTTTTACCTATTTTTACTTTATCCTACCGTGTACCCTCACCCATTTAATTATTCCCCACAAAAATACAAAAATAAACAAAAACAATACCTCTAACTAATTTATCTTATCCTAACAACCTATCCAATCAAAAGCATCCACCTCCCTACCCACTCACATTTTTATCCTCACATGATGCATTAACAACAAAAAGAAGGGGGCCCCACCACTAATAAATGGATGAACAATACACGATTCTTCTCCATTCTTTTCTACATATGCACACAGAATACCCACACAGAACCCACTACCCATCTATATACACCTACACATACACAACAATAGAGGAATTCACCTTCTTCTCTAACATCTACTCACACGGTTATACACACAACACACAGCTCATACCCGTCATTCTCATATACACATAGAAAACACACGAGCACTGATCTTCAACAATAATCCCCTCACTATCACACACTCTCCAAGACACCTCTCTCAGATCCCAAATCACACACACATACATAGAGGTCGAGAAGGAAATCATGAGAGAGAGGAGGAATTAAGGGAGTAACAGTGAGATCGAGAGAGAGGGAGAGAACAGAGAAACACGAAGAGAATACAGTGAGGGGTCGAGGGAGGAGAAAAGAAACCATTCCTGTCACGCTACTATTCCGACGACCTTTTTCATCACCGAAAAATGGCGTAAACCCACCGGAAAGGGCCAACAGATCGGCGTCCCATTTTTATCATCGAACCCTAGTCCAAAGTCCCGAGTTGGGTTCGATTTCGACTATCCAATTAGTTGTTCAAAACTTGAGTTTTAAATTTGGAAAATAGAGTGTTGAGAGAGAAGTGAACCCCTATATTCATCACTGTTCCAGCGACGGGTTCGCCAGTAAACACCACGTCTATCGGAATCTGACCAAAACCCCAATCGGAAAACCACTAATTGAAATGGGTCAGTCAGTTCATTTGGGTCGGTTCTAATTTCGGGTGTGTTCGATTTGGTAGATCCGTATTGAGTTCATTGAATCGAGGTTCTGAGGTCAGTGGCTTTGTTCGCACAATTCAGCGAGTTGAAATAAAAAATGAGGTCCGATTCTTCAACTCCATTTCTTTCAATTTTTATCGTAATGTGATGTTTGATGTCGTGGTGTTTGTTGATTCGCGATGGGTCGATGATATGAATTTTGAGCGTGTTTGAGTTTCTATGATTATCGTGGCTTGATTGGTTGATTCTTATATTGAACTTGGTTAATTGATTAAGAATAAGTGGGATGGGAATTGAAACTTGATAAAAGTAAATATTATGGTATTTTGATTCGTTGATGATGTTGAATTGTGATAAGAATCATGATAGGTCGAGTTTGATAGGAAAATAGAAGGTTCGGGTAGGCGAATTTAGAACTTTTGGATTGTTGAATGTTGAAAATGTTTGTTGAATGGTTTTATTTTATGAATTTGGATCGATTGTATTCATTCGCCGGGGAATGCCCCGAGGTCATATTTGTATTTATTCACCGGGGAATACCCCGACGTATCATGTACTCGGAGGACGCCCGTGATGAAGGCCCGAAGCATCGGGTAAGGCATTGGAGCGTAGTTTAGGATTAGTGTAGGTTAGCGTAGGTTTACTTTTCAGTACCTTTTTCACTTCGGATTGTAATAATTGGAATGGACACTATATTTTGGATTGGTTTTGTTTGTTTGATTGATCGTTTTTGTGTGTTTTTTTGCGTGGTTTGTACATTCATAGTGTCAAAATTAGCCGATACGTTCCACCAAGTGACCGTGGTCGAACACGGGATCGCGGGGTGCCTAACACCTTTCCCTTGGTTTTGAAAAAAGGATTTTTCAAAGGTGACTTGGCACACCGGATTATGCCAAGTGGCGACTCTGAATAAAAAATGTAAATAATCCTTTTTCGAATTTTTTTTTCATCTTTGTCACTTTAATAATAAAAATCCTTTCGAAACTTAAAACTAATCTTTTGAAGTACGGAAAAAGGGGTGTGACATACTTTTTCAATTTTTTCGTTTTCTTTTTTTTCTTTTGTATTTTTTTTCTTTTTCTTTTTTCTTTTTTCCTCCTTTTTTTTTTTTTGCTTTTTTCTCTATTTTCTTTTACTCTTTTTTTTCCAGTTTTTTCTTCATTTTTTCTTTTCCTTTTTTTTTTTGTTTTCTCTTTCTTCTTTCTTTTTCGTTGTCTTTTTTTTTTCATTTTGTCTTTTTATTTTCTTTTTCATCTTTTACTTTTTATTTTTTCTCCTTCTATTTTTTTTCTTTTGTTTTTTCTCTATTTTCTATTACTCTCTTTCTTTTTTTTGTATTTTTTCTCCTTTTTCTCACATTTTTTCTCCTTTTTCTCTTTTTTTTTTCTTCTTCTTTTCATTTGTGCGAATAGCAAACATAAATACAAGTGTGAACTATAAAATATAAGTGCAAAGACGAATTATAACATACAAATACAAGTGAAAACTATAAAATACAAATAAAATGCGAACTATAACATATAGATACAAGTGTGAACTATCATTTGCATTTTTTAATTATTGAAAAAGAAAGATTGATTTTCTTTTTACGAATATTTATTTGTATTTATTTATACGAGTTGTATTTATTGATAGAAATAAATACAATTCAAATTTTTATAAAAATACAATATATGTTTGATTTTTAAAGTCATTGATTTCATTTGTTTGTGCTTGTATTTTTATCAAGTGATATTTATTTATTTACAAATATGAATAATAATTTTGACATACAAATACAAAACGGTAAATTTGTATCAAATGATACATTGCATATTTATATATTTTAGAATCAAGAAAATACAATTAATGCATTTACTTGTTTGTATACAAATACAAATGATAAATTGAACATAATCACGGCTAAATATAATATACAATCAACTTACAAATACAAATACTAAATAATTCTTTAAAAATAAAAAGACATCGACGAAAATAGAATACAAATACAAATATAATCTAAATATACAAACACAATAAAAGCATAATACAAATATAATCCAATATAACATACAGTCAATTATAAAATACAAATACAAAACAGTTCTTTAAAATACAAGTGCGAATTATATAAAATATAAATGATGGTGCGAACTAACAAATACAAATACAAGTGCGAACTATAAAATACAAATATAAACGCGAACTACAAAATAAAAATATAAGCGCGAACTTTAAAATACAAATACAAATATAGTTGTATCAATGAATACAAAAATATAAATGACGATGTGACTACAAATAGATAAACAATTATGGCATTTACGTTATCATCAATGACTTGTGCTCAAGTAGTTATATTTTTTAAAAATACAAAAAATATAAAATAGAACAAAAAAAGTACAAAAAAGAAAACAAAAAAAAAGAAAAAAAAAGAAAGAGAGATAGAAGAGAGAGGAAAATATATAAAAAAAATAAAAAAAATAAAAATAGGAAAAAACTGAAAAAAGACGAAGAAAAAACGAGGAAAACACGAAAAAAAAAAATATAAAAAAATAAAAAGATAAAAAAATGGTAGTGTTTTTGGCAAGACTAAATATGTCGTGTATTTATGTTTTTATGAATACAGACCACAAAGTAAAAGTGAATACAACGGTTGTGAATCGAATACAACAGCTAAATGGTACTGTATTTATATTCTATATGAATACAGACTATTGATAAAATCAAATACAACAGGCATAAATTGAATACAACGACTATAAATGGTAATTATGTAAAATATGGCTATGAAAGGCGAGTTTTCCAGCAAAATGTAGCTATTTTTGAAAGATTCCCTTATTATAACCTCAAAAATCAGCTACAAAATCTGAACATGTTAAATACTCCGATAAATTAAAATTATTTTTACGTACACTAACATAATGTGTGCAAGTTAAATAGCTAATTTCGACCGTTGTACTAATTCAGAAGCCTATTTTTGTTAATTGTTTTATATACATTTCTAAGTGTTCTATCTTGATATGATATAATATTTTTTGGACCGCTACTCCTACTTTTCGGGTGTGCATGGTGTAAATGCAACAATAACAAAAACAACAGACCCAGTGTATTCTCACAAACGAGGTCTGGGGAGGGTAAAATGTACGCAGTCCATACCACTACCTCCGAAGAAGTAGAAAGGCTGATTCCGATAGACCCTCGGCTGAGGCTAGAGAATAGTACACAAGGTCGTAGTGAAACATGAAGCAGGATGGATGACATAACATAAATAAGGAATAAGCAATAATAAAATAGATATCACAGATATACGAAATAAGAGAAATATGAGTAATTCAAAATAAGAAATAAGAGATAGGACACCCACCTTGTTGTAACACACACCCACAAACCAAAAACACCCACCACACATAAAGCCTACTGACTAGGGGCTCCTACTAATGGACACAGTTCTATGCTTACTAACCCGGCTACACAAGAGCTCTCCTAACATCTTGCTATAACCCACACACTCACACTAGCCTTCTACCCTTATCCGTGATCACAACACCTTCCTATCTAGGGTCATGTCCTCAGTAAGCTGAAGCTCTCTATGTCATGTCTAATCACCTCTCTCCAGTATTTTTTGGCCTACCTCTACTCCTTCTAAAGCCATCCAAAGCTAACCTCTCGCACCTACGAGCTGGGACATCCGTGTCCCTTCTCATCACATGCCCAAACCATCTCAGCTTTCTTTCTCGCAACTTGTCCTCCACCGAAGCCACCCCTAACTTCTCCCTGATAGTCTTATTCCTAACTTTATCCCCTCTAGTAAGTCCACACATCTAACGCAACATTCTTATTTTCGCCACCTTCAATCGTCGAATATGGGAGTTCTTGACTGGCCAACACTCTTCTTTATATAGCATGGTTAGCCGGACTGTCACTCTGTAGAATTTGCCTTTAAGCTTAAGGGTCACCTTCTTATCACACAACACTCCCGAGGTGAGCCTTCACTTCATCCAACCTGCTCTAGTACGTTTAGAGGCATCCTCATCAATCTCGCCATTCCCCTAAATTATAGACCCAAGATACTTAAAACTATCCCCCTTAAAATATCCTGGGAATCCGACCTCACCACCACTTCGTCATTCTGACTCGAATCACTAAACTTGCATTCCATATATTCTGTCTTGGACCTACTTAACTTGAACCCCTTAGATTCAAGGGTTTGCCTCCAAACCTCCAGTCTTTCATTCACACCCTCCTGTGTCTTATCAATCAGCACTACATCATTCACAAGTAACATACACCAAGGCACCTCACCTTGAATACTCCGCGTCAACACATCCATCACCAAAGCAAACCAAAATGAGCTAAGATTTGATCCCTGATGCAACCCTGTCTCGACCAGAAAATACCCTGAGTCTCCTCCCGCCATCCTCACCCGGGTCTTCCTTCCATCGTACATGTCCTTAATAGCTCTGATGTACGCCACCGGGACCCCTCCCACCTCCAATCATCTCCAAAGAACCTCCCTAGGGACTTTGTGTAACGCCTCGAATCTGGTACCCGGAACACTACATGGTGCTCATGACCCGAAGGACCACAAGCTAACCCATGACTTATATTTGTACCTGTATACTGTATAACATCATTGAAAAATGCGTAAATAATAGATTGAAACATTCCATAAGATTCAAAATGGATAAAACATAATATCTGAGAGTACGGTATATCAATACCAAAACATGAACTGAAATAAACTGTCTGAACATACTGTAGTCTGAAAAGCCTCTAACTAATTGAACTGTTTGAATAAGGAGTTGATGGGACATGTCCCCAAATAACTCCATCTACTGAAAGATAAATTAAAATAGTGAAATAAATAATAATATCGTCCTCAAATGATGAAGACTCACTGCTAAATCTGGTTGCTGAAATTTAGAGTGCTACTGATGCTCTGGAACTCGTGCTTCTAGAACTATGGTATAAAACACCATAGCGCAAATGCGTCAGTACGATTGAATGCACTGGGATGTATGTGAGGCAGGCTGAATGCAGAGGGTTCAAATGCATGAACAATGCTAACTGACTATATAACATGAACGCGAGAATACATGCATAAATAAATGACTGTAACTGAATTTGTGATGATACTGACTACTGAGTCTGAATACTGATAACATGAGTTACTAATAACAGATATTGAGCGACTATATCTGACAGTCTAGGTTCTGATGGAACTAACTGAGTTTTGTACTGTTCTGAGTTGACTATATCATACAGTCCTGAATTCTGTAGAACTATCTGAGTTTTATTACTGAGACTGAGACTGAAATTGTAACTGTGGGAAGTAGTCATCTAACCAACATGCCCCAAATAAAGCAATATAGCTAAGTTGGGGTCAAATCTGTATCCCCAATTGGAAGGGTGTCAATACTGCACCACCGATAAGGACAAACTTTGAGTGACCCTCAACTGGCAGGTACTCAAATGAGAATGGTGGGAACCCTCAACTGGTAGGTAAGCCACCTCATCAACCCTTAACTGGCAGGTTAGATGTCTCAACCTATGCTGGTTACGTAGTTCTGGAATGCAAGGATTGCTTCTAAGAATCACACCATCTACTGGCAGGTGAGTTCCTATCCTTGGGTTCACTCGGTGCTAGATCCTACTCCCATCTGAATAGACACTGAACATGATTAACTTAGCTGAACTGGACTTAGTTAACTGAGTTCCGTTGACTGACGGAATACTACTGAGATTATTGAATTACTGAGCTTTCCTGAGTCACATGACTGACTGAGTTCTATTGACCATGACTTGACTGAGAGTATCGTAAAAACATGACACTGGCTCTAGGCACACAGCTAAGTTGTAGGGTACATGTATCCCCAAGAATCGATAAAAAAAAAAGACAAGGCATGGCATTCTTGAATACATGACCAACATCAACAATTCACAATATTATAAATTGGAGATTTTATGTAGCACATGGTTATCATAAACTTGTACATGGTAGGAATTCATATAATAAGTATCATAATTTCATACTCTAACATCATGAGCATTCCAACAAACATCTACATTGCACATCAATAGCATGTGAGTTATTTGAATATAAGGGTAAGACATGCATTTATTATATGGGTTACAATTGAGCTATAATACACAATTTCTATCCTCTTAGGCATTTTATCAAACACCATACATGCAAAACATAGTGCATAGGTGTAATCATCAAATTAAACATCATAAACAACTCAATTCATGGATTTCAACTTGCATGCTAACGTAGTTTCATGAAAAACACGTAAAGATTCCAACTTGGGAATCGTACAACAAGATAAACATGGTTACAAAACAACCCACAACATAAATATCATGATTTATAATTTGAAATTGGGTTCTTGAGCTTTATGGATGAAAGGAATCCATAAATAAACACTATGCATAGCTTGGATGGAAGATTCTTGAAATCAAATGGTGAAATTCTTGAAATTGGATCCTCAATTGGAAACCCTAAGCTTGTTCTTGATGGATTTGAGAGAGAAACCACTATAATTTGGGTGAAATAGGGATGAATTGCGTGTTTGTGACTTAAATAGGGGTGGAAAATTGACCCTTTTTCCCTTGAGGACACGGTCATTTAAGGACTAAAAACTGGGTGTCAACGCTACAAGCGACGCGGTGTGTTGATGACTGAGCACGATACTCGACGCGTCGCGCCATGATCGCGTCGAGCCTCAAAAGTTTTGGCTCTGGAAACCTTCACAATTGTTGACCAACGCAATTGGCGACGCGGCACACCAAGATCGCGTTGGTCCACTAGTTTGAGACTCCAAAATAATCTAAACATGTTCCAAAAAATCCAAAACTTGTTTGGGAACAACTATTGACCTTTCTGATAGTGAATTAATGAAAATACGGGCCATTAAAGGACACAAAGATGGCCGGATGAGATTGCCAATTTTCGAAGGCTAAAATAGGCTAAGTCTTGGAACTTGGTTAGAATTTTTTATGTCTGGAACCCCTTAACAAGTTTAAAGGACTGAATTAAGCTCAGAAGTTTCGCGGGGTTTACATTTTTTCATACGCTTTCTCCAGGTCGGTGAACACCATGTACAAATCCCTCTTCCTCTCCCTATACTGCTCCACCAATCTCCTCACCAGGTGGATTATCTCTGTCGTCGAGCGACCAAGCATAAAATCAAACTGATTCTCCAAAATGGACACGACCCTCCTCAATCACCGCTCAACCACCCTCTCCCAAATTTTCATAGTGTGACTCAACAACTTAATACCCCGATAGTTGTTGCAACTCTGAATCTCACCATTGTTTTTATATAATGGAATAATCGTACTCCATCAACAAGCCTCAGGCATTCTCGTAGTCTTAAAAATGTCATTAAACAAATCAGTTAGCTACCTTAAACCTGCTACACCAGTATACTTCGAAAAATCCATCGGTATCTCGTCAGGCCCCGTCGCCCTATCTCTCTGCATCCTATGGATAACCTCTCTGACCTCATCAACCTTAAAACGTCTACAGTAATTGAAGTCACGGCTCCCCTCTGAGCGCTCCAGCTCCCCTAACTCAATGCCTCCGTTCATCTCCTGATTCAAAAGTCTATGAAAATACTCTTGCCACCTCTTCTTAATATGAACATCCTCCACCAAAACTCTACCATCCTCCCCTTTAATGAACTTCACTTGATTGAGGTCACGACCCTTCCTCTCCTTAGCCTTAACCAGCCTATACAACTTTTTTCCTCTCATTTCTCTTCTAACCCCGCATACAAGCTCTCAAATGTTGCTTTCTTAGCAACCGTAACTGCTAATTTAGCCTCCTTCCTTGCAACTTTGTAAACCTCCCTACTCACCCGCTTCTCCTCTTAGTCTTTACTCTCAATCAACTTAACATATGCCCCGTTCTTAGTCTCCACTTTCTTCTTAACTTCTCCATTCCACCACCAATCCCCCATATGCCGACCTGCCCGACCCCTCGAAACACCCAAAACTTCTCTAGCCATCTCCATGATGCAACTGGCAGCCTTATCCCATATATCATCCATGTCCCCCCTGTACTCCCACACCCTCATTCCCGCCAACTTCTCATCTATCTTTTACGCACTAACCGGCGTCAAGCTACCCCACCTAATTCTGGGTCAACCCTCTCCGACCCTACTTTTCCTGCTTTTCTTAATAATCAAGTCCATCACCAAAAGCCTGTGCTGGGTCGAAAGGTGCTCACTTGGAAAAACTTTACAGTCCTTACACAAAACCCTATCCCCTTTTCTAAGCAGTAGAAAGTCAATCTGAGTCTTGGTTAATGTGCTTCGGAAGGTAATCAGATGATCCTCCTTCTTCGGAAAGCTTGAATTCACTACCACCAGCCCAAAATCCCTCGTAAAATCTAACAGAGCAACCCTCTCACCATTTCTATCGCCAAAACCAAAACCTTCATGCACATTATCATAACCTCCCGGTAACACCCCAACACGGTGTAAACGCAGTGTTCTACAATAACTTTCAAACCACACAGGAAATATAAAGAGCACATTTACACTAGATAAGTCCGATGTGATGAGCTAACTGTGTTGGTGGGTAATTCATCCCCTGACCGACCTCCCTAATAGATAGGATACATACATACATACATACATATATATATAAAATTATTACATTATAATATTATAATATATTAAAAGTGTAAATACCCTTAGAGAAGTGATTTAAACTTTTTGGCCCTCATTAAAAGACTCTCCTTTAGACAAAACTGTCCTTTCACTATTTTTTAAATTTATTATTTAATTATTTTTTATTATATTAACTAGACTTTCTAAAATATATAGGGACTCCTAAAATATATGGTAGGAGAATTAATTAATATTTTTCTTTCTACTAGACTTCCTAAATTATATAGGACTCCTTAAATATATGGTAAGAGAAATAATTAATATTTTTCTTTCTTTTGTTCAATTAGAAAAATACTCCAAAAATAGCACTATATTAACGAAATACTTCTATAAATATTGAGATGTACGTTAAACTAGATAACAAACCGATTTGCCTATTGAGAGAATATGATTGATGCTCATCTAACTTGATTCGATTGCATGTCTAGATTAGTGGATGCTTGATTTTCTAACCCCCAACTTCTTCACTGTTTTTGTCAGCATAATAGAATTCAACATGTGTGTATATATTTATCTTCTCTTTTTTTATTCAGAATTACTCTTTAGGGTCAAAATTTTCGCTCAGACAAAAATTAGTTGGATCAAAATCGAAGCTTTGTAATCACTATTATATTATTTATTTTTTTATAGTTTACAGGTTGTTGGTTGGCTTTGAAAAATTTCTTGTGTAAAGGTTATGTTTAATTGTATTGTTTTGATATCTTTATTATCTTATTATTTTATTTTAATTTACAAATGTTAGATGAATGTCGGTCGGCTTTGAAATTTTTTGTAGGTAAAGGTTAGGTTTAATTATATTGTTGTAATATTTCTATTAATTTGTTATTTTGTGTTAGTTTACAGTTCGTAGATGAATCTCGATCGGCTTAGAGAAATTTTTGTGTGTAGAATTTAAGTTTAATTGTATTGTTTTGATATCATTTTTATCATTTTATTTTCTTGTAGTTTACAGGTGATAGATAAATGTTGGTTGGCTTTAAGGAATTTTCTTATATAACGGTTAGGTTTAGTTGTGTTATTTTGATATCTCTATTATCGTATTATTTTGTTATTATTTACAGGTGGTAGATGAGTGTCGGATGACTTCGAAAGAAATTTTGTGTGCAGAGATTAGATTTAATTGTATTATTTTGATGTATCTATCATTGTATTATTTTTTGGAATTTACAGATGATAGATGAATGTTGATCGACGTTTAAAAATATTTTTGGTAAATGTTAGGTTTAATAAATAAATTCTTCATCTTTACATACTCAAAAGATATTAAATTTAATTATTATATTCATCTTATTATTTAAACAAATATCCTATTTATTGTAATGTTTGAACTCATTAAAATAAGGTACTCGCGCAAGACGCGTACACCTAAACTGGTATATATATATATATACACTAGACATCGAAGGGCCCGTATATATATTTTTTGTCTCAATTTATGTGACATAAATACTATAATTTAGATAATTAATTATTAAAGTAATTTTATTTTTTAATTATTATGATTTGTAATACTTTTTCTTCTATTCTAATTTAAGTGACATTGATATAATTTTGAAAACCAACCTATGTGACACCAATATAATTTCGATAGTTAATTAGATGTTTTATTGTGATTTATAATACTTTTTCTTCTATTCCAACTAAAGTGACACTGATATAATTTCGAAAATCAACCTATATGGCACTCTATAATTTCGATAGTCAATCAAATCTTTTATTGTGATTTATAATACTTTTTCTTCTATTCCAATTTAAGTGACACTGATATAATTTCGAAAGTCAACGTATGTGGCACTAATATAATTTCGACAGTCAATCAAATGTTTTATGTTGATATATCATTTTGTGTCCATTTATGAAATATTATTAATTTTCTAATGCGGCCATAGTAATTAATTAGGGGTTATATAATAAAATCACGATTGAAGAAGCGAAGAAGACATGTCTTAAATGACTTATAACAACTAATTAAAAGTGATATAATAAAATCACTATAAAAAAATACTTGTGGAAAAAAGCATAAATGAGCCTCATATAAGACATCAAGTTAATTTAAAAAATTAAATATTAATTTATTATTTTATGTCTATTTTATATTTTTTATTAAATATTATAATTTTTCTATACTTAAATAACCTATAGTAATTAATTAGGGTTGATATAATAAA
Source organism: Capsicum pubescens (assembly GCA_030864215.1). NCBI lineage: Eukaryota > Viridiplantae > Streptophyta > Magnoliopsida > Solanales > Solanaceae > Capsicum > Capsicum pubescens. Next base: position 267,194,862 of record CM061545.1, on the reverse strand, counting down.
ATCACGATTAAGCAGCGAAGAAGACATGTCTTAAATGACTTATAACAACTAATTAGAAGTGATATAATAAAATTACTATAAAAAAATACTTGAGAAAAAGCATAAATGGGTCTCATATAAGACATCAAGTTAATTTAAAAAATTAAATATTAATTTATTATTTTATGTCTATTCTATATTTTTTATTAAATATTATAAATTTTAATACTTAAATAACCTATAGTAATTAATTAGGGGTAATATAGTAAAATTAAGACTGAAGCAGGCAACACAAGCAGGCATGTCGAAGACGTGCCTGCTTATCCCCACTTATTATAGATAGTTGAGAAAATGGTCTGTTACCCCCCCCCCCCCCAACCTTTACCTCAAATCTCAACTACACACTCAACCTTTAAAGGTGACCTATTACCCCCCTGAACTATTTTAAGGTGGAATTATTATCTCCCTGAACTATTTTAAAGTGGAATTATTAAACCCCCAAAACTGACAACCAGTCATTGCAAATATGGTGATGCACGCGCCACGACGTCATGCCACGTCATTTTTTATTTTTTTACTCTAAAAAAACTAATAATTTAACATTATTATTTCCCAATTATTATTTTTCTTTCTTCTTCTTCTTCTTCTTCAATGGCATCCAAGAACTCGAATTATGTGAGAATGTTGAATCAAAAAAGTTGAATGCCATTGATTACGTGAAGCTGAATCGAATGTTGAATCAAAATGTTGAATCGAATTACGTGAAATTCATCAAAAAAAAAGTCGATGGAATTTTGAATTTTTCGGCGCCGTCACTGTTCATCGGCATTTCACCATTGAAGCTGCACCATTGAAGGCATTGAAGAAGAAGAAGAAGAAGAAGAAGAAGAAGAAGAAGAAGAAGAAGAAGAAGAAGAAGAAGAAGAAGAAGAAGAAGAAGAAGAAGAAGAAAAAGAAGAAGGAGAAGAAGAAGCCATTGAAGAAGAATAATAGAAGAAGAAGCCAATATTTATTAAGAAAAAATAATAATTATTAAAAATAATGACCTGATAATAAAAAATAATAATTTTAAAGTGAAAAAAAGTCAACTGACGCGCCTATGGGCGTGTGTAGTCACGTTCATTGACACGTCAGTAACTGGGGGTAATAAATTCGGTAAAAATAAGTTCAGGGGGTAATAGGTCACATTAAAAGGTTGAGTGTGTAATTGAGATTTCGACTAAAGGTTGGGGGGGGGGGTGGGGGTAACAGACCATTTTCTCTAGATAGTTATATATATATATATAGAGAGAGAGAGAGTGAGAGAGAGAGACCATCCGCCCTATATATACCATTTAAAAAATTAGCACTTAAAAATAAAACGTATAGCGTAATTTTTTACGACACAATTTTGGGAATTTGGGGTATACAATTAATTTTATACATTACGTATAGCGTATACATTGTTATATTTCATACAGTAAGGTAATTTGTTGAATTATCTGCCGGATATTTTGTAATTAATTTTATCTAAATGAGTATGAATTATGATATTTTTTTCAATTAAAAATTATGGAATTATTATTTTCTACCGCATGAACATTTCTATTATATTTCCCTAGAACTACTTAATTAGTTTGATCAATCAGGATTCAGGGAGAACAATTTTGGATGGATAGGCCCCGGGAAAAAATAGGCTCGACCAAGAATTGAGAGAAACTCACCAGGGAATAATTGGCAAAGAAGGAACCCTCCAAAACTAATTTGTCAAATACCCACTTAATTTCTTTTTGATTTATTTTTTAGATTTAGGGTGTAAAAAGTGAGAAAAAATAGAAAAAGTGGGGCCCACACGTGGACCAAGGGACCAATTCATTATTTTTACAACTTTACAAATTTAATATAATACACCTAACACCCTCCACTTATTCCAATATTAAAAAAATCCACCCTCTCTCTCCTCTTCAATTTCCAACTCCCGCTTTTGAAACTACTTCTCCCAAAAATGTCATTTTCGTTATGTCTTCTTCTCCAGCTGCTAAGGGGTCATTGTTGCTTCGCAAGGTTAGTTAAAATCAAGTTTCGATCATTTCTAGATCCATTTAAATGGTTTTTTTGCTAATCTATTCGTAGTGATGTAGGAATTTTTTTTTTCGAATTTGGTGTTTTGGTTTAGTCGTGGTTTTTTTTAGCAACGAAGTGTTGAATCGTGGGATAATTACTATTTGAAGAGTTATTTTGGCATTTTGATTTGAACAACGACCTGTTTCTGTCCGTAGACCCATGGTCTATCCGTAGACCCGTGGTCTATGAAATGAGAATACCCTAGATTGAAATCAATTTTAAGACGTGTGAAGTTCTTTTAAAACATGATTGCTAAAATAGTGAAAATTGAAATATTAATAGCTAATTAGTTTGATTAGGTGCACTAGTTTGATTTTTAGAAATTGTTATGTTTTGATATTGCATGTTGGATTTAGGTTCAGTTATTGTATGTTTGTGTAGTGAACTGTTTAATGGTGGGGTATTTGTTAACTTTTTTGGGGGTTTTCATTTAAGCATTGAGTTATTTCTGTTGATAGACTTGTGATCTATGAACTGAAAATGGGAGATTTGTTCTTCAGGTATAGATTGTGTTGAAAATGTGTAAAAAAAACATCATTCCTAAATGCAAAGACGGTACCACTGGTAGCAGTAGTAAAAGAAGAGTTGAGGCAGTTGAAAATGTCTCAAAAAGGAAGAAAATTAAAGAGTCGGTGTCCGAATCAGATTCGGAGTGAAAGTAGATAAGTGACTACGTCAATTCTAGTAAAGATGTTGCCAAGCGGAGTGCCAGTGGTAACAGTGAAGAGAGCAAGGGAAGTGGGAGTAATAGTGATGATGGGGATAATGATTCCTTGTTCGTGCCATATCTTTCAAGGTGCATTTCCGTGGAGCGATATGACCTTCGAACGATAATTGATGAGGTCGGATCTTTCCCGGCAAAGATATCGGTCAGATCAAGTTATGGCTGCTTATCGAGAATTTAAGCAAGTTCTTGTCGACCAAGAATTGAAAAAAAGATTCAAGCGGTCCTGTTTTGGACACCTGAGAAACCTGCCGGAACATCTCAAGTTCAATGGGTAGTTGGTCCATTATTTGTTGTTGCGACGCGTCGGGATCGATAAGATGCGTCATGAGACGTGGTTCTGCGTTAACAACAAGCATGCCTATTTTGTCTTGAAAGAGTTTTTTTTTATCACGGGGCTGAACTGCTCATCATACCCAAATGAATAAAAAATGAAGAAGGTGTTACCAAAGGTGGACAATTTTTGTTTTAAGGTGACAAAAAACAAAAACATCACGGTGGCCAACTTGTTACATCTCATAAGAGGGAATAAGTTGAACGAGGACCAGAAGTTCAAGTTCTATCTACTGTGGTTCTTCCACACCATGTTGCTTACAAAAGATTCGATGAAGTTTGTCGACATAAAACTGATTCGAATGGTTGATTCGTTGAGTTTCTTCGTGAAATATCCATGGGGGAAAGAGATATTTCAACTGACCATGGACTATATAAAGAAGAAAAGTGACCTGAAGAAGAAGAAGAAAGTATTTGATGAAAAGAAGAAGGCATCCTATGCTCTATTCGGATTTCCCTTGGCATTCATAGTATCTACCATAAACCCTTCAGTGAGTTTATCGTAGATTCTCATTTTATTTATACTCTGTCATAGACTCTGAGTTATTTTTTTCGCTGTTGTACTTCTTACAAATTTGGATCTATGAGGTCTTTCCTCATCTTGGGGAATTTGCCGAAAAATCAATGGATGAGTCCTTTCCCATTCCCCGCATCCTCAGATGGCACACTACAAAAAGTGACAAGATAATCGAAGGCGACCCATTCAAGTATAAAGGAAAAGTTACCGAGCTATGAACTTATTTTCTATTATGCAATAATACTACCGTTGTATTGAATGTTATGTAATTGTTAATTGATATTTTGTAGAACGTCCACCCGTACATCATCCCTACTGTTCGTGAGACAAAGATGGATTACACAATTACGTTTGAGTCATATACGGACGAGGTAAAGAATAACGTCCTCAATGTCTTGAAGAAAGAGTTAGAAGGGGTGACTGTCTTTACTTCAAATGAGGATAGTGATGATGATGGAGATTTGAGTGGTAACCTCATTGGAGTATACGTTGGTGATGATGATTCTTCGAGCACCTCCAAATATGCAACGGGAGCCTCATCCCCCGGGGATCTTTATAAGTGTGTTGCTGTGCTCGAGGAAGTGGTGTTGGATATTGCTGCCTATATCAGAGAGAAAAGAATGAAGAAAAGGGAAAAGGATGAACGACAACACGAGCGAGGTAACTTCATTCAAAAATTGATGTTGTCAATGAATTTTCAGCTTTAAATATAAATAACACTTTGTAATATGATGATACAGTGCATGTGGACCTTTGTGAATCAGAGAGGAATGAAGAAGGAGAAAAAAGAGCAAAATGGATGAGTTGGCCGCTGTTGTGGAAGAAGAGGAAAAAGAAGAAAAAAAGAAGGATAATGAAGAAGATAAGAGCCAAGAAGAAGGTGAAAAAGTAGCAGCTGCAGAAGCAAAAGAAGAAGCGGCAGCAGATGAACAAGAAGGCGAGGAAAAAGAAAAAAATATTGAAGAAGAAGCTGACAAAGCTGACAAAGCTGACAAAGCTGACAAAGAAGAAGTTGAGAAAGAAGCAGCAGGTGAACGAAAAGAAGAAACCGAGGAAGAAACAGCTGCTGCAGGTGAAGAAAGAGAAGAAGGTGTGGAAGAAAAGAAAACTGAAGAAGCACCAGCTGCTGCACATGCTAAAAAAGAAGAAGAAGAAGGTGAGAATGAATAAGCAGCTGCAACTGTTGAGAAAAAAAGAGCTGAAGCTGACCGAAAAGATGCGGTCATGGACATTGTTGATGAAATCAATAGTAACACTTGTGTTGATGAGGAACTTAGGGAAAAAGGCATTTGAATCCTAAGCCGTTTAATGTGTTGTTGAATCATGGTTGTTATGATATGATAATTTTTTTTATTTCACAAATATGAAGGTTGTAGGATCTGGTGGTAGGATATGACAATTATTCTTTTATTTTATGAAACTTGTTATGATTCTGCACTGAATCTGTTTCTGTCAAACTGATTTGTGGCATGGAATTTGAACATGCATGGTGTGCTCATAGTTGGTACATTGTATGCTTGATATCATAGAATGCATACTTAATATTTCATATACCGTATGCATAGTCTATCATTACCCTACTGGTCGAATTTAAGTTGACGTGTTGTTTAATCGACTATGATTCTATCAAAAATAGTATTAACATTATAGAAAAATAGAACTATTAATATTTATTCAATATCACTACATCCATGTTACACTTTTCCAAAGAACTAATACTAGCATTATAGCACATAACATCATTTTTAGGACATTCTCCCTTTCTTCGGCCAAAATCAATTTTTGTTTTGGTTGATCCCTCTCTATTTGGGTGTTATGTAGCAATATTTTAAAGTGATCCCTCTGTTGTTCGGCTTCTTTGAATAAAGTCATGACAAAATCTTTATTTTCTTCGCATTGTTGGAGCTTTTGTAGTAGATTAAATTTTGTCAAGCCTTGAAAATTTGATGTCTCGAGTCCCGGACTCAACAGTGATAGACTGGTTGTAGGAGATAGCTCATCAAGCCATTTAAAAAACGAGCATGCGCCATTATCCTAGAAAAAAAAATAATTACATAACGATTAACTTAACTTTTTTTTAAAAACACACAGAGCTCACCTTCGCAATTGCACAATTATAAAATTTGCGACCTGAATTTGAATCCGTGTGTGACTTCCTCAAGACAGCCGCATTCCCACAATGACAAATTAGAGTATTTTTAGAATTGAATGTTTGAGATGGTTGCGACATTGTAGAATTTATAAAAATAAAACAAAGTGAATGAAATAAAATAATGAGGAATGGACACCTTATATATGAAGTAAAAACGAAGTGTTAACACTGATGGCTTACAAAAAGTATCCGTTTATGACCGTTGGAAAAGTAATTTCTTTTTGAACTGGTGGTGACACTTAATAGACCGTCATAGATCATGGTCTATGTCAGCCATCGATTTGTCTGATCTACCGTAGACTTACACCTTTAGTAGTGCATCGATTGATATCCTGGTTATGCGTAGACTACGGTGATGTATGTACACTTCTATAGACCATCACTTGGATGTAGTTAAAAAATAAATAAATAAATTAAAAATAATTTAAATAGATAATCATATGTTTTGTGGCTGGTGGAAGAAAATAATTAAATTAAAAATGATTTAAATAGATAATGACATGTTTTGGGGCTGGTGGAAGAAAGTAATTGAATTAAAAAAAATTTAAATATATAATCTTGGAGTGGTGGTGACACTTAATAGACCGTCGTAGATCATGACCTATGTCAACCATTGATTAGTCTGGTCTACCGTAGACTTACACCTTTAGTGGTGCATCGATTGATATCATGATTATGCGTAGACCACGGTGATCTATGTACACTGTTATAGACCATCACTTGAATGTAGTTAAAAAATAAATAAATAAATTAAAAATAAATGTAGTGTGGATTTCTACATAAGTGGAGGAGTGTAAACAAGTCACATAATCATATTAAAGCTTAAACAAATTAGGGAGGGGGGGGGGTGAATTAAGGAGTGTGTGGATGGGTAGTGGTTGAATGTTCAATATCCTAAGAGTAATGTTTGTCAAAGCACAAGTATGTATTGAGGATGATGACTGTTCTACCACTATCGATTCCACACACTTTTGATTTAGGGGTGGTGATGGAAAGAGTATGTGGAATTTGTTGTCATCAAATACAAAACATATCCTCAAAACATACTTGTGCTTTCACAAACATTACTCTTACGATATTGAACATTCAACCACTACCCATCCACACACTCCTTAATTCACCCTTCCTAATTTGTTTAAGCTCTAATATGATTATGTGACTTGTTTACACTCCTTCACATGTGTAGAAATCCACACTACATTTATTTTTAATTTATTTATTTATTTTTTAACTACATACAAGTGATGGTCTATAACAATGTACATAGATCACCGTGGTCTACGCATAATCATGATATCAATCGATGCACTACTAAAGGTGTAAGTCTATGGTAGACCAGACTAATCGATGGCTGACATAGGCCATGATCTACGACGGTCTATTAAATATCACCACCACTCCAAGATTATCTATTTAAATTTTCTTTAATTAAATTACTTTCTTCCACCAGCCCCAAAACATGTCATTATCTATTTAAATTATTTTTAATTTAATTATTTTCTTCCCCCAGCCACAAAACACGTGATAATCTATTTAAATCTTTTTTAATTAAATTATTTTCTTCCACCAGCTCCAAAATATGTTATTATCTGTTTTAATTTAACTAATGACCCATCGATTCACATGGTCTACGATCAACTGATATGTCCATTCGAGGAAGGACTGAGTATACGATTGATGATAGACTATATATTTTTACTCTTTCGGAAATTATTCAAGCTAAGCTACAGAACTGTAATTTGAACAAGGCATACATATTTGATTTGAGTTTTTGTCTGTACAGAAGAATAACCGCCGCATAAAAAAATAAAGGATCACAACAAAGATGGTAAACACAATGTTAAAACAAACTGAAACATACTTATATTAAACTTGTTCATTGCATTACATAATAATATTTACAACAAAACGGGGAAAATAGAAGAAGCTTTCTTCTAACAAGATCCTACAAGAAAGCTTCTTCAGCAATGAACAAATAAAAAAAACTTTGAAACATAAACTAAAATACAAAGTAAACTAAATTATGGGGATGGTGGGGGTGATGTAGTCGTTGTCGTCCATTCCAAGACGCTCCAGAATTGCTCGGTCCATTCGGCCTTCGGAGGGACAACGTTAATTGCTTTTGAGTATGCGAGGAGGTAACTTTCAGCTTTATAAATTGGAGAAGAGTAGTCGTAGATGGATTTACCATAACCTTCACCATCGCCATACTTTGCTCGCAAAGCTGCCATTGCATGTTCGCACGACATTTTCACCAAGTCAAATTTTTGACAAGAACAACTCTTCTTCAAGAGATTGACCTTGGCAGTGACGCCGTTGCCGAACACCGTGTACTGGTCAAGAACCCCGTTTGGATTACTCATATACACGGAATCGCTCGCGCTCTTATTATCCCTTAGGATCCTTTCCGCCAAAGGAACAAATATGTTCTCTTTACCATTGACAAAGGCATGCCGCTCCCTAAACTTTTCACCAAATTTTTTAGCAATTGAATTGACTATGTACGACATGGGGTACTCCTATTCATCCATTAAAATCGAGTTGAGCGACTCGGCGATGTTTGTGGTCATCACGTCGTACCTATTGCTTGGAAAGTGTGCTCTACTCTATTTTTCAAAATCAAGAACATTTTCAAGGACATATGCTTCCTCGGGGCACTTACTCTTCAATTCCATAAAATTATCGCGAAACTCATAAAAGGAATAAGCCTTTGTCGTGCGTAGAATAGATAAAGATGTTCTCCGCAGTGTTGATTTACGCAAAGATTTTCTGTAAGGTGCCTCATGCAAAGTCCGTGATATGCAGGACTGTATACATGGGAGAAGGCATTGACGATACTAATGTGACTGTCGGAGATGACACATAGATCTGGTTCATCTTCTACGATAGACTTCAGCTTCTGGAAGAAGAAGGTCCAAGAAGCATCGTTCTCTTTATCGACGACACCAAAAACAATCGGAAAGATATGATTTTCAATGTCCTGTGCAACGGCACTCAACAGAACGCCCCCATACTTGCCATACAAATGTGTTCCATCGACGACAATTACCTTTCTCATGTGGGCATATCCCTGTATGCAAGCTCCGAATGATAAGAAGTAGTAAACAAATGATCCATCCAGTTTACCATGATAGAGTAAGAAGACCCGAGATTCAATAGCTCCACCATGTGGAAAAAAGATGGAAAACAAGCATATCCGTGCTCCAGTGTCCTGCGAATAATGTTCTTTGCAATTACACTTCTTTTTCAACACATCCAATAGCTTGCGTTTCAACGCAACTCCTTAAACACAATCCTTTGAATTTATCTTATGCTTGGACCCTCACCATCCCGAAAATGATTTACGCATACTGAAGCAATCAATTCAGATGAGACTTTCTTGTGCAGCGGGTGGTGTGTTCAACACCACACGTGTGCAATCCGACATACTTGTATATGAGAAATCGGTCTGAGGTATCATACTTTTTTGCCCGCAACAACCAGCCACAACCACGAGATAAGCATTTCACCTCAATCAATTTTGTGCATCTCTTCTCCATATAATAATAAAAAAACTGCCTCGCCACTGCTGCGTCTAGTAGCATTTTCAGTTCTTTCTTATCGACGAATGTTTGACCACAACAAAAATTAGTTTCGTCGAAGAAGGAGTGTCCTGGTTGTGATGCCGTTCCACGGTCTTCTTCATCATTTTGCGAGTCCAATGAAAAGTCTTCCATTTGTATAGAATCATCTTCCATATTGAATGGATGATTGCCACCGTTCTCGTAATCATTCAAATTATCGTCGATTAAATCATCATCGATTGCCGGGCACCGTGGTGGGGGTGCATATGAGTTCAGTGGTCCTTCAAAGGACCTCTCAACCACATTTATCCTCAAAATAGGCCTAAATCCATCTGCATCGGTATCCATTATGTACGTTAGCACACGTACATCGCTATTTATGATCGTAGGATTCACCTTTGCCCGCGAATGCATTAGATAACTAATAACCAAGTTGCTCAGCGCGCAATCTAGATCCCCGCTCTGCATTATGCTTGCTACCAATTCATCGTACAAACTATTGCGGCGAACAGGAATGAGAATTGTCACCTTGGTAAATGATCTCCATTTCCAACATTTGGGAGTCTCCACCCATTCTCCCATGAAATCACCAGAAACCAGAACAAATTCTACAATAGACATCCTAGAATTAAGCTTTGGTCGACGGTAGATTATGCTTATGGTCTATGTCGGGTTATATGCACGGTCTATGACTGACGATGACGGGTCGATGGCTGCGCAGATATCCGTACAAAAAATTGAAATTGCAAATATTGCTTCTAATCAATGATTGTTGGTCTTTATGGAATAGAGAAATGAACTTGGATTCGACTAAGATGCTGTAATGCACTTTCTAAAGTGGTTTTGAGTAATGTGAGTGATTTAAAGCTTTTTAACAATGGTGGAAAGTGTGTTTGAGAAGATAGAAAATAAATGGGGCAACAATGGATGCAATGGACAAGGTTATGATGTTTGTGGACTGATTTGCAGCTAATCGCCGAAAAATAACGCCGAAAAAGTGGCCGGAATCGGAGCTTTTTGGAGGAAAAAAAAACCACCTTCTATTTTTAGCTTTTGGATTATTTTTTTAATATTTTTGAAAAACCTAGATATTTTTGTATATATACTGGTGGATGATGAAGTGGGTTGAAGTGCATTATTAGAAACTTGTGGGTGAATTTATTGAGTTGGAAGTATTGGGTTAAAGTGAATTATTATAAAAGTTGGGGCTGAAATTGTTAAGTTGGAAAAGTTGATGGTGAGGTGGAATTATGTGGGTATTTGACCACTGTTTTAAAACTTTTAGGGGTCGTTTGGTATAGCGTATTGAATAAAACAACACATGCATTAATTAATGTGTATTGTTAATACCTTGTTTGGTATCTTTTTTAGCCTATGTATAACTAATACTTGCATTATTTATACACTATATTAGGTATTGAGGTGTGTATTAGTAATACACACCATTTTCAATGTATTAGTAATACCAAGTTGTCCCTTCAAAACATTCCATCCTTATTACTCTCCTCCCATTTTTCCAGAAATAACGTCAATACAACAATAACAATGAATTCAATTCTTTCTTAGCTAATGTTTAGCTTGTACAATTCGACGATTGCAGTGAACCTGAGAGTTGGTTTTGATTGAGGAGTTGATCTCAACCAAATAGAATTACAAAGCTAAGACAAAATTTATGTTTATTTCATCTGCCCTCTGTATTTTTTCACACAGCAGCTTCCAATGACAGAGAAAAGAGGGAATTGTGAGAAAAAGAGAGTGATCGAAGAGAAATAGAGGGATAACAGATTTCACAACCAAAAGAGTTTTGAGATCTAAATTCTCACCGAAAAATGCCGACCCCTCCGGTGAAGCAACCTCCATCAAAAAATACAAAATTAGCGACCAAAAATCTCTCTAATTCCGACCAAACCCCACCTCGAAACTCCAATAAAATTGACTCGATTAGCCTGCTCATTTCCTTCACTGTCGGAGCTCACCGTAGCTCCAGCAAAGCAATGACCACAACCCAAAAACTCCGATTCTGATTGAACCATTGCTAGAAATTTGACCAAAACCCCTTTTAATTTTTGTAGAAAAAATCATGGAAAGAGTGAGTATTTAAAAGATACAGGGAGGGCAAGGGTATTTTGGTAAATAAGTATCTTTTTATTAAAATTATAAAAATATATATTAGCTTTAATATATCAAACCAAACGTTGTATAAAAAATAATGTCTGCATAACTAATACCAGCATTACTAATGCTTGCATTAATAATACAAGTATTACTAATACACCTTATTCAACATTACTTTTATACACTCTACCAAACGATCCCTTAGGTATTTGACAAAATAATTTGAAAAAAAAGTTGTTTTGGCATACTTGCCCAACTCACCAAGAAAACCATATAAATCCTTATTATAAGAAAAAAAAAAAAAGATTTGTTTAAAGGGTCAAAGTAGTACTCCCCATCATCCCAAATCTTAGTGGTTCACCAGGTACTACTATTATTATTAAATGTCGGCTTTTACGTTTCTGTGGAGAGGAAAAGAAAAAAAGGTAGTTGCAAAATCACTTTATGGAGGCTGCGCTTAACTACAGATTAGTGTTTTAACAAAATCAAAATTTAAAAGGGGTAGAATCTTTCAGAAATTTACTATGAAGAGTGTCTTACTAGCTATGTCTATAATATTATATGCAAGTCGTTTCAATTCTCATGATAGAAATAAATTCATTAATTATCTGTTTTATATCAATTAATATGTGGAGTAATTTTCAACATAATAATAAAAATAAAATATAAATATACACTGATCATTGATCAATATAATTTTTTAAAAAAATTATTTTATCCTATTCATTTTGTAAGAGAATAAGAAATCTCATTCCCTCTAAATTTATGTATATTTTACGTAAGTAAAGCAGGATGAAGTAACTTCTTCGTTCTACTTCCACAAAAAATAGAGAAGAAGTCGATGAGATGCAATCATCAATAGCAGATAGAAATAGTAATGATTTACACACAAAGAATATGGTGTTCAAACAATCACATCAATAATGACTCGTAGTAGTGGCGGCTGTTATCGTTTAAACGAATAGTTTCATGACATGTCATTCTTTGACCCTAATATCATACGTACATGTTTTTCAAATAATCCTGTAGAGTCTGCTAACAAGTAACCCATTCATTCAAGATCAACTCTTTAATTGCTTCGATCCATAAAAGTGCAGACTATTCAACTCTTCTTCCTTATTTAAACCCATCCATATCATCCCTTAATTCTCACCAAAACCCAAAATGGGATACTCTAATATTGCCTTAATTGTTTGTTTCATTACTTTTGCTATATTTCACTCAACACAAGCCCAAAATTCTCCCCAAGATTATCTTAACGCTCACAATGCAGCTCGTAGACAAGTTGGTGTCGGTCCTATGACATGGGACAATAGGCTAGCAGCCTTTGCCCAAAATTACGCCAATCAAAGAATTGGAGACTGCAGGATGCAACACTCTGGTGGCCCTTACGGGGAAAACCTAGCAGCCGCTTTCCCCCAGCTCAACGCGGCTGGTGCCGTGAAGATGTGGGTCGATGAAAAACAATGGTACAATTATAATTCGAATTCTTGTGCACCAGGAAAAGTATGTGGACACTATACTCAGGTAGTCTGGCGTAACTCGGTACGTCTTGGTTGTGCTAGGGTTCGGTGCAACAATGGGTGGTATTTTATAACTTGCAATTATGATCCACCAGGTAATTGGAGAGGACAACGTCCGTATGGTGATCTCGAAGACCAACCGGCCTTTGATTCCAAATTGGAACTTCCAACTGATGTCTGATCATGAATATTTGAATTAAGCTTCATGTGTTAAAAGGAAAATAAATCCAGCAGTACTATGCTATGTGATAGTAATCTAATGGTGCAGTAACTGGAGTTTATAGGAAAATATGGATCTATATTGATATCCATATGGATCGTTTAAATAATTGCTTGTTGTTTTATTTTGTTATTCTTGTTTTACATATTGTTGTTCTGTGGAGTACGTTACTGTTAATTGAACAAATAAAATGTGTAAAGTTCATGAGTAAATTGTGTTATGAAACTATAATTATAGACTCAAAAGAGTTGTATTGAACTTGTCAAAATATAAGCTTTTAAAAGATTTTGCAGGCAACCACAACGAGTTATTTGGTCAGGATATAATTTCTCCTTTCCGTCTCATATTAGTTGTCTCGTTTTTCTTTTAAACGCTCCTTAGAAAATCAATAAATAAGTATATATTTTCTCCATTCATCTTTACTTGTCCACTTTTCTATTTTGAGATGTCCAACAATACTTGTCCAGTTTATAAAATCAATGGAAAATTTTGTCACGCCCCAAATCCCATTGGAGCGGACTAGCACCCGTAGCCGAGGAGGCCCGGGAGAACCCGTTCATAACCTATACTTTCACATTTACATTACTTATGAAAATTAGAAATTTGGGCAGCACTTCGTTGTAAATAGAAGAAAACAGTACCTGTATCAGCCCAGCAGACACGCACATATATATATATAAACAGTAATTGGCCGTCAAAGTCATCACGTCTATCAACCAAACACTCATATGGCTGTACAATATGTCTACAAAAGCCTCTACATAGATACACAACTGAGTTAGGGTCGGGACAAACTCCCGCCCACAAAAGACTTTTATACAAATACCAAAAATACATATAGAAACGACTTGGGATGCCCCGAAACAACTGGAGCTCACCACTATCAACAGAATGTCCTGGCTCTTACTGCGGAGGTGTACGACCTGAAGTACCTGTTCCTGCAGGCATGAATACAGGTCCCCCGTGAGGGACGTCAGTACAAAAATATGAACTGAGTATGTAAGGCAGTGAGTATCAAGATAAGATACAAAAGATCAACAAAACCCAGATACCAGTGAATAAACAGTATGAGTAGACCACACTTAAAAGAGCTGATGGGATACCTGCACATTACTTTCATATCATTACTTCCCGTATTCCTTATCAATACATAACATATGTCATACAATGGCCAACTGATCAGTGGTACTAATACAATACATCAGGGACCACCCCTGGAATAACATATATACATAATCTTTATAATACAATGGCCAACTGATCAGTGGTACTAATACAATACATCATATCATCAATTTAAAATAAAGACATTCCATTTCTTACTTCAATTAATCTTTGAGATTGGTTACTTTGTGGTCACACCTTATGGAACTTGAAACCATGATACCTCAATAGGAAAAACATGTAAATAGGTAATCAATATCATGAAAATGAAGTAGAGAATCATGGATACCTCATTAAACCATTTCGGAGTCAACAATAGTATATGGACATTTTTTTGACTAGCCGGACATCTTAAAAGTGAAAACAAGTTCAATTGGTAGTGTCGAAGATCATATGATGTTATTATGTGTCATGTGTCGTAGGACAATGTTGGAAGCTTACTTGAGAGTTCCATGGGTCATTATTCATGCCAAAGATTAGATAGAGTATGTCTTACATACCTTGATATAACCACTTCAATACACGTCCAACTTGACTTCCCATACTCTTCGAACACTTATCTACAATAAGTCATTTGTGGCAAACTAGTATTAGCAACCAAACCTTACCATTTAGGTATTAACTTCACCAAATAATGTCTAGGAAGTAATCCTTTAACTCATCAATAAGAGTGCTACATACATCCTCTTATACTCTTATTACATTCACATATCATGCATTTTCATGCAATATCCCTCAACATCACTCTTAGCCTTTATTTCCCCTCTTAATCACCATCCAATACCAACATGATCACTAGGCATACATAACCACTAATATAATGATATATCACCACAATTCATCCTCCATAATCCAATACAACAACTTTCATAATTTACTACTAACAATTTATACAAAATAATTCATAACTATGTTTCTAGTTATCTTCCAACATCAAGACAATACTCATAATCCTTTATCAATACTTATTCATGGATAAGAATCAAGAATAAACAATATTCATACCTTAACAATGAACTCTTGTATTTAGAATCCTCCTTACATAACCATGGGGTGCTTCTCGAAGCTTTCGAGATGGTGAGCACAACTACGGAACCAATTCGAATTTTCTACGGTTGAATCACAAAATATTTGAAGTTGAAATTAGGCTAGGGTTTCACCTTCTCTTAATAATTGGATGATATATGATATATATGAGGCTAAGTGTATGTTTATAAAGACCAATTTTCGTCCAAGAGGTAATAGAAAATGACCATTTTTCCCTAAAAATTTAAATAAATCCGAATCTGTCCCCAGTGGACAGTTTTGACAGGCTGAAGTAAATCGATCATAACTCTTTGCTCCGGTATCGGATTTGGGTAAAACAAATTGTATTGGAAAGATAATTCAAAGGGATTTCATTTTCATATAAAGTATACAACCCATTTATTCCTGTACAAGGATATATGGTCGTTTAAAGTTGACCCAAAAATCTGTCCCAAAATTCTGTTTTTTTTGATAGGCTGTAGTAAAACGGGTATAGCTCCTTACTCAGATATTGGATTTGGATGAAACCAATTTCATCGGAAAGAAGACTCTCGGATCTTTTCGTCGATATATAGAATCTCACACAGTTCTTTTTGTACAAGGAGTTATGATCATCTAAAGTTGATCCAAAAAAAAAATTGCCTAGCTGCAGTAATTTTCCTGCAGATTTACTGTTCACAGGCTTCCCGGCCACCGTTTTGAAATTTCGAATGTGCTCGCTTATATGAAATAATCCTCTGTTTTGGGAAAACTTTATATCGTTGGAAATCTTATTCCAATACCTACACATACAACTATTGACGGGATACTTCCGAACACCATAAACTTAATTTAACTCATACGCAAGCCTTTAGGACTCCATATAATCGCGATAAGTGTACGAAAAAATTTACGGGGTGTTACATTCTCCCCCCTTAAGAACTTTCGTCCTCGAATGTTAGCATAGTTACTCAATTAAGACATGTCCAAGCTTACAATTAACATATTCATCATCATAACATACTTGCATAAAAATAAACACACACTTGTTATTGTTCTTCTTCTGTCTCATGAACTTCCTCCTCATCGTTGAATAGGTAAGGGTACTTAATCTTCATCGCTTCCTCGGCTTCCCATGTGATCTCCTCAATTTGTTTATTCCTCCAAAGTACTTTTACCGATGCTATCTCTTTATTCCTTATCTTTTTAATTTGGCGATCAAGAATAGCAATAGGCATTTCTTCAAAAGTGAGATCTTCTGTAACTTGTACATCTTCCGTAGTAGTGATGTGCGATGGATCTCCGATGTACTTGCGAAGTATCGAAACATGAAATATGGGATGAACTGCTGAGAGCTCTTGAGGTAGCTCTAACTCATAAGCAACTTGTCCAAATCTTTGAATGATCTTGTACGGACCTATGTACCGTGGACTTAACTTTACTTTCTTGCCAAACCTCATCACTCCTTTCATTGGTGATACTTTCAAGAATACCCAATCGTCGATAGAAAACTCAAGTCCTCTTCTTCTAACATCCGCATAAGATTTGTGTCGACTTTGAGCTGTTTCAAGCCGTTGTTGGATCTCTTTAACCTTCTCCATTGCTTGATAAACAAGATCCGGTCCAAACAAGACCGCATCACCTGCTTCAAACCATCCTATTGGAGATCTACACTTTCTTCCATACAATGCTTCATATGGTGCCATTTTGATACTTGAATGATAGCTATTATTGTAGGCAAACTCGATAAGAGGTAGGTGATCATCCCAGTTGCCTTTGAAATCTAATACACATGCTCGTAGCATATGTTCAAGTGTCTGGATGGTACGTTCCGCTTGTCCGTCCGTTTGAGGATGAAAAGCCGTACTTAGATTTACTTGTGTCCCCAAACTCCTTTGAAAAGACTTGCAGAAATTCGCGGTAAATTGGGCTCCTCGATCGGATATAATGGAAATTGGAACTCCATGTAACCGAACGATCTCCTTAATATACAACTTCGCATACTCTTCCGCCGTATAAGTTGTCTTAACTGGTAAGAAGTGCACGGATTTGGTAAGCCTATCAATGATCACCCATATGGAATCAAACTTCCGAAATATACGAGGCAAACCCGTGATGAAATCCATATTGATCTTGTCCCACTTCCAGACTGGAAGATCTATACATTGCATGTAACCACCGGGTTTCTGGTGTTCTACTTTGACTCTTTGACAATTCGGACATTCAGCTACAAATTCGTCAATATTCTTCTTCATGTCATTCCACCAATATATTGCTTTCAAATCTTGATACATCTTAGTCGACCCTGGATGGATGGAATACCTTGAACAGTGTGCTTCTATCATAATTCTCTTTCATAGCTCAACTACATCAGGTACACATAAACGATTCTGACACTGAAGCACTCCTTCTCGCGTAAGCTCAAATGCCTTTGTCGTGCCACTCTGCACATCCTCCTTAAGCTGCAATAAAATTGGATCTGCATACTGCTTCTCTTTCACTTCAGCTATCAATGAAGATTCCGCTGCATTACGTACAATAACCTCTTTATCTGGAGTTTCGAGAAGTCGAACTCCCAAATTAGCTAGTTGGTGAAGATCCTTAATCATCCCCTGCTTTTCTATAGATGCCATTTTAGACTTACGACTCAGTGCATCCGCTACCACATTCGCTTTCCCTGGATGATACAAGATATCAACATCGTAATCTTTCAACAATTCAAGCCATCTCCGCTGCCTCACGTTTAGATCTTTCTGACTGAAGATATATTGCAGGCCCTTATGATTGGTATATATGTCAACATGAACCCCATATAAGTAGTGGCGCCATATCTTCAAAGCAAATACAACTACAGCTAGCTCAAGATCATGCGTGGGATAATTCCTCTCATGTGGTCGCAACTGTCTAGAGCCATAGGCTATTACTCTACCATGTTGCATTAATACGCATCCTAAGCCAATTCTCGAAGCATCACAGTACACTGCATACCCTTCTGTGCCTTCAAGAAGTACCAATACCGGTGTAGAAGTCAACTTGCTCTTCAGATCTTGGAAACTCTTTTCACAGGCATCATTCCATTGAAACTTGGAGGCTTTATGCGTCAACTTAGTCAAGGGTGCAGAAATAGAAGAAAAACCTTCAACAAACCTTCAATAATAACCTGCCAACCCGAGGAAACTACGAATCTCCGTAGGCGTCGTGGGTCTTGGCCAATTCTTCACAGCCTCAATCTTCTGAGTGTCAACTTTTATGCCTTCACTGGATACAATATGGCCCAAAAATGCCACTGACTTGAGCCAAAACTCACATTTAGAAAACTTCGCATACAGCTTACGATCATGAAGAATCTGCAACGCCTACCTTAAGTGATTAACATGATCCTCTTCTGATCTAGAGTAGACCAGAATATCATCTATGAAAACAATCACGAACACATCTAGAAACGGCTTAAACAACCTATTCATCAGATCCATAAGAACTGCGGGTGCATTTGTCATCCCGAATGACATAACCAGGAATTCATAATGACCATACCGTGTTCGGAAAGCTGTCTTGGGTATATCTTTATCCTTGACTCTTACTTGATGATAGCCTGATCTCAAGTCAATCTTGGAAAAACACTGGGCACCTTGCAACTGGTCAAATAAATCATCAATTCGGGGAAGAGGGTATTTATTCTTGATAGTAACCTTATTCAATTGCCGATAGTCAATACACATCCTCAGCGAACCATTTTTCTTACGCACAAACAATACTGGTGCTCCCCAAGGGGACATACTAGGCCTGATGAATCCCTTCTCTAGCAAGTCTTTCAGTTGCTCTTTCAATTCTCGCAACTCTGCTGGTGCCATTCTATAAGGAGGAATTGAGATTGGCTGTGTGTCTGGCAACATATCAATACCAAACTCCACTTCTCGTTCAGGAGGTAAACCTGGTAGTTCTTCAGGAAATACATCAGGAAATTCATTCACAATCGGAACGGTCTGAAAAGTTGGCGGCTCTGCCTCTGTATCCCTTACTCTAACCAAATGGTATATGTACCCCTTGGAAATCATTTTTCTTGCCCTAAAGTAAGAAATAAATCTACCTCTCGGCGCGCCAACATTAACCTTCCATTCAAGGACTGCCTCATTTGGGAAATGGAAATATACCTTCTTAGAACGACAATCTACTGTAGCATAACAAGACGCTAACCAATCCATGCCCATAATAACATCAAAATCTACCATTTCTAACTCAACAAGATCGGCCATCGTATCACGACCACAAATATTCACAACACAATTTCGATAAACATTCCTAGCTATAAGAGATTCCCCCACTGGCATTGATACTTCAAATGGCTTGGAAAATAATTCGGGTGTTCTTCCGAACCTTCCCGCAACCAAAGGAGTAGCATACGATAATGTAGAACCAGGATCAATTAAGGCATACACATCAAATGCAAAGATGGACAACGTACCTGTAACCACGTCTGGAGAAGCCTCTAAATTTTGCCGATCTGCTAGGGCATACACACGGTTCTGAGCTCTGCTAGAACTAGCTGCTCCTCTATCACCTCTACCGTGACCCATAGGTTGTGCTCCCCTACTCAAAGGAGGCACCGATGATGACGCAACAGCTGATCCGGTAGGTCGTGTTATACCACCTGTGGTCCTGCGTGGGCAATCTCTAGCCATATGCCCCGGCTTACCGCACCAAAAGCAATTGTTCGTTCCAAGCCGACATTTGCCAAAGTGAAATCTTCTACATATGGGGCACGGGTGTCGTGGAGGTCTCAATTGACTCATACTCCCTTGCCCTTGATACCCTACTGTTCGCGAACTCTGATTTTCACTGCTTTTCCCGAACTGATTACCTCTGAACCTTTGAAATTGCGGTGGAGCACTAATTGCAGGATAAGAAGATAATGAGCTAGGCAATCTATGAGAGAACGAAGGCCTAAAACCTCCCTGAGATGCCATAAACTGCCCTATAGCTCTGGCCCGCTTAGAATATCCTTTTTCTGATTCCTGGGTTCTTCTTCTTTGCCTCTGATCTTCCATTTTCTGAGCGAAAGCTTGTATCCTCGCTATATCCATGTCCTTGTTCAAAGAAGCAATGGTACAATCTCTAACCAAGTATGGTTCCAATCTATCCACATAGTGATGAACTCTGTCATCCATAGTAGCTACCACATTAGAAGCATATCGAGACAAAGAGTTAAATCGAAGACTATACTCCCTTACACTCATATTACCCTGACAAAGATTTAAGAATTGATCTGCACGGGCCTGACGAGTCTCAAATGGAAGATAATGATCAATAAATGCATCTTTGAACTCTCCCCACGTAGTTGGAGGTGCATCAATACCCCTAGATCATTTCCAATCCTCGTACCACAATATAGCCTCTCCTTTCAGTCTATATGCTGCTAGCTCAACCATCTCTTTACCGGATATGTGCATAACATCTAGAGCCCTTTGGGTTTGATCGACAAAGTCCTGCGGGTCTTCGTTAATAACTGATCCGATAAAAGTAGGAGGATCCAGTTTCAGAAAATCCTGTGTTCGAAGGCTAGCTGCTCTATCCGTACCAC
Organism: Capsicum pubescens; assembly: GCA_030864215.1. Taxonomy (NCBI): domain Eukaryota; kingdom Viridiplantae; phylum Streptophyta; class Magnoliopsida; order Solanales; family Solanaceae; genus Capsicum; species Capsicum pubescens. Next base: position 267,173,886 of record CM061545.1, on the reverse strand, counting down.
TAGAACCCGTGGTAGGAATAGCTTGCCCTTGAACTTGACCAGCAACTATACGCGTTAGAAGTTGTACTGCATCCCTTAAATCTCGATCAACAACATTAATAGATGGCCCTTCCGAAGGAGAAGAAGCTCCTGATATATGCTCAGCTTGAGACTCACTTTGTTCAGCTTGTGCCGGTGGTGACTTACTAGTACCTTCTCCGGCAACTACATCTACTCGCTTCCACTTATTCTTTCTCCTTGTAACCGGCATCGTTACTATAATAAATAAATAAATAAAAAAATTGGATTAAGCGATCGATTATGACTTTATCTCTAATATGGGCTCTATTGCACGATCTAAGAAATGGACAATGGAAACAATCCCTAAATGTCCAATAGCCTCCTGTTTATAGATGTGGTGCACAACACACCGATAAACGAGATTCTACGTAGACACGGCTTTGTAGACTCACTAGGACGAACTTCTCTGATATCACTTTTGTCACGCCCCAAATCCCATTGGAGCGGACTGGCACCCGTAGCCGAGGAGGCCCGGGAGAACCCGTTCATAACCTATACTTTCACATTTACATTACTTATGAAAATTAGAAATTTGGGCAGCACTTCGTTGTAAATAGAAGAAAACAGTACCTGTATCAGCCCAGCAGACACGCACATATATATATATATATAAACAGTAATTGGCCGTCAAAGCCATCACGTCTATCAACCAAACACTCCTATGGCTGTACAATATGTCTACAAAAGCCTCTACATAGATACACAACTGAGTTAGGGTCGGGACAAACTCCCGCCTACAAAAGACTTTTATACAAATACCAAAAATACATATAAAAATGACTTGGGATGCCCCGAAACAACTGGAGCTCACCACTATCAACAGAATGTCCTGGCTCTTACTGCGGAGGTGTACGACCTGAAGTACCTGTTCCTGCAGGCATGAATACAGGTCCCCTGTGAGGGACGTCAGTACGGAAATATGTACTGAGTATGTAAGGCAGTGAGTATCAAGATAAGATACAAAAGATCAACAGAACCCAGATACCAGTGAATAAACAGTATGAGTAGACCACACTTAAAAGAGCTGATGGGATACCTGCACATTACTTTCATATCATTACTTCCCGTATTCCTTATCAATACATAACATATGTCATACAATGGCCAACTGATCAGTGGTACTAATACAATACATCAGGGACCACCCCTGGAATAACATATATACATAATCTTTATAATACAATGGCCAACTGATCAGTGGTACTAATACAATACATCATATCATCAATTTAAAATAAAGACATTCCATTTCTTACTTCAATTAATCTTTGAGATTGGTTACTTTGTGGTCACACCTTATGGAACTTGAAACCATGATACCTCAATAGGAAAAACATGTAAATAGGTAATCAATATCATGAAAATGAAGTAGAGAATCATGAATACCTCATTAAACCATTTCGGAGTCAACAATAGTATATGGACATTTTTTTGACTAGCCGGACATCTTAAAAGTGAAAACAAGTTCAATTGGTAGTGTCGAAGATCATATGATGTTATTATGTGTCATGTGTCGTAGGACAATGTTGGAAGCTTACTTGAGAGTTCCATGGGTCATTATTCATGCCAAAGATTAGATAGAGTATGTCTCACATACCTTGATATAACCACTTCAATACAAGTCCAACTTGACTTCCCGTACTCTTCGAACACTTATCTACAATAAGTCATTTGTGGCAAACTAGTATTAGCAACCAAACCTTACCATTTAGGTATTAACTTCACCAAATAATGTCTAGGAAGTAATCCTTTAACTCATCAATAAGAGTGCTACATACATCCTCTTATACTCTTATTACATTCATATATCATGCATTTTCATGCAATATCTCTCAACATCACTCTTAGCCTTTATTTCCCCTCTTAATCACCATCCAATACCAACATGATCACTAGGCATACATAACCACTAATATAATGATATATCACCACAATTCATCCTCCATAATCCAATACAACAACTTCCATAATTTACTACTAACAATTTATACAAAACAATTCATAACTATGTTTCTAGTTATCTTCCAACATCAAGACAATACTCATAATCCTTTATCAATACTTATTCATGGATAAGAATCAAGAATAAACAATATTCATACCTTAACAATGAACTCTTGTATTTAGAATACTCCTTACATAACCATGGGGTGCTTCTCGAAGCTTTCGAGATGGTGAACACAACTACGGAACCGATTCGAATTTTCTACGGTTGAATCACAAAATATTTGAAGTTGAAATTAGGCTAGGGTTTCACCTTCTCTTAATAATTGGATGATATATGATATATATGAGGCTAAGTGTATGTTTATAAAGACCAATTTTCGTCCAAGAGGTAATAGAAAATGACCATTTTGCCCTAAAAATTTAAATAAATCCGAATCTGTCCCCAGTGGACAGTTTTGACAGGCTGAAGTAAATCGATCATAACTCTTTTCTACGGTATCGGATTTGGGTGAAACCAATTGCATTGGAAAGATAATTCAAAGGGATTTCATTTTCATAAGTATACCACCCAGTTCTTCCTGTACAAGGAGTTATGGTCGTTTAAAGTTGACCCAAAAATCTGTCCCAAAATTCTGTTTTTTTTTTATAGGCTGTAGTAAAACGGGTATAGCTCCTTACTCAGACATTGGATTTGGATGAAACCAATTTCATCGGAAAGAAGACTCTCGTAGATTTTCGTCGATATATAGCATCTCACACAGTTATTTTTGTTCTAGGAGTTATGATCGTCTAAAGTTGATCCAAAAAAAAAAATTGCCTAGCTGCAGTAATTTTCCTGCAGATTTACTGTTCACAGGCTTCCCGGCCACCGTTTTGAAATTTCGAATGTGCTCGCTTATATCAAATACTCCTCTGTTTTGGGCAAACTTTATATCGTTGGAAAGCTTATTCCAATACCTACACATACAACTATTGACGGGATACTTTCGAACACCATAAACTTAATTTAATCCATACGCAAGTCTTTAGGACTCCATATAATCGTGATAAGTGTACGAAAAAATTTACGGGGTGTTACAAATTTACCTATTTCTAATCATTTTACCCTTTGCATTAAATACGATTCATTATCTAATGCATTTTTCAAAGAATTAAGTTTATTATATTCAAAAATTAATGTGGTAAAATTATTTTTATCATTTACTGTTTTTTAATCTTTGTGCTAATAAAAAAGTAGACAAGTTTATTTTAGGGGGTCCTTACTCGATGGTGATTCTCTCTCTCGGCACCGTCTAACCAACGTGTGCTGCCATGGGAAAAGAGCTCGAATTCCATCAGTGAAGGCTCAAATGGCGGAGGAGGTAGCTATATGTGAAGTCTCGAGGTAAAGCTAAGATGCACGAGGAAGCTTCGAATGGAGTAGCAATCAATGGAACAGAATCAAATTTAGGGGAATTCATGGAGGATTCTTTGAGCCTGAATTTCCAAGTAACTACTGCAGCTGGCACTACAAAGATGCAGAGGAAACAAAGTACAGAGGTGGAAAAGGCACAAAAAGCTCAAACAAAGGAGAAGGAGCTTGTGGCGAAAGTGCTTGCGCAGAAGCAGTGGTCTACAATTGTTACTCCAGTACAATCAACATCAGGAAAGGGGAGAAAATCATGGGCGGATGAGGTTGAAGAAGGGGCAATGCAAAGTGAGACTGCGCACTTAATTTGGGATCGATTTGATATCTCAAAAGTCTCGAATGCTGGATTCAATCTCGATTATGTAGCTCCTGTGAAGCAAGGTGAGAAAACCATTATCGATATTGATTTCGAGCATATTGAATCTGAAATTCAATACTGGAAAACTGTTGTTATTGTTTGCTATGTATTGGGAGCTCATCCCCCATTTGCGGTGATAAATGGCTTTATACGAAGAATCTGGGGAAAGTATGGGTTGAATAAAGTAGCAATGTTGAAGAACAAAGTAATAATAGTTCGTTTTGAGATGATTGAAGGGAAAAATGAGGTGTTACAAGGAGGGATTTTCCATTTTGACAACAAACCGTTCATAGTGAAGGCATGGGTACCTGAAATGGAGTTCACTAGAGAAGAATTACAGTCAGCTCCTATATGGATAAAGTTTCCTGGACTAGATTTTAAATACTGGAGTCCTGCGGGGCTGAGTAAGCTGGGAAGTTTAATTGGCAGACCAAAATACCGAGAAGAAACAGGGTCTAAATTTTGCACGTATTTTCGTGGAAGTTAACATGGATGCAAAACTACCCGATCTGATTTGCTTTAGAAATGAAAAAAGAAATATTGTTGAGAAGAAAGTAACGTATGATTGGAAGCCTACACTATGTGGTTATTGTGGGAAACATGGGCATGCAGAGGAGATCTGCAGGAAGAAAAATCCTCAAATAATGAAGCAGGGGAAGGAGGTGTTAAACAAGGAGCCTCCTGTAACTCAACAAGCGGTAACTGTAGGTACCTCTCAAGAAGTGCAGAAGGAGGAGGATAAGCAGGCTTCTCCAAAACTACCAGGGATAACATAGGTCCCCACACAGCTAAGTGGATAACCCCTCATAGAACTGTTAGTCCTCAACTGGTGCTCCAACATAAATCTGTGCAGGTGGAGAGCACAAATACTTTCCAAGCTTTGCATAGAGGAGAGGGGCAACAGATCTTAATGCAACGGAAAAGTGTGAAAGGTGAGACCATATCCACTATGGGATATGGTTGAGTTATTATGTTCGAACGTTAGAGGGTTTGACAGCCCTAATAAGCAGAAGGATGTTATGGTCCTCTGCAATAAAGAAAATATCAATATCGTGGGGTTAGTGGAAACAAAAGTAAAAAGTAATAAGATGGAAGAAGTTGTTAACAGAATGTTTGGAGGATGGGAATTTCTTACTAATCTTGATGTCCATCCAAATGGAAGGATCTTCTTAGCCTGGACACCAGATTTTTATAAGGTGAATCTGATAGCTAGATCGCCCAAATGTTGACTTGTGAAGTATTATATATGACCCTGCAGATGGTATTTTGTCTCTCTATAGTGTATGCATATAACACCAGAGAAGAAAGGAGATCATTGTGGATAGAAATGGAGATGCACCAGAGGATTTGCCCTATGCCTTGGCTTATCCTTGGTGACTTTAACTCTATATTGCATACTGAGGATAGAATGGGGGGGAATCCAGTTTCATTACATGAAGTCGTTGATTTCAAAACTTGCTTGGAAACGTATGAACTAATAGAAATGCCTCATCAAGGTCAGCAATATACATGGAATGACAGAAGTTCTGTGCGGAGGATTTATTCAAAAATAGATTGGATGTTTGTCAACTCTAAGTGGTTAACCTGTATGCCTATATGTAGAGCCGCTTATCTACCGAAAGGATTAAGTGATCATTGTCCAACTAAATTGTCATTGAAAAATCATAATTACAGGCCTAAGAGAACTATTCAATATTGTAATACTTGGGCTCAACCCCCAAATTTTACTGAGAAGGTGCAACACATTTGGAGTATTCAATTAGAGGGGCATCAAATGTGGAAAGTGGTAAAGAGATTGAAATTGCTAAAGAGAAGTTTACAGGAGCTGAATACTCAACACTATAGGAATATAATTGTTGAGGCTGAAAAGGATAAGGAGGAGCTCTTGATTGCCCAGGAGAAGCTACAAGCAAACCCCTTGAATATAATGCTACAACTTGATGAAACTATAAAATTAGGGAAATATAGAAAGAACTCCTATTTAGCTGAAATGTTCTTGCAACAACAAAGCAAAGCAACGTGGTTGAAACTGGGAGATGACTGTACAAAATACTTCTCTGTAATTATTAAGCATAAAAGACTTAAAGAGGCCATCACACACATAAAAGATGATCAGGGGGTCTGGCAACATGAGCCGGGGAAAATCGCTAAAGTATTTGTGCAGTATTACATGTCATTACTTGGCAAGAAACTATTCATTAGAGAGCCTGCAAATAGAGCAATACTCAGTAATGGAATAGTGTTGAATGCAACACAACAACTGAGACTACTAGAGGAATACACATGCAAGGATGTGAAGCAAGCTATGTTTCACATTGATAGCAATAAAAGCCCGTGTCCGGATGGTTTCCGTGGTGGTTTTTTCAAGTCAGCCTGGGGAATTATAGCTCATGATGTTAGAGCTTCAATTCTTGAATTCTTTAGGAATGAAAAATTGTTAAAGAAGCTCAGCACAACAAATATAGCCCTGATTCCCAAGGTTTCTTCCCTGGAGTATGCCAGCCAATACAGGCCAATCGCATGTTGCAATGTTTTATATAAATAACAAAAATTATTTGTTGGAGATTGAAAGAAGTATTAACTTGCATAGTTGCGGATAAACAGTCTGCATTTGTCCAAGGGAGAGCCATGGTGTACAATAGCTTAATATGTCATGTCTTGCTGAGACATTACATAAGGAAAACTACTCCTAGATGCTTAATGAAGACAGATCTAAGGAAGGCATATGATATGGTGAGTTGGGATTTTATTGCTGAGGCATTACATGGTTTTTGCTTCCCTGATAGGTTTGTGAATTTAGTAATGACTTGCATTTCAACCCCAATGTTTACTGTAAAAATCAATAGAGAAGGTCAAAGATTTTTTGTCGGGAGAAGAGGCTTAAGACAAGGGGATCCCATGTCCCCGCTTTTATTTGTGATAGTTATGGAATATCTATCTAGAACATTAAAATATATGGGAGATCTGCCAGATTTTGAGTATCATCCAATGTGTCAATCAGTCAAGCTAACACATTTGATATTTGCAGATGATCTAATGATCTTCTGCAAAGGGACTGTCCAGTCTGTAACTAGAGTTATGGAGGCTCTACAACACTTTAGCAAAGTCACAGGGCTAGTGGCGAATATGGAGAAATCGAGCATCTTCATGGCCGGAATAGATGAGTAAGTGCAGAATCAGATATTCCAGTTAACTGGATTTGTGCTAGGCTCTTTTACGATCAGATATCTTGGTCTAACCCTTTCATCCAAGAAATGGAGTAAGATGGACTGCAACCAATTGATTGAAAAAATCACTAGCAAAATCACAAAGGGCTATGCTAAGCAGTTATCATATGCAAGAAGACTACAGGTTATCATTTCTGTTTTATTCTCTATCCACAGCTTTGGGGGATTAGTTTTCATACTATCTCAAGGAGTTCTGAAGGAGGTGGCTAAAAAGTGCAGGGCTTATTTGTGGGGTAGTACTGAGGAGAAGAGGAAAACTACCTTAGTTGCATGGGAAAAGGTATGTGTTCCAAAGAAATGGGGAGGACTGAATATAAAAGACTGTCAACTATGGAATAAAGCTTCTGTAGGCAAATTATTGTGGCAATTGACAACCAAAAAAGATGCACTTTAGGTCGGGTGGATCCATGGTGTGTACATGAAGGAACATCAAAATTTGTGGGTGCACACACCTCAGCAGGATAGTAGCTGGTACTGGAGGAAAACTAATGCTCTAAAATACAACATGCAGGGTCGGTATACAATGCAAGGAGAGTACAAACTTACACGAAATGGGAAATATTCTATTTCATCAAGTTATACTGCCATGTTAGGTGATCAACAAAGTCTAAGAACCATGGAATTAATTTGGAGTAGTATTCTACTACCTCGACACAGGTTTATAACCTGGTTAGTGGTACAACGGAGATTGCTTACAAAAGTCAGACTTCAGAGACTGCATATTCATGTAGAGACAATCAATTGCTGCCTTTGTGAAACTCAGGAACCTGAGACGCAAGCATATTTATTTAGTGAATATCAGTGGTCTAATAACATAAGAAGAGAACTTGCTCAGTGGGAAGGTGTGCAGTGGCTACGAGGTGACACGAAACAAGTATTGGAAGGGATCAAGAGGAGGAGATGGAAGAAAATTCAGAAAGAGGTCATTGCAGGTTTGTGGAGTAGCATGATATATCACATATCGAAAGCCAGGAATAAAAAGGTGCATTTAGGGAAAACTATGAACTCTGAGATTGTAACAACACAAATCAAGAGAGAGTTTAGTCTAAGAATAGCAACCATATCTGGTACAAAAAAGGCCACTAGAGTTAGCTTTTGGCTTCAGAGATTTCATTGTAATTAGTCTGTCGGAGGCTTAAACTATATGAAATCTTGATTCAAGGTTGTGTAGACACCTAATTTTGTCCCTACCAACATTGATTTTATCCATTTTTAGCTCACCTTGCCACGTGTCCTTATCCATGTGATCATACCTTACAAAAATACAAAAAAATAACAAATGCCTAACCAACCTAATCCTCAAGATTCTCTTAATAACAAACTAACACCCTCCCTATTAAAAGTTGACAACACCCTACCTGCCCTACCCCATACCCCCTCACCACCTACCTTTCTTGGACATAAAGAAAAAAAAGATAAGCATACACTAAGAAAATGGGCCCCACGGATCACACACATAGAGAAGGGAATCTTCCAAGTATTTTCTTTTCCATAACAATTCAACAAAGACAAAAAGGAGGCGGGACCACGTAGATAAGTCACCAAACCATGGCGATTTTCCATTTCTTTTTAGGAGATATACATGCAGGTACACACCATCACTAGAGGGACATATAGAAGTTTCCAAAGATTCCAATTACACAATATATATACACACAGTAACATTCACGCGGGGGGGGGGGGGGGAATACTCATGATCTTCTTTATCACAAAAAAAGGGAGCACGACAAGAGGGAGAGGAGGCCATTTTTTTCTCTTCTTTCTTTCTTCTTCTTCGCACTCAACACACTAACACCACTCCTTCGATCGTCTCACACCACAACACACACTCACTTCCATTCAATTCTCAGGATGAGCACACAATAATCTCTCTCTAAATTCTCAACCACAAATCATACCCACCCGCACGCAGTGAAAACTTGAGAATGAAGACAATTTGAGAAAGAGAGATTCGATCATTTTTTTGAGAGAATTCCGGTGAAATTTCACTGGAATTGATTTTTTTTTCAGTTCGTGTTCGATCGAATTTCCCCTCAAATCCCGAAATCTCACTGTTACCTTTGATTTCAAGGCATAACCAGCCGAAAAACATGAACTGGCAGCAAATCTTTTGCTGGAATCATTTCTATTTTGGGGTAATTTTTGGGATATCCTCACATACGGGCCAGTCTGTTTCTGTTGCTATTTTGTTGTGGTTTCATCGATCTTCACTACTGATTTGATGAGTAGAATCTCATTCGTCTCGACTTGTTAATCGCGATCAGTTTTTGAGTTTTCAATTTTCAATACCAAATTTTAGGTTATCGCATTTTGGACTATTTCTCGACTGATTTGGAGAGTTGAGATTTTGTAGGAATTCTTCGAGGTTCTTGGATGAGCTCTTATTTCTATCATTAAAATCAATCAAAAGCTCTCGAGGTCTATCTCTTTACTCCTTTTCTTTCTTCTTTATTTTATTTTGTTGAAATGATTATAATTATGTGTTGGGTGATTGTAATTGTTTGATGTTGGTGATGTTATGATCATGTGCGTGATGATGTGACTCCGGTTGTACGAGGAACGAAATTGATTAGTTTTAACGATGTAATTGATAGAAAAGGATTTGGGGTGGAATCATAGAGTTGAAAAATAGAACTGAGACTAATTTGAGTTTATTATTGTTTGATTTAATCCGAAATAAGCATAAATATGGTGTGAACGTGAAAGAATTATGAAATGTGGAAATGGATAGGCAACATAGGTTTGGGTAGGCATCAATTTAGGAATCAGTATTTTTCGTTGTTTGATTGAATGCGTGGAATATTGAACGGGTCGAATGCTTTTCTAGTTTATCTCATGAAATTAAAATTCCATTGATTTGCTGGGGAATGCCCCGAAGAAATTATTTTTATTCACCGGGGAATGCCCCGAAGTATCATGTACTTGAAGACGGCGCACGGTCAAGGCCCAGAACGTCGGGTGGAGTTTAATTCATGAGTAGTTTAGGGACAGTTTAGAATATAATAGATTTACATTTTCACATTTTTTATTATTCGGGACAGTATAATTGGACTGAACACTATATTTTTTATTCTTTTTATTTTGTTGGTTTGATTGATTGTTTTATGTGTTTTGTGTGGTTTATACATTTGTAATGTCAAAATTAGCCGATATTCTCTACCAAGCGACCATGATCGAACCACGGGATTGAGGGGTGCCTAACCCCTTCCCCTCGGTCAACAGAATTCCTTAGCCGGAATCTCTGTTCGCGGATCAGTTTTAGAATCAAAACCGTTTTGAAAAAGGATTTTCAAAGGTGACTTGGCACACCCGATTTATGCCAAGTGGCGACTCTAAATTTAATTGAAAGGAATCCTTTTTGAAAAAAATATTCATTTTGTCACTTGAATAATAAAAACCCTTTCAAACTTAAAATATAATCTTTTGGTGGTAAAAAAAGGGGTGTGACAGCTCTGGCGACTCCACTGGGGATCTTTTTCAGAATTCGAGCTCATTTTTTGGAGTTGTATCGGCTTAGTTTGACATTATGGGTGTATAAACATTTGGTTTGTATTATTGTTATCATCGTTGAGTGTTTACTTGCTACGTGTTTATAGTTTTTCCTCCTATGTGTTACCGTTTTATATCTGGCATAATTTGCATAACCCGAGTCAATCCTTTCAGCAACAAGTACCGGAGTGCACGTCATGCGCACGAACTCTAGTTGAGTCACCCTTATTTTAAGAGGGGGAGCCGTCGGATGTATGGAGTAGGTGGAAAGCAAAGCAGCCACTATCGACCATATGCTCCCCCGAACGGCCTTGTTTGTGAACCCAATGTAGGTCAGCCTTTAAGTCATGCTTATGTGCATCATATGGAGACCTAAAGGGGTCCACTTGGTCCTTTGTAGGATACTCTCCTCTAAAGCATCCCTACGTGCTAATTGTTGCATTTTTTTTAGGGTAATAGGGTCATTTGACGGACTGATTTGGGGAAAACATGTGCTAGAATTAAAGAAAGGTGTGTAAGCATGGAAAAATTAAAAAAAAGGAAAAAAAAAAGGTGAATCAAAAAAGAGTTTCGTAGTTTTTAGGTTCTTTATGGCTGTTGTTTTCCACGATTCAAAAATTCAAAAATAAAAGATTTTTTTACTTTTTGCACTCATTTTTCAAAAATAAAAAAGAAAAAAGAAAAAAACATCAAAAAGATTTTCCTTTTGTTTTCTTTAACAAACATTCACAATTCGCAAACTCCAAAAAAGATCTTTTTGGGAGCTTTTTTATAAAAGAAAAATTTTAAAAAAGGGTGGTAGAAGTTTTGTACATTTCTTATAACGAAAATACCAAAAAGATTTTCTTTCATAGCTGTCGGTGTCATTTTTTATGTGAAGTGTCAAATTAAAAATTCAAAAAAAGATTTTTTTTATGTTGTTCATTGTGTGTCTTTGGTCGTGTCTCAAGTCAGGGTGCAATCTGTTATTTAATCGTTAATTGTCCAATCTGGACGAACTACGCACCCCTGATTCTCCTCTCTCGAGAGTGAGATACGTAGGTAGCCTATTGTGGGTTCGGGGATCTTATTTTAAAAATTCAAAAAAGATTTTCTACCCTCTTCACTTAGAGTAGGTGTTTCATGTACATCTTTAAAAGAAAACAACAAAAAAAATATTTTCCTTTAATAGGTTCAAGTTTCATTTTCGTATGAAATTCAAAATCGAAAATTCAAAAATATTTTCTTCGGTAATTATATATTTCATTTTGTACAGGAATTTGAAAAATTCAAAAAGATTTTCTTCACTCTTCACTTAGAGTTGGTTTTTCATATACATCTCTAAAAGAAAACTACAAAAACATTTTTCTTTAATAGTTTCAAGTTTCATTTTCCTATAAATTCAAAATCGAAAAACCCAAAAGATTTTCCTTTGGTAATCATAGGTTCTATTTTGTATAAGGAGTTTAAACCTGAAAAATGCAAAAAGATTTTTGTCAATTCTTTTGACAAATTGTGATTTTCTTTTTTTTTTCTTTTTCTCTTAAAGTTTCAAAAAAAAAAAAAAAAAGGAAAAAGAGTTTAATTGGCTATTTTGGCAAAACTTCACGAACTACGCACACCTGATTCTCCGTAGGCGCCCTTCTTGGGTTCAGTGATCTTTTTCAAAAAAAAAATAGAAGGAAAAAGAGTTTTGAAAAAGTGTTGAACTCTAACATATTTGTTGTTTTTTTGTTGAGCCAGTTTAAGGTGGTTGGTTTGTGGCATTCTGGATGGTCCTCCACATCACATCAAATTCAAAGGGTTAGTTCTGTCCAACAAAGATATAGAAGTGACATCATGGATCAAACAAAGAGTCACGAAAATGAGAGTTTAAAGAGAGAAATTAGGAGACTAAGGCAACAAATAACAGAAATGCATCGAACTTGGGCCCGTGGGTTGCCTCCTCCTCCATTTTCCTTTATTGATCCTACAAATACCTTGAGTTTTCCTCCAAAATCTCAAAGTCAGTTTTCTACTATTGTTGATGCACCACAACATGACTCAAAATTCATTCCAAGCCAAAAGCATCTCAATACTTCCACCACTTTTCCTCTAGCTCCTCCGCATAAGCCTGCTACATTCACAACACCACATGTCTTCTGTGATCTTGTTGCTCGATCCACTACTGGGACTTCCACACTGTCTCGCCCAAAGATTGTGCGTCCCCATGATGCTAGTGAACCTATATTCAATACTTTTGGTGATCATTGTTGTACTCCTGAGCCTTCTTTTAAGTTAACTGGACCACCAAAATTTCTTAACAAGAAGATCAGTGTGCGAGAAGAGTCGGAAAAAATGGTTGGAAAAATGAAGAGTGCAGAAAATGCTATGAAAAAATCTCTAGGACCTGTGGGTAAAGAAGATGTTTCATACGAAGACTGGGGCATGCGTTCAAGTGTTAACCTTCCTCCAATCTTTGAGATGTCAAAATTTGAGGAGCAAGATGGGCATGAGGAATCCGTGAAATATTTGGGACAATATTGCAATCAATTAAGGGAACCCGAAGGGAAGAAGAATGAGAAAGATGACATTGATATTATAGTTGGAGAACGGGCACATCCAAGAAGACGACGTTGTCATTGCCGTTAGTCTCAAGCCCAAGTTCATACTTAAGCTCTCCATAATCACTCCCAAAATCCATTATACTTTGTTTCCCCACCTCCATATCTAGTATATTGCGCACAACCATATGTTCAACTCCCTCCTTACCCACAATGGAGTGTACCAACTCTTCAAAGTCATCCTCCAATTCCACAAACATACTAAAGACCTTCTAGGCCCGATGTTCGATCCAAGTTAAACAATGAAATGAGGCAAAAATTGAGGGATAGTTTCACACCAATTGGAGAGTCGTATGCCAGTTTATTTTAGAGATTGGCACAACGAGGCATGATCACTCCTCTCCTTGGGTATACTCCTGACCCGTGTTCAAGAAGTTTTGATCCTAATGTATGATGTGCATATCATTCTGATGTTCAGGGTCACAGTATTGAATATTGTCGTGCTTTGAAAAGAGAAATTGAAAAGATGATTCAAGACAAATTGATTATGGTGCAGAAATTTGATAGTGAGGAAAACTCTAGTCATGCTGAGATGCAAACCAGTGGCTAAGATGTCAGGCTGAGCAATAGAGAAGTCACCTCTCTCCTTACTAGGAAGAGGTCTGGTAGTTTATTTTGTTTTCTTTTCTGTTTTCCAAATTATTTCAAGGTTGTAGTTCGAGATCTATCTTGTTTTATCCCTATGTCATTTATGTTCAAACATTTCTATATTTTATTTCAACTAAATGAAGTGTCCTTTTCCCTTTGTGTTTTAAATATGTTTGTTTTATTTACACATCACATTTTATGTTGATTCTATTGTTATGACATGTCTGCGGAATTTTCAGTCAGATCTTAAAATCTAGTTTAAGCATGAACATTGAATCAGAGGGTTAAAGTTAGAAAAAGAGAGCATCTGAGAAAATAGGTAGAGTGCTGAGACATTTAGTGGCAAGTTCAAACCTTTTTTGAAAATTAAGGCCATTTATTTTGAGAATCACAAGAATAACTTGGTCATCAATTGTAAGGCGTGCCTCAATTAGGTCAAACAGTGGATGCGTGATCCTATATCAAGAGGGACAGAAAGAAAATCAGCTCCACAAAATCATGAGTCATTCAATGTAAGGAATGTACAACAATGGTGGAGTTTGTATGCTAGAAAAGCGCAGAAGAAGCAGCGACGCACAGACTCAGTCAAAGTTAATGTTGTAAAAGATGTCGCACATGATCTTCATCTCCAACTTTCAAATTGCATGTTATGTACTTGTATTTTCAAAGATTGATATGACGAAGACATTTCATTCTGCTATCCAAACATTGTGTCATCCTTTGTTTACCCCATTTGAGCCTTAGTTTTATTTTCTTTCATACACCTCTTTTGGAATCAAGATAGAGTCAGCAAAACTCAAAAGAAAAGTGTCAAAAAAAATGTCTGTCCAAAAGGAAAGAAAAGAGAAGAGTATCAAAAATAGGGTCAGAAAAAAAAATTCCCAAAGAGAAAAAAAAAAAAGAAACAAAAATCAGAATCAATCAAAAGAACAAGCTGCCAGAACTACGCATGACCTGATTCTCCTCTCTCGGGGGTGAGATACGTATGCTGCCCTACTAAGGGCTCGGTCCAACCAAATAAATAATTTAGAATTGCCCAGTCAAAAGAAACTGGGGCATGATTTAATCCTCATTGTTTGAGTCGGTTCCAAAAGTTGTAAGTCCTACCCCACTTCAAGTGTCATTTAGGCCTCATGCTATCATTTTCTTCTAACCTTATCCAAAAGCCAAGCTACAATAAAAAAGACATTCAGATCAATCTTTGAGAATCTTAAGACTAAGTATGCAATGAATGTGATGATGAATTTTGGGAACTACTTGTTTACCTCAACCATAAGAATCAGGAGAGAAATAAAAATGAGAGAGTCTTATCGGTGAAAATCTTCACGGGCACCGTAAGATGATGGTAAGCTGAGAGAGATAATAATGAGAGAGTCTTATTGGTGAAAACCCTCACGGGCACTGTAAGACGACGGTGAGTTGAGACAAATGAAAATAAGAGAGTTTCATTGGTGAAAAACCCTCACGGACACCATAGGACAATAGTGAGATGGGAAAAAAAAATGAGAGAGGCTTGTTGGCAAAAACCCTTCAAGGCGCCACTAGACGAATGAGGTCTTAAATGCAATTGACCTAAGGAAGCAACTCAATTTTGAGGTCATTAACTCAACAACAATTAGTAGAAAGTTTTGGATGGAAATATCAGGCAGTTTAATTCGATATGCATGGCATAATCATTAGAGTTGACTGTCATTTCTAGATAAATTTTACATTTCTTTGTTTCAAATGGGGACATTCATTATCTTTTCTTTCTTCTCTTTATTTTTTTTTCTTGAGTCAGTGGTCCAAATAAAAGTCATTGTCATTTTTCTCTTGTCTTTGAGTCAAGTCCATATCAAAACAAGTGAGAAAAGATTTCAAAATTGGCTACCAGTTTCTTCAATTGCACAAAGCAAGACAAAGTCAGCATATGAAAGAGACATTATTGTGAGCTGAATAAGGCATGCAGAAAGTTTTGTCAATAAAAAAGTTGGGGAACTCATGAAAATACCAAGGTTTAAAGGGTTTATCTGAGAAGCATGACAAAGCAGAGATACTATGTTTATTTCAGAGTCACTCTTAATAATCCGAATTTGGGTCAATGACACGACAAAGCAAGGGCAAGTGTCAGCAATCTGAAACATAATGAAGGGAATGAACACTGGAGCAGGTGTCGGGACAGCCAAGTGCCACAAGCCACCACTAAGTTTTTAACTGACAAATTTTCTTGATTGAAACAGGGGCAAATTCGCTTCACTTAATTCAGCTACCATTGGAAATGCACATCCGTGAGACTTTACTTTTTGCTCAGGACCCTCCTGAAAAATGGGACTTTACTTTCTATTCAGGACCCTCCTGAAAAATGGAATTTTACTTTCTGTTCAGGACCCTCCTGAAAAATGGGATTTTACTTTATGTTCAGGACCCTCCTGAAAAATGGGATTTTACTTTCTGTTCAGGAGAATTTACTTTCTGTTCAGGACTTTCCTGGAAAATGAGAATTTACTTTCTGTTCAGGACCCTCCTGAAAAATGGGAATTTACTTTCTGTTCAGGACCCTCCTGGAAAATGGGACTTTACTTTCTGTTCAGGACCCTCCTAAAAAAAGGAATTTTATTTTTATGTTTTGGACCCTCCTGAAAAATGGGATTTTACTTTCTGTTTAGGATCCTCCTGAAAAATAAGATTTTATTTTTCTGTTCAGGACCCTCCTAAAAAATAAAATTTTACTTTCTGTTCAGGACCCTCCTGAAAAATGAGATTTTATTTTTCTGTTCAGGACCCTTCTGAAAAATAAAATTTTACTTTCTATTCAGGACCCTCCTAGAAAATGGGAATTTACTTTAAGTTCAGGACCCTCCAGGAAAATGGAAATTTACTTTATGTTCAGGACCCTCCGGGAAAATGGGAATTTACTTTCTGCTCAGAACCCTCCTGAAAAATGGGAATTTACTTTCTGCTCAGGACCCTCCTAGAAAATGGAAATTTGTTTTATGTTCAGGACTCTCCTGAAAAATAGGAATTTAATTTATGTTCAAGACCCTTCTGGAAAATGGGAATTTACTTTATGTTCAGGACCCTCCTGGAAACTAGGAATTTACTTTGAGTTCAGGACCCTCCTGGAAAATGGGAATTTACTTTATGTTCAGGATCCTCCTGAAAAATGAGAATTTACTTTCTGCTCAGGACCCTCCTAGAAAATGAGAATTTATTTTATGTTCAGGACCCTCCTGAAAAATGAGAATTTAATTTATGTTCAGGACCCTTCGTGTTTACATTCAAAGGGGGAATGCTGTAGATACCTAATTTTGTCCCTCCCAACGTTGATTTTATCCATTTTTAGCTCACCTTGCCATGTGTCCTTATCCATATGATCATACCTCACAAAAATACAAAAAAATAACAAATGCCTAACCAACCTAATCTTCAAGATTCTCTTAATAACAAACTAACAACCCTCCCTATTAAAAGTTGACAACAACCCATCTACCCTACCCCATACCCCTCACCACCTACCTTTCTTGGACACAAAACAAAAAGGGATAAGCATACACTAAGAAAATGGGCCGCACGGATCACACACATAGAGAAGGGAATCTTCCAAGTATTTTCTTATCCTTAACGATTCAACAAGGATAAAAAAGAGGCGAGCCCACGTAGATAAGTCACCAACCCATGGCCATTTTCCATTTCTTTTTAGGAGATATACATACAGGTACACACCATCACTAGAGGGCCCTACAGAAGTTTTCAAAGATTCCAATTACACAATATATATACACACAGTAACATTCACGGAGGGGGGCCACATACTCATCACCTTCTTTATCACAAAAAAAAGGAGCACGAAAAGAGGGAGAGGAGGCCATTTTTTCTCTTCTTCTTTCTTTCTTCTTTTTCACACCAAACACACTAACACCACTCCTTCAATCGTCTCACACCACAACACACACTCACTTCCATTCAATTCTCACGGATGAGCACACACTAATCACTCTCTAAATTCTCAACCACAAATCATACCCACCCGCACGCAGTGAAAACTTGAGAATGAAGACATTTTGAGAGAGAGAGATCCAATCATTTTTTGAGAGAATTTTGGCGAAATTTCGCCAGAATTGATTTTTTTTTAGTTCGTGTTCAATCGGATTCCCCCCCGAATCCCAAAATCTCACTGTTACCTTTTATTCCAAGGCATAACCATCCGAAAAAGCTAAGGATTTGCCGAAAAATGTGAACTGGCAGCAGATCTTTTGCTGGAATTGTTTCTATTTTGGGTTGATTTTTAGGATATCCTCACATACGGGCCGGTCTATTTCTGTTGCTATTTTTTTGTGGTTTCATAGATCTTTGCTACTAATTTGAAGATTAGAATCTCATTCGTCTCGACTTGTTAATCACGATCAGTTTTCGAGTTTTCAATTTTCAATACCAAATTTTGGGTTATCGCATTTTGGACTGTTTCTCGACTGATTTGGAGAGTTGAGATTTCGTAGGAATTCTTCGAGGTTCTTGGACGAGCTCTTATTTTTATCATTAAAATCAATCAAAAGCTCTCAAGGTCCATCTCTTTACTCCCTTTCTTTCTTCTTTATTTTATTTTGTTGAAATGATTATAATTATGTGTTGGGTGATTGTAATTGTTTGATGTTGTTGATGTTATGATCATGTGCGTGATGATGTGACTCCGGTTGTAGGAGGAACGAACTTGATTAGTTTTAACGGTGTAATTGATAGAAAAGGATTTGGGGTGGAATCATAGAGTTGAAAAATAGAACTGAGACTAATTTGAGTTTATTATTGTTTGATTTAATCCGAAATAATCATAAATATGGTGTGAACGTGAAAGAATTATGAAATGTAGAAATGGATAGGCAACATAGGTTTGGGTAGGCATCAATTTAGGAATAAGTGTTTTTCGTTGTTTGACTGAATGCGTGGAATGTTGAACGGGTCGAATGCTTTTCTAGTTTATCTCATGAAATTAAAATTGTATTCATTTGCCAAGGAATACCCCGAAGAAGTTGTATTTATTCACCGGGGAATGCCCCGAAGTATCATGTACTTGAAGACGGCGCACGGTCAAGGCCTGAAACGTCGGGTGAAGCTTAATTCATGAGTAGTTTAGGGATAGTTTAGAATATAATAGGTTTACATTTTCACATTTTTCATTATTCTGGACAGTATAATTGGACTGAACACTATATTTTTTATTCGTTTTGTTTTGTTGGTTTGATTGATTGTTTTATGTGTTTTGTGTGGTTTATACATTTGTAATGTCAAAATTAGCCGATATTCTCTTCCAAGCGACTGCGGTCGAACCACGGGATTGAGGGGTGCCTAACCTCTTCTCCTCGGTCAACAGAATTCCTTAGCCGGAATCTCTGTTCGCGGATCAGTTTTAGTGTCAAAACTGTTTTGAAAAAGATTTTTCAAAGGTGACTTGGCACACCCGACTTATGCCAAGTGACGACTCTGAATTTAATTGAAAAGAATCCTTTTTGAAACAAATATTCATTTTGTCACTTCAATAATAAAAACCCTTTCAAACTTAAAATATAATCTTTTTGGTGGTAAAAAAGGAGTGTGACAGGTTGATCATGAGTTTAGGCGCTCTTTAGATGTAATTATTCTTGGTGGGTTAATGGTAATATTTACATTTGTTACCAAAAAAAAAAAGAAGAGAGACGAAGGGACTCGTATTATTTACAATTCATCATTGCCTCTCTTAAATAAATATATACTTTAAGAACAATCTAAGCAAATTTTAATGGTATTTGGACAATAAATTGGATACTACTCCCTCTATTCACAAGTAAAGATAAACGGAGGAAGTCTATATATCTTTAAATTTATAAGTTCTATACGATATGTAATCAATGTTGATTATTTTCAAGAATGCTTAGTATAAGGGGCAAAATGGAATAAAATAAATTAATTTCATCACAATTGATAAATGACAAGTAGTGCTTTGGGACAGATATTCTTAATAACCTTGACAATTAATATAGACGGAGGAAATACTATATCTAAGTTTATGTAACACCCCTCATTTTGGGCTAGAACGAAAACCATCATTTCTATACGTAGATGATCCAAAAGCCATAAATCCTATGCAAATTTTCTATGTTAATCAATTATGTAGTGTGAGAAATTGAATGAGCTTTCCGTCGATTTAAGATTCGCCCAAATCCGATACCCGGGCAAGATGTTATGGTTAATTTAAGCCCTAGTTGTAAAACACCATTATTTTAGTGCTTGGTGTGTTGCGGAGGGGGTATATTTAACAATTGTCAAATTCCAGTAGCCTAGCGCGATTGTGGTGCGTCGCACCGAAGTTTCAAGTCCCAACCAGTGGGACAACCCGATGGCTCTGCGTCGCGGTGACCCCAAGAATCCCATTCATTAATTTCCAGTGAGATGCCGCAATTGTGGCGCGTCGCGGTGGACCATAAAATCGGGCTCCCAATTATATTTTATTCCTGTCCATTAAGGGTATATTGGGTATTTTCACCCCCTTATCAACTTAAACACGAGATTTAATCCCAAAGACACCAGAATACATTCACAATCATCCAAATTACTCAAGAACACTCTCTAGGGTTTCAAACTAAAAACCCAATTATCTCAAGATTTAACCGTGGGTTTTCCTTAATTCTTCAAGATTTGGAATCCCCATTGCTAGGGCTTCAAGAAGCACCCATCAATCGTACGTATAGCATCCCAAAAGATAGAGTTCATTCAAAAGCTTCTAATTTAAGGTACGTGAGGTTTATCCTAAAAATACATGGGCTTGTTGAAAACACTCAATTATGATTTAAATATTATAAAGCATGAATTTGTTAAAGGGGTTTGAAATCCATGATTTTTATTATGCTTTATGCATGTTATCGATATTGTTGTTTTGGCCTTTAGGCCTCATCCCCTTAAATTGATTTACAGGTATGTGTATACATATGAAATTGAAATTTAAGATTTGTTTGAGAGCACAGATTATGAAGTCCCTCTCTTGTGATAAATTCAAGTTTATGATCTTATTGTGAATCATTTGAAATGCATGATTATGGGTTGAAATTAGTTTTCTCAATACCTTAGTGTTTGAGCATGATTTAAAGATGATGAGAGGGAGCTTTTTGATATAATTACATCCTTGTTTTAAGTGATAAAGAGTTGCATGTGATTGAGAAATTTGACATGATCACCTTGTATTATTAAAATGCTTGACAAAGAGAGTTCCTTACATGTGTTTACATGAGGTTTGAGAAAGAGTTTCTTTGAATTGATTTATTGATATGGTGGTCCCAAACTTATGTTTTGAAAACAGAGATTATAATATGTTATTAATGGCTCAGAGATGTGAATTGAAAGTCAATGGTATGACGATAACATAAGTATGTATGCCATAACAAAGTATGTTTTCAGAGATTGATTTCAGAGAATGCATGTTTTAAAGAGTTAAAACTGGGCTTAAAGAGGGTTAGGTGGTTACCCAAAGAAGGTTTGAGTTCAAGTAACTCTTAGCCTAAAACCGTGATTTGCCAATCCGGGTATATTATTTTTACGCTGGCGACGACCGTGTGGCGTAGCAGAGTCAGAGACTCCATCCCTTGCGGCACACTTGGGTTGGAGGCTTCCCCGCCGAGTCAATGACGGATTCTATATAGCCTGTGGAATTTTAGAGTTGTAGGGTATACCACTTAGCCTAGAAGTAAAACAAAGAATGTCTCAGAGTTCAGATGATTTTTCAAAGTTTTTCGAAAATGCCCATGTGATTTCTTACCATATGATATGTTTATGAACTGGTTTAAATTGCTCTCATATATGTTGAATATAAATTATTATTTTGGGTTTGCTCTGCTGTCACACCCCTTTTTCGCTTGAAGGGATCAAGTCGAAGGGTTTTTCCAATTAAAGTGACAGTGTTGAATAAGGATTAATTAAATTACAGAGTCGCCACTTGGAATTGAGTTTTGGTGTTCCAAGCCACCTTTTTGAATCCCTAATCAAAAGGAAATGACTCTTTATTGGTCTGCAAAAACAGAAGACCGGGTAAGGAATTCTGTTGACCGAGGGGAAGGTGTGAGGCACCCCTCGAGTCCTGTGGTTCTAGCACGGTCGCTTTTATTGACTTATCTTGACTTAAACTATTTTTGATATATTATGTTAGGGCCTAAGTTCGCTCATTTTTTAATATCTAAATTATTTA
Organism: Capsicum pubescens; assembly: GCA_030864215.1. Lineage (NCBI taxonomy): Eukaryota > Viridiplantae > Streptophyta > Magnoliopsida > Solanales > Solanaceae > Capsicum > Capsicum pubescens. The sequence goes on along the minus strand of CM061545.1, from coordinate 267,152,042 downwards.
AAACTCTTGTATTAAATAAATTAGTGAAAATTAATTTTAGAAAAATATTTGTCGAGGTGCATTATTGCATCCTTGAATTTTTAAACGTCTCAGAAAGATGCATACGTCACATTCTTAATCGAGACAAATATATAAACCTTACCTAACATTAAAAAAAACAATATTTCGTCTTTTATAAACTCGAGGCAATTTTTTCTTGTTTAACGAATTCAATAATAATTTTTTTTATTATAAATAAATAAATTAAACTAGTAAAGAATGAATGTGGCAAAATGGGAAATTGAACAAATGTAAATTTCAGCATTAATATAGATTCTAAAAGAAATGATAAGAAAAATGAAAGTTAATCCCGTAAAGCTAATAAATTCCTTTATACGGCCCCACGATAAGAACTATATTAACATATCATTTTTAATTTCACTTCATGCACACAAATTGACAAATCATGTTAAATACTCCAAATTCAATTTCTAACATATTTATATTGCTATATATATGTTTTATTAAATCTAATATATCAACTACAATTAACCCATGTTACATATTATGTGTCAATATCAATACAAACTTTAATTTTTTTTTAACATAAGTTTGCATGGTTTTCTTTATCATGTACATGCATGTATTATTTTTAGAACTTTTGAAACACTATTTTTTAATTATGTAATGAAACTTTCATAATCCACTGAAAAATAAAAATTGGACAATTACAAAATAATAAGTTAACATTCCTAATTAAAAGGAAACATTACATTTTTTCATTATCCAAAAAAAAAAAAACATTCTGATGGTTATAATTAATCAAACGAATCAAGAAGAACTATAAGCAAGCAACAAGTCACAATATAGCAATTGAAAATTATTTACAAACCAACTAAAATTACTTCTTTTTTATTCAATACAATAACAAATTATAAATAAAAAGTAGAGCCAAAAAAAAAAAATCCTTACATAGATATGCTTTAAATATTAAATTATAGAATTATTAAAATAACTTTGATCATGATTTGATTCATAACATAACTTATAAAATAAATCAAAAGAATCTGAATTAGAACTTGTATGATAAATTAACAAAAGATAAAAACCAGAATGTCGCCATCGAAAAGCTCGAACGAAATCCAAACTCTAATATTCAAACCCAAAGAACTTTTTTTTTTATTTTTTTTTTTATGATTTTCTAAGTTTTCTCCTTCACAAAATGTTCTCTGTTTTTTTTTTTTTGTTTTTCAAGTGTTTGCTTTTGTCCGTGTGTGTGTGTGCCAATGCTAATTTTTTTGTTTTGGTTTCTCTCCAAAATTATCATGTCCGTATGTTGTAGTATGTATATATAGGGGTGTGGTGTGGGAGGCTGAGGGAGTTGGAGGAAAAATAGGGGGTGGTTGGGGTAGGTTAGGATAGGATAGGATAGGATTTTTAAATTTTGAATCTTTTTTTTTAGAAGATAATAATAATAACAAAATAAAAATAAATAAATAAATAAATACATAAATGAATAAAATAATAAGAAGAAGAATATAATAATAATTAATTAATTTTTATATTTAAGAAAATATAATAAAAGTTTAGAAATAGTTAAATATAATTAAGAGAGTAGTAAAACTACTAATTTATTTGTTTAAAATTTAAAAAAAAAATATTTTTAATTTTTTTGTATTTCTTTTTTAAAATAGAATAAAATAAAAATAAAACATCTCAAAAATAAAATTTATTTATTAACTAAAAATTAAAATAGGAATTTAAATAATATTAGACAAAATATAAATATTTAATATCGAAAAATATATATATTAAACTCGGTGAGGGTCAAAATCACGTGTCTACATCTTTCCCTCTTTGTTTGAAATCTCGAAGAGTTTTCATACAAAGAAGTAGACAAAAGATGATTTTTGACTCTCCGATTATTCTAAAAGTAAAGATAAAATAAAATAAAAGATGTGACCGAGTCCTGATTTTGGACCGCCTACATATCCCGGGTTTTAAGGGAATCAGGTCACATGTAGTTCAATGAGGTAAAATGGTGAGACAGTGAGTTAGAGTTCGAGTGAGATTCCGTCGAGTTTTCGATTTTTGACTTTCTGCTTTTACATTGAAATGAATAATAAAAAATAAAATAAAAATACAAGAGAAAGATCCTATCTATGCAGCTTTTCTGGAATCTTGTCTTGAATCTTCATGACTTCTCAAATGGTGAGATAGTCGTTATTCTGAGTTGAACTTGAAACAACAAATGTTCCTTCTCATTGGCTTTTGGCATTGGAGAGGAACTTGACAATTGACTCATTCTCCAGACTTTCCTCTAACTTGATCTTGAAAATCTTCACCCTATTCTTTAGGCGGGCTCCTGGACTTGCAACTTCTTTACCCTGTTCTTCAGGCGGACTCCTGGATGTACAATTTCTTCACCCTGTTCTTCAGGCGGGCTCCTAAACTTACAATTTCTTCACCCTGTTCTTCAGGCGGGCTCCTGAACTTACAACTTCTTCACCCTGTTCTTCAGGCGGGCTCCTGGATGTACAATTTCTTCACCCTGTTCTTCAGGCAGGCTCCTGAACTTTCTTTTTTCTGATTTTTCAAATATGTTCCTGAACTTAAAATAAAAGGTGAAACAGAAAAGTAACATCCCATTATTCAGGAGGGTCCTGGGCATAAAATAAATTCCCATTCTTCAGGAGGGTCCTGAGCATAAAATAAATTCTCATTCTTCAGGAGGGTCCTGAGCATAAAATAAATTCTCATTCTTCAGGAGGGTCCTGTCCCATTCTTCAGGAGGCTCCTGAGCATAAAATAAATTCAGTAAACACAAATAAAAATTTTCCCCAGTTTGCACTAGTAAATTTTGCGAGTGTCATCAGGTCACAACTTTTGAAAAGTACAGTAAATAGTGTGAATCATAGCCCTGCTAAAGAAATGCGTCTCATTAGAGTAAAACTTATGACCAAAATTAGGAAGTGTGTCTCCTAAGAGTTAAATTGAAGGACTCGTCTAGAAAGTGCGTCATCTAGGAGTGAATGTTCAAGTTAGGAAGTGTTTCACCTAACAAATAAAAACTGACTTATTCAAACTAGGAAGTGCGTCTCCTAGGTGTTAAATGAAATTACTCGACTAGAAAGTGCATCTTCTAGGAGTGAATGTTCAAGTTAGGAAGTGCTTCACCTAACAAATGAAAACTAACTTATTCAGACTAGGAAGTGCGTCTCCTAGGGGTTGAATGAAATGACTCTACTAGAAAGTGCGTCTTCTAGGAGTGATGGTTCAAGTTAGGAAGTGTTTCACGTAACAATTGAAAATTGACTTATTCAGACTAGGAAGTGCGTCTCCTATGGGTTGAATGAAATAACTCAACTAGAAAGTGCGTCTTCTAGGAGTGATGGTTCAAGTTAAGAAGTGCATCACCTAACAAATGAAACTTGAATTATACAGACTAGGAAGTGAGTCTCCTAGAAGTTAAAATGATGGGTTTTTACCATTATTGATTACCAAATTTGTGTAATAGTACTGCCTCTTGCATTTGCAGAAGTGAGAAATTGCGGTTTTTAATATTTATGTTTTGAAACCTTTGATATGAAGGCAACACATGTTTTTGTTTCATATAAAGAAAACTTTTTAATTTAAAAATACGGTGGTTGATTTGTGGCATCTGGCTACTGAGGTGACCACTCTTGCATTTGTCATACTCAGCTCCATTTTAATCATTGATAAGTATCGTTGACTTGTTGTAGTATTGACCCTAATTTCTGACTACCAAAACCGTTTGACTCAAATCTTATTTCTCTTGCATGATGCCTCTAGGTTTGACTTCAAATATATCTCTTATACTTCCATGACTCCAAAAACCGTCGGGTGACAAGCATTCTTAAATACTTTGCTTTATTTTTGAAAATGTCATCTTTGTGTGTCGGTCCTTTGTCTTGCTTTGCACAACTGAAGGAGTTGGTAGCAAGTTTTGAAGTTTTTTCTCACTTGTCTTGACATAAATTTGACTCAAAATACGTGAAAGATGCCCATATTGATTTTTCATTTGACGACAGAGACACAAAATAAAAAAAATAATAATAACAAAAAGAAAATAAAAAGATAATAGATATCGTTTTTTTTTTCAAAAAAATGAAAGAAAGAAAAACTTCTCTGAGTGTGGCAGCAGATTCCAGTGATTATGACATGTATTTTGAATTAAACAACCTGATCTACCAAAACTAATCATTTTCAAATTTTACCCACTTATTGAATATAAAATGAAGCCATTCTTGAATATGCTCACTTTAGATCACAATCCTCCTTCGGCTAGTGACACCTCGATGGGTTTTTGCCAACGAGCTGATCTCATTTTCATCATCATTTTTTTTCAGTTCACCGTCGCCTTATGATGCCCAAAGGGTTTTCACTAACAAGACTCTCTCATTTCATCAAAAAAAATTTCTCCATTTTTTTTTAAAAATGCCCAACATACGAAACATCATGCACCCATAACATGTTTAGCCTTGACATTCTCAAAGATCGATCTGAAGATCTTTCTTTGGTTGTAACTTGGCTTTTGGAAAAGGTTAGAAAGAAAGGGAGGCATGAGGCCCAAAAATTTTCATAATATTGGGTAAAACATACAACATTTGGAATCGACCCTTTTAAGGAAATAAATTTTGCCCCAGTTTCATTTCATTCTGGGTAATTTGAAATTTTTTTTTCGTTGGACCGAACCCCAGAGTAGGGCTGCCTACGTATCTTGTCATAGCAAGAATCAAGTCAAACGTAGTTCATGACATTTCTTTTTGCTTGAATTTGGATTTTTGATTGATTTTTTCTCTTTTTTTTCAACTTTTTTAGTTTACTCCATTTTTCTTGATACTTCTTTTTTTTTTGATTTTTTCAAATTCTATTTTGATTTCAAAAGAGGGGTACGAAAGAAAATAACACTAAAGCTCAAAAGGGGTAACAAAGGATGACACAACATTTGGGTAGTAGAATGAAATGCCTTCGTCATATCAATCCTTAAAAACACAAGTACATAACATGTAATCTGAGAGTAGAACATGAAGATCATACGCATCTTTTTCAACATTGATCGTGACTAAGCTCATGCACTTGCGTCACTTCTTTTAAGCTTGTGAAATATACATGTCCACTTATATTGTACTTTTTTTCTCAATGAGTGACTCATGTCCTTTTGGAGCTAACTTTCTTTTGTTTTTCCTTATAGTGGATAGTATATATCCTCCGATCGACCCCATTAAAAATTCTTGAATTGAATCTTCTAATCGATGGTCAAGTTATTTCCTGATTCACAAAGTGATTGCCTCAACACCTTCAAGTGAGGCTGTAACTATGTCCCCAAATACCTAAACACTTTACTTATTTTCTTATATGTTTTGTCCCTTCAACTCTATCTTCTTGGTCAAATATTTCAGGATTAGATTGGATTTAAAGATCAGTTTGTGAATTCAACACGCATATCACATCACTAGAATCATCGTAGAAAGAGCTCTCTAAAAAAAGGAAAGACAACTAAAAAAATATACGATAAAAAAATAAAATAAAATAAAAGGACACTCATTTGTTGACATAAAGATTGAAGAATTTGAATAGAAATGATAATAAAATAAGATAAAATAGATCCCAAATTCCAACCCTAAAATAATTTGGGTAGTAGAAAGAGAATCAAAACAGACAACCAAAAATCCTTCCTCGTGGGGAGAAAATTGACTTCTAAATTGTCGAACTTAATATTTTAGCCATTGAATTTCACGTCAGCCTTGATGGAGTCTCTCCACAATCATTGCTACATCATCTTTTTTTTTTTTTTTGAACTCAATTATTTTGAATTTATCACCTCAAACTCTCTCCAAAATAAGTCGTCAACATTTTATCTTTTCCCCTACTCCTCTTCATTGATTACAAAACTTTTTTCATATGAGTCAAAGGATCACCATGACCCTCGTACATGTCCAACTTTGGTGTTATGGAGTTTAGAGATAAGTGAACATTGAAACATGTAAAATCCTTGTGAGAACTCTCCTTTTCTCTTTCAGTATTTGCATGTTTCTCATATTTTACTCCAAATTTTTCACTTTTCAGATCATTTCTAATTATTCCTCATATCTAACAATCTACACCAACTCATCTCAGACCCTGTATCATTTTTTGTGGGTCATCTTACTTGTTCTTTGAACATGGTGTTGTATTGGTGAGATACCAACTTAGCCACAAACCAACTACCTTAACACTATTTTGATTTTGGAGAAAATTAATGTGTCAGAGTTCAAAATTTTTCTTTTTAAGACCACCGAATCCATGAAGGACTGCCTACGTATCTCATTAAGATGAGAATCAGGTGTACGTAGTTCTTGAAAATTATGTCGTTCAAAATTTAGCCTCAAGACCCCTAAAGGTTCAGGGCTATTAAGATTTATTTTTCTTTTGTAAAAATTTAGCCTCATGATCCCTAAAGATTCAGGGCTATTAAGATTTATATATATATTTTTATTTTGTAAAACTTAGCCTCATGATCCCTAAAGATTCTGACCTATTAAGATATATATATATATATATATATATATATATATAAATTGTACTTGAGAATAAGAAAAATAATTATGAAAGTAATCATATTTGCAAAACATTCCCCAATAAATCTATGAATAATTTTTTAAAATATAGGGTCGTATCCTGGGAAGGACTTCCTACGTATCCCACTAAAGAGTGAGAATCAGACCCTCGTAGTTCATGAAAACCGTAAAACTATGTTACTAAAAATTTTCTCTTTTAAAAATAAAATTTTTCTTTCAAAAATGATTCATTAAATGTGACGATAATTTAATCTCTTGCATTTTAATGTTGCTTAAAAGTCGATCAACACACAAATAGCCTTCCAAACAAATGTCAAAGAGCACGTAGGATGCACATGTTGGTCTTTATAAAGTAGGTTACCTGACCTAGACAGACCCGACCCCTATGCTGAGTCCCGCAAAGTCAAATGCATATGATGAAAATAAAGCGGCACCTAAGAGGGATAACCAGATTTTGAGTTTTCAGTTCTTCTAAGTTTAAACCTAATAGGGATAGGTGTCTAGACTGGCTTACCCAAGCGGACACTCGAGTCGGGGAGGGACAACTTGATCGGTAGCAGGGCAACACCGCCTTCGTTGTCGATTCGAACCCCGCCTAACATGTGTGACTATATCCTTCACCAGGTGCCTTGACACTCCGGCTATCTAAAAAAGAAGGTGGGATGCATATGCTGCATTCCCTCTATCCTATTTCAGAGACTCAGAGGGGGTACGCGATAGAAGATAATATATAATACAGTTCAAATAATATCAAAACAGTAAATGAGCGACAAGTAGCACATAAGGCCAATAAACACATTATAAAATAATTAAAGCAAGTAAAGTCAATATCAAAGCTCGAATTCTTATTTATTTCCCAGCAGAGTCGCCAGAGATGTCACACCCCTTTTTTCCTTGAAGGGATCAAGTCGAAGGGTTTTTCCAATTAAAGTGATAGTATTGAATAGGGATTAATTAAATTACAGAGTCTCCACTTGGAATTGAGTTTTGGTGTTCCAAGCCACCTTTAAAAATCTCTAATCAAAAGGAAATGACTCTTTATTGGTCTGCGAAAACAGAAGACCGGGTAAGGAATTCTGTTGACCGAGGAAAAGGTGTGACGCACCCCTCGAGTCCTGTGGTTCTAGCACGGTCGCTTTTATTGACTTATCTTGACTTAAACTATTTTTGATATATTATGTTAGGGTCCAAGTTCGCTCATTTTTTAATATCTAAATTATTTAAAACTCTTGTATTAAATAAATTAGTGAAAATTAATTTTAAAAAAATATTTATCGAGGTGCATTATTGCATCCTTGAATTTTTAAACGTCTCAGAAAGATGCATACGCCGCATTCTTAATCGAGACAAATATATAAACCTTACCTAACATTAAAAAAAAAAATATATTTCGTCTTTTATAAACTCGAGGCAATTTTGTCTTGTTTAACGAATTCAATAATGATTTTTTTTATTATAAATAAATAAATTAAACTAGTAAAGAATGAATGTGGCAAAATGGGAAATTGAACAAATGTAAATTTCAGCATTAATATAGATTCTAAAAGAAATGATAAGAAAAATGAAAGTTAATCCCGTAAAGCTAATAAATTCCTTTATACGGCCCCACGATAAGAACTATATTAACATATCATTTTTAATTTCACTTCATGCACACAAATTGACAAATCATGTTAAATACTCCAAATTCAATTTCTAACATATTTATATTGCTATATATATGTTTTATTAAATCTAATATATCAACTACAATTAACCCATGTTACATATTATGTGTCAATATCAATACAAACTTCAATTTTTTTTTAACATAAGTTTGCATGGTTTTCTTTAACATGTACATGCATGTATTATTTTTAGAACTTTTGAAACACTATTTTTTAATTATGTAATGAAACTTTCATAATCCACTGAAAAATAAAAATTGGACAATTACAAAATAATAAGTTAACATTCCTAATTAAAAGGAAACGTTACATTTTTTCATTATCCAAAAAAAAAAAAACATTCTGATGGTTATAATTAATCAAATGAATCAAGAAGAACTATAAGCAAGCAACAAGTCACAATATAGCAATTGAAAATTATTTACAAACCAACTAAGATTACTTTTTTTTTTATTCAATACAGTAACAAATTATAAATAAAAGGTAGAGACAAAAAAACAAAAAAAAATCCTTACATAGATATGCTTTAAATATTAAATTATAGAATTATTAAAATAACTTTGATCATGATTTGATTCATAACATAACTTATAAAATAAATCAAAAGAATCTAAATTAGAACATGTATGATAAATTAACAAAAGATAAAAATCAGAATGTCGCCACCGAAAGGCTCGAACGAAATCCAAACTCTAATATTCAAACCCAAAGAACTTTTTATTTTTTTTATGATTTTCTAAGTTTTCTCCTTCATTAAATGTTCTCTGTTTTTTTTGTTTTTGTTTTTCAAGTGTTTGCTTTTGTCCGTGTGTGTGTGCCAATGCTAATTTTTTTGTTTTGGTTTCTCTCCAAAATTATCATGTCCGTATGTTTTAGTATGTATATATATAGGGGTGTGGTGTGGGAGGCTGAGGGAGTTGGAGGAAAAATAGGGGGTGGTTGGGGTAGGTTAGGATAGGATAGGATAGGATTTTTAAATTTTGAATCTTTTTTTTTTAGAAGATAATAATAATAACAAAATAAAAATAAATAAATAAATAAATACATAAATGAATAAAATAATAATAATAATAAGAATATAATAATAATTAATTAATTTTTATAGTTAATAAAATATAATAAAAGTTTAGAAATAGTTAAATATAATTTAGAGAGTAGTAAAACTACTAATTTATTTGTTTAAATTTAAAAATAAAATATTTTTAATTTTTTTGTATTTCTTTTTTAAAATAGAATAAAATAAAATTAAAACATCTCAAAAATAAAATTTATTTTTTTAACTAAAAATTAAAATAAAATAAGAATTTAAATAATATTAGACCAAATATAAATATTTAATATCGAAAAATATATATATTAAACTCGGGGAGAGTCAAAATCACGTGTCTACATCTGCGTACCAGTACATTTGTATTGACCCCTCCTACCTCCCAGGGTCTAAAGCTCAGTTCAGAGGTCCTGCTAAACTGTAGAGTTTTCAGACAGCAGTGAATTGTGCTGTTGGTGAGCCTTCTTAATTCTAGAAGGCCTGTGTCTTTCAGATTATGTTATTTATTTTGGTTTAGGTCCACTGGGGGCCTTGTCCCAGTTTTCAAAACAGTGTTGAGATGTAGTAGAGATTTTGCAGACTGAGTCAGATCTTATTCAGATGTTTTGATCATTCTCATGTCTTGAAACTCAGAGTTAATGACCATGTTTCCGTATCAGATTATTGTCACACCCCTTTTTTTAACTCCGAAAGATTAATTTTAAGTTTCGAAAGGGTTTTATTATTAAAGTGACAAAAGATTGAAAATTTATTTCGAAAAAGGATTATTTACATTAAACTCAGAGTCGCCACTTGGCATAGATCGGGTGTGCCAAGTCACCTTTGGAAATCCCTTTTCAAAATATTTTGACTCTTAAAACTGGTTTGCGAACAGAGATTTCGGCTAAGGAATTTTGTAGACCGAGGGGAAGGTGTTAGGCACCCCTCGATCCCGTGGTTTGACCACGGTCGCTTGGTAGAGTGTATCATCTAAATTTGACATTATAAGTGTATAAACCACACAAAACATATAAAACAATCAATCAAACGCACAAAACAAAACAAATCCAAAATATAGTGTCCAGTCCAATTATACAGTCCCGAAATAGAAAAATACGAAAATGTAAATCCTATTCTAAACTAATCCTAGACTGAGCTCCAATGCCTCACCCGATGCCTCGGGCCTTCGTCTCGAACGTCCTCCGTATACAAGACACCTCGGGGCATTCCCCGGTAAATAAATATACACAGATACTTCAGGGCATTCCCCGGCCAAATAATACAATTGATCCAAAAGTGATGAAACAGAACCGTTCAACACACATTTCAAGCATTCACCAATTCAACGCTCTTAAATTTTCCTGCCCCTATCATTTTCCTAACAATTATCGACTTAAAACATCAGACTACCAAATTTAAATAAAATCGATGCTTATCCCGAATCAAGTGATTATCAATGAATCAACATAAACTAATATTCACCAATTTTATCAAGTTTTCAATTCTCAATCCCATCCCAATCTAAAATTGATTAAACTAATTCGATACGCATTCCACCAATCAAGTTTCGCATTCAAATCCAACATCAACCAACACATAACAAAGATTCAAACACATCCAACAACAAATCATTCACATTCACGTAAAATTAGAGTGAGAGAATATAGAATTGGACCTCAATGTTGCTTTCAAAATCGATGTATTATTTTGATTAAGCCGATAGAATTTGGGTCCTCCTCATCCGAAACCTTGATTTGAACCTCAACAGCGGACCAACTCCAACTCGATCAAGACTTTACGAAGAACAAATAAACCCAAAATTGAAATCGAAGTTTTGAAATGGATAACCAAACACCCTATATGACAGTTTTCGGCGAGATTCAACCAAAGTCGGCCCTAAACGATCGATTCAGATGAGCTGATGGCCGGAATTAATGTTTCCAGTGGGATTTGAACTAGAACGAGGTCGGGAGTAACCATTTTTGACGTGGATTTGGATAGAATGAGGCTGGACGTCCTATTTTTGCTACATTGGAGCTCCGGCGAACTCAACAGCAATAACCATTAGGAGAAAATCGACGGCTATAGTGTTTTCCGGCGAGAAATGGGTCGAGTTCGATCGTTTGGGGGTTCGTCCGATCACTGTTGTAGTATCACCGGAGCTCCGTCAAGCTTAACAGTGGCGATGTTATTTTCCTCCTCCCTGAATCCTCTCTCTTCGGTCAGTTTCAACTCATTATCGCCTTTCTCCGTCTCTCTCCGATCTCACATGTCCGATGTATGTAGAAGAGTTCTAGGGGGTGGTTTGCAGTTGATGTTGTTGATGTATTGCTGGTGGTGGTTAGGCGGTGTAAGTATGGTTGTGCAGATCAGGCCATAAAAAAAATGGTGGTCGAGGTGTGTGGAGTGTTTCTGTGAGGTTTTTGTGAGGATGGATTTTTTGTATGTTCGCCCTGAATGGAGAAGAAAAGAGGATCCCTGATGAAGCTCGTTAATTCTTCTTTTTATTCTTTTTTCAGAGAGTGAGAATTGTGTGGTAGGGTAGGTGGGGTAGTGAGGTGGGGGTAGGGGTAGGGTATGATGTGGTTTATTTTGATTGGGTAGGTTGTTAGGATAAAATAAAATTAGCTAGAGGATTGTTATTTTTGTTATTTTGTGGAGGGATTATCACACGAGTTGGGGGTACACGGTAGGATAAGGTAAAAATGGGTAAAAATGATATCGGGGAGGGACGAAATTAGGTGTCTACATCATGCCCCCTTTGAATGTAAACACGAAGTGTTTTCAGACAAAGAAGTAGACAACAAGACAAAATTTTGTCCCGACCATTATTAGAGGAAAGAAACAGTAGGAAGAAGAGCAATCGGGACTTGACTTAGGACATCTTACCTACCCAAGTTATGAAGGATCCAATCGACACGTATCTCAAAGGATTGGAAGAAGATGGACTATACCGAGTTGGAGAGTCGACTGAGGTCCCGTTGAGGTTCCAGTCCGCGGCTCTGTTATTACATCAAAAATAAAAATTACAAGTTAAAACATAAATGAAATTACAAAAAATCCTATCTATGCAGTTGCTTTTAGACTCTTGACTTGAGTTTGATCACCCTATTCTCCAGGTGGGCTCCTGACTTGCTTTTTTTCAATTTGTTAACTTTCAATTTCTTCACATTGTTTCTTGGTTTTCCACTTCTTCACCTTATTGCTTGACTTTCAATCTCTTAACCTTGTTACTTGACTTTCCATTTCATCACCCTATTCTTCAGGCGGGCTCCTGACTTGCCTTTTCATCATCCTGTTCTTCAGGCGGGCTCCTGACTTTCAATTTCATCACCCTGTTCTTCAGGCGGGTTCCTTACTTGCTATTTCTTAAACTTGTTTCTATGCTTTTCAATTTCTACACCCTGTTCTCCAGGCGGGTTCCTGACTTGCTATTTCAATCAACTTGTTGCTATGCTTTCAATTTTTATTTTATTTTTCACCTTGTTCTGTAGGCGGGCTCCTGACTTGCTATTTTTCAATCTGTTTAACATTCAATTTCTTCACCTTGTTGCTTGGTTTTCCATTTATTCGCCTTGTGCTTCGAGCATGCTCCTGAAATCACATCAAAACTGAAAATAAAATTATCCCAAACAAAGAAATGCATTTTCTATGAGTTAATTGGAATGACTCGACTAAAAGGTATTATAGGAATCAGAGAGAATGATTCGACTAAAAGGTACATCTTATAGGAATCAGAGATAATGATTCAACTAAAAGGTACATCTTATAGGAATCAAAGGAAATGATTCGACTAAAAGGTACGTCTTATAGGAATCAGAGAGAATGACTCGACTAAAAGGTACGTCTTATAGGAATCAAAGGGAATGACTCAACTAAAAGGTACGTCTTATAGGAATCAGAGAGAATGATTCGACTAAAAGGTACGTCTTATAGGAATCAAAGGGAATGACTCGACTAAAAGGTACGTCTTCTAGGAATCAAGGGAAATGACTCGACAAAAAGGTACGTCTTCTAGGAATCAAGGGAAATGACTCGACAAAAAGGTATGTCTTCTAGGGGTCAAGGGAATGACTCGACTAAAAGGTACTTCTTATAGGAATCAAGGGAATGACTTGACTAAAAGGTACGTCTTATAGGAATCAAAAGGAGATGACTCGACTTAAAGGTACGTCTTCTAGGGGTCAAGGGAAATGATTCGACTAAAAGGTACGTCTTCTAGGGGTCAAGGGGAGATGACTCGACTAAAAGGTACGTCTTCTAGGAGTCAAGGGGAATGACTCGACTAAAAGGTACGTCTTCTAGGAGTAAAGGTTCAATTTAAGAAGTGTATCACCTAGCAAATGAAAACTTGAAATCCCTGGACAAGTGTGTCTCTGAGGGATATAGGATGATAAATTTTACCATGATTTGACTATCAAACCTGTGCAACAACATTGCTTCCTATATTTGTAAAAGTGAGGCATTGCAGCCCTTTCATGCTCTGAAGTCCTTACTTTGAAGGTAATATGTTTCCTGTTTCATCCAAAGAAAACTTGTGAGTTTAAAAAACATGGTGGCTAGTTTGTGGCTTTGGCTTTTGAGGCAATTGCTCCTGCCCCCGTCACATTTAGCTTTGCTTCCAACCATTAGCATATGTCATTGACTTGTTGTATCATTGACTCAAACTCAGCTTATTAAGAGTGACTCTGAAACAAACACAGTATTTCTATTTTGTCGTGTTTCTCAAATAAACCCTTTGAACCTTGGTATGTCCATGAGTTCCCCGACTTCTCTGTTGACAAAACTTCCTGCATGCCCCTTTTTTTTGGGCTCACAATCATGTCTCTTTCATGTGCTAACTTTTGTCTTGCTTTGGACAATTAAAGAAGCTGGTAGCCAATTTTGAAATCTTTTCTCACTTGTTTTGACACGGACTTGACTCAAAAACAAGAAACGAAAAAAAAAGAATGACAATTTTTGTTTTGATAACTGACTCAAGAAAGATAAAATTAAAATAAAGAGAAGAAAGAAAAGACAATGAATGTCCCCTTTTAAAACAAACAAACAAAAATTCATCTAAAAATGACAGTCAACACTAATGATTATGCCATGCATTTTGAATTAAGCAGCTTGATCTTTTCATCCAAACTTTCTACCCATTATTGTTGAGTTAATGGCCTTGAAACTGAGTTGTTTTCTTAGGTCAATTGCATTTAAGACCCCATTCGGCTAGTGGCGCCTTGAAGGGTTTTAGCCAACAAGCTTCTTTCATATTCTCTCGGCTCACTATCGTCTTATGGTGCTCGTGAGGGTTTTCACCAATAAGACTCTCTCATTTTTATTTCTCTCAACTTACCATCGCCTTATGATGCCCGTAAGGGTTTTCACCAATAAGACTCTCTCATTTTTATTTCTCTCTTGATTCCCTATGCTGAGGAAGACAAATAGTTCCCAAATGCATCATCATATTCCTTGCATGCTCCGCCTTAACATCGTCAAAGATTGATCTGAAGGTCTTTCTTTGGTTGCAACTTGGATTTTGGATAAGGTTAGAAAGAAAGGATGGCATGGTGCCCAAACGACACTTGAGGTGGGGTAGGACTTACAACTTTTGGAATCGACTCAAACAATGAGGATTAACTCATGCCCTAGTTTCTTTTGACTAGGTGACACTAAATTATTTATTTGGTTGGACCGAGCCCTAAGTAGGGCAGCCTACGTTTCTCACCCTCGAGAGAGGAGAATCAGGTCATGCGTAGTTCTGGCAGCTTATTTTGCTTGATTCTGATTTTTTTTTCTTTTAGGGATTTTTCCGACTCTATTTTTCTTCACTCTTTTTTCTCTTCTTTTTTTTGACACATTTTTTTCTCTTTTTTTTGACATATTGTTTTGCTCGACATTTTTCTTCGAGCTTCGCTAACTATATTGATTCCAAAAGAGGTGTATGAAAGAAAATAAAACTAAAGCTCAAATGGGGTAAACAAAGGATGACACGATGTTTGGATGGCAGAACGAAATGCCTTCGTCATATCAATCTTTGAAAATGCAAGTACATATCATGCGGTATGAAAGTGCACGATCAAGATCACTTATGAAATGTTTTACAACACTAACTTGCCCCGAGCATGTGTGCCACCTCTTTTCTACACTTGCCCAGCATACAACTCCACTTTGTTGTACCTTCCTCATGCTGAAGGACTCATGACTTCGTGGAGCTAATTTTCTTCCTGTTCCTCTTGATAGGATCACGTAGACACTGTTTGACCTAATTAAGATATGTCTTTCAATTGATGACCAAGTTATTCTCATGATTTTCAAAATAATAGCCTTAATTTTCAAAGAAGGTTTCAACTTGATCACCAAATGCCCCAGAACTCTATCTATTTCCTCAGATGCTCTCTTTTTCTAACTTTACCCCTCTGATTCAATGTTCATTCTTAAATTGGATGTTAAGATCTAGCTGTAAATTTCACTAGCATATCATATCACTAGAGTCAACATAAAATGTACTATGTAAAAAAAACACATATTTAAAACACAAAGAAAAAGGGGACACTCCATTTAATAAAAATGAAAGATAGAAGGGTTTGAACATAAACGACAAAGGGACAAAACAAGATAAATCCCGAACTACAACCCTGAAATAATTCGAAAAACAGAAAATAAAACAAAACAAGCTACCAAACCCCTTCTTGGTAAGGAGAAGGGTGACTTCTCCATTGCTCAGCCTGACATCTTAGCCACTGGTTTGCATATCATCATGACTAGAGTTTTCCTCACTATCAATGTTCTGCACCATAATTGATCCATCATGAATCATCTTTTCAATTTCTCTTTTCAAATCTCGACAATCTTCAATACTATGACCCTGAGCCTCAGAATGATATGCACATCGTGCGTTAGGATAAAAATTTCTTGAACGCCGATTAAGGGTATGCCCAAGGAGAGAAATGATCATTCCTTCCTGTACCAATCTCTGAAATAAACTGGCATATGACTCTCCAATTGGTGTGAAGCTATCTCTCAACTTTTACCTCATTTCATTGTTTGGCATGGATAGAAAATCTGGCTTAGAAGGGTTTTGGTATGTTTGTGGAGTTAGAGGATGACTCTGGGGCATTGGGGTATGCCATTGTGGGTAAGATGAGGGTTGAACTTGTGGTTGTGCATTATACACTGGATATGGATGTGGAGGAACAGAGTATAATGGATTTTGGGAGTGATTATGTGGAGCCTGGGCATAAACTTGAGCTTGAACCTGAGATCGACGACGACGTGGTCTTCTTGACCTTTCTTGCTGTCCAACTATAATTGCAGATACATATTCCTCACTCTTTTCCTCCCCAACATTTCCTGAACCCTTTTGAATAACTTGAGTAGTCGCTTTCAATGTTGCAAAACTCACAATGCGACCAGTCTTAATTCCCTCTTCTATCATCTCCCCTATTTTAAGGACCTCAATGAATGGCTTGCCTAATGCAGGTAACAAGTGTTGATAATATGTTTCGTCCTGCTCTTGAATAAACACCTCCACTATTTTTCTTTCTTTCATTGGCGGTTTTACTCTAGTAGCTTGTTCGCGCCATCTAATTGCATACTCCCTGAAATTCTCAGTATTTTTCTTTGTTATACTAGTTAGGGATTTTTCATCAGGCATCAACTCCACATTGTATTGAAATTGTTGCACAAATTCGTTAGCTAGGTCATCCCAACTAATCCATTTGTCAATGTCTTGGTCAACAAACCATTCTGAAGCTAGACCTGAAAGACTCTCACCGAAATATGCCATGAGTAATTCTTCCTTCCCTCCAGCGCCACTTAGCTTGTTGCAATAGCGTCTCAAATGTGCTACAGGATCGCCATGTCCATCATACTTCTCAAACTTCGGCATTTTAAAACCAAGAGGAAGATGTACACCATGAAACATGCACAGATCTTTATATGAGACACTTTTGTACCCCCCAAGTCCTTGCAAGTTTTTCATAGTCAGTTCAAACCTTCTCAATTTTTTGGCTATTTCCTCTTGTTCTTCTGTCATAATAGGCTTCTCAGTATTAGGAGGAAATTCAGGCGGTTGAGGGCAATCGTAAGGACCAGTCGACTTAAATGTAGGCTCGAGAGCATAATGTTGATCACTAAAAATATTCAATGCAGGCTCTCTTGTAGAGTAGGGAGGCACAACTTGTGGATGAACATCAAAAGTAGGAGGTGGGGTGGCGCCGCAAAAGCATGAACAACAGCTGGAACCGAGTATGTGGTAGTCTTGGATTGGGGAGTGAGGAAATGAACATTGGAAGTGGTTGGATATTGTTGCCCCGGAGTCGATCCTGATGCATGTTGTGTCATATCAACAAAAATGGGAAATTGTGCATGTGACACGGGAGGCAAGCTAGAAAGATATTCCAGATTATCCGTGGGAACTGGAGGAGGAGGCAACCCATTAGCCCAAGCTCGATGCATTTCTATTATTTGCCGCCTTAATTTCCGAATCTCTTCATTATCTCCTACATTCTCATTCCCCGAACTCCCTATCTGATTAGTGACAACTAACTCAATATCCTTATTGGCCATAACTTTCTCTGTGACTTGGAGCAATATGGAGGACCAGCCAAAATGCCACCAACCAACCACCTTAAACTAGCTGGACAAGAGATAGCAAATGGTTAGAGTTCAACAGTTTTTCAAAACCTCTTTTTTTCTTGAAAAGATCACTGAACCCAAGAAGGGCGCCTACGTATCTCACCCCCAAAAGGGGAGAATCAGGTATGCGTAGTTCGTGAAGTTTTGTCAAAATGGCCAATTAAAATCTTTTTTTTTTCTTTTTCTTGAAACTTTAAAAAGAAAAGAAAATAACAAATTATCAAAAGAATTGACGAAAATCTTTTTTGCATTTTTTTAGGTTTAAACTCCCTATACAAAAATGAAATCTATGATTACCAAAGAAGAATCTTTTTGGGTTTTCGATTTAGAATTTCATAGGAAAATGATACTTGAAACTATTAAAGAAAAATCTTTTTATAGTTTTCTTTTAGAGATGTATATGAAACACCTACTCTAAGTGAAGAGTGAAGAAAATCTTTTTGAATTTTTCAGATTCCTGTACAACATGAAATCTATGGTTACCGAAGAAAATATTTTTGGATTTTCGATTTTAAATTTCATACGAAAATGAAACTTGAACCTATTAAAGGAAAATATATTTTTTTGCTTTCTTTTAAAGATGTACATGAGACACCTACTCTAAATGAAGAGTGAAGAAAATCTTTTTTGAATTTTTGAAATAAGATCCCCAAACCTAAAATAGGTTGCCTACGTATCTCACTCCCGAGAGAGGAGAATCAGGGGTGCGTAGTTCGTCCGGATTGGACAATTAATGATTAAATAACGGATTGCACCCTGACTTAAGACACGACCAAAGACATACGATGAACAACATAACAAAATCTTTTTTTTTTTTTCGAGTTTTCAATTTGACACTCCACATAAAAAATGACACCAATAGCTATGAAAGAATTTTTTATTTTATTTTTGGTATTTTCGTTATATGAAATGTACAAAACTTCTACCATCTTTTTTTGCATTTTTATTTTTTATAAAAAGCTCCTAAAAAATCTTTTTGGAGTTTTCGAATTGTGAATGTTTGTTAAAGAAAACAAAAGGAAAATTTTTTTGATGTTTTTTTTTTTTTTTGAAAAATGAGTGCAAAAAGTAAAAAAAAAACTTTTTTGAATTGTGGAATAGTGGAAAACAAAAGTCATAAAGAACCTAAAAACTACGAAACTCTTTTTGATTCACCTTTTTATTTCCTTCTTTTTATCAACACTTTCTTGTCTACACACTTTACTTCTAACACATATTTTTCCCAAATCGATCCGTCAAATGACCACATTACCCTCAGAGATGCAACATTTAGCATGTAGGGATGCTTTAGAGGTGAGTTTCCTACAAAGGGTCGTGTGGGTCCCTCTAGGTCTCAATATGATGCATATAAGAATGACCTAAAGGCTGACCTACGTTGTGGTTTACTAACAAGGTCGTTCGGGGGAGCATATGGTCGATAGTGGCTGCTTTGCTTTCCACCTACTCCATACATCCAACGGCTCCCCCCCCTAAAATAAAGGTGACTCAACTAGAGTTCGTGCGCACGACGTGCGCTCCGAGACTTGTTTCAGAAAGAATTGACTCGGGTTATGCAAATGATGTCAGATATAAAGCGGTAACACATAAACAAGAACTGTAAACAAAGAGCACAGAAACGCACATTAGTGATAACAATAACACAAACAATAATCACACACAATGTTCATACACCCATAATGCCAAACAAAGTCGATACGACTCCAAAAAATAAAGATCGAATTCTTAAAAATTCCCCAGCAGAGTCGCCAGAGCTATCACACCCCTTTTTTTAACTCCGAAAGATTAATTTTAAGTTTCGAAAGGGTTTTATTATTAAAGTGACAAAAGATTGAAAATTTATTTCGAAAAAGGATTATTTACATTAAACTCAGAGTCGCCACTTGGCATAGATCGGGTGTGCCAAGTCACCTTTGGAAATCCCTTTTCAAAATATTTTAACTATTAAAACTGGTTTGCGAACAGAGATTCCGGCTAAGGAATTTTGTTGACCGAGGGGAAGGTGTTAGGCACCCCTCGATCCCGTGGTTTGACCACGGTCGCTTGGTAGAGTGTATTGGCTAACTTTGACATTATAAGTGTATAAACCACACAAAACACATAAAACAATCAATCAAACGCACAAAACAAAACAAATCCAAAATATAGTGTCCAGTCCAATTATACAGTCCCGAAATAGAAAAATACGAAAATGTAAATCCTATTCTAAACTAATCCTAGACTGAGCTCCAATGCCTCACCCGATGCCTCGGGCCTTCGTCTCGAACGTCCTCCGTATACAAGACACCTCGGGGCATTCCCCGGTAAATAAATATACACAGATACTTCGGGGCATTCCTCGGCCAAATAATACAATTGATCCAAAAGTGATGAAACAAAACCGTTCAACACACATTTCAAGCATTCACCAATTCAACGTTCTTAAATTTGCCTGCCCCTATCATTTTCCTAACAATTATAGACTTAAAACATCAGACTGCCAAATTTAAATAAAATCGATGCTTATCCTGAATCAAGCGATTATCAATGAATCAACATAAACTAATATTCACCAATTTTATCAAGTTTTCAATTCTCAATCCCATCCCAATCTAAAATTGATTAAACTAATTCGATACGCATTCCACCAATTAAGTTTCGCATTCAAATCCAACATCAACCAACACATATCAAAGATTCAAACACATCCAACAACAAATCATTCACATTAACGTAAAATTAGAGTGAGAGAATATAGAATTGGACCTCAATGTCGCTTTCAAAATCGATGTATTATTTCGATTAAACCGATAGAATTTGGGTCCTCCTCATCCGAAACCTTGATTTGAACCTCAACAGCGGACCAACTCCAACTCGATCAAGACTTTGCGAAGAACAAATAAACCCGAAATTGAAATCGAAGTTTTTAAATGGATAACCAAACACCCTATATGACGGTTTCCGAGGAGATTCAACCAAATTCGGCCCTAAACGATCGATTCAGATGAGCTGATGGCCGGAAATAATGTTTCCAGTGGGATTTGAACTAGAACGAGGTCGGGAGTAACCGTTTTTGACGTGGATTTGGATAGAATGAGGCTGGACGTCCTATTTTTGCTACATCGGAGCTCCGGCGAACTCAACAGCAACAACTATTAGGAGAAAATCGACGGCTGTAGTGTTTTCCGGCGAGAAATGGGTCGAGTTCGATCGTTTGGGGGTTCGTCCGATCACTGTTGTAGCATCACCGGAGCTCCGGCGAGCTTAACAGTGGCGATGTTATTTTCCTCCTCCCTGAATCCTCTGTCTTCGGTCGGTTTCAGCTCACCATCGCCTTTCTCCGTCTCTCTCCGATCTCACATGTCCGGTGTATGTAGAAGAGTTCTAGGGGGTGGTTTGCAGTTGATGTTGTTGATGTATTGCTGGTGGTGGTTAGGCGGTGTAAGTATGGTTGTGCAGATCAGGACATAAAAAAAATGGTGGTCGAGGTGTGTGGAGTGTTTCTGTGAGGTTTTTGTGAGGATGTGAGGTTTTTGTGAGGATGGATCTTTTGTATGTTTTCCCTGAATGGAGAAGAAAAGAGGATCCCTGATGAAGCTCGTTAATTCTTCTTTTTATTCTTTTTTCAGTGAGTGAGAATTGTGTGGTAGGGTAGGTGGGGTAGTGAGGTGGGGGTAGGGGTAGGGTATGATGTGGTTTATTTTGATTGGGTAGGTTGTTAGGATAAGATAAAATTAGCTAGAGGATTGTTATTTTTGTCATTTTGTGGAGGGATTATCACACGGGTTGGGGGTACACGGTAGGATAAGGTAAAAATGGGTAAAAATGATATCGGGGAGGGACGAAATTAGGTGTCTACAATTATATTTCCGCATTTTCTTTTATGATATGAATGTTGTGCATGATTACTAGATCAGATAGAGTAGGACGTCCGAGCCTTCATGGTTCGGGATGTCTATCATGGTCAGGCCCTAGTTCGGGTCGTGACAGTTTATTTACTTATGGCTGTTTTTTTACTTTGTTTTATAAAATTAGTTAGCATTTTGTAATGAGAAATACGCAGGTTATTATAACTTGTAACAAGTAAAGTTTGACAAGATGAACTTTGTGGATAAGTTTGCTTTGACATTTGTAACTTTAGTAAATTTATAAACCACAAAAGGAAGAAATAAAAATAATCTGCCGATCGATCGTAACATGTGAAATAATACCACTATATTACAAGTCTACAATGACTTGTGTGTCTGTCTATATCGCGAGAGCGTTATTTGACTAACTGATAACGGAGTTCAAAATTCTAACAAGACTCATAGAAAGTTTTATTTTTTTTATAAATGACGTTCAACAATAGGTTATATAGTATAAATATGAAAATTTTCTTTTGTGTACATATACAGTATAATTTCCCCCTTCATCATCGTCTTTAGAATTTGTACTTTATCGTGTTATATTCCGTGACCTGATAATTAAGATGAATCATTAATTAAATAAGGACCGACGACATGCATGATCTATGAAATTGAAAATGTGATGGGATAATATCAAAGAAGAAACAAAGTAAAAAATTTAATTAATTTGCTTTGCTTGTGGATAACACACTTGTATAATTATATATAATATAAAAAGTAAAAACAAGACAAGACGTATGATATGTATCGTTGTAGTTAATCGAGTAGAGGCCAATTCAAATTTATTTGTCTACAGAGAACTAAACTTAAGCAATACGTGATTACTTCTTTTAGTAAAGGCGTTGTAATACCCAAATAATTAATTATGTCAACATGCATGCATGGGCCCCTAGCTATATACCTAGTTGCATTATATAATAGTGTATTCCTTTTAATTAGTATGAGATTGGAGTTTAACTAGATAGTATACATTCACTATCTTAAAAATACGATCAAGTTATTAGAAATTTGTAGTAAACTATAAGGAACAGTTTTATAGCAAATTATAATGAATTGATAATTACCAGCAAAACATGGTAAATGGCATGTAATTACATTAATATAGTATGTAAATCTTTTACATTGTTTGTGTGTATAATTTAAATTCTTAGTGAAATAGTACTATTTGAATATCTTAAGGTTAAAGCATTTTCAAGGGAGATGTATAGAAGTAGCTTTAAAACGCTAAACTTCTTTTCACTTTCCACATTCAATTCCTAATTTTACGATGCAAAATACTCATCATTTTCACCTATAAATTAAGTATCCAACATATCCAAGTATCCAACACATCCAATTCCTTCTTATCACCTCTTCAAGAAAAATATTTGTAAAAACAACCATGGCACTATCAAAACCTTGTTTTTTTGACTCTTCTAATTTGTTTCATAATCTTGGCCCTAGTTTATCCTTCACATGCCCAAAACTCCCAAACAGACTACCTCAACATTCATAATTCAGCTCGATCTGAAGTTGGTGTTAGTGCAATAACATGGAACACCACTCTTGAAACTTCTGCACAAAATTATACCAATCAAAGGATTGGTGATTGCAATCTAGTCCACTCTAACGGCCCTTATGGCGAAAATATTGCTAAGGGAAGTGGTTCTTTCACCGGTGCTGCTGCTGTTAACTTGTGGGTGAATGAGAAGCAATACTACGACTACGCTAGTAACACTTGTGCTACTGGACAACAATGTGGGCATTATACTCAGGTGATCTGGCGCAATTCGATTCGAGTTGGTTGTGCTAGGGTTTAGTGTACCAATGGCTGGTGGTTCGTTATTTGCAGCTACGATCCTCGGGTGTCAAACGGGCCGACCCGACCCGACCCGGCCCAATTATCTAACCCGGCCCGGTAAGCCCTAGGGCTTTAGGGTTCCAGGTCTTGGGCCGGTTATTTTGTTAAAATGGGCCCGGTTAACCCGGCCCGGACCAGGCCCGGTCCAGGCCCGCCGGTTAACCGGCCCGGAAAATAAAAAAAAAATTAAAAAAAATTGGATTTTGGGCCAAACTAGCCGTTGGCCCAACGGCTATATAGCCGTTTTTGGGTCCAAGCGGCTAGTTTGGGCCCATTTAGTAAAAAAAAAAAAAAAAAACTTTAAAAAATATTTTTTAATCCCCAAAAAAAATCTATAAATACCCTACAACTTCAAATCATTTTTCACACAATTTTTCACTCTCTCAAATCTCATTCTCTCTCAAATCTCAATTCTCAATTCTCAAATATTCAATATATTTAATTTCTTAAAGTGTTCACTTTAATTTTTTAATTTTTCGTTTACAAAGTACGAGCGAAAGTTTCTAAAGTCGCAATCTTCGGATACTTCCAAAATTTGGTATTGTCGTTCCATCTCTTACGTTTAATTTTTATTTATTGTATTAATTGTTTAATATTTAATTTTATTATATTTGTGTATTTTGAATATTTTTAGTTTAATTTAATTTATATTATGGATAAATTAAAAAACTCGCTACTAAAGGTGTTAAATTTTTTTGTCCCGGAAGCGGTAGTGGTAGTAAAAAGCGAATTACTAGCGGTAGAGGTAGTTCAAGTAGTAGATATACCCGTGTGCCTTCGCCTCCGGTACCGCTTGGTACAACTTTTGAGAAAGAAATAGATGTAGGTGCTCACGATATGGATTATGTAGAAACTCAGGAAAATTACGGTATAGAAGAAGAAAATGAAGTAGATGCGGTTAATTTAGATGAAGATAATGAAAATATTGCTGAAACACCCGCAGTAGGAGATGCTAACGTTAGATCTGAATCAGTTAATCTCCCTTCCCGTCCTCCCAGTGCCCCAAAACCTCGTAAAAAAACTAGTATTGCATGGAAATTTTTTGAACGTATATCAGATATTGAGGTGCAGTGCAATATTTGTCAACAAATATATAAGCATAGAAGTGGAGGCAAGCAAGGGGGTACGGGTACGTTAATGAGACATATAGCTGAAGATCACAAAAGAGAGTTAAATATTGCAAAAGGTGGTGGGGATGTTGGTGGGTCAAGGCAAACTAGAATGGACCCAGCAACCGGTCAAGTAGCGAAAAAGTATAATAAATTAAGGGACAGGGAAGAAATAGCTAAAATGGTAGCTGTGGGTTGTTTGCCTTTTAGTTTTCCTTCTTCTGATGCCTTTATTCGTTATATACAAGCAATTTATAATCCTATGTTTAATGGTATTCCTAGAACTACTTGTCGGTCTGATATTTTTAGACTCCATTCACAATATAGTTTTTATTTATCAACATTGTTAAAAAATATTCAATGTAGATTGTCCCTAACTTCTGATCTTGGTCGTGCTGTAAATAAAAATGATTATTTAACCGTTACTTGTCATTGGATGGATAGTAATTTCGTGATGAAAAAACGTATTCTTGCTTTTTTATATGATAAAGATCGTAAACATACTGAACAATTTATTGCTGATTCTATTGTTAAAATTGCCGGATATTATGGTATAGAAAATAAAATTTTATGTATTGCTTTTGATAATGCTTCTAACAACAAGATTGCTATAACAAAAATAAAATCTACGCTATCTCCGCCCTTGCCTGAAATTTTTCATATTAAGTGTGCATGTCATATATATAATTTAATTGTAAAAGATGGTCTTGAGTTTTTTGAGTTTTATATTGAAAAAATTCGTCTTGCCGTTGGTTTTATTCAAGAAAATAATCGTAGATCGAGAATTAGAGAATTTAAAGTTAAATGTCAAGAAAATGGACTTACACCGATTTTGATGCCTGAGGAAATTGATACTAGATGGAATTCTACGTATGAATTTTTAAAAACTTGTTATAAATATAGAATTCCTATTACACTAGCTTTTAACCAACATTGCGGTTCATTTGCTGATTCTGCTGATTGCATGCTACATAATTCTGATTGGGTTGTAATTAATGATCTTGTTAAGTTTTTAGAAAAAATTTATGTAGCTACGGTTGAATTTTTCGGTGCTTACTATCCTACTGTTTGTAATATTTTGGCATATATAGCCGATATTTCTGGTTTGCTCCAACAATATAAAAATAAAGAAGGTTATAAAGAAGCTGTTGGCGCCATGTTTACGAAATTTAAAAAATATTTTTTCCCGATTTCCCCTATTTACTTGGTTGGTGCTATGCTAAATCCGTGCATGAAATATAATCATATGTGTCACTTTAGTACTCTTATTTATACTAACTTAGAAATAAATACTAACCATGATTCTGAACAAGTACAACCTGATTTGTGGACGGCTACGGCTGATGCAAAGGATTACATAGAAAAATTATATAATCACTATGCTGATTTATTTGATTCAGCCGTACCTACAAATATCACTCCAACTGTCGCTCCTCATCCTCTCGAGGAGCCATCATCTTCTAAAAGGCCGGCACATAGTGGTTTTTCTGATTAGTTTTATGATTTAAATTGTTGGAACAGTGTTGATGAGAGAACTTACACATCAACTTATCGGGAAGAGCTGAAATATTATCTTCGGACGACACCAGAGGATCGTAGACGACAGATCAACACGTTGGATTGGTGGAGGAATAATGAATTACAATATCCCGTGCTTTCAAGATTAGCTAGAGATATCTTGAATGTTCCAATGTCAACCGTTGCATCAGAGAGCGCCTTCAGTCAGGGACGACAACAGCTTGGAGACAACCGACACTCATTGGGAAGCAATGCAATGAATGTTCTAGTTTGCCTCAGAGATTGGATTAGAGCGGAAAGAAGAAACCAAGGAGTGGAACCGGAGCCGAGCGACGAGCTGAAACTTGAAGAAATTATGACTTCACGGGAGAACTCAGCAGAATCAAGTCCAATGCATGGTTTTGCCCCCGTTGACTTCGACTATCCTATGCAAGTTCCCATTAATATTAACATGAATGAGTTGGAAAAAATGATGCATAATTTATAGATTTTTCATTCATGTAAATTATCAATTTTGGATCATTTTGCAATCAATAAAATTCCCCAAATTCATTCAGTCCTTAGTCGTTTTTTTTTTTTTTTATTTAACGATTTAAAATTTAAAATTGAATTTCTAGTTTTCTAATTTAAATTAAAAACTTACTTTTAATATATTATTAATTTACTACCAAATATTATTAATTTATTATATTAAGTAGCATATGTTTTGTATATTTGTGCATATATCTTCTATAGAAGTGTATATTTAACGTATACATGTGTATATGTTTTATAAATTAGTATATAAGTATATCTATACATATTGTAATGTATATATAATGTAGTATATTTTATAAGTAGTAGTATATATACATTGAATGGTGCGTATACACGTGTATATATCTTCTATAGAAGTGTATATTTAATGTATACATGTGTATATGTTTTATAAATTAGTATATAACTATACAAATATATATTGTAATGTATATACATTATAGTATATTTCATTTAAAGTATTACTTATACATAGAATAGAGTGAATGGATCTTCTATAGACGTGTATATTTAACGTATATATGTGTATATATTTTATAAATTAGTATATAACTATACAAATATATATTGTAATGTATATATATTGTATATATCTCATTTAAAGTATTACATATACATAGAATAGAGTGTATATATGTGAATAGATCTTCTATAGATGTGTATATTTAACGTATACATTACTTTATGTTTTATAAATTAGTATATATATTGTAGTATATACTTTTTTTAAAGTAGTACATATATATTGAATGGTGCGTATATATGTGTATATATCTTCTATAGACGTATATCTTTAAAGTATACAAGTGTATATGTTTTATAAATTAGTATGTAACTATATATATATACATATTGTTGTATATATATATATATGTATATCACAATATTGTAGTATATATTTTATTTAAAGTAGTACATATATATTGAATGGTGCATATATATGTGTATATATCTTCTAAAGTAGTATATATTTAACGTATACATGTGTATATGTTTTATAAATTAGTATATATATATATATATATTGTAGTATATATATATATATATTATACTATTATAGCATATGTTTTATTTAAAGTAGTACGTATAGTCATATATAATTATATATTAAATGGTACGTATATATGTGTAATTGTTTATACTTTATATATTTTTTTAATAATATATATTGTATATTGGAGTGTATATAGTGTATATTGGATTTTTTATTTATTTTTTAAACGGGTTTGACCGGTTTTTAACCGGGTTTGACCGGGTTTTGATGGGTTTGACCGGATTGGGTTAAGTGGGCCGGGTTCGGGTGGGTTTTATTTTTTTTACTATTTGACCCGTCCCGTCCCATCCCGGTTAACGCCAAACCCGGCCCGTAATCGGCCCGGAACCCGGGTAAAATGGGAGGGCCGGTTCCGGGTTGGCCCGGCCCGGCCCGTTTGACACTCTTATCCTCGAGGCAATTACATTGGTCAACGCCCTTACTTGTTATTTTTGATACATCGGAGCTCCGGCGAACTCAACAGCAACAACCATTAGGAGAAAATCGACGGCTGTAGTGTTTTCCGGCGAGAAATGGGTCGAGTTCGATCGTTTGGGGGTTCGTCCGATCACTGTTGTAGCATCACCGGAGCTCCGGCGAGCTTAACAGTGGCGATGTTATTTTCCTCCTCCCTGAATCCTCTGTCTTCGGTCGGTTTCAGCTCACCATCGCCTTTCTCCGTCTCTCCGATCTCACATGTCCGGTGTATGTAGAAGAGTTCTAGGGGGTGGTTTGCAGTTGATGTTGTTGATGTATTGCTGGTGGTGGTTAGGCGGTGTAAGTATGGTTGTGCAGATCAGGCCATAAAAAAAATGGTGGTCGAGGTGTGTGGAGTGTTTCTGTGAGGTTTTTGTGAGGATGTGAGGTTTTTGTGAGGATGGATCTTTTGTATGTTTGCCCTGAATGGAGAAGAAAAGAGGAGCCCTGATGAAGCTCGTTAATTCTTCTTTTTATTCTTTTTTCAGTGAGTGAGAATTGTGTGGTAGGGTAGGTGGGGTAGTGAGGTGGGGTAGGGGTAGGGTATGATGTGGTTTATTTTGATTGGGTAGGTTGTTAGGATAAGATAAAATTAGCTAGAGGATTGTTATTTTTGTCATTTTGTGGAGGGATTATCACACGGGTTGAGGGTACACGGTAGGATAAGGTAAAAATGGGTAAAAATGATATCGGGGAGGGACGAAATTAGGTGTCTACAATTATATTTCCGCATTTTCTTTTATGATATGAATGTTGTGCATGATTACTAGATCAGATAGAGTAGGACGTCCGAGCCTTCATGGTTCGGGATGTCTATCATGGCCTGGCCCTAGTTCGGGTCGTGACAGTTTATTTACTTATGGCTGTTTTTTTACTTTGTTTTATAAAATTAGTTAGCATTTTGTAATGAGAAATACGCAGGTTATTATAACTTGTAACAAGTAAAGTTTGACAAGATGAACTTTGTGGATAAGTTTGCTTTGACATTTGTAACTTTAGTAAATTTATAAACCACAAAAGGAAGAAATAAAAATAATCTGCCGATCGATCGTAACATGTGAAATAATACCACTATATTACAAGTCTACAATGACTTGTGTGTCTGTCTATATCGCGAGAGCGTTATTTGACTAACTGATAACGGAGTTCAAAATTCTAACAAGACTCATATAAAGTTTTTTTTTTTTTTATAAATGACGTTCAACAATAGGTTATATAGTATAAATATGAAAATTTTCTTTTGTGTACATATACAGTATAATTTCCCCCTTCATCATCGTCTTTAGAATTTGTACTTTATCGTGTTATATTCCGTGACCTGATAATTAAGATGAATCATTAATTAAATAAGGACCGACGACATGCATGATCTATGAAATTGAAAATGTGATGGGATAATATCAAAGAAGAAACAAAGTAAAAATTTTAATTAATTTGCTTTGCTTGTGGATAACACACTTGTATAATTATATATAATATAAAAAGTAAAAACAAGACAAGACGTATGATATGTATCGTTGTAGTTAATAGGTCAATTCAAATTTATTTGTCTACAGAGAACTAAACTTAAGCAATACGTGATTACTTCTTTTAGTAAAGGCGTTGTAATATCCAAATAATTAATTATCTCAACATGCATGCATGGCCCCTAGCTATATACCTAGTTGCATTATATAATATTGTATTCCTTTTAATTAGTATGAGATTAGAGTTTAACTAGATAGTATACATTCACTATCTTAAAAATACGATCAAGTTATTAGAAATTTGTAGTAAACTATAAGGAACAGTTTTATAGCAAATTATAATGAATTGATAATTACCAGCAAAACATGGTAAATGGCATGTAATTACATTAATATAGTATGTAAATCTTTTACATTGTTTGTTTGTGTGTATAATTTAAATTCTTAGTGAAATAGTACTATTTGAATATCTTAAGGTTAAAGCATTTTCAAGGGAGATGTATAGAAGTAGCTTTAAAACGCTAAACTTCTTTTCACTTTCCACATTCAATTCCTAATTTTACGATGCAAAATACTCATCATTTTCACCTATAAATTAAGTATCCAACATATCCAAGTATCCAACACATCCAATTCCTTCTTATCACCTCTTCAAGAAAAATATTTGTAAAAACAACCATGGCACTATCAAAACCTTGTTTTTTTGACTCTTCTAATTTGTTTCATAATCTTGGCCCTAGTTTATCCTTCACATGCCCAAAACTCCCAAACAGACTACCTCAACATTCATAATTCAGCTCGATCTGAAGTTGGTGTTAGTGCAATAACATGGAACACCACTCTTGAAACTTCTGCACAAAATTATGCCAATCAAAGGATTGGTGATTGCAATCTAGTCCACTCTAACGGCCCTTATGGCGAAAATATTGCTAAGGGAAGTGGTTCTTTCACCGGTGCTGCTGCTGTTAACTTGTGGGTGAATGAGAAGCAATACTACGACTACGCTAGTAACACTTGTGCTACTGGACAACAATGTGGGCATTATACTCAGGTGATCTGGCGCAATTCGATTCGAGTTGGTTGTGCTAGGGTTCAGTGTACCAATGGCTGGTGGTTCGTTATTTGCAGCTATGATCCTCGAGGCAATTACATTGGTCAACGCCCTTACTAGTTATTTTGACTAAGGAGTTTTATAGTCAAATAAGAAAATTATACATGAATAAGCTACGTACCTTATAGAGATTTTTGTGATCTCTATACTTACGTAGCATTTTATAGCTTCGTTGGACCAATAAATTACAAGAATTTTTTTCTTGTACCTATTGTTTGAGTCTCTTTGTTTTATGTATGACATATTTGGTCATCCCGTTAAAGGATGACCAGTGACATCAGAAACTTTTTGAGTTTAATTTTTATATATATTGATGCAAGAAATTTTTAACCATCAAGTTATTTCTATATGTTATAATAGGTTATAGAATTTTTATGATTGTAAATTTCATATTTTCAAGAAAAACTTTTATGTGAACATCCTTTTAAAAATCTGGTAGTGTAAACTAATAATCTATATAATAAAGGTAAAAAGTAAAGCAAATTTTAGCTCAATTTTCCATTGAATTCATAAATGTCAACTTATTAAAAAATGTTTCCTTCAAGCCAGCAAAAACATTCTTGAAATCACATATAAAGAAGAAGAAGAAGAAAAGGAAAGTGTAAATTGTACGAAATTAGGAAAAGGTGTACTATCCCCTTATCTCAACATTCTTCCACCCTATAAATAAATAAAAGTATAAATGCATACTCAAAAGTAAATTCAACACTTTGCTTCATAGGATAAAGATACTTTGAGTTGATCTAAGGACCATCATAAACTTTTTTTTATTTAAATAAATCTGTGTTATGCAAAGAACAAACATAAGAGTACATAAAGAGAAAAGGAAGGAATCTTTTCGATCTCTCATCCTCCGCTTTGGCAGAGGCATTAAATTTAATCTCATAAAAATATAATTCATCCAACTCGTTCATCTGATACCTGTAATCATTATTGATTAATATTTTGGAAGAGAGCACTCTATGGGGAAATTATTTTGAAACCGTTGATTGTCCATGCAATAATCGTATGTCAAATGATATTTTCTAACCCATTTAAACAACCTTCTTTGAGTCCATGTCAAAGTACTAGAATGCCCCTTATTCCACCAGTTATTTTCACTTTCTGCTCTGCAAAATCTAGCATATCCTTTCCAAATACAGGCATCAATGCTGTAATTTCCTAATGTGGCCACAAAGGGTGCTTGTGACCAATCAATTTTTGTTTTTCCACCATCTGTTGCCC
Organism: Capsicum pubescens; assembly: GCA_030864215.1. Taxonomy (NCBI): domain Eukaryota; kingdom Viridiplantae; phylum Streptophyta; class Magnoliopsida; order Solanales; family Solanaceae; genus Capsicum; species Capsicum pubescens. The sequence goes on along the minus strand of CM061545.1, from coordinate 267,119,967 downwards.
AAGTTTCTCCATTCCATATGCTGATTTTGAGTTCCATTGGCTGCCAACGAGGATATTTAGCACCTTTGTCAGCATGGTTTCTATATGTTCTAATAGGTACCCAATCTACCATGAACCTGCCCAAAGAAACATAGGTTTATATATCACCTTATAACATGTTTTATCATCTAATATTATAATGAAATAAGCTCGGATAGAGTGATATATATTGATAATTCATACAGTCAACTTTAACTAGTCCAAAACTGAAACTTAAGTTATACATGGTTGTGTCATGTGTGTGATGCTAATGAAAACGATATAAAGTGTATGTCTGAGGCCCTGTGGGGCAAATGAAGAGCACCAGTTTGTGTTTAACTGATAAATTTCAAAAACAATTTTGTCAGTATTGTGTCTGACCAATGTTCCAAATGCGCTTATGCGAATTAAAAGACTACTTTAAAGCCTTTTTTTTTGAAGAAGGGGAGGGAGGGATGCAAAATAATTGGAAGAAGAAGAAAAAAGACTTACACAATTTGGTGAGGGTTCCATAGTATAGAATAAGTGTGGAAGTCTTGTGTTGGATCAAACCACAGACTGACTCTCTCTTCTCTATCGTCGGATCCGTCAACATAAACATTCGTTTGAAGAGTAAAAGGCTTATTCCCAGCCACATTCCCCAGAAATTCAAAATCTACCTCGTCATGATTTGGTTGCCCCGAAGCTAACTGCATATATATATATATATATTTAGTTCTTAATTCATTAAAATTAAAAGAAATATTCAAAAATAGTCTTCTTTTTTATAACTTACATAAAATGCCACAACCGTGCCTGCTGAATTTCCTGATATCAACTTAATTTTCATGTCAAATTGACCAAATAAGTACATATCCTTTGAAGCAATCTCTGTACCTGATGAACAAGTTGATCAAAACGAAAAGTATTAAGAAAATATTCATTAAATTAACATTGTGTTCATAGCCAAAAAAAATAAACAGAAAATTTGCATTTCAATTAATTAATTAATTAATTACCGGATTCTTTGTCAAATATCAAGCTTCTTGTACGGCCATCAGCAGAAGTGTTTACATGGTTAGGTGAATAGTTTACGTAGAAATCCTTATTGAAATCTCCTGTAGAAACTATAGAACCTAATATAATATGAGATAAATAATTAAAAATAGTGACAAACAAAATAAGTTTAGAGAAGTTTTTCATGTTTGAGCATATGCGGCAACAGGGATGATTGAGAAAATATATGTAGTTTGTATTGCATGGGAAGGAGAATAACCCATAAGAGTTTGTTTAAGTAAGAATATCTTTAATATGAAGCAAAGGAGTAGTATCAAGTTATATGCTAGTTGTTATTAGAAGCATATTCAATAAAATAAGCTTCTCCATGTCGTGTTACGATTGAAAATGTGTCACTAACTTAGCTATTAGTGTAGACACAGAGTCGCCGCATAATTTTTAATGGAATTAAGAAATCAATTTACAAGAAAGGAAAGTCCGGTGCATTAAAATGTCCGTTTTGAAAAGGGTCTGGGAAAGGGTCCGACCACAAGGGTCTAATTCACCTGTATTTCTGTCAGAGGTTGTTTTCAAGACTTGAATCAGTAATCTCCTGATCACACGCCAACAACTTTACCAGTTACTTCAAGGTTTTTGATTAAGAAGTTAATTTGAAAAGGGTATTAGAAAACCTTAATTTTCAAAAACAAAGAAAAGGGTAATAATTTTGATTATCTCCTGAGGAAGGTGTTAGATATGTCAGGAAATTAACAACTAGGATTGACTGCCGAATTTAAATATTTTGCGACCAAAAGAGTATAAATATTTTGTAAAATGGAATTTGAAAAAAAATAAAATAACACTTAATAATTTCATTAATCCAACCAGTAAATTAATTTTATAATTGTCGACTATGTTGCAACGAAGTGGTTACCTTCTAAAAAAATATTTGTCGTATCATTTAAAATGAAACTCTAAATTAAATACTTTAATCCAGCTTCCAATTAATTAACACATGAATTTATTTTAATAGTAAATTTATGAATTATTTCCAAGCTATTTAAATAAACTTTGGCGTTGGGTCTTATTTAGATAAAATCTGTTTTGGTTTGAAAAAATAGTATAAGATGATATCAATAGGTAGGCCGGGAAATATTTTTTTCTTACCAAAGTTAAAAATATTTTTCAAAACTTATACATTTAACTATGGTGATTATACCTTGTTTATGTAATATCATCTTGACTTTTAAAATTAAATAGGACACATGTCTCTCGTCTAAATATCTACTACACGAATTGAAGAGAAAAGGCAATATAATGGAGAAAAGCTGAATTCGTTATTTTTTATCGACGACAATAAAAATGTAGCATGTATGAATGTATGTATGTGTCAATAAAACGGCTAAAATGTGAGAAGAAATATTGCATGGGTTAAAAGCCTTTGTAAGTTGAATTGAATTTGGATCAAACCACAAGTTGATAGCCTCTTCACCCACGACCCATCACCCCATCCACCAACAAAAACATTTGTTTAATAGGTTTTCAGATACATTCTCCAGAATTTAAAATGCACCTAGTCATGAATTGCTTGATACGAAAACAATTACATTACTAAACCCTGAATGTATCATAAATTTGCCCCAAAAAACATAATTTTATCACCTTAATTAATTAAAATATGTAATTGTTTAAAAAAAGTAATCAATTTATAAAGTGCGCTTGTGATGCACAGAATGCACATAAGGCGCACAAATTGCACGTGGGTGACACATGCAAAATTATAATTTTGGAACGTATATAAAATATCACAACAATGCCTGATGAATTTTGGGATGTTAATTTAATTTTCATATCAAATTATTCAAAAAAGTACTTATCTTTCGAATGCATCACCAAACCTGAACAAGTTAATACCAAAAAAAAAAAACATAAGTAAATGTTAATAAAACATATTTTCGTAGAAAAGGAAAGAAAGAAGCTAAAAATATAAAAAAGTAATTTTCATTTATCGAATTCCTTGTCCAACGTCATACCTTTTATAAGGCCGTCTTTGAATGTATTTACGTGACTATCATTTTATTTCGAAATCTTTATTGAAATCTCACTTAGAAATTTTAGACGCTAATATACTATGAAATTAAAAGAAAAATGCTAAAAACATAAGCTTAGACGTTGTTTTCTCTTTGAAATTTTCAAAAGTGGCTAATAGATTAATCTATTATTATCTGTACAATAATCATATATACCAAATAGTATTTTCTGACCCATTTAAGCCATCTTTTCTAAGTCCATGTCAAGGTATTGAATTGGCCTTTGTTCCACCAATTAGTTTCACTTGTGGTTTGACAAAATCTCAGTGCCTTTCCAAACACAGCATGGTTTATATATGTTCGAATTACACCCTATTAAATGCAATTTGTTTGGATTCAAATCCTTTAATTAAAAAATAAGGAATAGTTATCAATCACCTCCAACATCTCCTATACCAACCTCAATTTTAATGGGATAAAAGAGATGAAGTATATAAATACTCCTTAAGAAAAATATAAATTTATTGGTGTTTATCAAGTCTAAATGATATGAAAAATCATCTGTACAAAACTTCTAATGAACTAAAGTTGAAAAAAAAAAGTGACAATTAATAGTCGATGTGTGTTTTAATAAATGATTAGTAATAGTTAATGTATGAAATTCACATACTTGATAAAAGATCGAATACTTTAGACGTATTTGTCATCCTTGACACTTTTTAAAACATGTCTTCAAATTAGTCTTCGGACTGTCAAGAGTTTGAACAGTCTTGCTATCTTTGAGAAAGTACAGTTATTTCCCATCGGCACTTTTTATACTCTTTTGTTACTCTCTCCATCTCATATTAACTGATCATCTTACTAAAAATAATTGTCTCATATTAGCTGTCCACTTTACTAAGTTAGGAACAGGCTATTTCGAGATTAGTTATCCCGAAATAAGTAGTACAAGCATGTATATGTGATAACTTATTGATGATAGGCGAATTTACAAAATAGTCCTACCCGTCCCTTAGCCTACATTACAACCAGCAAAAGACCTATTTGATCCTAAGCTTAGCATTCTGATATTTAGTGGAGCACTACACTAAGGGCAAGCCTATGGTCATCAGTTGCAGCATATGAATTCTTTGTGAGAGTGAGAGCAAGGATAATTTTATACCCATGTTTCGATAAATTTACTATACTTGTGAGAGATTATGGGTAATATACTGTGAGACACACATGGTTGATGAGTTTTGGTTAGTCGTATATGATTCTTTGTACCTCAACTTGTGAACACGAATTAACCACCATCACGAGTCTATGTTGGAGGCTGAATTGTTTCTACTAATGATCAGAAAACTACTCTTTGTTGATAATTGTTGTGCTTGTCTTGACGAATATTTTGTGTTGTTGCTGTGAAACCCTAAGTAAATGTTGAGAGGGACATGATATTTTGTTCGAGGACGAACAAAGCTTCAAGTGTGGGGTGTTGATGATAGGCGAATTTACACGCCTAAAGTGCTATATTTTACCCATATTTTAGCGATGTTTTGAGGACAAAATATATAATTCATGCACTTTTAGTCCTTTTTCCTGTAAGTGAACTAACGAATATGATTAGCAAGTTTTCAGGTATAAATGATGCAGAATTCAGCATTTCATGGATAACTTGACGCCAAAGAAAGCTTCACGAAAGGAGGAAAGCAAAGCTTGGACGCCAAGGACCAAAAGTGGCGCATGGAAAATCTGTCCCGGACAAAAACAGCAATTCTGAAGACTTTGGGGACTAGCAGTAACTTATTAGGATTAGGATAATGATACCTTAACCTAGTAGGATTGAGTTAAGTAATTCATTAGCTTAGTAGGAATAGGATATGGGTATTATAAATACCCTATTTTGCTAGAGATTTTAATAATTCTCATTCTACTTTTAATTCATTCTTCTATTATTGATTCCTCTACTCTTCCAACCATTCTAATAATTCTACTTTTTATTCTTCTTCTATTCATCTATTCAATTCTTAATTTCCGCAACAAGAGAAACGTTACTTTGCAAAGAAGTCACGCCTAACGCCTACCACACCTTACTACACGAGATCTTTATTGTGGTATAATAATAATGTTTATTGTGATTTCCTTCGCACTCATGGGTAACTAAACTTCTCTGTTGGGGTTATGGAAGCCTTATGAGATACTATCTATTGCTATGAGTTTGTGAATTCGTGACACGTGTGTTGCTTATATCATTATTCTCTTCATCTTAATGCAAATTCTTGTGGCTGCAGACGCATAAAATACGCCAGTATAGCATTAACTTGTTCGAAAGAAAGGTTATATGTCTGGAAAAGAGATAATGTCAAGGTAATAGGGTCCCATCCCCTATTAAAAAATTAGTGTCGTAACTGGATTAACCTCTTGGAGAATTTGTACCGCTAGATACGCTTTAAGCTCGAAAGAGTTAAAGTGAAATAGTCCTTGTTTAGGTCGAAAGACGCTTGGATTTACCATCGAATACAATTCTCTATAAGCACACACATGTCTGAATTTCGCACAACTCATAGCCAATAGAGACGTACAACTCATAAGGTGGACATAACCCCAACTTCTCAATTCTCATTGTTTTACATCCTACTAAACATTCTTTCTTTTTGCTTTGCTATTTTCCGTTTTTACTTTAATAGTTTGGTTACATTACTTGCACAACAAAACTCCCCCCTTTTTACGAGACTTGCACTAAAAGTCTAGTAATCTTTGCTTACTTGTTGACCAAGCTATTCCCTGTGGGATCGATACCCAACCCAGTTGGGTTCTATATTTGACAAACGACCGTTTTACACTCCGACGAGAGCTGTAGATTGAGCGTTATCAAAAATTGGCGCCGTTGCCGGGGACTACAAGTGTCAATTAAGTTCGTAATAATTACTAGACCCTTTGGTCAAAGATTCTCGTACTTTTACTTTTAGTTTTTGTTTTTGTTTACTGCAGGTTTTTATTCAGTGCATGCCCCATACCCGAAGTTCTGGTCAACCGTTATTTCCTATCAATCCTGAACCACAACGTATTCGCAGAATGGAGGCACAACACGCAATTGAAAGGATGGATGCTCAACAGGAACAGGCGAGACTAGATGCGCTAGCCGCCGCTCAAGTGCATCAACAGAATATTGATAACCCAGGGCGAGCAACAAATCCTGACGATGAAGATCTAGGTGATGACGAGCTACTAAACCCTAGGCATGCCGCTGAGATCGCAACACCTGCCAACAGAAGAGATCGTCAAGCTAGGTTTAGGCCTGAACGCCAAGCTATGCAGCCAGCTTTCGACGATGATGATGATGATCTTGATGGAGCCGGAGCCACAGGAGCCATTATTCCTCCACCATTGGCACCCGGAGCCAAGTTCAACATCACGAGCACCATGATTCAGTTATTGCAACTCAAGGGATTATTTGGTGGACTAGCAGGCGATGATCCGAATATGCATCTCATCAACTTTATTTCTACATGCAAGTCGTTTGACAATCCTGGAGTTGGTCAGAATGTAATTCGGTTACGCTTATTTCCATTGTCTCTGTCTGGGGAGGCAACTCTATGGTTGAATGGGCTGACTCCTGATTCTATTACAAATTGGAGGCAATTGAGAGACGCTTTCCTAGAAAGATTCTTTTCGCCATCCAAAAGAGCACAAAAGAGAGATGAAATCAGCAACTTTCGTCAGCTTCCAACTGAAGCCCTTCATGAAACATGGGAGAGGTTCAAGACAAAGCTAATGAGGTGCCCAAACCATCACATGACTAATGTTCACCTAATGGAGATATTTTACAGAGCCTTGAATTCAATAACTAAACCAGTTGTGGATAATGCGGCTGGAGGATCATTTATGGATCTCACATTTGGTCAGGCAAGCAATATGCTAGATCGTATGACGAAGCAAAGTAGAGCTTGGCATACCAGGGATTCTGAGGTAGCAAGCCCTACTTTATCTATAGGCATGACTGCAGACCAAAGGAGAAGAGAAAAAGAACGTGATCAAGATGTGGCGCACATGAAGACACAAGTGGATCTTCTTACAAAGCATCTATTATTAGGGAAGACCGAAAAAGTCAAAGCCATTGCGTCAAAAGGAAGAGACGAATCTGATTCGGAAGAAGAAGCCAACTACTTAAACAATCAGGGGGGTTTCCGAGGTAATACCCAAGGAAACCAAGGTCGGAACTATTATGATAAATATGGAAACAAGGACCAAGGTAGTTGGAAGAACAAAAATGACAAAAGTGGTTTGTATGTTCCCCCTGGAAGACGTGACGCCACCACATCTAGTTCTGGAAGTATGGAAGACATGATGGCTAAACTATTGAAAGGAGTGGAAGCAACTAGCGCGGGAGTAACGGAGGTAATAAATGATTTGTCCGCCATGAATCAATTAGTTGATTCACATTCCACTTCAATCAAGCAAATAGAGCAGCAATTGAGCCAACTTTCAGCAGCACTCAATCAAAAAAAAGTTGGCACTTTACCTAGCGACACTGTGCAAAATCCAAGGAATGATGGATCATGCATGGCTATTACTACTCGAAGTGGTAAGGCGTTGGAAACTTCATCTAAGGGCAAACAAGTGGTCGACGATGTAGCAGACAACGATGATAAGGCTAATGAAGAAAACGCCATGGAAGCTGACCAAGACGTACATGACGTCACCCCTAGTAGGTTGCAGCCTGAAACTACCAAAATTCGGAAGCAAGAGGAGAAGAAAGCTGTGGAGAAAATAATTCCATATCCACCACCACCTTTTCCTCAAAGATTAAAGAAGCACGCAGATGATACAAAATTCGGTAAATTCATGACTATGTTAAAGCAGCTGACATTAATGTTCCGTTGGTGGAGGCACTAGAACAAATGCCTGGGTATGCAAAATTTATGAAGGATCTTTTGACAAAGAAGCGGGCAGCAAGCTATGAGTTGAAAGATACTGTTCATCATTGCGGTGCTATTGCCACCCGATCACTAGTTCAGAAAAAGGCCGACCCCGGTGCTTTCACTATTCCTTGCACAATTGGATCTATGAATTTTGCCAAAGCATTATGTGATTTGGGAGCTAGCATCAATTTGATGCCACTATCCATCTACAGAAAGTTGGGGTTGGGCGACCCTACACCAACCAATATGCGGCTCGTGATGGCGGATAGGTCAGTAAAACGACCTGTGGGTATCTTGAATGATGTGTTGGTGAAGGTTTCTACCTTCATTTTTCCTGCAGACTTTGTGATTTTGGATTGCGAGGTGGATTCTGAAGTACCCATAATCTTGGGACGTCCTTTCCTTGCAACGGGAAGTGTTCTTATTGACATGAGAGCTAATGAGCTTTTATTTCGGTTGAATGACGAAGTGGTCCGCTTTGATATATGCAAAGCAATGAAGCATCCCAACGATATGAATGTGTTCTCTGTAGCTGATGTTCATCATGAGGATAAGAAAGCATTATCTGTAGAGAAACAGCTTACTGTTGAGCCATTGTCTGATGCGCCACTGAATGTTGAGCATGAGGACGATGAAGATTATGAAGAACTTATGGGTGCTCTAACAGAAATAAAGTCCTATTCCCATACTCCTAAGCAACCGGACTGTGATCTTAAGAATCAACCATCACCAACAGCGAAGACTTCTCTTGAAGAGCCACCAATGCTAGAATCGAAAGAGCTCCCCGATTATCTAAGGTATGTGTTCTTGGAAAGTATAAATATACTTCCGGTGAGTGTGGATGATTTAAGTAAACAGCACGTAGAGGCTCTCATCTCTGCTCTGAAGAGATACATGAGAGCTATGGGTTGGACTATTGATGATATAATTGGTATCCCTCCTGGGATAGGCATGCACAAGGGTCATCTCGAAGAAGATTGCATGCCTACAAGTAAGCCTCATTATCGTCTGAATCCATTCAGAAAACGATCCACCATCTATCTCGACGAAGTCTAAGTACTCGAGGTAACTATGTCGTGCCGCGATAATAAATCAAGCGCTAGATGGGAGGCAACCCATCGTTTATCGTTTTTCATTTTTCTTTCGTTCTATTACGTGTTTGCTTTTGATAAATAAAAATCCAAAAATAAGAGTCGTCCACGACCAAAACTAAGGCGCTTGATGGGAGGCAACCCATCGTTCTAATCTTTTTTATTGTTTTTGAGCAAATGTAGGTGCAAGAGGTGTAAAATGAGGAGATTGGTTTCAAATTTCGATTTGGACGTATTGCATGTTAAAGGTGGTAAGTTAGGAATGAAAAAGAAAAAGGCTATGGATTGAGCATTGCTCGTGAAAATATAGGCATCGAACAAGGCTAGGCCTAGGTAAAACTAGGCCACGAACAAGGCAAGGCCTATACTATGGCCTAAGGTCTCGGAATCTAGAGTGCCATAGCATAGGCGCCGCCCATGCCCAAGTATGCCATAGCATAGGCGCCGCCTATGCTAATGCCTTTTGTCTCTGAATCTCATATGCTAAGTGAAAGGCGCCGCCTATGCCTAGGAATTCCATGGCATAGGTGCCGCCTATGCTAAACAATGCTTTGCAAAAGGCGCCGCCTATGCCAAGCATAGGCAAAGCAAAAGGCGTCGCCTATGGTCACTTATTGTCTCCAAATCCGATTTTAAATGGGTCAAAACCCGACCCAACCTTCTCCTATAAATATGAGACTTAGTCTTGAACCAAAAACACATTGGAAACCTAGCTTAAGCGCCGCCTATAGTCCCCAAATCCTCTCAAAAAAATTCCTTTTGCTCTCTTACTTCACAAAAACAGCATCCAAAGTCATCAATCAAGTAAGTGTTTCTTTGTTCTTCATTTATATTCCGTAAGTACTACATTACTACGCCTATTATGAATTGCTAAATCTTGAAGTAGTATTGATGATTTGAAAGTGATTGAATTGTTATGATACAACCAAGTGAGTGAATGAATACGTAAGGATGATCGTAACTTATTTCCAACTTGAATTTGATTGACTGTCTTACTTTTGCGGAATTGATATGGTCACAAAAATTGCATAATATTGTCACTTGAATACTTATATGTTGGAATGACTTGTTCATCGGGATAAGAATTATAGATGCCTACCGACATAGGAGGTTGTGATTATTTCTAGATGTTATACCTTGATTCAATCTCTATGTAGTAGTCTTGATATCTCACACATGCAAGTATTGCCAAGATTACAAGAAGTATGACTGCACTGATTTTATTGTTGGAATAGAGCACCTAAAACGTATGTCGATGAAGTCTGAGTAATCGACCACTTTCACTTCACTAGTCTGTACCAACAAACTAAGTGTGGGGTGGTGCCACTACTGCTTGTTTATAGATTGTATCCATCAAGATGATGCTAACATGAACATTGTTTTAAGTGTCAGGTACAATGGCACCCAAAGCAAGACAAGGCAAAGATAAGGCTACCACTTCACAAAAAGGCAAGAAAAGAGGCCGAAAAGAGCAAGGAGAACCCTCCTCGCTGCAAATACCTCGACTCACTCTTGGAATTAAGTGGGATACTTATGAGGAACTTCTAAGGATGATGACTCTGATGATGATTCCGACGAAAGGGGTATGAACCCAGACATAGAGGATGAGTCCGACTAACCAGGTTCTTCTTATTTATTTTCCACTGAGGACAGTGTGTCCCGTCTAAGTGTGGGGTGCTGGTATTTGCATGCTATACTTCTCTATCCACATTTGCATTTATTTATGTTTGTTTGTTTTGTTAGTAGTTAATTGTTTTTTTTAGTAGTTAAATTTTTTTTTTAACTTAGCTTCGCATGAAATTATTCTAATAGGCAGCATGAGATTATGACAAAAGTTTTTGCTAAAATCATGACTATTGAGACGTTTAGGCTCTAATTGTGACTCACTATGTGATATTGTTTGGTTTAATTCCTTCATCTGTTGGGTCAAGAGTCTATACTACTCCCAATAAAGTCGACCATGTGCCTTATGTGTGTAAGATAATAGTATATTTTGTGCTTGTGGCTGATGCTAGAACTTGCCTGGTATGTATGTAAAGCGAAAATAAAGAGTGCAAGTCTAGGAGATGATTTAGGCATTTCTTTGGCAACCTATGATTATTTACCTTCTTTTTACCTACCCATGGACATTATCCTAGTCAACCCTTTTTGAGCCTTTAGCCTATTTTCTTTGACAACCTCATATGAAAGCCTAATCCATTTTTTTCAAGACCATAATTTGATCCAAATTCCTAAGTGCTTTAAAGTGTAAAGTCATGTGACAAAATAAGAGGAGATTGGGTGAATATGATGCTTTAGAATGTATGGGTGCTTGAATTCATTATGAAAAAGAAGTGTTATCATAAGAGGTATGTTATGAAAAGAAAAAAGAAAGGAAAACTAAAAAGTTGGTTATGTTTAAAATTGAAAAACAAAAGAGGAGAAAAAGGGTGGTAGATTAAAAGAAAGTAGAGAGGTTGTTTGAAAGAAAAGTGTTAATGATATAATGTGATGTATTAAAGCGCTTAGGAACATAGTCACTATTTCTGGCCAAAATAGTCCTACCCGTCCCTTAGCCTACATTACAACCAACAAAAGACCTATTTGATCCTAAGCTTAGCATTCTGATATTTAGTGGAGCACTACACTAAGGGCAAGCATATGGTCATCAGTTGCAGCATATGAATTCTTTGTGAGAGTGAGAGCAAGGATAATTTTATACCCATGTTTCGATAAATATACTATACTTGTGAGAGATTATGGGTAATATACTGTGAGACACACATGGTTGATGAGTTTTGGTTAGTCGTATATGATTCTTTGTACCTCAACTTGTGAACACGAATTAACCACCATCACGAGTCTATGTTGGAGGCTGAATTGTTTCTACTAATGATCAGAAAACTACTCTTTGTTGATAATTGTTGTGCTTGTCTTGACGAATATTTTGTGTTGTTGCTGTGAAACCCTAAGTAAATGTTGAGAGGGACATGATATTTTGTTCGAGGACGAACAAAGCTTCAAGTGTGGGGTGTTGATGATAGGCAAATTTACACGCCTAAAGTGCTATATTTTACCCATATTTTAGCGATGTTTTGAGGACAAAACATATAATTCATGCACTTTTAGTCCTTTTTCCTGTAAGTGAGCTAACGAATATAATTAGCAAGTTTTCAGGTATAAATGATGCAGAATTCAGCATTTTATGGATAACTTGACGCCAAAGAAAGCTTCACGAAAGGAGAAAAGCAAAGCTTGGACGCCAAGGACCAAAAGTGGCGCATGAAAAATCTGTCCCGGACAAAAACAGCAATTCTGAAGACTTGGGGGACTAGCAGTAACTTATTAGGATTAGGATAATGATACCTTAACCTAGTAGGATTGGGTTAAGTAATTCATTAGCTTAGTAGGAATAGGATATGGGTATTATAAATACCCTATTTTGCTAGAGATTTTAATAATTCTCATTCTACTTTTAATTCATTCTTCTATTATTGATTCCTCTACTCTTCCAACCATTCTAATAATTCTACTTTTTATTCTTCTTCTATTCATCTATTCAATTCTTAATTTCCGCAACAAGAGAAACGTTACTTTGCAAAGAAGTCACGCCTAACGCCTACCACACCTTACTACACGAGATCTTTATTGTGGTATAATAATAATGTTTATTGTGATTTCCTTCGCACTCATGGGTAACTAAACTTCTCTGTTGGGGTTATGGAAGCCTTATGAGATACTATCTATTGCTATGAGTTTGTGAATTCGTGACACGTGTGTTGCTTATATCATTATTCTCTTCATCTTAATGCAAATTCTTGTGGCTGCAGATGCATAAAATACGCCAGTATAGCATTAACTTGTTCGAAAGAAAGGTTATATGTCTGGAAAAGAGATAATGTCAAGGTAATAGGGTCCCATCCCCTATTAAAAAGTTAGTGCCGTAACTGGATTAACCTCTTGGAGAATTTGTACCGCTAGATACGCTTTAAGCTCGAAAGAGTTAAAGTGAAATAGTCCTTGTTTAGGTCGAAAGACGCTTGGATTTACCATCGAATACAATTCTCTATAAGCACACACATGTCTGAATTCCGCACAACTCATAGCCAATAGAGACGTACAACTCATAAGGTGGACATAACCCCAACTTCTCAATTCTCATTGTTTTACATCCTACTAAACATTCTTTCTTTTTGCTTTGCTATTTTCCGTTTTTACTTTAATAGTTTGGTTACATTACTTGCACAACAAAACTCCCCCCTTTTTACGAGACTTGCACTAAAAGTCTAGTAATCTTTGCTTACTTGTTGACCAAGCTATTCCCTGTGGGATCGATACCCAACCCAGTTGGATTCTATATTTGACAAACGACCGCTTTACACTCCGACGAGAGCTGTAGATTGAGCGTTATCACTTATCCCATCACCTTGGTATAAATGGTGGGATAAATAATTTTAAAACTAACTAATATGCAGGATAAAATAATCTTGAGTTTTATCCCCAAATTATTATACTTTATACCTCCACTACAAAAAAAAATGTGTTTTAGCCACGTGCAAAACCGTGGCTATATGGTACCAAATCCGTGGCTAAATAGTTTAGCCACGATTATAGGTGTTCCCAACAAGGGCGTAGCGAGTAAATTAGCCACGGTTTTCATATCTGTGGTAACATTTCACTAGCCACGGTTTTTGGGTTCATTTAACCACGGCCATTCCATGGATAATTTGTTCAGTTTTGTTGCTATCATATCAATTAGCCACGGTTTAAACCGTGGCAAAAATGCCCAATTTTTAAAAATTTATATATTTTTGGCATATCAATTAGCCACGGTTTTAACCGTAGAAAAAAATAAATATATATTTTTTGGATATTAATTAGCCACGGTTTTAACCGTGGCAAAAGTGCCCAGTATATATATACAGTAATTGTTTTCTTTTTAAATACGCTGATAGCCTGATACTAATTCCTGAATAATGATAGACATTCACTTATAAATTGACCATTATACACGAGATTTGAAACATAATTATCAAAGTTCTGATATTGTTCAATATACTGTCACAAAAGATAAGGTCCAAACCTTAAATATTCATTAAAGATACCACAAATACTAATGTTAAAAGTTAAAGAAACACCATATATATATCGTTTGTTCTAAAATATACTAAAGGCTAAGAAGATTATTTCAAAGTAGGGAATTCACTACCAAATTTAGATTGTAAAAATCTATGAAGAGTTGCCAAGTGATTCTCATTTTGCACAAGCTTTTCTTTGGTCTCTTCAAATCCGGTCAACTTTTCTTTCAACGTTTCTACCTGTTTCTCAAGGTCTTCAACACGCTAACGAGATATACTGCTTGAACTACCAAGATTTACATGACTATTTCTAAAGATTCCAAAGGCTTTTGAAGGACAAACATTACCACCTAAACCACGCACACGTCCAGAATGTTCAGATCCAAACACTTTTCCAATGGCGTCGTTAGGATGAGCTAGAATTTTCAAAGGAACACCATAACTGATAGCAAGTTCCTGATCTTCAGGTAGATGCTCCGATATTTTATCCTACAAGAAAAATATATAAATGAAGTCCAGTTAATTTAGAAGTTTTTAATTCCCAATATCCTCGTTTTAAGAGAAACTGCAATGTAATGGAAATAGCATGTCAAGCTTGAGACGAAAATGTTTTAAGCTCAGTTCACAGAGTAAACAAGGTCATTGCCCTGAAGGAAGCTCGCTAATAACAATAACATCAACAACTTAGCAAGAACATAACTAATTTAAGAGGTAACTGATCAATTGATAACTAGCACAGGATAACGTTAGAAGTAACAGAGTAATTGATAACAAACATTCACGAGATTGCAGTTTTACAGCAACACAGAGAGAAAAGCTGATGTCAACTTAGATGTTCAAAAAAGTTGTTCGCTGCAAATTGAAAATAAAGGAAAAGATATGACACTTCAAGCAGTTATCAGAGTCACTGCCATTAACCACAACCATTTTATAAGACACTCAAGTAGGTGAGGACTAGCAATCTTTCAGGATCCAAGTCCATTCACAATACTGAATTGCACTACACAATTTTCAAATTGCATCAAAATGGTACATCATTTCAACTCTCAATAATTACAACCATACAGACATCAAACCATGGCATTCCATTGAAGAGAAAATGCTATGAGCTATTATGAACCACGCGGAATCCCTCCCTAACAATGAACTTGAATTTTTTTTCTCCTAAATCTCTTACTAGAAGCTATAGGATATTTGCATAATAACTTTATACCCTGTTGAGGACCAAACAGGTATACGAATCTCTAGGAAAGACACAATTGTCATATAGTTATGGGGAACTAGAAATCCACTTAAACATTGTTGTAGTAATATTTCAAGACTTTGACTCTTCATTATAAATGCAAATACCACATGCAAGATACAAATCGGAAAGACATTTTAGAGATCTCGGAGATAGCAGCCTCTTATCATACCACAACAAACACATAAATAACTTAAAAGTTCAAGAATACCCTAAATCTCAAAACTTGATCCCCAAATACCCAAAACAAACACAAAAACAACATAAAACATCAAGAATCTTCAAGCAAACATTCTTGAAACATAATGTATACACAAATCTCGCATATTTGATATAAACGTTTGTGATAGTTAGCGGAGTAAAATTAGATATCAATAAATCATCATCAAAACTAAAATTTGAATATGGATAAGTATATGAATCTTACCGCTAAAATATTTCCTTCTTCATTCGCAAAATTACCATCCTTCTTCAGTAAAGTTGACAAAACAACCTCACTTCGATACACAGGCCTACCCAATTTTTGTTCCTACCATTAACCAATTATATATAAATAAAAAATAAGTAACATGAAACACATTATATAAAATGATTTTCAAATAAAATTTAAAATTAAGAAACTTACCATTTGACGACCTCTCCTTACATTGCTTTTGCTACCACCAGCATGCGAGACTTTAAGTTTCTTTCTATTTTTTTGCATTTTGTGCACATTGTTTCTGTAATTCTCAAATATCAATTCAATTATAAGTAGTAGAGGGGCACAAACACAAAATTTTACAAAAAAAAAAAATTGAGTGATTATTTTACCCACTACCTTCGTCTTCTCCTCATTATAGTGATGCACAAAAGCAGTCCAATCAACAACAGAATCAATGTTTTCGGGAGTTTTCTCAAGTAGCTCTTCATTACTTTTGTTGGGATAGAAGTTATTTCGTAACTTATATTTGAAGGACCTCCACCTATCGCGTAAATATTGCATCACCCAATCAACTCCAGCTTCATAATCAAACTCGAAATGTTCCTTCAAATTTGGTTGTATTCATAAATCAATATATATCAACAAAAAAAATAAACTAACTGAATGACAATAAAGTTAGGTAGTTACCTCAATAAGCTCCCACATTAATTATTTTTTCTCTTTTGGCATTTTATCCCATCTCACAACAAATATAGGACAAAATACAGACTTTTGAGAAAGTCTGCCAAGAAATCTCACAAGTAAGTTTGAACCATTATCACTTCCTTATCCATCTCCATTGAGTTCCTCCATGACTTTTCTATTTTTTTCTAAGTTTCAAACTCGGTCTACTTGCATCTTTTGAGTTGTAATTTCTTCGGTCGAAGTATCGACCATTTTAACAAGCAATTACCTTTAATCGAAAGTAATAATAACAAAAAAAATAAAGAATAAAATGAAATTACTTCTAACCTTTAATCTTGACAAGTAGCGGCTCCTCTTTCACTTTTGAGCTAGCTTCATTAGAGTTTAAAGAAGAAATTAAATTGTCATAACTGAGAGTAGGAGTTGTCATATTCTCATTCACAACATGATCCTCTTCTTGATCCAAATCTTGGGAAGTTATGTTATGATTGTCAGTTTGTCGTCCTCATAGGTTCGCTAACAATGAATGTGTTGACTTCTTGCATTTTTGCTTCATATTTTCTTAGAATATAAAAAGAACAGATTTATTCTACTATATCAATTAAAATAAAAGTTTGGCATTTTCTACTAGCTTCAGTAAGCAGTAGTCACTATTTCGATACTTTTTCTTTCTTTTACCTGCCAAGTGAAATCTGCAACATCAAAATATAAGAACTTGCAAGTGAAAAGAGAGAAAAAAAAGAAACCAAAAGTAAAGAGGACCCACCATTTCAGCATACCTATCATTATGAAAAAAGATCTACAACTGCGAAGAAGTAGTAATAAGGTCATCCATAGCCTCAACTTTATGCACTATATTAGCCATACTAGCTGGTGTTTTGGTATACCTCAATGGACCTTATTGGCATTGCACTTTTTCTCTTTTGACCTTTGGGTATATAGAAGTACATAAGTGGCAATAGGAATAACCAATTTGTACCTCTGTTGTGAGCTTCTGGAGAGACTGATGGTCTTGTTTTGGTTATGCTTAGAAACACTGATTAGTAGGTTTGAGTTGTTTATAGTCTTCAAGAACAATTACTACTAAGGTTAAAATGAAAAAGTTAATAATTATATCAGATATTGTTGTTTCACCATATACAAAAATATCAAGTTTCTAATAAGGGATAAGTTCTGCTCTACGCGTACATCATACTAGTAGGTAGGAGTGAGTTTTGTTACCAGTATTAGTAGTCGTAGTGCTATACTAGTAATTTTTAATTCTTGTTATTTTGTTGATGTTTGTTGATCGGGTAGATCGATGGTAGTAGTATGTGGTACTTTTATTCTGTTAACATCTATTGTTTTGTTACCATCTCTAGCTTCTTGTACTTATATCACTAATGCCTTTTGTCTTGGATTGTGTACACTATACCCTCCCAAAACTATATATAATCATTATCTTTTCATGATTCGACTAGTATAAACATAGAAGACATAAATCAAATAGAATCTCAAAATAGATGGAATATATTCACTGAACAAGCATTCATATATCTGTCATGACATGCTAATGCACCAAAAAAGGAGAAAGAAGACAAATGTCATACAATCAGATGTTTATTTTCATATTATTACAATTGACACTTCGCAGTTGTCAGATTATCTCCAAGATCATCAAGTTTCAGTTAAAACAGACTGAGACAAAACACACTCAGCGACAATATTCAAAGTTGCACCAATTGATTTTTCTTTTCCCATCAGTTCAACACAAGATTCAAAATTGTACCTACTGATCTTTCTATTCCCAACAGTTCAATAAAGACAGGTAAAAAGCTTATTGACAACAAGCAACCAAAAATCATATACACAAATAGCTAACCAGAAAAAATGATGCCCTTTCTATCTTTTGAAATATATCAACAATGCACGTTACCTATACGAACAATTTCAAGTTTGAATGTCCTGCCCCTTCACAATTTACCCATGAGTATAAAAATCATCTAACTTAGAAAAATTTGGTCATATTCCCCTTTTCAAAAAATATGCATCACGTGATTTTCTGACAAATGACTAAGGGCAATTTTCCTCACATAGCATAATTCACCAAAACAACCACAAAAGAAATATATCAAAACACGGCACCTGGTTCATATCAAGCATGTAATCTTCAATAGGCCCAAAAAAAGGCACCAGTAAATTCTTCTCACAAATTTGGTGCCTGTAGACAGAGAAAAAGCCAAAGCTAAATACTTTTATCTCAATGTAATCACTGATAAATTAGGGACACATCTGCAGCTTTTAGACCACCATATAAAATACAAGTAAATCTAACTACTATATCCACTACTATTCCAACATTCCTAATATAGCTTTAGTGCAATAGAAGGGAAACTGAAGGTGAAGGGATACAATGCAGCCGTATACAGACAATGAGCCGTTTAGCTATCTTGAACTGCTACCAACTAAGACTGTAGTTTCTTAAGGGGATGGGTGGCATGGTTCTCAAGGTAATTGAATGCGCATCGATGAAGGAAATCAAATCATCAGAGTTTGAGAAGTGAAAGTTTGACCAAGTCAACACAATGGTAAACGGACTCAGACTTGAGTTTTGACTGTTTCATTAGATCCGAAAGGTAATTTGTGACTTTGCTCAATGGTTTGCACGGCCCCAAGAGTTTCGGGAGTGATTTGGATCCTTGGGTTAGTTACTAGTCTCTTTATAGTTGAGATTTGACCACATAACATTTGGTGAAGATGACCTCGGATAGATGTATCAAGTATTCCAATGAGTTTGTTAGCATGTTTTAGGACTGTCTCCGTGGTTTTTTTTCTTCAACTTTTTGTTTTCGAAGCTCTTAAAAGAATCCCAAACCCGTAATCATTGATGATAGGCGAATTTACACGCCTATATCAATATATTTTGCCCATATTTTAGCCTAGTTTTGAGAACAAAGTATATATTTCATGCACTTTTAGTCCTTTTTCCTGTAAATGAGTTAACGAACATGATTAGTAAAGTTTCAGGTATAAATGATGCAGAATTCAGCATTTTATGGCTTACTTGACGCAAAAGGAAGGGAAGGGAGTTTACACGCCTAAGGACCAAAACTGCTGCATGGAAAATCTGTCCCGGGCTAAAACAGCATTTCTGAAGACTTTGGGGATTTGCAGTAACTTAGTTGGATTTGGACAATGATACATTAACCTAGTACAATTGGGTTATGTATTTCATTAGTTTATATGGATTATGATAATGTTACATTAACCTAGTACAATTGGGTTAAGTATTACATTAGCCTAGTAGGATTTGGTTAGATATTTTATTTATCTAGTAGGATTAGGATATGGGTATTATAAATACCCTATCATGCTAGAGATTTTGAAGAATCTTCGAGACCACAATACTTCCTTCCATCCCTCTCATCTTCCACTACAAACAATTCTACAACTCTTCTAATCTTTCCATTAATTCTATTTTTCTTCTTCTACTCTTCTATTCTTAAATTCCACAACAAGAGAATCGTTACTTTGCCTAGGAATTCATGCCTCACGCCTACCACCTAAGCTACACGAAATTACTCAATCTTGTGGTATAACAACAATGTCAATCGTGATCTCCTTCGCATTCATGGGTAACTAAACTTCTCTGTTGTGGTTAAGGAAGCCGTATGAGATACTATCTATTGTTGTGAGTTTGTGAGTTCGCGACACGTATACTGCTTATATCATTATTCTCTTCATCTTAGTCTACATTCTTTGTGGTTGCAAACGCAAAAATACGTCAGTATAACATTTAACTTGTTCGAAAGAAAGGCTATCTGTCTGGAAAAGAGATAATGTCAAGGTAGTAGGGTCACCCCCTAAAATTTCCTACTAAAAAGCTAGTGCCGTAACTGGACTAACCTCTTGGAGAATTCGTACCGTTAGACACGCTTTAAGCTCGAAAGAGTTAAAGTGAAATAATCCTCGAATAGGTCGAAAGACGCCTGGATTTACCATCGAATACAATTCTCTATAAGCAGTTGCATGTCAGAATACTACACACTCATAGCCAATAGAGACGTATACCTCAGAAGGTGGACATAACCCCAACGCCTCAGTTCTCATTGTTTACAACTTACGTAACAATCTTTCTCTTTTACTTTGCTATTTTCAGCTTTTATTTAATTATTTTGGTGACACATTACAAATCCCCCCTTTTTACGAGACTTGCACCAAAAGTTTAGTAATTTTGCTTACTTGTTGGCCAAGCTATTCCCTGGGGGATCGACCGCTTTACACTCCTACGAGAGCTGTAGATTGAGCGTTATCAATCATGTACAAAAAGAAATGGGGCAACAACTTATAACATTGTATGCGGCAGACAACAGTCCATTCTAGTTCATGAATGATGGCAGAGACACCAACAAAAGCTCATCAAAATTACAGATTTCATAAAACCCAACTCTAATTTCCATTCTTGACAACTAGAAAACTCATCAAAACCCATCAAAATTCTCATTCATAACAACTAGAAAATTCACAAAACACACCAAATTACCTCTGCTACTGCAATTCAGAAACGCTCAAGAGAAAGACGCGATTTGCATTTTGGGAAATCAAGCGTAGAGTATTTTGGGGAAAAAATGTTTTTTTTGGTTGAAAATTCTGTAAAAGTGGGACTTTCGTATTTTTGGGACAAATAAAAAAATAAAGGGAGAAAAATAAAAATATTTTTACCCACCTATATTACCCACGGTTATTTAGCCACATTTTTTAAAGTGTAGAAAAACTTTTATTTTTTATTTAATTTAGCCACGATTTTGGTAACCATGGCTAAATAACTTTTTTTGGTAGTGCTCACAGCAAACAACTTTTTAGTACATATATTATTGCAATAACGATCTTAAAAGTTAACATTAAGTTTTGTGATAAATTCATAAAAAGTATTATTTTATTTATAGTGTTAATAAATTTAAATAAAATGCTATAAATATCTAGATTAAATAAATATATTATATAGATTATAAAGGGTATTATATAGATATAGAATTAAACTTACAAGAGTAAAATGGACATTGCATAAGATAAAAAAAAAGGGCGGGGGGTATAATGATTGTTCAAATTAAGGTGGGAGTTTGATTTTTAAAGAAAAATTGAGGGATGAAAACGATTTTCACCCTCCAAAAATAAAACAAAATTAAAGGAAATTTATATCTTACACCTGATCCACCAGGCCTATAGTTTTGTTGGAAGCCCCCAACACATTCAAAATATTTGAAGTCAATAATACAAGTTCTCCTACTTGAACACACCTTTTAGAAACCGCAACAAGAGTCAATTGAAGTTGATGAGCAAAACAATGAACCGAGTGAACCGATCTACTTTCTTGTCTAATTAATGTTTTAAGACCACCGAACTCACCTTGCATATTGCTTGCCCCATCATAACATTGACCTCGTACATAAGCTAAAGTTAAAGAAAGGTGAGCAAGTACATCCACAGTTTCTTTCTTTAGAGATAAAACACTAGTTTCTTTAACATGAACAAGTCCAATAAATGCTTCCATCACAAATCTCCTTTTATCAACATATCATAAACAAATAGCCATTTGCTCTTTGCGTGATACGTCTCTTGATTCATCAACCCACAAAGCAAAGTAGTCACCATCTAAATCTTTTATTATAGCTTTGATTGTTTCAATCTTACAGGCAGTCACAATATCTTTTTGAATATCATGAGAAATCATTTTATTATTTTTTGGAGCTTTTTCTAACACATAAGATTTAATGTCATCACATTTATCCGCAACCTAAGAAAGTGCTTCAAGAAAATTACCTTTGTTCAAGGGTGATACACTTTCATCATGACCGCTGAGTGCTAAACCTTGATTTAGAAGAAATCAAATCATATCGATTGAAGCATTTAACCGAACTCGATATTCATTCTTACTTTTCTCGTCCAACTTGTAAAATACAGCCTCAATAGATTATTCTTCTCTCATAAGATCTTCACACTTCCTTTTTGATTGATTATGAATGCTATTCGGAGGACCAATGTGTGTTGCAAAGCTATCTTTTTTGTGCTAATTTCTAAATACCTTCATCGAAAATGTATTACCACCACCTTGATGGATGCTTTCGCCTTGAAATAAATAACAAAGCAAACAATAAGCTGCATCTACACTTACAGTAAATTCCAACCAATCAAAATATTCATCAAACCATTTAGAAACAAAACGACATGGAGTTCCAAAAAAATCTGTTTGACGAAACTCATGATCTCGAGGTTGGGAAGGACGTTTTAGAATGTATGCCCTTCTTATCTCATCACGAATGTTCGGAGGATAACTCAAAATCTGAGATCTTTCAGCGGGGTCAGCCTTTAGATCATTTACATCAAATTTTTGTCTCTGAGAAGACTAAAATGGTATTTCTATTTGATCAACATCTTCATCTCGTTGGGATTGATTTTGAGACGTTGAAATTATTTTTAAAACTTTATGAAAATACTTCTCCAAGCTCATTGAAACCTCAAACTAAAATAAAAATCAAGCGCATCACACTTATTATTCAATTTCAACAAATGAAAAAATTATGAATACTTGAAACATTATCCCATCCTCCCAAATAATATTAACTAGCAAGTTATCTACTAGATAAAACAAGAATATTAAATTACTTAGTTCAAAATCAAAAAGAATACACAAAAGCAAGTTTAAGGAGAAAAAAATTAAACTAAAA
The DNA here is from genome assembly GCA_030864215.1 of Capsicum pubescens. Classification (NCBI taxonomy): domain Eukaryota; kingdom Viridiplantae; phylum Streptophyta; class Magnoliopsida; order Solanales; family Solanaceae; genus Capsicum; species Capsicum pubescens. Next base: position 267,096,843 of record CM061545.1, on the reverse strand, counting down.
GATAAGAAGAATTGAAGAATACCTTTTTACAATTCACACTCCAATAGTCGATGAAGGAAAAATTATAATGAAAGCCCATTGAAGCTTCAAGACTTTAGCACCAAATTTTAATTTTTTTTTTAACAATAAGGTGGAGAAGATTGTGAATTTGTGGTGAAGGAATAGAGAAGTGTAACTGTGTAAGGGTTATGAACTGAAGGGAAAGGTACGGGTTTAACTTTATACTTTAAATTTGATCTTTTCTTTTTAAAATTAAAAAAAAAGTATCTTTTAATTATTTTTTAATAAAGTCAGCTTAGCAGCCAAACAATAGCCAATGCTTTCACATTAGTTTGGCAATTGGGCTTTATGTCCAAATCCGTTCCTTCTTTAAAATTAAAAAGGAGAATAAAAACTTCCGTGGGCCTTCACATTAGTTGGGAAATTGGGCTTCATGCCCAGATCTGTTCCTTCTTTAAAATTATTCCAAATTAAAAAGGAGAATAAAAGCAACTGCATCTGATGGGAATCGAACCCGCATCGCCAACGCAAATTTGCACACCCTTGACCAGTAGGCTGTGCATCTCTATCTTGTCAAGGGTGTTCAACAGTATGTATATAACCATACAATAACAAACCCAGAGTATTCCCACAAAGTAGGGTCTGGGGAGGGTAGAATGTACGCAGTCTATACCGCTACCTCCAAAGAAGAAGAGAGGTTATTTCTGATAGACCCCCGACTCAAGATAGAGAATAGTAAGCAAGAGTGTAATGCACCATTAAGCATGGTGGGTGGCATAACATAAAAGGAATAAGACATACTAAAAATAAAATAGAAATCAGAGCAATACAAAATAAGATAAATAAGCGCAATATGAAATAAGAGATAAGAAATATGGCATCCGGAAAGTACGACCCCCACCTATGGACACAGTCCTGGGATTACTAACCCAGCTATACATGAGCTCTTCTACTACTAGCTACAACCCACGCACGCGACCTAGCCTTCTACCCTTATCCGGGACCTCCATATCTTCCTATCTAGGGTCATGTCCTCAGTTAGCTGTAGCTGCTCCATATCATGTCTAATCACTTCCCTCCAGTACTTCTTCGGCCTACCTCTCCTCCTCCAAAATCCATCCAACGCTAGCCTCTCACACCTACGAATTGGGGCATCCGTACCCCTCCTCATCACATGCTCAAACCATCTCAGCCTTTCTTCCCGCATCTTGTCCTCCATCGAAGCCACTCCCACCTTCTCCCGGACTATCTCATTTTGAACTCTATCCTCTCTAGTAAGTCCACACATCCAACGCAACATTCTCATTTTTTCCACTTTCAATTTTTGAATGTGGGAGTTCTTGATTGGCCAACACTCTGCTCCATATAACATAGCTGGACGGACTGTTATTTTATAGAATTTTCCTTTAAGCTTAAGTGGCACCTTCTTATCACACAACACACCCGAAGTGAGCCTCCACTCCATCCAACCTTCTCCAATACGGTTAGAGATATCCTCATCAATCTCGCTATTCCCTTGAATCATAGACCCAAGATACTTAAAATTATCCCTCTTACAAACATCCTAGGAATCCAGCCTCACCACCACATCGTCCTCCTGCCTCAAGTCGCTAAACTTGCATTCCATGTACTCCGTCTTGGACCTACTCAACCTGAACCCCTTGGACTCCAGGGTTTGCCTCCAAACCTCCAATTTTTCATTCACACCCCCTCGCATCTCGTCAATCAACACTACATCGTCCGAAAACAACATACACCATGGCACCTCCCCTTGAATACGTCGCGTCAACACATCCATCACCAACGCCAACAGGAACGGGCTAAGAGTCGAACCCTGATGCAACCCTGTCTCGACTAAAAAATGTTCTGAGTCCCCTCCCGCCGTTCTTACCCGAGTCTTTCGTCCATCATACATTCCCTTAATAGCTCTGACGTACACCACTGGGACCCTCTTTCCTCTAAGCATCTCCAAAGAACCTCCCTAGGGACTTTGTCATAAGTTTTCTCCAAGTCGATGAACACAATGTGCAAAGGTTATAGTATGTCTATAACCATATATATCTATATTTAACCTATATACCCGAAAAAATTTCTCGCGAAGGGTGTTTATCTAACCACTCTTCGCAAGCTGTAGCTCCTCCCCTGTCTCTCTTAGGCTCTAGCAGCAAGGAAAAGAGGTACAGCATGACAAATGCAAAAGTGACGATCTATATATTAACCACTTGAAACTTCTGATGGTAAAATATATGTGTTTATAATAAAATATATGTTATGTTTACATTATCTATCTCTATATGTATAATCTATAATATATTAAAAGTGTAAAAAGTCTTAGAAATATTGTTTAGAAGTGATTTGAATTTTTTGCACTTCATTAAAACCTCCGCATAGATAAAATCGTCTAATTTTTAAATAATTAAATTTACACATACGAGGCACGTGCCACTGTGAAGATCCTTAAAAAAGTTGATTCGAAATTTTTGCCCTTCATTGAAAGACTCCACTTTAGATAAAATCATCTTTTCACTATTTTTCTCAAATTATAATTTATTATAATATCAAATATTGACTATAATAAATGCCTCAACTAATCCTAATTCTACCCAAAATCCACCATCCTAATTTAACCCCAAAATCCCAATATATTACTCCTACGTTTCTACCCTATATTACTGTTTATTTTGGTTTAGACTTTAGATACAATTTTGCCGAGAAAAAAAATTAGGTTTAGCTTTTGTATTCTTTAATATTTTTTGTCTTTTTTGTTTCTTTTAATGAGTAGGATTACTGTTTATTTTGGTTTAGACTTTAGATACGATTTTGCCGTAGAAAAAAACTAGGTTTAGCTTCAGTATTCTTTAATATTTTTTTGTCTTTTTTGTTTCTTTTAATTATTAAATTTAAAGATTATATATAAAGTGTACAAAATCAACAATTGACAATAGATTATCTCGTTTTGATAATTTCTTGTGTGTTTTTTCAATTGAATTTTCTTTAATCAGAAGATCAGATGAAATAAGTATGTTGCCACTGAATAAAGAAATCAAAGGTTACATTGATTTTACATGCTATTTATTTTTCTAAAACTTTAGGTTTACATGCAATTTGTTTTCATTCCGATAACATAAAGTAAATAACTTTTATATATAAATAAAATGACAACGTAACTTTTGAAAAAAAAAAATCTTCACTTGTTTGCTTTTTTTTTTTTGTTTCCCATCCGGTGTTCGGTGCACGCATTGGAGCCCCGATTAATTCGGATCGCGCATTGCAGGGCCCATTAATGTGGCAGCGCCCCAACAGAGTTTTCTCCATACCCAAAATCGAACCCTCATCCTATGATTAAGGGTGGAGCAGCCTCATCCACTGCACCACACCCCATGTTGGTCACTTCTCTGCTTTTATTCTTTTTCAACTAAAGATTTTTATTTCTTTTTGCCTATTTGATTTTGAATGTTGTATACAGAGTTGCACTTTTATTTTCTCCTTTTTCGATCTTAGCTTATGTCTGTTTCTAATTTTTTTGTAGGTTATTATATTTTTTCTCTAGCAATGATCAACTCTTTCAGGTATATTTTCTTTGTATAAAATTTATTATTTTAATTAATTTATACAAACTTCAATTTATTGTGTATCAATGATAAGTCCGTGTAAATATTTTTCTTTAATTGATTTTTTTTTGCTATTGTTTGACATGAACAGTATAACTTTCTCTTCAAAACTATGTTAAAGATTAGACATATAAATATCAAAAGTAAAAAATTGGATACAATAAGAGCCAAACCAAGAAAAAAATGACATACTATTCTAATCAAGATATTTTTCTGCAATTTAAGTTTTTTTTTTTTTGGCATGAATAATCTAACTTTCTCCCCAAAAGATTATTATTAGTATTTTTGTTTTTATTATTTTTTATAATACAAAATTGTCATTTATTACTTTTTGTACATGTTATTTTGTTATTTTTACAATATTTTAAGGACTTCTAAAATGTATGAAAAAGGTGTACGTGATTCACGTGAATTAAGAACTTCTAAAATCACTAAAATGTATGAGTAGAAGTTTCTTTACAATCTTTGTTTATGGAAGGTAAGATCTGAAAACTTTGAATAGAAAATTTAATACGAATAGTTCTCCTTTTATTTTCTTTCTAAAAATAAAATATATAGTCTTTTCACGCCTTCCTCAATTATTATCAAAAAACAATTATCCTTAGTTTTTGTAAAACTTGCAATTTGTTTTTCATTGTTGTGTTTTGACTATCTTTTCTCTTAATGCCCAATTTTGGACATCTTTCTCAAATTGAGGTGTATAATGGGATCTACTCGATAGCTGAACAAATTTTACGATATAGATCGAAGATAATATTATTTGTTGGACTTTATGTTAGCGATGATGAGTAATATCAAAGGCTTCTCTATAGCCACATATATCCATCAAGTATTCTTTAAGGTATATGTTTCTCTTCATCTTCTCCTCCTTTTTTTTTATTTTTTTAAAAAATTATAATGAAGAAAAAGTAATAGTATAGTTTAGTTGATTTGATTTCTTTTTTAGTTTTTTTGTAAGAAAATTAACAACTTAATAAACTCTAGACTAATTTTAATTTGTCTCTCTATTCATATAGAATTTACTTAATTGTTTGATTAGGGTGAGATTATTTTCTAAATAAGAGTGAGAAATTTGTCTCGATAGTAAAACTAATTGAGACACTATTTTTATTGTTTCTCTGGATCCATGTTACGAATTAAATTTTAAAATTATAAACGAAGTGCGCATAAAGAGTATGACTGCATTTGATGTGGTAGAAAAAATATATAAACTATTTGATCAAGAATAGGAATTGAAATGATATGAAATTTGCAGGTCAAATTTATCACTTCTACAACCCAACCAAGTTAAATTGCAAAACTTTATGAATTATCAAGCACTAACATCAACACTAATTTAAGGATTGTCAATATATTTCACCTATCTTATTTGTATTTTAGATATTTATAAATATTATATAAGTAATTGAATAAATTCTCCATCTTTACACCTCCAACGATATTGAATTTAATAATTGAATTTATTTTGATTAACTAAATAAATATAGTATTTAGTGTAGCTCTTGAACTTATTAAAACGAGGTACACGCGTGAAACACATACACCTAAACTAGTATATATATATATATATATATATATATATATATATATAAAGGAGAGTTTTAGAATTGCTGATGTGGCACTGTCTAAGAGCTGGATTTTTATTTATCTTTTTTGTTATTTTTTTGGATTCTTTTCTAATTTTAAAAGTCTGAAAATTATGGAGAAGCCAAAAAGCAGCTCAAATGCAAAAAGATGTTACTCTTCATTAAAACGTTTTCCAACTTCTTATTTATTGTATTTATTACATGAACCCATAAATAATTTTTCTAATTTTATGCTTCAAAAAATTTACAGAAAATTAAGTATATTAATTACTCTCTAATTTTTTTGACATTTAGTTTATTTCAATTATTAGAATTCTTTGATTGTCGTTGTCCTTCGAACAGTCACTATGTTCCTACTAATTGCTTTCTGACAATTTCCAACTAAACTCATTGTATTAATTGGTCATTACTACTATAATAGAGTTATTTATTTTTGCTTGACAGTTTTCATCGGCATTGCAAAATTACCTTGGCCTAATCTCTTATATACAATCCTACTTTCAACATTTGCTTCGTTGGAGAACCAGTCCTCCTTTTTTTTTTTTTTAAAAAAAAGAAATTTTAAGCTTCAGTTTAATTATTTTATTTTATTGGTATGTATAAATGGTTAGATGATAATAACGACAGTTGTATTCAATGGCGAAGTCAGGATTTTCATTGAGGGTAAGTGCACATATGAGGAGGTTCAACATCTACTATGTATTCATTCATTGTATGCCATCTCCGCCACCGATTGTATTAACATTTGAAGCATTGATAAAATGAGGTTGTAATATTTTCATATGCATGGCAGTTTACAAAAATTACCTTGGCCTTATCTCTTATATACACTCCTACTTTCACCATCTGCTTTGTTGGAGAACCACCTTTTTTTTTTTTAATATTCAATTTAATTATTTTATATTATTTGGATGTATAAATGATTTAAGAACTATTACGATCAAATAACAATAGTTGTAATTAGTGGCGGAATCAGAATTTTTATTGAGCAGATTTAAAAGCGCGCACACAAGGAGGTTCAACATCTACTATGTATTCATTCATTATATGCTATCTCCGTCACTAATTGTATCAATATTTGAAGCATTGATAAAATGAGGTTGTAAATGTTTCTCGGCATTAGCTTCAAGGCTATTTTAAGGCAGTTCACATGTTTAGGAGTCGAAAGGGACAAATTGAAGACTTGAAGCAGATGGTCATAAAGATCAACGTAACTTGTATTTATCTGACTTGATGTTTTTTAGCACTTTCTTAATTCACCGTCTTTCCTCAATTTTTTTTGGTTATTCTATACTGACCTTTTTTTAAAATTCATTGTTTAACTATAATTACTTTTATTGAATATATTAAGATTAAATTAGTAGATCTTTAATAATTTTTCATATAAAATAATAACTAATCGATGAATATTTATTTAGCTTTAGATATTTTAGAATGGTAAATTTGGAAAAGATTATAAAAAATTTATTGTTCGCTCTTTATAAATGCCATCTATCTGCTCTTTTTCATATTGAAATTTGCTTGATTTTCTTTTTCTTTTTCCCCTTTTCATGTCGATAAATATTGTCATGTGCAATTGGAATATATAGTCCTTTCACTCAATATATAGTACTTGTATTTTTTTTTCATTGGAATATAATTATCTTTTAATATTTAAAAAATTGTAAGAAATAATTTTCTTCGTTCTAAAACTATGGAAAATATTTTAATATGAAAATATCGGCCAACACATTGTGAGCCAAGTATCTACTCTTAGACGGAAGTGATTTAATCACCTCATTTTCCCCCTCAACTAATCCTAATTTTATATCATTTGTTAGGTGTTGTGATCCTCTTGTTTTATTAAGATTGAATTATTTTTAATATTTTTTTGTTTTCACAAAAAAATACTTTTAAAATTATTTTTAATGTTCATGTATTAATAACAATTATTCATAAATTTAACAGGTTTTATATGATCGTGCAAAATGCGATTAAGTCACCTAGTTATTGAATAAATATATTTGAGTGAAGCATATTATTTTTCATTGAAAGGGAAATAATTCTAGGTGAAAATTATTTTCCTTATAGCTATTTTAATTTTAAATTTCGACCACTATTGCTAACGTCAACATTCAAATTAAACATCATTTGAACATTATTGTCAAAATGTAATATCTAAAATTCTCATCGTAATACTTTCCAATTTGCTAATATTATTATTAATCCTAAAAAATTACAGCGATGCAATATTTTAGTAAAAGTTATAAATATTAGCAGCATTGGTTAAGTTAATAATTTACAGCAAAAACAAAAATCAACTTAATTAACAAACTGTGGCAGCTAAATATTTGCCCTCCAATCTCCATAACATAATTCTTCTATCAAATGAATCCAACGATATATTCTTTCCTACTTTTCCCTAAAAATTATCTCCCATAATTAAGTAACAAACAAATCCAATCAATCCAATAATCACGCTTAATTAAGCTCTCAATTCGTACTCAAACCTTCCATATTTTCTCTCTCAATAATTGACTTCCTGGATAATTATGGTGTGTTGCAGATTTAATTAGAAATATTAAATTTTATAAGAATTATATTAATTAAATTAATTATATATTAATAAAATATATTGAAAATTTATTAGAAATATTTAATTATATAAATTGTATGCTAATATAATGGTACAATTTATGTATATGTGTTAATGCAATTATATAAAAGGTACAACAGTGGAATTAATTATATATTCCGTAATAATCCGAGTATATTTCAAATTTCATAAGGAATAGCTAATTAAACAAATGGTATAATTCAGAAAGAGTACGCCTTTTCTAGACAAGAAATCGACGATGTCCATAGTAGATAAAATAGATCGAGGACACCTACTTCAATCATTGACATTTCAAATTAATGGATTCGTTATAACAACATTCCCATAATAGATATATATGTTTTAATAATTATAAATTAAAACAGTCAAATTTAATTATGACGGTCATTCATTATAACAATTTCATTTTCTATCTAATTGATTTTTTATGTTATATGTTATTTCTCTACGACAACAATATTCTTCTTATAACAGTAATAATATTCATTATAACAGTATGCTACCTTTATGTAATAGATGACCCTTTTTAATATAAAATAAAATATTAAAATATTTATGATAATCATCATTAATATCATGAATATAGAAAAAATTCAAATATGAATATCGTCTAAAAGGAAAAGTATTGTATCTGAATAGTGTCCATTAATTAGGGAACAACTACTTTTGAATTTATTATTAATGCTTTAGTCTTTTCAATTTTTTATTAATGAATTATGGAAATCAATCGAGAATATAAATTTAACAAGTATTTAATTTTTATTTATAACATAACAAGTATAAATCTAATTTGCATATTTTTATTTGTAACAGCTAAATAAAATTTAAATGTGAAATGTTAATTTATATTTATAATATCAACTCACTAATCATTATAACAATTATAAAACTTTCGGACAAACATTATCACTATAGAAAAATTTAATAATATATTAGTCATTGATTTGTTGTAAACATCTTAGTCAGATAATTTTGTCACACATCTTGTTAGCTAGCTCAGTTTTCTTGCTTCAACTATGACATGTAAGATTTATGTTATCCAAGCCTAGACATATATAAGAAGGTGTTTGAATTGATTTATTTTTAAGTATTTTAGGCCTTTAAATATTTTTTATTTTTAAAAGTGTTTGACAAAAATAAAAAATATTTTTAAGCATTTTATTTTGTAACTAAAAAATACAAAATAAGTCAAAAATTAAAAACAAATCACTATCTACTTTTAACTTTTGACTTTTAAGTTACTTAAAAAAAAAATTATCGAAACACCCTCTAACTTTAATGAGTTTGTGAAAATTCATTTCCAAGTCAACGAAAAAAAATATATTGTATCCAAAGAATAAAACAAAAGGGCTGCTAATGAAAAATAATGATTTATTAGAATTGTTCCAGCAGTCACGTATCATCGAGAATGACTAGTCACCACTCACCAGTGACAGTTCTCCCTTCAACAAATAGTTGCATGATATGACATGACATAACAATTTATATTTGGAAAAATACAAATTTTTGTCCGTAAACTTTTTAACTTTTCTCGTATTAGCATCTCAATTAGTTCATGTACATATTGAAATCCTTATTTATTCACAAATGATTTCAATTAAGTACAACTCTTTTAGTGGAGAGTGTATTGCACATGCCATGACGTGTCAGTATTTGTGCTTAATTGATAACTATTTGTGAATGAATAAAGAGTTCAATAGGTACATGAACTAATCAAGGTGTCAATATGAAAAAGTCAAAAAGTTAAAAGGAGTCCGTCTATGTATTTTATCTTTATACTTTTTAGTTTTAATTTATTTATTTAGCTGATTTTAATTTGATATAAAAATTAAAAAAATAAAAATAAAATTTTAATTTTATAATGTTAAACTAGAAATATGAATAATGTATTAAAATGTCTTTTGACCTTGTAGTTTTAAAAATATCATATAAAAAACTAGAAAAAATTTAAAAGTTGTTGAAAAAAAAGAGATATTTTTTTCTAAACAAATTATCAAGGAAATTACTACAAACAAATTGAAACGGAGAGAAATTAAACTTTCAATTATATTCAGTTCCCTTTCACAAATTGTAGACTATTCGACTCTTCTTCCCTATATAAAACCCACCCAAATTATTCCTTGATTCTCATCAATACTCATAATGGGACTCTCCAATTCCTTAATAGTTTGTTTTCTAATTACCTTTGCTATATTTCACGTGTCACAAGCTCAAGATTCTCCTCAAGATTATCTTAACGCTCACAATGAAGCTCGTAGACAAATTGGGGTCGGCTCTATGACATGGGACAATAAGCTAGAGGCCTTTGCCCAAAATTATGCCAATAAAAGAATTGGGGACTGCCGGATGCAGCACTCCAGTGGCCCTTACGGCGAAAACCTAGTTGTTGGCTACCCTCAGCTCCATGCTGCTGGTGCCGTGAAAATGTGGGTCAATGAGAATCAATGGTATAATTATAATACAAATACTTGTGCACCAAGAAAAGTATGTGGACACTATACTCAGGTTGTCTGACAAAACTCGGTACGTCTTGGTTGTGCTAGGGTACGTTGCAACAACGGGTGGTATTTTATAATTTGTAATTATGATCCACCAGGTAACTGGAGAGGAAAACGTCCCTATGGTGATCTTGAAGAACAACAACTGGCCTTCGATTCCAAGTTGGAACTTCCCAATGATGTCTAAGAGTAAATAAAATCATGAATAATGCTTAATTCACGTGTTAATGAAAATAAAACCCAGTACTATATGCTATATATGTTGGGTGTGCATGGTGTTAACGCAACAACAACAACAACAGACCCAGTGTATTCTCACAAAGTGAGGTCTTGGGAGGGTAAAATGTACGCAATCCATACCACTACCTCCGAAGAAGTAGAGAGGTTGTTTCCGATAGACCCTCTGCTCAGGCTAAAGAATAGTACACAAGGTCGTAGTGAAACATGAAGCAGGATGGATGGCCTAACATAAATAAAGAATAAGCAATAATAAAATAGATATCATAGATATACGAAATAAGAGAAATATGAGTAATTCGAAATAAGAAATAAGAGATAGGACACCCACCTTGTAATAATACACACCCACAAACCAAAGACACCCACCACACACAAACCCTACTGACTAGGGGCTCCTACTAATGAACACGGTCATATGGTTACTAACCCGTCTACACAAGAGCTCTCCAAACATCTTGCTACAACCCACACACTCACAATAGCCTTCTACCTTTATCCGCGACCTTCATACCTTTCTATCTAGGGTCATGTCCTCAGTAAGTTAAAGCTTCTCTATGTCATGTCTAATCACCTCCCTCCAGTATCTTTTTGGTCTGTCTCTACTCTTTCTAAAGCCATCAAAAGCTAACCTCTCTCACCTACGAACTGGGGCATCCGTGCCCCTCCTCATCACATGCCCAAACATCTCAGCCTTTCTTCTCGCAACTTGTCCTCCACCGAAGCCACTCTCATATTCTCCCTGATAATATCATTCCTGACTTTATCCCCTCTAGTAAGTTCACACATCCAATGCAACATTCTTATTTCCGCCACCTTCAATCGTTGAATGTGGGAGTTCTTGACTGGCCAATACTCTGCTCCATATAGCATGGCCGACCTGACTGCCACTCTGTAGAATTTTCCTTTAAGCTTAAGGGGCACCTTCGTATCACACAACACTCCCGAGGCGAGCCTCCACTTCATCCAACCTGCTCTAATACGTTTAGAGACATCCTCATCAATCTTACCATTCCCCTGAATTATAGATCCAAGATACTTAAAACTATCCCTCATATAAACATTCTGGGAATACAACCTCACCACCACTTCTTTCTTCTGACTCGAGTCACTAAACTTGCATTCCATATATTCCGTCTTGGACCTACTCAACCTGAACCCCTTAGATTCAAGGGTTTGCCTCCAAACCTCCAATCTTCCATTCACACCCTCCCGTGTCTCATCAATCAGCACTACATCATCCGCAAATAACATATACTAAGGCACCTCACCTTGAATACTCCGCATCAACATGTCCATCACTAAAGCAAACAAAAATGGGCTAAGAGTCAATCCCTGATGCAACCCTGTATAGACCGAAAAATGACCTGAGTCTTCTCCCGCCGTCCTCACCCGGGTCTTCCCTCCATCGTACATGTCATTAATAGCTATGATGTATGCCACCGGGACCCCTCTCACCTCCAAGCATCTCTAAAGAACCTCCATAGGGACTTTGTCATACGCTTTCTCCAGGTCGATGAACACTATGTGTAAATCCCTCTTCCTCTCCCTATACTGCTCAACCAATCTCCTCACCAGGTGGATTGCCTCTATCATCGAGCGACCAAGCATAAAAACAGACTGATTCTTTAAAATGGACACGAACCTCCTCAATTGCCGCTCAACCACCATCTATCAAATTTTCATAGTGTGACTCAACAGTTTAATACCCCTATAGTTGTTGCAACTCTGAATCTCACCATTGTTTTTATATAACGGAATTATCGTACTCCATCTCCAAGCCTCAGGCATTCTCGTAGTCTTGAAAATGTCATTAAACAAATCAATCAGCCACCTTAAACCTGTTACACCAGTATACTTCCAAAAACCCATCGGTATCTCGTCAGGCCCCGTCGTCCTACCCCTCTGCATCCTAAGGATAGCCTCTCTGACCTCCTCAACCTTAAAACGTCTATAGCAACTGAAGTCACGGCTCCTCTCCGAGCGCTCAGCTCCCCTAACTCAATGTCTTTGTTTCTCTCCTCGTTTAAAAGTCTATGAAAATACTCCTGCCACCTCTTCTTAATGTGAACATCCTCCACCAAAACTCTACCATCCTCCTCTTTAATTCACTTCACTTGATTGAGGTCACGACCCTTCCTCTCTCTAGCCTTAGCCAACCTATACAACCTTTTTTTCCCCTCCTTTCTCTTCTAATCCCGCATACAAGCTCTCAAACGCTGCTGTCTTAGCAGCTGTAACTGCTAATTTAGTCTTCTTTCTTGCTACTTTGTAAACCTCTCTACTCATCCTCTTCTCGTCTTCATCTTTACTCTCAATCAACTTAACATACGCCCCCTTCTTAATCTTCACTTTCTTCTTAACTTCTTCATTCCACCACCAGTCCCCCATATGTCGACCTGCCCGACCCCTCGAAACACCCAACACCTCTCTATATGTCTCCATTATGCAGCTGGCAGCCTTATCCCACATACCATCCAGTCTCCCTACACTCCCACACCTCTATTCCCGCCAACTTCTCTCTTATCTCCTATGCACTAACCAGCGTCAAGCTACCCTACTTAATTTTGGGTCGATCCTCTTCGGCCCTACTCTTTCTGCTCCTCTTAATAATCAAGTCCATCACTATAAGTCTATGCTGGGTCAAAATGTGCTCACTCGGTATGACTTTACAGTCCTTACACAAAACCTTATCCCCTTCCCTAAGCAGCAGAAAGTCAATCTGAGTCGTGGCTAATGCGCTTCGGAAGGTAATCAGATGATCCTCCTTCTTCGGAAAGCTCGAATTCACTACCACCAGCCCAAAAGCCCTCCCAAAATCCAACAGAGCAACCCCCTTACCATTTTTATTACCGAAACCAAAACCTCCATGCACATCGTCATAACCTCCCGGTAACCCCCCAACACGGTGTAAACGCATTGTTGTACAATAACTTTCAAACCACACAAGAAATATAAAGAGCACATTTACACTAGATAAGTCTGATGCGATGAGCTAACTGCGTTGGTGGGTAATTGATCCCCTGACTGACCCCCCTAATAGATAGGATACGTACACACATACATACATAAATATATAATTATATTATAATATTATAATATTTTAAAAGTGTAAAGATCCTTAGAAAAGTGTTTTGAATTTTTTGCCCTTCATTAAAAGACCCTCATTTAGACAAAACTGTCTTTTCACTATTTTTTAATTTATTATTTAATTATTTTTTATTATATTAACTAGACTTCCTAAAACATATGGGGACTCCTAAAATATATGGTAGGAGAATTAATTAATATTTTTCTTTCTACTAGACTTCCTAAATTATATGGGACTCCTGAAATATATGGTAAGAGAATTAATTAATATTTTTCTTTCTAATGTTCAATTAGAAAAATACTCCTAAAATAGCACTCTATTAAGGAAATACTTCTAAAAATATTGAGATGTACGTTAAACTAGAGAACAAATCGATTTGCCCATTGGGAGAATATGATTGATGCCCATCTAACTTGATTCGATTGCATGTCTAGATTAGTGGATGCTTGATTTTCTAACTCCCAACTTCTTCACTATTTTTGTCAGCATAATAGAATTCAACATGTATGTATATATATATCTTCTCTTTTTTCATTCAAAATTATTCTTTAGGGTCAAAATTTTAACTCAGACAAGAATTAGTTGGATCAAAATCGAAGCTTTGTAATCACTATTATATTATTTTATTTTTTTATAGTTTACAGGTTGTTGGTTGGCTTTGGAAAATTCTTGTGTAAAGGTTATGTTTAATTGTATTGTTTTGATATCTTTATTATCTTATTGTTTTATTTTAATTTACAAATGCTAGATGAATGTCGGTCGGCTTTGAAAATTTTTGTAGGTAAAGGTTAGGTTTAATTATATTGTCGTAATATCTCTATTAGTTTTTTATTTTGTGTTAGTTTACAATTCGTAGATAAATCTCAATCGGCTTAGAGAAATTTTTGTGTGTAGAATTTAAGTTTAATTGTATTGTTTTGATATCACTTTAATCGTATTATTTTGTTGCAGTTTACAGGTGATAGATAAATGTTGGTCGGCTTTGAGAAATTTTCTTATGTAAAGGTTTGGTTTAGTTGTATTATTTTGATATCTCTATTATCGTATTATTTTATTATTATTTACAGGTGGTAGATAAGTGTCGGATGACTTTGAAAAAAATTTTGTGTGCAAAGATTAGATTTAATTATATTACTTTGATGTATCTATGATTGTATTATTTTTTACAATTTACAGATGGTAGATGAATGTTGATCGACGTTTAAAAATATTTTTGGTAAAGGTTAGGCTTAATAAATAAATTCTCCATCTTTACATACTCAAAAGATATTAAATTTAATTATTATATTCATCTTTATTATTTAAACAAATATCCTATTTATTGTAATGTTTGAACTCATTAAAATAAGGTACACGCGCAAGACGCGTACACCTAAACTGGTATATAGATATATATATATGTATACTAGACATCGAAGGGCCCGTGCTAGCACGGGCCTAATATATATTTTTTTGTCTCAATTTATGTGACATAAATACTATAATTTAGATAATTGATTATTAAAGTAATTTTATTTTTTAATTATTGTGATTTGTAATACTTTTTCTTCTATTCTAATTTATGTGACACTGATATAATTTTGAAAACCAACCTATGTGGCACTAATATAATTTTGATAGTCAATCAAATATTTTATTGTAATTTATAATACTTTTTCTTCTTTTGCAATTTAAGGGGCACAGATATAATTTCAAAAATCAACCTATATGGCACTCTATAATTTCGATAGTCAATCAAATATTTAATTGTGATTTAGAATACTTTTTCTTCTATTTCAATTTAAGTGACACTGATATAATTTCGAAAGTCAGCGTATGTGGCACTAATATAATTTCGACAGTCAATCAAATATTTTATGTTGACATATCATTTTGTGTCCATTTATGAAATATTATTAATTTTCTAATGCGGCCATAATAATTAATTAGGGGACATATAATAAAATCACGATTGAAGAAGCGAAGAAGACATGTCTTAAATGACTTATAACAATTAATTAGAAGTGATATGATAAAATCACTATAAAAAATACTTGTGGGAAAAAGCATAAATGGGCCTCATATAAGACATCAAGTTAATTTAAAAAATTAAATATTAATTTATTATTTTATGTCTATTTTATATTTTTTTATTAAATATTATAAATTTTTTATACTTAAATAATTTATAGTAATTAATTAGGGTTAATATAATAAAATCACGATTGAAGCAGTGAAGAAGACATGTCTTAAATGACTTATAACAACTAATTAGAAGTGATATAATAAAATTACTATAAAAAATACTTGTGAAAAAGGCATAAATGGGTCTCATATAAGACATGAGAAAATGGCCAAAAGACCGTCCAAGCTTTACCTCAAATCCCAACTACACACTTAATCTTCACGGGAGTCCTATCACCCCCCTGATCTTTTTTTCCAGGTATTTATTACCCCCCCCCCCCCCGAACGCTGAGCTGGCACGGAAGGTAAGAACACCCCCTCTAGGCGCGTTGGTTCAGTCCCAACAACTCCAAAAGTAAGAGTTTAGCCTTCCACATGTATAATACACATCATTAATTGATTTTTTGATGAAATAAATCATGAAAAATGACACACACTCTCTCTCTCTTCCAACGGTCTTCTTCCTCTTCTTTATAACACTCTTCTCCTTGTCCACCATCTGCCTTCATCTTGCTCCATTTTTTTTTAACTACATGAGCCAAAATGACCCAAATTAGAAAATGACTATAAAATGAAAATACTTTATCCGACTAGACACTTTTTGGCAAAATTTCAAACTTGGACTATTTGTTTTAAAAAGTGTTACATAGTGTCTTTTTCCTTTTTTTTTTGCTACAAATTTTTTAACTTAAAAATATTCTGCTTTATTTTAGTTTTTAAAAAATAATAATTAAATATAATTATATAAAAACGCTATAATTGTTATATAGAATATGTATCTACATAAGATATATGTATAGAAATTAGATAATTCTATCAAATATGTATATGCATAGTATATATATATATATATATATATATATAATATATATATATAGAAAGTGTATAAAAATTATATAATTGTTGTATAAAATGTGTAAAAAAAATGTACAGTTACTGTATAAATTGTGTATTGAAACTATATAATTTTCGTATAGAATATTTATATGTATAAGATATGTATAGAAATTATATAGAAAGTGTGTAGAAACTGTATAGAACAAACCAACAAATTGAAATGGCTAGAAAACAAAATTTAAATTTTATGATCATTTTTATGGAATTTATTTGATCTGAAGTGTCATTTTTGCCCTATTTTCAAATATAAATTTAAAAATTATATCATCCTATAAAATAATTAATTAAGTTGGACGGATTGAATTATGATCCCTTATTTACTCTATCATATCCCATCTCAACTTTAGAAAGGATTCAATAATAACCAATTTATTGCTTCAACCAATCTTGATCCGTCCAAACTCAGGCCAAATGGCCCATTTGCCATTCCCACCGTATTATAAGAAAAAAAGAAAAAAATATATAAAGTAGCATATTTAAGTATTAAATTTCAAAAAAATAGCAACATTTTTATCAAATTACATTTTGTAGAATATGTATTTGCATGTATTTGTATTTTTGAAGCAACAGTTTGCAAAAATACAAAATACATATCAGTCATAAGGACAGTAAAAATCATATGTATTTATATTTTTGTAGCAACAATATGCAAAAATACAAATACAACTTGTTATATTATGTAATTATAAAATAATTACTATGAAACTCATAATTAAGGGGATAAGTATGTTGTTTCTGAATTTTGCCCTATTATAAAGTGGCCACTTTGCAGAAGGACGACATTGATTGAATTTGAAATGGGCCGGTGCCGAAATTGAAGAACTCACGATAACATTAATTTTACGTTATAGATATTAATCAAACTTAAGAACGGTTTATCAAGTGTTGTTAATTAATTTTTTTTTCCCGCTTCAACTATAATAGAAAAAACGTACATTAAATTCCAAGCACGATATCAAACATGACGGACTTTTTGTGCAAATAGATTTCCAAATCAAGAAAAAAGGTGGTGTTAAAAGAATAAAGTGAAAGTGCAATTAATTTTAAAAAATAAAGAAATATAGTGCTATAATTTTATTTACTTTTCAAATATGGTTAAAAGTTGCTATAATAAGTAACCGTTCAATTTGATTGTTCTTTTACAACTAAGGGTGTCAAGTGGGTCGGGCCGACCCGGTCCGGCCTGGCCCTCGTAGCTAACCCGGCCCGGTTTGACCCGGTCCGGTAAACCCTAGGGTTTTAGGATTCCGGGTCCTGGACCGATTATTTTTTAAAAATGGGCCCGGCTTACCCGGCTCAGACCAAGCCCGGTCCAGGCCCGCCGGTTAACCGGCCCGACCCTGCCTGGATACCTTTATTTTATTTTTTTTAAGAAAAAAAAATTTGGGATTTTGGGCCAAACTAGCCGTTTTTGGGTCCAAACGACTAGTTTGGGCTCATTTATTAAAAAAAAAAAATTAACTTTAAAAAATATTTTTTAATCCCAAAAAAAATTCTATAAATACCCTACAACTTCAAATCATTTTTCACACAATTTTTCACTCTCTCAATTCTCAATTCTCAAATATTCAATATATTTAATTTCTTAAAGTGCTCACTTTAATTTTATAATTTTTCGTTTACAAAGTACGAGCGGAAGTTTCTAAAGTCGCAACCTTCGGATACTTCCAAAATTTGGTATTGTCGTTCCATATCTTACGTTTAATTTTTATTTATTGTATTAATTGTTTAATATTTAATTTTATTATATTTGTGTATTTTGAATATTTTTAGTTTAATTTAATTTATATTATGGATAAATTAAGAAACCTCGCTACTAAAGGTGTTAAAATTTTTTGTCTTGGAAGCGGTAGTGGTAGTAAAAAGCGGAGTACTAGCGGTAGAGGTAGTTCAAGTAGTAGATATACCCGTGTGCCTTCGCCTCCGGTATCGCTTGGTACACCTTTTGAGGAAGAAATAGGTGTAGGTGCTCACGATATGGATTATGTAGAAGCTCAAAAAAATTACGGTATAGAAGAAGAAAATGAAGTAGATGCGGATAATTTAGACGAAGATAATGAAAATATTGCTGAGACACCCGCAGTAAGAGATGTTAACGTTTGATCTGAATTTGTTAATCTCCCTTCCCGTCCTCCCAGTGCCCCAAGACCTCGTAAAAGAACTAGTATTGCATGGCAATTTTTTGAACGTATATCAGATATTGAGGTGCAATGCAATATTTGTCAACAAATATATAAGCATAGAAGTGGAGGCAAGCAAGGAGATACGGGTACGTTAATGAGACATATAGCTGAAGATCACAAAAGAGAGTTAAATTTTGCACAAGGTGGTGGGGATGTTGGTGGGCCAACGCAAACTAGAATGGACCCAGCAACCGGTCACGTAGCGAAAAAGTATAATAAATTGAGAGACCGGGAAGAAATAGCTAAAATAGTAGCTGTGGGTTGTTTGCCTTTTAGTTTTCCTTCTTCTGATGCCTTTATTCATTATATACAAGCAATTTATAATCTTATGTTTAACGGTATTCCTAGAAGTACTTGTCGGTCTGATATTTTTAGACTTCATTCACAATATTGTTTTTATTTATCAACATTGTTAAAAAATATTCAATGTAGATTGTCCCTAACTTCTGATCTTGGTCGTGTTGTAAATAAAAATGATTATTTAACCGTTACTTGTCATTGGATGGATAGTAATTTCGTGATGCAAAAACGTATTCTTGCTTTTTTATATGATGAAGATCGTAAACATACTGGACAATTTATTGCTGATTCTATTGTTAAAAATGCCGGATATTATGGTATCGAAAATAAAATTTTATGTATTGCTTTTGATAATGCTTCTAACAACAAGCCTTCTATAAACAAATTAAAATCTACGTCATCTCCGCCCTTGCCTGTAATTTTTCATATTAAGTGAGCATGTCATATATATAATTTAATTGTAAGAGATGATCTTGAGTTTTTTGAGCTTTATATTGAAAAAATTCGTCTTGCCGTTGGTTTTATTCAAGGAAACAATCGTAGATCGAGAATTAGAGAATTTAAAGTTAAATGTCAAGAAAATGGACTTACACCGATTTTGATGCCTGGGGAAATTGATACTAGATGGAATTCTACGTATGAATTTTTAAAAACTTGTTATAAATATAGAATTCCTATTACACTAGCTTTTAACCAACATTGCAGTTCATTTGCTGATTCTGCTGATTGCATGCTACATAATTCTGATTGGGTTGTAGTTAATGATCTTGTTAAGTTTTTAGAAAAAATTTATGTAGCTACGGTTGAATTTTTCGGTGCTTATTATCCTACTGTTTGTAATATTTTGGCATATATAGCCGATATTTCTGGTTTGCTCAAAGAATATAAAAATAAAGAAGGTTATAAAGAAGCTGTTGGCGTCATGTTTACGAAATTTAAAAAATATTTTTTCCCGATTCCCCCTATTTACTTGGTTGGTCCTATGCTAAATCCGTGCATGAAATATAATAATATGTGCCACTTTAGTACTCTTATTTATACTAACTTAGAAACAAATACTAACCATGATTCTGAACAAGTACAACCTGATTTGTGGACGGCTACGGCTGATGCAAAGGATTACATAGAAAAATTATATAATCACTATGTTGATTTATTTGATTTAGCCGTACCTACAAATATTACTCCAACTGTCGCTCCTCATCCTCCGAGGAGCCATCATCTTCTAAAAGGTCGGCACATAGTATTTTTTCTGATTCGTTTTATGATTTAAATTGTTAGAACAGTGTTGATGAGAGAACTTACACATCATCTTATCGGGAAGAGCTGAAATATTATCTTCGGACGGCACTAGAGGATCGCAGACGACGGATCAACACGTTGGATTGGTGGAGGAGTAATGAAACACAATATCCCGTGCTTTCAAGATTAGCTAGAGATATCTTGAATGTTCCAATGTCAACCGGTGCATCAGAGAGCGTCTTTAGTCAGGGACGACAGCAGCTTGGAGACAACCGACACTCATTGGGAAGCAATGCAATGAATGTTCTAGTTTGCCTCAGAGATTGGATTAGAGCGAAAAGAAGAAACCAAGGAATGGAACCGGAGCCGAGCGACGAGCTGAAACTTGAAGAAATTATGACTTCACGGGAGAACTCAACAGAATCAAGTCCAATGCATGGTTTTGCTCCCGTTGACTTCGACTATCCTATGCAAGTTCTCGTTAATATTAACATGAATGAGTTGAAAAAAATGATGCATAATTTGTAGATTTTTCATTCATGTAAATTATAATTTTTGGATCATTTTGCAATCAATAAAATTCCCCAAATTCATTCACTCCTTAGTCCTTGCTATTTATATTTTTTCATTTAACGATTTAAAATTTAAAATTGAATTTCTAGTTTTCTACTTTAAATTAAAAACTTACTTCTAATATATTATTAATTTACTACCAAATATTATTAAGTTATTATATTAAGTAGCATATGTTTTGTATATTTGTGCATATATCTTCTATAGAAGTGTATATTTAACGTATACATGTGCATATGTTTTATAAATTAGTATATAAGTATATCTATATATATATTGTAATGTATATATAATGTAGTATATTTTATAAGTAGTAGTATATATACATTGAATGGTGAGTATACACGTGTATATATCTTCTATAAAAGTGTATATTTAACGTATACATGTGTATATGTTTTATAAATTGGATATCTTCTATAGAAGTGTATATATGTGTATATATCTTCTATAGACGTATATATTTAACATATACAAGTGTATATGTTTTACAAATTAGTATATAACTATATATATATATATATATATATATATATATATATATATATATATATACATATTGTAGTATATATATATGTATATTGTAGTATATATTTTATTTAAAATAGTACATATATATTGAATGGTGTGTATATATGTGTATATATCTTCTACAGATGTATATATTTAATGTATACAAGTGTATATGTTTTACAAATTAGTATATAACTATATATATATATATATACATATTGTAGTATATATATATGTATATTGAAGTATATATTTTATTTAAAATAGTACATATATATTGAATGTTGTGTATATATGTGTATATATCTTCTCTAGACGTATATATTTAACGTATACAAGTGTATATGTTTTAAAAATTTGTATATAACTATATATATATATACATATTGTAGTATATATATATGTATATTGTAGTATATATTTTATTTAAAGTAGTACATATATTTTGAATGGTGTGTATATATGTGTATATATCTTCTACAGATGTATATATTTAATGTATCCAAGTGTATATGTTTTACAATTAGTATATAACTATATATAGATACATATTGTAGTATAAATATATATGTATATTGTAGTATATATTTTATTTAACGTATGACATATATATTGAATGGTGCGTATATATGTGTATATATCTTATATAGATGTATATATTTAACGTATACAAGTGTATGTGTTTTATAAATTAGTATAATATAACTATCTATGTATTGTAATCCATGTATATTGTAGTATATATTTTATTTTAAGTAGTACATATACATTGATTGGTGCGTATATATGTGTATATATGTTATATAGATGTATATATTTAATGTATACAAGTGTATATGTTTTATAAATTAGTATAATATAACCATCTATACATTGTAATACATATATATATGTATATTGTAGTATATATTTTATTTAAAGTAGTACATACATATTGAATGGTGCGTATATATATGTATATATCTTCTATAGACGTATATATTTAACGTATACAAGTGTATATGTTTTATAAATTAGTATATAACTATATATATATATATACATATACATACATAGTATATACATATATATTGTAGTATATATTTTATTTAAAGTAGTGCCTATATATTGATTTAAAATGATTTAAAATGAATTTCTAGTTTAAATTAAAAACTTACTTTTAATATATTATTAATTAACTATCATATATATATATATATTGCAGTATATACTTTATTTAAAGTAGTACATATTATTGAATGGTGCGTATATATGTGTTTATATCTCTATAGACTTATATCTTTAACGTATATAAGTGTATATGTTTTATAAATTAGTATATAAGTATATATATATATATAGTAGTATATATATATTAGTATATATATATATATATATATATATATATATTGTAGTATATACTTTATTTAAAGTAGTACATATTATTGAATGGTGCGTATATATGTGTATATATCTTCTATATACGTATATCTTTAACGTATACAAGTGTATATGTTCTATAAATTAGTATGTAACTATATATATATACATATTGTTGTATGTATATATGTATATTGTAGTATATATTTTATTTAAAGCAGTACATATATATTGAATGGTGCGTATATATGTGTATATATCTTCTAAAGTAGTATATATTTAATGTATACAAGTGTATATATTTTATAAATTACTATGTAAGTATATATATATATATATATTTATATATATATATATATATATTTATTGTAGTATATACTTTATTTAAAGTAGTACATATATCTTGAATGGTGCGTATATATGTGTATATATCTTCTATAGACGTATATCTTTAACGTATACAAGTGTATATGTTTTATAAATTAGTATGTAACTATATATATATACATATTGTTGTATATATATATATATGTATATTGTAGTATATATTTTATTTAAAGTAGTACATATATATTGAATGGTGCATATATATGTGTATATATCTTCTAAAGTAGTATATATTTATCGTATACATGTGTATATGTTTTATAAATTAGTATATAACTAAGTATATATATATATATATGGTAGTATATGTTTAATTTAAAGTAGACAAGTAGTACATAAATATTGAATGGTGTGTATATATGTGTATATATCTTCTATAAGCGTATATATTTAACGTATAAATGTGTATATGTTTTATAAATTAGTATATAAATATATATATATATTGTAGTGTATATATATATATTATACTATTATAGTATATGTTTTATTTAAAGTAGTACGTATAGTCATATATAATTATATATTGAATGGTACGTATATATGTGTAATTGTTTATATATTTTTTTTAAAATATCTATTGTATATTGGAGTGTATATAGTGTATATAATTGTAGTGTATATTGGATTTATTTTTTTAAAACGGGTTTGACCGGTTTTTAACTGGGTTTGACCAGGTTTTGGTGGATTTGATCGGGTTGGGTTAAGTGGACCAGGTTAGGGTGGGTTTTAATTTTTTACTGTTGGGCCCGGCCCGGCCCGTCTAGCGCCAAAACTGGCCCTTAACCGGCCCTCAACCCGGTTAAAATAGAAGGGCCGGTTTCGGATTGGCCCGTCCCGACCCGTTTGACACCCATATTTACAACTTGCAAACTTTTTAACTCAGCATTCTTCCCTATAAAACCCATCCATACTATGTCTTGTTCTCATCAAAACCAAAAATGAAATACTCCAATTTGGTTTCTTGTTTCATTATTACCTTTTCTATATTTCATTCATCACAAGCTCAAAATTCTTCTCAAGATTATCTCAACGCTCACAATGAAGCTCGTAGACAAGTTGGAGTCAGCCCTATGACATAGGACAATAGGCTAGCAGCCTATGCCCAAAATTACGCAAATCAAAGAATCGGTGACTGTGTGGGATGATCCACTCTCATGGCCCTTACGGCGAATGCCTAGCCTTCGTTTTCCCAGATCTCGATGCGAATTATGCCGTGAAGTTGTGGATCGATGAGAAGCAATGGTATGATTTTAAATCGAATACTTGTGCACCAGGACAAGTATGCGGACACTATACTCAGGTGATATGGCGTAATTTGGTACGTCTTGGTTGCGCTAGAGTTCAATGCAACAATGGGTGGTATTTTATAACGTGCAATTATGATCCACCAGGTAATTATATAGGACAACGTCCGTTAGGTGATGTTGAAGCTGAAGCTGAACAACCATCCTACGATTTAACGTCAGAACCTCCAACTGATGTCTAATTGTTATGAGTTTACACGATGAAACCATGAATGAATGAAGTGTATTCATCAATTATTAATGAAATAAAATCCTGGCCAAGTGATGTTATTGATCATACTCAGTTGGATAATACAATCTAATGGCATAGTGATGGGAGAAATATATGTAGTCTAAATATTGATGTCCCAACTCTCATATGGATCGGTCCGTTTGTACCTTCGCATCTGCATGTTAGTTGATTAATCAGTATATGTTGGCACTTAGTGTGATATGTGGTAGCTTATACTATTGCTTTCGGTTCAATTCGAGTTTACCAAATAAAATCTATACTATGTATGATCATACATTTTTTAAAAAGTTATTTTAAACCTGAAATAGATTCGTCTAATTATTAAAATAAAGATTATAAATCTAAGTACAAAGAAAAGACAAAGAATTAGATTATTATAAAGGTAAACACCTAGTTATGAATCAAGAGTGTAAATAGTTATAATATGTACCCTCAAAAAATTTATATGTGAAATTATAATTTAAGTATTTCGGTTTTTCTTTTTTTGCTTAACATTAAAATAAAATTTTATCGGTTTTGAAATTTTAAAACCAAATCATACCAAAAATGTATTAGCCTTTTTCTTCAACTCGATTTTCCAATTTATCGTGAACCCCTTAGATGTGGAAAGAGAGCCTTTAGCACAAACGCTAACTATTGATAACGGATTAAGTTGCCCTCTCCTCAATCACAATATATATATATATATATATGTATGTATATATATAAAGGAGAGTTGTAGAATTGCTGATGTGGTGCTATCTAAGGGCTGAATTTTTATTTATCCTTTTTTCTATTTTTTTGGATTTCTTTCTAATTTTAAAAGTTTGAAATTATGGGAAAGCCAAAAAGCAGTTCGAATGCAAAAATGTTACTCTTCATTAAAACGTTTTCCAACTTCTTATTTATTATATTTATTACATGAACCCATAAATGATTTTCCTAATTTTATGCTTCAAAAAAATTGCAGCAAATTAAGTATATTGATTTCTCTCAATTTTTTTTTAACGTTTACTTTATGCCATTTATTAGAATTCTTTAATTGTCATTGTCCTTTGAACAGTCACTATGTTCCTACTAATTGCTTTTGACAATTTTCAGCTAAATTCATTGTATTAATTGGACATTACTACTATAATAATGTCATTTATTCTTGCTTGACAGTTTTCATCTGCATTACAAAATTATCTTGGCCTAATCTCTTATATACAATCTACTTTCCCCATTTGCTTCATTGGAGAATCAGCCTTTTTCTTCTTCTTTTTCTATTTTCTTAAGAAAAATTTTAAGCTTCAGTTTAATTATTTTATTTTATTTGTATGTATAAATGGATAGATGATAATAACGACAGTTGTATTCAGTGGCGAAGTCAGGACGAAGTCAGAATTTTCATTGAGGATAAGTGCGCACACGAGGAGATTCAACATCTACTATGCATTCATTCATTGTATGTCATCTCCGCCACTGATTGTATTAACATTTAAATCATTGATAAAATGAGGTTGTAAATATTTTCATCTGCATTGCAATTTGCAAAATTGCCTTGGCCTTATCTCTTGTATACACTCCTACTTTCACTATCTGCTTTGTTGGAGAACCAATTTTTTTTTTTTAAATTCTTAAGCTTCAATTTAATTATTTTATTTAATTTGGACGTATAGATGATATAAGAACTATTACGATCAAATAATAATAGTTATATTAAGTGGCGGAGTCAAAATTTTCATTGAGAAAATTTAAATGTGCGCACATGAGGAGGTTCAACATCTACTATGTATTCATTCATTGTATGCTATCTCCGTCACTGATTGTATCAACATTTGAAGCATTGATAAAATTAGATTGTAAATGTTTCTCGGCATTAGCTTCAAGGCTATTTTAAGGCAGTTCACATGTTTAGGAGATGAAAGGGATAAATTGAAGACCTGAAGTAGATTGTCAGGAAGATCAACGTAACTTGTATTTATCTGACTTAATTTTTTTAGCACTTTCTTAATTCACCGTCTTTGTTCAATTTTTTTTGGTTATTCTATACTGAACTTTTTTTAAAATTTATTGATTAGCTGTAATTACTTTTATTGAATATATTTATGATTAAATCAGTAGATCTTTAACAACTTTTCATATCAAATAATAACTAATCGATGAATATTTATTTAATTTTAGATATTTTAAAATGGTAAATTTGGAAAAGGTTATAAAAAAACTATTATTCGCTCTTTATTAATGTCATGCATCTGCTCTTTTTCATTTTGATATGTCTTTGAAATTTTGCTTGATTTTCTTTTTCGTTTTTTCCTTTTCATGTCGATTGTTGTCGCAAAATGTTGTCATGTCCAATTGAAATATATAGTCCTTTCTCTCAATATATAGTAATTGTATTTTTTTTCCATTGGAATATAATTATCTTTTATTATTTGAAAAATTGTAAGGAATAATTTTCTTTGTTCTAAAACTGTGGTAAATATTTTAATATGAAAATATCGGTCAACACATAGTGAGCCAAGTATCCACTCTCAGACGGAAGTGATTTAATCACCTCATTTTTTCCCCAACTAATCCTAATTTTATATCATTTGTTAGGTGTTATGATTCTCTTATTTAATTAAGATTGAATTATTTCTTAAAGTTTTTTAGTTTTCACAAAAAAATACTTATAAAATCATTTTTAATGTTCATGTATTAACAACGACAATTATTCATAAATTTAATAGGTTTTATATGATCGCGCAAAGCACGATTAAGTTACCTAGTTGTTGAATAAATATATTTGAGTGAAGCATATTTTTCATTGAAAGGGAATAATTCTAGGTGAAAATTATTTTCCTTATAGCTATTTTAATTTTAAATTTCGACCACTATTGCTAACGTCAACATTCAAATTAAACATCATTTGGACGTTATTATCAAAATGTAATATCTAAAATTCTCATCGTAATACTTTCCAATTTGCTAATATTATTATTAATCCTAAAAAATTACAGCGATGCAATATTTTAGTAAAAGTTATAAATATTAGCAGCATTGGTTAAGTTAATAATTTACAGCAAAAACAAAAATCAACTTAATTAACAAACTGTGGCAGCTAAATATTTGCCCTCCAATCTCCATAACATAATTCTTCTATCAAATGAATCCAACGATATATTCTTTCCTACTTTTCCCTAAAAATTATCTCCCATAATTAAGTAACAAACAAATCCAATCAATCCGATAATCACGCTTAATTAAGCTCTCAATTCGTACTCAAACCTTCCATATTTTCTCTCTCAATAATTGATTTCCTGGATAATAGATATATATGCTTCAATAATAGATCGAGGACACCTACTTCAATCATTGACATTTCAAATTAATGGATTTGTTATAACAACATTACATAATAGATATATATGCTTCAATAATTATAAAACGGTTAAATTTAATTATGACGATCATTCATTATGACAATCTCATTTTCGATATAATTGATTTTTCATGGTATATTTTATTTATCTATGACAACAATATTCTTCTTATAATAATAATAATATTCATTATAACAGTATGCTAGCTTTTTGTAATAGATGGATTTGGCTCCTCTACATTTTTCACTCTCTCTATTTTTTTCAAGTTCCTATTGGTAACACATGACATAATTCAAATTGAATGGGTAAAATTTAACTATTCTAAAATACAACTCTAACTATAGTTTAGAGAATAAATACATTATATATTTAGTTTAAAAAAATATTGTGATCCCACATTCTTACAAACATGTTCATAAATAACGCAGCGAAAAAAATTCTCTACCTACGCAAGAATTCCATCCTTTAATTTATTTGTCAATTAATTTTTTTTATTTTCTATTTTTTTTTTAACTTTTTGTTTAATAATTAGCTATTTTATTTTCTTTAAATTAGGTGAAATAAAATAGGAGAAATAATCGGCTCTTCTATTTTAAATTAACTTTATCACCTTTTTGAATTTTTTTTTTTAAATTAGATATTTTAATTTCTTTAAAATAAGTGAAATAAAATAGGGGAAAATGAGAGAAATCTCTCGTAATCTAAATTAATTTTTTTATTGTTTTCTTTTTTCAAAAATAATTTTTTTCTTTAACAATCATCTATTTTATTTTCTTTAAAATGAGTGAAATAAATAGGGGGAACATAGGTGAAATAAAATAGGAGAACTTATCGGCTCTCCTATCTTATTTCGCCTATTTTAAAGAAAATAAATAGCTAGTAATTATTAAGGAGGGAATTCCAAAATGCGATAAAAAGTTTAATTTAAATAGAAACTAAAAGTTGGACCATGAGTACGCAAAAAAAAAAATTAGGAAGAAAAGAATTTTTGTTGCTATATAAAAAAATTAGGAAGAAAATAATTTTTGTTGCTATATTTATGGACATGATAATATGTTGCTAAAATTATGGGATTACAATAATTTTTTAAACTAAATATATAATGTATTTATGATCTAAATCATGATTAGTGATTTATTTAGAATAATTAAATCTTACCCGTTCAATTTAAACTATATCATATATATGTCACTAATCAGGATAAGAACTTGAGAAAAATAAAAAGAGTGGAAATGAAGAGAAGCCGGATCCGTAATAGATGACCCTTCTGTAACAATCATACTCAAATTTATGTAGCAATATTTTAAAAGAAATATATTAAATATAAAATAAAATATTAAAATATTTATAATAATCATTATTAATATTTAATATCATGAATATAAAAAATTTTCAAATATGATTGTCGTCTAAAAGGAAAAGTACTGTATCTAAATAGTGTTCACTAATTATCGAACAGCTAGTTTTGAATTTATTATTTATGTCTCAGTCTTTTCAATTTTTTATTAATGAATTATGGAAATTAATCGAGAATATAAATTTAACAAGTATTTAATTTTTATTTATAACATAACACGTATAAAATCTAATTTGCATATTTTTATTTGTAATAGCTAAATAAAATTTAAATGTCAATTTATATTTATAACATCAACTCAATGATCATTATAGCAATTATGACACTTTCGTACAAATATTATCACTATAAAAAATTTAATAATATATTAATCATTGATTTGATGTAAACATCATAGGCAGTTAATTTTGTCACACCTTGTTAGCTAGCTCAGTTTTCTTGCTTCAACTATGTCATGTAAGATTTACGTTATCCAAGCTTAGACATAGTATATAAGAAAGTGTTTGAATTGATTTATTTTTAAGTGTTTTGAGTTTTTAAATATTATTTTATTTTTAAAAATATTTGATAAAAATAAAAAGTATTTTTAAACATTTTACTTTGTGCTTAAAAAATATAAAAATAAACCAAAAATTAAAAATAAATCACTATCTACTTTTTAACTTTTGACATTTAGCAACACCCTCTTACTTTAATGAGTTCCTGAAAATTATTTCCAAGTCAACGCAAAAAAATATATTGTATTCAGAGAATAAAACGAAAGGGTTTACTAATGAAAAATAATGATTTATTAGAGTTGTTCCAGCAATCACGTATCATGGAGAATGATTAATCTTCACCCAAAAAAAAAAGAGAATGACTATTGATTGACTAGTCACCACTCACCAGTGACGGTACTTGATTCACACTTCAACAAATAGTTGCATGATGTGACATGACATTCATATGAACTATGTTAACAATTTATATTTTGTCGTTTTAATTTTTTTATTTACTTGATTTTAATTTGATATAAAAATTTTAAAAATAAAATAAAAAATTAATTTTATAATGTTAAACTAGAAATATGAATAATGTATTAAAATGTCTTTTGACTTTGTGATCTTAAAAATATCATATAAAAAATAGAAAAAATTTGAAAGTAGTTGAAAAAAAAAGAGAACTTTTTAAAACAAATTATCAAGGAAATTACTACAAACAGATTGAAACTAAGAGAAACTAAACTCTCAATTATATTCAATTCCCTTTCACAAATTGTAGACTATTCGACTCTTCTTCCCTATATAAAACCCACCCAAATTATTCCTTGATTCTCATCAATACTCATAATGGGACTCCCCAATTCCTTAATTGTTTGTTTTCTAATTACCTTTGCTATATTTCACTCGTCACAAGCTCAAGATTCTCCCCAAGATTATCTTAACGCTCACAATGAAGCTCGTAGACAAATTGGGGTCGGCTCTATGACATGGGACAATAAGCTAGAGGCCTTTGCCCAAAATTATGCCAATCAAAGAATTGGGGACTGCCGGATGCAGCACTCCAGTGGCCCTTACGGCGAAAACTTAGCTGCTGGCTACCCTCAGCTCCATGCTGCTGGTGCCGTGAAAATGTGGGTCAATGAGAATCAATGGTACGATTATAATACAAATACTTGTGCACCAAGAAAAGTATGTGGACACTATACTCAGGTTGTCTGGCAAAACTCGATACGTCTTGGTTGTGCTAGGGTACGTTGCAACAACGGGTGGTATTTTATAATTTGTAATTATGATCCACCAGGTAACTGGAGAGGAAAACGTCCCTATGGTGATCTTGAAGAACAACAACTGGCCTTCGATTCCAAGTTGGAACTTCCCAGTGATGTCTAAGAGTAAATAAAATCATGAATAATGCTTAATTCACGTGTTAATGAAAATAAAACCCAGTACTATATGCTATATATGTTGGATGTTATCTTACTAGCTCAGTTGGATAATTATCCAATGGTGCAGATCTAGTGACTGGTTAATCTAGGAGAAATATGTTGTCTAAATTGATATTCATATGGACCCTTGCGTGTTGTTTTATTTGATGCAATCACTTTATATATGAGTATTTTGTCTCCTTTATTTTATTCATGTTCCTATTTTACAACTGTTGGCACTATGGGGTGTGGGTTGTCTTGTCTAGTTAAAATCTATATACGGACAATATAATATTTTTTTACAACACTATTAATTGAGTCATCAAGAAATAATTCATAACAACAAATAAATTATTATAATCACGAAAATCTGCTACAACATCTGAACATGTTAAATACTCCGATAAATTAAAATTATTTTTACGTACACTAACATAATGTGTGCAAGTTAAATAGCTAATTTCGACCGTTGTACTAATTCACAAGCCTATTTTTGTTAATTGTTTTATATACATTTCTAAGTGTTCTATCTTGATATGATATAATATTTTTTGAACCGCTACTCCTACTTTTTGGATGTGCACGGTGTAAACGCAGTCTTGTATAATAACTTTCAAATCACACAGGAAATATAAAGAGCACATTTACACTAGATAAGTCCGATGCGATGAGCTAACTGCGTTGGTGGGTAATTGATCCCCTGGCTGACCCCCCTAATAGATAGGACATATATATATATATATATAATTATTATATTATTATATTATATTATCTATATCTATAATCTATAATCTATAATCTATAATCTATAATCTATAATCTATAATAATAATAATATATTAAAAGTGTGAAGACCCTTAGAAAAGTGATTTGAACTTTTTGCCCTTCATTAAAAGACTCTCCTTTAGACAAAATTGTCTTTTCACTATTTTTTAATTTATTATTTAATTATTTTTTATTATATTAACTAGATTTCCTAAAATATATGGGGACTCCTAAAATATATGGTAGGATAATTAATTAATATTTTCCTTTCTACTAGACTTTCTAAATTATATGAGACTCCTAAAATATATGGTAAAAGAATTAATTAATATTTTCCTTTCTACTGTTCAATTAGAAAAATACTCCTAAAATAACACTCTATTAAGAAAATATTTTTATAAATATTGAGATGTACGTTAAACTAGAGAACAAACCGATTGCCTATTGGGAGAATATAATTGATGCTCGTCTAACTTGTTTCTATTGCATGTCTAGATTAGTGGATGCTTGATTTTCTACCCCCCAACTTCTTCACTATTTTTGTCAGCATAATAGAATTCAACATGTGTGTATATATATATCTTTTCTTTTTTCATTCAAAATTATTCTTTAGGGTCAAAATTTTCGCTCAGACAAGAATTAGTTAGATCAAAATCGAAGCTTTGTAATCACTATTATATTATTTTTTATTTTATAGTTTACAGGTTGTTGGTTGACTTTGAAAAATTTCTTGTGTAAAGGTTATGTTTAATTGTATTGTCTTGATATCTTTATTATCTTATTATTTTATTTTAATTTACAAATGCTAGATGAATGTCGGTCGACTTTGAAATTTTTTGTAGGTAAAAGTTAGGTTTAATTATATTGTCGTAATGTCTCTATTAATTTGTTATTTTGTGTTAGTTTACAGTTCATAGATGAATCTCGATCGACTTAAAGAAATTTTTGTGTGTAGAATTTAAGTTTAATTATATTATTTTGATATCACTTTTATCGTATTATTTTGTTGAAGTTTACAGGTGATAGATAAATGTTGGTCGGCTTTGAGGAATTTTCTTATGTAAAGGTTAGGTTTAGTTGTATTATTTTGATATCCCCATTATCGTATTATTTTGTTATTATTTACAGGTGGTAGATGAGTGTTGGATGACTTTGAAAGAAATTTTGTGTGCAAAGTATGCGGGCATTATTCTCAGGTAGTCTGGCGTAACTCAGTACGTCTTGGTTGTGCTAGGGTCCGGTGCAACAATGGGTGGTATTTTATAACTTGCAATTATGATCCACCAGGCAATTGGAGAGGACAACGTCCGTATGGTGATCTCGAAGACCAACCGGCCTTTGATTCCAAATTGGAACTTCCAACTGATGTCTGATCATGAATATTTGAATTAAGCTTCATGTGTTAAAGGAAAATAAATCCAGCAGTAATATTCTATGTGATAGTAATCTAATGGTGCAGTAACTGGAGTTTATAGGAAAATATGGTTCTATATTGATGTATGGATCGTTTAAATAATTTCTTCTTGTTTTATTTTGTTATTCTTGCTTTACATAAATTTGTTCTGTGGAGTACCTGTACCTGTTAATTGAATAAATAAAATGTGTAAAGTTCATGAGTAAATTGTGTTATAAAACTATAACTATAGACTCAAAAGAGTTGTATTAAACTTGTCAAAATATAAGCTTTTAAAAGATTCTGCAGGCAACCCCAACGAGTTTTTTTTTGTTTCTTTTTTTTGGTGTAAAAGATAATTCATTCATTAGTAATTATGGGGGAAATAGAGTTACACCCCTTCCAGTTAAGGGGGACAAAATTAGAGTGTATGGGGCCACATCCCGACCCTGGAGGTTAATAGCATTGTTTTTTATTCTACGTTGAACAAGCATCCCGTTAGAATCAGAGTACATAAGAGTTGTTATAAAAAGAGGAATTTCCCAAAACAGTTGTGGTGTTTCCATGGTTTGACTTTTAGTTCCCTCCTTAGCAAGCATGTCCGTCACTGCATTCTGCTTTCTAAAGATCTTGGTTGATATTGTTGATTGTGTTTCCTCCATTAGTGACCTGCACTCAACAATCAAGTTATGATAGGAGCACAACGAGTTATTTGGTCAGGATATAATTTCTCCTTTCCGTTTCATATTAGTTGTCGCATTTTTCTTTTAAACGCTCCTTAGAAAATCAATAAATAAGTATATACTTCCTCCATTCATCTTTACTTGTCCATTTTTAAAATTTTGAGATGTCCAACAATACTTGTCCAGTTTATAAAATCAATGGATAATTTACCTATTTCTAACCATTTTACCCTTTGCATTGTTAGGACACCATAATAGTCACATATTATGTATTTATATTTGATTAGAATTGTATAGTTTATCTCTTAGAGAGTTTGTGTTCAACTATACCATGTATAGCATCTTGTATGTATCGAGGCAAAATCCCTCTCTGAATATAATTGAGTGAAAATCTTTTAATGGTATCAAAGCCTTGCGAAGACTCACGTCCCACAATGGCACTTCCCTCAATTACCAGTATCACCTCACAAACCCCTTCCCAGAATTTTCCGTTGCTCGCAACCAACGTTAATCAGTCTCATCTTCTCAAATTAGACCGTCATAACTATATTGTGTGGAAATCACAAATTCTCCCAGTTCTAAGGGGTAACGAACTCGAGGGATATATGGATGGTATGCACAAGTGCCCTCCAAAGTTCACTCCAAATAGCTCATTTGAAGCAACCTCAACTGACGGGGTTATCAACCCAGCGTACAGTTTATGGATCAAACAAGACCAACTTTTATTGAGTTGGTTTCTCTAGGCCCTCACCGAAGGGATTTTAGCCCAAGTAGTCGGCTGTACAACATCTCAGGCAGTTTGGCAAGCACTTGAGACGATGTTTGCATCGCAATCCAAGGCTAGGATAATGCAACTAAGGTTGCAATTACAAACCACAAAGAAAGGAAACTCATCCATGGTAGAATATCTTCAAAAAATGAAGACTTGTGCCGATAATCTCGCGGTTGCGGCACACCCGGTCACTGATGATGATCTTGTCTTATATATTCTTGGAGAACTTGGACAAGAATATGATGATGTGGTTGTCTCGGTCACTACTAGGGCTGAGTTAATTTCATTAGCCGATCTTCATGGCTTGCTTTAAAGTCAAGAGTATCGTTTGGAGCAAATGATAAGTACAGAACAAAGATTAAGCCAAACCAACTTGTCTACTAGACAATCCACCAATACTAAGAATGATAACTCCTTTAAGCAGCTTACTAATGTCAATAACAATTAGGTTTATGGTGGCAGATCTGGACGAGGATGAGGACGAGGTCGAGGTCGCAACGCCAACTCATCCAACCAAAATCAATTTCAAGTTTACCATAAATTTGGTCACTCCGCCTTGGTTTGCTACCAACGTTTTGACCATGCCTATCAAGCTCCTTCCAAATTGCACATGGATGCTCTCATTGCACAATCTTCTATGGTTGGAGACTCAAATTGGTATTCGGATTCTGGGGCTACTCATCATTTAAATAACGATATACAGAATATGGCGGTACGAGGAGAGTATATGGGAAACTATCAAATTCATATTGGTAATGGCACAGGTTTGACAATTTCTCACTTTGGTAATGCTATCTTACCTACAGTTAGTCAACCTTTACATTTATCTAATGTATTATTGGTGCCTAAAATTACCAAGAATTTGCTTAGTGTAGCAAAGTTCACTTCTAATAATGATGTTATATTTGAGTTTCACCCTCGTTTTTGTCTTGTGAAGGATCGGGCAACGGGGAAAGTACTACTGCGTGGAACTCTTGAGAATGACCTTTATCATCTCCTTGCAACCCAGTTACTCGGCTAGCCTTCTTCCTCAAATAAATCACAGGCTTTCCATGTCTCCAAGTCATCTTTTGATCTATGGCATAGTCGTTTAGGTCACTCGTCTCTATAAGCAGTCAATAGTATTATTAGGATTCTTTCTTTACCGGTCAAATTGAGTCCTCAGTCTAGTGTTTGTTCTTCTTGCCAATATGGCAAGAGTCACAAATTGTCGTTTTCTAATTCTAGTTCTAGTGCTAGTTTTCCGCTTGATTTGATCCACAGTGATGTATGGGGTCCTGCTCCACAATTGGCTAGTGTCACACCCCTTTTCCGCCCGAAGGGATCGAGGACGAAGGGTTTTTCCAATTAAAGTGACGATATTGAATAGGAATTATTTTATTTACAGAGTTGCCATTTGAAATTGAGTTATGGTGTTCCAAGTCACCTTTTTGAATCCCTAATCAAAAGAAAATGACTCTTTGTTATGGTCTGCGGAAACAGAAGACCAAGTAAGGAATTCTGTTGACCGAGAGGAAGGTGTGAGGCACCCCTCGAGTCCCGTGGTTCTAGTACAGTCGCTTTTATTGACTTATCTTATTTTTAACTATTTTGGATAAATTATGTTTGCAAGCCTGAATTCGCTCATTTTTAATATCTAAAATCTGTCTATATATCTTATATTAAATAAATGGATAAAAATTAATTTTTAATAAAATATTTATCAAGGTGCATTATTGCATTAGTGAATTTTTAAATGTCTCGAAAAGATACGTACACCACATTCTTTAATTCAGACGAATATTTAAAATGTGCCTAAAATCTTAATAATAAACTAAAGCAAAATTCATTTAACACAATTAATTAAATCAATAAATAATTATTAAATTCTATTAATGAAAATAATAAAATAAGTAAAATACACAAATTTATCTATATTATGCTAAATTTAATATTATCTCTAAAATTTAATATCTTTAAATTAAATAAACTCAAATCATTTATTATAGACAAATCAAACATGAAAATCTCCGAAATATATAATTCAAACATAAATTCCAAAAATAGATAAATAAATAAATAAATAAATAAATAAATAGATAACTTGAAATATATGATACCCCACTCCAAGCAAAACTATAAATAATAATAAATTTTATTAGTATCAAATTTATTCATCCTTCATTTTTTATTAATTATTAAATAAAAATAATTTTATATTATATTCAAATAAAGAGGCTTGGGTATTTATTCAAAAAGGAAACAATAATAAAAAAGAAATATAAAAGTCCCTTTTTCCCACATACACATTCAGTATTCATTTTTTCTCTCTCTAACCTTTATCATCTATGGCAACAGAAAAGATAAAGAGCAACGCTAATCAACGGGAAACAACGACTGAACGGAGAGACGGCGACTGATCGTCGACAGTGAAGCAGTGGCGTTAAAATCAGCGTGAAGGGGAATGGTTTTTGGATCTCCAATTGTTGATTTGCGGCGGGGAGGTGTGGCTGTGCTGGGTTCGCCGGCCGGTGGCGCGAATTCGATGAAAAATTGGTCGGATTTAAGAGAAATAATGATGGCTGGCGACTTGGAGGGAGAGGTAAGTGGGTTGCACCGCTTTCTCAGCCATGGTGGCTGGTCGGCGATGGGGAAAGAGAAAGGAGGAGAGGCGCCGACGTGGGGAAAGAGAAAGAGGGTGGTGCCGTCGGCAGCCAATGTTGACTAGTGGTTGTTCCTGACGGACGGAGAAACAACAGGGCTGGTCGGACTTCGGCGGATGATGGCTGTCGACCGTTGGTCATGCCGCCTGTTGGATCTGGTCGATGGATTTTGAGATTTTATGGCGACGGGTGTCCGATTCATAGTGATGTTCGTCGGAGGAGACCGACAATTCCGGTGAATTATTCATCGGAAAACTTATCTTAAACTGTTATTTTCTCCTTTGTTTTACTGT
This sequence comes from Capsicum pubescens, assembly GCA_030864215.1. Taxonomy (NCBI): domain Eukaryota; kingdom Viridiplantae; phylum Streptophyta; class Magnoliopsida; order Solanales; family Solanaceae; genus Capsicum; species Capsicum pubescens. The sequence continues at coordinate 267,058,931 of CM061545.1, read as the reverse complement.
TTGTTCAAATTATATGTGTGTTTCATCTGTGTCTGGGCTCGTTTTCCGGTCAGTGTGTTATCGTGTAGATATATACATGCATATCAGTACAAACATATTCATAATCCTTCTCATTTCTTTTAAAATATCCACTTAATAAAATTTTAACTCTAATATACCTTTTGATTCATTATTTTACGCAGCAAACATATTTGGATAAAAAGTGTACAATATAATTCATGATAATGAATTCTCATAAATAATCAACTTTTGCATATTGAATAAATTTATTAAATAATAGTACAAAATGGGATAAGAACCTGTTGATAAATTAAAATAGAAACTCGAACACTGTCACCGAAAATTCGAACGGAACTTCAACTTCAATGCCTTTTCTTTTTCTCTCTTTGTTATCTGATGTCTTTCACTGTTGATATTTTCCTCTGTCTTTTTTTTATTTGGTTCAATGTCTAGGCAGAATAGTGTAATCTGTATTCTGTCTTAGAGGAGTGAGAGTCCCATAAGTAGAGGAAATTTAAGGGGGAACGGTTAATTTTTGAGGGGGAAAGGTTAAAACTATCAGATAAGGGAAGAGAAAAAATCAAATTTTGAAATATTTTTTTTAATAATAAATAAAGATAAATAATAAATAAATAAAATAAAATAAAAATAAAATAATAATAATAGATATGAATATAACTAATTAATTTATATTTTAAGAAAATATAATAAAAATTATAAATAACCTTAAATAAATATAATTAAGACAATATTAAAATTACTTATTTTATTTAAAATTTAACAAGAAATATATATATATATATATATATATAAATATTTTTTTTAAAATTAGAATAAAATAAAATAAAAATAAAATATCTCAAAAAATTAGTTATTTACTTCTTAACTAAATATTTATTAAAATAAAAATAAGAATTTAAATAATATTATATTAGATATAAATATAAATATCGAAAAAAATAAGTTAGAATTCGAGGAGGATCAAAAATCACGTGTCTACAGCTAGTAATAAATACCGTTATTATGTTTCTTTTATTGATGACTTTAGCAAATTTACATGACTATTTCCTATGAGTTCCAAAAATGAAGTTTATACAATATTTTTATGGTTTAAAAATCAAGTCGAGAAGTTCTTTGAGCGCCATATAAAAGTGGTACAATCTGATTGGGGTGGTGAATATAGGAAATTATCCAACATTTTTGCTGAAGAGGGGATCGTTCATCACTTATCTTGTCCCCATACCCATGAACAAAATGGTGCTGCCAAAAGAAAACATCGTCATATTGTTGAAATAGGTTTAACACTTCTCGCACATGTGTCCCTTCCTCTCACCTTTTGGGATCATGCTTTTGCTACTGCCGTTTACACTATAAATCGTATCCCAACACCCTCACTCAATAATGTTTCACCTTATGAGAAGTTGTTCAAACAAATTCCTGATTACCATTTTCTGAAAACTTTTGGTTGCGCGTATTTCCCATTCCTTCGTCCCTATAATTCTCACAAACTAGCCTTCCGATCCTTAAAGTGTATTTTCTTGGGGTATAGTGGAAATCATAAAGGATATCAGTGTTTACATGTCCCTAGTGGCCGAATATATATCTTTCGGCATGTGGTTTTTGACGAGTTACAATTTCCTTTTATTAGTTTATCTTCAACTTCTAATAGAACACCGACTTCTGACTCTACTGTCATGACCTCGTTACCCATCATTGCTCCTTGTAATTCCACTTCGCCTATCACTTCTGCAAATAATAGTTCTATAGCAGATGTTGTCTCGCCAATTCCATCGTTAAACTCGTCAAATCCTTCTCCACTAAGTCCATTTTCAAGCTCACCGGTGTGTTTTTTGGTTCCATCCAATTTTTCTCCGTCTTCCATCCCTGCTATTAACCTTTTTGTTGATCTTCCTGTACCTATTGATACACCTACCGTTGCTCCTAATTCTCAACCACCGGCTGCTCGGACCACATCTTTTGTACCTCATCCTATGATCACCAGGAGTAAAAACAAATCACAACTTCCCCAAGCTCACATTGACACAAAATATCCTTTGCCTCCATCTACCCTTCCACCTGAACCTACCTATTTTACCCAAGCCAACAAGGATCCAAGATGGCTAAAAGCTATGCAAGAAGAGTACAACGCCCTCTTGAAAAATGATACTTGGTCCCATGTTCCATCCTTCATGGCAAAGAATGTTGTGGGATGCAAATGAATTTTTAAGTTAAAACTCAATCCTAGTGGCTCCATTGAGCGTTACTAGGCTCGTTTAGTGGCAAAGGGATTTAGCCAAGAGGCTGGAGTGGACTATCATGAAACATTCAGTCCCGTGGTAAAGCCTATAACAATCCGAGTGGTTTTGTCTTTAGCTCTGTCCAAAGGGTGGTCTTTACAACAGCTCAACGTCAAAAATGCATTTCTTCACGGGAAATTACATGAAGAGGTATACATGTCTCAACCTCCTGGATTTACTGATCCATGATATCCCAACCATGTGTGCAAGCTTCATAAAGCCCTTTATGGCCTTAAACAAGCACCTCGAGCATGGTTTGAGAAGCTTAGCTCGAAATTGCTTGAACTCAATTTTATACCTTCCAAATCTGATACGTCTCTGTTTATACTCAATTTTGACGGCCATATTACTATTATCTTGGTGTATGTGGATGATCTTATTGTTACAGGAAGCTATAATGAGTTCATTGCAAGCCTTGTTCTTCAATTGTCTAATGCCTTTGCTGTAAAAGATCTTGGTAAGCTACACTACTTTCTTGGTGTTGAGGCCCATTATCAGCCCATTGGATTGATCCTTACTCAATCACAATATATACGAGAAATCCTTTCTCGTGCCAATATGGATGGTGCAAAGACAATTGGTACACCTATGGCCACAGGACTTCAATTGTCTCAACATGGGAGTTCACCGTTTTCGGATCCATCATTGTATCGCATCTTGATAGGAGCTCTTCAATATATAACCATCACGCGTCCTGATGTGTCATTTACTGTCAACAAATTATGTCAATTCATGCATAATCCTATGGAGTCTCATTTCACTACTATGAAACGTTTGTTGCGCTATTTAAAGGCAACTATAAACCTCGGCTTGCATTTGCGTTCCGCTAGCTCCTTACCCCTTCAGGCCTACACAGATGCAGACTGGGCTGGCTGCCCAGATGATCGGCGGTCTACCAATGGTTATTGCCTATTTCTTGGACCCAATTTAGTGTCATGGAGCTCAAAGAAGCAGCGAGTGGTTGCACAATATAGTACCAAAGCTGAATATAGGGCCTTAGCTGTGGCTACTACCGAAGTTACCTGGTTGCCACATCTTCTTCAAGAGCTGCGTGTCCCTCTTCCCCAAGCTCCCATACTATGGTGTGATAATCTGTCCGCTACCTACCTCACTGCCAATCCTATTTTTCATGCGCGAACCAAACATATTGAGTTAGACATTCATTTTATTCGAGAGAAAGTGGCCTCAAAGGACTTGAACGTTCGCTACATCAGTTCCTTGGATCAATTAGCAGACATCTTCACCTAGAGCCTTCCTTCCCGTTGATTTCATCTCCTGCGCACTGCTCAACTTGTGGGGGCATGTTAGGACACCATAATAGTCGCATATTATGTATTTATATTTGATTAGAATTGTATAGTTTATCTCTTAGAGAGTTTGTGTTCAACTATACCATGTATAGCATTTTGTATATATTGAGGCAAATGTTAGGGTTTTTGCCCTGATTTTCTTACTATATTTAAGTTTTACTTTTTCTTAGAAGGAAAATAAAAGTCACCATAATTACTTTTACTTTTCCTGAAAGAAAAAGTAAAATTCTTTTCCATATTTGGCTAACCTCTTTCTTAGAGGAAAGTTTTTTGACATCTATAAATAGAAAACCCTTTCTCATATCATAACACAATAGCATCCACAATGTAGTTTTTTAAGATTTTCGTTTAGGGGGAGATTTTTCCTCTTATTAGTTTTATGTTTTTAATATTAAGTTTTATATGTAGGACAATTGGCCAAATCATATAATAAAATTATATTTTTAGTATTGTTTTTCGTTGTCATCTTATTTATCGTCTCATAGTTTGCAACTAATAGCTTCCGCATGACGCCCTCTCGATTTCGAACCCAACAACAAAAGCTCTCTCTAAATATAATTGAGTGAAAATCTTTTCATGCATTAAATACGGTTCATTATCTAATGCATTTTTCAAAGTATTAAGTTTATTATATTAAAAAATTAATATGGTATAATTATTTTTATCATTTACTGTTTCTTAATTTCTGTGCCAATAAAAAAGTAGACATATAAAGATGGACGAAGGGATTCGTGTTGTTTACAATTCATCCCTGTCTCTCTTAAATAATTATATACTTTAAGAACAATCTAAGCAAATTTTAATGGTATTTGAACAATAAATTGGATACTACTCCCTCTGTCCACAAGTAAAGACAAACAGAGGAAGTCTATATATCTTCAAATTTATAAGTTCTATACGATATGTAATCAATATTGATTATTTTCAAGAACGCTTAGTATAAGGGGCAAAATGGAATAATTAAAATAAATAAATTTCATCATAATTATAAAATGACAAGTAGTGTTTTGGGACAGATGTTTTTAATAACCTTGACAATTAGTATAGCCGGAGGAAATACTGTATCTATAAGTTTATCTACTTATGGCTGTTTTTAACTTTGTTTTATAAAATTAGTTAGCATTTTGTAATGAGAAATAGGCAGGTTATTATTAACTTATACTAACAACTAAAGTTTGACAAGCTGAACTTTGTGGATAAGTTTGTTTTGACCTTTGTAACTTTAGTAATTTAGTAACCACAAAGGAAGAAATAAAAATAATCTGGCAATCCATCGTAACATATGAAATAATACTTATCACTTTACTACAAGTCCTTTCCGTTAGATCAAAAAGCTAATTTTTTTATTAGTTAGGGCTTACCTCTAGTGTAGTTTTACAATGAGCAATTAAGTTGTTTTCTCTGGAAGCTCATTCTTTTTTGTCGGATAGTCTCAATCCTTGTGTTGTAATTTAAACCTTTGGAATGAAATACAACACTCCCAGAGTCACTGAAATTTTTTTTCTAAAAAAAGCAACTTCAATTTTTTTTTTTTCTAAAAAAAACCTATACTACAAGCCCACAATGACATGTGTGTCCGTCTATATCGTGACAACGTTATTCCACGAACTAGCTGATAACCGAGTTAAAAATTCTAACAGGATTCATAAAAAGTTTTATTTTTGTATAAAGGAGATTCAACAATAAGTTATTTAGTATATACTTGAAAAAATTTCTTTTACGTATATACTATATATACAGTATAATTCCCCCCTTCATCTTCGTCTTTACAGTTTGTACTTTATCATGTTATATTCCGTGACATGATAATTAAGATGAATCATTAATTAAATAAGGACCGACGACATCATGATCTATGAAATTGAAAATGTGATGGGATAATATCAAAGAAGAAACAAAGTAAAAAATTTAATTAATTTGCTTTGCTAGTGGATAACACACTTGTATAATTATATATAATATAAAAAGTAAAAACAAGACAAGACGTATGATACGTCGATCGTTGTAGTTAATCGAGTAGAGGCCAATTCAAATTTATTTGTCTACAGAGAGCTAAACTTAAGCAATACGTGATTACTTCTTTTAGTAAAGGCGTTGTAATACCCAAATAATTAATTATCTCAACATGCATGCATGGGCCCCTAGCTATATACCTAGTTGCATTATATAATATTGTATTCCTTTTAATTAGTATGAGATTAGAGTTTAACTAGATAGTATACATTCACTATCTTAAAAATACGATCAAGTTATTAGAAATTTGTAGTAAACTATAAGGAACAGTTTTATAGCAAATTATAATGAATTGATAATTACCAGCAAAACATGGTAAATGGCATGTAATTACATTAATATAGTATGTAAATCTTTTACATTGTTTGTGTGTATAATTTAAATTCTTAGTGAAATAGTACTATTTGAATATCTTAAGGTTAAAGCATTTTCAAGGGAGATGTATAGAAGTAGCTTTAAAACGCTAAACTTCTTTTCACTTTCCACATTCAATTCCTAATTTTACGATGCAAAATACTCATCATTTTCACCTATAAATTAAGTATCCAACATATCCAAGTATCCAACACATCCAATTCCTTCTTATCACCTCTTCAAGAAAAATATTTGTAAAAACAACCATGGCACTATCAAAACCTTGTTTTTTTGACTCTTCTAATTTGTTTCATAATCTTGGCCCTAGTTTATCCTTCACATGCCCAAAACTCCCAAACAGACTACCTCAACATTCATAATTCAGCTCGATCTGAAGTTGGTGTTAGTGCAATAACATGGAACACCACTCTTGAAACTTCTGCACAAAATTATGCCAATCAAAGGATTGGTGATTGCAATCTAGTCCACTCTAACGGCCCTTATGGCGAAAATATTGCTAAGGGAAGTGGTTCTTTCACCGGTGCTGCTGCTGTTAACTTGTGGGTGAATGAGAAGCAATACTACGACTACGCTAGTAACACTTGTGCTACTGGACAACAATGTGGGCATTATACTCAGGTGATCTGGCGTAATTCGATTCGAGTTGGTTGTGCTAGGGTTCAGTGTACCAATGGCTGGTGGTTCGTTATTTGCAGCTACGATCCTCGGGTGTCAAACGGCCCGACCCGGCCCGACCCGGCCCGATTATCTAACCCGGCCCGGTAAGCCCTAGGGCTTTAGGGTTCCGGGTCTCGGGCCGGTTATTTTGTTAAAATGGGCCCGGTTAACCCGGCCCGAACCAGGCCCGCCGGTTAACCGGCCCGACCCAGAAAATAAAAAAAAATAAAAAAATTTGGATTTTGGGCCAAACTAGCCGTTGGCCCAACGACTATATAGCCGTTTTTGGGTCCAAACGGCTAGTTTGGGCCCATTTAGTAAAAAAAAAAAAAAAAACTTTAAAAAATATTTTTTAATCCCCAAAAAAAATCTATAAATACCCTACAACTTCAAATCATTTTTCACACAATTTTTCACTCTCTCAAATCTCATTCTCTCTCAAATCTCAATTCTCAATTCTCAAATATTCAATATATTTAATTTCTTAAAGTGTTCACTTTAATTTTTTAATTTTTCGTTTACAAAGTACGAGCGAAAGTTTCTAAAGTCGCAATCTTCGGATACTTCCAAAATTTGGTATTGTCGTTCCATCTCTTACGTTTAATTTTTATTTATTGTATTAATTGTTTAATATTTAATTTTATTATATTTGTGTATTTTGAATATTTTTAGTTTAATTTAATTTATATTATGGATAAATTAAAAAACCTCGCTACTAAAGGTGTTAAATTTTTTTGTCCCGGAAGCGGTAGTGGTAGTAAAAAGTGAATTACTAGCGGTAGAGGTAGTTCAAGTAGTAGATATACCCGTGTGCCTTCGCCTCCGGTACCGCTTGGTACATCTTTTGAGAAAGAAATAGATGTAGGTGCTCACGATATGGATTATGTAGAAGCTCAGGAAAATTACGGTATAGAAGAAGAAAATGAAGTAGATGCGGTTAATTTAGATGAAGATAATGAAAATATTGCTGAAACACCCGCAGTAGGAGATGCTAACGTTAGATCTGAATCAGTTAATCTCCCTTTCCGTCCTCCCAGTGCCCCAAAACCTCGTAAAAAAACTTGTATTGCATGGCAATTTTTTGAACGTATATCAGATATTGAGGTGCAGTGCAATATTTGTCAACAAATATATAAGCATAGAAGTGGAGGCAAGCAAGGGGGTACGGGTACGTTAATGAGACATATAGCTGAAGATCACAAAAGAGAGTTAAATATTGCAAAAGGTGGTGGGGATGTTGGTGGGTCAACGCAAACTAGAATGGACCCAGCAACCGGTCAAGTAGCGAAAAAGTATAATAAATTAAGGGACAGGGAAGAAATAGCTAAAATGGTAGCTGTGGGTTGTTTGCCTTTTAGTTTTCCTTCTTCTGATGCTTTTATTCGTTATATACAAGCAATTTATAATCCTATGTTTAATGGTATTCCTAGAACTACTTGTCGGTCTGATATTTTTAGACTCCATTCACAATATTGTTTTTATTTATCAACATTGTTAAAAAATATTCAATGTAGATTGTCCCTAACTTCTGATCTTGATCGTGCTGTAAATAAAAATGATTATTTAACCGTTACTTGTCATTGGATGGATAGTAATTTCGTGATGCAAAAACGTATTCTTGCTTTTTTATATGATGAAGATCGTAAACATACTGGACAATTTATTGCTGATTCTATTGTTAAAATTGCCGGATATTATGGTATAGAAAATAAAATTTTATGTATTGCTTTTGATAATGCTTCTAACAACAAGACTGCTATAACAAAAATAAAATCTACGCTATCTCCGCCCTTGCCTGAAATTTTTCATATTAAGTGTGCATGTCATATATATAATTTAATTGTAAAAGATGGTCTTGAGTTTTTTGAGCTTTATATTGAAAAAATTCGTCTTGCCGTTGGTTTTATTCAAGGAAATAATCGTAGATCGAGAATTAGAGAATTTAAAGTTAAATGTCAAGAAAATGGACTTACACCGATTTTGATGCCTGAGGAAATTGATACTAGATGGAATTCTACGTATGAATTTTTAAAAACTTGTTATAAATATAGAATTCCTATTACACTAGCTTTTAACCAACATTGCGGTTCATTTGCTGATTCTGCTGATTGCATGCTACATAATTCTGATTGGGTTGTAATTAATGATCTTGTTAAGTTTTTAGAAAAATTTTATGTAGCTACGGTTGAATTTTTCGGTGCTTACTATCCTACTGTTTGTAATATTTTGGCATATATAGCCGATATTTCTGGTTTGCTCCAACAGTATAAAAATAAAGAAGGTTATAAAGAAGCTGTTGGCGCCATGTTTACGAAATTTAAAAAATATTTTTTCCCGATTCCCCCTATTTACTTGGTTGGTGCTATGCTAAATCCGTGCATGAAATATAATCATATGTGTCACTTTAGTACTCTTATTTATACTAACTTAGAAATAAATACTAACCATGATTCTGAACAAGTACAACCTGATTTGTGGACGGCTACGGCTGATGCAAAGGATTACATAGAAAAATTATATAATCACTATGCTGATTTATTTGATTCAGCCGTACCTACAAATATCACTCCAACTGTCGCTCCTCATCCTCCTGAGGAGCCATCATCTTCTAAAAGGCCGGCACATAGTGGTTTTTCTGATTCGTTTTATGATTTAAATTGTTGGAACAGTGTTGATGAGAGAACTTACACATCAACTTATCGGGAAGAGCTGAAATATTATCTTCGGACGGCACCAGAGGATCGCAGACGACGGATCAACACGTTGGATTGGTGGAGGAATAATGAATCACAATATCCTGTGCTTTCAAGATTAGCTAGAGATATCTTGAATGTTCCAATGTCAACCGTTGCATCAGAGAGCGCCTTCAGTCAGGGACGACAACAGCTTGGAGACAACCGACACTCATTGGGAAGCAATGCAATGAATGTTCTAGTTTGCCTTAGAGATTGGATTAGAGCGGAAAGAAGAAACCAAGGAGTGGAACCGGAGCCGAGCGACGAGCTGAAACTTGAAGAAATTATGACTTCATGGGAGAACTCAGCAGAATCAAGTCCAATGCATGGTTTTGCCCCCGTTGACTTCGACTATCCTATGCAAGTTCCCATTAATATTAACATGAATGAGTTGGAAAAAATGATGCATAATTTATAGATTTTTCATTCATGTAAATTATAAATTTTGGATCATTTTGCAATCAATAAAATTCCCCAAATTCATTCAGTCCTTAGTCGTTGTTTTTTATTTTTTTTTATTTAACGATTTAAAATTTAAAATTGAATTTCTAGTTTTCTACTTTAAATTAAAAACTTACTTCTAATATATTATTAATTTACTACCAAATATTATTAATTTATTATATTAAGTAGCATATGTTTTGTATATTTGTGCATATATCTTCTATAGAAGTGTATATTTAACGTATACATGTGTATATGTTTTATAAATTAGTATATAAGTATATCTATACATATTGTAATGTATATATAATGTAGTATATTTTATAAGTAGTAGTATATATACATTGAATGGTGCGTATACACGTGTATATATCTTCTATAGAAGTGTATATTTAATGTATACATGTGTATATGTTTTATAAATTAGTATATAACTATACAGATATATATTGTAATGTATATACATTATAGTATATTTCATTTAAAGTATTACATATACATAGAATAGAGTGAATGGATTTCTATAGACGTGTATATTTAACGTATATATGTGTATATATTTTATAAATTAGTATATAACTATACAAATATATATTGTAATGTATATATATTGTATATATCTCATTTAAAGTATTACATATACATAGAATAGAGTGTATATATGTGAATAGATCTTCTATAGACGTGTATATTTAACGTATACATTACTTTATGTTTTATAAATTAGTATATATATTGTAGTATATACTTTTTTTAAAGTAGTACATATATATTGAATGGTGCGTATATATGTGTATATATCTTCTATAGACGTATATCTTTAAAGTATACAAGTGCATATGTTTTATAAATTAGTATGTAACTATATATATATACATATTGTTGTATATATATATATGTATATCACAATATTGTAGTATATATTTTATTTAAAGTAGTACATATATATTGAATGATGCATATATATGTGTATATATCTTCTAAAGTAGTATATATTTAACGTATACATGTGTATATGTTTTATAAATTAGTATATATATATATATTGTAGTATATATATATATATATATTATACTATTATAGCATATGTTTTATTTAAAGTAGTACGTATAGTCATATATAATTATATATTGAATGGTACGTATATATGTGTAATTGTTTATACTTTATATATTTTTTTAAAAATATATATTGTATATTGGAGTGTATATAGTGTATATTGGAGTGTATATAGTGTATATTGGATTTTTTATTTATTTTTTAAACGGGTTTGACCGGTTTTTAACCGGGTTTGACTGGGTTTTGGTGGGTTTGACCGGATTGGGTTAAGTGGGCCGGGTTCGGGTGGGTTTTATTTTTTTTACTGTTTGACCCGGCTCGTCCCGATTAACGCCAAACTCGGCCCGTAACCGGCCCGAAACCCGGGTAAAATGGGAGGGCCGGTTCCGGGCTGGCCCGGCCCGTTTGACACTCTTATCCTCGAGGCAATTACATTGGTCAACGCCCTTACTAGTTATTTTGACTAAGGAGTTTTATAGTCAAATAAGAAAATTATACATGAATAAGCTACGTACCTTATAGAGATTTTTGTGATCTCTATACTTACGTAGCATTTTATAGCTTCGTTGGACCAATAAATTACAAGAATTTTTTTCTTGTACCTATTGTTTGAGTCTCTTTGTTTTATGTATGACATATTTGATCATCCCGTTAAAGGATGACCAGTGACATCAGAAACTTTTTGAGTTTAATTTTTATATATATTGATGCAAGAAATTCTTAACCATCAAGTTATTTCTATATGTTATAATAGGTTATAGAATTTTTATGATTGTAAATTTCATATTTTCAAGAAAAACTTTTATGTGAACATCCTTTAAAAATCTGGTAGTGTAAACTAATAATCTATATAATAAAGGTAAAAAGTAAAGCAAATTTTAGCTCAATTTTCCATTGAATTCATAAATGTCAACTTATTAAAAAATGTTTCCTTCAAGCCAGCAAAAACATTCTTGAAATCACATATAAAAAAGAAGAAGAAAAGGAAAGTGTAAATTGTACGAAATTAGGAAAAGGTGTACTATCCCCTTATCTCAACATCCTTCCACCCTATAAATAAATAAAAGTATAAATGCATAATCAAAAGTAAATTCAACACTTTGCTTCATAGGATAAAGATACTTTGATCTAAGGATCATCATAAACTTTTTTTATTTAAATAAATCTGTGTTATGCAAAGAACAAACATAAGAGCAGGTAAAGAGAAAAGGAAGGAATCTTTTCGATCTCTCATCCTCCGCTTTGGCAGAGGCATTAAATTTAATCTCATAAAAATATAATTCATCCAACTCGTTCATCTGATACCTGTAATCATTATTGATTAATATTTTGGAAGAGAGCACTCTATGGGGATATTATTTTGAAACCGTTGATTGTCCATGCAATAATCGTATGTCAAATGATATTTTCTAACCCATTTAAACAACCTTCTTTGAGTCCATGTCAAAGTACTAGAATGCCCCTTATTCCACCAGTTATTTTCACTTTCTGCTCTGCAAAATCTAGCATATCCTTTCCAAATACAGGCATCAATGCTGTAATTTCCTAATGTGGCCACAAAGGGTGCTTGTGACCAATCAATTTTTGTTTTTCCACCATCTGTTGCCCAAGTTTCTCCATTCCATATGCTGATTTTGAGTTCCATTGGCTGCCAACGAGGATATTTAGCACCTTTGTCAGCATGGTTTCTATATGTTCTAATAGGTACCCAATCTACCATGAACCTGCCCAAAGAAACATAGGTTTATATATCACCTTATAACATGTTTTATCATCTAATATTATAATGAAATAAGCTCGGATAGAGTGATATATATTGATAATTCATACAGTCAACTTTAACTAGTCCAAAACTGAAACTTAAGTTATACATGGTTGTGTCATGTGTGTGATGCTAATGAAAACGATATAAAGTGTATGTCTGAGGCCCTGTGGGGCAAATGAAGAGCACCAGTTTGTGTTTAACTGATAAATTTCAAAAACAATTTTGTCAGTATTGTGTCTGACCAATGTTCCAAATGCGCTTATGCGAATTAAAAGACTACTTTAAAGCCTTTTTTTTTGAAGAAGGGGAGGGAGGGATGCAAAATAATTGGAAGAAGAAGAAAAAAGACTTACACAATTTGGTGAGGGTTCCATAGTATAGAATAAGTGTGGAAGTCTTGTGTTGGATCAAACCACAGACTGACTCTCTCTTCTCTATCGTCGGATCCGTCAACATAAACATTCGTTTGAAGAGTAAAAGGCTTATTCCCAGCCACATTCCCCAGAAATTCAAAATCTACCTCGTCATGATTTGGTTGCCCCGAAGCTAACTGCATATATATATATATATATATATTTAGTTCTTAATTCATTAAAATTAAAAGAAATATTCAAAAATAGTCTTCTTTTTTATAACTTACATAAAATGCCACAACCGTGCCTGCTGAATTTCCTGATATCAACTTAATTTTCATGTCAAATTGACCAAATAAGTACATATCCTTTGAAGCAATCTCTGTACCTGATGAACAAGTTGATCAAAACGAAAAGTATTAAGAAAATATTCATTAAATTAACATTGTGTTCATAGCCAAAAAAAATAAACAGAAAATTTGCATTTCAATTAATTAATTAATTAATTACCGGATTCTTTGTCAAATATCAAGCTTCTTGTACGGCCATCAGCAGAAGTGTTTACATGGTTAGGTGAATAGTTTACGTAGAAATCCTTATTGAAATCTCCTGTAGAAACTATAGAACCTAATATAATATGAGATAAATAATTAAAAATAGTGACAAACAAAATAAGTTTAGAGAAGTTTTTCATGTTTGAGCATATGCGGCAACAGGGATGATTGAGAAAATATATGTAGTTTGTATTGCATGGGAAGGAGAATAACCCATAAGAGTTTGTTTAAGTAAGAATATCTTTAATATGAAGCAAAGGAGTAGTATCAAGTTATATGCTAGTTGTTATTAGAAGCATATTCAATAAAATAAGCTTCTCCATGTCGTGTTACGATTGAAAATGTGTCACTAACTTAGCTATTAGTGTAGACACAGAGTCGCCGCATAATTTTTAATGGAATTAAGAAATCAATTTACAAGAAAGGAAAGTCCGGTGCATTAAAATGTCCGTTTTGAAAAGGGTCTGGGAAAGGGTCCGACCACAAGGGTCTAATTCACCTGTATTTCTGTCAGAGGTTGTTTTCAAGACTTGAATCAGTAATCTCCTGATCACACGCCAACAACTTTACCAGTTACTTCAAGGTTTTTGATTAAGAAGTTAATTTGAAAAGGGTATTAGAAAACCTTAATTTTCAAAAACAAAGAAAAGGGTAATAATTTTGATTATCTCCTGAGGAAGGTGTTAGATATGTCAGGAAATTAACAACTAGGATTGACTGCCGAATTTAAATATTTTGCGACCAAAAGAGTATAAATATTTTGTAAAATGGAATTTGAAAAAAAATAAAATAACACTTAATAATTTCATTAATCCAACCAGTAAATTAATTTTATAATTGTCGACTATGTTGCAACGAAGTGGTTACCTTCTAAAAAAATATTTGTCGTATCATTTAAAATGAAACTCTAAATTAAATACTTTAATCCAGCTTCCAATTAATTAACACATGAATTTATTTTAATAGTAAATTTATGAATTATTTCCAAGCTATTTAAATAAACTTTGGCGTTGGGTCTTATTTAGATAAAATCTGTTTTGGTTTGAAAAAATAGTATAAGATGATATCAATAGGTAGGCCGGGAAATATTTTTTTCTTACCAAAGTTAAAAATATTTTTCAAAACTTATACATTTAACTATGGTGATTATACCTTGTTTATGTAATATCATCTTGACTTTTAAAATTAAATAGGACACATGTCTCTCGTCTAAATATCTACTACACGAATTGAAGAGAAAAGGCAATATAATGGAGAAAAGCTGAATTCGTTATTTTTTATCGACGACAATAAAAATGTAGCATGTATGAATGTATGTATGTGTCAATAAAACGGCTAAAATGTGAGAAGAAATATTGCATGGGTTAAAAGCCTTTGTAAGTTGAATTGAATTTGGATCAAACCACAAGTTGATAGCCTCTTCACCCACGACCCATCACCCCATCCACCAACAAAAACATTTGTTTAATAGGTTTTCAGATACATTCTCCAGAATTTAAAATGCACCTAGTCATGAATTGCTTGATACGAAAACAATTACATTACTAAACCCTGAATGTATCATAAATTTGCCCCAAAAAACATAATTTTATCACCTTAATTAATTAAAATATGTAATTGTTTAAAAAAAGTAATCAATTTATAAAGTGCGCTTGTGATGCACAGAATGCACATAAGGCGCACAAATTGCACGTGGGTGACACATGCAAAATTATAATTTTGGAACGTATATAAAATATCACAACAATGCCTGATGAATTTTGGGATGTTAATTTAATTTTCATATCAAATTATTCAAAAAAGTACTTATCTTTCGAATGCATCACCAAACCTGAACAAGTTAATACCAAAAAAAAAAAACATAAGTAAATGTTAATAAAACATATTTTCGTAGAAAAGGAAAGAAAGAAGCTAAAAATATAAAAAAGTAATTTTCATTTATCGGATTCCTTGTCCAACGTCATACCTTTTATAAGGCCGTCTTTGAATGTATTTACGTGACTATCATTTTATTTCGAAATCTTTATTGAAATCTCACTTAGAAATTTTAGACGCTAATATACTATGAAATTAAAAGAAAAATGCTAAAAACATAAGCTTAGACGTTGTTTTCTCTTTGAAATTTTCAAAAGTGGCTAATAGATTAATCTATTATTATCTGTACAATAATCATATATACCAAATAGTATTTTCTGACCCATTTAAGCCATCTTTTCTAAGTCCATGTCAAGGTATTGAATTGGCCTTTGTTCCACCAATTAGTTTCACTTGTGGTTTGACAAAATCTCAGTGCCTTTCCAAACACAGCATGGTTTATATATGTTCGAATTACACCCTATTAAATGCAATTTGTTTGGATTCAAATCCTTTAATTAAAAAATAAGGAATAGTTATCAATCACCTCCAACATCTCCTATACCAACCTCAATTTTAATGGGATAAAAGAGATGAAGTATATAAATACTCCTTAAGAAAAATATAAATTTATTGGTGTTTATCAAGTCTAAATGATATGAAAAATCATCTGTACAAAACTTCTAATGAACTAAAGTTGAAAAAAAAAAGTGACAATTAATAGTCGATGTGTGTTTTAATAAATGATTAGTAATAGTTAATGTATGAAATTCACATACTTGATAAAAGATCGAATACTTTAGACGTATTTGTCATCCTTGACACTTTTTAAAACATGTCTTCAAATTAGTCTTCGGACTGTCAAGAGTTTGAACAGTCTTGCTATCTTTGAGAAAGTACAGTTATTTCCCATCGGCACTTTTTATACTCTTTTCTTTGTTACTATCTCCATCTCATATTAATTGATCATCTTACTAAAAATAATTGTCTCATATTAGCTGTTCACTTTACTAAGTTGGGAACAGGCTATTTCGAGATTAGTTATCCCGAAATAAGTAGTACAAGCATGTATATGTGATAACTTATCCCATCACCTTGGTATAAATGGTGGGATAAATAATTTTAAAACTAACTAATACACAGGATAAAATAATCTTGAGTTTTATCCCCAAATTATTATACTTTATACCTCCTCTACAAAAAAAATACGTGTTTTAGCCACGTGCAAAACCGTGGCTATATGGTACCAAAACCGTGGTTAAATAGTTTAGCCACGGTTATAGGTGTGCCCAACAAGTGCATAGCGAGTAAATTAGCCACGGTTTTCATATCCGTGGTAACATTTCACTAGCCACGGTTTTTGGGTGCATTTAACCACGGCCATTCCATGGATAATTTGTTCAGTTTTGTTGCTATCATATAAATTAGCCACGGTTTAAACCGAGGCAAAAATGCCCAATTTTTAAAAATGTATATACTTTTTGCATATCAATTAGCCACGGTTTTAACCGTGAAAAAAAATAAATATATATTTTTTGCATATTAATTAGCCATGGTTTTAACTGTGGCAAAAGTGCCCAATTTTTTTTAAAAATATATATTTTTGCATATAAATTTGCCACGATTTTAATCGTGGCAAAAGTGCCCAGCTCTTTATATATATATATATATATATATATAATGTAATTGTTTTCTTTTTAAATACGCTGATAGCCTGATACTAATTCCTGAATAATGATAGACATTCACTTATAAATTGATCATTATACACGAGATTTGAAACATAATTATTAAAGTTCTGATATTGTTCAATATATTGTCACAAAAGATAAGGTCCAAACCTTAAATATTCATTAAAGATACCACAAATACTAATGTTAAAAGTTAAAGAAACACCATATATATCGTTTGTTCTAAAATATACTAAAGGCTAAGAAGATTATTTCAAAGTAGGCAATTCACTACCAAATTTAGATTGTAAAAATCTATGAAGAGTTGCCAAGTGATTCTCATTTTGCACAAGCTTTTCTTTGGTCTCTTCATATTCGATCAACTTTTCTTTCAAGGTTTCTACCTGTTTCTCAAGGTCTTCAACACGCTGACGAGATATACTGCTTGAACTACCAAGATTTACATGACTATTTCTAGACATTTCAAAGGCTTTTGAAGGACAAACATTACCACCTAAACCACGCACACGTCCAGAATGTTCAGATTTAAACACTTTTCCAATGGCGTCGTTAGGATGAGCTAGTATCTTCAAAGAAACACCATAACTGATAGCAAGTTCCTGATCTTCAGGTAGATGCTCCGATATTTTATCCTACAAGAAAAATATATAAATGAAGTCCAGTTAATTTAGAAGTTTTTAATTCTCAATATCCTCGTTTTAAGAGAAACTGCAATGTAATGGAAATAGCATGTCAAGCTTGAGACGAAAATGTTTTAAGCTCAGTTCACAGAGTAAACAAGGTCATTGTCCTGAAGGAAGCTCGCTAATAACAATAACATCAACAACTTAGCAAGAACATAACTAATTTAAGAGGTAACCGATCAATTGATAACTACGCACAGGATAACGTCAGAAGTAACAGAATAATTGATAACAAACATTCACGAGATTGCAGTTTTGCAGCAACACAGAGAGAAAAGTTGATGTCAACTTAGATGTTCAAAAAAGTTGTTCGATGCAAATTGAAAATAAAGGAAAAGATATGGCACTTCAAGCAGTTATCAGTGTCACTGCCATTAACCACAACCATTTTATAAGACACTCAAGTAGGTGAGGACTAGCAATCTTTCAGGATCCAAGTCCATTCACAATACTGAATTGCACTACACAATTTTCAAATTGCATCAAAATGGTACATCATTTCAACTCTCAATAATTTCAACCATACAGATATCAAACCATGGGATTCCATTGAAGAGAAAATGCTATGAGCTATTATGAACCACGTGGAATCCCTCCCTAACAATGAACTTGAATTTTCTTTCTCCTAAATCTCTTACTAGGAGCTATAGGATACTTGCATAATAACTTTAGACCCTGTTGAGGACCAAACAGGTATACGAATCTCTAGGAAAGACACAATTGTCATATAGTTATGGGGAACTAGAAATCCACTTAAACACTGTTGTAGTAATATTTTCAAGACTTTGACTCTTCATTATAAATGCAAATACCACATGCAAGATACAAATCGGAAAGACATCTTAGAGATCTCGGAGATAGCAGCCTCTTATTATACCACAACAAACACATAAATAACTTAAAAGTTCAAGAATCCCCTAAAGCTCAAAACTTGATCCCCAAATACCCAAAACAAACACATAAACAACATAAACATCAAGAATCTCCAAGCAAACATTCTTGAAACATAATGTACACACAAATCTCGCATATTTGGTACAAACGTTTGTGATAGCTAGCGGAGTAAAATTAGATATCAATAAATCAACATCAAAACTAAAATTTGAATATGGATAAGTATATGAATCTTACCGCTAAAATATTTCCTTCTTCATTCGCAAAATTACCATCCTTCTTCAGTAAAGTTGACAAAACAACCTCACTTCGATACACAGGCCTTCCCAATTTTTGTTCCTACCATTAACAAGTTATATATAAATAAAAAATATGTAACATGAAACACATTATATAAAATGATTTTCAAATAAAATTTAAAATTAAGAAACTTACCATTTGAAGACCTCTCCTTACATTGCTTTTGCTACCACCAGCATGTGAGACTTCAAGTTTCTTTATGTTTTTCTTGCATTTTGTGTACATTGTTTCTGCAATTCTCAAACATCAATTCAATTATAAGTAGTAGAGGGGCACAAACACAAAATTTTACAAAAAAAAAAAACTTGAGTGATTATTTAACCCACTACCTTCGTCTTCTCCTCATTATAGTGATGCACAAAAGCAGTCCAATCAACAACAGAATCAACGTTTTCGGGAGTTTTCTCAAGTAGCTCTTCGTTACTTTTGTTGGGATAGAAGTTATTTCGTAACTTATATTTGAAGGAACTCCACCTATCGCGTAAAGATTGCATCACCCAATCAACTCCAGCTTCATAATCAAACTCGAAATGCTCCTTCAAATTTGATTGTATTCATAAATCAATGTATATCTACAAAAAAAATAAACTAACTGAATGACAATAAAGTTAGGTAGTTACCTCAATAATCTCCCACATTAATTGTTTTTTCTCTTTTGGCATTCTATCCCATCTCACAACGGATATAGGACAAAATACAGAATTTTGAGAAAGTCTTCCAAGAAATCTCACAAGCAAGTTTGAACCATTATCACTTCCTTATCCATCTCCATTGAGTTCCACCATGACTTTTCTATTTTTTTTTTCTAAGTTGCAAACTCGATCTACTTGCATCTTTTGAGTTGTAATTTCTCCGGTCGAAGTATCGACCATTTTAACAAGCAATTAGCTTTAATCGAAAGTAATAATAACAAAAAAAATAAAGAATAAAATGAAATTACTTCTAACGTTTAATCTTGACAAGTAGCGACTCCTCTTTTACTTTTAAGCTAGCTTCATTAGAGTTTAAAGAAGAAATTAAATTGTCATCACTGAGAGTAGGAGTTGTCATATTCTCATTCACAACATGATCCTCTTCTTGATCCAAATCTTGGGAAGTTATGTTATGATTGTCAGTTTGCCGTCCTCATAGGTTCGCTAACAATGAATGTGTTGGCTTCTTGCATTTTTGCTTCATATTTTCTTAGAATATAAAAAGAACAGATTTATTCTACTATATCAATTCAAATAAAAATTTGGCATTTTCTACTAGCTTCAGTAAGCAGTAGTCACTATTTTGATATTTTTTCTTTCTTTTACCTGCCAAGTGAAATCTGCAACATCAAAATATAAGAACTTGCAAGTGAAAAAGAGAAAAAAAGAAACCAAAAGTAAAGAGGACCCACCATTTCAGCATAACTATCATTATGAACAAAGACCCACAACTGCGGAGAAGTAGTAATAAGGTTATCCATAGGCTCAACTATATGCACTATATTAGCCATACTAGCTGGTGTTTTGGTCTACCTCTATGGACCTTATTGGCATTGCACTTTTTCTCTTTTGACCTTTGGGTATATAGAAGTACATAAGTGGCAATAGGAAAAACCAATTTGTACCTCTGTTGTGAGCTTCTGGAGAGACTGATGGTCTTGTTTTGGTTATGCTTAGAAACATTGATTAGTAGGTTTGAGTTGTTTATATTCTCCAAGAACAATTACTACTAAGGTTAAAATGAAAAAGTTAGAAATTCTATCAGATATTGTTGTTTCACCATATACAACAATATCAAGTTTCTAATGAGGGATAAGTTCTGCACTACGCGTACATCATACTAGTAGGTAGGAGTGAGTTTTGTAACCAGTATTAGTAGTGTCACACCCCTTTTTTAACTCCAAAAAGATTCGGATTATAAGGTTTCAAAAGAGTTTTTATTATCAAAGTGACAAAAGATGAAAATTTATTTCAAAAAAGACTTTTAACAATCAAAACTCAGAGTCGCCACTTGGCATAATCGCGTGTGCCAAGTCACCTTTAGAAAATCCTTTTCAAAATGATTTGACTCTTTAAAACTGGTTTGCGAACAGAGATTCTGGTTAAGGAATTCTGTTGATCGAGGGGAAGGTGTTAGGCACCCCTTGATCCCGTGGTTCAACCACGGTCGCTTGGTAGAGCATACCGGCTAATTTAAACACTACAAATGTATAAACCACATAAAACACACAAAACAATCAATCGAATCAACAAAACAAAACAAATCCAAAATCAAAATATTCAGTCCAATCATACAATCAAAAATAGAAAAATTGCGAAAATATAAATCCTACTCTAACCGATACTAATCCTGAATTGTTCTTCCACACTCTACCCGATGCCTCGGGCCTTGATCAAGAATGTCCTTTGAGTACAAAATACTTCGAGGCATTCCTTGGATAAATCAATACAAATTCCTCGGGGCATTCCCCGACCAAATGAGCACAATTTCAATTTTCGTGCGATAAAATAGGACGAATCATTCACCCACATATTCAAATACTCAACCAATCGTTATTCCTACATTTGCCTACCCAGACTACCGTTTGCCTACCAATTTCACCCTATCATGATGCTATCACGTTCCAAACAATATCATGCTTATTCCGAATGAAACAACAATAAAACAAAATTAATCTAAACTCACCCTTTTTGTCAATTTCTTAATTTCATCCCCAAACAACCAATTTTACTTTTCAAACGAGATATCACTTCAACGTACAAATCATGATCAAGAAAACCAACCGTAAATCAAAACAACATGCATTCATCACCAACAGGGGTCAACCAACACACGAGATTTCATTCAATGCACTGGATATCTCAACAATGCAATAAAAAGAGGTGAAAGAGTAGAATTAGACCTCATTTGAAGCTTTCAAACTCAATGTTATTCGAATAAAGAGAATCCACGCTCGAAAACCTTGAACCGAACCTCAAACAAATGAACTCGTCCAACTCAGAACTGAGAATCACAGAAACAAAGAGACCTGGACCAGATTCTCATGAACCCACAAGACCTCGAACTAAAAATCATGAGAAATAAAAGAAATCTGGCCCGATTCCAATGGGTTTGGATGGAATCAAAAGCAGATCGAGGTTTTTTTGATGATTTTGTGTCGCTGTAACCTTGGTAAAATTCGGTTATGACCAAAACGACAAAGAGATATCAGTTGAGACGTATTCCGATGGGTTTTGAACGAATTTGTGACAACTAGAAGCGATTCTGGCGAGTTTATCATTGGAACAGTAATCAAACGTCCAAACTCGTGTTCCTTAAGATCTCACTCGCCGGAAACTCCTTCGCCATCGTTCTTTTTCAATTTCAATCGCGGATCTCTCCCTCTCTTGCAAAATCTCTATCACTCTCTCGCAGATCTCTCTCACTCTCTCAAAGCTCTCTCTCCCTCTCTTTGTCCGTGTGTGTGTTGTGTATATCTATTCTGTGTATGTCAGTGTATTGATGAACCAAGAAGAAGAAAAGAAAGGTTTATGCGTATGTTTTTTTGTTATTTTTCTCCCCAGATCCTGGAATCCCCCTCACTGGAAAAGTGGAGTGTTGTATATATGTCCTGGTCTAGAAGAACAAAATAAAATATCAATGTGTGGTTCCTCATTGTTATGGTGTGTGACTATCGTGTCCCCCTCCCTTTTCTGGTAATGAATTGGAAAAATCCAAAGGAATATTCCAAGTTGGCCCCTTTGTTTTTGTCCTTTTGTCTATTTGTTAACAAAGTGGAATAAAATGTGAGTGGTAGGGGGGTTGAGGTAGGGTAGTGAGGTGGGTGAGGTGAGGGTGGGGTACGTGGTAAGTTGGTTAGGATAATATTTGTTAGGATAAGGTTAGGGATTTAATTTGTTAGAGATTTTGTTAAGGGTTGTTATTTTTGTATTTTTTTGGGATATAATTATATGGATGAGGACACGTAGTAATACGGAGGTAAAATGGTAAAAATGCTATCGGGGAGGGTCAAAGTTAGGTGTCCACATCATGCCTCCTTTGAATGTAAACACGAAGTGTTTTGAGATAAAGAAGTAGACAATGAGATAGAATTTTGTCCCGACCATTATTCAAAAATAAAACAGAAGGAAGGAGGGAGACCAAGTCTCGATTTAGGACATCCTACCTACCCAAGTTATGAGGGAATCAAGTCATGGGTATCTTAAAAGATTGGAAATAGAAGAACTATACCGAGTTGGAGAGTCGAGTGAGGTTCCATCAAGGTTCCAGTCCGCGGCTCTGTCATTACATAAAAAAATGAAAATTACAAGTTAAAAAGATAAATGAAATTAAAAAAACTCTATCTATGCAGATTTCCTGGACTCTTGACTTGCTACTTCATCACCCTATTCTTCAGGCGGGCTCCTGACTTGCAATTTCTTCACCCTGTTCTTCAGGCGGGCTCCTGACTTGCAATTTCATCACTCCATTTTTCGGGCGAACTCCCGACTTACAATTTCATCACTTGTTGCTTGGTTTTCAATTTCTTCACCCTATTTTTCAGGCGGGTTCCTGATTTGCTATTTTTTTATTTGTTGACTTTTAATTTCTTCACCTTGTTGCTTGACTTTCAAATTTTTCACCATGTTGCTTGACTTTTCATTTATTCGCCCTGTTCTTCAGGCGATCTCCTGAAATCACATCAAAACTAAAAAACAAATTATCCCAAACAAAGAAATGCATCTTCTATGAGTTAATTGAAATGATTCGACTAAAAGGTACGTCTTATAGGAATCAAAGGGAATGACTCGACTAAAAGGTACATCTTATAGGAAGCAAAGAGAATGACTCGACTAAAAGGTACGTCTTATAGGAATCAAGGAGAATGACTCGACTAAAAGGTACGTCTTATAGGAATCAAGGGAGATGACTCGACTAAAAGGTACGTCTTATAGGAATCAAGGTGGGTGACTCGACTAAAAGGTACATCTTATAGGAATCAAAGGGAATGACTCGACCAAAGTTACGTCTTATAGTAATCAAGGAGAATGACTCGACTAAAAGGAACGTCTTATAGGAATCAAGGGAATGACTCGACTAAATGGTACGTCTTATAGGAATCAAAGGAGGTGACTCGACTAAAAGGTACGTCTTATAGGAATCAAGGGAGATGACTCGACTAGAAGGTACGTCTCCTAGGAGTGAAGGTTCAATTTAAGAAGTGTATTACCTAGCAAATGAAAACTGAAATCCCTGGACAAGTGTATCTCCGAGGGATATGGGATGATGAATTTTTACCATGATTTTATTATCAAACCTGTGCAGCAATATTGCTTCCTGCATTTGTAAAAGTGAGGCATTGTAGCCCTTGATGTTTATGCTCTGAAGTCCCTGCTTTGAAGGTAATATGTTTCCTGTTTCATCAAAGAAAACTTGTGAGTTTAAAACACGGTGACTGGTTTGTGGCTTTAGCTTTCGCGGCGATCGCTCTTGCCTTCATCTCATTTAACCTTGCTTCCAGTCATTAGCATGCATCATTGACCCAAACTCAAGTTATTAAGAGTGACTCTGAAACAAACACACTATTTCTGCTTTGCCATGTTTCTCAGATAAACCCTTTACGCCTTAGTATTTCATGGGTTCCTAGACTTGTCTGTTGACAAAACTTTCTGCATGTCCTTTTTTGGCTCAAAATCATGTCTCTTTCATGTGCTGGCTATTGTCTTGCTTTGTTTAATTAAAGAAACTAGTAGCCAGTTTTGAAATCTTTCTCACTTGTTTTTTATATGGACTTGACTCAAAGACGAGAAAAAATGACAATGATTTTTTATTTGGTTAACTGACTTAAGAAAATAAAATAAAATAAAGAGAAGAAAGAAAATACAATGAATGTCCCCATTTGAAACAAAGAAATGAAAATTTATCTAGAAAAGAAAGTTAACTCTAATGATTATGTCATGCATTTTGGATTAAGCTGCCTAATCTTTCCATCCAAACTTCTACCAATTGTTGTTGAGTTATTGGCCTTGAAACTGAGTTTCTTCCTTAGGCCAAATTCATTCGGAAACCTCATTCGGGTAGTGGAGCCTTGAAGGGTTTTCGCCAACAAACCTATTTCTTTCTCTCACTATTTCCTTATGGTGCCCGTGAGGGTTTTCACCAATAAAACTCTCTCATTTTAATTTCTCTCCTGATGCCATCACCAAATGTCTCAGCACTCTACTATTTTCTCAGATGTTTCTCTTAACCTTAGCACTCTGATCCAATGTTTCATGGTTAAATTGGATTTTAAGATCTGACTGAAAATTTGCAAGAATGTCATATCACTAGAGTCAACATAAAATGTATTGTATAAAGAAAACAAACAAACAACACATATTTAAAACACAAAGAAAAAGGAACAATTCATTTAGTTGAAATAAAAGATAGAAAGGTTTGAACCTAAATGACAAAAGGACAAAACAAGATAGATCCTGAACTACAACCCTGAAATAATTTGAAAAAAAAACAAAACAAAAACTACCAGTCCTGTTCCTAATTGGGAGAGGGGTGACTTCTCAATTGCTCAGCCTGACAACTTAGCCACTGGTTTGCATATCAACATGACTAGAGCTTCCCTTACTGTCAATGTTCTGCACCATAATTGATCTATCTTGAATCATCTTTTCAATTTCTCTTTTCAAATCTCGACAATCTCCAATACTATGATCCTGAGCATCAGAATGATACACACATCGTACATTAGGATCAAAATTTCTTGAACGCCGATTAAGAGTGTACCCAAGGAGAGGAGTGATCATACCCTATTGTACTAATCTCTGAAATAAACTGGCATACGACTCTCCAATTAGTGTGAAGCTATCTCTCGACTTCTGCCTCATTTCATCGTTTGGCTTGGATCGAAAATTAGGCTTATGAGGGTTTTGGTAAGTTTGTGGAGTTAGAGGACGACTATAAGGAGTTGGTATGTTCCACTGTGGGTAAGATGTGGGTTGAAAATGTGGCTGTGCATTATATACTGGATATAGAGGTGGAAGAGCAGAGTATAATGGATTTTGGGAGTGATTATGTAGAGCTTGGACATGAACTTGGGTTTGAGCCTGAGAGTGACGACAACGAGGTCTTCTTGACCGTGCCCGCTGTCTAACTACAATAGAAGATGCAACTTTCTAATTCTTTGTCTCCCTAATACTTCCTGAATCCTTTTGAATTTCTTGAGTTGTCGCTTTCAATGTTGCAAAACTCACAATGTGACCAGTCTTAATTCCCTCTTTTATCATTTCCCCCATTTTAAGGACCTCAATAAATGACTTGCCTAATGCAGGTAACAAGTGTTGATAATATGTTTCATCCTGCGCTTGAATAAACACCTCCACTATTTTGCTTTCTTTCATTGGCGGTTTTACTCTAGCAGCTTATTCACGCCATCTAATCGCATACTCCCTGAAACTCTCAGTATTCTTCTTTTTATACTATTTAAGGATTTTTCGTCAGGGATCAACTCCACATTGTATTGAAATTGTTGCACAAATTCATTAGCTAGGTCATCCCAACTAATCCACTTGTCAATGTCTTGGTCAACAAACTATTCTGAAGCTAGGCCTGAAAGAAGCCATGAGTTGTTCTTTCTTCCCCCCAGCACCCCTTAGTTGGTTGTAATAACGTCTTAAGTGTGAAACAGGATTGCCATGTCCATCATACTTCTCAAACTTTGGATTTTAAAGCCAAAAGGAAGATGAACCCAAGGAAACATGCACAGATCTTTATATGAGACACTTTTGTACCCCCCAAGTTCCTGGAGGTCTTTCATAGCCAGTTCCAAACTTCTTAATTTTTTGGTCATTTCCCCTGGAGGTCTTTCATAGCCATGTCCATCCCCTTTGCTTTCCACCTACTCCATAACACCGACGGCTCACCCCCTAAAATAAGGGTGACTCAACTAGAGGTCGTGTACAACACGTGTACTACGGACTTGTTGCAGGAAAGAATGACTCGGGTTATGCACATGATGCCAGATATAAAGCGATAACACATAAGATAAAAACTGTAAACAAATATCACGTAGGCACTCAACAGTGATAATACAATAACACAAAACAACAAAAACAAAATGTCCATACACCTATAGTGCCAAACTAAGTCGATACAACTCCAAAATAAGCTCGAATTCTGAAATAGTCCCCCACAGAGTCGCCAAAGATGTCACACCCCTTTTTTAACTCCAAAAAGATTCGGATTTTAAGGTTTCGAAAAGATTTTTATTATCAAAGTGACAAAAGATGAAAATTTATTTCGAAAAGGACTTTTAACAATCAAAACTCAGAGTCGCCACTTGGCATAATCGCGTGTGCCAAGTCACCTTTAGAAAATCCTTTTCAAAATGATTTGACTCTTTAAAACTGGTTTGCGAACAGAGATTCTGGTTAAGGAATTCTGTTGATCGGGGGGAAGGTGTTAGGCACCCCTTGATCCCGTGGTTCAACCACGGTCGCTTGGTAGAGCATACCGGCTAATTTAAACACTACAAATGTATAAACCACATAAAACACACAAAACAATCAATCAAATCAACAAAACAAAAAAAATCCAAAATCAAAATATTCAGTCCAATTATACAATCAAAAATAGAAAAATTGCGAAAATATAAATCCTACTCTAACCGATACTAATCCTGAATTGTTCTTCCACACTTTACCCGATGCCTCGAGCCTTGATCAAGAATGTCCTTTGAGTACAAAATACTTCGAGGCATTCCTTGGATAAATCAATACAAATTCCTCGGGGCATTCCCCGACCAAATGAGCACAATTTCAATTTTCGTGCGATAAAATAGGACGAATCATTCACCCACATATTCAAAAACTCAACCAATCATTATTCCTACACTTGCCTACCCAGCCTACCGTTTGCCTACCAATTTCACCCTATCATGATGCTATCACGTTCCAAAAAATATCATGCTTATTCCGAATCAAACAACAATAAACCAAAATTACTCTAAACTCACCCATTTTGTCAATTTCTCAATTTCATCCCCAAACAACCAATTTTACTTTTCAAATGAGATATCACTTCAACGTATAAATCATGATCAAGAAAACCAACCGCAAATCAAAACAACACGCATTCATCACTAACAAGGGTAAAAAACACACGAGATTTCATTCAATGCACAGGATATCTCAACAATGAAATAAAAAGAGGTGAAAAAGTAGAATTGGACCTCATTTGAAGCTTTCAAACTCAATGTTATTCGAATAAAGAGAATCCACGCCTGCAAACCTCGAACCGAACCGAACCTCAAACAAACAAATTCGTCCAACTCAGAACTGAGAATCACAAAAACAAAGAGACCTGGACCAGATTCTCATGAACCCACACAACCTCGAACTAAAAATCATGAGAAATAAAAGAAATCTGGCCCGATTCCAATGGGTTTGGACGGAATAAAAAACAAATCGAGGTTTTTTTGATGATTTTGTGTCGCTGTAACCCTGGTAAACTTCGGTTATGACCAAAACGACAAAGAGATATCAGTTGAGACGTATTACGATGGGTTTTGAATGAATATGTGACAGCTAGATGCGATTCTGACGAGTCTATCGCCGGAACAGTAATCAAATGACCAAACTCGTGTTCCTCAATATCTCACTTGCCGGAAACTGCTTCGCCATCGTTCTCTTTTGATTTCAATCGCGGATCTCTCCCTCTCTCGCAAAATCTCTATCACACTCTCGCATATCTCTCTTACTCTCTCGCAGCTCTCTCTCCCTCTCTCTGTCCGTGTGTGTTGTGTATATCTATTCTGTGTATGTCAGTGTATTGATGAACCAAGAAGAAGAAAAGAAAGGTTTATGCGTATGTTTTTTTGTTCTTTTTCTCCCCAGATCCTGGAATCCCTCTCACTGGAAAAATGGAGTGTTGTATATATGTCCTGGTCCAGAAGAACAAAAGAAAATATCAATGTATGAGTCCTCTTTGTTATGGTGTGTGCCTATCGTGTCCCCCTCTATTTTCTGTTAATGAATTGGAAAAATCTAAAGGAATATTCCAAGTTGGCCCCCCTATTTTTGTCCTTTTGTCAATTTGTTAACAAAGTGGACTAAAATGTGAGTGGTAGGGGGGGTTGAGGTAGGGTAGTGAGGTGGGTGAGGTAAGGGTGGGGTACGTGGTAAGTTGGTTAGGATAAGATTTGTTAGGATAAGGTTAGGGATTTAATTTGTTAGAGATTTTGTTAAGGGATGTTATTTTTGTATTTTTGTGGGATATAATTATACGGATGAGGACACGTAGTAATACAGAGGTAAAATGGTAAAAATGCTATTGGGGAGGGACAAAATTAGGTGTCCACAAGTAGTCGTAGTGCTATACTAGTAATTTTTAATTCTTGTTGTTTTGTTGATGTTTGTTGATCGGGTAGATCGATGGTAGTAGTATGTGGTACTTTTATTCTGTTAACATCTATTGTTTTGTTACCATCTCTAGCTTCTTGTACTTATATCACTAATGCCTTTTGTCTTGGATTGTTTACACTCTACCCTTCCAAAGCTATATATAATCATTATCTTTTCATGATTCGACTAGTATAAACATAGAAGACATAAATCAAAAAGAATCTCAAAATAGATTGAATATATTCACTGAACAAGGATTCATATATCTGTCATGACATGCTAATGCACCAAAAAGGGAGAAAGAAGACAAATGTCATACAATCAGATGTTTATTTTCATATTATTACAATTGATGCTTCGCAGTTGTCAGATTATCTCCAAGATCATCAAGTTTCAGTTAAAACAGACTGAGACAAAACACACTCAGCGACAATATTCAAAGTTGCACCAACTGATTTTTCTTTTCCCATCAGTTCAACACAAGATTCAAAATTGCGGCTACTGATCTTTCTATTCCCAACAGTTCAATAAAGACAGGTAAAAAGCTTATTGATAACAAGCAACCAAAAATCTTATACACAATCAGCTAACCAGAAGAAATGATGTCCTTTCTATCTTTTGAAAGATACCAACAATGCACGTTACCTATACGGACAATTTCAAGTTTGAATGTCCTGCCCCTTCACAATTTACCCACGAGTATAACAATCATCTAACTTAGAAAAATTTGGTCATATTCCCCTTTTCAAAAAATATGCATCACGTGATTTTCTGACAAATGACTAAGGGCAATTTTCCGCACATAGCATAATTCACCAAAACAACCACAAAATAAATATATCAAAACACGGTACCTGGTTCATATCAAGTATATACTCTTCAATAGGCCCAAAACAAGACACCAGTAAATTCCTCTCACAAATTTGGTGCCTGTAGACAGAGAAAAAGCCAAAGCTAAATACTTCTGTCTTAATGTAGTCACTGATAAACTAGGGACACTTTTGCAGCTTTTAGACCACCATCTAAAATACAAGTAAATCTAACTACTATATCCACTACTATTCCAACATTCCTAATATAGCTTTAGTACAATAGAGGGGAAACTGAAGGTGAAGGGATACAATGCAGCCGTATACAGACAATACAACCGTTTAGCTATCCTGAACTGCTACCAACTAAGACTATAGTTTCTTTAAGAAGCTGTGAGTTTGGTATCTAAGAAATAAAAATACAGGAGAGAGGACTGAACTGGATGTGACAAATACAAAGTGACATTCCTTCTATACATTCTCTTTAAAGAATTGTTGATTCCAAGTATTTGCAATCAGGTTTAACTCATTCAATGGTGCTTGGGGACAATGCCATTCACCTCAACCCTACGTTACTAAATTTAACAAGTAAATTTTTCATGAAAATGAGCAGCACTCTGCAATCAGCTAAATTGCATTCAAGAATTTGAAATAAGTTTGAAAATCACAAGGTAATCCTCGAACAGGGTTTAAATGTAAATCTCATTTAACTTCAAACCAACATTAAGAGTGTGTTGAAATATGAAAAAACAAAAGTTTAATCAGCCAGCCTCGCACAGATCCGGGAGGGAACTGATCAAGTCTCATATGATGTCAGCATTGTCTATTCACACCATTTTGCACCAGGAAGATAACAAACATAAGCAATTGTACCTTTGAAACGACTTGTACAATCATTTTGAGTATTTGGGCGCATTTTCCCTAAAAGTCCCTTAACGTGGATTTAGTATGTGAATTATGACTTAAGGGGATGGGTGGCATGGTTATCAAGGTAATTGGATGCGCATCGGTGAAGGAAATCAAATCATCGGAATTTGAGAAGTGAAAGTTTGACCAAGTCAACATAATGGTAAACTGACTCGGACTTGAGTTTTGACTGTTTCATTAGGTCCGAAAGGTGATTTATGACTTTGCTCAATGGTTTGCACGGCCCCAAGAGTTTTGGGAGTGATTTGGATCCTTGGGTTAGTTACTAGTCTCTTTAATGTTGAGGTTTGACCACAGTAACATTTGGTGAAGATGACCCCAGATAGATGTATCAAGTATTCCAATGAGTTTGTTAGCATGTTTTAGGACTGTCTTCGTGGCTTTTTTTTCTTTGACTTTTTGTTGTCGAAGCTTTTAAAAGAATCCCAGACCAGTAATCATGTACAAAAAGAAATGGAGCAACAACTTGTAACATTGTATGCGGCAGACAACAGTCCATTCTAGTTCATGAATGATGGCAGAGACACCAACAAAAGCTCATCAAAATTACAGAATTCATAAAACCCAACTCTAATTTCCATTCTTGACAACTAGAAAACTCATCAAAACCCATCAAAATTCTCATTCATAACAACTAGAAAATTCACAAAACACATCAAATTACCTTTGCTGCTGCAATTCAGAAACGCTCAAGAGAAAGACGCAATTTGCATTTTGGGAAATCTAGCGTAGAGTATTTTGGGGAAAAAATATTTCTTTTGGTTGAAAATTCTGTAAAAGTGGGACTTTTTGTATTTTTGGAACAAATAAAAAAATAAAGGGAGGAAAATGAAAATATTTTTACTTGCCTATATTACCCACGGTTATTTAGCCACATTTTTTAAAGTGTAGAAATTTTTTTATTTTTTATTTAATTTAGCCACGATTTTTGTAACCATGGCTAAATAACTTTTTTTGGTAGTACTCACACCAAACAACTCTTTAATACATATATTATTGCAATAACGATCTTAAAAAATGACATTAAATTTTGTGATAAATTCATAAAAAGCATTATTTTATTTATAGTGTTAATAAATTTAAATAAAATGTTATAATTATCTAGATTAAATAAATATATTATATAGATTATAAAGGGTATTACATAGATATAGAATTAAAATTACAAGAGTAAAATGGACATTGCATAGGATAAAAAAAGAAGGGGGGTGGGGGGTATAATGATTGTTCAAATTAAGGTGGGAGTTTGATTTTTAAAATAAAATTGAGGGATAAAAACGATTTTCACCCTCCAAAAATAAAACAAAATTAAAGGAAATTTATAGCTTACGCCTGATCCACCAGGCCTATAGTTTTGTTGGAAGGGCAGTATTTTCATTTTTGGATAATCCAAGAAAAGAAAGTAAAAGATAAGGGCTAAATTTATTCCTCCACTATTGAAAATAGGTCACTTATACTTTCCATCTGTAAATGGGTCAAATATACCTTCGCGGTTAAAAAAAGAAACCACTTATACCCCTAAAAACTAACAGAGCACCGCATCATTATTAAACCCATTTTAACTATATACATTCTTAACTACAGTTATCTTGGATTTGAGCTCAGAAAATAAAGTCACTTTAATATGAGATGTTTTATCCATTTCTACATGAATGTGGTTTTGTTAGGGCCAAAATGGGTTGGTAGAGCAAACATATTTCACCGAAAACTTATTTTGTATATCTAGATCAAATATTATTTTTGATTGATATATCAAATCTTCAACACTATTAACACTACCAAGAAATGTAGCCCAATCAGCTATAGTTTGAATACAACCTTTTCCTACTATAATATTTTTATGCTAATCCGCACAAGAAAAAGATAAACTTATTCATACAATCGATGCTTGCCTCGAATTATGTTAATTTTATGGTTAACTAATAATTGAACTGATTGTACATATCAAGTAATAAGTAATAATCGTGGATAAATGAATAAAGCTTATGTGAAAAAAGAGAAATAATATGTATCTTTGCTCGTTCGATGAACACCGAATGTCAGAACCTTCAGGATTGCTCGAATATTACCCTTCAATGTGTACTCAAATTAATAAAGTGATAAAATAAAATATCATACGCACTAATGATGTAATATTTTCTTTTTAATACTTTTGTAGAACGTGTACACAAATAAAGCCACGGTCAATTGCGATCCAACGTCAGAATTCAAATTAAGAAAAACATATATTGTCTAATTGTGAATTATGGTCATTAAGGATTCGATTAGCGCTAACGACACAAAGAATAGAGGCGAAAGCGGGTTCCGTTCAAATCTTTTACAAAAAAAGAAAAAACATAAATTTACAGGCTCTCCAAGTAATTTTAATTTATTTTCCTAAAAAGGTTACACCGTCATCCATTTATATTTTTATATTTATTGATATAACTGTATTTGTATTTGTATTTAAAAGTTCTCACTTATATTTATATTTTATAGTTCGCATTTGTATTTGTATTTAATAGTTCACACTTGTATTTGTATTTGTTAATTTGCGCCATCATTTATATTTTATATAATTCACACTTTTATTTTAAAGAACTATTTTGTATTTGTATTTTATAATTGATTGCATATTATGTTGGATTATATTTAAATTATTGTTTTATTGTGTTTGTATGTTTAGATTATATTTGGATTATACTTATATTTGTATTCTATTTTCTTCTTACCTTTTTTATTTTTAAGAAATTATTTTGTATTTGTATTTGTATTTGTAAGTTGATTGCATATTGCATTTAGTCGTGACTATGTACAATGTATCATTTGTATTTGTATACAAACAAGTAAGTGCATTAATTGTATTTTTTTGATTCTAAAATATGTAAAGTATCATTTGATACAAATGTACCATTTTGTATTTGTATATCAAAATTATCATTCATATTTGTAAATAAACAAATATCACTTGATACAAATATAATGACAAACAAATGATTTTACAAATACAAATACAATATGTATTTGTAAATATATTGTATTTGTATAAAAATTTGAGTTGTATTTATTTGTATCAATAAATACAACTCGTATCAATAAATACAAACAAGTATTCGTGGAAAGAAAATCAATCATTCCTTTTCAATAATTAAAAAATACAAATGATAGTTCACACTTGTATTTATATGTTATAGATCGCATTTATATTTGTATTTTATAGTTCACACTTGTATTTATATGTTATAGTTCGCATTTATATTTGTA
The DNA here is from genome assembly GCA_030864215.1 of Capsicum pubescens. NCBI lineage: Eukaryota > Viridiplantae > Streptophyta > Magnoliopsida > Solanales > Solanaceae > Capsicum > Capsicum pubescens. The sequence continues at coordinate 267,024,622 of CM061545.1, read as the reverse complement.
TTTTATAATTCGCACTTGTATTTGTGTTTGTTAGTTTGCACAAATGAAAAGAAGGACAAAAATTGAAAAGAAAAAAAAGGAAAAAAAAAAGAAGGAGAAAAAATGAGAGAAAAAGGAGGAAAAATGAGAGAAAAAGAAGGAGAAAAAAAATACAAAAAGAGAAGAAGAGAATAATAGAAAAAAAAGAAAAAAAAAAGAGAAAAATAAAAAGAAAAAAAGAAAAAAAGAAAAAATGAAGGAGAAAAAATATATAAAAAAAAGAAGAAGAAAAAAAAAGGAGAAAAATGAAAAGGAAAAAAAATGAATAAAAAATAAAAAGAAAAAAGTGAAAAAATAAAAAATAAAGAGAAAGCAAAAAAAAAAAAAGAAGAAAAACTGAAGAAAAAAAAATTGAAAAATGAAAAAAAAAAAGAATAATAGAAAATAGAATAATAAGAGAGAAAATACATGAGAAAGGTTATGAATTGTAATTAAGAATAATTAATAGGCAAGAGGGGATTATGAATTGTAATTAATTAAAAATTAGGCTTTAAGTGGTAATAAAGCCCAATAATGATCAATCCGGATAATTTTCCCTAAAATTTATACTTACCAATTGATTTTAGGATTTAATAACCATTATATAGTTGATTTTGAATCCTAAATATTAGGGGTGTAATTAATATTTATTTATATATAAATTTTTAAAAAATTAGTAAATTAGTAAAGTGAATTAGAAAATACTGTGCGTTTTGTACGTAAAAAAAAAGAAGGTAGTATTACTATAATTTGGATGAAACCATCAATTTTTCCTTTTTCTCCTTCATTATATATTTACGGAATCCTTTTTTAGGTACACACACAAAAAAAATCTATCAATATTAATTTTTCATATATTTTAAAACTCCTTTATTTTTATAGATAGTAATCAATAATATAAAAATAATTATAATAATTTAAAAAAAATGAAAAGACGATTTTGTCTATTACGAAGTCTTTTAATGAAGGGCAAAAAGTTCAAACAACAATTTTAAGGTCCTTCACACTTTAATATGATTAGTTTAGGTATACGCACCTCGTGCGTGTACCTTACTTTAATAAGTTCAAACGTTACATTAAATGCAGCATTTGTTTAATTAATAAAATGAATACAATAATTAAATTCAAAACCTTTTGAACATGTATAAAACTTATTTTATTAGTTATGTAGTATTTGTAAATATCTAAGATGCAAATAAAATAATTGAAATACATTGACAATCCCTTAAATTATATTGATGTCTTTAGTAAAGTAAGTAGATGATTGGTGATTGATAATCTACAAAATTGCACAATTTTACTTGATTTCATCCTAAAAGTGCAAAATTTGACCTGGAGAATCCATGCCACTTTAATCCCTCATCTTCATCAAATAGTCGATATATTTTTTTTGCCGCTTCAAATATAGCCATTCTCTTTCTCCAATGATTACAAAATGAAGTTTGTATCACGGATATAGAGAAACAATAAAATAGCGTCTCAAGAAAAAAATTATATTATTATTTAACTACGCATATACAACAATAACATAATTATAAATAATATAAACACAACCAAGAATGAAAAGTTAAAACAAGAATAGAAACACACCTTTAAATTCGCTATTAATCGACATGAAATTTTAAGCCCATGCTACATGTGAATTTTCCTTCTCCTGCAATTTATTCATATATTTGTTGAAGAAGGTAGGAAGATAATAATCTTATAACAACAACAAACATATTCATAGGAATAGCTCAAAGTAGAAAGAGAATTCATAACCATTTCAATAAAAAGATAAAAACAAATGGAATTTAACGCCAAAATATTGCTAATTTTTTTACTACTTTCTCCATCCTATGGTTGCAGGTTGTTTCAATGTCTCAATATAATAGTCCAAAATTTAACAAAAGCGCCTTGAACATAAGAAAATACGCTCTATTTATTGTAATGTTGGCATACATTAATAGCAAAATTAATCTACAAAAACGTTTTAAATATAAAAAAGATGCTTTATTTGCTGCAAATAACACACGCTAATAGCTGAAATATTTTCCATCAATAATATAATAAGCAAAATAAAGATGAAATAGTATGCCACTAAACAAAGATGATAACGAAATTTGCGTTGTTTTCTCTTTTTGGAGGACAAATATATTTTGTTTTGTCTGAAAAAAAATTAATTGTTCACAAGTTAAATTTAAATGCTTACGCACCTGAGATCATTGAAAAAACAATACAATTGACTATGCTCCCTTCAAGAAAACAATTCGAATAAAAATACTAAATAAAAAATCAAAAAAATAAAGAAGAAGAAGACTCAATATATGTGTATCTCTACAGACTATATGTGTATAACTTTTTCCATTGTCATTGTTCCTAGGATTTCTTATATAGTTAAAATAGTTATTTAACTCCAAGAAATTATGGACTCTTACCATATATATATTTTAAAAAAATTAATTATTAAAATATATTTTTTTTCTTACCATATCTTTTAGGACTACTTAATTATTAGTTTTCATAATAATTCTTACCACATTTCAGGATTCTTTAATTTAAGATATTATAAAAATAATTAATAAATAATTCAAGAAAAATAGTGAAACGACGACTTTGTCTAAAGTTGAGACTTTTAATGAAGGGCAAAAATTTCAATTTACTTTTCTAAAGGTCTTCACACTTTTAATATATTATAGATATAGATATAGATATAGATTATAGATTATAGATTCACACTTTTAATATATTATAGATTATAGATTATAGATATAGATATAGATAGATATACATATACATAATAGATATGTTATATTATCAGTACATTGTCATGTTGATTGATTTTATCCTTTGAATGATTGTTTGTATATCATCACATATATAGTGCTAGGTATATGGTGGCTACGCCCGACAATAATCAGAGATATTTAACGGCATCGCAAAAACATTTAGCGGCATTTGAGTGAACGATGTTGCATTCATTGTCATAAAGTCTTTGATGATATTTATATCGAGTGCCGGTGAATATCTATATTTTTGAAGCTAAAAGTAATTACTTTTAGCGATAATTATTATAGCCGGTAAAGCTACCGGTCATATATTGCGGCTTTTGTTATTACCGGTAAATGATACCTATTTTAGCGGCAATTATTATAACGACTAAAGTTGACCATGAATTCACATTAATTCATATGCCAAATAAATCATATTGAGGAAGATAATAGCACAAAATAACAAAATATCTCCATTATTTTGTCTTGCAAGAAGTTTTGCGTTGGTCGTAACCCAGTTTGAGAACATTCTCTCATATATTCCCTTCACCAAGTCATCGTCGCCAACAATCAACTCTTAACCCTTGGTGTCAAATTAAAGGGCGAGTTCCTTTTTTGTCTTGCCCAAAAACTTTCTTTATTCTCATTGAAGAAAGACTCTCCCCCCGAGAAGGTTTTACACATAGGGCCAGCTGATTTTTTTTATCTAGCTTGTGGTTAGTTCGTCTAGTGCCTTTCAGTTGGGGTCCGCCCTAGGGATTGGTTAGACCACTTGAATTTTTTTCGTCTATCGAAGGTAGTCAATGTGTCAGTGATTTTCCCCCATTAGACTTGTCATTCCTTTGCTCTTTTTCTTTCTCTCTTTCAGTTCTCCTCCTCTACTTTATTTGATAGGGATGGAAAATACCACTCTATAAATAACAAAAAAAATTAGTAATTTTATTTTAAAATTTAAATAATTTGAGCTTGGAAGCAACCTACAAAGATCAAGAACAGTAATTAGCAATATACCCCAAGTTGAAGTTAGGTCCTATTAGTCATAAGGAGCAGCAAAAAACTCTGTTAGAATTTGTGCAGTTGTTCAATCTAAGCTGCCATTGATAATAAGCTATGGCTCAACAGAGAAGAGAATAGAAAGTGAGATATTATTTCAGTGTAAAGAGGCCAAAAAATTAGTTCATTACAATGCAATACTGTTGTTTATATAGAACTTCTGGAAGCTTTTATTCTAACTGTTTCCTAACTAATCACTAATCACTGCTTAGCCAACTAACTAACACATTAGTTGTTTAACTACTTCTTAATCAAGTAATTCCTAACTCATTACTCCCCCTCAAGCTGGTGGGTGCAAAGACATTTAACACACCAAGCTTGCCTACTAAGTTTTCATGTTGCAACCGAGGTAAGCCCTTAGTAAGTATGTCTACAAGTTGTTCTATTGAGCTCACATGTTTTATTTTCAAGACTCCTTCTTGTATTTTTTGTCTGATAAAGTGACAGTCAATATCTATGTGTTTACTCCTTCAGAAGGGAAGCTTTAGTATGTTCTATGAGGCTCAAGCTATTACCAGTCACAAGCAAGTCATCTACATACACAAGGATTGCAACTATGTCTAACCCGTATTTTTTTTATGAATAAAGAATGATCCAGGCTGCTCTGAGTAAAACCAGAATGCACTAGTGACTCACTCAATTTCAAATTCCACTGCCTACTTGCTTTCTTAAGACCATAGAGGGATTTTACAAGTCTACATACAATACCATTCCCCCCTGACTTGGAAAACCCTCAAGCAACTGCTTATACACCTCATCATGCAAGTCACCATGGAGAAAAGAATTGTACACATCTAACTGATGAATGAACCAATTGTGTTGTGCAATCAAAGAGAGAACTGTCCTGACTGTAGCAATTTTAACTACTGGAGAAAAGGTATCATGAAAATCAATACCTGTTGTCTGATTAAAGCACTTAGCAACTAATTGAGCTTTAAATCTCTCAATATCGCCATTAGCTTTTAACTTGACTTTATAGACCCATCTGCAACCAATAGGAACTTTACCCTTGGGAAGGGGAACCAGGCCCCAAGTATGATTATCATTAAGATCCTTTAACTCAGTGTACATAGCTTCCAACCATCTCGGATCTTTAATAGCCTCTTGATAAGAGGTAAGTTCTTATACTGCAGAAAAAGTATGTAGATACTTCTGATAAGAGGGAGAAAGATGTGCATATGACACACTGTCAGCAAGAGGATAAAAGACATTGCTAGCTGACGGTTTGGAAACTAAATCTGATAACCAAATAGGTTGCTTAGTGAGCCTTGTTGATCGTCTAAGATTTGGTAGATTGTATGGATTGAAAGTAAAGGTAGAAGCATCAGTAGGGATAAGAGATGGTAAAGGATTTTGAACAATATCAGAAGGTGGGAGATCAACTGGTAATCAGGAAGCCAGAGTAGGTGTTTTGGAGATGTTGCTCGGAGAATGAAAATCATCATCATCACAAGGACCTGGAGAGAGTGACATAAAATCTGTAGATTATCATCCACTGTATGGGTACCTTGAAGGGAAGTTGGTTTTCCTGAAATACCACATCCCCATTAAAAAAAAACTTCTACGCAGCAAGATCAAACAGAACATACCCTTTGGTGACATTAGAATATCCCATAAAAACTGATCGTACAACTCTTGGAGCAAACTTGTAAGTTCTAGGTAGTGTGTTAGCAAAACACAAACAACCGAATGTTCTAAAATGGAAGAAACAAGGTTTCTTTCCAAAAAAGACCTCATAAGGTGATTTCCCTGCAAGTTCACTAGAAGGAATTCTGTTAACAACATAAGCAACAGTAAGAATACAATGACCCCAAAACATGAGAGGTATATGACCCTGGAACCGGAGTGCTCTAGCCACTTCAAGCAAGTGTCTGTGCTTCCTCTCAACTACTCCATTTTGCTGAGGGGTATGTACACAAGTTCTATAGTGAATAATACCCAATTCTTTAAGTAAAGATTGCAAATTTTCATTGATAAACTCTCCCCCATTATCTGTCCTTATACCTTTAACTGTGACATTAAATTTAGTAAGCACCATTTGAAAAAACTATTTACCTGAAAGAAAGACATCAGTCTTGAATTTCAACAAGAAAATCCAAATGGTCCTTGAGCAATCATCAACAATTGTAAGAAAAAATTTGTTACCATCGAATGTCTGAGTATGATAAGGTCCCCATATATCCACATGTAGCATATCAAACACTTTACTAGACCTAGTAGAACTACTTGAAAAAGGGAGTCTGGTATGTCTAGCTACGGGACAAATCTTATAGGTGCTTAACACTGATTTACAATGTTCAAGATTAAATCAAAGCATGTACTTTATTGAGTGAACAGGTGCATGAGCCAATCTCCTGTGCCATAACATGATAGTATTTTAAACATCCTGAGCTGACAAGATTTTAGTAGCAACAACCTCTTTAGGGGAAGGTCCAGGCCGAGCTAGAAGATAAAAACCAGAATCCTCTTTACCAATCCCCATCAGCTTCCCAGTGGTAAGGTCCTGGAACAAACAGAATCCAGGATAGAATGACACAAAACAGTTCATTTCCCTGGTAACCTTGGATACCGATAAGAGATTGTATTGACATCCTGGGACAAAAAACACATCATGTATTTCTCCTGTATTTGATAGTCTACAGCAGTCAGTGTGTGACACTAAGGTCACCCCTCCATTAGGTAATTAAACTTTTCTACTTTGTTCATTTGTAACAACTTGGACATCATGCATTATGTCTAAACTTGTGAGCCATATGGTTTGTATCACCACTATCAATTATCCATCTTAAGCTCTCTAATTTAGTATTAGTATTTTGAGATATTCCTGCCATATTGGCCATCATATTGGTCTGAGGAGAATCTCGGTCAAGCATTTGTAAAATCTGTCCATGTTGCTCACCTGTCAGCAGTGGAGCCCTTGGTAAATCTCTGAAAATTAGTAGCTCTATTGCTTTTCCCTTCTCTCTTGTTCCATCATGCAGTTGTGGTATAGGGACCTTAGCTTGAACATTATAAGTAGTATTCCATGTCACTTTCTTCTTAGATTTCCAATCAGGTGAGTATCCATGTAGCTTAAAGCAGTCATCTACCACATGTCCTTGCATTTTACAATAGTCACATTTTTTGTTCCAATTCTTCCTGCCTTTCTGAAAAAAGTTTCCTTTGTTACGTTGATAATGCATTCCTCTCCCAGCCATGTGATCTGCAATATCTGAACTCTCTCTAGTCAAAGTTCTAGATACAAAACCTTCTCCAATTGACAATCGAGAACCTTAGCCTTTTGCTGCTAACAGAGCCATTAAATCAGCACCTTCACCTTGCATAGTGGAACTACCAATAAGTCGTTGGCTCTCTCTCTCTCAACAAGCATAGCATATGCCTTGCTGAGATTTGGAGTAGGTTCAGTCATCAAAATTTGGCTCCTTGACTGATTATACATTTCATTCAAGCCCATTAGGAACTCCATTAATTTTTGTCTCTCAACATGATTATTAAACTCCCTTGATCTAGGGCAATCACAAGACGGAGGAACTATACTAGCAAATTCATCCCATAAATTGCGATGTTTTAAAAAATAACCAGGTATACTGTCATTTCTTTGTATAGTAGTCACTATGGATTTATGTAAGTGGTAAACTCGTGATGCATTTACCTTGTCAAAGCGTTCATGCAAATCCTCCCAAATAGTTCGTGCATTAGTAGCATATACAATTCCAGTGTGCAATTCCTATGTTACTGAGCTCATTATCCATCCTTGAACTATTGCATTGCACCGGTCCCATTGACGTCAAAAATCAGCTCCGAAATCCTCCTTTTTCAATGTTCCATCAACAATCCCCAACTTTTTTTTCCCAAGCAACTGAATGCGCATAACCCTACTCCATATCGAATAGTTATCGAAACCAGTTAGCTGCATCGAAATAATGGGCGCTCCGGTGGTGTCTGAAGGGTGAAAAAACAGGGGATGATTGTGATCGAACTTCACAGTGTTCAATGTTGAAGCTGCCATGGTAGAACTTCAACCTTCGTTACTGAAAACTGTCACGAGCTCGTAATCTCACAAATCTCTTCCGTGGAACACACAATCGTGGTTCAAAGCTCTGATACCATGTTAGAATCTGTGCAATTGTTCAATCTAAGCTGTCATTGATAATGAGCTAGGGCTCAGCAGAGAAGAGAAGAGATAGGGAGATATTATTTCAGTGTAAAGAGGCCAAAAAAATTAGTTCATTACAATGCAATAGTGTTGTTTATATAGAACTTCTGGAAGCTTCTATTCTAACTGTATCCTAACTAATCACTAATCACTGCATAGCCAACTAACACACACATTAGTTGTTTAACTACTTCTTAATCAACTAATCAAGTAATTCCTAACTCATTAAACTCCATCTTAATTCACTTGCTAATGAACAAGTTACAAACAATCTCGCATTCTAAGCATACCGGTGCTTGGGAGTCATCAGACGACAAGTTAACACCATTTTCTGGTAACTAGCTTGGCAAGCTTTCAAAGACGTGATCAACTTTGTAAACAAAATGATCAGTTCTTTTTGAATCGTAAACATGCATTCATATATTAACAAACCACAAATAATTTGATTTCAGAGGTTATTAACCTTTGTTTCTTTTAAATATGTATTTTTCAATTTATAAGAAAGTTGCTTATTTAATCGCAGTATGTCAGAATGAACAATTGTTTTTAGTAGGTTTGGGAGAAATACAACCTTTCCCTACTACAATATTTTTACTCCAATCCGCACGAGGAAAAGACAAACTTATTCACATAATCGGTGCTTGTAATACCAAACCATGTTAATTTTATGGTTAACTAATAATTGAAGTGATTGTACATATCAACTAATAAGTAATAATCGTGGATGAACGAATAAAACTTATATAAAAGAAAAATGTCATGTATCTTTGCTCATTCGATGAACACCGAATGTCAGAACCTTCAGGGATAGCTCGAATATTACATTTGAAAATTCAGAAATGTAATAGTAATAATTTGATATTTTATTTTTTATTATTACTCTTCAATGTGTACTCAAATTAATAAAGTGATAAAATAAAATATCATACGTACTAATGATGTAATGTTTTCTTTTTAATACTTTTGTAGATCGTCTAATTCAAATTAAGAAAAACAGATATTGTCTAATTATGAATTACGGTCATTAAGGATTCGATTAGCGCTAACGACACAAAAAATAGAGGCGAAAGCTGGTTCCATTCAAATCTTTTACAAAAAAAGAAAAAACATAAATTTATAGGCTCTCCAAGTAATTTTAATTTATTTTCCTAAAAAGGTGAAACAAAATATTGAAATTTCTAATATAAAAGCTCTTGGTGTTGAGATAAAAAATCACAACTACTACTTCTTGGTTTCACAAATATTGAGTAGTTTTAATTTAGCCATGGCAAGACTGAGCAAGGGTCGAAAAAAGGTCGAAATAGTGAAAATGAATAATGAGAGTAACATGCAAGTTACTTTCTCTAAGCGTCGTGCTAGCCTGTTCAAAAAGGCTAGTGAACTTTGTACGTTATGTGGTGCTGAAATTGCCATTGTGGTATTTTCTCCAGGCAAGGCCAACAAAGTTTACTCCTTTGGACACCCTTCAGTGGAGTCGCTGGTGGATAGGATCCTGGGGAGGGACCTACCTCCAACAAATGATGATGATCGCCATGACCACCTAATCATGGCTCATCGAAACACTGATCAACGTGGGCTCAATAAGTAGCTCATGGACTTGCAGGAGTCTCTCTGGAAGGAGAGAGCTTTAGGGGAATTCCTACTTGAATCTGGGAGGAGAGCCTATGATTGTGTGTGCGAATCTCCGATTATTGAAGGACTTAGCCTCTCCCAACTTGAACAATTGAAGGAGGCATTGGAAGCTCAAAAGCGAAAAGTTGAATTCGAGGCAGAACTTCAACAAATGGGGAGCAATGCTCCACTCCCATTTCTCACCCTTGGAAGTGCCTTGTCTCCTACTAGTGGTGATGGGGCAAGTTCTTCACGTGGACCCAATGTTGGTGCACCCTTTCCTAATTAGGGCTGGTGGATCTACTTCTTCTGCAGTTCCCTACTAGTTCAACTGTCGTTCCTAAGTCGCGCATTGTGGAAGGCGCATGAGTAATAAGCGTGCATCTAGGTTTATCGTGTCATTTGAGTTATCCCCAGTGTGTCATGTCTTATAATTTGAGTCAGTCCTATCATCTGTCTTTAGGTTCATTCGAACCCTACAAGTTTAGTTATTGTGTCATGTTGTCAATCCATTGTCATGTTGATTTTATCATTTGAATGGTGTTAGTGTGTGTCGTTCGAGTCATGTTATCAGTCCATAGTCGTGTTGTTTTTGTCGTTTGAATGGTGTAAGTGTGTCGTTTGAGCCATCTTATGATGTTCTATTATCAGTTATGGTTCATTCGAATCCATTAATATTAGTTATATATATATATATGTTATGTTATTAGTTTATTGTTATATTGATTTTATACTTGAATGGTGTTGCTCTCTTCTTTAACAGCATATATCTAGATACTACACATCTACAAAAGAAAATCGATAGATGCCCATTTGTATATTATCATATGTCGTGCTAGGTATACGGTGGCTACTACTGGCTACCATTACAACGAAAGAGATATTTAGCGTAAATAAATATTTCCACAAAAATATTTAACGGCATTTAAGTTAAGGTCATTGCATGGCATTAACGTCTTTAGTGGAAGTTATATCAAGTGCAGGTAAATGCTCATATTATTAGCGCCAAAAATAATTACTTTCAACGACTTTTTGTTTAGTGACAAATTGTTGGTAAAGCTACCGTTAAATAAGACCTATTTTAGTGGTCCTATTAAGGAAATATTATTAAGAGAATATATCTTAATACTAACCATGATAAAGAGCATTAGATTGTTGAATACATAAAAAAAATGATTTGACCATTGCAATAATATTTTACAGGAATTCCAAAAATCTATGGTAAAAATGGAAAGTAGTAGAGTACAGTCAGCACTATGATTAGTGTATGGGCTCGTTTGGTATAAGGGATTAGAGATAATTAATATTGGGTTTAATGGTAGGATCAATTTATCCCATATTTGATTGAGATAAAATGCATGAGATAACTTATTCCGTAATTGTAGTGCTATTAATCCCACCTTAGGGGTGGAATACCTAATCTTGCATAGTTAATTTCAAGATAACTTACTTTCAACCAAACAACAATACATACGTAAGTCACATAATCTAATGAAAATATTTACTATTTTTTTCCACTATTAAACTGCACTTACGATACATACTTGGCATAATACTGGACAACGCATACAATAGAAAAAAGGCTTGACCAATATACACCGACAGTTTAAATGACTATCCTACTATTGCGTGTGAAATAATATGCATACCTGAATTTTATTGAGTCAATTCATGGTCGCTGTAATCGCGTAATTAGCGAGGAAGGTCACAGATTTAGATAAATTCAATGTAAAATACACACAAATTGAAAATCCTACTTACTTTACAAAAGCAAAATAATGTACGCCAAGGTAAAAGTTACTAGAAGAGGAGCTAAAAGGATTGAAAATCCAAATCCTACCATACAAAATAAGAATAATTAAACAAAGTCCTTGTAAGAAGAAAACAATTTAAAAAAAAAAATTGGTCAACTTTTTAAGTGTTAGTGGCTTTGTGCCCCGATTAATCATTTTAGGATAATCATTTTTTTTATGCGTTTAAGTTCTTTGCATAGTTAGTGAATAAAAATTTTTGCACTATCAGTTAACTTGATGTGTTATTGCAAGTTATCCAACTATTTACATAAAAATTAAAAAAAAATGAAATAACCTGCAATAGCAAGTCAAATTTACCTGATAGTGTAAAATATTTTGTAAACTGACAATGCACAAAATCTAAATTCTTTTTTTATTGTACCAAAAGTACATAATTATCATTTGTAACATAAACATAATTATTTAATTTTGTTCAATTATCACAAAAAAAACACTAAAATACTTTTTATTACAAATATCTAATTTGAGTCATTCGATGATGTTCATCATCTGTTATGATTCATTCGAACCCTATAAGTTTAGTTGTGTGCCATGTTGTCAGTCCATTGTCAGGTTGATTTTATCGTTTGCATGATGTTAGTGTGTGTTGTTTGAGTCGTTATTTAATATTTTATCATCGGTTATGATTCATTTGAACCCAGTAATGTTAATTATATGTGTTATGTTATCTGTCCATTGTCATGTTGATGTTATCCTTAAATAGTGTTGCTCTCTTCTCTAACATTTAACATGTATTTGTTATCCTTGAAATCTTGAATGGTGTTTCTCTCTTCTTTAACATGTATCTAGATATTACAAATCTCAAAAGAAAATCGTTGTATGCTTGTTTGTATATTATCATATGTCGTGCTAGGTATATGGTGGCTACTGACTACCAACTACAACAAAAGAGATATTTTGCGGCAATAAATATTACAACAAAAATATTTAATGCCATTTAAGTTAAGGTCATTGCATTTAATGTTGTTAAAGTGTTTAGTGGCATTTATATTGAATGTTTCGTAAATGCTTATATTATTGGCGCTAAATGTAATTACATTCAACGACATTTATTTAGCGATAAATTACAGATAAAGCTACCATATTTTGCAGGGTTTCTTATTATTGATAAATCGGATCTATTTTAGTGGAAATTATTATAATGATTAAAGTTGACCACGAATTCACATTACTTCATGTACTGAATAAGCCACATTGCAGAAGATAACATACCAAACTGTACCTATGTGCAAAGTTCTTTAGGCTGTTTTGGCCCTTACAGATGCTTAGCTCAATGGTTTTGTTTGATCAATTCCTTTCGCCAATGTTAAGCATTTTATGCTTGAACGACTTATTTAAACTCCGCATGAACTAGATGCTTGATGTTCAAGACCAGAACAAAGTATATTTGGTTCCTTGTTTTTTCTGATTATTGTAGTGTAGAACTATCAATAGATGGATCGTCCTCAGAAGTTACTGCTCTGTAATTTGGAGTGTGCAATGTACATGAGTAGGTTGAACATGTGATTTCCTTTTTTTTTTTTGGTGTGTGGATAAATCACATGCTCCGTCGATGGTGGCATATTTTACTGAACAACTAATGGTTTTATTTGTCTGAATTTCAGCTCTTACAGGAGCTAAGAATTTACAAATTATAAACTCAACAAACACTTATATCCAGGTTATTCTTCTGTTCATAGTTTGTTTGTTATCTTTAATGAGCTGTTTTTGTCTTAAGCCGGGGGAACAACCTCTCTACCTCATGGCGGGAGCTTTAGTTTACCGGGCTGTCCTTTGAATAGTGTCCTGTTCCAAAAACCACCGAATAACACAGTCATTTGATAAACATAGTCAACTTAATTGACTTAGAAGGAGTATAAACTTGTGTACTGGAAATGCAGTATGAATTTCTAGTACAATCAATTTTTATTATTGTGACGCCTCGTGTATTTAATCTTCATTCTAATGAACATTCCTTGAGTTAAACTTCACTGTATCCCTGTTCTAAGATCTGCATAATACAGAATGGGGTTGTTTTAGAGTGTATACAGAATACGATTGGAAGACAGATAGATTTAGTAAGCATAACTATTCAAATATGATAATGTATAAACACAAGAAAAGCAGTATGGATTGAACTCCTCGTGAACTGTTTCTCTATTTAGAAGTGCATTGCCTGTCTAAAGATGGACCAAAATTTGGTAGCACAAAATTTTTGCATTATGGTACAAAAGGTACCACAGAATGACTACAAAAAAAACAGTCGAGTAAGATTTCCTATGGAGTCAGTTAAGGATCCAGAAAATCCACAACCAACAAAGATACTGTCATGAAATTAACAAAAGATCAGCAAATTATCATGAGATTAGCTTGTAAGTGAATTCATGTTCAATGCTTATTCACATTTACTTACAAATTTGATAGCTTTGTCAATTTTACAATAGACTGAGTAAGAGGTCCTGTCAAATCCTTGTTGTATGATAGATAGATCTCTATGAGGTGCAGTCAATAATTAGAATCGAATTTAAGTTTGAAAAATCATACCAAAGTAGTGCTCATTCACTGATCTTAAGATCTTAACTAGATGACCTCATTCACTGATTCATTCCATATATACAGATACCGTTGTGGGCTGATTGTTATCTCTGACGTATTTATTGTTTAATGGATATTTATTTTATATGTTAGAACTCTTGCTTATACAATTATTGGTATGTCAAGAATAAAGGAAACTTTCCAAACTTCCTACAAGGTTAAAAGTTATGTAGTGTACAAGGCAAGGATGAAGTTAATTAGGTGACTCTAAAATTTTCTATGTGAAGTAAGGATGATGCAAGTAAATGATAGTATGATACCATGTATAAGTGGCACATGCTCAAAACTGTACATTAGCGACATCAATTGTTGATTGCCTGCTTGAACATCATTTGTTTAATCATTCTTGTCCATTCCTGAGATTAAATTCCTTGCTGGTATATCTGTATAATTATGACAATATTATTGTTATTAGTTTATTATAAGTTCGGTTCTAGTTGAAGACTATTCTTTATCTTGAGCCGGGGATCTATCGGAAACAACCTCTCTACTTCTTCGGAGGTAGCGGTATGGACTGCGTACATTTTACCCACCCCAGACCCCACTTGGTGGTAGTATACTGGACTTTTTGTTGTTCTTGAAGCGTTTCTATATTTAATGGACAATTGCTTGAATTAATAAGTCTCTATATATAATGGACAATTGCTTGAATTAAGACCCAACTCTATTACAGAGAAGTCTTATTAGTATGAGCATATCTCATTTATCTATATTGCTTGTTGGATAAAATATCGGAGCATCTACCTAAAGATCAGGAACTTGCTATCAGTTACGGTGTTCCTTTGAAGATACTAGCTCATCCTAATGACGCCATTGAAAAAGTGTTTGGATCTAAACATTCTGGACGTGTGCGTGGTTTAGGTGGAAATGTTTGTCCTTCAAAAGCTTTTGGAATGTCTAGAAATAGTCATGTGAATCTTGGTAGCTCAAGCAGGAATCTTTTTAGGCTTTAGTATATTTTGGTGTTTCTTTAATATTAGTATTTATGGTATTTTTTATGAATATTTAAGGTTTGGACCTTATCTTTTGTGCCAATATATTGAACAATATCAGAACTTTGATTATTATGTTACAATTAATATCAATCTTGTGTATAATGGTTAATGTGTAAGTGAATGTCTATCATTATTTAGAAATTAGTATCAGACTATCATATATATATATATATTTAAAAAGTGCTGGCACTTTTGTCACGATTAAATCATGGCAAATTTATGCAAATATATATATATTTTAAAAAAAGTTGGATACTTTTTTGCCACGGTTAAAACCGTGGCTAATTTATATGAAAAAATATATATTTCTTAAAAACTAGGCATTTTTGCCACGGTTATATGTACTTGAAAACCGTGGCTAAATGTACCTGAAAATCGTGGCTAATGAAATGTTACCACGGACGTTAAAACCGTGGCTAATTTACTCGCCACGCCCCTGTTGGACCCACCTTTAACCGTGGCTAAACTATTTAGCTACGATTTTGGTACCATATAGCCACAGTTTTGCACGTGGCTAAAACACGTTTTTTTTGTAGTGATTATTCATGGCTTGTATTTAATGTAATCATATTTTTTGAAAATAAAAAAAATATAAAATTTAAAAATGTGACTAATTTATTTATGTTTTTTATAAATACAGATTATTAAGTAATGCAAATACAATAAATGTGAATCAAATACATCAATTATAAATAATAATATTATAAAGTGTGGTTATGAAATATGAATTTTTTGCCAAACAATTGCTACTTTTGAAACTTACCAAAAAAATAACGAAGAAGCAATTCAATTCCACTGCCTACTTACGAGTATTTCTTTTGTTCTTTCTTTGTTGTGTGTGCATTTGGTTTCTTTTATTAGAATTGAGGGGAAATGGAGTTTATTTTATTTAAAAAAAAAGAAAAAAAAATTAAGTTTCTATACACATACACCTAATGTTAGTAATTTTTTAATAATAAATTCGTCCTGGGGTTTAAGTGCTTTTTAACACCAAAATTCGAAAAGTGTAAATCCACCTCCGGAGATTTTCTTTTTGTGAAATAATGAATTTGAAAAGCACCATGAATTTTTAGGCTTATCATTTTATAATTATAGAATTATCATGGGTCGGGTGTAAGATATGGTCTTCTTTAAATTTTCTCTGGAGTAAAAATAGTAAAGGGAAAACTACCTATAGTAGCATACTTAAGTATTAAATTAAAAAAAATAGCAACACTTTGTCCTAATTACTTTATGTAGCATCTGTAACATTATTTTAAGTGGTCCCCTATTTTTTTGCCCCCTAAGAAAGTTACTGTGCTAAAATCCCCTTTTCACGCCATTCTTATTTCTCTTTCCTTAATTTAATTTTTTTATTCCTTTTCTTTCACCATTAACGATCTCTCCCACTTCAAATTTTATTCCTTTTGCACGATTCTAGCACAATCTGTGATAATGATTTACTTCCTCTATTTCAGGTAACTATTATTCGCATATTTCATGTTAGCGGTTCTTTTTTTTTCCTACTGTAATTCAATTGAAAATCAGATTTTAAGGGTTTTATGTTTTAATGGATGAACATACAACAAAAACACCAAAAAATAACGGTATACGGAATATGAATGTAGAGTTTGATTATGCACAATCTTTTAGTCTTGGGTTAACTCATGAAGATTTAGTTAAAGTTGTTGTAAATCCTATACAGTTGAAGAAATCTGGGAGATCGAAGGAGATTAGGTCGAAGTTTCGCAACGACACAGTGAAGATCAGTGAAATTTTGAAAAAAAAAAGGGTTGAAGAAGGAGCAAAATATTTAAAAACGGTACGAACAGAAAAGGAAAGTTGAAGAAATTGAAGAAGATTTTCAGAAATCTTATGCTGATGATTCTGAAGAAGATAGTGAGGATGGGGTATTTTTTATTTGTAAATGTATTTTTTTGACTGTTAAGTATTGTGTTGGTCTAAATAGGGTAATAAAGATATTATCAAAGTTGTGAGTTAAAGATATAGGCCAATAAGTACTGTTAAGTATTGTGTTAACTACACATGAACTGTCTATTGGCTATATGTATTTTTAGTAGAATTGATATGTATTTTTCAGTATTGGTTGCATTTTTTGTCTGCTTAATATACATATGCTTGTTTATATGAATTTTTTTCTTATCCGACCGTTCTTGCTCAGATCAAGAAATTAGATGAGATTATCCCTTTGTGTCTCCAAGCTTGTGATTTCTACAATAAGAAAGGAAATGATCTTCAAAATCATTCAAGATATAAAGGCAAAGATTACTCAGATCTGTTTAATGTGATATTAGAAGAGAATTTGCCTCAACAACCGAGTGGAAGCTTGTAAGTATTTAATTTACATATACCAAAATTGAATGTTTGTACAAAATATATTTTACTTATAAATAAATATTTTTTTCCTTGTTTTTGTAGAGATTGTGGTCTCTTTATGGTTACATATGCAGAGTGCCTTTCTTATGGTCACAAAGTTATTGCGATTGAGTTCAACCCCAACGCACTTCCGTACAAGATATGCTGCACTTTTGTGGGACTATGGGATCCGAAAACAAAAAGCAAATGCTCATAGTGGTGTCGAAGCACCCTTGAGGCCTGCAAGGCAAAGTAGAATAACTAGTGTTACTAAAGTTTTTGATGTATGATGATTGATGGATTTATTATTTTGTACAGTTAGAGAAACTAGTGTATGAATGTAGGTTCTGATTGTACAAACTAATTTTTACGTTTGAAGTGGTTCGAATTGTAGGTTATAATAGTACTTATTTTTTAACTGAATGAAATTAATTCTGATTTGAATTGGGTCTAATTTTGATTTGAATTAAAGTTTAATAGCACAAAATTACAAAATATCCCCATTATTTTGCCTTGCAAGAAGTTTTGCGTTGGTCGTAACCTAGTTTGAGAACATTCTCTCATATATTCCCTTCACCAAGTCATCGTCGCCAGCAATCAACTCTTAACCCTTTATTCTCATTTAAGAAAGACTCTCCCCCCGAGAAGGTTTTACACATAGGGCTAGCTGATTTTTTTTATCTGGCTTGCGGTTCGTTCGTCTAGTGCCTTTCAGTTGGGGTCCGCCCTAGAAATTGGTTAGACCTCTTGAATTTTTTTCGTCTATCGAAGGTAGTCAATGTGTCAGTCATTTTCCCCTATTAGATTTTTCATTTCTTTGCTCTTTTTCTTTCTCTCTTCCATTTCTCCTCCTCTACTTTATTTGACAGGAATGGAAAATACCATTCTATAAATAACAAAAAAAATTAGTAATTTTATTTTAAAATTTAAATGATTTGAGCTTGGAAGAAACCTACAAAGATCAAGAACAGTAATTAGCAATATACCCCAAGTTGAAGTTAGGTTCTATTAGTCATAAGGATCAACAAAAAACTCTGTTAGAATCTGTGCAATTGTTCAATCTAAGCTGCCATTGATAATGAGCTATGGCTCAGCAGAGAAGAGAAGAGAAAGTGAGCTATTATTTCAGTGTAAAGAGGCCAAAAAATTAGTTCATTACAATGCAATAGTGTTGTTTATATAGAACTTCTGGAAGCGTCTATTCTAACTGTTTCCTAACTAATCACTAATCACTGCTTAGCCAACAAACTAACACATTAGTTGTTTAACTACTTCTTAATCAAGTAATTCCTAACTCATTACTCCCCCTCAAGCTGGTGGGTGCAAAGACATTTAACACACCAAGCTTGCCTACTAAGTTTTCATGTTGCAACAGAGGTAAGCCCTTAGTAGGTATGTATGCAAGTTGTTCTCTTAACCACACATGTTTTATTTTCAAGACTCCTTCTTGTATTTTTTGTCTGATAAAGTGGCAGTCAATCTCTACGTGTTTAGTTCTCTCATGGAACACTGGATTGGCTGCTATCTGTAATGTTGTTCTACTATCACTAAACACAATTATTGGTTCATCAATTTTACTTCCCAGCTCCTTTAATAATGCAGTGATCCATACTAGTTCTGAAACTGCATTAGCCATGCTCCTGTATTCAGCTTCTGCTGAACTTCTGGAGACTTCATTTTGTTTCTTTGACTTCCACGACAATAGTGATTCACCATGACTAAAAAGTCTGAAACGGACCTTCTGGTATTGGGACATGAAGCCCAGTCTGCATCACAATATACATTTAGCTTGTTTGATATCTTGCTGCTTAACAAGATTCCAAGTCCTTATTCTCTCTTCACATAATTCATTACTCTCCCAGCTGCATCCCAATGCATCTTTTTTGGTTGTTGCAGGAATTGACTAAGTGTTTGGACTGAGAATGCAATGTCTGGCCTTGTCAGTGTTAAATATAACATTTTGCCTATCAACCTCTGATATTGCTCTCTGTTTTCAAAAGGTTCATCTGTTGATTCTCCTGTGACTTAATCAAACTCCAGTGTCGTTAACTTCATGTTCATTTCAAGGGGTATCATATCTGGTTTAGCACTTCCTAACCCTAAATCAGAGATAATTTCGAATGCATACTTCCTTTGATTCATAAGAATACCTTTGGCAGATCTACTAAATTCCATGCCAAGAAAGAATTTTAAATTACCAAGATCCTTGATTTTAAATGCTTTCTGAAGAGAAGCTTTAGTATGTTCTATGAGGCTCAATCTATTACCAGTCAGAAGCATGTCATCTACATACACAAGGATTGCAACTATGTCTAACCCTTTTTTTTATGAATAAAGAATGATACAGGCTGTTCTGAGTAAAACCAGAATGCACTAGTGACTCACTCAATTTCAAATTCCACTGCCTACTTGCTTTCTTAAGACCATAGAAGGATTTGACAAGTCTACATACAATACCATTCTCCCCCTGACTTGGAAAACCCTCAAGCAACTGCTTATTCACCTCATCATGCAAGTCACCATGGAGAAAAGCATTGTACACATCTAACTGATGAATGAACCAATTGTGTTATGCAACCAAAGAGAGAACTGTCCTGACTATAGCAATTTTAACTACTGGAGAAAAGGTATCATGAAAATCAATACCTGTTGTCTAATTAAAGCCCTTAGCAACTAATTGAGCTTTAAATCTCTCAATATCTCCATTACCTTTTAACTTGACTTTATAGACCCATCTGCAGCCAATAGGAACTTTACCCTTGGGAAGGGGAACCAGGTCCCAAGTATGATTATCATTAAGATCCTTTAACTCAGTGTACATAGCTTCCAACCATCTCGGATCTTTGATAGACTCTTTATAAGAGGTAGGTTCTTATACTGTAGAAAAAGTATGTAGATACTTCTGATAAGAGGGAGAAAGATGTGCATATGACACACTGTCAGCAAGAGGATAAAGGACATTTCTAGATGACGGTTTGGAAACAAAATATGATAACCAAATAGGTTGCTTAGTAAGCCTTGTTGATCGTCTAAGATTTGGTAGATTGTATGGATTGAAAGTAGAGGTAGAAGCATCAGTAGGGATAAGAGATGGTAAAGGATTTTGAACAATATCAGAAGGTGGGAGATCAACTGGTAATGAGGAAGCCAGAGTAGGTGTTTCGGAGATGTTGCTAGGAGCATAAAAATCATCATCATCACAAGGACCTGGAGAGAGTGACATAAAATCTGTAGATTATCATCCACTGTATGGGTACCTTGAAGGGAAATTGGTTTTCCTGAAATACCACATCCCCATTAACAAAAAACTTCTACTCAGCAAGATAAAATAGAACATACCCTTTGGTGACATTACAATATCCCATAAAAACTGATCTTATAGCTCTTGGAGCAAACTTGTAAGTTCTAGGTAGTGTGTTAGCAAAACACAAACAACCGAATGTTCTAAAATGGAAGAAACAAGGTTTTTATCCAAAAAAGACCTCATAAGGTGATTTCCCTGCAAGTTCACTAAAAGGAATTCTGTTAACAATATAAGCAGCAGTAAGGTTACAATGACCCCAAAACATGAGAGGTATTTGTCCCTGGAACCGGAGTGCTCTAGCCACTTCAAGCAAGTGTCTGTGCTTCCTCTCAGCTACTCCATTTTGCTGAGGGGTATGTACACAAGTTCTATAGTGAATAATACCCAATTCTTTAAGTAAAGATTGCAAATTTTCTTTGATAAACTCTCCCCCATTATCTGTCCTTATACCTTTAACTGTGACATTAAATTGAGTAAGCACCATTCAAAAAAACTGTTTAAGTGAAAGAAAGTCATCAGTCTTGAATTTCAACAAGAGAATCCAAATGGTCCTTGAGCAATCATCAACAATTGTAAGAAAAAATTTGTTACCATCAAATGTCTGAGTACGATAAGGTCCCCATATATCCACATGTAGCATATCAAACACATTACTAGACCTAGTAGAACTACTCGAAAAAAGGAGTCTGGTATGTCTAGCTAAGGGACAAATCTCATAGGTGCTTAACACTAATTTTCAATGTTCAAGATTAAATCCAAGCATGTCTTTTATTGAGTGAACAGGTGCATGAGCCAATCTCTTGTGCCATAACATGATAGTATTTTTAACATTCTAAGCTTACAAGATTTTAGTAGCAACAACCTCTTTAGGGGAAGGTCAGCTAGAAGATAAAAACTAGTATCCTCTTTACCAATCCCCATTAGCTTCCTAGTGGTAAGGTCCTGGAACAAACAGAATCCTGGATAAAATGACACAAAACAGTTCATTTCCATGGTAACCTTGGATACCGATAAGAGATTGTATTGAAATTCTGGGACAAAAAGAACATCATGTATTTCTCCTGTATTTGATAGTCTACAACATCCAGTGTGTGACACTAAGGTCACCCCTCCATTAGGTAATTAAACTTTTCTACTTTGTTCATTTGTAACAACTTGCACATCATGCATTATGTCTAAACTTGTGAGCCATGTGGTTTGTAACACCACTATCAATTATCCATCTTAAACTCTCTAATTTAGTATTAGGAGTTTGAGATATACCTTCCATGTTTGCCATCATATTGGTCTGAGGAGAATCTCGGTCAAGCATCTGCAAAATCTGTCCATGTTGCTCACCTGTCGGCTGTGGAGCCCTTGGTAAATCTCTGGAAATTAGTGGCTCTATTGCGTTTCCCTTCGCTCTTGTTCTATCATGCAGTTGTGGTATAGGGACCTCATCTTGAACATTATAAGCAGTATTCCATGTCACCTTCTTCTTAGATTTCCAATCAGGTGGGTATCCATGTAGCTTAAAGCAGTCATCTACCACATGTCCTTGCATTTTACAATAGTCACATTTTTTGTTCCAATTCTTCCTGCCTTTCTGAAAAGAGTTTCCTTTGTTATGTTGATAATGCATTTCTTTCCCAGCCATGTGAGCTGCAATATCTGAACTCTCTCTAGTCAAAGTTCTAGATACAAAACCTTCTCCAATCGACAATCGAGAACCTAAGCCTTCTGCTGCTAACAGAGTCGTTAAATCAACACCTTCACCTTGCATAATGGAACTACCAATAAGTCGTTGGCTCTCTCACTCAACAAACATAACATATGCCTTGTTGAGATTTGGAGTAGGTTCAGTCATCAAAATCTCGCTCCTCGACTGATTATACATTTCATTCAAGCCCATTACGAACTGCATCAATTTTTGTCTCTCAACATGATTATTAAACTCCCTTGATCTAAGGCGATCACAAGACGTAGGAACTATACTAGCAAATTCATCCCATAAATTGCGATGTTTTAAAAAATAACCAGGTATACTGTCAATTCCTTGTACAATAGTCGCTATGGATTTATGCAACTGGTAAACTCGTGATGCATTTACCTTGTCAAAGTGTTCATGCAAATCCTCCCAAACAGTTCGTGCATTAGTAGCATAGACAATTCCAGTGTGCAATTCCTGTGTTACTGAGCTCATTATCCATCCTTGAACAATTGCATTGCACCGGTCCCATTGACGTCGAAAATCAGCACCGAAATCCTCTTTTTTCAATAAGCCATCAACAATCCCCAACTTGTTTTTCCCAAGAAACTGAATGCGCATAGCCCTACTCCATATCGAATAGTTATCAAAACCGGTTAGCTGCATCGGAATAATGGGCGCTTCGGTGGTGTCTGAAGGGTGTAAAAATAGGGGAAGATTGTGATCGAACTTCACAGTGTTCAATGTTGAAGCTGCCATGGTAGAACTTCAACCTTCGTTACTCAAAACTGTCAATGAGCTCGTAATCTCACAAATCTCTTCCGTGGAACGTACAATCGTGGTTCGAAGCTCTGATACCATGTTAGAATTTGTGCAATTGTTCAATCTAAGCTGTCATTGATAATGAGCTAGGGCTCAGCAGAGAAGAGAAGAGAAAGGGAGATATTATTTCAGTGTAAAGAGGCCAAAAAATTAGTTCATTACAATGCAATAGTGTTGTTTATATAGAACTTCTGCAAGCTTCTATTCTAACTGTTTCCTAACTAATCACTAATCACTGCATATCCAACTAACTAACACATTAGTTTTTTAACTACTTCTTAATCAAATAATCAAGTAATTCCTAACTCATTAAACTCCATCTTAATTCACTTGCTAATGAACAAGTTACAAACAATCTCGTATTCTAAGCTTACCGGTGCTTGGGAGTCGTCAGACGACAAGTTGACACCATTTTCTGGTAACTAGCTTGGCAAGCTTTCAAAGGCGTGATCAACTTTGTAAACAAAATGATCAGTTCTTTTTGAATCGTAAACATGCATTCATATATTAACAAACCACGAATAATTTGATTTCAGAGGTTATTAACCTTTGTTTCTTTTAAATATTTATTTTTCAATTTATAAGAAAGTTGCTTCTTTAATCGCAATATGTCAGAATGAACAATTGCTTTTAGTAGGTTTGGGAGAAATACAACCTTTCCCTACTGCAATATTTTTACTCGAATCCGCACGAGGAAAAGACAAACTTATTCACATAATCGGTGCTTGTAATACCAAACCATGTTAATTTTATGGTTAACTAATAATTGAAGTGATTGTACATATCAACTAATAAGTAATAATCGTGGATGAATGAATAAAACTTATATAAAAGAAAAATGTCATGTATCTTTGCTCATTCGATGAACACCGAATGTCAGAACCTTCAGGGATAGCTCGAATATTACATTTGAAAATTCAGAAATGTTATAGTAATAATTTGATATTTTATTTTTTATTATTACTCTTCAATGTGTACTCAAATTAATAAAGTGATAAAATAAAATATCATACGTACTAATGATGTAATGTTTTCTTTTTAATACTTTTGTAGAACGTCATAATTCAAATTAAGAAAAAAATATATTGTCTAATTATGAATTATGGTCATTAAGGATTCGATTAGCGCTAACGACACAAAGAATAGAGGCGAAAGCTGGTTCCATTCAAATCTTTTACAAAAAAAGAAAAAACATAAATTTATAGGCTCTCTGTAGACACGTAATTTTGTCCCTCCGAAAGATTAATTTACCCAATTTTACCTTGTCCTACTGTGTACCCTCATCCATGTTATTATACCCTCACAAAATATAAAAAAATAACAAACTTTGTCTTATCCTAATATTCTAACAACCCACCCAACTAAAAATTGACAACACATCCTAACCCCTACCCCTTCTATCACTACCCCACATAACCACCCCTCCCTCATGTTTCTTCTCCACAAAGAAAGAGAGCAAAACTAACAGAAAAGGAAGTCAAAATTTTGGTTTTTTGCAATTGCACAAAAGAGGGACCCATACACATACTAGACACTACAAAGAAAAATACACTAAGGGGTAGCTTCCCTTCTTCTGGACGAAGAGATCCACCCACCAGAAAATGGATACATACACATACTCTTCCATTTTGTTTTTTTTCATGGAACACACATAAATCATCTTATTCTCCACAAAATTTCAGGCACGAATTCCAGTCATTCACACCCACACACTCACCATCACAAAAACACGAGACACTCTCACAGAATTCTCACTCACCGCTGCACACACACACTCTTTGATCAGAAAAATAGTCCCTCATCCCCTCTTTGACTAAAAAATCGCACACCACACATGAGAATGGATGTAGATTGAGAGAGAGAGAGTCACGAACAGAGTGAGAGAGTGAGACGAGAATGACAGATGGGGTTTGAATCGGCGAGGGTGGACAGAAATCGCCAAGAATCAGGTGGGTCAAGTTTTTCTCGGTGACCTATTTGCCGGAGCTGTCCGTTTCTAAATATTTTTAGGCGGCTCTAGATAAAGAGCATTGAAAATCGCCGGAGAGCTGACCATTTTTTCAATTTTTGTCCATCGTTGCTCTCGTCGGAATCTCTTTGTTTCGTTTGATTTCGGTTCAGATTCAGTAAGATTTTGGACGAGGGTGTTCTCGGGTTTTCATAAATTCAATCTCGAATTGTTCGTTATTTCTTCCTTCTTAGGATTCAAATCTGACTGGGTCGTTATTCCTCAACATCGGAGTTGGAGATGGTCACTGTTGAGGCCCTATTCGGAGTTCTAAAGTTTGGGTCTTCTTAATTCTTATTATCAATGAAATCGGTTCTTCAAAGGTCCATATCTACAACTTTTACTCCTTATTTTATTTTAATTTGGTATATCATGTTGTGATTATGTGTGGGGTGATTGTAATTATTGGACTTGGTTGATGTTTTGATTGTATGCTTGATGATGTGATTTCGTTAATATACGGGACAAATTTGAGCAATTTTGATAGTGCGATTGCTAAAAGGAAGTTGAGGGTGGAAATTGAAAATTGACAAAAAGGATAGATTTTGATTAATTTTGATTTTTTTTTTGATTCATGAACGCCGTCGATCGTGATAGTGCCATGATAGGTCGAGTTGGGTAGGCAAACAGTAGGCTCGGGTAGGCAAAGTTTAGGATCTGTGATTGTTGAATGATGAAATATTTGTGGAGTGGTTTTGATTTATGCATTGAGATCTATTGTATTTATTTGGCCGGGGAATGCCCCGAGAGATTTGTATTGATTTATCCGGGGAATGCCCCGAAGTATTATGTGCTTGAAGACGGCGCACGATCAAGGCCCGGAACGTCGGGTGGAGAAAGCAATGGAGCGTAGTTAGGATTAGCCTAGAATAGAGTAGGTTTATATTTTCGTATCTTTTATTTCGGGACTGTATAATTGGACTGAACATTAAATTTTGGATTGTTTTGTTTTGTTTGCTTGATTGATTGTTTTGCGTGCCTTGTGTGGTTTATACATTCGTTGTGTCAAATTAGCCGATACACTCCACCAAGCTACCGTGGTCAAATCACGGGACCGAGGGGTCAACAGAATTCCTTGGTCGGAATCTCTGTTCGCAGATCAGTTTTTTTTAGAGTCAAACTGTTTTGAAAAGGATCTTTCAAAGGTGACTTGGCACACCGAATTATGTCAAGTGACGACTCTGAATAAAAAATATAAATAATCCTTTTTCAAAAATAAATTTTAATTTTTTGTCACTTTAATAATAAAACACTTTCGAACTTTAGAATTTATCTTTGGAGTTAAAAGGGGTGTGACCGCTCTGGCGACTCTGCTGGGGATTTTTCAGAATTCGAGCTTATTTTGGAGTCGTATCGACTTTGTTTGGCATTACAAGTGTATAAGCATTTTTTGTGATTTTTGTTTGTGTTATTGTTATCACTTTTGTGCGATTTCATGCTCTTTGTTTACAGTATTTATCCTATGCGTTACCGCTTTTATATTTGGCATCATGTGTCTACTCCCCGGCCTTCTTTCTGCAACAAGTCCATAGTACACGTGTTGTACACGACCTCTAGTTGAGTCACCCTTATTTTAGGGGGGGAGCCATCGGTGTTATGGAGTAGGTGGAAAGTAAAGCAGCCACTATCAACCATACGCTCCCCCGAACAGCCTTGTTAGTGAACCACAACGTAGGTCAGCCTTTAGGTCATGCTTATGTGCATCATACGGAGACCTAGCGGTACCCACATGGCCCTTTCCAGGAGACTCACCTCTAAAGCATCCCTACATGCTAACTGTTGCATTTTTAAGGGTAACGTGATCATTTGACGGACTGATTTGAAAAAAAAAGGTGAGTCGAAAAGATTGAATCAAAAAGGAGCGTCGTAGTTTATTTTAGAGTTCTTTATGGCTTTTGTTCTTCACGATCCAAAAACTCAAAAAGATTTTTTTTTTTTACGTTTTTGCATTCATCTTCTCAAAGTACCGTAAGTTCAACAAAAAAAAGAAAAAAAATTGAAAAAAAAGGGTTTTGTTTGCCCTTTCTACTTATTTGTCAAAAACAAAATACCAAAAAGATTTTTTTCATAATTGGTGGTGTCAGTCTTAGTTGAAATGTCTAGTTGAAAATCCAAAAAGTTTTCATTCGTTTGTTTTTGGTTGTCTCTTAAGTTAGGGTCAATTTATTAGTTAATCGTTAATTGTCCAATCTGGATGAACTACGCATACCTGATTCCCTTCCCTCGGGTTGGGATACGTAGGCAACCCTCGGTGGGTCCGGTAATCTTTGTGTTGGCCTTTGTCTTATTATTAGCCTAGGTCTCTCCCCCCGTAATCTAGAGTTGTTAGCCAAGTAGACTTATTTCGCTCAGTACTTCTGTTCGGCAAATTGGAGTAATGAATGTGGTCTGTCTCATCGACATATGCTTGCGTAAAAAATCCCAAGGGTTGGGAATCTTCTACTCCTGTAGGATTTTTGAGATAACTTCTTATGTGTTATTACAGGATGAATTTGTCCACCAAGTCTAGAGTCCTGATGGTTGTCAAGGTGCCCAAAAAGTTAATCAAGTGGTAGGAAATGTTTAACTATGTTGATCAGCAGAAACTGATTAAAATATTAGGTGATCTTACGGAACTTCTGCATGTTACCCCTCGTCCAGATTCAATAGAGGCTTTGTTAACCTTTTGGGATCCAAGTTGTTTGGTGTTTAGGTTTGGGGAATGTGAAATGACTCCTACTTTGGCAAAAATATCCGGTTTGTTGCATTTGCCCTATATCGAGAAGGATATGATCCGAGCACGAAATCATACTGGCGTGAGATTTTTGCAGTCTTGTGGTTTAAAAAGTAAGGGTATGCATTTGGGTTGTTTAAGTGATTCGTGGGTTTCTTTAGATTTTTTGTTCGCTAGATTCGGGCCATCAGAAGGTTTTGATTGCTTTTGGGATGAATTTCATATAACTAAGGAGAAGTGGGAGAGAAAGCATCTTGAAGTCTTTACCCTCGCTTTGTTAGGTATTTTAGTGTTTCCACTAGAAGAAAGACGTATTAATACCCGTTTTCAATCTGTGGTGATGGATCTATTTCATAAGGATCAAAACGATAAGGGCATTAATCAAATGGGCAGGTTCACTCTCATACCCATGATCTTAACAGAAATATATAAGGCTTTAACCGAAGTGAAGGGGGGGATGAGATTTTTTTAGGGCAGTAACCTGATATTGCAGTTATGGATGATGGAGCATTTGCATGCACCTTCATTAGTTAGCCCAGACGTGGTAGATCATTTTATTCCCAATCGAGTGAAATCCATGGACCTCAGGTTGCGTTTGGATAAATTCTCGCTACCCGTGGGAGTCGACGCTTGGATTGAATTTCTTGAGTCAAGAACCGGGGATAACATTTTGTGGACTTGTCTGTGGCTTCGACCAAAGATAATCTTGTTTGGTTGTCAAATGCAACTCCTTCTAGTTATGTTAGGGCTTAATTGCACTAGACCATACAGTTTTTCTAGGGTAATGCGCCAGTTGGGTAGGCCGCAGGACATGCCACCAGTAGTGGATCTTCTAAAGGATGTAGAGTACTTCAAGGACCAAGCCTTGGGTGAAAGCAAATACGAGCAGTTCTGGAAGCATGCAACAAAGCTAGGTGTGGACACTCTTAAAGAAAGTTTGGATAATCCGGGGTACACTCAGGGATATGGGGTCTGGTTTCAATCTGTCCTTCGGGCTATCAGTCAACCCTTACCAGCGTAGCTTAGAGGGAGAATACAGGAAGAATGCATAGTTGACGACCATCAGGATGAAAGTGCGGGTTCCAAAGTGGAGACACTGAGAGTTTAGTTAGTAGATTTGTTCAAGACGGTAGAAAGGTGTCAGAATAATCTTTCCAAGTGCACTCCTCATGAGGTAGGAATATGGGCCCGAAGCTTCTTCCCTAATATCAGGGTGTCTTTACAGGATATGCTACAAAGTTTGAATGGGAGAAAGAGAACTTCACAGGCAGGTCCATCTCAGCCAGGGTCATCACACAGAGCACCAGTCTGAAAGAGCATTTCTTATCTTTATTCAGTTTGGAGTCTTTTATGTTTCTGTCATTGTAGGTTGGTGTCTGTGTTAAGTCAGAGTCAAGTTGTTGTTGATATTCGGGTCTTTATTGCGCGCATGTCGTTAGGGGTTTAGAATGTTGTTTTGTATTTGTATTTTAGTTTTAAAGTTGTCCGAAATTCGTTGTATGTTTTTCTTTCTGTCATCTAAATGTTAGGATGTTACGTCTTTCTTTTTTTTACTTGTTTTTGTTTTTCGTGAAAAAAAAACCTTCAATTGTGTGATGTTTATGCATAAGCTGCCCGAACTACGCAAGATCTGATTCATGTAAAACATGATACGTAGGCAACCTACTTTTGGGTTCGATCTAATCATTTTGTTTCGTTGTTTTTCATTATTTTTCCTCTTTTAAAGAAAAACAAAAGCCATAAAGAATGATAAAATAAAGGTAGATAATGAGAGAAAGGAAAAGAACAGAGATGGATACGAAAAAAAAAAAGTGTAGATAAAAATCGGGATGATGTTGAAATGACCTTGCTACCCTCAAAAGCTGGTAGAAATGAACATGAATTTAGGACAATTTTACCAATGTGATTCCCATGCTTGTTGTGTGCCTCAATCCTAACGGATCTCGTCTTTGATGAGCATGTTCTTTCAGATAACAGTGGTAGGTTTGCAACACTCTGGCTAGTCACCCATACTTCACTAGATCCAAAGCAAAGCTCGTCATGGCTAGCAGGGAGATTAAAAATTCGCTCATTGACCCGGATCAGGATCAGAGGGAAGAAAGGTCAGAACACAATGATGAGGTAGTAAGGCTCCGGCAACAATTGATAGATTTACACCGGGCATGGGCCAGTGGAATGCCTCCTCCTCTACTCCCTGAAGGTCTTGGGAATATCTCTAATTACCCACCTCTCTCTCAGGCGCAATTCTCTGCTCCTACTGAGTCACCTGAGCACGCGCCAGGATTTACTCCGCGACATTATTATCCTGGAAGTTCTGGTGTGCCCTTGGCATCTCCCCAATCAAGACCCGCTACTCAGCCAGCGCTATCGATCACACCGGTATTCGTGGCTCTGCCACCACCTGAAGCTCCCACATATGTTGTGCGTCCGACAATGGGGCATCCTAGGTCTGCTAGTGAGCCAGTATTGAAGGTTCCAGATAGTCAGTATTATGCCCCGGAGCCTACTTTGAGAATGAATGAACCGTATAGGTACACTCAGCCACCTGCATTTCCATTTGATATGGAGAAACCTGTCGCAACAGAGGAACAGGAAGTCATAGCACGGAAGTTGAAAAGTTTAGAACAGACCATGAGGAATTTGCAGGGAATCAGAGGTTATAAGAGTGTTTCCTATAAAGATCTTTGCATGTTCCTAGGCATCAACCTTCCCCTCGGTTTTAAAATGCCCAAGTTTGAGAAGTATGCAGGGCACGGTGATCCCGTGGCACACTTGAGACGTTATTGCAACCAATTGAGGGATACAGGAGGAAGGGAAGAGTTGCTCATGGCTTTCTTTGGCGAGAGTCTTTCTGATCTGGCTTCAGAATGGTTTATCGATCAAGATATCGACAAGTGGAACAGCTGGGACGACTTAGCTTCTGAGTTTGTACAACATTTTCAGTATAACATCGACCTGATTCCGGATGAAAAATCCTTGGTCAACATGAAGAAGAAAAGCACTGAAGGTTTTAGGGAATACGCGATAAGGTGGCGTGAACAGGCCGCCAGGGTAAAGCCTCTAATGAAAGAAAGTAAGTTGGTAGAGGTTTTCATTCAGGCACAGGATGAGACCTAGTTTCAACATTTACTTCCGACAATGGGAAAGTTTTTATTGAAGTCCTCAAAATGGGGGAGATGATAGAGGACAGAATCAAGACCGACCGAATAGTAAGTTTTGCCGTATTGAAAGCCACCACACAAGCGATTAAAGGTGGATCTGGCGCATTCAGAGGTAAAAAGAAGAAAGAGGACGTGGCGACTGTCGTAGCTGGAACCCATTCCTATCCTAAAAGACCACCTCGCCCCTATCCACAATCCCAAGCCCAAGTCTACGCCCAAGCTCCATATATTCCTTCCCACCATTACTACCCTCCACAAAACCCTTTATATTCCATTCCACCACCCCCGTACCCAGTATATAACACGCAACCATATGGCTAAACCCCTTCTTACCCGCAGTGGCACGTGCAAGCTCTACAAAATCGCCCATCCGCTCCGCCGAATTACCAAAACCCCTCCAGACCCGGTTTTCAACCTAGGCCCGAGTATAAGAAAGAGAAGGCGGTCAAAAATCAATTCACAACTCTTGGGGAGTCATATACTAGCCTGTTTGATAGGTTGAGAATGTTGAAGGTCTTAAGCTCAATTCAAGGAAGGCTTTCAAATCCACCGCCGAGGAATCTCGATTATTCTTTAAGGTGTGCGTACTATTCTGACATGCCAGGCCATGATATCGAGAAATGCTGGCATTTAAAGAGAGCTATCCGAGACTTAATTAACACAAATCAGATGCTGGTCCAGGCCCCGGAGGGTCCAAACATTAACCAGAATCCGCTGCCAACCCATGCTGAAGCCAATATGTTAGAATTGATACATGATGGGAAAGAGTCTTCAACGTGTTATAAGCCTATTGTCAAGATACAGACCATTGAAGAGAAATCTGTGAATGTAGCAGAGTCTTTGAAAGCAATGTCATTGAGCCAGGAAGGAATAAAAGAAGATAAAGCCCAAGAAAGCACAAAGAAACCCCTGATCACAGTACAAGGCGCCAGAAGGTATGTTGATTTAAGTCAGGATAAACCTAAGTTGACAGTGGTAGGAGCTCTGAGTCATCCCGTCTTAACGGTGAAAGGAGCACTGGCAGCACTTATTGTCCTCAAACCGGTGACCCAACCTCTGATAGTTGATACGAAAAAGGTTCCCTGGAATTATGGGCGGACTGTGATGACCTATCACGGGTAAAAAGTAGTGGAAAATATAGATGAGGTAGGGGGTGTGACTAGGTCAGGAAGATGTTTCGTGCCTGAAAGCTTAAGAAAGTCCAAGCCAATGGTGAGTGGACCGTCATCTATCAAAAAACCTATCACCAAAGAAGAAGCTGAAGAATTTTTGAAAATGATGAAATTGCCAGAGTATTCAATAATAGACCAGTTGAAGAAAACCCCTGCTCAAGTTTCCCTCTTATCTTTGTTTTTGCACTCCAAGGAGCATCTTGATATCTTACTGAAGGTATTAAATGAAGCATATGTTCCTAGGGAGATTACAGTAAATCAGCTTGAGAAAATGGTTGAAAAAATCTTTGAGGTGAATCGGATTAGCTTTTCTGATGATGAATTGCCCGTTGAAGGTACAGGGCATAACCGGGGCCTTTACATTACAGTGAAGTGCGAAGAGTTCTACGTCACTCATGTTATGATTGACGGAGGTTCAGGTGCAAATATCTTCCCTATTTCTACTTTACAAAAGTTGAATATCGGTGCTGAGAGGATCAGGCCCAACAATGTATATGTTAGGGCTTTCGATGGTGCAAAATCAAACTCCATTGGCGAAATAGAACTAATGTTAATCATAGGGCCTGTTGAGTTTGCCATAGAGTTTCAAGTATTGAATATAGACTCCTCTTACAATCTGTAGTTGGGAAGGTCGTGGATTCACAAGGCCAAGGCAATTGCATCTACACTGCACCAAATGATTAAGTTTGAGCATGACAGGCAAGAACTGGTTATTCATGGTGAAGGAGATTTGTCCATTGGCGAAGATTCTCCTTTGTCTCTTATTGAAGCAAATAACGTAGAGGAGACATTCGTCTATCAAATTTTTGATACAGTGCCAGTGAATCGTATCCTTGAAAGGCAGGTTATACCAGGATCGCAATTTTCTTCCGCTTCTATCATGATGGTGAGTGAACTTTAGAAATACAGATTTGAGCTAGGAAAGGGTTTGGGAGCATCTCTGCATGGTATAGTTCGTCCCATATGTCTGAGTGAGAACGTGGGCACGTTTGGTCTGGGATTTGAGCCTACGGCTGAAGATCTGAAGAAAGCCAAGGGAAGGAAAAAGAAAACATGGTCACTCCCTCGCCCAATGCCACTACTCAGTGAATCATTTGTTAAGAACGGTGTCACGAAGCATGTGAAATTTGAAGTTAAATTGGTTGATGACTGCCAGAACCTTTTTATTGATGTTGATATGGTTGAAGCAGTAGAAGGTACCAGTATGGTAGACGTGCAATTCATAGGTCCAGCTGTCCGGCTCAATAATTGGGAAGTCACTTTTCTTCCCGTCAGGAGGGAGTTTTGGTAGTTTATTTTGGTTTTCTTTCTGTTTATCCGAGTTATTTTAGGGTTGTAATTCGGATTTTAGTTTGTTTATGTTATGTTGGCATCTATGTTTAAAACTTTCTATCTTTTTATTTAATGAAATGCAACGTCCCTTTTGATTCGTGTCTAATATATTTTATTTTTCTTTTTTTATATACAGTTCTCTTTATGTTGATTCTAATGACATGACATGCATGTGGAATTTTCAGCCTGACCTTAAAATCCAAACTAATCAAGATGTAATGAAGCAGGATGAGGAATATGATGAAGAAGAAGCACTAGAAGAAATAAGCAAAGAGTTGGAACAGTTTGAAGACAAACCGAATCCTAATTTGAATGAGACTGAGCCAATAAATCTAGGGGATCAAAAAGATGTTAGGGAAACTAAAATCAGTGTACATGCTTTGCCACAGCTAAAAGATGGAATGATTCAAGCATTAATTGATTATAAGGATGTTTTTGCATGGTCTTATGATGATATGCCTGGTTTGAGCACTGAATTAGTGGCTCACAAATTGCCAACTGATCCCGAGTTCCCTCCTGTCAAACAGAATTTGAGGAAGTTTAAAACTGATGTAAGTGTTAAAATCAAAGAGGAAATCATGAAATAACTTAAAGCCAAAGTAATTCGAGTGGCTCGTTATCCCATGTGGTTATCCAATGTTGTTCCCGTACCAAAGAAAGATGGCAAAATTCAAGTGTGTGTTGATTACCGTGATTTGAACAGACCAAGTCCAAAAGATAATTTTCCACTGCCCAACATCCATATTTTGTTAGACAACTGTGCTAAACACGAGGTTGCCTCTTTTGTGAATTGATGTGCCGGATATCACCAGACCATTATGGATGATAAAGATGTCTTTTATCACACCATGGGGGACCTATTGTTATCGAGTGATGCCATTCGATTTGAAGAATGCTGGAGAAACATACATGAGAGCCATGGCCACTATGTTTCATGATATGATACATAAGGAGATTGAGGTATACGTGGATGATGTGATTATTAAGTCAAAAAGTCGGGCCGACCATGTTAAAGATTTAAGAAAGTTCTATGAAAGGTTTCACAGGTATAATCTCAAACTCAACCCGGCAAAATGTTTATTTAGAGTTCCGTCTGGAAAGCTGTTGGGGTTTGTAGTCAGCCGTCGGGGGATTGAATTGGATCCCTCGAAAATCAAAGCCATTCAGGATTTGCCCCCGCCCAAGAATAGGATGGAGGTAATGAGTTTTATTGGTAGACTAAACTATATTAGAAGGTTTATTGCTTAACTCATAACCACTTTTGAGCCCATATTCAAGTTGCTGAAAAAGAGTGTTGCAGTAAAATGGATTGAAAAATGTCAGGAAGCGTTCGATCGAATCAAAAGATATTTGTCAAATCCGCCCGTGCTGGTACCCCCAGAGCTTGGTAGGCCTTTGATCTTATATTTATCAGTCATGGACATTTCTTTCGGTTGTGTCCTGGGTCAACATGATGTCACAGGCAAAAAGGAGCGGGCTATTTATTATCTTAGCAAGAAGTTCACCACATATGAGGCCAGGTATACTCTTCTTGAAAGGACGTGTTGTTCCCTAACTTAGGTAGCATAGAAGTTGAAGCATTATCTCTCATCCTATACTACTTATCTCATCTCCCGCATGGATCCTTTGAAGTATATCTTTCAGAAGCCTATGCCGACAGGTCGATTAGCAAAGTGGAAAATATTGCTTACCGAGTTCGACATTGTATATGTGACTCAAACCGCCATGAAAGCCCAAACCTTGGCAGATCATCTTGCTGAGAATCCCATCGCTGAAGAGTACGAGCCATTAAAGACATATTTTCCTGACGAAGAAGTGTCGTGTGTCGATGAAGTCGTTATAGATGTTGATCCAGGTTGGAAGTTGTTCTTTGATGGAGCTGTCAATATGAAAGGAGTCATAATAGGTGCGGTTCTTATCTCTGCATTGGGATAATATTTCCCGGTAACAACACAATATCGATTCTATTGTACTAACAATATGGCAGAGTATAAAGCCTGCATTCTTGGTTTGAGGTTATCTGTTGATATGGGAGTCCAAGAATTATTGGTGTTGGAAGATTCGGATTTGCTCGTCCATCAAATTCAAGGTGATTGGGAGACGCGAGATTTGAAGCTCATCCCATATCAACAATGCTTGTAGGAGCTATGTCAACGGTTTGTGTTAGTAAAATTTAGGCATATTCCAAGAATTCATAATGAAATTGTTGATGCTTTAGCCACTCTGTCTTCAATGCTCCAACATCCTGATAAATCTTACATCGATCCGGTGCATATACAAAGTCGTGATCAGCATGCTTACTGTAATGTGGTTGAAGAAGAGCTCGATGGAGAACCCTGATTCTTGGATATCAAGCGATACATTCAGTCAGGAGAATACCCAGCATATGCCACCAACGATCAAAAGAGGACTATTAGGCGTTTGGCTAGTGGATTTTTCTTAAGTGGGGGAATCTTATATAAGAGAACCCCAGATCTGGGACTTTTGAGATGTGTAGATGAAAGAGAAGCCTCGGCAATCATGATTGAAATACACTCTGGAGTATGCGGGTGGCATATGAATGTTCATGTCTTGTCAAAGAAGATTCTTCGAGCAGGTTATTACTAGCTTACTATGAAGAGGGATTCTGTTCAATTTGTTCGAATGTGTCATCAATGTCAGGTGCACGGTGATCTGATACGTTCTCCTCCTGTTGAGTTGCATGCAATGGCCACTCCATGGCCGTTCGTGGCTTGGGGAATGGATGTGATTGGACCGATTGAGCCGAAGGCATCAAATGGACATAGATTAATTTTTGTAGCCATTGACTACTTCACAATGTGGGTAGAAGCAGTAACTTTCAAGTCGATGACAAAGAAGGTTGTGGTAGACTTTGTTCATGCCAATATAATTTGTAGATTTGGAATTCCAAAGATGATCATTACAGACAATGCTGCCAATCTCAATAGTCATTTGATGCAAGAAGTATGTCAACAGTTTAAGATTGCACATCATAATTCTACTCCATATCGCCCAAAGGCCAATGGTGCTGTAGAATCCACCAATAAGAATATAAAAAATATACTGCGAAAAATGGTACAAGGGTCTAGACAGTGGCATGAAAAGTTGTTGTTTGCATTGCTAGGTTATCGTACCACTGTTCGCACTTCAACAG
This sequence comes from Capsicum pubescens, assembly GCA_030864215.1. NCBI lineage: Eukaryota > Viridiplantae > Streptophyta > Magnoliopsida > Solanales > Solanaceae > Capsicum > Capsicum pubescens. Next base: position 266,987,943 of record CM061545.1, on the reverse strand, counting down.
GGGCAACTCCATATTTATTGGTGTATGGAACAGAAGCAGTCATCCCTACGGAAGTTGAAATTCCCTCTCTTCGAGTCATTGTATAAGCAGAGATTGATGATGACGAATGGGTAAAAACCTGATTGGAACATTTGAGTTTAATAGAGGAAAAAAGGCTAACGTCTGTGTGTCATGGCCAGTTGTATCAGAGGAGGATAGCTCGAGCGTATAACAAAAAGGTCCGTCCCAGGAATTTTGAAGTTGGTTAGTTGGTATTGAGACTTATCCTTCCTCACCAGGTTGAAGCAAAAGGCAAGTTCTCCCCTAACTGGAAAGGTCCCTTCGTTGTGAAGAAAGTGTTGCCCAATGGAGCTTTATATTTGACAGATACTGAAGGCAAAATGGCAGAAATGGCTATCAATGCTGATGCGGTCAAAAGATATTATGTATGATATTTGATCCTTTGTTGATTTTATTGCATGTTTAGTACTTGCATTTTTTAAGATTGATATAATGAAGACATTTTATTCTTCTCTCCAAACATTGTGTCATTCTTTGTTTACCCGTTTAAGCTTCATTTTATTTTTCTTTCATATATCTCTTTTGGAATCAAAATGGATTCAAAGATAAATGTCAAGAAAATAAGAATAAAAGAAAGAGTTCAGAAATAAAAGAAAAAAAATAAAATCAAAACAAAGAACAAGCTGATGGAACTACGTGCGACTTGATTCTCCTCTCTCGGGCTCGGTCCAACCAAATAAAGATTTAAGATTCACCCAGTCAATGAAAACTGGGGCATGAGTTAATGTGTTGTTTGAGTCAATTCCAAAAGTTGTAAGTCCTACCCCCACTTCAAGTGTCGTTTGAACCCCTTGCCATCCTTTTCTAACCTTATCCAAAAGCCAAGTTACAACCAAAGAAAGTCCTTCAGATCAATTTTTGATAATGTTAAGGCTAAGCATGCAATGTATATGATGATACATTGTGAGGTACCACTTGTCTCCCTCAGCATAAGAAATCAGGAAAGAAATACAAAATGAGAGAGTCTTATTGGTGAAAACCCCCATGGGTATCATAAGGCGATGGTGAGTTGAGAGAAATGAAAATGAGAGAGTCTTATTGGTGAAAACCCTCGCAGGCACCATAAGGTGATGGTGAGTAGAGAGAAATAAAAATGAGAGAGTCTTATTGGTGAAAACCCTCACGGGCACCGTAAGGCGATGGCGAGTTCAAGAGAAAAGTGAAAAGTGAAAAGAAAGAGATTTGTTGGCGAAAATCTTTTAAGATGTCGTCAATCGAATGTGATGTATGAGTCCAATGGATTTGAAGAAGCGGCTCAGCGGCAAAGGCGCAAACTCAACAACAAATGGGGAGTTTGGATAGGAAGATCAGGCAGCTCAATCCAAAATGCATGTCATACTCATTGGAGTTGGTTTTTGTATTCAGATAAGTTTTCTTTTTGAATATGGGACATTGCCCTTTTTCTTTTATTTACATATTCATGCTTTTTGTCTTTTTATGTCATTTATCAAAATAAAAGTCACCATCATTTATTTACATTTTAAGTCAAGTCTATGTCAAAACAAGCGAGAAAGGATTTCAAAATTTACTACCAGTCTTTCCAATTATATGAGGAAAATCCAAGGAACAGCACAGGAAAGAAATATGATCGTAATTCAACACGAAACAAAGGAAGTCTATCAACCGACAGGCTGTTGGATTCGTGGAAGCATTCAGATTTGGGAAAAGGGTGCACCTCAGAGGCATGGTAAAATGGAAGCCCATTGTTCGATGATGCGGCAAGACAGGGCAAGTGTTAGCGATTTGGAACAAAGATGAAAGGAACGAGTGCTGGGCAGATACCTGAGAAGCCAAGATCTGCAAGCCACTACTAAGTTTTAACTGACAAATTTTCTTTGTTGAAATAGGGGCAAATTCGCTTCACTTAATCCAGCTACCATTGGAAATGCACATCCGTGAGATTTTACTTTATGCTCAGGACCCTCCTGAAAAATGGGACTTTACCTTCGGTTCAGGACCCTCCTGAAAAATGGGATTTTACTTTATGTTCAGGACCCTCCTGGAAAATGGGAATTTACTTTCAATTCAGGACCCTCCTGAAAAATGGGAATTTACTTTATGTTCAGGACCCTCTTGAAAAATAGGATTTTACCTTCTGATCAGGACCCTCCTGAAAAATGGGATTTTACTTTATGTTCAGGACCCTCCTGGAAAATGGGAATTTACTTTCAACTTAGGACCCTCCTAAAATATGGGATTTTACTTTATGTTCAGGACCCTCCTGAAAAATGGGATTTTACCTTCTGATCAGGACCCTCCTGAAAAATGGGAATTTACTTTATGTTCAGGACCCTCCTGAAAAATGGGATTTTACCTTTTGATCAGGACCCTCCTGAAAAATGGGATTTTACCTTTTGATCAGGACCCTCCTGGAAAATGGGATTTTACTTTATGTTCAGGACCCTCCTGAAAAATGGGATTTTACCTTCTGATCAGGACCTTCCTGAAAAATGGTATTTTACTTTATGTTCAGGACCCTCCTGAAAAATTGGATTTTACCTTCTGATCAGGACCTTCTTGAAAAATGGGATTTTACTTTATGTTCAGGACCCTCCTGGAAAATGGGATTTTATTTTATGTTCAGGACCCTCCTGGAAAATGGGAATTTACTTTCAACTCAGGACCCTCCTGAAAAATGGGATTTTACTTTATGTTCAGGACCCTCCTGAAAAATGAGATTTTACTTTCTGTTCAGGACCCTCTTGAAAAAATGAGATTTTACTTTCAGTTCAGGACCGTCCTGAAAAATGGGATTTTACTTTCTGCTCAGGACTCTCCAGAAAAATGGGATTTTACTTTCAGTTCAGGACCCTCCTGAAAAATGGGAATTTACTTTATGTTCAGGACCCTCCTGGAAATAGGGATTTTACTTTTTGTTCAGGACCCTCCTGAAAAATGGGAATTTACTTTCTGTTCAGAACCCTCCTGGAAAATGGGAATTTATTTTCTGTTCAGGACCCTCCTGGAAAATGGGACTTTACTGTCTGTTCAGGACCCTCCTGGAAAATGGGACAACGCTTTCAAAAATGAAATACTACTTTACTATAATTTTGTTTGGGATAATTTTCGTTCTAGTTTTAATTTTGGGTTTCAGGAGCCCACCTGAAGAACAGGGTGATGAAATAGCAAGTCAGGAGACCGCCTGGAGAACGGAGTGAAGAAATGAAAAGTCAAGCAACAAAGCGAAGCAATTGAAAGCCAAGCAACAAGTTGGAAGAAATGGAAAGTCAGGAGCCCGCCTGAAGAATAGGGTGATAAAAGTCGAGTCAAGAGCCAACAGAAGCTGTATAGATAGGATTTTATAATTTCGTTTATGTTTTAACTTGTAATTTTCATTTTTGATGTAATGACAGAGCTGCGGACTGGAACTTCGATGGAACCTCACTCAACTCTCCAACTCGGTATAGTCCACTTCTCTTCCAATCCTTTGAAATACAAGTGACTTGATTCTCTCATAACTTAGGTAGATAGGGTGTCCGACAGGAGTCAATTGTCCTTCTTTCTTTTACTCCTCTCTTTGAATAATGATCGGGACAAAATTCGGTCTCGTTGTTTTCCTGAAAACACTGCGTGTTTACATTCAAAGGGGGCATGATGTAGACACGTAATTTTGTCCCTCCGAAAGACTAATTTACCCAATTTTACCTTATCCTACCGTGTACCCTCATCCATGTTATTATACCCTCACAAAATACAAAAAAATAACAAACTTTGTCTTATCCTAAGATTCTAACAACCCACCCAACTAAAAATTGACAACACATTCTAACCCCTACCCCTCCTACCCCTACCCCACGTAACCACCCCACCCTCACGTTTCTTCTCCACAAAGAAAGAGAGCAAAACTAATAGAAAAGGAATTCAAAATTTTGGTTTTTTGCAATTGCACAAAAGAGGGACCCATACACATACTAGACACTACAAAGAAAAATACACTAAGGGGTAGCTTCCCTTTTTTTGGACGAAGAGATCCACCCACCAGAAAATGGATACATACACACACTCTTCCATTTTGTTTTTTTTCACGGAACACACATAAATCATCTTCTTCTCCATAAAATTTCAGGAACGAATTCCAGTCATTCACACCCACACACTCACCATCACAAAAACACGAGACACTCTCAAAGAATTCTCACTCACTGTTGCACACACACACTCTTTGATCGGAAAAACAGTCCCTCATCCCCTCTTTGACTAAAAAATAGTACACCACACATGAGAATGGATGTAGATTGAGAGAGAGAGAGTCACAAACAAAGTGAGAGAGTGAGACAAGAAAGACAGACGGGGTTTGAATCGGCGAGGGTGGATAGAAATCGCCAAGAATCAGGTGGGTCAAGTTTTTCCCGGTGACCTATTTGTCAGAGTTGTACGTTTCTAAATATTTTCAAGCGGCTCTAGCTAAACAACATCGAAAATCGCCGGAGAGCTGACCATTTTGTCAATTTCTATCCATCGTTGCTCTCGCCGAAATCTCTTTGTTTTTTTTGATTTCGGTTCAAATTCGGTAAGATTTTGGACGAGGGTGATCTCGGGTTTTCGTAGATTCAGTCTCGGATTGTTCGTTATTTCTTCCTTCTTAGGATTCAAATCTGACTGGGTCGTTATTCCTCAACATCGGAGTTGGAGTTGGTCATTGTTGAGGCCCTATTCGGAGTTCTAAAGTTCGGGTCTTCTTAATTCTTATTATCAATGAAATCGGTTCTTCAAAGGTCCATCTCTACAACTTTTACTCCTTATTTTATTTTAATTTGGTATATCATGTTGTGATTATGTGTGGGGTGATTGTAATTATTGGACTTGGTTGATGTTTTGATTATATGCTTGATGATGTGATTTCGGTAATATACAGGACGAATTTGAGCAATTTTTATAGTGCGATTGCTAAAAGGAAGTTGAGGGTGGAAATTGAAAATTGACAAAAAGGATAGATTTTGATTAATTTTGATTTTTTATTTTTTTTGATTCATGAACGTCGTCGATCGTGATAGTGCCATGATAGGTCGAGTTGGGTAGGCAAACAGTAGGCTCGGGTAGGCAAAGTTTAGGATCTGTGATTGTTGAATGATGAAATATTTGTGGAGTGGTTTTGATTTATTCATTGAGATCTATTGTATTCATTTGGCCGGGGAATGCCCAGAGAGATTTGTATTGATTTATCCGGGGAATTCCCCGAAGTATTATGTTCTTGAAGAAGGCGCACGATCAAGGTCCGGAACGTCGGGTGGAGAAAGCAATGGAGTGTAGTTAGGATTAGCCTAGAATAGAGTAGGTTTATATTTCCGTATCTTTTATTTCGGGACTGTATAATTGGACTGAACACTAAATTTTGGATTGTTTTGTTTTGTTTGCTTGATTGATTGTTTTGCGTGCCTTGTGTGGTTTATACATTCGTAGTGTCAAATTAGCCGATACACTCCACCAAGCTACCGTGGTGACCGAGGGGTGCCTAACACCTTCCCCTCAGTCAACAGAATTCCTTGGTCGGAATCTCTGTTCGCAGATCAGTTTTTTTTAGAGTCAAACTGTTTTGAAAAGGATCTTTCAAAGGTGACTTGGCACACCGAATTATGTCAAGTGGCGACTTTGAATAAAAAATGTAAATAATCCTTTTTCAAAAATAAATTTTAATTTTTTGTTACTTTAATAATAAAACCCTTTCGAACTTTAGAATTTATCTTTGGAGTTAAAAAAGGGGTGTGACAGCTCTCCAAGTAATTTTAATTTATTTTCCTAAAAAGGTGAAACAAAATATTGAAATTTCTAATATAAAAGCTCTTGGTGTTGAGATAAAAAATCACAACTACTACTTCTTGGTTTCACAAATATTGAGTAGTTTTAATTTAGCCATGGCAAGACTGAGCAAGGGTCGAAAAAAGGTCGAAATAGTGAAAATGAAAAATGAGAGTAACATGCAAGTTAATTTCTCTAAGCGTTGTGCTGGCCTGTTCAAAAAGGCTAGTGAACTTTGTACGCTATGTGGTGCTGAAATTCCCATTGTGGTATTTTCTCCAGGCAAGGCCAACAAAGTTTACTCCTTTGGCCACCCTTCAGTGGAGTCGCAGGTGGATAGGTTCCTGGGGAGGGACCTCCCTCCACCAAATGATGATGATCGCCATGACCACCTAATCATGGCTCATTGAAACACTGGTCAACGTGGGCTCAATAAGGAGGCCATGGACTTGCAGGAGTCTCTCCGGAAAGAGAGAGCTGTAGGGGAATCCCTACTTGAATCTGGGAGGAGAGCCTATGATCATGTGTGAGAATCTCCAATTATTGAAGGACTTAGCCTCTCCCAACTTGAACAATTGAAGGAGGCATTGGAAGCTCAAAAGTGAAAAGTTAAATTCGAGGAAGAACTTCAACAAATGGGGAGTGATGCTCCACTCCCATTTCTCACCCTTGGAAGTGCCTTGTCTCCTACTAGTGGTGATGGGGCAAGTTCTTCACGTGGACCCAATGTTGGTGCACCCTTTCCTAATTAGGGCCGGTGGATCTACTTCTTCTGCAGTTCCCTACTAGTTCAACTGTCGTTCCTAAGTCACGCATTGTGGAAGGCGCATGAGTAATAAGCGCGCATCTAGGTTTATCATGTCATTTGAGTTATCCCCAGTGTGTCATGTCTTATAATTTGAGTCAGTCCTATCATCTGTCTTATGGTTCATTCGAACCCTACAAGTTTAGTTATTGTGTCATGTTGTCAGTCCATTGTCATGTTGATTTTATCATTTGAATGGTGTTAGTGTGTGTCGTTCGAGTCATGTTATCAGTCCATAGTCGTGTTGTTTTTGTCGTTTGAATGGTGTCAGTGTGTCGTTTGAGTCATCTTATGATGTTCTATCATCAGTTATGGTTCATACGAACCCATTAATATTAGTTATATATATATGTTATGTTATTAGTTTATTGTTGTATTGATTTTATACTTGAATGGTGTTGGTCTCTTCTTAAACAACATATATCTAGATACTACACATCTTCAAAAGAAAATCGATAGATGCCCGTTTGTACATTATCATATGTCGTGCTAGGTATACGGTGGCTACTACTGGCTACCATTACAACGAAAGAGATATTTAGAGTAAATAAATATTTCCACAAAAATATTTAACGGCATTTAAGTTAAGGTCATTGCATGGCGTTAACGTCTTTAGTGGCAGTTATATCAAGTGCAGGTAAATGCATATATTATTAGCGCCTAAAATAATTACTTTCAACGACTTTTTATTTAGCGACAAATTGCTGGTAAAGCTACCGTTAAATAAGACCTATTTTATTGGCCCTATTAAGGAAATATTATTAAGAGAATATATCTTAATACTAACCATGATAAAGAGCATTAGATTGTTGAATACATAAAAAAAATGATTTGGCCATTGCAATAATATTCTACAGGAATTCCAAAAATCTATGATAAAAATGGAAAGTAGTAGAGTACAGTCAGCACTATGATTTGTGTATGGGCTCGTTTGGTATAAGGGATTAGAGATAATTAATATTGGGTTTAATGGTAGGATCAATTTATCCCATATTTGATTGAGATAAAATGCATGAGATAACTTATTCCGTAATTGTAGTGTTATTAATCCCACCTTAGGAGTGGAATACCAAATCTTGCATAGTTAATTTCAAGATAACTTACTTTCAACCAAACAACAATACATACGTAAGTCACATAATCTAATGAATATATTTACAAATTTTTTCCACTATTAAACTGCACTTACGATACATACTTGGCATAATACTGGACAACGCATACAATAGAAAAAAGGCTTGACCAATATACACCGCCATTTTAAATGACTATCCTACTATTGCGCGTGAAATAATATGCATACCTGAATTTTATTGAGTCAATTCATGGTCTCTGTAATCGCGTAATTAGCTAGGGAGGTCACGGATTTAGATAAATTCAATGTAAAATACACACAGATTGAAAATCCTACTTACTTTACAAAAGCAAAATAATGTACATCAAGGTAAAGTTACTGGAAGAGGAACTAAAAGGATTGAAAATCCAAATCCTACCATAAAAAATAAGAATAATTAAACAAAGTCCTTGTAAGAAGAAAACAATTTAAAAAAAAAACTGGCCAACTTTTTAAGTGTTAGTGGCTTTGTGCCCCGATTAATCATTTTAGGATAATCATTTTTTTTTATGCGTTTAAGTTCTGTGCATAGTTAGTGAATAAAATATTTTGCACTATCAGTTAACTTGATCTGTTATTGCAGGTTATCCAACTATTTACATAAAAATTAAAAAAAAAAAAAATAACCTGCAATAACAAGTCAAATTTACCTGATAGTGTAAAATATTTTGTAAACTGACAATGCACAAAATCTAAATTCTTTTTTTATTGTACCAAAAGCACATAATTATATTTTGTAACATAAACATTATGATTTAATTTTGTTCAATTATCACAAAAAAAACACTAAAATACTTTTTATAACAAATATCTAATTTGAGTCATCCGATGATGTTCATCATCTGTTATGATTCATTCGAACCCTATAAGTTTAGTTATGTGCCATGTTGTCAGTCCATTTTCATGTTGATTTTATCGTTTGCATGATGTTAGTGTGTGTTGTTTGAGTCGTTATTTAATATTTTATCATCGGTTATGATTCATTTGAACCCAGTAATGTTAATTATATGTGTTATGTTATCTGTCCATTGTCATGTTGATGTTATCCTTAAATAGTGTTGCTCTCTTCTCTAACATTTAACATGTATTTGTTATCCTTGAAATCTTGAATGGTGTTGCTCTCTTCTTTAACATGTATCTAGATATTACAAATCTCAAAAGAAAATCGTTGTATGCTTGTTTGTATATTATCATATGTCGTGCTAGGTATATGGTGGCTACTGACTACCAACTACAACAAAAGAGATATTTTGCGGCAATAAATATTACAACAAAAATATTTAATGCCATTTAAGTTAAAATCATTGCATTAAATGTTGTTAAAGTGTTTAGTGGATTCACATTACTTCATGTACTGAATAAGCCACATTGCGGAAGATAACATACCAAACTGTACCTATGTGCAAAGTTCTTTAGGCTGTTTTGGCCCTTACAGATGCTTAGCTCAAAGGTTTTGTTTGATCAATTCCTTTCACCTATGTTAAGCATTTTATGCTTGAACGACTTATTTAAACTCTGCATGAACTAGATGCTTGATGTTCAAGACCAGAACAAAGTATATTTGGTTCCTTGTTTTTTCTGATTATTGCAGCGTAGAACTTTCAATTGATAGATCGTCCTCAGAAGTTACTGCTCTGTAATTTGGAGTGTGCAATGTACATGAGTAGGTTGAACATGTGATTTGCTTTTTTTTTTTGGTGTGTGGATAAATCACATGCTCCGTCGATGGTGGCATATTTTACTTAACAACTAATGGTTTTATTTGTATGAATTTCAGCTCTTACAGGAGCTAAGAATTTACAAATTATAAACTCAACAAACACTTATATCCAGGTTATTCTGTTGTTCATAGTTTGTTTGTTATCTTTAATGAGCTGTTTTTGTCATAAGCCGGGGGAACAACCTCTCTACCTCATGGCGGGAGCTTTAGTTTACCGGGCTTCCCTTTGAATAGTGTCCTGTTCCAAAAACCACCGAATAACACAGTCATTTGATAAACATAGTCAACTTAATTGACTTAGAAGGAGTATAAACTTGTGTACTGGAAATGCAGTATCAATTTCTAGTACAATCAATTTTTATTATTGTGACGCCTGGTGTATTTAATCTTCATTCTAATGAACATTCCTTGAGTTGAACTTCACTGTATCCCTGTTCTAAGATCTGCATAATACAAAATGGGGTTGTTTTAGAGTGTATACAGAAGGCGATTGAAAGAGAGATAGATTTAGTAAACATAACTATTCAGATATGATAATGTATAAACACAAGAAAAGCAGTATGGATTGAACTCCTCGTGAATTGTTTCTCTATTTAGAAGTGCATTTCCTGTCTAAAGATGGACCAAAATTTGGTAGCACAAAAAGTTTACATTAAGGTACAAAAAGTACCACAGAATGATTACAAAAAAAACAGTCGAGTAAGATTTCCTATGGAGTCGGTTAAGGATCCAGAAAATCCACAACCAACAAAGATACTGTCATGAAATTGAGAAAAGATCAGCAAATTATCATGAGATTAGCTTGTAAGTGAATTCATGTTCAATGCTTATTCACATTTACTTACAAATTTGATAGCTTTATCAATTTTCCAATAGACTGAGGAAGAGGTCCTGTCAAATCCTTGTTGTATGATAGATAGATCCCTATGAGGTGCAGTCAATAATTAGAATCAAATTTAAGTTTGAAAACCATACCAAAGTAGTGCTCACTCACTGATCTTAAGATCTTAACTAGATGACCTCATTCACTGATTCATTCCATATATACAGATACCGTTGTGGGCTGATTGTTATATCTGACGTATTTATTGTTTGATGGATATTTATTTTATATGTTAGAACTCTTGCTTATACAATTATTGGTATGTCAAGAATAAAGGAAACTTTCCAAACTTCCTACAAGGTTAAAAGTTATGTAGTGTACAAGGCAAGGAAGAAGTTAATTAGGTGACTCTAAAATTGTCTATGTGAAGTAAGGATGATGCAAGTAAATGATAGTATGATACCATGTATAAGTGGCACACGCTCAAAACTGTACATTAGCGACATCAATTGTTGATTGCCTGCTTGAACATCATTTGTTTAATCATTCTTGTCCATTCCTGAGATTAAATTCCTTGCTGGTATATCTGTATAATTATGACAATATAATTGTTATTAGTTTATTATAAGTTCGGTTCTAGTTGAAGACTATTCTTTATCTTGAGCCGGGGGTCTATCGGAAACAACCTCTCTACTTCTTCGGAGGTAGCGGTATGGACTGCGTACATTTTACCCACCCCAGACCCCACTTGGTGGGAGTATACTGGATTTTTTGTTGTTGTTGAAGCGTCTCTATATTTAATGGACAATTGCTTGAATTAATACGTCTCTATATATAATGGACAATTGCTTGAATTAATACCCAACTCTATTACAGAGAAGTCTTATTGGTACGAGGATATCTCATTTATCTATTTTGCTTGTTGGATAAAATATCGGAGCATCTACCTAAAGATCAGGAACTTGCTATCAGTTACGGTGTTCCTTTGAAGATACTAGCTCATTCTAATGACGCCATTGAAAAAGTGTTTGGATCTAAACATTCTGGACGTGTGCGTGGTTTAGGTGGAAATGTTTGTCCTTCAAAAGCTTTTGGAATGTCTAGAAATAGTCATGTGAATCTTGGTAGCTCAAGCAGTAATCTTCTTAGGCTTTAGTATATTTTGGTGTTCCTTTAACATTAGTATTTATGGTATTTTTTATGAATATTTAACGTTTGGACCTTATCTTTAGTGCCAATATATTGAACAATATCAGAACTTTGATTATTATGTTACAATTAATATCAATCTTGTGCATAATGGTTAATGTGTAAGTGAATGTCTATCATTATTTAGAAATTAGTATCAGACTATCATATATATATATATATTTAAAAAGAGCTGGCACTTTTGTCACGATTAAATCATGGCAAATTTATGCAAAAATATATATTTTTTAAAAAAGTTGGATACTTTTTTGCCACGGTTAAAACCGTGGCTAATTTATATGAAAAAAATATATATTTCTTAAAAACTAGGCATTTTTGCCACGGTTATTACTGTGGCAAACTGATATGATAGCACAAAATTTCAACAAATTACCAATGGAATGGCCGTGGCTAAATGTACCTGAAAATCGTGGCTAATGAAATGTTACCACGGACGTTAAAACCGTGGCTAATTTACTCGCCACGCCCCTGTTGGACCCACCTTTAACCGTGGCTAATGAACCGTGGCTAAACTATTTAGCTACGATTTTGGTACCATATAGCCACGGTTTTGCACATGGCTAAAACACATTTTTTTGTAGTGATTATTCATGGCTTGTATTTAATGTAATCATATTTTTTGAAAATAAAAAAAATATAAAATTTAAAATGTGACTAATGTATTTATGTTTTTTATACATACAGATTATTAAGTAATGCAAATACAATAAATGTGAATCAAATACATCGATTATAAATAATAATATTATAAAGTGTGGTTATGAAATATGAATTTTGTGCCAAACAGTTGCTATTTTTGAAACTTACCAAAAAAATAACGAAGAAGCAATTCAGTTCTACTGCCTACTTACGAGTATTTCTTTTGTTCTTTCTTTGTTGTGTGTGCATTTGGTTTCTTTTATTAGAATTGAGGGGAAATGGAGTTTATTTTATTTTAAAAAATAAAAAAGAAATTAAGTTTCTATACACATACACCTAATGTTAGTAATTTTTAAAAAGTAAATTCGTCCTGAGGTTTAAGTGCTTTTTAACACCGAAATTCGGAAAGTGTAAATCCACCTCCGGAGATTTTCTTTTTGTGAAATAATGAATTTGAAAAGCACCATGAATTTTTAGGCTTATCATTTTATAATTATAGAATTATCATGGGTCGGGTGTAAGATATGGTTTCTTTAAATTTTCTCTAGAGTAAAAATAGTAAAGGGAAAGCTACCTATAATAGCATACTTAAATATTAAATTACAAAAAATAGCAACACTTTATCCTAATTACATTATGTAGCATCTGTAACATTATTTTAAGTGGTCCCCTATTTTTTGCCCCCTAAGAAAGTTACTGTGCTAAAATCCCCTTTTCACGCCATTCTTATTTCTCTTTCCTTAATTTAAATTTTTTATTCCTTTTCTTTCGCCATTAGCGATCTCTCCCACTTCAAATTTTATTCCTTTTGCACGATTCTAGCACGATCTGTGATAATGATTTGACTTCTATTTCAGGTAACTATTAATCGCATATTGAATGTTAGCAGTTCGTTTTTTTTCCTACTGTAACTCAACTGAAAATCAGATTTTAAGGGTTTTATGTTTTAATGGATGAACATACAGCAAAAACACCAACAAATAACGGTATACGGAATATGAATGTAGAGTTTGATTATGCACAATCTTTTAGTCTTGGGTTAACTCATGAAGATTTAGTTCAAGTTGTTGTAAATCCTATACAGTTGAAGAAATCTGGGAGATCGAAGGAGATTAGGTCGAAGTTTCGCAACGACACAGTGAAGATCAGTGAAATTTTGAAAAAAAAAAAGAGTTGAAGAAGGAGCAAAATATTTAAAAACGGTACGAAAAGAAAAGGAATGTTGAAGAAATTGAAGACGATTTTTAGAAATCTTATGTTGATGACTCTGAAGAAGATAGTGAGGATGGAGTATTTTTTTATTTGTAAATGTATTTTTTTGACTGTTAAGTATTGTGTTGGTCTAAATAGGGCAATAAAGATATTATCAAAGTTGTGAGTTAAAGATATAGGCCAATAAGTATTGTTAAGTATTGTGTTAACTAGTCATGAACTGTCTATTGGCTATATGTATTTTTAGTAGAATTGATATGTATTTTTCAGTATTGGTTGCATTTTTTGTCTGCTTAAAATACATATGCTTGTTTATATGAATTTTTTTCTTATCCGACTGTTCTTGCTCAGATCAAGAAATTAGCTGAGATTATCCCTTTGTGTCTCCAAGCTTGTGATTTCTACAATAAGAAAGAAATTGATCTTCAAAATCATTAAAGATACAAAGACAAAGATTACTCAGATCTGTTTGATGTGATATTTGAATAGAATTTGCCTCAACAACCGAGTGGAAGCTTGTAAGTTTTTAATTTACATATACCAAAATTGATTGTTTGTACAAAATATATTTTACTTGTAAATAAATATTTTTTCCCTTGTTTTTGTAGGGATTGTGGTCTCTTTATGGTAACATATGCAGAGTGTCTTTCTTATGGTCACAAAGTTATTAAGATTGAGTTCGACCCCAACGCACTTCCGTACAAGATATGTTGCACTTTTGTAAGACTATGGGATCCGATAACAAAAAGCAAATGCTCATAGTGGTGTCGAAGCACCCTTGAGGCCTGGATGGCAAAGTAGAATAACTAGTGTTACTAAAGTTTTTGATGTATGATGATTGATGGATTTATTACTTTGTACAGTTTGAGAAACTGGTGTATGAATGTAGGTTCTGATTGTACAAACTAATTTTTATGTTTGAAGTGGTTCTAATTGTAGGTTATAATAGTACTTATTTTTTAACTGAATGAAATTAATTCTGATTTGAATTGGGTCTAATTTTGATTTGAATTAAAGTTTAATTTGAGTATTTTATGCAGTTATATATTTTACTGTGAGATTTAGTTAAAAAAAATACAAATGTAGTGTTTATATTATGCTTAAAAATACGTATGCAGTATCAATCAAAAAATTTTATCCTAAAAATACATATGCAGTGTTAAGATTAAGCATTTTCAAAAATACATCTGGACCCATAGCTAATATATTTTTAATATGTTTTCATTTATTATCAATATAAATGCGAATTTGAATTAAATATAAACTTGTGTTTTTTATGAATTTCTACTTTGTATTGTGAGATTTTAGTTATAAAATACATATGCAGTATTGATATTTTGCTTAAAAATACATATGCATTATACATCAAATGTATTTATCCTAAATATACATATGCAGTGTTAAAATTAAGCATTTCAAAAATACACCTTGATCATAACTAATGTATATTTTAATATGTGTTCATTTATTATCATTATAAATGAGAATTTGAATTAAAGATAAATTTGAGTTTTTTATGTAGTTCTACATTTTATTGTGAGATTTTAGTTACAAAAGATGCATATGTAGTGTTGATATTTTGCATAAAAATACATATGGATTATACATCAAAATACTTTTTAGCATAAAAATACATATGCAGTGTAGATATTTTGCTTAAAAATACATATGCATTATACATCAAATGTATTTACCCTAAAAATATAGCGGCATTTGAGTGAACGATGTTGCATTCATTGTCATAAAGTCTTTGATGATATTTATATCGAGTGCCGGTGAATATCTATATTTTTGAAGCTAAAAGTAATTACTTTTTGCTATAATTATTATTGCCGGTAAAGCTGCCGGTCATATATTGCGGCTTTTGTTATTACCGGTAAATGATACCTATTTTAGTGGCAATTATTATAATGACTAATGTTGACCATGAATTCACATTAATTCATATACCAAATAAACCATATTGAGGAAGATAATAGCACAAAATAACCAAATATCTCCATTATTTTGGCTTGCAAGAAGTTTTGCGTTAGTCGTAACCCAATTTGAGAACATTCTCTCATATATTCCCTTCACCGAGTCATCGTCGCCAACAATCAACTATTAACCCTTGGTGTCAAATTAAAGGGCGAGTTCCTTTCTTGTCTTGCCCAAAAACTTTCTTTATTCTCATTGAAGAAAGACACTCCCCCCGAGAAGGTTTTACACATAGGGCCAGCTGATTTTTTTTATCTAGCTTGCCATTAGTTCATCTAGTGCCTTTCAGTTGGGGTCCGCCCTAGGGATTGGTTAGACCACTTGAATTTTTTTCGTCTATCGAAGGTAGTCAATTTGTCAGTCATTTTCCCCCATTAGACTTGTCATTCCTTTGCTCTTTTTCTTTCTCTCTTCCAGTTCTCCTCCTCTACTTTATTTGACAGGGATGGAAAATACCACTCTATAAATAACAAAAAAGAATAGTAATTTTATTTTAAAATTTAAATGATTTGAGCTTGGAAGCAACCTACAAAGATCAAGAACAGTAATTAGCACTATACCCCAAGTTGAAGTTAGGTCCTATTAGTCATAAGGAGCAGCAAAAAACTCTGTTAGAATCTGTGCAATTGTTCAATCTAAGCTGCCATTGATAATGAGCTATGGCTTAGCAGAGAAGAGAAGGGAAAGCGAGATATTATTTCAGTGCAAAGAGGCCAAAAAATTAGTTCATTACAATGCAATAGTGTTGTTTATATAGAACTTCCGGAAGCTTCTATTCTAACTGTTTCCTAACTAATCACTAATCACTACTTATCCAACTAACTAACACATTAGTTGTTTAAGTACTTCTTAATCAAGTTATTCCTAACTCATTACCCCCCCCCCCCAAGCTGGTGGGTGCAAACACATTTAAGACACCAAGCTTGCCTACTAAGTTTTCATGTTGCAACCGAGGTAAGCCCTTAGTAAGTATGTCTGCAAGTTTTTCTCTTGAGCTCACATGTTTTATTTTCAAGACTCCTTCTTGTATTTTTTGTCTGATAAAGTGGCAGTCAATCTCTATATGTTTAGTGATGATAGGCGGATTTACACGCCTATATCAATACATTTTGCCCATATTTTAGCCTAGTTTTGAGAACAAAGTATATATTTCATGCACTTTTAGTCCTTTTTCCTGTAAATAAGCTAACGAACATGATTAGTAAAGTTTCAGGTATAAATGATGCATAATTCAGCATTTTATGGCTTACTTGATGCAAAAGAAAGCTCACGAAGGAAGGGAAGGGAGTTTACACGCCTAAGGACCAAAACTGTTGCATGGAAAATCTGTCCCGGGCTAAAACAACATTTCTGAAGACTTTGGGGACTTGCAGTAACTTAGTTGGATTTGGACAATGATACATTAACCTAGTACAATTGGGTTATGTATTTCATTAGTTTATTTGGATTATGATAATGTTACATTAACCTAGTATAATTGGGTTAAGTATTACATTAGCCTAGTAGGATTTGGTTAGATATTTTATTTATCTAGTAGGATTAGGATATGGGTATTATAAATACCCTATCATGCTAGAGATTTGCAAGGAATTTGGGAGGAGGGAGACCACAATACTTTCTTCCATCCCTCTCATCTTCCACTACAAACATCTTCTTAACTTATCATCTTACAATTCAATTCTATTACTCTACAACTCTTCTAATCTTTCCATTAATTCTATTTTTCTTCTTCTACTCTTCCATTCTTAAATTCCACAACAAGAGAATCGTTACTTTGCCTAGGAATTCACGCCTCACGCCTACCACCTAAGCTACACGAAATTACTCAATCTTGTGGTATAACAACAATGTCAATCGTGATCTTCTTCGCATTCATGGGTAACTAAACTTCTCTGTTGGGGTTATGGAAGCCGAATGAGTTACTATCTATAGCTGTGAGTTTGTGAGTTCGAGGCACGTATATTGCTTATATCATTATTCTCTTCATCTTAATCTACATTCTTTGCGGTTGCAAACGCAAGAATACGCCAGTCTAACATTTAACTTGTTCGAGAGAAAAGTTATTTGTCTGGAAAAGAGATAATGTCAAGGTAGTAGGACACCCTTTCCTATTAAAAATCTAGTGTCGTAACTGGACTAACCTCTTGGAGAATTCGTACCGTTAGATACGCTTTAAGCTCGAGAGAGTTAAAGTGAAATAGTCCTTGTTTAGGTCGAGAGACGCTTGGATTTACCATCGACTACAATTCTCTATAAGCAATTGCATGACAGAATTCTACACACTCATAGCCAATAGAGACGTATACCTCAGAAGGTGGACATAACCCCAACGCTTCAATTCTCATTGTTTACAACCAACGTAACAATCTCTCTCTTTTTACTTTATTATTTTCAGATTTTGTTTACATTACTTGCAAGACAAGAATCCCCCCTTCTTACGAGACTTGCACCAAAAGTTTAGTAATTTTACTTACTTGTTGGCCAAGCTATTCCCTGTGGGATCGATACCCAACCCAGGTTGGGTTCTATATTTGCTAACGACCGCTTTACACTCAAACGAGAGTTGTAGATTGAGCATTATCAAAAATTGGCGCCGTTGCCGGGGAATACAAGTGTCAATCAAGTTCGTAATAATTACTAGACCCTTTGGTCGAAGACTCTCGTACTTTTACTTTTAGTTTTTGTTTTTGTTTACTGCAGGTTTTTGTTCAGTGCATCAATGGATGCACAACGTGAAATACCGTTCGATGATGATGATGATGATCTTGATGGTGCCGGAGCCACTGGAGCTATAATTCCACCACCATTAGCGCCCGGAGCCAAGTTCAACATCACAAGCACCATGATTCAGTTATTGCAACTCAAGGGATTGTTTGGTGGACTAGCAGGCGATGATCCGAATATGCATCTCATCAACTTTATTTCTACATGCAAGTCTTTTGACAATCCTGGTGTTGGTCAGAATGCAATTCGATTACGTCTATTTCCATTGTCTCTGTCTGGGGAGGCAACACTATGGTTGAATGGGCTGACTCCTGATTCTATTACAAATTGGAGGCAATTGAGAGACGCTTTCCTAGAAAGATTCTTTCCGCCATCCAAAAGAGCACAATTGAGAGATGAAATCAGCAACTTTCGTCAGCTTCCCACTGAAGCTCTTCATGAAACATGGGAGAGGTTCAAGACAAAGCTAGCGAGATGGCCAAACCATCACATGACTAATGTTCACCTCATGGAGATATTGTATAGAGCCTTGAATTCAATAACTAAGCCAGTGGTGGATAACGCAGCTGGAGGATCATTTATGGACCTCACCTTTGGTCAAGCAAGCAATATGCTACATCGCATAACGAAACAAAGTAGAGCTTGGCATACCAGGGATTCCGAGGTAGCAAGCCCCACTTTATCTATAGGCATGACTGCAGACCAAAGAAGAAGACAAGAAGATCGTGATCAAGATTTAGCGCACATGAAAATGCAAGTGGATCTTCTGACAAAGCATATATTATCAGG
This sequence comes from Capsicum pubescens, assembly GCA_030864215.1. Taxonomy (NCBI): domain Eukaryota; kingdom Viridiplantae; phylum Streptophyta; class Magnoliopsida; order Solanales; family Solanaceae; genus Capsicum; species Capsicum pubescens. The sequence continues at coordinate 266,969,135 of CM061545.1, read as the reverse complement.
GAAGACCGAAAAAGTGAAAGTTGTGGCGCCAAAAGGAAGAGACGAATCTGATTCGGAAGAAGAGGCCAACTACTTGAACAATCAGGGGGGTTTCCGAGGGAATACCCAAGGAAACCAAGGTCGGAACTATTATGGTAAATCTGGAAACATGGACCAAGGTAGTTGGAAGAACAAGAATGAAAAGAGTGGTTTGTACGTTCCCCCTGGTAGACGTGATACCACCACATCTAATTCTGGAAGTATGGAAGACATGATGGCTAAATTATTGAAAGGAGTGGAAGCAACAAGCGCGGGAGTTACTGAGGTAATTAATGATTTGTCCTCCATGAAACAACTAGTTGATTCTCATTCCACTCCAATCAAGCAAATAGAGCAGCAATTGAGCCAACTGTCAGCAGCACTCAATCAAAGAAAGGCTGGCACTCTACCTAGCGATACTGTGCAAAACCCAAGGAATGATGGGTCATGCATGGACATCACTACCAGAAGCGGTAAGGTGCTGGAACCTTCAGCAAAAAGCAAGCAAGTGGCCAAAAATAAGGAAGATGATGACGCCATAGAAGCTGACCAAGACGTCCATGACGTCACCCCTAGTAGGTTGCAGCCTGAAACTACCAAAATTCAGAAGCAAGAGGAGAAGAAAGCCGTGGAGAAAACAATTCCATATCCACCACCACCTTTTCCTCAAAGATTGAAGAAGCAGGCAGATGATACAAGGTTCAGCAAATTCATGACGATGTTAAAGCAGCTGACTATTAATGTTCCGTTGGTCGAGGCACTGGAACAAATGTCTGGGTATGCTAAATTCATGAAGGACCTGTTGACAAAGAAACGGGCAGTAAGCTATGAGCCGGCAGATAATATTCATCATTGCAGTGCAATTGCCACAAGGTCCTTGGTACAGAAGAAGGCAGACCCTGGTGCTTTCACTATTCCTTGCACGGTTGGATCTATGAATTTTGCTAAGGCATTGTGCGATCTGGGTGCTAGCATCAATTTGATGCCACTATCCGTCTACAAGAAGTTGGGGTTAGGCGATCCGACACCAACCAATATGAGGCTCGTGATGGCTGATAGGTCGGTAAAACGACCTGTGGGTATCTTGAATGATGTGTTGGTGAAGGTTTCTTCCTTCATCTTTCCTGCAGACTTTGTGATTTTGGATTGCGAGGTGGATTCTGAAGTTCCCATAATCTTGGGACGTCCTTTCCTTGCAACAAGAAGTGTGCTTATTGACATGAGAGATAATGAGCTTTTATTTCGAATGAATGACGAAGTGATTCGTTTTGATTTGTGCAAAGCGATGAAGCAGCCAAGAGATATGGATGTGTTCTCTGTAGCTGATGTTCATTATGAAGGTAAGAAAGCATTATCTGTAGAGAAACAGCCTACTGTTGATCCATTGTCTGTTGCGTTGCTGAATGTTGAGCATGAGGATGCTAAAGAATATGAAGAACTTATGGGTGCTCTAACAGAAATAGAGTCCTATTCCCATACTCCTAAGCAACCGGACCGTGATCTTAAGAATCAACCGTCACCAACAGCGAAGACTTCCCTTGAAGAGCCACTAATGCTAGAATCAAAAGAGCTCCCCAATTATCTAAGGTATGTGTTCTTGGAAAGTATAAATATACTTCCGGTGAGTGCGGATGATTTAAGTAAACAACACGTAGAGGCTCTCATCTCTGCTCTGAAAAGATACAAGAGAGCTATGGGTTGGACTATTGATGATATAATTGGTAAAGAAGATCGCATGCCCACAGGTAAGCCTCATTGTCATCTAAATCCTTTGAGAAAACGATCCACCATTTACCTCGATGAAGTCTGAGTACTCGAGGTAACTATGTCGAGCCACGACAATAAATAAGGCGCTAGATGGGAGGCAACCCATCGTTTATCATTTTTCATTTATAGTTTATCGTTTTCTTTCATTCTAGTACTTGATTTGATTTTGATAAATGAAAAATCCAAAAATAAGAGTCGTGCCACGACCAAAACTAAGGCGCTTGGTGGGAGGAAACCCATCGTACTAATCATTTTTATTGTTTTGAGCAAATATAGGTGCAAGAGGTATTCAACGAGGAGATTGGCGATTTGGATGTATTGAATGGTAAAGGTGGTAAGTTAGGAATAAGGATGCATAAGGCTACGGATTGAGCATTACTCATGCCAAAATAGGCATCAAGGAAGGCTAGGCCTAGGTAAAACTAGGCCACGAACATTGTAAAACCTATCCTATAGCCTAAGGCCTCGGAATCTAGTATGCTATACACTATGCGCTGCCCATTCTTAAGTGTTCTATACACTATGCGCCGCCTATTCTATAGCATTAGGTCTCAGTATCTCAAATGTTATACACTATGCGCCGCATATGTCCCTAAATGCCATAGACAATGCACCGCATAGTGTATGGCATTCTTAAATAAATGCATGGCATATGCTATGGCATTCTTAAATAAATGCTTGGCATATGCTATGGTATTCTGCTCAACTAGGCAAAGCATTAGGCACCACCTATGGTCACTTTTGGTCTCCAAATCCGATTTTAATGGGCCAAAACTCGACCCAACCTTTTCTTATAAATATGAGACTTAGTCTTGAACCAAAAACACATTGGAAACCTAGATTATGCACCACCTATAGTCTCCAAAACCTATCAAAAAGTTTCCTTTTGCTCTTTTTCGTCACAAGAACATCATCCAAAGGCTTCAACCAAGTTAGTACTACTTTATTCTTCATTTATATTTTGTAAGTACTACTTTACTACACCTATTATGAATTTCTAAATCTTGAAAAAGTATTGGTGATGTGAACGTGTTTGAATTGTTGATACAAAACCAAGTGAGTGAACATGTGCGTTAGGATACTCTTAACTTATGTCCGACTTGAATTTGATTTTGATGCATTGTTATACTACTTGCAGAATTGCTATAGTAATGAACATTGCATAATCTTGTCACTTGAATACTTACATGTTAGAATATCCCGTTCATCGGAATAAGACTTATAACTTCCTACCGACATAGGAGGTTGAGTTTATTGATAGAAACGATACCATGATGTAATCCCTATGTAGTAGTCTTGTTATACCTAACATGAAAGTATTGCAAAGTTTGCAAGAAGTGATATATCTCTAATTTTCTCGTTGGAATATAGCTCCTAAAACGCATGTCGATGAAGTCTAAGTAATCGACCACTTTCACTTCACTAATTTGTAGCAACAAACTAAGTGTGGGGTGGTACCCCTACTGCTTGTGTATAGATTGTATCCATTGGGATTGTGCTACCATTAACACTATTTCAAGTCTCAGGTACAATGGCACCCAAAGCAAGACAAGGCAAAGAAAAGGCTACCACTTCCCAAAAGAGCAAGAAAAGAGGCCGCAAGGAGCAAGGAGAACCCTCCTCGCTGCAAATACCTCGACTCACGCTTGGAATTAAGTGGGATACTTATGAGGAACTTCTAAGGATGACGACTCTGATGATGATTCCAATGCAAGGGGTATGACCCCAGACACAGAGGATGAGTCCGACTAACCAGGTTCTTCTTATTTATTTTCCACTGAGGACAGTGTACCGACTAAGTGTGGGGTGGTGGTATTGCATGCTATACTTCTCTACTCGCATCTATGTTTGTTTGCTTTTGTTTTATTTTTGTTTCTTTTTTTAGTTAAGATTTTTTTAGTAGTTAATATTTTTTTTTAACTTAGCTTCGCATGAGATTATTCTAATAGGCAGCATGAGATTATAACAAGAGTATGTGCTAAAATTATGACTATTGAGACATTTAGGCTCCAGTTGTGACTCATTATGTGATATTGTGTGGTTCAATTCCTTCACTTGTTGGGTCAAGAGTCTATATTACCTCCAATAAAGTCGACCATGTGCCGTGTGTGTGAGAGATAATAGTATATTCTATGTTTGTGGCTGATGCTAGAACTTGCCTAGTATGTATGCAAAGCGAAAATAAGGAGTGTAAGTTTAGGATATGATTTAGGCATTTCTTTGACAACCCATATTTGCTTACCTTCAGTTTTACCTACCCATGGACATCATCCTAGTTAAACCCTTTTGAGCCTTTAGCCTATTTCTTTGACAACCTTGTATGTAGGCCTAATCCATTTCTTTCAAGACCACAATTTGATCCAAATTCCTAAGTGCTTTAAAGTGAAAAAGTCATGTGACAACATAAGAGGAAATTGGGTAAGAATGATGCTTTAAATTGCAAAGGTGCTTGAATGTGTTACAAAAAAAAAAAGTTCTAGCATAAGAGGTATGTTGTGAAAAGAAAAAGGAAAAGAAAGCTGAAAAGTGAGTTGTGCTTAAAATTAAAAAGAGGAGAACAAGGGTGGTAGAACAAAAGAAAGAAGAAAGGTTGAAAGAAAAAAGTGTCAATGATACAATGTGATGTATTAAAGCGCTTAGGAACATAGTCACTATTCTTGGCCAAAATAGTCCTACCCGTCCCTTAGCCTACATTACAACCATCAAAAGACCTACTTGATCCTAATCTTAACATTCCGACATTTAGTAGAGTACTACATTAAGGGCAAGCCTATGGTCATCAGTTGCTACATATGAGCTCTTTGTGAGAGTGAGAGCAAGGACATTTTGATACCCATGTTTGAAAAATATGCTATATTTGTGAGTGATTATGGGTACTATATTGTGAGACACACATGGTTGATGAGTTTTGAATAGTTGTATATGATTCCATGCACCTTAACGTTTGCATGCGAGTTGATCACCATCACGAGTCTATGCTAGAGGTTAAACTGTTTCTACTTATAATCGGAAAGCTACTCTTTGTTGATAATTGGTGTGCTTGTCTTGAAGAATGTTTTGTGTTGTTGCTGTAAAAACCCTAAGTTGATGTTTAGAAGGACATGATATGTTGTTCGAGGACGAACAAAGCTCTAAGTGTGGGGTGTTGATGATAGGAGGATTTACACGCCTATATCAATACATTTTGCCCATATTTTAGCCTAGTTTTGAGAACAAAGTATATATTTCATGCACTTTTAGTCCTTTTTCCTGTAAATAAGCTAACGAACATGATTAGTAAAGTTTCAGGTATAAATGATGCAGAATTCAGCATTTTATGGCTTACTTGACGCAAAAGAAAGCTCACGAAGGAAGGGAAGGGAGTTTACACGCCTAAGGACCAAAACTGTTGCATGGAAAATCTGTCCCGGGCTAAAACAGCATTTCTGAAGACTTTGGGGACTTGCAGTAACTTAGTTGGATTTGGACAATGATACATTAACCTAGTACAATTGGGTTATGTATTTCATTAGTTTATTTGGATTATGATAATGTTACATTAACCTAGTATAATTGGGTTAAGTATTACATTAGCCTAGTAGGATTTGGTTAGATATTTTATTTATCTAGTAGGATTAGGATATGGGTATTATAAATACCCTATCATGCTAGAGATTTGCAAGGAATTTGGGAGGAGGGAGACCACAATACTTTCTTCCATCCCTCTCATCTTCCACTACAAACATCTTCTTAACTTATCATCTTACAATTCAATTCTATTACTCTACAACTCTTCTAATCTTTCCATTAATTCTATTTTTCTTCTTCTACTCTTCCATTCTTAAATTCCACAACAAGAGAATCGTTACTTTGCCTAGGAATTCACGCCTCACGCCTACCACCTAAGCTACACGAAATTACTCAATCTTGTGGTATAACAACAATGTCAATCGTGATCTCCTTCGCATTCATGGGTAACTAAACTTCTCTGTTGGGGTTATGGAAGCCGAATGAGTTTCTATCTATTGCTGTGAGTTTGTGAGTTCGAGGCACGTATATTGCTTATATCATTATTCTCTTCATCTTAATCTACATTCTTTGCGGTTGCAAACGCAAGAATACGTCAGTCTAACATTTAACTTGTTCGAGAGAAAAGTTATTTGTCTGGAAAAGAGATAATGTCAAGGTAGTAGGACACCCTTTCCTATTAAAAAGCTAGTGTCGTAACTGGACTAACCTCTTGGAGAATTCGTACCGTTAGATACGCTTTAATCTCGAGAGAGTTAAAGTGAAATAGTCCTTGTTTAGGTCGAGAGACGCTTGGATTTACCATCGACTACAATTCTCTATAAGCAATTGCATGACAGAATTCTACACACTCATAGCCAATAGAGACGTATACCTCAGAAGGTGGACATAACCCCAACGCTTCAATTCTCATTGTTTACAACCAACGTAACAATCTCTCTCTTTTTACTTTATTATTTTCAGATTTTGTTTACATTACTTGCAAGACAAGAATCCCCCCTTCTTACGAGACTTGCACCAAAAGTTTAGTAATTTTACTTACTTGTTGGCCAAGCTATTCCCTGTGGGATCGACACCCAACCCAGGTTGGGTTCTATATTTGCTAACGACCGCTTTACACTCAAACGAGAGCTGTAGATTGAGTGTTATCATTTAGTCCTCTCATCGAACACTGGATTGGATGCTATCTGTAATTCTACTCTACTGTCACTAAACACAATTGTTGGTTCCTCAATTTTACTTCCCAGCTCCTTTAATAATGCAGTGATCCATACTAGTTCTGAAACTGCATTAGCCATGCTCCTGTATTCAGCTTCTGCTGAATTTCTAGAGACTACATTTTGTTTCTTTGACTTCCACGACAATAGTGATTCACCATGACTAAATAGCCTGAAACTGACCTTCTGGTATTGGGACATGAAGCCCAGTCTGCATCACAATATACATTTAGGTTGTTTGATATCTTGCTGCTTAACAAGATTCCAAGTCCATGTTCTCTCTTCACATAATTCATTACTCTCACAGTTGCATCCCAATGCGACCTTTTTGGTTGTTGCAGGAATTGACTAAGTGTTTGGACTGAGAATGCAATGTCTGGCCTTGTCAGTGTTAAATGCAATATTTTGCCTATCAACCTCTGATATTGCTCTCTGTTTTCAAAAGGTTCATCTGTTGATTCTCCTGTGACTTGTTCAAACTCCAGTGTCGTTAACTTCATGTTCATTTCAAGGGGTGTCATAGCTGGTTTAGCACTTCCTAACCCTAAATCAGAGATAATTTCCAATGCATACTTCCTTTGATTCATAAGAATACCTTTGGCAGATCTACTAAATTCCATGCCAAGAAAGAATTTTAAATTACCAAGATCCTTGATTTTAAATGCTTTCTGAAGAGAAGAATTAGTATGTTCTATGAGGCTCAAGCTATTACCGGTCACAAGCCTGTCATCTACATACACAAGGATTGCAACTATGTCTAACCCTTATTTTTTTATGAATAAAGAATGATCCAGGCTACTCTGAGTAAAACCAGAATGCACTAGTGACTCACTCAATTTCAAATTCCACTGCCTACTTGCTTTGTTTAGACCATAGAGGGATTTGACAAGTCTACATACAATACCATTCTCCCCCTGACTTGGAAAACCCTCAAGCAACTGCTTATACACCTTATCATGCAAGTCACCATGGAGAAAAGCATTGTACACATATAACTAATGAATGAACCAATTATGTTGTGCAACCAAAGAGAGAACTATCCTGACTGTAGCAATTTTAACTACTGGAGAAAAGGTATCATGAAAATCAATACCTGCTGTCTAATTAAAGCCCTTAGCAACTAATTGAGCTTTAAATCTCTCAATATCGCCATTAGATTTCAACTTGACTTTATAGACCCATCTGCAGCCAATAGGAACTTTACCCTTGGGAAGGGAACCAGGTCCCAAGTATGATTATCATGAAGATCCTTTAACTGAGTGTACATAGCTTCCAACCATCTCGGATCTTTGATAGCCTCTTGATAAGAGGTAGGTTCTTATAATGCAGAAAAACTATGTAGATACTTCTGATAAGAGGGAGAAAGATATGTATATGACACACTGTCAGCAAGAGGATAAAAGACATTGCTAGCTGATTGTTTGGAAACAAAATCTGATAACCAAATAGGTTGCTTAGTGAGCCTTGTTGATCGTCTAATATTTGGTAGATTGTATGGATTGAAAGTAGAGGTAGAAGCATCAGTAGGGATAAGAGATGGTAAAGGATTTTGAACAATATCAGAAAGTGGGAGATCAACTGGTAATGAGGAAGCCAGAGTAGGTGTTTCAGAGATGTTGCTAGGAGCATAAAAATCATCATCATCACAAGGACCTGGAGAGAGTGACATAAAATCTGTAGATTATCATCCACTGTATGGGTACCTTGAAGGGAAATTGGTTTTCCTGAAATACCACATCCCCATTAACAAAAAAATTCTTCGCAGCAAGATCAAACAGAACATACCCTTTGGTGACATTAAAATATCCCATAAAAACTGATCTTACAGCTCTTGGAGAAAACTTGTAAGTTCTAGGTCGTGTGTTAGCAAAACACAAACAACCGAATGTTCTAAAATGGAAGAAACAAAGTTTTTTTCCCAAAAAAGACCTCATAAGGCGATTTCCCTGCAAGTTCACTAGAAGGAATTTTGTTAACAATATAAGCAGCAGTAAGAATACAATGAACCCAAAACTTGAGAGGTATATGACTCTGGAACCGGAGTGCTCTTGCCACTTCAAGCAAGTGTCTGTGCTTCCTCTCAGCTACTCCATTTTGCTGAGGGGTATGTACACAAGTTCTGTAGTGAATAATACCTAATTCTTTAAGTAAAGATTGAAAATTTTCATTGATAAACTCTCCCCCATTATCTGTCCTTATACCTTTAACTGTGAAATTAAATTGAGTAAGCATCATTTGAAAAACTTGTTTAAGTGAAAGAAAGACATCAGTCTTGAATTTCAACAAGAAAATCCAAATGGTCCTTGAGCAATCATCAATAATTGTAAAAAAAAAATTGATACCATCAAATGTCTGAGTACGCTAAGGTCCCCATATATCCACATAGAGCATATCAAACACTTTACTAGACCTAGTAGAACTACTCAAAAAAAAGAGTCTGGTATGTCTAGCTAAGGGAGAAATCTCACAGGTGCTTAATACTGATATACAATGTTCAAGATTAAATCCAAGCATTTCCTTTATTGAGTGAACAGGCACATGAGCCAATCTCTTGTGCCATAACATGATAGTATTTTGAACATCCTGAGCTGACAAGATTTTAGTAGAAACAACCTCTTTAGGGGAAGGTCCAGGCCGAGCTAGAAGATAAAAACCAGTATCCTCTTTACCAATCCCAATCAGCTTCCCATTGGTAAGGTCCTGGAACAAACAGAATCCTGGATAGAATGACACAAAACAGTTTATTTCCCTAGTAACCTTGGATACCGATAAGAGATTGTATTGAAATTCTGGGACAAAAAGCACATCATGTATTTCTCCTATATTTGGCAGTCGACAGCAGCCAGTGTGTGACACTAAGGTCACCCCTCCATTAGGTAATTAAACTTTTCTATTTTGTTCATTTGTAACAACTTGCACATCATGCATTATGTCTAAACTTGTGAGCCATGTGGTTTGTAGCACCACTATCAATTATCCATCTTAAACTCTCTAATTTAGTATTCAGAGTTTGATATATATCTTCCATGTTGGCCATCATATTGGTCTGAGGAGAATCTCAGTCAAGCATCTGCAAAATCTGTCCATGTTGCTCACCAGTCAGCTGTGGAGCCCTTGGTAAATCTCTGGAAATTAGTGGCTCTATTGCTTTTCCCTTCTCTCTTGTTCCATCATGCAGTTGTGGTATAGGGACCTCAGCTTAAACATTATAAGCAGTATTCCATGTCACCTTCTTCTTAGACTTCCAATCAGGTGGGTATCCATGTAGCGTAAAGCAGTCATCTACCACATGTCCTTGCATTTTACTATAGTCACATTTTTTGTTCCAATTCTTCCTGCCTTTCTGAAAAGAGTTTCCTTTGTTATGTTTATAATGCATTCCTCTCCCAGCCATGTGATCTGCAATATCTGAACTCTCTCTAGTCAAAGTTCTAGATACAAAACCATCTCCAATTAACAATCGAGAACCTATGCCTTTTTCTGCTAACAGAGCCATTAAATCAGCACCTTCACCTTGCATAGTGTAACTACCAATAAGTCGTTGGCTCTCTCTCTCAACAAGCATAGCATATGCCTTGTTGAGATTTGGAGTAGGTTCAGTCATCAAAATCTGGCTCCTCGACTGATTATACATTTCATTCAAGCCCATTAGGAACTGTATAAATTTTTATCTCTCAACATGATTATTAAACTACCTTGATCTAGGGCAATCACAAGACGGAGGAACTATACTTGCAAATTCATCCCATAAATTGCGATGTTTTGAAAAATAACCAGGTATATTGTCATTTCCTTGTATAGTAGTCGCTATGTCTTTATGCAACTGGTAAACTCGTGATGCATTTACCTTGTCAAAGCGTTCATGCAAATCCTCCCAAACAGTTCGTGCATTAGTAGCATTGACAATTCCATTGTGCAATTCCTGTGTTACTGAGCTCATTATCCATCCTTGAACAATTGCATTGCACCGGTCCCATTGACGTCGAAAATCAGCTTCAAAATCCTTCTTTTTCAATGTGCCATCAACAATCCCCAACTTGTTTTTCCCAAGCAACTGAATGCGCATACCCCTACTCCATATCGAATAGTTATCGAAACCAGTTAGCTGCATTGAAATAATGGGCGCTCCGGTGGTGTCTGAAGGGTATAAAAACAAGGGATGATTGTGATCGAACTTCACAGTGTTCAATGTTGAAGCTGCCATGGTAGAACTTCAACCTTCGTTACTGAAATTTGTCAATGAGCTCGTAATCTCACAAATCTCTTCCGTGGAATGCACAATCGTGGTTCAAAGCTCTGATACCATGTTAGAATCTGTGCAATTGTTCAATCTAAGTTGTCATTGATAATGAGCTAGGGCTCAGCAAAGAAGAGAAGAGAAAGGGAGATATTATTTCAGTGTAAAGAGGCCAAAAAATTAGTTCATTACAATGCAATAGTGTTGTTTATATAGAACTTCTGGAAGCTTCTATTCTAACTATTTCCTAACTAATCACTAATCACTGCCTAGCCAACTAACTAACACATTAGTTGTTTAACTACTTCTTAATCAAATAATCAAGTAATTCCTAACTCATTAAACTCCATCTTAATTCACTTGCTAATGAACAAGTTACAGACAATCTCGCATCCTAAGCTTACCGGTGCTTGGGAGTCGTCAGACGACAAGTTGACACCATTTTCTGATAACTAGCTTGGCAAGCTTTCAAAGACGTGATCAACTTTGTAAACAAAATGATCAGTTCTTTTTGAATCGTAAACATGCATTCATATATTAACAAACCACAAATAATTTGATTTCAGAGGTTATTAACCTTTGTTTCTTTTAAATATGTATTTTTTAATTTATAAGAAAGTTGCTTGTTTAATCGCAGTCTGTCAGAATGAACAATTTCTTTTAGTAGGTTTGGGAGAAATACAACCTTTCCCTACTGCAATATTTTTACTCCAATCCGCACGAGGAAAAGACAAACTTATTCACATAATCGGTGCTTGTAATACCAAACCATGTTAATTTTATGGTTAACTAATAATTGAAGTGATTGTACATATCAACTAATAAGTAATAATCGTGGATGAACGAATAAAATTTATATAAAAGAAAAATGTCATGTATCTTTGCTCATTCGATGAACACCGAATGTCAGAACCTTCAGGGATAGCTCGAATATTACATTTGAAAATTCAGAAATGTTATAGTAATAATTTGATATTTTATTTTTTATTATTACTCTTCAATGTGTACTCAAATTAATAAAGTGATAAAATAAAATATCATACGTACAAATGATGTAATGTTTTCTTTTTATTACTTTTGTAGAACGTCATAATTCAAATTAAGAAAAATATATATTGTCTAATTATGAATTATGGTCATTAAGGATTCGATTAGCGCTAACGACACAAAGAATAGAGGCGAAAGCTGGTTCCATTCAAATCTTTTACAAAAAAAAAGAAAAAACATAAATTTATAGGCTCTCCAAGTAATTTTAATTTATTTTCCTAAAAAGGTGAAACAAAATATTGAAATTTCTAATATAAAAGCTCTTGGTGTTGAGATAAAAAATCACAACTACTACTTCTTGGTTTCACAAATATTGAGTAGTTTTAATTTAGCCATGGCCAGACTGAGCAAAGGTCGAAAAAAGATCGAAATAGTGAAAATGAAAAATGAGAGTAACATGCAAGTTACTTTCTCTAAGCGTCGTGCTGGCCTGTTCAAAAAGGCTAGTGAACTTTGTACGCTATGTGGTGCTAAAATTTCCATTGTGGTCTTTTCTCCAGGCAAGGCCAACAAAGTTTACTCCTTTGGCCACCCTTCAGTGGAGTCGCTGGTGAATAGGTTCCTGGGGAGGGACCTCCCTCCACCAAATGATGATGATCTCCATGACCACCTAATCATGGCTCATCGAAACACTGGTCAACGTGGTCTCAATAAGGAAGTCATGGACTTGCAGGAGTCTCTCCGGAAGGAGAGAGCTGTAGGGGAATCCCTACTTGAATCTGGGAGGAGAACCTATGATCGTGTGTGCGAATCTTTGATTATTGAAGGACAAAGCCTCTCCCAACTTGATCAATTGAAGGAGGCATTGGAAGCTCAAAAGCGAAAAGTTGAATTCGAGGCAGAACTTCAACAAATGGGGAGTGATGCTCCACTCCCATTTCTCACCCTTGGAAGTGCCTTGTCTCCTACTAGTGGTGATGGGGCAAGTTCTTCACGTGGACCCAACTAATTAGGGTTGGTGGATCTACTTCTTCTGCAGTTCCCTACTAGTTCAACTGTCATTCCTAAGTCGCGCATTGTGGAAGGCGCATGAGTAATAAGTGCGCATCTAGGTTTATCGTGTCATTTGAGTTATCCCCAGTGTGTCATGTCTTATAATTTGAGTTAGTCCTATCATCTGTCTTATGGTTCATTCGAACCCTATAAGTTTAGTTATTGTGTCAGGTTGTCAGTCCATTGTCATGTTGATTTTATCATTTGAATGGTGTTAGTGTGTGTCGTTCGAGTCATGTTTTCAGTCCATAGTCGTGTTGTTTTTGTCGTTTGAATGATGTCAGTGTGTCGTTTGAGTCATCTTATGATGTTCTATCATCAGTTATGGTTCATTCGAACCAATTAATATTAGTTATATATATATGTTATGTTATTAGTTAATTGTTATATTGATTTTATACTTGAATGGTGTTTCTCTCTTCTTTAACAGCATATATCTAGATACTACACATCTTCAAAAGAAAATCGATAGATGCCCGTTTGTATATTATCATATGTCGTGCTAGGTATACGGTGGCTACTACTGGCTACCATTACAACGAAAGAGATATTTAGAGTAAATAAATATTTCCACAAAAATATTTAACGGCATTTAAGATAAGGTCATTGCATGGCGTTAACGTCTTTAGTAGCAGTTATATCAAGTGCAGGTAAATGCTCATATTATTAGCGCCAAAAATAATTACTTTCAACGACTTTTTATTTAGCGACAAATTGCTGGTAAAGCTACCGTTAAATAAGACCTATTTTAGTGGTCCTATTAAGGAAATATTATTAAGAGAATATATCTTAATACTAACCATGAGAAAGAGCATTAGATTGTTGAATACATAAAAAAAAAATGATTTGACCATTGCAATAATATTCTACAGGAATTCCAAAAATCTATGGTAAAAATGGAAAGTAGTAGAGTACAGTGAGCACTATGATTAGTGTATGGGCTCGTTTGGTATAAGGGATTAGAGATAATTAATATTGGGTTTAATGGTAGGATCAATTTATCCCATATTTGATTGAGATAAAATGCATGAGATAACTTATCCCGTAATTGTAGTGTTATTAATCCCACCTTAGGGGTGGAATACCTAATATTGCATAGTTAATTTCAAGATAACTTACTTTCAACCAAACAACAATACATACGTAAGTCACATAATCTAATGAAAATATTTACAAAATTTTTTCACTATTAAACTGCACTTACGATACATACTTGGCATAATACTGGACAACGCATACAATAGAAAAAAGGCTTGACCAATATACACCGACATTTTAAATGACTATCCTACTATTGCGCGTGAAATAATATGCATACCTGAATTTTATTGAGTCAATTAATGGTCGCTGTAATCGCGTAATTATCTAGGGAGGTCACGGATTTAGATAAATTCAATGTAAAATACACACAGATTGAAAATCCTACTTACTTTACAAAAGCAAAATAATGTACGTCAAGGTAAAGTTACTGGAATAGGAACTAAAAGGATTGAAAATCCAAATCCTACCATAAAAAATAAGAATAATTAAACAAAGTCCTTGTAAGAAGAAAACAATTTAAAAAAAAAAAAATTGGTCAACTTCTTAAGTGTTAGTGGCTTTGTGCCCCGATTAATCATTTTAGGATAATCATTTTTTTTATGCGTTTAAGTTCTGTGCATAGTTAGTGAATAATATATTTTGCACTATCAGTTAACTTGATTTGTTATTGCAGGTTGTCCAACGATCTACATAAAAATTAAAAAAAAAAAATAACCTGCAATAGCAAGTCAAATTTAACTGATAGTGTAAAATATTTTATAAACTGACAATGCACAAAATCTAAATTCTTTTTTTATTGTACCAAAAGAACATAATTATCTTTTGTAACATAAACATTATGATTTAATTTTGTTCAATTATCACAAAAAAAATACTAAAATACTTTTTATAACAAATATCTAATTTGAGTCATCCGATGATGTTCATCATATGTTATGATTCATTCGAACCCTATAAGTTTAGTTATGTGCCATGTTGTCAGTCCATTGTCATGTTGATTTTATCGTTTGCATGATGTTAGTGTGTGTTGTTTGAGTCGTTATTTAATATTTTATCATCGGTTATGATTCATTTGAACCCAGTAATGTTAATTATATGTGTTATGTTATCTGTCCATTGTCATGTTGATGTTATCCTTAAATAGTGTTGCTCTCTTCTCTAACATTTAACATGTATTTGTTATCCTTGAAATCTTGAATGGTGTTGCTCTCTTCTTTAACATGTATCTAGATATTACAAATCTCAAAAGAAAATCGTTGTATTCTTGTTTGTGTATTATCATATGTCGTGCTAGGTATATGGTGGCTACTGACTACCAACTACAACAAAAGAGATATTTTGCGGCAATAAATATTTCAACAAAAATACTTAATGCCATTTAAGTTAAGGTCATTGCATTTAATGTTGTTAAAGTGTTTAGTGGCATTTATATTGAATGTTTTGTAAATGCTTATATTATTGGCGCTAAAAGTAATTAGTTTCAACGACATTTATTTAGCAATAAATTACTGATAAAGCTACCATATTTTGCGGGCGTTCTTATTATCGATAAATCGGACCTATTTTAGTGGAAATTATTATAATGATTAAAGTTGACCACGAATTCACATTACTTCATGTACTGAATAAGCCACATTGCGGAAGATAACATACCAAACTGTACCTATGTGCAAAGTTCTTTAGGCTGTTTTGGACCTTACAGATGCTTAGCTCAAAGGTTTTGTTTGATCAATTCCTTTCGCCAATGTTAAGCATTTTATGCTTGAACGACTTATTTAAACTCCGCATGAACTAGATGCTTGATGTTCATGACCAGAACAAAGTATATTTGGTTCCTTGTTTTTTCTGATTATTGCAGTGTAGAACTATCAATAGATAGATCGTCCTCAGAAGTTACTGCTCTGTAATTTGGAGTGTGCAATGTACATGAGTAGGTTGAACATGTGATTTGCTTCTTTTTTTTTTGGTGTGTGGATAAATCACATGCTCCGTCGATGGTGGCATATTTTACTTTACAACTAATGGTTTTATTTGTCTGAATTTCAGCTCTTACAGGAGCTAAGAATTTACAAATTATAAATTCAACAAACACTTATATCCAGGTTATTCTGTTGTTCATAGTTTGTTTGTTATCTTTAATGAGCTGTTTTTGTCTTAAGCCGGGGGAACAACCTCTCTACCTCATGGCGGGAGCTTTAGTTTACCGGGCTGCCCTTTGACTAGTGTCCTGTTCCAAAAACCACCGAATAACACAGTCATTTGATAAACATAGTCAACTTAATTGACTTAGAAGGAGTATAAACTTGTGTACTGGAAATGCAGTATCAATTTCGAGTACAATCAATTTTTATTATTGTGACGCCTCGTGTATTTAATCTTCATTCTAATGAACATTCCTTGAGTTGAACTTCATTGTATCCCTGTTCTAAGATCTGCATAATACAGAATGGGGTTGTTTTAGAGTGTATAGAGAAGACGATTAGTAAGCATAACTATTCAGATATGATAATGTATAACCACAAGAAAAGCAGTATGGATTGAACTCCTCTTTAACTGTTTCTCTGTTTAGAAGTGCATTGCCTGTCTAGAGATGGACCAAAATTTGGTAGCACAAAAAGTTTGCATTAAGGTACAAAAAGTACCACAGAATGATTACAAAAAAATAGTCGAGTAAGATTTCCTATTGAGTCGGTTAAGGATCCAGAAAATCCACAACCAACAAAGATACTATCATGAAATTAAGAAAAGATCCGCAAATTATCATGAGATTACCTTGTAAGTGAATTCATGTTCAATGCTTATTCACATTTACTTACAAATTTGATAGCTTTGTCATTTTTCCAATAGACTGAGGAAGAGGTCCTCTCAAATCCTTGTTGTATGATAGATAGATCCCTATGAGGTGCAGTCAATAATTAGAATCGAATTTAAGTTTGAAAAATCATACCAAAGTAGTGCTCATTCACTGATCTTAAGATCTTAACTAGATGACCTCATTCACTGATTCATTCCATATATACAGATACCGTTGTGGGCTGATTGTTATCTCTGACGTATTTATTGTTTGATGGATATTTATTTTATATGTTAGAACTCTTGCTTATACAATTATTGGTATGTCAAGAATAAAGGAAACTTTCCAAACTTCCTACAAGGTTAAAAGTTATGTAGTGTACAAGGCAAGGATGAAGTTAATTAGGTGACTCTAAAATTGTCTATGTGAAGTAAGGATGATGCAAGTAAATGATAGTATGATACCATGTATAAGTGGCACATACTCAAAACTGTACATTAGCGACATCAATTGTTGATTGCCTGCTTGAACATCATTTGTTTAATCATTCTTGTCCATTCCTGAGATTAAATTCCTTGCTGGTATATCTGTATAATTATGACAATATTATTGTTATTAGTTTATTATAAGTTTGGTTCTAGTTGAAGACTATTCTTTATCTTGATCCGGGGGTCTATCGGAAACAACCTCTCTACTTCTTCGGAGGTAGCGGTATGGACTGCGTACATTTTACCCACCCCAGACCCCACTTGGTGGGAGTATACTGGATTTTTTGTTGTTGTTGAAGCGTCTCTATATTTAATGGACAATTGCTTGAATTAATATGTCTCTATATATAATGGACAATTGCTTGAATTAATACCCAACTCTATTACAGAGAAGTCTTATTGGTACGAGGATATCTCATTTATCTATTTTGCTTGTTGGATAAAATATCGGAGCATCTACCTAAAGATCAGGAACTTGCTATCAGTTACGGTGTTCCTGTGAAGATACTAGCTCATCCTAATGACCCCATTAAAAAAGTGTTTGGATCTAAACATTCTGGACGTGTGCGTGGTTTAGGTGGAAATGTTTGTCCTTCAAAAGCTTTTGGAATGTCTAGAAATAGTCATGTGAATCTTGGTAGCTCAAGCAGTAATCTTCTTAGGCTTTAGTATATTTTGGTGTTTCTTTAACATTAGTATTTATGGTATTTTTTATGAATATTTAACGTTTGGACCTTATCTTTTGTGCCAATATACTGAACAATATCAGAACTTTGATTATTGTGTTACAATTAATATCAATCTTGTGTATAATGATTAATGTGTAAGTGAATGTCTATCATTATTTAGAAATTAGTATCAGACTATCATATATATATATATATATATATTTATATATATATTTAAAAAGAGTTGGCACTTTTGTCACGATTAAATCATGGCAAATTTATGCAAAAATATATATTTTTTAAAAAAGATGGATACTTTTTTGCCATGGTTAAAACCGTGGCTAATTTATATGAAAAAAAAATATATTTCTTAAAAACTAGGCATTTTTGCCACGGTTATAACTGTGGCAAACTGATATGATAGCACAAAATTTGAACAAATTACCCATGGAATGGCCGTGGCTAAATGTACCTGAAAATCGTGGCTAATTTACTCGCCACGCCCATGTTGGACCCACCTTTAACCGTGACTAATGAACCGTGGCTAAACTATTTAGCTACGATTTTGGTACCATATAGCCACGGTTTTGCACGTGGCTAAAACACGTTTTTTGTAGTGATTATTCATGGCTTGTCTTTAATGTAATCATATTTTTTGAAAATAAAAAAATATAAAAGTTAAAATGTGACTAATGTATTTATGTTTTTTATACATACAGATTATTAAGTAATGCAAATACAATAAATGTGAATCAAATACATCGATTATAAATAATAATATTATAAAGTGTGGTTATGAAATATGAATTTTGTGCCAAACAGTTGCTATTTTTGAAACTTACCAAAAAAATAACGAAGAAGCAATTCAGTTCTACTGCCTACTTACGAGTATTTCTTTTGTTCTTTCTTTGTTGTGTGTGCATTTGGTTTCTTTTATTAGAATTGAGGGGAAATGGAGTTTATTTTATTTAAAAAGAAAAAAAAAATTAAGTTTCTATACACATACACCTAATGTTAGTAATTTTTTAAAAATAAATTCGTCCTGGGGTTTAAGTGCTTTTTAACACCAAAATTTGGAAAGTGTAAATCCACCTCCGGAGATTTTCTTTTTGTGAAATAATGAATTTGAAAAGCACCATCAAATTTTAGGCTTATCATTTTATAATTATAGAATTATCATGGGTCGGGTGTAAGATATGATTTCTTTAAATTTTTTCTAGAGTAAAAATAGTAAAGGGAAAACTATCTATAGTAGCATACTTAAGTATTAAATTACAAAAAATAGCAACACTTTATCCTAATTACATTATGTAGCATCTGTAACATTATTTTAAGTGGTCCCCTATTTTTTGCCCCCCTAAGAAAGTTACTGTGCTAAAATCCCCTTTTCACGCCATTCTTATTTCTCTTTCCTTAGTTTAAAATTTTTATTCCTTTTCTTTCGCCATTAACGATCTCTCAAACTTCAAATTTTATTCCCTTTGCACGATTCTAGCACGATCTGTGATAATGATTTACTTCCTCTATTTCAGGTAACTATTAATCGCATATTGCATGTTAGCGGTTCTGTTTTTTTCCTACTGTAATTCAACTGAAAATCAGATTTTAAGGGTTTTATGTTTTAATGGATGAACATACAGCAAAAACACCAACAAATAACGGTATACGAAATATGAATGTAGAGTTTGATTATGCACAATCTTTTAGTCTTGGGTTAACTCATGAAGATTTAGTAAAAGTTGTTGTAAATCCTATACAGTTGAAGAAATGTAGGAGATCGAAGGAGATTAGGTCGAAGTTTCGCAACGACACAGTGAAGATCAGTGAAATTTTGAAAAAAAAAGGGTTGAAGAAGGAGCAAAAAATTTAAATACGGTACGAAAAGAAAAGGAAAGTTGAAGAAATTGAAGACGATGTTCAGAAATCTTATGTTGATGATTCTGAAGAAGATAGGGAGGATGGGGTATTTTTTTGTTTGTAAATGTATTTTTTTGACTGTTAAGTATTGCGTTGTTCTAAATAGGGTAATAAAGATATTATCAAAGTTGTGAGTTAAAGATGTAGGCCAATAAGTACTGTTAAGTATTGTTTTAACTACTTATGAACTGTCTATTGGCTATATGTATTTTTAGTAGAATTGATATGTATTTTTCAGTATTGGTTGCATTTTTTGTCTGCTTAAAATACATATGCTTGTTTATATGAATTTTTTTCTTATCCGACTGTTCTTGCTCAGATCAAGAAATTAGCTGAGATTATCCCTTTGTGTCTCCAAGCTTGTGATTTCTACAATAAGAAAGGAATTGATCTTCAAAATCATTCAAGATACAAAGACAAAGATTACTCAGATCTGTTTGATGTGATATTTGAAGAGAATTTGCCTCAACAACCGAGTGAAAGCTTGTAAGTTTTTAATTTACATATACCAAAATTGAATGTTTGTACAAAATATATTTTACTTATAAATAAATATTTTTTTCCTTGTTTTTGTAGGGATTGTGGTCTCTTTATGGTTACTTATGCAGAGTGCCTTTCTTATTGTCACAAAGTTATTGCGATTGAGTTCGACCCCAACGCACTTCCGTACAAGATATGCTGCACTTTTGTGGGACTATGAGATCCGAAAACAAAAAGCAAATGCTCATAGTGATGTCAAAGCACCCTTGAGGCCTGCAAGGCAAAGTAGAATAACTAGTGTTACTGAAGTTTTTGATGTATGATGATTGATGGATTTATTACTTTGTACAGTTAGAGAAACTGGTGTATGAATGTAGGTTCTGATTGTACAAACTCATTTTTATGTTTGAAGTGGTTCTAATTGTAGGTTATAATAGTACTTATTTTTTAACTGAATGAAATTAATTCTGATTTGAATTGGGTCTAATTTTGATTTGAATTAAAGTTTAATTTGAGTATTTTTTACAGTTATATATTTTACTGTGAGATTTAGGTAAAAAAAAAAATACAAATTTAGTGTTCATATTATGCTTAAAAATACGTATGCAGTATCAATCAAAAGTTTTAATCCTAAAAATACAAATGCAGTGTTAAGATTAAGCATTTTCAAAAATACATCTGGACCCATATCTAATATATTTTTTATATGTTTTCATTTATTATCAATATAAATGCGAATTTGAATTAAATATAAACTTGTGTTTTTTATAAAGTTCTACTTTGTATTGTGAGATTTTAGTTATAAAATACATATGCAGTATTGATATTTTGCTTAAAAATACATATGCATTATACATCAAATGTATTTACCCTAAAAATACATATGCAGTGTTAAAATTAAGCATTTCAAAAATACACCTTGATCATAACTAATGTATATTTTAATATGTGTTCATTTATAATCATTATAAATGAGAATTTGAATTAAAGATAAATTTTAGTTTTTTATGTAGTTCTACATTTTATTGTGGGATTTTAGTTACAAAAGATACATATGTAGTGTTGATATTTTGCTTAAAAATACATATGGATTATACATCAAAATATTTTTTAGCATAAAAATACATATGCAGTGTTGATATTTTGCTTAAAAATACATATGCATTATACATCAAATGTATTTACCCTAAAAATATAGCGGCATTTGAGTGAACGATGTTGCATTCATTGTCATAAAGTCTTTGATGATATTTATTTCGAGTGCCAGTGAATATCTATATTTTTGAAGCTAAAAGTAATTACTTTTAGCGATAATTATTATTGTCGGTAAAGCTACCGGTCATATATTGCGGCTTTTGTTATTACCGGTAAATGATACCTATTTTAGCGGCAATTATTATAACGACTAAAGTTGACCATGAATTCACATTAATTCATATACCAAATAAACCATATTGAGGAAGATAATAGCATAAAATAACAAAATATCTCCATTATTTTGGCTGGCAAGAAGTTTTGCATTGGTCGTAACCCAGTTTGAGAACATTCTCTCATAAATTCCCTTCACCAAGCCATCGTCGCCAACAATCAACTCTTAACCCTTGGTGTCAAATTAAAGGGCGAGTTCCTTTCTTGTCTTGTCCAAAAACTTTCTTTATTCTCAATGAAGAAAGACTCTCCCCCCGAGAAGGTTTTACACATAGGGACAGCTGATTTTTTTTATCTAGCTTGCCGTTAGTTTGTCTAGTGCCTTTCAGTTGGGGTCCACCCTAGGGATTAGTTAGACCACTTGAATTTTTTTGTCTATCGATGGTAGTCAATATGTCAGTCATTTTCCCCCATTAGACTTGTCATTTCTTTGCTCTTTTTCTTTCTCTCTTCCAGTTCTCCTCCTCTACTTTATTTGACAGGGATGAAAAATACCACTCTATAAATAAATAAAAAATAGTAATTTTATTTTAAAATTTAAATGATTTGAGTTTGGAAGCAACCTACAAAGATCAAGAACAGTAATTAGCAATATACCCCAAGTTGAAGTTAGGTCCAATTAGTCATAAGGAGCTTCAAAAAACTCTGTTAGAATCTATGCAATTGTTCAATCTAAGCTGCCATTGATAATGAGCTATGGCTCAGGAGAGAAGATAAGAGAAAGTGAGATATTATTTCAGTGTAAAGAGGCCAAAAAATTAGTTCATTACAATGCAATAGTGTTGTTTATATAGAACTTCTGGAAGCTTCTATTCTAACTATTTCCGAACTAATCACTAATCACTGCTTAGCCAACTAACTAACACATTAGTTGTTAAACTACTTCTTAATCAAGTAATTCCTTACTCATTACTCCCCCTCAAGCTGGTGGGTGAAAAGACATTTAACACACCAAGCTTACCTACTAAGTTTTAATGTTGCAACCTAGGTAGGTCCTTAGTAAGTATGTCTGTAAGTTGTTCTCTTGAGCTCACATGTATTATTTTCAAGACTCCTTCTTGTATTTTCTGTCTGATAAAGTGGCAGTCAATCTCTATGTGTTTAGTCCTCTCATGGAACACTGTATTGGATTTTATCTGTAATGCTCCTCTACTATCACTAAACACAATTGTTGGTTCCTTAATTTTACTTCCAAGCTCCTTTGATAATGCAGTGATCCATACTAGTTCTGAAACTGCATTAGCCATGCTCTTGTATTCAGCTTCTGCTGAACTTCTGGAGACTACATTTTATTTCTTTGACTTCCACGACAATAGTGATTCACCATGACTAAAAATCCTGAAACTGACCTTCTGGTATTGGGACATGAAGCCCAGTCTGCATCACAATATACATTTTGCTTGTTTGATATCTTGCTTCTTTATAAGATTCCAAGTCCTTGTTCTCTCTTCACATAATTCATTACTCTCACAGCTGCATCCCAATGCGACCTTTTTGGTTGTTGCAGGAATTGACTAAGTGTTTGGACTGAGAATGCAATGTCTGGCCCTGTCAGTGTTAAATACAACATTTTGCCTATCAACCTCGGATATTGCTCTCTGTTTTCAAAAGGTTCATCTGTTGATTCTCCTGTGACTTGATCAAACTCCAGTGTCATTAACTTTATGTTCATTTCAAGGGGTGTCATAGATGGTTTAGCACTTCCTAACCCTAAATCAGAGATTATTTCCAATGCATACTTCCTTTGATTCATAAGAATACCTTTGGCGGATCTACTAAATTCCATGCCAAGAAAGAATTTTAAATTACCAAGATCCTTGATTTTAAATGCTTTCTGAAGAGAAGCTTTAGTATGTTCTATGAGGCTCAAGCTATTACCAGTCACAAGCATGTCATCTACATACACAAGGATTGCAACTATGTCTAACCCTTGTTTTTTTGTGAATAAAGAATGATCCAGGCTGCTCTGAGTAAAACCAGAATGCAATAGTGACTCACTCAATTTCAAATTCCACTGCCTACTTGCTTTCTTAAGACCATAGAGGGATTTAACAAGTCTACATACAATACCATTCTCCCCCTGACTTGGAAAACCCTCAAGCAACTGCTTATACACCTCATCATGCAAGTCACCATGGAGAAAAACATTGTACACATCTAACTGATGAATGAACCAATTGTGTTGTGCAACCAAAGAGAGAACTGTCCTGACTGTAGAAATTTTAACTACCGGAGAAAAGGTATCATAA
The DNA here is from genome assembly GCA_030864215.1 of Capsicum pubescens. NCBI lineage: Eukaryota > Viridiplantae > Streptophyta > Magnoliopsida > Solanales > Solanaceae > Capsicum > Capsicum pubescens. The sequence continues at coordinate 266,945,284 of CM061545.1, read as the reverse complement.
AAATCAATACCTGTTGTCTGATTAAAGCCCTTAGCAACTAATTGAGCTTTAAATCTCGCAATATCGCCATTAGCTTTTAACTTGACATTATAGACCCATCTGCAGCCAATAGGAACTTTACCCTTGGTAAGGGAACCAGGTCCCAAGTATGATTATCATTAAGATCCTTTAACTCAGTGTACATAGCTTCCAACCATCTCGGATCTTTGATAGTCTCTTGATAAGAGGTAAGTTCTTATACTGCAGAAAAACTATGTAGATAGTTCTGTTAAGAGGGAGAAAGATGTGCATATGACACACTGTCAGCAAGAGGATAAAGGACATTGCTAGCTGACGGTTTGGAAACAAAATCTGATAACCAAATAGGTTGCTTAGTGAGCCTTGTTGATCGTCTAAGATTTGGTAGATTGTATGGATTGAAAGTAAAGGTAGAAGCATCAGTAGGGATAAAAGATGGTAAAGGATTTTGAACAATATCAGAAAGTGGGAGATCAACTGGTAATGCGGAAGCCAGAGTAGGTGTTTCGGAGATGTTGCTAGGAGCATAAAAATCATCATCATCACAACGACCTGGAGGGAGTGACATAAAATCTGTAGATTATCATCCACTGTATGGGTACCTTGAAGTGAAATTTGTTTTCCTGAAATACCACATCCCCATTAACAAAAAACTTCTACGCAATAAGATCAAACAGAACATACCCTTTGGTGACATTAAAATATCCCATAAAAACTGATCTTACAGCTCTTGGAGCAAACTTGTAAGTTCTAGGTAGTGTGTTAGCAAAACACAAACAACTGAATGTTCTAAAATGGAAGAAATAAGGTTTCTTTCCAAAAAAGACCTAATAAGGTGATTTCCCTGCAAGTTCACTAGAAGGAGTTCTCTTAACAATATAAGCAGCAGTAAGAATACAATGACCCAAAAACTTGAGAGGTATATGACCCTGGAACCGGAGTGCTCTACCCACTTCAAGCAAGTGTATGTGCTTCCTCTCAGCTACTCCATTTTGCTGAGGGGTATGTACACAAGTTCTGTAGTGAATAATACCTAATTCTTTAAGTAAAGATTGCAAATTTTCATTGATAAACTCTCCCCATTATATGTCCTTATACCTTGAACTGTGACATTAAATTGAGTAAGCACCATTCGAAAAAACTTTTTAAGTAAAAGAAAGACATCAGTCTTGAATTTAACCAAGAAAATCCAAATGGTCCTTGAGCAATCATCAACAATTGTAAGAAAAAATTTTATACCATCAAATGTCTGAGTACGCTAAGGTCCCCATATATCCACATGTAGCATATAAAATACTTTACTAGACCTAGTAGAACTACTCGAAAAAAGGTGTCTGGTATGTCTAGCTAAGGGACAAATCTAACAGGTGCTTAATACTGATTTACAATGTTCAAGATTAAATCCAAGCATTTCCTTTATTGAGTGAACAGGTGCATGAGCGAATCTCCTGTGCCATAACATGATAGTATTTTGAACATCCTGAGCTGACAAGATTTTAGTAGTAACAACCTCTTTAGGGAAAGGTCCAGGCCGAGCTAGAAGATAAAAACCAGTATCCTCTTTACCAATCCCCACCAGCTTCCCAGTGGTAAGGTCTTGGAACAAACAGAATCCAGATAGAATGACACAAAACAGTTCATTTCCCTAGTAACCTTGGATACCGATAAGAGATTGTATTGAATTTCTGGGACAAAAAGCACATCATGTATTTCTCTTATAATTGACAGTCTACAGCAGCCAGTGTGTGAAAATAAGGTGACCCCTCCATTAGGTAATTAAACTTTTCTACTTTGTTCATTTGTAACAACTTGCACATCATGCATTATGTCTAAACTTGTGAGCCATGTGGTTTGTAGCACCACTATCAATTATCCATCTTAAACTCTCTAATTTAGTATTAGGAGTTTGAGATATACCTGCCATGTTGTCCATCATATTGGTCTGAGGAGAATCTCGGTCAAGCATCTGCAAAATTTGTCCATGTAGCTCACCTGTCAGCTGTGGAGCCCTTGGTAAATTTCTGGAAATTAGTGGCTCTATTGCTTTTCCCTTCTCTCTTATTACATCACGCAGTTGTGGTATAGGGACCTCATCTTGAACATTATAAGAAGTATTCCATGTCACCTTCTTCTTAGATTTCCAATCAGGTGGGTATCCATGTAGCTTAAAGCAGTCATCTACCACATGTCCTTGCATTTTACTATAGTCACATTTTTTTTTCAATTGTTCCTGCCTTTCTGAAAAGAGTTTCCTTTGTTATGTTTATAATGCATTCCTCTCCCAGCCATGTGAGATGCAATATCTGAACTCTCTTTAGTCAAAGATCTAGATACAAAACCTTCTCCAATTGACAATCGAGAACCTAAGCCTTTTGCTGCTAACAGAGCCGTTAAATCAGCACCTTCACCTTGCATAGTGGAACTACCAATAAGTCATTGGCTCTCTCTCTCAACAAGCATAGCATATGCCTTGTTGAGATTTGGAGTAGGTTCAATCATCAAAATCTGGCTCCTCGACTGATTATACATTTCATTCAAGCCCATTAGGAACTGCATCAATTTTTGTCTCTCAACATGATTATTAAACTCCCTTGATCTAGGGCAATCACAAGACGGAGGAACTATACTAGCAAATTCATCCCATAAATTGTAATGTTTTGAAAAATAACCAGGTACACTGTCATTTCCTTGTACAGTAGTCGCTATGGCTTTATGCAACTGGTAAACTCGTGATGCATTTACCTTGTCAAAGCATTCATGCAAATCCTCCCAAACAGTTCGTGCATTAGTAGCATTGACAATTTCAGTGTGCAATTCTTGTGTTACTGAGCTCATTATCCATCCTTGAACAATTGCATTGCACCGGTCCCATTGACGTCGAAAATAATCTCCAAAATCCTCCTTTTTCAATGTGCCATCATCAATCCCCAACTTGTTTTTCCCAAGAAACTGAATACGCATAGCCCTACTCCATATCGAATAGTTATCGAAACCAGTTAGCTGCATCGAAATAATGGGCGCTCCGGTGGTGTTCGAAGGGTATAAAAATAGGGCATGATTGTGATCGAACTTCACAGTGTTCAATGTTGAAGCTGCCATGGTAGAACTTCAACCTTCGTTACTGAAAACTGTCAATGAGCTCGTAATCTCACAAATATCTTCCGTGGAACGCACAATCATGGTTCAAAGCTCTGATACCATGTTAGAATCTGTGCAATTATTCAATCTAAGCTGTCATTGATAATGAGCTAGGGCTCAGCAGAGAAGAGAAGAGAAAGGGAGATATTATTTCAGTGTAAAGAGGCCAAAAAATTAGTTCATTACAATGCAATAGTGTTGTTTATATAGAACTTCTGGAAGCTTCTATTCTAACTGTTTCCTAACTAATCACTAATCACTGCATAGCCAACTAACTAACACACTAGTTGTTTAACTACTTCTTAATCAACTAATCAAGTAATTCCTAACTCATTAAACTCCATCTTAATTCACTTGCTAATGAACAAGTTACAAACAATCTCGCATTCTAAGCTTACCGATGCTTGTGAGTCATTGTAGACACGTAATTTTGTCCCTCTGAAAGATTAATTTACCCAATTTTACCTTATCCTACCGTGTACCCTCATCCATGTTATTATACCCTCACAAAATACAAAAAATAACAAACCTTGTCTTATCCTAATATTCTAAAGACCCACCCAACTAAAAATTGACAACACATCCTAACCCCTACCCCTCCTACCCCTACCCCACGTAACCACCCCTCCCCCATATTTCTTTGACACAAAGAAAAGAGCATATACACTCCATCTTTTCCATTTGGAGGGGGACCAGATCCAAAGGACGGAAAAAAAAAAGGACACTCACCTCACAAGAAGAGAGGCACCATTCTTCTACTCCACGATATTCCTGATACACACGCACACACTCACCTCTTTCAGATCCTTACGAATCTCGCGCGCACACATTCAGGTCGCCGAAAAACACTCTCTCCCACTGGGAAACACGTACACACGGATATCAGTAAGGAAGGGGTCGAGAAAAATGGAAGGAGCTTGAGATTTTCAACCAAAAACAGTGAAACCGGGAGAAGTTCGATCTTATCGAGCTTTTTCCAGTGAAACTTTCACCAGAATCGGTATCAAGCTCGCCGATTGGTTTTCCTTCTCGTTGTTTGATCGATACCATCTCAAAATCGCCAAAAACCTTCTTATTTTCCTTTGATATTTGGACAAAATCTAGTCGGCGTCCACTATTTTGGTCGTCTTTGTCGTTGTTCGTTCATCGGAGCTCGGTTTTAATTAGTTTCAGTTCTCTGTTGGATTCCAGGGATTTTGGGACTCGTTGGTTTTTGTACTATTTTCTTGAAATTTGGATACTGTTTGGGTCTTAATCGGAATGTTATGATCAATTTTGGATCGTTGTTCCGCTATTCGGGTCGGATTCATCGCTGTCGAGGTTCTATTCAAAATTTCAAGTTTGGGTTTTCTTTATTATCGATGAAAGTAAAATCTATTAAGGTAGTTTTGGGTTACTATTTATCGATACCAAGTTGGGGTTTCATCGTTGTTGAGGTTTTCTATTTAAGCTTTCGGATTCGAATTTCTTTCGACTCTTATTATCATCAAAAATTCGATATCGGAAGGTCCATTCCTTAACCTTATCTTTTCATTATTTCGAATGTGGTTTTGTTGTGATTTTGCGATTTCGGTTTGGATATTTTAGTCGTATTAATTGTTGTTGCAAGTATGAATTACTCATGTGCATGAAATGTTGAATCTCTGTTAGACGTATATGTTTGATGTTGGTTTCGAATGTTGAAAAGGGATTTGATGATCGAATTAGTTTAGTCATGTGGTTGAAAATGGATTTTGGGGTGGGAATAAGAAGTTAAAAGTTGAATGTAGTTAAATTTTGGACTATTGTCATTTTATTTAATTCGGATTAAGCATGAATTTGATAGAATCATTTTTAAATCAAAAGCTTGATAGGCAACATAGGTCGGGTAGGCGAATTTAGGGATTGTGGATTGATGGAATATTTGATTTGTGTGATTGAATGATTTTTGGCTATATGTGCTTTGGGATCACTTGTATCATTTGGCCGGGGAATGCCCCGAAGTACTTGTATTATTTTTATCCGGGGAATGCCCCGAAGTATTTTGTACCCGAAGGACGTTCGTGACGAAGGTGCGAGGCAGCGGGTTGGAGTTTAGTTTAGGACTATCTTAGAATAGAATAGGTTTTACCTTTCCGTATGTTTTTATTTTTGGACTGTATAATTGGACTGAACATTATTATTTTGGTTTTGGATTGTGGTTTGACATGTTTGTTGCTTGTTTATGTGTTTTATGTGGTTTATACATTCTTAGTGTCAAAGTTAGCCGATACGTTCCACCAAGCGACCGTGGTCGAACACGGGATCGAGGGGTGCCTAACACCTTCCCCTCGGTCAACAGAATTCCTTAGCCGGAATCTTTGTTCGCAAGCCAGTCTTAAAGAGTCAAATTGTTTTGAAAAGGATTTTTCAAAGGTGACTTGGCACACCGGATTATTCCAAGTGGTGACTCTGAATAAAAAATATAAATAATCTTTTTTTTTCTAAACAAATTTTTATTTTTTGTCACTTTAATAATGAAAACCCTTTTGAACCATAAAATCAATTCTTTTGGAGGTCGTAAAAGGGGTGTGACAGCTCTGGCGACTCTGCTGGAGAATTGTTTAGAATTAGAGCTTATTTTGGAGTTGTATCGGCTTTGTTTGACACTATAGGTGTATAAACATTTTGTTTGTGTTGTTTTGTGTTATTTTCTTATCATTATGGAATGTTTTCGTGCTCTTTGTGTACAGTATTTATCCTATGTGTTACCGCTTTTATATCTAGCATCATGTGTCCACCCCCGGCCTTCTTTCTGCAACAAGTCTGTAGTACACGTGTTGTACACGACCTCTAGTTGAGTCACCCTTATTTTAGGGGGGGAGCCGTCGGTGTTATGGAGTAGGTGGAAAGCTGTCGCAGCCACTATCGACCATACGCTCCCCCGAACAGCCTTGTTAGTGAACCCCAACGTAGGTCAGCCTTTAGGTCATGCTTATGTGCATCATATTAAGACCTAGCGAGGCCCACTTGGTCCTTTGTAGGAGACTCACCTCTAACGCATCCCTATGTGCTAAATGTTGCATCTTTGAGGGTAATGGGGTCATTTGACGGACTGATTTGGTGAAAACATGTGTTAGAAGTAAGGTGCGTAGGCAAGAACTGTTGAAAAAAAATAGAGAAAAAAAGTGAAGTGAGTCGAAAATAAGAAGAAAAAAAAAAGAGTGTCGTACCTTTTAGTGTTCTTTATGGCTTTTGTTCTTCACAATCCAAAAATTCAAAAAAAAAAGAGATTTTTACCTTTTGCACTCATTTCTCAAAAACAAAAATATCAAAAACATTTTTCCTTTGTCTCATTTAGCATGCATTCACAATTCGAAAACTTCAAAAAGAGTTTTCATTCATAGGAGTTTTTATAAAAGAAAAATGCAAAAATTGTAGGAGTTTTGTACATTTCACGAAAATACCAAAAGATTTTTTCTTCGTAGTTGTTGGTGTCATTTTTAGCTGAAGTGTCTAATTAAAAACCCAAACAGATTTTATTTGTTTGTCTTTGGTTGTGTCTCTTAAGTTAGGGTCAATCTGTTAGTTAATCGTTAATTGTCCAATCTGAACGAACTACGCGTACCTGATTCCCGTCCCTTGGGGTGGGATACGTAGGCAACCCTCGGTTGGTTCGGTAATCTTAATTTTCATTTTTTGGCCTATGTCTTAGTCTTAGCCTGGGTTTTCCTTCTCGTAATCTAGTGTTGTCAATTAATTCTTGCCATGTAGGCTGATTTCATTCGGCGGTACTGTTCGGTGAATTTGAGTTATATGTCGGTCTATCCCTCTATGTCACACGATATTTATTTTTCTAAGATAAAATATCGAGGGTCGGGAATTCCTTGTCTTGTTTTGAATTTTTGAGTTGTAAGTTTGGCTTATTATTACAGGATGAAGCCTACAGGGTCTAGAGTCTTGATGATTTCCAAAGTGCCCAAAAAGTTAATAAAGTTGTGGAGCACGTTCAACTACGCTGACCAGCAAGAGCTATTTAAGATATTAGGTGATCCTACGGAACTTCTGCATATCCCACCCCGTCCAGACCTAATAGATGTTGTGCTGACCTTTTGGGATCCTAGTAATTTGGTGTTTAGGTTCGGAAAGTGTGAAATGACGCCTACGTTGGCAGAATTATCTGGTCTTCTTCATTTGCCTTATATTGACAAAAGTATGATCCGAGCTCGGAATCACTCGAGCAATAGGTTTCTACAAGGGTGTGGTTTGAAGAGTAATAACAGACATTTGGGTTGTCTGAATCAATCATGGATTTCTTTAGACTTTCTATTCGCTAGATTTAGGTCCTCAGAAGGTTTTGATTGCTTTTGGGATAAATTTCATATGACTAAGGAGAAGTGGGAGAGAAAGCGTCTTGGAGTCTTCACCCTCGCTTTGTTAGGTATTTTAGTGTTTCCACTAGAATAAAGACGTATTAATACCCGTTTGCAATCTGTGGTGATGGCTCTATTTCATAAGGATCAAAATGACAAGGGCATTATTCAAAAGGGGAAAGTCGTTGATCAAAAGGGCAGGTTCACTCTCATACCCATGATCTTAACAGAAATATATAAGGCTTTAACCGAAGTGAAGGGGAGGATGAGATTTTTTTAGGGCAGTAACCTGATATTGCAGTTATGGATGATGGAGCATATGCTTGCCCCTTCTTTAGTTTAGACTAGACGTGGTTGATCGTTGTATTCCCAATCGAGTGAAAGCCATGGACTTCAGGTTGCGTTTGGATAAATTCTTGCTACCCGTGGGAGTCGACGGTTGGATTGAATTTCTTGAGTCAAAAACTGGGGATAACATTTTGTGGACTTATCTGTGGCTTCGACCAAAGATAATCTTGTTGGGTTGTCAGACGCAGCTCCTTTTAGTTATGTTAGGGCTCAATTGTACTAAACCATACAGTCCTTCTAGGGTAATGCGCCAGTTGGGTAGGCTGCAAGACGTGCCACCAGCAGTGGATCTTTTGAAGGATGTTGAGTACTTCAAGGACCAAGCCTTAGGTGAGAGAAAGTATGAGAAGTTTTGGAAGCATGCAACAAAGCTAGGTGTGGACACACTCAAAGAAAGTTTGGATAATCCAGGGTACACTCAGGGATATGGGGTCTGGCTTCAATCTATCCCTCGGGGTATCAGTCAACCCTTACCAGCATAGCTTAGAGGGAGAATACAGGAAGAATGCATAGTTGACGACCATCAGGATGAAAGTGCGGGGTCCAAAGTGGAGACACTAAGAGTTCAGTTAGCAGATTTGTTCAAGATTGTAGAAAGGTGTCAGAACAATCTTTCTAATTACACTCCTCATGAGGCAGGAATACGGGCCCGAAGCTTCCTCCCCAATATCAGGGTGTCTTTGCAGGACATGCTACAAAGTTTGAGTGGGAGAAAGAGAACTTCACAGGCAGGTCCATCTCAGCTAGGGTCATCACGCAGAGCACCAGTCTGAAAGAGCATTTCTTATCTTTATTCAATTTGAGTTTTTTATGTTTCTGTCATTGTAGGGTGGCGTCAGTTTTAAGTCGGAGTCAAGTTGTTTTTGGTATTAGGGTCTTTATCAGTAATTTCACATATGTCGTCTTAGGGGTCTAGAATGTTATTTTGTATTTGTTGTTTAGTTTTTAAAGCGTTCCTAAATTCGTTGCATGTTTTGTTTCTTTCTTTCATCAAAATATTATGAGGTTACGTCTTTCTTTTGTTTATTTGTTTTCATTTTCGCGAAAAAAAAAGAAAAAAAAACTTCAATTATGTAATGTTTATGCATATGCTGCCCGAACTATGCATGATCTGATTCATGTACAACATGATAGGTAGGCAACCTACTTTGAGGTTCGATCTAAGCATTTTGTTTCGTTTGTTTTTCATTATTTTTCGTCTTTTAAAGAAAAGCAAAAGCCATAAAGAATGATAAAACGAAAGTAGATAGCAAAAAAAAATAATAATAATAATAATAATGAGGCGAGAAAGGGAAAGAACAGAGACTGAAATAAAAAAAAGGGGAAAAGGGAAATGAGGGCGAAAGAAAAGAGGTGTGTTTGGAGGATAGAAGCAAATAAGTGTAGATAAAATCGGGATGATGTTAAAATGACCTCGCTACCCTCAAAAGCTGGTAGAAATGAACATGAATTTAGGACAATTTTACCAATGTGATTCCCATGCTTGTTGTGTGCCTTAATCCTAACGGATGTCGTCATTGATGAGCATGTTCTTTCAGATAATAGTGGTAGGTTTGCAGCACTCTGGCTAGTCACTCATACTTTACTAGATCCAAAGCAAAGCTCGCCATGGCTAGCAGGGAGATTGAAAATACGCTCATTGACCCGGATCAGGATCACAGGAAAGTAAGTGCAGAACACAATGATGAGGTAGTAAGGCCCAGGCAACAATTGTTAGATTTGCACCTGGCATGGGCCAGCGGAATGCCTCCTCCTCTGCTCCCTGAAGGTCTTGGGAATATCTCTAATTGCCCACCGCTCTCTCAGGCACAATTCTTTGCTCCTACTGAGTCACCTGAGCACACACCAGGATCACTCCGCGGCATTATTATCCTGGCAGTTCAGGTGTGCCCTTGGCAGCTCCCCAATCAAGACCCGTTGCTCAGCCGACGACATCGATCACATTAGTATTTGTGGCTCTGACACCACCTGAAGCTCCCACATATGTTGTGCGTCCTACAATGGGGCTTCCTCGATCTGCCAGTGAGCCAGTATTGAAGGTTCCAGATAGTCAGTACTATGCCCCGGAGCCTACTTTGAGAATGAATGAACCGTATGAGTACACTCAGCTACCTTCATTTCCATTTGATATGGAGAAACCTGTCGCAACAGAGGAACGGGAAGTCATAGCACGAAAGTTGAAAAGTTTAGAACAGGCCATGAGGAATTTGAAGGGAATCGGAGGTTATAAGAGTGTTTCCTATAAAGATCTTTGCATGTTCCCAGACATCAACCTTCCCCTCAGTTTTAAAATGCCCAAGTTCGAGAAGTATGTAGGGCACAGTGATCCCGTGGCACACTTGAGACGTTATTGTAACCAATTGAGGGCTGCAGGAGGAAGGGAAGAGCTGCTCATGGCTTTCTTTGGCGAGAGTCTTTATATCTGGCTTCAGAATGGTTTATCGATCAAGATATCGACAAGTGGAACAGCTGGGATGACTTAGATTCTGAGTTTATGCAACATTTTTAGTATAACATCGACCTGATTCCGGACAAAAAATCCTTGATCAACGTGAAGAAGAAAAGCACTGAAGGTTTTAGGGAATAAGCGATAAGGTGGCATGAACAGGACGCCAGGGTAAAGCCTCCAATGAAATAAAGTAAGTTGGTAGAGGTTTTCATTCAGGCACAGGATGAGACCTATTTTCAACATTTACTTCCGGCAATGGGAAAGTCTTTTATTGAAGTCCTTAAAATGGGGGAGATGATAGAGGACGGAATCAATACCGGCCGAATAGTGAGTTTTGCCGCATTAAAATCCACCACACAAGCGATTCAAGGTGGATCTGGCGCATTCGGAGGTAAAAAAAAAAAAAGGATGTGGCGACTGTCATAGCTGGAACCCATTCTTATCCCAAAAGACCACCTCGCCCCTATCCCCAATCCCAAGCCCAAGTCTACGTCCAAGCTCCATATATTCCTCCCCATCATTACTACCCTCCACAAAATCCTTTATATTCTATTCCACCACCCCCGTACCCAGTATATAGCGCGCATCCATATTCCCAAACCTTTTTTTACCACAATGGCGCGTGCAAGCTCCACAAAATCGGCCATCCGCTCCACCGAATTACCAAAACCCCTCCAGAATCGGTTTTCAACCTAGGCCCGAGTATAAGAAAGAGAGGCGGTCAAAAATCAATTCACTCCTCTTGGGGAGCCATATGCTAGCTTGTTTGATAGGTTGAGAAAGTTGAAGGTCTTAAGCCCAATTCAAGGAAGGCTTTCAAATCCACCGCCGAGGAATCTCGATTGTTCTTTAAGGTGTGCGTACTGTTCTGACATGCCAGGCCATGATATCGAGAAATGTTGGCATTTAAAGAGAGTTGTCCAAGATTTAATTGACACAAATCAGATGTTGGTCCAGGCCCAGGAGGGTCCAAACATTAACCAGAATCCGCTGCCAACCCATGTTGAAACAATATGTTAGAATTGATATATGATGGGAAAAAGTCTTTAAGGTGTTATAAGCTTATTGTCAAGATACAGACCATTGAGGAGAAATCGGTGAATGTAGCAGAGTCTTTGTAAGAAATGTCATTAAGCCAGGAAGGAATGAGAGAAGATAAAGCCCAAGAAAGTACAAAGAAACCCCTGATCACAGTACAAGGTGCCAAAATGTACGTTGATTTAAATTAGGATAAACCTAAGTTGACAGTGGTAGGAGCTCTGAGTCATCCCATCTTGACGGTGAAAGGAGCACTGGCAGCACCTATTATCCTCAAACCGGTGATCCAACCTCTGATAGTTGATACAAAAAGGGTTCCCTGGAATTATGGGCGGACTGTGATGACCTATCACGGGAAGGAAGTAGTGGAAGATATAGATGAGGTAGGGGTTGTGACTCGATCAGGAAGATGCTTCGTGCCTGAAAGCTTAAGAAAGTATAAGCCAATGGTGAGTGGACCGTCATCTATCAAAAAGCCTATCACCGAACAAGAAGCTGAAGAATTTTTTAAAAAGATTAAATTGCCAGAGTATTCAATAATAGACCAGTTGGAGAAAACCCCTGCTCAAATTTTCCTGTTATCTTTGTTGTTGCACTCCAAGGAGCATCGTGATATTTTACTGAAGGTATTAAATGAAGCATATGTTCCTAGGGAGATTACAGTAAACCATCTTGAGAAAATGGTTGGAAAAATCTTTGAGGTGAATAGGATCAGCTTTTCTGATGATGAATTGCCTGTTGACGGTATAGGGCATAATCGGGGCCTTTACATTACAGTGAAGTGCGAAGAGTTCTACATCACTCATGTCATGATTGACGGAGGTTCAGATGCAAATATCTACCTTAGTTCTACTTTGCACAAGTTGAATATTGGTGCTGAGAGGATCAGGCCTAACAATGTATGTGTCAGGGCTTTCGATGGTGCAAAATCAAACTCCATTGGCGAAATAGAACTAATGTTGACCATAGGGCCTGTTGAGTTCTCCATAGAGTTTCAAGTATTGAATATAGACTCCTCTTACAATCTGTTGTTGGGAAGGCCGTGGATCCACAAGGCCAAGGCGGTTGCATCTACACTGCACCAAATGATTAAGTTTGAGCATGACAGGCAAGAAGTGGTTATTCACGGTGAAGGAGATTTGTCAGCCGGCGAAGATTCTCCCGTGTCTCTTATTGAAGCAAATAATGTAGAGGAGACATTCGTCTATCAAATTTTTGATACAGTGCCAGTGAATCGTATCCTTGAATGGCAGGTTATAACGGGACCGCAATTGTCTTCCGCTTCTGTCATGATGGTGAGTGAACTTTGAAAATACGGATTTGAGCCAGGAAAGGGTTTGGGAGCGTCTCTTCACGGTATAGTTCATCCCATATGTCCGAGTGAGAACGTAGGCACATTTGGTCTGGGATTTGAGCCTACGGCTAAAGATCTGAAAAAAGGCAAAGGAAGGAAAAATGAAACATGGTCACTCCCTCGCCCAATGCCACTACTCAGTGATCATTTGTTAAGAGCGGTGTCACGAAGCATGTGGAATTTGAAGTTGAATTGGTTGATGACTGCCAGAACCTTTTTATTGAAGTTGATACGGTCGAAGCAGGAGAAGGTACCAGTATGGCAGACGTGCAATTCATAGGTCCAGCTGTCCGGCTCAATAATGGGGAAGTCACTCCTCTCCCCGTCAGGAGTGAGTTTTGGTAGTTTATTTTGTTTTTCTTTCTGTTTATCCGAGTTATTTTAGGGTTGTAATTCGGATTTTAGTTTTTTTATGTTATGTTGGCATCTATGTTTAAACCCTTCTATCTTTATATTTAATGAAATGCAATGTCCTTTTTGATTCGTGTCTAATATATATTTTTTTTAATATATTTTTTTTATAAACAATATTCTTTATGTTGATTCTAATGACATGACATGCATGCAGAATTTTCAGCCTGATCTTAAAATCCAAACTAATCAAGATGTAATGAAGAAGGATGGGAAATATGATGAAGAAGAATCACAAGAAGAAATAAGCAAAGAGTTGGAACAGTTCGAAGACAAACCAAATCCTAATTTGAATGAGACTGATCCAATAAATCTAGGGGATCAATAAGATGTTAGGGAAACTAAAATTAGTGTACATGCTTTTCCACAGCTAAAAGATGGATTGATTCAAGAATTAATTGATTATGAGGATGTTTTTGCATGATCTTATGATGATATGCCTGGTTTAAGCACTGAATTAGTGGCTCACAAATTGCCAACTGATCCCGCGATCCCTCCTGTCAAACAGAAGTTGAGGAAGTTTAAAACTAATGTAAGTATTAAAATCAAAGAGGAAATCATGAAACAACTTGAAGCCAAAGTAATTCGAGTGGCTCATTATCTCGTGTGGTTATCCAATGTTGTTCTCGTACCAAAGAAAGATGGCAAAATTCGAGTGTGTGTTGATTACCGTGAATTGAACAGAGCAAGTCCGAAAGATGATTTTCCACTGCCCAACATCCATATTTTGTTAGACAACTGTGCTAAACACGAGGTTGCCTCTTTTGTGGATTGTTATGCCGGATATCACCAGATCATTATGGATGATGAAGACGTGGAGAAGAAGTCTTTTATCACACCATAGGGGACCTATTGTTATCGAGTGATGTCGTTCGGTTTGAAGAATACTGGAGCAATATACATGAGAGCCATGACCATTATGTTTCATGATATGATGCATAAGGAGATTGAGGTATATGTGGATGATGTGATTATTAAGTCAAAAAGTCAGGCCGGCCATGTTAAAGATTTAAGAAAGTTCTTTGAAAGGCTTCGCAGGTATAATCTCAAACTCAACCCGGCAAAATGTGTATTTGGAGTTTCGTCTAGAAAGCTGTTGGGGTTTGTGGTCAGCCGTCGGGGGATTGAATTGGATCCCTCGAAAATCAAAGCCATTCAGCATTTTCCCCCGCCCAAGAATAGGACGGAGGTGATGAGTTTGCTTGGTAGAATGAACTACATTAGCAGGTTTATTGCTCAACTCACAACCACTTGTGAGCCCATATTCAAGTTGCTGAAAAATAGTGTTGCGGTAAAATGGACTGAAGAATGTCAGGAAGAGTTCGACCGAATTAAAAGATATTTGTCAAATTCGTCCTTGCTGGTACCCCCGGAGCATGGTAGGCCTTTGATCTTATATTTATCAGTCATGGACAATTCTTTCGGTTGTGTCCTGGGTCAACATGATGTCACAGGAAAAAAAGGAGCAGGCTATTTATTATCTTAGCAAGAAGTTCACCGCATATGAGGCCAGGTAGCATAGAAGTTGAAGCATTATCTCTCATCCTATACTACTTATCTCATCTCCTGCATGGATCCTTTAAAGTAAATCTTTCAGAAGCCTATGCCGACAGGTCGATTGGCAAAGTGGAAAATATTGCTTACCGAGTTCGACATTGTATATGTGACTCGAACCGCCATGAAATCCAAAGCCTTGGCAGATCATCTTGCTGTGAATCCCATCGATGAAGAGTACGAGCCATTAAAGACATATTTTCCTAACGAAAAAGTGTTGTGTGTCGATGAAGTCGTTATAGATGCTGATCCAAGTTGGGAGTTATTCTTCGATGGATCTGTCAATATGAAAGGAATCGGAATAGGTGCGGTTCTTATCTCTGAATCAGGACAACATTTCCCGGTAACAGCACAACTTCGATTTTACTGTACTATCAACATGGCAGAGTATGAAGCTTGCATTCTTGGTTTAAGGTTAGCTGTTGATATGGGAGTCCAGGAATTATTGGTGTTGGGGGATTCATATTTGATCGCCCATCAAATTCAAGGAGATTGGGAGACGCGATATTTGAAGCTCATCCCGTATCGACAATGCTTGCAGGGGCTATGTCAACGGTTTGTGTTAGTAAAATTAAGGCATATTCCAAGGATTCATAATGAAATTGTTGATGCTTTAGCCACTCTGTCTTCAATGCTACAATATCCTGATAAAGCCTACATCGATCCAGTGCATATACAGTATCGTGATCAGCATGCTTACTGTAATGCGGTTGAAGAAGAGCTCAATGGAGAACCCCTGTTCTTGGATCTCAAGCGATACATTCAGTCAGGATAATACCCAACATATGCCACCAACGATCAAAAAGGGACTATTAGGCGTTTGGCTAGTGGATTTTTCTTAAGTGGGGGAATCTTATATAAGAGAACCCCAGATCTGGGACTTTTGAGGTGTGTAGATGCAAGAGAAGCCTCGACAATCATGGTTGAAATACACTCTGGAGTATGCGGGTCGCATATGAATGGTCATTCCTTGTCAAAGAAGATTCTTCGAGCAGGTTATTATTGGCTTACTATGGAGACGGATTCTATTAAATTTGTTCGAAAGTGTCATCAATGTCAGGTACACGGTGATCTGATACGTTATCCTCCTGTTGAGTTGCATGCAATGGCCGCTCCATGGCCGTTTGTGGGTTGGGGAATAGATGTGATTGGATCGATTGAGCCGAAGGCATCAAATGGACATAGATTCATTTTGGTAGCCATTGATTACTTCACAAAGTGGGTAGAAGCAGTAACTTTCAAGTCAGTGACAAAGAAGGTTGTGGTAGATTTTGTTCATGCTAACATCATTTGTAGGTTTGGAATTCCTAAGATAATCATTACAGACAATGCTGCCAATCTCAATAGTCATTTGATGCAAGAAGTGTGTCAATAGTTTAAGATCACACATCGAAGTTCTACTCCATATCACCCAAAGGCCAATGGTGCTGTAGAAGCCGCAAATAAGAATATAAAAAAAATACTGCGAAAAATGGTACAAGGGTCTAGACAGTGGCATGAAAACTTTCCGTTTGCATTGCTAGGTTATCGCACCACTGTTCACACTTCAACAGGGTCAACTCCATATTTATTGGTGTATGGGATAGAAGCAGTCATCCCTGTAGAAGTTGAAACTCCCTCTCTTCGAGTCATTGTAGAAGCAGAGATTGATGATGATGAATGGGTCAAAACTCGACTGGAACATTTGAGTTTGATTGAGGAAAAAAGGCTAACGTCTGTGTGTCATGGCCAGTTGTATCAGAGGAGGATGGCTCGAGGGTATAACAAAAAGGTCTGTCCCAGGAATTTTGAAGTTGGTCAGTTGGTATTGAGACGTATCCTTCCTCACCAGGTTGAAGAGAAAGGCAAGTTCTCCCTGAACTGGAAAGGTCCCTTCGTTGTGTTGAAAGTGTTGCCCAATGGAGCCTTATATTTGACAGATATTGAAGGCAAAATGGCAGAAATGGCTATCAATGCTGATGCGGTCAAAAGATATTATGTATGATATGTTGTCCTTTGTTGATTTTACAGCATGTTTAGTACTTACATTTTTTAAGATTGATATGATGAAGGCATTTTATTCTTCTATCCAAACATTGTGTCATCCTTTGTTACCCGTTTGAGCGTCGTTTCATTTTTCTTTCATATCCCTCTTTTGGAATCAAAATAGAGTCAAAGATAAATGTCAAGAAAATAAGAATAAAATAAATAGTTCGGAAATAAAAGAAAAAAAATCAAATCAAAACAAAGAACAAGATGATGGAACTACGTGCGACCTGATTCTCCTCTCTCAGGAGTGAGATACGTAGGCTTCCCTATTTCGGTCTCGGTCCAACCAAATAAAGATTTTAGAGTCACCTAGTCAACAAAAATTGGGGCATGAGTTAATGTGTTGTTTGAGTCGATTCCAAAAGTTGTAAGTCCCACCCCCACTTCAAGCATCGTTTGAACCTCTTGCCATCCTTTTCTAACCTAATCTGAAAGACAAGTTACAACCAAAGAAAGTCCTTCAGATCAATTTTTGATAATGTTAAGGCTAAGCATGCAATGGATATGATGATACATTGTGAGGTACCACTTGTTTCCCTCAGCATAAGAAATCAGGAAAGAAATACAAAAATGAGAGAGTCTTATTGGTGAAAACCCCCGTGGGCATCATAAGGCAATGGTGAGTTGAGAGAAATGAAAATGAGAGATTCTTATTGGTGAAAACCCTCGAAGGCACCATAAGGAGATAGTGAGTGGAGAGAAATAAAAATGAGAGAGTCTTATTGGTGAAAACCCTCACGGGCACCGTAAGGCGATGGCGAGTTCAAGAGAAAAGTGAAAAGTGAAAAGAAAGAGATTTGTTGGTGAAAGTCTTCTAATATGTCGCCAATTGAATGTGATGTATGAGTCCAATGGATTTGAAGAAGCGGCTCAGCAGCAAAGGCACGAACTCAACAACAAATTGGGAGTTTGGATAGGAAGATCAGGCAGCTTAATCCAAAATGCATGTCATACTCAATGGGTTTGTTTGTCGTATTCAGATAAGTTTTCTTTTTGAATATGGTACATTGCCCTTTTCTTTCATTTACATATTCGTGCTTTTTGTTTTTTTATGTCATTTATCAAAATAAAAGTCACCATCATTACTTTACATTTTAAGTCAAGTCTGTGTCAAAACAAGCGAGAAAGGATTTCAAAATTTACTAGTAGTCTTTCCAATTATATGAGGAAAAGCCAAGGACCAGCACATGAAAGAAATACGATCGTAATTTAACATGAAGCAAAAGAAGTCTATCAACCGACAAGCTGTTGGATTCGTGGAAGCATTCGGATTTGGGAAAAGAGTGCACCTCAGAGGCATGGTAAAATGGAAACCCATTGTTCGAGTCAAAACTTATTTCCCTCAATCTGGATCCGGGTCGATGATGCGGCAAGACAGGGAAAGTGTCAGAAATTTGTAAGAAAGATGAAAGGAACGAGTGCTGGGGCAGATACCTGAGAAGCCAAGAGCTGCAAGCCACCACTAAGTTTTTATCTGACAAATTTTCTTTGTTGAAATAGGGGAAAATTCGCTTCACTTAATTCAGCTACCATTGAAAATGCACATCTGTGGGATTTTACTTTCTGTTCAGGACCCTCCTGAAAAATAGGATTTTACGTTCTGTTCAGGACCCTCCTGAAAAATGGGATTTTATTTTCTGCTCAGGACCCTCCTGAAAAATAGGATTCTACTTTTTGTTCAGGACCCTCCTGAAAAATGGGATTTTACTTTATGTTCAGGACCCTCCTGAAAAATGGGATTTTACTTTATATTCAGGACCCTCCTGAAAAATGGAATTTCACTTTATGATCAGGACCCTCCTGAAAAATGGGAATTTACCTTCTATTCAGGACCCTCCTAAAAAATGGGATTTTACTTTATGTTCAGGACCCTCCTGAAAAATGGGATTTTACTTTATGTTTAGGACCCTCCTAAAATAGGATTTTACAGTCTGTTCAGGACCCTCCTGGAAAATGGGACAACGCTTTCAAAAATGAAATACTACTTTACTATAATTTTTGCTTGGGATAATTTTTGTTCTAGTTTTAATTTTGGGCTTCAGGAGCCCGCATGAAGAATGGGGTGATGAAATAGCAAGTCAGGAGCCCGCCTGGAGAATAAGTTGAAGAAATGAAAAGTCAAGCAACAAACCGAAGCAATTGAAAGCCAAGCCACAAGTTGAAAGAAATTGCAAGTCAGGAGCCCGCCTGAAGAATAAGGTGATAAAAGTCGAGTCAAGAGCCAACAGAAGTAGTATAGATAGGATTTTGTAATTTCATTTATGTTTTAACTTGTAATTTTCATTTTTGATGTAATGACAGAGCCGCGGACCGGAACCTCGGTGGAACCTCACTCGACTCTCCAACTCGGTATAGTCCACTTCTCTTCCAACCCTTTGAGATACTTGTGATTTCCTCATGACTTGGGTAGATAGGGTGTCCGACAGGAGTCGATTGTCCTTCTTTCTTTTACTCCTCTCTTTGAATAATGATCGGGACAAAATTCGGTCTAGTTGTTTACTTCTTTTCCTGAAAACACAGCGTATTTACATTCAAAGGGGGCATGATGTAGACACGTAATTTTGCCCCTCCGAAAGATTAATTTACCCAATTTTACCTTATCCTACCATGTACCCTCATCCATGTTATTATACCGTCACAAAATACAAAAAATAACAAACCTTGTCTTGTCCTAATATTCTAACAACCCACCCAACTAAAAATTGACAACACATCCTAAACCCTACCCCTCCTACCCCTACCCCACGTAACCACCCCTCCCCCACATTTCTTTGACACAAAGAAAAGAGCATATACACTCCATCTTTTCCATTTGGAGGGGGACCAGATGCAAAGGACGAAGAAAAAAAAAGGACACTCACCTCACAAAAAGAGAGGCACCATTCTTCTTCTCCACGATATTCACGATACACACGCACACACTCACCTCTTTCAGATCCACACGAATCTCGCGCGCACATATTCAGGTCGCTGGAAAACACTCTCTCCCACCGGGAAACACGTACACACAGATATCAGTGAGGAAGGGGTCGAGAAAAATGGAAGGAGCTTGAGATTTTCAGCCAGAAATAGTGAAACCGGGAGAAGTTCGATCTTATCGAGCTTTTTCCGGCGAAACTTTCACCGGAATCGGTATCAAGCTCGCCGTAATCGGCCTCAAGCTCGCCGATTGGTTTTCCTTCTCGTTGTTTGATCGATACCATCTCAAAATCGCCAAAAACCTTCTTATTTTCCTTTGATATTTGGACGAAATCTGGTCGGCGTCCACTGTTTTGGTCGTCTTTGTCGTTGTCCGTTCATCGGAGCTTGGTTTTAATTAGTTTCAGTTCTCTGTTGGATTCCGGGGATTTTGGGACTCGTTGGATTTCGTACTGTTTTCTTGAAATTTGGATACTGTTTGGGTCTTAATCGGAATGTTGTGATCGATTTTGGATCGTTGTTCCGCTATTCGGGTCGGATTCATCGCTGTCGAGGTTCTATTCGAAATTTCAAGTTTGAGTTTTCTTTATTATCGACGAAAGTAAAATCTATTAAGGCAGTTTTGGGTTACTATTTATCGATACTGAGTTGGGGTTTCATCGTTGTTGAGGTTTTCTATTTGAGCTTTCAGATTCGGATTTCTTTCGACTCTTATTGTCATCAAAAATTCGATATCGGAAGGTCCATTCCTTAACTTTATCTTTTCATTATTTCGAATGTGGTTTTGTTGTGATTTTGCCATTTCGGTTTGGATATTTTAGTCGTATTAATTGTTGTTGCAAGTATGAATTACTCATGTGCATGAAATGTTGAATCTCTGTTGGACGTATATGTTTGATGTTGGATTCGAATGTTGAAAAGGGATTTGATGATCGAATTGGTTTAGTCATGTGGTTGAAAAAGGATTTTGGGGTGGGAATAAGAAGTTGTTAAAAGTTGAATGTAGTTAAATTTTGGACTATTGTCATTTTATTTAATTCGGATTAAGCATGAATTTGATAGAATCATTTTTAAATCAAAAGCTTGATAGGCAACATAGGTCGGGTAGGCGAATTTAGGGATTGTGGATTGATGGAATATTTGATTTGTGTGATTGAATGGTTTTTGGCTATATGTGCTTTGGGATCACTTGTATCATTTGGCCGGGGAATGCCCCGAAGTACTTGTATTATTTTTATCCGGGGAATGCCCCGAAGTATTTTGTACCCGGAGGACGTTCGTGACGAAGGCGCGAGGCAGCGGGTTGGAGTTTAGTTTAGGACTAGCTTAGAATAGAATAGGTTTTACCTTTCCGTATGTTTTTATTTTTGGACTGTATAATTGGACTGAACATTATTATTTTGGTTTTGGATTGTGGTTTGACGTGTTTGTTGCTTGTTTATGTGTTTTATGTGGTTTATACATTCTTAGTGTCAAAGTTAGCTGATACGTTCCACCAAGAGACCGTGGTCGAACACGAGATCGAGGGGTGCCTAACACCTTCCCCTCGGTCAACAGAATTCCTTAGCCGGAATCTCTGTTTGCAAGCAAGTCTTAAAGAGTCAAATTGTTTTGAAAAGGATTTTTCAAAGGTGACTTGGCACACCGGATTATGCCAAGTGGCGACTCTGAATAAAAAATATAAATAATCCTTTTTTTTTTAAACAAATTTTTATTTTTCGTCACTTTGATAATGAAAACCCTTTCGAACCATAAAATCAATTCTTTTGGAGGTTGTAAAAGGGGTGTGACAGTCGTCAGACGACAAGTTGACACCATTTTCAGGTAACTAGCTTGGCAAGCTTTCAAAGACGTGATCAACTTTGTAAACAAAATGTTCAATTCTTTTTGAATCGTAAACATGCATTCATATATTAACAAACCACAAATAATTTGATTTCAGAGGCTATTAACCTTTGTTTCTTTTAATTATGTATTTTTCAATTTATAAGAAAGTTGCTTCTTTAATCGCAGTATGTCAAAATGAACAATTGCTTTTAGTAGGTTTGGGAGAAATACAACCTTTCCCTACTGCAATATTTTTACTCCAATCCGCACGAGGAAAAGACAAACTTATTCACATAATCGGTGCTTGTAATACCAAACCATGTTAATTTTATGGTTAACTAATAATTGAAGTGATTGTACATATCAACTAATAAGTAATAATCGTGGGTGAACGAATAAAACTTATATAAAAGAAAAATGTCATGTATCTTTGCTCATTCGATGAACACCGAATGTCAGAACCTTCAGGGATAGCTCGAATATTACATTTGAAAATTCAGAAATGTTATAGTAATAATTTGATATTTTATTTTTTATTATTACTCTTCAATGTGTGCTCAAATTAATAAAGTGATAAAATAAAATACCATACGTACTAATGATGTAATGTTTTCTTTTTAATACTTTTGTAGAACGTCATAATTCAAATTAAGAAAAACATATATTGTCTAATTATGAATTATGGTCATTAAGGATTCGATTAGCGCTAACGACACAAAGAATAGAGGCGAAAGCTGGTTCCATTCAAATCTTTTACAAAAAAAGAAAAAACATAAATTTATAGGCTCTCCAAGTAATTTAAATTTATTTTCCTAAAAAGGTGAAACAAAATATTGAAATTTCTAATATAAAAGCTCTTGGTGTTGAGATAAAAAATCACAACTACTACTTCTTGGTTTCACAAATATTGAGTAGTTTTAATTTAGCCATGGCAAGACTGAGCAAGGGTCGAAAAAAGGTCGAAATAGTGAAAATGAAAAATGAGAGTAACATGCAAGTTACTTTCTCTAAGTGTCGTGCTGGCCTGTTCAAAAAGGCTAGTGAACTTTGTACGCTATGTGGGGCTGAAATTGCCATTGTGGTATTTTCTCAAGGCAAGGACAACAAAGTTTACTCCTTTGGCCACCCTTCAGTGGAGTCGTTGGTGGATAGGTTCCTGGGGAGGGACCTCCCTCCACCAAATGATGATGATCGCCATGACCACCTAATCATGGCTCATCGAAACACTGGTCAACGTGGGCTCAATAAGGAGGTCATGGACTTACAGGAGTCTCTCCGGGAGGAGAGAGCTGTAGGGGAATCCCTACTTGAATCTGGGAGGAGAGCCTATGATCGTTTGTGCGAATCTCCGATTATTGAAGGACTTAGCCTCTCCCAACTTGAACAATTGAAGGAGGCATTGGAAGCTCAAAAGTGAAAAGTTGAATTCGAGGCAGAACTTCAACAAATGGGGAGTGATGCTCCACTCCCATTTCTCACCCTTGGAAGTGCCTTGTCTCCTACTAGTGGTGATGGGGCAAGTTCTTCACGTGGACCCAATGTTGGTGCACCCTTTCCTAATTAGGGCTGATGGATCTACTTCTTCTGCAGTTACCTACTAGATCAAATGTCGTTCCTAAGTCGCGCATTGTGGAAGGCACATGAGTAATAAGCGCGCATCTAGGTTTATCGTGTCATTTGAGTTATCCCCAGTGTGTCATGTCTTATAATTTGAGTCAGTCCTATCATCTGTCTTATGGTTCATTCGAACCCTACAAGTTTAGTTATTGTGTCATGTTGTTAGTCCATTGTCATGTTGATTTTATCATTTGAATGGTGTTAGTGTGTGTCGTTCGAGTCATGTTATCAGTCCATAGTCGTGTTGTTTTTGTCATTTAAATGGTGTCAGTGTGTCGTTTGAGTCATCTTATGATGTTCTATCATCAGTTATGGTTCATTCGAACCCATTAATATTAGTTATATATATATGTTATGTTATTAGTTTATTGTTATATTGATTTTATACTTGAATGGTGTTTGTCTCTTCTTTAACAGCATATATCTAGATACTACACATCTTCAAAAGACAATCGATAGATGCCCGTTTGTATATTATCATATGTCGTGCTAGGTATACGGTGGCTACTACTGGCTACCATTACAACTAAAGAGATATTTAGCGTAAATAAATATTTCCACAAAAGTATTTAACGGCATTTAAGTTAAGGTCATTGCAAGGCGTTAACGTCTTTAGTGACAGTTATATCAAGTGCAGGTAAATGCTCATATTATTAGCGCCAAAAATAATTACTTTCAACGACTTTTTATTTAGCTATAAATTGCTGGTAAAGCTATCGTTAAATAAGACCTATTTTAGTGGTCCTATTAAGGAAATATTATTAAGAGAATATATCTTAATACTAACCATGATAAAGAGCATTAGATTGTTGAATACATAAAAAAAATGATTTGACCATTGCAATAATATTCTACAGGAATCCCAAAAATCTATGGTAAAAATGGAAAGTAGTAGAGTACAGTCAGCACTATGATTAGTGTATGGCCTCGTTTGGTATAAGGGATTAGAGATAATTAATATTGGGTTTAATGGTAGGATCAATTTATCCCATATTTGATTGAGATAAAATGCATGAGATAACTTATTCCGTAATTGTAGTGTTATTAATCCCACCTTAGGGGTGGAATACCTAATCTTGCATAGTTAATTTCAAGGTAAATTACTTTCAACCAAACAACAATACATACGTAAGTCACATAATCTAATGAAAATATTTACAAAAATTTTCCACTATTAAACTGCACTTACGATACATACTTGGCATAATACTGGACAACGCATACAATAGAAAAAAGGCTTGACCAATATACACCGACAGTTTAAATGACTATCCTACTATTGTGCGTGAAACAATATGCATACCTGAATTTTATTGAGTCAATTCATGGTCTCTGTAATCGCGTAATTAGCGAGGGAGGTCACGGATTTAGATAAATTCAATTTAAAATACACAGATTGAAAATCCTACTTACTTTACAAAAGCAAAATAATGTACGTCAAGGTAAAGTTACTGGAAGAGGAACTAAAAGGATTGAAAATCCAAATCCTACCATACAAAATAAGAATAATTATACAAAGTCCTTGTAAGAAGAAAACAATTTAAAAAAAAAAAAAAGTGGTCAACTTTTTAAGTGTTAGTGGCTTTGTGCCCCGATTAATCATTTTAGGATAATCATTTTTTTTATGCGTTTATGTTCTGTGCATAGTTAGTGAATAAAATATTTTGCACTATCAGTTAACTTGATGTGTTATTGCAAGTTATCCAACTATTTACATAAAAATTAAATAACCTGCAATAGCAAGTCAAATTTAACTGATAGTGTAAAATATTTTGTAATCTGACAATGCACAAAATCTAAATTCTTTTTGTATTGTACCAAAAGCACATAATTATCTTTTGTAACATAAACATAATGATTTAATTTTGTTCAATTATCACAAAAAAACACTAAAATACTTTTTATAACAAATATCTAATTTGAGTCATCCGATGATGTTCATCATCTGTTATGATTCATTCGAACCCTATAAGTTTAGTTATGTGCCATGTTGTCAGTCCATTGTCATGTTGATTTTATCGTTTGCATGATGTTAGTGTGTGTTGTTTGAGTCGTTATTTAATATTTTATCATCGGTTATGATTCATTTGAACCCAGTAATGTTAATTATATGTGTTATGTTATCTGTCCATTGTCATGTTGATGTTATCCTTAAATAGTGTTGCTCTCTTCTCTAACATTTAACATGTATTTGTTATCCTTGAAATCTTGAATGGTGTTGCTCTCTTCTTTAACATGTATCTAGATATTACAGATCTCAAAAGAAAATCGTTGTATGCTTCTTTGTATATTATCATATGTCGTGCTAGGTATATGGTGGCTACTGACTACCAACTACAACAAAAGAGATATTTTGCGGCAATAAATATTACAACAAAAATATTTAATGTCATTTAAGTTAAGGTCATTGCATTTAATGTTGTTAAAGTGTTTAGTGGCATTTATATTGAATGTTTCGTAAATGCTTATATTATTGGCGCTAAAAGTAATTACTTTCAACGACATTTATTTAGCGATAAATTACTGATAAAGCTACCATATTTTGCGGGTTTTCTTATTATTGATAAATCGGACCTATTTTAGTGGAAATTATTATAATGATTAAAGTTGACCACGAATTCACGTTACTTCATGTACTGAATAAGCCACATTGCGGAAGATAACATACCAAACTGTACCTATGTGCAAAGTTCTTTAGGCTGTTTTGGCCCTTACAGATGCTTAGCTCAAAGGTTTTGTTTGATCAATTCCTTTCGCCAATGTTAAGCATTTTATGCTTGAACGACTTATTTAAACTCCACATGAACTAGATGCTTGATGTTCAAGACCAGAACAAAGTATATTTGGTTCCTTTTTTTTTCTGATTATTGCAGTGTAGAACTATCAATAGATAGATCGTCCTCAGAAGTTACTGCTCTGTAATTTGGAGTGTGCAATGTCCATGAGTAGGTTGAACATGTGATTTGCTTTTTTTTTTTTGGTGTGTGGATAAATCACAGGCTCCGTCGATGGTGGCATATTTTACTTAACAACTAATGGTTTTATTTGTCTGAATTTCAACTCTTACAGGAGCTAAGAATTTACAAATTATAAACTCAACAAACACTTATATCTAGGTTATTCTGTTATTCATAGTTTGTTTGTTATCTTTAATGAGCTCTTTTTTTCTTAAGCCGGGGGAACAACCTCTCTACCTCATGGCGGGAGCTTTAGTTTACCGGGCTGCCCTTTGAATAGTGTCCTGTTCCAAAAACCACCGAATAACACAGTCATTTGATAAACATAGTCAACTTAATTGATGTAGAAGGAGTATAAACTTGTGTACTGGAAATGCAGTATCAATTTCTAGTACAATCAATTTTTATTATTGTGACGCCTGGTGTATTTAATCTCTCATTCTAATGAACATTCCTTGAGTTGAACTTCACTGTATCCCTGTTCTAAGATCTGCATAATACAGAATGGGGTTGTTTTAGAGTGTATACAGAAGACGATTGGAAGACAGATAGATTTAGTAAACATAACTTTTCAGATATGATAATGTATAAACACAAGAAAAGCAGTATGGATTGTGTCACACCCCTTTTTCTAACCCCAAAAAGATTTGATTTAGGTTTCGAAAAGGTTTTTATTATTGAAGTGACAAAAGGTGAAAAGTTGTTTCGAAAAGGATTATTTGCATGAAAACTCAGAGTCGTCACTTGACATAATTGGGTGTGCCAAGTCACCTTTGAAAATCCTTTTTAAATGGTTTTGACTATAAAACTGATCCACGAACCGAGATTCTGGCTAAGGAATTCTGTTGACCGAGGGGAAGGTGTTAGGCACTCCTCGATCCCGTGGTTTGACCACGGTCGCTTAGTGAAGCGTATCGGCTTATTTGACACTACGAAGGTATAAACCACACAAAACATACAAACACAATCAATCAAACAAACAAAACAAAACAATCCAAAATTTAGTGTCCAATCCAATTATACAGTCCAAAAATAAGAAATGCGTAAAAATAAATCCTACCCTAAATTAATTCTAGACTAATGTTCTACCCGACGCCTCGGGCCTACATCGCGAACGTCCTCCGGGTACAAGATACCTCGGGGCATTCCCTGGTTAATAAATATATACAGATACTTCAGGTCATTTCCCGGCCGAATTATACAATTGATTCAAAAGTGATAAAATCAAACCATTCAATCAACCCACAATCTCTAGATTTGCTTACCCGACCTACGTCTTGACTATTAAGCTTGTGATTTAAAATGATGCTATCAAATTCATGCTTAATCCAAATTAAATGAAACGACAACGGTCCAAAATTTAACTACATTCAACTTTTTAACAATTTCTTATTCCCACCCCGAAATCCTTTTCCAACCAAAAATTAACACATGCTTTGACTATCAACTCAATTTTTAACTCGGAATCCAATATAAAGAACATAGACCCAACGACAATTAAAGCATGATAATCATACAAATTTTACGTGAATAACATCAAACATTCACCAACTCATCCAATTTCAAACATGCCCAATTCAACAAATTACGATAAAGAAGAGAGAATGAGTTAAAGAAATGGACCTTCCGATAATCGATTTCGGTTGGTAATAATATTAAAGAAGACCCGCACTTGGAATCTTGAATATAGAACCTCGATTGCGATGAATCCAACTCGAAATAGAGAAAAACTAATAGGACAACTTCAAAACCAGTGAGACAAACTTTGTTATACGAAACCCAACCAAGAACGACGACGCAATTTGATAATGACAACTCGAAATCCAATATCGACGACGAACCAAGAAATAGACGAACCCAAGACCCCCAACAAACCACCAGGGACCCAAAACCCAACGCAGATCGAGCCCTGGTGAGCTCCGGTGAGCTGCGAAAATGGAAAACTGACGGGATAAGGTTTGATTCCGGCGACCATGTTGTTTTTCCGTCTAAATCTAACCAGAACTCGAAGGAAATCGATAAGATCTAGGGAGTTTGGGACTGAACCGAGTAGACGACGACCAGTAAACTAATTTCGACAAAAACGTTCACCGGAAAACTCAAGCGAAACGGCCAGATCTCACCGGCTTCGCTGCTTCTCGCCGGATCTCCGTCAATCGCGTTGTTTCACTATTTCTCCTTGCTCAGTAAGTGTCTATGGGCATTTTCCAGTGATTTTGTGAGTGTGTGTGTGATTTTTGTCAATCTGTGTGTATGTGTATATTTTTTCCCCTCCTCAAACTTCTGTGCGGGGTATGTTTATATTGATGATGATGGAATGGAAAATTCTTTTTTTAAAAAAAAAAAATATTTTGTAGGCCCCTTTCAAGTTGTTATCCTGTGTATTTGGTTAAAACAAGTAACAAATGTGAGAGGGTTGCCTAGGGTGACGTGGGGTAGGGGTAAGAGGGGTAGGGGTTAGGATGTGTTGTCAATTTTTAGTTGGGTGAGTTGTTAGAATATTAGGATAAGACAAGGTTTGTTATTTTTTGTATTTTGTGAGGGTATAATAACATGGATGAGGGTACACGGTAGGATAAGGTAAAATTGGGTAAACTAATCTTTCGGAGGGACAAAATTACGTGTCTACATCATGCCCCCTTTGAATGTAAACACGCAGTGTTTTCAGGCAAAGAAGTAAGCAACAAAACCGAACTTTGTCCCGATCATTATTCAAAGAGAGGAGTAAAAGAAAGAAGGACAATCGACTCCTGTCGGACACCCTATCTACCCAAGTCATAAGGAAATCACAAGTATCTCAAAGGGTTGAAAGAGAAGTGGACTATACCAAGTTGGAGAGTCGAGTGAGGTTCCACCAAGGTTCCGGTCCGCGGCTCTGTCATTACATCAAAAAATAAAAATTACAAGTTAAAACATAAATGAAATTACAAAATCCTATCTATACAGCTTCTATTGGCTCTTGACTCGACTTTTATCACCCTATTCTTTAGGCGGGTTCCTGACTTGCAATTTCTTTCAACTTGTTGCTTGGCTTTCAATTGCTTCACTTTGTTGCTTGACTTTTCTTTTCTTCACCCAATTCTTCAGGTGGGCTCCTGAAACCCAAAATTAAAACTAGAATGAAAATTATCCCGAGGAAAAATTATAGTAAAGTAGTATTTCATTTTTGAAAGCGTTGTCCCATTTTCTAGGAGGATCCTGAATAGAAGGTAAAGTCCCATTTTTCAGGAGGGTCCTGAGCAAAAAGTAAAATACCATTTTTCAGGAGGGTCCTGAACAAAAAGTAAAATTCCATTTTTCAGGAGGGTCTTGAACAGAAGGTAAAGTTCCATTTTTCAGGAGGGTCCTGAACATAAAGTAAATTTCCATTTTTTCTGGAGGGTCCTGAACTAAAAGTAAAATCCCATTTTTCAGAAGGGTCCTGAACTGAAAGTAAATTCCCATTTTTTCAGGAGGGTCCTGAACAGAAAGTAAAATCCTATTTTTCAGGAGGGTCCTGAACATACAGTAAAATCCCATTTTTCAGGAGGGTCCTGAACATACAGTAAAATCCCATTTTTTAGGAGGGTCCTGAACATAAAGTAAAATCCCATTTTTTCAGGTGGGTCCTGAACAGAAAGTAAAATCCCATTTTTCAGGAGGGTCCTGAACATACAGTAAAATCCCATTTTTCAGGAGGGTCCTGAACATAAAGTAAAATCTCATTTTTCAGGAGGGTCCTGAACAGAAAGTAAAATCTCATTTTTCAGGAGGGTCCTGAACAGAAAGTAAAATCCCATTTTTCAGGAGGGTCCTGAACATAAGGTAAAATCCCATTTTCCAGGAGGGTCCTGAACAGAAGGTAAAATCCCATTTTCCAGGAGGGTCCTGAACATAAAGTAAAATACCATGGATGTGCATTTCGAATGGTAGCTGAATTAAGTGATGCAAATTTGCCCCTATTTCGACAAAGAAAATTTGTCAGATAAAAACTTAGTGGTGGCTTGCAGCTCTTGGCTTCTCAGGTATCTGCCCCTGCACTCGTTCCTTTCATCTTTGTTCCAAATCGCTGACACTTGTCCTGTCTTGCTGCATCATTGACCCGGATCCAGATTGAGGAAAATGAGTTCTGACTCGAATAATGGGTTTCCATTTTACCATGCCTCTGAGGTGCACCCTTTTCCCAAATCTGAATGCTTCCACGAATCCAACAACCTGTCGGTTGATAGACTTCCTTTGTTTCGTGTTGAATTACGATCATATTTCTTTCATGTGCTGTTCCTTGGCTTTTCCACATATAATTGGAAAGACTGGTAGTAAATTTTGAAATCCTTTCTCGCTTGTTTTGACACAGACTTGACTTAAAATGTGAAGAAATGATGGTGACATTTATTTTGACAAATGACAATAAAAAGACAAAAAGCATGAATATGTAAATGAAAGAAAAGGGCAATGTCCCATATTCAAAAAGAAAACTTATCTGAATACGACAACCAACTCCAATGAGTATGACATGCATTTTGGATTAAGCTGGCTGATCTTCATATCCAAACTCCCCATTTGTTGTTGAGTTCGTGCCTTTGCCACTGAGCCGCTTCTTCAAATCCATTGGACTCATACATCATATTCAATTGGGGACATTTTAAAAGACTTTCGCCAACAAATCTCTTTCTTTTCTCTTGAACTCACCATCGCCTTACGGTGCCCGTGAGGGTTTTCACCAATAAGACTCTCTCATTTTTATTTCTCTCCACTCACCATCGCCTTATGGTGCCTGCGAGGGTTTTCACCAATAAGACTCTCTCATTTTCATTTCTCTCAACTCACTATCGCCTTATGATGCCCATGGGGGTTTTCACCAATAAGACTCTCTCATTTTGTATTTCTTTCCTGATTTCTTATGCTGAGGGAGACACGTGGTACCTCACAATGTATCATCATATCCATTGCATGCTTAGCCTTAACATTATCAAAAATTGATCTGAAGGACTTTCTTTGGTTGTAACTTGGCTTTTGGATAAGGTTAGAAAAGGATGGCAAGAGGTTCGAACGACACTTGAAGTGGGGGTGGGACTTACAACTTTTGGAATCGACTCAAACAACACATTAACTCATGCCCCAGTTATGTTGACTGGGTGAATCTTAAATCTTTTTTTGGTTGGACCGAGCCCGAAATAGAGCATCCTACGTATCTCACTCCCGAGAGAGGAGAATCAGGTCGCACGTAGTTCCAAAAGCTTTTTTTTTCGAACTCTTTCTTTCTATTCTTATTTTCTTGACATTTATCTTTGACTCTATTTTGATTCCAAAAGAGGGATATGAAAGAAAGAATAAAACGAAGCTCAAACGGGTAAACAAAGGATGACACAATGTTTGGATAGAAGAATAAAATGCCTTCATCATATCAATCTTTAAAAAAATGCAAGTACTAAACATGCAATAAAATCAACAAAGGATAAAATATCATAAATAATATCTTTTGACCGCATCTGCATTGATAACCATTTCTGCCATTTTGCCTTCAATATCTGTCAAATATAAGGCTCCATTGGGCAACACTTTCTTCACAACGAAGGGACCTTGCCAGTTAGGGGAGAACTTGCCTTTCGCTTCAACCTGGTGAGGAAGGATACATTTCAATACCAACTGGCCAACTTCAAAATTCCTGGGACGGACCTTTTTGTTATACGGTCGAGCCATCCTTCTCTGATACAACTGGCCATGACACATAGACGTTAGCCTTTCTTCCTCAATCAAACTCAAATGCTCCTGTTGGGTTTTTACCCATTCATCATCATCAATCTCTGCTTCTACAATGACTCAAAGAGAGGAAATATCAACTTCTGAAGGGATGACTATTTCTGTCCCATACACTAATAAATATGGAGTTTCCCCTGTTGAAGTACGAACAGTGGTGCGATAACCTAGCAATACAAACGATAACTTTTCATGCCACTGTCTAGACCCTTGTACCATTTTTTGTAGTATCTTTTTTATATTCTTATTGGCGGCTTCTACAGCACCATTGGCCTTTGGGTGATATGGAGTAGAATTTCGATGTGCGATCTTAAACTGTTGACACACTTCTTGCATCAAATGACTATTGAGATTGGCAGCATTGTCTGTAATGATCATCTTAGGAATTCCAAACCTACAAATGATGTTGTCATGAACAAAATCTACCACAGACTTCTTTGTCACTGACTTGAAAATTACTGCTTCCACCCACTTTGTGAAGTAATCAATGGCTACCAAAATGAATCTATGTCCATTTGATGCCTTCGGCTCAATCGGTCCAATCACATCCATTCCCCAAGCCACAAACGGCCATGGAGCGGTCATTGTATGCAAAACAGCCGAAGGAGAATGTATCATATCACTGTGTACCTGACATTGATAACACTTTCGAACAAATCGAATAGAATTCCTCTCCATAGTAAGCCAGTAATAACCTTCTCGAAGAATCTTCTATGACAAGACATGATCGTTCATATGCGACCAGCATACTCCAGAGTGTATTTCAACCATGATTGTCGAGGCTTCTCTTGCATCTACACAACTCAAAAGTCCCAGATTTGGGGTTCTCTTATACAAGATCCCCCCGCTTAAGAAAAATCCACTAGCCAAACGCCTAATAATCCTCTTTTAATCGTTGGTAGCATATGTTTGGTATTCTCCTGACTGAACGTATCACTTGATATCCAATAACCAAGGTTCTCCATCGAGCTCTTCTTTAACCGCATTACAGTAAGCATGCTGATCACGACTTTGTATATGCACTGGATCGATGTAGGCTTTATCAGGATGTTGGAGCTTTGAAGATAGAGTGGCTAAAGCATCAGTAATTTCATTATGAATCCTTGGAATATGCCTAAATTTTACTAACACAAACCGTTGACATAGCTCCTGCAAGCATTGTCGATACGAGATGAGCTTCAAATCTTGCGTCTCCCAATCGCCTTGAATTTGATGGACGAGCAAATCCGAATCCCCCAACACCAATAATTCCTGGACTCCCATATCAACAGCTAACCTCAAACCGAGAATGCAGGCTTCATACTCTGCCATATTGTTAGTACAGTAAAATCGATGTTGTACTGTTACCGGGAAATGTTATCCTGATTCAGAGATAAGAACCGCACCTATTTCGACTCCTTACATATTGACAGCTCCATCGAAGAACAACTTCCAACCTCAATCAGTATCTATAACGACTTCATCGACACACGACACTTCTTCGTCAGGAAAATATGTCTTTAATGGCTCGTACTCTTTATCGATGGGATTCTCAGCAAGATGATCTGCCAAGGCTTGGGCTTTCAAGGCAGTTAGAGTCACATATACAATGTCGAACTCAGTAAGCAATATTTGCCACTTTGCCAATCGACCTGTCGGCATAGGCTTCTGAAAGATATACTTCAAAGGATCCATGAGGGAGATGAGATAAGTAGTATATGATGAGAGATAATGCTTCAACTTCTGTGCTACCCAAGTTAGGGCACAACACGTCCTTTCAAGAAGAGTTTACCTGGCCTCATATGCGGTGAACTTCTTGCTAAGATAATAAATAGCCTGCTCCTTTTTGCCTGTGACATCATGTTGACCCAGGACACAACCGAAAGAATTTTCCATGCCTGATAAATATAATATCAAAGGCCTACCAGGCTCCGGGGGTACCAGCACGGGCGGATTTGACAAATATCTTTTGATTCTGTCAAACGCTTCCTGACATTCTTCAGTTTATTTTACCGCAGCACTCTTTTTCAGCAACTTGAATATAGGCTCACAAGTGGTTGTGAGTTGAGCAATAAACCTGCTAATGTAGTTCAGTCTACCAAGCAAACTTATCACCTCCGGCCTATTCTTGGGCGGGGGCAAATCCTGAATGGCTTTTATTTTCGAGGGATCCAATTCAATCCCCCTACGGTTGACCACAAACCCCAACAGCTTTCCGGACAGAACTCCAAATACACATTTTGCCGGGTTGAGCTTGATATTATACCTGCGAAGCCTTTCAAAGAACTTTCTTAAATCTTTAACATGGTCGGCCCAACTTTTTGACTTAATAATCACATCATCCACGTATACCTCAATCTCCTTATGCATCATATCATGAAACATAGTGGTCATGGCTCTCATGTATGTTGCTCCAGCATTCATCAAACCGAACGGCATCACTCGATAACAATAGGTCCCCCATGGTGTGATAAAAGACGTCTTCTACGCGTCTTCATCATCCATAATGATCTGGTGATATCCGGCATAGCAATCCACAAAAGAGGAAACCTCATGTTTAGCATAGTTGTCTAACAAAATATGGATGTTGGGCAGTGGAAAATCATCTTTCGAACTTGCTCTGTTCAAATCATGGTAATCAACACACACTCAAATTTTGCCATCTTTCTTTGGTACGGGAACAACATTGGATAACCACAAGGGATAACGAGCCACTCGAATTACTTTGGCTTAAAGTTGTTTCATGATTTCCTCTTTGATTTTAATACTTACATCAGTTTTAATCTTCCTCAACTTCTGTTTGACAGGAGGGAACGCGGGATCGGTTGGCAATTTGTGAGACACTAATTCAGTGCTTAAACCAGGCATATCATCATAAGACCATGCAAAAATATCCTTATAATCAATTAATGCTTGAATCATTCCATCTTTTAGCTGTGGCAGAGCATGTACACTGATTTTAGTTTCCCTAACATCTTCTTGATTCCCTAGATTTATTGGCTCAGTCTCATTCAAATTAGGATTCGGTTTGTCTTCGAACTGTTCCAACTCTTTGCTTATTTCTTCTACTGCTTCTTCTTCATCATATTCCCCATCCTGCTTCATTACATCTTGATTAGTTTGGATTTTAAGATAAGGCTGAAAATTCCGCATGCATGTCATGTCATTAGAATCAGCATAAAGAGAACTGTATATAAAAAAAAAAGAAAAAGAAAATATATTAGACACGAATCAAAAGGGACATTGTATT
Source organism: Capsicum pubescens (assembly GCA_030864215.1). NCBI lineage: Eukaryota > Viridiplantae > Streptophyta > Magnoliopsida > Solanales > Solanaceae > Capsicum > Capsicum pubescens. Next base: position 266,910,330 of record CM061545.1, on the reverse strand, counting down.
TCATTAAATAAAAAGATAGAAGGGTTTAAACATAGATGCCAACATAACATAAACAAACTAAAATCCGAATTACAACCCTGAAATAACTCGGATAAACAAAAAGAAAAATAAAATAAACTATTAAAACTCCCTCCTGACGGGGAGAGGAGTGACTTCCCAATTATTGAGCCGGACAGCTGGACCTATGAATTGTGCGTCTTCCATACTAGTACCTTCTCCTGCTTCAACCATATCAACTTCAATAAAAGGGTTCTGGCAGTCATCAACCAATTCAACTTCAAATTCCACATGCTTCGTGACACCGCTCTTAACAAATGATTCACTGAGTAGTGACATTGGGTGAGGGAGTGACCATGTTTCCTTTTTCCTTCCCTTGGCTTTCTTCAGATCTTCAGCCGTAGGCTCAAATCCCAAACAAAATGTGCCCACGTTCTCACTCAGACATATGGGACGAACTATACCGTGCAGAGACGCTCCCAAACCCTTTCCTGGCTCAAATTCGTATTTCCAAAGTTCACTCACCATCATGATAGAAGCGGAAGACAATTGCGGTCCCGGTATAACCTGCCATTCAAGGATACAATTCACTGGCACTGTATCAAAAATTTGATAGACGAATGTCTCCTCTACGTTATTTGCTTCAATAAGAGACAAGGGAGAATCTTCGCCGGCGGACAAATCTCCTTCACCGTGAATAACCACTTCTTGCCTGTTATGCTCAAACTTAATCATTTGGTGCAGTGTAGATGCAACCACCTTGGCCTTATGGATCCACGGCCTTCCCAACAACAGATTGTAAGAGGAGTCTATATTCAATACTTGAAACTCTATGGCAAACTCAACAGGCCCTATGGTCAGCATTAGTTCTATTTCGCCAATGGAGTTTGATTTTTCACCATCGAAAGCCCTGACACATACATTGTTAGGCCAGATCCTCTCAGCACCAATATTTAACTTTTGCAAAGTAGAAATAGGGCAAATATTTGCACCTGAACCTTTGTCAATAATGACATGAGTGACGTAGAACTCTTCGCACTTCACTGTAATGTAAAGGCCCCGGTTATGCCCTGTACCTTCAATAGGCAATTCATCGTCAAAAAAGATGATCGGATTCACCTCAAAGATTTTTTCAACCATTTTATCAAGTTGATTTACTGTAATCTCCCTAGGAACATATACTTCATTTAATACCTTCAGTAAAATATCACGATGCTCCTTGGAGTGCAACAACAAAGATAAGAGGGAAATTTGAGCAGGGGTTTTCTTCAACTGGTCTATTATTGAATACTCCGGTAATTTCATCTTTTTCAAAAATTCTTTGGCTTCTTCTTCGGTGATAGGATTTTTGATAGATGACGGTCCACTCACCATTGGCTTGGACTTTCTTAAGCTTTCAAGCACGAAGCATCTTCCTGACCGAGTCACACCCCCTACCTCATCTACATCTTCCACTACTTACTTCCCGTGATAGGTCATCACAGTCCGCCTATAATTCCAGGGAACCCTTTTCGTATCAACTATCAGAGGTTGGGTCACCGGTTTGAGGACAATAGGCGCTGCCAGTGCTCCTTTCACCATCAAGATGGGCTGACTCAGAGCTCCTACCACTGTCAACTTAGGTTTATCTTGATTTAAATCAACATACCTTCTGGCACCTTGTACTGTGATCAGGGGTTTCTTTGTGCTTTCTTGGGCTTTATCTTCTCTCATTCCTTCCTGGCTCAATGACATTGCTTTCAAAGACTCTGCTACATTCACCGATTTCTCCTCAATGTTCTGTATCTTGACAATAGGCTTATAACACTTTGAAGACTCTTTCCCATCATAAATCAATTCTAACATGTTGGTTTCAGCATGGGTTAGCAGCGGATTCTGGTTAATGTTTGGACCCTCCGGGGCCTGGACCAGCATCTGATTTGTGTCAATTAAATCTTGGACAGCTCTCTTTAAATGCCAGCATTTCTCGATATCATGGCTTGGCATGTCAGAACAGTACGCACACCTTAAAGAATAATCGAGATTCCTCGGCGGTGGATTTGAAAGCCTACCTTGAATTGGGCTTAAGACCTTCAACTTTCTCAACCTATCAAAAAAACTAGCATATGACTCCCCAAGAGGTGTGAATTAATTTTTGACCGCCTTCTCTTTCTTATACTCGGGCCTAGGTTGAAAACCGGGTCTGGAAGGATTTCGTTAATTTGGTGGAGTGGATGGGCGATTTTGTGGAGCTTGCACGCGCCATTGCGGGTAAGAAGGGGTTTGGGCATATGGTTGTGCGCTATATACTGGGTACGGAGATGGTGGAATGGAATATAAAGGATATTTTGGAGGGTAGTAATGGTGGGGAGGAATATATGGAGCTTGGGCGTAGACTTGGGCTTGGGATTGGGGATAGGGGAGAGGTGGTCTTTTGAGATGGGAATAGGTTCCAGCTACGACAGTCGCCACGTCCTCTTTCTTCTTTTTACCTCTGAATGCGCCAGATCCATCTTGAATCGCTTGTGTGGTGGCTTTCAATACGGCAAAACTCACTATTCAGTCGGTCTTGATTCCGTCCTCTATCATCTCCCCCATTTTGAGGACTTCAATAAAAGACTTTCCCATTGCCGAAAGTAAATGTTGAAAATAGGTCTCATCCTGTGCCTGAATGAAAACCTCTACCAACTTATTTACTTTCATTGGAGGCTTTACCCTGGCGGCCTGTTCACGCCACCTTATCGCGTATTCTCTAAAACCTTCAATGTTTTTCTTCTTCATGTTGACCAAGGATTTTTCATCCGAAATCAGGTCAATGTTATACTGAAAATATTGCACAAACTCAGAAGCTAAGTCATCCCAATTGTTCCACTTGTCGATATCTTGATCGATAAACCATTCTGAAGCCAGATCAGAAAGAATCTCATCAAAGAAAGCCATGAGCAGCTCTTCCCATCCTCCTGCAGCCCTCAATTGGTTGCAATAACGTCTCAAATGTGCCACGGTATCACCGTGCCCTGCATACTTCTCGAACTTGGGCATTTTAAAACCGAGGAGAAGGTTGATGTCTGGGAACATGCAAAGATCTTTATAGGAAACACTCTTATAACCTCCGATTCCCTGCAAATTCCTCATGGCCTATTCTAAACTTTTCAACTTCCATGTTATGACTTCTTGTTCCTCTGTTGCGATAGGTTTCTCCATATCAAATGGAAATGCAGGTAGCTGAGTGTACCCATATGATCCATTCATTCTCAAAGTAGGCTTCGGGGCATAATACTGACTATCTGGAACCTTCAATACTGGCTCACTGGCAGACCGAGGAAGCCCCATTGTAGGACGCACAGCATATGTGGGAGCTTCAGGTGGTGGCGGAGCCACGAATACCGGTGTGATCGGTGGCACCGGCCGAGCAGCGGGTCTTGATTGGGGAGCTGTCAAGGGCACACCTGAACTGCCAGGATAATAATGTCGCGGAGTGAATCCTGGCGCGTGCTCAGGTGACTCAGTAGGAGCAGAGAATTACGCCTGAGAGAGCGGTAGGCAATTAGAGATATTCCCAAGACATTCAGGGAGCGGGGGAGGAGGCATTCCGCTGTCCCATGACCGGTGCAAATCTATCAATTGTTGCCTGAGCCTTACTACCTCATCATTGTGTTCTGAACTTTCTTCCCTGTGATCCTGATCCGGGTCAATGAGCGAATTTTCAATCTCCCTGCTAGCCATGGCGAGCTTTGCTTTTGATCTAGTGAAGTATGGGTGACTAGCCAGAGGGTTGTGAACCTACCACTGTTATCTTCAAGAACATGCTCATCAAAGACGACATCCGTTAGGATTAAGGCACACAACAAGCATGGGAATCACATTGGTAAAATTATCCTAAATTCATGTTCATTTCTACCAGCTTTTGAGGGTAGCGAGGTCATTTTAACATCATCCCGATTTTTATCTACACTTACTTTTATCTACACTTATTATTATTATTATTATTATTTATTTTTTATTTTTATTTTTTTTGAAGAAATCTCTGGTATTTTCCTTTCTTGTCTCATCATCCTTTCTTTCTTTTCTTCTCTCGCTATCTACCTTTATTTTATCATTCTTTATGGCTTTTGTTTTTTCTTTAAAAGAGGAAAAATAATGAAAAACAATGAAACAAAATGATTAGATCGAACCCAAAAATAGGTTGCCTACGTATTATGTTGTACATGAATCAGATCTTGCATAGTTCGGGCCGCATATGCATAAACATCACATAATTGAAGGCTCTCTCTTTTTGTTTTTTTTTTGTTTTTTTTTTAGAAAAATGAAAACAAACAAACAAAAGAAAGACGTAACATCCTAACATTTTGATGAAAGAAAGAAACCAAAACATGCAACGAATTTAGGACCGCTTTAAAAACTAAACAACAAATACAAAATAACATTCTAGACCCCTAAGACAACATACGTGAAATTACTGAATAAAGACCCTAATACCAAAAACAACTTGACTCTGACTTAAAATAGACGCCACCCTACAATGACAGAAACATAAAAGACTCAAATTGAATAAAGATAAGAAATGCTCTTTCAGACTGGTGCTCTGCGTGATGACCCTGGCTGAGATGGACCTGTCTGTGAAGTTCTCTTTCTCCCATTCAACCTTTGTAGCATGTCCTGCAAATACACCCTGATATTGGGGTGAAAGCTTCGGGCCCGTATTCCTGCCTCATGAGAAGTGCAATTAGAAAGATTGTTCTGACACCTTTCTACAATCTTGAACAAATCTGCTAACTGAACTCTCAGTGTCTCCACTTTGGACCCCACACTTCCATCCTGATGGTCGTCAACTATGCATTCTTCCTGTATTCTCCCTCTAAGCTACGCTGGTAAGGGTTGACTGATACCCCGAGGGATATATTGAAGCCAGACCCCATATCCCTGAGTGTACCCTGGATTATCCAAACTTTCTTTGAGTATGTCCACACCTAGCTTTGTTGCATGCTTCCAAAACTGCTCGTACTTGCTCTCACCTAAGGCTTGGTCCTTGAAGTACTCAACATCCTTCAGAAGATCCACTGCTGGTGGCACGTCCTGCGGCCTACCCAACTGGCGCATTACCCTAGAAGGACTGTATGGCCTAGTGCAATTGAGCCCTAACATAACTAGAAGGAACTACATCTGACAACCAAACAAGATTATCTTTGGTCGAAGCCACAGATAAGTCCACAAAATGTTATCCTCGGTTTTTGACTCAAGAAATTCAATCCAAGAGTTGATTCCCACGGGTAGCGAGAATTTACCCAAACGCAACCTGAGGTCCATGGCTTTCACTCGATTGGGAATACAACGATCAACCACGTCTGGTCTAACTAAAGAAGGTGCATCCAGATGCTCCATCATCCATAACTGCAATATCAGGTTACTGCCCTCAAAAAATCTCATCCCCCCTTTCACTTCGGTTAAAGCCTTATATATTTCTGCTAAGATCATGGGTATGAGAGTGAACCTGCCCTTTTGATTACTGACCTTGCCCTTTTGATTAGTTCCCTTGTCATTTTGATCCTTATGAAATAGAGCCATCACCACAGATTGCAAACGTGTATTAATACGTCTTTCTTCTATAGGAAATGCTAAAGTACCTAACAAATCTAGGGTGAAGACTTCAAGACGCTTTCTCTCCCACTTCTCCTTAGTCACATGAAATTCATCCCAAAAGCAATCAAAACCTTCCGAGGACCCAAATCTAGAGAATAGAAAGTCTAAAGAAATCCATGATTGATTCATACAACCGAAATGTCTGTTATTACTCTTCAAACCACACCCTTGTAGAAACCTATTGCCCGAGTGATTTCGAGCTCGGATCATACTTTTGTCAATATAAGGCAAATGAAGTAGACCAGATAATTCTGCCAATGTAGGCGTCATTTCACACTTTCCGAACCTAAACACCAAATTACTAGGATCTCAAAAGGTCAGCACAGCATCTATTAGGTATGGACGGGGTGGGACATGCAGAAGTTCCGTAAGATAACCTAATATCTTAAATAGCTCTTGCTGGTCAGCGTAGTTGAACGTGCTCCACCACTTTATTAACTTTTTGGGCACTTTGGAAACCATCAAGACTCTAGACCCTGTAGGCTTCATCCTGTAATAACAAGCCAAATTTACAACTCAAAAATTCAAAACAAGACAAGGAATTCCCGACCCTCGGGATTTTATCTTAGAAAAAATATCTTGTGACATAGAGGGACAAACCGACCTATAACTCAAATTCACCGAACAGTACCGCCGAATGAAATTAGCCTACTTGGCAAGAATTAATTGACAACACTAGATTACGAGAAGGAAAACCCAGGCTAAGACTAAGACAAAGGCCAAAAAATGAAAATTAAAATTATCGGACCCACCGAGGGTTGCCTACGTATCCCTCCCCAAGGGACGGGAATCAGGTATGCGTAGTTCGTCCAGATTAGACAATTAACGATTAACTAATAAATTGACCCAAACTTAAGAGACACAACCAAAAACAAACGAATAAAAACTTTTTGGATTTTCAACTAGACACTTCAACTAAGACTGACACCACCAATTATGAAGAAAAATCTTTTTGGTATTTTTGCTTTTGACAAATAAGTAGAAAAGGCAAACAAAACCCTTTTTTCTTCTTCTTCTTTTTTTTGTTGAACTTACGGTACTTTGAGAAGATAAATGCAAAATGTAAAAAAAATCTTTTTGAGTTTTTGGATTGTGAAGAACAAAAGCCATAAAGAACTCTAAAATAAACTACGACACTCTTTTTGATTCATTCTTTGTGACTCACTTTTTCTATTTTTTTTCTTTTCTTTTTTTTTGCCTACGCACCTTACTCCTAACAAATTTTCTATTTTTATTTCTTTTTTTTTTCAAATCGGTCCGTCAAATGACCAACGTTACCCTTAAAGATGCAACAGTTAGCACGTAGGGATGCTTTAGAGGTGAGTCTGCTACAAAGGGCCATGTGGGTCCCGCTTGGTCTCCTATGATGCACATAAGCATGACCTAAAGGCTGACCTACGTTGTGGTTCACTAACAAGGTTGTTCGGGGGAGCGTATGGTCGATAGTGGCTACTTTGCTTTCCACCTACTCCATAACACCGACGGCTCCCCCCCTAAAATAAGGGTGACTCAACTAGAGGTCGTGTACAACACGTGTACTACGGAATTGTTGCAGAAAGAAGGTCTGGGGGTAGACACATGATGCCAGATATAAAAGCGGTAATACATAGGATAAATACTGTACACAAAGAGCACGAAAACGCACAACAGTGATAACAATAACACAAACAATAATCACAAACAATGTTTATACACCCATAATGCCAAACAAAGCCGATACGACTCCAAAAATAAGCTTGAATTCTGAAATACTCCCCAGCAGAGTCGCCAGAGCTGTCACACCCCTTTTTCTAACCCCAAAAAGATTTGATTTAGATTTCGAAAAGGTTTTTATTATTGAAGTGACAAAAGGTGAAAAGTTGTTTCGAAAAGGATTATTTACATGAAAACTCAGAGTCGCCACTTGACATAATTGGGTGTGCCAAGTCACCTTTGAAAATCCTTTTTAAACGGCTTTAACTATAAAACTGATACACGAACCGAGATTCCGGCTAAGGAATTTTGTTGACCGAGGGGAAGGTGTTAGGCACCCCTCGATCCCGTGGTTTGACCACGGTCGCTTAGTGAAGCGTATCGGCTAATTTGACACTACGAAGGTATAAACCACACAAAACATACAAACAAAATCAATCAAACAAACAAAACAAAATAATCCAAAATTTAGTGTCCAGTCCAATTATACAGTCCAAAAATAAGAAATGCGTAAAAATAAATCCTACTCTAAATTAATTCTAGACTAATGCTCTACCCGACGCCTCGGGCCTTCATCGCGAACGTCCTCCGGGTACAAGATACCTCGGGGCATTCCTCGGTGAATAAATATATACAGATACTTCGGGGCATTCCCCGGATGAATTATACAATTGATTCAAAAGTGATAAAATCAAACCATTCAATCAACCCACAATCTCTAGATTTTCTTACCCGACCTACGCCTTGCCTATTAAGCTTTTGATTTAAAATGATTCTATCAAATTCATGCTTAATTCAAATTAAATGAAACGACATCGGTCCAAAATTTAACTACATTCAACTTTTTAACAACTTCTTATTCCCACCCCGAAATCCTTTTCCAACCAAAAATTAACACATGCTTTGACTATCAACTCAATTTTTAACTCGGAATCCAATATAAACAACATAGACCCAACGACAATTAAAGCATGGTAATCATACGAATTTCACGTGAATAACATCAAACATTCACCAACTCATCCAATTTCAAACATGCCCAATTCAAAAAATTACGATAAAGAAGAGAGAATGAGTTAAAGAAATGGACCTTCCGATAATCGATTTCGGTTGGTAATAATATTAAAGAAGACCCGCACTTGGAATCTCGAATATAGAACCTCGATTGCGATGAATCCAACTCGGTATAGAGAAAAACTAATAGGACAACTTCAAAACCAGTGAGACAAACTTTGTAATACGAAACCCAACCAAGAACGACGACGCAATTTGATAACGACAACTCGAAATCCAATATCGACGACGAACCAAGAAATAGACGAACCCAAGACCCCCAACAAACCACCAAGAACCCAAAACCCAACGTAGATCGAGCTCCGGTGAGCTGCGAAAATAGAAAACTGACGGGATAAGGTTTGATTCCGAAGACCGTGTTGTTTTTCCGTCTAAATCTAACCAGAACTCGAAGGAAATCGATGAGATCTAGGGAGTTTGGGACTGAACCGAGCAGACGACGACCAGTAAACTAATTCCGGCGAAAAAGTTCGCCGAAAAACTCAAGCGAAACGGCCAGATCTCACCGGCTTTGCTGTTTCTCATCGGATCTCCGTCAATCGCGTTGTTTCACTATTTCTCCTTGCTCAGTGAGTGTGTATGGGTTTTTTCCGGTGATTTTGTGAGTGTGTGTGTGTGTGTGTGATTTTTGTCAATCTGTGTATGTGTATATTTTTTCCCCTCCTCAAACTTCTGTGCGGGGTATGTTTATATTGATGATGATGGAATGAAAAATTCTTTTTTTAAAAAAAAAATATTATGTGGGCCCCTTTCAAGTTGTTATCCTGTGTATTTGGTTAAAACAAGTAACAAATGTGAGAGGGTTGCCTAGGGTGACGTGGGGTAGGGGTAAGAGGGGTAGGAGTTAGGATGTGTTGTCAATTTTTAGTTGGGTAGGTTGTTAGAATATTAGGATAAGACAAGGTTTGTTATTTTTTGTATTCTGTGAGGGTATAATAACATGGATGAGGGTGCACGGTAGGATAAGGTAAAATTGGGTAAATTAATCTTTCGGAGGGACAAAATTACGTGTCTACAGATTGAACTCCTCGTGAACTATTTCACTGTTTAGAAGTGCATTGCCTGTCTAGAGATGGACCAAAATTTGGTAGCACAAAAAGTTTGCATTAAGGTACAAAAAGTACCACAGAATGATTACAAAAAAAACAGTCGAGTAAGATTTCCTATGGAGTCGGTTAAGAATCCAGAAAATCCACAACCAACAAAGATATTGTCATGAAATTAAGAAAAGATCCGCAAATTATCATGAGATTAGCTTGTAAGTGAATTCATGTTCAATGCTTATTCACATTTACTTACAAATTTGATAGCTTTGTCAATTTTCCAATAGACTGAGGAAGAGGTCCTGTCAAATCCTTGTTGTATGATAGATAGATCCCTATGAGGTGCAGTCAATAATTAGAATCGAATTTAAGTTTGAAAAATCATACCAAAGTAGTGCTCATTCACTGATCTTAAGATCTTAACTAGATGACCTCATTCACTGATTCATTCCATATATACAGATACCGTTGTGGGCTGATTGTTATCTCTGACGTATTTATTGTTTGATGGATATTTATTTTATATGTTAGAACTCTTGCTTATACAATTATTGGTATGTCAAGAACAAAGGAAACTTTCCAAACTTCCTACAAGGTTAAAAGTTATGTAGTGTACAATGCAAGGATGAAGTTAATTAGGTGACTCTAAAATTGTCTATGTGAAGTAAGGATGATGCAAGTAAATGATAGTATGATACCATGTATAAGTGGCACATGCTCAAAACTGTACATTAGCGACATCAATTGTTGATTGCCTGCTTGAACATCATTTGTTTAATCATTCTTGTCCATTCCTGAGATTAAATTCCTTGCTGGTATATCTGTATAATTATGACAATATTATTGTTATTAGTTTATTATAAGTTCGGTTCTAGTTGAAGACTATTCTTTATCTTGAGCCGGGGGTCTATCGGAAATAACCTCTCTACTTCTTCGGAGGTAGCGGTATGGACTGCGTACATTTTACCCACCCCAGACCCCACTTGGTGGGAGTATACTGGATTTTTTGTTGTTGTTGAAGCGTCTCTATATTTAATGGATAATTGCTTGAATTAATACGTCTCTATATATAATGGACAATTGCTTGAATTAATACCCAACTCTATTACAGAGAAGTCTTATTCGTACGAGGATATCTCATTTATCTATTTTGCTTGTTGGATAAAATATCGGAGCATCTACCTAAAGATCAGGAACTTGCTATCAGTTACGGTGTTCCTTTGAAGATACTAGCTCATCCTAATGACGCCATTGAAAAAGTGTTTGGATCTAAACATTCTGGACGTGTGCATGGTTTAGGTGGAAATGTTTGTCCTTCAAAAGCTTTTGGAATGTCTAGAAATAATCATGTGAATCTTGGTAGCTCAAGCAGTAATCTTCTTAGGCTTTAGTATATTTTGGTGTTTCTTTAACATTAGTATTTATGGTATTTTTTATGAATATTTAAGGTTTGGACCTTATCTTTTGTGCCAATATATTGAACAATATCAGAACTTTGATTATTATGTTACAATTAATATCAATCTTGTGTATAATGGTTAATGTGTAAGTGAATGTCTACCATTATTTAGAAATTAGTATCAGACTATCATCTATATATATATATATATATTTAAAAAGAGCTGGCACTTTTGTCACGATTAAATCATGGCAAATTTATGCAAAAATATATATTTTTTTAAAAAGTTGGATACTTTTTTGCCACGGTTAAAACCGTGGCTAATTTATATGAAAAATATATATATTTCTTAAAAACTAGGTATTTTTGCCACGGTTATAACTGTGGCAAACTGATATGATAGCACAAAATTTGAACAAATTACCCATGGAATGGCCGTGGCTAAATGTACCTGAAAATCGTGGCTAATGAAATGTTACCACGGACGTTAAAACCGTGGCTAATTTACTCGCCACGCCCCTGTTGGACCCACCTTAAACCGTGGCTAATGAACCGTGGCTAAACTATTTAGCTACGATTTTGGTACCATATAGCCACGGTTTTGCACGTGGCTAAAACACGTTTTTTTTGTAGTGATTATTCATGGCTTGTATTTAATGTAATCATATTTTTTGAAAATAAAAAAAAATTAAAATTTAAAATGTGACTAATGTATTTGTGTTTTTTATACATACAGATTATTAAGTAATGCAAATACAATAAATGTGAATCAAATACATCGATTATAAATAATAATATTATAAAGTGTGGTTATGAAATATGAATTTTGTGCCAAACAGTTGCTATTTTTGAAACTTACCAAAAAAATAACGAAGAAGCAATTCAGTTCCACTGCCTACTTACGAGTATTTCTTTTGTTCTTTCTTTGTTGTGTGTGCATTTGGTTTCTTTTATTAGAATTGAGGGGAAATGGAGTTTATTTTATTTTTAAAAAAAAAAAGAAATTAAGTTTCTATACACATACACCTAATGTTAGTAATTTTTTAAAAATAAATTCGTCCTGGGGTTTAAGTGCTTTTTAACACCAAAATTCGGAAAGTGTAAATCCACCTCCGGAGATTTTCTTTTTGTGAAATAATGAATTTGAAAAGCACCATGAATTTTTAGGCTTATCATTTTATAATTATAGAATTATCATGAGTCGGGTGTAAGATATGGTCTTCTTTAAATTTTCTCTAGAGTAAAAATAGTAATGGAAAAACTACCTATAGAAGCATACTTAAGTATTAAATTACAAAAAATAGCAACACTTTATCCTAATTACATTATGTAGCATCTGTAACATTATTTTAAGTGGTCCCCTATTTTTTGCCCCCTAAGAAAGTTACTGTGCTAAAATCCCTTTTTCACGCCATTCTTATTTCTCTTTCCTTAATTTAAAATTTTTATTCCTTTTCTTTCGCCATTAACGATCTCTCCCACTTCAAATTTTATTCCTTTTGCACGATTCTAGCACGATCTGTGATAATGATTTACTTCCTCTATTTCAGGTAACTATTAATCGCATATTGCATGTTAGCGGTTCTTTTTTTTTCCTACTGTAATTCAACTAAAAATCAGATTTTAAGGGTTTTATGTTTTAATGGATGAACATACAGCAAAAACACCAACAAATAACGGTGTACGAAATATGAATGTAGAGTTTGATTATGCACAATCTTTTAGTCTTGGGTTAACTCATGAAGATTTAGTTAAAGTTGTTGTAAATCCTATACAGTTGAAGAAATCTGGGAGATCGAAGGAGATTTGGTCGAAGTTTCGCAACGACACAGTGAAGATCAGTGAAATTTTGAAAAAAAAAAAGGGTTGCAGAAGGAGCAAAAAATTTAAAAACGGTACGAAAAGAAAAGGAAAGTTGAAGAAATTCAAGACGATGTTCAGAAATCTTATGCTGATGATTCTGAAGAAGATAGTGAGGATGGGGTATTTTTTTATTTGTAAATGTATTTTTTTGACTGTTAAGTATTGTGTTGTTCTAAATAGGGTAATAAAGATATTATCAAAGTTGTGAGTTAAAGATATAGGCCAATAAGTACTGTTAAGTATTGTGTTAGCTACTCATGAACTGTCTATTGGCTATATGTATTTTTAGTAGAATTGATATGTATTTTCAGTATTGGTTGCATTTTTTGTCTGCTTAAAATACATATGCTTGTTTATATGAATTTTTTTCTTATCCGACTGTTCTTGCTCAGATCAAGAAATTAGCTGAGATTATCCCTTTGTGTCTCCAAGCTTGTGATTTCTACAATAAAAAAAGAATTGATCTTCAAAATCATTCAAGATACAAAGACAAAGATTACTCAGATCTGTTTGTTGTGATATTTGAAGAGAATTTGCCTCAACAACCGAGTGGAAGCTTGTAAGTTTTTAATTTACATATACCAAAATTGAATGTTTGTACAAAATATATTTTACTTATAAATAAATATTTTTTTCCTTATTTTTATAGGGATTGTGGTCTCTTTATGGTTACATATGCAGAGTGCCTTTCTTATGGTCACAAAGTTATTGCGATTGAGTTCGACCCCAACGCACTTCCGTACAAGATATGCTGCACTTTTGTGGGACTATGGGATCCGAAAACAAGAAGCAAATGCTCATAGTGGTGTCGAAGCACCCTTGAGGCCTGCAAGGAAAAGTAGAATAACTAGTGTTACTGAAGTTTTTTATGTATGATGATTGATGGATTTATTACTTTGTACAGTTAGAGAAACTGGTGTATGAATGTAGGTTCTGATTGTACAAACTAATTGTTATGTTTGAAGTGGTTCTAATTGTAGGTTATAATAGTACTTATTTTTTAACTGAATGAAATTAATTCTGATTTGAATTGGGTCTAATTTTGATTTGAATTAAAGTTTAATTTGAGTATTTTATGCAGTTATATATTTTACTGTGAGATTTAGTTAAAAAAAATACAAATGTAGTGTTCATATTATGCTTAAAAATACGTATGCAGTATCAATCAAAAATTTTTATCCTAAAAATACATATGCAGTGTTAAGATTAAGCATTTTCAAAAATACATCTGGACCCATATCTAATATATTTTTTAATATGTTTTCATTTATTATCAATATAAATGCGAATTTGAATTAAATATAAACTTGTGTTTTTTATGAAGTTCTACTTTGTATTGTGAGATTTTAGTTATAAAATACATATGCAGTATTGATATTTTGCTTAAAAATACATATGCATTATACATCAAATGTATTTACCCTAAAAATACATATGCAGTGTTAAAATTAAGCATTTCAAAAATACACCTTGATCATAACTAATGTATATTTTATTATGTGTTCATTTATTATCATTATAAATGAGAATTTGAATTAAAGATAAATTTGAGTTTTTTATGTAGTTCTACATTTTATTGTGAGATTTTAGTTACAAAAGATACATATGTAGTGTTGATATTTTGCTTAAAAATACATATGGATTATACATCAAAATATTTTTTAGCATAAAAATACATATGCAGTGTTGATATTTTGCTTAAAAATACATATGCATTATACATGAAATGTATTTACCCTAAAAATATATATGCAGTGTTGATATTTTGCTTAAAAATACATATGCATCATACATCAAATGTATTTACCCTAAAAATACATATACAGTGTTAAAATTAAGCATTTCAAAAATACACCTTGATCATAACTAATATATATTTTAATATGTGTTCATTTATTATCATTATAAATGAGAATTTGAATTACAGATAAATTTGAATTACAGTTGAAGTTGTGATGTGGATCAGAGATAATCATCTCAACCGTATCCATCTCAAATACATCTAATGCTGTAGTTTCTTCAGAAACTACCAAAGCTCCTTCGTTGTATGCACTTAATACTGCTTGAACGTTGTTACAGCAGGCTCTTCATTCAGCAACACACAGAGATGAACTTGCAAAGTTGCTCCCTACAACTTTCTCCAAAATGCTTACATATAAAGGAAGATAATTCATGTCTTGTATATTTTTTTTCTGCAACATAAAAACCTTTAAACCCATATCATTGTGTATTTGTATTTGTCCTGTATTACCAGTGATATGATACTCCATTAGAATACGTTTGTTGGTTAAGTCCACATTTAAATGTGATGTCAAAACATCATGCAGCTCAATGAATGATGATGTTATGCTCAAAAGTATAGCATCAGTGACGTAATCTTCGCAGTTTTTTTCATACGTCCACCTACCAGAGTGCTTCACAAGAACTGGTATGCTTTCCATTTCTACATGATTTAACCAAAAATAAACAAATATACATATTTATCAGATGTCACTTGTTTCATCATACACTTATCATCTTTAAGTGCAAACAAGTTTACACAACCAACATCTCCATTGCAAACACAGAAAAAGTTTGCAATCAAATACAGAAACTACTGAATCGAACACAAGTAAAACAATATAAAAGTTATCTTCATATACACTTTTCAGCTTTAAGTGCAAACAAAGTTCCACAACATATGTATTTTTAGGCTAAAAATATATTTAAACAACATTTGTTTAAAGTAAAATACAAACGCAGAAAAAGTTTCTAACCAAATACATAAACTACTGAATTGAACACAAGTAAACAGATATAAAAGATCTTTTCATATACATTTTTCGGCTTTAAGTGCAAACAAAGTTCCACAGCATATGTATTTTTAGGCTAAAAATACTTTTAAACAACATTTATTTAAAGTAAAATACAAACACATGAAACATTTCCAACCAAACACATAAACTACTGAATCGAACACAAGTAAAACAGATATAAAAGATCTTTTCATATACACTTTTCAGCTTTAAGTGCAAACAAAGTTACACAGCATATGTATTTTTAGGTTTTAAATACATTTAAACATTTGTTTAAAGTAAAATCCAAATATAGGAAAAGTTTCCAACCAAATACAAAAACTACTGAATCGAACACAAGTAAAACAGATATAAAAGATCGTTTCATATATACGGTTATACTCTTAAATTTCGACAAGCAAAACAAAAAAAAAATAGAATTTCATCACATTGAAAAGCTAATATTCGATCATTCATTGATCTAGGAGTTTCGAAAACAATTGAATAAACTTCAAATCTAAATTTATTTATAATATATTCATAATTGATTATACAACAAATTGAAAAAATTCTACAAAGCTTCACAATTTGTTCAATTGTTAAAACGATCAAAATAACAACAAACGATCCCCAAAACAATAGATGAATTTCGAAGTTTTAATATCTGAAACAACTGTTAAGATGAAATTTGTAACAGATACTTGAATTTCGAAGTTTTTTGTTCTATATGTAGAATTTACTGCTGCATTGCTTCTAACTCGAAATTCGTTTACAAATTTTTCAAAAACAAATTAACGACGACAACAGAAACTAGATAGGCACATCAGTAATGGTTAAAATAAAAAATCAAATCGAAAACAATAATGATTATGTACCTTAAACAATAGTAATGGTTGAATTTCAACTGATTGTTGAATTCGAACAAACTGAACTGAAGAATCTACAATTGAATTTGATTCAAAGAAATTAATGCATTGTTTTGAAACTGTTGTTGATTTCGAAGAAGATTCAGTCGAATTTGATTCAACAACAACTATGGTTGAAGTTCAGAAACACGGTTGGATTAGAACAAATTGCTCAAAAAAAGATTCAGCAGATTTTGATATTGCTTTTTTTTTCGATGAACTTGTTAATGGAAAAAAACTAAAATTTGAATTGTGTTTAGTGATGTCAACATATAACGGAAATCACGTTTTGTAAGAGGTTTAAATGGAAAAGGAATCTATAAATTTAATTGATTGGTAATTATACCATATTTAGCTCAACCAATTTCAGTTAATTAAGGACAGTAAATTTGTTGTATATGTTCTTTTATAGAAACAGTTTTTAAAAATACAAAATACAAGTTGCTACAAAATGTAATTATGAAACTGTTGTTATAAAACTAACAATTAGGGTCTTAAGTATGCTTGTCTGCACAGTTTATCTTGGACTCTTTAACTTCATGGACAATTATTTACTCTCCTTAATAATTATAATAAATTAATTTCAACCCTTAAGATTGTCGTGACGTTAAAATATAAAATCTAAAATAAAAATAAAAACGTGTGATTCTTATTCTTTTAAAAAAGAGTAACTTACATAAATCTCGAATTTTTAATGGGTTGTAACATTTTTTACCATAATTTTGTTAAATTACAAGATATTTCGAATTTTGATTTTTGTGATACATACCCTTTAGCCTTGATACATATGTGTTGTGATACATTTATAATTGAGCAGTTATTTAAATAAGGAAGTAACTGATTTTCAATTATTATGGGGAGTAAATAACGCACAAATCGTGGCATAAATACATCTGGTTTCAGATGTATCTGGTAAAATTATTTAATTTCCCATTCAAAATTCAATCTCACAAAAAAATAAATAGTTTACATATGTTAAATGTATCAAACATTTATAAATGAATCAAAAATATGAATTACTATAAAAAAAGTATTTGCCATATATATCACCAGTATTCTGACAACAAATGTATCACTCATATGTATCACCGTTTATAGTACGAAAATATATAAAAAAATAATAATAATATTATATAGGTATCAAGCGCATTAATCAAATAATGCATTAATCCCGAATTTGATATCTAATTCTACGGACCATTGCAATGGTTATCGTCATTGCCATGGTTCCGCTGAAAACAATGAGATTTTTTAGCTTCTATAGTGTGAAGATTCATCAAAAGAATATGAATGTTTGTCGATATGAAGCACACAGTAAACTTTCAAAATTTAAGAAAAAAGATTAATAAAGATGGAAAAAAATGAAATCAAATTGTAAATTGGAAATGATAAAATTTGATGAATTTTTTTTTATTTGATTTTTTTTAGATATTTAAGAGATTTTCTTTCATTATTTGCTCTCCTAAAATAAATACAAAATTGTTACTTCCTTATTTAATATGTATCAAGAGAAAAGAAGAAATATAGAATTTTATAAAATATTAATTTTACATATTTATATCTCTTAAGTTTGTGTAATTTATCCTTTAAAAAAAGACCCACTAATCTCTCTCTCAGAAAAAGAAAAAAAGAAAAAACTTTCCTCTTCTCCCACCTCGTTTTCGATTTCTGCCAAACCCCCCACTCGCCACTCACTCCACCTCCCAATTTCTCCTTCTTCAACCTTCCCCCCCCCCCCCACCACACACACACACACAAATTCTCCCTCCTCCTTGATATCGAAAATTGTCTCATTTCGCAGAATTAGTTGGTTTTTAGATGAAGAGTAGTGTCCTATTTCTAGCTAAATTTTACAGTTATTCAGAATTTCTGATTCGACTATCTTTGTGGTTTTGAAAAATTGAAATGAAATTGAATTGGACGAAATTTAAGTCGTTAGCGATAGTAGAAAAATGTTTTCAGGGTGTCAATGGAGGAAGTCAGCTGGTGATGTTAATGGTGGCAATGGTGAAGTGGGGAAGAAGAAAGAGGTATCTTTTAAATTTTATTATGTAGTATTATATATAGTAGTATTATATTTTATTGTGTGACACGTACGTGATGCACCTCACATGTAAGAGTGATTTTATATTTTTTGGGTGATATTTAATTAATTTACTATAAAGTTGTTAATAGGATAAATAATTATCAATAAAATTAAAAGACTAAAGTAAATTGATATGACAAGTTTATGAGCATTTTCATGTCATTTCTCTATATGATATAAAAAATTAATTTAATTTTTATGTCAAAATTTTTAATAAAAAATTTAGTTGAGTAGTGCTTTTATAATAGAAAATTTCTAAGTTGAGTATATTATTAGTACAAAACAAAAATTGAAAGACTTAACTATAGTTTCTCATAATTGAATGAACCGGAGAAAGCAGTTCAAAAGATTGATAGTAAGGGTGTTAAGTGGGTCGGGCTGGGTCCAGGTTGGGGTTAAGTGGGTTGGGCTGGGCTTAACAGTAAAATTTTTAAAAATAATCCTAACTCGGCCCACTTAACCCAACCCGGTCAAACTCACCTAAATCCGGTCAAATCCGGTTAAAAATTCGGTCAAACCCGATCAAAAAAAAAAAAACTTTTTTTCAATATACACTATATATACCCACCTATATACATTTTAAATACGTTAAACAATATATATACACTATATATTTACTATATACTATATTAGAATTTAAAAAATATATACACATATACACAATTACACATATATACGCACCATTCAATGTATATGTGCTACTTTAAAGTTTAAATAAAATATACTACAATATATATACATTACAATATGTATGTATATATATATATATATATATAGTTATATACTAATTTATAAAACATATACAAATGTATACGTTAAATACACACGTCTATAGAAGATCTATACACATATATACGCACCATTCAATGTATATGTACTATTTTAAATAAAATATACTACAATATATATATATATATATATAGTTATATACTAATTTATAAAATATATACACATGCATACGTTAAATATACACGTCTATAGAAGATATATTCACATATATACGCTCCATTCAATGTATATGTACTACTTTAAATAAAATATACTACAATATATATAATTACAATATATATATAGTTATATACTAATTTATAAAACATATACACATGTATACGTTAAATATACACATCTATAGAAGATATATTCACATATATACGTTCCATTCAATGTATATGTACTACTTTAAATAAAATATACTACAATATATATACATTACAATATATATATAGTGTTATATACTAATTTATAAAACATATACACATGTATACGTTAAATATACACGTCTATAGAAGATATATACATATATATACGCACCATTCAATATATATGTACTACTTTAAATAAAACATATACTACAATATATATATATACACACACTACAATATATATACAATTTATAAAACATATACACATGTATACATTAAATATACACATCTTTAGAAGATATATACACAAATATACAAAACATATGCTACTTAATATAATAAATTAATAATAGTAAATTAATAATATACTAGAAGTAAGTTTTTAATTTAAACTAGAAATTCAATTTAAATCATTAAATGAAAAAAATTACAAAGTAAGGACTAAGGAGTGAATGAATGTTGAATTTTATTGATAGCGAAATGATCCAAAATTTATAATTTACATGAATGAAAAATCTACAAATTATGCATCATTTTTTTCAACTCATTCATGTTAATATTAACGGGAACTTGCATAGGATAGTTAAAGTCAACGGGGGCAAAATCATGCATTGGACTTGATTCTGTTGAGTTATCCCGTGAAGACATAATTTCTTCAAGTTTTAGCTCGTCGTTCGGCTCCGATTCCATTCCTTGGTTTCTTCTTTCCGCTCTAATTCAATCTCTAAGGCAAACTCAAACATTCATTGCATTGTTTCCCAATGAGTGTCGGTTGTCTCCAAGTTGTTGTCGGCCCTGACTAAAGGCGCTCTCTGATGCAACGGTTGACATTGGAATATTCAAGATATCTCTAGCTAATCTTGAAAGCACAGGATATTGTATTTCATTACTCCTCCACCAATCCAACGTGTTGATCCGTCGTCTGCAATCCTCTGGAGGCGACCGAAGATAATATTTCAGCTCTTCCCGATAACTTGATGTTTAAGCTCTCTCATCAACACTGTTCCAACAAGGTAAATCATAAAAGGAATCAGGAAAATCACTATGTGCCGGCCTTTTAGAAGATGATGGCTCATCGAGAGGATGAGGAGCGACAGTTGGAGTGATATTTGTAGGTACGGCTAAATCAAATAAATCAGCATAGTGATTATATAATTTTTCTATGTATTCATTCGCATCACCCATAGCCGTCCACAAATCAGGTTGTACTTGCTCAGAATCATTGTAAGTATTTATTTCTAAGTTAGCATAAATAATAGTACTAAAGTGGCACATAGTATTATATTTCATGCACGGATTTAGCATAGCACCAACCAAGTAAATAGGGGAAATCGAAAAAAAATATTTTTTAAATTTCGTAAACATGGCGCCAATAGCTTCTTTATAACCTTCTTTATTTTTATATTCTTTGAGCAAACCAGAAATATCGGCTATATATGCCAAAATATTACAAACAGTATGATAAGAAGCACCGAAAAATTCAACCGTAGCTAAATAAATTTTTTCTAAAAACTTAACAAGATCATTAATTACAACCCAATCAGAATTATATAGCATGCAATCATCAGAATCAGCAAATGAACCGCAATGTTGGTTAAAAGCTAGTGTAATAGGAATTCTACATCTATAACAAGTTTTTAAAAATTCATACGTAGAATTTCATCTAGTATCAATTTCCTCAGGCATCAAAATCGGTGTAAGTCCATTTTCTTGACATTTAACTTTAAATTCTCTAATTCTCAATCTACGATTATTTCCTTGAATAAAACCAACGGCAAGACGAATTTTTTCAATATAAAGCTCAAAAAACTCAAGACCATCTTTTACAATTAAATTATATATATGACATGCTCACTTAATATGAAAAATTTCAGGCAAGGGCGGAGATAGCGGAGATTTTAATTTTTTTATAGCAGTCTTGTTGTTAGAAGCATTATCAAAAGCAATACATAAAATTTTATTTTCGATACCATAATATCCGACAATTTTAACAATAGAATCAGCAATAAATTGTCCGGTATGTTTACGATCTTCATCATATAAAAAAAACAAGAATACGTTTTTGCATCACAAAATTACTATCCATCCAATGACAAGTAACGGTTAAATAATCATTTTTATTTACAGCACGACCAAGATCAGAAGTTAGGGACAATCTACATTGAATATTTTTTAACAATGTTGATAAATAAAAACAATATTGTGAATGAAGTCTAAAAATATCAGACCGACAAGTAGTTCTAGGAATACCGTTAAACATAGGATTATAAATTGCTTGTATATAATGAATAAAGGCATCAGAAGAAGGAAAACTAAAAGGCAAACAACCCACAACTACCATTTTAGTTATTTCTTCCCGGTCCCTCAATTTATTATACTTCTTCGCTACGTGACCAGTTGCTGGGTCCATTCTAGTTTGCATTGGCCCACCAACATCCCCACCACCTTGTGCAATATTTAACTCTCTTTTGTGATCTTCAGCTATATGTCTCATTAACGTACTCGTACCCCCTTGCTTGCCTCCACTTCTATGCTTCTATATTTGTTGACAAATATTGCATTGCACCTCAATATCTGATATACGTTCAAAAAATTGTCATGCAACACTAGTTCTTTTACGAGGTCTTGGGGCACTGGGAGGACGGGGAGGGAGATTAACCGATTCAGATCTAACGTTAGCATCTCCTACTGCGGGTGTCTCAGCAATATTTTCATTATCTTCGTCTAAATTAACCGCATCTACTTCATTTTCTTCTTCTATACCGTAATTTTCCTGAGCTTCTACATAATTCATATCGTGAGCACCTACACCTATTTCTTCCTCAAAAGGTGTACCAAGCGGTACCGAAGGCAAAGGTACACGGGTATATCTACTACTTGAACTACCTCTACCGCTAGTAATTCACTTTTTACTACCACTACCGCTTCCGAGACAAAAAATTTTAACACCTTTAGTAGCGAAGTTTCTTAATTTATCCATAATATAAATTAAATTAAACTAAAAATATTCAAAATACACAAATATAATAAAATTAAATATTAAACAATTAATATAATAAATAAAAATTAAACGTAAGAGATTGAACGACAATACCAAATTTTGGAAGTATCCGAAGGTTGCGACTTTAGAAACTTCCGCTTGTACTTTGTAAACGAAAAATTAAAAAATTAAAGTGAACACTTTAAGAAATTAAATATATTGAATATTTGAGAATTGAGAATTGAGATTTGAGAGAGAATGAGATTTGAGAGAGTGAAAATTTGTGTGAAAAATGATTTGAAGTTGTAGGGTATTTATAGAATTTTTTTTGGAATTAAAAAATATTTTTTAAAGTTATTATTTATTTTTTTAATAAATGGGCCCAAACTAGCCGTTTGGATCCAAAAACGGCTATATAGCCGTTGGGCCAACGGCTAGTTTGGCCCAAAATCCCTATATTTTTTTTTATATTTTTTTTTTTAAAAAAAGGTGCCCGGGCCGGGCCGGTTAACCGGCGGGCCTGGACCGGGCTTGGTCCGGGTCGAATTAGCCGGGCCCATTTTAAAAAAATAATCGGCCCGGGATCCGGAACCCTAAAGCCCTAGGGCTTACCAGGCCGGGTTAGTTATGAGGACCGGGTCGAGCCGGGTCGGCCCAGTTGGCACCCTTACTCTTGATTCATAACAAGGTGTTTACCTTTATAGTAATTCTTTGTCTTTGCTTTATACTTAGATTTATAATCTTTATTTTAATAATTAGACGAATCTATTTCAGGTTTAAAATAACTTTTTAAAAAATGTATGATCATACATAGTATAGATTTAATTTGGTAAACTCGAATTGAGCCGAAAGCAATAATATAAGCTACCACATATCACACTATGTGCCAACAAAAATATCATTATAACTAAATAAACCAACAAAACACTCATACATATACTGATTAATCAACTAACATGCAGATGCAAAGGTACATACGAACCGATCCATATGAGAGTTGGGACATCAATATTTAGATTTTAGACTACATATATTTCTCCCATCACTATGCCATTAGATTGTATTATCCAACTGAGTATGATCAATAACATCACTTGGCCGGGATTTTATTTCTTTAATAATTGATGAATAAACTTCATTCATTCATAGTTTGATCGTGTAAACTCATAATAATTAGACATCAGTTGGAGGTTCTGACGTGAAATCGTAGGATGGTTGTTCAGAAGCTTCAACATCACCTAACGGACGTTGTCCTATATAATTACCTGGTGGATCGTAATTGCACGTTATAAAATACCACTCATTGTTGCATTGAACCCTGGCTCAACCAAGACGTACCGAATTACGCCATATCACTTGAGTATAGTGTCCGCATACTTGTCCTGGTGCACAAGTATTCGATTTAAAATCATACCATTGCTTCTCATCGACCCACAACTTCACGGCATAATTCGCATCGAGATCGGGGAAAGCGAAGGCTAGGCATTCGCCGTAAGGGCCGCGAGAGTGGATCATCCCACAGTCACCGATTCTTTGATTTGCGTAATTTTGAGCATAGGCTGCTAACCTATTGTCCCATGTCATAGGGCCGACTCCAACTTGTCTACGAGCTTCATTGTGAGCGTTAAGATAATCTTGAGGAGAATTTTGATCTTGTGATGAATGAAATATAGAAAAGGTAATAATGAAACAAGCAACCAAATTGGAGTATTTCATTTTGGGTTTTGATGAGAACAAGACATAGTATGGATTAAGGGTGTCAAACGGGCCGGGCTGACCCGGCCCGACCCGGCCCTATTAGCTAACCCGGCCCGGTTTGACCCGGCCTGGTAAGCCCTAGGGCTTAAGGGTTCCGGGTCCCGGGCCGGTTTTTTTTAAAATGGGCCCGGTTAACCCGGCCCGGACCAAGCCCGGTCTAGGCCCGCCGGTTAACCGGCCCGGAATATTAAAAAAAAAAAAAAAAAAAATTGGGCTATATAGCCGTTTTTGGGTCCAAACGGCTAGTTTGGGCCCATTTAATTAAAAAAAAAAAAAAACTTTAAAAAATATTTTTTAATCCCCAAAAAAAATCTATAAATACCCTACAACTTCAAATCATTTTTCACACAATTTTTCACTCTCTCAAATCTCATTCTCTCTCAAATCTCAATTCTCAATTCTCTAATATTCAATATATTTAATTTCTTAAAGTGTTCACTTTAATTTTTTAATTTTCGTTTACAAAGTACGAGCGGAAGTTTCCAAAGTCGCAATCTTCGGATACTTCCAAAATTTGGTATTGTCGTTCCATCTCTTACGTTTAATTTTTATTTATTGTATTAATTGTTTATTATTTAATTTTATTATATTTGTGTATTTTGAATATTTTTAGTTTAATTTAATTTATATTATGGATAAATTAAAAAACCTCGCTGCTAAAGGTGTTAAAAAATTTTGTCCCGGAAGCGGTAGTGGTAGTAAAAAGCGAATTACTAGTGGTAGAGGTAGTTCAAGTAATAGATATACCCGTGTGCCTTCGCCTCTGGTACCGCTTGATACACCTTTTGAGGAAGAAATAGGTGTAGGTGCTCACGATATGGATTATGTAGAAGCTCAGAAAAATTATGGTATAGAAGAAGAAAATGAAGTAGATGCAGTTAATTTAGACGAAGATAATGAAAATATTGCTGAAACACCCGCAGTAGGAGATGCTAACGTTAGATCTGAATCAGTTAATCTCCCTTTCCGTCCTCCCAGTGCCCCAAAACCTCGTAAAAGAACTAGTATTGCATGGCAATTTTTTGAACGTATATCAGATATTGAGGTGCAGTGCAATATTTGTCAACAAATATATAAGCATAGAAGTGGAGGCAAGCAAGGGGGTACGGGTACGTTAATGAGACATATAGATGAAGATCACAAAAGAGAGTTAAATATTGCAAAAGGTGGTGGGGATGTTGGTGGGTCAACGCAAACTAGAATGGACCCAACAACCGGTCAAGTAGCGAAAAAGTATAATAAATTGAGGGACAGGGAAGAAATAGCTAAAATGGTAGCTGTGGGTTGTTTGCCTTTTAGTTTTCCTTCTTCTGATGCTTTTATTCGTTATATACAAGCAATTTATAATCCTATGTTTAATGGTATTCCTAGAACTACTTGTCGGTCTAATATTTTTAGACTCCATTCACAATATTGTTTTTATTTATCAACATTGTTAAAAAATATTCAATATAGATTGTCCCTAACTTCTGATCTTGGTCGTGCTGTAAATAAAAATGATTATTTAACCGTTACTTGTCATTGGATGGATAGTAATTTCGTGATGCAAAAACGTATTCTTGCTTTTTTATATGATGAAGATCGTAAACATACTGGACAATTTATTGTTGATTCTATTGTTAAAATTGCCGGATACTATGGTATAGAAAATAAAATTTTATGTATTGCTTTTGATAATGCTTCTAACAACAAGACTGCTATAACAAAAATAAAATCTACGCTATCTCCGTCCTTGCCTGAAATTTTTCATATTAAGTGTGCATGTCATATATATAATTTAATTGTAAAAGATGGTCTTGAGTTTTTTGAGCTTTATATTGAAAAAATTCGTCTTGCCGTTGGTTTTATTCAAGGAAATAATCGTAGATCGAGAATTAGAGAATTTAAAGTTAAATGTCAAGAAAATGGACTTACACCGATTTTGATGCCTGAGGAAATTGATACTAGATGGAATTCTACGTATGAGTTTTTAAAAACTTGTTATAAATATAGAATTCCTATTACACTAGCTTTTAACCAACATTGCGGTTCATTTGCTGATTCTGCTGATTGCATGCTACATAATTCTGATTGGGTTGTAATTAATGATCTTGTTATGTTTTTAGAAAAAATTTATGTAGCTACGGTTGAATTTTCCGGTGCTTACTATCCTACTGTTTGTAATATTTTGGCATATATAGCCGATATTTCTGGTTTGCTCCAACAATATAAAAATAAAGAAGGTTATAAAGAAGCTGTTGGCGCCATGTTTACAAAATTTAAAAAATATTTTTTCCCGATTCCCCCTATTTACTTGGTTGGTGCTATGCTAAATCCGTGCATGAAATATAATAATATGTGTCACTTTAGTACTCTTATTTATACTAACTTAGAAATAAATACTAACCATGATTCTGAACAACTACAGCCTGATTTGTGGACGGCTACGGCTGATGCAAAAGATTATATAGAAAAATTATATAATCACTATGCTGATTTATTTGATTCAGCCGTACCTACAAATATCACTCCAACTGTCGCTCCTCATCCTCCCGAGGAGCCATCATTTTCTAAAAGGCCGGCACATAGTGGTTTTTCTGATTCGTTTTATGATTTAAATTGTTGGAACAGTGTTGATGAGAGAACTTACACATCAACTTATCGGGAAGAGCTGAAATATTATCTTCGGACGGCACCAGAGGATCGCAGACGACGGATCAACACGCTGGATTGGTGGAGGAATAATGAATCACAATATCCTGTGCTTTCAAGATTAGCTAGAGATATCTTGAATGTTCCAATGTCAACCGTTGCATCAGAGAGCGCCTTCAGTCAGGGACGACAGCAGCTTGGAGACAACCGACACTCATTGAGAAGCAATGCAATGAATGTTCTAGTTTGCCTCAGAGATTGGATTAGAGCGGAAAGAAGAAACCAAGGAATGGAACCGGAGCCGAGCGACGAGATGAAACTAGAAGAAATTATGACTTCACGGGAGAACTCAGCAGAATCAAGTCCAATGCATGGTTTTGCCCCCGTTGACTTTGATTATCCTATGCAAGTTCCCATTAATATTAACATGAATGAGTTGGAAAAATGATGCATAATTTATAGATTTTTCATTCATGTAAATTATAAATTTTGGATCATTTTGCAATCAATAAAATTTCCCAAATTCATTCAGTCCTTAGTCGTTCTTTTTTATTTTTTTTTGAATAAATTTTGAATATTTGTGCATATATCTTCTATAGAAGTGTATATTTAACGTATACATGTGTATATGTTTTATAAATTAGTATATAAGTATATCTATACATATTGTAATGTATATATAATGTAGTATATTTTATAAGTAGTAGTATATATACATTTAATGGTGCGTATACACGTGTATATATCTTCTATAGAAGTGTATATTTAATGTATACATGCGTATATGTTTTATAAATTAGTATATAACTATACAAATATATATTGTAATGTATATACATTATAGTATATTTCATTTAAAGTATTACATATACATAGAATAGAGTGTATATATGTGAATGGATCTTCTATAGACGTGTATATTTAACGTATACATGTGTATATATTTTATAAATTAGTATATAACTATACAAATATATATTGTAATGTATATATATTGCATATATCTCATTTAAAGTATTACATATACATAGAATAGAGTGTATATATGTGAATAGATCTTCTATAGACGTGTATATTTAACGTATACATTACTTTATGTTTTATAAATTAGTATATATATTGTAGTATATACTTTTTTTAAAGTAGTACATATCTTTTGAATGGTGCGTATATATGTGTATATATCTTCTATAGACGTATATCTTTAAAGTATACAAGTGTATATGTTTTATAAATTAGTATGTAACTATATATATATACATATTATTGTATATATATATATGTATATCACTATTTTGTTGTATATATTTTATTTAAAGTAGTACATATATATTGAATGGTGCATATATATGTGTATATATCTTCTAAATTAGTATATATTTAACGTATACATGTGTATATGTTTTATAAATTAGTATATATATATATTGTAGTGTATATATATATATATTATACTATTATAGCAAATGTTTTATTTAAAGTAGTACGTATAGTCATATATAATTATATATTGAATGGTACGTATATATGTGTAATTGTTTATACTTTATATATTTTTTTAAAAATATATGTTGTATATTGGAGTGTATATAGTGTATATTGGATTTTTTATTTATTTTTTAAACGGGTTTGACCGGTTTTTAACCGGATTTGATCGGGTCTTGGTGGGTTTGACCGGATTGGGTTTAGTGGGCCGGGTCCGGGTGGGTTTTAATTTTTTTACTGTTTGGCCCGGCCCGGCCCGGCCCGATTAACGCCAAACCCGGCCCGGAACCGGCCCGGAACCCGGGTAAAATGGGAGGGCCGGTTCCGGGTTGGACCGGCCCGGCCCGTTAGACACCCTTAGACTATGGATGGGTTTTATAGGGAAGAATGCTGAGTTAAAAAGTTTGCAAGTTGTAAAAGAACAATCAAATTGAACGGTTACTTATTAGCGCGACTTTTAGCCATATTTGAAAAGCAAATAAAATTATAGCACTATATTTCTTTATTTTTTAAAATTAATTGCACTTTCACTTTATTCTTTTAACACCACCTTTTTTCTTGATTTGGAAATCTATTTGTACAAAAAGTCCGTCATGTTAGATATCGTGCTTGGAATTTAATGTACGTTTTTTCTATTATAGTTGAAGCAGGAAAAAGAATTTAATTAACAACACTTGATAAACCGCTCTTAAGTTTGATTAATATCTATAACGTAACATTTCTGGATTTTGATGTTTCACTATATTGAAACTCCCTAATTAGCTATTTCCATTACTGTTATCCATTACTAGGAGTACTATTTGTTTAATCCATTAATGTTTTCGGTTGCTAAAACTCCCAATACTTTGTTGCTCCTTTTTGAATCAACCATTCAATTAATGTTATCGTGAGTTCTTCAATTTCGGCACCGGCCCATTTCAAATTCAATCAACGTCGTCCTGCCGCAAAGTGGCCACATTATAATATGGTGGGAATGGCAAATGGGCCAATTGGCCTGAGTTTGGACGGATCAAGATTGGTTGAAGCAATAAATTGGTTATTATTGAATCCTTCTAAAGTTGAGAAGGGATATGATAGAGTAAATAAGGGATCATAATACAATCCGTCCAACTTAATTAATTATTTTATGTATAAATAACATAAATACCAACCTTTTAAAAGTAATTACACTCTCTCCCATTTTTTTAATTACTTTACTCTCTTTTCCTATTAATATACATAACATAGGCGACATATACATAACATTCTGTGTATATGTGAGATTTTTGTAATATGTTTAGGGAGTTGTAATTTTTTGTAATATTGAAAAGATAAGTTGTGTATTTACGCTAGCCTATTAACCCATGTAGAACGAAACGAGTTAGCCAGTCGTAGGCTCAAAATTAGATTCGACTTATACGCATTAGTAATGTAAAAAAATTATTTATTCAATTTCAACCAGTGTGTTGTAATCCGTTATAGCAGTAATTTGACAAGACTTCCAAGTTACTAGTTTTAATATTACTATAGAACATTTTTTAATTGATCTTATAAGTATTAAAAATAGTACATGTTCATAGTATAGATTTAAGTTGGTAAACTCAAATCGAGCAGAAAACACTAACAACACCCCAAGTGCCAACAAAAAGATGTAGAACAAGAATATCATTATAACAAAATAAACCAACAAAATTAAACACTCATACATACATAAACTGATTAATCAACTGACATGCAGATGCAAGGGTCCAAACGGTCCATATGAGACATCAATATAATTTAGACTACATATTTCTGAGAATTTCTCCCATCACTATACCATTATAGATTATTATCCATATCAGAGTAAGATTAATAACATCACCATAGCCTAGACTAGGTTTTATTTTCCTTAACAATTGATGAATAAACTTTATCCATATATTCATGAATTGATCATGTAAACTTACAATAATTAGACATAAGTTGGAGGTTTCGACGGGGAATCGGAGGATGGTTGTTCAGCTGCAGCTTCAACATCACCTAACGGACGTTGTCCTATATAATTACCTGGTGGATCATAATTGCAAGTTATAAAATACCACCCATTGTTGCATCGAGCCCTGATGCAACCAAGACGTACCGAATTACGCCAGATCACCTGGGTATAGTGTCCGCAAACTTGTCCTGATGCACAAGTATTCGATTTAAAATTATACCATTGCTTCTCATCGACCCACATCTTCACGGCATAACTTGCATTGAGATCGGGGAAAGCGGCAGCTAGGCATTCACCGTAAGGACCATGAGAGTGGATCATCCCGCAGTCACCAATTCTTTGATTTGCGTAATTTTGGGCGAAGGCCACTAGAGTATCGTTCCATGTCATAGGGCCGACTCCAACTTGTCTACGAGCTTCATTATGAGGGATAAGATAATCTTCGGGAGAATATTGAGCTTGTGATGAATGAAATATTGAAAAGGTAATAATGAAACAAGCAACCAAATTGGAGTATTTCATTTTGTTTTTTGATGAGAACAAAGGCATAGTATGGATGGGTTTTAAATTTTAATAATAGGGAAGAATATTGAGTTCAAAAAGTTTTTGAGATTTTAAGGTAACTACACAATCTTAAAATACACATTACATATTTTTAGCATTCTTCTCAAAATAACCTAATAATAATTAATGAATTTCCTTATACATCCAAAAACCCGAATTCTTCTCAAAAATAACCTAATTAGTAAATTTCCTTATTCATCCAAAACCCCGAGAAATTAGGGAGTGAATTTAGGGCGTGGATGGTGGGTAATAGTTCCTTTTCTTCTCCTTTTTTTCTTATTTTCTTTTATATTTATATTACCACAATTTTTAATTCCTTTTTGAAGTTCAAATGCATAAATACCATATCAACATATTGTAAATTAAACTGATTGTGTTTATGTAAATTTCTATTTCAATAACGTGCGGAATGAATCGTATTAGGAATCGTGTATGTGTATATATATAAGGGGATCTTTCAAAAATAGCCATATTTTGCTGAAAAACTCACCTTTCATAGTCATATTTTACATAATTACCATTTATAGCCGTTGTATTCAATTTACGCCCGTTGTATTCAATTTTATCAATAGTTTGTATTCATATAAAATATAAATACAGTACCATTTCGCTGCTGTATTCGATTCACAACCGTTGTATTCACTTTTACTCAATGTTCTGTATTCATAAAAACATAAATACACTACATATTTAGTCTTGCCAAAACACTACCATTTTTTTTCTTTTTTCTTTTTTTTTTATATTTTTTCTTTTTCGTGTTTTCCTCGTTTTTTCTTCTTCTTTTTTCTAATTTTTCCTATTTTTATTTTTTTTGTTTTTTATATATTTTTTCTCTCTTCTATCTCTCTTTCTTTTCTTTTTTCTTTTTCCTTTTTCTTTTCCTTTTTGTACTTATTTTCTTTATCATTTTTTTTGTTCTATTTTATATTTTTTGTATTTTTAAAAAATATAACTACTCGAGCACAAGTCATTGATGATAATGTAAATACCATAATTGTTTATCTATTTGTAGTCATGCCATCATTTAATTTTTGTATTCATTGATACAACTGTATTTGTATTTTAAAGTTCGCGCTTGTATTTGTATTTTGTAGTTCGCGTTTATATTTGTATTTTATAGTTCGCACTTATATTTGTATTTGTTAGTTCGCACCATCATTTATATTTTATATAATTCACACTTGCATTTTAAAGAACTGTTTTGTACGTATTTGTATTTTATAATTGATTGTATATTATATTAGATTATATTTGTATTATGATTTTATTGTGTTTGTCTATTTAGATTATATTTGTATTTGTATTCTATTTTCGTCGATGTCTTTTTATTTTTAAAGAATTATTTTGTATTTGTAAGTTGATTGCATATTGTATTTAGCCGTGATTATGTATAATTTATCATTTGTATTTGTATACAAACAAGTAAATCCATTAACTGTATTTTCTTGATTCTAAAATATATAAATATGCAATACATTATTTGATACAAATGTATTGTTTTGTATTTGTATGTCAAAATTATTATTCGTATTTGTAAATAAATAAATATCACTTGATACAAATACAAATACAATTACAAACAAATGAAACCAATGGTTTTAAAAATACAAATACATATTGTATTTGTATATATTGTATTTTTATAAAATATTGAATTATATTTATTTGTATCAATAAATACAACTTGTATAAATAAATACAAACAAATATTCGTAAAAAGAAAATCAATCGTTCCTTTTCAATAATTAAAAAATACAAACGATAGTTCACACTTGTATCTATATGTTATAGTTCGCATTGTATTTGTATTTTATAGTTTCCACTTGTATTTATATGTTATAATTCGCCTTTGTATTTATATTTTATAGTTCGCACTTGTATTTGTGTTTGCTAGTTCGCACAAATGAAAAGAAGGAGAAAAATAAAAAGGAAAAAAAGGAGAAAAAATGTGAGAAAAAGGAGAAAAAAATACAAAAAAGGTGAGTAATAGAAAATAGAGAAAAAAATAAAAAAACAAAGAAGGAAAAAAAATAAAAAGGAAAAGAAGAAAAAGAAAAAAAAGACAAAATGAAAAAAAGACAACGAAAAAGAAAAAATTGAAAAAAGAAAGAAGAAAGAGAAAATAAAAAAAGGAAAATAAAAAATGAAGAAAAAAAAAGGAGTAATAGAAAATAGACAAAAAAACAAAAAAAGAAGAAAAAATAAAAAGAAAAAAAGAAAAAGAAAAAATACAAAAGGGAAAAAAGAAAACGAAAAAGAAAAAATTAAAACATATTTCACACTTGTATTTGTGTTTGCTAGTTCGCACAAATGAAAAGAAGAAGAGAATTAAAAAAATAAAGAGAAAAAGGAGAAAAATGCGAGAAAAGGGAGAAAAACTACAAAAAAAAAAAGAAAAAAAAAGAAGAAGGAGAGTAATAGAAAATAGAGAAAAAAACAACAAAAAAAGGAAAAAAATAAAAAGGAAAAGAAGAAAAAGAAAAAAAAAAAGAAAAAATGAAAAAAAGACAACGAAAAAGAAAAAATTTAAAAAAGAAAGAAGAAAGAGAAAACAAAAAAAGGAAAAGAAAAAATGAAGAAAAAAGAATAATAGAAAATAGACAAAAAAAACGAAAAACGAGAAAAAAGAAGAAAAAAATACAAAAGAAAAAAAAGAAAACGAAAAAGAAAAATTAAAACATATTTCACACTTGTATTTGTGTTTGCTAGTTCGCACAAATGAAAAGAATGAAAAAAATAAAAAGAAAAAAAAGAAAAAAAGGAGAAAAAAAGAAAAAATATAAAAAAAGAAGGAGAGTAATAGAAAAATAGAGAAAAAAAAACAAAAAAAAGAAGAAAAACAATAGAAAGGAAAAGAAGAAAAAGAAAAAAAAAAAGACAAAATGAAAAAAAAAGATAACAAAAAAGAAAAAATTGAAAAAAGAAAGAAGAAAGAGAACAAAAAAACGAAAAAAGAAGAAAAAAAGAGAAATAGAAAATAGACAAAAAAAGAAAAAAAGGAGAAAAAAGAAAAAAAATACAAAAGAAAAAAAGAAAACGAAATAGAAAAAATTGAAAAAAGAAAAGAAAGAGAAAACGAAAAAAAAAAGAAAAGTAAAAATGAAGGAAAATAATAGAAAATAGAGAAAAAAATACATGAAAGAGACTATGAATTGTAATTATGAAAAAAATAATAGGCAAGAGGAGGCTATAAATTGTAATTAATTGAAATTAGGCTAAATAAGGTAATTAGGAGTCAATATTGGCTAAGTTATGTAATTATCCCTATATATAATATACTTGAAATATAGTAGTGGTATTTTTATTTAAAAGTTGTCAGCATAAAATAAAAGAGTTATCAGTGTATAAAATATTCTATACTATCAAATAAACTTGATGTTATCCAATTTTTAGATAACCTGCAATATTAAGTCAAATTTAATTGATAGTGAATATTCACAAAACTCAAATTCAACCAATGTCGTCCGGCGTCAAAACTAGCTAGCACATTAAATATTCTATACTATCAAATGAACTTGATGTTATTCAATTTTTAGATAACCAGTAATGCTAAGTCAAATTTAATTGATAGTGAATATTCACAAAACTTAAATTCAACCAATGTCGTCCAGCGTCAAAACTAGCTAGCACATTAAAATGATTTGCACTTTTGTTCTTACTGTTTTGGTCTTTAATATATGTTCCTCATAGCATTAATTTTTTTTTTTTTAAGATATTAGTTTATATTTTTATATTATAATATTTCACGAGTTATATTCGAATATAATTTTAATTTCTAAAGAACGTAAGCCTGGTGACATAATTTCAACTGTACGGGCAGCCCTTATTTCAGAGTGGTCTTTAACTTCGACCCATCGTAGTTGAGGCTACCTTTGCCTGTATCTTAGTAATAATTCCATTTGTTCTTTGGTTAGGAGGTTTTTGGTCCTATTTTCCCCTCCTTATAAGTAACTGTTTCTACATTAATATGTAAAATAGGTGGTTGGATTATTTATTTTTTTAGAATAAAAACCACTAAGACAAACCCCAAGTACCAACAAAAAGATTTAAAACTAGAATATACAATAATAAAAATCAAGCAACAAAAGACTCGTACATAAACTGGTTAATCAACTAACATTCAGATGCACGGGTCCAAATGATCCATATATATATGGACATCAATTTCTACTATATATATTTACCTATGCACCCATTACATTATTATGCACCCATTACATTATTATGCACCCATTACATTATTATGCACCCATTACATTATCATTAAACTCATCAGGAAGATTGATAACATCACATAATAACACTTGTTATTATTTTAATTAACACATTGAAACTTTATTCATTCATGATTTGATTACGTAAAGTCGTAAACTCATAATTAGATTTAGACATCAGTTGGAAGATCCAATTTGGAATCAAAGGCAGGTTGTTCTTCAAGATCACCATACGGGCGTTGTCCTATATAATTACCTGGTGGATCATAATTACACGTTATAAAAACCCACCCATTGTTGCATCGAACCCTGGCACAACCAAGACGTACTGAATTACGCCACACCACTTGAGTATAGTGTCCACATACTTTTCCTGGTGCACAAGAATTTGAATTATAATCGTACCATTTCTTCTCATCGAACCACATCTTCACGGCTCCAGCAGCGTTGAGCTGGGGGAAAGCGGCGGCTAGGTTTTCTCCGTATGGGCCATAAGAGTGGATCATACCGCAGTCACCAATTCTTTGATTTGCGTAATTTTGGGCATAAGCTGCAAGCCTATTGTCCCACGTCATAGGGCCGACTCCAACTTGTCTACGAGCTGCATTGTGAGCGTTAAGAAAATTTTGTTGTGGAGAATTTTGAGCTTGTGATGAATGAAATATAGCAAAGGTAAGGAAACAAGCAACTAAAATGGAGTATTCCATTTCGGGTTTTGATGAGAACAAGGCATACTGTGGATGGGTTTTAATAGGGAAGAATGCTGAGTTAAAAAATTTGCAAGTTGTGCAAAAATAAATAAATTGAAAAGCATATAAAACTATATTGCTTAATTCAAAGAATGTCAATACATGCAACTATTCGTTTAAGCAAAAGCCGCCATTGAAAAAACCAATATTGAAGAACACTATTTTTTCCATGATTATTATATTTGGCCAACTCCAGTAATCACAGACTGTGTATTATATATATATACAATGACTATGGGTATATTTTAATTCGTTGAAGGTAATTTTTGTAATTCTTTTATATTATACTGTAATCCCATTTTTATTGTTTAAATTAATGCCAATATATACACATAGTCAAGCGCAGCCAGCCTCCTCAAAGTAAATTTATATTAATTTCTATCGTGGGGTAACTTAGTATTGCAATCAACACAGGACCACTCTAAAGTGGGATTAGCTCAACTCAACAAGTGCTCATACATAGTTACATTATATATAGTCATGAAAAACTTTATTACATGTCTTACTAACTGACAATAATTATTTAAAATTTCTTGTCTCTGAAATTACTGAAATTTTTTATTATGTGACTTACACAACCGACACTAGTTGTGTGAGGCGCCTTTTTGTCTCACAAAAATGTGGATGCAAAATTTGTAAATCCATAGTTATAGGATTTGGTTAAGCCAATTCTTTTACTTTTGGATTGATTAAGTTATGAAGTACTATTTAAAAAGATATGAGACACAAAATTCAAATTTTTTGAAGTGATTATGTTGGGTATGTTATAGTTGTTGTTGGTGCTACTAAGGCCTTGGGGTGATATTGCCAGTAGGCCCAAAACTTCTTTTCTGCTTTCTAGGCCTTTGGGGGGGTGATATTCCTGTTGCCAAAACTTTCTTTTTTGCTTTCTGGGCCTTGGGCTGATGCTGATCCAACCCATCTCAGCTCAAACTTTTCTTTAGAAGAGTTACTATTTATTGACTTTTTCAACTTTTGACCGATCTAAATTCAATCCGACTTGCCCGTTAAACAGTCCATGTTGTAGGGTGTGTATATATATATTTGTGCGTGCCAATTCAAATAAATACAAGTCGATAGTATTTAAAATCCACGAGATTCAATCCTGATCAGAACAGAACATGAGCAAAGTTATCCACTAGATTTTCATGAATCTCTAATAATATTGAAATTGCTACCAAAATATTGAAGAAAAATGTAAGCTCATGATCATTAAGAATATACTCAAATATACTTCCTCCAAAATTAGTCATTAATTCATTAATTGAATTCTATTTTGTCAAGGGCTAGCTAGGACAACTTCCCAGCCTGTTACATGACGAAATTTGGAACCTTACACATATACTTGACCTAGATGGGATGGATCATGGAAGTAATTAAAATACAAAATTATTAAAAACATGCACTCAATTAATCAATTAATTAATAAGGTTTCTGGCCAGCGAAATTTCCACGGGGGTAATAGTTGCATGACACAATCCACCAAAAACCATTTGCGCATTTCAATCTTGCACATCCAACTTGAAGGGTATTTTTCCAGACAACCTGAGTATAATGTCCACATGTACTCTCTTTGCAAGAATTAGATGCATAGTCGTAGTTTGCTTTCTCTTCTACCCACAATTTTACAGCCTCAACGCCCGAAAAGTTGTCGGTGCCCATGGCAAGATTTTCACCATAGGTTGAATTTGAATCCACCAATGCACATTCACCTATTAAAGAGGATACATATTGATTGGCAAAGGTAACAAGTGTGTCATTCCATGTTAATGGTGGGAGAGGGACACCAACTTGTGCACGGGCGTTGTTGTGGGCTAAAATGATATCCTGAGGCAAATTTTGGGCCAATGAAGAATGAGCCATGGCTAAAACCATGAACACAACGAAGGTTGAAAGCTTTGAGATCTCCATTTCCTTTTGATTTGCTTTTATAGACAAATTTGAAGGAAATAGAGATGGTGATTGTGTTTGTAATTTGGAGAAGTGAGATGGCTTTGGTATTTATAGGTATATATCTTGACAAAAAGAGGAGAAAATTTTGGCAGAAAAACAAGTAGTTTATGGTTAGCCGTTAACCCGTGAATGTTGGTATTTGGATAAAAATATTGTCAAAATTAGCACCATTGAAAAATGAGAGTGTAAGATTAAAAATTGTTTAACGTCCAACATGACTTGACAAAGATAGAGGTCCGCATCATCACATGCCTAATATACCAAGCGAAAACTATGTTCAATTTTTTTATTTTTTTTTGGTTGTGGAGCAAATATATAACTTGTGTGAACTGAAAGAGACATACTAGAAGCCCGTCCTTTAGGCATCAAAAGATAATGGGGAACTGCATTAATAATTTTTGATAATTGAATAATGGCAAATAATTTTATGTACAACATTAGCTTAAAATCAACCAGTAAGTTTATACATTAAGCGTGAATTAGTAACTTAATTAAATTAAGGAAAACAGAGGGGTAATTATATAACCTGCTGTAAAATGTAAATTAAAGGTAACCTCTAATTATTAACATGTGAAGACAATTATACTTTGTTTTGTGAAATGATTATTGAAAAACTCCACGTAATTGCTTTACCTAACTCTAAAAGCATTCTTGGTATAATACCTCTTTACCCCACTGTTCGTTTTTACTGTCACTAGTTTTCTAATTGAATTTTATCAAGAGCAGTCAATTTTTTTCCTCCCTATTTTATTCTTAGCATTAATTATTTTTTCTCCAAATTAATTTCAAGATACAATGCAAACATTATTTAATAGGTATACTATGATATAAATAATCATGTTATTAATTATTTTGGATTTGTTAAGTCAAAAAAACAAAATGTGACAAGTAAAAGCAAACGGATAGAGTATTCAATAAGAAAGGACTCTTACAGAAATTAAACAGAAAGAAGATGTAATCAAAAGTGAGGAAGAGGGCACAGAGCAGGGGAGGAGCTACCCTTGTGATAGGGGGTTCATCCAAACCCCTTCGGCGAAAAATTATATTATATATACATGGTTAAAATTATTTTTTATGTATAAATAGTAGATGTTGAACCCTTTTCGATTAATTTGTATATTCACTTATAAATCTCTTAATAAAAATTCAGACTCTAAATTCAAACTCTGCCACTAACACAGAGATAACCGTAGTCAAATAATGGACAGGTTGCCTGAGACCCTAGTAGACTATGGACATGTTATGTTTTCTTTATATAGTCAACAATGGGGACTTTGCCATAATGTGAGTTGTGAGTACTTGTGACTTCAGGTTTTCGAATTCATCATTTGTTCTTATAAACGCTTATTTATATCACGGAGTCATGCCAGTTTAATGCAATCGGGCTCCTCTTTATTTTCTTTCTCTCCAATTTCTTGAAGTTTTTATTTGGATTCAAGACATATATCATAGTTCAAATTAATGATTGAGATTTAATTAATTAAATCAAAATTCTAACCATAGTTATTTACTTTCATACATTTAATTATATTTGTTCCTTAAATATCCATTGTATCTTTTACTCAATATATTTTTTTTTAAATCTTAACTGCTTTAAATATATATTAAAAGCTTTTCCTACCGGTTCCTCTCCATTTTTCTTCTCTCCAATTTTCTCAAGTTTTTGCTTGGATTGAAGACACACGTCATAGTTTAAAATTAATAATTAAAATTTAATTAGTTAAATCAAAATTCTAACCATAGTTATCTACTTTCATATATTTAATTATATTTATTTCTTAAATATCCATTATATCTTTTACTCAATATTTTTTTTTAAAAAAAAAATCTTCACTGCTTTAAATATATATATTAAAAGCTTTTCCTAAATATTTTTATTTTTTAAAAAAATACATAATATAGTTAAAATTTTAGTTTTTCTGGCTTGAGGTCTCAAAAGAGCTACAAAAGAAAATATAATGAATTTATTTGGCACAATCTTTCTAATTTAATATGACACACGTGTAATGAATTTATTTGACACGGAAAGAAAATAAAATTAGATAAACTTCAAGCCACAATCTTTATTTTTTTTATTTGAAAAATATTACTTAAGAAAAATGGCAAGCATTAGCAAAAAAAAAAAAATACGAGAAAAAATTATTCAAGGATAGAAATAAAATAATTTAATATATTTAAGAAAGATATAATGAATTTTTAAAAATATTTAAGCAAAAAAAATATGAAAGTAGATATTTATGATTAAACCTTTTATTTAACTAATTAAATCTCAATTATTAATTTTAAATTATGACATATATCTTCAATCCAAGCAAGAATTTAAAAAAATTGAAGAGAAAAAAAATAAAGAAAAGCCGGATCCAAAACAATTATAATAAAGTCATTCGAATTATGAACACAACCTACGTAAATTACGATCTTAACTATCGTTATTAGTCCAAAAAAAGGCTGCCCGTGCAGAAGTTGGTTCCAACCCGTACCATGCACGTTTAGTAGCCGTTTGATCATGAAAATTAAATTTTTTTGGAGTTGGAGTTGAAATTGTGTTTGACCATGCCTTTTTTAATTATTTTTTTAACTTTTGAAAAAACTTTTTTAAATATAATTTTATGCCCCAAATTTTACAAACTATCAAAATCACCCAACTAAAATTTACCTACTAACGGGAAAAGAACACAATTAACCACTTTTATAAAAATAATTACATATACATGACCATATTTAATGAATTTCAATTATGACATATATAATATTTACATTAATAGCCGTTTTCTCATATTTGAAAATTTTAAATATGGATATTATATTAACAGATCACTGCTCCCCATTTTTTAGGTGACAAATATTATCATTCAAACAAATTTATTTTTTTAGGAATTTATTTTATTTATTTCCTTTATTTTTCATTCCTAAAAAATAGGAAATGATGAGTTGTTATTAAATTTTAGGGTGTCACTAATTTATTTCTTTAATTTTCTTATGCATAAAAGATTTTACTATGTGTAAATAAATTATTTATATGTAAAACATACTTTGCATATTTATGGTATATTATAGAGAAAAGACATCTTTTCCCCCCTGAACTTGTCCTCCAAACTCACTTTAGCACTTAAACTTAACTTTTGTTTATTTACCCCCTTAACATCTTTAAAGTGTATTTGTTTAACCCCTAAAGCTGACGTGATATTTTTTTTTAAAAAAGGGGCGCGTTTATTTATTAAAAAGGAAAAAAAGCCGCATTTTTAAAATTAAAAACTGATATAATCCCACTTTTTATTTTAATATACATTAAAAAAATATCCTTCTTCTTCAATGCCCCCACCCCCCTCATGGCAACCCACACCCACACCCTACACTCTTTTCTTCTCCAATTGATCAAGAACAACAATTTTCATTTTCTTTAAACCATCAATTCCTCCATTAACAATCTCATCCATTTTCTTCGACCATTAATTTCTCCATTAACAACCTCGCCCATTTTCTTCAACCATTAATTCCCCCATTAACAACTTCACCCATTTTCTTCAACCATTAATTTCCCCATTAACAATCTCACACACATTCTCCATCAACACTTTCAAGATGGTAATTAATCGGACACAAGATGTAATGATTAAGATATAATAATTCAACATTCTTATACCAAAAAAAGAAAAAAAAAATCACCCTTCGACTGAAAGCTTTGAAAAAAAATGAAGTTTTTTTTTTGACTTTACTTTTTTCTGATTTTGGAAACCATAATTAACAAATTATGTGATTGGTCTAAGATCATCATAGCGATTATGTTGTTTCAAAATCAAATCTTCAGCCCTCGCAATCAAAGTTATATTTGCAATTTATCCACTATGTTTGCTTTGGTCCAAGACTATGGAAGAAGAAGACCCACCTGTCTTCTTAAAAAAAAATGAAGTTTTTTTTATTTTGAAAAAACGATTGAGATTCAATTGGAAAACTGTTTGGGGGGGGGGGGGGGCACTGGAAGAGGAGTGTAGAAACGTGATTTTTGACCCTCCCCGAGTTTTAACCTATTTATCGGCATTAAATATTTTATTTTCTTTGATATTATTTTAATTCTTATTTCATTTTCAATAAATTATTAGTTAAAAATAAATAAATAAATAAATAAATAAATAAATAAATAAATAAATAAATAAGTAAATAAATAAAGTTACATTTTGAAATATTTTATTTTATTTTATTTTTATTTTTATTTTAAAAATAATACAAAAAAAAAATTCAAAAATATATTTCATTATTTTTAAATAAATAGACTAGTAGTTTTAGTATTACCTTAATTATAATTATAGTATTTTCTTAAAGTATAAAAATTAATATTCTTTTATTTGTATTATTTATTAAAAAAAGATAAATCTTATCCTATAAAACTACCCTAATCACCCCCCCTAATTTCTCTCAACCTCCCTCAACTTCCCAACCCCCTACACCCTATATATTGTCACACACACACGAGAAGGAAAAAAAAAGACAACACTCACGGACAAAATCAAAAACTTGAGAGAGAAAAAAAAAAAAAAAAGAGGAGGAACAACATTAAAAAGAAAACTACTCCCGCCTAATGTTTTTCAGAAATCAACATGCATTAGAAAACAAGAAAAAAAAAAAGAGAAAAGACTAAGAAACAAACGAAACAAGCCACCAAAGATAACAAGTTAGAGTTTGAAACAACCTAGAGTTTGAGGTTCGGTTCGTAATTTCGGGTTCGTGATTCTTCTTTATTTTGCTTGCGAATTATCTTCACAAGAGGTAACCCTAAAATTTTCTTTTTTCATAATGTAACATCGCAAAATAACAATATGTTATTTCAATATATGAAGTTGTTTGAGTTTCACATGTGTTTAACCTATTACTAATATTTATAGCATGTATATATTCATAA
This sequence comes from Capsicum pubescens, assembly GCA_030864215.1. Lineage (NCBI taxonomy): Eukaryota > Viridiplantae > Streptophyta > Magnoliopsida > Solanales > Solanaceae > Capsicum > Capsicum pubescens. The sequence goes on along the minus strand of CM061545.1, from coordinate 266,867,548 downwards.
TTTTATATTGTTATATTCTGAGTAAGCGAAAATAGTATATGATATCTTTATTTCTACTATATAAAAAATAATTAGGAAGACAAAAGGTGTTAAAATAAATTTTGCTGCAAATAAAAAATAGATCAAAATGAATAATGATGCCATGAAATCAATGTTTCTTTATTACTGGATAGAAGAACAATTGGACGTAAAAATATCCGTTCAATATATAATTCTATTAATTTATATTAAATACATTAGTAGAATTTTTACTTTCTAGTATTATTTCATGTGATATTATTCTTATGTTAATGGGGTATTCACGATTGAATTCATCTTCAAGTGTTTTTTTTAATATGTGTAATAAATTAATTTTCATGTTTTAAGTTAAGTAAGGTTAAATTTAATATTTTGTCATCACATTTGATGTTTTGTATTTTTTTTCTTTTTTCTTTCTTAATTTCAATATTCAAAAGTTTTATTATTATTTTTATTTTTATTTTTTTAAAAAAAATAAAAATTTATCAAGTAGCATTAATGAAGGAAAAAGGAAATTTGGTTTTAGATTACTATTTAGTGTCCGGATAGTTTAATGTGAGGGAACGAGGCGAGTTGCGGATTAATTCAAAACTCATTGTAAATCTAAAATAAAAAGCAAAAGGAGAGGATAAAACGAATAGAAAAATTGTTATGATTTTTAAAGAAAAGATTAAGTTTAGATGTCTTGAATTTATAATAGACTAACCAATTCTTCAACGCTAGGCAAATTTTAGATACGTTTAAAATATTCGTCTCAATTAAGAATGCGGTGTACGCATCTTTTTGAGACATTTAAAAATTCAAGGATGCAATAATGCATCTTGACAAATATTTTTCTAAATTTAATTTTCACCGATTTAATACAAGAGTTATAGACAACTATTAGACATTAAAAAATGAGCGAATTTAGGCCTTGACATAATTATCAAAATAGTTTTAGTCAAGATAAGTCAATAAAAGCGACCGTGCTAGAACCACGGGACTCGAGGGGTGCCTCACACCTTTCCCTTGGTCAACAGAATTCCTTACCCGGTCTTCTGTTTTTGCAGACCATAATAAAGAGTCATTTTCTTTTGACTAGGGATTTAAAAAGGTGACTTGGAACGCCAAAACTCAATTTCAAGTGGCGACTCTGTAAAATAAAATAATCTCTACTCAAAACCGTCACTTTAATTGGGAAAACCGTTCGACCTCGATACCCTCGAGCGAAAAAGGGGTGTGACATCTCTGACGACTCCGTTGGGGAAATAATAAGAATTCGAGCTTTTGATATTGACTTTAATTGCTTTAATTATTGTTATATTGTGTTTGTTGGCCTTATGTGCTACTTGTCGCTTATTTACCGCTTTGATATTGATTGAACTGTATTATATACTGTCTTCTCTTGCGCAGCACCTCTGAGTCTCTAAAATAGGATAGAAGGAATGCAGCACATGCATCCTACCTTCTTTTTGAGATAGTCGGAGTGTCAAAGCACCTGGTGAAGGATTATAATCACACATGTTAGGCGGGGTTTGGATCGACAACGAAGGCGGTGTTGCCCTGCTACCGACCAAGTTGTCCCTCTCCGGCTCGAGTGTCCGCTCGGGTAAGCCAGTCTAGACATCTATCCCTATTAGGCTTAAACTTAGAAGAACTGGAAATTCAGAATCTGGTTATCCCTATTAGGTGCCGCTTTATTTGCATCATAAGCATTTGACTTAGCAGGACTCGACACAGGGGTCGGGTTTGTCTAGGACAGGTGACCTACTTTATAAAGACCAACATTTGCATCCTACGTGCTCTTTGACATTTGTTTGGAAGGCTATTTGTTTGTTGACCGGCTTTAGGCAACTTTAAAATGCAAGAGATTAATTTTAGTGAATCATTTTTCAACGAATTTTAAAAAAAAAAAAAAAGAAAAAAAAATATAGTAACATAATTTTACGGTCTTCATGAACTATGAGGGTCTGATTCTCACTCTTAATTGAGATACGTAGGAATTTCTTTTCGGGGTACGACCCTATCTTTTGAAAAATTATTCATAAATTTATTGGGAAATTTTTAAAAATATGATTACTTTCATAATTATTTTCTAATCCTCAAGTCCAATTTTTATATATCTTAATAGCCCTGAATCTTTAGGGATCATGAGGCTAAGTTTTACAAAATAAAAAATATATATAAATCTTAATAGCCTTGAATCTTTAGGGATCATGAGGCTAAATTTTTACAAAAAATATAAATCTTAATAGCCCTAAACCTTTAGGGGTCTTGAGGCTAAATTTTGTACGACATAATTTTCAAGAACTACGCACGCCTGATTCTCATTTTATTGAGATACGTAGGTAGTCCTCAATGGATTCGGTGATCTTTTAAAAAATGGTTGTCTTTCCTTTAAAACTAAAAAAAAGAAGAAGTTGTTTTCAAAAATGAAAAAAATATATTACTTAATAAATAAATAAATTTCTCATTATTTAAAAAAAAAGGTATATTTCTTTATATCTCTAATTTTCAAGAACTACGCACACCTGATTCTCATTTTATTGAGATATGTAGGCAGTCCTCAATGGATTTGGTGATCTTTTAAAAAATGGTTGTCTTTCCTTTAAAACTAAAAAAAAAAATGTTGTTTTCAAAAATGAAAAAAAATATTATTTAATAAATAAATAAATTTCTCATTATTTAAAAAAAAAAGGTATATTTCTTCGTATCTCCAATTTTCACAAACTATGCACACCTGATTCTCATCTTAATGAGATACATAGGCAGTCTTTCATGGATTCGGTGATCTTAAAAATAAAAAAATTGAACTTTGATACATTAGTTTTTACCAAAATTAAAATAGTGTTAAGATGGTTGGTTTGTGGCTAAGCTGGCTTTTCATCCATACAACTCCAGGTCCAAAGAAAAGGCAAGATAACCCACAAAAACTGATATATGGTCTGAGATGAGGTGGTGTAGACTGTTAGAAATGAGGAATAAGAAGAAATGGCTAGAAAGGTGAAAGTTTAAAGCAAAATGTGAGAAACATGCAAGTACTTGGAGAGAAAAAGAGAGTTTTTAATGAGAATTTGTACATGTTTCATGATGTTCACTTGCCTCTAGAGTCCAAAACATCAAAGTTGGACATATAAGAGGGTCATGGTGATCCTTTGACTTATCTAAAAAAGTTATGAAATCAATTAAGAGGAGTAGGGGAAAAGAGAAAATGATGACGACTTATTTTGGAGAGAGTTTGAGGTGATAAATTCAAAATAATTGAGTTAAAAAAATGATGTAGCAATGATTGTGGAGACTCCATTAAGGCCGACGTGCAATTCAATGGCTAAAATATTAAGTTTGGCAATTTAGAAGTCAATCTGCTCCCCATGAGGAAGGATTTTTAGTAGTCTATTTTGTTTTCTTTCTACTACCCGAATTATTTTAGGGATGGGTTGGGATTTATCTTATTTTATTATCATTTCCATTCAAATCCTTCTATTTTTCTGTCAACAAATGTGTGTCCTTTTTATTTTTATTATATACTGTTTAGTTGTCTTTCTTTTCTTTAGAGAGCCATTTCTATGGTGATTCTAGTGATGTGATATGCATGTTGAATTCACAGACTGATTTTTAAATCTAATCTAATCCTGAAACATTTAACCAAGAAGACAGGGTTGAAAGAAAAAACATATAAGAAAATAAGTAAGTGTTCAGGTATTTGGGGACATAGTTACAGCCTCAATTGAATGTATTGAGGCAATTACTTTGTGAATCAGAAAATAACTTGATCATCGATTGGAAGATTCAATTCAATAATTTTGAATGGGGTCGATCAGAGGATTTATAATATCCACTATCGGGAAAAGCAAAAGGAAGTTAGTTTCAAAAGGGCATGAGTCATCCATCGAGAGAAAAGTACAATATAAGTGGACATGTATATTTCACAAGCTTAAAAGAAGTGACATAAGTGCATGAGCTTAGTCACGATCAATTGAAAAAGATGTGTATGATCTTCATGTTCTACTATCAGATTACATGTTATGTACTTGTGTTTTTAAGGACTGATATGACGAAGACATTTCATTCTACTACCCAAATATTGTGTCATCCTTTGTTACCCCTTTTGAGCTTTAGTGTTATTTTCTTTCGTATCCCTCTTTTGGAATTAAAATAGAATTTGAAAAAGTAAAAAAAAAAAGGTATCAAGAAAAATGGAATAATAAAAAAGAGTTGAAAAAAAAGAGAAAAAATCAATCAAAAATCCAAATCCAAGCAAAAGAAATGTTTGAACTACGTTTGACCTGATTCTTGCTATGACAAGATACGTAGGCAGCCCTACTTTGGGGTTTGGTCTAACCAAAAGAAAATTTAAGTTATCCAGAATGAAACAAAACTGGGGCAAAAGTTTATTTCCTTAAAAAAGTCGATTTCCAAAGTTGCATATTTTACCCAATGTTGTGTAAATTTTGAGCCCCATGCCGACCTTTCTTTCTATCTCATTTCAAAAGCCAAGTTACAACCAAAGAAAGACCTTCAGATCAATCTTTGAGAATGTCAAGGCTAAACCTGTTATGGGTGCATGATATTTCATATTTTGAGTGTTATTTTCTAAAAAAAAAAAAATGAAAATGAGAGAGTCTTATTGGTGAAAATCCTTTTGGGCATCATAAGGTGACCGTGAGTTGTGAGATCAATAAAAATGAGAGTCTTATTGGTAAAAGTCTTCATGGACACCATAAAACGACAATGAGTTGAAAAGGAAAAGAAAATGAGAGCGGCTTGTTGGCGAAAATCTATCGAGGTGTCACTAGCCTAAGGAGGATTATAATCCAGAGGGAACAAGTTCAAGAATGGCTCTCTTTCAAATTGAATGAGTGGGAAAAAAGTGATAGTGATTAGTTTGGATAAATCAGGTTGTTTAATTCAAAATGCATGTCATAATCACCCGAATCAGCCGCCACACCCAGATAAAATTTTCTTTTTGACATTTTTTTAAAGAAGAGATGTCTATTGTCCTTTCCTATTCTTTTTGTTATTTTTTTTTCTATTTTTATTTTTGATTTTTGATTTTTGTGTCTTTGTGGTCAAAAGAAAATCATTATCGTCATCTTTCATGTATTTTTGAGTCAAAATTTTGTCAAGATAAGTGATAAAGGACTTCAAAACTTGCTACCAACTCCTTTAGTTGTGCAAAGCAAGACAAAAGATCAACACACAAGGATAACATGTTTCAAAATAAAGTAAAGTACTTGAGAATGCTTGTCATCCGACAGTTTTTGAACTCATAAAAATATAAAAGGTGTATTTGAAGCTGAATCCCGAGGCATCATGCAAGAGAAATATGATTTGAGTCAAAATATTTTAGTACTCAGAATTTGGGGTCAATACTACAACAAGTCAACAATACCTATCAATGATTTGCAATGGAACTGGGCATAACAAGTGCATGAGATCGTCTCAATAGCCAAATGCCACAAATCAACCACCGTATTTTTAAATTAAAAAGTTTTCTTTATATGAAACAAAACATGTGCTACCTTCATATCAAAGGTTTCAAAGCTTAACAATGAAAAGCTGTAATTTCTCACTTCTGCAAATGTAAAAGGCAGTACAGTTACACAGATTTGGTAATCAATAATGGTAAAAACTCATCATTTTAACCCCTAGGAGACGCACTTCCTAGTCCGAATAATTCAAGATTCATTTGTTAGGTGATGCACTTCCTAACTTGAACCTTCACTCCTAGAAGACACACTTTCTAGTCGAGTCATTTCATTTAACCCTTAGGAGACGCACTTCCTAGTCTGAATAAGTCAATTTTCATTTGTTAGGTGAAGCACTTCCTAACTTGAACCTTCACTCCTAGAAGACGTACTTTCTATTCGAGTCATTTTATTTAACCCTTAGGAGACACACTTCCTAGTCTGAATAAGTCGATTTTCATTTGTTAGGTGAAGCACTTCCTAACTTGAACCTTCACTCCTAGAAGACGCACTTTCTAGTCGAGTCATTTCATTTAACCCCTAGAAGACACACTTCCTAGTCTGAATAAGTCAGTTTTCATTTGTTAGGTGAAGCACTTCCTAACTTGAATATTCACTCTTAGAAGACGCACTTTCTAGTTGAGTCCTTCAATTTAACTCTTAGGAGACACACTTCCTAATTTTGGTCATCAGTTTTACTCTGATGAGACGCATTTCTTCAACAGATCTTTGATTCACACTCTTTATTGTACTTTTCAAAAGTTGTGATTTGATGACACTCGCAAAATTTACTAATGCAAAATGGGGTAAAATTTTGTTCGTATTTACTGGAATTTATTTTATACACAGGACCCTCCTAAATAATGGGACAGGACCCTCCTGAACAATGGGAATTTATATTTTTTGTTCAGGACCCTCCTGAAGAATGGGATAGGACCCTCCTGAAGAATGAGAATTTATTTTAGCTCAGGACCCTCCTAAAGAATGGGAATTTATTTTATGCACAGGACCCTCCTGAAGAATAGGAATTTATTTTATGCACAGGACCCTCTTGAAGAATGGGAATTTATTTTTGAACAGGACCCTCCTGAAAAATAAAAATTTACTTTTGAACAGGACCCTTCTGAAGAATGAGAATTTATTTTATGCTCAGGACCCTCCTGAAGAATGAAAATTTATTTTATGCATAGGACCCTCTTGAAGAATGAGAATTTATTTTATGCACAGGACCCTCCTGAAGAATGGAAATTTATTTTTGAACAGGACCCTCCTGAAAAATGGAAATTTACTTTTGAACAGGACCCTCCTGAAGAATAGGAATTTACTTTTGAACGGGACCCTCCTGAAGAATGGAAATTTACTTTTGAACAGGACTCTCTTGAAGAATGGAAATTTACTTTTGAACAGGACCCTCCTGAAGAATGAAAATTTACTTTTGGAGAGGACCCTCCTGAAGAGTGGGAATTTACTTTTGTTCAGGACCCTCCTGAAGAATGGGACAGGACCCTTCTGAAGAATGGGAATTTATTTTATGCTCAGGACCCTCCTGAAGAATAGGACAGGACCCTCCTGAAGAATGAGAATTCATTTTATGCACAGGACCCTCCTAAAGAATGGGACAGGACCCTCCTGACGAATGCGAATTTATTTTGTGCTCAGGACCCTCTTGAAGAATGGGAATTTATTTTGTGCTCAGGACCCTCCTGAAGAATGGGACAGGACCCTCCTGAAGAATGAGAATTTATTTTGTGCTCAGGACCCTCCTGAAGAATGGGACAGGACCCTCCCAAAGAATGGGAATTTATTTTGTGCTCAGGACCCTCCTGAAGAATGGGACAGGACCCTCCTGAAGAATGAGAATTTATTTTGTGCTCAGGACCCTCCTGAAGAATGGGACAGGACCCTCCTGAAGAATGAGAATTTTTTTTATGCTCAGGACCTTCCTGAAAAATGGGACAGGACCTTCCTGAAGAATGAGAATTTACTTTTTGCTCGGAACTCTCCTGAAGAATGGGACAGGACCTTCCTGAAGAATGGGACAGGACCTTCCTGAAGAATGGGAATTTACTTTCTTCTTGGGACCCTCCTGAAGAATGGGACAGGACCTTCCTGAAGAATGAGAATTTACTTTCTGCTTGGGACCCTCCTGAAGAATGGGAATTTATTTTTGCACAGGACCTTTCTGAAGAATGGAAATTTATTTTTGCACAGGACCCTCCTGAAGAATGGGAATTTACTTTTTGCTCAGAACCCTTCTGAAGAATGAAAATTTACTTTTTGTCCAGGACCCTCCTGAAGAATGGGATGTTATTTTTCTGTGTCACTTTTTATTTTGAGTTCAGGAACATATTTGAAAAAAGAAGAAAAAAGTTCAGGAGCCGGCCTGAAGAATAAGGTGAAGAAAGAGAAAGTCCAGGAGCCCGCCTGAAGAACAAGGTGAAGGAAAAGGAAAGTCCAGGAGCCCGCCTGAAGAACAGGGTGAAGAATAGGGTGAACATTATCAGTTGCAAGTTCAGGAGCCCGCCTAAAGAATAGGGTGAAGATTTTCAAGTCCAAGCCAGAAGAAAATCTAAAGAAAAAACCAATTGTCAAGTTCCCCTCTAATGCCAAAAGCCGACGAGGAGGAATATTTCGTGTATCAAGTTCAACTCAGAATAATGATTATCTCACCATTTGAGAATTCATGAAGATTCAAGTCTAGATTCAAAAAAAAAAAAAAAGTAGTATAGATAGGATTCCTCACTTGTATTTTCATTTTATTTTTTGTTATTCATTTCAATGTAAAAGCAGAATGTTGTGAACCGGAAATTCAACGGAACCTGACTCGATCTCTAGCTCACTACCACATCATTTTACCCCATTTGAACTACAAGTGACCTGATTTCTTTATAACCCAGGATATGTAGGCGGTCCAAAACTAGGACTCGGTCACATCTTTTATTTTATTTTGTTTTGTTTTATCTTTACTTTTTGAATAATTGGAGGATCAAAAATTACCTCTTTGTCTACTTCTTTGTATGAAAACTCTTCGAGATTTCACACAAAGAGGGGCAAAATGTAGACACGTGATTTTTGACCCTCCCCGAGTTTTAACCTATTTATCGGCATTAAATATTTTATTTTCTTTGATATTATTTTAATTCTTATTTCATTTTTAATAAATTTTTAGTTGAAAATAAATAAATAAATAAAGTTACATTTTGAAATATTTTTATTTTTTTTATTTTAAAAATAATACAAAAAAGAAATTCAAAAATATATTTCATTATTTTTAAATAAATAGACTACTAGTTTTAGTATTATCTTAACTATAGTTATTTTAAATTATAGTATTTTCTTAAAATATAAAAATTAATATTCTTTTATTTGTATTATTTATTAAAAAAAAAGATAAATCTTATCCTATAAAACTACCCTAACCGCCTCGCCCCCCCTAATTTCTCTCAACCTCCCTCAACTTCCCAACCCCCTACACCCTATATATTGACACACACACACGAGAAGGAAAAAAAAAAGACAACACTCATGGACAAAACCAAAAACTTGAGAGAAAAAAGAAGAGGGGGAACAACATTAAAAAGAAAACTACTCCCTCCTAACGTTTTCCAGAAATCAACATGCATTAGAAAACAAGAAAAAAAAAAGAGAGAAAAGACTAAGAAACAAACGAAACAAGCCACCAAAGATAACAAGTTAGAGTTTGAAGCAACCTAGAGTTTGAGGTTCGGTTCGTGATTCCGGGTTCGTGATTCTTCTTTATTTTGCTTGCGAATTATCTTCACAAGAGATAACCCTAAAATTTTCTTTTTTCATAATGTAACATCACAAAACAGCAATACGTTATTTCAATATATGAAGTTGTTTGAGTTTCATATGTGTTTAACCTATTACTAATATTTATAGGATGTATATATTTATAATTTTATATTGTTATATTCTGAGTAAGCGAAAATGGTATATGATATCTTTATTTCTACTATATAAAAATTAATTAGGAAGACAAAAGGTGTTAAAATAAATTTTGCTGCAAATAAAAAATAGATCAAAATGAATAATGATTCCATTAAATCAATGTTTCTTTATTACTGGATAGAAGAACAATTGGACGTAAAAATATCCGTTCAATATATAATTCTAGTAATTTATATTAAATACATTAGTAGAATTTTTACTTTCTAGTATTATTTCATGTGATATTATTCTTATGTTAATGGGGTATTCACGATTGAATTCATCTTCAAGTATTTTTTTTAATGTGTGTGATAAATTAATTTTTATATTTGAAGTTAAGGTTAAATTTAATATTTTGTCATCACATTTGATGTTTTGTATTTTTTTTTATTTTTTCTTTCTTAATTCCAATATTCAAAAGTTTTTTTATTATTATTATTATTATTATTTTTAAAAAAAATTTAAAAAATAAATTTATCAAGTAGCATTAATGGAGGAAAAAGGAAATTTGATTTTAGATTACTATTTAGTGTCCGCATAGTTTAATGTGAGGGAACGAGGTGAGTTGTGGATTAATTCAAAACTCATTGCAAATCTAAAATAAAAAGCAAAAGGAGAGGATAAAACGAATAGAAAAATTGTTATGATTTTTAGAGAAAAGATTAAGTTTAGATGTCTTGAATTTATAATAGACTAACCAATGCTTCAACGCTAGGCAAATTTTAGATACGTTTAAAATATTTGTCTCAATTAAGAATGCAGCATACACATCTTTCTAAGACATTTAAAAATTCAAGGATGCAATAATGCACCTGGACAAATATTTTTCTAAAATTAATTTTCACCGATTTAATACAAGAGTTATAGACAGCTATTAAACATTAAAAAAATGAGTGAATTTAGGCCTTGACATAATTATCAAAATAGTTTTAGTCAAGATAAGTCAATAAAAGCGACCGTGCTAGAACCACGGGACTCGAGGGGTGCCTCACAGCTTCCCTTCGGTCAACAGAATTCCTTACCCGATCTTCTATTTTTGCAGATCATAATAAAGAGTCATTTCCTTTTGACTAGGGATTCAAAAAGGTGACTTGAAACACCAAAACTCAATTCCAAGTGGTGACTCTGTAAAATAAAATAATCCCTATTCAAAATCGTTACTTTAATTGGGAAAATCCTTCGACCTCGATACCCTCGAGCAAAAAAGGGTGTGACAAGGAGGAGGGGGGGCTTGCGTTTGTAGGGTAGGGGATGGGGGTGAGGGCTGGAGGTGGAAAAAACGTAGAGAGGGCGGGGTGGGCGGATGAGGTGGGGGATGTGAAGAAGAAAGAAAATGGGGGGTGGGGGTGCCTTTTTATTTAATATATAAATATATATACATATATATATATAATTATATATATATATATATATATATATATATTTATATAAATAAAATAGTACATACATATTTTTTTTATTTTTAAAAATATATAAAAATAATGTATGTGGGTTAAATTTTTTTTAGAAAAATAGTAATTTCTTACGTGAAAATGACGTGGCTCCGACGTGGCATTGACGTGGCGTTGATGTGTAGGCGAGTGTAACACACTCTTCGTTGTGAGAGTGGTATTCAATTTTGAGGGGTAAAAATAATACACTTTAAAGATGTTAAGGGGGGTAAATAAACAGAAGTTTAGTTTAAGTGCTAAAGTGAGTTGAGTGAACAAGTTCAGGGGGAAATCATGTCTTTTCTCTATATTATATCATATACCATAAATATATAAATATGCTTAGTATGTTTCTTTATACTTTGTATATTTATATATGTGTTTATATGGTATATACATGGTATAAACTTCATATATAACATACTTTGTATATTTATGTTATAAATATGCTTAGTATGTTTCTTAATACTTTGTATATTTATGTATGTGTGTATATGGTATATACATGGTATAAACTTTATATATAACATACTTATAATTTTATAAGTTGGTTTATAGAATTCATTGCATGTATTTATAAAACTTACTTGTGCTTTTTCGATTTAATAATTATAAATATTATATGATCCATCCATTTGTATAGCCGTTATTGATTTTTTCAGGGTTTTAAGTACATGTTGTGGTATTATTGTTTTGTTTTCTATACAGCTCGTACATCCTGTGTCTATCAATCCTAAAATTTCTATTTTTATATCTTGAATTCTTATTTTAGCACGTACTTTCATCGTCGTGAAATCCTTATCTTCATTACATATTAAAGTAGTATTTTCTTCTACATTCAAAAGTTCTGTTTCTATTTGTTCTAAATGTGTTGTTCTTTGTGTTTCTAATTCATCTTCATTTATTATAGCTTTTCCTTTTTCTAATGTTACTAGTCTTTGTTCTAAATCATTCACTCTGGCTTCTAAAGTTGCGATTCTTGAGTTTGTAATCTGGTTATTTACTTCTTTTCGTTCATTAACTATTTCTGGTTCTATTTTTATTTTTAGCTTATTTTCTATGCAATTTACACATGCTTCCATATAACATATTGTACATTTAACTCTATTGTCTTTACTCGGGTACCAGTTACATATGCGTTATTGATTACTATCTATTTCTTTTTGTCTTTGGAAATCGTGTATACAACTTTGTACAACATTCATTAGATTGCTAATTAATAAGTCATTTAAATTTAACTCGTCTGCTTCTTGTCCTATTTCATTTATTAAATTATCTTCTTCTTAGTCTGAAGAATCAGAGTTTTGTGTATCATCTACGTTTATACTCATTATGGAATATATACTTTCGGTATCTGACATATATTCATCTACATTTAATAGGGTCTCTTGAAAGTCTTCTATTAATTGCGAATTTCTAGTTCTATTATTATTTATTTCTGGACATATGTTTGCTAAATGTTCTATGCTTCCACATGTATAACATTCTAATTTGTTTTTATAATTTCTATCATTCCTATACTTTCTAACATGTCTGTGCTTGTTCAGGTATGACTTCCTGGCTGATGATTTACGCAAGTAGTATTTTTTTATGATAGTGTGATTTATTGTATTTTCTTTTATACTTTTTAGATTTTTCTACATCATTATCATAAGTTTGAGTTGTATATATAATAGATTTGCAGAAGTTCATTTCATTTTTCTTTAGTTGTTTTTGTATTTGAATATTTGTACATTTTTCTGTTAAGATATCCATTACATGTTGTATTTTATGTTCTATGGTCCATTTAGCATGTGGATTTTGAACTACACCATCTCTTTTATACCATCTATCTTCTATTTCTCTTCCTAAAGCTCCTGATAATTTATGAAAGAGTTTTTTACCTAATTCTTCATCAAAAGTATTTCCACTGATTGTACAATAATAAAAATAGTCTCTTAAAAAGTTCTTTATATGTAGCCAACTTAAAATACTTAACTGTTCTAATTTTATTAAGGCATTTCTTTGTAATGCTAATTGATACAGATTTAATAATAATTGATCTCTATTAATATTGAAGGGGTTACAGCTGTATATATAGAGAACTGAAGAATAACTAATTACAGAATAACCCAGATGTATTTAATAATTATATATGTAGTCTATTATCCCCCCGCAACCTGATCAGCGGTAACGAGGGGCAGCTTGGAGCAGAGAGACTGAAAAGGCTGTAACGGAAGAGGCTTGGTGAGAATATCAGCAAGCTGGTCAGTAGATGGGACATAGTGCGTGGCCATCGCTCCTGCAAGTACCTCATCGCGAACAAAGTGACAGTCAGACCCAACATGCTTCATACGATCATGAAGGACTGGATTTTTGGTAACACAAATAGTGGACTGATTGTCACAATAAATCTGTGGTTTCGTCGGGGGAATGCCAAGTGCATCCGTAAGGTATCGTAACCACATGGCTTCAGCAACACCCGCAGCCATGGCACGATATTCTGCTTCTGTGGAGGAACGGGACACTCGCGTTTGCTTCTTGGTGCACCAGGAAATCAGATTCGGTCCCATCATAACAATATATCCAGTAGTGGACTTTCGATCATCTTTGTCGTTAGCCCAATCCGAATCAGAAAAACAGATATATCAAACGAGCCCTTTTGAAATAAAATTCCACAGTGAAGAGTACCTTGAAGATAGCGCAGAATGCGTTTCAAGGCCTGAAAGTGTTGTTCTGTGGGAGCATGCATTGATTGGGAGACTCGATTGACTGCATATTGGATGTCCGGACGAGTAACAGCAAGATAATGAAGTCCACCGACGAGGCTCCGATATAGTGTAGGATCGGCAAAGGGAGTATTCGGCCCTGGGGATTGGCGGACTGCCATGGGAGTGACCGCGGGTTTGCAGTCTGTCATTCCAGCCCGATTTAGAAGTTCAAGGGTATATTTTGTCTGATGCATCAATATGGTTCCCGATTTGCGGATGAGTTCGAGGCCAAGAAAGAACTCCAGAGGACCGAGGTCCTTAAGTTTGAAGTCACGATGCATAGCTTCAGTAATTTCAGTGATGAGTGATGACGAGCTGCCTGTAATAACAATATCATCCACATAGATAAGAATGATGACTGTCCCTCGAGAACAGTGAAGGGTGAAGAGACTGTTGTCATGATGGTAGGTGCGAAAACCAAGACCCTGCAGAAAAGTAGAGAGACGTGTGTACCAGGCACGAGGGGCCTGTTTCAGGCCATACAGTGATTTGCGAAGCTTGCAAACATAGTGAGGACGGTTGGGATTAACATATCCCGGTGGCTGAACCATATAGATTTCTTCCTCAAGATGACCATGAAGAAAGGCATTGCTGACGTCTAGCTGATGAAGCGGCCAATCATAGTGAAGAGCAAGAGACAAGACCAGACGAATAGTCTGTTGCTTAACAACAGGGCTGAAGGTCTCCTTATAATCCACACCATACTCCTGATGATACCCTTTTGCAACCAGACGTGCTTTATAGCGAGAAAGAGATCCATCTGAATTTCGTTTGATGCGAAACACCCATTTGCACCCAATAGACTTTCGGTTACTAGGCAGAGGTACCAAATCCCATGTACGTTGTTCATTCAGAGCCTGAAATTCCTCATCCATAGCTTGGCACCAGAAACTATTTTTGGAGGCTTGGTTGTAGGTAGTAGGCTCAGTTGTGGGATGTGCATCAAAGGGTATTTGAGTGTGGTAGGCTTTGGGTTTGAAGGTACCGGCCTTGGCTCGGGTTGTCATAGGATGAGTGTTGAGTGGAGGGTGATTAGGAAGGGGTGGTGGAGTTGTATGATGTGTGGGCGGGGGTTGGGTGGGGCTGCCGTGGGAGCTGGGATGTGCAGCGGTGGATGGGGTGGCTGTATGTGTGTTAGGAGTATGATGTAGGGAAGTGGTGGGTTGTGTGGCAGTCGGCTGGGTGTTCGGGTGGGAGGTTTGGGGTTTCGGGTGGGTAGTGGTGTAGTGGGGTACCGGGTTAGGTGCCGAGTGAGCCGGAGCATGAGCGTGAGAAAAGGACGGAAATAATGGCACAACGCCAAGTGGATTGGGGGAGTATGGAGTAGAGGAAAGACTTGTGTAAGGAAATTGTTCCTCCACAAAACGAACATGACGGGAAACATATGTTTTCTGAGATACAGGATCGAAACATTTGTAACCTTTGATAGTGGGATGATAGCCTAGAAAGACACAAGGGGTGGACCGAGGTTGAAGTTTATGTTGAGTGTGCGGACGCAACCAGGGATAAACTAGACACCCAAACGGGCGGAGATGGATATAGTCGGGTGGATGATTGTAGAGACGGGCATATGGAGTGGAGTTGGAGAGAGTGTGAGTGGGCATGCGATTTATGAGGTAGTTGGCAGTAGCAAGGGCATCAACCCAAAAGGAAACAGGTAAGGTGGAATCATGGAGGAGCGCAACAACTGTTTCTATTAGGTGACGGTGTTTGCGCTCAGCAACGCCATTTTGTTCAGGGGTATATGGACATGAAGTGTGATGAAGAGCCCCTAGATTTTGAAGAAAAACACCAAATGCATTGTTGACAAATTCTTTGCCATTGTCACTTCGAAAAATTTTGATTTTGGCATTAAATTGATTTTGAACCATTCGGTCAAAGTTTACAAAAATAGTATAAGCTTCGGATTTAAATTTCAGAGGATAAAGCCAAGTGAATTTACTGTAATCATCAACAAAACAGATATAATAACGAAAACCTTGAACAGAAGGAACTGAGGTTGGACCCCAAACATCAGAATGAATTAATTGAAATGGCGCAGTGGCCTTGTGTTCAGACAGTGAAAAAGGTAAACGACAAGATTTAGACACTGAACAGGACTCGCAATGTAATTTTTCTGAAAAATTAAAACCTAAGGAAGATAAAATGGATTTGGTGATGGCGGATGATGGGTGCCCAAGCCGGCGATGCCAGGTTGACGAGAGAATGGCTTGACTCACAACAGACGGAGACCTGGATGGAAGAGTGTATAGCCCATGCTCACAGCGGCCCGTGTACCGCACCCGGTTCGTGGTATTGTCCACTATCTGGAAATTGGTGTCATTAAAAATGAGGGTGCAGTTATTTTCTTTAGTAAAGCGATAAACAGATAAAAGATTGGATGTGAGGGAAGGGACGTGGTGAAGGGTTGAGAGATGAAATTTACCATTTGGGGTATAGACATACCCAGAGCCGGTGTTTGTGATGGGAAGGGATTGACCATTGCCTACTGTAATAGTTTCTGAGCCATGATACGGATGAGGAGCTTGAAGTTGTGAATAATCCGACGTCACATGGGTGTTAGCACCTGTGTCTAGATACCAATCGCCAGATTGAGCGTTTGTGGACGCATGCATCGCCCTTGATCCTCCGGACTGGCTATTTACATTCTGCGAGTCATCATAACGATACCAGCAATTAGCCGCAGAATGGCCCCGTTTAGCACAAATTTGGCACGTCGGAAGATCTCGTGTGGGCATCCGCTGGTTTCCTCGTCCCTGTCCGCGGCCTGACTGGAAGCCGTCCCTCGGTGGAGGCCCGCCTCTGCCTTGCTGCCCGGTGTTTCGACGGTCACCGCCGCCGCTGCCTCGCCCTTGGTTACGGCGATCGTCACCGCGACCCCTGGCCGAGCCTCCGCTGCCAGCCGAGTAAAGAGCCGTGACGCCAGGGGTGGAACTGGCTTCTCCGAGCAGTAATTTGTGTTCCATGTCTAGATTCAATTCTTCTGCATTAAGCCATCCAGACAGTTGATTCAGAGTGATTTCGACAGGCGAGAGGCGAATATGCTGTTTGAGAGAGGAATAGCCAGCCGGAAGACCACGTATCACGGCATTCACCACGTCTCGTTCAGGAATAATCTCGTTCACAGCATCTAGGTCAGACAGAATAGAGGCCACATCATCAAGGTATTGAGTCATCGTCTTCGTTCCCTTCCGAAGAGTATGCAATTTGTCACGCAACTGAAAAATATGAGCCGTGGACACAGAGTTGTACCTTGTGGCTAGTGCGTCCCAAAGTGAAGCCGATGTGAGAAAACCCCGGGCGTGTTTGTGCACAGAGGGGCTAATAACTGCGAGAAGACAGGCTCGGATCTGAGTGTCTACGATCATCCACGGAAGGTAGTCGGGATTTGGGAGCTTGACGTCGTCCTTCTCGGCTGTCTCGGGCTGCGGCTTCTCCGCACCGTCAATCCATCCGAGCAGCAAGTTGGCTGCGAGGGCGGTGCGGACGTTAAGTGCCCAGGCCGGGTAGTTGTTGTCAGATAATTTTTCGGGGATGAGATTGTGGAGATTCCTGAGCAGTAATTTTACTCCAGACGGTAATTTTGACAGAGGATCAATAACCTTGTCCATGGCGCCGACCTACGGCGGAGGAGGGAGGCCGTGCGGCGTGGTGTAGACGGTGGCGGCGGCGCACACATGTCGGAAAAGAGGAGAGATTAGGGTTTGGGCGGAAGAAGAAACCCTAGCTTTGATACCATGATACAGATTTAATAATAATTGATCTCTATTAATATTGAAGGGGTTACAGCTGTATATATAGAGAACTGAAGAATAACTAATTACAGAATAACCCAGATGTATTTAATAATTATATATGTAGTCTATTACTAATAAACCACTATTCGGATCCTCCCCTGTTAGTAAACTGTGTATTTTATTTGTAAAATTATAAGGGTTTGGTCCTAATGATACTAATGCCTGAAAATCATGTGGAGAGTTTATCTTGAAAGCTTCCCATACGGCTTTTGCCGATTCTCCTAAGAAGGTTTTCATATATTTGTACATTATTTCCGTATCTGTTTATGTATAATGTCTTAAATAATCTGCTACTACTATTACTTTTCATAAGTCTATTACTGTATTCCACATTTGTGGATCATGTGCTGCTATATTTAGTATTTTTTCTTTATTACCTCCTTTCTGTAATCTAATAGGTTATTCTATTGGCATTCTTCTTTCTGCCGGTCTTATATTTTCTTTAATTTCTGTATCTGGATTTATTCTAACTTCTCTTCTTCTTGGTACATTACCTGTACTATAATCTATTGGTTGGGTATGTGGATTAGTTTGTTGGAATGGACTAGCACTTGTTGAGCTAACTGTTTTCATTTCTGCTAATTCTTTATAACTTATCGTGGATATTATGTCTTCATCTTGTCTTTCGAAGGATGTAGAGATAGTATCCACCTTTTCGGTTCTATATCCTAGATTATCATCCCTTTCTGAACAAGTTTTAAAATGTTTTATACATTGTGTTATGTTTATATTTCTTCTTCTGTTGCTTTATTCACTTCATATCCTTCTTGTAGTATTTTCTACATTCATAAATTCTTGTTCTATGGTACTTTCAGTTTTGTTATCTTCTAATTCTTTTTGACTTGTGTAATTATAGTCTGTAAATCTTACTGATGTTTCTCCTTTACCAGTAGTATACATTAAATGAGTTTCGGGTTTAAATACCTTTGGCTTATTGAATTTTTCTAGATTCCATTCTAACCCTGCATATTCTTCTGGATTTATCTTTATTGATTTTATTAATTTTATACCTTTATTACCCATTACTTCAACTACATCATTTACTTTTATTTTAAACTTAGTATTACTACTTAAAGTCATTTTTCCTATAAAACCTATACATATTAATAAATTATTTTCATTAATCATTTCTTCATACCCTTTAGTCTGAATTTCTATTTTAATATTTTTTCCAAATTCTTTTAAATTCATAAAAAGTCTGGGCTAATATAAAATATTCCTCCATTATTTGTCATATCTACTTCGGTTAATCCTATTATTGATTTTTTAATATCTGACCATCTATCATCATATATTACTATTAATACTTTCGATCCTAGATTTTTTCTAGTTAATCCTTTTATTCCTATGACTATTAATCCCATATGCATTAACAATATTTTATTATTTCTTATTTGTTTTAATGATTCGGTATTTACCATATTTAAGGTTGTAAAATTTTCTCCTATAATGGATATTTGCTCTTCTCTATAATGTCTGTATAGCTTATTATCTGTGGAGAAATACTTAGCATTATATAATGTCTTAGAATTTAATAATTTTAATTGATTTTGTTGGAAAATTTGTAGATCTTTGTCCACATCTATTATTTCATTTAATTCCTGGTCTTATTCTATGTCTGGGTGTCTTCTAGATAGTATTCTGGAAATAAGATTATTTTCTACTCTATTATCGAAAAAACTTACTCTTTGTCTTTCCCCTTCGGTGGCTCTTCTTGGTCTAGCTGAAAGAAAGTCCATTTTTGTGATTTTTTAATTATATTTTACTTTTCTTGTCTCGGAGTTATTTCAAACTTTTTTAATTGAGTAATTAATTCGTCTATTTCTGTATTTTTGAAAACTTGAACTTCTTTGCCTTTAATTATACTATCTATTTTTATATGTAGTTCTAACAATAGTGCTATTATAGTATTGTTTTGTTTTAATAATGTTTTATCTGCCTGACTTAAGGGAAGATACCCAGAAAATCCTTCTGGTTCGTCGTGATAGCTTTTCGATTTTTCTAATGCTCTATTGTAATTTATATCTTCTTCACTCATGAAAGTGAGATTTCTTCTAATCTTTGTATTATTATTTTTAGCTCACTTATTTCTTTATTTATGGATTCTACTTGTTCTACAATCTTTGTTACTAATTGGGTGGTTTTAATCTCTAGGCCTTTAGATTTTTCTGTTATAGTCTTTATTAGTTTTTCTATTTCTACTTTTGTAGGTATAGGTCTTTAGTTTTTTCTATTATAGTCTTTATTTATGGATTCTACTTGTTCTACAATCTTTGTTACTAATTGAGTGGTTTTAATCTCTAGGTCTTTAGTTTTTTCTGTTATAGTCTTTATTAGTTTTTCTATTTCTACATAACATACTTTGTATATTTATGTTATAAATATGCTTAGTATGTTTCTTAATACTTTGTATATTTATATATGTGTATATATGGTATATACATGGTATAAACTTTATATATAACATACTTTGTATATTTCTGTTATAAATATAATACTTTATATATTTATGAGTATAAATATAATACTTTGTGTATAAAGATACCAATTATTATGGTATATAAAGGTAGCAGTTGCAGTTTAAGGTATAAATTTGTTAAATTGGACATATTTTTTTATAAAAAATATGTATGTATCACCGATTTATATTTTTAGCATATATATGGTATATACTATTTATATTTGAATAGTATAATAAATATGTACACAATATAATATACATAATCAAATTAAAAATGAGAATAATTTGTGGCAGTGGTAAACTAATTTGCTATAACTTTATTAATTCCATAAATATAGAAAACGATTATCCATTATTAATTACACGACTATAATTCCTAAACGTCCGTATCACAACGAAAAATTATTATTATTATTATTATTATTATTATTAGTATCATTAGCAGTAAAATAATGTTTTAAATAATGGAGAAAATTAAATAAGAGAGAAAAATAATGATGAGAGAGAAAAAGAGATACATATTAATTAGGATAGCATTAAGTTTGAAATTATAATTATCTTATTCTTTAAAACTTTTATATACGTAATATTGAAAAAGTAATGTTATAAGGAAAGTTTTATGTAAAAATTTAAAAGATTGGGTTATATGTAATAATAATAAAAGTTGAAATTGGAGTTGGAAAATTATGAAAACACCAAAAACCTATTTTTCCTTTTTAAAAAAAAAAATTAAAATTATTTTTCGAATTTTCATGGCCAAACACCACAATTTTCAACTCCGAATTTTTTTTTCGGAAAAAACAAAAAAAAAATTTATGACCAAACGGGCTCTTAGATTGCAAGATTGAAAGCAATTATTTGTTTTTTTTTTAAAAAAAAAAACAATAGTCTGTCTTTTCAAATAACTTTATAATGAGTGGTGCATATGATTTGATAAATAGATATTATTACTCCACCCATCTCATTTTATATGTCGTCATTTTTTTTTAGTCCATTCCAAAAAGAATGTCACATTTCCTTATTTGGTAATTATTTAATGACATAATTCTCATTTTATACTTAGTAGGGCCCACTTATTAATAAAAGACAACTAAAAAGTAAATATTAAGAGGGACAATTTTATAAACTTTACAAAATCATTACTTATTTCTTAAACTTCATGCCCGATCAAATAATGACACATAAAATGAGACGAAGGTAGTATTATGATTACACATGAAATGAACGTTCACATAAATGTGCATTCAAAGAAAATTACTTACAGTTTTTGTATATAAATAGTACATTTAAACAAAATACCAAAAATAAAAATAAAATCTAATTGTTCATATTATATTGTTGCATAAGTTATTGACAGAGATGGCTTAAGGCTAAGGCTAATAAAACATTTGTTTTAGGTCCTTAAAATTTTGAGGCCGCAAAAAATCTAAAATGAATTTTATGATCTTAATTTCACTTAAAATAATATTAAAGCTGGTAAAATACAAAATTACAAAATTTAAACTAAGAAGGAAAGAAAGAAGAACTATTTAACTTTTATTAAAAATATTTTAGAACTTTTAATCAAATCTTCATATTAATAAATAAGGATTTCACAATAAGATTTAAGGTAATGAATTACAAACAAATGACTAACATCTTATTAATTAAAATTAGTCCTTATTCTTATAAATAATAATATTACTGTATCAAGTTAAATGTTTAATGTCTTCCATTAACACTATTAAAAAGTAGTACGTAAGAATAAAAAAATAACTCTAAATTATTGATAATATTTTTGTTATGTGCATATATTTAAAGCTTCATATTAAAATTTTGTTTTAGGCCACTAATTTAATTGAGAAGGTCTTTATTGATTGTGAAAAATCAGAAATATCTTTTTTAATTTGATATATTATATATAAAAATATTAAAGAGAAAAAAATATTATTTACTTAAATATATAATCAAAAAATTAAAAGAAGTCCTATTAGTTCAAAAGTATTTGGACTAGTCTAATTTACTTTCGACATACTCAAATTCAATATGACTAGCACATTACTCCATTTAACCTTTACATTTTACCATTTAATTGTCCAAATCACAAATTTCTCCATTTAACCATCACATTTTACTATTTAATTGTCCAAATCACAAATTTTGCATCTTTGTGTGTCTATTACGTGAATTCCTAGTATTCTCTTGTATCATTTGGTATCAGAGCCATGTTTTAGGGTTGTTCCTACAATCCTAGTCTTGGATCTAAGAAAATCTCAACAAAAATGAGTGTAGAAAATCGAAAATCTCACAAAAAAAATTGTAAACCCGTTTTTGTGTTTGGGCAGATTTTAAAATTTTAGATCTACATGTTTTTGTGTTGTTTTGTTGGTTTCAAGTGCTAGATTCTTGTTCCCTAGCACCTAGGGAGTCTATATCTACATGTGGAACAAGATTTGGTTGTTTTTTAGTTAGATCCATCATTGTTGTGCTTTGTTTGAAGCTTTTTGAGGTGGGATCTCGTGGTGCATATCATTTTGTGGCGTGTTTGTGGCTGATTTTGTGTTATTTGAGTTTGCCTTAACCTAGATCCAAGCGCATTTCACCATTTAACCGTCACATTTTACCATTTAATTGTTCATATGACTTGGTAATATCCACTGTGTCAATCCAACTTAATTACAAGTCTATAATTTTTATATTAATTCACGAAATTTAACATCTTCATCACGTCATGATATTTCAAAGATATTGAGATTGCTAATAAGAAAATATTGAAAGAAAAGGTTAGATGATATTATATGAAATATACTCAAATAGTATGCTTCATCGAGAATTAGTCTTCAATTTACTATTAATTAAATTCCATTTTGTCACAGGAATAGCTGAGACAACTTCTCCAATTACATGTTGTAAATGGAAACCTTACATACTTACATTGGATGAAAGTAAATTAATTATAAAGTTATTGAAACCATGCTTCTTAATTAATTATTTAATCAAAAAGGTTTCTGGCCAATGTAATTTCCAGGGGGATAATAGTTGCATGACACAAACCACGCTTCACCATTATCACATTTCAATCTTGCACATCCAACTTGAAGAGTGTTTTTCCAGATCACTTGAGTATAATGCCCGCACATATCTTGTTTGCACGAGTTGGAGGCATAGTCGTAGTTCGGTTTCTCTCCGACCCACATGTTAACGGCCTCCGCAGCCGAAAAGTTGCCATAGCCCATGGCAAGATTTTCACCATAGGGTGAGTGTGAATGCACCAACGTGCATTCAGCTAATCTGGTGGATGCATATTTATTGGCATAGGCAGCAAGTGTCTTGTTCCATTTTAGTCGTGGGAGTGGGACACCAACTTGTGCACGGGCCCTGTTGTGGAGTAGAATGATATCCCTGGGCTTATTTTGGGCCAGTGAAGAATGGGTCATGGCTAAGATCATGAACACAATAACGGTAATTGAAAGCTTTGAGATCTCCATTTCTTTTTTCTTTGCTATTTGAGACAAATTGGAGGCAAATAGAGAAGGTGATTGTGTTTGTTATTTGGAGAAGTGGGACGCCTTTGGTACTTATAGATATATCTTGATAAAAAAAGTAAAAAAGAGGAGAAAATCTTTGCAGTAAAACATATTAAGTCTGTGGTTAGCCCGTGAATTTGGGCATTTGGAAAAAGATATCCTCAAAACTAGCATCATAGAAAAATGAGGGTGTAGGATTAAAAATTATGTTTAGTGTTCAGCATATATAACTTGACAAAGATAGATGTTCACGTCATCACATGCCTAATATACCAAGCTAAAAACTATGTTTAATTTTGTTTGTTGAGCAAATATATATATATAGCTTTTGTGAACTTAAAGAGTCAAAGAGACATGCTAGGAGCCCCATCGTTTTGGCATCAAAACATAATGGGGAACTACATCAATAATTTCATGTACAAGATTAATTAGTTTTAAATCAACTAGGACGTTTATATAGTAAGCGTGAATTAGTAACTTAAATTAAACAGAGGGGTACTTCTAACAATTCTTTAGGCTTTTGATGTATATAATAATTAACTTATTTTTCCTCCATGCACGAATTATCAATTCCTCTAGAAGAGAGGAGAGGGAAGAAGTCAAGAACAGTCAATTCTATGAAACAATATCTCATTTACTAGAATCAGTTGCCAGAGATAAAAATAAATGGATTCTGTTAAACTCTTGGAGCGCATAATTAAGGGAGTAAATTTGAGTTTCTGGACATGCATAAGTAAAATAAAACTAATTTTCGAACCATAAATTGAGGACATGCCCAAATCACCTTGTGGACTTTGGAAAGTCAGTGCAATTGAACTGCATATTACACAAAAGCAAAGTTATCACCTGCAAAATTAATACACTTTGTTTTGATTTGTGAACTTTATTTCTTGACTTTCCACAAACAATGGATCAAATCCGTGAAAAGGGGATAGTATGACTAGGAAAATGTTCAGTTTAGCGATGCTATTAATAGATAATTTTAGGAAATCTAAAGCAACCAGGTTGCTGCCTATGCCCATGGGTCATTAGAATGTGGCAATGTGCAAGGCTGAGTGCAATTATTTTCCCATTTTTCAACAATTATCTGCCTTTTCAAACCTCTAAATAATTAGTGATGCACATAGTCTGATAAATAGATATTATAATTAGGGTTAAACATGAAATGAAAGTAGTGCACGTAATTAAATGTGCAGTTAGTTTTGTGAATGAATCGTATAGACAATATACCAAAAAAAAAAAGAAGGAAAAAGGTTAGTCATATTATATTGTTGCACAAGCTATTGCATGATCAGGTTGGTATATATCATTTTATTATTAATTAGAACTGGAATTAGAGGTGACAAAATTAACCCTTAAAAAATTGATATATTCAAGTTGTGCGTGTGACTTGTCAATTTATACATGTAAGTCAATTGATTTTGATCCACCAAATTCAATCTATTAAAAAGTTGGACTGATTTAGGATGTACACCAAATTAGTAACCCACGCAAAAACCTTATCAAAACATATTTAAATTATTTTTTTCTTGATATGTTATATATAGCAGTAATAAAGAGAGAAAATTATTGGGTTCTTAAATTGATCATCAAAAAAATTTAAAAAATTAAACCATGATAAGAGTTGGATTTGTTGGATTATAACACCTATTGTTTAATTAGCTCATCTTGATCCACCCCATCTCAGTGCATAAAACATGATACAATCTGCTTCAATTCTTGTTCTTCATTTTCTTAGTCGTAGAGGAAAGAAAAGGGAGATCAGAGGGAGAGAAGGGAAATAGTCTGATATATATTGTGCTTGTTTTTCATGTTATCTTAGTAGTAGAGAGGAAAAGAGGGGGAGAACTTCCCTTTAATATTTCTATATAACATATCAAAACAAAAAAGAAAAGGTTTTAGTAAAAATATAGCTATATATGTTCAGTAAATATAGTTGTTATGTTCCCTTAGTTATGTAATTTTTCTTTAAAAACAACAGATTTTACCCTTATCCGAATGCAACATTGAATAAAGTAAGGATGTCAGGTGGGCCGGGCCGGGCCAACCCGGAACCGGTCCGTTAAAGTTAGACAGGTTGTGGGCCGGACCAGGTTCGGGTTGGGGGTAAGGTGGTTCGGGCTGGGTCAGTCTCAACAGTAATTTTTTAAAAAACAACCCTAACCCGGTCCACTTAACCCAACCCGGTCAAACCCACCTAAACCCGGTCAAATCCGGTCAAAAATGAAAAACAAAAACTTTTTTTCAATATACACGATATATACCCACCTATATACATTTTAAATACGTTAAACAATATATATACACTATATATATAGTATAAACTACATTAGAATTAAAAAAATATATACACATATACACAATTATACATATATATGCACCATTCAATGTATATGTGCTACTTTAAAGTTTAAATAAAATATACTACAATATATATACATTACAATATATATATATATATATATATATATATATATAGTTATATACTAATTTATAAAACATATGCACATGTATACGTTAAATATACATGTCTATAGAAGATATATTCACATATATACGCTCTATTCAATGTATATGTACTACTTTAAATAAAATATACTACAATATATATACATTATAATATATATATAATTATATACTAATTTATTAAATATATACACATGTATACGTTAAATATACACGTTAAATATACACGTCTATAAAAGATATATTCACACATATACGCTCTATTCTATATATATGTACTACTTTATATAAAATATACTACAATATATGTACATTAAAATATATATATATATATATATATATATATATATATATATATATAGTTATATAGTTATATAGTTATATAGTTATATACTAATTTATAAAATATATACACATGTATACGTTAAATATACACGGGTATAGAAGATATATTCACACATATACTCTCTATTCAATAAATATGTACTACTTTAAAGTTTAAATAAAATATACTACAATATATATACATTGCAATATATATATATATATATATATATATATATATATATAGTTATATACTAATTTAAAAAACATATACACATGTATAAGTTAAATATACATGTCTATAGAATATATATTCACATATATACGCTCTATTCAATATATATGTACTACTTTAAGTAAAACATAGACTATAATATATGTATAAACTACAATATATATATAGTTATATACTAATTTATAAAACATATACACATGTATACATTAAATATACATGTCTATAGAAGATATATGCACAAATATACGCATCATTCAATATATATGTACTACTTTAAGTAAAACATATACTACAATATATACATATATACTACAATATATATATATAGTTATATACTAATTTATAAAACATATACACATGTATACGTTAAATATATACGTCTATAGAAGATATATACACGTATATACTCACCATTCAATATATATGTACTACTTTAAATAAAATATACTACAATATATATATATATATATATATATATATATAGTTATATACTAATTTATAAAACATATACACATACATACGTTAAATATATACGTTTATAGAAGATATATACACATATATACGCAACATTCAATATATATGTACTACTTTAAATAAAATATACTACAATATATATATATATATATATATAGTTATATACTAATTTATAAAATATATACACATGTACAAGTTAAATATATACGTCTATAGAAGATATATACACATATTTACGCACCATTCAATATATATGTACTACTATAAATAAAATATATTACAATCTATATACACTACAATATATACACACACTATATATATAGTTATATAGTAATATATAAAACATATACACACGTATACGTTAAATATATACTACTTTAGAAGATATATACACACATATACCTACCATTCAATATATGTACTACTTTAAATAAAATATACTACAATATATATACACTACAATATATGCACACACTATATATATATAGTTATATACTAATTTATAAAATATATACACATGTATACGTTAAATATATATGTCTATAGAAGATATATACACATATATACGTACCATTCAATATATATGTACTACTTTAAATAAAATATACTATAATATATATATATATATATATATATATATATATACTACAATATATAATTATATATATAGTTATATACTAATTTATAAAACATATACACATGTATAAGTTAAGTATACACATCTATAGAAGATATATACACATGTATACGCACCATTCAATGTATATATAGTACTACTAATAAAATATACTACAATATATATACATTACAATATATATAGATATAGTTATATACTAATTTATAAAACATATACACATGTATACGTTAAATATACACGTCTATAGAAGATATATTCAAATATATACACTCTATTTTATGTATATGTAATACTTTAAATTAAATATACTACAATATATATACATTACAATATATATAGATATAGTTATATACTAATTTATAAAACATATACACATGTATACATTAAATATACACGTCTATAGAAGATATATTCACATATATACACTCTATTCTATGTATATGTAATACTTTAAATTAAATATACTACAATACGTATACATTACAATATATATAGATATAGTTATATACTAAGTTATATACTAATTTTAAAAAACCCAAAAATTAAAAAAAAAAAAAAATTGATTTCGGGCCGGGTTGGCCCGGTTAACCGGCAGGCCTGAATTGGGCTTGATCGAGGCCGGGTTAACCGAGCCCAAATTAAAAAAATAACCGGTTTGAGACCCGGAACCCTAAAGCCCTAGGGCTTACCGGGCCGGGTCCTTTAAGTGGGCCGGGTAAGGCCGGGTCAGCCCGACCCACTTGACAGGCTTAGAATAAAGTAATCTAGTAGATCTTTATGATATCTCAAAGACGTTGAAATTGCTAAGAAAATATTTATTGAAGAGAAAATGCCTGCTGATGATCATAAAGAATATACTCAAAAAATACTTGATCCAAAATGAGTGTTTGATTTATTAGTTAAATTCCATTTTGTCACAGGGCAGCTCTTTTATTTTTTAATTATTTTATTTTAAAGAGTGAATAATTAATACTTTTTTTGTTTTTTAATTTTAAACCGCGTATAATTCCTTTATCATCAAAAATTTACGTAGGAGGGGGAACATCCCATATTACATGCCAAAATTGGAACCTTACATATATTATAGATACTTGGCTTACATGGGATGAGTAATGGAATTACTATAAAATAATTGAAACCATGCATCTTAATTAATTAATTAATCAATAAGGCATCTCGCCAATGTAATTTTCAGGAGGTAATAGTTGCATGATACAAACCACGCTTCACCATTATCACATTTCAATCTTGTACATCCAACTTGATGAGTGTTTTTCCAGATCACTTGAGTATAATGCCCGCACATATCTTGTTTGCAAGAGTTGGAGGCATAGTCATAATTTGGTTTCTCTCCTACCCACAAGTTAACGGCCTCCACGACCAAAAAGTCACCGTAGCCCATGGCAAGATTTTCACCATAGGGTGAATATGAATGCACCAAAGTTCATTCAGCTAATTAATCTGGTGGATGCATACTGATAGGCATAGGCAGCAAGTGTCTTGTTCCATTTTAGTGGTACGAGTGGGACACCAACTTGTGCACGGACGTTGTTGTGGGCTAAAACGATATCCTTGCGCAAATTTTGGGCAAGTGAAGAATGAGCCATGGCTAAAACCATGAACACAACAAAGGTTGAAAGCTTTGAGATCTCCATTTCTTTCTTCTTTGCTTTTTGAGACAAATTGGAGGGAAATAGAGAGGGTGATTGTGTTTGTGAATTGGAAAAGTGAGATGGCTTTGGTATTTATAGGTATATCTTGACAAAAAAAAGTAAAAACGAGGAGAAAATCTTGGCTGCAAAACAAGAAGTTTGCGGTTAGCCCGTGAATGTGGGCATTTGAAAAAAAATATATACTTTAAGTTTTGTGCACCGTCAGTGTAGAAAATATTCTACACTGTCAGGTAAACTTGATTTGCTATTGCAGGTTACCTTAATTTTTTCTTTTTTAAATTTTTATGTAAATAATTAGATAACTTGCTATAGCAGGTCAAGTTAACTGATAGTGTAGAATTTTTTGTGCACAGAACTTAAAGTCTTAAACTCAAAAAAATATTGTCAAAATTAGCATCCTCGAAAAATGAGGGTGTAGGATTAAAAATTATGTTTAATTTCAGCATGACTTGACAAAGATAGATTTTCACGTCGCACTTGCCTAATATACCAAGCTAAAACTATGTTTAGTTTTTTTGTTGAAAAAATATATAGCTTTTGTGAATTGAAAGAGACATGCTAGGAGCCCATCGCTTGGCATCTAAAGATCACCGGAAACTACATTAATAATTTTGATAAATGAATAATGAAAAATAATTTTATGCACAAGATTAGTTTAATATCAACTAGTACGTTTATGTAGCAAGCGTGAATAAGTAACTTAAATTAAGCAGAGGGGTAATTCTATATCCTGCAGCAACTAGCTAGTTAAACCAGTACTCTAACCATTCTTTAAGCTTTTGGAGTTTATAATAACTATACTTATTTTTCCTCCATGCACTAATTATCAATTCCTCTAGAAGAAAAGAGGGAGAAAAATCAATTTTATAAAATAATATCTTATTTACTAGAACCCGTTGCTATTAATTCGGGTAACCTCAGAGATTAAAAAAGAAGTGAATTTTAAACTTTTGGAGCGTGCAATTAATGGAGCTAGTAACTCTAGGTTTGTAGAAATAGGTAAAATAATACTCTATTACTTTTGAAGGGATAGGATCGGCTCCATTTTTCCTCTTTCTATTTTTCTCAAGTTCTTTGGATTGATGACATATAATATAAGTTAAATTTAATGGCTAATATTTAACTGATCAAAGTAAGTCACTAATCATAATTTAGAAAATAAATAAATTATATATTTAATTTAAAAAATTATCATAATCCCCAAATCTTAACAATATATTATCTTATTTACAAATATTAAAAAATAAATCTCTTCCTACCTTTAATTATTTTCCGTTTGCAGGATCTATCCAACAAATTTGTAAAAGATTTGCTTTCTCCTTTTCATTTCATTTGGTGCATATATTAAGCGCAGTGTATTCACTTCATGATTTTTATTTACCGTGTATTTCAAGTTAATTGTTTTATTCAAAATATTATTATTCACCTAAAAATGTCTAGTAGTATTGTCTAAGCTTGAAAGTTTTATATATAAAATAGTAAATTATTTTCTTACACAATCTGTAAGTTATTAATTACAAAAATAATTGGACGTTAAATCCTGCAGAGGAGAAAAGTATCGGATGAGAAATTTTCTTTTTACTATATTTATGGATAATAATATGTTGCTAAGATTCGGATTACAATAATTTTGGGAACTAAATATCTAATTTATTTATTATCTAAACTAGGACTTACTTTAACGAATTAAATTTTAACAATTGAATTTAACTTATGTCAGATGTTCTTAATCCAAGTAACAACTTAGGAAAATAGAGAGAAGAAAAGTGGAGAGGAGCCAAATCCACTTTTCAATATATGAACCACAAATTGAGGACATGCCTAAATCACGTTGTAGATCATGGAAAGTCAATGTAATTGAATTGCATGTTACACAAAAGCAAAGATTAAATTAGGACATCGTGGACAGAAAAGTCATCAGTTACAAACTTAATGCATTTTGTTTTGATTTGTGAACTTTTTTTTTTTTTTTCGAGTTTCCAAAAACAGTGGATCAAATTTGTGAAAAGTTTGTCGATGCCATCAACGTTTCAAATAATTAATAATGAGTGATGCATATGATTTAATAAATAGATAGCATAATTAGTACGTAGTACACATAAATGTGCAGTCAAAGAAAATTACATTTAGTTTTATGAATGAATAGTACATAGAGACAAGATTAAAAAAAAAAAACATTTTTTTTTTTTAGATTTTTCATATAATTTGGTTGCACGAGCTACAGCATGATCAGGTTGGTATTTACCATTTTATTATTAATCAAAATTAGAATTAGAGGTCACAAAATTAATCTATAAGAATCTGACTTACTCAAGTTGGGCGAGTTAAGGACTTGCCAATTTATATAAGTAAGTCAATTGATTTTGATCCATCAATTTTTTTTTTAAAAAACCCATCAAATTCAGCCTATTTAATAAAAATTGGACTGATTTAGATTGTACACCAAATTAATTATCCATACAAAACATTATCAAAACATATTTTAAATTTTTTTGTTTGATATGTTATATATAGCAATAATAAAGAGAAAAAATTATTAGGTACATTAAATCATCAAAAAAAATTAAAATAAATTAAAACATGATAAGAGTTGGATCTGTTGAATTATTTATGACCTATTGTTTAGCTCATTTTGATCCAACCTATCTCAGCCCATAAAACATGGTACAGTCTGCTTGTTGTCTTTCATTTTCTTAGTCGTAGAAAGGGAAGGGAGATCCGAGGGAGAGAAGGGGAAGAGTCTGATATATAGTGTTTTTTTTTTTTTCTTGTTTTCTTAGTCGTAGAGAGGGAGAGAGAGATTGAGAGGGAGAGTGGGAGAGGAGAGGGAGGAGAGTAGCGAGCGAGAGAGGGAGATATAGGAGAGAGAAACTATAAAACCTAATTATAGTTAAGTTATAATTTAGTAAAACTATAGCTATATATGTACAGTAAGTATAGTTTTTTTTTTTTTTTTTTGGGAATAAGTATAGTTGTTATATGTTCCCTTACCCATAGTCATGTAATTTTTCCTTCAAATACATGAGATTCAACCCTTATCGGAACGCAACATTGAATAGAGTGATCTAGTACATCTTGATGATATCTCAAAGATATTGAAATTGCTAAGAAAATATTTATTGAAGAGAAAAAGTTAGTTGATTATTATAAAGAACATACTCAAATTACTTGATCCAAAATTAGTCTTTGATTTATTAGGTAAATTCCATTTTGTCACATGGGAGCTTTTTTTTTAAAATAAATTATAAGAGTGAATAACGAAGTACTTTTTTTAAAATTGAAACTACGCAATTCCATTATCATCAAAAAATTACATAAAAGGGGAAACTTCCCATATTACAAGCCGAAATTGGAACCTCACATATATTATATAAACTTAGACTTACATGGGATGAACGTAATGCAATTACTATAAAATTATTGAAGCCATGCATCTCAAATTAATTAATTAATCAATAAGGTTTCTCGCCGATGTAATTTCCAGGGGGATAATAGTTGCATGATACAAACCATGCATCACCATTATCACATTTCAGTCTTGCACATCCAACTTGAAGGGTGTTTTTCCAGATCACTTGAGTATAGTGCCCGCACATATCTTGTTTGCAGGAGTTGGAGTCATAGTCGTAGTTTGGTTTCTCTCCGACCCACATGTTAACGGCCTCCACTGCCGAAAAGTCGCCGTAGCCCATGGCAAGATTTTCACCATAGGGTGAATCTGAATGCACCAAAGTGCATTCAGCTAATCTGGTGGATGCATATTGATTGGCATAGGCAGCAAGTGTGTCGTTCCATGTTAGTGGTGGGAGTGGGACACCAACTTGTGCACGGGCGTTGTTGTGGGATAAAACGATATCCTGAGGCAAATTTTGGGCCAATGAACAATGAGCCATGGCTAAAACCATGAACACAACAAAGGTTGAAAGTTTTTTTGAGATCTCCATTTCTTTTTTCTTTGCTTTTTGAGACAAATTGGAGGGAAAAAGAGAAGGTGATTGTGTTTGTGATTTGGAGAAGTGAGATGGCTTTGGTATTTATAGGTATATATCTTGACAAAAAAGGTAAAAATGTGGAGAAAATCTTGGCAGCAAAACAAAGAAGTTTGCGGTTAGCCCGTGAATGTGGGCATCTGGAAAAAAATATTGTCAAAACTTAGCACCATAGGAAAATGAGGGTGTAGGATTTAATATTGTGTTTAATGTTCAGCATGACTTGACAAAGATAGATGTTCGTCATCACATGCCTAATAAACCAAGCTAAAACTATGTTTAATAATTCTGGTAATTGAGCAATGGCAAATAATTTTATGTCCAACATTAGTCTAAAATCAGCTAGTAAATTTATATAGTAAGCGTGCCCGTGAATTAGTAACTTAAATTAAACAGAGGGGTAATTCTTTATCCTGCTACAACTAGTTAAACTAGCTAGTGCTCAACAATTTTTTATGCTTTTGGTGTATAGATTAACTTTACTTACTCTTCTTTCATGCACGAATTATCATTTTCTTTTGAAGAAGGAGAGAGAAAGAACAACTAATTTTATGAAACAATATCTTATTTACTAGAATCATTTATTACTAATCCGGGTTACCACAAAGATTAAAAGAAAAGTAGATTTTAAAACTTCTGGAGAGTGTAATTAAGGGAGTAACTCTAGGTTTCTAGACATAAGTAAAATGAAATTACTTTTCAATATATGAACCACAAATTGAGGACATGCCCAAATAACGCTGTAGACTTTGGAAGTCATTAATTGAACTGCATGTTACACAAAAGCAAAGGTAAAATTAGTGCCTCAGTGGACATAAAAGTCATCCGTTGCTTTCTTTTTCCAAATGGAAAACACAAAATTTCCATAATTTTCTTGAAGGAAAAGATTTATGACTATAAATAGAGCTCATTCTTAAAGGAATTTGAAAATTTGTGACACACAAATGGTTATGTTTTCATATTTGTGAACTTTTTATTCTGAGTGAATTATTTTGTGAGATTATTTCTATCTATATTTTGTACTTTCTTTTATATAGTGAATTGCTCATTTGCTTTTGTAGATGTCCGTTGATTGATCGAACTACGTTAAATTATTGTGTCTTTTTGATGTATTCTCATTTGTCTTCTTATTTAGCATCTTTCGAGGTTTACTTGTTCAGGTGTTGCATGATAACTTGATTATTTCGATCCTAACATACTGCAGGCCAGCTTGATCAAGGTGCATTTACCTTCAGGTGGTGGAAGGGCTAATGGCTGTTTTCTGGGAATTTTAATATTCAGTTTTTAACTAAATCTTAATAGATGTGAAATGAATACAACCAAGTTGTAACAAGATTGCTTTCAAGGGAGAAAACTGCAACAAATTAAATTAACAGAGAAATTCTACATTTAGTAGGTAAGTCAATTGTTAAGCAAATCAGACGGATTATGGAGAGTGGTAAGTTCAATATAATCCACTGTTTTAGGTTGCCGACTTACTAGCCAACACTGGAGTTTTAAAGAAACATGAAACCTTCTTTACAGACATTATTTCTCTGCCAAAACAAGTGAAAGTTGCCTTGAAGAATAATCAAGACGGCATTCCGAATTTTAGGATCAGAATTAAAAAAGGAGCTTTTCAATTTCCAATATGATTTTTTGGACTCTTGCTTTCTGGAACCAGAAAGGAAAAGCTATACACATAGCTGATAATGTTTGTCTTAGTTCTGGCAACACGCAAACATGTACCAGCATAGGGCACCTCTTGTTTAAGGGTGAGATTTTCATCCTCTTTAGTCCCCACAGAGGAAAGGACAATCTTCCTCTTCCTGTAACTCTTTTAGCTTATGAAATGAACTGGTAGGGGTCTGCCAAACCCCCCACCATTGAGGTGGCTTTAGAAAAAAAAAAATAAAAAAAAAAATAGTAGGTAAGTCAATTGACTTAAAAATTGGACTGATTTAGGATGTACACCAAATTAACTCAGGCAAAATCTTATCAAAATATTTTTTCAAATTTTTTGTTTGATATGTTACGTATAACAACAACAGAGAGAAAGAATTATTAGGTACTTAAACATATCATCAAAAAAATTTAAAAATTTAAGTTGGATTTGTCGGATTATGACCTATATATTGTTTAGCTCATGTTGATCCAACCCATCTCAGCCCATAAAACATGACACTGTCTGATTCTTATTCTTCATTTTTTTTAGTCGTAAAGAGGGAAAGAGAGAGGGGACATCATAGCGAGGGAGGGAAGGGAAAAGTCTGATGTATTGTGCTTTTCTTTCTTGTTTTCTTAGTCATACAGAGGGAAAGAGAGAAGGGGAGAGAAGAGCAAGAAAAGCAAGAGAGGGAGGGGGGGGAGCGAGAGAGGAACTATAATCTATATTAATATATTAAAAGTGTGAATATCTTACATTTTTAATTGATTATTTAATTATTTTTTATTATATTAACTAGACTTTCTAAAATATATGAGACTCCTAAAATATTTTTCTTACTACTAGACTTCCTAAAATATATGAGACTCCTAAATTATATGGTAGGCGAATTAATTAATATTTTTTCTACTATTTAATTAAAAAAATAGTTCCAAAATAGGACTGTATTAAGAAAATTATTTCTATAAATATTGAATTTCCTTTCTATAATATGCACAGCCAGTGGAATTTTATTTTTACACGGCCAGCTAATTTCAAGGGGTAATAGCAGCATGAGCCATTTTTTTTCCTTTTTTATTTTCTTACAATTATTTCCTTTGATTAATTCCTTCTCTGTGAGCCAACTTTTAATCTTCAATCTTCCCATTAAAGGCAAGTTTTAATTATTTTTATTTTTTAAAATTAAAATTATAAATTAAAAAATCAGTTGTAGAAGATAATTTGGACTCAATATATGCAGACATGAATTCTTAGTATCCACTGTGTTCTTATTTTCATTGATGTAAACTTTCAGTTTATTATTATTCAACACCCATTGAAGCAAATTAGTAACATCAACGTTGAAGCAATCATCATCACTATTTTATAGTTTGGTACTTTTCCGTTTCAATTTATTGTGGTATTCAACATGTGTACATATATCTCTTTTTTATTTTCATTCAAAACTGAATTAGTTGATCAAAATTGAATCTTTGTGATTACTATTATATTTTTTTTTATAGTTTACAGGTTGTAGATGCATGTCGCAGTTGGCTTTGAAGAATTTATTGTGCAAAGGTTAGGTTTAATTGTATTGTTTTGATATCTTTATTATCTTATTGTTTTATTTTAATTTACAGATGTTAGATGAATGTGGGACGACTTTGAAATTTTTTTTAGGTAAAGGTTAGGTTTAATTGTATTATCGTAATATCTCTATTAATTTGTTATTTTGTGGTAGTTTACAGTTCGTAGATGAATCTCGATCGGTTTTGAGAAATTTTTGTGTGTAAAATTTACGTTTAATTGTATTGTTTTGATATTACTTTTATCGTATATTTTGTTGCAGTTTACAGGTGATAGATAAATGTTGGTCGGCTTTGAGGATTTTTTTATGTAAAGGTTAGGTTTAGTTGTATTATTTTGACATCTATTTTATCGTATTATTTTGTTATTGTTTACAGGTGGTAGATAAATGTCGGACGACTTTGAGAAAATTTTTGTGTGTAAAGATTAGATTGAATGACGATCGACTTTTAAAAATATTTTTGGTAAATATTAGGTTTAATAAATAAATTCTCCATCTTTACATACTCAAAAAATATTAAATTTAATTATTCTATTCATCTTTATTATTGAAATAAATATCCTATTTAATACATAATATTTGAACTCATTAAAGTGAGGTACAGACGCAAGTCGCGTACACCTAAACTAGTATATATATATATATATATATATATATATATATATATATATATATATATATATATATATATATAGATAGATAGGAGAGAGAACTTCTAAAACCTAATTATCTATAGTTATGTTTAGTAAATCTATAGCGATATATGTATAGTAAATATAGTAGCTAAGTTTGCTTTTAATCCGCGAGATTTAACTCTATCCAAACGCAAATTGAATAAAGTTATCTAGTAGATCTTCATGATATCTCAAAGATGTTGAAATTGCTAAAAAAAAGTATTTATTGAAGAGAAAATGTAAGCTGATGATCATAAAGAATATACTTGATCCAAAAGTAGTCTTTAATTATTTTTTCTCAGGGGAGGAAAACTTCCCTATTACATGCCGAAATTGGAACCTATATTATACATATTTGACTAACATGGGATGAAAGTAATGCAATTACTATAAAATTACTGTAACCATGCATCTCAATTAATTAATTAATCAATAAGGCTTCTCTCCGATGTAATTCCCAGGGGGATAATAGTTGCATGACACAAATCATGCTTCACCATTATCACATTTTAATCTTGCACATCAACTTAAAGGGTGTTTTTCCAGATCACCTGAGTATAATGCCCGCACATATCCTATTTGCAAGAGTTTGAGTCATAATCGTAGTTTGGTTTCTCTCTGACCCACATGTTAACGGCCTCCACTGCTGAAAAGTCACCGTAGCCCATGGCAAGATTTTTACCATAAGATGAGTCTGAATGCACCAAAGTGCATTCAGCTAATCTGGTGGATGCATATTGATTGGCATAGGCAGCAAGTGTGTCGTTCCATGTTAGTGGTGGGAGTGGGACACCAACTTGTGCACGGGCCGGCGTTGTTGTGGGCTAAAACGATATCGTCGGGCAAATTTTGGGTGAGTGAAGAATGAGCCATGGCTAAAACCATGAACCCAACAAAGGTTGAAAGTTTTGAGATCTCCATTTCCTTTTCCTTTGCTTTTTGAGACAAATTTGATGGAAATAGAGAAGGTGATTGATTGTGTTTCTGATTTGGAGAAGTTAGACGATGGCTTTGGTATTCATAGGTATATATATTGAGAAAAAAGAAGAAGTAAAAAGGAGTAGAAAATCTTGGCAGCAAAACAAGAAGTTTGTGGTTACCCCGTAAATGTGGGCATTTGGAAAAAAAATATTGTCAAAATTAGCATCATAGAAAAATGAGAGTGTAGGTGTTTAATGTTCGGCATGACTTGACAAAGATAGATCTTCACGTCGTCACATGCCTAATATATACCAAGCTAAAACTATGTTTAATTTTTCGATAATTGAACAATGGAAATTTTTTTTACGTACAAGAAACAAGATTAATCTAAAATCAGCTTAGACGTTTATATAGTAAGCGTGCCGCGAATTAGTAATTTAAATTAAACAAGGGGTAATTCTTTATCCTGCTGCAACTAGTTAAACTAGCTAGTGCTCAACAATTCTTTATGCTTTTGGTGTATTTAATAACTTTACCTATTTTTCTTCCATGCACGAATTATCTTCCCTCTAGAAGGAGAAAGAAAGATCAACCAATATCTCATCTACTAAAATCATTTGCTACTAGTTCGGGTTACCACAATTTTTTTTTTTTTTAAAAAGTTGATTTTAAACTCTTGGAGCGCACGATTAAGGGAGTAACTCTAGGTTTCTACAAGTAAAATAAAATTACTTTTCAATGTATGAATCACAAATTGAGGACATGCTCAAATCAGGTTGTAGACTTTGGAAAATCATAGTAATTGAACTGCATGTTATACAAAAGCAAAGATTAAATTATTGCCTCGGGGACAGAAAAGTCATCAGTTGCAAAATTAAACTTTGTTTTTATTAGTGGACTTTGTTTCTTAATTTTCTTATCATAAATGGATTTTTTTTTTTTTTTTTGGATCTTTCAAAAATAGCACCATTTTGCTATAAAATCCATTTTTTATAGCCACATTTTATATAATTACCATTTATAGCCGTTGTATTTGATTTACGCTTACTGTATTCAGTTTTACAGATAGTATGTATTCATATAAAATATGAATACAGTCCCTATTTAACCGTTGTATTCGATTCACAGATATTGTATATATTCACTTTTACTTAGTGGTTTGTATTCATAAAATCATAAATACACTACATATTTAGTCTCGCCAAAAACATTATCATTTTTTTCTTTTTCATTTTCTTATATTTTTTCTTTTGTCGTGTTTTCCTCGTTTTTTCATCTTCTTTTTCTATTTTTTCCAATTTTTATTTTTTTCATTTTTTTTCTTTTTCTTTTTTTCTCTCTTGTATCTCTAACTTCCATTTCACTTTTTTCTTTTCTTTTCTTCTTTAATTTTTTATATTTTTTTGTACTTATTTTCTTTATCATTTTTTTGTTCTATTTTATATTTTTTGTATTTTCAAAAAATATGACTACTCGAGCACAAGTCATGAATGATAACGTAAATGCCACAATTATTTATCATATTTGTAGTCACACCGTCATTTATAATTTGTATTTGTTGATACAACTGCATTTGTATTTGTATTTTAAAGTTCACGTTTATATTTGTATTTTGTAGTTCGCATTATATTTGTATTTTATAGTTCACACTTGTATTTGTATTTGTTAGTTCGCACCATCATTTATATTTTATATAATTCACACTTGTATTTTAAAAATGTTATATTTGTATTTGTATTTTATAATTGACTGTATATTATATTGGAATATATTTGTATTGTGGTTTTATTGTGTTTGCATATTTAGATTATATTTTTATTTGTATTCTATTTTCGTCGATATTTTTTTATTTCTAAAGAATTATTTTGTATTTATATTTGTATTTTATTGCATATTGTATTTAACCGTTACTATGTACAATTTGTATTCTATTTTCGTCGATGTATTTGTATTTTTAAAGAATTATTTTAAATTTATATTTATAAGTTGATCGTATATTGTATTTGTATTTGTAATTTCATTTGTTTGTATTTAAATTTGTAGTTGACAACATCATTTGTATCTTTAAACATTAGAAAAAAATTATTATTTTTCTTTCTATGAAGACTTGTATTTACATTTATTGATACAATTTTCATCATAATAAAAATAAAAATAATAAATTATATAAATACAAATGTTACATCTGTATCAACGACACATGTTTATACAACTTGAACCATATGCATATAAAATGATACTTATTTATATACAAATATAAATGATAAATTTGAAATACAAAATACAATGATATTTTTGCATTGAAAGACAAATTGCATATTTATATATTTTAGTCTCAAGAAAATACAATTAATCAATATACTTATTTATATACAAAAATACGAATGATAATTTATACATATTGACAACTAAACTATTCAACTACAAATAATAAATTTATTTAAAATACATAGTATGATACAAAAAAAACATAAAATATAAAATACAACAACAAATAAAAAAATATAAAAAAATAAAAAAGGAGAAAAAATGACCAAAAAAATAAAAAAGAACGAAAAAAGAATCAAAGAAAATGCAAAAGAAAAAAAAGAAATATAGAAAAAGATGAAAAAATAGAAAGAAAATATGATTTAGGCTACAATTATGGTAGTGTGTAACTGTAAGACTACAAAAATAAATGGATAAAAAAAAGAAAAAAAGAAAAAAGTGAAAAAAAAGAAAAAATAAAGAGAAAGCAAACAAAAAAAGGAAAAAAAAAACAGAAGAAAAAAATTGAAAAAGAAAAAAAAAGAGAATAATAGAAATAGAAAAAGAGAGAAAATATTAACAACTAAACTATTCAACTACAAATAATAAATTTATTTAAAATACATAGTATGATACAAAAAAATATAAAATATAAAATACAACAACAAACGAAAAAAATATAAGAAAATAAAAAAGAAGAGAAAATGACCAAAAAAATAAAAAAGAACGAAAAAAGAATAAAAGAAAATGCAGAAGAAAAAAAAGGCTGAAAAAAAAGAAATATAGAAAAAGATGAAAAAATAGAAAGAAAATACGGTTTAGGCCACAATTATGGTAGCGTGTATTTTAAGGCTACAAAAATAAATAAATAAAAAAGAAAATAAAAGAAAAAAGTGAAAAAATAAAAAATAAAGAGAAAGCAACAAAAAAAGGAGAAAAAAAAAACAGAAAAAGCAAAAAAAAAAGAGAAGAGAATAATAGAAAATAGAAAAAGAGAGAAAATACATAAGAAAAGCTATGAATTGTAATTAGGAATAATTAATAGGCAAGAGAAGGTTATGAATTGTAATTAATTAAAAATTATGCTTTAAATGGTAATAAAAGCCCAATAATGACTAATCCGAGTAATTTCCCCTTGTTTTTTTAAAAGGAAAACACAAAATTTCTATAATTTTCTCGTAAAAATTGAGCTCATTCTTTAAGGGTTTTGAAAATTTGTCACACTTAAGCGTTATGTTTCCACACTTGTGAAATTCTTTTTATGTTGAGTGAGTTTGTGAGGTTATTTCTTTCGATATTTTATACTCTTTTTTATATAGTGAATTATTCATTTTCTTTAGTGGATGTAGATCGGACCAAACTACGTTAAATTATTGAGATTAACTAATATCTACTGACATTTGTATGCTTATTTTATACTGTCAGGTAAATCTAAAGCATTAAAATAGATAAATTTTCAATTATTTATCTTGTAATATTTGATTATAAATAAGGAAATTAGTGTAATAAGGTAACTTGAACTCTAAATTAATTCTATCCGAATTTATTTTATGGCCTATCTTACCAAATTTTTTAAATGATGTGCGGCTTTTATCACCTTCTTCATTATTTAGTTCTACTTTATCATTGTGTCATCAACATCATCAAATTCATTGATGTATTTTGAGGCGATCAACAGCACAATTCTATAAATTATATGAATATAATAACTTTTTGAGAAAATTTACAAAGTGATATATATTAACATATTAAATTTTACATTTAGGGCTCGTTTGGTCGCAAATAAGTTATTTTGAAATTTTATTTCAATCAAACATGAGATAAATTTATTTTAAAATTAATTTTCAAAATTAGTTATCCGTTATCCCTGATACCAAACGAGTCCTAAAATATTACTCAAATTTATTAAATTTTCCATTGTGAATAAATGCTTCCGACTCAAATACAAAAAATGATTTTCTTGTTCTCATTGATTTATTCATTTAGAGATACAAACTTGAAGGGCTGTGAACAAAGTCCAGAGGGAGAGAGTGGGAAGGGCCAAAGGGGTATAACAGTAGAACGAAAGATTAAGATTCGCATACAAAAATCAGGAGGAGACTACGGAAATGATCATTCCAAAAATTAAAAGAAAAGAGATGTCACCGGAAATAGCAAGTTAAAATAACCCGACGGTGTAAAATAAGCATACACTGTCAGTGTATATTAGTTAATCTCTAAATTATTATGTCTCTTTTGATATTTCTCATTTGTCTTCTTATTCAACATCTTTCGAGGTTTGCTTTGTTCAATTTTATATGACAACCTGATTATTTCGATCCAACATACTGCAGTAAGCCAGCTTGATCAAGACGTAAGCTTGGGGCGGGGGGGGGGGGGGGAGCTAGGAAGAAAAAAGACGTATAAGTCTAGGCAAATTTTAGTCCCTTACTATTTTAGTGTCAAGTGCACGTTTACCTTCAGGTGGAGGAACTTGGAAGGGCTAGTGGCTGTTTTCTGGGAATTTTAATATTCAGTTGGTAACTAAATCTTATAGATGAGAAATGAATACAACCAAGTTGTAACAAGATTGCTTTCAAGAAAGAAAACTGCAACAGATTAAATTAACAGAGAAATTCTACATTTAGTATGTAAATCAATTGATTTTGATCCGCCAAATTCAGCCTATTTAAAAATTGGACTGATTTATGATGTACACCTAATAAACCCATGCAAAACCTCATCAAAACATTTTGTTTAAACTTTTTATTTTATATGATATATATAACAATAACAAGGAGAAAAAATTATTACGTACTTAAATAGATCATCAAAAAATTTAAAAATTAAAACATGGTAAGAATTGGATATGTCGGATTATGATCTATTTAGTTCATGTTGATCCAACTCATCTCAAGCCATAAAACATTATACAATCTGCTTCTTATTCTTCATTTTCTTAGTCGTAAAGAAGGAAAGAGGGATCCAGGGGAGATCAGAGCGAGGGAGGGAAGGGGAAGAGTCTGATGTATTGTGCTTTTCTTAGTTTCTTGTTTTCTTAGTCATAGATGTGTGTGTGGGTGGGGGGGGGGGGGGAGTGGCGAGAGAGAGAGTAAGATATATAGGAGAGATCGAGAAGCTATAAAACCTAATTATAGTTATGTCAAGTTAATCTATAGCGATTTATATGTATAGTAAACATAGTAGCTGTGTTTGCTTTGTAGACACGTGATTTCGTCCTCTTGAAGTTCCATTTTTATTCACTTTACCCATTTTATGTTATCCTACCGTGTACCCTACCCCGTGTAATTAACCCTCCACAAAATACAAAAATACAAAAATAAACAAAAAAAAAATACCTCTAACTAATTTATCTTATCCTAACAACCTACTCAATCAAAAGCTTCCACCTACCCTAACTACCCATATGATCCCCCCCTCCTTTTTCTTGTCCACAAAGAAAGAATATATAGGGGACCCACCAAAATTCCCACATCATAACAAATTCATGCCCATTATAAAAGAAAAATTCTAAGAGGAAAAGGGGCTAATGCTTTTGATCATCATCTTCTCCACAATAACAACAATGACAAAATAATCTTCCTCACAAAAACAAAAAAAAAAAAAAAAAAAGCACCGGTGAACAGTAACCGTGAACAGTAACCGGTGAACAGTACCTCGCGTGAAAAGTGACGGTGAACGGATCTTTATTTGTCGAGTTGGATTGTTGGTGTTAAGGTTCGGCTCGAGGTTTCCGGGTGCG
This sequence comes from Capsicum pubescens, assembly GCA_030864215.1. Lineage (NCBI taxonomy): Eukaryota > Viridiplantae > Streptophyta > Magnoliopsida > Solanales > Solanaceae > Capsicum > Capsicum pubescens. The sequence continues at coordinate 266,823,594 of CM061545.1, read as the reverse complement.
GACTCTCTTTATTCGAATAACATTGAGTTTGAAAGCTTCAAATTTAAGGTCCAACTCTGTCTCTTCTAATTTTACTTTACTATACGTGTTTGATTTGCCTGATGTGTGGTTGAATTTTGGTGACACTAATTCGGTGTTCGATTTCATTGAATAGATGGTTGTGGATTGTTGAGATGACTGTCTTGAATCGTTGGAATTTGGTATAAAAAATGGAATGTGGGGTTGGATGGTAGGAATTGATAAAGAATGAATTTTGTTTTGATTTATTGTCGTTGGTTATTTTGAAGCAAATACGAGTGTTTGATTGGGTAGTATCATGATGCGCCGATTGGTTTAGGCAAACGTAGTTTGGGTAGGCAAAGTTTATAATTTGTGATTTTATTGAACGTTTGAAATATTGTTTAAATGATTGAAATTTGGGTGAATGATTTGGTTTTCTCGTATTGAAAAAATGTATTTATTTAGCCGGGGAATGCCCCGAGATCACTTGTATTTATTCACCGGGGAATGCCCCGACGTATCATGTTGGCGAAAAATGATCGTGATGAAGGCCCGCGACGTCGGGTAAGGCATTGGAGCTTAATCTAGAATTAGTTTAGACTAGGATTTATATTTTTGTATCTTTCTATTTTTGGACTGTATAATTGGACTGGACACTAATTTTGGATTTGTTTTGTTTCATGTGTTTGGATGGATTGTTTTATGTGTTTTTGGGTGGTTTATACATTTGTAATGCCAAATTAGTCGATACCCTCCACCAGGCGACTGTGGTCAAACCACGGGATCGAGAGGTGCCTAACACCTTCCCCTCGATCAACAGAATTCCTTAGCCGGAGTCTCCGTTCGCAAACCAGTTTAAAGAGTCAAATGGTTTTGAAAAGGATTTTCCAATGGTGACTTGGCACACCAGATTATGCCAAGTGGCGACTCTGAATAAAAAATGTAAATAATCCATTTTCAAAACAAATTTTCATTTTTGTCACTTTAATAATAAAAACCCTTTCGAAACATACAATACATTAATTTTTTGGAGTCGAAAAAGGGGTGTGACAGCTCTGGCGACTCTGCTGGGGAAATTTCAGAATTCGAGCTTATTTTTTGAGTCGTATCGGCTTTGTTTGGCATTACGAGTGTATAAGCATTGTTTGTGATTATTGTTTTGTTATTGTTTTCACTTTTGTGCGTTTTCGTGCTCTTTGTTTATAGTATTTATCCTATGTGTTACCGCTTTATATCTGTCATCATGAGTCCATCCCCCCGGCCTTCTTTCTGCAACAAGTCTCGGAGCGCACGTCGTGCGCACGAAATCTAGTTGAGTCACCTTTATTTTAGGGGGGGAGCCGTTGGATGTATGGAGTAGGTGGAAAGCAAAGCAGCCACTATCGACCATATGCTCCCTCGAATGGCCTTGTTAGTAAACCACAACGTAGGTCAGCCTTTAGGTCATTCTTATGTGCATCTTATTGAGACCTAGCGGGGCCTACACGGTCCTTTGCAGGAGACTCGCCTTTAAAGCATCCCTACGTGCTAACTGTTGCATATTTGAGGGTAACGTGGTCATTTGACGGACCGATTTGGGGAAAATATGTGTTAGAAGTAAAGTGTGAAAAAAAAAGAAAAAGAAAAAAAAAAGAGGAAAAAAGTGAGTCGAAAAGAATGAATCATAAGGAGTGTCGAAGTTTATTTTAGAGTTCTTTATGACTTTTGTTCTTCACGATCCCAAAACTCAAAAAGATTTTTTTTTTACGTTTTTGCATTTATCTTCTCAAAGTACCGTAAGTTCAAAAAAAAAAAAAAAGAGGGTTTTATTTGCTTTGTCTACTTATCTGTCAAAAACAAAATACCAAAAAGATTTTTTTTTATATAATTGGTGGTGTCAGTCTTAGTTGAAATGTCTAGTTGAAAATCCAAAATGTTTTCACTCGTTTGTTTTTGGTTGTCTCTTAAGTTAGGGTCAATTTATTAGTTAATCGTTAAGTGTCCAATCTGGACGAACTACGCACCCCTGATTCTCCTCTCTCGGGAGTGAGATACGTAGGCAACTTATTTTAGGTTCGGGGATCTTATTTCAAAAAAAAAAAAAAAAAAAAAAATTTCACTCTTCATTTAGAGTAGGTGTCTCATGTACATCTTTAAAAGAAAGCAAAAAATATATTTTCCTTTAATAGGTTCAAGTTTCATTTTCGTATGAAATTTAAAATCGAAAATTCAAAAATATTTTCCTCGGTAACCATAGATTTCATGTTGTACAGGAATCTGAAAAATTCAAAAAGATTTTCTTCACTCTTCACTTAGAGTAGGTGTTTCATATACATCTCTAAAAGAAAACTATAAAAAAGATTTTTTTTAATAGTTTCAAGTTTCATTTTCCTATGAAATTCTAAATCGAAAACCCAAAAAGATTCTTCTTTGGTAATCATAGATTCCATTTTTGTATAGGGAGTTTAAACCTAAAAAATGCAAAAAAGATTTTCGTCAATTCTTTTGATAATTTGTTATTTTCTTTTCTTTTTAAAGTTTCAAGAAAAAGAAAAAAAAAAGATTTTAATTGGCCATTTTGACAAAACTGCCCGAACTACGCAAGATCTGATTCATGTACAACATGATACGTAGGCAGCCTACTTTTGGGTTCGATCTAATCATTTTGTTTCGTTGTTTTTCATTATTTTTCCTCTTTTAAGGAAAACAAAAGCCATAAAGAATGATAAAATAAAGGTAGATAACGTGAGGAAAAGAACAGATATTGATACAAAAAAAAAAGTGTGTAAATAAAATCGGGATGATGTTGAAATGACCTCGCTACCCTCAAAAGTTGGTAGATATGAACATGAACTTAGGGCAATTTTACCAATGTGATTCCCATGCTTTTGGTATACCCTAATCCTAACGGATGTCGTCTTTGAGGAGCATGTTCTTTCAGATAACAGTGGTAGGTTTGCAACACTCTGGCTAGTCACCCATACTTCACTAGGTCCAAAGAAAAGCTCGCAATGGCTAGCAGGGAGATTGAAAATTCGCTCATTGACCCGGATCAGGATCACAGGGAAGAAAGTTCAGAACACAATGATGAGGTAGTAAGGCTCAGGCAACAATTGATAGATTTGCACCGGGCGTGGGCCAGCGGAATGCCTCCTCCTCCGCTCCCTGAAGGTCTTGGGAATATCTCTAATTGCCCACCGCTCTCTCAGGCACAATTCTCTGCTCCTACTGAGTCACCTGAGCACGCGCCAGGATTCACTCCGCGACATTATTATCCTGGCAATTCTGGTGTGCCCTTGGCAGCTCCCCAATACAGACCAGCTGCTCAGCCAGCGCCACCGATCACACCGGTATTCGTGGCCCCGCCATTACAAGAAACTCCCATATATGCTGTGCGTCCCACAATGAGGCTTCCTCGGTCTTCCAGTGAGCCAGCACTGAAGGTTTCAGATGGTCAGTATTATGCTACGGAGCCTACTCTGCAATTGAATGAACCGTATGGGTACACTCAGCCGCCTGCATTTCCATTTGATACGGAGAAACCTGTCGCAACGGAAGAACAGGATGTCATAGCCCGGAAACTGAAGAGTTTAGAGCAAGCTATGAGGAATTTGCAAGGAATCGGAGATTATAGAAGTGTTTCCTATACAGACCTGTGCATGTTCCCAGACATCAACCTGCCCCCCGGTTTTAAGATGCCTAAGTTCGAGAAGTACGCAGGGCACGGTGATCCTGTTGCACACTTGAGACGTTATTGCAACCAGTTGAGGGCTGCAGGAGGAAAGGAAGAACTACTCATGGCCTTCTTTGGCGAGAGTCTTTCAGATCTGGCTTCAGAATGGTTCATCGATCGGGATATCGATAAATGGAACAGTTGGGATGATTTGGCTTCTGAATTGGTTCAACATTTTCAGTACAACATCGATTTGATTCCGGACGAAAAATCTTTGGTCAACATGAAGAAAAAGAGCACTGAAGGTTTTAGGGAATACGCTATAAGGTGGCGTGAACAGGCCGCTAGGGTAAAGCCTCCAATGAAGGAAAGTAAGTTGGTAGAAGTTTTCATTCAGGCGCAGGATGCGACCTATTTTCAACATTTACTTCCGGCAATGGGAAAGTCTTTTATGGAAGTCCTCAAAATGGGGGAGATGATAGAGGACGGGATTAAGACCGGTCGAATAGTGAGTTTTGCTGCATTAAAAGCTACCACACAAGCGATTCAAGGTGGATCTGGCGCATTTGGAGGAAAAAAGAAGAAAGAGGATGTTGCGAATGTCGTAGCCGGAACCCATACTTATCCTAAAAGGCCACCTCGCCCCTATCCCCAATCCCAAGCCCAAGTCTACACCCAAGCTCCATATATTCCTCCCCACCATTACTACCCTCCACAAAATCCTTTATATTCCATTCCACCACCCCCTTACCCAGTATATAGTGCGCAACCATATGCCCAAACCCCTTCTTACCCGCAGTGGCGCGCGCAAACTTCACAAAATCGCCCATTCGCTCCACCAAATTACCAAAACCCCCCCAGACCCAGTTTTCAGCTTAGGCCCGAGTATAAGCAGGAGAAAACGGTCAAAAATCAATTCACACCTCTTGGGGAGTCATATGCTAGCTTGTTTGATAGGTTGAGGAAGTTGAAGGTTTTAAGCCCAATTCAAGGAAGGCTTTCAAATCCACCACCAAGGAATCTCGATTATTCTTTAAGGTGTGCGTACTGTTCTGATATGCCAGGCCATGATATTGAGAAATGCTGGCATTTAAAGAGAGCTGTCCAAGATTTGATTGACACAAATCAGATGTTGGTCCAAGCCCCGGAGGGTCCAAACATTAACCAGAATCCGTTGCCAACCCATGCTGAAGCCAATATGTTAGAATTGATATATGAGGGGAAAGAGTCTTCGAGGGGTTATAAGCCTATTGTCAAGATACACACCACTGAGGAGAAATCGGTGAATGTAGCGGAGTCTTTGAAAGCAATGTCATTGAGCCAAGAAGGAATGAGGGAGGATAAATCCCAAGAAAGCACATAGAAGCCCCTGATCACAGTACAAGGCGCCAGAAGGTATGGTGATTCGAGTCAGGATAAACCTAAGTTGACAGTGGTGGGAGCTTTGAGTCAGCCTATCTTGACGGTGAAAGGAGCACTGGCAGCGCCTATTGTCCTCAAACCGGTGACCCAACCTCCGATAGTTGATATGAAAAGGATTCCCTGGAATTATGGGCGGACCGTGATGACCTATCACGGGAAAAAAGTTGTGGAAGATATAGATGAGGTAGGAGGTTTGACCAGGTCAGGAAGATGCTTTGTGCCTGAAAGCTTAAGAAAGTCTAAGCCAACGGTGAGTGAACCGTCGTCTATCAAAAAGTCTATCACTGAGGAGGAAGCCGAAGATTTTTTGAAAAAGATAAAATTGCCAGAGTATTCAGTATTAGACCAGCTGAAGAAAACCCCTGCTCAAATTTCCCTTTTATCTTTGCTGTTGCACTCCGAGGAGCATCGTGATGTTTTGCTGAAGGTATTGAATGAAGCATATGTTCCAAGGGAGATTACAATCAACCAGGTTGAGAAAATGGTGGGAAAAATCTTTGAGGTCAATCGGATCAGCTTTTCTGATGATGAATTGCCTGTTGAAGGTACAGGGCATAATTGGGGTCTTTACATTACAGTGAAGTGTAAGGATTTCTACGTCACTCATGTTATGATTGATGGAGGTTCAGGTGCAAATATTTGCCCTATTTCTACTTTGCAAAAGCTGAATGTTGGTGCTGATAGGATCAAGCCCAACAATGTATGTGTTAGGGCTTTCGATGGTGCAAAGTCAAATTCCATTGGCGAAATAGAACTAATGTTGACCATAGGGCCTGTTGAGTTTGCCATAGAGTTTCAGGTATTGAACGTAGAATCCTCTTACAATCTGTTGTTGGGAAGGCCCTGGATCCACAAGGCCAAGGCGGTTGCATCCACGCTGCACCAAATGATTAAGTTTGAGCATGACAGGCAAGAAGTAGTTATTCATGGTGAAGGAGATTTATCAGCCTACGAAGATTCTCCCTTGTCCTTTATTGAAGCAAATAACGTAGAGGAGACATTCGTCTATCAAATTTTTGATACAGTGCCAGTGAGTCGTATCCCTGAGTGGCAAGCTATACCGGGACCGCAATTGTCTTCTGCTTCTATCATGATGGTGAGTGAACTTTGGAAATACGGATTTGAACCAGGAAAAGGTTTGGGAGCATCTCTGCATGGTATAGTTCATCCCATATGTCTGAGTGAGAACGTGGGCACGTTTGGTCTGGGATTTGAGCCTACAGTTGAAGATCTGAAGAAAATCAGGGGAAGGAAGAAGGAAATATGGTCACTCCCTCGCCCAATGCCACTACTCAGTGAGTCATTTGTTAAGAGCGATGTCGCGAAGCATGTGGAATCTGAAGTTGAATTGGTGGGTGACCTCCAGAACTTTTTTATTGAAGTTTATATGGTTGAAGCAGGAGAAGGTACCAGTATGGCAGATGTGCAATTCATAGGTCCAGCTGTCCGGCTCAATAATTGGGAAGTCACTCCTCTCCCCGTCAGGAGGGAGTTTTGGTAGTTTATTTTGTTTTCCTTTCTGTTTATCCGAGTTATTTCAGGGTTGTAATTCGGATTTTAGTTTGTTTATGTTATATTGGTGTCTATGTTTAAACCCTTCTATCTTTATTTAATCAAATGCAATGTCCCTTTTGTTTTGTGTCTAATATAGTTTGTTTTTCTTTTTACACAGTTCTCTTTATGCTGATTCTAATGACATGACATGCATGCGGAATTTTCAGCCTGGTCTTAAAATCCAAAATAATCCAGATATAATGGAGCAGGATGAGGAATATAATGAAAAAAAAGCATTAGAAGAAATAAGCAAAGGGTTGGAACAATTTGAAGACAAACCGAATCCTAATTTGAATGAGACTAAGCCAATAAATCTAGGGGATCAAGAAGATGTTAGGGAAACTAAAATCAGTGTACATGTTTTGCCCCAGCTAAAGGATGAAATAATTCAAACGTTAATGGATTATAAGGATGTTTTTGCATGGTCTTATGATGATATGCCTGGTTTAAGCACTGAGTTAGTGTCTCACAAATTGCCAACGGATCCCGCATTCCCTCCTGTCAAACAGAAGTTGAGGAAGTTTAAAACAGATGTAAGTATTAAAATCAAAGAGGAAATCATGAAACAACTTAAAGCCAAAGTAATTCGAGTGGCTCGTTATCCCATGTGGTTATCCAATGTTGTTCCCGTACCAAAGAAAGATGGCAAAATTCGAGTGTGTGTTGATTACCGCGATTTGAACAGGGCAAGTCCAAAAGATGATTTTCCACTGCCCAACATCCATATTTTGCTAGACAACTGTGCTAAACACTAGGTTGCCTCTTTTGTGGATTGCTATGCCGGATATCACCAGATCATTATGGATGATGAAGACGCGGAGAAGACATCTTTTATCACACCATGGGGAACTTATTGTTATCAGGTGATGCCGTTCGGTTTGAAGAATGCTGGAGCAACATACATGAGAGCCATGACCACTATGTTTCATGACATGATGCATAAGGAGATTGAGGTTTATGTGGATGATGTGATTATTAAGTCAAAAAGTCAGGCCGACCATGTAAAAGACTTGAGAAAGTTCTTTGAAAGACTTCGCAGGTATAACCTCAAACTCAACCCGGCAAAATGTGTATTTGGAGTTCCATCTGGAAAGCTGTTGGGGTTTGTAGTCAGCCGTCGGGGAATTGAATTAGATCCCTCGAAAATCAAAGCCATTCAGGATTTGCCCCCGCCCAAGAATAAAACGGAGGTAATGAGTTTGCTTGGTAGACTGAACTACATTAGCAGGTTTATTGCTCAACTCACAACCACTTGTGAGCCCATATTCAAGTTGCTGAAAAAGAGTGTTGTGGTAAAATGGACTGAAGAATGTCAGGAAGCGTTCGATCGAATCAAAAGATATTTGTCAAATCCGCCCGTGTTGGTACCCCCGGAGCCTGGTAGGCCTTTGATCTTATACTTGTCAGTCATGGACAATTCTTTCGGGTGTGTCCTGGGGCAACATGATGTCATGGGCAAAAAAGAGCAGGCTATTTACTATCTTAGCAAGAAGTTCACCACTTATGAGGCCAGGTATACTCTTCTTGAAAGGACGTGTTGTGCCCTAACTTGGATAGCACAGAAGTTGAAGCACTATCTCTCATCCTATACTACTTATCTCATCTCCCGCATGGATTCTTTGAAGTATATCTTTCAGAAGCCTATGCCGACAGGTCGATTGACAAAGTGGCAAATTTTGCTTACCGAGTTCGACATCGTATATGTGACTCGAACCGCCATGAAAGCCCAAGCCTTGGCAGATCATCTTGCTGAGAATCCCATCGATGAAGAGTACGAGCCATTAAAGACATATTTTCCTGACGAAGAAGTGTCGTGTGTCGATGAAGTCGTTATAGATGTTGATCCAGGTTGGAGGTTATTCTTCGATGGAGCTGTCAATATGAAAGGAGTCGGAATAGGTGCGGTTCTTGTCTCTGAATCGGGACAACATTTCCCGGTAACAGCACAACTTCAATTCTACTGTACTAACAATATGGCAGAGTATGAAGCCTGCATCCTTGGTTTGAGGTTAGCTGTTGATATGGGATTCCAAGAATTATTGGTGTTGGGAGATTCGGATTTACTCGTCCATCAAATTCAAGGCGATTGGGAGACGCGAGATTTGAAGCTCATCCCGTATCGACAATGCTTGCAGGAGCTATGCCGACGATTTGTGTTAGTAAAATTTAGGCACATTCCAAGGATTCGTAATGAAATTGCTGATGCTTTGGCCATTTTGTCTTCAATGCTCCAACATCCTGACAAAGCCTACATCGATCCAGTGCATGTACAGAGTCGTGATCAGCATGCTTACTGCAATGTGGTTGAAGAAGAGCTCGATGGAGAACCTTGGTTCTTGGATATCAAGCGGTACATTCAATCAGGAGAATACCCAACATATGCCACCAACGATCAAAAGAGGACTCTTAGGCGTTTGGCTAGTGGATTTTTCTCGAGCGGGGGAATCTTGTATAAGAGGACCCCAGATCTGGGACTTCTAAGGTGTGTAGGTGCAAAAGAAGCCTCGGCAATCATGTTTGAAATACACTCTGGAGTATGCGGGTCACATATGAACGGTCACGTCTTGTCAAAGAAGATTCTTCGAGCAGGTTATTACTGGCTTACTATGGAGAGGGATTCTATTCAGTTTGTTCGAAAGTGTCATCAATGTCAGGTGCACGATGATCTGATACGTTCTCCTCCTGTTGAGTTGCATGCAATGGACGCTCCATGGCCGTTCGTAGCTTGGGGAATGGATGTGATTGGACCGATTGAGCCAAAGGCATCAAATGGACATAGATTCATTTTGGTAGCCATTGACTACTTCACAAAGTGGGTGGAAGCAGTAACTTTCAAGTCGGTGACAAAGAAGGTTGTGGTAGATTTTGTTCATGCCAATATCATTTGTAGATTTGGAATTCCTAAGATGATTATTACAGACAATGCTGCCAATCTCAATAGTCATTTGATGCAAGAAGTGTGTCAACAGTTTAAGATCGCACATCGAAATTCTACTCCATATCGACCAAAGGCCAATGGTGCTGTAGAAGCCGCCAATAAAAATATAAAAAAGATACTGCGAAAAATGGTACAAGGTTCTAGACAGTGGCATGAAAAGTTGTTGTTTGCATTGCTAGGTTATCGCACCACTGTTCGCACTTCAACAGGGGCAACTCCATATTTATTAGTGTATGGGACAGAAGCAGTCATCCCTGCAGAAGTTGAAATTCCTTCTCTTCGGGTCATTGTAGAAGCAGAGATCGATGACAACGAATGGGTAAAAGCCCGACTGGAACATTTGAGTTTGATCGAGGAAAAAAGGCTAACGTCCGTGTTTCATGGCCAGTTGTATCAAAGGAGGATGGCTCGTGCGTATAACAAAAAGGTCCGTCCCAGGAATTTTGAAGTTGGTCAGTTGGTATTAAGACGTATCCTTCCTCACCAGGTTGAAGCGAAGGGCAAGTTCTCCCCTAACTGGCAAGGTCCCTTCGTTGTGAAGAAAGTGTTACCCAATGGAGCCTTATATTTGACAGATACTGAAGGCAAAATGGCAGAAATGGCGATCAATGCTGATGCAGGTCAAAAGATACTATGTATGATATTTGATCCTTTGTTTGAGTTTATTGCATGTTTAGTACTTGCATTTTTTAAGATTGATATGATGAAGGCATTTTATTCTTCTATCCAAACATTGTGTCACCCTTTGTTTACCCGTTTGAGCCTCGTTTATTTTTCTTTCTTATCCCTCTTTTGGAATCAAAATAGAGTCAAAGATAAATGTCAAGAAAATAAGAATAAAAGAAAGAGTTCGAAAATAAAAGAAAAAAAATCAAATCAAAACAAAGAACAAGCTGATGGAACTACGTGCGACCTGATTCTCCTCTCTTGGGAGTGAGATACGTAGGCTGCCCTATTTCGGGCTCGGTCCAACCAAATAAATATTTAAGATTCACCCAGTCAACAAAACTGGGGCATGAGTTAATGCATTGTTTGAGTCGATTCCAAAAGTTGTAAGTCTCACCCCCACTTCAAGTATCGTTTGAGCCTCTTACCATCTTTTCTAACCTTGACCAAAAGCCAAGTTACAACCAAAGAAAGTCCTTCAGATCAATTTTTGATAGTGTTAAGGCTAAGCATGCAATGGATATGACGATACATTGTGAAGTACCGCTTATCTCCCTCAGCATAAGAAATCATGAAAGAAATACAAAAATGAGAGAGTCTTATTGGTGAAAACCTTTGCAGGCACCATAAGGCGATGGTGAGTTGTGAGAAAATGAAAATGAAAGAGTCTTATTGGTGAAAACCTTTGCAGGCACCATAAGGCAATGGTGAGTTGAGAGAAATACAAAAATGAGAGAGTCTTATTGGTGAAAACCCTCACGGGCACCGTAAGGCGAGGGAGAGTTCAAGAGAAAAGTGAAAAGTGAAAAGAAAGAGATTTGTTGGCGAATGTCTTTTTAGATGTCGTCAGTCGAATGTGATGTATGAGTCCAATAGATTTGAAGAAGCGGCTCAACGGCAAAGGCACAAACTCGACAACAAATGGGGAGTTTTGGATAGGAAGATCAGGCAGCTCAATCCTAAATGCATGTCATACTCATTGGAGTTGGTTGTCGTATTCAGATAAGTTTTCTTTTTAAATATGGGACATTTCCCTCTTTCTTTCATTTACATATTCATGCTTTTTGTTTTTTTTTTTATGTCATTTATCAAAATAAAAGTCACCATCATTTCTTTACATTTTAAGTCAAGTCTGTGTCAAAACAAGCAAGAAAAGATTTCAAAATTTACTACCAGTCTTTCCAATTATATGAGGAAAAGCCAAGGAACAACACAGAAAAGAAATATGATCGTAATTCAACACGAAGCAAAGGAAGTCTATCAACCGACAGATTATTGGATTCGTAGAAGCATTTCAGATTTGGGAAAAGAGTGCACCTCAGGGGCATGGTAAAAATGGAAACCCATTGTTTGAGTCAGAACTCATTTCCCTCAATCTGGATCCAGGTCAATGATGCGGCAAGACACGACAAGTGTTAGAAATTTGGAACAAAGATGAAAGGAACGAGTGCTGGGCAGATACCTGAAAAGCCAAGATCTGCAAGCCACCACTAAGTTTTTAACTGACAAATTTTTCTTCGATTGAAACAGGGGCAAATTGGTTTCACTTGATTCAGCTACCATTGGAAATGCACATCCATAGGATTTTACTTTATGTTCAGGACCCTCCTGAAAAATAGGATTTTACTTTCTGTTCAGAACCTTCCTGAAAAATGGGATTTTACATTATGATCAGGACCCTCCTGAAAAATGGGAATTTACTTTCTATTCAGGACCCTCCTGAAAAATGGAACTTTACTTTCTGTTCAGGACCCTCCTGAAAAATGGGATTTTACTTTCTGCTCAGGACCCTCCTGAAAAATGGGATTTTACTTTCTGTTCAGGACCCTCCTGAAAAATGGGATTTTACTTTCTGTTCAGGACCCTCTTGAAAAATGGGACTTTACTTTCTGTTCAGGACCCTCCTGAAAAATGGGATTTTACTTTATGTTCAGGACCCCCCTGAAAAATGGGACTTTACTTTCTGTTCAGGACCCTCCTGAAAAATGGGACTTTACTTTCTATTCAGGACCCTCCTGAAAAATGGGATTTTACTTTCTGTTCAGGACCCTCCTGAAAAGTGGGATTTTACTTTCTGTTCAGGACCCTCCTGAAAAATGGGATTTTACTTTCTGTTCAAGACCCTCCTGAAAAATGGGATTTTACTTTATGTTCAGGACCCTCCTGAAAAATGGGACTTTACTTTCTGTTCAGGACCCTCCTGAAAAATGGGACTTTACTTTCTGTTCAGGACCCTCCTGAAAAATGGGATTTTACTTTCTGCTCAGGCCCCTCCTGAAAAATGGGATTTTACTTTCTGTTCAGGACCCTCCTGAAAAATGAGATTTTACTTTATGTTCAGGACCCTCCTGAAAAATGGGATTTTACTTTCTGTTTAGGACCCTCCTGAAAAATGGGACTTTACTTTCTGTTCAGGACCCTCCTGAAAAATGAGATTTTACTTTCTGTTCAGGACCCTCCTGAAAAATGGGACTTTACTTTCTGTTCAGGACCCTCCTGAAAAAGGGGATTTTACTTTCTGCTCAGGACCCTCCTGAAAAATGGGACTTTAGTTTCTGTTTAGATAATTTTACTTTCTACTCAGGACCCTCCTGGAAAATGGGACAATGCTTTCAAAAAATGAAATACTAATTATTTATAATTCTTGTTTGGGATAATTTTCGTTCTAGTTTTAATTTTGAGTTTCAGAAGCCCGCCTGAAGAACAGGGTGATGAAATAGCAAGCCAGGAGCCCGCCTGAAGAACAGGGTGATGAAATAGCAAGTTCGGAGCCCACCGGGAGAACAGAGTGAAGAAAATGAAAAGTCAAGCAACAAAGTGATGAAATAGCAAGTCAGGAGCCCGCCTGGAGAATAGGGTGAAGAAACAAAAGAGTCAAGCAACAAAGTGAAGCAATTGAAAGCCAAGCAACAAAGGGAATGAAATTGCAAGTCTGGAGCCCGCCTGGAGAACAGGGTGATGAAAGTCGAGTCAAGAACCAACAGAAGCTGTATAGATAGGATTTTTGTAATTTCATTTATGTTTTTACTTGTAATTTTCATTTTGATGTAATAACAGAGCCGCGGACCGGAACCTCGACGGAACCTCACTCGACTCTCCAACTCGGTATAGTCCATCTCCGTCCAATCCTTGGAGATACTTATCACTTGATCCCTTCATAACTTTTGGGTAGGCTGTCCTAATTCAAAACCCGATAGTCCTTCTTTCTTCTGTTTCTTCTTTTGAATAATGGTCGGGACAAAATTCTATCTCGTTGTCTACTTCTTTGTCTGAAAACACTGCGTGTTTACAGTCAAAGGGAGCATGATGTAGACACGTGATTTCGTCCTCTTGAAGTTCCATTTTTATTCACTTTACCCATTTTATGTTATCCTACCGTGTACCCTACCCCGTGTAATTATCCCTCCACAAAATACAAAAATACAAAAAAAAACAAAAAAAAAATACCTCTAACTAATTTATCTTATCCTAACAACCTACCCAATCAAAAGCTTCCACCTACCCTAACTACCCATATGATCCCCCCCCCTCTTTTTTCTTGTCCACAAAGAAAGAATATATGGGGGACCCACCAAAATTCCCACATCATAACAAATCCATGCCCATTATAAAAGAAAAATTCTAAGAGGAAAAGGGGCTAATGCTTTTGATCATCATCTTCTCCACAATAACAACAATGACAAAATAATCTTCCTCACAAAAGAAAAAAAAAAAAAAAAAAAAAGCACCGGTGAACAGTAACCATGAACAGTAACCGGTGAACATTACCCGGCGTGAAAAGTGACGGTGAACGGATCTTTATTTGTCGAGTTGGATTGTTGGTGTTAAGGTTCGGCTCGAGGTTTCCGGGTGCGGACTCTCTTTATTCGAATAACATTGAGTTTGAAAGCTTCAAATTTAAGGTCCAACTCTATCTCTTCTAATTTTACTTTACTATACGTGTTTGATTTGCCTGATCCGTGGTTGAATTTTGGTGACACTAATTCGGTGTTCGATTTCATTGAATAGATGGTTGTGGATTGTTGAGATGACTGTCTTGAATCGTTGGAATTTGTTATAAAAAATGGAATGTGGGGTTGGATGGTAGGAATTGATAAAGAATGATTTTTGTTTTGATTTATTGTCGTTGGTTATTTTGAAGCAAATACGAGTGTTTGATTGGGTAGTATCATGATGCGCCGATTGGTTTAGGCAAACGTAGTTTGGGTAGGCAAAGTTTATAATTTGTGATTTTATTGAACGTTTGAAATATTGTTTAAATGATTGAAATTTGGGTGAATGATTTGGTTTTCTCGTATTGAAAAAATGTATTTATTTAGCCGGGGAATGCCCCGAGATCACTTGTATTTATTCACCGGGGAATGCCCCGACGTATCATGTTGGCGAAAAATGATCGTGATGAAGGCCCGCGGCGTCGGGTAAGGCATTGGAGCTTAATCTAGAATTAGTTTAGACTAGGATTTATATTTTTGTATCTTTCTATTTTTGGACTGTATAATTGGACTGGACACTAATTTTGGATTTATTTTGTTTCATGTGTTTGGATGGATTGTTTTATGTGTTTTTGGGTGGTTTATACATTTGTAATGCCAAATTAGTCGATACCCTCCACCAGGCGACTGTGGTCACACCACGGGATCGAGAGGTGCCTAACACCTTCCCCTCGATCAACAGAATTCCTTAGCCGGAGTCTCCGTTCGCAAACCAGTTTAAAGAGTCAAATGGTTTTGAAAAGGATTTTCCAATGGTGACTTGGCACACCAGATTATGCCAAGTGGCGACTCTGAATAAAAAATATAAATAAGCCATTTTCAAAACAAATTTTCATTTTTGTCACTTTAATAATAAAAACCCTTTTGAAACTTACAATACATTAATTTTTTGGAGTCGAAAAAGGGGTGTGACATGCTTAATTATATCTGATTTTTCCTTTAAATCAACGAGATTTATCTCTATCCGAACGCAACATTGAATAAAGTTATCTAGCAGATCTTCAAGATATCACAAAATGTTGAAATTGCTAAGAAAATATTTATTGAAGAGAAGATGTAAGCTGATGATCATAAAGAATATACTTGTTCCAAAATTAGTCTTTAATTTATTATTTAAATTCCATTTTGTCTCAGGGCAGGTAAGGACAACTTCCCATATTACAAGCTGAAATTGGAACCTATATTATACGTACTTGACTAACATGGGATGAAAGTAATGCAATTACTATAAAATTATTGTAACCACGCATCACAATTAATTAATTAATCAATAAGGCTTCTCTCCGATGTAATTCCCAGGGGGATAATAGTTGCATGACACAAACCAGACTTCACCATTATCACATTTCAGTCTTGCACATCCAACTTGAAGGGTGTTTTTCCAGATCACCTGAGTATAATGGCCACACATATCTTGTTTGCAAGAGTTGGAGTCATAGTCGTAGTTTGGTTTCTCTCCGACCCACATGTTAACGGCCTCGACAGCCGAAAAGTCGCCATAGCCCATGGCAAGATTTTCACCATAGGGTGAATCTGAATGCACCAAGGTGCATTCAGCTAATCTGGTGGATGCATATTGATTGGCATAGGCAGCAACTGTGTCGTTCCATGTTAGTGGTGGGAGTGGGACACCAACTTGTGCACGGGCGTTGTTGTGGGCTAAAACGATATCCTTGGGCGAGTTTTGGGCAAGTGAAGAATGAGCCATGGCTAAAACCATGAACACAATAAAGGTTGAAAGCTTTGAGATCTCCATTTCTTTTTGCTTTGCTTTTTGAGACAAATTGGAGGGAAATAGAGAAGTTGATTGTGTTTATGATTTGGAGATGTGAGATGGCTTGGTATTTATAGGTATATCTTGACAAAAAAAGTAAAAAAAGAAGAGAAAATCTTGGCAGCAAAACAAAGAAGTTTGTGGTTAGCCCGTGAATGTGGGCATCTGGAAAAAAATATTGTCAAAATTAGCACCATAGAAAAATGAGGGTTAGAATTTTTGTTTATATGTTCAGCACGACTTGACAAAGATAGATTTTCACGCCGTCACATGCCTAATATACCAAAATAAAACTATGTTTAATAATTTGATAATTGAACAATGGCAAATAATTTTATGCACAAGATTAGTCTAAAATCAGCTAGTACGTTTATATAGTAAGCCTGCTGTGAATTAGTAAAATTAAACAGAGGGGTAATTCTTTATACTGCGGCAGCTAGCTAGTTAAACTAGCTAATGCTCAACAATTCTTTATGCTTTTGGAGTATATAATAACTTTACTTATTTTTTTTTCATGCACGAATTATCATTCCCTCTAGAAGAAGAGAAAGAAAAGAACAATCAATTCTACGAAACAATATCTATTTACTAGAATCATTTGCTACTAGTCCGGGTTACCATGATTCTTTGTTTTAAATGTGGATTTTAAACTCTTGCAGCGCGCGATTAAGTGAGTAACTCTATGTTTCTAGACAAAAGCAAAACAAAATTGCTTTTCACTGTATTAACCACAAATTGAGGACATGCCCACATTACGCGGTAGACTTTGGAAAGTCAGTGTAATTGAACTGCATGTTACACAAAAGCAAAGATTAAATTAGTGCCTCCTGGACTGAAAAGTCATCAGTTGCTTTCTTTTCTTAAAAGGAGAACACAAAATTTCCATAATTCTTCCTTGAAGGAAAAGATTTATGACTCTATAAATAGAGCTCATTCTTTAAGGGCTTTGAAAATTTGTGACACACAAGTGTTATGGTTTCTACATTCGTGAACTTCTTTTTATTCTGAGTGAATTTTGTAGGTTATTTCTCTCGATATTTTGTACTCCTCATCAATAATTTTGATAATTAAACAATTGCAAATAAGTTTGTACAAGATTAGTTTAAAATCAACCGTATTACGTTTATATGGCAAGCGTGAATTAGTAACTTAAATTAAACAGTAAGGCAATTCAATATCCTACCGCAATAGTTAAATTAGCAACAATTCTTTAAACTTTGGTGTATATAATGACTCTTTTCATGCACTGTATCTTGCGGTTTGACATGAATTATTTCAAAAAAAAAAAAAAAAAATATAG
The DNA here is from genome assembly GCA_030864215.1 of Capsicum pubescens. Lineage (NCBI taxonomy): Eukaryota > Viridiplantae > Streptophyta > Magnoliopsida > Solanales > Solanaceae > Capsicum > Capsicum pubescens. The sequence goes on along the minus strand of CM061545.1, from coordinate 266,806,296 downwards.
TTTAGATTTTAAACTTTAGGAGCGGCAATTATGGGGGTAATTCTAGGTTCTAGACAAAGTAAAATAGAATTACTTTTGGATGTAAGAAACACAAATTAATGATATGCCAAAATCACGTTGTAGACTTTGAAAAGTCATTGTAACTGAACTGCATGTTACGCAAAAGCAAGACTTAGATTAATGCCTTTATGGACAAAAAAGTCATCAGTTGCACTGAATAAAGGTACATAACCTCTAATTATTACTATGGAAAGACAATTATAATTTATGTTGAGTTTCCACAAAAACGGATAAAATCTGTGAAAAGGGGATAATATGACTGATAAAAGGTTCAGTTAATCAACGATATTAGCGGGTAATTTTACGCACTCTTTCCGTGAATCATGAATCATGTGGAGTTGCAAAACTCTGAAGCAACACCTTTTTTATCCCTCAAGACTTTTTCTCTTTCTTGGGTTTCGCACATGGGTTGGGGGTGGGGGTGGGGGGTTAATTGGTATCTCTAGACTTCAGGAACCATGTTAGACGATGGCCAGATTTGACCATTACTGCTGTAAGCTAGTTTGATCAATTACCTTAGAAGACGTTTACTTGAGAAGGGAGCTAGGAAGAGAAAAAGGGTTAGTGGCGGTTTTCTTCGAATATTAATATTCAGTTGCTAATTAAATCTTATAGATGAGAAATAAATACAACCAAGCTGTAACAAGATTGCTTTCGAGGAAGAAAACTGCAACAAATTAAATTAACAGAAAAATTCTACAAAGTCAATTGATTTTGATCCGTCAAATCCAGCCTGTTTAAAAACTGGACTGATTTAAGATGTCTACGTACCAAATTAACCCATGCAAAACCTTATCAAATCATTTTTAACAATTTTTTGTTTGATATATTATATAAAACAACAACAAAGAGAATTAATTATTAGGTACTTAAATAGATCACCAAAAAATTTTAAAAATTAAAACATGGTAAGAGTTGGATATGTCGGTTTGTGACCTCTTGTTTAGCTCATGTTGATCCAACCCATCTCAGCCAATGAAACACGATACAATCTGCTGAGAAGATTTAGTTGAAAGTCCACTTTCAAAAAATATTTTGAAGAATAGACACCTTTTTTCGTTTGATCTAATTTTTTTGGGTTTTGTGGGGTATGGGTTCAAGTGTAAAATAGAAAAACCTTTTGACATCTCTCATGTATTTATTAAATCTTTTGGAACCCCTTATGTATTTATTAAATATATTTTTAACCCCACTCTTTCATTAAATACAAAATAAAAATAAAAATCTCTCTCATCTTCTCTCGTTACTCTCTCCCACTTCATCTCTCCTTTCCACCATTTTTCAATTTCGAGCTTGTGTAAATCATCTCCAACTTCGATCTTCAACTTCAGGTAAGTTATATTCATCTTTCGGTTAATTTGTGCTCCATATTGATGGTTTTTTTTTTCGAATTTGTTTGTGGCGGTTGAACTCGTTGGAGTTAAGAAAAAGAATTTTTTTTTAAACAAGACTTGATTTTACTGAAATTGATTGTTTTTAGTTGGTCTTTACTTGATTGTATAACTGGTGTCTATCGATTATCCTTGGCGATTGCATGTTGAAATTTCTTCACTAATTTCGTCAGAATGTAGCAAGATATGTGATTTTTGTTCAAACTTTTCTCCAATGTAATGGTGTTGTAGAAGCATGTTCATGTTGGGATTCCTTGGTTTGAATCATACTCATATTTAATATTTGGACCCGAAAAATTGAAATTTTTTTGAAAAAATGGGGCTTGATTTTATTTAAAATTTGTGTTTTTAAGTTGGTATTTCGTTTGATTGTGCATTGTTTTTGTTGGATTTTAATTTCCCTCGATGATTGCATTGAAATTTTTTTGCCAATTTTTTTCGATTTTCATGCTAAAAATCTGGGTTCCTTCCTGTCTTTGTTCAATATAATGGTGATTTAGATGCATCTTCTTGTGGGTGATGGAGTTGTTTTGGAAAAAACTTCTTCTGCAAATAGTTTTTTTTGGTGCTGCAACTATTGTCATGTTAATAGACTGCTAGGTCGATTAGGTATTGTATTTGTTGTTATAGTTGAGGAATGTTATTTTTTATCCGTAGATCATAACAGATGGCTAGAGGTAACAAACGCAAGGCTGTAGAAGTTGATAGGTCTGAGAAAAAAAACGAGTAGTCGATGAATCGGAGAATAGAAATTGCAGCAAGGAAGCTATTAAAGCTTCGGTTCGAGATGTGCCGGAGAAAAGAGAAATTGAGGCTAGGATAGATGGGAAAGAATTGATCTTGCCCCACCGTGCAAGGTTTATTTCGGCTGAGAGGTATGACCTCTCCACAGTCCTGGATGATGTCGGATTATTTTCGGCTAAGATATCTGTTAGGTTCCGTTTGAAAATATTTTATGAATCCAAACAAGTCGTGGTTGATCAATGTCTGAAATCTAGGTTTAAGAATTTCAGTTTTGATGGTTTATGGGACTTGCCAGAACATATGAAGTTCAACGGATAGCTTGTCCACTATACACTTCTTCGCCGAGTTAAATAGGACAACAAGCTGAATGAAATGTGGTTCTGCATCAATGACAGGCTTGCATGTTTTGGCCTGAAGGAGTTTGCGCTAATCACGGGTTTAAGCTGTGGGTGTTATCCCCGTGATTCAAAATATGTCAGAGCAATGAAGGAGGGTGACACTTTTTTCAAAAAGATCGCAAAAAAAAGGAGTGTAAATGTGAGGAGATTGTTAAAGCTTATTAAAGGTGGGAGGCTGGACAAGGAGGACAAGTTCAAATGTTGCTTGGTTTGGTTCGTGCACTGCATATTGCTTGCATGCAAATTGTCAAAAATCGTGGACATAGACACCATCAAGATGGTGGATAACTTGAGCTTCATTGGGAGATACCCTTGGGGTAAGGAGTAATTTGCCTTGACTCTAGACTATCTAAAGAAACGGATAGACTTCAGAAGGCAGAAGAAGACATTTGTGACAAAGGAAGTTTCATCGTACACGCTCTATGAATTTCTCTGGGCATTTATGGTGTTTGATTATAAACCATTGAAGTAGTTTATTATATACTGTAATTCATCTATGGTGTCTATACTATACTGACTCTTAGTTATATGTTTTTATTTTTTTCTTTTGATAAAAAATTTGGATATACGAAGCTTTTTCCGCGCTCGGCAGAGAAAATGGTAAATCAACTGAAGATTCGTTGTCCATTCCCCAATTTCTCAAATGGCACACCTCAAAAGGCGATAAACTAATCGAAGGTGATCCATATTTGAACAGATGGAGCACAAAGGTATGGAACTATTTTTTCGAAGAATACTTTTACCGATATTATGTTGCTAATCAATCACATTTGCCTATTTATCTATAGAGAGTGCACCCGTACCTTATCCCCACAGTCCGTGAAATGAAGCAGCACTACATGAAAAAGTTCAAAGCATTCACTGACGAACCGAAGGATACATTCATCGATGGCTTGAAGTCCCATCTGGAGGGTGTGACTGTCATCACCTCATCAAAGGATGGTGAGGATAAGGATGATGACCAGGATTTAGGTGGAAATGTTGTTTCAAGGCATGTCACTCGGGGCGCGGGGACGAGTAAGCCGAGAGCATAAAAAAGACACCGATGATTGAAAATTTGGAAGAGCGCGTGTTTGGGCCGGAGGAGTCGATCAAGGACATAGTTGATTTTGTGAAAGAGGAGAGGCTGAGGAGAGCAGAAAAAGAGAAGCACAAGAAGAAAGATGAAGATGACGGTAATATCCGCTCTATATATTATAGAAGTTGCATATTTTATATAATTTTTTTTACTTATAATAGAATCTATACCATTCTTCATCAATCGATATCTTAGTTTATTATAAATGATAAATAATTGAAAATACAGATGTACAGATGCAAAGTCAACATTCAACGGCGAGGGCTTTCCGCGATGACAACGGCATTAAAGAAGCGCTCCTTGAGGCAGCAGCTTTGGAACAGGCCTCGATCAATGCTGATGAGGTGATGATTCCTGAGGTTGCAGCTGTTGTAGAGGAGGAAAATCTCGACGAAGGCGATGAAGTGAAAGAAGAAGAAAAAAATGAAGAAGCTGTTGGTGAAGAAGAAAATAAAGTTGATGGATCAGTTGGTGTGGAGACGGAGGATCATGACGAAGGCAGGCAGGGTGAAGAAGATAAAAATGAGAAAAGTGTTTGTGTAGAAGAAAATAATAAAGGAGATGGAGAGAAAGTAGAAGAAAAGAATGCAGGAGAAGTAGAGAAAGAAGAGGGAGAAGAACATAAAGAAGAAGGAAAAAATGATGCACCAGAAAAAGAAGGTATCGCGGAGAAAGAAAATGAGAATGAATTTTTGAACTTAGATGAATTTCTTAATGAAGTTACTCAGGACATCGACAAGATGCAAGTGGAAGACGAAAATGTTGAATGTTTAGACAATGTTTAATTTTTATTTGTGGGTGATGATTATTTTTATTAGAATAGACAATCTTAACTTTTAACTTTCAGCTCGGGATGTATACAGCTGAGCAATTTTATTTTCTAAACTGCTTTTATAGTTTATGATAAACATTATAAATTTTATATAATCAATGTATCATTGCTTTTATATGAATGTCATCGTTAATTATAGACTCTGACTAAAAGGTAAAGTATATACAGTAGAGTGTTGTGTAGTCGATGAATAAAAAAGGTAAACCATATATAATATAAGTAAAAAGTAGTCGATTAATAAAAGAGTCAGAATACATTCAATCGCACTACACCCCCATTACACCTTTCCAAAAAGCTAAAACTAATAGTAAATCATACACCATAATTTTCATGCCCTTTTCTTTTTCTTCAGCCATAGCCAGCCTATGCTTAAGTTGATCCCTCTCAATTTCGACGTCTTTCAACAATCCCTTTAAGTGATCAATCTTGTGTTCCGATTCTCTATATAATTGTCATAAGAAGATCCTTATTTTCTTTGAAATCTCTAAATCTTTCCAACATTTCAAGCTTTGCAATGCCTTAAAATTTTGACACCTCAAAATCGGAGGGAAGCCACTTGAAATAAGAGCATCCACCATTATTCTAAAAAAAGAAGGATAAATTAGTAAATTGGATTATGTGATGAACAAAAATAAATTCTTATTTAAAAAATAAATAAACCTTTCCAACCGCACAACTATAGAATTTTCGATCCAAATTTTTGTCGGTTCGTAATATTTTCAACAATGCAGGATTACCACAACGACAAATATAAGAATATTTGGACGTTTGAGATGACTGCGAGATTGTTATTGTTGAAGAAAAACTAGAAAGTGATGAATAAATGAACATGGAGGAGTTCAAAAGGGTCCCTTTAATTAGTACAGTAGGGCTACCAAAATCTGACCGTTGAATTGTACCGTTGGAGAGAATTTAAATGGATTATCATTTACTTCAAAGGGTCTTTAAAGAATTTTTATGTCTTCTATAATCGACTGGGTCACGTATGAATTATATACTGATATCAGTGTTGATGATCCTGTATATTGACATATTATTGATTTAGACTAAGGTCGATTATAGACCTATCATACCATCTATGATCAACTTACTGAATATATTGGCAGCTTAAAATAATGGCAAAAAAAGGAGAAATAAAATTAAATTAAATTAGAGTATGTCAATCAACACCATCAAAACATTGTAAAGTGATTTTGATACATCAATGTGACTCCCAATTACTTTTAGACGTGATCAAGTGTTATCTAAGACACTGTGTAGTCGTAGATCATTGAGATGACACAAAAATGAGAATAAATAAAATAAAATAAAATAAATATTAATCATCCAAGCACTAAAGAACGACTACATATCATGACACGAGATTAGACGTGTATGGTGACCATAAGGAAGAGTGCTGGTTGTCACTTGTGAGTGTTCAATGGACAAGTAGTGTCTAAGAACAAGGAGTCCTTCTCAACAGAGATGTTTGTTCTGAGTAATTGGTTGTTACTACCATTGCTCTCCCCTATAATCATTTGATCGGGTGTTCAATTATTTTGTAATCTCATATTATGATATTTAGTCACTTTACATTGCGTGAATGATGTTTATTTATTTTATTTTATTTTATTTATTCCTTTTTTTAATCCCACCTCCTTTGAAAATAGACTCAATTGGTCAATACATCACTAATAATATAGTCTGGTATGGATAAAGCTAATTATCTATAATATACTCAAAATATCATCATAGGTCTATTTTCAAAGGAGGTGAGATTAAAAAAAGAGAGAAATAAAATAAAATAAAATAAAATTAATAAACATCATTCACGCAATGTAAAGTGACTAAATATCATAATATGAGATTACAAAATAATTGGACACTCGATCAAATGAGTATAGGGGAGGCAATGGTAGTGACAACCAATTACTCAGAACAAGCGTCTATGTTAAGAAGGACTCCTTGTTCTTAGACACTACTTGTCCATTGAACACTCACAAGTGACAACCACCACTCTTTCTTATGGTCACCACACACATTTAATCTCTTGTCATGATATGTAGTCATTCTTTAGTGCTTGTATGATTAATATTTATTTTATTTTATTTTATTTTATTTTATTTTATTTTATTTCATTTTATTTCTTCTCCTTTTTGTGTCATCTCAATGATCTACGACTACACCGTGTCTTAAATAACACTTGATCACATCCAAAAATGATTGGGAGTCACAATTGATGTATCAAAATTGCTTTATAATATTTTAATGGTGTTAATTGACATACTCTAATTTTATTTTATTTAATTTCTCTTTTTTTGCCACTATTTTAAGCTATCAATATATTCAGTAAGTTGATCATAGACTGTATGATAGGTCTATAATCGACGACCTCAGTCGAAAGCGATAATATGTCAATACGCAGGATCATCAACACTGATAGTAGTATATAATTCATACGTAACCTAGTATATATTCATATTGAACGTATATAATTCGTATTTAGCATAGTTGATTAATATTCGTACTGTACTCCGCGTTTAAACAATGTTTGCAAATCTTTAAACATGTACTACTAAAGAATTAACAAAGACTAAAAGACATAAAATCATTATAGATAAATAGAATATCATGAAAACATAAACTTGTTTATAGATAGATAAAGTTCATTGCATCTATATTTACAATTTTTGAAAATAAAATCCCAAACAAAAAGATTAAAAATGAAGCTTTCATTTACATAATCCTACCATGAAAGCTTCATTCAACAATGAACTACAAAACAAACTAAACTAAACTAGACTAGACTAGTGAGATGAGGGGGGGTAATGAGTTCACGGGGGTTCAGGTTGAGCCTCTCAACTATGGCCCGAATAAAATGAGCCATCCTCCGGAGCTCTCTATCCAGCCGTGGTTGATCGACGGTAAGACCCTGGAAAAGAAAATCCAGGTCACTCGAAGCCTAAAAAACTCTATGTTGTCGATGATTGTCATTCTGTGCATTAGTGTAGTGTGTACCTCCTCCTATCACTCTTCTTCTCTCCTTAGTCTTTTCTTCAGAAATTTGGTTTAAAATCGATAAGGGCCTCTTTAAATAGATCAGAGCATGAGACAATCGACCAATAGGAGTTGTACACGTGTTGATGGAAAGGGAGAAGGTATGTGGGAATTGTAAATGAAAAGTCGCGGCGTTGTGGCAGTCGAGGCATTTCAAATTATATCGTTTCCAGAAGTGTAATAATTACATTAAAAGATTCAGTGTATGAGGAAAATGGTTTCTTTAATAGACTAAACAACTGGTCGATGATATACTATGCAGTTTAAACTATACCCCGTAGACCATTCATCAATCCATTATTTATTTTAAGTCCAGTCGATATGTAATGTGTATAGTCAATTTCATAACTTAGGATGATTGTTTTCAAAATGACACTTTTTTCAATGCGTCATAACTATTTTGAATTCAACATTGTATGAAGAAAAAGGTTTGTTCAATAGACAACCAGGTGATAACGCTCAAATTACACTCTTGAATGGGTGTAAGCGATCGTTGTCAATATAAAACCCAACTTGGTTGGGGTCGAATCCCACAGGGGATATGGTGTGAACACAAGTTGTTTGCAATTTAATCCACTGCTAGTTTAATGTTTCCTGAAATGGGGGTTTAGGTTTAACAAGTTGTTATTTGTTACTTTACTTTCGGTGTTTGTAAATCAAGAGTTTATGAAATAACCAGAATTATGTTCACTAGGACTTTCGGTACATGACAGATGCTAAAAGTGATTCAAAATTCTCACGGTGGGTAGGATAACAAGCTATCTTTATTGATGTTATGCGTAAATGTCTCTCGACCTACTTAAGCGTTTAATTCCCTAATCCTCTCGGACTTAGAAAATTTCTATTTACTGCCCAGATTTTACCTCAGGTTAACCAACCTTGTTACAACGCTGATCATTAAACGAAGTATTTCCGAGTCCCTGTTGATAATTCACTTCCTACTATATTTGATTTCTTTCCCAAGCAAATCAAAGCAGGTGTGTCTACTGTTTGCCACCAACAAACGTTAATTAAAACTTTAGAATTATCAAGAAATGCCACCACCTTTTGAATCTTGAATAATTAGCACCTCATCAAGACCTAACCCTAGATCCCATAACTTAGGTTAATGGAGTTTAGCCACTCATGATGTAACAAACGAAACACATAATTGAATTCATGATTTGAAAGATAAACTTACAGAGATGAATAATAACTAGTGAATCGCAGATTAGATCACAAAGGAAAAGTCCCAAAATACTGATAATAATATCTCAAAAAATAGTTGTGTTGTTCAAGTCAAGAAGTAAAGAGAGAAAATATCAAAATATGTTGTCCAAAACTCAAAGTGTCGACCTTGTACAGAATAATAATGATAATGATAATAATCCCCTAGAAAACCCTAAAATAAAACTTTAAATAGTTTACCCTAAATAAGGAAACAAAATCAAGGTTACAATTTTTTCTCGGAATAGACGACGACTATTGGTGACGCCTTATCAGGATCCTGACGACTTATCAAGAATGTCGTCAGGTCTTCTTCAAATCTGCACTAGTCCTGTCTTAGGTTGACGACAACTTCTGATGGATTATCAGGACTGTGACGACTTATCAAAAATGTCGTCACACTTTTGCTCCAATTCTCATGTCCTGCCTAAGTCTGACGGCATTCCCGACAACTTATCACCATTATGATAGCCTATCACAAAATGTCGTCACAACTTCCACTTTAGGCCAATTCTCTGTCTACTAATGACGACCAACATGATAGCTTCTCACAGGGCTGGCGGCTTATCACAAATGTCGTCAGCCACACTTGTCTTCAGATTTCTTTAAATTTCAACTTCTTTGCTTCATTTCATGTTGGTTCTCTATCATATCAGCTTAAACTGCAAAATCAAACATAAACTAATAAAAAATAACTAAATTTTCTCAAGACCTTGCAATTATTTAGAGTTAAAAACCTCAAATATGTTAGCATATGCTCACACATCAACACCCTCAACTTAAAACAATTTTTTGTCCTTCTTAACCACCTCTTGCATTGGTGGGTTAAGACGGCGCTGATGCTCTATAGTTGGAATACAATCTTCCTCAAGTTGAATTTTATGCGTGCAGATGCCCGGAGGAATGCCAATAATATTTGCGATGGTCCAGCCTATAGCCCTTTTGTGCCTCTGAAGTACTGAAATAAGTGTGTTTACCTGTTGCTCATCCAAATCAGCCACAATAATAACAGGTAGTGTGTTTTTGTTTCCCAAAAACACGTACCGTAAGTGTCCAGGCAGTTCTTTCAATTCCAATAGTGGAGGCTCCTCAATAGATGGCTTGGCTGGTGGTGTTGGTCGATTAGCAAGGTCAACGTCTAGTTTTTTAGGATCATAATGATATGAACCCATTTCTGTCAAAGCACAAATGGTCTCTTCATACTCCCCGATGTCGTCACTATCATAATTCATCATAATTGCGGCCAAAGGTTCGATAACAAGTTGCTCAGCTATGGACACTTCCTGTTCATCCTCATAATACACATCAGCTACTGAGAACACGCTTATTTATTCATGTTGCTTCATTGACTTTCCCACATCAAACCGGACCACTACATCATTCATCCTAAATAAGAGCTCATTCGCTCTCAAATCAATTAACGCACTTTCGGTTGCGAGGAAAGGTCGACCCAAAATTATGGGCACCTCGAAGTCCACCTCGCAATCCAGAATGACGAAGTCTGCAGGGAATATAAAGTTGGACACCTTCACCAACACATCATACAGAATGCCAACAGGTCGCTTTACTGACCTATCCGCCATCACGAGTCACATGTTGGTGGGTGTGGGATTTCCCAGACCCAACTTTCTATAAACAGTCAGTGGCATCAAATTAACGCTTGCTCTCAAATCACATAATGCCTTGGCGAATTCCATAGTCCCAATTGTACAGGGAATAGTGAATGCGCCCGAGTCTGACTTTTTCTGCACCAAGGTCCTTGTAGAAATAGCGCTACAATGGTGGAGATTTTCCTCCAATTCGTAGCTCACATCTCTTTTCTTAGTCACAAGGTCCTTCATGAATTTCGCGTATCCTGGCATTTGCTCAAGTGCCTCAACCAAAGGCACATTTATTGTTAATTGCTTGAGCATTGCTATGAATTTGCTGTATTTTGCATCATCAACCTTTTTTTTAATCGTTGAGGAAAGGGAGGTGGCGGTCTTGAGATAGTTTTCAACACCACTTCTTTTTCGTTCTCTCTTTTCTTCTCCGAAGCATTAACAGAACTATCCAGCTTCTCAGACTCCCCTAGATTGCTTTCTTCGGATTCATCAACAACTTCCTCACCATCTACAAATTTTCCCACAGAAGGGCCAGGTAATATATTACCACTCCTAGTGGTAATCGCCATACATGAGCCATCATTCCGTGGATTCTAAACCGTATTTCTTGGTAACATTCCGCTCTTTCTCTGGTTGAATACAACAGAAAGTTGGCTCATCTGCTGCTCTAACTATTTGATGAAAGTGGAGTGTGAGTGCACCAACTGACTGATGGATGTCAGATCGGTCTTCATGGTGGTTACACCAGAGTTGGTGGCCTCAACCCCCTTCAACAATTTCTCCATCATGTCCTCCATGGGCATCTTTCCAGAGCTAGCTGCAGCAGTTTTCCAATTTCTAGGAGGAACATATAAACCACTCCTGTCATTATTGCTTCTCCAATTTTCTTGCTCCCTGTCTTTGTAACCAGGCTTGTCATAAACGTTCCAACCTTGATTCCCTTCGCTATTGCCTCAGAAACCCCCTAATTATCAACATAATTTGCCTCTTCTTTAGGCTCCACATCCACTCGGTCTTAAGACGTTAAAGATTTCACTTTCTCAGTCTTCCCTGACAATAAGTGCTTGGTGAGCAAGTCCATCTGAGTCTTTAGATGGGCCATGTCTTGATCCCATTCCTCATCTCTCCTATGTTGTTCAGCAGACATACCATTAGAAATAGTGGGGCTTGCTACCACAGACTCCCTGGTATGCCAAGCCCAACTCTGTTTGGTCATCCTATTTAGCATATCTGAGGCATATTGAAAAGACAGATCAACAAATGAATCGCCAGCAGCATTATCTACAATCAGCTTTGTCACAGAGTTGAGCGCCCTGTATAAAGTCTCCATCAAGTGTAGGTCCGTCATATTGTGGTGCGGACACTGTATTAGCTTCTTCTTGAATATCTCCCAAGTATCATGCAAAACTTCAGTAGGAAGCTGTCTAAAATTATTGATTTCATCCCTCAACTGTACCCTCCTGGAGGGTGGAAAAAACCATTCTAGGAACGCTTCTTTCAATTGCCTTCAGTGGGTGATGGAATCAGGCGTAAGCTTATTCTGCCACAATGTTGCCTTCCAAGACAGAGACAACGGGAACAACCTCAATCGGATAGTGTTCTGGCCCACTCCTGGGTTATCAAAAGATTTGCAAATGGTGACAAAATTCACCAGATGCAGGTTCGGATCATCCCCAGGAAGGCCATCAAACAACCCCTTCAGATTGATGAGTTGGATCATAGTACTCATAATGTTGAACTTGGCTCCAGGTGCCAACGGTGGAGGAATAATTGCACCCGTTGCACCTGCCCCGTCCATGCCATCATCATCATCATTCAGATCATACTGGACCAGCTGGTACTCTTATCTTCTTTGGAACGGACGGTTCCGTTTAACATTACGTGGCACTTGTGCAGCTATCTGCTCTGCACGCCTTGGGTTACCAGGGTTCAATAACTCCTCGTCCCCCAAATCTTTATCCTCAGGGTTTGGATGTCATGTATGTTGCCCGACATTTTGCACATTCACCTGAGCTCTAGCTAAGGCTGCCAGTCTGTCAGCCTCTTGTTGTTCTGCCATTCTTCCTATTCGTTGCGGTTTCGGATTTAGTGGTAATAATGTTTCTCCGGAACTTGTGGTGCTTGGCATACACTATAAAATCCTGCAAATAAACAAAAACAACAAATAAACGTAAATCTAGGAAACTTAACTAACAGTCAATTAGCGCATACAAGCTTCAGCTTACAACCGTAGTCCCCGGTAGCGGCAAAATTTTTAATAACGCTCAAATTATACTCTTGAATGGGTGTAAGCGATCATTGTCAATATAAAACCCAACTAGGTTGGGGTCGAATCCCACAGGGAATATGGTGTGAACTCAAGTTGTTTGCGATTTAATCCACTGATAGTTTAATGTTTCCTAAAATGGGGGTTTAGGTTTAACAAGTTGTTGTTTGTCACTTTACTTTCGGTGTTTGTAAATCAAGAGTTTATGAAATAACCTAGAACTATGTTCACTAGGGTTTCCGGTACATGACAGATGCTAAAAGTGATTCAAGATTCTTACGGTGGGTAGGATAACAAGCTATCTTTATCGATGTTATGCTTAAATATCTCTCCACCTACTTAAGCATTTAATTCCCAAATCCTCTCAGATTTAGGGAATTTCTATTTATTGCCCAGATTTTACCTCAGGTTAACCAATCTTGTTACAGCTGATCATTAAACAAAGTATTTCTGAGTCCCTGTTGATAATTCACTTCCTACTATATTTGATTTCATTCTCAAGCAAATCAAAGTAGGTATGTCTATTATTTTCAACCAACAGACGTTAATTAAAACTTCAGAATTATCAAGAAATCCTACCACATTTTGAATCTTGAATACTTAGCACCTCATCAAGACCTAACCCTAGATCCTATAACTCAGGTTAATGGATTTTAGCCACTCATGATGTAACGAACGAAGCACATAATTGAATTCATGATTTGAAAGATAAACTTACAGAGATGAATAATAACTAGTGAATCACAGATTATATCACAAAGGAAAAATCCCAAAATACTGATAATAATCTCTCAAAAAATAGTTATGTTGTTCAAGTCAAGAAGTAAAGAGAGAAAATATCAAAATATGCTGTCCAAAACTCAAAGTGTCGACCTTGTGCAGAATAATAATGATAATAATGATAATGATAATAATCCCCTAGAAAACCCTAAAACAAAACTTTAAATAGTTTACCCTAAATAAGGAAACAAAATCAAGGTTACAGCTTTTTCTCGGAATAGACGATGACTATTGGTGACGCCTTATCAGGATCCTGATGACTTATCAAGAATGTCGTCAGGTCTTCGTCAAATCTGCACTAGTCATGTCTTAGGTTGACGGCAACTTCTGACGGCTTATCAGGACTGTGACGACTTATCAGAAATGTTGTCACACTTTTGCTCCAATTCTCATGTCCTACCTAAGTCTGACGGCATTCCTGACGACTTATCACCATTACGACGGCCTATCACAAAATGTCGTCACAACTTCCACTTTAGGCCAATTCTCTGTCTACTGATGACGACCAACCTGATATCTTATCACAGAGCAGACGACTTATCACAAATGTCACTAGCCACACTTGTCTTCATATTTCTTCAAATTTCAACTTCTTTGCTTCATTTCATGTTGGTTCTCTATCATATCAGCTTAAACTGCAAAATCAAACATAAACTAATCAAAAATAACAAAAATTGCTCAAGACCTTGCAATTATTTAGAATTAAAAGCCTCAAATGTGTTAGCATATACTCACACATCACCAGGTAGGTTTATTATACACTACGTATTGAATATTTACTCTGTAGACCAAATACTGATATATTATATATTATGAGGCTGGTTGATTATTTCAGTCTATAATCTATTTAGTACGTAGTATATAATATATGAACTGGAATCGATAATGCACAACCAAAAAAGTTAATTTTATTCTCAACATCTTCAAAAATCTCCATACGTCATTATTACAAATTCTATTCACTACCGTCTCACTGACCCACGATACCATTTATTGACGCCGCAACCTTTGTCATTAACATTCTTTAGGAATATTGTTTGTTCCTAAATCTAGAACTACGCACGGCCTAATTCTCGTAAAAACAGAGATATGTAGGCGACTTAAAGCCAAAGTCTCGGCCACACTATTTTTAAATAGCCCCCGTTGCTTTCTTCCTTGCCACCTGTCATCTCGGTCGGACAAAATTGGCTACTACGTCAACTTTCGTTGCTTGAAAATTCTTTTATCATTCTCAAACAATGAAGGGGCAGCTGTTGACACCCAATTTTGACCTTTCGATACTACATTTAGGCTGCTATTTTAACAAAATTGCTAATTTTTAAACATTAGTATTTTTGCATATTTTTCTTGCATCAAACAGATTTTCGACATATCACATTCATAATTTAGAAAAATGCAAAAATCATTTTAGCATCTTTTAGCATCATTTTTATAATTTTTTAAATTAAATACGATATTTTACATAATTTTATTAATTAAATAATTTTTTCACGTAATTGTGCACACTCACGATTTTTTCGCAGACACATTGTCTAATTCCCCATTATTTAATACTATTTATCTGAGTATTTTTGTTTATTTACTAACATTATTATTATATATATTATTATTTATTATTATAATTTATTTAATTATTATTTAATTATTGTTATTATTGAATTAAATTATTATTATTTATTATTTATTATTAGTTATTATTTAATCATTATTGTTCTTATTTACTACTACTAGCATTTAAATAGCGGCCTAAACTAATACCGCTTTGTCAATTTTGGTCCAAATCATTACAACTCTAACCGTAATTCACTTGACCCATTACAATTCTAGCTAGATTGCATACAACTCATTTCAATTTTAGCCAGGAATATTTCAAAGTTAACCAAATCAAACTATTGACCCCATTTTAATCTCAGTCGTTGACCAAGTTTGATCCAACGGCTGAGATGCCTCAACATCTTCTTTCCTTATTTAATGCCACAAACCATAATTCCCAAAACAAGCCTCTCTCTGCCTCTCTTCCTCAAATGCTCTCTCTCTCTTGCTCAAAGGGAGGCAGCCATGGCTGCCGAACACCGTCCACATCGGATACCAACCACGACCAAGCATCAGCGACCCCCTTCGCCGCCAGTACCTCCTCCGACGAACCAGAAACGACCAGCGATGACAACCCTCTTCCCCGCGTCCCGCCGTCCGTCTTCGCCACTGCCAGCAATGACCAGCCTTCCGCCGCCGATCGGAGCCACCACTCCAGCGCCGTCCCCCAGATCTGCCGCCTTCACCAAGCAGCGAGTCATCCTCCTCCGTCCTCCCTTTCCTCTCCTCGCCGACCAGCCATGCAACCGGCAAAAACAGTAGACGAGACCCCACCACCATCGCCGTTATTCCGGGCCAATTCCATCGGAAAATTCATGACTTTTTCATGACGTAGGTTTGATTTCTTGTTTTAAAACTCTTAACCTTCTTCAACCCATCTTTTGTTCTTGTATCTGATTTCATTTTTAGTTTGTTTAAAACTGCCTTTGAATTGTGTTTGTCCAAATGTACATGTGTTTTGTGATGGCTGTATTATTGTGATATTTTGGGTAGGTTGCTCTGTTGAGGGGGGATTACTTGCTTGATTTTGGTGAAAACTTTAACCCCTCTATTATGGCATCAATTCATTAATTATGGATCTTTTTGTTTAGGGACTAACGGTTTAATTTTGGTGAAATAGTTTATTCACTAATTTAGGGAAAAGTTGATTGGTGATTGAGCGAATCTCTCTCAAAATAATAGGATTACTATTCATGGCAAAATTTTCCTCTAGTCGATTCTACAGAAGGAAATTAATAGTTGTTGATTGATTTACTTAACACATATTTTCTTTTATTTTTCAGACTGATTCATGAATAATTGATTGATTGAATCCTGTTGATTGATATTTCTCTTTCTTTTATTAATTTAGACTGATGCTAAATTACTTTGGGAAGAATATGTTTGATTTTTACTTAACATATATTTTCCTTCTTAGTTGCTTTGACTGAATTTGATATTACATAAGATTTCTCTATTTATGGAAAATCCCATTTGACAAATTTCAATAAAATATTTTCCTCTCCTTAATTGATCATGATTGATTGTAAAAAAATATATTTTCCTTTTACCCTCCAATCTCTTTTTCTATATAAACTACTATTCTTTTCAATTAAGGGACACTTCTCAACCTCTTAAGCGACGAACTATTACTCTCTCTTAAACAAAACATCAGCTATTTTAATACTAGGCAATTAGATACTTGGGTTCTTTTGTTTTTTCTTCAAGGCTTACTGGATACATCTTGCTATTACTCTAAGTGATTGACATTATTATTTTCATTGTTGCTTTTTACTTGCTTCTTACCGGTAAGTCCTCAATCGATGCGATTTTCATTCTCTGTGTGTTGATTGAATGACGTTGGGAAAACCTTTAGAAAGCATGTCTTTAGGAATGTTTCAATGTTTGTTTTCTTGTTTGCTTGCCCTTGTATTTTGGTTTTGTAGGTTTAAATAGACACTTACAAGTTTCGAAGAGTCGTCGGGACATTTAATTAACTATGTACTCTTGATAGTTATTTATTGTTTCTTCTTGATTTTCGTATTATGGTTTGTAATATTATTGTAAAGACACCATTTATTATCATTGTAATAATAAATTTGGGGGACTGCTTGGGGGGAAGGGATCTACGTGCTCTGTGAATGATATATGTAGGCACAATTTAGGTTTACGTGCATTACATGCTACATGGGTCATCTAGGCACACAAATTTAGGATTATGTGATATTTAATTCATCTATTAATTAATTTGATTTCATTTTTCATATTGAGAATTAGGCTAAAATAATATTAATGCGTCACTGTGTGTCTAGCATGTTAACGTAAATTGAGCATGACAAAGTAATTTCCGGCATATTAACTTTTAAAAGGATCCATGTTTCCTTTAGCAATTATACAATTCTATACCTTGCTATGACTTCTTAGTCTGAAGAAATAATTTTTCACATGTATTTAGCGCATGATAATGTGTTCGTTTTGACATACTTAAAATATTTCTATCATATTACCATGACTATACATTTAGCATGTTAATTAGACAACAAATTAATTTCAGCGCTTAGATTGAATTTCAGCATGTTCGAAATGCTAGTTCCTTACATTTATAGCATGTTAAAATACTAGATTTTAGACATTTTTGGCATGTTTTCAGCATGTCAACATTAAAATACGGCGCCTTAACGTTATCTTTAGCACGTTTAATTATTTTTTCAGCATGTTTAAGTAACTTTTCAGCATGATTATTAACTTTCCAGCATGTTTAAATCATGTTTCTGTATATCTACACAATTTTAGCATGTTATTATCATTAGAACATTAAAATTCTGCGCATCTAATAAATTTCAGCATGTCATAACTACTTCCAGCATGTTAACTTAAAGTTTCTGTATGTTGGCATATCTCCATCATATTTAAATATAATATCAGCATGTCAAAATGTTAGATTTAGACATCTTAGTACGATTGACACACTTTAAGCATATCACTATGAAATTCCTGTAATAGTACAACTGCTGGTTTATTAAAATACATATTTTGAGCACTTTTTGATATGTTTAAACACTAGAGTAGGTATATAATGGAATCCTTAACATGTTAATGCCTTTTAATATTCTTGTTGATTTCTTATGTTCTCATTTATATTTTACAACACTTAATTCACAAGCACATTTTTTGTTTGACACATTTACCACACTTTTGACACCTCTCATAAACACACATAATGATATTACATTCACGAATCACAGTCTTCCTTTATCACTACTTGTTGAACATTTAGATACCATGCCTATAGGTTAATGATAATATAATTTGCTTGTCTTTGCGTGTCATCACACTAATTAACATTAAATAATCAAGAGGCTAACGTGGGATTATTACGTGATACTTGTTGTCAAAAATGTTCGCACTTCGAGTCCTAGGCAACATAGCTTTCTTTTAGTCTAGAACACAAATCTAAAATAGCAAAGTCCAATGCCTCTTGGACGATAGTCGGGATGTTAAATATTATTTAAAATGTTAGTTTTTTCCTTGTCATAAAATGCCCTTAGACTTGACATCCAGCCTAGGTGGGGTGGGATGGGTAGCCCTTTTCGGAAATGATGATCCCAACAAATATTAATGGCAAGGCTAATGACATTATTACTTGTCTAAGAGTTCGGCCTTTGGGTCGGATGATGATTAACAAGTTGGGTTTCTGATCTGAATAAAATCAAAACATTTCTTTGTTTGACTTGGACGATTTCTTTTTTACTCTTTTTATTTACTTTACATGTTTATTTGGGGTAGTTAGTTTATTACATGAGCAGTCCCCTTTATCATAAATTGTCTTGCCTTCTTTCTTCTCGCTTGTCTTATTTACATGTTTTATTTATCTTTATCACCTAGATAATCGACAATTAGAATTAATAAATAACATGTGTTTTGTTTATTAATTACTTTTCACACTTAGTTAAATATTAAATTAATAATAAAAGAAGAGACATTTATTTGATCACATAGAATCCCTATGTAAAGTATGAATTCGGCCGGAAACCACCTTTGTGGACCTCGAAAGGTGCCTAACACCTTTTTTTTGAGGTAATTTGAACTCTTACCCGAACTCTGGTGAACTAAGACTAAAATGACCAAATAGGTTCGTAGTATACTAGACCGGTGCCCTAACGCACCTTAATACGTTAGGTGGCGACTCTCACACCCCCTTCAAACGCATCCCAAAAAGTGTTTGTCAAGTCGAATTACGGATCCCGCGAGGAAAATAGGGCGCGACAGAATGGCGACTCTGCTGTGTAGATTAGGCTCTAACCATTACGAATTTGTGCTTATGTGGGATGCTCTTTATTTGTTTTTATGCTTGCTTTTGACATGGTTTTTTTTTATATATGTTTTTCTTTTATTGTTTATTCACATCATTATTTATTTGTCTCTTCTCCTTCTCTATTTTTGTGTGTTATTCATGTTTCTTCATGACTACTTTTGCTTTTATTGATGACCAATTCATGCATGATAATCCCTTCTCCTTTTCTTTGTTATGTGTTATTTACGTTCCTCCATGCCTAGTTCTTCCTTTATTGATTATATGTTTTTTTTATGCTAAAGCATGCTATTATGTGTTACTATGTGCTACATATTACTGCTTTCATAACTGGCATTCCGCTCATGATTCTCCTCCACTTGGAAACCTCTTTTATTTTTTGTTTAACGAATGGTTGTGTGGTTGCACGGACGTTCTTCCTTAAAACATCCTTCAGGAAATGCCTTGTGCATCGGTCGATCAGCGGTGCGTTGACAGCCACAAGCATTTCCCACCCCCAAGTTGTCCACTTGGGGGGACCATGTCAAAACCTCTCTTATTCCTAGAGCCAAACCGTATATCCCTTTATTAAGGAATAAACATCCCAAAAGCCTAGGATGTCATGCTAGAAAACTTGACCCTAAATTCTAAGGGATCCCATGATCTCGAAATGAACGCCTCACTATTATGTGCATTTTGAGAGACAATTATGCCAAAGTAATACCATTTTCTCTTTGGGGGTTAGGGTAGACTAACACTTTGTTTTGCAGATTCAATGGCCATCCCGACCTCAAACCCAAGATTTGGCATGGTTTGGTGCACGCTTCCGCACATGAATCTCTTCACAAGCCGCCACCGCTTTGACAAGGCCCTAGACGCTGACAAGAAGGAGCAGGAAACAGACATATTAAGAATTTAGTTTAGCATTCAATTTAGACATTCTTGTATTTATTTTATTTTTTCCACAATGATGAAACAATCCAAATGAAATAAAGTTTATTTTTATTTTGGGTCTTATCTTTGAGCAAATGACATTATTTTATGGCATAATTATCTCTCAAACAACAGTAGGCCTACCTCTGGCTCAAAAGAGGCTCCCATCATAGGACACGTCAAACAATGTGCTATGTGTTAATCTAGTTCATTCTTTTATCACTAACACACTAACTTCTTCACCTTTGTTGTTTTGTTTGTTTTGTTTCCACCTTCCCATAGGTTGATTTGTGCAGTTTGGCCTATCATACTAGATCAAAAGGGGCTCCTCCTTCTCCTCCTTTTTTACCTACAAGATCCTAAGGAAAAGAACAAATGGTTGATCATCACGTCATTGGAGGAAAAGAAGATACTAGTTCAGAAGGGGATAGCATCATGGGTCAGAATGAAGTGATAATGAAAATGGAACAGAGAATCCTGGAACTGCAAGAAGAATTGGCGCATGTGCGAAACTTGGATAAACTCTCCCTCAACCTGAATACTCCAAAACTGCAAGCCGATAGCTTTACCGTCCCGAAATCCCAAGCTCGCTCAGACCATCCAATACCCCATCTCTAGCCCCAAAATCCTACCAACATCCAAAATATCCAAAATGCCACAACTCCACTATATATGACTACCCAAGAGCCAAAAAACTCCACCTATCCGTCTCCTCAAAATTCTCCACATCCAAACATATACCACCATCACGCATCCGGAAGCCACAATTTAAACCCCATATATGTTGAAACACTTTCACTTGACCATCCTCAACCCACCTTCGAGAACCCTGAAAATATCTATACCATGCAAGTTGTAGTCGAAAGGTTGAGACACTTAGAGGGAAACAAAGCCAGAAAGGGTCTCAATTACGAAGACTTGTGCATCCACCCCGATGTCGAACTGCTGGAGGGGTACAAACCTCCCAAGTTCAAATTATACAATGGGACTGGAGATCCTAAAGCGCACCTGCATTTGTACTGTAACAAGATTTCGGGTATAGGAAAAGACGAGAAAATTCGGATGAAGCTATTCATGAGAAGCCTCACGGGGGAGGCTCTTACATGGTATCTTGAGCAGGATGTAAAGAAATTGGTAGACTGGCTTGACTTGGCATCTAGTTTCGTTGATAGATTTGGGTACAATATCGATAATGCTCTGAGTTGGACTTACATGCAGGCAATGAGGAAAAAGCCTAATGAATCCTTCTGGGAATACGCCATGAGATGGAGGGCCGAGGCTATAAGAGCTCGGCCTCCAGTTGAAGAGCAACAGATAAAAGAATATTTTGTCAAGGCACAAGAGCCACAGTACCTTGATAAGCTAATAAAAGTCACGCACAAGAGTATCTCCGAAATCATACGAATAGGAGAAATGTTCGAGGAGTGTCTCAAGAACGGTAGAATTATCTGCCTAAACACTCAATCTACAGGAGTAGCAGAAAACAAGAAAAAGAAGGAGATAGAGTCAGTGATGGCGGCCCAGCCTTCGGAGAATGTCCCAAGTCGTGAAACCCCCGCTCCATCTTCCATATCTTATCCACAAACACTATATATGACCTCCTCATACCCACCACAACCTCCAATTCCTTATCAAGCCCTACTATACCAAATACCTCCTCCTTACCAAATGCCTCCGCAATTTTCAAGTCCTTCCTACTCTACATATAACGCCCAACCCATCCAACTTGAAACTACCCAACCTACTCATATCCTTGTACCAAGCCTGTTACCCCTAAGCCCAAGGGAAACATTGAAAGAATATGGTACACTCCTTTACCTAAGCCAATGGCTCAACTCTATGAATGGTTCATGAAGGTGGGTCATATCACGACAATTTCGGCCGTGTAAGTTGACATGAAATCCCCACAGTACCGACATGATCAAACTTTTGCCTACCACTCCGGGATGATAGGGCATCCCATTAAGGCATGTTTTTCTTTGAAAAACAAGATTCAACAATTGATCGACACTAAGGTAATTCAGCTAAAGGATCCCGAACCAAATGTTGCCAACAATCCTCTTCCAGACCATCACGTGAATATGCTTGATGTTGATGAACATGTGGACTTAGAGCAACGACAATTCTTACCAAGTAGAAGATTGTCATCATCAACGAGTAGAGAGTAGCCCCCTAGGGAGGACAATGGATTGAAGACTGCTCCGTCTAGACCTCGCCGGACACTTGGGTTGTCAAATTTTGTTATTGGCAGGATTTTTAATTAATAAGCTCAATGTTCGAGCAAACTTGCAACTCCTGTTTTTCTTTATTACCTAAAACTATGCTTTGAGACATTTTAGCATCATTAATAATGGCTTTCTTTTGAATTATTGATATTTTCTATTTTCTGTTACAATAAAATTACTTTTTTAAAATTGTTGAATCTGAGTGTGTGAAATATAATGAGATCATACAAGTTTGGAAGAGGATAAGACCCTGAGGAATTTTTCAGTAAAGTTGGCGATTTGGAAGATCAATCTAGACATCTCACACCTGGGTAATTGGTTTGGAAATGAATTTTCTCACATCAAGACGAAGCAAAAGGCAAATTCTCGCCTAACTGGCAAGGCCCTTACGTGGTTCATCGATTGCTGACAGGAGGAGCACTTATATTGGAAAAAATGGATGGCGTAGTTTGATCTAAGCCCATCAATTCAGACGTTATCAAGAGATACTACATTTAATTTTATCTTTATGCTCTCGAATTGTATTTGGAACTACGTTCGACCTGATTCCCGTTTAAGAGGGATACGTATGACCTCCTGTGGAGTTCGGTCACTTCATAATAAAATATTATTTTTCCCTCTCTTGGAATACTGTAACTGGGAGAATCAAAAATTCCACATGGGCATGATATCGGCGTAAATCACGAACTGGGGCAGAATTTTTGAGACGACCTTAAAAATTCTACGAGCAGATTTTGGAATTCTTACAACGAACTAGTTCTATATTGGGGCAGAAATTTTTTAGTAATCCTAAAAAATTTCCTAACAAGGATCTGCAAAATGTTGCACCGTCTCAAAATATGTCACAATCAATGATTCAACAAAAATTTTATTCTAACAAATTTTTACTTACTACTTTCAAAAGGCAAATTTCCTTTTCAAACATGATTTTTCTTTTGAAAAACGATTTCCCTTTTACTATCCGTCTACCCAAGTGAAGGCCCGGGCAAAGCTCATCAACAAGATGACGACATCAAGAGGAGGACACTTCGATCAAGGCAGAAGCACAAATCAACCTCCCCTTTTACAAACTCACAAATTTTCTTTGAGTACAGGATTAACAGGTACAGATGACAACAATCACTCTATCACAAAGAGCCCAACGGCCAATATCATGATGAGTAGCTCAACAGTTGATCGAATAAAATAACAGATACGTTCTATTTCCCACTCAACTCTTATATGCATCTGTGCTAATCATTTAACAAGCACAGGTTACTCCGTATCGAGAAGCCAAACAGTTGATCCAACATCGAGAAGCCAAAAGATGATCTAACACAGAGAGGTTCAACCACCGATCCAACGTCTTATCGAGAAGCAAAATAGCTGATCCAACATCGAGAAGCCAAACAACTGATCCAACATCGAGTAGCCAAAAAGTTGATCCAACATCGAGAGGTTCAACAACCGATCCAACATTATATCGAGAAGCCAAACAGCTGATCCAACATCGAGAGGTTCAACAGCCAATCCAATGTTATATCCAGAAGCCAAACAACTGATCCAACATCGATAGGTTCAATAGCCAATCCAACGTTATATCCAGAAGCCAAATAACTGATCCAACATTAAGAGGTTCAAAAGTTGATCCAACGTCATATCGAGAAGCCAAACAACTGATTCAACATTAAGAGGTTCAACAGCTGATCCAACGTCATATTGAGAGGCCAAACAGCTAATCCAACGCCATGATCCAATGTCATCCAATAGTACAACAGATATACTTTCTTTACTTCTTACATTCACTTTATGTTTTTAAATGCTTATCATTTACATAACTTAACCTTAGTTATCAAGTATACTGTGAAGTATGCAGGTAACAGAGAAGAAATAACAAACAGAGATAATTTTCGTTTCTGTTTTCGGAATATCACCACACCTATTCATTCATTACCTGAGTTTATCTTGAAACTCAGTTATCTCAACATTTTCAAAAATATCCATATGTCATTATTACAAATTCTATTCACTACCGTCTCACTGACGCACGATACCATTTATTGACGCCGCAACCTTTGTCATTAACATTCTTTAGGAATATTGTTCGTTCCTAAATCTAGAACTAAACACGGCCTGATTCTCGTAAAAACAGAGATATGTAGGCAACTTAAAGCCAAATTCTCGACCACACTATTTTTAAACACCCCCCGTTGCTTTCTTCCTTGCCAGCTATCATCTCGGTCGGACAAAATTGGCTACTACGTCAACTTTTGTTGCTTGAAAATTCTTTTATCATTCTCAAATAATGAAGGGGCAGCTGTTGACACCCAATTTTGATCTCCTGATACTACATTTAGGCTGCTATTTTAACAAAATCATTAATTTTTAAACATTGGTATTTTGCATATTTTTCTTGCATCAAACAGATTTCCGACATATCGCATTCATAATTTAGAAAAATGCATAAATTATTTTAGCATCTTTTAGCATCATTTTTATAATTTTTTAAATTAAATACGATATTTTACATAATTTTATTAATTAAATAATTTTTTCACGTAATTGTGCACACTCACGATTTTTTCGCAGACACGTTGTCTAATTCACCATTATCTAATACTATTTATTTTAGTATTTTTGTTTATTTACTAAAATTATTATTATATATATTATTATAATTTATTTAATTATTATTTAATTATTATTATTATTCAATTAAATTATTGTTATTTATTATTTATTATTTAATCATTATTATTATTATTCACTACTACTAGCATTTAAATAGCGGCTTAAATTAATACCACTTTGTCAATTTTGGTCCAAATCATTACAACTCTAACCTTAATTCACTTGACCCATTACAATTCTAGCCAGATTGCATACAACTCATTTCAATTTTAGCCAGGAATATTTCAAAGTTAACCAAATCAAACTATTGACCCCATTTTAATCTCAGTCGTTGACCAAGTTTGATTCAACGGCTGAGATGCCTCAACACCTTCTTTCCTTATTTAATGCCACAAACCCTAATTCCCACAACAAGCCTCTCTCTGCCTCTCTTCTGCCTCCCTCCCTCAAATGTTCTCTCTCTCTCGCTCAAAGGGAGGCAGCCATGGCTGCCGAACACCGTCCACATCGGATACCAACCACAACCAAGCATCGTCGACCCCCTTCGCCGCCAGTGCCTCCTTCAACGAACCAGAAACGACCAGCGACGACAACATCCTTCCCCGCGTCCCGCCATCTATCTTCGCCGCTGCCAATAATGACCAGCCTCCTGCCACCGATCAGAGCTACCACTCCAGCACCGTCCCCCAGATCTGCCGCCTCCACCAATTCGCAAGTCATCCCCCTCCGTTCTCCCTTTCCACTTATCGCCGACCAGCCATGCAATCGACGAAAATAATCGGCGAGATCCCGCCACCATTGCCATTATTCTGGGCGAAATCCACCGAAAAGTTCATGACTTTTTCATGAAGTAGGTTTGATATATTTTTTTCAAGATCTTAACCTTCTTCAACCCATCTTTTGTTCTTGTATCTGATTTCATTTTTAGTTCGTTTAAAACTGCCTTTGACTTGTGTTTGTCCAAATGTGCATGTGTTTTATGATGGTTGTATTGTTGTGATATTTCGGGTAAGTTGCTCTGTTGAGGGGGGATTACTTGCTTGATTTTGGTGAAAATTTTAACCCCTCTATTATGGCGTCAATCCGTTAATTATGGATCTTTATGTTTAGGGACTAAAGGTTTAATTTGGGTGAAATAGTTTATTCACTAATTTAGGGAAAAGTTGATTGGTGATTGAGCGAATCTCTCTCAAAATAATAGGATTACTATTCATGGTAAATTCGCCTCTAGTCGATTCTACAGAAGGAAATTAATTATTGTTGATTGATTTTGCTTAACAAATATTTTCTTTTATTTTTAAGACTGATTCGTGAATAATTGATTGATTGAATCCTGTTGATTGATATTTCTCTTTCTTTTATTAATTTAGACTGATGCTAAATTACTTTGGGAAGAATATGTTTGATTTTGGCTTAACATATATTTTCCTTCTTAGTTGCTTTGACTGAATTTGATATTACATAAGATTTTTTTATTTATGGAAAATCCCATTTGACAAATTTCAATAAAATATTTTCCTCTCCTTAATTGATCATGATTGATTGTAAAAAATTATTTTTTCCTTTTACCCTCCAATCTCCTTTTCTATATAAACTACTATTCTTTTCAATTATGGGACACTTCTCAACCTCTTAAGCGACGAACTATTACTCTCTCTTAAACAAAACATCAGCTATTTTAATACTAGGCAATTAGATACTTGGGTTCTTTTATTTTTTTCTTCAAGGCTTACTGGATACATCTTGCCATTTCTCCAAGTGCTTGACACTATTATTTCCATTGTTGCTTCTTACTTGCTGTTTACCGGTAAGTCCTCAATCGACGCGACTTTCATTCTCTGTGTGTTGATTGTATGACGTTGGGAAAACCTTTAGAAAGAATGTCTTTAGGAATGTTTCGATGTTTGTTTTCTTGGTTTCTTACCCTTGTATTATGGTTTTGCAGGTTTAAATAGACACTTACAAGTTCTGAAGAGTCGCCGAGACATTTAATTAACTATATACTCTTGATAGTTATTTATTGTTACTTCTTGATTTTCGTATTATGGTTTGTAATATTATTGTAAGGACACCATTTGTTATTATTATAATAATAAATTTGGGGGACTGCTTGGGGGGCGGGGATCTACGTACTTTGTGAATGATATAGGTAGGCACAATTTAGGTTTACGTGCATTACATGATACTTGGGTCACCTAGGAACACAAATTTAGGATTATGCGATATTCAATTCATCTATTAATTAATTTGATTCCATTTGTCATATTGAGTATTAGGCTAAAATAATATTAATGCGTCACTGTGTGTCTAGCATGTTAACATAAATTGAGCATGATAAAGTAATTTTCGGCATATTAACTTTTAAAAGGATCCATGTTTTCTTTAGCAATTATACAATTCTATACCTTGCTATGACTTCCTAGTCTGAAGAAATAATTTTTCACATGTATTTAGCGCATGATAAAGGGTTCTTTTTGACATACTTAAAATATTTCTATCATATTACCATGACTATACATTTAGCATGTTAATTAGACAACAAATTAATTTCAGCACTTAGACTGAATTTCAGTATGTTTAAAATGCTAGTTCCTTACATTCATAGCATGTTAAATACTGAATTTTATGCATTTTTGACATGTTTTCAGAATATCATCATTAAAATACGGCACCTTAACGTTATCTTCAGCATGTTTAATTAAATTTTCAGCTTGTTTAAGTAACTTTTCAGCATGATTAAGTAACTTTACAGCATGTTTAAATCATGTTTCTGTATATCTACACAATTTTAGCATGTTATTATCATTAGAACATTAAAATTCTGCGCATCTAATAAATTTCAGCATGTCATAACTACATCCAGCATGTTAACTTAAAGTTTCCGTATGTTGGCATATCTCCATCATGTTTAAATATAATATCAGCATGTCAACATGTTAGCTTTAGACATCTTAGTACGATTGACACACTTTCAGCACATCTCTATAAAATTCCTGCAATAGTACAACTGTTGGTTTATTAAAATACATATTTCGAGCACTTTTCGATATGTTTAAACATTAGAGTAGGTATATAATGGAATCCTTAACATATTAATGCCTTTTAATATTCTTGTTGATTTCTTATGTTCTCATTTATATTTTACAACACTTAATTCACAAGCACATTTTTTGTTTGACATATTTACCACACTTTTGACACCTCTCATAAACACACATAATGTTGTTACATTCACGAATCACAGTCGTCCTTTATCACTACTTGTTTAATATTTAGACACCATGCCTATAGGTTAATGATAATATAATTTGCTTGTCTTTGCGTGTCATCACACTAATTAACATTAACTAATCAAGAGGCTAACTTAGGATTATTACGTGTTACTTGTTGTCCAATACGTCCGCACTTCGAGTCCTAGGCAACATAGCTTTCTTTTAGTCTAGAACACAAATCTAAAATAGCAAAGTCCAATGCCTCTAGGACGATAGTCGGGACGTTAAATATTACTAAAAACGTTAATTTTGTCCTTGTCATAGAATGCCCTTAGACTTGACATCCAACCTAGGTGGGGTGGGACGGGTAGCCCTTTTCGGAAATGATGATCCCAATAAATATTAACGGCGAGGCTAATGACATTATTACTTGTCTAAGAGTTCGACCTTTGGGTCGGATGATGATTAACAAGTTGGGTTTCTAATCTGAATAAAATCAAAACATTTCTTTGTTTGACTTGGACGATTTCCTTTTTACTCTTTTTATTTACTTTACATGTTTATTTGGGGTAGTTAGTTTATTACATGAGCAGTCCCCTTTATCATAAATATTCTTGCCTTCTTTCTCCTCGCTTGTCTTATTTACATGTTTGATTTATCTTTATCACCTAGATAATCGATAATTAGAATTAACAAATAACATGTGTTTTGTTTATTAATTACTTTTCTCACTTAGTTAAACATTAAATTCATAATAAAAGAAGAGACCTTTATTTGATCACATAGAATCCCCATGTAAAGTATGAATTTGGCCGGGAACCACCTTTGTGGACCTCGAAAGGTGCCTAACACCTTCCTTTTGAGTTAATTTGAACCCTTACCCGAAATCTGGTGAACTAAGACTAAAATGACAAAACAGGTTCATAGTATCCTAGATCGATGCCCTAACGCACCTAAATACGTTAGGTGGCGACTCTCACACCCTCTTCAAATGCATCTAAAAAAGTGTTTGTCAAGTCGAATCCCGAATCCCGCGAGGAAAACGGGGCGCAACAACGCTTTTAACCATATCGGCGTATGAACCATTGCGATGAAGGGCAATGGATACTGTCTCATTAGATGCGGTTTTCCAAACCCAACATTTAGGAGTCTCCTCCCATTCACCAGAAAATATACCCCCAAAAACCACTCAATCTATAATAGACATGCATGATATGTCTCTGTAAAGCCCCGATTTTCTAAATCAAAATGCTACACGGTGCTTATGACCCCGAAGGACCACAAGCTAACCCATGACTGATATCTGTACCTGTAACTGCATAATATACATATAAAATGCGGAAACATGAACAAAGAGAGCGTAAGGTTCAATCCTGAATAATAAAATATATGAAATAAAGTGGTATCACAGTACCAAAACAAAACTGAAAGTACTAAAGTCTAAATCTGAAAACTCTATAATTGTCTGAAAGCCTCTAAACTGTCTGAATAAGGAGTTGAAGGAACATGTCTCCAACTAACTCCCTAAACTGAAATACTGGAATAATAAATGTAACGATCATGTCCTCGAAAGATGAGGACTCACTGCTTACTGAACTGCTACTGCTAATCTGGAATATGCACCTCAGAACCTATGGTGTAACATAAAAAGAAAGCACCATAGCGCAAATGCGTCAGTACAACTAAATTACTGAGTATACGTGGGGGTAGGCTAAATGCGTGGGGTTTATATGCATGAACATGCTGACTAATATGAACATGAGAATACGTACATATATACATTCATAACTGCTACTAAACTCATGGAGATACTGACTACTTGAGTTTGAACTCTGACAACATTAGTTTCGTGATACTGAGATACTGAATGACTGATAACATGGATGACTGTATCTAACAGTCCTAATTCTGGGGAAAACTATCTGAGTTCCAAATTGTATCTGAACATCTAAGTCTGAGATTAGTCCTAGCTAACGAGTGATCTCTGAAACTGATAATGAGAATACTCGACTGAATCTGAGATTAAGATCAAGCCTGTTTGCCGGGTGACCTCTAGATCTAATAATAAGCATCTGAATATGGGACCAAGCCTATCTGATGGGATGGTCCAGGAATCAATGGAACTATCTGAGTTCCTTACTGAGATCGATGATTGTATCTGACAGTCCTGATTCCTGATTTCTACTCTGAAGACTGATGCTGAAACTGTAAGTGTAACTGTGACTGTGGGAGGTAGTAACCTAACTGACATGCCCCGATACTATACTGGTGGGGTCCAATCTTTGCCCTGATTGGAAGAGTGTAAATACCGTGCCACGGGTAGAGACCTCTACTATGGTCAAGCCTCTCTGACGGGTGACCCTGAACAGGAAAATAAAAATTTAGTAGTCTCATTTACAACGTTCACATTATGGCCAAATATTAACATGTCATTCACTTATAAACATATAATCACACAATCCGATCCTATTATTTTAGAATAAACACAGGTATCAGATGAATTGACAACAAAGCCATTATCCATTAATGTAAAATTAAATTTTTCATACCACTGCTTAGGTACCTACTTAAGTCCTTATAAAGACTTTCTCAATTTGCATACTTTATCCTCTTGTCCTGGGACCACAAAACCATCAGGTTGAGTCATATAGATCTCTTCCTCTAAATCACCATTTAAAAATGTAGTTTTGACATCCTTTTGGTGTACCACTAATCTATGAATAGCAGCTACAGCAATAAGAGTTCTAATGGTTGCTATTTTAGTCACAGGAGAATAAGTATCAAATTAATCAATACCTTTCTTTTGGTTAAAACTCCTAATCACAAGTCTAGCCTTATATTTATCAATTGTACCATCAAGCCTCAATTTCTTCTTAAATATCCACTTGCTGCTTATAGGTTTACAACCTTTAGGCAAATCATACAAGTCCCACGTGTGATTAGAGACTATAGAGTTAATTCACTTTTAATAGCCTCTTTCCAAAATATTGCATCTATTGAACTCATTGCTTTATCAGAAGTTTTAGGGTCTTCTTCTATTAAGTAGATAGACACTAATTTCTCATTTATAGTATCAATATCAAAACCCTCAGTTAGGAAGGTTGTGATAAAATCAGGACCAAAACTAGTCTCAATTCTACGTCTTTTACTCCTTCTAAATTCATTTTCATGCTCATTAGCAATATCATCAGAAACAGGCATAATATGAGAGTTAACAGACATAGATACAAAAGTATTATTTTACACATCACTAGGCACATCATTTTTCAAAGGAAAAACATGCTCAAAAGATTCTGCATCTCTAGATTCACAAATAGAATAATCATTTAATGACATAAATCTATATGCAACACTATTTTGAGCATAACCAATAAAGACAGTATCAAAGGTCTTAGAACCTACATTTACTTATTTAAAATTAGGTAGATCAACCTTAGCCAAACACCCCCACAGTTTCAGAAATTTCAAGTTAGAGACAAATCCTTTCCATAACTCATATGAGGTATTATCTAACTTTGTATGAGGGACTCTATTAAGAATATAGTATGCAGACAAGACAGCTTCCCCCCACATATAATCAGGTCTAAATCTCTTGATTTTTCTGTCTAATTGATTTTATACTTCTGTTTTGAATTTTAAAAATATGCATTCAGCCTCATCTTTAGACTTAAGGAGGTATACCTTAGTGTACCTAGAAAAGTCATCAACAAAAGTAATGTAATACTTCTTTCCACCTTTACTAATGGTGTTCTTAAAATCTGCTAAGTCTGAATGTACTAGTTCAAGCAATTCGGTCTTTCTACTGGTGACCTATTTAAAAGGTTTGTTAGTATGCTTTGCTTCTACACATACAGGACATTTAGAAATATCATCAATATTTACTGTAGGAATTAATCCCATTTTTCTAAGTCTTTTAATAGAAGCAATATTAACATGACCTAGTCTACCATGCCATTGGTGGATTCCTTAAAGTCATGAAATAACTTTTTGTTGGCGCATAAATGCCTTGAAACCCCTGTGTCAAACACCAGCCAGTCTTGTTAGACACCAGGTCCATCTCGACTACTACTGTCGCAATCATTTCATCACCCTCGGCAAGATAAATTTGGACATCATTTTGTCCTCCACTGTTTTGAGTTTTGCAAACTATCCCATATATTTTTTAGCAGATTTGTAAATAAAAAACAAATCAAATAAAGTATTAGTCATATGACACAATAAATGCCCTCTAGCATTTATGTTATTCTTTTTAATCTTCTTTTTACCAAATTCATCAACAGTATTAGAACCAGTAATGATATTAGAACCATCAATATTAGAACCATCATTAAACAAAACATAATCATCTTCTAATTGTTCTAAGAAAATAAAAAGGTTTTGTGACCAACTTTTTAAATTATTTTCGTCCAATGGCTCAATTTTTGACAAACTAGAAAAAGTTTTATTCAAAGAAATAGCCATTTATCAATATTGTATGTAAGGAAATCGCTTTCAAATTATTGGAAAAAATTCTACAATATTGATATGAACATGAAATTAATGATAGTAAGAGAGTTGTCACAAACACTGTGTCGTGGCAAGCCACTTCATTGAAAGCGATTTCGGCCCGACTCCGGTGCAAATCCTTCTAGCCGGTCGCTCCCAAAGGTCCCACAGCTACTTCCAAAGACGTGCACCCATGGCTGGAAGTTTGGAGGTTGCCTAAACCAATTGCCTAAAATTGTCAAAGAATAAGAAGCCAAGATTACGGTAGAGAATTGATGAAGGGGGGAGCGTATTTATTTCCTATATTTTCTTCTTGCATCTTTAGTTCTCAAATGATACTCCTTAAATAGGTATATCATTTACATTTCATTCATCAAAAGAATGAATGAAGACAAACAGAGTTAATGTACATAAATTAACATTACTCTTAAATTAATGACAAGTCATAAAGTGTAGTAACTTTTAAGACTTCTGATTTTCTTTCATTCACAATGTTACATTTAATCGTCATTTAAATAATGTACATTTATGAAGTAGTAACTTCCACATCCTATTAACTCTTATGACTTATGGATGTTCACATAAAGTTATTAGAGAGAGTTATGAGAGTTTTTAATCTTTGCATTAATTAAGAAGGAATTATCCTTCAATGAGCACAAGAAAGGTTGAAGGTGCCTAACACCTTCCTTTTGAGGTAATTTGAACCATTACCCGAACTCTGATGAACTAAGACTAAAATGACAAAATAGGTTCGTAGGTTCCTAACACGTTTTTCCCTAGCCGTTCTTCTCAAGATAGCCGAGTTCTCTGTGTTAGACTTACAGAATATTGTAACGTGAATTAGGAGCAAAAGTCGAATGAAAAAAAACTTGAATTAATGAATAAGTGAATGCTGAAAAATTCAGCATTATAGGGTTTTTATAACATCCTTGTCCTAGTCCTACTGAAATAGGGTTTTTATCCTTGTCCTAGTCCTACTGGGTTACTGCATACTTGTCCTAATCTTACTAAGTTACTGCTGATCCCCCAAGTCTTTAGAAATACTGTTTTTGCCCGGGACAAGTTCTCCATGCATCACTTTCAGTCCACAAGTTTCCAGAAGTTGCCTTCCTTCTTACGTGAAGTTTCCTTTGGCGTCCAACAGTCCATAAAATGCTGAAATCTTTATCATAAATACCTGAAATCTTGCTAATCACGTTGGTTAGCTCACTCACAGGAAAAAGGACTAAAAGTGTAGGAATTATATATTTTGTCCTCAAAACTTAGCTAAAATATGGGTACATTAAGGTGCTTTAGGCGTGTAAATACGACTAACATCAACTCCCCACACTTAAAGCTTTGTTTGTCCTCGAACAAAATATTACGTCCATGCAATCATCTAACTAGAAATCACAGCAGTAACACAAAATATTCATCAAGACAGGCACGACAATTATCAGCAAAGAGTAGTTTTCTGATCACTACTAGAAACAATTCAACCTCCAACATAGACTCGTGATGATGGTTAATTCGTATCCACAAGTTAAGGCACAAAGAATCATACAAGACTACCCAAAACTCATCAACGATGTGTGTCTCACAATATATCACCCATAATTACTCACAAGTATTTCATTTTTCAAAACATGGGTATAAGATTATCCTTGCTCTAACTCTCTCAAAGAATTCATATGTTGCAACTGATGACCATAGGCTTACCCTTAGTGTAATGCTCTACGAATATCAGAATGTTAAGCTTAGGATCAATTAGGTCTTTTACAGGTTGTAATGTAGGCTAAGGGACGGGTAGGACTATCTTGGCCAGAAATAGTGACTATGTTCCTAAGCGCTTTAATACATCACATTATGCCATTAACACTCTCTTTTAATCAACCCTGCTACCTTTCTTTCATCTATCACCCCTTTTTACCTATTTTGCCATTCAAGCATAACTATCTTTTTATTTAATTATAAACACAATTTATCTTTTTGTTTTTCTATTTCTTTTTTTTTTATAACACACCTCTATGATAGCCACTCTTTTTTCATAACAAATTCAAGTACCAATTCACTTTAAGGCATCACTCTCACCCAATTTCCTCTTATTTTGTCACATGACTTCACAATTTAAAGCACTTAGGAATTTGGATCAAATTATGGTCTTGAAAAAAAATGGATTAGGCTTACATATGAGGTTGTCAAAGAAAATGGCTTAAAGGCTCAAAAGGGTTGACTAGGATAATGTCCACGGGTAGGTAAACAGAAGGTAAACAATC
The DNA here is from genome assembly GCA_030864215.1 of Capsicum pubescens. NCBI lineage: Eukaryota > Viridiplantae > Streptophyta > Magnoliopsida > Solanales > Solanaceae > Capsicum > Capsicum pubescens. Next base: position 266,771,318 of record CM061545.1, on the reverse strand, counting down.
ACAGGCTGCCAAAGAAATGCCTAAATCATCTCCTAAACTCACACTCTTTATTTCACTTTACACACACACCAGGCAAGTTCTAGCATCAGTCACAACACAGAATATACTATATCCTCACACATACAAGGCACATGGTCAACTTTATTGGGAGCAGTATAGACTCTTGACCCAACAGATGAATGAATTAAACCACACAATTATCACACAGTGAGTCACATGTAGAGCCTAAATGTCTCAATAGTAATGATTTAGCACAAACTCTTGTTATACTACCATGCCGTCTATCAGAACAATTTCATGCAAAATCTAAAAAAATTTAAAATTAAACTAACTAATTACGACTAATTAAAACAAACAAGAACTAGAATAAATGCAAATGCAGAAAAAGAAGTATAGCATACAAATACCAGCACCCCACACTTAGACGGGACACACTGCCCTCAGTGGAAAATAAATAAGAAGAACCTGATTAGTCGGACTCATCCTCTATGTCTGGGGTCATACCCCCTGCATCGGAATCATCATCAGAGTCGTCGTCATCAGAGTTCTCCTCTACGTCGGAGTCTGGCATTCGTCGATCATCATCGGTTGGCATGTCGTCATCAAGAGGTTCCTCAAAATATACACCTACTCCACACATCGCCCTCGCATGCTCATTCATTGGGTAGTCATAATCCAACTGTTGGAGCTCTGCAGCAGTTGGAACATGACCCCCGCTCATCATGGTAAACCTCATCATGCCATATAAATGGCGGGAGAAGCTTTCGTCGCGAGCATGTCTTTCTGCAGTGGTTAGGTTGACGCCATGCATGGATTCAACATCTTTAACCTTTGTGAGGTCAACCTTCTTCGGGTTGTGTGGAAGCTTATGATCTGCAGGTTCCTCTTTGATGTTCTCCTTCCTCAATATTGTAGTCAATAGATTGCCAAAGCTGAAGTGGGACCTCTTGTGCAGCCTGGCCTTACGCATTGAAGATCGAATAATCGCCCCAATGTTGATGGGGATGTTCGTCATCAAAGCGTACACCAAGCACACTCTATCACGTGTGATCTTTGTGTACTGTGACCCTGGAATCAGGCAATAATTGACTATCCGCAACCATATCCGAGCTTCTCTGTTCAAGGAGGCATACGGGAAGGTATTGTGCCGACCGGTATCCTTGTGACGACTCCACCGTGCCATTGATCTTGTTCCATATAGTGTGTGTCTGATTGCCCTGTATGGAGGTCTGCGATAAAGCTCCTTGAGCGGTGATGGATCCACAGATGGAAGACCCAGAAAAGAGTTGAAGAACTCCGCATTCAGTTGCAAGACTTGGCCCCGAATCTTCACTTCACTTCCGGTAGTCTTTGGGGACCAATTGGCATAGAATTCTCGCGTTAGATCAATATTACATTCTCCCATATCTTGGAAAATGAAATCAAGATGAAGCGCCATGGTTTTAGCCAAAATGCGGGGTTCTTTCTTTGCTAGGCTCTCCTTTTGTATCAACTCCACATGAACATATTTTTTTACTTTATTGTTCTTGTACCACTTCTTTCCTTCCTCCTCTAGGACCCATTTTATCCCGTACATGCGTCGAGGTATTTGCAGCGAAGAGGATTCACCTTGCTCTTTTCGTCCCCTTTTCTGGCCTTTTTGTGAAGTGGTTGTTTTTTCTTTTCCTTGGCTTGCTTTTGGTGCCATTGTACCTGAGATTAAAATAATAGTCATGTTAGCTTCATCTCGGTGGATACAGTCAACAAACAAGCAGTAGAGGCACCATCCCACACTTAATTTGTTGTGACAAACTGATTAAGTGAACGATGTCAATTACTCAGACTTCATTGCCATACATTTAGGTGTTATGTTCCAACAATATATTCAGCGCAGTCATACTTTTCTTGTCATCTTCACTATCCTTTTCAATTCTTTTTCATGTACTCTTAACTATGTTTTCATGTTTGGACTAATGCATCTCTTTGAACAAAACTACTACATAGATATCATATCAATTTATGGCTTAGAAATAATCACAACATCTCATGTTTGTAGTTAACCATGATTTTCATCTCGATGGACAAGTCATTCAAACATACAAGCTTTCGAGTTACAAGATTATGCAATCATCTTAACCATGTCGATTCCGCAAAAGTATGACAGTGTATCAAAATCAAATTCAGGTTGGAACAAAGTCTAGAACACCCATACGTATTCTTTCACTCACTTAGTTGTATCACAACAAGTCAACCACATTCAAATCACCAACACTACTTCAAGATTTAACAACTTATTATAGGCGTAGTATTGTAATACTTACGGAATATAAAAGAAGATCAAAGAAGTACTTACTCGGTTGATGGCCTTGGAAGATTGTTCTTGCTAAGTAAAAAGAGCAAAAAGAAAATTTTTGAGAGATTTTGGAGAGGTAGGCGGCGCTTAGGTTGAATTTGCAATGCATTTTTGTTCTAAGACTAAGGTTCTATTTATAGGGCAAGCTTGGGTCGGGTTTTGACCCATTTGGAATCGGATTAGGAGACCAAAAAGTGAGGATAGGCGGCGCCTAATGCTTTGCCTATGCTTGGCATGGGCGGCGCCTTTTGCAAAGCCTAGTTGAGCATAGGCGGCGCCTATGCTATGGCATTGTTAGGCATAGGCGGCGCCTATGCCATGGCACTCTAGATTCAGAGACAAAAGGCTTTTGCATAGGCGGCGCCTATGCTATGGCATTGTTAGGCATAGGTGGCGCCTATGCCATGGCACTCTAGATTCAGAGAGCTTAGGCCATAGCATAGGCCTTTCCTTGTTCGTTGCCTAGATTTTCATAGGCAATGCCTAACTCATAGCCTTTTACTTCTTCATTCCCAACTTACCACCTTCAACATGCAATACTTCCAAATCAAAATTTGAAACCAATCTCCTTCTTTACATCTCTTGCACCTACACTTATTCAAAAACAACAAAAACGATTAGAAAGATGGGTTGCCTCCCATCAAGCGCCTTAGTTTTGGTCGTGGCTCGACAAAATCCTAGGAAAACAAAAATAACAAAAACAATTAAAAACGATGGGTTGCCTCCCACCAAGCGCTTGATTTATTGTCGCGGCACGACATAGTTATCTCGATTACTTAGACTTCATCGAGATATTTGGTGCATCGTTTTCTGAATGGATTCAGATGACGCTGATGCTTAATTGTGGGCATACAATCTTCTTCGAGATGCATCTTGTGTATATATATCCCAGGTGGGATACCAATTATATCATCAATAGACCAACCAATGGCTCTCTTGTACCTCTTCAGAGCAGAGATGAGAGCCTCTACGTGCTGTTCACCTAAATCAGCCGCAACACTCACCGGAAGTGTATTTTCACTTCCCACAAACGCATACCTTAGGTGACTGGGGAGCTCTTTCGATTCTAGCGTTGGTATCTCTTCAATGGAAGTCTTCGCTGTTGGTGAAGATTGATTCTTAAGATCAAGGCCCAACTTCTTAGGATCATGAGAATAGGACCTTGTTCCTGTTAGAGCACGAACGGTTTCTTCTTGTTCTTCAACCTCCTCACGTTCAAAATTCAGTTGCACATCATATAGCGACTCAACAGTAAGCTGCTTCTCTACAGATAATTCTTTCTTATTCTCATAATAAACATCATCTACAGAGAACACATTCATATCGCTGGGCTTCTTCATTGCTTTGCATACATCAAAACGGTCCACTTCGTCATTCAGTCGAAATAAAAGCTCATTAGCTCTTAAATCAATAAGCACACTTCCAGTTGCGAGGAAAGGGCATCCCAAGATTATGGGAACTTCAGAATCCACCTCGCAATCCAAAATAACAAAGTCTGCAGGAAAGATGAAGGTGGAAACCTTCACCAATACATCATTCAAGATACCCACAGGTCGTTTTACCGACCTATCTGCCATCACGAGCCGCATATTGGTTGGTGTAGGGTCACCCAACCCCAACTTTCTGTACACGGATAGCGGCATCAAATTGATGCTAGCTCCCAAATCACATAACGCCTTAGCAAAATCCAACGATCCAATCGTGCAAGGAATAGTGAAAGCACCAGGATCTGCCTTTTTCTGAACTAGCGATCTTATAGCGATTGCACTACAATGATGAACATTATCTGCCAGCTCATAGCTAACTGCCCGCTTCTTTGTCAAAAGATCTTTCATGAATTTAGCGTATCCGGGAATCTGCTCTAGCGCTTCCACCAAAGGAACATTAATAGTCATCTGCTTCAACATAGTCATGAATTTACTGAACCTGGTATCATCAGCTTTCTTCTTCAGTCTCTGCGTGAAAGGTGGTGGTGGAAGGGGAATTGTTTTCTCCACCACTTCCTTTTTATCTTGCTTCCGATTATCAACCTTTTCAGGAGTGTCGTCAGTCTTCTTCTTCAGTCTCTGAGGAAAAGGTGGTGGTGGAAGGGGAATAGTTTTCTCCACCACTTTATTTTTACCTTGCTTCCAACTATCAATCTTTTCAGGCTGCAGACGTCTAGGGGTGACGTCATGAACACACTCTTCAGCTTCTTCGGCCTCTTCACATTCTGCATCAATAACATTATCTGTTATATCATCAATTACCTGCTTGCCTTTAGATGGATTTTCCAACACTTTACCACTCCGGGTAGTAATAGCCATACACGATCTGTCATTCCTTGGGTTTTGCACAGTGTCACTGGGTAGCGTGCCAGCCTTTCTTTGGTTGAATGCCACTGATAATTGACTCAATTGTTGCTCCAGCTATTTTATTGCAGTAGAATATGAGTCAACCAATTGATTTATTGATGACAAATCATTCTTTACCTCAGTAACGCCCATGTTGGTTGCCTCCACTCCTTTCAACAGCTTAGCTATCATATCTTCCATAGACATCTTCCCAGAGCCAGACGCCACAGCCTCACGATTTCCAGGAGGAACGTACAAACCACTCATGTCGGTTTTATTCTTCCAACCACCTTGATCGCGGTCCTTGTATCCAAATTTATCATAATAGTTCCGACCTTGGTTTCCTTGGGCATTGCCTCGAAAACCCCCATGATTATTCACGTAGTTCGCTTCTTCCTCATTGTCGGATTCATCTCTTCCCTGTGATACAACGGCCTTAACCTTTTCGGTCTTCCCTGATAATAAATGCTTGGTACGAAGATCCATCTGCATTTTCATGTGAGCCATATCTTGGTCACGTTCCTCTTGTCTACGCCTCTGCTCTGCAGTCAATCCAATAGATACGGTAGAGCTTGCTACCTCAGAATCCCTGGTATGCCAAGCTCTACTCTGCTTTGTCATACGATCTAGCATATCACTTGCCTCAAGAAAAGTAAGGTCCATGAATGACCCACCTGCAGCATTATCAACCACTGGCTTTGTCACCGAGTTCAAAGCCCTATATAATATTTCCATCAAGTGGATATTCGTCATCTGATGGTTTGGGAACCGCATAAGCTTCTTCTTGAACCTCTCCCATGTTTCGTGGAGAGATTCAGTTGGAAGCTGTCGAAAATTGTTGATCTCATCCCGTAATTGGGCTTTCTTGGATGGCGGAAAGAATCTTTCTAGGAAAGCGTCTTTCAGTTGCCTCCAATTAGTAATAGAATCAGGAGTTAGCCCTTTCAACCATAGAGTTACCTCCCCAAACAGAGATAATAGAAATAAGCGCAGCCGAATTGCATTCTGCCCAACTCCTGGATTGTCAAACGACTTGCATGTTGAAATAAAGTTGATCAGATGCATATTCGGATCATCTCCTGCTAGTCCACCAAATAATCCCTTGAGCTGCAATAAATGAATCATGGTGTTAGTGATATTGAACTTGGCTCCGGGAGCCAAGGGCGGAGGAATGATAGCCCCTGTGGCACCAGCTCCATCAAGATCGTCATCATCATCATCAAAAGGGGACTGCATAGCTCGGCGGTCAGGTCTCATTCTAGCTTGACGATCTCTCCTGTGCATAGGTGCTGCCACTTCATCTGCACGCCGTGGATTAAGTAACTCTTCATCACCCAGGTCCTCATCATCAGGATTTGTTGCCCGACCTGGGTTATCAATATTCTGTTGATGCACTTGAGCAGCTGCCAGTGCAGCTAGTCTAGCCTGCTCCTGTTGAGCTGCCCTTCTGTCAATGTCATGTTGTGCATCCATTCTGCCAATAAGTTGAGGTTCAGGATTGATAGGTAATAACGGTTGACCTGAACTTTGAGTGTTTGCATGCACTCAAGCAAACCTGAATAAAACAAAAACAACAACTAAAAGTAAAATACGAGAATCTTTGACCAAAGGGTCTAGTAACTATCACAAACTTAGTTGACAACTGTATTCCCCGGCAACGACGGCAAAATTTGATAACGCTCAAACTACAGCTCTCGTAAGAGTGTAAGCGGTCGTTGTCAAATATAGAACCCAACTGGGTTGGGTGTCAAATCCCACAGGGAATACTTGGTCACTAAGTATGCAACGATTAGTAGACTGTTGATCGAAAATTCTATGAAAAAGGGGGGATTTAATTGTAGCGTGAATTAAGAGTATCAAAGTAACAAAGAAAAACGGAATGTTTAGTAGGTCTTAATCAATGAGAATTGTAAGTTAGGATTATGTCCACCTTATGAGTTTTACGTATCTATTGGCTATGAGTTATGCAGAATTCAGACATGCATGCGCTTATAGAGATTCGTATTCTATGGTAAATCCTAGTGTCTTTCGACCATCAAGGATTATATCACTTTAACTCTTTCGAGCTTAAAGCGTATACTAATGGTACGAATTCTCCAAGAGGTTAATCCAGTTACGGCACTAACTTTTAAACAGGGGTTGGTAGCCCTATTTCCTTGTCATTCTCTCTTTTCCAGACATGTAACTTTTCTTTCGAACAAGTTAATGCTATACTGGCGTATTCTATATGTTTGCAACCACAAGAATTCAATTAAGATGAAGAGAGTAATGATATAAGCAGCATAAGTATCAAGAATTCACAAACTCATAGCAATAGATAGTATATCATAAGGCTTCCATAACCCTAACAGAGAAGTTTAGCTACTCATGAGTGCAACGGAAATCACAATAGATATAATCATCATACCACAACCTAGAATAATCTTGGCGATGAAAGTGATATGGCGTCAAAAGCTCTCACACATTTTTCCCTAGCCGTTCTTCTCAAGATAGCCGAGTTCTCTGTGTTAGACTTACAGAATATTGTAACGTGAATTAGGAGCAAAAGTCGAATGAAAAAAAACTTGAATTAATGAATAAGTGAATGCTGGAAAATTCAGTATTATAGGGTTTTTATAACATCCTTGTCCTAGTCCTACTGAAATAGGGTTTTTATCCTTGTCCTAGTCCTACTGGGTTACTGCATACTTGTCCTAATCCTACTAAGTTACTGTTGATCCCCCAAGTCTTTAGAAATGTTGTTTTTGCCCGGGACAAGTTCTCCATGCATCACTTTCAGTCCACAAGTTTCCAGAAGTTGCCTTCATTCTTACGTGAAGTTTCCTTTGGCGTCCAACAGTCCATAAAATGCTGAAATCTTCATCATAAATACCTGAAATATTGCTAATCACGTTGGTTAGCTCACTCACAGGAAAAAGGACTAAAAGTGTAGGAATTATATATTTTGTCCTCAAAACTTAGCTAAAATATGGGTACATTAAGGTGCTTTAGGCGTGTAAATACGCCTAACATCAGTGCCCTAACGCACCTTAATACGCTAGGTGGCGACTCTCACACCCCCTTCAAACGCATCCCAAAAAGTGTTTGTCAAGTCGAATCCCGAATCCCGCGAGAAAAATGGGGTGCGACAGAATTATTTTATCATTCTAAAATAATGAAGGGGCAGCTATTGACACCCAATTTTGACCTCCCGATACTACATTTAGGCTGTTATTTTAACAAAATTGTTAATTTTTAAACATTAGTATTTTTGCATATTTTTCTTGCATCAAATAGATTTTCGACATATCGCATTCATAATTTAGAAAAATGCATAAATCATTTTAGCATCTTTTAGCATCATTTTTATAATTTTTTAAATTAAATACGGTATTTTACATAATTTTATTAATTAAATAATTTTTCACGTAATTGTGCACACTCACGATTTTTTCGCAGACACATTGTCTAATTCACCATTATTTAATACTATTTATCTGAATATTTTTGTTTACTTACTATCATTATTATTATATATATTATTATTTATTATTATAATTTATTTAATTATTATTTAATTATAATTATTATTCAATTAAATTATTATTATTTATTATTTATTATTAGTCATTATTTAATCATTATTATTATTATTCACTACTACTAGCATTTAAATAGCTGCTTAAATTAATACCACTTTGTCAATTTTGGTCCAAATCATTACAACTCTAACCGTAATTCACTTGACCCATTACAATTCTAGCCAGATTGCATACAACTTATTTCAATTTTAGCCAGGAATATTTCAAAGTTAACCAAATCAAACTATTGACCCCATTTTAATGTCAGTCGTTGACCAAGTTTGATCCAACGGCTGAGATGCCTCAACACCTTCTTTCCTTATTTAATGCCACAAACCCTAATTCCCACAACAAGCCTCTCTCTGCGTCTCTTCCTCCTCCCTCCCTCATATGTTCTCTCTCTCTCGCTCAAAAGGAGGCAGTCATGGCTGCCGAACACCGTCCACATCGGATATCAACCACGACCAAGCATCGCCGACCCCCTTCGCCGCCAGTGTCTCCTCTGACGAACCAGCAACGACCAGCGACGAAAACACCCTTCCTCACATCCCGCCATCCATCTTCGCTGATGCCGGCAATGACCAGCCTCCCGCCGCCGATCAGAGCCACCACTCCAGCGCCGTCCCTAGATCTGTCGCCTCCACCAAGTCACAAGTCATCCCCCTCCGTCCTCCCTTTTCTATCCTCACCGACCAGCCATGCAACCAGCAAAAACAGTCGGCGAGACCCCGCCACCATCGCCGTTATTCCGGGCAAATTCCACCGGAAAGTTCATGACTTTTTCATGACGTAGGTTTGATTTCTTGTTTTCAAGCTCTTAACCTTCTTCAACCCATCTTTTGTTCTTGTATCTGATTTCAAAGAGTCGCCGGGACATTTAATTAACTATGTACTCTTGATAGCTATTTATTGTTTCTTCTTGATTTTTGTATTATGGTTTGTAATATCATTGTAAGCACACCATTTATTATTATTGTACTAATAAATTTGGGGGACTTCTTGGGGGCGGGGATCTACGTACTCTGTGAATGATATAGGTAGGCACAATTTAGGTTTACGTGCATTACATGCTACATGGGTCACCTAGGCACACAAATTTAGGATTATGCGATATTTAATTCATCTATTAATTAATTTGATTGCATTTGTCATATTAAGTATTAGGCTAAAATAATATTAATGCGTCACTGTGTGTCTAACATGTTAACGTAAATTGAGCATGACAAAGTAATTTTCGGCATATTAACTTTTAAAAGGATCCATGTTTTCTTTAGCAATTATACAATTCTATACCTTGCTATGACTTCTTAGTCTGAAGAAATAATTTTTCACATGTATTCAGCGCATGATAATGTGTTCTTTTTGACATACTTAAAATATTTCTATCATATTACCATGACTATACATTTAGCATGTTAATTAGACAACAAATTAATTTCAGCGCTTAGACTGAATTTCAGCATGTTTAAAATGCTAGTTCCTTACATTTATAGCATGTTAAAATACTAGATTTTAGGCATTTTTGACATGTTTTCAGCATATCAACATTAAAATACGGCGCCTTAACGTTATCTTCAGCACGTTTAATTAATTTTTCAGCTTGTTTAAGTAACTTTTTAGCATGATTATTTAACTTTCCAGCCTGTTTAAATCATGTTTCTGTATATCTACACAATTTTAGCATGTTATTATCATTATAACATTAAAATTCTACGCACCTAATAAATTTTAACATGTCATAACTACTTCCAGCATGTTAACTTAAAGTTTCTGTATGTTGGCATATCTCCATCATTTTTAAATATAATATCAGCATGGCAAAATGTTAGCTTTAGACATTTTAGTACGATTGACACACTTTCAGCATATCTCTATGAAATTCCTGCAATAGTACAACTGTTGGTTTATTAAATACATATTTTGAGCACTTTTCGATATGTTTAAACATTAGAGTAGGTATATAATGGAATCCTTAACATGTTAATGCCTTTTAATATTCTTGTTGATTTCTTGTGTTCTCATTTATATTTTACAACACTTAATTCACAAGCACATTTTTTGTTTGACACAGTTACCACACTTTTGACACCTCTCATAAACACACATATTGATGTTACATTCACGAATCACAGTCGTCCTTTATCACTACTTGTTGAATATTTAAACACCATGCCTATAGGTTAATGATAATATCATTTGCTTGTCTTTGCGTGTCATCACACTAATTAACATTAACTAATCAAGAGGCTAACTTAGGATTATTACGTGCTACTTGTTGTCCAATATGTTCGCGCTTCGAGTCCTAGGCAACATAGCTTTCTTTTAGTCTAGAACACAAATCTAAAATAGCAAAGTCCAATGTCTCTTGGACGATAGTCGGGACGTTAAATATTACTAAAAACTTTAGTTTTGTCCTTGTCATAGAATGCCCTTAGACTTGACATCCAGCCTAGGTGGGGTGGGACGGGTAACCCTTTTCGGAAATGATGATCCCAATAAATATTATCGGTGAGGCTAATGACACTATTACTTGTCTAAGAGTTCGGCCTTTGGGTCGGATGATGATTAACAAGTTGGGTTTCTAATCTGAATAAAATCAAAACATTTCTTGGTTTAACTTGGAAGATTTCTTTTTTACTCGTTTTATTTACTTTACATATTTATTTGGGGTAGTTAGTTTATTACATGAGTAGTCCCCTTTAACATAAATTGTATTGCCTTCTTTCTCCTCGCTTGTCTTATTTACATGTTTTATTTATCTTTATCACCTAGATAATCGACAATTAGAATTAACAAATAACATGTATTTTGTTTATTAATTACTACTCTCACTTAGTTAAACATTAAATTAATAATAAAAGAAGAGACCTTTATTTGATCACATAGAATCCCCATGTAAAGTATGAATTTGACCGAAAACCACCTTTGTGGACCTCGAAAGGTGCCTAACACCTTACTTTTGAGGTAATTTGAACCCTTACCCGAACTCTGGTGAACTAAGACTAAAATGACAAAATAGGTTCGTAGTATCCTAGATCGATGCCCGAACGCACCTTAATACGTTAGGTGGTGACTCTCACACCCCCTTCAAACGCATCCCAAAAAGTGTTTGTCAAGTCGAATCCCGAATCCCGCGAGGAAAATGGGGCGCAACAACGCTTTTAACCTTATCGGCGTATGAACCATTGCGACGAAGGGCAATGGACACTATCTCATTAGACTCGGTTTTCCAAACCCAACATTTAGGAGTCTCCTCCCATTCACCATAAAATATACCACCAACAACCACACAATCTATAATAGACATGCATAATATGCCTCTGTAACGCCCCGATTTTCTGAACCGGAACGCTACACGGTGCTCATGACCCCAAAGGACCACAAGCTAACCCATGACTGATATCTGTACCTGTAACTTCATAATATACATATAAAATGCGGAAACATGAACAAAGAGGGCGTAAGGTTCAATCTTGAATAATAAAATATCTAAAATAAGGTGGTATCACAGTACCAAAAAAAAAACTGAAAATGCTAAAGTCTAAATCTGAAAACTCTATAATCGTCTGAAAGCCTCTAAACTGTCTGAATAAGGAGTTGAAGGAACATGTCTCCAACTAACTCCCTAAACTGAAATACTGGAATAATAAATGTAACGATCATGTCCTCGAAAGATGAGGACTCACTGCTTACTAAACTGCTACTGATGATCTGGAATCTGCACCTCAGAACCTATGGTGTAACATAAAAAGAAAGCACCATAGCGCAAATGCGTCAGTATAACTAAAGTACTGAGTATACGTGAGGGTAGGCTAAATGCATGGGGTTTATATGCATTAACATGCTGACTAATATGAACGTGAGAATACATACATACATACATACATACATACATAACTTCTACTGAACTCATGGAGATACTGACTACTTGAGTTTGAACTCTGACAACATGAGTTTCGTGATACTGAGATACTGAATGGCTGATAACATGGATGACTGTATCTAACAGTCCTAATTCTGGGGAAAACTATCTGAGTTCCAAACTATATCTGAACATCTAAGTCTGAGATCAATCCTAGCTAACGAGTGATCTCTGAAACTGATAATGAGAATACTCAACTGAATCTGAGATTGAGATCAAGCCTGTCTGCCGGGTGACCTCTAGATCTAATAAAAAGCATCTGAATATGGGACCAAGCCTATCTGATGGGATGGTCCAGGAATCAATGGAACTATCTGAGTTCCTTATTGAGATCGATGACTGTATCTGACAGTCTTGATTTCTGATTTCTACTCTGAAGACTGATACTGAAACTGTAAGTGTTACTGTGACTGTGGGAGGTAGTAACCTAACCGACATGCCCCGATACTGTACTGGTGGGGTCAAATCTTTTCCCTGATTAGAAGTGTGTCAATACCATGATACGAGTAGAGACCTCTACTATGGTCAAGCCTTTCTGACGGGTGATCCTGAACAGGAAATCAAGCCTAAGGCAATATAATAGTCAAGTATAGCCTTAATCTGACGGGTGACTCCTGTCCTATGATGGCTATGCAGTTCTGGAGTACAGGGATTACTGCTAACGGCTCTGCCTTTATAACGGGAAAAAACACCATCCCTGCACTCGCTCGGTGCTAGTCCCTACTCTCAACTGAAAGACTCTAAAAAGATTAACTGCGCTGAACTGACAAATGAAATGAACTGATTTATAAACTGATTAACTGAACTAATAATACTTTCTTAGCTGAGCTAAGCTGAATTCACTGAGTTCCGTTGACTGACGAAAAAACTACTTGAGATCTGAGGTCTGAGTGAGAGTACTGAAACTACTAGGACTACTGAACTACTGAGATTTCTCAGTTTTTCTGAGTCACGTGACTAACTAAAATCTATGGAGCATAGCATGACTGAGGATGTCTTAAAACATGACACTATCTCTAGGCACACAGCTATAGTTTTCGGGTACAAGTACCCCCAGGACTCGATGGAAGGAAACTGACACACATGAATGACTTGATCATAAGAGTAGAGTCCACAATTCACAATATCATAAGTAAGGATTTCATAATAAGAATGATTCTCAACAAACTATCACATGATCGGGAATGCACACAACATGTATATACTTGTATGGCTTCAATAACATGGTCATTCCATATCACAACAATATCATGAGCATCGCATACAACATCTTCAATTCTAGACAATAGCATGCGGATCACGTTGAACATAAACTTAGAACATGGAATATTCATTTAGGACTTATTATGTCATAAAAGCATGATTTCTATTCCCTTAGGTATTTTCACAAACACCTTACATGCACATCTTAGGCATAGGTGGATTCATAAAGATTACAAATATTCAACCACCAATTTCACATATTTATACATTAAATACCACCATATCCTCACACAAAACATACAAAGATCCCATCTTAGGCATCATCAAACTCCAACCACACGAACATCAACCACCAACAACATAATCATCATAATACATAATTTAGAAGATGGTTCTTGAGCTTCATGGATGAAAGGAGTCCATGAATCAACTCACGCATACCTTAGAAGGAAGATTATTGATGATTGAAGGAGGAATTTCCTTGAAATTGGATCTTCAAGCTTAATTATGCAACCCTAGTTGTTTTTCTCTTTTAGTGCTCTTGGATGATGAACTTAAGATGTTAGTAGGGTTGTAATGTAATTAGGAGCTATATATTTCGTAGGTTTAAGTTTAGGGACGTGTAAGGAGTGTTAAAAGACTTAATTACCCTCAAAATAACTCAAAACGGAGTGTTTCAGTCACCTGAAATCATAAGATATGCGCCGCATATGATATCGCCTATATCTACATAGGCGCCGCATATGCTATCGCCTATATTTACATAGGCGCCGCATATGTTATCGCATATGTTTTTCAGTGGCCATGTGCGATTGGTTAGGCGACACACTCTACTTCGCAAAGCCATAACTCCTAGCTCGGGTGTCGGATTTTGATGAAATTGGTATCGTTGGAAATATAATTCGATTCTCTATAATTTGGTGGGTCAAAATATGCAGAAATACCACATTAACATCGAGTTATACTCGTTCAAATATGACCCTAATGAAATCGAACACTAAAACTTGATGGATTCAAAAAATTTTAGGTTGTATTACCTTAAGTGACTCATATGAACATGCTTAACGCATCATAAGCTATATTATTTCTAGGATACACATTGTAAGTCATGTACTCAAGTATGAATCACAGGATAGGAGATTTCATATGTAGGAAAAATGGTTCGTCTCCTAGCTTAGAAACATGTGGGGTATTACAGCCTCGATAATAGTATTTAATAGACTTGAATAGTGATTTATGCGCCTAGACTTAACAGACTGAAGTTGTCTTCTTCTTAGCTGTTGGTCGTACAGTGCACGATCGACCCTTTTTCGACGACCACCGAAATAATTCGACAAATTTCAGCTTACAAATAACCTAAGGAGTGTTGGAATGTTGCTATTGAGCCAACAATCGATTTTGAAATGTGAGACTGATTTTCAAGCTTTTTGTATGAAAATGGAAGAAAAATTGGAGCTAAAAATAAGCGAAAATGGCTTAAAACAATGGAGATAATGTCACTTTCTAATGGATGTCAAAAAATGACCGAAATATCGAGGAAATGGTGCCAAAATTGGGTGGTTGGTAGTGGATTGGTTGAGATTTTAAAAAAATTGGGGCTGAAATGGCAAAGGGGCTAAAGTGTATATTTTTTAAGTTGAGTGCTAGGATTACATTTTTTCTTGTGGTCCCATTAAAGTGTCTATTTTTTCAATTAAAATAACTTGGTGTCTAAATGTCAAAAAAAGTTTTGGAAATGGCCTTTTAGCCAACTCCCCCGGTCTGCTTCCTATTCTTCATTTTCTTATAAATCGTAAAGAGGGAGAGAGAAACGATTTATACGTAACTTTTCCCTTAAATCCACGAGATTTAACTCTTATATAAACGCAACATTGAATAAAGTTATCTAGTAGATCTTCATGATATCTCAAAGATGCTGAAATTGCTAAGAAAATATTTATTGAAGAGAAAATGTAAGTACTCATACTCATAGATACAGAGAGAGAAAGATAAATAGATAGATACTTGATCCAAAATTGGTCTTTGATTTATTAATTAAATTTCATTGTCTCAGGGGAGCTAAGGAAAACTTCCCATATTACATACCGAAATTGGAACCTATATTATATATACTTAGCTTACATGTGATGAGTAATGCAATTACTATAAAATTATTGAAACCATGCACCTCAATTAATTAATTAATCAATAAGGTTTCTCGCCGTCGTAATTTCTTGGGGGATAATAGTTGCATGACACAAACCATGCTTCACCATTATCACATTTCAGTCTTGCACATCCAACTTGAAGGGTGTTTTTCCAGACTACTTGAGTATAGTGCCCGCACATATCTTGTTTGCAGGAGTTGGAGTCATAGTCGTAGTTTGGTTTCTCTCCGACCCACATGTTAACGGCCTCCACTGCAGAAAAGTCGTCGTAGCCCATGGCAAGATTTTCACCATAGGGTGAATCTGAATGCACCAAAGTGCATTCAGCTAATCTGGTGGATGCATATTGATTGGCATAGGCAGCAACTGTGTCGTTCCATGTTAGTGGTGGGAGTGGGACACCAACTTGTGCACGGGCGTTGTTGTGGGCTAAAACGATATCCTGAGGCAAATTTTGGGCAAGTGAAGAATGAGCCATGGCTAAAACCATGAACACAACAAAGGTTGACAGCTTTGAGATCTCCATTCCTTTTTTCTTTGCTTTTTGAGACAAATTGGAGGGAAATAGAGAAGGTGATTGTGTTTAATTTGTGATTTCGAGAAGTGAGATGGCTTTGGTATTTATAGGTATTTATCTTGACAAAAAAAGTAAAAAGGAGGAGAAAATCTTGGTAGCAAAACAAGAAGTTTGTGGTTACCCCGTGAATGTGGGCATTTGGAAATAAATATTTTCAAAATTAGCATCACAGAAAAATGAGGGTGTAGGATTTAAAATTGTGTTTAATGTTCAGCAAGACTTGACAAATATAGATGTTCACGTCGTCACATGCCTAATATACCAAGCTAAATCTATCCTTAATAATTCTGATAATTGAACAATGGCAAATAATTTTATGTACAAGATTATTCGAAAACCAGCTAGTACATTTATATAGTATGCGTGCCCGTGAATTAGCAACTTAAATTAAACAGGGGTAATTCTTTATCCTGCTACAACTAGTTAAGCTAGCTAGTGCTCAACAATTTTTTATGCTTTTGGTGTACATATTAACTTTACTTACTTTTCTTTCACGCAGGAATTATCATTTTCTCTAGAAGGAGGAGAGAGAAAGAACAACTAATTTTATGAAACAATATCTTATTTAGTAGAATCATTTGCTGCTAGTCCGGATTACCATAAAGATTAAAAGAAAAGAGGATTTTAAACTTGGACAAAATTAAGGGAGTAACTATAGATTTCTAGACACAAGTAAAACAAAATTACTTTTCAATATATGAACCACAAATTGAGGATATACCCAAATCACGTTGTAGACTTTGGAAAGTCAATAAATGAACTGCATGTCACACAAAAGCAAAGATAAAATTAGTGCCTCAGTGGACATAAAAGTCATCAATTGCTTTCTTTCATCAAAAGGAAAACACAAAATTTCCATAATTTTCTTTAAGGGAAAGATTTTATGACTATAAGTAGAGCTCATTCTTAAAGGAATTTGAAAATTTGTGACACACAAATGTTATGTTTCCGTATTTGTGAACTTCTTTATATTGGGTTTGTACTCTCTTGCTCATCTACTTTTGTAGACGTCGGTTGATTGATCGAACTACGTTAAACTATTGTGTCTTTTGATATATTCTTATCTGTCTTCTTATTTAGCATTTTCAAGGTTTACTTTTTAGGTGTTGCATGACAACCTGATTAATCCTAACATACTGCAGGCCAGCTTGATCAAGACGTATGCCGGGGGGGTGGAGAAAAAAGAGGAGTAATAAGGAGTTGAAGGAACATGCCTCCAACTATAATCGTCTGAAAGCCTTTAAACTGTCTGAATAAGGAGTTGAAGGAACATGTCTCCAACTAACTCCCTAAACTAAAATACTGGAATAATAAATGTAACGATCATGTCCTCGAAAGATGAGGACTCACTGCTTACTAAACTGCTACTGCTGATCTGGAATCTGCACCTCAGAACCTATGGTGTAACATAAAAAGAAAGCACAATAGCGCAAATGCGCCAGTACAACTAAAGTACTGAGTACACATGGGGGTAGGCTAAATGCATGGGGTTTATATGCATGAACATGCTAACTAATATGAACATGAGAATACATACATACATACATATATACATACATACGTAACTGCTACTGAACTCGGGGAAGATACTGACTACTTGAGTTTGAACTCTGACAACATGAGTTTCGTGATACTGAGATACTGAATGACTGATAACATGAATGACTGTATCTAACAGTCCTAATTCTAGGGAAAACTATCTGAGTTCCAAATTGTATCTGAACATCTAAGTCTGAGATCAGTCCTAGCTAACGAGTGATCTCTGAAACTGATAATGAGAATACTCGACTGAATCTGAGATTGAGATCAAGCCTGTTTGTCGGGTGACCTCTAGATCTAATAATAAGCATCTGAATATGGGACCAAGCCTATCTGATAGGATGGTCCAGGAATTAATGGAACTATCTGAGCTCCTTACTGAGATCAATGATTGTATCTGACAGTCCTAATTCCTGATTTCTACTCTGAAGACTGCTACTGAAACTGTAAGTATAACTGTGACTTTGGGAGGTAGTAACCTAACCGACATGCCCTGATACTGTACTGGTGGGATATAATCTTTGCCCTGATTGGAAGGGTGTCAATACCGTGTCATGGGTAGAGACCTCTACTATGGTCAAGCCTCTCTGACGGGTGACCCTGAAAAGGAATCAAGCCTAAGGAAATATAATAGTCAAGTATAGCCTTAATCTGACGGGTGACTCCTATCTTGCGCTGGCTACGCAGTTCTGGAGTACAGGGATTGCTGCTTACGGCTCTGCCTTTATAATGGGAAAAACCGCCATCCCTGCACTCGCTCGGTGCTAGTCCCTACTCCCAATTGAAAGACTCTAAAAAGATTAACTGTGCTGAACTGACTAACTGAACTGAACTGATTTATAAACTAATTAACTGAGCTGATAATATTTTCTTAGCTGAACAAAGCTGAATTCACTGAGTTCCGTTGATTGAAGGAAAAGCTACTTGAGATCTGAGGTCTGACTGAGAGTACTGAAACTACTGGGACTACTGAACTACTGAGATTTCTGAGTTTTTCTAAGTCACGTGACTAACTGAAATTTATGGAGCATAGCTTGACTGAGGATATCTTGAAACATGACACTATCTCTAGGCACACAGCTATAGTTTTCGGGTACAAGTACCCCCAAGACTCGATGGAAGGAAACTGGCACACATGACTGACTTGATCATAAGAGTAGAGTCCATAATTAACAATATCATAAGAAAGGATTTCATAATAAGAATGATTCTCAACAAACTATCACATGATCGGGAATGCACACAACATGTATATACTTGCATGGCTTCAATAACATGGTCATTCCATATCACAACAATATCCTGAGCATCGCATACAACATATTCAATTCAAGACAATAGCATGGGGATCACGTTGAACATAAACTTAGAACATGGAATTGTCATTTAGGACTTATTATGTCATAAAAGCATGATTTCTATTCCCTTAGGTATTTTCACAAACACCTTACATGCACATCTTAGGCATAGGTGGATTCATCAAGATTACAAATATTCAACCACCAATTTCACATATTTATACATTAAATACCACCATATCCTCACACAAAACATACAAAGATCCCATCTTAGGCATCATCAAACTCCAACCACATGAACATTAACCACCAACAACATAATCATCATAATACATAATTTAGAAAATGGTTCTTGAGCTTCATGGACGAAAGGAGTCCATGAATCAACTCACGCATACCTTAGAATGAAGATTCTTGATGATTGACAGAGGAATTTCCTTGAAATTGGATCTTTAAGCTTAATTATGCAACCCTAGTTGTTTTTCTCTTTTAGTGCTCTTGGATGATGAACTTAAGATGTTAGTAGGGTTGTAATATAATTAGGATCTATATATTTCGTAGGGTTAAGTTTAGGGATGTGTAAGGAGTGTTAAAAGACTTAATTACCCTCAAAATAACTCAAAACGGAGTGTTTAAGTCACTTGAAACCATAAGATATGCGCCGCATATGATATCGCATATATTTACATAGGCGCCGCATATGATATCGCCTAAATTTACATAGGCGCCGCATATGATATCGCCTATATCTACATAGGCTCCGCATATGCTATCGCCTATATTTACATAGGCGCCGCATATGCTTTCCAGTGGCCATGTGCGATTGGTTAGGCGACGCACTCTACTTCGCAAAGCCATAACTCCTAGCTCGGGTGTCGGATTTTGATGAAATTTATATCATTGGAAAGCTAATTCGATTATCTATAATTTAGTGGGTAGAAATATGTAGAAATACCACATTAACATTGAGTTATACTCATTCAAATATGACCCTTACGAAATCGAACACTAAAACTTGATGGATTCAAAAACTTTTAGCTTGTATTACATTAAGTGACTCATATGAACATTCTTAACGCATCATAAGCTATCTTATCACTAGGATACTCATTGTAAGTTATGTACTCAAGTATGAATCACAGAATAGGAGATTTCATATGTAGGAAAAATGGTTCGTCTCCTAGCTTAGAAACATGCGGGGTATTACAGCCTCGATAATAGTATTTAATAGACTTGAATAGTGATTTATACTCCTAGACTTAATAGACTGAAGTTGTCTTCTTCTTAGCTGTTGGTCGTACAGTGCACTATCGATCCTTTTTCGACGACCACCAAAATAATCCGATAAATTTCAGCTTACAAATAACCTAAGGAGTGTTGGAATGTTGCTATTGAGCCAAGAATCGATTTCGAAATGTGGAATTAATTTTCAAGCTTTTTTTATGAAAATGGAAGAAAAATTGGAGCTAAAAATAAGCGAAAATGGCTTAAAACAATGGAGATAATGTCACTTTCTAATGGATGTCAAAAAATGGCCGAAAAATCGAGGAAATGGTGCCAAAATTGGGTGGTTGGTAGTGGATTGGTTAAGATGCTTGGGATTTTTTTGCTAAATTAATTATCCAATATTTATATTTTTGGAGATGGACTAAAGTGTGATTTTAAAAAAATTGGGGTTGAAATGGCAAAGGGGCTAAAGTGTATATTTTCTAAGTTGAGTGCTAGGATTACATTTTTTCTTGTGATCCCATTAAAGTGTCTATTTTTTCAATTAAAAAAACATGGTGTCTAAATGTCAAAAAAAAAATTGGAAGTGGCCTTTTAGCCAACTCCCCCAGTCTGCTTCCTATTCTTCATTTTCTTATAAATCGTAAAGAGGGAAAGAGAAAGGGGAGATCACACCGCGAGGGAAGGGGAAGAGTGATCTATTGTGCTTTTCTTTTTTGTTTTCTTAGACAAAGAGAGGGAAAGAGAGAATAAGAGGGAGAGTGGGAGAGAAGAGCAAAGAAAGCAAGAGAGGGAGAAGGACCCGGGGGGGGGGGAGTGGCAAGCGAGAGAGATATATAGGAGAGAGAAGTTATAAAACCTAATTATAGCAAGCGAGAGAGATATATAGGAGAGAGAAGTTATAAAACCTAATTATAGTAATGTTTAGTAAATCTATAGCTATATATGTATCGTAAATATAGTAGCTATATTTGCTTATTTTAACGTTACTTTTCCCTTAAATCCACGAGATTTAACTCTTATATAAACGCAACATTGAATAAAGTTATCTAGTAGATCTTCATGATATCTCAAAGATGCTGAAATTGCTAAGAAAATATTTATTGAAGAGAAAATGTAAGTACTCATACTCATAGATACAGAGAGAGAAAGATAAATAGATAGATACTTGATCCAAAATTGGTCTTTGATTTATTAATTAAATTTCATTGTCTCAGGGGAGCTAAGGACAACTTCCCATATTACATACCGAAATTGGAACCTATATTATATATACTTAGCTTACATGTGATGAGTAATGCAATTACTATAAAATTATTGAAACCATGCACCTCAATTAATTAATTAATCAATAAGGTTTCTCGCCGTCGTAATTTCCTGGGGGATAATAGTTGCATGACACAAACCATGCTTCACCATTATCACATTTCAGTCTTGCACATCCAACTTGAAGGGTGTTTTTCCAGACTACTTGAGTATAGTGCCCGCACATATCTTGTTTGCAGGAGTTGGAGTCATAGTCGTAGTTTGGTTTCTCTCCGACCCACATGTTAACGGCCTCCACTGCAGAAAAGTCGCCGTAGCCCATGGCAAGATTTTCACCATAGGGTGAATCTGAATGCACCAAAGTGCATTCAGCTAATCTGGTGGATGCATATTGATTGGCATAGGCAGCAACTGTGTCGTTCCATGTTAGTGGTGGGAGTGGGACACCAACTTGTGCACGGGCGATGTTGTGGGCTAAAACGATATCCTGAGGCAAATTTTGGGCAAGTGAAGAATGAGCCATGGCTAAAACCATGAACACAACAAAGGTTGACAGCTTTGAGATCTCCATTCCTTTTTTCTTTGCTTTTTGAGACAAATTGGAGGGAAATAGAGAAGGTGATTGTGTTTAATTTGTGATTTCGAGAAGTGAGATGGCTTTGGTATTTATAGGTATTTATCTTGACAAAAAAAGTAAAAAGGAGGAGAAAATCTTGGTAGCAAAACAAGAAGTTTGTGGTTATCCCGTGAATGTGGGCATTTGGAAATAAATATTTTCAAAATTAGCATCACAGAAAAATGAGGGTGTAGGATTTAAAATTGTGTTTAATGTTCAGCAAGACTTGACAAATATAGATGTTCACGTCGTCACATGCCTAATATACCAAGCTAAATCTATCCTTAATAATTCTGATAATTGAACAATGGCAACTAATTTTATGTACAAGATTATTCGAAAACCAGCTAGTACATTTATATAGTATGCGTGCCCGTGAATTAGCAACTTAAATTAAACAGGGGTAATTCTTTATCCTGCTACAACTAGTTAAGCTAGCTAGTGCTCAACAATTTTTTATGCTTTTGGTGTACATATTAACTTTACTTACTTTTCTTTCACGCAGGAATTATCATTTTCTCTAGAAGGAGGAGAGAGAAAGAACAACTAATTTTATGAAACAATATCTTATTTAGTAGAATCATTTGCTGCTAGTCCGGATTACCATAAAGATTAAAAGAAAAGAGGATTTTAAACTTGGACAAAATTAAGGGAGTAACTATAGATTTCTAGACACAAGTAAAACAAAATTACTTTTCAATATATGAACCACAAATTGAGGATATACCCAAATCACGTTGTAGACTTTGGAAAGTCAATAAATTACTACAAGTCTTGTCTTGTATTTGTCAATAGTACCATCCGCTCTCATCTTCCGTTTGAAAATCCATCTAGAACTTAAAGGTTTATTTTCGGGAGGAAGATCAACCAATTCCCATGTATGGTTGCTTAAGATTGAATCAATCTCACCATTGACTTCCTCTTTCCAAAAGGATGAGTCTGATGATGACAACGCTTCTTTAAATGTTTGAGGCTCATTTTCTAAGAGAAATGTTACAAAATCTAATCCAAACGAAGTAGATGTTCTTTGACGCGTACTACGTCTTGGATTCTCTTCATTATGTACATTCTCACTTGGTTCATCTCGAGGTCGTTTAGATCCTTCACTATACTATTCATGTCTAATTTTGTACGGGTAAATGTTTTCAAAGAATTCAGCATTATCTGATTCAATTACCGTATTTTCATTTATATTCGGATGTTTGGATTTATGAACGAAAAAACGATATGCTTTACTGCTTTTAGCATATACTATGAACACGCAGTCCACAGTCTTAGGTCCTATCTTAACCCTTTTAGGTATAGGAACTTGGACCTTTGCTAGACACCCCCACGCTTTGAAATATTTCAAGATGGGTTTCCTTTCTTTCCATTTTTCATAAGGAATTGATTGTGTCTTACTATGGAAACTCTATTGAGTATACGGTTGGCCGTAAGGATAGCCTCCCCCCACAAGTTTTGCGTTGAACCAGAACTTATAAGTAAGGCATTCATCATTTCCTTCAAAGTTCGATTTTTCCTTTCCGCAATTCCGTTAGATTGAGGTGAATACGGGTCCGTAGTTTGATGGATGATTCCATTCTCTACACATATTTCGGCAAAGGGAGATTCATATTCTCCGCCCCTATCACTTTTTATCATTTTTATCTTTTTATCTAACTGATTTTCAACTTCAGATTTATATTGTCTAAACGCATCTATTGCTTCATCCTTACTATTTAGCAGATAGGCATAACAATATCTCATGCAAACGTCAATAAAAGGTATGAAATACTTTTTCCCACCACGTGATGCTGTTGACTTCATATCACAAATGTCAGTGTGTATTAAGTCTAAGGGATTGGGATTCCTTTCAATGGACTTATAAGGATGCCTTGCATACTTCTATTCTACACATGTTTGACACTTTGATTTAATGCACTCAATGTTTGGCAAAACTTCTAAGTTAATCAGTTTTTGTAATGTTTTGTAATTAACATGTCCTAAACGTTCATGCCAAAAATCATAAGACTCAAGCAAATAAGAAGAATTTGAACTTTTATTTATTTCAACAGTCATTACATTCATCTTATAAAGGCCCTCGGTGAGATAGCCTTTTCCTACATACCTTTCTCCTTTGCTAATTACAATTTTTCCAAAAACGGTTACACATTTGAATCCGTTCTTGTCTAGAAGTGAAATAGAAATTAAGTTCCTACGTAATTCTGGAACATACAAGACATTTTTAAGTGTTAAGACCTTGCCCGAAGTCATTTTCAAGCACATTTTCCCTGTTCCTTCCACCTTAGCAGTAGCGGAGTTAGCCATGTAGATCATTTCTTCTACTTGAGCCGGAGCGAATGACGAAAACAACTCTTTGTTGGCACATACATGGCGGGTGGCACCAGAATCCATCCACCATTCGCGAGGATTCCCCACCAAGTTGCATTCTGAGAACATAGCACACAAGTCATCGCATTCTTTATTGGATTCAATCATATTTGCTTGATTATTTTTTTGCCTTTCTTCGGGGCACGACAATCCGTGGACTTGTGGCCAATCTTGCCATAATTGAAGCATTTTTCCTTAAATTTCTTCTTGGGTTGATTGCTTCCTTGTTCAGCTTTCTTTTTTTCTTAGAATTGTTTTGGTCATCTTCTACAATATGTTCTCCATTAATTGTAGAATTCCCTTTTGACCTTCTCTCGGCAGCTTTATTGTCCTCTTTAATACGCAGTCGGACAATAAGATCTTCAACAGTCATCTCCTTGCGTTTATGCTTCAAGTAGTTTTTGAAGTCTTTCCACAAAGGTGGTAGCTTCTCAACTATCGCTACTACTTAAAATGCATCATTTATAATCAAACCTACAAAATAGTTTATGTGAGTATTAAGAACTTTTTTAATTTGTTCAACTAAGGTATTTTTCAAAGATATACCTTCTGCTAGGAGATCATGTATGATGACTTGCAACTCCTGCACTTGAGAGACAACTGATTTGCTATCTATCATTTTAAAGTCCAGGAAGAGTGCAACAAGGAATTTCTTAATTCCCACATCCTCTATTTTATATTTTCATTCAAGTGCTCCCCACAATTCCTTTGATGTCTTAATTCCACTGTAAACATTGTAGAGGTCGTCTTGGAGACCACTCAGAATATGATTCCTGCAAAGGAGTTCTGAAAATTCAAAAGGTGTAACTTTTTTCTGAAAATGGAGACCACTCAGAATATGGTTCATTCAAAAGGTGTAACTTCTTTCTGAAAATTCATGTCCATTTGTCCAAACAGTGTGTCTGTTTCGAACAGGCATGCCATTCCGTGAATTAGTGCATCATTTCGTTGAAGAATTGCATTTTTCTGAAGCGTCAGTTTGAAACAGTGCAACTTTTCTGAAGCATCAGTTAAGTTCGAACATTGCATCTATTACTGTTACTGCATGCATATAAATGGAGCATCAAACGTTAAAAAAAAATTCTTGCATTTTTGCCATTGATCAGATTTCATCAAATAAAGTTTGTCCAAAAAAGATAGATCTCATCGATCGATCATTTGACGAAGCCGAGCGAGCGACGACAACGGCATAAGGCATCTCTTATTTTTGCCTCACTTATCATGTGGAGTGAGTGTTCTAGATTATAAACACTTCCAAGTTCTCTTCTTCCACTAATGTGGGAGTAAGAGTAAACTTTCTAATTTGGGAGTACACTTTCCATTTTAGTGTCTCCTTCCCTCCACCATTTTACTCTCCATTTTTCCATTCACTCTTCTTTCATATAGTATGAATCCAACAGAAACTGCTAAGAAAATATTTATTGAAGAGAAAATGTAAATCATAAAGAATATACTCAAATATATATGTATATACTTGATCCAAATTAGTCTATGATTTATTAATTAACTCCATTTTGTCTCAGGGGATCTAAGGACAACTTCCCATATTACATACCGATATTGGAACCTATATTATATATACTTGGCTTACATGGGATGAGTAATGCAATTACTATAAATTATTGAAAGAATGCATCTCAATTAATTAATTAATCAATAAGGCTTCTCGCCGATGTAATTTCCAGGGGGATAATAGTTGCATGACACAAACCACGCTTCACCATTATCACATTTCAATCTTGCACATCCAACTTCATGAGTGTTTTTCCATATCACTTGACTATAATGCCCGCACGTATCTTGTTTGCAAGAGTTGGAGGTATAGTCATAATTTAGTTTCTCTCCTACCCACAAGTTAACGGCCTCCACGGCCGAAAAGTTGTCGTAGCCCATGGCAAGATTTTCACCATAGGGTGAATATGAATGCACCAAAGTACAATCAGCTAATCTGGTGGATGCATACTGATAGGCATAGGTATCAAGTTTCTTGTTCCATTTTAGTGGTACGAGTGGGACACCAACTTATGCACGAGCGTTGTTGTGGGCTAAAACGATATCCTTGGGCAAATTTTGGGCAAGTGAAGAATGAGCCATGGCTAAAACCATGAGTGTTGGAAAAAATGCTGCAATATTGATATGAACATGAAATTAATGATAGTAAGAGAGTTGTCACAAACACTGTGTCGTGGAAAGTCACTGCCTTGAAAGCGATTTCGGTCCGACTCCGATGCAAATCCTTCTAGCCAGTCGCTCCTCAAGGTTCCATAGCTACTTCCAAACACGTGCACTTGTGGCTGAAATTTTGGAGGTTGCCTAAACCAATTTCCCAAAATTGTCAAAGAATAAGAAGCCAAGATTACGGTAGAGAATTGATGAAGAGGGGAGAGTATTTATTTCCTATATTTTCTTCTTGCATCTTTAGTTCTCAAATGATACTCCTTAAATAGGTATATCATTTACGTTTCATTCATCAAAATAATGATTGAAGACAAACAGAGTTAATGTATATAAATTAACATTACTCTTAATTAATTACAAGTCATAAAGAGTAGTAACTTTCAAGACTTCTGATTGTCTTTCATTCACAAAGTTACATTTAATTGTCATTTGAATGATGTAAATTTATGAAGTAGTAACTCTCACATCCTATTAACTCTTATGACTTATGGATTTTCACATAAAGTTATTAGAGAGAGTTATGAGAGTTTTTAATCTTTGCATTAATTAAGAAGGAATTATCCTTTAATCCCCCACTAATGCAAAGATAGAGAATAGAATAATTTTGGGAAAAAAGAAGGAACATGTACTTAAGTGTCAATATCTTTCAATTTGAATTGAAACATAGTGATATGAGGCAACAACAAATATCCAAAAAGTGAAGTACTCTTGAACTAGATGGACATAAGTTGAGACCCCCACAACACATATCATATCCTTTATTTTAAGCAACCTCCGCGATACTACAAAGTGTGTTTATGGTCATGTACACAAACCTTGGGTCTTATGAGTGCTCTAGAAAGATAACCCAAGTCTTTCATGAAAAGGTGACCAACCTTTCACACTCACGTAGGTGATCCATCAATTCTATCTCATAAGCCACCTTAAGGCTATGGATCATTAAGAGCAAAAATAAGCTCAACCTTATAATACACTACCTCACGCCATAAGGATAGTATATGTAGTGTTTATTGAAGGCCTATATGGCTTCGTTTGACCATAAATGGGTATCCACCATATTACCTTAATCCATGGGCTTTAGCCCTATCCCCCTCGACGATTCAAGGACCATTTTCCTTGTCAAACCCTTGGTCATAGGATCCACCAAATTTCTTTTGGATCTTACATATTCTAAGAAAATAACACCATGGTTCAACAATTGTTTCACTGCATCATGTCTGATGCGAATATGTCTCTTTTTACCATTGTATACACTATTTTTAGCAATCCCAATTGCCGCCTGTGAGTCACAATGTAAAGAGACAGGTGACATTTATCTTCCCTATAAAGGCACATCTGTCAAAATATTTCTCAGCCACTCAGCTTCTTGCCTTGCCAACTCGAGAGCAATGAATTCAGATTTTATGGTAGAACGTGCTATACAAGTTTGCTTTGAACAACCTGCACCCAAAGTAAATACATAGCCACTGGTCGAGCTAACTTCATCATTGTCAGTCACCCAGTTTGCATCACAAAAACCTTCTAAAACAGCAGGAAATTTATTAAAATGCAAACACCAATCCATAGTACCTCTCAAGTACCTTAACAAGCGATGAAGAGCATGCCAATGTTCATTACTGGGACTATGAGTATATCTACTCAATCTACTAACAGAATAAGCTATATTAGGCCGTGTATAGTTCATGAGAAACATTACACTCCCAATTATTTTAGCATATTCAGTTTGAGAAACACTAGAATCTCTATTCTTTTTCAAGTGTATGCTAGAATTATAAGGAGTTCTTACTGAAACTATATCAAAACAATCAAACCTTTTCAACATCTTTTCAATATAATGAGACTGACACAAAGAGAAACCATTAACAGTTCTTTTGATTTTTATCCCTAAAATCACATCACCTTATCCAAGGTCTTTCATTTCAAATTTAGAAAATAAAAATTTCTTAGTCTCATTTACAACGTTCACATTATGACCAAAGATTAACATCTCATCCACATATAAACATATAATCACATAATCCGATCTTATTATTTTAGAATAAACACAGGTATCAGATGAATTGACAACAAAGTCATTATCCATTAATGTGAAATTAAATTTTTCATACCACTGCTTAGGTACCTGCTTAAGTCCATATAAAGACTTCTCAATTTTCATACTTTATCCTCTTGTCCTGGGATCACAAAACCCTCAGGTTGAGTCATATAGATCTCTTCCTCTAAATCACCATTTAAAAATGTAGTTTTGACATCCTTTTGGTGTACCACTAAACTGTGAATAGCAGCTAGAGCAATAAGAGTTCTAATGGTTGCTATTTTAGTCACAGGAGAATAAATATCAAAATAATCAATACCTTTCTTTTGGTTAAAACTCCTAATCACAAGTCTAGCCTTATATTTATCAATTGTACCATCAGGCCTCAATTTCTTCTTAAATATCCACTTGCTGCTTATAGGTTTACAATCTTTAGGAAAATCATACAAGTCCCACGTGTGATTAGAGACTATAGAGTTTAATTCACTTTTAATAGCCTCTTTCCAAAATATTGCATCTATTGAACTCATTGCTTTATCAGAAGTTTTAGGGTCTTCTTCTATTAAGTAGATAGGAACTAATTCCTCATTTAAAGTATCAATATCAAAACCCTCAGTTAGGAAGGTTGTGATAAAATCAGGACCAAAACTAGTCTCAATTCTATGTCTTTTACTCCTTCTAAATTCATTTTCATGCTCATTAGCAATATCATCAGAAACAGGCATAATATAAGAGTTAACAGACATAGATACAAAAGTATTATTTTACACATCACTAGGCACATCATTTTTCAAAGGAAAAACATGTTCAAAAGATTCTTCATCTCTAGATTCACAAATAGAATAATCATTTAATGACATAAATCTATATGCAACACTACTTTGAGCATAACCAATAAAGACGGTATCAAAGGTCTTAGAACCAACATTTACTTATTTAAAATTAGGTAGATCAACCTTAGATAAACACCCCCACACTTTCAGAAATTTTAAGTTAGGGACAAATCCTTTCCATAACTCATATGAAGTATTATCTAACTTTGTATGAGGGACTCTATTAAGAATATAGCATGCATACAAGACAGCGTCCCCCCACATATAATCAGGTTTAAATCTCTTGATTTTTCTGTCTAATTGATTTTATACTTCTGATTTGAATTTTAAAAATATGCTTTCAGCCTCATCTTTAGACTTAAGGAGGTATACCTTAGTGTACCTAGAAAATTCATCAACAAAAGTAATGTAATACTTCTTTCCACCTTTACTAATGGTGTTCTTAAAATCTGCGAAGTCTGAATGTACTAGTTCAAGCAATTCGGTCTTTCTACTAGTGACCTATTTAAAAGGTTTCTTAGCATGCTTTGCTTCTACACATACAGAAAATTTAGAAATATCATCAATATTTACTGTAGGAATTAATACCATTTTTCTAAGTCTTTTAATAGAAGCAATATTAACATGACCTAGTCTACCATGCCATTGGTGGATTCCTCAAAGTCATGAAATAACTTTTTGTTGGCGCATAAATGCCTTGAAACCCCTGTGTCCAACACCAGTCAGTCTTGTTAAACACCAGGTTCATCTCGACTACTACAACCGCAATTATTTCATCACCCTCAGCAAGATAAATTTGGACATCATTTTGTCCTCCACTGTTTTGAGTTTTGCAAACTATCCCATATTTTTTTTTGCAGATTTGTAAATAAAAAACAAATCAAATAAAGTATTAGTCATATGACACAATAAATACCCTCTAGAATTTATGTTACTCTTTTTAATCTTTTTTTTACCAAATTCATCAACAGTATTAGAACCAGTAATGATATTAGAACCATCAATATTAGAACCATCATTAAATTAAACATAATCAACTTCTAATTATTCTAAGAAAATAAAAAGGTTTTGTGACCAACTTTTAAAATTATTTTCGTCCAATGGCTCAATTTTTGACAAACCAGAAAAAATTTTATTCAAGGAAATAGACATTTATCAATATTGTATGTAAGAAAATCGCTTTCAAATTGTTGAAAAAAATGCAATAATATTGATATGAACATGAAATTAATGATAGTAAGAGAGTTGTCACAAACACTGTGTCGTGGCAAGCCACTGCCTTGAAAGCGATTTTGGCCCGACTCCGGTACAAATCCTTCTAGCCGGTTGCTCTCCAAGGTTCCACAGCTACTTTCAAACACGTGCACTCTTGGATGGAAGTTTGGAGGTTGCCTAAACCAATTGCCCAAAATTGTCAAAGAATAAGAAGCCAAGATTACGGTAGAGAATTGATGAAGGGGGGAGAGTATTTATTTCCTATATTTTCTTCTTGAATCTTTAGTTCTCAAATGATACTCCTTAAATAGGTATATCATTTACGTTTCATTCATCAAAAGAATGAATGAAGACAAATAGAGTTAATGTACATAAATTAATATTACTCTTAAATTAATGACAAGTCATAAAGGGTAGTAACTTTTAAGACTTCTGATTGTCTTTCATTCACAAAGTTACATTTAATCGTCATTTGAATGATGTACATTTATGAAGTAGTAACTCCCACATCCTATTAACTCTTATGACTTATGGATGTTCACATAAAGTTATTAGAGATAGTTATGAGAGTTTTTAATCTTTGCATTAATTAAGAAGGAATTATCCTTCAATGAGCACAAGAAAGGTTGAAGGTGCCTAACACCTCCTTTTGAGGTAATTTGAACCCTTACCCGAACTCTGGTGAACTAAGACTAAAATGAAAAAATAGGTTCGTAGTATCCTAGATCGGTGCCCTAACTCACCTTAATACGTTAAGTGGCGACTCTCACACCCCCTTCAAACGCCTCCCAAAAAGTGTTTGTCAAGTCGAATCCCGAATCCCACGAGAAAAATGGGGCGCGACAGAATGGCGACTCTGCTGGGGAGATTAGGTTCTAACCATTATGAATTTGTGCTTATGTGGGATGATCTTTATTTTTTTTTATGCTTGCTTTTGACATGGTTTATTTTATATATGTTTTTCTTTTATTGTTTATTCACATCATTATTTATTTGTCTCATCCTTCTCTATTTTTGTGTGTTATTCATGTTTTTTCATGACTACTTTTTCTTTTATTGATGACCAATTTATGCATGATAATCCCTTCTCCTTTCCTTTGTTATGTGTTATTTTCGTTCCTTCATGCCTACTTCTTCCTTTATTGATTATATGTTTTTATTTTTTGCTAAAGCATGTTATTATGTGTTACTATGTGCTACATGTTACTGCTTTCATAACTGGCATTCCGCTCATGATTCTCCTCCACTTGGAAACCTCTTTCATTTTTTGTTTTATGAACAGTTGCGTGGTTGCACGGACGTTCTTCCTTAAAACACCCTTCAAGAAATGCCTGGTGGATCGGTCGATCTGCGGTGCGTTGACAGCTACAAGCGTTTCCCACCCCCAAGTTGTCCACTTGGGGGGACCATGTCAAAACCTCTCTTATTCCTAGAGCCAAACCGTTTATCCCTTTATTAAGGAATAAACATCCCAAAAGCCTAGGATGTCATGCTAGAAAACTTGACCCTAAATTCTAAGGGATCCCATGATCTCGAAATGAACGCCTCACTATTATGTGCATTTTGAAAGACAATTATGCCAAAGTAATGCCATTTTCTCTTTGGGGGGTAAGGTAGACTAACACTTTATTTTGCAGATTCAATGGTCATACCGACCTCATACCCAAGATTTGGCATGGTTTGGTGCATGCTGCCGCACATGAATCTCTTGAAAAGCCACCACCGCTTTGACAAGGCCCTAGACGCTGACTAGAAGGAGCAGGAAGCGGACATATTCAGAATTTAGTTTAGCATTCAATTTAGGCATTCTTGTATTTATTTTATTTTTTCCACAATGATGAAACAGTCCAAATTAAATAAAGTTTATTTTTATTTTAGGTCTTATCTTTGAGCAAATGACATTATTTTATGGCATAATTATCTCTCAAACAACGGTAGGCCTACCTCTGGCTCAAAAGAGGCTCCCATCTTAGGACACGTCAAATAATGTGCTATGTGTTAATCTAGTTCATTCTTTTATCACTAACACACTAACTTCTTCACCTTTGTTATTTTGTTTGTTTTGTTTCCCCCTTCCCATAGGTTGATTTGTGCAGTCTGGCCTATCATACTAGATCAAAAGGGGCTCCTCCTTCTCTTCCTATTTTACCTATAAGTTCCAGAGGAAAAGAAGTAATGGTTGATCATTACGTCATTGGAGGAAAAGAAGGTACTAGTTCATAAGGGGATAGCATCATGGGTCAGAATGAAGTGATAATGAAAATGAAACAGAGAATCCTGGAACTGCAAGCAGAATTGGCGCAAGTGCGAAACTTGGATAAACTCTCCCTCAACCTGAATACTCCAGAACTGCAAGCCGATAGCTTTGCCATCCCAAAATCCCAAGCTCCCTCAGACCATCCAATACCCCATCTTCAGCCCCAAAATCCTACCAACATCCAAAATATCCAAAATGCCACAGCTTCACTATATATGACTACACAAGAGCCAAAATACTCCACCTATCCGCCTCCTCCAAATCCTCCACATCCAAACATATACCACCATCACGCATCCGGAAGCCACAATCTGAACCCCATATATGTTGAAACACTTCCACTTGACCATCCTCAACCCACCTTCGAGAACCCTAAAAATAACTAGACCATGCAACTTCTAGTCGAAAGGTTGAGATATTTGGAGGGAAACAAAGCCAGGAAGGGTCTCAATTACGAAAAATTGTGCATCTACCCCGATGTCGAACTGTCGGAGGGGTACAAACCTCCTAAGTTCGTATTATACAACGGGACTGGAGATCCTAAAGCACACCTGCATGTGTACTGTAACAATCTTTCGGGTATAGGGAAGAACGAGAAAATTCGGATGAAGCTATTCATGAGAAGCCTCACGGGGGAGGCTCTTACATGGTATCTTGAGCAGGATGTAAAGAAATGGGTAGACTAGATTGACTTGGCATCTAGTTTTGTTGATCGATTTGGGGATAATATCGACAATGCTCCAAGTAATACTTACATACAGGAAATGAGAAAAAAGCCTAATGAATCCTTCCACGAATACGCCATGAGATGAAGGGCCGAGGCTGCAAGCGCTGGGCCTCCAGTTGAAGAGCAACAGATGAAAGAATATTTTGTCAAGGCATAAGAGCCACAGTACCTTGATAAGCTGATAACAGTCACGAACAAGAGTATCTCTGAAATCATACGAATAGGAAAAATGTTCGAGGAGTGTCTCTAGAACAGTAGCGTTATCCGCCTAAACACTCAATCTACAGGAGTAGCAGAAAATAAGAAAAAAAAAAAGATAGAGTCAGTGATGGCGGCCCAGCCTTTGGAGAATGTCCCGAGTCATGAAACCCCCGCTCCATCTTCCATATCTTAACCACAAACACTATATATGACCTCCCCCTACCCACCACAACCTCCAATTCCATATCAAGCCCCACATTACCAAATACCTCCTCCTTACCAAATGCCTCCGCAATTTTCAAGTCCTTCCTACTCTACATATAACGCCCAACCCATCCAACGTCAAACTACCCAACCTACTCATATCCCTGTTCCAAGCCTGTTTCCCCCAAGCCCAAGGTAAACATTGAAAGAAGACGGTACACTCTTTTAGCTGAGCCAATGGCTCAACTTTATGAAAGGCTTAAGAAGGTAGGTCATAGCACGACCATTCCGGCCATGCAAGTTGACATGAAATCCACACAGTACCGACATGATCAAACTTGCGCCTACCACTCCGGGATGATAGGGCATCCCATTGAGGCATGTTTTTCTTTGAAAAACAAGATTCAAAAATTGATCGACACTAAGGTAATTCAGCTAAAGGATCCCAAACCAAATGTTGCCAACAATCCTCTTCCAGACCATCACGTGAATATGCTTGATGATGATGAACATGTGGACTTAGAGCAATGACAATTCTGACCAAGGAAAAGATTGTCATCATCAACGAGTAGAGAGGAGCCCCCTAGGGAGGACAATGGATCGAAGAATGCTTTGTCTAGACCTCGCCGGACACTTGGGTTGTCAAATTTTTTTATTGGCATGATTTTTAATTAATAAGCTCGATGTTTGAGCAAACTTACAACTCCTGTTGTTCTTTATTACCTAAAACTATGCTTTGAGACATTTTAGCATCATTAATAATGGCTTTCTTTTGAATTATTGATATTTTCTATTTTCTGTTACAATAAAATTACTTTTTTAAAATTGTTGAATCTGAGTGTGTGACACATAATGAGAT
This sequence comes from Capsicum pubescens, assembly GCA_030864215.1. Taxonomy (NCBI): domain Eukaryota; kingdom Viridiplantae; phylum Streptophyta; class Magnoliopsida; order Solanales; family Solanaceae; genus Capsicum; species Capsicum pubescens. The sequence continues at coordinate 266,736,419 of CM061545.1, read as the reverse complement.
CATACAAGTTTGGAAGAGGATAAGACCCCAAGGAATTTTTTAGTAAAGTTGGCGATTTGAAAGATCAATCTAGACATCTCACACCTGGGCAATTGGTTTGGAAATTAATTTTCTCACATCAAGACGAAGCAAAAGGCAAATTCTCGCCTAATTGGAAAGGCCCTTACGTTGTTCATCGAGTCCTGACAGGAGGAGCACTTATATTGGCAAACGTGGATGGCGTAGTTTGATCTAAGCCCATCAATTCAGACGTTGTCAAGAGATACTACGTTTAATTTTATCTTTATGCTCTCGAATTATATTTGAAACTACGATCGACCTGATTTTCATTTAAGAGAGATACGTAGGCGCTCCTGTGGAGTTCGGTCACTTCATAATAAAACATTATTCTTCCCTCTCTTGAAATATTATAACTGGGGTAGAATTTTTGAGAGGACATCAAAAATTCCACATGGGCAAAATATCGGCGTAAATCACGAACTGGGGCAGAATTTTTGAGACGACCTCAAAAAATTCTACAAGCAGACTTTGGAATTCTTACAATGAACTAGTTCTATATTGGGGCAGAAATTTTTGAGTAATCCTCAAAAATTTCCTAACAAGGATCTGCAAAATGTTGCACCATCTCAAAATATGTCACAATCAACGATTCAAAAATTTTATTCTAACAAATTTTTACTTACTACTTTCAGAAGGCAAATTTCCTTTTCAAACATGATTTTTCTTTTAAAAAACGCTTTCCATTTCACTATCCATCTACCTAAGTGAAGGCCCGGGCAAAGCTCATCAACAAGATGGCGACATCAAGAGGAGGACACTTCGATCAAGGCAGAAGCACAAATCAACCTCCCCTTTTACAAACTCACAAATTTTCTTTGAGTACAGGATTAACAGGTACAGATGACAGCAATCACTCTATCACAAAGAGCCCAACGGCCAACATCATGACGAGTAACTCAATAGTTGATCGAATAAAACAACAGATACGTTCTCTTTCTCACTCAACTCTTACATGCATCTGGGCTAATCATTTAACAAACACAGGTTACTCCGTATCGAGAAGCCAAACAGCTGATCCAACATCAAGAAGCCAAAAGCTGATCAAACACTGAGAGGTTCAACAGCCGATCCAACGTCCTATCGAGAAACCAAACAGCTGATCCAACATCAAGAAGCCAAATAGCTGATCCAACATCGAGAAGCCAAAAAGCTGATCCAACATCGAGAGGTTCAACAGCTAATCCAACATTATATCGAGAAGCCAAACAGCTGATCCAACATCGAGAGGTTCAACATCCAATCCAACATTATATCGAGAAGCCAAACAGCTGATCCAACATCGAGAGGTTCAACAGCCAATCCAACGTTATATCTAGAAGCCAAACAGCTGATCCAACATTGAGAGGTTCAAGAGCCGATCCAACGTCATATCGAGAAGCCAAACAACTGATTCAATATTAAGAGGTTCAACAGACAATCCAACGTCATATTGAGAGGCCAAACAGCTAATCCAACGCCACGATCCAATGTCATCCAATAGTACAACAAATATACTTTCTTTACTTCTTACATTCACTTTATGTTTTTAAATGCTTATCATTTACATGACTTAACCTTGGTTATCAAGAATACCATGAAGTATGCACGTAACGGAGAAAAAATAACAAACAGAGATAATTTTCGTTTTTGTTTTCGGAATATCACTTCTACCTATTCATTCATTACCTGAGCTTATCTTGAAACTCACTTATCTCAACATTTTCAAAAATCTCCATACGTCATTATTATAAATTTTATTCACTACCGTCTCACTGACCCACGATACCATTTATTGACGCCGCAACCTTTGTCATTAACATTCTTTAGGAATATTGTTCGTTCTTAAATCTAGAACTACACACGGCATGATTCTCGTAAAAATAGAGATATGTAGGTGACATAAAACCAAAGTATCGACCACACTATTTTTAAACACCCCCCGTTGCTTTCTTCCTTGCCAGCTGTCATCTCGGTCGGACAAAATTGGCTACTACGTCAACTTTTGTTGCTTGAAAATTCTTTTATCATTCTCAAATAACGAAGGGGCAGCTATTGACACCCAATTTTGACATCCCGATACTACATTTAGGCTGCTATTTTAACAAAATCGTTAATTTTTAAACATTAGTGTTTTTGCATATTTTTCTTGCATCAAACAGATTTCCAACATATCGCATTCATAATTTAGAAAAATGCATAAATCATTTTAGCATCTTTTAGCATAATTTTTATAATTATTTAAATTAAATACGATATTTTACATAATTTTATTAATTAAATAATTTTTTCAAGCACACTCACGATTTTTTCGCACACACATTGTCTAATTCACCATTATTTAATACTATTTATCTGAGTATTTTTGTTTATTTACAAACATTATTATTATATATATTATTATTTATTATTATAATTTATTTAATTATTATTATTATTCAATTAAATTATTATTATTTATTATTTATTATTAGTTATTATTTAATCATTATTATTATTATTCACTACTACTAGCATTTAAATAGAAGCCTAAATTAATACCACTTTGTCAATTTTGGTCCAAATCATTACAACTCTAACCGTAATTCACTTCACCCATTACAATTCTAGCTAGATTGCATACAGCTCATTTCAATTTTAGCCAGGAATATTTCAAAGTTAACCAAATCAAACTATTGACCCCATTTTAATCTCAGTCGTTGACCAAGTTTGATCCAACGGCTGAGATGCCTCAACACCTTCTTTCCTTATTTAATGCCACAAACCCTAATTCCCACAACAAGCCTCTCTCTGCCTCTCTTCCGCCTCCCTCTCTCAAATGTTCTTTCTCTCGCTCAAAGGGTGGCAGCCACGGCTGCCGAACACCATCCACATCGTATACCAACCACGACCAAGCATCGCCGACCCCCTTCGCCGCCAGTGCCTCCTCCAACGAACCAGCAACGACCAGCGACGACAACACCCTTCCCCGCATCCCGCCATCCATCTTCGCCATTGCCAGCAATGACCAGCCTCCCTCCATCGATCAGAGCCACCACTCCAGCGTCGTCCCCCAGATCTGCCGCCTCTACCAAGTCACAAGTCATCCCCCTCCGCCCTCTCTTTCCTCTCCTCGCCGACCAGCCATGCAACCGGCGAAAATAGTCGGCGAGACCCCGCCACCATCGCCTTATTCCGGGCAAAATCCACCGGAAAGTTCATGACTTTTTCATGATGTAGGTTTGATTTCTTGTTTTCAAGCTCTTAACCTTCTTCAACCCATCTTTTGTTCTTGTATCTGATTTCATTTTTAGTTCGTTTAAAACTGCCTTTGACTTGTGTTTGTCCAAATGTGCATGTGTTTTGTGATGGTTGTATTGTTGTGATATTTCGGGTAAGTTGCTCTGTTGAGGGAGGATTACTTTCTTGATTTTGGCAAAAAATTTAACCCCTTTATTATGGCATCAATCCGTTAATTATGACTCTTTTTGTTTAGGGGCTTACGGTTTAATTTTGGTGAAATAGTTTATTCACTAATTTTGGAAAAAGTTGATTGGTGATTGAGCGAATCTCTATCAAAATTATAGGATTACTATTCACGGTAAATTCGCCTCTAGTCGATTCTACAGAAGAAAATTAATTATTGTTGATTGATTTTGCTTAACAAATATTTTCTTTTATTTTTCGAACTGATTCGTGAATAATTGATTGATTGAATCCTGTTGATTGATATTTCTCTTTCTTTTATTAATTTAGACTGATGCTAAATTGCTTTGGGAAGAATATGTTTGATTTTTACTTAACAGATATTTTCCTTCTTAGTTGCTTTGACTGAATTTGATATTACATAAGATTTTTTATTTATGGCAAATCCCATTTGACAAATTTCAATAAAATATTTTCCTCTCCCTAATTGATCATGATTGATTGTAAAAAAATATTTTTTCCTTTTACCCTCCAATCGCCTTTTCTATATAAACTACTATTCTTTTCAATTAAGGGACACTTCACAACCTCTTAAGCGGTGAACTATTACTCTCTCTTAAACAAAAATCAGCTGTTTTAATACTATGTAATTAGATACTTGAGTTCTTTTGTTTTTTCTTCAAGGCTTACTGGATACATCTTGCTATTACTCCAAGTGCTTGACATTATTATTTCCATTGTTGCTTTTTAATTGCTGCTTACCGGTAAGTCCTCAATCGACGCAATTTTCATTCTCTGTGTGTTGATTGTATGACGTTGGGAAAACCTTTAGAAAGAATGTCTTTAGAAATGTTTCGATGTTTGTTTTCTTGTTTGCTTACCCTTGTATTTTGTTTTTGCAGGTTTAAATAGACACTTACAAGTTTTGAAGAGTCGTCGGGACATTTAATTAACTATGTGCTCCTGATAGCTATTTATTGTTTCTTCTTGATTTTCGTATTATGATTTATAATATTATTGTAAGGACACCATTTATTATTATTGTAATAATAAATTTGGGGGACTGCTTGGGGGGCGGGCATCTACGTACTCTATGAATGATATAGGTAGGCACAATTTAGGTTTATGTGCATTACATGCTACATGGGTCACCTAGGAACACAAATTTAGGATTATGCGATATTTAATTCATCTATTAATTAATTTGATTCCATTTGTCATAGTGAGTATTAGGCTAAAATAATATTAATGTGTCACTGTGTGTCTGGCATGTTAACCTAAATTGAGCATGACAAAGTAATTTCCAACATATTAACTTTTAAAAGGATCCATGTTTTCTTTAGCAATTATACAATTCTATACCTTGCTATGACTTCTTAGTCTGAAGAAATAATTTTTCACATGTATTCAGCGCATGATAATGTGTTCTTTTTGACATACTTAAAATATTTCTATCATATTACCTTGACTATACATTTAGCATGTTAATTAGACAACAAATTAATTTAAGCGCGACTGAATTTCAGCATGTTTAAACTGCTAGTTCCTTACATTTATAGCATGTTAAAATACTAGATTTTAGGCATTTTTGACATGTTTTCAGCATATCAACATTAAAATACGGCGCCTTAACGTTATCTTCAGCACGTTTAAATAATTTTTCAGCTTGTTTAAGTAACTTTTCAGCATGATTAATTAACTTTCCAGCATGTTTAAATCATGTTTCTGTATATCTACACAATTTTAGCATGTTATTATCATTATAACATTAAAATTCTGCGCATCTAATAAATTTCAGCATGTCATAACTACTTCCAGCATGTTAACTTAAAGTTTTTGTATGTTGGCATATCTCCATCATGTTTAAATATAATATCAGCATGTCAAAATGTTAGCTTTAGACATCTTAGTACGATTGACACACTTTCAGCATATCTCTATGAAATTCCTTCAATAGTACAACTGTTGGTTTATTAAAATATATATTTTGAGCACTTTTTGATATGTTTAAACATTAGAGTAGGTATATAATGGAATCCTTAACATGTTAATGCCTTTTAATATTCTTGTTGATTTCTTATAAACACATTTACCACACTTTTGACACCTCTCATAAACACACATAATGATGTTACATTCACGAATCACAGTCGTCCTTTATCACTACTTGTTGAATATTTAGACACCATGCCTATAGGTTAATGATAATATAATTTGTTTTTCTTTGCGTGTCATCACACTAATTAACATTAACTAATCAAGAGGCTAACATGGGATTATTACGTGCTACTTGTTGTCCAATATGTTCGCGCTTCGAGTCCTCGGCAACATAGCTTTCTTTTAGTCTAGAACACAAATCGAAAATAGCAAAGTCCAATGCCTCTTGGACGATAGTCGGGACGTTAAATATTACTAAAAACGTTAGTTTTGTCCTTGTCATAGAATGCCCTTAAACTTGACATCCAGCCTAGGTGGGGTGGGACGGGTAACCCTTTTCGGAAATGATGATCCCAATAAATATTAACGGCGAGGCTAATGACATTATTACTTGTCTAAGAGTTCGGCCTTTGGGTCGGAAGATGATTAACAAGTTGGGTTTCTGATCTGAATAAAATCAAAACATTTCTTTGTTTGACTTGGACGATTTCTTTTTTACTCTTTTTATTTACTTTAAATGTTTATTTGGGGTAGTTAGTTTATTACATGAGCAGTCCCCTTTATCATAAATTGTCTTGTCTTCTTTCTCCTCGCTTGTCTTATTTACATGTTTTATTTATCTTTATCACCAAGATAATCGACAATTAGAATTAACAAATAACATGTGTTTTGTTTATTAATTACTTTTCACACTTAGTTAAACATTAAATTAATAATAAAAGAAGAGACCTTTATTTGATCACATAGAATCCCCATGTAAAGTATGAATTTGGCCGGGAACCACCTTTGTGGACCTCGAAAGGTGCCTAACACCTTCCTTTTGAGGTAATTTGAATCCTTACCCGAAATCTGGTGAACTAAGACTAAAATGACAAAATAGGTTCGTAGTATCCTAGATCGATGCCCTAACGCACCTTAATACGTTAGGTGACGACTCTCACACCCCCTTCAAATGCATCCCAAAAAGTGTTTTTCAAGTTGAATCCCGAATCCCGCGAGGAAAACGGGGCGCGATAACGCTTTTAACCTTATCGGCGTATGAACCATTGCGACGAAGGACAATGGACACTGTCTCATTAGACGCGGTTTTCCAAACCCAACATTTAGGAGTCTCCTCCCATTCACCAGAAAATATACCACCAACAACCACGCAATCTATAATAGACATGCATGATATGCCTCGATAATAGTATTTAATAGACTTGAATAGTGATTTATGCACCTAGACATAATAGACTGAAGTTGTCTTCTTCTTAGCTGTTGGCCGTACAGTGCACGATCGACCCTTTTCCGACGACCACCGAAATAATTCGATAAATTTCAGCTTACAAATAACCTAAGGAGTGTTGGAATGTTGCTATTGAGCCAAGAATCGATTTCGAAATGTGGAATTGATTTTCAAGCTTTTTGTATGAAAATGGAAGAAAAATTAGAGCTAAAAATAAGCGAAAATGGCTTAAAACAATGGAGATAATGTCACTTTCTAATGAATGTCGAAAAATTCTCGAAAAATCGAGGAAATGGTGCCAAAATTGGGTGGTTGGTAGTGGATTGGTTAAGATGCTTGGGATTTTTTTGCTAAATTAATTATCCAATATTTATATTTTTGGAGATGGACTAAAGTGTGATTTAAAAAAAATTGAGGCTGAAATGGCAAAGGGGCTAAAGTGTATATTTTCTAAGTTGAGTGCTAGGATTACATTTTTTCTTGTGATCCCATTAAAGTGTCTATTTTTTCAATTAAAAAAACTTGGTGTCTAAATGTCAAAAAAAAATTTGGAAGTGGCCTTTTAGCCAACTCCCCCAGTCTGCTTCCTATTCTTCATTTTCTTATAAATCGTAAAGAGGGAAAGAGAAAGGGGAGATCACACCGCGAGGGAAGGGGAAGAGTGATCTATTGTGCTTTTCTTTTTTGTTTTCTTAGACAAAGAGAGGGAAAGAGAGAATAAGGGGGAGAGTGGGAGAGAAGAGCAAAGAAAGCAAGAGAGGGAGAAGGATCCGGGGGGGGGGGGGGGAGTGGCAAGCGAGAGAGATATATAGGAGAGAGAAGTTATAAAACCTAATTATAGTAATGTTTAGTAAATCTATAGCTATATATGTATCGTAAATATAGTAGCTATATTTGCTTATTTTAACGTAACTTTTCCCTTAAATCCACGAGATTTAACTCTTATATAAACGCAACATTGAATAAAGTTATCTAGTAGATCTTCATGATCTCTCAAAGATGCTGAAATTGCTAAGAAAATATTTATTGAAGAGAAAATGTAAGTACTCATACTCATATATACACAGAGAGAGAAAGATAAATAGATAGATACTTGATCCAAAATTGGTCTTTAATTTATTAATTAAATTTCATTGTCTCAGGGGAGCTAAGGACAACTTCCCATATTACATACCGAAATTGGAACCTATATTATATATACTTGGCTTACATGTGATGAGTAATGCAATTACTATAAAATTATTGAAACCATGCACCTCAATTAATTAATTAATCAATAAGGTTTCTCGCCGTCGTAATTTCCTGGGGGATAATAGTTGCATGACACAAACCATGCTTCACCATTATCACATTTCAGTCTTGCACATCCAACTTGAAGGGTGTTTTTCCAGACTACTTGAGTATAGTGCCCGCACATATCTTGTTTGCAGGAGTTGGAGTCATAGTCGTAGTTTGGTTTCTCTCCGACCCACATGTTAACGGCCTCCACTGCAGAAAAGTCGCCGTAGCCCATGGCAAGATTTTCACCATAGGGTGAATCTGAATGCACCAAAGTGCATTCAGCTAATCTGGTGGATGCATATTGATTGGCATAGGCAGCAACTGTGTCGTTCCATGTTAGTGGTGGGAGTGGGACACCAACTTGTGCACGGGCGATGTTGTGGGCTAAAACGATATCCTGAGGCAAATTTTGGGCAAGTGAAGAATGAGCCATGGCTAAAACCATGAACACAACAAAGGTTGACAGCTTTGAGATCTCCATTCCTTTTTTCTTTGCTTTTTGAGACAAATTGGAGGGAAATAGAGAAGGTGATTGTGTTTAATTTGTGATTTCGAGAAGTGAGATGACTTTGGTATTTATAGGTATTTATCTTGACAAAAAAAGTAAAAAGGAGGAGAAAATCTTGGTAGCAAAACAAGAAGTTTGTGGTTATCCCGTGAATGTGGGCATTTGGAAATAAATATTTTCAAAATTAGCATCACAGAAAAATGAGGGTGTAGGATTTAAAATTGTGTTTAATGTTCAGCAAGACTTGACAAATATAGATGTTCACGTCGTCACATGCCTAATATACCAAGCTAAATCTATCCTTAATAATTCTGATAATTGAACAATGGCAAATAATTTTATGTACAAGATTATTCGAAAACCAGCTAGTACATTTATATAGTATGCGTGCCCGTGAATTAGCAACTTAAATTAAACAGGGGTAATTCTTTATCCTGCTACAACTAGTTAAGCTAGCTAGTGCTCAACAATTTTTTATGCTTTTGGTGTACATATTAACTTTACTTACTTTTCTTTCACGCAGGAATTATCATTTTCTCTAGAAGGAGGAGAGAGAAAGAACAACTAATTTTATGAAACAATATCTTATTTAGTAGAATCATTTGCTGCTAGTCCGGATTACCATAAAGATTAAAAGAAAAGAGGATTTTAAACTTGGACAAAATTAAGGGAGTAACTATAGATTTCTAGACACAAGTAAAACAAAATTACTTTTCAATATATGAACCACAAATTGAGGATATACCCAAATCACGTTGTAGACTTTGGAAAGTCAATAAATGAACTGCATGTCACACAAAAGCAAAGATAAAATTAGTGCCTCAGTGGACATAAAAGTCATCAATTGTTTTCTTTCATCAAAAGGAAAACACAAAATTTCCATAATTTTCTTTAAGGGAAAGATTTTATGACTATAAGTAGAGCTCATTCTTAAAGGAATTTGAAAATTTGTGACACAAAAATGTTATGTTTCCGTATTTGTGAACTTCTTTATATTGGGTTTGTACTCTCTTGCTCATCTACTTTTGTAGACGTCGGTTGATTGATCGAACTACGTTAAACTATTGTGTCTTTTGATATATTCTTATCTGTCTTCTTATTTAGCATTTTCAAGGTTTACTTTTTAGGTGTTCCATGACAACCTGATTAATCCTAACATACTGCAGGCCAGCTTGATCAAGACGTATGCCGGGGGGGGGGGGGGGGGTGAAGAAAAAAGAGGTATAATTCTAGGCAAATTTTCGTCAGTTACTAGTTCAGTGTCAAGTACACGTTTACCTTCAGGTGGTGGAAGGGTTACTAGCTGTTTTCTGGGAATTTTAATATCCAGATGCTAACTAAATCTTATAGATGTGAAATAAGTACAACCAAGTTGTAACAAGATTGCTTTAAGGAAGAAAACTGCAACAAATTAAATTAACAGAGAAATTCTACATTTAGTATGTAAGTCAATTGATTTTGATCACTCAAATTCAGCCTATTAAAAATGAAACTGATTTAGGATGTACACCAAATTACTCCATGCAAAACCTTATCAAAATATTTTTTCAATTTTTTCGTTTTATATGCTATATATAACATTAACAAAGAGAGAAGTATTAATTAGGTACTTAAATAGATCATCAAAAAATTTAAAAATTAAAACATGGTAAGATCAAGTTGGATCTGTCGTATTGTGACCTACTATTTAGCTCATGTTGATCCAACCCATCTGATCAGTCCATAAAACATGATACAGTCTGCTTCTTTTTCTTCATTTTCTTAGTCGTAAAGAGGGAAAGAGAGAGGGGAGATCAGAGCGAGGGAGGGAAGGGGAAGAGTTCTGATATATTGTGCTTTTCTTTTTTGTTTTCTTAGTCATAGAGAAGCAAAGAGAGAAAGGGAGAGAGTGGGAGAGAAGAGTGGCGAGCGAGAGAGGGATATATATATATATAGGAGAGAGAAGTTATAAACCTAAATACCTAATTATAGGTATGTTTAGTAAATCTATAGCTATATATGTATCGTAAATATAAATATAGTAGCTATATTTGCTTGTTTATATGTAAATTTTCTTTTAAATCCACGAGGTTTAAATCTTATCCAAATGCAACATTGAATAAAGTTATCTAGTAGATCTTCATGATATTCCAAAGATGTTGAAACTGGTATTTCCTTCTACGGGTACGCAGAATCTGTATATACAGAACAACAACTTCAACTAGTTCAACTTTAAAACAAGAACTCAATGAAGTACCAAAAATACCCTCAACACAAGATCAAAGTGATCTTTCTTAGAAGTATATTTTTTTTTCAGAAATCAAGATGAAACAGAAATGGCCAAGTCGCCCGAGTTCACGGACTTTCCTTAAGGAAATAATTCCCCTTACTGTACCCGAGGTTGAGAAATTTTCCTCGCAGGATAAAATGGCCAAACAAACCAATTGTAGCGGTACCTCAAACAACTGGAATATCTCCGAACTCACTGAACGTTTTGAGTGATCACACAGAATATTTTTAAGGCAAGAAGAGTGTTTTTTATTTTGAAATTTTCGTTTCAAAACCTGTGGATGAAAGCAGGTTTATATAGCCACAAGATGGCTCTTCTGAAAAGTGGCAATGGTTCATTCAAAAGGTGTAACCTTTTCTAAAAATTCATGTCCATTCGTCCAAACAGTGTGTCTGTTCCAAACAGGCATGCCATTTCATGACTCAGTGTGTCATTTCGTTGAAGAATTGCATCCTTCTGAATCATAAGTTCGAAACAGTGCAACTTTTCTGAAGCATCAGTTCAGTTCGAACATTGCATCTGTTACTATTACTGTTACTGCATGTATATAAATGGAGTATTAAACACACAGAAAAAATTTCCTGCGTTTTTGTCATTGATCAGATTTCGTCAAATAAAGTTTGTCCAAAAAGATAGATCTCATAGATCCAAATCCGAAGCCGAAGCCGAGCGACGACGACGACGGCACGAGGCATCTCTTATTTCTTGCCTCACTTATCATGCGGAGTAAGTGTTCTAGATTATAAACACTTCCAAGTTCTCTTCTTCCACCAATGTGGGAGAAAGAGTAAACTTTTTAATTTGGGAGTACATTTTCCATTTTAGTGTCTCCTTCCCTCTACCATTTTACTCTCTATTTTTCCATTCATACTTCTTTCATATAGTATGAACCCAACAATCCCCCACATGAATGGGGAATGACTATTTTTCATAAAAGTTTTACGGACAAGTATGTGATCATCAAGCAAAGACTGATTGCATCTGGATAAGTGGGTTTCCCTTTGAACTTTCCGTAGTGAACATGCATCGGATGTACTCGGTCAATCGGTAGATATGATATCTTTGAACCGTCGAGCTTTAATGTATACTTAGATAATACATGTCACACAACCAGCCTTTTAACGTTTATGGTTCTCATGGTTTTGTTCTTTTCAGCCATGAACACGTCCCGGTTTCATGAGATCTTAGAGAATAGGCCTTTACTAACATTCTCCTTGAAGCGGCTTCCACTTCGCCCTCACATAGGTGATTTCTAAACGTTCAATCCTATAGATTAAACTATTTGGTAAAATCTGCCTAATTTAGATAATCATTAAAAGACTTTTCACCTTAAGTCTTATCCTTGTTTACTATACATTGTCTACATCATGAGAATGGGTTGGGTAATTGACAATGTTGAACCTGTCAGACACAACTTTGTTTGATCTCCTTGAACCTAGCTCTTGGGATCTCCAGTCTGCTAGGTAGAGTTTCCGCCATGCTGACTTGTCCTAGGCCTTAAACCCATTCCCTTGGATGTCCTTTCCACTCCTTCTCTAGATAGGCCTTTTGTAAGTGGATCCGACACATTATCCTTTGACTTTACATAGTCAACAGTGATAATTCCACTAGAGAGAAGTTTCCTGACGGTATTATGTCTCCGTCGTATGTGACGAGATTTACCGTTGTACATCATGCTCCTTGCCCTACCTTTTGCCGCTTGGCTATCACAATGTATACATACTGGTGCCACTGGCTTGGGCCAATAAGAAATATCTTCTAAGAAATTCCGGAGCCATTCTACTTATTCACTGGCTTTATCCAAAGCGATAAATTCAGATTCCATTGTAGAGCGAGCAATACAAGTCTATTTGGATGATTTCTAAGAGACTGCTCATCCACCGATAGTAAAGATATATCCACTTGTGGATTTTACTTCGTTCTATCCGGTGATCCAATTTACATCACTATATCCTTCAAGTACCGCAGGATATTTATTATAATGCAAAGCATACTCTTGAGTGTATTTAAGATACCCCAAAACTCTTTTCATTGTCATCCAATGAGTTTTGTTGGGATTACTCGTGTACCGACTCAATTTACTAATAGCACATGCTATGTATGGTTGTGTACAGTTCATTATATACATTAAATAGACCAATACTCTTACGTACTCTAATTGTAAGTCACTTTCACCTTCATTCTTTCGAAGTGCAAAGTTCACATCCAATGGAGTCTTGGCAATACCGAATTCCATATACTTGAACTTGTCAAGTACTTTTTCGATATAATGAGATTGTGATAATGCTAACCCTTATGGAGTTCGATGGATTATTATACCTAAGATCACATCTGCAACTCCAAGGTCTTTCATATCAAACTTGCTCTCGAGCATTCATTTGGTTGCATTTATGTCAGAAATGTCTCTGCTGATGATCAACATATCATCCACATATAAACAAATAATGACTTGGTGATTCAGAGTGTCTTTAATGTAAACACATTTATAACATTCATTTATCTTGAACCTGTTTGCCAACATGGTTTGGTCAAACTTCGCATGCCATTGTTTAGGTACTTGCTTTAGTCCATACAATGACTTAATAAGTCTACACACCTTATTCTCCTTTCCTGAAACCACAAAACCCTCAGGTTGTTCCATATAAATTTCTTCCTCCAATTCTCCATATAGGATAGAAATTTTCACATCCATTTGATGGATTTCAAGACCATATACCGCAGCCAAGGCAATTAACATTCGAATCGATGTTATCCTTGTTACTGGCGAGTATGTATCGAAGTAATCAAGACCTTCTTTTTGTTTGAAGCCTTTTACTACAAGTCTTGCCTTGTATTTGTCAATAGTACCATCCACTCTCATCTTTCGTTTGAAGATCCATTTAGAACCTAAAGGTTTATTTCCGGGAGAAAGATCAATCAATTTCCATGTATGGTTGCTTAAGATTTAATCAATCTCACTATTGACTGCCTCTTTCCAAAGGGATGAGTCTGACGATGACATTGCTTTTTTAAATGTTTGAGGCTCATTTTCTAAGAGAAATGTTACAAAATCTAATCCAAACGAAGTAGACGTTCTTTGACATATACTACGTCTTGGATTCTCTTCATTATGTACATTCTCACTTGGTTCATATCGAGGTCGTTTAGATCTTTCACTAAACTGTTCATGTCTAATTTTATATGGGTAAATGTTTTCAAAGAATTCAGCATTATTTGATTCAATTACTGTATTTTCATTTATATCCAGATGTTCAGATTTATGAACCAAAAAACGACATGCTTTACTGCTTTTAGCATATCCTATGAACACGCAGTCCACAGTCTTAGGTCCTATCTTAACCCTTTTAGGTATAGGAACTTGGACCTTTGCTAGACACCCCCACACTTTGAAATATTTTAATTTGGGTTTCCTTCTTTTTCATTTTTCATAAGGAATTGATTGTGTCTTACTATGGGGAACTCTATTGAGTATACGGTTGGCCGTAAGGATTGCCCCCATAAGTTTTGCATTGAACCAGAACTTATAAGTAAGGCATTCATCATTTCCTTCAAAGATTCAATTTTTTTTTCACAATTCCGTTAGATTGAGGTGAATATGGGGTCGTAGTTTGATGGATGATTCCATTCTCTACACATATTTCGATGAAGGAAGATTCATATTCTCCGCCCCTATCACTTTTTATCATTTTTATCTTTTTATCTAACTGATTTTCAACTTTAGTTTTATATTATCTAAACGCATCTATTGCTTCATCCTTACTATTTAGCAGATAAACATAACAATATCTCGTGCAATCGTCAATAAAAGTTATGAAATACTTTTACCCACCACGTGATGGTGTTGACTTCATATCACAAATGTCAGTGTGTATTAAATCTAAGGGATTGGAATTCCTTTCAACAGACTTATAAGGATGCCTTGTATACTTCGATTCTACACACGTTTGGCAAAACTTCTAAGTTAATTAGTTTTCGTAACGTTTTGTAATTAACAAGCCTAAACGTTCAAGCCATAAATCATATGATTCAAGAAAATAAGAAGAATTTGAACTTTAATTTCTTTCAACAGTCATTACATTCATCTTATAAAGGCCCTCGGTGAAATAGCCTTTTCCTACATACATTTCTCCTTTGCTAATTACAATTTTTTCCAGAAACGGTTACACATTTGAATCCGTTCTTATCTAGAAGTGAAATAGAAATTAAGTTCCTACGTAATTCTAGAACATACAAGACATTGTTAAGTGTCAAGACCTTGCCCGAAGTCATTTTGAAGTACACTTTCCCTGTTCCTTCCACCTTAGCAGTAGCAGAGTTAGCCATGTAGATCATTTCTTCTACTTGAGCCGGAGCGAATGACAAAAACAACTCTTTGTTGGCATATACATGGCGGGTGGCACCAGAATCCATCCACCATTCGTGAGGGTTCCCCACCAAGTTGCATTCTGAGAACATAGCACACAAATTATCGCATTCTTTATTGGATTCAATCATATTTGCTTGATTCTTTTTCTTGCCTTTCTTCGGGGCACGACAATCTGTGGACTTGTGTCCAATCTTGCTACACTTGAAGCATTTTCCCTTGAATTTCTTTTTGGGTTGATTGTTTCCTTGTTTAGCTTTTCTTCTTTTCTTAGAATTGTTTTGGTCATCTTTTACAATATGTACTCCATTAATTGTAGAATTCCCTTTTGACCTTCTCTCAGCATCTTTATTGTCCTCTTCAATACGTAGTCTGACAATAAGATCTTCGACAGTCATCTCCTTGCGTTTATGCTTCAAGTAGTTTTGGAAGTCTTTCCACAAAGGTGGTAGCTTCTCAACTATCGTTGTTACTTGAAATGCATCATTCACAATCAAACCTACAAAACAGTTTATGTGAGTATTAAGAACTTTTAAAATTTGTTCAACTAAGGTATTTTTCAAAGATATACCTTCTGCTAGGAGATCATGTATGATGACTTGCAACTCCTGCACTTGAGAGACAACCAATTTGCTATCTATCATTTTAAAGTCCAGGAACCGTGCAACGAGGAATTTCTTAATTCTCGCATCCTCTATTTTATATTTTCATTCAAGTTCCCCCCATAATTCCTTCGATGTCTTAATTCCACTGTAAACATTGTAGAGGTCGTCTTGGAAACCACTCAGAATATAATTTCTGCAAAGAAAGTCTGAATGTTTCCAAGCTTCTACAATTACGAAACGCTCTTTGCCCGAGGTTCCCTCGGGCACCTCAGGAGCATCTTCGCTAGTGAACCGTTTCAGACACAAAGTGGTGAGGTAAAAGAACATCTTTTGTTGCCATCGTTTAAAGTCAATGCCCGTAAATTTTTTGGGTTTCTCCGCCGGTGCCATTGTAGGTGAAGCATTTGTGCCACTTGATGTGGCAATATCAGTTGCCCCCACAGACATTGCCGCATCTTGCATTTGAATATCGCTTGTCATTTTTTCTGTCACCACAAGATAAAAAATACTTGGTATTTTCAGAATACTACTTATAAAGTTAAGCAACTTTAAACTTTTCTTCTTGTTTCTAGTTGACAATGAAGTTTTTATGACTTCTAATTGTCAATCGAATGATCTTTAACTTGTGATGAAGTTTTTATGACTTCAAATCACTAGTTAAGTTCAGGCGGAGTAAAAAGTTAAAACTTTAATCTCCAAAAACAAGCTATACAGATTCTGAAATTTATTTCCTTAAGATTGTTATTTCCTTCTATGGGTACGCAGAATCTGTATATACAGAACAATAACTTCAACTAGTTCAAGTTTAAAACAAGAACTCAATGAAGTACAAAAAATACCCTCAACACAAGATCAAAGTGATCTTTCTTAGAAGTGTATTTTATTTTCAGAAATCAAGATGAAACAGAAATGGCCAAGTCGCCCGAATTCACGAACTTTCCTTAAGAAAATAATTCCCCTCACTGTAACCGAGGTTGAAGAATTTTCCTCCCAGGATAAAATGGTCAAACAAACCAATTGTAGCGGTACCTCAAACAACTAGAATATCTCCGAACTCACTGAACGTTTTGAGTGATCACACAGAATATTTTTAAGGTGAGAAGAGTGTTTTCTATTCTGAAATTTTCGCTCCAAAACCTGTGGATGAAAGCAGGTTTATACAGCCACAAGATACCTCTTCTGAAAAGTGGAAAATGGTTCATTTAAAAGGTGTAACCTTTTCTAAAAATTCATGTCCATTCGTCTAAACAGTTTGCCTGTTCTGAATAGACATGCCATTTCGTGAATCAGTGTGTCATTTCGTTGAAGAATTGTATCCTTCTGAAACTTCAATTCAAAATAGTGCAACTTTTCTGAAGCATCAGTTAAGTTTGAACATTGCATCTATTACTGTTACTGCATGCATATAAATGTAGTATTAAACACAGAGAAAAAATTTCCTGCGTTTTTGCCATTGATCAGATTTCGTCAAATAAAGTTTGTCCAAAAAGATAGATCTCATCGATCGATCATTTGACGAAGCCGAAGCCGAGAGAGCAACGACAACGGCGTGAGGCATCTCTTATTTCTTGCCTCACTTATCATGTGGAGTAAGTGTTCTAGATTATAAACACTTCCAAGTTCTCTTCTTTCACCAATGTGGGAGAAAGAGTAAACTTTCTAATTTGGGAGTACACTTTCCATTTTAGTGTCTCCTTCCCTCCACCATTTTACTCTCGATTTTTCCATTCACACTTCTTTCATATAGTATGAACCCAACAGAAACTGCTAAGAAAATATTTATTGAGGAGAAAATGTAAATCATAAAGAATATACTCAAATATATATATATGTATATACTTGATCCAAAATTAGTCTTTGATTTATTAATTAAACTCCATTTTGTCTCAGTGGAGCTACGGACAACTTCCCATATTACATACCGATATTGGAACCTATATTATATATACTTGGCTTACATGGGATGAGTAATGCAATTACTATAAATTATTGAAACAATGCATCTCAATTAATTAAATAATCAATAAGGCTTCTCGCCGATGTAATTTCCAGGGGGATAATAGTTGCATGACACAAACCACGTTTCACCATTATCACATTTCAATCTTGCACATCCAACTTCATGAGTGTTTTTCCATATCACTTGAGTATAATGCCCGCACATATCTTGTTTGCAAGAGTTGGAGGCATAGTCATAATTCGGTTTCTCTCCTACCCAAAAGTTAACGGCCTCTACGGCCGAAAAGTCACCGTAGCCCATGGCAAGATTTTCACCATAGGATGAATATGAATGCACCAAAGTACAATCAGCTAATCTGGTGGATGCATACTGATAGGCATAGGAAGCAAGTGTCTTGTTCCATTTTAGTGGTACGAGTGGGACACCAACTTGTGCACGGGCGTTGTTGTGGGCTAAAACGATATCTTTGGACAAATTTTGGGCAAGTGAAGAATGAGCCATGGCTAAAACCATGAGCACAACAAAGGTTAAAAGCTTTGAGATCTCCATTTCCTTTTGATTTGCTTTTTGAGACAAATTTGATGGAAATAGAGAGGATGATTGTATTTGTGATTTGGAGAAGTATGATGGCTTTGGTATATATAGGTACTTCTTGAGTACAAAAAAAGTAAAAAAGAGGAGAAAATCTTGGAAACAAAACAAGAAGCTGTTTATGGTTAGCCCGTGAATGTGGGCATTTGGACAAAAGTCATGTCAAAATTAGCACCATCGGTAAATGAGAGTATAGGATTAAAAATTGTGTTTAAAGATCAAAATGACTTGACAAAGATATAGATTCACATGCATAATATACCAAGATAACCCCTTCTAGATTTCAGGAACCATGTTAGACAATGATCAGATTTGATTTTGGCAAGTATAATAAGTAATAATAATTTATAACTTAAAATATTATTAAAAAAAATGAAAAGTTACTATAAAAGGATAATCCTTTTAATTCTCGAAATCTGAATGGCGCACATAAATTGAGATGAACGAGTACTTCTTCTTTTTTTCCCAATTATTCCTATTGTTCTTAGATAAATGGTGTTTTAGTTTTTTTATTTGTTTCAAAATAATGGTGTATTAGAATTTCAAGAAGGAATTATCTTATTCTTCTAAAATTATCCTTGTTTTAATATATGAAGTTCTACTCTATTAAAGAATCACTTTTTTTTATTATTTAAGACATTTAATTAGGATTAAGTTACTAAAAATACTTCTTCTTCTTCTTTTTTTAAAAAAAAGAAGTTATTTTTTAAAAAGTGTACACAAACTGAAAATATCACTTATTTTGAAAATAGAGAAATGTAATATATACACATGTTAAAAAATTTTGGGGGCCTAAAGCGATGGCTTTAGAAGCTTTATACTTCAGTCGGCCTGTTATTGACTTTAAAAATGGTAGAATCGAATTTGTATATGAGGTCAAGAGTGTGTGTGTTAAATCTAACCTCGTTTACGTCCGTCTATCAGCAAATGAATTATTTATATAAATGAAAGATAACACATAAAATATAACGAAAGCAAAGTAAAACAGATATAATCAATTTATACATCAGCGGCAGAGTATCCGATCAGCATCCAACAATGAGGATGCCTTCCACAAGAACTAGAATGCACAAATAAGAGTATAGAAAAGACACAGCTCAACGAGCATGCACGAAAGTATATTGTATTACCTAGGATCTTATTCCAGATGCTTTACAAATTGAGAGAGTTCCTTGTTTATAGTGTACAATGATTGAATAGTAACCCTCGACTCGCGAAATAGTTTCCATAGAGGTTCCTATAATCTATAATCAATGACATGTTGTCAGGTGTCCTATCTATTACAAGCATTGATCACTCTCTCCTATCAGGGTCAGAAAGGTACACTGTCCGTCTGTATATCTGACTATAGGGGTCCAACCCATGTTATTTTTCTTTTTCAACAATTTCTGCATATTTTTTTTCTGTCAAAAGTTGTTGGCAGACTTTCAAATACGGAATCAATTGTATTCAAAGTTGGCTCCTTTTGTTTGTCAAAATTGGCAATTGCAAGATGTCATCCATGACATCTTGAATCAACATTTTGCTGATATAAAAGGAGCTCACTAGCTCCATGGAAATATGCACCAACACCAAGCAGAGAGAAAAAGAAATAGAGAGCGGTGAGGTATTTCAGACTGTGATAAAAAATAGTCTATGAAAGATAAAATAGAGTGAGCAATATTTTTAGTAAGGTGTGGTAGTCACTTTGACTACGGTATAAAATTTCTTACTAGGTGTTTTAGTAAGGTGGGAGTCAAAAGAGGGTTATTTCTTTTGAGTGTTTAGTAGTTACTTTGAGTCTTGTACTGTGACTACGGTGTAAAATTCCTTACTATAGTAATATCAGTTGCTCCTCTTGGTCCGAGGTTTTTCCCTTATTTAGAAGGGTTTCCACGTAAAAATCTTGGTGTTATTATTGCTCTCATTATTCTTGTTGATTAACCATATTATTGCTGTCACATTTATTGCTCTTTATTACCGTAATATTATTATCATGGCGGAATTTATTTCCAACAACTGGTATCAAAGAGCAGGCTCTGCTCATTCACGAAAATGATATTTGCAGTTATTGGTACTATACTTGGTAAAAATAAAATGTCCAGAGTAAAGTACGAGGTAGCAAAATTCAATGGTGATAGCGATTTTGGGCGGTGCCCAACTCTATTAGTATGGGGCCTTTTAGGAAGTGTCCAAAAATAAATTTGTGAGGGCTTGGCCCAAAGCAGACAATATCATACTAGTGCAGGAGTTTGGGTGAAGTTACACGCGGTCCCAACAAGTGGTATCAGAAAGTCAGTTGTTCCGTTGTAGTGGGAAAATTTATTCGATTTTCCCAACAAGTGGTATCAGAGCCCAGGTTCAGGTGTGTTGGAGTAGTGGACTGTGTTTTGTGAGAAGTTTTCGGTGTGACAACAAGATGGTTAGTCGTTATAACGACGGTATAAGATCTATTTGGCAGATCATGTGAATTGACCTAGTAATTAAGATCTACAGGTGAAGCCTTGTGCCGAAAGTCTTCCTGGCGAGTGGTGGTCAAGCGGCGTGTCCCACTGGTTGATGATGGTGGTACAATATTCTTCGCCGTGATAACAGCAGTACAAGATCTGTTTGGTAGATCATGCGGTACAAGACGTTTGGCAGATCTGTTTGGTAGATTGGCGATACAAGATATTTGGCAGATCTGTTTGGCAGATCGGCGGTACAAGCTGTTTGGCAGATTTATTTGCCAAATCGAGGGTACAAGATGTTTGGCAGATCAACGGTACAAGAGCTGTTTGGCAGATCATGTGAAGTGACCTAATAGTTAGAGATCTACAGTTAATACCTTGTGTAGAAAGTTTTTCTGACAAGAATTGATCAAGGGGCATGTCTATAACGCCCCAAATCTGGTACCCAGAACGCTACACGGTGCTCATGACCTCGAAAGATCACAAGCTAGCCCATAACTGATATTTGTACTTGTATATTGTATGACATCATGTAAAATTCGAGAAATAATAGACTGAAACATGCCATAAGGTTCAAAACAGATAAAACATACTATCTGAGAGTACGGTATATCAATACCAAAACATGAACTGACATAAACTGTCTGAACATACTGTAGTCTGAAAGCCTCTAAAACTGAACTGTCTGAATAAGGAGTTGATGGGCCATGTCCCCAACTAACTCCAACTACTGAAATAACCTAAGTAATTAAATAATAAAGAAATGATCATGTCCTCAAAGGATAAGGACTCACTGCTAACTCTAACTACTAAGACTAGAATGTTACTAAT
The DNA here is from genome assembly GCA_030864215.1 of Capsicum pubescens. Lineage (NCBI taxonomy): Eukaryota > Viridiplantae > Streptophyta > Magnoliopsida > Solanales > Solanaceae > Capsicum > Capsicum pubescens. The sequence goes on along the minus strand of CM061545.1, from coordinate 266,714,756 downwards.
GCTCTGGAGCTCGTGCTTCTGAACCTATGGTATAAAACACCATAGCGCAAATGCGTCAGTACGATTGAATGTTTAGATATACAAGTGAGGTAGGCTGAATGCAAGGGTTTATATGCATAAACCATACTAACCGACTGTATAACATGAACGTGAGAATACATGCATGAATAGGTAACTGTAACTGAATTCGTGACAATACTGACTACTCAATATGAATACTGATGACATGAGTTACGGATAACTGATATAGCTGATATAACTGATACTGAGCGACTGTGTCTGAAAGTCTAGGTTCTGATTGAACTAGCTGAGTTCTGTACTATTCTGAGTTGATTGTATCTGACAGTCCTAAATTTTGTAGAACTATCTGAGTTCTATTTCTGAGACTGAGACTAAGACTGTAACTGTGGGAAGTAGTCATCTAACTGACATGCCTCAAATAAAGAAATATAGCTCAGATGGGGTCCAATCTGTAACACTAATTGGAAGGGTATCAATACCGCGCCACTGGTAAAGATAAGCTATGACTGACCCTCATCTGGCAGTGTCCCCAAAAGAGAATGGTGGGAACCTCATCTGATAGTGTTTATCCACCTCATCAACCCTCACCTGTCAGTGTTGATGTCTCAACCTATGTTGGCTACATAGTTCTGGAACGCAAGAATTTCTTGTAAGGATCACACCCTCATATGTCAGTGTGGGTCCTCATCCTTGGGTTCACTCAGTGCTAAATCCTACTCCCATCTGAATAGACACTGAACATGATTAACTGAACTGATCTGGACTGAGTTCACTGAGTTCCGTTGACTGACAGAATACTACTGAGATTACTGAATTACTGAGCTTTCTGAGATTACTGAGATTACTAAGCTTACTGAGTTTTCCTGAGTCACATGACTGACTGAGTTCTATGGATCACTTGATTGAGAGTATCTTGAAAACTTGACACTGGCTCTAGGCACACATCTAAATTATCGGGTACAAGTACCCCCAGGACTCAATAGCATGAAACTGACAAAACATAACACTTCAACAATTCATAGTACAATCATTGGGGGTATTCATGAAGTATTTCCATGCCATAAGCTTACACATGAATGGAAGTACATATAAACATGGCATAATTTCATAAGCCTAATATCATGAGCATTACATCAATCTATCACAAAGCATAACAATAACATGGGAGTTATTTGAACGTGCGGGTGAAACATGGGTTCATCATTTTGGATCACAATTGAGTCATAAGGAATATCTCCTATTCTCTTAGGCATTTTATCAAACACCTTGCATGCATAACTATAAGCTTAGGCATGAACATTAAATTAATTCATCATGGTTGCATAAATCAACACAATTTAGTAGATTTCAATCCACATGCTAGCACAAAATCATGAAAACACATTAAATATTCCAACTTGAGAATCATACACAACATCAACATGATCATAATCAATCCACAACCTAAATATCACAATTTATAATTTAAAATTGGATTCTTGGGCTTCATGGACGAAAGGAATCCATGAATGAACACTTGTCATACCTTAGTTCTTGATTCTACGATGATTGATGCTGGAACTTCCTTGAATTTGAATCCCCAATTGAAAACCCTAACTTATTCTTAAGAGAGAGTGGATCTTTGAGAGAAACCCTAATTTTGGTATTGTAGATGAATAATGAAGTTATGAGCCCTGGTCTGGTATAATTAGGGGTTAACGGGTGAAAAAAAAAACAAATGCCCTTTTAAAAATGACTTAAAATCACTGATTGGAAATGGCGATGGTTTGGGCGATGGTACGTCGCTGGATCGACAGTCTATCGGTCCTGACCATCGCACTTGGCCAGAACCTGAACTTTCTGTCTCACCTGCGACGGTTTGGGTGACGGTCCATCGCTAGCTCAACGGTCCGTCGGTCCTGACCGTCGCACTGGACCAAAAGTCAGGTTCACTGCCTTAGTCGCGACGGCTTGGGCGACAGTCCATCTCTAGCTCGATGGTTCGTCGGCCTAACCGTCGCTTCTAGGTAGTTTTGACAGTTCTCTGTAAAACGTCCATAACTTTTTACTCCGATATCGGATTTGGACGAAATTGGTATCGTTGGAAAGATAATACAATTTTCCACATGATAAAAAGTCAAAATTAGGGAAATTCTATCTTATTTAAACATTAATCATTTAGGAAGTCATCATTAACTCTTCTAGAGACTAGATTTGACTTAAAGAAAGTTTGGGATATTACAATATCTCCCCCTTGAAAACATTCGTCCTCGAATGAGACTGACTGAGAGGGTAAAAACAGTAGACTGAATCACATCCTAAACATGAATGGCTGAAATGTGACTCCATGACTAACATGGCTGATAAACTAAATATATATCATACTGAACATGCATATCTGATTCATGAGTAACTGATTTATAAATGCATGACTGAGTATGCAATGGTAATTAATACCAAGTTTATAATGGAATTCCAAACATGAAATGGATTCCAAGTTGTAACTAAAAATCTGAACATGAGACTGAAAAGCTTAAGGAGAACTGTTACCTTGAGCTAGATCTGAGTTAGCGGAGAAGAGGTGAGGATACTTGGTACGCATGTCTGCTTCTGCTTCCCAAGTAGCTCCCTCAATGGGCTGATTCCGCCAAAGAACTTTGATTAGAAGGACTTCTTTGTTCCTCAGTCTACGAACCTGATAGTCTAGGATTTCGACTAGAATCTCTTCATAAAAGAGGTTGTTGTGAACATCTATGCCCTCTATAGAGACTACAACTGATGGTCCACCTATTCACTTCTTGAGCAAAGAGACATAGAAGACTGGATGAACTAAGGTCAGATCTAAAGGTAACTCGAGCTCATAAGCTACCTTGTCGAAACGACTGAGAATTTTGAAGGGACCGACATATCGGGGATTGAGCTTTCCCTTCTTTACAAACCACTTTACTTCCTTCATGGGAGAGATTTTTAAGTACATATAATCACCAATCTTGAACTCGAGATCCTTTCTGAGTACATCCGCATAAGACTTCTGTCGGCTCTGAGCAGCCCGAAGTCTTTCTCTGATCAACTGGACTTTTTCTAAGGCATCGAATACTAAGTTAGGCCCTATAAATGAGGCCTCACTAACTTCGAACCAACCGATTGGAGGCCCAAAGGCAAGTGGCCATCCCAACTACCCTTGAAATTAATTGTACACGCCTTTAGCATATCTTCTAGTGTCTGAATGGTCCTTTCTGCTTGACCATCTGTCTGGGGATGGAAGGTTGTACTGAGATAAACTTGGGTACCAAGACCCTTTTGGAATGCTTTTCAGAAATGAGAGGTGAACTGGGTACCTCTGTCTAAGATAATAGATAACGGAACACCGTGCAATCTGACCAACTCCCTAATATAGAGTCTGGCATAATTCTCAACTGAATAAGAGGTATGGACTAGAAGAAAATGAGTCGATTTGGTCATCCTATCTACAATGACCCAAACTGAATTATGTTGGCGATGAGTACAAGGCAAACCCATCACAAAGTCCATGTTCACTTCTTCCCACTTCCAAGTAGGAATACTGAACTCCTGCATGGACCCACTAGGATTCTGATGCTCAATCTTAACTTGTTGACATGTAGAGCACTTAGCCAAAAATGCTGAAATATCTCTCTTTATCCCACTCCACCAATAGACCTCCCGTACATCACAGTACATCTTTGTGGACCTTGGATGAATAGAGTAATTTGCACCATGTGCTTCTGCAAGAATTCATTGCCTCAAGTCATCTACACCTGGAACACACAGACGACCCTGACAACGCAAAACACTATCTCCCCCTTAGGAGAAAACCTCTGCTTTCTGATCCCTGCCCGACTCTTTCAACTTGACTAGACTGGGATCTCTATCTTACTTTTCTTTTACCTCAGAAACTAGGGATGATTCTGAGTTATTCTGAACCCATATACTACCTTCTGCTGAATCGACTAAGCGAACACCTAGTCTGGCAAGCTGATGGACTTCCTGAGATAACTTTTTCTTACTGTCCTCAACATGAGCAACACTACCAATAGACATTCTACTGAGAGCGTCGACCACCACATTGGCCTTGCCTAGTTGATAAAGGACACTCATGTCGTAATCTTTCAAGAGCTCTAACCACCTCCTCTGACGAAGATTGAGATCTTTCTGAGAAAAGACATACTGAAGGCTCTTATGATATGTGAATATATCTACATAAACACCATACAGATAATGTCTCCAAATCTTCAAGGCAAAAACTATAGCTGCTAACTCAAGATCATGAATTGGATAATTCTTCTCATGGGGTTTAAGCTATCTGGAGGCGTAGTCTATGACCTTACCATAATGTATAAGGACAACACCAAACCTACTCTGTATGCATAAAAATACACTACAAACCCATCGGAACCATCTGAAAGAGCCAAAACTGGAGCTGAGGTGAGTCGAGTCTTCAACTCTTGAAAACTCTTCTCGCAAGGATCTGACCACTGAAACTTGACTTTCTTCTGAGTCAATCTCGACATAGGGGATGCAATAGAAGAAAATCCCTCAACAAACCATCGGTAATAGCCAGCTAAACCCAAGAAACTCCTGATATCTGATGGAGAGAGGTTTGGCCCAGTTTCTTACCGCTTCGGTCTTTTGGGGATCTACTCTAATGCCATCACTGGAAATGATATGACCAAGGAATGCTACTGACCTTAGACAAAATTTGTACTTACTGAATTTGGCGAATAGTTGATGATCTCTGAGGGTCTAAAGTATGATTCTGAGGTGATTTGCATGATCCTGCTCACTGCGGGAGTAAACAAGGATATCATCTATGAAGACTATGACGAACATATCCAAGTAATGCTTGAACACACTGTTTATCAAGTCCATGAAAGTTGTTGGGGCATTGGTAAGACCAAAGGATATAACTAAGAATTCAAAGTGACCATATCGAGTATGAAAGGCTATTTTCGGAATGTCACATTCTCGAACTCTGAGTTGATGATAGCCTGACCTAAGGTCTATCTTAGAAAAATAGCTGGCACCCTGAAGTTGATCGAACAAGTCATCGATTCTAGGAAGTGGATACTTGTTCTTAACCGTGACTTTATTGAGTTGATGGTAGTCTATACACATTCTGGGAGAACGATCTTTCTTCCGCACGAATAAGACTGGTGCACCCCATGGGTACATACTGGGTCTGATGAACCCCTTATCTAGGAGATCCTTCAACTTCTCTTTCAATTCTCTGAGTTCTGCGGGTGTCATTCTGTATGGAGGAATAGATATAGGATGAGTATCTGGAAAAAGATCAATGCCGAAATCTATTTCTCTTTTAGAAGGAATTTCTGGAAGATCTTCGGGAAAGACATCTGAATATTCATTCACGACTGGGACTGATTCAAGACCAGGAGTTTTGGAACTAGTGTCCTTAACTCGAACAAAATGATAGACACATCCCTTAGTTATCATTTTCCATGCCCGAAGGTAAGAAATAAGCTGACCTCTGAAAGCTGAAGTACTACCCCTCCATTCTAGGACAGGTTCATTCGAAAACTAAAACTGGACTATTCTATTTCTGCAGTCGACTGTGGCATAGCAGGAATGAAGCTAATCCATGCAGAAAATGACATCAAAATCAGTCATCTCTAATTGGACTAAATTTGTTGAGGTGACTTTCTGAAATATCATAAGCAGACAGTTCTTGTATACCCATCGGGATATAATGGTTTTACCCACTGGGTTAGAGACTGAAAAAGGCTCTGCTAGAATTTCAGGACTGACTCCAAAATCAACTGCTACTAAGGAGTAACAAAATACAAGGAAGCTCCTGGATCTAGCAAAGCATAAACATTCAAGTGAAAGATCTGTAACGTACCAGTAACTACATCAAGAGAATTTTCCTAATTCTGTCGGGACTGGAGAGCATAAAGTTTGTTTGGGTGTTACCCACTAGTAGTATAGAAGTGGTACCCTGCTGATTTGGATGATCGGACTGAGCTAAGGAACGGTTCTGCTAACCCTGATAACCTGACTGGGGACAATCTTTGACTCTGTGTCCTAGCTTACCACATCCAAAATAGACATTGTTGTCAGCTCTGCACACACTCTTGTGGTTCTTACCACAAGTCTGACAAAGGGGATTAGTTTGGGCATTACTAACACTGCCCTGGGACTTAGAACCTAGCGCCCTATCTCTGTTACTGTCCCTGAACTTCGGAGTCGGAGCACTGGCTGAAGAAAGAGCTGGAACTGATGACTTAGGATGAAACTTAGAATGGTTTCCTCCCTCTGACTTAGGCTGAGCAAAGTTGAAACTACCTGTCCTTGCTTTTTTATTCTGCTTCTTCCTCATCTTAATCTTTTGCTCTTCTATCTGCTGAGCATGGGTCATAAGCCTGGCTATGTTTATGTCACTATTCAATATCGCGGACCTGTACTCATTGACCACTCTATCATTTACCCCAGAGACAAACTTACTCATCTTGGCCCTGCTATCTGCAACCACATGGGGAGCATATCTAGCTAATTGAGTAAACTAAAAAGAATACTCTTTCACCGTCATGTTTTCCTGCCTGAGGTTGATAAATTTTAACACCTTAGCTTTTCTCAGCTCTAGGGGACAGAACCTCTCTAGGAATACGGTGACAAACTCCTCCCACTCTATGGATCCTGCATCAACTGACCTTTCTGACTTCCACGGTTTGAACCAAGTGTGAGCAACATCCTACAACTGATATACAGCTAGCTTAGCACTCTCACTAGGAGTAACTCCCATGATGTCGGTAACCTTCTGAACCTGATTAAGGAATTCCTGAGGGTCTTCATCTGACTTGGACCCAAAAAAATAATGGAGGATTCATTTGGGTGAAGTCCCAAATCTTAGATGCAGCTGAATTGGCCACTGGGTTGGCCGGAATGACAGCTGGTCATTTATTCTGAGCAGCAACTGACTAAGCAAGAGTAGTGAATGCAGCTCTAAACTCTACATGAGAGACATGTTCGCCCAAAGGATCCTCGGGTTGAGGGGTTGACTGATTCCCAGTTCTCTTCTTGGGAGGCATGGTCTGTAATGGAAGAGAAAGGATTAGACTGAGGGATTAACTTGAGATTATACTCACTGGCAGGACATGAATATTGAAAAATGGGAAACTATTCCTAAAACATCTCATAGCCTCCTGTACATAAATATGGCGCGCAACACACCAATGCACAAGACTCTACTAGATGCGGCTTTCAGACTTCCTAGGACACTGTTGAACCTTAGGTTATGATACCAAGTTTGTAACGCCCCGAACCTGGTACCCGGAACACTACACTGTGCTCCCCGAAGGACCACAAGCTAACCCATGACTGATATTTGTACCTGTATAGTGTATGAAATCATGTAAAATGCGGAAATAATAGACTGAAACATGCCTTAAAGTTCAAAACGGATAAAAAATACTATCTGAGAGTACAGTATATAAATACCAAAACATGAACTGAAATAAACTGTCTGAACATACTATAGTCTGAAAGCCTCTAAAACTGAACTGTCTGAATAAGGAGCTGATGGGACATGTCCCCAACTAACTTCAACTACTGAAATAACCTAAGTAATGAAATACTAAAGAAATGATCATGTCCTCGAAGGATGAGGACTCACTGCTAACTCTGACTGCTAAGACTGGAATGCTACTGATGCTCTGGAGCTCGTGCTTCTGAACCTATGGTATAAAACACCATAGCGCAAATGTTTATATACGATTGAATGTTTAGGTATGCAAGTGAGGTAGGCTGAATGCAAGGGTGTATATGCATGAACTATGCTAACCGACTATATTACATGAACATAAGAATACATGCATGAATAGGTAATTGTAACTGAATTCGTGACAATACTGACTACTCAGTCTGAATACTGATGAAATGAGTTACTGATAACTGATATAGCTGATATAACTGATACTGAGCGACTGTGTCTGACAGTCTAGGTTCTGATGGAACTAGTCCGTACTGTTTTGAGTTGATTGTATCTAACAGTCCTGAATTCTGTAGAACTATCTGAGTTCTATTTCTGAGACTGAGACTAAGACTGTAACATTGGGAAGTAGTCATCTAACCGACATGCCCCAAATAAAGCAATATAGCTCAGATGGGGTCCAATCTGTAACCCAAATTGGAAGGGTGTCAATATCGCGCCACTAGTAAAGACAAGCTATGGGTGACCCTCATCTGATAGTGTCCCCAAAAGAGAATAGCGGGACCCTCATCTGACAGTGTTTATCCACCTCATTCACCCTCATCTGTCAGTGTTGATGTCTCAACCTATGTTGGCTACATAGTTCTGGAACGCAAGGATTTCTTCTAAGGATCACACCCTCATCTGTCAGTGTGTGTCCTCATCCTTGGGTTTACTCGGTTCTAAATCCAACTCCCATCTGAATAGACACTGAACATGATTAACTAAACTGATCTGAACTGATTTCACTTAGTTCCGTTGACTGACGGAATACTACTGAGATTACTGAATTACTGAGCTTTCTGAGATTACTGAGTTTACTGAGTTTTCCTAAGTCACAGGACTGACCGGGTTCTATGGATCATGGCTTGATTGAGAGTATCTTGAAAACATGACATTGGCTCTAGGCACACAGCTAAATTGTCGGGTACAAGTACCCCCAGGACTCAATAGCATAAAACTGACAAGACATGACACTTCTTGACACATGACCATAGTCAAGAATTCATAGTACAACTATTTGGGATATTCATGAAGTATTTGCATGCCATAAGCTTACACATGAATGGAAGTACATATAAACATGGCATACTTTCATAAGCCTAATCTCATGAGCATTACATCAATCCATCACAAAGCATAACAATAACATGGGAGTCATTTGAACGTAAGGGTGAAACATGGGTTCATCATTTTGGGTCACAATTGAGTCATAAGGCATATCTCCTATTCTCTTAGGCATTTTATCAAATACCTTACATGCATAACTATAAGCTTAGGCATGAACATTAAATTAATTCATCATGGTTGCATAAATCAACACAATTTAGTAGATTTCAATCCACATCTAACACAAAATCATGAAAACACATTAAAGATTCCAACTTGAAAATCATACACAACATCAACATGATCATAATCAATCCACAATATAAACATTACAATTTATAATTTAAAATTGAATTCTTGGGCTTCATGGACGAAAGGAATCCATGAATGAACACTTGTCATACCTTAGTTCTTGATTCTACGAAGATTGACGCTGGAACTTCCTTGAATTTGAATCTCCAATTGAAAACCCTAACTTATTCTTGAGAGAGAGTGAATCTTTGAGAGAAACCCTAATTTTGGAGTTGTAGATGAATAATGAAGTTATGAGCCCTGGTCTGGTATAATTAGGGGTTAAAACGGGTGAAAAAAGATTTAAATGCCCTTTTAAAAATGACTTAAAATCACTGATCGAAAATGGCGACGGTCCGTCGCTGGCTCGACGGTCCGTTGGTCCTGACCATCGCACTTGGCCAGAACCTGATCTTTCTGCCTCGCCTGCAACGGTTTGGGCGACGGTCCATCGGTCCTGACCGTCGCACTGGACCAGAAATCGAGTTCACTGCCTTAATCGCGATGGCTTGGGCGACGGTCCGTCGCTTCTGGGCAGTTTCAACAGTTCTCTGTAAAACGTCTATAACTTTTTACTACGATACCGGATTTGGAAAAAATTGGTATCGTTGGAAAGTTAATTCAATTTTTCACATGATAAAAAGTCGAAATTGGGGAAATTCTATCTGATTTAAAAACTAATCATTTAGGAAGTCATCACTAAATTTTCTGGAGAGTAGATTTGACTTAAAGAAAGTTCAGGGTATCACAGTGTCCCACTGGTTGGTAGTGGCGGTACAAGATGGTTATCCAGATCAAATTGATTACCCCTGAAGGGGAGGTCACAAGTGGTGTGGTCTTGATTTGAGGGGAATCATGGTGCTCTATTATTGTCCATCCAGTTGGTGTTGTCAGCAAGTTTCCTGAAAATCCAGGAAAAGAGTATTGGGAAGCAGTCAAATGGATATTGAGGGAGAGCTATATCATGGCAGTCGAAGTTGCAAAAGTGTGTCGCACTATCTACAACTGAAGCTGAGTATATTGCGGCTACTGAAGCTGGCAAGGAAATGATACGGCTCAAGCGGTTCCTTCAAGAACGACTGAAAATCTTGCGGATATGCTGACAAAGGTAGTGCCAGAGGACAAGTTCGAATTGTGCAAAGAACTTGTCGGCATGAGCTCTCTCTAAGAAGACGGAGATACCTCCTTCAAATGCATGGGTCTGGAGGGGGAGATTTGTAGGGGTCCAGCCCATGTTATTTTTCTTTTTCAACAATTTCTGCATATTTTTTTTCTGTCAAAAGTTGTTAGCAGACTTTCAAATACGGAATCAATTGTATTCAAAGTTGGCTCCTTTTGTTTGTCAAAATTGGTAATTGCAAGATGTCATCCATGACATCTTGTATCAACATTTTGCTGATATAAAAGGAGCTCACTAGCTCCATGGAAATATGCACCAATACCAAACAGAGAGAAAAAGAAATGGAGAGCGGTGAGGTATTTCATAGACTGTGATAAAAAATAGTCTATAAAAGATAAAATAGAGAGCAATATTTTTAATAAGGTGTGGTAGTCACTTTGACTGCGGTATAAAATTCTTTACTAGGTGTTTTAGTAAGGTGGGAGTCAAAAGAGGGTTATTTCTTTTGAGTGTTTAGTAGTCACTTTAAGTTTTGTACTGTGACTACGGTGTAAAAAAATTTACTATAGTAATATCAGTTGCTCCTCTTGGTCCGTGATTTTTTTTCTTATTTAGAAGGGTTTCCACGTAAAAATCTTGGTGTCATTATTGCTCTCATTATTCTTGTTGATTAACCATATTATTGTTGTCACATTTATTGCTCTTTATGACCGTAATATTATTATCGTGGCGGGATTTATTCCCAATAACTGATATCAGAGAGCAGGTTCTGCTCATTCACGAAAATGATATTTGCGGTTAGTGGTACTATACTCGGTAAAAATAAAATGTCCGGAGTAAAGTACGAGGTAGCAAAATTCAACGGTGATAGCGGTTTTGGGCGGTGCCCAACTCCATTAGTATGAGGCCTTTTGGGAGGTGTCCAAAAACAAATCCGTGAGGACTTGGCCCAAAGCGGACAATATCATACTAGTGCGGAATTTGAATAAAATTACATGCGGTCCCAACAAGTGGTATCAGAGGGCCAGTTGTTCCGTTGTAGTGAGAAAATTTATTCGATTTTCCCAACACTGACAGTCCTAATGCCTTTTGTCTCCTATCATTTCCTTCCACGCCAACCTTGACCCTCGAATGGAGGTATTTCCTCCGTATGAAGTCTTTCAAAGGATGGCATTGGACGGAGACCCTATCAATGGTGTTGAGTCCATGACTACACACATAGATAGTACATTGAAAGTTACAGTTTTTGTATATAAATAGTACATTGAAATAAAATACAAAATAAATAAATCTGATTATTCATATTAAGTGCACAAGCTATTAATGGACCATTTTATTATTAACTAGAATTAGGGGCGGCAAAATTAACTAAAAAAATATGACATATCCAAGTTTAAGCGAGTTAATGACTTGTCAATTTAATTTGATCCATCAAACTCAATTCATTTAAAAGTTGGAGTGATTTAGACTAAATATATAAACTAAATTAACCTATGCAAAACCTTATAAAATACTTTTTTTGAAAAAAAAAAAAAATAGTTTGATATGTTAAACTATATAACAACAATAATAAAGAGAGAAAATAATTAGGTACCTAAATAGATGATAAAAAATTAAAACTTGGCAAGAATTTGATCTGTTGGAGTATGATCTTAGTTTAGCTCATATAGTCATATATATATTCAATCCAAAATTATTTGGACTTGACTAATTCTATCTTTGACCATTACAAATTCAATCTGACACCTCCATTTTATTTGAACGTTCGAATGACTTCGGCGTGTATCCATGGTGTCAGTCAATTCATCTTAATTACAAGTCTATAGTATTTAAAATCCACGAGATTTAACCCTCATTAGAACAGAACATGAATAATAGTATCCACTAAATCTTCATCATATCTCCAATAATATTGAATTTGCAAAGAGAACATTGAAGAGAAAATGTAAGCTGATGAACATAAAGAATATAGTCAAATATACTTCATCAAAAATTAGTTTTTAATTTATTAATTAAATTCGATTTTGTCTCGGGGATAGCTTGGACAATTTGCCGTATTACATGACAAAATTGGAACCATTCATGTATATATATACTTAGACCTACATATATACTTAGACTTACATGGGATGAAAGTAATTTAATTATAAAAATATTGAAACCATGCTTCTTAATTAATTAATAAGGTTTCTCGCCCTCTACATTTCCAGCGGGGAAATAGTTGCACATCACAAACCATGCGTCAAGATTATCGCATTTCAGTCTTGCACATCCAACTTGAAGGGTGTTATTCCAGATTACCGCAGTATAATGCGCGCACATATCATGTTTGCACGAGTTGGAGGCATAGTCATAGTTTGGTTTCTCTCCTACCCACAAGTTTACGGCATCCACAGACGAAAAAACGCCATAGCCCATGGCAAGATTTTCACCATAGGGTGAATCTGAATGCACCAATGCGCAATCAGCTAATCTGGTGGATGAATAGTCATGGGCTAAGGTAGCAAGCGTGTCATTCCATGTTAGTGGTGGGAGAGGGACACCAACTTGTGCACGAGCGCTGTTGTGGGCTTCAACAATTTCATCGGGCGAATTGTGGGCAAGTGAAGAATGAACCATGGCTAAAACCATGAAGACAACAAAGGTTGAAAGCTTTGACATCTCCATTTTCTTTTGATTTGCTTTTATAGACAAATTTGAAGGAAATAGAGATGGTGATTGTGATTGTGCTTTAGAAAGCTGTGATAGCTTTGGTATATATGTGTACTACTTGACAAAAAAAAGTAGAAGGAGGAGAAAATTTTGCAGCAAAACAAGAAGTTTACGGTTAGCCAGTGAATGTGGGAATTTGGATAAAAGTCCTGGTAAATTAGCACCATAGAAAAATGAGGGAGTAGGAATTTAAATTGCGTTTGACGTTCAACATGACTTGACAAACATATAGGTTCACATGCATAATCTACAAGTTAACACTACGCCTAAATTTTATCTGATAAGCAAATACAAATTTTATATGAACTGAAAGGGACATGCTAGGAGCCCATCGTTTTGGCATAAAAAAGACAATGGGGAACCACATCAATAATTTTGATAATTAAACAATTGCAAATAAGTTTGTACAAGATTAGTTTAAAATCTACTATTACGTTTATATAGCAAGCGTGAATTAGTAACTTAAACTAAGCAGAAGGTAACTCTATATCCTATGCAACTAGTTAAATTAGTAACAATTTTTTAAACTTTGATGTATATGATGACTCTTTTCATGCACTCTATTTTGCGGTTTGACATGAATTAATTCAAAAACAAAAGAAAGTTTGGACTCTAATTAAACTCTAGGAGCGGCAATTATGGGAGTAATTAGAGGTTCCTAGACAAATTAAAATAGAATTACTTTTGATATAAGAAGCACAAATTAAGGATATGCCATAAAATCACGTTGTAGACTTTGAAAAGTCATTGTAATTGAACTGCATATTACTCAAAACCGAAGCTTAGATTAATGTCTTTATGGACAAAAAAGTCATCAGCTGCACGGAATAAAGGTATATAACCTCTAATTATTGCCATGATAAGACAATTATACATTATGTTGAGTTTCCACAAGAATGAAATCTGTGAAAAGGAGATAAGGTTCAGTTAATCGACGATATTAGCGGGTGATTTTATGCACTTTTCATGAATCATGTGAAGTTGCAAAACTCTGAAGCAACCGATGATAGCGTATTTCAGATTTGTAGTTCGAACCTTTTTTATCCCGCAAGACTTTCTTTTTTTTCTTTTCCCTTTCTTGGGTTTCGTGCACGTGGGGGGTGGGGTGGGGGTTTATATCTAGACTTCAGGAACCATGTTAGACAATGGCCAGATTTGACCATTATTGCAGTAAGCTAGTTTGATAAGAAGGGAGGAAGAGAAAAAGGGCCATTGGTGGTTTTCTTCGAGTACTATTATTCAGTTGCTAGCTAAATCTTATAAACGAGAAATGAATACAGCCTAGTTGTAAAAAGATTACCTTCAAGGAAGAAAATTGTAACAAATTAACAGAAAGAAATTCTACATAAAGAATGAAATCGATCGTCATAAATTAGGTCCTATCTTCAATATTGCTTAAATATGCTACAAACAAGTCATTCCAGATATCTGTAAGTCCTGGTAAGCACCAGTGCATGCAATCATCATGTTTCTTCCCACCTGCTGTAGACGGATGGGCATCGGCTCTAAACTCACTCATATGAGATATGTCCAGTACATGAAATCTAGTGCCTTGAAAGGCCCTGTATAGATGCTGGTTCACAAGGCGAACCTCCACATTTGTTCCGTTATTTTTAAGGGAAAAGAGTTCCTCCACCTGGAAAACAGAACAGAACACAAAGGTATTACACTTCAGTGACCTGTCACTTAGGGGTCGTTTGGTTGGGAAAAAAATTATCCCGGGATTAGTTATCCCACCATGTATATGGGATAAGTTATCCCATCATTATAGTGTAAATGGTGGGATAAATAATAACTATACTAACTAATACCTCACACCAAACATGGGATAAAATAGTCATTCATTTTATCTCCGGACTATTTATCCCTTATAAATCACACCAAACAACCCATTAGAGTGATGTAACACCCCAACTTAGGATAAGGAGTCCCACATCGACAAAACAAAAGAGTGATGTTGGGTATATAAGTAAGCAAGTCTTACTCCCTAGCGACTCATTTTAAAGCCGTGCAGGTCAAGACCCAAAGCGGACAATATCACTAGTGGGTTGGGCCGTTACAGGGGTCTCTCGGGCCTTGATGGTTCGGGATGCCCGTCGCGGCCAGGGCGCTGGCGCAGGGCGTGACAAGAATGGTATCAGAGCTACTCTTGTGTCAGCCCTGTCGATGTGGGACAGTTGCAGGTGGAAGCAATTGTAACAGGAAGAGGGCACAGAGATGAGTGTATTCCAAAAACAGTGAGGGTTGCCTGAGACACTAGTAAACTATGGACAGGTTCTTTCTTTCTTTTTCTTTTTTAGAGTTAACAATATGGACTATGTCAAATAGAGAGAGCTACCTCTTGAGACGAGAGAGGTTGTGAGCGCTGGCAAGAGCCACCCTGGTCCCAGTCACCTCCTTCAAAATGCCTTGGGGATTGGGTTCGCATGAACACTGTCGTTCTAGGTCGTATTCTTTTGTTCAAATAAGATATCTAGTAGAAACAAAACACAAATAAGCTTAGAGAAGAAGCACATGCAGACCTCTGAGGTGTATACAATACAAAGCAACTGAAGTTATAGTTTCTGAAAGCGGCTAAAGAACATTTGAGGTTCTTACTACCAACATTATACAAGGCAAGGACATAACTCCTATGAATCTATGCAAGCATATGCAATATAAAGATTTAAAGCATAAGCTCTATGAAATCATTAGCATGATGAAATACTATCAAAATACTTGTTAGGAAATGGATATAATAACAAGAACAACATAGAATAGCTTCTAACAAAGATCCGTTTGTTTTTGATAATAAAACAATAACAGCAACGTCAAAACTTCTCCATAAAAGAGTATCATCTTCTTTTGTAGATAATTTTCCACCATCAAATTACTGAATTAACATCACAAAAAAAATCTAAGCTAACCCCCAAATGTATTTTTCTTGTACATCAATGCAAACCAAAACAAAAGGTGAGCCTAAATGCTCAAGGCAAAGCCTCCATATTCTAGGCAACATGTCCAGCTTAAAACTCAAGAAAATTGCCTTGTCTAAAAGATTTGCGCAATCACGTTGCCTGGTGGCCAACTTAAGAAATGTTTTTTAATCATTGCTTCACATCAGTATAAAGGATAATGTCTCACAAGGCATATCAAACACACATCTATATACGATGTTCAACGGTCCTTTATAAATAACTCAACAAGAGTAGGATAGAACAGTACCATATGCTTTAATACCATATCAAGCCCACTGTCAGGGGACACGGGTGGCACCACAGGATTGCCCTTTTCAAAGAAAAGCATGGGTGACTTTACCGGATCAAACTTTGATGGAGCCCACCACCTACCAGAAGAAATCGAAAGCAAGATAAGTAAATCACTAATCAGTACGAAGAAGATTGAAGGAAACAAGATACTTAAAGATGCAATAATTGAAACTAACAGAATGTCAGCTCAAAATACAGGAGGACACCTGAACCCAGTTGCCAGATAAAATCCACCTCCTTGAACCATAAAATATGTAGTTCAGAAATTAAAGTTACAATGCTATATAAGAAATTACAGGTCCTGAAGTACCTAGACTTAAGAAATTATAAGTGCTGCAATCCTACATAAACTTAAGCAACTATAGGGTCTGAGATGCCTTGACTTCAGCACCTATAAAAGTATTACACATTGTGATCAAACCTGAAGAATGAGTGCGCAAAGCAAGGCAACTCTTAGTGGTTTATGATTTTTCAGGGGAGGCAAGGAAGAGAAAGCAGTTATTGATGATTAATCACTTTTGATTTGGAAAATAAGGATCTATTATGGATCATCAGGAGGATGTCAACAAAATGAAAGGATACAAAAGCAGTAACCACAGCAAATTCCAAAGTGCAACAAAAACAGAACCTGTGCAGTGAGAACATATAACAAAATTTTGGATTTAATTAGGTGATCATACCCTCAAAGGCTCAAATCCCATCAAGATAGATTAAGTACAGAATGATCCAAAGACACTATGATGCTACATTGAATACCGAAGTATTAACCATGCCATGTTCACCTTTCACAGAACAGCAAAAGTAGTCTCGGGGTTCACACCAAAGGTATCTTACATGAAGTGATTACAAAAGAAAATAACCTTACCAGTGACCCGTATTAAAGATGAGAATGTCGTGAAAACTTGGCACATCCGCCCATGTTCCTTCCGGTACATCAACATCAACTCTATAACCCTCCTTATATCCTAGAGATTCCAGTACCCCTCCATTGGCATTGGCTGACCACCTATATCATACAAAATACAGAGTATATGCATGAAGCAATGAAGAATGTAAAAGTAGTTCATAACTTACTTAAATACTTGGAAGTTGACATTCGTGAGCATGCCATTATCAGCCATAACATCCACAAAAGCACAGTTATAAACTTGAAGGAGAATTTGAAAATTACTAAGTCTTGAGCATATTGTCATAAAACCACCACCAACAGTTTTCTTTTACACACCGTATTTTTGAACAGTTAACAATATGTTAGGTGTGTAACTAACCATCCGCAATTATATCTCCAATGCTATTAGTCACACAAACTAGGCATGCCCTAGTATCATCTATGTATTAGTAGAGTAACCTTTAAACAATAAAATCCTACTGATGGAAATTCAAGATGCCAAGGGTTACTGGTTAGTAACCATAAAACATTATGTTCCGTGATTTAACCATGAACTTAAACAACAACAACAAAAAACCCAGTGTATTCCCACCAAGTGGGTCTGGGGAGGGTAAAATGTACGCAGTCCATACCGCTACCTCCGAAGAAGTAGAGAGGTTGTTTCCGATAGACCCCCGGCTCAAGATCATGAACTTAAACAGCATCTTCATGAATAACAAAGTACACTGTTATTCATAGATGAGTAGACTAAGGAACCTTAAATCACCAAGAAAAGTTGTTTTTTTAACTCCAATTTTCCTCAACACTTAACTGAAGGACTAACATAGATAAGAGGATTCAAATTTATGATCTACAGTGTACACTTCCTCAGTGTAATTCTGTAAAAACTAGCTGACAGCTTCACTTCTATCTTATCCCACCTAGGGAAAAGCAGTGCCATAAGATGCACATGGAACACTAATTGAAATAAGCAGAAGAATAACAGCAAAATAATCACTGAAGTATTGAATAAGAAAGTCTCCACATAACCAAAAGTGTAAATGATGGTCCTAGGTTCTTATCTGCATGACAGAAACAGGTGTGTGTTGCCTAGTCTAATAATCTGTCAAATTAACAAGATTAATGTTACATAAACAGATGTGATATAACTTATTAAGTCTTACCTACCGTAACGAGCCAAAAGATTTGTCCGGTGATATGAGATAGTAAGGTTATACTTCAGAAAGGTAAAACCACGATCAGCACCAGCAGGGCGCCACTTTTTCACATCGCCTGACACCCGCTTCAAAGTACAGAAAAGTGAAACAAACATGTTTCTGTTTAAGGAATCCCCAACAAACCCTGCACTGTTTAACATACATAAGATCTAAGGTAGCACTCGATCACAGTTAGAAAATAAAATAAGATAAGATAAAAGAAGGTTTCAAAAGACTTGTTTCCATTAACAATATCCATGTTATCAACTATACAGAGAAGCCTCTACGTCTTCAACAGAGGCAAATCAAGTATATAAGACACGGAGGCACTAACGGTTTTTTCCTAGACTACATACATAATGATGGATTATGAGCATTTTAATATTATATCATGTAATATATTGTCTCATTACTACTAGTTAGTGTTTCATTACTACTAGTTAAGGTGCAGCAATTCTCCATACGTTTTGGTGGCAGTCTTTTAGTGGCATTATGCCACATTACTCTCTATCAATTGTTGTCACTCCATCCGTTGAATTGCTGAAATGTGCAGCATCTGTTTCTAATCCATTAATTGTTTGAAGCCATTACTTTTATTAGTTAGTAGTGGATGAATGTAGTGATAAGTTTTCTTCTGACTCTTGTAACTTTAAGGGCATTCATTACTATCTTTACTACCCCACTACTTCTTATTCATTACATGGAAGAATTGTACACCTATAAATAGTGGTGTTTCTTCCTTTGTGTTGGATAAGATGAAGTACAAGAAAATGTAGAGTGTGAAAGAGAGTACTAATTATATTAGTGAAAGAGAGAGTTGAGACCAAGAAAATATTCCAAATCTCTAACTATATTCACTATACAAAGAGTAATTATATGTTGAAGAAAGGTGTTCTTGTGGTGGTGCTTTGGACCCTTCAACTAATCCTGAGTTGCTTGAGTTATACATCGTGATGGGTTGTTGTATCCTAGAGGGGACAAGTCAAGAGCGATACTACTGGATCGGTGTAGATTATGCCGCAGTGGGCTTGAATCTCCTTAAAGAGAGCGAGATATCCGGGCCTCAGCCTGAATATTGTTTATTCATTTTTTTTGTCATTTCATTTTCATTTGTAATTTATTATAATTTGTGGTATATTACACCAACAATTTTAAGGAGATGCACGTTTTGTTACGGTTTGGAAAATTGTGCATATGAAGGTGGGAGATCTTAACATCACTAGTTTCTACAAGAGATGGAAGGGAAGAGATGAAAGGTAAACTACTTTTCTACTTGCTACTACTTTTCATAGTCATAAAGTGGTATTCAAATACTTGAAATAGTGGGGTTGTTGATGTGAGAAAATGTCATCATGAAAATGTGATGTTTGCACTTTTGAGAATGAGTTAAAAAAGTGTTACAAGTGCATATATTAGCCTTGAAATAAATCACATGTTACTATTTACATATGAGTTGATGTCTTTACTATTTATATATGAGTTGATGTCTTTGGTTCTACTATGCATGTTATCAAAAAGAATGAAAAAATTGAGGAGCCATTTTGACATGAAAATTTGGGTGAAAAACATCACCTAATTGGGTGAAAACTTGCCATGAAACTCCTTTTGATTCAAATATGTGATAGTGATGTGAAGAACAAAAGGAGTTTGCTAGCCTAATTAAAATAATGAGATATACTATTTTTTTTTCGATAACCGTGGTGTTCGGGCCAGCTTGCGCGCACCTTGACTAAATCCATGGGATACCAGCCACCTCCCACCAGCAACAGGTACCAGGTAACTCTGTCCACCAAGGCTAGAACAGATGGAAAGAAAACACCTAGTGTTTGTCTCTGCTGGAAATTGAACCTGAGACCTCATGGTGCTCATCCCAACTTCATTGAACCACTAGGCCACACCCTTGGGTGCATAATGAGATATACTATACACACACAAAATTTAAATAAATCAAAACATTGCCTATTTATGCAGGGTGCAGGAAGGGTCACACCCAGAAGTGTGATGTAAACAGCCTGTGGCTGCTTCCATGGATTGCCGGTGACCTATAGGTAACATGGAGACAACTTTACCATTGTTCCAAGGATCCCCATTAAAAGGAATCTTTTTTAAAGATTTGTATATATATTAAGTTCACAATTGTCTTTAAATCCTAAAACCGCCTCCAGGAACAACAGACAATAACAAGATCAACAATTTCCATGACTTAAATTATTCTCTAAATCAAAGTAACACAAGCTTTTGTTATATGTTATTTCGTTTCATTCCACAGCTCATATAAACAAAATCAACAGAAATAGGAAAGAGAAGTACCGATATTTTTGTTTCTGAAGCGATTAAGGAAGGAAACAGAATCGAATTGCGGGAGATGACATTGATAGGGTTTCCAACGCCACTTAACAATATCAAACGCATTTGATTTTTTACTACCAATGCAATTCCATCCTTTATAGATCTCCTTACAAGTGTTATCATAGCGCGGGGATTTAATACTCGGATCGTAAATCCATTGGCCGTTGGTGAAGTTGCACGACTTGGAATATAACACACTGTTTTTTACTGAAGTGGTTTGAGGGGAGGTGTTGAAGAGAGAGAAAGCGAGGAAGAGAGAAGCGAAACAGAGGAGAGAGAGGAATAGACAAGAAGGAGAGATTGATAAGGAAGATGGCTGCTTTAGCTTCTTCCATTGATTGGCCATGGAAACTCAGCTTCCTCCACTGTATTACTTCACTCTCTGCAAATTTGTTGCGACTTGCCAGTGCTAATATTTTCAGATCCGGCGCGTACTTTTTTTTTTTCTTTTGGCGCGTGTGGGGTTCTTCCTGGTTGTTCCTTAAAGAATATTTACGGGTTAATTTTGGAATTAGTTATGTCGGGATTATTCGAAGTTAGTTATTTCATTATATTTATTTTATTATTATGAGATAAATGATGTGATAAATAATTTTGTATTATCTCCAATTAAATATGAAATAAAATAATTCTTTATTTTATACCGAGATTATTTATCTCATATACCTCATAACAACTGTATCAAAACTATTTATCCCGAATACCTCACACCAACCGATCCATTAGGCAAAAAAATTTTGGCAAATAATATATATAGTAGCACTACATTTTTTTAGTGGAGAATGACATTGGGTTCCTTGCTACAGCCTCCCAAAGTAAAACATACAAAATTCCTAGCATGCTACCCCTGAGCAAATTAATGGAGTCCGAAGTCTAAAAGAGAAATTTTTTTAGTCAAAAATTTAAAAGGGCATTTCAATACTAAAAAATTTCAAAAGGGATAATGTAAACACGTAAGTTTATCTTGTCTATTATAAAGTTAATATCGTTAGTTTAAATGTTAGAAGGTAAGATAAAATGATGAGTTTACCTTACAAGGTAAACTGTGTCTCTGACTTTACAAGGTAAATCGTGTTCCTTATTTTATTAATTTTTTTTTATATATCGCTCATTTCATTCATTTTTTTACTTCACTAGTTTCATCTGTATTAGATGTGTTTATTTTTTCTCAAAATCTACTTTCTCAATAAATTTGTACTTTAGGTATACTACTTTAATCACTTTTTTATTTAATATTTTTCAATACCTAACAAATAAGTATGCAGTATAATATTATTAATCATTTTTGTAGCTTACTAATTTGTCAAATATTGTTGTTATCATATCAACTTATTAAGCCTAAACCTACGTTAAGTTAGTATTGTCATGCATGTGTAAAAAGTTTACCCTTTAGTTGTATGCTCAGAACTAATTT
Source organism: Capsicum pubescens (assembly GCA_030864215.1). Lineage (NCBI taxonomy): Eukaryota > Viridiplantae > Streptophyta > Magnoliopsida > Solanales > Solanaceae > Capsicum > Capsicum pubescens. Next base: position 266,692,707 of record CM061545.1, on the reverse strand, counting down.
TAATCTTCTTTCTGTATAGATATGGACTACCAAGATTTTGTGCATCCAGGACCATCACAGTATGACGTATATGCCACGCAAAATAAGCATCGGTCTGAGGTTATTTGGAAAGACACATTAAAAGGAGAAAAGACATGTTTGATAGTGCGGCGTCATGATAATGGTTTTTGGCAACATGTTAGAAATCATTCATTTCATCCTCGTCTTCTTAATTATTTTAATATTTGTGATCTTAGAGGCGTTATAGATGTTGAATTCGTTCCCTGCGATTTTTCCCTTATTACTGTACTTGTTGAAAGGTGGCGACAAAAAACACATACCTTTCACCTGAGAACGGGTGAAGCGATTATAACTTTACAAGATATGGAACTCATGTTTGGAATGGTCGTAGATGGAACTCTCATTCTTCATCCAGGTGTTGCTCAGATGTTGCCTATTAACATGCAACAAATGTTTGCCGCATTAACAAGATGGATACCTGGCGTAGACTTTTTTCAAGGAAATAGAATTTTTTTAATAAGATTAGAGAAATATATGAAAAATCTAAATGAAATCTAAATGATCCTCCTTATATTTATCCGGATTACAAGTATGCTCAATCATTTTTTTCGCCTTCCACATACCACTAGAAACTGCTCTAAAGCGTATCATCCATTCACACCCCGATAAATGTTGCTTGCAAATAACCTTCCAACTGTCTCTTTTAGATCGATCACAAAGAAATTATGTACCCTTGATTAGATTATACTTTCTCACAGCCGATTTCATTTGCTTTTTGTTATTGAATAACATACCTAAATGTAGATACAAAATATATATCAATAATAATATCGAATGACTAAAAATTTTTAATTTACTAGTTTATGTATTAAAATACCAACCTGACTTAATATGTTTAGGATTATTTTGATTCCAAAGTGGAGTTCGAAAACAATTTCATTGACCATGCACCTCAACTCTTCTAGACTCTCTTTAGTATGATCCAAATATGGAATTGCTATGGAAGAATGATTGTCAGTATAGACACCAACGAATGTAGACTCTCCATTAACATTTTCATCATTATTATCATCATCATCATCACAAGAAGATTGATCATCATCTGATGATTCATATTGGGAAGGTTCATCACTATCCAACTCCCCTTGTACGCCGTCATTGTTGTTCACAATTTTTGTGAGTTGAGTGAGCGTAAATCCACAATCATTAAATTTGCAAAATGGATAAATCATCTCATTAATTATAAGGAAAAAAAAAACTACTTAATTAAATAAAATGGATTGTTCATTACCTATTAATTGCCTCCACCGAAGAAGGATATTATGGACCACTTGAATTAAAATTTTTCAAATTCATAGTCGCATTACTAGGTCCTCCCATATCAAAATTATTCACAAGTCCAGGTGAATTTTGATAATGTGGTTCAAACTCACCATCAAATTGTTGTTCCATTGCCATTCTTGAAGAATCAATATTCAAATTCAAAGAATTTTGACTTACTCGCACATCAAACTCACTGTTCGTGGGTTGTTCAACAATAGGAGAATGTTCCACACACGCATACATGTCAAGCGTTTGTAAATTAAGACGATTACCAAAAATTTCAATGGTGTGAAGAAATAAAGATAAAGAATCATCATTCCAAATAGGCATTTCACCAATGTCCGTTGGACGTAAAATAATTCGGATATCGTCAAGAAATAACCACATCATCTTCCGGATTAGTAATACCCATTTTACTCCTAAACAACCTTTTCAAACGATCATATTTGAGAGATAAAGGAAATAATTGAACCACTATTGGACGCCGACTATATCGCATCGAATCTCCATCATGCAAAATTTCACCACCCCAATGTAAATTTACTCTTACCTTATCCATTTTAAAGTAAGAAATGAATAAGGTTCAACAAATTTTTTAGATATGAAGTTTAACAATTTTTTTGAGTTGATGCAAGAAATAAACCTCAGCTCACGCTCTCTTTATATAGCACCGAGAAGTTGTTACAAGGTAAACATGGGATCCTACCTTACAAGGTTAACGACTCCATTTACCTTGTAGCTTTGCATACACTTTCATATAGATAATAGATAATGTAAACTCACTATTTTACCATATAAGGTAAACTCACCATTTTACCTTATAAGGTTAACTCATCATTTTACCTTATAAGATTAACTCACCATTTTACCTTATAAGGTAAACTTATCACTTTACCTGATAAGTTCACCATTTTACCTTACATTCTAACATTTGAACTGACGGTGTTAACATTGTAATAGACAAGATAAACACCTGTGTTTACCTTGTCCCTTTTAGAATTTTTCAGTTAAAGGGTGTCCTTATGGAATTTTCACTAAAACAACTTGCCTTTTAGGCTCCGGACTCCAAATTAATGTGTGAATAACAAAAGAGATAGCAGGATGGATAAAGTGATTGTTAATAGACCGAGCTCTAGAGGAACATTAGCTGAATCAATAAAAATCCAATCTCAAAATACAAATTGACGACTCTCCAGTAGACAAATTGTTAATAGACCAATCTCTAGATGAACATTAGCTCAATCATTAAAAATCCAACCTCGAAATACAAATTAACGACTCCCCAGTAAACAAATACTATCAAATAAGCAATTGTTTCACATAACCTGCATTGCGTGTTCTAATGCAAGTCGGAATTCTAAACAAAATTAATTTGAAAAGAACCCAATTATACAATATGACAAAAGAATCATAAATTACTTTTTGATTTAGCTTATACAGTACTCATTCTCAGACAATATCTCTGGTCTGGACATGCTAAACCAGCTAATTTTTTGCAGTTACAAGGAGCAATACCAATTGACAGCAAGCTCCTAGCCTATTATACAATACTCATGAATCCTATCATACAGAAACAACTTCCTCCAACAAAAATTGTCAACTTTTCAACACTTGGAGCATGTCATCGAATACAGCTTAAGATGCTTTGCATCTTTTAAACAGAGGCGTTTTACTATCAACGAAGAAGTGGTTTGAGGTGGAAAACTTGGCACGCTGGCTTATAAGACCTCTTGGCTGCTGCCTGTTCAAATTTCTTAGTTACAGGTTCATTCTCTTCTAAGCTGGTTTGAATGAAAAATCTAATCCACCAGGATGAGCTCCTCAATTTGGCCTACATAGAGAGAAAAATAAGTACAGTAAATTTTTCATGCTTTACAAAAGAAGAGAACACGCATTAGCCAACAACATCACTCTCTAGCGTGAGAGCAGTTAGGAAACATCAATTACAGTAGCTGTAGCTTTTTAAAACCTTTTAGATAGTTGTACAAGTCAAGTTGTATAGAACAGAACTTGGGAATTAGGTCCGAGTATAGCATAGGAAGTGGAAGAGTTAGCTGTGGTTTAAACAAAGATGTCCTATTGTTGATGAATACAAAATCTACACATAGATAGATGAATATATCATCATCAAATTGTAATTACGCCAAATTGAGGAACGGAGATCATTGACTTACTGGTCGGCCAAATTTTGACAGCTCTGCCCCTTTAACCTTTTGCTGACCAGGATAACCTAAAAAAGAATCCAATATTTTAGATAAATGTCAAGCGGTTCTTATTATAAGGTCAAAAGTATTTATAAGAGAACTGCCTTCTTACACTAAATAATATCCAGAGTAACCCTACCTCAGTTTTACATCACTAGTTCTAAAATGAAAATCAGCCGATTTATTTAGGAAAATTGAAATGGACAAAGTTCTTAGTGTTTACCAGATAAAATAACTAAACCATCAGCAGCCACCCTTGCTAACTCTGGAAGAGTTTTGTTAAGGTATCTTGGAGACAAGTAATCCGCTGCATCAGATACTACAACAAGAGAGAACGACTTTGAACGGTAGGGAAGAGGAAACTTAATATCGGCTACTCGCACAATCCCTATGTGAACAAGAGCCTTGCAGTTGCTATCAGTTTCATCTAAATCGTATGGTTCAATCCCCCAAGCTTCAGTGTCCTCTTCTTTTAATAGTTTAGAGACCACTGAACAAGTGTCAGGTCCTACGTGCAACACTTTCCGCATGTTGTCCCCGTATGCTTTCTTCAATACAGGTAATGCTCTGTGAAGCTCAGCTGTGCATGAAGTACCACCTAACAAAGTTTTACGCAAAACAAAACCAATATAAAGTCCAAGGCCAAACATCTAAGACAACAACTGGAATTTTCCTTTAGCAGCAACAAACAATTAAGGAACAGGGAAACTAACAAATAGTGTTTGGCTAAGCATTTCTTAACATCCAGTAAGATTAATATTGACAAATTCCTAGTAGTTACACCAAGCACACATTATATAACGGAGCTTCGAGCCTTTCTTACAAACACCATGTCATAGATATACATGCAGTAAAAACTTCAAGCATTCAAGAGAATAGAAAAAATATGAAGAATGTTGCTCATCCCACATAACAATACATCTAGACGAACCACAGCAGCAAGCTCATAATTATGCTCTAATTATAGAGTCTTGGTTTTAATTTATTTTTCCTTTTTCAAAAGGAGTCTTTTACACCAGTCCCATTGGAAATAGGAAAACTTTCTAGCAACTGAGTCATACACTGTCATGCCAGCAAAAACGCAAATTTTGTTCAGTTCCATAGATGGTTACCTTCAAGTCTACTAAAAGCATCTGCTGCACTTCTTCCACCTGTCAGAGAAAACAGTAAAGGGATCGTAATTCAGAAGGCATATAAAAGATAAACATGTGCAGCAATCTTAGAAAATAATGATAGAGGTGATCATCTTCATCCAGAATCATATGATCAGGAGATTATAATAACATAAGCAACTGCTTAGCCGGCATACAATCATTATAAAGAAATATATGGATAAGGACCTGAACCATGATAAACGTAACCAATGATCAGCAATGCTCCCTGAAATTTACATAAAAGTGATCATATCAATGGCTATTATAGGATTGAGATCATTTAACAAGATCCAGAATTTAAGAAAATCAAGACAGGCACACCATCAAAAAGCAACATTTTATTAATATTTAGAGGACTAGCATGAAAAAGAAATGGACATGCCTAAGCAATATGAAAAATGAACTCTCGTTAATGGTAAAAGGCCCATGAATGGAGTGATAAATAGAATGCTGATTCAACAAGAGTGGAAACAAGAATATATATGTGGAAGTAAAATAGATGTATTTTACCATCAAGTAAGGTAGCATCTACATTGAATGGCATTAAGCATAGGTAAGTGAGAACCTTATGCCAATTAAATCAAGTGAAGTACCCCTACGTCTTTGAAGGGATTTTGTTAGTTTCTCATGAGTTTTCTTTACAGTAAACCATACAAGACAAGCCCTCAGTTATATAGGCTTCTCTGACTCTACTTTTTTGTTTCTGCTTTAGCTTCTCGGTTTTGGGGATGAATTGATTGGATACTCATAAAGAAGAATTTGCACAGTAAACATTTAAAAGGCATGTTTATGAGTAGTTCCAGTGATTGGGATGCTTCACAATAAGTTCCTTCAGTTATCCTAAAAAACTATAATAAGCCCCTTCTCCTACCAAATTTGAGGGTATGACAGTTTTTCATGATTTTGCTTATCTTAAAATGGACTTTAGTTCCAATTGCATTACTATAGGTACCATTTGATTGACAGTATAGTCAAAAATGTGTTTGCAAGGAAGTAACAAAGAGATTGGTATTTACCACAACAAGTCCTAAGGACAATAAAGGAGATGGGCGTGATTTGGGGTGTAAGGAGCCCACAAATGGAATGCTCCCAGTATCTGCAAAACGGCGAGTTGGCCTTCTTGACATATTGATTAGTGGTAACTGAAGCATATACAACATTAATACAAGTTAATAATAAGGTTATGATTGCTGTTCAAAGTATTGCTATTTCATTTGATGAGTACAACAATAAAATCAGCACTACTAAACGAGGCAAAAAGAGGTGTGTTGTATAAGATGTTTTATGAAAAGATTGGAGTAAAGCATCATATGCAAAAGAAAAAAAACGTTGTATACGTACAAATCGCCATAGAAGACTTTTAACTGTTGAAATAACTTGATAACATTAACTCCCCTATGCAAGATACTTTTAACATTCAATAGTACTGAAAGGCACAACAAGCTTGGTTCTTCATAACAGTATACATAAGCAGATGGAAACAGATCATAGCTAAACACTCTCTCTTCAGCTGCAATTAACTATCTTGGCTTCGGAAACATTCAGACGTCATACAGGACATTCAACTTAAGGGAACAACATTTTAATAGATCCATATCTGTTTGACCCAAATATGAAAACTTTATGGTTGTTCAAAGTTGGGGATTTCAATGTTATTATCTAAAATCATGGTGAACTTAGTAGTTGTGCATCGGGTTCTGCCTGAGCCATATATAAAACTGAAACTCAGTAACTTAAAATCTTGGATCCGTCTCTTTCTAACATGTCTATTATGAGATTAGAAAGTAATCTTTGCCAAGTTCTAACTTAGTAATAAATCCATAAAAAAATGCTGCAATCATTTCTTATACAGTAACTTTTCATAATAGAAGATCCTCTAAGTCTCTGACTAAACAAACAAGGAAAGGTTGCAACTTAAAGAAAGCTTGTTATTAAAATCAAAATTAGTAAACTAAATAGTACTAAATACTATTCCAATTTCTCCATACTTATCAATTGTAGTTCAAATTTAAGCTAAATAGTAACTGTTCCATTTGCTTTAGTAGATCCTTCCGAATGAAACTACATTACATGAAAGTTAGTTAATGAATAAAGCATATAAATGAAGCAGTGCAAACTGAAGAGACGAACATTTTGAAGTGGATAAGAATGGAGGATTTTCCGGGTCGGGTTACGGACCTACCTGGGTTGATAGATCAGTGGGAGTAATATGGAGATGTTGAGGATGAAGGTGGGATCTGGATCTGCTTGCTTTGGATTTTACTCGCCCCGCTAACTGTGTGAAGGAATCAATAAAGAGGGAAAAATGAATTACTCACTCAGAATGTTCCTTTTTTCTTTTCTCTCTCCTGCGTTATTGCAGGTTTTGGGCCTGTCTGGATCGTTTTTTGGATTAGGACTTCTGGATTGGTAACAATGAACTCAATGGAATGTGAAATATCGGCCCAACACTGGGCCGTTATTAATGAATGGACAAATAACATAAATTTCAATAGTTTGGAGTTTAACTATAAATTTTTTATTTATTTTTTATATTTGCATAATTACTGAAATTTCAATTTAGAGCTTCGAAGCTCCTAGATGGCCACTGTCCCGGAATTTCAATAATTAAAATATACGAAAATCATGCTTATTTTGCACATTGTTTACTGACTACTAAGAAATAACTCTACGAGTTTGCTTTCTGTTTTATTATAAAGTGTTGTTGTGAATAAAACTGGATCAATAGAATATATCGTGTCGCATGATGTAGCCTAAATTAAACAAAAATTATATAACGTGGAGCTTTTTTTATGAGATTATCGTATCAAAGCAAAATACACAACAAGTAATGGTTATTGTGAAATTGATGATTTTAGATGATGACAAAAAAAAAGAGGTTAAAATATAATAATTATACGTGGTGAAATTGATTATTCTAAATAATTAAAAAAATATAATAATTATACGTGGTAAAGGTGAAAGAAACATAATTTTAAATTTTATTGATTTAGTGCATGATAATTTTGTTGAGTAAGATCGACTCAAGATTATATATTAATATTGATATTTATTTTTTGAGGTTGAGTTAAAGCACTAATTACAATATCATAGCCACCACATAATCTAGGTTATTTGTCCGTTCTACTCGCATTTAATATAAATTTGGCAAGTTACCAAACAAGGCAGTGGCCTTTTTTTCAGCCTAGCATATGTTACTTGTTTGTTTTGAATTATTAAGTGGACCATGTTCCATGTTACAACTTGAATAATTTATATGAACAGTTTATATAATTAACCAAATCGTAACAGACATTAGGTGGACCCCGACATTTTTGTCTAGTCCCACCAGAAAAGGTCCAGCTTTTAATGACAAAAAATGACAATGACCACATTTAGGGTTCGTTTGGTAGAGTGTATAAGAACAATGTAAAATATAATATATTAGTAACGCTTGTATTAGTAATACTTGTATTAGTTATGCTTGTATTAATTATGCGTGTATTATTTCTTATACATTGTTTGATTTGATGTATAAAAATAATATATCTTACATAATTTCTATAAAAGAAGTGTTTGTTTACCAAAATATCCTTCTTTAACTTTGTACACTTTTTTTGCAACAATTTTTTTTTTTGTCATCTTAAACGTAATTAGAATTGTTGAACAAGTATATAGAGATTTAGGATTAATTGCAAGACCTTCGTCATTGCGCATAGAATGTTTCGCCGACACGGATTAACATAGTCAAAATAAAAATAAAATACAAGATGTAAAATTAATGAATAGTCTCAAGAATTTTTTTAATCCTTTTAAAGACCCTCGAAGTAACGTAAAAATATGTTGTGGTTATTTAAATCAACTATTCATTGTTGTAAATTAAAATGGTGGAAAAAAAAATTATGAAATGTTTTGAGAAAATTCACTGTTGAAAATTAAAATGGTGGGAAAAGAAATTGTGAAATATTTTGAGAGGAGTATTAAAGTCATTTAATAAGTTAATGCAAGTGTTAAAAGTCTTTGTATTACTAATACATAAGAAATGGAGTGCATTGTTAATACACACTTTAATACACAATAGAGTGCATTAGTTATACATAGACAAAAAGACGTATCAAATAAGGTACTACTAATATACATTAACTAATGCATGCATTATATTTTCCAATACACTCTACTAAACGACCCCTAAAAGAGATTGTTTGATAGAGTGTATAAGAATAATATTGAATAAAATGTATTATTAATACAAATATTAATAATACTGGTATTAGTTATACATCGTATCATTTTTTACAAAGTGTTTGGGTCAAGATATTACAAATAATATATATTTACATTTTATTATAAAAAAATATTTATTTATCAAAATACCTTCTTTTTAACTTCTCTTTGAAGAACAGCAGTAGCAGCAGCAGCTACTGTTGGAAAATCATAAGACGCACCAGCAATACAACTACAAATCAGCTACAATCCGAGGACGCACCAGCAATACAACTACAAATCAGCTAGTAGCAGCAACATCAGCACGCAGGGAGCCAAATATCTTCATGGAGGCAGCAGCAACACAGCTACAAATCAGCAGCAGCTACAAGACGGAGCAAAAAAATGGAGGTAGCAACAATCAGAGAAAAAAAAACTGAAAAAGCAGGGTAAATTTATCATTTAACAAATTAATGCATGTGTTACAGATTTTGTATTACTAATACATGAGAAACGGTGTATATTATTAATACACCCTTCAATACACAATAATGTGTATAACTAATGCATAGACTAAATATTATATCAAATAAGATACTTATAATACACATTAACTAATACATGCACTATTTTTTTCAATACACTCTACCAAACGACCCCTAAGAGTGCCTAGATTACATTCTTAAACATGCTTGATAGTTAGTAATTAATAATAGTGAATCAGTATTAATATTTGATTATGTAGTTCAATAATACAATATTATGTACTTTTACTTAGTTGGATCTCAGCTGTCATACTTGTCAAAGGATTATCACCACGAGACCAATATGAAAATCAAAAGTTTGAGGTGTTGAAATTCGGCTAAAATAATACTCCTTTTTTTGGTAGTAGCTAAAATAATACTCCTATTCAGGGGCGGATGTATTAAGGCCCGCCACGCCACCCGCAAGCTTCAACGAAAACTTTATATATATAGGTGTGTATGTATACAGAATATAGATAAATAAAGTGCCAACTTGGGAACAAGGTTCTCTTTGGTGTGAGTGGCAAGTGGTTATGTTTTCTCTTGAAGTGTGTGGGTTCAAATCCAGCTGGGAGCTATTTCCTCCGTTTCAAATTAGTTGGCCCTCTTTTTCAAAAAAAATTATTTTAATTTACTTGTCCAACTTATCAAATCAAGATTATTTTACACAAACTCTTCCCATTCTATCCTTAATAGGTATTAAATATAACTACACTTTTCAAAATTTTTGAAAATAACACTTACATTTTCAATACAAACTTTATGAAACTTAACTTTTTTTTCTTTTCATGGAGTATTACTAGTATTCCTATAAGATTTTCAATTCATGCATGCATATGCTACAATTTTTCATGCTTAAATAATTATTAAGTCTTATAATGTTAAAAAGGATAAAAAGGTAAAATATACTCCTAATTATTGGATTTTTTAATGGATGTGTCAAGGTTGAAAGGGTCATCTAATTCGAAACGGAGGGAATATTATTTTGTACGCTTATTGATTCTCAATTGCGTCCATTGTTTTGCACATTTGTTGATTCAATTAATTGCATTATTTTGTACTCTATTCTACTTGTTTTTAATTATTGTTGACTCATATTATTAACAATTATTCTCTAACTTTTTTTTAATTTCTTATTGATTAGTATTTGCTTGATATAAAATTAAAAGATGAATAAGTTTTATTCTCCTTATTATCAATTTTTTTTAAAAAAAATGTTCCTTTTTTTCCTAAATCGACTTTGCCAATCTTATCGGACTTCTTACTTCTCCAATTCTCTGCTCCACCTGATTTCTTTATCAGTCACCATTCACAACCCCATAATTGTGGAACCCTACGCAATTACTTAAGCGGTCTAATGAGACTAGGTACATCTTAGTTTAGTTATACTATATACCACCAAACTTGCTGCTTTATTTTTATTTTTTTAATAAAAGAACTAATTCTATTTCTACTTTAAGGTTCCGACTCTAATTCAAAATCGAAATTGTAAATTTTCAATGTATACTAAATTTTAATTCTTGATGATTATTAAAATAATGATACACAAAATTGAGCCAAATGTTATAAAAAGTTACAATCTTTAAGAAAAATAAATAAGTAAAACCTAAAGCATTCCTTCTAATAACTACTTCCTATCTTGTTAAGACAAAAAAAAAAGGGCGAATCAAATTTTTCACCAAGGAGTTTCAAAATCGAAAGAAGTAAATAAATGAACTAGTCGAAGAGACTTCAGGATCTACTTTCTATTCATAAAAAAAAATAAACTAGCTCCGCCTTGAAGGCGAATTCAAAATTTGGATTCTTCAATTGATTTAATCGACAAATCTATTTGACACCCAAAGACTCTAAATCTTGAATCTGCCTCTTCTCCTACTAATATAATAGTATATGATACCACTAAATAAATGAATTTGTATCCTACCATTAGTTAATCCGAACTCGTGTGGAATGGGACGTTAGCAGGGATAACATTAATTACATTTTGGCTAAAACATAGAAGCACTCGTTTCGATCCGTGCTTCATCAATTACTATACTATCCCTAATTATTTCGTAATTTATTATATTACCCTTAATTAATTATTATAATTTATTTATATATTATAATTAATAATATTTTTTATTATATTACCCCTAATTAATTATTATAAGTCATTTATATATTAGAATTAATAATATTTAATTAAAAAAAGATATTTATAACGCTTGTTTCAGCTGCTCTAACCGTGATTTTACTATATCATCCCTAATTAATTATTATAAGTCATTTATGTATTAAAAAATTAATAATATTTAATTAAAAAAATAGATGGCATGACTGCCTATATTACCCCTAATTGCTCCGTGATTTATTATATCACCCCTAATTAATTATTATAAGTCATTTATATATTAGAATTAATAATATTTTTTACTATATTAGACTGATTAATTATTATAAGTCATTTATATATTAGAATTAATAATATTTAATTAAAAAATAGGTATTTATGACGTTTGTTTCAGATACTTTAACCGTGATTTTACTATATCATCCCTGATTAATTATTATAAATCATTTATGTATTAAAAAATTAATAATATTTAATTAAAAAAATCATCTGCATCGTCATTTACTATATTATCCCTAATTGCTCTGTGATTTACTATATTACCTCTAATTAATTATTATAAGTAATTTATATATTAGAATTAATAATATTTTTTATTATATTACCCTTAATTAATTATTATAAGTCATTTATATATTAGAATTAATATTATTTAATTACAAAAATAGATATTTATGACGTTTGTTTCAGCTGCTTTAACTGTGATTTTACTATATTATTTATAATTAATTATTATAAGTCATTTATGTATTAAAAAATTAATGATATTTAATTAAATAAAATAGATGACATGTCTGTCTATGGTTTCGACCAGTGCTTCGTCTATATTATCCCTAATTAATTATTATAAGTCATTTATATATTAGAATTATTAATATTTTTTATTATATTACCCCTAATTAATTATTATAGGTCATTTATATATTATAATAAATAATATTTAATTAAAAAATAGATATTTATGACGTTTGTTTAAGCTACTTTAACCGTTATTTTACTATATCATCCCTAATTAATTATTATAAGTCATTTATGTATTAAAAGATTAATAATATTTAATTAAAAAAAATGGATGACATGTCTACCTATATTACCCCTAATTGCTCTGTGATTTATTATATTATCCCTAATTATTTATTATAAGTCATTTATATATTAGAATTAATAACATTTTTTTACTATATTAGCCCTAATTAATTATTATAAGTTATTTATATATTAGAATTAATAATATTTAATTAAAAAATAGATATTTATGACGTTTGTTTCAGCTGCTTTAACCGTAATTTTACTATATCATCCCTAATTAATTATTATAAGTGATTTATGTATTAAAAATTAATAATATTTAATTAAAAAATCAGTTGCTTCGTCATTTACTATATTACCCTAATTGCTCAGTGATTTATTATATTACCACTAATTAATTATTATAAATCATTTATATATTAGAAATAATAATATTTTTTTATTATATTACCTTTAATTAATTATTATAAGTCATTTATATATTAGAATTAATAATATTTAATTAAAAAATAGATATTTATGACGTTTGTTTTAGCTGATTTAACCGTGATTTTACTATATCATCCCTAATTAATTATTATAAGTTATTTATGTATTAAAAAATTAATAATATTTAATTAAAAAAATAAATGACATGTCTGCCTATATTATCCCCAATTGCTCCATGATTTACTATATTACCCTAAATTAATTATTATAAGTCATTTATATATTAGAATTAATAATATTTTCTTACTATATTATCCCTAATTAATTATTATAAGTCATTTATATATTAGAATTAATAATATTTAATTAAAAAATAGATATTTATGACGTTTGTTTCAGCTGCTTTAACCGTGATTTTACTATATCATCCCTAATTAATCGTTATAAGTCATCTATGTATTTAAAAATTAATAATATTTAATTTTTAAAAATAGATGGCATATCTGCTGCAGCTGCTTCAACCATAATTTTGCTAAATATCGCTTATAATTAATTATTATGGGTCATCTAAGTGTTAAAAATTTAATCATATTTTAAAAAAAATAAAATAGACATAAAATGATAAATTAACTCTTGATGTATTAAATTAAGTTGACCTCATTCAACCATGATTTAACTGTATCAACCCTAATTAATTATTATAAGTCATTTATGTATTAAAAAATTCATAATATTTAATTAAAACATTGGTTTCGACATGGCTGCTTCAAGAGTTGCGTTGTGATTTTACTATATCACCCCTAATTAATTATTATAAGTTATTTATGTATTAGAAAATTAATAGTATTTAATTAAAACAAGAAAAATATGTATTTATGACATGTTTGTTGCAGTTACTTCAACCATAATCATCTTTGAGAAGATCATCCAAGACTTTATTGTTAATTGAAGTATCTTTTGTTCTAGTTTTTATATGAAATAATCCTATAAATATTAGTTCTACATCTTTTCTATATTTTGTAACAGGTCTCAATCTTATCATTAAACAACTAAAATAACCCGACTACACGACACATCACATTTTTTTATCATGTGGAAAAAAACTATCTTATAAAACTTCATTCCTTAGCGAGTACCGTCAAATAGTTATTATTTAAAAAATTATCGTTTTAAATCAATGTACATTTATATTTGTATCTCATCAATATCGAATATTGGTGCTAAAAGATGTCTATAATGTTGGGTCTGGGCTGACACGGGCCATGTACCTCTAGTTTAATGAAGAAACGTAGGTATTTTCTCAATTGTTTAATTAGTTTTTTCAATTAAACTTAAGTATTTTCTATACATATATTTACACTGATGGTAAAAATTCAAAATTATAAATTTTATATTTCAAATAAAGAAGAAGTTATTGAACTGCTTTTGATAAATTATTAAAATGTAAGTTACACGTTAATTATGTATTGATGTTTACTTTTGAGTAAGATGCAATTTGTCCATTTATGTGAATTGTTTATTTAATTTGTCACTTTATTTCTAAACTAGAAGTGCAAGGCATGTGTCAGCACGGGCCCAACAGTAGAACATGTGGATTGCAACTTTTAAGTTTTAGCATTTATCTTGGAGTAGGAAGTTTAAGCAGAAGAATATTTTCATTAGTATGATTGAGCTGAGGGGATCACAATTGAAACCTTTTTTTAACCTTCTTGTTGAATTTTGCGATCAGAAATATAAAGAAAGAAGAGACATAAATCTGATGAAATAACTTAAATCAAATATCCAGCAGATTATTGATTTTCAATATCACAAAGAATAAGAATCATGTAAACTTACTCGATAAAGAGAATACACACCTTAGATTCACTATTGTTTTGTTTAATTATTATTTTTAACACGGAAAAAGAGTGTTGTTTTTTAATAGAGAAGGAAGAGTTGAGATTTTTTTTTTTTTTTTTTTTTTTTTAAAACAGAGAAATGTTAATTAATACTGAGGAGCTATTAAAAGTTAAGAAAGATGGCTACACATATTTGATAGAAAATTTGCTAATGTTAAGAAAGTGCGAAGTGTTTGATAGCAAATTTGTGATAGATACACGTTTTTTGTACCTAAATTTACTTTATTTATATTTAAATTAATTTGTAAAAATATTTTAAATAATCTTTATACTTCTTTTCTTTAATTTCTTTAAAATATAGTAATAAAATTTACTTATGTTTTATTCTTCTCACACTTTACTACATACATTTTATCCTCTTTAAATCTCACTATGCCATTTTACCCTCTTTAAAAATCACTGTACATTAAAATTACGATTGAAGCAGCTGAAGCAGAAATCAGTCAATTTTTTATTTATTTTTTGTTAATTATTGTTATTTACAATATTTTTTATTTCATTTTCAAATAATATATGTTGTTTTATATCTTCTTCTGTCCCGTCCCAATTTATGTGGCATTAACATAATTTTGATAGTCAATCAAATATTTTATGTTGACATATCATTTTGTTATTCTTATTTTTCTAATACATAAATGCCTTATAATAAGGAGTGATATAGTAAAATCATCGTTCGAAAGACGAAAATTTAATTTAAAACATTAAGAGTTAATTTCTCATTTTATGTCTATTTTATTTTTCATTAAATATTATTTATTTTCTTAATACCTAGATGACTCATAATAATTAATTAAGAGCGATTGATTACGTTATTACTATAAAAATTAATATAATTTTATCATATCCAATAGTAATCATCGATAATTCACCGGAATAGTATATTAATTAAATTCGGGATGCTATATTTACATATACAAAATATGATATTATTAAACATTATTGGATAGTGCATTATATTTATCTTTCACAATAATAAAATTTTACTATATATTTTTCTTTATTTCTTTTTAACTTGATACATATTGACCTAACACAAATTCTAAGAAAATATTCATTAAAAATTTATTTTATTAAATTAAATTTATTAATTTTGTACTTTAAAAACTTAAAGTTAAGTTTACATATTAGTATTTCTATATAATAAAAAAATAATTTTAAAATTTAAATTTACTAAAATAAATAAATAAATAAAAATATTAATTTTTCTATATAAAAGTCAATTAAAATAATAAAATTAATTTACTTTAAATATTTAGTTGCAATTAATTAAGATAATTTTTTATTTTGTCATGATTTATGCTGCACCGCTAAAATTTTGAGAGTTGAATAGAACTTTTATCTATTTTTAAAAAGTATTTTAACTTGTTAATTATTGTGATTTATAATAATTTTTATGTAATTATCAAATAATATATTTACTCTTTGTGTCCCAATTTATGTGGCTTCGATACAATTTTGAGAGTCAACTAAAATTTTTATATATCTTTTAAATACTTTAAGTTGTTAATCATTATGATTTGCAGTACTTTTTCTTTTATCTCAATTTATATGGCATTGCTAAAATAATGAGAGTCAATAAAGTTTCTATATGTCTTTTAAATATTTTAAGTTATTAATTATTGTGATTTGTAGTAACAAATTAGTTTTGAACATGATAGCCAATTAAATAAATAAATAAAATTTACTTCCAATATGTAGTTATAGTTGATTAATATAAATTAATAGAATATATTAAATATTTAAACCATTATGATGAAACAATGAAATAATTATATATTGGGGTATGGTATGTAATTAAGTGGGAGTAAATGAGTTTTTTTGGTAATTGCATAAGAGGTGGTTCGACCACCTCTTCTATATAATAGAAATTTAAATATTTTAAATTGTTAGTTATTATGATTTGCAGTACTTTTTCTTTTATCTCAATTTATGTGGCATTGCTAAAATAATAAGAGTCAGTAAAATTTCTATATGTCTTTTAAATATTTTAAATTATTAATTATTGTAATTTGTGGTAACAAATTAGTTTTTAACATGATAGCCAATTAAATAAATAAATAAAATTTACATTCAATATGTAGTTATAGTTAATTAATATAAATTAATAGAATATATTAAATATTTAAATCATTGTGATGAAATAATAGAATTATTATATATTGGGGTATGATATGTAATTAAGTGGGAGTAAAGATTTTTTTTGGTAATTTCATAAGAGGTTTTGGGAGTAAAGAGGGTTTTTAGCACTAAAATTTGATATTGATGAAATACAACCATAAATGTACATTGATTTTATTAAATATTGTTAATTCTGATATATAAATGACTTATAATAATTAATTAGGGGTAATATAGTAAAAAATATTATTAATTCTAATGCATAAATGACTTATACTAATTAATTAGGGGTAATATAGTAAATCACGGAGCAATCAGGGGTAATATAGGCAGACGTGTCATCTATTTTTTTAATTAAATATTTTAAATTTTTTAATACATAAATGACTTATAATAATTAATTAAGGATGATATAGTAAAATCACGGTTAAAGAAGCTGAAACAAACGTCATAAATATCTACTTTTAAAATTAAATATTATTAATTCTAATATATAAATGACTCATAATAATTAATTAGGGGTAATATAGTAAGATTTTTTTATTAATTTTAATATATAAACGACTTATAATAATTAATTAGGGGTAACATAGTAAATCACGGAGCAATTGGGGGTAATATAGGCAGACATGTCATCTATTTTTTAATTAAATATTATTAATTTTTAATATATAAATGACTTATAATGATTAATTAGGGATGATATAGTAAAATCACGGTTAAAGCAGTTGAAACAAACGTCATAAATATCTATTTTTTTAATTAAATATTATTAATTCTAATATATAAATGACTTATAATAATTAATTTGGGGTAATATAATAAAAAATATTATTAATTCTAATATATCAATGACTTATAATAATTAATTAGGGGTAATATATAAATCATGGAGCAATTAAGGGTAATATAGTAAATGACGAAGCAGTGGTCGAAACCAAATGACTTATAATAATTAATTAGGGGTAATATAGTATTTTTTTTTTATTAATTCTAATATATAACAGATTTATAATAATTAATTAGGGGTAATATAGTAAATTACGGAGCAATTAAGAGTAATATATATAGACATGTCATCTATTTTTAATTAAATATTATTAATTTTTAATACATAAATGACTTATAATAATTAATCAGGGATGATATAGTAAAATTACGATTAAAGCAGTTGAAAGAAACGTCATCAATTTATAGTTTTTAATTAAATATATTAATTCTAATATATAAATGACTTATAATAATTAATTACGGGTAATATAATAAAAAATATTAATTCTAATATATAAATGACTTATAATAATTAATTAGGGATAATACAGTAAATCACCGAGCAATTAGAGATAATATAGTAAATGACGAAGAACTGGTCGAAGCCAGTGCAGGCACACATGTCATCTATTTTTTTAATTAAATATTATTAATTTTTTAATACATAAATGACTTATAATGATTAATTAGGGATGATATAGTAAAAGCACGGTTAAAGCAGCTGAAACAAACGTCATAAATATCTATTTTTTAAATTAAATATTATTAATTCTAATCTATAAATGATTGATAATAATTAATTAGGGATAATATAATAAAAAAATATTATTAATTTTAATATATAAATGTCTTATAATAATTAATTAGGGATAATATAGTAAATCGTGGAGCAATTAGGGGTAATATAGTAATTTAATTTTTGAATAAAATATTATTAATTTTTTAATACATAAATGATTTATAATAATTAATTAGGGATGATATAGTAAAATCACGGTTAAAGCAGCTGAAACAAATGTTATAAATATCTATTTTTTAAATTAAATATTATTAATTTTCTATAAATGACTTCTAATAATTAATTAGGGGTAATATAATAAAAAATATTATTAATTCTAATATATAAATGAGTTGTAATAATTAATTAGGAATAATATAATAAATTACGAAACAATTAGGGTGTAATATAGTAAATAATGAGGGTAAAAAAGTAAATTCACGAAGAGTTGGTCGAAACCAGCTCTTCTATATACTAGAAATATTTTAAATAATTTTCTTTTTTATAAAATCTTAGCAATTAAATCAATAAACGAATCAATACACCAACAACAACATACCTAGTGTATTCCCACCTAGTGGAGTCTGGAAAGGGTAGAGTGTACGCAGACCATACCACTACCTCAAAAGAAGTAGAGAGACTGTTTCCGATAGACTTCCGGCTTAGGATAAATAACAATATAACAAATACAAAAAGTAAGTGGATACAAACTAGTATGCAGTGACGGATGTACTTGTATTCCAGGGGTTCATCCGAACCCGCTTCGTCAGAAAATTATATTATTTTTACATGATAATTTTTTTTTTATGTATAAATAATAAAGGCTGAACCCCCTTCGACTAGTCCATATATGTACTACTGAACCTCCTCACTGAAAATCTTGAATCCGTCCCTGCTAGTATGGTACACAAAACAAACTAACAGTTTAACAAACACAAAAGATAAGTGAATAATAAATTAGTAGGGAATACAAAAAAGACAACATCACTAACTTCAAAAGCTACCGTCCTAACACTACAAATCAGAAAATCCAGATCCAAAGTAGCACCCTCCTATTACTACTTCAAAAATTATACGTATATCTTAATAAACTTCAAAATATGACTTATTCACCTTCTGAAAGTGATAAGAGCGTAATATAAGAGGAATATATTCTGGTACTCCTAATTAACTTTGCGATACTTCGACGAAAGAGGAAAAGAGAGGTGTAAAGTTTGAAAAAATGTCAAGCGACGGTCATAAACCGACAAAAAAAAAAATACTAAACAAAACAAGAGCAAAATATATATGTGTAAGATTAAGCTTCATACTTATTATTTTCCATCACTATATATAATAACAAGGACAAATCAATATCAACTGTTCAGCTGTATCACTATCATCTTCTCTTCACGAACTGACACGTCACCTCCCAATCTCTCCGGCGAATATCTAT
Source organism: Capsicum pubescens (assembly GCA_030864215.1). Lineage (NCBI taxonomy): Eukaryota > Viridiplantae > Streptophyta > Magnoliopsida > Solanales > Solanaceae > Capsicum > Capsicum pubescens. Next base: position 266,672,749 of record CM061545.1, on the reverse strand, counting down.
CCATAATCTCCACCGTAGTTGCCGCCTCCGGCGAATCCATCTTCTCCCTATATATACACAAATCTATATACCAAAAAAGCATTATATTTTTTAATAAAAAATTAAAATATATACTGTATACTATATACCTTTACGGTTCTCCAAACTACCGTTTCGATTCTTCTCTATATCTATTGATAAGAAAACGAGGAAATTGTGAACTTTGAAAGTATTTGTACTGTTTTGTTCTGCTGCTGTCTTTTTTAGGAACGCATTTTTTGCGTGAATCTATTTTGGAGGAGCTAAAAATTTGGGGAGATAAGAGAATGGAGGTGTTTCAGTACTGGCTTGTGTTTCTCTAACATTAAATATTTGACGATTTTTGGGGGCTTTTAGGGTTACAAAGTTGGTGGAGTTGTTTTTGGATTTTCATTATTTTGTTGGGGGAGGAGACGGTGAATGGCGGTGGAGTATACATGTTGCGAGCCAGGGTTCTTCATACATATTCTAATTATTTTATTTCTGGTACTTTTCGCTGGGTTGATGTCTGGCCTTACGCTAGGACTCATGTCCCTCAGTTTAGTTGATCTGGAAGTCCTTGCCAAATCTGGAACTCCAAGTGATCGTAAAAATGCTGGTATTGTTTCGTTATTCCTGCTTTCTATTGTTGTATAACATTGTGCCGGTGTGTGTGTCGTTAAGTTAATTTTTCTCTGTTGCTGATTTTGGCTGCTATGGTGAAGTGGATTTGTTAGTTTGATTCCTTTTATGTACTTTTGCTATAGCAAATACTGTCTATTTTAATGAGAACGCGACATCTTTGAGCAATAAATTTAGTTTCCTTCAGCTTACAGAGAGAGTAGCAGTCAATATGTTTAAACTTTGTATGGACTAGGGACCGACCAAAAATATCTGCTAAGAAATGAACTTTGAATCAACCAAAGAATAGTCTGTGCTGCAAAATCGAAAAATAGTTGGGGTCGGTTATATGAATCCTCTAAATCAACTTTGCGAAATTTGGGTTTATTTCCAATAATAAATAGTTTATCTTTTAATGCAAATTAGGAGCGCAATCTCATAAATAAATTCCAATAGTAGCTGTAGTAACCTTGAAGGCCAAACTTATATTTGTTATGATACTGCTTGTCCGCACATAATTTGTGGTTGCTTTTAGTTTGTCAATCTGGAAAAGAGGGATTTTGAGAATGATGAATTGCTAGCAGAGAGAACTAGGCATGCAATAACTGGTTTCATTTGCTGTCAATATGTTGTCTTAAGGTTTTGAAATAATCTGGTGGCATCCTATCACAGTGATTATTTAAGTAATTATGGTGTCACAATTCAGACTTTTGCTTTTATCTTAACAGAGAAGATCTTGCCTGTTGTCAAAAATCAGCATCTTTTGCTTTGCACTCTGCTTATTTGCAATGCTGCTGCTATGGAGGTATATATGCAATATTCTGATTGTATGTTTCAACAAGCAATTCTTGCACTATTTGGATATTTATTTAGCTCTTAAAGTTGTGTGATACTTTTTCAGGCACTTCCCATATTTCTGGACGGCCTAGTTACGGCTTGGGGTGCTATACTGATTTCTGTCACGTTGATACTTCTGTTTGGTGAGGTGAGGATTTTTTGTTTCTTTTTTTGAGTATATGCTTGAAAAATGACTAAATTAGGACATGAATTTACGGATGACACTTGGATGGGACGGGTGGCTGGGGGTATTCCTGTCATCCCCTGCACCCACTCAGCTGGAGTTGCTATATGATTATTTTAATAATTTGGGATGAAAATTTGTTGTCACTTCCTCCCACTCAACTAAGTGCCATTAAGTCTCTTTAGTTTTGAAGGAAATATATAGTAATAAACTTTTGCAGCATTTTTGAAATGAGCAAACAAGCTTCTGGGTTGGGGGTTACTTTCTGCACCTCATCACCATCCATGGATTGTTGCCTTAAGGTGCCATTAGGCTTACTGCACAGTCTGGGTGGCCTGTAAACACCTAGTGAAAAATGCCTCTTATTCCTTGTTCCGTGCTGCTTGTTTAATGAAGGAGAAATTTGATAAAGATGTATTCTTCTTAAAAACACAATTTAGCTAGAGTTCAGATGTATTAGTTTCCTTTAAAGTGAAAGAATTAAGTTGTTTGGTGAAACTACATGATGAATTTACATGTGCTACTTTCTACTATGTGGTTGAGCAGATCATACCACAATCTCTTTGCTCAAGATATGGACTTGCCATCGGTGCAGCTACAGCCCCAATTGTTCGTGTTCTTGTTTGCATCTGTTTTCCAATTGCATTTCCAATAAGCAAGGTAGACTCATTTATGCAATGATTTATGTGAACTTTCCATCCAGCTGAAAGTTGTCTTTCAGAATTGTGTGCCAACTCCGTTCCGAGTTCGATTATCATGTTGGCTTTGGGACGATAGTCTTTTATATTAGTAACTCATTTAGTTTCTGTGGTTTTCAGCTGTTGGACTTTCTGCTGGGACATGGAAATAGAGCTCTTTTCCGACGAGCTGAGTTGAAAACTCTAGTAAATTTGCATGGGAATGAGGTAATTAATTGAAGCTACGCGGTTGATACAGTTATGTGCTTGTGCTTCTAGTACGTTGCCACATACATCTGGCTGTTTTTATTTCCTATATCATCTAATTGACTTATTGTTTCCTGTAAACTACTTGGATTAGGATTCTACTTGTTTTTCGATCTAGAGAATCTGTATTGATAAACCCACTTGAGTTAGGATTTTTACTTACCATGTTGTTGATTATTTTATATTTCTAATACCATGACTTCACTGTAAACAGGCTGGTAAAGGTGGAGAGCTTACACATGATGAAACAACAATAATTGCTGGTGCTCTTGAGCTGCATGACAAAACAGCTAGTGATGCGATGACCCCGATATCTGAAATCTATGCCATTGATATTAATGCTAAGCTGGACAGGTTTCTATATCTTTTGGTGTAATCATAAATTGTAGATATATGTATCATTGCTTCTTCAGCTGCTTGATACTCTATTCCCCCGTTTGTGTGCAGGAATCTAATTAACTTGATTTTGGAAAAAGGGCATAGCAGGATACCAGTCTACTACGACCAACATACAAACATAATAGGGTTAATTCTGGTAATTGTTGATTTATTTGTGCAGTTCCCCACGACGTGGTTGGAAGCATCTTCTTGCCTAATTTCGGCACAAAGATATAACAATTCCTCTCCACGAACTTTGATTCCACTTACTGCATGTTGCCAACTTTGTAACGATTCTGTCTCTATGTTACATGAACTAAAAGCTGTTATCTAACAAATCCTCCACTTCCAATTCATGGTTCCACTTGAATCGTGATTTTGACTTTGTAGTGACTCGGTATGTTTCTATGAAGCCACACAAACTGTTGAACTTTGTTAGGAGAGATATCATTACACTTTAAAGTTTATGGAAAGTCTCCTCTTAGGAACCAGCCTTCTCTTTACAAAAGCTAAACACTCTGGCAATGTAAGGCCAACTAGGAGGTTCAAGGGCTTACATGAAGCTAGAGGAACTTGATGGCTTCTTTTGGAACTTTTAGGGCTTGTGATATCTTTTTCCCTATCATCATTTCCTTGAATCATTTTTACCCAATACAAAAATGTGAGTGATTGTACTTAGAATGACTTCCCCACATGGTTCAAAAACTTCCAAATTCATCAAAGAATTCAGTTGAATTAGTTCGCCTTCAATCATGAAATGCTTGAGATTCTGCATTGAGTGTTGAGATATGCAATGCCTTCTCTCAACTCATCATGATAAACTCTGGCTAAATGAAGTTCCTTATCACTAAAGTTTGTCTCAGATTCAAGTGTATTCGCAGAGCTAAGCTTGCTTTTGTTATGCCTTTTCATATGTATAGTTCATTGTATTCATCACCATCTGCCTACTATCTACAAACAAGTCTATGTTCGATTTTCGTCATTAATGCCTACTTGTTTAATAATTGTAGGTCAAGAACTTGTTGACTGTCCATCCAGAAGATGGAACTTCTGTGAAGAACGTTACCATCCGAAGAATCCCAAGGTATGTATTGTATTGCAAGTGTTGGAGAACTGTTAAATCTTTACATGACTGCAAAAGCAAATTACTCTTATGCTTTCTTTGGTTTGTGATTGCCGCTAGCATATATATAACTTATTGTGATCAGTTAGCAGCGTATATATATATTTAAATTCAAGTTCTTTTTGCCATCTTCTTTTCAGCAGCTCAGGTTCTTTTGCCATGTAGCCTTTTGATTTCTGTTCATCCTAGAGCTGGTGATTCTGAAAATCCCCAGAAACTTGGAAGTGAAAAAAAACTTTTGTAGTTTTAGCTGCCTTTCCCGCCTGCTCAGTTAGTATACAAGATGAGGAAGACTATAATTCTGATGTTTGTGCTGTATGCTGCTAATTGGTAGACTCTTAGTGTTTTCTAGGTCTAAAATATGCTTAAAGTCTTGTCATGTTGGTTTAAGGTACATTTTTCACAATTCACATGCTTCTTTCTTGTGAGAGCTTTGTAGTCTTGAGTCTGGACATCCATTTTCCAGAATTATGCGTAATAGATATCTGTGGAGTTTACGTACAAGTTAGAGATCGCCAAAAAGAAAAAAAGAGCTTCAACCTTGAAGAATTGATAATGAATGGACATGTCCGGAGTTATTCAATTTTTGAAAGGGTGCTATAAAGAGTGGACTAGTACCCTACCTGATACTTGCAATATAGCTGCAGATAAAAGAAGTCCTAGGTAGTAGGTAGTAATGTGGCATCCAAGTTTCCCTCCCAATTCAAGCTAGACAACTAGCTTACACATCTGTCTCACAAGCATCTGTGTTAGGTGATGTATCCACGTGTGCATTACAATTTACAACAGGAGTGAGGAAGAAAGCACATACGAGAGTGCACACGTGTTTGAATAGGTTTTATGGTTCACACTTGATTTTTGTTTGATACTAAGTGATCTATAACAACACATCAAAAATTAAGGTAAAATATTAAGTTTGTGGTGTGTTTTTGACTGACCTTTCAGTTTTACAAGGAGTTTAAGCTTATATTCCTGCTGTTTGCGAGCCTCTTAATAGTTAGAAATAGGAAAGAAGTGGTTTCATGAGGGAATATCTCCGAACGATTTGAGTGGAATGGTTTCTAATAAAGATGGATGTTCAATTAATTTAAAAACCAAGTTTGAGTGGAAGGCTTTCTGTATGAGGTTTGTTCAATCAATTCTAAAACCAAGGGTATATGATTTTCCAGATCCCTTGAATGAGTCTTATTCATTGTCGTATTGTCGAACTTCAATGCTTCCAAATTGAATGACATTACTCCATTCAGTGGGAGTTGCTTCTACTGATATCCTAACTAAAATAAAAAAATGATTTACTTTTATTTGAAGGAAGTTTATTTTTTACGAAGATGAGTAATTTCACTTTCAAAAATATTTGAAAATGCATTGAGGAAAATGATTAAGATAGGCTCATGAAAGTGAACATGATATTCAACTTCAATGTAGACAGGCAACTTAAATGTGGTTCGTGATACTGTCATGTGTATTCAAGAAGAAAATATTTGAGTCTTGTATTTTATGTCATATAACCTTTTCTAAAATGGAAGGCGATCTGGTTTGTGAATGATGCTGCATTCATTTTTGGTTGCAGTTACTATGTGTGATAGTTGTTCTTATGCTTTCAATATCCCTCATAAACATCTTCATGATTTCCGTTCTTATGGTGCAGGGTCCCAGATTCAATGCATTTGGATGACATCCTGAATGAGTTTCAGAAAGGTCATAGCCATATGGCTGTGGTTGTAAGACAGTGCAACAAGGATATGGATCAGCCCGCTAGCAAATCCCCTGCAGAGGGTACGTTTTGCCTGCTGGGCTTATTTTTCTTTTATCGCATGTAAACCTTCTTTAATTGGACACCACCTTTTCTTTGCTCTCCAGATCCTGTGAAAGATGTCAGGGTAGACATTGACGGTGAAAAGCCTCCCCTTGAGAAGAGTCTGAAGACAAAGCGATCATTGCAGAAGTGGAAGAGTTTCCCTAATGGTGGAAATGCTTCATTCAAAGGTACTAGGAGCAAAAAGTGGACAAAAAATATGTACGCGGACATTCTGCGAATAGATGGAAATCCCCTGCCAAAACTCCCAGAAGAGGAAGAGGTTGTTGGAATAATAACAATGGAAGATGTTATTGAAGAGCTTTTACAGGTAAAACTTAATTCAATTTGCTACATGTTGAACTTTCATATTTTAATACTTCTCTAGACTTCTACAGCTCCAAGGTATCTAAATGTCAATTCTGTTACTTTTTGTAGGAGGAAATCTTTGATGAGACGGATCACCATGAGGAGGATTCATGATCGTAGTAGTTATGTGGTTAATACACAATGTATAATTAGAAATTTTTGATGCCTTATTTAAGGCATATGTTTTAGTGGACTTCAAAACAATTATAATAGAACATTCTAGACATTTTGAACCAGACTTGTCTACTGAAGAGACGACAACAACAACAAACTCAGTGTATTCCCACATAGTAGGGCCTGAGAGTAAGATGTACGCAGTCCATACCACTACTTCTCCAAAGCTGTTTCCGATAGACCTCCGGCTCAAGACAAGGAATAATAAACAAATACTTGAGCATGGAATAGGATGTCAAGACAAAAATGCGCCAGTCATAAGGAATAATAAACAAAGAATAGTAAACACATTAGTAATAAAGCATGCAACAAAGTGTCCTAGTAAGAATAATACATCTACCAAGTATTGTCCTACCCCAACGACTCAAATTGGCACTAGCCTTCTATCCTAATTCGCGCCCTTCAGATCTTTCTATCTAGGGTCATGTCTCAGTGAGCTGTAACTGCTCTATGTCCCGCCTGATCACCTCTTTCCAGTATTTCTTCGGCCTACCCCTACACCGCCTGAAATTATCCAAAGCAAGCTTCTCACACCTACGAATCGGGGCATCCGTGCCCCTCCTCATCACATGTCCGAACCATCTCAATCGGACTTTCCGCATCTTGTCCTCCACCGAAGCCACTCTAACCTTTTCCCGAATAGTGTCATTTCGAACTCTATCATCCCTATTAAGCCCACACATCCAACGCAACATCCGCATTTCCGCCACCTTCAATTTTTGAATGTGAGAGTTCTTGACTGATCAATATTCCGCTTCATACAACATGGCCGGCCGGACTGCCACCCTGTAGAATTTGCCTTTAAGCTTGGACAGCACCTTCCTATCACACAACACCCCCGAGGCGAGCTTCCACTTCATCCATCCCGCTCCAATACGATGGGAGACATCCTCGTCAATCTCACCATTCCCCTGAATCATGGACCCCAGATACTTGAAACTATCCCTCTTACACACCGTCTGGGAATCCAACCTTACTACCACCTCGTCTTCGTGCCTCACATCATTAAACTTGTATTCCAAATATTCTGTCTTGCTCCTGCTCAACCTGACCCTTTAGACTCAAGGGTATGTTTCCACACCTCTAATTTATCATTCACACCCCCCGCGTCTCATCAATCAAAACTACATCATTTGCAAAAAGCATACACCAAGGCACCTCTCCTTGAATATGTCGCGTCAACACATCCATCACCAAAACAAACAAAAACGGGCTAAGAGTGGAACCCTGATGCAATCCCGTCAAGAAAGGGAAATGCTCTGAGTCTCCTCCCGCCGTCCTCACCTGAGTCTTAGCTCCATTATACATGTCCTTGATTGCTCTAATATACACCACTGGTACCCCCACTCACCTCCAAGCATCTGCAAAGCACCTCCCTAGGGACTTTGTCGTACGTCTTCTCCAAGTCGATAAACACCATGTGCAAATCTCTTTTCCTTTCCCTATACTGTTCCACCAGTCTCCGCACCAGGTGAATTGCCTCCGTCATCGAGCGCCTGGGCATAAATCCAAATTGATTTTTCGAGATAGACACTATCCTTCTCAACCTCAACTCGACCACTCTCTCCCAAATCTTCATAGTGTGGCTCAATAATTTAATACCTCTATAGTTATTGCAACTCTAAATGTCACCCTTATTCTTATAAAGAGGGATCAAAGTACTCCATCTCCAAGCCTCGGGCATTTTTGCTGACTTGAAAATGCTGTTAAATAATTCAGTCAACCACCTTAAGCCAGCCTCTCCAGAGAACTTCCAAAAATCCACAGGGATCTCATCAGGCCGCGTCGCCCTACCCTTACGCATCCTGCGAACAACCTCTATGAGCTCTTCTACCTTAAAACGTCTACAATAACTAAAATCACGACACTCCTCTGTGTGCTCCAGCTCCCCTAAAACAATAACTCTATCCCCTTCTTCATTCAATAACCTATCGAAGTATGGCTGCCATCTCTTCTTAATGTGACCATCCTCCACCAATACTCTACCATTCTCCCCCTTAATGCATTTCACCTGGTCGAGGTCATGACCCTTCCTCTCCCTAGCCTTAGCAAGCCTAAACAACCTCTTTTCCCCTCTTTTCTCCTCTAACCCCGCATACAAGCTCTCGAACGCTGTCGTCTTAGCCGCCGTGACTGCTAACGTAGCCTCCTTCCTAGCTATCATGTACTCCTCCCTATTAGCCCGCTTCTCATCTTCATCCCTACTCTCACCCAACTTAGCATACACCCCCTTCTTAGTCTTCACTTTCTTCCTAACTTCTTCATTCCACCACCAATCCCCCCGACGATGGCCGGCACAGCCCCTGGAAATACCTAACACCTTACTAGCAGTCTCCTTCATGCACCTAGCCACCCTATTCCACATACCATCCACGTCCCCCCTGCACTCCCACACCCTCATTCCCGCCACCTTCTCCCCTATCTCCCTCGCATTCGCCGGCGTGAGGCCGCCCCACTTAATTCTAAGTCTACCCTCCTCACCCCTTCTCTTCTTTATCTTTCTTAATACCTAAGTCCATCTTGGTCGAAAGATTATCACTCGAGATGACTTTACAGTCCTTACACAACACTCTATCCCCTTTTCTAAGCAGCAAAAAGTCAATTTGCGTCTTGGCTATCGCGCTTCGAAAGGTGATCGTAGCCTCAAAAAGTTGCAACAGTGCTCTTTCTGAGTTTCGCCGTGTATAATTTCCCGATGGCTAGTGTGGGATATTTTCAACATCGTATGATTTCAAAGAGTAAACTACTGAAAAGTGAAACTCGTGCAAGCAATATTTGCCCACTAGTGTTCAATTTTCATGGAGTGAGATAAATTGCTGTTGATAACAACTTAACATGGCGTTTTCAATTAAATGGGTTCTTCTGAAAGATCGAGCCTTTGATCTCATATTGGATCTGAGTTCTGACACGTAATTTCATGGAAACGTGCTTAGATATTTCCACTCATTGACGGCCACCGACTTTAATTGCCAGAGTTCTTTTCCGTTTTCTTTCATGGTTAGGTAAACCTAAGGCTGCATACACATTATCTTTCTGAATTCTACTTGCGGGGTTGCACCGGGTATCCAACTGTCTATGGCCTACGGTGGTGGTTGTTGATATCCAACTGTCTATGGCCTATGTTCCTTCGTCCTTTGAACTTATGTATCTCAATATTATGTCAAATATTCTTTTTTTTTTCTCCTCATTTTTCAAAATTGTATAGCATACTGTTTATTGAAAATTAGCTATACGATGGCTCAAAGCATCCGAAAACAAGAATTGTAAAGGTTTCTGAATTTGCAAAGTTCTCGTGCATCAAGCATGTCTGGTTATCTCATTAAAATATTGTGTTTTTCGATACGCTATGTTAGCTTTGCAAAGTCATGTCCTTAAATTGGAGATAGGAAAGTTAAAGCCAAAGAATTATCAAATAAAGGAATGTATCGCGCGGAATAACTATCACATAAAATATTGAGGAAATATATGAAAAAACAAAACAAAAAAGAAAACAACTCAAAAAAGAAACTAGTGCAATTTATTTGGTGGTGGGGCTTGACATTGATTCTACCGCACACAGTATTACTAAAACAATTACAAAGAGAGACTTAAACCTTACCTTCAATCCTAATGCAAGTTGAATAAAATTAGTCAACTATAACAAGATTAAAAAGTCAACCAAAGAACTTATATAGAGGGGTGGGCTAATTAGAACGAAGGAGACATATATATATGTCCGCAATTTTTAAGTCTTAATTTGATATGGCATATACAACCTCTGGTTTTCAAATTCATTAGTAAGTCGTATGGTAGGGTAGAAGAGTAACTGGAAAGAACATTTGTCTAATTCCTTCTGCTTTAATAATGGGGAGAATCATACCAACTGCAACCTGAAAAATCAAAGAATCAGATCAATATTAAGTATAAAATAGACGGATAGGATTTCCTGTTTAATGATGGATTAGTGACTGAATACTTTTTCCGTTGCTAAATTAACGTTTGGTTTAGTTATACTTACATAAAGAAGTTTGGCGACGCGCCAAACAGCCATTGGAGAAGGAAATGGAAATAATGAACGAGCAGCGGCATAGAGTCCCAAAGCAATGAAATGAAAAGCCAAGCTGAGAGGCCTTGGATTTAGGCCAGCAACCATAGCAGCTAGTCCATTTTTAAATATCCCTCCAAGGCTTATATAACCATAACATGCTTCTCTAATCTCTTTTCTTGCTGGATCAGAGAGGACTAATTGGTATAATACGTCAGCCACTATGTTAATTGTTGATGCTAGCGGCTACAAATTCAACCACGTACAAATTTAAAGAAAAAAAAAACGTTACTCAAACTCACATCCTTAGTAATTAGAAGTAAATTAACTAGTTTTGTTATATATATACACTCACTTTTCTGAGAGTGTAGAAGCGTTGAAGAGAGCTGGAGACGGCATTTGCATCATTAAAGTCAGGCAGAGTTCTAAGAAGATCGCGAAGGACAACTATGTCGGAGAGAGCAACAGTCATTCCTCCACCTGTTATAGGGTGTCTCATGTTAAATGCATCTCCAATGAGTAGACAGCCTGGTTTTGTCTGAGAATTCTCTGCAGGCATGCTTCTGAGTTGCATTCTTCTTATGTTTTCCTTGTCACCTGCTGCTGCTAGGAATGCATCTCTCATTTCGCCAGGCACCTAGCGTACAACAACAAACGAGTATAAAAACCTATTGTTACTAACTGACATGGCCGGGATAATGTACCTGATGCTCGTAAGGCACACTAGATGCACGTGCAGCGCACATGACATGAACTAGTTTTATTGAACACATTTGTACCTTTTATTAGGATTTGACTTTAGACTACCAATTTTCTTGAGCCACTTAGGTACGATGCAGGAAAATACATACCTGAGGAGCTGCGACAGTTTTCAAATAGTTGACCATATCTCCGTTGGCGATGGAAGGAGCTGTTTGATCAGGAATAAGAATCATACAACGTATCTCAGTGCTGCTTATTGGATAAATTGACATTGGTGAGGTGTCTGACATGATAAGAACTGAATGGTTCTCATGTGGGAGATGACAATCTTTTAGAATTAATCCAACAAAACTAGATGAAACATCCACCTACATATATAACAAAACATTTGTTAAATTTTATAGACCATATATGTATAACTAACTTATAAGATGAAAAGAAGTATGAGAGGGAATACCTTTGAATTGCACAAGGAGCGTCGTAGATTTGAAAAACAACCATCGCAAACAATAGTAAGAGGAGCATAAGCAGTTAGCTCTCCTCCTTCAGTATCTTTTGTCTTGTAGTTTACACCTTTTACACTTCCCCTTTCTTCAATCAAAGATGTTACTGTTCCTTGTTCCAGTCTTACACTACATATATTAACCATAAAATAAAAGAAATATATATGATGTTATGATCGGATAGAAAATAAGCAAAGCACAATTCAAAAGAAAAAACAAGAACACAGATTTACGCGGAAACAACCACGGGCAGAGGCAGAGGAATTATATTCACTATAATGGAGATAGTACAATGTTGGAGACGATTTTCGTGTGTATATAAGAATGACCCGAAACAGCCCACTAAATCACACTTATAATACGTGCATACAAATAGGTTTTAGGCCCAAAAACATAAAGGTCCATACATTGAAAATCACAAACATGGGTCGCACCGCGAAACTTTCAAGGCCGGATCAACAAAATTCGGGTGACAACTCTTAACATATGACACAACTAAGGAGTTGGTTAAATTCCTTAAAAAATGATCAGCAATTCAAAAATATCATTCAAATGGTCATACCATGCAATAAGAAAAGCATACCTTCAAAAGAGTACTTCCTTTGCAACCTCAAAATTATAATTTTCGTCAAAGAAATTTATGGTCAACATCATTGTTTTAATCCTCGATTGTTATATTTGATTGGTTGGAATATAGTGTAACAAAAGATGCAATTTATAAACGATGTTTTCATGTGCATATTTGTTTACTCAATTCACCTCACAAGTACTGCTTAAGAAAAATCTTATGTGCGATATGTGTTTGCATGGGATGGGCAATTGACAACTTACGTACTTTGGAAGGGTGACAAGTTTCTGTCTCATCTTTTGGATGAAACGTCCATTGTGGAAACATCTTGCAGACACACCTGCATCTGCATGAAACTTCTCTAATGGATATGACAACATAATATGCTTTCCCTCCTCGTTGTAAAGAGTTTGTCCAACTACTCTTTGAGCATCTATATCTTTCAAACAATCTGCATGTTCAAAATCAACATATAAATAGTACTAATATCAATCTATTCATATGTACAACATATTTTTCGATGAATGGAGTTCCGTTTGAGTTATGTATATCGATCTGCTTGTCTGCACCTTGAAGGCCTAAGTCAAGTAATTTGAGATAGCCACCAGGCTGTAGAAGTTCACCAACCATTCTATCTGGTTCACTCAAGTCCCTCTCTATCACGTGAACTCGTCGCCCATCCTGCAAATTACATCACATAAACATTTACATGACCAGAAGGATTTATGTTACTCAAGTACATCTTTTTTATGGACGAACCTTGGCAAGAGTGCAGGCTAAAGCAGCACCAGCAACACCAGCACCAACAATGATAACATCTGTTTTCCCTTCATCATCTAAACATTCACTATCATGCTTCTTAATTGCTACTCCTAAATTATTTGAAGTTTTGTTGCTCTTCATTATAATTGTCTTCCTAGTGAGATTATACAACAAAAACAGTCCAAAAAACAAAGTGATTAGAGTAGAAAACAGATATTCATGAAACATCACCATCTTTCTTCTTCCTTCTAGCTTATTAATCAACAAAATTATAGTACTATACTCTCTTATTAATTAATTAATTAATTAATAGAGAGAAGTGGAAGTTGTTTAATTTCAAAGAAAATGGCTCCTTTTATAGAAAAGGAACAGTAAGTCGATACGGAAGTGCATGGACTTTAGGGCGTGTTCGGTACGAAGAAAAATCTTTTCTAGGAAGTTTAATTTAGAGTGATTTTCCTTTGTTCGATATATAAGTAAAGAATGTTATCTTAATTTTGGTAAGAAAATCAAGCAAAAACCCTAACACGTATTTCCTTCGTTCATTTTTACTTATCCGGACTAATACTAATGGTCTAACTTTACTTGTTAAGTTGCAAAATCAGAAGGTAATTTATCATTTTTTATCTATTTTATCCTTGTTAAATCATTACCCAATGTATTTTTCGATGTACTGAATTTATTGTTTTCAAATTAAAGATTGATATATGTACTATAATTATATTCTTTTTTTATTTATTAGTTTTTAAGGATTGTGCTAAGTCAAATATGAATAAGTAAAGATGGGAGGAAGAAATACCTTTTTGTCTTCTTTCTTTTCCCTTTATATTATGTGATATTTGAGTCAAATCCGATCCAACATCAAAACTTAGAACAGCCGCCTATTTTCTATCTAGACACGAACATGCATGAACGTAATCAATCTGAATCAACTCATAATTATTTTACGTATACAATTCGTTGTAATAATGATACTAGCTAATAGATGACTTACCGGAATATTGATATTTTCTAGATCTCAAAAGTTATAATGATGCTAATCTCATGGACATCTATAGTGTATGCCTAACATTGAGTAAATGATGAATTGGAATGGATTTGACTCTGATATCATGATTAAAATAAATAAATTTTGAGCTTAATTTAACATCAAAAGCTAGCTAAACCGGTGATAGCTTAATGCTATATAAAGAGACCAAATTCTCATCTCCACGCCGATGTGTGAACTCATCAATATCAGGACCGAACATCTGAAGTGTGAAGATTATAAAATGAAGTTTCGATATTGGATAAACAATAAATTAGAATGGCCTAACTCTGAATTTGGAATGCCAAATATAGGCTCTAAATAACTACTTAGCTTCCAAGCTATCTGAGCAAGCTAGCTACATCTTATTAATACCAATGGCAACTAAGGGTGCGCTTGGTAGGAAGGAAAATATATGAAAAATGTTTTCTTGGATTTTTTTTAAATGCAAATTTATACCACTAGATAGTATGTCTAGTGGTCATTTATTAATTATAAAAATTAAATCTCAAAGGGAAAAGTAAAAAAACAAGGGGTAGACCTTTAGGGTGTTTGGGAGTGCTTATAAGTATTTTTTTGCTTATATAAGTGTTTGGCAAAATTTTAAGTAGCTCAATAGGTACTTATTTTTTCTGAATTTAAAGTTGACTAACAAAATTACCATCCTATCCCTTGCAATTATAAGTTATTCCTATTTTATCCTTATCCTAATTCTCCTTTTCTACCTTTAGCACACTTACAATTCCAATATTTGCTTCCACTATAATTGCACCTTAATGATACGAAACAATTTTTTCAAAGCATCTCATTTCAATCTCTTAAGAAAAAAAATAAATTCTTATTTAAAAGTGATTCAAACCTAAATAATCTAAAACCTAATAGCTATTTAGATTTTATAAAAAGTATGACTTTTTTGATTTATAAGGAAATTTTTCCTTTTTAAAAAAAAAGAACGTGTTTTTTTTTTCCTAAAAGAAAAAATACTTTAGTACACTTACGGTTTTATTTTGGGAAGAACGTGATTTAAAAAAAATAAAAAATTACTTTAGTAAACTTACGATTTTATTTTGGGAAGGTTAAGTATTTTTTCCCTAAAAATTTAATAGAAGGTGTTGCTGTTTTTTTCTTCAAAAATTTAAAATAAGATTTTTTTTTTTTTTTGAAACTTTATGGCAGTTAGTTGGATTTTGTGTTTTATAAGGAAAAGTTTTTAAAAGATATTTTTCTTTTATATATAGGATTTTTTAATTTTAGATATTATAATATAATGATATAATAATAAAAAAATATTATAAAATGACAATTTTGTCTAAAGCATAAACGTTTAATGAAGGGTAAAAAGTTCAAATCACTTTTTTAAGGATCTTCACACTTTTAATATTATATATATATATATATATATATATGTATGTATTAAACTATATATTAATTTTAATTTGAATCATTTTAGCAAAAAAAATTAATAACAATCAACTCCATATATTATTAACAGCTATAAGGGTATTTCAGTCATTTTAGCAAAAAAAAGTGCTTAAAAGCATTATTTACCAAACACATCAATAACTTTTTTTAAGTTTCAGCAATTTTATCCAAATACTTAACTGCTTATTTTTAAAATAACTTCAGCACTTTCAAAAGCATTTTTTTTAAGCCGCTTTTTTTCAGCTTATCCAAACGGGCTCCTTGTCTTACCATTCCTAATGAGGTAACAAATAAATAGGGTTCTTAATACTAATTGAGCAGTGACACTGGTTTGAAAAGTGATTGTGGAACTAATTGGGGTTGTGGTGGAATGATGAGTAGTTCTTCATTCTTAACTAGAAGTTTTGGATTTGAATCTTGCTGAACACCGAGACTTCCCGGGCTTTAATTAGTTTGTGGTTAATTCTGAGGTGCAAACTAAAAGCATTAGATCATCAAAACATACTTGTTGGCTGTTGCGGTTTGAACATAACAAACTAATCCAATCCTGTTGAGACCTTGTAAATCTGTCTTCCTCTCATGTTAAGTACAGCTGAAGGACAAACCAAAATAATCCAAAACCCATCACTAGTATTCATTTATTTCTTTGACATGAACAATGCCCAGGTAAAGCTGAAAACATACATTGGTGTCAAAAAGGAAGACAATTTGAGCACACCATAGCTACAGATATAGTAAGGTCTGCTCCAACCTGAGTTAAACTAGAAGAGACAGGCAAGTTGAGGTCAGATCAACTAGGTGTCCAGCCATTCTTACAAGATACAATAAAAGAGTTATACTAAGACTGTTTCTTGAACAAACTTAAATTGATTTCTGTTGATGGGAGTGAGAAATGGAAGGTCATCTTTACAGGAGAAACGTGCAAAATATACAACAGGTACACAACAAATGGAACTTAAGCAAAGCAGGACTAAGAGTTGCCGTTTAACATCTGAGTGAACCTATAAATTAAAAAAGACCGAACAAGTTGTCATATAAGGGTACACTATTTTTTATTTTTATTTTTTTTTTATAAGGAAAGGGTACACCGTACACTATTTATCTGTGGCGTTTGATTCTTTTCTCCTCTCTTCTCCTCCTTTTACCCTCCTTGTCTTTGGACTTCTTTTTTGATCTATGTTTCCTACAATGGTCATGGTGCTTACTGGATTTAGCCTTCTTTGGGATCTTCATCTTATCATCTGACAAAGATTCATTTTCTGAAGAACCAGTGGAATTCAGCCAGTCAGGTTTCTCTGGACCAATTACGGCATGATATCTGCCTACTTTGTTTAGTTTCATATCAGGACTTGCCGACTCTTTTTCTCTGGGATCCGGACTAGAAGGAAGGTAAGGACCAGCTTCATCCATCCTTGACCCAACAGTTCCCCTGCCCCGCTTGACCCTGCCAATAACAAGATGTTCAATTAGCTAGTTGAGGCACATTTGAGTTTTCACACCCTAAAGACAAGGAAGTGAAAGCTTAAGACTCGTCAGATTTCCTCCATCATTTTCTGTTGTCGTTGCACAAATAGATGTTTTGAAAGAAAGACTGACCTAGAATGTAAAAATTCCTCAATTTCAGCATCTCCCAAGCCTTCTTCTTCACCTGAATAAGAATCTTGTATCTCCCTTTTCTTCGATCTACTTGTGCCTGAATCAGTATCACATCTCTCACGTGACCTCCTTTCCGTGACACTAAAACTATGACACGTTGTATCACTGTTCTTATCTGCTGACTTCCGGTTGAGCCTGTTTTCAAGCTCCAGCTCTTTCTGCCTTAACTTCCACATTTCATTCACTTCAACAGCCCGGTTAGCTGCAATTGGTAAAATTTCAGATCACAAAAGATGCAACTAGAGTACTAATATATTAAACCTGCCCATTATATGTGCAGACTAAATTTTACCCTTCGAATAATCTATTTTTGAACATTTTCAGACTGAAAACCATAGTGTTCATGTAGGTTCTTCACAAGTCAGGTTCTACACAATCAACTAATGCAGCAAAAAAAAAAATCATACAAAAACCAAAATTGCGAAGAAACAAATAATCATATGCATGAAGTAGTTCTAATATTATCTTTTACACAACTTGAATGTATGTGCTAGGTGCTTATGTAATCACTTGATTTCGTAATACTCTTGCAGGAGATACCTTTTCTTTAAGATGGGTAAAGGATTTCATATATACAGTGTGCACAAAGAAAGCCAAAAATTTACAAGAAAACTCATTTCCTTCACATTACTGTAGGAAGCTGCGAAATTCTGACATAACATCCACTGTTTTTTTAATAAGGTTAAATTTACTGAACAAGGTACCAAGAAGGTATAGAAAAGTATAAACTAAGACATGTGGAACAGCTGTTACAACCAACTCGGCATATCCAAATACTGAAATAAGCTTGCACCTACGCTTTCCTTGCAACAAAATAATAATTTTGTAGAAATCTATTCAAAACATATTTGGTTTATTTCCTTCCATATCATCCACCAAATGCAAGCCATAACTGTATCCCCGATCCTCCTCTTATGTTCCCAACTTCTTTGCCTATCAAGCATTAAAGAAGCTACCTAATAGTGCTAGGCTGCTAGCCATAACCCAACTGATTTAGAAAATATTGAAGAATGAATTCCAGAAGTGATATGTGAAGCTATAATGTAAAATAAATGCCAAGCATCATCCGCTTGCGGAAGATACTAATGACACAGTAATGCCTGTATGCACACAGTGGAAAAGAAACTCTTTCAACAGACCACCCTTTACTCCTCTACGTGGTCTTTTACCTAATTAATAGGAGGCCTCCTATTTCTTCTTCTATTTCCTGCACTGACTGATTCTTTCGTAATTAGTCTTATAATGCTCTTGACGTTAGCTTATGGACTACCAACTGCAAAGCCACAATAGATCATACTCTAAGCTTCCATACTTAGTTTTGACTTAAAAATCTTTTGCACAAGTCAGCTATTCTATGCTTTCGTATTTCTTGTCAATTCACTCTAAATTTATTCAGCAATAAGCTGGCAGCATTTAGCACCAAATTTCTGCCTAGAGAAAGTTAAAGTAGCTGGAAAATAAGAAATAATGGATAAAGATAACAAAAAGCTAGAATTAGATAGGAAATAGAAGTGATGCTTGCCTTGTTGTACTCCAAGAACAGTTGCTGTTAAGAACCGGGAATTTGGTCTCCCCCTGACATTAGGCCGATGAAGATAAGAAAGCGCACCCTCTGACTCTGCTTGTCGCTGCAATTCTGCAGCCTCTTTCAAAAGAATTGATGCAATTCTATTCTCTGTCTCCAAATCCATAATCCGACCCTACAACATTACACAAGAGACATGGTTACTATGAAACACCTCAAATGGTCCATAAAGAAGTCTTGCAAGCAGAGACAGCATTTAAGCAGCTCTGACTGCATATATACCAAATCTGAGAAGAATCTTGTAAATATGTATATATTTAAAATGATGCGGTCATTGCCAATTATGTCCAAGATTTGTCCGTCTGTACGTGACATATAAAATTAGAGGACTCCATAACCTTAGGTTGTCTGAAATACAACATACAACAACAACAACAACAAACCCAGTGTATTCCCACAGCGTGGGGTTTGGGGAGGGTAAGATGTACGCAGTCCATAGAACCCCGGCTCTGAAATACAACATAAATGCTTTAAATATGCAAACCCATAAATTGCCCAATAAAAGCGTCTTATTCTCTTCATAGATAACAATCAAATCAATCAAAAATACTCCATTCCTAACACTAGTTGGGTTTGACTATATGAATCCTTTATAGCAATTCTGCAATTCAGGCAGATTCACTCCAGTACTCAAAAATTTGTCTTTGAGATAAACTAAGATTCCTACAACTAGAGGTATCTTGCATCTATAGGTTCCAAAATAGCTATCAATGAGCTAAACAACCCAAAACACGAATAGATAAAAATGGAATCTTTACACAACGGTTGCACAAAAATTATCAAGTTTTTCTGTAAAACCAACCCATTACAAATATTATATTGAATTCCTAAAAGATAATTTTTAAAATTTATTTTATAAGTAAATGGAATTCATAAAATACTTGAAATTTGAGACATACATCAATCATAATATCCTGGCAATAGAAAACACAATTTTCAAGATTCCTCAATTTTCTTTTTTCTTAATGATAAGAATGGCAGACTGATGGTCTGACTTGTTTGTGCAGTGACATTAGACACAAATCATTGCATAAAATTCAAGATTAAGCGATCAAACATGCAAAAAATGAATGAAAAAGAAAACCGGATTAGGGTTTTAGTTCAACTTACAAGTTGAGTTCGCAGGAGAAAGATCGCCGGAGAGAGAGATGGAAAATCGGAGAAGAAAAGAGAGTGCCCTAATTTCAGAAATCGGGGCACAGAAATTATTTGGGTGCTCTCTATTTTGGGCCTCTCTGTGTTTTAAATCCATTGGGCCTTCTGCTTTCATTCGACGCTAATAGTACTGATGAGCAACAAAGCAAAAATAAGTTTTTGCTCGGACGTCCCTGTATTACGTTGGTCTTTTGTTTTTGTTCCTCGAATTTGTCATCTTTAATTTTTTCCTTTATGCTTATTCAATGAAAATTTGTTAGCCCTAAGTACCTTTAATTATGATCTAAAGAATGTTTGTCATGAGACATAAGTTTTGTAGCATTTGATTCACAAGGAAGACTTTTAGAGAATTTTCGCCTTGGAACATACAATGTTTGCAACTGAATTTATGTTTCGTGGTATAACTTGTGTCACTGAATTTATGTCTTGGGACATAACTTATACCTTGAGCTTAATTTCTTTTGCCTTCCAAGCATAACTTTTTGTGTTAGCGCACTTATGCCTTGAAGCGTAAGTTGTGTTTTGAATGCTCCTCGTTTCATTTTATTACTCATATTGACTTGACACTCTTTTCAAGAAAATATTTATTAAGGGTTCATTATATTAAACTAATCTTATAAATTGTGATTTGAAAAGCAGGTATCATATGGAAGTTGAGGTGCGCACAAACTGGTGCGGACATTATGATTATGAAAAAAAATATGATTTGAAAATCTAAATTTGAGTACAAATGCTTTATATTGTCACTTAATTCCTTCATTTCCTTAATAAGTGCTCTTTAACCTTTTTATTTGTTCCTAAACTAGTGATCTATGATCCTTTAGATAATCAAGAAGACATTAAACATCATTCTTCTGATTTTATCCTTTTTAAATAAAGATGATTTTACAAATCAAGAAACTACTAAAGAGTTACTCCATCTATCCAACAATATTCGTTCATTATGACTTGACACATACGCTAAGAAACATTAAATAATAGGGATAATTTTCTGTATTATCTTTTAAATGTAATAAATTTATTGCTTTGAAAAAATTCATTACATAATGAATAATATCTAATAGCAATGTTAGAATGAATATAAATGATAAGTTATTTATTGATTTTTTAAATTGGATAAATATTATTGGACAACTATATACATTTTTTTCAAGATATTTATATAAAGTAAATTAATAAAAATAGTTATTTTCTTCGAAAAATTGTACTACCTCTGTCCCATTTTATGTGTCGCTATTTAACCGGATACGGAGTTTAAGAAATAAGTGATGACTTTGTAAAGTTTACAAAATTGTCCCTCTTAAGACAACAACAACAACAAGAACAACAACCCCAAACCCAGTGTATTCCCACACAGTGGGGTCTGGGGAGGGTAAAATGTACGCAGTCCATACCACTACCTTCGGAGAGGTAGCAAGGCTGTTTCCGATAGACCCTCGGCTCAGGACAAAGAATAATAAGCAAATTCATAATACAACATGAAATGAAATAAGTTGACACAATATAGAAGAGGTACCCACACAGTAATACCATGTACTAACAAATCAAAGGCACTCCCACCCACATACCCCCACCTCAAAGCTTTCCTAGCCACTGACTACGGCCTACCCGCGGGCACTAACCTTCTATCCTTATCCACGTCCTCCGAACCTTCCTATCTAGGGTAATGTCTTCAGTAAGCTGTAACTGCTCCATGTCACGTCTAATCACCCCCTCAAATATTTCTTCGGCCTACCCCTACGCTGCCTGAAACCATCCAAAGTCAGTCTCTCGCACCTACGAACTGGGGCATCTGTGCCCCTCCTCCTCACATGTCCGAACCATCGCAACCAAACTTTTCGCATCTTGTCCTCCACCGAAGTCACTTTTCCCGAATAGTCTCATTCCTAACTCTATCACTTCTAGTAAGCCCACACATCCAACGCAATATCCGCATTTTCGCCACCTTCAATTTTTGGATATGGGCGTTCTTCACTGGCCAACACTCCGCTCCATACAGCATGGCCGGACGGACTGCCACTCTGTAAAATTTTCCTTTAAGTTTGAGCGGCACCTTCTTAAAACTATTTTAATATTTACCTTTTAATTGTCTTTTCTTAATAATTGGGATCCACTAAGAATAAAATAAAAATAATGCGATTAAATAATTATCAAATAAGAAAAAGTGTCATTGTTTTTGGGACGAATAAAAAAGGAAATGGGGACACGTGAACGGATGAAGTAATGAGTCCGGAACCAAAGTATGCCCTGCAACTAAAAAAAGAACCATTCTATGTCATATAAAAAAAAAGCACTAAAATAGGCTTTGTGCACTTATTAAGTGCACAATGCCTTTCTATTTTAACAAAAAATTCATTCACGGCGTCAGAGAAAGTCAAACTTAGATTGTGCACTTTTTAAGCGCATAATCCATTTTTTAATGGATTGTGCACTTATTAAGTGCACTAAATAAGTGCACAATTTTATGAATTGTGCACTAAATAAGTGCACAATTGTTTTTAAAATAGATTGTGCACTTATTAAGTGCACAATGTTTTTTAAATAGATTGTCCACTTATTAAGTGCACAATCTCTATTCACTTTTTACGCATGACATTTTCATTTTATTTATTTATTTTTTGATTGTGCATTTTTTTAGTGCACAATCCATTTATTTATATTGTTCACTTTTTTGCACAATCAATGGAGTGTTGTGATTTTGGGCTTGTTGAAGAAGACTAACAAACAACAAAAGGAGCTGAAGGCAAAAGGATCTTAAAGCTAATTTTGAGCATTAGTGTGATATGTAATCTGATGATGTTCATTTACCTTTTGTGTCGTTGAAAGAGAATCGTCTATGTATGATGTTGTATTTTGACGAATATTATAGTATTTTTCTGTTAAAGTACAAATACTCTTAACACGAAAAATTTTATGGTGGACGAGGTGCGCCATGTCATATTTGTGTGAGGCTTTTCATTATTTGACAAGTGCACATTGTGGGTTCCGTGTAATTATTATCCTTTTCACTTTTTATTGGAATGCCATACTTTTTTATTTTTAATTTATTTACACAAAATCAAATAACATGAATAAAATAGGGTGAAAAAATTATCATACAATTTTTTTATTAATATAAATTATCTAACTTTAAAGTTTATCACACATAAATCACTCTTTTATTTATTTATCATATAAAAAGTCACCCACTTTTAAATTATCATAGTAATCTTTTTTTTTTCTAATTTTTAAAAGGCAATGAAATGATATAGTAAAATTATTTATCATTATTTTATTTAATAAGATTATTTAGATTAATAGATTTATCTTACAAAGTAATAATAGAATTAAAAATCACACTTAGAAAATAGGATAGTTTGTAATTAGCATCCTTAATATATGCTTTTTATTATTATTATTATGGTGAAATTGTTTAGTTTGAAAGCTTATAACAATTATTATTACTATTATTATTATTATTGTTGTATTTTAAATAGATTACCCTTTAAAAACATAAAATAAAATAAAAACCATATGTGCTTATAACAAATTATCGTATTCATACTATAATTTTTTTAAATACAAATACATATATATAATAATAAACATTTTAAATCCCAGCTGTAAAAAGTAAATAGAAATTGTGCACTTAATAAGTGCACAATCTATTTAAAAAATGTTGTGCACTTAATAAGTGCACAATCTATTTAAAAAATGTTGTGCACTTAATAAGTGCACAATCTATTTAAAAAATGTTGTGCACAATCTATTTTAAAAAGAATTGTGCACTAAATTAGTGTACAATTCATAAAAAAATGAACTGTGCACAATCCATAAAAAAATAGACGGTGCACAATCTAAGTGTGACCTTCTCTAACGCCATGAATGAATTTATCGTTAAAATAGAAAGACATTTTGCACTTAATAAGTGCACAAAATCTATTTTGATATATATATATTTTTTTATATATAACATAGAATGATACTTTTTTTTAATTGTAGAGCATACTTTGATGTCGGACTCATAACAAACTTGTCTCGATAATGAAACAACGTGAGTAGCTGTATCTGGATACAAGTTACAAATGTTGCCCTGGATGTTGTTGAAATAACAAAAGTGCCACTTTGTAACGGCTAGTTACAGACATGTCCAGTTCAGTTATTTAAAACTCAATCCGCCTTTCTCGCTTGTCATAGAAAAAACACCAACAAAAGCCACACTGTTTCTTGCCTTTCTCTCTCTCTCTCTCTCACACACACACACACACACACACACAAATCACTGTGTTGAAGACGCTCCAGTTAATGGCAGAAGAGGAGAAGCATCACCCCGAAATCGGGCCCCAGATGGACGTAGACGAAGGAGGGGATGACCAAGACGAAGAAGACGATGAAGTTTTCTACGAGGGAATCGAAGCCCCAAAGTTCGTCGACTTCTCCACTCCTGACCACTACCGCCCCGATGATCGTTACTGGTTCTGTCTCCGTGTTGGTATGTAAACCTTAATTGAACTCACTCTCTCTCTCTCTCTCTCTCTCTCTCTCTCTATCTGTTTTTACTTAAATGATTTTAACTGATAGTTTTGAGTTCTCTTAACTATGAGCTGCAATTCACCTTCATTATTTCTTTACATATCAGTAGATCTGAATCTTGTCCGGATTTTGACTGCGATTGATAATCCGAATTGAATATTCGTACTCTTCTGTTTTAGATGATTTAATTAACCTAGGTCTAGTTTTACCTACGTAGCCAGATGTCACTTGCGGGATTACACTAGGTATGTTGTTGTTGTGGTTTTACCCGTGAAAGTCAAATGTAAGTAAGGAATTTTTGATGATCTAACTAGACAAGGTTGTCCAAGGATATGTATGAGATTGGTAGTTGCCTTTACGTATATTATAGTACAAGTTAGTGGAGATAGTGAGAAGGATCTTGGATACTAAGTTGGTTGATACAGATTATAGCACCACATCTGTATAATTTTTATATTTTTTTACAACTGTAAGGACCTAAGTTGAGCTAAAGGTGGATCCGCAATCCGCATAAATTGACAAAAATGTGTTATTCCAAACTTAAAAGGCCTAATTATTAGTGGTACTGAGGAGTGAGGGGGAGGGGAACATGGGGGTTGTGAGTTGATGATTTGTGTAACGTATGGGTCGGTTCGGTAGTGGTAGTAATAGTAGTACTGCTCACATAGTTTCTTGTCTTTGATTTATGTCAGTATATGTTGTTTCTTGTACTTCAATTATTGTAGTATTTTGCTTTGTTATGCTTTCACTTCTGTTACTTGTTTTTCTGGACTGCCTTGGACTGTTTTTGCTTGAGCTGAGTGTCTACTGAAAAACAACTTCTCTACCTCTAAGGTAGGGGTAAGTACGTCTGCGTTCACTCTACCCCCGACCCTATTTTATGGGATTACACTGGGTAATATTATTGTTGTTGTTGTTGTTGTTGTTATCAGTTGTTGGATGGAAAGATGCAAGATTAACAATTCGTAGAACATTTTAGCTGTTGGAATCAAAAGTGTATGACTTCTGTTCTGTTTTCAGGCTGCGACCAAAAACACGAGGAAGAAATGGACTCTGAGAAAATCTACAAGGATTTTGTTCTCCGAGTAAGTTCCTTGGTTGCAATTTTTCCCTCTGAATATAATGACTAACAGGAGCTTAACTTTAAGGGAGCAATATGGACAATAAGAATTCATGTAGCCAACCCCTATTTGCTTGAGATTGAAGCGTAGTAGTCGTAGTAATATAGTGATGATGTCATTGATATTGTACTGAATTCTAAATTCTAATGTTGTTTTCTTTGTAATCAGGTAATGGCTGCTAGAAGCCCCAATGTGAGACTTCAGAAAGCACTAAGCAGACATGCTGCAAGGTATAATATATCAAGTACTAATAAAGTTAATGTTTCTCTCATTGTTTCCCTACTTCACAGTTGACATCAGTTTACTTTTATATTTCAGCAAGAACATAAAGTGCCCACTAACAGTGCCAGCAAAAGCTTCAAAGTCTAGACTCTCAAAGTTAGCTGCTGTTTCAAACATTTCTCGTAAACTGATTGAAGACAAAGAGAAGGTCAGTCATCCATCAAAGCCCACTTCAACTCCAAAAATCAGAGGAAAGCAAGTTGCTTCCAAGTATCTTACTACCCCTAGGAACAAAAAGTGTATCCCAAATCCAAATTCCTTTCGTAGTGTGCAAAATCCAAAACCTGCAGCACTTGCTGTTCCAAAGAATAGAACTATAGCAAAGGCTTTGGTCTTCCAATCCCCAAAGAAAGCCATCCGTTTGAAGAAATCAGTGGAAACTCCCTTAACCAAATTATGTCAAGGAATCAAGAAGCTAGAGATAACAGATCAAAAGAAGCGTCTACTAGATTACTCCGGAAAATCAAAGGATACGAAACCTAATCACAGAGATCCTTCGAGGAACAGAAATTCTCAGAAGGACAAAAGCAAGAACCACAAGAATAGCGGAAAGTCTCAAACTCGAATACCAAGGGAAGCCAGACCTGTGCACTCAACTAACATTCAGAGCCAATCTAAATTGGAAAAGCACTCAACTGATCAGAAAGATTTGGTGGGAAATGACCTTCCACAAAGTCAATTACCAAGTGGAGGGGATCATGATAGTACTGTTGGAAATGGCACTGAACTGAACGCTATGGACCATTCTATTTGTTTCCAGACTGCAGAAGGGGCAGGACATCACCATAATGAAGGCGTGGACAGTGATGACAAAGAGAATGTTTCCGTCCCCTATGAGAACAGGTCTAGAATCAGCTTGCTTTTCTTGACATGTTTTAATACACAATCTCATCAAAATATCTTTTACACAACTATTTGTCTCATTGGTGCTTATGTGTGTGTCAAATTTGATTGCAGAAGTCTCACCAACAATATAAATCAGGCTGGACAAATAGTTCTTGGTGTGCAGAAGATGCCAAAAGTCATTAAGACGGTATTTTCTTTTCTACCTTTACTTTCAGTTTTTCAGCCTTCAAATGAGATAATTTTGATGAATGCAACGTGTTGACCACTGTGTAATGTTATTGATTCTTATAGATTGCTCAACCAGCGGCCAAGAATCTTAACCCTCTTTCCACAAATGCTGGTGCTTCAGGGATGAAGCCCAAGAAGCCAAAGCCTACAAATCCTAAACCTTTCAGGCTAAGAACTGATGTAGGCAATTCTATCCTCTATTCTATTTGATTTAATGGTAAGTATTCTTAAATGCTTATGACTGAGCAATGGATTTTCAGGAAAGGGGAATTCTAAGGGAAGCTGATCTACAGAGAAAAAAACAGGTGGGTGATATTCAAGTAATCTTTTCGAATTCTGTCACCGTGGTAACTAAATCTTCTTTTGAATGTGGGTATTTAGGGCAATGTTGAAGATCCTGACACTGAAAATAGATGCTCTGAAGATAATCCTGAAGGCAATGAGAGAGATTCAAAGGGCTTGCGAAATGATTTTGTAAGTCTCAAGTATCTCGAGGGTTTCTTTATTTTGTTAGTATGTTACATTTTTTACCAGAATCAGTTGGTTAGAGAGGTAGGAAGATTTCTGAACCTTGTCATATATAATGATTTGCAGACTGAGAGTGGGATAAAAATCAATAAGACTTCAGACGGGAAAGTGAGATTGAGGAAATCCAGTATAACACCAGAGAGATCTAATGTTGCACAAGCCAAAACTACCAACTTAAGAAATACTAAATCTCCCATGGGTTCATGTTTGAGACAAGGCCAGCAACTCATGGTAATACAAGAAGCATCAGCTGATATTTCAAAGCCAAATAAAGTAGGGAAGCTTCATGAAAATGGTTCAGCAGCCCTTCCCCGAGCTAAAGCATTGACGCCTTCCAGAGTGTTATCTCGTGAAAGAAGGCCTCTGACAATCCCAAAGGAGCCACACTTCCACAGCACTCACCGGCCCAAAAGTTGCACAAGAAACTTGGCGGAACAAGTGCCCTTGTAAAGCCCTTGTAAAGGATTCAATTAATTTTTTGAGTTGTGTGTGTATGTACTTCAAATGGTTCATTTGAGAAAAACATTAAGTTTTGAGCTGTGTATGCACAAAAGTTGCAGAAGAAACTTAGCATAACAAGCCCCTTGTAATATTCAAAGTTAATTGAATTGATTCTTGAGTTGTGTATGTACTTCAAATGACTCATTTGAGTCAAACCTAAAAAAATTTCGACATTCTCTAACATTTCGTCGCCTATCTCACTGAAAATGTGAGGATACGACAGCATCAGATATATTCTATATATATAACATACTTTAATTTCAAGTTAGTGGTGCCAATCTTTAGATAATCTTGTGGTGCCAATCTTTAGCTGCACACATTTTCAACTAACCCTGGAAAAAATAAATGTTTTTTGTTAGGTACCAGAACTTTTGTTCACCCTGATAAGATAAATATGTATTCTCTACTAAGAAATACAACTTGGAACTCTGAAATACCTGCTACTGAATCATTAACCCTCATAACATTATTTACTTTCTGAGGCTTCAATAATCATAATGGTTGCATATGGAGATGGGGGTTTAGTCAAGCATAGAAATGGTCAACTCAACTCAACTACTATTTTATTTAGTCATAAAAACTCTAACACTAACTTGTATCCCAAGAGGTCAACTACCTTGGAGGCTACGGTTTCTGGTGCTTCTTTTAATATTTAAGAAAAACAGCAGGAACATGGCGGCAAGCTAATATTAAAAGGTGCATACCAGAAGTTCCAGAATAAACCTCTCTTCATCCATTCTCTTAACATGGGTCATCAAAAAAAGGAGGAGAAGCTTGACAAACCTCAAGAAAAGTCTAGAAGTTTTGTAGAGCCATGGCCAAATCTCCCTCAACAGCTCCTCAACTTTATCGGAAGGCAACAGCCCGATGAAACCGGCCATCTAATGCAAAACATCAGCTTCTTTGGTGTTACTAAATCATGGAGAGCAGCACCTAAGCAATGTAGTGCCAACACACGATTTCCCTGGCTTGAAATTTCCGACAAAGATTACTACCAGTACTCCAAGACTCAAGAGCATACCCTCAACATCCCACTTAGACCAGGTGAATATTGGTGGTTCAGTAGAAGGCCATGGGATGCTCCTTGGACGCATTTCCATGGATGTTCACACGGGTTGATTGTCGCTGGAGGGAAGGATCCTGCAGAGTACTGTCTCTTGATTCCTACAGAAGGAAACTGCAGTTATTGGAATATTCCCCCTTGGGATCCTACAATTCCGTTCAAGTTTGCAACTCTCTCTTCAAAGCCTTACAACAATTACAAGAGCTGGTCTGTGTTGGTGTTAACAGGATGTTCCTATCCACTTTTTGTGGTTTTTCAGCCGGGATATAAATGGATGAAACAAACAAGCAGTCTCGTTGATCCAAATTGGTCAAAAAGACAACTTATGATACTTACTCATGCCGTTGGCTTTGAAGGTAAATTCTACGCATTAAGTTTGCAAGGCACTTTAGTGGTAATTGAAGGAATTGAATGCAAGTTTCAAATCACTAAATTAAGCAGAAGCCGAGCTGTTCCATCAGTTTTCTCAAAACACTTCAAAGAGTATCTTCTTGAATCCAATGGAGAGATCTTGTTGATTTTCTTGATATCAGAACAATCAACTAGGAAGGTGGACAAAGTGGAGGTGTTCAAGCTCCGTATGGATGATCATATATCATGGTTAAAATTGGACAACCTTGGAAATAGAACATTGTTTGCAGGGACTAATTGTTGTATGTGGGTTAATGCAAGTCAATTGGGCTGCAGAAGCAACTGTGTCTATTTCATTGAGCATGCCACTAATACTTGGCTGTTTTATGATATGGGAAGTGCTACTATTTCGGCCTGTTTTGATGATTATGGTTCTCAAACAAAAAGTCCAGTATGGGAAGAGCCAATAGTGGAGAACAAATTTCTTGTAAGATGAAAAAGAGAAGTGTCAAATCCAGTTTTAATTTGTGTATGTTGTATTACCAATAATTGCTTGTAACATGAAAAATGTGTCAATATAAATGCCAGCCGAAGGGTAGCATTCAATGATCCAGCTGCAGCCGGATCAACTTGAAGCTCTTCATCTGCCATTATAGCTTACTGAAAGCTCACTAATTGTACCGTTATTATCAATAATCCATAACTCGTTCTTAGATATTAGCCATTGCTCACAAACGCAAGTTTCTATTGCCATTTTAGTCCCCGAAAGCCTTGTGTACCGGCAGTGGTGGAGCTAGGTTTTTCACTAAGGGGCTTTACAATATGAATAATTACACATGTAAAGAAGCCAAGGGATTTAATACCTACGATCAAGATCAGATGTGGGTACCAAGTAAACAGTAGCCTCCAAGGTAGTTGATCTGTTGAAGCACAAGGTTGGTGGTTGTTTCTTTCAATTAAATAGTTAGAGTTGACCATTTAGATGCCTAATTGATTAATTAACCACCCATATGGGAAGAAAAGAATTGCATTTAATCTTCGTTTTCGTAGTATATCATCTTTGAAAATGAATACTGTTAATCAACATAAGTAGCAAAGGAGTCTGCAAAAAGATTAAACTGTGGAGAAGCACTCCATTCAAGATAAGCTTGTTAGCATTTGCTTGAATAACATGATTTTCTACTATAATTAGAATTACTTTTCTTTATCAAAAAAGATTTCCTTATTGAAAAAGATCGTACTATTAGTTTTTTTGTAGTTATTTCTCTTCTCAAGTCATAACAAAATCCACAATGTAGTCGTTAGCATCACAATGCAGTCGTTATGAGTCTTTTTTTAGGAAGAGATTTTCTCCAAATAATTTTTATATTGGTTTTTAATATGTAGGTCGCTTGACCAAATCGTATCAATAATATGTTTTCCTTTGTCGTCTAAATTATCACCACAATGATTTACAACTAATAGCTTCCGCTCTCTTGATTTTGAACCCAACAAGTGGTATCAGAGCCTATGGTTCAGTCACGATATGAAAACAGGGTGAAGACGATTTGAGTTATAGTTGCAAGCAATTTGATGATAACGAAGATTTTTGTCTAGTTTAAAGCATATTTTCAACCTTTAAAAATAAAACTAAGATATTTTTTAAACCATTTTTAACTCATAATATATTAAATTTTATTTTTAACCACGACAAGCAGCAGTGATGCATATTATATGAAGAAGATCAAAATTGATTTAC
This sequence comes from Capsicum pubescens, assembly GCA_030864215.1. NCBI lineage: Eukaryota > Viridiplantae > Streptophyta > Magnoliopsida > Solanales > Solanaceae > Capsicum > Capsicum pubescens. Next base: position 266,641,753 of record CM061545.1, on the reverse strand, counting down.
CGAAAATTCAGACCAAGGGGAGATTTATTATAACTTGCCCTAAATTATCACCACGATGGATTTCGAACCCAACAAAGCTGAAGGTTGACTGTGTAAACTGCAAGTTTAGCACCCTTTGAAAGTGAAGTGTGATTTCATTTAGATGAAAACATTAAAATTAAAATATGTTGGAAGGAATGGACACTCAACCTATAAAAAGAACTCCTTCAAATCACAGTTGTCCCACTTCAACTTATTGCATATTTTCATATATCCGACCGACCAATAAAACATAAATGATAAAATTATATTTGAAGAAGTCAACTATCTTATTTCTTGGAGCCAAAGACTAATAAAATAATTAAACTGCTGAGTCAGGGAGGGTTAGTTTATAAAAGCATTATTTGGATCGTCATACAAAGCTCAGAGTTAAAACTTTGTTCTTATCTAGACATGGCTCCAAATGATAAGATGAAACAGAAAATTTCATCTAAAGAAGAGTCTTCCTATGTGGAACCATGGCAAAATCTTCCTGAAAAGCTACTCAACTTTCTCAAAAAGCCACGGAGACTACATTCAAATTTAAGAGAATCCATAGGTCCTGCCGGTGTTACTAAATCATGGAGATGTGCTTCCAAGAAATGTGGTTCCATTGCAAAGTCACCATGGCTTGAGCTTTCAAATGAACCTCAGTTCTATTGCAAAACTCAGCAGCATACATTCAACCTCTCATTTGCAGAATCTGGTTTCTATTGGTGGCATGGTAGAACAAGGCCACGTTATGATCCTTGGAAGCATTTTCACTGCTACTCACCGTTGTCGATTCTGGACGGAAAAAAGATACCTATTGATTACTGCTTTCTAAATAGTTCCAGAGGACGCTATGGTCATTGGGGTATTCCCCCCTCTGATCGCAAAAAACCATTTTCATTTCCCTATTCCATTTATAGTTGGAGCTGTTGTTGTTTTCCGACTTTTGTGGTTTATCACTTAGGACAAAACCAAAAATGGATGAACCAAGAATGCAATCAAAATGGCCTTATTGATCCGAATGATCCTAAGGGGCAGCTCATACAATTCAGTAATGCCATCTTCTTTGACAGGAAGTTTTATGCACTAAGCTTGCAGGGGACCCTTGCAGTAATACAAGAGAGTCAGGAGTATCAGTTTCAAGTCACGCGATTAAGTAGAAAACAAACCATTCCGTCAAACTACTCAAAGCATTTCATAGAGTACTTTCTTGAGTCTGACGGGGAAATCTTGCTCATATTCCTGATATCAGAAGGATCAAACAGGACGGTGGACAAAGTGGAAGTGTTCAAGCTGCAGATTGAAGATCTTTCATGGTTAAAGCTGGACAACCTCGGAGATAGAACCTTATTTGCGGGGATTAATTGTTGTATCTCAGTGCCCGCAAGTCAAATTGGCTGCAGAAACAACTGTGTCTATTTTACTCATCGTCTCATTGATGGTTGGAGAATATATGATATGAGAAGTGGTTGCATTTCCCCCTGCTATGATGACACTGGTTGTGAGGTAGCAAATCCAGTGTGGGAGGAGCCAATAACTGGAAAATCATCACGACGACGAAAAAAGTATTTATGATTCAGCATCCGATCTATGTTTTATTATCATTCTAACATGTTATTAACCTTGTTACTGTGTGAAATAAATTGGACATAAAGTATAAATTGTTGAAAACCATTCACCTATTTGTACAAAAATCGCTAGTCCCTTTGATGGTTATTCTGTATTAGTGTTATTTTCTAAGAATGACCTACACTCCAAAGTAGGGGTGGACATTCGGTTTGTTCGGTTTGATTGTTGAATATCGTTTGATTTTTCGATTTTCGAATTGACAAAAATGAAAACCATAACCAAACCAAAATTATTTCAGTTTGGTTTGGTTTTTACAAATTCGGTTCGGTTATTTCGGTTTTAAAGATTAAAGTAGTGAGCATTTAAAATTGGTGATTTTTCTAAAAAAATAATCTTTTTTTTCAAACCTATTTTTCATTCCCAAATATAATTAATTCAACATGCATGAAATAACCAAAAATATCGACCTCACTGAGTCATCGCCGTTGGCATGACGGCAGTGGCCGCACTCGGCAGCGACTGCCGACGACAGTGACGAACTGAGAAATGAACTGAGCAAACGACTGTCGTTGGCGATGTTGAAATTTCAAATGAATTGACGAACTGAGGATGGTTGAGCGTTGTTGCAGCCTTCACGTTAATGTTAGGGTCTAAAGCAAAGCAGTATATTAGGATTTAGGGTTACTAAATGATTATAATTTATATATGTATATGTTATATCAGATTATATTATATTTTTAGTATATATATATATATATATTAAATTATATTTATATATATATATTATAATATATTATTTATATAATTTCGGTTTTTCGGTTTATTCGAATTTTTTTTTTGTAAATCCAAAAACCAAACCGTTTAACCAAATTTCTAAAATTTGAAACCGAAACCAATCCGAAAAACCAAAAAACTAAACCAAAATTAAATTTCGATTCAATTTTTCGATTTTTTCGATTTAAACCAAAATATGCCCAGCACTACTCTAAAGGTGCCAAACTTAGGAAATTAAAGTGCTTTGTCATTCAGAAATAAAGGGTGTCAATTAAAATGATCTCATGATTGTTGATCTATTAATGCAAGTTTGCAACCAAAGACATAAACAATAAGTACATATACTTGTACTTATGATTGATGTGCTTATTATGTTTTGACACTTTTGAGTTCAATTAATGGATTTCTACTTCTGATAAAGGGTGTGTACATTATTGTGTTTGAGATATTATAGGATAAATCTTAATGAGACATTATTGGGCACAGTAAATTAAATGTTTTATAGTTTGTAAATCTTGTATGATATGTTGCTAATGTTGTAGTATATGGAAAAGAATATGTAGCGCAAAATTATTTATAACCGTCATTGCCTTAGTTTTTTGGTCATATTATGGTATATATGATGGATATTATAAAAAATGTGTGTTTTTTGTGCAATTAGTGAATATATGTCATTAAATATTAGTGTTATTTGGTCATTAAACCAAATGGGAGAATAATAGATTTCTTATTATTTTATGCGTGACCCAATTAATGTAAAATACATGATGTGTAATGAGGAACAAATCTTGTCTGTCAAATCGATTACTTGATGGACGTACAGGATTAAATCTCAATCTCTATAAATTAGTCTTTCCTTCACTCGTTAGGGTTATCGCATATTCTCTGAATAATCCCATCACTGGCGGCGCCTACGAAAACGCAAGTCTAGGCAAGGAGATAAAACCAATTTTCAGTTAAACGTTTTGACTCCTCTATGTGTGATAATGTCTGACCTTTCAGGTACGATCTTTGTAATGTCTTCTAGTAAGATCATCATTTTAAGATTCCGATATCCATTAAGTTTAAGTGATAGCATGAATGTTTATGCTTAAGCCTTATGTTTACATCTTATATGATATATACATAAAATAAATTATACATTGAATTCAAATTAACCCTTTGCACCTACATGGCTCATTACGAGAATGTATAGATAAGCTTTCTTTACTATTCATATTTAGTGAAGTAGGTAAACGTATTCGAGAAGAAAATGATTTTTATGTGAAAATGAAAATTTACTTTTGTGGGAGAATTGACGGGACGAAGATCTAGAACGAATGTACAAAGAAATTTCAGGAGTATGTAGTGAAAATTTTAAAATTCAACTTTTAACACGTTAAGATATCCTTAATAGCCTACCTAAATAGATATTGTATTTACATGTGATATGAATGCCTACATCATTACATTTCATTTAGAATTAGTATTATACATAATTTCAGACAATAGGAATAAAAAAAGTAAATTGAAAACATTATGAATTTCATTCCATCTCATTTTACTTAGTAGACACTTGGACATGAAATTTCATATTACTTGAAATCATGAGATGAAATTTGTATTTGGACATGCGATTTCATCTCATGATTTAAAACCACAAAAATAATAATTTAAGTTCTCCAAAAAGTTTGATTTGAAAATTTCATGATTTGAAAATTTTCAGATATATAAATTGACCCACAAATTTATATTTTGTAGAAAAAAAAAACATCATTTCGTATCTGCCAACCATTTATTTCATATATAAGCAAAGTTATATTTGATATTATTATATGCATGTTCAACGTAAGAAGATTGTTCGTACTATGTGAGAAAATTATATTAAATATTGTATCTCTTTTTAGAATAGATTTGTGATAGTGTATTAAACTTTTGTTATGAACTTTTATACCATTTAAAAATTGAAACAATTTTAATAGTTTTTCAACTAATAGAATTTCTATACTTATGAGAAAATATACAACTTCAAAAGTTTAAATTGTATATTCAAACAAAATTTCAACTTTATCTTAAATGATTTGAAATCATGATTTCTCTTACCGGTGGCCAAATATCCATCTCTTCACTTGCTTCGCTCATTTTAGTATTGTTTGCCTTAAATATCCTTGGATTTGCACTTTGTGTTTTAAAATATACCACTCCCTCTGCTTTATATTAGTTGATTATTTTTCTCACACATATATTAAATAATTATAAATAACGAGATAATTTTATTAATTTACCTGGTAAAAACTTCTTTGAGAACTTTACAAATAAGTATGAACAATTTTAAAAATAATTAATTATAAAGATAATACTAGTATAGTACCCGCGCGCGATGCGCGGATTGTATATCATAACTTAAGACCCATTTGAATTGACTTATTTTAAGTGCTTTTAAGTTTCAAAATAATTTTTAAGCACTTTAAAGTCTTTGTGCAAAATTAAAAAGTGCTTATAAGAATTTATTTTTAAGCTAAAAAAATAAAAATAATTGGATAACCATAAAATAAGTACAGAAGTTTTAAGTCCGTCTAAACATCAACTTAGACTCTGTCTTTTTATAATCTATATGAGCTTCTTTTATCTTTAAATTTACATTTTTTTCGCTTATGTTCTAATTACATGTAACCTAAATATATGAAAACACATTCTTTTTAAAAGTCATGCTCTATTCACTCTCAATATATGTTAGTACCTTGTAATCAAAATATTGAGAATAGTTTTTTTTTTTCAGACATGCCTAACAAACCATAGTAAATACAGAAGTAATAAATTATAATTGATACTACTTCAAATGTCACCTTTAAATTGTCATCAATTAGTTTCCGCCACAGTATTTAAAAGAAATAAGAAAAAATTACCTAAACATGATATAAAGAATCATTAACAAAATAAATTTTTAAGAGAAAGCATAGAAGACAGAATGTGTTGATGGTGTTGACAAATAGAAATTCATATTTTCTAATAATGAATTGGATCAAAAAGACACAATACCATATATCGTCACAGGTGTCTGCTATCCAAAAGTTATAGTTCACACTTGGAGTGCATTTTTCACTCATAGTTGTATAAGGAACAACAAACCTTTTGTGTTAAGAGTTTTCCTCCTAAGGAGGAAAATTTAGATATACACCTTCTCACCAAGTCACCGCAATGTTTGTAAGCTAGTTAGAGGATAATGTGTTTTATGATTTCACTTTCTAATGGATGGTGTCATAAAAGATTTTCCACAACCACATAACCTTTTTAAAGCTGAAACTAATTAATAAGAACACAAATTTACACATAAGATCATAATGGTTGTAGACACCATATGAAACGGTCATCTTTGGACACCAAATGTTAAATGATTTATCGGTGCTAGAAATAAAATAGAAATTGAGTCAATATTTGAGGAAGTATTTTCTGCATTTTCCTCATTTTTTAACCACTTTCTTGACCTTGTTACTTGAGAGTAGTGAATTGAGATCATTATCAACTTCCTTCACATATGATATGTATCCAAATCCAAATCTACTTTTCTTGCCAAGGTCTCTTTGGAAGAAGGAGAGATCATGCCATTATCAACCGTGAAATCCTATAAAATGAAAATAGGAAGTTTGTGAAAATGAATAGTGCGCTCTTTATATGCGCCCAAGCATTCTGGTGATGAGATTTTTCGTAAAGACAAATAAAATAATAATTGAAGAAATTAACTTAAAACATTTAAAAGAGAGGGTCGAAATTACCATGAAATATTTATCTCCCTTGATGAATTGGCAAACAACAATATCCATATGCTACAAGATATGAAATTAAAACAACAGACATTTAATGTACCTTTGAATGGAGAAATATAATTGCATTATAATATCCTCATCATTGCTATCTATATAAACATCAGAAACCACCTCAACATTGAAGAGATTAACTACCACTTTAAACATGACCATTCTATCAAGAACAGTATTCATCTCCATGAATACGCACAATCATTATCTCTGACAGTTCAAGCTCATACTTTAGCATTAGAAAGTACTTATAATCCAAAAAGATCATTGAAAAAAATAACATAGCGTACTTAATATTTTGATCAAATAAGACATCTAATATCTTCAATTGATTGGTGTATCTTATTATTCTCGTGCAAAGGAAGCAAATTTCCTTACATATTGCTATTGCAATTTTTATCCGATGTCCATGTAAGATGCTTGAATTGAATTTGCTTCTACAAAATCAAGTATTTTCCAAAAGTATTGAATAACAATTCAGAAACCCTCAAATACATCTGCTAGTATTTCTAGGTGAAGACAAGGGTCAATGGAGGATAAAAAATTTTTACTGTCTATTTTACATGCTACCTAATTGAAAAATACTGTGAAAATCGATAGTGTAAAAATTTAGAGAGATTATTCATCATGAAATCAAGAGAGAAGTGCAAAATAATACTATACGAAAGTAATATTTCGGACGTACATCTAATTAAAATTCTAGGATTTAAGCCTTTCACTCGAATTAGTAACTTCCTTGAGAAGCTCTATAATAAGTCGAGGCATATATACCTAAAATGAATGGACTATTATATTATTTAAAGTTAGCACATGAGTTCAAAATATGTTGACAATGGTTAGAGAAAACAAACAAAAAAAGGAAAAGAAATATAACAACAATTACCACGAAGCAAAATATAGATCCGACATTTTTCAGGTAAAGATGTGTAATAAGATGCCTTCAAAAGGCAGTAAGATATCATTGAAACTTAATGAAAGAAATATTTCTTGCACCAAGAGAACAATGTATAAGATTGATTCTGTTGAAAGATTATTAGAATGAGAGATGTTTCATACATCTACCAAGGTGACAGGATAAAACTATAACAAAGTTGTCATAGCATATGCTATTATGAAGGGAACATTCACCAATCGAGCCAAAATTCACATGGCATTCTCAACATTACAATATTAAGTTATCCATATATCTGTCACACCCCTTTTTTCGCTCTAGGGATCGAGTCGAAGGGTTTTTCCAATTAAAGTGACGATATTGAATAGGGATTAATTTTTATCATTTTCAGAGTCGCCACTTGAAATTGAGTTATGGTGTTCCAAGTCACCTTTTTAAATCCCTAATCAAAAGGAAATGACTCTTTATTATGGTCTGCAAAAACAGAAGACCGGGTAAGGAATTCTGTTGACCGAGGGGAAGGTATTAGGCACCCCTCGAATCCCGTGGTTCTAGCACGGTCGCTTTTATTGACTTATACTTAACTAAAACTATTTTGATAAATTATATTGAGGCCTAAGTTTGCTTATTTTATTATATTAAAACTTATTTTATTATCTTATATTAAATAAATCGTTGAAAAGTTAATTTTAGAAAATATTTGTCAAAGTGCATTATTGCATCCTTGAATTTTAAATGTCTCAGAAAGATACGTATGTCGTATTCTTAATTGAGACGAATATTTTAAACGTGCCTAAAGCTCGTCTAGCGTTAAAAACATTTGTTTCATCTCACGTAATCTCAAAACGATTTTCTAATCCATTTTATTTCTTTTCACTCTTTATTTTTGCAACGAGTTTTGAATTATTCCGCAACTCGTATCACTCCCTCACAGATGAGTTATTCCTCTTTTTTTTTTTTTATAAGATGAATCTTGAATAAAATCACAACTCATTTTATTTTAAGTCACATTAAGGTACTAGATTAGGCCCTACTTAAGCTTGAGACACCAAAAATATACCACGAATATTTAGAATTTTTGATCCACAATGATTCAAGCACCCATTAGTTTTATAGACAACTAATATTCACATTCAACACAAATTGATTAGGAATGATCCTCCATGCACAGTCACTGAACAAAACTAATTATCAGATGCAATTAAGCAAATTGCAATTTTAAACTTATTTGTCTAAACATTTACACCGTACTTAAATACAAACTCACTTCACATTTTAACAACAAAGTGAATTCTTACATGTCATTGTGTGCAACCGTTTCCTTTGTCAATTCAAACTAATAAACGATTAGATACTCAAATGGAACTTAGCAACGTGTATATTAGCTAACCAGATTCAAACTGAAATTAGAGATATAATACAAACATTTCAAAATTAAAGATAAAATAAAAACCACTCCTTATATATCAAATACAATTATGGCGAACTAATGGACTTACTCATGACTTAATATACACCACTCTTTTCATTTGCTATAAAGGGGTCATTAAAATATTCTGACCCTATTATATATACCTCTGTTCACCAACACAGAACAAACTTTCACTTAACAAGAGAAAACAACTCATAACATGACATGGACTTAACTAATTATCACCTGTCTATTACAGGGACCCGTTCTTATCTTGAATGTTAAGATACAATCCGACATTCTTTGCACGCTCTTTCGTTATATTATTTACACATAATAATCCATTACATAAAGACACCCACTGCACTGGACATCATCTATAAGTAGGTTAATATGCACATAATTCCATATTATGTAAAAATTTATCAATGAAAAGAAACTTTATAACCAATTAGCAAAATAACGGGAAGAGATTACCGGATAAAAATGTCAAAATAAGCACAATATATTTGATACTCATTAACTAACTGACATGAAAATTTTTAATGCATTCCATATCATTTTAAACTAAAATAGCCGAATCTGATAGTTATTCGACTATTAAGATTTGAGCATCCAAACGATGTAGAAAATCAAACTTCAAACTCAAAACAAATAAACATTCCACCCATAATAAAAAAAAAAATTCGATCCACCATTCATACCAAATAATACATGAAACTGTTTAAACGATTCCATTCATGCTTTATTCATAGTAAAATTTATAAGGATAAGAGTACATGACAGATAAGAACCTGTATGACGATTTTAATTGACCACAGAAATAAGAATGGTGTCACCAAAACTCGAACGGAACTCCAATTCAACTTCACCTTTCTCCTCTTTATCTTCTTCTGATTTTTTTTTTTTTGGTTTTCACTCTCTGTTTTTTTTTTACTCCTCAAGTGTCTTTTTCTTTTTTTTTTTTACGTGTGTGTGTGTTGTTATCTCTTCTGTTGTGTGCATGTGTAGTGCTTATATATAGTGCACATGTAGTTTTGTTTTTGTGTGCATATTGTGTCTGTGTGTGGGTGTGTAGGTGCTGGGGACGTGGGGAGGTTTTGAGGGGAATGGGGAAGGTGGGGGGTTAGGGTAGGTTTTAAGATTTTTCACTTTTTTTTTTAAATAACGAAAAATAATTAATAAATAAATAAATAAATAGATAATAGTAACAAATAAAATAATAATAATAATAATAATAATAATTAATTGATTTTTATATTTAAAAAAAAATACAATAACAATCTAAAAATAGTCAAAAATAAATTATATAATTAAGATAGTACAAAACTATTTTTTTTTTAAAACAGAATAATATCCTAAAATTAAATTCATTTAATTATTTATATTATATTAAAATAAAATAATAGTCAAAATAATATATGACTAAATATAAATATAAATATTTAGTACCGATAAACAAGTTAAAATTTAGGGAGGATAAAAAATCACGTGTCTACATTTTTTCCCCTCTTTGTGTGAAATCTCGAAGAGTTTTCATACAAAGAAGTAGACAAGATATGATTTTTGACTCTCCAATTATTTGAAAGGTAAGAATAAAAATAAAAATAAAAATAAAAAGACAAATATGACCGAGTCCTGTTTTTGGACATCCTACCTATCCCGGGTTACAAGGGAATCAGGTCATGAGTAGTTCAAAAGGTATTTTGGTGAGAGAAAAAGTGAAAGTCGAGTGAGATTCCGTCGAGTTTCCGGTTGACAACTTCTGCTTTTACATTCAACTGACTAAAAAATGGAAAAATACAAGTAAAAATTGTAATCTCTTAATTCAAATCTTCATGATTTGAACTTGAAAATTTACCCTATTCTTCAGGCGGGCTCCTGAACTTTCTTTTTCTTCACCCTGTTCTTCAGGCGGGCTCCTGGATTTATAATTTCTTCACCCTGTTCTTCAGGCGGGCTCCTGAACTTTCTTTTTCTTCACCCTGTTCTTCAGGTGGGCTCCTGGACTTACAATTCTTCACCCTGTTCTTCAGGCGGGCTACTGACTTGCAACTTTTTCATCCTGTTCTTCAGGCGGGCTCCTGACTTGCAACTTTTTCACCCTGTTCTTCAGGCTGGCTCCTGACTTGCAACTTTTTCACCCTATTCTTCAGGCGGGCTCCTGAACTCAAAGCAAATAGTGAAACAGAAAAATAACATCCTATTCTTCAAGAGGGTTCTGTATATAAAATAAATTCCCATTCTTTAGGGGGGTCTTGAGCATAAAAATAAATTTCCATTCTTCAGGAGAGTCCTGAGCATAAAATAAATTCCCATTATTCAGGAGGGTCCTGAGCATAAAATAGATTCCCATTATTCAGGAGGATCCTGAGCATAAAATAGATTCCCATTCTTCAGGAGGGTCCTGAGCATAAAACAGATTCCCATTCTTCAGGAGGGTCCTGAGCATAAAAATAAATTCCCATTCTTCAGGAGGATCCTGAGCATAAAATAAATTCCCATTCTTCAGGAGGGTCCTGAGCATAAAATAAATTCCCACTCTTCAGGAGGGTCCTGAGCATAAAATAAATTCCCACTCTTCAGGAGGGTCCTGAGCATAAAATAAATTCCCATTCTTCGGGAGGGTCCTGAGCATAAAATAAGTTCCCATTCTTCAGGAGAGTCCTGAACATAAAATAAATTCCCATTATTCAGGAGGGTCCTGAGCATAAAATAAATTCCATATAACACACATAAAATTTTGCCCCAGTTTTTACTGAAAAAATTTATGTGTTACTGGATCTTAATATATCTCGCAAAGAATAAAGTTTATCATGACCGAGATCCAGTATCGGACGTTGTAATCGTGCTTCTTGCATTGAATGAAGTGTCAAAATTGCATCCTTTAGCTAAAAACATTATTTCATCTCTGTTCCAAACAAAGAAAAATTGCGAGTTTTAAAACATGTAGTGGTTAGTTTGTGGCATTTGGCTTTTGAAGTGGCCGCTCTCGCACTTGCCATGCTCGACTCCTTTCCAATCCATGATAATCTTCTTTGAATTGTCATATTTCTGAATCAGAATTCCGACTACTGAGATCCTCGACTCAAATCATATTTCTTACTTTTACTTTGAAATGTTGTCTCTGTAGATCGACCCTTTGTCTTGCTTTGTACCCTTAAAGGAGTTGGTAGCGAGTTTGAAATTTTTTCTGACTCGACCTGATGTGAATTTGACTCAAAAGACAACAAAGATTTTTGTTTGATGACAAAGACACAACAATCAAAAATAAAAATAAAACAAAATAAAAAAGACAATAGATATCTCTTTTCCAAAATAAAGAGAAAACTTATCTGAATGTGGAAGTCGATTCTGGTGATTATGACATGCATTTTGAATAAAACAACCAGATCTACCCACATCAATCATTACAACTTTTGTCCACATATTGAGCTTTAAATTAAGCCAATCTTGGATTTGTTCCTTCTTGATAACAATCTTTCTTAAACTAGTGGCACCTCAATAGGTTTTGCCAACGAGTCTATCTCCTTTTATTCCTGCCTTAGCTCACAGTCGTCTTACGGTGCCCGAAAGGGTTTTCACCAATAAGACTCTCTCATTTTTATTTTTTCATCACTTTTTTTTTATTTAATAAACATCCAAAATATGAAATATCATGCACTCATAATATGTTTAGCCTTGACATTCTCAAAGATTAATCCGAAGGTCTTTCTTTGGTTGTAACTTGGCTTTTGGATAGGGTTAGAAAGAAAGGTAGGCATGAGTCTCAAAAAATTTATAACATTGGGTGAAACATACAACTTTTGGAATCTATCCTTTTAAGAAAATAAATTTTGCCCCAGTTTCATTTCATTCTAGGTAATTTAAATTTTCTTCTGGTTAGACCGAACCCCGGAGTAGGGCTGCCTACGTATCTTGTCATAGCAAGAATCAGGTCAAACGTAGTTCATGAAACATCATTCTTTTTTTTTTTTTTTTTTGAATTTTTGACTGATTTGATTTTTTTTTTCTTTATATATATATATATATATATATATTTTTTTTAACACACCTTTTATTTTGATTCCAAAAGAGGGGTTCGAAGAAAAATAAAGGCTCAAAGGGGTAAGCAAAGGTTTACATATTATTCAGATAGCAGAACAAAATGCCTTCATCATTTCAATCTTTAAAAATATAAGTACAAAACATACATAACATAATTGTACATGAATATCATACATAATATCTTTTAACTGCATCAGCATTGACCGGCATTCCTTCCATTTTTCCTTCTACATCAGTCAGATATAACACGCCATTAGGTAACACTTTCTTTACTATGAATGGCCCATGCCAATTAGGAAAAAATTTACCTTTGGCCTCAATCTGATGAGGAAGGATGCGTCTTAGTACTAACTGACCAACTTCAAAATGTCTGTAAAGCACCTTTTTATTATATGCTCGTGCCATTCTCTTCTGATATAGTTGTCCGTGACATACTGACGCCAATCTTTTTTCATCAATCAAGCTTAATTGCTCCAAACGAGTCTTGACCCATTGGTCTTCATCAATTTCATCTTCCACAACTACTCGAAGAGATAGAATCTCAATTTCTGCAGGTATAACTGCTTCAGTTCCATACACTAACAAGTAAGGAGTTGCACCAATTGAAGTCCGAACTGTAGTACGATAACCCAACAAAGCAAACGATAACTTTTCATGCCATTGTCGGGAACCTTGTACCATCTTACGGAGTATTTTCTTTAAGTTCTTGTTGGCAGCTTCTACAGCTCCATTCGCCTTTGGACGATAAGGAGTTGAATTTCGATGCATAATCTTAAATTGCTGGCACACTTCTTGCATCAGATGGCTATTGAGATTCGCGGCATTATCCGTGACAATTATCTTTGGAATGCCGAAACGACAAATGATGTTGGAGTGAATAAAATCAACCACAACTTTCTTGGTCACTGACTTGAAAGTCACTGCTTCTACCCATTTCGTGAAATAATCAGTGGCTACCAAGATGAACCTATGTCCATTCGAGGACTTTGGTTCAATTGGTCCAATTACGTCCATTCCCCAAGCCATAAAAGGCCATGGAGCAGTCATTGTATGCAACTCGGATGGAGGGGAATGTATCAAGTCTCCATGTACCTGGCATTTATGACATTTACGAACGAAGTTTATGGAATCTCACTCCATGGTGAGCCAATAATAACCGGCTCGGAGTATTTTCTTTGCCAAAACATATCCACTCATGTGTGGTCCACAAATACCAGAATGTACTTCAGTCATGATTTTTGAAGCTTCTTTAGCATTTACACATCTCAAAAGTCCCAAATCAGGAGTCCTCTTATACAAGATTCCTCCACTTAAGAAAAATCCACTAGACAAATGTCGAATGGTTCTCTTTTGATTACCATCAGCATGTACAGGATACTTCCCAGTCTGAATATATTCTTTGATATCATAGAACCAAGGCTCCCCATCAAATTCTTCTTCAACCACATTACAATATGCATGTTGATCATGGATCTGTATATGCAAAGGGTCAATATAAGTTTTATCGGGATGTTGAAGCATCGAAGATAAGGTTGCCAAAGCATCAACAATCTCATTATGAGCTCTGGGAATGTGTTTGAACTTTACTAATACAAATCGTTGACAAAGATCTTGCAAACAACTTCTATATGGTAGGAGTTTCGAATCACGAGTCTCCCAATCTCCTTGGATTTGGTGGACTAATAAATCTGAATCTCCTAATACCAACAATTCTTGGACCCCCATGTCAATGGCTAATCTCAAACCTAGAATGCAAGCTTCGTATTCTGCCATATTATTGGTACAGTAGAATCGAAGTTGGGCTGTTATGGGATAATATTGTCCTGATTCAGAAATAAGAACCGCTCCTATCCCCACTCCTTTTATATTAGCAGCTCCATCAAAGAACAACTTCCAGCCTGAATGACAATTTTCTGAAACAAACTCATCAGCATATAATACCTCTTCATCTGGAAAATAAGTCTTCAATGGCTCATACTCCTCATCAATAGGATTTTCATCCAAATGATCCGCCAAGGCTTGAGCTTTTATTGCAGTTCGTGTCACATAAACAATATCAAACTCTGTAAGCAACATCTGCCATTTCGCGAGTCTGCCTGTGGGCATAGGCTTCTGAAAGATGTACTTTAAAGGATCCATACGAGAGATGAGGTAAGTAGTATAAGATGACAAGTAATGTTTCAGCTTTTGGGCTACCCAAGTTAAGGCGCAGCACGTTTTCTCAAGAAGAGTGTACTTAGCCTCATAAGTGGTAAACTTTTTGCTGAGGTAGTAGATGGCTTGTTCTTTTCTTCCTGTGACATCATGTTGACCCAATACACAGCCAAAAGAATTATCTAAAACAGACATGTACAATATCAAGGGTCGGCCTGGCTCTGGAGGAACCAAAATAGGCGGATTCGACAAGTGTCTCTTAATTCTGTCAAATGCCTCTTGACATTCTTCAGTCCATTCAACTTTAACATTCTTTTTCAACAACTTGAATATTGGCTCGCAAGTTGTCGTAAGCTGAGCAATGAATCTACTGATATAATTCAACCTTCCAAGTAAACTCATCACCTCCGTTTTATTTTTCGGTGGAGGTAAATCTTGGATAGCTTTTATTTTTGAAGGATCTAACTCAATGCCACGTCGACTGACTATAAAACCCAAAAGTTTCCCTGACGGAACTCCAAATACACATTTTGCTGGATTAAGTTTGAGATCATACCTCCGAAGCCTTTCAAAGAATTTTATCAAATCTTTGATATGATCAGATTGCTCTCTCGACTTAATGATCACATCATCCACATAAACTTCAATTTCTTTGTGCATCATGTCATGAAACATTGTGGTCATTGCCCTCATGTAAGTTGCCCCAGCATTCTTTAATCCAAAAGGCATAACTCTATAACAATATGTTCCCCATGGAGTAATAAATGATGTCTTTTCCGCATTTTCTGGATCCATAATGATCTGGTGATACCCCGCATAACAATCCACAAAAGAAGCAAGATCATGTTTGGCACAATTGTCCAATAAAATATGAATATTGGGAAGTGGAAAATTATCTTTCGGACTTGCTTTGTTTAAATCGCGATAATCAACACACATCCGAACTTTACCGTCCTTCTTTGGAACAGGGACAATATTTGCCAACCAAGTAGGATACTGGGACACTCGAATGACTTTAGCCTCAAGTTACTTCGTGATTTCCTCTTTAATTTTTACACTCATGTTAGTTTTGAACTTTCTTAGCTTCTGCTTGACAGGAGGAAAAGCAGGATCAATTGGCAACTTGTGAACTACCAAATCAGTGCTTAAACCGGGCATATCATCATAAGACCACGCAAAGATATCTTTATACTCATGCAACGCTTCAATTATAGCTTTCTTTTGTTGTGGTTGAACATGTACACTTATCTTAGTCTCCCTAATATTTTCATGATCTCCCAGATTGATTGCCTCAGTTTCTTCCAAATTGGGATTTGTCTTATTCTCAAACTGTTTGAAATCTTTGTTTATATCCTCAAATGCTTCTTCTTCATCGTATTCAACCTCCTTATTCATTATTTCAAAATTAGATTGGTTTTTGAACTCTGGTGAACAATTCTTCATGCATGTCATATCATTAGAATCGGCATAGAAAGAACTGTATGATAAAATAAAAAATAAAAAATTAGACTTAAAATAAAACAAAGGAAAACTGCACTTAATTAGAAACATAGATAGAAAGAGTTTTAACCTAACATACCAGATTTAAAGTTCTGAATTATAATCCTAGAATAATTTAAATTACAGAAGTAAAAACAAGCAAACTACTAAGACTGTAAGAAAACAAACAAACTACTAAGACTGTAAGAAAACAAACAAACTACCAAGACTCTTTTAGAATAGGGAGAGGAGTGGCCTCCCAATTGTTAAGCTGGACATCAGGGCCAACAAACTGCACATCTGCATTTCTGGTACCTTCCCCAATTTCAACCATATCTGCTTCAATGAACATATTTTGAAAAAGGTCAATCAACTCTGTATCATCATCATTCATTGATTTTGCATTAGGTAACTTGGAGGATCCAACAACACTGAATTTGATGAAAGATTCATAAAGTGGCAGTATAGGCTTGGCAAGTGACCACGACTCTTTCTTATGCTTTTTAGCCTTCTTTATATCTTCAGCAGTAGGCTCGTATCCCAGACCAAAAGTACCAAAGTTCTCATAGAGGTTTACCGGATGAACTATGCCTGGCAAAAACATCCCTAGACCTTTTCCTGGTTCAAAACCATACTTCAACATTTCATTCACTACCACAACAGATGCAGAGGACAATTGTGGTCTTGCGAAGAGATTCCCCTCGAGGATATGCTCAACAGCCACTACCTCAGAAGCTTGATGAATTAACACATTGGCAGTATTTGTTTCGATGGAAGAAACAGAGTAGTCTTTATACATTGATAAGTCTCCTTCACCATGAACTACTATCTCTTGCCTGTCATATTCGAATTTGACCATTTGATGCAACGTTGATGCGACTGCTTTAGCCCTATGAATCCATGGCCTTCCCAATAACATATTATATGAAGCATCAAGGTTCAGTACTTGAAAATCCATAGCAAAAGCCACAGGCCCAATTGTCAATATAAGTTCTATTTCACCAATGGCATCAGTTTTTGATCCGTCAAAACCTTTGACGCACACATTGTTAGGTCGGATTCTTTCCACATTAACATTCAACTTTTGTAAAGTTGACATAGGACAAATATTAACGCCTGATCCTCCATCAATTAACACTCGAGTGATGATGGAATGTTCGCATTTCACAGAAATGTACAGACCTTTGTTATGCTCCGTACCTTCTATAGGCAGTTCATCATCTGAAAAAGCAATTTTATTTGCTTCAACGATCCTTCCAACAACTTTTTCCAGCTGATTTACTCTAATCTCACTAGGAACACATGCTTCATTAAGAATCTTCATTACAGCCTTGCGGTGTTCCTCTGAATGTATCAATAAAGACAACAAAGAAATCTGTGCTGGTGTCTTCTTCAACTGTTCTATAACAGAATATTCTGGCAATTTTATTTTCTTTAAGAATTCTTCAGCTTCTTCATCAGTGACAGGCTTCTTGACTGTCATTCGTTCTTCACCGCCTTGTTTATTCTTTCTTAACTCTACGGGAACATAACATCTTCCAGATCGAGTTAATCCCCCTACTTCATCTATATCTTCAATCACTTCTTTCACCTTGTGTATCACCATAACGCGATTATAATTCCAAGGGACTGCCTTGGTATCAACCATAGGCATCTGTGACACTGGTTTAATAACAATAGGAACTACAGGAGCTCCTTTTATGATTAAAAGAGGCTTATTGGATCTTCCAGAAATAATGAGTTTCGGCTTTATTTTACTTGACCCAATATTTTTTGAAATCTCTTTCCCCATCGCCAAGGGATCATTCGATGATTCGGGTTTTGCTATCACCACCTCTGCTTCTGCAGGTTTTTCTTTCGTTAAATCTACAACATTTGCTGATTTTTCCGAATCAGTTTTAATTTTAATGATCGGTTTAAAGAGAATCGTAGTGTCTTCACCACTGAGTATCACATCGAGCATGTTTGTTTCATTATGATCTGGCAATGGATTTTGATTGACATTTGGAGCGCCTGGACTTTCTACCATAATCTGTTGGGTATTAATCAACTCTTGAATGGCTCTTTTCAGATACCAACATTTCTCTGTGTCGTGCCCTGGGGCATCAGAACAGTATTCACATCTTCTAGAATAGTCCAAATTCTTCGGAGGAGGATTCGGGATCCTTCTCTCAATTGGGTTTAGAACATTCATTTTTCTCAGTCTATGAAATAAACTGGTGTAAGATATTCCAATAGGAGTGAAATTATCTTTTACCATGTTATCCCTTTTGAATTCTGCTCTAGGCCGAAAATTAGACCTCGGAGGACCTCTTTGAACTTGCGGGGCCATTGGATGATTTTGGATTGCTGGTGTACGCCATTGCGGGTAAAAAGGACCTCGAGCATATGATTGTGTATTGTAAATAGGATATTGGGGAGATGGAACAAAATATAATGGATTCTGCTCGTATGGTTGACACGCACCTCTCCAATTTTGTCGTGGACCTGCCATGACAGTTGCTATATCCTCTTTTCTTTTCTTTCCCCCAAAACTTCCTGTACCACTTTGAATTGCCTGTGTTGTTGCTTTCAAAGCGGCCTGGCTGATGATCTTTCCTGATTTGATTCCGTTTTCTACCATCTCTCCAACTTTGATAACTTCTGCAAATATGCTTCCGATAGTAAAAAGCAAATGATGAAAATAATCAGGTTCTTGTGCTTGTAGAAAAATATCAATCATTTCAGATTCTTTTATCGATGGTCTAACTCTTGAAGCCTGCTCTCTCCATCTGACGGCATATTCTCGAAAACTTTCAGTCATCTTTTTTTGCATGTTGGCAAGCGTAGTGCGATCTGGAACTATCTCAATGTTATACTGAAATTGTTGAACAAAATCTCGAGCCATGTCGTCCCACACATGCCAACGGGAAATGTCTTGGTCAATGAACCATTCAGAAGCTATCCTTGTAAGGCTTTCTCCAAAGTACGCCATCAATAATTCTTCTTTTCCTCCTGCTCCCCTTAATTGATTGCAAAACTTTTTCAAATGAGCTACAGGATCGCCATGTCCTTCATATTTGTCAAATTTTGGCATTTTGAACCCTATCGGCAAATGGACATCAGGAAACATACATAAATCCTTGTACGAAACACTTTTTGGTCCACCTACTCCTTGCATATTTCTCATACTTTGTTCCAGGCTTCTCACTTTTCTAGCCATCTCCTCCTGTTCCTCATTCTTAGCAATCTTCTCAATCACGATAGGAGTATCACGTTGATGAACATGATAATGTGGATTTTGTGATTTGAAAGTCATTTCAGGAGGATATAACATATCATGATTTGGTTTTCCCATATTCTTTGGTATTGTCGGTTGAACTCCCGCAGTAGCTGGCGCTACAGAAGTAAAAAGTGGGTTATTTGCGACAGATGGATTTGGTGGGCGCACGGTAGAAGTACCAGCAACTCCAGACATAGTAGCGAATGGGCCAAACCCTGGTGGGTAAAATGGATCACTAGTTTGAGCTGGGTCAGAATTTGGATCATTTGAAGCTGAAAGTCCAGGGATTGAAGAAGGCGGGGCTTGTCCATTCAACCAAGCTTTGTACATCTCCGCCATCTGTTGTTTTAATGACTTTATTTCTTCCATTGATGCTACTTCCTGCGAAGTCAACTGATTCTGCTCTTCTTCACTATCAGACTCTATATCTTCTCTGCGAGTCATTCTTCTTTTACCCTTGTATCTGGTATTATACGGATGTGATGCCAGTTTAAACCACAAACCAACCACCAATTATTTTATCTTTCTGTAATCAAGTAGCAAACAGGTGAGTGTTATATATTTAACACATTATAATGCCACATTATATGTCATGTTTCTATATGCATTTCCCAACCTATCATGGAAGCTTTGTGTTTCATCCCGGCTTTTCTAGGCATATTTTCAAAAGTTATGATCGAACCCTTTGGAGGGTTGCCTACGTATCATGTTAGGATATGAATCAGATCTTGCGTAGTTCGGGTGTAATTTAACAAAATTGTTTTGTCCTCTTTTTTTTTTTTAATATTATTATTGAAGAAAATAAATGAAGTGAAGTAAAACACATGTAAAATATATAGAAATAAACGGTCAACTTCATTACATTCTACGATAAAATAACTGACCCAACTCCTAAAATAAAACCTACTAACTGACATCTGAAAATTAAAAGACATAATATCAAAACAAGATTTTTTTTTTAAAACTGAAAATGAAAAAAACTATGACAAAGAAAACGACGATCCTTTCAAGGAGATTTCGATTTAATATGTCCTCCCAAACTCAGATATATTTCCTCCAATGAAGTAGTGAGTCGTTGTGCAAAAGCAGGTACTTGTGCCAAAAAATCCTCACAATCCAGCTGCTGATAATCTAAGCCCATTCTGGCAGTATCCTGTGCTACACGGTGGACCTTCCCTCGAAGAGAACTGAAAGCCTGATCCCATTCCTGAGCCTGTCGATCTCGGAAATCAATCATCTCTCTTGCACATTGTTCACGAGTGGAAACAACCTCCAACTGTTCTCGCAATATTCCTCTTTCACGAATCCATTGAGATCTCTCTCGATCAAATTCTTCTTGCATATTCTTTTCAACTTCTTGAAGTTGTTGTCGGCGAGATGCGGCAAGTTCTGCAACGTGTAACCCTCTAGTGGTAGCAAACTTGATTTGTCCTCAAAGTGCAACCTCAATAGCTACTGATTTAGCTTTCTCTTCAGAGAATTCCCTTTGTTGTTCGTCTATTTTTGCCCTGGCATGCTCTAATTCTTCTCTCAAAATTTGGTTGGCTTCATGATGTTCTCGCATGGCTCTTTCAATTCCTATCCTGATTGCAGCTTCCTGATCTATAGGTCCTTTAACCGATTTTTCTGGTCTGACTGGAGGACTCGACTGTTCTTCAAACCATTCCCGATAATCTGGGTGCACTTCTCCTTTCTCACGCTCTATGACCATCGTTTCGACTCCCATAATACGACGACCCTCCCAAATCTGTTGGGCCAAATCTTCTGGAAGTGAAATCTCTGTTCTGACCTCAAATACGAACTCAGCCATGTCTTCCGTTACGGGAATTATTTGACGCCTGCCTAGCTGACGTAGAACTCTCAATGGAACATACGGTTGAACACCTCTAATACCCATTAATAACAAGAACGGACGGATGACAGAACTATATATGACTTGCCTCCAAGGGAACCAATGGAGATTCCAAGTGATTTTATCTGTTGTCAAAGAACGAAAAAGTTTAACCCAATCTCCAATCTCTTTTGGACATTTATATTTCTCCATTCTTTCCTCGTAATCGTTGATGCGATTAAATCGCTCGGGATTGAACTTTGTCAATGTAGGACGTTGGTAAAGATGCTCCACAATCCACATCTGTAGCAAGATATTACATCCCTCGAAAAAACTCTTTTCCTTCTGACAAACAGTCAGAGCACGGTAAATATTGGCTAGGATCATTGGCACCATAGTGTAATCTTTCTTAATCAGTATCTGTACTACTCCCGCTAAACGAATATTAATTTTTTCTTCTCTTCTTGGGAAGACCATGGTGCCTAAAAAGGCTACCATGAATGCAAATCGTCTGTGAATTTTCCAAGCCTCAAAACTTCCCTTATTACAAAGTTCTTTACCGTACTTCTGAAACCCCTCTTGCCTTCCGTATCTGTCATACAAAAACTGCAAGGAAACCAACTTTTTTTCATTGATTCTTCTTTTGTGTTCCTTAGGTTCATGAGCTTGCAAAATTTATTTATTGAAATAAGTCTTGGGGCTATAAGTTTCTTCCGATGCATATCACCATATCCAACATAGCCTGCTATCTCTTCTAAAGTAGGTGTCAACTCAAAATCTGAAAAATGGAATACATTATTCTTTGGGTCCCAGAAATTCAGTAATGCATCAATCACCTCTCTATTAGGGTTGATTCTCATGATACTCGTTAAAAAACCCAAGTACTTATGTATTTCGTCATAATCAAATGTATCCATTGCATTCCACCATAACCAAAGTTGCAGAGGGGTACAATCCACAACCTGAACCGGTACATTCCCATCTCTCTTTCTCTTTGGACGCTCTCCACGAACAGGGGGGGACATTTTATACCTATTGAAAGGGACATAAAATTAATAAATATCTAGACTTAGACAAAACTTAATTTATTAATTTTGAAAAGAATTTATAACTTAACTTGTAAAACTTAGTGCGACCATTATTTAAACTTAGTTGCAAAGAATAATTTCATCAAAAATTAAAGTGAGAGAAACAAGATTGATAATATATATATATATATATATATTATTATCTTTTTTTTATTATTTAAATTGACTCTATCAAAATTTTTGCTATAACAGACTTCTAGACAATTTTATCTATATGTTTGAAGACAATATTCCCTAAGTGCAAAAATAAAATAAAAGGACTCAGAAATAAAGAAAAATAGAATGACCGTTTTATGTATGAAGCGGTATAAAATTTTCAGTCTCACGACCCTAAAGGTTCAGGATTTGTTAAAATTGATATATATATATATATTTTGTAAAAACTTAGCCTCATGATCCCTAAAGATTCTGGGCTGTTAAAATTCATATTTTGTTTTTATTTATTTTGTAAAAACTTAGCTTCATGATCCCTAAAGATTCCGGGATATTGAAATATATTTTTATTTTATTGTTATTATTATTATTAATATTATTATTATTATTATTTTATTTTATATATATATATATATATATATATTTTAATCTTAGCCTCATGATCCCTAAAGATTCAGGGCTGTTAAAATATATATAAAAATTGGACTTGAGAGTTAGAAAAATAATTATGAAAGTAATCATATTTTCAAAATATTTCCCAATAAATTTATGAATAATTTTTTTAAAAGATAGGGTCGTATCCTGGGAAGAACTTCCTACGTATCTCAATAAAATGAGAATCAGACCCTCGTAGTTCATAAAGATTGTAAAATTGTGTTGATGTATATTTAAAAAAAATTCTTTATTTTAAAAATAAATTTTTTCTTTCAAAATGATCAACTAAATTTGAAAATAAATTAATCTCTCGTATTTTAAAATTGCCTAAAGCTGGTCAACACACAAATAGCCTTCCAAACAAATATCAAAGAGCACATAGGATGCACATGTTGGTCTTTATTAAGTAGGTGACCTGTCCTAGACAGACCCGACCCCTGTGCCGAGTCCCGCTAAGTCGAATGCATATGATGCAAATAAAGCGGTACCTAATAGGGATAACCAGATTCTAAGTTTTCAGTTCTTCTAAGTTAAAACCTAATAGGGATAAGTGTCTAGACTGGCTTACTCGAGCGGACACTCGAGCCGGAGAGGGACAACTTGGTCGGTAGCAGGGCAACACCGCCTTCGTTGTCGATCCGAACCCCGCCTAACATGTGTGACTATATCCTTCACCAGGTGCCTTGACACTCCGGTTATCTTAAAAAGAAGGTGAGATGCATATGCTGCATTCCCTCTATCCTATTTCAGAGACTCAGAGGGGGTACGTGAGAGAAGACAATATATAATACAATTCAAATAATATCAAAGCAGTAAATGAGCAACAAGTAGCACATAAGGCCAACAAACAAACACAATATTAAAATAATTAAAGCAAGTAAAAGTCAATATCTAAAGCTCGAATTCTATTTAGTTCCCCAGCAGAGTCGCCAGAGATGTCACACCCTTTTTCTTCGCTCGAGGGATCGAGTCGAAGGGTTTTTCCAATTAAAGTGACGATATTGAATAGGGATTAATTTTTATCATTTTCAGAGTCGCCACTTGAAATTGAGTTATGGTGTTCCAAGTCACCTTTTTAAATCCCTAATCAAAAGGAAATGACTCTTTATTATGGTCTGCAAAAACAGAAGACCGGGTAAGGAATTCTGTTGACCGAGGGGAAGGTATTAGGCACCCCTCGAATCCCGTGGTTCTAGCACGGTCGCTTTTATTGACTTATACTTAACTAAAACTATTTTGATAAATTATATTGAGGCCTAAGTTTGCTTATTTTATTATATTAAAACTTATTTTATTATCTTATATTAAATAAATCGTTGAAAAGTTAATTTTAGAAAATATTTGTCAAAGTGCATTATTGCATCCTTGAATTTTAAATGTCTCAGAAAGATACGTATGTCGTATTCTTAATTGAGACGAATATTTTAAACGTGCCTAAAGATCGTCTAGCGTTAAAAACATTTGTTTCATCTCACGTAATCTCAAAACGATTTTCTAATCCATTTTATTCCTTTTCACTCTTTATTTTTGCAACGAGTTTTGAATTATTCCGCAACTCGTATCACTCCCTCACAGATGAGTTATTCCTCTTTTTTTTTTTTATAAGATGAATCTTGAATAAAATCACAACTCATTTTATTTTAAGTCACATTAAGGTACTAGATTAGGCCCTACTTAAGCTTGAGACACCAAAAATATACCACGAATATTTAGAATTTTTGATCCACAATGATTCAAGCACCCATTAGTTTCATAGACAACTAATATTCACATTCAACACAAATTGATTAGGAATGATCCTCCATGCACAGTCACTGAACAAAACTAATTATCAGATGCAATTAAGCAAATTGCAATTTTAAACTTATTTGTCTAAACATTTACACCGTACTTAAATACAAACTCACTTCACATTTTAACAACAAAGTGAATTCTTACATGTCATTGTGTGCAACCGTTTCCTTTGTCAATTCAAACTAATAAACGATTAGATACTCAAATGGAACTTAGCAACGTGTATATTAGCTAACCAGATTCAAACTGAAATTAGAGATATAATACAAACATTTCAAAATTAAAGATAAAATAAAAACCACTCCTTATATATCAAATACAATTATGGCGAACTAATGGACTTACTCATGACTTAATATACACCACTCTTTTCATTTGCTATAAAGGGGTCATTAAAATATTCTGACCCTATTATATATACCTCTGTTCACCAACACAGAACAAACTTTCACTTAACAAGAGAAAACAACTCATAACATGACATGGACTTAACTAATTATCTCCTGTCTATTACAGGGACCCGTTCTTATCTTGAATGTTAAGATACAATCCGACATTCTTTGCACGCTCTTTCGTTATATTATTTACACATAATAATCCATTACATAAAGACACCCACTGCACTGGACATCATCTATAAGTAGGTTAATATGCACATAATTCCATATTATGTAAAAATTTATCAATGAAAAGAAACTTTATAACCAATTAGCAAAATAACGGGAAGAGATTACCGGATAAAAATGTCAAAATAAGCACAATATATTTGATACTCATTAACTAACTGACATGAAAATTTTTAATGCATTCCATATCATTTTAAACTAAAATAGCCGAATCTGATAGTTATTCGACTATTAAGATTTGAGCATCCAAACGATGTAGAAAATCAAACTTCAAACTCAAAACAAATAAACATTCCACCCATAATAAAAAAAAAATTTCGATCCACCATTCATACCAAATAATACATGAAACTGTTTAAACGATTCCATTCATGCTTTATTCATAGTAAAATTTATAAGGATAAGAGTACATGACAGATAAGAACCTGTATGACGATTTTAATTGACCACAGAAATAAGAATGGTGTCACCAAAACTCGAACGGAACTCCAATTCAACTTCACCTTTCTCCTCTTTATCTTCTTCTGATTTTTTTTTTTTTGGTTTTCACTCTCTGTTTTTTTTTTACTCCTCAAGTGTCTTTTTCTTTTTTTTTTACGTGTGTGTGTGTTGTTATCTCTTCTGTTGTGTGCATGTGTAGTGCTTATATATAGTGCACATGTAGTTTTGTTTTTGTGTGCATATTGTGTCTGTGTGTGGGTGTGTAGGTGCTGGGGACGTGGGGAGGTTTTGAGGGGAATGGGGAAGGTGGGGGGTTAGGGTAGGTTTTAAGATTTTTCACTTTTTTTTTTTAAATAACGAAAAATAATTAATAAATAAATAAATAAATAGATAATAGTAACAAATAAAATAATAATAATAATAATAATAATAATAATTAATTGATTTTTATATTTTAAAAAAATACAATAACAATCTAAAAATAGTCAAAAATAAATTATATAATTAAGATAGTACAAAACTATTTTTTTTTAAAACAGAATAATATCCTAAAATTAAATTCATTTAATTATTTATATTATATTAAAATAAAATAATAGTCAAAATAATATATGACTAAATATAAATATAAATATTTAGTACCGATAAACAAATTAAAACTTAGGGAGGATCAAAAATCACGTGTCTACAATATCAATACGCTTTGACACTATGAAGCAGATATAATCATTACCTTAAAACTACTGTAACTTCATTATATCTCATCAAAGGATACATTGTTATTTCAAAAAAGAGCATTTTTAAATAAAATCTTTATCCTGTTTGGAAGCAAAATGTTTTTAGATTTCACCACAAATGGATAGTATCTATGAAAGCCAACATATTAACGTGATTAATGAACAAAGATCCATTCTTATTTCTTACGGATTTTCTAAGCAAATACATAATAAAATATGTCTTTGGATGAGACAATGCTCAGAAAAGCACTACAAATGTGACATTTTTTGTGTGTCACTGCATAAAAAAATATTGACTTCTATTTTCACTATTTTTTTGAGAGTTTGATATCCATTGGAATTAATTATAACATACTCAGATATTAATATTGCTAAAATCTCTTCACAGATGCATGTATACTACTGCTATGTTGATGAACCCTCTAATATAAGACCAAATGCAATTGTTCTATAATATTTTTTTCAGGGGAATTTGAAAAATATACATTTTTTAATATTGAAAAAAACTCTTCACCGATGCATATTTACTACTGCTATGAGGCTACAATATACTACATGATAATACCCACAACATGATATTTTCACAATATATTCGGGTATGCAGAATCTGTATAGCAGAACAACAACTTCATCTAGTTCAAGTTTACAAACAAGAACACAATGAAGTATATCAATACCCTCAACACAAGATCAAAATGATCTTTCCAAGAGGTGTATTTATTTTTCCAGAAATAATAGATGAAGTAGAAATGAATAAGGCCAAGTCGTCCGAATTCACGGAGTTTCCTTAAGAAAATAATTCCCCTCACTGTACCCGAGGTTGTGGAATTTTTTCTCCCTGGATAAAATGGCCTTCAATCCGACTATAGCGGTACCTCAAATAGGCGGATTCTATGAACGGACTGAACGATTTAATGATCACACAGAATAGTTTTTTCAAGAGAAGAAGAAGAGTTTATAATCTGAAATTTCTATCTCAAACCTGTGGATAAAAACTAGGTTATTTATAGCCACAATATACCTCTTTAGAAATGAGGCAATGGTTCACTCCAAAGGTTGCACCTTTGCTGTAAGTTCATGTCTGTTCATCAAAGATTGCATCCTTTCCTGAACAGTCATATCTTTTCATGAATTAGTGTGTCTTTTGCTGAATGGTTGCATCTGTTTGTTCAACCAATGCATCAGTTCAGTTAAAAAGAAGAAAACAGTGCATCAATTCTGAAGCAATGCAACATTTCCGAAGCAGTGCAACTGTTCTGCGTCACTGTTCACGTAAAACAGTAGCATCAGTTCCTGCGTCACTGTTACTGCATGCATAGATACATACGTAAATGGAGGATTAAACACAAAAAATATTTACTGCGTTTTCTCTTGGCATTGTTCGAAATTCAAATAAAGTTTGTCCAAAAAGATAGATCTCATCGATCGATCATTCGACAAATCCAAATCCAAATCCAAATCCGAAGCCGAGGCCGAGCCGAGCGAGCGACGATGATGGAGCGAGGCATCTCTATTTTCTTGCCTCACTTATCCATGTGGAAGTGTATTTCACAATGTAAACACTTTAAAGTTCTCTTCTTCCACCAATGTGGGAGAAAGAGTAAACTTTCCAATTTTGAGTACACTTTTCATTTTGGTGTAAACTCAATTTTTCTCTTCCACTTGATTTCTCCATTTTCCATTCAACACACATATAGAACCCAAAAATCCTCCACATGAATGGGAATGACTATTTTTCGTAAAACTTTTACGGAAAAGTATGTGATCATCAAGCAAAGACTGATTGCATCTGGATAAGTGGGTTTCCTTTTGAACTTTCCGTAGTGAACATGCATCGGATGCACTCGGTCAATCGGTAGATTTGATATCTTTGAACTGTCGAGATTTAATGTACACCTAGATAACACATGTCACACAACCAACCTTTTACCATTTATGGTTCTTACGATTTTGTTCTTTTCATCCATGAACACGTCCCGATTTCATGAGAGCTTAGAGAATAGGCCTTTACTAACATTTTCTTTGAAGCGGCTTCCACTTCACCCTCGCATAGGTGATTTCTAAACGTTCAATCCTGTAGATTAAACTATTTGGTCAAATCTGCCAAATTTAGATAATCATTAAAAGACTTTTCACCTTAAGTCTTATCCTAGTTTATTATACATTGTCTACATCATGAGAATGGGTTGGGTAATTGACAATGTTGAACCTGTCAGACACAACTTTGTTTGATCTCCTTGAACCTAGCTCTTGGGATCTCCAGTCTGCTAGGTAGAGTTACCGCTATGCTGACTTGTCCTAGGCCTTAAACCCATTCCCTTGGATGTCCTTTCTACTCCTTCTCTAGATAGGCCTTTTGTAAATGGATCCGAAACATTATCCTTTGACTTTACATAGTCTACAGTGATAATTCCACTAGAGAGAAGTTCTCTAACGGTATTATGTCTTCGTCTTATATGATGAGATTTACCGTTGTACATCATGCTCCCTGCTCTATCTATTGCCGCTTGGCTATCACAGTGTATACATACTGGTTCCACTAGCTTGGGCCAATACGGAATATCTCCCAAGAAATTTCGGAGCCATTCTGCTTCTTCACCGGCTTTATCTAATGCGATAAATTCATATTCCATTGTAGAGCGAGCAATACACGTCTGTTTGAATTATTTCAAAGAGACTGCTCCTCCACCGATAGTAAATACATATCCACTTATGGATTTTACTTCGTTCGATCCGGTGATCCAATTTGCATCACTATATCCTTCAAGTACCGCAGGATATTTATTATAATGCAAAGCATAATTTTGAGTGTATTTAAGATACCCCAAAACTCTTTTCATTGCCATCCAATGAGTTTTGTTGGGATTACTCGTGTACCGACTCAATTTACTGATAGCGCATGCTATGTATGGTCGTGTACAGTTCATTATATACATTAAACATCCCAATACTCTTGCGTACTCCAATTGCGAGTCACTTTCACCTTCATTCTTTCAAAGTGCAAAGCTCGCATCCAATGGAGTCTTGGCAATATC
Organism: Capsicum pubescens; assembly: GCA_030864215.1. NCBI lineage: Eukaryota > Viridiplantae > Streptophyta > Magnoliopsida > Solanales > Solanaceae > Capsicum > Capsicum pubescens. Next base: position 266,612,222 of record CM061545.1, on the reverse strand, counting down.
GAATTCCATATACTTGAACTTGTCAAGTACCTTTTCGATATAATGAGACTGTGAAAATGCCAACCCTTGTGGATTTTGATGGATTCTTATACCGAAGATCACATCTGCAACTCCAAGGTCCTTCATATCAAACTTGTTCTCGAGCATTTTTTTTGTTGCATTTATGTCAGAAATGTCTCTACTGATGATCAACATATCATTCACATATAAACATACAATGACTTGGTGATTTGGAGTGTCAATAATATAAACACATTTATCCCATTCATTTACTTTGAATCCGTTTGCCAACATGGTTTGGTCAAACTTCGCATGCCATTGTTTTGGTGCTTGCTTTAGTCCATATAACGACTTGATAAGTTTACACACCTTGTTTTCCTTTTCTGGAATCACAAAACCCTCAGGTTGTTCCATGTATATTTCTTCCTCTAAATTTCTATTTAGGAATGCGGTTTTTACATCCATTTGATGGATTTAAAGATCATATACTGCCGCCAAGGCAATTAACATTCGAATCGAGGTTATCCTTGTTACTGGCGAGTATGTATCAAAGTAATCAAGGCCTTCCTTCTGTTTGAAGCCTTTTACTACAAGTCTTGCCTTGTATTTGTCAATAGTACCATCCACCTTTATTTTCCTTTTAAAGATCCATTTAGAACCTAAAGGTTTATTTCCGGGAGGAAGGTCAACCAATTCCCATGTATGGTTGCTTAAGATTGAATCTACCTCACTATTGACTGCCTCTTTCCAAAAGGATGAGTTTGACGACGACATTGCTTCTTTAAACGTTTGAGGCTCATTTTCTAAAAGAAATGTTACAAAATCCGATCCAAATGAAGTTGACGTTCTTTGACGTGTACTACGTCTTGGATTTTCTTCATTATGTACATTCTCATTTGTTTCATCTCGAGGTCGTTTAGATCCTCTACTAGACTGTTCATGTCTAAGTTTATACGGGTAAATGTTTTCAAAGAATTCAGCATTGTCTGATTCAATTACCGTATTTTCACTAATATCCGAATGTTTGGATTTATGAACCAAAAATCAACATGCTTTACTAATTTTAGCATATCCTATGAACACGCAGTCCACCGTTTTAGGTCCTATCTTAACCCTTTTAGGTATAGGAACTTGAACCTTCGCTAGAAACCCCCACACTTTGAAATATTTCAAGTTAGGTTTCCTTCCTTTCCATTTTTCAAAAGAAATTGATTGTGTCTTACTATGGGAAACTCAGTTGAGTATACGATTGGCCGTAAGGATAGCCTCCCCCCATAAGTTTTGCTGTAAACCAGAACTTATAAGTAAGGCATTTATCATTTTCTTCGAAGTTCGATTTTTTCTTTTCGCAATTCCATTAGATTGAGGTGAACATGGGGCCGTAGTTTGATGGATTATTCCATTCTCTACACATATTTGCGCAAAGGGAGATTCATATTCTCCGTCCCTATCACTTCTTATCATTTTGATCTTTTTGTCTAACTGATTTTCAACTTCAGTTTTATATTGTCTAAACGCATCTATTGCTTCATCCTTACTACTTAGCAAGTAGACATAACAATATCTAGTGCAATCGTCAATAAAAGTTATGAAATACTTTTTCCCACCACGTGACGGTATTGACTTCATATCACAAATGTCAGTGTGTATTAAGTCTAAGGAATTGGAATTCCTTTCAATGAACTTATAAGGATGCTTCGCATACTTCGATTCCACACACGTTTGACACTTAGATTTATTGCACTCAAAGTTTGGCAAAACTTCTAAGTTAATCAGTTTTCGTAACGTTTTGTAATTAACATGGCCTAAACGTTCATGCCATAAATCATAAGATTCAAGCAAATAAGAAGAATTTGGACTTTTATTTATTTCAACAGTCATTACATTCATCTTATAAAGGCCTTCGGTCAGATAGCATTTCCCTACATACATTTCTCTTTTGCTAATTACAATTTTTCTAGAAACAGTTACACATTTGAATCCGTTCTTATCTAGGAGTGAAACAGAAATTAAATTCCTACGTAACTCCGGAACATATAACACATTGTTCAGTGTTAAGACCTTGCCGAAAGTCATCTTTAAGCAAATTTTTCCTGTTCCCTCCACCTTAGCAGTAGCGGAGTTGGCCATGTAGAGCATTTCTTCTGCTTGAGCCGGAGCAAATGACGAGAACAACTCTTTGTTTGCGCAAACATGACGTGTGGCACCCGAATCCATCCACTATTCGTGTGGATTCCCCACCAAGTTGCATTCCATGAACATAGCACACAGATCATCATATTCTTTGTTGGACTCAATCATATTCGCTTGGTCCTTTTTCTTGCCTTTCTTCGGGGCTCGACAATCTGTGGACTTGTGGCCAATCTTGCCACAGTTGAAGCATTTTCCCTTGAATTTCTTCTTGGGTTGATTGCTTCCTTGTTCAGCTTTCTTTCTCTTCTTATAATTGTTTCGACCATCTTCTACAATATGTGCTTCATTAATTGTAGAATTTCCCTTTGACCTTCTTTCGGCAGCTTTATTGTCCTCTTCAATATGGAGTCGGACGATAAGATCTTCAACGATCATCTCCTTGCATTTATGCTTTAAGTATCTTTTGAAGTCTTTCCACAACGGTGGTAGCTTCTCAACTATCGCTGCTACTTGGAAAACATCATTCATAATTAAACCTTCTGCTAGGAGATCATGATTGATGACTTGCAACTCCTGTACTTGAGAGACAACAGATTTGCTATCTATCATTTTGAAATCCAGGAACCGTGCAACATGGAATTTCTTAATTCCCGCATCCTCTGTTTTATATTTCCGTTCAAGTGCCCCCATAGTTCCTTTGATGTCTTGATCCACTATATACATTGTAGAGGTCGTCTTGGAGACCACTCAGAATATAGTTCCTGCAAAGGAAGTCCGAATGTTTCCAAGCTTCTACAATAACGAAGCGGTCTTTGTTCGAGGTTCCCTCGGGCACCTCAGGAGCGTCTTCGCTAGTGAACCGTTGTAGACATAAAGTGGTGAGGTAAAATAACATCTTTTGCTACCACCGCTTGAAGTCAATGTCCGAAATTTTTTTGGGCTTCTCCGCCAGTGACATCGTTGGCGGAGCATTTGTGCGGCTTGATGAAGCAATATTGTTTGCCTCCACAGTCGTAGCCACATCATGCATTTGACTTTCAGTTGTCATTTTTCCTGTCACCACAAGACAAAAAACTTAGTATTTTTTCAGAATACTATTTATAAAGTTAAATAACTTGAAACTCTACTTCTTGTTTCTAGTTAACGATGAAGTTTTTATTACTTCGAATCGTCAACCGAGTGAACCTTAACTTGTGATGAAGATTTTGTCTTCTAATCACTAGTTAAATTCAAGCAGAGTAGAAAACTTAAGCTTTAATCTCCAAAAGCAAGTAATACAGATTCTGTAAACATTATTTCCTTAAGATTGTTATTTCCACAATATATTTGGGTATGCAGAATCTGTATAGCAGAACAACAACTTCATCTAGTTCAAGTTTATAAACAAGAACACAATGAAGTATATCAATACCCTCAACACAAGATCAAAATGATCTTTCCAAGAGGTGTATTTATTTTTCCAGAAATAATAGATGAAGTAGAAATGAATAAGGCCAAGTCGTCCGAATTCACGGAGTTTCCTTAAGAAAATAATTCCCCTCACTGTACCCAAGGTTGTGAAATTTTTCTCCCAGGATAAAATGGCCTTCAATCCGACTATAGCGGTACCTCAAATAGGCGAATTCTACGAACGCACTAAACTATTTAATGATCACACAGAATAGTTTTTTCAAGAGAAGAAGAAGAGTTTATGATCTGAAATTTCTGTAATTTCTATCTCAAACCTGTGGATGAAAACCAGGTTATTTATAGCCACAAGATGCCTCTTTAGAAGAGAGGCAATGGTTCACTCCAAAGGTTGCACCTTTGCTGTAAGTTTATGTCTGTTCATCAAAGATTGCATCCTTTTTTGAACAGTCATATCTTTCCATGAATCAGTGTGTCTTTTACTGAATGGTTGCATCTGTTTGTTCAACCAGTGCATCAGTTCAGTTAAAAAGCAGAAAACAGTGCATCAGTTCTGAAGCAATGCAACATTTCCGAAGCAGTGCAACTGTTCTGCATCACTGTTCACGAAAAATAGTAGCATCAGTTCCTGCGTCACTGTTACTGCATGCATATATACATACGTAAATGGAGGATTAAACACAGAAAATATTTACTGCATTTTCTCTTGGCATTGTTCGGAATTCAAATAAAGTTTGTCCAAAAAGATAGATCTCATCGATCGATCATTTGACAAATCCAAATCCAAATCCAAATCCAAATCCGAAGCCGAGGCCGAGCCGAGCGAGCGACGATGATGGAGCGAGGCATCTCTATTTTTTTGCCTCACTTATCCATGTGGAAGTGTATTTCACAATGTAAACACTTTAAAGTTCTCTTCTTCCACCAATATGGGAGAAAGAGTAAATTTTCCAATTTTGAGTACACTTTCCATTTTGGTGTAAACTCAATTTTTCTCTTCCACTTGATTTCTTCATTTTCCATTCAACACACATATAGAACCAAACACAACAACCATTATCCGACATGCTGAGATGTGTAATCAAGATGCCTCAATCTTAATGAAAACAAATGAGATCTAACTTCTACTTATAAACGTTCTAATTCAGATGAGGATGAAATCAACAAATATGATTATTGAATGGTAAAAAATCTACCGAATATTTTGAACACGACAGATAACACACAAAATTGGATGAAATTTTTTTTTTGTTGTCGGTCGTTCTGTTTGTTGTACCAATCTACCATATTGATATGGATATACTAAAAGTCAATTCAAGTTTCAATCACAAGTTAAATAAATATGAAAAAGGAAGAGCAAAGAACCTAATATCTATATATTTGAAAAAAGTTAAATTTTGTGCGTACAACCACAAATAGGGTCATCTTCTTACTCAATCTGTCATCAGCATCGTTGATTCTTCATTGTGGTCATTACTTGTATAACTATCATTCCATTCGTATAATGCAAGCAATATAAAAATATATGGTTAGTCGATATGGCCATCATTTGGCCATCAATGATTCCAATAATCTGCAATTATCAAAGAAAATTTATTGCTTTTCAAAGTGATTTTTCCTACAAAAAGAGAGAGCAAAACTACAATGAGCAATTTCGAAATGGAGATAGGAGTTTTTTTTTTCTCCTAGAGTTTATATGACTTTTTAAGTCCGCAGTTTAAAAAATCATCAGTTAAGGCTTATCATTTATCCTTTTAATAATAATGGGGTAAATTCAAATCAATAGAATAAAATGTTAAAAAATTTATTGTAGCGACAGTTTTTGGTGTCCTAATGGAATTGAAAATTCTATTGGCTAATTTAAATAAGACACTTGGATTTACAGTTGTTGTATAATAACTAACAACTAAACTAACTGATTTATAGTGCTAAGATGCCAAATGGCTTATTAATAGGATGCCACTTGGCTTAACATGGAGACTTTATCCTCTCCTATTAATAATAATAATATATATAGATATAGATTTTTAATTTAATAAAGTGATCAATTAATATAAGATAATTATATTTAATAAAATGAACAACTAATATGAGACCACAAAAGTAATCAGCTAATATATTTTAAAATGTTGTATTATTTTCTTTATTTACTGACTCTTTAATTCAATACTTACCTTACACATGGTATTTTAAAGAACATTTGTTTATGTTTGTTTTGCAGTGAATCGGAATTGTGTGTTTTCATTGTTACCGTATGATTGTACTGGGAAGATCTTGGCCTTAACAAGCCCTGTAGATGTTTGCCGCGTGTCCCTCGTCTCTAAATCACTTCAATCCGCTGCTGATTCCGATGCTGCTTGGGAGAAATTTCTGCCGTCTGATTATGAGTCCATCATTTCGGGATCAGTGAATCCCATCCCTGATTTTGCTTCAAAGAAGGAACTCTATGTTTATCTCTGCCATAATCCCATCTTAATCGATGAAGGTCGCAAGGTATGAACAATAGGAAAACATTCGTAATTATTGCTCCCTCCGTTTACTTTTATTAATTAGAGTGTAATTTTACTAAATTATCCTTATTTATGTGTTTCTACTTTCTAACAGTGTTTCTCGCTGGACAAATGGAGTGGAAAGAAATGTTACTTTCTAGGTGGAAGGAATCTTAATATTTCATGGGATACACCAAACTATTTGAAATGGATTTCATTACCTGATTCCAGGTTTGCCTTCTCTTTTTACGGGTGGATTTTTATGTGAAGGTGTTATGTAGTTTAAATAATTTTTTCTTTTGACTATAATTTTCTCAAGTTATAGTATTTTTTTTTTTTTTTTGGTAATCATGTAAAATATCATTAACCAACAAAATAATACATCTAGAGAGCCTTACCCTTTAACCGTCTCAAGCAGTACTAAGGGTAAGCCTCAAGTAGTCTATTTACACTTCCATCAGCATCTATGAAAATATATATATATGTAGATATTATGAATTATTAGCTTATTATGTGATATTTTGCCTTCGGATGGACCAGGTTGCCTAACGGTTTCAACAGAGGTCAACAAAAATACAGTAAATAATGAACATGATAATTTTATGTGGAAAACACGACCTGTACCTGTACAGGATTTAACCCCACAATAAAAGATTACAAACTCTGTAAGCTATGGAATTATAAACTCTAATTCCTAATGTTCAACAACTGTTGAAACCCACTTCAAGTTCCCCACTTGAAAATCAGATTATAAAACTCCAGCAATCCTAGAAATAACTCTTATTCCTAAAAACACACAAACCTCCCAAGTTTTGAGTTATCCCAACTCACAAACGAAACTTCTAAACCTGTTTATAACACACTAGCACTAAGAAAGCATGAAAATTACAACTCAATAAACTTCCTAATACATAATAACTAGAATAGAAGACTGTAGACACATGGATGAAACAAGTTCGTCAATCTAGTTCTGGTTCACTGTATTAGGTTGCAAATATTATTCTTGTTGATTTTATGTTTCAATAAATTTTGAAACAAATACATTGGTTAAAGATTTTTTAAGAGTCATGTTTCAATTAGTTTTGAAACGAATGCATCACTTAAAGTTTTGAGTTACAAAGAAAATGTATTTGAAAAATTCATTATTCATTAAGTTTTACGTTATAGGTTCTTGAAAGAATGACATTTTTTGTTTTAAAACATACATGAACCTATTAACTATTACTTAATAATATGCTTCTCATGCATGAAACTTTCATCCTATAAATAGTGTTTTCTTTGGTCTGAAAAGACAAGCACTCAAAACTACTTTCCCCTTGAAAACACTAGACAGACATTGATCAAATGGTGAAATCACCAATTCAAGAATAGAAGAGCAACATTCTTGAATGCTACTTGTTTTGTGGCTTAGTTGAATCCCGAAGATAGAGTTGTCACTTGTTCTTCTGTTTGCTCGTGGGAGAGACTCCAACTATCTTCAAGAAGCGTATTATCGTGCCTCTAAGCCAAACAAGTTTTATTTTGAATTTCTTGTACAATTATCATTATTGTTCTAACAGTTTAAAGATAGTTGTCTCTATGGCTTCTACATCAATATCAAATAGTATTCCATCTTTGCCTAATCTTAATTTTGAAATATTTGATGGCAAAGACTTTCCTAGATGGCGTGGAAAGATGGAATTCTTTTTAAAATGATTAAAGTTGGCATATGTTCTTGAAGAACCTTGCCCTAATGCTCCTGGTTCTGAGGTAGCATCTGACGAGGCTACTTTGATTAAAGAACAAATTGCCAAATGGCAATATGATGATTATTTGTGCAAGAATTATATTCTTGGAGGAATGTCTAACAAATATTATGATCAATATTATGTTAAATGCAAATATGCTAAAGAGATATGGGACACTCTTCAAGCTATTTATTTAGCCGAAGAGGCGAGTTCTAAGAAATTTCTCGTTTCAAATTATATGGAGTTCAAAATGGTTGATGACAAGTGAATCACTGAACAAGTACAAGAATTTCAACGTATAGCTAATAAAATTGCTATATCTAGAATTGCTCTTGATGAAAACTTTCATGTTGGTGCTATTGTATCAAAACTTCCTCCATCTTTGAAAGAGTACCGAAGCAAACTCTTACACAAAAAGGAAGATTTGACTCTTGAACAATTGTTGCGACACTTGCAAATTGAACAAGAGACACGATGGCGCGATAATAATAGTTTGAAGGAACCTGTCATGAAAGCTCATATGGTTGAAGAAAAATCAAACAAGAAGGAACCTGAAAATAAGAATTTTTCAAAGGCAAAGAAGACTACAAATTTCAAGCGTGGTGGTGCCAATTTTAAATCTGGTGAATGCTATCATTGTCACAAAGTTGGTCACTATGCGCGTGATTGCAGAATTCTCAAAGCCGAAAAGAAGAAAGAAAAAACAAATAAAAATAAAAATGATGATCTTGTGGCAATGGTCACAGAAGTATTTGTAGTGGAAGATCAAGTGGAATGGTGGATAGATACTGGCGCAACTCGTCACATATCAGGTAGCCAAAATTCTTTCAAGACTTATGAATTAGTGGGGGATGGTAAAACTGTATATATGGGAAACTCCTCCTCTACTAAAGTTGTGGGAAAAGGAACTGTTGAACTGAAGTTTACTTCCGGAAAGATAGTTACATTGATGGACGTATTGCATGTTCCTGATATTCGAAAGAACTTGTTGTCAGGTACGCTTCTTTCGAAGCATGGTTTTAAAATGGTTTTTGAGGCATAGAAGTTTATTTTATCTAAAAATGGCATGTTTGTTGGAAAAGGTTATGTTGCAAATGGAATGTTTAAATTCAATATTGAAAATGAAAATATTTCTGCTTATCTTGTGGAGTCTCTGGACTTATGGCATGAACGTCTGGGACATGTGAATTTTAGATCCATTCAACTTATGGTGAATAATTGATTAATCAAAGATTGTGGAAAGAATCATACTACTAAGTGTCTTACTTGTAGTAAATACAAGATTACTAAGAAGCCCTTTAAGACAGTTGAAAGGACTTCCACACTTTTGCAATTAATCCACACTGATATTTGTGAGATGGATTATTTGTCACGTCATGGAAAGAGGTATTTTATCACTTTTATTGATGACTACTCAAGATATACTTATGTCTTTCCATTGAAAACAAAAGATGAAACATTTGAGACTTTCAAAACATATAAAGCAGAAGTTAAAAATAATTTGAGCGTGAAAATTAAGTCAATTAGGTCTGATAGAGGTGGAGAGTACTTAAAGTCAGATTTTATTGATTTTTGTGAGAGAGAAGGCATTGAAAAACAATTGACCATGTCCTATACACCACAACAAAATGGTGTAGCAGAAACAAAAAATAGGACTTTCATAGAAATGGTTAATTCTATGCTTTATGGATCTGGTATATCTGAAAATTTGTGGACTGAAGCCTTGCTTTCAGCATGTCATATTTTGAATAGAATTACTTCCAGGAATCATGATGCATCTCCATATGAACTTTGGAATAATCGAAAACCAAATATAAATTATTTTAAAGTATAGGGTTGCTTGGCTCATGTTCGATTACCAAATCAACATTTAACCAAGATTGGCTATAGAGGAGTAGATTGTGTGTTTATTGGTTATTCACAAACCAGTAAGGCTTATAGATTTTTAAATCTTGAGACCCCAAGTCCACACACAATTATTGAATCTTTACATGCTAATTTTTTGAGCATATATATCCCAAGAAAAAAGATTCTTTTGAACAAGATTCAAGTTCTTCTATTCCTCCTCTTAAAAGGAAAATAGTTGATCCATTGGAAGAAAGTCAACCAAGACGTAGTTCAAGATCAGCCAAATCAAAAGACTTTGGACCTGATTTTCAAGTTTATTTGGTTGAAAAGGATCCTGAAAGTTATGCTGAAGTTATGTCTTCACATGATGCTCCATTTTGGCGTGAAGCCATTGATGATGAAATGCATTCTATATTATCTAATAATACATGGATATTGTCAGATCTTCTTCCTGGATGTAAACCAATTGGTTGCCGATGGATTTTTAGGAAGAAAATGAAATCCGATGGTACTTTAGATAAGTACAAAGCCCGTTTGGTAGATAAAGACTTTACTCAATTATTTTGATACTTTTGTACCTGTAGCTCGGATGACCTCTATTCGTCTCTTGATTGCTCTAGCAGCAATTCATGGTCTTGTGATTCATCAGATGGATGTGAAAACTGCATTCCTGAATGGAGATCTAGACGAAGAAGTCTACATGAAACAACCAGAAGGATTTGTCAATCCTGATCAAGAACGTAAAGTTTGTAAACTTCTTAAATCTCTTTATGGATTAAAACAAACTCCAAAACAAAGGTATGATAAATTTAGAAAAGTTATGATTTCTAATGGCTACTTAATCAATGGTGGAGATATCTGCATATTTAGTAAATTTCAAGAAAATTCTGGTGTTATAATATGTCTTTATGTAGATGACATGTTGATCTTTGGAACTGATATCGAAAGAGTCAAAGAAACAAAATATTTTCTTGCTTCTCAGTTTGAAATGAAAGATCTTGGAGAAGTTGATGTAATTTTAGGCCTCAAAATTGTAAGATCGGCAAGTGATGTGACTCTTACTCAATCAAGTTATATTGAGAAGGTTCTAAAGAGGTTTGGTCATTTTGGCGACAAGCCTGCTCCTACACCATTTGATCCTAGCATCAAACTAGTACAAAACTCTGGTGATTTCTTGATCAATTGACATATTCTCAAATTGTTGGGAGTCTTATGTATGCCATGCATTATACCAAGCCAGATATTGGTTATGCTGTAGGAACTTTGAGCAAGTTTACTAGTAGCCCTGGAGTTGAGCATTGGAAAGCCTTAATTCGTGTTTTAAGGTATCTGAAGGGTACAATTAATGTTGGCCTGCATTATTCTACCTTTCCAACAGTTCTTGAAGGCTATAGTGATGCTACTTGAAATTCTGATCTGAATGACTCTAAATCTATTACTGCTTGGATTTTCACTTTGGCTGGAACAACAATATCTTAGAGATCAAAGAAGCAGACATGTATTACTCACTTAACCAAGGAGTCAGAATTTATCGCTATGTCTTCTGCTGGAGAAGAAGCTGATTGGCTGCAGAGTATGCTGATAGATATTCCATTATGGGGTAAGCCAATACCACCTTTGACTATATATTGTGATAATAAAGCTGCTATATTTCGGGCTTCAAGTGATTGTTACAATGGCCAGTCAAGACAAGTTCGTCTGAAACACAATCATGTGAGAATATTATTGGAGGATGGCATAATATCGCTTCAATATGTGAAGTCCAAACTCAATTTAGCAGATCCTTTGTCTAAAGGGTTAGGCAAGGAATTGGTGGTACAAACTTGTAATGGGATGGGAATAAAGCCTGTTGTAGATTGATTGTACTTTATGGCAACCCTACCTAATGATGTAATCTTAGGTTCAAAGGGAAAAACAAGTAAAGTTACAATTGTGAAGCACATCAATAAAATTTTCTTTTTCCCTAGAGAGTGAGTAGATGTGCATAAGTTGAGATTTATTCTCTTCATAAATCTATAAGACCGATATCGGTTGGAGTAAATAATAACACTCTTGATAGATTTGACAGTATTCCTACAAAAGAAAAGAATGAGATTATATTCTCTTATTAAGTCTATACACCGATTTCGGTTGGAGTGTGTAGGAACACTCTTGATAGATTTACTGATACTTTATTGTAAAAGAGGATGAGATTAATTTCTCTTAATGAGATTCATAGACTACTTAGTCGGAGTATGCAAAGTTACTCTTGATGAATTCACCGCACTAAGTGCGAAGTGGAGGCCGCTTCAATAAGATTTTTACAGGGAAATCTTAAAGCACTTAGCTAAAAGGATTCGGGACACATGGCCGTAAGGTGTCAAAGGATTTTGATTTTCACCGGAACATAGCAATATGCGTGGAGTATTTTTCTACTTCATTCAATGAACCACTTAGTTCAAGATTTGTTCACTAAGTAGTCAATGATTTAAAAAGTCTTCACTAGCTAATGGTTCAAGTCCAAAAAACACCATTATTGATGCATGTTGCTAGATTGATGTCTCAAATGAATTTTGTTTTTTAAAGATAAAATTTCTTGAAACAAGTGGGGGATTGTTGATTTTATGTTTCAATAAATTTTGAAACAAATACATCGGTTAAAGATTTTTTAAGAGTTATGTTTCAATTAGTTTTGAAACAAATGCATCACTTAAAGTTTTGAGTTACAAAGGAAATGAATTTGATAAATTCATTATTCATAAGTTTTGAGTTACAAAGAAAATGTATTTGACAAATTCATTATTCATTAAGTTTTACGTTATAGGTTCTTGAAAGAATGACATTTTTTGTTTTAAAACTTACATGAACCTATTAACTATTACTTAATTAATATGCTTCTCATGCATGAAACTTTCATCCTATAAATAGTGTTTTCTTTGGTTTGAAAAGATAAGCACTCAAAACTACTTTCCCCTTGAAAACACTAGAGAGACATTGATCAAATGGTGAAATCACCAATTCAAGAATAGAAGAGCAACATTCTTGAATGCTACTTGTTTTGTGGCTTAGTTGAATCCCGAAGATAGAGTTGTCACTTGTTCTTCCGTTTGCTCGTGGGAGAGACTCCAACTATCTTCAAGAAGCGTATTATCGTGCCTCTAAGCCAAGCAAGTTTTATTTTGAATTTCTTGTACAATTATCATTATTGTTCTAACAATTCTTGCTTATTTGCTCGTGTTCTACCTTTTTTCCTCTCAATATATGCGCATCAATTTCGTTTTAAAAGTTCTTGAATATTTATAACTTCTATTGATCTTCACAACCAAGTAGACTTTCAACTCCACAAGGACTCTTATGCTTCTTGGACTCTCTTCTTGAGTGTTATAGTCAAACATTAACTCCTGAAATAACAAGCTTTCTTTCCTTTATTTTTGCTCATATGAATTTATCAACAACAAAAAGTCCTCTTGCAAGTTGAACTCTTTTAAAGCAGTTTTTCATGAACCAGCGATGCTTACTTGTTCTTGTCAATCATCAAAACTTTACAAGTCTTAACAAATTCCCTTTTTTGATAATGACAAAGTCAAGCCTTTGTCCATTTCATTTTGATATCAACATCTTGACCCGTGAATACTAAACATGAAATACTTGAAAGAAAACTCATGCTCTTGTGCATCCCATTTCAATACAAACATCTTCACCTGTGAAAGCTAAAGCATGGAACATTTGAATGAGCCAGGTTAGTTAAGTAGGTTATAAAATCTACAACAACCCTCATCTTCCCTTTTTGGCATCATCAAAAACTGTTTCAACCATATGGATGACAAAGAATTATAGACTCTACATGATGGGACAGGTAATAGAAACATGTGTCATGTTCCTGGTTTATCACTTTGTCAATCATCGAAATCTATAAATCCATCAGAAATCTTACTTGACAAGGATGTAACACCCCAACTTAGGATAAAGAGTCCCACATTGGCAAAACATAGGAGGGATGTTGGGTATGTAAGTAAGCAAGCCTTACTCTCTAGTGATGCGTTTTAAAGTCATGCGAGCCTGGGCCCAGAGCGGACAATATCACTAGTGGCCAATGGGCTGGGCTAAGGGGTCTCTCGGGCCTTCGTGGTTCAAGATGCCGTCGCGGCCAGGGCCTTGGCTCGGATCGTGACAAGAATATGTAACACCCCAACTTAGGATAAGGAGTAGTGACACGTTTTAAAGCCGTGAGGGCCTGGGCTCAAAGCAGACAATATCACTAGTGGGTTGGAATAATGGGTACCTTGGGCCTTCGTGGTTTGGGATGCCCGGCCCGGCCAGGTCCCGGCTCGGGTCGTGACAAGAATGGTATTAGAGTCGCTCCTGTGTCAACCCTGTCAATGTGGGCCACAAATCCCGGTAAGGCGGAGCAAACCTCAGCGAGGATGCGATGCTGAGTATATAAGTAAGCAAATCTTAATCCCTAGTAACGTGTTTTAAAGTCGTGAGGGTCTGGGCCCAAAGCGGACAATATCACTAGCGGGTTCGGATAAGAGGTATCTCGGGCCTTCGTGGTTCGGGATGTCCATCGCGGCCAGGGCCCCGGCTCGGGTCGTGACAAAGAACTCTCATCTTCTTAGATTCTTGAGCCTGCATATTTGTGGACTCCTTATATGGATATGGTTTGTCCAAGTCTGTAAGAACTCTTGCATGACAAGGACTCTCTCTTACTTGGATGCTTGAGTCTGTACATTTTTCGACTCCTGTATTGAATATACTTTGTACAGACTTCATGATCTTTTACTTTTTTATTCAAAAAGTCCTTATACAAGTTAGACTCTGGATGCAGGAACATGTTGATCAATCTGTTTCATGTATGTATTCCACTGCTTTGTCAATCATCAAAATATACATGAGCTCAATATTATGACTAAGTAGAACTTCTGGTGTAGTTTTTAAATATGTTACACCTTCCATTCCAGTTTACGTGTCACCGTTTAACCATCCATGTAGTTTGTAAAATAAGGAAAAACTTTGTTATGTTTAGCAAATTGTCCAAGTCATTAAAGTCACTTTAATGCTTATTTTCATATGGATGTTTTTTTACAACAAAGTGTTAAGGATAAAATGGAGATGGTGTTATTAAGTACTCCCTCCGTCCCAAATTATGTTTCATCATTTCCTTTTTAATCCGTCCCAAAATAAGTGTCGTCTTTCCTTATTTGGCAACTTTTTAAAGGCACAATTACCCTTTTACCCTTATTGGTCTCACTTAATTAAAAAAAAGATATTGACACATTTTTTGATAAAGGATAATTTGATAAAGTTTACCAAGTCTTCCCTTATTTCTTAAACTCCGTGTCCGGTCAAATGGTGACACATAAAATGAGACGGAGGGAGTATTAGTTTAGCTCTTCTGCTTGAAATTCCTTCACGTAAAATGGTACAGAGGAAATATTATTTTTTTTGGGAACAAATATATGCATTTGGATGACGTCTGTGTTTTCCCATATTGTCAAATCAGGTTTCCAGAGGTGGCTAAGCTGGACTATGATTGGTGTCTTGATATTCAGGGCACAATAAGAGCTGGAGTTCTGTCACCACGGACATCCTATGCAGCTTACTTTGTTTACAAGTTGAAAAATGAATCTGAGTTTCATCTTCGACCAGCGGATGTGTCAGTTGGTATTTTTGGTGTTAAGTTGGAAACACGATTAGCATTTCTGGTGCCGGTGAAGGACAGACCTCAACATCGTAATCACATTGATGCAGAGGACGTGTCCGAGCCCAAGCCCAAGCCCGAGCAATTGGATGATGATTTTGAGGAATCAATTGCAGAGCAATATCGGAGGAGGCTACTGGATAGGTTGTGGCAGCATATCCCGGAGAATGCTACTGGTTCCGTGCAATCTATTGTTCAACGTCCTAAACTTAGAGATGACGGCTGGTTAGAGGTAGAATTGGGTGAGTTTTATACTGAAAATGAAGAAGATTGCATAGAAATGAATTTGAATGAAGTGGACGACTGTGCATTTCTAAAGAAAGGCCTTATTATTGAAGGAGTTGAGATTAGGCCAAGAATGGGTTAATTATCACTTCTTTTATAAAATATTTTTTTTTCCATACAGCCACATCTATTCCAAATAGAACATGTTTCTATTTGGAGCAGTCATTTATTTCAAGTATGTTTTGGTGCTATGGAGACTAAATACATGGTTGTCCTCCAGTTTGAACATTTGTAAGCATAAGATGCATAAGACTGTTTTTCAAGAATCATCCTTGTTCTACTCTTTTAGTTTCAAGTAGCAATACGCGACAAAAGTTTAATTAAGGGTGTGTGTGGGGGGGGGGGGGGGGGGCGAGTAATAGTTGCTTGGTTGATTGCTTATGTTGTATTGAGAGAAAAATTTACGTAATTTAGCTTAGTGTTAAGAGCAAACTGACCTTGTACATGCTTTGCCCCATGGAAAATCGAAATACTACTGTGATATTAATCAGGAAAAAGAGCATTACAGAAGGGACTTCAACTAAAGTAAAACGCTTATGGTGATCAATTCATCATCAAAGATTCAATACGAAAAAGGCTGCTTTGAGGAGCTGGTAATATTGTTTTTGCTTGCATGTCAAATAGCCACCAGTTTCCACCTGTTTGCTGAGTAAAATGTATTCAGGATTGTTGGCATTAATCCACATACAACTTTCCTCTTCGACAAACAATGTTCTATGCCCAAGGCTCTCCATCTTAACCCACCACAGCTTTGGAATATCAAGCCTGTAAATTTCAACATCATCCACTTTCATAATGGATCTTCTAGAGATTAAGAAAATCAATAAGATTTCCCCTTCTGATTCAACTAAAATTTCCTTGAATTGTCTTGAAATAATTGAAGGGACAGCTCTGCTTGAGCTGATCTCAGTGACACTCGAGGCTAGAAACAATTTCTTCAATAACTGCAAGGGTTCCCTGCAAACCCAATGCATCGAATTTCCCACTAAAGCCAATGGCATTTATGAACTGGAAATGTTAACCTGAGCCAAAAGGATCAGTGACATTAGTCTTGTTTTGTCCACACACATTCTTTTCTTAACCCCCGTTTCACAGAACACAAAAGCTGGAGAAGAAGTTCCTGTTAGCACCATAATTATACAGGTTTTCCCATGGTCTTTGAAACGTATGGGATGACATGTAGATAAAGTTGCAAACGTATCATAAGTTAGAAGTTTACAGTAAATCTTTCTGTAGGATTTCCACAGAAAGATATCATCTGGATAGCGTCCAAATGCTATTAGTGCACCATGGGAATGACCCGGGTCCTTCCATGTTCGCCATCTTCTACCGTAAGGCCAGTAATATCCCCTATGAAACCAGATATGGAAGCAGTGAGAAAGATTCTTGTTTTGTTGACTTTCAGTGAGTTGTGGCCATAGAGACTTCCGTATTGGGCTACAATTTTGACTTTGCAGATCTCCATGACTTGGTCACACAGTTGATCTCTTCAACTTATTGCATATTTTTATATATCCAGCTGACCAATAAAATAGAAATGACACTTTCTGAAGAAGTCATCAATCTTGACTCTTGGAGCCCAAGACTAATAAAATAAACAGCTGGGATAGGGAGGATTAGATTATAAAAGCATGTTTTGTATCGTCATACAAGCTCAGATTTAGACCTAGTTCTTATCTAGAAATGGCTCCAAATGGTAGGAGGAAACAGAAAACTTCATCTAAAGATGAGTCTACCTATGTGGAACCATGGCAAAATCTTCCTGAAAAGCTACTCAACTTTCTCAAAACGCCACGGAGATATTCAAGTTTAATTGAATCCATGGGTCCTGCTGGTGTTACTAAATCATGGAGAAGTGCTACCAAGAAATGTAGTTCCACTGCAAAATCACCATGGCTGGAGCTTTCAAATGAACCTCAATCCTATTGCAAAACTCAACAGCATACCTTCAACCTCTCATTTGAAGAATCTGGTTGTTATTGGTGGCATGGTAGAAGAAGGCCACGTTATGATCCTTGGAAGCATTTTCACTACTACTCACCGTGGTCGATTCTGGACGGAGAAAAGATACCTATTGATTACTGCTTTCTAAATAGTTCCAGAGGAGGCTATAGTCATTGGGGTATTCCCCCTTCCGATCGCAAAAACTCAGTTTTGTTTCCCTATTCCAGTGATGGTGGGGACTGTTGTTGTTTCCCAAGATTTGTGGTTTGTCAGTTAGGACAAAACCAAAAATGGATGAACCAAGAATGCAATCAAAATGGCCTCATTGATCCGAATGATCCTAAGGGGCAACTGATACAATTCAGTAATGCCATTTTCTTTGACAGGAAGTTTTATGCACTAAGCTTGCAGGGGACCCTTTCAGTAATACAAGAGAGTCGTGAATGTCAGTTTCAAGTCACGCGATTAAGTAGAAAACAAGCCATTCCTTCAAACTGCTCAAAGCATTTTAGAGAGTACTTTCTTGAGACTAATGGGGAAATCTTGCTTATTTTCCTGATATCAGAAAGATCAAACAGGACGGTGGACAAAGTGGAAGTGTTCAAGTTACAGGTTGAAGATTTGTCATGGTTAAAGCTGGACAACCTCGGAGATAGAACGTTATTTGCTGGGATTAATTGTTGTTTGTCAGTGCCCTCAAGTCGAATTGGCTGCAGAAACAACTGCGTCTATTTTACTCATCGTCTCATTGATGATTGGAGACTCTATGATATGAGAAGTGGCTGCATTTCCCCCCGTTATGATGATTCTGGTTCTGAGATTAAAAATCCAGTGTGGGAGGAGCCAATAACTGGAAAATCATCACGACGATGAAGCACATGTCTATGATGTATTATCATTTAACATGTTAGTAACCTTGTTACTGTTTGAAATGAAATTTGACATAAAAGTATAACTTGCTAAAAACAACTCTTATATTGAGAAGATCCACCTATTTGTACAATAATTGCAAGTCCGTTGATCTTGGGATCTGTTTCTAGAAAGGATTATATATCATAAGATTCACATAAGTAATATTTCAGACTTACTGATCAGGCCAACTGTATCTCTGTTATTTTTATCATGTTATATGCTTGCGACGTTTGTCTACAGTCCTTTGTCTTGAGCCGGGGGTCTATCGGAAACAACCTCTCTACTTCTTCGGATGTAGTGTTATGAACTGCGTACATTTTACCCTCCCCAGACCCCACTATGTGGGAATATACTGGGTTTTTTGTTGTTGTTGTTGTTACTGATACGGCCAACTATACTATTCTTTAACATTTTCGTCTTGCAATATGTCTTTAACTTATCGTCATTGCTAGCTAATACATCACTTTCATGTCTCTTATTAAGTGTAGATAATACTATAAAGGCTGCAACTTATTGTTTGTCACGCCCCAAGCCGAGGCCCTGGACGTGAAATGCACCCGATACTATTGCTAGTACGAGCGAACGTTTTGGCATATCACATAAGCATACAACTGACTTAATGAATAGAGAGGAAACAGAAATAAGAGTTCTTAAAGGATAAAGTCTTTCATCAATGTTCATTAATATCTCTTAACGTCTGAAGATACAATAGTCATGACAAATAATACTAAAAATTACAAGATCTGTTAGGCAACTAAATCAGTCTGTGAAGCCTTTAATAAGTATCAATACTAAAAGGAAAAAAAATATAATTAAGTCATCATATCCCGTCCAACCTCCTGATAGGAAAGAGGCTCACCAATAGCAGAAGATAGAGGTCCTAATGGGGCGCCTGACCGCAAACATGAGAGCCAGAACCTACATCATGAAATGATGTAGCGCCAAAAGCGGTCAATACGTGGAATGTATTGGTATGCAAAACCATTTCAGGAGGGTAGTACATTAAGAGGTCAGAAATGACAATAAAATTCAAACGTAAAAGAAGACAACTGGAAAGGAACAAGAATATAAGGTAAATTTATAATTGACCAAGTCAAGTAGGTTTAATTCCTTTGATTATTTGTGGGAGAAAGTAGTGAACCGTCATAAACCACCACGTGAGCGCATGGAGTCTGATCTCGGCCCGATCAGCTAAGCCGTCCTATACCTTGCCGAGCATAGGATGTGACATGACATAATTTGCTAATAAGTATCCATGGTTATCCCCTTTTCGGGACACATGAAAGAAAAGAGAGTATCCGACTTGCGGAATGATCTCTATCCTATGTCGGCAAAATAGTTTCGGGCATTTGTCGTTTCAACCTATGCCTTCACAGTCAGCTAACTAACTCCCTTATGCTCATGACGTTGTTTTATTTATCTGATTAGTTATTGACAAAAAAGTTTGTCTTGTTACGTTCATGTTCATATTTTAGTCGTTTTAGGCTCATGCTCGTGGTTTACCCTTTTTAAGCTCACAATTATGTATAGCCACTTTAGGCTCATACTGAGAGTTAACCGTAGAAGGTTCATATTCATTAGTTAACGCTATCAATATTGGAGAGTCATGATAGGTAATTTCATGGTTCGATATGATATAATTCATGCACATGATTGGAAGCATTATTGTAAGAATATTCATGTTCATATTATTATCTATTAGGTCAATGAGGGATTCCCGGGAAGTAGGTATTATTATATTAAGACTTGCAAATTCATAATGTATACATCACAGTGCAAAGAGTTTTACGAATGTTGCGGGAAGGTTATCTTCTTATGGATGATGGAACAAGAATTATACTTTTAAGGGTTTCATAAATTATACCTTATAACTTTAATAGAAACATTCACATGATGGCATGGCTGAGATTTTGACATTTTGACATGGAAGATTGGGCTAAGATATTGCAGCAGAGGTGCAGTAGTTTGCTGCGGGTTTGTGATGGTGGCGTATGTCGTCATATGGTGAGGAAAAATATCAATTTACAGGCTGGCCATTTTCACTGTGACAGAGTCTGCCAAGAAATTATTATTGGTGTTTATAGAGATAGAGTAGTGGCCGAATGGCAGGCTGCCTTGAATGGCTTAAAGGGAATACCTTAAAGAGGATGCTACTCTTACATACTGTGTAATATATTTACTTATTAATAGAGTAGGATATATTTGAATTAGCGATGTAACAGTATGTTCTTTTTTTTGTTGTTGTCTGAACGTTGTAGCGGAAGAACGAGTAGTCTATGCTGTTTGTTGTTTTGTAACTATGCAGTTGGAAAAGAAAGTAATGAAGCATATTGCAGCTACAAGGCTGCGGCACTGGTGTATCAGATAAGGACTGCTGGAAAGTGAACCGTGTACAGAAAACACATTATAGACGGATATACAATCTCGCAATGAAGTCAAAGAAAGAGTAGATATGTTTGGAAATTCAAAAATAACTAGGAGAGGTCATCTTTGATCAACAGATTATGTAATTAGTTCTCTCTCACTTCTTTTAAATAATGGGGTGCTCTCTAGGTGTAATTGCTTGACTTTGCAAATCGTAAATCTTTCAAAGTTATTGCCAAAAACATCTATGATTCGTACATCAAATCACGAGGGTCATTGGAACTCACAAAATTCAGAAAGAAAGAACATGAAACAGAGAGTTATCTTTATACATCCAACAACTATTAAACCATTCAAGTTCATTGATACTATTGAGGAATTTTCTTTAAAACCTAAATAGTTTTAGAACAATTTGAATTGGATAACAGTACAACGTCCAGAAACGAGAGTAAGGAATGGTCCTACATACCTCTTAAACGTTGAAAGAACTTTGAGATTGGAAGAAGAAATTCCAACGTGATTCTCACCAATTTGTGTTTCTTAGGAGTTACGATTGAGAGGAAAAATAGAGATATATTCTAATGGAAAACTTCTCAAAACTGATGGAGAATTGAGGCTTTTTATCGTATGAACAGGTGGAAAATAGAGTGACTGGTTTAAAGCATGTAACTGATGGGAAGTAGAGAGGCGTATCTGGCAGAGAAAAATTAATGTTCCATTGATGGAAATAACGCTTGTAACTGATAACTTAAGAGGGTTTTAATTTCATGAAATAAATTGCAAAACGAAAAGACAAAATTACCCTTGAAATACCTCACAAAGCAGTGGGCCTGAGATGTTACAATATCTCCCTCTTGGGGTCATTCGTCCTCGAATGAAGGTCTTGGCTAGAAGAAAGTGCATGAGTTGAAACTATATACGATCGTCTTCTGGACTGTACTCATCTTTTATGTTTTTGGGACATCACTCCCTGAAGCTCAAGACCCAGATTGGTTCAATACCTTGTCATCTCCCCCTTAGATCAAAGATCGATATTCTAGGTACGGACCTATCTTCTTAACTGAGATATAAGCACAACACTCTGCACAGTTAGGGTATTACTATACACAAGAATGCTTAAACTTTTCCTATTAGACTATATTTGTAGATACAAAACCGATGCTAGAACCCCTTTTTTTAAGCTACTTCCCTTAACTTATCTTTCCTCTACGGTCATCATTCTATAACTCTTTCGCCTATTGATGTATATAATCACTTCGACACATACCAATTTGGCTCTCTCTTATTAGTCTACTAGAATCACGTCTCTAAATTCATGTTCACCCAACTCAATGGGATTAAAACTACGCTAAGGGACTTCAACATCGTCTATCTATAGTCCCTTCAATTCAGCTCTCAGGGGAACCATATAATACATTCCTATCCTTAGAATCTCATGTAATAACATACTACTTTGTGTGCACTATTTTCTTTATAAACCTTAAGGACCCCCTTTTTTTTTTTTTTTGGCTTAGCCACAATTTACTGTCTCACCTAGGGGTCACATATATATCATAATTGAAACTTCACACTTTTGTCAAACTAATCATCATAAACACTTTTTGCAAACTAATCATCATAAAAGCTAAGACTACAAGATCATTTCCATAAACTAGCATTATCGCCCCCGAACTACCATTTGTTCCCGCACGACAATCATCCACAACTCCAACATAGTGTCTAGTACTAGTCATGGACAACAACACAACTTCTCACATAACACACAGATTCATAGCTACAAAAAAAATAAAACGAATACTAGTCCACTGAAAGTACGTGACAAAACAATCAATCTTAATTTCTTCATCGGCCTAATTGCAGATTACAAGTGCATTCTCCTTTAACACTACAACTACTTATCCATTACCTGCCTAAATTACAATCATTACTCCGTAAAATAGAGAGTTCCTTTTTCAAAATCACAATGTGCAGCCTAGGTCTGTCAACTCTTAACCACTCTATCCTCTCATTCCTAACTTATTCTTAATCTTTTTTAACATAATGACATGCCATTATAAACTTCTTTCCTAGTTCAAACATACTCTAAATCATCTTAATCCACCATTATTGCTCAATTTAATACCATAACATTTTCACAATTCTTGCTACAACTTCCTCAATCATCAAAGGACATATCATTCCACTACATTACTCGACTACTGGATACATGACCTTTGCAACATACTCCGATCAGTCACTATTCTCACTTCTTGACCTTTAACTTATGACTTCATATTTCTAGCCCTATAGTCATTCTACTATTTATGACCCACAACACCCTAAATCACATTATTTCTTGGATGACAACACTCCCCAAGAATTGGGATGCATACTTTCTCATTTAAAAGTGTAATTGATAACAAGGTACGAGAGGGTCTGAGAGGACATATTACTGTAGGATCAAACGCACGATTCATATGAACAAAAGTACATTCTTTCAAAATGAAGAACTTAAACACACTAGTGGGCTCCCCTCTAGCCAGGTGAAGTCCCGAGGATTTTTTACGGATATATCTAAGAGCACCATAAAGATATGAATCACCTCGCAGACGAGGCATAGACAGAGAAATTTGAGCAACACATGAATCTGAGTAAAATTTTTATGAACATCTCTTTACAGGATCTACAGTATGAAAGAAGGGGCAATGTATCCTAAATGTCTCGTAGCCTCCCTATTATAAGTGTGGCGTGTTTCACACTCATAAAAATGATACTACTAGACACGGCTTCACAGACACCCTAGGACACTTGAACTCAGGGCTTTGATACCAAGTTTGTCACGCCCCAACCCGAGGCCCAGGACGTGACATGCACCCGATACTATTGCTAGTACGAGCGAACGTTTTGGCATATCACATAAGCATACAACTGACATAATGAATAGAGAGAAAACATAAATAAGAGTTCTTAAAGGATAAAGCCTTTCATCAATGTTCATTAATATCTCTTAACGTCTGAAGATACAATAGTCATGACAAATAATACTAAAAATTACAAGATCTCTTAGGCAACTAAATCAGTTTGTGAAGCCTTTAATAAGTACCAATACTAAAAGGAAAGAAAATATAATGAAGTCATCATATCCCGTCCAACCTCCTGATAGGAAAGAGGCTCACCAATAGCAGAAGATAGAGGTCATAATGGGTGCCTGACCGTGAAAATGAGAGCCAGAGGGTAGTACGTGGAATGTATTGGTATGCAAAACCATTTCAGGAGGGTAGTACATCAAGAGGTCAGAAATGACAATAAAATTCAAACGTAAAAGAAGACAACTGGAAAAGAACAAGAATATAAGTTAAATTTATAATTGACCAAATAAAGTAGGTTTAATTCCTTTGATTATTTGTGGGAGAAAGTAGTGAACCATCATAAACCACCATGTGAGCACATGGAGTCTGATCTAGGCCCGATCAGCTAAGCCTTCCTATACCTTGCCGGGCATAGGATTTGACATGACATAATTTGCTAGCAAGTATCCATGGTTAGCCCCTTTTTGGGATACATGAAAGAAAAGAGAGTATCCGACTTGCGGAATGATCTCTATCGTATGTCGGCAAATATAGTTTCAGGCATTTGTCGTTTCAACATATGCCTTCACAGTCAGCTAACTAACTCTCTTATGCTCATGACGTTGTCTTATTTATCTGATTAGCTATTGATCAAAAAGTTCGTCTTGTTACGTTCATGTTCATATTTTAGCCTTTTTAGGCTCATGCTCGTGGTTTACCCTTTTTAAGCTCACAATTATGTATAGCCACTTTAGGCTCATACTGAGAGTTAACCGTAATAGGTTCGTATTCATGAGTTAACACTATCAATATTGGAGAGTCATGATAGGTAATTTCATGGTTCGATATGATATAATTCATGCACATGATTGGAAGCATTATTGTAAGAATATTCATGTTCATATTATTATCTATTAGGTCAATGAGGGATTCCCGGGAAGTAGGTATTATTATATTAAGAATTGCAAATTCATAATGTATACACCACAGTGCAAAGAGTTTTACGAATGTTGCAGGAAGGTTATCTTCTTAAAGATTATGGAATAAGAATTATACTTTTAATAGTTTCATAAATTATATCTTATAACTTTAATAGAAACATTCACATGATGGCATGGCTGAGATTTTGACATTTTGACATGGAAGATTGGGCTAAGATACTGCAGCAGAGGTGCAGTAGTTTGCTGCGGGTTTGTGATGGTGGCGTATGTCGTCATATGGTGAGAAAAAATATCAATTTACAGGCTGATCATTTCCACTGTGACAGAGTCTGTCAAGAAATTGTTATTGGTGTTTATAGAGATAGAGTAGTGGCCGAATGGCAGGCTGCCTTGAACGGCTTAAAGGGAATACCTTAAAGAGGATGCTGCTCTTACATACTGTGTAATATAATTTCTTAATAATAGAGTAGGATATATTTGAATTAGCGATGTAACAGTATGTTCTTTTTGTTGTTGTTGTCTGAACGTTCCAGCGGAAGAACGAGTAGTCTGTGCTGGTTGTTGTTTTGTAACTATGCAGTTGGAAAAGAAAATAATGAAGCATATTACAGATACAACGCTGCGACACTGGTATATCAGATAAGGACTGCTGGAAAGTGAACCGTGTACAGAAAACACGTTATAAACGGATATACAATCTCGCAATGAAGTCAAAAAAAGAGTAGATATGTTTGGAAATTCAAAAATAACTAGGAGAGGTCATCTTTGATCAACAGATTATGTAATTAGTTCTCTCTCACTTCTTTTAAATAATGGGGGTGCTCTCTAGGTGTAATTGCTTGACTTTGCAGATCGTAAATCATTCACAGTTATTGCCAAAAACAACTATGATTCGAACATCAAATCACGAGGGTCATTGGAACTCACAAAATTCAGAAAGGAAAAACATGAAATAGAGCGTTATCTTTATACATCCAACAACTATAAAACCATTCAACTTCATTGATAAGATTGAAGAATTTCATTTCAAACCTAAATACTTTTAGAGAAATTTGAATTGGATAACAGTACAACGTCCAGAAACGAGAGTAAGGAATTGTCCTACATACCTCTTAAATGTTGAAAGAACTTTGAGATTGAAAGAAGAAATTCCAACGTGATTCTCACCAATTTGTGTTTCTTAGGAGTTGTGATTGAGAGGAAAAATAGAGATATATTCTAATGGAAAACTTCTCAAAACTGATGGAGTAGTGAGGCCTTTTATCGTATGAACAGGTGGAAAATAGAGTGACTGGTTTAAAGCGTGTAACTGATGGGAAGTAGAGAGGCGTACCTGGCTGAGAAAAATTAATGTTCCATTGATGGAAATAACGCTTGTAACTGATAACTTAAAAGGGTTTTAATTTCATGAAATAAATTGCAAAACGAAAAGACAAAATTACCCTTGAAATACCTCACCAAGCAGTGGGCCTGAGATGTTACAATATCTCCCCCTTGGGTAATTCATCCTCAATGAAGGTCTTGGCTAGAAGAAAGTGTATGAGTTGAAACTATTTACGATCGTCTGCTGGACTGTACTCATCTTTTATGTTTTTGGGACAGCACTCCCTGAAGCTTAAGACCCAGATTGGTTCAATACCTTGTCATCTCCTCCTTAACTCAAAGATCGATATTCTAGGTACGGACTTATCTACTTAACTGAGATATAAGCACAACACTCTGCATAGTTGGGTATTACTACACACAAGAATGCTTAAACTTTTCCTGTTAGACTATATTTGTAGATACAAAACCGATGCTAGAACCCTTTTTTTAAGCTACTTCCCTTAACTTATCTTTCCTCTACGATCATCATTCTATAACTCTTTCTCCTATTGATGTATATAATTACTTCGACACATACCAATTTGGCTCTCTCTTATTAGTCTAGTAGAATCACGTCTCTAAATTCATGTTCACCCAACTCAATGGGATTAAAACTACGCTAAGGGACTTCAATATCGTCTATCTATAGTCCCTTCAATTCAGCTCTCAGGGGCACCATATAATACATTCCTATCCTTAGAATCTCATGTAATAACATACTACTTTGTGTGCACTATTTTCTTTATAAATTTTAAGGACCCTCTTTTTTTTTTTTGGCTTAGCCACAATTTACTGTCTCACCTAGGGGTCACATATATATCATAATTGAAACTTCACACTTTTGTCAAACTAATCATCATAAGCACTTTTTGCAAACTAATCATCATAAAAGCTAAGACTACAAGATCATTTCCATAAACTAGCATTATCGCCCCCGAACTACCATTTGTTCCCGCACGACAATCATCCACAACTCCAACATAGTGTCTAGTACTAGTCATGGACAACAACACAACTTCTCACATAAAACACAGATTCATAGCTACAAAAAAAAAAGAATACTAGTCCACTGAAAGTACGTGACAAAACAATCAATCTTAATTTCTTCATCGGCCTAATTGCAGATTACAAGTGCATTCTCCTTTAACACTACAACTACTTATCCATTACCTGCCTAAATTACAATCATTACTCCGTAAAATAGAGAGTTACTTTTTCAAAATCACAATCTGCAGTCTAGGTCTGTCAACTGTTAACCACTCTATCCTCTCATTCACAACTTATTCTTGATCTTTTTTAACATAATGGCATGCCATTATAAACTTCTTTCCTAGTTCAAACATACTCTAAATCATCTTAATCCACCATTACTGCTCAATTTGATACCATAACATTTTCACAATTCTTGCTATACCTTCCTCAATCATCAAACGACATATTATTCCACCACATTACTCGACTACTGGATACATGACCTTTGCAACATACTCCAATCAATCACTATTCTCACTTCTTGGCCTTTAAATTATGACTTCATATTTCTAACCCTACAGTCATTCTACTATTTATGACCCACAACACCCTAAATCATATTATATCTTGGATGACAACACTCCCCAAGAATTGGGATGCATACTTTCTCATTTAAAAGTGTAATTGATAACAAGGTACGAGAGGGTCTGAGAGGACATATTACTGTAGGATCAAACGCACGATTCATATGAACAAAAGCACATTCTTTCAAAATGAAGAACTTAAACACACTAGTGGACTCCTCTCTAGCCAGGTGAAGTCTCGAGGATTTTTGACGAATATATCTAAGAGCACCATAAAGATATGAATCACCTCGAAGACGAGGTATAGACAGAGAAATTTGAGCAACACATGAATCTGAGTAAGATTTTTATGAACATCTCTTTACACGATCTACAGTATGAAAGAAGGGGAAATGTATCCTAAATATCTCGTAGCCTCCCCTATTATAAGTGTGGCGCGCTTCACACTCATAAAAAAGATACTACTAGACACGGCTTCACAGACACCCTAGGACACTTGAACTCTGGGCTTTGATACCAAGTTTGTCATGCCCCAAGCCGAGGCCCAGGACGTGACATGCACCCGATACTATTGCTAGTACAAGAAAACGTTTTGGCATATCACATAAGCATACAACTGACATAATGAATAGAGAGGAAATAGAAATAAGAGTTCTTAAAGGATAAAGCCTTTCATCAATGTTCATTAATATCTCTTAACGTCTGAAGATACAATAGTCATGACAAATAATACTAAAAATTACAAGATCTGTTAGGCAACTAAATCAGTCTGTGAAGCCTTTAATAAGTACCAATACTAAAAGGAAAGAAAATATAATGAAGTCATCATATCCCGTCCAACCTCCTGATAGGAAAGAGGCTCACCAATAGTAGGAGATAGAGGTTCTATTTGGGTGTCTGACCGCGGACATGAGAGCCAGAACCTACATCATGAAATGATGTAGCGCCAAAGGCGGTCAATACGTGGAATGTATTGGTATGCAAAACCATTTCAGGAAGGTAGTACATCAAGAGGTTAGAAATGACAATAAAATTCAAACGTAAAAGAAGACAACTGGAAAGGAACAAGAACATAAGGTAAATTTATAATTGACCAAGTCAAGTAGGTTTAATTCCATTGATTATTTGTGGGAGAAAGTAGTGAACCGTCATAAACCACCATGTGAGCGCATGGAGTCCGATCTCGGTACGATCAGCTAAGCCGTCCTATACCTTGCCGGGCATTGGATGTGACATTACATAATTTGCTAGCAAGTATCCATGGTTAGCCCCTTTTCGGGACACATGAAAGAAAAGAGAGTATCCGACTTGTGGAATGATCTCTATCCTATGTCGGCAAATATAGTTTCAGGCATTTGTCGTTTCAACATATGCCTTCACAGTCAGCTAACTAACTCTCTTATGCTCATGACGTTGTCTTATTTATCTGATTAGCTATTGATCAAAAAGTTCGTCTTGTTACGTTCATGTTCATATTTTAGCCTTTTTAGGCTCATGCTCGTGGTTTACCCTTTTTAAGCTCACAATTATGTATAGCCACTTTAGGCTCATACTGAGAGTTAACCATAATAGGTTCATATTCATGAGTTAACACTAGCAATATTGGAGAGTCATGATAGGTAATTTCATGGTTCGATATGATATAATTCATGCACGTGATTGGAAGCATTCTTGTAAGAATACTCATGTTCATATTATTATCTATTAGGTCAATGAGGGATTCCCGGGAAGTAGGTATTATTATATTAAGACTTGCAAATTCATAATGTATACATTATAGTGCAAAGAGTTTTACGAATGTTGCGGGAAGGTTATCTTCTTATGGATTATGGAACAAGAATTATACTTTTAAGAGTTTCATAAATTATATCTTATAACTTTAATAGAAACATTCACATGATGGCATGGATGAGATTTTGACATTTTGACATGGAAGATTGGGCTAAGATATTGCAGCAGAGGTACAGTAGTTTGTTGCGGGTTTGTGATGGTAGCGTATGTCGTCATTGTTATTTTCCACAATACGGGTACGTAGAATCTGTATAACAGAACAACAACTTCAATTCGAGTTCAAGTATGAACAAGAACACAATGAAGTATTAAATACCCTCAACACAAGATCAATAAGACCTTTCCAAGAGGTGTATTTATTTTTCAGAAAATAAAGATGAAACAGAAATGTTTAAGGCCAAGTCGTCCGAATTCACGGACTTTCCTTAAGGAATAATTCCCCTCACTGTACCCGAGGTTATGGAATCTTCCTCCCAAGATAAAATGGACTTCAATCCGACTATAGCGGTACCTCAAATAGGCAGATTCTTCGAACACACTCACGATTTGAATGATCACACTTAGAGTATTTTTAAGAAGAAGAAAAAGCTTGTAATTCTGAAAATTTTCTATGTTAACCTGTGGAAGAAAGCAGGTTATTTATAGCCACAACATGCCTCTTCTGAAGAGAGGCAATGGTTCAATCCAAAGGTTGCACCTTTGCTGTAAGTTTATGTCTGTTCATAAAAGATTATATTTTTTCCTGAACAGTCATCTTCTTTCATGAATCAGTGTGTCCTTTTGCTGAATGGTTGCATCAGTTTGTTCAACCAGTACATCAGTTCAAAAACAATACAGCAGTTCTGAAGCAGTATTAGTTCAAAAACAGTGCCTGCACAGTTTTGAAACACTGTTCACTGCCCAGTTTCGAAACACTGTTCACTGCACAGCTTCAAAATATAAATGGAGTCCAACAAAAAATATTTCCTGCGTTTTACACATATTCAGATAGATCTCATCGATCGATCATTTGCCAAATCCAAATCCAAAGCCGAGCGAGCGACGACGACGACGGCGCGAGGCATCTCTATTTTCTTGCCTCAGTTATCATGTGGAGTAAGTGTTCATTAATATAAACACTACAAATTTTCCTTCTCCCACCAATGTGGGAGAATTAGTGGACTTTCCACTTTGGGAGTATACCTTCTAAATTGGTATCTCCTTCCTTCCATAATTTTTATCCATTTTTTCCCTTCACACTTCATTCATATACTATGAACCCAACCATCCCCCACATGAATGGGGAATGGCTATTTTTCGTAAAAGTTTTACGGATAAGTATGTGATCATCAAGCAAAGACTGATTGCATCTGGATAAGTGGATTTTCCTTTGAACTTTTCGTAGTGAACATGCATCGTATGCACTCGGTCAATCGGTAGATTTGATATCTTTGAACCGTCGAGCTTTAATGTACACCTAGATAACACATGTCACACAACCAGCCTTTTAACATTTATGGTTCTTGCAGTTTTGTTCTTTTCAGCCATGAACACGTCTCGGTTTTCATGAGAGCTTAGAGAATAGGCCTTTAATAATATTCTCTTTGAAGCGGCTTCCACTTCGCTCTCACATAGGTGATTTCTAAACATTCAATCCTGTAGATTAAACTATTTGGTCAAATCTGCCAAATTTAGATAATCATTAAAAGACTTTTCACCTTAAGTCTTATCCTTGTTTACTATACAATGTCTACATCATGAGAATGGGTTGGGTAATTGACAATGTTGAACCTGTCAGACACAACTTTGTTTGATCTCCTTGAACCTAACTCTTAGGATCTCCAGTCTGCTAGGTAGAGTTACCGTCATGCTGACTTGTCCTAGGCCTTAAGCCCATTCCCTTGGATGTCCTTTCTACTCCTTCTCTAGATAGGCCTTTTGTAAGTGGATCCGACGCATTATCCTTTGACTTTACATAGTCTACAGTGATAATTCCACTAGAGAGAAGTTCTCTAACGATATTATGTCTTCGTCTTATATGACGAGATTTATCGTTATACATCATGCTCCCTGCCCTTCCTATTGTCGCTTGGCTATCACAGTGTATACATATTGGTGCCACTGGCTTGGGCCAATACGGAATATCTTCCAAGAAATTCCGGATCCATTTTGCTTCTTCACCGGCTTTATCTAATGCGATAAACTCAGATTCCATTGTAGAGGGAGTGATACAAGTCTGTTTGGATGATTTCCAAGAAACTGCTCCTCCACCGATAGTAAATACATATCCACTTGTGGATTTTACTTCGTTCGATCTTGTGAATCCTTCAAGTACCGTAGGATATTTATTATAATGCAAAGCATAATTTTGAGTGTATTTAAGATACCCCAAAACTCTTTTCATTGCCATCTAGTGAGTTTTGTTGGGATTAATTATGTACCGACTCAATTTACTGATAGCGCATGCTATGTCTAATCGTGTACAGTTCATTATATACATTAAACATCCCAATACTCTTGCGTACTCCAATTACGAGTCACTTTCACCTTCATTCTTTCGAAGTGCAAAGCTCGCATCCAATGGAGTCTTGGCAATACCAAATTCCATATACTTGAACTTGTCAAGTACCTTTTCGATATAATGAGACTGTGGCAATGCCAACCCTTGTGGAGTTCGATGGATTCTTATACCTAAGATCACATCTGCAACTCCAAGGTCCTTCATATCAAACTTGCTCTCGAGCATTCGTTTTGTTGCATTTATGTCAGAAATGTCTCTACTGATGATTAGCATATCATCCACATATAAACATACAATGACTTGGTGATTTGGAGTGTCTTTAATATGAACACATTTATCACATTCATTTATTTTGAATCCGTTTGCCAACATGGTTTGGTCAAACTTTGCATGTCATTGCTTAGGTGCTTGTTTTAGTCCATAAAGTGACTTAACAAGTTTACACACCTTTTTTTTTCCTAGAACCACAAAACTCTCAGGTTATTCCATGTATATTTCTTCCTCCAAATCTCCATTTAGGAATGCGGTCTTTACATCCATTTGATGAATTTGAAGATCATATACCACCGCCAAGGAAATTAACATTCGAATCGAGGTTATCCTTGTTACTGTCGAGTATGTATTAAATTAATCAAGGCCTTCCTTCTGTTTGAAGCCTTTTACTACAAGTCTTGCCTTGTATTTGTCAATAGTACCATCCGCCTTCATTTTCCTTTTGAAGATCCATTTAGAACCTAAAGGTTTATTTCTGGGAGGAAGGTCAACCAATTCTCATGTATGGTTTCTTAAGATTGAATCTATCTCACTATTGACTGCCTCTTTCCAAAAGATGAGTCTGACGACGACATCGCTTCCTTAAACGTTTGAGGCTCATTTTCTAAGAGAAATGTTACAAAATCCGATCCAAATTAAGTTGACGTTCTTTGACGTGTACTACGTCTTGGATTTTCTTCATTATGTACATTCTCACTTGGTTCATCTCGAGGTCGTTTAGATCCCCCACTAGACTGTTCATGTCTAATTTTATACGGGTAAATGTTTTCAAAGAATTCAGCATTGTCTGATTCAATTACCGTATTTTCACTAATATCCGAATGTTCGGATTTATGAACCAAAAATCGACATGCTTTACTACTCTTAGCATATCCTATGAACACACAGTCCACCGTTTTAGGTCCTATCTTAACCCTTTTCGGTATAGGAACTTGAACCTTCGCTAGACACCCCCACACTTTGAAATATTTCAAGTTAGGTTTTCTTCCTTTTCATTTTTCGTAAGGAATTGATTGTGTCTTACTATGGGGAACTCTGTTGAGTATACGATTGGCCGTAAGGATAGCCTCTCCCCATAAGTTCTGTGGTAAACCAGAACTTATTAGTAAGGCATTCATCATTTCCTTCAAAGTTTGGTTTTTTCTTTCCACAATTCCATTAGATTGAGGTGAATACGGGGCCGTAGTTTGATGGATGATTCCATTCTCTACACATATTTTCGCAAAGGGAGATTCATATTCTCCGTCTCTATCACTTCTTATCATTTTGATCTTTTTTTCTAACTGATTTTCAACTTCAATTTTATATTGCCTAAACGCATCTATTGTTTCATCCTTACTATTTAGCAAGTAGACATAATAGTATCCAGTGCAATCGTCAATAAAAGTTATGAAATACTTTTTCCCACCACGAGATGGTGTTGACTTCATATCACAAATGTCAGTGTGTATTAATTCTAAGGGATTGGAATTCCTTTCAACGGACTTATAAGGATGCTTCGCATACTTCGATTCCATACACGTTTGACACTTAGATTTATTGCACTCAAAGTTTGGCAAAACTTCTAAGTTCATCAGTTTTCATAACGTTTTATAATTAACATGGCCTAAACGTTCATGTCATAAATCATAAGACTCAAGCAAATAAGACGAATTTGAACTTTTATTCATTTCAACAGTCATTACATTCATCTTATAAAGGCCCTCCGTGAGATAGCCTTTTCCTACATACATTTCTCCTTTGCTAACTACAATTTTTCCAGAAACGGTTACACATTTGAATCCGTTCTTATCTAGGAGTGAAACAGAAATTAAGTTCCTACGTAACTCCGGAACATATAGCACATTATTTAGTGTCAAGACCTTGCCGGAAGCCATCTTTAGGCAAATTTTTCCTGTTCCCTCCACCTTAGCAGTAGCGGAGTTGGTCATGTAAAGCATTTCTTCTGCTTGATCCGGAGCAAATGATGAGAACAACTCTTTGTTTGCGTAAACATGGCGTGTGGCACCAGAATCCATCGATCGATCATTTGCCAAATCCAAATCCGAAGCCGAGCCGAGCGATGATGACGACGGCGCGAGGCATCTCTATTTTATTGCCTCACTTATCATGTGGAGTAAGTGTTCATTAATATAAATACTACAAAGTTTCCTTCTCCCACCAATGTGGGAGAATTAGTGGACTTTCCACTTTGGGAGTATACCTTCTAAATTGGTATCTCCTTCCTTCCACAATTTTTCTCCATTTTTTCCATTCACACTTCATTCATATACTATGAACCCAACAGTCATATGGTGAGGAAAAATATCAATTTACAGGTTGGTCATTTCCACTGTGACAGAGTCTGCCAAGAAATTGTTATTGGTGTTTATAGAGATAGAGTAGTGGCCGAATGGCAGGCTGCCTTGAACGGCTTAAAGGGAATACCTTAAAGGGGATGTTTCTCTTACATACTGTGTAATATATTTACTTAATAATAGAGTAGGATATATTTGAATTAGCGATTTAACAGTATGTTCTTTTTTTTTTGTTGTATGAACGTTGCAGCGGAAGAACTAGTAGTCTGTCCTGGTTGTTGTTTTGTAACTATGCAGTTGGAAAAGAAAGTAATGAAGCATATTGCGGCTACAAGGCTGCGACACTGGTGTATCAGATAAGGACTGCTGGAAAGTGAACCATGTACAGAAAACACGTTATAGACGGATATACAATCTCGCAATGAAGTCAAAGAAAGAGTAGATATGTTTGGAAATTCAAAAATAACTAGGAGAGGTCATCTTTGATCAACAGATTATGTAATTAGTTCTCTCTCGCTTCTTTTAAATAATGGGGTCCTCTATAGGTGTAATTGCTTGACTTTGCAGATCGTAAATCTTTCACAGTTATTGTCAAAAACATCTATGATTCGTACATCAAATCACGAGGGTCATTGGAACTCACAAAATTCAGAAAGGAAGAACATGAAATAGAGAGTACACATCCAACAACTATTAAACCATTCAAGTTCATTGTTAAGATTGAAGAATTTCCTTTAAAACCTAAATAATTTTAGAGCAATTTGAATTGGATAACAGTACAATGTCCAGAAACGAGAGTAAGGAATGGTCCTACATACCTCTTAAACGTTGAAAGAACTTTGAGATTGGAAGAAGATATTCCAACGTGATTCTCACCAATTTGTGTTTCTTAGGAGTTGTGATTGAGAGGAAAAATAGAGATATATTCTAATGGAAAACTTCTCAAAACTGATGGAGAAGTGAGGCTTTTTATCGTATGAACAGGTGAAAAATAGAGTGACTGGTTTAAACCATGTAACTGATGGGAAGTAGAGAGGCGTATTGGCTGAGAAAAATTAATGTTCCATTGAGGGAAATAACGCTTGTAACTGATAACTTAAGAGGGTTTTAATTTCATGAAATAAATTGCAAAACGAAAAGAAAAAATTACCCTTGAAATACCTCACAAAGCAGTGGGCCTGAGATGTTACATTGTTGTTCTTGGATGCCCGGGCAATAACTGAATATTTGCTGCTGCATCGACTTTTCAACTTGCAGGATACCGGTGAAACAAACGACAGTAACAGACTAACTATGGCCTATGGCTTTACCTGTGCGCGAGTAAATTAACTTAAGATCAAAAGAGTAGGGCCTTAGTTTTGATGCTTGACTATTCTTTCAGTGAAAGTAAATCAAAAAGGACATATATTTCTCAAATTTTCAAGTTTAAGCTCTCAAAAGTAAAATTGTCTTCTTCTTTCTTTTTTTTCAAAAAGAAAAGCTACCATCCTAATTGAACATAGAAACAAATAATGCCTAGAAATTCTATATCTAATCATCATGGCTAATAATTATTTAGATCAATGGAAACAACATGTCATTCAAAGTCTTCCTCATCAAAATGCCCAGCCTTGGTCTCCTCAGCAAGACTTCTGTACTTATTCCTCAACTTTGTCCTTCCTTTGCTCAGTAGAGAACTAGGGGACAGATAAATCCTCTTTTTACAATCTTTTCTTCTTATTTCAGGTAAAAAAACTCGAACAGCCACCTCTTCAAATTCAGGTTTGCACAGTTCTACAACATCACTACATTCTGACGTTGCTGGTGCAAAGCGAAAAATGTTGTGGAGGTGTTCGTTTTCCATCATGTGATTTGTGAAACCATAACCTAAATATCTTCTTATGTAATTTACCTGTTTGAACTGCGACCAGGTGGTAAAACTGACTCTTGTTCCGCCAAAAGTTAAAGTGGTTTTCTTATCGTAATCATCCTCGAGAATTTTTGAAACATCTTGTTTGATGCCATTGCATATTCTCTTTATCTCCTTCATTATGCCATCTTTCATGTCCTTGATGCTTGCGTATTCTTCTGCTTGATTCGAAAATTTCTCAAGGCTGCCGTTTTCAAAAATTAAAGCAAGCGCTTCAATGCTGGCAGCATTAACATATTCATCATCTTCCTCTAGTTGTTTCAGAAGATAAGGGATCAATCCTTTCCACTTTTTGGGACTAATGCTTCTTTTTTCAACGTCCGAAAAGAGGAGAGCCCAAGCTGA
Organism: Capsicum pubescens; assembly: GCA_030864215.1. Classification (NCBI taxonomy): domain Eukaryota; kingdom Viridiplantae; phylum Streptophyta; class Magnoliopsida; order Solanales; family Solanaceae; genus Capsicum; species Capsicum pubescens. The sequence goes on along the minus strand of CM061545.1, from coordinate 266,575,409 downwards.
TATTGCTGATGCAGCCACAGATGATGGATGTTTGCTTTCTTTACTCATGAATTCCCATATAAAATTCATTGATCTTTCCGTGTCTACAGAATCTTTGGCACCAACAAGAGTGACAATAGACAAACACTCCATCACCTTGACCGCGTGAGATAACTTGGATTTCAACAAGACTTGAGGAAGAAACACAAACGAGTCTTCATAAATCTCATGTGCATAATCACCCTCACCAAGAGTCAGAGCTACTAATCCGATCAGTTGCAACGCTAACTCAATCTCCGTGGTAGAACCCCGTTTCAAGCAATTATGACATCGGCGTACCAAAGTGAAAAAATATTTTCTAGCGAATTCGCTTTGGACATTGGTCTCAAATTCTTCGACCAACGTCCTTAGCGCACTTTCTCTCACGGAAAGCTTCTTCTTCAATAAATCTTCCATATAAGGATAGAGCGACTTCTTTGGAATTTCGATTGGATAATCATCTTCAATTTGGCACTTGTCAAATGACCGGTTAAATTCTTCGAGCGGATCGAGTCTTTGAGGTGGTTTTTTCCGATTTGATCGGCGACGGCGAGACAGTCTACGCGGTGTTTCCTCCTCTCCTAAGAGAAGTGACATATTTGCTAGTTTTAAGAGAAGTGACATATTTGTTAGTGTTTTTTCTCCCTCGTTTGCAAAAAAAGTGTGTTTTAGTTTGCAAAAGGAAAGATACGTTTTGATTTGTACATGAAAGTCCAATTATATAGAGCCGAGGTATGTGTTGCCTTTTACAAGTGAATTTGGGATACAAGTTTGTAAAACCTTTTCCCTCTAGAATAGAATAAGAATTTCTATTCGGATGCTTCCACAATTGAATTTCTATTCGTAAACAAATACTATTTCTAGTACACGAACAAATAAAACAAAATCGAGTAAATCACTAGAGTTGGCATGGTGGTTCAGCGCCATGTCCCTTAAGTAAGAGGTCGGGGGTTCGATTCTCGCCTCTGGCAAATGAAGCAAATTCTGTGAGGTCGGGAGTTCGATCTTCGCCTCTGGCGAATGGAGCAAACTCTGTGGCCAGTTCCCTACCCGCTTAGTGCGCTGACAGAGGAACGGAGGATTAGTCTTATGGCCAGTTCCCTACCCGCTTAGTGCGCTGACAGAGGAACGAAGGATTAGTCTCACGGCTGCCGGCTGTGGGATACCTTGGAAAAGGAAAAAAAAAAAATTATTTCCAAACGTGTATTGGTTGACTCGGAGTTGTATTTCCATTATTAGCCTACTCCTCATTCTATCCAATTTAGGAATACGTGTATGTATTAGTGCTTAGGACTAGTATTTTTAATTTTCATATTAGTCTTTGTTCCAAAATATTTTTCACTTTTTCTAGGGTTAATTTAATTAATTTTCTAAGCAAAATAGAATTAATCAACTCAATTTTTTAAAATTAAAATTTGAATATTTAAAAATTATATTAGAAGTATTATAAATTGCAATTCTTTTCGTGTTGAGATTGAAAACTTCCGTAGAAAGTAACTGAAAAAAGTTCTAACCTTTTCTCTTTAGGAAAGGATTTGTATTTGGAAGCTTACTCGTAATTGAATTTCTTTCTATATTAGTCTCTTTTAGTAACTGAAAAAAAAATCAAAATAAAATAAATTATCTTCCTAATCCTTACCGCATTTAATAAAATAAAATAAATACAGCCGTTGTCACAATTCTCTGTCACAAATTAACAAATGGAGACTAATATTCTATTAGAAAAGAGAGGCAGAGAGAAAATACAGTCTCTGAATACGAGAGGATGAGTTGGGATGCTCTTCGTAAGAGTATCAATGAATTCATGAATAAGGTTAACGCCACCAACATTAAGAACATTGTCCCTGAACTGTTCGGGGAAAATTTGATTCGAGGGAGAGGATTGTTCTGCAGATCGATCATGAAATCACAAATGGCTTCTCCAATATTCACTGACGTGTTTGCAGCGCTAGTTACCGTTGTGAACAGCAAAATACCGGTAATAGGAGATCTTTTGTTGAGAAGATTGATACTTCAACTGAATAAACCTGCTAATAAGCCTCAGTTGTTAGCAACCGTCAAGTTTGTCGCTCATCTTGTGAATCAGCAAGTCGTGCACGAGCTTATTGCGCTCCAGTTACTTACTGTTTATCTGGAGATACCTACTGATGATAGTGTTGAGGTTGCAGTTAGTTTTGTTACGGAATGTGGTTCGATTCTTCAGGATCTATGTCCTTCAGGGCTGTATGCTATTTTTGAGAGGTTTCGAGGGATACTTCATGAAGGAGAAATTGATAAAAGGATTCAATTCTTAATTGAAAACCTTTTTGCGTTGAGAAAGGCAAAGTTTCAGGGATATCCTGCTGTTCGTCCTGAACTTGACCTAGTTGAGGAGGAAGATCAATTAACCCATGAAATCTCTCTTTCAGATGAGTTAGATTCTGAAATTGCTTTGGACGTTTTCGGATCCCGATTTTGCAGAAAACGAAAAGAAGTATGACGAATTAAAGAAAAAGATACTAGGTGAAAAATCTGAGAAAGAAGGAGATGCTGATGCAGAATCTGATGAAGAAGAGGACCAGGAGAAAAAGGAAATAAAAGACGAGAGCGAGACAAACTTGATCAATTTTCGAAGGACAGTCTACCAGACGATTATGTCAAGTGTTGATTTTGAGGAAGCAGGGCATAAACTGTTGAAAATTAAAATAGAACCTGGTCATGCGATGGAATTATGCATTATGTTATTGGAGTGCTGCAGTCAGGAGAGGACTTTTCCCCGTTACTATGGATATTTGGGTCAGCGGTTTTGCATGATCGACAAGGTTTACCAGGAGAACTTTGATAAATGCTTTGTGCAGCAGTACTCCATGGTCCACCGTCTCGAAACTAATAAGCTGCACAATGTGGCTAAGTTTTTCGCTCATTTGCTCGCCACTGATGCGCTGCCTTGGCATGTTTTGGCATATATACGACTGACAGAAGACGACACTACATCCTCTTCCCGAATATTTATCAAAATCCTGTTTCAGGAGTTGGCAGAGCACCTTGGCATCCATTTGTTGAATGAGCGTCTTAATGATCCGATTATGCAAGACTCGTTTGAGTCAATATTTCCAAAGGTTAGTTCAAAAAATACGAGGTTTGCAATCAACTTCTTCACTTCCATTGGTCTAGGTGGGATAACTGAAAATTTGCGAGTGTATTCAAAGAACATGTCAAGGCTTATCATGAAAAAGCAAAAGCCTGTCTCGTTGGTGCCTGAGTCAGAATCTGAAAGTAGTGACAGTGAAAGAGACGATCATCGAAGGAAGAAAAGGAGAAGAACTTAGGGCTTTTAGATTACCAAGTATTTCAAGTCTGATATTGTAGTTAAAATGTTTTTAGTATATCATTTCTTTTCCGTTGTCTGGTATCTGATTTGACCGAAAACTTATCACTCTGTTGTTGTTATCAAAGAAGACTATACGATATAAATCCCTAATGCTACATCATGCTATAAATTCTGTACAAAAATAGCTATTGTGATACACGTGAGAATATGAAACTTAAAACATGTTTTGGCTCCTGATATACTTGTCGCTACTTCTTTTTCTAGCATTTGATGTTAAAAAAGCAAAACTGTTTGTTGTTCCTTATAGGTAGAACCTTGTCAAGAGGTATGGTGTTATAGAATGTGATATCCCGGTCGTTGCTGAAGTCAGACCAACCAGCAAGCTGATCAAATTTCCTTTGTTTTGATCATGCTTGTATTTCCCTGTAAGTATTCAGATGCTGATTTTATATATGTGGTGTGAAGCTAACAAGTAATAATTCTGATACGAACATGTCTATTCATATAAAATCTAATTTAACTGCTCAGTTTCTATAGGTAATTTGGATGTGCAATACATTACTTGCTAATGCCAGAAGAAGATTTATTAATGTAACTGTGAAAACTTTTGACAGCCTATTGTGGCAATTGCTACCTTTCTTCAAGAATGTCATATGTACACTAAGCATTCTTTCTGACCTTGCGACAAAGTTTGACATTCTGCAAAGTTCCACTGCTCTCAACAGGAACTTTAGTTCAACTTCACAATTTGTCATTAGTTAGCAAGTCCTTATTCCTGTCATCCTCATTCAGTGAATTCACAACTACATTTGTCAACTTACAAGGCTCGGCCTCTTCTAGCATATGAACTACCATCCTCATGGAAGGTCTTAATGTTGGTGTTGTAGCTGTCAATGAACTGCAATTCTAAGAATCTCAATGGCGGCTGCAAGTGAACTGTAACATGGAATGATGGACATGCCAGATTTGCGATGCAGCAAAAAGAATCAAAAGTAAAAAATAAGAAAGCCATACTCGGATGGTAAGATTCAGTGAGATGACAGTTTATCAAATAAATAAAGGAAAAAACAGTTGACAAGGTAATCTTGTTTCTTACTAAAATAGTCTTTCTTTTTCCATCTCTTAAACAACCATTATGAAGAATTTTTTTGGTACCTTGCTGGTGGCTTTTTGTCTTTCTGACAAGAACAAGGAGTCTGTGAACGGCTTTATTTTTTGCAAAGTATCTAGCTTCCTGGCGCATATTTTTATGTTATATAAACATATTGGTAAGCGGGCGCAATATCTTTAGTTTAAGAAGGTTTCTCAAGATACATAACATACTAGTCTGTTAAATGAAGTGTGCTTGGCCTCTTCGGTTTCCAGATTCCCTTTCAACTGTTAAAGGGAACTCCTTTTTGAGCATCGTTAGGAATTTGATAGATTCAGTTGGTTTCACTACTGTATTCCCTTTACGCTAGAACCTGATGTTAGATATATAGGTTACAATTTCGGACAAGTTTCTTGTCCTGTCCATACAACAATATTGAAGGAGCTAATATGCCTATCAACATCTCTATCAAGAAGCTTACTAAGCAAAAAAAACTAACTACTTCCCGTAAACATCGAGCTTTTGAAAGGCGAAAAATCAGTCAAAAGAAAAAAAAAAGCAATCCTTTTATTTTTACTGTCTAATGGAATTCAATTCTCAGTTTTTAACAAAACATAGAATTCTAATCATTCATAAGATGCATTCAGTTCCATTATACGTCCAAATCATTGTAGAGAGGGAAATAAACATAAAATTCATTGATCAATGAAGTGAAAGTGGAAAACTGTGCTTATAGAAATGAACTCTTTATCGAATTCAATATATAAAAGCAGTAGTCATGGTTACAAAAGTGATTTTGTCGATGAAGCAGCTGATGATGTATAGACACTTGAGGAAATAGTGTAAGTCATAGTCTGCTCCAGCTCACTCCCCATTGTTTTACTAACTTCATAGGTATGTGAAAATGGAGGCGAAAACATATTCAATGGAGGCGGTGAATATGTTGCCACTGGCATTCTTGATGGAAGAATTGGTAATAGAGCTTCAGAATTTAGAACATGGATTGCTTGCCTTATTGATGGCCTGAGTTTATTGTCTGGATGAGCACACCATAGACCAACGACCATTAAACGTTCCATTTCTTTCTCATTGAACATTTTATTCAATCTTGGATCAGTTGCTTCAACTAGCTCTCCCGTTCCATAGAGTCTCCACACCCATTCTACCAATCTCACTTGATCTTCGGGTACTTTGATGTCTATTGATCTTCTTCCACTCCCTATTTCTAATGCTACTATTCCAAAACTGTAGACATCCGACTCCTTGCTAGCTTTTCCGTTCATGACACATTCAGGTGCCATATACCCCACGGTCCCTGCTAGCATTGTTGTTTGAGATCCTTTTTCATGGTCAACAAGCCTAGCCAAACCAAAATCACCTAATTTGGCATTGAAGTTTGAATCCAGCATGACGTTGCTTGCTTTTATGTCCCTATGGACTACGCATTGTTCCCACTCTTCATGTAGATAGAGCAAAGCCGAGGCAATTCCTTGAGCAATTTTCCACCTGATTTCCCAGACCAACAGTGAATTTTCCTTGAAAAGATGTTTATCTAGGCTTGCATTGGGCATCAACTCATAAACAAGATGCAGCTGCCCTTTCTCGTGACACCAACCGATAAGTTGAACCAAATTTCTATGCCTTAATCGACTGATGATCTTCACTTCTGATGCATACTCCTTTATCCCTTGTTTAGACCCTTTTGACACTCTCTTAACAGCAATATATGAGTTAGATTCCTTCAATAAGCCTTTATAAACATCTCCAAATCCCCCTTCTCCAAGCTTCTGTCCCTCAGCAAAGTTGTTTGTTGCACGAACTAATTCGCCATATGAGAACTTCTTAGGACCGGTACCCTTTTCAAATTCATCGTCCATATCTAGATCAACGAAGACAGGGTCTTTATTATCTTCTTTCCTCTTTTTCTTCCATAAAAAGCAGCTGGCAGTAATCAAACCAAGAATCAGAACAGGTAAACCTATGCTTGATCCGACTACTAGTCCGCTGTTTCCTTTTCTCTTGGTGCTTAGTGCTTCTTGAGGATGATCCTTTGGATCTTGAACATGAATAGGAGGCTTCCTTGGATCTTGAACTTGAGCTGGAGGACTTGCACTAGGCTGTTCGGCATGTCCTGGAACTTTGATCGCATCAAAACTCAAACTTGAAATGAAATCCCAAGACTTGACATTGTTTTTCTGAAACAATTGTCCAGTTGATGCTGAGAAACCAAAACTAACATTCTCAGGCAAATAATCCCTCAGATCAACCACGTAGCGCAGTTTGTCTCTATAATATTTTTTGTCAAATCCTGTGAAAACAACTTCAAGAGCCTTGGAACTAGCATTGTAACTAATCCAAGCATCGTTTTTCTTCCCCAGCGTAATGTCATTATTCCACAATTTAGTAGCAACAGAATCCATAGAATTTATATTGATACCTACATGTACGGGTGAGGGGTCCCAGTTATTCTTAAATGTATCGAACTCGATTGCAACAAATGGCTCATGGGAAGACTTGTCTCCTGTCTCAGCATCGACAAGACCAAGGCCACTGCCAGATGAACCAACTGGGACACTTGAGCCAACAGGAGCCAAGAAAAAGGCTAGTCCATCAGCAAAGCTATCGTTACCATTCGAGTCAATGACAAAAGAGAAATGTGTCGTAAAATCTGTCAATTTCCCTGTAGCCTTGTTCCACAGTTGCAGTGGCTCAATGTATGCGGCGCGTCCTGTTTTTCCATCTAATGCAATGTAACGTTCATCAGGCGTGACTTGTATCCCCTGGTTCGATATATAGGCGTCTCCAGTGATACTGATATAACGATTAACATCAGAAGGAGTGATGTTGGAGAGGTTAAAGTTCAATGAATATAGAGAAGGGATAACAAAAAATACTAAGAAAAGAAAGATGCTCAAAATTTTGCTACGAAACATGGCTTGAATGGTCTATGATGCTTCGATGATTTTTGAGACAAATTGCAGTTTAAGTAAGTATACATAATTCAAGGGGGAAATTCAATTAACAAAAATTGACAAAGTCATTTCATTAACTGAGACATTCTGTGTACACTCCAATTGGAAATGTTTGTTTTATGAATTTTGTTTGTCTTTACCTTTTGTTATTTCGACAATATCAAGGGTAGAGGCAATGGACGGCTTTGTTCTGTATAATCAATGCCATTAAAGGACCAATTTCTTTTTGTAATCATTTGGATATTTGATACCTACTGTCCCGACTAATTCAGACCAATTGCTTATGTTTAGGTAGAAAATTAATGGCTCAATCTCACACCCCATAAAAATTTTCTTCTAAGCACTATAGTATTTATACGTCTTGCTTTATATATACGCCTTCCGTTTTATTTTATGTGTCATAATTTGACCGGACACAAAGTTTAAGAGAGGCTTTTACCAAATTGTAATTTATTAGAAAATGCACTACTATTATCTTTAATTAAATGGGCCTTATAAGTGGACTAATAAGGGTAAAAGTGAAATTATGGCTTTAAATAGTTATCAAATAAGAAAACATGACATTCTTTTTTGGACGGAGGAAGTATGTGTGCGTATATATATATTTAAGTTCAAACATTACATTAAATAGGAGATTTGTTTAAATAATAAAGATGAATATAATAATTAAATTTAATATTTTTTCAGTATGTAAAGATGGAGAATTTATTTATTAAACCTAATCTTTACCAAAAATATTTTTAAAAATCGATCGATAATTATCTACCATCTGTAAATTGTAACAAAACAATACAATGATAGAGACATCAAAATAATACAATTAAATCTAATCTTTATACACAAAAATTTTCTCAAAGTCGTCCGACACTCATCTACCGCTGGTAAACAATAACAAAATAATACGATAATAGAGATATCAAAATAATATAACTAAACCTAACCTTTGCATAAAAAAATTCCTCAAAGCCGACCAACATTTAACATTTATCTATCACCTGTAAACTGCAACAAAATAACTTAAATTTTACACACAAAAATTTCTCAAATCCGATCGAGATTCATCTACGAACTGTAAACTACCACAAAATAACAAACTAATAGAGATATTACGATAATACAATTAAACCTAACCTTTACCTAAAAAAAAAATTTAAAGTCGACCAGCATTCATCTAGCATCTATAAATTAAAATAAAACAATAAGATAATAAAGATCAAAACAATACAAGTAAACCTAACTTTTACACAAGAAATTCTTCAAAGTCAACCGACATTCATCTACGACATGTAAACTATAAAAAAAAATATAATAGTGGTCACAAAGTTTCGATTTTGATCCAACTAATTCTTGCCTGAGCAAAAATGTTAACCCCAAAGAATGATTTGAATGAAAATAAAGAAGATATATATATACACACATGTTGAATTATATTATGATGACAAAAACAATGAAGAAGTTGAGGATTAGAAAATCAAGCATCGATGCAATCGAATCAAGTTAGATGAGCATCAATCTTTTTCTCGCACCCCAAAAGAGAACCAAAGCTAACACAAATACCACGTAGATTACTCATATTTCTGCACAAAATAGAACACAAATATCACGTAGATTGCTATTATCTCTGTACAAAACAAAACACAAGTATCATGTAGATGGCTAGTATTTCTGCGCAAAACACAAATTAGAATCACAATCAATGAGGATGGGAAATATTAATTAATTTTCCTACCATATATTTTAGGAATCTCATATGTTTTAAGAAGTCTAATTGAAAGAAAAATATTAATTAATTCTCCTACCATATATATTTTAGGAGTCCCACATATTTTAGGAAGTCTAGTGAATATAATAAAAAATAATTAAATAATAAATTTAAAAAATAGTGAAAAGACAATTTTGTCTAAAAAAAAAAGTCTTTTAATGAAGGGTAAAAAGTTCAAATCACTTTTCTAAAGGTCTTCACACTTTATATATTATAGATATAGATATAGATATAGATATAGATATAGATTATAGATATAGATTAGATTATAGATTATAGATATATATTTATATATATATCTAGTTTAGCTGCACGTGCTTCGCCCGTGTAACTTTTGATTATTTAAAATTAAACGATTTTATCTATTACGAAGGTTTTTAATAAAGTACAAAAAGTTCAAAACAGATATTTTATCGTAAGCACACATATATATGAGAAAAATAATTACGTCGTTAGATTCAAACATACGAGAATATCAAACCTAGAAATTAAAATTCACAAACAAAACAGATATAATAATGCATGACGTGTTAAACTTAAAATCACTCCCAAGCTAAAGAAAAAATAATAAGTCACGTCAACCAATAGAAAAGGAAAAACAACTCAAAAAAAGAGAGAGAATAACATACTAACCTAGCGGATGACAATTACAATGGTTGAAGAAAACATAATGAATAAAATCACAACCATTCTTGTTGAAGCGAAGGTTAATACTTTGAAGAAAAGAGATAAAAATATATCACATTTGATTTTTCTGCACATAATCTAAACAAAAAGACAATCAAGAAGAAGAAAAGAGACGTAATAAGAAGAGAAAGGAGGAAGTAGAAATAAACGGACTTAAAAATTATTTGCAAAATATTAGTAAAATAGAATTATTGGAGACTTATATTTACTACACATTAATAAGTAGTTATATTAGGTAATATTTAAATTAATTTAGAATTGTAAAATATTAGGAGTTCCTGTTGAGTTAAAATAGGTATAGTATTTCTTTATATCTTGAATACTTAAATAATATAAAAATAATTAAATTAAGCCTACGTGCATTGCTGTAAATTTAAAATAATGTTGTTAAAGTGCCGGTACTATTAAAGTATAGTAAACTTTCACTTTATTCAAAATTTAGTGGATTTCAAATCCCTAATTAAGAATATAAGTTGAAAATTAAACCTAGTCCTAATTTAAGGAAAAAAATTTATCATATTTTAAAGTCTTAATTCTTTACCATATTTTAAAATCCTAACCCATATATTTTAGGATTCAAAATTATATATATAATTAAATAATAATTGGAGAAAAAAAAGTAAAAAGACGATCTTATTTATTGTAAAGTGTTTTAATGAAGGGCAAAAAGTTCAACTACTTTTCTAAGGGTCTTCACACTTTTAATATATTATAGATATATATACCGTTTCAAAAAGAATGACCCATTTTGACTTGGTACGGAGTTTAAGAAAAATAAAGAAGAATTTTGAATCGCATGGCGTTAAATTAAAGTTGTGTCAAATGTACCAAAATGTCATTTAATCTTGTAGTTTAAACAAGCCATGTGGAAAGTTGTGTCACACCCCTTTTTCGTACTCCAAAAAAAGTTTTGATTTTATGTTCGAAAGGGTTTTTATTATCAAAGTGACGAAAAATGAAAATTTGTTTCGAAAAAGGATTATTTACATTTTTTATTCAGAGTCGACACTTGGCAAAATCCGGTGTGCCAAGTCACCTTTGAAAAATCCTTTTCAAAACAATTTGACTCCTTAAGACTGGTTTGCGAACAGAGATTCCGGCTAAGGAATTCTGTTGACCGAGGGGAAGGTGTTAGGCACCCCTCAATCCCGTGGTTCGACCACGGTCGCTTGATGGAGCGTTTCAGCTAATTTGACATTACAAATGTATAAACCACATAAAAACACACAAAACAATCAATCAAGCCAACAAAACAAAATAAAACAAATCCAAAATCATAATGTCCAGGCCAATTATTACAAACCGAAACAGAAAAATGCGAAAATATAAATCCTATTCTAAACTAACTCCAATGCTTTACCCGATGCCTCGGGCCTTCATTATGAACGTCCTCCGAGTACATGATAACTCGAGGCATTCCCCGATAAATAAATATATACAGATACTTCGGGACATTCCCCGGCCAAATAGTACAATTGATCCAAAAGTGAAAATAAAATCATTCAACACACATTTCAAGCATTCACCAATCCAATATTCTAAAATTTGCCTACCCTGTATCATTTGCCAATTCTTCTTCGACCTATCATGATACTATTGCGTTTAACATTCACATTTGTTCCAAAATAACCAACGACGATGAATCAAGATTAATCAATATTCATTTTTATCAATTCCCACCCCTCTTTCATTCTCAACCAATGATTAACTCATGCCTCAATTATCAATTCAATTTCTCGCCCCCAAATTCCATCAACCAACACATAACAAAGATATGACATACTCAAACAACAAATCATTCACATTCACGTAAAAAATTTAAAGGAAAAGAAGATAGAATTGGACCTCAATGTCGCTTTTAAACTTGATATATTGTTCCGATTAAATCCCGTAGAATTCGTGTCCGAAACCTCGAGTTGAACTTCGATAATCAATTTCGTTGATAATAAAGAATTAAAGAAGCCCGAACTTGGAACCCGACTAGAGAACCTCAACGATAAGCCACCTCGATATCAAAAAAAAATAGCCAAACAACTTCGAAACCAGTGGAGTATAAGCTCCCAGTACGGCATTCAAATCACGAGCGCTGACCCATTTGATCACAAAACCCCGAAACCCGATATCAACGACGAAACCCGAAGTCTGACCAACACGGATCCCCCAAAAATTCAATAGAAAACTGAAAACCTGTAAATGAAACTCCGGTGAGCTGCGAAAAGGGAAAACTGACGGGATAAGGTTTGATTCCGGCGACCGTGTTGTTTTTTCGTCTAAATCTAACCAGAATTCGAAGGAAATCGATGAGATCTAGGGAGTTTGGGACTGAACCGAGCAGACGACGACCAGTAAACTAATTTTGGCGAAAAAGTTCGCCGGAAAACTCAAACGAAACGGCCAGCTCTCACCGGCTTCGCTGTTTGTCGCCGGATCTCCGTTAATCGCGCTGGTTTCACTATTTCTCCTTGCTCAGTGAGTGTGTATGGGAGTTTTTCGGTGATTTTGTGAGTGAGTGTGCGCGATTTGTGTCAATCTGTGTGAATGGCGTGTGTATTCTGTGTGTGTGTAATGGCGTGTGTATTTTGTGTGTGTAATGGATGAGAGAGGCCTCCTTCTCAGTGTATTTTCCCGTGAGAGTCCTCCTCTTTATTTTGTGTGTATGTATGGGTATATATTGTGTTGAGTCTTTTCTTTGTTGACAAGAAAAAAAGAGGGGGGTGGGGTGACGTGGGGTAGGGGTAGTGGTGAGGTGTTATCTTTTTATTGGGTGGGTGGTTAGGATAAGATAGGGTTAGTTATTTTTTATCATTTTGTGGAGGGATTATCACACGTGTGAGGGTACACGGTAGGATAGGGTAAACAATAGGTAAAAACGATATCGGGGAGGGAAGAAATTAGGTGTCTACATCATGCCCCCTTTGAATGTAAACATGAAGTGTTTTCAAGCAAAGAAGTAGGCAGCGAGATAGAATTTTGTCCCGACCATTATTCAAAGAAAGAAACAGGAGAAAGAAGGATTACCGGGTCTTGAATTAGGACAGCCTACCCACCCAAGTTATGAAGGGATCAAGTGATAAGTATCTCGAAGGATTGGACGGAGATGGACTATACCGAGTTGGAGAGTCGAGTGAGGTTCCGTCGAGGTTCCGGTCCGCGGCTCTGTTATTACATCAAAATGAAAATTACAAGCTAAAACATAAATGAAATTACAAAAATCCTATCTATACAGCTTCTGTTGGTTCTTGACTTGACTTTCATCACCCTATTCTTCAGGCGGGCTCCTGACTTGCAATTTCTTTAGACTTGTTGCTTGACTTTCAATTACTTCGCTTTGTTGCATGACTTTTCATTTCTTCAACCTATTCTCCAGGCGGGCTCCGAACTTGCTATTTCACCACTCTGTTCTTCAGGCGGGCTCCTGACTTGCTATTTCATCACCCTGTTCTTCAGGCAGGCTCCTGACATGCTATTTCATCACCATGTTCTTCAGGCGGGCTCCTGAAACCCAACATTAAAACTAGAACAAAAATTATCCCAAACAAAAATTATAGTAAAATAGCATTTCACTTTTGAAAGCGTTGTCCCATTTTCCAGAAGGGTCCTGAGCAGAAAGTAAAAATCCCATTTTTTAGGAGGGTCCTGAATTGAAAGCAAATTCCCATTTTCCAGGAGGGTCCTGAACATGAAGTAAAATCTCATTTTTCAGGAGGGTCCTGAATTGAAAGTAAATTCCCATTTTCCAGGAGGGTCCTGAACTGAAAGTAAAATCCCATTTTTCAGGAGGGTTCTGAATTGAAAGTAAATTCCCATTTTCCAGGAGGGTCCTGAACATGAAGTAAAATCCCATTTTTTAGGAGGGTCCTGAACATAAAGTAAATTTCCATTTTTCAGGAGGGTCCTGAACATAAAGTAAAATCCCATTTTTTAGGAGGGTCCTGAACATAAAGTAAAATCACTGAACAGAAAGTAAAATCCCATTTTTCAGGAGGGTCCTGAACAAAAGTAAAATCCCATTTTTCAGGAGGGTCCTGAACAGAAAGTAAAGTCCCATTTTTCAGGAGGGTCCTGAACAGAAAGTAAAATCCCATTTTTCAGGAGGGTCCTGAACAAAAGTAAAATCCCATTTTTCAGGAGGGTCCTGAACAGAAAGTAAAGTCCCATTTTTCAGGAGGGTCCTGAACAAAAGTAAATTCTCATTTTACAGGAGGGTCCTGAACATAAAGTAAAATCTCATTTTTCAGGAGGGTCCTGAGCAGAAAGTAAAGTCCCATTTTTCAGGAGGGTCCTGAACAGAAAGTAAAATCCCATTTTTCAGGAGGGTCCTGAACATAAAGTAAAATCCCATTTTTCAGGAGGGTCCTGAGCAGAAAGTAAAGTCCTATTTTTCAGGAGGGTCCTGAACAGAAAGTAAAATCTCATTTTTCAGGAGGGTCCTGAACAGAAAGTAAAATCCCATTTTACAGGAGGATCCTGAACAGAAAGTAAAATTCCATTTTTTAGGAGGGTCCTGGACAGAAAGTAAAATCCCATTTTTCAGGAGGGTCCTGAACAGAAAGTAAAATTCTCATTTTTCAGGAGGGTCTTGAACATAAAGTAAAATCCCATTTTTCAGGAGGGTCCTGAACATAAAGTAAAGTCCCATTTTTCAGGAGGGTCCTGAACATAAAGTAAAATCCCATTTTTCAGGAGGGTCCTGAGCAGAAAGTAAAATCCCATTTTTCAGGAGGATCCTGAACAGAAAGTAAAATCCCTGGATATGCATTTCCAATGGTAGCTGAATCAAGTGAAACGAATTTGCCCCTGTTTCAATCAAAGAAAAATTTGTTAGTTAAAAACTTAGTGGTGGCTTGCAGATCTTGGCTTTTCAGGTATCTGTCCAGCACTCGTTCCTTTCATCTTTGTCCAAATTGCTAACACTTGTCGTGTCTTGCCGCATCATTGACCAAGATCCAGATTGAGGGAAATGAGTTCTGACTCAAACAATGGGTTTTCATCTTACCATGCCCCTGAGGTGCACTCTTTTCCCAAATCTGAATGATTCCACGAATCCAATAGCCTGTCGGTTGATAGACTTCCTTTGCTTCGTGTTGAATTACGATCATATTTCTTTCATGTGCTGTTCCTTGGCTTTTCCTCATATAATTGGAAAGACTGGTAGTAAATTTTGAAATCCTTTCTCGCTTGTTTTGACACAGACTTGACTTAAAAAATGTAAAGAAATGATGGTGACTTTTGTTTTGATAAATAACATAAGAAAAGACAAAAACATGAATATGTAAATGAAAGAAAAGGGCAATGTCCCATATTCAAAAAGAAAACTTATCTGAATACGACAACCAACTCCAATGAGTATGAAATGCATTTTGGATTGAGCTGCCTGATCTTCCTATCCAAACTCCCCATTTGTTGTTGAGTTCGTGCCTTTTGCCACTGAGCTGCTTCTTCAAATCCATTGGACTCATACATCACATTCGACTGACGACATCTAAAAAGACTTTCGCCAACAAATCTCTTTCTTTTCACTTTCCGCCTTTCTCTTAAACTCTCCATCGCCCTACGGTGTCCATGAGGATTTTCACCAATAAGACACTCATTTTTGTATTTCTCTCAACTCACCATCGCCTTACGGTGCCCGCAAAGGTTTTCACCAATAAGACTCTCTCATTTTCATTTTCTCACAACTCACCATCGCCTTATGGTGCCTGCAAGGGTTTTCACCAATAAGACTCTCTCATTTTCATTTCTCTCAACTCACCATCGCCTTATGATGCCCACGGGGGTTTTCACCAATAAGACTCTCTCATTTTTGTATTTCTCTCCTGATTTCTTATGTCAAGGGAGACAAATGGTACCTCACAATGTATCATCAATATCCATTGCATGCTTAGCCTTAACATCCTCAAAGATTGATCTGAAGGTCTTTCTTTGGCTGTAACTTGGCTTTTGGATAAGGTTAGAAAAAATAGTAAGGGGCTCAAACGATACTTGAAGTGGGGGGTGGGACTTACAACTTTTGGAATCGACTCAAACAACATGTTAACTCATGCCCCAGTTTTTGTTGACTGGGTGAATCTTAAATGTTTATTTGGTTGGACCGAGCCCGAAATAGGGCAGCCTACGTATCTCACTCCCGAGAGAGGAGAATCAGGTCGCACGTAGTTCCATCAGCTTGTTCTTTGTTTTGATTTGATTTTTTTTCCTTTTATTTTCGAACTCTTTCTTTTATTCTTATTTTCTTGAGATTTATCTTTGACTCTATTTTGATTCCAAAAGAGGGATATGAAAGAAAAATAAACGAGGCTCAAACGGGTAAACGAAGGATGACACAATGTTTGGATAGAAGAATAAAATGTCTTCATCATATCAATCTTCAAAAATGCAAGTACTAAACATGCAATAAAATCAAACAAAGGACCAAATATCATACATAGTATCTTTTGACCGCATCAGCATTGATAGCCATTTCTGCCATTTTGCCTTCAATATCTGTCAAATATAAGGCTATATTGGGCAACACTTTCTTCACAACGAAGGGACCTTGCCAGTTAGGTGAGAACTTGCCTTTCACTTCAACCTGGTGAGGAAGGATACGTCTCAATACCAACTAACCAACTTCAAAATTCCTGGGACGGACCTTTTTGTTATACGCACGAGCCATCCTCCTCTGATACAACTGGCCATGACACACGGACGTTAGCCTTTTTTCCTCGATCAAACTCAAATGTTCCAGTCGGGTTTTTACCCATTCGTCATCATCGATCTCTGCTTCTACAATGACTCGAAGAGAGGGAATTTCAACTTCTGCAGGGATGACTGCTTCTGTCCCATACACTAATAAATATGGAGTTGCCCCTGTTGAAGTGCGAACAGTGGTGCGATAACCTAGCAATGCAAACGGCAACTTTTCATGCCATTGTCTAGAACCTTGTACCATTTTTTGAAGTATCTTTTTTATATTTTTATTGGCGACTTCTACAGCACCATTGACCTTTGGGCGATATGGAGTAGAATTTCGATGTGTGATCTTAAACTGTTGACACACTTCTTGCATCAAATGACTGTTGAGATTGGCAGCATTGTCTGTAATGATCATCTTAGGAATTCCAAACCTACAAATGATATTGGCATGAACAAAATCTACCACAGCCTTCTTTGTCACTGACTTGAAAGTTACTGCTTCCACCCACTTTGTGAAGTAGTCAATGGCTACCAAAATGAATCTATGTCCATTTGATGCCTTCGGCTCAATCGGTCCAATCACATCCATTCCCCAAGCCACGAACGGCCATGGAGCGGCCATTGCATGCAACTCAACAGGAGGAGAACGTATCATATCGCCGTGCACCTGACATTGATGACACTTTCGAACAAATTGAATAGAATCCCTCTCCATAGTAAGCCAGTAATAACCTACTCGAAGAATCTTCTTTGACAAGACGTGACCGTTCATATGTGACCCGCATACTCCAGAGTGTATTTCAACCATGATTGCCGAGGCTTCTTTTGCATCTACACACCTTAAAAGTCCCAGATCTGGGGTCCTCTTATACAAGATTCCCCCACTTAAGAAAAATCCACTAGCCAAACGCCTAATAGTCCTCTTTTGATCATTGGTGGCATATGCTGGGTATTCTCCTAACTGAATGTACCGCTTGATATCCAAAAACCAAGGTTCTCCATCGAGCTCTTCTTCAACCGCATTACAGTAAGCATACTGATCCCGACTCTGTATATGCACTGGATCGATGTAGGCCTTGTCAGGATGTTGCAGCATTGAAGACAGAGTGGCTAAAGCATCAGCAATTTCATTACGAATCCTTGGAATATGCCTAAATCTTACTGACACAAACCGTTGACATAGCTCCTGCAAGCATTGTCGATATGGGATGAGCTTCAAATCTCGCGTCTCCCAATCGCCTTGAATTTGATGGATGAGCAAATTCAAATCTCCCAACACTAATAATTCCTGGACTCCCATATCTACAGCTAACCTCAAACCAAGAATGCAGGCTTCATACTCTGTCATATTATTAGTACAGTAGAATCGAAGTTGTGCTGTTACCGAGAAATATTTTCCCAATTCAGAGATAAGAACCGCACCTATTCCGACTCCTTTCATATTGACAGCTCCATCGAAGAATAACCTCCAAACTGGATCAGCATCTATAACGACTTCATCGACACACGACACTTCTTCGTCAGGAAAATATGTCTTTAATGGCTCGTACTCTTCATCGATGGGATTCTCAGCAAGATGATCTGCCAAGGCTTGGGCTTTCATGGCGGTTCGAGTCACATATACAATGTCGAACTCGGTAAGCAATATTTGCCACTTTGCCAATCGACCCATCGGCATAGGCTTCTGAAAGATATACTTCAAAGAATCCATGCGAGAAACGAGATAAGCAGTATAGGATGATAGATAATGCTTCAACTTCTGTGCTACCCAAGTTAGGGCACAACACGTCCTTTCAAGAAGAGTATACCTGGCCTCATATGCGGTGAACTTCTTGCTAAGATAATAAATAGCCTGCTCCTTTTTGCCTGTAACATCATGTTGACCCAGGACACAACCGAAAGAATTGTCCATGACTAATAGATATAAGATCAAAGGCCTACCAGGCTCCGAGGGTACCATCACGGGCGGATTTGACAAATATCTTTTGATTCGATCGAACGCTTCCTAACATTCTTCAGTCCATTTTACCGCAGCACTCTTTTTTAGCAACTTGAATATGGGCTCACAAGTGGTTGTGAGTTGAGTAATAAACCTGCTAATGTAGTTCAGTCTACCAAGCAAACTCATCACCTACGTTTTATTCTTGGGCGGGGGTAAATCCTGAATGGCTTTGATTTTTTAGGGATCCAATTCAATTCCCCGACGGCTGACTACAAACCCCAGCAGCTTTCCAGATGGAACTCCAAATACACATTTGGCCGGGTTTAGTTTTAGATTATACCTGCGAAGCCTCTCAAAGAACTTTCTTAAATCTTTTACATGGTCGGCCTGACTTTTTGACTTAATAATCACATCATCCGCGTAGACCTCAATCTCCTTATGCATCATATCATGAAACATAGTGGGCATGGCTCTCATGTATGTTGCTCCAGCATTCTTCAAACCGAATGGCATCACTCGATAACAATAAGTTCCCCATGGTGTGATAAAAGATGTCTTCTCCGCATCTTCATCATCCATAATGATTTGGTGATATCCGGCATAGCAATCCACAAAAGAGGCAACCTCGTGTTTAGCACAGTTGTCTAACAAAATGTGGATGTTGGGCAGTGGAAAATCATCTTTCGGACTTGCTCTGTTCAAATCACGATAATCAACACACACTCGAATCTTGCCATCTTTCTTTGGTACGGGAACAACATTGGATAACCACATGGGATAACGAGACACTCGAATTACTTTGGCTTCAAGTTGTTTCATGATTTCCTCTTTGATTTTAATACTCACATCGGTTTTAAACTTCCTCAACTTCTGTTTGACAGGGGGAACGCAGGATCAGTTGGCAACTTGTGAGCCACTAATTCAGTGCTTAAACCGGGTATATCATCATAAGACCATGCAAAAACGTCCTTATAATCAATCAATGCTTGAATTATTCCCTCTTTTAGCTGTGGCAAAGCATGTACACTGATTTTAGTTTCCCTAACATCTTCTTGATCCCCTAGATTTATTGGCTCAGTTTCATTCAAATTAGGATTCGGTTTGTCTTCAAACTGTTCCAACTCTTTGTTTATTTCTTCTAGTGCTTGTTCTTCATCATATTCCCCATCCTGCTTCATTACATCTTGATTAGTTTGGATTTTAAAATTAGGCTGAAAATTCCGCATGCATGTCATGTCATTAGAATTAGCATAAAAAGAACTATGTAAGAAAAAAAAAATATTAGACACAAAACAAAAGGGATATTGCATTTCATTAAATAAAAGATAGAAGGGTTTAAACACAGACGCCAACATAACATAAACAAACTAAAGTCCAAATTACAACCCTGAAATAACTCGGATAAACAGAAAGAAAAACAAAATAGACTACCAAAACTCTCTCCTGACGGGGAGAGGAGTGACTTCCCAATTATTGAGCTGGATAGTTAGACCTATGAATTGCACGTCTTCCATACTGGTACCTTATCATGCTTCGACCATATCAACTTCGATACAAAGGTTTTGGAAGTCATCAACCAATTCAAACTCAAATTTTACATGCTTCGTGACACCGCTCTTAACAAATGATTCACTGAGTAGTGGCATTGGGCGAGGGAGTGACCATATTTCCTTTTTCCTTCCCTTGGCTTTTTTCAGATCTTCAGCTGTAGGCTCAAATCCCAGACCAAACGTGCCCACGTTCTCACTCGGACATATGGGATGAACTATACCGTGCAGAGACGATCCCAAACCATTTCCTGGCTCAAATCCGTATTTCCAAAGCTCACTCACCATCATGATAGAAGCAGAAGAAAATTGTGGTCCCGGTATAGCCTGTCATTCAAAGATACGATTCACTGGCACTGTATCAAAAATTTGATAGACGAATGTCTCCTCTACGTTATTTGTTTCAATAAGAGACAAGGGAGAATCTTTGTAGGTTGACAAATCTCCTTCACCATGAATAACTATTTCTTGCCTGTCATGCTCAAACTTAATCATCTGATGCAGCGTAGATGCAACCGCCTTGGCCTTGTGGATCCACGGCCTTCCCAACAACAGATTGTAAGAGGATTCTACATTCAATACTTGAAACTCTATGGTGAACTCAACAGGCCCTATGGTCAACACTAGTTCTATTTCGCCAATGGAATTTGATTTTGCACCATCGAAAGCCCTGATACATACATTGTTGGGCCTGATCCTCTCAGCACCAATATTCAGCTTTTGCAAAGTAGAAATAGGGCAAATATTTGCACCTGAACCTCCATCAATCATAACATGAGTGACATAGAAATCTTCACACTTCACTGTAATGTAAAGGCCCCGGTTATGCCCTGTACCTTCAATAGGCAATTCATCGTCAGAAAAGCTGATCCGATTGACCTCAAAGATTTTTCCAACCATTTTCTCAAGCTGGTTGATTGTAATCTCCCTTGGAACATATGCTTCATTTAATACCTTCAGTAAAACATCACGATGCTCCTTGGAGTGCAATAGCAAAGATAAAAGGGAAATTTGAGCAGGGGTTTTCATCAGCTGGTCTAATATTGAATACTCTGGCAATTTCATCTTTTTCAAAAATTCTTCGGCTTCTTCTTCGGTGATAGGCTTTTTGATAGATGACGGTCCACTCACCATTGTCTTGGACTTTCTTAAGCTTTCAGGCACGAAACATCTTCCTGACCTAGTCAAACCCCCTACCTCATCTACATCTTCCACTACTTTTTTCCCATGATATGTCATCACGGTCCGTCCATAATTCCGGGGAATCCTTTTCGTATCAACTATCGGAGGTTGGGTCACCGGTTTGAGGACAATAGGCGCGGCCAGTGCTCCTTTCACCGTCAAAATGGGCTGACTCAGAGCTCCCACCACCGTCAACTTAGGTTTATCCTGACTTGAATCAACATACCTTCTGGCGCCTTGTACTGTGATCAGGGGCTTCTTTGTGATTTCTCGGGCTTTATCTTCTCTCATTCCTTCCTGGCTCAATGACATTGCTTTCAAAGACTCCGCTACATTCACCGATTTCTCCTCAATGGTCTGTATCTTGACAATAGGCTTATAACCCCTCGAAGACTCTTTCCCATCATATATCAATTCCAACATATTGGCTTCATCATGGGTTGGCAGCGGATTCTGGTTAATGTTTGGACCCTCCGGGGCCTGGACCAGCATCTGATTTGTGTCAATTAAATCTTGGACAGCTCTCTTTAAATGCCAGCATTTCTCAATATCATGACCTGGCATATCAGAACAGTACGCACACCTTAAAGAATAATCGAGATTCCTTGGTGGTGGATTTGAAAGCCTTCCTTGAATTGGGCTTAAAACCTTCAACTTCCTCAACCTATCAAACAAACTAGCATATGACTCCTCAAGAGGTGTGAATTGATTTTTGACCGTCTTATCCTTCTTATACTCGGGCTTAGGCTGAAAACTGGGTCTGGAGGGGTTTTGGTAATTTGGTGGAGCGAATGGGCGATTTTGTGGAGTTTGCGCGCGCCACTGCGGGTAAGAAGGGGTTTGGGCATATGGTTGCGCGCTATATACTGGGTAAGGGGGTGGTGGAATGGAATATAAAGGGTTTTGTGGAGGGTAGTAATGGTGGGGAGTAATATATGGAGCTTGGGCGTAGACTTGGGCTTGGGATTGGGGATAGGGGCGAGGTGGTCTTTTAGGATAAGAATGGGTTCCGGCTACGACAGTCGCAACATCCTCTTTCTTTTTTTTACCTCCAAATGCGCCAGATCCACCTTGAATCGCTTGTGTGGTATCTTTTAATGCAGCAAAACTCACTATTCGACCGGTCTTAATCCCGTCCTCTATCATCTCCCCCATTTTGAGGACTTCCATAAAAGACTTTCCCATTGCCGGAAGTAAATGTTGAAAATAGGTCTCATCCTGCGCCTGAATGAAAACTTCTACCAACTTACTTTCTTTCATTGGAGGCTTTACCCTAGCGGCCTGTTCACGCCACCTTATCGTGTATTCCCTAAAACCTTCAATGCTCTTTTTCTTCATGTTGACCAAAGATTTTTCGTCCGGAATCAAGTCGATGTTGTACTGAAAATGTTGAACAAATTCAGAAGCCAAATCATCCCAACTGTTCCATTTATCGATATCCCGATCGATGAACCACTCTGAAGCCAGATCTGAAAGACTCTCGCCAAAGAAGGCCATGAGTAGTTCTTCCTTTCCTCCTGCAGCCCTCAACTGGTTGCAATAACGTCTCAAGTGTGCAACAGGATCACCGTGCCCTGCGTACTTCTCGAACTTAGGCATCTTAAAACCGGGGGGCAGGTTGATGTCTGGGAACATGCACAGGTCTTTATAGGAAACACTTCTATAATCTCCGATTCCTTGCAAATTCCTCATAGCTTGCTTTAAACTCTTCAGTTTTCGGGCTATGACATCCTGTTCCTCCATTGCGACAGGTTTCTCCGTATCAAATGGAAATGCAGGGGGCTGAGTGTACCCATACGGTTCATTCAATTGCAGAGTAGGCTCCGTAGCATAATACTGACCATCTGAAACCTTCATTACTGGCTCACTGGAAGATCGAGGAAGCCTCATTGTGGGACGCACAGCATATATGGGAGTTTCATGTGGTGGCGGGGCCACGAATACCGGTGTGATCGGTGGCGCTGGCTGAGCAGCTGGTCTTGATTGGGGAGCTGCCAAGGGCACACCAGAATTGCCAGGATAATAATATCGCGGAGTGAATCCTGGCGCGTGTTCAGGTGACTCAGTAGGAGCAGAGAATTGTACCTGAGAGAGCGGTGGGCAATTAGAGA
Organism: Capsicum pubescens; assembly: GCA_030864215.1. Classification (NCBI taxonomy): domain Eukaryota; kingdom Viridiplantae; phylum Streptophyta; class Magnoliopsida; order Solanales; family Solanaceae; genus Capsicum; species Capsicum pubescens. The sequence continues at coordinate 266,552,113 of CM061545.1, read as the reverse complement.
TATTCCCAAGACCTTCAGGGAGCGGAGGAGGAGTCATTCCGCTGGCCCATGCCCGGTGCAAATCTATCAATTATTGCTTGAGCCGTACTACCTCATCATTGTGTTCTGAACTTTCTTCCCTGTGATCCTGATCCGGGTCAATGAGCGAATTTTCAATCTCCCTACTAGCCATGACGAGCTTTGCTTTGGATCTAGTGAAGTATGGGTGACTAGCCAGAGTGCTGCAAACCTACCACTGTTATCTGAAAGAACATGTTCATCAAAGACGACATCCATTAGGATTAGGGTATACCAAAAGCATGGGAATCACATTGGTAAAATTGCCCTAAGTTCATGTTCATTTCTACCAGCTTTCAAGGGTAGCGAAGTCATTTTAACATCATCCCGATTTTATCTACACTTATTTTTATCTACACCTATTATTATTTTTTATTCTTTTTTTTTTCGTATCCATCTCTATTCTTTCCACTTCTCTCGTTATCTACCTTTATTTTATTATTTTTTATGGCTTTTGTTTTTTTCTTTAAAAGAGGAAAAATAATGAAAAACAACGAAACAAAATGATTAGATCGAACCCAAAAGTAGGTTGCCTACGTATCATGTTGTACATGAATCAGATCTTGCGTAGCTCGGGCAGTTTTGCCAAAATGGCCAATTAAATTCTTTTTTCTTTCTTGAAACAAAGTGTCAAAGATGAAAATCTTTTTTTTTTTTTTTTTAGGTTTAAATCTCTATACAAAATGAAACCTGTGATTACCAAAGAAAAAAAAATCTTTTTAGGTTTTCAATTTTTGAATTTCATGTGAAAATGAAAATTGAATCTATTAAAGAAAAATCTTTTTGTAGTTTTCTTTTAAAGACGCATATGAAACGCCTACTCTAAATGGAGAGTGAAGAAATATTTTAGATTTTTTTCAAATAAGATCCCCGAACCCACAATAGGTTGCCTACGTATCTCACTCCCGAGAGAGGAGAATCAGGGGTGCGTAGTTCGTCCAGATTGGATAACTAACGATTAACTAATAAATTGAACCTAACTTAAGAGACAAAACCAAAAACAAACGAATAAAAACTTTTTGGATTTTTCAACTAGACACTTTAACTAAGACTGACACCATCCATTATGGAAAAAAAATCTTTTTGGTATTTTTGCTTTTGACAAATACGTAGAAAAACTTTTTTTTTCCTTTTTGAATTTACGGTACTTTGAGAAGACAAATGCAAAAATGTAAACAAATCTTTTTGAGTTTTTGGATCGTGAAGAACAAAAGCCATAAAGAATTCTAAAATAAACTACGACATTCCTTTTGATTCATTCTTTTCGACTCGCTTTCTATATTTTCTTCTTTTTTTTTCTTTTTTCTTCTTTTTTTTCTTTTTTTTTTAAATCAGTCCGTCAAATGACCACGTTACCCTCAAATATGCAACAGTTAGCACGTAGGGATGCTTTAAAGGTGAGTCTCCTACAAAGGACCGTGTAGGCCCCGCTAGGTCTCAATATGATGCACGTAAGGATGACCTAAAGGCTGACCTACGTTGTGGTTTACTAACAAGGTCGTTCGGGGGAGCATATGGTCGATAGTGGCTGCTTTGCTTTCCACCTACTCCATACATCCAACGGCTCCCCCCCTAAAATAAAGGTGACTCAACTAGAGTTCGTGCGCACGACGTGCGCTCCGAGACTTGTTGCAGAAAGAAGGCCGAGGGGTGGACTCATGATGACAGATATAAAGCGGTAACACATAGGATAAATACTATAAACAAAAAGCACGAAAATACACAAAAGTGAAAACAATAACAAAACAATAATCACAAACAATGCTTATACACTCGTAATGCCAAACAAAGCCGATACGACTCAAAAATAAGCTCGAATTCTAAAAAATCCCCAGCAGAGTCGTCAGAGCTGTCACACCCATTTTTCGTACTCCAAAAAAAGTTTTGATTTTATGTTCGAAAGGGTTTTTATTATCAAAGTGACGAAAAATAAAAATTTGTTTCGAAAAAGGATTATTTACATTTTTTATTCAGAGTCGCCACTTGGCAAAATCCGGTGTGCCAAGTCACCTTTGAAAAATCCTTTTCAAAACAATTTGACTCCTTAAGACTGGTTTGCGAACAGAGATTCCGGCTAAGGAATTCTGTTGGCCGAGGGGAAGGTGTTAGGCACCCCTTAATCCCGTGGTTCGACCACGGTCGCTTGATGGAGCGTTTCAGCTAATTTGACATTACAAATGTATAAACCACACAAAAACACACAAAACAATCAATCAAGCCAACAAAACAAAATAAAACAAATCCAAAATCATAATGTCCAGGTCAATTATTACAAACCGAAACAGAAAAATGCAAAAATATAAATCCTATTCTAAACTAACTCCAATGTTTTACCCGATGCCTCGGGCCTTCATTATGAACGTCCTCCGGGTACATGATAACTCGAGGCATTCCCCGATAAATAAATATATACAGATACTTCGGGGCATTCCCCGGCCAAATAGTACAATTGATCCAAAAGTGAAAATAAAATCATTCAACACACATTTCAAGCATTCACCAATCCAATATTCTAAAATTTGCCTACCCTGTATCATTTGCCTATTCTTCTTCGACCTATCATGATACTATTGCGTTTAACATTCACATTTGTTTCAAAATAACCAACGACGATGAATCAAGATTAATCAATATTCATTTTTATCAATTCCCACCCCTCTTTCATTCTCAACCAATGATTAACTCATGCCTCAATTATCAATTCAATTTCTCGCCCCCAAATTCCATCAACCAACACATAACAAAGATATGAACGTACTCAAACAACAAATCATTCACATTCACGTAAAAAAATTAAAGGAAAAAAAGATAGAATTGGACCTCAATGTCGCTTTTAAACTTGATATATTGTTCCGATTAAATCCCGTAGAATTCGTGTCCGAAACCTCGAGTCGAACTTCGATAATCAATTTCGTTGATAATAAAGAATTAAAGAAGCCCGAACTTGGAACCCGACTAGAGAACCTCAACGACAAGCCACCTAGATATCAAAAAAAAAAATAGCCAAACAGCTTCGAAACCAGTGGCGTATAAGCTCCCAGTACGGCATTCAAATCACGAACGCTGACCCATTTGATCACGAAACCCCGAAACCCGATATCGACGACGAAACCCGAAGTCTGACAAACACGGATCCCCCAGAAATTCAATAGAAAACTGAAAACCTATAAATGAAACTCCGGTGAGCTGCGAAAAGGGAAAACTGACGGGATAAGGTTTGATTCCGGCGATCGTGTTGTTTTTCCGTCTAAATCTAACTAGAATTCGAAGAAAATCGATGAGATCTAGGGAGTTTGGGACTGAACCGAGCAGACGACGACCAGTAAACTAATTTCGGCGAAAAAGTTCGCCGAAAAACTCAAACGAAACGGCCAGATCTCACCGGCTTCGCTGTTTCTCGCCGGATCTCCGTTAATCACGCTGGTTTTACTATTTCTCCTTGCTCAGTGAGTGTGTATGGGCGTTTTCCGGTGATTTTGTGAGTGTGTGTGCGCGATTTGTGTCAATCTGTGTGAATGGCGTGTGTATTCTGTGTGTGTGTAATGGCGTGTGTATTTTGTGTGTGTAATGGATGAGAGAGGCCTCCTTTTCAGTGTATTTTCCCGTGAGAGTCCTCCTCTTTATTTTGTGTGTATGTATGGGTATATATTGTGTTGAGTCTTTTCTTTGTTGACAAGAAAAAGAGAGGGGGGGTGGGGTGACGTGGGGTAGGGGTAGTGGTGAGGTGTTATCTTTTTATTGGGTGGGTGATTAGGATAAGATAGGGTTAGTTATTTTTTGTTATTTTGTGGAGGGATTACCACACGTGTGAGGGTACACGGTAGGATAGGGTAAACAATAGGTAAAAACGATATCGGGGAGGGACGAAATTAGGTGTCTACAAGTTGAAATTAAAGTATTGACAAAAAAGGAAAGGACCATTCTTTTTTAAACGGACTAAAAAGAAAAATGAATTATTATTTTTGAAATGAAGTGAGTATATATATATATATATACTGTGACAAGGTGAATAGTGACTTAGCAACAACTGAATTTGGACATGTAAGAGAAAAATACGTTAGGGAAAATTTCATAAATATCAAACTTAAGCTTATAATTAGGAGTTTCATAACAACTGTTTCATAATTATCTGAAATAACAACTTGTATTTTGTATTTTATAAAAGTATTGCTATTAATACATATACAATAAGATTTATTGTTCTTCTTTTACTCAAATCAGTTGAGTTAAATAAGGAATAATTACGTCATGTATTTAAAGCAGTAAATTTCTTTTTCATAAATTGCTCTTATTTAAAGTAGTAGATTCTTTTTTTATAAATTAATCTTATTTAAATTAGTAGATATTTTTTCCAAATCAAACTCAAATCTGAAGATCATTAACTTCATGATCTTCGGAAAAAAATTCTTGTTAGTTTCTTTTGATCTTCTTTTTTTTATTGCTTTATTTTTTTTATTTTGATTTCTTTTTCTTTTTCATTTTTTTCATTCCATTTTATTTTCTCTCTTCTATTTGTCTTTTTTTTCTTTTCTCTTTTTTCCTTTTTCGTATTTTTTTCTTTTCCTATTTTCATTTTCTTCTTCTTTGTTTCTAAATAAATAAAATAAAACAATAAAAACAAAGATGAAAAAAAACTAACAAGAAAAAAAGTTAGAGATATAGGAGAGAAAAAAACAATAGTGATGCTTTATTTTGAAATTTTGAAGATTATGAAGATGATAATCTTCAGATTTGAATTTGATTTGAAAAAGGAATCTACTAATTTAATAAGAATAATTTATGGAAAAAGAATCTACTAATTTAGGAATCTACTAATCTGTGTGAAAAAAAAAAAGGTGATTTTTGTGAAGTTTGTTTTTTGGATAAATTGGAGAGAGGTGATTAGGCGGGACATGAAGCAGTTACAGCTCATTGAGGACATGACCCTAGATAGGAAGTTATGGAGGTCGTGTATTAGGATAGAAGGCTAGTGTCAGTTTGGGTCGGTTGGGTAGGGCGTAGCTTGGTGGGTGTATTATTCTTAGTATGCTACCTTTAGTGGCGGATCCAGCTTTTTTAGGTTGTGGGTGCTCAAAAAAAAATTTACTAAACAATGCAGCTACAGGGATTCGATCCCAGCATGGAAGACATGAAAGTTATGTCTAAAGCCAGAGCACCCAACCATGTTTTTGTTCTCTGGGTGCTTTCGTATATATTTTATCATTTTTTCACTGTTTCTTATATAATTATACCTCTTCTACGTCGAGTTTAGTGGGTGCTCGAGCACCCGAAAATTGCACGCCGGTCCGCCCATGGCTACCTTGTTGCATGTTGTATTGCGATGATGTACTATTCTTTGATTGCTATTCCTTGTAGGTGGTGTATTTATGTCTTCTCATCTTGTTATGTGTTTTTTTGCGGATTTGATTAATATTCTTTGTCTTGAGCCGGGGGTCTATCAGAAACAGCCTTGCTACTTCTTCGGAGGTAGTGGTATGGACTGCGTATATCTTACCATCCCCAGACACCATTATGTGGGAATACACTGAATTTGTTATTGTTATTGTTGGAGAGAGGTAAAATAATTGAGTGAAAATAGGTAAGAAAGAGTGAAACATGCATGTGTAAAGTTAATGAACAAAAAAATACTACTTTTACTATAAAATATAATTTTAAAAAAATATTATTATTTATTCTAATTATGATCTTAAATTTGTCACTTTCTGTAGTTTTTCCAATACGTTACATGTACAACCTCATGGGTGTAGGTTGTCTAAGCCCAATAGGCTTACTAGTGCTGGTCCAAGATACAATTTTCTTCTCTTTATGAGTCCACTAAAGCGAACAAAGTAGTACCAAACCCGAATATTCTCCTCCGTCTCATATTGTTTGTTCACTTCCCTCTTTAAAAAATTATATATAAGAAGAATATTTTTACTAATTTATCCTTTAACTTTTTAATATGTTCTATATTTATGCATCTTATCTATCAATATCAAGATTAACAATGAAGAATTTTTTTTAAAACTTTATAATACTTATACTTTTAAAAAGAATTAATTTAAGGGCTAAATAAGAAAATTTAAATTAATTCTATTTTGATTTTGTAAATTGATAAGTAATAATTTGGGACATATATTTTTAGTAATATAGATTATAGACTAGAAAACATGGGATGGAAGAAGTATTTAAATGAGTGGTGTCTATCAATTATGGTCATAACTTCACGAGAAAGGTTACTAGTGTTTATCTTCAGGGGCGGACCCACGTGTAATTTTGGGGTGCTCCGGCACCCACTAAACTCGACGTAGATTAGGTATAATTATATAAGAAATACAGAATAAATGGTATATTTATTAAAAAGCACCTAGAGAACAAACATATGGTTGGGTGCAGTGGCTTGAGGATGTAACTCTCGTGTCCAGCTTTTCAGGTTCGAATCGCTACAACTACATACTATTTTTTATAAAAAAATTTGAGCACCACAACCTTGAATTCCTGGGTCCGCCACTGTTTATCTTTTTTATTTTCATATTCTTTCTTCTTTTCTTGGTTAATTGGCTTACAATTACACTTTCTTTATAGTTATACACAAATCATTAAACTATTTTTTTGCATTTATAACAACTAAAATAGATCTAAACATCAAATATAAATATAAAAATATCGCAACACCTCATTACAATACTCATTAAAGTTTCAAATTGATGTTGTTACTCTAAGAAACTAATTCTATCTTGATTTTTTTTAAATGACAAATATTTTTATCGCAATTATAACAATAAAAAGGGACGGAAGGAATGGTAAGATTCTACTGTTATTTCCTAATATAAATCATTTAAATATGTCTTACACCAAACTGACGGAAATAATTAGTACTCTCTTCCGTCCATTTTAGTTTTCATTCTTACTAAAACATTGTTGATTTAAAATAATTATTACTTTAAAATTTTGAAATAATATTAATAATTCATTTTCATCGTTATTCTTACTCTATAAATGTGGAAAGAAATAAAATATATATTGAAAAGATAATAGTTTTAAATTAAGATCAAAAAATTATAATAAAAATAAATTAATCAAATTATTTTAATTAATATTTTTTTAGAAACATGAAAAAAAAATAACAAGTAAAATGGATTCAGATGGAGTATTCCTTTATTCAATTTGCCACATATGAGCCCTGTCATGCGCGATTCGAATTAGTCGGGACTTCAATATGAATATCGAATATCGGGTGAAAAACAAAAAATAAAATAAAAATTGTCACATATGTAGTCAGATCACTTAAACGGAATAATACCTACTTTTGGAAGTTATCTCTTTTGTTGATTGTAAAAAAGTTAGTGATGCATGTGAAATTTATTAGCATCTTTAATTAGTTGGAAGTAATAGATTAATAATGCGTCTAATCGCCGAAAATTTACATAAGACAGAATCACTTTCCATTTTTTAAAATATGGAAATTGGTCTTTTCAGAAAAGCATTATGGACTATGAATTAATATATTGGTCCTGTCAGTAACTATATAATAAAATAAAATACTATCATATCGAACAAAATCAGGAGGTAGATTACCCAACACTATTAAGATAGGAAAAGATTTCTGGGTACTTTTTTTTATTTATAATAATTAGCCTAGGTTTCTAGCTAAGTACTTCCCACTCTTAATTTTTTTTTTAAATGTTGTTAAGAAAATACGTATTAATTAGGAAAAGTCTTTGATTATTTTATTTATGTATTAATTAATACTATATAGATTAAATATTTACTTTTTTTATCAGCAATCTTGAGGTGTTTGTAGTCTTAAGAACAATAACTATTAAGGATAAAATGGAAAAAAAAAAAAAGTTTGTTTTGAACTTCTAAAAGAATAAATAATTTGAGATAACTATTTTTAAAAATAATGGAGTAACAAATAATTTGAGACGGAGGAAAACGTAATTAACATGTAGAACTATTTTTTTGGAGGAACAAAATAAACCAATATAAAGGAACTTGCCAAATCGTCTGTCCTCTTGCAACTAATTGTCTAACTTATTTTTTTCAAAGTAAAAGTCTCGTTTATTATGAGTATAATTAGACGTAAATAAATTCTTTGAAACATTAACCTTTACAGCTAGATGACTATATTAAATCATCTTCAATAGTTCTTTCCTCAGACTGTGTGAACATATTCGATCGTATCAGAATAATACTATCCACTAATCATTTTTTATAGTTATACTTCATCCGTCTCAATTTTTTTTATATTATTTGACTTGACACAAAAATTAAGAAAAAAAAAGAGATTTTTTAAACTCGTAATCTAAATAAGCAATAGATAGTTGTGACATTATCAATCATCTCATTACACATAAAATGTGCATTTTTAAGTTTTTAACTAAATATTAAAAATATCATGCCTTTTTAGATCGATTAAAAAGGAAAGAGTCATATAAATTCTAATAGTATTATTTTTGATATGCCGTCTGAGTATACACGCAATATGTTGGTCTATCATTTTTCAATTTTCACTCATTAAATTAGTGTCTTTCTGTTGTTAAAGTGTATGGTACAGTAGTACTGTACTTATTACCAAATCAGTTTAAATATACATAAAATTATATGGTGCATTTCTTTTTTTGGGTAGCCCCAAAAGAGTCAACTTGAGATTTGGAGCTGGGGTGCATGTGATAATAGAATACTAGGTTCTCACAAAGGAAAGGCTGAATATGTGGTGACTCTGCTTCGGATCTCACAAATATAGTAATTAGATAATGTATTTGATTTTGAGGTAGACCGAAAAAGAATTTTGGAGAGACGATGAAATATGACATGATTTATTTTTAGCCCACCGATAGTATTTCTGTAGAATACAAAAGCATGGAGGTTGAGAATTAGGGTGAATAATGTTACTTAGTAGATTGTCGAGTGATGTCCCTCTCGTTTTTCTAGCCGAAAGAGCATGATTCTAGCTAATTAGAGCATTTTGTCTGTTCCATCTTTTACTTATCAGTATCATTACGTACTGATATCTTATTTTTCAATTATTTTATTAGTTGTTATTCGGTTATTTTTACTATTTTTGTTGTCAGTACATTTCATTTTTATATTAATTTCACCTCAACTTTTGCTAGAAATGATAAAATTAGCCTATATTCATGACACGTCCAATATATCCTTTTAGGTTTGGAAGGGTTAATAGCCCGATTATTTTATTATCTTAATCCATTTCGATCAGTTTAATTCAGCCAATTTAAAAATTAGACTCATGAAATGCAACTCATATTGATCCATAAGAATCTTTGTCTAAATATTTTTAGAAAGGAGTTTTTTGATATGTTATATAGTCACAATACAAGGAAAAATTTTTTATTAGACACTCAAAGAAATTGTAAGAAAACAAATAAATAATTAAAACTTAATAATAATTGGGCGGGTGAGTTATGACCTGCTTTGTAGCTCATTTCAATTTAATTCATTTTGGCCCAAGCTAAGTAATTTTTAGACGTATGAATGACTGTGCTTGTTTATTAACTTTGTTCATTTTAATATGCTCAGTTTCAATAAATAATCCACCCATTTGATACCACAAGCTCTTACTTTTGTATTTGTTAATTCTGTTATGGATAATATTTTTCTTGAACAAAGAATTTATCTAAAATAACCTTTACTCTATCCCACCCTCCTAAATAGTGGGATCTCACAGGCATGTTGTTGGTTCCACTTTTAAATTAATTAACCAATTAGTGTTTGGGACAAAGCAGCCTGGTTTAACTTACTATAATGAAATCTCAACCACTCTTTAATTACCAAAAACTAGAGAATTAATTAATACTTACTACAATGTCTATACACAAACAAGTAAATTAATCAATTTACCCTCATTTTATCATTTACCCCTATTCCTCCTTGAACTCCACCTTGGATACTATACTTCAATTTTTTTCATCATATTTTAAGCCTCTCTCTGAACTTCCACTTTATGATATTTTTTATATCTTAATACAATAAAAATAAAACAATAACTGAACTGAAGGACAAATTATCTTCTGAAAAGTACTCAACTATCTCCCTATAGACCTATTGATTTTTCCGTTTCAAAATACTTATCATAATCTTTTTAACAAATGATATGAATTTTGACTAATGATTTTAAGATATAGTTTTCATCATATTGATATGAAAAAACTTGCAATCCATACTTTCTTTCTTATAGTATTTCAATATCTAAATTTTAATTTTAAAATAACGTATTAATCTAATCCAATTTATGATCTTTAAAAGTTAGTGAACTTGACTCTCGAAAAATGAAGCATGACAACAATTTTAAAATGGAGGGTAAACTCAATGTCCATTGAAGCACCATGTGGCTGTGGGAAACTAAAAAACCACAAATGCAACTTTGAATTAACTCGAAATTTCGTGTTTTAGCTTTGAAAAAAAATATATATATATATTAGTAAAGGTTGTTTTTTCCTTCAATGGACCTTACATGACACAAATCTGAATTAATTGTGACCCATAAATTAAATAAATATAGAAAATATCATGTGAGAAACCAAAAAACACCGCCTGTAGACTGTAGATACAACAATATAGTATTGCAAACAGAGTGTTAAGGGACAAAACAAATCCCTTTAAAAATAGAAACAGAAAAAGAAAGAAAAGAGTAGGTGTGAACGTTAACAATAAACCTAGGACTATGATTGCAATGTATATATATAACTAAAAAATTAGACAAGTTCCTGGGGATGATTGGTTCTTTAATTAGCTTCTCCTTTGAGCAATGAAAAACAAACCATAGATAAATATGTAAAGTAATCTTTAGAAGAGTTCTTTTATTTAGGTTAAAGATAATGGAGTTTAGACAAACAGTAACATGAATTAACAATAATAAACCTAGGGCTGCAATTAATGCAACCTAAAAGCTCCAATAACATCAATTATGAAATATATTACTGTTGCTTTAATTTTAAGGAATTATTTCAAAATAATTGTTATTTTAGAAATTATTCAAGACCAAAATTAGCTATTGTTTCAAATTATACCCTTAACATTAAAACAATAGTTCTTTATAATAGTATTATTAAATTCTAAGAAAAAAAATATCTAATAAAAGTAAGAAATTACTGTACTTATCTAATGAATAAGACTAGAAAAATGTTATCATGTAATGGGTTGTGGTGCAGTGGATGGGGTTGTTCCACCCTTAATCAGAGATCGATGGTTCGACACTGGACATGGAAAAAACTCTGTTGGGAGCGTTGCCACCTTAATGGGCCCTGTAACGCGCGATCCAAATTAATCGGGGTTGTAATACGGACACCGGATGAAAAAAAAAAAAAAAGACTAAAAAAGAGTTAAAGCAAGACTAGCTAGTTAATAAGGAAAATGTCAATGGTGCTTAGCTTTGACCAACCATTTGGGGTAAGGCGAATGTTATCGTAGCATTTTGTACCTATAAATATTACTAGTATTCTTTTATCTTTTCGAACAAAGAACATTTTTGTTAAAACACTGGTGAGACGATTCCACCTAAGGGAGTGATATTTGTTCGTCACATAATTTTTTTGTCCACATAACATTTTAAAAAATAAAAAATATATTTTTACTATCTTTTTTAAAATCAAATTAGTAAAAAATTCAGCTAGAACTTTATTATTTAATTACGTTAAAGATAATGCATGGAGCTTAGGGAAACACAATTAAAGAAGATAATTGCATCTAAAGAAGATATTAAAAAAAACTGGCTGATAAAATTATTTGACTAACAACAATGAAGCTCTAATCAAGTAATATTTTTTTCCTCGGCTTGGTTATAAAAGAAAATTATAGAGTTGAAAGAAATAATTGTATCTAAATTAAAAATAAGTACACTGTTGCATTGTTTGGCTAAAAAGGACATCATTAGCCAAATTGATATATTATTATTTTGGACAAAACTAATTTTACATAAATGCAGAATCTTTCTGTTAGGTTTATAACGGGAAAAATGCCTACATGTCTTACACTAATATATATTGTTTTCATATAATGTATGTTATAGCCAACGAAGCAAATAATTAGAGGAGGAGTATATTTCACGTCCATATTATAACTAAACTATTTACTCCTATCCTATCAGTGTCAATTCCGTGTTTGGCCTTTTGCTTCTTTTTGGTCAGACTTTTATCGCTAAAGAAATTGAAATTTTGATTAGTTTAATTTAAGGAAATTATTTATTAAGCATTATTGGATAGATAAAAAAAAAAATCACATGTGTCCGTATAAGTCTTACTCCTCAATTTTAAATTATTTGTCTATACCCTTTTAAAAACAACTCCCTCCGTTTCTTTTCATTTGCTTCTATCATTTTCCGTAAATCAATTTGACTAAGTTTCAAAATTAAATTAGATCGGTTTAATTTAATTTTTTAAAATTAAAATTTAGATATTCAAAAACTATATAACAAGTACTATAAATTACAATATTTCTTTTTTTTTCAATTTAATTAAAAAATACGTCTTAAAATATTGATCAAAGTTTGTATCTTTTTACTCTAACAAAAAAGGAAGCAAATAAAAAGGAATTGAGGGAGTATTAATAGGGATGTGCAAAAATCGAACTGACCGATAAACCGAACCGATAAAAATGTTATTGATTTATTGTTATTGGGTTAACGATTTTTTAATGATTTTATAAAAAAAATTATTGGGTTATTGGTTCGGTTTGATTTTTTCTTATTGGGTTATTGGGTAAACCGATAACACAATAAGAATGTGTGTATATATATATATATATATATATATATATATATATATATATGACTTATTATATATTTCTCTTAATTTCTCTTTAATTTCTACAAATTAACAAACCTGCTATTTCAATGATACAAACTCTTAATTTCTCTTAACAATATTTAGTCCAAACTTGAAGATTCTTGTAAATTAAAACACATCATGTAGGATTTTTGGTTGCAACTAAGATTCGATTTTTTTCATGTTAGTTACTACTATTTTTATTTTATGAGTATTTTCTTATCGGTTAAATCGAAAACCAAATCGTTAAGGACTAAAAATCGATAAACCGAAAATCGATAAAAAATATCTTATTGGTTTGGTTATTGATTTAGCATATTTAAAAACCTAAAATCGATAAACCAAATCGATAATATATAAAATCGAACCGAACCGATCGATGCACACGCCTGAGTATTAATAGGAAAGGATTTTGATTATCTCAGTTTTATTTATATGGCGAGATGTGATTTCTCTCCATTGAATGTTTATTCTATATATGTGTCATCACCCTATAATTGAAGTGTTTATAGTATTCAATGCAATTACTACTAAAGATAGAATGAAAAATAATAATTAACGTTCTCTTAAATTTCTAAAATAACAAATAATTTAAGACGACTATATTTAAAAATCACGATAAATAATTTGAGACGGGATCAAAAATAAAAATAAAAGACAACAAAATATGTCAGCTCAACAACGTTAGATTCCATCATTCACATTTGCCAACCAACCTTAACTAATTAATTCAGAGTTCACCATAAAAAGTTACAAGATATATAATGTTGGTTGCCATTCTAAATGTACTTTTACCCTTTCAGTTTTGGTCCAAAATAAGTTTTAAGAGAAACAAATGTTTGTTGGACCAAATCGTAACAGGGGAGAGATTAATTATTTGTCTTCTCTATTTTGTTTTTTTCCAAAAAGAGAGATGGAAAAGGTTAAACAAGTTTACTAATCTGAAAAAGAGACCGAGTGCGGGGTGATTAGTCAATTTAAAAAATATTTGGTATCAATAAACTTTGGACACATGTACTACAACAAGAAATAAAACTAACTCCCCACCGTTCATCAAATTGCCCTACTCCAGCCATTCCAAAATAATTAAATTATTCAGAAAAAAAATTTAAAATATAAATTACTTTTTACTATTTTTCTTTTAATTATTCTTAAATTATTTACCTAGAAAATGTGAAGTACTTAAAACCTCATTAAATAAAAGGATAAATTTGAAAATAAAAAATAAAAAAATCAACATGTTTTTTTGAAGAATGAACAATTCATTTATTTATTTTGGACATTAAAAAATAGGTCAACAATTCATTTATTTTGAAATGAAAGGAGTACTAACTAACAATATTGTTATAAAATAGTTGTCATGTTAAAAAATTAAAATATAATTAATTATACAATAAATGTGAGGGGAAATTATCGAGGTGAAAAAAAAAAGGAGTAATATTAAATTGAGATTAAAGAATAAATATAAGAATATTTTACTCCGTTCATTTCATAATACTGGCTCGTCTTGATTTGATACACAAAGGTATATTTGATCAAACTAACATTATTACTGATGTTTTAGAACTTGAAATTTGACTATTACTATGATTTTACGTAGTTATATTGAATACTAAAGATAGAAATTAAAAACATACTAAAAGTGAAACAATCATTTATACACAAGTAATACGAAATGAAGGAAGTTTAGTTAATTTTTAGAGGAAAAAACATGACGAGTAAAATGAACCGGAGGAGTGAAATAATAATTAAAAATAACACAAATACCAATCATTTTGGAAGTAACTACACTCTCTCCCACCTTTTTAATGATTTTACTCTCTCTCCCTATTAATATACATAACATAGCCGGAATATACATAATATTTTGTGTATATGTTGGGATTTTTGTAACATGTTTAGGGAGTTAAGTTTTTTTGTAATATTGAAAACGTTGTGTATTTATGTAATTTTTAGAAATAATAAAACAACCCCCACAAAAATTGGCCAAAAGCCATTGACATGTTGACAAATGTTAGTCATCTATAAGTTAAACGACATTAAAATTCTAAATAACATTTCAAACATTTACTTCAATCAAAAAACTTCTGAAAGTCCGAGGATATATCACATAAGCCCACTCTCTCGAGTTTCAAACTAAACGTACGCGCCTTATTAACCTCACATCTGTCCCTAAATGGCAAATCCGTAAATACAGTAAAACTTAAACCCGTACTCTTAACCCGTCAACGCAATCGTAATGATCTATATTGACAGGTGTCAGCGAGTGGAGCTGTTATTCGCTACGCGCGCGAGTGGGTGAGGTGAAATACTGGTAAGTGGTTTAGTGAACAAAACAAGCTGCTGGTTTTTGTCTAAAAACCATCATTGAGCTAATTAAGCTTTCCATTTAAAGCTTTAATTAACAGTTATTTTTTTCACTAAACCAAGTATTTTCTCTTCTCTCTAGAGTCAGTCTACTATCAAAATCTCTCAAATTAGTAAGTTGCTCTTTTACTTTTGTCTTCTTTCTCAAATTCATATAAATTATGGATGTATACATAGGTTCTTGATTGTTCATAAAACTTTCTAATTTTAGCTCAAATTAAATTATTGATGATTGATTAATTTCTTCCTATATTCAAGATTATTTTCATGTTCTTGATTAATTTTATTCTAGCTCTTTGTGATCCCTTTTGATTTGATCTAGCAAAGATGAGAATTTGCAAGGTCAAAAACCCTAGCATAATTATTCAAAAAAAAAAGAAAAAAAAGCAGGAACTCCCAAATAATTACATCTCTCTCTCTCTCTCCTCCATCTAGTTTCATTTTCTTTTTCATGGATCAGTAAATCAATTGTGGATGTATTTTAATCTTGTATTTGTCTTGGTAGCCCATACATAATGTTTTCTAATCTTAGCGTGAGCTATATGGATGAGTTTTCAAATTAAATTCCATGTTTTAGGTTGATATTTTGTGTTTTTTTGGTGACCTTTTGGCATTGATCTCTTGCAGAGGGTATTTATAGGCAAACTTGTACTACAATAATTAAGAAGAGATGGGGAGAGGGAAAATAGTGATACAAAGGATTGATAATACAACAAGCAGGCAAGTGACTTTCTCAAAGAGAAGAAATGGACTTCTCAAAAAGGCTAAAGAGCTTGCAATCCTTTGTGATGCTCAAGTTGGACTCATTATTTTCTCCAGCACTGGAAAACTCTACGAATTTGCCAGCAACAGGTTATTTGCTTTTTAATTTAATTTGATCTGATCTCTTTTAACTTGGTCCTAAATTAATTAATTATATTATATTATATTATATTATATTATATTATATTATATTATATTATATTTGCAGCGCTTTCCTTCTTCTTCTTCGTCTTCCTTTTTCTTTTTTCTTTTAGTTTCAATTCTCTCTACTGCCTCTATTTGATGTTCATGTATTTCTTGCTCATAATTGATTATTTTATTTTGGAATTTCCCTTTTTTCTTAAAATATTGGCAACTTGGTATACCTTTCCATTTAATTACTGCTAACATTTGTATGTGTAAGAAAGTAGTCAGATAAGAGCATGAATATACCTTGGTAGTGCATCAGGATTCCACGTGCATATTTACAAATGCATGTTGTACGATAATGAGCTTAATTAGTTCTCTTGCTCTTTTTTTCTCCCCTTCTTTTTGCTGTAATTTTTTTTTTTTTTTTTCTTCAATTACCTGCCTAAGGACAGCTTTAATTTATTTTTTGCCTGCAGTGATTGGATTGATTATCATATATATATATATATGCACGAAACTAGTGTTGAAAAAATTGACGCGAGGAACAACATGCATGCAGCAATATTTAATAAGAAAACTTACTAGAAATAAGTAGTGAAATTAAAATTATACATAGTATACATATATATATATATATATATACTTCCTCATCCGTTCATTTTTTCCATGTTTGATTTAGCGCACTCCTTAAGAAGTAGTTAATAAAACAGTCAGTTTTTTATATCAACCTTCTAGTTTAATTTATACATAGTTGTTCTCTCTTGATCAGTCTATTCACTTAAAACCTAAGGTGTCATTTGGTTGTGGGTTAAGGAAAAGGAATATATGACTTAATTTTGTGCTGTGTTAGTTTTTGGGAGGCCAAGTCTCACATTCACGGGGCAACTCGATCTATTCCTACTTGTCACAATTCAAACTTGTGTATGTAATACGGTCTAGGACCATGCCTAATAATGTCAGTATATCTTGGATTTCATTGTGCAATATTTTTCAACAATATATGTTGGCCTATATTAGATGGTCACTCAATCATTACAAGTAATAAAGAATTACAGATGGTGTGCTCCTTAATTCTTGATTCTCTCTTTTTTGGATCAAGAATTCACACATCAATGGCTTCTCAAATCTGATATACTTAAGACATTATAATTAGCTTTCTATCTTTCCAATAACCAATTGAGTGACAATCTATTATTAGTTTGATTTTATTGGCATGGCCTCCTTTTAATTAAAGACAAAAAATTACTAGAAGAGAGTATGAAAAACGAAAAAAAAAGAGAGTAAGATTCCATATGAAAAAGCAAAAGAAAAAATTCTTCCATTTCTGAGTGTTCCATCGTAACTACTATAACTATAATACTTTGTACTACGTACCTTTGTACACAACCTTCTTTAGACACATGCATGATCAAAAGTCTTATTTTTGGTGCGCCACTTAATTAATTATGTGTATATCTGCTTCAATTTGCCTAGAACATATGAAATTTTATTAACTCGTATGTGCGAAGTATTTCAGCAAGTCAAATGTCTTAATCATTTTTTCAAGTAATTATGATTAACCTTGCTTATTATAGATAGGTACTAATAATTATGTTCTAAGTGATTTAATTTGATAGCGTAAATTTTAATTCAGAATGTTAGTGCATAGAAATTAAACTCTTGACGCAGTTATATTTTTTTCTGTGTTACCAGCATGAGGTCTACAATTGATAGATACAACAAGATAAAGGAGGAGAATAATAACCTCATGAATCCCATGTCAGAGGTCAAGGTATATATAGCTCTTTAATATATGTGAATGTTTGTGATCGAGTGGATATATATATATTTATACCCTTTTGAATGTCCTTGTATACTAAATGTGAATACTTGTGAGAGGAATTAAATAGTTCAGATTTCAGCCCGTTAAGTGTTAAACTGGTAAGATTTTTAAATTTTTTTACAAGTACACCTGTTTATTAATTTGTGATTGAGCATGGCATGTTTATCTCGATATGGCGACGACTATGATTGTGGCTGGAAAGCTTGGATTGAGGCTAATGTGATCATATGTTCTTTTAAGAACCTTAATTTTCTGTTTTTTTAACTAAGATATTAGAATATGTTGGGGGTATTGATATTGTACCAATTCAATTGGAAAGCCTTGTTGAATATTTATGTGGCAAGGACAATTTAGGTGCATTTGCAAAAACTTTATATATTGAGTTATATGCCTCAAATTTGCTATCTTTGAGAGTAACTTGGTGAAGACGTGAAGTGTTGTTAATAAGTGTAATTTTTTCATGACTTCCATTTACTTGAGCATGCTTGCAGTTTTGAGGTTTACTACTGGCTATCGAATATGTGTTTGAAATATTAGAATCTTGTTCTGCCTTCATCACTCGAATAATAATTTTGTTGTTTAACATTTTATCTAATATTTTTATAATAATAGTTAATTACTTTTTAAATTTGAATTATATAATAGTATTAAAAAATAAACTGTCCTAATCGTTCTAGAAAAAAATTACTCCCCCATCCCATTTTACCCATCCCAAATTTCTTAATTTGATGTCCCATTTTACTTGTCCTTTTTTACTTATCAAGACAAGACAAATCTTTTTTTTCCATTATACCTTTAGTGTAATTGATTACTCCTTGTTATTGGGCAAAATGATAAAGTTATATTACCAATCATTGTTTTCTTAATAGCTGTGTCATCCCAATTTGGGACGGAGGGAGTATCATTCAGTCTTAATCTTAATTGTCTTAGTAAAAGTCTACTCTTTTACTGCGTAGCATTGCTTCCAATTGGAAATTATATTATAAAACAGTTACGTTATTTTAAAACCCTTTTAGTTGATCTTGTATATCCAATGTGGGATTTAAACTCTTCATATAATCGATGATATCTGATTAGTTTACGCACACCTCAACTAATCTAGTGTATGGAGTTATAACTCATCAATGTTCGGGCAGATAAGCTCAAACTAAATGTATATTTGGACATGAATTAGTTGATATTTGAATTAAAAGTGATAAGAAAAAATGACTATTTTAAAGTTGATGTTATGTTTGAACATGAAAACACATCAAAAGTTTCATTATGGGTGAAAACTCGAAAAATTCCTAAAACTTATTTTTCAAAATTCAATTTCTATATCTGACGTTGAAATAATGAGCTAATTTGATAAACAAACGTTCATTTGAAATAATTTCCAAAAAAGATAATTGCAAAATTTTAAAATAAAATCTATGGCTAAAGTCGAGTGATAGTCCAAGAGTAGAAAGGAATCAACAATTCAAATAGTTAGGATTAAAGCAGAATTATTACTCGATGTTTGTAGTGGTAGCAAATACAAGTACTCCATTAAATTAGTCGAGATAATCCAAACACTAAAATTATAGAAAAAAAAAGAAAAAAAAGCATCCTGTGAGATTGATCTCTTTTCTAAATAAAGAATTTGTCCTAATTAAAATTGAGGACTGTATGCTCTCGTG
Source organism: Capsicum pubescens (assembly GCA_030864215.1). Lineage (NCBI taxonomy): Eukaryota > Viridiplantae > Streptophyta > Magnoliopsida > Solanales > Solanaceae > Capsicum > Capsicum pubescens. Next base: position 266,532,554 of record CM061545.1, on the reverse strand, counting down.
TTACTTTACAGTTTACGCTACTTTTACTTGATCAATCCACTGATTATCCTAGTTATTGGTTCTTAATATTCCATGGCAAAAGATTTGAGTCTCATTTATTTTTATTCAAATTAAGATGTTGAAGATATTCTTATTTGAATGGTTAAAATATCGTCTCTAAAATTAAATACCGAATTATTAAAACCATATTTTTTTCAATCTTTAAATATGCATAATTACGCGTAATAAATATACAATTGAAAAAAGTAATTAACTATTAAAAATATATAAATTTAATAAAATAAAATTGATTTGTATGGTGTTGGTGGTAATGTGATTGGGATTAGTGATTATTAATGGTGGCGGTGATAGTTTGATGGTGGAAATGGTTGGTGTTGTAGTGATTGGCGTGAGAGTAATTGTTGATAGCGATGGTTGTAAATAGTTGTGGTGTTAATAGTGATAGTTGAAGTATGTGTGGTGGGTGATTGATTATGAGTATATACCATTGATGGTGGTGCTAATTATGACAGTGGAGGTGACTGTTAGTAGCAATTGACCATAGTGGTGATAGTGGTGGTGGCAACGATATAATTATAATGATTGAGGTGGTAGGTGTGATAGCGACTGACAATGGTGATTGACAACAATAGTGGTTGTTATAGCTAAGGGGGTTTGTGATTGGTAACGTTAATAGTGGTTGACAACAACTGTGGTGGCTGTAATGGCAGAGGTGGTTTAATGGTGGTGGCCAGTGTATATGGAAAGAGTGGTGAAAATTATGCACATAATGATTATAACCTATCCAGACTAACTATTAGTTAAATGTTAATACAAACAAGTGCACTTAATGGCCTAAAGTCCTCATTAAGATTGAGACTTGCAAGTTCCAAAGTGCAAACAAGTGAAGCTACTCATACAATGTGATATTTGCATCAGCAAGTGCAGGGGCTAAAGGTCCTTTCACGCTGGGTAAAATGCAGGTGCTACACGTTGTGTAAACATTCTGTTTTGTCTTGGTTGCTCTGCAACCTGTGATGCATACATGGGGTTTTGGCCTAGTCTTCTCCCACCCCACCCCACCCCACCCCAACGAGGAATCCTTCCTGGAATTTATAAAAGATGGCCACTATCCTGCTTGGTTACTAAAATGAACACAAACCTTTATTTCGGTGTAGATTTCTTTGCCTTTCAAGGTAGGAATTGGACAAAAGGGCTTGGTATTGTAAAATAAAAAGACAAAAATCTAAGTACAAATGGAGAATTGATTTATCTCCCAAAAATTGACTGCCTCGGCTATGGAGGGAGAAGAGAAGTGAATAATGGCTCTAGGTCTTGCTTGACACATGCTCAAGGTCCATTTAGGATTAAAGAATATAGCTTTTCTCAAGAACTACGAAAGTTTTTGAGCAGGTTTAACGACAAGCCTAGTCGAATTCTTACATTGGAATTTAAGGATGGTCAGGAAAGTTCTCATAATGATCGAGGCTATTCTTGACCCAAACTACTCTCATGTATTATGCTATCAGATTCTTTTCATTCTTTCATATCGAGTTCATCCATCTTTGTCATGGCTCATGGCGGTCTTGCAGAAAGTCTCAAGTGCACAGGATACATGTATGTCATGATAGAAGCACTCATCTTAACTATCTGCTCTTTTTGGAACCATCCTAAGCCCCATCAAATCTTAGCTAACCTTCCCCTAGTTCATTGTTCTTCCTTTGGGGCCAAGAATGGACTGGAAATGCCAAGGGAACACATGGCATTGGACAATGCCCTAACCCGGGGTTTACTTAGTTTACGCCATCTTTGTCAATTCCAAGGGAACTTCTGGTTGAATATATCTCTTTGACATGGATATGAGAGCGATTGATTCCTGGAAAACAAAACACGACATTATTAGTTGTTAGAAACGTTAATATATAGCTTTCGAAAAGATACCCTAAATGTAAAAAAAGGACGATAACTGAGAAAGGATAAAGAGAACATTGGCTTGTGTGCCTTTGTGATCTTTCCGACTAGGGGAGGACGGCTGGAGGGGAGGGGAAACATCCCTCACTTTGTTGCCCTGGTGGCTGTTATTCTGCCTTTTCTACAGCATTTTCCCTCTCTACCTGCTTGGGAGTTCTATCAATTTTAAGGAAAAGCTACCCTTAATAAGACTTCAACATGCTTATGATGGTGTGTGCTCCCCAGTTGTGTGAGAGCTTCATGTGTTGGGTGATACTCTTTTCTCTTCTACTTCCCTACTCTTGTTCTTATACATGCCTCTCATATATCTCCTTACTCCTGTGGTTCTGCTATATTCAGGTTATTCTCCTTTACTGTTTTTAATCCTGCTTATTTATTGTTAGTAGTTTCCTAGTCTCTTCGAATCCCTCACTCACTGCCTATCTTGTTGCCCATTTTTCCTGTCCCCCCTCTACAGATTGTCAGGTCTTAAACTTGCTCAAGGCAATAGCCTGATTCTTCCAAGTTGGTCGCTTTGAGTGGTCATCTATAGTTATCGACTGTTAACCTTCACCAACTGAGACATTCTCACACACTCATTACAAATTAACAAACCGTTTTATGAAGTTTTTCCAATCCCTTATTGTCAATCAGTTAGTACGGTGCTATATGTGTCAACTATTAAGTCTTAACCCAAGTGGTGAATACTAAGAGCTGCTCCGCCTGATAGATACTAATCCATCTGCTTAATGTACCACTTATCACATAGTATTTGATTCAGGTCATCTCCAGAGACAGTTACAGATGCTAGCTGATGTGCAACCTCTGTTGTTTCAACAATTATACATAAGCAGAATGATGAACCATAAGAAATACCATCCAAACCAAACAGATGAATACTGGAAAACTGATATTAGTTCTAAAAAAATCTTAAGGCCGAAAACTGGTACAGGTACTCAATCTGGTTTTTTTCCACAGTTCACAGTATACTAGTTTAGAGACCAAAAGTTCTGGCTGCCGTCCAGTCATGATGGCTGAAATGAGGGAAGTTATTGGAGAGTAAGGTGGGGACCAAAACCAGTAATGCTATCCTTCACAGTGTAATTGTAGTACACCACATGCATTGACTAGAGAATATAACCGAATGGAATCTGCCTGCAAGGTGAGAGAATTTGGCTGAAAATTGGAAGAAGGAATATCATCTTCTTGACATGATAAGCCTGAGTTTAGAATCTGATTATCTCACATAAGCTAAATCCATGGTCTAGTTAATCAACAAAGCCTTGGTCTCAAATCAGTTGGGTTCTGCTATAAGAATTCTTCTATATATCCTTTGCGCTCTGAGATCAGGATCTAATGCCTCTTTTGATTTGCATGGAGAGAAGAATGAAGTGACAATGGACATCTACAATGCTATAGAGAAGGTACAGATGAGAATATTTAGCAAAATTCCCATGAAAGGATAGTTCGTTTGTCTATCAAAGAATGTCTTTCCCTATATCAGAGAGAGGATTGGAGGATGTCTCAACCCACCTAAATCGATATAGGATCTACTATCAGAGGTAAGTAATATATAAAAAATTTGAAAAGGAATAAAATGTTGTGAGTAAATTTTTAGTGGTCACCCCATATGGATACCATACCCATTCTGCAAACACAATACAAGAACTAGAATAAAATGTGCACAAAAATCTAGTGAACCCTGGCAAAGGTCTTATATTTCACATTATGACAGTTTGCTAACGCCACAACTATGTATAGATTAAATTGGTTGGAAAATCTAATCTTGAATTTGTATGCCGTAATTAAATTATGAAGACAAGAAGTCTTCCCCATCTACGAAGCAATAGTTCATGGAGAAAATTCATGTGATAGTTCAACAAACAAACCCGAACATATTTAATAAACAACCTGAACCTGAGTGTCCTGGTCTTCTGCTCTCACACCAGTACCTATTCCTGTCATTGAATCTACGAACTGACCTAATCCTTCACTAGTGCTGAATCATACTTTTATGCTCTCAAGTGATGATCTATTTCCAGTGTTACATGTTTAGACTGATCCCTCGCTAGAGCCAATAGCAGAAAAGGCATCCACCTGGGAAAAAAGCAGTGAGGGAAAAAGGATCATAAGAAATGCCTCTTCAAATAGCAATATTGTAAACTCTTAAGTGTCCCACAAAATCCAATCCAGGGTTTCAATTTCACTATGAATTCCTCAAATAAACTGTCGATGGTCATTTTTTATAATTGCATCCTTCCAGCCTGAAAGGCAATATCAACCCCAACCAACGAGTGTGAGATCCTCTGACGTCATCAATTAAAGGCCTTGTTTCGCATTGGTATGGCAAGATGGATGGAAACCATCCATTTCTTCTGTACATTGTTTCTCACTAAATGATCTTTATAATCAAACACGGGTGTCTTGTATCCTAATTGGAAAATCAAGCAGTGAGATTACAGGTAGAAGAGATGCTTAATTAAAATCTCAGAGATCATAAATGCCAACACACTGATGCACAACGATGCAGAGGAAGTTGCGGGATAGAGATTCTACAACCAAGCCAGCAATCGTATAACAAAAGCTTCTTTCTCCGCGAAGACTAGGGTCAACTTGGTACACAATTGTGCAGATGCTAGGGTCTGTATGCACTTATTCTCAACTAGATTAGATAAGTCGATCTAGAGAGTATAAGACTATTCATTAGGCTAGAAGTCACATAGGACAAATGGAAAATGCTCTTAGCATGCAAATATAAGAAGCGAAAATCTCCTCTCATTCTAGAATTTGCTCACTGTTTCACATCGATATTCCAAGGGCATCAATACTCCTAATTTCCAGTGATATTCACAGATCACCAGTAGGTTGTCGGTTGAAACTACAAAGATGTAGCTGAAAGACCAAGGATTCAGATGTAAATTTTGTGAGAAGCTAATTTCTAAACCATGTTAAGCAATTGTAACAGAGGTTCCTTTCTTGCTTCCTGAAGATTAGGAACCATTTCTTACACACTGCTCACCTGACGAGGCTTATCTCCCGTGATTTTTATTTAGGTATTATTTTATCAATTTCGGACTAGAAAAACTAATGAGCAGATTATTAGTCGAGGTCAGTATTAAGTATAAGAGCAAAAGGTTTAACATACAAATAGAGGACAGCCCTCATATCTTTTGTTTGTAATAGTTAAGTTAGGAGTGTGGTCTAACAATAAGTGAAGTGGGTGAAAATCATGGGAGAACAGTTCAAGTTCCATTAAGACAATAAATTACAGGTGTCTTTTGAGTTATCTGCTCCTGTGTTAGTGCAGATATCAGGTTCTAGTGGAATACTTGAGGTGCACGTAAACTGACCCAAGACATCACTGTTGTTAGAAATAAAAACGAGTAAGGAGGTACTTGAAACTCTCCAACTTTTTAGCATCTTCTCTGTACACTTGTACTATAGTCGATGTCTTCTAAAATTGGAGTGAGTTAATTGAAGATTTGCACCTGTCTGCATTTCCAAAGATACTCGTATCTCATTCAACTTTAAAGTTGATGGGTTCATGATACTTGCCCCACGCTTGCATTAGTTTCTTCATGATAGGGCATCAAAGTTTTGTTAGTATCAAATGTTCTCGAGATTACTGATGAAGATCCAATTTTCTGAAAATGTATTCGCTTTCTATAAACTTCCAAGTTACAAAAGTATGCTACATAGCTGAGCATGAATAAATCAAACCGATATGAAGAATCTATATAGTTGACCTCAACTAGTTTGAGATGGAGGCATAGTTGAAGAGAAAAAACAAAAACGTTGTACATATAAACGTAGCACTTATCATTTTAAAGTATTTTATGATGACATGTACGGGTCAGCTTGCACGCACCTCGACTAATTCCATGGGGTGCCTGCTACCAGCACAGATTACCAGGTAACAGTGTTCATCAAAACATGAACACGCGGGACGAAATCACCTAGTGTATTTGTCTCCGCTGCGCACTGCATTGACCAGCAGGCCACAACCTTCGGTGGTTTTCTTGAACAGTTGAATTTATCATGATTTGCAGTAATCACCAAGCACTATTCAAGGAAAATAGATGGAATGTGTATCTGATTTCATCTTGTGAATTAATCAGCCTTCTATTTTATTTCATCTTGTCATCCTAATCTAGCACTTAAGTAGAATGACGAGCTTCATTCTACTTTCCTTTTCTGTTTTTAATCTTTTTTTCTCTTGCTTTTTTGGCTAGTTTTGGCAAAGGGAAGTATCAAGTTTGAGGCAGCAGCTGCATTGCTTGCAAGAAAATCACAGGTAAGTTGATTTGAATGGTATAGCTTCTACATGACTCTATGTCATAGGATTTTTGGTTGAATAGCTAAAGAGTAAGCATTATGATGCCTTTACACACTACAGATTGAGCGTCTGATAGAACCTTTTAATATGTTGAATTACGTGAATCAGCTCATCTAAAAGGGATAAATTATTATAGTGGAGATATTTTTTAATTATATAATAGCAAGACCCTCTCCCACTGTCAAGAATGAACCCTCTACACTTTGCTCCTCTTGGTGACTCAAACCCCAAACTCACATTCGGAGGTTGATCAGCTACTTAACTTAGATCACAAGGATAGCTTTGTGAATCATTACACATCTTTTACCAGACAAAGCTACACTAATTGTTGGAGTCCCACATCGGTGGGTTAAAGGGTTCTTGGTCTCCTTATATGGTCTTGGGCAATCCTCCCCTCATGAGCTAGCTTTTGAGGTTGAGTTAGGCTCAAGGTTCATTTCTTTATCATGGTATCAGAGACAGGCCCACCCAACTCATTGTTTCCGAAGTTGGGCCCCCCGTCTTATATTGTCCACGCTCCAGAAGTCCAGCCCTGGGCGTGCGGGGGGTGTTGGAGTCCCACATCGGTGGGTTAAAGGGTTCTTGGTCTCCTTATATGGACTTGGGCCCATTTCTTTATCACTAATAATTTAGGAAGTAATTACTGCCACGCGAAAAGTATCGAAGTAGGAAATATGTGTGATCGAGAAGGTACCCCCCCCCCCCCCAATGAGGTTTGAAGTGCCTTTGCAAGGTTGGAAGTAGTACAATATTTTTGAGTATTTTACCTGGTAGTTGGAAATACAAATGTATGATAAAAGCCGACATATATATCAATTCCATTTACCTATTATCTATCCTTTGAAAATGTCAAGACGTCCCATTTAATCACCTCGTTTACTGTCATCTATTTTCCTTTTCTTACCTCAAACAAATAAGAGCCATCTTGAGGTACTAACTGTTATCCTAGGCACATATATGAAAAGGTAGATAAGCAGGTTGAGGACAAAAATGCATTTAAAGGACTCTTCTTTAGGGTTGAATTAGTTCCACGTGGCTTTTCCAAAGCTTCTTTTTGTTAGTTTTTATGGTTCGGGGCAATAAATAATTTCTACTGCTTGGTTGCTAGTGATTAATTCCTAGTTGCTAGTAATAAGAACAACTACACCAACAAATTATAAATGTAGACGCCAAAACATCCACTAAAAAGGCAAAGACCAGGTCAAACTCAAATATCATATAAATTAATCCAATCCAGAAAGAACTTGCAAAATTTCCGTTAACAAAAATTTATAAATCCAAAAATTACTAAGGAAAAATGACACCCAAGATTTGAAATTGCACATTTCTTCCATGTATTTTCTCTGAATAATTCTAAGAGGAGAGAAGAATAACTATCGAAAATTTTAAGATGAACATCTATAATAACTTGCTACAGGGAACGAATTAAAGCTGTAAGCATGCTTAACATGAAACTATAAGATAACTATAAAACATGCAAATTTCATTGTCTTGGATCAAGCTTGGTAAACAAAGAGAAAAATAATTAAACTAATACCTTTTTTATGAACCACAGGAAGCTTCTGGGTGAAGAACTTTCTGGACTCAGCACCAAAGATCTAACAAATCTGGAAAATCAAATTGAAATGAGTTTGAAAGGGGTTCGAAAGCAAAAGGTAAAATCTACACATTTAAAATTCTTTTGTGTTCAAGAAACTTATGCTAATATCAAGTCGATTATTTCTCCCGAATGTATGACTCTTTCTTTTTTTTATTATAAGGATCCTGAATGTATTACTCTCTTCTTGCAGGAGCAGATTTTGACCGATGAAATCAGAGAACTAAATCGGAAGGTCTTACTAGAAAAACTAAACAGCTTCCATATTCTAGCCTTTAATCTTTATACCAAGATGATTAATATTGCTTCTGCAGGGCAACCTTATTCATCAAGAAAATGTAGAACTCTATAAAAAGGTAAACCTCATTCAACAAGAGTATACAGAATTGCAGAAGGTACTAATTTGGAGAGTATTCTCCATTTGTTGTTTAAGTATGCACCACAAAATGTGATTTTACATTAAAATTTTACCACAAGCATAGAAGCCCTTGATCTAAGGAAAATTATCTATTCCAGGTTTCTGAGCAAGGATGTGGAAGTGAACCAAACGGGGACGTTCAGGCTACACATACAATCAGAAACGGATATGATCTACACGCACCAATCAATCTCCAGCTAAGCCAGCCACAAACACAGAAGAATGGAACATCAACAAGTGTAATGCAGCTTGGGTAAATTCCTATCAGAAGAATTAGTTATGCTTCAGTCTCTAGCCTCTCTCCCACTCCCAATATATCTGATCCCTCCCTCAGACAGACAAAAGAGAAAATGTGACACTAACTCAACCAATATTACTTTTAAAACAGGCTACAACTGCACTACACAGAAGACTGACAGCTTTCAGTTTTCTCAATTAGCCCTACCATCTAAAAGATACTTCTATGAAACCCATTCTTGATCGAGCTAGAAGGTTCATCAAGCCTGATGGGATCAAGGTCTGCAGATATGTTGGATAGTTTTATGATTTATGTGAACATGCAGAAGTTATCTATGTAAAGTAATTTAACTTAAACTATGAATAAAAGGTGGGGACTATCATTTGTCAAGGTTTGCTTGGGTATATGTGTTGAATGAAAATGGTTGTAGATTAATGCCTGTGATTGGTGCCCATCCAGGATGACTCAAAATAAGATGTGGTTTCATGGAACTATACAAATCTTGCATCAAGCTCAGAGGAAATTTTATTTCAGTTCCATGGCTAAACTTTATATCTGTGATCAAGAGCCCCATAAAAGAATGACTCCAGAAAATTTGAACTCAGTTATTGAAAGATTCTCAGGTTTTTTGTGAGAATGCTCATCTTATGGCTTAATTAAGGCAATAATTGCAAACTACTAAGGCTTCAAGACACTTCTTTTTGGGGATAAGGAATGCTTCAAGACCACTAGTAATGTGCTATCCTTCAAACTATTACATAAAGGTTACCACAACTACATCATATTGCCAAAATTCGATCAGTTAACCAAATTATGCTATCAAATAAACTAAAATAGGAAAAAAATGCGAAAACACAAAATCTGATAGGGGAAAGTTAACATTAGGTGCATTTGTAAGTATTCCTGAACGGGGTGCATTTTGTGAGTATTCATGAACATGTTCCTATTTTTATAAAGACTGACAGTTCCTACAGTCTCACTTTGTGGGAATACGCTGGGTCTGTTGTTGTTGTTGACAGTTCCTACAGCAATGCATCAACATCATCCATATTTAAGCTCATGAAGCACTAAGAACCTCTAAAACCCTGTGAAATCGGGAAGTGGAACAAGATGTACTAATTCATCACACAACTCTTTATTTCAGCAACTCCAAACTAAGAACATTGCATTTAACTCCAGACATGAGACTATAGCTGAGTCAACTTTGAAAGGCAAGAAATTAACTACACTTAGACAAGTTCACTTTAGTTAACTCAACCTTAATCCTGGCAGAAAATTGACTAGCACTATATGGCTACAAACAAGTTGCTGCATTTGGCTATCTGAAGCTTAGGCTGGGAGTTGAGTGCAATAACAGAGAAAATTTATCAAAGTTTTCAGCTCACCTAAGAGGAAGGAAAATAGAAGGAAAAGAAATTCAGCTGACGTCATTAGTAAATTGATATGCAAGGCAAAAGGTAAATGTAAAATGATATAGCAATCACCAGCAAATAAGGTTTTGCCTTTTGGGGCATCTATACTATATCAAAAGGACCAATGGTAAGATTTGTGCAAGTTCTCTCATCCCAATATTGCCCTTCTAATTGAGAATTCTCAAAAAGGAGTGCGACAAATTTGGAAAAGCTCTAACCTCAGATTGGTTTGAAATAACTAACAGAAACAACGCTACAAGTTCTAAATCACAAAATGACACTAACTAAGCCAATATTTAATGATCTCATAGAATTATAAATAAGGATTTTACATGATTTCTCAGATTCGAAGTATGCCTTTTCTATTTTAATCATCTAACCAATAAAATTTGGAATATGTTTCTCTTATGACAAAATAACTGTAAAGACAAAAGAATAAATGTATTATTTTGTTATATACATGAACAAAAGCAATTTAAAAAAACAGTACAAAATAAGAAAATCTGAAACAAAAATACACTAAAATAGTATTGCACGTAACTTATGATAAGAACATATAGTTGCTAAATATATTGCAGCCAAAAGTATTATAAATTGATGTATAAGCTTGTAAGCACAAGTGAGAAGAATTAATGCACATAAAAGTAGGCATCGCCCATCACATAAATTAAAGTCACCAAATAGAAAAGCATAACACTAGCGTAATGCTTAATATAATCTCAACATTACTAATGTAGCATTTCAGTTACCTTGATATTAATAGTAGGCTATGCAAAAGTTAGTATCACGAGTCACATGTTTTATCACTAATGTTGGCAGAACATGTACTGAAATGTGTGGAACATTTTATACCGAAAGAAATGTGAAACGATAATAAAACATCTCTTCCATTAAAATGAAGGAAAACAAGAAAATCCATTTGAGCATGAGGATTCTATCTCAATGATAGATGGAAGTCAAGGAACTACTTGAGCACTTGATAATAAGAAACTTCATTTGCTGTCGAAGGGACTGGTGTGTATGCTTTCAAGTTAATATTGAAAAATTCACTAGTATAAGATATTAAAAATTCACTAGTATAAGTAGGTAGGGGATATTAGGATATGTGATCTGTTGCGTAATGGGGAGCTGGTGTTACCAACATCTAGCATTAAGGCAACCAACAGGGATTTAAGGCGGCAATAAAAAATCAGAAAGAAGGATAAAGGAGTCATGAGCAAGAGAAGTTAAGGTTTTCCTCCCCAACATAGTCTTTTTCCGCTCATGGTTATACGTTGTATGAGCCAAGTATCTCGGCCATTCACTGGACAGAAACCACCAGCTGTCATCCTCCCACTGCGTATCCTCTCAATGCTCAGGCAGAGGACCACTCACGAAGTTCTAAGTAATTGACGATGACGAAGCCCACAAGTTTCATGTTCAAGAAGAGTACACAACAGTGATATAGTGACCTTTAAGTGGACCTAAACTCCAGTTAAGCCACCCAATCTAATCCACATAGACGAAATCTGAGAACTCAATCAAATTTGGACTTGACAAACATCCACCACTCCAAAAGACAACTCACGATTTTCAGATTTTAATTTAAAGAGAGAGAGAGAGAGAGACTCACAATTATAGAGCTATTTGAAGTACATTTTCAGCTAATCGCCTAGTTCTTCTCCGCCATAATTACAAAACCAACTCACTGCACATTATAGTTGCATGATATGTTAACCACCTAATTACATCGAGAAAAACTAACAAAATTCTATCATCGGCCTCCTGACCAACACAATAATCAAGATTACGAAGGAACTAAATAAATCAAGTAGTATCTTATTTTTTGATAACCGTGTTGTCCGGGCCAATTTGCTCGCACCTCAACTAATTTCACGGGTTACCTGCCACCTCCCCACCACAACATGTACCAAGTAACTCTGTCCACCAAGGCTAGAACATACTCTGTTGGGAATTAAACCTGAGACCTCATAGTGCTCAACCCAACTTCATTGAACCACTAGGCCACACCCTTAAGCTTAGAGGTTATACATTAGTTTTACTTGCTTGATATGAGTTTCCTTGCAGTTATGAATACATCATGGTTGCTTTTTGTGCAATATATCACCTCCTGTGGGTCGGAAAGTTTTCCAAATTTAATATAAGATTTTAATGATAATCTAACCACCCAATGGACGCAAATATAGTAATAGCTGATAGGCAAATTATATGTTCAACATAATAAGCTAGAAGAGAATGAAAATTTCCGTAATCCCAACTTTCCCCTAGATATAGAATGTGCCTCAACTCATTTGCTTACAACACTACTACTATAGAGAGCAAAAAATTGGCAATCCTGAGACCAAGTTGAAGGTCAACACAGTAGAGGGTTATTAAAAGAAAAGGTGGGTGTTTCAGCTTCTATAGGTTTCTCTTGGCTCAACATGTATTATCAAGAACCATATTGCTCGTATTTTTCAAAATATTGTCGCACCAGTGTTGGATTCTCCAAAAATACACTACTTTTGGAAGATCCAACACGCACCCATCAATATTTTTGAAGAGTCCGAGCAACATGGATCAAGAGAATCGATGTGTTGTACCACTACCTAAAATACCTCCTAAGTACATTAATTTTCAAAATCAGATGATCTAATTGTCTACGTGGTCATACGGAAAAATAACACAACTAATAAAACTCCATATCAATCAAAAAACATTAAAATTAAGGTATTCAAAATAAAGTAGTGGATTTCATATTAAAGAAAAAAGTACCAACCTCCTAATTACATTAATTTTCAAAATCTGATGATCTAATTGTCTACTTGGTTATACATAAAAATAAGACAACTAATAAAACTCCATAGAAATCAAAAATCATTAAAATTAGGCTATTCAAAATAAAGTAGTGGATTTCATATAAAAAGAAAAAAGTAGATGATGTTTGGTTTTGCTACATGTAGCTCTAGGACATAAGAATCAAAACCAATTACTTTCTTGATCTATTGAAAAACAAATTGCATGACTAATTAAATATGCCCTAACTTGCAACAGCGGGTGGCATCTTCGAGACGAGAATAGTGATCCAATCCAACGTGAAATGAAAAAAAAGCAAGAAAGACAACAACATACCCGGTGTAATCACACAAGTGAATTTTGAGGAGAGTTATAAGATGTACACAGACTGTTTTTGATGGATCCTCGGCGCGAAAAGAACTGAAAAATCATCTAAAAAGGCTTGTCAACATTGACATGAAGCAAGAAACTGAAGAAATCGAATCAAGAAGAATGAGGAAATTAAAGATCGATGGTGCATTCATTACGTTAAGAATGCATGTAATTTACAAGGGTACCTGTCGTCGTCAATGCCATGGGCGGAGAGAGATAGTTGAGTATATAGACGGAACAGCAAGGAATGTAATGTACCTTTTCTAGATCAATGTACACACATACAGTGATTTGGTAGGAGAAGGGAGGAGAGAGAAGAAAATATCTGGAGTTCAATTTGTCCCAAAGGATTTAAAATATTCTCGAAAAGGAGGGTGCCTTATCAAGTCAAGCAAAAAATGACACTGTTATAAGCATATCAGGTGAGGGGGTACTTTGGTCATTTGGAGCACCTGTGTCTGTCTAGTCAGCCATTTAGATTCTTTTGTTGGAGTGACATGGCGATGACGGTCCCCACATAAAAGCTTCTGTCCTAAAATAAGAAAGTGATTTTCTTGGTTGGTGGAGGAAATATGAAAAATAAGTTTTATCCCTCCATTCTCATTACAGGGATCACTCTCGCCTAGTTTTGCATGTCGTAAGTCCTGTCGCTTATACACGCATTTATTCAAGTATCCTTATTTTCATAACTTAAAAAAGAGTATTTTTTATAATCAGCGCTCTGACTCATCTAACAACTATTCTGTATAACTAATCTTAAGTTTAACTTTAACTGGTGCATTTTATCATATGATGCTGCGGATGCAAGCTTTCATTTTATCCACATTGCACTAATATGGGACATTATTGTCTATTTTCCCATTTTCTTGGAATAAAGATCAAGATACTCAAATCTTTCTCTCTTGAGGATAAATTGTGTATCGAGTCTATGGGTGTCAAACGGGCCGGGCCGGACCAATCCGGAACCGGCCCTTCTATTTTAACCGGGTTGAGGGTCGGTCTTAGTGCTGGACGGGCCGGGCCAAACAGTAAAAAATTAAAACCCACCCTAACCCGGCCCACTTAACCCAACCCGGTCAAACCCGGTCAAAAATATTTTAAAAAAAACTTTCTTTCAATATACATTACATATACCCACCTATTTACATTATAAATATGTTAAATAATATATATACACAGTATATATAGTATATACTACATTAGAATTTAAAAAATATATACACCTATACACAATTAGTCAATTACTCATATATACGCATCATTCAATGTATATATATTACTACTTATAAAATATACTACAATATATATACATTACAATATATATAGATATATTTATATACTAATTAATAAAACGTATACACATGTATACGTTAAATATACAAGACATATACGCGTGTATACGTTAAATATACACTTCTATAGAAGATATATACACGTGTATACGCACCATTCAATGTATATATACTACTACTTATAAAATATACTACAATATATATACATTACAATATATATAGATATACTTATATACTAATTTATAAAACATATACACATGTATACGTTAAATATACACTTCTATAGAAGATATATACACGTGTATACGCATCATTCAATGTATGTATACTACTACTTATAAAATATACTATATTATATATACATTACAATATATATAGATATACTTATATACTAATTTATAAAATATATACACATGTATACGTTAAATATACACTTCTATAGAAGATATCCAATTTATAAAACATATACACATGTATACGTTAAATATACACTTCTATAAAAGATATATACACGTGTATACACACCATTCAATGTATATATACTACTAATTATAAAATATACTACATTATATATACATTACAATATATATAGATATACTTATATACTAATTTATAAAACATATACACATGTATACGTTAAATATACACTTCTATAAAAGATATATGCACAAATATACAAAACATATGCTACTTAATATAATAAATTAATAATATTTGGTAGTAAATTAATAATATATTAGAAGTAAGTTTTTAATTTAAAGTAGAAAACTAGAAATTCAATTTAAAATTTTAAATCGTTAAATGAAAAAATATAAAAAGCAAGGACTAAAGAGTGAATGGATTTGGGAAATTTTATTGATTGGAAATGATCCAAAAATTATAATGTACATGAATGAAAAATCTACAAATTATGCATCATTTTTTCCAACTCATTCATGTTAATATTAACGGGAACTTGCATAGGATAGTCGAAGTCAACGGGGGCAAAACCATGCATTGGACTTGATTCTGCTGAGTTCTCCCGTGAAGTCATAATTTCTTCAAGTTTCAGCTCGTCACTCGGCTCCGGTTTCATTCCTTGGTTTCTTCTTTCCGCTCTAATCCAATCTCTGAGGCAAACTAGAACATTCATTGCATTGCTTCCCAATGAGTGTCAGTTGTCTCCAAGCTGTTGTCGTCCCTGACTAAAGGCGCTCTCTAATGCAACGGTTGACATTGGAACATTCAAGATATCTCTAGCTAATCTTGAAAGCACAGGATATTGTGTTTCATTACTCCTCCATCAATCCAACGTGTTGATCCGTCGTCTGCGATCCTCTGGTGCCGTCCGAAGATAATATTTCAGCTCTTCCCGATAAGTTGATGTGTAAGTTCTCTCATCAACACTGTTCCAACAATTTAAATCATAAAATGAATCAGAAAAAACACTATGTGACGGCCTTTTAGAAGATGATGGCTCCTCAAGAAGATGAGGAGCGACAGTTGGAGTGATATTTGTAGGTACGGCTAAATCAAATAAATCAGCATAGTGATTATATAATTTTTCTATGTAATCCTTTGCATCAGCCGTAGCCGTCCACAAATCAGGTTGTACTTGTTCAGAATCATGGTTAGTATTTATTTCTAAGTTAGTATAAATAAGAGTACTAAAGTGGCACATATTATTATAGTTCATGCACAGATTTAGCATAGCACCAACCAAGTAAATAGGGGGAATCGGGAAAAAATATTTTTTAAATTTCGTAAACATGGCGCCAACAGTTTCTTTATAACCTTCTTTATTTTTATATTCTTTGAGCAAACCAAAAATATCGGCTATATATGTCAAAATATTACAAACAGTAGGATAATAAGCACCGAAAAATTCAACCGTAGCTACATAAAATTTTTCTAAAAACTTAACAAGATCATTAATTACAACCCAATCAGAATTATGTAGCATGCAATCAGCAGAATCAGCAAATGAACCGCAATGTTGGTTAAAAGCTAGTGTAATAGGAATTCTATATTTATAACAAGTTTTTAAAAATTCATACGTAGAATTCCATCTAGTATCAATTTCCTCAGGCATTAAAATCGGTGTAAGTCCATTTTCTTGACATTTAACTTTAAATTTTCTAATTCTCGATCTACGATTATTTCCTTGAATAAAACCAACGGCAAGACAAATTTTTTCAATATAAAGCTCAAAAAACTCAAGACCATCTTTTACAATTAAATTATATATATGACATGCACACTTAATATGGAAAATTTCAGGCAAGGGTGGAGATAGCGTAGATTTTAATTTTTTCATAGCAGTCTTGTTGTTAGAAGCATTATCAAAAGCAATACATAAAATTTTATTTTCGATACCATAATATCCGGCAATTTTAACAATAGAATCAACAATAAATTGTCCAGTATGTTTACGATCTTCATCATATAAAAAAACAAGAATACGTTTTTGCATCATGAAATTACTATTCATCCAATGACAAGTAACGGTTAAATAATCATTTTTATTTACAACACGACCAAGATCAGAAGTTAAGGACAATCTACATTGAATATTTTTTAACAATGTTGATAAATAAAAACAATATTGTGAATGAAGTCTAAAAATATTAGACCGACAAGTAGTTCTAGGAATACCGTTAAACATAGGATTATAAATTGTTTGTATATAACGAATAAAGGCATCAGAAGAAGGAAAACTAAAAGGCAAACAACCCACAGCTACCATTTTAGCTATTTCTTCCCGGTCCCGTAATTTATTATACTTCTTCGCTACGTGACCGATTTCTAGGTCCATTCTAGTTTGTGTTGGCCCACCAACATCCCCACCACCTTGTGCAATATTTAACTCTCTTTTGTGATCTTCAGCTATATGTCTCACTAATGTACCCGTACCCCCTTGTTTGCCTCCACTTCTATGCTTATATATTTATTGACAAATATTGCATTGCACCTCAATATCTGATATACGTTCAAAAAATTGTCATGCAACACTAGTTCTTTTACGAGGTCTTGGGGCACTGGGAGGACGGGGAGGGAGATTAACCGATTCAGATCTAACGTTAGCATCTCCTACTGCGGGTGTCTCAGCAATATTTTCATTATCTTTATCTAAATTAACCACATCTACTTCATTTTCTTCTTCTATACCGTAATTTTCTTGAGCTTCTACATAATCCATGTCGTGAACACCTACACCTATTTCTTCCTCAAAAGGTGTACCAAGCGGTACCGGAGGCGAAGACACACAAGTATATCTACTACTTGAACTACCTCTACCGCTAGTAATTCACTTTTTACTACCACTACCGCTTCCGGGATAAAAAAAATTAACACCTTTAGTAGCGAAGTTTCTTAACTTATCTACAATATAAATTAAATTAAACTAAAAATATTCAAAATACACAAATATAATAAAATTAAATATTAAACAATTAATACAATAAATAAAAATTAAACGTAAGAGATGGAACGACAATACCAAATTTTGGAAGTATCTGAAGGTTGCGACTTTAGAAACTTCCGCTCGTACTTTGTAAACTAAAAATTTAAAAATTAAAGTGAACACTTTAAGAAATTAAATATATTGAATATTTGAGAATTGAGAGAAAATGAGATTTGAGAGAGTGAAAAATTGTGTGAAAAATGATTTGAAGTTGTAGGGTATTTATAGATTTTTTTTTGGATTAAATTTTTTTTTTTAAAGTTATTTTTTTATTTTTTTTAATAAATGGGCCCAAACTAGCCGTTTGGACCCAAAAACGGCTATATAGTCGTTGGGCCAACGTCTAGTTTGGCCCAAAATCCCAAATTTAAAAAAAAAAAAAAAATCTTAAAAAAAAGAGGTATCCGGGCCGGGTTAGCTGGGCCCATTTTAAAAAATAACCGGCCCGGGACCCAGAACCCTAAAGCCCTAGGGCTTACCGGGCCGGGTCAAATCGGGTCGGCCCACTTGACACCCTTAATCGAGTCTCACGTTCACATCTGCGCATCACTAAATTTGTACGTCAAATTTTATGATTTTGATTCTACTCAATCTAAACTCTTATACTCTATAGTTTGTCTCCAAGCCTTCAACCTAACATTAGTTTCGTTGCAAACCTCATTAATCAGTACTCTATCATCTGTAATAACATTCATCGTGACACTCTACCAAAAATATATCACATCAACTCATACATCACCATGACAAATTGAAATAGACCAAGCATTGATCCCTAATACAGTGCCACCTCAACGAATAAGTGCTCTAAGTCTCCTCTTTTGGTTCTTACTCAAGTCCTGACTCCATCGTACAAATCATTCATTGATGTAATACAAACCACCGATACATCTTTAACCACCAGATATCTTCATAGAACTTCCCTCGAGACTTAGGGCTCATTTGTTTGCACTTAATGGAGGTTTGAATCTGAATGGTTTAGACTTCAGACCATTAAGTGCATTTGTTTTTTTATTAAGATTTTAGCTCTTAACAAGTCTGATTAGGTCTTAATCATTCAGATCTAGAATTAAGTCTTAATAGGTCTGAACAGGAATTTTGGTGTTGGATAATATTCACCGTCACTCTATTCATAATCATCAATCACCACCACTAACCACCTCTGCCACCATTGTCACCCACCACCTCCACCATCCCAACCACCATCGATAACAGATATCGCTACCAACCACTATTGTCAATCGTTACCACACCTACTACCTCTATTACTCTAATTATATTCACCGTCACCACTGTCGTCAACAACACTACCATCATCAACCACTACCGGTCAATCCCTACTATCGATCAACTCATTTATCATAATTAGCACCACCGCTAACTATCACTAATACATCACAACCTCCGCACATTCTTTGGCCGCCACCACCATTGTCACTAGTAACGCCACCTCTACTATCACTTCAACCACTACCATCGCTACAATTTATCTCTACTAACAACCATCTCCAACTAGCACCAACACATTGTCAAACCATCATACATTCATTTTTCAGCCTTCACAATCAACACCTCCAGCTACTAACATCAAGCAATGTCACACCACCACCACTATCAAACGCCACCATCATAACAGTCACTACAATACCAACCATCATAACTATCACCATCAACATTACTAATCACCAACATCAATCATTGACACTGCAACCACCATTATAAACTATCTCCACTATCACTAACAAACATAATTTTTTTTTTCAATAAAATAGTAATTTTATTGTATTAAATTACATACTTTTCTGATAAATAATTAGTTTTTTATTTGAATTGTATTTTTTATTTTATTATATATACAAATAATTTTTTTTGCACATTCAGATGTTGAAAAACAAACAGTTTTAATCGTTCAGTTTTCAGATGCAGAGACAACATCTTAATTATTCATATGTGCATTCAGATTCAGACCTCTGAATCTTAAAAAAAACAAATGCAGCCTTAATACCATTTCAAGGTCAATGATAATATTTATGTTTGTATATAAACTTCCAACATTTAATTCTAGTTACTTAAATTAATATGTACTCTAAATTTATTAAATTATTTAATTATAACTATTTTTTATAAGAATATTCTTTAATAATAGTAATAAACATAAAAAGGAACTAAAACTGTTCAGAGGGACTATTCCGATTTCCGTCCGGGTCGTCGCAGAAAAACACTGGAAGGCTTCTTTCGCGGTCTCAGTCCAGTTTAGCCGCCACTTACGACGGCGTAATGGCGACGACAATTTCCCGGTATCGGAGTTATAATATTTCATCGCCGTTAATCCTCCGGTGGTTCAGGTCACAAGCGGCATTGAAAGCATTAGCTAAAGCATCAGAAGACAAAATCCCAAATCTCATCCTCTATAATTATCCTTCTTTTTCCGGAGCTTACTCTGCGCTTTTCGCTCACCTCTATCACTCTCGTCTCAACATCCCTTACCTCGTCTTGCCTTTCTCTTCCATTGAATCCTTCAGGTATCTTTTGCTTATATCTTCTCAGTACAAAAATGCTACTCCCTCTCTCTCTCAATTCGGTTTTCGAGAGTTAAACAGTTAAATTCTTACTGTGAATTCGGAGGTGGAGTCTTCATTTATTTTGAAACAGAGTTATATATTTGGGAATTAGTAAGAAGTAGTATAAGTCACAATGATTGGCAATTGAAAAGTATTTAAAAGATATATGAAAAAGTTATGATCAAACATAGACCTTTTTTAATCTCGATATCCATAAGGTGCTAAACCAATTGAGACCGAGGGAGTATAAAGAAGGAGGCTTGACATAAGATAGTTTAACACTGCAATGAATCATATAGAGATACAAGAATTAGGATATAGAGGATTCGTATAGTGGACCTTAACTAATTTTGATGGACGAGTAGTTGATTGATTAAGCAAAGCTGTTAGGTCAAGGTCATTTGCACTGAAGGGAGGTTTGATCACTGAACAGAAGGAAATAGCAAAGGAATTTCTGCGTTGCTCACATAGTTGAAGAACAATAGAATTCACAATATTACCCTGTAGTCTTTACTTTATTCTTTATTCAGCTCGTTTCTTGAATTTAACATGGATAATTCTTTTTTTGCCTTTGTAATTTTATTGATAGAGTTGAAGACTTGTGTATTGACGGGCTGCAAAATTGCTACTTCCTTGATTTTGTTGGTCCAAAAGGATTTGCAGCTGAGCTTGCTCAGCGGACCTCATGCCAGTAAGTTTTTCTTATTTATTTATAAATAAACATAAATTTCTTCAGATGCTGGTTGTTCTGTTGATATTCACTTTGACAGTGATTCTGGAAGTTGGAGATGGACTATGAATTGATTTTTAATTAAACTAGGATACTAGGGTTTGATCACCGAAAGTCTGTGCTATCCAAGATCCATTTGAATCAAAGTTATGGTAGGAGTCTCACGTTTCATGTCAACCTCGAGAAAGCTAGTTCAGTTGCTGTTTATGAACATTTCTCTTCTAGGCTTTCAGAGGTTGGATCCAATAAGGTGCATTCTATTGTGTTTGTCATTGGCAATACTTGTTTTTTAGCTAGATGCGACTGGCTCCTAAAGTGGTGATGTATGTGTTTTTTAAACTCACAGGGGGATGCTATCTGCTTGCTGAACTCTACTATTCAAGATCGAGTGGAAGATGTTCTAAAATATATAGAGGATGGAGATCTTCACAGGTGGAGTTTGCCTGATATTAGGGCCTTTGGGATTGGAATTAACCAGTGGCGTTCAAAATTGAACTGCATCATTAATCCACATTTGTATGAACAGGTTCGCAGTTATTTTTTTCTTTTTTGCTTGGGGGTGGGATGTGGGGGTTGTGGGTGGGGGTCACTTGGTTGTCTAGGATGGAAGACTGGAGATAATAAAGTATGCATTTGATGCTATGTAGTTTTTCCATATTATTGCACTCAAATGGAGTTGATCAAGATAAGATCATGTTGCATTCCCTTTTACATAATATGTTTTCTTTCAGCAGAGTCCAACTCTCCACTTTGTGGGATTATACTGGGTATGTTGTTGTTTTCCCTCCGCAGAGTCTAACTAATATTTTTTCTCCTTAAAACAGCTAGTGGGAATTTGCACCGGTGATTTAATTGCTAATGGAAACTCCCATATTTCAAATAGACTGGCTGCTGCACACAAGATGCTTGATAAGTTTTTTAAAGTTCGGCTAGGGGGAGGACTTTATGGTGAATGCTTGGTAAAGAAGTCTTTTATGATGCTTTCTTTTGAATTGGCAACTTAACTCACAACCTCAAAAATACACTGAAGTCTATGAGAGCATAGCTAAATGTATGTCAGGATTTAAAGTATATAGTTTCAGGTGCTCGATAACATGTTATACAACTGTATGCTTGACTTGTTTTCAATCTTCTATTGATTTTCCATATGCCGGGTTATTCATTCTTAGCCAACTACATCTATTCCAGTTATAATTCTAATTTTTGTTTCCTTCTATCAGGATAATTAAGTAAAGTATTTAAACTCTATTTTATCTTTTAGGGGGTTAGAGCTGATGGCAACCCAGACTTAAGTGATGAAATTGGCAAGGAACTAAGCAAGAAAAGCGCTTCAGTTGGACTAAGGTTTATGTTTGTATATCTTCTTCTTTTTTTCTCAACGTGTTGCAGGGGCATTGAGGCCATTTTTATTACTTTACTTTCGAACCTGAAAGATCATAAGCTGCATCAGAAATTAAAAGCTTCATATCCAGATTTATGACTAGTATTATGCTAAGAGAGCATACCTTAAAGTTACTTGTTGCTTTTACCACAATTAGTACATATAACTTCTGCATTTACTTTGAATCTGTTATACCCCAGGCCTATAGGAGCAGTCATATACCTTCAGCGGAAGAATCTCAAGATGTGTCTGAGGACTCTAGATGCTGCTACTGATACTTCAGAAATTGCCAAGGTCTGCATCACAATTCACTTGTTTTGGTGGTTATTTACTTATTTATTTCTTTTCATCTTGAATATGCTCCTCACCACTAAGCTAGTCAGTGACTCCTTATACTATCTTTGAAATTATGCTGCCAGCTATGCTTGTCCCATTCACCCTCCCACAATCAAACACAGACTCGTGCTCTTTACTTTTCGTACCAACAAATACTTTTCTTCTTTAAACATGCAGGCATATGGTGGTGGTGGTTCGCCGAGTTCTAGTTCATTCATAATTCGGATGGATGAGTATAACCAGTGGCTCTCAGTACATTCATCCTAAGTGGGGTATGATATGAAATTCCATTCTCTTCATACATGTATGAGTCACTGAACTCCTTTAAATTGTTTATCTGAGATATATGCACTCTTGAAGTAATCATTTTGCTTAGGCAAATAAGAGGTAGTGTATACTTAAAATGGCATCAAGGGGATGCAGAAGTGCAAAAAAGACTAAATTAAGAAAGAAGAACGAAGAAGGATGAAATCTTGGAGGGACCATCAGTTAATTGAAAGGAAATCTTTTTCTTCTTCTTCTTCTTCTTCTTCTTTTTTGGATTGGTAGTCAAAAGGAAATCTTGAAATTGGCGAAAATCTTTAAGTTCTTCCATTGGCTGTTCCTTGCAGCCAAAAAAGAAAATAGAAGAAAGAGAGTGTTGTAACTTGTAACGCATCTCATTTTTGCTCGGGCTATATGCATTTTGTCCGTTGTGTTATTTATCGGCTTTCCTACAAAATTTGTTAGAAATTGATGATATGATGCTCATATTCATTATATGTATATGGATATAGAAATATTCACAACCACATAGGGTTTGGAATGATATTGTTGGCTATGTTCATCTGTTAGTTGCTCCTCTACTTTAGACTAGATTCATAATTGCTCTTCATCAGAAATGAACTCATAATTGCTTAGAAAACACCTTGTTAGTAAATTTTGAGTTGTTATGATACCTCCCTCAAAAGCAAGTATTCCGTGTTTGTGCATGTTTTAGTTGTTCCTCTTGGTACATCAGACTGATGGATGCATAGTGGCTTTCAGTATCAGAGAACATCTTCGCAGATTGTAACTATGTGACTATTTTTTTTTATAACCAGGATTGGGGAAGATAGAGCCCGACAATTTAATTACTTCCATGGCAAATGTAATTGCAGTTGAATACAGTAGAACTGTGAAAGATGTGAGCAGTCCTTTTCCACAAGAATGTTGGTCATTACTTACAAGAGAGAATTTAGGTGGGAGAAATAGTACAAAGAACCTGAACATGCAATAACGTGGTGATGATTTTCCAGAATATAGGTGTGTAACTTCTGAATACTACTTGAGAGAACATAGAGAGTTTTTTGGGACCTGAAATACACAAAAATTATACTGAATATATCCACTTATCTAGCTGGACACCCATCAACAGCTATGCCTTTGGCTGTTGGACAAGTTGCCAATTCGCAGTGTTCTCCGTTGGTACCCCACCATGTCAGCCCTTTTTGCTCCATTCCTAACGAGAAATATAGCAGGACTGCCATGAAAGCTACTCCTGCATCCAGCGCTGCAGATAGAATGTAGTTGTATCTTTGCCACCATTGCTTTCGGTATCGGAAGATGAAGAAGTTGAAAATTGTGCCAACAATGACCCATGCATTGTAGTTTAATGGTGTTGCTGGTGGCATGGCACCTGTTGCTCCCAGAAGAACTGGAAGGTTGATCAGGGGAATCCATGACTGTGTTGGAAACACTTTATGCAATAGCCACACTATTACAGGTCCTACTGCGCCTCCAAGGAAGAACCAGTTCATGGAGCTGTAGTTCCCAAGAGTTCCAAAAATCCTTTTTGGTCCGACTAAACCCCAGATAACTGATGCATCAAAAAAGACACGATCGCCTGGGCATGTCCATGGACTGTCTGGTGGGAGGAGATCATCTTGACATATGTTCTCGATGGAGTTTAGCAGCCACCATGCCACGGATATATTGATAGTTCCGGAAATTATTGTTCCTAAAAACTGGAATATAACCAAACAAGAATGAAAAATATTCTTTGTTCTCGAATTTATCATTGTTTGGAATACTGATAAATTATAGTTGCCGGAAAAATTGACTAGGCTAGTGAAATAACGTGTCTCAGCGCTTCCTGGTGAAAGATAAGCTGCTAAATTCTGTTATATGTTGATAGATTATGAAATCCTAACTCTCCTCCGTATTAACTTGTTTTTCTTGTATGCTCAGTTTTATTCTACCCTTTATGGCTTCTTTTAATGGGCACTGCACTCAGAATTTAGCATTCATCTGATTGGAGAACTATCTGTGTACAAATTGAGGTGAATGGCTTTTGGTGCTTTCCGTGTTTTCTTAAAAGTAAAAATAAAATTGGGTTGCGAGGAGATTGGGCTTTTAGTGATGAGTTTGGAAATGCAAACTCAGTCGTCAGTCTATTGAAGTGATGCTCAAGTCTAACCATCGATGCAGTGATCTAATGTCTGCATTTCGTGTCATTTATATCTTGGCACATAAGCATCTTTTTTCTCTGAATTAAGACGCTGGTGACTATTCTGAATGTCTCAAAAGATATGGAGAAGCTTCTTCATTGTGGATTTGTGGTCTCCCTACCTAGGAAATTATTAGTGCTAATGTTTACTGTATACCAGAAGCTCCCAAGTTCATCACTGCTGTATTTCCAAATTTTGGCAGAAATGATGAAGTGAATATACCTGAACCAAAAACATTGATCGAGGGGGGATCTTCATGTAGTGGCCCAGTTTGAAGTCACTGAGGAAAGAGACAGCCTGTGACATACTCATGTATCCATAGACTTTGAAGCACACGTTGGCTATTGGTCGTCCTGGTAGTATTATTCCCATGACATACTCGGTGATTATGTTCAAGCCGGGGGTCTGCACATTAACATCATAAATCAGAAGCTTGGAAAGAACTCTATTGAAATAACAAGGGTGATGATCTTGGATATGTTCTTGTAATAAATACAACTAGTTTAAGGTACCAGATATTGATCAGGGCTTGCATATTGATATGTTGAACAAAAAGAGTGAATGTTAGTCATTTAGTAGTGCTTACAGCTTCCAATAGTAGTAGATTAAGATTTCTCTGGAAGCTCGATGCAAATAGCCTTTTTTTTAGTCGGGGCTTGCATATTGGTATGTTAAACAAAGAGTGAATGTTAGTTATTTAGTAGTGCTTACCGCTTCCAATAATAGTACATTAAGATTTCTCTTGAAGCTCGATGCTAATAGCCTTTTTTTAGCAGGATAACAGTTGAAGCATGGTTGGTGTGGGGTTGAGTCGTAGTCTGTAGCTAGGAGGGTTTGGTGTAGCTTGGTTGGTAGTTCAAGGGTTTGGTGTAGCTTGGTTGGTAGTTCAAGGGTTGGGGGAGGGGGGTCCTTGGTTTGTTATTGTACTTTATGTTTGTGGATGACATATCTCTGTTAGTTTATCTTGTTGCTCACTTCCGACGTTTTTTTTGCATACGGTCCTTTGTCTTGAGCTGGGGGTCTATCGGGAACAGCCCCTCTACTTCTTCGGAGGTAGTGGTATGGACTGCGTACACTTTATCCTCCCCAGACCCCACTATGTGGGAATATACTGGGTTTGTTGTTGTTGTTGTATAACAGTTGAAGCATGCTAATTAATCTGACAGGCAAAACATGTTTATGGTGCTAAATGTAAGTGTAAATGTGTATGCTTTATCACCTGGTTTGTTGTAGCTGTTATGATGCTGATTGGAAGCGTGAAGATAAAAGCAATAGCACTTGCAAATAGAAGCCCCCACCATGGCATCTGAACTTGGTTATTCAAGAAAATGCAGAGGATTAGGGAGACTGCTAGTGTCACCAGAAGCAATGCATTAAACCACCACGAAGGTATGTCCTTGTATTTCCTCATTAGTCTTGTATGAATATCCTCCTTTCCCTTATATGAAGCTCGGAATCTTTCATATATTTCCCTACGTATTGCAAGTGGACAATAAAGATAATCCTTAACCACTATTGTTGTAGCTTATTAATAAGCAATTCTGAACCATATTCATAGTGCTACTTAATTGTGGAAACTTTATGCTAAACAGCTCTATATATGTAGCAACTAAGTGAAGAAATGTAAGATAAATTAACACATTAACTTTGGGATGATAAGCCATGTAGTTTCATTAGAACTTTTTAAAAAAAAAATTAAAAAAAATATAGTTTTCCTCAACTTTAGCTCTAGATTGTAGAACACAAGGTGCAGTTTGACAAAATAGTCGTACTGTCTTTATAGTAAATGTGTTTTACCTTCCATAGAACAATGCCACGTGTGTAAGAGTGGATGCTATAGTAGCAAAACCAAAACCGTAAGTGAGAGCAAAGAACATGCTCATATTTATCCGCCCTTGCTCCTCATATTTCCCAATATCTAGCTCAAACTTGTCATTCACAATGGCTGAGATATCGTACTTCTGACCTTGTGATGTGAATAAGTGCGATGAGAAAATGGGAAATTTGGAAGCACCATACAAGTCAAACCCCCAATATGCTATTGGGATCACGATGTATATTATCAACATGTACCCTGCGAAGACGTTGACGATGGCAAAGAAAGGGCAGATGAGGGGGCTGAACAAGAAGGATGCCACAGCAGACCAATCTAGGGTTATAGCTCCAAGCCCAAGGCCCCTCATGCCTGATCCAATTTGCTGAGCTGTTACTGATTTGGAGAATACCCAGCAGATCCATGAGATGCTCGTGAGCGTTGAGAATAGATATCCTGGTACTAGATACCAGCAAAAGCTGCATACCAATGCAATGAGGAAAAACTTTGCTCTGGACATGCGCTGATCATCTTTCTCATGCAAGGCCCTGCAAAAATCAATGTGTGTTACGATTTACTGCACCTTTGACTTGTTTGAAAAAGAAAATTACTGCGATACAGTTTACTGTGAGCACAGTTGAGTTGACCATTGCATAATTTTCAACTGAATGAGAAATTTTCGAGCACTAATAGAAACTTACAATGAGGATTCATATAGTTGACTGCAACTTGATTGGGATTGAGGTATAGTTGTTTCATAGAACATACAAAATGATGGTAAAATTGGATTTATGATGCGTTAGACTGTAAAAATGTGGTCCAGGACATCCTAGGAAAAGGGTGGAGGGAAGAGAGAAAAAAAGACATATTTTAGAGCTATATGTGTCTTTTTTTTAATTTGTTTCTTACTTTCGTTTCTTATATGATCGGACAAAAAAATGCCATTTTTCTGTATTTAGTAAGTTTTTCATTCCTGCTTTCACTTATTAACTGTTCAGCATATCTATGAAACCTCAACTGCAAATAATCCATTTTACAAGAAGGCTGTAATTCCTTTTTTTTTTTTCCATGATATGTATCAGGAAAATGAGTTAAGCTGTGATCTTGCAGATGTTAGACTTCTTTTCATGATTGGTGTAGGATTTTTGATTGGTTGTCGGATCATTATGGCACTTGGCACTCGGCAGTCAGCAGTAAGCAGGGGAAATTAAAGGGAGGATTTCAAATTACTATTGCAAATTTTTACTTATGTTTGTATATCAAACACATTGCAAAAGAGGTTAGTCTACTAACGATCAACTGCGAAATGCTATCAATGTACACAAATGTGAATTCAGTTTGACGTGCCACACCTCCTTTTACTAAGTAGCAGGAGTTCTCATATCTTACATTACGCTACTTGTGCTAAGAATTATAGTGAAAAAGTACCTAAGCCTTTTTATTTCCACACACCGATAAAGCAAAAGGTGGTTGAAAGTTTTTCATTTTTGGAAAAGTTTTTGAGTTTTGAAAGTTTGAAACTTACAAGGTGCCGTTGTTCTGAGTTAATAATGGCACTAGGGGCCGGCAAGATCTATAAGCTGGCTGTCAGCTGTCAAAGCCCAAAGGATCAATTTAACTTGCACGTGACCAAACCCATCTCATCTAACCTTTGAACTAGTATATACGCTGGTCATTTTCCCCCCCTTGGCAGTTGCATTATTTTATTAACAAGTGTGGATGGAACGTGGTCAAATGGAAGAAGCACATGGTGTAGCAAATCTAGAATCAGCTACTCCCTACTTATTACATAACTATTTTAGATTAGAACAGGCTTAAGAACTTAGGGGTTTGGTGTGAGGTATAAGTTATAATAGTCTCGGATAAAATGTAGGATTATTTTATTTCACGTTTGGTTTGAGGTATTAGTTAGTTGAAGGATTATTTATCCCACCATTTATGCTCTAGTGATGGGATAAGTTATCCCATATATGTGGTGGGATAACTAATTTCGGGATAACTTGTTTCCCACCAAAGGACCCCAAAGTGTAATCATTAGTTCATAGAGAATTATATGTTACTCCTATAGATTATTGGGCACGAGATATTCCAGTCACAGTTTGGGACTGGAAGGAAAATAAATACTTGTCTGTGTATTTTCCGCACGACTTGGCAACAAAAATGTATAGTGAATAAATTAATTTGAGATGTTTGAATATTGTATGTGGGTCAAAATCTTAGTCTAGTTTTCAAGTTAAATAAAGTTAGAAGACGTTAAAAAGAATGTATTTTAGGATCCATTTAAATTAGATATATCTGCTATACTTGAGGACTAAACAATTGAAACTAAACCTATTCTACTGCTTAAGAAATACACAAAATTGGATAATTGTAAAAAATGAAACTCATCAATTATAAGAAAATTGACATTACCGTAAAAGTGAGACCTGAACCAAAGTACCAGGCCACCACATGTGGGCGGGCTCCACTACGTACTTCCTTAAAAGCCCAGCCCATCCATATCCCAAGACCTGCATTTCAAAGCAAACACGTTTAAGTTTGGACAAGTTACACTTTTGGCCTGTCGTAAAATTAATTACATCCATTAGTCAATTTTTTTTTTCTTAAAAAAAAACTATACTATTTTGTATTAAAAATATGTACTTTATTTATATTATATTTATATATTAATATACAAGAAATATACAGTTGCTGGCCATTATTTTAGTGGAAGGCTAATTATATCAATTTCTCAAGTCTATCCACTATTTTAGTGCAGTTAAATCATAAATGACTCCACCTCCCATTCGATATGCGTTAGTAATATGGAAAAGAGGCAACATTTTTGAAAAATTTAAACGAAGTTGCAAAATTTTTTAGGAAGCAATTAACGAGAAAAAAAGAACTCTTCAAAAAAAAGATATTCTAGGATCAACTTTCTTACATGACTTTAAGTAAGACAATAAAACAAAACTCACAAAACGATAAAGTATTTTAGTTCTGTATAAGGAAATCTACACATGATAAATGTAAATACTCTAACTCGCATGTCCTTTTTTGTGCGCTTTATGTAACAAGACAACGATGAAGGTGAAACTTTTTTACCTGAGTAGTAATAATAAGAAGCCAACCAGCCAAAAATGAGATATTCCTGTGATAAAAAGCTTTAATAATAGTCACAATTCCAACAGCATAAGCTGAACCATTCCCAAAAGCACTTCCAGCATTAGCAAATATAGAAATGAGGACATGTTCCTTCATGTTAAACGGGCCTGGATTCAGCGAAAACAATCTCGACCCGAAGCCCGGTACCCGAAACTTCGTCGTAGGTAGAACCGTAGCTAAGAAGTGACCAATTGGTAGAGTTGCTACTTGGATTGTTATTTGTGTTATAACTAAAGGCTCAGTCCGATAGGAAAAAAATTGGTTGAGAAAGGAGAGTAAACAGCAAGAGAAAAGGCCCAAAAACCACATTCTAAATGTCCATACGGGTAGGGTCGGGTCATCGGTGTTGGTCACCGTTAACCGGACTTGTTCAATCGGTGAAACATCGTCTTCATTATCAGAGTTGGTGGCTCCGGAGAGAGATTCTGGCTGGTAAGTTCCCATAAAACAACTTGGCTAAAATTAGAGAATGTATGGGTACTATAAAATACAAAGGCTAACGCAAGTATAGTGGTGTTCCTACTATTTAATGCATGGGGATTCAAATTTTGTTTTTTTTTTATTTCAACAATATGGGCTGCATGTTGACTTACCATATTCAACGCTAAAATTGAGGACTACTTGCTGGAGTGACGACAAGTAGAGTGTGAATCTATGACGAAATAACATTTTCATCATTTTATGTGTATATTTTCTATTGTTGTACTTGAGCCGAGGGTCTTTCGGAAACAACCTCGATCTTTAACTCCTCGAGATAGTGATTAGGTTTACATGCACTTGACCCTCCTCAGACCTCACTTGTGGGATTCTTCGTCGACCAAATAAAGGTAAGATGCAGTGGTTCAAAATGAATCAAAATATTGACTTATTGAGATTTTGTTATATTCCAAAATGTAGAAGAATATATGTATCCGCATGCATACATATCTTGTCTTAGTTGAAATTTCACGGATTGTAGTTGTGTGTGTTTTTAAAACATAAGATGTATGTATGTGTATAAGCGTGTGGGCCGACAGTAGCAGTTAAGGTTTTTAGATACGCAGATACATGTATAAGTATATGTATGGTATAAAATTGCATAATCTTGATTTGTTATGCAATTTTTTCAAGCATCACTGTAAAAATTAATATGTGGACCAAAAACGCTAATTTGGGTAATTTTTCTTTAGTAGAATGGGCATTGTGGGCCTTCATTTGCAGTAGTCCTGAATTTTAGCAAGTAGAAGAGATTGAAGAAAATGATATTTTTTGGTAAATGGTCTCTACTATGGTTGATGTCTAAAAGTATGTGTATCTTTTGTACGTATATCTGTATGACTCAATGATTTAAGTTACATATATCGATAGTGTAAAGACTTTTATATGATCAACGTAGTTTAACTTGATTCTTATAGTGGATTAGTTACTTATTACATAGTATAGGTTATCAGTCAATGCGTATATAACTTATAAGTGACGACCTGACTGCATAATATTGCATAATCTTCATAAAACTTGATCAAAACACAATGACATGAAATTTGAGCAAGCCAAGGGCCAATTAGCTGCAACAGTACTTAGGTAGCATCCTTTACCTTGCAGGATGAATAATTTACTAATTAATAAGTTGGCATGATGTGTTTCTATATTTTTACTTAATGATGCATGTTTTCGGGGATCTGTTATTAATTATTGGCATAGTTATTTCTGTCTGTCTCCTTGATTAATTAATTTATAGTTGAGGAAACCTCAGGCTCGTTTTCCCAATTCATGAGTTGTAAAATCTTAAGGATGCAAATTCCATTGGACTTGGTCATTTGATCAGCTAAGCATGCAGTTTTGTATATATATATGTATTTTTATTTTATTTTTACTCTACATCGGAGATTCCAAGATCCAGAATGTGGGAAATTCTAATTAATTAGTCAACTATTTGGTTCACCATTAATTCCTGCTTATAAACTGGTCAAGCCAGTTCATTATATATCGCTAGCTAGTTGCATATTTAAGTCATATAATAAAAAATCTTACACTTCAAATGTAGTTTAACTTTAACCATGTGCAGTTTGTTTCACCAAAACCACCTAGTAGATTATGTATTTTTTTTTCCACTCATCTATTATGAGTAGATAGTTAATGATACTAATTTACAAGATGGAAGATTAACTATGAAGCAAGAACAATGAATTGTGTGCGTGCATATCGTTGAAATAGTTGGTCCAAGTTTATATCGATTCCCTTGGAAACGAAGTTTTGTCCACAAGCTAAATATATCTACTTTTGTCTATGAATTGTAGAGCACAAGAGAGAGATTTTTCTTACACAAGTTAAAAAGCAATTGTATTTAAGGCAAGAAGATAAGTTATTATCATAAAAAACCGATCTCATCCACTTTGACACGTTGATAATCCTAGCTAGAAGAGATAGTCTAGTGTAGTAAAGAATCTCGTTTTGATCATAAATGTCTATTATACGCGATCTCATCTTACAGTTGTTGTTGTTAAGGGGCTGTTTCCGCACTAGGTTAAAAAGTACATGGAATACCATCTGTATATGTTTTATTTATTTAAATTTCTTATTCTTATCTATGATACATGGGTCCGGGTAGCCCACATATAAACACCCCATGGGCCATAGCCCAATATCTAACTAGGACTTGTGTGCCAACTAACTTTTCTACATTACAGAATGTACGCACTTCATCAGCCAAATATTAAAAAGGTAGACCAATTCCGGCAATTAAACAATATTTGTCCCATATATTTGATATAATAACTCTTATAAAAGCTAATTTGATAGTGTTATATACTCAGACTTGGAAATGAAATTTGATAACCAAACAGTGGGAGAAACAAGAATTCTTTTATTAATCAACGTGTAGAATACAATTACAACATTGATCACTAAACAAACTCCATTGATGAGCCCGAACCTAGGGAAGAGAGAGAGAGAGAGAGATGATTTAGGTGAGGGAGAAGAATAAGATGAAGAAGAGAACAGTAGTTATGTAACTGAATTTACCAGAAATTGACCAACTCAGTCACGCTTATTAATAGACTACTAGACTGCTGTTTGTTGTTGGGCCCTTCTGCTATTGGGCTTGATTATTGATGGGCTTGAGTTCTGGACAACCTGGGCTTCCCTTTTTCCTTTAACTTTCCAAAATCCACATCTGCAACTCACTTTCCCAATTGAATCCTTGTACATTACAGATAGCTCTAATATAGTATTTGTCACTCTCAAAACATCTCACTTAATTAACACTATAGCTATAATCTATACTTATAATCTATATCTATCTATAATCTATATCTATAATATATTAAAAATGTGAACACCCGTATAAATATGATTTGAACTTTTTATCCTTCATTAAAACATTTTGCAATAGACAAGATAGTCTTTTCATATTTTTTAAATTATTATTTAATTTTTTTATAATATTGACTCCTAAAATATATGAGATTATGACTTTAAAATATATGGTAAGATAAAATAATTATTAGTAAATTTTGAAGTTATCAATATTTTTGTTAAAAAAAAATAATTACGTTTCCTCCTTACCAATTATGAAGCAATTATAGTTGAACCTAAGTTCTTTTAACAAACGAAAAGAAAAATTCTTACGAATTAGTTAATGTTGGAGTGCCTGCTTTAGTTTTATCAACTTCTTTTTCCAACTTTTCCTTAAATAACAGAAGTTTTTATATAAGAAACTTAGTGAATCATTTATTTTAGGTATTTTCAATTAATAATTATTAACTTTTTTAATGCCAAACATTAGACCTCACGTATGTATAATATCTTTTGTTTTTAGAGTCAAAATGAGTGTGAGTAATTAATAATTTTACCAAAAAGATTTTAATTATTGATTCCTTCTCTATTTAAATTAAACACTAAGTAATATTTAGCACTTTTAAATGTAATTGATCTAAATTATGACACTTAACACTTCTAAATCAATTAAAATTTTATCTTATTTGAAAAATAATTTCTTCAATTATATTTAAGTAATATTTAAAATCAAAATTAACAAGAAACAAACGACTTCATCTACTTCTATTTATTTTTTTCTTATTTTGATTTTGATTCAAGTCTTCTTTTGTCTTCATAATCATCATATTTTGTGCCTTTTTTTATTTATTTTTATGAATAGCTTTGAAGATTGTATATGAATTATACATGATCAACAATTGATCCCGAGGAATTCTTCCGTCTTGATAATTTCTCGTGTTTCTCTTTCAACTGAAAATTTTGTTTGAAAATTAGGCAAATCAAGCATGTTGTCACTGAATGAAAACAACCCAAAAAATCTAAGATTTCTCTTTTTTTTTCTTTCCACGTTTTTTATGTAATTGTGAGTTGATTTTGATTATATTATTTAATTATATTTTAAACTATCATTTGTTAATATTATAGTTGGATCTTTCGTTAAACTTATTTGTTGAATTCAAATATAAGGTTGTAGTTAAGTCTCGAATTTGGATATGGAGAGTTTTATTTTGAAGAGGAACCTATAAATTTAGGATTATAATCCGCTCTTTCAATTGTAGGTTTATTAATTACGTTTGAAGGTGGATCAAGTACATTATTCGTTGTAAATCGAATTTAATCTATCTATTTATAGTCCTTAATTAAAAGACTTTATAATGAGAAAAGTTAATTTTAAGTTCTCTTATTTGTTTTTGACATCTCATGTACAAAGACGATTATGAACTCTGATGGAATAAACATAATCCTGGATAAAAGTTTGTTGGAACATGTAATCTAGAACGAGGAGTCTTGCTACAATTGCTCATAATTGTAGAGCGCCTTAAAAACATTGTTGTTTGTTGAATTCACACATATTCATTATAAATGTACACGTCCAGATAATACATTCTAATTTTTCTTGAGATTCATTCTACCAATTATTGACTCATATAGGTGTAGTGTCTTCTTGATAATCAATCCAAAATTGTTATTGTCATTGTAATAGGCTTTCTCTGATTTTAATTTTTTTATATTTATGTTTAGGTTTAATGTGTAGATTCTTACTCATGAAAATAATTAGATTTTTTAGTGTATTATTCTTTATTTAGGTTTGAGTGTATTATAGAATTGAAATAAATATTAAAACTGTGATACTGATTTATTTTGTTACAATATGTTATTTTTTCTGCTTAATACAGGTGGTAGATAAATGTTAGATTAGATTTTAAGGAATTTCAGTGTAAAGGTTAGATATAACTATATTATTCCGATATCTTGATTATCGTATTGTTCTGTTAGTATATGCTATTTTTTCTGCTCAATATAGATGATAAATGAATGTTCAGTCGGACTTTAAGAAATTTTGTGTAAAGATAAGGTTTAATATTCTTATGATATCTCAATTATCATATTGTTTGTTCTAGTTTCTATTCTGTTGCTATCTATTATTTTTTCTGTAGTAGATGAATATTTGATCGGACTTTATGACTTTTTATGTAGAAGTTAGGTTTTTAACCATATTGTTTTGTTATAACCTATGTTCTATTATTTTCTATCATTTTTTCTGCTTAATATGGATGGTAGATAAATGTTTGATTTGGCTCTTTTGGTTAAAAGAAAAGACACAACACTTGGATTATTTTGTATCTAGCTTTTCTTTTTAGTGAAATTTTTCATTTCGTGTAGGAGTCTAATTTTATTTCCTCAAATTTATTATGATTAATTATATTTATCGTAAAATAGTAAGGATTTTTAGATTTAAAATATGGTTATATCTATAATCTATAATATATTAAAAGTGTAAAGACCTTTAGAAAAGTAATTTAAATTTTTTGTCCTTCATTAAAACATCCCGCAATATACAAAATTGCCTTTTCTCTTCTTCTTTTTTTAAATAATTATCATTAAATTATTATTCAAATATTTAGGATACAAAAAGAAAAATAAGAAAGAGTCACATAACTAAAAGAAATTAAATGTAATATGCCAAATTTTTAATTAGGAATCCTACACAACTTTTTAGGAAAAAGTTATCCATGAAAAGAAAAAAAAAAAAAAAAAATTAAGAACCAAACGCTTTTTTTTTGTTGTTAGAAGAACCAAACGTTATAATTAAGAAAAAGATGGAAAAGAAAAGGTACCAGTTTATTAATGAAAAAATTTAATTTATTAATGAAAAAATTTTAGGAACCAAAATATACTTTTTTAAAAAACATATGTATGGAAAGAAAAAAATATTTTATTCACGTAAGAATTCATAATATTCAACACTTCTAAATCAAATAGAATTTTACCTTATATAAAAAAAAAATGGCTACAGTTCTATTTAGTTATTTGATCAAATTTTACTAGAAAAATATCTTCTACTTGCATATTTTCTTCTTATTCTTTTTTTTATTATTATTTTGATTGATGATTAATTAACGTTTTCTTCTTGGATTCTTTAGTTTTTTCTAGCTTTCTTCGTTATATGATGTTTCTTTTAAATTTTTGCTTATATGAAATTAATTTAATTGTAATTAAATCATGAGATTTAGCATAACATCATTATGTTTATTCATATACTTCAATGGTTTTTTTTATTTTTTTGAGAAAATACATTAAATCCCCCTCAACTTGTCGGCAAAACTTACTTTAGGCCCTAAACTAATCAGACAACTATATACCCCCCTTAACATCTTTCATGTGAATTAAATTCACCCCCTATGGGTGACGTGGCAAAAAAAATGCGTGATTTTTTTTTTTTAAAGGGCTCACTTTATTATTATTATTATTATTATTATTATTATTATTATTATTATTATTATTATTATTATTATTATTATTATTATTATATATATATATATATATATATATATATATATATATATATATATGTGTGTGTGTGTATATATATTTATATATATAAAAAGAACCCAACTTCTTCTTCTTCTTCGTCACTCCCCTTCCCCACCCCCACCCCTACCCCCACACCCCATTTCTTCATCTTCTTCGTACCCCCACCCTGTTTCTTCGCAACCCCCTTCCTACCAAATCCCAATTGATCCAAAACTTCATCTTTCGACAACCAAAAAGGGTTCAAGATTGATGAACAAGTTTGGTTCTTGACCAAGAATTTCATGTCATGCGAATACCATCAATGCCATTTCTGAATTTGAGACTGTTTGTGTCATTTATGTAGACATTTTTTAGTAAAAGATTAAGAATTTGGGAGCTTTGGGATTTTGGGTTTTGGTTAATGTTAAGAATTTGGATTTGAGATTTTGTGTATTGATGTGTTTTTGTGATCATGTACTTGTATTTAGTCCATTGTTGGATTTGCTCAAGTTAATTCAAGTCAATTTTTCATTTGATGAAGAAAAAAACTCATTAAAAAGCTTGCAACAATAGAGAAAGGAAGAGAAAAAGAGGTGCGGCTATCTGAAGAAGAATAAGAAGAAGGAACGACGGGGGGGGGGGTTGTTTTCTGCTGAAGAAGAAGAAGGAATCGGGGGGGGGGGGGGGGGGCTGTTTTCTGCTGAAGAAGAAGAAGGAATCGGGGTGGGGAGAGGTGAGGGGCTGTGTAGAAGAAGAAGGAACGCGGGGGAGGGGTATATATATATATATATATATATATATATATATATATATATATATATATATATATATATATATATATATATATATTGCTTTTAAAATATATATATATAAAGTATGTGTGTAGGATTATTTTAAAAAAAAACTATAATTTCTTACGTGGCAATGACATGGCACTGGTTTGGCAATGACATGGCGCGTGTGTAGTGCACTCTCCGTTGTGAGAGTGGGATTTTGATTTTGAGGTTGAAATTAATTTACTTGAAAGATGTTAAGGGGGTAAATAATTGTCCGATTAGTTTAGAGTCTAAAGTAAATTTTGGCGACAAGTTTACGGGGAATTTGATGTCTTTTCTCTATTTTTTTTTCGAATACAAACTCCAATTGTTATCACAGATACAAAATATGATCAAACACTCTTTCCAGAGGTAATTTTAGTTTTTATTGTCAATTAAAAGGAAAAATTACATAAACTAGAAACCTTAAGATATTAATTACAAAAAATAACAATAGTTTGATAAAATTACAACTAATAACAAAACTAGCAATATTTTATCTTTTTTTCTTAAAAGCACGTGAAATCTACTCTCTTATTTTCAATTCCCTATTTTTACTCTACTTTACCTATTTCACTTCCCCCAAATTTCCTTTTTTTTTTTTTCAAATTCCCCCAAATTCCACATGAAATCCCATATCTTGATAAAGATCATCTCCACTTTTTAAGGTAAGTTTTTATTTAGTTAATGCATGTTATTTTTTTTCCATTTAATTTTTGTTAAGGTGTTTTCGTGTCGCCGCTTTTTCAAAATTAATTTGCGAAACTCATTTTTTGGGGTTTTTTTCTGTTGAAATTATACGAGTTAATGTATAATGGCTCAACATGCAAATCGTAGTAGTTCAGTTAGAGAAAATCAATCGAAGAATTTAGTTTCCGATGAACTACTATCGTTTAGTCTTGGTTTAACACAAGACGAAGATTTTAACTTGGGTTCTACTAATATTCTGTCTAACGAAGGTGTTATCGTTGAAGAGTAGAGATCGAAGCACTGTTACAATCCTGAAAAGATTGTAGAGCATTGACAAAATCTTCATCCCCAAAGTCCATAAAATTTTAAAAATCGGATGAAAATGGAGAATGTAGTAAAATTGCAAGTCCCGTTGCATCAGATTATGAATTTGAACAAGAAAAAGTGGAGGAGGTATGGTACTAAAATTTGTGTAAGATATTTGTATTTATCAATGGCAAGATTTTTGTATATATATTTTTATATAGAAGTGTATTATGTATTCTGAAAATACATTTGTTATATAATTTGTATATGTGTTGTTATACTCTGTTCTTGTAAATTAATTGTATAATTCATGTATTCACAAAATACATATGTGTTTGTTGAAATATAATTCTAATATGTATTCTGAAAATACATTCAGTTTAGATATGTGTTTTTATGTTTACCTCTAAGAATTTTATTCTATGTTAAGTTGTATTTGGTAGTCATTACATTTTGAATGTGATATGTAGTTCTTATTTGTTGAAATGTATTTTTTACATACATCAGGTGACGATAATTTTTGTATTTTGATGTGTTGATAACTTAGATATTGACTAGTAATGTAACTTTTAGGATGTATTTTCTTAAATACATATGTTGCACTGTTTAGACATATAATTGTATTTTTATGTTGTATAGGTGTTGCGTTCTCAAAATATACATGGCAAGAGTAATTCATGTGTATGTTTCAACTGTTGACGGTGTTCCAACTATTGATTTTGATCCAGATCTTCTTCGCACGAGATATGCTTTAATGTTGTGGCATTATGGTTCGAGGAAAGAAGAAGAGAAGGCACAAAGTGATGATGAAGCACCAATGAGACATCTTAGGGATATTGGGATAACAGAAGATATTGAAGTGCATGATATTTGAAGATTATTTTGAATTTGTTGTATTTTACAATAATGAACTCTAAGTAGACTACGATTTAGTTGAATATTTCTTAGGTTTCATAAGTCACTTTAATGTTGAAAATTGATATCTTAATATTTTCTTTGTTGTAATTGTTAGATTTTTGATGTTTAAATTTCTAAAATACAGTTGTTCGTGCTTAGTTTATGCTACTGTTATGCATATTTTAGTATGAATATGTGCTTTCTAGTTTTGAATATAATTTTCAGCATTAAATATGTATGTTTCAGTCATTGTATGTATTTTTCAGTTATGCATTTGTATTTTTCATTTTATGCATATGTATTTTGAGCAATGCATGCGCTTTTTATCAACTCTGCACATATACTTCTGAGTAATACATAATTATTGTATAGTTTTACATAAGTCTATATATTTTTATGATGCGTATATATATATATATATATATATATATATATATATATATATTTGCCTGAATATATACTTTTTTGGTCATGCATATGTATGTATATTTGTCCAGTTTAATCCATATGTATTTTACCACATAAGCATATGTATTTATAAGTTATTCATAGATTTTTTTTCATATATGTATATATATCTATGAATAATGTATGATTAATGTATATGTTTTTTTAAAAAGAAAAATGTATTTAAAGTTTTAC
This sequence comes from Capsicum pubescens, assembly GCA_030864215.1. Lineage (NCBI taxonomy): Eukaryota > Viridiplantae > Streptophyta > Magnoliopsida > Solanales > Solanaceae > Capsicum > Capsicum pubescens. Next base: position 266,492,195 of record CM061545.1, on the reverse strand, counting down.
TTATGTAATTGATAAGTCATTATATGTATTCTTAATTACTTTTATTTATTACATAAATGTATGTTAACTTATTCTTATTTTTTATAGATTGGCATAGGTTTTTATTAAATTCTCATATGTATTTTTTTAGATTATAAATTTGACTTGTGTAACGTACAGTTCATTAAATATAAATAAATGATGTTACACGTCTTGTATACTATATTCTTAATGATAACATTTACAACAATTTAACTACAAAAAGTTCAATAACATTTAAAAAATTATCAAAATTTAGAATCATATAATAATCAGTGAAAAAATGAAGCAATTATTCTTTGATTGAATACATCAGTAAACTTATCATTTATTATATTTTCTACATGAACATCTATTATGAATGAACTACATATTTCTTCTTGATTTTTCACGATTCTTCTTTGCAGGTCTCCCAGGGGTCGCTTGTATTTTGAGGGCAAAACTATTTCCTCCAATATCTCCTGTGGAATTATCCACTCATTTTGTGTGGTAGAGGATAAATGGGAAAATCATACGTTCTTAACACAATTTTTAGCTTGCATAGATAATAGCAATATGATCTCTTTTGAAAACTCTTGCTATCAAGTACTGCACAATCATGCACACACAATATCTTGTCCAATTGAAATGCATGGCAGGAACATTTTATTTCCTTAAGACAAACAATAAAATGTTTATCCATGTCGTGGATTGTATAGACATGCTCTGAGACTGGTATAACCTGAAATTATTAATACAAGAATAATTTCTAAAAAATAATTGACAATTCAAATCATTCCAGTTTATCAAATGTATTTATTCTGAAGCAATATATGTATATTACAAGTCTTAATATGTATATTTATGATATGCATATGTATTTTCATTACAACATATAAATTACTGCATATGTATAATATAAATACATATACCTGGAAACATTTGAAACTGACAGTGAACACATAAATAGATTGCATATGTATATTATAAATACATATAACTGTTAAAATATATAAAGTCAAATACATATAGCTGTTAAAATATGTACTTTAAAAATAACTATTTCGGATATACAAAAATGCAAAACGAATTCCAACAAACATGAACATTTTTTTTGAATATTAGTTATCATCGACTAAAATTCAAATTTATCGTATAACAATTGTATCTCAAGTTTCAAATTAAATAACGACATGAATAACTTTAAATTTGAAAGAAATAATTCGCTCAAACCACTTTTTTGAGAACTGATAGAATTCATATACAATCTCAAATTTTGGAATTCCATGACTATTACGCAACTTTGTTGCAAGTTTTTCAACAATTCTCGCGATTTTTTTTTATGAAATTCACAAACATAATTAAGTTTGTTTATCGATACCTGTAACTGGAGAGTTGTATTTTCAATATTTTCTTCAAAATTTTAAAAGATCATCAAAAATATTAGAAGCACTTTATTTTTTGAATTAGCTTTGATTTGCTGTTTATGAAAATTTTTGTTTGAATTTGAATTATGTTGATGTAAATTAACGACTGAGGTAAAAATAAAAGAGTCATATAAGGTAAAGGAATTTGTTTAATTAAATGTGACATAAATCAACAAACAGTTCCATTCCTTATTTAACTCTAACTGATTAGATTTATTTTTTAAAATTTGAATCTGTATTTTGGATTTTGATTTTAGTTTCTGATTATTGAAAATATTTTTTGAATTTGAATTAATTGTTGTAATTTAACATTGATGTAAAAATAGAGTTTTAAAAGGTAAGGGAATCTGTGAATTAATTGTGCCATAAATTCTGAAACCGTTTTTTTCATTTTACACTGAAACTGATTTGCGTTATATTAGGAACATAATATTCTGTTGTATATGTATTTAACTAGCAACGGTTTACTCAAATACAAAATACATATTGCTATTTTTTGTGATTTTGAAACTGTTGCTAGAAAAGTTACAATTAAGACTCTATAGTTGTTATTTTTTATTTTTTCCCCAATTAAAACAACTTTCTATAATAAATGATGCTTTGCAACTAATAGCATGTTTTTTATTCAAAATTGGGATATACCTCCTTTTTACTATCTTTTTTTGTTTGTTTTTCTTTGTATATGAGCCAAAGTTAGAGTTTTTTCATGGATTTATTTATTTTAAAGTTAATTGATATTTTTAGTAATAATTTGTTTTTTGTATATTCTTTTATTAATTGACTCGAGATATACGTATATAACACATTTCAAGCATTTAAAAATAAATATTTAATTCTGACACTAATATTTAGAGCTTATATGTGCTAAATCTTTTATATTCATTGTTTACGGAAAGTAAATATATATTTTTGATAAGTAATACCTCTTTAATAAAAAAAAAGTAAATATATATAAACATGGCTAATCATAAGTATCCCTTTTAAATACAATTAGTTTTACTTTTTTTTTTCTTGGGCCATTTTATTTAAATAAAAGATAACATACAAAGTTGAAACAAAAAAACAACACGTCTTGAAAAAAAAGTAAACAAAAAGATAAAAAATTGTAAGTTTATATTGGAATCCATATATTATTTTAGTAGTGATAGGTAGTTTATGAAATAAAAAGAACAATCTATTATATTTAGATAATTTATTTTTTTAAAGAAAATGCTTTGGACTTCTAAATCAATCAGAATTTTATTTTATATATATAAAAAAAAATCTACAATTTTATTTAAATAATGCTTTAATCAAACTTTAACAAAGAAAAGTCGCCACTTCTTCTACTATACTTTTCTTTTTATTTTGATTATGATTGAAGTCGTATTCTGTCATTCATTATCATCAGTGATAAGTTTAAAAATTGTATATGAATTATGCAAAAACAACAATTGACAATGACTTATCCCCTTTTAATAATTTTTTGTGTTAACTGGATAGGATAAACTTGTTGCCGCCGAATGAAGCAGCAGTAAAAATCAAATGTTTATCTTACCGAAAAATTTAAATTTATATAACGAGAGCGATGATTCTCTTTTTTGTTGCCACGAGTTTTACTCCTTTCTAAGGTATTCCATCATCGGTTGATTTATAGTTCAGTATTATGCATCAACGGTTCGTTTTATTAGTTTTAAATTTCTAAACATATTAAATTGATAACCACCGCTTGATGGGTATATACTGGATATGTTGTTGTTGTACTAAATCGATAACCAAATCAATAAGAGATTTTTTATCAATGTGGGTCCTTGACGGTTAGATTTTTGAGTTAACCGATAAAAAAATGTTCATTTTATACACAATATGAAAATGCTCATTTAGTCAAAGACTATGGTATTGATTTATACGAAAGTAATTTAACATTACGTTTATATAGTATAATTTTGTACTATTTTAATTTCTTATCATAGCTTTATTAGTATTAATTAATGTGACACACGTATTTTTTCTCATAATTTTATTAATATTAATTAACGTGACACACGTGCAAAACACGTACATCTGACTAGTATAATCCATAAGGCGTACATGTGTTTCTCTTATCAAGTCTTTGGTCAAACTTTTTTTTTCTTTTTTAAAAGTAGTCATTTTTTTAAACGTTCTTATTTTAAAAAAAGTGAGTGTTTGATCAACTTTTTGGGAGAAAAATTATTTAGAGATTTATAATTTTTAGATTATTTCTTTTGTCTCAATCTAAGTGGTATAATTGAAATTTGAGATTCAATTTTTTTTTTTGATTGTTTAAATATATTTTAATATTAATTTCTAGCTTTTAATAATGTGTTCTTATTATGGATATATTTTTATTCATCGATGAGAGACACACGTGTAAAGCATGTACACTAAGCTAGTTAATTAATTAATACCGAGAGGTCGTTTGATTGTGGACAAGTTATTCCTAGATCAGCTATTCTAGGATTAATTATCTCACAATATATATGAATACTTTATTTCATCACTAGGATAAAAATAGTGAGATAAAATAATTTCTAAACTAACTAATTCTTTCAATTAAATACAATGCAAAATAATCTTGCATTTCATACCTTGTACTAAACGACTCCTAAGAAGATTTGGAGGAAAACATAATATTACTACTTAATTTTTTGTTTTTCCTTGAAAGAAATTACTATATTCTTAAAAATGAAATATAAATGAGAGGTAGAAATGCACCCAGCAAGATCAGCATGGACATTGTCAAACAAACTACGTCGTTCGAATCATGCATCTAGAACATTCTGGTCTACTGCTCTATCTATTCTATTTTATTCGTCTTAATTTAATACTGCACATTAATTAATTAAAAAATATAATTAATAATATGATTATTTTATTATAATATTCTAATTAATTAATACTTATATTTTAATAAAAAAAATAATTAATATTAGATTTTGGAAAGGAAAAAAAGTTATCTTGTCTTGATTAATGAAAAATGATAAATAAAAGAAAAAATTAAATTAAAAAATTTGAAGTAAGCAAGATAAAAAATTAAATTAATAAATTTGGGACGAATAAAATGGGACTGAGGAAGTAGTTATTTGTCCCATACACCGCCACGCAGCCTACAATAACTCCGACCCTTCTACAAGCATCTCTTTCTCCCTATTTCTTCGCCTCTTCTCTTAAACCCTTCAGCATAAACCCTAATTGGAAAAACTCCGTCAACACAAATTACGAATTAGTCTTCTTGTTCCCTTTGTTTCTCCGATGGCGACCGCCGCCTTGCTCAGATCTCTCCGTCGCCGCGAATTTGCTACCTCTTCTCTCTCCGCTTATAGAACTGTGAGTTCATTTCTGTTTTTTCTTCTCTTAGATCCTTACTATTCTAATGTAACCGTCAATCATTTAGTCTTTTTTAATCACTAAACTGAAATGAAAATGAAATAAAATTTCACATTTCTGGTTAAATTACTCACATGTTGTAGATTTCTGTGATGAGTTCATTTTTTATTATTGATCGCTTAGCTAAGATGATATCTTTGATAGTCTAAAGAGTTGATTTACCTAATTTTATTCTGATAAAAAAATGTTGTTTGATAAAAATTGTGAAGTTTCTACTTCTTAAAAACAAGAGAGTCAAATTTGTTAGTTTGTAATTCCATGTTAGATATATTAATATATGTTATAGCTGCCATAGATTCCCTCTTATATTAGGAAAAGTTTTTTGCGTTTAGATGTTAAGAGAAAATTAAAGGAAGGGTGAATATCGACTGTTGTTGCTGGTAGACTTGGCTATTAGTGAGTTATCTCTTCGTTATTATGGTTCTGCTCTCATTCAACAGTTTTGACGATATGGAACAAGCTTGAATAGAGTAGAATGGATATTAATTAGTTTGGAATTGAGGTGTAGTTGATTGGCTTAAAAGATCTTGCTAGTAGTTTCTCATTCCCTAGCTTTTGATAGCTAACCTTTATGTTTTATTGGCTGTTTGTTGGTTTGTGCAGTTTGCTTCCAACACCAAGCCTTCCTGGTGTCCATCAGTTGGTGCTAAATGGGCTGGTCTGGCTAGACCATTTAGGTATGTGGATTGTAGCATCACTTTTCATTTTGTATCTTGTAGTGTTGTATCTGTTTGTGCGCAATCTTATTTGCCTTTCATTGCAGCTCCAAACCTGCTGGAAATGAAATAATTGGAATAGATTTGGGTACCACCAACTCTTGTGTTGCAGTGATGGAGGGGAAGGTAAGGACTAGACCTATTGAAATGCTAAACTTTTGTTGAGTTTACGTTTGAGATAGTGTGTACTGTACAATGGCTTCAGTGGATTATCTAACATTCCTTGGTGCTCTTGTTAATGCAGACTCCCAAAGTCATTGAGAATTCTGAAGGGGCTAGAACAACTCCTTCTGTGGTTGCCTTTAATCAGAAGGGAGAACTGCTTGTTGGTACACCGGCCAAGCGTCAGGCAGTTACCAATCCTACAAATACGCTTTCTGGGACGAAGCGTCTAATCGGTAGACGCTTTGATGATCCTCAAACACAAAAGGAGATGAAGATGGTTCCTTACAAAATTGTGAGAGGGTCAAATGGAGATGCTTGGGTTGAAGCAAATGGTCAACAGTATTCTCCAAGCCAGATTGGAGCTTTTGTTCTAACAAAGATGAAGGAAACTGCGGAAGCCTACCTAGGGAAATCTATTAACAAAGCTGTGATTACTGTTCCAGCTTATTTCAATGATGCTCAAAGGCAGGCAACAAAGGACGCTGGGCGAATTGCAGGTCTTGATGTGCAAAGGATCATTAATGAGCCTACTGCAGCTGCCCTCTCTTATGGTATGAACAACAAAGAAGGTCTTGTTGCTGTTTTTGATCTTGGTGGTGGAACTTTTGATGTTTCAATCCTGGAGATATCAAATGGCGTTTTCGAGGTAAGTGAATTTCGCGGCACTTTCTAAAGCTGTGTTTCTTTCTGTTTTTCCCCTGTCCAAACTCATCTCTCTGCTTCCACTCAGGTCAAGGCAACCAACGGTGACACCTTTTTAGGAGGAGAGGATTTTGACAATGCCTTGTTAGAATTTTTAGTGAGCGAGTTTAAGAGGACCGAGGGAATTGACCTATCAAAAGACAGGCTTGCCCTGCAAAGACTTCGAGAGGCAGCTGAGAAAGCTAAGATAGAGCTTTCATCAACATCTCAAACTGATATTAACTTGCCGTTCATCACAGCCGATGCATCAGGGGCTAAACATCTTAATATCACATTGACAAGATCAAAATTTGAGACATTGGTGAACCACTTAATCGAGAGGACAAGGAATCCTTGCAAGAATTGTTTGAAGGATGCTGGGATATCATTAAAAGATGTGGATGAGGTCCTCCTTGTTGGAGGGATGACACGGGTTCCTAAGGTGCAGGAAGTAGTCTCTGAGATATTTGGTAAAAGCCCAAGCAAAGGTGTCAATCCAGATGAGGCAGTTGCCATGGGAGCTGCACTTCAAGGTGGTATTCTCCGTGGTGACGTTAAAGAGTTGCTTCTTTTGGATGTAACTCCGCTATCTCTTGGTATTGAGACATTGGGAGGTATCTTTACTAGGTTAATTAACAGGAATACTACCATCCCCACAAAGAAAAGCCAGGTTAGTTGTTGGATCTAAATGTGGTCTCCTGTTGATTTTATTATTGCTTAGTCTCGCCAGAAGTGGGTGCTCCTTCCTTCCAAGATCCATATAATTTTTTTCCTTTTTCTTGTGAAATATGCGTGCGACAGCTGCCATGTTTATAAAAAATTTACAATTTTCAAGAATTTACATCCACTGAAGTAAAATTTTAACTTTTGATGTGATTTTTCTTTGTCAAACTGTCTTCCTTGTTTCTATTCCATCGTTGCTAATATAAGATTTGCAACCTAGCATCTCAAATATGGATCTGGAGAAGGATTGACACGTGCTTGTCCACGACTTTTGTCTCCGTGTAAACTATGCTTGTTTTCATGTAGTGGTTACGGTGTCCTGCTTCCTCTTGTATTTCAGGTGTTTTCCACTGCTGCGGACAATCAAACACAAGTGGGCATCAAGGTATTACAAGGTGAACGTGAAATGGCATCTGATAATAAGCTTCTGGGTGAATTTGAACTTGTAGGTATTCCTCCAGCACCAAGGGGTATGCCTCAGGTAGAGGTCACGTTTGACATAGATGCAAATGGAATGGTCACTGTGTCCGCCAAGGACAAGGCTACTAACAAAGAGCAGCAGATCACCATACGGTCATCCGGTGGTTTATCTGAAGATGAGATTAACAAGATGGTCAGGGAAGCTGAAATGCATGCACAGAAGGATCAAGAGCGCAAGACGCTTATTGATCTCAGGAACAGCGCAGACACCAACATATACAGTATCGAGAAGAGCTTGAATGAATACAGGGACAAGGTCCCCAAGGAGGTGGTCACAGAAATTGAGACGGCTGTTTCCGACTTAAGAGCAGCGATGGGGACTGAGAACGTTGATGAGATCAAGGCAAAACTTGATGCAGCAAACAAAGCTGTCTCAAAGATCGGAGAGCACATGAGTGGTGGCAGTTCTGGTGGTGCATCCGGAGGTTCACAAGGAGGAGACCAACCACCTGAGGCTGAATACGAGGAAGTGAAGAAATAGATGATTATGCTAGGCAAAATTGAATAGTTCATGAGAGACAAAAGATGCTATAGATGTACTTTCTAAAAATGAGTTTATTTTTTCCATCTCATTCGCAGTATTTTGTGCTCAAGCTCAAAACTGGTTGTATAAGGGTCTTGAGGAGTTGTGAATTTCTTAGTGTCTAGACAGACTATCTATCTTTAGTAGACAGATGAGTATTATTTTTGCCAGACCTTCAATATCGAAATCTGACCGAACAATGCTTTGTTTCCACAATAAGATGATAATGTGCTCTGAGTATAAGTTTTTGCCTGCTTTTGATGCTTTACGTTTTAGTTTCCTTGCAATATGTATTATTCCTAGATCTTTCATTATCAAAACTAACAATATTAAATTTATAATTGGGATTTTTTCTCTGCCATAAAAGATATTTTCTGCCGGAAACTAGGAGATCAACTGTGATTGCATTTTTTATAATAAAATTCCAATAGTTTTGTATGTGAGATATTTTGGGTCATTCACAAATGCTCCTATATGAGGGTGGCGGTTAATTTTGTGATCTTTAATTTTTGTTTTTCCGCACTGTTGAGTAACAAAAAAATGGCGAAAAATATTCCCGACACCAAAATAACAAAAGTTATTTTGTGGGGCATAAATTTATAGTATATGTTATGTTGTACTTCACTTCATTTCTACAGAAATTATGTCAATTGAGACAAAAGTTTAATTTTAAAATTCACAAGTCATATTGTATATTGAGTAAGATAAAAGCTTTCTAAATTTACGTTCAACGAATTAGGTTATATAAATACTTACAACTTATGTTGTATAATTTAATTTCTACAAATTTTATGCCGAACGAATTAAGTCATAATAAAAGCATTTTTATTCTCAAATTTTCACTAAATAAGCAACACGCATAGAAATAAAAGACCATCATATTTAAGGATAAAAATTAAAAAAATCACTTCAAAATAGGGGCAAAATCTATGCAAAAATTTGATATACTCAACAAAATAAAATAAAAGAAATATTTTAACCTATGTGAGTTAGTTTGACTTGACACGGAGTTTTAATTTTTTTTCTTCTTAAATTTGTGGTCTAAATTAGTCTAAGATGTTTGTGTGGTTGTTGATAATTTTACTGAGGGTAAATTGAATACTTTAAAATTAAATTGTTACTAACTAAATGAATGTATCATTTTTCTGAGACTAACTACTAAAGTGAGTTGGGTCCTTTGGTAAGGGAAGAGTTATTCCAAAATAATTAATTTCAGGATTAGTTATCTCGAAATTAGTTATTTCATCATATATATGGTATAACTTATCTCATCACTATAGTGTAAACGATGGGATAAATAATTTCGATAGTAACTAATACCTCACACAAAACATGAAATAAAATATTCACACCAAGCATAAAATAAAATAAATTTTATCTCGAAATTATTTATCCATGTATTATACCTTGCACCAGACGATTCTTAAGTGTACTACATGTTAGAGTAGATTTGATTATTGGGAAAAAAATGTATATATACAATCTTAGATTGTTTATTGCAACTTATAACAATATTTATAAGATTGCAAAAAATAGTGATTTTACTTTTAAAAAATGTTTTTTTTATATATAAAAATTGAAACTGAAATTATCCTTTAAAATAAAAAACGGTTACATACAGATTTCATCCACCCCTATTTTATCTCTAAATTAGTTATTGCAGATTATTATATTATTAAAAAAAATCGAAAAAAATGTTTTCATATCAAACAGTTTATTTCCTTTTTCAAACCGGAGAAGTGAAATGTGGGCAAAAATAAAATATCACACGTTTATTTTTTTAGATTATCTCTCCTCTTTTTACTCCTATTTAAATAATATAATATCACAAAAAAAATTTTAAAAATAATATATTAAAGAATAGATATTCATTCAAGTTTTAAAAAATATCATGAGCATTTCACGGGATACATCAAATAATAATTGTTTAAGATGGTTAGCAAACATAAGAAACATATTAAAGAAAATAGAAAATATACACTTGAAAAAAAAAATCAATAAAATTTAAAAAAAAATCAATAAACATATCAAATTCATATATAAAAATACAAAGTTAAATTACTATTCTTCCAACTAATTGATTATGATTTCACAATCAAAAAAGCAATAAACATATTAAATTTATACCCAAAAAAATATAGTTGAAATATATTTTTAAAAAACTACTTGAGATAATAAAAAAAAATACAAAAATCAACAAATAGTTAAACCCTACACTTTTAAGACTGCACGTTAACCTATGCTAGATTTATCTAAAAGATAAATATGAAATCTATTAGGATACATATAGAATAATATTACATATTAAAATATAAAGTATATGGAAAGTTTTTCTGAAAAAGTTAAAACCTACACTTTTAATGCGGTAATCTAGGATATTGATATTTTAATAGATAAATATGAGTATTAGGATAAATATAAAATTAAATCCAAAAAAGAAATTTTTAAATAAAAATAAATAAATAAATAATACTTAAATTTGTTATAACTTGCAATTAAAAATACAATTCAATAATTAAGAAAAAATAGTGTTATAAGTTACAATAAACTATCTAATAACTATATATGGGATAATTTTCACTTGAGTATTTCAGTGAAACGTCAGCCCAAGCATGACATTAGTTAGAGAGGCCAAAATATAAATTCATCTCGAATTTACCGAGGATATGACCCTAGATAGGAAGGTGTGGAGGACGCGAATTGGGATAGAAGGCTAGTGCATGTGGGGGTGCCTTTGGTACGTTAGTGTAGAGTATTAATGTGTGAGTGTGTTATCTCTGATGTGCTATCTTGTTTCATGCTTTTATTATGAACTAGTTTAGATGTACGTGTTTTGCACGTGTATATTGTTAATTAGCAATAAATGAATATCAAAAAAATAAATTAGTTTGTGTACATTATATTGTTAAGTAAAAAATTAAAAAAATCAACATTAATTTTAAGGAAAAAAATGTACATAAAGAAGAACATGATAATTCACCATACATTTTCTAATGTCTCTTTTAATTATTATAGACATGTAAAATATATTAAAATATACTTTAATCTTGTAGTTTTAAATATGCTATATGAAAATTTAGAAATTCTATTTCAAAAAAAAAAAAGATATTGAAACGAACTAAAAATAAAAAATAAAAAAAACAACGGAAGACACTTTTGTGTAATTTTTTTTACACCGATCACTAATTGAGCCAATAAGTACTCTTTTTTTGAGAGTTTTTTTAGGTTTCATGTCTTAATAGAGTTTTAAAATAGCACTCCTCCTTTTAATTGAGACTAGTTAAATGAATATTTGTGTTTTGTTTGATTATAGGATAGAAAGAATAAGATCATGAATGGAAAGCAATAGTAAGCGGCAACTCACTTATTCAAATAGCTCGTTTACAAAATTATGCTTCAAATGCCATATAATTTACAAATATTAAACATAAACCATGCAAGCACTTAATAAGAAAATTTCATGCATATAATTAAAACTTACAATGAGCCAGTACACCTGAATTTGTTGTTTCATCTATTTCAATTTTTTTACATATTATATCTTTAATATTTTCTCCAGGTTCACTCAAAAAAGACATAGTTCTTGATCATAATATAAGTTACTATTACTTAATTGTAATGACAATCTTAGAATTGAACAATAAGTCCCAAGTCACCTTTGATAGAGAGCGCTTAACCTTTACTATGGAACTTTTTTATGTGAATTCAAATTCAATCGAGCTCCAATGCAGATACAGAACACTTCAAATTATAATGCAATTTTTTTATTTTTTTTTAAAAGAAGGTAGATATACAGATTCACATTAAAATCAAAATAAATTTCTCGAAATGAGCAATTCTCGAAATTGGTGATGGCCTCTTTATACCTACAATTAATGAAGAAAAATATTTAATGATAAGCCAAACAATTAGTAAATGAAAATCAAATCTCCTAAAAACCTAATCCCATGAATAGTCCTCAAAACATAGTACGCGTAATTTTTTAACCATGAAGCATAAATAAAAAAAATATTATTTAATAAGATAATTAGTTATTATGAATTCAGAATGACCTATCAATTTTTTGTAACGAAATATGATCATCTAAATAATTTATCCAAAATTATAAATAAGTCACTTTCATTACTATCTATTATGAATTTAGAAGGAACATCCAATTTTTCGTTACAAAATGAGACGATTCAAATAATCTGTTCAAAATTTTAAATAATTCAATTTCAAATCACTAATTGTATATGAAATACTATAAACAAAGCTCACAAAGAAATTTCTCAATTTGCAATTGTTTATCAAAATACATCATTTATTAATGTAAACTTTAAAATCAGTCTAAAATTTCAAAAAATATATCTATGAACAAACTCACTTCAACAACCTGTAATTTTGATAAAGCATATGAATGATATATTTATGGTGGAAAAATAAAAAAGAGAGTAAGAAGGCAAACATTAAAGTCTACTACCTACTATAAAAGAAAAATTCTTAAAGAAAGAAAACCTAGAAATATAGAAGCAACATTGACCATAAAGTTCATGAATGAGATTGTGCAATAATATTTTTATGAGATAATGCATTACCCCCTCACCCCCTCCCCCCCTCCCCGAACTTGTCTTTTCAACTTACTTTAGCACTTAGACTAAACTTTCATTTATTATTCCTCTTAACATCTTTGGAGTGAATTAATTTCACCCCTTAATATATAATACCACTCTCATGAGGGAGAGTGCATCACACTCGCTGACACATCAGCGCCACGTCGGAGCCACATAAATAAAGTATTTTTTAAATATTTTATATATATATATAAGTAAAATATATATAAATATTATTTTATATATTATTTTTAATTTTCAAATTCAATTTTATTTCTCTTTTTATTGGGGATGAAAGAGGAGAAATTGAAGGTAGGGGTGTGCTTTGGTAATTGGAAAAGTAATTGGGGTTAGATTTTGAAAGGAGGGGGGATGGTGGTGGTGGCTGGCGGGTTTGGGGGAGATTAGGATGGGGGTGGAGGATGGGGGTAGAAGAAGAAGGAGAGAATTTTTTCTTTTTTTGTTATATATATATATATATATTAGTAGGCGTTTTAAAAATAAAAAAATAAAAATTCACGTTTTTTTTTTAAATGTCACGTCAGCATTAAGGTTGGAATTAATTCACTTTAAAGATGTTAAGGGGGGGGGGGGTAAATAATTATTCATAAAGTTTAAATGCTAAACTAAGTTGTCGGGACAAGTTCAGGAAGGTTTTGATGTATTATTTCTATTTTTATAGATATAGAAGACTCTAAATCAAAAAAGAATTTAAAAAGTAAATATCTAAACCAAAAAGAAATTTAAAAAGTAAATATTATAGAATTCCAACTCTGGAAAGCTAAAAGATGGAAAATTTTGAAAAAACAAAAACAAATAAACTCCTACTTCTACAGGAAAATTACGTAAATCACATTAAAAAAAATTTAAAATGACTAAAATATAAGAAAAAAAAGCCTATTTTTATTAGGATTCCATATATATCCTATTAATTATTTCTTTCTATATATTTCAAAAATTCTTAATTATATTATATTGATTATTTCTTTCCATATATTTCAAAAGTTTTTAATTTCTATCCCATATATTTTAGGAGTGCTTAATTTTTATCCATATATTTTTAGGAGTCTTTAGTTTGATTAAATAATAAATTAAAAATAAAAGGTGATTATAGATATATTATATAGATATAAATTATAGATATAGATATAGATTATAGATTTATTTATTATTCTTTGTGTTGAGTCGGGGGTCCATCGGAAACAGTCTTGCCACTCTCCAGAGATAGTGATATAGACTGCGTACATCTTACCCTCCCAGACTCCACTATGTGGATCTTATGTGTGAGAATACACTGAGTTTGTTGTTGTTGTATATGATGTTCCCCAGATGAAGCTCCTAACTCCTAAGCTATGAAAGTTGAGAATGGTTACCCGAAAGTTGACTTTTAAACTGTTTAAATACTGAATCTGCTGCGTTTTATAGTCTTCCTATATTTTTTCTTGACCAATAATACTACACACATGCTATGATACTAATAGATTGAAAAATAATTACTATAACACGTCAAAAATAAATCAAAATTAAATAGTAGGAGTAGTACTTAATAAATTATTTCTTAATTAGAACTGAAGCAAAAATGGACAAAAGAACAATGTAGTTTTTATTACTTCCTAATTAATAGTACATGCACCTATTTTCCCCTGTTTCCTTCCCTCTGTCGAAAACCCTAAACCCTAACATTGAACTAGCAGCATTAGCTTCACAGCCGCCGCCTTGCTCACTTTTCTCCGGCTCTTCTCTATAAAACCGTGAGTTCTTTTTTCAGCTTGTTATGTTTGTGTTCCGTGACATCCTTGCTGGTGATTTTAAATAATACTGTTAATCGTTTATCTCCTTGCTGATGTTGTTATACTTTCATCTGTTTATTGTTGTGAAAAATTATATTGCAACATTTTTATTGTACTTATGAATTCTCGAAGTGAATATACGATGCTAAGCAAGTTGAACATTTCTTATTGCATGACTGAGTGAAATTTTGGTTTTAACAAGTTTAAATGCTGATGGAGCTGTGTATATGTTTATGCGTCGACGGTTGTCTGGAGCTGTGTATATGTTTATTCTTCAACGGTTGTCTGTATATGAATTAATGAAATAATTATAAAACTTTGCAATTTCAATTCTGTTTTCTCTCGGAATATAGATTAATATTGAGGAATTCAAGCTTAATGTGGTTCTATTTCATCAAGAAAGCATTTTATATATTTTTTCGTAATTTTCTGTATATTAGGAACTACCAAAATTAACCTTATTTTTATCTTAAAATTATTATAGTACTATTTTTAGTACCTCACAACTTGGACTTCTGATGTGATAGACAAACATTGGAGTTATGAGCATGGAGACGGTTGGGTCTGAGCAGCATTCAGGGGAGAAAATGAAGACAGACAAGAAAAAAAGGAAGGCCGAAACAGAGGTACCTGATACCCCATCAACCCCTCACAAGATTTCTAGCAATCCTATGGAGAAGAAGAAGCAAAAAAGAGCTCTAGACAAAGAGAAGCGCAAACTGGAGTCGGAGAAAATGGTCGAAGCCAAGCGAAAATTAATAGCTTCTGAATTGAGAAGTAATCAGAAGACAGTGATTTCTCCTACTACTAGTGGGTTGCCCGAGTTCCACATTAGTATATTTAAGGACCTTGCAGCTGCTGAGACTTCCATTAGAGAAGCAGCTGCTCATTCTTTAGTTGCTGAGTTGCTTGAAGTTCAGAAGGTTTATGATAGTATCGCCAACAAGGAAGTGATTGAGGGACAGCTCAAATTGGAAGCTGATAAGGATGATGGGTTGAATAACTGTGCCCCTTCGTTGAGATATGCAGTTCGAAGGCTAATTCGAGGCGTTTCTTCATCAAGAGAGGTGGTTTTGGTTAATTTTTAGCACCCCATTCTGTGATTTTGTTGAAAATTAGTGCCTTATTATATTGTTATGATTAAGTTTGAATGCTTTAGTAAGGCTATATACCTTCCCATCTTCATTTTATAATTGAAATATTTTAGGGAGACTAATATCTCTATGGGTTCTTGTTGACATACCCATCTGATAAAAGCACATTCATGCTAGAAAGGTTGTATCATACAATGTGATGCTTAGACTATGCTCTCCTGTCCTTGCTTTTGAAATGTTATTTTATAGTAGAACCATAAAGGTTACCTTGTGGTCACGCTAGCAGGTAGATACCCACTTCTTGCGTCATTGAATAATTTTAATAACTCTATGCTCTATAGTTTTGAATTAAAGGTTAGATGAAATAATGTCGGTTTAGAGACAGATGTCTCTTCTGCTTATAGTTTCATGCTCCATGATTGTCTCGATGAACTTAATACATGAAACCTTATCTGTATTCTTATGTGTGCAGTGTGCAAGGCAAGGATTTGCATTAGGCATGACAGTTTTGGTTGGTGCAGTTCCATGCATAAAAGTGGACGCACTGTTGAAGCTAATTCTTGAATTGTTGGAGATCTCTTCTTCCATGAGGGGTCAGGTGGGAAGGATCGCATTTTGTGAATTTTTTTTTAGGGGCTGTCTTAACAGTTTAACTTGGTTTTGTAGGACAAAAAAGATTGCCTATTGGGGCGATTATTTGCTTATGGAGCTATTGCAAGATCAGGAAGATTAACTTTAGAGTGGACTGCTGATAAGAACACTCCTTACATTAAAGAATTTGTTGGTTCTCTCGTATCGCTGGCAAAAATGAAGCCTTACTTACAAGAACCTGCTGTCTCAATTATGTTGGAGTTGGTTGACAAGGTCTTTAACTTTTACATGCCTATGAATTGCAGATTTAAGCTTAGTACATTCACTTTAGTTATCTATTGAAAATATCTTCACTGCTTGGCTTTTCTTGCACCGTTACAAACTCGTATGAGCTTATATGTTTCGTTATGAAACTCATAGGATTTTTTTCACTTGCCTATAAAACACCAGCTCTTCCTACTCTTCCTGCAATATGTTAGCGCTTTTTGGGAAAGAAAATGTTTTATACCTTATCCTAATAATATCACCTCTTCCTACTACTATAAGATGTGCTTTTGTCATGTTGCCGATTTGAATTTTTGCTTTTACTGTAATTTTGCTTCACCATATTGTCCTTTTCCTCTACTTTTGCTTTTGCTTAGGCTGCATTCCATTTAGCGTCTCACCATCCATATTTTTTTCATATCAGTTACCTGTTGAAGTTTCATTGAATCATATACTTGAAGCTCCTGGACTTAAAGAGTGGTTTGAAAGTGCAATGGAAGTTGGAAATCCTGATGCTTTGCTTCTTGCCCTTTCTATACGTGAAAAAACTGGTGTCGATAATAAAGATTTTGGCAAGCTTCTGCCTTTTCCGTATAGCCCCGGCCGGCTTTTCAGCGTGGAACATTTGTCCTTGCTTTCCAATTGCTTGAAGGTGCTACTGAACGTCTTCATTTTCTTTCCTCGAAACGATTTGTTCATAATTTGATCTATCGACTTTATGGATGTGCAGGAATCCCACTTCTGTCAGCCACGAACTCATAGTGTATGGTATTCCTTGGTAAATATACTTTTACCTGAAAATGTTCTACAAGATTTTGATCCCTCTGCAGCTTTAAATTCCATTAAAAAGCACAAAAAAGGCCGCAAGGGTAGCTCAGCAGAAGAAGATATTGAGAAAAATGTTAAAAACTTTAGTGAAGTTATCATTGAAGGATCACTTCTTCCATCATCTCATAATTGCAAGAATTTGGCTTTCAATGTTCTTCTGCTCCTCCTTCCAAAACTGCCTGCGTCGTGCATCTACAACGTTCTGTCTTACAAAGTTGTGCAGTGCTTAAAGGATGTACTTTCCATGAAAGACACTAATCTATTCAAAGCCGGTCAATACTTTTTACGAGAATTTTCTGAGTGGGTGAAGCATGATGATGTTAGAAGAGTGGCAGTTATCATGGCTCTACAGAAGCATAGTAATGGGAAGTTTGATTGCTTCACCAGGTCAAAAACTGTAAAAGGGTTGATGTCTGAGTTCAAAACTGAGTCTGGATGCATGCTTCTCATTCAGAACTTAGTTGACATGTTCCTGGACGAAGCTCGTGCTTCGGAGGAGCCTTCAGATCAGAGTCAAACTACAGATGACAACTCAGAAATTGGTTCCTTAGAAGATAAGGATTCTATTGGAGCAGTAGGAACATCAGACTTTTTGAAAAGATGGGTTGTAGAGTCACTTACCAATAGCTTGAAGCATTTAACTCTGGATACAAATGCAAAGTTCAGGGTCCAAAGAGAAATTCTAAAATTTTTGGCAGTTCAGGGTCTATTTTCTTCAACTCTTGGAACTGAGGTAACATCTTTTGAACTGGAAGAAAAATTTAGGTGGCCAAAGTCTCCCATTTCAAGTGCTCTTTGTAGGATGTGCATTGAGCAGCTACAGTTACTGCTATCAAATGCTCAAAAAGGCGACGGACCTCAAGTTGTGACAAGTGGCCTTGAAATTAATGATCTTGGAGCTTATTTCATGCGATTTCTTACTACATTGCGAAACATTCCTTCTGTTTCGCTATTTAGGTCCTTGAGCGATGATGATGAAGAAGCTATCAAAAAATTGCAGGCTATGGAGTCTCAGCTCTCAAGACAGGTGATACTTTGTGTTGTTTCATTTTGTAGCATCAAAGTAATGTTGCTGACCTCAACACGAGTCAATTTTTTTTTTGTGTCTGTGAAACCAAAGTCCCTAACTTTAGGCTTTTTGATTCTCTCCTTCTATTGTTTGATAAGGACATACTCCTACTTTGGTGTGAGGAATCTCAGTAAGCTCTTAACTGAAACAGCCGTATCCTGTTACTACTCATCTTATATTAGTTATTACCTTCAATAACTTGGATTCTCTTCTGTGAAGAAGTTAGATTGTTAATCCTTTTTTTTCTTATCTTAATTCTTTTCTCCAAACAATGGCAGGAGAGAAACTTGGGTCCAAGTATTGACACAAATAAATTTCATTCCATGAGGTACCTTCTGATACAATTGTTGCTTCAAGTCCTACTTCGGCCTCAAGAATATTCTGAAGCTGCCTCTGAATTGGTTATTTGCTGTACAAAAGCTTTTCGATCATCCGATCTTCTTGCTTCCTCTGGAGAAGATGAAGCAGAGGGAGATGACACACCTGAATTCATGGATGTTCTAGTGGACGCCATGCTTTCGTTGCTGCCACAGTCATCAGCTCCGATGCGAACCGCTATTGAGCAGGTAAACTAGAGGGAAAAAAAAGCATAATATCCATCAGCTCTCGTGGTGACTTATTTACCCCCCAAAACCCTGGCCTAATGACGTGCTAGTCATTATTTCTAAAGCATTGCTGCACCTACTATTTTGATGCGAACTCCATTCTGAAATTTTAAACCTAATTGATAATAGAAGAGACTTAAAAGGAGGTGGAGTTTTTACTTACATGGATGTTTTTATCTTACGATGGATGTTTTACCAATTGTAGGCTATATGAATTCTCACTATTCAGTTGCTCCATTTAGACTTGTCTCGATCTTTTCTTTTAGGCACTAGAAGTTCTCTAAACTTTTTGGCAAACTAACCTCTGAGAAGAACTCTTTGAGTCTCCTAGTGAACATTGGACTTAACGTAAGCGTTCCAACATGCCTATACTCTAATCCCAACTAATTGGTATCACCAATGTCGATATTTCGCTCATTGTGCCTCGTCTCCCTTTAATACCTGTAGAGATCATGGTTTATTTATTTAATGGGTTATAGTTTTTTCACTAAATTGTGAACACCCTAGGTAGAGCAATATTCTTCCTGAGAAACAAAATTCATGATGATACTAGATAGTTAGTTACCATGCTGGATGGGTTGGATATATTTAGTAGATAGATATCTTTTATTTTTCCTTCTTTCTTTACAAAATTTTGGAAGGTGAATGGAAGCTTCAAGTCCAAGTAATATTCAAATTATAAGCACAAAATTCACCTTTAGCACCAAATCTGCAAGCTTTATCTAAAGGGAAGATGTGGTTTTTACCACCTAGAAATCCAGTAACCCCACAGTTTTGGAACTCGATGGATAATAGGCTCGCCCTTGTATCCTTTTGCGCTCTAATATTACGCTTTCTTGTACGGGATTGTTCACAGTTGTGATGTGCTCCTAACTCACACATCATGCACTTCGTTCTTACCACTAGACAATAACCTTGGGTCCGATCTAAGGAGAAGATTTTTTAATGCAGGACTCAGTTCATCCTTTTTCCATAGTTTTGCACATGAGGTTTCTTTTAGTTGACCCTTATTTATTTCATGAGGATAAAAATAGCGAATGCAGTGCTTCATTAAATATCTTTGTTGGATACACCTGTTGTAGTGAGTTTCTGTCAATGGTTCTCCATCTTGTTCTCTGTGTTTCCGTTTCGGTTAGTTCCAAAGAAATTTGACTATTTAGTCTTCCCTCAAATTGTTGAAATTTATGATCTTCACTAGGGCAAAACACCTTATAATAATACTATGATATTTCCAATTTGACTTAACATAGTCAAATATAATAACTCATTAGAACGTGCTTCTGTTGATCTCTTCGCTATAAAGTTGTTTTGCTAGTCATGCAAAAAGTTTATTTTTCATGTTCTTTCGGTTCTCCTCCCGTCTATCTTTTTAGATGTGGTATAGGACGAGATCCCAATAGCTCTCAACTATCTTTCTTTGTCCACTGCTACTCACCGTCAAAACACTTAGTAGATGCATGGTATGAATGCATCATGATTCATTGTTTTGTTATTTTTCGAAAATGTGCATGTTTATAGTTTTTGGGTAACTGTGGAGTCTAGGCTAGCTTGCGCGCACCTCGACTAATTCCACAAGTACCTGCTACCTCCCACCATCACAAGTACCTTGTAACTCCGTCTACCAAGACTTAGGTAGAGGGGAAGAATTCATCTGAATGTTTTTGACTCCGCTGGGATTTCAATCTGGACTTCATGATTATCAACCACTTCATTGAAACTACTAGGCCATACCTTTGGGTGCATGTATGAATGCATGAAAACTGATTGTTTGTGTTATTCTTTAACTATGTTCTCTTTTTGAAGTACCTGATGAGTTTGTGTGGATCTCTGCAACAGCTGCTGCTGCTCAGGTTCTTCTTCACCTACTTAAAATTCTTTTCTTTATAGGTGTTCAAATGTTTTTGTCATGATGTCACGGATGATGGGTTACTTCGAATGTTGCGGGTTATAAAGAAAGATCTCAAACCAGCCAGACACCAAGAAACAGACAGTGAGAATGACGATGATGAGGACGACGATGACGACGTTCTTGACATTGAAGAAGCAGAGGACTCTGATGAAGCAGAGATGGATGAAACTGCAGAGGGTGATGGACATGCAGATGACTCGGAGACAGTAGTTGACGTTGAGGGTGTTAGCGCAGAACGTCCTCAAGCTTCTGATGATGATTCTGATGAGGGAATGGATGATGATGCAATGTTCCGCATGGACGCCCATCTAGCTAAAATGGTCCAGGATAGGAAGAACCAGGCTGGTGGTGAAACTGCTCATTCACAGCTTGCCCTCTTCAAACTCCGTATCCTCTCTTTGCTGGAGATCTACCTACATGAAAATTCAGGCAAGTATTTCCTTTATTCTCTTAAGGGTTCATTTGGTTTCTGGTTAGGAAGGGGTTATTTATGTATTAAAATTAGCTTGACTTATATCATGTAACGTACCTAGTGTAGTCCCACTAGCGGGGAACAAAAACAAATATCCAAAGAAATAATTCATGCATTGTGATCCCTACATAACCAAGCTCTGCAGAAACTCGCGCATTACTTATTCTTGCATAACTAAACCCTACATAATTCTAACCAACAACCAAACGAGCCCCCGAAGTGTATTTATCTTAAGGATGTCTAACCCGACTTTGAAGAATGATCTCATTATATATAATATAAGATCATATCCTTATACCGTGATTGGCTTTGTGGCGCGATCATCATGATGGAACTAGGGTAGACATACAAGTTTTAATAAAAAATAAAAGCCTCTTGATGGAACATTGGACCAGTATAAATGTATCAACAAGAACAGCTAACACTAATTTCCAACTGGTTGGTATCGCCTATGTGGATTATTTGCTCCTTCCATTTTTGTTCCACTCTTAATTAAGTTTGCATAAGTTTATTCTTTTGAAACTCCTCCCAGTTTGTGATTTATGTTTGCCTTAATTTTTTTGTTATTCTCAGTCATCATTTTGTGCACCTACATATTAATGCATCTTTAGGCAAAGCCAAATTAGACGAACTTTTCTCATTTTATTCTACGTGTCCTAGTTGCTCCTGGTGCATCATCGTTTCTTGTCTTGCTCAATTTTATCAAGCGAATTTCCACTTCTAATATTTACATTTCAACAGTATTGTCTTGTATTCATGTTGACCTGTAGATGCCTAACATCGCCTCCATATAATGTTGTTGGACTCACAATTCCTATATAGCATTCACTTTGGTAGCTTTCTATGGCATGGCATTCCTATCACTCTTTTCAGGGATCCGATTGTGTAGGTCCTTGTTTATGTCATTCTCCCATAAGTGGAAAATATTAAATATCATGAAATAAATAATGCAGCGGCATACCTGTTGAACTTATGGCTGAATGTCATGATCTTAGGCTGTGATTTCTCTTGTACTAAGCAGTTCTGCTGGCTTTCGTGTTTCAATTGTTAGTGTTATCCTGAACTCTGGCACTGTTTGTTTGATCTTATGATTCATTAAGGTGTCAATATTTATTTAAAATTTTCCATTTTGCAGGGAAACCACAAGTGTTGAAAATATTCTCTAGCCTAGCTCAAGCATTTGTAAACCCGCACACTACGGAAGGTAACGAACAACTTGGCCAGCGAATTTGGGGAATTTTACAGAAGAAAATCTTCAAGGCAAAGGACTATCCAAGAGGTGAAGCCATCCAATTCCCAGTGCTTAAGTCACTCCTGGAAAGGAACTTGGCACTGGCCGCGAAGCCTTTCAAGAAAAAGAAATCTGCTTCTAGCTTGTCAAAGAAAAAGCTGTCTGCTGCCTTGAATAGATACAAAATGATCATTTCTCTTGCTCAGAGTTCAACATTTTGGATTTTGAAGATAATTGATGCGAAAAATCTTCCAGAGTCCGAACTTCAGGAGGTTTTTCGTATATTCAGAGGAAAGCTGGAGGGCTACTTAGATAGCAAAAGTACTCGTATGAAGTGTGAGTTTCTAAAAGAAATTTTTAAAAGACGACCATGGATTGGACATGAGCTATTTGGCTTCCTTTTGGAGAAATGTGCTAGTGCAAAGCTACAGTTTCGACAAATTGAGGCTCTTGAACTAGTTATTGAGATTTTAAAATCAACTGTGTCTTCAAACCCTGATGACAGCAGCCATCTTACTAAGTTAGGCTCTCTTGTTAATGTGTTGTTGAAAAATATGCCCGAGAAGGCGTCAAGACGAGCTGATGTGCGGAAGTTCTGTGGTAAAGTAATTCAGTTCTTAACAGACCCTAAGCTGAGAACCTTGTTTCTCAAGGCTCTGGAACCAGATTGTGAAGCTCAACTGACCGAAATGTTTCCTGTTTTGAAAAAGTGAATGTTTGGGAAATTATTCAAGTATCTACGAGAACATTTATTGTATGTTGGAGTGACCAGTGCGGCATTGCCACAAGTTATTTGTAGGTTTGTTATAATTGGACCCTTTTCGCGAATTTTTTTCTTTGGTTGTTGAAAAGCTTATAGTAGCAACAGTTTTGGTAGTAAGTAGTTTTCACTGTGTAATTGTGCAATGCTAATTTTCAGCACAGCGTGCGTGAATTTACATAATACCGGGGAGCGACTGCATTCGTCATTCTTCATCTTTGATTCCGGGTCATTGCTTATATTTGGATTGCTATCAAGTAGGTGCGGTGCGAACCGCTGATAACACCCCAAGAATCTTGTATCAAAAATAATCTTTACACCAAAGTACTGCAGTTTGGATCATGCTGTTATCATCTTCAATTGATGTTGAAAAGCACGAAGAGATGAGAGAAAGCAGGCCATAGAAATCATTGCGAACATACACATATTTGCATTTTCGTTATTGCAGCAGTATCTTTGGACAACTATTGAAAGTCTCATAACAATATCAATCCTATGAAAAAGAATCATCTTACTACTCTTGTTGGAGAAGTTGCTTATATCCATTTTACCAACTCTAAAGAAATATTCAGAGGACAAATCCATCTATTTTGCTGATAAATTCATTACCTATTTTGGCCTCTATGAACCATTTCTCATACTCCCTTTGGGACAATTGAAGGGTAGTCTTTTTTTTTTTTTTAGTCTATGACTCTTGTTACTTCATTTGGACACCATTAGCCATTAGAGACAGAAGATTAGAAAGGTTTTGTCACCCAAATTACCTAAGTGATCAGTAAACTATTATACATATTACTCTTGAAAAGCTGCATCTATATAACTTGAGCATGTAAACAATATAGACCAGACACAACAGCTATAGCCACACCAGGTGAATAGCTATTGGAGGAGACCCTATATCACCTAGTAAATGCAATCAACACATATCATACTTTCTTCTTTACTTCATTCTTAATTGAGACTTGAACCCGAAACTCTCTTGTCCTTGCTCCGTTTTCAAGGGATCCACAATTTCAACACAGCTCGCGCCATCCTTGTCCCCCACAATTTTTTCCTTTCCGTGAGAAAGATCCTGATGCCATGGCTCCTTACCAGATAATCAGTCTCAGTAGCAGCAAGATCAAATTTGTGGACATTAAAACTTGAGTTCTGTCCATATTTGAAGAGTAAAAAGTACCAATGGCCGACAGAATGATGTTCCATAAATTCTTGCCAACCATCATGAAGCCAGATCATTTTACCAGCCTTCTTCACAGTTCACACACACACACTTGAAATCGTCAGTGGGGACGATAAAGTTGACAGTATAAAGGAGTTCATCGCAATAGAAAGATGCAACAGAAAACTCATACATCAAAAAAGTTTTAACAATTTCAGACGGAATGCTTATGTACCAGCAAGAAGAAAGCAATCTTAACAAATAAGCAGGAACCAGGAGACTGGACTAGAAGACGATGGTTGACAATCTCAAGAATTCGACGAGTACCAAGAGTGCAATGTAAAGCCAAAAAATAGCCTATTAGATATAGATTATGCAGTATCAATATCTGAAATGACACCACAAGTATAGACTAGCCTAGTTTCTGTTATTTTATCAACCACAGATTTTTCCAATCTTGGTTTTGGTTAGAAAGGCAGAAGTACACAATTCAAAGTAATTAAGAAAGGAGGAGTTACACAACTCCCCGAAGAAGCCGTAACAATGTCCCTTGCAGCATGGAACTACGCGAGGGAAAGCTCAGCTTGCAAGAAAACGGCCTCCTTTTGTGGCAGAGTAGAAAGCTGAGCTTTCCCCCGCGGCTCCATTCAGAAAGAACATTATTTCACGGATTCTTGCCATCACTGCTGGAAAACCCAAATTTCTGTAGGCGTCCATCAGGTCCAAGATTGTATACTGATGCAGAAACTGAATCGAAGGGGTTGGTTGAAGGGTAAGGATAGCGTGATTGGCCGATTGGTTAGAAGGTAAGGATAGCATGATCAACTACTAGTTTCAGATTCTGTTTATCACTAGAATGAAATTGCGTATATAAAATATTCATCAGCCCAGTGCTATAAACTAGAACAGTCTTCAATTTTTCTCAACAAACAACAGAACTGATAGTCTATAAAATTTGTCAACATATAACAGAACTTAAGGCCATAAAAAGTAAAATGCTAAGTTAAATAGCAGCAAACTAATTAATATTTTTCTCGTTGAGATGGGAACTTGCTCCTTCATGGAGAAATTGAACTTGTAAGTAAAGGCCTTTGTTGCGTTCTCCTCTCACAAATTCACAAATACACAAGTCATTTTTTTCCGCAAGGTTCCACCTACATAATCTGCTCCATCCGCCAGTTAAAAATATTCTACCGTCCTTCCAACTCTTGCATTTTGCCTCAAATTCTCTGCCAACAGAGTCGCGAATGGTCATGCTTGAAGGGAGTTTCAGTTTGTAGCCTCTGACCACATCAAGCGGAATGAACTGCAATCAGGAACAAAGACTTTGTAAAGTGAGACTGCTATAAGATTGAACTAAAAATCATTTAGCTATTAAATAGTTGTAGGCTTTTAATTACCAGTTGATTTCTTCTTTTTGGTATTATTTTCGCTACAAAGTATGGATTTTTTGGCTGAGTTGCACGTCCACTTCTGAATACATCAGTACCGAGTGGGTCATGACGATCCCTCGCCTTGCAAACAGTCACGTATCTATGTTTTGAACGTGGCGCATTTTCAATCTCTTCTTCCTCTTCTTCATATTCCTCCGCTTCATTATCTTCTTCCTCTTCCACGTGCCTTCGTTTTGAACATGGCACCTTTTCCGTCTCTTCATATTCCTCGTCCTCCTCCTCTTCTTCTTCTACCATGTAACATTCCTCATCACTATCGTCATCAGAAGAACTACTGGTGCTATCACTAGCCCAGTTCTTTGCTTTCGACTGTACATTCTTTTGATCCTCAACACTTATTTCTTCCTCTTCCTCCTCCTTCACATCCAATTTTAAGCCTCCAACTCCTTTCTTTTCACATCCAGTTTTTCCAAGTAATTTGAAGTCAAATATTCCATTTCCATCATAGTCAAAAATAAGAAAGTCTCCAAACTCTACAGTGTTGTCCTCAATAAATTTCACCCATCCATATTGAAAATAAAACTCTCTTCCTGTTTTGGTCACTTCTACAGTCCACATATTGCCAAACCGATCCCTAAGGGAAACCTTCCAAGGCAACTTTCCGTTCTTGTAATCGGTAAAACCTGTGGGAATTTTCTTTGAAGAAAAAAAGAAAGTTTCAATTATGAGAAACTATGTAGAACAACATCAATTAGTTTCAATTATGAGAAACTATGTAGAACAACATCAATTTCTTTAAACCAGATTGACCATATGATAAAGCAGCCAGAATAAACTCAAAGTTTGAGACTTTGGAGGTTGGAATTCAAGATCGTAACAATTTCAGAAATTGCAAAACAAAATTTGACGCATTCTCATTGGTTTACTGCAAACAACAATCATAATATGATACATCTACTGACTGAATTCTACCTAATCTATATATTATTAGTAACAGAGGATGCAGCCCTCCCTTTCACCCAGATGGCGTAATTTAATTTAATTCATTCGTCCAAGTGGCATAAATTAAAATATCCTTCACGTTACCAAAAGGAACAAAAACGGAAGTCCCAAGAAATCAAATACCATGATGGGGGAAGTATACTTACCAGCCGCTTTGCGCTGTCAGAGGAGTAAAGCTTGAAGAAACCCTTTCCCATCTTCTCTTTTGCTGTCAAACTTCAACAGAATAGAAGAAAACGCCTTTTAATATAATGACGAATTGAAGGAGAAAATGTAGTAAAAAAGGGAAGAAGATTAGTCACCAATATGCTTAAGATTCTTCTACATAAAGCACTTTAGAGTTTTTCTTCTTCTCTTGTAAGTAAATGCAAATATAGTAGCCATTTTCCCCCTCTCATGTAGTTGATATCCTAATTTGGATTGTAACAGTTCAGTTGCTTTCTATCGATAATATGGAACACTGTTACTTTTTTCTCTATTTACTTCAATATATAGTAATTCATTCATTCAATGCCAGTCCTTTTCATGTTAGTAACTCAAGGTGCATGTATAACAAGCATATATACACACATATATATATATATCATATCTCCCCTTGCTGAAGAAACTGATGCACTAAACATGGCATATCTCAATGCATCACTAATAGTTAGACATATATATATATATTTAATAATTTGGTATTCGGTAAATAATAAATAACAAATGGTGTTAATATCTTGTACCAAACTCAATTTCGAATATCGAAATGTTGAAATTTTACTCCTACCATACCAAAATACTGAATTATCGAATACCAATTACCAAAATTTTTGATTCGGTAATTCGATTTTCGGTATTTTATGTTCAGCTCTAATTAAAGTAATTATAACATTCCTTGACCAAATCAATTGTGATCGATTTTTTTCTTTTCAATATCAAATCAAATGACTAGTCAAAAAATACTTTCCTAATTTGATGCGGTTTATTGATTTCCTTTGAACATTCATATACATGACAAAATATCTATAAATTAAAGGCAAAATCCATCGTCGGACTCCTTAAGTACGCACGATGAGCACGCACGATCTTTCACTTAGGCACCTCAAGTGGACGTTGCTCACTTTTGGCACCTCAAGTAGCCATAAAATGTGTAATTTTGACACCTTTTGCTGAGTTGGCAAGGTATGTGTATTACACCTCCATGAAGGCGCGTAAAAGCCCTTTTTTTTTACTGATGTGGTGCCCAATTTGGCCCACCAACAATATATTAACTCATTTTCATTAATTTATATCTTTTTTCTCATTTTTATCCATCATTTTTGTCAAACTTAAACTTATTTAATAGTGAAAATTATTGTAAGACATTTAAAAATTAGATACACATTTAGGAGTTTGTCTTGCCAAAAACAATAGATTAACTCAACGCCCATTAATTTATACTTCTTTCACATTTTTATCCGTTATTTTTGTCAATCTTAATTTATTTAACGATAAAAATTATTGGGAGAAATTTATAACGTATTTAAAGGTTCGTGAAGATTAAATAATAAGCACTTTTTTTTTTTAATCATTAAGGACAAAATTGATGAAGAAAAATAAAAACTCCAACAATATCAACGAAAAAAAATTAAAAATCAAACAAAATCGATGAAGAAAAATTAAAAAATGAAGCTAAATTACTCCGCTTCGTACAAGATCCGTAAATTAATCATTTTTTCCAAACTCTAAGCATGTTACCCATAATCACAAATTATGTAAAACCTACTTTATCTTAGTTCAGATACCATATTTATAATAAAATTCACTTGTAATTTATTTTAATTAAGATTAAGATACCATATATTTAAAATAAAAATCACACGTAATTTCCTATAATCTTGGATTTGTGTGCTATTAATATTACTTTTAGTTTTAACTTAACAAGGATGAAAGCTTCTAGAAATTAACTTGCTAAAATCATCTTTCTCCGTCAACTACCCCAACTCCGCCGTCTTCCGCCGTCAAAAATCCGAACTCTGGCGACCTCCGTCTTTATCGGAGACTGTATACAAATTGTAATACAAAAAAACAGCTGGGTAGTGCAATGGCTTCCTTTATATCAAAGCTATTTTGTGTATACAATTGCTAGCTTTCTTTATCGGAGTTTACAGAGAGTTCGATTACTTTAAGCTATCTCTTTTATGGCCTGGTACGACTTGCCGGAATACTACTCGATGTTGCTCTTCCAATGCCTGTTGCCGGTACAAAGCGGGGGGCAGGGGGAGTGTTTGCAGAAGGGGGAAGAAGATGATTGGGGGTGGGATAGGGGGAGGGGGCGGGGTGTTTGAACAAGATGACTGGCGGGGTGGGTGGGTTAGGGGGAGGTTTTTTTTTTTAAAAAAAAATAATTATTTAAAAATTATTTGGATAAAAAGTGACAAATGTCTGGCTATTATTGGTCACTTTACACGTCAGCGCGCATATAATACACGCATTTAATATATTTTTGCGGATTGGATAAAAAGTGTCAAA
This sequence comes from Capsicum pubescens, assembly GCA_030864215.1. Lineage (NCBI taxonomy): Eukaryota > Viridiplantae > Streptophyta > Magnoliopsida > Solanales > Solanaceae > Capsicum > Capsicum pubescens. Next base: position 266,462,843 of record CM061545.1, on the reverse strand, counting down.
ATGACACATTTTATGACTACTTGAGATGTCAAAAGCGAGTAACGTGCACTTAAAGATGCTTAAGTGAAAAATACGTAATTAATAAGTGTGATTGCCTAAATTAAAAGTAGATTAATAATAACGTCCATGGGGCTAAATGAGCTAGTCAAGTTACCATTATTAATGGGAGCATAAATTACCTTCATCGAAATTGAACAAAAAAGTACAATTATGAAAATACCCTTCATTGTACGAGAGAGTTACACTTATTATATACCCCCTCCGTTTTAAAATAATTGATCCCTTTTGACTTGACACTCTCATTAATAAAATATTTATTAAGAATTTATTTTACTAAATTTATCTTATCAATTATGTTTTGAAAATATAAATTTGAGTACATATACTTGAAAGAACATAACAAAATACTCTTGATTTTATCAAAAGAGACAACTAAATTGAAACAAATATTTTCAGTAAAAGGGTCAACTAAAACAAAACGAAGGGAGTATTCATAAAAATAAAATTAGAAATAAATTAAAGAAAGTAAATTTTGGTTACAAGGTTCGAAGTGTTTTGATGTATTATCTCTAAATTAAATAAAGCATACTACTATTAATTTATAAAATATAGAATAAAAATTCTTTTGATTGCTTGTTGCTCAATACACGGTCTGGTTTAGGTGTGCGGCCTGTAGGGCACACATATATATATCTTCCATTTACCCTTTGTTCTTTGTTTCCTCCTCTAAAACCCTATAAACCCTAACAGGAACCAGTCTTACCTTCACAGCTCCGATGAGTTTCGCCGGCCTTATGCTTCGACCTTTACGTCGTGCTCAGTTTGCTAACTCTGCCTATAAAGTTGTAAGCTTCTTTTTTTTTTTCTTTCTTTTTGGAACATTTGATTTGTATTATTGATTGTTTAGCTCATAGTTTATGGTTTGATTAGTCTGTGGGAGATCAGTTATCTGATTTGACTACTTTTAAAATCTAAATTAGATTAAATTAATTCAATAGTTTTTAAATTAAAATTTGGATATTCAAAATCTATGCGGGAAGTATTTGAAGTTGTAATTTTTCTCATGTTAATGTGATGAAAAGATATATCTTAAAATGTTAGGTCAAAGTTCGTATTGTTTGACTCTCAAAAAGGAAACTGTTACAAGTAAAAAGGAATGGAGGGAGTAGTTTCTTGTTCCTCAATTTGTATTAATGTTTGACGCTTCTATTCAGAGTACTTTGTCAAGTATTTTCTCATAGACTTGTTCATTTCTGTTATTGCCTTTTCATCAAGCCGAGTGTCTATTGGAAACGGTAAGGTTTGCATACACCTATCCTCCCCAGACCCTACACTGTGGGATTACACTGTGTTTGTTGTTGTTGTCTGTGGGAGATCAAAATTTCCTCTGATTATAGAGATTGTTGGTTGGATTACATTGAACAGAAAATAAATGGGACTAGTTCTGACAAAAAGTATACAGTCTCAAGGCTACATTGACAAATATGTTGTAGCTGTCAATACGTCCCCTCAAATTAGGACGAGACCTCAAGTTTAGATGTTGAGAAAAAAATAAAGAAACCTTTTTTCAAAATAAAACGAGAAGAGAAAACTAAAGAAACTTACAAAGGAATGGACATCAAGTGTGTTTGCTGATAGGTAGTGGGTTTGGGATAGAGTAGAATGGATATTGAGGTGTAGCTGATCGGTTTGGAAGATCTTGCTAGTAGTTTCTCATCTCCTAGATTTTGATTAGCTAATCTTTCTCCATTATGGCTGTTTATTTGCTTGTGTAGCTTGCTTCCAACAGCAAGCCTTCATGGTGTCCATCACATTTTGGTGCTAAATGGGCTGGTCTGGCTAGACCATTCAGGTATGCGGCTTTTAGCATTGTTTTCTCCCTTCTATCTTGTGGTGTTGTATTTGTTTTTGCGCAAGCTTATTTGTCTTCCGTTGTAGCTCTAAACCTGCTGGAAATGAAATTATTGGGATTGACTTGGGTACTACCAACTCTTGTGTCGCTGTGATGGAGGGGAAGGTAAGGATTTCAATTTTTTGAGATCATTTCTGTGATACTGTATGATGGGTTTGGTGGATTGTCTACATTCCCTGATGCTGTTGTTTATGCAGAATCCTAAAGTCATTGAGAATGCTGAAGGGGCAAGAACAACTCCTTCTGTGGTTGCATTTAACCAGAAGGGAGAACGACTTGTTGGTACTCCGGCCAAGCGTCAAGCAGTGACCAATCCTGTAAACACACTTTCTGGGACCAAGCGTCTAAATGGCAGACGCTTCGATGACCTTCAAACTCAAAAGGAGATGAAGATGGTTCCTTACAAGATAGTGAGAGGCTCAAATGGAGATGCTTGGCTTGAAGCAAATGGACAACAATATTCTCCAAGCCAGGTTGGAGCTTTTGTTCTAACAAAGATGAAGGAAACTGCAGAAGCCTACCTAGGGAAATCTATTAGTAAAGCTGTGATCACTGTTCCAGCTTATTTCAATGATGCTCAGAGGCAGGCTACAAAGGACGCCGGGCGAATTGCGGGTCTTGATGTGCAAAGGATTATTAATGAGCCTACTGCAGCTGCTCTCTCTTATGGTATGAACAACAAAGAAGGTCTTGTTGCTGTTTTTGATCTTGGCGGTGGAACATTTGATGTTTCAATCCTGGAGATATCAAATGGTGTTTTTGAGGTAAGTGAAATTTGTGTCACTCTCTAAAGATGTGCATCTCTCTGTGTTCTCCCCTGTCCAAACTCATCTCTCTACTTCCCTCCACTCAGGTCAAGGCAACCAACGGTGACACCTTCTTAGGAGGAGAGGATTTTGACAATGCCTTGTTAGAATTTTTAGTGAGCGAGTTTAAGAGGACGGACGGACTCGACCTATCAAAAGACAGGCTTGCTCTGCAAAGACTTCGAGAGGCAGCTGAGAAAGCTAAGATAGAGCTTTCATCAACATCTCAAACTGATATCAACTTGCCATTCATCACAGCCGATGCATCAGGGGCTAAACATCTTAATATCACATTGACAAGATCAAAATTTGAAACGTTGGTGAACCACTTAATTGAGAGGACAAGGAATCCTTGCAAGAATTGTTTGAAGGATGCTGGGATATCGTTAAAAGATGTGGATGAGGTCCTCCTTGTGGGAGGTATGACACGGGTTCCTAAGGTGCAGGAAATAGTCTCTGAGATATTTGGTAAAAGCCCAAGCAAAGGTGTCAATCCAGATGAGGCAGTTGCCATGGGAGCTGCACTTCAAGGTGGAATTCTCCGTGGTGACGTTAAAGAGTTGCTTCTTTTGGATGTAACTCCGCTATCTCTTGGTATTGAGACATTGGGAGGCATCTTTACTAGGTTAATTAACAGGAATACTACCATCCCCACAAAGAAAAGCCAGGTTAGTTGTTGGATCTAAATGTTGTCGTCTCCTGTTGTTTTTACTATTGCATAGTCTTGCCAGAAGTGGGTGCTCCTTCCTCCCAAGATCCAATGATTTTTTCCTTTTTGTTATGAAATATGTGGCAGTTACCATGTTTATAGAAATTTCACATTTTTCAAGAATTTACATCCACTGAAGTAAATAACTTTTGCTGTGATTTTTCTTTGTCAAACTGTCTTTCTTGTTTCTGTTCTATCGTTGCCAATGAGACTTACCTAGCATCTCAAATATGGATCTGGAGAAGGATTGACACGTGCTTGTCCACTTCTTCTCTCTCCCGTGTAACCATGGTTGTTTTTATGTAGTGGTTACAGTGTACTGCTTTCTCTTGTATTTCAGGTGTTTTCCACTGCTGCGGACAATCAAACACAAGTGGGCATTAAGGTATTACAAGGTGAACGTGAAATGGCATCTGATAACAAGCTTCTGGGTGAATTTGATCTTGTAGGTATTCCTCCGGCACCAAGAGGTATGCCTCAGATAGAGGTCACGTTTGACATAGATGCAAATGGAATGGTCACTGTGTCCGCCAAGGACAAGGCTACTAACAAAGAGCAGCAGATCAGCATTCGGTCGTCTGGTGGTCTATCGGAAGACGAGATAAACAAGATGGTCAGGGAAGCTGAAATGCATGTGCAGAAGGATCAAGAGCGCAAGACACTTATTGATCTCAGGAACAGTGCAGATGCTACCATATACAGTATTGAGAAGAGCGTGAATGAATACAAGGACAAGGTCCCCAAGGAGGTGGTCACAGAAATTGAGACAGCTGTTTCGGATTTGAGAGCAGCAATGGGGACCGAGAACATTGATGATATCAAGTCGAAACTTGATGCAGCAAACAAAGCTGTCTCGAAGATTGGAGAGCACATGACTGGCAACAGTTCTGGTGGTGCATCCAGTGGTTCACAAGGAGGAGATCAACCACCTGAGGCTGAATACGAGGAAATGAAGAAATAGATGATTATGCTAGGCAAATTGCAGAGCGTCTATAGATCTACTTTCCTACTGAAAATGAATTTATTTTTTCGATCCCATACCCTCTTTTCAAGTATTTCTGCTCAAGATCAAACGCTGGCTGCGCTAAAGTTTTGATTCGCTGTGAATTTCTTAGCGTCTAGACTTCTTTTCAGTTGAGGTGATTATATATTTTTGCGAAACAACTCAATATTGACATTGGCACTTTGTTGCCTCTTGGTGCTTTACACGGATTCATCATGTGTGTACGCCGTCAATTGCATTGTTCTTTGGTAGATTTTGGGCATTTTGATGCATTTCGATGAGTTACTTGTACTCTCAAACAGAATAATTGGTGTTCCAGACCCAGAATTGTGCTCGTAGTTTGATCACATTCCAACTCGAAATAAGCTTTAACGGAAGATGCATTACAGGGTTACGGTTGTATAATCTTTTGGATTAAAAACAGGATTTTATAGGAAAATATGTTTGTTCCATTTTTACACAATCTATTCTTGCAATTAGCAAAACATATCACCTACATGGAAATGTGATTCATTGCATTGTTGCTGGAGCTTCTAAAATGTATAATTATCAATTTTATATCTATACCATGAGAAGTCTGATTTTACTCGTCATTTTTAACAATTTAAGGAGCACTCTCTTTCCATCCTTGTTTTGCTCCCAGTTAAAGCGTCAAGAAGATGGAACTTTGTGAGTTTGTTCTAAGGATGCAGTACTTGGTCTTCCCATAACTGAAACAGAGGAGGAACCCATCAACCTCTCAGAAGATTTCTTCTATGGAGAAGATGAAGCAAAAAAGAGCTCTGAGGCACCGAATGGAATCTGAGAAAAAGGTTGAATCTAAGATACTGTGGAGGAACAAGGAAGAGGTTGAGGGCCAGCTCAAATTGGAAGCTGAAAGGGATGATGGGTTCAATGATTTTGCATCTTCTTTGGGATTTGTTGTAGGAGCCTCATTTGTGACATTTCTTTATGAAGGTTAAATAAAACAAAGTCCATTCTGTTTATAGTTTGTATTCCCTTCTTTCACCTGCTTTGATATGCTTTACTTGAGACAAGGTCTACCAGAAACAGCCTCTCTACCTGGACAAGATAGGGGTAAGGTCTGCATATGCACCACCCTCCCCAGACCCCACTTATGGGATAGCACTCGTTATGCTGCTGTTGTTGTCTGATTTTACTTGTAGTATATGTGCCATGATTGTCTTGATGAGCTCAATGTTCCTTCATAAAAGTTTTCTTATATGTGTAGTGATCAAGGCAGGGATTTGCATCAGGCATGACAGTATTGGTTGGTCCAGTTCCATACATAAAAGTGGATGCACTGATGAAGTTAATTGTTGCGTTGTTGGAGATCTCTTCTTCTATGAAAGGTCAGGTGGGAAAGATTGCCTTTGTTCGTAAACTTAGTAGTTTTTCTTATGATCTCGCTTGACAGTTTAAGTTGGTTTTGTAGGACATAAGAGATTGCCTATTGGGGAGCTTGTATGCTTATGGAGCTTTTGCAAGATCAGGGAAATTATTTTTTGGAGTGGATTGCTGATAAGAGCATTCCTTATAGTAAAGCATTTGCTGGTTCTCTTGTCTTTCTGGCAGCAAAGAAGCGTTACTTACAAGAGTCTGCCATATCAGTTCTTTTGGAGTTGATTGACAAAGTACTTTAACTTTTACAGGCCTGTGAATCGAAAATATAAGCTTAGTACGTACACTTTTAGTTATTAGTTGAAAATTGATTCACAAATTAGCTTTTCTTGTGTCGTTACTAACTTGTATGAGCTTGTATATCTCCTTTATGAAATTTTTAGGATCTTATTCACTTGTCTATTAAACACATCTCTTCCTGCATCATCTTACTGCTGTTGGGAAAGAAAATGTTTTACACCTCTTGCTATTACTCTAAGATGTGCTTTTGTCATATTGTCTTTCCTAGAGATTCATTCTGTTTAGCAGTATCACCATCCATAGTTTCGTCTTCTCAGCTACATGTAAACATTTCCGATACTTGAAACTCCTGAACTTAAAGAGTGGTTTGAAGGTGCAACAGAAGTTGGAAATCCTGATGTGTTGCTTTTGGCTTTACTATACGTGAAAAAACTGGTGTTGATAAAGAGTTTGGCAAGCTTCTTCCTTTTCCTTGTAGCCCCAGCAGGCTTTTCACTGTGGAACATCTGTTCTTACTTTCCAATCGCTTGAAGGTGCTACTGAACTTTTTCACTATTCTTCCTTGAAAAGGTTCGTTCATATCTTAATCTGTCGCTATATTGATGCGCAAGAGTCCACTTTCTGCCTGCCACAAACTCATTGTGTAGGGTATTCCTTGGTAAATATTCTTTTACCTGAAAGTGTTGTACAAGATTTGATCCCTCAATAGCTTTAAGTTCCATAAAGAAAACACAAAAATGGCTGCAAGGCAACTCAGCAGAAGTAGATATTGAGATCTTAAAAACTTTTGTGATGCTAGCATTGAAGGATCACTTCTTCCATGATCTCATGATCATGAGAACTGACATTCAGTGTTTGCTGCTTCTCCTTCCAAAATTGCCCGCTTCATGCATTTACTTCGTTCTGTCCTATAAAGTTGTACAGATGCCTGATAGATGTACTTTTAACAAAAACACTGGCCTATTAAAAGCCGCCAATACTTTGTGAGAGAATTATCCGAGAGGGTCAAGCATGATGATGCTGGAGCAGTGGAAGTTATTGTGGCTTTACAGGAGCATAGCAATGGGAAATTTGATTGCATCACCCGGACAAAAACAGTAAAGAGTTGATGGCTGAATTAAAAACTGTGTCTTCATGCATGCTTCTCATTCAGAACTTGGTTCACATGTTCCTGGATGAAAGTTCTGGCTTCAGAAATTGGTCCCATAGAAGATAAGGAGTCTGTTGGAGCTGTAGGAACCTCAGTAGAATTTTTTGGAGGCTGGGTTGTAGACTCTGGATACAAATGCAAGGTTCAGAGTGCAAATAGAAATTCTAAAATTTCTGGCAGTTAGGGGTTTATGCTCTTCAACTCTTGGAACTGAGATGAAATTTTTTGAAGTGGAGGAGAAGTTTAGGTTGCCAAAGTCTTCCATTTCAAGCGCCCTTTGTAGGATGCGCAATGAGCAACTAAGTTACTTCTGTGATATGCTTAAAAAGAGTAATTATCTCATGTTGTGTCAAGTGGTGTTAAAGCTAATGACCGTGGAGCTTATTTCGTGAGATTCCTTACCACATTGTGGAACCTTCCTTCTGTTTCAATGTTCAGGTCCTTGAGCTGTGATGGCAAAGAAGCATTCAGTAAATTGCAGGAGTCTGAGTAAGGTGAGAATTTTGGTTGCTTCATTTTTGTAGCATTCTAATAAGTTGCTGGCCTGTTCTCCGGTTAAATGTTTCTTGTGCTTTTGCTTAGGCCTCCCAATTCTTCTAACTGTTGGATAATCATGATTCATGTCCTGCTTTGGTGTGAGGAGTCCGAGTAAGGTCTCAATTTTAAAACCATACCGTCTTATTACTCATCTTATATTACCATAAGAAACGTGTATTCTCTTTGTGTCAGATTAACAACCATTCACCAGTGTTTAGGAAATCAAAAACTAATCTAATCCCTTTTCCCTCTTGCCTCTTTTTCTCCAAATGATGGCAGGAAAGGGACTTGGTTCCGAGTATTGAGGAGATTTGTCATTCCATGAGGTACCTTCTGATACAATTGTTGCTTCAAGTTCTACTTTGCCTGGGGACTTTTCTGAAGTCGCCTCCGAATTGGTTATTTGCTGTATGAGAACTCCTCAATCTGCAGATTTTCCTGCTGCCTCTGGAGAAGATGAAGCAGACGGAGAACTCTTGGTTCACATGCTCCTGGATCATTATAATCTAACGTAAATCATTTTGCTTGAAGTTCTTGGCACGTATGATCCGACTGCTAGAAAATTTTCGCTTGTGAAGACAGTATTTACGAGGACATTCCTCTTGATGTTGCACTGACCTTTTGGCTATGTTGCCCGGACTCTTAGGCACGATCCTCCAAAGATTAGTGTATTTTTGGGAGATCCAACGCGGGTAAGGCATCAATTTGGAGAGTCCGAGCAACATAGCCTTGGGGGCATTGTTACCTGGTTGTTTTTCTGACCTATCACTGGACTTTATTATATCCTAGGTTTGTCTACGGTGGAATGTTATTTTGGGTATAGCACACATTCTTTGTTCTTCTGTTCTAGAACTGATAGTAATGGCAGTTCTGATAATATTTATTCCTATGGTACCATCCAAATATGTGGCACTGTAGCACCTACGAGTACATCTTACCTACCTTCTTGTCCTGGAGAATTGTTCCATTGTCATTCTCCCCTCTTATACATGTCATTGTTTATATTTGGAATCATTTGGAAGCTAGGAAATATTGGAGAATGGTAAGGTAGGTGAGAATCACTAGTAACACTCTTTGAGTAAATTTTATTTTAATTCTTCTATGTAGAAAAATTCCTTTTATTAGACTCTAGACGGACTTAAATGGAGCGACATTAACACTGATGATCATATAGCAGCTTCAACTTGCTTAGGATTTGACACATAGTCTGCTTTTACACCCCACCACCACTTTTTTTTTTTTTTTTTTAAATCATAGTATATGTTTGTGGCAAACATGAGGACTCCCTAGTCTGCAAGCAGCTGAATAAGTAAGATTTGCACGTTTGAAACTAATGGGTTGAATAGATGTTGGAAGTTTCCCATGTCTTTAACAAGATTTGGTAGTGGATGATCCTTTGAGTCGCTATCACGAAAAGAATAAACGAATTGCTTGACTTGCAATCTCACTTCAATTGTTGTTGTTGGACTTTGTCAATGCCACTTTGGATTTCAACTTGAGGCTGGTAAACACCAGTTTGGTTGGGTTGATTAATAAATGATCCAATTGGTTTTCTGTTACTGTTCACTCTGTTGGTTTGGTCTCAACACTTCCTTTTCATCCAAAGACTCATACTATTGTTTCGGGTGATGGCATCTCTCATTGACCCTCGTATGAGTTTTGACGTGTGATGCCTGGCCAATGTTATAATTACATCCATTTGCCGTCAAAGTTTACGAATGACGACTACATTTCTTGGTTGTTTTGAGGGAGAGAACAGGGGAGCATTCAAAATTTTATGTCATTACGTATAGCATAACTTTGTAAAATCCAAAGTTGGAGTTCACCTCAAGCAAAGGAAGTCTTTAATAAGCACTTTATTAAAGCCTTTGTAGAACTTCCACTTTCCAAGGACCTTCTTCACCATCTCTCTCCTATCGGATCCTGAACAACAGTATCTTTATTTGGTCCAGACCTATAAGGTTAAATTGTCATCCAGCATTTGATTGTAACTTGAATATGCTATTATTTGTCTTTATCCGGAAAACTAATTCAATGCATTTGGATTAATGTTTTTGCCTATTAAAAAAAAATAACACCCTACACTCATAAATACTTATAGTTGCAGAAACATAATGGTTGTGTGGCTGTGTATCTTTCCCCTGGTAACTTTTGTGTGGCTGTGTATATTGTCCACAAGAAACTGGCTATATATAACCATCAATCACATGGGTAAAGAGAGCAGGCGATTTGAGTGGAGTCCCGTCATTTCTGCCATTTTGGATCAGCTTCACGTGAAAGGAGATTGTTTCCGTCTTTATAAAGGAAAGTTTCCACCACATTTGGCTAACCTTCATTAAGTATGTTGCCACTGCACATCTGAGAGCTACCTACCTACAAATGAAAGAAAGAAAGAAATATTGGGAGTAATACATACATGCAGCACTCAAAACTAAGAAGAATTGGGTTGATATACTCTCAAACAACCAAACTAAACCATTCCAACATAGCTTAATTTTGCAGGAACATCAACCCCCTACGGATGTAGGCAGGTGAATATACATTACAATTTGTTTAAAGCGCAGGCCAGCAATATATTAATTTGGCACAATGTGGGAATCTTTCTTTTCTTTTGTTTCCTCTTTAAGTTGTTGGATCAAGTAGTGGCTCCACAAGTTCTCCACCGACCAAACACATTTACACACGCCATCCCCGCAACACCTTAAAAATGAATGTAGAAGCTTGAACAAAAGAAGAAATATGTGACGTGTTGTTTCAAGAAAAAACAAATATTTAGTGTAAAAATGAACTGTACAAAAGGGTGTCTCAACTATCTACATATCTCACTCTCATTAACAGAGGGACCATGCCTAAAATTCCTAAAATTGTGATCCCTAAACGCCATAACTTTTGTCATCAACACTAAATAAGTCCCCCTTCCTCTTCCTCTCCCAATTGCTTGTTCCTGAGCTTTTTAGTTTTCATCCTAGCTGGTCATGTTGCCCATGTGTTTACAGCTGTGCACAAACATTTTCCCAACTTCAAGCTCACCAGAATGTGCAAAACAACAGAACTCAGAATTGCCATCTCTATACCTTGATAGCAGCATCACAAGGGGATGACCAAAAGATCAAAGGCCAATGCTTGAACCAACAAATCTCAAGAGTGTGCATCATCAGCATCGGAGTCACTTCCGGATGAACTTCCTGAATCAGAATCTGCACAAGAAATTATGTTCAATTAATCAGGATTTCCAAAAAATGATATTTTTTGCACTTGGGAGTACAATATATACCACTAGAGGAGGAACCACTGCTGGAGCTAGAACCACTAGAGCTACTACTAGCACCACCATTATCCTGATCCCGCCCACCAACTTCAGGCGGTGCACCTTCATCCTTCTCAATTTCCACGGGAGGAAAATTGGCAGCTGGTTCATCATCCTCTATCTCTACATCCTCATCTCCAACATCACCCTTCTTGGGCTTTTTGAAGGAGTCATTCATCTCGCTTGTAGTAGGCTGCAAAAACAACACATTTTAGTAGTCATTCCAATCCGATAAAAGCAAAGGGCACAGTTTAGTGTTGATCAAAAGTTCAAGAGAAATTGCAACTTTGCATTACCCCATCTGCCTCCGCAACGGATGTAGTAGCAGCAGAAGCTGCAGCACTGGCGGATGGTGCCCCCAAATTGTTCATCAATGCCTGCCTCTTGGTTTTGCTCACCATCTTCTTCCAATTGGTAACAAAACGATCAAGCTCCCATAGAGTCTCAGTGTCAAGGGCCTCAATGTCGAGCTCAATCTCATCACCATCTTGGGCTAAATGTTCATTCCTCTTCCTTATAATCTGCACCAACTGAGGCATCTTCTCTTGCGGTAAACTTTGCAATCCAACACCTAATTTATGCTTCTCCTCCATACTCATCTCTCTTTTATTTGGATCCTTCGCCCTCGGCTTAGGTTGTTTTGCCGTAGTAGCTTTGGCAGTTGATTGCGGCTTTGCCGGTGGTGCCCTCACTGGGGAAGGAGTTGACAATGGGGACTGCTGCCGAGCTGGTGGATTGGGTGGTGGAACTGGTACAGAGGGCGTTGACGCACTAGAATGATTTTGCATCCGCTCTTGCTTCTTTGAAATATGAGGGGCCGGGGTAGCCTTGGGTTTCTTCACTCTCTCGGGCGTAGGAATGTGATTCCAAGAACTCCCCTGCAACTCATCCACAGGTTGAAAATCCCTCCTGCCGCCTTCAAGCTTAATCAATTTATCCTGAAGCGGTCTAAACAAGTCCTCAAATCGTCCAAGAAGCTGCTCAGCAAAGCCATGAACTTTATCTGTTTTAGGGTTATACAACAAGGCATTATTGAAAGTAAGCCTTACATCAGCTGCAAATTCAAATGGGATAGCGTAAGAATTCTTAGACAAATTCAATTTGACCGTCCCCAAATCCATGGGTCGCTTAATAATCTTGTGGTAATCATGAAGACCCAAGGCTTCAGCATCAACAGGGGTATTGAAAATCCACCCATTTTTATGCTTCATCAGCTTTCCCAAAATCTGCTTGCAATCCTTCATCATACCTTCCATTGCGATGGCCTTAAGACCACCACCACCACCAGGATTACCAAAATTCCTATTATCAACTCCGTTTGGGAGCTTTTTCGGATCTTTAGCGGATCCGGAAGGGGTGGGCCGTTTATTTCCAGATAGTTTCTTCGACTTCCCTTGAGATCTGGGGTTGGTGGTGCTGAATTGACCGGATTCGATTCGATCCTTAAGGTTTCGGATCTGTTCGAGCTCCGCCACCAACCGACTCCGTAGCTCATGGAGCTCGCTTTTGTTGTAAGATACGACGCTGTAGGTCATATATCCTCCGAGATTGAGGCCGTCAACGTTGGTCGTCGATTCAATCGGCCGTTGATTGAACGAATAGGCATCATCGGACGCCGTTTGCGTCACGGCCGGCGAATCATCCATGTGACGACCATTAGATGTTTGATGGAATTGCTTCTGCTTTTTCTTAGGGTTAGGGTTATGATTAGGGTTCAGTTGTGAAAAAGGGGTTTTCCCCATGAATCCACCACCACCGGCACCACCAGACTGAGCCCAGCTAGATTCATTCTGGCTAGCTAAGACGGCGGATGCCATGAGCTACACCGGCGATGCTTAATTCCGGCGTTTCTCTGGTGGAATTGATCGTTATCAGGTGGTGTTAAAACCATGAATTTGAAAGGGAGGTGACGTCCACGCGCCTGCCGGAATCCAACAAAAATTCTCCGACCACCGCCTTCTGGCTTTGATTATTATTATTAACAAAAAAAAAGGAGAAAAAAATTGTAATGAAGGCAAGGGTTTGAAGGTATTGAGCGAGGAATGAAAGGGGGAGGGCATCGCTTCTTAAAGGCGATGAGATCTGCCCGGGTAAACTTCGGGCAGGTTCCAAACCGTTGATCATCTCCCATCTCCTAATCTAACGGCACGAGAAAATTTGTTTGCTGTCTGAGAAGCTACCCGAGACAATCTGGCATGAACGGCTGTGATTAAAGTTGATAAACACGTGGCGGTAGATCGTTGGGTCAGTTGGAAAGGGTTTAAATAGAAGGTGTTTTTTTTTTTGTTTTTATATATTTAGATTCGATGTAATTGTGAAATTGAATGATAAGGGTGAAAGGGTGAAAGGGTGGGCGGTTGTAGTTTGAGTTCGTTTTGAGTTTGAAGTGAATTTGGGTCGCATGTGTCCTGAATTTAGGGTTTTTGAGGTGAGTGGGGCCCATAGGAAGAAGAGCGAGGGGGTGGGGTGGATGACGTGGAACGGATTGTCGTGAAGGAGAAGCAAAACGCGCATTGGGGTAGTAATGTGGGTAAAAGTGTTGACGTGTCAGGAAGATACTGTCAAACAATGGAAGTTTTGCTTAGCTAGGGCCATATATTTTAAAATATTTTTGAGAGGTTATTTTTGGGTAAATATTTAAGTTAAGTTTTATTATATATTTAATCATAATATTTGGAAAACATTTTTCTTAAGCTCACTAAAATGAAATGGAATTCAAACGCTAGTATTTTTTAATATTTGAGATTAATTATTTGTCAAAATATCTCTTAAATAATAAAAAATTATATGATCAAAATATTGTTTGTAAAGTTTTTTCTCAAAAAATATTTAGAAAATCTATGATCAAATAGATCCTTAATATTCTAACGTATAATGTACATTTTATTCTTGTATATTTAATATTTATATTAGAATTTGATTACTTTTAAATTTACGTAACATTCGTTTAATTTTTGTATGTGATATTTTTATATTTATAGCTCATATCAAAAAATTTAACGAAGAATGAAAGAAATCTTAATCATTCTATCGCAATATATTTTCATCTTTCCTTTTTACTTATCATATATTTTTAAACTAACTTTATTTTTATTAATCATTTTCGACCTATTAAAAATACGAAATTTTCTTAAATAACTTTTATTATTAATTTCTCATTTATATTTTAAAATGTAATATTAAATATCAACTAATAAGACTAATGAGGTAAAATAATTATATAAATTTTTTTATTTTTTTTTTAATGGACATTTAAATCAAACTACGACACATAAAAATGGATGGATAAAGTATACGAGTATAATGCATAAGGTAATTTGCCCATGAATGTTTAAAAAGCCGACTTTCCTTCTTTTTTTTTTCATAATTCCCACTCGTACCCTTCGAAAACCTTTTTCTACTCTTTTGGCTCATTTTACATGATAATGTCTAAATTGTACACAAAGGGGTCGTTTGGTTGGTAATATAGTTATACTAGAATTAGTTATATTGGGATAAGTTATGATGAAATAAGTTATATTCAAATTATTTTTTATTGAGTGTTTAGTTTGTTGTAAGTAATATACATGGTATAATCTCTAAAATAAATTAATTGATTACCAAAATACCCTCCAAAATATATATATATTTCTTTTCAAGTTATAAATATTTATTCTTAAAAATAAAACATTTATCTTATTTAGTTTAATTTTTTTTTGTGTGTGCGTTTCCATAATTATATTGTGTGTATTTTAAAAATAAAACTTTCGTCTTATTTAACTTTAATTCTTTTGCGTGTGTCTTCCCATGATTATGCCGTGTGTGTTTAAGTTTAGTTTGAAATAAAAACTTTCAACTTAAGTTTGTTGAAGTAAAAGAGGATTTGTTGTTTATGTCACTTCATTTAAACACATATCACTCATATAATATAGAATATTAAAATTCATTTAATTGATATATACAATATCAATTTTTAAGTGATTAAAAAACTATTTAATTTAAAATATGTAATTCAATAATGGAGTCGACATTTTTATTATTTTTAAGAGAAATTAAAATATATAAATAAACATAATAATTATTCAAATAAATTTCACGTATCATATATTCATAAATAAAATATTTCTTCAATGTGTATGAATCTCTAATATTATGAATCTCTAATATTTCATGTTAAATTATTTATTTTGTTCTGAATTTCATAAAATATTGATAATCTCATTTTTTTGTTGAAAAAATTCATCATCAAAAAATGTGATAAAGAATTACTCTCATTTTCATTATTTAGTATCACTAATATTTGAAGAGTCAAATTATATTTTCTTAAAATTAAATTTTTAAATATTTTTACCTAAATATAAAAAAAATATTTAATAATTAAGCATGTATTAAGTTAGAAAGGGAATTTCAACAAAATTTAATAACTTGTCCATGATTTTATAAAAATACCTTATATTTTATATAAGAAAATATAATATATATATATATATATATATATATATATATATATATTATTATATTATAACTATATATAAGAGAGAATAAAAATTTTGGTAGTCCTCACATTAAAATTCATGGTATGAAAATCTTACATGTGGCATTGTTTTGTCATGATTTTCTTTTAAGATTTTTCACATGAACATTTCTAATTGGTTGAATTTTTTTTATTATTTTATTAAATTGTTTTCTTCTTCATCTCAAAATATTTGTCACATTTCACTTTAGAGGATCAAATTAAATGAACTTTAATCAATGTTTTAAAGGAAAAATATTATTATGTTGATATAATCAGTGTAGTTTATGATATTTTTTTTCATATAGTTTTGAATATCTAATTTCTAATTTTATTGAATTAATATAACACAATTTAGCTCCAAAACAAGTCAAATTATCTTTTAGAAAATAAAACGGTATAATTTGAACAACTTTTGAAGTAATCTTTGTTTACCACTAAAGCATAAAGAATAGTTAGATTTTGATAGTCCTTGCAAAGGCTTTTTTGATGTTTCAATTTTTTGATGAAATAAAATTACTACACATGAGAATTAATAGTATTTTTAAATTATATATTTTCATTTTTGCCTTTATTCTTTTGTTAAGACCGATCCACTTTGATTTTTATAATTGGTTTCTTCTTGCCACGTGTTAGATTACTATTTAATTAATACTCCGTTCATTTTGAATCAACAATATTCAAGCTAACTTTTCCTACAAAATTAAAGTTTTCAATGATTTCAATTACAATTTCATAGTTCTTTTTGATTTTATAGGATAATAAATAATACCCTGTATTTATTATTTCTCGGACTTAACGTGAAAGAGTATAAAACAATAATTAAAATGGGACGAATAGGTTACTCTTGTAAGGAACGTGTAAAAAACAAACATATAATAAGTAAATAAAACGAATGGAGCAAGCTATTAATATAGTTCAATTATTATTTAATATCCTTATGTAGTCTTATTAAGTTAATTTATATAAAGGCTCTTAATTGAGATTATAATTATTATAATATAAACTTGAAAGCATTGACTTTTTTTCCAGATGACTCTATAAGATAAAATATTGTAATTAGCAAAAAATATTGTCACTAAAACTATGAGGGAAATTAAAAGTCAATAACTATCAAAATAAACTTATGTTTAGCTATAACTAAGAAAATAAATACTCGCAAATTTTATAAAAATATTAATATTTTCATCTATTTATGATCTTAATCGAAGCGCAATTATTAAATATTTTAAATTCTGTCATTATTTAGAATATCTAATTACTTGTAACATTTCGATATATTCTAATTCTCTGATAATATTTTATTCCTCATAAGTAATATTTTGTGTTTTAAATTATCCAATTATGTGATTAAGAACTCTAATAATTATGAAAACTTATTAACAAGACTTGTTTAATAGATCATTAGATGTACTAATTATACAATGAAAAAAATTATGATATAATTTTTATTTTTATACTTTGAGTTTGGGCCCAGGCTCAACACGGGCCTCGTAAAACTAGTATGTATATATATATATATATACACACACACAGTGATAATCTAAGATTTTGCACCTTGTGCGGAGACTGGTAGAGCAATATAGAGAGAGGAAGAGAGATCTTTACATGGTGTTTATTGACTTGGAAAAGACGTATGATAAGGTCCATAGGGAGGTTCTTTGGAGATGCTTGGAGGCGAGGGGGTCCCAGTGGCGTATATCAGAGCAATTAAGGACATGTATGAGGGAGCAAAGACTCAGGTAAGGACAGTGGGAGGAGATTCTGAGCATTTTCCGTTCTTCACAGGGTTGCACCAGGGATCAACTCTTAGTCCGTTTTTATTCGCTTTGGTGCTGAATGTGTTGACGCGAAATATACAAGGCGAGATGCCTTGGTGTATGCTTTTCGCGAATGATATAGTTCTGATTGATGAGTCGCGACAGGGGGTTAATGATAAGATGGAGGTTTGGAGACAAACCCTGGATTCTAAAGGTTTCAGGTTGAGTAGGACCAAGACGGAGTACTTGGAGTGCAAGTTTAATGACTCGAGGCAAGAGGAAGAGGTGGTAGTGAAGTTGGATTCTTAGGTGGTTTGCAAGAGGGATAGTTTTAAGTATCTTAGGTTTACGATTCAGGAAAATGGAGAGAAAAATGAGGATGTCTCTCACTGTATTGGGGAAGGTTGAATGAAATAGAGGCTCGCTTCGGGAATTTTATGCTATAGGAAGGTTTCCCCCAAGCTGAAAGACAAATTCTATAGAGTTGCAGTCCGGCCTGCTATGTTGTATGGAGCGGAGTGTTGGTCGGTTAAAAATTCTCATATCTAAAAGTTGAAGGTGGAGGAAATGAGGATGTTGCGTTGGATGTGTGGATTCACAAGGGCTGACAGGGTTAGGAATGAAATTATTTGGGAGAAGGTGGGAGTGGTGTCAGTGGAGGATAAAATGCAAGAAAAGAGGTTGAGATGGTTTGGTCATGTGATGAGGAGAGGCACGGATGCCCTAGTTCGTAGGTGTGAGAGGTTGGCCTTGGGAGGTTTCAAACGGTGTAGGGGTAGGCCGAAGAAATACTGGAGAGAAGTGATTAAACGTGACATGGAGCAGTTACAGCTGACTGAGGACATGATCCTGGATAGAAAGATATGGAGGGAAAACATTAGGATAGAGGGATAAGGGTGTGAATGAGTCGTAGGCAGTATTTAGGTGGACTTTGGTGTCCTTTGTCTAGTAATGTATAATTTTTTTGTGGATGTCGTACCTATGTTATTTTATCGTGTTCTATGTTTTTGATGCTTTTGATACTGGCTTTTATCTTGAGCCGGTGGTCTATCAAAAATAATCTCTCTACTTCTTTAGAGGTAGTGGTATGGACTGCGTACACTCTACCCTCCCCAGACTCCATTATGTGGGTATATACTGGGTTTTTTATTGTTGTTGTAATCTAAGATTTTGGAGGGCAATTGTATCCTTTCCTAATTTTATCCCAAGGATAAATAATGATGGGATTGTTATCCCACCAAATGGATGGATAACTTATCCCGATACTATTTATTAGTCCCGGAAAAAATTATCTCGAATATTGCCAACCAAACATGCATTAAAAATTTTATCCCGAGATTATTATTTTATCCCAAAATTATTTATTTTTGTATCTCACACCAAACGGCCCCAAAGTATTTAGTTTGTATTTTCAACTATATTTATGCCTAAAGTTAATTTCCTTGTAACGAAAATATCATTTACTTCTATTGAAAAATCAAGCGAATCACCAAACTATATTTGATAAAAGAAATATTACTCAACATCACCTAAATATTATAAACAATTATTAGAAGAAAACAAAACAAATATTTTAAAAATGACTGATTCATTTTTAAAAAGAAAATTATTTGATTCTTTCGTAAAGCTTAGGCATAATAAAATAATGTTTTGTTACAGAATTTAGTGATTTTCAACGATATTTAAACTGAATTTTTTATACATAAATTAACGAAACAATCACGAGAAAAGTAAAAGAAATTAAGAATTTTCTTAGTACTATTGTTGGCTGGATTTTACTTTAAAATGTTCAAAGTAAAATAAATTAAATATCATAAGCACGTATATAGTATAAAAGTTACTTCCTCCGTTTAAAAATGAATGACATACTTTTCTTTTTCGTATGTTTTAAAAAGAACGAGTCCTTTTTTTGGGAACAATATTTTAATTTTAACTTTTCTCGTGACATATTTAGGATCACAAATTAAAAGGTATTTTAATATATTTGACATAACTTTAATTTATTGTAACAAGATTTAAAAATCTTCTTCATTTTTTAAAATTTTGTATTAAATCAAAGTAAGTCATTCTTTTTAAAACGGACGAAGTACAAGATGATTGTTTCCTTTTTCTTTTCGGCCAATAATTTATCTTTATCTTTCTTTCACTTTTTTTTTATAGGTAAAATATTAAAATCTCTCATGGGTTATATATGCCAAGACCCAACATATCCATACTAATAGGTAAGAGTGTACAGATTAAATTGTCAAGTCAAATCAAATCGAAAAAACAAATCAAATCGAGAAAAAAAAAAGTCTTATGGTGTTGGTTTGGTTGGTTTGACGTTTGAAAAAAAAAATCGATCATTCTTGATTTAGTTTGGTGTTAACAAAAAAAAAAGTCAAATCAAACCAAATCAAACCGACATAATATATATATATATATATATATATATATATATATATATATATAATTCAACTTTTTATATATAAAATATTAATTATAATCGACTTTTTAAATATTTTTTCAATTAGTTTTATTAATTTTTAATTTTTAGAAAATAGATGTATATATATATATATATATATATATATATATATATATATATATATATATTCATATTTGGGCCTTTAAGTTGTAATATTTATCCATTAATTACTAATAAAATGATCCAAAATTCAATATAACTTAAAACCTAAAATTTTCACTCTTCATCTTATTTTTTAGTTTCAAAAGAGTTTTTCGCTCCTCAAATTTTCATAATTGTGGTTTTTCATTAGCACATGAGTGAAAACATATTTGATCTAAACTTCAATCACAATATAATTGTAAAAGATAAAGATTATAAAAAAACCAAGAAAAATAGAAAAAAAATAAAAAAAACCGAAAGAACCGACTAAAACCTAAACCGAAAAAATCGATTTTATGTTGGTTTGATTTGGTTTATAGTTTTAATAAACTGACATAATTGGTTTATTTATTTTTTCAATAGAAAATCAAACCAACCCGACCTATGTACACCCTTACTAGTAGGTCTTCATTATATTCAGTTCGAAAAAGGGTCTAAAATGTCCTTCAACTATGTAAAATAATATAAAAATGTCTTTCGTCTACCTATCGGGCCTAAAATGCCTTTTTCGTTTACCTATTGGACCTAAAATTCCCTTCTCACCTATCTATTGGGTCTAAAATGCCCTTTTCATCCATCTATTAGACCTATTTTGCCCTTTCACTTGAGCAAATTATATGAAAAGGTCATCCATAAAACTTGATTACATAAATAATAGTACTTTTTCGATATTAAAAAAATAAAAGTTTTGTTCTTCATATATAGCCATTTTAATAAATCAAAAAAGATAATTATAATTCTTAATTTAATGCAATAACTAATTATCAATTCACCTTAATTTAAGAGATATATTTTCAATTTTCAAATTAAAAGTAGAAAAGATAATCCTTTCTTTCAAATATTTCTCTCTCTTATATTCAAAATCCATATATTTTTAAATAAACTAAGTATTCTATTATTTGCTCGTGTATGTTTCATTTTATTTTCATGTATGTTAATCATATAGTATTATTTTATTATTATATATTTTTATTTTTAATTTATTGGGGTAACCATAATTTTTTATGGATAAATATTTATGGAATAAAAATCATTATGTTAGAAGTACAGATATATCATATATTTTTGCTGTATAAATATAATTAATCTGACTTTGATACTAATTATATTTATACAACAAAAATCTATGATATATCTGTACTTCCAACATAATGATTTTTATTGCAAAAATATTTATTCATAAAAAATTATGGTTAACCCATTACATTAGAATTAAAAATACACAATAATGAAATAATATCAGATGATTAACATACACGAGCAAATAATGAAATACTTAGTTTATTTAAAAATATTTGAATTTTGAATATAAGAGAGGAAAATATTTGAAAGCACCGATTATCTTTTCTACTTTTAATTTAAAGATTAAAAATATCTCTCTTAAATTAAGGTGAATTGATAATTAGTTATTGCATTAAATTAAGAATTATAATTATGTTTTTTGATTTTTTAAATTGACTATATATGAAAAAAAAACTTTTATTTTTGTAATATCGAAAAAGTACTATTATTTATGTAATTAAGTTTTATGAATGTCATTTTCATATAATTTGCATAAATAAAAGGGCAAAATAGGCTCAATAGGTAGATGAGAAGAACATTTTAGGCTCAATAGATAGGTGAGAAAGACATTTTAGGTCCAATAGGTAAACGAAAAAGGCATTATAAGCCCAATAGATAGACGAAGGACATTTTTGCACCATTTTACACAGTCGAAGGACATTTTAGGCTTTTTTCCGTGTTTAGTTTAATCTTCGCGGCTAAGACTTCTGCGTTTGAGAGATTGTATGCGGGTTTAGAGGAGAAGGGCGGGGAAAAGAGGCTGTATATGCTTGCCAAAGCTAGGGAGCGTAAGGGTCGAGATTTGGACCAGGTTAAATGCATTAAGGGTGAGGATGTAAGAGTTTTGGTTGATGACGTTCATATTAAGAAAATATGACAGTTGTATTTTCATAGGCTCCTGAATGATGATGGGGACAAAGACATTGTTTTAGAAGAGTTGGAGCATACCGAGGATTTTCGCGATTTCGGCTACTATCGGCGTTTCAAGGTGGAGGAGGTGTGGGAGGCTATTCGCAAGATGCGAAGAGGTAGGGCGACGGGGCCCGATGAGATTCCAGTGGATTTTTGGAAATTCGCTAGCACGACGGGGTTGAGGTGGTTGACCAACTTATTCAACAAGATTTTTAAGTCCGCTAAGATGCCTGAGGCATGGAGATGGAGCACGATGATTCCTTTATATAAGAACAAGGGTGATATTCAGAGTTGCAACAACTACCGAGGTATTAAGTTGTTGAGTCACACGATGAAGATTTGGGAGAGGGTGGTGGAGCGGAGGTTGAGGAAGATTGTGTCTATTTCAGAAAATCAATTTGGTTTTATTCCTGGACGCTCGACGACCGAGGCGATTCATCTAGTGCGGAGACTGGTTGAGCAGTATAGAGAGAGGAAGATGGGCCTGCATATGGAGTTTATTGACTTGGAAAAGACATATGACAAAGTCCCTAGGGAGGTTCTTTGGAGATGCTTGGAGGCAAGAGGGGTTCCTGTGGCTTACATTCGTGCGATTAGGGACATGTACGAGGGGATGAAGACTCGTGTAAGGACTGTCGGAGGGGATTCCGAGCATTTTTCAGTCCTGACAGGGTTGCACCAGGGATCGACTCTTAGTCCATTTTTATTTGTTGTGGTTATGGATGTGTTAACACAGAGCATTCAAGAAGAGGTTCCATGGTGTATGTTTTTTGCGGATGATGTAGTCTTGATTGATGAGTCTCGATGAGGTGTTAATGATAAGTTGGAGGTTTGGAGACAAACCCTTGAAACTAAAGGATTCAGGTTGAGTAGGACTAAGACGGAGTACTTGGAGTGCAAGTTTAGTGATACGAAGCATGAGGACGAGATGGTAGTGCAGTTGGATTCTCAGGTGGTTTGTAAGAGGGATAGTTTTAAGTATCTTGGCTCTATGATTCAGGGGAATGGAGAGATTGATGAGGATGTATCTCACCGTATTGGGGCAGGATGGTTGAAATGGTGACTCGCCTCGGGAATTCTATGCGATAGGAAGGTGCCTCTCAAGCTTAAAGGCAAATTCTACAGAGTTGCAGTCCGACCGGCTATGCTGTAAAGCGCGGAGTGTTGGCCTGTTAAGAGTTCTCACGTCCAGAAGCTGAAGGTGGCTGAAATGAGGATGTTACGTTGGATGTGTGGTTACCCGAGGGCAGGCAGGGTTAGAAATGAGATCATTCGGGAGAAGGTGAGAGTGGCGTTGGTGGAGGATAAGATTCGGGAAGGGAGGTTGAGATGGTTTGTGCATGTGATGAGAAGGGGCACAAATGCTCCAGTTCGTAGGTGTGAGAGGTTGGCCTTGGATGGTTTTAGGTGGGGTAGGGATAGACCTAAGAAATACTGGAGAGAAGTGATTAGAAGTGACATGGAGCAATTACGGCTCACTGAGGACATGACCCTCGATGGGAAGGTTTGGAGGGAGAGTATTAGGGTAGAGGGTTAAGGGGTGTGGTAAAGCAATAGGTGGGCGGTAGAAGAGTTTTGTGTAGCTTGGTTGGTAGTGCCTTTGTTGGTTAATGTCCTTTTTGTGGTTGTTGTAACATGTTTATTTTATCATGTTGTATGTTTTAGATGTTTGGACTTCGATCGCGGTCCCTTTCTTTAGCCGGGGGTTTATCGGAAACAACCTCTCTACTTCTTCGGAGGTAGTGGTATGGACTGCGTACATTCTACCCTCCCCAGACCCCACTATGTGGGATTATACTGGGTTTGTTGTTGTTGTAGATATTAAACATTATGTATGTTTTTTTATAGGTTATTTTGTTACTGTTTAGAATTTTTTCCATAATGGATTTATTGATTAACAAATAATATACTGCAAATTACAATTTTATCCTTAGTCAAGAAAATAAGTTATTTTTTTCGACATAAAGTGAGTATTTGAAATTCTAAATTTAATTAACGTATTTTTCTTTGCTATATCAATCAATGGTTATGTTTTTGAATATTGATGATATATTCAGGTTTCTCCAAAATCTTTTCTTGAGGACTTCTTGATATATATGCATATTTAATTTGAATATTAATAATACATTGAGTTAGAATGTTCATGTTACATATTGCACATGTATTATCAAGATTTATCGAATTTCAATTTTTAATATTTGTTTCTGAAAAATTTCTTAAATTGATAATTATAATATTACCGATCAATAACTAATATTTCAATCATTTTCATATTTTTAAATTAAATCAATAACTTTTAAAATCGAATTAAAATATCCAATAAGTAATCTAGGAGTAATAGGAGTAAACGAAAGAGGCAAGAGAGAACTATCTACCAGTTTTGACAGTTATTTTCTAATCTCAAACAACAAAAAACGCATTAAGTTCATTTAAAATTTTAATTAGAGAATAATCATAGACACCAAATTAGTGACCGTAGACAAAAGAAGAGGGCAAGACAGAGTATTTGGAATGCAAGTTTAATGACGTGAGGCGGGAGAATGAGGTGGTAGTGAAGTTGGAATCATAGGTGGTATGTAAGAGGGATAATTTCAAGTATCTCGGGTCCGTGATTCAGGGTAACAGTGAGATTGACGAGGATGTCTCGCACCGTATTGGGGCGGGATGAATGAAGTGGAAGCTCGCTTTGGGGGTGTTGTGTGATAAGAAGGTGCCGCCCAAGCTTAAAGGCAAATTCTACAGGGTGGCAGTCCGTCCGGCCATGTTGTATGGAGCGGAGTGTTGGCCAGTTAAGAACTCCCACATTCAAAAAATGAAGGTGGCGGAAATGCAGATGTTGCGTTGGATGTGTGGGCTGACTAGGGGGGATAGAGTTCGGAATGAGACTATCAGGGAGAAGGTTGGTGTGACTCCAGTGGAGAATAAGATGCGGAAAGTCCGATTGAGATGGTTCAGACACGTGATGAGGAGGGGCATGGATGCCCCGATTTGTAGGTGTGGGAGGCTAGCTTTGGATGGTTTTAGGCGGGGTAGGGGTAGGCCGAAGAAGTACTGGAGAGAGGTGATTAGGCGGGACATGGAGCAGTTACAGCTCACTGAGGACATAACCCTAGATAAGAAGATCTGGAGGACGCGAATTAGGGTAGAAGACTAGGATCAGTTTGGGTCGCTAGTGTAGGGAATTACTTGGTAGAGGTATTATTCTTGTTATGATACCTTGTTTTATGTTTGTATTACGAATTTATTTACTTTTCTCTGTTTTCTATTACTTGTGGGTGTCGTATTTATGTTATGTCATCTTGTTTCATGCTTTACTATGTATTTGTGTAGTATTTCGTGTCTCGAGCTGGTGGTCTATCGGAAATAACCTTTCTACTTTTTTAGAGGTAGAGATATGGACTGCATACATCTTATTCTCTCCAGACTTCATACACTGAGTTTGTTGTTGTTGTTGTAGACAAAAGAAGAGGGCAAAAGTGAAAATCCCAACACTTAAATGGGTGCAAAAAGATAAAAAGAGAGAAAAAACCCAATTGCATATTTTATCACCTTTTTTGGGTCCCACAAAAGAGCAAAGACAACTAAAAATTAGCTAATGTATAGGTGGCGTCACATTCTTTACAAATATAAAACGCCCCCACCCCCACGCACAACCCCACCCCCAACCTCTCACGCCCCAGCCCACCCCACGTATTCCTCGCTTCCCTAGAAGCTTCTACTATTATCATTACATATACAAATTTACAATTTACAATCCCAGATCCATTTTCTCTTCCTCACTTTCTACCTTTCAAGTACACTTGGGAGTTTTTTCCCCGATCAGAGCAAATTATGACCAGAAAGATTTGTTAGATTTGTCAACCGGAGTTGTTTATGATGAAATCGGAGCAGATCTGTTTTCCGGGAAGGATTCGGCTTCGGCGGCGAGGTAGATTAGTTTGAATTGTTTAATCGATTTTCGTTGGAGGCTGCGGCGTTGTTTGTGGGGCCCAATCTTTGTATATAAGAGAATTAGGGTAAGTGGTTTTGTTGGGCTGGAGTTGTTTTTGGGCCAAAGAGCCCAAGCTGTTGTTGGAGCCCGTTTGACAGCTGGAGTGGATCTTAGGTTATGGTTGTACCTATCCTATTCTATTTTGTTGTGGCTTGTTTAACACCTAACGGTATTTGTCTCTTCGTCTTTTTTTTTTTTTTTTGAAAAAAAGTAAAATAAAATTGTTGGTAGTGTTAGTTTTTGGTTGAAAAATTCTTCTTCTACACAAAAATATTCACAATTCTTTTTCTACCGACCAATAAACAAAAAAATTGAAGTAAAAATCGATTTTGCCAAAAGCTAAAAAAAATTCTTCACAATTGGCCGAGACATAGTGGTGATTGGAAGCCAATTACCTTATATTTTTAAAAAAGTTAATTATTTGTCATTATCTTTTTTTTTTTTTTTTTTTTTAATTTGTCAAATTAAGAAAGATTCTATTAGTGTCATCCTCAAGCATTACTTATCATTTTTCTATACCTATTAGTGAAATCAATTAATACGGTGAATCCACTATATTGACGTGACAAATAAAGTTGAAGAAAAAAGGCTGGAGTATTGTCCGTCCATACACAAAAAGAGTTGTTTGTTGCAGTAAACATGCTTATTAAGGAAATTTGATGGTGGTGGGGTTAATTTGTCATTGTACTTCTTTTAATTTAATAAATCAAGTACTCATTTATCTGGAAATTGCATCGGTTTTGACACCTAAAAATATTTTACCATTCCCTTTTGATATTTGGGGAATAATATTACTCCTTCCGTTCATTTGACTATTTTTAGTAAAGAAGTAAACAAAGCGAAAAGAAAATACTTATTTCAATTGCTTTTGTCACATTTCGCCATTCGTTATAAATGATTCATTTATTTAATACGCAAATAAAAAGAGGCGCGGTTCCTCTCTATATGACTTCACATTATCTCTAGTGAAGTTACATCATATAAATAGTATGGAGAAATAAATCACGCCTTTCACACGGGATTTGCACCTTGTTTTTTATTATTATTATTTTAATCTTCTTTTGACAATACTATGTTTATGCTATTATTAACTTTTTGAATTTTATGCGTGTCTTCGTCGAATATGTAGCCACGCTTGAAAAATATTACTCGTATTTTTTGTCTCATACTATAAGTTGCCTTAATTGACTCAATAGTAGAAAACTATTTGTTCATTACTATGTGAGTATTATGAATTCTAAAATATCTCAATATTTTTTAAAAGAAACATATCAACCTGCTTCCATCCGTGAAAAAAACTGTTTTTCTTTGTTGCTATTTGACTTTTTTTTTTCTTCTTTTTTTCATTTTTGAAAAAGAAAAAAACAAAGAAGTTCGTTCTTGTGTGATCGAATTAATGAAGATTATTGCTAACCTATATTGAGTTGGTAGGATAAGATAATAAGATAATGATCCGTCTGGAGAAAACAATTAAGCAAATAAATCATAAATTGCCGTTTTACCAAACTAAACTCATGCATTTGGCATAGAAACCAAATTAAATTTCGCACGAGACCCCTAGGTTGGACATTTAAAATTTATTTTTATTTATGCATTGTAGGGGGGTTAAATGTTTCTTTTTTAGATATATAATCTCCCAACAAACCTAAAGAATCCAATGAAATACCAACCATTTTATGTATCTTTATTATATTACTACTTCTTATCTTATGCTTATTTTTTTTTCTTATATATAAATGAAGGTAGGTGTATTATTAATTTGTCTTTTAGTACACCAACCTTCATTTTACTCTTATTTTTTCTTATTTTTTTTACTATTACTACTATTATTATTAATTTTTTTATGGGTACTTGTTATTTTAATTATATTTTTATTTAAAATTTTGTAATTGAATTATACATGATACTATTTTTTTATAAATATCTTTTTATTCCTTATTAAATGACTACCGTATTTCGATAATTTTATGATGCAATCAAATGGTTACACACGTATATTGTTTTTTCCTTATATTTATTAATTTTGTCCTCATTTTTATAGTGCAATAAAATGGTTATACATGCATATTATTTTTTTTTATACTCCCTCCGTTTCAAATTTTTTAATTTAATTTCTCATTTTACTTGTTTTTTTTTATTAATCAAGATAATTTTTTTTTCATGTTTTACCCTTTGCATTAATTATTTTTTCTCTAAAATAAATGTAAAAATCATTTAATAGGGGTACAATGGTACACTAGACATGTTATTAATTATTATTTTTAATCAATGTGTCATCTCAATTGAGGACAAATAATTTGAGACGGAAGGAGTATTTATTAATTTTATCCTGATGTATTATTTTAATAATATTTTTATTTAAACCTTTGTAATTGAATTATATATGATACTATTTTTGTATAAATATCTTTTTGTTTCTTATTAAATGACTATCAAGAATATTTTGATAATTTTATGATGCAATAAAATAGTTACACATGCATATTGCTTTTTCTTTAGAGGAAAGGACAGAAACGACATTTCAAATTAAACTATTTCCATGAAAATGACCATGAAATTTTAATTCTACTTTCTAGTCATAAACACACCTGCCATTCTACCCCACCATCCCTTACCTCCCCAACACTCGGACTCTAAGCTTCATCCCCTAGACACCTCCCGTTCAAGAGGAAGGAAACCAAAATCCAGAAGAGCTGTCAACTCTAGAAGCCTTAAGGTTAAGCAATGCAGAGATGAAGTAACTATTAGAGGACCTTTGGGAACCAAAGGTAGACTTCTTTCTTCTCAAAAAGTTCAAAGAGCCCTTCAGTGCAGCTATTATAGTGCATTTTCCGATGGAAATAAGAGTTCTCTCACTGATTCTGAGAAACCAGGAGGACGCAACTCCTCCTGCAGTCACAGTGAGCCCATACAGAGGTCAACCCCAAGTCCTCCCAAGGGACAAGGGCAAGAACCCACTGATCTCCTTACCCACACCAGACGAATTGATGAAGATTGTAATCTGAAATACTAGAGGCGCAAACAACGCCAATTTCCGTAGACGCTGCGACGCTATTCTTCAAAATCACCACCCAAACTTTACAATAACATTCTCACCTGGTCTGACCTTATCCCCCAATGCTTATGGAGCATTTGGCTCACTAGAAACAACAATCTCTTCAATAATAAAAAAGAGCTCACCACCATTGACACCCCCATCAACTTATCCTTGAAATACAAACTCCTCATCAACACCACCCCTACTGACAATAGTCCCAAAATAGCTGTTGTGACAAAATGGGAACCCCCCCTATGGTGCTTCTTTAAACTTAAGATTGATGGCTCTGCAGGACTATAACCTGGAACAGGAGGAATTGGTGGAGTATTAAGAGATCACACTGGCTCTTGGCAGCTAGGCTTCTCTGAACACCTACACCATTCCACCCCAATCCTAGCGGAAATCCTTGCCCTTAGAAAGGGCCTTATTAAAATTGTAGTCCGACTTATTCGTTATGTGCTCCAGTCGTAGAATGAATCACTGATGCATGTTATCCGTTGAGTAAAATTATCATCAATGCATGGTTTAGGATAGGCTATGTATATGTATATACATATAACGCAGCATTGCGTTATTTTCTTCCTTTAATGTGTCTACTAATTGGTGAATAATTAAAACAAGAAAAAGAAAGATCGAAAGTAGTAATACCAACTCTTTTATTCACTTGGAACAAAACTGAGGACAAGGGCTTATTATATATAGTACATAACATATAGTGACAATTACCAGAAATCCCCTTTAATTACCTGTTAATAAACTATAGTGTATATATATATATGTAACTGCACCATCTACCATTCTAGGTAATATATAAATGCTTTTTTATGACCCCCCCCCAAAAAAACCAACCTGAAAATACTATTGACATAAGGACATTCAAGTACTTGTACAAGAAAAGAACTAGATGCAGAAGAAAGGATCCCAGCAGCAAGAGTCAAGGAGGCAACAACAACATAAAGTTGCCAGGCTGCAAACAAAAGTCATTAACCAAACAAGTTATTCTACTACTATTTTGAACATAATAATAAATACATATAGTGCCACATAACTTAACATGAAAATGAATGGATAGAGTAATAATAATATTACCAAGCCTCGAGAAAACCTGGTTGGCTCCTAGGAGGAGCAGCAGTATAAGTATACATAGGAGGTGCCAACACCGGAGGTCCCTCGTAATAACCTGTTATATTAATTCAACTTTAATAATAATTTAAATGTGTTTTTAATACTTTACTCTATTTTAATTTAAATCTAGAAAGATGCAGAAGTTTCATACTATTGTTTATTTGGCAACTAAAAACTAGATGCAAGTAGTGAATTAGCAAAGGATATATAATTAACCTGGAGCAGGGTAAGGATAATCTGTTTGCTTTGGTATTTCACTCATATTGTTGATACTACATAGTATTAGCTGCTGCTCAAATTTCTCTGTTAAATCTTAGTTTGGGGACAAAATCAGTTGTTAACTCTGAACAACAAATTAGAACAGTATCAGAAAAAAACATTGTATTTATATATTGTCTGGATATGTAGTGTCCAAGTGACACCTGGGTCGGTTATCCATGACAACAAAAATGATTATTACTATACGCGGCACAAGCACAACCATAACATAAAGCACATAGTATTATATAAATATAATAGCGTCACCACGGACCCAGGACCCAAGATTGTTATATGATAAAAAAAATATGATTTCTTTAGCTTGAATGAATTCAAATAAAATACTGAACATCGAATGATTTTTTTCTTAATACAAGTACCAACAACTTGGTGCTACTTAACACTAGAAATTATATTCTTTTGTCGCCTCAAAAAATGAAAAATTGTGTTATAGCGTGCACATCATTTTAGTTAGCAATTTGATGTCGCATAGAAATTCAAAATTTAGCGATAGGTTTTTAAATTGTATACATCTTAATTAGATTTATAAATTGGCTCATTTTCATCAAAGGAGTCCTACATTGTTGGGGACGAGGAGAGTTGGATTTCTTTTATAGTATGATTTTGACAATTTTCATCGTGTGAATTAGTTTTTGTAATTGAATTAAGCTCAAAATCCATTTTTCTATCGGAATGATTTTCCGATTGTGGAATGTGAAAGTCATATGAAGCGAAGATAGAGACATTATTGCTATAATGCATATATATGTTTGGAATGCATGTGAACGAAAATGGAGGAGGAGAATAAAGGTAACACTATTATTTGACAACTTTATTTGCTTAAACACAATCAAGAGAATAAAAACTTTTGAAGATCCTTATTATCCCCCCCCCCCCCCCCTTTTGCGTTATTATTCCTTGATGTGCATGTTAATGAATAATGAGAAACTCGATTGGACAATTTGAAAATGCCTAGCACTAATAGGAAAAGAATAAATGTGTGGCACGAAATGCTCATAATTAATAGTTTTCTTCGTGCTCACTAAAGAGACTAGTCAGTTAGGTTGTTGTAGTTTGTTAGAAAAGAGAATGATGTATAGCTGGTGCACAGCTGTCAAGTTAGTGGAGTTGGATGTTAGTGGAGTCGATTATTTTTCTCTATAAGTAACAATTGCATCACTAACAATGTAATCAGAACAAAACACTTTTCAATCAATAAAGCTTGTTCATTCCTCTAAGAACCATATCAACGAACTTGGTTCAATAGCTCTAGGAATGTTATCATGGTATCAAAGCGGTGATCCACGAGCTGCTGCAGCTATGCACCGGAGTATCGTCAACAATGGCGGACAACACCACATCTTCACTCAATTCGCAGAACCCGACAGGAATGGCAAACCCAATAGGAATGGCAGCGCAAATTGATTTCCATCATCCTCTATAT
Organism: Capsicum pubescens; assembly: GCA_030864215.1. Taxonomy (NCBI): domain Eukaryota; kingdom Viridiplantae; phylum Streptophyta; class Magnoliopsida; order Solanales; family Solanaceae; genus Capsicum; species Capsicum pubescens. The sequence continues at coordinate 266,431,089 of CM061545.1, read as the reverse complement.
CTGCAAAATTCCGATACACCTGGATTGGTGTTAATTGGCGTCAAGTTAACAGGACTAGAGAATTACACATTGTGGAGCAAATCGATGCGATTAGCCTTGCTAGGAAAAAAACAAGCTAGGTTTCGTGGATGGCAATTGTACAAAATCTCAGTACAGTGGCGATTTGGGGAAACTCTGGGAACGATGTAATGCGATTGTTCTGAGTTGGATTGGAGCTACTATTTCACCGGATTTGGTTTCTAGCATAGTATATGTGTCTGATTCAAAAAAGGTTTGGGACGAATTCAAGGAAAGGTTCGATAAATCAAATCTCACTCGAATATATCAGCTCTGGAAGGATATAACTACTCTACTCAAGGTACAGACTCAGTCACTGCTTACTATTCCAAAATACGAGATTATTGGGACGAGATAGATGCCTTAGTACTAGGGGTAGGCTGTAGTTGTGAAGGATCTAAGGCTTCCACTGAAATGCTGAGAAATCAAAGGTTGTTGCAATTTTTGATGAGGCTAAATGAGAGTTTCAGTCATGTTCGAAGTGATATTTTATTGCGCACCCCTGTCTTGACTATCAATCAGGCATATGCACTAGTAGTGCAAGAAGAAAGCCAAAGAGGCATGGGTGCTGGTAGCAAACAAATGGATTCCATCACCTTAATGGCTGGAGGTGGCCACAGATACAAGGGATCAACATTTAACCCGTCTAAATCTGCTTCTACTTTAAATCAGACCACCTATAAGAAGCCACTCTTTCCTACAGGTTGTGCTCACTGTGGTTACAGAAACCATTTAACAGAGGATTGCTATAGAGTGGTAGGATATCCACCTGATTTCAAAAGCAAAAAGAAGGGCTAGTATAGTTCCACTAAAGCCTATGCCCGAGGTAATGCTGTGGATGCAGAAATTGGACCTGTTTCTTCAGGAGAAGGGAGGTACATATCCGAGGAACAATATCAACAATTCATCACAGCAAGTTCCAGTAACACCTCAGGCAGCAACAACACTAACAACACTAACAATACCTCAGGTGATTTTCAGGCTAATATGACAGGTATACTTGCACATTTATCCAATATTTTTTCACATGAGTGGATAATTGATTCTGGTGCATCTCACCATATCACACCATATAAAGAGTGTTTGTTTAATCCCTTAAAACTTGAGGGTTGTGAGAGAAATAAGGTCCAAGTACCTACAGGTGGTAGATGTGAAGTTACACACAAAGGAACCACTGTCATACTGAGAGATCATAGGCTTAAGAATGTTCTATATGTTCCTGATTTCAAGTACAACTTGTTGTCAGTGTCAAAGATGACAAAAGATCTCTGCTGCTCAGTATGCTTTTACCCAGATTTTTGTGTTTTCCAGGACCTTTACTCTGGCAAGGTCTTGGGGATTGGTAGAGAAAACAATGGTTTATACTTGCTGAAGGATGACGCAGCAAGACATCCTGTAGTAGGTTCAACAATTCATAAAGAAGTTGATGGTGCAATGTGGCATATGAGATTAGGCCATCCATCCATCAGTATTCCAAGTTGCATTCCCATTGTTCAGAATGAAAGAGAAGCACACAAACTATGTGAGATATGCCCATTATCCAAGAAGACAAGGTTACAGTTTCCTGTTAGTAACTCACATTCTAATAGCATTTTTCAGTTGATACATGTTGATGTATGGGGTCCTTTTAAGGTTCCTACTTATGACAGAAAACATTACTTTGTTACCATTGTTGATGACTATAGTAGATATACGTGGACATGTTTGGTTCAGTATAAGTCTAAAGTGATTGTTGTTCTGAAAGATTTTTGGTTAAAAGTAAAGAATCAGTTTGCTACTACTGTGAAGACATTAAGATCAGACAATGGTAGAGAGTTTTTCAATTCTCAGTGTTCTGATTTACTTTCATCCTTGGGCATTATTCATCAAAGCTCTTGTCCATACACACCCCATCAAAATGGGGTGGTGGAGAGAAAACATAGACACATTCTTGAGGTAGCTAGAGCTCTTAAATTTCAGAGTTTCATCCCTAACAGGTTCTGGGGAGACTGTGTTATGACTGCAACATATCTTATAAATAAACTGCCTACACCAATTTTGCAAGGAAAGTCTCCTTATATAATTTTATATAAGAAACCTGTAGTATATGATCACTTAAGGGTCTTTGGTTTCTTATGTTTTGCATCTACTTTACCTAAAGGAGATAAGTTTGAACCAAGAGCCAAAAGAGCAGTTTTTATTGGTTGTTCTGAGACTCAAAAGGGATACAAGTTATTTGATCTTCAGCAGAACACATGTTGGGTCAGTAGAGATGTGATATTCAGAGAAGACATCTTTCCTTTCAAGGGAATCACATATGAAGGAACCACTATTTTTTATGTTCCACACTCTGTCAATGATCAGCACCATCCTGACCCTTCTTCAATACCCATGCCTGCATCACATACCCCTGTATATGATGATTCTGCTAGCTCTTCTGGTGTGCCAGAAGTTGCAGATAATATGCAACATTCCACAGTTGAAGCTGATGAAGTATCACCAGTGGAACATTCATTTCCACCTGTTCCACAACCAGCAGACTTGAGAAGGACAACAAGGAGTGCCAATTCGCCAATATGGTTAAAGTATTATTTAACCACTAAATCTGGTGGTAAGTCTAGAGGTGTGACCCTTTATTCTATCTCAGATGTGTTGTCTTATGATAATGTCTCACCAGCATACCAAGCCTATCTGCAAGCCTTTTCAGCTCAAATTGAACCACAAAATTTTAAAGAAGCCGCAACAGATGAACACTGGATTAAGGCTATGCAGCTTGAAATTCAAGCCCTGGAGGAAAATCAGACTTGGGACCTGGTCCCTCTGCCACCAGGAAAACATGCCATAGGTTCTAAATGGGTATACAAGATTAAATATAAGGCTGATGGGAGCATTGAAAGATACAAGGCCAGATTAGTTGCGAAGGGATACAATCAACAAAAAGGTTTGGATTATCATGATACCTTCTCACCTGTTGCTAAATGGTGACAGCCAGAGCTGTGATAAGCCTGGCAGCGTCCAAGAAGTGGGACATCTTCCAAATGGATGTAAATAATGCTTTCCTACAAGGAGATCTTTATGAAGATGTATACATGAAATTGCCTCAAGGCTTTCAGAGACAAGAAGTAAACTGGTATGCAAACTGAAAAAAAATCATTATATGGACTCAAACAGGCTTCCAGGCAGTGGAATATTAAGCTAACAAATGCATTAATTGTTGGTGGTTATACACAAAGCAGCTATGATCACTCACTGTTTATTCAAAGATCAGGACATGATATTGTAATGGTCTTGGTTTATGTTGATGATCTGCTTATCACAGGGAGTAACTCTACTCTAATTCAGCATGCAAAAGACACACTGAACAAGGCATTCAAGGTAAAAGACTTGGGTCAGTTAAGATTCTTCTTGGGGATTGAAGTACTCAGGTCTGACAAAGGTGTCTTGCTCAACCAAAGAAAGTATGTGTTGGAATTGATCTCACAAATTAGCCTGAGTGGGTGCAAACCATCTCCAACACCATTAGAAGTCAATAAAAAATTAACTTCTGTAGAGTATGACCTCCAAGTTGGTCCATCTGATGATCCAGAAATAGATGGCATACTTGGTTATCAAAAGCTGGTTGGCAAATTGCTTTACCTCACTATTACAAGGCTTGACATTTGCTTTGCAGTACAAACATTAAGCCAATTTATGCAGAGACCTAAACAGTCTCACATGGATGGTGCACTAAGGGTGGTGAGGTATCTGAAGGGTAATCCTGAACTTGGAATTCTACTTAAAGCAGATGAGATCACATCTATGACTCTCTTCTATGATTCTGATTGGGCATCTTGTCCCAACACTAGAAGGTCAGTTTCAGGGTATATAGTCATGATGGGTGATTCTTTGGTTTCTTGGAACTCTAAGAAACAACATACAGTGAGCAGAAGCTCAGCAGAAACTGAGTATAAGAGCATGGCAGGTGCAACTGGTGAAGTGATATGGCTGACTGGTTTATTGGCAGAGCTTGGAGTGACCTTAACCATGCCTGTGAAGTTGTTTTGTGATAATAAAGCTGCACTACAAATTGCTGCTAATCCTATTTTTCATGAGAGAACTAAGCACATAGAAATCGATTGTTATTTTGTCAGAGAAAGAATCAAATCAGGTTTACTGCAACCAGTTCTTGTCCCCTCCAACATGCAACTAGCTGATCTCATGACTAAAGGACTTCCAGCAGCTCAAAATCAGTTTCTTCTTTCCAAGCTGAGCGTCCTTGACGTTTTTCGATCACCAGCTTGAGGGGGAGTAAAGAGACTAGTCAGTTAGGTTGTTGTAGTTTGTTAGAAAAGAGAGTAGTGTACAGCTGGTGTACAACTGTCAAGTTAGTGGAGTTGGATGTTAGTGAAGTCGGTTATTTTTCTCTATAAGTAGCAATTGCATCACTAACAATGTAATCAGAACAAATCACTTTTCAATCAATAAAGCTTGTTCATTCCTCTAAGAACCATATCAACGAACTTGGTTCAATAGCTCTAGGGATTTTATCACTCACTTTTGTGGATACATGTGTTTTGTAAAGTCGATTCATTTTATTTATTTTTTACCTCAAATTGTGTCGTTATTGATATGAGAATGAAAAAACTGTTCTGGTTTTCCACTGCATTAATTATCTCTTATTGCCAACGGTTACATATATATATATAGTAGAATGGTAACTAATTCTCCTTTTGTGATTAAAGATCTCACGCGTTTGAGTCCGGAATATGAATTCGGTTTTGATAGAAAATACTTTACCCTTTAAGGTGGACTTCTTGGCGTGAATTCACATCAATCGAGCCCCAAAATAGATATAGGACGTAAATGAGAAGCCAAAAGAATTGTGCTTGTTTTTTGACATGTTTGCGTTAATTTGGGCTTTTTAATTTGCTTTCTGCAGTGTTTTTTCAATTATATATGTACTGGAAGATCTATTAATGGTGATGGATTTACAAACTGGTTGTCCATAAAAATGATTAAGGAGAGAAAAAGGAGCAAAAGAAAGATGCAAAATCCAATTGTGTGTTTTGTAATTTACAGTATTACAATAACATACCTGTATAGTACCATGAATTGGGTATTCATAAATTCTCACCTCAAAGGTAGAGAATCCAGAAAGGGATTGAATAATGAAAATTTAGTGATTCAAATTAAAGATGATAATTACAAGATAATCAAAATTCTCAATAATAGTTATGTTGTTCCTCCAGAACTTAATTTACATTACAATTCTTATTAGGCACTACAAATTGAAGCATAAAGAAGAAGTGAACTTAATTAATAATTACCACACACAGATTACAGAGGGATCACAGCAACACTCATCTAACAGGCAACAACAACACAGAGCTGCTAAACTGCAACAAATCACAACACAAAAAGGAAAAAGGAATTAAAATGAGAAATTCAGAAAGAAAAATAAAAAAATGAAAAATTGCATACTAACAAGTAACAGTTACTATAGGTAATTATTTTTATGTAAATCAAATTAGTACCATTTGTTCATTCAGTGAAAAATATTTATAATCGTCAGTCAATATACATATATTACAATAGAAATTCCCTATTCGACTATCCTAACTTTTTAGCTAGACAGCTATTTAAGTTAATTTTCCTCAATCTTTTCGTTCATTTAAAAAATAATGATATATGTATATAAGTAAATAAAAATACTAGCATATAGTAGAGGGAAGCTTAATTACCATCCTTCAAGGAAACCTCTATTTTTCTGAGGAGGAGGAGCAGCATATGTTGGTGGTGCCATCACTGGAGGAGGAGGACCCTGATAATACCCTACATATATATATTTCACAAAATACAAATTAATTATTTTTCTTAAATCTTACCAGCAGAGAATATATATAAAATGCAGATAACATAGAACAAAAAAAAAAATATTTGGATCATGTGTTATTTACCTTGACCTTGAGCGGGATATGGATAACCATATTTTGGTTGCTCATTCATGTCTTCAAAAATACTCAATCAACAAAACTGAAGAGAAATTAAAGAACAGAAACTTGATAGATATGAAAACTAAAGAGTATAAGTTTGGAGTGAATATATTCTTATATGTATATATAATACTAATTCTCACATATACTTGCTTTTGATGAGAATATGATTCCTTTCACTTGTAGTATTATTTTTTAGGTACTTTATTTTAATATATGGATGGCGAAAGGAAGTAAATGGAGAAAAAGGGTAGTGTCTAGAAGAGGGAAAAGATCAAAGGCACCTTCTAGCTTGTAAATATTGTCAAATATTGCAGCTCCTATATATAGCAATGAGAGAATTTTTACTTCACTGAGTTTTCAGTAAAAAAAAAAAATTATTATAAAATAAAATTTGAGTCAAAGTTATTGGGTGTTTTCAATCCATTACAACCACACTGGATCAAACAAAACAACTTGATATTTTTTATAGGGTTAGAGTAATTCTTTAAATGTTTATTTATTGTTTTGTCATCAATGTTCTCTTCTAGGGTTGTTGGTAGTTGCAACTCTATCCATGCAAACACTACAGGGACATTTGGCAATGGTATAACACATCAAATTAAAATATTTAACTTCGAATTATAACTTTTCATTTTTTTACTAAAATGTATTTGAGTAGATAAATCTGTAGCAATTTACTAGTATAATTATGGATGTATTTATATTTTTATTTATAATTAAATTATTTGATTTGATATAAATAGATATCAACTATCAATAAGTATTTTCTCTTTACTCCCTCCTTCCTAAGTGAGGCTTGAGTTCTCTTTTATTTTTTTGATTTTTTCTTCTTGCTCACAACTCACATTAAAGTCCAACTGACATTCTCATCATGATTTTTTTTTTTTTATATTCAGTTGTTCATCATAGCTCGACCGAACCTCGAATTTTTTATTAAGGATGAAGGTATTTCAACCGTTCCATCACACGTAGGTAGGCTTTTCACCGACTCACCTCATCAGATTTTTGCTACAATTTCCAGTCAACACTGAATTTATTGCACCATTTATTTGTGCTTTAACAAGCTGGATGGTCCACCACAATTTTAATCTAGTTCGCAAAACTGAAAACAATTTAGCTTGTCCAAATTCAATTTTCCAAAACTTTATTTTTGATGATTGAGATGTGTTTGGAATTTGGACGACAGAAATTGTGAATATTTTTGGATGCAATCATGCAATGCATGTGAATGTACTATGTAGCACTTTTTCAAAAAAATTAACGTACTAACTTCAACCCCCAATATTTTATGATTAAGAACTATAAATTTTGCCATTTAATTTATTTGCCTCATTCAGTTTAGAACACAACCAAGCATGTCTCACTGGATTAAATTAAAATGACACTAGTTTTATGTACAATTATTAAAATAATACACATATGTTGCAGCAGAATAATTTCGTAAATATTGAATAATTATTCAATATTTAGAAATTATTCTTATTATAAAATGGAGCAAAGAAGATAAAGGAGTGAATAGGAGAGGTCAATAGTTGTCATGAATGGCAGGTAAAAAATGTAAATGGTGGATTGAAATTTTTAATGTCAAAATTTATTTTCGTATTTTATTTAATTTGTTTGCCAAAATATAGATTAATAACACTCCTACAACGTTGACTAAAATAGTCACTCATTCAATTGAATAAACTAAAAGTAACCTACGAATATATAACACACAATTATGTAATAATTATTACTATATAATTGTATGTATTAAATCTGAAAGGGTTATTACGTAAAGATCCCTCATTGTAATCCAATTTAGGGTCAAATTTAGACGTTAAGGCAGTAAAGTCAAACTTATTCTTCTAGATTATATAAGCATATTGTAATCCAATTTAATTTGGTTGAACGAAAATTAAATATCATTGTTGGATTTTGTTACGCTTGAAAAAAAGAATTATTAAAGAAGACAAAGTGGTTAGATTTATTTTTAAAGGTTTTGGTTGAATATAATCATCAGAAATTGTTGGATCGGTATTAGAGTATTGTGTATCAAATTTGGACTCATTTGAAGTAAATTAGTAGTATCAAATTTATAACAATATGACCATAGGACATGTGAATTTCCAAAGTTAGTGACAATTTATAATTTGGTAACTATTTAATGATATAATTTCACTTTTATCTTTATTGGTTTCATTTATAAAGTCTCACTTAATTAAAGATACTATTAGTACATTTTCTAATAAACGACAATTTGATAAAAATCATCAAGTCGTTTCTTATTTCTTAAATTCTGTGTCCGGTCAAACTATGACACATAAAATGGAATAGAGGGAGTGCTAAAGTCCTGTCAATCCCTCGAAAAGTGTCTGCTATATGCAGAGTCCAAAGAAGGATCGGGCTACAAGAATGTTGTTTTGCTGCTTGAACCTGTGACCTCCTATGATGACATGACAATAATTTTTGCTAGTTACTCCAAGACTTCCCTCGGAAATTATAACAAAGACAAATTTGTTCATCTATTAAAACTTGTGACGATCCGTTTATAGCGAGGCAAGTTGCTTATCCATCAAAATTTGTGATAAAATCCATTAATATTTTAGGGTCAAGACTTAAATAGTGGCACACAAACTGAGCCTATTTTATGCAAAAATGTGCAATGGGTCAAAAATGGAGATTTCTAGAACAGGAAGAAGAGTCACTAACACACCATTTGCTGATGGGACTAACTCATCAAAACTTGAGTTTTGCTAGAAAAAGGAAATCAGCGAAATTCAATTGAGAGATTAATTAGTATGGGCTTGGAAGCATCTTCATCACTTTTAAGGTAAGCCCAATAGTAAGAAAGTCACAAGAACAAATTCCTTTTCCCACATCATCCATAAATTGGTTTTCATGTTTTAAGATAAGTTCTCCTTTGAATTTTATCACTACCAATTAACACGTTGCCGGAAAATATTGACAATAAGTATATTTGTGTTTACTTGAAAGCATCCAATTTGAACCACTAATAGTGGAAAAATAGAATTCAAAAAATATGCTTCTTCTCTTTTCCAATTATAACCTAATTCATTTTGAATACGTAAAAATAGCAGTTACTAATCATTTTTAGGCATTATTTTAAAAGACCATCGTTATGGAATATCAAATGTTTTGAATTTTCATAACCGTAATTAATTTTTCACTACGAGACCATTGAGAAGTGGCTATTTCATTACGACGATTGAATCTATTGAAATGAGGGGAAAAAAATCTGGTAAAAGGACTTCATAAATTATAGAGGTCACACCTATTTAATTTTAATATTTTTTTCTTCATATAAAATTCTGACTTTGTCATACAAGACTTTCATTGATATTACTAAATTCAAAGTCTTGGTATACTTGCTTCGATTAAAATTTGCCTTCACTTTTTTTAGGATTTTTTTTTTTTTTTTAAATAAATAAATTGGGAACATGACATAAAAATGTAAGACGTTGACCTTCCATTATTTGTATATATGATTCGTGAAACATGGTTTTTGACTAGAAAATTATTAAATTCCCACTCGATTTGAGTCTATCCTATTCCCATATAACAACTCATTTACGCAACTTCAAAAGCATCATATCATGTTACATAGTTGCAAACAATTTTGATAATGACCCACAACCTTTCTTAAATAAATAACAAAAAAAGGTCATTATTCCTAAATTAATTATATTAATATGAACTCAATGATAACTAAGATTATTAATTAGTGAGATATATCTAGCTCGTAATTTGCCATCGTCAATATTGTAAAGTCAAGGTGATTATATTCTTCCTTGGCGTGTTAAATGAACTTCGTGACCATATAGAAATATGCACCTTTGATCATTTTGGAACAAAAAATTAACATTATTTATTCTAAGATATGATTTATCTTTTCTATACAAAGGGTTATGTGAGATTGGTAACAAAATACTGTCAGATACGTATTTTCAGAAAACGTTGAAAATATTTATGTAAAGTTCAGTTTTTCTTTTAAAAAAAAAAAAAGAAATTGAAAAATTGAAACGCTCCTCTTTAATTGTGTGGGGTTTCGCAATAATTTTTCAACGATTGAACATAACTCATAAGAATTCTTTTCACACCTCTCTCTAATGAAATTAGTGGAAAAAGAAGACTGACTATCAAATATGTGATGCAATCGTCGATCAATAAAGTAGTATGTCTAAGTCTTAAAGATCAAGGTTTCAAATTTCAATATAGACAAAAAGAGAATACTAATAGTAGATAAAAAATTTCTTATCTATCTAAATTTTAGTGTGCAAAGTAATGTGATATTTTTGCAATAGAAATAGTAGGTACCCGAAATTAGTGAGAAAGGAATGACGAAGAAATGAAATTTATTTGAATTGTGGAAGTAAAACTAAAATCATACCCTCTCCGTTTAAAAAAAAAATAGTCTACTTTTCTTTTTAATTCATTTAAATTTTTTATTATTATTTTTTTTTTTGACAATACTTTAATTTCAATTTTTCACCTGACATATTTAAGACCACAAAATTAAAGAACATTTTGATACATTTGACACAACTTTATTTTAAAGTCATAATATTCAAAAGTCTTTTCTTATTTTTTTTTAATTTTATGTCAAGTTAAAATAGATCATTTTTTATTTATTTTTTTAACGGACGGAGTAAAAGGGTGTGGGAATTAATTTGCCTCCAAGTGTGGGGCAGGCAGGATGAGGAAGAAATTTCCAGGCTACATCCGAAAAGAGGAGTTTGTTTCATAAATATAGCAAATGGCATTTCCAAAGGGGTGGAGTGGGACCCAATAGTGAGGAAAATATTTCCACTTGTCCATGAAAATTCTACTTGCTACTTTTCTCATCATATCTAAAATGGTGATGTAATGTTAATCCTTGTTTGGTTTTATGTAATTTCATCTTCATATCATTTCCTTTGACAATAACATCTTACCAAACATGTGCACGCTCGTCAACCGACAAGTGAGGCATGTTCGAATGATCAATCACTAGATTAGATTAAATTGAGGATTAGAGTCACGCCGAAGAATACGTAAGAACACTATTGATCCTCCTACAAAAATTGGACATGTCGATTAAATTTATATTTGAGATTTGTCATCTAATTGTTTTGCTTGTTCATACTCGAACATGATCAGGAAGGAAACTGTAAACCGTCTACTGAATGATTTTCTTAACACATATTTGGTAAAATCATTTAACTGTTTCGGTGAATTTCAATCTTAACCATGAGGTTAAATGGAGCGTCAGCTTATTCAATTAATTAAAGATAGTGGGGGGGAACCAAATGACTTTAGCTTTTGCTGTTAGATATTTATTTGTCTTTTCTTTGAATATATTCACTTTACGGTAGTTCTCATTCTAGGGGATATGTTTGAGATCTTTTTGCTTTTTGGTTTTTGGCATTTTGTAAAATGCAAGTGGCAACTTCTCTCACCATTTATGATCAAGATCTTGTGTGAGTTTTAATTTTGAATTGAGATGTTTGCCTTGTGAGGGCAATGAAAGTGTTGTCCAACTATTTTCAAGTGTATTTTCGGTCTATTCAATAGTTGTTTTGTCATTGTTTGGGAAGTAAAAGAAAGGGTGACAGGGATTTGGAGTTGCAAGTATAGAAGGAAATTAGGTCATTCATGGGGGTCAATTCATGCAGATCATGTCTGACAAGTAAATGAATAGATATAATTTGATTTTTATACGTAAGTAGGAAGATGCACAAGAAAAGTATTAACATCTCTTTAGAATTGTGTATTATATAAAATGATAAACCAACCGGGGATTCTAGTTCTCTTTCACTTCTTATAAATCTTTTGTGGATGGTTCCTATTGGAAAGTAGATTAATTTCTTCTTCTTAAATAAGGTTTCCATTAAGGTATAATTGACAATTGTTTCGAGACTATATCTTTAGAGTTAAAATGACTTTAATTTGGAATGGAGGGACGTATTTCTATGTCCATGTAATTGTATTTAATAAGGTATTGAGCTGAAGACGATAAATCCTAAAGAATGGTATGTTGTTGTTTTTCACCAAAATACCTTCTCCGTTTACGTACCCACTATCATTACATATCCATTCCAATATAGAAAAAGAAATTAACATGTGTGATTTTACTTGTCCTTGCAACAAAGTATCAACCACTTAAGAGAAGACATTTGAAATACCACTAAACCGCGATAATAAAAGTAGATTATATTATTCTTATGCATGAACAAGGACGATTTCACGAATCTGATGAATGATGATGTTGAAAAACTAAGGAATCAATAATCAGTGTGGCCATTGAAGAATTACTAATGTCACCCATGCCATTCTACCAAATCATTGAAATGCCTTGAGTTGATAGGTTGGTATTTGGGCGTCCATTGAGACAGAACATTTGATCAAAACTTAAATTCATGACTCAACATTGATTTATTAGTTGGTTAGACTCTACAGAATTAACTTTTACAACATGCTTTTCTAGCCAAAACGAGTCGATATTAGATCGAGTTCAACATTGATAAAAATATAGGCAAACGCACGGGAGGAGCAAGCAATCATAGTGGACAGGTAAAAAGTGAAAAAAAAGGAGTACCCTTCACGATATTGGATAAAAAAGCTTATTCGCACCCGGAATTTATATCAAATTATTTATAGTATAAATTAATGGATAATGCAAGATATGTATCCGTCGTGTATAGATTACGTTTACCACTTAATCAAGCATTTTAACTTCAATTTTTGAGTACTACAGTTAAAAACTACCTGAGATTTGATATAAATATCGAATTTAATTTAGATATGTAGTTAGTAGTATGGACCGCAAACTTTATATAAAACGTCATTCTGGAAAAAGGCAGATCCCATTTGTATCTTTTCTTGCTCATTTTCTTCAAGTGAACAATGGAAATACAGAAAAATCTATGGGGCCATAAAACAACCAAATGCATCGCACAATATAAAGGAACATATCATCTCAAAGCAGCATAGAATAATGGAACACATTCTCCACTCAAAATGTACACAAACAAACATGGCACATAATTTTCTCAAGAAGAACAGAATAATACTAATACTGTAAACTCATGCCCCTACTACTTTTATTCAATTATATTGCTAATTCTTATATGAAAGTTCAAGATCATATTCATATATAGTACCTTAATTAAACAGCTTCAAGAATCACACTCATGTTTGCGTAGTAGCCTTGACAGGAACGACCTTAGCAGCTTCTTGAGTTCTCATATCGGAGCTAGCAACTGCTTGCGGTGGCATTGCGTGGTACTGTGGTTGTGGTGGTGGTGGCGCCATTACGCCGCCTTGTGGATGAGGAGGGTAGTACATCTGCCGGCTTACTCCACCATCGTATGCCATCTGTGTGTATCCACCTGATGCATCTGCTACTCCAACTCCCATGGTAGTTGCTGTTGGTCTTACCATGCCATATCCTTCTGAATAACCAGCTACCTTTGGCGGTCCCTGAGATTGCAAAGTTGGTGGTGCAGCTGCAACTGTCGGCCCTGCTTGTGGTAAACTAGGCATGACATTGTAAACTGGTTGATCCCGGTACTGCTCCTGTGGCATCCTTTGAACGGCGTAGTACCCTTGACCTGGCGGTGGTCCTGCCATTGGCCTGACAAAATGTGGGTGCTGCGGGTGTGGGTGATATGCTCCGGCCGGTGCTTGGATCATGTAAACTGGTTGTTCCGTACCGAGACTGCTCGCCGGTAGTACACCTCCAGGGACTTGCTTTTCCTGCCAATAGCCTACCGGTGCAGGTACTGTTCCCGGCACGGTAGAAGAAGCTATTTTCTCTGGTCCCCTCTGAACATAATAGTCACCTCCGGTGAAAGCCGCTGTCAGATTTTCGTCACTTTTCCGACGATACAGATTCTGTTGCTCTTCTAGATGCAACCTCTGCAGATCCTGAATGTGTTTCTGGATCGGATCAGTCCCCATCAACCGATCATCCACTCTATGAACCGGAATCTCCGGTTCCTTAACAACTTGCTCGGCACTCGGATCTCTCAATTTCACATGTGGAGGTACCATCCCCTTCTCCGAACCAAACAGAAAATCCGCGTTCTCAACCTGCTGTGAAACAGCTCCCGCAGTCGGAGACGCATGAACCGGACCGGAATTCAACGCATCAACAAACCTATCCTTGTCCGATTTGGAATCCTCCGAACCAAAACTCCTACTCTGAGACACCCCACTTCCAACACTCGCCGGCGGATTTACCGGAAACAAAAACAGCCTCAACCTAGCTGGCTTCGGCGAAGCTCTATAAAGACGATCATACTCATGCATCATATGTTCAAGATCATCATCATTAGTAACAGAAATCAAAGCATCAAGGTCCTCACCTGGTAGCTGATACTTAAACGACACAGTATCAGTATCACAAATAGCAGCCAGCTTAGAAATGAGCAACGGAAACTTAGTATTCCGATCAACAGAGAGAATCTTCGTTTCACCGCCGATGTAAGTAAGCTGATTATCATGTGGTCGTGGATGAATCTTGCCACCATAACTACACATAAATTTAACCTTATAATTAGGGATTTGATTCGGATCTTCCCATGCTGTGTTGTTCTCGAAATCAATTTCACGGGAACGGGGGGAAGAGTCACCGGATTCAGGGTAAGAAGTGTAGGAGTAGTTCTCCATATTTTGGGTTTAGGAGTTTTTGAGAGTGTATTTTGTAGGTTAGGCCATTTGAGAGAGCGAATAAAATGGGGAGTGGGGTTAAAAGGAGAAGAAGGATTTTATAAAACGGCTGATTGAGAAGAAGGATTTTACTATTGTGACCCGTGACTTTACGGAAAGTGTTTGCAACTTGTTGCAATTGATTGAGTAGAAAATTACGCCAGGTAATAGGAACTCATTATGGTCAGAAAATGGTACTACCATTAGAGTCGTTAAATCACGAATTATCTAATTACTAACTAATAAAAAACTTTAAATCATAAATTTATGAGTGAATTGTTGCTGCTATAGGATGCTACTTGCTGCTACTGTTTACCACGTTTGGAGAGAGAGAAATTCTAGAATTTTTCAGTACAAGAGACTTTCATCTACGCAGATAATACAACAATTTATACAAGAGGTGCATGTAAAGACTGCTATGAAGTATAAGATTATCCACTGGTTACAGGACTACAACTATTATCCTGCTTAGTTTAACTAGTTTATTGTTGTTGCCTTTTACGTTTACTTAGATTCATGCTTTGATGGTTGTGGGGATGTTATGTCTATCAACCATCTTTTAGTGTTGTATAACGTCCACTTTGGTAATAAAATGATTTTATTTACCAAAAAAAAATGTGTGATGATCAATCATATAGGGTGTGAATACCTTTGAATACGAATTGAGGTCACAAAAATCCCCTAACTCAAAGACGAGTTGAAAACTTTCCTATCGCTTAAGTTTTAGTGAACGTCTAAACCTGAGTCAACTTCCATCGACCATAACTTATTGCAAATAACGAGTTAGAGGGACTACTATATATCAAATGAAAGAACTTTGAGTCCTCTTTCCAACACAACCAGTTTCACCTTAATTCGATAGTGGAGTAGAAAGTTATGCTTATTTTACTTTGGAGGGTCTGATTGCCAAAAAGTGACGACGAAGTTGACGACTTGTCAGACTTGTCAACTAGGTGACGACTAAGTTGATGAGTCGTCAACTAAGTGACGACCCATCAGCCCTAGTTGTCAGCCTAGGACAGTAAGGGGTAATTTTCAGCCCGAAAGTGACGACTTAGGTGATGATCCATTGCCTAATTGACGGGCCGTCAACCTTGGTCGTCAACTGAAGAATTTCGGCAATTTCTTTAGTTTCTTTAGGGGTATTTTAGTCTTTTTCTCACTCTAAAACCTACCCCACGAATATAAATCGTACCCTAAAAGCTATAATTCATCTTTTATCAGTTTTAAACACATCTCAATCCTCTCTACTCTCAAGAACAAGAGAAATTAAGGTTTTCATCAAAGATCAAGAATCAACCCTTAGGTTCAAGATTTCCAAGAAACGAATCAAGATTTGAATTTCCATCCTTCAACCCAAGTAATCTAAGGTACGTGGGATTTCCTAAACTAAATGGGCTTATTGAAAACATTTTGAGAAAGGTTTAAAGTTATGAAATCATGTATTTACAAAGGGTTTTAAATTTATATTTACAATTATGCATTGTGAACCCTTTTGATGATACTGTTTTGGTCTTGAGGCATTTTCCCCTTGAAATTGATTGTTACTCGTATATATATGTATATGTATGCATTTGATGTTTTGAAATTTGAATTTTAGAGCATGAATATTTGTACTCCATTGTTATGGCACCCTCTTGATTCCCATGTCATGAATTGATGAGTTGCAAATTTAGAAACATGATATAAATGTCTTTACTATTGTTATGGAATTGATTTTGGTTACAAACGGAAAGAGAGAGAGTTTTCTTGGTTAGATAAATGAGAAGTGATGATTTTAAATATTTGCATGGTTTGTCACAAAATACTTGACCAGCACATGTTTGTTGAATGTTGAAAAGAGAGAATCTCTACATAGTTGAAAATATGTTTTGAAAATAAAAACTCTCTTGCATTGTTAAATGTTTTTGGTGGTCAACTAAATCAATTGGATTGAAGGAACTAAGGCATATTATTATATGGATTAGACATACGACTTGCAAGTCCTGGTATGATGATACCAAATCAGATAATGCCAGAATAGACTTAAAATAGAACAGAAGTCAGATTTCATTTAAATTTTCAAAACTTGAGCTTTTAAAGATGCATATTCAGAAAAGGTTAAAAATGGGCTTAAAGAGAGTTAGATGGTTACCCGAAGAAAGTACGAGTTGGAAGACCCTATGCTAGAAACCGTGATTTGCCGACACGGGATTATGGTACCCTGCTTTGTGATCTTGTGTACCTTGATTCATGTCATCCCAAATTGGGACTATGGTTAGGAGCCCTTCTTTGTGATCTTGTGCACTACCATGACATGTTGATTTGATTGGGGATTTTGGCACCCTGCTGTGTGATCTTGCGTGTCCCCCTTATTGATACTCCAATCCTTGCGGCAAACTTGGATTGGGGGCTTGACCGCCGAGTCAAGGGTGGATTCCATATAACCCGTGAAATTACAGATTGTAGGGTGTACCATCTAGCTCAGAAGAATAACAAAAAGTAGAGTCATGATTGCAAGAACGTATTTTGAAATTTATCAAATTATGCCCATGTATTTTCAAATGTTTTACTCTGACATGTTTTTATGTAATGTTCTCATCTATGTTGTATATAAATATATTTTATTTTTGGATTGCTCTGCGTACCAGTACATCTGTATTGACCCTCTATATTTCAGAATCTGAGGCTCAGTCCCGGGGTCCCGTTAAGCCGTAGATTGATTTCTCAGAGATTTGCAGTTGGTGGGCCTCCCCTATTTTGGAAGGCCTGATTTATAAGACATTGTTATTTTATTTTGATTCATGGTCCGACTGAAGGCCTTGTCCCAGTTTTCAGATAGATGTTATTCTCAGTTAGTAGAGATTTCGCAGACTGGTGTCGTGTATTTTGAATGCTAAGAACTTCCTTTTGTATTGTTCAGTTGAATTATGAGATTGACCATGTTTCCGTATGTTAATATTCTACATTTTTTTATGTTGTATGAACGTTGTGAATGATTGCCATAGAAAAGGACGCTTGGACCTTTACGATTCGAGATGCTCATCGCGGCCAGGATCTCGGCTCGAGTCGTGATATATATTTTGGTTCCGTCCCTAGTCATAAGAAGTTCATAAATTTAATTAATATATTTGGATTAGAACTTAAACCGTTGATACTGTATGATTTACCTTGCAAGCATACAACTTATAACAACCTCGAAGTTGGCACGTTACCATAATTGATTTGGATCTACTTGGACCACATGAGTTTATCATTTGGATCTGATCCGATCAATGTGATGTCTTCAATTCAAACTTTCCAAGTCAATTGCTTCTCTACAACTATTGGGATTACTGCCTTCGTCTCAAATTTCTTATCATGTTTGTTAAAAGGTTTGTCTCAAAATTAGGATGGTGCAAAAATCAAACCGATCGATAAATCGAATCGATAAAAATGTTATTGAGTTATTGGTATTGGGTTATTGAGTTAACGATTTTTTATTGATTTTATAAAAAAATTTATTGGGTAAGCGGTTCGGTATCAGTTTTAGTGTATCAGGTTATCGGTTAAACCGACAACCCAATAAGAATACACTAAATTATTGTTTTATTCCTATTTATGTTATATATTTAAATACTCTATCTATCTATCTATCTATCTATAGACATGTATGTATATAGATTCTATGCACTACTAATTCATAATTCGGTGATTCACAAAGTATTAATCTATTAAAGGCAACAAAGACACAATATAAAGTTCGGCTATTATTGTAATAAAAGGCTTGAAGCATTTATAGCTTCCAACAATTAGGATTCAATTTTTTTCCTAACTAACATTCAGTTCAAGTTTGAAGATTTTTGTAAACTAAAACGCATTGCGTAGGTTTTGCCGGTAATTAAGATTTCATTTTTTATGTTAGTTGTTACTATTTCTATTTTATAAGTATTTTCTTATTGGTTAAACCGAAAACCGAACCGTTAAGGACCAAAAACCGATAAACCGAAACCGATAAGAAAATATCTTATTGGTTTTACATATTTAAAAACCGAAAATCGATAAACCGAACCAATAACACGTAAAATTGAACCGAACCGACCGATGCACATCCGTACTCAAAATAGTTGACATAATTTTAAGAAATAATTAATTATTTTTTTCAATTATATCCATATTAATATATTAATTAGAAATTCATCTAATCAAAGATTAAATAAGGTCATATTTCCCCCGTCTCATATTACTTGACATATTTACTAAAAAAAAAAATCTCAAAATAGTTGGCATGGTTAAGAATCAGAAGATAACTAAATACTTTTTTTTTCAATTTTACCCTTTGTAATTTAATGAAAGCGTAATTAACTCCAATAAATAATGAAAATATTTAATGTAAAATTAATAGGATTATATTAGTTAATTTGCATCTCCTTATTGATTTTTTCGTAAGAATTGTGCAAAAGACAAACATGTCAAATAATATGAGACGGAGAAAATATTATTCAAGCAGTCCATATTAATTTCTCTTTAAGAATTGTGGAAAAAGTAAACATTTCAAGTAATTTGAGACGGAGGAAATTCTGTACAGTGGCTCTAGACTATAACCTTTTGGTCCGAACTCAATAAATGTAATCCTGACTTATGTATATATATGTATAGGCAGGGGCTCCTATATATGTCTAGATGTGCCTAATATCATATCCCATTTTCCTAAAACAATTTGATATTTGCCTGAATTAGAGGCAGGATTCAAAAATTAAAACTATTGATAACTAAACTATACTAATATGAAATTACTATTGAGGCATGCATACCAATTTCTCAGTATGTATAATAGCATTTGACTCTAAAATGCATAGGTGCTTTAGCATCCCGTATTGATATGAAGTTGGTCCAATCATGAGAGACTGCAAACTACTTTGGTAAAATTGGATCATCCACAAGTGCCATTTATGCTGCTTAATATGAATGTTGTGAGTCCCAAATTGAAATGTATTATCCAATTGTAAAGATTTACGATAGATGTCTTACTTAATCTTTTATTATGATATACGTCCAAATTAAATGTTGACTAATGGTCAATAAATTGGTGAAAATTTTATGGAAGCAAAATAGAAATTTTAACAAAGTAGACAACACTTTGAGATGATTTCTTCTCATTGATTGAGTTTTAAATTTTAATAGAAAAATTTATCCAAGTTAATACCTAGTAAAAGAATTCATGGGACCTACCCAAACACCAATCACCATATGACTAAATAAATAAAAATAAAATGTCAATTGTGCCCTACCAACTAATTTGAAAATTTGGACGAGTGGAGGAAGCAAGTAGTAAGTCACCAAATTAATGGTGTGAATTGGGATTTTGACTAACTGATTAAATTGCTGGGCAAATGGATTTCGTCCGTGTAAGCAATGTGCAACAATTATAAAAAAGCTAATCAGCCAATTAGCAATTGCCAAATAGAAGGTCGAAATTAATACATCAATAGATCATCAAACCTAAATTGCTGAAATTGAATACAGCACCTGGCACATGGCCCTTCATTATCTTGTTCTGCATGAAAATGACTCCTGATGTAGATCTCTCAATTTTATTTTATTTTCAATGTTGATGTGACTTTTTGGGAACCCTCGGAGAAATTTGCATTGAAAAAACTCACTTATATGCAATAGTATGCGATATACCACATGGAGATGTAAACAAGGAAGATTCAGTGTGACGAGTTCGACTGTGATGCTATTTACAGGAGAAGCTGACTACTGACATCTCTTATGAAATATCATCTGTTGCACCAACTCAATCATTCTCAGTAGATTGTGAATTGACATGCTCAAATCGTATAGAATTAAATATTAATTATGTACCGCTCTTTTTGATAAGTAATTATCTACTTTTACAAGTTTTCCACCTTTCCACCACGCTTTGCCCAATGACGAAGTCTCTGAATATTTATATTTATTATCATGTGACGAGACGTAACTTGGAAATCCTATCGTGCCATGCCATGATGATCATCTGTATTAAGTTCCATATTATGGGTTAATTAAATGCAAATCAATAATTAAGAGTATATAATTATATGATGTTATAATGTCGTGTGCTTTTACTACTCGCACATAATGCAAGAACTCATATAAAATTAATTGTGCTAATGTTGATTGTTGAACATTAAATTCAGCCTAACTCTTCTAATTAACTCTTTTTATGCCAGTAATTTCAAAATTATTTTCTTCTTCTTTTACTCCCTTTAGATGTTAACTAATGGAATTTCTTTCATATTCCCACTCGCATTAGTTTTTCCTATCTTTATTTAGTGGAAGAAAATTTATCATTTGGTTGACTTTGGAGCGTGGACTTGAAAATGTTCTTGTTTCTTAGAAGTATTTCCCGTTTTTAATTTGGCCACATCTCTTAAGAAACTACATATTTTTAAAAAATAAAGATTATTTTTACTTATCTTTAACAAGTATTTTGAAAAAGATGCAACTTTTTTTAGTAATTTTTATTTATTTAAAGAATGGTAAAATTAGAACAACGTCAATGCCATTTGGATTGTATAAAACATCATTACTTGTTTAGAAATAAAATACAAAACTAAAATATCATTTATTTCGGAACAAAGAGAGTAATATTTTAGACGGTGAGCACATATTTGTGGAATGTAACATGCAATAACTTACCCCTCAGATATCGTTGAATAACTTGCCCAAAAACAACATCATAATTTACTTGATAAGATACACCATTATTAAAAAAACTTAGGTCAACGCATAAACTAATTATTGGAGGTCTATTTTTAAGTCCTTGGAGTTGGGACTTGGTGCAGTAGCAGTGGGGTTACTTTTGACAAATTTGGCTTCATGACCCAAAGAATTTGCTTCAACTCTTATGATTTTAATTTGTTTGTTTTGATAGAGTGTATTGACAAGTTAATGCATGTATTAGTTTAATGTGTATTGTTAATACCTTATTTGGTATACTTTTTCACCATATGTATAGCTAATGCTAATACCTCAAAATTCATAGTATTAGCAATGCAATGGATCCAAGGCATGCATTAACATAATTAAAGACACGATTATCCCTCAAAAAATTCTAAGCATCCTTTTCAACATATATATGGAGGATATTTTTGTAAAAAAATAATTATTTTTTAGAAATTATTAAATTCATGTTATTTTTAATACGTCAAACCAAACACTGCATAAGAAAAATATAAGCATAGCTAACACATGCACAACTAATACAAGTATTACCAACACATCATATTTTGCATTATTCTTATACACTTTACCAAACGACTCCTTATTGCAATTGAATTGATAAAATTCTAATGACGTGTCCTTCCTCTTGATATATACTCTTTTTCTAATTAAAAATTTGCATAAATACAACCACTTTTTGCACCCCCTAAAATTAATGGAATAAACTTAGCCATCCTGCTGTAGAGTTGTAGGATTGAAGTTTTTTGTGGTCTCTTTCAGTATCTCTCACACTATGTGATAAAACATAAACTTAAATTGGTTGTTTAATACAGGACAGTCTACTACCTTGATTTTGTATTTCTAAAATCATTTGACACTTTAAAAAGGTAGAATGATATGTTTATAGGGACTTTTTAAGAAATATGTTGTTGAGAAATTGGAAGAAAGCTAGCATCATTGGCATGTGCAAAGCTGATGAGAAATGTTTAAAGAATTGTTACCAACTATGATGGTAAAAGAATAGTATACATAGTGAATAACATTAATCAATTCAACTATATAGTATTAAAAAGGACAGCTTTAATTCAGTACTCAATGTAAGAATATACTAATTAAAAAAGATGCATCAAGCACAAGAACCAGCGTGAATGTACTATATTAACTATACTACCAATCTATCATGTTCCTAAACATCATCATTTGGTTCCATTATAGTAATTTCTTTTAACTTACAGAAGATTCTGTTGAATATTAATTGCGTACTTTTTTTTTTTTTTTTTGCTTCAATTTATGTGAAATAAAATTTAGGTATGTATTTATTTACTTTTGTTGGGGGAGGCAGTTTGAAGTAAAGGATTTGTATGACAGCCGTAAAGGTCGTATTTTTCTGTAACTGTTCCGTTAATTACCAGATACTTTCCTTCAGACATTTGCAACTTTATTAATGTCCTTCAAAGTCAAATAACATAATTTTGACCCGTTAAAATTTAATTAATTACTATTATTAATTTGGAACGCATAATTTAAGAATACAATAGGAGTACTTTTCAATTTGAAATTCTAAAAATAGAAGTTGCCCCAATGGCGTATTTTTCCCTATATTACTACAGTTATTGTCTAAATTTTATCTAGTAGACCTAGGTCAATTATTTTTTATCCAAGTAGACACCTTTACATAATTGCATTTTAAGTTGAAGCATGGATAACCATTCTCTTCTGTTTTACAAAGTTGGAACATTTTTTCTCTCTCTCTCTCTATATAAGTATATACTTTAGACATCTTTGAGTTGTACAAACAAAAGTTATGGTGTAGCTGTAAATTGTTACTATAAATCAGTACACATGGTTGTCTTGCTGGCAACTCATGTCATGGGTGAAGAGAGAAAAAATGCAAGCAAAGGGAAAAGGGAACAATCATTAAAGTAGGGGCCAAGGTGATGATGATACATACATCCAAGTATATATACGTAGTACCTATTTTAAATTTATGTGATGATTGTAACTATTTGGGTCATTTGCATGAATGTCTAATTTTTCGATGATCTTTAATTTCTATTCTTTAAAATTGTGATTTTTACTTTTTGATTCTTCAATATTTTAAATAGCAAAAAAATGACATTTCACATTGAAAAAAATGACGAAAGCACAAGCTATATCTTACCATGACAAAATATATAACGCACAAATTATGTCTCACAAAAATAAATCTAAGTTAAATTTCAGAATCTGTATAGTTACGCGTTCGTAAACTATTCATATAAATTATTAGTAATTAGTAAAATAAAATAAGACGGTACAGTATTTGTGGCGATAATAGGTGGAGCCACAACATGCTCATTATTAATACATGTGATGAGTGATCTCCTCTATCATCATCACCCTCGTTCTTCCTTTAACTCTTCATGTTCTCTCATCTTTATTCATCGATGCCCAGGGGCGACTCTACCTTGTGAAAAAATAAGCTTCTTAAAATTTTAAGGTCTTCATTTGATTTTCGCCTTAGACCACGAATATGAATGAGCCGCCCCTGTCAATGCCTCCTCCATCTATTTTATTTACTTTGTTTTGTATGTATATATATATATATATGTACAACTTTTTTTTTCAAAAAAAAATGCATTAGTATTATGCATAGTAGTTAAACTTACATAGAAATAGGCTCATTTTAATGTCTTCCGCGGAGATCCGTTTTAGAGTGGATAAAGTATCAGAATTCGAAATGCGCCAACTCAAATATTAAGACTATGTATAAATTCAAATTTTTATAATGTCGATATTTCATAGTTATAGTGACGTGTTGCTATATACTGATACTAGTCAATTGATTAAAACTCTTATTAAATTTATGAAATATTTTTAAAACATTCAATAATTTAAAAAAAATAGTTCTCATAATTAAATGGATTAGATTTTATGTTCTAAAGCATTATATTGTTATCACTTCATTTTATTGTTTTCTCCATTTTTGAAAATAATTATGGTCTTTAATCTTCAAGAAAAATATGAATTTTATATTAGGTGAAACATCATTTAAGACAATTCTTTTCCTTTTGTTTATTTTATTTTACTGGTTTTAATTTATTTACATTAATGTTAATTTGCATAAATTTTCAAACATAACTTTCCTTTATTCAACTAATATGTTTTAAGTGTTTATCGAATTTTTTGTCTCTACTTTTGAAGAGTAACATTTCTTTATAATCCACAACTTAATTCTAAAGCTATTCTTTTCCATCTTCAAGATCATCGAAATTGTATTAAAATTTCATCGAACCCCAAAAAATTGCCCCTTTCTTTTTAAAACTCTTTCATATAAATTCAACACACAATATCGTTTAAACAATAAAGAATTTTTTTTTTTATTTTTTTGCCATCGTAAAAATGTAAAACTATTTAGTAAAGCTAAATTTAACAGCATCTTCACTTATTATTGTTATATCTTTTAATCTTAACAGTTACTTCCTCCGTTTCATTTTACTTTATCCTTATATTCAATACAAAGTGTTTCACTTTGTTTGTTCATTTTTAGCAAAACAAGAGTTTTTCTTTCCCTATACTACATTTGGTATTAAAAAATTATATAAAGCATGTAGTAGCTAAATTTAAAATTCTAAAACATTATTAATATGATTAATTCAGTAAAATACTTCTTTAAATAAATTTTTTTAAAGATGTATCAAATTAATAAGGGCCAAATAATATGAAATGAAAAAAAATTAAGCAATAAAAATATTCTCATGCTTCATACAAGATAAAAAATTGAGGAATGTAAAGTACAAATTATTTTTAAAGAAAATAGAAAACAAGCGACAGCAAAACTCTAGCACCTGGTAAGCTTGTTTTCAATTAAACAAAGCCTTCTTCCTCACAGCATCATATTTGAACGTGCCGATATCTTTTCGAAAAAAACAAAAAAATGCTGAATTGGGTTGATCTCACTGTGCCATATATATAATAAATAGCTAGCGATTTTTCAAAAAAAAATTCATTAATTTGTGGATCATTTACATTGTAAATAAGTATCACATTTATTATATAATGAACTCAATTAAAAGAATATTATGTTCTTTATACATTGAATTCACTTAAGGGTCGTTTGGTAGAGTGTATAAGATCAATGCAAGATATAGTGTATTAGTAATACTTGCATTAGTAATGCTTGTATTAATTATGCATGTATTATTTCTTATACATTGTTTGATTTGATGTATAAGAAATAATACATCTTACATAATTTCTATAAAAGAAATGTTTGTTTACAAAAATACCCTTTTTTTATTTTGTACATTTTTTTGCAACAAATTTTTTTTGTCATCTCAAATATAATTAGTATTGTTAAACTAGTATATAGAGGCTTCGGATTAATTGCAAGACTTTCGTCTTTGAGCATGAAATATTATGCCAACGAATTAACATAGTCGAAACAAAAATAAAATATATAACGTAAAATTAAGAAATAGTCTTAATTTTTTTTAATCTTTTTAAAGACCCTCAAATCAAAGAAAAAATATGTTACAATTATTTAAATCAATTATTCATTGTTGTAGATTAAAATGGTGGGAAAAAAATTGTAAAATATTTTGAAAAAATTCACCAGTGCAAATTAAAATGGTGGGAAAAGAAATGGTGAAATATTTTGAGAGGAAAATTGAGGGGTATTAAGGTCATTTAATAAGTTAATGCATGTATTAAAGACTTTGCATTACTAATACATAGAAAATAGGTGGTATTAATAATGCACACCTTAATACACAATAGAGTGTATAACTAATGCTTGCATTAGTTATACATTGACTGAAAATTATACCAAACAAGATATTCATAATACACATTAATTAATACATACATTATTTTTGTCAATACACTCTACCAAACGACCCCTAGTAATTACAGAAAGCATGATGGGTTGGCTGAATGACTTTTGGCCTTTCAAATGAAAGATTAATGAATTGTTATTCTTGTTTAAGCATAGTTGAGAAAGTTAAAGAAAGGACTTTTCATTTTTATAACATAAAACACATTTAAGGAGTAGAATTAGTAGAGATCATAAAGATCATTGTTGGCTATTGCTACGTGAATTTGATTGTTAGTTTTTTATGATAGACTGATTTTATATAAATATTTTAAATTAATGTAGCACATTAATGCATAATTAAAAATTAAAGAGAATAATTGAAAAGAACACTAAAAAAAATTAAAAATAGGCGAAAAAAGATAAATACCTTTCTTGGTGGCATGCCTCTAATTTTGAGAGAGAGAGATTTGACATTCAGAAAGAGAATGAATATAAATAACACAAACATTAATTGTTTTTTCAGTGTGAAGTTATGAAATAACTGATTTCCACCATTTAAATACAATTTTTTCTTTTAAATTCAATACTCGTACTTGAAATTTAATTTGTATATGACATTAACGATGTTTACCGTAAATATTTTGGTATTTTATTGTCTACATAATGTATTTTTACAAAATATTATTGCATAATATTTAAGTATGTTGTTATAAAGAGAGTAATTTTACAAAGAGTGTATCACTATAATAAACACCATTGTTGTTATAGGTAGAATGTCGTTATAGAGAAGTAAAATATAACATGAAAAATCGATTTTCAGGAAAATGAGGTCGCTATAATGAAATGTCATTATAACGAGGTGACGTTATAAAGAGGTCTGACTGTAGCTGAGTCTGTGTAAGGGTTTGATCAGCAGAATGCTTTGATTGACCATTTTGCGTTCCCGTTGGATACTTCCAACTCAAACTGCTGTACGTGTTCTTAAGCATATATTATGGTAGACAATTTATTTTGTTACAAGCTCCATTGCTGATCCAGAATTTGAATACAACTAGCTAGGATACCACTATAGTCGAGACTAGGGGTGGCAAAATGGATAAATTATATGGTTATCCGTTCGTTTTATCCATGTTAAATGAGTTGGGTATCCAATCCATTTAATAGTGGGTCAATCCATATTCTCCATTCTAAAACATGGATAACCCACGGGTATCCACTAATTATACTCTCCTTAAAGTATGACATGAGTAAAGATGTAGCAATGTTTAAAGTATACTTATTAAGGGTGTGTTTGGAATAAATAACTTTTTTCTCAATTTTTTTTTTCTTACAAAAAATAGAAAATATTTTCCATTTTTTCATTTTTTATTTTCATAACTTTTTTAAAAAAAAATTGAACTTTTTTTTTAAAAAAAATTAAAGCATGACATGTGTGGAGATGTAGCAATGTTTAACGTATACTTATTAAGGGCGTGTTTGGAATGATTTTTTTTTTCAAAAATATTTTTAAAAAAAAATAGAAAATATTTTTCATTTTTAAATTTTTTATTTTCATAACTTTTTTTTAAAAAAATTGAACTTCTTTTTTTTTAAAATTGACTTTTTCATTTAAATTATTTGAACCACCGTTTTCTCTCTTTTTTTTTCTTTTTCGTTTTTTGCTTTTCGCTTTTTTTCTCTCTTCTATCGTTAATTTCTATTTCTTTTTTTTTTCTTTTAAAATTTTTCTTTCTCATTTTTCTTTTTATATTTTTTCTTTTTCTCCCCCTCCCCCCCCCCCTTTTTTTTTTTTTCTATTTTTATTTCTTTCTTTCACTTTTTTTCTCTCTCTTCTATCTCTAGCTTCTATTCCTCTTTATTCTTTCTTTTTTTGTATTTTTTTCTTTCTTCTTTTTTCTTTTCTAATTTTTTTGTACTTTTAAAAAATATTACTACGTCGAGAACAAAATATACCACAATCGCTTATTGTATTTTTATGTGCACCATCATTTATATTTTTATATTCATTGATACAATTATGTTTATATTTTATAGTTTGCACTTATATGAGTATTTTATTTTATAGTTCACGCTATTATTTATATTTTTATATTTATTGATATAATTGCATTTGTATTTGTATTTTATAGTCATGCTATCATTTATATTTTTATTTTTATTGATATAATTGTATCAAATATAATACATGTTTATACAACTTGAACTATACAAATACAAATGGTACTTGTTTATATACAAATATGTAACACCCCGTAAATTTTTTCGTACACTTATCGCGATTATATGGAGTCCTAAAGGCTTGCGTATGGGTTAAATTAAGTTTATGGTGTTCGGAAGTATCCCGCCAATAGTTGTATGTGTAGGTATTGGAATAAGCTTTCCAACGATATAAAGTTTGCCCAAAACAGAGGAGTATTTCATATAAGCGAGCACATTCGAAATTTCAAAACGGTGGCCGGGAAGCCTGTGAACAGTAAATCTGCACGAAAATTACTGCAGCTAGGCAATTTTTTTTGGATCAACTTTAGACGATCATAACTCCTTGTACAAAAAGAACCGTGTGAGCTGCTGTATATCGACGAAAAGCTCCGAGAGTCTTCTTTCCGATGAAATTGGTTTCATCCAAATCTAATGTCTGAGTAAGGAGCTATACCCGTTTTACTACAGCCTATAAAAAAAAAACAGAATTTTGGGACAGATTTTTGGGTCACCTTTAGACGACCATAACTCCTTGTACAGGAAGAACTGGGTGGTATAATTTATATGAAAATGAAATCCCTTTGAATTATCTTTCCAATGCAATTGGTTTCACCCAAATCCGATACTGGAGCAAAGAGTTAAGATCGATTTACTTCAGCCTGTCAAAACTGTCCACTGGGGACAGATTCGGATTTATTTAAATTTTTAGGGCAAAATGGTCATTTTCTATTACCTCTTGGACAAAAATTGGTCTTTATAAACATACACTTAGCCTCATATATATCATATATCATCCAATTATTAAGAGAAGGTGAAACCCTAGCCTAATTTCAACTTCAAATATTTTGTGATTCAACCGTAGAAAATTCGAATTGGTTCCGTAGTTGTGTTCACCATCTCGAAAGCTTCGAGAAGCACCCCATGGTTATGTAAGGAGGATTCTAAATACAAGAGTTCATTGTTAAGGTATGAATATTGTTTATTCTTGATTCTTATCCATGAATAAGTATTGATAAAGGATTATGAGTATTGTCTTGATGTTGGAAGATAACTAGAAACATAGTTATGAATTGTTTTGTATAAATTGTTGTAGTAAATTATGGAAGTTGTTGTATTGGATTATGGAGGATGAGTTGTGGTGATATATCATTATATTAGTGGTTATGTATGCCTAGTGATCATGTTGGTATTGGATGGTGATTAAGAGGGGAAATAAAGGCTAAGAGTGATGTTGAGGGATATTGCATGAAAATGCATGATATGTGAATGTAATAAGAGTATAAGAGGATGTATGTAGCACTCTTATTGATGAGTTAAAGGATTACTTCCTAGACATTATTTGGTGAAGTTAATACCTAAATGGTAAGGTTTGGTTGCTAATACTAGTTTGCCACAAATGACTTATTGTAGATAAGTGTTCGAAGAGTACGGGAAGTCAAGTTGGACTTGTATTGAAGTGGTTATATCAAGGTATGTAAGACATACTCTATCTAATCTTTGGCATGAATAATGACCCATGGCACTCTCAAGTAAGCTTCCAACATTGTCCTACGACACATGACACATAATAACATTATTTGATCTTCGACACCACCAATTGAACTTGTTTTCACTTTTAAGATGTCCGGCTAGTCAAAAAAATGTCCATATACTATTGTTGACTCCGAAATGGTTTAATGAGGTATCCATGATTCTCTACTTCATTTTCATGATATTGATTACCTATTTACATGTTTTTCCTATTGAGGTATCATGGTTTCAAGTTCCATAAGGTGTGACCACAAAGTAACCAATCTCAAAGATTAATTGAATTAAGAAATGGAATGTCTTTATTTTAAATTGATGATATGATGTATTGTATTAGTACCACTGATCAGTTGGCCATTGTATTATAAAGATTATGTATATATGCTATTCCAGGAGTGGTCCCTGATGTATTGTATTAGTACCACTGATCAGTTGGAAATTGTATGACATATGTTATGTATTGATAAGGAATACGGGAAGTAATGATATGAAAGTAATGTGCAGGTATCCCATCAGCTCTTTTAAGTGTGGTCTACTCATACTGTTTATTCACTGGTATCTGGGTTCTGTTGATCTTTTGTATCTCATCTTGATACTCACTGCCTTACATACTCAGTACATATTTCCGTACTGACGTCCCTCACGGGGGACCTGTATTCATGCCTGCAGGAACGGGTACTTCAGGTCGTACACCTCAACAGTAAGAGCCAGGACATTCTGTTGATAGTGGTGAGCTCCAGTTGTTTCGGGGCATCCCAAGTCGTTTCTATATGTACTTTTGGTATTTGTATAAAAGTCTTTTGTGGGCGGGAGTTTGTCCCGAACCTAACTCAGTTGTGTATCTATGTAGAGGCTTTTGTAGACATATTGTACAACCATAGGAGTGTTTGGTTGATAGACGTGATGGCTCTGACGGCCAATTACTGTTTATATATATATATATATGCGTGTCTGCTGGGCTGATACAGGTGCTATTTTCTTCTATTTACAACGAATTGCTGCCCAAATTTCTAATTTTCATAAGTAATGTAAGTGTGAAAGTATAGGTTATGAACGGGTTCTCCCGGGCCTCCTCGGCTACGGGTGCCAGTCCGCTCCAATGGGATTTGGGGCGTGACAAAAGTGGTATCAGAGAGGTTCGTCCTAGTGAGTCTACAAAGCCGTGTCTACATAGAGTCTTGTTTATCGGTGTGTTGTGCACCACATCTATAAACAGGAGGCTATGGACATTTAGGAATTGTTTCTTTTCTTCATGTCTTAGATCGTGCGATAGAGCTTATATTGTATATGAAGTCATAGTTGACCACTGAATCCATTTGTTTATCTTATTATAGTAATGATGCCGGTTACCAGAAGCAAGAATACCGGTAAGCAAGTAGATGTGGCTGCCGGAGAGGGGACTAGTAAGTCACCCACTATATCAGCTAATCAAAGTGAGGCTCCAGCTGAACATGCATCAGAAACTTCCCCCAGTCTGGAAGAAATAAGGGGGAGGAGAACTATATCCCCAGAGCCACCTATTAATGTTGTTGATCAAGATCTTAGAAATGCAGTGCAACTTTTGACTCGTATAGTTGCTGGGCAAGTCCAAGGGCAAGCCATTCCTGCCGCGGGTTCTAGCGGTACTGATAGGGCGGCTAGTCTTCGGACGCAAGATTTTCTTAAGATGGATCCGCCTACTTTTACCGGATCCGATCTTAATGAAGATCCGCAGGACTTTATTGATCAGATCCAAAGGGCCCTAGAGGTGATGCATGTATCGGGCAGAGAGACAGTGGAGTTAGCCGCGTATAGATTCAAAGGTGAGGCTATATATTGGTATGAAGACTGGAAACGGTCAAGGGGCATTGATGCACCCCCAGCTACTTGGAAAGAGTTCAAAGAGGCATTTATTGATCATTATCTTCCATATGAGACTCGTCAGGCCCGTGCGGATCAGTTCTTAAATCTTCGACAAGGTCATACAAGTGTGAGGGAGTATAGTCTTCGATTTAATTCCTTGTCCAGATATGCTCCTAATGTTATAGCTACTATGGATGACAGAGTTCATCGGTATGTGAATGGATTGGATCCGTATTTGGTTAGGGATTGTACTATTGCTGCACTAAATAAAGACATGGATATAGCTAGGATCCAAGCATTTGCACAGAAAAAGGAAGATCAGAGGCAAAGAAGAAGAACACAGGAATTTGAAAGCGGGTCTTCTAAGAGGGCCAAATCTACAGGGAAGTTTATGGCGCCACAGGGAGGTTTTAGACCTCAATTTTCTGCTAGACCACCTAGGCCATTATTTTCTTATTCTGCAGCTAGTGCTCCACCACAGCATCAGGGGTTCAGAGGCAGTCAATTTGGGCAAAGAAGTGAAGGTCATAGTTCGCGATCAGTGGGTTATCGTGGGCAAGGGAACATGAGCCAATCGAGACCTTCTCGAGAGATATGTAATCGATGCGGAAAACATCATATGGGCGTATGTCGAATGGAAACAAATATTTGTTATTGGTGCGGTATGATGGGGCATATGATGAGAGAATGCCCACGAAGGGGCGCAGGTGGCGTAGCACGACCTTCGGGATCAGCTGTTGCATCATCGTCACCGGTATCTTATTCTGGTAGAGGCGCACGAACTGCGGGTCACGCTAGAAATGAAACAAGAGTCGCCAGTTCCAGCGGGACTCAGAATCGTACTTATGCTTTAGCGGATCGACAGAATCTAGAGGCTTCCCCAGATGTGGTTACGGGTACGTTGTCCATATTTTCATTTGATGTATATGCTCTAATTGATCCCGGTTCTACATTATCATATGTTACTCCTTTGGTTGCTGGAAAGTTCAAAAGGACCCCCGAATTGTTAGATAAACCGTTGGAAGTGTCTACCCCGGTTGGGGAATCTATTATTGCTAGAAGAGTTTATAAAAATTGTGTAGTAACTGTGTGTGGTCGAGACACGATGGACAATCTTGTGGAACTAGAAATGGTAGATTTTGATGTTATAATGGGTATGGATTGGTTGGAGTCTTTTTATGCCAAAATTGACTGTTGTACGAAAAAGATGTATTTACATTTTCCTGATGAAGCAGTTATTGAATGGCAAGGTAAGATTGGCGCACCAAGAGGTAGATTTATTTCTTATTTCAAAGCGAGAAAAATGATTTCCAAGGGCTACATATGTCATTTAGTTAGAGTAAAGAATACGGAATCGGAATCACCGGATCTTCACACTGTACCAGTGGTAAATGAATTTCCTGATATATTCCCTAAAGATATTCCAGGCTTACCTCCTGAACGAGAAGTAGAGTTTGGTATTGATGTAATACCAGGCACCCAACCAATATCCATTCCTCCATATAGAATGGCCCCAACAGAATTGCGAGAATTAAAAGAGCAATTGAAAGATTTGCTAGAGAAGGGATTCATAAGGCCTAGTATGTCCCCTTGGGGAGCACCAGTATTGTTTGTGTGTAAGAAAGATGGTTCGCTGAGGATGTGTATTGACTATCGGCAATTGAATAAGGTGACTATCAAGAATAAATACCCTCTTCCCCGAATTGATGATTTATTTGACCAGTTGCAGGGTGCCCAGTGTTTTTCCAAGATTGACTTGAGATCAGGCTATCATCAAGTGAGAGTCAAGGATAAAGATATACCCAAGACAGCTTTCCGAACACGGTATGGTCATTATGAATTCCTGGTTATGTCATTTGGGCTGACAAATGCACCCGCAGTTTTTATGGATCTGATGAATAGGCTGTTTAAGCCGTTTCTAGATGTGTTCGTGATAGTTTTCATAGATGATATTCTGGTCTACTCTAGATCAGAAGAGGATCATGTTAATCACTTAAGGTAGGCGTTGCAGATTCTTCGTGATCGTAAGCTGTATGTGAAGTTTTCTAAATGTGAGTTTTGGCTCAAGTCAGTGGCATTTTTGGGCCATATTGTATCCAGTTGTCACGCCCCAAAATCCCATCGGGCCGGACTGGCACCCGAAGCCGAGAAGGCCCGGGAGAACCCGTTCAAATACCTGTACTTTCCCTTACATTCACCAAAAATTTGGGCAGCACTTCGTTACATACAGAAGGGTCTAATTCCCTGTATCAGCACAACACGCACAAATATATATATATAATATAATACTTGGCCGTCGGGGCCACCACATATACAAATATAACATCACTATATAAACTCCCATGACTTGACCCTTCCTTATGTCTACAAAGCCTCTAGGATATACATGACAAAATGACATAACTAGGGTCGGGACAAACCCCCGCCCACACATGACTCCTGTACAATAACAAAACATAAGGAACCGACTCGGAAAGCTCCGAAGCAAACTGGAGCTCACCAACAATAGTTGTATGATCTGGCTCCTATCTATGCTGCGAATGACCTGAAGCACCTGTGCCTGCAGCATGAAATGCAGGTCCCCCGTGAGGGACGTCAGTACGAAATATGTACTGAGTATGTAAAGCTGTAAATAATCATATGTAATATAGGGGATCAGGAAAATCAGACGCAAGTGAATAAATCATAATAGAAGTGAACCACACTTCATAAACACTTTTAGGATCATGTATATTATCATTAATCTGAATTGGGTTCGTGAATTCGAACACATTTGTGGAACGGTATACATTCGTTCATTTCATTCTTTACAATTATCATTCGCCATTACCTCCTCCTCCCGAACCTCCAACCACCTAACAATAATCAATATTGTACCGTACTGTGACCATTAGGCTGCCTCCAGTACATATCAACTGGGATCGACCCATGCTAGGCTTATGCCCCTGGGATACCACCCATAAACACATAAATAGGGATCGACCCATGCTAGGCTTATGCCCCTGGGATACCACCCACACGTATATCAAGTAACACACATAAGAGATCTTTCCAACAACTTAGTTCAAAAGCTTTTGAGATTATTACATTAGTGTTCATGCCAATATAGTACCTTTGGAACCATGATACATCAATAGGAATCAAGTAATAGACCTTCTATACAATAACGATGTTATAAAGACTCATTGGTACATCAACAATGTGTTTCAGAATCATCAATATCACAACAATGAAATAGGAGCCTTTTGGTATATCAATGAAACATTTCTACACTTTATAGAATGGAAACAACTTCGTTGGTAATGTAGAACAATACATGTTTTTGGACAACCTTGGAATCTTACTTGATGGAACATTGGTGTTTTCATGCCAAAGAACATTGTTAGAGTATGCTTTACATACCTC
This sequence comes from Capsicum pubescens, assembly GCA_030864215.1. Lineage (NCBI taxonomy): Eukaryota > Viridiplantae > Streptophyta > Magnoliopsida > Solanales > Solanaceae > Capsicum > Capsicum pubescens. The sequence continues at coordinate 266,395,953 of CM061545.1, read as the reverse complement.
GTTGTAGATTCGGATACCAATTCAATACAACTTCCCGCCTTTACAAATCACTTATCTACAATGAAATATTTGGCATCTAGTATTAGCAACCCAACACCACAATTCTCTTCCATAATTCCATACAACCACTATTTGCAAAACATTCCAAAAACCAACTTGAACAATAGGTTTATGTGTATATATATATATATATATATATATATATATATATATATATATAATCATCATTTCAATACCACATCATCCCTTCACAATTCAACATAATCCAACATCATTTCCCAATCATCTTTCAACAACAATCAAATAGCATACTTCTTATGCTCACATGCATACATATATATATATATATATATATATATATATATATATATATATATATATATATATATATATACATATTCATATAAATAACACCAACATAATTTACATTCTTACCATAAAATGGCCCTTTTGATTTCGAAGTCCTGTTGGAACAAATAAGGGATGCTTCTCGAAGCCCTCGAGACGATGAACACAACTACGGAATCAATTTGGACTTTCCACGGTTGAATCACAAGATAATTGGAGTTGAAATTAGGCTAGGGTTTCCTTATTCTCAATAATATGATGATAATTGATGGATATAAGACCAATTATATCTATATAATGACCAATTTTCGTCCAAGAGATGATGGAAAATGACCATATTGCCCTTAAAAATTTAAGTAAATCCGAATCTGTCCATGGTGGACTGTTTTGACAGGCTAAAGTAAATCGGCCATAACTCTTTGCTCCGATATCGGATTTGGGTGAAATTGGTATCTTTGGATAGATAATTCAAAGGTATTTCATTTCATATAAAGTAGGCCACCCATTTCATCCTTTACAAGGAGTTATGATCGTTTGAAGTTGACCCTAAAAAACTGTTTTGAGAGGCTGAAGTAAAACGAGTATAACTCCTTACTCAGATGTTGGATTTGGATGAAACCAATTGCATTGGAAAGAAGACTCAAAGATCTTTCTTTTTATAGGTCGCAGCCCTCCCAGTTCATTATATTGAGAGAGTTACGATCGTTCAAAGTAGACCCAAAAAACTGGCAGGCCTCAGTAGTTTGAATTTCCTGCACATTTACTGTTCACAATTATCCCGGCCGCCGTTTTATAGTTTCGAACGTGCTCGATTATATCCGAAACTTATCCGTTTTTGGAAATCTTTATATCGTTGGAAAGCTTATTCAATAAACTTCGTATGAAAACATCGACGGGCAAATTCCGATATACATACAGTCGATTCCTATACACATATAATCAAACTATACACTTGAAACCATCTCAAAATAATCAATACTCATACTTAAACTCATATATACCTTAGGATCAATACTTATACTCCAACACATATAACCATGGCTAATGCACATAATTAAGTATGGGGTGTTACATCCTTCCCCCCTTAAGGACATTCGTCCTCGAATGTAAATGTAGTTATTTAGCCGAAACAAGTTCGAATTCATAATTGATATTCACGTCATCATATAGATATTATGTATATGTAAAAACTCACTTGTTAGTGTTCCAGTTGCCCTCCTTGCACTTCTTTTTCACCTTTAAACAAATAAGGGTATTTCGATTTCATTGCTTCCTCCGCTTCCCATGTAATCTCTTCCCTTTGTTGATTTCTCCATAGTACTTTCACCGATGCTACTTCTTTATTTCTCATCTTCTTAACTTGACGATCTAATATAGCAATAGGCATCTCCTCATAGGTAAGATCTTCTGTTACTTTCACATCTTCAGTAGAAGTAATAAGGGACGGATCTCCGATGCACTTTCGAAGCATCGATACATGAAATACTGGATGCACTGATGAGAGTTCCTGAGGTAGCTCTAATTCATAAGCAACTTGCCCACATCTTCGAATAATCTTTTACGGGCCTATATATCGTGGACTCAACTTTCCTTTCTTGCCAAATCTCATCACCCCTTTCATTGGCGATACCTTCAAAAATACCCAATCGCCTAACGAAAATTCTAGCTCTCTTCTTCTACTATCCGCATATGACTTGTGCCGACTTTGGGCTGTTTTCAACCGTTGCTGAATCACCTTGACTTTTTCTATGGCTTGATACACAAGGTCCGGTCCGAACATAAGAGTTTCACCTGCTTCGAACCATCCTATTGGTGATCTACACTTTCTCCCATATAAAGCTTCATATGGTGCCATTTTGATACTTGAATGATAGCTATTATTGTAGGCAAACTCAATAAGAGGTAAATGATCATCCCAGCTGCCTTTAAAATCTATAACACATGCTCGTAGCATATCTTCAAGTGTTTGAATGGTGCGCTCTGCTTGTCCATCCGTCTGAGGGTGAAAAGTTGTACTCAGATTCACTTGTGTTCCCAAACACCGTTGGAAAGACTTCCAAAAGTTTGCAGTAAATTGAGTTCCTCGATCCGATATAATAGAAGTTGGCACTCCATGTAATCGGACTATTTCTTTAACATACAACTTCGAATATTCTTCAACTGTGTAAGTGGTCTTAACGGGTAAGAAATGTGCGGATTTAGTAAGCCTATCCACAATCACCCATATAGAATTAAATTTCCGAGCTGTATGAGGCAAACCTGTAACAAAATCCATGTTGATCATGTCCCACTTCCAAATTGGAAGATCTATGCATTGCATATAGCCTCCGGGCTTTTGATGTTCCACTTTAACTCGTTGGCAATTTGGACATTCAGCTACAAATTCTGCAATGCTCTTCTTCATGTCATTTCACCAATACATATCTTTCAAATCTTGATACATTTTGGTTGATCCTGGATGAATGGAATACCTTGAAAAATGTGCCTCTATCATGATCTTCTTTCTTAGCCCGTCTACATCCGGCACACACAATCGGTTTTGGCACTGAAGTACTCCTTCTCGCGTAAGCTCAAATGCCTTGGTCGCACCACTCTGAACGTTCTCCTTAAGCTGTAATAAAATAGGATCTGCATATTGCTTCTCTTTCACTTCAGCTACTAATAAAGATTCCGCAGCATTATGTACGATAAGCTCTTTATTCGGAGTTTCAAGAAGGCGAACTCCCAAACTAGCTAACTGGTGAAGATCTTTAACCATCCCTTGCCTTTCTATAGGCGCCATCATAGCCTTACGACTTAACGCATCAGCTACCACATTTGCTTTCCCTGGATGATACAAGATATCAACATCATAGTCCTTTAATAGTTCAAGCCATCTCCGCTGCCTTAAATTTAGATCCTTCTGATTAAAAATATACTGCAAGCTCTTATGGTCAGTATATATATCAACATGAACCCCATATAAGTAGTGGCGCCATATCTTTAAAGCAAAAATAACTGCTGCCAGCTCAAGATCGTGTGTAGGATAATTTTTCTCATGTGGCCGCAATTGTCTAGAAGCATATACTATTACCTTACCATGCTGCATCAATACACATCCTAAACCAATTCTGGAAGCATCACAATACACTGTATACCCTTCTGTACTTTCTGGAAGTACCAATACGGGTGTAGAAGTCAACTTATTCTTCAATTCTTGGAAACTCTCCTCACACGCATCATTCCATTGGAATTTGGATGCTTTATGGGTTAGCTTGGTTAAGGGTGCTGAAATGGAAGAAAAGTCTTTAACAAACCTCCTATAATAACCGGCCAACCCGAGAAAACTACGAATCTCCGTAGGCGTTGTGGGGCTTGGCCAGTTCTTCACAGCTTCTATCTTTTGAGCATCAACTTTTATCCCTTCACTAGATACAATATGACCCAAAAATGCCACCGAATTTAACCAAAACTCACATTTAGAGAACTTTGCATAAAGCTTACAATCATAAAGAGTCTGCAATGTCTGTCGTAAGTGATTGGCATGGTCCTCTTCTGATCTAGAATAAACTAGAATATCATCTATAAAAACTATCACAAATACATCCAGGAATGGCTTAAACACCCTATTCATCAAATCCATAAAAGCTGCAGGTGCATTTGTTAGCCCAAATGACATAACTAGAAACTCATAATGACCATACCTTGTTCGGAAAGCTGTTTTGGGTATATCTTTTTCTTTGACCCTCACTTGGTGGTAACCTGACCTCTAATCAATCTTAGAAAAACACTTGGCGCCCTGTAACTGATCAAATAAATCATCAATTCTTGGGAGAGGATATTTATTCTTCATAGTCACCTTATTTAATTGCCGATAATCAATACACATCCTCAGCGAGCCATTCTTTTTGCGCACAAATAACACTGGTGCTCCCCAGGGGGACATACTAGGCCTTATGAATCCCTTCTCTAGCAAATCTTTCAATTGCTCTTTCAATTCTCATAATTCTGCTGGGGCCATTCTATACGGAGGAATGGAGATTGGTTGGGTGCCTGGTATTACATCAATACCAAACTCTACTTCTCGTTCAGGAGGCAAACCTGGGAGATCTTCAGGGAATACATCAGGATATTCATTTACCACTGGTACCGTGTGAAGATCTGATGATTCCGATTCCGTATCCTTTACTCTAACTAAATGACATATGTAGCCCTTGGAAATCATTTTTCTCGCTTTGAAATAAGAAATAAATCTACCTCTTGGTGCGCCAATCTTACCTTGCCATTCAATAACTGCTTCATCAGGAAAATGTAAATACATCTTTTTCGTACAACAGTCAATTTTGGCATAACAAGACGCCAATCAATCCATACCCATTATAACATCAAAATCTACCATTTCTAGTTCCACAAGATTGGCCATCGTGTCTCGACCACACACAGTTACTACACAATCTTTATAAACTCTTCTAGCAATAATAGATTCCCCAACCGGGATAGACACTTCCAACGGTTTATCTAACAATTCGGGGGTCCTTTTGAACTTTCCAGCAACCAAAGGAGTAACATATGATAATGTAGAACCGGGATCAATTAGAGCATATACATCAAATGAAAATATGGACAACGTACCCGTAACCACATCTGGGGAAGCCTCTAGATTCTGTCAATCCGCTAAAGCATAAGTACGATTCTGAGTCCCGCTGGAACTGGCGACTCTTTTTTCATTACTAGCGTGACCCGCAGGTCGTGCACCCCTACCAGAATAAGATACCGGTGACGATGATGCAACAGCTGATCCTGAAGGTCGTGCTATGCCACCTGCGCCCCTTCGTGGGCATTCTCTCATCATATGCCCCATCATACCGCACCAATAACAAACATTTGTTCTCATTCGACATACGCCCATATGATGCTTTCCTCATCGATTACATATCTCTCGAGAAGGTCTCGATTGGCTCATATTCCCTTGCCCATGATAACCCACAGATCGCGAACTATGACCCTCACTTCTTTGCCCAAATTGACTGCCTCTGAACCCCTGATGCTGTGGTGGAGCACTAGCTGCAGAATAAGAAAATAATGGCCTAGGTGGTCTAGCAGAAAATTGAGGTCTAAAACCTCCCTGTGGCGCCATAAACTGCCCTGTAGATTTGGCCCTCTTCGAAGATCCGCTTTCAAATTCCTGTGTTCTTCTTCTTTGCCTCTGATCTTCCATTTTCTGTGCAAATGCTTGGATCCTAGCTATATCCATGTCTTTATTCAGTGCAGCAATAGTACAATCCCTAACCAAATACGAATCCAATCCATTCACATACCGATGAACTCTGTCATCCATAGTAGCTATAACATTAGGAGCATATCTGGACAAGGAATTAAATCGAAGACTATACTCCCTCACACTTGTATTACCCTGCCGAAGATTTAATAACTGATCCGCACGGGCCTGACGAGTCTCATATGGAAGATAATGATCAATAAATGCCTCTTTGAACTCTTTCCAAGTAGCTGGGGGTGCATCAATGCCCCTTGACCGTTTCCAGTCTTCATACCAATATATAGCCTCACCTTTGAATCTATACGTGGCTAACTCCACTGTCTCTCTGCCCGATACGTGCATCACCTCTAGGGCCCTTTGGATCTGATCAATAAAGTCCTGCGGATCTTCGTTAAGATCGGATCCGGTAAAAGTAGGCGGATCCATCTTAAGAAAATCTTGCGTCCGAAGACTAGACGCCCTATCAGTACCGCTAGAACCCGCGACAGGAATAGCTTGCCCTTGGACTTGCCCAGCAACTATACGAGTCAAAAGTTGTACTGCATTTCTAAGATCTTGATCAACAGCATTAATAGGTGGCTCTGGGGATATAGTTCTCCTCCCCCTTATTTCTTCCGGACTGGGGGAAGTTTCTGATGCATGCTCAGCTGGAGCCTCACTTTGATTAGTTGGTATAGTGGGTGACTTACTAGTCCCCTCTCCGGCAGCCACATCTACTTGCTTACCGGTATTTTTGCTTCTGGTAACCGGCATCATTACTATAATAAGAGGAACAAACTGATTCAGTGGTCAACTATGACTTCATATACAATATAAGCTCTATCGCACGATCTAAGACATGAAGAAAAGAAACAATTCTTAAATGTCCATAGCCTCCTGTTTATAGATGTGGTGCACAACACACCGATAAACAAGACTCTACGTAGACACGGCTTTGTAGACTCACTAGGACGAACCTCTCTGATACCACTTTTGTCACGCCCCAAAATCCCATCGGGCCGGACTGGCACCCGAAGCCGAGAAGGCCCGGGAGAACCCGTTCAAATACCTGTACTTTCCCTTACATTCACCAAAAATTTGGGCAGCACTTCGTTACATACAGAAGGGTCTAATTCCCTGTATCAGCACAACACGCACAAATATATATATATAATATAATACTTGGCCGTCGGGGCCACCACATATACAAATATAACATCACTATATAAACTCCCATGACTTGACCCTTCCTTATGTCTACAAAGCCTCTAGGATATACATGACAAAATGACATAACTAGGGTCGGGACAAACCCCCGCCCACACATGACTCCTGTACAATAACAAAACATAAGGAACCGACTCGGAAAGCTCCGAAGCAAACTGGAGCTCACCAACAATAGTTGTATGATCTGGCTCCTATCTATGCTGCGAATGACCTGAAGCACCTGTGCCTGCAGCATGAAATGCAGGTCCCCCGTGAGGGACGTCAGTACGAAATATGTACTGAGTATGTAAAGCTGTAAATAATCATATGTAATATAGGGGATCAGGAAAATCAGACGCAAGTGAATAAATCATAATAGAAGTGAACCACACTTCATAAACACTTTTAGGATCATGTATATTATCATTAATCTGAATTGGGTTCGTGAATTCGAACACATTTGTGGAACGGTATACATTCGTTCATTTCATTCTTTACAATTATCATTCGCCATTACCTCCTCCTCCCGAACCTCCAACCACCTAACAATAATCAATATTGTACCGTACTGTGACCATTAGGCTGCCTCCAGTACATATCAACTGGGATCGACCCATGCTAGGCTTATGCCCCTGGGATACCACCCATAAACACATAAATAGGGATCGACCCATGCTAGGCTTATGCCCCTGGGATACCACCCACACGTATATCAAGTAACACACATAAGAGATCTTTCCAACAACTTAGTTCAAAAGCTTTTGAGATTATTACATTAGTGTTCATGCCAATATAGTACCTTTGGAACCATGATACATCAATAGGAATCAAGTAATAGACCTTCTATACAATAACGATGTTATAAAGACTCATTGGTACATCAACAATGTGTTTCAGAATCATCAATATCACAACAATGAAATAGGAGCCTTTTGGTATATCAATGAAACATTTCTACACTTTATAGAATGGAAACAACTTCGTTGGTAATGTAGAACAATACATGTTTTTGGACAACCTTGGAATCTTACTTGATGGAACATTGGTGTTTTCATGCCAAAGAACATTGTTAGAGTATGCTTTACATACCTCGTTGTAGATTCGGATACCAATTCAATACAACTTCCCGCCTTTACAAATCACTTATCTACAATGAAATATTTGGCATCTAGTATTAGCAACCCAACACCACAATTCTCTTCCATAATTCCATACAACCACTATTTGCAAAACATTCCAAAAACCAACTTGAACAATAGGTTTATGTGTATATATATATATATATATATATATATATATATATAATCATCATTTCAATACCACATCATCCCTTCACAATTCAACATAATCCAACATCATTTCCCAATCATCTTTCAACAACAATCAAATAGCATACTTCTTATGCTCACATGCATACATACATATATATATATATATATATATATATATATATATATATATATATATATACATATTCATATAAATAACACCAACATAATTTACATTCTTACCATAAAATGGCCCTTTTGATTTCGAAGTCCTGTTGGAACAAATAAGGGATGCTTCTCGAAGCCCTCGAGACGATGAACACAACTACGGAATCAATTTGGACTTTCCACGGTTGAATCACAAGATAATTGGAGTTGAAATTAGGCTAGGGTTTCCTTATTCTCAATAATATGATGATAATTGATGGATATAAGACCAATTATATCTATATAATGACCAATTTTCGTCCAAGAGATGATGGAAAATGACCATATTGCCCTTAAAAATTTAAGTAAATCTGAATCTGTCCATGGTGGACTGTTTTGACAGGCTAAAGTAAATCGGTCATAACTCTTTGCTCCGATATCGGATTTGGGTGAAATTGGTATCTTTGGATAGATAATTCAAAGGTATTTCATTTCATATAAAGTAGGCCACCCATTTCATCCTTTACAAGGAGTTATGATCGTTTGAAGTTGACCCTAAAAAACTGTTTTGAGAGGCTGAAGTAAAACGAGTATAACTCCTTACTCAGATGTTGGATTTGGATGAAACCAATTTCATTGGAAAGAAGACTCAAAGATATTTCTTTTGATAGGTCGCAGCCCTCCCAGTTCATTATATTGAGAGAGTTACGATCGTTCAAAGTAGACCCAAAAAACTGGCAGGCCTCAGTAGTTTGAATTTCCTGCACATTTACTGTTCACAATTATCCCGGCCGCCATTTTATAGTTTCGAACGTGCTCGATTATATCCGAAACTTATCCGTTTTTGGAAATATTTATATCGTTGGAAAACTTATTCAATAAACTTCGTATGAAAACATCGACGGGCAAATTCCGATATACATACAGTCGATTCCTATACACATATAATCAAACTATACACTTGAAACCATCTCAAAATAATCAATACTCATACTTAAACTCATATATACCTTAGGATCAATACTTATACTCCAACACATATAACCATGGCTAATGCACGTAATTAAGTATGGGGTGTTACACCAGTGAAGGCATAAAAGTTGACACTCAGAAGATTGAGGCTGTGAAGAATTGGCCAAGACCCACGACGCCTACGGAGATTCGTAGTTTCCTCGGGTTGGCAGGTTATTATAGAAGGTTTGTTGAAGGTTTTTCTTCTATTTCTGCACCCTTGACTAAGTTGACGCATGAAGCCTCCAAGTTTCAATGGAATGATGCCTGTGAAAAGAATTTCCAAGATCTGAAGAGCAAGTTGACTTCTACACCGGTATTGGTGCTTCCTGAAGGCACAGAAGGGTATGCAGTGTACTGTGATGCTTCGAGAATTGGCTTAGGATGCGTATTAATGCAACATGGTAGAGTAATAGCCTATGGCTCTAGACAGTTGCGACCACATGAGAGGAATTATCCCACGCATGATCTTGAGCTAGCTGCAGTTGTATTTGCTTTGAAGATATGACGCCACTACTTATATGGGGTTCATGTTGACATATATACCGATCATAAGAGCCTGCAATATATCTTCAGTCAGAAAGATCTAAACTTGAGGAAGCGGAGATGGCTTGAATTGTTGAAAGATTACGATGTTGATATCTTGTATCATCCAGGGAAAACGAATGTGGTAGCGGATGCACTGAGTCGTAAGTCTAAAATAGCATTTATAGGAAAGCAGGGGATGATTAAGGATCTTCACCAACTAGCTAATTTGGGAGTTCGACTTCTCGAAACTCCAGATAAAGAGGTTATTGTACGTAATGCAGCGGAATCTTCATTGATAGCTGAAGTGAAAGAGAAGCAGTATGCAGATCCAATTTTATTGCAGCTTAAGGAGGATGTGCAGAGTGGCACGACAAAGACATTTGAGCTAACGCGAGAAGGAGTGTTTAAGTGTCAGAGTCGTTTATGTGTACCTGATGTAGTCGAGCTAAGAAAGAGAATTATGACAGAAGCACACTGTTCAAGGTATTCCATCCATCCAGGGTCGACTAAGATGTATCAAGATTTGAAAGCAATATATTGGTGGAATGACATGAAGAAGAATATTGCCGAATTTGTAGCTGAATGTCCGAATTGTCAAAGAGTCAAAGTAGAACACCAGAAACCCAGTGGTTACATGCAATGTATAGATCTTCCAGTCTGTAAGTGGGACAAGATCAATATGGATTTCATCACGGGTTTGCCTCGTACATTTTGGAAGTTTGATTCCATATGGGTGATCATTGATAGGCTTACCAAATCCGCGCACTTCTTACCAGTTAAGACAACTTATACGGCGGAAGAGTATGCGAAGTTGTATATTAAGGAGATCGTTCGGTTACATGGAGTTCCAATTTCCATTATATCTGATCGAGGAGCCCAATTTACCGCGAATTTCTGGAAGTCTTTTCAAAGGAGTTTGGGGACACAAGTAAATCTAAGTACGGCTTTTCATCCTCAAACGGACGGACAAGCGGAACGTACCATCCAGACACTTGAAGATATGCTACGAGCATGTGTATTAGATTTCAAAGGCAACTGGGATGATCACCTACCTCTTATCGAGTTTGCCTACAATAATAGCTATCATTCAAGTATCAAAATGGCACCATATGAAGCATTGTATGGAAGAAAGTGTAGATCGCCAATAGGATGGTTTGAAGCAGGCGATGTGGTCTTGTTTGGACCGGATCTTGTTTATCAAGCAATTGAAAAGGTTAAAGTGATCCAACAACGGCTTGAAACAGCTCAAAGTCGACACAAATCTTATGCGGATGTTAGAAGAAGAGAACTTGAGTTTTCTATCGACGATTGGGTATTCTTGAAAGTATCACCAATGAAAGGAGTGATGAGGTTTGGCAAGAAAGGAAAGTTAAGTCCACGATACATAGGTCCGTACAAGATCATTCAAAGATTTGGACAAGTTGCTTATGAGTTAGAGCTACCTCAAGAGCTCTCAGCAGTTCATCCCATATTTCATGTTTCGATGCTTCGCAAGTACATCGGAGATCCATCGCACATCACTACTACGGAAGATGTACAAGTTACAGAAGATCTCACTTTTGAAGAAATGCCTATTGCTATTCTTGATCGCCAAATTAAAAAGATAAGGAATAAAGAGATAGCATCGGTAAAAGTACTTTGGAGGAATCAACAAGTTGAGGAGATCACATGGGAAGCCGAGGAAGCGATGAAGATTAAGTACCCTTACCTATTCAACGATGAAGAGGAAGTTCATGAGACGGAAGAAGAACAATAACAAGTAAGTGTTTATTTTTATGCAAGTATGTTATGATGATGAATATGTTAATTGTAAGCTTGGACATGTCTTAATTGAGTAACTATGCTAACATTCGAGGACGAATGTTCTTAAGGAGGGGAGAATGTAACACCCCGTAAATTTTTTCGTACACTTATCGCGATTATATGGAGTCCTAAAGGCTTGCGTATGGGTTAAATTAAGTTTATGGTGTTCGGAAGTATCCCGTCAATAGTTGTATGTGTAGGTATTGGAATAAGCTTTCCAACGATATAAAGTTTGCCCAAAATAGAGGAGTATTTCATATAAGCGAGCACATTCGAAATTTCAAAACGGTGGCCGGGAAGCCTGTGAACAGTAAATCTACAGGAAAATTACTGCAGCTAGGCAATTTTTTTTGGATCAACTTTAGACGATCATAACTCCTTGTAAAAAAAGAACTGTATGATCTGCTATATATCGACGAAAATCTCCGAGAGTCTTCTTTCCGATGAAATTGGTTTCATCCAAATACAATGTCTGAGTAAGGAGCTATACCCGTTTTACTACAGCCTATAAAAAAAAAATAGAATTTTGGGACAGATTTTTGGGTCAACTTTAGACGACCATAACTACTTGTACAGGAAGAACTGGGTGGTATACTTTATATGAAAATGAAAGCCCTTTGAATTATCTTTCCAATGCAATTGTTTTCACCCAAATCCGATACTGGAGCAAAGAGTTATGATCGATTTACTTCAGCCTGTCAAAACTGTCCACTGGGGACAGATTCGGATTTATTTAAATATTTAGGGCAAAATGGTCATTTTCTATTACCTCTTGGACGAAAATTGGTCTTTATAAACATACACTTAGTCTCATATATATTATATATCATCCAATTATTAAGAGAAGGTGAAACCCTAGCCTAATTTCAACTTCAAATATTTTGTGATTCAACCGTAGAAAATTCGAATTGGTTCCGTAGTTGTGTTCACCATCTCGAAAGCTTCGAGAAGCACCCCATGGTTATGTAAGGAGGATTCTAAATACAAGAGTTCATTGTTAAGGTATGAATATTGTTTATTCTTGATTCTTATCCATGAATAAGTATTGATAAAGGATTATGAGTATTGTCTTGATGTTGGAAGATAACTAGAAACATAGTTATGAATTGTTTTGTATAAATTGTTGTAGTAAATTATGGAAGTTGTTGTATTGGATTATGGAGGATGAGTTGTGGTGATATATCATTATATTAGTGGTTATGTATGCCTAGTGATCATGTTGGTATTGGATGGTGATTAAGAGGGGAAATAAAGGCTAAGAGTGATGTTGAGGGATATTGCATGAAAATGCATGATATGTGAATGTAATAAGAGTATAAGAGGATGTATGTAGCACTCTTATTGATGAGTTAAAGGATTACTTCCTAGACATTATTTGGTGAAGTTAATACCTAAATGGTAAGGTTTGGTTGCTAATACTAGTTTACCACAAATGACTTATTGTAGATAAGTGTTCGAAGAGTACGGGAAGTCAAGTTGGACTTGTATTGAAGTGGTTATATCAAGGTATGTAAGACATACTCTATCTAATCTTTGGCATGAATAATGACCCATGGCACTCTCAAGTAAGCTTCCAACATTGTCCTACGACACATGACACATAATAACATCATTTGATCTTCGACACCACCAATTGAACTTGTTTTCACTTTTAAGATGTCCGGCTAGTCAAAAAAATGTTCATATACTATTGTTGACTCCGAAATGGTTTAATGAGGTATCCATGATTCTCTACTTCATTTTCATGATATTGATTACCTATTTACATGTTTTTCCTATTGAGGTATCATGGTTTCAAGTTCCATAAGGTGTGACCACAAAGTAACCAATCTCAAAGATTAATTGAATTAAGAAATGGAATGTCTTTATTTTAAATTGATGATATGATGTATTGTATTAGTACCACTGATCAGTTGGCCATTGTATTATAAAGATTATGTATATATGCTATTCCAGGGGTGGTCCCTGATGTATTGTATTAGTACCACTGATCAGTTGGCCATTGTATGACATATGTTATGTATTGATAAGGAATACAGGAAGTAATGATATGAAAGTAATGTGCAGGTATCCCATTAGCTCTTTTAAGTGTGGTCTACTCATACTGTTTATTCACTGGTATCTGGGTTCTGTTGATCTTTTGTATCTCATCTTGATACTCACTGCCTTACATACTCAGTACATATTTTCGTACTGACGTCCCTCACGGGGGACCTGTATTCATGCCTGCAGGAACGGGTACTTCAGGTCGTACACCTCCGCAGTAAGAGCCAGGACATTCTGTTGATAGTGGTGAGCTCCAGTTGTTTCGGGGCATCCCAAGTCGTTTATATGTACTTTTGGTATTTGTATAAAAGTCTTTTGTGGGCGGGAGTTTGTCCCGACCCTAACTCAGTTGTGTATCTATGTAGAGGCTTTTGTAGACATATTGTACAGCCATAGGAGTGTTTGGTTGATAGACGTGATGGCTCTGACGGCCAATTACTGTTTATATATATATATATATATATATATATATGTGTCTGCTGGGCTGATACAGGTACTGTTTTCTTCTATTTACAACGAAGTGCTGCCCAAATTTCTAATTTTCATAAGTAATGTAAGTGTGAAAGTATAGGTTATGAACGGGTTCTCCCGGGCCTCCTCGGCTACGGGTGCCAGTCCGCTCCAATGGGATTTGGGGCGTGACAAAATACAAATGATAAATTTGACATTCAAATACTACCGATACATTTGTATAAATGATGCATGCATATTTGTAGATTTTAGACTTAAACAAATACAATAAATTCATACATTTGTTTGTGTACAAATACAAATAATAAATTATAAATATTTACATTTAAACTATTCAAATACAAATAATAAATTTATTTGAAGTATATAGTATGATACAAAAAAATCTAAAACACAAGAACAAAAAAAACAAGAGAAAAAAATAAGAAAAAAATAAGAAAAAAAAGAAAAAAACAAACAAAGCAAAAAGAAAGGGGGGGGGGGGTGACTAAAAAATGTAACAAAATGAAAAAAAATAAAGGAAAAAAATGGAAAAGAAAAAATGAGAACGAAAAAGAAAAAAAAGGAAAAGGAAAGAAGAAAAAAAAGAGAAGAAAAAATAGTTGGAAAATAAAAATAAAAAAAGAGAAAAAGAGAAAGTTAAGTGAGAAATAAAAGAGAGAGGTTATGGAGTGTATTTAATTAGCAAGAGAGCCTATGGATTGTAATTAATTAAAATTTAGGCTAAATTAAATAATCAAAAATTTATGTTTGCTAAATCATGTCATTTTTCTTCTAATATAAGAGTATTTTTGTCTTTACATAATAAGAAGTAACGGATAATATGAATATCCATATTATCCATTTTATCAATAATCAAATATGGGTTGGATTGAATATTTTATCCATTTTCACATGACCCACTTTTAACCCGTCCATATCCGACTCAACCCGCTCGTTTGCCACCCCTAGTCGAGACTGAGACTTAAACTCGGGTCGCACACTCGCACTTAAGGACCTAGGTGGCACGACAACCAGATGCCTCAATACAACAACTATATTTCAGGGGTGCTTTTAGGATAGGCGCAATGCATAAACATGTTCTTAACTTGACATCAGATAAAATTTATGACCTTCAACTTTGGATGAACACAAGTAAACATTTAAACTTGCATAAAATTGAACAAGTAGACACATGTGTCCTATGTTGCCAATTTTTTTTTTCCAGCATGACGTCTTATGTGTATTATGTCATATAGAATGCATGTGTTTACTTGTTCAACTTTATACAAATTTAACTGCATACTCGTGCACATCCAAATTTGAAGGTCAGATATGTGATTGAGGCCGAGTTAATAGGCATATTTATGAATTATTTCTTTAGGATATAAGCAAAATGACTCGATGGACCCTTGTACTATGTCAAGCAACATTTTAAGTCCTTTGACCGTTGACCAAATTTATGTGGCATTAAAATTGTTGACTAGGACGAAACGTGTGTAGTCACGCGCCTAGGGTGCGAGTGGGGGTCGATTTTTGATTAATTTTATTTTAAAATAATTAAAAAAATAAAATAATTTAAAAGGCCTTTTTTTTCCTCCATATTTTTTAATTTAAAAATACTTTTAAAAATTTAAAAATAATAAGTTTTTAAAATAATTTAAAATCCCCCCTCCCCCGTCCAGCCACCCCACCCCCAATCCCCTCCCCCATCCAGCCACCCCACCCCACCCTTCACCGTCGTCCAGCCACCCTCCCCCGTCAAGCTAATACTAGTTAATGTCACTCAAAATTAACAACCACAATTTTAAAGCTAATACCCATTGATTTAGCAAGGAGAAAATGAAAAGAAGATTGATTAGATAAAAGGGAGGTGAAGAAGATATTATAGAGATTACATGTTGGCAATGCGTTTTCGGATGGACATCTCTTTGGAGAATCCCGAAGGAAGCACCATTTTTGGAGCCCACCCAAATTCAAGATTTGGTTCTCCTCTTCCTTCCTTCTACTTCTACTTCTACACACATACATACACGGAGAAAAGGGATTCCGATGGGGGATAAAGATATGACTTGTACTTCTACATCTACACACATACATACACGGAGAAAACGGATTTCAATGGGGGATAATGATAAAAGGGAGGGATCCCGACGTGAGGGGATGTCAAAATGAGGACAAAACCTTTTTCAATCTTCAATTATTCAATTAATAATTAAAAGGGTTCATAATACATTCTCCATGCCCAATTTGTAAGTAAGTGTAAAAATGGAGGTTGTAAATGAAGGTTATTAAAATGGAGGTTTATAAAGAAAATAAGAAGAAGAGAGAATACAAAAAGAAGAAGCAGAGGAAGAGAGAGGGAATAAGATTATTTTTTTTTTACTTAATTTTTTTATTTATTTGTTTTAATATTTACTAATATTTTTTATATATAAAAATGATGTGTAAGATGATATGGCAGTTGATGTGGGGCGAGTGTATTACACTCTCCGAAAAAATATTTAAAATATTACTTTTTAGTAGATTCAAGGATGCAGATGACAAACATGTAAGTAGGAGTATCCACGTTACAAAATCCACATTACAAAACAGGTATAGTACAAGGTTCACAGATCATTTTGCCTAGGATATATGAAAGAAGTCCTTCAATGTATATACACGTATAACCCTTTCTAATACCTGCAATTGACGGCATGATTGTTGGGGGTTACACCGTCTGTTTCAATCTATTTGTTTTACTTTTCTTTTAACTGGATAATTTTTTAACTTTAAATTTTTTCTTGTAACATATTTAAAACAATAAAATTAAAAAATATTTTAATACATCTTTATACTTTTAAAAGAAAATTGTGTTAAGTCAAACCTGGAGAAACGGAGAAAGTATTTTTTTGTGATTGTAGTTATTTATTTACTTAATCAAATTATGAAGATGAAGATTGAAAAAAGTAAAAATAACATAAATATCAATCTTAAAAAAGTAATTATACTCTCTCTCACTTTTTAAATTACTTTACTCTCTCTCTCTATTAATATACATAACATAACCAACATATACATAGCATTCTGTATATATGTTGGGATTTTTGTAATATGTTTAGGAAGTTGGGATTTTTTTATAATATTGAAAACATAAATTGTGTATTTGTGTACAAAATTTATTGTGATGATTTCGGGCTTGTGTATGAGTATTTGAAGCCCAACATTGTACCAAAGTCCACATACGCATAAAGCGCCCAAAACGTGACTAACAATAAGGGGTCGTTTGATAGAGTGTATTGAAAAATTAATGTTTGCATTAGTTAATGAGCATTAATAGTACCTTGTTTGGTATCATATTTTTTACTATGCATAAATAATACTTGCACTAGTTATACATTGTATTGTGTATTGAGGTGTGTAGTAGTAATACACACCATTTTTCATGTATTAGTAATTCAAGACTTTCAATACATATATTAATTTATTAAATGACATTCTTACCCCTTAAATTATTTCCCTCCTTTTTCCCACCATATCACACTCCCTCTTCCTTCCCACCATATTAAAAATTGCTCTCTCTCTCTCTCTCTCTCTTTTTGTACTCTACCGTGGAAAAGAGAATGTTATGTTCTCTGCATCTTCAGTTGTTAGCGAGTATGTAAGATGTTGTTAGTGTGGCTGGCTCGTGGATGTGGGTGTCTGAAAGGAATTGGTGTTGTGCTTTTGGCTATGACTGTGGGAGGTGCTATTGTGTCACAGAACCTGGAGGATTGGGATTGGAACAAGTTTTCAGTTTTGCTCAATGCCCCCACAGTCCTAAGTTATTTGCACTAAAAGAGTTGAACATGGAGTGTTCTTTTTTAATAATTCATGGTCTCAGCAGCAAATGAAAAATTGGTCCACAAAACTTTATTTAACTTATGAGTAACAGGCAGCTACATGAAATATCATTGGATACTGAACTGGAAAGTGGAGAAATAAGGATACTTATTTTTCAGAAAAAGACGAGTCATGTTGAATTTATTAAGTCTTGTTTTAACCCGTCTGTTAGTTTGAATGGTAGGCATCTTAGATGTTAACTCAGTTTTCAACATCTTTCTGTTCAAGCAAATTGATCATTACCAGAATACAGATGTAATTTCAACGGGTATGATGATCCACAAGGATTCAATCCCTGCAAAAGTAATTTTTAGGTGAAAAAAAAAATTACAACTACTCGATTCTGATAGATTTTTGGGCACTGCACATAGGCTTAATGTTGTGCTTAGAGTTGACCTGTTTAGCTGTGTTTTTCTGGTAATCTATGCCGTTGAATTCTTCCTCTTTCCTGCCACAATTTTGTTAATTTCGTTGCTAGAATTTTTGAATTCAGAGAAGATGTGAAAATTGAATTTTCCACAGTATAGTTGTTGCAGTTTCATCTGTTGCTGCGGTTTCATCTATGCCAGACTGTACAAGGAATGGTAATTAGGTAAACAAACATCTTTTTGCAAAAATTATATAAATATATATTATCTTTAATACATCAAATCAAACAATGTGTAAAAAATAATGTATGTGTAAGTAATACCAGCATTACTAATACTTGCATTAATAATACAAGCATTACTAATACACCTTATTTAGCATTATTTTTATACACTCTACCAAACGACCCCTAACATTCTTGTTCGATAAGCACTGAAATTGGAAGTAACTGGTTGTTGAGACCTTTTCAAGGTCCCAGTTGCAAAAAAAAAAAATACTGTATTTTAATTTGTATGAGTTAGTACTTTTTTTCACGAGACATGTATTAAGTCAAATTAACTTATTTAGTAGCTGTTTGGCCATAAAAATTACTTTTTTTCGGAGTTAGAGTTGGAGCTGAAGATGGAGTTGGAGTTGGAGTTGTGTTTGGCCATGTTTTTTGAATTATTTTTTTAGACTTTTAAAAAATCTTTTTTAAGTATGATTTTATGGCCTCAACTTTTAAAAATTATCAAAATCACCCAACTACTAATTTACCTACTAACATACAACCAAATGTTGAGAAAATAATTTATATGCCTTCAATTGATAAAATAATTAACAACAAACTAATTATTATGATTGTTATTCTTCTAAAATTTGAATAAAAATATCACAAGTACGAGCTAAATAAGTTTATCTAACCATAATCGATTAAATAGAGAAAAATATATTTTGATAAATATGATTGATAGATATAAATATATTTTATATATTCTTAAATTTGTTGATGAATTTTTTTAATTATTTTCACTTGAATTAATTATTTTATTGAATTTGGATTTTTTTTTAAAAATTACGAAATTTAGTTAATAAGAGGGGTTTGTGTAAAAATTTAAAGATTGAAGTTATATGTAATAATAATGGAAGTTGAAATTGGAATTGGAAAAAAGGGAAAACAACAAAAAGTTGTTTTCCATTTTCAAAATTTTATTCCGAAATTGTTTTCCAAAGTTTCATGGCCAAACACCATAATTTTCAACTTCTGAATTTTTTTTTGAAAAAAAGAAAAAAATATCCATGGCCAACGGGCCCATAAATTGACACACAGAGGGGAGGACTCTCATTTTATTTTACCCATATATAAATATATGACGCACTTTTTTTTTCATATGATATGTGTTTAGTCTTTTTTTTTTTTTTTTTGATTTTCCAAGGTATCCCATAGCCGCAGTCGTGAAACTAATCCTTCGTTCAGAGGTGGATCTAGGATTTTGAGGGTGCGGGTGCCATGTCACTTTTAACGTTAAAGCTACTACTCAAAAAGGATAATTTTTATGGGCGTCCCACTGGAATTTAGTTTGTTAGTAAGAGATTTTTGAAAGAAAATTTAATTGAAACATTATCGAAGAACCTAATTTTTACGAATTCAACTGGAAATCAGTTAATTTTTTGCTTTACGTTTTGCTATTTACACTGTCCCAAATAAGACAAATATTTTGTCGATTTTATAGACTTTGAGTTTCGATTTGATTATTTGTCTTTTCAATTTGTATAGACAAATAGATCAAATAATAAAAATGTGATTATTATTATAAATACTATCGAAAACAACCTTTCTACTTCTCCGGAGTTAGTGTATGAACTACATACATTTTACCCTCGTCAAAACCCATTATGTGGGAATACACTGGATTTGTTGTCGTTGTTGTTGTTATTACTATAAATTGTGTAAACAAGAGTTAAATTCAACTTGTCAGTCAACGTGAAAGTATAAAATAGTTGCCAACATTCAATGGATATTTTCAATTCTATTGTTAAGAAATTATAACATCAAGCCAAGCATCATTATTATGATTTGCGAGGAGAGGTTAACTGTAAATTTGAAGGAAGAAGGATTCTTCAATTATGTTCTACAATTAAGTTAAAAATTCTTAAACAAAGATTACCCAAAAAAGGAGTCAAACAAAGATTAAGTCAAGAGGAAAAAAAACTTATAGAAAATAGAATAACGAACAAAAAGTAACAAAATACGGTTGGCGTATGGACTTGAACTCTGGTATAATACGTGAAATTTCAGCACGTTTGCCACTGACACTACTTCCTCAACTGCTGCATCGAATGACACTTAAATAATATACCAGTTTTATTCAATATATAAAACCGTGAACCCTGTAGATCCGCCCTGCCTCCGTTTCACTGTCAACATACTAAACGATAGAGAACTGACCACAGAATTTTCTCCATTCATCAGAGGTAGAGATCGAGACATAAGGAGGATTTTCATTTTATTTTACCTACGTATAAAAATAGATGTTTGATTTTATCTGTCTATCCTAACAAATTAAGAAAGTTATAGTACTAGTACTTTTTTTCTCCTTTTAAGTGTGTGTCAGGGCAACACGTACTTAATATAAAATGGAGGGAGTGGTTGTAGAATTGAATTTAAACTCAACCGTCACTGTCAGGATGAAAATTAAAGAAATCCGTGTTAAAACTTGTCAATGTTTCTCTATTGCTATTGGTCTTAGCCTGTTTGCGACTTTCAGAACTCTGAATTAATGTACGGTTTTTTATCTATCTATCTATCTATCCATCCATCTATCTACAATCAATTTTATTCTCTTGTGTGTTTTGTCCAGTTCAAAAATTGTGACTGAAAAATGGGGAAGAAACAAGTGATGTTGCCGGCGAATGAAGTAGACCTCACCGCAGTGAAATATCAGCCTGAGAAAATTGAAGGTTTTTATTTCATATTTTTTGCTATGATGGAATGGGCGGTATAATTTATTTTTTCTGAGTTTGTGTACTAACGATTTGCAGCTCCACATTTGACTGGTTTTTGGTTCAAGTTGTTTGTTAAACTAATGGAGGCACCTTTAATTGGTAATTTAATTGCCACTCATCTTAAGCAGAAGAATGGGATTACTCAGGTTTGTTTACTTGCTATTTTATGTATACGAAGGAGATTAGTAAATTAAAAAAATGTTTTTTTTTTGACTGTCAGATGCTCAAAAATACTGTGATCCCAGAGGTTCCAATGTTCATTCCCCAGTTCCCTCTTCAAGGTTTTGTAATAAAATCTTGCTGCTTATCTTTCATTATTTTATTGATATATTGTGTGTGCAAATTTATGACACAATGGAGGAAAAAGATCTAAGGGGTCATTTGATAGAGTGTCTTAGAATAGTACTGAATAAGGTCAGCGGCAGAGCCAACATTTTAACTACGGGGGTTTAAAATCGAAAAAATGTGGAAAAAAAAAACTAGTCGAAGGGAGCAATAAATATAATTTTAAGTTTGTAAAAATAGTATAATTTTTCGCCGAAGGGGGTTCGGACCTCCTTACTATTAGCTAGCTCCACCCCTGAATAAGGTGTATTCGTAATGATGGGACTGTTTTCTATCCACTGTTTGGTTTGGTGTACAGGATAAGTTTGTCTCTAACTCACGCTTATCCATGAATTGAAGTCCTTGAATTGCTAATACCATGGTTTGCTATGTAATAGTTATATACCCTAGTTATACTACAAGTCCTACCAAATAAAGGATTAAATAATATATCCTTAAGCGATACAGTTAGTTGGGATTAAATTGTAATCATGCTAATACATTTGCTTCAGGTCTAATGTTTGCTAGTGACTAATTTTACATATTAGACTGGGAGGGGCTTAAAATGGAGCCGCACGGACATGGAGGATTCATATTACTGATTATGATTTGCTTGGGATTGAGTCGTAATTGTTATTATATACTATATGTTTAGTGTACATCAATTTTTCATCTTGGAGTAGGAAGATGCTTATTCCTTTTTTAAATATGTCATTCCACTAGATGCTGCTGCTTAACTATCTTATTGCACTCTTTTGTTTTTTTCTTATTAGTTGGTGGATCTTATAAGCTTCTTGATAGCAAAAGTTCATGAGCAAGGCTAAACTTTTTACCGCTTAGATTTTACTCTTTGAGCATGACTGTAATAGTGATAAACTAATGCTCAGCTGATTTTCGGAAGTATAGCTAAACAGAAGAATAATGTTGTGGGCATTCCATGATTTTGTTGAAGTTGGAATTTAGGAATTAAGGTGCTTTTCTAATGGTACTGACTTGTTTAGTATGTTATATGTATTAGAGCCAGAGCCTGGTGTTGTTTGCTTAGAAGAAGATGGAAAACCTGAAGAACGGGTTGATTTAGCCTTGAAGTGTCTTCCACATTATGATCCTTCTAGTAGATGGAGTTCTGATTCAGGAGAACCATTTCCATTCCGCTACTGGAAAATACGTGATTATGGATATGCATACAGATCTAAGCTTACGACCCCATCTAAGGCAAGTGACTTTCCATTGGTTCTTTTATTTCGGTCATCTTCAAGACTAATAAACCTCTGTCGTGCTAAAGGTTGTAGAGCACTTCATCTCAGCAATGGAGGTATTTAATAATAAGCAGCCATCAGCACCATTATTAATCTCCTTTGACCCCAATGAAGTGAGAAGACAAGCGGCAGCTTCCACTCAGAGATTTGAGGAAGGTATTTTTATTTGTTGATGTGCATAAAGTTGGATCTCCTAAGAACTTAGCAATTCACAATTTACCTTTCTTTTCCTAAGTTTTCTGCACACTGTCAAATAAATGATGAAAATGATATTAGTTTCCTGCAAATAAAGCATATCTCATACTACTGTGCCAAGTCTGCTCACTTTTTTTTACTAAACCATATTTCCTTTCATCTGTTTCTTTTTCTTTTATGATGTGGTCATGGAGGAATCCCACTGTCAATCTTGGATGGGATTTTCATTGCAGTCAAGGATGACATTGATTGCTTTCCTCATCCTTCAAAGGGTACGTGTTTAACCTCATATTTCCTCTGCAAATATCTCTGCCATTTTTAGCTGAACTTTTTTCCCTGTAAAAAAGTGCAGGTGGTTCTACATGGTTTCATGAGGTTCGCCAGGTAAAGACAGATGCGGTTTCTGTCTCAAGATTACGAAACAGTGGTGCAATTTTAGTAGGAAAGGCAAATATGCATGAGTTTGGAATGGGAACGACAGGAAATAATCCAAATTACGGGTAAATTTTTTTCCTTGAACCTACAAACAGAAAGCATGACTAGATATTGGTTTTGTGAATGTTAAAGCACTATTTCACATTTAATAGGAGTATGCTAAAGACGTCCCTCAAATAATCACTTTTTGATTTCTATCTTCCTTTCTGTTTCAATTTTGATAATTATGTAACCGGAGTTTTGGATTTTCTTTAGAAATCATAGCATATGGTTCACTAGAGCGGCTTTTTCCTAGTACATTCTTCTTGTACAAGAAAGGATGTCGGCTGGTGGTTTTCTGGCTGTTTTGTGATTAATGCCACATTTTGACTCATTTAACTACAGAACAGTACAATTTTTCTTTCCATACATCTCTTTTGAATGATGAGTCTTTCTTAAGTTACATATTCCAACATGTCTAATAATAAATGTTGTCCAGCTATTACATCTTTGTAGTCTTTTTCCTTTGGTTGAGTGGCTGAGGGTCTTGCTTGAGTTATATTAGATAAGCCATTCATATAAACCTCTTTAGATATTTTTCCCTTGTTCTCGAAATAGAATTTCTTGAAGTGTATCTGGTAACTATTGTTTCTTGGGTATCTTTTAGGTTGAGTGTATATTTTACCTTTCACATCATTAATGAGCATTTTCCTATGGCAGTACACCTGGAAATCCGCATAATCCAAAAAGGTACACAGGTGGCTCTTCCTCAGGTTCAGCTGCAATTGTTGCTTCTGGATTTTGCTCAGCAGCTTTGGGAACAGATGGTGGAGGTTGTATGACATATAGGGGTAGTGAATTAGTAATTTGTTTTTAAATGATTACCGATTTTCAAGATTTATTCATTTGAAGGCCAGGTTCAGTACGAATTCCTGCTTCTCTTTCCGGGGTTGTGGGCTTGAAAACAACATTTGGACGGACCGACTTGAAAGGGTAAGTTCATGAATGGTAGGTGAATGTGCATCTATACCATAATGGTTTATCCTTATGAATCATATTGTTCCCTTCATGAAGACTTTCTGTCTACTGTCAAAGCTATGATCTTCTGCCTCGTACAACTCGTTTCTCTCAGTAGCTACAATTTAATCCTTCTAGCCTACAAATTGTTCTTTTCTGTAGTTAACCATTATTTCTGGATTTATCAAGTCTCTATGTTGACATTTATTCTTCAAAATCTGTAAAGGGCATTTTCATTTTGCTAGTGGATGAGCGAAACAATCATTATAAATCAACAACTCTGCGTAAGGCATTAAATCAAGTATATTTTTTCTAGGCCTTTAGTCAAAACTCAAAAGCATTATTTTCCAAGCACTTCATGGTATGAGAAATAAGGTAGCTTTGTAGAGAAGTGAATACTGCCATGGTTGATAACTCTATTCTGCACATTTGCTTAGCATTGTAGTCAACGAAGAGTCCTCTACGCTTTCGACATGCACTACTTACATAATTCATACCGCGATGCGACAGTGAAGCAGACACCGAGTACATGCCTACTTACATCTTGCAGATTCATAATTAATGGAGCTTAAAATATTGGTGAAAAAAGAAAGGTTTTTGGTTTTCTATTCTTTCATTACAGAATCCCGAAAGAAGAAAATGCCAATGAGCTCATGAATGCTGTTAGAGTGCGAACAGAAGCATGCTAAGTTTTTCTTACAAATTTTTGGTCAGATGACTTTTTTGTAATGCATGAACATGGAGAAGTGATGTTACGTCTAGTTATATCCTAGAAACTAGATTTCAAAAGAAATAATATTAAATTTCATTCTATGTTGTGATATGTTGCATTTTCACCATTGTCAATGATATTAGAATGAACTTCCATACACTTGGAAGAATTCAGAAATCAATAAAAGTATCCAATATTTCAAATTTGATCATAAGTACGTGCTGTTTAGATCATATATTTATATGTATAAAAAAGTATTTGAGTTATTAACTAGATCAGGCATATTTTACAAACATTTTCAATGATTGTGATTGCATGTTGCAAGCATAGATGTTTATAATTTGGTCCATCTCTTGTTCTTTTCTCAGGTCATTGTGGGAAGCAGGAACTGTCACAATTATTGGACCCTTAACAGCTACTGTTGAGGATGCTATACTCGTGTTAGTAACTGGATTTTGCTGCCTATTTCTTTACAAACAAATAGTCAATTCTGGTCATGAGAATCTCCGATATTCATCTCACTGTCTCTATTTAACCATGCATTTTTCATTTACCTGTTTGACTTGATTACATATGCAATCAAATTATTTATGTTATTACACTTTACATTCTGCATCAATTTCATTTACCTTTATGTCTGCTAAACAACGGTGTAGAAGATACCGAGTGTCAAAAGACAAGTTATTACTGGAAAACAAAGGATACATATAACTCTTAGATTGATTAAATGACTCCTGCAAGCATAGATTTAAAGTAATGGGGAGAATATGACCAAAATTTATCCCAAGTTCCCAACTGATATGTATCGCCTATATAGGTCTTTTTCTTCCATTATGTACGGGTTTTCCTACCTGTATTTACTCCCTACACGTCTTTTAGTTCAAAAGCTAAGATTAGAAGTTTACTCGTAAAAGTAAAAAATCACCTAGATAGTCAGCTTCCAAGGTGCAATGCCAGACTTTAACCATGACAGAACAATGCAGCTGTCCTAACCCATGACTTCAGACTTCTATTGTCTTCAATTAGGCTGTATATATTTTCCAAAAGAATTAGGTTTGTATGTTTGGGAATCTATCTGTTAAATTTGGTCCAGCTATCTTGATCATGCTGATAAGACCACTCTTACGGTTGATAAGTGCTGATTATTGTTATTTCCTTACAACTTTTCAGGTATGCAGCAATCTTGGGATCCTCTCCAGCTGACCGAGTTCCGCTGAATCCTGTAATCACTTACAAATTGTACTTCTGCAAAATTTCAAGATATTGTTCTGCTCGAGGGTTCAGTCTTAACTTTTTTTTCTTCATTCGTGTAAATACTTTAGTTAATAGGGTATCAGATCATCTTTCAAAGGTGAATTTTCCACTAAAATTGCAGTTATGATGATCGTTTATTATACAGAAGTATTTTGATTACCATAATAACTTAAGTTTGGGGTGTTTTTCTTCAGAGACTGTTCTGATCCTGGTTCAGTTTGGGGGATGTTTCTTCCGCTGAATGTCCCATTGTTCCTTTTTTTTTTAAATCCATGGTGCAATATTCACTCTACTTGTATAATATAGAATATGGAAGACTATTTTGTTTAACTTGCTGAAAAAAATGTGACATTTCCCTGTCCATCATAACTGGATTTTGACATATCTAAAACAAGGTCAATCTTAAGCATAGGATTAGGTTGATCCTGTACTTGTACCGGAGACTGTTGACGTAGTTTCAATGCTGAATGAGTTCTTTTCATTGGATTAAAAATTTGTCCTCTGCATTAAGCACGCCTTTTTCTACTCACATCATTATTAATTGCTTTTCTTTTCAGTCCATCCCTTGTTTACCAGATTTATCTTCCAATGAGAGTTCAAATATTTTGGGATCACTTACCTTGGGAAAGTATACAAAGGTGTTACACTTCTGTTCTCTTAAGGTTGTTGGTGACTTTAACCTTCTTGGTTGAACTTTGGCTGATATATGACATATATGACAGTGGTTTAACGATGTTAGCTCGACCGACATATCTGATAGGAGTGAAGATGTCCTAAACCAACTATTTCATCTGTATGGGTGCAAAGTAAGTCCATATTATCCTTTATTATGCGATCAGTTCTGTTAGACTCATGCTTTTTACATAAGATTATTGTCTATTTCAGAAGACTGTATGTTTAAAGTTCATATTCACATTCTGGATGTAACTTTTTTTATTCTATTTTTCTTGCTTAACTCTTTGCAATCAAGACAACAGAGATTGTCATACCGGAGCTTCATGAGCTGCGCACAGCCCATACTGTTACTTTTGGATCTGAATCACTGTGCTTATTGAATCCTGATTGCGAGGATGGGTATATGTATTTTCCATCATGCTATTAGTACGACTGCTTGCATCTTGTAGTTTGGACTAATATAAAATTTCTTTCTCTTTATGTAGGAAAGGAGTAAGATTGACTAATGATACTCGCACAAATCTGGCACTTTTCAGATCATTTGCAGCATCTGACTATGTTTCTGCCCAGTGCCTTAGGTAAAGAATAAGTTACTGAATTACTTTCATACATGTTGAAACAATTTGTTCAACTATTGTTTGCTTTAGTATCAAATTAGGAATGTGAAAGCTGCAAGTGTATTGTGTATCAGTGGCATATAAATGTATCATTCTACATTTAGTAGGCATTCCTAGCTTTAACTACATCATCAATTTTAGGATGTTTTATCTAAATGTTAAAAAAATTTCAGTCTCGCTATAGGATTGCATCTAGAAATATGATTAGTTCATTCAATTTATTCAGCTTTCCTGTATCTCTTATTGCAGGCGAAGGATAATGTTCTACCACATGGAGATTTTCAAGAAAGTAGATGTCATTGTAACACCTACCACTGGGTAAATTAACTTCTCGCACTTCATGGTCTCTGATATCTATAAAATCACTTCTTTCACATCCTGTTAAGTAAAATTTTTGCAATGAATAGCTGCTGTCCTTTGCTGGTATTTTATGCAAATTGCTGGTTAATATCGGTGGGATTTATTACACGTGTAAATGGACGAAATATGTGTAATAATGCCCCATATTGAAATAATCTACTGATAATTTGACCCATAAAAAAGTACTTATAATTTGTAATGTATAAAGCATCTATAAAGCCCCTATAATTTGTAATGTATAAAGCATCTATAAAGCCCCTAACCGTAAGACATGCACTTGTGCATTTTCCCTATCTCACATTGTATCGGAGCTCTCTTAAGAATGAAACTTGTGTTTGTTTTCAATGATTCGGGAGGTTGAACTAGAACCTGGCCTGAGCCGATTGATCATTTTGGCAACTAGTTTCCTCAATCTTCTGGTTGACGGAAGTTTCAGGAAATTGGTTTCAGCTATAGTTATGTCGAAAAGAAAAAAAGCAGATTTTTCTGAAGTCCTCTCGTGATTGACAATTTGACATAATATTATACTTCAATGGAAGTCAAAATTTTAGATAATTGATGCAAGATAGGAACTATATGTTTCTTTTCACTTCATGTGGATGATAATCAGTGAATGACTTGATAACTGTATCACGTATTAGGATATTTCTCATGTCTTTGAAGTTGTACCGCATGTTTTAGCTTGATGGTTGAAGTCACATTTGTCTGCTGTTATGATATACAGAGAATTTATTGAATACTTCCACTCATGAAGTTTTCACATCGAATGGAAATGTATATGTTCATGGAGAATGACACATACTAATGCCTTTCTATCATACAGCAGAATTTTAATTTATTCCCAAGTAAATTATATCTTCCTTTTTTTCCAAGTGAGGTAGATGGACCAATGCTTTTTCTATGCTGTCACTTATGTCAATCTGTTTCTGGACCAACAGACACTTAAATTCATAATTTCTAGTTTTACTTTTTTTTTTCCAGAATGACAGCCCCAGAAATCCCAAAAAGTGCTCTTGCAGTTGGAGAGACAAATTTGCAAGTAGTAGGTAGGTTAACATCATTTTGTTACTTTGTAGTAGTTATTAATAGTCCCTGGAGACTCTATCATCTCCTTTATCTCCTCTACATCATTGTTCTGTGCTGCAGTAAAGTAACTTCCAAACTTAGAGGCACAAAATACCAATTTGGTGGTTAAACAGCAATTAAAAAAAAATTAAGCCTATTTGTTACTGTGAATGTTTCCTCTCTTTGCGTTTAGGGTGTCAAATAGGCAGGTTGGACTATATTTGGATGGATTAAGGCCCCGCTCTGCCTGGCCATGTTTGGGCAAGTCATATTTTTATGGGCTGAATTTGACACTCTAATTGCATCTATATTTCATTTTACTTTGAGCTATGAGCTTAGGTAAATATTTTAGTGGAATGAGTGTGTGACAAGGAACTTTTTTTGAAATTGGTAACAATATATTCATCAGCACAAAATTCTGTGGTGGAAGCCAAATTTACAAAAGATTATTGTAAGTCCTACTGTGCTTTTTGTCCTTAAAAGAAGTTAAGAACTGCAAAAACTGTCAAGAAACCAACTTTGGTTTAGATTAGTGGCATTTTAAACTCCTGAAGCATTCTATCTCAAAATATTCTCAATACTAGGACAGTACTTTTTTCTTTTGATGAGTACTTCATGATGATCTCTCTATTTATACTACTTATTCATTTGCTATTCTTTTCAGCAAGTCTAATGCAATTTGCTATGACAGCAAATGTTCTTGGACTTCCGGCAATTTCTGTCCCTGTAAGTGATATTCATCTTTTTCCTGTTAGGCAGTTCACTGAGAGTAAATCTCATAAAAGGATATATATATATGGAATAGAAAGACCTGAATGTTGATGATACGCAAACAAGTTTCAAACAGTGCTCCTATTCTTAGCATTCCAACCTCAATAACATACAATATGTTGACACTGACCGTAGGATTCCAAATTATTCTGGAACATGTGGATGACAAATATCAATCAACATCACATGTTTGAAATTTACCTGTCGATTACTAATTTACATTTCTTTTTTCTTTTGTTTTCATGCTTAGATTGGTTATGATAAGCAGGGACTTCCAATAGGCTTGCAACTTATTGGTCGTCCGTGGTGTGAAGCTTCAATCTTGCGTTTAGCTTCTGCAATAGAGGTATTCTCCTCCATCCCTACCACCACCGGTCCCCAACTAACAAAGTTACAAACTGCTATAACGTTCAAACGAGTATTGACAGGAGATTCGACTTGTGCTTTCAGGAAATCTCTGCAGAGTGTAGGAAGAAGCCAGTGGAGTTCTACGACATCTTGAAAGGGAACTACAAGTAACGGTTTCCAAGATCACATTGAAAGAAAGTGAGGGAATTGACAAGAATAAGCTCTAAGCCTAACCTCAAAGTCAAGAAATGATTTTATCACAAAATGAAAATCGAACCAGAGCTGAAGAATACTCAGAGACAAAAAACTTGGTGGTTTGTGTTGGAAAAATATTGTTAATATCTCAAAAATAATTACTCTTATGTTTATTTCCACTTGATAGTCAGTAATTGACCATTATTCGTAATTCAAATTCTAACGTATTGTCATTGTAACTGATCCATTTGAATGAGCGTTGAATAGCCTTAAATCTTGATGGCTGTTACTGCTCTTCAATGTTGAGACGTTCCTTCTGCATCAGAAGTTGGACCTTTGTCCATTCTTGTTCCCTATATTACCTTCGTTTTTGCTTCCCTTTGAAAGACAGAAAAATGTCGATTGACAGAACAAGAGACGAAATATCTTTACCCGTGATGAAATATCTAAATACGATTCGAGCTTTTGAAAGTGTCCAATCATTTTCCCAGTTCTTCTTTGGCCTATCTCTACCTCTCTAATTTGCTATAGTCAAATTCTCACTCTTACTAGTGTCTTCCTGCACATGCTCAAACCCCCTCAACCATGCCTCCATGGAGGCCAATTTCACCTTATTTTGAATAACTTCATTTCTTATCTTGTCTCTTCCAGTATGCCCGCATATCGTTCCGAATATCCTCATCTCTGTTACCTACATCTTTTGAATGTGTGGCCCCTTGAACAACAAGAATAAAAGGAAAAAAAGTTTAGAAATCACGACTAAATTTTATTATAACGGAACACTTGGTTTAAGAAATCTCTAAAATAATAGTAACACCACAATTTATTTATTTTTTTAAAAAAACTGTAGTTGCTTGTGCAAGAGCAACTAGAGAACTGAGAATTACAATACAGTTGTCAACCAAGAAAAACAGGGACTGTTGGGCTGATATTAACCAAAAAGTTACCCTGCCTGAAATCAAAGACCCAGTCATGGATTAAATGTTAAAAGAATCAATACCATCAAATGTGTCTTTGACAGAAATGTAAGTTAAGACTGCGTACAATACATCCTTATAGTGAGACCCCGCACATAATGAAAACTTTAGTGCACGGACTACCCTTTTAACACCAAATGTAATTGCAATTTGAACAAAATTCATTCAATAATGATAAATTCATTTGAAAAGACTGAATATTGAAACATATTTTAAAATATTCTGGGCCTAATGGGTTATGTTTTTTTTTTCCAATTGTAGCTAGCATTTATTCGATAATATTTTGTTGTATTTGGCAATTTAGTATGTTATTATTTTTTTAACAAGTAGTAATTTTTTGTTTTTATTTTAGGATTATGAATAGGGCTGGGCATATTTTGGTTTAAACCGAAAAAACCGCAAAATCGAATCGAAATTTAATTTTGGTTTGGCTTTTTGGTTTTTCGAATTGGTTTCGGTTTCAAATTTTAGAAATTTGGTTAAACAATTTGGTTTTTGGATTTACCAAAAAAAAATCGGATAAATCGAAAAAACGAAATTATATAAATAATATTATATATATATTTTTTTTAATATATATGTAAACATACTAAGAATATAATATAATCTGATATAACATATAAATATATATTGTAATCATTTAGTAACCCTAAATCCTAATATACTGCTTTGCTTTAGACCCTAACATTAACGT
The DNA here is from genome assembly GCA_030864215.1 of Capsicum pubescens. Classification (NCBI taxonomy): domain Eukaryota; kingdom Viridiplantae; phylum Streptophyta; class Magnoliopsida; order Solanales; family Solanaceae; genus Capsicum; species Capsicum pubescens. The sequence continues at coordinate 266,363,818 of CM061545.1, read as the reverse complement.
TAAGGCTGCAGCGGCGCTCAACCATCCTCAGTTCGTCAATTCATTTGAAATTTCAACATCGCCAACGACAGTCGTTTGCTCAATTCGTCGCTGCTATCGACAGTCGCTGCCGAGTGCGGCCACTGCCGTCACGCCAATGGCGATGACTCAGGAGGTCGATATTTATGGTTATTTCATGCGTGTTAAATTGATTATATTTGGGAATGAAAAATAGGTTTGAAAAAAATTATTTTTCTAGAAAAATCACCAATTTTAAATGCTCACTACTTTAATCTTTAAAACCGAAATAAAAATTCGAAATAATCGAACTGAATTTGTAAAAATCGAACCAAACCGAAACAATTTTGGTTTGGTTATGGTTTTCCTTTTCGTCAATCTAAAAATTGAAAAATCGAACCGATATTCAACAATCAAATCGAACAAATCGAATGTCCACCCCTGATTATGAACCCTATTCCTAACTAGTTTACTGTTAGTTAGCAAAACAAGTATAGTTTATAAAGAATAAAGTCGTGAGCCTCTAACTAATACTCCATCTAATCCATACTAAGTGAATTGTTGAAACTTCTTTCACAGCAATTTTTTTTAAAAAAATAAAAATCGAAGACAAATTCTGAAACATTTTTAATACTTATCCTTCCTTTTAATGAGGTTTTTCACTTCTTGATACTTTGCAAGAGAATAGCCATACGTAGGCCAATAGTTCACTTAATATGACCAGGGACAGGGACAGGGAGAGTAGTTTGCTATTTTTAGCAAGTAGTTGTAGTTGTGTTGGGTTTCTTTGTCAAAGATAGCCACTGGGCGTTACTCCATGATAACATGGTCCGAATTTCGCTGGTGGGTGGGAGACTGGACTTGTTATTACTGGTAAAAGGACAAGGCCATACGCACAACATGGCACACAATTGGTCAGCATGAGTACATACTATTAATGGCTATCTTTCGTCATTTCTGATGCATCATAGTCTTCGCCTTCAGCCGCTTTATAAAAAGGCCTTTCGAGATTTAAACTTATAAACTGTAACCATGAATGTTTAAATCAAATTTACATATTTGAAAACTACGTGAAAGTGTCACACAAATTGGAATAGAGCGAGTAGTAATTAATCAATACACTACACGGTTTGAATTGTTTGTTTGTTAGAGATGGGGAGGAAGAGAGTGATGTTGCCTGCGAGTGAAATTGACATGACGACTGTGAAGTATATGCCTCAAAGAACTCAAGGTCAATCCTCCATTCATAATTTGTTTGTTGAATTATTTTTTTTCTAGTCTGGAAATACATAGATAATAAGTTGGAATTTTCATATCAAAATGGTGGAATATTAATAGGTTTTAAAATGTTTGTCAGATTGTTGTTATAAATCTCTGTATTGTCAACTGAATTATTTAGTTAGTGGTAGTTTCAAAAAATTTATTGTGAATTTGAACCTATGGACTTGCAGGTCCACATCTGACTGGATTTTGGTTGAAACTATCTGTAATGTTGGCTGAGTTACCTATTATTGGTTCAATGATCATGACTCTAGTGAAGAACAAGAACCGAGGAGCTGAGGTCTAATTTTTAATGCATTCAATTTCTGTTTGTTTTTTTTATGTTGCAAATATTCATGTCAAGGGGGTATCATATTCTATGATAACTTAAAATTTTGAGTTTTCATGATTGGTAGATGTATAAGTGTACCGTGATACCGGAGGCTCCCTTGTTTGCACCTGAATTTCCTCCTCAAGGTTAGTTGCAGCATCATTCTTTCTTCAGTATTTATCTTGAATTTTGCAACATTCAGCTATCCTGGTTTACGAATAGACCATCATGATAAAAAGAAACTGTTCGACTTGGTCAACATGCTTGTTTAAATAGGATTATCTTTTGCTCTATACTATTATCCAAGAAAAAAAGGCTTATTGGTTGAAAAGAATTTTATAAGTTGAATTGTTTTCAATTATCGAAAGGTGACTCCTTGATTATTTTCGGTTAGATTAGTTTGTTAAGCTAGTTATTAAGCGAGCTAGTCTCATCGCCAGATCATCTATGTGAATAGGCTAACAGCTTTATGTAATATTCAATAATTCACACATGAATATCCAGAATTGTTCCTTCTTCTCTCTAATCTCTATCTGCATTGCATCTTCTGCTTTCTTCTATTAAGCTCATCCATGGTGACCTAAATCACTTCAAAAACCAATGTTACTTGGAGTCACTAACTGACTTTGTATGGCATGTGAATTAAGAGTCGGAACCTGATGTTGTTTGCTTGGAAGAAGATGGGAAACCCGAAGAACGCGTTGAGTTAGCGTTGCAGTGTCTTTCCGATTACAATCCAGGCTCTATTTGTATTACTGATTCAACCACACCATTTCGCTATTGGAAGATTCGTGATTATGCATATGCTTACAGATCTCAGCTTACAACTCCATCTCAGGCAAGTCATTATTTTCCATGTTTTCATGCTCTTCGTATAAATGTATTATTAGGATAAACTAATCTTTTCAGTTGTGACATAGGTAGCAGAGGACTTCATCTCAGCTATAGAAGAGTCTAACAACCAGAATCCACCGGCACCGCTACTCATTTCTTATGACCCTGATGAAATCAGAAGGCAAGCTGCTTCTTCCACGCAAAGATTTAAAGAAGGTACTCTGGTGCATACTTTTTTATGGTCATATAAAGACATTTATGCTGTTGTGCCATCGTACTTCAGAAACAGTCATGCCTGCTACTCAGTTACTATTTCTTAGCGGTTGGGTTTGTGCAGGAAGTGAATTATCAATCCTGGATGGTATCTTCATAGCAGTCAAGGATGACATTGATTGCTATCCGTATCCATCAAAAGGTATGTATTCCAGTTCTAGACTCTAGTCGCCAAAGTATAGTTCTTTGCGAGATTTAGTTGCATATTTAATGTCCAACAGGTGCAACCACTTGGTTTCACGAGATGCATGAAGTGAAGAAAGATGCTGTTTGCATCTCAAGATTACGAAGTTGCGGTGCAGTTTTTGTTGGAAAGACAAATATGCATGAATTGGCCATGGGAACAACTGGAAATAATCCGAATTTTGGGTGAGTTTAGCTTACAAGCTGTATACAACACTTAATCAAATATTAAATGAAGCAGCCAACCTGGGGGAAAATTGCCATCAAGAGAAACCTTAAAGATTTCATAGTATTGTTCCCTTTTGAATTGTGAACTTAATTATTGTTACGTACGTGGACTCTGTCAAATTTAACAATTTAACTTTGGACTCCATTTAGGAAATTCTTTTTCATTATAAACAGCAGTATGGGTGATGGATTTGTTTATATAACAGGACAACAAGGAATCCACATGATCCAGATAGGTACACAGGCGGTTCTTCCTCAGGCTCTGCAGCTATTGTAGCTTCTGGACTGTGTCCTGCTGCACTGGGAACGGATGGAGGAGGTTGTCAATGATACCGTGTAGCTTGTAAGTAGTCTTATGAATTTTTGTATGTCATGTTGCTAAAGTTTATTTTTTACAGGTTCAATTAGGGTTCCTTCTTCCCTTTGTGGTGTGGTGGGATTGAAGACAACATATGGAAGGACTGACATTAAAGGGTAATCTTCTATTGCAGAGAGTTCTGAATTTATACGCCTTCATTCTGATCTATTCAACCCAACCTGTCCATTTGACACCTATAGTTTTTTTTTTCTTTCGCCAGGTTGATATATACTAGTAGTACAGTGGCAAGTGTTGGACCTATCACAGCAACTGTTGAGGATGCCATATTGGTGTAAGTAATTAATGGGTTTGAATGCCCTAGAGTGTACTTGTTTTCTAAGTCCACTGCTTATAGTTCTATAATGATGATCCGATAACGCAAAACGGTCTTAACCATCACCACTGGGGAAGAATGTGCAGTCATGTAGCTTGTGAAAATAACTCCTAGTATTTGGATTCACATAATATGCCTGTGAAGTGTACTATCAGCAGAAGGGTTGATTGTGTTTCTCTCATTATTTTTATGTATCTAGTTTGCTTTATTTTGCTTAAGTCTACTCTCTTAAAAGATCTTGGGTTTTCCCCTTTATTTTGGGACGGGAGAGGGTGTGTTTCTTGCTCTATTTATGCTTTAAGAGATGAAAGTAGTAAAGGTACAAGACTCCTTCCTCCTACTATTCGAATTAATCAATCTATCAATGAACTACTCCTTAATCTCTAACTAGCCAGGATTTCTCTACTCTTTTGCTTTAAACGATCTTAAGATAAACACTTTCAGAAAGCTAAGTCGTGATATCTTACTATCAGGTATGCTGCAATTTTAGGATCTTCTTCTGCTGAGAGAGTTTCCTTGAAACCGGTAATCACCCAAGAATATTGCATGCTCATCATTATAATCTAGATTGTATGATGCATCTTTTTATTTTTATTTTATTCATTTCTTCTGTTTCTTTAAAATGTCACCGACTACAAGGTGTTGTTATAGAGTTTTCTAAGCATGTTCCTCCAAAGGCATTGATTGACCATCTGCTCTAGTTTCTCCCCTATCTTAAAACCCCAGAAGAAATCTGAAGAGAAGAGTTGATATACAACTTCTTAGTGTTGGGAACCCTGGTAGTATGTAAACTTGGAGAGAAAGGCTTCTGGCGTGGTAGTTTCAGGTTTTCTCTAAGTTCTGCAGATAGAAATCCTGAAGTTGTGCAACTCCGGTAATAGCCAGGTTTACGTGAATTACAATATTGAAGAAAGTAACTTCTAGCTGATGTGGTAGAGTGTAAACATCAGATCTCGAGAGTAGAAAGTAAGAGGTTGATTTCTAACACTTCTTTTTCTAGTTTAGATGATCTAGGGAGTATTGTACTTCTTGTTTGGATTATTATCTGGAGCCATGTTTCATATGTAAGAATTAGTTTCACCTTATGAGTTCCAGAGCTGACTTGTGCATGTGCCTATTTCATAAAAGTTCTTTAGTGTTTCTTTACAACGTTTCAGGCCCTCCCGTGTTTACCAAATTTAAGTTCGTTTGAGAGCTATAGCTCTCTGGGATCACTACGATTTGGAAAGTATACTGAGGTAATTGTTTTTCTTGTGGAGAAGTGACTGCAACGTAGCTTTCTTGTAACTATATTGTTCTTGACTTCCTCCTGCAGTGGTTCAATGATGTTTTTTCAACTGAAATATCTGACAAGTGTGAGGATATTCTTAATCAGCTATCAGAAAAACATGGGGTCAAAGTGAGTTTATTGCCTATATCCAATTCGTTGGTGCTGTCAAGGAGTTGTCCTTGATCATCTGCCATCTTTATTCCTTAGAGTTGGGGGGTCTTATGAGCATCAATTTTGTGTCTAACTATTTTCTGTCTATCATTTCCCATTTCTGTTTTTCTTAATTTTGTTTGGCTTTCTTCGCTTGATGAAGACGATAGAGATTGTAATACCGGAGTTGCATGAGATGCACAATGCGCTTGTTGTTTCTCTTGGCTCTGAAGCATTATCTCAGCTGAATCCTTATGTTGACAATGGGTATGTCTACCTTAATGAGCAGGTCTTTCACGTGCTTGAGCTGTCTTGTCTGGGACAGGACATGACATGACATGACGGCATTATTCATATTCTTGTTGTTGAATACATTGTAGCTCTGCGTTTATATAAAAAACCGTTCTTAACCTTATTTCCAGGAAATTAGCAAGATTGACATGTGACACTCGGATAAATCTGGCAATATTTCGAGAATTTACAGCGTCGGAGTATGTTGTTGCTCAGTGTCTAAGGTGTGGCATAATTTAGCAAATTCTGAATTTGATCTGCGCTCCAAATTTAGTGGCATCTAAAGATGCATTTGAACTGAGATGTGCATAGCTCGATCATTTGTTACTTGTTTTAGAAGTCTCTGACAATGGTACTCTGTCCTTTCGGGTAATGGTTGCATAAATACAACAAGACATACCCAGTGTGATCCCACAAGTGGGACCTGGTAGAATGTACACAGACTTTAGTCTTATCTTTAGTGTGGGGGTAGAGAGGTTGTTTCCGGTTGCATAAATAAAGAAAAAAAAAAAATTCAATAAGGTTTTTCTCACTCATTGTACACTTGTATCTGGTGCAAGTGAAATTAAATCTTTTGGGCATACCTTGTTTTGGATACATTGGTCAGGTTGCTACTAATAAATTTGCTCAAGAAAAATCATAATCTCTTTTATGTAAGAAAGTGGCTATTAGGCTTCCTTTTTTTCTTTTTCACGATTGGTGTTGGGTTTAAGACTATGTTTTAGCAATCCTCTAGATAGGTTTTATTTCTTTTCATAAAAATGAACCAGTAGCTTTATGCTCGAAGATTTTGGTTGCTGTATTGTTCTCTCTAATCTTGTTTATTCCCATGTATCTTTATACTAATGAAAGCATGCATTCCAATTATTCTTGGTGTTTTATTCAATTAACAATTAGGGAGAAGTGCATTATCTTCTTTTACAGGCAAGATGCAAAGTTAATAAGTACAGTAAGTTATAAAAGATGTAATCTCTTTAATTAATTTCAGGCAAAGGTTTATGTATTACCACATGGAGATTTTCAAGAAGGTGGATATCATTGTGACACCTACTACTGCGTATGTAACCACTAACCACATTTCTATCTTTGGGTGCTAGTGCACGAATTTTGTTATCACTTTGTTGGTTAAAACACTTTATTTCCCATTTGAATGAACATCTGTAAAATCTATGTGCATCTCTCTTTATGTACATGCACCTAATCTCTAATGCTTGTGAATAGCATTACTTTCCTCACCATTCCAATTAAATTATTGATTTGTTCAGTGATGAAGCATGAATAAGATTTTTCTTTAACTGGAACAACAAGAAGGTGGTTTGATAGTTGGAGATTGATTACTTTGATGATGTCAAATTTAGATATCAGACCCTTAAAATGTTGTGTATACTCATAAAAGTTAATATCTTTGAAAAATATACATATATGTGAAAATCAGCAGGTTTGTTCATTATTTTCTGCTGCTGGAATATGAATATCTGTGAAACCATCTTTATCTAACTATTGTTTTCCCAATTCTTCAGCATGACGGCGCCCATAATATCACCGTCTGCTCTTACAGCTGGAGAGACCAATATACCTGTTGTAGGTATGTCGTTATGATATACAGGTTCATGTGTTTGGGTGATGCTGTCAACTGCTTGATAAACTAACCGAGTCTGAAAAGATTGATCATATGAGCACTATGGAGCGTTTGCGCACACTGTTTTTTTTCTTTTCTCTTTGACTTGGTAAAGTCTAGACCCCCAAATCTTCCCTCCCTCCCCCGGACAACAGTGATTCATCCTACTTTTCCGTTTGTTATTGGAACTCCAAACCTTTTGGTTGGAAATGAGATGCATTTACAACTGGAGTAACTTCTCCTGTTGTTGCGTCATATTGATTTAAGAAAGATGATCCTCTTTTCAAACTATAGCTAGCTGCAAACTGCTCGTGCATTATCCATCTTTATTAATTTAGGTAGGTACTACGTTACAATCTTATATTGATTTTTGTTCCAACACTTTCTCTTCCAGGAAATCTTATGAGGTTCGTATTAGCTGGAAATCTTCTGGGCTTTCCTGCAATTTCTGTCCCTGTAAGCATGGCATCTTTATCCCGTGTACTTGAGAATTTAGACTAACTGCAGATTGAGAAAACAATAACTTGCCAGAATATTGAAAAGCTCAATGTCCGAGGATGTGAGTCATACTAAATATTGTACGCGGACCAGATATCCTATATGTTAAAAGATTACTGCATTGTCTGCTCTCATCTCTTGTTAAACGCCCAAATTGGATGGACTGCACAAAATTATCTAGTTCACTTTAACCCTATATGTCCTGGAAAGTCTGAGCGGGAAATAAAATTGTAGTATTACAAAAGGCTCCTGTGTTAACATTTTCAAAACTCTTAACTACAAAACACAAAAAAAGTGTTGTGGTTATATATCCTAGATTCATTTGCCATGTGGAAACCACACTAATACGGCGGTACCAATAATATCTCCAAACTGTATCTAAGTTTTTGTTGGTATCTTGTGTGTCAGGTTGGCTATGACAAGCAAGGACTTCCCATAGGGATGCAGCTCATTGGGCGTCCATGGAGCGAAGCGTCCATTTTGCGCGTGGCAGCTGCCATAGAGGTATTACCCCCTCCTTTATCAACTAGATCCATTCTGACCTTCCAAAGTCGATCCATTTGACACCCCTGGTAACAGTCAATATGTTTCTTTTCTCAGGAAACTTGTGCTGGGCCTAAGAAGAAGCCGGTGCAGTTTTATGATATTTTGAAAGGGAACCCCGATGTGAGATTTGCACTTTGAGCTTATTGATTGGCGGCGGTGCTTCTCAGACGTTGGGGATTTGGGAATGCACAAAACTGCAAAAGTGGTTCATCTTCTGTAATCTTGAATTATAGCTTTTGTTGTCATGAAATCTACCTCTTCTCTCCAAGCTTGGGGGGTGGGTGGGTGGAAATGCTGTTTGATTCTCGTTCAATAAAAAGTTGTCACAGTTTGTATCGTTTGGGTGGTTTGGTAGCACAAAACCCAATCTTGTTTAGTTTTGCTTACTTTGACGATTCCAAGGACAGCTATGTCTTTTAACAATGCTTGTTCGCAGATGTTATCTTATTTTTAACAGTTTTAGCCAGATCTGAACCGCATGTGCAGCACAAACTTAGCATAGATAGATAAAAGGAAAACATTTATTTATTTAATTTGATATTTAAATAAGGGAAAAGGCTCAAATATGCCACTGAACTAACAGAAATGACTCATTTATGTCATCTGTTAAAAGTTGGGCTCATTCATGTCATCGCCGTTACAAAACTGGCTCATCCATGCCATTATTTTTTAACAGCTGGTTTTCAGCCTTGCCACGCGGCAGCTTATTAGAGGGTCACGTCATTTTTTATTTTATTTTTTATTTTTATTTTTTTAAAAAAATGATTTTCTTTTTAAATTTTTTGTTTTGATCCATTAAAAAGAATTCACCCAATTTTTTGATCCATTAAAAATTAATTTGATCTGTGCTTTTAAAATTTGATTAATTTTTCATGATCAAACAAATATTTAAAGAATTTTTTTTTTAAAATCTACTACTAAAATTTATAACCAAACGCTATTCTAATTAAGCATATAGTATGTCTTAGCATACATGAAATATTTTGTCAGTCGAATGTAAGTAATTTTTTATTTTTTTATTAAGTATAGAATGACATCATCAGCATCAGGGGCGGCTCAAACAAATTTATGGCCTAAGGCAAAAATTAAATGGAGGTCTTGCGTTTAATTTTTTTATATAAAAATTTTCTTATTTCTATAAATAGTATTTAATATATTTCTTAAAATTTGTAATTTATTATTACTAAACAAAAATAGGCCCCTCAAATTTTGGGGTCTTAGGCGGACGCCTTTTCTCCTAAAGGGTTGAGCCGCCCCTAATCAGTATTCAACATCTGTACGTAACACTTTATGCATCATCATTTATCATTGCAAAAATAGGAAGGCTACAACATGCCGACATATATAGTATACGTAGAGTTGGCAAAATGAGAAGCTAACTATTAATAATATAATAATAATATTTGATGTTTATATATCCCTTCAGTTTCAACTGAAAAATGACAAAAGCTTTAGTTAACGTGAATCTTTTAAAAAAATAAAAAAATAAAGTGATAAAAAACGTGGAGTGTATACTCTCTTCGTTCCCTTTTAGTTACTCGCCCGTCAATTAAAATAGCTATTTTATTATAATATTTATTAAATGATGTTTACTGTTGTATTTGAAATTAATTTGAAGGAAAAAAAATAATTAATATTAAAGGTAAAATATGAAAACAATTTTAATATGTCAAAAATGATAAAAAAAAAACGAATCGAACGAGAATATTTTAAGAATATATTCATGAAAAATTAATCAAATTTTAAAAGCATAGATCAAACTAATTTTCAATGGATCAAAAAGTTGCGTGGATTCTTTTTAATGGATAGAAAAAAAAAATGACGTGACCCTCTAATAAGCTGCCACGTGGCAAGGCTGTTTTTAAAAACCATCTGTTAGAAAGTAATGGTATGAATGGACCGGTTTTGTAACGGCGATGACATGAATAAGACCAACTTTTAACAGATGACATAAATGAGTAATTTCTGATAGTTCAGTAGCATATTTGAGCGTTTTCCCTTTAAATAAATGGAAAAGGGTCAAAACTATTCGAAATGGATTAAAAGTACACTCCATCTATTTTTTTGCTCAAAAATACCCCCTGTTTGCTTTACTGACTCAAAAATACCTTTTCATTAATTGTTTGGCTCAAAAATACCGTTATTTATGATGGAATGCCATCAGACACGCCACATGGATAAAAAAAAAAAACTTGACTAGTCCACGTCAGCATGCTATGTTGAAAATCACTCCATTTAATTCATCTAACCATTGATCCATTTTATTCTATTTAAACATCCAACTCGGCCCATATTAAAAAAAAAACGACCCAAGAGGCAAAATTCAAATTTTCAAAAAAAAATTTCTCAAATCATCCCGTTCACTGTCTTTCATTCCATTATTAACATTTTCAAATTAAGTTACAAGACTCACTTGAGTAATTCTCGTCCTCATCAATTCGTGGTTGTCCTACATTGCTACTAAACTTTCTTTTTTCAAATTTTAATTTCATCTACTCCTCTCACTACAATCAGGTTTCTCATCAGGCTAATTCAAATAGGACATCCAATAGCAACCCAAGCTCTTAGAAACCGGATCGACTATTTGAGGATCCAATTGTTTAGGGTCGACTCAACTTAAACCCAATTCTTTCGACTTAACTATTTGGGGACCTGATTGTTTCCTCATCTTTCGCTTTGATCGATCTGGAATATCTGAACCCATCACACGAAAAAGAAATAATCAAATACTTCAAATTTTTTTCTCTTGGGTCGATTTTTTTAAATATGGGTGGAGTTGGATCTTTTTAAATAGACAAAAATGGATTGATAGTTAGATGGATTAAATGAAGTGATTTTTCACGTGTATGCTGACGTGGATTAGCCAAATGACCTTTTTTATCCACGTGACGTGTTGGGTGACATTCCGTTAGAGAGATGATATTTTTGAGCCAAAAAATTAATGAAAGAATATTTTTTAGCCAAAGAAAAGCCAGATGAATATTTTTGAGCTAAAAGAGGGTATTTTTGATCCATTTCAAATAGTTTAAGAATAGTTTTAATCCTTTCCCATTAAGCAAATTATTAAATAACAAATAGAAAATCAAAAATAATTTTACTAGATCCTTCCTTTTAAGATCATGCGCTTAACATTTGAGATCTCTTGATTTTATAATTTGAATAAAAGAAAATAACCTTTTAAAATTTTTGATGCGTAAGAATCACAATACTTTATAGGTACATAAAAAATTAAATTTTAAATAAAAAGAATATAAGATGGCGGGAACATGACGCCACTAGTGGTGTCGTCACCAATTAATTCAATTGCTCTCCGTAACTCCCCACACTCTAACAAGTTTGCTTCGTTCCAAAATAATGGCAAATATATTTTGTCATTTCTGGTGCATCATACCCTTAGCCCCCTTTTTTTTTCTTCTCCAAATGTCTTACTCAATTTCAGTCTGTTAACAGCTAGCTTCACCGCTTGCCGATAACCGCATCACTATAAAAAGTATTAACTTCGTTTCACATTTTTTTTCCTTCTTTTTAATACTAGTAATTAATCAGTAGACGATTTTGATAGTTTGAATTTTATTGTTTGTTAGAAATGGGGAAAAAGATAGTTAAGTTGCCGGCGAATGAAGTTGACATGGCGGCCGCCAATTATACGTCTCAAAGAGTTCAAGTTTTTTCCCTTCTTCCCTATCAACCTTACTAGTCCCTCCGTCCTTCATAATTTGGCTTCAAAATATAAAATCGTACAACCTCCACCCAATTTATGTGGCACTTTTCGAATTTCGCGATTGAAACGGGTCTCTTTTTTAACCAGAATTTTTTCATGTCTTTTAAATCTTTTGAATTATCAATTTTGTGTCTTACACTTTTTATATAGTTTTCAAATATGTAAATTTTATTTTAAAAAAACTTGAAGGATTCATCCCCGAATTCACGATCAAAATTAAAATGTTCAATCTCAAAATTCGAACGGTGTCACATGAATTGGTATTAGATTAAATTAGTTTTATTTTAAAAAAATCACGAGTTAGATATTCGGAACTACACAAAAAAGTATCAAAAGTTGGAATTTTCATATCAAAATGGTGGAATATTGATACATCTTATAATGTTTGTCACATTTCACTTTAAGATAGAGGATGGGAAGTAGTAGTTATAAATATCTTGAGTGTTAAGCGAGTTATTTAGTTAGTCGTAGTTTCAAAAAATTTAAGGTGAAAAATGAACCTATGGACTTGCAGGTTCACATCTAACTGGATTTTGGTTGAAGCTATTCGTAATGTTGATTGAAGCACCAATTATTGGTTCAATGATCATGATTTTCTTTAAGAACAAGAACCGAGTAACCGAGGTCTGATTCTTAATGTGTTCAATTTGTTTTTTCTTTTTATGTTGTAAATATTTCATGTCAAGGGGGATGCCGTATTCTATGATAGCTGTAAAGGTTAAGTGTTCATGATTGGTAGATGTTGAAGAATACCGTGATACCGGAGACTCCCATGTTTGTACCTGAATTTCCTCCTCAAGGTTAGTTGCGAGCTTTCTCTCTATACATTGTCCACACTCCTGTCCGTCTTCTCAAAACTCTGAAATTTTGCACGCACATCTATCCTTGGTTTACGAGTAGACCATCATAAATTCATAATGAAAAGGAACTGCCTGACTTGGTCAACATGCTGGTTTAAATCGGTTTATATACCATTATTCAAAAGAAAAAAGAGGGGGGGGGGGGGGGGATAGGTTTACTTTTGTTTCAACTTTTTCTTTCTCTTTCACTTCTATTTGGAAGAGGGGGGGGGGGGGGGGATAGGTTTACTTTTGTTTCAACTTTTTCTTTCTCTTTCACTTCTATTTGGAAGAGGGGTGGAGGGGAGGCGGATTAACAATATGTGGGGAAGGCATATATTTCTGGGGTAATAAAGGAGATGACGGCAAATACATACACCAGGGTCCAAAGTTGGGAACTTTATATGATAAAACCAATGCCGCTTGGAGTCACTAACCGACTTTGTATGGTATGTGAATTTAGAGCAAGAATCTGATGTTCTTTGCTTGGAGGAAAATGGGAAGCCTGAAGAACGCATTGAGTTGGCCATGCAGTGTCTTCCTGATTATAATCCAGACAGTATTTGGATTACTGATCCAAGTGCACCATTCCGCTATTGGAAGATTCGTGATTACGCATGTGCTTACAAATCTAAGCTTACAATTCCATCTCAGGCAAGTCATTGTTTCCCTGTTCACATTCCGTCTGTATAAATGTATTATTAGGATTAGCTTATTTGTACAATTGTGTCACAGGTAGCGGAGCACTTCATCTCAGCTATAGAAGAGTCTAACAACCAGAATCCACTAGCACCTCTACTCATTTTTTATGATCCTGATGAAGTCAGAAGGCAAGCTGCTGCTTCCACCCAAAGATTTAAAGAAGGTACTCTGGTGTATACTTTTTTATGGTCATATACAGACACATATGCTGTTGTGCTATTGTGTTTCAAAAACCTGTCATGCCTCTGTCTGCATTTGACTCTACTCAGCTACTATTTCTTAGTGGTTGGGTTTGTGCAGGAAGTGAATTATCAATCCTGGATGGTATCTTCATAGCAGTTAAGGATGACATTGATTGCTATCCATACCCATCAAAGGGTATGTACTCTAGTTCTAGTCGCCAAAGCAAAGTTCTTTGCGAGTTTTAGTTGCATACTTAATGACTAACAGGTGGAACAACTTGGTTTCACGAGCTTCGTGAGGTGAAGAAGGATGCTGTCTGCGTCTCAAGATTACGAAGCTGCGGTGCAGTTCTGGTTGGAAAGACAAATATGCATGAATTGGCCATCGGAACAACTGGAAATAATGCGAATTTTGGGTGAGTTTAGCTTACGCTGTACAAAAAAAAAGCTTATGCTGTACACATAGACAAGAAATGCACACAGTTTCATACTAAGTAAGTCATGATACTAAAGCCCACTGAACATTTAATTAAGTCACACATTGGGTCAAATATTAAATGAAGTAAAAAACCTTGGGGGGGGGGGGGGGGGGTTGAAACCAAAGTGATTTTTTTTTTAAAGATTCCCAAAATTTGTATTAGGACTCTCTTTCTTGAGCGGGGTCTATTGGAAACAACCACTCTACTTCGTTTGAGGTAGTGATATGGACTGCGTACACTTTACCCTTCCCGGAGCTCACTTGGTGGGAATACAGTAGGTATGTTGTTGTTGTATTAGGACTCTTTACTTTGATCATTGGAGCTATAGGAATTCCTTTCAATCAAGAGAGGGTGAATTTGGATATATTGTCGAAATGGTTAGCTCCATCTATAAATCTTTTGCATCAAAGTGGAATAATTCGATTGGTTGGAATGAAATTGTAAAGGATGTAGCTCTTTCGGTGAATATTGTTTGTTTCGTAATATTTATAGCATCCTTTTTATATAAACCCATTTATTCTTTTTTACTTAGAGAACTGTTTCCTTAATTATTGCTATGTACATGAACTCTGACAATTATAACAATATAACTTTCCACTCTGTTTGGGAACTTTTTTTTCCATATAAACAACAGTATGGGTGACTAGATTTCTTTATATAACAGGACAACCAGGAATCCACATGATCCAGATAGGTACACAGGAGGGTCTTCCTCAGGCTCTGCAGCTATTGTAGCTTCTGGATTGTGTTCTGCTGCACTGGGAACAGATGGAGGAGGTTATCTATGATACCATGTAGCTCGTGAGTCATCTTGTGAAATCTTCGTATGTCATGTTTGCTAAAGTTTAACTTTACAGGTTCAGTTAGGATTCCTTCTTCCCTTTGTGGTGTGGTGGGCTTGAAGACAACATATGGAAGGACTGACATGAACGGGTGAGCTCCTATTGCGGAGGCATTCTGAATTTATATGCCTGCATTCTGGTCTGCTATACTTTGGTGGGTAGAGTTATCCGGTACTTGTGTTGATGGAGGTATAGGTACCTGGTGAATATAATTGATGTGCGCTCAAGCTAGCCCCAAAATGATTGTTGTAAATAAAAGATTTTTTCTTGAAGTTCCTTTTATGGCAAAATGAATATTCTTTTTTTTGCTTAATTGTAGCTATTATATGTGAAAATGTGTTTCTTTTTGTCAACTTAAACTGTAAACCTGCGCATACCTTGTTATTCACTTATTCTCACAGGAGCTTTGTAAGTCTTATATAGGTAACTTTTTAGTCTCTTCAGTTCTTTTTCTTTTGTCAGGCTGATATATCACAGTGGAACAGTGGCAATTGTCGGACCTATCACAACAACTGTTGAGGATGCCATACTGGTGTAAGTAGTGAACGGTTTTGAATGTCCTCAAGAGAACTTGTTTTTATATAAAAATATAAAAATATTTGAGATAATATTTTATGAGAGATGAAAAATTCACCATGCACGAAATTTGGGACGAAGTTGTTGAGACTTTTAAGGTACTTTCACCTTTTTCTTTGGTTGGATGAACATGAATTTTCATATGCATAGCAATTTATTTTATTATTAAAATTCTTAATTAATCAGTCATAAAAATTATTTATCTGCTAAGACTAAACAAATATTATCATCTTATTGTCTATTTATGTTTTTTTTCTGTGGAAAATAAGGTGATTGTTAAATATTTTTTTAACTGATATATGTTTTCTTTTATTTCATACACTTGTTACTCCCAAAAATAATATTACATAAAGAAATAAAATGATAATTGAAATTTTATTATACTAACAAGATTAAATATGTTCAATTAATTACCAAATAATTTTTACGATTATATTTTTAGTATTTTCCGTGCATTGCGCGGGAACGAATACTAGTAGTTCTATAAATGGTGATGTGAAAATGCAAATTGTCCTTGACTATCACCTCTGGGGAAGAATGTGCAGTCATGTAGCTTAACTCATCCTATTACTTGAGTTCATATAATAAGCCTGTGACGTGCTACTATCAGCAGAAGGTTTGTTTGTGTTTCTCTTATTATTGTGCGTATCCAGTTCTGCTTTATTTTGCTTAAATCTACTGCTTTAAAAAAAATCTTAAAAAGAGTTTTTCTCTCTCTTTATCTTGGGGATGAGACCAAGTGCATTTCCAACTCTATTTATGATTTGAGATATGAAAGTAGTAAATTTTGCAAGAATCCTTCCTCCAACTATGCGAGTTAACAAACTAATCAGAATTTCGCTACTTTTTGCCTTCACTGAGCTTAAGATAAACATTTCCAGAAAGCTAAGTTGTGATATCTTACTATCAGGTATGCTGCAATTTTAGGATCTTCTCCTGCTGAGAGACTTTCTTTGAAACTGGTAATTACCCAAGAATATTGCACAATCATCATTATAATCTATATTAAATGATGCATCTTTAAAAAAAGAAAATCCTCTATTTTCGTCAAAAATGTTCGCAGAGTACAAAGTGATATTTTATAATTCATTGACCATCTGCTCTAGTTTCTTCAGTATCGTAAAAAACCCACAAGAAATCAAAAGAAAAGAGTTGATATACAACTTCTTAGCGTCGGGAAACCTGGTACTATGTAAATCTTGGATAGAAACACTTCTCCAGTGATAATTTCAGTCTTTTTCTAGTCTCTGGATAAATTCTGCAGATAGAAATCTTGAAACTGTGCAACTCCTGTAATAGCCAGGTTTACTTTAATTACAAAAGTAACTTCTAGCTGATGTAGTAGGACCTTAACATGAGCTCTTGAGAGTACAAAGTAAGAGGTTGATTTCAAGCGCCTTCTTCTAGTTTAAGATGATCTAGGGAGCATTGTACTTGTTCAGATTCTTCTGGAGTCATGTTTCATTTTGCAAAAGTAATTTTCACCTTATGAGTTTCAGAGCTGAGTTGTGCATGTGCCTAAATCATTAAAGTGCTTATTGTTTCTTTACTATGTTTCAGGCCCTCCCTTATTTATCAAATTTAAGGTCATGTCAGAGCTGGTGCTCTATGGGATCACTGCGTTTGGGGAAGTATACTGAGGTAATTGCTTTTCTGGTTGAGAAGTGTCTGGAATGTAACTTTCTTGTAACAATTCAATTGTCTCTTGACTTCCTCCGTCAGTGGTTCAATGATGTTATCTCAACTGACATATCTGATAAGTGTGAGGATATTCTTAATCAGCTATCAGAAAAACATGGATGCAAAGTAAGTTTATTTTCCATATCCAATCATTTGGTTAAGTTCGTTTCCCATATCCAATTCTTTGGTTCTATCAAGGAATTGTCCTTGTTCATCTGCCATCTTGCTTTCTTAGAGTTCAGGGGTCTTCTGAGCTTCAATTTTTGTACTAACTATGTTTTTTCTATCTAGCCTTTTCTCATTTCTAAAAGGATTTTGTCTTTCTTCCCTTAATTGAAGACTATTGAGATTGTAATACCAGAGTTGCGTGAGATGTGCATCGCGCTTGTTGTTTCTATTGGCTCTGAAGGGTTATCTGAGCTGAATCCTGACCTGGAGGATGGGTATGTCTCCCTTTCTGAGCAGGTCCTTCACGTGCTTGAGATGGTTTTTCTGGGGGCAGTACATGAAATGATGGATTATTCATATTCTTCTTGATGAATACCTTGCATCTTTGCATTGATATGTTCTTCACCTGATTTCAGGAAATTAGCAAGATTATCATGACACTCGGATAAACCTGGCACTTTCTCGAACATATTCAGTATCAGATTATGTCGCTGCCCAGTGTCTAAGGTGGGTCATAATTTATAAATTCTGAATTTGATCTGCCCTGCAAATTTTGCGGAACTTTCTCTTGTATAACAGCTAGCGAGCCGATGCACAAATTTATAAATCAAAATTTAGCAGGAAAATGGGATGAACAGAAAGCTTTTGACAAAATAAAAGAAGTTCTCCATTCTAGCGCCTAAAATTTGATCTGCACTGCAAATTTAGTGGCATCCGAAAAGATATTTAAACAGAGATGTGCATTGCTTGATCATTTGTTAATTGTTTTCGAAGTCTAAGTGGTAATCTGTACTTCTGGGTAACAGTTGCATAAATAAACAGAAAAATCTTGTCAGTGACACAGGATTCTCATCACCATTGCCTGCTTGTATCTGATGAGAATGAAAAATTATTTTGGATCCATAAGTTAGGTTGCTACTCATAAGAAATATCAAAATCTCCTTTATGTAAGAAAGTGACTATTAGTCTTCCTATTTTTTCTTTTCATGATCAATTTTGGGCTTAATATGATGTGTTAAATCATCTAGTAGGTTTTATTTCTTTTCAAAAGAATGTAGGTAGGATGAAAATAAGAAAAAGAAAAGCCTGTAGCTTTTATGCTCTACGATTTTTGGCTGCTCTTTTGTTCTCTCTAATCTTGTTTATCCTATTGTATCTTTTTACTAATGAAAGCATGCATTCCAATTCTTGGTATTTTATTCAGCTATCAATTTGGGTACAAGGTGAATTCTCGTATGATATAGACTACATGCAAAGTTTCTAATTACAATAAGTTATTAGATATAATCTCTCTAATAGTTTCAGGCGAAGGGTAATGCATTTCCACATGGAGATTTTCAAGAAGGTGGATATCATTGTGACACCTACTACTGCGTATGTAACCACTAACCACATTCCTATTTTTGGGCTTGGTGGGATAAATTTTGTTATCACTTTCTTGGTAAAAGCACTTCATCATTCATTTGAACGACCATCTTGTAAAAATATGACATATATCTCTTCACGTGCATGCACCTAATCGGCAAATGCTCCCTTTAGTTTTCCTGATGTTCTTTTTTCCTTTTTTTTCTGTTTTTCATTGGATAGATGCTTGTGAATAGCATTACTTCCCTCACCATGATGAAGCATGAATAAGATTTTTCTTTAGCTGAAACAACAAGAATGTGATAGTTGGGGATTGATTACTTTGATGATGTCAAATATACATATCAAACCTTTAAAATCTTGTGTGTAATACTCATAAAAGTTAATCTGTTTGCAAAATATACATATATGTGAAAATCAGCAGGTTTGTTCGTTATTTTCTTCTGCTGAAATATGAATATCTGTGAAACCATCTTTAGCTAACAATTGTTTTCCAAATTTTTCAGCATGACGGCTCCCATAATATCACCAACTGCTCTTACAGCTGGAGAGGCCGATATGCTCAGGTATGTCTTTATGAGACACTGTTTCATCTGTTTGGGTGATGTTGTCAACTGCTTGATAAACTAACCTAGTCTGAAAAGATTGAGCTTATGAGCGTCATAAGTGGTTACACACACTGATTTTTCTTTCTTCTCGACTTGTAAACCCCAAACCTTTCCTCCCTCTCGGAACAACAGTGATTCATCCCACTTTTCCCTTGGTTATTCGAACTCCACACCTTTGGTTGGTAATGAAATGCTCTTACAACTGGAGTAACTTCTCCTGCTGTCGCACATACTGATTTAAGAAGGATGATCCTCTTTTTATGATATTCTAAACTGCGGCACCTATGTGGATTTTTAAAACTATAGTTAGCTGCAAACTTCTTGTGTGTTATCCTTCTTTCTTATGTTAGATAGTTACTACTTTACAATCTTATTATTGATTTTTGTTCGAACACTCTCTCTTCCAGGAAGTCTTATGCGGTTCGTAGCAGCAGGAAATCTTCTGGGCTTTCCTGCAATTTCTGTCCCAGTAAGCATAATATCTCTATCCTATGTACTGGGGAATCTAGATAACTGCAGATTAAGAAAAAAGTACCTGCTGGAATATTGAAAAGCTTTTCTTTTTCTGGAATATTGAAAAACTCGATCTCTGAGGGCAAACTAAATTTTATACGCAGTTCAGATACCCTATATGCTTAAAAATTACTGCATATCTGCTCTTGTCTCTTGTTAAACATCTATATTAGTTAATTTAAAGCTTTTGTTCCCCCAGAAAAGTTGTTAATGCCGAACTGCACAAATAATGTCTAGATTAGTTTAAGCCCGTGTCCTGGAAAGTGAGTGGGAAATAAAATTGCATTACAAAAGATTCCTATGTTAATATTTTCAAAACTCTTAATTGTAACAACACAATTGTTAAAAGTGTTGTGGTTATATATACTAGACCATTGGAGTTGGCCTAATTTAGCTAATCAGATTCATTTATATTGACTCCATTCACCATGTTCAAACTTTACTAATTATGGTGGTATCAATAATATCTCCAACAGTTTTAAACTTTTGGTGTCTGTCAGGTTGGCTATGACAGGAGAGGACTTCCTATAGGCATGCAGCTCATTGGGCGTCCATGGTGCGAAGCATCCATTTTGCGCTTGGCAGCTGCCATAGAGGTATGATTACCCTTCCAACAATGAGTCACTGGCCATTTTCTTGAAAAAGAAGACACCATATTGCCCTCAAGCCACTTATATTGTACATAGATCTTTCTTTGGAACAGTAATAGTTAGGTGTGTCAAAATTAGCCCATAAGTATGACCCTTTAACATGTCCATTGGTAATGACTTGTCTAAACTCGATCTAGTTTGAGCTACTCAATTTTAGTTCCTCTCAAATTTGGCTAATATGTAGCTCAGATTGGCCGAGAAAATTTTTATAAAAATATTTTAACAAAAGTTTTTTTCTTCAATATGTTGCATAAAGCCATAATATGAAGAAAAACATTTATTAGGTAATTAAATAAATTATAAGAAAACAATAAATGAATAAAAAATTGGTTAGAGTTGGGTCAGGGGCAAGCTAATGACCCAATGTTTAGCTTATTTTGACTCAGCTCATTTTCGTCCAAGTAAACTTAATCCACACATTTATTAACTCAATTTATTTTGATCGTCCAAATTAAATTCAATCCGCTTATTCGACCACCCTGATAATAGTCCTATGTTACTTTCCTCAGGAAACTTGTGCTGGTCCCAAGAAGTAGCCGGTGCAGTTCTATGATATTTTGAAAGGGAACCCAATGTAACTGTAGCAAGTGTTCATCTTCTGTAATCTCTCTAAACTGAGATTACGGTTTGATCCTCCTCCAATAAAAAACTGTCAAAGTTTGTATCTTTAATGGTTAAACAGTCGTCCCTGTAGTCAAATCTGTACTGGTATGGATCACTATCAGCAGTCTATCTCAATAAATAGATGCTTTCTGTTGACTGTGTTAATGGCACATCTAATTAATTACTATTAATTATAGAAATTTTTACTCATTTAATAGGGTAACACGTCTCCTAATTCAATCCGTCCACCTTATACCGACAAAACAAAATTATTTGGCGGACCAAACCCAGCCCCAAATGTCATTGTACCTCCTCCCTCGGATAACTCGACCCCAAATCAATTCGTAAACGGAGGTAGTATTTTACAATAGAAAGATAAACTATTTAGTTGATTCTTAATATTAACGAATAAAACTAGTTTAACCTTATTTTAAGATAAAATCTAAAATCTATTGAAAAGAATTAAGAATAAAAAAAAAAGATTCATTTATTTCAAATAGTTGACTTTTTTTTTAAAAATAAATAAATAAATAAATATATATTTAAATTTAATTATTTTTTTACAGATATTATCCTCTTTCAATACTATCTTTATGAATAAATAAAGTGCATATAATCAAATTTATATTTATATTTTTCTCACATAGTGCGACGAAGTGCAATGTATTTTGAAAAGAAGGAATAATGGAGAAGTGAAAGGTTGATATGGACGTCGTAGAAATGATGGCTAAACTGCCATACGTTGAAATTCTTGGGGGAGTCTCCAAGTCGTCAATTACAAAGACTACCGTACTATATACGCCCATGCTCTGACCCATTGGAGTAAATATTAAGCGTGCGCACTCATTGATCATTAATCAGTGTGCTCGCCGGCCTCCAACCATCGTCCATACTTTGCTAAAACCATTTACTTCAAGCTAGGTGTGATATGTCAATTCCATTCCTATTTTAACTTTTCATTTTTCAAGCTCTTATGGTGGTTTTTTTGTTTTCTTTTTTAATAAAAGATTGAGAAATGGGGAACAACAGAGTGATGATACCGGCAACTGAAGTTGACTTGACGGCTGTGAACTACATACCCGAGAATATTCAAGGTTCATATGATCTCCATCTAATATACTTATATACGCTACTTACTCTCTCTCAATTTACGTGAATATTCAAGGTTCATATTATCTCCATCAAATTATATATTTGAAATCACTTAAAAAGTACCAAGTCGCAGTATTGACAATTCAAAATATTTGAAAGAGTTATGATCAAAGGTAAACTTCTTTGAATCTCGAAATCCGAAAGGTGCCATGTAAATTGGGACAAAAGGGGTACTAATTTGTATTGTTTCAAGTAAATTATGCAATTTTTTCTTTTTGCAGCTCCACATTTGACTGGTTTCTGGTTTAAGTTCTTTGTGAAGCTGGCTGAAGCACCGGGTATTGGATCTTTGATTATGAATCACCTCAAGAAAGAAAACAAAATTGACGAGGTTTAATTTTAGTATTGTATTTGTATGCAATTCACATCCTGTTGTATACTTGTGAGTATGCATGAAATGGTTAAACAAAGAATGAAGATAATATACTCTTGATTTGCAGATGTTGAAGTACACCGTCATACCGGAGGTTCCTATGTTTAAACCTGAATATCCTCCTCAAGGTTCATTTTTGCACTAACATATTAACTCCCTCGCTCTCTCTGAATTTGGATATTTCCGTTGGAAATAAAATGGGCATCACAGGGATGCAGAAGATGTATGTGTGTGACTGTGTGCGTGCGCGCACACACATAAATTGAAATGTGGAACCAGGCATCAAATGGCGATTGTAACCTTCGTATAAAAAAAAAAACTAGATGCCGATAATGACCTTGCCTTGTTACAAAGTGCTGTATACTTGGTACTAATTCAGATTGAATTTCCTGACTGTTGTAGAGCCAGAACCTGCTGTAGTCAGCCTGGAAGAAGACGCAAAGCCTGAAGAACGGGTTAACCTAGCCTTAAAGTGTCTTCCAGAATATGATCCAGCTAGCAATTGGAGTGGTGATTCAACTGCATCATTCCGCTATTGGAAAATTCGTGATTATGCATATGCATACAGATCTAAGTTTACAACTCCATCTATGGCAAGACACTTCTATGGCTGCTTGATTTTTGTTTCTGTCATCTAATCCCTAGGATGAGAAGTATTACCTGTGTTACAGGTTGCGGAGCGCTTCATCTCAGCCATTGAGGAATTCAACAATAAGAATCCCACAGCCCCACTGTTAATTTCTTTTGACCCTGACGAAGTAAGAAAGCAAGCTGCTGCTTCGACACAAAGATTTGAACAAGGTATTTCTAATGTATACATGTTTCCCATGCTCTATACATAGCTAAACTGTAACTGTAAATAAAACTCCAAAATTTATAGTTTTTGCAAACTGTGTTCAATCAGAATAATATTTTTCTGACTGTGGGGAATATGCAGGAAATCCACTGTCTATCTTGGATGGGATTTTCATGGCAATTAAAGACGACATAGATTGCTATCCTCACCCTTCAAAGGGTATATATTTTAGTTTTCATCTTCTCACCGAGCCCAATTGCTATATTTAGTTGTATACTTGGTTCAACAGGAGCAACTACGTGGATGCATGAGGTTCGTGAGGTAAAGAAGGATGCTGTTTCTGTGTCAAGATTACGAAGCTGTGGTGCAATTTTGGTTGGAAAGGCAAACATGCATGAGTTGGGCTTGGGCACTACCGGAAATAATGCAAACTATGGGTATGTGTTACATATTTGTTTTTGTGGAAAGGCTTTGTGTACATGAAATGTCAAACTGCATTTAACCCTTTCTAAAGCAGTCCTCAAACATTTCCTTTTGTTTTAAGTGTAACACTAGCATTTAAAGACTTCCTTCACAGTGACCTCTAACCATTGCTTCCTAAATTGTTTATATCCTCAGGTGGAGAACTCTAGAGTTGTTTATTAGCTGTTGTGAACATACTTCTTCCTCTCTGCCCTATAACTTTTTGAGTTAAAAATCTCTGTGACAGGACTACACGTAATCCACATGATCCAGATAGGTACACAGGAGGGTCTTCCTCAGGCCCTGCAGCTATTGTGGCTTCAGGATTGTGTTCTGCTGCTGTGGGAACGGATGGTGGAGGTTGTACACCAACACCATGTCACACTGAAAAATCCACTTAGTCAATCTTCATAGAACAGTATTTTATTGATGCTTGGTTGAATGCGTAAGGACAGGTTCAGTTCGGATTCCCTCTTCCCTTTGTGGTGTTGTGGGATTGAAGTCAACATATGGTCGAACTGACATGACCGGGTGAGCTCATCCGACAGTTGAACATGTGCCTTCTATTATGTTTCTCCCTAACAGATCTTCCAACTGTATGCCCTTATTCCTATTCCTCTTTCACCAACCATCAATTTTTCTTGCATTTATTTTGTATCCTAATTTAGGAGCTCATGGTTCATATATGCATGTATATACATTAGGCTGGACCTACGTCAACCTTTTATGTATAGTGATGATAGACCATCCCAAATTGGATTTGATTATCTCAACAGATCTTTGTATGAGTCAAGACAACATTCACTTTTTCACAAGAACACTCATTCCAGTACCCGAAAGATGGCATCATGATCATAAGTTATTCTATTTTCCATCTTACTCATTAATACCACTTCAAATCTTCTTAACTCTAGTAAGGATACTTTCTGAGAACTATTTTGAAGAAGCATACCGTTGGTGGCTTTCCTATGCAAAGGATTGGATATAAACTTTAGTTATAAAGATAAAGAAATTAAAAATTCTAGTTCTTCAGAATGAAATATGAAACTTTAGTTATCAGGGTAAAGAATTGAATTGGAAACTTATCATGTTCGTTTTGTTAGTCAAATTATACAAAGATAAATTGGATGCATATTACGTTTATTGAGAGAATTCCAAACTCAGTGAAGTTCCATAAGCTGTGACTCATTATGAGGTTTATAGGGCTTAGTCCACAATTTGACAAAGGAAAGATGCCTGCAAAGTTATCAGAAAATAAATGAACAGCCAAACAATCTTCTATGATAAGACGAATCCATATTGATTTTCTTAACTTGGAGAGATTAGTGGTTCTGGTAAACTGATTATGTGATTTCCACTTATGCATTGCCTTTAGTCAATTTATTGCATCAGCCCTATTATCTCTTGTGGCTTCTTACTATTATATCATTTATGGGTGCATAGACATTCAATCTTCATGGTGTCCCAGATGGTACTTTTTTCATGTTAAGGGAGAAAATAGTCTTTCAAGATGAGGCAGATTCACTATAACCTCTCTTTTGTTTATTCAGGTCATTATGTGATGATGGAACGGTGGAGATTATTGGACCAATCGCCACAACTGTTGAGGACACCATACTTGTGTAAGTTGTCATGGGTTTGAATTTCGAGAATATGCTTACTCTTAAACATTTGTTATCTGATTGTCATTTGGACTAACCAAATAAATTAAACAAATGTTTAAATTAGCTGGCCTCATTTTCCTCTCATAAATCTGTTTGCTGATGGTAAAGGATAAACTAAAAGAATCTTATTATTGAGGAAAGGAAATGAGAAAGATAGAGCTATGCATAAAGATGTGGAATGATAATTCCTATCTTGTCAGACCACATAAAAGAACTATATGTACGTTCTGGAACGTTATAACTGCATACCTCAGTTAGATGCATCAGTATTCAGTCTTAAGCTAACAGTTAATCCTGTCCAAGGACCAGTAATCCCATCAAGTGCCTGACTGTCAATTGCTAATTAGCAGTATCAGTAATCAGTAATCCCACTAAGGCATGGACGTTGTGTTGTATGCCTAAATCCTGGGAGCTGCTAATCAGTGTTTAAGTACTTCTTGATTATTAGCATGAGATTGACAAGACAATCGGACAATCAGATTACATGGCCAGAAGGCTGTGTCAGTTTGACCTGGTACAAGCTGCTGGTATATGGTGATTGAACTTTTTGCTTCCAACTAGGTGTAAGTCAGTTGAATTTTTCTTAGGTACCCATTTGTTGTAATAGTATTTTTCATGCCTATAAAATGGCTTTGAATGTAACACATGGATTTGGATAAGTCCGACATCCGCCTGCTAAATGATTCTAAGGGGAGATGTATTTATCTCCATGATTAGGTTATGGGCATTAGCAACAATTTCTGGGACTGTGATTTAACCAGATTTCTCAAATCATCATGAAGGGGATGAGTGTGAATGGAAAAAGTTCAGACATGGAGAAAAGAGATCTAAGGAATTCCAGCTGGATAAATTAGGAACTCTTAGTGTAAGGCGCTGTGTGGGAAGTATAACTATGTCATTTGGATGGTTGGTTTTCCACTAAATTCAAATAAGTAGGAGGATTTTGATATTCTACTGATCTGGAGAAAATGGTAGTACAGAATAATCCTTCCTCCTAAATGGTTGATTAGCGTTGTATTTTTGTCAAGTATGCCGTGGAACTATGTCATGATAAGTCTTCCTAGACTTGTAATGTACTTTACATGTTCCGCTCAACAAGTTCTTGCTTTAATAGATTTATTGGTCACACTTTTTGTTTTAAATAAATTTAGCATCGAAGTTGCACCGGAGAATTGCTGTGTGATTTGTTCATATCCATCACTTCATCAGGTATGCAGCAATCTTGGGATCCTCTCCTGCTGAAAGAATCTCTTTAAGACCGGTAACCACCAAAGAATGCCTTCATCTGCATTGTTCTTAAACTCTATATGTTTCTTTACTGTTCTTTCTTCCTTTTTCTTCATTGTATTACTTTCTAAAAGTCATTATTAATAAACAGGATAACCTTAAACATCATGTAGATGTTTAGAACATCTAAAAACCGTATTGTTAGTTTTAATCTCACCAGCAGACTCTAGACTCATTATGCATATCACATTCATCCTATTGATTTTGGACATCATTGTGGATCAGAAGATCTGTTTCTGTAATTTAATCATCTCTCACTATTTCTTTCAGTCCGTCCCTTGTATACCTAATTTCCCTTCACAAGAGAGCTCACAATCTCTGGAAGCACTGCACCTTGGAAAATATACAGCGGTGACTACGCTCTTGTTCACTGAAATAGTTTTTTGTTATAACCATTATTTGTTTTATCATCTCATAGCAATTTCCTCTTGTAGTGGTTTAATGATGTCTTCTCAACTGATATATCTGACAAGTGTGAGAATGTTCTCAGTCGACTATCTGAAAAGCATGGATGCAAAGTATGTCTATTTCTATTATTACATTCTCCATTGCTTTATCTGGGACTTTGGCAGGTGTATCTGCTTGCTTTGGTTTAGAATTGTTGGAACAATTAGCGTCAATATTGTGATTATCTATCGTTCTACAAGAGTGTTGGTAAGTCTAATATTTTTCTTTGTCTCATGGTTGAAGACGGTAGAGATTGTAATACCAGAATTGCATGAGATGCGCGTTGCTCATATTGTTTCTATTGGTTCTGAATCATTATGCTCACTGAATCCAGACTGTTACGAGGGGTACACAATTTCGCTTTGAATATTCTGTTACATCATGAGCCTTCTTTTTTTTTTTTGGATAACCGTGGTGTCCGGGCCAGCTTTCTCACACCTCGACTAAATCCACGGAATACCTACGACCTCCCACCAGCAACAAATATCAGGTAACTCTGTCCACCAAGGCTAGGACAGATGGGAAGAATCACCTAGTGTTTTTGATATCACAAGCCTTCTTACTAGATCTCAATGTCTTAGTGGAACAACTTCAAATTATTTCCTGATATCATCTCGGTTATCTGTTTTCTTCTTCTTTGACCAGGAAAGGTGCGAGATTGACGTATGATACTCGTACAAATCTGGCATTTTTTCGATCATTTACTGCAGCAGACTATGTTGCTGCTCAACGGCTTAGGTGAGACATATCGTTTCTTAAGCTACCTAAAGTAAAGCAATCTAACCTAGTCAAGAACTTATTTCA
Source organism: Capsicum pubescens (assembly GCA_030864215.1). Classification (NCBI taxonomy): domain Eukaryota; kingdom Viridiplantae; phylum Streptophyta; class Magnoliopsida; order Solanales; family Solanaceae; genus Capsicum; species Capsicum pubescens. The sequence continues at coordinate 266,335,734 of CM061545.1, read as the reverse complement.
GAATCTATCTAACTGGGTATGTCACTATGTTGTTGTTATCTGAGAGATGATTTATTGATTTTGAAATATGGTGGCATCTGAAATGACTTAAAACGTCAGATAGCTATAGCTTACCTTAGGTTTACTTTTACACTATTAGTTTCCAAAACTTTTAAGTTGATAACTTTGTGATCTATCAACGATGTTGTTGACACTTGAAAGAAGTCAGATACATTTCCAAACCTAGCATATGACTTGATAGGATATGGTGGAGTATTTAACATCCTGAAAGTAATGCTTCATACAGAAAGCACGATGGAATGATGAAAAGGAAAAAATGTTGACCGCATCGAACACTAGTTATCTTCTAATTTCTGTGCTGTTCACTGGTTATGTATGTATTTTTATGCTTGCTTTGTGCATATATTCTGCAATGCTAACCCTTTCACTTAATGTCGTATGCATTTCTTACAGATACAAACAGAAATGCAATCTTTCAGGAGTACAAGAAACATAATTGACATAACTCTTTTCTGGTTTGTCGCAGGCGGAGGTTAATGTATTTCCATATGGAGATTTTCAAGAAGGTGGATATCATTGTGACACCTACTACTGGGTAGGTCAAGGGAGTCACTGAAATGTGTGGAATTGACTTTCATATCCTTCACCAACGCTTACTCTATTCCAGTAAATGAACATATTTTCTCATTTTTTCATTTGCACACATTTAATCACTCATCTATTTCAAACTATTTCCCTGCTATTTTTGTTTCCTCCCTTTTTCTGGTAGGTGGGACTTCTGTGCCTGAGTTAATTTTCTAAGTAATGAAGTGTTCATGTGACTGACTTGTTCATGCGGATACCTAAAACGTTAAATGGCAAGTCTAGGATGTGTAGACGGGATATTGATTTGTTGATTCATGTCAAAGTTAGATTTTTGACATCCTGGGCGTGTTTGCGTAGGCAGGAATATTCCTATAACCGCATCTGATACTTCCTTCTTTTTCAGCATGACAGCACCCAGAATTCCACCAAGTGCTCTTAAAGTTGGGGAGACTGATTTGCACGTTTCAGGTTTTTCCCTATGCTCACCTCTTACCAGATCCTCCTACCATCTACTATGGCATTAGTTAAAACTACACAGATGCTGTTTCTCTACTATTTCTTGGACAGTTGCTGTTTTGCAGTTTTAGGTTAGATTTGTATTCATGTATATTCTATTTTTCAGGAGATCTTATGCGGTTTATTATAACAGCAAATCTTTTGGGATTTCCTGCAGTTACTGTCCCTGTAAGTTGTAGCACCTTTCTTCTATATCAGGCTAGTTAGTTGACCAGTGATCATTCAAGGAATAGAATTCTCTTTAATCATTTCTGAGGGAAGTAAAGGCAATATTATATATCATGGATCAGCATTTGGTTCATCAGTCTAAGGGGAAGGGTTTGCATGAACTTAAATTATCTATCAAAAATATATGTGCCCTAATGTTTCAAGGGTTTTTAGATTTTTATTCCAAAATCATCGTCACAAAAGAGTAGCAATTGGCATGAAAGAGAAAAAATTATATAGAATGGTTCAAAATTGGCTTTACCGCTCATCCCAAAAAGAAAAAAAATTCTTTATCCCTCCAGAAGTATATTTTAGCCCAGATCTTCCTTCAATTGATCCGTAATGTAGGATTTGTTCGTCAGTTCAGAATGAGGTGATATTCACCTAGTACAACGGTGATGGTTATTAGTATCTCATATTGGCGAGTTACATGCTCAGGTTGGTTATGACAATCAAGGGCTTCCCATAGGTATGCAACTCATTGGCCGACCTTGGTGTGAAGCTTCCATTTTGCGGTTAGCTGCTGCAATTGAGGTAATTCTCCATTCCACCAAGATGAACGAGAGCAACTATGATTCACTCAGCGTGGAACATCTAAATGATCTCTATGCAGAAACGACTTCCAATACCAATGGGTAACATTGCTGTTTTTCAGGAATCTTGTGCTGATCCCAAGAAGAAGCCACTGCAATATTATGACATTTTGAAAGGGAACTAGAAATCAAGCTAACATCCGTGGGAGCCCTGAGTAAATGATAATGTGAGTCATGAAACTTAAGAAGACGTGGATTAATTTATCAAGATTTTGGTGATTCATAGAGACCATATGACTGTCTTTTCTTTTCCTAAATGATCTTGAAATTGAATGTACCAAGTTTGACGGACCCACTTTATGAAATAATACTGATAATTTCCCCCAACGAAATTAGTTGTCCATCTCCCCCTTTTGTTCTTTGGCCTTCTTGTTCAGAGAGTTTTGGCTAATTGCCTCAATACGACCATTTGAAATTCGAAGAGAATCCATAAACGGTTGAATGGCATAGTTGCGGTGAAAGGTGTTAATGAAAATGTTAAAACCTTTTGTATATCAAAACCAAAAAGTAGTGGGAGATATTCCATATTTCCATTCCTAACCCCCATATTTATTATCTGAAGGGAGAAAATAAGAACACATATTTCTAATAAATCCTGTATTAGCTGAAGTCATGTAGCAATTAGCATAGGCATACCTATTCAACAGTCTGAATTCTGAAAGAACAAGAGTCAGGAATCATGTAGAAACTGTATTCAGGGAAATAAATGGTTAATTATAAATGATGTTGAATGCAAGAGCATGGGCGGGAGCCAGAATAGAATTTTCTATAAATGATTATAGATTATAGATTATAGATTACGTGAGTACTAAATTGATGATGTCGTTGTTTTCTACTTTGCTTTAAATACCAATTTTCCTTTTATAAAAGATTTCAAGTGGAATTAGGAAATTTTTGAACGGAGAAGAAATATCCATAAGTACACACTAGTAATTGTATTGTGCAATTCTTTTTCCATCTTTGCAAGTTTTTTTGTTTCTTTTTTTTTGAAATTTTGGATCAAATCTATTACACGCTAGTAATTGTATTGTGCAATTCTTTTTCCATCGTTGAAAGTTTTTTTTTTTTGCAATTTTTAAAATTTTGAATCAAATTTATTTTAGTTGGGACTCTATTTTAACTTTTAATTGTTTGGATCAAATTTATTTTAGTTGAAACTTCATTTAATTTTTAATATAAACATAATAAGAAAAGGTGAAAAAAATGATTTTGTTTAAAGCAAAGATTTTTAAGGAAAGACAAAAAATTTAAATAACATTTTTAATATAGATTATAGACATATATATTTTACGTCCAATTAAGCACCCGTATCCCTTTCTAGTATTACAAATAACATGTCGACAAAGATGTGGACTTTATTCAGCAATAAATGGCTACCTATTTGGTTGTAATTGACTACCAATATTTCGTACGGCACATTAATGCCAGTATAGTTTGAACCTAGAGGCATCATATTCTTTTTTCTTTTTTTTTGGTTGACGAGGGAACTCAACTATTTTTTGTGTGTGCATGAGGTAAATTCGATTCCAATGTAATAACCTGTAAATCATAGAAAAGGTGTAAATAATGGTGTTAGGCAAGTCATGAGCTCGATCAAAAAAGCATGCAGCATATTTCAAACTGGAGTTTTGAAACCCCCAATTTAAAAGATAACGTATTCAACCTACTAAGATCAACTTAGCGTAGAAGGAGATCATATTCAGCAAATAAAAATATCACTCATTCAGTTTGCTCTAAGTTGGTAGCGGTGAGGCCGCATATGTATATTTTTGGCGAGTTTGATCTAATTTGAACGATATATGTAACACAAATTAACTAATTAACTAATAAAAGTAACTTACCCAAACATATCATTTTCTTTTATTTAGTCTGTTTGATGTAGTTATAATGCTAAATAACGGAACAACTTGTATATTAGTTTAATTTGATAATCAAACAAATCATCAACTCTTTTATTTCCATGGAAAATTATTTTGTATCGTGCCAAGCACACCCTTCATCTTCGATTCAGCTCGTACAAAGTAGTTCAACCAGTCCATTTAAAACTGAAAGGGAAATTAAATTGTTAGTGGGACGAACCAAAACCAAAATAAATAACAGGAACAATATCAATGTCATAGATATGACCGTTGAACTGCCGCGTTTTATTTTAGATAATATTAGAAATTTTGTACCGTAAAATAAAGCAGCAGAGTCCTCCTGCAACTAAAATTAATAAATTGAATATTGAATATTCTACTAACTCAACTACCAAACTCCTAGTGTAATTAAACAACTAATTATTCCACAAAACTAAATTAGTAACACATGTAACATACAGCATACTGCAATTTTTGGAAAGATTTGAGTTATGTTATTGAGAATAATGGGGAACAAACGAGCGATGATACCGGCTAGTGAAGTTGACTTGAAGGCGGTGAAGTACATATCGGAGAATATTCAAGGTTGATATTTAATATATTTCTATGTGATATACTGTTTGATTGCATTATGTATTGTTTTGATTGAACAGTGCAGCATTTTTTTCTGATTTGCAGCTCCACATTTGACTGGTTTGTGGTTCAAGTTATTCGTGAAGCTGATTGAAGTACCGGGTATTGGATCTTTGATTGTGAATTACCTCAAGAATGAAAACAAATTCGATGAGGTTCGGTTTGATTTTTAATATTGTAGTAATATGTATGCATGAAATGGTTAATTAAAGACTGAAGAAGATATGTTCATGATTGGCAGATACTGAAGTACACTGTCATACCGGAGGGTCCTATGTTTAAACCTGAATTTCTGCCTCAAGGTTCGTTTTTAAAACTAAGATATCAACTCTTATCTTTTTCTTTCTGAATTTGGATGTTTTCGTTAGATATGAAATAGAAAGGCGCTTCTTTTGTGTTTTGTTTTCCCTCGATAGTGGTGGAATTATCTCCGTTTTTCACTTGATTGAACAGCCCTGCTGTAGTTATTCTTCTTTTGTCGGCGTAATTTTTTTAAAAAATTGTCAATGATGACCTTGACATGATACAAAGTGCTAGATACTTTCTTGACTGTAGAGCCGGAACATGCTGTTGTCAGCCTGGAAGAAGACGTGAAACCTGAAGACCGGGTTGAGCTAGCCTTGAAGTGTCTTCCAGAATATGATCCAGCTAGCAATTGGTGTGATCATTCAACTGCATCATTCCGCTATTGGAAGATTCGCGATTATGCATATGCATACAGATCTAAGTTTACAACACCATCTATGGCAAGACACTTCTGTGGTTGCTTGGTTTTTGTTTCTGTCTTCTAGTATCTAGAATGAGAAGTTATTCCTTGTGTTACAGGTTGCAGAGCGCTTCATCTCAGCCATTGAGGAGTTCAACAATAAGAATCCCACAGCCCCACTATTAATTTCTTTTGACCCTGACGAATTAAGAAAGCAAGCTGCTGCTTCTACACAGAGATTTGAACAAGGTACTTCTAATATATACATGTTTCCCGCGCTGTATACATAGTTAAACTGTAAATTTATAGTTTTTGCAAACTGTGTTCAATCAGAATAGTATTTTTCTGACTGTGGGGAATATGCAGGGAATCCACTGTCAATCTTGGATGGGATTTTCATGGCAATCAAAGACGACATAGATTGCTATCCTCACCCTTCAAAGGGTGTGTATTTTAAGTTTTCATCATCTTCGCACCGAGTCCTATTGCCGGATTTATTTATATACTTAATGCAAACAGGAGCAACTACATGGATTCATGAGGTTCGTGAGGTAAAGAAAGATGCGGTTTCTGTGTCAAGATTACGAAAATGTGGTGCAATTTTTGTTGGAAAGGCAAACATGCATGAGTTGGGCATGGGAACTACCGGAAATAACGCAAACCATGGGTATGTGTACATATTCTTTTGTATAGAGGCTGTGTACATGAAATGTTAAATTGTATTTAACCCTTTCTAAGGCAGTCCTAAGATATTTCCTTTCTGTTGAAATGCAACATTAGCATTCACAGACTTCCTTCACAGTGACCTTTAACAATTGCTTCCTAAATTGTTTATATCCTGAGGTGGAAAACCTTCGAGTTGTTTATTAGTTGTTGTGAACGTACTTTTTCTTCTCTGCCGTATAACTTTTGAGTTAAAATTCTCTCCGACAGGACTGCACGAAACCCACATGATCCAGATAGGTACACAGGAGGGTCTTCCTCAGGCCCTGCAGCTATTGTGGCTTTGGGACTGTGTTCCGCTGCTTTGGGGACGGATGGAGGAGGTTGTACACCTACACCATGTCCCACTGAAAAATCCGCTTAGTCATTCTTCATGAAACAATATTTTATTGATTCTTGATTTTATGTGTATGGACAGGTTCAGTTCGGATTCCTGCTTCCCTTTGTGGTGTTGTGGGGTTGAAGTCGACATTTGGTCGAACTGACATGACCGGGTGAGCTCATCTGCTTTATGATATGTTTTCTTCCTAACAGATCTTCCAACTGCATAGAGATTATTCTTGTTCTTCTTTCGTCAACCATCAATTTTTCTTGCATTTATGCTGTATCTTCATTTTGGAGCTCCTGGCTCATATATGCATGTGTATATATTAATCTAGGATGTACTTCAACCTTTTATGACAAATCTCAAATTAAATTTCTTCTCTCTCCGAATCTTTGTATAATAAGTCAAGACAGCGTTCACACTTTTTCGCAGTAACACCATTCCAGTACCCAAAAGATTGTATTATGATCATAAGTTATGCTATTCTCCATCTTACCACATTAATGTCACTTCAATTCTTTAAAACTCCAGTGAGGATACTAACTGAGAAGCTTTATTTTGATGTAGCATCTCATAGGTTGCTTGCCCATGCTAAGGATTGGATATAAACCTTTAGTTATCATGATAAAGAAATGAAGAAACTCAAGTTATTCGGAATGTAATGGTAGTAAACTTTTGTTATCAGAGTATAGAATTGAATATGAAACCTATATAGTTGTCAGGTTGCATTTTATTAGTCCAAATTATATGAAGATAATGTGGATGTATATACCTTTATCAATAATATGGAGATCAATATCAGGGATGGAGCTTGAAAGTAGTGTTGGCTGATTGCAAGAATTTCTAATTCAGTGAAGTTCCATAAGTTGTGACTGATTTTCATGCTTATAGGGCTTAGCACACAATTTAACTATGGAATAATGCCTCCAAACATATCAGAAAAGAACTTGACTTGGAAGTGTTTCTGGTAAAATGATTAGTTTTTCCACTTATGCATTGCCTTAAGTTAGTTTAATAGCATCAAACCTGTTAATAGCATTGCCTTTAGTTAGTTTAATAGCATCAAACCTGTTAATAGCATTGCCTTTAGTTAGTTTAATAGCATCAAACCTGTTAATAGCATTGCCTTTAGTTAGTTTAATAGCATCAAACCTGTTACCTATTGTACCTTCTTATTATTAAGTCAGTTTCGTGTGCAGAGACATTTACTTTTTATGGTGTTCCAGACAGTTCTGTTTTCGTATAATGGGAGAAAATCGTCTTTCAGAATGTCGCAGACTCACTATAGCCTCTGTTTTATTTGTTCAGGTCAATATGTGAGGATAGCACGGTGGCAATTATTGGACCAATCGCCACAACCGTTGAGGACACCATACTTGTGTAAGTTGTCATGGGTTTGAATTTGAGAGCATGCTTAATCTTAAACATTTGTTATCTGATTATGATTTGTACTAACCAAATAAATTAAACGAACGTTAAAACTAGCTGGCCTAATTTTCCTCTCTTAAATCTGCTTGCTGATGGCAAAGGACAGACTAAATGAATCGAGGAAAGGAAATGAGAATGATAGAGCTATGCATAAAGATGTAGAATGATTATTCAACCATGTTGTCAGACCACATAAAAGAACTATAAGTGCTTACCTCATTTATATCCATCAACCTTACGCTACCATTAAACTGTGCAAAATTCCCAAAACCGCATGAAACAGCCTAGCCCGCTAGTGATATTGTCCGCACTGGGCCAAGGCCCACAAAGTTTTAAAACACGTCACTAGAGAGTAATGTCTGCTTACTTATATACCTAGCATCTCTCATGTGTTTTGCCGATGTGAGACTTCTTATCCTAAGTTGGGGTGTCACATACACTCCTCTTATGGACACAACATCCTAACTGTGGTTTGCCCCACCGAATGGGATTTTTCCTGTACTCGGGATTAAGATTTGCCTAGAAAATGCCAGTACAAAGAATCCTTCCTCCTAAATGGCATGGTGATGTAATGTTGTGTTTTTATAAAGTATGCCACGGAACTATGTCAATATGAGTCTTCGTGGACTTGTTAATGTAATTTACATGTTTGGCCCTACAATTATTGCTTTGATAGCTTTATTCTTCTCATTTTTGTTTAAAATAAATTTAGGATCAAAGTTATTCTAGGAATTTGCAGTGTGATTTATTCATCTCCATTACTTTATCAGGTATGCAGCAATGTTGGGGTCCTGTCCTGCAGATAGAATCCCCTTGAGACCGGTAACCACCAAAGAATGCTTATTCTTCTGCTCTATTCTTAAACTCTGTATTTCTCTTGACTGATCTGCTTTCTTCCTTTTTCTTCATTGTATTACTTTGTAAAAGTACCTTCTAGTTCACAGGATAACCTGAAACACCGCTTTACATGTTTAGAACATTTAAAATCTGTTTTTTTAGTTTTAATCTCACCAGCAGACTCTAGACTCGTTAAGGTATCAGAGTCATCTTATTGATTTTGGACATCATTGTGGATCATAAATTCTGTTTCTTTAATTTCATCATCTTCCTCAATTTCTTTCAGCCCCTCCCTTGTGTACCAAATTTCTCTTCACAAGAGAGCTTGCAATCTGTGGAATCACTGCGCCTTGGAAAATATACAGAGGTGACTATACTTCTGTGCACAATAGTTTTTTGTATTTGGCTATTTCTTTGATAATCTCATTTCAACATCCTTTTACAGTGGTTTAATGATGTCTTCTCAACTGATATATCTAACAAGTGCGAGAATGTTCTCAGACGGTTATCACAAAAGCATGGATGCAAAGTAAGTCTGTTTCTATTATTACATTATTCATTGATTTTGGACTTCGACAGGTGTACCTTCTAGCTCTTTTTTTTTATCTTCTAGCTTGGTTTAGAATTGTAGGAACCATTAGCATCAATATTGTGAGATTCTATCATGATACATGTTTGTTTGTAAGTCTAATATTTTTCTTTATCTCATGGTTGAAGACGATAGAGATTGTAATACCAGATTTGCATGAGATGAACATAGCTCATATTGTTTCTATTGGGTCTGAATCATTATCTGCACTGAGTCCAGACTATTATGATGGGTACACACTATTTCTTTGAATATTCCATTATCAAAAGTCTTCCTAACATATCTCAATCTCTTATTGGGAGCAACTTCAAATTATTTCCTGATATCATCTTGGTTCTGTTTTCTTCTTTTTGGTCTCCAGGAAAGGAGAGAGATTGACCTACGATACTCGCACCAATATGGCACTTTTTCGTTCATTTACAGCAGCAGATTATGTTGCTGCTCAGCGGCTTAGGTAAAGCATGTTGTTTCTTAAGCTACCAAAAGTAAATCTATCTAATCTTAGTCATGAATTTATTTCAGAATCCAATTGCAAACTGTTTTGTTGGCTTAGAAATACTGTGGCATCTGAAATGTCTGAAAATGTCAGATAATTGTAGCTTACCTTAGGTTGGGTTTTACACTTTATTAGTTGCCAAAACTTAAGTTGATAACTTTGGAAACCTAATACAATGTTGTTGAAAGAAGTCAGTTACGTTCCAAACCAAGTGTATGACTTGATACGATATGGAGTGTTTGACATCCTGAAAGAATATGCTGTATGACCTCTTCAAAATTGTCGACGGTGGCGTGTTGGATCCCTCCAAAAGTAGTGCATTTTTGGAGGATTCGACACGTATGTGATATCACTTTTGGAGAGTCCGAGCAACACAGCGGAAAGTAATGCTTCATACAGAAAGCCTGTGGGATGATGAAAAGGAGAGAATGTGCTGCTTAGGACAATTGTCTTCTAACTTCTATGCTGTTCACTTGTCATGTGTATTCTTTTAAATCTTGGTTTGCACAATACTCTGCAATGCTAAAACTTTCAATTAATGCCTTATGCATAACAAGCAGAAACACAATCTTTCAGAAGTACAAGAAACATGATTGACGTAACTCTTTTTTGGGTTGTTGCAGACGGAGGTTAATGTATTTCCATATGGAGATTTTCAAGAAGGTGGATATCATTGTGACACCTACTACCGGGTATGTCAAGGAAGTCTCTGAAATGTGCAGAGTTTACATTCATATCCTTCACCAGGGCTTACTCTAATGCATGTACACACATTAATCTTTTTCCTATTCGTTTTTTCTTGCTCTTTTTTGTGCCCCCCGCTCCTCCTTCTGCCCGGTTTCTTTTTGGTGGGTGGTACTTCTGTTCCTGAGATAATTTCTTAGCAATGAAGTGGTCATGTAGGTACCTATAACATTAAATGGCAAATCCAGGATGTGTAGGCGGGAGATTAGTTTGTTGATATATATGTCAAAGTTAGATATAAACCATCTCTGCTACTTTCTTCTTTTTCAGCATGGCAGCACCCAGAATTCCACCAAGTGCTCTTAAAGTTGGGGAGACTAATTTGCAAGTTACAGGTTTTCCCTTCACTCACCCCTTCGTCCTTAACAGATATCATCAACTGTGGAGGGAGTTAGAACTAACAGATGCTGTTCTCTTATGTGTCTTGGATAGCTTACTGTTTCGCAATTTCAGGTTACATTAGTATTCATGTATATTCTGTTTTTTCAGAAAATCTTATGCGGTTTACTACAACAGCAAATCTTCTCGGACTTCCTGCAGTTACTGTCCCTGTAAGTTGTAGCACCTTTCTTCTCTATCCAGGATAGTTAGTTTACTGGTGGTCATGACATTCAGGGAATGGTTCTCTCTATATATATGTCAAAGTGATGGGTTTGCATACAAGTAAATTGTCTATCAAAACAATCCCTGCCCAATGTTTCAAGAGTTTTTAGATTTTATCCCAAGATAACTTTCTCAAAAAAGTCACAATTGGCATTTTTTTTAATGTAACACTTCAAAAACTGTGGCTTAATCCCCTTCACTAATTCCAAAAAGAAAATGCTTTATCCCCTCCGGAAGCATATTTTAGCCTAGATTTTCCTTCAAATGATCCACAAGGTAGGATTAGTTCATCACATTCAAAATGAGGTATATTCAGCTGGTACAACAACGATAGTTATGCCATCTCATATCGGCAAGTTACATGTTCAGGTTGGTTACGACAAGCAAGGGCTTCCTATAGGAATGCAACTCATTGGCCGGCCCTGGTGTGAAGCTTCCATTTTGCGTTTGGCTGCTGCAATTGAGGTAAGTAACCATTCAACCAAGATGAGAGCAAGTATGGTTCATTCATAGCGTCAAACAGATAATGAATGATCCCTATGCAGAAATGACTTCCAATACCAATGCATACGACATTGTTGTTTTTCAGGAAACTTGTGCTGAGCCCATGAAGAAGCCGGTGCAATATTATGACATTTTGAAAGGGAACCAGTAATCAAGTTTACATCCATGGGAGCCCCGGGTAAACAGTAATGTGACTCATGAAGCTTAAGAAGACCTGGATTCATTTATCAAGATTTTTACTCATGAAGCTTAAGAAGACCTGGATTCATTTATCAAGATTTTGGTGATTCATAGAAACCAATTTTTTCTTTTCCCAGGTGATCTTGAAATTGAATGTACTTGACTTGAGGTACTACTTTATGAAATAGTGCTAATATTTCCCAAAAGTTGTCGTCGCGTGACCAGGAGGTCACAGGTTCAAGCCATGGAAACTGACCCTTGCAGAAATGTAAGGTGAGGTTGCGTATAATAAACCCTTGCGATTCAGCCCTTCCCCGAACCTCGTGCATAGCGGAAACTTCAGTAGTACAGTACACCGGGATGTCCTTTTTTTCAAAAAGAAAAAAAGTAATGCCCTCTTCCAAGTTTCTTTGGAGATAATTAAAGTTCCAATAATCAAACATAACTTTACAACTGTAAATGAAACTGCATTAAGTTCTTGCCTACTTTATTGGCCTAAAGTCATGTAAAAGTAATTTGTCCTATCAAACATTTGTAAACAGTTAAGAGAAAACAGAATCATACGTTTAGCAACTTGAAAGAAAGTACTCCCTCTTTTTTAAATCGATTTAAAAAAAAAAAATTAGTCATTCTGTTTGAAACCAGAGAGGACCAACTTGCCACGAAACTCAGTAATTTCCATATTAATCAACTATTCTTTTTTCTATTTAATATTTTAAATTTTTGTTGATTCTAATTTTGTTTATTAGTAGTACTAACAAGTATTTAAGAAGTTACTCTTTTTTGTTTTATGATTTTTTATCCACGTGGTTCACCATATATCTCAAATACTTATAAATAATACTATATATTCAGAAATTACGTAAACAATACTAAGACTATTACTTTTTATACTTTTGATTGACTATTCAAATGATACTTTAAATGCACCTAACCATATTCTAACATTAAAAAAACATGTGACTATAGTCTTTACAAAAATACTATAAATAACATAACAGTCAGCTTTGGGGCATACTTTCCTAGAAATATTTGTAATTTAATCCGCCATAAGTGGCAACTAACTTGGTTGTTGTCAATTGAATGCCACTATTTCGTGAGGTACATTTACGTCGGTCTAATTTGAACCTAGAGACATAAAAGTCCTTTTTGGGATTGATAAGGGATCAATTTACCTACATTTCGAGTCTGTAAAAAGTAAATTTCGTTCTACAAATCACTCACAGGAGGCAAATCACATTAAATAAGCTTAGTGCAACGAGCTCGGCCAACAAAACACATAAGAGGCATCAAACATGATAATCCTTTTTGATGGATCACCTGCTCAACCAACTCAGTCATCCTTACAAATAGAGACACCATATTCAATTCATAAAAATATGTAACTCATTCAATTTGCGCTGAATTAGGTGGGTTATGCTGGATATATATATTTATTGGAGAGTCATTTTAAATATATCATACGTTAGCTTAGGTAAAAAATTGATCTAATTTGAACTACATATGTTACACAAAATAACTCATATAAAAAACTTACTAAAACATGACCATTTTTTTTTTCGAGGGGGAGGGGGGGTTAGTTTGTTTGATGTAATTGTGATAAATAAAAGAATAACTTTATTAGTATAATTTGATAATTAAACAATTTATCAAAGGAAAAATGCCTTGGTCAAAATTGACGGAGGAAGTTTTACGCAAATAACTGTTTTAGCACCTTATTGAAGAAATAGCTGATATTCATAAAAAAGAATATTTGACTCAGAATTAATTTTAAGCCTAGCAGTCTAAAATTGAAATTGTGAATCTAACCAAATCCAGTTACCTCTGTCCAAGGGTAACTAACTTAAAGACACTAGTATCCATACTCGCACGATGCGCGAATAATATATATTATGTGAAACTTATATTATAGACTTATATATTTGAAAAAAAAAATCATTTCAGTTAGTATATTAATGAGTGATATTATTAAGTTCATTGTTGTTTATTGCATATTTATTTAAGGGGGCATATTTCATATATATTAATCATATGTAACGTATAATCAATTTTATTTTTTATTTTTTAGATCATATACCGCTAATTCTATACCACTAATTCAAAGATGAAACTTCTTTCGCCAAAAAATCAATAGCATTTGTTGCTAAGAAATTAATTAAAAATTCTAAATTGATAAGATTTAAAAAAATATTATTAATGTGCTTGTTAAAAAAAATTATTTCTTTTTTAAGTGGAGCAGTTTTCAATTTTGTAGGGTGTGCTGTTTTTAATTAGTAATTATTTTGACTTTTTTTTCAGATTTTTTAAAATTGTAATTAGTGTAGAAATTTAAAAAATTCTAAATTAATAATATTTTAAAAAATATTATTAATGTGCATGTTAAGAATTTTTTTTATTTTTCATGTGTAATTGATATAGGGGTGGTTAATTTACAAATTTGTTTATATACTTTTTTTCTTTTTTAATATTTTTCCTTTTCAATTATTTTTTTAAGTAGGATTTTTGTAGTGTTGACACTTGTCACTTTTGCTTCTCCTATTATATATATAGATAGATATATTTATTGGAGAGTCATTTTAAATATATCATACATTAGCTTAGATAAAAGTTTGATCTAGTTTGAACTACATATGTTACACAAAATAACTCATATAAAAAACTTACTAAAACATGACCATTTTTTTTTTAGGGGGGGGGGGGGGTTAGTTTGTTCGATGTAATTGTGATAAATAAAAGAATAACTTTATTAGTATAATTTGATAATTAAACAATTTATCAAAGGAAAAATGCCTTGGTCAAAATTGACGGAGGAAGTTTTATACAAATAACTGTTTTAGCACCTTATTGAAGAAATAGCTGACATTCATAAAAAAAAATATTTGACTTTTTCCTGCCTTAGAAATAATTTTAAGCCTAGCAGTCTAAAATTGAAATTGTGAATCTAACCAAATCCAGTTGTCTCTACCCAAGGGTAACTAACTTAAAGACACTAGTATCCATACCCGCACGAGGCGTGAATAATATATATTATGTGGAACTTATATTATAGACCTGTATATTTAAAATAAATAAATCATTTAAGTTAGTATCTTAATGAGTGATATTATTAAGTTCATTGTTGTTTATTGCATATTTATTTAACGGGGCATATTTCATATATATTAATCATGTGTAACGTATAATCAATTTTTATTTTTTAGATCATATACCGTTAATTTTATACCACTAATTCTAAGATGAAACTTCTTCCGCCAAAAAATCAAAAGCATTTGTTGGTAAGAAATTAATTAAAAATTCTAAATTGATAAGATTTTAAAAAATATTATTAATGTGCATGTTAAAAAAAAAAAAAAAAAATTAAGTGGGGCAGTTTTCAATTTTGTAGGGTGTGTTGTTTTTAATTAGTAATTGTTTTGACTTTTTTTTCAGATTTTTAAAAATTGTAATTAGTGTTGAAATTTTAAAAATTTTAAATTAATAATATTTTAAAAAATATTATTAATGTGCATGTTAAGAATTTTTTTTATTTTTTTATTTTTCATGTGTAATTGATATAGGGGTGGTTAATTTGCAAATTTGGTTATATACTTTTTTTCTTTTTTAATATTTTTTTTTTTAAAATTATTTTTTTTAAGTAGGATTTTTGTAGTGTTGACACTTGTCATTTTTGTTTCTCCTATTATATATAGATAGATTTGAAGCAAGTTAAATTAGGAGAAGTTATAATATATAACGTTCAGTTAACTAATTTATATACACAAAGTCATGCTCAATAGGCATTGGTTATCTTTCTACTTAAAGTTATGAAATAACTTATGTGAATAATTTAAATATAATTTTTTTCTCTTTAAATTGGATATTCATACTTGAAATTTACTATTTGCATGACATTAATGATGATCACCATAAATATATGTATATTTTATGTTGACATAATATATTTCTTGTAACATGTTAAAGTATAACTGTTATAAAAGAATACTCTTTTCAAGAGTGTACTATTATAATAAATGTCATTGCGGTTATAGGCAAAACGTTATTACATAAAAATAAAATATAACATGAAAAGTTAATTTTGAAAAAATTAGAACATTATAAAGAGATGACACTACAGAGAATTCAGATTGCATCTTCCATCTCTATTCTATATTTTAAATATCTCATTTTTTTTTCAATAGGTAAAACTAACTTATTTGCAGTATACAATTAAAACTTTTTTGTGCAACAAACTTTTAAATTTTTTTTTTTTTTTTTCAAATATTCCATTAAGGATAAAAGTGGAAGATCACCTTTACGGTATTCTATTTGTGTAATATCCTCTTCAATTTAACTGTATTCAATCCGTCCATTTAGCTTTTAGATAGATATATTCTCTATCCGATCGATATGTAAACAGATTGATTATTAATCCGACAGATTAATTATCGGTCCGATCTATATAGGGACAGATCAATTATCAATTTGACAGATCGATTATCGATTCAAATTATATATGGACTGATCGATTATCAATCCGGCAGATGAGAAAATAGAAATAAACTATTTTGCTATTTGGAAACTTGAAAAGACTTAAAAGACATATATATATATATATATATATATTTTTTTTTTGCTAATTAAAAACTCAAAAAGGCTTAATTGCCAAATTTTCTCCATTTTGTACTATTCCTGTTCCCTCTCTTTCTGCTGAATTTTCTCACCAACTTTCTTTCAACCGATTAACTATATTCTAAGCGTAACCCAACTCATTCACTCAATCACCCACTTGGCGACGATATCATTAACCATTGGCAACGACCTTCCTACTTGCTTATAGAATTTATTTAATTCTACTGGGTATGATGATAACTCTATTTTTCAGTGATATATTTTGACCTTTCCAGTTTAAATTTTTTGTACCTTTATTTATTTGATGATTGTTATGGGTGAACTTTTGATAGATTGAGTTATTTTATTGAGAAATGGGGAACAAGAGAGTGATGGTACCGGCGAGTGAAGTCGACTTGACGGCGGTGAAGTACATACCGGAGAATATTCAAGGTTCATATTTTATAGTAGTATATAATATCTCATCGGATATGCTGTGTATTTTCTCTTTTTTTTTTTTTTTGGCTAACTCTTTAATTTCGACTTTTCACGTGTTAAAAGTACCAGAATGTACCTATTTTTACTTTGTTAAACTCTGCGTCAAATTAAAACTAGATTGAAACTGAGGGAGTACTATTTATTCAATTGCATTTTGTATAGTTTCGATTAAATTGTGCAGTTTTTTTTTTTTCTTTTTGCAGCTCCACATTTGACTGGTTTCTGGTTTAAGTTCTTTCTGAAGCTGGTTGAAGTACCGGGTATTGGATCTTTGATTGTGAATCACATCAAGAATGAAAACAAATTCGACGAGGTTTGATTCTTCTTGTTGTATTTGTATGCTATTTGCTTCATGTTGTGACTTGCGAGTATGCATGAAATGGTTAATTAAAGACTGAAAAAAGATATGTTCATGATTGACAGACGTTGAAGTACACCGTCATACCAGAGGTTCCTATGTTTAAACCCGAATTTCCTCCTCAAGGTTCATTCTTGCACTAAATGATACCAACTCTCTCTCTCCCTGCATTTGGATACCGTTAGAAATGAAATAGAAAGGTGCTTCTTTTGTGTTTTATCCTCCCTTGACAATGGTGGAATTAGCTCCGTTTTTCACTTGAATGAATGGTTTCACACGTTACAAGTAAAAGGACCAAAGGGAAGAAACATGTTTCAGTACCTGCTTTAGTTATTTTTCTTTTGTTGTCGTACAATGTTCTCTTTATTGGAATACTCAAAGGGGTGGCTAAAGATCTGGCATTATAATCTTGGCAGCCAAATTCCGTATTCCAACAATGGAAAAACTAGAACTTTTCAGAGTTACCCAATACGTGTGCTAGTAGAATGTAACAAGTACATGGTGGATTAATAGATGCACGCAAGTTGACTGGATCAATTTCTTTCTTCTTATTCATGGGACTTGCGGCTACTCTAACTGTAAGGTGATGTTGTAGTAAGAAGATAGCGAGATCTTCCATATTCATATTGATGATGATAAAACTTGTTGAAATGATGGCATCCACATGGAGGCAGATGATGTATATATGTGTATGACTGTGTGCGCACAATCACACACACAGATAAAAATATGGAACCAAGTATCATGTATCGACCATGACCTCCTTATAAAAGAAAAAAAATAGATGCCATTGTTGACCTTGCCATGATACAAAGTGCTGTAAACTTGGCACTAATTCAGTTTGAATTTCCCGACTGTAGAGCCAGAACCTGCTGTTGTCAGCATGGAAGAAGATGCAAAGCCTGAAGACCGGGTGGATCTAGCCTTGAAGTGTCTTCCAGAATATGATCCATCTAGCAATTGGAGTGGTGATGCCACTGCATCATTCCGCTATTGGAAGATTCGTGATTATGCGCATGCATACAGATCTAAGTTTACAACTCCATCAATGGCAAGGCACTTCTATGGTTGCTTGTTTTTTTGTTTCTGGCTTCTAATCTCTAGGATGAAAAATTATTCCTTGTGTTCCAGGTTGCAGAACGCTTCATCTCAGCTATTGAGGAATTCAACAATAAGTATCCTGCAGCACCACTATTAATTTCTTTTGACCCAGATGATTTAAGAAAGCAAGCTGCTGCTTCTACACAAAGATTTGAACAAGGTATTTCTGATGTATACATGTTTCCCATGCTCTATACATAGCTAAACTGTAACTGTAAATAAAACTCCAAAATTTATAGTTTTTGCAAACTGTGTTCAATCAGAATAATATTTTTCTGACTGTGGGGAATATGCAGGAAATCCACTGTCAATCTTGGATGGGATTTTCATGGCAATTAAAGACGACATAGATTGCTATCCTCACCCTTCAAAGGGTATATATTTTAGTTTTCATCTTCTCACCGAGCCCAATTGCTATATTTAGTTGTATACTTGGTGCAAACAGGAGCAACTACGTGGATGCATGAGGTTCGTGAGGTAAAGAAGGATGCTGTTTCTGTGTCAAGATTACGAAGTTGTGGTGCAATTTTGGTTGGAAAGGCAAACATGCATGAGTTGGGCTTGGGCACTACCGGAAATAATGCAAACTATGGGTATGTGTTACATATTTTTTTGTAGAAAGGCTTTGTGTACATGAAATGTTAAATTGCATCTAGCCCTTTCTAAGTCAGTCCTCAAACATTTCCTTATGTTTTAAATGTAACACTAGCATTCACAAACATCCTTCATAGTGACCTTTAATAATTGCTTCCTGAATTGTTTATATCCTGAGGTGGAAAACTATAGAGTTGTTTATTAGTAGTTGTGGATGTGCTTTTTCTTCTTTACCCTATAACGATTGAGTTTAAATTCTTCTTGTGACAGGACTACACGAAACCCACATGATCCAGATAGGTACACTGGAGGGTCTTCCTCAGGCCCTGCAGCTATCGTGGCTTCGGGATTGTGTTCCGCTGCTTTGGGAACGGATGGAGGAGGTTGTACACCTACACCATGTCATACTAAAGAATACACTTATTCAATATTTGTAAAACAGTACTTTCTTGATGCTTGAATTAATGTGTAAGGACAGGTTCAATTCGGATTCCTTCTTCCCTTTGTGGTGTTGTGGGTTTGAAGTCAACATATGGTCGAACTGACATGACCGGGTGAGCTCATCCTACATTTGTACATGTGCCGTATGATATGCTAATATCCCTAACAGATCTTCCAACTGTATAGCCATTATTCTCGTTCCTCTTTCGTCAACCATCGATTTTTCGTTCATTCATTCTGTGTCTTTATTTAGGAGCTTGTGGTTCATATATGCATGTGTATACATTAGTCTAGGACGTATTTCAACCTTTTATGTATGGTTATGATAGACCATCTCAAATCAGATTTTGATTATCTCAAAAATCTTTGTATGAGTCAAGATAACATTCACACTTTTCACAATACACCTTTCCAGTACCCAAAAGATGTTATTATGATCATAAGTTATATTTTTTTTTCTATCTTACCACATTAATATCACTTAAAATCTTTACAACTACAGTAAGGATGAAATTTCGGAGAAGCTTTACTTTGATGTAACATCTCATACGTTGTTTTCCAATGCAGAGGATTGGATACAATACTTTAGTTATCAAGCTAAAGAAATGAAAAAACTCTAGTTATTTAGAGTGGAATATGAATACTTTAGTTATCAAGGTAAAGAATTAAGAAATTTATTTAGTTACCAGATTACATTTTAGTAGTTCAAATTATACAAAGAAATATGGATGTATAAACCTGTATCAATAATATGGAGATCAATATCAAGGACGGAGCTTGAAACTACTGTTGGTTGATTGCAAGAATTCCAAACTCGGTGAAGTTCCATAAGCTATGATTGATTATGATGCGTATAGGGCTTAGTCCACAATATAACAAAGGAAAAATGCCTCCAAACTTATCATATAATAAATGAACAGCCAAGCAATCTTCAATGGCACGACAATAGATTTTATTAACTTGGAGAGATTAGGTATTCCGGTAAACTGATTAGTGAGTTCCACTTGTGCATTGCCTTTAATCAAATTAATTGCATCAAACCTATTATTTTTTTACCTTCTTAATATTAATGTCAGTTTTGGGTGCATAGACATTCAATCTTCATGATGCTCTGAATGGTTCTTTTTCACTATAGCCTCTTTATGGTTCATGGGACAGTTTCACTATAGCGTCTCTTTTATTTATCTAGGTCATTATGTGCTGATGGAACAGTGGCAATTATTGGACCAATCTCCACAACAGTTGAGGACACCTTACTTGTGTAAGTTGTCATGGGTTTGAATTTTGAAAATATTCTTAATCTTAAACATTTGTTATCCGATTATCATTTGGACTAACCAAATAAATTTAGACGAATGTTGAAATTTGCTGGCCTAATTTTCGTCTCACTTATATCGGCTTGCTGATGGTAATGGACAAACTAAAAGAATCTTATTATTGAGGAAAGGAAATGAGAATGGTAGAGCTAATAAAGATGTAGAATGATTTTTCAACCATCTTGTCAGATCACATAAACAAACTATAAGTGCATTCTGGAACGTTATAACTGCTTACCTCGTTTAGATCAACCAATCTTATGCTGATAGTGAATCGTGTCCAAGGGACAGTAATCCCATCAAGTGCCCGACTATCAATTGCTAATTCAGCAGTACTAACTACTAAGAACCCCTAGGCATGGAGTTGTATGCCTAATCCTGATAGCCCGGTGTTCAAGCACTTCTTGATTACAAAAATGAGATTGACAAAACAATCAGATAGCACAGCCAGCAGGCTCAGTCAGTTTGACCTCGTAAGAGCTACTGGTATATAAGGACTGATTTTTTTTTTTTTTTTTTTTTGACAAAGGTAACATTATAGGGACTGAAGTTGTTGCTCCCAATTAGGTGTCAGTTGAATTTTTCTTAGGTAACCATTTGTCGTAATGGTATTTTCATGCTTATTAAGTGGCTTTGAGTGTAACACATGGATTTGGATAAGTCCGGCATCCGCCGACTACATGATTCCAAAGGGAACCACATTTATCTCCATTATTAGATTGTGGGCATTATCAACAAGTTCTTGAATTGTGATTTAACCAGATTTCTCAAATTATCATGGAAGGCATGAAAGTGAATGAGGAAAGTTCAGACATGGAGGAAAGAGATCTAACGGATTCCAGTTGGATAAATTAGAAACTCTCAGTGTAAGACTCTGGTTGGAAGGTATAGGTATAACTTAAAGAGATAGAGAGTAGAAGATGGGAAAAGAATCGTATGTTATTGATTGAATGAATTATGTTTACAGAATCTCTACAAGACTATATATAAGACCTATATCAACAAGGATAGACTTAAAGTTACAACAACTATAAGAACTCTACAACAAATAGGAGTCTAGTAATTATCCATTATTACGCCCCTGCAAGTTGGTGGTGTCAACTACACCCAACTTGGAAAAATGCTTGACAAAAGAGACTCTTGGAAGTGGTTTGGTCAGTATATCTGCCACTTGATTAGCCGAGTGAAGGTGTTGAACTGCTCTATCCTTGTTTTGAACTTGTTCACGAACAAAATGAAAATCTATAGCAATATGCTTCATCCGACTATGGAACACCGGGTTGGCACAAATGTAGGTGGTGCTAACATTGTCACAAAATATCCGAGGAATGTCTGAGATACGAAACCGAAGCTCATGAAGTAAACTTGTTAGCCAATTGGTCTCAGAAACAGTAGCAGCAACAACCCGATATTCTGCTTCTGTGGAGGAACGGGAGATAGATCTTTGCTTTTTAGAGGACCATGATATCGGAGAGCTGCCAAGGTAAACAACATAACCTGTGGTGGAGGTTCGATCAAGAGGATCTCCAGCCCAGTCAGAATCTGAGTAAGCTAGAAGACGGTGATCATGTTCTTTGGCAATCCGGAGAACAAATGAGGATGTTTGGTGTAGATACCGAAGGAGACGTTTCATGGCTGTCCAATGAGATATGAAGGGCTGGTGCATGGACTGGGAGAGTTTGCTGACAGCAAATGCTATGTCCGGACGTGTAAAAGAAAGGCAATGAAGTTTACCGATGATCCGCCTATAAAGAGAGCCATCAACTTGAGAATCTTCCATGGACTCTGGGAAAGTTACAGTTGAAGCCATTGGTGTTGGAACACCTTTGCAATTTTGCATATTAACTTCCTGTAAAAGGTCTATAATGTACTTCTGTTGAGACAACAAAAGACCACCAGGATAAGACAACACTTCAACACCAAGGAAATAATGAAGTGGACCAAGATCCTTCAGTGAGAATCGGGTTGCAAGATTATCAATAATGCTTTGAACACCATGAATCTGATTACCAGTAACAATTATGTCATCAACATATACTAGGACATAAACAATAAACTCAAAATTCTGCAGGATGAACAATGAAGAATCAGATTGGGACTTAATAAAACCCAAAGTAACCAAATAATTTTTGAGTTCAGTGTACCACGCCCTGGGGGCCTGTTTGAGTCCATAAATAGCTTTTTGCAGCTTGCAAACATGCGTCGGATGGGCAGAAGATTCGAAACCAGGTGGTTGACGCATATAGACTTCCTCATCAAGACGACTTTGCAGGAAGGCATTGTTGATATCAAGTTGATGAATGGGCCAGCTTTGTTGTGTTGCAATCGCAAGAACTATTCGAACAGTTGCTGACTTTACCACAGGGCTGAAAGTGCATTGGAAGTCAAGGCCAGGTCGTTGTGTGAATCCTTTGGCAACCAAGCGAGCTTTGAACCTGTCAACAGAACCATCGGGATGATATTTAACCCGAAAAAGCCACTTACAATCCACCATATTTTTCGAAAGATCACATGGTACCAGCTCCCATGTACGGTTCCGAACTAAGGCATCAAATTCATTTTTCATAGCTTCACGCCAATGTGGGACTTGTTGAGCTTGCTTAAAGGTTCTAGGTAGGGAGGAAGTGGTTTGAACAACAGTGTGGAATTGCTTAGACTTAAGGCTATTGGTCTTAGATCGAGTAATCATGTTATGAGTGGGCGTTGATGTAGAGCTAGGGGCAACAAGAGAAGGTTGTGGGGCCATAAGAGATGGGACAGGTGACGAGGAAGAGGGTTGTATCACAGGGTTAGCAGACTTATTTCGACGCTGGTAAGTGATTATTGTGGATTGCGGCTGCATATTTAAATGGGGAGAAGAATGAACTGGTGAGGCCAAAACATTTGGTTGAGGTGAATTGCGGCCGAAAACTGAATGTTGTATGGTGAGGGAAGGGGGAAGTGGAGATACTGGAGAAGTAGCAGATAAGGGAGAAATTGAATTACCTGAGACGGTGGTTCCTGTTGGAGCAGAGGAGATGGATGAGTGCGTGTCCACGGGCTGCTGCACAATGTGAGCGGGAAGCTCATAAGCATTATGTGGATATTGAGTATTATCCTGTGGCTGCTGTTCAGTTGAACAAATCTCCCAAGACATTTTTATTTTGTGGATTGCGGCTGCATATTTAAATGGGGAGAAGAATGAACTGGTGAGGCCGAAACATTTGGTTGAGGTGAATTGCGGCCGGAAACTGAATGTTGTATGGTGAGGGAAGGGGGAAGTGGAGATACTGGAGAAGTAGCAGATAAGGGAGAAATTGAATTACCTGAGACGGTGGTTCCTGTTGGAGCAGAGGAGATGGGTGAGTGCGTGTCCACGGGCTGCTGCACAATGTGAGCGGGAAGCTCATAAGAATCATGTGGATATTGAGTATTATCCTGCGGCTGCTGTTCAGTTGAACAAATCTCCCAAGACACATTTTTATTTTGTGTGTTTGTCAAATGAGAAAAAATATTTTCGAACGGAAACTGGTTTTCTAAAAATAAAACGTCACGAGATAAATATATTTTGAAAGTTAAAGGATCAAAACATTGGTGGCAGTAATGTTTATTCGAAAATCCTAAATAAATACATGGTGTCGAACGAGGCTCGAGTCTGTTTTTGGCATAGGGTTTGAGCCATGGATAACACAAGCAACCAAATACTTTAACGGAGTCATACTTGGGCATAGTTTGAAATAAAATTTCAAAGGGGCTCTTATGCTGAAGATTCGGTTTAGTTAGCCTATTTATAAGATAAACCGCTTGTTGACAGGCAAAATTCCAAAAATGTGAGGGTAAAGACGCTTGGTGCAACAAGGTTCTAGCAGTTTCAATAACATGCCGGTGTCGTCTTTCGACTAAAGCAACTCTCTGTGGAGTATATGGGGGTGACACTAAGTGCTCTATGCCATGTGCTTTGAGATACGACTGTAGACTCTGAAATTCGCCACCACCATCATGTAAAAAGATTGAATTTTGGTGTTGAATGTGCGTTCAAGCAATGGATGCAGATTTTGGAAAACTTCCAAAGTTTCATTTTTTGATTTTAAAGTGAACAACCACATGTATTTTGAAAATTGATCAACAAATAACACATAATATCTTTTCTTATCAATTGACAAAACTGGAGATGGACCCCATAAATCGCTATAAAGGATTTGCAAGGGCTTATTGCTTCGCAATGAATTTTCTGAAAAAGTCAACTTGTGCATTTTATTTGAATAACAAGAATTACAAATGGAGCTAGCTTTAGGATCTGAAACAGAAAGGTAAAACGATAATGGAAAGGAAAAAATTCCATTTAGGAGAAAGACGTGTACAACCCGGTACAGCCACAGGTGAATTGGAACAGCCACATTGCATTTAGGAGAAAGACGTGTACAGCCCGGTGGCCACTCATACAACCCATCTTTATTCTGCCCCCGAACTAGAGATGCCCTCGTACTCAGATCCTTCACAAGATAATGGAAAGGAAAAAATTCAATAGAGGAATGATTATCACGACAAAACTTAGAAACAAAAATAAGATTATTTTTAATGATAGGGGAGCATAAGGTATTGAGAAGTTTGAAATGATGATTTGATGCACTTATGTTAGCGTTACCGGTATGGGATATTGGAATGGTGTTACCATTGCCCATAGTTATCTCTTCGGTGTCGTGGTAGTCATGTACAGTGGCTAGGCTTTGAGTATCAGATGCAATATGATGAGTGGCTCCACTATCAACGATCCAAGGGGACTGTTGAGAAGGGAAACGAGCAGCAAAGTTTGCCCGGGCTTGCAGATGGTTATGTGACTGCGATCTGCAGACTTTAGCGGAATGACCTACGCGATCACATAGTTGGCAGCGAAGGTTTTTGTCAGAGCGCTGCTGCTGCTGGTTATTTCTTCGTGGGCGTTGTGCTTGCCATTGTTGATTATTGGCAGGAGGGTGCCATTGCTGATTGTTGACAGGAGGGTTCACACCTGGACGACGGTTGCTGGAGTAACTATTGTTGCCCTGGCGAGAAGGAGCTGAGCTAGTCTTTTGTGCTACAGCAGCAGTAATGGGAGTTGATAGCGGCTTCTTGTCTTCCTCGTGTTTGAGGAAAAGCTCATAATCTAGAAGCTTTTCGTAAAGCTCTTCATATGAAATAGGAGAATCGCGAGCACGAATGGCAGCAGAGAGTTCTCAAAATTCAGATCCGAGTCCATTGAGGATTTTCACAATGAGTTCCGGGTTTGATACCGGTGCACCAGCAGTTGCAAGTTCATCACAAAGTGATCGAACTTGATGAGGATAATCTGTGACTGGACGACAATCTTTAGTGAGGCGGGCCAATCGATCTCGCAAGCTGAAAATTCTTGTTTGAGATTTGTTCGCATATGCAGTATGCAAAGCATCCCACGCAGCTTTGGCGGAGACTGCAACAGCAACAGTGGGGGCAAGCGTAGGATCAACAGAGGCCAAGATAGCATTTTGAATTAGCTGATCCTGGCGATGCTAAGAAAGGAACTCAGGGTTATCAACGTCTTGATTGTTCTGAGAGATGGTGCAAGTGGGTGCAGGGATGGAGCCATCGAGATGCCCATAAAGATTGTGACCACGCAACTTGAGCTTTCCACAAGGAGAAATTGTGACTGCCCATTAATTTAATGGGCAGTTGGGTAACTGGATTGAATTGAACAATAGTGATGCCATTGTTGATTCCATCGGCATTGGTCACAGAAATCTTAGAGGCCATTTGTGTGAGTAAGCAGAGAAAGAAAAAAAAAAAGAAGGGAGAGGATCAACTCGTAGTAGTTTAGATAGTCTCTGATACCATAAAGAGATAGAGAGTAGAAGATGGGAAAAGAATCGTATGTTATTGATTGAATGAATTATGTTTACAGAATCTATACAAGACTATATATAAGACCTATATCAACAAGGATAGACTTAAAGTTACAACAACTATAAGAACTCTACAACAAATAGGAGTCTAGTAATTACCCGTTATTATAACTATGTCATTTGGATGGTAACTTTTCCAATTAAATTGAAGAACTGAATAAGCTCAAAACTTCAAAGACAGTAGGGTAATGCCGCACAATTATCTGTAAATTCCAACTAAAGAAATGTACTGTCAAGAAATTACTGATATATCATCATAAGAGTCTTGATTATGCGGCACACACACACACAGAGGAAACAAAAAGGAAAATGAACAGTTATAAGGTTTAGTAAGGTAAACCCCACTCCCTCCAAAAAAAACCTGCTTAGAAATCAATGATGGTCCTTTTCCACTTCATTCCCTTGACTACTCATACTCTCAATGGCAATGTCATGGATGGTGCTCTTGCCACTGGAGCAACCTCAGTACTCAGCGAGAAAAAAGATGCAGATCGATGCTACCGTTAAGGTGCGCAGGATTCCTTTTAAGTGTAATTCCAAAAAACGCAGTTAAATTATCACAAGAAGATACGAAAAATCTAACTTCTTTTCCTGTAGATTCAAAGAAGTAGGAGGATTAAGATATTTTAATGATCTGGAAAAAATGCCAGTATGGAGGAATCCTTCCTCCTAAATGGCATGGGGTGTAATGTTGCTTTTTTGGCAAGTAACCACAGAACTATGTCAAGATGAGTCTTCCTAGACTTGTTGATGTAATTTACATGTTCCGCTCAATAAGTTGTTTCTTTGATAGCTTTATTGGTTCTTTTGTTTAAGTAATTTAGAATTGAAGTTACACTAGGACATTGCAGTGTGATTTGTTCATATCCATTACTTTATCAGGTATTCAGCAATTTTGGGGTCCTCTCCTGTTGATAGAATCCCCCTGAGACCGGTAAATGACAAAGAATGCTTATTTTTATCTGCTCTATCCGTAAACTCTGCATTTCTCTTTACTGTTCTGCTTTCTCCATTTTCTTGATTGTATTACTTTCTAAAAGTACCTTCTAGTTAAAAGGATAACCTAAAACGCCATGTGCATGTTTAGAACGACTAAAAGCTGTGTTCTTAATTTTAATCTCACGAGCAGGCTCTAGTTCATTAAGATATCACATTCATCTTATTGATTTTGGACATCATTATGGATCAGAATTTCTGTTTCTGTAATTTAATCATCTCCCTCCATTTCTTTCAGTCCCTCCCTTGTGTACCTAATTTCTCTTCACAAGAGAGTTTGCAATCTGTGGAATCACTGCGCCTTGGAAAATATACAGAGGTAACTACACTTTTGTTGACTGAAACAGTTTTGATATTTGGTTATTTTTTTGATTATCTCATAGCAACATCCTTTTACAGTGGTTTAATGATGTCTTCTCAACTGATATATCTGACAAGTGTGAGAATGTTCTCAGTCGGCTATCAGAAAAGCATGGATGCAAAGTAAGTCTATTTCTGTTATTACATTCTTCATTGCTTTATCTTGAACTTTGGCAGGTGTATCTGCTTGCTTTGGTTTAGAACTGCAGGAACCATTAGCGTCAATGTAGTGGAGTATCTATCATTCTACAAGATTGTTAGTATGTCTAATATTTTTCTTAATCTCATGGCTAAAGACGGTAGAGATTGTAATACCAGAGTTGCATGAGATGCGCATAGCTCATCTTGTTTCTATTGGGTCTGAAGCATCATGTGCACTGAATCCTGACTGTAATGATGGGTACACACTTTTGCTTTGAATATTCCATTATCACACGTCTTCTTACTAGATCTCAAAGTCTTATCAGGAGCAGCTTCCAATTATTTCCTGATATCGTCTTGGTTATCTGACTTCTTCTCTTTTGTCTTCAGGAAAGGAGAGAGATTGACTTATGATACTCGCACAAATCTGACACTTTTTCGTTCATTTACAGCGACAGACTATGTTGCTGCTCAGCGGCTTAGGTGATTCGTTGTTTCTTAAGCTACCTAAAGTAAAGCTGTCTAATCTTGTCATGAATTTTTTTCAGAATCCAACCGAGAACTGTTTTATTGGTTTAGAAATACAGTGGCATCTGAAATGACTGAAAATGTCTGATAATTGTAGCTTACCTTCGGTTGGGTTTTACTCTTTATTAATTGCCAAAACTTTTAACTTGATAACTTTGAAAACCTGATACAATGTTGTTGAAAGAAGTCAGTTACATTCCAAACCAAGTATATGACTTGATAAGCTATGGTAGAGTGTTTAATATCCAGAAAATATTTTTTCACACTGTTACCTTTCTCCAAAAAAGAAAGTATGCTTCACACAGAAAGCCAGATGGGATGATGAAAAGGAAAAAACGTTGACTGTGTATTACAATGGTCTTCTAACTTATGTGGTGTTCACTAATATGTATATTCTTTTATGCTTACTCTACATTGCTAGACCTTTCAATTTATGCGGTATGCATTTCTTAAAGATACAAGCAGAAATGCAAGTTTTCAAAAGTACAAGAAATATGATTGACATAACTCGTCTGGGTTGTTGCAGGCGGAGGTTAATGTATTTCCATATGGAGATTTTCAAGAAGGTGGATATAATTGTGTTACCTACAACTGGGTACGGCTTCTGAAATGTGTGGAGTTGACTTTCATATTCTTCACCCAGGCTTACTCTATTCCAGTAAATGAACATATTTTCTCGTTTTTTTCATGTGTACGCATTTAATCTCTCATCTTTTTCAAACTATTCCCCTGTTCAGGTTTTCCTGCTCTTTTTTGTTTCCCTCTTTTGGTAGGCGGGACTTCTTCCTGACATAATATCCTTAGCAATGAAGCGATCATGTGACTGACTTGTTCATGTCGATACGTAATGCATTAAATGGCAAGTCTAGGATGTTTTGATGGGAGATTAGTTTGTTCATATATGTCAAAGTTAGATATACGACATCCTGAGCTTGTCTGCGTAGGCAGTTCACTGTCTTGTTGCAATGAATGCAGCGATGTGCCTAAAACCATCTCTGATACTTCTTTTTCAGCATGACAGCACCTAGAATTCCACCAAGTGCTCTTAAAGTTGGGGAGACTAATTTGCAAGTTTCAGGTTTTTCCTTTCACTCACCTCTTACCAGACATCATCAACTATGGAGTTAGTTGAAGCTATACAGATGCTGTTTCTTTACTATTCTTGGATGGCTTACTGCTTTGCAGTTTCAGGTGATTCGTGTTCATGTATTTTCTATTTTTCAGGAAATCTTATGCGGTTCATTATAGCAGCAAATCTTCTGGGACTTCCTGCAGTCACTGTCCCTGTAAGTCGTAGCACCTTTCTTCTCTATCCATGGTAGTTAGTTGACCAGTGGCCATTCAGGGATGGTTCTCTCTTGAACCATTTCTGAGGGAAGTAAAGGCAAGATTTTATTTCATGGATCATTATTTGGTTCATTACTCTAAGGGAGGGGTTCGCACGAACTTAGTTGTCTATCAAAAATATCTGTGAACTAATGTTTCAAGGGTTTTCTAGATTTTATCCCAAAATCATCTTCATAAAAGAGTAGCACTTGGCATGAAAGGGAATTTTTTTTTATATAGAATGGTTCAAAATTGGCTGTACCGCTTATCCCAGAAAGAAAAAAAGGCTTTATCCCCTCCAGAAGCATATTTTAGCTCAGATCTTCCTTCAAATGATCCATAGTGTAGGACTCGTTCATAAGTTCAGAATGAGGTGATATTCATCTAGTATAACAATGATGGTTTTCAGTATCTCATACGGGCGAGTTACATGCTCAGGTTGGTTATGACAAGCAAGGGCTTCCCATAGGTATGCAACTCATTGGCCGACCTTGGTGTGAAGCTTCCATTTTGCGCTTAGCTGCTACAATTGAGGTAATTGACCATTCAACAAGATGAATGAGAGCAAGTATATATGATTCATTCAAAGCGTGAAACAGACAGATCCCTATGAAAAAATGACTTCCAATACCAACGCATAACATTGCTCTTTTTCAGGAAACGTGTGCTGAGCCCAAGAAGAAACCACTGCAATATTATGACATTTTGAAAGGGAACTAGAAATCAAGCTTATATTCATTGGAGCCCTGGGTAAACAGTAATGTGAGTCGTGAAGCTTAAGAAGACGTGGATTCATTTATCAAGATTTTGGTGATTCACAGAAACCATCTTGGAAGTTTTCTCTTCTTTTTTTTTCCTAATGGTCTTAAAATTTAATGTACTGAAATTTGAGGTACCACCTTATGAAATAATGCCGATATTTCCTCAATAAAGGTAATGCTCACCTCCCCTTTAGTTCTGTGGCCTTCTTCATAAAGTTTTGACTAATTTGCCTCAGTAAGACCATTGAGATGCAAATAGAATCCAAAAACAGGTGAATTGCCTGCATAGTTGCAGCAGAAGTAGTAATGAAAATTTTAGCCCCCATATTTAACCTCGGGAGGGGGAATACAAGAACTCGAATCCTTGATAAACCCTGTATCAGCTGAAAGAAATCATGTAGCATAAGCAGAGACGTATTCTTGGCTACTCTCTACTTAAATGCCTTTTCAACAGTCTTGAGTTCTGAAAGGAGAGACAGGACTCATGTTGAAACTAATATCTTCAAACAATGAGCTGCAGAATTGGTAATATACTTGCTATGTTGGCTTTTACTCTATCAGAGCAACCATAGCTAAACGTTCCACCAATTGGGAAAATATGATCAATATGCTATTGCCTTACCCAAGTAGCCTCTGACTCCCCTATTGCCTTTTTAACATATTTCCATATTGATCCTGCATTTTGGTAAGGGTTAAAAGAGGTGGCATTAAAGGGTAAACAAAGTGGATGGTTAAGGAATATCTCTGTTGTTATATTTCTTAAATAAGAAGCAGAGAAATAAATATCAAGAGTATTCTCTTTTATAGGTAAAACAAATGCACATTCTGTATAGATGCTTAATGAGTATAGTGAGTTTGTCAGCAACAAAAACAAGAACAGAGCTCTGCTTCCAACTCCAATACAGACACAATGATTTTTGGCAAATAGCAACTCATCCTAACATTTGAAATCAGATTATGCAGATTCATGGGAGAAATTTTGTACTGAATATTTGATGAGAAATAGTATTGTATATATGCAGAGAGTAAGAAAACACAACCAAGTACTTGGAACTTGGAAACCAATAAATCCATATGTTCAGATATAATATAATTAAATAATTAAAATGTACTGCAATCTTTACCAACTTAATTAGATGAGATGATGGTCGCATAACTTCAAGGACAAAACTTATATAAATACAATCATCTATTAAAAAAAATATTTTCGACTCATGAAAAAAAATCATCTTTAAATGTAGTATAATAAAATAATTAAAATGTCTTAATTTCCAAATTAGGAAATGGAATAATGCAACAAACATACTCCCTCCGTCTTAAATTACCCGTCTCAAATTTCCTAATTTGATTTCTCATTTTACTTATCTTTTTTCATTAATCAAGAAGAGACAAATTTTTTTTTTCCATGTTTTACCTTTTGCATTAATTACTTTTTCTTCAAATTAAAATGTAAACATCATTTAATAGGATTACTATGATAAATTAATTATGTTATTAATTATTTTTCTTAATTAATGTGTCATTTCAATTTTAGGACGGAGGGGAGTATGAAATAATACAAATTCACCCTTCACCCTACCCCGGGAATTGAGGAGTTTGAGACTTCTTTGTTCTTAAGCCCTCTGAAAGGCCACTAAAATCACGAAAGAGGGGATTGAATTTTTCCTTTTATTCGAATTGAAATTTAATAGTGATTTTGACTATTATAATGTCTTTCTTGTGTCAATAGAAATGGAGAATTTGACACAAGAAAGAAACAGAAGGAGGAAGAACAACCGAGTCTTGACTTAAGACATTCTATCTACCCAAGTTATGAGAGAATCAAGTCACGGGTATTTCAAAAGATTGGAAAGAGATGGACTATACCGAGTTGGAAAATCCAATTTAACCCCAATTCATTGTAATTAATAAAATGGGATAATTTGACAATATGATAAAAATATCATTTTTCAAGAAGAACAAAGATGTTTGTTTGCTTTTTGTAAAAAATATTCAAAAGATAACTAGTCGAAAGCAATAATAAATGAGATTGAATCCATCCCTATAGAAATATGAGGAGTTGAGATTTCCTTGCTTCTCTTTAAAAGGCCAATAAAGCGCTGCGCCGGGGCCTCCTCAAGGTCATTCGGAACCACTTTAAGGCCGGAGACAGGAGCTATAAGAACTAAATCAAAAGAAAATGGCCGTAGAAGGCTAACTTTCAGAATAAGAAAAGACACTTTCGGGGGACCGGACGCATCAGAGTAGGTTGCTGGCTGTCAATGAATGTTGTTTCTTTTGCCAAATCTGGCTCGCAGTGACAAAATGTTGTTATGTCCCTGGAGAGTGCTCCCCCAGGAGTTATGTGTCCCGATTTTATATCACCCTTCAATTCGAATTAGCAAAAGCAATGTTTCCTTGCATAATATGGATTCCAGGTAAGAAGTCAGTCTTGTTTGGTAAGACGGAATTGAGATCTGAAAGGAGGAAATTGAATTCTTCCTCGCATGCGGACAGACTTTAGGTACCTCCTTCTGTCACCGTAGAAATCGAGAATGGATGAATTTTCTATACTTATTTATAGTTAAAAATTTTGACTTTACCCTTGTCATAGTAGACTCGATAACTTAGCAATAAGATATTTCTTTCGTTTCAAAAAGATAGACATATTTACTATTTAGTCTTCTTTTTAAAAAAAAAAAAGTATTTTAAATTAATACCACAACATCACAGACATTTTAATACATTTAATAAATTTAAAATTTAAAATTTAAAATTCTAAAATAATTTTTTTTTATTAAACTCCATGGTGAAAATAAATCATTTCTTTCTAAAAGGAGGGAGTAAAAAATGATTTACTGTGCGCGTATAAACTCGATAAATGCCTCGTATTTGAAACTAGGTAACTCAACCGAGCTTCGCGCGGTCGTTAAAAATTATTTGAAATTACTAAATTAGAATTTTTGTGATCATAGAAAATTAATCACATTAAACTCAAATAAATGAAAATTCAAAACACACTTCTAACATATCAAATTTTATTAAACTAAGAAAATCTTGGGGTTATCTATTGAATAAATTAATACATATCTTAATAACAATCTCAAGAATACTCGAGAAAAAAAGTGCTTCATTGGATAACATACATATGCTAAAGAAATGAATTTATATAAATACAGAAGGAACCTAAATTGAATCATAACATTTCAAAATTTCTACTCGATTTTTTTCACCTTTTCGGGAAGTATCTAAATTTAGTTAAGAGGCTATGTCTAGTTGACGATGGATCTCGTTGTCTACTTCTTTGTCTGAAAACACTTCGTGTTTACATTCAAAGGGGGCATGATGTAGACACCAAATTTTGTCCATCCCGAAGTCTAATTTTATTCATTTTTAGTTCACCTTACCATGTGTCCAACCCCATGTAATTATATCCCACAAAAATACAAAAAATAAACAAAAACAATACCTCTAACTAATTTATCTTATCCTAACAACCTACCCAATCAAAAGCTTCCACCTCCCTACCCACTCACATTTTTATCCTCACAATAACAAACTAAAAGAAGGGGACCCACGGGTACACCTAACAAAAAGGACCCATTTTGTCACCATCTTCTTCTCCATATATTTGGATATACACGCACAGTAAAGGGGGGGGGGGGGGGAGACCAACAGAGAGAAAATATTTTTTTGGCTTTTTTTTCTTTCTTCTTCGTAAGAGCACACACACAGAGACCCATCAGATAATTTACCTTCTTCTTAAATATACTCCCTCACTGATACACGCCCACTTGAAAGGAAAAAAAAAACGCGCACACACACAGAGAGCTGCGAGGGAGAGAAATCTGCGAGAGAGAGACAACTGCGAGAGGGAGAGGGAGGAGAAAATAAATTTCCCCTGTCAGGCTACTGTTCTGGTGACCATTGTTGTCACCGGAAAACGGCGTAAACCCATCGAAAAACTCAGTAAATCGGTCGAAATTAGTGAAATCAGTCCCAAATCGACTGAAACTGATTGTTTACGGTCTGATTCTGGTGACCTTGGACGGAAATGGATGAGATAGGGTCGGGTTTGCGGTTCTCTATTTAGAGCTGATTTGGTTAATTTTTGAGGTTTTTCTGACGGTTTTAAATCGGTCCCGGTTGCATTTCCCAATATCGAGCTGGTGTTGTTGAAATTGAGGTTATTGATTCGAGTTGGTGGATTTTTGCATTGAGGTTCGATTCGGGGTCTTTCGGGACGCAACTCTATCTTCGATATATTAAAAAGCGACATCGAGTTTTGGGTTCCATAGTGAGGTCTGTTCGTGAGTTGTACTGAAGTTGGGTTTGTTCGATTGAGTTTCGATTCGAGGTTCTGGGTGCGGACTCTCTTTATTCTAATAACATTGAGTTTGAAAGCTTCAAATTGAGGTCTAATTCTACTCTCTTTCTCTTTTATTTCATTGTTTATTATATTTGGTGTTGAATTGAATATTCCGTGTTATTTGGTCCTTGTTGGTGATGAATGCGTGTTTATTTTGACTCATGGTTGGTTTGCTTGATTGTGATTTGGTGAAATGGTATCTCGTTTGAGAATTGAAAACTTGACATAATGGTTGAATTTTGGTTAGTTTGATTCATTGGTTGTTTGACTTTGAAATGAACGTTATTTGAACTTGGTAGTATCATGATACGTTGATTGGTTTAGGCAAACATAGGTTGGGTAGGCAAAGTTTAGAATTTGTGGCTTTGGTTGAATGGTGAAAATTCCTTGGAATGTTTGAAATTTTGTTGAATAGTTTTATTTTCCCACACTAAAAATGTATTCATTTGGTCGGGGAATGCCTCGAGGGATTTGTATTGATTTGGCCGGGGAATGCCCCAAAGTATCTGTATATATTTATTCACCGGGGAATGCCCCGAGGTATCTTGTACCCGAAGGACGTTCGTGATGAAGGCCCGAGGCGTCGGGTAGAGCATTAGTCTAGAATTAATTTAGAATAGGATTTATTTTTTACGCATTTTTCTATTTTTGGACTGTATAATTGGACTGGACACTAAATTTTGGATTGTTTTATCTTGTTTGCTTGATTGATTATTTTTTGCATGTTTTGTGTGGTTTATACCCTCGTAGTGTCAAAGTTAGCCGATACGCTCTACCAAGCGACCGTGATCGAACCACGGGATCGAGGGGTGCCTAACACCTTCCCCTCGGTCAACAGATTTCCTTAGCCGGAATCTCTGTTCGCGGATCAGTTTTATAGAGTCAAAACCGTTTTGAAAAAGGATATTCATGGGTGACTTGGCACACCCGATTTATGCCAAGTGGCGACTTTGAGTTTTGAAACTAATGAATCATTTTTGAAACAATTTTCATCTTTTGTCACTTTAATAATAAAATTCTTTCGAAACTTAAAATCAAATCTTTTGGAGAACGAAAAAAAGGGGAGTGACAGCTCTGACGACTCTGCTGGGGAATTTTCAGAATTCGAGCTTATTTTGGAGTCGTATCGGCTTTGTTTGGCACTATAGGTGTATAAACATTTTGTTTGTGTTGTTTTGTGTTATTGTTTTATCATTGTGGAATATTTTCGTGCTCTTTGTGTACAGTATTTATCCTATGTGTTACCGCTTTTATATCTGGCATCATGT
The DNA here is from genome assembly GCA_030864215.1 of Capsicum pubescens. Taxonomy (NCBI): domain Eukaryota; kingdom Viridiplantae; phylum Streptophyta; class Magnoliopsida; order Solanales; family Solanaceae; genus Capsicum; species Capsicum pubescens. The sequence goes on along the minus strand of CM061545.1, from coordinate 266,299,689 downwards.
GTCTACCCCCAGGCCTTCTTTCTGCAACAAGTCCGTAGTACACGTGTTGTACACGACCTCTAGTTGAGTCACCCTTATTTTAGGGGGGGAGCCGTTGGTGTTATGGAGTAGGTGGAAAGCAAAGCAGCCACTATCGACCATACGCTCCCCCAAATAGCCTTGTTAGTGAACCCCAACGTAGGTCAGCCTTTAGGTCATGCTTATGTGCATCATATTGAAGACCTAGCAGGGCCCACTTGGCCCTTTGTAGGAGACTCACCTCTAAGGCATCCCTACGTGCTAAATGTTGCATCTTTGAGGGTAACGAGGTTATTTGACCGACTGGTTTGGGCAAAAACATGAGTTAAAAGCAAAGTGTGTAGGCAAGAAATGTTGAAAAAAAATAGAAAAAATGAGTCGAAAAGAAAGAAAAAAAAGTGTCGTAGTTTATTTTAGAGTTCTTTATGGCTTTTGTTCTTTACAATCCAAAAACTCAAAAAGATTTTTTTTACCTTTTGCATTTATTATCTCAAAGTACCGTAAATTCAAAAAAAAGTGAATTTTGTTTACCTGTTTTACTTATTTGTCAAAAATAAAAGTACAAAAAGATTTTCCTTTTTTAATAAGCATTCATAATTCAAAAATTTCAAAAAAAAAAACAATTTTTTTTTATATAGTAGTAGATTTTATAAAAGAATATTCAAAAAAAGGGTTGGTAGAAATTTGTACATACCAAAAAGATTTTTCTTCATAGTTGTTGGTGTCAGTCTTAGTTGAAGTGTCTAATTAAAAACTAAAAAAAAAAAAAAGTTTTTATTCGTTTGTCTTTGGTTGTCTCTTGAGTTAGGGTCAATCTATTAATTAATCGTTAATTGTCCAATCTGGGACGAACTACGCACCCCTGATTCTCCTCTCTCGGGAGTGAGATATGTAGGCAACCTATTGTGGGTTCGGGGATCTTATTTTAAAAATCCAAAAATATTTTTCTTCACTCTTCATTTAGAGTAGGTGTCATATACATCAATAAAAGAAAACTACAAAAAGATAGGTGTCATATACATCAATAAAAGAAAACTACAAAAAGATTTTCCTTTAATTGGTTCAAGTTTCATTTTCGTATGAAAAGCAAAATTGAAAACCCAAAAAGATTTTTCTTTGATAATCATAGATTTCATTTTGTATAGGGGTGTTTAAACCTGAAAAATACCAAAAGATTTTTCGACAAATTGTTATTTTCTTTTCTTCTTAAAGTTTCAAGAAAAAGATAAGAAAAGAGTTTAATTTGGCCATTTTGGCAAGACTTCACGAACTACGCACACCTGATTCTCCTCTTTCGGGGGTGAGATACGTAGGTGCCCTTCTTGGGTTCGGTGATCTTTTCAAAAAAGAAGGAAAAAGAAAAGGTTTTGAGAAAGTGTTGAACTCTAACGCATTTGCTATCTTTTGTCCAGTTAGTTTAAGGTGGTTGGTTTGTGGCATTTTGGCTGGTCTTCCATATTGCTCCAAGTCACAGAGGAAGTTATGGCCGACAAGGATACCGAGTTAGTTGTCACTAATCAGATAGGGAGTTCGGGGAATGAGAATGTAGGAGATAATGAAGAGATTCGAAAATTAAGGCGGCAAATAATAGAAATGCATTGAGCTTGGGCTAATGGGTTGCCGCCTCCTCCAGTTCCCACTGATAATCTGGCTTATCTTTCTAGCTTGCCTCCCGTGTCACATGCACAATTTCCCATTTTTGTTGATATGCCACAACATGCATCAGGATCGACTCCGGGGCAACAATATCCAACCACTTCCAATGTTCATTTCCTCACTCCCCAATCTAAGACTACCACATACTCGGCTCCAGCTGTTGTTCATGCTTTTGCGGCACCACCCCCACCTGAAGCTCTTACTTTTGATGTTCATCCACAAGTTGTGTCTCCCGACTCTACAAGAGAGCCTGCATTGAATATTTTTAGTGATCAACATTATGCTCTCGAGCCCACATTTAAGTCGACTGGTCCTTACGATTGCCCTCAACCGCCTGAATTTTCTCCTAACACTGAGAAGCCTGTTATGACAGAAGAACAAGAGGAAATAGCCAGAAAATTGAGAAGTTTGGAACTGACTATGAAAAACTTGCAAGGACTTGGGGGGTACAAAAGTGTCTCATATAAAGATCTGTGCATGTTTTCAGGTGTACATCTTCCTTTTGGTTTTAAAATGCCGAAGTTTGAGAAGTATGATGGACATGGCGATCCTGTAGCACATTTGAGACGCTATTGCAACCAGCTAAGGGGTGCTGGAGGGAAGGAAGAATTACTCATGGCATATTTTGGTGAGAGTCTTTCAGATCTAGCTTCAGAATGGTTTGTTGACCAAGACATCGACAAGTGGAACAACTGGGATAACCTTGCTAATGAATTCGTGCAACAATTTCAATACAATATGGAGTGGATTCCTGACGAAAAATCTCTGACTAATATGAAGAAAAAGAGTACTGGAACTTTCAGAGAGTATGCAATTAGATGGCGTGAACAAGCTGCTCGGGTGAAACCGCCAATGAAAGAAAGTAAGATAATGGAGGCGTTTATTCAAGCGCAGGATGAAACATATTATCAACACTTGTTACCTGCATTAGGCAAGCCATTTATTGAGGTCCTCAAAATGGGGGAGATGATAGAGGATGGAATTAAGACCGGTCGCATTGTGAGTTTTGCAACATTGAAAGCGACTACTCAAGCAATTCAAAAAGGTTCGGGAAGTGTTGGAGGAAAGAAGAATGAGGAAGATGCATCAGCCATTATAGTTGGACAACAGGCACGGGTAAAAGGACCATACCATCGTTACCCACGGGCTGAAACCCAAGTTTATGGCCAAGTTCCACAGTATCTTTCCCAAAATCCATTATATTTCATTCCCTCATCTCCATATCAAGTGTATAATGCGCAACCATATGTTCAACCCCCATCTTACCCACACTGGCACGCGCGAACTCTGTCGAGTTATCCTCCAGCTTCACATACATACCAAAGCCCTTCTAGGTCTGATTTTCAATTTAAGCCAAATAATGAAATGAGACAGAAGTCGAGGGATAACTTTACACCGATTGGAGAGTCGTATGTAAGTTTATTCCAGAGATTGGTACAGCAGGACTTGATCACTCCTCTCCTTGGGTATACTCCTGACCCACATTCAAGAAGTTTTGATCCTAATGTACGATGTGCATATCATTCTGATGTTCAGGGTCACAGTATTGAAGATTGTCGTACTTTGAAAAGAGAAATTGAAAAGATGATTCAAGATAAATCGATCATGATATAGAACATTGACAGTGAGGAAAGCTCTAGTCATGCTGATATGCAAACCAGTGGCTAAGATGTCAGGCTGAGCAATTGAGAAGTCACCCCTCTCCTTACTAGGAAGGGGTCTGGTAGCTTGTTTTATTTTATTTTCTGCTATCCGAATTATTTCAGGGTTGTAGTTCGGGATCTATCTTGTTTTGTCCTTTTGTTGTTTATGTTCAAACCCTTCTATCTTTGTTTCAACTAAATGAAGTGTCTCATTTTTCTTTGTTTTAATTATGTGTTATTTGTTTGTTTTCTTTATACAGTACATTTTATGTTGACTCTAGTGATATGACATGCTTGCGGAATTTTCAGTCAAATCTTAAAGTCCAATTTAACCATGAAACATTAAATCAGAGGGTTAAGGTGAGAAAAAGCATCTGAGAAAAATTGATAGAGTGTTGACACATTTGGTGACCATGTTGAAGCCTTCTTTCAAAATTAAAGCAATTATTTTGAGAATCACAAGAATAACTTGGTCATCAATTGAGAAACAAAGCTCAATTAGGTCAAATAACGGATGTGTGCTCCTGAGGAACAAAACAAAAATCAACTCCACGAAAGCACGAGTCATTCAATGTGAGGGATGTACAACAAAGGTGGAGTTGTATGTTCGACAAATGTAAAAGAAGAGGTGACACATATGCTCGGGGCAAGTTAGTGTTGTAAAACATGTCATAAATGATATTGATTGTGTACTTTCATATTGCATGCTATGTACTAGCATCTTCAAGGATTCATATGACGAAGGCATTTCATTCTGCTATCCATATATTGTGTCATCCTTTGTGTACCCCATTTGAGCCTTAGTTTTATTTTCTTTCATACCCCTCTTTTGGAATCAAGATACAGTCAACAAAGCTTAAAAGATAAGTGTCGAGCAAAAGAATAGAGTCAAAAGTTTCAAAAAAAAATGTGTCAAAAAGAAGGAAAAGAAAAAGTGTCAGGTAAAATAGAGTCAAAAAAAATAATCAGAATCAAGCAAAAGAACAAGCTGCCAGAACTACGCATGACCTGATTCTCCTCTCTCGGGGGTGAGATACGTAGGCTGCCCTACTAAGGGCTCGGTCCAACCAAATAAATAATTTAGAATCATCCAGTCAAAAGAAACTGGGGCATGAGTTAATCCTCATTTGTTTGAGTCGATTCCAAAAGTTGTAAGTCCTAACCCACTTCAAGTGTCGTTTGGGCCTCATGCCATCCTTTCTTTCTAACCCTATCCAAAATCCAAGTTACAACCGAAGAAAAACCTTCAGATCAATCTTTGAGAATGTTAGGGCTAAGCATGCAATGGATGTGATGACACATTTTGGGAACTACTTGTCTTCCTCAACATAAGAAATCAGGAGAGAAGTAAAAATGAAAGAGTCTTATTGGTGAAAACCCTCACGGGCACCATGAGATAAATGGTGAGTTGAGAGAAATAAAAATAAGAGTCTTATCGGTGAAAATCCTCACGGGCACTGTAAGGCGACGGTGAGTTGAGACAAATGAAAATCAGAGTCTCATTAGTGGAAAACCCTTATAGACATCATAAGGCAATGATAAGCTGAGGGAAATAAAATAAGAAAGACTTGTTGGCGAAAATCTTTCAAGGTGCCACTAGCCGAATGAGGTCTCTGAATGCAATTGACCCAAGAAAGTAACTTAATTTCAGGGTCATTACCTCAACAACAATTGGTAGAAGGTTTGGATGAAATGATCAGGCAGCTTAATCCAAATGCATGGCATAATCATTAGAGTTGATTGTCATTTTAGATAAATTTTTCATCTCTTTGTTTCAAATGGGGACTTTCATTGTCTTTTCTTTCTTCTCTTTATCTTTATTTTTATTTTCTTGAGTCAGTTATCCAAATAAAACAAAAGTTGTTGTCATTTTTCTCTTGTTTTTGAGTCAAGTCCATGTCAAAACAAGTGAGAAAGATTTCAAAATGGGCTACCAGCTTCTTCAATTGCACAAAGCAAGACAAAAGGGCCAGCACATGCTAAAGACATGATTGTGAGCCAAAACAAGGCATGCAGAAAGTTTTGTCAACCGACAAGTCTGGGAACTCATGGAAATACCAAGGTTCAAAGGGTTTATCTGAGAAGCATGACAAAGCAAGGATACTGTATTTGTTTCAGAGTCACTCTTAATAATCTGAGTTCGGGTCAATGATACAGCAAGCCAGTGACACATGCTAATGGTTGAAAGCAAGATTAAATGCGACTGGGGCAAGAGCGATTTCCACGAAAGCCAAAGTTGCAAACCAGCCACCATGTTTTTAAACTAACAAGTTTTCTTTGTATGAAACAGGAACACATGCTACCTTCGAATCAAGGATTTCAAAGCCTAAACATCAAAGGCCGTAACATTCTCACTATTTTAAATGCAACAGGCAATATTGTTGCACATATTTGATATTCAAAGCCATGGAGACGCACTTCCTTGTTTGGGTAATTTTAGCTATATTTGTAAGGAGACGTACTTCCTTGTTTGGGTAATTCAAGCAACATTTATAAGGAGACGCACTTCCTTGTTTGGACAATTCAAGCAATATTATAAGGAGATGCACTTTCTTTATTGGGTTAATTTAAGAAACATTTGTGAGGAGACGCACTTCCTTGTTTGAGTAATTCAAGAGATATTTGTTAGGAGACGCACTTTCTTATTTGGTAATTCGATCGACATTTGTAAGGAGACGCACTTCCTTGATTGGTTAATTCAAGCAAAATTTATTAGGAGACGCACTTCCTTATTTTGGTAATTCAAGCGGTATTTGTAAGGAGATGCACTTCCTTGTGTGGGAAATTCAAGCAACATTTGTAAGGAGATGCACTTCCTTGTTTGATAATTCAAGCAACATTTGTAAGGAGACACACTTCCTTGTTTGGTAATTCGATTGGCACTTGTAAGGAGACGCACTTCCTTGTTCGGGTAATTCCAGTAATATTTGTAAGGAGACACACTTCCTTATTTGGATAATTCCAACAACATTTGTAAGGAGACGTACTTCCTTATTTAGTTAATTCAAAAAATATTTGTAAGGAGACGCACTTCCTTTCTTGGGGTAATTCGAGCAACATTTGTGAGGAGACGCACTTCCTGGTTTGGGCAATTCGAGAAACATTTGTAAGGAGACACGCTTTCTTATTTTGGTAATTCAAACGCTATCATGAGGAGACACACTTCCAAAGGAGACACACTTTCTTGTTTTGGTAATTCAAGCGGCATTGGTAAGGAGACGCACTTCCTTGTTTGGTAATTCAAGCGGTATTGGTAAGGAGACACACTTTCTTGTTTGGGTAATTCAAGCAGCATTTGATAAGGAGACACACTTCCTTGTTTGGGGTAATTCAAGCAACATTTGTAAGGAGACACACTTCCTGGTTTGGGCAATTCAAGAAACATTTGTAAGAAATCGCACTTCCTTGTTTGAGTAATTCAAGAGACATTTGTGAGGAGATGCACTTCCTTATTTGAGTAATTCAAGCGGCATTGGTAAGGAGACGCACTTTCTTGTTTTGGTAATTCAAGCGGCATTGATAAGAAAATGCACTTCCTTATTTTGATAATTCAAGCAACATTGGTAAGGAGATGCACTTCCTTGATTGGGTAATTCGAATTTTGCTTTTTAGGTGATGCACTTTATAAATTAAGTCTTCATTCCTAGAAGATGCACTTTTTAGTCGAGTTATCGCACTTAACCCTAAGGAGACACACTTCTTTGCTAGTTTTCATTTGTCAGGTGGCACACTTTTTAGCTTAAACTTGTATCTCTAGAAGACGCACTTTCTAGTTAAAATCCCTCACTTTAATTCTTAGGAGACGCACTTCCTAGTCTTGGTTATTCAATTTTACTCTCAAGAGATGCATTTCTTGGTCAGAGTCTTGATTCATCGTTGCAACATGCAAGTAGGTATGATGTGACTTTTCCAAAAGTTTTCTGATGATAAACTTGGGAAAAAAAATTTAATTTCTGTTTTTGAAACTTTAGTTTTCTGGCAAACGGAATTTCTCTTTATAATAATATTTGTTTGGGATAATTTTCTTTTTAGTTTTGATGTGATTTCAGGAGCCTTCCCGAAGCACAGGGCGAATAAATGGAAAACTAAGCAACAAGGTGAAGAAATTGAAAGTTAAACAGATTGAAAAATAGCAAGTCAGGAGTCCGCCTGCAGAACAGGGTGAAGAAGTTGAAAGCATAGCAAAAAGTTGATGAAATAGCAAGTCAGGAACCCGCCTGGAGAACAGGGTGAAGAAATTGAAAGGCAAGCAACAAGTTAAAGAAATAGCAAGTCAGGAGCCCGCCTGAAGAATAGGGTGATGAAACTCAAGTCAAGAGTCCAAAAGAAGCTGTATAGATAGGATTTTTGTAATTTCATTTATGCTATAACTTGTAATTTTCATTTTTAATGTAATGACAGAGTCGTGGACCGGAACCTCGATGGAACCTCACTCGACTCTCCAACTCGGTATAGTCCATCTCTTTCCAATCTTTTGAAATACCCGTGACTTGATTCTCTCATAACTTGGGTAGGTAGAATGTCTTAAGTCAAGACTCGGTTGTCCTTCCTCCTTCTGTTTCTTTCTTTGAATAATGGTAGGGTCAAAATTTGGTCTCGTTGTCTACTTCTTTGTCTGAAAACACTTCGTGTTTACATTCAAAGGGGGCATGATGTAGACACCTAATTTTGTCCCTCCCGAAGTCTAATTTTATTCATTTTTAGTTCATCTTACCATGTGTCCAACCCCATGTAATTATATCCCACAAAAATACAAAAAATAAACAAAAACAATACCTCTAACTAATTTATCTTATCCTAACAACCTACCCAATCAAAAGCTTCCACCTCCCTATCCACTCACATTTTTATCCTCACAATAACAAACTAAAAGAAGGGGACCCACGGGTACACCTAACGAAAAGGACCCATTTTGTCACCATCTTCTTCTCCATATATTTGGATATACACGCACAGTAAAGGGCGGGGGACCAACAGAGAGAAAACATTTTTTTGGCTTTTTTTTCTTTCTTCTTCGTAAGAGCGCACACACAGAGACCCATCAGATAATTTACCTTCTTCTTAAATATACTCCCTTACTGATACACGCCCACTTGAAAGGAAAAAAAAACGTGCACACACACAAAGAGCTGCGAGGGAGAGAAATCTGCGAGAGAGAGACAATTGTGAGAGGGAGAGGGAGGAGAAAAGGAATTGCCCCTGTCAGGCTACTGTTCCGGTGACCTTCGTTGTCACCGGAAAACGGCATAAATCCATCGAAAAACTCAGTAAATCGGTCAAAATTAGTGAAATTAGTCCCAAATCGACAGAAACTGATTGTTTGCGGTCTGATTCTGGTGACCTTGGACGGAAATGGATGAGATAGGGCCGGGTTTGCGGTTCTCTATTTAGAGCTGGTTTGGTTAATTTTTGAGTTTTTTTTATGGTTTTAAATCGGTCCCGGTTGCATTTCCCGATATCGAGCTGGTGTTGTTGAAATTGAGGTTATCGATTTGAGTTGGTTGATTTTTGCATTGAGGTTCGATTCGGGGTCTTTCAGGATGCAGCTCTATCTTTGATATATTAAAAAGAGACATCGAGTTTTGGGTTCCATATTGAGGTCTGTTCGTGAGTTGTACTGAAGTTGGGTTTGTTCGATTGAGTTTCGATTTGAGGTTCTGGGTGCGGACTCTCTTTATTCTAATAAAATTGAGTTTGAAAGCTTCAAATTGAGGTCCAATTCTACTCTTTTTCTCTTTTATTTCATTGTTTATTATATTTGGTGTTGAATTGAATATTGCGTGTTATTTGGTCCTTGTTGGTGATGAATGCGTGTTTATTTTGACTCGTGGTTGGTTTGCTTGATTGTGGTTTGGTGAAATGGTATCTCATTTGAGAATTGAAAACTTGACATAATGGTTGAATTTTGGTTAGTTTGATTCATTGGTTGTTTGACTTTGAAATGAACGTTATTTGAACTTGATAGGATCATGATACGTTGATTGGTTTAGGCAAACATAGGTTGGGAAGGCAAAGTTTAGAATTTGTGGCTTTGGTTGAATGGTGAAAATTCCGTGGAATGTTTGAAATTTTGTTGAATAGTTTTATTTTCCCGCACAAAAAATGTATTCATTTGGTCGGGGAATGCCTCGAGGGATTTGTATTGATTTGGCCGGGGAATGCCCCGAAGTATCTGTATATATTTATTCACCGGGAAATGCCCCGAGGTATCTTGTACCCGGAGGACGTTCGAGATGAAGGCCCGAGGCGTCGGGTAGAGCATTAGTCTAGAATTAATTTAGAATAGGATTTATTTTTTACGCATTTTTCTATTTTTGGACTATATAAACACTAAATTTTGGATTGTTTTATCTTGTTTGCTTGATTGATTGTTTTTTGCATGTTTTGTGTGGTTTATACCCTCGTAGTGTCAAAGTTAGCCGATACGCTCTACCAAGCGACCGTGGTCGAACCACGGGATCGAGGGGTGCCTAACACCTTCCCCTCGGTCAACAAATTTTCTTAGCCGAAATCTCTGTTCGCGGATCAGTTTTATAGAGTCAAAATCGTTTTGAAAAAGGATATTCATGGGTGACTTGGCACACCCGATTTATGCCAGGTGGCGACTCTGAGTTTTGAAACTAATGAATCCTTTTCGAAATAATTTTCATCTTTTGTCACTTTAATAATAAAATCCTTTCGAAACTTAAAATCAAATCTTTTGGAGAACGAAAAAAAGTGGTGTGACAATGGGGAAGGGAGATATATTATATGTCTAGTGCTTTATTGCTTCACTAATTTTTTATACAACTTCTAAATTCTACCAACCTGTCTCTTTCGTCACTATAAAAAATATTGAATCAGCGAGAAAATTAATTCATAACGCTAATGACCTAATTTCTTTGATAATCCACTAATTCATCACTAATATCACAAAAGCTAAGATCTTCAGTAACACTAATTTTAAAATTATAAGAGAAAAAAATGATAAGGACTAAATGACATGAGGAAAAAAAAATGATTTTATTTGAGGGGCTTTAAGGAGATATCAAGGGTGTGTTTGGTATGAAGAAAAATCTTTATAACGAAAAGAGTAACTATTTACTTTAATATTTCTCTTATGTTAAAAATTAGGTATATATAATTTGTGGAGCCAATGAAACAAATTAAAATCAAACTACTTAAAGATGGCAAGTATCAAAAAAATTTATGTGAAATAATTTAGTTTAAAGAGGAAGAAAGGATTTTGTGTTGAGGCTTTAATTGATAGTATATAATATTACTTATCTGTAAAGTGATTAAAATTTTGTATTATTAGTATTAATTAAAAAGGGCGATAAACATGGAGTAATTGTAAAAATTTGAGTAAAGTACCTTAACAAATTATAATGGCATCAATATTAAGTGTATTAATTGTAAATAATTAATAATTAAAAGTATAGCTAGCTAGAGTAAGAAAATTTATTATTAAGAAAAGATAATATTGACCAAAAAAAAAAATTTGGTGAATATTCTTTGTTACTATAGTTACGTGCAGTAACTAATATTACTTTTGATCACATAATTTTTTTTTTGATATTTTAATATCTCTACAGTTATCCTATAATGAATTAGAATATATCAATAGGATCGACAATAAAAAGAGCAACCCCAACGAATTAGCACAGAAATATTAAAATCAGATGCATCCAATTTATATTTTTTTTTTTCAAATTTATACAAAAGAATTAAAATGATGACACATTCGTTCTTTTATCTTATATCATCGACAAAATACAATTGAATCATTATTTTTTTCATAAGTTGTTATAATAAGCTCTTTAAAATGTCATTTATTATTTTTTTGTTAAAAAGTTACATCTAAATTGTTAACTATACATCTGAATGCAATATTTTAGCAAACATGAATCTATTTTGGTTATTGTTTTCTAAATTATTACAAAATCTTTTTAGTTTTATGTTGTTTTTACAAGAGATTTCATTCTTATACATAAGAATTTTTTATTTTTACACGTAAGTAATTTAAAAAAGACCTTTACTTTTATTTAAATTCTAAGGGGTAAGTGATACCGTTTTCTTAAAATTTAATGTTAGATTTAGAGGTATCACTTTGTGAGAAATGATTTTTTAACTCTTTATAATTTTTTTTTTTTTAGTTTTATGTCCTTTTCACAATGTCTTTATAATTTTGTTTTTAGTTTTATGTTCTTTTCACAATGTATTCCTTCTCATTAATCCAATTGCTTTGATTGTACTTTATCACACCATCATCCCCCTTTTTTTTCGACTTCATCGCTTTTTACATTTGCGTTCTCTTTCATTCACCAACCTAATTATTAAATTATCAAATTCAAATCATCAAAGAAGAAATAAAATAGTTAATGCTCAAGAAAAAGAATGATATTAATAAGAACAATTTTTTCTTTTTTGAAAAAGAAAAAAAAAAGTTAGCTATACTATGTGAGGAAGAGAGACAACGAAAAGAAATATTCAAATGAACTATGCAAGAATTGCTAAAGCGGTAGTTCCAACTTCTGATGCTTGTTGTTTTATTTGATTTATATATACAAAGACTAAAAATCACGTTCACATTTCAAACGAATATCGCTAACAAAAGCAAATAGAAAATTTCATCGTTGTTCAACTTCAATTTTTTTCTTTTGCCATAAAATATCATGTGGCAAACTCATCCAAATGTCCATAAGTGGTGAATTGGCTAGTGTATCGGCAAACTCATCCAGATGCCCAACGTGTTGAGCTGGATTGATGCATGATCTTTGAAAATAGTCAGTTTGTTTGTGGCAGTGCACTTTCTCGGAATGTAAAGGTTCATATTTTGCTCCTCATCATTTTGCATCTTGACAATATAATGGCTTTACATGAATAGAGTTTAGAGGTGGAAAGCTCCTTGAAGCCAAGAGAGAGACAACACCAATGAAGGCTTTTGGCAAAAGGTTAATTAGAACTCCCACCTTTTTGATTTTTTGATGATTTAAACTCGCAATTTCATGATTGCTTATATTGTTGTTGATGATAAATATTTGGTACAAAAAATAATAATGTATATATAGCATAATGTTGACACTTTTAACACTCAATAATAAGAATGAAACTTTTTTAGTTGTTGTTATTATGCTATGTTAAAGCATGTACAACAAAATAATATTAATACATGAAAAGAAAAAAATGATCATACCATCATAAATTTATGAAAAGTCACCAAAAAATTTCTTAAGATTAGCAAATGATGATAAATTTAAAATATTTAGTAAAATTCAAACAATTATAAATCATACAAAGTAAAATGTCCAATGCTCAAAACCACATATATTGAAAACTTACGAGTTTTAATTTTTTTCTTTTGCGTCCAGCCATGACTACAAAGTTTAATGTTGTCCTCTGAGTAATCATTGCCTACATATATAGATTACTCAAGTCATAAAAATTTAATAAAAGAAAGTTGAAGAGACGTGTTACTTAAATAGAGAATATAAATGATTACTTAAATAGAGAATATAAATGGCAGAAGGTTTTATTTGTAACTCATGATATATTATTAGATATAATAAATATAATAATTTCTTTATTTTATTTACTAAACAAATTGATCGATACAATGAACGGTGAAAAAAATTAAAAAAGAAGAAAAAAGATACTTATATAAGAATGGAGGCTATTGAGAGATGTCATATCACCTATTCTACATTCTCTTTATATATATATATATATATATATATATATATATATATTAAAATAATATTTTAGATAACATGTCATTAATAATAACAATAAATAAAAAATTATATGAATAATATCCTTCCTATATGCATGAATCTGTGTCTACTCTTGTTGTTATTATATATATATATATATATATATATATATATATATATATTAAAATAATATTTTATATAACATGTCATTAATAATAACAATAAATAAAAAGTTATATGAATAACATGCTTCCTGTATTCATGAATCAGTGTCTACTCTTGTTGTTATTAAAAATGAATGTTCACATACGCTATAAGTATATGAAAATATTAGCTTGCTTAGTTGATAATGTGCATGTCTTTTCACCTTTCATTTTATTAAATGCTTTTGTCATAAATTGAGAATGTATTTATGACACTTTTAACCTTTTTAAGAAATAAAGTGATTAATAAAAAAAATTAGAGAAAAAGTCGAAAAAAAAGTTAAAATGTAAAGTTTTAAAATAAAAAAAAAATACCTTGTTTTTTAAAACTTAAAATATAAACATTGTAAAGAATACTAAAAACTTCATCGATCTCCTCATGAAAATATGAACTTAATTTAAAATATCGTCCACTCAACTGATTAAACTAATAAATCTAAAGGTTGTTCATATAATTTTATGTTTTGAAAAATAACTTTTAATCAATTACATGTTCAATTTGAAAAAAGATATAAATGGTACTATATGATATCCTACTTGAGAAAATGGTTGAATACATTTTTTAATTTCTGTATAAATAGTTCACGATACTCATATATACATAAACATTACATATAAAGAATACTAAAAAATTCATCTATCTCCTCATGAAATATGAACTTAATCAGAATTCTAAGACAAATAGTTAAAGCTTAAAATGTAAAGTTTAAAATAAAAAGTAGGATACCTTGTTTTTTAGAACTCAAAATATAAACATTGAAAAGAATACTAAAAACTTCATCAATCTCCTCATGAAAATATGAACTTTATTAGAATTCTAAGACGATTAATTAGAGTTTAGAATGCAAAGTTTAAAGTAAAAGTAGGATACCTTGTATCTTATTGAAGAAATGGACGATGATGTTATGTCCATATTATCAATATTTGTTGCATTAACAAACTTCCTGCAAATTTCATACAGTAAAAATGAAAATAGAAATTACGAACACAAAATTAAACAAATTAGACACATTATACAACTAAAAAAATATTTAGAGATTGAAAACACAATTTAGCATTCATCCATTATCTATAAATAAAGATTCAATGTGAATTTATTTTCATACAATAAAAATAAAAATAGGAATTACGAACACATAATTAAACAAATTAGACACATTATACAACTGAAAAAAATATTTAGAGATTGAAAACACAATTTATCATTCATCCATTATCTATAAATAAAGATTCAATGTGAATTTATGAGAATAAGAAAAGTGTGGGAGGTGAAAAGATTGTAACTCACATGAAATTATAACATTTATGAAATTCAATAAATACATTAAAATATGTTTAAGAGAATTTAAGAGGTGTCTTTTGTGAGGTAACTTTTGAATTTTTTAATACATAATATATGAATTTAAAATAATAAAAGCTCCAAAAAAAGGAGAAAAAAGATAAATGCCAATGGAGGTCATAGAGGGGTGCCACATCACCTCCTCTATGTTTCTCCTTTATATATATATACTAGTGATAAAAGCCACGCTTCGCGCGGTTAAAAATAACATTTAAAATAATTATATTAATAGATATTGTTGTAAATTTTTAGAAAGACAACGATTTTGATTAGTTATATGCATATGATAATTAATTGTAAATATTTGATTACATTACAAAATCTTTATTTGTGTTTAAGTATTCTGTTAGACAATAAAATTTTTGTTTCTTTATAATTTCTTCTATTTAAATAACATGAAGATGAGAGTATAAAAGAAAATTGTAACCGTTAAAATACGAATTAAAAGAAAGGAATTAAATTCTCAGTTAATCAATCTATATCTTTTTTGTCAATATTTTACTCTAGTTAAAATTAAAGTAATAAGATTTTTATTGCTTTGTATTTCATAATTAGTTATGTCAACCGAACCGATTTAAATTAGTAATATAATTTTTTCTGCTTTTACTAATAATTACAAGAAGGCAAATAAAGGTTATTAACATTAATTAAAGTTGGGTAAAGAGAACTGCTAGATTATTTTAATTTGTAACGTATTCTTACCAAAATAGTAATCACAAATATTATTTTTTCTTACAAAAGGTAATACAATTTATTTGTTTCGATTATTCACAATTAATATTGCCACTATTTCGAATGTTTTCTCTCAGAAAAAAAAAGGCTATAAATAATAAATATTATTATCCTTAGTCCTACTATGTGAAACGAAATTTTTTTAAAAATATACAACATAGTTAGAAAAAAAAAACGGAGAAGATATCATAGTAAATAAATTCATGTATATTAGAAGCCGACATAGAAGCCGATGTCAAATTCAATTACTTTAAAAAAAAAAAGATGGATAGCATGAAAAAAAATATAAATGTTAAGGCAAGTGAGCAATAAGAACCTAGAAGGAGGGAAAACACAATTTCAAAGACCAGTTAGCAACTATCTATTTTTCATCGATCATCTTTCATGCATGATTCAAAGCTGGGTCTATACGTTTTTTATGCATCATATTCATGAATTCAAGGAACAAACTAAATAATGAAAACTCTTACAAAATGAATCGTGTTGTACAAAACATAAGAACATCTAAATAGTTTGGTGTAATGAATTGAAGTCCCCCCCTCTAATGCGTTTATTTATTAGATTGATGATTTTGAAGGTTATGGACTTGAAAAGACATAGGAGTAATTAAAATAATTAAGAGTTGGGGGTTATGAAATGAGAATGTGTGAGTTAAAGGTGTAAGATCGAATATCATTAAGTTATGAAAATGAAGTGGTTTGAGTTATGGAGTCGATTATGAATAAAATATTTTAAAAATAATAAATACAATATCTTTTATATATATTCAGAAAATATAACAATTAAGAAGATATGAAAACATAACCAAAAGCCAAAAAAAGCTAATTAAAAAGAGCAATACAAGGACAATAAAAATGACATGAATTCCTAAGTCCATTAAATGAAATTATAAAGTACAAATCATAATTTAAAGAATATTATTTACATTTCATATTAAAATCATAGTAATTGAGATCTTAAGATAACAAGCCTCGGATATTTAATAAAGTTGTTGGTAACGTATAATAACCGTTAGAGTTAATATTTCATAAGAATACCAACTTAAAAATTATGTACACATTTTTAAATGAAAATAGTAATTCTAACAGTATCAATTTTCTTTTATAATAGAATTTTTCCTAAATAACATTTCAAGAAAATAGTCAAAATCTCAATTATGTGTTTGCCAGATGCAAGGATAATTGAGCCTTTTAGAATTAAAAAGATATCTTTCTATAAGAGTATACTATATTTATTATCTTTAGTGAGATTGAAATTAATTTCCTAAACAAATAGTTTTTCGCAAGAAGTTTGGCCACATCGTTGCTTGCATGTATGTACTGGTTGAAGTTCTCTTATCCTAAGACATACATTCTTACTATCAATATCTCACTATATATACCGATGAAAAAAAGATGCACCAGAAAAAGCATTAGCCAAATAAAATTAAGTTGAAAATAAATCATAAATTTTAGATTTGATAATTTCACAAATAATGAATGAGACGTTTACAAAAAAAAATAAAAATCAACGAAAATGATGGTAATATAGCTCTAAGTTATGAATTATCCTGCAACCAAAGAAAAACAAATGTAATAGAAAAGAGCAAATGAACTATATAAATAACAAATTCAAATCAACAACAACAAAAAATCTTATGAAACAAAAATATTACTTCACCTTAAATAAGTTGAACTTTTACTACCAATAAAAATTAGTACTGGTACACAATTTTTTTTTTATAGAATTCGAAGAAAAGTTAGAGGAGGTGAAAAGATTCATAATTATTTTGAAACTTAAGTGTTTAAAGACAAGTCATGCATTTTCAATTTTAATTAAAGCACATAAAGATTTGTAACTAATAATATAAAATAATAATATTTGACATACAAAGAAAAATTGGAAGAAGCTCAAAGTTTTACCTTTACAATCAATGCAGACGACATACAAATTGCTCATATTGATTAATTAATTAATTTAAGTTATGAATATGAAAGGTTTGTAGGTTATGGATATACACTAATTACTAATTAAAAGTAGAATAAATATGATAATATTTTTTAGATTATTAAACAAATTGATGACTAATACAAAGAATGATGGAAAAAATAAATTTTTTAGACTTTGTCAAATTAATTAATTTGATAATATCTCTTGATGAATCTTCCAAGACACTTAAACTTTCTTCTTTATCTTGATAATCTTGTATCAAATTAATTTGTTCTCTCTTTGATGAATTTGACACCACCATCAAACTTTTCTTTTTATCTTGATGAACTTGTGTTTGACAATTACACAAAATAAAATTGTAACACCCGGTATTCAAGTACATGTATTGGCGTATTCAAGTACGTGTATTGGTCTTATTTATATGGAATTAATTTTTTTATTTTATTTATACCGGAATTTGTCCGTCGATGGTTCCATACGAAGGTTATTGAATAAGTTTTCCAACGATATAAAGATTTCCAAAAACGGATAAGTTTCGGATATAATCGAGCACGTTTGAAACTATAAAACCGTGGCCGGGATATGGTGAATAGTAAATGTGCAGGAAAATTTCCTGCACACAAACTACTGAGGCCTGCCAGTTTTTTGGGTCAACTTTGAACGATCATAACTCCCTTAATATAATGAACTGGGATAGCTACGACCTATCAAAAGAAAGATATTTGAGTCTTCTTTCCAATGCAATTGGTTTCATCCAAATTCAACGTCTGAGTAAGGAGGTATACTCATTTTACTTTAGCCTCTCAAAACAGATTTTTAGGGTCAACTTCAAACGATCATAACTCCTTGTACAGGACGAACTGGGTGGCCTACTTTATATGAAATGAAATACCTTTGAATTATCTATCCAACTATACCAATTTCACCCAAATCCGATATCGGAGCAAAGAGTTATGGTCGATTTATTTTAGCCTATCAAAACAGTCCACCATGGACAGATTCAGATTTACTTAAATTTTTAAGGGCAATATGGTCATTTTCCATCACCTCATGGACGAAAATTGGTCATTATATACATATACTTAGCCTCATATCCATCATGTTATCATCCAAATTATTGAAGAATAAGAAACCCTAGTCTAAGTTCAACTCCAATTATCTTGTGATTCAACCGTAGAAAGTCCAAATTGATTCCGTAGTTGTGTTCACCGTCTCGAGGGCTTCGAGAAGCACCCCTTATTTGTGCCAACAGGACTTCGAAATCAAAAGGGTCATTTTATGGTAAGGATGTAAATTATGTTGGTGTTATTTATATGGATATGTATATATATGCATGTAAGCATAAGAAGTGTGTTAGTTGATTGTTGTTGAAAGATGATTGGAAATGATGTTGGATTATTCTTGTGCATGGTTGGATTATGTTGAATTGTGAAGGGATTTGGTGTGATGATGTGGTATTGAAATGATGATTATATATATATATATATATATATACACATAAACCTATTGTTCAAGTTGGTTTTTGGAATGCTATGCAAATATTGGTTGTATGAAATTATGGAAGAGAATTGTGGTGTTGGGTTGCTAATACTAGATGCCAAACATTTCATTGTAGATAAGTGATTTGTAAAGGCGGGAAGTTGTGTTGAATTGGTATCCGAGTCTACGACGAGGTATGTAAAGCATACTCTAACAATGTTCTTTGGCATGAAAACACCAATGTTCCATCAAGTAAGATTCTGAGGTTGTCCAAAAACATGTATTGTTCTACGTTACCAACGAAGTTGTTTCCATCCTATAAAGTGTCAAAATGTTTCATTGATATACCAAAAGGCTCCTATTTCATTGTTGTGATATTGATGATTCTGAAACACATTGTTGATGTACCAATGAGTCTTTATTACATCGTTATTGTATAGAAGGTCTATTACTTGGTTCCTATTGATGTATCGTTGTTTCAAAGTATCAAAAATGTGGTGGCGACCGAAATAACAATCTCAAAGATTAATTGAACTAAGTGATGGAAGTTCTCTCTTATCGGGTGGTATCCCAGGGGCATAAGCCTAGCATGGGTCGATCCCTATTTACGTGTTTATGGGTGGTATCCCAGGGGCATAAGCCTAGCATGGGTCGATCCCAGTTGATATGTACTGGAGGCAGCCTAATGGTCACAGTACAGTACAGTAATGATTACAAAGATGTTAAGAACGAAGGTAAAGTGATTGAATAAATTCAATGTACAGGTTGTCACAAGTTCTAGTAAGTGTGGTCCACTCCTATTACGATTTATTCACTTGTTTCGGATTTCTATTGAGCTCCTATATCATATGTGATTATCTACAACTTTACACACTCAGTACATATTTCGTACTGACGTCCCCCACGGGGACCTGCATTTCATGCTACAGGCACAGGTACCTCAACTCATTCACAGCATAGATAGGAGCCAGGTCATACAACTATTGTTGGTGAGCTCCAGTTTGCTTCGGAGTTTTCTGAGTCGGTTCCTTATGTTTTGTTATTGTACAGGAGTCATGTGTGGGCGGGGGTTTGTCCCGACCCTAGTTATGTCATGTATATCCTAGAGGCTTTGTAGACATAAGGAAGGGTAAAGTCATAGAAGTTTATATAGTGATGTTATATCTGTATATGTGGTGGCCCCGACGGCCAAGTATTATATATATATATTTGTGTGTGTTGTGCTGATACAGGTAATTAGATCCTTCTATATGCAACGAAGTGCTGTCCAAATTTTTGGTGACATGTAAGGGAAAGTACAGGTATTTGAACGGGTTCTCCCGGGCCTTCTCGGCTTCGGGTGCCATTCCGGCACGATGGGATTTTGGGGCGTGACAAAAATGGTATCAGAGAGGTTCGTCCTAGTGAGTCTACAAAGCTGTGTCTACGTAGAGTCTTGTTTATCGGTGTGTTGTGCACCACATCTATAAACAGGAGGCTATGGACATTTAGGAATTGTTTCTTTTCTTCATGTCTTATATCGTGCGATAGAGCTTATATTGTATATGAAGTCATAGTTGACCACTGAATCAGTTTGTTTCTCTTATTATAGTAATGATGCCGGTTACCAGAAGCAAGAATACCGGTAAGCAAGTAGATGTGGCTGCCGGAGAGGGGACTAGTAAGTCACCCACTATACCAGCTAATCAAAGTGAGGCTCCAGCTGAGCATGCATCAGAAACTTCCCCCAGTCCGGAAGAAATAAGGGGGAGGAGAACTATATCCCCAGAGCCACCTATTAATGCTGTTGATCAAGATCTTAGAAATGCAGTGCAACTTTTGACTCGTATAGTTGCTGGGCAAGCTCAAGGGCGATCCATTCCTACTGCAGGTCCTAGTGGTATAGATAGGGCGGCTAGTCTTCGAACACAGGATTTTCTTAAGATGGATCCGCCTACTTTTACCGGATCCGATCTTAACGAAGATCCGCAAGACTTTATTGATCAGATCCAAAGGGCCCTAAAGGTGATGCATGTATCGGGCAGAGAGACAGTGGAGTTAGCCGCGTATAGATTCAAAGGTGAGGCTATATATTGGTATGAAGACTGGAAACGGTCAAGGGGCATTGATGCACCCCCAGCTACTTGGAAAGAGTTCAAAGAGGCATTTATTGATCATTATCTTCCATATGAGACTCGTCAGGCCCGTGCGGATCAGTTCTTAAATCTTCGACAGGGTAATACAAGTGTGAGGGAGTATAGTCTTCGATTTAATTCTTTGTTCAGATATGCTCCTAATGTTATAGCTACTATGGATGACAGAGTTCATCGGTATGTGGTTGGATTGGATCCGTATTTGGTTAGGGATTGTACTATTGTTGCACTGAATAAAGACATGGATATAGCTAGGATCCAAGCATTTGCACAGAAAATGGAAGATCAGAGGCAAAGAAGAAGAACACAGGAATTTAAAAGCGGATCTTATAAGAGGGTCAGATCTACAGGGCAGTTTATGGCGCCACAGGGAGGTTTTAGACCTCAATTTTTTGCTAGACCACCTAGGCCATTATTTTCTTATTCTGCAGCTAGTGCTCCACCACAGCATCAGGGGTTCAGAGACAGTCAATTTGGGCAAAGAAGTGAGGGTCATAGTTCGCGATCAGTGAGTTACCAAGGGCAAGGGAATATGAGCCAATCGAGACCTCCTCGAGAGCCATGCAATAAATGTGAAAGGTATCATTTGGGCGCATGTCGGCTGGGGACCAATGTTTGCTTTTGGTGCGGTATGTCGGGGCATATGATGAGGGAATGCCTACGAAGGGACATAGGGGGTATGGCACGATCTACGGGGTCATTTGTTGCATCATCATCATCGATGCCTTATTCAGGAAGGGGTGCACACCCAATGGGTCGTGTTAGAGGTGATAGAGGAGCCACGAGTTCTAGCGGGGCTCAAAATCGTACGTATGCTCTAGCGGATCGACAGAATTTAGAGGCTTTCCCAGATGTGGTTACGGGTACGTTGTCTATCTTTTCATTCGATTTATATGCCTTAATTGATCCCGGTTCCACATTATCTTATGTTACTCCATTGGTTGCTGGAAAGTTCGAAAGAATACCCGAACTATTAGTTAAGCCATTTGAAGTATCCACACTGGTTGGAGAATCTATTATAGCTAGAAGGGTTTATCGAAACTGCATAGTAACTGTTTGTGGTCGTGATACGATGGCTGATCTTGTAGAGTTAGAAATGGTAGATTTTGATGTTATAATGGGTATGGACTGGTTGGCGTCTTGTTATGCCACAATTGATTGCTGCACGAAAAAGGTATATTTCCATTTTCCAAATGAATCAGTCCTTGAATGGAAAGGTGAAATTAGCGCGCCAAGAGGTAGATTTATTTCTTATTTTAAGGCAAGAAGAATGATTTCCAAGGGATACATATATCATTTAGTTAGAGTAAGGGATACAGAAGCAGAGCCACCAACTCTTCACGCTGTTCCGGTGGTAAATGAATTTTCTGATGTATTTTCTGAAGATCTTCCAGTTTTGCCTCCTGAACGAGAAGTAGAGTTTGGTATTGATGTAATACCAGGCACCCAACCAATCTTCATTCCTCCGTATAAAATGGCCCCAGCAGAATTACGAGAATTGAAAGAGCAATTGAAAGATTTGCTAGAAAAGGGGTCCATTAGGCCTAGTATTTCCCCTAGGGGAGCACCAGTGTTATTTGTACGCAAAAAGGATGGCTCGCTGAGGATGTGTATTGATTATCGGCAATTGAATAAGGTGACTATTAAGAATAAATATCCTCTCCCAAGAATTGATGATTTATTTGATCAGTTACAGGGCGCCAAGTGCTTTTCTAAGATTGATTTGAGGTCAGGTTACCACCAAGTGAGGGTCAAAGAAAAAGATATACCCAAAACAGCTTTTCGAACAAGGTATGGTCATTATGAGTTTCTAGTTATGTCATTTGAGCTAACAAATGCACCCGCAGCTTTTATGGATTTGATGAATAGGGTTTTTAAGCCATTCCTGGATGTATTTGTGATAGTTTTTATAGATGATATTCTAGTTTATTCTAGATCAGAAAAGGACCATGCCAATCACTTACGACAGGCATTGCAGACTCTTCGTGATTGTAAGCTTTATGCAAAGTTCTCTAAATGTGAGTTTTGGTTAAATTCGGTGGCATTTTTGGGTCATATTGTATCTAGTGAAGGGATAAAGGTTGATGCTCAAAAGATAGAAGCTGTGAAGAACTGGCCAAGGCCCACAACGCCTACGGAGATTCGTAATTTTCTCGGGTTGGCCGGTTATTATAGAAGGTTTGTTAAAGACTTTTCTTCCATTTCAGCACCCTTAACCAAGCTAACGCATAAAGCATCCAAGTTCCAATGGAATGATGCGTGTGAGGAGAGTTTCCAAGAATTGAAGAATAAGTTGACTTCTACACCTGTGTTGGTACTTCCAGAAGGTACAGAAGGGTATACAGTGTATTGTGATGCTTCGAGAATTGGTTTAGGATGTGTATTAATGCATCATGGTAAGGTGATAGCATATGCCTCAAGGCAATTGAGGCCACATGAGAAAAATTACCCCACACATGATCTTGAGCTGGCAGCGGTTATCTTTGCTTTAAAAATATGGCGCCACTATTTATATGGGGTTCATGTTGATATATATACTGATCACAAGAGCTTACAATATATTTTCAGTCAGAAGGATCTAAATCTGAGGCAGCGAAGGTGGATGGAACTATTAAAAGATTATGATGTTGATATTTTGTATCACCCAGGGAAAGCGAATATAGTAACTGATGCGTTGAGTCGTAAGGCTATGATGGCACCTATAGAAAGGCAAGGGATGATTAAAAATCTTCATCAATTAGCTAGTCTAGGAGTTCGTCTTCTCGAAACTCCGGACGAGGAGCTTATTGTGCATAATGCTGCGGAATCCTCATTAGTAGCTGAGGTGAAAGAGAAGCAAGATGCTGATCCTATTTTATTACAACTTAAGGAGAACGTTCAGAGTGGTGCGACCAAGGCATTTGAGCTTACGCGAGAAGGAGTACTTCAGTGCCAAAACTGATTGTGTGTGCCGGATGTAGACGGGCTAAGAAAGAAGATTATGACAGAGGCACATTTTTCAAGGTATTCCATTCATCCAGGATCAACCAAAATGTATCAAGATTTGAAAGATATGTATTGGTGGAATGACATGAAAAGGAACATCGCAGAATTTGTAGCTGAATGTCCAAATTGCCAACGAGTTAAAGTGGAACATCAAAAGCCCGGAGGCTATATGCAATGCATAGATCTTCCAATTTGGAAGTGGGACATGATCAACATGGATTTTGTTACAGGTTTGCCTCGTACAGCTCGGAAATTTGATTCTATATGGGTGATTGTGGATAGGCTTACTAAATCCGCACATTTCTTACCCGTTAAGACCACTTACACAGTTGAAGAATATTCGAAGTTGTATGTTAAAGAAATAGTCCGATTACATGGGGTGCCAACTTCTATTATATCGGATCGGGGAACTCAATTTACCGCAAACTTTTGGAAGTCTTTCCAGCGGAGTTTGGGAACACAAGTGAATCTGAGTACAACTTTTCACCCTCAGACGGATGGACAAGCAGAGCGCACCATTCAAACACTTGAAGATATGCTACGAGCATGTGTTATAGATTTTAAAGGCAGCTGGGATGATCATTTACCTCTTATTGAGTTTGCCTACAATAATAGCTATCATTCAAGTATCAAAATGGCACCATATGAAGCTTTATATGGGAGGAAGTGTAGATCACCAATAGGATGGTTCGAAGAGGGTGAAACTCTTATGTTCGGACCGGATCTTGTGTATCAAGCCAAAGAAAAAGTCAAGGTGATTCAGCAACGGTTGAAAACAGCCCAAAGTCGACACAAGTCATATGCGGATAGTAGAAGAAGAGGGCTAGAATT
Source organism: Capsicum pubescens (assembly GCA_030864215.1). Classification (NCBI taxonomy): domain Eukaryota; kingdom Viridiplantae; phylum Streptophyta; class Magnoliopsida; order Solanales; family Solanaceae; genus Capsicum; species Capsicum pubescens. Next base: position 266,275,050 of record CM061545.1, on the reverse strand, counting down.
TTCGTTAGGCGATTGGGTATTTTTGAAGGTATCGCCAATGAAAAGGGTGATGAGATTTGGCAAGAAAGGAAAGTTGAGTCCACGATATATAGGCCCGTATAAGATTATTCGAAGATGTGGGCAAGTTGCTTATGAATTAGAGCTACCCCAGGAACTCTCATCAGTGCATCCAGTATTTCATGTATCGATGCTTCGAAAGTGCATCGGAGATCCGTCCCTTATTACTTCTACTGAAGATGTGCAAGTAACAGAAGATCTTACCTATGAGGAGATGCCTATTGCTATATTAGATCGTCAAGTTAAGAAGATGAGAAATAAAGAAGTAGCATCGGTGAAAGTGCTTTGGAGAAATCAACAAAGGAAAGAGATTACATGGGAAGCTGAGGAAGCAATGAAATCTAAGTACCCTCATTTGTTCAAAGATGAAGAGAAAGTTCAAGAAACGGAGTTAGAACATTAACAAGTAAGTTTTTGTTTATATATGCATAGTATTTATGTGATGATGTGAATGTTAATGGTGGACTTGAACTTGTTTTGGTTGAATAACTACGCTAACATTCGAGGACGAATGTCCTAAAGGGGGGAAGGATGTAACACCCCGTATTCAAGTACATGTATTGGCGTATTCAAGTACGTGTATTGGTCTTATTTATATGGAATTAATTTTTTTATTTTATTTATACCGGAATTTGCCCGTCGATGGTTCCATACGAAGGTTATTGAATAAGATTTCCAACGATATAAAGATTTCCAAAAACGGATAAGTTTCGGATATAATCGAGCACGTTCGAAACTATAAAACCGTGGCCGGGATATGGTGAATAGTAAATGTGCAGGAAAATTTCCTGCACACAAACTACTGAGGCCTGCCAGTTTTTTGGGTCAACTTTGAACGATCATAACTCCCTTAATATAATGAACTGGGATAGCTACGACCTATCAAAAGAAAGATATTTGAGTCTTCTTTCCAATGCAATTGGTTTCATCCAAATCCAACGTCTGAGTAAGGAGTTATACTCATTTTACTTTAGCCTCTCAAAACAGATTTTTAGTGTCAACTTCAAACGATCATAACTCCTTGTACAGGACGAACTGGGTGGCCTACTTTATATGAAATGAAAGACCTTTGAATTATCTATCCAACTATACCAATTTCACCCAAATCCGATATCGGAGCAAAGAGTTATGGTTGATTTACTTTAGCCTATCAAAACAGTCCACCATGGACAGATTCAGATTTACTTAAATTTTTAAGGGCAATATGGTCATTTTCCATCACCTCATGGACGAAAATTGGTCATTATATACATATACTTAGCCTCATATCCATCATGTTATCATCCAAATTATTGAAGAATAAGAAACCCTAGTCTAAGTTCAACTCCAATTATCTTGTGATTCAACCGTAGAAAGTCCAAATTGATTCCGTAGTTGTGTTCACCGTCTCGAGGGCTTCGAGAAGCACCCCTTATTTGTGCCAACAGGACTTTGAAATCAAAAGGGTCATTTTATGGTAAGGATGTAAATTATGTTGGTGTTATTTATATGGATATGTATATATATGCATGTAAGCATAAGAAGTGTGTTATTTGATTGTTGTTGAAAGATGATTGGAAATGATGTTGGATTATTCTTGTGCATGGTTGGATTATGTTGAATTGTGAAGGAATTTGGTGTGATGATGTGGTATTGAAATGATGATTATATATATATATATATATATATATATATACACATAAACCTATTGTTCAAGTTGGTTTTTGGAATGCTATGCAAATATTGGTTGTATGGAATTATGGAAGAGAATTGTGGTGTTGGGTTGCTAATACTAGATGCCAAACATTTCATTGTAGATAAGTGATTTGTAAAGGCGGGAAGTTGTGTTGAATTGGTATCCGAGTCTACGACGAGGTATGTAAAGCATACTCTAACAATGTTCTTTGGCATGAAAACACCAATGTTCCATCAAGTAAGATTCCGAGGTTGTCCAAAAACATGTATTGTTCTACGTTACCAACGAAGTTGTTTCCATCCTATAAAGTGTCAAAATGTTTCATTGATATACCAAAAGGCTCCTATTTCATTGTTGTGATATTGATGATTCTGAAACACATTGTTGATGTACCAATGAGTCTTTATTACATCGTTATTGTATAGAAGGTCTATTACTTGGTTCCTATTGATGTATCGTTGTTTCAAAGTATCAAAAATATGGTGGCGACCGAAATAACAATCTCAAAGATTAATTGAACTAAGTGATAGAAGTTCTCTCTTATCGGGTGGTATCCCTGGGGCATAAGCCTAGCATGGGTCGATCCCTATTTACGTGTTTATGGGTGGTATCCCAGGGGCATAAGCCTAGCATAGGTCGATCCCAGTTGATATGTACTGGAGGCAGCCTAATGGTCACAGTACAGTAATGATTACAAAGATGTTAAGAACGAAGGTAAAGTGACTGAATAAATTCAATGTACAGGTTGTCACAAGTTCTAGTAAGTGTGGTCCACTCCTATTACGATTTATTCACTTGTTTCGGATTTCTATTGAGCTCCTATATCATATGTGATTATCTACAGCTTTACATACTCAGTACATATTTCGTACTGACGTCCCCCACGGGGACCTGCATTTCATGCTACAGGCACAGGTACCTCAACTCATTCACAGCATAGATAGGAGCCAGGTCATACAGCTATTGTTGGTGAGCTCCAGTTTGCTTCGGAGTTTTCCGAGTCGGTTCCTTATGTTTTGTTATTGTACAGGAGTCATGTGTGGGCGGGGGTTTGTCCCGACCCTAGTTATGTCATGTATATCCTAGAGACTTTGTAGACATAAGGAAGGGTAAAGTCATGGAAGTTTATATAGTGATGTTATATCTGTATATGTGGTGGCCTCGACGGCCAAATATTATATATATATAAATATATTTGTGTGTGTTGTGCTGATACAGGTAATTAGATCCTTCTATATGCAACGAAGTGCTGTCCAAATTTTTGGTGACATGTAAGGGAAAGTACAGGTATTTGAACGGGTTCTCCCGGGCCTTTTCGGCTTCGGGTGCCAGTCCGGCCCGATGGGATTTTGGGGCGTGACAAAAATTCTAAAGAATGTTTCTATTCTTCATCGAAATGATGATTACAATTTTATCACCTGAAAAAAATATAAAGGAAAAAAAAAGACAAAAAAAAAGAGTACTATTAAAGAAGGAGGAGAAAATGCAAATGAGTATACAACAACTCCATAGATGTTTGGTATTTATAGATTGATTAATCCATTAAAAATTAAGTAGAATGAAGTTGAAAAAACATATCATCTAAGTGGAGAATGCAAATAGATGGAAGTTTTTTATAATTCATGAGATATTATTAGATATAGTAAATATGATAGTTTTTTTTTAATTAATAAATAAATTGATTAGTGAAAAAATGAAAAAAAAAAAGGAGAAAAAAGATAAATAGAAATGGAGACCATAAAAAAGTGTCACATCATCCCCTTTATGTTTCTCTTTTATATATATATATATTGATCGATTGATTTGATAATCTCTTTTGTTGAATCTTCCATGACATAATCTCTCTTGATGAATCTTCCAAGATCATTGAACTTTCTTCTTTGTCATGATAAACTTGTATCAAATTAAATTAATTCTTTCTTTGATGAATTTTATATCAACATTAAACTTGCTTCTTAATCTTTATAAACTTGTGTATGTTTGACTATTATTATACAAGAAGAAATTCTAAAGAATATTTAATGATCTTCATCAAAATGATGATTATCATATTATCACATGAAAAAGATGTAAAAAAAAAAAAGATAAAAAAATACTATTAAAGAAGAAGTAGGAGAAAATGAAAATGAGTATCCAACAATTTCTTAGATGAGTGATATTTATAGATTGATTAATTCATAAAAACTTAGCAAAATGAAATTGAAAAAACATGTTATTTAAGTGGAGAATATAAATAGATGAAAGTTTTTTTATAACCTATGAGATATAATTACATATAGTATATATGATAGAGTTTTTTTAATTAATAAATAAATTAATTAGTGAAAGAATGAAGAATTTTTTTTTTTTTAAAAAAAGAGAAAAAAGATAAATGAGAATGGAGGTCGACATGAGTACTGTGTTAGAGTCTCTCAGCGTCGTGTTAAAGGAGATCAGCAATGGCGTCGAAGCTAACACCAAAGCTCTTCTCATGGCTAATTCTACCAACTTTACTACTCATTTTCCTCTACTCTTTATCCCTCCCTCTTCACCCTCCTCCTTCTACTTCTCCAAAAACCAAAATTCCCATTTTACCCTCTTCTTGTAATCTCTTCAAAGGCAAATGGGTCACCGACCCCAATCGAAAACTCATTTACGATGAATCCTGCCCGTTTCACAGGAACGCTTGGAACTGTCTCAGAAATCAAAGAGAAAATATGGGTCGGATCAATTCTTGGAAATGGGTGCCCGATGAGTGTGATTTAAACCGGATCGACCCGGTTGCGTTCTTGGGTTCAATGAGGAATAAGAATATTGGGTTTATTGGAGATTCGTTAAATGAGAATTTTCTGGTTTCGTTTTTGTGTATTCTTAGAGTGGCGGATTCTAGTGCAAAGAAATGGAAGAGAAAGGGTGCTTGGAGAGGAGCTTATTTTCCCAAGTTCAATGTTACTGTGGGTTATCATCGTGCTGTTTTGCTCGCGAAATATGAGTGAGTACATTGCTTTGTTCTTTTACATTTGCTGTGATATTGCATTATATTCGTTGCATTGTTGTTATAAATTGTGTTGTTGTTTTCGTTGCATTGTTGTTATAAGTTGTGTTGTTGTTTAGTAGCAAATGCAGAGATTAGGCCTTTGATCCATTGTCTCGTCGAGTGATTATTTGTTAGTACTAGATATTATTGACTTTGCATCTTATCATTGTTGCTTGTCAATGTTAAAAGTTGGAGAATTCTTGGTTTGTGATGCGAGCCGTGGATTCAAGTTGTGGTTTCCCTATATTTGTGTATGGTTGTACAAAATAATGGCTGATCAACTCCTGATTTGGAGCTCATTTCCCACCCACAGCTAATTTGGAATGCTAGTTTCTCCGAGAATAATTTTGGAGGAAGGGCTGAAAGGAGCTTTGGAAGGCTAGAGTTCATAGTGCAATTTTTCAAGAAAAAGTTTGTTCATTTGAGGATGTTTGTAGCATTAAATTATTTTGCTACTTAAGTTCATATGCTTATAGGCTCATTTAGAAAGTCATGTTTTTACGTTGAATTTGGAGCTTTTAACTTAAAAGTCTTTGTTGTATGATTTCTAATCTGTTGCCTGGCCGGGTGCTCAAGTGGATGATAGAGCTTGAAATCATGACTAGCTTCGGTTTTCTGATATGATGACGGGACTTTGGTTATCCGAAGAGTGTAAATTATCTTTTTGATACGATTGTTGCTCCTCAATTTTTGTGTAAGAGATCTGCTGATCATTACTTTAATTTTAAAAAAACTTCACAGTCTGTCTGGTTAATTAACCTTAAAGAAGTGAAAACAGTATCCTGTGAACCATTTGCATCTCAAAGTTTGTCCTCATTTTTGAATGTTGCCAAAGTTGGATATCAGTCTGAACTCTGAAGTATAGTGTGAGTTTTCTTTGAAATTGTAATCTTACTTGCTCATTACTGATTAAATAAGGTGGCAGCCAAAACAGCCTGACGACTCCAACCAAGATGGATTGAAGGGAAGATATCGAGTAGATGTTGATAATCCAGCTGATGATTGGGCTCATGTTGGTGCCTTTTACAATGTTCTAGTCTTCAACACTGGTCATTGGTAATTCTATGTGCCTTCATGCTGTTTTTAACACATTAACTGATATGTCTAACACTTCTGAGGTCCAAATACAATGACCACTTTTCTTTCTCTGTTGATCGTGAAATATTGTCAATTTTGTTTGAAGTTTTCTTACATAACATGTAAAGAAATTGCATAAAGCCTCTGGATGATAGTGGGTTGTTGGGTGAAAATATTAACATCAACCACCTTCACAAGGGTAAGGCTGCATACACACCAACCTCCCTAGAACCCACTTGTGGGATTACACTGGATATGTTGTTGTAACTACCTGCCCGACCTTGCAAACAACCATCCCTTATGAATGGAATCCTCAGCCACTTTTGGATGCTAACCACCTACCTGTACCGCTGTTGAAACTAGATAAGTTCTAAAACTTTATTCAAAGACATAAAGGTCTGAGCTCCTATCTATCTTCAATGACATTTCACATTAATCCTAGAAAACAAAATTGTAAATTTTGTGTTGCCAAAAACCAAAATTTTGCTGTATTAAGTAGGAAAAAGTACATATTTTTAAGTGGAAGGTGTTATCTTTGTACTTTTAGATGTGAGTGTTGTGGGGAGGAAATTGAAGTTCCAATGGAGGATGAGCTAGGTAGATCAGCTGGTAATTTGTTTTATGCAGCAACTTTGCACTCTTAATGGTACCAATTGTGTTTGTTCAAACTTAAAAAGCAAGCAGGTTGGGCTACATTTGAGAATAAACCAACTAAAAGACTACTGTATGATTTTTCTCTATAGACACATATTGGTACATATCTAATTATGGAGTAATGATGGTTCAACTTTTTGGATTATTTATATTTTCTTGTTGTTGGAAAGAGGGGAAGGAGGCCTAGAGGAGGAGAAGCATCATCTTCTGCTCTTGGTTTCTGTATTCCTGGCATGACATTTCAAATTATTTCACCGAATCTAGTTATTAACTTATTATCTCTAACTCCTTTGGTTTTAATCTTTATCAATATTTTCTAGGTGGGGCTTCGACAAATTCCCTAAAGAAAGACCTCTTGTTTTCTACAAGGCAGGGCAACCGATTCAACCTCCATTAGAGATGTTTGATGGGCTTAAGCTTGTTCTCGAGAATATGATTGCCTACATAGAAAAAGAATTACCAGAGAAAACACTTAAATTTTGGCGCTTGCAATCTCCAAGGCACTTTCACGGTGGTGAGTGGAATCAAAATGGTAGTTGCACAGTGGATGAACCCCTTGATGAACTTCAGGTATGCCAATGTTTTGGTAAAATTGAGATTTCCACTTTCTAAGGTCACTTGGTTAGTTACTAATAAAAATGTCCCTTGCATGCTAATAGAAATAACTTGAAAATGCACTGCTTAGGTTGCAATCTTATTCAAGGATAGTTTAAAGATGTGGATAATTTGTTAAATAGTTAGCATTTAGCAAGGATCTGGCTCCTAATAAAGCTTATTTTGTCTAAGAATTGATACAGAAATATGAAACTTTATCATGTTTGTAATCTTACTTCAATAAGTGATTTTCCTACTGATAGAAAAAGTGCCTGTTCCTTTCCAAATTTACATTTTCGCAGACAATTAGGTATCCTGTATACTCCTTTTGACAAATTATAGGGACTTATTATGCACTAGAAAGTTAGGACTAATAGTTAGTAATGACAAGTTTTCTGAAGTAAATCTTACTGATACCTGAACAGCTTGACCTGTGGTTTGATCCCAGATACAATGGGGTTAACAAAGAAGCAAGGCGACTAAATCATCTCATTGAAGAGGTTTTGAAAGGCACAAATATCAGAATCCTCGATCTGACTCACTTGAGTGAGTTCAGGGCAGATGCCCATCCTGCAATTTGGTTAGGGAAAAAGGATGCAGTGGCGGTATGGGGTCAGGACTGTATGCACTGGTGCCTTCCTGGTGTTCCAGATACATGGGTCGATATCTTGGCCCAGCTAGTCACTCCTTATATTTTGGAGACAGGGTGATCATTGTAGACGGTTGCAAAGCTTTCGTTATTTGCAACTGAGCTCCTGATAGATCAAGATGTGGGCTTTTTCGACAACCTTGCAAACGTGCTGATCCGAAGGAGATTGTAGAACCAGTTCACTATTTTGTATTCATTTACATTCTTTCTATCATTTGGAGGGTAGGAGTTGGGGGTTGGAGATGTTTTCTGATGCTTGCCTTTGGGGAGGAAAAATGGAGGCTGATTATGAACAAAAAGGCCTAGGAGTTTATGCTAACTGTTTTTTTTCTTTTTCCCCTTTTCATCTTATTCATCAGGAGGATTCTTCCCCACTTTGTAACTTTGTAGAATATGTATAATCATTGCCATATACAGTTATTTTTTTTTTTTCCTTCTTACCTTCCATTCAGGTGGTCTCTTCTTTTTCAATCTCTGTGTTCTAGGTGGAGGATGTACAACGTATTACTCTATTACTCCCTCCATCCCATTTTACTCGTTTCAAATTTTTTAATTTAATTTCTTATTTTACTTATCATTTTTTATTTATCAAGACGACAATTCTTTTTCCTTTTTTTTACCCTTAGTATTAATTATTTTTTCTTCAAATTAAAATGTAAACATCATTTAATAGAAATACTATGATAAAATAATCATGTTATTAATTATTTTTTCTTAATCAATATGTACTGTCAAATTGATACGTGTAAAATAGGTCTGGAGAAGTATAATCGGGTGAGTTGTTTAAAAAGAATTGTTCAAGTTACACGATATTATCTATTCTTTTTGTTTTTTGTTGAAAATGGCTTTAATTTCTTCTCAACTCCCGATTACTCCTCGTTTTCTTCATAAATATTTAACTACTCCCTCCGTCTCATTTTTATGTATCATCATAATTTGATAAATATCATTAAGTTTTTTTTTTATTTCTTAAACTTCGAGTTCGATCAAACTATGACACATAAAATGGAGTGCATTTTATATGTTGTTTGGGACTCTCTTTTACCTCTTTTGCTATAAATTGGTTTGAGAGATGGAATAAATAATTTATCTCGACATTATTATACTTATACCAAACAACTCCTAAAATCTCCGGTGCTCCATCCATTGTAATTTTATATAGTAAGCTTGTTATTTAATTTGTTTAAAAAAGATTGACACTTTTTTTTATTTGAAATCTCTTTAATGCTAATATTTTCATTTTGATCTTATTGAACTAATATAACATTCTCCTAAAATATTTACCTAGCGAAGTTAAGTCATAAATAAAGATACTTAAAATAATAAATTTTATTTACTGGTCCTTCGTTTTAAAATAATTGAATTATTGAAATATTTTTTAGTGTTCAAAATAATTGAATTGTTCATTATTCAAGATAGATGCTGGAGATTTTTTTCAATTTTAACCTTCATTTAATTAAATTTTCAAGGTTGAGTTCTAATGATCAGTACCAATATTTTGGAGTTTGAAAAGTGTAAAAATAAAAAAAATGACTAATTTATATTTTTATCATTTTTATTTTTATTTCAAAATGTGCATTCAATTATCTTAGAACGAAAGAAGTACAAGTTTTCATTAAATGAACAGTAAAGGATAAAAGAAAACATCTATTGAAAGGATGAGAGCCCTAATTTAACATAAAACTCATAAAAAACAAAAACCTTAACCTGGAAAACGTCTGGATGGCTTTGAGAATTCATCTTTTTTGTCCAAATGCTTTCCCTTCACAATCCCCAAACTTCAAAACCTGTTGGATCCCTTCTATGACGAATCCACCCAAGTTTCAAAAACTCTGCTGCACCAACAACCAAGACATGAGCGATTCACAACTGGCCTTAGATTTTGCAACAGAGGTCGGAAAGATGAACACCCACATGTTACAGAAAGCCGAAGCATTGAAGAAAAGCAAAAAGCTTCTATTCGCGGAGTTCTGCAATTATAATGGCTTGAAATCAGAGGAAATGAAGAAGAAGTGGAAGAAAATTAGTGAAGAGGAAAAGTGGGTTTTGATTAAAAGTTTTGTTGTAGAATGGGGTGCTCATTTTCATCCGTTGTCTGCTAGGTCTGTCAAAGAATTGGTTGATGAGTACTTAGTTGAAAATACTACTGAGTTTACTTCTTCTTCTACTTCTTTTTTTCCTGGTCTCAAAAAATTGATGGGATTTCCACCTGATGATAATGAATAGGATGTATTTCAGTTTTCCCTATTTTGCTTTTTAGTCGAAAAAATTAATGTATTCTAAATTAGTTGGTAAAAAAATAACTTTTGATTTGGGTTTCAATCAGTTTTATACTGAGCTGGTGAAATAGTACTTTGAACTCTAGATGATATAGTTTAGTACTTCACGAACCGCAATGATCTGGATCTTAGCACGGAAAATGTAAGAGAAATGTTTTTTTTGCCAACAATTTGAAAAGATGCCAAAACATTCCTGTGGGGTTCGGAGTGGAGTGGATAGAGTATGATAGATTGTAAGCATACCCTACCCAGGTTGTTAGTCATGCTATAATGGGAAAATCAAACAATATTAGTGATGTAAAATATTTTGAACTTGTAAGCTAATTGCCTACTTATTTCAGCAAGATTGAGATTTGTTTCCACTAGTAACTCATGGTGTAGTTGCCTTAATCATCGGATCATTACGTTTTATATTTCTAATAACTTTTCTAGTAAAACAAATAAAAGGATGAGACAAATGAAGAAGGGAAGAAAGTAGAAACAAAAGAAAGAAAGTAACAGACAGAACGAAGTAGAGATACGAATGAACTCAATATATGAAAGCTCCTCTGGATTGAACAAATGGCTATATACTCTTCTGGAACAAATAAATGTTACAAATACAACTGCAACTATGACAGATTTTCCCGCAATCTGAGGGAATTCCAAGTGTAATGTTGGCTGCGTATGGCCTAAAAAAGAATTTCATCATGTCCTGAGTAATTTGATACAGTTAAAAACCAGCAAATGATCTGAAACAATGATCATTTCTGACTGAACTCTGGTGGAAGTAATTGACCTTTCACAGGGGGAAATAATTAGAAATTTCTGAATGACAAAAGAACCTTAAGAAGATTGTTTTTGATTTTGTTCTATCTTGGCTCGTAACTTCTCTTCCAATACAGATATCTCTGTATCAAGACCAAATATTCTGTTAAGGGCATGCATGTTTTCAAGTATCTCATTCAAAGTCCGGTTTTCATTTCCATCGCATTTCAGATGCTGCATTGGTCCATGTAGCAGCTTGTTTACTATCCCTAGACTGAGATCATAGATAGCCTTCTTCTTGTTTTTGGGCAGATCATCACCCATCTTAGACAAACACTTGTCAACCTCAGCAGCCCTAATTCTTTCAGCATATGCCCTGAGCTTTTTGATAGTTGGAACGGTCTCAAGGGAGTCTTTAAGTGCTTCAAATTGTTTTACTTCCTCAGCAATGATGGTCTCAGCTTCCATTTTCTTCCGAAACCGATCCTCTTTATTAGCTTCCACAACCTCTTTAAGATCGTCCACATTGTAAACACATGCACCTTCAAGTTCTGAGACACTAGGCTCCACATTCCGAGGAACAGAAATATCAATAAATAGCCTCCGGCCCCCATCTTCAGAGTTCACAGAAGGGAGAGCTTGAACACTCTCCTTTATAAATAAAGGAGCTTCCGAAGCAGTGCAGGTGAATATTACATCAGCCTGAGCAGCGCATGCTAACATTTCTGAGAAAGGTTTGTATATTATATCAGCATCTGTCAACTCCTCACAGATGGCAGCAACTCTGTCCTCTGTCCTGTTAATGACAACCATCTTTTTACACCCTTTAGCAACCAAATGTTTGATCACAAGTTTTCCCATCTTGCCAGCTCCAACAACTAATATGCGGGCCGTAGAAGAAGAATACTCTGGAAGTTTCAGCAGAGCAAGCTCCACTGCTGCTGAACTGACTGATACTGATCCGCTGGAGATATTGGTCTCAGTTCTAACCCTCTTACCAGCTGTGATTGCATGCTTAAATAGGTCACCTATTTTCCTACCAAAGCCAGGAACCCCCTGTCCATTCTTAACAACCTGCTTGACCTGTGCAAGAATTTGACCTTCTCCCAGGACTAGGGAATCTAGTCCAGCAGCTACTTCAAACAGATGTTGTGTGGCATCTTGATTGTATAGTAAAAACCGGTGTTGGCAGAGCTCTGTAACTGGAACTCCACTAAACTGACAAACAAAGATATTTGGGTCAAAAAAGGTTTACATATAAAGGACAACAGAAGGTGGACAGTGTAGCTTAGGGCTGTATTTCTTTGAAATCCGTGATTAGGTAGTTAGACCTTTGCAAAGACATTTGTGAGCAAGGAATCAAAGCACGGTAAAATACATGCAATTCCTTCCCAAATGTAGTAATACGGTTTATAAATGACATAGAAAATCAAAATCCTTTGTTTATCCGTGCATCGTTAATGAAGAACATACAAGGTAATTCCTAAACCTTTGAAACCAGTATGAATTCGTTTAAATTGTACTGCAAGCTACACAGGGTAGATGATGCACATTAGAGTTGAATGCAGTTTGATATGGGAGTGTTGCTAGTTTATCACATGGGTTTAAGATGCAAGTCAACAAAAGAAAACAATATACAGATAAATGATGCTTGAAGAAAAAATTACCTTAGACATCCATTCAGTCACTTCTTTAATTCCACGATTTTGGGCAAGCGCTAGAACATATATTTCAATTCTGTTACAAGTACTCAATACTGCAGCTTCTTCTATATGATTCAAGGAACATAATTCACGAATTGCTTGAGGCCATTGTGCTTCTGGGATAGAAACTTTCTCCCGCACTTCAACTGGTGCTGTGTGAATGTTAAGTCCAATAACCATGATGCTGCTACTCTTCTTTGTATATCCTGGCAAGAAAAAGTTACCAATGTTAGATGAAAATTAACATTCCTTGTCAGCAACTCTCCATAACCATATATCAATCAACGAAGTTACATATCAATCCCCAATTCACTAGCGTCAATAACAAGAATCCTTGGTATCCACTCCACGCTATTCATGTATCCAACATTCTAAGGATTCATCAAATTAGACTATTTTATGCAGCCATTAAGCTACCACAACTTCCCGCTTCTCCAGATTCCAGTATGCATTGCCAACTCCGCCATACAAACAGTTTCAAAAGTTAAACCAGCATTAACCTTATGATTATCTAAACCCATCACTACAATACTACTCTTCTTCCAAAATAGACATCTGTCAATAACAGAAAACCTTGTTCTCTTGTATGCCAATTTTAACAGTTCAAATTCTACTACTGCAAGGTGTTTGATTTTTCTTTTCCTGTGTTTTCTACAAGGCAAAGTTTACTCTAACATATGCAAGAGGAAGAAAAGGGAGAGGACTTGAGTATTTTCATTGTGTACAAATATCATTATAATTGAATCAAACTCTAGCTAACATACCAAAAATTCAAGTAATATATATATAAAGAAAAACAAATAAAAGAGGCTTACGATCAGCAGCGGATGTTTTGAGAAGCTCCAAAGCTGAAAGACTCGATTTTCTAGTTTCCTTTTCGCCATTTTTCAACGCGTTTGACGATACCTCACATTTAGGGCTCAACGAATACGATCTCTTCCGATATACTAACGGCTTAATTGTTCTAACTTGACGGCGAAAACAATCCAGGGAAGAAGTGGAAGAAGAAGACGTAGAAGTTAAATAATCACAATTGAAACTGCAACCTGACTCCGCAACTGCAAACGACGTCGCAAAGCCACTCGCAACCGCCATTGAAAGACAATTTTTGAGAGCTCCGAAACTCAGATTCGTTATTGAGATTTGGAGCAGGTGACAGAATTGGAATGGGTTTGGTATTATAAAAAATATTGTTGAATGGTGTGCTAATATTAGGCCATTTTATTTATTTATTTATTGACGGAATCCACGATAATGGTGGAATTGTAAGACGACAATGGTTGGTGATTATTGACTTTTTTCGGAAGCTTATTTATAGTTTGGATTTTTTTGCTTTTATTTCAATAGTATACGCATTGGTTGCACACTCCAAAATTTATTAGGATTAGGAATTAGTCCAATCATGAAATTGCGACTTCATTTAGGAATGTGTTAATAATGTCAAATGTGTGTTTGCTTTTTTGACTTAGATTTGGAATTGGTACTTCTCCGTCCATATTATAGCATATTTGGGATTACTTATTTCTCAAAAAAAAGCACTTATTTTGAAGAAAAAACACTTAAAAAAAAAAAAAAAATGTGTTTGGTAAACTTTCAAAAGTGTTTTTAAAAATAAGCAGAAACAGTTTTTCTGCTTTTGGGAAGAAGCAGAAAATTTCTGCTTTTAAAAAAAAAAAAAACAGAAGCAAAAAATTATTTTTTTATGACAGAATTATCCCTATCACACAAATATATATAATAAATTTTACATTTCATATTTAAATCATAATTCTTTATAATTTATATATTTTTATTTTATTTTCACTCATTTTCTTTAAATAAATTTGAAAATATCATTGATGATGATGACCAAAGAATATATAAGATATTTTATTATTATTAATGATAATAATTGACAAATGAATCACATTATAAGATTGTACTTTGACATCACATATAAATTTTTTCTCGAATATTTAATTTTCAATAAATAATTCATGAAAAGTGACATATTTGTTAAAATATAGTATATATATATATATGATGATGACTGCTTATTCGTAGTAAATTTTGACACCGTAAAAATATATTAAAAAAAGATAACAAATAATTGATTGAAAATTCTAGAGTACGTACTTTTTAATTAAATAAAAAAATTTAATTAAAAATATTATAATAGATATTTAAATTAATTTTTCTCTATAAATTGATTTTAGTAATAAAAGTCTATTGATAGATGTCCATTTTGGTTATTTGTCTCAAAAAAACATTTCTTGAAAAAGATTATTCAAACAAAATTTGATTATCAAAAGCACTTTTCGAATAAATTTACCAAACACAAACTACTTTTTTTTAAAAGCACTTTTTTAAAAAAACATTTTATTAAAGTGTTTCTCAAATAAGCAGTTTTGCAACAGCAATTCCAAACGGACCCTTAATCCGATATCCAATAATATTTGTTCATTATTGACTTAACAATAATATCTATCTAATTATTGATTTAGCAGATATGTTAAAAAATAATTTTATTATATTATTCTTTAAATAAAATAAATTATGTTAAAAAATAATTTTATTATATTATTCTTTAAGTACTGTTGAACATCTACTTTTAGTAATATGGACAAGTAAAGATGGACGGAGGAAGTGAAAATAGACGTCCAACAATAATTGTCCAGTTTGAAAAATCAATGAATATTTACTTGTGTTCATTTTACTCTTGTAATTAAATACTATTCATTATCCAATACATTTTTTAAAATATTAAACTTATTAAATTCAAAGAGAAATAAAATAACTCATTATTTATTATTTCCTAAGATGTGTGTATCAAATTAATAGTAAATAAATAAAGATGGTAGAATAAAGTTTTATACTGGGTTAGATTTCAACGTACATAATTAGAGTTATACTTTTAATATTTAAGAGAGTTACAAAGGATTGACCGATTTAACTATTTTATCTTGAGTCGAGGGTATATCAAAAATATTCTCTCTATCTCACCTTTGAAATAGTGGTATGGATTGTGTACACTTATTCTTACCTTTCACATGATGAAAATATATCGAATATATTGTTGTATTAAGAGTTGGTCGATGCATAAAGCATATTGTGTTAGCAAATTTTGGAAAAAGATTACATTGAGATCTAATATAAACAATTTACCATAGTGCAGATATTACTGATTATTTTCAAGGCTCAATGCATAACTTATAGATCACATAAAGATTCAGTAATGTTTAGAGATTTATTCACATCCAATAATTGTTAAATTATTATCTCAGTTGTCCCTTTATAAATTACTTTTGAGGCATGAGTTGACAAATGATAATTAAAACTTCATCGATTTTAATTTGACTAAAGAATTAGCAAATCTACTTCAAAGTCTTAAACGAAATACTTATTAGAAAAGAAGCTGCTGCTTGTTTGAATTCTTTGATCTGATTCATTTGAATTCTCATCGTAAAAAGTCTATGTACAGTGAGATATTTCTATAACATCACTCCTTTATAACGATATTTCACTATATAACAACTTGATTTTCTTCGAAATCGATTTTTATGTTATATTTGCTTTTCTAGGACGACATTCTACTTATAACAATAATGACGCGTATTTTATCTTTTTATAATAGCATACTCAAGTAATATTATGTAATGATGTTTATAAGAAATATATTATGTACAAAATAAAATATCAAAATATTTATGATAATCATCATTAATGTCATACATTCAGTATATTTCAAGTACGAAGATCTAATTTAAAGAAAAAAACTGTATTTAAATAGTACACATTAATTATTTCATAACTCCACAAGAAAAAGACTACTAATATTTACCTTATTTATACATATATATATATATATATATATATATATATATATATATATATATATATATATATATATATATATATATATAAAAGCATCTCTTCATAATAGTCATAAATTTTTCAGATAAACACTGTTACTATAAAAAAAGTTTTTCTATACAATATTTTGCGGTTAAACAAGAAAAGTACTGCTATATTCAAAACTCAAACACACAACACTCCACTTTCTGAACGTTTAAACGAAGGGTTCGTTTGATAAAGTGTATAATAATAGTGCAAAATGTTAGTAATGTTCGTATTAATTATATTTGAGATGTTTTTTTTGTACATATTTAATTTTGTGTATTAAAAATAACATGCATTGCATAATTTTTTTTTAAAAATATGTAACTACAAAAATACCCTATTGAAAAGGTTTTGAGGAACAATTGTATCTTTAATTATACTAATGCATGTATTAGACCCATTGATCTCTACATACACATACTTTAATACCAAATAAAGTAGTACATAATTTAAAAAAATATTAATAATACACAAACTAATCCATCCATTATTTTTTTCTAATACACTTTATCAAACAACCTAAGTAACTATGTTATCGTTGGCTCGTGGCTTTTATCCTTACCAATCCTTTACGGAACTCGAAATTAAAATAAGCCAAATTAAAAATAAAGTGATCAAAATAAATTACCTATTTAATAAATTATCAAAATAAGCTAAACTTATTAAATTATTACGTTTTATACTTTTTTAACGATCAACTAACGAAATTGACTTTTTATAAATCATACTAATTTAGTATGTTTTATAAAAAAAAATTATAAAACATAATAAATTATTACATTTTATAAAAAATACTATACAACCTAATAAATTATTACGAGTTCCACGAAAATCTAAAAAAAAAATTAGTGTTTTGTCACGTCATTCTTTTTACGTCTACTTTTTCTCTGTTGTTTAATGTACACAAAAAATGGACCCCACCTGTTCTTCTTCTTCCTCCACAACATAAATCCCCGTGAAACAACCTACTACTTTCCTCATATATAAATGTTTTTTCATTTTCCCAGTAAACCTTAACAACAACACACACACAAAAAAAAAAAAAATCATAAATTTTCAATCTTTTGATAAAAAAAAACTATAAATTTTTCATATTTGGTCCAAAAAAGCTTAAGATTTTCAAGTTTTGATCCAAGAAAACTATAAAGTTTCAATTTTTTATTCAAGAAAATTATAAAGTTTCAATCTTTGATCAATTTTATCAAGGACCCTTTTCCAAAATTTTCATCTTTGGTCCAAAAAAGCTTGAGATTTTCATTTTTTGATCCAAGAGAACTATAAAGTTTCGATTTTCGATCCATTTTATCAAACCCTTTTTCCAAATTTTCCATGTTTGGTTCAAAAAACTACAAATCATGAAAAATAAAAAAGGAAATATCATATGAACCCATTTGATAAAAATCAAGAATCTAATACAAATACACATATACCCACCTTTTTCAATCGAAATGGAGTCTGAATTTGCTGCATTTCCACCAGTTTCACTTCCTTTTTAGTGACCCTTTGAGAAAAAGTAACATAAAAAGGATGACGTGACAAAACATTAATTTGTTTTTTAGATTTTTATGGAACTCGTAATAATTTATTACTGAGTTGTATAATTTTTTGGAAAAACGTAATAATTTATTATGTTTTATAATTTTTTTTTTTGTAAAACATAATAAATTATTATATTTTATAAAAAGTTAACTCTGTTAGCTATCATTAAAAAAAAGTATAAAATATAATAATTTATTACGTTGAATCTATTTTAATAACTTATTAATTAAGTGATCTATTTTGTTCACTTTTTTTCTAACTTGGCTTATTTTAATTCTAAGTTCTCCTTTGCACTGTGGTATACAAATTGTTCCATTATAAAATAAATAAAAAAGGTTCCCATTATATATACATAGTATATACATTTAGCACAATAATTAATACACTCATTTTCTTTACCTTTCTTTATCCTCTTCATTTAGAGTTGTAATTTTTTTACGGTGATTACATCTTAAAAGTCAAAAGCATAATTTCTTCAACGTTCAACAATAAATTCAGTGTATTTCCACAAGGTGAGGTCTGAAAAGAATAAAATATATGCAGTCCATACAACTACCTCTGAAGAAGTAGAGAGGTTGTTTTCCATAAACCCCCGACTCAAGATTCTAAATAGTAATATATCTTCAACGTTGTAGGCCATAATGGATAGTTAATTCGGAGAATTTGTACATTTTGAAGAAAAAGAAAACTTGTTTATATTATTACTACTAAGGCTTTATTTGTTTTTATTAAGATTCAGACGTCTGAATCTTAATGCACATCTGAATGATTAAGATATTGTATCTAGATCTGAAAATTGAATGATTAAAACCATTTGTTTTTTAACATCTGAATATGCAAAATTTATTTATTTATACATGCAATAAAAATACAATTCAAATAAAAAATTGATTATATTTTGAAAAATATTTAATTAATACTATAAAATTATTATTTGATTAGAAAAAATATTTATTTTTGTTAGTATAGTGGAAATGGTTTAAACTAGCGGTGATAGTGGTAATGATTAATGTTAGTGATTAGTAATGTTGGTGGTGATAGTTGTGATGGTAGAGATGGTTGATATTGTAGTAATTGTTACGACGGTAGTGATTGGTAGCGGTGAGGATGGTTGTGATGTGATGTTGGCTGATGTTAGTTATTGAAGATGTTGATTGCGATGACTGGAAAATGAGTGCATGATGTTTGACGATGTGTTGGTGATAGTTGAGGACTTTGTTAGCTATGATGTGTAGATGGTTGTTAGTAGAGATAGATTGCAGATATGGTAGTGGTTGAAGTGGTGATGAAGGTGGCGATACGGGTGACAATGATAGTAGTGGTGGTTGAAGAATGTGTGGAGGTTGATGATATGTTAGTGATAGTTAGCGGTGATGCTAGTTGTGATAGATGAATTGGTCGGGAGTAGGGATTTGTCGATAGTGATTGATGATGATGGTGGCGGCATTGGATTTGGTGTTCACATTTCAGTAACGGTGGCGGTGAATATAATTAGAATAATGGAGGCGGTAGGTTTTGTAGCGGCTGACAATAGTGGTTGGTAACGATATTGGTTGTCAATGATAACTGTGATGGTGGAAGTGGTTGGTGATGGCGGTAGATGGTGGTGGTTGACAATGGCGGCGGCGGCAGAGGTGGTAGTGGTGGTAACTGGTGATTGTGGATAGAGTGATGGTGAATATCATTCTACACTAGAATACCTCTTAATGATATTAAGACTTGGTTGCATGTCTGAATGATTAAGACATATTCAGACCTATTAAAAGTTAAAATCTTAATAAAAAATAAATGTACTTAATGATCTTAAGTTTGAACTATTCAGATTCAAAACCCCATTAAGTGCAAACAAATAAAGCCTAAGTTTCTTCTAAACATTGCTCAAAGTCAACTAAAAATTAAAAGAGTACATTATATTGCTTAGGTTTTTGGCCGTTGTTACTCAACAAATTTGAAGATAATCTGGAAATCTTTTTTTTTCGGGATATATTTACTCTACTTTCTAACATTGCATCAGTAGATGATTGAGTGCGAATGTAAATGTTGGACAATGAAATTCTTGAGACCGAAAATAATAATCGAGACAAGAAAATATTGCAACAATTGATTTATTGATTTCAATAAGTGAGTGTTACAATCTCTATGATTCCTCTGATTCGTCTTTTCAATTATAAATTCAAGAGTTTCGAGTTTGATCTTGAACTTTAACTTGGCGGATTTGATCTTGACTTGTGCTTGAATCCAAAAGCTTGGTAGCTTGTTCTTGATCTTGAACTTGAGCTTGATTTGCGGGTTTGGTGAGTTTGATCTCGACTTGTACTTAAATTCAAGGGTCTTTGAGCTTGTTCTTGAATCTTGAAGTCTTGATCTTGAAGCTTGAACTTGTTCTTGAACCTTGAACTCTTGATCTTGAACTTGTTCTTGAACCTTGAACTCTTGATTTTGAAGCTTGATGAACTGATCTTGAATTCTTGAATTTGTAGAGAAATCTGTTGCTTTGATCCACGAGCTCTCTCTTGCTTCTTGTTAAACTTGTTCCTCCCTTTTATGAATTATGAGACCCCTATTTATAGTTGTAGGAAGTAAACGGTCATGATAAACATAAACTTCCTTTGACCAATCAGATTTAGGTGACATGACATTTCCTATGGGCTTTTAATTTACTGCATCATTTTGACACGTGACGTGGTCCCATTGGCTCATTCACTTGACTTGGCATGCCACGTTATTTGACATGTGGCATCAAATTGGGCCTCTAGCATATGATGACATCTTGGGCTTGCTAAAGTGGGCTCAGTCATTTGTAGGCCAAATTAATATGATGACATCTTGAGTTTGATAAAGTGGGCTAATCATTTTTAACCTAAATTAATGGACTAGCTCAACAACAACAACAACAACAAAAACAACAAACCCAGTGTATTCCTACAAAGTGAGGTCTGGGGAGGGTAGAATGTACGCAGTTCATACCGCTACCTCCAAAGAAGCAGAGAGACTGTTTCTGATAGACCCCGGCTCAAGATAGAATAGGCATGACTAGATGCAATAAATATTTGGACAAGACAATGAAAACAAGTGAAGAAGTCAAACCTGCATCAGCACCTTTCTCATGACTACTGCATCTGTTTTGGTTATTGATCTTAGCAGAGGCAGCAGTGAGCCAAGATTTGATGGAGTAACTCTCTTTCCCTGCATAATGTCAATGAAATTAGTAAAAACTAGAAAAACCATATCATAAATGGCATAGAGAGATAATGAAACACAGAGAAAAGACCAAGCAATTTGTCCGGAATGGAGCAGTAACTAGAAAGACATTGTAGTCAGAAAAACCTTGCTTGGAACTGTCTGCAGTTTCAAGCTTTGAGACCTGCAATCCCATTCCTCGTATGTTCTCCACATCTGCATAGCGACAGTCAAAACAGCATTCATGCTATAAGCAGAAATCAGGGTAGACTGCAATTCAAACTGGGATCACACTAGGTATTTTGCTGCTGTTCCTGCTGTTGTTGTTGAACAAAGAAATGGTTGATGTGGAGAAAAATATCTAAAGTTTGTCACTAAAATTTCTTATGATAATCCATTTTCATTTTGGGATTCACCCCATAACTAAATCACCTAGTGTTCTTTGTCTTTGCTTGAATTTGAACTTGAGGTCCAGTTCATTGATCACTAGGCCATACCCTTGGCTGCGGACTTAAAACCCTTTAAAAACGTGTAATATTCACTTAGGGAAAGCAATTACCCACGTGTGAAGTTGTAAAAAGCTGTGAAACGATTCTCTCAAGCACATCAACACTGTCTGTAGCCATTGGCACCGTGACAGAATGGCTCAATTAATGGACTATCTCAATTAAAAGAATTGGACTTTAATTAAACCCACACATATTTGGATTTAAACAATTAATCCAATTACATTAATCCACAATATTTATTTGGGATTAGTATATTTTAATTTTAATATTATCCGAATTTTGTATGGATAAAATTTTATTGCTTACAGTAAATTTTCTAATTAGACTATTTTTAAACTATTTATTAACTACATAGAGATGAACATTAATCATGAGGTTCTTTTTAAACTGAAACCATTACTCACTAGTCGATCACTAGTCATTAGAGTCGTAGATTTTATTCATTGTGAGAAACAAACATACTTGAATATGGCAACTGAGGATATATATTACTATGCTACGTACTTAAGGAACTTCCCTTTTTGAATTGAATAATAATAATAATAGTATATCATAAGACTTTAATTTAATTTCTTTATATTATATATTGTTATACAACAAATTAAGAAGCAATTGTGGCAGCCTCTTTCACTATATATATCATACATGAGAATACAGTAGTAATGATCAATTACACAAACCACATATTAAATACATCAGACGTTTGACATAATCCACAATATATGGTACAAGTGAGACATAAACATTTTTGTTGTCTTCTTAAAAATCGTTTGAGTTTTATTGAGAACCTACGTGCTTGTTGCACTATAGTAATATATACTTAGAATTTATATATTTCTTGACTTATGCATGAGATGTTCGAGGAAATTTAGTTGTGTTCCTCACCAGGAGTTGGACCAAAATCTTGAACAATAGGTTTATCAAAATGTTCATAATCATGATGGCCAATTCCAGGACTAGGTCCAGAGTCTTTCACCACAACATGAAAATGTTTTTCTGGACTGTGCACCATTGTAAATGGCCTAGCTTCTGTGGTACGAAACAAAATGGAGCTCAACAAAAAGATCAGTTGAAGAAAGAATAATAATATTGCAAAGTATTGAGTTACTCTAGCCATATATATTGTTTTAGCTGTTCTTGCTTTGGGAATATTGTAAAGAATGATGATGCTATAAAAATTCCATGCATGGGTATTTATAGCAAGGCGTAAGTTTTGACTTAGAAAAGAAATAATTTAGCTAGGGTCCTGGAATATTGCCAAGTAGCCAAATCTTTTGAGTAAAGAAAATTGATACATTACCTCAAGAGTGTATTTAAGAATGTCAAGTAAAAGATTCAGTTTGGAAGATGATTCCATCAATAAGGTAAGATCAAAACGTACTCAAAATTATCTGTGGAATATAGTTCACTTTTACTTATAATCCGCAATAGACTTTGTTCTCTTCTTAAAAAACTACTAATAAATGGAGTGCATATTAATTTTATCATTATATTTGTATTAGTTGATGTATAGTCTCAATAGAGTTGAAAAATGATTTGAAGAATGAGTAGTCAATGTTAAAGGTAAAGCATGAGAAAAATTGTTTTTCTTTTGAAGTGTGGACAAGTAAAAGTAAAAATTCATTTTTAGTACAGTGGACAAGTAAAAATAGACGTGAGAATAATATTTTGTCAAAGTTTTGCTAAATTTCAAGGTCATGTGTCACCTAATTAAGCTGCTATATTAGACATGATTAGTGTTTAGAAATATATTTACTAAGCGATGTTTGATGGCTAAACGTGCTAATGTTAACTAATATATTCATTCATTTTGTAGGAATATTAGCAGTATCTTTTTTATTTTCATCTTCGTCTGCACATTTTTGCTAGCTCAAAATAAAATTTTACTAACCAAATTGTGTTTAATTGCTCTATTTTAATTATTCGAAATTACACAGTAAATCAAACCTGTGTTTTTCTCTTCTTAAGAAAATATTACTCCACTGATCTCTAAGAAGAGTGAATGGATTGACTAAATTAACAAGACGTAGTAGTTTTAAGAACGCAATGTATTATGTTATTGAAACTTGCAAGTTCGTTAATTAAAAGGAGAAATGACTTTGGAAATAAATGGCAGACCAACTAATTATCACTGTTTTAACATGAAAATACAACCCCTTAATTTTCCTTTTTGTGGCTGCTGACAAGATCTCAACATTTAACAATCTTTTAAGTTAGTCATTTAGGAAAAGGACCTAACTTATTTAATCAATATCCTCGAGAATTAGCTGAGACAGAACTAGAATTTTGAGTTTATGAATTTTGAATTCTAAAAACTGAAATTTCTTAGGTTCTTGATAAATTAATTATACATAATAAATAAATTTCTAGACACAAACATAACTAGTTTTAATATAAAATTATTGCATTTTGCCTAACCATGCATAAACAAAGGTTTGATACCAAATGTTTCACAAAAAAAATTAAGTTCTATGCATTTACATTGACTCCGGAGCTAAAAGGGCTCTTTTTTGTAATAAAAAATTCCAAAAGAGACATTTGATTCTGAAAGAAATCAAAGGGGACAAAACGCTGGACACCCAGCGACTTACAAGTCACTGGGCCCACAACGACTTGCATGGCGTCACTGCATGTGAGTTTCTTCCAACGCCTTTATATTCTATCAAGTGTAGAAAAGGTGAAATCGCTTACACTCCCGTTTCAACTCACAGCTTACAGTTTCACTCGAGTTTTACTGGACACCTTGTAGGAATAAAATAACTAAAAATTACATATATACACAAGGTAATTTTACCTTATTACATAAAATTTCATATTGAAAAACAAATTACAAAAATCCCAAATTAATTACTCAAATCCCTATTTTTATTACCTTCTCTCTCTTCTTTCTTATACATCCCACACCACCTATTTTGCTCCAAATTGTGCTCTTTATTTTCCTCCTAAAATGTAGCTACCTTTTCTCTCCAATTATCTATCTCCATTAAACCTCCTTATTATCTCTTTATTTTTTCTAAAAAATCAAGTTCACAATTTAAATCTTCATATAAAACCTCCTCTACGTTGAAACCATTTCGTTAATTAATTAATATAGAAACTTCTTTCATTGCGTCTTTCACATTTGGTCCTACCCTTTCACAAATCACACATATCCAACCCAGCCTCCAAGTAATGTGAATATTAATGTGAAATTCAAAATTCTGAGACAAAGGAATTATGGAGGATACAAGCCAGTCTTCTGTTTCTATCACCTTTTCCAATTCATAATTGTGGATTTACATGTCTGAAATGGATCTGGAAGCTGCACGGGATTCACTGAATCTGTTATTTAAGCATTCTCAAATTTCATCAAGCACATAGAGAATTTAAACAATTACAACACTTCTTAATTTTTTATGTTGATTTGGATTCTTAGTTTTTATTGTTTTATTGAAACTGCTTATACATACATATGTTATGTATAGTCAGCAACATCGTTTACTATAGGGTCATATTTCGATTTTAATTCAGTGTATTGTAAAATCTATTGTATCGGTACTTCTCAATCATTAGAATGTTAATACTATCTATGTTTGCAACTAATACAATAAATTATCGTTTATATCTAACGTATAACAAACATTTATACACTAAAGTGTTTAATATTTATAACGTATGACAAAGAATTATTTATATACTAAATTGCATGTCAGATATCATTATATTTTCAAACTACTGAAATCTCATGCCTTTAAATATATGTATAATAACATTATATATTCATTACGTCATCGTACATTTAAATATATGTATAATAACGTCTAATACAATAAATATTATAACGCAAAGTAACAAACAACATTATAATATATAAAACAGTTATGCACGAATCAACTTATATACATGTAAGTAACAAAAATTTAATCTAAATACTTAACCAATATTTTTTCAGATTTCATACTTCAAATACATTAGTAACCTTTTTAACCATTGAATGAGATATGATTATACATTACTTATGTCATCATACTTTACAACACATATATAATAAATCCTCATACAATATATATTACCATGCAAAGTATAAAACAACATTATAATATATAAAATAGTTATGTATGAAACAACTTATACATATGTATGCACCATAATTAAATCTAAATAATTAATCAATATTTTATCGAACCCCATACTTCGGATACATTATTAATATTATATAGTAATTACACATGTCATAACATTATATAGTCAGAATATTTTTTGAATTTGAATTTTATCGGACTTCGTACTTCGAATATAAAGAATATCAGACTGTCAAGACTCTGAATGCCTCAACAATATAGTGATGTTCATATTGATTTTGGTAAACGGAAGAAAACAATCATTTTTTTTTTTCAAATTGAATTTCAAATCGTAATAACAAAAAAAAAATTGTGGTGATGTTTCAAGATATTTTTTGAATTTGAATTACAGTTACTATTTTTAAGCATCCATAAAATAAGAATACTAATTACTGCTCTTATTAAGATAAGAGAATAATTGAATATGATTGTTAGCTAATTAATGGCTATAAGTAAGGAACAGAGAGATAATATCTGATTTTTATTACCTTAAATTTAGGATTAACAATTTTATCATACATTCAAAGAATGTATGAGGGACATCCTAATGTATGAGTATATTTTTAATATTCGGAAAAGAGAAGGGCTAAAGGGATTTTATGTAATTACTTTGTCTTGGGAGGGGATTTATGTGGTTTACCCCATAAAATAATATTTGAAAACCTACAGAACAACTCCAGCACATAGGAATTCAAAAGTTTATATAGTTATAATTAATGCAGCACAAACTCTATAAAACACTGGATTTTATTCTTTACGTCTAGTTTCAACTCTTTTTTTGTTTATGATTTTTTAAATGGCGTGTAAAAATTATTAAGTAATTTTATTAAAAGGTGTATTCAAAATAAAAATAACATTTATTTTAAAACGGAGACAGTAAAATATATCCATCCCCAATTACTTATAAATGCAAATGTATAGCCCACTAGTTAAGCTAGTAAAGACACAACCATGATGAATTAGCTCCATGAGCTTGGTTTTAAAAGGCTTGAGTCGGCGATAGAAATTAAATACATTTAATTAGGACATGCAATAATTTCGTGATGAAGTATGAGTTATATGTTATACATAGACAAGAGGGGATTGCTACGATGGTAAGCACCTTAAAATTGTGAGTTCAAGTCAACGAGGGATATATCGAAAGGGGTGAATGCTCCTAGGGAGGGGTAAATTTTTCTTTAAAAAAATACTTCCTTCGTCTCAAATTACCCGTCTCAAATTTCCTAATTTTATTTCTCATTTTACTTGTCTTTTTTCATTAATCAAAAAGAGACAAAAAAAAAATTTTCTTCATATTCTACCCTTTTCATTAATTATTTTTTCTTCAAATTAAAATGTAAACAATATCATTTAATAAGGGTACTATGGTAAACTAGCCATGTTATTAATTATTTTTTTAATCAATATGTCATCTCAATTTGAGACGGGTAATTTGAGACGGAGGGAGTATGTTATTACGTATGAGATCTTTGTATTCTTATAACTATAGCTAGATTCCAGATTGAGTTTGTGAGTAAAATCCTCCTAGTAGATGTTGTAATTCTTCATCCATCTAATGAGGTCCTACTCAATGAGAGTTCGAATTATTCAAGCTAGTGAAACTTTAAACCGAATAATTAATTAAAAAACTAGTCTACAAACAAATAAAGATGTATCAACTAGTTGGTGGAATAGTGACCACTGAACATGCAAGTCGCTGGGTTCACAACGTTTTTTTCAGAATTAAATATCTTTTTTAAAAATTTTGATTAAAAAAAAGAGCGTTTTTGACTCCGAAACTCCATTTACTGATTTACATGATAAGTAGATATGTTTTGCCATCAAGTTAAATCAACTTACACCACCTTATAGGTGTTTCTCATAACAATTTTAATAAGATAGCTCAAAATATATATGGGGTGTTTGACAATGAATATTTGAAAAAAGTACTAGTTTTTATTTTGAAAGTGGAAAATGACATTTGAAAATAAAAATTATGTTTGACGACCATGAATACAAATTGAAGTTGTTTAAATTTTTGTGAGTAATTTAAAATGAAAAAAGGTGAAAAATAGCCTTTTGTTATTTTTCAAATTCCCAAAAGTCATGAATTTTCCGAAAAAAAAAATAAAATACCTTGTGGCCTAACGTCCCCATACAATAATACTAGCATGTTGTATATCTCTATTTAAATTGCACTAATGTCTAGTAGTATAAAATTTCTTTTTGCAATGTCCACACCTGAAATATAACTTAAATCCTTCCCCCAAAAAAGCTTTTGGATTATTTGTTTGATGAGAAAATGAAAAAGATTTAAACCTAGCATTTTAAACTAGTTGAAAAAATTGCAAGAAAAGATTTGACAGTTTACCTTTTTTTTTTTTTCCTCATGTTGCTGCGTTGGCGAAAAACTAGTGGTTGAATACAAGATAATATTACAAGTCGTTTAACAATGACTGTTCTGTTGGAATGAGAATCATAACTAATTATCAGTTCACAATGGACCTGAATATACAACAAAAACGAAAAATATATTATTATCTCAATGGACTTTCGGATTCTGAAATTGTCACTGATTGCTCCTTCAACAAGTCTGATTTTCAAACCCAAAAAAGTAGTGCACATTCATGGATTATGCAATACCAAATTTGGAGGAGTTGTAGGCATGGCCGCAGCAAGGTCCGTTCGGAAGTCAGAGGAGGAATGGCGTGCCGTTCTCTCCCCTGAGCAATTCCGAATTCTGAGGCAGAAAGGCACAGAGTATGCTTTATGATCTCTAATTCTTCTACATCTAGCTATCTGTCATTACGTAGGTGATATCAATTGGTTGGAAATTGGAATTATGACTCTGTTGTTGCTACAATATTAGAATTGTTGTTTGTTATACGAGTCTTTTTAGTTTGTTTTAGAGATTTGCTTCTTTTTGACTTGATTCAGAGTACGAGGGTCGAACTAAGTAATGTTTGGTGTGAATTCCCGATTCAATAGCTAATAATTTTGTTAAAAAATATTTGAAAAAATTATGAACAAAGAAGATATCTGCAAGACGTTCAAATAGCAAGTAAAACAGACTGTTATGAATTGTCCAAAATAAACAAACCACAAGCAAAAGGAAAAACAAGAACACATAGATTTACGTGGAAATTCTTGCGGAAAAAACCACGGTAAAGTCAGAGGAATCCACTATAATGGAGAGGAGTTATAATATGGAGACGATAGCCTCAATTTCGTGTGTATGACAACAACCCGAAATAGCCCACTAAACGCACTTATATAATACGTGCATACAAATAAGTCCTTGACTCAAAAACATACATGGTCGCACCGCGAACTTTTCAGGGCTGGATCAACAAAATTCGGGTCACAAACTCTGAGACAGACATTGAAATGGGAGGAGAATTTATTGTTGGAGAAACGAGCCCGAATTGGACAAAGGACATCATTTAGTTTTGATCAAGGCATAGTTAATTGCTATTGATTAGAGCTGCTACCTATGCTATTAGTAAAATATTAATAAAACAAAGCAAAAAAGGAATTGCTGATGATTATAGTTCTGGTGATGAGTATTAATATTTTTTACTTGACAGGGATCAAGGGAGTGGGGAGTATAACAAGTTTTTTGGTGTAGGCACCTACCTCTGTGCTGGTTGTGCCACTCCCCTCTACAGATCCACAACCAAATTCAACTCTCCCTGTGGCTGGCCTTCTTTCTATGAAGGTCTGCCCGGGGCCATAAATCGCAATGTGAGCTTCTTCTTAGTATATCTTAGATCGTGTTACTACTAGCTCTTTCTCAATTTGCTCGGCTGGTGACTCGAACTCCCAACCTCTTCGTGCTCCATCAACCTCATTTCTAATTCTCGGATTGCTAAAATTACAAAATAGTGGTAGTACTTTTCCTTTTTATGAACGTTTCTAACACTTGAGAGTTGATTTGCATGATTATCAGCCAGACCCAGATGGCATAAGGATGGAGATAACTTGTGCAGCTTGTGGAGGCCATCTTGGTCATGTTTTTAAAGGTGAAGGGTTTCGTACCCCAACAAATGAACGCCAATGTGTCAACAGTATATCCCTCAAGTTCAAACCACCACAATTTTCTTAATGCCTCCTCCAGACTATACATGCGATGACTATATAACTATGGATGATCCTGTATAGTGTTTTTGATACAAAAATCATACTACCACTCTTTAATGTAGCCTTCGTGCACATCAATAATGTACAACTTTGATTTAAGTAGTTCATTTTTTTCATGTAGTTTAGCATCTTCATGTTAGTCTGTATATTAGGTGACTGTATTAAACCAATAACTGTATACTGTATGTCATTCTTAGCCTAATTTATATTTGCCAAATTAAACCCATAGTTTTAGTAGGAAGAAGTTAAAAACTCGCAGATACTTTTTTGATCTGTAGCATCAAGTATTAGGATCGAACACTTTTACGTTATAAGCTTCATTCAAACTATCCATCATTTTTAATTTTAACCTTGGAATAATTTTTGATTAATTGGAGTTATCCGTAAAAGATGCAAACCAAGAAAAATTAATACAATAACAAACTTAAATGAGTTTAAGTTTCTCTACACTAATTTAATAGCCTTGATGGATAACCTATAACTAATGATTTTAACATATTAAATTCAACTGATGATGTAAAAAGTGTATTACACTGTTAATATATATAACTTAAATCCTAATTGAAAGCAAAAGCACAACAAATATAAGTGGAGAAACAAGAAAAGTATTCAAGACATTGCCATAACAAAAATGTCGTTCCTGAGAAATAAGTCAAGGTGCATGCAAGCTAGCTCGGAAATCACGGCAATAAATAAAAAATCTAACACATAATAGATAGAAGAAGATAAGGAAAAGACTGGACAAACTTGACTGTAAGGCCTCCTCGCTTGACTTGGAAAATTAAAACTAGACAGCGGATGAACTGTATCTACTCATACATTCTCTGCTCCAATTCTGATAAAACACTAAGCTTTTGAAGATGGCAGATATTGTCTTGGCTCCACTTTTGCAGGTACTCTTTGAGAAATTAGCCACTCCAATAGTACAGAAGTTTGCTGAGTGTTGGGAGTTCGAGGACAGAATCAACAAGGTTAAGGAAGTACTACCCCTGGTCCAAGCAATTCTTGAAGATGCAGAAGAGCAACAAACGGTAGATAAAGCAGTCAAGGTTTGGGTGTCCAAGATTAAAGATGCAGCTTACAAGGCAGAGGACTTGCTTGAAGAGCTTGTCCACAAAAGCCAATTGAGAACCTATGCAGTAAATATAACAAAGATGAGGAATGTTCTTGATACTTTACAAAAAGCTGCAATTGAAGGGTTAAAGTTGAACCTAAAGGAAAGGAAAACAGGTGATAGGCTATCCAAAAGAAGAGAAACTGGTTCTTTTGTCATGTCATCTGAAGTTTTTGGAAGAGGAGATGAGAGAAGGAAGATAGTTGAGCAGCTGTTAACATCATCAACATCTGAAGGAGGGAATATTCCTCCTGTGGTCTCAATTGTTGGGGTTCCAGGAATTGGCAAAACAACACTTGCTCAGCTAGCCTATAACGATGATGAGGTGAGGAAACATTTTGATTTGAGAATTTGGGTTTATGTGTCTGATGAGTTCAAGGTGAAAAACATTCTAAGAGCAGCAATTGAGTCCACAACTTCAAAGAAATGTGAACTATCAGAGTTGGATGCACTGCAGTCCAAATTGTGGAACATATTGCACAGGAAAAGGTTCCTACTTGTGCTTGATGATGTGTGGAGTGATGACCAGGAAGACTGGGATATGATAATGCCTCTCCTTAGCGCTGGATTTGATGGAAGCAAGATCCTTATAACCTCTCGTCGGCCAAAAGTTGCATTCATGATGGGAAGCACAAATCTGATACACTCAATGAAGAGGTTGACTGAAGAAGATACTTGGGCATTGTTCAAAAGGTATGCTTTTCATAATGTAAAAGAATCTGATTGCCAAAACCTGTTGTCAATTGGGAAAGAAATCAGCAAGAAATGTGTTGGTGTACCCTTGGAAGCAAAAATTATCGGTAGCATGATGCGCTTCAAAAAAGAGGAAAAAGAGTGGTTGCATGTAAAAAATAGCAGCATTTGGAATTTGGGATGTTTCAAGAAAGCAATTGCACCTGTTCTACTGCTTAGTTTCCTGCACTTGCCATCAAATATCAAACATTGCTTTTCATTCTGCTCTACCTTTCCCAAAAGTTATGAGATCAAGAAGGAGAATCTAATAAATATGTGGATAGCACATGGTTTAGTCTTTGCAGATGAAGAAGGGAAGCAACTAGAGGACATTGCAGCAGAGTATTTTGATGAGTTATTGTGGATGTCTTTCTTTGAAAAGGTCAACGAATCTTGCGATGGCTATTTAACAACATACAAGATGTATGACTTGTTTTACTCTCTTGCCCGACATCTCACCACAAATGAAACTACTATACTGTCTAGCATAAATGTAAGATATGATCTCGCAAACATTCGACATGCCTCACTCCTTTCTGACTATAGATCGTCTATGATTCCAACTTCTTTATGTCAAGCAAAATACTTGCGAACTTTGCTAGTCTTTTCGGTTGGTGAGATGAATGAAGTCCCTTCAAATATCTTTTCAAACTTCATTCATTTGAGGGTGCTGGATTTGAGTGGCTGCAACATAAACCTTCCAAAGTCAATAGATGAGCTTAGAAGTTTGAAGTATCTTGATCTGTCCAACACAGACTTTCAGGAGTTACCTTCTAGCATCTCTTCCTTCCGCTCTTTGATGACACTGAACTTATCTGGCTGTTGTAATCTTCAGACATTGCCTGTTTTAAGTCATGTTACTTCCTTAAGACATCTTATCATAGATGGATGTGAAGCACTTACTCAGATGCCTTATCCAATTGGACGATTAGTTCATCTTCAGACATTACCCATTTTCATTGTGTTGCTTCCTAGAGTTACAAAGATCCCTGGAAGAGGTAACCTACCGGCTCTGAGAAAGAAAAGGGCATGGAAATCAAGTATTTCTGATCTTCAATTTCTAAACCTTCGAGGTCAATTGAAAATTAAAAACCTGGAGTGTGTAACCAATGCTGAAGAAGCCGAAGAAGCCAAACTCAAGAATAAGGAACATCTTGAGTCTTTAGGGCTCTGCTGGGGAAGTGATGGTGCGGATCTGATTATGAATCCTGATCTAACTGGAATGAAACAGAGAAAAGTCCAAATGCAAGGGTCTTCGCAAGAGCCTCAAACAGGAGCTGCCTTTTGTGATCAGATCCTTGCCGGGGAAGTTCTAGCCAACCTACAACCACATGAAAATCTCAAAAATTTGTTCATAGTCGGCTATCCTGGCCTAAGCTTTCCACATTGGATGCTTCCAAGAGTGACCAAGGTTGTGCTGATAAACTGCAGAGGATGTTTACATGTACCAAGCCTTGGTCATCTTCCTTCCCTCAGAATCTTACACATGGAGGGAATCCATACTGTTACATGCATCAGCCAAGAATTTTATGGTGACAACAACACAATGCTATTCCCATCACTCTATGAGCTACTACTGAAAGACTTTCCACTTCTGGAGGAATGGTCAGCCCTTGATGGAAGAGAAATGTTCCCCAAACTGCACAAACTAACTCTTGGCAAGTGCCCCAGTTTAATCTCAGTGCCACTTATTCCGACCATACAAGAGTTGAAGCTGCAAGGTTGCAATCCAGCAATACTTCGGTGTTTTAAAGAATTAACTTTGATATCAACCCTTGTAATTGAGGAGTTTGATGAGTTGTTAGCTTTACCGGAGAAGCTTCTTGGCAAAAATCACCTTCTCATGTGTCTCAAGATTAGCTCTTGCCCGAATCTCCAGTGCCTTCCTCCAGATCTAGGAAGCTTGACTTTCCTCAAGTCCCTGACACTACGCTGGTGCTGGGAGCTGTTCTCACTACCTAAAGGTTTCCAAAACCTCACTTCTTTGGAGTCTCTTGAGATTAGCGACTGCCACAGTTTGGTTTCTCTTCCAGAAGATGAAGGGGGTTTAAGATCTCTACGAACCTTGTCAATTGAGAACTGCAGCAATCTGGCTTCCATCAATATTGGATTACAGAGTCTGACGACCCTTGAACACTTGACCATTATGTACTGTCCAAGTTTATCTGCTTTTCCTGATGGAATGGAGCATCTCTTGTCACTTAAGAGCTTGATCATTTTGAGCTGCCCTCAGATAGAATTCCTTCCAGAGGAGCTCAAGTATGTCAAAACACTGCAGTGCTTAGAAATAAGAAGTTGTCCGAGTCTTGCTGCTTTGCCAGAATGGTTTGAGAAATTGTCATCATTAAGATCATTGGCTTTATCAGACTGTCCAAATATTAGATCATTACCAGTAGCTTTTCGAGGCCTTACTTCTCTTCAGCACCTCTCTATCCAAGATTGCCCTCAACTCCAGATACGTTGTAAGCAGGATAGTGGCGTGGATTGGTGGAAGATTACTCATGTGCCATACCGACATATTTTCTCATCTCAACCCCAGAGATTCGGTGAAGCTTCAAGCTCCACTTCCTCATGTTGAAAATGGCATCTTCGTTTCTTCACTGTTGTAAGTCCATAATTGAGTAATTGCAGTTTTAATCTTTCAGAATTCTCATACTACACATTCTCAAAGATGGAAATTTTTTCTACTTTTCTGTTCTTTTAGCTTTCAAGTTTTAAATAGTTTCTTTCATATAGTATGAAAATTGAATTTCAGATTTTCTTGACTATCATAAAATGTTTATTACTGCACAGAGCTATTATGTTCTAACAACTGTCGGCAAAATGCTTAGAGTCCCGCCAACAAATGTCGGCAAAATGCTTAGAGTCCCGCCACCATGGCTTTGGTCCAGTGGCAAGAGCACAACACGTGATGTGTGGATTAAGATCATGTGTTGATCTTTTATCTTTCTTGATCTTTCTGCTTTAACATCTCAAAATCTATCACATTTATTAGTTTCTTACTTGTTTAAAGCAAAATCCTTTAGAAATCATTAGTGTCAAGCTGAGACCCTATCACTCCCTGTGCATGAGATGATTATCGAAGCTTTACCGCACTATCACCATGCAATGACCCAAGATCATTCATCACTACCATTCCACTTAAGACCTATCCTAATGATAAACCATTCATTTCGTCGTGAGTCGTGACCCTATCTTTAACTGAGATTAATGAGATCAAAATTTTGAAGAAGGACCCTCCATCTCCAACCATGAGGTCAGGGGTTCGAATCACCAACACAGGAAAAAGTGGCATAAGGCCATTGTTGGTTCTTGGGGGATGAGGTTATCTACCATATCAGAAAATGACAAGGAAGAAAAAATTTCTTCCTTTAGGAATTTAGCTGAAGAACACACAAAACATAAGCTTTCTTTATTTGTCAAGATCAAACATGTATGAAGATTATCTAACTTCACTTTATTTCCGTGTCTTGCATCTACCATTCTTCATATTTGCACTATCACGTGATGGTTCCCCTATTTTTTGTGCTTTCAGCCTTGTGTGGTATTTATATCTCACATCAGAATAAGAAATACCAAAAGAAGTTGCAGATCAAAGTCAGAAAATATTTGTAGAAGTGAAGAACAGACCCCGCGATTAGCTTAAAAAAAGTTTGCTTCATCTGTGCATTCTGGTCATCCTTTTGTCCTAGCAACAGGAACCTGTTTTCAAATACAAGACCCAATCAATTGCAGTTAAATATTTGAAGTACAGAAAAGCTTGGAAAACTTTGAACTAAATCTAGACAACCTTCTACTAGTACAGTAAAACAGGAGAGCACGGTAGAGCACTGCAAACTAATTTTAGTGTTAATTAAACGTGTAAGGTGTAATGTCCTCTCTAAGATCACAGATCTGTAACTCATATTGCTTTCTCTTCAAAATAAAAGTTTGTAAATTCACAAAGAGAGAATTTGACATCAATTGGGAATTTGACTTACTAAAGTATTTATGTGCATCCCAAAATTAACTCAGTATCGAAGTCATGTACTTTGTTTCTCAAGCAATTGGCACTATAATTGTAAAATACTTGTAGCTATACTGGTTACCTACATGTATCAAGCAAGTGTATAAAGACGGTAAGAGCAGTAAAAATCCTGCACCAGCTAGAAAGCAGTGGTGCAAGCATATATATGACTTGCACCCGCAAATAAGAGGGATAAAATGCGAAAGAGATGGTGGCTTACTCTGCGATCCCATTGTGGATGCAAAAGAGATGTTTTCTTCTTTCAGCTTCAGTTGTAGTCAAACTTATCTCCCAAATTTAAGTGAACCAATGTATATGTGTGGAATATGAGCTATTTTTCGCCATTCCATACCTTTCTTCTTGCAAAGCCGTTCAAGATGAGGGCAGTCTTGAATTGACAAATGCTGAAGAGCATTGAGGCACTTTATTCCTTCTGGCAATGATATCAAATGTTCGCAATTTGAAATTGCTAGAGATCTAAGAGAAGAAAGTTTAGCAAGCCAGTCAGGAAGATCTGTGAGATGAGGGCTGCTATGGATTACCAGACTTTGCAACGTAGTGACATATTGAAGGCTAACCGGCAATGGGTATAATTCAGGGCAGGATATAATACTCAAGCTCCGTAGAGACGACAGATTCTGGAAACTCTCTCTAGCTAAAGTTAACCGAGGGCAACCCATGATAGAGAGCTGTTCTAAGACTGTGAGATGGAGGAACCTACTTGAAAGATAGATCAGGTTGCTGCAATTCTCAACGGACAAGCTCTTTAGGGAGTTGAAACCTGCAATGTCTTCTGATGGAAATGACTCTAAGCTGTGGCACCCATTGATCTCAAGGAACTCCAACGCTTGCAGCTTTCGGATTCCTGCCGGCAAATGGGTTAGTTTTTCACAGTAGCTAATGATCAGTGACTTCAGATCAGTGAGATGCTCTATCTCTTGAGGAAGAGAAATGAAACTTCTGCATGAAAGTATTTCCAGAGTCTCCAGAGATTTGTTATTCTCCAGCAATTTCCCTGAAAGGTGCTCTAAACCTTGAAGCGCATCAATCACAAGATTGGAGAGTGAAGACATGTTCTCCACAGACTTCAAGATCTTTGGATGGCAATCCCGGAGCTCCAGATAAAGAAGAGATTGAAATGTTGGCGTAGTGATGAGATTAGGACATTTATCTACTACTAACTTTT
Organism: Capsicum pubescens; assembly: GCA_030864215.1. Taxonomy (NCBI): domain Eukaryota; kingdom Viridiplantae; phylum Streptophyta; class Magnoliopsida; order Solanales; family Solanaceae; genus Capsicum; species Capsicum pubescens. The sequence continues at coordinate 266,238,235 of CM061545.1, read as the reverse complement.
GCAGGCGAGGAAATACTGCTCCATTCTCTATGCAAGACCATTCTTTTAAGCAGGGGAGGTCCTTGATTGTTAGGTCTTCCAGAGATGGGAATATGAGGGTTTTGCCTCCATAAAACTCTTCACCGATATTTGTAACTCCATCCATCCCTTGTAGATAAAGTGTTTTGAGAAACGGAAGCTTCCCAAGGGCAGGTAAATTACCACATCCCCTACAGTTGATCAAAGCAATCAGAACTAGATTAGGGAGGTCCCAATCAGGAAATTTGAACCCAGGATATCCCTTGATGTATAGTTTTTTGAGGTTTACATGTGGCTGAAGGCACTCAAGGATACCCTCCACGACATTGTCATTATCCCTTGATAATGATCTTGATGTACCATCAACTTCTTGACAAACCTCGTATGAAGTAGACCCTGTTTCCAGTTTCACTATGTTCTCTTCGTTGCCACTTCCCCATTGGAATCTTAACAAATCAACATAGTTCTTCGCCCTCAGATTAGCCAGTTTAGCTTCTTCTTTGTCTTTGATGTTCTCCAGGCACCTTATACTCAATTCACCTCTTAAGTTTGGAGAACTGATTTCAGTGATGCTTTCTCCAATACCTTTGCCCACAATGTATAAAGGCAAAGTCTGAAGATGAACCAAATTCCCCAAACCAGCAGGGAGGCGAGTCAGGCCATTACATCCCGCTATGTTAAGGTGCCTTAAGCCAGTTAGATTAGCCAATCCAAAAGGTAACTCCATTAGGTTACCACAAGATGAGAGATTCAAGGTTTGCAGGTTATAAAGGTTGCAAATAGTATGAGGAAGTGTTTTAATAGAAGTGTTGGAGAGATCAAGATATCTCAAACATATCAAATCACTAATTGACTCATCCACCTTTTTCACGCATCCACTTAAATCCAGCACCCGCAAGTATTTAAAGTTCAGGGGAAAAGAAGCAGGAATGTCTAGGCTGCAAAACAAGAATTGGAGCGTTCGCAGATGTTTGGCACCATACAAGTCCTTTGGAAGTGAAGCGGGATCTGTGTGGCAAAGGATCGACAGGTGATGAACCCGTGCCATGCTACCTCGAGGAAAATCATGTCCAAGTATCATGAAGTCCTTACTCCCCACACTTCGAGCAAGATCATGGATAAGATCATGCATTTTGTATAATGCTAGATCAGTCTCATCAAATTTCTTGACTTCTTGGAAGAATGATAAGCACAAGAAGTCATTGAAATACTCGTTGCCTACATCCTCCAACTGCCTGTTCCTCTCAAGACATGTTATCAAGCCTTCAGCAATCCATATCTGGATCATCTTTTCCTTTTGAATTTCATAATTTTTTGGATACAATGAACAGAATGCGAAACATCGCTTGAGGTGTAGAGGCAAATGTAAGTAGCTCAACCTTAGAGCTGGCAGTATGCCACTGTTACATTCCTCAAGTTTCCAAAGTTCACTCTCTTGCACAAACAACCAATCTTCTTTTTCTCGTTTGAAGCGCAACAAACTTCCCAATGTTTTTGCTGCCAAAGGCACACCTCCACATTTCCTGATGATTTGTTTTCCGATCTCCAACAGATCTGGATGCTCAACTTCTTCTTCCTTGCTGAAAGCTCGTTGCTTGAACAAAATCCAACAATCATCTTCGGTCAAGCCTTGGAGACAATAGGGGGAAGTAGTTCCCACTATTGATGCAGCCTTGGTACTCCGCGTAGTGACAATGATTCTACTTCCTGATCCACCACTTTGCAGTAAGTCGCCCAGCTTATCCCACTCGTCTTGGTCTTCATTCCATACATCATCCAGAACAATCAAGAATCTCTTTCCACCCAATGAATCTTGAAAATGAGCTTGAAGTAAATCCATCTCCAAGAGTTCACACTTCCTTTTTGTTGCAGATTGTATGATGCTTAATATGAGCTTACTTACATCAAAATCCCGAGACACATAAACCCATATTTTTATGTCAAAGAAATGATTGACCTTTTCATCATTGTAGACTAGTTGAGCTAGTGTAGTTTTGCCAAGTCCTCCAATACCTACAATTGGGATGATAGAAACAACTCCACCAGCGTTGCCATCACATGCAGTAAACAGAAGCTCTAAAAGCTTCTTTTTATCATCGTCTCTTCCACATATTTTTGATGTCATCACAAACGATCCAGTTACTTTTGTTCTGTCATAATTGTCAAATCGTCTTTCTGCAGTTGTTGCTCTAAGATTTAAGCTAAACCCGTGCTTTGCAATCTCATCTAGTTCCTTAAGTTTTTTCGGTAGCATTTTTGCAAGGTCAAAAAGATGCTTCGATGGTTCAAAAGGTAGGAATAAAGTGCTTACTTGTTTGGCTTTTCCAGTGCGATGCTCGCACAGTACACTTTCTGCAGCAAATTCATCCAGTAAGTTCTCCGACTGGTACGCCACATCCTTGAGCTTCACCAACCAGTTTTCAACATGTTCATCGGTTTCTTGTCGCTTATGTGCATCATCAAGAAAAGCTCTAGCAGTTGGCAGTGTATTCTGCAGTTTTTCTATGTTCTCCCTCAAATGGTAGAGATCATGGAACTTCTGCACATACGGACTGGCTAACTTTTCAAGAATCACCTGTAAAACAGGATACAGGACCAAGTCAGCCATATACTGCATTCTTAGGAGGAATCGAAAAGGGGGTTAGAGGGTAATTGCTAGTGACTTAGAAGAGCAAACAAATTTATAGCAAAACATATATCCCTCATTTTCTTGTTATACTTACCTGCAATTGCTTATTGGATCACCACCAGCACCAGGACGTCATTATATTTGTCTCACATGTATAACCACACTGTATATGACAAAGTAAATAATCAAGAGACCCCATCCAATGCCATTGATGGAATATTCAACACGCTAACTAGACTTGTCTGTAATCTTGGCTACATCCCAAACATATATCGTAACAACGGAAATGCAGAGAAGACTGAAATTAAGGTTGTTTGTGAGGATATTCCTTGCATTGAGATGTGGATATTCGTGCACAAGAAATTCTGACAAATGGCAAATGTTCGACATGAATTACGAGGAAATGTCTCCCATTTGATTGGAGGTGAGTTATCTCCAAAGCCTATGTACAATTGTTTGAAGATGGGAAACAGCGTACGACAAAACAAGACATATCCGTTCTCCGTTTCTACATTTACAATATCAAAGGACTCTACGACTTCATTTTGAGCATAGTTGGAGCTTTAGTGCACCGACTGTCTTTCTTTTTCTTTTTTTACACTCGATCAGTTGGGTAAGCACCTTCATCACCAAGCTTTTAAGTTTGTGCGTTCGAGTCACCAAAAGACAATATAATTGTGTTCGAGTTATCAAGAGAACAAAATGGTTGCGTTCGAGTCACAAGCAAAAAGGTGAGAGCTAGAAAGGCCAACCTCCATTTTGTGCTTGTGGCGGGGAAAAAACTTTAAGGCTCCTTTGAGTTGCAGTATAGTTTGCAAAATACCAGGAGAAAATGACAAAAATGGTACCTTGCACTTGAAATAGGGTAAAAGTAGACATTAAGTATGCATTTAAACTAGTTTAGTCCATTAAATTTTGCCAAAAAATTACTAATATTTTTAATCTGTTATATATATTGGTTTTTATCTATTGGATTTAACTGTAACATGATAAAATTCGTGTAGTTTCTATTTTTAATCTTCAACTTAAAGAATTTGGTGCAACTTTTTCGGATACAATAGTTGCTAATTTCAAGTCTCGGTTTCCATCCTAAACTATACTCGAAAAGTTTAGGTCATACTTAAACTATCATAGTGACCTATTACACACCTAAATTATATAAAAGTAAAAAAAAATTACCCCTAAATTTGACATGAAAAATGCATAATTATTTAAATAAAAAAAGACGCATCTAAATTAAAAATTAATGGAAAAAAATAATATACTCCTCTCCCTAGCCCAGCATCCATGTCCCCTCCCCCACCCCCAAACCATCATTTCTTCATCACCCCCCATCCCTAAACTCCAACCCCACCCCAACCAACGTATCTTCTTCATCACCCCCACCCCCAAACTCCAACCTCACCACCAAATAATGCAATTTCTGCACACCCCACCATCCATCCCCACCAAATCGACGCTAATTTCACCTACCAACGTCAACGAAGTAATCCAATCACCTAAAACTATGCAGCTAATTTAGAAATGAAGTAATCCAATCACCAAATAAATGTTGCCATAGTAATCGGAAAAGGAAAAATTGCAAAATATTACTCCCGTCGAAAATTACGAACAAAAAAACAAAAAAACTGATAACAACTATTTGTTCTAGGAAGGTTCTTTCCAGGTCCAAAAGTTCTAATTTTATGGGCACTGATAATTTTTGTCGATCTCTGGCCAATGTTGAATGTTTAGTGGCTTCTAACTGTAATTAGATTGCTAAAACTAGCGTGTGCCCGATGGAAGACAACAATATCTGTTTTTGATGTATCTCCTCAACCCTTCAATTAGATGCATGGGTGTTAATGTTTTGGGGAAAAAAAATATAATGAAGGTTTTGGCTGCATAATTATGGTAATTTTGTTGGTGGGATAAACCTCCATTGACCTCATAACAAAACCAAATAAAGCTCTTCATTTCTAAATTGGTTGCATAGTTATGGTAATTTTGTTGGTGAAATTAAGTTTATGGTGTTCATGATCTCATAACAATGAAAGTTTTGGACATTGACAGCATAACAATAAAAGTTTTGGACATTAAAGAAAAAGAAAAAACTAAATTAAAAAGAAAAAAATTATAAAAATGATAAATTTATTATTTTTTTCGTATCATGCTGACGTGGCAGCCGCGTGTGAAACACTGTACCACGTACAAGTGGTATAATGCTTTACAGGATATAAATTTTTTTTACTTTTATATAGTTTAGGTGTGTAGTAAGTTACTATAATAGCTTAAGTGTGACCTAGACTTTTCAAGTATAGTTTAGGATGAAAACAACGACTTTTTCCAATTTTTATATCTTTTTGATGTCTAAGCACTATTTTTTGGGTTCCATTTTAAAAGATTTGAGCACTTTATTGGTGTTCAAAGTTGAACCTTTCCCCTTTTATTTTTCTAAAAATTAAACAAATACACAACTTATGTTTTCAATATTACAAAAAATTCCAACTCCCTAAACATATTACAAAAATCCCACATATACATAAAATGCTATGTATATGCCGGCTATGCTATGTATATTAATAGGGAGAGAGAGTAAAGTAATTAAAAAAGTGGGAGAGAGTATAATTACTTTTAAAAGGACGGTATTTATGTTATTTATACTTTATTTTTATCACTAGAGGAGCATGACCCGTGTCAGCACGGACCCAATATTAAGATATTTTAATTATGTACGATGATAAGTTAGATTGATGTCAATTTCAATTATGACTTATAAAAATATGAATACACAAAACATATTAACTACTCGATAGTATTTTTTAAGGAGCCAAATTATCTCACAAGATAATTATAAATAACTTACTCATATGAATAGCAAAATTCAATGCATTTGAAGTTTAGATCTTTAGTCATATAACTGAGATTTGCTACGTATAAAATATGAGATTAAAATTGATACATAAGACTTGACACCTATTGTATCAAATAGATATTAATTGTTGAAAAAAATAAAGTATTATCTTGTCATTGCATATTACATCACATGTGGGTTGCAATTAATAACTCAAAATTCAATTGTATTTTCCCAATAAGTCGACATAAATATCCTTTTCTTTTATTTCTCCTTCTCCTTTATTTGTCAATTTATTATTTGAAGTTACATTAAACTAATATTCTAATTTAAACTTTAAGTGTTTTGAAAATTATTAAAAAAAATGGTAAGTTACCATCTGTCATATTAATTTAAATTATTTGACTTTGAAAACACAATAAAACATACTTTTGTAAATGTTTTATCAAACTTTGTTTTTGTATATGTTCCTTCCATTGAAACATAGAAGTAGTTTTTTAGAGTGTATAAAAATAATTTTGAATATAATGTATTAGTAATATTTGCATTAATAATGCTTGTATTAATAATGCTGATATTATTTATGGTAACATTATTTCTTGTACACTGTTTAATGGTGTTGTATTAGAACTTGCCTTTTCAATCTTGATATATTTAAATGAAAGTTTGAAAAAAAAAGAATTGCATATACGTTCTAAGATTCATCCAGGATCTAGTGCGGGTTCAATATATGTTATTTTTTTTCTCAATTTATGTGACACTAATAGAATTTAGATAATCAATCATACTTTCAATATGTATTTAGATAATTTAATCTGTTAACAATTGTAATTTATAATATTTTTTTAATGTAATTTTCAAATAATATATATTACTTTTCTTATTCAAACTTTTGTGGTATTAATAGTCAATTATATTTTTAAAATAATTTAAGTTTTTAATTATTGTGATTTATAATACTTTTTTTTTATTCCAATTTAAGTGACGCTAATATAATTTTGAGAGTCAATCAAATAGTTTATATTTTTAAAATATTTTTAATTGTAAATTATTGTGATTTATAGTATTTTTATATTTTTTTGAAATATATAACAAATTAAATTATTTTTAGATATTTTAAATTGTTAACTATTGTAATTTATAATGCTTTTTATGTAATTTTTGAATAATATATGTTACTCTCCTTGTCCAGAGTTTTGTGTCATCGATAGCCAATTATATTTCTTAAATAATTTAAATTTTTAATTATTGTGATTTATAATATTTTTTCTATTTCAATTTAAGTGGCACAATGCTTAGATGGTCATAATAATTAAATGACTTACAACAACTAATTAAAAGTGACATAGCAAAATAACTTCAAAAAATACTCGGATTTTTTTTTTAAGTGGATCTCATATAAGACGTCAAGTTAATTTAAAACATCAAGGGTTAATTTATCATTTTTATATCTATTTTATATTTTTTATTAAATATTATTAATTTTTTAATACTTGAATGACCTATAATTATTAATTAGGGTGATATTTAGTAAAACTATGGTTGAAGTAGCTGAAGTAGACATATCATAAATGTCTATTTTACTTGTTTAAATTAAATGTTATTAATTTTTTAATACATAAATTACTATAATAGTAATTAATTAAGGGTGATATAGTAAAATCACGGTTGAAGCAGCTGAAACAGACATGTCATAAATATTTATTTTGTCTTTTTAAAATGAAATATTATTAATTTGTAATACATAATGACTTATACTCCCTCCGTCCCATTTTACTCGTCCCAAATTTCCTAATTTGTTGTCCCATTTTACTTGTCCTTTTTTACTAATCAAGACAAGACAATTTTTTCCCCCATTATACTCTTAGTGTAATTGATTACTCCTTATTATTAGCATTCTTAAAAAATGTTGCAAAGAGAAGTACCATTAAGAGTACACCATTAATAATATAAATGGTGCTTTGGTATTAGTCATCCATCAATATTGAAACTAACAACAAGACACAATTAAGAGGGGCAAAATGGTAAAGTTACATTACCAATCATTGTTTTCTTAATAGTTGTGTCATCCCAATTTGGGACGGATAAAATGGGACGGAGGGAGTAATAATTAATTAAGGGTTATATAATAAAATCACGAATTGGATATTATTAATTTTTCAATATATAAATGACTTATAATAATTAATTAGGGTGATATAGTAAAATTACGAAACAACTGTCGAAGCAGCATGATGACACTTCATTAGGGGTATGAATTGTAATTTGATGGAAAAAGATGGACATTTCATTAGGCATGGATTGTAAATTAATTTTATCGGAAAGAATGGCTTTTTATTGAGGTTGTTGGAAAAGTCCAAATAAAGAAATACTAAACACAATTCAATATAACCAACCTTATCTAGTAAATTATATAGAGTGGTCATAATACCCTCAATCTTTTTGGCAATGATATTAACCTGACAAAACCATCATTTCTATATTATAGAAAAATCTAAAAGAAAAAGCATCGTTTTCACTCCAAACTATACAAAAAAAAATCGAAGGCACACCTAAACTATAGTAGTGACCTATTACACACCTAAACTATAAAAAAATGATATTTTTTACCCCTAGATCTGACTTGGAAAAAACATAATTATTTAAATGAAATATAGCGCGTATGATAGTAAAATTAATGCAAAAAAAATAAAATAAATCCTCCCCACCCCCAAACCACCTTCTTCTTCATCACCCTCACCCCCACCCCCAAACTCCAACCCCACACCCAAATAACACAATTTCTTCACATCCCATCCTCCAACTTCACCGAATCAATGTCAATTTCACAATGAACAAAATCAAATTGTATTTGATTTCAAATGGGCAAAATCAAATTTTATATAAAAAAAATACAAAATCTAAAATCGGAATCCAAATTGAATTTGTTACTTTCAATTTGTCGGCATTCCGACAAACTCAAACGGTGATGAATATCGAAGGATAGATCGAGAATTCTGTAGCAAGGATGTTTTTCGGTGAGTTCTCGTCGGAAAAATCGAATTCACCGTCTGCTTTCTCCTCTTTGTCTGTTAACTATTAATCCATCAAAAAATGGAGCTTGGCACCATATTATATATATTTTTTAAATTGTAGCTGAAAAACAAACAGAAAAAGTAAGGAAATGTCGCTGGTCTCATTACACTGAAGAATAGAGGCCAACAGTCGAGTGACCATTTTTTGAAATAATAATGACTGGTTGGCCATTTAAGTAAAAAAAGAAAAAGTGATGTGTGTGGATATGTTTAAATTTTAAAAAAATTATGAAAATAATAAATTTATTATTTTTTTCGTATTATGCTGACGTGATGCTGACGTGGCAGGCGCGTGTGCAACATCACACCACATGCAAGTGGTATAATGCTTTACAGAGTGTAAAAAGTATCACTTTTTTATAGTTTAAGTGTGTAATAAGTCACTAGTATAGTTTAGGTGTGGTTTCGACTTTTCTTGTATAGTTTGGGATGAAAACAATGCCTTTTTCCAAAATCTAACAAACACAAAATTATTAAATATTTGACAAATATTAAGAGCGATTCATAAAATAGTTTAAAGGATCAAAATAGTTTAATGCTACATAAAATCTACTTTGGACATACTCTCAAACCTAAGGGACCATTTTAATCATTTTTCCAACACCGAGAAAGTAAATTAAAGAGAAATATACTTGATAATTATGTCAAGAATGATAAAATTATTTTGATTTATTTTGATTTGTCCAAATTGAACGTAATCGTGGCTTTTTACACCCTTAGTTACATTGTTACATCATACGTGCTATCATTTTAGTGTTAATGGTTTCGCGAAGGAAGAAGGAAGATATTATATGCTAAGACATAAGTATATGACAATAAAATATATAAAAAAAAAAATTGCTAATTATTTTTTTTTAAGAGGCGTGTACTAAAAAAAACAAGATAGATAATTTAGGACAACAATGAATACCTTTTTTTTTATTTTTATTTCACGAGGCCGACAGCGCGGTAGGGAACTGACCACAGAGTTTTTTCCATTCACCAGAGGTGGGAATCGAACTCCCAACCTCTTACTTAAGGGGTGAGGTGCTGAACCACCACATCAACCCTTGTGGTTAACAAGGAATACCTTTAAGGAAATATGATGAACATTTTTAGTACTGGAGTATGCTGCATCATGATAGCATATGACGCACCATTATGGGATGTGCTTCGTAGTTGGTAAACCATAATTCTCCCACATTTTTGTTGATATGTTGATATTTACTACCTGTTTGGCAATAAAAATTATAATTTTTCAGAGTTGGAGTTGGAGTTGAAATTGAAGTTGGAGTTGGAGTTATTGGTCATGAATCTATATATATAATAAAGCAAAAAAGTTTGCATAAAATTATATCAAGTGGCATATTGAGAATTAGTCACTTGGTATTTTGGCAACAAAAATCTATTTTCTTGGCAACAAAATTTATTTTACTGATTAGTTATTTATTTTATATATAGATTTTTAAATTTTCATATCTATTTTCATATTGTGGTAAAAAATATTGAATGAACACTATTATTTATTTTTATTCTATTATATCATATTTTGATATTGTGATAAAAATAATTATAATTGACTCCTATGAATGAACACTGTTATAATTATTAATATATTTCAACTCTTTGTATATAATAAAGCAAAATGTTTGATGAATACTTTTGTTTATTTTTATTCTATTATTTTATATTGTGATAAAAAATAATTAGAATTGACTCCTATTAATGAACACTATTATAATTATTTATATATTTCACATCTATCTATCTAGAGAAAATTGGAGGAAAGGTGTCTTTTAAGTCTTGAAAGAAGGATTGATGACATTGAACAACAAATAGGGTCAAACATCATTAGGAAACTTGATTAAGTTAATTGTGGACTTGATTAATATTTTCAAAACTTTCTAATCTTTTCAAAAATACAAATCAACCCAACCCACACGTCTCTTCAATCCTAATCAACCACTCTCTCTCTCCAGCTTCTCCCAACCAACAGTTCTGCAAAATTTCTCCCTTCAACCTCCGGCGACAAATAGTCGGGCGAGTTCCTTTTCGACTTTCAACCGTCAATCAACGTGAATACTTCTCCAGCGACAACAACTTCGAGTTCTTCGTCCTCCCATTTCCTTTTTTACAGGTAAAAAATTATGAAGAAACAGAGGAACTTGAGTCAACTACTCTTCTGGTATTAACTGAATAAAACCCTAATTTCTGGCATTTCTGCATTTCTTCTTCTCGTTGTCGTACTGTTGATTCGAATTTGTTGGTAATTTTTTGTCACAGTTGATGTTCTTAGTGTGTATGTGTGTGTGTGATATGTTGGTGTTGCTGGGTTGATTTGTTGTTTGTCTTGGTAGAAATGGTATTGCAACAGTTGAAACATCTGATGTAATAGATGAAACATATGATGCAACAGATGAAAATCTGATGCAACAGATTAAAAATCTTATACAACTATGAAAATCTGATGCAACAGGTGAACAATCTAACAGATCATTCATCTGTTGCGACAGACGACTCTTCTATTTGGAAGAAATCTAAACAATATTGATCCAACAGATAACTGATTAGTGATCTGTTTTTATTCTTTCCAACGGTTTACTCTTCATTTTAAAATCTGATGAAACAGATTAAAAATCTGATGTAACTATGAAAATCTGATGCAACAGGTGAACAATCTAACAGATTATTCATATGTTGCGACAGACGACTTTTCTATTTGGAAGAAATCTAAACAATATTGATCCAACAGATAACTGATTAGTGATTTGTTTTTATTCTTTCCAAAGGTTTACTCTTCATTTTACAACAGATTAGGACTATTTTTATTCTTTCCAACGATTTACTCATACAGGCCGGTTATCTATTGCAACAGATAACATACCTGGTGCAACAGATTAGTGATCCATTTTTATTCTTTTCAACGGTTTACTCATCCGTTGCAATAGGTCGGTTATATGTTGCAACAGATAAAATACCTGGTGCAACAGATTAGTGATTTGTTTTTATTGTTTCCAACGGATTACTCATCCGTTGCAACGGGTCAGTTATGTGTTGCATCAGATAAAATACCAGGTATAACAGATAGTGCTATTTTTATGGTTCCCACGTATTACTCATTCGTTGCAACAGGTCGGTTATATGTTGTAACAGATAACATACCTGGTGCAACAGATTAGTTGTCTGTTGGAACTGTTATATTATTGTTATGCATTAATCAATTATAATCTATGTTATGTTCCTGTTAATTTAAGATAACATGGCTCCCAAAATTAAAGAAATCGAATCAAGTCCAAGTAAAGGAACAAGTGCAACAGCTCAGCTACATCCACCACTCTATGAGCTTGCTTTACAAGCGTTATCTCAATCAGGAGCAGAAGATAATGAACACGGGAAGGAGGAATCTTTCAAAAGAGATGATCCAAATGTTAATAGCCCTTCCGTCGAAGAGTTGGTCAAAACCTTCAGCATTGATCGTTTCCCTGTGAGAATGCAGTGCGATGGTGCCACAGATTTAACGGGTGATCTCGTGGTTAAGTCAGTCATGGGAAAATATTTCGACGCCTTCAGAAAAATACTTTGAGAACAAAAATTTGATTCTTATTTCAGGGAAAGCTGCTTTAGGAATTATCTTGATTTGTCGGAGGACAACAATGCTCATTTCTAGATGAAAATGGTATATGATCTTCTCAAGCGCAAGTTCATGTATGAAAACAAAGATAAGATAGATGAGGTGTGGATAAATTACTGTGGCATGCCTGTTTGTTTTGGTTGGGAGGAGTTTGCCATAGTTATCGGACTAAAATGTTATCCTCCTTCTCCTTCTTAAGTTATACCTACTCTGACCCAAAAAAAAGTACTCCACACACTCAAAAAAGGAAAAGGCAAGTCGAGTGATCGTGATGACCTGGTGTCCATTGTTGGTCCAAGCTTCAAAAACAAAAATCTGATTGAAGCGTTGAAAGGTAAAGGACTTTCAAAGAAGCACAAGCAATCATTGTTCTTGGCTTGGTTTGTACATAATGTTCTTTGGGCGAGAGACGTTAACAACAACATAAGCCTTGGTTTAATAAATTTCTCCGAGGATCTTGAGGCATTTAACAACCATCCTTGGGATTATGAAAGCTTTAAAATGACTGTCGAATATTTGTTGACTCCATTAACGCCAAAAACAATCAACTTATATGGTTTTCTATGGGCCTTCATGGTAAATATTTCTTTTATCAGGATATGATTCATCATTTTTTTATTCAATAATGCTTTTGATTTATTGGCGTTATGTTATAGGCTTGAGCATTTGAAGCCATTCCTTATTTGAGACAATAAGTGTCCAAGAATTCTGAGATGGTTGTCGGCCAAAACCGATAAAAATGCAAAATTTCTTGATCTTTTCAATCCCCCCAATGAAGCAGTAAGTCTAATTCTAATCAAGTTTTTGTTTTAATTAATGATTAAATGATTTCATCATCATTCTTAATATATGTACCGATTTATTTTAGATTGTCCATTCGTGGCTTGTTCCGACCAATCGAGAGTTGAAGATGCCATTTTTTCTTACGTTACGATCTGTGCAAACTTTATCGGATCCTAAGATCGTTGATGGAATAAAAATGGAATTGTTTGGAGCAATAGCCATCACAAGAAAAATAATTTTGGAGGGTGGGGCTAATGATGATCCTCTTACAGTTTTTGAAACAACAAGCCATTATGATTATGATCATAATGGTTGTACAAATTTTTCTCCAGATTTTGCCGCATCTAGCGAATGTTCTTCATGCAAATGTCAAGACTGCAAGGTGAAACACGATGGAGTGATTAATGTTATTAATACACTAACTGCTTCTGTAAAGGAAATAACATCTAATAGGGGTGTCATTCCATCAAAGAGGATTTCATATCCAGACACTCCACTAAAGATCAAGGCGGCTAAGAGGAGAAGGAAAGACACTTCCAAGGCATCATCAATCATAAAAAAAAGTAAGATTGCAACGCCTCTGTCTTTGTCTTGCACCGATGTTCAGTGTGCAAGGGCCACAGAAGAGCAGCGTGAGCTGAAGAAGGTGAATGTACATCATCTGTTCCAAAAAATAAACAAGCACATATTTGTTTCAACAGATGATACATCTGCTGAAAATTATTAAACAGATGTATACATCTGTTGCAACTGTTGTCTAACCTGTTGCATCAGATTCATTATCTGTTTCAATAGATGAGTCTTATGTTGCAACAGATGGGTCATCTGTTCAAAATTATCATACTGCTCTGATTTACCTGTTCGAATTTGTCCCAATAGATAATCCATCTGATAAAACATAAGAATCATCTGTTGCAACAAATGGAAAGTTTGTTGTATATCTCTACTTAGCATTGACAATTCTGGCTTTCCAGGTGGATATCACAGCTACTGCTGAAGAGCATAATATGACAGTTGATAATCCATCAACTGCTTCCAAAGATGGAGAAAAAGTGAAGCCTGTCAGTTTGGGAGAACGGAAGAATTACCCGTTTGAAGGGTTCAACATCTCGGACGAGGCTCCAAAAAAAATAATACAGTTGATCAATGACTATTCAAGATGGATTGCCGATGGGCTGTTAAAGCATCATGTCGGAAGGTACATAAATCAATTTTATGGATATTGGTTTATACAATTCTTGTTGTAAGAACCTGACATTAACACATATAAATCATCATGTAGAAAATAAAATGACGAGCACTACAAAGTGAACGAATCGATTCTTGGTTTTGATATGTTCGACTTTGTTGTTGCACATCCCGGAACGAAGAATTGGTTCTATTTGATGTCTCAGCCCCAAACATGCTGGAATGATGAGGTTTAAAGGCCATACATATTACTATTAATTAATACTTTATTTAATTGCATTTGCGTATTGATTTTTTCATCACGTAATTCAAAATATTTGATAATATGTGCAACACATCGATGTCATTTTTTACTACCTCCGAAAGAAGGCCAAGTTGCAAATACAAGAACAATATAGATACACAACAGGTAATTATTTGTACAAAGTTTACATCAATAATGGCTACGATAGGTATTATCAACAGCAACCGAAAGTTTCTCGAAACAAGGAATGCTTAATCAACATCATCAAAGGTTTTAGCATTTCAGCTGGCTTACCTTGGAATTTGGTCAACGAAGTGTACACCCCAATCAATTGTGGTGATTAATTCCATTGGGTGTTGGCTGTCGTCGTTCTAAAAGAGAGGCGCATTCGAGTTTATGACTTGATGTCGCGAAGGAGACGTTCCAGGCCGTCGTCTGAGATACAAAAGCTGGCCAAAATATTTCCTACTTACCTTGATATGAGTGGGTTTTTGGATCAAAAGGTTTGTACTGATTGGTCGACGATTGAAGCATACCGGGATAAAATGGCTAATCCATTTGATGTACAATATATTGACGGAATTGTTCAACAAACCATTGGTAGCCTATAAGTTTAAGTGTCATGATTTATTTTCATTTCACAAATTTCACAACGCTTGCATGAACTGCAAGAAATGGATTATCTATTTTTTTATAACGCAGAGATTGCGGTCCTTTTGTTGCCGCCTATGCCGAGTATTTGAGCGATGGATTACAAGTACCAAATGATGGACTTGATGCCGGATTACTCCGCAAAAGATATGCTGCTCTTTTATGGAAATATGGAGATGCAAAAGCTCAGAAGCCGTACGCAACCGATGTTAAAGATCCACGACGATCAAAGACAAATTCCATAGCACTGGATGAAGAACAACTTATCCATATTGATTAGATCTTTATAGCTCGAGTCCGTCAATGTAATAACCTATCCTCCTTGGTTTAACTTGTTGATTTATTTGTAGAGTAGATCGTTTGTACTCATAATAATTTTTTTTTTTTTTTATTTATTTGTTGAGTTATTTTATTTAATGTAATTTCCGAAGGCTTCGATTTATTTTATTCTGTCTATGAATATAATTAATTCTGAGTTTTGAACATGTTAATTGAAATGGAGTACTAGATTCAAATATCGCAATAGATAATACATCTGCTGCAACAGACAACATATTTTATCAGACAGATTTAGACATATGTTGCAACATGAGATGCAACACGTAGGTCGTCTGCTGGAAATTATATAACAGGTCTTCCTACTTTTTTATTTGCTCCAACAGATTACCGATCAGTTGCAACAGATAAGTTATATGTTGCAACAGATCATAAATCTGTTGGGACAGACAGACGGGGAACATCTGCATAACGCAACAGATGACCAACCTATTCCAACAGATAATCAATCTGTCACAACAGGTACTATATCTGTTACGACAGATATAAAATCTGTTGCATTATAAAAATTCAACTTTGCCAGACATAAAAATTATTGCCCCTATATGTATAGTGAATTAGCTTGAAATAAAAATTTGTTATCGTGTTCGTCTCTGTCTTTGTACATGTTCTTTTTTATACACGGGCTCTAACCATTTAGTTAGTACCCCATATGCCCAGACCCATTACATCTTTCCCACAACGGTGTCGCACACACCGGTCATTTATGTGTCGGTCAGCAAACACTCCATGTATGCAAGCGAGTACTGCCCGCACGCTGCACCGGTTGTATTTTTTGGAAGCTGGATGTTCTTATTCGACCTTCAAAAACCCATGATTCCTTCGCCAAGACTTCAGCCGGTAAATGATCCATCAGCTTACTCTGCGTCAACAACTTGGGCAACAACTTCAAGAGTGGTTGCATGTGGGTTAAAAATGTCTTCTCGCTGAACACAGGTAAGTTGCAGTCATAAACCTTAATCTTTCTCTCGTATAGTAGTATCTCAACAGTGAGAAATGGGTGACATCCACGTTCATGACTGCAAGGATTCTCTTTGCCTTGGTCCAGCTCTTGTTGTGTGGATATGGCCTCTTCTCTCTAACATATTTAATTGCTTCTTCATCCCATTGGAACGTAGAAACTAACTGATCAAATCCCAGGCCACCAGAATCAGCTAGATTACGAAGATCAGCGTACCTATCTTTGAAATTATTGTAGAAGTTGAGGTCCATTATCCTATCAGCATCATCATAAACATCTGGGTACGCTAATTGCCTGCCTCTCATGAGGCAGAGAATTTCATCAACATACTGTGGTATAAGAAGATAATTTTTAAATAGGTTAGTAATTGTAAAGAATAAAAACACAGTGGAAAGAATCCGATGCAGAGGGTTCTCTGAATCAGTTCACAGATTACCCAGCCAACGCAACTTATGCAACAGATGTGTATTATGTTACAACAGAATACCAAGTTGTTGCAACAGATTACACATATGCTGCGTAGATTCTTCTTCATGGAGTAGATTGGAAGGGTAGGTTAGCAAAAGTAAACTTCCTTGTCCTCGTACCACATGCACATATTTGTCATATTCGAGAAGTCGTTGGCGGCAAATGAATGCATGGTGTATTCTTTTTGAACCTTCATCTTGATGAATTCTTCCAGTTCCTTCTTCTTCTCCTTGCCAAGCGTCGCAAATATGTCCTCTTTCTTCGGTGGCCCCTGAACTTCAACAACTATTGGAGCGGGGGGAGTTGCATTTTTTTACTGATTTTAGAAAGGAGAGAATTTATCTAATTTTTATTTTCTTCCTCCTAACCTCCACTGTAAGAGTGCATGGCTCCTTCACCTCGTTGGATGGTATGACACCCCTCCTAGATTTCAAATCCTCGGCAGCTTCAGCAATATCCTCTAGCTTGTCGAGGAGTTTATCCTCTCTGTCCTTGCATACTTTGCATTTGCACTGAGAACATGAGGGTGAGGAGGGGTGAGAGAGATCACTGTAAGGGTGGGAGGGATCGGTATAGGGGTGAGAGGGAGAACCTGTGCAAGGGGTGTTTTTAAACATATTTTTTTTTGCTGAGCACCAACATGCTCATAATCACGATTGGCAGCAGAAGCAGAAGCAATATGGCTTCCACCATCACAAACAACTCCACCAGAAACACCCCCAGAAGAAGCACCCAGATCTGTTGCAGTTTGAGTTAGGTCGTGAAGAGCTTCAACATTAGACTGACCTTGCCTAACTGCTTTTCTTATGGATGTTGCTCCATCCGATTCCTTCTTTATTAACCCCACCGTTGGTCTTCTTTTGTATCAACAAGAACTAGAGTAAGAAAAGAAGTCATCCCCAGCTCATCAATGGTAGGCATGATCCAAGGATGCACAACCTATAAGAAAATGATAGGAGGAATTTAAATCATATAATAATAATTTGCAGTTAGTTGGGTTACATGGGGCTCGGGTTATGTTAACATAGCCAACTTATGCAATAGACAATCTATCTACCGCAATAGTTGATCTGTATGTTGAAATAAATTGATAATAGGTTACATCAGAATACCCATCTGTTGCATAATTTATAGTAGATGGGTAATCTGTTGAGTAGGGTTCAGAGAACAGAGCAACATATGGTTAATCTGTTGCAAAATATGGATTGCCTGTTGCAACAGATTACCCATTACACCAGTTGCAGTTGATGGGTAATCTCTTGCAACAGATGGAACATCTGTTTCAATATTTCTTTGAGGCAAATTATTTTAATTGAAAGAAGACGTACTGCATCATCCGAAGGGTTAAAGAGAACAGCCTCATTAATATTTTTTTTGCTGCTCTCTACTGCAGCCACCCACCTAAGGATCCTTGGATGAGAAACCTTATCCGGGTAATCCGTGAAATGCTTTCGGAGTGGAGGAATGGCTTCATATTCCCAAGCCTAAAAATTATAAACAGGAAGCAAGCAAAAAAAAAGTCATAAGTATATTCAATATAAATTAATGAATGAGTAAAAATAGTGATCAATTTTACCATGAAAGCCCAAGGAAAGCCGTATAATGTGGTCGTCTTTGGCTTTAGCTCTTTCAGTAAATATTTGACAGTCAAGTAGTAGCTGTCGTAGCCCCAGGGATAATCGTTGAATCTCCCAAAATCATCAGCAAGCGCCAAAAAATCACGTTCTATGACTTTCTTGACGTCTCTTGCCAATAAAACGGAATGGACAAACCAAACTAAGCACAATTTCTCCCTGTAGTGCTTTGGTATGTCTTTATTCTTGAGATCCGCTATCAAATCCTTCACTTTGTAGCTAGGTCCAACAATGCCCAACAACCCATCTTTTTTACCTTGCGTTTGTTGGACCCTTTGTGGGGTGTTTTCTTGATGGCAGGTTCTTCTGGACGATCGCATCTTAAGCCCATCACAATGGAAAACTCTTTCAATCCAAAACAAATCGGTATGCCACAGTAGTTGCTCCAGACTTTATCCATCTTATTTCCGCCCTCCTTCGAACCTCCATCATCCCCCGCATATATGACCCTGCGCTTGAGAAGGCCATATACCATGATCATTGGAAAACGGAGAGGACGGGGCCCAGACAGCTCAAGAAAGTGTGCAAAGCAGCTCTTCTTAAAAAGTCCATCTATGTTTTCCTTCTTCATAATACTCCTAAGTTTGTCAAAAGGTTTCCCCAATTGACATTTAAGTACAAGATCACCAAATACTGCATTAGGGTTATTCATCGGCATCGCAACTCAAAACTTGTCAATACTAATGGTTTTGACAGAATCATGCTGGAATTTCGATATTATTTCACGCCCCATTGGTGAGGAGGAGTTATCACTTTCCTCGGCTTTATTTTGCCCTGACTGAGATTGTTCTGGAAGTTCCTACGAATCTATCTGTACTCTAGCCTTTTTTTTTGGTGATCGAAAGTTGATCCACTTTCTCCACTTTCTGTTTCTTTTCTTTTGGGAGACATCTTTTAACTACAAACAAAAGAAAAACAAAAAGTACATTGCATTTGATGTCTGCATAATTTTTTTAAAAAAGGTGAGACAAATTTCAATAAATTATTCTTACCACATAACAAAAAAAAATACTTCAACGGACAACCCATCAGTTGGAACAGATGGAGAACCCGAATCTGTTTGAAGACCTATTTAATATCTCCCCACAGATATTCCACCTGTTGCAACAGTTGGAGAAATTTCAATAAATTATTCTCTGCCACATTACAAGAAAATACTCCAACGGATAACCCATCAGTTGGAACAGATGGGGAATCTGTTTGAAAACCTATTTAATATCTCCCAACAGATCTTCCACCCGTTGCAACAGATGGACCACCACCACCACAACCAATGCCACCAAGACCACCACCAAGACCAACACCAAGACCACCGACACCACCGCCAAAAAACACAAATACCAACACCACCACCAACAGCCACCAACAACACCACAAACACCATCCAACAATACCACGACAGTCAACAAAACACTAAGAGAAAAACTAGGGTTTTCTCGGGTGCTTCCTACTTTTTAAGCATCAAAACTCAAAATTGTTAACCCATTCTCGAAGATAATACAACTAAAAGTCTTCTTTTTTATCATTAACTAAAAAGCCCTATTTTTAGAATAAAGAACAAATGTAGAACTTTTCTCGAACTCTGTTACATGCGAAGATAGAGAAAACAACGGATAAAAGCGGGAATGAAGTCGAAAAAAACAACTATATGTAGTCGTAAATGGGAAGAAAATCGACATGTTTTGAAGGGTTGAGCAATATGTTGAGTAGTTGTTGTTTGTATTGTTTGTATTGTTGAGAGGGAGAGAACACCCTGAGAGAGAGAGAGAGAGGAGCGAGAACTTAAGATTTGAAATAAAAAAAATTTCGCGCAAATGGATGATTTGTATGGGTTAATTTGTAATTTTGGAAAAGAATGACAAATTTTTAAATTGCTAATTTGGTTCGAATTGATCTTAATTAATTTTAAATTTTTTAAAAGATATAGTTTTTAAAACATTGAGTTGATGAGAACTCATTTCTACTCAGAGTGATCGATCGATGACTCGGGTCGGGATGAACGCAATACCAGCGCCATGCAATTGCAAAGACTCGATTAGGTCTGTAGTTGACCCTGCGAGCTCATTCATTCATCCCTAGTTCCACCTAAATCAATTGCTATGAAATCTGTTGCAACAAACGACTAAGCTGTTGAAAATTTTCAAACAGGTACATATATGTTGCAACAGATGACATATCTGATTTAATTATCAAATAGATATTTGCATCTGTTGTGACAGATGACTGAGCTGTTGGAAATTTTCAAAAAAATATTTATATCTGTTGTAACAGGTGACATATCTGATTTTATTAATTATCAAATGAACATTTTCATTTGTTGTCACAGATGACTGAGCTTTTAGAATTTTTAAACAGATATTTATATCTGTTGTAACAGATGACTGAGTTGTTTGGATTTCTAAATAGATATTTATATATGTTGCAACAGATGACATATCTGTTTGAAAATCTTTTTATCTCTTTTAATTTTAAAGAAAGAAGCTTCTGGTCCGAGTAGATAATATCAAGTAGTAGTACTTACTACTAAATGCGGTAAAAAATATTTCTTGGATATCTCAAAAGTGAGTTCATTGAGCAGTCTTGTCTTTTCTTTTCAATGTCAGTAGTCTTAGTCTTCCTCGTGCCCCTCAAATTATTAATGAAATTAATGAATATTAATTAATGAATATTGAAAACCACCACGTCTACGTACACAATACATCAATAGAAATTATCTCATCTCTTCCTTCATCTACAGTTTATTTTATTCAACTCATCTTTTTATCTCTCCTCTTTAGGGTCACAACCTTTTTTCTATCTTTTCTCTTCTTTTCTCATAAAGATCTTTTCGAATCTAAACCCATCCATATCTTTTCTCGACTTAAATTTCTGTTTTGATCCCCTTTTTGATATTAAGGTATAGTTCATTATTGTTCTTTCATTCTCGTATTCTTCTTTGCATGTTATTTACATCTGTTTTTTTATTTAATTACTATTTACCCATATCATATTTATTAAAAAATTTAAGGAATTTGTAAGTGTTGAATAAACAATCCGAGAATTTTTATTACAAAATGAGAAAAAAGTCATCTGTTGGGAGAAGTTTAAAGCCTTGTTGGCAGTATCATTTTTTTTTGTATGTATTTTGTTTGTTTCATTATTGTTGATGCAGTTATTAATGTTGTTAGTGGGGTTGGCGTTGTTGGAACTTGTGGTGTTGTTGATGGTTCTGGCACAAAGGATGTTGTTTTTTTGTTGTTGATGATGTTGTTGGAACAAATGTTGTTTTTTTTTTGTTGATGTTTATGTTGTTTTTTATGTTGCAACAGATGGAGAAATTGTTGGAACAAATAAAACCACCAGAAAGGCTGGTTTGATGTATTCCATCAGACTCCACATCTGTTGCAACAGACTCCACATCTGTTGCAACAAACTCCACATCTGTTGCAACAGACTCCAGATCTGTTGCAACAAACTCCACATCTGTTGCAACAGACTCCACATCTATTGCAACAGACTCCACATCTGTTGCAACATACTCCACATCTGATGCAACAGATGAACAATATTCTTTTTGTGACATCAATTTTTTTTATCTTCTTTGTAGATATAAGGAACTGACAGTTGATCAACTTATGATGGATTATCTCAAGAGGCTGCATTAAAGATGGGATCGGAGGAATAAACTGCTTGTAGATGGAACCACTTCATATGTGGGAGGTATGTATTACTGATAATGTTATCATGGAAACATACATAGAGTGCACTGATTTTGTGAATGATGTTTTTACTGATTAGTCATAGATCGTTCAAACAAGATATCTGCAATTTTACATTTAAGTTTGGTAGGTCTGAACTGATAAGGCTGAGGGACCATGAATATGGTTCTGATAGCCTGTTAAGATTTAATGTATGTTGTTGCTCATGTTTATTTGTCAAGCATTGTGAAGGGATCTAATTTTTGTGTCATTGTAAAGAGATTCAATAGCGATTGGACTAACTTTTAGGGTACATTGGACCCTTGGAGGGCCTTAAAAGCTTAGCACTGCATCTAATAAGAACGGAAAACTAATATATTTATTGCCCTGACCAAAATTTATATGCCTGGGTTGCTCGCTCGGGGTGATGATTTTATGCCAGAATGTGCGGTAGGAGAATGCTTTCGAAGAAAAATAGGTGGTTGATGGAAGACTATATCATTTGAGAGCTAATTGAAGAAGAGACATAGGGTAGAAAGTAACTTCTAACGAATTTGGCCGGTGGAATTATCTTAAAAGATGCGAGATTTGAATCAAGTGCAAATATGAAAATGTATCCGATAATGTAATTTCATCTGTTGTGTCTCTGAAAGAAAAACAATGCAGATGGACACTTTGCTAGGGAGCTGCATGGTCGGGATTATCACCTAGATAGAAAATAGGAGAAGACCAACAAAAAAGCCTCACGGGCATCGAGGGTAGAAATGATGTACAAGAAGTCTAGAAAACTTATGCTAACAACAATTGCAGTTAAAATAAAGAATCTAAGCAAAGGAGGCAAATTTTTGAATTTTAAATTTCATCCCATGCCTTCTTATTTGTGTTTCCGATCAGGTCCACTGTCGTTGACCTGATCGGAACCACAAACAAAATTAAAAGACAAATAGAGTATCATTGCTTCCTTAGAAATATGGTTATAATTGATTGTGTTTTCTTGCCTTGACATGCTTTCAACATTCCTTGGAGAAGATCAGATGTTTGCTGTAGTATGTGAATCCCGATAATTTTCAAGCTTCCCTCCAGCTTGTTGATTCTATATTCAAGCTGGTCGTTGCCCTCTTCGAAGTTGGTAAACAGTTCCTCATCTCTTGTGATCTCGATCAGGAACACTACCTTCAAAGTTGTGGCATTCTAGAAGCCCTTCAGAACACTTTCTTCAGAAGCCTTAAAGGATATATGGAGGGTCTATGTGTTTGTTTTAGGTCAAAATGTGTTGATGCACATTGAAGATGTGGTCCCAAAAGTTGAACAACACACTTTTATCTAGCGTTGCTCCATGCATCTTGCTTAACCAATTTGATAAATTAGTAAGCATAGAGTTACGTAGCGTGTGATCTAAACCAGCTCTACTATTACTATCAAACGTTACGTAACTCTAAGCCCATTACTCTATCAAAAAAATATGACAGAGTTAGTGCACAAATCAAACGAGATCAATTTCTCAGCCTTTCTACTGATTGCTCTTCTCCAATATAGATGACAAGATATCTGCTATGCAAAAGTCTACACCGTCGCCAGACATGTTCCCAGGCAATCATATCTGGCGATGGTGTAGACTTTTGTATAGCAGATATCTTGTCATCTATATTGGAGAAGAGTGATCGACAGAAAGGCTGACAGATTGGGCTTTTTTTCTATGTGCACTAACTCGGACATATTATTTTGATAGGGTAATGAGCTTGGAGTTACTTAACGTTTGATAGGCTTGGTAGAGCCTATTTAAATCACATGCTACGTAACTCCATGCTTACTAATTTATCAAATTGTTTGAGAAAGATGCATGGAGCAACGCTTGATAAAAGTGTGTTGTTCAACTGTTGGGACCACATCTTCAACGTGCATCAACACATTTTGACCTAAAACAAACACAGCGACCCTCCATGTATCCTTTAAAGCTTCTGAAGAAAAAGTATTCTGAAGGGCTTCTAGAATGCCACAACTTTGAAGGTAGTGTTCCTGATCGAGCTCACAAGAGACGAGGAACTCCTTACCAACTTCGAAGACGGTAACGACCAGCTTGAATACAGAATCAACAAGCTGGAGGCAAGCTTGAAAATTATCGGGATTCACATACTACAATAAGCATCTGATCTTCTCCAAGGAATGTTGAAAGCATATCAAGGCAAGAAAACACAATCAATTATAACCATATTGCTAAGGAAGCAATGATACTCTATTTTTCTTTCAATCTCGTTTGTGGTTCCGATCAGGTCAACGACAGTGGACCTGATCAGAAACACAAACAAAAAGATAGGATGAAATTTAAAATTCAAAAATTGCCGTCTTCGCTTAGTTTCCTTATTTTCACTGCAGTTGTTGTTGGCGTAAGTTTTCTAGACTTGCTGAACATCATTTCTACCCTCTATGCCCGTGAGGCTGCTTTGTTGGTCTTCTCCTATTTTCTACCTAGGTGATAATCCCGACCATGAAGCTCCCTAAAAAAGTGTCCATCTGCATTATTTTTCTTTCAGAGACACAACAGACGAAATTACATTACCGGATACACTTTCATATTTGCACTTGATTCAGATTTTGCATCTGTTAAGATAATTCCATCGGCCAGGTTCGTTAGAAGTTACTTTCTACCCTGTGTCTCTTCTTTAATTAGCTCTCAGATGATATAGTCTTCCATCAACAACCCATTTTTCCTCGAAAGCATTCTCCTACCGCACCTTCTGGCATATAATCATCAACCCGAGCGAGCAACCCAACCATATAAATTTTGGCCAGGCAAATAACTATATTGGTTTTCCATTCTTGTTTGATGCAGTGCGAGGCTTCGAGGGCTCTCTAAGGGTCCACTACACACTTAAAGTTAAGTCCAATCGCTACTGATTTTCTGCAGTGACGACAAATATTGATCCCTTCTCAAAACTTGACACACAAAACACGAGCACCAACCATCAGTAATTCGTAACAAGGTATCTGGACCATCTTCATGAGGTCTTCAGCCTTATCAATTTTGAACCCATCAAACTTAACGGTACAATGCAGGATCTTGTTTGAATGATCAATGCCTAATCGGTTAAAAACTGCATTCACATAAACATTGTACTTTGTGTGTGTTATCCCGGTAACCTTATCAGTAATACATACTTAACTCCCACACATATGATAGTGGATCCATCTGCACGCACCTTATTCTTCCTAGCCCATCTATGGCTTAAATTAAATAAACAGATGACTAGCTTGTTGCAACAGATGGCACATCTGTTTATATTGTCAATCAATTGGAGACAACTGTTATGACAGTGATCAACCTGTTGCAGAAATCAAATAGATATATACATTTGTTACAAAAAGATTGCCAGTATGTTGTAAGTTATCTAACAGAAAGAATATATTTTATAACAGATTACCCATCTGTTAGATTTATTTTAAAGAAATTTTCTTTTCTTTCCGAGATACAATAATTTATAGATAGGTCCCTCCTTACAAATATGGATGATCCAGATTCGTACAAGAATATTCATATCGAGTTCTTGTGTGAACTTCAAAGGCAGTTTGATTGATGAACTCCAGAGAGATATTTGGCTGACTTCGGAGCAAGGCTGCCGGATGAATGAAAGATGTCTGATTGACAATAATAATAATAATAGTAGTAATAATAATTAGGTAATATTTTTTATTTTAGCGATTATTTTCCTCCTTTTGTATATCAAATCTACCCAAGGGATTCAAAAATCTATGAACATTCATTTCATTTTGTTGTCGACTTTGAATTTTTAATTCTTATTTAGTATTTAATAATAATTATTCTGTTTATTCCTTGTTCTCAACATGTCGATGGTTGGTGGTAGGGATTGAGCAACAATTTGTGTCAACAGTTAGAGGTTAATCTGCTACGACAGATCGATCATATGTTGCACCTGGCGGTTATTAATAAAAAGGGGCTATTGTTGTTATTGAGAGGGTGAAAAGAGAAAGACATGACTCAGAGTTCCGATTATTCAATATGAAAAATGTTTCATAAATAAATAATAAGGAAATAAATAATAAACACAATTTATAACCATAATTTTAATAACTGATCGTGACTTTTCACAATTTTTGTTTTTGTTTTTTAAATTATTCATTATATAATAAAATGATTATTATTTTATTAAGGAATTTGAAAAGGAATTTATTTATTTATTTATAAAATAAAAAAGTAAGCAAATTTGGATTAATGATATGATGCTATAGTTTTTTTTTTTAAAGTAGATTATATGTTGCAACAATTAAATTATCTGATGCAACATGTTCACTATGGTTGCAACAGATGATATATCTGTTGTCACAGATGATTTATCTGATGCAACCTATATCGAGTCACAACTCAATAAAAGCAGTTCTTGGAAAGAACTAATTAATAATAATAATCTGAAAAGTGTTGACTTATCACAATATTTCTTAATTTAATTAATTCATTACTTTTCACATTAATAAAAAATATAATTAATAAATGGAGGTGAACAGTTAGATTATATGTTGCAACAGATATGTTATCTGATGCAACTTATTTTATATTTGTTGCAACAGATAATATATCGGTTGTCACAGATGTGTTATCTGATGCAACAGATATAGAATCTGTTGCCACAACTCAATAAAAATGGTTCTTCAAAAGACTAATTAATAATAATAATCTGAAAAGTCATGACTTATATCACAATATTTATTTTCTTAATTTAATCAAAAATTTAATTAATATATGGAGGTGAATAGTCGCGCTTTTTTGCCTCTCATTCAAATTCAATCCTCTATAAATAGGTCCGTCCTTACTCAATCGTTCATTCAAATACACACTCTATTTATTTATTGCATCTCGTCTTTCATATTACACTCTAGAAGATAAGATTATGGCTGACCCAGTGTGGGACGTTGCTTTTCTGCAAGACGTCGTGAATGAACTTCGGAATCAAGTTCGTGATCTGCAATGGAAATTGGGAGGAGTTAGATCAAGAATGCTCCGCGAGATACGCAGGCTGAGAAGGGCCTTGCTACTTCCGGTTGAAGATTGGCCGGCTGGCAATGATGATGCTGATAATAATAATAATAATTAGACTATTATTTTTCTTTTAGTCTATTAAATGTATTTTTATTTGTTTAATAAATAAATTATGTTTGATCTTTGACTTTTTAATCCATATTTGATTTTCATTCTGTCTATTATCTTCTCAACAAATATTTCGACGATTCGACGTAAAAAGAAATAATTTAGAATCCAGTAGCAATAGCAAGATTTATCTGTTGGGTTTGTGTCAGGGGTTGATTTGTGTTGTTTCAAACAGATTAATCATTTGTTGCAACAGATAATTAGTCTGGTGCAACAGATAAATATTCTGATGCAACAGATAATTAGTCTGGTGCAACAGATAAACATCCTGATACAATAAATAATACATCTGATGCAACAGATAATACGATGATGCAACAGATAAATAGTCTGATGCATTAGATTACTCATCTGATGCACCAGATGATTGATCTATTTAAATTGTGGGAACTTGTACTGGATTCATAATCGGGGTTCTATCCATTGTTGGAAAAACAAAAGTGTACCCAGATAACAAATACGAATAAAAATCATAATTTTACTTACCAAAGTAACCTATGAAGTAATGCCAAAGTGGAAAGTGATGTAGTAAACAAAATTTGACCTAAGAAATTGGTCAGATCGCAGCAGTAACGTTGTACCAACAACAACAACAAATGATCGACAAGAAGAAGATGAAGCAGAAGATGATGAATAAAGCAGCAGAAACAGAAACAATTAACAACAAAAATCATTAAGAGAGAGAAAACAACAATGGATGAGAAGAGAGAGAAAGACGCCTTTTTTTCCTCCGTTTCCCATTATTTTAGGTATACATTGGGATCAAAGTGTAAATTTTAAAATTTGTGGGTTATTTTAAAACTTTTTCAACTTTCTTAATACATAGTAAAGTAATTGTCACCTCCAACTAATAATTAAGACTTGTGTCACCTACACCTCATTTTAAAACTCTTTTGTCACCTGGGGCCCAAACCCCCATCTATCCATATTGAGAACTAACCACTTGGTATTTTGGCAACAAAAATCTATTTTCTTAGAAACAAAATTTATTTTACTGATTAATTATTTATTTTATATATAGATTCTTAAATTTTCATATCTATATATATAATAAAGCAAAAAAGTTTGCATAAAATTATGCCAAGTGGCATATTGAGAACTAGCCACTTGGTATTTTGACAACAAAAATCTATTTTCTTGGCAACAAAATTTATTTTACTGATTAATTATTTATTTTATATATAGATTTTTTAATTTTCATATCTATTTTCATATTGTGGTAAAAAAATATTGAATGAACACTATTATTTATTTTTATTCTATTATATCATATTTTCATATTGTGATAAAAATAATTATAATTGACTCCTATGAATGAACACTATTATAATTATTTATATATTTCAACTCTTTATATATAATAAAGCAAAATGTTTGATGAATACTTTTGTTTATTTTTATTCTATTATTTCATATTGTGATAAAAAATAATTAGAATTAACTCCTATTAATGAACACAATTATAATTATTTATATATTTCATATCTATCTATCTCTATATATAATAAAGCAAAGAAGTTTGCATAAAATTATGTCAAGTGGCATATTGAGAACTAGCCACTTGGTATTTTGGCCACAAAAAACTATTTTCTTGGCGACAAAATTTATTTTGCTGATTAATTATTTATTTTATATATAGATTCTTAAATTTTCATATCTATTTTCATATTGTGGTAAAAAATATTGAATGAACACTATTTTTTGTTTTTATTCTATTATATCATATTTTCTTATTGTGATAAAAATAATTATAATTGACTCCTACGAATGAACACTATTATAATTATTTATATATTTCAACTCTTTATATATAATAAAACAAAATGGTTGATGAATACTTTTGTTTATTTTTATTCTATTATTTCATATTGTGATAAAAAATAGGGGATCTTTCAAAAATAGCCACATTTTGCTGAAAAACTCACCCTTCATAGTCATATTTTACATAATTACCATTTATAGCCGTTGTATTCAATTTACGCCCGTTGTATTCAATTTTATCAATAGTCTGTATTCATATAAAATATAAATACAGTACTATTTAGTTGCTGTATTCGATTCACAGCCTCTGTATTCACTTTTACTCAGTGTTCTATATTCATAAAAACATAAATACACTACATATTTAGTCTTGCCAAAATACTACCATTTTTTTTCTTTTTTATTTTTTTATATTTTTTCTTTTTCGTGTTTTCCTCGGTTTTTCTTCTTCTTTTTTTCTAATTTTTCCTATTTTTATATATTTTTTTTGATTTTTATATATTTTTTTCCCTCTTCTATCTCTTTTTTTTTTTTATACTTATTTTCTTTATCATTTTTTTTGTTCTATTTTATATTTTTTGTATTTTTAAAAAATATAACTACTCGAGCACAAGTCATTGATGATAACGTAACTACCATAATTGTTTATCTATTTGTAGTCATGTCGTCATTTATATTTCTGTATTCATTGATACAACTGTATTTGTATTTGTATTTTAAAGTTCGCGCTTGTATTTATATTTTGTAGTTCGCGTTTATATTTGTATTTTATAGTTCGCACTTGTATTTGTATTTGTTAGTTCGCACCATCATTTATATTTTATATAATTCGCACTTGTATTTTAAAGAACTTATTTGTATTTTATAATTGATTGTATATTATATTGGATTATACTTGTATTATGATTTTATTGTGTTTGTATACAAACAAGTAAATGCATTAATTGTATTTTCTTTATTCTAAAATATATAAATATGCAATATAGCATTTGATACAAATGTACTGTTTTGTATTTGTATGTCAAAATTATTATTCGTATTTGTAAATAAATAAATATCACTTGATACAAATACAATTACAAATAAATGAAACCAATGATTTTAAAAATACAAATACATATTGTATTTGTATATATTGTATTTTTATAAAAAATTGAATTATATTTATTTGTATCAATAAATACAATTTGTATAAATAAATACAAACAAGTATTCCTAAAAAGAAAATCAATCGTTCATTTTCAATAATTAAAAAATACAAATGATAGTTCACACTTGTATCTATATGTTATAGTTCGCATTTGTATTTGTATTTTATAGTTCTCACTTGTATTTGTATGTTATAATTCGCTTTTATATTTATATTTTATAGTTCACACTTGTATTATTGTTTGCTAGTTCGCACAAATGAAAAGAAGGAAAAAAATAAAAAGAAAAAAAGGAGAAAAAATGTGAGAAAAAGGAGAAAAAATACAAAAAAATGAGAGTAATAGAAAATAGAGAAAAAAAAAAAGGAAAAGAAGAAAAGGAAAAAAAAAAGACAAAATGAAAAAAAGACAACGAAAAAAAATTAAAAAAAGAAAGAAGAAAGAGAAACCAAAAAAAGGAAAAGAAAAAATGAAGAAAAAAAAAGAGTAATAAAAAATAGACAAAAAAATAAAAAAAGGAAAAAAAAATTAAAAAAATACAAAAGGAAAAAAAAGAAAACGAAAAAGAAAAAATTAAAACATATTTCACACTTGTATTTGTGTTTGCTAGTTCGAACAAATGAAAAGAAGGAGAAAAATAAAAATAAAAAAATAAAAAAAGGAGAAAAACTACAAAAAAAAAAAGAAAAGAGAAGAGTAATAGAAAATAGAGAAAAAAAACATAAAAAAAAAGGAAAAGAAGAAAAAGGAAAAAAGACAACGAAAAAGAAAAAATTTAAAAAAGAAAGAAGAAAAAGAAAACAAAAAAAAGGAAAAGAAAAAAAGAGGAAAAAAGAAAAAAAAGAGTAATAGAAAATAGACAAAAAAAAAAGGAGAAAAAAGAAAAAGAAAAAAAAATACAAAAGGAAAAAAAGAAAATAAAAAAGGAAAAATTAAAACATATTTCAAACTTGTATTTGTGTTTGCTAGTTCGCATAAATGAAAAAAAAAAAGGAGAAAAAATGTGAGAAAGAAAAAGAGAATAATAGAAATAGAGAAAAAAAAAAACAAAAAAAAAAAGAAGGAAAAAAATAGAAAGGAAATGAAGAAAAAAAAAAGACAAAATGAAAAAAGACAATGAAAAAGAAAAAATTCAAAAAAGAAAGAAGAAAGAGAAAACAAAAAAAGGAAAAGAAAAAATGAAGAAAAAAGAAAAAGGAGAAAAAAGAAAAAGAAAAAAAATACAAAAGGAAAATTTGAAAAAAGAAAAGAAAGAGTAAACGAAAAAATGAAGGAAAAAGGTAAAAAAAAAAGGAAAGTAATAGAAACTAGAGAAAATAAAATAATGACAGAGACTATGAATTGTAATTATGAAAAATTAATAGGCAAGAGGAGACTATGAATTGTAATTAATTGAAACTTAGCCAAATAAGGTAATTAGGACTCAATATTGGCTAAGTTATAATTATCCCAAAAAATAATTAGAATCGACTCCTATTAATGAACACTATTATAATTATTTATATATTTTACATTGTGGTAAAAAATAATTAAGTTTGACTTCTATTTAATTAGTATATAGATTATTTCATAGATATGTAAAAATTAAAAAAAATCGACAAAAAAATTCTGTCAATTACTCCTAATTTCACTATCATTAGGAGTAATTCCACAATTTGTATTCTAAATATATATTTCAATCAAGCTATAGGGATAATTCCACAATCTGTATTCCAATTTTCAAATATATATTTCAATCAATCAAGTGATTTAAGAAGATCATCAGTCAATTACTCTTAATTCCACTATCATTGAGAGTAATTCCACAATTTATATTCCAAATATATATTCCAATCAAGCTATATGAGTAACTCCACAATCTGTATTTCAATTTCCAAATATATATTGCAATCAAACGATACTCCTAATTCCACAATTTGTATTCCAATTTTCAAATATATATTCCAATCAATCAAGTGATTTAAGAAGATCATACAAATGGTAGATGGATATGATAAGTGAATTGTAGATTTCCTTACTCCCATGGATGAAAAGTAGATGGCTATAATTTTCATATCTATTTTCAAATTGTGGTAAAAAATATTGAATGAACACTATTATTTATTTTTATTCTATTATATCATATTTTCATATTGTGATAAAAATAATTATAATTGACTCCTATGAATGAACACTGTTATAATTATTTATATATTTCAACTCTTTATATATAATAAAGCAAAATGTTTGATGAATACTTTTGTTTATTTTTATTCTATTATTTCATATTATGATAAAAAATAATTAGAATTGACTCCTATTAATGAACACTATTATAATTATTTATATGTTGCGTTGAATGTGTGGTTTTACTAGGGCTAACAGGATTAGGAATGAAATTATTCGGGAGAAGGTGGGAGTGGTGTCGGTGGAGGATAAAATGCGGGAAGTGAGGTTGCGATGGTTTGGCCATATGATGAGGAGGTGCGCGGATGCCCCGGTCCGTAGGTGTGAGGTTGGCCTTGGATGGTTTCAAGAGGGATAAGGGTAGACCTAAGAAATACTGGAGGGAAGTGATTAGACGTGACATGGAGCAGTTACAGTTGACTGAGAACATGACCCTGGATAGGAAGGTATGGAGGAAAAACATTAGCATAGAGGGTTAAGGTGGGTGGATGAGTCGTAGTCAGTAGGTAGGAGGGCTTGAGTGACTTTTGTTTGGCAGTGTTGCATATTTTTGTGGATGGCGTATCTATGTTTTTTATCGTGTTCCATGCTTTTGATGTTTTTATATACTATCCTTTGTCTTGAGCCGAGGGTCTATCGGAAACAGCCTCTCTACTTCGTTAGAGGTAAGGTATGGTCTGCGTACACTCTACCCTCTCCAGACCCTAAGATGTGGGAATCTACTGGGTTTGTTGTTGTTGTACATCTATCTATCTTCTATATATATAATAAAGCAAAGAAGTTTGCATAAAATTATGCCAAGTGGCATATTGAGAACTAGCCACTTGGTATTTTGACAACAAAAATCTATTTTCTTGGCAACAAAATTTATTTTACTGATTAATTATTTATTTTATATATAGATTTTTTAATTTTCATATCTATTTTCATATTGTGGTAAAAAATATTGAATGAACACTATTATTTATTTTTATTCTATTATATCATATGTTCATATTGTGATAAAAATAATTATAATTGACTCCTATGAATGAACACTATTATAATTATTTATATATATCAACTCTTTACATATAATAAAGCAAAATGTTTGATGAATACTTTTGTTTATTTTTATTATATTATTTCATATTGTGATAAAAAATAATTAGAATTGACTCCTATTAATGAACACTATTATAATTATTTATATATTTCGCATTGTGGTAAAAAATAATTAAGTTTGACTTCTATTTAATTAGTAGATAGATTATTTCATAGATATGTAAAAATTTTAAAAAATTGACATAAAAATTCCGTCAATTACTCTTAATTCCACTATCATTAGGAGTAATTCCATAATTTGTATTCTAAATATATATTCCAATCAAGCTATAGGAGTAATTCCACAATCTGTATTCCAATTTCCAAATATATATTTCAACCAATCAAGTGATTTAAGAAGATTATCCGTCAATTACTCCTAATTCCACGATCATTAGGAATAATTCCACAATTTATATTTCAAATATATATTCCAATCAAGCTATATGAGTAACTCCACAATCTGTATTTCAATTTCCAAATATATATTGTAATCAAACGATACTCCTAATTCCACAATTTGTATTCCAATTTTCAAATATATATTCTAATCAATCAAGTGATTTAAGAAGATCATACAAATGGTAGATGGATATGGTAAGTGAATTGTAGATTTCCTTACTCCCATGGATGAAAAGTAGATGACTATGGTAAGTGAATCGTATATATATTAAATCAGACCTTTACACTGCCAATCATTACCATATATGGCTACGGTAAGTGCTACTAAATTGTAATACAACTAACCATCATGAGGCCATAATTTTATATGGAAAAGTAATATATTTTCATCATATATTCTAATCATAGTTGATTCTAACTAATTTTGTAAAAAAAAAAAAGATCATATAATTATAAAAGAAAATGCATATTTAACATAATTATTATTAGTTAAGACGAGTGTCATCTTGAGAACTAACTATTTGAAATCTTATTACAAAAAATATCATTTCATAACAAAAAGTTATTTTGTTGATTATGTAAATATTAAATATTATTCCATATTGTGGTAAAAAAACAATTAAGATTCATTTCTATTAGAGGAAAACTATTATGATTTAATATTATTTCGTTTAATATTATTTCAGATTGTGGTAAAAACAAGGTAAAAATCAATTAACATTCAATTCTATTAGATGAAAACTATTATGATTGTTCAATTATTTTATACTAAGAATAGTAGTTAATTGTTTCATATATATATATATATATATATATATATATATATATATATATATATATATATATATATATATATATATATATACTAGTCAAATCGCACGTACCTCGCACGTGTAATATTTTATTATTAAAATTAAATAATTTAATCCATTACGGAGATTTTTTAAGGAAGTATAAAAGTTCAAATCACTTTTCAAATATCATTCACACGTTGATATTGTTGACACCCAATTTTTGCTCTCCGCGCCTAAAATTAACGTCTTCAGGCTTTCTGTTCGTTAAAGGGCACGGAGCATAATTTTTACATCTTTTTACAATTGCTTGATAAATTATTGATAATTATCCTTTCTTTAGGATTTTAATCAATTTGTTGTCATATTCTTATTTTTTATAATTTATTAATTTTTCTAATTTTAGGATTTTTATCAATTCATTATCATTCTTAACATTTTACAATCACCCGCACACGTGCACGACATGACGTTATATATATATATATATTTTATTTTACAGTATTTTTAAATTAATTATATTTTAATAATTTTAATATTCTTTACATTTTTTCATTCAACATCTATATTTTACAGTCCGCAAACGCTGAGAATGATCAATTATTTTTGTGCAGTATAATAATTTGATGTCTTATCACATCCGACAACGACTACACAATAATGTATTGTCACGTCCGACAATAACCACTCAGTGTTGTCTCGTCACATCTGACAATGACCACTCAATGACACTACTCTTTGGATAATTACTTTGTCCGTTGGTCAAAAGGATGAAAATCCTTTGGCCAATAACTTAAGGACCTAAGGGTGTTCTATTATAAAAAAAGAGGACTCCCCTTTATCCATTGGATAAAAGGAGTGCTCAATTTTTTGTATAAATAGGTGGTGGGAGGACACATTTTTGGACACATTTTTTTTTATTTTTTTCTCTCTTTCAAAATACACATATATTTATTTTTTACAACTCATAAACATTTTTCCTTTGCAAATCCACACACATATTCATAAATACACAAACATATTTTATTTATTCTATTTTTCTATTTTTCTCTTCAAAATACACCACAGATATAGGACACAACACAACAATACACACATACACTACACATATCCACATACATATACACACGCAAGTACACTACCAAGAGAATCATCATTTTCATCCCCTTCTCCCTCACAATTCTCTTCCTTTCTCCTTCACTGTCCCAGATCCGGCGAGCTGTCCACCGGCGCCGCCCCTACACTCCCCTCTCTTCTGTATCCGGCAAAGCCCCCATCATCGTTGGTCATCTCCGACCAGCAGTTCTTCACCAAACCTCTAGCCATCAAAAACTCACCAGCGCCCTCCACTCTCTTTTCCCTTTTTGCCGCGCCACGCCGGAGTTAATCGCCGGCGGGCGAGTTTCGAAACAGCCACGAGCCGTCACTGCCAGTCCCAAAGTAACACCACCAATGGCTTCTAGCCGCTGCTTCCTCCTTATCTTTTACACTGTCACACCGGAAATCATAGAGGTTTCTCCGGTGTTACCTCCCTTAAACACTAGATCTAAAAAGTGGTTTTCTTCTCTTATTTGCTTATCATGTTATTATTCTCAATTGTTCTGATGATGTGTTTTGTAGGACAGAATACTATTGTTTGGTGATAATGACATTTGTTTTATATTGGAAATGACATTTGTTTTATATTGCAAATGACATTTGTTTTATGTTGCTTATCATATTATTATTCTCTTTAGTGGGATTTCTCCACTGTATTTATTTATTACACTGATAAAGAATAAGATAATACACATTTTGGCCGATGAAAAATTATTATTAATTTGACGCCTCCGTAAACAAAAGAGGATTCTACGTATACAAATACGTAATAAATATTTTGGGCGATGATGAAACTTTATAACAACACAAGATTTTACAATTCATATCTTGGCAAGACGATTTAGGACGACCAATTAATTGAGCAACCACTTCGTTGCAAGACGATTTAGGACGGCCAATTAATTGAGCAACCATTTCGCAGTCATGACATTATCTGATCCCACTTTTTAACAAAAAATATATTTTTAAATATTTTTACGCATACATACTTGTTCAATTTATTTTGATTATTTTTTATTTGTTACTAACATTCTTTTTTTAAGTGTTTATACAGATTATTTTGAAATACTCGTCGGGAGTTGCAGTCAAAGGGGCCCTTAAATTTTATATTATATTTTATATTCTCACACTTGTACAAATAACAAAAAAAATTGTGAAAATTTTACTTTTTGGGTGCCGGGCGGGGATATTCTTTATTTACATAATTTCATCAATTTTAGGCAAAACTTAGGCCGTTAATATTTATATAAAATAATTAAGTTAATCAATTAATTCACATATTACATAGCTCTCTTTTAAAAAATGAATTTATATTTTCCTTTGTGATTTTTGATTAAAAAATACTTTTCCTTTTTAGTATATAAAAGATACTTTTCTTTTTTATACGTTACAATTTATTTTTTTCCTTTTACATGAAATCTTTATATTTTTATACATACTTTTGTACATATTTTCATAACAATAAATTTATTTATATATTTAATACACATACAACTTTATATTATTTAAATATTTATACCTCCTCCCTCTTTGATAAATTTAGTCTAGCCGGGTACCACACTTGTGGATTCTGAAGTATGCCTAACCCCTTCCCTTCGGAATAACTTGAACCCTTACCTAGAATCTAAACTGGTTTCGTAGACTAAAACACAAGTCATGCATTTTAATAAATAAAAAAGGTTTTCCTCATTTCCCTTAAAATAAGGTGGCGACTCTGTACAATTTTCATTCTTTTAGTGTCCATAACGTCATGCTCGTTTTGACCTCAGGTAAAAATAGGAGCGCGACAGAATGACGACTCTGCCGGGGATCAGGAGACGTTCTAACCATGATCGAATCGATTTTCAATCGGGGGAGGTATTTTTACATTTTTTGTATATGATTAAATTCTTTACCTATTACACTGCAAATTATGTGAATTTGCTCATAAATTCTTTACATTTTTTTATCATGCTTAGTTTAGGATTTTTATGCTTTATTATGTTATTTGTTTTAAATATTTTAATATCATGCTATGTGTGAAAGAACGCAAGCCAAATCCAAACTTGTGTTCCTTATTTGTTTGAATAACACTACTTGTTACTGCTTTATCACTTGCATTTTTCTATCGAGTCTTTGACCGTACACAATTCACACACTGTGGTACACGCGAGGGGTGTACTGCACTCCTCCGAACCTTCTTTGGATTCCTTAGTTTCAGAGTCGGTGCAGTTAGGTTAGTGCACCTTCTCGCAAATATTCAGTCCCACTCTTGAACATTTAGGAAAAAATCCTACTCTAGTAATAGGTCATATTGCATATATCTTAGGCGGGACGGTCCAAGGTATCTTCTTCGCAACTAGGAAGCCACCCTTTCGTCAGAAAGTTATGAAACCTTTATGATATGTTTTGTGTTAGAACTAATTCAAATAATCCAAAAATCGAACATTAATGGATTCAGAACAATCAAATTGGCCTTCTTTTACTCTTCCTTTATTCGACATCATTTTCACGTCAATAAACATAGAGTATTACCCAAACTCGCCAACGTTTGACACCATTTTCACGAATACAGAGCATTGTTAAAACTCCGTTTCACAAATATCTTTCTCAAACTCCATGAAAGTCGAGTGTTCTAAAATTGCTTTGCTTTCGTTCGACTTTCTCTTCAAGTCCGCAGATAGGGAATGTCACTAAAAAACTCCACCTACGTCTAACTTCTTTTGATCCAAACTAGAGTGGAATGTCGTCGAGCATTCTTCCAATGTTTGATTTCTTTTTTTAGTCAACAGACGTAGAATATTATTCAAAACTCTACAATTATTTGACACCCTTCTTCAAGACAATGGATGTGGAGTATTATTCATCTTCACCCACTTCTAACTCTTTCCAGCCAATGAGCGTGAGACATCATCAATACTCTTCTTGCATTCGATATCTCTACCACAAGATCCCCATTCATCAATAACGAGGCTTGAGATGCTCACTCTTTTAAAGGCATCATTTTAGCTCACTTTTATCAATTCATACCGATTATATATCTTTATCTCCATCATCAAGGCCTCTCTTAGCCGCCCTTGTTGGATACATTCCCTCTTTAAGAAAAATTTAAAATTGTTCTAAATCCATAGTGTGTCATAATCTAGATCCATCTATATCAGTTTATCTGAGCGAAGGCCTACCTCTGGCAAAAAGAGGCTCCACAATATAGGTTGTGCTTACTTGACATTGTTTGAATGTGCTTATCCATTGACATGAACGAACTCTTTAACTTTCATTTATGTTTGCATTATTCCCTGAGAGAGGTTGATTGTGTTGATCGATCGAACTAGCCGACTTAAGCTATATCCCAAGAATGAACACCAATGTCTTCAACTCGACTAGAAGTATTCCAACACTAACAAATATATCAGGGACTTTCAAAAGACAAGACGATGCAGATAGGGATGACCGTATTTTTCTCTTGGAGCAACAACTCGAGATGTTAAGAGGAGAACTACACCAAGGAAGGGACCCAACACATCCGTGCCTCCTATTTTTTCGTCGCTAGAAACTCCAATAGCTGAACGCTATCAGTCAGTACAACCTCCCACAACGACTGTTGATTTAGTAAATCCATCATCCCCATTCACACCCATCAACTCTCATAAATTTCTTCAATGCACCCCATATCCCAATGTTGTCACATCTTCTCATAATATTCAACAAACAAATCACGCTACCTTTCAAGAACGATATATTTCTCCAATGTGCGTGACTGAGACACCCATTTTCACCGTTGCCTGCTAAAGGTAGGCTTCCGCTAAGTACAAAGACAAAAGAGAGGGATGACATAATCGTAAACGAGCTGCGTAATCTAAAGCGTGCAATGAAATACCTCCAAGAAACTTAAGTCAACAAGCATTTGGACTACGAAGATTTATGTATCCATCTAGATGTTGATTTGCCAATCGGGTTCAAGCCACCTAAGTTTGACTTGTTTGATGGAACCGGGGATCCTCATACTTATTTAAGAGAGTATTATGATAAATTGTTAGGGATTGGAAAAAATAAGAAGCTCATAATGAAGTTGTTCATTAGAAGTTTGTCTGGTGAGGCTCTCAATTGGTACACCAAACAAGACCCTCGTCTTTTGCATAAATGGAGCGACATGGCTGAAGACTTTATGAATCTTTTCAAGTTTAACACATAAATTGCACCTGATCGACTTTCCCTCATCAGTATACAAAAG
Organism: Capsicum pubescens; assembly: GCA_030864215.1. Classification (NCBI taxonomy): domain Eukaryota; kingdom Viridiplantae; phylum Streptophyta; class Magnoliopsida; order Solanales; family Solanaceae; genus Capsicum; species Capsicum pubescens. The sequence goes on along the minus strand of CM061545.1, from coordinate 266,198,312 downwards.
AAGACCTCTGAATTATTCCAGGAATATGCTCGATGATGGAGGTCCGAAGTAGGAAAAGTTCAACCACTGATGGATGAAAGTGAATTGACAAAGTATTTTATCCGCAGTCAAAAGGGTGTCCATTTTGAAAAGATAATGTCCACGTTGGGGCAGAAGTTTGCCGATTGTGTCAAAATGGGGAATTTTATTGAAGAGGCAATTAACTCCGGAAAGATTAAGTCAACGAACAACTCGAGCAAGTCTACTCAGTTAGAGTCCATCGAAGGAGCCAAGGAGGAGAATGAAGAAGAAATATTTGTTATGATACCACACCATTCAATACCTGAATCATCCCAATCACTTTAAAGTCCTGATAAAGAACTGATGCAAATATTGAAGCATACATTTCATCATGCCTACAATATCCAACGAAATTACCTTCAACCCCAAGCTCCCACATATCAAAATCCATCACGATTATGTGTACCAATCCAAGTTTCAATTCTCCAAAATCAAACACTTTTTGCAAAAAGTAAGCGCAATCGAAGCCACACCCAATTTGTTGAACCATTAGCACATTTGTTCGAGAGTCTGAGAGTTGCAAATTTGCTGCAATCCGAGCTGGGAAAGATTCCTAACCCATTACCTAGATGGTTCGATGAACGAAAATAATGTGCTTTCCACTCTGGAGTTCAAGGGCATAATATTGAAGATTGTAATAGACTAAGGCATAGAATTGAATGTTTGATCAAGGCCGGGGAAATCCAATGTGTCGTAGTGCAACTAAATGCAAATAATGATCTGGTGCCCAATTATGAAAATGGAAGAGTATATATGACATGAGGGACACCATCCTCCACGCCAAGACGGCAAGGCCTTCATATAAGCCACTCTACAGAGAAACGCTAACTTTAGCGGGAATGCGATGGAAATGAATCCAAGTTGATCGACTCAAAAATAGTTAATAGAGTCTTATGTTTGAAGGCACAAGATTTCCTTTTAATTATCATGTAACAGAACTACGTTCTGACCTGATTTATCATGGTGAGATACGTAGGCAACCCTCATCGGGTTCGGTCGTACTTAAGTAGAATCGGTTCCCCTTTTGCAGTTGGAACTACGTGTGACCTGATTTTCCTCGGCGTGATACGTAGGCAGCCTATATAAGGCTCAGTCCCTTTATAATACAAAATTCCATTTTTTCCTAACGACGAGCGAAACTTGAACGTGATGGTATCCAGAAAACCCGACACGATCCATCAAGACTATCCCAAGATACGCAGCGAAGAATCATCGAGAAAGTTTCTCCAAGAGACTGGGGCAAAATTTTGAAGAACGTTTTGAAAATCAACGAAGACTAGGACGTTCAACTTGGCAATGTTACAATCAAGGTTGATTTGCACCAGATAATGTAAGACATAATTAAAGCTATGAATTGACTACAATATCGAGAGAAATGCACCAAGGGTTAATACAGAAGACACTTCCACCACTTAACCAAAGATCTTCTCTACAAATATTGTTAAAAGATACTATCAATACAAATGCTCCAAAATCACATCGACGATCAACGCATCAAACACTCGTTACTTCAGTCATAAGGAGGTCAACCAAATCTTCAGGAGGATTTCCAAAATATGCTTAAAAGTGTTCAAGTTTGGATTATGACTAATACATCAATCAAGGATATCAACATTCAATATCTGTTGACACGTGAGATAGCATACGTTGGTGTCGAGGATATCTCATCATCCTATGAATCAACATCTGAATTCATCAAAAACACATGATTCGTCTTTAAGTCGTTATCTGAAAGCGAACGTCACATGAGATTTCCTTAAAATTGATAATTTGAGGATCATCTATAAGTCATATTATTTGAAATAAGATAGTGTGCAAGATTACCTCTGAGTTGATAGTCCATAGGTCATTCGTAAGCCGCAATAACATCCTAACCGGATAGTATGCAAGGTTACCCAAAAATTGATAGTCCGAAGGTTATCAATAAGTCGCAACTAAATCCTTACCGTATAATATGCGAGATCATCAAATTGGTATGTCCAAGGGTTCTCTATAAGCCGCGTCATATCCAAGATCGATTATGTGCAAGATTACCCAAGGACTAACAATTTGAGAGATATCTCTAAGTCATATTGTGTCCAAGGTTGGATGATGTGTAGGAACACCTGAAAGCTAGCAATTGGAGGGATATCTATAAGTCATCTCTTATCCAAAGTCGAATAATGTGCAGGATTACCTAAAGTCTAGCAATTCAAAGGATATCTATAAGTCGCCTCGTATCCAACATCCAATAATGCGCAAGATAATCCAAAGATTGATGATTCAAGAGGAATCTATAAGTCGTATTGAAACAAAAGATGCGCAAGACTTATCCGAGATTATATGCAAAGAATTATTGGCAATAACCAGAGAGGTCATCATTCCACAAGCATTATGGATGACTCAAGAGGGTTACCGCATCAACACAAGATTATACGATCGCGGGGACCCTTCTGCATAAAGTGTCATCTGTGTCCAAAAGGGGCACCCCACTTTGAAGACATATTCAACTGACAAATAATTATGCAACAACCAAAAGGGTTGTTGTGTCTGTTGTTGCAAGTTATTTCTTTTCAAACAGGTACACGAAAGGACGACTGTAGTGGACCCAAAAAGAATTCATATACGAAGACGCCCACAAGGTAAAGAGACTATCAATGAGGCGCCTAAGAAATATTCAGAGTTTACGCAGAGAAGACTCGTGCATGTACCCAAGCCTTTTGCTTTCATCAAAATGCAAGTCAGCGAGACTACATATGAAGATAGCTTATACAACGCGTTCACTACTCTTTCGCTCAAAACCCCGACACGAAAAACATTGAGATGTAAATCTCAATGCTTGATCGACTCCAACAACTTACAAAAGCATTGCTCAAATTAAGAAATTCTTTGATGTTAATCGTTAGCACACGAAAAAGCCATAAGATGTTGAAGACTCATACATAAGAGGCACCGCTTCAGCAAATGAACAAATGAGGTTTCCAAAGCAAGCTCATGATTATCAACCTTACCATTCTCCACATACCCACCTTTGTGGCCAAGTTTTTCTTGATTCTCCTCACACGAAACTATGTTTTGACTTGATATGTAGGCAGCTTAAGTCAGGCTCGGTCATATCAACAACATAATCTTTTACATCTTTTCAAATTTCATTTATCATCTCAAGCCACAACAACCGCGTCACTTTGATGGAAGTCCGAAAGAGAAGATCAAGATGGAGAAAGTTCCCACTAGAAGACATGCTAGTATAAGCACATTATGTGGAGTTAGGAAGTGTCACTACTCCCAATCCCGAATAGATTACCGATGGTCGAAAGATTGAAGGATGAGATAGCTGCTAGGCCGAGTTCTCGATCAACACAAAATCAACATCCCCTCCCTAAACTAAGAAACTTTCTTTGAGCGCAGGTACAACATCGCTACAACAAAGGTTCAAACATCTTGGAAGCCTAAATGCTGCCTCACCATCACAAGCTAAGAATTCAGGTATCGTCAATTTATCCATAATTATTCCAAGGCACTAAAAAATCTTCTCGAATCTTACAGGTCATAATAATGCTCAAGGAGGCACGTGTCAAGTATCTTACAACATTCCATCAGAAACTCAACATCACATCTCTATCACAAGCCAGGAAGCCAGGTTTTATCAATTCATTCGCTAATACTTTCTAACTCTAAAAGAAATTTCTTGATTTTTTGCAGGTCGCATTAAAGGGATATCCCCATTAAGACTCGATCATCAAGTACTAACAAAACTCTAACATAACACAGGGCAGTCTGCCCTGAACAATAGGACAGGGCAGTCCACCCCGAACAATAGGACAGGGCAGTCCATCCCGAACAATAGGACAGGGTAGTCCACCCCAAATAATAGGACAGGGTTGTCCGCCCTGAACAATAGGACAGGATAGTCCATCCCGAACAATAGGACAGGGCGGTCCGCCCCAAACAATAGGACAGGGTTGTCCGCCCCGAACAATAGGACAGGGCAAGTCCGCCCCGAAAAATAGGACAGGGCATGCCCGCCCCCAACAATAGGGCATATAATGCAACTTTCACTTCCTCAACAAGCATTTCAACCGATGGAGGCTATTTACATTTCAGCCGACGGAGGCTATTTACATTACAGCTGACGGAGGCTATTTACATTATAGCCGATGAAGGTTATTTACATTTCAGCCGGCGGAGGCTATTTACATTTCAGCCAGCGGAGGCTATTTAAATTTTGGCCGACGGAGGCTATTTATATTTTATCAACTACTCAGCCAACGGAGCATTTCAATTACTGCTCAGTCGACGGAGGCTTTTACTTTCAAACAACTACTCAGCCGATGGAGGCTATTCACATTTCAGTTATCACGCCGCCAGGCGGATTGCCTTAAAAAACAGAGACAATACTAGAACATGCAGTACAACGTGGAACTATCCTCTTAGCAGCAAACTGGGGCAAGCTAGCGGAATGTCAGGGATCCCTAGTTACGTCAGGAATTTCGGCGAAGAAACTCAACTCAACTTGACCCAAAACTCTCATTTTTATAATCCTTATTATCATTATTCAATGTCGTCTTAATCCGATACTAGGGAAATCTTTGAAAATTAGCAATCTCCTTTTCCCTCAAAGTCCCCAGCAAATATTGTTATCCGACATCTACTCATTTCCAGCTACCCAAACAGTCAATTTTGGAACAAGCACCCGTATTCATTCCATTCGTGTTAAAATCTTTGTTGTCATCCTTGGAGGAACCCAGTGTCACCATAACTCTACACTGGGGAAAATTTTGATATTTATCAAGATATTGCTATAATTCGAATTACAGTGACCCGATTCTCGTAACACTCGAGATATTTAGGAAGCTCTATGCAGAGTTCGATCGTCACAACCGCAATCATTCTTTCTCCCTAGCAAGTACACAATCTTGCGTCTCCAGCATCTCATAGGGGAAAATTTGAAAGGGGCATCGAAAATAGATGAACACTTTTGTTTCCAATTAGTCCTTCTCCCAATAATCATTTCACATGATCTCTCACCCTCAACAACAGAGAGATTTGCTTAATTTTTGGAACTACATTGACCTGATCCTCATACAACTCGAGGTATGTAGGTAACTTTAAATTGGAGTTCAATTGAATTTTCTTCAAATCATTTTTGTCGAGCAAAATTGGCTACACGTCAACGTTTTCATTTGAAGACTTCTACATCATCCTCAAATGAAAAGGGGCAACTGTTGACACCCAATTTTTGCTCTCCGCGCCTAAAATTAACTTCTTCAGGCTTTCTGTTCGTTAAAGGGCACGAAGCATAATTTTCACATCTTTTTACAATTGCTTGATAAATTATTGATAATTATCCTTTCTTTAGGATTTTAATCAATTTGTTGTCATATTCTTATTTTTTATAATTTATTAATTTTTCTAATTTTAGGATTTTTATCAATTCATTATCATTCTTAACATTTTGCAATCACCCGCACATGTGCACGACATGACGTTATATATATATATATATATTACAGTATTTTTAAATTAATTATATTTTAATAATTTTAATATTCTTTACATTTTTTCATTCAACATCTATATTTTACAGTCCGCAAACGCTGAGTCGGATCAATTATTTTTATGCAGTATAATAATTTGATGTCTTATCACATCCGACAACGACTACACAATAATGTCTTGTCACGTCCGACAATAACTACTCAGTGTTGTCTCGTCACATCTGACAACGACCACTCAATGACACTACCCTTTGGATAATTACTTTGTCTGTTGGTCAAAAGGATGAAAATCCTTTGGCCAATAACTTAAGGACCTAAGGGTGTTCTATTATAAAAAGAGAGGACACCCCCTTATCCATTGGATAAAAGGAGTGCTCAATTTTTTGTATAAATAGGTGGTGGGAGGCCACATTTTTGGACACATTTTTTTTTCATTTTTTCCTCTCTTTCAAAATACACATATATTTATTTTTTACAACTTATAAACATTTTTTCTTTGCAAACCCACACACATATTCATGAATACACAAGCATATTTTATTTATTCTATTTTTTTATTTTTCTCTTCAAAACACACCACAGATATAGGACACAACACAACAATACACACATACACTACACATATCCACATACATATACACACGCAAGTACAATACAGAGAGAATCATCATTTTCATCTCCTTCTCCCTCACAATTCTCTCCCTTTCTCCTTCACTGTCCCAGATCCGGCGAGATGTCCACCGGCACCGCCCCTACACTCCCCTCTCTTCTGTATCTGGCAAAACCTCCATCACCACTGGTTATCTCCGACCAGTGGTTCTTCACCAAACCTCTAGCCATCAAAAACTCACCAGCGCCCTCCACTCTCTTTTCCATTTTTGCCGCACCACGCCGGAGTTAATCGCCGGCGGGCGGGTTTCAAAACAACCACGAGCCGCCGTTGCCAGTCCCAAAGTAACACCACCACTGGTTTCTAGCCGCTGCTTCCTCCTTATCTTTTACACTGTCACACCGGAAATCATGGAGGTTTCTCCGGTGTTACCTCCCTTAAACACTAGATCTAAAAAATGGTTTTCTTCTCTTATTTGCTTATCATGTTATTATTCTCAATTGTTCTGATGATGTGTTTTGTAGGCCAGAATACTATTGTTTGGTGATAATGACATTTGTGTTATATTGGAAATGACATTTGTTTTATATTGCAAATGACATTTGTTTTATGTTGCTTATCATATTATTATTCTCTTTAGTGGAATTTCTCCACTATATTTATTTATTACACTGATAAAGAATAAGATAATACACATTTTGGCTGATGAAAACTTATTATTAATTTGAGGCCTCCGTAAACAAAAGAGGATTCTACGTATACAAATACGTAATAAATATTTTGGGCTATGATGAAACTTTATAACAACACAAGATTTTACAATTCATATCTTGGCAAGACGATTTAGGATGGCCAATTAATTGAGCAACCACTTCGTTGTAAGACGATTTAGGACAACCAATTAATTGAGCAACCATTTCGCAGTCATGACATTATCTGATCCCACTTTTTAACAAAAAATATATTTTTAAATATTTTTACGCATACATACTTGTTCAATTAATTTTGATTATTTTTTATTTGTTACTAACATTCTTTTTTTAAGTGTTTATACAGGTTATTTTGAAATACTCGTCGGGAGTTGCAGTCAAAGGGGCCCTTAAATTTTATATTATATTTTATATTCTCACACTTGTACAAATAACAAAAAAAAATGTGAAAATTTTACTTTTTGGGTGCCGGGCGGGGATATTCTTTATTTACATAATTTCATCAATTTTAGGCAAAACTTAGGCCGTTAATATTTATATAAAGTAATTAAGTTAATCAATTAATTCACATTCACATATTACATAGCTCTCTTTTAAAAAATGAATTTATATTTTCCTTTGTGATTTTTGATTAAAAAATACTTTTTCTTTTTAGTATATAAAAGATACTTTTGTTTTTTTATACGTTACAATTTTTTTTTCCTTTTACATGAAATCTTTATAGTTTTATACATACTTTTGTACATATTTTCATAACAATAAATTTATTTATATATTTAATACACATACAACTTTATATTATTTAAATATTTATACCTCCTCCCTCTTTGATAAATTTAGTGTAGCTGGGTACCACACTTGTGGATTCTGAAGGATGCCTAACCCCTTCCCTTCGGAATAACTTGAATCCTTACCTAGAATCTAAACTGATTTTGTAGATTAAAACACAAGTCATGCATTTTAATAAATAAAAAAGGTTTTCCTCATTTCCCTTAAAATAAGGTGGCGACTCTGTACAATTTTCATTCTTTTAGTGTCCATAACGTTGTGCTCGTTTTGACCTCAGATAAAAATAGGGGCGCGACAGATATAATAATATAAAAATAAACATATAATTTAGTGTAAGTACATATATATTTTACCACCAGAAGTTCCAAGAGGTTGATGGACTATCACTTTTGCGTTTGATATGCAGTACCTCTTTCCTTGTTGTTAGAGGCTAAGAGAGACTCATCAATTTGAACCATATTTATGGTTAAAATATTATTTTTTCCTATATTTAAAATATTTCCTTGTTTTAAAGTTAATTATTTACAAAATCATTGATTACAAACTTTTAAAATTTTGATACTTATTAAATTTTTCTTATTTTAATGCTTTTATATTTATTTCTAGATTTTTTCAAATCTTCTTAAAATCAAATCTAGTTGATTTATAGTTTTAAAATTAATGAAAAAGTTTTAGTTGTCATTAATTTTGATGACTTCTAATAAAAAAAGTTTTATCATAAATATATTAATTAATTTTTAAATCTTAAATATTAGAAAAAAAATAGTGCAAAGACGATATGGTCTAAAGTAAACTTTTAATGAATGACAAAAAGTTTAACCAATATTTCTAGGGCCCTTCACATTTTTAATATATTATAGATATAGATTATAAATATACATAATTCCGACAAAAGAAGTGTTAGCTCGAACATATTGTATGTACAAATATGTAATAAGAAACTTAAAAGAATTAAATAGAACCAATATGAATGAGAAATAAAAAAACAAAAACTGTAGCAGGAATAATTATCAAAACCAAATTAAAGAATTCTCATATAAAAATCAATTCAATATATTACTATGCTCAATCTTCCTTAGATTTCTTTTCACCCTAATTTGTGTCCATTATCTTAAAATAATTGATGTCTTCCCTCCCTTCTCTCCTTTGCTATTATTTATGTTTCAAGTATTTTATCAATTGATCTAATTATATTCATGCATTATAGAAGCACAGGAAAACAAACGGCTTGAAGCAAATCAAAAACATAAAATTTAACCATATTCTAATTTGCCAGATTTCAGCAAAAATTTCAAATTTACAGACATAGCCCATCCATGATTAATATGCACTTCTATTTAATAAATCCAAGTATATGCAACAATAGTCTCTCTTAATGCTCTATCTCCAAAATATGTGCAGAAATATATGCACCCTCTGATTTTTCAGAATATCGATTTTAACGATGGATTTAATGATGTTGTTACATAACGACGGATTTAATGATACAATATAATAAAATTTAAGCAACAGTCAAAACAATTATTATATTTTAACTATTAACATTAGGATAGAGGGTTAAGGGTGTGGTTGAGGCGTTGTCAGTATTTAGGTGGACTTTGGGGTCTTGTGTTTGGCAACGTGCAATTTTCTGTGGATGTCGTACCGTTGTTATTTTATTGTGTTCTAGGATTTTCATGCTTTTGTATGTTGTCTTCTAACTTGAGCTGGGGGTCTATCGGAAACAGCCTCTCTACCTCTTTAGAGGTAGTGGTATGGACTGCGTACACTCTACCCTTCCCAGACCCCACTATGTGGGAATATACTGGGTATGTTATTGTTGTTGTATTAACATAATACAATATAAAGCAATGCAATGCATAACAACCATTCAAACACAAACAATTACAAATGAACTAAGCTAATTATCAGTTTGGAGCACCATTAAAAATTGAAAACATAATAAAAAGTAAGTTGTAAGAAAAAGTTAACTAAAGAGATGACAAAATAAAAGAAAAAATTAACTAATCCTACCTCTACTTTCTGTGACAATTTAATGTGCACAAAACAACTTTTTTTTTTTTAGGAGTATTTATAAATCAAAAAAGAATTTGATTTTGAACTTTTATATAATTTGTATTAGGATTTCATCAACCAAAAGAGAAAAGAAGTCTCTTGTGTTAATAAAAAAGGACTCGTAACAAATTTTATTTTGCCAAAAGAAAATATATATAACAATTTTTGTTTTGCAGTCAATTTGTTATACATATTTTTTTCCAAAAATATGATTCCTACGTCTCACCAAGTGTTAGTTTGCCAAAAAATATTGATGTCACTTGTTTATTTTCCATAATTAGGCTGTTGTTTTTTTTTCAGTTTTTTTAGACTACTCCTGTAATGTTGTATGCCTAAAATAAAACTACTTTTTTTTTTTTGGAAAATAGTAAAAAGATGATTTTATTTAAAGTAGAGACTTTTAATGAATTAAAATTTGATACTTCATAAATTTTTCTTATTTTAACGCTTTTATATTTATTTCTAGATTTTCAAAAATCTTCTTAAAATTTTTTTAGTTGATTTAGAATTTTTAAACTACATTAATTCTGATGACTTCTAATAAGGAAAAATTTTATCATACATATATTTAATTATTTTTTAAATCTAAAATATTAGGAAAAAATAGTGAAAAAATAATTTTGTCTAAAATAAAGACTTTTAACTCTTGTGTTAATAAAAAAGGACTCGTAACAAATTTTATTTTGCCAAAAGAAAATATATATAACAGTTTTTGTTTTGCAGTCAATTTGTTATACATATTTTTTTCTAAAAATATGATTCCTACGTCTCACCAAGTGTTAGTTTGCCAAAAAATATTGATGTCACTTGTTTATTTTCCTTAACTAGGCTCTTTTTTTTTCCAGTTTTTTTAGACTACTCCTGTAATGTTGTATGCCTAAAATAAAACTACTTTTTTTTTTTTTGAAAAATAGTGAAAAAATAATTTTATTTAAAGTAGAGACTTTTAATGAATTAAAATTTGATACTTCATAAATTTTTCTTATTTTAACGCTTTTATATTTATTTCTAGATTTTCAAAAATCTTCTTAAAATTTTTTTTAGTTGATTTAGAATTTTTAAACTACATTAATTCTGATGACTTCTAATAAGGAAAGGTTTTATCATACATATATTTAATTATTTTTTAAATCTAAAATATTAGGAAAAAATAGTGAAAAAATAATTTTGTCTAAAGTAAAGACTTTTAATGAATAAAGAAAATACAACACTATAAACTCTGCATAACTAACCCAAGCCCTTGAATCAAAAGGACTCATCACCTGCTGACTGGATACCACGAACTGACTGGGCAAAAAGTTCAAATCACTTTTCTAAGGGTCTTCACACTTTTAATATATTATAGATATAGATTATAAATTATAGATTATAGATTATAGATATAGATTATAGATATAGATATAGATATAGCTATAGATATAGATATAGATATAGATATAGATATAGATATAGATATAGATATACACACACAATAAAGAAGAATAGTTTAGCCTATAATTAAGCCAAGTGACATCTTGAGAACTAGCCACTTTGACAATAAAAAAATATTTTATAAATAATTAATTATTTCATATTTATTTTATATTTTGATAAACAAAATAACTAAGTTTTATTTATATTGGATGAAAAATATTAAGAGTTAAGGAACAATAATATTATAGATTTATTCAAAATTTTCACATTATGGTATATATAAATCAACTAAGTTTGACTAATATTGAATGAAAACTACAATTATGGAAAGAGAGATAATTAGGTAATCAATTAAATATAAAAAATTACAGGGGATGTAGTGCACAAAAATAGAAAACTTTAAGTATTTACTTTTCAACAATTCTATATTAATCAGAATTAAAGCATAATATTTACATTTAAATGATTTATACTTGAGTTGTAGGTTAAGAATTATAAATTGCTAATAAAATTATTAATTCGTATTAATTTTCCTTTATAGATAGACTTTTTTCAACATATTAGGTTATTCTATAAAATATTTACTATATTGTGTATAATATTACCATACAAAAATAATTTACATGACATAAAATCTCTTTTTTGCCATATTAATGACTTTTTAAAAAAATATAAAAGCAAACGATTTATAGTAAATTTCAATCAATATTGATTATTTCCTTTTTTAGCTAGAAATATTTTTTCTAATTCTACCTAAACAATTTATTACTAATTTATTGCTCAAAAATGGTAAATTGCTTACAGATTATAATTTCAAATAATTCTCTTCCATGTATGAACTCTTTTTCACAAGTAAACAAACTTATTCATTTAAATCACAGCCTTTTGCGTGGCCAAATTATTTGACCAATTTATTTATTTTTACTTTGTTTAGATTTTTAAGTAAATATTAATATGGAAAAGTTATTTCATATTTTAATTATCACATTAATTATATGAAAGTTATTAATTGATTAGCAGTCAAGCAACATATATGGTAAAATAATATTGTAATTAAGAGTCATTTCTATATAAAAATATCTATGTAAAATACTATATATATGTGAATTCTAACTCCACAATATCAATCTATGAGATTATCTGAAGAAGAAAGCATAGAAATAAGAACTCGCTCGACTAAGGAGGAGGTTTTATTCAACTCTTAGTGTATTTCCACAGAAGGAAGAAAAGACCATTGTTGTGTACACATACGGTTCGATAGAGAATTAGTTTTGAACTTTTCGATTATTTTTCTTTGAATACTATTCACTCACATACTCACTATCATATTCTATAATGATTTAATTATTGTAATATGGTTTCTTCTGCAATTTGTAAAAAAAAAATTGATACTAACTTCTTGAGGATATGTCTTTTGTTTTTTAATTTATTTCTGGGTAGTTGATGATTTCTAGATTATGAACCCAACTAATTTTATTTTCTTATTTAGTCTTGCTATTTTTTTTTATCTTCCAATTAATAGTTGTATTCTCTTTCCTGTATTTTTCATTACTTCGATTTTGTTTACATTTTTGAAATTTTTATTATTGGTATGATTATCCATTAAACTTAACTGATACTACTTTGTTTTTCTACATAGTTTTAGGAAGAAATTAAGATACAAAAACCTAACAGAATTGTAAATTATTGAGTGTCATTTTGACAAAAAGGTGAATTTCCCTATTTGATTTCAAATGAGGTTGTGAATACGTGTGTATGTGTGTGTTTATATATTGGTGAAATATTTATATACACATCTATATACATAATAAAGTTGTATAGTCTAGCTTAAATTTAAGTCAAGTGGCATCTTGAGAACTATCCTCTTGAATTCTTACAACAAAAAACTATCATTTTATAACAAAAAGCTATTTTATTGATTATTTAAATATTTAATATTATTTTTTATTTCATATTTTGGTAAAAAATAACTAATATTTATTTCTATTGGATGGAAGCTATTATGATTTCATACTATTTCATTTAATATTATTTCATATTGTGGTTAAAAAATAATTAAATTTCATTTCTGTCGGATGAAAACCATTATGATTGTTCAATTATTTCGTATTAAGATTAGTAGTTAATTATGTCATATTATTCTATGTTTTTATTGATTATTTATTTATTTAATATTATCTCACATTTCATATTGTAGTAAAAATAAATGATTGTTCAATTATTTCATATTAAGATTAGTAGTTAATAATTTATGTTTTGTCGATTATTTATTTATTTATTTATTTATTTCACAACCTTCGTATGTTTAAAAAAAGTATGTAATATTAGTTGTGCAATTACTTGATATATATGAAAAGTCATATTGATTAACTCAATATGACAGGTTAATCAATTACAATCAAGAGACATAATTGGAAAAAAATATTTTAATTGAGATGAGAAACTTTTAGTATTAATGGAAGGATGTAAAATTTTGAATTCAAATAAAACAAAAATACGAATTTAATTGAAAGATTGTTAAAATTAGATATTACTAGTATATTGAGACTAATCCAACTAATTAAACAATCTTTGTATCAATTTCACTAATTACATTTTTGTATAATAGAAAATAGTTAATTGCCAATCTTGAAACAAATATTATCAAATGGGGAATATGATAATATAGATGTCACCAATATGAGTTGTGGTGCAGTGGATGGGGCTGCTCCATCCTTAACCAGGGGTCGAGGGTTTGCCCTTGGGTATGGAGAAAACTCTGTTGGATTATTTAATTTATTTATCACGTTTTAAAATATTGTTTATATCAATTCAGTGATGTTAATATAGAAAAGTTAAATTTTGAAAAAATAAATATCTTAAGTTCTATAATTTAAGTTAATTTGTGTACTAATTTTAAAAAGTTAATTTGTAATTTACATTCTATTTTTATTATATGGAAAATTTGACCTTATATGGCTATGTATACTAATTCAATAACACAGAAATATTGTCACACTTTTCTTCTCTCTCTCTCTCTCTGTGTGTGTTATTGTTATTGATCATTAGCCTTATTGGTATTTGTCAAGCTTTTCATTATGAATATGTAGAAATATGAATTGTCAATAGTTTGCTAAATATTAATTTGAAATTTTCTTCATAAATTTCAGGCTTTAAATATAAAGGTTTTGACATAATAAGAATCACGCATATTGATGAAATGTTATCAATATTTCAGAATGAGAGTTCAGCAGAAAAATATACATATGAGAAGGTTGAACAATGTAATCACAATGTAACATAGGTTTGAAACAAGAAAATCATTTGTTGAAAATGATTTGAATTATTCGTAGTGATTCTTCTTTCTCGAGAAAATTAAGTTTGTTAATTTTTTAATCTCTTTATACAAATATAAATTAATACTATGAATAATGTAGACACCTAATTTCGTCCCTCCCCAATATCATTTTTACCCATTTTTACCTTATCCTACCGTGCACCCTCATCTATGTTATTATGTCCCCACAAAATGATAAAAAATAACAACCCAACTAATTTTATCTTATTTTAACAACCCCTCCCTATTAAAAGCGGACACCTCACCACCCCATTACACCATCCACGTGACCCCCCTCCTCACATTTCTTGACCACAAAGGAAAAGAAAAACGGACAGTTGTACAAAGTTGAGGCCATTTTTGCTCTCTTTTGGATTTGAGAGGAACAAAAAACATAGAATATACTTCCCGGGTGGGACCCAGAAAAAAAATAATAGGAGAAGGATCCAAAAGAGAGGGGCCCACAAGGAAAAAGAGGACATCTTCCTTTTCTTTTGAATTCATCATCAACAATACAGATATTAGATATTACAGAGGGACTTCACGTTTTTGAGGGGATCTTTCACTTTTTCCATTTCTTGAATTCACACAACAAACAAAAACGAGGGGGACCTATATTTTTTAGGATCATCTTCATCAGGGAACGACTCTCGATTTTTTTATTTTTTTTGTTTCTTTATTGACCCTCACGCCACTTTAGAAACACAGACCCCCTCCATTTTTCTTTAATTTCCATGGTAGAACAACAATAGAATTCCACCATTGATGCACACTCCATTAACACAGACCACTTAAAAAGCACCATTTTCGTTTCTTTCTTTTCTTCACAAACACACTACATACACACTAATTGAAATTCGAAAACATGAGTGAAAACAGTGAGAAAAGAAGAAAGATGGGTGAGATGAAGTTAGAATCAAGGGGGAAAAAGATTTTTTCGTGCGTTTAGTCATTGTTCCGGCGACTACTTCACCAGAATATCTAGGTTTTCTCCCAATCTTGGACGAATCTGGTTGGGAACAGTCAGAAACATCTAGTCTTGCCGGAACCAGTGGTTGTCCAGCGGTTTAAGGCCTCGTCAATCCGAAATCTGTCTTAATCCGTTGTGTTTTGCTGCCGTCTGAGCTCACCGGAGCTCAGGCTACATCGGTCTTGGTCTTTTATTGTGTTGACTGAGGCTTTGGATTGTCTGTCTTAGCATTTCAGTTTCGAAATCTCGGCGCGGATTCTCTTTTGTTTCAACAGGATAACATTCATAAAAGCAAAATTTGAGGTCGTTTGAGGCTTCAGTTCAGATTGCTATTTTTCTATTCGAGTTGGATTCGTCGCCGTTGAGGTTCTATTTGAAATTCCAAGTCCGGGTTTTCTTATTATCAACAAAGATCAGATTGTCGAAAGGTCCATTTCTTAACCCGCTCTCTTTTTATCTATCTTGGTGTGTTGAATGGGTTGTGAATATGTGTGGTGTTATTATGTTTTGTTGGATTTTTGTTGATGTTGATCATGACGTTTGTGATTCGGCTATGTTGGTTTGAGGAATGAGTTTGATCATGTTTTAATGGGTTGATAAAAGGAAAATTGGGGTGGAATTACGAGATTGATAAAATGATGAATTTGGTTAATGATGGTTTTATTGTTACTTTTTGTTCAACTTGGAATAAACATGAATAATGTTGGTGAACTCGATAGTATCACTGTTTTAGGTCGCCAATTGGATAGGCGAATATAGGCTGGGTAGGCGAATTTAGGAATAAGTGTTTTCGTGGAATGTTTAGAATTGACGGCTTTGGTTGAATGTTGGAAATTCCATGGAATATTTGAAATTTTGTTGAATAATTTGATTTTCTCGCACTAAAAATGTATTCATTTGGTCGGGTAATGCTTCGAAGGATTTGTATTAATTTATTCGGGGAATGCCCCGAAGTACCTTGTACTTGAAAGATGTTCGTAGTGAAGGCCCAAGGCGTCGGGTGAAGCGGTGGAGCGTAGTATAGGATTAGTCTAGGGTAGAATAGATTTATATTTCCGCATTATTTATTCCTGGACTGTATAATTTGGACTGGACATTATTTTGGTTTTGAATTTTGGATTGTTTTGTTTTGTTTGCGTGATTGATTGTTTTTGCGTGCTTTATGCATTTGTAGTGTCAAATTAGCCGATATACTCCACCGAGCGACCGTGGTCGAACCACGGGATCGAGGGGTGCCTAACACCTTCCCCTCGGTCAACAGAATTCCTTAGCCAGAATCTATGTTCGCGGATCAGTTTTATGGAGTCAAAACCATTTTGAAAAAGGATATCCACGAGTGACTTGGCACACCCGATTTATGCCAAGTGGCGACTCTGAGTTTTGAACAAAATGAATCCTTTTCGAAACAAATTTTCATCTTTTGTCACTTTAATAATAAAAACTCTTTCGAACTTAAAATCTAATCTTTTTGGAGTATGAAAAAAGGTGTGACAGCTCTGGCGACTCTGCTGGGGACTATTTCAGAATCCAAGATTTTTTGGAGTCGTATGGGCTTTGTTTGGCATTACGAGTGTATAAGCATTGTTTGTGATTTTTGTTTGTGTTTTCACTTTTGTGCTTTTTTGTGCTCTTTGTTTACAGTATTTATCCTATGTGTTCCCGCTTTTATATCTGACATCATGTGCATAACTCGAGTCATTCTTTCCGCAACAAGTCTCGGAGCGCACGTCGTGTGCACGAACTCTAGTTGAGTCACCTTTATTTTAGGGGGGGAGCCGTTGGATGTATGGAGTAGGTGGAAAGAAAAACAGCCACTATCGACCATATTCTCCCCCGAACGGCCTTGTTAGTAAACCACAACGTAGGTCAGCCTTTAGGTCATTCTTATGTGCATCATATTGAGACCTAGCGGGGCCCACATGGTCCTTTATAGGAGACTCACCTCTAAAGCATCCCTACGTGCTAAATGTTGCATTTTTTTAGAGTAATGTGGTCATTTGACGGACCGATTTGGGGAAAGCATGTTTTAGAAGTAAAGTGTGTAGACAAGAAAGTGTTGAAAAAAAAAGGAAAGAAAAGGTGAATCAAAAAGAGTTTCGTAGTTTTTAGGTTCTTTATGACTTTTGTTTTCCACAATTCCACAATTCAAAATTCAAAAACGATTTTTTTTACTTTTTGCACTCATTTTTCAAAAGAAAAAAAAAGAAAAAAAAGCATCAAAATGATTTTCCTTTTGTTTCCTTTAACAAACATTCACAATTCGAAAATTTCAAAAAAAGATTTTTCTTTCATAGTTGTTGGTGTCAAATTAAAAACCCAATTTTTTTTTCTATTTTCTTTTATTCATCGGTCTTTGGTTGTGTCTCTTAAGTTAGGGTCAGTCTATTAGTTAATCTTTATTTGTCCAACATGGACGAACTACGCATACCTGATTCTCGTCCCTCGGGGCAGGATAAGTAGGCAACTCTCGGTGGGTCCGGTAACCTTTATTTTGGCCTTCGTCTTAGTCTTAGGCTAGGTCTTTTACCCCGTAACCTAGAGTTGTTAGCCAAGTAGGCTGATTTTATTCAGCGTTACTGTTCGGCGATTTGGATTCGTGAAGCGGTCTGTCCCATCGACGTATGTCCGCATCAAATTCCCATTGGTTGGGAACCTTTTGCTCTTATCAAATTTTTGAGATAATTTCTTATCTGCTACTACAGGATGGATCTGTCCACAAAGTCTAGAGTCCTTATGGTTGTTAAGGTTCCCAAAAAGTTGATCAAGTGGTGGGGCACGTTCAATTACTTTAAAAAGCACGAAGTGAGGAAAGTGTTAGGCAATCTTGTAGCACTCATGGATCTCACGCCTCGTCCGGATCTAATAGAAGCTGCATTGACTTTCTGGGATCCAAATAATTTGGTGTTTAGGTTCGAAAGTTATGAATTGACTCCTACCCTGGCAGAAGTATCTCGTTTGTTTCGGTTGACTTACATGGGTCAGCAGATGATTTTAGCCCGCAATCATACTCGTAAGAAATTCCTTCGACTCTGTGGATTAAAAGATAACAAGCATCTGGGATGTCTCAAACAATCTTGGATTTCCTTAGACTATTTGTTTGCTAGATTTGGGTCCTTAGAGGGTTTCGACTGCTTTTGGGATAAATTCTGTACTACCAAAAAAATCTGGGAACAATGTCGTCTTGAGGTTTTCTGTCTGGCTTTGTTGGGTATCTTAGTGTTCCCGTTAGATGAGAGGTGTATCAATACTCGTCTACAATCAGTGGTGATAGCTTTATTCAAGAAAAAAGATGAGGTCACCATTGTACCAATGATCTTAACAGAAATATATAAGGCTTTAACTGAAGTAAAAGGAGGGGTACGATTTTTTTAGGGGAGTAATCTGATATTGCAGTTGTGGAGATGGAGCACTTGCATACGCCTTCTTTGATTAAAGTAGATGTGATCGACCGTTGTCTGAATGATCGAGTGCAAGCCATGCAAGAGAGAATGCATTTTAACAAATTTTCTTTTCCTATGGGAGTTAATTCTTAGATCGAATTTCTCGAATCAAGAACTCCGAACAACATTCTTTGGTGCTATATGTGGTTTCGTCCTAAGAAAATCTTGATTGGATCTCAAAGGCAACTCTTTCTAGTTTTGATAGAACTTAACTGCACCAGGCCTTACAGTCCAAGAAGGGTGATGCGTCAGTTGGGTAGGATGCAAGACGTCCCCCCAATAATGGACCTTCTAAAGGATGTTGAGTACTTTAAAGACCAAGCCGTGGGGGAAATCAAATATGAGCAATTCTGGAATAACGCGATAAAGCTAGGTGTCGATACTCTCGGGGAAAATCCAGGATGCACTCAAAACTATAAAATCTGGCTACAATCTCTGCCCCGTGGCATTAGTAGACCCTTACCAGTCCAACTTAGAGGGCGAATACGGGAAGCAATCATGGTAGAGGATGATGATCAGGAAGATCCGGGTGCCAAGGTGGAGTTTTTGAGAGTTCAGTTGTCACGTTGGATCATAACTATGGATGGGTGTCAAAAAAACCTTTGCGGGTGTAATCTCCAAGAGGCGGGGATACGGGCGAGAAATTTGTTCCCGGGTATCAAAACGTCGTTGCAGGATATGTTGCAAAGTCTGAGTGGAAAAAGGGGGACTTCACAGATGGGTTCATCTCAGTCGGGGACGTCAAACGGAGCACCAGTTTGAAAGAACATATCTTATCTTTATGTAGTTTTGAGTCTTTTATGTTTCTGTCATGGTAGGGTGGTGTCTGTGTTAAGTCGGAGTCAAGTTGTTTTTGATATTCGGGTCTTTATTAGTAATTGCAAGCATGTCGTTAGGGGTTTAGAATGTTGTTTTGTATTTGTTGTTTAGTTTTAAAGTGGTCCTAAATTCGTTGTATGTTTTGTTGTTTCTTTCATCGAAATGTTATGATGTTACGTCTTTCTTTTGTTTACTTGTTTTCGTTTTTCGTGGAAAAAAAAACCTTCAATTATGTGATGTTTATGCATATGCAACCCGAACTACGCAAGATCTGATTCATGTACAACATGATACGTAGGCAACCTACTTTTCGGTTCGATCTAATCATTTTGTTTCGTTGTTTTTCATTATTTTTCCTCTTTTAAAGAAAAAACACAAGTCATAAAGAATGATAAAATGAAGGTAGATAGCGAGAGAAGAAAAGAAAGAAAGGATGATGAGACAATGAAGGGAAAGAACGGAGACTGATACGAAAAAAAAGAGGGAAAGGAGGGCGAAGAAAAAAAAATAAAAAAATAATAAGTGTAGATAAAAATAAGTGTAGATAAAAATCGGGATGATGTTAAAATGACCTCGCTACCCTCAAAAGCTGGTAGAAATGAACATGAATTTAGGACAATTTTACCAATGTGATTCCCATGCTTGTTGTGTGCCCTAATCCTACGGATGTCGTCTTTGATGAGCATGTTCTTTCAGATAACAGTGGTAGGTTTGCAGCACTCTGGCTAGTCACCCATACTTCACTAGATCCAAAGCAAAGCTCTCCATGGCTAGCAGGGAGATTGAAAATTCGCTCATTAACCCGAATCAGGATCACAGGGAAGAAAGTTTAGAACACAATGATGAGGTAGTAAGGCTCAAGCAACAATTGATAGATTTGCACCGGGCATGGGCCAGCGGAATGCCTCCTCCTCCGCTCCCTGAAGGTCTTGGGAATATCTCTAATTGCCCACCGCTCTCTCAGGCGCAATTCTCTGCTCCTACTGAGTCACCTGAGCATGCGCCAGAATTCACTCCGCTACATTATTATCCGGGCAGTTCTAGTGTGCCCTTGGCAGCTCCCCAATCAAGACCCGCTGCTCAGCCGGCGCCATCGATCACACCGGTATTCGTGGATCCGCCACCACCTGAAGCTCTCACATATGTTGTGTGTCCGACAATGGGGCTTCCTCGGTCTGCCAGTGAGCCAGTATTGAAGGTTTCAGGTAGTCAGTATTATGCCCCGGAGCCTACTTTGAGAATGAATGAACCGTATGGGTACACTCAGCCACCTGCATTTCCATTTGATATGGAGAAACCTGTCGCAACAGAGGAACAGGAAGTCATAGCGCGAAAGTTGAAAAGTTTAGAACAGGCCATGAGGAATTTGCAGGGAATCGGAGGTTATAAGAGTGTTTCCTATAAAGATCTTTGCATGTTCCCAGACATCAACCTTCCCCTCGGTTTTAAAATGCTTAAGTTCGAAAAGTATGCAGGGCACGGTGATCCCGTGGCACACTTGAGACGTTATTGCAACCAATTGAGGGCGGCAGGAGGAAGGGAAGAGCTGCTCATGGCTTTCTTTGGCGAGAGTCTTTCTGATCTGGTTTCAGAATGGTTTATCGATCAAGATATAGACAAGTGGAATAGCTGGGATGACTTAGCTTCTGAGTTTGTGCAATATTTTTAGTATAACATTGACCTGATTCCGGACGAAAAATCCTTGGTTAACATGAAGAAAAAAAGCACTGAAGGTTTTAGGGAATACGTGATAAGATGGCGTGAACAGGCCGCCAGGGTAAAGCCTCTAATGAAAGAAAGTAAGTTGGTAGAGGTTTTCATTCAGGCACAGGATGAGACCTATTTTCAACATTTACTTCCGGCAATAGGAAAGTCTTTTATTGAAGTCCTAAAAATGGGGGAGATGATAGAGGACGGAATCAAGACCGATCGAATAGTGAGTTTTGCCGCATTGAAAGCCACCACATAAGCGATTCAAGATGGATCTGGCGTATTCGAAGGTAAAAAAAATAAAGAGGACGTGGCGACTATCGTAGCTAGAACCCATTCCTATCCCAAAAGACCACTTCGTCCTTATCCCCAATCCCAAGCCCAAGCTCCATATATTCCTCCCCACCATTACTACCCTCCACAAAATCCTTTATATTCCATTCCACCACCCCCGTACCCAGTATATAACGCGCAACCATATGCCCAAACCCCTTCTTACCCGCAATGGCGCGTGCAAGCTCCACAAAATTGCCCATCCACTCCACCGAATTACCAAAACCCCTCCAGACCCGGCTTTCAACCTTGGACCGAGTATAAGAAAGAGAAGGCGGTCAAAAATCAATTCACACCTCTTGGGGAGTCATATGCTAGCTTGTTTGATAGGTTGAGAAAGTTAAAGGTCTTAAGCCCAATTCAAGGAAGGCTTTCAAATCCATCACCGAGGAATCTCGATTATTCTTTAAGGTGTGCGTACTGTTTTGACATACTAGGCCATGACATCAAGAAATGCTGGCATTTAAAGAGAGTTGTTCAAGATTTAATTGACACAAATCAGATGCTGGTCCAGGCCCCGGAGGGTCCAAACATTAACCAGAATCCGCTGGCAACTCATGCTGAAACCAATATGTTAGAATTGATATATGACGGGAAAGAGTCATCAAGGTGTTATAAGCCTATCATCAAGATACAGACCATTGAGGAGAAAACAGTGAATGTAGCAGAGTCTTTGAAAGCAATGTCATTGAGCCAGAAAGGAATGAGAGAAGATAAAGTCCAAGAAAGCACAAAGAAACCCCTAATCATGGTGCAAGGTGTCAGAAGGTATGATGATTTAAGTCAGGATAAACCTAAGTTGACAGTGGTAGGAGCTTTGAGTAAGCCCATCTTGACGGTGAAAGGAGCACTGGCAACGCCTATTGTCCTCAAACTGGTGACCCAACCTCCGATAGTTGATACGAAAAGGGTTCCCTAAAATTATGGGCGGACTGTGATGACCTATCACGGGAAAGAAGTAGTGGAAGATGTAGATGAGGTAGGGGGTTTGACTCGGTCAGAAAGATGCTTCGTGCCTGAAAGTTTAAGAAAGTCCAAGCCAATTATGAGTGGACCGTCATCTATCAAAAAGCCTATCACCGAAGAAGAAGCCGATTTTTTTTTGAAAAAGATGAAATCGCCAGAGTATTCAATAATAGACCAGTTGAAGAAAACCCCTGCTCAAATTTCCCTCTTATCTTTGTTGTTGCACTCCAAGGAGCATCGTGATATTTTACTAAAGGTATTAAGTGAAGCATATGTTCCTAGGGAGATTACAGTAAATCAGCTTGAGAAAATGGTTGAAAAAATCTTTGAGGTCAATCGAATCAGCTTTTCTGACGATGAATTGCCTGTTGAAGGTACAAGGCATAACCGGGGCCTTTACATTACAGTGAAGTGCGAAGAGTTCTACGTCACTCATGTTATGATTACGGAGGTTCAGGTGCAAATATCTGCCCTATTTCTACTTTGCAAAAGTTGAATATTGGTGCTGAGAGGATCAGTCCCAATAATGTATGTGTCAGGGCTTTCGATGGTGCAAAATCAAACTCCATTGGCGAAATAGAACTAATGTTAATCATAGGGCCTGTTGAGTTCGCCATAGAGTTTCAAGTATTGAATATAGACTCCTCTTACAATCTGTTGTTGGGAAGGCCGTGGATCCACAAGGCCAAGGCGGTTGCATCTACACTGCACCAAATAATTAAGTTTGAGCATGACAGGCAAGAAGTGGTTATTCACGGTGAAGGAGATTTTTCCGCCTACGAAGATTCTCCCTTGTATCTTATTGAAGCAAATAACGTAGAGGAGACATTCGTCTATCAAATTTTTGATACAGTGCCAGTGAATTGTATCCTTGAACGACAGGTTATACCGGGGACCACAATTGTCTTCCGCTTCTATCATGATGGTGAGTGAACTTTGGAAATCAGATTTGAGCCAGGAAAGGGTTTGGGAGCGTCTCTGCATGGTATAGTTCGTCCCATATGTCCGAGTGAGAACGTGGGCATGTTTGGTCTGGGATTTGAGCCTACGACTGAAGATTTAAAGAAAGCCAAGGGAAGGAAAAAGGAAACATGGTCACTCCCTCGCCCAATGCCACTACTCAGTGAATCATTTGTTAAGAGCGGTGTCACGAAGCATGTGAAATTTGAAGTTGAATTGGTTGATGACTGCCAGAACCTTTTTATTGAAGTTGATGTGGTCGAAGCAGGAGAAGGTACTAGTATGACAGACGTGAAATTCATAGGTCCAGCTGTCTGGCTCAATAATTGGGAAGTCACTCCTCTCCCCGTCAGGAGGGAGTTTTGGTAGTTTATTTTGTTTTTCTTTCTGTTTATCCGAGTTATTTCAGGGTTGTAATTCGGATTTTAGTTTGTTTATGTTATGTTGGCATCTATGTTTAAACCCTTCTATCTTTTTATTTAATGAAATGCAATGTCTCTTTTGTTTCATGTCTAATATATTTTCTTTTTCTTTTTTTTTATATACAGTTCTCTTTATGCTGATTCTAATGACATGACATGCATGCGGAATTTTCAGCCTGATCTTAAAATCCAAACTAATCAAGATGTAATGAAGCAGGACGAGGAATATGATGAAGAAGAAGCACTAGAAGAAATAAGCAAAGAGTTGGAACAGTTTGAAGACAAACCGAATCCTAATTTGAATGAGACTGAGCCAATAAATCTAGGGAATCAAGAAGATGTTAGGGAAACTAAAATTAGTGTACATGTTTTTCCACAACTAAAAGATGGAATGATTCAAGCATTAATTGATTATAAGGATGTTTTTGCATGGTCTTATGATGATATGTCTGGTTTAAGCACTGAATTAGTGGCTCACAAATTGCCAACTGATCCCATATTCCCTCCTGTCAAACAGAAGTTGAGGAAGTTTAAAACTGATGTAAGTATTAAAATCAAAGAGGAAATCATGAAACAACTTAAAGCCAAAGTAATTCGAGTGGCTCGTTATCCCATGTGGTTATCCAATATTGTTCCCGTACCAAAGAAAGATGGCAAAATTCGAGTGTGTGTTGATTACCACGATTTGAACAGAGCAAGTCCGAAAGATGATTTTCCACTGCCCAACATCCATATTTTGCTAGACAACTGTGCTAAACACGAGGTTGCCTCTTTTGTGGATTGCTATGCCAGATATCACCAGATCATTATAGATGATGAAGACGCGGAGAAGACATCTTTTATCACACTATGGGGGACCTATTGTTATTGAGTGATGTCGTTCGGTTTGAATAATGCTGGAGCAACATACATGAGAGCCATGACCACTATGTTTCATAATAGGATGCATAAGGAGATTGAGGTCGACGCGGATGATGTGATTATTAAGTCAAAAAGTCGGGCCGACCATGTTAAATATTTAAGAAAGTTCTTTGAAAGGATTTGCAGGTATAATCTCAAGCTCAACCCGGCAAAATATGTATTTGGAGTTCCGTCTGGAAAGTTGTTGGGGTTGTGGTCAGCCGTCGGGGGATTGAATTGGATCCCTCGAAAATCAAAGCCATTCAGGATTTGCCCCCGCCCAAGAATAGGACGGGGGTGATGAGTTTGCTTGGTAGAATGAACTACATTAGCAGGTTTATTGCTCAACTCATAACCACTTGTGAGCCCATATTCAAGTTGCTGAAAAAGAGAGTTGCGGTAGAATGGACTGAAGAATATCAGGAAACGTTCGATAGAATCAAAAGATATTTGTCAAATCCGCTCGTGTTGGTACCACCGGAGCCTGGTAGGCCTTTGATCTTATATTTATCAGTCATGGAAAATTCTTTCGGTTGTGTCCTGGGTCAACATGATGTCACAGGCAAAAAGGAGCAGGCTATTTATTATCTTAGCAAGAAGTTCACCGCATATGAGGCCAGGTATACTCTTCTTGAAAGGACGTGTTGTGCCCTAACTTGGGTAGCACAGAAGTTGAAGCATTATCTCTCATCCTATACTACTTATCTCATCTCCCGCATGGATCCTTTGAAGTATATCTTTCAGAAGCCTATGCCGACAGGTTGATTGGCAAAGTGGCAAATATTGCTTACCGAGTTCGACATTGTATATGTGACTCGAACCGCCATGAAATCCCAAGCCTTGGTAGATCATCTTGCTGAGAATCCCATCGATGAAGAGTACGAGTCATTAAA
This sequence comes from Capsicum pubescens, assembly GCA_030864215.1. Lineage (NCBI taxonomy): Eukaryota > Viridiplantae > Streptophyta > Magnoliopsida > Solanales > Solanaceae > Capsicum > Capsicum pubescens. The sequence goes on along the minus strand of CM061545.1, from coordinate 266,172,469 downwards.
GACATATTTTCCTGATGAAGAAGTGTTGTGTGTCGATGAAGTCGTTATAGATGCTGATCCAGGTTGGAAGTTGTTCTTCGATGGAGCTGTCAATATGAAAGAAGTCGGAATAGGTGCAGTTCTTATCTCTGAATCGGGACAAAATTTCCCGGTAACAGCACAACTTCGATTTTACTGTACTAACAACATGGCAGAGTATGAAGCTTGCATTCTTGGTTTGAGGTTAGCTGTTGATATGGGAGTCCAGGAATTATTGGTATTGGGGGATTCAGATTTGCTCGTCCATCAAATTCAAGGCGATTGGGAGACGCGAGATTTGAAGCTCATCCCGTATCGACAATGCTTGCAGGAGCTATGTCAACGGTTTGTGTTAGTAAAATTTAGGCATATTCCAAGGATTCATAATGAAATTGCTGATGCTTTAGCCACTCTGTCTTCAATGCTCCAACATCCTGATAAAGCCTACATCGATCCAGTGCATATACAGAGTCGTGATCAGCATGCTTACTGTAATACGGTTGAAGAAGAGCTCGATGGAGAACCCTGGTTCTTGGATATCAAGCGATACATTTAGTCAGAAGAATACCCAACATATGCCACCAACGATCAAAAGAGGACTATTAGGCGTTTGGCTAGTGGATTTTTCTTAAGTGGGGGGATCTAATATAAGAGAACCCCAGATCTTGGACTTTTGAGGTGTGTAGATGCAAGAGAAGCCTCGGCAATCATGGTTGAAATACACTCTGAAGTATGCGGGTCGCATATGAACGGTCATGTCTTGTCAAAGAAGATTATTCGAGCATGTTATTACTGGCTTACTATGGAGAGGGATTCTATTCAATTTGTTCGAAAGTGTCATCAATGTCAGGTACACGGTGATCTGATACATTCTCCTCCTACTGAGTTGCATGCAATGGCCGCTCTATGGCCGTTTGTGGCTTGGGGAATGGATGTGATTGGACCGATTGAGCCGAAGGCATCAAATGGACATAGATTCATTTTGGTAGCCATTGATTACTTCACAAAGTGGGTAGAAGCAGTAACTTTCAAGTCAGTAACAAAGGAGGTTGTGGTAGATTTTGTTCATGCCAACATCATTTGTAGGTTTGGAATTCCTAAGATGATCATTACAGATAATGCTGCCAATCTCAATAGTCATTTGATGCAAGAAGTGTGTCAACAGTTTAAGATCGCACATCAAAATTCTACTCCATATCGCCCAAAGTCCAATGGTGCTGTAGAAGCCGCCAATAAGAATATAAAAAAGATACTGCGAAAAATGGTCTAAGGGTCTAGACAGTGGCATGAAAAGTTGCCGTTTGTATTGCTAGGTTATCGCACCACTGTTCGCACTTCAACAGGGGCAACTCCATATTTATTGGTGTATGGGACAGAAGCAGTCATCCCTGCAGAAGTTGAAATTCCCTCTCTTTGAGTCATTGTAGAAGCAGAGATTGATGATGACGAATGGGTCAAAACCCGACTGGAAGATTTGAGTTTGATTGAGGAAAAAAGGCAAACGTCTGTGTGTCATGGCTAGTTGTATCAGAGGAGGATGGCTCGAGCGTATAACAAAAAGGTCTGTCCCAGGAATTTTGAAGTTGTTCAGTTGGTATTGAGACGTATCCTTCCTCACCAGGTTGAAGCGAAAGGCAAGTTCTCCCCTAACTGGCAAAGTCCCTTCGTTGTGAAGAAAGTGTTGCCCAATAGAGCCCTATATTTGACAGATATTGAAGGCAAAATGGCAGAAATACCTATCAATGCTGATGCGGTCAAAAGATATTATGTATGATATTTTATCCTTCGTTGATTTTATTGCATGTTTAGTACTTGCATTTTTGAGATTGATATGATGAAGACATTTTATTCTTCTATCCAAACATTGTGTCATCCTTTGTTTACCCGTTTGAGCTTCGTTTTATTTTTTCTTTCATATCCCTCTTTTGGAATCAAAATAGAGTCAAAGATAAATGTCAAGAAAATAAGAATAAAAGAAAGAGTTCGAAAAAAAATCAAATCAAAACAAAGAACAAGCTTATGGAACTACGTGCGACCTGATTCTCCTCTCTCGGGAGTGAGATACGTAGGCTTCCCTATTTCGGGCTCGGTCCAACCAAATAAAAAATTTAGAGTCACCTAGTCAACAAAAACTGGGGCATGAGTTAATATGTTGTTTGAGTCAATTCCAAAAGTTGTAAGTCCCACCCCCACTTCAAGTGTCGTTTGAACCTCTTGCCATCCTTTTTCTAACCTTATCCGAAAGCCAAGTTACAACAAAAGAAAGTCCTTCAGATCAATTTTTGATAATGTTAAGGCTAAGCATGCAATGGATATGATGATACATTATGAGGTACCACTTGTCTCCCTCAGCATAAGAAATCAGGAAAGAAATACAAAAATGAGAGTCTTATTGGTGAAAACCCCCGCGGGCATCATAAGGCGATGGTGAGTTGAGAGAAATGAAAATGAGAGAGTCTTATTGGTGAAAACCCTCGCAGGCACCATAAGACGATGGTGAGTGGAGAGAAATGAAAATGGAGAGTCTTATTGGTGAAAACCCTCGCAGGCACCATAAGGCGATGGTGAGTGGAGAGAAATAAAAATGAGAGAGTCTTATTGGTGAAAACCCTCACGGGCACCATAAGGCGATGGCGAGTTCAAGAGAAAAGTGAAAAGAAAGAGATTTGTTGGCAAAAGTCTTTTAAGATGTCATCAACTGAATATGATGTATGAGTCTAATGGGGAGTTTGGATAGAAAGATCAGGCAGCTTAATCCAAAATGCATGTCATACTCATTGGAGTTGGTTGCCGTATTCAGATAAGTTTCCTTTTGAATATGGGACATTGCCCTTTTCTTTCATTTGCATATTCATGCTTTTTGTCTTTTTATGCCATTTATCAAAATAAAAGTCACCATCATTTCTTTACATTTTAAGTCAAGTCTGTGTTAAAACAAACGAGAAAGGATTTCAAAATTTACTACCAGTCTTTCCAATTATATGAGGAAAAGCCAAGGACCAGCACGTGAAAGAAATATGATCGTAATTCAACACGAAGCAAAGGAAGTCTATCAATCGACAGGCTGTTGGATTCGTGGAAGCATTCAGATTTGGGAAAAGAGTGTACCTCAGAGGCATGGTAAAATGGAAACCCATTGTTCGAGTCAGAACTCATTTTCCTCAATCTGGATCCGGGTCAATGATGCGGCAAGACAGGGCAAGTGTCAGCGATTTGGAACAAAGATGGAAGGAACGAGTGTTGGGGCAGATACCTGAAAAGCCAAGAGCTGCAAGCCACCACTAAGTTTTTAACTGGCGAATTTTCTTTGTTGAAATAGGGGCAAATTCGCTTCACTTAATTCAGCTACCATTGGAAATGCACATCCGTGAGACTTTACTTTCTGCTCAGGACCCTCCTGAAAAATGGGATTTTACTTTCTGCTCAGGACCATCCTGAAAAAATAGGACTTTACTTTCTGTTCAGGACCCTCCTGAAAAATGGGATTTTACTGTTTGTTCAGGACCCTCCTGAAAAATGGAAATTTACTTTATGTTCAGGACCCTCCTGAAAAATGGGGACTTTACCTTCTGCTCAGGACCTTCCTGAAAAATGGGACTTTACTTTCAGTTCAGGACCCTCCTGAAAAATAGGAATTTTACTTTCTGCTCAGGACCCTCCTGAAAAATGGGACTTTACTTTCTGTTCAAGACCCTCCTGAAAAATGAGATTTTACTTTCTGTTCAGGACCCTCCTGAAAAATGGGACTTTACTTTCTGTTCAGGACCCTCCTGAAAAATGGGATTTTACCTTTTGTTCAGGACCCTCCTGAAAAATGGGATTTCACTTTATGTTCAGGACCCTCCTAAAAAATGGGATTTTACTTTCTGTTTAGGACCCTTCTGAAAAATGGGATTCTACTTTATGCTCAGGACCCTCCTGAAAAATGGGACTTTACCTTCTGTTCAGGACCCTCCTGAAAAATGGGAATTTACTTTATGTTCAGGACCCTCCTGAAAAAATAGGGACTTTACCTTCTGCTCAGGACCCTCCTGAAAAATGGGACTTTACCTTCTGCTCAGGACTCTCCTGAAAAATGGGACTTTACTTTCAGTTCAGGACCCTCCTGAAAAATGGAAATTTCACTTTATGTTCAGGACCCTCCTGAAAAATGGTATTTTACTTTCTGTTCAGGACCCTCCTGAAAAATGGGATTCTACTTTATGCTCAGGACCCTCTTGAAAAATGAGACTTTACCTTCTGTTCAGGACCCTCCTGAAAAATGGGAATTTACTTTATGTTCAGGACCCTCCTGAAAAAATAGGGACTTTACCTTCTGCTCAGGACCCTCCTGAAAAATGGGACTTTACTTTCAGTTCAGGACCCTCCTGAAAAATGGGAATTTTACTTTCTGTTCAGGACCCTCCTGAAAAATGGGACTTTACTTTCTGTTCAGGACCCTCCTGAAAAATGGGATTTTACCTTCTGTTCAGGACCCTCCTGAAAAATGGGATTTCACTTTATGTTCAGGACCCTCCTGAAAAATGGGATTTTACTTTCTGTTCAGGACCCTCCAGAAAAATGGGATTTTACTTTATGTTCAGGACCCTCCTGAAAACTGGAATTCTATTTTATGCTCAGGACCCTCCTGGAAAATGGGACTTTACTTTATGTTTAGGACCCTCCTGAAAAATGGAATTTTACTTTCTGTTCAGGACTCTCCTGAAGAATGGGAATTTATTTTCAGTTCAGGACCCTCCTGAAAAATGGGATTTTACTTTATGTTCAGGAACCTTCTGAAAATTGGGATTCTACTTTATGCTCAGGACCCTCCTGAAAAATGAGATTTTACTTTCTGTTCAGGACCCTCCTGAAGAATGGGAATTTACTTTCAGTTCAGGACCCTCCTGAAAAATGGGATTTTACTTTCTATTCAGGACCCTCCTGGAAAATGGGACAACGCTTTCAAAAATGAAATATTACTTTACTATAATTTTTGTTTGGGATAATTTTTGTTCTAGTTTTAATTTTGGGTTTCAGGAGTCCGCCTGAAGAACAGGGTGATGAAATAGCAAGTCAGGAGCCCGCCTGGAGAACCGAGTGAAGAAATGAAAAGTCAACAACAAAGTGATGAAATAGCAAGTCAGGAGCCCGCCTGGAGAATGGGGTGAAGAAATGAAGAGTCAAGCAACAAAGCAAAGCAATTGAAAGCCAAGCAACAAGTTGAAAGAAATTGCAAGTTAGGAGCCCGCCTGAAGAATAGGGTGATAAAAGTCGAGTCAAGAGCCAACAGAAGCTGTATAGATAGGATTTTATAATTTCATTTATGTTTTAACTTGTAATTTCCATTTTTGATGTAATGACAGAGCTGCGGATCGGAACCTCGATGGAACTTCACTCGACTCTCCAACTCGGTTGCCATTCTTCCTTCTGTTTCTTCCTTTGAATAATGGTCGGGATAAAATTTTGTCTTGTTGTCTACTTCTTTGTCTGAAAACACTACGTGTTTACATTCAAAGGGGGCATGATGTAGACACCTAATTTCGTCCCTCCCCAATATCATTTTTACCCATTTTTACCTTATCCTACCGTGCACCCTCATCTATGTTATTATGTCCCCACAAAATGACAAAAAATAACAACCCAACTAATTTTATCTTATTCTAACAACCCCTCCCTATTAAAAGCGGATACCTCACCACCCCATTACACCATCCACGTGACCCCCCTCCTCACATTTCTTGACCACAAAGGAAAAGAAAAATGGACAGCTGTACAAAGTTGAGGCCATTTTTGCTCTTTTTTGGATTTGAGAGGAACAAAAAATATTGAATATATTTCCCGGGTGGGACCTAGAAAAAATAATAATAGGAGAAGGATCCAAAAAGAGAGGGGCCCACAAGGAAAAAGAGGACATCTTCCTTTTCTTTTGAATTCATCATCAACAATACAGATATTAGATATTACAGAGGGACTTCACGTTTTTGAGGGGATCTTTCACTTTTTCCATTTCTTAAATTCACACAACAAACAAAAACGAGGGGGACTTATTTGTTTTAGGATCATCTTCATCAGGGAACGACTCTCAATTTTTTTATTTTTTTTGTTTCTTTCATTGACCCTCACGCCACTTTAGAAACACAGACCCCCTCTATTTTTTTTTTTAATTTCCATGGTAGAACAATAATAGAATTCCACCATTGATGCACACTCCATTAACACAGACCACTTAAAAAACACCATTTTTGTTTCTTTCTTTTCTTCATAAACACACTACATACACACTAATTGAAATTCGAAAACATGAGTGAAAACAGTGAGAAAAGAAGAAAGATGGGTGAGATGAAGTGAGAATCAAGGGGGAAAAAGATTTTTTCGTGCGTTTAGTCACTGTTCCGGCGACTACTTCGCCGGAATCTCTAGGTTTTCTCCCAATCTTGGACAAATCTGGTTGGGAACAGTCAGAAACATCTAGTCTTGCCGGAACCAGTGGTTGTCCAGCGGTTTAAGGCCTCGTCGATCCAGAATTTGTCTTAATCCGTTGTGTTTTGCTGTCGTCTGAGCTCACCGGAGCTCAGGCTACATCGGTTTTGGTCTTTTATTGTGTTGACTGAGGCTTTAGATCCTCTGTCTTAGCATTTCAGTTTCGAAATCTCGGCGCGGATTCTCTTTTGTTTCAACAGGATAACATTCATAAAAGCAAAAATTGAGGTCGTTTGAGGCTTCAGTCCAGATTGCTATTTTTCTATTCGAGTTGGATTCGTCGCCGTTGAGGTTCTATTCGAAATTCCAAGTCCAGATTTTCTTATTATCAACAAAGATCAGATTGTCGAAAGGTCCATTTCTTAACCCGCTCTCTTTTTATCTATCTTGGTGTGTTGAATGGGTTGTGAATATGTGTGGTGTTATTATGTTTTGTTGGATTTTTGTTGATGTTGATCATGACGTTTGTGATTCGGCTATGTTGGTTTGAGGAATGAGTTTGATCATGTTTTAATGGGTTGATAAAAGGAAAATTGGGGTGGAATTACGAGATTGATAAAATGATGAATTTGGTTAATGATGGTTTTATTGTTACTTTTTGTTCAACTTGGAATAAACATGAATAATGTTGGTGAACTCGATAGTATCACTGTTTTAGGTCGCTAATTGGATAGGCGAATATAGGCTGGGTAGGCGAATTTAGGAATAAGTGTTTTCGTGGAATGTTTAGAATTGACGGCTTTGGTTGAATGTTGGAAATTCCATGGAATGTTTGAAATTTTGTTGAATAATTTGATTTTCTCGCACTAAAAATGTATTCATTTGGTCAGGAAATGCTTCGAAGGATTTTTATTGATTTATCCAGGGAATGCCCCGAAGTACCTTGTAGTTGGAAGATGTTCGTGGTGAAGGCCCGAGGCGTCGGGTGAAGCGGTGGAGCGTAGTATAGGATTAGTCTAGGGTAGAATAGATTTATATTTCCGCATTGTTTATTCCTGGACTGTATAATTTGGACTGGACATTATTTTGGTTTTGAATTTTGGATTGTTTTGTTTTGTTTGCGTGATTGATTGTTTTTGCGTGCTTTATGCATTTGTAGTGTCAAATTAGCCGATATACTCCACCGAGCGACCGTGGTCGAACCACGGGATCGAGGGGTGCCTAACACCTTCCCCTCGGTCAACAGAATTCCTTAGCCAGAATCTATGTTCGCGGATCAGTTTTATGGAGTCAAAACCGTTTTGAAAAAGGATATCCACGAGTGACTTGGCACACCCGATTTATGCCAAGTGGCGACTCTGAGTTTTGAACAAAATGAATCCTTTTCGAAACAAATTTTCATCTTTTGTCACTTTAATAATAAAAACTCTTTCGAACTTAAAATCTAATCTTTTTGGAGTATGAAAAAGGGTGTGACAAATAATATAATTTCTTGATTATTTATTATTTTGAGGTTTTACATAATTATGATATAAAAATGATTGATTTTTTAAATTTTATTAATCGTTATTCAATATCATATTTTTGTATAGTAAAAGATCCGCATATTGAAGGACTGTTGTCACTAATTAATAATGAGATTTCAAGAAGAAGAAACCTATGAGAATGTCACTATATATTCAATCAATATAGGTTTGAAACAAGAAAATTATTTGTTAAAAATGATTTTAATTATTCATAGTGTTTTTCTTTTTTGAGAAAAATAAGTTTGTTACCTTAGTGATTTCTTTATCCAAATACAAATTTTCGTAATATAGTCTCACTAAATAATGAATCTATTAACAAAATTTTAAAAATATATCAATTTTTTTGACGCGAATAAAAAATAAAAATTTCAAGATCTTGCTTGACATTATTATGATTTATTCGTTTAAAATTTTAAATTTTTTAAAGATAAATTTTATCTCTCTTTTACATTTAGTATTTTATGATCCTATTTTGACTTAAATGTGAATGTTATAAATGGTATAACTAGAATGATAATCTTTTTTATTTATACTTGGTCTCCTTTCAATATTCGTATATAGGTAAATATTTTTAACAAATTCAAATTGATTTTATCTAAAAAAAATTTCATTTTGAAGTAATTTATTATGAATTATTTGTTATGAACTATTCAAGAAACTACAATTGATTGGAGATTTTGACTTACATTTCATTAGTTTATGTTGGCTTATTTATTGGTCAATGATTTTTTTTTTTATGCTTTACTATTTGATAAATTTGTAAATCTAAATTATTTTTTTAATCTATCTTTATTTAATAATTACTTTTACTCAAATATTATCCGCACATCGTGCGGGTACTAATACTAATATATATTAAAGTTGTTTTTAAAATTTTGTGAGAGAAGTATGAGTGAAAAAGTGAAAACAAGTTCATAATCAAAAGCAATTTTTTTTTTCATTCTTTTTCACTAAAGTGAAATAATTTTTCGAAAAAATATAAATAATTTTCATGGCCAAACAGCTATTAGTAAGTCAAAAAGGTTAGTTTTCAAACATACAAAGTGAGAAATTAACTTTCGGAAAGGACCACAACATAAGTAGATGAAATTAATATTGGAGAAGAATTCATGTGATGAAATGGAGAAGTAACTAAACCTATTCTCCACACGTGTGGCAAGTGTTAACTAAACCTAGTATTATTAAAGCATCCAAACGAGTTAAAGGATTAAGATTTCCTATTAGATTTCTAATAGACAAAATATCACATTAACCTTTTTAACCAATAATATGAAAAGTTTATCAAATTTTTTTACTAAATATTTAGCGTATATTCCAAAATAAGGTGGTTTGACAAATTGAGTTATAAATAAATTAAAATTCTTTGATACTTAATACAATCTTTTTAAAATTACAGCAATTAATATATAGTAGGAATCAGCATAGGACTAAGAATATCCAGTGAGGCTCTCCTGATTTATAGTTACCATGTATTTGTGAACAACAAACACAAGATTTATCCCAATTATATATTATTATATTATTAATATTAATTATAAAGTTAAAGAAAGACAGCAAAAAAGTTTGAAATTCCATTATTGAGCCTCAAAAGAATTAAAAAAAAAAAAGGTTTAAAACCAAGAAAATAAAGGCTTTGGGAAGGAAGGAAACAGTTATTTTCCTTCCAACCAAACTTCCAGTCAAAGAAATAATATCTTAAAAGATAATTTATTATTATTTTTAAAAAATGGAAAAAAAAGAAGCAGAACAAAAGCCTTTGGATGATTCAAATTCAACACATAAATCTAACCCATCATTAGTTGATAAGCCAGCAGCAGCAGCAGCTACAGATATGGCAATAACTTCAATTCCATCTACATTACTTCCTCAACCTTCTTGGTTCACTGCTAAAAGGTAACTTTTTTATTTAACCCCTTTGTGTATTAATGCTGAATTTTGTGTTTTTAACCAACTGGGGTTTTCAAGAATTGCAAATTATATTGATGAAATTGGTTGTAGCTAATTCAAGAATGATTTTGACTTTTAGAGGTTTTCTTGATTTTCATGTTTCTTTAGTAAAGTGAGAGCTTTGTGTTGACTTTCTTGATATAGTTACCTGATGGGATCTAGGTTGAATTAATGTTGTCTTGATAGAATTATTATTGAGTTTTGTAAGGAAGGTTTTTGTTCCTCAATTTTAGGTATTTGAAATTCGTTATATTTGTATCTTAGCTGAACACATGCTGGAGATTTTGTTTTGCCTAGTCCCCCCAAATTCAATTTCTCCTTTGGTGACTCGAACCCCCAAAATCTTGGTAAAAGGTTGAGGGTTCTGTCATCTGTGTACTAGGCTATCCTGCAGTTGAAAGGGGTAACCTTTATTGTTATTTCTTGACTTCAGCTAAACTAATTGCTTCTAACGTATCTTCTATAAATTGTCAGGTTACTTGCTGTATTCTGTGTGATCAACTTAATAAATTATGTGGATCGTGGAACTATTGCTAGCAATGGTGTTAATGGAAAACGCAGGACTTGCAAGCCAAATGGTACATGTTCTTCTGGCAGCGGAATTCAGTAAGCATTTTATGAAATTTGCTCTCTTTCCTCCCTAGGTTGATCAACTCTAAAGTGATTGACTAAAAGGAAAAAGATGTGGTTTTGATGTTTAAGTTTTATTCCTTAATTATATCTGATATTTTCCTTTCCTTTTTCTCTCTGCTTTTCATTTTCTTCTTGATTTACTGATGTTTATTATCGAGAGTTTAACTTTTTCCTGGATAATGTACATTGACAATGACTCTCCCTCTCCAAAATTTAATGATGGAAGTATTTTTAATTACACATCCTCATAATGCGTGCTTAGTCTTATCGTGAGCTTGTTTCTGTTTGTTTGCAGGGGTGAATTTAATTTGAGTAATTTTCAGGATGGTGTCATATCATCTGCTTTCATGGTTGGGCTTCTGGTGGCATCTCCAATATTTGCCTCCTTCGCCAAGAGGTAAATCCCAGTATACTACAAGCTTGATTTCTTTGTGCAGATATAATTCAGACTTGAGAATGTTCTCTGTGGGAAGTTTATTTACTGGCGCCTGAGAGAAATATGATTTAACAATTGAATCCATCTTTATATGATTTGAAAAAGTGAAAGATTTCCCTTCACGTTACCAATTAGTTTGACTCTTAATCCTTTTTACCATATCCAAATGATTTGACCGTTACCATAGGTGAAAACGTTTTCCGTAGACTTAAACTAACTTAAGATAATACTCTTTTTGAAATACTTTATGATTAGATGTCCACTTCTCTAAAATGAAGGCTCGGGAGAACTTTTGAAAAATCAGTTGTCCTGCTTTTATGCTTTTTGATAAATATATCAACCTATAACCATTATAGCTTTGCACCTTTTCACCCATATTTCATTAAATAATCCATATTTCAGAACTCAGAAATAAATTATTCCAAGGTCAATATTATCCTCTAGTAAATCATGTAAAGTCAAATTATTTCTTTTAATTTGAGCAGATGGGATAGTATTTTGCCTTGATGGAACATCTTAACTACGTATCTCCTTTTATTATCTATTAATTTTCACATATCTTTTATAAGAGACCACTAAGACTTCCCACATCTTATTTGGTGCTAATGCATAATCAAGGGAGACTCATCTACTTTTGAATGAAGCCATGGTGGGGATAAACTTGTAATGAGTAATTATCTAGGTGCCACTAGTTTTGATGTGGTATTCAGCTTTTCATCACATGATATTTGTAAGTGTAAGATGTACTGACAATAGGTTGGAAGAAATTTTGACTCTAATTTCATGAATTGCTTGTTGGTAAAAGATAACAAAGCCTCTGTAAATGTAACAAAAGCCATGTTACAGGGTTGGGATTTTCTTTCCTTTTAACTTCTTTGCTATATAGTACATGAATCCAATTAGAGCAGACCATTGAACTGACAAGTTTAGTCAAGAGCAAACCACGGTACATCCTAAAAAAGAATTCTCTTGTCTTCTATATTTGGCATTCCTGAAGATGATTCTTTATTGCTGTCAGAGTTGAAGTAGAACTTTGTCGTATTTTTTTCTCAGTTTGCAGCTTTGTCATATAGTTCGGTAGGAATAGTATGAGATAGAGGTTCACTAGGGAAAGGAAAAATACTTGAGTTGTATGCATATTCTTGCTTCTTTAATTCAATCAATTGCTTGAGCTTCTTACCCGTATGTTTGTTAACTCCGCAGGGTCAATCCGTTTAGACTTATTGGAGTTGGGCTGACAGTGTGGACAATAGCTGTTGTTGGTTGTGGTTTCTCGTTCAATTTCTGGTTCATTGCAATATGCAGAATGTAAGTGTAGCAATATTACTCTTCACAAGCAGTCATGTATTATTCGGAATTATTATGGGGGTGAGGGGTTGGGTGGAAGAAAGCGTATCTTTGTTTAAATTAATATATTTCCTTTTCCAGGCTGGTGGGTGTTGGTGAGGCATCTTTCATAAGCCTTGCTGCTCCTTTTATTGATGATAATGCCCCTGTTGCTCAGGTTTGTTTTTTTAATGTTTATGATTTTTGTGACTGTATAGTCCACCTTTAGTGCACCGGCCTGCCCTTTATGGTTTTTGTGACTGTGATAACTTCTAGTTGATGTCACATTTTATGCTGCTGCTATTTTTTCATATCTATATTAAGGCAAGTTATATTCTGGCAAGATTTAAATATTTTGGTGCCTTTTTAATCCTCTGCTACTAATATGATGGTTGTTCTTCTCCATATACTTCCGTTCCATTTCATTCTCTGGTGATTACACCGCAATGTGTAAGTACTGAGAACTTTCTTTTCGATCTTTCCAATAGGCGATATTTTTGTGCTTAATCAACTTCCTGGGGGCCTAATTAAGCTATTATGAATTATCACAGTATTCTTGGGAGTCATATCCTTTGTAATATCATCTTGGTACTACTGCGATTTCTAGTGTTAGAGAACTTAAATTGCTGAATATAGGAGTGAAACGGCTTCAAGAAATAAGTATGACTAGGCTTTATGTAGGTCTTCATTTTAAAAATTTCAAGTGAACACTGGTTCCAATTCACCCTAGGTTCAAGGACGTCAAACTGAATAAAAATTGTGCAATCTCTTGTTTTTTGCATGCTTCTTCAGCCTCATGGGTGCTTGGGTATATCTCTTGATTCTTTTGCATATTGCATATTTTGTGAATGCTAATTCTCTTTTTTTATCCAGAAAACAGCATGGCTGGGAACATTTTACATGTGTATACCAACTGGGATAGCAGTTGGCTACGTATATGGTGGACTGGTAAGCTTACTCTTCCGTGGTCAAGTTTAATGTTCTCTTAATGTGATTCATTGTTCATCCCAGCTTTTACTAATGTTCCATGCTCTGATAGGTTGGTGATCATCTTAACTGGCGTTGGGCATTTTGGATAGAGGCACTACTAATGCTTCCCTTTGCAGTTTTAGGTTTAGTTATGAAACCATTGCAATTAAAAGGTAACAGTAAATTAGTCTTTTGGTCTTATCCTGTATGCATTTTCTGATATTTCTTTAATTGTTATGCAGGATTCTCTCACCTCGGATCAAAAAAACCATTGACTTCTCCCCTGACTGCTTGCCCAGAAGAAGGTAGTGCCTATTATCATAGACATGTCTATTACACGTTGTCTACTTAGGCAACAGGGGAGTGTGATTCTTGCCGTAGCTTTGATCATTTTACTCAGCATGACCTACCTTCCCTGGAATTTTGTCCTTAGGAGTTTCTTGGTGCTTGACTTAGTTACTTTGTGAACAAAAATTGTGTTGGGAAGAGTCTTTGTTTTGAAAAAATATATATTAATTATTATAGTTGAATGGATAAAAGAACTAGGGGCTTAGTGGAACTCCTGAATTGCTAAAATGAAAAGCTTCTCCCTAGATTTCTTTACTTAGATTTGTCCATGATTATCTTTTATAGTAGCAATTAAAGAAGTATAGGATAGTCCAAAATAAATAAATATGTGCCAGCTTGCAGTTGTTCCATTTGTATCAGCTTGATAACATTCTTTGTATGGCTTAGGGTGTGACATCTTGATATAAATATACTACTTAATAAGTAATAAGTCAAAGTGGTTGGAAAGTAGGTTATGTCGCTTCGGCAACAAACAGTTGTATGGAGCAGTTAAATAAAGATCTTCTTGTTATCCTTTTCATTTACTTCTACCAGGTAAGAAGATACTTGAAGTGGTAGAACAGTAAGCGATAGCTTTGTATCTGTGAGCTTGATCATTGTTTCTTAGCTTTTTCCCCCTTTAGGTGTTCTGTATGCACTTGTTGCGGTTTTCTCGATGGAACCATTATTTGACCCCAACTCTTGTCATTAATGCAGCTGTTTCAAATTGTAGCAATGGTTTGTTACCAACACGCGAAGATTCCAAGGATGGGTAAGGAACCTTCATAAAACTGGTCAGATGTTATTGATGGTCTTATGACAGCGAAGATCTATCACCCATCCCGCACTCATGATTAAATATGAGCGATACGTCTTCTGCTTTCACTCAACTGACCTCGTTCTTGCTTTCTTCTCTTTTCTACAGTTCGAAAGGTGCTCCTAGCAATTTGAATGAATTGACAAGATTTTGGAAGGATCTGAAAATGCTTCATCTTGAAAAGATTTATGTCATCAATGTCCTAGGTATTTTATTAACTTTTCTTACCTCTAATCTTTTCATGCTACCTCTTCTTTGGATCCCAATATTGGAACATGTTTATGAACCGTTTCTGAATGTCTTCTTTTCCTGAATAAAGAGATCTCACTTAATCTTTAAACTTGGTATGCACGTTTGATAGGTTTCTACACTCTAATTGTCAACTTGAGTGGTTTCTTGCAGGATACATAGCATATAATTTCGTAATTGGTTCATATTCCTATTGGGGACCAAAGGCTGGTTATAACATATACCATATGGTAAGCTTTCAGATCTCGCAGCTATTTTCAAGGGTTACCTTTATGCTTGCATTTTTGTTACCTTTGTCAAAAAAAAAAGTTTATGCTTGCATGATTCTGTTGATTTCTCTCTTTCACTGTCCTTGGATTCACATTTTAGAAGTTGCTACGTACACGTGAAATAAGCTCAATTCGATCATGCCCATCCCACTTACATTCTTTTGGTTTGCATCATCTGGTTATGCCGCTCACCTTTATGTGGACCTATCAAATACCACAAAAGCATTAAGTACGTGTTAGCCGATCTGTAATTGGTGTTTCTGCAGAAAAATGCAGACATGATGTTTGGAGGTGTTACGGTTATATCTGGAATATTTGGAACCTTGGCCGGAGGCTTTATTTTGGATCGAATGACGTCCACAATACCCAATGCCTTTAAGGTGGGTACTTTTTGAAATCCTAAGATTCTGTTTAATCTCTAGAAATATTTGTTACTTAATCTAGTGTCCAATGTAAAGATTATTCTTCGCTAAATGTAAAATAAACAAGTCTTGTTCAATCAGGGGTAAAAATTGTCCGAGAAGAACTTATCCTTTTGACCGTACAATTCTCTCCTCGTTTCAATTTAGTCAAATTTGCCTTCTTTAGAATGATGACCTATGAAGTTCATTTTTGATGTTAATGACACCTATCTTCTCTTCTGTATTTTCATTTGAATCCTTCAAAACCCTGCTGCTAATGACGTCACTATTCTGTACTGCAGCTTCTCTCAGTGGCAACATTTCTTGGAGCAATATTTTGCTTTTCTGCCTTTTGTTTTAAGAGTTTATATGCTTTCATCCCGCTTTTTGCAATAGGAGAACTGCTTGTATTTGCAACACAGGTAATTCTATTATCTATTCCAGTACTTTATGTAAATCTGTGTGCTTCTTTGTACACTAGTTCAATATGGAATTAACATTTGGAAATGCTTTCTGCAAAATGGTTCTTTCCCTACTTTCCTTGGATCCTTTATATTGTTCATATATGTGATGTCGTTTTGTTTAGGCAAGAAAACGTTATTTAACTACCAAAATTGTTTGGATGACTGGTCTTATCACCCACACATCCTTTTTCTCCTTTCTTTGGAAGTTCTCAAAAGAGTAATTGGCTTTAAATTAGATGCTTAATTAGTTTTGTTGTAGGGTTGATACTGTTTGTATAATCTTACATTAAAGCATCTGACTGCAGGGCCCTGTAAACTATGTCTGTCTCCATTGTGTCAAACCAAGCTTGAGACCACTGTCGATGGCGATGTCTACTGTTTCAATTCACTTATTTGGTGATGTGCCATCCTCTCCTCTTGTAGGAGTTGTCCAGGTTTGAGCTTGCTCATTGACAATGTTGATCTTGTTTTGCAACTTATCTATCTCTCTTTCAGGACTTCTTTTTTCCTCTGCAAAAAGGTACAAACACACGCACATTTTATATGAGTTTTGCTAATGTTTTTTTTTTGAAAAGGTAACAATTTTGTATTATAAACCAGTACTACCTAGTACTGAAAACCCCTTACAAGAAAGTAGTGAATCATAAAAACACAATATCAGTCCTATAATGAATCTAAAACTTCTAGGATTACTTCTGTATCTACAACGGGACTCTTTGTACACCAAAAACAAAGTAACAGAATGCAATTTGTTTTAATCTTCTGTAAGGATCTACTCTTATGCTCAAAGCTCCTAGAATTCCTTTCTTTCCAAATGGTCCACCAAATGCATGCTGGAATAATCCTCCAGTAGCCTATATTCTTTGCTCCCTTCCCTACTTCTTCCCAGCTATAAAGAGTGTCAACAACCTTACTAGGCATTGTCTTGGATGCCTCTGAGATTGATGAAAGTCTTCCATAATTGATCGGTGATTCTGCAATGAAGGACAAATGGCTCACTGTCTCAGCTGCTTCCCCACAAAGGCAGCAGTGTGTCACTAAAATAATGTCCTTTTTCCTCAAGTTCTCATGCGTCAAAACAACCTCTTTTGCTAACAGCCAAGTGAAACATGCCACCTTGAGTGGTATCTTGGCTTTCCAGATCCGCAACCAAGGCCAGTTGAGGCTCTGTGACATGATCTTGTACCCTGAGCTCACTTTATAAACCCCCTTGCTATGTTCAGTCCACCATAAGCAGTCCACCCCTTCCTTTGTCCCTTGGAATATTTCCAGCAGTTTTAAAAGCTCAACTAACCTATGTACTTCCCAGTCATTAAGATTTCTTCTGTGAGATATATTCCAACCTTGCAGAGACCATATTTCTGCCACTGATCTTCCTTTATGAAGTGCTAAGTCAAACATATTTGGGAAGATCTCGAATAAGCTTCTGTTGCGCAACCAACTATCTTTCCAAAAAGCTTGTTTTGTTGCCATCATGGATTCTAATGACAGTGTGACTTTTTAGAAAAGGCCACCAATTCCTGATTGATCTCCATACTGTTACACCATATGGGTTGTGTACTTCTTTTGTAACCCAAGAATCCACTTCTCCATACTTCATGTTGATCACCTTGCACCACAATGGTTGTGGTTCTTGAGCATATCTCCACAACCACTTCAATTTTAGTGCCTTGCTTTGATTTTTCAAGTTTTTAATGCCTAGACCTCCTTGTTTTTTCCCAGTAATCAATATTTTCCACTTTACCAGGAGAAAATCTTTTCTTTTCTTGTTACCTTGCCAGAAAAAATCCCTTCTGAGCTTGTCCTGTCTTTGTACTACACCTGCAGGGATTGGAAACAAAGTTAGCATGTAAGTGGGGAGGGCATCCAGGACTGCATCGATCAGTGTAAGTCTGCTCCCCATGGACAAGTATTGTGCCTTCCATCTAGTCAACTTCTTCTCACATTTCTCCAAAACCGAGTCCCAGATATGTTTAGAATTTGACTTTGCCCCCAAAGGCATCCCAAGATAAATAGAGGGCAATACTCCCACGTCACCGCTCAACACAGATGCCAACTGATTCATGTTAGGAACTGAGTCTATAGGATATAGGTGGCTCTTTCCTCAATTGATGTGAAGACCTGAAATACCTTCAAATAGTACCAGAATGACCCTTAAATATTTTAGTTGCTCCTCATTTGCATCACAAAAAATTAAAGTGTCATCTGCATATTGGAGATGTGTCACCTCTAGACTCCTCTCATTGTTTGTGGATACCTTGAAACCAGTGATCCATCTATTTGCTTTTGCTTACTTGAGCATGTTGTTCAGACCTTCCATGGCTAAGATGAAAAGGAAAGGGGATAAAGGATCCCCTTGTCTGATTCCTCTTTGTGCTTCAAAAAACCTTCTGGGGCTCCGTTAATAAGAACAAAAAATTTCACAGTTGAGATACAAAAGTTGATCCATCTGATCCACTTATCCCCAAATCCCATTTTTTTAGGATATTTAGAAGGGATTCCCAGTTAACATGATTGTACGCTTTTTCAATGTCCAGTTTGCACAAAATTCCAGGCTTTTTTAGGATCAATCTTGAATCTACAGCTTCATTTGCTATTAGCACAGCATCCATGATTTGCGTGCCTCTGATAAAAGCCATTTGTCGTGAGTCTACCTATTTATCAATCCCTCCTTTAATTCTCTCAGTCAAAACTATAGAGTTTAGACAATAGCCTATAAAAACTGCCTATCAAGCTTATTGGTCTAAAATCTTTCAATTCCTTTGCACCATTCTTCTTCGGAATCAGAGCAATATAGGTGGCATTGAAGCTCTTCTCAAACATCTCCTGCTCATAGAAGTTATGGAAAGCCTCCATGATATCCTGTTTCAAAACTTCCCAACATTTGATGAAGAAACCCATGGTAAATCCATCAGGACCGGGGGCTTTATCAATGGAACACAATTTCAAACAGTCGTAAACTTCACGTTCTTCAAATTTGGCCTGTAGTAATGTCTTTTCTATCTCTGTCATTGTGGTACAATTTACCAAATTCCCAGCTGGTCTCCATCTTTCTGTTTCAGTATAAAGGTTCTTCTAGAACTGTAAGATTTCTTTCCTCACTCGGTCTGGCTCCATAAAGGTTTCCCCCTGTACTTCCAAGTGGTCAATTTGATTATTCCTCTTGTGTGCATTGGCCGAGTTATGAAAAAATCTCGTGTTGTTATCTCCTTCTTTTAACCATAAGGTCTTGAACCTTTGTCTCATGCAGTCTCCTCCTTCTTAAGAAGTTCTTCATATTCCAAGAAAGTTTCTGCCTTCATGGTAGCCTCTTCCTCTGGTAGCGCTCTATCATCAATCAAAGAGTCCAACTCTGCCATTTTGCTTAGCAGGTTGGATCTCTGAATATGTGATTACAAACAATCCAAACAAGCCTCAAAACAGTCCACAAAAATGCATCAACAACACGAGACCACAAGATCACAAAACGGCTACAAGAGGCAAACACAAAAACTAACGATTTGCAATAGATAAATGGATAGATAGTTAGACAAATGAAGTTGTAAATCCTAAGAGCCCTAAGATATATCAAATCAAAGGACCCTTAACACCCACAAAAGACAATCACCTAACTCCTACGATGACACAAGAGGGACATTACCTCCTCTAGCACCAACGTTTCAAGCCAACAATTGCAACACAAGTGATATCCACACTTGGTGCCCTCATTTCGGTTTTGTGGCTTTTCCAAGCCCTACAATTAAGGTGGTACACTCCTCACACTAGAGAGAGTTTGTTACAATGTTTCAAAGTCTTACATCAATAATCAACCAAGTATGATTAAACCCTAAAGAGCCTACTTATAGTTATTACAAAATGAAGACAAAATGACCCTAATGCCCTTAATGAAAGGAGCTCTTATGGAGTGTAAGGAAAGGGCACAAAATGACCAAAACACCCTTAAGTAGAGTGGAGGTTTTGGAGTGTTTCAAAGCTCTTCAATGCTCCAAAAACCGCGAGCCATTAAGTGTGGTCCAAAACCGTGAGTCCTCAAATCTTTAATGCTCCAAGCAATCTTCCACACACGGACCTTCTTAATGGCATGCTCAAAATCGGTCCTCCATGCCTGTTCTTGTATACTCGAGGTGACCAAGTCTTGAGTCTCTATGTGTTGGCCTCCAAAGATGTCATCAAAAGCTAAGTTGGTCATTTGGCTCGTATCAATATGTAGGCTTCCTTTTTCAGTTTTGCTCCACTCCTTGAGGCATCCTTTCGGAGCTTTTAATTTGCAGGCTAAGATGTAGTCGGGTCTCCCGTAGAATGCAAAAGAGCTCCACCATGAATTGATCCTGTCAACAAAACCTTCTGTGTTTAACCACCAATTTTCAAACTTGAAATAAGATTTGTTACGATTCCAAGGACCACAAAGTAGAGCTACTGGAACATGATCGGAAGTCTTCATCTTATTGAACTGTTCACTCCAGTTGTAAGTAAATAATATTTTGTCTATTCTTGATGTTGTTTCATGCGTCTCCTTTAAACCATGTGTACTGACCTCCTTCTAGTGGCATGTCAATGAGTTCCAGGTCTTCTATGATATCTGAGAATTCTACCATTGCAGAAGATCTTCTTTGGCAGTCTCTTTTCTCAGAGGGGAACCTACATATATTAAAATCACCACAAATTGCCGAAGGTCCCTCCATTAGACCCCTGACATCTCCTAGCTCATCCCATACCTCTCCTTTCCACCTTACAATTTGGTGCATAGACCCCTGAAATGTGGCAATTGAAATTTTGAAGTAGAGCCTCAAAACTGCAAGTTAAGGTGTGAGCACCTATTTGGAATATTTCACCCTTCCAGACTCTACAATCCCATAACATAAATAATACCACCTCTTGTTCCACTTGCCTCAAGACAAGCATATCTGACACATCTTCCTCCCCAAATTTGCTTTACTAAGTCTTGAATATTCCCCTGTAACTTGGTTTCTTGTAAACACATTATATCAGCCTTCCAAAGATCTATACAACTTTTCACCACCCTTCTTTTCCCCACATCATTTAGACCCCTTACATTCCAGGGCACTAAGTTGAGCTTCATTATTTAGGCTGTGAAGATCCCTTCCCCTTATTCCTACCTGCATTGCTTTTTAATTTAATATCAAAAGTGATTAAGTTCTTTAATTCGTTTGCTCCTCTGGACCTGGTCTTTTTTATTTCTGTGGTGTGTTCCATCCTTCTGGTTTGATAGGTTAGCATTGTCCTCATTTTTTATTTTTCTTGATGCCCCTAATCCCATTATCCAGATCCTCTGTTTTGTTTCCTTTTTTCTGGTTATCCTCCCGATTTAATTCTCGAGCAAACTCTTCCCCATTTCTTTCTCCAGCAAACTCCTTTCCATTCCTTTCTCCGACTATCCCTAACCTTTTCCTTATTTGCCCCTTTCTTTTTCTTCCTTGTTCCTTTTCTCTTGTATATATACACATTGAACACAAACCTTACCATTTGTTGTGATGGCTTGTCACTGAAGTGTTTCTCCTCCTCGCTTGCGGAGGCTATTCGTACCTCCGCCAACTGACAATGAAGAACATTGTTCATCAAATATTCTAGTTTTGAAATTCTGTGAGAACACATGATACTTTGTTGGAGGGAAGAGGCCTAATGATTGTTCTCATAGTGCTGTTTTAAATCATAATTGATGGTTTGCCTCTTTGCTCAGATAATGTATAGCTATGGAAACAAAAAAAGAGAGAACATGCTTTTGTTCCCTCTTCGCATAGCAATGAATAACATAACTTGCAATCTGAAATATGGTGGCTTTGATAAGAAGGGAACTGTGCTTTACAAGTGGTGTTGTTGTTGTTTGTTGGATGCTTTACAACTGCAAGATAGTTCTCTTTCTCCCCAGAGCCAAGGATGAGTTTATTCCATGTTTGGTTGGGATAAAATCGCGGGATAACTTATTCTGGAATTAGTTATCTCGGAATTGTAGTGTTATTTTTCTTCCACATTGAGTGTGGAATAAGAATCCTGTGATAACTTGTTCCCCAACTAAAGGAGAGTCTTTTTTTTTCCCTCCAATAGTTACGAGAATGGAAGTGCAAGCTGATTTTGTTAGTTTACGTATAGTACATGAAAGACATGAAGCCCCTAGGATGGTTTCCAATTACTAGTCTAACTGTTAAATTAATTTTAGAAAAGGTCACTTAGTAAAAGTTATGTTGTAACTTTATAGATGATTTTATGGCTCTTGATAACAATACATTGATCAATATCCTCGTCTGTTTTCTCTTGTACAGGATCACATTAACAATTGGAGGGTCACTGCTTTGATATTGACAGCAATTCTATTTATAGCCTCTGGAATATGGTTTATAGGTATAGTGTACTCTCTTTGAACACCTCGAAATCCAAATCTTTATCGTTGAAAAGAATCCAATTTGATGTCATTGGAAATAGATGTGGGGTGGTTATTGATGATTTTTCTCTTTATGTATAGGCATCTTTCTTCACAGCGTAGATAGATTTGACGAAGATAGTGAGGATCAAATAAGTGATGCTGAGAGATCAAAGTCACAACCATTGCTCAAGGGGAAAAGTAGTGAACAGATTGAGGTCTCCATAGAATCCTCCTAGTAGTTGGTTGTGTAGCTGCTGCACCAATGAAATGTAAATTCTTTGGTTCTTTTACTCTTGAGAATGGTTGCTTTTGGCCCCGGTTTGCACACACCTTTACTTTTTCACCTTTGTAACTGCCGCCTTCTACTGGTACAAGTACCAAAATAACTCGGTCCTCCAAGGCTAAATGTAAATTCTTTGATTCTTATCTCTGCGTAAATAATTTCGCCCTCCATACAAGAGAAGTTGAATTTGTTCATATTGATGAGTATCATCTAGCTACAGCATTATGTTTTTATACTTACATAATGGACCACGATATTATGTCCATTTGCATGATTTCACCATGTGAAATGAATTCCTTAGGTAAGTAGTACATAATGGACCACGATATTATGTCCATTTGCATGATTTCACCATGTGAAATGAATTCCTTAGGTAAGTAGTAGGGGAGAAGGGATAGGATGACTTCTTATCGATTTTGTTCTTAATGGAGAACACATTAAATTTTCTTGTACTGGCCAAGTTTTTATGATCAAGGACTCTTTTCTATTTCTCTATTCCTAGCAGTAGCATTAAGGATGACTAGTGTACTGTAGTCATGAAAAAGAATATAATGGCGGGAAGGAAGTTTTGGGAAGGAGAAATAGGAAAAGAGAGAGAAAATAAATTGTTTTTCTGCTTCTTAGGCACTCGCTTTCAAATTTAAACCACATTCTATGCCACATGTGCATTAGGTGTAAAATACATACATTTTGAATATAAATAAAGTGTCTAGTAGGTAACAGTCTCAATTAAAGTGTGTAAATGAAAATTTGTGACAACTCTAAGGACCTATGTATGACTTCGCCTTGATTATAATAAGACATTGCAAGACGCTACACCGACACTTACATGGTTAAGAATGAGTTAGCCAAACTAATGAATTTTTGCTAGTTAGTGAAGGATAAACCCAATTTCATCCGGCTTTTCAAGATTTTCAGCTGATGCAATTGGAGAACAAAAACCAATTCATATATCAATACACCTGTTTTCGTTCTGATTAACTTAAAAAGGCGCTATTGCATGAGCAAAATTATGGATGATCAAAAATAGAAAAACAGTAACATTTTGAGCAAAAAAACATCACAAGAATATGAATCGACTTCCACCTCAGAAGCGAAGAGTGCAGTTCTGGGGACATTCGCCGCTCCTAGTTTAGGTTACAAGCAGGAACACTAGCTGGTTCAAGCTCTCTATTAATCGGCATTCATACAAGTGAAAGCTCACCAGCAGCGATTGATCTCTTGACCAGCTTTGCCCAAGATTCATTGGTTTCTGTAATAACCTTAAGAGCGTAATCCTGACAGTGCAAGGTAAATAGATCATTAGCATGGTCGTGCAGAGCAAGGAAGAACAGTTATACAAAGACTAAACCTCTTTATCCGATAGGAGGAGACCTGGAGAAATGTCAGCTGGGTTACCAATTACCAATATAATTATTATACGTATGCCATACTGAATCAAAAGCAATTGCAGGCTCTTGCAGCTATATATGAAACCAGTGCAGGAGAGGGTGGAGTCATCTTTATTCCCACCGTTCCACAATAAGTGAATTGCTGGAGTATTTTTTAGTGTTCAAAACAAGTGAATGGTTCACAATTCAAGGTAGATGTTGAATTTTTTTTTCAAATTTACCCTCCATTAAATGTGTATTGAGAGTAATGTATCGTCGTTATTAAGGTTTTGAAATTTGAAAAGGGTAAAAATGGAAAAACATGATAAATTTATGTTTTTGCTTTTTTTTTCTTTAACATGTGTGCCAAAATCTAATAATTAACTTATTATGGAACGGAGGGAGTATAACACAAGAGGCATGCAAAACAAGCAATTACCAATTCTCTACACGTTACTATCACGTCTGTTTGAAAATTTTTGTTACCTCTTTCTGAAAGGATAATGTTTCAATAACTAAGGGGAAGAGAAACAAGGATCTTCGAAGAAACCACATTTAACCAAAATCTTCTATGAAAGCAATTACCTTATTTGCTGGCTTGTTGCCAAGAGCAAACCTATTGGCAGGTTTCCCATCAGGTATCTTATAGTCTCTAAACCAGTCCCTGATTGCTGTGAGAGTGCCCTGAAAAATTCACAAAATTAATTTGGTCAGTATTGATAACTTAACAGGAAAGTAATAAGGAGCTTGTGTAATATAAAATCCACAGATTGATTCGATTCACCACTACAGCTAGCAGAAAAAGGACGACAATCGTAAGTTTGAATGGAAAAGACTTCGCTCAGATCAGTAGGCTAAGATGCTGTGACCAAAAGGCCAGAATTTCAACCACACCAACATCATGCTGTCGGCATTACTCAAAACACAGTTTCTCAAACAGGATTGCTTCTGTAGTACACTTAGCATTCAAGAGCATTTACTTCCTTCTAAATAGCAAGAAAGCAAGGAACTTGATTCACCAGGTTAAGGTGGACCATTAGTCTGTATGTAGAATCACTGCTATGTCATAGTACCACAATCAAGGACATTAAAAAATACATTACATGCAAACTGATATTAACAGTAAGAATCTAACTCAGTAGTGGATAGGATCCATCAAACATTTAGAGTAGTAAACTACCAGTTTGGAATTTATCTCGACAACTTGTCAAACAGTGAGATTAGGCACAACGCTGTTAATTCAAACAGGAAGGTGACTATCACCAGTTAGAGGTATCATATAAGAGAAAAGTCACAAGTATCCCCTCAAACTATACCCGAAGTTTCTATGGTACACCTAAACTTTTCAGGGGTCCTATTACCTCCCTAAATTTTATTTTTTTGTATTTTTCTACTTCTTTTTGCTGATGTGGCTGCCAAGTAGCAGAATATTTTTGTGCTGACTTGGCAGCCATGTCAGCACAAAAGGAGCATAAAAATACAGAAAAATAAGTTTAGGGGTTAATAGGACCCCCGTAAAGTTTATGCGTGTCATAGCAATTTCGGGTATAGTTTAAGAGGGTACTTGTGCCTTTTCTCTATCGTATAACAAAATGAGACTAAAAAGAATACGGGAACATGCACTCCTTATACCAGTGATTTTGTCTCCATGAAGCAACTTATACCAATGTTGCTATTTGTTTGTAGGAAACAAAAGCAAGATTCACATATATATAGTATTTTGCATGCCTCTGCTATCTCTTATTCAGTGGAACCAACAGTTGATAGGGAAGCCATATCCTATAACAGCCATTCCCACTCATTGGGATCTTCTTGTCAGCATTTATTGACTCCCATTATCATCACAAATTAAATGTTTCTGTATAGCTTTGCATAGATAACCTTGAATACTGCTAACTTTCTTTAACATCTTCCATTCCAACAAAGTACGCAGCTAATTTAAAAAAATCAAGATCACTCATATAGTCTTCTTTCTGTTATTTCTATTGCTGTTCCTAGGCAATGATCACTGGTCAAGACTTCAAGCTCTAGAGCTGGTTCTTGTGAAAAATTAACCAGACTCTTCATTAAAAAAATGATAAACTAACCATAAAGACATTGCAAAACAAGTCTGAGGTAAATGAAATCGAAAAGGAGATTCCAAGACAACTATCTTTAACAGAAGAGGCATATCACTGCACAACAAAGAAAGCGAGAGATAGAGCTAGAGAATAATGCATAAACGTGCTGCACCAGCATAAGAAGTGGAAGAGAAAGGAGAGTCCAAAAAAATAGCAATGCGGTTGCCCTTCAAACATACCGGGAAATGTTTCTCTACATCATCAACATCATTAACAAGTGAAGCTCTTGGATCGTCTAGTGAAATAGCAACTATTTTCCAGTCAAGTTCTCCTTCATCAATCATTGCCAGAGCAGCTAAAGGTTTGACCTTCAGAACCTGGCCAATTTTGCCACGGCTTTCCCCAATCTCAACAACATCAACTGCAAATGAAAAAGGAAAACATAGAGAGCTTCAACCAGTTAAGACAATCTTTAACACCACTGTTTTTCTATTCTTTTTGTTTCGATAGATGGACCAGAAGAAAGTTGTTAACTATTTAGAATTATAGAACCATACCAGGGTCATTATCACCAAATGCCCCCTCAACTTCAGAGTTCGCGAAAGAAGGATCTTCCCATGTTTGAGGAAGCAATCCATAGTTCCAGTTAATATTGTATCTGAGAGTTGCACAGGAAATGCATAAGGTCAAACCAGACAACTCCATGCAGCTATGATGAAAAAATGTCAGTGATGTACATGTCTTATCAGTCTAAGATTGAGGAGTGGGTCCGTAGTTGCTAAACAAAAAACATATGTAACATATTGATCCACATAAAGCTGCAGTTAACTCATAAAGACAATTACATGCAAATGACAATGGGTCAAAATCCCACCCCAACTAAAAGCGGAATGGGTAGGAAACGAGAAGACAATTACGTCTGTGATATAACATACTAAAAGAATGTTGAAAAGTGGCATCATAGGCTTACGGATAGTATCGAAGTTTCCCCTTCTTCGTGTCTTGTTTAATTGGAGTGTGTTGCTCATCTGTAGCAACTTCCATCTTTGCGCTTGATTCTTTGGGGATCTCAACAACAAAATTGAAAACGCCATCTCCCAAATGCAGTGGTATGTCATGCCAGGGGGATATCTGCACATTACAAAGACATGATTTTTGAAGAAGACATGATATAATATGTTGTAACTACTGTACCTAGCATACCAAAAGATCTGTTCATTCGATAAGTAAACACCAACAAAGATGAAATAGGTTCACATTGGATTAAGGGGGGCATTTGGCCATGAATTTTCAAATTTCACAATAAAATATGGCCAAACGTCCACTAAAATTCAAGAAATACAACAGTATAAAAATGCCGTCCCGCTCTATTAATCTTCACAGCTTTCAATCAATTCCTTATTTTAAAGTGATTTCATCTCTGACTTCCCTTATCCGGGTCATCGTTAAACCACAAAATGTGGAGAAGTCTCGCTGAACAGATTTCATGAATAACAAGTCTCGCCATTATGCATTCCATCATCAATATATCAATCGATCAACTTGAATTGAGGCATAACAGAGAAAAGTATTTACCTTTTTGCCGGAATTATCGGTGAAAAACACGCGGTAATCTAGGGTTTCGGGTTGTCCATCTTCTTTAGTCTGAACCTGGGGATTATAGATTGCACTGCAAGTGAAAATACGCCTCTTTTGCGCCGTTCCGTTTTTGAAGGAAAGAGTGAAACTATTGGGCCTTCGTAACGGACATTTCGATAGGAGCGAAGCGGTTAAAGTGTTGCTTGCTGATACCATCACTCGTGCCGCCGCCATTGCTGTTTAGGTGGAGAGCGTTCACTAGTCCCGGAAGTGCAAGATGAAGTACAGTGAAATTAGTAGCTAGTGCTGCTATTATCAGCCTATCACTGCCTAACTTCCAACCACATATATACAAATGTATGGTCTCATTATTGTTCACCTTATGATAATTTATTACTATTAAAGTAATATATTTATTCCGTCCAATTTTATGTGTCGTCATTTGATTTGAAATGCAGAATATAGGCAAGGTAAGGCTGCAATACACCCTTGTGGTGGGCCTATTTCCCAAACACCGCGCATAGCGGTAGGTTTAGTGTATCAGGTTGCCCTCTTTTTATCCTCTTAAAGTCACTTTAATGTTTAATTTTTAGTTGTACTCCCTCCATCCCATTTTACTAGTTTCAATTTGACACTGCACTGTTGCACACTAATTAAGAAAAATAATTAATAGCATAGCTATTTTATCATAATTTCCTATTAAATGATCTTTACATTTTAATTTGGACATAAAATAATTAATTTAAGGGTAAAAAAAAAAGAAATTATCTTGTCTTGATTAATGAAAAATAACAAGTAAAATGAGAAATCAAATTGGAAAGTTTGACGCGAGTAAAATGGGACAGAGTACTTCCTTATTAAGTGGAACCCAATAAAAATAAAATGAAAATGATGTTATTAAATAGTTGTTAAATAAGGAAAGATAATTTCTTCGAGACGAATCAAAAGAATGAGAATACATAAACTGAAATGGACAGAGTGCTATCTTTGTTTCAAAATAGTTTGTACTTGCCACTCTTCTTAATAAATATATTTATTAAATTAATAACCTTATTAATTATCTTTTAAAATATAAATCGAGTATATACATTTTGTGTAGTCATTTAATATTAGATGTAATATTAAAAGAACCTATAAAATCCTCTTAATTTAATAAATAAGATAATTAAATTGAAATAAATATTACAATTAGTATTTACGTACTATTTCAAAATAAGTTTTCACTTTTAACAAATTAAGAAAAGCAATTCTTTTTTACAATATTAATTATTTAATTCGATATCATTTTCAAGAAGTAAGATTATAATACTATGAGTATAGTAAAGAACTTACATAAAATCACTAGTATTTCTTAAAACATGTAATGTTTAAAATGAATCCGTAAAAGTAAACTGATGAAGTACTTTTCAATATACAAAATAAAGATAAAATTAATTTATTATTATTTTACTCTTATACTCATTAATTCATTTTGAAAGTCTAAAGTTAAAAAAAAAAATCCTAAAAGATAATT
The DNA here is from genome assembly GCA_030864215.1 of Capsicum pubescens. Lineage (NCBI taxonomy): Eukaryota > Viridiplantae > Streptophyta > Magnoliopsida > Solanales > Solanaceae > Capsicum > Capsicum pubescens. Next base: position 266,143,502 of record CM061545.1, on the reverse strand, counting down.
TTTTCGACTTTTGTCCAAAATACTTATCCACAAGATATTAAATTTATTACCTCCAAAAAATTATATTATGAAATTAACCCTAACATGTGTGTCATGGATTTAATATCTTGAAGATACATTGAATTGTGAATAATGAAGTATTAAATAATAGAAATAGAATAAATGAAATATCTATATGTATTGTCGGACATCTAAATTATAAAAAATAGGTGGAAAGATAGAGTAAAAATTAGTTGAGTGGGACGGGCAGTCGTTTACGTGGATTTATCTTAGTGGATGATGTTCCTTGTTAAAAATTCAGCCCGGCAGCAGCCGTAGAGTAATAATGAGCACAGAGACTGCAGCGTCCAGGAGCCTGAATAGCATTATTGTGCTTTGAATAATATCCACCTTCCCCAGTAAATGCAACAAATAACAACTTCACAACAATTGAATGAACTTTTACTAACCTCATCACTTAGATCCTGATTTTTTGAATTACCAGAAACTTCAGAACAATTGAATAAACTATTACTAACACACACTTGGATCATCCAAAATTTTGAATTACCAAAAACTTCAGAACAATCGAATGAACTATTAGCTCAACATTTCGATCCAAAATTTTTGAATTACAATTGCTCGACATTATTAATGGCTTCTTCAGAAATCGAGATCGTTTCCGACTCAAATGATCAGCAGAACTCGGGTTTCCGAAACCCTAACGAACCAGCCATAATCGATGTGTACTCTGCTTCCGCTTACGGTGATTTTGACAAACTCCGAAAATTCGTTGAAGTTGGCGGCGTTTCCGTTTATCAGCCGGACGGTAACGGATATTACGCGCTTCAATGGGCTGCTCTCAACAATTTCGCTGATATTGTTCAATACATCATTGAGGTATTATTATTTGGCTTTATTTGTATGAGGATCGAGTTTTTTAATTGTTCATTTGGAGGTAAAAAGTATGGTGTTTTCTAATTGGTGGCGTGTGTAGCACGGGGGAAATGTCCATGCGACGGACAATGCTGGACAGACTGCGTTGCATTGGGCAGCAGTGCGAGGCTCAATTGCAGCTGCCGATGTGCTGTTGCAGCATGGTGCGCGGGTTGAGGCTGCTGATGTTAATGGTTATCGGGTAATATAGAATACCTGCAATGTCCAACTAGTCATAATTCCGGTATTGTTATTGCTATTTTCAAATTCATCTGTATAAGTTGGTATTTGTAATGCAAGATGTAGTTAGTCTTTCTAGTTACCTCACGGTTTAGACCTAGCTGGAACTAAGTTTCTTGCATTGGTTCCATGATGGAACTGATACCATTGTTAGGTTCTCTGTGTAACTTCCAGCACATCCTTAGTTCTACTTTTGTTTGCCTATATATTTATTGACTTGTTATCATGAGCTTTTGAGTGCTTATGGGATTAAGCAGCTTCTTTAGATGACATGGTAAGACACTTCAATAGCAGTGTCATTAATTTACTGAACAATAAAGTTTCTAGTTGTTTTTCTTAATTAGTGAGTAGTCTTGTAGCTGAAAATCCATAGTTGAAACCCTAAAGGAGAATTTGGTTCAACTTAGAACTAAAAAGACGATGGTTTTGTTTGTTTAATTAGTTTCAAAGTGTAAGTTTTTCAATGAAATAAAGGACCCATCACTTGTGGTTGTATCAGCAGGGTCACATGGGGAAGATGGATTATACAGACGTTTGCCTTAATTATTACTAAATTCTTCTTATCTGACTTTCCCAATCAGTTACGGCTACAGTCTTCTCGTTCTCCTGCTTCCTCTTGATCATTTGTCATCTTCTTCCATTTTCCTCAGACCTTGAGCGCATGCTAAATGTATTGCATAATTCAAAATTTGGAGGTTGAAATCCCTACTTGTGAGCCTTATAGAAACTAATTTTCTTGGATAAGACTATTCTTGAAGGTTCTTTTTTCAGTTATATCAACTGTTGAAGTATGTGTACTTCCTTTACAGGCAGTTCATGTTGCAGCTCAGTATGGACAAACAGCTTTTGTAAATCACATTGTTGCAAAGTATCATGCTGACCTTAATGTACCAGATAATGATGGAAGGAGCCCTCTTCATTGGTATGATTAGCACCCCCAGCATTTATAGTACTCCCTCCCATCCAATTTATGTGATGTGGTTTGACTGGGCACCAAGTTTAATAAATATGGGAAGATTTTGCAATGTTCCGAAATTATTCTTGAATAAATGAATTTTTAAATAGAAGAGTACACTTTTGTGGACTTCTTGCCAAATATGGGTAAAATGTTGATACTCTGATTAAATATTTGTCAAATAAGGAAATGTGTAATTCTTTTTGGAACCGACTAAAAAGGAAAGTGTGTCATACAAATTTGAACAAAGGGAGTTTGAGTTTTTCGGCTTTGAATTGAAAATCCATCATCTTCTCGATTCTCAAGTGACAAATTTCTTATGACTCCTTGCTATATTTTCATTCTGATTTCTGGATGTATTTGTGGTCTTCGTTGGTTTCGTGGCAAGTGCACTTGTAGCTTTAGTGGGATTGAAATTACCCATTTGTGTGTAGATATTTCTTCTTGCCTTGCCTGAGATCACTTTCTTAATCATGAATACTGGATAAAAATATCAATTCCAAGATATCCTCCTCTTTCATTCTCAATTCTTTATTTAAGTCTTAAGTATCTCACTGCACAATAGTACAACAACAACAACATACCCAGTGTATTCCCACATAGTGGGGTTTGGGGAGGGTAGAGTGTATGCAGACCATACCACTATCTCAGGTGAAGTAGAGAGACTGTTTCCAATAGACCCCCGGCTTAGGACTGATAACAGTATACCAAACATAAGATAAGTGCATATAGACTAGTAGGTACGCAAAATAAACTAACAGTATAACAAACACAAAAGATAAGTGCATATAAACTAGTACGGTATGCAAAATAGCCACACGATAATACTACAGCCACAACTCCACGAACAAGAAACTCCAGACACAAAAGAACGGTCACCTACTATTACCGACACACTCCCACCCTCTAACCCTCTACCCTAATCCGCATCCTCCACACCTTCGTATCAAGGGTCATGTCCTCCGTAAACTGTAACAGCTCTATATCATGCCTAATCACCTCCCTCCAATATTTCTTCGGTCTACCTCTACCCCGCCTAAAACCATCCATAGCCAGTGTCTCACACCTCCGCACTGGAGCATCAGACCCCCTCCTCATCACGTGCCCGAACCAACGTAACCTTACTTCTCACATCTTGTCCTCAACTCCCATCTTCTCCCGAATAAACTCATTCCTCACTCTATCTTTCCTTGTATGTCCACACATTCATCTCAACATTCTCAGCTCCGCCACCTTCAACATTTGGATGTGGGAGTTCTTAACTGGTCACTCCGCTCCATACAACATAGCCGTCCGGACTACCACTCTGTAGAACTTACCTTTAAGCTTCAGGGACATCTTCTTATCGCATAGAACTCCCGAGCCTCCATTTCAACCACCCTGCCCCAATACGATGCGTGACATCCTCGTCAATCTCACCATTGCCCTGAATCATAGACCCCAGATACTTGAAACTCTCCCTCTTCTGAATGGCCTGAGAGTCCAGCTTCACAACCACTCCAACCTCCTGCGACACATCACTGAACTTACACTCCAAGTACTCCGTCTTGGTTCTATTTAACCGAAATCCTTTAGACTCAAGCGTCTGTCTCCAAATCTCCAACTTATCATTAACTCCACCCCGAGTCTCATCAATCAGTACCACATCATATGCAAATAACATACACCAAGGCACCCCCCTTGAATATGTCGCGTCAAAACATCCATCACCAAGGCAAATAAAAACGAGCTAAGAGTCGATCCCTGGTGCAACCCTATCAAAATTGGGAAGTGCTCCGAATCTCCACCTACCGTCCTCACACGAGTCTTTGCACCATCATACATATCCTGAATCGACCTAGTGTACGCCACGGGCACCCCTTTATTTTGGAACTCATTTTCAGCTGGCTTCGGGCAGTCTAGGTAAAGTTAATTAAGTATGTGACATGATAATGAGAAATTTAAACGACATGTATTTTGTATATGTTAAACCACAAGTCTAAGGAGAAAATCCTGTATCACTCTTAAGTAGAAGCTACACAGTCAGGGAAGCAAAAACGTGGAAGTTTTACATGTCCATGGGAGTTTCTCCAGCCTTGGTTACATGAAGAAATACTAAGACTATTAGATCATAACACAAAAGCAAACTTCATCCGCTTCATATATTCCACTATCACATATAATAAATTCCAGTCATTCAACATACAGTAGAAAGTACCAAATAATTCCAATGACTAAAAGGTCGTAAACACTATTATGTGCCTAAATCTGATAAGGAAGTCTCTTCCTCTTCCTTTCTGATTTCACAATTGCTCGAATAAAGGAGATGATAGGTTATTTGGTCAGAAGTTCGTTTCTTATAAAGAACACCCAAACTTCTTTAAAGATCCAATTTAAAAAACTAAAGACAGAAAACCGGGGAGAACTAAGAAGTATTGTCTTTTAGTTGTAGAGTGGAGAGTTCGATCATGAAAGTCCCAACTCAGTGGATTATTGCACAAGTATTCGTGGTGTGTGACATTAGGACTCAACTATGACTTAGATATGTAAAGTTTAATCTCCGTGTTTCGAGTCTTAGTTATAGTTGGATTGGTAATTTTCTAAATTTCTTTGTGCTTCTTCCTAACTTCCTATTAGTGGTTTCATCTCAACAAAGCTAAACAAAGATTGAATAATTGTTTGACATTGTATAAGACTCTTAATTTTGATGTAGTTTTCAGTTTTCAAGCTTTGCTGTGCCTTTCTATTCCAAGTATCTTAAATCTTTTAGTCCTGGTATTGCATGCAATTTGCGGCGTTCCGCATTCCCTAGACATTGAAAAATTTGTTTTATCTAGCACAGGAAGACAGAGATCTTACCTGGTGTTGGTTTGTGGAAATTAAACATGGATGTTTTACTGAGTTGGTCTTTGTGTTAGTTCTTTATATTGTTTCTCATTTCTTAGCAGCAAATATCCATTATGTTTTGTTTTTCTTCCATAAGCATTTACCCTGATATTTCTACTAGGGCTGCATACAAGGGATTTGGTGATACAATTAGGTTACTTCTATTCAGAGATGCTTTCCAAGGGAGACAAGATAAAGATGGTATGTTTATATTAGATTTATGATTTCCTTAAATTCTCCTGGGTTAAACATTATGCTTTTGCAAGTTGGGAGGATTAGCCTGAACCAATCATAGATATTAATTATGATAATTTGATGTAAAATGGAAATAATAGATGCAGTACTGAAGTTTGTACGGAAATAATAGAGACAAACATTAGGTGATTTTTTCCCATTTGTTCTAGTCTTGGTGGACAGATTTATCTCGTATTCGATGCTGGTGGGAGGTGGCAGGTATCCTGTGGAATTAGTTGAGGTACGCCGTAAGATGGCCCGGACACCACGGTTATAAAAAAGAAGAAGTTAGTATGTATTGTTCCATAGTGTTGCACAGGGTCAATGTTATCCAACAGTTATAGCTGTGTCATTATCTTATAAAAAAATGCTTGTGTAAATATGAAACGTAAGTTGCAGTGTCTAATAATTTCTTCTCTTGTCCAAGTTCAATTATGGAAGGAGATTCGAAGCCTCTTATTAATAGTTCGTTTTCTGGTGCTTCTTTTAATAAAATGACAGTCTACATAAATTTTATACTTTGTTAAAGGAATGAGTTCATGTTTTGTTATTTTTGAGAAACTGCTGTTGAGTTGTTTAAAGCAAGGGTTTGAAATTTGGGTGCTGAGTATCCCTCCTTTTGCTTGAAACTTCATAAACAATGGCCAGAAAGAAAGCAACAGCTTGAATTTCACTTGATCTGGGACAAAACCGTAAAGCATTAACACTTGTGATTGTTGGTCCTTGTTGCTATGACAGTCCTCTTACTTAGATATCAGATTCTGGATCCGTGAACTTTTGCATCATTTTTTCTTATGAGAGGGGAATCATTATATCATATTGGTCTTTAGACATTTAATTAGTCTTACGTATCAAAAAAAAAAAAAGAACTTTTAATTAATGTCAACGCTCAAAAATGCGTAAATATCATAAACGTGATATGATTGGACTCTGTAAAAAAGGGGCTAACTTTTTGTAATACATTGTTGCATTACTGAATCATTTACTTACGTTTAAGGACATGTGCATATATGTTGTTCATTGAAGTCTTCCAACTTCAACTGACATCTAATAGGAAGATGTGTTAGGAAAGTAACACTGCAGGACTTTTTGTGAAGAATTGGATATTGAGTAGGTGGTTTGTAGCAAGCTGTTAAGGGTATATAATAAAAGGAGAATAAAGTCCAAAACTCCTTTTAGCAAGTCTCTTCCTGTTGATTTGTAGAAATTAATTGGGATTTTATATGTTTTTCTTGATTGAACCTTTGGAAGACCTAAAATGTGGTTTGATTTTATTTACTTTTGGTGTGGGATTGCTTATTATTCCTCCATCATCGTATGTATCCTATCTTTCCATTTTGCAGCATTCTGAGATTTTGGCATGGGCATATCTGAAAGTTTGGGACTACGTATCCATTGGCTTCTTGCGTTGTTTAGTTACTCTTTTTTTCCTCGGGGGGTTCTGACCATGTCTGATTTGAATAATGCTTTATCTGGAAGATGTCTTTGTTGATCTTACTTTTCAATTTAAATTTTACTGATTGACCATCGTAATTGTTATCTACATACATCCAGACATCAAATTATTGTTTAGAATCACAAACATAGTTGTACAATGTTGATACTTACAAACATTTGTAGGTTGTACTCCTTTGCATTGGGCAGTGTTAAGAGGAAATGCAGAGGCTTGCACTTTACTTGTACATGCAGGCACAAAGGAGGAATTAACAGTCAAAGATAATGCTGGACTTACTCCTGCAGAGCTTGCATCTGATAAAGGTCATCGACAAATAGCAGTTATACTTGTAGGTAACTCTTTTTATTTAAATTATCTATTGTTCGTAGTGTCAGTTTCTGAACAATTTGAAAGATTTTCCACCTGAAAGTTCTAATTGGTTGCTTGTATCCAAATGCGATTGTGAACGAGATTATTTACATCATATAGTGCTATCTTAATCCCCAAAAGAGAAAAAACTTTTGTGAAGATCCAGTCATCTGATGTGCTGGGTTATGCAATTGTGTCTGTCCTTTTCCTTGTAACTAGTTCTTTTTTTGTTGTTGATTAGCAACGCCTCTACCATGAATTGGAATTGGTGGATTTGGATCCTTGCGAGAATCCACAATTTGCATGAATGCCTTGAATCGTCATGAATTTCAAGTCTTAAATAAATACCTTAGAGATGGTGAAGGTCTTTCTGATTGACTTCTAACCTGTCCTGCTATTTAATTGGATCTTTCTGGATTAATAATTCTTGAGCAAAATGCTCTGTACAAGTGGTTTTAATTCATTTCATTATGAGAAGTCTGGATGTCTAATATTATGGTGCATTTCAGTTTATGATTCCAAATGGTAAAAAATCTCAAACTCTGGTGAAGTAATGCTTGTGAGCATGTTGCATGATAGTTATTTAGAACACATATTTCTCCAGTTGTGTGACTTTCATCCCATGAGATTTTATTGTGACAAGGGGTAGTTAGCATGATGAAGCTCGTAAAGCTTGCAGGGTAAGTTTTAGTTCAAAATATTCCTTGCACAAAAGAATGATTGCCAAGTGAAGCGTGAAATAAAATGTTGGATTATATTAGGATAAAGCCTTTTACTTTTTCTGCTTGCTGCAATGAAAGAGGAAACACATGCGGTGTTCTTGTAGTGCATGTCACTGTATTGGAAAAGGCAGTTCTGGCTGTTTGCTTTGAAATTTGACTTATTATATGTAGCTGCATCAAAGCCGGAAGTTTGGCGTGGTTTCAGTTGGAACTTATGTAGTTCAGATGTTGAATGGTGGGTCCTCTAAAATGAATCTTAGGTTCTTGTTTTATCAATTGTAGAATTTGAAAAAATAAAGAGCTAGCAAATCTTAGTGCAGATAAGGTGATTTGTTGTTTTTATTACTTTCTATTGCTTTTTATAATTGAATATTCATAGGCTGCATTATCAGTTTTCATTAGATTCTCAACCACCAGTCAACTACTACAACGAACCCAAGTAGATGAAAGATGTCAAAGAAGAAAAGGTTAGTTAACATTCAAGGTCTTATATAGAAGGCTTGCACTGCATGAAATAAGGAAAGTTTCCTATTGTTGGAATTCCTTATTTATGACATAATTTTAAAGAATATTCTAAGAAAATGAGTCGGTGGTGAAGATTTTGTTAGGTCGTCCTACTGTTTTTCTGAAAACTGCTTTCTCAGCCCTCAGGTGCTGTCCAATCTATTTTTAATGGAATTTCAAATCTTTCTCACCCATACAAACTCAAAGATGGGGAAGATTTAGCAGTTAAGATAAATTAAGTCATCTGTCATGTTGCAATTCTCAAGTACCATCCCAATCCTTTTCTCTATCGTTAAGCAGTTTTATTTCTCATCTTGTTGCAGTGTCTTGAGATAGAAAGTATTTTGTCTGAATGAAAGTTTGAAATTTAATTTGGTGCAGTCTAATGCCCAACGGTCACAGAGAAAGCAGTGGAAAGACAAGGTTTGCCCTGCTATAATGGGACGTAAAGGTTATGCTCCAATTCTATTCGCAGTTGTTGTTGCCAACATCATTCTCTTCATCATTTCAGTCCTCTTTGGTGGGTGATAGTATTTCTAGTGCCATTTTTTTTATTCTTTTAGTTGGAGGCAGCACTTGCTAATTGTTACTGGATCTTGTTTTTGCTAGCTCCTGGTCTTACAAAAGTTACTGCCGTTGTCGCACTTTGGGGTTGGACTGGTGTTTCCCTGGCAGTTGCTGCACTCCTAATGTTAGCTCGTTGCAGTAGGTAACTTTTTCCTGTTTAATTACTCGAGTCATTGAGGCAGAAAACCCCTTTTAATTTACTATGTATATTGTGTTAAACCCCATATTGTATTTAAGTCAATGGCAATTGTTGTGGGTTTTATTTTATTTTAGCAAATAATCAAGGTAATCAAGAGTGTGGTAGTGCCCAAGGAGTTCCCAGTTCAGAGTAGGAGGCACAGAAACTTTGAGGCAAATGTTGCTTATAATCTGTTATTTCCCTTGCCTAATTCTACAAATTTTAAAGTATTATGCACAAATTTTATGTATGTACTAGAAGAGATTCACAGAACTCAGGAATGCCGGCACCAGTCACAGTCATAGAACTGCAATCAACTGACATGTTCCCTGACATATAAAAGTTAACCTGTGTGATTCTGTGATCCGTAAAAAGCATAAATTTATGATAGGGGGAAATTATATCCTTCCAAACTGTATTTTGATGAAGTAGAAGAACTGATATTTTGAAGCAAAAGAATCATTTGTTCTTAAAAGAAGCTTCATCTTTCTTTCACCATAATCATTGATGAACCATTTACTCAATCAGTCTTCTTTCTTTTCCTTTATATCATTATGGTCTCTAGACATTGGTTATAGAATTTTTGAAGTTTTTCCTGTACAATGTTGGATATAAATGAATGGGCTTGTTTTTGTGGCAATATCATAATTTTGGCCCTGAAAGCTGTACTTAAATACTTTTTTCATACATTTTTCTTTTTGGGAAATGTATTCCTGAACTTAGCTTTCCATTCCTCATTATGGAGCTAAAGCTGATTGTTTCATTTTGTTTGCAGTAAAGATCCAGGTTACATCAAGACCAAGGTTGCTGGTCAACCTGATGCTCAGGTACGACTCTCATTTTGGATTTAGTAACAGCGATTTTAATGTCTTATAATTTACTTAATGATATTAGTTAATTCTTCCAGGATCCACTATTGAATATTGATCTGAACAATACTTCCAGTTGGACAGGGAACTGGTCTCAGCTTTGCCCCACCTGCAAGGTTTCTCAGAAAAACTAGTCGTTTATCTACAAGATATATTCTATGATGATGCGTTTGAATTGTCATGTTTACTGTTGAACACTTATTATGCAAGATTATACGACCTGTTCGGTCAAAACACTGTCCTACTTGCAACCGCTGTGTTGAACAATTCGATCATCATTGTCCCTGGATCTCAAATTGTGTGGGGAAGGTATGACTATCTAAACTCTACTAAAGGAACGTATGAAGTGTACAAAAATCTGCCAGCTGTTGATTTTGTCTAATTCTTTTTACCTGTATGCCTGGTTATTCCTCTTGTTTTGTCCTCTGGGAGACCTGTCTGGTTAGATGCGATAAAAATGAGTGTGTAGTATTTTATTTTTTTTACTTTATACTCCTGTCGACTCCTATGTTACCTCACATCTTCTGTAAACTATGATAATACTACTGAAGAGTTTCTTGGGCAATGGCATTAATATTGTTGATGCAGCTCGCCTTATATGAATATTTGTTCCTGTAACTATGGATCACAGGACTTACATAATCAACACTTCCCTTCTGAGATTTGTCTGGCATCAATCTCATTTCGTGTTCCTTTTCTTTCTTTTTGCTATCTTTTGTCAGTTTGTTGATTTCATCACTAAATGCAGGTTATGAGCACTTCTTGCATATTCCAAGTTGTAGGAGTTTTGCAAGTATTTTTCTTAATTCCTGTGCTTTTTGACCATTAATTCATTGTCATATTTGCTGAACCTTGCAGAGGAATAAGCGAGACTTCTTCATTTTCCTTTGTTTGGGTTCGTTGACATCTATAGTTGGTGCTGCAGTTGCTCTTCAAAGTATGTTAAAAGCATTTTATCTTTAGTATTAATCGTCTTAAGAATGATACTGGCAGCTTAAAAATGGCACTGGGTTGTTTAAGACTGAACCTTTTACCTCTTGTAGGAATTTGGACATCAGTACCATTGTTGGCAGCCGATGAATCATGGTTACAGCATGTTATCTCTGCATATCCTGCTGTAATCGCTTTTCTGTTCATGGATGGGGTTATTCTAATTGCTTCTTTAACTCTGTGCATAGTACAGATATCCCAGGTATAGATGTCCTGTTCTGATTCACTTTTGACGCAGTCCTCTGCCTCCCCCTAAATCTGATTGAATAAAGCCTTGAAAGGGAATGAAACTCCCAAACTAGTTAGCATAAATGAACCAAATCCCGTATATATTGACAGTATACTTGCTTCTGAAAGTAATATTTTAACTTCATGAAACCAAAGTCGGTGATAGCACTCAAGACTTCCCAATGAGCTTAAGCAAGCTGCCTCGTCTTCTAGTGTTTGTAATAGTGAATTGAAGCTATGCTCAATAAGACCATTTATTGTTTAAACAGTTCTTGACATACTGAGACAGTTTACAATGTTTTTGATGCACTGGTTCTGGATATGGAATCTGTTGGCAGTCCTTGTTCTTTATGTAGTCTAACTTGACTGACGTTTTCATCTCTTGTGAGAGCTTTTTAAGAGAAAAAGGGTGGCTAGGTTTAATATATTGGCTACTCTTAATGAGGGATTTATAGTTTTCTAGTGTTTTAAGAGGTGGTGTCTATTAGGGCATCAGTATCGTAGTTGGGGACTTGATGCAGTGGAACTTCCCTTTTATCAAAATTGCTTATATGTTGTGATAAATGAATGGAGAATTGACACAACGAACCTTTTCCTTCCATGCAGATAGCTCGGAATATCACAACGAATGAGATGGCAAATGCTGTGAGGTATGGGTATCTTCGTGGTCCAGATGGGAGATTCAGAAATCCCTATAACCATGGATGTCTAAAGAATTGCTCTGATTTCCTGATCCATGGTTACACAAATGATGATGAGATTGCATGGCCACCATTGCAACACGTTGCAAGATAGCACATTTACAATCCCTGCTTGCTAAAGGATGCATATATGTTACCAGACGCCTCCAGGTGACCTCTTCATTATTTGTGAAAGGAGCCTAGGGGCTCTGGTTTATTCTTAGTCTTTCTTTCCCATGTACCAAAGAAATTGCTAGGGGCTACGATTTATTTACATTGTAAAAAGAAACATCATCCCACAAAATTATAGGGAAAAAAAATCGTCACTGTTGCTGCATTGAAACTGATACTTTTCTTTGTACATCTTCATGTATCAAATATGATGAGAAGACTTTTGACAATTAATGGGAGGATTTTAAGGCGAATGAGTTTAGTGTATTATTAAGGAGGAATTTTACTGCAATTTCATTTCATGTTATAGTTAACCCTGAGTACAATAATTATTAATTTTATGTTACCATTACTCGAATATCCAATATTTACTGATGATTGATAGTGACCGGGTAAGGTCAAATCTGGGTTTCCATTTGATGAAACTTTTTTATATGAAGAGCAAAGTCGATCCATATTTCTCTCTTTCCGGATATAAAATTTGGATAAAACAAGAACCTATCTTCTGCCAAACTAAAATTACTAAACTTGATCCCCAAACCTTTTATATTACAGTAATTTTCCATAAACTCGGACCACATGTCCACAACATCAGAACTAATTTACTCCCAATAAATCTCCTATTAGACAGTTCCCAGAAAGTCATTAAGAAAAGAAAACCAGCCTCCTATACTCAAATAATGCAACATTTGTTCATTATTTTTAATTTTGATAGGTAAAAGCTCAAAGAATACAACAAAAAATTTCAACTTGGACTAGTATAAGTATTAGATGTCCAAGTGAAAATAAACATGCACCAAGAAGGCGATTACAAGACCTTATTTCATAGCTCATATAACCGTCAAAAAAATCAACTTTGTTGGATACCGCTAGGCCATGTCTGGTTCTTCACTGGTTTCAGAATTTCTGTGATCTCTGATAATGTTTCTTCATCCATTCCAGCCGTTGCTAGTTCTAGGGCAGCTGTTATATTCTCCTCCACCTTCAAACAAAAGATATATCATGACACAAACCAATATAGACTTCTCAAATATTTTCCATGACAGTGTGATCTCCACAACAGTTAAAGAAGATGATGAACACAAACAATCTGAGTGGACAGACAAGAGGACACACATAAATCCATCTAAAATGGATGCTTAGGCTAGGCACTCAGATAAACATTGTTGGACATTTGTTGCAAAATATATGTTCCTCAAGACTGCAGTTTTATTCTTTTGTCCCTCTATTCACTTGCACAATCACATTGTCCTGTTCAATGGGTCATGATTTTCTACCTAATCCTACTATTTTGTCCAATTTGTAGTCTGCAGTTTTACGCTTTTTGCGGATGATGTAGTTTTGATTGATGAATCGCGGCAAGGTGTTAATGATAAGCTGGAGGTTTGGAGACAAACTCTGGAGTCTAAAGGTTTCAGATTGAGTAGGACCAAAACGGAGTATTTGGAGTGCAAGTTTAGTGACTCGAGGCAAGAGGAGGAGGTGGTGGTGAAGTTGGACTCTTAGGCAGTTTGCAAGAGGGATAATTTTAAGTATCTTGGGTCTATGATCCAGGGAAATGGAGAGATAGATGAGGATGTCTCGCACCGTATTGGGCCAGGTTGGATGAAATGGAGGCTGGCTTCGGGGATTTTATGCGATAAGAAGGTGCCTCCCAAGTTTAAAGGAAAATTCTATAGAGTTGCAGTCCGGCCGGCTATGTCGTACGGAGCGGAGTGTTGGCCAGTTAAGACATCCCATATCCAAAAGTTGAAGGTGGCGGAAATGAGGATGTTGCGTTGGATGTGTGGTCTTACAAGGGCTGACAGGGTTAGGAATGAGATTATTTGGGAGAAGGTGGGAGTGGTATCGGTGGAGGAAAAAATGCGGGAAGCGAGGTTGAGATGGTTTGGTCATGTGATGAGGAGGGGCACGGATGCCCCAGTTCGTAGGTGTGAGAGACTAGCGTTAGATGGTTTCAAGCGGGGTAGGGGTAGACCGAAGAAATACTGGAGAGAAGTGATTAGACGTGACAAGGAGCAACTACGTCTCACTGAGGACATGACCCTGGATAGGAAGGTTTGGAGGAAAAACACTAGGATAGAGGGATAAGGTGGGTGGATGAATCGTAGTCCGTAGTTAGGAGGGTTTTGGTGTCTTTTGTTTGGTATTGTACATTACTTTTGTGGATGTTGTATCTATGTTAGTTTTATCATGTTTCATGCTTTGAATATTTTTGTATATTGTCCTGTGTCTTGAGCCGGGGGTCTATCCGAAACAGCCTCTCTACTTCTTTAGAGGTAGTGGTATGGACTGCGTACATTCTACCCTCCCCAGACCCCACTAGGTGGGAATATACTGGGTTTGTTGTTGTTGTTGTTTTGTATAAGTAAGCAAATCCATTTTTAATCTGTCAATGTAATAACAGTTCTGTTTCGTGTTTCCTACTCTTTTTTCTTACAGCAACATAGTGAAGCCAGCTAATCCCTTTTATGACAAATGTAAAATATAATATCATTACCTAAAAAAGAAGAAAACACAAGTTCAAAAGATGACACAGGATTCATAAATTAAGAAGTAGATGCAGAGAATCAAGATCGATGAAAAAGGGTAACCTCTTTAACTGACTTCATCCCCACTAGTATGGTCGATATATCGGTATTTGTTAAGCTGTACTGCAAGGCTAATTTTGAGATATTCTTTCCCCTTTCTTTACAATGATCAACAGCAGCTCGGCAGGCAGCCTGGTGATGCAAAATATGCAGACATATGAGTGTGTAAGAAAATTATGAAAAAGATCAATTTTATTATGGGAGAAGTTCAGGAAGAAGCAATAAGAGCGGAGAGAAGAACAACTTTAAGTGAGTGGATGTGGCCAACTACGAGTTCAAAATAAAACATCTAATACCACAAGTTAGAAGCCGTTCATGGATTTAAAGGTCAATAGCTCGATCTCAGTGAGATCTTCTGTATGTTCTAATTTCAATATCTTAAAGGAGTTAACTTTTTGTCAGAGTACGACAACCAAACATTCAATGTTTCATCTAATGGTAGATCAGATGGGAAGAAATGAATCAATTGCTGAGGTAGGACAGTATAACGAATCTAAAGAAGGGCACTTTTAGCAAGTAATTGACGCTCTTATAAGATAGTATTAATAAAGGAGAAAATGAACTATTGACCTTAAGTTCAGAAGAAGCAGGGTGCCACTCCGGACCTCCAGCCTCAGTAAGAAGACCCATTGAAAGAGGAGAAGCACTGATCACTCCCACACCCTTGCTCTTCAGGTATGGCAACAGATCCTCCAAAGTTGAATCGTTGATACTGTAGTGACAATATGACAGGATTACATCAACTGTGCCTGGAGGGACGCGATCAAGCACATAAGTGAATATCCCCAAAGGAAGGCCGGTTATACCAATGAAACGGATCTTTCCAGCTTGCTTCAGTTTTAGAAGGGTGGGAAGCGTCTCATTCACAATCTGTTGGAGACAAAATATTATCCACTAAAAGCCCCTTGCTAAAACTACATACTTCCACAAACAAAAACCGAGAGGAAGTGGGAGAGGGAGGAGGGAGGGCTGTAAATCTTACTTTCAAAACAAAGACTACCTCTTGGATTATGTCACAAAGAAAGCTAGAATTTTGAAAACCAGACATATCAAACACAGAGAACATATCACATAGTTTGAAGTGTAATCAATATGACTAGCTAAGGAATCACAAGAGATTTACAAGGTTGACAAACCTATGAGAAAGTCCCTTCAATCTGAAGGAATGACAAAATTCAAAGTATGAGGAAATGTTCCGTGTTTGGAAATAATATAGAAGTCTTATAAATTGTGATCTCTTTTAATTATACATCTTGAAAAGTACTTAGAAAAATCTTGTTAAAAAAGGACTCTTGGAATATCAGAGATAAGAATCAAACTTATATGATTAATAAAGCACCTGATCGAGGGACCCAAATTCAATATCATGACAATGAAAGATATCAACATAATCAAGCTGCAGCCTCTCCAAGCTCTCATCAATGCTTTTAGAGACTCTCTCAGCACAGAAATCAAATCCCTCTTTGTACCTCCCACATTTCGTAGACACAATGTACTGATCTCTAGGCACTCCAAGAGCCTTCAAAGCTTTCCCTAATACCTTTTCCGATAAAGTTCCTCCATAAAACCTGAAGGCCAGCAATAATTTCAGTAGTTCACCTATCAGTTATCGAATGCAACAGAAAAAAAGCGGATCCAAAGTTTCAAATTACTTATGCAGATTCCCGGTCTTTCACAAAATTCAAATTACAGAGGTTGATACAAATTCAAATCAATGCGTGCTGATAACACTGCATCCACTCCTCCTTTGACAACACTAAATGCAGATATAATTGAAATATATCCTTTTTAAGACAAAATTCAACTATATATGTGTGTATTTCTAAAAAAAACAAAGTTCTAAATACAAATATGTGATGAATATGATGCATTTGCCGGATAGTTATATATAGGAGAAAAAGATATAGATTGAGTACGGGGAAGTGTCGAAGAAATTGACGCCTCGGCGAAAGGCTTCCCGGACGGCGGCGATGGCGTCTTGTTCGGAGACATCACCGAAAACCTTGCCGAGTGGAGAAGCGCCGAAACCGACGGAGCTGAGTTTAAGTCCAGTGTTGCCCAGCGGTCGGAGCTGCAATGTCTGAGCTGCTGTTGCCATTGATGGAAATGTTAGGGTTTTTGAAATCTGAAAGGATAGTGTTGTGCTTCGTTAAGAAGATGACAAATGTGAGTGGATGAGTGGCGCTACTGATTCCCTGGTGGCGCTGTATGACTCGGAAATTAAACGACTCATTTCCCAAAAAGAAAAAAGAAAAACTACTGTATTTTGGAGTGATCTTTACTTGGAAAAATAAAATAATCATAATTATAAAAAATTTAACTAATTATAAATTTTTATTAGATATATCGAGAGTTAATTATGTGTTTCAGCATATTCAAAATTAAAAAAAAATATAACGGGAGCTAATTATGTATCTTTACAAAATAAAAAGTGTCTATTCATTGGATGTATTAGGAGCTAATTATGTATCTCCACAAACCCAAAATCAAGAAATTCAATAATTATGCAAAATGTAAAAAAAAACTGTAATTAAATTCTAAAATATCGAAATTTATATTATTTGCACTTAATTTTCATCCCGTGGAATTGATTCTCTTTAATTTTTATCCTTCAAAATTTTCGGTAGAAAAGAATTACCAGGCAAGATGAGTTATGCCTTAATGGTAAAAAATTCTCTATAAGTGGTTAAAAATTCTCAAAAGTGTTGTTCCCTGAGTCAAAAGTTTTGCTAGCAACATTAATTATGTACATTAAAATTAGGTTATAGTTAAGGATATTTTGTCTTCAATTATCTTTAAAGTTAACCTATTATAGAGAGAGGAAAAAAATTGAAGAACATGAATTTAAAAAGCAAAAATTAAGTAGCCGTTTGGCCATGAAAAATAATTTTTTTGGGAGTTGGAGTTGAAATTGTGTTTGGTCATGTCTTTTTTGAAAAAAAAAATTTAACTTTTGAAAAAAAAAATTAAAATATGATTTTATGCCCCAACTTTTATAAACTATCAAAATCACCCAACTAAAATTTACCTACTAACGAAAAAAGAACACAATTAGTCATTTTTATAAAAATAATTACATATAAATAGTCATATTTAATGAATTTCAATTATGACATATATAATATTTACATTAATAGTCGTTTTCTCATATTTGGAAATTTTAAATATGGATGTTATATTAACAAATCATTGTTTCCTATTTTTTAGGTAACAAATATTATCTTTCAAACAAATTTATTTTTTTAAGAATTTATTTAATTTATTTCCTTTATTTTCCGTTCCTAAAAAATAGAAAATGATGAGTTGTTATTAAATTTTAATGTGCCGCTAATTTATTTCTTTAATTTTCTTATACATGAAAGATTTTACTGTGTGTGAATAAATTATTTCTCTGTAAAACATACATTGCATATTTATGATATATTATATCATATACCATAAATATATAAATATGCTTAGTATGTTTCTTTATACTTTGTATATTTATATATGTGTGTATATGATATATACATGGTATAAACTTCATATATAACATACTTTGTATATTTATGTTATAAGTATACTTAGTATGTTTCTTAATACTTTATATATTTATATATGTGTGTATATGGTATATACATGGTATAAACTTTGTTATAAGTATGCTTAGTATGTTTCTTAATACTTTATATATTTATATATGTGTGTATATGGTATATACATGGTATAAACTTTATATATAACATACTTCGTATATTTTTGTTATAAATATAATACTTTTTATATTTATGGGTATAAATATAATACTTTGTGTATAAAGATACCAAGTATTATGGTATATAAAGATAACAGTTGCAGTTTAAAGTATAAATTTGTTAAATTGGACATATATTTTTATGAAAAATATGTATCACCGATTTATATTTTTAGCATACATATGGTATAAACTATTTATATCTGAATAGTATAATAAAGATGTACACAATATAATATATATAATCAAATTAAAAATGAGAATAATTTGTGGCAGTGGTAAACTAATCTGCTACAACTTTATTAATTTCATAAATATAGAAAACGATTATCCATTATTAATTACACGATTATAATTCCTTAAACGTCCATATCACAACAGAAAAATTATTATTATTGTTATATTATAGTAATTAGGATTATTAGCAGTAAGCTAATGTCTTAAATAAGAGAGAAAATTAAATAAGGGAGAAAAATAATGATGAGAGAGAAAAAGAAATATATATTAATTAGGATAGCATTAAGTTTGAAATTATAATTATCTTATTCTTTAAAACTGCTATGTACGTAATATTGAAAAAGTAATGTTATAAGTAGAGTGACGATCAATACTTTATTTATCATGCTCCGAACAGCACAATCATTTGCTTGCTAATCTTATACCTTTCGTCTGAATTTATTCCCTTAACTAATTCTAAAATCCCCGCATACAAAGTAAAATAAGGCGTAGTCTTTCACTACGAATGCTTTTGTATCAACTGGTCCGCTTGCTTAATATTATTCTTAATATTATTTATATAATAATAATAAATGATATATAAACAAAAAAAAAAACGAAAAACTTTTTTCCTTTTTCGATAATTCTTCATTCCTGGGAAGAGGAAGAAGCAGATAAGACAAGGTATTCCTTTATTTTGTCAAAAGCTTTCTCCCATTTTCCTGCGAAATTTGTGTATTGGCTCGCAAGTGGTTATACAAGAGAAAGTCAAAGTTTGATGGGACTATTGAGTTCTTTAAGTTATGCCCTTAACACGAAGCTAGGGCAGCGATGCGAACACTTGTGAGTGCATTAAGTAAATTAAACAAATACTCGCTGGTCTGAATTGTGCAGGATCGAGCCCTGGCCTTGGAAGCCATCCATTCAAGCCTTCCCAGTCCTTTTTTATTATTTTTTATCGGACTTTCTATATCCATATGATATGACATAGCTTTCAAGTTTCCTAGCCTGGGTTTGTGTGAAGCATGAGAACAGATTCACGTACTTCACCATTTCCTGGGTCCTTATCGCTTTTCCCCGGTTCAGGGTATGGGTTCTTTCTCTATGTTTGAAAGTCCCGGTGTGAACTCCCCTACTGATCTAACTCCAACGGATTCTCGAGAAGCTAATTCTCTCTCGATCTAGATCTACTTTACCGCTATGTGAAGTAAAAGAAGAAAGGGTCACCAATTACTACAAAAAACCTAATGGATCTGATGCAAAATAAAAAAATAAAACAGTTTGGTTACAGTCAATGAGAATAATACAACATGAAGACAGGACAGTTTAGACCAATAAGGAATTCATTCTAACAAATGATGATCTATCGAGTGAGAGATATATAAGCTAAGACAAGCAATCAGTACACGAATCCCTTCCTCTAGAAGGAGTGAACCCAACCACTTCACGCTGAAATTCATACTCATACTGATCTTCGAACCACCCTTCTCTCGTTAGGCCTCTATTAATATGCCTGGCCGACATGGAGCCATGCACATGATTCCAAGAGTCACTGTAGTTGCTATGGCCAGGGAAGGGATTAAGGTAGTTCACATGCTGGCTGATAAGTCAGGTAACGAAGCCTTATGCTATTGAATGCGTTGTCGGAAGGATAATGACTTCATGCAAGAATTCTCTATTTTCGATTCATGATCTTGAGAAAAAAAAATGTTTTTAACTGAACAACGTGGCCTTGCCGCTCCGCCAGGGCGGCGGGTGGTCACGTCAAAGTGTGTCAATTATGGTGATCAAACCCTCTTTTTGTTAGAGCTCCCAGTCTTGCTAAGTAAAAATTTAAAAGATTGAAGTTATATGTAATAATAATAAAAGTTGAAATTGGAGTTGGAAAATTGTGAAAACACCAAAAACCTGTTTTTTCTTTTCAGAAAAAAATTCCGGAATTATTTTTCGAATTTTCATGGCCAAACACCATAATTTCCAACTCCGATTTTTTTTTTGGAAAAAAGAGAAAAAATTTCATGGCCAAACGAGCCCTAAAAATCGCCTTAAAATAAGAACTAAAAATTACACAAATACACAACTTATGTTTCCAATATTACAACAAATCTCAACTCTCTAAACATATTACAAAAATTCCAACATATACACATAATGTTATGTATATGTCGGCTATGTTATGTATATTAATAGGGAGAGAGAGTAAAGTAATTAAAGAGTAAAGTAATTAAAAAAATAGAAGAGAATGTAATTACTTCGAAAAGGATTGATATTTATGTTATTTATACTAAGAAGAATTGTCCTCGAAAAACTTTGAATTGAAACTTATCGATTGTTGTGGGCCACTAATGGGCCGGGGCGATTAGACTTATAGCCTGTTTTGGCGAGAAGCAGTTGGCGAAGCTTTTAAAACTATTTTTACGTAATTTTACAAGTGCTTTTTTTAAAAAAAAGTTCTGAGGGATAAACTTTTGTTTTAGCTTATGACAAATTGCTCTTCTTACTTTGGAGAAGCATTTATTTTCTTCCATGAGTTTGACCAAACGCCTTATTTTTTTTAAATAAACACTTTAAAAAGAAAAAAAAATTGACCAAATAGGCTAATTGTTTGGCTTGCTAGCTGTTGAAAAGGTAATTTCACAGGCTCATTTGCACTTTTGCCCCTATTTTGTGTGGTCTTTAATCCGTATTTTTCGTAATAAAGTAAATTTTTTCATGAAACATAAGTTTATAGTTTTGCATTATAATATCTTAAAGTTATGTTTAGTATAAATTCAATTTCTAAAACACTTACGTTCCCACTAGGCATAAATTCAATTACTAAAGAATAAAAATTAAAGATCAAGCACATTTGAAGGGAAAAAAATACTTATAATTTTATGAATGACAAGGGTATTCTTTTTGGACACCAGTATATTATTACTTATACATGATTCTCTTTAAAAAAAAATTATACATCTATCACTCTGAAAGTAATTCTATCATGCGGTGTCTCGAACAAAGATGCATGATTAAACCCATGCAAAAATGATTAAAGTTCAGGCAATGAATAATCTTTGGCCATGTGATGTTTTGTGAAGACTAATTTCAAACTTTGATGTCTAATAATCTTAGCAAAAATTTATACCTCAATCTCAAATTATTTATGCAAGTACTATACAAAAATCATTGATCATCTCCATTTTATTCCAATTTATACCTCAATAATCTCAAAATTTACACTTGCAAGCTATTTTTCTTCTTTTTGTTTGTATATGGTGCTTTCGGGGAACTTTCATTACATTTGCCAGACTTATTACTTGAAACATATTTTGTCAAAAAAATATATTCTAGTATTAAGAATTATGGGATAGTTGCATGAAAACTTGAAAAGTCCAAGGAGTTAAGTTTGTCACCAACATCACAGATTGTCATTTGAAAATATATGCTTGTTCATCTAGAGACTTGGCAGACAGTAGTAGTACTGATTATGGTGGATAACAGTCATAGATTAGTGTTAATATCACTCATATATATAATTTAGCCCCCACGAACATATATAATAATATTTGTTAAAATATTTCCAGCTGCTTATATGTTAGGACATCACTTCATTAACCCACTAATGTTCTTCAACAACCTTCTTGTTTTATAGCTACTTGACAGAGAAAAAAAATGGATATGTTTTTTTTTTTTCCAAGATTCTCCCAACAAATTTTGAGATTTTGTTTGGATTTTTGAAACCTAATTACTGTTAGTACTTAGACACACTGGCATTTTAAAAATCTCTTCTTATCTTTTGCCTATGCTGTTTTCCTGTTCTAAATTTGTGACATTTTTGTTATAGCTAATTAAATCCCGATTAACTTGAGGCGGATCTAGAAAGGATTTTATGTGTGAATTTAACTGAATATGTCGTTTAAACTAAAACTGAGTATACATATATACGATGAATTAAATTGTATAAGAATATAAAAAATCAAATCATACAAGATGAGGGGAGGAGGCTTAAGAAAATGTTCTTAAAAAGGGAAATATATATTTGAAAAACTATTAGTAGGACCTTTTTTTCGTTCTAACACAGAAAATTTCTAGATTAATCTGTTAAATCGAATTATCGATAAGATATTTAGTAGCAAAGAAATTGTATTATGGAATATAATCGAAGTACTCGTTATTATCGATAAGATATTTAGTAGCAAAGAAATTGTATTATGGAATATAATCGAAGTATTCTTTATTAATGAATGAGACCCACGTATTAATCGGTCTCCAATATATTTAGTGCAATTATATTACACTATGCTATCTAATGCAGCACATCTGTACCCCAAACTCCAAGTTAGAAGCTGGATGTTTTTTGCTTTTGTGTAGTTTTAGGCTTGGTCAAAATCTGATCGTTGTTATTATTTAATTATATATTCGTTAAATAGACCTTTTATAGTCTGTACTTTTGACTGGAATTAACTGGTTACGCACACTCTAGTGAGAGGGAATTTTTATCCTTTCACCGACAAATCATTTACTAATATCAACAACAATAAAATACATAACGTACTTCGATAAGTGGAGTATTGAGAGGGTAGGATGTATGCAAGCTTTATTTGCATTTTTATGAGGTAGAGAGTGTTGGGTTCGAAATCGAGAGGGCGTTATGCGGAAGTTTAAAGTTTGCAAATCGAGATGATAAATCAGATGACACAAAAGTATACTAAAATCATATTACTATTGAATATGGTTTGACCAGTTGGCCTATACATATTAAAAAATTAATATTATTGAAAAACATGAAAACTATGGGAGAAGTCTCTTCTAAACAAAATTCTTGCAAGATTTACCTTGTAGATGCTATTGTGTTATGGTATGAGAAGAGAGGGTCTTCTGTTTATAAAGTTCTAAAACCTTTCCTCTTATAGAGAGGTTAGCCAAATATGGAAAAAATTTATATTTTTCTTTTTAGGAAAAGTAAAATAATTATGGTATTAATTTTATTTTATTTTAAAAAAGTATAAATTAATTTTGGTAAAAAAATCAGGGCAAAAACCCTAGAGAGAACTCAAAAGAAGAGTTTTCGAAACAAGATTACAAGAAAAGCATGAAAACAAAATAATAATTAAGATACAAACTAAATGCAACAATAACAATAAACTCACTTATTAATATCCTACTATCATTTAATCTGAGAGTAGCACTAAGTTGTGGATTCTGAAGCTTTTAATGTCAAATTACTAATTTACGACTACCTGTAATCAAATTAAAAGTGTTAATTAACTCGCTTAATAGGTTAAACCCGATGTATAAAGGCAATATAGACTCAATTTGAATGCAAAAAAAAATTAAAAGATCACATAATTATGATCTTAATTCTGAGGAAAATTAAAATTTTGGATACAAAAATATTTTTTCAAAGCATATCTGTCAAATGAAATAATCTCATGGCATAATGAAATAACGTATTAAACTGACACTAGTAATTCTTTTCCTCACGAAAATACGAATCATAAGAAGAACTAAAGTGCTATAATAAGAAAAGTTGTAGAATATTTTAGCAAATACGTGCACATCATATTTTCACAGGCATTAATTATTAGTGTTGCTGTGTCTCCCGTGATAGAATAGGGGCTATCCAGTAATTATAATATACTCTTAAACTCTTAATACTTTTCCATCTTACATTTTTGATAGGTCGTACATGTGCTTAATTGATTAATTTTATTTTCTTAATTATTAATTATTATAGTCAAATGTTCTTATCAAAGTCCCGCAAAATATGGAGGATGATCTTTTTGGATTACGACATAGGTTGTGGGAACATTATGGGTAGTTGACGTAGCAGCCAACATTTAAGAAAATTAAAAACTAAAATCCAAAAAAAAAAAAAAAAAAAAAAAGATACATCTTTGTTGTATAAATTTCAATGGCTAGGTGGAAGAATAATAAATATTATATAAATACTAGTAGCCCCAAAAGTCTTTAAAATTCTGAATAAGACAAAAAGAGGGATTATTTAAATGTTAACTTTCACCAGCTTAAAAGCTACCTATTAATATCTACTTGTATAATTTTAATGTTCACACACGATTGTGTTGAATTATATACCCTAATTATTACTAATATTCTATTGCCGCAGAAAATTAATTAGACAGTTCACATCAACAAGCCGGTCCGTGAAGAAGGAAAGAAAAAGGAGATAGCGATACTTATAACAGTAGTATAAATATGAGGATGAAAATTCATTAATGGTAGCAGAAAGTCTCCAAGTTTAGAGGAGATTGAGATTAATTTGTAAAAGATTAGCTTTGTCCTCTTTACTAAGGTAAGTCCCCATTAATTCCTATAATTACTTTATATTCTACTTTTATGTATATAGCCATTTCCACAATTTAATTTGGTTCTTGATATTTTTTTCCACTTCGTTTTTGGGGAATTTTCAAGAAATTTGGAACTTGTAAGGTACAATTATATTCTCACCGGAACAAAAAAGGATTTTAGTGACAATGAGTTAATTGCCGGTCTATAAAGTCTATTATTAATTTTATGCAATTGAACATTTGTTAGGAATGAATACCTTTTTATTTTTACTCGATAGAATTGCTACTAAAACCTTTAGCAACCTGAAAAAAGTAGTCAATTGCTGGTAAATGGACCATTTTTGGCGAGTTTTTTTCTTCCAGGATTATGATCGAAGATTGAACTTGAAATTGAATGTATATGTTTTGGTTGCAGGAAATGGAATATTATGGCTTTAATCAACAATGGCCTATTAGTTCATTTGATGAGCTTAGTGCTATATCTGTAGCTGCTTCATTTGGTGAGAATACTTTGCATGATTCATTCATCTATCATGATCAGCCAATACTAGTCCATAAAAGGCCTATAGAATTGTCCCAAACTGCTGAAGAAAGGCCACTAAAGAATCCCAAAACAAGTCACAGCTGGAACAATAATAACAATTCCTATCATGAAAATGACCAAATGTTGAGCTCACAATCTGTGGCTTCTCCCAATTACTCCCATTTAATCAACTCAAATAATTTCAGTAACCAACAAGATGTGACAATGAAGCCCAAAGAGGAAACAACTTTGTCATCCAGCAGTATAACTTTTGCTGCTGATCATCACAACAGTATGGTTTGTCATCAAGATTCTTTTGCCAATAATCAGAATTACATGTTTAAGGCTAATAATTCATGCCAAGGTGCTACTAAGAGTGTTAGCACTAATAATGGGAAAGTAACACAAGCTCAAGATCACATCATTGCTGAGAGGAAAAGACGCGAAAAACTCAGCCAAAGATTCATTGCTTTATCTGCCCTAATTCCTGGACTCAAAAAGGTATTACCAACACTTCCTCTACCAAGCTTATGAATTTCGCCTATATATATGTGCCTGGTACGATGATAGTCATTTTTTAAAAATACGTTTCTTATTAAACTTTTTACATTTG
The DNA here is from genome assembly GCA_030864215.1 of Capsicum pubescens. Taxonomy (NCBI): domain Eukaryota; kingdom Viridiplantae; phylum Streptophyta; class Magnoliopsida; order Solanales; family Solanaceae; genus Capsicum; species Capsicum pubescens. Next base: position 266,117,617 of record CM061545.1, on the reverse strand, counting down.
ATGAGTAGATGGACAAGGCTTCAGTTCTTGGAGATGCAATAAAATACTTGAAACAACTCCAAGAGAGAGTGAAGACACTTGAGGAGCAAACAAAGAAAAAATCTGTAGAATCTGTTGTATTTATGAAGAAATATGAACTTTATGGAGATGGTGAAAATTCTTCATCAGATGAAAACAACTCAAGTGGTACTCAACAGATGGATGAGGCACTCCCAGAAATTGAAGCAAGAATATGTGAGAAGGATGTATTAATTAGAATCCACTGTGAGAAAAGGAAAGGAATTGTTGAGAAAACAGTTACTGAAATTGAAAAACTTCATCTATCAATCATCAACACATGTGCCTTGTCTTTTGGAACTTGTGCTCTTGACATTACTATAATTGCTCAGGTATATTATTACTGTTTTGAGTTTAAGTAAAACATGTTAATATAAGTATATCTCTATGACATACATTAATTTGTAAAATGGAAAGAAATGATTGACTAATCTGCTATCACATGTCAAACTATGGATTGATAACGTTAGAAATTTTGTACTATGTATGAGTAGAACTTAGAATTAAAGGCTTATTCCCATGCAGATGGACGAGGAATTTGCAATGACAGTAAAGGATCTTGTCAAGAATTTGCACTCAGCTCTCAAAATGGTTATATGAAGGGTGTGATCGATCGATCGATCAACTTATCATAATTTCTTTTAAAATGTTTGATACAACGGAAGTCATTTTACTCTCTCTTTAATTTTTCCATTTCTTGGATGTTTAGGCTTGTGATCAGGTCAAATTCACCCTTTTTCAAAATCATATGTCCTTTGAAGCTTTTTGCCGTGGGGGTTAATTTATTCATTTTGTAGGGAGGATTTTTTTTCAAACTTCTCTTTTTTTTGCATGGTTCAATTTATTAATTAACCATGTTCAATTTATCCACCCTATTGTAAAAAGATAATTGACCCCATGGCTTAGGCTTTTTTGTTTTCTCTTTATTATACATATTTTTCCACGAAGAAGGTTGAGAAATTCAACGAATACCAAGTGGTCGGAGAAAAGGGACAATACAAGGTTTTCATTTTTTTAGGGGTGAAAAGGCAGACTGCAGGCTTTTTATCATTAATTTTCTGTAATTTGTCAATGTTTTAGACATCCTCTTGAATTATCTCTAATTTGGAGGGTCTCTTTTGTTGTTATGTAATGTTATATTTGGTTTATGATATGGAATAAAACCACATTATTATTGTCTATCTCCTACTACACCTTTTTAAGTAATTGTTGAATCTTAATTTTACCTCTAGAGAAAACGAAATATATAATTTGCATTTAAGTTGTTGGTTTTACTATCGGGGCGATCGAGTTAAAGTTTTAGCTACAAATTTGATATAATTCGGTAGCTTAATTTGATCAAACTCTATATTTGTATTAAGAAAAAAACTTAATATGTATAGACGATTTATTAAGAACATATAGTAAATTATATTTTTTTAGAATTTAAAATCCAAGAACTTAAGATTTTAGATATCTACTTTTTTTTGTTGTTGTTATTGTTTGGTATAGAGTGGAAAATCAAACTAAATAAAAATCATTACACAGCCTAAGTAAGAGAAAAGAAATTTCATAGCCTAATAAGTATATACTGAGTATATACTTAATGGCTATATCATTCTTCATTTGCTAAAAAGTCCATATAATAATTTGTCTTTCTTCAGAGATGTCTAATATATCGTGACTTTATTAATTTCCAACAAATATATACAATATAATCTTATATAATCGGTCGAAGTGAATCACGTTATATATATACATATCCTCTCCATAATTAATACATAATTAATAGGTGCATTTTCATTTCTACTACTTCATAACTCAATTATTGTCATTCTTAATTATTTAATGTTGTACAATTCCATGGTAAGACCTGATGTTAATCTATTCCAACCATCACTTTCCCGATTACACCCCTACTTACAAAATATTGACAACAATATTTCTCTATAAATATTGTATGTAATATTCGCGTATTCTTGCTCATCACCAATTACGTCTTTATTAATATTGTCTTAATAAAATTAGTGGTCTAAAATCAAATTTTAATATAAGATCTTAAACATATGTACATAATAAAAATACTATAAATAATTTAAAGTTATTTTTTGATTCATACATACTATGTAGTATTCTTAAAAGACATTAAGCATTTAATTTCACATAGTAATATTATTATTTTTAAAAGTAAAACTAATTTTAATTAATAACATGTAAGTCATTTGTTGACAATGCATTACCTTGAATATTATTGTGAAAACTTTATTTATTAATAAGAAGATTTGATAAAAATATTAAAGTTCTAAAATATTTTTATTAATATGTAGATAGTTCTTCTTTTTATATTTAATTTAAATTTTTTATCTTTTACCATCTTTAATATTATTTCAAGTGAAACTAAAATCATAAAATTAATATTAAATTTTTTGAAACCTCAAAATTTTGAGGGCCTAAAGAAAACGTTTCAATAGTCTTACCCTTGAGTCATCCCTGACCTTGATTAGGTTTACCGAAAGTGGTTAATATAGAAAAATAAAAAAGAAAATAAAATAAAACGACGAGAGTTGAGTAGAGGTCAAGGTGGAAATTAATAGTTAAATATATTTTGATTATTTTCTAGAATGACAATTATATATTTTGGATCACTTATTTTTAATAAGGACCAGAAATAAATTAAGTGGATCAACCGGAAGGAGTGCTAAACTAATACTCCCTACGTTTCAAAATCAATAACCTACTTTGACTTGACACAAAGTTTTAAAAAATAAAAATAATTTTTGAATCTTGTGGCCTTAAATTAAAGTTGTGTCAAATATACCAAAATACTCTTCAATCTTGTGGTCCTAAACATGTCATGTTGAAAAGTTGAAATTAAAGTATTGCCAAAAAAGAAAAAGGGTCATTTTTTTTTAAACGGATGTGGTCCTAATTTTTTTTAGTACTTCAAATGTTTATATGTTGCATATAATGTTAAGCTCATGGTAGATCAATTTTTGCGGACCTTTTAATCTAGTATTATTAATAATCTACCCTATAGCCTCTTCAATAAACCCTAAATTTTCCATTGAATATATAAATCTTGTGTCATGCTGACTACAATGTGATGTCTATGCTTCAGCCGAAATTTGAACAGTAGTATTATGCTTTTGTATGTCATGTCTCCACTTCTCCAGTTCTCCTTCATGAATTATATTAAAAGTCCAAACGTTTGATAATATTTTTCTTAATTTGAATAAGCTATTTACAGATGAAGTTTTCTTGTATTCTTTGCCACACTAATTAATAACTAAGTAGTTGTTATCAGTTTTATATTACTTATCAAGCTTAACTTTCCAGATTTTGACAGCCAACAAATGGTTATAGTTTGCTTAATTAAAAAATTAAAGAAACTTGTTGAGATTAACCCTTTACCATTTGCAAATTAAACTAACCATTTTCAATATACATATATATACACACACATATATATATATAACTTGAACTTAATTAACTATAGGAATAAAGTTGGTATAACATGAATGAGTCCCCACAAGAGATCGTAATCTTTCTTGACAAATCAAGATTCCACGACTTTCTTTATGTAATGACAATAATTAGGTAACTAAATTAAGTGTGGAAAATAATAGTGATACGTACGTAGAAGTTGTTTAGAAGACTTATATTCATTATAAGTTTTTCAAAAAATTCAGATTTATAATAGTGCATGTTGTCATTCTTTTTTGTCTTTTGTAGGCAACTGTTGAAAATAAAACAGATAATATTTGTAGTTGGTTTAGCTAATGATAATATTCAAGGCAATAATTGCAGTTAGGCTTGAAAAACTTGTATTAATATTGTAGTTGTAATAGTTAAGTAAGATCCTTTCTGATTTATGTACTGTGCTATTTTTATAGTACGATTTACTATCTAACCAAACCGATAAAAAACGATCAAATAGCTTAATTTTAAATTACTTTCAAAAAATTATGAAAACTTGTCTGTGAAGAAAGAGACTAGTACTTTCTTGGTATTAATTTACTTGGCATAGTTTATTATTATAGATTAAAATTTTTCATTCAAATAAATAAATAAAAATTAATTAAATATTTTTTAGATATAAAAATATGGTGTTCTTTCTTTGGCGTTTTTTTTTTTAAAAAAAGCAATATCATGAGATAATGGGAATAACTAGATTTTGATTAGAGAGCAAATATAAAGTCGAAGCCAATTCGTATTTAATATACTTCCTCCGTTTTTTAAAGAATTACCTATTTTGACTTGGCACGGAGTTTAAGAATATAACGAAGATTTTTGAATCTTCTAGTATTAAATTAAAGTTGTATCAAATATACCAAAATGCCCTTGAATCTTGTGGTCTTAAACATGTCATGTGAAAAGTTGGAATTAAAGTATTGTCAAAAAAGTAAAAGATCATTTTTTTTTAAACAGACTAAAAAAAAAAATAGGTCATTTTTTTTAAACGGAGAGAGTAGTAAAAAGTGTATTTGATGTCATAAAAAAGTCTAGCCCTTTAAAGCGATTTAACTTTTTTGTTTTTGATAGCCCTTTAAAGCGATTTAACTCCGTGAAAGAAAATTATGCTTTACAAATAGAAAGTTAAATGTGAAAGAAAGATGAAATATAAATATTAAAAGAGCAGTTCATATCTAAGCATTTACACAAGTCGACATTCTAGAAGGCCAGTTTACAGTCGGGGCAGGGGATGTGTTAGATTTGTTCATGTTTGATCGGATAATTAAATAGTTGAAAAATATTATTTTTATAAATAAATTTCTTAAATTGATGAATATAGTTTTTCTAGTGAAAGTAGGAACATAAATATTAATTGCCTGATTTTTTTTGTCCTTTCACCCTTCAATATACCTTAGTTTTACCTCTTTTTCGTTTATCTTCATCTAAGCATCTTCATTGCTTATAAAATTTACAAATGATTCAAGTTAATATTTTTACTTATGTATCATCATATCGAAATATCTTAGTTTTACCTCTTTTTCGTTTATCTTCATCTTTATTGCTTATAAAATTTACAAATGATTCAAGTTAATATATTTACTTATGTATCATCATATCGAAATATCTTAGTTTTACCTCTTTTCCGTTTATCTTCATCTTCATTGCTTATAAAATTTACAAATGATTCAAGTTAATATTTTTACTTATGTATCATCATATCGAAATATCTTAATTTTACCTCTTTTCCGTTTATCTTCATCTTCATTACTTATAAAATTTACAAATGATTCAAGTTAATATTTTTACTTATGTATCATCATATCTAAATATCTTAGTTTTACCTTTTTTCCGTTTATCTTTATCTTCATTGCTTATAAAATTTATAAATGATTCAAGTTAATATTTTTACTTATGTATCATTATATCGAAAGTAAGAAAATAAGTGAGAAACTCCAAAAAAATATTTTCCCTCGTTTCAAACACACACTAGGATACAATCTAGAAGGTCAAAAGGAGCAAACGTTTTTGGGTAGAGAATTATGACCAAAAACTTATACGTGGCAGAGCAACAGAACTTCGATTGAAACTAAACATATTTTATTTTGGGATTTATTGTTTATTAGTACTTTATATATTCTGCTGGACCTTTTACTATCACTTTTGACCAGATTTATTGGACGGTCAGTCACTTTGAATTAGGTGGAAGAAAACAGAGGAGTGTTAATATTTTTATTTTTACTAATATATACTACGTGTTATTGCCCTGTATTATAGTTGTTAATTAACTCCCTTATTATACATTTTATATTTTTAGAACGCTTATGCATATATATTCTCTGAGGAGATCTAATAAAATAAGTTTTCTTACACTGTTTGTGATATAACTTAAACTCATTTCAATATTCAATCATTTGATTTTATCAAATATTGTGCGTACCTCTTAACATAACAACTCTAATTTTACAGTAGAAATATTCTTATATTATAATCACTAGACTCAAAATTACCATCGGAAAATGAAACTTACAACGTAATTGCAGAACAATAATTAACTACTTAAACAAAGAGAACTATTTAAAAAAATAACCAAAAGGGAGATGAAAAGTCATAGAAGAATTGAAGGTGAGAAGCATAGACTTTGCCTAAGCACAATATCAAATACGCATAACCATTCTCTATTACCCCTAGTCCATCCTTTTTAATGATAGCTAATTGAGCGTGTATCCCAAATAAAACTCATCCACATTTTACTCAGCACAATAATCTCAATTGGATTAGTCTTATTCACTCCTTCAAGCCATAGGCCTTGTGGAGTGAACATGGTTCACAACACTTGAGATGCAATGCATTTTTTTTTAACTTTATCAATATATACAATTCAATCAATTATAACGTCTCATTTAGCATTTTTGCCAAGTACAATTCATATTTGCCATCAAAAAAGTTATTTATAATTAAATTTTAAATTGGTTGCGTAATATTTTGTTATACTGTCATCTATGCAGAAGTTAATAAACTCATATTTTTTATACATAGATAGTAAGAAAAAAATAGTCAGATTGCAGTGAGTGCGGAACGATCACTCAATGTTGTAAATCTGTCGGCTTTGTGTGCATGCATGGCTTTTTCGTTTATCTGTTTATTAAGTTGATATTTTGGTAACAACTCAAGTTAGCAAAATATATGGATAGCATGTATTATAATCGCTGAGAGTACAAAGTATAATTGAAAAATGGAATCAACAAACAAGAAATAAGTAAAGATACTTAAAAAGAGGGAAAATGGAAAATATATAAATAGGTAGAAGGGGGTGATTGAGAAGCCATAGAAAAATTGTAGGTGAGAAGCATCGACTTTGCCTAAGCTTAATACACAATAGCCTAATCCCAAAGCTTGTAAAATGACACACTTTTATTTTATCGCATGCTTCCTTGATCAATTCACATCCCAAGTAAATTCCTTGTTGGACTAGCTAATTCCTTGACCTCTTTTGCGTTGTAACTCTTGACCCAATAACTTGGTCACACTTCGTCCAAATAACTTGCTTATAAGAACTATTTGAGTCATCACGTCAACAAAAGCTAATCTTAACCTTTCATATATAAAAAGAAAATTTGTGCTAACATACATAACATGTAGTACTAGAGTTATTTGGGTTTTGATGGCCGATGTGTAGGATCAAATGTTATTGAATCCAGTCCAGACTCCAGAGTTTCAATTCAGAAATATGTGTTCCAGCCCATTCAATAAAGGCCCCTCTTTTGTGTTAGTCTCGGTGGATTTTCATAGAAGCCCTCTTTTGTTAGTTCGGGAGTATATTTGTATCTTTTTTGAAGTAAAAAAAAGGCGTCAGGCACGTACATTCATTGTATTCATACGTGCATTTATCCTGTATTAACCAATATCGCTTGTAGGAATATAATTTGTATCGACAAATACAGTTTGCTTTTATATGCAAATACAAAGAAGATAAAGTACAATAGATATTCATTGCTCTAGTTTCAACTTTCAAGCAAAGAGTAGAAAACAAAAGAGAGAGAACGACAATCAGTGTAGCTAGCATAATACGTTCATTCCCTCTTAAGGCCAAAAATAAGAGATTGGTGACCTGCGTTTCCCGTAGGATTATATTCATTTGCACGCATTTAGATTGTATCAACAAATACTTTCTCTTTGTATTTCTTTTTATTTCTAAAATCTCATTGAAGGCTGATTCAATTCGTGAAAATGGTTTTCTGATCATTTTAAATCTATGAACAACAAACGACAACTGGTTTCGTGGTGTAGTTGGTTATCACGTCAGTCTAACACACTGAAGGTCTCCGGTTCGAGTCCGGGCGAAGCCACTTCTTTTTGTTCCCAAAATCAAATTTTAACCCTCCCAAACGACGTCGTGGCCATCTTTTTTATCCATTTATTAATGCGCCGAACACGGATAAAGGGTCCCACAATATGTAATACCAGAAGCTACTAAAAATCCACGTCATTCACCCAATTATATTAACCTCCCACATAACCTCCTCACTTCTCATTGGTCCAATCATTCCACGTCATCATCTCTCTCAATTCTCCCACCACGAATCCCCACAAATATCAACCAAAATCAGTTTTAACACATCACATCACACACTTTCATTCTAATTATTTTAAAAAAAAAATTAAAAAAAAAAATAAATAAATAAGAAGAATCCATCTCTTAAGCATCACTTGAGATTTGAGCAATTTCCAATTCCAATTCCATTCAGATCTTCGCTTTTTTTCTGAGAAATCAATTCTCCTTTTCCAGTTTCCCTTGTAATTTCGATGTTTTTATCAATGGATTTGAGACGATCATCGCGTTATTTTTTGTCTATTTTTTTGCTCGTGATTTCTGTTCGGTTATCTCCAGCTGCAGCTTCCTTCGCTGCCAAAGATATCAATCCTCCTTATCCTAAAGCTATTTCTGTAAGTCATCATGCTTTTTAAGTTTTCTTTTTTAATTGAATGAATAGTTAACTGTAAAGGCTCGTTTTGTATGATGCATCAGCGATAACTAATTCCGGAATTAATTTTAGGACGAGTTTATCCCATGTTTGGTTGGGATAAAATTGCTAGATAACTAATCCTAGAATAATGAATCCCAGGATAATTGTTTTATAAATTAATGCAAGGCATGATTCATTGTGCAATTTAAGATTTTCTGGGTCTCAATCATATGGAACGCCGACCCCAATTTGTAAAATTTAGCTGATGGTTCATTTAATTATTCATTGTGCGGTTATGCCTTTTTTCCCTAAGAATAATTTGAAGAGGCAAGTTTGATTTTAGAAATTTAGGATTTTTCGGATCTCAATGATTATATATTTACGTCAATTGGGTGTCTAAAGGTTTTAAGTTGTAGAGGAAAGTCATTGTTAGTCTGTTGTTGTGATTTGTTTTGGTTTACTTACACTGATTATGCTACGTTAACAATGCAATAAGGAAGTTGGGATTTTTTTTTGGAGTTTCTGACTGTTGGTTTATTTTCCTCCTTATTTTGTAGGACTTGAAGGAATCAATTGTAAAGGGTTTAGGTTTCCAAGCTGAGGATTTCAAGATATCCGGATTTGATTTGAGGGATGCTCTTGTGGGTAGGTCGGTGTCGTATGAATTTGATGTTGAAATTGATAATAAAGTTATTCCGTTGAAGCTTTTGGAGGATGTGAATAGATGGGAATTTGTAGATTTGCCCATTTTCCGGGTAGAGCGAGGTGAAGAAAATGGGTTGGTTGAAAGGAAGAGATTGGAGAATCAGTTGCCTGTTTTGGCGCCATTTACTTTGGCAGGTCCCATGGAGCTCTGGATCCAGGATGCCAAGGACATGAGAATTTCGCTACCTGTAAGTGAAAGCTTTGGCTTGAATTTTATATAATACTGTACATTATGTCATTGAAAGTTAGCTTTTTTGTTTAATCTATTCACAAACAACTTTGCTTGCAAGTATTAAGTACTAAGTACCCTCTAGGTGAACTGTTGAATATTTCCCTTCTCTTTTTGGCTCTCTGTCTTTTGTTTTGTTATGAACTTTAATACCTGCATGATATTCCTATGAATGTTTTGTTTTGAGGGTTTCTCTTGTCGAGTTCCTTTTCTTTTGGTGTTTCAAGAGAGAGTCTGATATTGCTGTTTACCCAGGATAGAGTCTTCTTTTGCTTACATAGTTATGGGATGCCCTTTTGTTCAGACTTGTATGTCTTCCATTGTTTCATGTGCAATGATACCCGTTGCTCTTATTGATAAGCATTGATCATGTTGTCTAGGACCTAGGTTGTAACTGTCTTATGAGCATTCTATTTTCTTGCTACTTTTCATGTCGCTGATCTGCTTTGTTTCTGTTCTGGATAATTACATGCAGCATGATGTGGATGCTGGGGAGCTGAGGAAAGTGATCTTAGCCGATGGTGCTGTCGTTACAGTCAAGGGTGCCAGATCTGTTAGCCTGCGCCACCCTATAGAACTTCCACTTCCCTTTAACAGAACGACAAATGGATTTGCCTCTGGCCTGTTGGCACTGGCTGAATATTTACGTCAAGCTTCTCTCTCTCAAGATGGACCTCTCCTCTCTCTTCGAATTGTTGGTCCTACATCTCTTACATCCCCCACTTCAACATCTTCCCCTTCTGCAAACAGACTTAAGCTTAAACGGCTTGCACCTGGTCTTGTCGAGTTATCATCAGTGTCAAAATTGAAAGCCATGAACGCCATCTCCACCATTGATCTCCAGGGAGAAACCAGTGCACTTCTTACACCAAATCAATTCACTACATTGTGGCCTGTTACTTCTATCAATGGTTCAAACTCGAACTTGCTTGGTTTTGAGGGCTTGCTTTCTAATATACTGGGTCCTAAAGCCGGTAAAGAGGGTTCTTTCAAGTTGCTGAAGGCAGATGTATCAGCTCAGACTTTTGTGAAGATTGGTTTTGGAGTTGAGAAGTTGTTGAAGGAAGGAGATGGGTTCAATTTGGAGGGTTATCCAGAATGGAGAACCAAGCCTGAAAACGTAAGGATGCATTTTGAAGTTCTGGCAAAAGTAGATGGTGACAAAGTTGTGCCAGAGAGAATCGTGCAGATTGATCCGATAACTATTGAGGATACAGTGGCACCCAGTGTGCAATTGGGAAATGTCTCGATGTCAAAGGTTCCCATTGTTCACCAACCTCCAAATCCATTCACCTTGTAAACTCCTTAGACGGGCGAGATTTGTGTTTGAGCAAAATTGTATAGATAAAATTGCCGTCTTTTGTGCTCTGTTTTAATAGCTATTACATACATCAGGTGCGAAGAAACCTGACTCTCAGAATTCATCAAAGAAGTATCAGGAATATATGCCAGATCTTTTTGGTATTCTCTGCTGTTTTTTTTTATTCTTTTTCATGTTTGATGCCTTAGATTTAACACGAGAAAGCTTAACATCAGGCGGAACACAGGAGTTTGTTCTTTTTTACCAAAACTAGCAAACCATATGAAGCTTACATTCCGAATAATATTCGTTTCAGAGCATGAAAATGGAGATACTCTTTATTAGCATAGTACTTGACAGAACCATTTCATTTCTAATATTTACCAGACAATCAGAAAAAGTATTATGGAATTTGAAACTCAATACTAATTCCTGATGAAGGAAATTCCTTTCTGAATGCTTTCAGCGAGCTCTTTCTTGGCCTTCTGCAGTCCAATCCTGTTGGAAATTACTCAATCAGTGAACCAACTTATCTAATACCCCGAAGAATTAAAGGTCAAGCCTAGCGTACTTACCTCTCATACTCGTTTAGGGGACCAAGTTGATACACTTCTTCAGCTCCCACACGACCAAGTCGTACTTTGGAGGCAAAGAAAGGGAGTTCTGTTACCTGTGTCAAAGTTGTTCTTTGTCAGTCAGAAATCTGATAGAAGAAAACAAGTAGGCTTGTTAGGACTTTTGCACTTATGTCTAGCCTTCTGCTCTTGATTGGCTACAAAGTGGGCAGCTAATAAGTTTGAGAAAGTACCTGAGAAGCTACAAAAGCACAAGCCACCACACCGGCATCTCCTCTTAAGCCCTTGAGGCAAACATCTGCAAATTTTACAGCTGCATATGCCTGTACGTATCCCATTAGATTCAGTTATATTCAATGTTCAGAAAGCATTAATAGAAATAACTCAAGGAGTAATTCTAACCATAGATAGAGTTGCAGATCCAGCTCCCTTTTTGGCCTGCAAAGATAATAATTCTTGAGGTTACAAATCACAGTTCAATTCAGGTTCAAGAAACCATCAGTATATACTGAATTGCAAGTAGTGCACGCGTTCTGCTAGATGGTAGTTGTACAATACCTCAACAACCTCTGTTCCTCCATCTTGAATGCGCTTAGTCAAATACTCTGTTTCCTCCTGTGTAAAGGAGCAAGGAGGCTTGACCTACAACGCGTTATAAAGTTCAAAATATCAGTATCAGGAGGAGATTTCAGCTGGTGGAAAGTTTCTCTTTGTATCTCTGCTAAAGTATAAATTTGTTAGACCTGTGAGAGAAGAGGCAAAATTGTCACCCCAGCATGACCTCCAACAACAGGAACTTCTACTTCCCTAGGATCCAGTCCCAAGACTTCTGCCTGTAAGGACCTCAATCAGATTAATAGAGAAACAAAAGGTCTAGTAGTGACAGAAGTGTCTGATGAAGTTTCATAAGCACGAAAATCAATCAAAAAACAAAGCCGAAGACTCCTGGGAAGGGTAGATATTTACAGTTAGTTGATATAAAGGACGGTAAGAAATAAACAGTGAAGTCGAGCTAAGTTAGTGAAGGTATATTGGGTAACACTTACCACAAAAGTGTTGGCTCTCACAACATCTAGTGAGGTAACTCCAAGGAGCTTCTTTGGATCATAAGTACCTGCTTTCTTGAAAACTTCAGCTGCAATAGGAACTGTGGAGTTCACTGGATTACTAATCAAATTAACAATAGCATTAGGACAACACTTTGCAATTCCTTCACAGAGGGTCCTCACAATCCCAGCATTTATCTTAAAAAGATCATCTCTTGTCATTCCTGGTTTTCTTGGAATACCGGCAGGTATAATCACAAGGTCCATTCCTGTAAGCGCACCCTCAAGCTCACTTTGCCCCAGAAAACCCCTCACCTAAATACAACGAAGAAAATTATTCTCCAATTTCAGATTCAGCAAAATAGGGCTAATTTCACGCACGGTCACTTTGCTCATCATAACAGTGAAGTCACCAAACTAATAATCGTCGCGTAGATAAACTTATCCACTATAACAGCAAAGTAGCAAAATTATTTTTTCCTCATATTCAAGTAACTAAACTTTGCCCCAATAACAGTAAAGTCACAAACTTTAACATTATAACAGTTATACGGATGAAGTTCAGTGACTATACATGAAATTAACCCGATATTTGATGAAATAAAAAGTGAAGATGTGTCGAGAAAGACTCACAACAGCACCAGTGTCCATGTGGCTAATATCAGCAGTAACACCAGGAGAATTAACAACATCATAAAGATGAAGAACAGAGACTAAAGGGTTCATCTTCATCAACATTGCAAGTGGTTGCCCAATTCCTCCAGCAGCACCCAGTATAGCAACCTTGAATCCAGCTGCCCCACCTTTTGCTCTGCAATTTGTTCTTTCCAACATAGACCCCTCTCCCATCTTTATAAGTACATGTCCAAAACAACAGTTTTAAGAACCAAAATCAATTTCAAGAATTCACAATCTAGCAGGGTCCGAGAAAGGACCCGACCACAACAGACTATTGTACCAGCCCTTTCCTTACATTTTCAAGAATTCACAATATATTAAAATTAAAAATACATTCATTAACATACCTGGGGATTTGAAGGGTAGAGATGAGCTGAAATTCTGGCAATACGTTGGTGAACTTCTGAACCTGATGGCTGCTGCATCTTCCTAATTCTTTGGAGTGAAAGAGAACTATGTGTCTTTCGTGTTTCCAATTAGGAAGTAGTAGCAGCACTAATGATATTTCAACTCTTTTTTAAAATAGGAAGAAAATGTTGTGTGGATAAAATGGGAATATATAAATATAAGGTGAATGGTGAAGGAAAGCTAATCGGAATTTCTGGGGGTGGCTTTATTATTATTATTATTATATTTTTTTGTTTCTTTCGAACTCTTTTTTTTTGTGGAAAACAATTTTTCTCAAGAATTATCCCTATGCTATAATGTTTGTGGCACACAAAAATTTGTTGTTTTCCCTAACGATAATTTTTTTGGCTCTTAGTATACCTTGATGATGACTCTCAATCAGCATTGCTTCTTAAGTTATTTTTCTTTCATTTTGTTCTATTAGTACGTGATTTGTATTTTTTTTATTAGAGGGTATAATTTATTTTTAGCGATGCAATAGTTTGACGTTCAGACAGACTTGCCCTCTATCTAATAACTTTGGACGTAACTTCGCGTTAAATACTTGACGATTCACCAAATTATGCAATTAACACCCAGCCAAGTGGTATGCCTTCATTTTTAATGCAATAGAATAGATTTTGATCGAGATGTTGTTCCTTTAAGTATGTTGGATATGGTTGCAAATTTAACTAATATTTTCTATAAAATCAGTCTGATAAATTATCTATTTATGATTATCACGGAGCAACAATATATATTTTTAAACTGAGAGTAGTCACATATTTCTGTAATAAAAGTGTTGAAATTAAAGTTTAGTTTACTTCCATAATCAGAATCACAAAAATAGTTTCAGCCCGAACCATTTCGTTCCTCACATGGAGGCCAGCCATGCATGAATAATCTGCTGGAGAATAGTATAAGAGAAAATTTCATATAACATGGCAATATAGACGATAGTTACTGTACACTCCGAATTTACAAAACTATTGCTGTGGTGAGTAAATTATATGTACTAGGTGTGTTTGTAATGTAAGTTTTCCGTAGTATAATTTAGTTGGGCCACAGACAAATGGGCCTAAATTGGGTTTGTAATGCTGGTTCAAGACCAAGAGGTTGCCTTGTATACTTATACATTTCTAATTTCTCAAAAGCAAATTGATCCAGTCCAACAAGTGAAACTCTTAATTATATTTGAGGGCAAACGATATAAATCTCGATAGATTAGAGCTTGGTTATAATTTTTTTTTGATATTTTACATAATTATTGAAATTCTGATTTTAGGTCTGTCAAAATACATAATTAGCTTCCGATATATCCAACGAAGATATATTTAGTTAGCTCTCGATATATTTTTTCTGATTTTGGACCTGTCGAGATATATAATACATATAACAAAGATACATTTTTTCTTTATAAATATACACAATTAGCTTTCGATATATTTATTCTAATTTTGGATCTATCGAGATACATAGTTAGCTCCCAATACATCCATCAAAGATACATGATTAGTTAGGATTTTTGTATTTACTTTGTAAGAATGGGGATTTGTGCAAATATGATAAGTTAATTAAGGTGTATGTTTATAATATTTTGGCTGTATTTGAGAAGAAGAAATCTCATAAACACCACCACCATTGCTGCCTCCTTCTCTTCCTTCCTATAAGATGTACCTTTTAGTCGAGTCATTCCCCTTGATTCCTATAAGACGTACCTTTTAGTCGAGTCATTTTCCTTGACTCCTATAAGACGTACCTTTTAGTCGAGTCATTTCCTTTGACCTCTAGAAGACGTACCTTTTAGTCGAGTCATTCCCCTGACTCCTATAAGACGTACCTTTTAGTCGAGTCATTCCCTTTGGTTCCTATAAGACATACCTTTTAGTCGAGTCATTCCCCTTGATTCCTATAAGACGTACCTTTTAGTCGAGTCATTCCCTTTGATTCCTATAAGACATACCTTTTAGTCGAGTCATTCCCCTTGATTCCTATAAGACGTACCTTTTAGTCGAATCATTCACTTTGATTCCTATAATGATGTTGTGACTTTTACAAAAGTCCTTTGATGATAAATTGGGGCAAAATTTAATTCTTGTGTTTGGAACTTCACTTTCCTGGCATATGCACTACAAGAAAATGGTTAAATTGTAACGGAATATTTGAGACAGAACACTTTTGTCACAATTTGTGACAAAATTTTGATGAATTTATGATGGATTATTTTTACATAAATATAAAAAATTTTATTTTTTTATTTTCACATAAATATTCAAAGAGTAACAGATTTGTGATAAATTTTTGAAAAAATTAAATATAATTTTTGTGACAGATATATTTTCGTCACAAATTAAAGTTGATGAGAAAAAATAATAACTTTCTGTCACAAATCCGTGATTAAATTTGTGACAGATTGAGCATTCCATCACAATAATTTTTTTGAAAAAAAGTAACTAATATAATAAAAATTTGTGACGAATTTATTCCGTCACAACATTTTTTTTTAAAATAATTATTTGTGACGGATTTATTTGTCAAAAGCAGAATTGGGCTTCCCTCTAAAATGTTTTTCGTTTTCCCTCTTTTTTTTCTTTACATCATTTCCAAACCCTTCCTCTACCCTCAGATTCCTTTTCTGAAAAAATGAAGAAGAGTTACGGTATATACTCTACTAATTTGTCTAAACATTAAACAGGAACTGTCCTTCCACCAGTTGTCCTCATTTCTGCTCCATTTTCTTCTTCCCCTTTATTTTCCCTTGACAAATCTTCCAATGACTTCCCATTGGATTCTGAAACACAGAATGTGAACAAC
Source organism: Capsicum pubescens (assembly GCA_030864215.1). Classification (NCBI taxonomy): domain Eukaryota; kingdom Viridiplantae; phylum Streptophyta; class Magnoliopsida; order Solanales; family Solanaceae; genus Capsicum; species Capsicum pubescens. The sequence goes on along the minus strand of CM061545.1, from coordinate 266,101,430 downwards.
ATTCCAAGGAAGTTAATTGCAGGCACAAGACCCTCATTCCCAACCTAAAGAAGGTAATTAAATCTCCTCTCTCTCAATTATATTCCTACTTAAGTTAATTGAATAATATTTTGTGTTGGAAAAGGAATACATTTTGATATGAAGAGAATTTTATAACCTGGTGGTTGGTACAAATCCCTCTTTATTAGAATCTTTTATGATTCCTAGCTATATGAATCAGTAATAGCGGAGAAATTAGGAATTAAAGTATTAGAAGAAGAACCTACTATGGATGAACAATTGGACTAGGACATTGGAGAAGACAACACTTAGGATTAGCAATTGAGGTTGAGTGAACCTATATCTTGTTATATGTATAATGGACATTAATACAATTAATTTATGTTTAAACTCAATTGTTTTCCTTTCTGCCTGTTTTTCCGTTTGTTGGTTCCATCCTTGGTTGACTTGAAATAGGTCTGGTTCATAGCGCGCAAAACTAAAACCAATTATCTTCTATTGTGATAGTTTGATCCACGTAGGTGAATCTGTTTGGCCTTTTCTTTGATTTTTAATTTACTGTAAGATTAGTGATTTCATGGCCCTTGCAATTGGCAACATTTAAGATATTTTTAATTTACTGTAAGAATGTGTCTGTGAGGAATAGACTCATAAGGAATTATTTTTACTTTTTCATATAAGAATGTTTCTGTGAGGAATAGACTCGCAATGAATTGCTTTTACCTCTCTATATAAGAGTGTTTCTAATTCACAAGGTAGGGGTAAGGCTGCACACATACCACCCTCCCTAGTCGCCTCTTGTGGGACTACAGTGGGTTTGTTGTTGTTGTAAAATAGGAAATAAAACATACCCATGGCTGATAGTTATCTAGAATGTTTCTGGTTAGTGATAACTGGGGATTTCAGACAGCTGCTTCAAAAAAGGTTATTGCTTTCAGCATACAACCAACTATATTCAACAATTAATTTAACAATACTAATTCAATTCATTTCTTAATTCTTTAGTTAAATTGTGTTGATAATTGTTCAATTTTTCATCTTTGCCATTGCACATTATGAGCAAGTTTTACCAGCGTGAGTAATCAGATTATATTTTGTGTCTGGTGTTGGAGGATATTGTTGTTAAATGTGTTTGATAAGTAAAGTTTAGTCTTAATGAGCAAGACAGTATTTTAGAACTCTTCAATTAGCCTAGAGCCTCCTCCCTGTTACTACTTTGTCTTTAGATTTCTTTTCTCAAGTTAGTTTTCATGATCTATTTTGTTATGCGTTTAGTTTCATTGCTCAAAACTTAATGATATACTTTGGAGTAAATTGACATTGTTGAACAGATGAATTTAATGGGAGACAATCATCCGGTACTGCACAGCCTGTAAAGGTGGCAGGCATCGGTAGTAGGATTAGCCACTGGTGCTTACCATCAATAATGGTAAAACTTGCACTAATGTTTATGCTATGTCAATGTATACAAGATAATATGTCCATTGTGTATTGCCCAAATCTCCTGAAGTTTTAGACATTTGTTGTTGGTGTAGGACTAGGATTTGTCACATATCTTGTTTTCGTGTTCTTAGTTGGAGTTTTTGTTTGATCTTGGATGGGTGCTATTGTTTTCTGGATTGGGGAATGGATTATTAAACGAATGCCATCGTCAGACACTTATACTCGGCCTCAAAGCAGATTAGTTCTACAGTATCTCCAGGTAAAGCTACAGATTTTTCTTCTTATGAGGAGAATAAGGATGAAATAAATCTTACCTCGATTTCTTACTATCTTCTTATTGTTATTGCTTATGTCTCCATGAATGTTGTCGTTTTGCTTTCCTTGAGCCAAGTATCTGTATGAAATGCAAGGGTAAGGTCTATGGTAGCATTCTTTATAGGCTCAAACCAAATTTTGTGTCGGATGATGTTTGGAAAAACTGGAAGACATACTGGGCTTCTGATGAGTTTAAGAAAAAATCTCATATTGCAACTCAAAATCGATGTAGTGAAACTGGTGGTCCGGGCACTGATCCAAGCAAGCATACTGGTGGTTCCAGGTCAACGGGGGAGCATACTATAAAATTGATAAATTTCGTACTTTAATAGATTAATTCTTTGACTTTATCTCCGATTTTAATGTTGAACTTTTTTCCAGGCAACCGAAATGGGTCGTGAACCAAATTCATGGGAGATATTTAAGAAGTTGCACCAAAAAAAGGATGACAGTTTTGTTAATGCCAAGTCGAAGAGCATTAATGTAAGTTTGCTAATAAACTTCTCATTCTTTAGATCTTGAAAGCATGAGATCAATATAGATCTTGCAAGTAGAGTTACTTTTTGTTTGTATCTTGAAGTAGTGAAGCCGTGTGGGGCCAATTTGGATTCACTACACTTGTTGCAATCTTTTACTCTTAAAAATCTAGTTTTTGTTGAAATCTTGAAGTCTAGTGAAGCCGTGTGTGGCCTATTTCGATGCACTAGCATTGTCGTTGACATCTTGTTGTGGTTTGCTTCTTGTGTTTGAACTTGATCTTGTATCAATATTTATGTATGCCTGCAACATTTCCATGTACTGATCTTTCTGCTTCTGTTTTATGTTTCTGTAAGTACCTTCACTTTTGTCGTGAACAACTAATTAGTTTTAGCCTAGAATTCAGGGTCAGGAGGTCTATTCCTGTAGTACCAGTTAGATGGGTAAACTAACCGGAAACCTACGCCCATATTGGTGACTTATCTTAACTAAGTTAGAGAAATGTTTGAAATTTGAAAATCAAAATGATTGTATGGGAATGATTGTAGAATAAAAATGTTACTACATCATAGTTACATTGAAAGAATAATGCATATGCAATTTAAGACAGTCACCGGAGAAAACTGATGGAATTGGAGACTACCTAGAACTTGCCTGTGTTTATTTGGGAGGGGCTATCAGTATGATGCCAAATGGCTTTAACCATATGGAATCACTGAAGACATTATAGAAGTCGCATGTTTTCGGTTATATCACTAATTCCTGGCTATTTCTTTGGTTTTAATTCCTTTATGGGGCTCTTTCGTTACTTGAAATACAGTATAAGCTTCAGCATGCAAAGGGGTTCTCCCACCATATTTAGAGACTGAAATTGAAGAAGAAAAGAGAATTAAAGATATCCTTGCATTGTAGGACTGAAACCGAAAGGAATTAAAGAATGTCATGAAACCTTTTTATCAGTATAACATGTCGGGTATTTCATATTTGCCTACTACTATTTTTTTGTTTTCATACTGATGGCCTTTGTCTAACTCCAACAATTTTCTTTCGTGGTCGCTGAGCTCCAGCTGCAGAATCTACGGCATTCCGATGATCATCATGAGTAGTAGCGTACCAGCAAGAGTGAGTTTTTATCTCAACTAGTGGTATCACATATTTGAATCTTATTCTATTTTTCACTAAGTTTGAATCATTGGGAACTCTTAATCCACCAGCAACACCTTCATATAGGCTATAATGTTAATTTACCAAAACTCTTGTGAAAACTCGAGAAATAAACAAAATACATAAAAAGCAACCTGTATAACTTTTGTTCAGGCTATCAGAATTTTTTGTTTTACTAATTAATCTATGGTGAATTTTCTTCTAACGTCAAAATATAGCTTATGCCCTATTTAAGTAGCTCTTGCTATTTGGTTCATATAAAAGAGGAACAGAACTGAGCTTGTTCTTTAGCCGCAGCTATGGGTTTTCTATAGACAAGATTTTTCAAGTTTGCATCAGTTGTTCTTTAGCCGCAACTTAACTTCTCATTAGTAACGATTAGTTTTGCAGGTAAAAGTTATCCTGCTCCTTTCTAGCAGCCTCACTTTGTTGAGCAGACCTTATAAACTCGCAGGAGTAACAAAAGCCTCCTTCAATTTGCTCCTTAAACTTTCTTCTTCCTTAGCCCGCTGTCTTCTTTCTTCTAAAATGACGCGAGCTAGACTATTACTCCTGGCTCTTTCCTGTTGCCAATGGTGCAAAACCTATTGTAGATTATTCTAAATACTATTATTCTCTGCTCTCAAGTCTTTTAACACAATATTTTCCATTTTCACAACTGGAGCTGAAGTTTTAGAATTTGTCATTTGGCTTTTGATAAGCTAATTGTTCAATTTCACTTCTTTTTTGTTTTGAAAAAAACTCAGTTTCTATGTTGTTTTATGGAGTTTCAATGTTTATACAACCTTGTATTGTATTATTAGGTTTCACTGAGTTTGTTATCGCTATGATTTGATTTGTTGTGTGTTGTATTGTGTGCTTTAGGGATAGCTAGGTTTTCTATTTGTTTTGAAATAGGATTTAGTGAGATTTGGATGAACTAGTAGATTGTATATGTAGCTGAAGTTTTAGAATATGATCATATGGCTTTTGATCAATTTAGTTCTTTTACCTAATATTTTTTCTTTACTTTGGCAGTAATAGGTACCTTTTGGTTGAGTTAGAGTGTTTGTTCGTCTCTATCTATGTATCAATCTATTTGCTCATACATAATACTGTTTCTATGATAAGGTGCACTTTGTTCGATCTAAATTTCTAGATACTTGTTATCTGTTCCAATTTGGGTGCACCTTTTTAGTTGGGGACTATAAGGTTGTAGTATAAATATTGTGCGCTAATATAAACCTCAGTGACTATAAGGTTCTTCCCACGACTTAGGGTGTTTCATGCCAAGTGATTAGTATAAACCTCAATTTCTATATTGTGAAATTCTATGAAAAAACACTGTGATGATGTCCTCTGTATGTTTATAAGTTATTGTTGTCATACTGCAATTTTTTTGGTATATTTGTATATATAGGTTGTTGCTGTTTGAGTTTGCCTACTACCATTTTTTGGTTTTCATACTGTTTTTGTTGGCTGGTTATTTGTATTTTTTAGGATAAAATGGAGGTTGTCATAGCTACTGCTCTTTCGAGATCAACAGATGATTCATCAGAAGATCAAGAACTTGATATAAATCATATGTACTTTGATATTGTGGGTGGCGCAAAAAAATGATGTGTGTATGGATTGGGCTCTCAAGCTTCAACCTTGTACAAAGATATGGCATGCAATTTGCCTGTAGTGTCCGCTCAAGTTTCCGAAGAGCGCATCAAAATACTTGAGAAAGAGGTGTCGTATATGAGAGAAAATCAAGAGAGTTCTTCAAGAGCGTGTAGAGTTGGAGGTGCAACAACGAGTAGAGCAAGAGGTTTTCTATTTGAGGCAATAAAGTGATGATCGATTCAAATCTATGGAGGAGCAATGGTCTCGCATGATGAGCGATATGACATCTTCTCGCTCATTTAGTAATCCTACTCTCCCTAATAGGGACTCATCTAATGCTTAAGTGTTTAATATTTTGAGACTTTAGTTACTTGAGGTGTCAACTTGAACATTGTCACACTTTTTTGGATAGTTATATGCTTTAAATTTTAAGCATTAGTAGACTTTTGCTTATTGAAGTTGTGATTTTGCATGTTTTAATTAACTTTAGACGTTTTTTATTATATATCCTGTATTATATTATATATATATATATATAGTGAGAGAGAGAGCATAGTATTTTTAATTATTATTTATTAAAATTAAAAATTCAAATAAAATTTGTGACAGATTTAATTTGTCACAATCTATCTTAAATTTGTTACTAATATAGGTAAGAGAGTCATATTGTGACTAAATTAGTCTATCACAAATTATTTGTAACGAAATATATTGTCACAATTGTGGCGACTAGGTTTAAAAATTTGTTACGAAAATCATTCTGTCACTATTTTATGACGGAATATTTTGTCAAAAATCTGTTATAAATTTGTGACGGAATTTAAGTCAAATTTAAGAATTTATATTATGACGGACGATCTGTCTCAGTTCCATCACAATAATTTTATGACGGAAATTAAATCCGTCACAATAATTTTATGACCAAAGATTCTGAGATGCACATTTTTTCGTCACAAATTCATCACAATCAATGATTTGTGACAGATTTGTGACTAAAATCTCTGTCACAATTTAGCCATTTTCTTGTAGTGATGAAATCTCTTTATAATAATATTGGTCTGGGATAATTTTCTTTCTAGTTTTGATGTGATTTCAGGAGCCCGCCTGAAGAACAGGGCGAATAAAATGAAGGTCGAGAACAAAGTGAAGAAATTGAAAGACAACATATGGAAATAGCAAGTCAGGAGCCCGCCTGAAGAACAGGGTGATGAAATTGAAAGTCAGGAGCCCGCCTAAAGAACAGGGTGAGAAAATTGAAAGTCAAGCAACAAGTTTAAAGGTTGAAAGTCAAGTAAAAAGGTGAAACAATTGAAAGCGAAGCAGCAAATTGAAAAAATTGCAAGTCAGGAGCCCGCCTGAAGAATAGGGTGATGAAACTCAAGTCAAGAATCCAAAAGAAACTGCATAGATAGGATTTTTGTAATTTCATTTTTATGTTTTAACTCGTAATTTTCATTTTTGATGTAATAACAGAGCCGTGGACTGGAACCTCGACAGGGCCTCACTCGACTCTCCAACTCGGTATAGTCCCTCTTCTTTCAGTCCTTAGGGATACCTGTGACTTGATTTCCTCATAACTAGGGATGAGTATGATGTCCAAAGTCAAGACTTGGTTTCCCTCCTTCCTTCTGTTTCATTCTTTTGGAATAATTGTCGAGACAAAATTTTGTCTCGTTGTCTACTTCTTTGTCTGACAATACTTCATGTTTACATTCAAAGGGGGTATGCTGTACACACCTAATTTTGTCCCTCCCAAGTCCAATTTTATTTATTTTTAGCTCATCTTACCACACACCTTCACCCGTACGATTATATCCCATAAAAATACAAAAATAACAAATCCCCCAACCAACCTAATCCAAAATATTCTTGTGATAACAAATTAACGACCTTTCCCAATTAAAAATGGACACATCACCACCCCCCTCCTCGCCACTACCTCTACCCACATATCCCACTACCCCATCCTAACCCCTGAACAGACATATACACATCCATAAACGGATATGGGGGAAAGAAAAATAGAAAGGGGATTTTTCATTTTTTCCCTAAGGGAATAATATACCATACACACAATTTTCACTAGAAAACACGACATACACACGCACAATACAGAATTCCTCCATCAATTCACCATTAACACATAGAAAACTTTCCATTTTTGGATTCACTGAAATTCGCACACAATTGGAGATATGAACGGAAAAAGGGTAACAAGAGTGGAGGGAGAAACATAATTTATGTGTCTTGTTACAGTTCCGGCAACGGATTCGCCGAAAACAAGTCAAATCATCTTAAAATCCGTTCAAACCCACCAAAATTCCGCACTCAGCAATGGATTTATTTCTCACATTTTTTAGAGGACTATATAATCGGACTGAACACTATTTTGAATTTATTTTGTTTCGTGTGTTTGATTGATTGCTTTATGTGTTTTGTGTGATTTATACATTTGTAATGTTAAATTAGCCGGTACGTTCCACCAAGCGACCGTGGTCAAACCACGGGACCGAGGGGTACCTAACACCTTTCCCTCGGTCAACAGAATTCCTTAGCTGGAATCTCTGTTCGCAAACCAGTTTTAAAGAGTCAAATTGTTTTAAAAAGGATTTTTCAAAGGTGACTTGGCACACCGGATTATGCCAAGTGACGACTCTGAATAAAAAATATAACTAATTCTTTTTCGAAACGAACTTTCATCTTTTGTCACTTTAATCAATAAAACCCTTTCGAAACTTAAAAATGAATCTTTTGGAGTTAAAAAAAAAGGTGTGACACCGGACAAGGTCGGAATAGGGTTATATACATTCTCATTATGAGAAGGGTCGATTCGGGCCTATCTCCATAGATACTATATTTACATTTCTTTCGAATATTGATTACCAAAAATTTGAATAAAAAATTGGATACGAGGAGGTGGGGGGCTAATTGGACTTTGTATTTTCAAGGAGCGATGTACTTTCTCCACTTTGTGTTATGGGTGACTGTATTTTTAATTTAATTATATAGTAAGTATGAGTCTCTGAATCTCTTTGAATGATCATGAGATAAAAGTTTGAACCCTAAACTCCAAATTTTAAATCTTGAACAACCTTAAACCTTAATTGGACTAATTCATTAAATACTACAGTACTATATTGATTTATATGTTCTAAAGGTTTGTATATTTTAAAAAAAGAAAAAATGACTATTGTAAAACTTATTTTAAATTAGACTTTGTATTTTCAAGGAGCGATGTACTTTCTCCACTTTGTGTTATGGGTGACTGTATTTTTAATTTAATTATATAGTAAGTATGAGTCTCTGAATCTCTTTGAATGATCAATGTATTTCTATAGTGCTTATTTTAGTTTTATTTATTTTAACTCCGATGAGATAAAAGTTTGAACCCTAAACTCCAAATTTTAAATCTTGAACAACCTTAAACCTTAATTGGACTAATTCATTAAATACTACAGTACTATATTGATTTATATGTTCTAAAGGTTTGTATAATTTAAAAAAAGAAAAAATGACTATTGTAAAACTTATTTTAAATTGTTAAATAATTAAAGCAAAATATTAAACTTAATGGTGAAATACTAACAGAGAGAAAATGAAGATAGTAGTAGTTCTTTTCTTACTCCTCTTCTTATCTCTTACAATGTACAATGGAAGGCTATATATATTCAAATTGCAAAACTTCTTCACCAAGTCAATATAGTGAAAAACTTATCTTACAAGATAACAAACTTCTTCACCAAGTCAATATAGTGGAAAACTTATCTTACAAGATTGCCTTTGTGTATCTTGTTTTACAAGAATGCCTTGATGCATTCACATGGGCATCCATAACATATTATTTAATATCTAACACCTCCTCTTGATGTCCATGCAGAGGATGATCTAGTAAATATACATTTGAATGTTGCCTCATTAAAAATCTTACCAAAAAAAATCCAGTGGGATAAAAAAAAACTGGTTAAAGAAAAAAGAGTACAACGCATATTCTTATTCCCCTTGATGAAGACCCCGATTCAACCGGTTCAGTCTTCGCATCCCAATCCTGTATACCATCTTCTCAAAGATTGAAGTTGGTAAGGATTTGGTGAACAAATCTGTTGGATAGTCACTGGAGCGGATCTGCTGCACATCAATATCATCATTTTTTTTTAAGATCGTGCTTGAAGAATAACTTTGGTGAAATGTGCTTCGTTCTATCTCCTTTTATAAAGCCTCCCTTTAATTGAGCTATGCATGCTGCATTGTCTTCAAAAATAACTATGGGTACCTTGATATCGAGCTTCAGGCCACATCTCTCTTTGATGAAATATACCACTGATCTCAACCATATGCATTCTCTACTTGCTTCATGGATTGCTATTATCTCAGCATGATTAGAAGAAGTAGAAACGATGGGTTGTTTTGTCGATCGCCATGATATTGCAGTACCTTCGTATGTAAACACATAGCCTTTTTGAGACCGGGCTTTATGTGGGTCAGATAAATAACCTGCATCTGCATGACCAACAAGATCTGGACTAGATTTGTTAGTATAAAATAGACCCATATCAATAATCCCTTTTAGGTACCTCAATATATGCTTAACTCCGTTTCAGTGTCTTCGCGTAGGGAGAGAACTATACCTTGCTAGCAAATTAACAAAAAATGCTAGATCCAGCCTTGTTGTATTAGCGAGGTACATAAGTGCACCAATAGCACTGAGATATGGTACTTCGGGACCAAAAATCTCTTCACCCTCTTCCAGAGGTCGGAATGGATCTTTATTCACTTCGAGTGATCGAACAATCATTGGAATACTTAATGGATATGTTTTGTCCATGTAAAAAATTTTCAAAACCTTTTCGGTATAGGCAGTTTGAGAATGAAGACCCCGTCTGCTAAATGTTCAATTTGTAGACCAAGACAAAGTTTTGTCTTTCCAAGATCTTTCATTTCGAATTCTTTCTTTAGATATTCAGTTGCCTTTTGGACCTCTTCTGAAGTCCCAATGAGATTTATATCATCCACATAAACAGTGAGTATAACAAATCCTGATGTCGTTTCTTAATAAAAATACAAGGACAAATGACATCATTTATGTAACCTTCGCTTTTCAAATACTCACTTAGGCGGTTATACCACATACGCCCTAATTGTTTTAGTCCGTACAACGATCTTTATAATCTGATTGAATATAATTCATGAGACTTTGAACTATATGTTTCAGGCATTTTTAATCCTTCTGAAATTTTCATGTAAACATCATTATCAAGTGAACCATAAAGATAAGTTGTAACCACATCCACTAGATGAATTTTAAGATTTTCATATACAGCTAGACCGATGAGGTATCGAAATGTTATTGCATCCATAACAGGTGAATATGTTTCTTTATAGTCGACACCGGGTCTTTAAGAGAATCCTTGTGCAACAAGGCGTGCCTTGTATCTTACAATTTTATTTTTCTCATTTCTTTTACGTACGAAGACCCATTTATAGACGACTGGTTTTACACCATCTGGGATTTGGACTACAGGTCCAAAAACATCCTGTTTAGCAAGTGAGTTCAATTCAGATTGAATCGCCTCTTGCCATTTTGATCAATCTTTTCTTCGTCGACATTCTTCGACAGATAGAGGTTCAAGGTTATCATTGTCTTGCATGATATTTAGTGCGACATTATATGCAAAAATATTATCCACCATAATTTTTGATCGATCTAAATTTACCTCATCATTAGTAGGACTTAGTGAAAGTTCTTCATTCACTTGAGTCTCGGGTTCTCCGATTTCTTCAGAAATATCAGGATTAATCAGATTTTGGGTCTCTTCATAATCTTTTATAATATTATCTTTATCATTTTTCGCGCTCCTTTTTCTAGGATTTTTATCCTTTGAACCCAAAGGCCTACCACGCTTCAGACGTGTTTGGATTCAGAAGCCATTACATTAGAAGGTGGTTCTTTTGGAACTTTAATTCGGACAGGCACATTCACTGCAGGGATATGTGACTTGGTTATCCTTTTCAAATCACTAAATGCATCTGGCATTTGATTTGCTAATTTCTATAAGTGAATGATCTTCCGGATCTCACTTTCACATGTGGGGGTACGTGAATCAAAATGAGATAATAATGAAACTTTCCATGCAATTTCTCTTTTAAGTTCACGTTTTTCTCCTCCTAATTGTGGAAAATTTGTTTCATCAAATCGACAATCTACGAATCGAGCAGTAAATAAATCTCCCGTCAATGGTTCAAGGTAGCGAATTATAGAGGGTGACTCAAACCCAACATATATTCCTAACCTTCTCTGGGGGGGCCATCTTAGTACGCTGAGGTGGTGCAACTGGCACATATACAAAACATCCCAAAATTCGTAGATGGGAAATATTCGGCTCATGACCCAGGACCAATTGTAACGGGGAGTACTTATTATAATGAGTTGGCCTGAGACGAACAAGTGATGCTGAATGTAAGATAGCATGACCCCAAACAGTAGTGGGTAATTTCGTTTTCATAAGTAATGGTCTTGCTATCAATTGTAGGCGCTTAATAAATGACTCAGCAAGGCCATTTTGAGTATGAACATGAGCTACTGGATGTTCAACTCGTATCCCAACTGACATACAATAATCATCAAAAGCTTGGGATGTAAATTCTCCAGCATTATCGAGGCGGATAGCCTTAATAGGATAATCTGGGAGCTGCGCCCTTAATCGTATTATTTGTGCCAATAATTTCGCAAACGCTAGGTTGCGAGATGACAAGAGGCACACATGCGACCATTTTGAAGATGCGTCTATTAGGACCATAAAATATTTAAATGTGTCACTAGGTGGGTGAATAGGCCCACATATATCCCCATGTATACGTTCTAGAAACTGAGGGGATTCGACGCTAACTTTTAGTGGTGATGGCCTAGTTATCAGTTTGCCTTGATAACGAGCAGCACATGAAAATTCATCAGTTTTAAGAATCTTCAGATTCTTTAATGGATGCCCTTTTGAATTTTCAATGATTCGTCTCCTCATTATTGAGCTAGGATGGCCCATTCGATCATGTCAAAGCACAAATGTATTTAGATCGGTAAACTTCTGGTTTGCGATAGAGTGTGCTTCAATTGTACTAATTTCGGCATAATATAAGCCGGAAGACAAAGTTGGTAATTTCTCCAACACTTGTTTTTTACCTGAGACAGTCTTGGTAATTCCAAGATATTCGGCATTCATTTCATTTATTGTCTCAGCATGATATCCATTTCGACGGATATCTTTAAAATTCAATAAGTTTCTTGGGGATTTAGAAGAGAACAATGTTTCTTCTATAACCAATTTTGTCCCCTTAGACAGAAATATAGTAGCTCTTTTGGAGCCTTGAATTAGTTTTGAATTACCAGAAATCGTCGTAACATTACTAGCACATAACATATTATATAAATTTTATTTATATACAAGATTTGTAAATGACAGAAAAGTAAACTAATACAACTTTAACATAAAATTAACATAATCAGACTATTTCATGATTATCACCTACAGGGAGATTTACATGTTCTTCAGGAATTACAAAGAAATCTGAAACTTCGAAGTCCATGGGATCAACGCTATCTTCAAGGAGGAAGTTTGTTTCAACATCATTTTCTATCCTTTTAAGGGACTCCTGATAGAGTTTTACCAGATGTTTTGGCGTACGACAGGTACGCGACCAGTGCCCCTTTCCTCCATATCGATAACATCTACTTTCAGAGTTCGTCCTTAGCGCTGGAGCTTCCCCTTCTTTTTGCACGGTTGGTGCTGAGGGTTATTATTTATTGCAAGGCAATCACCCTGATTAAAATACCTGCCACTACCTCGACCATGACTACGACTACGACTAGGGTCAGAATTTCTTTCACACCTAGTTGGGAGAAAATTTGCAGCATTCACTTCTGGGAATGGAGCAGTACCAGCAGGTCGACTTTCATGATTTCTCATTAAAAGGTCGTTATGTTGTTCAGCAACAAGAAGATGAGAAATCAATTCAGAATATTTTTTAAAATCCATTTCTCGGTACTGCTGCTGCAGGGTATACTCGAGGCGTGAAAAGTAGAGAATGTTTTCTCTAACATGTCGTGGTCTGTGATATCTTCCCTACATAAATTAAACTGCTATTTAATTCTAAACATCGCAGAATTATAATCAGTTATATTTTTAAAATCTTGTAACCTCAAATGGGTCCATTCATAACGAGCTTGTGGAAGAATGACTAAAGATGATCATATCTTTCTTTTAAACTGTTCCACAATATAAGAAAATCTTTAATCGTGAGGTATCCATTTTTAAACCTTCATCAAGATGATGACGAAGAAATATCATGGCATTGGCCTTATCTTGATTTGATGCTTTATTGTCATTTTTTATGGTGTCTGCCAGACCCATTACATTTAAATGTATTTCAGCAACTAGTGCCTAGTACATATAAGTTTTGCCCGATATATCTATGACACTAAATTCGCGTTTGGAAATATTAGACATTATTTAAGAAAACTAAATACTAACCTTTAAATATTGTTGAAATTTTTTTGCAGAGACTCGTGTTGATAACGTGTTAAATAATTAAAGCAAAATATTAAACTTAATGGCGAAATACTAACAGAGAAAATGAAGATAGTAGTAGTTCTTTTCTTATTCCTCTTCTTATCTCTTACAATGTACAATGGAAGGCTATATATAGCCAAATTGCAAAACTTCTTCACCAAGCCAATATAATTGAAAACTTATCTTACAAGATAGCAAACTTCTTCTCCAAGCTAATATAGTGAAAAACTTATCTTACAAGATTGTCTTTGTGCATCTTATTTTATAAGAATGCCTTAATATATTCACATGGGCATCCATGACATATTATTTAATATCTAACGCAAATGTCTAAATTCTGATGAGCCATTTTAGTAAGTCTTAACCATGACACATGCATCTAATCTTTTGATTTAAAGGAATAATTGATGCATCAACCATACCCAAAGTTATACTTTTTCCAACTAAAATATAAGGCATTATCAATAGTTAATTTATTCATACCAACCACTTACTTTTTGTGCCTTAATCATAAGTCAATTATGTGTTACGTTTTATCAGATTCTTCACAAAACTAAACACCCACTAGGCCACTAGCATTCATTAGTTCTCTTTCCCCCCCTTTTTTGTTTTGTTTTGGTTTCATGTGTTTTTCTCATACCATTAACATTAGAGTATACAAAAAGAACACTATTTAAATTATGATGTATTATCTTCATCAAATTTTATCAAATTTTTGTGTATTGAGATTTGGATAGATGTACAAATCTCTTTCCCTGGCTTTTGCTTTTATGGTGACTAACGATCACTATCAAATGGATGCGTAGACGCAAAATGTTCATAATATTAGTTAGGCATCAGATTCTAATTAGTATTATTTATATATTTTTCCATATTCTTTCTACTGACTTTTCATTAATTGTAGTTCTTTCATTCTTTCACTTCGATTGTGACACTGCCGTAAGGCCTGCAAAAAATTGAAATTTGTTAATAATTCCACAATATGTCACAGTTAAAGAAATTATTTCCCCGGAAAGAATTATAAGCTGATTAAAAAAAGTACTAATTTGCTACTGAATTTTTGATTATTTGCTATTTGTTCAATCAATAAAAGGTTTCACTTGCTCCAATAATTTGAATATTACTGTAGAAGTTCCACCTACCGTTCCTTTTTTGTCTAAAGTTACACATGGTTTTCATGAGTCATGAAAATATGATCCCAATAAAAAAGTCATCTAACATGAACTATAGCATTGACTTGTATGAAATAGACAACAGAGTGGAGGTACATTCAAAATTTAAATTTTTGGAGTTAAATTTTAAAATTATTAGTATTGAAACTATTATATTTTTAAAGTTATGAGTTAATATCTATTATTTATCATAATTATAAAAAAAATTCACACGTAAATTATATTTCACGTTAAAAGTTATAAATTCATTAAATCAGTAACTGTATTCTACATACGCCTTTGATCAAGAGAGATGATTAATTAAAACGAATATGGGGTTTATGAATAGTGCACTCTTAGAAAGTGAAAATACGACGACACTTATCTAGTGTCATTTGAAATAAATATCGGATATCTTGTAAGTTGTGTATATCGTACGGGTTCATTGCTTCAATACGTGAACACAAATAAAAATACTCATAGTCTATAAGACGCTAAATCCGCATTATTTTTGTTAGCAAAGAATAACAAATCAAGTAATAATATTTCATACTTCTTGATTTAAAATGCTGACACATTCATGCTAAAAAAGAACACATATAGTTTGAATTTAAAAAAATACATTTGATTGTTAACTACCAAGAGTTATTTGAGTATATCCATGCACCTTAGTCATGTTGCTGGTTAAAGTTGTAGATACAAATTATCATGAGTAGAAAAGATAATAAATCATACGTAGTGGAGTTATCACTTAGAAATTTCCATTTAACTAAGTTCAAAAAAGAAAGCAAGACTGCAAAAATCTCACTATTATTAGCATAAAGTTTTAAAATAACAAAAAAAGAACTCTTTTAATAACAAAAAGAAATGTAATAGCTAAAGGAGCCGTGGCAAAATTGATTTGTATACTGTATTCTTTTCTTTTTTTCCCCTCAAAGATGGCAGCTGTGGCCTGTGAAGTCAAGCTTAGCGGCCATTATTTGTTTTGCACTGTGTCATCACTTTGTCTCTCTGTTTTGTTGTACTCATTATTCTCCTTTTCAACTCCATCATTTCATTAAAAGGGACAAACATCTTATTTTCTACAACTAATACGAAGAAATAAGTACCTTTTTACCTCCTAATTTCCTACTTAAGTCATAGTAGACTATGCACATAATGACAGATCCAATCATGAGTTTACGATTTTGATGAAAAATTCTAAATTTGCCAATGCAAAGCACAAAATTGAAAAAAATTTCAAAAAATATATGTATGTTATGTTTGCATATATTGGGGAAAAAAAAGAGCTAAGTGTAGTGATAATTTATAGTATTGTTAACTTAAAATACTTTCTTCCCAATTTCCATTGAGATTTGAAAGTAGTTGGAAAGAAAGCCCAAAATATCAATTATTGCTCTTAGTATGTGGATGACCTCTACTAATTAGAATGTTAATGTCATTAACCCCTTCTCCTCCTAATTTACACTCCACGTTAGATTTATTTTATGATCATTCTTTTCAAATGAACCTCATTTCTTAAATTTAGTTTCTTGGAAAATTACCTACCGATTAAAATATACTTCCTCCGTCTCACATTGCTTGACATGTTTATTAAAAACCGTCTCAAAATAGTTGGCATCGTTTAAAGAATCAGGAGATAATTGGACTTTTTTTTTTCCAATATTACTCTTAGTAATTTAATGGAAGAGTAATTAACTCCAATAGGTAATAACAATATTAACATGAGTTTAATAGAATCATATTAATTAATTTGCACCCTTTATTAATTTCTTCTTAACAGTTGCGTAAAATTCAAATTAATTTCTTCTTACTACTAGTGAAAAGAAGATTAATTTTCTTTTTATTTATTTTTTACTTTTCTATCACTAGCTCACTTCCAAATAGTATTTATTCCACTTGATTTGACGTTGTTGATTATTCAAGTAGGAGAGATGTACTAAAAGCTTGAAATCAATAGAGTCGGCATAATATTTGACCACCATATTGTAAAATAAAAATCTTGCAAATCTGCATGTGAATGTTTTGTCAAGTTTGAATACAAAGAATATGGAAAGTTCCTCATGGGCACCCTCTTTTTGAGGAAATATTCTCTTAAACGTCAAATATAGCCTACCAAACTTGCTTCCCTATTCTTCCTACTAGCCAAACAAACCAAAATAATGTCATCCAGTGCCAACTTTTTCCGGCCATGTCCAATTTTATTTCTATGTTTTTTCATCTTGATTTCTCTTTCTCATCAACAAGATGAACTACAACTCCTTATGCAATTCAAAGCTGCTCTGAAAACCACACGAAGTTCACAACTTTTCGACACGTGGACACCTCAGAAAAACATTTGTAACTTCATTGGAATTACCTGTGATTCTGCTAGAAAATTGGTTCAGGAAATCAGTCTTTCTGAACAGAATTTATCAGGGGTTGTCTCTTTTGATTCATTATGCTCTTTGCAGTCACTAGAAAAGATTTCTCTTGGTTCTAACTTGTTGTATGGTAGAGTTAGTGATCATTTGAAAAACTGTACTAAGTTGCGGTATTTGGATTTGGGTAACAATCATTTTTCAGGTGAAGTTCCAAATTTGTCTTCTTTAAGCCAACTGGAGTTCTTGAATCTCAATAGGAGTGGATTCTCTGGTTCATTTCCTTGGAGTTCACTTGGAAATCTTACTAGCCTAACTTTCTTGAGTTTGGGTGACAATTTATTTGACAAGAGTCCATTTCCTCTTGAAATTTTGAATCTTGATAAGTTATATTGGCTTTACCTTACTAATACTAGTATTGAGGGCCAAATTCCAGAAGGTATTGGAAATCTCACTCTGCTTGAAAATCTTGAGCTTTCATATAATAACTTGTCAGGCAACATCCCAAATGGAATAACCAAACTTACCAAGCTTAAACAGCTTGAGCTCTATGCTAATGAACTCACAGGAAAGTTTCCTGTGGGATTTGGGAATCTAAGTAGCCTTGCCAATCTTGATGCTTCAACTAACAAACTTGAAGGTGATCTTTCAGAGCTCAAGTCCTTGTCTCTTCTTGAATCTTTGCAGCTGTTTGAAAACCAGTTTTCTGGTGAGATTCCTGTTGAATTTGGAGATTTCATGTTTCTTAAAGAACTATCACTGTACACCAACATGTTTACTGGTTCTCTTCCTCAAAATATTGGATCATGGGCAGAATTTCTGTACATTGATGTTTCTGAGAATTTGCTCACTGGTCCAATACCACCTGATATGTGCAAGAAAGGGAATATGACTGATCTTTTGCTGCTCCAGAACAAGTTCACTGGTGGGATACCTTCAAACTATGCTAACTGTTTGACATTGAAGCGTTTACGGGTTAGCAACAATTCACTTTCAGGAGTCGTCCCAAGCGGAATTTGGAGTTTGCCAGATTTGGGCATCATTGATCTCACACTGAATCAATTTGATGGCCAAGTGACATCAAATGTTGGTGAAGCGAAGTCTTTAGCACAGTTGTTCCTAGCCTACAACCGGTTCAGTGGTCAATTACCACAGACAATATCACAAGTTTCTTCATTAGTCGGCATCAATCTGAGCATGAATCAGTTCTCTGGTGATATTCCAGCAGCAATAGGTGAACTTAAGAAGCTTAATACTCTTCATTTAGAGTATAATTTGTTTTCTGGAAGTCTTCCGGATTCTATCGGATCATGTGTTTCTCTTAATGAAGTTAATCTTGCTGGCAATTCACTTTCTGGTGTCATTCCCGCAAGTCTTGGCTCTTTGCCCGACTTGAACTCTCTTAATCTATCTGATAACAGGCTCTCAGGTCAAATTCCAGTGACCTTTTCGACATTAAGATTAAGCCTTCTTGATTTGTCAAACAACAGATTGAGTGGTAGCATACCGGACTCTTTATCAATAAAAGCTTTTAGTAATAGTTTTTTGGGAAATCCAGATCTCTGTAGTGAGAATTTTGGTAGTCTCAAGCCATGTTCATCAGATTCTCACACATCTAGAGACCACAGGACAGTCATGTTGTGCTTGATAGCTGGGGTAGTTGTTCTTGTTCTGTCACTTACATGTTTCGTGTATGTGAAGTCTAAGCACAACAGTCAGAATATGCCCGTAAAGAGACTTGATTCTTGGGATATCAAACAGTTTCATGTATTGAGCTTTAGTGAAGATCAAGTCTTAAAGGCATTGAAGCAAGAAAATTTGATAGGTACAGGTGGTTCAGGGAATGTGTACAGATTAGTGTTGAATTGTGGAAAACAGTTAGCTGTGAAACACATTTTGAAATCCGATTCTAGTGACCAGAAAAGTTACCGGAGCAGCTCAGCCATATTGGTGAAGGAGAATGGCAGATCAAAGGAGTATGATGCTGAGGTGACCACGTTAAGTTCCATTAGGCATGTCAATGTTGTCAAATTGTACTGTAGCATCACAAGTGAGGACTCAAATATGCTGGTTTATGAATACTTATCTAATGGAAGCTTGTGGGACCGATTGCACACGTCTCAGAAAGTCAAGATGGATTGGTTGGTGAGATATGACATCGCATTAGGTGCTGCGCAGGGGCTCGAGTATCTGCATCACGGATATGACAGACCTGTGATGCACCGGGATGTCAAGTCTAGCAACATTTTGTTGGATGAACAGATGAAGCCCAAAATTGCGGATTTTGGACTAGCCAAAGTTTTGCATGTCAACGGGACTAAGGACTCTTCTCAGGTTGTTGCTGGGACGCATGGCTACATTGCTCCTGGTACCTATTTTTCTCTTCCCTTTTCCATTTCATTGTCACTTAAAAATAGTTTTTGGCAAATTCAAATTTTTGTTCTTTCTTCTCTGCTTGGCACAACAGAGTATGCTTACACAACCAAGGTGACTGAGAAGAGTGACGTCTATAGCTTCGGGGTGGTGCTGATGGAATTGGTGACCGGAAAGAAGCCAGTGGATGCGGAGTACAGGGAGAACAGTGACATAGTCCAATGGGTTTGTAGCAAGATAAGAAACAAAACTAGCATGATCGATTTGGTGGATTCAAGCATTTTTGAAGGGTTCAAAGAAGATGCTGTCGAGGTTCTTAGAATTGCAGTTCATTGCACAGCTAGGACGCCAGCATTAAGACCTTCCATGAGGATGGTAGTTCATATGCTAGAAGAAGCGGAGCCTTGTAAGCTGACAAATGTAGTTGTGAATTCACCGAATGAAGCTAGAAGGGACAAGGACTTGCTAACTAATGGGAAGTCGTGACGTTGAACTATCTTGTTGAGAGTAGAGGAATTTTGCAGAATGTTGAACTTTGTTGCAGGCGCAGAAAGAATGCTTAGTGTACATATTGAAGAAAGAAATTGCCGCAATAGGCTGTCCAAAGTTTTCACAATTAGATTAATAAAACTTCTTCTGGCATTAGCAAGTAATGTATTTCACATCCAAATTACTTATAGAAATTGAGCAGATGATCATATTCTATATGAATAGATATGTTCTTATCACAATTGTTACTTGTTAGCTTCGCACCACTTTCCTAAGTACACTTCGCTAGTAACAGAACGCTTTTTTGTGTGCTCCTATACATCCAGTGTGAGGTATTTTATACCTCAAATGGTATTCTTGTCAACAACGAAGACAGAATTATGATTGACCTAATTTTTCACAACAATCATACTACCCTACAACCAATTTTATTTTTCTCTGGTTCAAAATAGTGTAATTTTGTAAATCATCAAGTTTCTCCACCATTGTGACTGAAAATACGAGACGCAATATATGTGTTGCATTATTTTGGTCAACTTTTCACTAAGATAGGGGATGGATCAAGGGGCACATCCTATTCATGATTACAACAACGACAACAACAACCAAACCCAGTGTATTCCCACAGCGTGGAGTGTGGGAAGGGTAAGATGTATGCAGTCCATACCGCTACCTCCGAAGAAGTAGAGAGGTTGTTTCCGATAGACCCCCGGCTCAAGATACAGGATAGTAAATAAGGGGATGGATGACATAACCGAAATAAAGAATAGGAAATAATAAAATAAAATCACAGAAATATGGAATACGGGAAATAAGAGCAACACAAAATAAGAAAATAGGAACTAAGAAATAGGACACCCACCTAGTAGTGACATACACTCACATACCAAAGACACCTTGCTACACCGTCCTATGGATACTAACCCGGTTACACAAGAACTCTCCTGACTGCTTGCTACAACCCACACACTAACACTAGCCTTCTACCCTTATCCTCGACCTCCACACCTTCCTATCTGGGGTCATGTCCTCAGTAAGCTGAAGCTGCTCTATGTCATGTCTAATCACCTCCTTCCAGTATTTCTTCGGTCTACCTCTTCTTCTCCTGAGGCCATCCAACGCTAGCCTCTCACACCTCCGAACCGGGGCATCCGCGCCCCTCCTCATCACATGCCTAAACCATCTCAGCCTTCCCACATCTTGTCCTCCACCGAAGCCACTCCCACCTTATCCCGTATAATCTCATTCCTAACTTTGTCCCCTCTAGTAAGCCCACACATCCAACGCAACATTCTCATTTCCGTCACCTTCAATTTTTGGATGTGAATGTGCTTAACTAGACAACACTCCGCTCCATACAACATGGCCAGACGAACTGTCACTCTATAGAATTTGCTTTTAAGCTTAAGGGGCACCTTCTTATCGCACAACACTCTCGAGGCGAGCCTCCATTTCATCCAACCTGCTCCAATACGTTTAGAAGCATCCTCATCAATCTCACAATTCCCCTGGATCATAGACCCAAGATACTTAAAACTATCCCTGTTACAAACAGCCTGGGAGACCAACCTCACCACCACTTCGTCCTCCCGCCTCGAGTCACTAAACTTGCATTCCAAATACTCCGTCTTGGACCTACTCAACCTAAACCCCTTAGACTCAAGGGTTTGCCTCCAAACCTCCAATTTGTCATTCAACCCCCCCTCCCCCCCACACACCGCGTCTCATCAATCAGCACTACATCATCCGCAAATAACATACACCAAGGCACCTCGCCTTGGATACTCCGCGTCAACAGTCCATCACCAACGCAAAAAAGAACGGACTAAGAGTCGATTCCTGATGCAACCCTATCTCGACCGAAAAATGCTCTGAGTCTCCTCCCGCCGTCCTCACTCGGGTCTTCCCTCAATCGTACATGTCCTTAATAGCTCTAATGTACGCCACCGGGACCCCTCTCACCTCCAAGCATCTCCAAAGGACCCCCCTCGGGACTTTATCATACGCCTTTTCTAGGTCAATGAACACCATGTGTAAATCCCTCTTTCTTTGTCTATACTGCTCCACCAATCTCCTTACCAGGTGGATTGCCTCTGTCGTCGAGCGACCAGGCATAAATCCAAACTGATTCTCCGAAACAGACACGACCCTCCCCAATCTCCTCTCGACCACTCTCTTCCAAATCTTCATAGTGTGACTCAACAACTTAATACCCCTATAGTTGTTGCAACTCATCCTATTCATGATTGATCGGACAAAATCTTTGGGGTTGCATTTGTTGAAAGGAGGCTAAGACATAGTTTTTAGGCGACAAATTACGAAGTTACCAACTTCAGTAGAACAGATATAAAATTGTTGTCAAAAAGACAATTATTGAGGATGGCAAAAAGGGGCCAGAGGAAGCGGCAACCATAGCACAATTCAACCGCGCTAATCATTAGTTTGATCGGAGTATGACGCACGACAACCTAATATCATTAGTTTGATCAGAGTATGCCACACGACAACACATTTTTATATGGTGATGTCTTTCCTGACTAATGGAGATTTATTGTTTTTCTTTTTTTGAGCAGAGAATGCCGTCATGATTTGAAATTTCAAAGCGAAAAATTATTGGGGCATTACCAATTCGAAATACAATTCAGCAGCTGATTCCAAAATTGAGATACTATCACCTAATCATCCTATTTTAACAAGAACAAATGAACAAGAACAAGATCTTGAAGTAAATAACATCCAGGAATGCCAATGTCCCAAGCTGTGGAATTAAAATAGGATGGATCAATTGGTGAAAAGGATCCATCAAAGGGCACATCCTATTGCTCAATTACCAGCCGATACCCCGTATTCATGATTGATGCATTTGTTGAAAGGAGGCTAGGACGTCGTCTTTAGGAGAAAAATTACGAAGTTCCAACTTCGGCTTAGAACGAGTATAGAATTGCTGTCAAAAAGACAATTATTGAGGATGGTAAAGAGGGGCCAGAGGAAGCGACAGCCATAGTATTTTATTTTATTTTAGCAGAGAACGCCGTCGTGATTTGAAATTTCAAAGCGAAAAATTATTGGGGCATTACCAATTCGACATACAATTCAGCTGCTGATTCCAAAATTTGAGATACTATCACCTAATCATCCTATTTTAACAAGAACAAATGAACAAGATCTTGCAGTAAATAACATCAACCAGCAATGCCAATTTCCCAAGCTGTGGAATTAATCATACCTTTCATAATAAGCCTGCTAAGATTTTCAGACAATTGCTTCAGTAAAATTCATTTCGATTTCTTTTGATCAGAAACTCTTGCTCCCGCAATCTTGACAACAGGGTGATCCTTTGGTTGGATAAGCTTCAAAGCTGGATGAACCCTCAGATCACCCATTACCAACTTTTGGTTGACATCCAACTCACTCAAGTCAACGTCGATGTAGGGTGGGATGAAATCCGCTGGGCACAGAAACTTTACCGTTCTCTTGATGATATTCAAATAGGACCCTTTCTTCAAACCGGGGGATATATCCTCTCCTCTAAATACAAGAGGAACCTCAACCTTTAATAAAGCACTTGATGGAGCTCTTATAAATGTAACATTAAGAGGCGCATCTGAACCGGCTTCCAGATGAACCTTTCTGGGGAGAACTCGAACCTTCTCAATAAGGTCAGGAGATTCAAAGTGAGAGCGAACCTCAAGGTCAAACAACCTGGATAAGAAATGTGACCGACCAAGATGGTTAACAAGCTTCCTAATCTGATTAGCTTGAACAGATATGAGCCTTTTGTTACCACCATGTTGACCATCCTCTTGTTCAAACACTATGCTAGGTACTCGCCCAGCTTTCCTCTCTTTGGCAGAGATGTTCTTGCCCGAAGTGACACGAACAACGGCATGAATAGTTTCATCGTATTTAGGGTTGGGTTTGGGGAAATCTTCAAGATCTGGTACAACGGCGGCGGCGGCAGAGTTGCTAAATAAACGGAAATGGTGGAGGGATTTGGTAAGCACAATGCGTCGGATCAACATTTTCTGTAAGTGATTTGAGGGAGGAGCCGGAGAGAATGTGCGTGGCAGTGGCAGTGGCCAGTGGTGGACGGAGGGGCTTAACGAGGGTTTTGAGCTCCGCTCACATTTATTGTTAAACAAGACTAGATAATGAAGGGGGCCCAATATTACATTTTAAACTATATTTATCTTTATAAAAAAAATAAGTTAATATTTTTAAATAAATACAATAAAGACTAATAATAGAGATCACGCTTCACAAAAATTATATTTTTTTATTTTTATAAAATTAAATAATAGCTTACAACTTAAATTGCCCTAATTAAAATTAAAATTAAAATTAAAATATAATATGCTTCAAAAACTTATTTTAACATCAGGTCAAACATATTTTCTTGAATTAAGTAACTAATTTTAGTGTTTTTATTTTTCAATTTTATGTGAAAATTATACAAGAGGATACATTAAGATTATAAGTGTCAGCATACTGACCTTTTTTTATAAAATCTTACGAGCAATATCTTTTTAAAATATGATCTTTTTATCTAAGATAGGGTGAGGAATGAGATTATTCGGGAGAATGTGGGAGTTGCCTCGGTGGAGGATAAGTTGTGAGAAGTGAGGCTACGTTGGTTCGGGCATATGATGAGGAGGGGTCCTGATGCTCCAGTGCGGAGGTGTGAGACTCTGGCTATGGATGATTTTAGGCGGGCTAGAGATAGACCGAAGAAATATTGGAGGGAGGTGATTAGGCATGATATGGAGCAATTACAGCTTACAGAGGACATGACCCTTGATAGGAAGGTGTGGAGGACGCGAATTAGGGTAGAGAGTTAGGGGGTGGGAGCGCGGCGGTAGTAATAGGGGAGTGCTCCTTTGGGTCTGGAGTTTCTGGTTCGTAGTGTTGGGGCTGTAGCTTTTGGGGTTAGTGGTGTTGACTTTTTTGCATCCCGTACTAGTTTATTATGCACTTATCTTTTGTGTTTGTTATACTGTTAATTTATTTTATGTACCATACTAGTTTGTATCCGCTTACTTTTTGTATTTGTTATACTGTTATTGGTCCTAAGCCGGGGGTCTATCGGAAACAACCTCTCTACTTCGCTTGAGGTAGTGGTATGATCTGCGTACACTCTACCCTCCCCAGACCCAACTAGGTGGGAATACACTAGGTATGTTGTTGTTGTTGTAGTGTATAAATAAAAGTAAGTAACGTATTTATATTAACGAGATAAGAGATTGTTCTTATCCATATAAATTAAAAAGTACAAAAAGTGAATTCAAAGATAGTAGAACAACTCTTGAGGTGTTTTTCGAAAATCCAAAAACAGTAAAAAGTATTTCAAAATATTTATGGCCAAAAAAATTTTCCAAAATAAAGTGAAAATATATTTCAAAATACTGTGCATAATATTTATGACCAATCACCTACTTAGTTTTACTTTAAATTTCAAGCATTCTATCTGATTCATTTATTTGTCTTGATATTTTTATGCTCTATTAAATAGTAAAAATAATAATTCAATAAATTATTTTATTTATTATTTTTAGTTCAATTTAACATATACTATTTGTTTCTATTACACTAATTTCATTCAATTTTTATTATATTAAAATAAAAAAATGAAAAATAATTAAATTAATTAATTTTTAAAATAATAAATAGTTTATACTCACATTAGTTATGTTATGAATTAAAGTGAAGTAATTGTAAGAAGTAATAGGATTAAATCTCAGATTAATTTAAAAGAAGAAGAAAAAAGTGTATGATATTAAATATTACTTATTGAAATAAAGCTTTTTCAATAAGGGTGATAATTGATGACCATTTGAAGATAAAAAATGAGTTCACATTTTTACACGTACACAAGATGTTTTTGTTGTTTCAATGTGTGATTTTCACGTATCCATTAGAATTTAGTACAACTTAAATGACTTTTCAAAAATTTAATATAATCTTTGCATATTGACAACAACTCAGAAGCTGAATTATATTATTAAATTATAAACTTGTTGAAATAATATTTTTACCCTTGTTGAACTAAATTAGGTGAGTTCAAGGTGTACCAATTGAGTTCATTTGTTGTTAGTTCTTAGATTCTACATATGTTTTATTGTTATGGATAAAAGGTATCTTTTTCCCTATATTTTACTTCAGTTGTTAAAAGTGTTTTAGACCTAGAATGTGTTTAGTAGGAAAGAAAATATTTTCTTAAAAAATAAATAGGTTTCTTAAAATAAGTTATCATGTCAATTAAACATATAAATTAGAGTATTCTAATATAAAATAAAAAAACTCATCATTTGAATCACTTTTTTAGTTCTAACAAATCATAGTTTATAATTACATTTAGATATGTGAAAATCAAAAAATAATTTTGCAAATAAAAAATAATTCTGCTTTTTTTCAGATATTTCTATTATAATAAAACAAACTTCAAAAATCACACCATAAAAAAATAAGAAATAAAAAATTACATGAAGTTGATATCTCATTAAAACGGCAAATATAATTAATATACAAAACATTTAAGAAAAATGTGGGGAAAAGACATATTTTCCCTCCTAAACTTGTCCTCCCAACTCACTTTAGCACTTAAATTTAACTTCCGTTTATTTACCCCCCTAACATCTTTAAAATGAATTATTTCAACCCATTAACAGCCCGCGTGTAAACAAGCGATGCTAAGCGCGTAAAAACTCATTTTTGTCTTTTTAAATTCTTTTCTCTTTCTTTTAAATACCCGTTTGAACCCCCTAACGGTTATATCTATTTTTCTATAAAAGAAACCCTAATTTATCCTCCCCTTCTTCATCTTCAGTCCAAAATTTCTTCAAATCATGAAAGTGATGCAACGAATAAAATTGCTTTCTCTTGATTTGTATTAAGCCGCATAAATTTGGGATTTAAAAACATAAAATCGAATTGATTTTAGCTTCGTCTTTTTCCGTATTAAGGTATAATCTCATTCATTACTTTGTCTATGTTTTATTAGGAATTACTTTCAAAATGAATTTCTGAATTACTTTGTGCCCTTTAATTTTATTTTTTCTAAATTACTTTTTATCTTATTTGTTGAAATGAATTTCTTGTAGCACACAATAATGAAGTCAGTTAACTTGAGTAAACTATGTATGGAGGAAAATGATTCTTCTTTGAAGCAAGTTATTCATTGTAATCACGAAATTTTGTGGCATTTGAAGACATCTTGGACTTCAAGTAATCCCGGTAGAAGATATTGGGCACGTCCTTATTATGAGGTAAGTATCAAATTTTGCATTTTCTCTTGTTATTTTGATAGAATTGATTAAGAGAAATGAGGTTAATATATTCTTTATTTGTCACCATTGAAGGGTCCAAGATCTTGCGATTTCTGGCATTGGAGGGATTCAGAAGACATTGATCCGAGGTCCAAATATGTGATTCCTAAACTAATTGAAAAAATAGGTGAGCTTGAGAATGTAGTTGAATCTTGTCGTTTCAATGAAGTTGAGAAATTGATTGGATTGAGCAAATCAATCAAGGAAGATTCAGAAGAAGTTGACAAGCCTAAAGAATCAAAACACAATGATAATGGGATTAATATGAAATTGGAGAAGTTGGAAGAAGAGATTCGAAAAATCAAGGAGAAAGAAAAGAATTGGAGACGAATAGCTGAAGGAAGGACTAGAAACAATACTCACTTCTTTGTTGTGTTTTTTTGTTGTATATTAGTAATAGCTTTAATCTATTTGGTTGGGATGATCTATATGAAAAATGGTTCAATGAGGTTACCTTAGCACTAGGTTGTTGTTATATAACGTGTTGTAAATTATTGTGTTAGAGTAGTGCAACTTCTTTTGTATTTTGATTCTCTTATATATATATGAAGAAGAGAGAGGTTGCTAGATGAAGTGAATCATGTTTGTTTATCTTTTGTAATGGTGCAACTTACTTCTTTTGCGTTTGTTTGAGTATTTATAGTTAAATTGATTACATTTGAATCATTTAGTACCCAAAAAATAAGTGCAGGCAACAAATTGCAATTTGAAGTTGCAAAATGTCCAAATACTGTAGGCATAACACATTATAAATGCAGTAACAACTGCTGATATTTTAACAGAAACATTAGCCAAAAAAATGCAGTCACGACTGCTGATATTTCAACAGAAACATTAGCCAAAAATATAGTCACTACTGCATCATTGTTTTCAAAACATGGCAAATTAGTGCAGTCACAGCTGCATAGTTGAAGTCACCACAATTGAACTACTAGCTAAGTTAAAATCACTACTGTTTCATTACACACCATCAATACAGAAAGAGAAAAACATAATCAGGCTTCTACTGGAAGGTTGTTGAACTTGTTTGGTTTAGATTATTCAGTTCAGCAACATTTGACCTTGTCCTCGTCCTTTTCTGTGCTCTTATGTCTTCAAGTCCTTGTTGGGTCACAACTTTCTTTCCTTTCCACTTCATACCTGAGATTGGTTTGTGATGTTCAAGATTTCCAGTCACTATGGTGGAGTTCATAGGCATTCCAGGATGATAAAAATAAAAGAGAACAAATTTAACTAAAGACTTGAAAAAGGTTTATTTTAAATTAAACAAACATAATCAAGAAATTTTAACTTACATTGAGGACTTTAAAACCACTCTCTGTATAAAGCACCCCCATTCCAACCATCCTAGGTCTTTTATAAGCTATCCCTCTACCTTTGCTAGCACTAGTGACACCATCTCCTCTTGATGTACCAGTACAATTAATAACACCAACTCTTCTACCTCTACTAGTTTCACCCACAACTACAGCACCAGCTGCTCTACCTCTACCTGCTCCACCAATAACTGTAGCACCAATTCCTCTACCTCTACTAACTCCACCAACAACTGTAGCACCAGCTCCTCTACCTCTACCAGTTCCACCAATAATTGCAGCACTAGCTCCTCTACCTCTACCAGCTCCACAAAAAATTGTAGCACCAGCTCCTCTACCTCTACCAGCTCCACCAACAACTGCAGCACCAGTTTCTCTACCTCTACCAATAGCTCTATCAACAACACAAGTTGCAGTTTTTTTTTCCTCTATCGACACCCACAGTAGCAGCAGTTGATGTAGGTGGTCCTTTTTCTCTACCAGTAGTTGCTGCTGCTGCAGCAACCTCCAATACATAAGAAAAAATATAATGAGAGAAAAAGATTAAAGCAAATAAAAGAGAATTAAAATACTAGTAGATTACAAGTCAAATGTTACCTTTGTAGATCCTTTTGGTCTTCCTTTTCTTTTACTTGTGCTTGGTGCTGCTGAAGAAAAAGCCACACTAGTTCTAGTGGAACTTGAATTCAATGGACAACTCTTTTTATTATGACCCTTGTTGTGACATGTGCTGCAGGTCATCTCAACACCCCTCTTTGATAACTTTCCAGTCCTGTTTTCATTCTGCTCTTTTTTTCTAGATTTACTGGGTCTACCTGGAAGTTTTCTTATTGTAGGTGGTATAACAGAAAGATTGGTTGACTTGGGCCACATTTTCATACCAGTAACAGGCTGAATGAAGTAACTATAAGTCTTGAGGTAAGTTTCCTTAGTATACCAATGTGCAACATAGTTAATGGGTTCTAGCCTTCTAAAGTGTAGTGCAGCTATGGCATGACAACAAGGTATACTTTTTAACATCCAAGACCTACATGTACAAGTATTATCCCTCAAATTCACTATAAAAGTATTTCTGCATCTATCCTTAACTTTAAAACTAAATTCACCATTTCACTCAAGAGTACACTTCATTGCTTTTGATGTGTTCTCTTGCAACACTTTTAGTGCCATAGGAGAAATATCAGTAATCCATGTTTCAGAAAACTGTCTCAACTGTCTTATTCTTCTCATCACCTTAACCCTTATTTCCTCAAGCATTGATATGATAGTCTTGTATCTTACCCCTAGTATCCATGAGTTGAAGCTTTCAGCCATGTTATTGTCAACACTATCACAACAACTGTGATATTTGAAGTAAATCTTAGACCACCTTTCTATGTTGTACCACAGAAGATCTCCACAAATTTCATCTCCTAACATCTCCATATGATCCAAATTTTTTCTCAATTCTTGCTCATATGTAGATTTGGCACACTTCCAAAAATAGTTTCTTCTTTCAATACCTCTTCAATCTTTAGACCAGTTGGCTAGAACATGTCTAGCACACATTCTTTGCTCTGCATTTGGCAGTAAATCTTAAATTGCACTGTCAAGACCCTTAAACAAAATAAAATATATCAGTTGACATAAGTATAAAACAGGTCCTAAAAAATAATTCGGAAAATGAATAAGAGAAAATATATGAGGTTACCTTCTGCATATCAGTAATAGTAGTCACTTCAAACCCATCTCCCAGCTCAAAATCATTTTTCAGAAGTCTAACAAACCATCTCTGAGTGAATTTGTTTTCAACTTCAACCACTGCCCAAGCTAGTGGTAGCATCTGGTTATTCTCATCCTTACAAACAGCCACAAGTAATTGACCCTTACAAACACCTTTCAAAAAACAACCATCAAACCCAATACATCTCCTGGCACCAGCTTTGAATGCTCTCTTCAAAGCATCAAAACATATGTAAAAATATTGGAATTGTTTTCTTCCACCTTCAATGCTTGCAAACAACAACCATGGACAACCATCTACACACTTTACTCTAACCCTTTTTGATTCATTCACGAACTTATTTAGCTCTACATGTTCTTGAACAACATATCTAGTAAGAGCTTTTCTAAACTCTCCAACATTTGCAAAACAAAGTCCAAGCTTCCAAACTATTAATTTACAAGTAGGATCAAACATAATCCTCTTATAATTTCATTTTGCTCTCCTTGCTTTTCCTTCCTTTTTAGCAGGTTGTTCACCCTCAGCATCCCCATAAATATCCTGATCAAAATCTATTTCAAAACTTACCTCATCATCTGAATCAATATATGGCTCATCTCCAGCTATCTTGCCCTCTAGACTATTTTTCTTCTTGGATAAAATCGCATCATATCCCACATCCACTCCCTTTTTACCTAAGCTAACACCTCTTGCTCTAGGCTCTTGTTTATTTCTCTTTTTGGTTTCATCAGATCTGTTCTTTTTGGCAGCCCTCTTTTGTTCCCTCAGAATCCTTACCTCCTCATGAACATCACTACCATTCTCATCATCTTCACCTTCATCAAAGAAATTACAATAATCTGATTTTTCGCTATCATCACTTTCACTTTTCCAATTTGATGGAATGACTAGGACATCTGCTGCAGTAACAAAAGCAGTGTCACCTAAATTCTGATTAATACTAACAGAAACACCACCCAAATTCTCACCAGTAGCAGAAACACCATTTACACTACCCAAATCATCACTCCTACCACTACCACCACCACCACCTAAGTCCTCACCCCTAGCAGCAACACTATCAGCACCAAAGTCCCCACCAGCAACAAAAAAATCACTGCCACAACCAGCTAAGTACTGAGCCCTAGCAACACCACCACCATTACCCAAGTCCCCACCAATAGCAGAAACACCACCATCACCTAAGTCCTCACCCCTAGCAGCAACACCAACATCACCAAAGTCCCCACTACTAGCAAAAAAATCACTACCACCCCCACCTAAGTTCTCACCCCTAGAAGCAACACCACCATCATTCAAGCCCCCACTAATAGCAAAAACACCACCACCACAACCACCTAAGTCCTTATCAATAGAAGAAACATCATCACCACCACCTAGGTCTTCACCCCTATCTGCAGTACCACAATCACTCAAGTTTTTAGTAAAAGTAGGTTCATGAGGTATTGCAACTTCTACAAAGTTCTCTTCAAACCCTAAATCATCACAGTCCCCTAAGTTTTCACTTAACTCTTTATCAAAATCAGGACAAGATTCTCCTCGCACATGGGAGTCATATTCAATAGATGGGACCACATCTGCCACATCAACTAAATGTGTCAAATATAACTCAATAACATCTCCATTTCTAAGTAGAGGTAAAATACCCCAAATATCCCTATCACATGTTACTATTACTAATTTTTTTCTTTTGGGAGGTCTGAGATAAACAATACACGAGGAACAATTATACCCAATTTCCTTCACGATATCAATAAATTCAAAGTAAGAAAGTCTGTCTACATCCACATTGAAACAGTCAGTAACAGTACCTCCATGATACTTAATACTCGGTTTTTGTTGCAATTTGCCTCCATGATGAAACCTCAATGTAACATACACAAAATCCATGGTTAATCTGAAGAAAAATAAAAAAAAATAGCAGCTTTAAATTATTCACGGCAAAAATTCTAATATCAAAGTAAAACAACCCTAATAATTACCCGAGTAGTCAAATTTCGTCACAGAGCAACCTTGGATTTCATAAAAAGACACAGAAATAACTTAAGTTGAAGTGAAATCGAGTGAAATCTACTGAAATCGAGTCAAATCGACTGAAATAGAGAGGTTTTAGAGAGAGAAAAAATTGAAATAGGTTATTTTTTAGATTTTCGGGTATTTGATTAGAGTGGGTCGGGTTATAAACGAGAAAGGATCGGGTTATAACATCAACCAATCAAAGAGCGTGTGCTTAACGCCGCCCAACCTTGACTTGGGTTAGGCTGTTAAGGGGTTGAAATAATTCACTTTAAAGATGTTACGGGGGTAAATAAACGGAAATTAAGTTTAAGTGTTAAAGTGAGTTGGGAGGACAAGTTCAGGGGGGAAAATATGTCTTTTCTCAAAAATGCGGGATCCACATTAATTTGATGTTACATCATAAGGATACACTTGACATTTAGGAAAAATTGTTATTTTTTCATTATAAATTTGTGACCTACTTTTAAGACTATAGTATAGAAACAAACATTCTAGAATTTTACGAAATGACAATTTTGCCTTGTCGTTCTCCAACTCACTCTTTTATATAATAGAAAACTAGATAATGAAGGACCCGTTCTACGGGAACAAACAATTTTAGCGGTCATTTTATGGGGTTACAACGTCCGTTATTTGTTTCGACAATTTTCATAATCCATTTTGTTGAACCTCCACAATTTTTTGATGAAATTTAATATAATTAATATTAATTAAAGTTAATTAATATGATTTTAATATAACTAGTAAACTTATACATCCACAATAATAATGATAATAATAATAATAATAATTTAACTAATAAAAATATTTTCATTAATGAAACAACAATACTCCGTAAATTGACTGCGGCTTTACGACGTCGTAAGTTGGGCTAATTTGGACTGCCTCTCGTGTTTTTTGCGACGAGACGGACCGGAGTGAAATCGGGATGAGAAAATTTTCAAAATGGTCCCTATATTTTCTAGTAGGCTTAAAATAGTTTTCCATGTTCATCATTAAACTTAATTATTATTGATGAATATTTATCTCCATTGAATATTTCTATTTTCTTTAAAAATTATTATCGTCAAATAATATAATAAATTTAGAATATATATTAATTAATTTTAATTAAATGTTAAAAATTCATATTATCATTGAACTTGAAGCGGTCGACACAAAGTTTTGAGAGAAGTCTTATAAAATTGTTAAGAGAGTAGAGATATTGTATTAGTGGCTTACATTAGCGTCATGAAAAATAAGTATGGTGAAGTCAAGACACGAATAAGAATAACGGAGGAAGACTTGAAGCACTTTTAGTTGAGATGGAGTTGCATCAGGGATTATTGTTTAGTCTGTTTCTATTTACTTTGGTGAATTGAGAACTGAGACGATGTATACTAGGCGAGGTGTCATGGTGTATATATCATTTACAGATAACGTATTACTAGTAGATGACACTTGTGATAGAGTTAATGTTAGGTTGGGTGTGTGGAGACACACTTTAGAGTCTAAAAATTTCAGACTAATCTAGACCAAAACAGAATATTTAAAGTACATCAGTGCTGCAACACACGAAACAATCATGAAAGTTAGCCTTATTACACATCTATCCCCAATAGATGAATTTTTAAGTATTTTGAGTCTTAATGGGAAATCGACTATGATGTCATACTTCATATTGGTACGATATGAATGAAATAGAGGTTTGCCTCTGAAGTCTTTGTGAATAAAAGTATCACTTAAATTTAAAGGTAAGTTCTTAGAGAGGTGGTTCGACCGACTTTATTGTACAGGATATAGTGTTGTTAAGTTAAGAATTCTCATGTTCAAAAGATGCAAGTTGCAGAAATGAGCATATTGGAACGGATGCGTGAACATATCAGAAGTGATAAGATTATAAATGAGAATATTCAAGACAACGTGAGAGTCACTTCAGTGGCGAATAAGATGAATAAAATGAAATGAGATGGATTTTTTTTCATATTTTATTAAAAATTCACTTTTTTAAAGAAATTATTTTCATTAATAATACCCACGAAAATACCTGAAGTTTGACCGGATTGTCAATTAAGCATACTGAACTTTGCGGGGGTCCTATTACCCCCCCAGACTTTTTTTTCATATTTTAATGGCATATATCTGCCACTTGGCACACTGCGTGTGATTCACGCGCATTGAGCGCGTGAACAGTGTTTAAAACGTTTTAAAACTCTTTTTTTTTGCCAAACAACCCCTTAATTTTATAATTATTTAAAGTTTTATATTTTTATTTATTTTTTCATTCTTCTTTCTTCTTTCTTCCTTCTTCTTTCTTTCTTTTCTTCAACAATGGTTTCTCCATTGTTGAATTGAAATTTAATGGAACCCAATGGTTATAATTTAATGGAACTCACTAATTGAAACTCAATGGATGATTCGGAAGATTCAAACTCGAAAACTCGCTAATTTAATTCCGAGTTCCATTAATGGAAATTGAATCTTCCTAGTTCCATTAACGGAAGATTAAATAGCTTCATACATGAAATTAAATTTTTCGAATCTTCCGAGTTCCATTAATGAATTTTTTGAATCTTCCGAGTTCCAATAACGGAAGATTGAATAGCTTCATACATGAAATTAAATTTTCCGAATCTTCCGAGTTCATTAATGAATTTTTCAAATCTTTCGAGTTTCATTAATGAAAATTGAATCATGAAATTAAATTTTCCGAATCTTTCGAGTTCCATTAATTAGCGAGTTCCATTTAATTAGCGAGTTTCATTGAATCTTCCATTAATGGAGCTCGCTAATTGAGTCTTCCGAGTTTCGATGAAAAATTAATGGAAGATTCCATTCAATTATTTGAAAAAACTTTCTTCATAAACTCAATGGAATCATTTGGAATATTTAATATGGTTGTAATTGTGACAAAATATTTAAAAGTGATAAAATGGAGAAGAAACGGCGCGTGCACCGCACTTCCCACCGAAAAAAATGGGTATACGTTTTGAGGGGGAATTAATTCCACTTTAAAAAAATTCGGGGGGAATTAATTCCAATTTAAAAAGTATAGGGGGGGTAATAGGACCCCCGCAAAGTTCAATATGCTCCACTGGAAATTTGGTTAAATTTTAGGTATTTTCGTGGGTATTATCCCTAAAATATACTCCCTCCATTCCTTTTTATTTGATTCCTTCATTTTTTGTGAGTCAATTTGATTAAGTTTCAAAGCTTTTCCTTGAGATAATTTGACTAAGTTTAGAAGCTAAATTAGATTAGATCGATTTAATTTTATAGAATTAAAATTTAGATATTTAAAAACTATAAGAAAATACTGTAATTTGTAAAAAAAAAATTAATTTGGTTAAAAAATAGATCTTAAAATATTAGTCAAAGTTTATATCTTTCAACCCTAAAAAAAAAAAAGCAAATAAAAAAGAATAAAAGAAGTACACTATTTTATAAAAATTGACCAGCTAAAAAAAGAAAAAAAATTGTACACCCTAATCCTTATTGTCTATAACACCTCTATTACATTCTTTTCAAACATTATTTCGTCTTAAGCACGGATATATCAAAAACAACCTTCTCACTTCACCTCCGAGTAAGTGCTTACGGACTTCATAAACTCTTACCTTCTTCAGTCCTTTCGATTTCAACTATCAAAATCTGCTCTCCAAGAAAAGAAAAGAGTGATACATTGAGGATGCTTAAAATAAAACAAAGAGAGTATAGAAAATGTGTAGATTTTATCTTTTGCTTTCTAACGTCTTTGAAACTCATTTCAATTTGATTTTGTAGATTTGTTAGATCGTTGATGCTGAACTGCCTGTGATTCATAACAAAAATATTAGTTGAATCATAGCATGAATGAAATCATAGAGGAACGAGTAACAGGTGGGTCGCCACAATTCAATATTGGCCAAAAAATTTCAGTGGCATGGTTGACAAAGAAGGATAGGGCGTAGTTTTAGAACAAAATTATGTTGTCAACTTCGTCCTGGACAGAAAATTGTTTTATAAGGGACAATAATTGAAGCCGGTATAAAGCCGTACACCCATAGCACAGTTCAAACATGCCAACATCATTAGATTGATTGGAGTGTGCCGCACGGAAACGTACCTTTACCTTACCTTTCATGCCCCAAGGAATTTGTCATTGATATTCACGAGTACTAAACTATTTTCTCTTGTTTAGTATCTTTAATTATTTATTTATTTTTCTCTATGTATAATAATATTTTCAAACAATCTGACCGGGTGGGATTGCGGCCACTACCTCTTCGATAAATAATGATTAACATATTTTTAAACCATGTGCCAAGTTTGAAGTGGAGTGAGAGTTGAGTTTAGAGGTGCTACTCGTAATATTATTCTAATATTTATATTCGTCATGATTAAATCAAGTTAGTCAGATATTAGTCATTTATTTGCAATACAATTTATTGGATGATATTATATAAAGTTTTATTTATTAATATAAAGATATGAATAATTTAATTCAAAAATCTAAAATATTATGTAATATATAGAGTAGATGGTTATTTTATAATCATTTTTATTTTTTATCTAAATTTTATATTATTTAAGCAAAAATAAAATTATGAAGTTCGCTAGTAATTAAAAATTTTGGTGCCACATTTTTTTATGGTCTTTAGCAAAGTCTTTATTAGCTTCCTCAAAAGTTTTATGAGTGTCCAATTTTTACTGCCCCATTTAAGTAATATTCATCATAATTTTTTTTTTCATGAATATTCAGTATTAAAGAACATTTTAGATTCACACGCCTGAAACTTTAGTCAATTATAATATGCTTTCAGTTATAATATAGATTAACACGGTCATAAATGAAAAAAATGTAAAGAGTGTTAAATGGGTTTCTTAGATTTATTGTTATTTGACAAAATAATGATTGAGGATTGTTCACTATGATACATT
Source organism: Capsicum pubescens (assembly GCA_030864215.1). Taxonomy (NCBI): domain Eukaryota; kingdom Viridiplantae; phylum Streptophyta; class Magnoliopsida; order Solanales; family Solanaceae; genus Capsicum; species Capsicum pubescens. The sequence continues at coordinate 266,064,234 of CM061545.1, read as the reverse complement.
AAACTTATATTTTAAATTTGAGCTAGATTTGAATGTTAAAATTTCAAAAATAAAATTACTATTTTCTCGATGAAATAAGTAAGACTCACATGACCGAAATTTTAATCAATTTTAACATATTATTGTGGATGATCTCCCCTAATTAGGATTTTTGTGTCATAATTCCTTCTCCTCGTTAAGAGCTCTGTTTACAAGAAAAGAGTTCCATTTTAAAGGAATGATCACAACAGAGCACAATAAACACTTGTGATTTTTTAAAAATATAATGTATATATATATATATGATTAAAATTATAATACTAAAAATAGAAATTTAAAGACGATACATTTTGGCCAATTCAAATTATTGTTCTTTCTTGGCTAAATATTTAGGTAGACTCTGAAACTTGACACTTTTTATACTTCATCCGTCTCAAATTAAGATGACACATTGATTTAAAAAATAATTAATAACATGACTAGTTTACCATAGTACCCCTATTAAATGATGTTTACATTTTAATTTGAACAAAAAGTAATTAATGCAAAGGGTAAACATGAAAAAATAAATTATTTCTTTTTTATTAATAAAAAAAGACAAGTAAAATGAAAAATAAAATTAAAAAATTTGAAACAGATAATTTGGGACCGGGAAAGTTAGTTAAACATTTAACTTTAGTAAATTCGGAAAGAGAGGGGTTCGAGTCCTCGGTAACAAAAGCCTACACAACAATTTAACATGTTTGTCTTTTGCACAATTCTTAAGGAGAAATTAATAAGGAGTGAGAATTGACTAATACGACCCTGTTAACTTATATTAAATATTGGAGTTAACTACTCTTCCATTGAATTACTAAAGGTAAAGTTGAAAAAAGATATTCAATTATCTCTTAATTATTTAAATATATCAATTATTCTGAGACAATTTTTTTTTATTTTTTTTTAATAAATATGTTAAATAATGTGAGAGGCACGAAGTAGTAACTATTTAGGCACTTTAACTTAGACAAAAATATGTCTCTTAAACATATGGATCAACAAAACAACTTTGCAAAACTGCTTGTGATGTGTTACAGGACGAATGATATAAAAACACCTCATAAAAAAATAACATGTCATTAAAAAACAAAAAAATCCTAAATAGTAAGTGGTTTTTAAAGTTTTGATACAAATCTTAACAAAATTATTCATTCATATAAAACTAAAGGTACTGTTATTATTAAACATTTTGAAAAGAATATAACTACTGTTAAGTAGTTTCTTGGTTAAAAAGGGCTAGAATTGGGGATGTTGTTGTTGTTGTATACTTTTGTAATGATGGACATATGTATTGTTCTTTTGAGTGATCTTTTACATGAGAATATACTAGTAGTATGTTTAGGAAAGAGCTCAAAGTAAAATCTAGTACTGTTGATAAAGACTAATTATTTTACATATGATTTCAAGGTGTCTTCATCTGCAGAGATTGGAATTAACCATTGAAAGCCTCTAAATACGTCTTATAGCTCTCTGAATTATTAATGATCCAACCTTCAGATATGGTCTTCAAGTGAAGTTAAGATGCATCTTATAATTAAGGGAAATCATAGGGTTAGAGAGTGGAAGAGAATATAATGGATATGCTTCCTGACTAAGTGCTTTCAATGTATTAGTTGATTACTCCTCCGTCTTAAAATAGTTGTCATGTTTTATTTTTTGAGAGTCATTTTGATTAATCATCAAACTAAAATTAGATTAGATTAATTTAATATTTTAAAATAACAATTTAGATATTCAAACACTATATGAAAAGTACTATGAGTTGCAACTTTTCTTTTATCAATATTTTATCTTAAAATATTGGTCAGAATATATTTCGTTCGACTTCAGAAAAAAAAGGAAACATGCCAGTTATTTTGAGCCGGAGGGAGTAATTAGTTGATTATAGGGAATGCTCCTAAGAGTCATTAAAAAAAAAAAAGAGAAGTATCAATTACCCCCTGAACTTGTCACGTTTTATTCTTGCTACACCTGAACTTTTACTAGTCCTAAGTACCCCCGAACTTGTTCTTTTAGTATGTCGCGCCACCCTTTTCGGCCCACTGTCCACTGCGTGTAATACACGCGCGGACACGTGGATAAAAACACTGATGTGGCTGTCCACGTGGATAATACCATTCACTTCGCTTATACTTATACTATATTAAAAAATAACCTATTTCTACCCTTAATTATTCGATTTCTCTCTAAAAAAATTATATTTTTTAATTTTTCTCTACTCCAAAATAGTGAAAGGTATAATTTTCGTCGATCAAGTAAGCTATTATTTAAAAAATTATATTTTTTTTTTGTGTGTTAAAAATATGAAATTATTTTTTTTCAATTAGTGTTTCATAATATGAAATTATTTTTTTCCGGTTAGTGTTTCATAGTAGTTTTCGATTAGTGTTTCGATTAGGATTTTGAGGAGACTCACATGCACAAATACGTTTCTTATTATAATTAATGAATTAAGAAATTGTAATTTAAGTTGGGGGTGTACAAAAATCGAACCAATAAAAATGCTATTGATTTATCGTTATTGGGATAACGATTTTTTAATGATTTTATAAAAAAAAATTATTGAGTTATTGATTCAATTTTGATTTTTTTATTAAGTTATTGGGTAAACCGATAACCCAATAAGATTATATTATATATATATATAAGTAGGATTTTTGTTGCAACTAAGATTCGATTTCTTTTCATGTTAGTTACTACTTTTTCTATTTTATGAGTATTTTCTTATCGGTTAACTCGAAAATCAAATCGTTAGGGATTAAAAATAGATAACTAATATAACTACATTTATTATAAGTATGTGTCTTAGTTTCTTTAGTATTTGTTTTGTTAATATTGTTTAAAATATCTGCTTTGATATTTAGTACAGTTTTTTAGTTACAATAACTCATATGATATATATAATTAAGATTACAAAATTGAAAGAGTTTCATAGGAATGGAAACTGGAGTTTTAGATTGAATTAATAAACGGATGAATTTTTTTTTTAGATTAATAAACGAAATTTTTACAAAGTTAATAAACGGATGCAATTTTTATTTCATAAACTAATTAATAAACTGGAGTTTTATAAAATTAATAAACGGATGATTTTTTTTTTTAGATTGGAAGTAATGGAGGAAGAGGGATAATTGAATTTTTTGAAAAAATTAAAGGAAAATAGATTTTTTTTCGTTTTTTTGTCATTAAAAATGCTGATTTGGCATAAAAATACCTCCATCACGCGCGTAATGGAGGTTGAACTCAAACATTTTGTCACATCAGCGTAAAAGGGGCACGTGACATACTAAAAGAACAAGTTCGGGGGTACTTAGTACTAGTCAAAATTCAAGTGTACCATGAATAAAACGTGACAAGTTCAGGGGGTTAATCGATACTTCTCTCAAAAAAAAAATCACGTCTTTGCAGTGAGGTCTAATTTGTATGATAATAATCAGTCAGTGTAATGAAAATTAAGAATCCATCCAATTTTTTCATTATGGTTCACAACCAAGAAGGACCGCGCGCAACACAACCCATGAATGTATAAAATGAAGTATGAACATGATCAAAACAAAGGAAAGAAACATGACAAGTATTCTATCACGAACCAACATATGTTTAAGGATCATGTATCACAATGGCTAATTTTACACAGCATTTATAGGATGATAGCATTAGGCATTTATTTTAAACACTTTTGGTATCCTAAATAGTTAAGGATCAAGAATACAATTTTTCTTTCAGTTAATTAAAAAGACTAATATGGAAAGAAATTCAGTTAAGCATATGCTTCCAAATACAATTCCTTTCCTAAAGAGAACAATTACTTTTTACCGAAGTATCCAATCCCAACGTGAAAAAAATTGCAATTTCTAGTACCTTTTATATAATTTTTAAATATTTAAATTTTAATTTTAAAAAATTGAGTTGATAATTCATTTTTTTTTAAATAATTATATTAATTCTACGAAAAGTGACGAATACTATGGAATAAAAACTAATATGAAAATTTGAAATACTAGTTCTAAGCACTAATACAAACACGTATTCCTAAAATTGGATAAAATAAGGAGTAGTCTAATAATGGACATATAACTCCTAATCAACTAATACACGTTTGCAAATAACTATTTTTACCCAGTTTAGTTTTATTTGTCTTTGTACTAAAAATAATCGCTTCAATTTATATGTCCAATTTATAAATAAAAAGAATTTTATTATTATATATTTACTTTTCCATCCTTAATATTAAATTAATTAAAGTAAATAATAATAATTAAGTTCAAAGTCCAAATGCATAAATTATTGATGACATTGAGAGGCTAATACTACGAATAGAACTTCAATCGTGGAAGCAACGGAATAAAAATCCTTATTTTAGAGGGAAAAGGTTTTACAAACTTGTATCCCAAATCCACTTGGAAAAGGCAACACACACATACCTCTATATAATTGGACTTATCTTCCCTTTTGCAAACTAAAACACACTTTTTTTGCAAATTGAAGTTGAAAAGAGAGGGAAAAAAACCACTAGCAAATATGTCACTTCTCTTAGGAGAGGAGGAAACACCGCGTAGACTGTCTCGCCGTCGCCGATCAAATCGGAAAAAACCACCTCAAAGACTCGATCCGCTCGAAGAATTTAACCGGTCATTTGAAAAGTGTCAAATTGAAGATGATTATCCAATCGAAATTCCAAAGAAGTCGCTCTATCCTTACATGGAAGATTTATCGAAGAAGAAGCTTTCCGTGAGAGAAAGTGCGCTAAGGACGTTGGTCGAAGAATTTGAGACCAATGTCCAAAGCGAATTCGCAGGAAAATGTTTTTTTACTTTGGTACGTCGATGTCATAATTGCTTGAAACGGGGTTCTACCACGGAGATTGAGTTAGCGTTGCAACTGATCGGATTAGTAGCTCTGACTCTTGGTGAAGGTAATTATGCACATGAGATTTATGAAGACTCATTTGTGTTTCTTGATCAAGTCTAAGTCATTTCATGCGGTAGAGGTGATGGAGTGTTTGTCCATTGTCTCCTTTGTTTGTTGGTGCCAAAGATTTTGTGAAAGATCAATGAATTTTATATGGGAATTCATGAATCAAGAAAGCAAACATCCATCATCTGTGGTTGCTTCAGCAATATCAACTTGGGCGAAGACGATGAACATGTTAATTTTTGAAAATGACAGACTCGAGATATTTTCAAATCAAGCAGAAGAATACGCAAGCACAAAAGACATGAAAGATCGTATAATGAACGAGGTAAAGAGAATATGCAATGGCATCAAACAAGATGCTTCAAAAATTCTCGAAGATGATTACGATAAGAAAACTGCTCTAACTTTTGGCGGAACAAGAGTCAGTTTTACCACTTGGTCGCAGTTCAAACAGATAAATTACATAAGAAGATATTTAGGTTATGGTTTCACAAATCACATGATGGAAAACGAACACCTCCATAACGTTTTTCTCTTTGCACCAGCGACATCGGAATGTAGTGATGTTGTCGAACTGTGCAAACCTGAATTTGAAGAGGTAGGTTTTCGAGTTTTTCTACCTGAAGTTGAGGACGTTGAAATTACAGGTTTGATATTCAAAAACTGTAGTGGGTTAAGATGGAAAGCCTTGGGCATAGAACATTGTTCATCGAAGAGGAATGTTTTATGTGGATTAATGCCAGCAAGTTAGGATGAAGGAGCAACTGCAATTTATTCAGAAAGCAGGTGGATATTCGACATGCAAGCAAATGCAATATTCTTTGATGAAGAATGGATCACCAGGAGCAACCTGTTTTACTTTTGTTGAAGTCCCTTCTGTAATATTCTTCTTCCTGATTAATCGTTGTAATATTTCCATTTTCCATGTGAGCGAAGCATGGAAAAAGGCGACTTTGATTTAACATTAGACGAAAATACAGTCGTTCAAATTTCGATGTAAATTGTTTTGTCAATACAACATAAACAATCAACCAAGCAATATCGGAATGTAGTGATGTTGTCGAACTGTGCAAACCTGAATTTGAAGAGGTAGGTTTTCGAGTTTTTTTACCTGAAGTTGAGGACGTTGAAATTACAGGTTTGATATTCCAAAACAGTAGTGGGTTAAGATGGAAAGCCTTGGGCATAGAACATTCTTCATCGAAGAGGAATGTTTTATGTGGATTAATGCCAGCAAGTTAGGATGAAGGAGCAACTGCATTTTATTCAGAAAACAGGTGGATATTCGACATGCAAGCAAATGCAATATTCTTTGATGAAGAATGGATCACCAGGAGCAACCTGTTTTACTTTTGTTGAAGTCCCTTCTGTAATATTCTTCTTCCTGATTAATCGCTGTAATATTTCGATTTTCCATGTGAGCGAAGCATGGAAAAAGGCGACTTTGATTTAACATTTGACGAAAATACAGTTGTTCAAATTCCGATGTAAATTGTTTTGTCAATACAACATAAACAATCAACCAAGCAATATCGGAATGTAGTGATGTTGTCGAACTATGCAAACCTGAATTTGAAGAGGTAGGTTTTCGAGTTTTTTTACCTGAAGTTGAGGACGTTGAAATTACAGGTTTGATATTCCAAAACTGTAGTGGGTTAAGATGGAAAGCCTTGGGCATAGAACATTGTTCATCGAAGAGGAATGTTGTATGTGGATTAATGCCAGCAAGTTAGTTTGAAGGAGCAACTGCATTTTATTCAGAAAACAGGTGGATATTCGACATGCAAGAAAAAACAATATTCTTTGATGGAGAATGGATCACCAGGAGCAACCTGTTTTACTTTTGTTGAAGTCCCTTCTGTAATATTCTTCTTCCTGATTAATCACTGTAATATTTAGATTTTCCATGTGAGCGAAGCATGGAAAAAGGTGACTTTGATTTAACATTAGACGAAAATACAGTCGTTCAAATTCCGATGTAAATTGTTTTGTCAATACAACATAAACAATCAACCAAGCAATATCAGAATGTAGTGATGTTGTCGAACTGTGCAAACCTGAATTTGAAGAGGTAGGTTTTCGAGTTTTTTTACCTGAAGTTGAGGACGTTGAAATTCCAGGTTTGATATTCCAAAACTGTAGTGGGTTAAGATGGAAAACCTTGGGCATAGAACATTGTTCATCGAAGAGGAATGTTGTATGTGGATTAATGTCAGAAAGTTAGGATGAAGGAGAAACTACATTTTATTCAGAAAACAGGTGGATATTCGACATGCAAGCAAAAACAATATTCTTTGATGGAGAATGGATCACCAGGAGCAACCTGTTTTACTTTTGTTGAAGTCCCTTCTGTAATATTCTTCTTCCTGATTAATCGCTGTAATATTTAGATTTTCCATGTGAGCGAAGCATGGAAAAAGGCGACTTTGATTTAACATTAGACGAAAATAGAGTCGTTCAAATTCCGATGTAAATTATTTTGTCAATACAACATAAACAATCAACCAAACAATATCGGAATATAGTGATGTTGTCGAACTGTGCAAACCTGAATTTGAAGAGGTAGGTTTTCGAGTTTTTTTACCTGAAGTTGAGGACGTTGAAATTACAGGTTTGATATTCCAAAAATGTAGTGGGTTAAGATAGAAAGCCTTGGGCATAGAACATTGTTCATCGAAGAGGAATGTTGTATGTGGATTAATGCCAGCAAGTTAGGATGAAGGAGCAACTGCATTTTATTCAGAAAACAGGAGGATATTCGACATGCAAGCAAAAGCAATATTCTTTGATGGAGAATGGATCACCAGGAGCAACTTGTTTTACTTTTGTTGAAGTCCCTTCTATAATATTCTTCTTCCTAATAATCGCTGTAATATTTCAATTTTCCATATGAGCGAAGCATGGAAAAAGGCGACTTTGATTTAACATTAGACGAAAATACAGTTGTTCAAATTCCGATGTAAATTGTTTTGTCAATACAACATAAATAATCAACCAAGCAATATCGGAATGTAGTGATGTTGTCGAACTGTGCAAACCTGAATTTGAAGAGGTAGTTTTCGAGTTTTTTTCCCTGAAGTTGAGAACGTTGAAATTACAGGTTTGATATTCCAAAACTGTAGTGGGTTAAGATGAAAAGCCTTGGGCATAGAACATTGTTCATCGAAGAGGAATGTTGTATGTGGACTAATGCCAGCAAGTTAGGATGAAGGAGCAACTGCATTTTATTCAGAAAACAGGTGGATATTCGACATTCAAGCAAAAGCAATATTCTTTGATGGAGAATGGATCACCAGGAGCAACCTGTTTTACTTTTGTTGAAGTCCCTTCTGTAATATTCTTCTTCCTGATTAATCGCTGTAATATTTAGATTTTCCATGTGAGCGAAGCATGGAAAAAGGCGACTTTGATTTAACATTAGACGAAAATACAGTCGTTCAAATTCCGATGTAAATTGTTTTGTCAATACAACATAAACAATCAACCAAACAATATCGGAATGTAGTGATGTTGTCGAACTGTGCAAACCTGAATTTGAAGAGGTAGGTTTTCGAGTTTTTTTACCTGAAGTTGAGAACGTTGAAATTACAAGTTTGATATTCCAAAACTGTAGTGGGTTAAGATGGAAAGCCTTGGGCATAGAACATTGTTCATCGAAGAGGAATGTTGTATGTGGATTAATGCCAGCAAGTTAGGATGAAGGAGCAACTGCATTTTATTCAGAAAACAGGTGGATATTCGACATGCAAGCAAAAGCAATATTCTTTGATGGAGAATGGATCACCAGGAGCAAATTGTTTTACTTTTGTTGAAGTCCCTTCTGTAATATTCTTCTTCCTGATAATCGCTGTAATATTTCCATTTTCCATATGAGCGAAGCATGGAAAAAGGCGACTTTGATTTAACATTAGACGAAAATACAGTTGTTCAAATTCCGATGTAAATTGTTTTGTCAATACAACATAAACAATCAACCAAGCAATATCGGAATGTAGTGATGTTGTCGAACTGTGCAAACCTGAATTTGAAGAGGTAGGTTTTCGAGTTTTTTTACCTGAAGTTGAGGACGTTGAAATTACAAGTTTGATATTCCAAAACTGTAGTGGGTTAAGATAGAAAGCCTTGGGCATAGAACATTGTTCATCGAAGAGGAATGTTGTATGTGGATTAATGCCAGCAAGTTAGGATGAAGGAGCAACTGCATTTTATTCAGAAAACAGGTGGATATTCGACATGCAAGCAAAAGCAATATTCTTTGATGGAGAATGGATCACCAGGAGCAACCTGTTTTACTTTTGTTGAAGTCCCTTCTGTAATATTCTTCTTCCTGATTAATCGCTGTAATATTTAGATTTTCCATGTGAGCGGAGCATGGAAAAAGGCGACTTTGATTTTACATTTGACGAAAATACAGTTGTTCAAATTCCGATGTAAATTGTTTTGTCAATACAACATAAACAATCAACCAAGCAATATCGGAATGTAGTGATGTTTTCGAACTGTGCAAACCTGAATTTGAAGAGGTAGGTTTTCGAGTTTTTTTACCTGAAGTTGAGGACGTTGAAATTACAGGTTTGATATTCCAAAACTGTAGTGGGTTAAGATGGAAAGCCTTGGGCATAGAACATTGTTCATCGAAGAGGAATGATGTATGTGGATTAATGCCAGCAAGTTAGGATGTAGGAGCAACTGCATTTTATTCAGAAAACAGGTGGATATTCGACATGCAAGCAAAAGCAATATTCTTTGATGGGGAGTGGATCACCAGGAGCAACCTGTTTTACTTTTGTTGAAGTCCCTTCTGTAATATTCTTCTTCCTGATTAATCGCTGTAATATTTTCATTTTCCATGTGAGCGAAGCATGGAAAAAGGCGACTATGATTTAACATTAGACGAAAATACAGTCGTTCAAATTCCGATGTAAATTGTTTTGTCAATACAACATAAACAATCAACCAAGCAATATCGGAATGTAGTGATGTTGTCGAACTGTGCAAACCTGAATTTGAAGAGGTAGGTTTTCGAGTTTTTTTACCTGAAGTTGAGGACGTTGAAATTACAGGTTTGATATTCCAAAACTGTAGTGGGTTAAGATGGAAAGCCTTGGGCATAGAACATTGTTCATCGAAGAGGAATGTTGTATGTGGATTAATACCAGCAAGTTAGGATGAAAGAGCAACTGCATTTTATTCAGAAAACAGGTGGATATTCGACATGCAAGCAAAATCAATATTCTTTGATGGAGAATGGATCACCAGGAGCAACCTATTTTACTTTTGTTGAAGTCCCTTCTGTAATATTCTTCTTCCTGATTAATCGCTGTAATATTTCGATTTTCCATGTGAGCGAAGCATGGAAAAAGGCAACTTTGATTTAACATTAGACGAAAATACAGTCGTTCAAATTCCGATGTAAATTGTTTTGTCAATACAACATAAACAATCAACCAAGCAATATCGGAATGTAGTGATGTTGTCGAACTGTGCAAACCTGAATTTGAAGAGGTACGTTTTCGAGTTTTTTTACCTGAAGTTGAGGACGTTGAAATTACACGTTTGATATTCCAAAACTGTAGTGGGTTAAGATGGAAAACCTTGGGCATAGAACATTGTTCATCGAAGAGGATTGTTGTATGTGGATTAATGCCAGCAAGTTAGTATGAAGGAGCAACTGCATTTTATTCAAAAAACAGGTGGATATTCGACATGCAAGCAAAATCAATATTCTTTGATGGAGAATGGATCACCAGGAGCAACCTGTTTTACTTTTGTTGAAGTCCCTTCTGTAATATTCTTCTTCCTGATTAATCGCTGTAATATTTCGATTTTCCATGTGAGCGAAGCATGGAAAAAGGCGACTTTGATTTAACATTAGACGAAAATACAGTCGTTCAAATTTCGATGTAAATTGTTTTGTCAATACAACATAAACAATCAACCAAGCAATATTGGAATGTAGTGATGTTGTCGAACTGTGCAAACCTGAATTTGAAGAGGTAGGTTTTCGAGTTTTTTTACCTGAAGTTGAGGACGTTGAAATTACAGGTTTGATATTCCAAAACTGTAGTGGGTTATGATGGAAATCCTTGGGCATAGAACATTGTTCATTGAAGAGGAATGTTGTATGTTGATTAATGCCAGCAAGTTAGGATGAAGGAGCAACTGCATTTTATTTCAGAAAACAGGTGGATATTCGACATGCAAGCAAAAGCAATATTCTCTTATGGAGAATGGATCACCAGGAGCAACCTGTTTTACTTTTGTTGAAGTCCCTTCTGTAATATTCTTCTTCCTGATTAATCGCTGTAATATTTCGATTTTCCATGTGAGCGAAGCATGGAAAAAGGCGACTTTGATTTAACATTAGACGAAAATACAGTCGTTCAAATTCCGATGTAAATTGTTTTGTCAATACAACATAAACAATCAACCAAGCAATATCGGAATGTAGTGATGTTGTCGAACTGTGCAAACCTGAATTTGAAGAGGTAGGTTTTCGAGTTTTTTTACCTGAAGTTGAGGACGTTGAAATTACAGGTTTGATATTCCAAAACTATAGTGGGTTAAGATGGAAAGCCTTGGGCATAGAACATTGTTCATCGAAGAGGAATGTTGTATGTGGATTAATGCCAGCAAGTTAGGATGAAGGAGCAACTGCATTTTATTCAGAAAACAGGTGGATATTCGACATGCAAGCAAAAGCAATATTCTTTGATGGAGAATGGATCACCAGGAGCAACCTGTTTTACTTTTGTTGAAGTCCCTTCTGTAATATTCTTCTTCCTGATTAATCGCTGTAATATTTCGATTTTCCATGTGAGCGAAGCATGGAAAAAGGCAACTTTGATTTAACATTAGACGAAAATACAGTTGTTCAAATTCCGATGTAAATTGTTTTGTCAATACAACATAAACAATCAACCAAGCAATATCGGAATGTAGTGATGTTGTCGAACTGTGCAAACCTGAATTTGAAGAGGTAGGTTTTCGAGTTTTTTTACCTGAAGTTGAGGACGTTGAAATTACAGGTTTGATATTCCAAAACTGTAGTGGGTTAAGAATGAAAGCCTTGGGCATAGAACATTGTTCATCGAAGAGGAATGTTGTATGTGGATTAATGCCAGCAAGTTAGGATGAAGGAGCAACTACATTTTATTCAGAAAACAGGTGGATATTCGACATGCAAGCAAAAGCAATATTCTTTGATGGAGAATGGATCACCAGGAGCAACCTGTTTTACTTTTGTTGAAGTCTCTTCTGTAATATTCTTCTTCCTGATTAATCGCTGTAATATTTCGATTTTCCATGTGAGCGAAGCATGGAAAAAGGCGACTTTGATTTAACATTTGACGAAAATACAGTTGTTCAAATTCCGATGTAAATTGTTTTGTCAATACAACATAAACAATCAACCAAGCAATATCGGAATGTAGTGATGTTGTCGAACTATGCAAACCTGAATTTGAAGAGGTAGGTTTTCGAGTTTTTTTACCTGAAGTTGAGGACGTTGAAATTACAGGTTTGATATTCCAAAACTGTAGTGGGTTAAGATGGAAAGCCTTGGGCATAGAACATTGTTCATCGAAGAGGAATGTTGTATGTGGATTAATGCCAGCAAGTTAGTTTGAAGGAGCAACTGCATTTTATTCAGAAAACAGGTGGATATTCGACATGCAAGCAAAAGCAATATTCTTTGATGGAGAATGGATCACCAGGAGCAACCTGTTTTACTTTTGTTGAAGTCCCTTCTGTAATATTCTTCTTCCTGATTAATCGCTGTAATATTTCGATTTTCCATGTGAGCGAAGCATGGAAAAAGGCGACTTTGATTTAACATTAGACGAAAATACAGTTGTTCAAATTCCGATGTAAATTGTTTTGTCAATACAACATAAACAACCCCCCCCCCCCCCCCCCCTTAATTAATTAAACTTTCGCCATGTTGTTGCTATACACAACACGGTATTGCTGATCAGCATCAACTGTGAACTTAGGAAAGCAGAAAGATGGATTCTTGAAAAATAATTTCTTTATGCATCTTATGCTTACAAATGGTCAAACTAGAGAACAAACAAGTCATCTAATTCACTGAGCATTCCACTAGTAATTGGCAGTTTTATACAACGGAAAGTACAAGCCTAGTTTATATGATTACGGTTTGAAACCAAAAGTCCAGTAAGGGTTTATAAACGAGAAAGCCAATCACCATAGAACCAAACAAATGTGATAATTAACCCATTCTTGGTCTAATCTCAATTCCTTCAACAATAAGGCCTTTTTTGTGAGATAAGCAGTCCTTCACCTCTTTCAAACTCATTTCTATGCAATCATCTTCGTTTTCAGTATAAAACTGACCCAATTCTACCTCAAACCAGCCATCATTTCTAAGTTTGGGAAGTCGAATATTAGAAGCATCCTCCGGCAAATGCATCCCCTGCCAATACCTAACCGCATTAGCGACTGACGACTCATATTTATCATCTGGTAGCCCTCGACCATCCTTTGCTCTAGAGGAAAGAATATAAAAACAACCACACTGTGGAAGTCTACCTTCCGGCTGCAGAGTTACAAATTGTTTGTCCAATTCAACACCAAGAACTCCAACTGAAACCTCCTAGGGTCGCTAATGAAACCCATATTCATTATTCAACTTGTAAACAAGATAAGCTGCATAGGATGTCCGTGGTGACAGAACACCAACTCTTATTGTGCCCCCAATTTCAAGCCACCAAACCTGTTTGAGCTTAGCCACCTCCGGAAACCCGAATTGACAATATGGAAAAAAAAAAAAATCGTCATCTAAATGCATATATTTGTTCCACGAAAAAGATATTTTCTTTGCCCCAATTTATGTGAAGGAATTCGAAGTAGGAGGATTAAAATAATAATATTATTTAACATATTTGAAAACTATACGGAAAGTAGTATAAGACAGTACAGCTAATGATTCAAACTAGTTAAAAATAACAGCAACATACCCAGCATAATCCCACAAGTGCGGTTTGGGTATGGTAGAGTGTAAGCAGACCTTACCTCTACCTCTTAGGTAGAGAGAGTGTTTACAATAGCCCCTCTACTCAAGGAAAAATAGTTCAAAGTAGTCTAAAAAAAGAATTAACACAAGTAAAAGAAATATCATATAGGAACAAAACAATAGATAATAACAACAAAATAAAATGACAGTCGAAATACAAAAAAAAAACATGTAGAATATCTGGAAAAAAAAGTCTAAAATTATAGTCAAAGAAAAAATTGTTCGAATCCATAACATTTAACACCTTCACATAAAAGATATCCACTGGAAAAAAAGGGGGCAAAACCTGGGGTCTGGTAATGAAGTCCATTCCCAATATTGCGGTGAATCAGCCCATGTAATATTAAGATCCCTTGCACCTAGAATGTAGCATTTCTTTTCGGTACATTTTTCCAGTGAGAAACTCTGTTTAACAATAATAGCATACAAAGTAAGAAACACATAATCAATTACTAATTAAACAAACTGAAACGGAGGGAGTATTTATTTTTACCTTGTGACCTGCGTCAATTAAGATGGGATTATGGCAGAGATAAACATACAGATCCTTCTTTGAAGCAAAATCAGGGATGGGAGTCACTGATCCCGAAATGATGGACTCATAATCAGACGGCAGAAATTTCTCCCAAATGGAATCAGATTCAGCCGCAGATTGAAGTGATTTAGAGACAAGGGACACGCGGCAAACATCTACCGGGCTTGTAAACACCAAGATATTCCCTGTACAATCCTCCGGTAACAACGACAGAATATTCGGATTCGATGGAAAGCCTTGGAAATAGAACATTGTTCATCGAAGAGGAATGTTGTACGTGGATCAATGCCAACAAGCTAGGATGCAGGAGCAACTGCATATATTTTTTTAGTCAGCAAATAGGTGGAAACTGGTGGCTATTCGACAAGCGGGCAAAAGCAATATCACCAGTTTGTCAAAGCAGGCTTTTTGGTATTTGAACCTTTGATGGAGAACTATTGATTACCGGGAGCAACCTTTGCTACTTCTGTTGAAATCCCTTCTGTAAATTTCTTGTTCCTGATTAATCACTGTGTTATTTTGATTTGTCAATGGGGCAAAGCATGGAAAAGGGTCACTTTGTTATAATACAAGACTACATACATGTACAGACAGTACAGTTCTATTCTTATGTAAATTATTCTCTCAATACAACATAAACAACCAACCAGGCAACTATGACTCAAATTCCTCTTATTCAGTTAAAACTTTGCCTCATTATGCTATATACACGACATGGTATTGCTACTTAGCATCAAATGTGAAATTAAAATTCTAGAACAAGGATGATTCTTGAAAACAATGTCTTCCACATCTTGTACTTATAAAAAAAAAGAAAACCAGTCTCTATAGCACCAAAACATACTTGAAACAGACTAATGCTCTATTCATAATACATGTCGCTGTATGGAAAAAATGTGATAATTAACCCATTCTTGGCCTAATCTCAATTCCTTCAACAATAAGGCCTTCCTTTGAGGAGACACAGTCCTTCACCTCTTTCAAACTCATTTCTATGCAATCATCTTCATTTTCAGTATAAAACTCACCCAATTCTATCTCAAACCAGCCATCATCTCTAAGTTGAGGGCGTCGAATATTAGATTGCACCAGACTAGAAGCACCCTCTGGCAAATGCTGGTCTTCCACAAGATCTTCCTCTCCATAATCATGTGGTAGAGTATACACTGACTCCTCATAATCATCATCCAATTGAGGTCTACCTTCCGGCTCCAGAAATGCAAACTGTTTGTCTAATTCAACACCAAGAACTCCAACTGAAACCTCCGAGGGTCGATAATGAAACCCATATTCATTTTCCAACTTGTAAACAAGGTAAGCTACATAGGACGTCCGAGGTGACAGAACACCAACTCTTATTGTGCCCCGAATTTCAAGCCACCAAACATGTTGGAGCTGAGCCACCTTTGAAAATCTGAGGGAAAATACAATTGTCATCTAAATACATATATTTGTTCCAAGAAAAGTACAAGTAGGGTGAAAATGTTTACATCCCCAACTAAACTTTAAAAATCAAACTCAATTAATCATTCTCCACCTTTTTCCTAATGTACCCTTACATTATCAATCTTTATTTATATTTTATTTCTTTAAAATCAATGTATTCGAAGGGTTAGCGAAAATTATACTCAAGAGAAAAATTACTATTTGACTTGGTAACACCTTCACATAAAAGATATCCAGTGGAAAAAAAGGGGGAAACCTGGAGTCAGGTAATGAAGTCCATTCCCAATATTGTGGTGAATCAGCCCATTCAATATGAAGATCCCATGCACCTAGAAAATAGCATTTCTTTCCGGTTCTTTTTTCCAGTGAGAAACTCTGTTGAACAACAATTTATAGCATACATAAATTAAAAAAAAAAAAAAAAAAAAATCGTTTTTCCTCGTGTTCATTTATTTTTGTTCATACCTTGCGACCTTCATCAATTAAGATGGGATTATGGCAGAGATAAACATACAGATCCTTCTTTGAAGCAAAATCCGGGATAGGATTCACTGATCCCGAAATAATAGACTGATAATCAGACGGCAGAAATTTCTCCCAAACGGAATCGGATTCAGCGGCGGATTGAAGTGATTTAGAGACGAGGGACACGCGGCAAACATCTACAGGGCTTGTAAACACCAAGATCTTCTCTGTACAATCCTCCGGTAACAACGACAGAATATTCGAATTCGAATTCTCCATTGGAAAAAAGAAGGATAGACAAATCTAGAATTTTA
The DNA here is from genome assembly GCA_030864215.1 of Capsicum pubescens. Lineage (NCBI taxonomy): Eukaryota > Viridiplantae > Streptophyta > Magnoliopsida > Solanales > Solanaceae > Capsicum > Capsicum pubescens. The sequence continues at coordinate 266,047,505 of CM061545.1, read as the reverse complement.
TGTTGATGTTACAAATGTAGTAGTACGCCACTTATAGGAAGCAAAATTGAGTACCTTAGCTTATAAATTAATTATTAGATAAGTGTTAAAATAGAATTGCTGAAACTTCCAAAAAAAGGTATTGATATGTTTGGTTAACAATTGATATTAGGCACTTTTTTATTGTCAAAAAGGTAAATTATTTATAATTTTTTATTTTAATAATTTAAAAATATTTTTATGTAAATGCACTTTTAGCGTAAAGTGATTATCTGAGGTTAATTTATAAATATAATTTATTTTTAAATTTTTAAATATTAAAAAATAAAAAATTTAGGATATTTTTTTATGTAAAAATAGTATTTTATTGTTATATTGCAAGCTCGTAACAATTTGGCTATGTTAAAATATAATTCTCCGATATAATGATGGATTCTCTGAAAATAAAGGAGAAAAATGAAGAGATTGAAAATGCTAAAAAAGAGATTAAAAACTAATTTAATCAAATTTTAATCTTATCCAAACGGACTCTAAATTGGATTGTGCTTTTAGGGGTCGTTTGGTAGGACGTATTAAAAAAAATAGTCCATGTATTAAGTGTGATATTACTTAATATTATGTTTGGTAGAATTTTGGACCTATGTATTACTAATACCATGTATTAGTTATACACCTTATATGGTATTATAGGGTGTATTACTAATACATCCCATACGGTGGTATTAGCAATACATGAGTTTTAATATCATGGACTAATATGCGTAAAGACAAAAATATCCCTCAAATTCTTTTAAATATTTTTTCTATTTTCTTAATTTTATTTTTTATATTTGTACTGATAAATTTATTTAAATAAATTAGTTTACAAATTTTATTATTATTTACAAAAATGCCTCAAATTTCATTAATTTTTTTCTAAATCTTTTTCAATTTATTCAATGTGAGTTACTTCTTTTCTATTTATCAAAATAATAATATCCCTCCAAATAATTTTAGTAATAAAAAAATTACTCCATTAACTTAAAAAAATACTTATTGATCAAAATCCAAAAATAAATTGCATGATTGCATACAAGCTTTAATTTTGTAAATAGGATATTCATAAATAAAAATAATTTTTTTACTTAGTTTTAACACTCTACCGAACACAACTTTATGTTAATAATGATTCTATTATTTCATTCAAAAGTTACATGTACCCCCTCCAACTTAAAAACACCACAAAATGAAAACAACAAGCAAATGATAAACAAATAAAGAAAAGATAACCCCAAAAGAAAATTGCAAGTGAATGATTAAATCTTAAAATTATTTCAAAGTAAATAATTAATTATATTGTTCATTTTTTTTATATTAAAAAAAAAGAATAATAAAGTTTTGCAAAGAAAATACACAAAGTTATAATATGTTGAGGGTATTTTTGTAAACAAACAAATATTCTTTTTAAAATATAACAATACATATTGTTTTCAATACATCAAACCAAACATTGCATAAAAAATAATCTCAGTATTATCTTATACGCTCTACCAAACGACCCTTAATGTGTTGCTCAAATTAGCTTTATTACATTTGACTATAGGAAGAAAGAGAAAAATGGTCAAACACCCCTCAATCTATATCCGAAACTTCAATTACATATTTCAACTTATCAAAACTTATCGAGTGTTCTATAATCTCCATTTATTTCTCTATTATTTAATATCTCAAGTGCTGACGTATCATGGGAGGTGAGCACACCTCCTCCGGGGCGTTAGTGGAGGTACAAGCACTACAAAATCTAAAATACAAAAGCCACGTCTAGCGTTTGAACATAGACTTCATTTTAATTCATGTGTCTAATTAGTTTGACTAGAGTTTAAAATGAAAGGAAGCATTTTTTTGATTTTAAATTTATAAGAAAATACCACATGTAAACTCAACGTGAGGCATGAAAAGAAATATGTGTATTTACTAATTTTAAATGGGGGAACTATATGTAATCATTGTATCGAACTTGATAGGCCTACTTACGTACCATCAAAAGTGGGATCCAAGCATGGGGAGAACCATGACATAATCCATTGTGTATATCGCAAGATAAGAAACAAAATTAGCATGATTGACTTGGTGGATCCAAGCATCTTTGAAGGGTTCGATGAAGATGCTGTTTAAGGTTCATAGAATTGCAGTTCATTGCACAGCTAGGACGCCAGCACTAAGACCTTCCATGAGGATGGCAAGTTGACAAAGTGTAGTTGTGAATTCACTGAATGAGAACGGAAGGAACATGGACTTTCTAACTACTGGCAAGTCGTGAGTTCTCGAGTTCTGGTTGAGAGCGGAGGAACTTTTGCCGAATGTTGAACGCTTTTGCAAGCTTACGAAGAATGCTTGGTGTACATATAATTAACACTCCTGGAAAAAGAAATTGTTGCCGCAATAGGCTGTCAAATGTATTCACAGGTTAGCGTTGATAAAAATCTTCTTCTGGCATTAGCAAGTAACGTATTTCACATCCAAATTAGTTATAGAACTAAGCAGTTTAAGTATATTTTGTATGAAAAGACATGTTCTTTGTTGAGTATCCCACGTTGGAAAATGGATTGGCAATTGGTCTCCTTATATATACTTGGGCAATCCTTCCCTCACAAATTTGCTTTTGGGGTTGAGTTAGGCTATCCATTGTTTACATTCTTATCAGAATTATTAACTTTGCCCTCTCTGTGTGTAATACTACCCTCTTACTAGAGGTAATTCTAGGATTTCTAGAATATGGGTGCACTACCAAAAAAGAAAAAAAAAATTCCTCATGGTAAATAACTACGCTTTTAACCAAGTTCACCGTCAAGTCTTTTTATATTATGGGTGCCAACAGGTAATATTAAATCAATTCTAAAACAATATAAACATAAAATGTATCTAGTTTTGCAGAAAAACCACGAGTTCACGTGCCCCACAAATTATACATAAAATCACCCCTGCTAACACCAACTTTATTCTTTTCTTGTTGAAAATAAATTAATTTGGCATATCATCAATCAAGTTTCTCCACGAAAATATGAGACAGATGGAATATACGGATGTACAATGAATTGGTGTACTGCATGTTATAAAACTGTCATTATGATGACAAGGATCTATCCCATTTTTGCATTGTAGTTCACAACCAAGAAGCAGTGCAACACAACACATGAATGTTTAAAATGAAGTATGAACATGATCAAAACAAAAGAAAGTTGATTAACTTGCTGGTCTGTCAACTCCAGCAGGGGATCACATTCTATAACACCATACCACTTGACAAGGTTCTGAATAACACGAAAGACAAAGTTCTGCTTTTACCATCAAAAAGCTAGAAAAAGAAACATGAAAAGTATTCTATCACGAACCAACACATGTTTAAGGATCATATTCGTACATGTATCACAATGGCTACTTTTATACAGAATTTACAGGATGAATATGATGTAGCATTAGGTATTTACATTGTACAGTCTTCTCTGTAAACAACACCAGAGTGACTGGTTGTGGTCATTTTAGAATATCAGGCAACAGAAATGAAGTGATATACCATACCAAAAACATTTAACTACAAAATTAGACTTAAAAAGACTTGGTAATCTGAAAGCCCTAAGGTCTCCTCGTCCTCTTCCTTCGATGATCGTCTCTTTCACTGTCACTACTTTCAGATTCTGACTCAGGCCCCAAAGAGACAGGCTTTTGTTCTTTCATAATATGCCTTGACGTGTTCTTTAAATACTCTCACAGATTTTCAGTTATCCCACCTAGACCAATGGATGTGAAGAAGTTGATGGCGAATCTCGTATTTTTGGGATTATCCTTTGGCAGTATCGACTCGAATGACTGCTGAATAGTGGTGTCATTAAGACGTTCATTCAACAAAGGGATGCCAAGCTGCTCTGCCAACTCCTGAAATAGGATTTTGATAAATATACGAGAAGAGGAAGTAGTGTCCTCTTCTGTCAGCCCTATGTAAGCCAAAACATGCCACAGCAGTGCATCAGTGGCAAGTAAATGAGCGAAAAATTTAGCCACATTACACAGCTTATTAGTTTCGAGACGGTGGATCATGGAGTACTGCTACACAAAGCATTTATCAAAGTTCTCCTGATAAACTTTGCTGATCATGCAAAACCGCTGCCCCAAATATCCGTAGTAACGGAGAAAAGTCCTCTCCTGACAACAACACTCCAATAACATTATGCATATTTCCATCTCCTGACCAGGTTCTATATTAATTTTCAACAGTTTATGCCCTGCTTCCTCAAAATCAACACTTGACATGATCGTCTGGTAGATTGTCCTTCGAAAATTGATCAAGTATGTCTCGGTCTCGTCTTTTATATCCGTTTTCTCTTCATCAGATTCTGCATCAGCATCTCCTTCTTTCTCAGATTCTTCACCTAGTATCTTTTTCTTTAATTCTTCGTACTTCTTTTCTTTTTCAGCAAAATCGGAATCCTGCTTGAAAACGTCCAAAGCAATTACAGAATCTAACTCATCTGAAAGAGAGATTTCATGGGTTAATTGATCTTCCTCCTCAACTAGGTCAAGTTCAGGACGAACAGCTGGATATCCCTGAAATTTTGCCTTTCTCAATGCGAAAAGGTTTTCAATTAAGAATTGAATCCTTTTATCAATTTCTCCTTCATGAAGTATCCCTCGAAACCTCTCAAAAATAGCATACAACCCTGAAGGACATAGATCCTGAAGAATCGAACCACATTCCGTAACAAAATTAACTGCAACCTCAACACTATCATGAGAAGGTATCTCAAGATAAACAGTAAGTAACTGGAGTGCAATAAGCTCGTGCACGACTTGCTGATTCACAAGATGCGCGACAAACTTGACAGATGCTAACAACTGAGGCTTATTAGCAGGTTTATTCAGTTGAATTATCAATCTTCTCAACAGAAGATCTCCTATTACCGGTATTTTGCTGTTAACAACAGCAACTAACGCAGCAACACGTCAGTGAATATAGGAGAAGCCACTTGCGATTTCATGATCGATCTGCAGAACAATCCTCTCCCTCGAATTAAATTCTCTCCGAACAATTCAGGGACAATGTTCTTAATGTTGATCACGTTAACCTTATTCATGAAACCATTGATACTCTTACGAAGAGCATCCCAACTCATTCTCTCGTATTCAACCGCTGTAGTTTCAATTTTCCTCTCTTCTCTTATGGAATATCTCTCCATTTGTTAATTTGTGACAGAGATTTTGTGACAACGGCAGTATTTATTTATCTTACACACTTTTGCTTTCCTAAATAGGTAAGGATTAGGAATACAATTTTTCTTTCAGTTACTAAAAAAGACTAATATGGAAAGAAATTGAATCACGCGTAAGCTTCCAAATACAAATCTTTTCCTAAAGAGAAAAGGGTAGAACTTTTTTCAGTTACTTTTTACGGAAGATTCCAATCCCAACGTTAAAAGAATTGCAATTTCTAATGTTTTATATATAATTTTTAAATATCTAAATTGTAATTTTAAAAAATTGAGTTGATTAATTCAATTTTTTTCAAAATTAGTTAAATTAACTCTATGAAAAGTGACAAAAAATTTGGAATAAAGACTAATATGAAAATTAAAAATATTAGTTCTAAGCACTAATACAGACATGCATTCCTAAATTGGATAGAATAAGGAGTAGTCTAATAATGGAAATATAATTCCTAATCAACTAATACACGTAATTGTTTTTTGCCCAGTTTAGTTTTATTTGTCTCTATACTAAAATTAGTTACTTCAATTTACGAATTGAAATTCAATTGTGAAGCATCCAAATTATTAAAAGGTTTACAAACTTGTATCCCAAATCCACTTGGAAAGGGCAACACAGACCTCGGCTCGGCTCTATATAATTGGACTTTCATGGACAAACCAAAACGTATCTTCCCCCTTGCGAACTAAAACACACTTTTTTTTTTTTTTTTTGCAAATTGAAGTTGAAAAGAGGGGGAAAAAAAACACTAGCAAATATGTCACATCTTATGGGAGAGGAGGAAATATCGCGTAACTGTCTCGCCGTCGCCGATCGAATAGGAAAAGACCACCTCAAAGACTCGATCCGCATGAAGAATTTAACCAGTCATTTGACAAGCGTCAAATTGACGATGAGTATCCAATCGAAATTCCAAAGAAGTCGACGATGATTATCCAATTGAAATTCCAAAGAAGTCGCTCTATTCTTATATGGAAGATTTATTGAAGATGAAAGTTCTGTCCGAGAAAGCGCGCTACGGACGAAGAATTTGAGACCAATGTCCAAAGCGAATTGGCCGGAAAATATTTTTTCACTTTGGTACGTCGATGTCATAATTGCTTGAAACGGGATTCTGCCGCGGAGACTGATTTAGCCTTACAACTGATCGGATTAGTAGCTCTGAATCTTGCTGAAGGTGATTATGCACATGAAATTTGTGAAGACTCATTTGTGTTTCTTCCTCAAGTCTAAGTCATTTCATGCGGTAGAGGTGATGGAGTGTTTGTCCATTGTCTCCTTTGTTTGTTGGTGCCAAAGATTTTGTAGACACGGAAAGATCAATGAATTTTATATGGGAATTCATGAATCAAGAAAGAAAACTCCTCTTTTAGACGTTGAAAAAAGAAGCCAGCATTGAAGCGCTTGCTTTAATTTTTGAAAACGGCAGTCTTGAGATATTTTCATATCAAGCAGAAGAATACGCAAGCATAAAAGACATGAAAGATCGTATAATGAACGAGGTAAAGAGAATATGCAATGGCATCAAACAAGATGCTTCAAAAATTCTCGAAGATGAGAGCGATAAAAAAACTGTTCCAACTTTTGGCAGAACAAGCGTTAATTTTATCACCTGGTCGTAGTTCAAAAAGATAAATTACATAAGAAGATATTTAGGTTATGGTTTCACGAATCACATGATGGAAAACGAACACCTCCACAACGTTTTTCGTTTTGCACCAGTGACATCGGAATATAGTGATGTTGTAGAACTGTGCAAACCGGCATTTGAAGAATAAGTACACAAGGAAACCAAGGCTGGGCATTTTGCTGAGGAAGATTTTGAATGACATGTTTTTTCCATTGATCTAAATATTTCGATGATTAGATATAGAATTTTTAGGTATTATTTGTTTCAATCTTCAATTAGAAAGGTTCCCTTTATTCTTGTTAATGAAAAAACATTACGTGGTTATACTTTTTACTCAAAAATTTGATAATTGAGAAAAATATCTTTTTTCACTGTCTTTCACGTTAACACCATACACCACCGTCATTGTTGTATCTTTCATCAGTATCATGTAAGTCATGAAGTTAAACTATTCAGTCGGTATAACTTAAAAACAACTATAAGTTGCAGCCCTTTGTATTATCTGTACTTGGTAAGTGGCATGAACTGATGAAAGTGATGTAAAAATAATACTACTATTTTGAAACTCATCTTTAATCCAAGAACATATACAGATGACTTCTTGGGACACAAATTTCCTGGTAGTGAAGTAATTTAATAAATAGAAGGGCAGATTTCAACTAAAACCCAACTATAACTAAAAATTTCTGTCATCTCCGCCACAGATTCAAAGATTAATGGGAATTACAGTTTCTGTCCAAAATAGATGTTGAAACAACAGTCACTTTACCAAACTCGAAGTTTTATGCAGGCTTTTATTTCACACAGTAACAAGGTTACTAACAATTTCAGAATAACAATACAACAATAGACGAAATACAAATTCATTACATGTGTTTGATCATCGTGCTGATTTTCCAGTTACTGGCTCCTCCCACACTGGACTTTTAATCTCAGAACAAGAATCATCATAACAGGGGGAAATGAAACCACTTCCCATATCATGCAGTCTCCAACCATCAACGGAATGATGAGTAAAATAGACACAGTTGTTTCTGCAGCCAACTTGACTTGCAGGCACTGACAGACAACATTTAATCCCTGAGAATAATGTTCTAACTCCAAGGTTGTCCATTTTTAACCATGACAAATCATCAATCTGAAGCTTGAACACTTCTACATTGTCGATCACTCTGTTTGATCTTTCTGAGATCAGGAAAATGAGCAAGATCTCTCCATCAGATTCAAACAAGTACTCAATGAAATGTTTTGAGTAGCTTGAAGGAATGGCTCGCCGTTTACTAATTCGCGTGACTTGAAACTGATCTTCAATTTCTTCTATTACTGCCAGGGTCCCTTGCAAACTTAGTGCATAGATCTTCCCTCCAGAGATAATGGCATTGCTGAATTGTATCAGTTGCCCCTTAGGATCATTCGGATCAATAATAGGATCACTCTGGCCATTTTGACTGCTTTCTTGTTTCATCCATTTTTGGTTTTGTCCTAACGGATAAACTGCAAAAACTGGAAAACAACAAAAGACACTACTTCTATAGGAATAGGAAAATGAAAATGCCTTTAAGCGATCGGACAAGGAAGTAGCCCAATAACCATAGTCTCTGGAACTAGCCAGAAAGCAGTAATCAACATGCATCTTTTCTATTCCCATAATTGAGTAGTTGTAAAAATGCTTCCAAGGATCATTACCATGCCACCAAATACCAATAGCAAGCAGCTTCTAAAAATGAGAGGTTGAAGGTATGCTGCTGAATTTTGCAATAGTATTGAGGTGCATTTGAAAGCTCCAGCCATGCTGATTTTGCAATGGAATCACATTTTCACATTTTCTCAAAACTAATTATCATTTATGTTTTATTAATTAGTTGGATATATTATATATTAAAATATGCAATAAGTTGTAGAGATCAATTGTGATTTGAAGGAATTCTTTTTTATAGGTTGAGTGTCCATTCCTTCTAACTTATTTTATTTATATTTATGTTTACATCTAAAATGTCATCTTACTTCGCCTTCAGATCTAGGGGGCTAACTTGCATTTTACATATGCAGTCTGTCTTCAACTGATCTTGAATGGAGTGCTTCTCTCGTTGACTTCCTCGATACTTTTGTTAATTAAGAAATTCATTAGCGATGATGATCTTAGATTAATATACTCCAAAAACAAAGATTAAATTGGTTGGATCAGAAGCTTACTGTAACCAATATTGATTTATAACTCGGACCATTAGATTACGTTGGAGCAGCATGCAGATATTGCTTGAATCGGAGTTTGGAGCTTGGTGAAGAATTATGAACTTTTTGAAACTAAAAGGGCGATTTTTGAAACTCCAGCTCCCATTTGTAACCGGAAAAGAAAATCAATATGTTTCAAGAAGGATAAGAATCAAAATTTCACCAAAGGGAGAAGTCAATACAAGCCCAAGTCCAGCACCAAATCTTCCCAAAGAACACACCAGCTTAATCTCAAGTGAACCCAGTCTAATGGAAAACATCAGCTTTGGTGGTATCAGCTAAGTCAACCTTGTAGCCCAATGGAGAAGTCCCTATGGCCCAACTCACTGAAATTCAACAAAACAAGAATCATTCTCACTGCTTCCATATCTGGTTTTATATGGTAAAAATTACTGTCCTTATGGTAGAAGATGGCAGACACGAAAGGACCTTGGATATATATATTTCAAGGGTCATTTTCCACGCTGCACTAATGTCAGCTTTTGTCTTGTGTAAAACAGGGGTCAGAACATAATGCTTGTGGACAAAACAAGACTGTAATGTCACTGATCCTTTTGGTTCAGGTGAACATTTTCAGCTCATAATCCTATGCACCGAGTTTGCAGGGAAACTTTGCAGTTATGAAGAAATTGATTCTAGCCTTGGTGTCACTGAGATCAGCTCAAGCAGGGCTGTTCCATCTATTATTTCAAGGAAATTTTAGTTGAATCAGAAGGGGAAATCTAATTGATTTCCTTAATCTCTAAAAGATCCATTAAGAAAGTGGATGATGTTGAAATTTACGATATTCCAAAACTGGTGTGGGTTACGATGGAAAGCCTTGGAAATTTCTTGTTCGTCGAAGAGGAATGTTGTGGAAACTGGTGGCTATTCGACATGCAAGCAAAAGCAATATCACCAGCTTCTCAAAGCAGCCTTTTTGGTATTTGAATCTTTGAGGGAGAACTATTGATTACCGGGAGCAGCCTGTGTTACTTCTGTTGAAATCCCTTCTGTAAATTTCTTGTTCCTGATTAATCACTGTGTTATTTCGATTTGCCAAGGGGGCAAAGCATGGAAAAGGGTCACTTTTTATAACACAAGACTAAATACATGTACAGACAGTACAGTTCTATTCTTATGTAAATTATTCTCTCAATACAACATAAACAACCAACCAGGCAACTATGACTCAAATTCCTCTTATTCAATTAAAGTTTTGCCGCATTATGCTATCTATATTCACAACATGGTATTACTACTTAGCATCAAATGTGAAATTAAAATAGTAGAACAAGGATGATTCTTGAAAACAACGTCTTCCGCATCTTATGCTTATAAAAAAAAGAAAACCAGTCACTATAGCACCAAAATATACTTGAAACAGACTAATGCTCTCGTAATACATGTCGCTGTATGGAAAAAATATTTTAGAAAAAATGTGATAATTAACCCATTCTTGGTCTAACCTCAATTCCTTCAACAATAAGGCCAACCTTAGGGGATACACAGTCCTCCACCTCTTTCAAACTCATTTCTATGCAATCATCTTCATTTTCAGTATAAAACTCACCCAACTCTATCTCAAACCAGCCATCATCTCTAAGTTGAGGGCGTCGAATATTAGATTGCACCAGACTAGAAGCGTGCACCGGCAAATATGGCCCCCGCCCCATAGTGGACAGAATATAAATCACCCCCTCATAATCATCATCTGGTTGCTCGGGCTCATCATCGTGAAGGCCCGCATCATCCTCTGCATCAGATGGTACAGTATACGCTGCCTCCTCATAATCATCATCTGGTTGCTCGGGCTCCTGATAATCATCATTATGTAGGCCCGTGGCATCCTCTGCATCAGATGGTAGAGTATGCACTAACTCCTCATAATCATCATCCAATTGCTCGAGCTCCTCCTCTGTTGCAGAGGACATAGCATAAACTGACTCATAGGGATTACGTTGAGGTCTACCTTCCGGCTCCAGAAATGCAAATTGTTTGTCTAGTTCAACACCAGAAACTTCAACTGAAACCTCCGAGGGTCGATACTGAAACCCAGTATCATTTTTCAACTTGTAAACAAGGTAAGCTACGTAGGATGTCCGTGGTGACAGAACACCAACTCTTATTGTCCCCCGAATTTCAAGCCACCAAACATTTCTGAGCTTAGCCACCTCTGGAAATCTGAGGGAAAACACAATTGTCATCTAAATACCATATATTTGTCCCAAGAAAAAGTACATTTGCTATGTCCCCCATTTATGTTAAGGAAATCCAAGTAGGGGGGTTAAAATAAGGGTAAAAATCATTTACACCCCCCAACTTAACTTTAAAAATTAAACTCTCCCTCAATTTTAAAAATTAATCATTCTCCCCTCTTTTTCCTAATTGACTTTTGTAAATATCTGTTCTACCCTGACTTTATCAATGTTATTTATCTTTTATTTCTTTAACATCAATATATATAAAGAAAATTGAAAAATATTGATTAGGTATATAATCTAATGTTGTTCTTTAGTGAAATAAAGGAACAAAACAAAAATAATAATCAAAGACTAATATTAATAGAATTTATAATGAAATAACCTTATAAATATATTTCGATGCAAGAAATATAAAATAATTAATAAAAATAAAGGTATAATTCATACAAAAAATCTTCAAAGATTATGTATTTATATTGTAAATAAATTTTAAATTATAATTTAAAAATATTTCATTAATGACCATCACAATTTGTTTATCACGGGGATAATAGAGAATAAGGCTCCATTGGGTTTTTTAAAGATTCAGACGTCTGAATCTGAATCTGAATGCGCATCTGAATGATTAAGATGTTGATCTGAAAACTGAATGATTAAGACTCTTTGTGTTTCAACATCTTAATGTGTAAAAAAAAATTATTTGTATACATAATAAAATAAAAAATACAATTCAAATAAAAAATTAATTATGTATTAAGAAAGTATGTAATTTAATACAACAAAATTACTAGTATTTGATTGAGAAAAAACATTTATGTTGCGGTGACAATGATTGATGTCAGTGATTAATAATGTTGGTGGTGATAATTTTAATGGTTGGCAGTGGTAGAGCCAGAATTTTCATTAAGGGGGTTCAGAAGTAAACATACGAACTAATCGAAGGGGTTCAACATCTATTGTATATACATAAAAAATAATTTTAACTATGTATAAATAGTAAAAAATTTCACCAAAGGGGATTCGGATGAACCTCCTCGGCCAAGTGTAGCTCTGCCCCTGATGGTTGGTATTGTAGTGACTGTTATGATGGTGGTGATTGATGGTAGTTGTGGTTGTTATGATGTGACGTTGCTTGATGTTAGTAGTTTAAGGTGTTGATTGTGTTGGCTGAAACATGAATGCATGATGATTGACGATGTGTTGGTGCTAGTTGGAGATATTATTTGTTGTGATGGTGGAGATGGTTGTTAGTAGAGATAAAGTGTAGCGATGGTACTGGTTGAAGTGGTGGTAGAGGTGGCATTACTAGTGACTATGGTGGTGGCGGCCAAAGAATGTGTAGAGGTTGTGATGTATTAGTGGTAGTTAGTGGTGGTGCTAGTTGTGATAGATGAGTTGGTTGGTAGTAGGGATTGGCCGGTAGTGGTTGCTGACTGTGTTGTTGACGGCAGTGGTAGCGGTGAATATAATTAGAATAAAAGAGGTAGTAGGTATGATAGCGGTTGATAATTGTGGTTGGTAACGATATTTTTTGTCGATGGTGGTTGTGATAGTGGAGGTGGGTGGTGGTTGACAATGGTGACGGTGGCAGAGGTGGTTAGTGGTGATGACTGTTGATTATGAATAGAGTGGTGAATATTATCCAACATCAGAATATCCCTTCAGACCTATTAAGACTTGGTTCTAGATATGAATGATTAAAACCTATTCAGACCTATTAAGATGTAAAACCTTAATAAAAAACAAATGCATTTATTGGTCTGAAGTTTGAACCATTCAGATTCAGACCTCCATTAAGTGCAAACAAATGAGGCCTATGAAGTAAATGAAACTTAAGTATGCGTGCACATAAATGATACTCCCTCCGTCCCATTTTATGTGTCGTCATTTTCTTTTTGATTCGTTCCAAAAAGAATATCACCTTTCCTTATTTCGTAAACATTATTTCAATTTTATCCTTAGTAGGTCCCACCAAGGGCGGCTCTACCCTTATAGAAAAAAGGCTACCACCTTAGGCCTCCGAATTTGAGGGGCCTCATTTTATTTTATTTTAGTAATAATAGATTATAGATTTTCTGAAAGATTTAAATATTATTTGTAGAAAAAATAAACTTTTTATATAAAAAAAAAATTGATTAAGTTTGATTTATCTAGAATACTATGTCACAAAAAAGATTAAACGCAATAGACTTTATAAAAAAAAGTTAATTTTTACGTAAAAATTTAAGGCCACCGTTTGATTTTGATCTTAGGCCTCTAATGCGCTTGAGCCGCCCCTGGGTGTCCCACTTATTAAGAAAAGACAATTATAGAATAAGCATTAATATAACTTTAAGAGGCACAATTTTGTAAACTTTACAAAGTCACCACTTATTTCTTAAATTTCGTATCTAATCAAATAACGACACATAAAATAGTACGGAGATAGCACTACTTACATAATGCAGCAATGGTTGTTTTATGTACAAAAAAGGGTCAGATAAAGAAGAAAGCGAAAATTATACTCAAAAGAAAAATTATGTACTGTTTTTGACTTCTAACACCTTTCACATAAAAGACCCACCGGAAAAAAAGGCGAGACACAGCAGAAAAAGGGCAAGACCCACCGGAAAAGGAAAAAAAAAAAAAAAAGGCAAAACACAGCAGAAAAAAGGCAAACCTTGATTCAGGTAATGAAGTCCATCTCCAATGTCGTGGTTTATCAGCCCATGCAATATGAAGATCCCTTGCACCTAGAAAATAGCACTTCTTTCCGGTCCGTTTTTCCAGTGAGAAACTCTGTTGAACAACAATTTATAACATATAAAATAAGAAATGCATAGTCAATTACTCCAATTATTAATCGTTTTTCCTCTTGTTCATTTATTTATGTTTACCTTGCGACCTGCATCAATTAAGATGGGATTATGGCAGAGATAAACATACAGATCCTTCTTTGAAGCAAAATCAGGGATTGGATTCACTGATCCCGAAATGATGGACTCATAATCAGACGGCAGAAATTTCTCCCAAACGGAATCGGAATCAGCGGCGGATTGAAGTGATTTGGAGATGAGGGACACGCGGCAAACATCTAGAGGACTTGTAAACCCCAAGATCTTCTCAGTACAATCCCCCGGTAACAACGACTGAATATTCGGATTCGAATTCGAATGCTCATTCTCCATTGGAAAAAAGAAAGATAGACAAATGTAGAATTTGGTGTTTGTTGGTGTTGCAAATGAAGTAGTACACCATTTATAGGAAGCAAAATAGAGAACCTTAGTCACAAAGTAACTAAATTGGACTGTGCTTTTAATGTGTTGCACGAATTAGCTCTATTACATTTGACTATAGGAAGAAAGAGAAAAATGGTCAAACACTCCTCAATCTATATCCGAAATTCTGATTACACACTCTAAAGGTTGGTTTGATAGAATGTATAAGATCAATGTAAAATATAATATATTAGTAATACTTGTATTACTTATACTTGTATTAGTTATGCATGTATTATTTCTTATACATTGTTTAATTTGATGTATAAGAAATAATACATTTTACATAATTTCTATAAAAGAAATATTTATTTATAAAAATATCCTTTTTTGATTTTGTATATTTTTTTGCAACAAATTTTTTTTTTCATCTCAAATATAATTAGTATTATTGAACTAGTATATAGAGGTTTCGGATTAATTGTAAGACCTTCGTCTTTGCGCATGAAATATTATGCCAACGGATTAACATAATCGAAATAAAAATAAAGTATAAGACGTAAAATGAAGAAATAATCTCAATTTTTTTTAATCTTTTTAAAGACCCTCGAATCAAAGCAAAAATATATTACAATTATTTAAATCAATTATTCATTGTTGTAGATTAAAATGGTGGGAAAAAAAATTGTAAAATATTTTTAAAAGATTCACTATTGCAAATTAAAATGGTGGAAAAAGGAATGGTGAAATATTTTGAGAAGGTAATTGAAGGGTATTAAGGTCATTTAATAAGTTAATATATGTTTTAAAGACTTTGCATTACTAATACATAGAAAATAGATGGTATTAGTAATACACAACTTAGGGGTCGTTTGGTAGAGTGTATTGGCAAAAATAATGCATGCATTAATTAATGTGTATTATGAATACCTTGTTTGGTACAATTTTTAGTCTATGTATAACTACACTCTATTATGTATTAAGTTGTGTGTTACTAATACCACTTATTTTATATATATTAGTAATGCAAATGCTTTAATACATGCATTAACTTATTAAATGACTTTAATACCCTTCAATTTTTCTCTCAAAATATTTCACCATTCTTTTTCCCTCTATGTTAATTTGCAATAGTGAATCTTTTCAAAACATTTCACAAATTTTTTTCCCACCATTTTAATCTACAATAATAAATAATTGTAACATATTTTTACTTTGGTTCGAGGATCTTTAAAAAGATTAAAAAAAATTGAGATTATTTCTTAATTTTACGTCTTATATTTTATTTTTATTTTGATTATGTTAATCCGTTAGCGTAATATTTCATGAGTAAAGACGAAGGTCTTGCAATTAATCTGAAACCTCTCTATACTAGTTCAACAATACTGATTATGTTTGAGATGACAAAAGAATTTTATTGCAAAAAAAATGTACAAAATCAAAGAAGGGTATTTTTGTAAACAAACATTTCTTTTATAGAAATTATGTAGGATATGCATTATTTCTTATACATCAAACCAAACAACGTATAAGAAATAATATATGCATAACTAATACAAGCATAACTAATACAAACATTATTAATGCAAACATTATTAATACACTATATTTTGCATTGTTCTTATACACTCTACCAAACGATCCCTTAATACACAATAGAGTGTATAACTAATGTTTGCATTATACATTGACTAAAAATTATACCAAATAAGGTATTCATAATACACATTAATTAATACATGCATTATTTTTGTCAATACACTCTACCAAACGAACCCTAAGGGGTCATTTGGTAGAGTGTATTGAAAAACTAATGCATGCATTAGTTTAATGTGTATTACTAATACCTTATTTGGTAAACTTTTGCACCTTAGGTATAACTAATGTTTGTATTAGTTATACACTGTATTGTGTATTAAGGTGTGTATTACTAATATTTCAAAATCCATGGTATTAGCAAAACAATGGATCCAATACATGCATTAACATGATTAAAAGACACTATTATCCCTAAAAAAAAATTCACATCTTTTTCAATATATATATGGAGGATATTTTTGTAGAAAAAAATCTTTTTTTAAGAAATGATTTAATTCATGTTATTTTAATACATCAAACCAAACACTGCATAAGAAAAATACAAACATAACTAATGCAAGCATAGCTAATACAAATATTACTAACACACTATATTTTGTATTATTTTTATACATTCTACCAAACGATCCCTAAGTGTTCTATAATCTCCATTTATTTCTCTATTATTTAATATCCCAAGTGTTCCTGTCATGGAGGTGAGCACACCTCCTTTGGGGGCGTTAGTAGAGGTACAAACATTCCCAAAATCTAGAGAGAGAAAAAGTCACATCTAGTGTTTGAATATAAATTTCATTTTACTTCATGGGTCTATAAATCTAAACATATAAATATTTAGAGTAAATACATAAATATCCTCTAATTTTGGTTGACTTTTTAAAAAAGACATCTAAACTTTAAATTCAACTTATAATCTCACGATTCTTACTTAATTCGTTACAAATATATCATTTTTTGCTGAATTTCAGTCACAACAAAGAAAGTGTACACACACACCAATCAGGTGCTGCCACAGATTAAATATATTTAATTTTGTATTTTATTTATTTTTTTAATAAAATTTTTCTTTTTATTTAATTTATCACCCCACACCATCCCCTCTTCCCCCACCCCACCCCATCCAACAACTCCCCCTCCCCTCCGCGTCCAGCAGCTCCCCTCCACCCCCACCCCCACCCCCATTCAGCACACCCACCCCCATTCAGCACACCCACCCCGTCAGCATCTCCCCCCCCCCAAACCCCCTTCCTCCGTCAGCATAGCATCTCCCCGTCAATTTTTTTTAATTCAAATCACTTCAAAAAATAATTTTATGATTGAATTGAGTTTTAAAGATAATTAAATGATATGATTTAACTGCAAAATGGAACTTTAATGACATGATTTAAAAAAAAAAGCTTCAATAGAGCTTTAATGGAGTAGTTTTAATGGTGTTGAAAAAGACATTGTGTTGAAGAAGAAATGGTGGGTAGTTAAATAATATGATTTAACTTCGAAATGGAGCTTTAATGATATGATTTTAAAAAAAAAAAACTTCATCAATTATTTACACGTGACAGCTTTTTATTGGTCAAAAAAGTCAAATTTAGGTCCTTTCACGCGCCAATACACACAGAGGTCCAAAATGGTGTATTTGTAACGGAATAAAGAAGAATCGTGGGGTAATAGGTTGAAGTTAAAATTTAGGTGTCTTTTTGTAAAACTCAGACAAGATAAGGGGGTATTTATGTATTTCCTCAAATATTTATATGTTGACACTTCCTCTTATCATGTACAAGCAATTATTGGTAATACAACATGGACAAGTTAAAATTGAACTCGACACTTTCATCTTACAAGAAATTTGTTTGGCTCTTCCCATACTGGACTTTTTGTTTGAGAACCGTAACCATCAAAACAGGACAAAACAGTATTGCTTCCCACTTCATACGAAACATCCAAGTATCAGTGCCATGCTCATTGAAATAGACAGAGTTACCTCTGCAGCCAAGTTGACTTGCAATTAACTGACATACAACAATTAGTCCCTGCAAAGAATGTTCTATTTCCAAGGTTGTCCAATTTTAACCATGATAGATCGATCATCCATCTGGAGCTTGAATACTTCCACTTTAATTTGTCCACCTGATATCAAGAAAATTAATAAAATCTCTCTTTTGGATTCAAGAAGATACTCTTGTGAAATGTTTACAGATAACTGATGGAACAGTACTGCCTGCAGCTTTCGCTTAATTTAGTTATTTGAAACTTGGATTCAATTTCTTCTTCAATGACCGCTAAAGTACCTTGCAAACTTATTGCATAAAACTTCCCTTCCAAGCCGATAGCGTTAGTAAGCATCATGAGTTAGTCTGTTCGAACAATTTGGATCGACTAGTCTAGACTGCTTGTTTGTTGACAAGCCACGAAAAGTGGATAGGAACATCCTGTTATTAGTACCTGTAATTATTGGCTGGAATCGAAGACAGAGTTGCAAACTTGAATGGAATTCTGGGATCCCAAGGGGGAAACTAAAACTGATGTTTTGCATCAGATCATGGTGTTGTTTTCCAATAAAGTTGTCGTGAAAAGCCATGTTTGGATAATGAAATGAAGAAAATGTAGAAATTAAAATATAATCAACTTATGACAGAACCGTAACCTACAATGCAGTTGACCTCTTGGGCTAATTAAAGGTTGGAGTAGTTAAATAGATGAGTTCACCATCCCCAAATATGGAACTCACCACATACTCCCTCCTATATTAGTGTTCCACACTTCTATAAATAGTTGCAATTTATTTATTAAAATTAAGATAAAATTAATTGCATTTTCTCATTTTACCTTACAATTAGTTCTTTTTTGAAAGTGAAAACTAGTTAGTATTTGTTAAGTTACGAAAAAAATTCCTAGGATAAATTAGTAAACTATAACTATTTTTCTTACTTGTAATGTTTTAAGTGGTGTGTCAAAAATAAAGTATAGAATTAATATGTAACGAAGGAAATGGTGAAAAAAAGATAGGTGCCGAAACTTGTCATATTTTGACTTGACATGCTCATTAAGAAAAATAATTAATAATATGACTAATTTACCATAGTATTCCTATTAAAGGACGTTTAGTCTTAAAATTAATTTGGAGAAAAAATAATTAATGTTAAGAATAAGATAGAAAAAAAGAAATTATCTTTTTTTAATATGTTAAAAGTGAGAAGTAAAAATGCAAATTAATTTAAAAAAATTAGTGATAATCGAAGGGAGGGAGTACAACAACAAAAGAGTTAAAGTCTTTATATTGCTTTTGTTTGCATATCAAATAGCCATCAATAGGAACATCAAACATGTAACTTCAACATCATACCACTTCTTTTATGAGGCTAATTTTCCACAAGGTCATCAAATTTATAGTAATATTGCAAAAAAAAATAAAAATTTATCAAAGTAATTACCTATCGATAAAATCAGTGGACTTTTACTAATTTTCATAGAAATCATTTTGGCCATTTTCCATTGAAAATTGACTAGAAAATTCCTACTCTAATTTTAAAAATTTACTTTTAAAATTTTAAAAGACCCAAATAAACTACTCCCATGCATGTCCCAATCCGACCCAACGTACATTTTACTTGTTAATTTTTGTCTGATCCAGACTTATTTGCGCAGTGCAGTGTGCATTTACCTTCTGTGCTTTAACTTGGATTGCTAAAATCAGTGCACTTTTATTTTTTGTTTTACCTAATTAGATTGCTACTCCCTCCGTTCCATTTTACCCGTCCCAAATTTTTTAATTTGATGTCTTATTTTACTTGTCTTATTTTACTTATAAGACAAAACAATTTTTTCCCCATTATACTCCTAGTGTAATTGATTACTCCTTGTTATTAGCATTCTTGAAAAATGTTGCAAAGAGGAGTACCATTAAAAATATAAAAGGTGTTTTGGTATTAATCATTCATCAATATTGGAACTAACAACAAGACACAATTAAAAGGGGCAAAATGGTAAAGTTACATTACCAATCATTATTTTCTTAATAGTTATGTCATCCTAATTTGGAACGGGTAAAATGGAACGAAGGAAGTTATACACTAATACTCTTCTGCACCATTTTATTTTATCGTTCTCGCTAAAATATATGATTCTTTCCATCCGTTTTTACTAGTTCAGTATGCTTCCTTCGGCCTTCCTCCATCTTTACTAGTATATTGAAATTGGTTCTCCAATTTTACTTGTCTGATTTTAAAAATCAAAAGATTTTTTTTTTTTTGGTCTATTCTATTCTTAATATTAAATGTTATTTATTTTACAATGCGTAAATAACTTATTGCTTCTTAAAGAATGTGTCAAGTCAAACATGAACAAGTAAAAGCTGAATGCAGGAAGTATCAAAAATAGATGTTCCATCATTTTTACTTGTTCATGAGTTCAAAAAAATCAAGAAATGATTTATTACTTAGGACTTGTTTGATTGGAAAATTCAGGATCAATTATTCCAAGATTAGTTGCCTCTAGATTATTATCCTACCTCAATATGGGATAAAAATAATATTACAATCTCAGAAAGTTATTCTACGATTTTATCTCAATTGAGATTCCCGACCAAACATGAGATAAACTCGATCAGCTTAAAATTAACCCCCAAAGTTAGTTGCCCTTAAAGTTAGTTGCCCTTATCCCTCTTACTAAACCAGTCTTTTCCTAGATTAAACGGACTAATGTCAGCATAGCTTATCCAAGATAAAAGGTTGAAGGATTTTTTATTTTTAAAAAAAACTAATTAAGGCAGCAGAATCAGTCAAACCTTCCCTAGGAATGTCCCAATTCCAGCTGCCTATGGGATCTAAATCTAACCTCAAAATCAAAACTTACCTTCTCTTTCTCGTCCTTCCATAGTTTTGGCACTGAATTTCTTGCAACTCTATATTATTCACATGGTTTCCACACCCTTATCACAAGCCAATTAAGCATCCTCATATTTTAATATTCTAAGTATTATTTTAATGAAAAGATGCAAATAGACAGCTCCTACAAGTGGAAAATTAAAGAAGAAGAAAGCAAGACAAATTACTGTTATATGATATTTAGTGACCAATGGAGTAAATTTAAGAATTATAAAAGACTTTCATATGATCAAATTTTAACAGAGAGAAAAGACATATTAGGTAATTGATTAATGCACAAACTGATTGGAGATAGATGAAGTTCATTTTTTTATTTTATTTTTCTTGAAAAAAAACTATAGAGAAAAATAAATAGATCAGCATTCTTAATGTTAGGTGTCTTGTGGAATTCATGTTAATTAGTTTTGAGATAAAATCAAAATATCAATGATTTTGAGTTCGAATTCAATTTGGTAAGTGAAATTACAGTAAAACTTTTTTCTTCCGTTAGAATAAGCAGAACCGTGTCAACTTCTGACAGATAGATGTCCGTTTAGAGATTCTAACAGTAATTACTAATAGTACTTTTGTCATTTTAAAAATGGAATATGATGTTTAAATTAATTTGATATGATTAAAAACAAAAGCAAACAAAAAGCTAACGTTCACTTAATTTTATTGAGAAAATGACCAAACCTTTGCCCCAAATCTCAACTATACACTTATACTTTGCAGGATCCCCTGAATATTTTAAAAATAGAATTGGTACCCCCGAAAACTCACACCCAGATGGGTAATGGAAAGTGAGCAACGCGCACCTGTCATGTCATGCCACGTAATTTTCACGTAATATTATATTTTTATATTAAAAAAAATAATTATTATTCTTTAATATATATATATATATATATATATATTCTCTTTCTCTATATCTTTAATAAGCTAATATACCTTCTATCTTCTCTCTAACTTTTGACCCCTCAATCTACGGTCGTCTCTCAGAGCTCCGATCGGCAAAGCTCCAATGGATACTACGAAAAATCAACAATTTCCGTTTTTTAGAAACTAAAAAAGAAGTGTTATTCATTGTTAGTTTTTTATGCTTAAATTTCTGTATTTTGGAACGGTGCCATATAAAGCATTGATACCCATATCAGATTATTCGTCTTTTATATTTCTTGTTCATTTTGTGTTCAGTTTTTGAATTCAATAAGAGATTTTTTGATTTTGTTTTCATGGATTGTGTGAATCCCTAAAGTATTTGAGTTTGAATGCTGGTTTGGGATTTGGGTTTTTGGTGTTTGGATAACTTGGACAATTGTATAAAGTTTTGGAGTTGTTGTTGTTGTTTGATTTGGGATTGAGGGTTTTGCAATTTAGTTGGTATTGTAAGGATTGGAATCCTTTTTTTTTGTGATTTTTGTGGGAAATCAAGTGAATTGAGAAATGGGTGTTGTTCCAAAAATGATTTTGATGAAAAATGAAGTGAAAAGATGAAGTCTTGTAAGACTGGGTTGTTGATGAATTTGAACTTAGAAGAGGAAAAAAATGGTGGTTTATTGGAATTGGATGATGAGAAGGAAGAGTTTGAAGAAGAGTGTAATGATGAAGACAAAGTGTTTGATGTTTTGTCACTGAGAAAAATGGTAAAGATGAAAAGGCGGAGAGCAAATGTTGCTTGTTTGGAAGATAAATAGAGATGAGGAAGATAAAGAGATTGGCCATGGTAGCCATTGAAGAGTTGTTGAAGCTTTTTATGAGAGTATTTTGGGATGGTGACGAAGAAGAAAGAAAAAATAAAATAAAAATAATATATATATATATATATATATATATATATATATGTGTGTGTGTACTTTTATATTAAAAAGAAATGTAAAAAATATTTTTTTTAAGATTTTCGGACTACTCACTCTCTCTGAGAGAGTGAGATACACTTTCTTTGCCACATAAGCCTTTAGGGATGTAATAATTCCATTTTTAAAATGTTCAGGGGGGTCATAGAACCCCCGCAAAGTATAAGTGTGTAATTGAGATTTGAAGCAAAGGTTGAGGGCTCTTTTGGCCATTTTCTCAATTTTTATTTTAATTCATTTTGCATAATCAACAACGTTTGATGTTTTCTTCCTTATTTAACCAGATAAAGCAATTAATCCAAGTGGGATGTGATAAATAAATATCTCCCATAAAATTATTATATTTCACCTTAATATGAAATAGTAATTTGATTATTCTAATATAAATTATGAGATAAGATAATCTGATAATAGTTAATACTCAAACCAAACATCAATATATATATAAAAGAGATCAATAGCTATTTCTATGTGGCATGCCTTAGAGGCCTCTAATGTCATTTATCTATTTTGTGTTTTTTTTTGAATTATTTTCTCCTATTTTTAGCTTAATAAATTATTTAAAATTAATAAAAAATATCCATTAATGTCTATATTATTAGAAATTAAATACAATGTGTTTAATCTACAACATGATTATTATTTCATGCTATTAAACTCTTCCACTTCCTCACCTTATTTATCACACTTTTTATTATTTAATTTATCTATTCTTCCTCTTGAAAAAAAAATAATTCATCCCACTTTCCGGATTTAAAATTACTTTTATGACAATATATATATATATATATATATATATATATATATATATATATATATATATATATTATGCTTCTTCATCACTCTAAAAGCAATTATCAAGGTAAACAAATATACTTTATTTTTCTTGTCTGTGTTAGTAGCTGAAAGTTTGTAAGAATGCATCATAAAATTTTAAATACATGTTTTTTTAGTGTTTAAATTTTTTTCCAGTGATGATATTTTATAAACTGAAGAAAAATATTCTCATATAGATCAAATACTAATTATGAATATTAGACCCTTCTTCAAATTTTCGAATGTTTGATTCTAATAGCCCATTTAGTTTTTATTTGTAGAATTAAGCTTGATTCTTGAGGAATATTAATTTATCATAAATTTCGTGAATAATGTTTCTCCTCATCTTTTCTATTAATTTGTTCTGTATACATGTTCCGTTTACTTTCTTGTGTTAATTTGCTCTTTATGATGGATAATTAAAACATGTTCTATTGTTTCTGCGGTTTGAATTCAAGGAGTAACTCTTTCATTATTATTATTTTTGAAAGAAAAGCTACTAAATTCAAATGTTAATTTATTATAAAAATGCATTTACCATTTTTATTGTTATGTTTTCGGTGCTTATTATATTTTCATGTTTTTAATGATTAAGTTCGTAAGAATGATGTTGCATCTTTTTGTTTTGCATGTTCTCTATATGATTTCTCTTTATTTTGTATTTTATATGAATTTCTGATTATTGTAGTTTTATAATTATTTTGGTTCAAAATAATAACGTATGATTTTGATAGAAATCTACTATAACCGTTCGAAGCGCGGACAAATTCACTAGTATAGATATACTTAACCAAGTCTCAACATGATCCTTGTTATGATATATATCAATTATAGTGAATGTCTATCAAGATCTATTTGATGTCTATCAGGATTTGATGTATTTGTCTTTTAGTGTGAAACTAAGGCAAATTCCCCCTATAAATAGAAGAGCTTCTTTCATTGTAAATCATCCCTCAAGAGAAGAAATAACAATTACTCTCTCTATTCTCTCTACTATTCTTCTTTATTCTTTCTTGTTTTATAACACGTTATCAGCATGAGACTCTACTGTCTCAAATTTGAAGGCTAAGGCTAAGGTATTATTTTTTTTATTTCTTCCTTTTTCCATATGACTAACAATCTTACGAAGTGTGAGTTCGTTGACCTTCAAAGTTCGGGCAAGAACTATATTTCATGGGTGTTGGATGCTGAAATCCACCTAGATGTAATGGGTCTTGGAGACTCCATAAAGAATAAAAATACAACATCTAGTCAAAATCGTGCTAAGGCTATGATTTTTTTGCGTCATCATCTTGACGAAGTTCTGAAAATTGAGTACCTTACTACTAAGGATCCACTCGTATTGTGGAATAGCCTAAAAGAAAGGTTTGACCACTTAAAGATGGTCATCCTCCCGAAAGCACGATATGAGTGGATGCATCTAAGATTTCAAGACTACAAGTCTGTTCATGAATACAATTCTGTCATGTTCAGAATTTCTTCCCAATTGAAACTTTGTGGAGAGACGGTTAATGATAATGATATGATGAAAAATACGCTCTCCACTTTTCATGCCTTGAATGTGCTCTTACAACAACAATATCGAGAAAAAGGTTTCAAGAAGTATACTGAACTGAGTTCTCATCTTCTCGTGGCTGAACAAAATAATGATTTGTTGATGAAAAATCACGAGAACCGACCAACTAGATCTGCATCATTCCCTGAGGTGAATGATGTGCACGCTCACCATGCTAGGCATGGAAAAGGTCACGGCCCTGGTCGTGGACGTGGTCGTGATGACCAAGAAAGAAACCCTGTTCTGGGTGTTAATAATTCATCAAACAAAAAGAGAAAAAATGAGAAACGTGAAGCAGTTACTTGTTTTCGATGTGGCGAAAAAGGACATTATTCACGTGATTGTCGTGCTCTCAAGCACTTGGTTGATCTTTATCAAGCATCACTAAAAAAGAAAGAGAGAAATCCCGAGGCTAACTTTTTCTCTGAAAATAGTGTTGACATCACATGTTTGGATGTAGCAGACTTTTTCGAGCACCCTGAAGGAAAGATTGATCACTTGATTGGTGATGGTTCCGTAAACATGAAAGAATGAATGATTTTTAATTTTGTTTTATTTTTATTGATAATAGTTAGTGAATAAAGAATCATGTAAAAGTAGTTGTTTGCATGAGTATTAGTTTGTGATTAATATTGATTAGTTCAATTATATTATTGTAGTTTATTATTGATTGAATTGAATTTTAATTTTATCATTATTTATTAAAAAAAAAGACGATAGTACAGAGGTTTACTTTTCGCATGAAAACAATACGTGGAGTGCTTGCTTTGCATTCATTACAATGCAAAATTATCATTCTTTACAAAGTTGTGCAAACAATATGATTAAGATTGCATTCTGTAATGTATTCTTTATATTAACATTCTTTAATATAATAATATTCTCATATGATTATGTAATTTAATAATATTTTTATATTCTCATTTCGTAATACGATTACAATTGCATCTCGTACTAATTGGATATATTTCTTTTTAATTACTTAGTTAAAGTGTGATTAATAATTTTTTTATATTATAAGTTTTCACTTTGTACAAAGATTTAATATATATTTTATTTGCTGCATGTTATTTTATTTAAAGATATGGATAATTTTCAAGAAGATATTTGTTTGATTGATTCTGGCACTATACATGCGATATTCAAAGACAAGAAATATTTGTATCATCTAAACATGGGCAAGATTAATGTTACTACAATTTCTGGTAGTGCTGATTTGATTGAAGGCTTCGGAAAAGCCATTATAATCTTGCTCAAGCGAACTAAACTCATCATAAATAATGTTATGTTCTCTCCCAAGTATCGGAGAAACTTGATGAGTTTTAAAGATATCCGTGAAAATGGTTATCATATCAAGATATTTGATGAGATGAATCTTGAATATCTTGGTATTACTAAGAATATCTCTGGGCAGACATGTGTTGTTGAAAATTTTCCTGCTTTATCTTCTGGCCTGTATTGGACAAAGATTTGTACAATTGAGGCACATTCCATAGTAAACCGGAAGTTTACTGATTCCAATACTTTCGTACTTTGGCATGATCGTCTGGACATCCAGGATCAATAATGATGAGACGAATAATAGAAAATTCAAATGGGCATCCATTAAAGAACTTGAAGGTTCTTTCGAATAGTGAATTTTGATGTAATGCTTGTTATCAAGGTAAGTTGATTGTGAGACCATCGCCAACAAAAGTTGGAATTGAGTCCCCCGCATTCTTGGAACGCATACATGGGGACATTTGTGGACCAATTCACCCACCAAGTGGGTCATTTAGATACTACATGGTCCTAAAAGATGCTTCTTCTAGATGGTCTCATGTGTGCCTTTTGTCATCTCGCAATTTGACATTTGCAAAATTGTTGGCACAAATAATATGATTACGGACACAATTTCCTGATAATCAAATCAAGTCTATTTGCCTTGATAATGCTGTAGAATTTTCATCCCAAGTATTTAATGACTATTGCTTATCGATCGGGATAAGAGTGGAACATCCTGTACACCATGTTCACACTCAAAATGACCTTGCTGAGTCATTAATTAAACGTCTGCAGTTGATAGCAACACCATTACTAATGAAAACTAAGTTGCCCACTTCTGTTTGGGGTCATGCAATTTTGCATGTTGCAACACTTATTCGTCTTAGACCGATAAATTATTATAAATTTCTCCGTTGTAATTGGTTTTGGGTCAAGAGCCTAATATATATCATCTGAGAATTTTTGGGTGCGGTGTTTATGTGCCGATAGCACCACCAAACCGCACCAAGATGGGCCCCCGAAGAAGGTTAGGAATTTATGTTGGGTTTGAATCACCCTCCATTATTCGCTATCTTGAACCATTAACGAGAGATATGTTCACTGCTCGATTTGCAGATTGTCGGTTTGATAAGATATTTTTTCCAAAATTAGGGGGAGAAGATAGTGACATCAAAAGAGAAATTTTGTGAAAAAATTCATCACTATCTCATCTTGATCCACGTGCTTCTATTTGTGAGCAAGAAGTACAAAAGATTATTCATCTGCAGAGAATTGCAAATCAAATGTCGGATGTATTTACAGATTTGAAAAGGATCACTAAATCACATATTCCTGCAGAGAATGCCCAATTCGAATTGATGTCCCTAAAGGACCATCCACTAGTGTCATAGCTAATGAATCTAAAGCACGCTTGAAGCATGGCAGGCCATTAGGTTCTAAGGATCAAAATCCAAGAAAAAGAAAAACAAATGGTCAAGATAACGCTACGAAAGATCCACATACGAAAGTTCAAGATTTGAGCAATGTTGATATCCCTGAAGAAATCAATGAGCCTGAGACTCAAGAAAATGAGGAGCTATCCATAAATTCAAGTGATGTTGAAACTAATCTGAATCGATCTGAAATAGTAGTGGATCATGTCTTTGCATATAATGTTGCAACGAAAATCATGCAAGATAGTGAGGATTTTGAACCTCGATCTGTCACAGAATGTCGACAAAGAAATGAATGGCCAAAATGGCAAGAAGCAATTCAATCTGAATTGAATTCGCTCGCCAAACGTGAAATTTCTGGACCCATAGCTCAAACACCTAATGGTGTTAAGCCTGTCGGCTATAAATGGGTCTTTATGCGAAAAAGAAATGAAAAAAATGAAATACAAAGATATAAAGCACACCTTGTTGCACAAGGATTTTCACAACGGCTTGGTGTCAATTATGATGAGACATATTCACCAGTTATGGATGCAATAACATTGCGTTATCTTATTAGTTTCACTATCCATGAGAGACTTGAAATGCATTTGATGGATGTGGTAACAACCTATTTATATGGATCACTTGATAATGAGATATACATGAAAATTCTCGAAGGATTTAAAATGCTGAAAGCATATAGTTCAAAGCCTCAGAAAATGTAATCCATTAGATTGCAAAGATCATTGTATGGTTTGAAGCAATCTGGACGCATGTAGTATAATCGTCTTAGTGAATATTTATCTAAAGAAGGTTATACGAATGATGAAATTTGCCCATGTATTTTCATAAAGAAAACAACGTCGGAGTTTGTTATACTTGTTGTCTATGTCGATGACATAAACCTTATTAGAACGCCAATAGAGCTTCAAAAGGAAATTGATTACCTAAAGAAAAAGTTTGAGATGAAAGATCTCAGAAAGACAGTTATGCCTTGGTTTGCAAATTGAGCATTTGACAAACGATATCTTTGTCCATCAATCTGCCTACACAGAAAAAGTGTTGAAACGATTCTATATGAATATAGCACATCAATTAAGTACTCCGATGGTTGTTCGATCACTTGATGTGAATAAGGATCCATTTCGACCTCAAGAAAAAAGAATGAGGAACTCTTTTGTCCTGAAATACCATATCTTAGTGCAATTGGTGCACTAATGTATCTTGCAAATACTATAAGACCTTATATTGCCTTTTCAGTAAATTTGCTAGCAAGGTATAGTTCTGCTCCTACTAAGAGACATTAGAATAGGATCAAACACGTATTACGGTATCTAAAGGGGACTACCGATATGGGCTTATTTTATTCTAAAGATTGCAATTTCGATCTTGTTGGTATGCTGATGCTGTATACTTATCCGACCCGCATAAAGCTCGGTCTCAAACAGGCTATGTATTTATATGTGGGGGTACTGTCATATCTTGGAGATCAACAAAGCAGTCTATCATAGCCACTTCATCGAATCACGCTGAGATTATAGCTATTCATGAAGTAAGCCGAGAGTGTGTGTGGTTGAGGTCTATTATACATCTCATTCAAGAAAAATGTAGCTTGAAATGTGACAAAGTACCCACAATTTTATATGAAGATAATGCAGCATGCATAGCACAACTAAAAGGTGGATTCATAAAAGGAGATAGAACGAAGCACATTTCGCCAAAGCTCTTCTATACACATGAGCTCCAAAAGAATAGTGATATTGACGTACAACAGATTCGTTCAAGTGACAATGTGGATGATTTATTCACTAAGTCTCTCCCAACTGCAACTTTCAAGAAGATGGTGCACAGGATCGGAATGCAAAGGTTCAAGGATGTTCTTATTAGGGGGAGCTAATACGCGCTGTACTCTTTTTTCCTTACGAGGTTTTGTCCCACTGGATTTTTCTTGTAAAGTTTTTAATGGGGCAACCTATATGTATATTGTTAGATATTCAAAGGGGGAGTGTTATGATATATATCAATTATAGTAAATGTCTATCAAGATCTATCAAGATTTGATGTCTATCAGAATTTGATGTATTTGTCTTTTAGTGTGAAACTGGGGCAAATTCCCCCTATAAATAGAATGACTTCCTTCATTGTAAATCATCCCTCAAGAGAAGAAATAACAATTACTCTCTACTATTCTTCTTTATTCTTTCTTATTTTATAACAATCCTTAATTATTCTTCTTCTTCTTATCCATCAATTTCCCCAAAAGAAAAAAAAAAGGAAAAATAGCTAATGCAACAGATACTAACAAAAAATAAATGAAATGGATTTAAATGAATATTTTGATGATCTAGAAAATAACTCTAACATGACCATTAATACAGAAAAAGAAAAAAAAAAAGAAACTAATGCAAATAGCAATGGACAATCTAGATTAATAGCCTGTTTGAGATTGTTTATTTTTTAAAAATAAGTACTAATTTTGAGAAAAAAATACTTTTAAGAAAGGTGTTTGGTAAACTTGCAAAAGGAGTTTCTCTGCTTCTGGGAAGAAGCAGAAAATTTTTGCTTCTCAAAAGAAGCAGAAACAGAAAATTATTTTTTTATGACAAAAATATCCCTATCACACAAATATATATATATATATATACCTTATTAATTAATTAACATATCATACAAGTTTGATTAACGTTTAATTTTTAAGAATTTATATTTCATACTTGCTTCATAATTCTTTATGATTTATATATTATTATTTTATTTTCACTTATTTTCTTTAAATAGATTTGAAAATATCATTGATGATGATGACTAAGTGCCTGTTTGAGATTGCTTATTTCCTAAAGAAAATACTTATTTTGAGAAAAAGCACTTTTTTTGAAAAGAAAGATGTTTGTTAAACTTGCAAAGTGCTTTTAAAAAGAAGTAGAAGTTGTTTTTCTGTTTCTGGAAAGAAGAGAAAATTTTTGCTTTTCAAAAAAAGTAGAAGCAGAAAATTACTTTTTCCATGACTAAAATATCCCTATCTCTCTCTCTCTCTCTCCCCCACACACTAATATATATATAACATATCTTAGCAATATGATTAAAGTTTGATTTTAATATTTTATACTTCATATTTACATCATAATTTTTTATTTTATTTATGATTTATATATTATTATTTTATTTTCACTCATTTTCTTTAAATAAATTTTAAAAAATCATTGACGATGATCCGAAGAATATATAACTTTTTTTTTAATTAATAATAACAAATGACAGATGAATCATGTTACAAGAATAAATAATATTTTAACAACACTTGTAAATGTTTCTAGAATATTTAATTTTAAATAAATAATTTATGAAAAGTGACATATTTGTTATGATGTAGTTTGCATATATGAAGAAGGAGATGAGACTTCTGGTATATCTTCAGAAATACGAGACAAATCTTCTACTAGTATGGAGATATTGCATAGTAAAATTAGGGATGAAATCATTGAGAATTTTGTGATGTATGAAGGACTAATTATTTTTGTCGTCAAATTTTTCATAAATAATAATTTAATTAATGAAATAATTTTTATATTTATTTTTGTTTGATATTTTAAAGTGATATTTAAATTATTTAAGTAATATATCATTATTAATATTTTTAATCTATCTATGTATATAAATATTGATTGAAAATTTTAGAGTACGTGTTTTTTAATTAAAAATATTATAATAGATATTTAAAATAATTTTTCTCTATAAATTAATTTTAGAAGTAAAAGTCTATTGATACATGTTCATTTTAATCATTTGTCTCAAAAAAGCACTTCTTGAAAAAGATTATCCAAACACAATCTGTTTATCAAAAGTACTTTTCAAACGAATTTACCAAACACAAATTACTTTTTTCAAAAGCACTTTTCTGAAAAGCTATTTTATAAAAGTGCTTCTTAAATAAGCAGTTTTGTAACAACAATACCAAACGGGCTCTAAAGAATATATAAATTATTTTACTATTATTAATGATAACAATTGATAGATGAATCACGTTATAAGATTGTATTTTGACATCACATATAAATTTTTTCTTGAATATTTAATTTTAAATAAATAATTAATAAAAAGTGACATATTTGTTAAAATATAATGTATATATATATATGAATATGATGACTGCTTATTCGTAGTAAATTTTGACACCATAAAAATATATTAAAAAAGATAATATTATAATAGATATTTAAAATAATTTTTCTCTATAAATTGATTTTAGTAATAAAAATCTATTGATAGATGTCCTTTTTGGTCATTTGTCTCAAAAAAATACTTTTTGAAAAAGATTATCCAAACACAATTTGATTATCAAGAACACTTTTCAAATAAATTTGCCAAATATAAATTGTTTTTTTTTTTAAAAGCACTTTTCTAAAAAGCCATTTTATAAAAGTGTTTCTCAAATAAGCAGTTTTGTAACAACAATCCCAAACGGGCTCTAATTGTAACAACATAGGATTAATCATACTTAATCACATTTTACCCCACATTGTATACTCTTCCATTCTTATTTATTTATCCATATTTAACTTCCAATAACTTTTGAGAAACAATATAGTATAGAATGAATTTTACTATATTACTCTTAATAGAAAATGTTGAAAAATAAATAATACTTCCTCCATTCAAAAAAGAATAATCTATTTTTTTAGTATGTTTTAAAAAGAATGACCCATTTTTCTTTTTAACAACTTTTTAATTTTAATTTTTTATATAGCATGTTTAAAACCACAAGATTGAAGGACATTTTGATACATTTGACATAATATTAATTTAAGATTGCAATATTCAAAAGACTTTTATTTTTTAAATTCCGTATCAAGTCAAATTAATTTATTATTTTTGAAACGGAGAAAGTACTCATTTAACAAGAAGGTAAAATAAACAAGTAAAATTAAATAATTATTTTTAATATAAAAAATGTATGAAATTACAGGAAAGTCCAACTAAAACGTTGCATCGTGTCCGTATCATTCGGCATTAAGCAATCCTTTTTCAGTCCGTTGCTTAGTGTATAAAAATGAGTGATGGGTTGCCTTGTCCTCGATCTCTGAGCCTTTTTCTTTTAAGCTCTCCCTTCCCAATGCTCTCCACTATCCTATCTTCTTCTTCTTCTTCTTCTTTTGATACTCAAATTCACTTTTTAAAAATATTGTTTCTTTTTTCTTTTTTTCAGTAACAAAAACCCATATCTAGAAACTAAAAAAGAAGTATTATTAATTTTTAGTTGTTTGTGCTTAAATTTCTGTATTTTGGAACAGTGCCATATAAAAACATTGAGACCCACATGCAGATTATTCGTCTTGTATATTTCTTGTTCATTTTGTGTTCAGTTTTTGAATTCAACAAGAGGTTTCTGGATTTTGTTTTCATGGATTGTGTTGAATCCCTGAAGCATTTGAGTTTGAATGCTGATTTGGGATTTGGGTTTTTGGTGTTTGGGTGGTTTGGACAAGTGTACAAAGTTTTGGGGTTGTTGTTGTTCTTTGGTTTGGGATTGAGGGTTTTGCAGTTTAGTTGGTATTGTAAGGGTCGGAATCGTTTTCTTTGTGATTTTTGTGGGAAATCAAGTGAGTTGAGAAATGGGTGTTGCTCCAAAAATGACTTTGATGGGAAATGTAGTGAAAATATGAAGTCTTGTGAGACTGGGTTGCGGATGAATTCGAACTTGGAAGAGGAAAAAAATGGTGGTTTATTGGAATTGGACGGTGAAAAGGAGGAGTATGAAGAAGGGTGTAATGATGATGAAGACAAACTGTTTGATGTTTTGTCACTGAGAAAGATGGTAAAGATGGAAAGGCGTAGAGCAAATGCTGCTTGTTTGGAACTTGAGAAGGAGAGAATGGCAGCAGCCACAGCAGCTGAGGAAACAATGGGGATGATATTGAGGTTACAGAATGACAAGAGTTTAGTTGAAATGGAAGCAAATCAATATAAAAGGTTGGCTGAGGAGAAGCAATTACATGACCAAGAAGTGATTCAATCATTACAATGGCTTGTACTTCAGCATGAATCAGAGAGGAGGAGAACTATCTTGGAAGACCAAATGATGAAATCGTCTAGTACTAAAAAGTTGAAGCCTTTTGGGAAAAAGGACAACGAAGGGGACCACTCACAAGAAGTAGTAGCTGTTGAGGGGAATTATACTTCTCTCAACACTAATCTTGATGATGCTTTTCACTATACACTGTTTAGCTCTCTTGACATGGATGTGTCACCAGAGTAGCAAGTGTTTTTTTATTAGTACTTGGGAAAAGACTAAAACACTGTAGATTTGCCTCCCTTCATTGCAGACCAGGAACTGTTTGTCATTGAGAGAGTGCATCAACTTGTCCAGCTATAACCAACATCAAGAAATGGTCCATTGTCATTTGTTTTACTTGAATCTCTAGCAACTAATTGGTCCTTGAACAGTTCAAGGTAGAGTGACAGAAACCAGGTCCTCTTCCTTGTGTAGTGGAATTATGTTCAATTTTTACTTGTAAATATAATGGTAGTATTAATATAGCAACTCAATTCTTATCAAGAAATAGAGCTGTCATCTTTTGCACAAGTGTTACATGAATAATGTTTACAAGATTTCACTGTTTCTGTCAAGTATATCTAGATTGCTCATTTTGGAATGTGTGCGTTTATCAGCTTGTTGTCTTCTATTCTCTTGCAATGTTGCATGCTCTGAGATGAGACTCATTTTTATTATCTTGTATCAAAATTCAAAACTTAGTGTGAATACATTCCATAAAAGGGTGAGGATAGATGATATTTCACCAGACATACCCCATTAATGAGTATTTCTGCAAGGAAAAGAGCCCCCTTCTGATGAAACTTTTGAAATACCAAAAATGATCTTAGGTTTTTTCACATCAGAAGACAGATTCTCCCTTCATTGTTTGGCATATTTCCTTTTCTCTTTATGTTCCTAAATTGTAATTCTGGCAATTTGATCTTTTAAGGAAGGTATGCTTCTTCAACCAACCAAGAGATTTGGTAAAAAGATATTGACGTTTCATCAAACTTAAGTGGTGTTCCACCAATTTGTTTCAGGGATAAGAATAACTAATTATTGAATTAATTTAGAAGAGGAGCTTATCCCATGTTTGGTTGGAACAAAATCCATTGGGGATAACTCATCCCAGGATTAGTTATTTTGAGATTGTAGTGTTTTTCTTATCCCTCCTTGATAGTGGGATAACTAATTCCGGGATAACTTGTTTTCTAACCAAACGACAAGCATTAATATTCCTCCACTTTTTATACAATGACCTACCAAGTGTCCCACAAAGTGGGGTCGAGAGAGGGAAGAATGTCCAGAGACTTTACTCCAAGGTAGAGAAGAGGAAGAAGTGAACATTAGATGACATAAGCTACAGAAAAGCAATAGACAATACACAAGATAAAAGCAATGGAATAACAATTTGGAGAAAAAAAGAATAATATAAGCTCAAGCAAAAGCAACAGTTAAATAGGCGTCAATGTTCCCATGTTATCAATTTGAATCTTGAATAAAGGTTAATCATCAAGCTGCAGTTTTGTTTACTCTAAAGGAGTCCATAATTGCACGAATGTCACTTTCCTCTTGGGCAAATACCTTTTCAGGTGTTTGTATTCTTAATTCATATAAACAGTTGTTTTCCACTCCGAGGACTGAAAGGTATCGCCTGTCCCATTCCAGACGAGCAACTCGATCTTGTGGCATCACAGCTAGTTCGTTATTGTTTGCGTAAGACTTGATATTCACCTACTCGTGACAAATACTGATATAAGAATCAAGAAGAAATGCAGCACATATCAACTAAGACAATGAAGCTCTAGCTGGAGCTATTCTCCCATGAACAGGCGTGGACAGGACTCATATATTGTATGTTGTTCTATTACTATTCCTTATCTTATCTTAGATTGCTTTATTTTGAGCCGGGGGTCTATCGGAAACAACCTCTCTATCTCACATTTGAGGTAATGGTATGGACTGCATACACTTACCCTTCCCAGACCTCACTTGGTGGGAATATAATGGGTATGTTGTTGTTGTTGTTCAGAAAGTTGACCTTCCTAAGCCAGAATTTGCCTAAGGCCATATAGAAAGACAACAACTCATTCACCTCAACCTATGTGGGATACTCTTAACACCTCTTCCCATGTCAAAGGCTGAACATGAGCTACACAATATGGGATCCAACATTGGGTAAACTAAGAGCAAGGATGAGTCTGCCTTTGATACCATGAAAAAGTAACAGACCTTGCGTCTAACTCAACAGCCAACCTAAAACTGTCTCATCAGGTGAGGATCACCCAAAACCATATAAGAAAACAACTCATATCCTCCACCACCGTGGAACACGCTAACAAAGTACGAACATCATTATCTACTAAGAAAATCAAAAGATCCCTAGACCATTCATAACTAGCAAAATGCAAATAGTTTACCTCGACATCATAATACAACTTGCCATCATCAGCTACCCTTGATGAAGTAGAAAGAACACTTGACTCGCGTCTGACACCAAGTCTAGTGGACATAAATTCAGTCAAATATTGTCTAAGGACTCCCTTTCCAGCTTCTTCTGGTGGACCCAAATCTTCTACACTTTTGTACTTAGAGGATGAAGGAGATGATATCTCCACTGAAAGATTTTCATCTAAAACAAGAGGATCCCTGAAAAATATGTCAGCACCAGCACCACGCACTTGAATCCAGTTTCGAGGATACAGAAACGAATAGCCGTCAAAGGTATCAATATATTCCCTGAACTCAACAGGTTGAGCATAAGCAACTTTGGGTAATTCATAATTTGAGAGCACAAAACTGGAGAATATCAGGGTCATAGCCTTTCTCCTTGGTACTGCAAAATCTTTTTTCTGATTATATATCCGAAAATCTAGTGAGAAACTGTGCAATAATTATTTATTTCAGAAAATAACCAATGGTCTATCAGAAAATGTATAGTTACAGACTATGGAGCACATAGTGCTCATGATTTGTGTAAACAAGATCATTCATGTACTCTGCAGGTAGAAAAACTGAACCAACCAGCAAAACAGTAAGAATATGCTTCAAACACACACAATCTTTTAGTCCACTTCGTACATTTTTGTTTAAATCAGTAAAGGAAATATTAAGATAGCTTTGACACTAGACACGCGATTACTTTAAATTGACAGCTGCAAAATGTAATCCACTGTTAGTTCTAATCATTATATTGTATATCAATAGCTGAAGATCAAAAACGAAAAGGAAACATGGGAGGAAACCTCGAGAACAGCTGAATTTCCTTCTTTCTCCATATCTCCCTTCTTCAAAGAATGCTGCTCCGAGAACTTTCTTGCCATTGGAACAGATTTGGCCAATGGTTCCCCTAGAATTGTTAGACAATATGAGAAGAAGTTTTATGAAAAGATATTTGATTTTAATGCGTACATCCAAGAACCAAAAGCAAAGTTGCAACTAATAGTGGACATCAAGAAGTCGTGGATTTGGGGCTAAAAAAATCTCTAACGGAAAGATCCTTAACAGAAGCCAATCCCAATCAGCAAACACAGCCCTATCACATATATTAGTATCAATAGGAGATGTAAAGCTTGGACCTTGAGGGTTGTGGGCAATACCTCAAACTAAGTAGATATCCGGTTAATCACAGAGCCCAGAGGAATAGGGAAGGAAGAAATGCCAATCCCAGCTTTCTAGTATTGGAAGCTCGCAAAAATGTTCTTTAGTAATTAGATTACAGACTAATTCTCCAAAGAATTCTAGAATCTAGACACCAAATATTAGCAGCAGTGCTCGTTATCCAAAACTTCCAACACAGTCAATCGAATTTCAAGGTCAGATGCAAAAAATATAAGCTCCTAATTGGTTTACATTAACAAATAACAAGTATTCAAACTTAGCTACTTTGCCTTCATAAAGAACTCAGCAACTTCGGAATCAAAATAATCGTGTATTTTCCAGCATTTAAGAAAATCAACTCTAGTAGGCATCGTTGGAGTCAGTTTTTGCGTCTTCATAATCAGGTATTGCAGTAAGCAGAGAGGAACCTGTTGAGATGAAGCACAATCTATTTGGAAGTCTAAACAGAAGTGCCAGCCATAAAAGAATTACGCGCGATGAGACAGACTGTCGTGTAACTGATTTCTTCTGCTTCTAATGCTTTAAGAAGCTTATCAGCTCATATCAAAGACATAAACTAAGTTGTCATCACACTACAATAAGAGATTTCTTTTCATAATTAGATAAAACGACATTTACCAGAAAAAAAAAAGAAAAAGAAAGAGGGGAGCGCTGTATACAAGTTTTGTATAACTTTAGGTTCTACACCCCTGCCTCGTGGAGGTAGAGAGGTTGTTTCTGAAAGTCGCTGAGCTCAAAGTGCAGCAGTCAAAGTATTTATTAAAGAAGTAAAAATCCTATACCACAAATGTAGCCTCTCAAATTTCCATGAATAAACACAGTTAATATTCTGAATTTGGAGTGAGCTCCGGCCTTAATAGCTTAATGGACATGGAGATTAGAGATGGGAACGCAATAGAACAAAAAATGAGAGTTCAAATTAGGAAGTTTTAGTACCTGCAGGTATGGCGGCATGGCTCTGAGAACAAAACTTGGGGCGAGCAGAAGAAAGGGAACGGGATGGAATGCCAAAACTGACACTGTACAAGGTACAAGTCTCAAGAATTGTCATGGTGGGAGAAAAGTGGAAGTTGCGAGATACAGGTGTATGAGTGAGACTGTGAGGCTGTGGAAGATAATCACAATTCTGCCCAATCCAAACTCCACATTTTGCCACCCTTTTATACACACTCGTATTTCGGAACCAATTTTATTACTCATTAAAAAAAAAAAAAAAATCTACCTCTGTATCATAAAGAATATTACTCATATTTTTCTTTTTAATTTGTTTTAAAAAATAATTTTTTTCTTTTTTATGATATTTAATTTTAATTTTTCACGTTGCATGTTTAAGACCATAAGATTTAAAAGGATATTTTAGTATATCCAATATAATTTTAATTTAGGACTTTTCTTAAATTTAGTATTAAGTCAAATTTAGTCATTTTTTTTTAAACGGATGAAGTATTTAAATTCAATGCTTAGAACTTATTTTTGTGGAGGCACTTTCAATCGAATATTTTCATTCTCATGCTTAAATCTGAAATTTCTAATTAATCTAGAGCAGGGACGGTTCAAGTAAATTCGTGGTCTAAGGCTAAACTCGAACGGAGGTCTTACGTTTTTCAGAAAAAATAATTATTTTAATAGTGTCTATTTTTAAAATTATATAATCGATTTCTTCTAATAATTTCTTTTTAATTAATAATATAATCAATGCATTAATTTCTTGAGACATAGTATTTTGGACCAGATATATCAAACTCCTAATTTTTTTTATATAAAAAGTTTATTTTATCTATAAATAGTAATTTTTTTTTAAAAAAAATTATAATTTATTATTATTAAAAAAAAATGAGGCCCTCAATTTTTGGGGCCTTAAGCGGCCGCCTTTTTCCCTAAAGGGTTGAGCCGTCCCTAATCTAGAGGAAGTCAGTAAAATTTAAATTTAACTATTAATAATTTATGTAGTCAAATAATATTTTCTTTAGTTCAAAATAAGTGAATTTTTTAATGTTCAAATTAAGTGAATTACTTTTTTTATTGGTGATGAGTTTTAAGAGATTTAATTGACTTTATTTTACTGTGACCGAAATTCGAAGAGTAGTTTGATACTATTTAAAAGTAAATTATAATTTATGTCCTAATTTTTTTTTAATGGGTATAAATTGAAATAAAAATTCACTTATTTTGAATTGGAGGAGTATTAATAAAAGTTATATTAATTAAAAATAAATTATTAGTTTTTGTTGGTTTTCAGAATAGATAAAGCAAGAAGAAATTTTTATTTTTAATAAATAAAATGAACATACATTTATCACACCTAACAATAAAATAGACACCAAACGTGTAATCAAACTACATAATACACTGTAGAAATAGGACGTTAAAGAAAAGCTTTGGCAATATCGTGATTGTTGTTGGGAGAAAAAGAACAGCTTGCTGTGACTAAAATGGAGGGAAAGTTGCCCTTCTCTGTAAAAGAAGCAAGCCAATATTGAAGAAGAAAACCTTTTGTTTGCATGTATGTATGTATGTATGTATGTATGTATGTATGTATGTATGTATGTATGTATGTATGTATTCTTTAAACCAGTTAATTGGTCAAAAAACTGCTGTCATTTTACGCTGAAATTTCAGAGTTTCCATTGTCAATTGGGGCACTGGGCACTGAAGGTAACTTATCGTCTTGCGTTTTCACAATTTACTATATATGCAAAACTTTTTCTGCTCTTTTTATTAGTTTTGGGGTCAAAAAATTACTGCACAAGTACAAACTCAACTGATACGCCACCGGCACCGCACTTGTGTACTGGGATCGGAAACCCTAACCGCATCCATATTCCATTGCCCTCGCCAGTAACAGCCCTGTTCACTAGACATTTATATGAATTTTTCTCTTCAACAATGATATAGAATATTGCCAACTCCAACTCTACAGTCTGAATGTGTACATATTCCTGCTTCGTTTTAGTTTATCTATTTTTTGATGAATCCATTCCCTTTTGGTTGTTTCGTTTTGATTTTATCAAGATGGAGTTTAGTGTGTGAGATTAAATTCAGGAATTTGCATTGCTTAATCAATTTTTGTTAAGATTTAAGTAGTTTAGGTTACAACTAGAGGTGTTGTGATGATCCTATTTATTGTATTTAAGTGGACCTGAAGGAGGGGCAATTGATACAAATAGGGACTGATCTAGTTGCAATTACTTTAATCTAGTTCCCATTAGCTCTAGTCGGATGCTTTATAGTCTAGTCGCAATTACTGTAGTCAATGGGTGCATATGGCCAATTATGATAACTGCCATATAGTTGTTGCTAATTTGATTTGTAAGAAAAAGCAAATGGCAATTTGCATTTGAAGATTCTTTCAAAAAGGTGTAGGGTCATTTCTGCCACAAGAATCTCTGGTTATGAGGATTTGCACGGAAAATAATACTCTCTGGTGTAGAGTGATAAGGCATGTTTTCATCTGAACTTTGGGGATAAATACAAAATCATGTAGTTGTATCTCTAAAATAGGCGATGCTCAAAACATTCTTTATTTTTTATTTTTTTTTGATTTATCAATAGGAATTTAAGCCTCTCTACTTCTCTTGCGGTAGTGGTATGGTCTGCGTACACTCTACCTTCCCCAGACCCCACTAGGTGGGAATACACTGGGTATGTTGTTGTTGTTGTTGATTTATCAATAGGAATTTTACTAATTTGCACCAAGATAGTGTCAAATACTCATGGCCCTTGCGTGCTTTTCTAGGAAGAACGGTAGATGAAGATCGTTACCTTATCACAAAAAAAAAGATCATTTCGGTCACACTCTTTCACTTTTCTATCTGTTGTACTCATTCTAAGTGTATTAAGATATCTAGAAGATGAAGCTAAGATGGATGTAATGTTATAAATTATTGGACAAGGTTAGAAATAACCATGTTTGACTGAGTCTTAAATGGCACGTAGAGGATCAATGAGAGAAGGTCACCTGAGATAATTTGACCATGTCATCCATCGACCTCGGTTTGCACCAAGCCATAGATGCGACAATGTAATGATTAAAGTTTATAGAACGAGATGAGGTAGATCTAAAATCTCATAGAAAAAGACTGTCTTAAAAGACACACAAGCTCTCAAATTCGATGCAGATTAGGTTTGCTATATCTACTAGTTGGGTTGAGGCTTAATTGTTATATTTTCACTTAATTTTGGGTCCAACATTTGTTTGGAGCTTTTTTAATTTGATTAGAGACTCGTATATCTACATACAGATACGTGTTAGATTTACAGATCCTCTAATTTTAGGGAAAAACATATTTCTTTGAAAGGAAATTATTTAGTATTGGAAATGGATTTGAAAGAAAGGGAAAAAGTGAGGGCCTTATATTGTTAGTCGTAAATTGTCCTGTATGACGACTTTTTTCTTTTCTACCATATTTCTGAACCATTTTCTGAGACTTAGGAGTACATCACAGTTAAATGCTTCAACATTTTTTTCCCATCTCAGAAAAAAATGCTTCAACATTTTCTTGATGTGTGTTGCCTTCAAAGTTTGGTTGTGCTCTACTGTTTCCCCTTCTAATTAACGACTGGATATTTGTTTCTGATACGATCATTGGAAATGGGTATTTTGTGTTTTTCTTCTTGAAATCCCCTTTACTTCTTATCTGGAAGGTTGCTTGAGTGGCGATACTGTGCTAAACAATTTGATTAATTTTGCTTTCATTATTTATGTAGCTGTGACATTTACCTGTTGGAGTTTTCAGTCCATATTCTTTGCCTTATAAAAAATGTTTTTGGTCAATATTATTAGGTTGATGGTGCTACTTACTGTATCTTTTTTAGCGTCTATGTAGATCTTTTACTGATACTTGTCAATCATGGAAAATACTTACATAGAGTCAAATGAAAACCTACAGATGTTACCACCTCCACCAGGGAGTTTTATTGATCGTGGAGAACTCATCAACATGTAGGGGAGTTTGCAATATCCCAGGGATATGTTGCTACAATCAAACAGTCTAAGAAAGACAAAGTGGTAGTACTTGGCTGTGACGGAGGAGGTGTTTACAGGAATAGGCGTAAACCTGTCGATGAAACATCTAGTGGACATTCTCGAAAAAGGAAGATGGAATCTCGACTAACAATTGTCCTTTTGAGCTTGTGGGTAAGAAGGAGGATGGCTTGTGGGTTCTTATGGTGAAAAATGGATCACATATCATGAAGCCTTAAAGGACATCTCGGAGCATCCCTCTGATCGACATTTCTCAGAGAATGAGGTAATGTTAATTAAAGAGCTGACAGATTCTGGTTTAAAGCCACGTCAGATTTTGAAGAGGCTGAGGCAGACCAATCCAGATCTTTTGTCCACACCAAAGCATGTCTACAACATTAAAGCTAAGCTATGACATGGGAGTATTAATGGTTGAGCCTTCTTTAGCATCCTTATCGTTTAGTGCTTATTTTGTGTCTCTCTTTTAATCTAGTTCTATAGTTAATTCTTATTATTGGGAAGTGTATTTTGATTTGAGGTGATTATAGGTAATCTGTATTTCTTGTTAAATCCTTATTGTTTCATTTTGTACGCATTTGTATAGCTGTATTAAGATGGGGAGCTGCTTTTGCATGAAAATACTTGTAATCTAATTCTTTTTTCTTGTCAGTGTAGACAATTGTGAGTTCATCTAATTTTTTACACCATCCTCCATCTCTTGTAACTTTTCAACTGCACTGCCAGCTTCTTTTATGCAAAAATGAATGGTAGATAGGAAATACCTTGAGTTTTTGGTTAACCATGTGCGTTTGGGTGCCCACCATGTGATATTATGATCGAAAACCCACCTTGCAGCTGCCGTAAGACGGGGAGATGATTTTTGTTGGGAATGAGCATTAACCAACTGAGTCTGCAGATTGAAGTCTTCAATAGTTCCAGGCATAAATATGGCATGCTATTGGTATTAGATCCCTGTTAGATCCTTAAGTTTATTGATGTTCAAATTTTGTCACATCAGGTCCCTGTATTCCCTTTTTACAGTTAAATTGGCTAGATCTTTATTTCACAGATGTGAAACTCATTCTTATTAGTTCTTGATGAGTATTCTATGTCAGACTTTAGTTTACTAGTTCAATAACACAAAATTCACATGTGATTTCTTGTTTTCTTCCTGGAAAAAAATGAGTTTGTTATACATCTTATGAATCTTTTAACTTGTTAACTGAAAAAGATTAACTTGTCGACTAGAATAAGCATAGTCATAAAGACATATGATCTATACCTATCAAAAAGAAGAAAATTAAGAGCGGAATGAACTTTCTCGTTCATAGGTGGAATGTGCATCTCATTAGTATCACAAGCGTGCAAGAATTCCTGGATCAATGAGTTGATTGTTTATCAACTTTATTAGGATGTGCTAACTTGGATACCATTAGTTACTCTTTGTACACATTAAGTTGTTCGATGTGAATTCTACGTGATAGTACCACTATCATTTTGTAGCCATTGGATGGGACTGCTCTTGATGCATAAAAATTACTAATGGCAAAAGAGTTTATTGCCTGTTTGCTCGAGCTCTATGGTATGTAAATTTCAGCAGGTTGTTTTAAGAAACTTCTACTTCTTCAGTTGAAATCTGATGTAGCTACTAGTATATTTTGACTTGATTTGTCTGTTCTCATACTGAATTATTGTCTACTGTTGCCTAGTGAGGAGATTCAAAACATTGAGGCCTTGCACATATTTAGAAGGGAACAGTCAGCCTGCAATTACTGCTGAGTCTTGCAATTACTGCTGAGTCTTGGAGGAGATGCTATCCTTTGGTAAGGTTACTTGAATTGAATCTAATCAACCATATTCCAAAGGAACTGCTTTCTCTTTCT
This sequence comes from Capsicum pubescens, assembly GCA_030864215.1. NCBI lineage: Eukaryota > Viridiplantae > Streptophyta > Magnoliopsida > Solanales > Solanaceae > Capsicum > Capsicum pubescens. The sequence goes on along the minus strand of CM061545.1, from coordinate 266,003,188 downwards.
CTTATTTTCCTTTTATTTTCCTCTTCTTATTCTCTCTCTCGAGAGATGTTCTGTTCTGACGAAATTTATAACTTTTAAGCTAATAAGTATATCCCCTCAAGAAGAAAAATTTGTAACTTCCAACTTCTATTAACCAAGGGGACGGTAGTTAAGAGTAAAGTGATCACTAGTCACTTGTTTTTTTTTTTTGATAACCGTGGTGTCTGGGCCAGCTTACACGCACCTCGACTAATTCCATGGGATACTTGCCATCTCTCACCAGCAACAGGTACCAGGTAACTCTATCCACCAAGGCTAGAACAGATGGGAAGAAATCACCTAGTGTTTGTCCTATTGAGAATTGAACCTGAGACCTCATGGTGCACAACCCAACTTTATTGAACCATTAGGCCACACTTTGGGTGCAAGTCGCTTGTTTTTGTTAGATGCTTTCTAATGCAGTTCCCTTGATAGGGAAATGATTATATTTGGTTTCTGGTCACTTAGCCTACTTAAAGTACTCCATTAGTTCTACAGTAATAGCTTTCTTTTAAACAGTTCCAAAATGCAAATGCACTTGTGTGTGAGGTCAGAAGAAATGTGTAACAAGTTGTTTTGATGATTGATTAAGGGAGTAACATAAACGTGAATATTTGTTCCTGGAGCTTGGTTTCTCTGGTTCTATCTTGATTGTGTCAATAGATGTGCGGCAAAAACTCTTCATATGTTTTGCTGTGTCTGCTTGTTTCTCTATCTTTCTAATATCTGAATCTGCTTTTTCATTCTCAGCTTTTTGTCATGCTGAATTCTGAGAAAAATTGTTTCTGGTTGGATTACTAAGAAGTAAGAATTACTGGAGATCTATATTAGTTATTGTTTTTGGAGACGAAAACTGTGGATTTTAAAAGATTTTTGTAAGGATTTTGTAGTGAAGGTCAATTGTTACTGGGTCCTTCTTAATTTCCAGTACATTTAGACAAACGCACTGAGCATATGTGAAAGTATCTTCGCATGCCTCTGATATTTCCAAATTCATTTTACTAGGCACTTTAAGATGCAGTCTGTGTTCTTTTCGGATTCTTTCTCCTCGTCTTACATTTATGAATGTGACGAAGATCATATTGATTTCGACTTTCTGCATAAATTTCTCCATGGCTGGGTTGCATCCTCCTTATGACCTTTTTCTTTTTCGAACTCTGTTAAACTCTATAGAAGTCAGGACTTCCAGTTTACTTGTTCATCCTTAAAGTGGAGGCTGTTTAGTACTACAGGATACTGCTCCTGATGTAAGAAATGATTTCTCCTTTGATAAAAGGATAGTATGAGCTAATATCACTCTATATTAGGGAAAAAGATAATTTTCCTTAAGTTTATAGGGCTTTTGCCTTACACTTGTTAATATCCTTCCTTATCCTAAATTCTTTTTGTTTTGTTGGGAGCAAAAATTGGTGTATTCAGCTGTTCAAATATGGAGTACAATTTTCTTGGTGAAATACTTTTAGCTAGCTTTTTATGACTGAAATCTAGTGATAGGCAACACAAGAAGTGGTTTCACAAGTTCCTTTGAGTATGGGTGAAGAATTTAAAGCTGCTGTGTTTGCAGCTAAAAGAGCTTTCCCATTGTGGTGGCACACACCAGTTACAACCCACCAGAGGATCATGTTCAAACTTCAAGAACTTATCCAGAGAGATATTGTTGGTATCTTGGGATTTCAGTCATTCCTATATGGTAAACATATTGGTGTTTTCTTATAGAAGTGATCACAATTATCATCTAGGATAAGCTTGCTTTCGCCATAGCCACTGAGCAGGGTAAGACTTTGAAGGATGCTTACAGCAAAGTGCAACATGGTTTGGGTGAGTACCTTATTGTTTTTCATATTGATGTTAGACTTGCTCTTCTCCATTCCTTTGAAATTTGAATTTGTGCTATCTGTATGATTAAGTAGTAAATCTTTTCTTATCATAAAGAAACATTTTGAAAATCACACATCAGAAAGCGTCCTTTTACCTTTCTCGTGAGGAAGTTGTTCAATGAGTCTTGAGCAAACATGAATTGCTTATTTTGTTGCGTAGTAAGCTAATATTTTGTACAAGTTTCACCGGCTTCCCAAATTGAGAGGATAGCCTTGAAATCCTTGTGGTGTACAAGCTATTTATTATTTTTACCTAGCTAATCTGTGACAACTAGTGTCTTACACGCATCTGTCCGTTGCAAGTTAAAGTGGTGTGGATATTCTATTCCAGAGATACTGGAGTGTGCTCGTGAGGCACTGCTTCAGACAGGGGAGTTTGTTTCAAACATGTCTAATGGCATCGATACTTTTAGTATTGGAGAGCCTCTTGGAGTTTGTGCAGGAATATGTTCGTCCACTTCCCCGCTATGATACCATTGTGGGTAAGCCTCACATACTCCAATGTCTTTTCCTCGAGATCTACTAACGTCTCTTGGATGATCCTTTGGGTTTGATTGTTGAAGATGTTGGGAAGCGTGGTTGTTTACCATCAATTAGCCCTTAGAAAAGTCTAACAGATGTTTAGGTTAACTGCACAATTTTTAAACCACTTAATTTGTTTCTTCTCTCTTAACTCTCAAGGTTTGGGCCGTTTGGCAAGTGGTAAGACAGTATTGTTAACTAAGTGATGACTTTGATGGTGTGTTCTTTGCAGATCTTCCCAGCTGCGAATTCATGTGGCAATACATTCATTCTAAAGCCAGCTCAGAAAGCTCCAGGTAATTGGTTCTTTTAGATGAACATTTAAGAGTGAATAGCTCTGAAGGAGGTTAGTTTTACTGTAATACTTACAAGAAATCTACGTTCATCTCCATTGATTGTGTTATGGCTTTATTATGGTTATATTGCATAAGTAACCACCTGTAACCATTTTCTTGTTGCATATATTCTTGTCAGAAGAGACTAGTATGGTTATTTAACTGCATAAAATGAGCCAGTAGTTTTCTTCTCATCCATAAGAATGAAGCTATAGGGATGATGTAATGACTAGTATGCCATAAGGCATAGGCTAATGGAAATTTTCAGAACCAACTGTACTGGTCACGTAAATTACAAATAAATTCTTCTTTAAGCGTATCAAATTCAGAAATATGATATTTGGAAAACCAATATAGGATACAACCATAACTCAAAATTTGAAATTCCCGTGGATTTTTGGAAGTTTTCTGGCGAGGCTGGTTTAAGGTGGTTGACTGATTTGTTTATCGGCATTTTTAAGTCGGCGAAAATGCCCGAGGCTTGGAGATGGAGTACTATGATCCCTCTTTATAAGAATAAGGGTGACATTCAGAATTGCAACAACTACAGGGGTATTAAGTTATTGAGTCACACTATGAAGATTTGGGAGAGAGTGGTTGAGTTGAGGTTGAGGAGGATAGTGTCTATTTCGGAGAACCAGTTTGGATTTATGCCCGGGCGCTCGACGACGGAGGCAATTCACATGGTGCGGAGACTGGTGGAACAGTTCAGGAAAAGAAAGAAGGACCTGCACATGGTGTTTATCGACTTAGAGAAGGCATACGACAGTCCCTAGGGAAGTTCTTCGGAGATGGTTGGAGGTGAGTGGGGTCCCGGTGACGTATATCAGAGCAATCAAGGACATGTATAATGGAGCTAAGACCCAGGTCGATTCAGAACATTTTCCTGTCTTGACAGGGTTGCATCAGGGATCTACTCTTAGCCCGTTTTTGTTTGCTTTGTGATGGATGTGCTGACGCGGCATATCTAGGGAGAGGTGCCTTGGTGTATGTTGTTTGCAGATGATGTGGTTCCGATTGATGAGACTTGGGGGGGGGGGTGAATAATAAATTAGAGGTGTGGAGACAGACTCTTAAGTCAAAAGGGTTCAGGTTGAGTAGGAGCAAGACCGAATATTTGGAATGTAAGTTTAATGGCTTGAGGCAGGAGGACATGGTGGAAGTGAGGTTGGATTCTCAGGTGGTGTGTAAGAGGGATAACTTCAAGTATCTCGGGTCCATGATTCAGGGGAATAGTGAGATTGACGAGGATGTCTCTCACCGTATTGGGGCGGGATGGATGAAGTGGAAGCTCGCCTCGGGGGTGTTGTGTGATAAGAAGGTGCCGCCCAAGCTTAAAGGCAAATTCTACAGGGTGACAGTCCGTCCGGCCATGTTGTATGAGGCGGAGTGTTGGCCAGTCAAGAACTCTCACATTCAAAAATTGAAGGTGGCGGAAATGCGGATGTTGCGTTGGATGTGTGGGCTTACTAGAGGTGATAGAGTTTGGAATGAAACTATCCGGGAGAAGGTTGGAGTGGCTTTGGTGGAGGACAAGATGCGGGAAGTTCGTTTGAGATGGTTCGGACACGTGATGAGAAGGGGCACGGATGCACCGGTTCATAGGTGTGAGAGGCTTGCTTTGGATGGTTTCAGTAAGGGTAGGGGTAGGCCGAAGAAATACTAGAGAGAGGTGATTAGGAGAGACATGGAGCAGTTTCAGCTTACTGAGGACATGACCCTAGAAAGGAAGATCTGCAGGACGCGTATTAGGGTAGAAGGTTAGTGCCAGTTTGGGTCGGTAGGGTAGGGCTTTACTTGGTGGGTGTATTATTCTTGTTATGATACCTTGTTGCATGTTGTGTTACGATTGCTTACTATTCTTTGTTCACTATTCCCTATACGTGGAGTATTTATTGCCTTGTCATCTTGTTCTATGCCTTTTGTACGGATTTCATTACTATTCCTTATCTTGAGCCGGGGTCTATCGGAAACAGCCTTGCTACTTCTCCGGAGATAGTGGTATGGACTGCGTACATCACATCTTACCCTCCCCAGACCTCACGATGTGGGAATACACTGGGTTTGTTGTTGTTGTTGTCATAGTGTCTGTCTATGCCCATATCCAATATATTTGATCTCACTGCACTAGGCAACATATTAACGTTAAGGGAATTTGAAGATACATTGATTACTTATATTGCATTCTTGATAACTATTTTACTTTATGCCCCATTTTATGTTGCACCGTGTCACTTTTAAAATATTATAGTTTAGCTATGTTTCCAGAATCTATATATTGAAAAATACTGTGAACCAGAGCAGCTGAAAATTCTCATATTGTTAACTTCTCCAGTTTTATTTTCAAAATATTTATCAATTAACATAGATACCTCCAAATTGGATGATCGTGACTCAAAAGTCTAGCTTTGAACACATGAGGGAGGGAGTGGAATACACATGAGTTTACCCCTTTTAATATACAATATTAAATTTTGAACTAATGGACAACCTGAACCCCTTTACTAATACAATATTAAATTTTGAACTAATGGACAAACTGAGAATTTTTAGCTAATGGCGGTGTTTAACTAGACACGAAATTTAAGAACAAAAGAAAGACTTACCGAACTTTGTGATAAACACACTATGATATTTCTGTGGCTGTAAAAGCATGTACTAAAGGGTAAAATGAAATTTCAAAGTAAAATTGTTTACAAAATATGAGAATGTGCCCTTTATTTTGGAACAAACAAATGAGAAAAGGCGGCATATTAAATGGAACATATGGAGTAATAGTTAAGTAAAGAGGACTAACTTTTCAAATAGAAGAAATGTAATGTCATTTTTGGACTTTGTTAGCACTTAGCTCCATGGACCATGGTACTAGTATAACTTTTTCATAATGGAGGCTAACATGTTTTTTGCTTGAAAAGCCTTCTGGCTTACGCTTTTGTAACTAGGCACTTTCCAGTTGCCTTTATATTAATGACAACATCTTACTTCAGCAAAGTGGACTCCACATGTTTAAAATGAATTGCCTTTCCTTGTATTATTTTTGGTGTAAACAGAGTGTATTAGCCCAAGCAGTAGATATTTTTGATGTTTTAGAGTACTTGTAAAAGGCTAGATGTGGAAAGGGGGTAAGATATGTAGTCTGTAATATTTTTGAAGGGGGAGTACATGCTTTTGATGTAGTACACCTGTGAATATATAGATCAACTGTTACCATCCTCAAAAGAAAAAGTATTTAATTTTTTGGGAAGTAGGGTCTAATATTTCATCCATGCTTGTATTATCTATAGAATTGTATAATTGCTCCTCTTTCTGCATATCTGGATAATATACCTCAGAGGAGGTTGTGATTAATGTATTGAATACTTATGAATTTACCTTCTTTTCTTTCAGGAGCTTGCATGATACAAACAGAGTTAGTAATGGAAGCCGGTTTGCCTAATGGTGTCCTAAGTATTATTCATGGCACCCATGTAAGCTCTCTTTTTAGACGATTAACACTCACCATTTTGCTCATTAACTTCCTTAATTTCAGGTCAATACACATATCTGATTGTTATTTGGACTGGTTCTCGATCTTTACTTGCATGCGTTCAATTGTTTGATTTGCTGATCAACCAGTTCTCTAAAATTTGAATCTGCGTTTGTCCTCATATAAAAATGTTCCCCAGCTTCTCTCATTATGGAATTTATTCTTGGCACCATGTTTTTGACTAACATGATACTTTGTTGATGCAGAACATTGTCGATGCCATCTGTGATGATGACGATATTGAAATTTTTTGTTGGTTCAATGCTGTAAGTTTGCCCTTGTGTAACTGCTCACCTTTAATGTTCTGAAACTTGTTGCATTTTCTTTTTGTATACTCTTCGGGGTTAAAACATTCCTCTAGATGTGTAGATGCAGTGTTTCATTCTTTGGATTTCTGACCCTTGCATAACCTTGTATTAGTTCCTTTTGGTCACTCTAATTCTGCCTTCAGTATAGTGACTAACTTTTGATAGAGAGTAGCAGAAACAACCTACCAACTTATTAACTTATCTAAAACAAAAAGAGGATAAGCTGAGAAAGTTTGGAAGGGAGTAACTAATAAATTATCTAGAAGAAATTGAGTCATTAAAGGTAACCAACCATTAAGCTACAGACCTGTTCCTGCATACAGTGATACTCCTCACATCCCCAACTGGAAGCTAAACAAAAGAAAATGACAACTTGCAGGATCTTATTTCAAGGGTGATTTGCACTGTTAAATAGTCTAAGTATCCTGTAAGAATGAAAGAACAGAAAAAATAAAATAAAAAGGGACTGCAACACCAAGTATGGTAAGAAGATATGGTGAGCAACTAGCGAAAACCAAGTGATGTGTTTGGTTTTCCAATCCTCCCTGTTGCTTGAGAGAGTATTTTACTTATAGTGGTAAGTGGTATGCTTCCAGCTATATACTTTTATTTATTGTGAAACTCTACAGCCTTCATACCCTTCCCCTCTTGATTGCATTTCGCTTATTTAATGATTTGCATCTTTTTTATCATGTCCCTAACATATTCTTTATTGTCACAATTCAAGGCTCAACTGTATATGCGTGGCAGACCATTTGCAAACAAAAGTGAATGTGCTAAGGTAAATTTAGATACTCTTGCTTGTTATGATTGCTCCATGGATCCTTCATTTGTCTCGATGTACCATGTGAATAGGTGTATCGTGGGTGTGGGGAGTTATGCTGATTTTTTTCTTTAATTTGATGACTCAGAAGATTTTTTTTTCCTCTACACCCAGATGGAGTGATCTTTGCAGTAAGTGTTTCCAATGCGTAAGCTTCCTCTGTTTGTGGGATGTCAGCATATGCGTCAAGCCTCCCCAAAAGTCTAACCAACTCACTACACAAATTTCATCTTACACCAAAAGTATAAAGGAAATAAAAGAAAATCCTTGACCTCAATAATGGACACTCTATTCGTTCAAGAGTTCTGCTGTGTTTTTCCCTCCACAAAATCAAAAAAATATGGAAGGATCAGTCTTCCACGACTTCTTTTCTCCATCCATCTCTTTCATCATCCCCTTTAACTTTCTGGTGGTGGTAGGTTATGGAATCAAACTACTATCTCCGTCCCCAACAAATTCAGAATTTGTAACAGAAGCTTCCATCTTCGACAACAACATGATCAGAACATTGAGTTTGTTTCTCAATTCCAATTTCATACTAGACGTATCTGTTATGCACAAAAGTCAAAATAATATCCACACAAAGTCACCATCTGCCTGAACAAGTCCACACACTAGGCCTGTATCCCTTCTAAGAATAGGGCCTGGCAGGTAGCGACTTCTCTGAAGGATCTCACCGGTTTCATGTCCGTCCAATGTAGTAATGGAAGTGCTGTATGTCTTGTCTCTTCACCTTATACTAGCTTACGTTGTTCAGCACGATCAGATCACTCCAGGTTTTCTCTAGAAGTGTCTGTGAGCACAGGGAGTACTGCTGAGAACTCTTGATTTGGCTTACAAAGTTTTGAAAGAGGAGAGTTTCTTTCTCGAAGTAGCTGCTTTTTGTGTGTCGATCTTTAAAATGTATTGGATATTCAGAAAATGTAAAAAAGTTAAAAACTGTGCATACATGATACTTGTACATACCCATATTCAAACATACTAGTAATTGAGTCCATGCAACATTGTCCAATTGTTGCAAACTCACTGTTTTAACTTTTCTTCACAGGCCAATATGGGAGCCAAGAATTATGCAGTTGTCATGCCTGATGCAAATGTTGAAGCTACTTTGAATTCTCAAGTTGCTGCTGGTTTTGGTGCAGCAGGGCAACGGTGTGCAACAATTAACAATGTGGTCTTTGTCGGAGGCTCAGATTCATGGTACTCATCTGAATTCTCCAGTATTACATCTGATCAACTCACCTGCTTTTTTTTCTTAAATTCCAGTTTGTCTCTTGTTTGTTGCTGAAGCAAGAATTTTCCAGTTTACTGAAGGTGACTGTATATAGATTCTTCACTGATAATTACATGAAGGTGACTGACTGTATGGTTCAAATCCCAATGTAGACAATAAAATGCTTAGTGATTTCTTCTCATCTGCGTAAGCCTTAGTGGAAAAAGTTACTCGGTAGGTGTGCTACTGGAAGGTCATTGCTTATAGTTTGAGGAGTTGGATTATAGGGCGTACCACTTTCCTTTTCTGACTATAAATGCAAATAAAAAACTAAGTTCAGTAAATTTTTTAGTTAAGTAAGGTTCAAGACAAGGTGATGGATAGTGCGTTTTTGCACATTTTAGTGATGGACCTGTATATCCTTTTCAAGTTCAAGTTGTTCTTATAGTTTTGACTGCTCCAATCATACCTCAGAGACTGATGCTATGCAAGACTGGTTTCATTTTGCTGTGGCTTCTCAGTTATTTGATTAGTTCGTGTTAGCTGTATTTATATGCGAGTGTCTTAATTATTTCTGACTGGGAAGATAAACTAGTAGAACGTGCAAAGGTACTCAAAAGTAAATGCAGGAACTGAACCTGGGGCAGACCTCGGACCAGTTATCAGCAAACAGGTGCATACGAGACCCTAATTTCTACTCCAGTAGGAAATTTGCAGTTGGTTCTGAAATATCTTAATATCTTGAGTTTGTACTGCAAACTTACCATGTAGTTATTGCTTTGTGTCAAGTAACTTCAGTACTTTGATGAATGCTAGTGCTACGTTTACTCCTCCCTGGATTCATTTATCTGATTATTTGGTGTGGCATCCATAGATCAAGGAACGGATATCCAAGCTAACCCAAGCAGTCGTTGACAGTGGAGCCAAACTAGTTCTTGATGGGAGACAGATTGCGGTAATTTCACTTCTTTCTATTTTGTATTTTTCGTTTTAGAAGGTTCGGAAGTTGTTTGATGGAGATAACTTCCCGCCCTTCCATAAAAAAAAAAGGGACTGCGGGTGAAAAGAGACCTGAGCTGATTGAAAAATATTGAACTTGAAAGACTTGTTGAATGAATCCATTGAACTTGATGAATGTGTGACGGTTGGTATTGTAATAGATGTATAGTATACTGGATTGTCCTGATAGGGCTACCTTGTGAGTTATAATGTATATGCTCTTAGTTGCAATAGTTCTTCTGAAGTCATAACAAATAGAACTGATTGCAATAGGAAGTCAAACAGAGTCATGTTTCTTGTCTCTACTTGTAAGGCCTAAAGAAGAATAGAAGGTATCAAATATTCAAAAAAAAAAAAAGAATAGCTATCAAATTTCATAATCTTATTTCTTTAATTGAGGTCATGTTTCATGTCTCCAAATTAACTTCTTAAAATTGGCAAAATCTATAAGATTCTTGTTTGCGTTTTTTCCTGATTGACCAGACATGTTAGTTTGATTCCTTGGCCATCTTTCTGCAAGAAAAGATAAAATAGGTAGTGTTGCAGACTTTCCACGTTAGATTATTTTTTGGATGTCAGTCTCCATGGCAACGATTGCATTTTTCTTTGAGAAGCTCCTAGACAGAGGAGAAGAAATGTGGTCTAATATGGAGTTCATTTTTGCAAATTAAAGGTGCCAAAACTGCTTTCCTCTCTTAAACATTTGTGGATCATGACAACTAGGTTGCCAAGTACGTAGGGATGGCAATGGTGCGGTGCGGTGCGGTGTGGGTGCGGTGCGGGTTTTTACTAAACCCTCAAGTTTTAAAACCGCACCGCACCGCATGACATTTAAACCCGCCCCACATTCATACCCGCACCGCACCGCCCCATGTTTTTATTTTTTCCTTTTTTTTTTTGAAAAATTTGTAACTCTATTGAAAATCATAATATTTTCAAATCTACAACTAGAAAATAATAACTAATTTCTATTATATCACTTTTCACTAAAAAATTGTCAAAAAGTATAACGTGTACAAGTAATGATCAAATATCATATTTTTATTCAAGCGAATAGAGATGTTAAAAAAGCTACTATAAAATTATTTATTTGTAGTGTTATGCATGTAGTTTTAAGTATCATAAAATTTAAGTAAAGAACACATATAATTTTAGGTATATTCACGAGAACAATATTAATTTTTAGCTTTTTTGTTATTTTAAACCCGCATATACCCGCAACCCGCACCGCACCGCACCATTTTAAAAAAAAAATTACTTTAACCCGCACCGCACCTGCATCGCACCGCATAACTTAAAACCCGCACCGCCCCATTGCCGTTCCTACAAGTACGAGTTGGGCAACTTCATTGGTCCCACAATATTATCTGATATCAACAATGACATTGAATGTTCCAAGGCAGTATCTAGTTTTCGATCTATTTTTTTTTTGTGTTTGTTTGAGTATTTTCATGCATGCATGGAAAAACTTTATTCTTGAATGTGTGCAGGAGGAAATACTAGGTCCTGTTCTTCTTTGTATGCAGTTTTTTCTTATGTTTCTAAGGTCCCAGAGCCGTGTTCTTTTGGTGCATTGTTTTGTGAAATATCACTGGAACTCTCACCTCTTGGTCGTTTTAAGTGCAGGATAATAGCATAGATGAGGCCATTAACTTTGTGAACCAAAATAAGTATTTCCCCTTGTAAAATCTGTGCGATATTTTTCGTTTTATCTTGATCTTACCTTTTGCACTGCTTTTATGAAGAAAATATTGCTACAGGACATGTATCTTCACGGGATCCAGGACACTTGCAAGGAAATTCCAGATTGAGATTGAAACAAGGCAGGTAGACATCCCTTTTATACTTTTTTCTTGTAATTCACACTTCCTGATTAATCAAAAGGGTTCGAAGGAATACTTCCTAGGAGGTGAGATACTGGCAATAGCAGTACAACTAGGTGGAATAATTTTGATAGATTTTATTGGGTTTTTGTGTCTTTATGAAAGAGAATGAATGAGGAAAATTCGGGATTATGAAAACACTAATGACTTGATTGTAATCTTTGCTTCGGATGTAAGACAAATGAGGAGAAAGATGGATGGATCTTTCTTCCTCATAGTAGAGGATCTGTTTCTCTACCTTTCAGGGAACTCTCAGTATACAGAATCTTTCAGTTATTTTAATAAAATTATTACTGTATAAATTAAGGTGGCACAATCTAATTAAAGCTTTCAATTTAGAACTGATTAAATAAACACTAAATGTTCAAAAGGTGAATAATACAAAACTATATTTTTGTACAAAACTAATATTTTGCTTTATTTTAAATAGCAAAGGTGGTTTAAGTTGGTCCTTTTTTTTTCTTGAAAAAGGAAAGCACAACTTAAACTGCCTTTGCTATTTAATCTAATGAGAAGGAAACTGTACACAAGTACAAAGGCATTTGAGAAATTACTTGGTTATTTTAAAAGGTAGTTTATTTAACAAATAAAAATGTGAGAAACGCCTATTAACTTTGAATGAGAAAAGCATCCGTATGCCTTGTTACAGTCATATTTACCTTGATAACTTTCAACGCAGTAAGCAAATTCTTTAGATAAGGTAGACTGCGGTTAATTTTAAGCCAATGTGCACGAGAAATTTTAAATTTATATGCACGTCATTGGCCCAATGATGTGAGATCGGGTACAGAAAGCTAAGACTAACAATTAAAGTGAGATTTTGTATGAGATTATTAATTTCATGAACAGCTATTTGTTTAGAAATCAAGTAGTCATCTGATGACACTTTAAGAAATTGTTGAAATTTGCATTTAGTTATTGCAGTTCCTTGTAGTCTAATAAATTATCTAGATTTAGGATGAATTTGAAATTTAAATTTCTGTTAGTTTGTTTTAGTTTGTTGAGATATCTCAGGTCCTGCACATGGATCTAGGCTGTCATGTAAATTTTGGATTCCATCTTTGATGCTGAAGATTGATACACAAAATGTTGCCTTTGTCAAAAATTATGCTGATTTTTAATTGTAAGTTGGCTATTTGAAGCCCTTCTATGTTTAAGAAAAATATTGAGAGTCATTTCAATCCATTGAGAGCTATTTTAACCCCTTTTTGCTGCCCCATATTTTTTCTTTTAAAAAAACAACAACAGAAACATATTGAAAAAAAGAGGTTCACCGGGCAATTAGATCAGGAATCTTGTTACCGAGTCATAGAATGTCATAGAAACAGTGGTAGAACAGAAAATTTAGAATATTTGGTAATTTGATGTAGATATCTAAAACATAGTTACTTCAATCATTTTAAACACACCCTGAAATAATTTCTAGCTTGTGCAATTAATTTGTACTATTTGTCATATAAATGGAGAAACTGAGGTATCTAAGATTATGGTATGGCGGTCACCGAAGTGTGAAAGCCATGAGAGGCCAGAGTTGGACTGGTACATTTGTTGGTGGGAGCTTGCAGGTATTTAGTGGATAGTCAAGGTGCCCACAAATTAGCCAGAAATCACCGATATAAAAAAAAATCATAATAATAAATGGAGTAACTGGGAAACTTGTTGGAAAATCTTTAACAATTTTTCGCATATTAATGGACTCAGGTTTGCATAAACACTGCTGTTCCTGCTCCTTTGCCCCTCTTCTCTCTCACAGGCTCAGAGTTGTGTTTTGCTGGGGATCTCAATGCTAATGGTAAACATGCTCAGAACATATGCCTTTGTTCCTATTATCTATAAGTTTGTCTTGTATCTTAATTGTCTAAATTTTGAGTCGTAGGCTACGCAGTCAAACCTGGTGTACACTTTTACACCCAGGTAAAGACAGTGACTCAGCAATGGAAGGAATTCCCCAGTAGTGAAGGAGGATTGCCAACACTGACGTCGAACTACCCCCAAAGTAATGATGGACTATCTCAGGGACTGCAAGCTTTAAGTTATCAGAGCGGCGATGGTGATTATAGAAGTGCTGATGGAGTATATCAGGGATTACAATCTATTGAATATCAGAGTGGTGATGGAGCTTCTCTGGGATTACAATCAAGGGATTTCTCAAATGGAGATGGAGTCCATCTGGCTTTAGACCCGAAGGATTTCCCGGCTTGTATTGGTGAATCTCTGGGAGAACATTCAAGGGATATCCCAAGTGGTAATAATATATCCCCAACAATACCAATATCAATGGATCTCATTGAACTTTTGACTAGCAATTATTTATATTTGGAACTAGAAAAATGTAAGTATTAGTTAATAGTTTTGTTTGCTGAAGGAATAATTTTAGGGTTCTCCAGTATGGTTTCCTTAAATTGATCAGCAAGGCTAATTTTTTGTTGGTTCCTTCTTGTTTGATGGACTTTTCTGGCTTCTCTCTGGTCCAAGAAGTTTTGAGGATCATATGTGAAGATTAAGTTGATTAGAAGTGTTAAAGGTTTGTCTTTATAAGACTACAAACAGTAGCATAATATGTAGCATCAATACAGTGTTAAAAGGTTTGTCATTACAAGACATGTGGACTCAAAATAACCCAACTCATTTACAAGATATTTATCGTATTACCATAGTCTACACTTAAATAATGTCTGTTTGATTGGCTTGAAGATCTTTTTAATAATTAGTCTGAAACTTAAATGGCGGAGGTGGTCACCAGTAGGATTGGTGGCAGCTGTGGCGGTAGTGGTTGATAGCGATGGTGGAGGTGATGGGTACGGTTGGAATAGACAATAATAGTTGGCAACAGTGGTGATTGTGATGACAGAGGTTGGTGGTGGTTGACAATAGTAACGGAGAATATAATGGTACGAAGGTGGTGAGTGGTGGTGATGGTTGGTGATTGTTGATAGAGCAGGGTGGTAAAAATTATTTAGACAATATCTTTTGATGCTATTAATATTTTATTCACGTAAATCTCTCTAAATTATTACTACTACATTTTTACAAATTTCACATTTAACTATATCTTGTTTGTTTTTGTTACGTCTTAAATAATATTTGGCTTTAATTACACCATCATTTTCTAAAAAATCTCCCTTTTATTTGTAAAATCTCCGAATTAAAATTTTACTTTTGAGAAATGGCTTTGTCATTCACTTCTTCAATTGCAATTCATGGTTCTCGTTCTTCTGCTTCTTATTATCATCTCAAAGGAGGTATGTGTATCTATCTATATACATCCATCACCTTTATTTTTCTCTCAAATTTTCAATGTAAAAATGTAGATGTGATCTAGATGAATTTGAGGCTAGAGTAATTTTACCTTTTTTTTCCATTTAAAACAAGTTTTTTACTATATAAAACGAAATATACCCGACAACAGTATGACAAGTGACGTGGCTGATCATCCAAATTCGATAGCTTACCAAAATAGCAAAATTATTTATTACCAAAAACTCCATTAATAATAGTTTAATGTAGTGAGAGAAAATAGAATTACTGACGACGATACTTCATCATCAATTGGATAATCTATAAAACACTTTCTCTTTTGGAATCAATAAAGACTTAGAAATTATTACAGAATTTTGTATACCATATTCTTGAACAAAATACTTGGAACAATGATGCAGTTTTCAGTTCATAGAGGTGATAGCTTCCCCAATTTATAGCATACCCTTTTCGTTATTTTTCATGTCAATCTTGTTTTACAAATTGATAATAATCCATAAATATTGTTTTGGGTGCTTTTTGTTGCAGTGAGAAAAGTGAGGTGTTTGACTCCTGGGGTTTTTGCTATGGCTAATCATCACTTCTCTGTTGCTGCTGAATCCTCAGGGAAGCATCGCACTTCCCTAGTCAGTACCCATGTTTTACTTTATTCAACATTTTTTTTTTCCCATTAATTAGTCTTGATTTTATTAATTGATGAAACAGTGTTTTAGTTTGGGATAATAACTTTCTTGATTTGTTTTTAATCAGAGAGTTCCAAATTTAGTTGGTGGCAGTTTTGTAGATTCAAAATCATCAGAATTCATTGATGTTACAAACCCAGTAAGTTAATGGTGTTAAAGTTGCAATCTTTACATGAAATGCAATTTCTTTGGGTGCATAGTGTTTATACTTGCTTGAGTTTTGATCATAGGCAAACCAAGAGGTGGTTTCTCAGATACCTTTAACAACAAATGAGGAGTTCAAATCTGCGGTTACAGCAGCTAAGGAAGCGTTCCCGTCATGGAGGAATACACCCATAACCACTAGACAACGCGTCATGCTCAAATTCCAAGAGCTTATTAGAAAGAACATGGTTTGTTTTTGTCGAATTCTGGTGCATCTTTCTGCAGTTATTTGCTTGTGATATCTGCTCACTTCTTAATCCTGTTTGTATTCTAGGATAAGCTTGCCTTGAACGTGACTACTGAACAAGGAAAAACACTGAAAGATGCACAAGGAGATGTGTTCCGCGGTCTTGGTTGGTTCTTCACTCACGTAGGCATAGGGAAATATTTTCTGTTTGATGACTGTGAACTTGAATTTCTGTTTTTCTGTTTTGTGAAGAGGTGGTGGAGCATGCTTGTGGAATGGCAACTTTGCAGATGGGCGAGTATGTGGCTAATGTATCAAATGGAATTGATACCTACAGCATAAGGGAACCTCTGGGTGTTTGTGCCGGGATTTGTCCATTCAATTTCCCTGCAATGATTCCCTTATGGGTAAGCATGTTCCTATTTTCTTTTCTCATTTCGTGATTTCCACACATTTTAAGTGCATTTCTCTAATCTCTGTACAGTTTCGTCTCTCTTTGAACTTGGTTGTCTTGACTTCTACCTTGCTTGAGGAATCATACTCATTTTCACATAACAACACTATGTTATCAAGAAAACCTTTGTAATGTGGTTAGTATGAAGCTATTGTTAGTCATCAGATGACCAGCTTTATGGGCTGTTTCGTATCAACTATGTTATCAAGAAAGCTTTTGTAGTGTGATTAGTATGAAGCTATTGTTAGTCATCAGATGACCAAATTTATGGGCTGTTTCGTATCAACTACTTTTTTATGTTATCTTCTCCCTTTCTGCTGGCAATCTTCATGTTTTTTTTGGGGGGTAGGTACGTGGGAAAGGGGGTTAAACTTAACTTTCAGATAAAAATGAGCATCTTTATGAATTTATGTCTGAATTTGGTGCAGATGTTTCCTGTGGCAGTTACTTGTGGTAACACCTTCATTCTTAAGCCTTCAGAGAAGGACCCAGGTAACTGTTTTCGTATTCATCAATTGTTGTAGCATAATATGTTGCAACATTCAGTGTTATCGAAAGCAAAAAGCACAAAAAACCTCCAAGGTCTATTGGGGCTTAAAGCGCAGAGCGCAAATTAAAGTGTGTGCTTCAATGAAAAAAGGCGCAGAGGCAAGAAAAAAAAATACAAATATTTATGTTTTGTCCAAGACCGTATAAGCATGAATGAAAAATATATGAATAGAGAAATTGAAAAAAAATTACGATGAAGTGAAATATCAATTTCTTAGAGTTGCCTCTTCAAAAGAGACTCATTGGCAAGGAAAAGTATGCCTTAGAAACTTGATGACGATAGTGAAGCGCACATAAAGCGAGGCGAAGCGCTCCACACGTTTTGAGCCTCGCTTCAGGGCTTAAGCGCGCTTTTAGCGCTCCTTTGATAACACTGGCAACATTTAGGGGCAGAGGTTACATGTAGCAGTTATCTGAAGCAAAGTGTAACTTTGAAAAATATAGTTTGTATAGACCTTACCCCCTCCAATTGACTGGAGTTATCTCCTTTTTCTCGTAGACCTGTTTAAACTCCGTCAGTCCCAATTTATGTTGCACCGTTTGACAGGGTACAGAGTTTGAGAAAGTAATGAACACTTCTGAAAGTTGTGGTCTAATACAAGCGTTAGACATTTATGTGCTACAAATCGTCTCATTTAGGGTAAAATGAGAATTAAAAAGTAAAATTGTTTCTAAATATAGAAAGGTGACATTCCTTTTGGGATAGACTAAAAAGGAAAGTGTGCCACATAAATTAGGATAGAAGGAACATCAATTATGCTGCCTTCTAAATTTGACTTAATTTGTTTCATCATTTGGCTTCAGGGGCTTCCATGATGTTGGCAGAGTTGGCAATGGAGGCTGGTTTACCTGATGGTGTTCTAAATATTGTTCATGGAACCCATGTATGTCTTTTCCTATAATTGCTAGTGATATGTTTTTCTGCCCTTTTGTTCTAGTCCAATAAATGTATGGATTCTATCTGGCCTTCTTATCCTATATTTTAAGCAACACCAAAGGATTGTGTGAGTTATGTAATGAACTTCCATTTTATCTCATTACATAAAGCAATATAATGATGCTTCCCAGGAAGGCATTTTCTGGGCCTTGTCCCCATCCATACTCTTTTAAAAACATGGCTTATTGGCAATATTACAACAACAACAAACCCAGTGTATTCCCACCAAGTGGGGTCTGGGGAGGGTAGAATGTACGCAGTCCATACCGCTACCTCCAGAGAAGTAGAGAGGTTGTTTTTGATAGACCCCCGGCTCAAGATAGAGAAAAGTAGACCAAAGCGTAATTAAATAAGAAGCAAGATGGATAGCATGAAAAGGAATAAGACACAATAAAAATAAAACTCAGAGCAATAAGAAATAAAATAAATAAGCGCAATAGGAAAAAGAGACCCAAGCCCGCCTGATCGGGCTCCTATCTCTGGACCCAATCCTAGGGTTACTAGCCCGACTCAACCTGAGCTCTTCTAACTACTTACTAAATCCACGCACACAACCTAGCCTTCTACCCTTATCCGCGACCTCCACACCTTCCTATCTAGGGTCATGTCCTCAGTAAGTAAGCAGAAGCTGCTCCATATCATGTCTAATCACTTCCCTCCAGTACTTCTTCGGCCTACCTCTCCTTCTCCTGAAGTCATCTAACGCTAACCTCTCACACCTACGAACTGGGGCATCCGTGCCCCTCCTCATCACATGCCCAAACCATCTCAACCTTATCCTCCAACGAAGCCACTCCCACCTTCTCCCGAACGGTCTCATTCCTGACTCTATCCCCTCTGGTAAGTCCACACATCCAACGCAACATTCTCATTTCCGCTACCTTTATTTTTTGAATGTGGGAGTTCTTGACTGGCCAACACTTTGCTCCATATAGCCTTATTGGCATTAGTAATTGAGATATATTTGGGTCTAAATGGTGTATCGATGAATGTCAATGATACCTCTGTCTTGCAGGATATTGTTAATGCTATATGTGATGATGACGATATCAGAGCCATATCATTTGTCGGCTCAAATCCAGTGAGTACTACATTAATTTTCTTTCATCCTTTAAGAAACAACAGTTACATACTCTATGCATAGTTATAGATGAAGGACATTAAGTAGTAAAATGTTCTCAAAACCAAAAATATATGTAATTTGCAAGTTTTTATCTTTCGACTTCTGTAACTTGGGTTGGTGATGTTGTCTAGTGATGGATCAATAACTGGTTTGTTATAATTATTTGTCGGTCTTTCCTTTTCTTCTTTTTGTTTTTCTGTTTTGCTTTTTTTTTTTTTTGGATTGACCGTATCTTGTCTCTGTAATACCTTTTCCTAGTAATGATCTGCAGCTACTTATGCTATCTGGCTTTGGAGGTTTTAGTTTAGTCTCTACCGAGAAATGTGTTTTTATTGTCGCGAATGTTGCCGGACCTTTCTAGTGAATTTGTTAGCAATTTAGAGTTTTAATTGCCGAACCATCTTGGCATTTTGAGATAGTCTAGTGTGTGTGGTTTCTTTTTCAAGTAAAATCGGTTGTCAATTGATTTATAATCTATTTTGAATCATCTTGTTTACCATGTGTTCATTGAACATTCATTGCTTTATTATTACCCCTCAGGCTGGCATGCATATATATTCTAGAGCATCAGCTAAAGGAAAACGTGTTCAGGTTAGTGCAATTTACCAACTCTCCTCTCACCTGTATTAGCCAACGTGGCAAACATGTTTAATGTTAGTATTAAGGTTAAAAACATGACTAACCAACTGAAAATGCCTTCAGTCCAATATGGGAGCCAAAAACCATGGCGTCGTCATGCCCGATGCAAACATAGATTCCACGATAAATGCTTTAGTGGCGGCTGGTTTTGGTGCAGCAGGACAAAGATGCATGGCGTTGAGCACAGTTGTCTTTGTTGGGGACTCAAAACCTTGGTAACACATTTCAACTTGCCCATTACTACGCCACTTTATTCGTATCTTTTAGTTTACTATTGAGATCTTTGATGGATGACAGTACATTAATCTTGCAGGGAAGAAAAACTGTTGGAACGTGCAAAAGCCCTGAAGGTCAGTGCTGGAACAGAACCTTATGCAGACCTTGGTCCAGTAATTAGCAAGCAGGTGGGTATATGGGTCAACATTTCACAAACAAGCAACTCAATGACCCCTGCTCCTTTCAAATTTCCATGTATAAGATTCTGGGCCAACATTTTTCTGTTTTTTATCTTTTCTTTGAGACCACAGGCTAAAGAACGAGTATGTCGATTGGTTCAAAGCGGTGTTGACAGTGGAGCCAAATTATTGCTTGATGGAAGAGATATTGTGGTATTGAATTTCTGTTTCTGGTAGCACCCAAATTTCCAATGAGATTGTCCTTTTTACATCTTTTCAGTGAAATGTTTTCTATATAGATGCTAGCAAAGAGTGAGATGATAATGATAAAAGAACTCAAACAAATGTTTGAGAAGTAGGGGAGCTTCTTTCCAACCTAACGGAGTAATGTTTGGCAAAATCAATCCTATTTCAGTACGATATATTTCGTTCAACAAAATTGATCTTGTTTCAGCGCCCTAGTTTGAACCTGCATAAGATGTAATTGAATCATAAGTATGTCTCAAAAGATGATCAACAAGGGACTAATTGCATTATTTCTTACATCAAATAGCTACTTATATAAAAGCACGTCTCTTGCATTGACTAATGGTTTCTGTTCTTCATTATAAAATGAGCTGGTAAGTTTAACTTGTTTCACCCTGATGCCTACTAGGTCCCGGGATATGAAAAAGGCAATTTTGTTGGTCCCACAATCTTGTGTGGTGTTACTCCTGATATGGAATGTTACAAGGTAGTCATCCTACATTCTCCAATCTCCCCCTTGAATTTCAGATTATGGCGTATTAACTACGTATAGTATGTGCTTTTTTACAGGAGGAGATCTTTGGCCCAGTTCTTATTTGCATGCAGGTTAGTTGTTAATCATTCCACCATGTAGCCTCACCTATACCTATCAAGTGATATACTAAACTAGAATTTTCATTTTGATGCTTGCAGGCCAACAGCTTGGACGAGGCCATTAACATTGTTAACCAGAATAAGTAATCCCTGTACCCTGTTCTTTTTCCTTTCCCTCACCGCCCTCAAACTCAATTGTGTTAATGTCCTATGCCGATGTCATCGTGCTTTTGCAGGTATGGTAATGGTGCTGCAATCTTTACTACATCTGGTGTAGCAGCGAGGAAGTTCCAAACAGAGATCGAGGCAGGCCAGGTATGAGGTCTTGCTGCGTGAACTTGGTAACATTTGGAGTAAAAAACTTTGGTGCTAAATCCTCACTTAAAATAATGACTTCATGGATAATATTCATTAGTATGTGGTCTCCTGAAAATGCGTGTCGAAGTTTTTATTGTAAGATCTGAAATGGTTTTATGGCCTCTTGTAGAAGTATGTGATTTGCTGTTACCTGTTAGTAATATCACAAAAACAAATCACTAGGAATATTGTATTGTATCATTTCACATCCCATTTCAGCTATTTCCCAATAGCAATAAAACAATACATTTGTCTTGATAGTTTGGAGTTCCTGTTCCTGATAAAATTGTTGCTTCTTGTTTCTGCTTCCTCTACAAGGTTGGCATCAATGTTCCGATTCCAGTTCCGTTGCCATTCTTCTCCTTTACCGGATCCAAGGCATCCTTTGCTGGTGACCTCAATTTCTATGGTAAGGAAGACTGATATTCGTTCTAGTCTTTAGGGGACGAATGGTGCTGGGTTCTCATTTTATTGTTTGGGATACAATGTAGGCAAGGCTGGAGTTCAATTCTACACGCAGATCAAGACAGTAACACAGCAATGGAAGGATTTGCCAGGTGGCTCTGGTGTCTCTCTAGCAATGCCAACTTCTCAGAAGTCATAAAATATGTATTGATGCCTGCAGAGTACCCTCATAACAGTGCAATAAAAGAACATTTTCACAAATTGCCTGCTACGATCTTGCTCCTTTCTGTTACCAAATTTTGTTTCCCCCACGGTTTTATTGGATCAGGCTGACCCTTTTCATCGGTATAATAAACGCAAGAAAGATTCTCAATAATAAAACAGAAAGGACAACAAGAGGCTGAATCAAGACACTTTCATTTTCTGGACAAGCTTTAGGGGCATGTAAATAATCGAATGCAGCTTTTGGAGTTTGAACTTGAACACCTTCGGTCATTCAATGGGATGACCGGCACTAAAACTAGTTATTAGCATTCGACCCATTTCAACATCTTTCAGCAAAGCTGTAGCTACTCTACAGCGTTTCGGTTCATTAAGCAGACAAGTCAAAGACTAATGAAAACAGAATGGCAAACACAGAGGGCTGAATTAAGTAAAATGAAGTTCAATAAACTGACTCTGAATATTGTTCTACCAGCATCTTAAGAAGGCATATGACAATAGGTAAAACTTTTATGCCATCAGCTGAAGTTGACCTACTACAATAGACAGGCAACTCCCATAGCAAAGTAAAATACAGAAATAACCTGCTCCTACAGCAGGTTTAATTAGACTGATGGCCTAAAATGTTACTCCATACTAAATTATAGATATGCCTTTTAACTTGATACAAAAACCAAAATAATCTAAAGAGCTCCAGCACTAGCAAAAGCCTCTTGAAGCTTTGCCAAGTGCCTCTTCCCCTTGAGATGTGCAATCATGTCGATCTCACCGGAGACTCTCAAATTACAGACATCGCACCATAGCTTAGCCTCCGCCCTGTGCCTTTTTCCGCGAATATGGGATTGTAGTGTCAACTCAGAGGAGACTGTCACTTCACATATTTCACATGTCCATCTATTCTGGAGTAACGGTAGAGAAGAAGAAGAAGTAGTATCTGGGAGTTTCGGAATGGCTGGTTTACTAATAACTTGTAGAGCTGAACTTGTTTCGTTCTCAATCTGCAGTATCATGGCAGCATGTTAATCACCATACTTGCAGATTACTATTTCTTGATTCGTGAACGATATATGTATAGAATAATATTACGAAATATGAAAAAAATTAAGTTGCCTAATCTGGCCACCCTCGTTGCATTCAGGCTGTATGTAAAGCATATTGAAAATTAGATCGTGGCCCTTACAATTTGTTTTTTTTCGATTAAAAAAAAAAAAAGAATGTAAACAATAACTTCAGGTAACTCTTCATAAAAATGAGAACAATAGCGTTAGAAAATAAGGTAGCAATGCACTGAAAATGATTTAAAATATGATACTGGAAGTGTCTAAATTAAATTCCAACAATAACAGCAGACTCACCTTGATCAGATTTTCCAGAGTTGCAGATCCATTCTCTTCAAGCTTAAAATATGAATCCTTGTTTAGATTTTCAAACCACTCAGAACAAGTGGCACAGAACTGAGTGAAAGCATGGTGCAGTTTGAATTGCCAATACGGATGAACAAGATATTGGTATAAATAAGACGCCCCATTTAACTGTGGCATCACCAACCAACACATGAAAACTAATCTTAAATACGGCCACAGAGGTACCCTGCAATATATATTAGATAACCAACATCACTCTATGCAACAGAATTCGTATAGTATGACCAACCAAGTAAAAAGTAATGTAAAAAAGGGGCATGCATGAATGAAAAATGCCAATAGTACAACAGTGACTTAAATGAGTGCACTATAGCTAAAGCACATTCATTACAAGTACAAGGTTGTGTAATTACGAAATCAACTTTCCAAACAGATCTGAAATACTTCTACCCTTTGTTATATGGATTTAACTTGTATCCCCTGACATTGTAAATGGGGGTTTTTGTACCATTAGTGAAGTTGGTGTAGAAGGTTATTTGTCTTATTTTATAGTTATTTCAGTTACTAAGTGAACTCAATATGACTAGGTACTTTCAGTTACCAATTTTAGTGACATAAATATACAGTATCATCAGTATATAGAAGAAGCTAAGCTCTTCTTATGTTACCAGCTAAAGAGTACACCAACTTACCATTCAAGAAGTTTGTCGAAAACATGCTCAAATACATAAATGAATGAGAAGATTGTCCAATAAGTGGCAACTTTTCTCATGTCATAAATTAAGCCTGTCTCAATTGTACGTACGGTCAAGTATCTGTAACAGCACCAGAAAAAAAATAAAAAAAAATGTTAACATTACCAAAAACAGCACATATCTAAATTTACTCTTTAATTTCTTTGTTGGTCTGTGCAAAATTAAATTAGTAGGATATATATATATATATATATATATCGAGAAGAAAAAAGAAAAAAACAATTTGGAAATAATGAAGGGTTGGCAGTAATACATGGGGTATGCGATAGCAATCACAGGCCTGCAAGAAACAGTAGAACAAAATTTATTAGTTCAATAAAGTACAGACTGAGAATATATTCAAGCAAAATGTAAACAGTTTGCACTACCAATGTATTTTTAACTCGTTAGCAGATTATCTACCTTACCAACATGGATTGTGGCGCAGCGGATGGGGTTGCTCCACCCTTAATCAGAGGTCGGGGGTTCGATCCTGATTACGGAGAAAACTCTGTTGGGAGCGTTACCCCGAATGGGCCCTACCCGGCGCGAATCCGAATTAGTCGGGTACCGGACACCGGATGGAAACCAAAAAAAAAAAGATTATCTACCTTATTTCTAAGCTACAAATTGATTCTAAATATTTTTTAGTTGATTTAATATTATAAAAGTTATTTTATACGTAGTGTAAATAAGCTAAAACTTATTGTAATGAGACTGATGAAGTCTAGAGACAAAGTTAAAAATACACAAATTGCTAGTAAACGAGGGTGTAAAAAAAGAGAAGAATCAATTACCAAGCAAGAACAATCATGCTATGGAGGTCCATTTGAGGAGGAAAAAAAAAATAGGTTCTTTTTTTTTTTCTTTTCTTTTTCCTTAAGCTCTCTTATGAAGTTAATGTGATCAGCCAGGTCTTTATACGACTTTTAAACTTGTACAGAACACCAAAGGTCTGGAATTGGGAATGTAAAAATATTTATCCATCCTATGTTCTTACTTAATCTACTCCTAGAAAAATAAAAATACCAGTATTTCTTTCTCCTGAGCCCTGAGGTTTCTCTTATTTTTACTTTTAAGTCTATTCTATGGAATTGAATAGAGGAGTAGTAACTACTACTCCCACGATTTCAAAATATTTATTAGGAATTTATTTTATTAAATTAACGTTATTAATTATGCTTTGAAAATATAAATTTGACTATACACACTTTGTTTAGTTATTTAACGTTAAGGGTATTATTGAAACAACATAATAAAATTCTCTTGATTTCATCAAAGAGACAACTAAATTGAAACAAATATTTTTAGAAAGGAGTCAACTAAAACGAAACGGATGGAGTACTTTCTTTTATTCTTTTATTGAGATCAAATCGTTTCTTCCATCAAAAGAGTTTCCCCTCCCGCTATTACTACTACTACTAGTTTAACCGCACATGTCTCGCACGTGTAACTTTTAATTATTTAAAATTAGATAATTTTATCTATTAAGAAGGTTTTTAATGAAGTGCAAAAAGTTCAAAACATATATTTTATTGTAAGCACATATATATTGTGGTTAATAAATCTACTATCTCATATATATGATAAAGGAAGCAAACTCTTTTTAGCTGTTTTGATTCTTTTTAATATATTGTAGATGTAGATGCAGATTTATAGACATTCTAAATTTTTTTAAAATCAAATTTAATTGATTTAGAATTATTAAACTAATGAAAAAGGTATTAATTGTCATTAATTTCGATGACTTCTAATAAATATTAGAAAAAAATAGTGAAAAGACGATTTTATCTAAAGTAAAGACTTTTAATGAAGGATAAAAAGTTCAAACGACATTTACAAGTACCTTCACACTTTTAATATATTATAGATATAGATATAGATATAGATATAGATATAGATATAGATATAGATATAGATATAGATATAGATATAGATATAGATATAGATATAGATATAGATATAGATTATAGATTGTAGATATAGATATAAATTATAAATATATATTTAATGAAGTTTAATTAAAGCAACTTAGTCCTTTTCAGCATTTTTGCCTTTTCATACATTTTTTACTTTCATTTTATATTTCAAAAATAAAAATGAATTGAAATCTCTTATGCTCCCTCCATTTCAAAATAGTTAGCACTTATTGATTTGACAAGTTCTTTAAAAAAATATTTATTTTATCAAATTGGCATTATTAGTTATACTTTAAAAATATAAATTTATGTATATACACTTTATTTAGTTATTTAAAGGTAGAGGCAGTACTAGAAGAATATAATAAAATCCTGTTGATTTTATAATAAAGGACAACTAATTAATAGAAATAAATATTTTTAGAATAAATGCCAACTATTTTGAAGGGGAGGGAGTAAATTAAAAATATTTATTTGAAAAATATTTTTATTTTTTATTTTAAAGGTTTTATGCATCCTATTTTTTACTTTTCCGTTAGCCAAGGGTATTTTTGATCCTATTATATAACGGTGAGCGTAATTTTGCACCCAAACTCAAACGGCAAACATATTTGCTCCATTTTTAATAGTATGAGAATATTTTTCACCTTTTTCCGTTGTTAAAATCTGTTGTTACATTAAATGGCATGGCCGCATGGGCATCGAAATGTTATAGGGGTGTAGTCGGACAATTTTTATGGCCTAACTAGGGCCGGATATATTTTGGTTTAAATCGAAAAATCAAAATTTAATTTTGGTTTGGTTTTTTTATTTTTCGGATTGATTTCGATTTCAAATTTTAAAAATTTGGTTAAACGGTTTGGTTTTTGGATTTATAAAAAAAAATATCGGATAAACCGAAATTATATAAATAATATATATATATATATATAATTTAATATATATGTAAATATACTAAAAATATAATATAATCTGATATACCATATAAATATATAAATTATAATCATTTAGTAACCCTAAATCCTAATATACTGTTTTGCTTTACACCTTAACATTAACGTGAAGGCTGCAGCGGCGCTCAACCATCCTTAGTTCTTCAGTTCATTTGAAATTTCAACATCATCAACGGCAGTCGTTTGGTCAGTTCATTTGCTTAGTTCGTCACTGTCGTAGGCAGTCGCTGCCGAGTGCAGCCGCTGCCGTCACGCCAACGGTGATGACTCAGCGAGGTCGATATTTATGGTTATTTCATGTGTGTTGAATTAATTATATTTGGGAATGAAAAATAGGTTTGAAAAAAAGATTATTTTTCTAGAAAAATCATCAATTTTAAATGCTCGCTACTTTAATCTTTAAAATCGAAATAAAAATCCGAAATAACCGAACCGAATTTGTAAAAACCGAACCAAACCGAAATAATTTTGATTTGGTTATGGTTTTCATTTTCGTCAATCCACCCCTAGGCCTAACTGCGAAAACATAAAATAAAAAGTTTGAGCTCTCTTCTCAGTTTTCATTTACTGATCTAAATTTGTTTTATTATTCAAAAAAAAATAAAAAAAAATCTATATTTGCTTTTAATTTATTAAGATACGAATTTAGAATGATGATGAGTTGATGAAGCATACTGATACAGTGATGCTCAGTATGCTTTTTCAATTAAATAGGAGTAAGTATTTTTTAAATTATTCTTTTCAGAATTTGCTTAATCTTATTGATCGTCAAAATTTGGGTCGGTAAAATTGTGCACATTTAAGAGGAATCACATATTTTGTCCACCTCACTTTAGGTGGTTTAATATTTAATTAATTATCAATTTACTGAGTATGAAAAGTGACTATAGTCCTCAACTATTCAAAACTTTAAATGAAAATGGTAGGGACTGAATGGATTTACTACCAAACGACAAGCTTTTGCTCTAGAAAACGAAATGAACTAATTGATAAGCCAAATTTCATTAATTGAACACACAAAATAAACTTAGTACAATAAATAATCAATCAATGATCAAAGGAATAAGATTTGACATCAACTTTAATTTTCTGTGATTGGCCTGAATAATATATGTCGATAAATTGTGCCAACCACAACGAAATTTCTTAGTTCACATAAATATCATATTAAGCCCTTTCTTCATGACAATACTTTTGCAGACAAATTCTAGAATATATAGCTTCCATCTCCCACCTTTATATATATATTAGTGGTTTTGGCACATTTAGCTTAACATGCCCACGAGATAATCGCCTATGTTGCCCGGACTCTTCTAAAATCAGTGGGTGTGTACGTGTTGGATTCTTCAAAAATAGTAGTATATTTTGGAGAGTCCGGCACTGGTGCATGCGGCATGGAAAGTGAAGAGTCTACGCAACTTAGATGATCGCTATCATCTTCATCACGCATGTATGTACAATTGTACATGTCATTCCATAACAACTGTTACACTTGGGGAGAAAAGTAAAATAATTTAAAATAAGATATAAAGCTTAGCTCCTTCAGGGTCAAGTGCGCGCTTCTTTGTCTTGTCGTTATCATTAAACAATGACTAAATCTCTCCTAATTCTTTAATTAATTTGTGTTATAATACTAGAAGACTAGTAGTGATTAAGCTTAAAATAATCAATAAATTTTCTCTTCTTCTTTTTAATATAACTTCCGTGGAGAATTAATGAAAATCTCACTTTTAAAAAAAAAAAAAATGGGTATACACGTCACATGCACTAGTTAGGAAATATTGGGGCAAAAGCCATTTGATTTCCTCCTCATTCCACGTTACCTTGTCTACAAAGAAAAGGGAATTTCAACCTTCTTTTCCATCTTAAAATTAAATTAACTCTTTTCCTATTGTTTTGCTTTGATTGGAAACAAAAAAAGGGGGAAGCAATTCAAAAGTTGTCATACATAGTACATTACATATAATATAAATTAAAGTGATGTGATGTTAAATGAAATGAACTCAATTCCCCTCAAGCAACCTACAAATGACTCCTCCTCCATTGCATGGAAAGCATGAGAAATTAAATTCCACGGTCAAAGTTATCAAAAGTAGGATTGAAAAAAACATTTCATAAATATTTACTCGCGTCATATCATATCATATAATTACTTTTTCATAATAATTAGGTGATAAATTTAAATGTAAGAAATATGTATTAATAAAAGGTAGATAGTAATAAATGTATGCAATTAGCAATATAGCACCAGCAACTCCTATTATATATAAACGCATGAGGTGTTTATGAATTTAAATTATATACATCGATTTTACACTTTTTAGCGTAATTTAATTTATAATAGCAAATTAATTATCGATGATACAAAATGGCCAATTAATGCCGATGTAGGATTTTGCATGCATATAATTGCCTTATTAATAATCTGTTTATCTAAATACTTTTTATATCAACAATGCATTCAACTTAATTAAGCACTATTTTATTCTTCATTTGTGCTTTTCCTCCTCCTTTTGTGCAAGAGACGTTGATTGTAAGAAACATTTCCGACCAAGTCCATGTAATCTTTGTCTGATTAATTAAAAATATTCAAACTAAACGTGATTAATTATTTACTAATACTATTGGTGATATTTCTAACTATTGATTATCACAATACAATTAAAAAAACATGCATAGCCTGAGGAAAAGGATGACCTTTTGAACTGTGTTATTACCGTAGATTCTAGAGATTCTCCATTTAATAATTAGGCCCATTTGAGTATTATATCAAATCATAATATGAAATCACGTTGAAATTCTATTTTTATATGTGATTTGAATTTTCGTAGGTTATCTTTAGGTGTCGAATCAATAAAAAATAATCATATTTGTGTTCTTTTTGTAAATAAATATTAGCAATTATAGTATAATCATCAAAACTAGTAACTAGTTGTATTCTGATATAATACTCTCACGTGATACGAACAATCTATTTAGATCGGATCAAGCATGTTTTTTTCTCTTTTGCAAAATTTAAAATTACAGATCTTTTTCTAAAAAAATATAAACTTATATTTCAGATTTTATATTTCAAAAATATGAAAATCACAACTTGATACAACTGACTTTTCAAAATGTTCGACTGTTTTGGAAAAACTTTTACAAGTAGTATTCTATGTTCTGAATGTCTATTTATACGCGTGATTTGTAGCAAACGCATTGAAAAAAAATAATTATTTAATTATATAATTTGCTTAATTAATTATATCGTACAACTTCCTTGTTCCTTCTGTGTACCTTATAATTAGACCTTAGATTACGTTCCAATCGATCTTCTTTAATCAATGTCAAAGAAAGAATCTTCCTTCCTCAATCAACAAAACTCTATAATATATAAAAAGGAATTTTTGTTAACTGCCATTTTCTTAATAAGTAATATTACTATATCATATTCAATGGGTGTATGAGAAGTTAACACTCAAATATTTAATTAAGAGATTTGAGTTACGTTAATCTTGAAAGGTTCACAAAACCAAATAGTGACTGCGTTGGCAAATGTACGCATCAACACGCCATGCAACATGCCTTTTTTATTATTTCAGAATTAATATTGGACTACAACTTTTTAAAAAAAAAGAGTAAAAAGTAAAAAAATTCAATATGAGACAATGAGAGAGAATGGTATAGAAAAATGTTGCTTTCAAAAGCAAGTGAGTCGTTGAAGTTAATTGAGAATTATGAGGTCTAACATAACGGAAGGCAAAAATATTTGATTTTTTGATATTAGGTTTATTAGGATGTACTATATTAGCGGTTGATTTTGACATTTCACTAATTTATGTCCCTATTCTTTGATCAAGGTTAATCTTTCATTGTCACCAGTCAGTGTTGTTTGATTATTTGCGTTGGTTTCTTTTACTTTTCTATTTTTATTTTTTATTCTTTTCGTTTACTTTACTACTAAGTTCTCCTATTAGTTATTACTTTTTCCTTTCATATGCCTATTAAGAAATCATAAATAAATAAAAAAATAAGAGTAAATACATAATTACCTCATTGATGTTGGACGAGATTTTTAAAAAGATACCTAAACTTTGAATTCGACCTATTACCTCACGATTCTTACTTAATCCGTTGCAAACACATCATTTCGACCCTTTGCGTGTATACACGCGCCACAGGCGCGTGAAAGAGCTCGAGTTTGACTTTTTTGACCAATCAAAATCTGTCACGTGTAAAATAATTGATATATAATTTATATTCTTTTTAAAAAAAAAATAATAATATTTATTTATTTTATAAAATTATCCCTACCTCTCCCCCCAACCCACCCACTCTTTCTTCTTCAACTCAATTCACTATTAAAGCTTCCATTGAAGCTTTTTTTTTTGTTTTTTAAATCATTCATTAAAGCTCCATTTTACAATTAAATCATATCATTTAACTACCCACCATTTCTTCTTCAACACTATTAAAGCTCTTCAACACAATGTCACCATTAAAGCTCCTCCATTGAAGTTTTTTTTTTTTTTAAATCATATCATTAAAACTCCATTTTTCAGTTAAATCATATCATTTAACTATCTTTAAAACTCAATTCAATCATAAAACTTTCAATTCAATCATAAAACTATTTTTTGAAGTGATTTGAACCAAAAAAAAAAAAAAAAACGAAAATGCATGCTGACGGAGTGTGGGAGGGGGTTAGGGGGGGAGATGCTGATGGGGTGGGGGTGCTGAATGGGGGTGGGGGTTGAGGGGAGCTGCTGACGCGGGGGAGGGGGGGGGAAGAGGGGGGTGTTAAATTAAATAAAAAGTAAAATTTTATTTAAAAAATATGAAATTAAACGTAGTTGACACGTGGCAGCACCTGATTGACGCGTGTCTTCACTCACTTTGTCGTGACTGAAATTCAGCGAAAAATGGTGCGTTTGCAACGAAATAAAGAAAAATCGTGGGGTAATAGGTCGATGTTAAAGTTTAGATGTCTTTTTGAAAATCTCAAATAAGATCAGTGGTGTAATTATGTATTTACTCAAAAAATTAATTTATTCTTAACTCTTTTCGATGTAATTAATCTTGTTTACTTTAAAAACAATTAATTTTAAGGACTAGATGGCACAAAAAATAAAGTATTATGTCACCTACTGTAGCAAATAATTTATTTTATTAGTGATATTACAAATCTCTTTTTTTTTTTTTATATATATATAGAGAGAGAGACCTATTTATTGATATCTTTGGATGACCTGTTAAGATAACTTTTTTTTTCTGCACACAGCTGACATAATATAAGTTAAAATCAAAACCAAAATCTATAAATTAATAAGACAAGATACAAGATACAACTTACTTACATAGGGAAGATACGAAATACCAAACATTTGATATGAATGGACAAACCACAAAAAATTATGGTTGAAGCCTTGTCATGCCTTTGCATGTTCACCTTTATTTATGTGCTAACTGCTAAATAACATGATGCGTGTACCACTTCTTACTTACATTTTTCAAACGACGAAAATTCCACTTGCCATGACACTGCAATATATACTACTTTCGCATTTGGTATTTACTTTACTAACATAGTGCAATATATATCAATGAATGTATGGTATGGTATGTATTTGCATAATGTTTATTAGCACTTAGTCATAATTAATTAACATATAAACAATCGATACAATGTGGATAATTATTTATTATAAACTAGTTCAGTTTCCGTTTGATATGGAAAGAGCATTAGTGACGCCTAATTTTTCTTTTATTCTCTCTATATAAAAAAGTATATGCATGTGTGTAATCCCGGTGTTTTCTATTTATACATTTAGATGAGGTGAACGATATATGGACGGTTGTTTTTGCTGAAAAGAAATTAGATGGATAAATTTCTTAAGAAAAAACAACCTATTACACCAACAAATGTACGTATTACTGTTTTATTAATAAAAATTAAGAGTACATACAACATTATCCGTGCACGTTCGAACGTACGAGCTCATATGAGGAAATCATCTTTATCTTTCTAGCTAACACTATATATCAATATGGAGAGACGTAATCTTTTGATAACTTTTTCCTTTTTCTTTTTTGTATATAAGTTAAAGGTGCCAAAAGAAAAAACAACAATAAAAAGAAGATGCAAAACAACAACCTCAAAAAATAAAGTAGCGCCAAAGAATGGAAGAATTGAGCATCATAAACTTTTTTTCTCATCAAACTTTACCATAAGTGTCTAAGGAGAGAGTCGAACCCTTCTTTTGAATGCACCCAAGGGTGTGACCTAGTGGTTCAATGAAGTTGGGATGAGCGTCATGAGGTCTCAGATTCAATTTCCAGCAGAAACAAACACTAGGTGTTTTCTTCCCATCTGTTCTAGCCTTGGTGGACAGAGTTACCTGGTATCTGTTGTTGGTGGGAGGTGGCAGGTATCTCGTAGATTTAGCCGAGGTGCGCGCAAGCTGGCCCGGACGCCACGGTTATAAAAAAAAAAAGCTTACTTTTGAGTATTATAACTCATTGCATTCAGAAGAGAGTGAAGAGCATGTTTCAGTCAGTGTATCACATGAGTATTCATTTTTATCATATGAGCTTTTCATGTTCCAAAATGTTGTACTTAGTTGATAATTTATCCCTATAAAATCAATTCTCAATCGTAATAAAAACCAAGTCACTAATTGGTGCCTATAAAAGACCCCCACCCCTCGTACAAAATGGTAAACAATGGTACATAGATCTATCTTTATCACTATTTTTTAAAATACAGTAATAAACACACACCACCTCTTTTGAAAAAAAGGAAAAACGTTATTTAGACTTGGTTCAAACAGATTCTTTATTGCCTTGAGAATTTAATTTTTTGAGTTAGAATTTGGAAACGGGCCATATTAATCTCAACAAATTAACTTACACTATTTCTAATTTGGTATTAAGTCGATTCAACTTGATTATCTATTACTTTGTCGGTTTGGAAATGGGTCAATAATCTCAACAAATAAACGTACGATATCTAATAGGAGTACTACTTTATTTTATGACAGAACTATAGTATTGACACGTTTTTTTTTTTTTCCTGCAATCAATTTTAGTGGAGAATGACTATATGATAAAATTTCATGTGCTTTCTTTATTTTTTATTTCCTTAATCTAACTAATCCAGTTAATCCTCGTGCTTGTGTTTGATCACTACAGTAATTTACTCAACTCGATCTAACATTAAATTACGAAGGGGAAAACAACCCTTAGGCTCTAACCATTGTATCACTTCAGGAAGACAAATTAAATAAAGGGGTTTGAGAATTGAGTTTGTCTCCACCCAAAAAAGAAGAAAAATACTATGCATGTTCTCTCTAATTGAAACTAGTTTAAGCATAAGAACTTTTGAAGAAGATTTTACTATAAAAAAAATAATATTCCCATAAAAAGGGTATGATTATTAATTATAGACTATGGACTTTATAGTTTGATTCGTGTATTAACATTTAACACGTTATTTAGCTGCTTGACTGGTGAAGTGAAATTGATAATCCTGGAGTATGTTTAAAAATAGTACATGAGATCTTTGCATGATTTTTTTTTCTATTCACTATGCCCATTTGTTTACTTTTGGGATCATTAATAACTTAAAAATTAAGTCATGGTTTGGCCAGCTGATAAAGTAAGCATAAGTCTCCCATAATAATGTTTTTGAGTAAGAATGAAGTTGTTTAATTAAGGAAAAATAACTTATTTGAGTATTTTTTATAAAGTAACTATTGCTTTTAAATATATTTTTTATTTATCACCTAGATATATCGTATTTAGAAAATATTTACCATCTATAGCAACTGTGCTATTTATTAAAAGTGAATTATGCAATATAGATATATTAGAAGTGTATTAAAATGTATTATACTTGCTTTGCTAAAAATAATGCACTCTATATTAAAAATGAATTATGCATGCAATATAAATGTATTGTATCATGTACTAAAGTGAATTATGCATGCAATATAGATATATTATTAGTGTTTTAAATGTATTATGCTTGTTTTGGTAAAAACTACACTATATATTAAAAGTTAATTAGCCATGTTTTAAAATTATATAGCTACAAATAGTAAAAAAATTCTAAATTTATCTAAATTCCCCTTTAATTAATTTGACAGGAAAATTAAGTGAACCGAACATAATACACTTTCAAGTCTAGATACATTCAGTTCAAGTTTTCATAAAAAGACACTAATCCCATTAATTATTAGGATCTTTATACAAATAATCGATCACATCGACTAAATTAACGTTATCTGGTTGACTGCAGTGCTAGTGAGAGTACCATGGAACAAGTGTTTTGACATATAATTTTTTCTTAATATAGTAATATACCAAGACTTGTAAACCAAGGATATTAAATTAATAGACCAATTTTTTATACTCTCTAGTTCGATTTTACTTGTCACATTTTGAGTCGACATATTCATTAAGAAAAATAATTAATAACATGACATTTTACCATAGTATCTCTATTAAATGATGCTTACATATATTTTGAAACTAATTTTTTTTTTTTTTTTAAAAGCAATTGATATAAAGAGTAAAATAGGAAAAAAGAAGTTGTTTTCTCTTGATATGTCAAAAATAACAAGTGAAAGTAGAAATTTAATTAAAAAATCAGTGACAAGTAAATACGAATGGAAAGAGTATATATATATTATTAATGTTATACTACGTAGTGTTTACCTTTCGATAACGGTGTTGCTTAAGTCAAGTTGACACGTTACAATTACATTTCGAGTCATTAGTTTCACCTAAATATGATATAAAGTCATGGTTTGGCCCACGTTAGTTGACATAGCCTTCCATTTAGTATATATACTTTAAGACTAATTAGGAGGAAGAAAATATAGATGATTATGGAAAAAAAAGAAGTGAACCGAACATAATACACTTTCAAGTCTAGATACATTTAGTTCAAATTTTCAATAGAAAGTTCAAATAATAAGACATTAAGTTTATTAACTGTAGTTCTAGTTGGAGTAATTGAGAACAAGTGCTTTTGACTTTTTATCTTCTTGTGTATCGAGACTTGTATCCTTAAATGGATCAAGGATGTATTTGGTAAGTAAATTTTTGTGTTTAATTGACCAAAAAAATTTGAAAAATGTACTAATATTGTATATAATTTGATTTTTACACTAAATCAATTAATACAAGGCTTGTGTATATTCAAAAATTTCATCAGTAATGGCAACTATATGCGACTTAATTAATATTTACTCCAAAAGTAGATTATTTAATTTCATGTAAATATCGAGCGTTGATGTATATGCATTTTATAATCAATATTTTATACATGTCCGCCAACTAAAAAATAATATTTTCTCCTTTTTAATTTGTGTGATATTGTTTGACTTGTCTCAAAGTTTAAGATTTTTTTTATTTTTTTAAAATTTATGGTCTAAAATAAACTTTAGATATCTGTGTGATTATAGATAATTTCACTAAGATAAAAGAGAAACTTAAAAATTAAGTTATTTCTAAATATGAAAAGATGACATTTTTTAAGATAAATTAAACTAAAAAGAAAAATATGTCACGACACTTATGAGAGTAATAATTAATAACCATCTAAACTGTGCAAGTATCACGGAGTAAGTATTAATCATGATATTATGTAATGTGGCCTTTGTTTGATTCACTCTTGCTTTGTCAAAGGAAGTTTCTACCAAATACTTGTGGAAGATTATTTTTTGGACTTGTCAAACAAGATTGCTACTTGTTCAAACAAGTTGTTACTTGTTCAAACAAGGTTGCTACTTGTCTCCATTTTCTTCTCTATAAATAGAGGCCTTCTTTCTCAATTGTAATATACATCAAATTATAAGAGTTCTCTTTCATTCTCTTGTATTTATTCTTCCTTCCTATTAGAGTATTAAGTTAAGAGAGTTGGTGTTGGGAAATACTTTGTGTGAGCCCTTTCTTTTGGAGTGATCTTGTGAGGTTTTCTCTTGGGATATTTGGGTTAATTAGAGTGACTACTCTAATTTTGTCATCTCTCTATTGTACTCTTGTTGAAATGGTGAAGTTGTTCCTCTCTACTTGTGGACGTAGGTCACACTGACCGAACCACGTTAAATTTGTGCCTCCTTTATTTTTTTTTTAAGTACCGTTACTATCAACTTGTTATTGTCTTTGTTATTGTCATTATAACATTATTTGGCTAAATTTCGCAATAACCGGGTTCTCGATCCTAACAAATTGGTATCAGAGCCAGATCTAAACAGGTTATTTTTTAGTAGTCAAAATGACTATAACAAAGACTTACGTTGAGAATTTGATCAAAGTGCAAACTTCGGG
The DNA here is from genome assembly GCA_030864215.1 of Capsicum pubescens. Classification (NCBI taxonomy): domain Eukaryota; kingdom Viridiplantae; phylum Streptophyta; class Magnoliopsida; order Solanales; family Solanaceae; genus Capsicum; species Capsicum pubescens. Next base: position 265,966,144 of record CM061545.1, on the reverse strand, counting down.
ATGTGGCAATTAAAGATGAAAGCTATCTTAATTTAGGATGGCTTAGATATGGCACTAGAAGGAAAGGAGAAGAAGCCGGAAAAAATGACGGACGAAGAATTTGTCGTCATAGACAAAAAGGCAAAATCAGGTATTATTCTAAATCTCTCAAATGAGGTTTTACGTGAAGTATCTGCAGAAACCATAGCGAAAGGCATGTGGGAAAAACTAAAAGTCTTGTATATGAAGAGGACAGTGGAAAATCGACTTTACCCGAAGCAAAAGCTTTACACATTTCTTATGGTAGAAGGTACCTTTATACTCTCACATCTTGATGATTTTGATTCTATTCTTATGGATTTGAGTAATATAGACGCTGAAGTTAATGATGAAGACCAAACCGTCTTATTACTTATTTTCTTACCCCAATCATTTAAGCATATTAGAGATACTATGCTTTATGGAAATGATAATATCTCTTACAAAGAAATCAAATCTATCTTAAAAACAAAGGAACAGATAGATAGAGATATTACTGGGAAAAGTAGCGCAACTCATGGGGAAGGATTATTTGTAAGAGGTAAATCTAATAAGAAAGAATCAAATAGTGAGAGGTCTCAATCAAGGTCAAAGTCTAAATCTAGAAATATTTTGTGCAAATACTGTCATAAAAAAGGTCATCTCATTTTTGAATGCTATAAGTTGAAAAACAAAGAAAAGCGTAAGGAAAACAAAAATGAGCACCAAAATGCTGACTCCGCCAAAGCAAGTGTAGCTGCTGATGAGTCTGAAGGAACAATATTCTCAGAAACTAATTATAGTTTTAAATCTAACGATGAGTGGATTTTGAATTCGGGTTACTCTTATCATATGTGTCCCAATAGGGATTTGTTTAACATATTCGAATCTGTTAGAGGTGGAGTTATCTTGATGGGCAACAATACTCCCTGCAAGGTTTTTGGTAAAGGTACAGTTCGAATTAGAATGCATGATGGTGTGGTGAGAACTCTCACGGATGTTAAATATGTTCCCGACTTGAAGAAAAATCTCATTTCATTGGGCACTCTAGAATCTCTTGGGTGTAAATACACAGGTGAAGGTGGAGTTTTGAAAGTATCTTCAGGAGCTCTTGTGATCATGAAAGCACACAGATCAGGTACGTTGTACATTTTATTGGGATCCACTGTTACAGGTGCTGCTGCAGTTTCCACTTCAAATCAACTTGATCCCAACATCACCAAATTATGGCATATGCGATTGGGGCATATGAGTGAAAAAGGTCTTTCCATCCTAAGCAAAAGAGATCTACTGTGTAGACAAAGTATTGAAAAAATGGAGTTCTGCGAACACTGTGTGTTTGGAAAGCAGAAAAGAGTCAGCTTCAAATCTCCAGCAGTTCATCGAACAAAAGGTACTTTGGACTACATTCATTCAGATCTTTGGGGTCATTCCTGTACCCCATCAAAAGGTGGTGCCAGGTATATGTTAACTTTAATTAATGATTATTCAAGGAAGGTTTGGGTTTATTTTCTGAAAAATAAAAGTGATGTTTTCTTAACTTTCAAACAATGGAAAGTTTTGATTGAAAAGCAAACAGGAAAGCAGGTCAAGCGGCTTAGAACAGATAATGGCTTGGAATTTTGTAATGACGAGTTCAACGAATTTTGCAAAAATGAAGGAATTGCTCGACATCGCACTGTGAGGATGACACCTCAACAAAATAGTATTGCAAAAATGATGAACATGACTCTTTTGGAAAGAGCTCGTTGTATGATTTCAAATGCTGGATTGGCAAATGCTTTTTGGGTTGAGGCTATCTCTACAACTTGTTATATTATCAACCGTGCTCTTTCTGCACCTTTGAACTTCAAGACTTCGGAGGAAATATGGTCAGTTGCACAGAAAACTGAAGAAATTAGAGAACCATCAAATTATGCAGAAGCAGTTTCTGGTGTTGATTCAGCCAAGTGACTGATTGCAATGATTGAAGAAATTGAATCTCTTCATAAGAATGGTACTTAATCTCTTGTGAAGTCGCCGTCAGAAAGTAAAATCATTGGTTGCAAATGGGTCTTCAAGAAAAAAAATGGAATTTCAGGGGTTGAAGATGCAAGGTATAAGTCACGATTAGTTGCAAAGGGCTATAGTCAGGTACAAGGAGTTGATTTTAATGATATTTTCTCACCTATTGTTAAACATAGCTCTATTAGTGTCTTGCTTGCCTTAGTTGTCATGCATGATTTGGAATTAGAACAGCTTGATGTTAAGACAGTTTTCTTACATGGAGAACTTAAGGAACAAATACATATGCATCAACCTGAAGGATTTAAAATTAAAGGAAAGAAAGATCATGTTTGCTTGTTAAAGAAATCCTTGTACGGATTAACATAATCTCCAAGACAGTGGTACAAGAGGTTTGATTCCTTTATGTTGGGTCATGGTTATTCAAGAAGCATGTATGATAGTTGTGTTTACTTTCAAAAGTTAAATGATGGTTCATTCATTTACTTACTATTATAAGTTGATGACATGCTTATTGCTGCTAAGGATTTGACAGAAATTCACAATTTGAAAAGTCAGCTGAAAAGTGAATTTGAAATGAAAGATTTGGGAACAGCTAAGAAAATCCTTGGCATGGAGATCAGAAGAGATCGAGAAGCCCGCAGGCTATTTTTGACCCAGAAGAAGTACTTAGAGAAGGTTTTGGAGAGGTTTGGCATGAAAGAAGCTAAACCAGTAAGTACTCCTCTTGCTGCTCATTTTAAGTTATCAGTTGCTCAATCACCGCAGTCAGAGGAAGAAGAAAGTTATATGGCACAGATACCGTATTCTAGTGCAGTTGGCAGTATTATATACGCAATGGTATGTACACGTCTGGATATTTCACATGCAGTAAGTGTGGTAAGTCAATATATGGCTTATCCTGGAAAAGTACATTGGCAGGCGGTGAAATGGATTCTCAGATACTTGCGTGGTACCTCAAACGCATGTTTGGAATTTGGTAGAAATACTAACACTTTAGTTGGTTTTGTAGACTCAGATTATACAGGTGATCTTGATAAAAGAAGATCACTGACTGGCTACGTGTTTTGCATTAGTGGTTGTGCTATCAGTTGAAAAGCTACATTACAACACGTAGTAGCTTTATCTACTACCGAAGCAGAATATATAGCAGTGACCGAGGCTATCAAAGAAGCCTTATGGTTGAAGGGTCTATTTGCTGAACTCAGTCCACACCAAGGTGATATTATTATTTTCTGTGATAGTCAAAGTGTCATCCACTTGACTAAAGATCAAATGTATCATGAGAGGACGAAGCATATTGACATCAAGTATCATTTTATTCGAGAATCTATTATTGAAGGAAAGGTCTCTGTTCAGAAGATCAATACTAGAGACAATCGTGCAGACATTTTCACAAAGTCTCTTCCGGTCAGTAAGTTCAAGCTTTGCTTGAGCTTGATTGCCGTTTGTGAAGAATGATTTTGCTCACACAGGCTTTTGCGGAGAGGAAGCAAATTTACTATATTAACCAAACTCAGGCCAAGGTGAAGATTTGTAATGTGACCTTTGTTTGATTCACTCTATCTTTGTCAAAGGAAGTTTCTACCAAATACTTGTGGAAGATTATTTTTTAGACTTGTCAAACAAGATTACTACTTGTTCAAACTAGTTGCTACTTGTTCAAACAAGGTTGCTACTTGTTCAAACAAGTTGCTACTTGTTCAAACAAGGTTGCTACTTGTTCAAACAAAGTTGCTACTTGTTCAAACAAGTTGCTACTTGTTCAAACAAGGTTGCTACTTGTTCAAACAAAGTTGCTACTTGTCTCCATTTTCATCTCTATAAATAGAGGTCTTCTTTCTCAATTGTAATACACATCAAATTACAAGAGTTCTCTTTCATTCTCTTGTATTTATTCTTCCTTCCTATTAGAGTATTAAGTTAAGAGAGTTGGTGTTGGAAAATACTTTGTGTGAGCCCTTTCTTTTGGAGTGATCTTGTGAGGTTTTCTCTTGGGATATTTGGGTTAATAAGAGTGACTACTCTAATTTTGTAATCTCTCTATTGTACTCTTGTTGATATAGTGAAGTTGTTCCTCTCCACTCGTGGACGTAGATCACACTGACCGAACCACGTTAAATTTGTGTCTTCTTTATTTTTTCTTTAAGTACCGTTACTATCAACTTGTTATTGTCTTTGTTATTGTCATTATAACATTATTTGGCTAAATTTCGCAATAACCGGATTCTCGATGCTAACATATTAACTGATTAGAGTTAGTTACTGTAATATGTTAAAAGTCATCGTTTTCACTTAAAATGGTACACCGTTGTAAAATTACTAAGGAAGCTTTTACAAAATTGTCCACAACAAATTTTCGAATGTTAAAGTTTAATCATAATAAAAATAAATAAATAATAATTTCTTGATGAATTTCATTGAGTATAATTTTGTTTATTTTTTCCTTTTTCAACTCATAAAACTTTTCTCTGGTTCGAGAGCCTTCAATAGCTTTTTTCTCGAATTACATGATGATTTGGACCTTTCAAAAATATATTTTAATTATTAGAAATGTCGAACAACGCTTTGTCATTCTGAATTGATTTTCACATAGAAGTACAAAACTCTGTTGATTGGTTCCTCAAAAAGCTATGCAGTCGATGCTAATGCTCTAGGGCTTGTTGAATGTCAAAGTTATATAACACCTCTATTTATAGTTATAAAAGGAGTAGGCAATTAAAGTGCAAATAACCAAGACATGTTATTTTGAACATTTACATCATTCAGTTAGTTAACGTAAGTTGTCAAATTTAATATTATGATAAAGAAAGATTATATTTGTGTTTGTCGAAACCATATAATTTTAAACAAGTGACAACATCTGATTGGTCATTATGACAATTACCACCTCATTTTTAATTCGTTAAGAATAATTTTGATCCAACATGGAAAGAGGGTCAAACATGTTAAAGGGGATTTTTGAGCTATTTATAATACTTTTTAAACTTCCTTCCTTATTACTATATAAATAAATAACAATATAAAGCTTCAACATAATAATCAAGGGGTAATTGGGTCAATAACATACTAAACTGATAACCGAAGGACGAAATTGGAAATTAATAATGTATTTACCTTTTACAGCTTATATAAGCACCTTGTTGCCAAATTCTTCCTTCATCAATTCATAAGAGAAACAAAATTAGCAATTGAGAAAATCTCCATCTCTCTCTAGCCCTTCCACTAGAGAGAGAATCTATATATACATATTATATGTCAGTTATAAAGAGTATATAGGAGTATTTTCTTCTTCTCTACTTGTGAAAAATCAATAATGGAAGGAAAAAAATTTGCAGTTTTATTATGTGCAGAGGATTCAGAGTATGTGAAGAAGAAATACGGAGGTTATTTCGGGGTTTTCGTGAGAATGCTGGCGGAGGAAGGTGAAATTTGGGAGTTTTTCAGGGTGGCTCACGGCGAGTTTCCGGCGGATGATGAGATCGCCGATTACGATGGATACGTAATCACCGGAAGTTGCAATGACGCTCACGGCAATGATATGTGGATCTGCAAGTTATTGAATTTGCTCAAAAAACTTGATTCAATGAAGAAGAAAGTTTTGGGTATTTGCTTTGGACACCAGGTATTTCTTTTTAATTAACTCTTTGAATCCCCTAAAACTTCATTTTTTATACTGTTAATTCATAATATGAGTTACTAATTAATTTCTTATTTGTATGTAAGTTAAAATCAGACGAATAAATTTAGACGCTAACTTTGTTTTAATGCCTGTTTTGGTTGATGAGATTTAATGGTTTACTTACAGCTGTCTTTTTAACTTGTCTCGAGTTTTTTGATTTGTTGTCTTGTCCAATTGTCACGAAGGCACTTTTAATGCATTACGTTTGTTCTAGTGCGTGGCTTTTTACTAGATTTATACATAAAGTAATAACAGAAATATTCTTCAAAAATAAACTCACAATTTAAGTAATCAAAACGCATAAAAAGCTATAAGCTTAATTAAATACATACGCATACGGCACCAACTGTTAATTCAAATGGATTTGTAAAGTTTCAAAGAGCATATTAACAGTAGTAACTTCGAAGAGGAAATTCACAGTACTGACGTTCTAATAATTTGCCTAATTATTAAAAAAACTTTACTTTTAAAATTATGAAAATTGAATTATTACTCCTCCTCCTCCTCCCAATTTACGTGCCACTTTTTTCTTTTTTTAGTTAGTCCAAAAAAAAAGTAACACTTTCCAATATCTTGTTAATAAACTTAACCTCAAGCATCTCATTTTACTCTTATTGATCTACTGTGCTGAATGGTCGTTTGGTATGCAGAGAAGATATTGCTATCACCTTTTATATGGATCCCACTATTTTAGTATAAATAATATATTAATACTTATAACTAACCGAAGAATAAAATAAATCTATATTTTTATTCCAAAATTGTTATTCTTATTCCACCGACCAGTGACCCTAACTGTATAGAATAATACTTAGATTTTTGTATATTACTGGAGTAATATGTTATTTTTGTAGTAACTCTTCTCTATGCTATGTAATTGTTTACTACCGAGTTGAGAGACATATTTTATGTGGAAATTTGCAAAGTCTGCCAACGTGTTTGGACAATTGGCAATGTTATTTTAATAGCAATTTCCGTGTTACAAAGTTTGTGCCTTAGTTCTTCCCCCCATTCATAGGACAAGGTAACTTTTGCCTAACTTTTGTCCAAATTCTTCTTTCTTTTTTTGATTTTTCATCCGGTGTTCAGTGTCTGTATTAGAACCCCGACTAATCTGGATCACACGTTGCAGGGCCTATTAAGGTGGCAACGCTCTAGTCTTTATTTACTGCTTCCAGTCTTACTTGTACATAATAATAACAATACTTGTCCAGTTTAAAAAATTAATGAATAATTTACTTATTTATATAAGTACATTTTACTCTTAGTTTCATTACACAATATATTTTTCAAAGCACTAAATTTATTACATTAAAAAATAATATAGTAAAATTATCCCTATTATTTATTATTTCTCGAAAAAATATACCAAATTAATAACGAACAAAAAAAATTATCATAATAATTTTATTATATCACTCTTATAACACATCCTCCTCCTAAAATTCAAGACTCATCAATTTAAAATTCTAAACGCAAGTGGGTTTTGTTTCATGGCAGGACCATAGTGGTCCAAAAGCACTTATGAGTGAGATTTTGGACCATTTGCCACAGAGATTGAAAAATTGGAAATCACGTTGGTATTTTTCTGGCTTAGAGTGAATGAGAGTTTTGGATAGAACAGTTTGGGTGGTACCTTTTTACACCAATCTTAGATCATTTGGTCCACATCAAGCCTCAGGCTTATAAATGTGGATCCAATTATAACAACCCATATATTTTAGGATTCTTTTTCTGTTGTTTGAGGCAGATTGTTATTGGGGTTCTTTGTCAGCCAATCTTGCTTATTCACGTGCTCGTCTTTAATCTTAGTAACACTTTTGTCATGTACTGCTGTTATTTATTTATTTATTTATTTATTTATTTATTTATTTTTCATACTCAATACTTGACGTAACTATGTATAATTGTGACAGATGATATAAGCCGTCCAATTCAAAAATATGATATCCCAGCGTTTAAAAAAGAATGACCTATTTTTTAGTCTGTTTCAAAAAGATTTAACCTCTTTCCCTTTTTAGCAATATTTTAATTTCAGCTTTCCACATGAGTTTAGGACCACAAGATTAAAAGACATTTTGGTACGTTTGACATAAATTTAATTTAAGGTCACAAGATTTAAAAACCTTCTTTATTTTTTTAAACTTTATGTCAAATCAAAGTAGGTCATTCTTTTTTAAACAGAGGGATAACTGCAACTACCACACAAGGAATCAGTCCTTAAAAGTAATAATCTTCTAGGGCAGAGAGTTTCAACCGTATAAGTTCTTTACGCCTCAGGTTAAGTTGACCAACAATAATTGGTAATTTTTCACAGCAAGTCCGATATAACAATCTAAAAAATGAAATGATGACCTATTATAGCCAGTTAAATCACATTAACAATGTTTGAGAAATTTTTAATGTCAGTATGTATGATTAAACTCCATAGCAATTAGGCTATGACTTCGTAATTTTCATGTTCAAGATCCAAGCTTTGTTTTATGTTATCTAACATGTCCTACTTGTTACTAGTAGTATTTTTTAATATAAATAACATAAATACCAACTATTTTGGAAGTAATTACTTTCTCTCCTACTTTTTTAATTACTTTACTCTCTCTCCCTATTAATATACATAACATAATCGACATATACATAACATTCTGTGTATACGTTGGATTTTTGTAATATGTTTAGGGAGTTGGAATTTTTTGTAATATTAGAAACATAAGTTGTGTATTTGTGTAATTTTTAGTATTTTTTATGGTAAGGCCCATAACAAGGGATTAGATCTAGAGAGAATTATTTAATAATTAATTAGAAAGATAAGCTCGTTTTGTACGTGGCACACAGCTGACACTGTCGGTGATATATTCCAATCTCCAAATCCAACATCACCAACCAAGTTAGAAAAAATATTGTGTTACTATTGCAACGTACGTTAATATCGTAAGTATTTGTATGATGGCAAAATCACCATTTTTTTTTGTTTGATAGTAATTCATAAGTACGAGAACCATAGTGTATGTAAAAGTGTGAAAACTGACAATCATGCATTTACTGTTAAAATTTGTAGTGATCCAACATTGTCAAATCTGGAAACCTTTGGAACTTTTGATTTAATTTATAATTTATTTTTTATGATTTCTCGCTGAATTGTTTTTGTCGATTCATTTTCTTGAGCTTTTCCCTTTGTTTTCACGCATTTGTATGTGAAAGTGAAAGTGTCTCTTATGTGGTGTAGATCTTAGGACGATCATTGGGCGGAACTATAGAGAGAGCGACTACTGGATGGGACATTGGCGTCACTACTGTTAATTTATCAACGACCAAGCAATTCAACGCTCTCAACTTACCTGCATCTTTGCAAATTATTGAGTGTCATCGTGATGAGGTTTGTATCAAATTTGCTTCTTTTTTCCTGGCTAATAATCTTCTTAACCTTAGCATTCCTTTCTATGTTGTTAAAGGACAAAAAAAAATGAATGGTTTAGTACAGACTTAGCTAAAAATGTGTTGTTATTTTGGAATTAGATCCGTGAGCTTCCACCCCAAGCAGAGGTGATTGCATGGTCCAACAAAACTGGAATTGAGATGTTTAAATATGGTGATCACATCATGGGCATTCAAGGTCACCCCGAGTACACCAAGGACATTCTTCTCCATCTCATTGATCGTCTTCTTCAACACAGTCTTATTCAGGTAATTATCTTTTACATGATTGTATCCCTTTCATTATGAGTTAATAAAAGACACCAAAAGCTATGTTGGCCGTTTGGCTCGTATCATGAGTCATTGGGAGGAAATGAATCTTGAGCTTAATTCAACTTCAAAAGGTAATTTAGGTCACGAGAGGAGAATTATCCATGTTCAGAAGACCATTCATCCCTTTTCATGTGATATGGAACTCCTCAACAGACAACATAACCCTTCTGAACAGTGAACATGAATAAACAATCTTATGGTGTAAACTGTAAACAGTACTACTATAATGATGAGTGTAGTTTCACTCTTTATTTTAATAAAACAACCAACTACATATACAATCAAGGGCAGAGCTACTATAATTCAAAATCCAAACTCCGCCTGTGATAAAAATGATTCAGCAGTCCATGTCCTTTTCAATCTAGGTGATAGTGGCCCAATTGACATTGACAATGAGTTACTACTCTATTGTTTATCTAGCTGACCTACTTGTAGGTGTGCCATATGTGATATGAAGTCCTAAACAGTCGAGCGTGCCACATGTTTAGAATGTGCTACATATTATGCCCCCAAAGGCATGATTGATACTATTAAAAATTTGTTGTGAAATAGTTTAATATTATGATGCCCCCAAAGGCATGATTGATACTATAAAAAAAAATTGATGTGAAATAGTTTAATATGCAAATTATACAAGCTTGACTTTATGTTAATTTTGTTGTAATATAGGAGAGTATTGCTGATGTGGCCAAACTGAAGGTTGAAGAGCTTGAGCCAGACAGGGAGCAATGGAAGAAATTATGCATCAGCTTTCTCAAGGGGAAATTGTGATTGAATATTCTCTCAATTTATTAGAGGCTACTGGAATTGGTCAAAAATGTAAATAGGAGATGGTGTTAGATGAAATTTTAGCCTGTATTGGAGTTTGGACTTGGACATGACGTCATCAAGAATTTATTTAAGATTAAACTTTAACTGTTGAAATTGCCTAGGTCAATTTCTATCCGATTATTTAGATTTCATTAATTAACTACCATCTCTATATTGTTCTTAATTGTGTATTTTCTCGTGGTTGACCAAAAATATGTAATCAATTTAAATAATAAACCCATTGATAATTTATTATTTTCTGGTCAAAAACACATATTTGAATTTAGCACATTTGGAGTGATGGAGAGGCCAAAACAGCTGGAGATGTGGCTTCTCAAAATTGACTTTCCGGCCGAAGTGTAAGGCTAACATTTCGAATTCATGAAAAAGAACTATACCAATGACGAATTCCCAGTCAAATGCAATTTGCTCAAATGAAGTCCAAAATTGCTACTTAGGGCCATCAAAATGGTGAGTTCGGTTGAAATGAAATGATTGGATTAAAAAGGATCATAATCTAATTCGTACAATTTTTACTAATTTTAATTTCTTTGTTTGCTTTTTTATACTAATTCTTTCGAGTATCCTTGAAACTTTTTTCTTTAATATGGGTACATGTAATGTATCAAATACAAAGTGAATTTCGAAGCGCATATATAAATCTCTAAATAATTTATATTTGTATACAAAGCAAATTTTGGCACATATGTATAAATTTTTAGAGCGAATTCTCTAATTTGTATATTTCTCTACTAATCTATAACTACATCTTGCAACTAGGAAAATTTTAGCTATGACACTCATTTATCGGCTAAATTTTAGTTATTTCTGAAATTTTACCTTAGAAAAAAACTTAAGTAAAATATTATTTGTCTAACAAATGAAATCATGTACAAGAGCTTCTAAGTTAGAGTAAATTTGTTGAGCAAAAATCAATCTGTCTCTTCTAACTGGAAAAGAATCATGCCTCGCCGCTGTCCTACTGGTATCTATCTTCGATATTTGTATATTTATTTTTCTATGATTTCGTTACGTTCCTTTTAAAAAAATATACTTATTCCATACGTCTCAGTTTATGTATCACTTTTCAGAATTTGAGTACACTGGTAGATCCCACACTTTGGTCGTAATACATTGGTCATGTTACGTTGTTGTTGTTGTTGTTTTCGGATTCTGTGACTCAAACAAATCTTCCCTTAACTGAATTTTCTTAAAAGAATATTTTGAATTATCAATTGTGGTTACTTTTAAATGTAGTTTCTAAAAAAATTAAGATTTCATGCCCGAATTCAGGTCAATATTAAAAGGTTTGATTATCATAATTTGAATTGTGTCACATAAATTGAGACAGAGAGTGTATATTTTTCTGGCGGGTATGTTGATCTGTATATAGATGGAAATTAATTTATTTTCTGGTTGTTTTCAATTTATGTATGTGCTTTGGGTGGGGGAATGGAGGCAGAGATTCAAACATGGGATATTTTGTGGAATAGGTGGATCTTTTTTTGAAACTGAATAACTGCTTTATCTAAGTACTGCAATTAGTTCTTTCTTGGTATTCATGTCCACTTGTTTCCAAAAGCAAAAAAAGAACTAAAAAAGTTTATAGTAGTACTAGTTAAAATGATATAGCAGTATGCATGGTTGTTTAGTTCTTATAACATACTTGTTTACAGGATGCTTCAACCTGCCTTGCATACGAAAGAAGTGCCCCGTTAAAAATGATCTGAGCTCGGATGATGAGGATTGCCCCGTGGGCAATGATCTTCTTGATCTCACATCAGAGGACCCGTGTCATTTTACGCGTCAATTTTCTCCCTAGAATCTGATTGGAGTCACTCACTTAGGGAAGCTCTATCGCGGGAATTAAAATGCCTGTTGATTCTGATGCCACTAAGGATGTCGCTGTCAAGACTTTGGGTCATGATGAAAGGTTGTTTAAATATATAGGCGACGACAGACTGCAAAGATTAGAGGTTTGTCTTTGTGTTTGTCTGTGTTTCTACTACGTACGTGCATGCTCATTCACGTGTTTGTGTTTTCTTTGTTTATGCTTACCGCGGAAAGTTGTAGTATGAACTGAAATTCTTGCAAGCTCGAAGGATTAGGGGCAATCCCAACTTAGTGAAAGCGATTGGATGTTGTCGCGAGGAAAGTACTCTGGGGATCGCTTATGATCTAAATCCACGCGATACGCTGGAGTACTTGATTGCTCGAGGTGTGCTTCTACTCTTACATCTGTCTTTACTCTGGTTATTTAGAATTAATAGCTCTAATATCCTCCTTCTATGTACATTAGTACAATTCATAAGTCATAACCAATGTATTTTTGACCCTTGTATCCCCTTGTTTTTTTAGAAGGTAAGGTCTATGGCCCCCTTTTTGTTCTTTTGCAAAATACGAATATACAAGGTAGGGATCCATGCCGAACCCACCCCCACCATGGGAGGTGAAAGCCCGTGCGGATGGAATTATATCAAAAAAGAAAAAAAATACATTTGCTATTGCTATATTTTGAGTCCTTGGGGCAAAGAATCTGTAGTCATTACTAAGGCAAACTAGCTATGACCAGAATACGAAGTGTAGGAAGGAGACATATGCAGTGGATCTTGTTATCGGAGAATCAGTAGGAGAGATGTTGACATTTCAATTAATTTTTTGCTTTGCTTGTTCAGATGACTTCAATTGCCTGCAGAGGGTTAAGATAGCCCTTACGTTAGCTCGCTTGCTTAATTATCTGCATGATAGGAAATACCTGATTCGCAACTTTGCTCCTTATCCACATCGTGGTTGATCAGGTGGAATATTGCAATTACATTTTGATGTTTGCTTGTTGTTCGGCACATCAATATTGTTGGTTGCCAAAAATCATTTATTCTGTATTCAGTAATGAGGATATTTTGTGTTTGATCTCTCCAGAATTTCACACCAATTATGTTAGAGTTTGGTTTGTTAGTTGGAGGGGTTCTGCGTAACACAATCGATGAATCAGATATGAGAGTGGGTCCATTTGGCTACATTGATGGATCCATTTTTAGGCGTGGTCCTGGTATGACTCGAGTTCTCTTCTTTTGTTTCCATCAAATATAACACCAGCAAATTAGTGTTCCTTCCATTGTTGTATCAAAATGGTGTGGTGGACATAGTGCTACCCTGGTACCTATGTGGGTTTACACGTACCCAGTGGAATAGTGAAGGAACGCACAGGCTTGTGTGGACAATACCATCATAAAAGAAAGAAAAAAAAAAGTGTTATTGCAGTCGCATAATACTGAAAGCAATATTTTTTCGTAGAGGTGCCCGGGATTATTTCCTTAGAAGTTTCTGGAGACAATTCTCAGTATATATCTTGTTCTCCTCAGTTTCCTTATATTTGTTTTAATAGAAGTTGACATTATGTTTGAAAAGAGGGGATGTGGAAGAAAAGAGAAGGAAAATAGGCAAATGATTTGTATAATCTTGTGTTTAAGATGAATGCTTCACTTGTTGCGTCTACCTTGCCACTTTGTTGCCGTTAAATCTTTCCTTTCTAGCCTATTTTGGTAATGCATTGTTGTTTGTATATTGGAAACAGCCTCTCTACCCGGCCCACAAAGGAGTGGTGGTGGTAGTGGTAAGGTCAGGGTACATCCCATGGGCTGACCCACCTCAGGCAAAGGGTGGTCCAGTGCACGCCCTTTGTCTGAAAATTATTATGCGGTGTGGAGTGGTTAAATGTTAGTTATTATGAATATATTTAATTTTGCACATCCTTCACCTATTCCTTTTACCTGTCCAGTCGGAGCTTCTTTTTGATTGCCCTATCACCATGTTTGTAATTTGTCAAATACTACTTTGCAGATAGGTCTGCTGTTTTTGCCTTGGGTGTTTTGCTCTTAAATTTTATAAGCAAAAGAGTTGCTGAGCAGCGTAGAATGCCTACAAAGACTACACCTGATCCTGACCTTGATACGTGGGGAGTTCAAATCTGGGCGTTCACTTGTCCACCAAAGTCTTGAGGATGATCCAGGTTTTTATCCTCTTGATGGACATGTAATTACAGAACTTGTGGAAGGTGAACCAGAGGAACGGCCAAATATGAAAGACTTACGTGTTGTGCAGGAGCATGGTGAAGAAGTTCATCATGCCTTCTATATAAATTAATGGGCATCCTTTGTACTTCTGTGCTACTGTTGTAGTAAAATTATAGGCCAATTGCTATGGCAATTTAAGTATAAAAACTTAATGCAACATCAACAAGTATTAGAATTCAGAAGAGTTAGAATTTTGGCATGACATTATTAATGTTGAATTACTCAATGCCAGTATAACAACCGTACGAACAACAAATTGAGATACTTTAACGTTCAGCTACACTGAAGAATACCTAGATGTGAAAAATACTCACACAGTACATATGACAATTTATATCGACCTTAATTAAACAAGAAAATTAAAAACGTATCTAATGATCAATCATATGTTGTTGGACAACATATGAGGCCTTCAAACGCTTAGCAATGTCTTTCTTTATTGGTGTTTGTTTTGTAACTTATTCATATATTATATTGCGAGTTCTGTAATTTTAGGTCATCACTTTGATTACAGTCTGGATCATCATCAATACTTATGAGTGGAGTTTATGCATTTTCGCCTAAAGTTCAGATCATGAAGCTAAAGCTTAGACAAAAAGGGTTTAAAATCAAGTCATATATGCATCGATTTCATGAAAATATGCTTGAACTCAAGGCAAAAATCGCTTTAGTCAAAGTAAAAATGATTGAACTTCAAGCAAAAATGGGTCATGCAGAAAAGACAGAACTTTAGCCATAACTACAATATTACTCAGAAAACATCTGAAGTTCTATAGAAAGTACTAATGTAAATATTAATTGTACATTTTATTTGGTATTAAGATGTGTATAATTAATATATGAAAATTTATGGTCTTAGTAATCCAATCTAATACATGTATTAGTATGGTTAAAGACACAAATATACTTCATATTAGCATTACTAATACACCATATTTTGCACTATTCTTTTATATTTTATCAAACGACTGATATGCTAGTAGTTTTTAGAGTTATGTTAGATAATTGAATTTTAGTTTCTCTTAGTTAAATCTGATGTCTTTTCCTACGTACATGGGAACCACTATAACCTATTTCACAAAATATCTCATATTTTGAATCTCCACCATACACTCAAATATGAAAAACCAAAAAAAGAAATTGCAATTCTAAATACTCAAATATACTATACTTTATACTGATGGAAGATATACACACCAATAGAGCTCCAACGAGGCATGTCAATGCTATTACGTCCTCAAGAAGATTATATTTTTCTTTTTTTCTTTACCTTCTTTAGCTCACACGTATTAATTTATCCAAACTTAATGAATAATATAAGGACTTTTAAATATAAAGAAGCTCAAAGTACTAAAATTTTCTAATGTGATTTATTTTTCTTTTATAAAAATATGATATATTACATACTTTTAATAAGAAAAAATTAACAACTTAAAGTTTACTTGATTTTGAAGTTTTAAAATATAAGGAAAATAAATAATCAAATGACTATTATGTCCGGAATTTATAGTATTAATTATAGTTTAAAAGCTTAGTAATTAATCATTTTATTCTTATAATTTAAACACACTATTGATATTTTTTTTTCCTATTTTTCTCTAAGATTAATTTTATGTGATTCTTAATTTAATATTAGTTTATTATAATATTATTCTTTATTGAAAAATGTATTTATCAAAATCACACACACATGCATTCACATAGGAAAATAAAATCATCTCAATTGCATTTGATGACAAATAAGTACTACTACTCTATATGTGGTATGCCACGATCTTCGAGATATATCTTGGAGTCCACCATGAGATGATCTTCCAACCATATCTAGTTCTAGGGAATCAAATAGGAGTAATCGGAAGAATTTATTTCTGATTTGTATAATATTTTTTTTTCAAAGAATTTTTTTGAGCCGAATTGATTTTTGAAACTTTTATAATTTTTGTTTAACATAAACAAATTAAAAAAAAAATACTATTTATCTTTTGACGGTGGAGTAATATAAAACGGAGTAATTATTAAAAAAATAAAATAAGATTTTAAACCCACATTCAGACATGATAACAACATATAGTGTATGAGTTTTGGTCCAGTTCAAATTGGGGAAAAGAAGCAACGATTTTTTTTTTTTTGGGTTGTTTCTTGGGCGGTAAGACAGAATATTTTTTCTTATTTTTGTACCCAATCCATTAGATTTCCCCTCAATCAAACTTCAATAATCCACTTCTAGGGTTCTACCGTCAATCGATCCCCGGCGATCTTCAACATGGCGGAAGAAACAGCAGCACCGTCAACCACTACGGCGGCGGCGGAAGCAACGGCGGCGTCATTAGGTCATTCAGTAATTCCGATAGTGAACAAGCTGCAAGACATATTTGCGCAGCTAGGAAGTCAATCTACTATTGAGCTACCGCAGGTTGCTGTAGTAGGGAGTCAAAGTAGTGGTAAATCAAGTGTGCTTGAAGCGCTTGTAGGCCGGGATTTTTTGCCTAGAGGTTCAGATATATGTACTAGGCGTCCTCTTGTTCTACAGCTACTTCAAACTAAGAGGAATCCAGATGGAACTGATGAAGAATGGGGAGAGTTTTTGCATCTTCCTGGCAAGCGCTTCTATGATTTCAATCAAATTCGTTGGGAGATTCAGGTAGTCATTTTCAGTTGCGACATACTTTGTTGAATTTAGAGTCAATTGATTTAATGTGTGTAAATCTGTTAATTTTCTTAGAATATTTGTATGCATTCTCCAGCAGGAAAGTAATTAGTTTGATTGAATATCAAGTGTTCTGTTCCAAATTCCAACTCCTAACTAGCGTCATATACGGAGAAGTTATAATGCTAAAGAAAAAGATGTTTGAATCCCTGTCTATGCTCTATCATTAGGCTTACTGGATTATTGAGTCTTCTTTGCAGGATTTTGATTAGTGATTATTTCATTCATAAGACTCAAGCTTTTATTAAGCTTTGTCCTTCCCGAGCACTATTACATGTTTAAATAATGTTAAAGTTATGATGTGCATTGATCTAGTTGGCATGCTTTTCAACTCTTTTGTGGAGTTCATTTATTTTTCAGTTGTAGAACACACTCAATTTATTGTAAAAGGCTAATTCTAAGTATTTTGTATGAAGTAGACTAAACGATTAAGTATTGCATCTATGCCTCGGTAAAAAAACTAGTTCGTTTATCTTACAATTACGAGAACTCCTAATTTCTTTTAAGAGATTGAGTTAGTATATTTCTTTTTCTGAAATAGACTAAGTATTGCAACTATGCCTCAGTTAAAAAGTACTTGAAGTTGGCCATCCCCTATATGTCCTTCCAATCTATTCAAGCCATTGATTGGTTGATCTATTCACTCCTTTATCGTATTGGTGTAAGCGTATGTTGTTTAAATTTTCATGCTAACTATGATGATATTATTGCTTAGATGTTATTGTACATGTCCGAGAGTCACTCATCTTAAATGGTCAAACAGTGTGTTGGCATCTCATATGTACACTTCTTCCACTGATTTATTGGTTACATATGGACACTCCTCTCTCTTTTGCATAGTGTCCACTTTGATCATGGCAATATGTAGTTGAAAATTGACGCGAATGTTAGTTATCTTTCAAAGGACAATGCTCTACCCCTATTGTAATATAGACAATATCTATATCGTAAGCTGTATTCTAAAGATAGTGTCTCCCTGACATGAGCAAGGGGAAACAGTAGTTCTGATTGAAAGATCATTGGCTTGTCTGTGCATCAGTTATAGTTAAAGAAGTAGTTTTCTTTAATCAGGTAAGCAATTTCATTAATCACTAGGCCAAAATCAGCTGTACCTAGAAGCATACGAAAATTAAAGAACATATGAACAACATGATTATCTACAGAAGACACCCAATCCCCCCTATACATCCTGGAACTACATGGTGTACCAAAAATAAAAATAAATAAGGGAACAAAGACTACTTGTCAACTGCACAAAATTCATTTGTACCCCTTTAAAAGCCCTCATATTTCTCTCCCTCCAAATAATCCACATCTAATCCATAGGAACAAAGAGAGAGTTATTTGACTGACCGTGGATTTTGCTATGGAAGTATATGCACATCTAGTAGCAAGGATTTCCTGAGGCTTGGACATTAAACATAATGCAATCTCAGTTATTGTTCTTTTGATTTCCTTTCCTTGAACTCCAAGTTATTCTTCTCTTTTCTAACTGCGAATATTTCATCATCGGCATTAGGCGGAGACAGAAAGGGAAGCCGGTGGAAATAAAGGTGTCTCGGACAAGCAGATACGGTTGAAAATTTTCTCACCAAATGTTCTTGACATTACTCTTGTGGATTTGCCTGGCATAACAAAGGTGCCTGTTGGAGATCAACCTTCTGATATTGAAGCTCGGATCAGAACAATGATCATGTCGTATATTAAGCTCCCAAGCTGCTTAATATTGGCTGTAACACCAGCTAATTCAGACTTAGCCAACTCAGATGCTCTTCAGATTGCCGGGAATGCTGACCCTGATGGTATGTTGCAACAATATATTCTATGTAGAGGAGTTTAGTTGTTTAGGTGCTTTCTAATATGAGAGATTCTTCTTGCAGGCTATCGAACCATTGGAGTCATCACAAAGGTCAGTGTGAAAGGAAATGAATTTCATCCTTGTGTTGATTACATCTTTTCTCTTATAATTGTGTTAAATTGGTTGTTCCCATTGTTTTCACAGTTGGACATCATGGATAGGGGTACTGATGCTCGTAATTTTTTACTTGGAAAAGTGATTCCCCTTCGCCTTGGTTATGTCGGTATAGTGAATCGTAATCAGGAGGTAATAAATCCAGCTACTCTTCTGGTGGAGAATGTAGTTTCTCTCAAGTTTTTGTTTTTGCTTGATTTTCACTCATTTGATTCATATGTATGTTTTGGAGTTGCATATGAGGTTACCATATTTCTTTTGAAACCTTTTATTCTTATTAGGCATGTTGTGATGGGTGTAGACCCAAAAATGAAGAATTGTCCATGTTCTTCATGGATATCTACAGTCTTTAGGTCTACGAGAGGCACCTGCACCAAGTTTTCTTTTCCTGGGTGTGGTTTAATTTATCTAATTGCATGTTTTTGACATTCTTACTAAACATATGGTTATTGACCATTTTTCGTGGTCATCTTTGCACGGAAACAGCTTCTTTAGGACAATAAATTTTGTAACGCTAACAATACTTATTTTTCAAATACGGTGGGTTAGATTGCATATTCACCTTCATGTCTGAAGCATGGGATACATTTTAGTCTTGTTTTTTTTTTCTAAATCTCTTGGCTGCTAAATTGGTATTAGCCTGCTAGCTTTTCATCTTTTTAGGACACAAAGTAATCTTTATTGAATACTACAAGCCAACAACAACAACAACAACTACATACCCAGTGTATTCCCACAAAGTGGGGTCTGGGGAGGGTAAAGTGTACGCAGTCCATATCACTACCTCAGATGAAGTAGTAGAGTTATTGAATACTACAAGCCAATGTCTTTTTTTGAATCCTTACATAATGCACTTATTTTTAAGGATAATAATTAGTACTGATAGGGAGTCATAACCAAAAAATCCAAGGAAAAAAGACGGTATTTTTGAAGCATCCACAATTAAACCTATGATGGATTAGTAGAGATAATAAACTGTCCAAACTTTATGATTCCTCTCTACACTCTTTCCTTTTGTGCCAAAAGAGAAGAGTTTGAGGCATTATGGCACCCTATAATAGTCCTAAAGGACAGATGCATGAATAGAGAAAGTTATAGCCATTGAACACCAGAAGAGGACCAGAACGAGTGTCAAGAAACAATGCAGCTTTATCGCAGTAAAAAACTTGAAAATCTTAAAGATTGTATTCTAATGCGGAAGATCTTAGCAGCCAGTGCATAATACACAACAAATTTACTTTGTAGTATTGCTTGTAGTAGTCTGGATTTGTTAGTATATACAACTACACGGTAAAGATTTTGGTCACCAGAGGAAAAAGTATAGGGTAACAAGATAATATAAGATAATACTATGCGCTACATATGAGCAACAGTATCTGTGTGCATATACTCATAAATATTCGTATATTCTTGCTTTAATATTTTAATACTATAGCTGAATTATTCAAAACAGGATATTATGATGAACCGGAGCATTAAGGATGCACTTGTAGCTGAGGAGAAGTTCTTCCGCAGCCGTCCTGTATGTTTTCTACCATCTCTTATTTAGTTGATTTCATGTCTATATCCTTTAACAATTTTATGTTTTTTCTATTTTTTCATGAAGGTATATAGTGATCTTGCTGATCGCTGTGGTGTGCCTCAATTGGCAAAAAAGTTGAACCAGGTAATCTTGCTGGTCAAAGTAATGTTGGTTCTTCTTTTATTGGGTTGCCACATTGCGTGCATTACATCCTTGTAGGACTGAATAGTTACACTATATGTGAACTACAATGAGGTCAAACATTATATTTTCGGTCATTTTCAAAATATCTCCAAATCAATTTAATAACTTACAATTTTCATCCTCCGATTTTTCTTTTTTGACTTTTAAAATGTAATTTGACATGCTGAATTCAGAAAAGAGAAGGTGACAAAAGGTTATATTTTGAGAAATAATTTCACCTTGAAATACTTATGCATGCTTACCTTGTCACTGGTAGTTGTAAAAATTTTTATACAGATGTTATGGCACACAAGAAGCACAGCTTGAACATTTATACCTTTTTTACACAGTAACCATGTTATACCTTTTTTGGGGGGGTTTCCGGCATTTGTGATCAGGAATTTACCAAACAGCTTATTTCTTGAAAATAAGGATCATATCCGGCCGCTCTCTGTATGAAAAAATCTAGTGTCATGTTCTCTCTGTGTCAATCTGGTCTCCGTTGACACAAAGAAGCACAGCATGAACATTTATACCTTTTTTACACAGTAACCATGTTATACCTTTTTTTGGGGGGTTTCCAGCATATGTGATCAGGAATTTACCAAACAGCTTATTTCTTGAAAATAAGGATCATATCCGGCCGCTCTCTGTATGAAAAATTCTAGTGTCATGTTCTCTCTGTGTCTATCTGGTCTCCGTTGATGAAGAAATTTTTTTGTTGATGAAGATCTGGTCCCTTAGTACATACGTTACTGTTTGTTGGGATGAGAGTCATGTCTTCGTTGTGGTTTTTACTCATTTCTGGGGTTATTTTCTCTAAAGACGTGTTAAGGCTGTCTCCAGTTCACTTTTGCACCTTTTTACTTGCATTTGTGGAAAGATAACTGTTGTCTTCTTGTTAGCCATTGTCTGTTCCAAAGGAAATTCAAATTTCCCATGCATGCTGTTTGCTTTCCAGTTATGGTATGGGGCATCTTGTTGCTTTGAAATCAGATATTAACTTGAATTTCTTATTAATGCAGATTTTGGTGCAACACATCAAGAAACTTCTTCCAGGATTGAAATCACGCATTAGTGCTGGACTTGTGTCTGTCGCTAAGGAGCATGCTAGCTATGGAGAGATCACAGAGTCAAAGGTAAGTTCTTTTGTCTTTCCTATGCTTTACTAAGCACTGGTTTGATGTTCTGGAGGGTTTGTTGTCATAGTACTACCAATTGTTGAGTCCTGGAGGGTTTCTTTATGCTAGGTTTACTGTAATTTGTTCAGCTAGTGTTTCTGAATTATTTGTTGACATCATTGTGCTAATCTCCTGAATCTAGGCTGGTATGGGTGCTCTCCTTCTGAACATTCTTTCCAAGTACTGTGAAGGTAATCTGGCCTAAACCTTGCAATATTCGATAGTAGTCCTCTACTGGAGTTTATCTACTCTATCTAATGTTGCTTTCTAGTATAAAACATCATGTATATTGACCAAGTTACCAAGTTCAAAAAAAAAAAAAGGAATTCAAACATATTGACCATTTACACTTCCGAACCTCATTATCAGTGTCTGTCTTATTCATTTTGATTTTTTCTTTGGGTCGAGAGCAGCATTCTCTTCAATGATAGAAGGCAAAAATGAAGAAATGTCAACTACTGAGCTGTCCGGTGGAGCAAGAATTCATTACATTTTTCAGAACATATTTGTGAAGAGTTTGGAGGTCTGCTTTCTTTCATATTAACCTTTTTTTTTGTTGGGTAGAAGTTTCATATTACCTTTTTCTATGCGTACTTCATTCTTTTCTTGCTTGGAAAATTGAAATTCATCTATAGACTTGCTAATATTTGCAGATAAATCGCTGCTGCCATTTTTGTCAATAGATAACTAGTATGTATTCTTTAGTTGGTATGGCCAATTCTGAAGGACTTATAATGCTTTTGTTGGGCATTGAATTTGTTATCAGTTTGGTCTTCATAAATTGTTGCTAAGGTTGTGACACACATGTACAATCCATAAATAATATTCATCTATTGTCCACATAAGTTGGTTTTCATCCACGAACATGAGCTCATAATCGAAATCTATCTTCTATTTTGAATAGTCTTTTATCGACTAGCTCGTTCTGTCAATAAACCACAAATTTTTACTATAAGGTTTCATTCATATACGAGAATTCTAAATCTTCATGGCTGTAAAAAATGTGAATGACAGGCAGTAGGTTGATGTATATAATTTTAATGTTATCCTAGGTTTAGTTGCTTATCAAATTTCATCAGATTTCTCTTTCTCCTGCAGGAAGTTGATCCTTGTGAAGATTTAACCGATGATGACATCCGAACTGCCATTCAAAATGCAACGGGTGCCAAATCTGCATTATTTGTGCCAGAAGTAACTCTAAAGGATTAAATAGTTCAACGCTTTCTTGAATACTTCCTGTATATTTATGACAACTGGTTGGTTGTATCTTAATTATTGTGTGAATATGCAGGTCCCATTTGAAGTTCTCATCCGAAGACAAATAGCACGTTTACTGGACCCGAGTTTTCAGTGTGCAAGATTTATATATGATGAGCTGGTTAAAGTAGGCCAATGTTGGCAACCTTTTTATTCTGGTAATGCATTCCTATAATTGCTGGTTCTAACTGGAATGATTCCTTGATAGATGAGCCATCGTTGTATGGTCAATGAGTTGCAACGGTTTCCAATTTTGAGAAAGCGCATGGATGAGGTTATTGGAAATTTTTTGCGTGAAGGACTGGGACCTTCAGAAGTGATGATTGGACACCTTATTGAGATGGAGGTATGTGAAAATGTTGGGTGTTTTATTTGGTTTTGCTTATACTTAATACAGCAAACACATTTGCATCTATGATCTAGTTTATTGAGTTGATCGGTAAGTGTCAGCTATTTTTGAAATATCAAGCTAGAATTTGAGTCCGTTCTTTCTGTACATATCACAATAAAAATTTGTGATTGCTGTTTTGCTCTGCAGTTGTAGTTATCTAATGGTTTCAGGGTCTGTGCTAATCTGATATCTCAGACAAAGCTCATTTGATAGTTTCCAAAGCATCTTGCCGTAAAAAGTTTGTGAATTGCTCTAGCAAATCACTAAAATTCTTATGAATGTTTTGCTGTTAAAGTTTGTGTATTTTTCAACTTAATTATTTTTTCTGTTGCAGATGGATTACATAAATACTTCACATCCAAATTTTATTGGTGGGACTAAAGCTCATGAGATGGCATTACAACAGGTCAAGTCATCTAGGATTGCTGCACCTAATCCGAGGCAGAAAGTAAAATTTTCATTTGCTTTTTCAGACTTTTGCAATTGGTCTTGCTAATTATATCATGCTGATGCTAATTTTTTATTTGCTTATTGCTACTCAGGATGGCATAGATTTAGAAAAAGCACCGACCTCTGAAAAGAGTCTAAAATCACGTGCCATCCTTGCCAGATCGGTCGGTGGTTTAGTCCCTGATCAGGTTGGCCTTTTCTGCCTCGTCATCTCCGAGTTTAGTTTCTTCAGCGTCTCCCTGATTAACATTGCACAGCTTTCAAATTTCAAGTAGTTAGAAACCTAAGTTATTTGCATTGATTAGTGTTCTTTTTGTTCTGGCAACAGGTTGTTCGCGCTGCTCCAGAAGTTGAGAAAACTACAGTGTCAGGTGCGTTTCCATCTGATGATACATGATGTGTTCATTTATGCCACATTTGTTACTTGAACATACACTAGTTATTAGTTATTTTGACAAGTTAAATATCCTATTGACAAGAAGGAATGAATATTGTATACAAGGATTAGCCATTTGCTAATGCAGCTTTATGAAAAAGTCCTTCCTCATGTAACTTATGGTACTCTTTAGCTTGAAAAGCATCATGAACTTTTCTGTTGCTGCTTATTATGAATTCATTTCCTTTTTCTGGACTCTTTATAATCCTTAGATTTTTTTTTGCTTGGTCTTATTGCCAAACCATTGCTGACACATTTCTTCATTAGGATCTAATGTTGGTTCAAGTTGGGGAATATCATCAATATTTGGTGGCTCGGACAATCGTCCATCTGTAAAAGACAATTCCACTAGCAAGCCATTCAGTGATCCTGTACAGAGCATGGATCATGCTTTCTCAATGATCCACTTGAGAGAGGTATGAGTTTTGAAGGCTCTCCCTGCTGTATGATTTCTTTATGGATTAGGTTGGTGATAAAACCAACATGAAGTCTCTAATATATTTTACTTTGAAGCCCCCAAGTGTCTTGAGGCCTTCAGAAACTCATTCGGATCAGGAGACAATTGAAATTGCCATTACAAAACTGTTATTGCGGTCATACTATGACGTTGTCAGAAAGAATATTGAAGACTCAGTACCTAAAGCAATCATGCATTTTCTGGTAATTCTGAATAGCAAAGACTTGGTCCTTCACTTATTTCATGCTTCGCTGTGTTTGAAATCTATGTGAGTGGCCTTTCAATGTACGTATGAATTATGATCAGGGGTTCATTTCCATCTAGTGGCAGGCTTGAGGATTCTTAAATCTACTCTTGTAGCTGTTCCTTTGTTCTGATTAAATTATTTTAGAAGTTCTTCCCACCTCGTTGCATTCTCTTTTTTCCTTCTTAAGGATGTTCTCTTTCAGGCGGATCTTCCTGCATTAGAAGACCCTGACCCTAGAATAAGTAGTAATATGCCAACCTGGAAGCACAGGGGACTAGTGTCTAGTGGTACTGTTTGGTTTTCTGCCAACAGTTAAGAGGCTAATTTTTCATCTGGGAAAAGTAACTTTCTCTATTCCACCTTCAGCTAACTTCTTATTGTGTCATAGTTTCAATCAGTCAAGTTCCATTCATTCATTCATATATATATATATATATGAGGTATTTGTATGAACTGCGTACACATTACCCTCCCCAGACCCCACTGTCCCACACACTGGGAATGTTGTTGTTGTGCATGTACATGTATATATATGTGTGTGTGTGTGTATTATTCTTTCAATTACTGATTCTGTGAAAATTGTGAACTTATTTATGTTATCTGGTCGAGATTTATGTATTGTTGTCTACCTTTTGTTGATACAATTTTTCTAAATATAATATGAGGAAAGTTGTACTGGTGTCTGTTTGCTTTATTAGACTCTGCATGTTGTGGCTTCAAGTTCTAGTGAGAACGCCTATGTGAATCCTCATTTTTTATTTGGATTTCTTTTTTGTTGACAAAAATGGTGTTAATCCTTTCTCCAGGTAAATCACACCAAAAGAGATCTACACAATGTGTTTATCAAGAAACTTTACAGGTATTGGATGTAGACTTAATTTTTTTATCAAGATACTTTACAGGATAGTGGCTAATTGATCTTTCATTACCTTAGCTGCATGAATTTTTATGTACTTGTTTTTTGTATCTAGCGCCTGGCAGCTTTAGCCAATTCAAATGCTGCACATTTTGCATGTACTCGTAGCTCTTATCAATGGTGCTTGCTATTTATTGCAGAGAAAACCTCCTCGAAGAAATGTTGCAAGAACCTGATGAGATAGCCATGAAGAGAAAGCGTACACGTGAGACACTTCGTGTTCTTCAGCAAGCTTTCAAGGTCAATTCGCCACCATTTTCACTGAGTATATGTTTTTGTGTATATTACATTGCAAGGCTCACTAAGCTTTGTGATGGAATGTTTATGGTTCTGATACTATAATCTTATATTAGGCTTTGTTTAGGAACTAAACAGAAAAGTTTGTTTAAGTTGGGAAGAAGTGTGACAACATTAACTTGTAATGTACATTGCCTTTTTCTCCTTTTCGTTGTTACTCCTCACGAAGTCAGTCCTGCCAGGTATCTAAGATTTTTTTTAAAAAATAGTTCTGCCAGCTATTCTGTTCGCCATTAAACTCCTTGTGAAACTGTCTGTAACTACATCCTAGTGGTTCTGATTCTTTAAGATGTTTTTGCTTGGCTTATAATGACTTTGCTACGGAGTACCATTCAGCTCAAACTAATGTTTTCTGGTTTGCAGACATTGGAGGAGTTACCGCTTGATGCTGAGACAGTTGAAAGGGGTTATAGCTTGGGTACTGATCCGACAGGCCTTCCAAAGATTCATGGGCTTCCAACATCATCAATGTACACTACAAGTGGTGGCTCAACTGATTCATACACCGATTCTCCTAAGAAATCTAGATTGCGCAATGCATCCCATTCAGGTGAGCTACAGTTACCAATGTATGGTGGTGCAGATTCAAATGGTGGTGGGCACAACTTTAGTATGTATCCATCGGTAGGTGTGTAGGAGACACAAAAATGCAAGGGGTGACCATTCATGAGTGAATTTATTTGATCTCTCCACCATCATCGCAAGCCTCTTGCCTCTGGTGCAGTGGAGTGCTATATTCTTTGTCAAAGACAATGTTTGCTAACCTGACAGCTATTCGCTCACCCAGATATTTTCTATTTCTTTAGTAACTATGTTCGTAAAAGCTATACGAAAAAAAAATAATAGTTTTTTTTCCTCTTTATGGGGATGAGGCTAGTGTTGCCTTTTAGTATGATAATCGGCAATTGTATCTAGCCGTCAGTTTTTGTGCTCAATTCTTTATTTGCTTTCTCAGTTTCGTCAATGCGATATTGGAGATACCATCACTTGTGTACAGTGTCTTTATTTTGGAGAATTCTCATCATTTTCTACCCAAAAAATGTTCATCTCCAATACAGATTGCGGTTATATTTCTGGTATCTGAAAATTATAAGACGCATGTGTGATTTCACCATTTTTACTGTCTTGCTTTGCACTGAAGTCTTTGCGCCACAACAATTAACGCTTTTGTATAAGCCATCTACGGTTTAATCGTGCATTATTAATAAAATTGGGAAAAGGGTCATATTTACCCCCGTACTATTAGAAATGGTTTAAATATGCCTCTCGTTATATTTTGGGTGCAAATATACTCCTTCAGTTATACTTTCGGTGCAAATATACCCCTCCCATTATACTTTGAGCCAAATATACTCCTTGTTCATTAAATATTTGCATCCCAATCTTAGAAAATACACTAGATGATTGGGATTACTATGAAGGACCCAAATCATTTTAATAAAGCTTCAAATATGAACACTTCATAGATTATTTTTCTTCAAATCAGTTTCGACTGCTTCAATAGCAATCACATTCACCCAAAAGACAAGATAGACATTTATGAAATTTATGATCCAAAAAGTAGATAGAATGGATGACGAGAATATGTAGAAGATTAAATTCATATCAAATTAATTGACTAAAAAGAAGTATAAGAATAATCTGAATAAAAGTTGAATACTGTTATGTTAAATATATAATACAAAACACAAATTTTAAGTTTAGTAAATAAATAGTGACATCAGATTTGCTTATAGATGGACAGAGTTAGAAAAGATTTTTTCTTCTCCATCTCTCTCGAGCATCAAGTTCAGAACCTAGGAAATTGTTTATGTTTGTCTAAGCACAACCTCACCCGCGTCACCACTGAGCACCATATTTGTTCTTTCATAGCTTGGGGCATCATCTAAGAGTATACATAAATGTTTAAATACAAGATTCTGTAACTGGTTCAGTGATTCATGACCTTGCAATGCAGTAAAAGGTGATTTTTGTCTTTTCAGATCCCTTGACATATAGTAAAATATAACATCGAATTTTCTAGTCTTATCACAAATTCTGTGTGTGTTCACGACTCTGTTGGATTGGTCATCTTCTACATATTCTCGATATCTATTCTATCTACTTTCTGGACCATAAATTTCATAATGCCTTTCTTGTCTTTTGGGTAAGTACGTACGATTGCTATTGAAGTGGTCGAAACTGATTTGGAGAAAAATAAACTATGACGTCACTTCATTGTTCATATTTGAAGCTTTATTAGAGTCGGATTATGGTTATTTTGGGTGTTGATTGGATAAAAATGATTTGGGTCCCAGTCATCTAGTGTATTTTGTAAGGTTAGAATGCAAATAGTGTATTTTGTAAGGTTAGAATGCAAATATTTTACGGAGAAAGGGTATATTTGGCCCAAAGTATAATGGGAGGGATATATTTGCACCGAAAGTATAACGAAAGAGGTATATTTACACCCAAAGTATAACGAAGGGCATATTTAAACCATTTCTAATAGTACAGGGATAAATATGACCCTTTTCCCTTAATAATTTAAACTCAATAAGACTGGATTAGCTCATTGGTATAGAGAACTATAAAATTAGGTGAAAGAAAAGTTAAAATTTTCTCTTCTAACCGCTAGAGAGAGAGAGAGAGAGAGAGAGGTTGGAAAGAAAAATTAAAATTCAAGAAATTCTCAGATTTGTATCGACCAAAGTATATTCAGATATCCAAATAGCTCGTAAGTCCCAAATCCTAACATACACAGGCAAGCTCTTGGCTATAATATTGACAGATGCTTTACAAGTTTTATGTAACACCTAATATTGATTGGAATCTTCATGCTCTGCGTCAACTTGGAATACTGTATGTCAGGTCGCAGGCCAGTCAAACACCCATATGCGAATCAATGCTCATCTGTAATACAAACAGACAAAAATTTAATGGAGTAATATATATACCAACTTTGCAACTCTCCACCACAATCTCAAGCAAATGAAAACATATTGCATAAAAATAGGACATACCTACCTGTTCATCGAAGCTTGCAGGAATCTCAAATTCAGTTCCAGAAGCATTTGCAAGTTCATCGAGATTATCCTGCTGAACCAAGACGCTTGGTAAGTGAAGCTTTTGAAATATTTGGCAGGCGTTTGGACATGAATTCATTGATATTTCAAAAAGAATATAGTACTTGAAATTAAAAATGGTATGCGGAAATCCCAACTTGTGCTTGGACATGAAATTAAAGTTGAAGTTGTGAGTGAAAACTTGAAAAAACTCCTAAAAACTATATTTTGCGAACTTCATATTTCAAGTTTGAAGTTGAAATTGTGGACCGATTTAAGAAAGAAACTCTTCTTCGAAATAATCTCTCCTTATATTTTTAAGACCTCTGAAAAAAATGGACAGATGTGTTTTGTCTCATCGATCTCTTTGGTAAATAAATAACAATCAAACTTCAGGGGAACAATCCCTCTTGAAAAGAACCAAAAAATGTGTTGAGACCGTCTGACCATTTTATCCGGTGCCTGGAGGCGGTGGGGGACAAAGAGTGCTAAAAGAAACTCACTCATGCCAGAGAGAACAGAGGAGCAACTTAGCTGACCAACAAAATCGTCTAAACAATGAAAATGGGAAAATGGAAAAAAGAAAGTTCAAACTGAAAAACATCCAAGATTTTTCGGAAGTTACCTCTTCATCAATGTTAACTGACGAAATTCCAATGCCAACAGGACAACTATCAGCGAAGTTTCCTGCAGCTTCTTGCATATCCTACATTAAAAGACATCACCAGCCTATCAGCACTGTTAGAAATCTATGCACGTGGAAGCAAACATCAACTTCTTATCCAAAAAATCGAAGCCATCATATAGAAGGCATTAGGACATCGCCTGAAGAGGCCTGTTGCTAGTTTCTATCCCTCCCTCCACCCCATACTAAATAAATGTCCAACAATCCAAAGGGTTAGCACATAATGGGACTGCTCTACAAAATGAGAAAAATCAATCGCTGTGAAGTAACTCCTTTCTTTTTGGTAGAAATCACTCTTAATTAACTCCTCATCTCACCCCAAAGATGAATACTAAAAATTTTAAGTTCCTTATATACCCGCATTTAACTTCCTAGATGGGAATCCGCGTTCAGACAACTCAATCCTTTCAGGGGAAGCAAGAGGGGATCCGCGTGATGACAACATCACTTAAGCCGCCAACTCAGGGATTAACACTATAGAACAAACAATTCAGAGAGCCGTAATAAAAACCAAAAGACTTCAAAAATGACTACCAGCTCAGCAGTTGTAACTGAAGGATTTTCCTCTGTTAGCGGCCTTGTCTCTCCTGAACTTCCCTGCTCAAGCCCAGTGAACCACAGTTAAACAAAAAAATAAACGAAGAGGGACATGCAAGGAAATTTTCAAATGCCCATGTTTCCATTTTAAATGTGTTTTCTAACTCATCAAGACTCTAAGCACTGAACCTCAAAGGGAAAAAGGGGAGGAATAGTCATACAATTACGTCTGGGCAATTTAGGCATCTACTAATTACTATAGTTCCAAGAGAACTGCATGCAAAATACTGTTTCCACTTGATACCTAGTACCTAGATAATCATTTTGCCTCGATACCGCTTATCGACAAAAATTACCTCTTGCTGTTGCTTTAGATAAGAATCCTCAGGTGCAACAGTAGACAGCTTGACATCAGGAGTTTCCTACATGACAAAGGAAAAATGAGTACTACAAAGTTGAACTATAAACTACAGCCTAACAAACTCTTGATAGATTATAGTAAAAGCACAAACATTTAGGATTTATATTTAAGCATTGTCCCGTTATAAGATTTTGGATCACGTGCAAGAGGAACTAATTTGGTAATCCAAGGAAAGATATATCAGGAGGCTTTTCCTGAAGGAAAAGAATGATTTAGTAATTCAGAGAAACATTTCATGTAGGAATCGTCATCTTAAGAGAGATCCACTGCATGCTTTATTTAATTTCTTTTTCCAACCCTTTTGTTGAAGAAGTGGGGGGAGGGGAGGGCACAACCATATTGATCTTCATCACAGCATGTTCCATAAGTATTGATCCTCAAATAGTTTAGCATTGACAATGTACATTAAACTGGTTCTGTAAGACAGTTAAGAGGGATGTGTCACTTGTTCTCAGTTAACTTACTGGCTCGCTTTTGTCAAAGGGTACACGCCTCCCTCCCTTTGCAGTATCTCTTAAAATGCCCTTGAAATGGACAAAAACGAAGGGTGAATGGCAAAACAAGTAACAAGACAAATAAATAAATAAATAAGAACCATCAAGTATAAGTATGCATTTATCTGAGCATCTTGAAAGATCAACACACTTCAACATTTGATCATATCCAAGAATAGAAGATCAAAAGAAACCATGTAAATGACATGCCTGGCTTGCAATCCATTATTTTCACAGCGGTACACTTAATAAGCCTTTATAATGTTTGCCATAAGACTAAAATGGCAGTGCAGGTAAAGAGAAATCAAGATCCAAATCATCAGGTGTCTCTTAACCCAATAAACTAGTCATCAACGTTGATTATTGTCCCTGAGAACCTAAGCCAAGACTAGAATTCAACGTAATTGCATCATTTGCTTGACAGGTAGTTGAAGAAGTGCTTGACCATCAACCGAATATCAGCAAAGCATAAGAATTGCTTTGAGAAGGTTTTTTGTGTGTTCAATGCTTTTGTGGGGTGGGGGTGGGGGGAACAGAAAGAACAGGAGACCAACTGCGCAATACCTTGTTTGCCCACATAAGCCCACAGGCATTGCAAAGGGTTCTAGGGCCTGATGGGCCCCGCCGCATTGCAGGGGTCGCACTTTCACTAATACCACAGTGGTGACATCTTCGTAGTCTGTAAGTTCAAAGGGAAGCAAATGAAGATTACAAGGGGTAAAAGAAAAAGTAAAAAACCTAATCCAATAACATTAAGAGACTGCAGAATAGTAGAAATTTACATAGCCTCAAAAAAAATGTCTTATTTTGCTAGCTTTTTGGTGCAACCTGATTATTGTACAAGATGTTGGTGCAACTTTAAATACAATAGGGGACCTGTAGTTATGTTTCTCGCACTGGCTTAGCTATGAAATCTTTGATTACTTATCAAAACAAAAAAGTGAAACGGCACAATAGAATGCATGTTGTTGTTGTTGTTGTTGGCAAAATAGAAGGCAAATATGAACGCAGAATAGTAAATCATCCCAGTGATGCAAAGAGACAGCAGGACAAGTGAGCTGAATATGAAGCAAAATACATCATTGTGTCATAGTTTTGCTACTATTTTATGTTTTTCTTTTTTTTTTTTGAATTGTTAGCATGCTGACTCGAACCCATAGCCATAAATAAGGTTAGAGGTGGAGGGTGTTTTCCCATTTGAACTAACCCATAGTTTTGTTACTTCTGAATGAAAGCTTCCATTTCATGTAACAACAGCCATCGTTACACCGAAATTAAAAGTGGAAGAAATCAGTTTCAAGGCCCTCAACTATAAGAACCCAAACCATAGCATAAAATAGACAAATCACAGAGCAACTGATTCTTAACAGAGATGCTGCTGATATAAACTGTAATAAATAAGGTAGACAGTCCATACTCACGTAGGTTCAGGATGAGCAGTGCTGTCCCCTGAATCAATACTGTCACCGGCCATCTTCTCATCCTCTTTCAAAGAGGCAAATTGTCCATTTTTACGATGCATCCTATAAACAGTGAAACTAAAACAGTCAAAAGAATACTTGACCGATTGACTTCATTACTAAAATCTTGAATTTGAATTACAATAGTTTCTAGTTAATTCAAACAAGTGTCTAAAACCTTTATAATTGAAAAAACTATATTTACTTCATTGTACATTATACAGCCGGTACTTTTGATCGTTCCACTTCAAACAAGTATTTAACATTTTCATTTATACCAGTATACTTCAAATTTCTGAGCAACACAACTTAAGTGGTCTTTAAAGAAAATTTCTTAATTATCACAGTACACTGAAAACCATCAATGCCACAATAAGAAACACGCTCTTCCATAATTCTTTAAATATATTAATCACCAAACAGAAGGAAGAAAAGAAACAATGACTGCAAGCTTCACCTCACCTCTGTGCAACTTCTTTCCGACAAGTATACCGAATTTTTTTCTCAAAGCACCTCTCTTTTTTCTTCTCCCGGAATCGAATCAGAGATGCTGTTCTTCGAGATATGCTTGGCGTGGTGAAGACATCATTATCAACACTCTACAAACATAACACAAAAATTAGCAAATATTTAACACAGTAACACGATTATTGAATACAAGATCCAATTAAACTCAATGCACCTTAGTACTTTGCAGTGCAACAGAATCTGAGCTAGGTACATAACTAGGCATCTCCCTCCCTCCTAACAATAGCATCACCGCTTGCACCTGTAAGTTACATTAACAAAAATAATGTATCATTTCCTAACTTCAAAATTGTTACCACATTGGACAGACAACTTCTATGAACAAATTCACTTGGAAACACGTCAATTATACATCTTCAAAGTTTCTTAAACATAGAAATAAAAAAGAGAAGCCCGGTCCAAGGAAAGGCCGGACCACAAGGGACTATTACATGAAGCCTTTCATGCATTTCTGGAAGAGGCTGTTTCCAGAGCTAGAACCCATGACCTCCTGGTCACATGAGCTTTACTAGCTACGCCAATTTTACAAATGTAACATTCCGAGAATTTGTATTACCAAAAAAAAATAATGAAAATTCGAACCTTTTCAGGAGTAACAGCAGGGAAGACATAAACTTGGCCTTCAAAAGAAATAGTAAGCTCACTAGTCCGCATCCTTGTTGGCATTTCCAAAACTCTGCCGCCATCAACAACAGGACTAACAAGCGGCGGGAGAGAACACAACGGCAACTCTTCACCACTACTCATCGCCTCCTCACCGCCACCGCCGCTTATATCATCAGCCTCAAATCCTCCACCTCCATATTCATCCACTCGAATTGGTACATTCATATATTCATACTCCCCAGCTTTCACTCTGCTCGAATTTGCCGCCGCTTCCATTTCTCCAAAAAGTAAAAAATTCACTCTACAAACAGCAAAAAAAAAAAACACTATTTATACATCTGCATGTGTTTTTGTCTGCTTATGCAACAAGTGTAAAGGCAGCTCGATGCTCGTGACGAGTAAACAACAATGAGTAGAAAGATGCAAACCCTAAATGAGACTTTTGTATGTATATAGATTGGAGAAAGTTGATGAGAATTTTTGGAGAGAAAGGGAAGAATGCTATATGGGAAAAAAAAAAAAAAATAGTACTATTTGCCTTTTAAATAGTTAGTTGAAAAAATGGATAAGAATTAAAAAAGGGTGGGGGAATTTAGAGAATTTGATTCATAGGAAAAGACTTAAAAAGGGTAAAAATGAAGGACAGAATCAGGACCGTTGATTTGTATGATATATGGTGATGTCACGTGAAAAAGTGTATTGATTTAGAGTATTGAGTCATACTTTGTCCCCACTGTCACGTTTATGGTATTTTTCCGAGGTAGTATAACAATTTAGAATAGGAGTAATAGTAACAAATATGGAAATCTACAGGCGGGGAAAACTATGAAATGATCATATAAACATTTTTGATGTTTTTTCATTTATAGAATTTATATTATTATTTAGGTATTATGAAAAAAAACGTATAATTGAAAAGTTATAATGTTGAATTTGATTTGGTATACCAAGTTTATAGTTATGAGAACAGTATTTGACAAAATAAAGAAAATAAAAGAAACTTCAAACACCACTAAAAATAAAATAAAATTCGTAATAACAAAGAAAAAAAAAAAGAATTTATGTGGACTCTCCGGATGTACAGTAGACTAATGTAGTACTAAAGAGAATGAATATATATATATATATAAACCTTGCAAGTTGATTGACTAAAAGAAATACTCACTCGCTGTTGTATGCAATCATATTACCTATTTTATTATATTTTAAATTTTATAAAAGTCGTATTTAAGGAGGCTTACATGCAATGACCTAGTGGTATAAAAAACTCTTTTATATTGACGATGCATATTCCATACTCCGTAATGATAATTGAAACACTTGAACTTTTTGAACATTATATTATGTTCAACTAACATCAACATCACAAGTCCCAAGGGGTAAAAAGAACGAAACGGTTGCCTTTTGATGATCTCGTCTTGTTTTATTAGTTTAGAAGTGCTACATTATTAGTTTAGAAGTGCTACACAAGGTGTGACAATATCTTCAAAGAGAGATGAAAGTGGAGATTGATTAAGCCAACTCCTCATAATAATTAATACGAATGTGTTCGTTATTGATTTGATAGAAACATCAAATGCGCTTGAAGTTATACAAGATGGTCATGGAAACTTTAGTAATCATGGTAACTCGGGATTGTCTTCTAATTAGATGTGAAATGTCACTTTTGATTCGTAATCAATCCCAAATAGCTCCCTCGATACATGTATGCTGAAAACATAGGCTCATAATTAAACTTGGAAGTACAAATATTAGCCTTTCAAAGGTTCGAAACACGGTGGATAATAAGTCCGCCCCTTACCTTTCTTCACTCATTCAAGTACCAGGTTTTTGTCTGTGATTTGAACCCGTCTTTGCATTTAACTCGTTACAAGTTGCGCTATTAAAACTAGACCGGGGGCAAAAGGCAAAAAGCGTATGCTCTTCAACATTTGTAGTCATAAACCCAAAGGTGTATCGATTTGTGACACAATTTCCAGATTTCAATTACATTTGAACACCAGAATAAGACGCTAAAACTCTTAAAAAACAATGTCGGATGCCTAAGAGTGCAATATTTTATATGTACAATCTAATTTTGGCGGATGGTACAACAGATGAATCTCAATTATTCATCTCAATTCAACATTAGTTGCCACCACAATAACTGCAAAGAAGTTTTCTCCCTCACCGTTCAGCAGTCACCAATGTGCTTTCGCCGCTTGGAGTGATCATAGCAGCAGCAGTAGCCATGGCATCCGAGCCATTAGGTTCACCATTGCTCTAGCAAAGAGAATTCGACAAGAGACATTCAGCTTTAATAAATAAACTAAAGAATCAACCTTTGTTTTATCGATAAGTTCTGCAAAGCCAATTATCTATCCTACGGATGTAAGAAGTGGAGATACTGTACCTGTTCGCCAGATTTTGCAGCTTGGTCTTGAGCTCCCGGAGCTGGAACTTTAGAAAGGTCTCTCAAAATTCCCTGCAACATTTAACAAATTGCAAGTGAAGGAAAAGATTGTTGAATGATCAGAACGAATATTTTCTTTTAACTTGATAATGAAGGTGAAAAAGAATTTGATGTCAAAAGCAAAAAGAATCATGTGTCATGAACTTTTTATCATACGACAATGTGAAAATACATGATGTGGCTACTAAATAATTCCATGTCAGGATAATCAATACCAAAGGCCTGTCGGGTGAACTCACAGAGGGTTATATTGAAGAACATGTCCAAAAGCTAGTAGTTCTTAGGTGTACTATTTCAAATGGCAAAAGAAAAAAAGAAACAAAGTTGGGATAAAAATTTCATTGCTCAGATAGACTTCCATTATTTAACTATTGTAAAGGTAGAAGTTCGAAACAAAAATGAATATAATAAAATAATAATTCCAGAATACCAGTAAAATAATGACACTAACTCAGTGATAATCTCCTGAAGCTTCATTTGTGGTAGAACTTAACTTACACCTTCTAACAGAAAGTAAAGGTCACATTGAACTCCTTTCCTAAAGTTATAAACACATTTGAGCTTTTTTTTAAGAAATGAGCAAGGAGTCTGCATACTTATTTTAATCTTTTTAAAAAGCTAACATTAAGGTTTGTGTTATCATCAAATGTAGACTGCATGTGTAACTACTTTTAAACACTGACTAAGAAAATGATTTATTTCATTGGGAGTAAAATCTGATAACGGTGTAGTACTGGCCAAGTATGTATTTTGTTAATTATGAAGTTAATCATCCAAAACAACAGCCTCAGAGAGATTTTGGTTTTTATCCTGAACACAATGGACAGTAGAACCAAAGTACTACTACAGAAAAAGAAACACAAGTACAATTGCCAAACGAAAAAGAAGAACTGTATGCACAAGAAGATAGAAAGGTTATTTTTTTTTGTAAACAAAGTTACTAGGAAAGGGAAATGCAATACAAGGTGCATATTGTTCTTGAGGTATTGCAAGAGTTACAAGCCATGGTGAGTGAACCAACAACAACATACCCAATGAAATCCCACAGGTGATGTCTGGGGAGGGTAGAGCGGACGCAGACCTTACCACTACCTCGTGGAGGTAGAGAGGCTGTTCCCAAAAGACCCTAGGCTAAAGTGTCATGGTGAGCAAACCAAAGATTCCCCCCCAAAAAAAAAAAAAAAACTCTCAAGAACATTGAAAACTGAATACTGGTGTCAAAAAAGAAGATCAATAGCAGGCTCCCTTTTTTCAAACAAAGATTAATAGCAAGCTACTTAAAAGAGAGAATATGGACTTCTACCACTATTGAACCATGAGAGGTAATCCACATCACTTGGCGCTCATTTACAAAAAGGCGGAAAAGCATGTCAAACATTTGCAGTACACTATACAACAGGTTATTGTGCTTGCTGCTTACTGAGGAATACATTCACACTTCAGCAGGTATTGCAGGGCCAGGGTATAGATAAAACCATCCTATTTGTTTTTTTGGGGTATTAGAGTGGAAGTTTAGGAGGGGAAGCTAAAAAACGGATCAGGGATGTGACTGTTGTCTCTCATGTGGATAATATTGAGCAAAATCTTTTCTTTTTTTTTCAGTTGAAGGAGATAAAAGTATTTTATACCCTTGAACAGATCTTTTTTTCCTTCAACTATTGACGCACAGATGATATCCTAAGCAATCAATGCATGTTCGTTGTACCGAACATCTGAACCATATATTTGTGTAGAATTCTCTACTTATACATCTCTCTCTCAATCTATGAAAATGTGAATGGGTGGGAACTAATAAAAGATAATATTGATCATGGAGATTGGAGAAGAAATGACTAAAATTCTCAACTCAATACTAATTGATCATGGAGTTGAAATGACTAAAATTTTCAACTCAATACTAACCTTATTGGCCCACTTGAGTCCACATGCATTACAAAGAGACCTTGGACCAGCTGGTCCACGACGCATCATAGGAGTGGATTTCGAACTAATACCACAATGTCTACATCTGTCGAGAAATGGAAGGAGAAACTGCTTAGAAAGATGTCATTTGTATTTAATTTGATCAGAAACCTCTGAACCTTGAGACCATGTAAAATTCAATCTGCTGTAAAATGAGCAGAGACTTACATCAAATTCAATGATAGAACACAGAACAACTACAAAGAAAGGACGTATAGCCTAATGGAAATGCCCTCCACCTCCAACCATGAAGGTGGTGTTCAAGTCATTAAGGGAACAAAGGTGTGCAATGTTGCTGTTGGCTCCTAGGGAAGGGGAGTTTTTTAATTATTCTAGGTAAGGGGAATTTTCGGGGACGGTAAACAAATTACAATTTGAAAAGCAGAAATCAAGTACTACAGAAGTTGGAACTCACGATGTTTCCTGCTCTTCTTGACCAGAGCCTTCATTCCAATCTGCAGAAGAAGAACCTGCTTCGTCAGATATTGACTTGGCAGATGTAAACTGACCCTTCTTACGCTGCATCCTGAAAATATAACACAGATCAGACTAGACATTTGAACAGAACAAAGAAAAAGAATTAGTTTAAACCATGAACTTCAACTACAAGCCTGATGAAAATATAGACAAGGACTGAAGTTAACAACTTCAAAAAAACATAATAGGGTCCCATAACACCTCCCTCTACAAGTAATGGAAAAATAAAAAATAAAATTCACTCACATTGATTAGAGAAAGAGCTGACATAACATCTAAGGATACCTGCACAACTTGCATGGTCAGATGTCACTACAGACATCCTCTAGCAAAAGTTGTTTCACTTGCATGGGT
Organism: Capsicum pubescens; assembly: GCA_030864215.1. Lineage (NCBI taxonomy): Eukaryota > Viridiplantae > Streptophyta > Magnoliopsida > Solanales > Solanaceae > Capsicum > Capsicum pubescens. Next base: position 265,926,795 of record CM061545.1, on the reverse strand, counting down.
TGGACGCGGTCCCCTAAACTAAAATATACTCCAGTTGAAGATTGATGCATAGCCACATGAGAGAAGAGCTAGTAAAATATCCATTCTTGCAGCCGGGGATATGGCATAGACAGTAGTCAATAAAGTAGGAGGAGAACCATAAGGGCTTAACTTAAAATAAAAGGAATATCTACTTATATTTTACAAAATGTAGCTAAATAAATCTACTTACCAAGTTTCATATTTGAAAAATATCTATTGCATGACTGAACCACGTGAAACAACCCTACATGCACTAAGTGGAGAACAGTCAGAAACCTAAAGTGCTGGCATATAATGTTAGATTCTAAGATGCCATCAGGTTCTTTCCAAGTTTGCAATTAAAATTCATGGAACTGAAAACACGTCTTCAAGCTCTATAGCATAATGTGCAAGAACTACTTTCTCCTATTAGTAAGTGATCCTGCCATAGATTTTATTCACTTTTTCAGTCATGACACGTTCACTACTCTCTTTTTCTTTTTTATTTTATAAGGTAAGATTTTTATTGATGCTCAGTACTAAGGTAATGCTGTAGAAAATTACAGAAGTTGGCCTTGCTTTACATAACAGACTCATAGCGTTCACCAAGTCGCAGGTCAGCCCAGTTGAAAATAAGTCACTTTTAGATAAATGCTCTTTTTTGCCTTCAAAACACTTCCGATACCGTTCCAGCCAAATAGTTCAAGCAATGCATAAAGCTGATGTAGAGCATCTGCTGCAGAGCTTGATGCCCCTCTTGTGTATTACACTAAACCAATGCCTTTCCCACTCTTATTGTCAACTAAAGTTAGAAGGCTCAATTAATCTTATTAATCATTAGCACAGGAAATGGGCGATTACAGATGGGACATCAATCGCGACAGACATCAATTTGCACGTTCTCCACCGGTTCCAAATATGGTTCAATCAAGCAAACGAGACAACATCATGCATTAAAAACTGCAGCTTTATTACCTCATTGCAACTTCCTTCCGCACAGTATAGCGGATCTTCTTATCAAAACACCGTTCCTTTCTCTTTTCCCTAAAACGATTTAAAGAAGCAGCTCTTTGTGGTTGATTCAATCTTCCAGGGAAGTCACCTGAAGCCTGTGGATATTGCCGAGGAAGTGCCATAACTGATTACAAACCACCAGACTGGTAAAAGAATGTAAGCGGGAGATAAAGATAAATACCCTCTGACTTTGGGGAGCCACATTAACAGTAGGGATGCCAGCAGGGACTTCATATCCCCCCAACAATAACAGCACCGCTTGAACCTAAAACTCAATAAACATAAAAACAGAATTTACCCCTATTAAGATTATTGAAAATATTAATTTAAAGTTTTAAACCCACTAAAGACAAATTGAATTCCACGACCAGATGCATATACTAAATAGTGTCGAAAGTGAGAAGTAAAGCGCACAATTCTCAACGTCAAGAAAATATCTAGCGTATATGAATTTAGTTCTACAACGATCAAATTGCAATTAAAAATAATTAATTTCAGGATCCTAAATCCAACTCTTCAAAGTTAGAGATTGAAAGAATCCACCACTTCTCATTGTGATCACTCTGGACATCATTTTTTACAGCGCACACTTCTACAGTTCTATGAAGAGCATAACTTCATCCATGAAGCAATAACCCCTCGTTTGGCATCAGTGAGTAGCTTCTAACAACACCGACACTAAAATCCTGCCAGTGAGAATCACTCCTACTCGTGGAAGAGAGAGAAAAAAAAATCAGCATGGGCTCTTTGCTTCAAAAGTTAATCAATACCAACCAATTCACCATACACAAACAAGCTAACCAATTCACCAATCAAATACAACCTAATCTCATAAACGACCAATTTCAGAGTATTGAATCACCTCAACTCCAAAAGTCAAGTGACAGTGATTGATCAACAATAGGGGTCTATCAGTGCAAGTCAGCTGAACACCCTGATTGATGAGTGGGTTAGGTGCACCTCTCACTCGGTGAGAAGTAATGAGGCTAGTCTCCTGCCCTTCCCCCCTGTCCGTGTGTTGGCCACCCTTCTGAAAGGCTAATAGCACGAAGCACCCTAACATAGGGCTCTCTCTGACGAGTGCCATCTAGCTCAACCTGTCCCAAATAAGGTATTCTCACCCTAGTAGGATGGTTATTTGGCCAAATATAGAATTATCCCCAATTCCAAAATTGAAAATCTTTCCCCTAAGTCACTCAATCTCTTATAGACAGCAAAGCAGCACATTACACATATACAGCAAGAATCCAAGTAACTGACAAACACTATAACAATATTTCTAAATAAAAGAAGCACCTTTTCAGCTAAACTCATAAAAGAACACACTACACAAAGGTCAACCAAAATTTCCCAAAATAAAGGGCAAACATTTTTAACAAGCACAAAAATGTAAATTAAAGTAAGATGAAATGCCTTCTCAGGTGAAACGGAATCAAAAACATAAACTTCGCCTTGAAACGACAGCGTAAGCTGATCAGAAGCTCCACTACCAGCAGTAGGAACAATTTCAGAAGGAGGACCATACAAAGCGTTATGAGAAACACCTTCCACACCATTCATCCCAGCAGCCTCCATAGCTCCTCCGCCGCCGTTGTGAAGCGGCGCGTGAGAATGAGAGTGATGATGTTGCTCGTAGCGAATGTGAGAACTAGGGTTGTCCATAGACTCTATTCCTCCTCCACCGCCTCCGCTACCGCCGGCTCCAACTCCGGCGCCGGCATCGACGGCGCCGTCGTCATCGTCGTCGTCGATCTGAGTTTGCTGGTGGTGAAGTGAAGCAGCGTTCATTGTCTCCCGTCCGTACATGTTAGCTGTGCGATTTGCTTCTGCTTCTGCCATTTCTGACGTCGTTTGTTTATATTCTTTTAAAATAAAAAAGAAATAGTAAAGTACTTTATTACCCCCAGGAGTTCCAGCTATTAACCAATAAATCCAGCTCCATGAACTTTAACCATATCCAAACAAACCCGAAACCTTAAAGCCCAAAAATAGGTTGATATAGTTTTTCCTTAAAATAAACAAGGATTTTGGCTATATATGTGTGTAAATTGAAATTTATTTGAAATGTTTGTGAAAGTTTTTCCTTAAAATAAAGTTTGGAAAGACAAACTATTATATTAATCCTTAGTGAGCATTACAACGGGCATAGTCAATTGGATCTAACAAAATATTTCTTATTTCCTAACGTAGTCCCGAAAGACCAAAAAGTAATGCCAATGTCCTATCCAAAAAACAAATAAACGCCAAGAGTCATCCCATGCCATAGTATACAAAACCTACAAAAGTGACATTAGTTGTCGATAGAGATCTAACTGTACTAGTTCAGTATACAAAATTGGGATCTCTTTGATAAGTGGTTCAGGGTGATTCAGATAGTATGAAGGCCTGAAGGAGGCTCTGAGCTGCCTGGGTTTCATCTGGTGTCCCAGAGATCACAATAATCCTGTCACCTGCTCCAGGACGAGGCTCGTGTACCACAACCCTTGCTCCGGAAATCTGATTCAATTCAGCAGAAAGATTAAACATCAGCACAATAAATGAATGAAGCACAACGAAATATGAGTTTTAACAGTCCTGTGCACCTTCCACGACACCAATTAATAAAGGAAAGAGGCTTAAGTACCTGTCTTAAACGAGTCAAGTTGCTCCTGTTCTCCCCATATACACAGCTGACAATGTTTTCAGGAACCATGATCTCCACAGTAGTATTGGTCACAATGGCAGATCTGCTTCCACTGCAAGCAATAGAAAAATGCAACAAGCTAATGAATACAACCAAGAAGTTTCTGCTTGGGCTTAGAGATATAATAGATCTTTTTTTAAAATCTCAAATGAACAATCTGGGTAAATCTAGGCAGGGCAAATTTTCACAAAATCATATAACAGGGAGTCCACCCTCGTAATTACGCCCTGTCACAGGTGAAAAAGCATGAAGTGCTGGTGAAGTAGTTGCAAGACACCAACCTTCCCAGTTCTATGCCGCCTTTAACTGAATTAGATCCTTTGCTGACATCAAAAGCACCTCTTTGATTTGCTCCGGGTCGTGTCTAATAGCCAAATCCACCGGAAATGTTCAAAGACAAGTCAATTAAGATGTACTAAACTAAAAGTGGAAATTAGACATTCAGCAGTTCACCACCTGTGATGACCACAGCCCTGATGATGGGGGATGATCTGTCTTGTTGGAAAGTACAAGGTTATCAATAGACCGCGTTAAGTCAGGATGCTGATTGATGCCATGTGTGACACCACTAGACTGATGAAATCCAAAAGGAGGTTCCTTCATTTGGCCAGAGGGACTACTTTCAGATACCAAGGAGTTGTTTATGCAGACACCATTGGACACCTTCGCTGCCAAGAGATTATCACGCAACCGACCAGTGACATTTCGTAAAGCATCTTGCACATTTACAAACTCACCTGCAATCTAAACTATACAATCTCAGTGCAACAGAAACACTAAAATGTCTGATTTTCTATAGATTGATTTCAATAGGTCCAGAAACCCACAAGAGTAAAAGGAAGTGTTTTGATAAATTTCAAATGATATAATGGATGAAGATATTTATCCACAAAAGACGTATCATAATCTCCCTTCAATACCTATGAAGAGAAATGGACATTTAGGTGTTTATTTCTTTTTGATTAGATAAATATTTAGGAGCTCACTTCCAATATTTAAACCTTCACTTTGATAGGTAAGCAAGTATGCATGGTTTCGCCACAAATGGAGAAAAAGATGCTTTTGAATAGTAATTCTTTCATTAATCAAATTTAGCCTAAATTAGTAAAATCGCAGAACTTCTTAAGCACCAAATATTACTTCGTTGAGTTAGTTTTTTCTCTTTACTCTACGAAACCATGTTTGAATTGTTTATACATGGGCAAGATCAACAATCTCTGTATTAACGAGCCTAAGGTTTTTTCTTTCTTTTTCCAAAGAATTTTCAGGAAAGGTCACAAGAAACTTACAAATTGTGTAACCTAAAAAGTGCATTACCCTAATATTTTGACATCAAGTTTATACCACTCAGAATTAATGCACCAATGAATACCCTTAAACTTAATGCACCAGTTAGAGAAACCTAGATGAACTAAAACGAAAACCATGATAATTATGACACGAACAACTTACTCAATTTATCCAAAAAAGGACAATTTACTCTTAAATTTAAAAGGTCAATGTTATGAAAGACACAGTGTGTACACGTGAAAAATTAGCTTTCGAGGTTGAGCAGTCTCAATTTTACGACAGGATTAGCGAACAAATGTTGGGTGGGCCACCTTGAATGGCGTGAACCACATGGGGAAAGTCCCACTAGTACATCTTTTGGGTCATCTGGTTGATAAATCAGCTGCCCCCACCCGTCTAGGATTAGAGGTGATAAGAATCAAAGAGGGAAGAACAAGAGAGAAAGAAAACAAAGAAAGAGGATACGTGGGTTAATACTCAAGCTCTTGAAATTATGGGCACAAGGGGATAAAACCTCACCTCCCAATTGATTTCAACAGATGTAAAAAAAAAAAAAAAATTGATTTCAACAACTTAAAATCAACCCTATTTAACAAATTAAAGAAGAATCAAAATAACCACAAATTGGTAACCTTCGATTAATCAAGCAAAATAAGTTCACCAACAATTCCAAGATCCCACTACTAATTACTTACCATGAACTACATTAAAGCTAGGCTTCACGTAGAAACTATAAGCTCCAAAGCTCAATATTCAATATTCATCAAAGTCTACTATCAAAGTCTACTTCCAAAATAAGAGAAATCCTATTTATACTAAGGAAATAAAGAAGACAACTAGCTTGTACAACTGTGCCCTTAATGAGACAAGGGCCTTGTTTGGTTGCCTCTTTTTGTAAATCTTGAATTTAAGAGATGGCTACTTGCACACATAACCTCTTTTCTCCCTCCTATTTACTTTGATTGACCTTCCACACATTGTGGCATTATATAATGATGAAAAACCATACAATCTATCCAAACATTGTATTCTTCAAACCAATACAGTACTACAATGTGATATGATACATTATGAACCAATATGTAACAAATATACAAACAAGTTGTAAATGAAGTCCTTTGCTTTCTTTCAGAGGTGTTGATCCACAAAGAGGCATATATGACTTAATTACTTTCAGATATATGGTACATTAGTAAAAGTATTTCTAAAGTTTGAAGAAGTTAAAAGGACCAAAGGCTGAACAATCTCACCTGTACAACTTCATCATTGACCGAGACACACATTGGAACTTGGTCACCTCTAAATATTCGTATGCTGGTACCAGTCTCCTTCCTGATATCTGAAATTATTGCACCTCCCTTCCCCAATAAACAACCAACTTGGCTATTTGCCACCACAAGTCGAAATGTAATTAATGATCTTGTGCCCAAATTCATCCCAGAGCCAGCGTCCAGAATCCGCTCAAAAACAAGAACAACAGCGGTTTGTGCTGGAGATTTCCGTAATTCTAGATTCTAGATATTAAAGAAAACTAAATCACTTGACCCCACAAATTACAGATTAAAAAAAACAAGTAAAAAGAACACCCAACTAACCTCTAATGCAGTAATACTTATCATTCTCTCATTGCACTCAGCAACATTGGGCCCAACAGCAATGCTTGCTCCGCTGTCATTCTGAAGAGCCTTAACAATTGCTCCACCCTTGCCAATTATAGCCCCTACCTTATCATTTGGGCAGAGAACCCTGAAAGCAACCTCTTGTAATGGCATTTTTGAATCAATGCTGGAAAACTTGTCAGCATCTAGTGACACAGGATGGCATCCAGAGGCACCTGAGAAAGAGCTTGTGCTTATTGGCTGTGGCATTGAACTCCTTTGTCCAGGTAGATCAACTGGCTGAGGAGGCAAAGTCTGCTCTGAATCTAACTCAAGTGATGGATTCTCAACCGTTCTATTCCTATCAACAGAGAAACAATCTTGAAGACGGCGACTGACAGCGACAAGTCCTTTCTTGACAGCCAGAATATCCCCTTCTATCTGCCATTAACCAACAATTAACACATCAGGAATCTTCTGACATATTCATTTTACCGTTACCATTTTGTTAAAGAAATTCAACTATAACATAGATTTTCCTGGTAGATTTTTGCAAAAATACAGAGCTTAGAATTTAAGTTTTTCAAATCAATGTTTTCAAAAAGTTACTATACATTTACAGGTTTAGTGAGGGTCATGCTAGTCTCTTCCGGCGTATATAGCTGCTGCAATTAACAGGGGTCATAACATCAGGAAATTGTAGCATGTACAACAACAACATACCCAGTGCAATTCCACAAGTGGGTTCTAGGGAGAGTAGAGCATACACAGACCTTACCCCTACCTTGGGAGATAGAGAGGTGACCTTACCCCTACCTTGGGAGATAGAGAGGCAAAATTATAACATGTCACATTAGGATAATTCCGAAGGAGTAGCTCAAAAAATTCACAAGCTTTTAGACTTCACTATCGCTTCTACAGAACTACTACAAGCTAAAATCAATCTTGCTGATGATTTGCATTGTTTCAAATTGACAACTTGATTCTTCAAAATAGAAGGGAGAAAGAAAACTGAACTAAAAAAGGCAATGTCGCTGTATGCTACTTGGCAACTATGTTGCTCGGACTCTTCAAAAATTTCATTGGGTGCATGTCGGATCCTTCAAAAATAGTGCATTTTTTAAGGATCCGACTATTTTTGAAGGATCCGACACGGGTGCGTCAACATTTTCGAAGAGCCGAGCAACTTGGCTTGGCAATACAATTGTTTGGTTTGCAGACAAGTGATACGTGGATTATAATGCAAGATATGGATTGTCCTAAGGTGATAAAAAGTAACTAAATTGCATTGGTTGTATCTGAACAATCTTATGCGCCCCTCGATTGTTGGATATTTGATCTTCGTATTAAAAGCTAAAACTTGTAGAATTTGGATTTAAAGGATGAAAATTCATTAGCAACAATATACTTTAGCCTATATTACAATTCTATTCGAACTAGTATTTGTTCCATAATGGTATGTGATAACAAAATAATTAGCTTAATATAAAATATGGAAATAGTTATCAATTTATCAAATAAAGCAATTAGAAGAAAGTAAAATTGGAGATATACTAAAACATGAGATAAATGAACTCCTAGATACATTGAAAATTCCATGATAAGAACTTGTTTTGCTAATCAGCTTACATTAAACACTTTCTTATAATTAAAGAAGCATACTACAAGCATTATTACAAACAAGCGATAAAATTGTAAGATAGGGATTTTGGCCATTTATTTGATCTAATATTGCTAATATGTGTACAGTTATATCCCACAACGGATTTCAGTATGAAACCACAAACCGGCATAGTTGCAGGTTTCATTTATGGTAGCAATATTTACTCAGGGAGCTAGGTACCAAGTGTTGAGTTTATTTCCTCCCATAGCTCAAACCAAATGAACCCTAATGACATCACAAGGAAACCACGTGACATCAATGACGAGGCAATACACTTACAATCATGCATATGAAATCAGCTACAGGGTAAAATTAAAAATATTTGAAAATTGGGAATGAGCATAGGCAAACTTCAAAATTGATAGTACTACATACTCCCTCATTTCAACTTTACTTGTCCACTAATTCATAAATAATTTTTCAACTTTTACTGGTCGCTTTTAAAATATCAAGAAAAGAGGATATTTATTTTTTCATATATTTTACCATTAGCATTTACTAGTATTACTTATTTTACCATGAATACTATGGTAAAATAGTCATGTCAATTATTGTTTTCTGGGCGTGCCAAGGCCAAATATGAATCCTGAAAGCATCTATAAAGTCCTTCTTAACTAGACAACCAAAGCTATCAAGCATTAAAAAGAATTGCAACCAAAGCTATTAAGCATTAAAAAGAACTGCAACCAAAGCTATTAGGCATTAAAAAGAATTGCAAACAAAGCTATTAAGCATTAAAAGAATTGCAACCAAATTTATTAAGTATTAAAAAGAATTGCAAGATATTAATTACCTCTACAATTTCATCATTGGGTGAAGCACAACTTGGCATTTTTCCTGAAGTTAATACCTTAATCCTACATCCATTTTCCCTCCTTATTGTATCAATTACTTTCCCACCTTTACCCATCAACGCCCCTACTTGATTCCCCTTCACTAATAACCTACACGACACAACATTCTCCGCTCCCAAAACTACTCCATTATTTTCCGCAGTTACTTCTATTACCCTCTCAAAAACCTTAACAAGTGCTTCCTGTGCCGCCGAAACTTCAATTTCATCACATTCTTCATTTGGTCCCAATAGCCTTATCCTCTTGTTTAACAAAGCCGAGGCTACAACAACTATGAGGCGGTGGTGGTCGGAGTTTGTGGAAACATCAACGTGAATTTTAGCGGAAGTGTCTTGTTGAAGTTGTCTGATAATTGAACCTGATTTTCCGATAACTCCTCCGACGCGTGAAGCGTGACAGAGAAGTCGGAAAACAATACGTCTGGGTAATGGTGGTGTAAGGGTTGAGTTGTCGACGCCGTCGTCCACAGCGTCGGCGGCGGTGGAGTTGGTGACGGAGACGGCAACAGTATTTTCGTGCATTACTGTACTAGTAGCTATAGAATTTTTGTGCATAGTTGGAAAAAAGGGTGCAAGTCTTTAGCCCTATGTTATATTCTACTAGTTTTTTTAAAACGAACTGTTGGACTGATGAGTGGACTTGAGAAGATCTATTTTTGTAGGCATTGTATTTATACTACTTACAGGTACACATACATGATAAGCATAGAATAAAAAAGGTAAGTATTAAATTTAATATTTTTCCTTAATTGAAATGTTTAGCCAGAAATAATAAAAAGAAATATATTGAAAATGTATCCAAAATTTGCGATAAGATGATACTAATAGAGAAAAATATTTAAAATTTTGATCAAATAATTAAATTTTTAGAAAAATAATAAAAGTGAGAGCAAAGCTTTTAGAGCACTGCAATTAATTTTTTTTCCTAATACAAATTTTGTTACCATCTTAAATGCATGTTTAGATGTAATTTTAATATTTTTCCTTTTTTTCTTTCTAGATAAGCATTTTAATTAAGGAAAAGTATTGAATTTGATATTGTCTTTTTTGTTTTATGCTTTAAATAGGCAAGAGTTCAATTACCCAAGTAATAAATAACCTCACATAAATAGTACTATTTGTTATTCCCTTCATTTATTTTTATTTATTTAAGAAAACAATAATTAACCTATTTTATCACATTATTCATATTAATTGATGTTAGTATTAGATCTTGAAAATAATTTGGAGAATAAATAATTAATATTAAAAGACTGAGAAAAATTTATATTTTTTTGATATGTTAAAAGTGACAAATAAATATAAAAAAAATATTTTAAAAATAGTGATTAAGTAAAAGTGAAGGGGAGAGTACGTGACTGACAAGATCAAAAATTTGAATATTGCAAAAAACATTTCATTTTAATTATTTTTTTTTCAAACACAAAGGGGTTATAAAATTAATTTATCACAATATCGTCCACAAACAAGAGGAGTTACAAAACTAAAGTAATTTATTATATAGTATTATCCACTAATAAGAGGAGTTATAAAGCTAATATGGTAATAACTTTATCATTCCTATTTATTTTTTTCTGTTGGAAACTCCCAAGAAATTCACAACTTCTATTCTTCAGGTGAGCATTTTGTGGTAAATTTCTTTTCACCTACTCTTTTATGGACGTTGCTTATTTACTGTGCAACAACTCGCAAATCGCGCAGAAAATATAAATCACATTAAGCAAGCTTCATGCTGCAAGCTTATGGTGTGAAAGACGAGTCTGAATTCTATCTCGAACACAAAAAACCCAGCTCCCAGCCACTCAAGCATGCCCATGAGGGCCATTCCTAATTGTTGTAAATATTTCACTGATTTAATTCTGGATCAAAAAGTTTAACAGAGAGAACACACTATCCAAAACTTAATAATTCTGGAACTTAAATTTTTAGTCTTTTTGAAATAATTGAAATTGCAAAATGAACTGAAAATAAGAGTAAAGTAAATATGAATATCGATTTTCAAATGTACGAAGGGAATACATATCATTCACTGGCCAAAGCTAATATAGCAATCTGTACACAATATCTATCTTTGAGACACAGCATATCCCCACTAACCAAAATCATTTTTGCAAAATTTACAAAGGCATAATAGCACATTCTGATCCCTCATTTATTGGTAAAATTTAATTTCAATTCTTGCAATATTTGATAAAATATGTTTAATTTCTAATTATTGAAATATATATTTTTTGTCTCTTTACGTAAGAAATGTATCATATTCAGATTATTTTTAGAGTTTTATTACTACTAAATATGGAGCAATATTACGAGCTTAAATGGCACGTGGATAACTAACTAATTGGTGAAAAATATTTGATCATCATGATAAATTTGTAAATATTCAATCGTAAAGAAATTAAAAATACATGTTTCAATTAGATGAAGGTCAAATATGTTTAAATAGATACTACAAGAACTAAAAAGTAAAATATATCAATCGAAAAATCAAAAGAGCTATTAACCCTTTAACAAATCATTGTATTACATGTTACTTTAAGATTCAGCAAATGATAAAATAATACCGAACCAATATGCAAATTAGTATTCTTTTAGTCCTTTGAAATAATCGTATTTTTTTCGAGGAAACCATTTATAAAAAATATGATTTTCCAAGTATACTTGTGAGATTAGTCAGAGTAAAAAAGACATGAAAAACGGGATAAAAGTGCAAATATCATGAACTAATTCTTCGAAGCTTGCAAATACTATAACATTAGTTGAAACTCTTTTTCAAGGTATAGTTGTGAGCGTAATCATAGTAAAAAAATATGAAAACCTCGATAAATGTGAAAATATCATGAACTAATTCTTGAAAGTTTGCAAACATTAGTTGAACCACTTTTTCCAAGTATATTTTTTTTGTGAGATCAATCAAAGTTTAAAAACGGGATAAAAGTGCAAATATCATGAACTAGCTCTTGGAAGCTTTGAAGCATCAGTTGAAGCTAATTTCCCCAATATATTTGTGAGAACGTCTTAGTAAATAGACATGAAAATCTAAAAATAAAAGTTCAAATATCATGAACTAGCTCTTGGAAGCTTGCAAGCATCAATTGGATCTCTTCTCCCAGAGTATATATTTGTGAGAGCATTATAGTAAAATGACATAAAAATCTTAATAGAAGTTCAAATATCATGAATTAACTATTTGAAGCTTGCAGCATCAGTTGGAACTTTTTTTTCTCGAGTATATTTATGAGAGCATCTTAGTAAAATGACATGAAAACTTCGATAAAAAATGCAAATGTCATGTCATGAACTAACTTCATGTCACAGCTTAGTGGATGCAAGAGTTCTAAATTCACATTGACATTTCAAGTTAAATCTCAAAAACTACATGTTTTAATTCTTTTGAATTTTTTGGGAAAATCTTGAATCCGCCACTGATTCGAAAAAGATCACCATGACCAGTAAGAAGTACCATGTGATGATGTTCCCATGGTTAGTCTTTGGCCATATGCTACCTTCCCTTCAACTATCAAAGAAATTGGCAACAAAAGCGAAAAAACTGGGCTGGGGAGTTGAAGTGAAGGCTAGCAAAAGCTAGTACAGAAAATACCAAACTGGCAGCAAAAGAAATTTTGTTGTGTGTCTTGTTTTAACTCATATTAACCAGAGTAATTATTATGTATCGTGCTCATGTAAGTAAATTTTCCTAATGTGTTCAATCATTTCTTTCGAATCTAAAGTCTTCGAAATAAAATTGTTTAACCCATGTAAACTAATATGTTGAATGTAATGTGGATCAGTGCATAAGGTAGGGAGTAATAAATTTTCCTAATATGTTCAATAATTCCTTTCAACTCTAGGATAAATTACACAAATCTCATACTTAAAAACACTATATTACTTAATATTCCTCACTTTTTAAAAATTTACGTAAAATCCAATTTTCAACTTTACTCTTGAATCTTTGATACATATCAACAAAAACCCACGTCCTATTTTTACTCCACCATTAACTCATTCAAGTTATTTTTTTTTCCAAAGATTTCCTTCCCTAATTATCAACAATTAAATCATCTTCCTTCCTGATTTTTTCTCCTCCATTAACGCATGCAACTTTTTTTTTCCTCTCCTAAAATCTCTCCCATAGTTTAAAAAAAAAATCTATTGATACATATATAAATTTATTTAGTTATTCATACATGTTTATTCTTTTAATGGTGATTCATATGAATGATAAATATGATATCATTATATGGATATTATGGTGATTCATACGATAGATACATTTTGTATGATTTTAACGGATGATACATACGATATTAATGGGTGATATATATTGTATTGTGGTGATTCATATGGTAGATACAATTATTTATTTCATTTATTGGGTGATTCATATGATATTAATGGGTGTTATATATAGTATTATGGAGATTCATATGGACTATGATAGATACAATTATTTATTTTAATTATTGGGTGATTCATATATATATGATATTATGGTGATTCACATGGTAGATACAATTATTTATTTTAATTATTGGGTGATTCATATGTTATTAATGAAAGGTAATGGTGTAGTCAGTGCATGGAACAAAAGTAATAATACTAAAAAAAAAAAAAGAACTAAAAGCATAATTGAAACAGAATAAAATTAAATCTAAAAAAAACAGACTAAAGTTAAAGACGAGAAAAGAGAAAAAAGACCAAAAAAATATATCTTTCATAATTAAAGACCAAAAAAGAGAAACATAATTAAAACACCTAAATTAAATCTAAAAAAAGGAGAAAAATTAGATATTTTTTCTTAAATAAAAGAATACAATAAATAAAAGAGAATCTATTATTTCCTTAAATAAATACTTTTGTTAGTTTCAAACATATCAATTTTTTATATGTATCACCTTATAACATATGTATCACCATTGCAAAAATCGGGATAAAATATAATTAACAAAATAATTAAAATTTTATGTAATATCACTTAAAGATTAAGAAATTTAGGTAAGTTATCCTTAATTCTAATTTTATAGTAAGACTGTCTCTTGTATAATTGGGCTTTAGATTTTCAATACACACACCTACTCTTTCTTAACTTAATAGCATGAAGTTTGGGAACCATAGCCCACGTTGAAAACACATTTTTTAAGGGTTACTTACATATAGGTTTTAGTACATTTTATATATCATAACTTTGTTAAATTATAAGGTATCTTGATTTTTGATTTTTGTGATACATATTTTTAGCTTTGACATATATGTATTGTGATACATTTATAACTGTGTGGTTAATTAAATAAGAAAATAACTAATTTTCAATTATTGCGGGGAGTAAATCACGTGTAAATTGTGGCATAAATACATCTGATTCCAGATATATCATTATGATACATTTGGTAAAATTACTCAATATCCATTCAAAATTCAATCTCACACGCAAAAAATAGTTTACATATGTCAAACATATGTTAAATATATCAAACATTCATAAATGAATCAAAAACATGAATCACTATCAAAAAGTATATGTCATGTGTATCACTAGTATTCTGACAAAAAATGCATCACTAATATCTATCACCAATATACTGACAATAAATGTATCACTCATATGTATCACCGTTTATAGTATGAAAATGTATCGCGAAATTAACAACATTATATATGTATCAAGCGCATTAACAAAAAATATATGTATCAGTACCGAATTTGATATCTAATTCTACGGACCATTGCAGTGGTCATCAATATTGTCATGGCTCCGTCGGAAACTATAAGATTTTTTAGCTTCTACAGTATAAAGATTCTTCAAAAGAATATGAATGTTTGTCAACATGAAACACAAAGTAAAGCTTTTAGACTTTTAAAGAAAAAAAAATTGATTAATAGAGATAGAAAAAATTGAACCAAATTGTAAATTGCGAATGATAAGATCTGATGAAAATTTTTTAATTTGATTTTGTTTTTAGATTAAGAGATTTTCTCTCATTATTTACTTTTCTAAAATAAATTCAAATCTGTTACTTCCTTATTTAATTTGTATCAAGAGGAAAAGGAGAAATATGAGATTTTATAAATATTCTAAATAATTAAATTTTTTATGTATTTATACCTCTTAAATTAGTATTTTTACGGATTTTTTTTTTTGAATGAACATAAATACTTTAATGAAGTACTATTTACTACATATACAATTAATGTGTTGTTTATGTTATAATATGATATAGCAACAAAATCTATATACGTATATCAAATCTTTTCCTATTTAAGATAGTAATTCTTTAATATTATATACTCCAATAATTAGTATGTTATTCATGCAATGATAGCACTGTGTAACATCTATAAACTATATTTATAATTTATATTTATAATTTATATTTATATCTATATCTATCATAATAATATATTAAAAATTTGAAGGGCATTAGAAATATTGTTTGAACTTTACAAAATCGTCTTTTCACTTTTTTTCCTAATATTTAATAATTAAAAATTAATTAAATATATTTATCGTAAAATCTTTTCTTATTAGAAGTCATCAGAATTAATGAAAACTAATACTATTTTCCATTAGTTTAAGAATTTTAAATCAACTTAATTTGATTTTAAGAAGATTTGAAAAATCTAGAAATAATGTTAGAATAAGAAAAATTTAAGAAATATCAAATTTTTAAAAGTTTTAAGTACGTAATAAGAATGTAATCAATGATTTTATAAAAATTTGAATTTAAAAATAAGAAAAAAGTGAAATGGTTCAACAAAGATATATGTATTTCTGATGGTACTTATATTTCATCAAAGATATATGAAATGCCCCAGATTTCTGGCCCTTGGAAAAATCTTGAGCTTTGGGATCACTGCCCTGGTTATGACTGGACCCTATTAGTCGTAGGGTGTCCTAACGAGTTGTTAGGATGAGTCATAACTAAAATAGTAAGTTTGTGGCTTGATTCTGCTCTGAGTATGAGTGGCTCACTAAGAGCCGTAAGGAGATTTTACGAGTCGTAAGGTGTAATCGTAGGGTGTCCAGTGTATACCCCAATTTAGGTTCTGTGTTGATTACGACTGGACCCTACGAGTCATAGGGTCTTATTAAGGGTTGGTTGGTTGAGTCGTAAGGATAACAGTGTAGGGTGCCTTGGTGGTACTGCCTTGGTTACGACTCAACTACGAGTCAAGGATTGACTCGTAACCAAAGGCGACTTTTTCAGCTTTTAAGTTGGGGGCACTTTAGACATTTTCCACTTAAAACCCTTTTGACCCCACGTTCATAAAACACTTTTAGGGCATTCATTCTACGCTTTAATGTATTAAATACTTTTTTTACTTTCTCTAAATCCTCTCAAGCAAGTCAAGCTAGGGTTTTATCAATTTGGTCATCTAAGGACTCAAAGGTCGATTTCTCTCCGTGAAACCTTGGAATTTAGACATGTGACTCTACCCTTAAACTTAATATCTGTATTGCATAAAAATACATGGTTGTTTACTTGGTTGAAAGTAAAGGTTTTGACTTGATTGGGAGTTTTGACATGAATGATCAATTAAATATTTTCCCATGATTTCATGATGCATTACTTATGTTTTAATCATGGTTTAGAACTTATGGGTGCTTGGTTATGGTGTATGAAACTAGGAAATTGTAAATTTTCCAGACTTGTGACTTTGAAGTGGTTATGATCCTAACCCATGATGTGAAATTAATTTTTAATTAAGAGAAATATGGGAATTTGTGAAATTAAATTGGTCTTGAACTATTGCATGATATAAAAAGGTATTTGAAACACAGTGGTCTGATTTAATGAACAAATGGAGTTGTTCTCCCTAAGTTAATGAAAATTATTTTGTCATGATGTATTACCTTACAAGTGTAGTTAGTATGACGATACCAACAATGTGAGCCTTAACGTAAAACATGGTTCAATGAATGAGAATGTGTGATAAATATTTTAATTGGGCTTTAAATAGAATTATGTAGATGAGTCGTGAAAGTAGAGGTCCAAGTGACCAATATTGGAAATCGCGCTAGCCGGCGCGAGGGTCGTTGTGGCTTGAGGGTTCAAGTCCCCTTGCTTAGACCAGGTGATTCGAGCCCACCTTACTGATATTATTATGATTGGAGGGTTCGAGTCCCTCATATCACATTTTATGATCGGGTTCTTAAGTAACCTTAGTATATGATTGGAGGGTTCGAGTCCCTCGTGTATATATATAAGATTATTCTCCGATTCGTGCGGCTACATGCATTGGGGCTCGACCAGTGGGGTGAGAACTGAGGCCCATATTGTCACGATCCGAGCCGGGGCCCTAGCCGTAACGAGCATTTTGAACCATGAAGGCCCAGACGCCTTTCTCTGTCTGGTAGTCATGCTTAATATTCATATAATATAAGAAAGTTTGCAGAAAAACATAACAAGACGGAACCATGGTCAATCTCTTAACACTTGGACAATTTGAAAATAAATTCTTAGAATTCAAAATATATGACACCCATCTGCGAAATCTCTAACATTAGAAAATCCAACATATGTCTAAAAAAACTGAAAAAAGGCCCCCAATCAGACCATGAATCAAACAAATAACAATGTTTAAATAAGCCCAATCTTTCGGAATAGAGAAGGCTCACCGACTGCACGCTTCTGTCTGAAACAAAACTATGGCTTAGCGGGACCTCTGGACTGAGCCTCAGACCCTAAAATATAAGAGAGGCAATATAGATGTACTGGTACGCAGAGAAATCCAAAATAATGTATTTGTATACAACATAAGTGGGAGCAATTACTCAACAGTTTATATATGATATATGAAAAACACATGGGCATATTAAAAAAACTTTTGACCAGTTTTTCTAAAATCCATGACTCACTCTTTGTCTTACTTCTGAATTAGGTGGTATACCCTACAACTCTACAATCCCACGGGCTATATGGAATCTTCTCTTAACTCGGCAGTCAAGCCCCCAACCCAAGTTTGCCATAAGGGTTGGAGTCTCTATCTTTAATACGCCATAGAGCACTAGGCCAGCGTATGATCCCTCTTGGGAACATAATAAACCCGTATCGGCAAAACACGATTTTGGGTTAGGAGTTATCTGAACTCAAGCCTTCTTCGGGCAATTACCTAACTCCCTTTAAGCCCATTTTTTACTCTTTAAGACGTGTATTCTCTGAAATCAAAATCTAAAAATCTTACTCTGTTATGTCATTCATCTGATTTGGTATTGTCATACCAAGACTTGCAAGTCGTATCTATAGGCCATACATTATCATATGGCAGCTCTCTTTATTCAAAACAGTGTTCAGACCACCAAAATATTTACATAGTACAAGCGGGTACTTATTTCAAAACATATTTCAATCTATGCACGATTCTCTCATTTTAACATTTCAACAAACATGTGGTGGTCAAGTATTTTGTAGCAATCTATGCAATTCTTTAAATCATCACTTCTGTTTATGCGATTAAGAAAATGCCCTCTCTTCATGTCATCACCAAAACCAAGTCAATAACTAATATTAAAGATATTTATATCATGCGTTTCAATATGAAATCGAGTAGTTTATAAACAATAGTAAAACCCTTGGTTCATGCTTTAGGACATGAAATTTAGTAACCCATAACTTGTAAATCAAGAATATAACATAATAAGAGAGGAAAATTCTTTGTTCATGCTCTCAATTCATATTTCAAAATTGAAAACACATATATACATGTACACGAGTAAAAATTCAAGATTTAGGAAAGGCCTCAAGACCAAAACGTTCACAATGCATACTTCTTGATGTAATTCGAAACCTTTCATAAACATATGGTTTCTCAACATTCAAAACATTAATATAAATGATTTAAATCATGACCATGCAGTTTAGGAAAATCCCACTTACTTTAGATTACTTAGTTTAAAGATTAGACTCGAATCTTGATTTGTTCCTTGGAAATCTTGAACTTAAGGCTTGATTTCTTGTTCTTGGAGGAAATCCTAGTTTGATCTTATTTTTTAGAGTGAAAAGAGGATCTTGATGTTGTATAACTGATGAGGATTGATTAATAACATTTTAGAGAGTAAATAAATCCTTTGGGGAGGTTTTCTGAAGAGGAAAAGTACCAAAACACCCCTTTTAAATCATTCCGCCTTCGAAACTTCGAATTTTGCCCGACGACTTAGTTGACGGACCGTCACCTCGACCATCGGCTTATTTCCAGTGACTGAAATCACTATTTTTGGGGTGACGGGCTTCTTGATGGGCCTTCACGGGACCGATGGGCCGGCCGTCGCACCTTCGGCAGTTTGACACCCTACTGTAAAATGGGCATAACTTTTTACACCGATATCGGATTAAGTCGAAACCGGTGGTGTTAGAAAAAGGACTCAAAGTACTTTCATTTGATACATAGTAGGACCTCTAATTCATTATATACAAAAGTTATGGTGATGGAAATTGTCCCAAGTTTAGAAGCTCACCAAAACTCAATCGATAGGAAAACTTTTAACTCGTCCTTAAGTTAGGGGACCTCTATGATCTCAATTCATGCTCAAATAGATTATCACACTTCATAATTGATTAACACACTAAATTTGAATAGGATTTATTATCTTTTGGAACCTTTACGCGTAGGAATGACGATTTACATTCTAGCCCAAAATGCGGGATGTTACAGATATAGCCTGTGGATACTACTAATATGATGGTTGAGCTACACAATCCATACTATAATTTTAAATGCATATTAAGCCTTGTTCTCTATCCTTACATGTGATATATATACACGTATATGCATTTGATAATGTGCATGGAATTTTGAATGATTTGAACTGTTATCATGGCATTATGCTATCCCATATCCCTGAGTTACATGCTAGCATTCTAACCGCTAACCGTCTACGTATGTTGTATTTCCATGCGATGCAGGATTTGGCCATACTTCTCCTACTCATTGACTGCGGATTGATCGAGAGTTGACATGAAGTGGTGAGCTTCCATGCTTCAGAAGGCTCCATTTCAGGATTATATTTTCTTTTGAGTTATAGACTATTGGATACTTTTTTGGCTATAGTCAGGACATGTCCCGATATTTTATTATAGTTTTGTTTGGTAGAGGCTTTGTTGGACTACTGTGGATTTGGGATGGTTTGGTTGTTGGTTAGTTATACTCTCGTGTCTCAGCATACTATATTGTGTTTCAAACTTTCTTATCTTTTTATATGTTCGAAATTCATCCGACATGGAGTAAGGTAGTTGATGGTTTGGGTACTAGGGTTGGTCTTCGGTCCTTGTTGGGCCTGAGATACCCAATACGACCAGGACTTGGTTCGGGTCGTGTCAATATATTTACACTATTATTTTAATTTAGTGTATAATTTTTAGCATTATTAAACTTTAAGTTATAATTATTCATGATCGTTATTAGAAAAATCAAGATAGATAGTTCCTTTATAATTTTTCGACTTTCATATAATATATAATATCTAATGTTAGTGCATTTCAATATTTTAATTATATTAAAGTGCATTATATAAAATTGATAAAGTGTGTTGTTGATGGTTGCACTTCTCCAATGTACCTTCGTGGAATATTATTAAGAGTAAAAGTGTGTATTTACTTTGTGCAACTCTTATAACCACTAACACTTTATTTCACTCATTATTTTATGATAGAAATAACATTTAGTTTTTGTAACATCTACCATTAGTCTACCTCATTACTATTGTAACTATTGTAATATTTGTAACCTAAATACTTGTAATACCCCGTATTTCCTTAGCTCATTTTAGCTCTCAGTACATGAGTAATCTTACATAAATCTTTATGATACTCAGTATTTTTCAGTTTAGAGATTAACATTGCATAGAAAATTCAGTCAGCTTTCCAACGATATAAAGTTTTCCCAAATCCGATACCCGGACGAAGAGTTAGAGTCATTTTCATAAAACAGTGTGCCAACTGGCACTTCAGCGCGTCGCGGAGCCAAGACAAATGACATTTGGAAATTTTCAGTGGAGTTCCGCGATACCATCGCATCGCGTTGATGACCCAATTCACAATTGTTAGTTTCCAGTGACACGACACGATAGCGCTGCGTCGCGCCAGCATGCCAAATCGAAAATTTTTAGTTAATTTTGAGTTTTAATTCTGAGGGCATTAAATTATTTTCCCCTCACACCAGTCAGTCTTTAACACAAAATTTGCCCCTCATTAATCTAGTTATACCATTATTCACTCAATTTCCCCCCAAATTAAAGCATTCTTTCTCAAAGGGCAAAGCCCTAGCTTCAAGAAATCAAGAACAAAATGTCATATACAGTCAATCAGTATCAGTAACTCAATTATCAGTAATCTCAGATTATCAGTTACTCAGTATCAGAACTTGGTACTTAGCTTCAGAAAAGCTCAGTTACAGTATACACGTTTATGCACAGTATTGCATACTCAGTATTTACAGTAGTTTGGTTTACTCTTGTAGTGAGAATGATCATACAGATCACCTTAGAATCGTACTTCGGACTCTCAGAGCTCATCAGTTATTCGCCAAATCTAGTAAGTGTAAATTTTGGCTAAGGTCAATGGCGTTTTTTGGCCATATTATTTTCGGTGATGGCATTAGAGTTGATTCTCAAAAGACCGAAGCGGTAGGAAACTGGCCCAGATTTATTTCTCCATCAAATATCAGAATTTTCTTGGGTTTGGCTGGCTATTACCGACGATTTTTTGAAGGGTTTTCATCTATTGCATCCCTCATGTCCAGACTGACTCAGAAGAAAGTCAAGTTTCAGTGGTCAGATTCCTGCGAGAAGAGTTTTTAAGAGTTGAAGACTCGACTCACCTCAGCCCCAATTTTGACTCTACCAGATGGTTCAGATGGGTTTGTTATGTGCTGTGATGCATCCAGAGTAGGTTTGGGTTGTGTCCTCATGTAGAGAGGTAAGGTCATAACCTATGCCTCTAGACAACTTAAGCCCCATGAGAAGAATTACCCGACCCATGATCTTGAGTTAGCAGTTGTAATGTTTGCCTTAAAGATTTGGAGACACTATTTGTATGGGGTGCATGTAGATATGTTCACAGATCATAAAAGCTTGCAATATGTCTTTTCTCAGAAAGATCTGAATTTGCGTCAGAGAAGGTGGTTAGAGTTATTAAAAAACTATGATATGAGTGTCCTGTATCATCCGGGAAAGGCTAATGTAGTGGCTAATGCTCTCAGTAGGTTGTCAATGGGTAGTGTTGCTCACATTGAGAGTGATAAGAAGAAGTTAGTTCAGAAAGTTCATCAGCTTTCCCGACTAGGTGTCTTCTTAGTCGACTCAGCAGAGGGTAGTGTATGGGTGCAGAATAGTTCAAAATCATCTCTAGTTTCCAAAGTGAAGGAAAAACAAGATAGAGATCCCATCCTCGTTAAGTTGAAAGAGTCAGTTAGAGATCATAGGGTGGAGGTTTTCTCCTAAGGGGGAGATGATGTGTTGTGTTTTCAGGGTCGGCTATGTGTGTCAGGTGTAGATGACCTGAGGCAACGAATTCTGGCAGAAGCGGATGGCGCGCGTTACTCGATTTATCCAGGGGCCACTAAGATGTACCATGATTTACGGGAGATCTATTGGTGGAGTGGGATGAATAGGGATATAGCAGAGTTTGTAGTCAAGTGCTCAACGTGCCAGCAGGTTAAGATTAAGCACCAGAAGCCTAGTGGGTCCATGTAGGAGTTCAGTATTCCCATACGGAAATTAGAAGAAGTGAAAATGGACTTTGTAATAGGTTTACCTCGTACTCGTCATTAGCACGATTTGATTTGGGTTATCGTAGACAGAATGACCAAATCAATTTATTTCTTACCAGTTCATACTTCTTATTCAGTCGAGGACTACGGAAAACTTTATATCAGAGATTTGGTTAGGTTACACGGATTCCCACTATCTATTATCTTAGATAGAGGTACCCAATTTACCCCTCACTTCTAGAAAGTATTCCAAAAGGGTCTTGGTACCCAAGTTCACCTCAGTACAACTTTCCACCCTTAGACAGATGGTCAAACATAAAGGACCATTTAGACTCTAGAAGATATGTTAAGAGCGTGCGTTATTGATTTCAAGGGTAGTTGGGATGATCACTTGCCTTTGATTGAATTCGTATATAATAACAGTTATCATTCCAGTATTCAGATAGCTTTGTTTGAGGCTCTTTATGGTAGGAGATGTAGATCTCCAATTGGTTGGTTTGAGGTAGGTGAGGTCGCAGTAATAGGGCCTGATTTAGTGTTTGATGCCCTAGAGAAGGTTCAGTTGATCAGAGAAAGACTTAGGGTTGCCTAGAACCGACAGAAATCATATGCAAATATGAGGAGAAAAGACTTCGAGTTTGAGATCGGTGATTTTATGTTCTTAAAAATCTCTAAAAATGAAGGGGGTGAAGAGGTTTGGCAAGAAGGGAAAGCTCATCCCCGATATGTCGGTCCTTGCAGAATTCTCAGTCATTTTGGAAAGGTAGCTTACGAGCTTGTGTTTCCTTCAGAACTAGCTTCAGTTCACCCAGTACTCCACATCTCCTTGCTAAAGAAATGCATTAGTGACTCAACAATCATAGTTCCCTTAGAGGGAATAGATATTCAGAATGATCTATCTTTCGAAGAAGTTCCAGTTTAGATCCTAGATCGTCAGATTCACAGACTGAGGAATAAAGAAGTTCCCTTAGTCAAAGTTCTTTGGTGGAATCAATCCGTTGAGGGAGCTACTTGGGAAGCAGACACAGATATGCGGACCAAGTATTCTCACCTCTTATCCACAAACTCAGATTCAATTTAAGGTAATAGTCTTCCTTAGCTCTACTCAGTTCCATGTTCAGTTACAGTTATAATCTTGGTATTCTTTACCGTTACATATTCAGTCATGCATTCATAAATCAGGTCAATCATGTACTCATGCATCAGATATGTATGTTCAGTGTGAAAATTCAGTTTATCAGTAATTTTAGTCATATATTCCATGCATCATATATGCATGTTCAGTGTGTAAGCTCAGTCTATCAATGTTTCTCAGCTTAATCAGTCTCATTTGAGGACGAATGTTCCCAAGGGAGAGATATTGTAATACCCCGTATATTTTTAGCTTATTTTAGCTCTCTGTACATGAGTAATATTACATAATAAATTTGTAATACTCAGTATTTTTCAGTTTAAAGCTTACCATTGCGTAGGAAATTCAATCAGCTTTCCAACAATATAAAGTTCGCCCAAATCCGATACCCGGACGAAGAGTTAGAGCCATTTTCATAAAATAGTGTGCCAACTGGCACTTTAGTGCGTTGCGGAGCCATGTGGAATTTGACAATTTCCAATGGAGCTTCGCGATAGCACCGCATCGCGTTGCTATTCAAATTCCCAATTATCATTTTCCAGTGTTTCGTTGCGATCATGGCGCGTCGTGCCAAGGGTGGAATTCGCATATAAAAGGGGTACTACGATTTCATCGCGTCACGTTGATGACCCAGTTTGCAATTGTTAGTTTTCAGCGACACAACGCGATAGCGCCGCGTCACGCCAGCATGTCAAATCAAGATTTTTCAGTTATTTTTGAGTTTTAATTCTGAGGACATTAAAGTCTTTTTCCCTCACCCCAGTCAGCATTTAACAAAAAAATTATCCCTAATTAATCTAGTTATACCATCATTCACTCAATTTCCCCCCAAATTAAAGCATTCTCTCTCTAAGGGCAAAATCCTAGCTTCAAGAAATCAAGAACAAACTCATGAATTTCTCCAAGAACCTTCAAGAATTAACATCCCAATGTATGTTAGGTGTTCATCTATGGGTTTCTTTCACCCATAGAGTCCAAGAATCCATTTTTAAAGACTACAAAATTGTTGATTTATAATTTACATGCTTGAAATTGGACTGTATTCATGTTCATGACATTAATTGAGTTTCAATCCATAATTAAATGTAGATTCCATGAAATTGAAGTAGCATGTATGTTGAATTGTGTAATTCCCATGTTATAACCCATGAATTTGCAAGTTTGGGCATTGTAGTTGCAATGTTTATATGATATCTATGGTTATGTGCATCAAGTTATGCTCCCCAAGTGTTTGATAGAATGTTCATGTTAATTAAATGTTGAATTCATGACATGTTAGTATATGTACAAGCTTATGCCCTACAAGTGTTTGGTAAAATGCCTCTATGAATGAATTATGGACAAGTGTACATTGTTATGTCTTTTAAGTTCATGCTATGCTTGATTTTTCATGCTATTGAGTCTTGGGGGTATTTAATACCTGACAATCTAGTTGTTTACCTAGAGCTACAGTAGTTACAGAATAGTCTTAGTAGTGTCACGCTCAGTAGCATTCTCAGTCAGTTACAAAACTCAGTAAACTCAGTCAGTTACAAAACTCAGTAAACTCAGTCAGTTACAGAACTCAGTGAAACTCAGTGTCATTCTAGTTCAGCTCAGTTCAGTCATCAGTGTCATTCAGTTGAGAGTAGAATTCAACACCGAGTGAACCCAAGGATGGGGACTCACCTACCAATAGAGGGTGTGATCTCTAGAAGCAACCTCGCGTTCAAGAATTACGTAGACAGCGTAGGTTGAGACATCAACCTGCCAGTTGAGGGTTGATGAGGTGTTTAAACCTGCCAGATAAGGGTTCTACCATTCTCATAAGAGTACCTGCCAAATGAGGGTAATTCTTCAGTGTCTTTACCCGTGGCACGGTACTAACACCCTTCCAACTGAGGTTACAGGTTGTACCCCAAATCTATTTAGAAAAAAGATATGTCGGTTAGATAATTACCTCCCACAGTCTCAATTTCAGTCTTCAGTATAGAACTCAGTTCAGTTCTACAGAATCAGGACTGTCAAATATAGTCAATCTGTATCAGTAACTCATATTATTAGTTACTCAGTACCAGAACTCAGTACTTAGCTTCAGAAAAGCTCAGTTACAATATACACGCTTATGCATAGTACTGCATACTCAGTATTTACAACAGTTTTAGTTATCCATGTACTCTCATATTCAGTTACTCTATATCATTTAAGTCAATTATTGTTCATGCATATGAGCCCTTGCATTCAGCCTTTACCTCATCTAGCATACTGATATATTTCACGTACTAACGCATACTCTTTCTTTGCGCTGTGATATCTTATATCATAGGTTCGGATGCTCAGGTTTCCGACCGCGCATAGACATCTTCAAACTCAGCCACAGTATCAAATTTAGTAGTGAGTCCTCATCTATCGAGGATATGCTTCATTTCAGTATTTTCAGTAATAGATGGAGTTAATTGGGGGCTTGTCTCGTCAACTCCGCTTTCAGACAGTTCAGTTAGAGGCTTTTCAGACTAGACTTTTAGATAGAATTTCAGATATTATTATAGTTGTTATTCTTTATCAGCATTCAAATTTTGAACCTTTTTACATTTTAGCCTATTTTCTGCATTTATTACAGTATTGTTAGTCAGTGCTCACAACAGATATCAGTCATGGGTTAGCTTGTGGTCCTTCGGGGTCGTAAGTACCGTGTAGCTTTGGGGGTACAGACTCGAGACGTTACAAGACCATTCATGTACCCACTTTACTACACCATATTCTTCCTATTCAATACTAGGATGAATTTCTCACTTATAAATAGTGGTGTTTCTTCCTTTGTTGTGGAATAAGAAAAAAAAGGTGATTTGTAGAATATTGTGAGGCATAAGGAAAAAGATAAGTGTGAGAATATTGTAATGTGTAGTAGTGAAAGAGAGAGTAGAGACATAGAAAAATATTCTAAGTCTTTAACTATTTTCAATATAAAAAAGAGACTTTTAATGTGTTGAAGGAAGGTGTTCTTATGGTGGAGCTTTGGACTCCTCAACTAATCCAGAGTTGTTTGAGTTTACATCGCTGATAGACTGATGTATCCTGGAGGGGACAAGTCAAGAGATATACTGCTGGATTAAATTATGTCGCAGTAGACTTGAATCTCCATAAAGAGAGCGAGATATCCGCGCCTCAGTCAAGAAGAAGATTATTCTATTTTCTTCATTTTTGTTCATTTTATTATTTCAACTGTAATTATTGTAATTTGTGGTATATTACACCAACATTTAACAACAATTATTGTTCTTTATATAATTAGAATAGGATAATGAGATGTTTTCATAATCATCTCATATTATGAAATGAAAGATTGTCTTATCACTATATAAAAAGGAACTTTAGAAACTTCAAGAGATATTAGTTCAATAATTTACAAATCATATACACTGAGTATATTGTTGTTGTTGTATTTTGTTGCTTTCGATCATATGATGAGAGCCATTTTCACAAGACAAATCTTTGTTGAAGTTGCAAATTAAAGAAGATTGTAATTTATAAGTATATCTCACATCAATCACATAAAACTTCTGGTGGTAAAATTTATATGTGCTTATACTAAAATATATATTTATATTTCTGTAAAAAGTGATTTGAACATTTTACTCTTTATTAAAGATCTTCGTAATAAATAAAATCATTTAATTTTAAATAATCAAATATCACCGGTGCGAGACACATACAGTTAAACTAGTCATATTAAAAGCAGCGCGTATTAAAAATTAACTTACGTGGTATATGCTTTTGAGATCACCTAAACAAGGTAATGCCTCAAATGCAGCATACACCAATCAATTTCACTACACCAAAATGCTTTATGTTCGGAATGTACTCAGTATCGACCTAAAATTAAACGAAAGAAACAAGATTTAGTCTATTGAAAAATAAAAATTAGCAATACAAAAATACTAAGGTTTACAAATTACACTAGAAATAAAAATTGGCAAGTGAATTTACCCTCCCTTGAACATAGTTGTCACTAGTTATACCTGTGTTCTTGCCCACCTTTACAACAACTCTTTTGCCATTTAAGTATTTGCCATTTCTGGATAGACCGGACGGATTGATTGGTCATGTTTACGTCTTGAAAATAGTTTTTGGTAAAAATGAAAAGTAAGCCTGCGTACAGTAGATTTTAGTGGTGGGATCCTTTTCTGGATCATGCTCATTGTGAGCACTTTAGTGCACCGGCTACCTTTATTTTTGGATAGGTCACTTGTAGCATTATTTTGTGGTGGTATATAGTTTTGTCACTATCTGTTGTTGTGCAACTCTTTATTGTCTTTTGTACCTCTTTTAAATCCTTTTTGGACTGTATTTGTCTTGAACTGAGGGTCTATCAAAAACAGTCTATTTACCTCATCTCAGAAGTAGTGGTGCAGATTGTGTATAACTTTACTCTCTCCAGATCTCACTGTGTTAGAATACTCATGTATGTATATGGTTGTTGTAGTAGTTTTTCTTAGTTTTGATAGTGTGTTTGAATATAAAACCTTCATAGAATGTTACAATGATATTTATATATTTAAAATTATATCATAAATTAAAATAATAATAATTTAAAAGCCATGAAAAAATTTTAAGATAAAAAAATAATTTATTTGACTCTCAAAAGTTGAACACTATCACATCAATTTAAAGAAAGTCGTGCGTATTTATTTTGTTGAATATTTACATTTGATCTTAGTTACATTCAAATTCTTAATTTGGAATTAGAGCATGAATGACAATTGACATTGACACTGGCACTGGCAGTACTATATGTTGAGATTTACTTTCTTCTATTCTATGATCTTCATTAATGGTAGAATATTTTTATTTGTTCTTTGTTAGTGTAAGAAAACTTTACATTATTTACTTCCTTTCAAGTCTAGGTTTATTAGTTGCAAAATATTTAGTGTAGTAACTATAAGAAAAATATCATATTCTCCTTGTTTATTTTATTTTAGTTGCTTATAAATTGAGATGTACTCCTCTGTTTGAATCAATGAAAGAATCAAATACCAAGAGTTATCATTTAGTTTCTCTTTAATTTTCTTTTTTCGATCTTCTATTTCATAATAGTGGTATCAGAGCCTTCTTTGATCCTCATGGATCTATGAGTTTATTGAAAAAAAACTCTCAAACACCTTTTAATTCATATTTATTGTCAAGCTACTTTTAATCCTTACTTTATAGTTAGCGTAGAACTATTTTTAATCCTTACTTTTATTTTTATCGTAGTGTTATTTTTAATTAATTTTTAATTAATATTATTTTTAATTTTATTTTTTAAATCATGACAAGCAATACTCTCTCTTTCAATGCCCACAAACCTTCACTAGTGAAAACTATCAAATTTGGATAGTTAAAATGAAATCTTATCTTGAAGCTTATAATTTGTGGGAAGTTGTAAAGGAAGACAAACCTATAAAACACTCTTTGCAAATTCTTCTGCTGTCGAAATCAAACTTCACCCCAAAAAAAAATCCAGAAAATGCAAAACAAAAATTATGATTCAAAGTTCAGTTGTCGACTCAATCTTCACTAAAATCATTGCTTGTGAAACAACAAAAGAAGCTTGAAAATAAGTATAAAGGAAGTCAGCGAGGCAGATAAAATCAAATTTTGAATTTGAAAAGAGATTTTAAATCTCTTAGTAGGCAAGAAGGCGAGACAATCACTAAGTATTCCGACATAATTTTTTGATTGTCAATACAATCAGGTTGTTTGTCAAAGAGTTTAAAGACAATAGGATATTTGAAAAAATTCTGGTGACTATTTCTGAGAGATTTGAGTTCAAAATCTCCACTTTGAAAGTGTCTAGAGATCTCTTTTACAGAATTGATAAGTGCTCTTCAAGCACAAGAGCAAAGAAGAACTTACAGACAAAAACAATTGTTCAATATATTTTTTTTATATAAACCAACGAAAAAGAAAAGTTGATTATCCCCCTTACAAATATTACAAAAAGAAGACACACTTAGAAAAATTTTATTGGCGGAGATCTGATACACTATGTGGAAGTTGCAAACAAAAGGGGCATGTTACAAAAGTGTGCATGTTTAAAGATACTCAAAATATTTCAAAAGCACTACTTGTGAAAGAATAATATACGGAAAGACAACTTTTTAAAATTACTTAACAAAATCAAGAAAAAGTATATTTTTAAAAAATAATTAAGTGTTTAAACCAAATTGGGTACACCAACTTGATTTTGAGGGAGAATATTGAGATTTACCTTCCTTCACTCTATGATCTTCATTAATTGTAAAATATTTTTATTTTCTTCTTTTTTTAGTCTAATAATATTTTATGTTATTTATTTCTCAACTCTAGGATTTATTAATTGCAGAATATTTAATCTGATACCTATAAGGAAAATATCATATTCTCCTTATTTATTTTATTTAGTTGCTTATAAATAAATACACTCTTTTATTTGAATCAATACCCAAAATTATCATTTAGTTTTTCTTTAATTTTCTTTCCTGTCTCTTCCATTCTATAACACTATGCTTTCTTTTCTTTTTTTCATTTTTCTATAACTGCAATTTTTTACCTTTGGAAAGAAGTTTTGTAGGTTAATTATTAGTAGAAAAAATGTGTAAAATTGAATATCTTTTAATGATTGTCAGCACATTTCTATTGCGTCCTTAAATAAATTGACACGTACCTTTTGTCATTTTATTTAATCTTCTACTTCCTATAATTTTTTTTCTCTTTGCTACTACTTGTACAATATTTTTATTTTAATTATACATTCAATTTCTATCATATATATCCAATTATTTAAAGCTTCATTTGTGTTGATTTATCTGATACATTTTTTCATCAGTCACTGGGACAAAGCTAGGTACCCAATTTGAAAGGCAGTGTACATATCTCCTATTTGGTGTCACTGCACTAAAAAGTAAATTTATTTTGTACTGACAATTTTTATTTTATATTTTTTTAGGTGGGTCTTAAATTATATTTTATCGAATTGTTACTAGTTAGTAGTTTAAAAAATAATTAAGATCTTAACTTATTAAGTCCAACCAAATGTTTTAAATACTAATCCTTCCCTTTCAATTTTTTGTTTGATTTTGACTAAAAAATAAATTGAATCTTATAGTCTTAAATTAGTATAACTTACATAAATTTCAACAAGTTTACCCCTAACTACATTCTATTCTACTCTTTACTAATTTATAAATAATCTGTTATTTTTCAATTTTTTGATACATAATCAACTTTTGAATTTATAATTTGTAGTCAAGATACATAATTTAAACTTGTCAAGGGGGAAGGGTCAGATCGGTCCGATTAGATCTGCACAAATAGAGAACTAGATCGATCTGACCCAGAATCGATAAGGGTACGGTTTGCGGGTCGGGTGCCCGAGCTAGGCCGTTTGGTCCGATGATCCTAGTGGACCAACCTAGTTGAGAATTCGGACCAAGCCTCTCGATGCATCAGACCGGATCGGCCCAGTTAATTCTTTTAAAAAAAAAAAAATTGACCCAACGGCCTATCAACCTTATTTGTTGATTTTGCACGGTTGGTAACGGCTATATAGCCTTTGGCCGGCCGAAATCAGCTTTTGACCGATGTAATTAATTTTGGTTCTGATAGAGATAATTCAAGTACTAGATATATACGTGTGTCTTCAGTATCAATTAATGAATCCTTTGAGAATGAAATAGGTGTAAGTGTTGACGATATAATTTTTTTAGAAACTCAAGAAAATTATGATTTAGAAGAAGTGAATGCAGTTGATTTAAATGAAAATGAAGATACTATTAGTGATACACCCGAGTCGGTAATATTAATGTTAGATCTGAATCGATTAATCTTCCTCCCCAGCCACCTATATAATCTCGTAAAAAATCTAGTATTGCGTACAAATTTGTTAGTCTTGTAGAAGAAAATACTAAGGTCCAGTGCAATCTCTGTCAGGAATTATATGAGCATAAAATCAAAAGTAATAAAGGGGTATGGGTGCATTGATGAGATATTTTAAAAACAAACACTCAATAAACCTAGCTGCGGCAAAAGGTGGTGGGACTGTTAGGAGACCAACTCAAACTAGATTAGACCCAAAAATTGATTAATTAACTTAGAATTATAATAAAATGAAAGATCGGAAAGAATTAGCAAACATGATAGTTGTGCGTTATTTACCTTTATCTTTTGTTTCTTCTGAAGATTTTATTTTTTATATTCAAGTAATTTATAATCTTATGTTTGAAGGTATTCATAGAAATATTTGTCGGTCCGATATTTTTAGACTCTATACACGTATGTTTATTATTTATCTACATTATTAAAAAAATATTCATGTAGAGTTGCTCTAACTTTTGATCTTGGTCGTGCTGTTAATAAAAATGATCTTGATCGAGCAGTTAATAAAAATAATTGTTTAACCATTACGTGTTATTGGATAGATAGTAATTTTATTTTGCAAAAACGTATTCTAACTTTTTTATATGATGAAGACAATAAACACATTAGAAAATTTATTTTCAAATCTGTTACAAAAATTATAAAATATTATGGTATTAAAAAAAAGTGTTATGTATATTTTTTATAATGCATGCATCTAATAATAAGACTAAATGTGTTTGTCATATATATAATTTAATTGTAAAAGATTATCTTAAATTTTTTGAGCTAAATATTAAAAAAGTTCGTCATATATATATATATGCTTTTGGAGATCATTTGTGCAGCATACAATCATCAATTTAATTAGACCAAATATTTTAAGTCCGGGATGTGCTCAATCTCGATCTAAAAATAAAAAGAAAGAAACACGTTTTAGTCTATTGAAAAAATAAAAATTAGCCAAGAAAATTGAGGTTTAGAAATTACACTAGAATTAAAAATTGCCAAGTGAATTTACCTTCTATTGAATATAATTGTCAATAGTTACATCAGTGTTCTTGTCCACCTTCACAACGTTTTTGCCATCTAAGTATTTTCCATTTTCGGGTAGACCGGCCAGGGTGGCTTAAGAGTAAGAATAGTAAAGTGTTTGATTTAGGCCTCTAAAATTTTGAGGCTTTAAAAATTTTAATAATAAATTTTATGATTTCAACTTGTGAAATAATAATAAAGATTTTGAAATACGTTTAAAAAATTATCTAAAAGAAAAAAGAAATAAAGAAAGAAAAAGTTATCTAATTGTTATTAAGAATAATTTAGCATTTTAAATTAAACAACCCAAACTTCATATTAATAAATAAAGTTTTAATAATAACATCCAAGTTAATGTATTGAAAACACATGGTTAACATCTTATTGACAAAAATTACTATTTACTTTTAACATCTTAGATTTCTACACACACACCTCCTCTCTCTCAACTCTCGGTCAATCCCATGAAGTTTGGGAACCCATACACCACGTTGAAAACATATTTTTAAAATTAATTAACATAAATACTTTAGTGAATTACTATTTACTAAATATACAATTAATTGTGTTATTTACGTTATAATACGATATAACAGTAAAATCTCTATACATACATCAATTTCTTTTAACATGCAATTATATTTGACAGTTATGAAAGTATATAAAGCTAAATTGCGGGCAGTGTTAGGTCTGATGTCTTCATATCCATCCGACAAGAAACAATTATTTTCCATCTTCAAAAAGACAATTAAACTCTATAGTATCTTACTCATGCAATGATAACACCGTGTAACATTATATTAAAAGCAACGAGTATTAAAAGTTAACTTACGTGGTATATGCTTTTGGAGATCAGGCCTTAAGCTTGTACAACATACACCAATAAAATTAATTACACCTTTATATTCGGGATGTGCTCAATCTCGGCCTATAAATTAAAAGAAAGAAACGCTTGTCTTAGACCAGTGTTCTCGCCTACCTTCACAACGACCCTTCAAGCATTTAAGAACTTGGCATTTCCGAATAGACCGGAAAGACGTTCTTTGTATACAACTCCTCACGAACCTTTCCCAATTTCTTTTCTGTTCTAAATACATGTGATAATTTCTTCAACACTAAATTTTCTAACTCCTTTAAAATAGACCTATTGCACTGTGAGATACGAAGACATTAGACTATATATATACCATATCTAAAGAAGAAAATACTAACTAAATACTGTATAATACTTACTTATTTCTCTCTTAAGAGAAATGTTGGTGTCAACTTCTTCCTTTCCTACATTCTTTTTATATAAAATTTTAAAGGCAATAAGAAAGTTCAGTACTGAAAAATAACAACAAACATACAGGGGTAAACCTGTCACAAACCAGACCGACCCAACTCGGCCTACTTAACCAACCCGTTCCGATCAGCCCACGGTCTATAGGGTCCCGACAGAGTTATTTTTTTGGGGATCGGTTAACCCGGTTCGGACCAAACCCGATCTAGGCCCGTCGATTAACCGGCCCAGATCCTTTTAATAAAAAGAAAATTGGATTTTGGAAATTGGGCCACAAAGCAGCCGTTGGCCCAACAGCTACATGGCCGTTTTTGGGTCCAAACGGCTACTTAGCCACTTTTTATTAAAAAAATAAAAAATCAAGTAAAATATTTTTTTAAACCAAAAAAAAAATCTATAAATACTCTACACTTTAAAATTATTTTCCACACAATTTTCATTCTGTCAAATCTCATTCTCTCTCAAATCTCAAAATTTAAATATTCTATATATTTTCTAAAGTGCTCAATTTAATTTTCTAATTTTGCGATTACAAAGTACGAGTGGAAGTTTCTAAAGTCGCAACCTTCGGATACTTTTAAAATTTGGTATTGTCGTTCTATCTCTTACTTTTAATTTATAATTTGTGTATTAATTGTTGAACATTTGATTTTATTATATTTGCGTATTTTGAATTTTTTTAGTTTAATTTATATTATGGATAAATTAAGAAACCTCGCCACTAAAAGTGTAAAAATTTTTTATCCCGAAAGTGGTAGTAGTAAAAAGCGAATTACTAGCGGTAGAGGTACAAGTAGTAGATATACCCGTGTGCCTTCGCCTTTAGAACCGCTTAGTCAACCTTTTGAGGAAGAAGTAGGTGTAGGTGCACACGATATGAATTATATCAAAGCTCAAAAAAATTACGGTATAGAAGAACAAAATGAAGTAGATGCAGTTGATTTAGATGAAGATGATGAAAATATTGGTCAGATACCCTCAGTAGGAAATGTTAACGTTAGATCTGAATCGGTTAATCGCCCTCTCCGTCCTCCCCGTGCCCCAAGAGCTCGTAAAACAACTAGTATTGCATGATAATTTTTTACACGTATATCAGATACTGAGGTGCAATGCAATATTTGTCAACAAATATATAAGCATAAAAGAGGAGGCAAGCAAGGGGGTACGGGTACATTAATGAAACATATAAGTGATAATCACGAAAAAGAGTTAAATATTGCAAAAGGTGGTGCGGATGTTGGTGGGCCAACACAAACTAGAATGGACCCAGCAACCGATCAGGTAATGAAGAAGTATAATAAATTGAGGGACCGGGAAGAAATAGCAAAAATGGTAGCTGAGAAATACCAAAAATGGTAGTTGTGGGTTGTTTGCCTTTCAGTTTTCCTTCTTCTGATGCTTTTATTCATTATATTCAAGCAATTTATAATTTTATGTTTAATGGTATTCCTAGAAGTACCTGTCGGACTGATATTTTTAGACTTCATTCACAATATTGTTTTTATTTATCTACATTGTAGAATGTAGAATGGTTCTAACTTTTGATCTTGGTTGTGTTGTTAATAAAAATAATTATTTAACCATTACTTGTCACTGGATAAATAGTAATTTTGTTATGCAAAAACATATTCTAGCGTTTTTGTATGATGAAGATCGTAAATATACTGGAGATTTTATTGCTGATTCGATTGCTAAAGTTGCAGAATTTTATGGTATTGAAAATAAAATCTTATGTATTGCTTTTGATAATACTTCTAACAACAAGACTGCTATTACAAAGTTAAATTTAAGCTATCTCCGCCGTTACCTGAAATATTTCATGTTAAGTGTGCTTGTCATATATATAATTTAATTGTAAAAGATGGTCTTGAATTTTTTGATCTTTATATTGAAAAAATTTGGTTGTTGTTGGTTTTATTCAAGAAAATAATCGAAGAAAAAGAATTAGAGAATTTAAAGTTAGATGTGAACAAAATGGACTTGCATCGATATTGATGCCTGAAGAATGTGATACTAGAGGGAATGCTACGTATGATTTTTAAAAAACTTGTCATAAATATAGAGTTCCTATTACACTAACTTTTAACCAACATTTGTGGTTCATTTGCTGATTCGACTGATTATATGCTACATGATTCTGATTGGGCTGTAATTGATGATCTTGTTAATTTTTTGGAAAAAATTTATATAGCTACGGTTAAATTTTTCGGTGCTTATTATCCTACTGTTTGTAACATTTTAGCGTATATAGCCGATATTTCTGGTTTGCTCAAAGAAAAAGCTGTTGGTGCTATGTTTACTAAATTTAAAAATATTTTTTTTCGATTTCCCCTATTTACTTGGTTGGTGCTATGCTAAATCCGTATATGAAATATAATACTATGTGCCACTTTAGTACTCTTATTTATTTTAACTTAGAGATAAATACTAACAATGATTTTGATGATGAAGAACAAGAACAACCAAATATGTGTACGACTATAGCTGATGCGAACGCTTACATGGATAAAATATTTAACCATTACGTTGATTTACTTGATTTAGCTGTACCGACAAACATCACTCCAACTGTCGCTCTTCATCCTCCCGAGGAGCCATCATCTTCTAAAAGACCGACACATAGTAGTTTTTCTGATTACTTTTATGATTTAAATTGTTGGAACAGTGTTAAGGCGGGAGCTTACACAACAACTTATCGGGAAGAGCTTACGTATTATCTTCGAATGCCGATAGAGGATCGCAGACGACGGATCAACGCGTTGGATTAGTGGAGGAATAATAAAACACAATATCCCGTTCTTTCAAGATTAGCTAGAGATATATTGAATGTTCCAATGTCAACCGTTGCATCGGAGAACGCTTTTAGTCAGTGAAGACAGCAGCTTGGAGACAACCAACACTCATTGGGAAGCAATGTTATGAATATTCTAATTTGCTTTAGAGATTGGATTAGAGTGTAACGAAGAAATCAAGGAATAGAGGTGGAGCCGAAAATGACCAGAAACTTGAAGAAATTATGACTTCAAGGGAGAGCTCAGCAGAATCAAGTCCAATGCATGATTTTGCACTCATTGGCTTTGACTATCCTATACAAGTTTCCGTTAATATTAACATGGATGAGTTGGAAAAAATGATGAGAACTTTGTAGATTTTTCATTCATGAACATTATAAATTTTGAATCATTTTGCAATTAATAAAATATAACTTTCATTCACTCCTTAGTCCTTACTTTGTAATTTTTTCCATTTAATGATTTAAATTGAATTTCTAGTTTAAATTAAATACTTAGTTTTAATATAATACTAATTTACTATCAAGTATTATTAATTTATTATATTAAATAGCATATTTTTTAAAGTAGTCCATATATTGAATGGTGCGTATATATATGTATATATTTTCTATAAACTCTAAAGTTGTATATATTTAACGTACACATGTGTATATGTTTTCTAAATTAGTATATATATATATATCATTATACTGTAGTAAATATCTTGTAGCATATTTTTTAAAGTAGTACATATATTGAATGGTATGTAGATATGTGTATATATAGAATATAGACTCTAAAAGAGTATATATTTAACGTATACATGTGTATATGTTTTATAAATTAATATATAACTATATATATAATGTGTGGATATATTGTAGTATATGTATTTTAGTATATGTGTTATTTAAAGTAGTACATATATATTGAATGGTACGTAGATATGTGTATATATCTTCTATAGACTCTAAAGTAGTGTATATTTAATGTATACATGTGTATATGTTTTATAAATTATTATATATATCATTATATTGTAGTATATATATTGTAGTATATTTTATTTAAAGTAGTACATATATATTGAATGGTACGTATATATGTGTATATATATCTTCTATAGACTCTAAAGTAGTATATATTTAACGTATACACGTGTATATGTTTTATAAATTAGTATATATATAATTATATTGTAGTATATGTTTTATTTAGAGTAGTAAATATTTAAAGTATACACGTGTATATATTTTATAAATTAGTATATAACTATATATATAGTGTGTGTATATATTGTAGTATATATATTGCAGTATAGGGATAGGAAGAGGGATTTACACATGATGTTCATCGACTTGGAGAAGGCGTATGACAAAGTCCCTAGGGAGGTGCTTTGGAGATGCTTGGAGGTGAGAGGGGTCCCAGAGGCGTACATCAGAGCTATTAAGGACATGTACGAGGGAGGAAAGACTCGGGTGAGGATGGCGGGAGGAGAGTCAGAACATTTTTCGGTCGAGATAGGGTTGCATCAGGGATCGAGTCTCAGTCCGTTTCTGTTTGCGCTGGTGATGGACGTGTTGATGTGGAGTATTCAAGATGAGGTGCTTTGGTGTATGTTATTTGCAGATGATGTAGTGATGATTGATGAGACGCGGGGGAGAGGGGAAGGGGGAATAATAAATTGCAGGTTTGGAGGCAAACTCTTGAAGCTAAGGGGTTCAGGTTGAGTATGTCTAAGAC
Source organism: Capsicum pubescens (assembly GCA_030864215.1). Taxonomy (NCBI): domain Eukaryota; kingdom Viridiplantae; phylum Streptophyta; class Magnoliopsida; order Solanales; family Solanaceae; genus Capsicum; species Capsicum pubescens. The sequence goes on along the minus strand of CM061545.1, from coordinate 265,888,167 downwards.
AGAGTATATGAAATGCAAGTTTAGTGACTTGAAACAGGAAGACGGAGTGGTGGTGAGGTTGGATTCCCAGGATGTTTGTAAGAGGGATAATTTTAAGTATCTTGGGTCTATGATTCAAGGGAACGACGAGATTGATGAGGATGTCTCTAAACGTATTGGAGCAGGTTGGATGAAGTAGAGGCTCGTCTCGGAAGTGTTGTGTGATAAGAAGGTGACCTTAAAGCTTAAAGGTAAGTTCTACAGAGTGACAGTCTGTCCGGCCATGTTGTATGGTGCTGAGTGTTGGCCAGTCAAGAACTCCCACATTCAAAAATTGAAGGTAGCGAAAATGAGAATGTTGCGTTGGATGTGTGGACTTACTAGAGGGGATAGAGTTAGGAATAAGATTATCCGGGAGAAGGTGAGAGTGGCGTCAGTGGAAAAAAAATACGGGAGAGAAGGCTGAGATGGTTTGGGCATGTGATGAGGAGGGGCGCGGATGCCCCAGTTTGTAGGTGTGAGAGGCAAGCTTTGGATAGTTTCAGGAGGAATAGAGGTAGGCTAAAGAAATACTAGAGAGAGGTGATTAGACATGACATGGAGCTGTTACAGCTTACTGAGGACATGATCCTAAATAGAAAGGTGTGGAGGTCGCGGATAAGGGAAGAAGACTAATGCGAGAGCGGGTTGTATCTTGTAGTTAGGTAGCTCTTGCGTAGCCGGGTTAGTAACCCTGGGACTGTCCATTGGTAGGAGCTGCTAGTGTATACTATTACTAGGTGGATGTCCTTTTCTTATTTCTTATTTTCATATTACTTTTATTTTCGGGTCTCTCATATTTCTATTTTTATTAGTCCTTATTTCTTATTTCGGTTATGTCACCAATCCTGTTTTCATGTATTACTTTGATCTTGCTAACTATTTTTTATCTTGAGTTGGGGGTCTCTCGAAAACAACCTCTCTACTTCTTCGGAGGTAGTGGTATGGACTGCATATATTTTACCCTCCCTAGCCCCACTTGGTGGGAATTCACTGGGTTTGTTGTTGTTGTTGTAGTACGTATATATTGAATGGTACGTATATATGTGTATATATCTTCTATAGACTCTAAAGTAGTATATATTTAACGTATACATGTATATATGTTTTATAAATTAGTATATATATCATTATATTGTAGTATATATCTTGGAGCATATTTTTTAAAGTAGTACATATATTGAACTAAAAATTACACAAATACACAACTTATGTTTTCAATATTACAAAAAATCCAACTCCCTAAACATATTACAAAAATCCCACATATACACAGAATGTTATGTATATGTCGGCTATGTTATGTATATTAATAGGGAGAGAGAGTAAAGTAATTAAAAAAATGGGAGAGAGTGTAATTACTTTTAAAAGGTTGGTATTTATGTTATTTATACTATATTGAATGGTACGTATATATAGAATATAGACTCTAAAGCAGTATATATTTAACATATACATGTGTATATGTTTTATAAATTAGTATATAACTATATATATAGTGTGTATATATTGTAGTATATTTTATTTAAAGTAGTACATATATATTGAATGGTACGTATATATGTGTATATATCTTCTATAAACTCTAAAGTAGTGTATATTTAACGTATACATGTGTATATATTTTATAAATTAGTATATATATCATTATATTGTAGTATATATATTGTAGTATATTTTATTTAAAGTAGTACATATATATTGAATGGTACGTATATGTGTATATATCTTCTATAGACTCTAAAATAGTATATATTTAACGTATACATGTGTATGTGTTTTATAAATTAATATATATATCATTATATTGTAGTATATATCTTGTAGTATATGTTTTATTTAGAGTAGTATATATATTTAACTAACGTATAGTGGTATACACAATTACATGTGTGATTGTGTATATGTTTTTTAAATTCTAATGTAGTATATACTATATATATTGTTTAACATATTTAAAATATATTTATGTGGATATATATATTGTATATTGGAGGAAAAAACTTTTTTTTTGGGGGGTTCGACCGGATTTTGGATCGATTTTTGACCGGATTTAGGTGGGTTAGACCGGGTTAGGTTTAGTGGGCCGGTCCCGGGTTGTTTTAATAAAATTTACTGTTGGGCCCGAAATTGGATCGGCCCATTTAACCTGGCCCAGAACCAGACCGAACCCAACCCATAAACCGGCTAAACATAACGGGCCGATTCTGGGTTGACTCGATCCGACCCAATTAACAACCCTAACTGGGGGTATGAATATAAGAACAATATATTTAGTGTATTTTCATAAAAAGAAGTAGAAACTAAAAGACTTCAAAAAATTAAAAGAATACTATGTACCTTCATGGTGGAGCTAGAGGCCTCCATCTGCAAAATATGGAAAAGAAATAAACTTTAGATCATTGAATATGAAAGTCTTTTTGTGAATAAAAAATAAATAAAGAAGGATTACTCACTCTTCTTCTTCAAGATATTTTGCAGGGAGAGCAACAAACGAAAACAATGGCAGGAGAAATGGTGTGCACTATACGTATACACACACTCTCTCTCTCTCTCTTCTCTTACGTCCTTTTATTAAATGACACGTGCAGTAGTGGCCCCTTCTTACATATATTTCGATTTCCCCCCTCATTAATGGTTTGAACTTTGAAGGGAGATTTCTGATTACTAACTAATAATCACGCTCTACCCAACAAATTACTTTGCATGCAATGAATTTTACATCACGATCAACTATAAGAAGATTAACTCTTGGAAAATCAAATTACCACGTGAAAATGTGTCATTAAATTTTAATATTAAAATATATACTTTATTAGATGAAATCGCCAAAAAAAAGAAGCTATATCACATGTACGGTATCAACGTTCATCTGGTAAAGTTATTCTCATGTGATTAGAAGATCACGTGTTCAAGCCTGGAAACAACCTCTGTCAGAAATGTAAGGTAAGGTTGTGCACAGTAGATCCTAATCTTGTGGTGGGACTCTTTTCTGGACCTTGCACATAGCGGACACTTTAGTGCACCGAGTTGTCCCTTTTTTTTTTTGATAGATCACTTAAAGCACTATTTTTGTTGGGAAAGGCAAGGGCACAATCAAAATGCCCGACAGGATAGCAGCGGAAGAATGCTCAAGTCTAAACTTTCCCTTTCAACTTGAACCAAAAGGAGACAAGCAAAATAAAGTAATATGACAGCAAGTAAATCAACCACACAAATACGGCAAGACAAAAATAAAATCAAGAATAAGAGACACCAAATTTACGTGGAAAACCCTTCAGTATGAAAAGTAAAAAACCACGGGACCAAAATCTCCACTATAATCACCAAAGAGTTACAATATTGTTCTCCAAAATGGCCACCAAACAAGTGTCAAACAACAAGCAACAATACATAAACCACAACACCAAACACTAGAGAAATAAAGGAGCAAAAATACCAAAACGCAGCTACTACTCGGGAACGAAGAACAAGAGCTACAGGACACCAAATCAATCTCCGTAAGTTCCTAATCAAAGATTGAGATGAGAGGAACAAGCAATCCAAAAATCAGCTCAATCGGACCAGAAACGAAGCGGAAATCATAATTTGAAGTTGACAGCTGTGGCTGGAATTTTTGAGCGAAAATCAGCTTTTTTCTCTCTTTGGCTGCTGAAAACTCTCTTTTGTGACGGTGAATAAGACCTAAAAAGATCAATATTTATACCCCATAGTAATGGGCCTATGGGAAAAAGTGGATTGGTCCAAATTGAGTTTCATTTATCCACATAGGAATGGAAAAAGGCCCAATAACCCAACAATTCTCCCCCTCCCAACTATGTGGAGGAGACTGCCATCCCGACGATGATGCAACAATCTTCAAACTTCTCTCTTGGAAAAGCTTTAGTCATCATGCCAGAACCATTATCATCCATATGAATCTTCTCAAGTTCAAGCAACTTAGAATTCAACACATCCTGAATCCAATGGTATCTCACATCAATGTGTTTAGATCGACCATGAAATGTAGAATTCTTGTCAAGATGCATGAAACTTTGACTGTCGCAATGAAGCACATACCTCTCTTGAGCACAACCAAGTTTCCCCAAGAATCTCTTCATCCAAAGCAATTCTTTACAAGTTTCAACGGCAGCAATAAGCTCAACTTCTGTAGTAGAAAGAGCAACACATTTTTGCAACCTAAATTGCCAAGACACAACTCCATCTGTAAAAGTAACCAAATACCCTGAAGTAGACTTGCGAGTATCAACATCACCAGCTGTCACGCCCCAAAATTCCATCGGGCCGGACTGGCACCCGAAGCCGAGAAGGCCCGGGAGAACCCGTTCAAATACCTGTACTTTCCCTTACATGTCACCAAAAATTTGGACAGCACTTCGTTGCATATAGAAGGATCTAATTACCTGTATCAACACAACACGCACAAATATATATATATATATAATACTTGGCCGTCGGGGCCACCACATATACAGATATAACATCACTATATAAACTTCCATGACTTTACCCTTCCTTATGTCTACAAAGCCTCTAGGATATACATGACAGAACTAGGGTCGGGACAAACCCCCGCCCATGACTCCTGTACAATAACAAAACATAAGGAACCGACTCAGAAAACTCCGAAGCAAACTGGAGCTCACCAACAATAGCTGTATGACCTGGCTCCTATCTATGCTGTGAATGAGCTGAGGTACCTGTGCTTGTAGCATGAAATGCAGGTCCCCGTGGGGGACGTCAGTACGAAATATGTACTGAGTATGTAAAGCTGTAGATAATCACATATGATATAGGAGCTCAATAGAAATCCGAAACAAGTGAATAAATCGTAATAGGAGTGGACCACACTTACTAGAACTTGTGACAACCTGTATATTGAATTTATTCAATCACTTTACCTTCGTTCTTAACATCTTTGTAATCATTACTGTACTGTACTGTGACCATTAGGCTGCCTCCAGTACATATAAACTGGGATCGACCCATGCTAGGCTTATGCTCCTGGGATACCACCCATAAACACGTAAATAGGGATCGACCCATGCTAGGCTTATGCCCCTGGGATACCACCCGATAAGAGAGAACTTCCATCACTTAGTTCAATTAATCTTTGAGATTGTTATTTCGGTCGCCACCACATTTTTGATACTTTGAAACAACGATACATCAATAAGAACCAAGTAATAGACCTTCTATACAATAACGACGTAATAAAGACTCATTGGTACATCAACAATGTGTTTCAGAATCATCAATATCACAACAATGAAATAGGAGCCTTTTGGTATATCAATGAAACATTTTGACACTTTATAGAATGGAAACAACTTCGTTGGTAATGTAGAACAATATATGTTTTTGGACAACCTCAGAATCTTACTTGATGGAACATTGGTGTTTTCCTGCCAAAGAACATCGTTAGAGTATGCTTTACATACCTCGTCGTAGATTCGGATACCAATTCAACACAACTTCCCGCCTTTACAAATCACTTATCTACAATGAAATGTTTGGCATTTAGTATTAGCAATCCAACACCACAATTCTCTTCCATAATTCCATACAATCAATATTTGCATAGCATTCCAAAAACCAACTTGAACAATAGGTTTATGTGTATATATATATATAATCATCATTTCAATACCACATCATCACACCAAATCCCTTCACAATTCAACATAATCCAACCATGCACAAGAATAATCCAACATCATTTCCAATCATCTTTCAACAACAATCAAATAACACACTTCTTATGCTTACATGCATATAGATACATATCCATATAAATAACACCAACATAATTTACATCCTTACCATAAAATGGCACTTTTGATTTCGAAGTCCTGTTGGCACAAATAAGGGGTGCTTCTCGAAGCCCTCGAGACGGTGAACACAACTACGGAATCAATTTGAATTTTCTACGGTTGAATCACAAGATAATTGGAGTTGAAATTTGGCTAGGGTTTCTTATTCTTCAATAATGGATGATAAATAATGGATATGAGGCTAAGTATATGTATATAATGACCAATTTTCGTTCATGAGGTGATGGAAAATGACCATATTGCCCTTAAAATTTTAAGTAAATCCGAATCTGTCCATGGTGGACTGTTTTGACAAGCTAAAGTAGATCGACCATAACTCTTTGATACGATATCGTATTTGGGTGAAATTGGTATCGTTGGAAAGATAATTCAAAGGGATTTCATTTCATATAAAGTAGGCCACCCAGTTCGTCCTGTACAAGGAGTTATGATCGTTTGAAGTTGACCCTAAAAAACTGTTTTGAGAGGCTACAGTAAAACGAGTATAACTCCTTACTCAGACGTTGGATTTGGATGAAACCAATTGCATTGGAAAGAAGACTCAAAGATATTTATTTTGATAGGTTGTAGATCTCCCAGTTCATTATATTAAGGGAGTTATGATTGTTCAAAGTTGACCCAAAAAACTGGCAGGCCTCAGTAGTTTGTGTGCAGGAAATTTTCCTGCACATTTATTATTCACCATATCCCGGCCACCGTTTTATAGTTTCGAACATGCTCGATTATATCCGAAACTTATCTATTTTTGGAAATCTTTATATCGTTGGAAAGCTTATTCAATAACCTTCGTATGGAACCATCGACGGGTAAATTCCGGTATAAGTAAAATAAAAAAATTAATTTCATATAAATAAGACCAATACACGTACTTGAATACGCCAATACATGTACTTGAATATGGGGTGTTACATCCTTCCCCCCTTTAGGACATTCGTCCTCGAATGTTAGCATAGTTATTCAACCAAAACAAGTTCAAGTCCACCATTAACATTCACATCATCACATAAATACTATGCATATATAAACAAAAACTTACTTGTTAATGTTCTAACTCCGTTTCTTGAACTTCCTCTTCATCTTTGAACAAATGAGGGTACTTAGATTTCATTGCTTCCTCAGCTTCCCATGTAATCTCTTCCCTTTATTGATTTCTCCAAAGTACTTTCACCGATGCTACTTCTTTATTTCTCATCTTCTTAACTTGACGATCTAATATAGCAATAGGCATCTCCTCATAGGTAAGATCTTCTATTACTTGTAAATCTTCAGTAGAAGTAATAAAGGACGGATCTCCGATGCACTTTCGAAGCATCGATACATGAAATACTGGATGCACTGATGAGAGTTCCTGGGGTAGCTCTAATTCATAAGCAACTTGCCCACATCTTTGAATAATCTTATACGGGCCTATATATCGTGGACTCAACTTTCCTTTCTTGCCAAATCTCATCACCCCTTTCATTGGCGATACCTTCAAAAATACCCAATCGCCTAACGAAAATTCTAGCCCTCTTCTTCTACTATCCGCATATGACTTGTGTCGACTTTGGGCTGTTTTCAACCGTTGCTGAATCACCTTGACTTTTTCTATGGCTTGATACACAAGATCCGGTCCGAACATAAGAGTTTCACCCGCTTCGAACCATCCTATTGGTGATCTACACTTCCTCCCATATAAAGCTTCATATGGTGCCATTTTGATACTTGAATGATAGATATTATTGTAGGCAAACTCAATAAGAGGTAAATGATCATCCCAGCTGCCTTTAAAATCTATAACACATGCTCGTAGCATATCTTCAAGTGTTTGAATGGTGCGCTCTGCTTGTCCATCCGTCTGAGGGTGAAAAGCTGTACTCAGATTCACTTGTGTTCCCAAACTCCGTTGGAAAGACTTCCAAAATTTTGCGGTAAATTGAGTTCCCCGATACGATATAATAGAAGTTGGCACTCCATGTAATCGGACTATTTCCTTAACATACAGCTTCGAATATTCTTCAACTATGTAAGTGGTCTTAACGGGTAAGAAATGTGCGGATTTAGTAAGCCTATCCACAATCACCCATATAAAATCAAATTTTCGAGCTGTACGAGGCAAACCTATAACAAAATCCATGTTGATCATGTCCCACTTCCAAATTGGAAGATCTATGCATTGCATATAGCCTCCGGGTTTTTGGTGCTCAACTTTAACTCTTTGACAATTTGGACATTCAACTACAAATTATGCAATGCTCTTCTTCATGTCATTCCACCAATACATATTTTTCAAATCTTGATACATTTTGGTTGATCCTGGATGAATGGAATACCTTGAAAAATGTGCCTCTGTCATAATCTTCTTTCTTAGCCCATCTATATCCGGCACACACAATCGGTTTTGGCACTGAAGTACTCCTTCTCGCTTAAGCTCAAATGCCTTGGTTGTACCACTCTGAACGTTCTCCTTAAGATGTAATAAAATAGGGTCTGCATATTGTTTCTCTTTCACTTCAGCTACTAATGAAGATTCCGCAGCATTATGTACGATAAGCTCTTTATTCGGAGTTTCAAGAAGACGAACTCCTAGACTAACTAATTGATGAAGATCTTTAATCATCCCTTGCCTTTCTATAGGTGCCATCATATCCTTACGACTCAACGCATCATCTACTATATTCGCTTTCCCTGGGTGATACAAAATATCAACATCAGAATCTTTTAATAGTTCCATCCATCTTCGCTGCCTCAGATTTAGATCCTTCTAACTGAAAATATATTGTAAGCTCTTGTGATCAGTAGATATATCAACATGAACCCCATATAAATAGTGGCGCCATATTTTTAAAGCAAAGATAACCGCTGCCAGCTCAAGATCATGTGGGGGTAATTTTTCTCATGTGGCCTCAATTGCCTTGAGGCATATGCTATCACCTTACCATGCTGCATTAATACACATCCTAAACCAATTCTCGAAGCATCACAATACACTGTATACCCTTCTGTACCTTCTGGAAGTACCAACACAGGTGTAGAAGTCAATTTATTCTTCAATTCTTGGAAACTCTCCTCACACGCATCATTCCATTGGAACTTGGATGCTTTATGCGTTAGCTTGGTTAAGGGTGCTGAAATGGAAGAATAGTCTTTAACAAACCTTCTATAATAACCGGCCAACCCGAGAAAACTACGAATCTCCGTAGGCGTTGTGGGCCTTGGCCAGTTCTTCACAGCTTCTATCTTTTGAGCATCAACCTTTATCCCTTCACTAGATACAATATGACCCAAAAATGCCACCGACTTTAACCAAAACTCACATTTAGAGAACTTTGCATAAAACTTACAATCACGAAGAGTCTGCAATGCCTGTCGTAAGTGATTGGCATGGTCCTCTTCTGATCTAGAATAAACTAGAATGTCATCTATAAAAACTATCACAAATACATCCAGAAATGGCTTAAAAACCCTATTCATCAAATCCATAAAAGCTGCGGGTGCATTTGTTAGCCCAAATGACATAACTAGAAACTCATAATGACCATACCTTGTTCGAAAAGCTGTTTTGGGTATATCTTTTTCTTTGACCCTCACTTGGTGGTAACCTGACCTCAAATCAATCTTAGAAAAGCACTTAGCGCCCTGTAACTGATCAAATAAATCATCAATTCTTGGGAGAGGATATTTATTCTTAATAGTCACCTTATTCAATTGTCGATAATCAATACACATCCTCAGTGAGCCATCCTTTTTGCGTACAAATAACACTGGTGCTCCCCAAAGAGAAATACTAGGCATAATGAACCCCTTTTCTAGCAAATCTTTCAATTGCTCTTTCAATTCTCGTAATTCTGTTGGGGCCATTCTATATGGAGGAATGGAGATTGGTTGGGCGCCTAGTATTACATTAATACCAAACTCTACTTCTCGTTCAGGAGGCAAACCTGGAAGATCTTCAGGAAATACATCAAAAAATTCATTTACCACTGGAACAACGTGAAGAGTTGGTGGCTCCGCTTTTGTATCCCTTACTCTAACTAAATGATATATATATCCCTTGGAAATCATTCTTCTTGCCTTAAAATAAGAAATAAATCTACCTTTTGGCGCGCTAATTTCACCTTTCCATTCAAGGACTGATTCATTTGGAAAATGGAAATATACCTTTTTCGTGCAGCAATCAATTGTGGCATAACAAGACGCCAACCAGTCCATACCCATTATAACATCAAAATCTACCATTTCTAACTCCACAAGATCAGCCATCGTATCACGACCACAAACAGTTACTATGCAGTTTCGATAAACCCTTCTAGCTATAATAGATTCCCCGACCGGTGTGGACACTTCAAATGGCTTAACTAACAGTTCGGGTATTCTTTCAAACTTTCCAGCAACCAATGGAGTAACATAAGATAATGTAGAACCGGGATCAATTAAGGCATATAAATCGAATGAAAATATAGACAACGTACCCGTAACCACATCTGGGGAAGCCTCTATATTCTGTCGATCCGCTAGAGCATACGTACGATTTTGAGCCCCACTAGAACTCGTGGCTCCTCTATCACCTCTAACACGACCCATTGGTTGTGCACCCCTTCCTGAATAAGGCATCGATGATGATGATGCAACAAATAACCCCGTAGGTCGTGCCATACCCCCTATGTCCCTTTGTGGGCATTCCCTCATCATATGCCCCGACATACCGCACCAAAATCAAACATTGGTCCCCAACCGACATGCACCCAAATGATACCTTCCACATTTATTGCATGGCTCTCGAGGAGGTCTCGATTGGCTCATATTCCGTTGCCCTTGGTAACCTACTGATTGCGAACTATGACTCTCACTTCTTTGTCCAAATTGACTGCCTCTGAACCCCTGATACTGTGGTGGAGCACTAGCTGCAGAATAAGAAAATAATGGCCTAGGTGGTCTAGCAGAAAATTAAGGTCTAAAACCTCCCTGTGGCGCCATAAACTGCCCTGTAGATCTGGCCCTCTTAGAAGATCCGCTTTCAAATTCTCGTGTTCTTCTTCTTTGCCTCTGGTCTTCCATTTTCTGTGCAAATGCTTGGATCCTAGCTATATCCATGTCTTTATTCAGTGCAGCAATAGTACAATTCCTAACCAAATATGGATCCAATCCAACCACATACCGATGGACTCTGTCATCCATAGTAGCTATAACATTAAGAGAATATCTGGACAAAGAATTAAATCGAAGACTATACTCCCTCACACTTGTATTACCCTGTCGAAGATTTAAGAACTGATCCGCACGGGCCTGACGAGTCTCATATGGAAGATAATGATCAATAAATGCCTTTTTGAACTCTTTCCAAGTAGCTGGGGGTGCATCAATGCCCCTTGACCGTTTCCAGTCTTCATACCAATATATAGCCTCACCTTTGAATCTATACGCGGCTAACTCCACTGTCTCTCTGCCCGATACATGCATCACCTCTAGGGCCCTTTAGATCTGATCAATAAAGTCTTGTGGGTCCTCGTTAAGATCTGATCCAGTAAAAGTAGAAGGATCCATCTTAAGAAAATCCTGTGTTCGAAGGCTAGCCGCCCTATCTATACCACTAGGACCTGCAGTAGGAATGGCTTGCCCTTGAGCTTGCCCAGCAACTATACGAGTCAAAAGTTGCACTGCATTTCTAAGATCTTGATCAACAACATTAATAGGTGGCTCTGGGGATATAGTTCTCTTCCCCCTTATTTCTTCCGGACTGGGGGAAGTTTTTGATGCATGCTCAGCTGGAGCCTCACTTTGATTAGCTGGTATAGTGGGTGACTTACTAGTCCCCTCTCCGGCAGCCACATCTACTTGCTTACCGGTATTCTTGCTTCTGGTAACCGGCATCATTACTATAATAAGAGAAACAAACTGATTCAGTGGTCAACTATGACATCATATACAATATAAGCTCTATCACACGATATAAGACATGAAGAAAAGAAACAATTCCTAAATGTCCATAGCCTCCTGTTTATAGATGTGGTGAACAACACACCGATAAACAAGACTCTACGTAGACACGGCTTTTTAGACTCACTAGGACGAACCTCTCTGATACCACTTTTGTCACGCCCTAAAATCCCATCGGGCCGGACTGGCACCCGAAGCCGAGAAGGCCCGGGAGAACCCGTTCAAATACCTGTACTTTCCCTTACATGTCACCAAAAATTTGGACAGCACTTCGTTGCATATAGAAGGATCTAATTACCTGTTGATGATAGGCGAATTTACACGCCTATAGTACTATATTTTGCCAATATTTTAGCTAAGTTTTGAGGACAAATTATATATTTCATGCACTTTTAGTCCTTTTTCCTGTAAGTGAGCTAACGAACATGATTAGCAAGTTTTCAGGTATAAATGATGCAGAATTTAGCATTTTATGGATAACTTGATGCCAAAGAAAGCTTCACGAAAGGAGGAAAGCAAAGCTTGGACGCCAAGGACCAAAAGTGGCGCATGGAAAATCTATCCCGGGCAAAAACAATAATTCTAAAGACTTTGGGGACTAGCAGTAACTTATTAGGATTAGGATAATAATGCAGTAACTTATTAGGAGTAGGATAATGATGCAGTAACCCAGTAGGATTGGGTTAAGTAATGCAGTAGCTTAGTAGGAATAGGATAGGAGTATTATAAATACCCTATTCTGCTAGAGATTTTTATCATTCTTCCATTACTTTTAACTCTGAAAACAATTCTTCTACTTTTAATTCTACTTTTTATTCATCTATTCAATTCTTAATTTCCACAACAAGAGAAACGTTACTCTGCAAGGGAGTTCACTCCCAAAAATGCCACACCACACCTTACTACACGAGATTTTTATTGTGGTATATTAATAATGTCTATTGTGATTTCCTTCGTACTCATGGGTAACTAAACTTCTCTGTTGGGGTTATGGAAGCCATATGAGATACTATCTATTGCTATGAGTTTGTGAATTCGTGACACGTATGCTGCTTATATCATTATTCTCTTCATCTTAATCTAAATTCTTTGTGGTTGCAAACGCATAGAATACGCCAGTATAGCATTAACTTGTTCGAAAGAAAAGTTATATGTCTGGAAAAGAGATAATGTCAAGGTAATAGGGCACCAACCCCTGTTAAAAAGTTAGTGCTGTAACTGGATTAACCTCTTGGAGAATTCGTATTGTTAGATACGCTTTAAGCTCGAAAGAGTTAAAGTGAAATAGTCCTGGTTAAGGTCGAAAGACGCCTGGATTTACCATCGAATACAATTCTCTATAAGAACATGCATGTCTGAATTCCGCACAACTCATAGCCAATAGAGACGTACAACTCATAAGGTGGACATAACCTCAACTTCTCAATTCTCATTGATTAACAAAACCAACCAAGCAAACCGTTTTTACTCCTTTATTTGCTGTTTTTATTACTTTGTTTACATTACTTGCACGTTAAAATCCCCCCTTTTTACGAGACTTGCTCCAAAAGTATAGTAATCTTTGCTTACTCATTGACCGGCTATTCCCTGTGGGATCGATACCCAACCCAGTTGGGTTATATATTTAACAACGACCGCTTTACACTCTTATGAGAGTTGTAGATTGAGCGTTATCAAAAATTGGTACCGTTGCCGGGGAATACGGTTGTCAACTAAGTTTGTGATAGTTACTAGACCCTTTGGTCAAAAGTTCTCAGATTTTACTTTTAGTTGTTGTTTTTGTTCTATTCAGGTTCTATTGGCAGGATGGATGCACAACGTGACATTGACAGAAGGGCGGCTCAACAGGAGCAGGCTAGACTAGCTGCACTGGCAGCTGCTCAAGTGCATCAACAGAATATTGATAACCCAGGTCGGACAACAAATCCTGATGATGAGGACCTGGGTGATGAGGAGCTACTAAATCCTAGGTGTACTGATAAGGTGGCGGCACCTATGCATAGGAGAGATCGTCAAGCTAGAATGAGACCTGACCGCCGAGTTGTGCAGGCTCCTTTTGATGATGATGATGACGATCTGGATGGAGCTGGTGCTACAGGAGCTATTATTCCTCCGCCCTTGGCACCCGGAGCAAAGTTCAATATCACTAGCATCATGATTCAGCTTTTGCAACTCAAGGGATTATTTGGTGGACTCGCAGGCGATGATCCGAATATGCACCTGATCAACTTCATCTCTACATGCAAGTCATTCGACAATCCAGGAGTTGGACAGAATACAATTCGGCTGCGCTTATTTCCATTATCTCTATCTGGGGAGGTAACTCTATGGTTGAATGGGCTGACTCCTGATTCTATCACCAATTGGAGGCAATTGAAAGACGCTTTCCTAGAAAGATTTTTTCCGCCATCCAAGAGAGCACAGTTGAGAGATGAGATCAGCAACTTCCGACAGCTTCCACCTGAAGCTCTCCACGAAACATGGGAGAGATTCAAGAAGAAGCTTATGCGGTGCCCAAACCATCATATGACCAATGTCCACTTGATGGAGATATTATACAAGGCTTTGAACTCAATGACTAAGCCAGTGGTGGATAATGCGGCTGGAGGATCATTCATGGACCTTAATTTTATTGAGGCAAGTGATATGCTAGATCGTATGACAAAGCAGAGCAGAGCTTGGCATACCAGGGATTCTGAGGTAGCAAGCTCTACTATATCTATTGGCATGACTGCAGAGCAGATGCGTAGACAAGAGGAACGCGATCAAGATATGACGCACATGAAAAAGCAGATGGATCTTCTTACCAAGCATTTATTATCAGGGAAGATCAAAAAAGTCAAAGCAGTTGCGTCAAAAAGAAGAGACGAATCCGATTCATAGGAAGAAGCTAACTACTTGAATAATCAGGGGGGTTTCCGAGGCAATTCCCAAGGAAACCAAGGTTGGATCTATTATGATAAATCTGGATACAAGGACCGCGATCAAGGTAGTTGGAAAAATAATACCGACAGGAGTGGTTTGTATGTTCCTCCTGGAAGACGTGACGCCGCTGCATCCGTCTCTGGAAATATGTCCATGAAAGATATGATGGCTAAGCTGCTGAAAGGAGTAGAGGCAACCAGCACAGGAGTAACTGAGGTAATAAATGATCTGTACTCAATGAAGCAATTGGTTGACTCGCATTCCACTTCAATAAAACAGCTGGAGAAACAATTGAGTCAATTATCTGCGGCATTCAACCAAAGAAAGGCTGGAACACTACCCAGCGATACGGTGCAAAACCCAAAGAACGACGGATCATGCATGGCTATTACTACCCGGAGTGGTAAAGTGTTGGAAAATCCATCCAAGGACAAGCAGGTGGTTGATGATATAGCGGATAATGTTATTGATGCAGAATGTGAAGAGGCTGAAGAAGCTGAAGAGTGTGTTCATGACGTCACCCCTAGACGTTTGCAGCCTGAAAAGATTGATAGTTGGAAGCAAGGTAAAAAGAAAGTGGTGGAGAAAACTATTCCCCTTCCACCACCACCTTTTCCTCAGAGACTGAAGAAGAAGGCTAACGACACTCCTGAAAAGGTTGATAATCGGAAGCAAGATAAAAAGGAAGTGGTGGAGAAAACAATTCCCCTTCCACCACCACCTTTTCCTCAGAGATTGAAGAAGAAAGCTGATGATACCAGGTTCAGTAAATTTATGACTATGTTGAAGCAGCTGACTATTAATGTTCTTTTGGTGGAAGCGCTAGAGCAGATGCCCGGATACGCTAAATTCATGAAGGACCTTTTAACAAAGAAGCGGGCAGTAAGCTATGAGCCGACAGATAATATTCATCATTGCAATGCAATTGCCACAAGGTCCTTAGTACAGAAGAAGGCAGACCCTGGTGCTTTCACTATTCCTTGCACGGTTGGATCTATGAATTTTGCTAAGGCATTGTGCGATTTGGGAGCTAGTATCAATTTGATGCCACTATCCGTCTACAGAAAGTTGGGGTTGGGCGACCCTACACCAACCAATATGCGGCTCGTGATGGCAGATAGGTCGGTAAAACGACCTGTGGGTATCTTGAATGATGTGTTGGTGAAGGTGTCTACTTTCATTTTTCCTGCAGACTTTGTGATTTTGGATTGCGAGGTGGATTCTGAAGTTCCCATAATCTTGGGACGTCCTTTCCTTGCAACAGAAAGTGTGCTTATTGACATGAGAGCTAATGAGCTTTTATTTCGGTTGAATGACGAAGTGGTCCGCTTTGATATATGCAAAGCAATGAAGCATCCCAGCGATATGAATGTGTTCTCTGTAGCTGATGTTCATTATAAGGATAAGAAAGCATTATTTGTAGAGAAACAGCTTACTGTTGAGCCATTGTCTACTGCGCTGCTGAATGTTGAGCATGAGGACGATGAAGATTATAAAGAAACTATGTGTGCTCTAACAGAAATATGGTCCTATTCTCATACTCCTAAGCAGCCGGACCTTGATCTTAAGAATCAACCGTCACCAACAGCGAAGACTTCCATTGAAGAGCCACCAGTGCCAGAATCGAAAGAGCTCCCCAGGTATGCGTTCTTGGGAAGTGAAAATACACTTCCGGTGAGTGTTGCGGATGATCTAAGTGAACAGCACGTAGAGGCTCTCATCTCTGCTCTGAAGAGGCACAAGAGAGCTATGGGTGTCACGCCCTAAATCCCATTGGAGCGGACTGGCACCCGTAGCCGAGGAGGCCCGGGAGAACCCGTTCATAACCTATACTTTCACATTTACATTACTTATGAAAATTAGAAATTTGGGCAGCACTTCGTTGTAAATAGAAGATAACAGTACCTGTATCAACCCAGCAGACACGTATATATATATATATAAACCATAATTGGCAGTCAGAGCCATCACGTCTATCAACCAAACACTCCTATGGTTGTACAATATGTCTACAAAAGCCTCTACATAGATACACAACTGAGTTAGGGTCGGGACAAACTCCCGCCCACAAAAGACTTTTATACAAATACCAAAAATACATATAGAAACGACTTGGGATGCCCCGAAACAACTGGAGCTCACCACTATCAACAGAATGTCCTGGCCCTTACTGCGGAGGTGTACGACCTGAAGTACCTGTTCCTACAGGCATGAATACAGGTCCCCCGTGAGGGACGTCAGTACGGAAATATGTACTGAGTATGTAAGGCAGTGAGTATCAAGATGAGATACAAAAGATCAACAGAACCCAGATACCAGTGAATAAACAGTATGAGTAGACCACACTTAAAAGAGCTGATGGGATACCTGCACATTACTTTCATATCATTACTTCCCGTATTCCTTATCAATACATAACATATGTCATACAATGGCCAATTGATCAGTGGTACTAATACAATACATCAGGGACCACCCCTGGAATAGCATATGTACATAATCTTTATAATACAATGGCCAACTGATCAGTGGTACTAATACAATACATCATAACAATTTAAAATAAAGACATTTCATTTCTTAATTCAATTAATCTTTGAGATTGGTTACTTTGTGGTCACACCTTATGGAACTTGAAACCATGATACCTCAATAGGAAAAACATGTAAATAGGTAATCAATATCATGAAAAATGAAGTAGAGAATCATGGATACCTCATTAAACCATTTCGGAGTCAACAATAGTATATGGACATTTTTTTGACTAGCCGGACATCTTAAAAGTGAAAACAAGTTCAATTGGTAGTGTCGAAGATCATATGATGTTATTATGTGTCATGTGTCGTAGGACAATGTTGGAAGCTTACTTGAGAGTGCCATGGGTCATTATTCATGCCAAAGATTAGATAGAGTATGTCTTACATACCTTGATATAACCACTTCAATACAAGTCCAACTTGACTTTCCGTACTCTTCGAACACTTATCTACAATAAGTCATTTGTGGCAAACTAGTATTAGCAACCAAACCTTACCATTTAGGTATTAACTTCACCAAATAATGTCTAGGAAGTAATCCTTTAACTCATCAATAAGAGTGCTACATACATCCTCTTATACTCTTATTACATTCACATATCATGCATTTTCATGCAATATCCCTCAACATCACTCTTAGCCTTTATTTCCCCTCTTAATCACCATCCAATACCAACATGATCACTAGGCATACATAACCACTAATATAATGATATATCACCACAATTCATCCTCCATAATCCAATACAACAACTTCCATAATTTACTACTAACAATTTATACAAAACAATTCATAACTATGTTTCTAGTTATCTTCCAACATCAAGACAATACTCATAATCCCTTATCAATACTTATTCATGGATAAGAATCAAGAATAAACAATATTCATACCTTAACAATGAACTCTTGTATTTAGAATCCTCCTTACATAACCATGGGGTGCTTCTCGAAGCTTTCGAGATGGTGAACACAACTACGGAACCAATTCGAATTTTCTACGGTTGAATCACAAAATATTTGAAGTTGAAATTAGGCTAGGGTTTCACCTTCTCTTAATAATTGGATGATATATGATATATATGAGGCTAAGTGTATGTTTATAAAGACCAATTTTTCGTCCAAGAGGTAATAGAAAATGACCATTTTGCCCTAAAAATTTAAATAAATCCGAATCTGTCCCCAGTGGACAGTTTTGACAGGCTGAGGTAAATCAATCATAACTTTTTTCTCCGGTATCGGATTTGGGTAAAACCAATTGCATTGGAAAGATAATTCAAAGTTCTTTCATTTTCATATAAAGTATACCATCCAGTTCTTCCTGTACAAGGAGTTATGGTCGTTTAAAGTTGACCCAAAAATCTGTCCCAAAATTCTAATTTTTTTTTTGATAGGCTGTAGTAAAACGGGTATAGCTCCTTACTCAGACATTGGATTTGGATGAAACCAATTTCATCGGAAATAATACTCTCGGAGATTTTCGTCGATATATAACAGCTCACACAGTTCTTTTTGTACAAGGAGTTATGATCGTCTAAAGTTGATCCAAAAAAAAAAATTGCCTAGCTGCAGTAATTTTCCTGCAGATTTACTGTTCACAGGCTTCCCGGCCACCGTTTTGAAATTTCGAATGTGCTCGCTTATATGAAATACTCCTCTGTTTTGGAAAAACTTTATATTGTTGGAAAGCTTATTCCAATACCTACACATACAACTATTGACGGGATACTTCCGAACACCATAAACTTAATTTAACCCATACGCAAGCCTTTAGGACTCCATATAATCGCGATAAGTGTACGAAAAAAATTTACGGGGTGTTACATTCTCCCCCCCTTAAGAACATTCGTCCTCAAATGTTATCATAGTTACTCAATTAAGACATGTCCAAGCTTACAATTAACATATTCATCATCATAACATACTTGCATAAAAATAAACACTTACTTATTATTGTTCTTCTTCCGTCTCATGAACTTCCTCCTCATCGTTGAATAGGTAAGGGTACTTAATCTTCATCGCTTCCTCGGCTTTCCATGTGATCTCCTCAACTTGTTGATTCCTTCAAAGTACTTTTACCGATGCTATCTCTTTATTCCTTATCTTTTTAATTTGGCGATCAAGAATAGCAATAGGCATTTCTTCAAAAGTGAGATCTTCTGTAACTTTTACATCTTCCGTAGTAGTGATGTGCGATGGATCTCCGATGTACTTGCGAAGCATCGAAACATGAAATATGGGATGAACTGCTGAGAGCTCTTGAGGTAGCTCTAACTCATAAGCAACTTGTCCAAATCTTTGAATGATCTTGTACGGACCTATGTATCGTGGACTTAACTTTCCTTTCTTTCCAAACCTCATCACTCCTTTCATTGGTGATACTTTCAAGAATACCCAATCGTCGATAGAAAACTCAAGTCCTCTTCTTCTAACATCCGCATAAGATTTGTGTCGACTTTGAGCTGTTTCAAGCCGTTGTTGGATCACTTTAACCTTCTCCATTGCTTGATAAACAAGATCCGGTCCAACAAGACTGCATCACCTGCTTCAAACCATCCTATTGGCGATCTACACTTTCTTCCATACAATGCTTCATATGGTGCCATTTTGATACTTGAATGATACCTCAAGACATGATAAGCTGCCTTAAGATATGGTTCTTTGGGAGTTTGAAGGAATTGGCTAAGGTGTTGTACACTAAAGGCAATATCCATTCTTGTATTGGTTAAAAAAATTAGTTTTCCTACTAACTTCCTATAGAGTGTGGGATCTTTTAACAAAAAACCTTCATTTGCTTTGAGTTTGATAGTGGATTCAAGAGGTGACAACACGGTTTGCAAGTTGAGTAATCAAATTCCTCTAACAGATCTGTAGTGAACTTCCTTTGAGTAATAAGGACTTCAGCTTCCTTGTATAATATCTCCAAACCCAAGAAATAATGTAACCTTCCCAGATCCTTTATTTTGAACTGATCACAAAGAAAGTTTTTGAGGGAGGTAATCTCATCAATGTCTGTGCCTATCAGTATCACATCATCAACAAAACTGCAACAAAAACCAGTGAATTGCCAATTTTTCTATAAAACAAAGAGTAATCACTGTCTGAATGAGAATAGCCTCTTGAGCACAATGCTTGGGCTAATTTGTCATTCCATTGTCTACTTGCTTGCTTTAAACCATATAAGGATTTCCTAAGTCTGTAAACTAAACCTTTTTCTTCTACCATGAGGCCTGGGGGTGTATCCATGTAAACTTCTTCATACAAGTCTCAATGGAGGAATGCATTGTTCACATCTAGCTGATACATGTCCCAACCCTTCTTCTCAGCTATGCCAATTAGTGTCCTAACAGTGGTCATCTTAACCACAAGAGAGAAAGTTTCATTGTAATCAATGCCAGCCTGCTGAGTATACCCCTTCACCACTAGCCTTGCCTTATATCTTTCCACTGTGCCATCAGCTTTATGTTTGATTTTATACACCCACCTGCACCCTATAGCTTTCTTTTCTGCAGGTAGCTTAACAAGATCCCATGTATTATTGGCATACAAAGTTTCAAACTCAGACGTCATTGCTGCTTGTCAAGCAGGATCCGACACTGTCTCCTCATAAGAACTTGGTTCACTGTCATGAGAAATGTTCCTAACAAGTTGTTGACTTTCTGGGCTAAAACTTGTTAATGATAAATGATTCTCAGTAGCAATCGGGTGAGAAGTAGAGGTTAATGGTCGAGGTTGTAGTGAGGGCAAGGAATAGTTGAAGTCTTTCAAGTAGGATGGTATGTCATGTGATCTAGTTGATCTTCTAAGGTTTGGAGGTTGGACTTGTGCTTTGGGAGTAGTGAGTTTTGGTGAGATTTGTCCTCTGGAACTGTTGTCATTTTGTTGTGGTGAAGTAAGAGTTGAATTAACAGTGGTTTGGTGTAGAGGTAATGTGTGGTCAGAGGCAGGGACAGGCAGAGTAGTGCTAGTTGAGTTATCAGTGACATTATTAACAGTGTCATCATCCAACACATAAGCTTTGTTAAAAGTATTATGAGTAAAGTTCAACAAAATTGAATCAACAGTTAATTTCTTAAGTACTGTGGCAAAACTAGAATCAGATTCAGAAAGTGCAAATGGAAAAATATTTTCATGAAATAACACATCCCTGGAAACATGTATTCTCTTGGTGCTCAAGTGTAGGACTTGTAACCTTTTCTATTAAAAGGATAACTAATAAAAATATGAGGTGTAGATCTTGGATCAAATTTGTCCTTGTGAGTGTTAAGAGTGGGAAAACATAGGCAACCAAAAGATCTAAGATGAGAATAAGTGGGATGCTTGTTATACAGTATTTCAAAGGGAGTTTTGTCATGAAGAACTGAAAGTGGAAGCCTGTTAATCAGGTAGGTAGCAGTTAAAATACATTTTCCCCAGAATTTAATAGGAACTTTTGATTGATATAAGAGTGCTCTAGCAACCTCAAGGAGTTGTTTGTGTTTTCTCTCTACCACGCCATTTTGTTGACGTGTATATGGACGTGTTTTTTTGGTGTATTATATCCTTGTCTTGAAGGTATATATGAGTCTCATTGTTGATGAATTCTGAACCATTATCAGTCCTAATTGACTTGACTGTGACCTTGAACTGATTTTCTACTAGAGACACAAAACCATTTAGAGCTTAAAGAGTATTACTTTTACAACTGAGAAGTTAGGTCCGTGTTGACCTATTATAGTCATCAACAATGGTGAGGAACTACTTGTAGTTATCATGAGTTGGTTCATAGTAAGGTCCCCATAAATCCAGGTATAGGAGATAAAAAAATTTAGAACTAGAGGGAGTAGTCTTTGTTGGGAATGAAAATCTTGTCTGTCTGGCCATGGGGCATACAAAACATAAAAAAGGTTGTCTAGGTGAGAAATTTATAGGGATTGAAGAGATGTCTCTCATCTTTACAAAAGGCACATGGCCTAGCCTATTGTGCCACAAGTGATCTACATTATTTTCGTGAGACATGTTTGACATGAATGACTTACTACAATTAGATGGAGCTCAAAATCATTCACATTAGAAGGTACTGAGGAATGCTTAGAATCAGGAGCCACGGTCTTATTATTCAAAAAGATGGATCTTACAAGCGGAGTAGTGGTGGAGTGTGTGTGTGTGGTGGTTGCACTAACAGTAGAAATACTAGAATGGGTAGGAGGTAAACTAGAGAAAATAGACACAGAATTAGAGGATCCATTTGTAAAAGATGAAGATGAACGTGTATTGTGACACCTTGAGCATAAGAAGTAGAGTCCATTTTGTGCTCTACCAATCTCCAGAGCACTCTTCAGTGAAGGGCCCTGCATTGAACAAGAAGAACTGCTGAAACTAACAATTCCTTTGAAGAATGCAGCTAGGCAATGAACTGAAATCAAATTAAACTTGAAACTAGGTACATACAATACTTTATGCAAAGTTAGTGAAGGATTCAAACAAGCATCACCAATTTTTGTCACTTTAACTCTATAGCCATTTGGTAAGGTAACCAGGAAAGGATAAGACAAGGGTCTAATATTTGTAAGTAGTGACTTATTGAAGGTCATGTGGTGTGTTTCCCCTGAGTCTATGATCCATGAATCAACAGAGATTTTGTAACATTCACAAGACAATTTACCAATGTCAGTAATGGAAGAGTATCATGCTAGAATACCTGCAAAGTTCACAGCTCCACCCATTATGTTGTTTGCAGCTTCTCTTGCAGTATTTCCAGTATTGTTGCCTTCTTGAACTTGAATTTGTTCCAGTAAACCAACTAGTTGGTTAAACTGTTGCTGAGTTATGGCTGGACTCTTCTTCTCCTGGCTATATTCACCATCATTCACTTCAACTCTCTTTTCTTTTGACCTTTCATTATCCCTTTCATAAGTCTTTCCCATCATCTCTTCAGTAAAACCATGAGCAACAGCTGTTGTTCCGATATTTTTTCCTTTTGTAAACTTGAAATCCGGGGGAAAACCATGTAACTTGTAACACTTTTCCTTAGTATGACCAATCTTCCTACAATAGTCACAAAACAAGTAGAATTTGCTAGGAGGTCTACTACCCCCATTGCCTCTGTATGGGGCATAGTTTGTTTTAAAATTGGTGCTAGTACCAGCAACATTCCCAAGGAGAGAAGTAGGCTCCAGATTAAACTTGTTATGAGGTTTGACCTCTCTTTGTCTCTTCTCCTGGGCTAAAATAGAGAAATCTTGAGCCATAGTGGGCAACAGGTTCATCATCAAAATACTACCCCTGACTATTATGTACACCTCATTCAATCCCATTAAAAATTGAATGAGTCGCCGGTCTTGCTCAGCCTTGTGCAATTTTGCCTTACCGCCACAGGTGCACAAACAAACATAAGCACTGAGAATTCATATCCAAAGTGCTAAGTTCTTCCCAGAGCTTTTTCATTTTGGTGTAGTAGCCAGTAATGTCAAGGCTCCCCTGGCTAAGCTCATTAATCTCACGTTGCAATTGGTATAACTTTGCTCCGTTAGCCTGATCATATCTATCCTCCAATTCGTCCCAAAGCTCCTTGGCATTGTTGACATACTGCAAACTATCCCCAAGTTCCTTCGACAATGAGTTCAAAATCCAAGAGGTAACCATATCATCACACCCCTCCCATTGTGCGAAATTAGGAGAATCTGGATTTGGTTTTGGAACTTTCCCGTTGATGAAACCTGTTTTATTCTTCACCAAAAAGGCTCGGAGAACTTCCCATCTCCATGAGCGATAACCAGATCCATCGAAAATGATGGGAACCATTGCAGAGCCAGCACTTTCGGATGGATGCATGTAGAACACATTAGTCGAATCTGTGAAATTCTGAGTTGGAGCTGGTGTTTGATGTGCAGTTTCTTCATCATGATTTTGCTCCGTAATCGCAGATACAGAGAATTCCCAATTCGTGGTGGAGAACAAAAAACGATGATAGATTTGGAGAAATTACGAGAGAGTGAGCAGAGAACAGAACTAGGAACTGGAAGAATAAGGGATTGAGCCACAGAGGCAACAATTCTACAAAAAATGATGAAATTGCGGAAAAAAAATGAACCTTATGGCTTTGATACCATGTTGAATTACAGAGAATTTACACGACTTCAAATCACCATTGATGAAGCTTGAGTAATCTCCATTGATGTGCAGCTAGGAACTGCAGTTGGAGAGAACAGGGAGCAAAATATCTAGTGCATATGAGCTGCTTGAAAGTAGAAAGGAACCAGAGGGATTTGGGGAAAATGAAAAAGTTAGTATTTCATCTGTGTGTTCTCAATTTATACAGGGAAGGAAAACAAAATAACTGCACAGCTCTAATCCCAAGAAATAACCGCAAAGCTAACTACACTATTGATTGCAACACTAACTAAAAGGCTGCCAGCTAATCTAACTAACTTGCCAGGTCACGTCTCAGCTAACTTAAAATTTATACACTGAATACTGAAATAAACAATGTCATATCTCAACAATAAGTTGATATATTAATTATTATTAACCTCCTCATAAATTACATATTCCCTTTATTTTAATATATATATATATATATATATATATATATATTTAATAAGGTCACAAGTATTTAAGAACGGATTGAAAAGTTATATATCAAGAACCCCTATGTTGGGCAAGTGCAAGTGACAAAAACGTAAAAGATAAATATGCACTATATATTCTGCAAAATATGGTTGTTAGATTAATATTCTTTGAATGGAGTAGAATGTTGGCCAATCAAGAACTCTCATGTTTAGTAAGTGTAAATAATAAAAACGAGAATGTTGACATGGATAGGAGTGATAAAATTAGGAATGAGAATATCCGAGTAAACATGGGATGGTCTCCTTTCTGGATAAGATGAGAGAAGCGATGTTGAGAATATGGTTTGGGCATATGAAGTGGAGATGCTTCAGTAAGAAGATGCAAGAAGTTGGATATAGCGTAAGGAGAAGCCGAAAAAAACACTAAGAAGATGTGATTAGACATAACATGGTGCAACTTCAACTTATTGAGAACATGACCTTATAAAGGAGAGTGTGCAGATCGTTGTGGATAAGGATAGAAAGTCAGTAAGTCATAGAATGCGGTTCTACGTGAATTGAAATATAATGAAAACTCAGTAGGTAGGGAAGTATTGTCTTGCTTTTTAACGGATTAAGACCTCAGGGTGTTTGTCATAATATTAGTTAATTTTACTCCTCTAGTGTCTTTCTTTTGATTTCTATCATCATTTGTTGTCTATGTATTTCAGTTATTGCATTATTGTATTGTCGTTATTTTTTCCATATAAGTTGCTACATTTTCTTCATTAACATTTTCATTTTTATACTTGCTATGAATTTTTATATTCGAGCAGATGATCCTCCGGAAACAACCTCTCTATTTTTACAAAATAATAGTAAGATCATGTACGCTCCGTCCTTTCACAGTCCCACTTTTGAGATTTAAATAGGTATATTTTATTGAGTTTAAGTTTTGTGCACAGTCAATTTATAAAATAATCTACATTATCAAGTTATTTGACCTCTTATTGAAGGTTATCCAATTTTTTACAAAAAAGATTAAAAAAGAAAAAATTGAATAACCTACAATAGCACGTCAAGGTTATATTTTATACACGATACATAAAATTTAAATTTTATTTTATTTTAGATGATGGAGATACAAATACACAACTTTTAAAATAAGGAGTATATTTACTTGATATCCGATAGTTGCTAGATACCTTTTGTCTCATTATGTTCACTTCGATTATTCTTAGTACAATTTATTTTAATAGAAAATGGTCAAACATAACCCTACGTTATCATAAAGAGTTTAAATATACTCTTGATTCGGCCGTATATAGATCGAATTGATTTAATTTTTTATTTAAAAAGTTTTTTTGGGTGGGTAACATTATATATATATATATATATGAGTTGGAGCTCAGGCTCTAATATACAAAAAGATGGACGCAGTCTAGGCATCTGCAAATTTGATATTGTCCTACTATGGTTCCTTCCTTCCAGATCGTTCCAGATATCTCGATTGTATTAATTCTTTGAATTTCCTCGATCTTTTTACAATTAAACTATAAATAAAAGTGTAATTAGATTATACAATCTTTGAGAAAAAATAAAACAATTGAAAAATCAACAAACGAATAATTTTTATGCCAATTTAATTATTATTTAACTCATAATAACTGGAGTAATTATTAGATATTGTGCCTTAAGCATATTTGGAAGTACATTTTCCTAATATTTTCAATCCCTTCTTTTGAATCTAAAGTCTTTAAAATAACCCATGTGAACTAAATATGATCAGTGCATAAGGTAGGGAGTAATAAATTTTCTTAATATGTTCAATAATTCCTTTTAATTCTATTTTTATATTAAGGAAATTATTAATTGACGAAAAAAGCACTGCACTAAACTAGGTAATTAGAAAAGTACAGTTATCGACCATTATCGCTATTTTTTTTGTTATTTTCGATAAAAGGTATAATTATAATCTATATATATTATAAAGCAAAGGACGAATCACCAGAAGAAGCCACGTGACAAAATGCTGAGAAGTCATGTGGTAGTTTTTAGGACAAAACTTAAGTGTTGTAATAAAAAATTTAAATTTAAAAATATTAAATATTTGAATTAAATAGTAATACTAAAAAATTCCCCTAACATTACGTAATTATAGTAATACAACAATTTATTAAAAAGAAAGTTTTGGTAATCTTATTAACTATTTGAATTAAATAAGATTTTTATAATTATTTGAATATAAAATACATTATTTTTTTACAAAAAAATATTAATTAGTTTAAAAGTAGAAACCCACAATGAAAGAGTTCTAAATGAATTTTTTATTTCATAAACTTATCTGTATCAAATATAATGATAAATATATTACTATTAATTATTATTATTATTATTATTATTAAATATAAATAATATATATTTGTAATGTGTATCTAAAACTTATCTTTACTTGAAATTATTTTAAAATTTTAAATATAAATTAAAATTTAATAATTAAATTTAATTAATATATCTACGTGAAATACCTTTATATATCTAAGTTGTCAATTGATTTTTATAAAACAAAAATAACAAACAAACAAAAGAAAGAAAGGAAGAAAGAAAAGAAGAATAGAAAATTAAAAAAAAAAGATGGGAAAAAAAGTTAAACTGTCAAAAATTAATTAAGAGTAATAAATTATTAATTTTAAATTGAAAATAATATTAGCTTGAAATTAGGAAGCTAATGTTGAAGAGTTCTAAATGAACTCTTACTATTCATAAACTTATCCCTTTCAAATACTATTTTAAATATATTCAAATATTAATTTAAAAATAAAATATTAACCTAAGTAACAATCATAATAATAATAATAATAATAATAATAATAGTATAGTAGTAATAGTAGTACACGAGCAACACTCCTAATTTTTAAAATGCAGTCATCACCGTCATCATTATCATCATCATCATAATAATAATAATAGTAATAGCAGTACATGAGCAGTGCTTTCAATTTAAAAAATGTATAATAATAATAATAATAATAATAATAAATACACGTCCCTTACCCCCAATGATTAAATTTATTTTAAAATTTGAACTGAAAATTAATTGTTTGGTTGGATGTGAGTGTTCCTTTTTTATAGCATATCATCCTCTTTAATAGCAACTAAAAGTTTTTTCTATTTTTTTTATTTTTATATTTATATTTATCCAATCAATATCCTGATCTTCTTATAACAAACTGAAAAGTTTTTTCTCTAAAAAGTTTTTTCTCTTTTTTTCTTTATTTTTATATTTATATTTATCTAATCAATATCCTGATCTTTTTATAACAAACTGATATGAAATTTGAATTTGAATTTGAATTTAAATTTAAATAAAATTTGAGTTAGAATAGATTTCTAACTTCTTAATTAACCTCTCTTATATACACACACACACTCCTAAAATGACATATAATATTAAACTCTCTTCTCCTTCTTTGTTATTGATCATTAGATTTATTCGTGAATTTATTTATTGCATTCTTCATATTCTTTATTTTTTTTTAGCAATTGATTTTTTTTTTTTTATGCAGATGATTGATGGTACTATTACAGACTAATTTATTTTCGCTATATCTAAACTTGAACACAAGTAAGTAATATCTTTCTATTCATATGATTTTTGATAAAAATAAATTTAATTACGTAAATGAAAATCAAACCACCTTTAATTGAAAAGTTAAGTTGTTTTTTAAATACTAACTTTTATTATTATTTTCATATAATTATTTAAAAAAATAAATGATCTTATTATTTTGTGTGTTTCTATTTTATGTGATGATTTAGTTATTTAATATGGTATTGCAAGATTTCTTACATATTTTAGGATTAACAACAAAATGTACTAAATTTAAAATACTAATCAAATTCGATGTTTGATTATTTTTGCTAAAATTTTGTTAAAGTTGTTCCTAAAGCTTAAAAAGTATTTTTCTAAAGTTGCTCAAATTAAATGAACATAAAGAATGAGCTGCTTGAGAAGTGAGATCTAATATGGTTGTTATCAAATACGACTGTCCCCAAGTGTCGTTGTGATTGTAGATGTAAAGCCATAGCGAAGAAGATTGTAGAATGAGCAATGTTCAAAAGCACAAAGAAATATATAAATGTGCAGCATACTAAGGTTGATGAGGGTGGAAAGAAAATGAACATTGTTATTATGACGACTACTTTACAAATAGATTCTGACATTCAAAAGCTTGATGAGTTATTAGTTATCATCTTTATTTTCACGTTTACGTAAAAGTTTCTTTGTATCTGTTTATATCACAATCTTAGAAAATTTTGAAATTCTTAATATTTTTCTATTTTTCTATTGAAATTTAGAAGAAGTGCAAGGACTTCTATTGAATTTAAAAGTGTAAATATCATTTGTGCAGGAATCGAAGAAGACAGGGTGTTGAAGTTATCTGTAACATAGAGAAAAATTTAAAGAGATGGAGAACAAGCGAGAAATAAATAACGTACAACTAAAAAATAAATAACATGATAAAGTTTAGATGATTCAAAAAAAGATTGTTTTAAGTTAAAAGATACTTATAACTTTAGATTTAAATTGAAATATAGTATAACATATAATTCAAATTTATATATATACAATTATGATCTCTCTTCTCATTTTCATATTTAAATGAAGTCACTCAAACTCATCATAAGACGATGTAAACTCTAAAATTAATTTGTCTTGATGCAATAATTAATTTGATATATTTTTAATTTGATTTTGAATCCAAATTAAATTCTAGCCATTTGATGATTTTTGAATTTTTATTTTATCACGCCTTCTTTCATGATTTTAGAATGTTAGTAATGATATAACATTACTAGAATTTAATTTAATTCATTACTTAATTCAAATTTGATTCAAGATAGTAATGATATATTGCATAAAGATTTTTATTTTATTTTCCAATATTACTCCTTTGTAAATTATCTTGAAGTTTCAAATAAATAATCGTAAGCTATTTCGAGAGCTATGTGATTTGATGTGTCTTGATCTTCTTCTGTAAAGAGTGTCGAAGTTGTTAAACATGAACTTCTAGAAGAAATATGATAGGTTAATGAATAATAAATTTGCCATTAAATCGACAAGATATATTCGTCTTAAAATTCTCTACTCCAACAATTGTATTTCAACAGCTAGATTTGAACTCCTAAATTTGTAGTAGTTGATAACTTATTAAGTTAATGTGATCGAAAAAATATTTTCAAAACTTAAGTAATTAAAGTATAATAGAAAAATGTGCATCAATGATTGGAGGTGAGAGGTGAGATTTGAATTACTTTTTAGAATATAATGAAGTAATATAATGCAGATATTATTATTTATAAATTTTAAACAAAAGAGCTTGGGGGGGGGGGGGGAGGGGGAGCGGAAGGGGATATTAATAATCTAATACCTTTAAGTTGTAAGTAATATATATATAAATATATGTGATTATTCTTTTCACATATATTTAGTTAGAAGCGGGGGATAATATACTTTTTTGAGGGAGGGAGGGGAAAAAATATTAATAATCTAATATGCTTAAATAGTGTAATAATACATAAAAATATATATGATTGTTTTTTTTTAATGTATATTTAGTTATAGGTGTGGGAGGAGATAAATTTTTTTTATTCTTTTAAAATTATAACTTGAGGAGGTGGGGTGGAGATGAGATGGGTGGGGATTAGAATTTTTAGTTTATTTTTTTTCGCATTTATTGAGAAATAATGTGATAACTGAATTTTTTTTAAGATAATAAAATTTAACATGCTCGATCAAAATATTTCAATATAAAATGATTAAAAATAATACTTTAATATTCTCCGCACATCGCGCGAGTACGTATACTAATAATTAATAATAAGAAAAGATAAATAGAGACTTAATATTGGAAGGTAAATGAATCCTGATGGAAAACAAAAAGGCCCTTATTAGGGTTTCCTCCTTGCACTCTTCATTAAATAGAATGAAATGAAGCCACCCATGAACACTTACTCCACTGATGGAAAAAGTGATTTTTTGTTGACATAATTAGCAAGTGATGTGTTAAAATGAATGAGATCCAATGCGTTTGCCCTTAATAATAGAAACTTAAGGTGTGGTTAGAAATAATTAATCCTTAAAATAATGTTGAAATGTCTAAAAATGATTGATTAAGGCCAATCATCTAAAAAAAAGGAAAAAATTAATGTGAATTCATAGATCAATTCCTTAATTTTATTGAATTAAAACATGCATATTTGAAATTAATACTATTATAAAATTTTATATTTAAAAACATAGAAAAAAATAATAATAATAGAGAAAATAGTAAAAAATTTCAATACAAATTAAAATTAATTTAACTCCAAAATAGATATGGAACAATTATTAATGCTTAAATATTGTATGAGTCCTTTTAGGATGAGAAGACAAAACTTGTATGCCACAACACAAAGCATAGATATGCTGTCATCAGCCATTTCTTCCCTAAAATTTCCACCAAGAACGAAACTTTCCTCACTAAATCCTCCTATTTTCCCTCAAAAATACAATCTTGTACATTCCCCTACTGAAAAGATGGCATTTAACTTGAGGGTTAATTCACCAATAGCAATTGGAAGTAAAAGTAGTGATTCAGTAGATTCTGTAAACAGTGGATTTTGTACACTGGTGGAGTATATGGGTAAAGGAGGAGTTGATGTGGGTGATGACTTGGTGTTGTTGTTTGGTCACTTAGAATATGCTTCCAAGAAAATTGCAGCTCTTGTTGCTTCCCCTTTCAATTCCAGCATCAGCAACAATGTTGGCATTACAAGTACTGGGACTTCTTCTGATAGAGATAAGCCTAAACCTCTTGATATTCTCTCGGTTGGGACCTTGATTCATATATATTCTTGATGTTGCTTTTCTCTATTTTTTATTTTTGTTTTCATTATCTATGGCATTTTTAATAACTCCTTTTGTTTCAATTTGTTTGATCTCTTTTGACTTGACACAGAGTTTAAGAAAGTAAAGAACTTTTGAATCATGTGATCCTAAATTAAAGATATGTTGAGTTTGTCAAATTGTAAAGTAATCTCGTGATCTTGAATATGTCACTAGTAAAGTTGGAATAAGAGAGTTGCTAAAAAAGGAAAGGGACATTCTTTTTGAAACGGACTAAAAAGGAAAGTAGGCCAAACAAATTGAAATGGAGGAGTACTAGTTTTAGAGATATGAGTTTGCCTTATTTATTGGAATGAAATAGACCTTATCAGTAGATTGGAATGGATAGAGAATTTCATATAGCTTGACTCCGACTAGTTTGTGATTGAGGTTATTGATTGATGTTGATGTTATTTGACATATATTGGAAATAGGTTACATCGTTTCAGTTCTTTTTCTCATTTTTCTTTTGGTTGTTTTTTTCTGTTTGTGGGATCTTTTTTAATGAATCAGGAAGTAGATACTGTAATGCAATTAGAGCTGTAGGATTTCGTTGTTTATCTGTCAATGCCGCATATGTTTCCTGACAAATTCTCAATCCACAACTTCGTTTGAGAGCTCTGATCCTTGTGTCTTCTCTAGTCTTTATGCAACTTAGAGTAGCCTCATGTTCTAAAGCCTTTTTTTTCTATTGTTTGTTCAGAATGAGATTATATTATCGTCTCTTAGAAATTCTGGAAAAGTTGCTGTAATGGCCTCAGAAGAAGACGAGGGTCCTGTGTGGATAAAAGATGATGGCCCGTTTGTGGTTGTCATGGATCCTTTAGATGGTTCCCGAAATATAGATGCATCGATACCCACAGGGACGATATTTGGGATTTATAGACGTCTTGTGGAAATTGATCATCTGCCGGTGGAGGAAAAGGCTTTGATAAACTGCCTTCAGAGCGGAGCAAAGCTTGTTGCTGCAGCTTATGTTCTCTATTCATCAGCTACAATACTCTGTGCCAGTTTTGGTTCTGGAACACATGCATTCACATTGGATCATACAACTGGAGATTTCCTCATGACACATCCTAACATCTGCATTCCTCCTCGAGGTACTGCTATTTTATAGTGTCCTTCCACTTCAATTGCATATTACATTTTCTGAACGGATAATTATGTCGTTAACATTTTGTCACAGGGCAAATTTATTCAGTTAATGATGCTCGATATTTTGACTGGCCTGAAGGCTTAAGGAAGTATATTGATACCATAAGACAAGGGAAGGGAAAACATCGTAAGAAGTACTCAGCCCGATATATATGCTCTCTAGTGGCAGATTTTCATCGGACTCTTTTATATGGCGGGGTGGCAATGAATCCAAGGGACCACCTTCGTCTTGTTTATGAAGCAAATCCACTGAGTTTCTTAGTGGAAAAGGCTGGAGGTAGAGGTTCAGATGGTAACAACAGAATTTTATCTATTCAGCCTGTCAAGCTACACCAAAGACTTCCTCTATTTTTGGGTAGTCCGGAGGATATAGAAGAATTAGAGAGTTATGGGGATGTTCAGCAGAAAGTAAACCCTGGTTACGATGTTTAATGGCTTGGTCCTCTTTTATGCATTTCAGAATTATCCTTGGGAGTTTTCAGCTCGTCTCCCCTTTACATGTAAATTTTTGCATGAGGCAGTTCTTAGCTAGCAAATGTGTGTTCACTAGAATAAACATGTGGTTTCCTTGCCTAGTCTTGAAGATTGTCGCATGATGAACTTCATGTATCTTTAAAAACTTTTAAGTTGCAAAGAAATTTACTGTAAATTTTGTTTGAATTGTCGTTCGGGGCTTTCGTTTGGAAGTTTATCATATGCTTAACAGTGGACTTTGAGTTTAGTGTCACGACTACTCGTCAGTTAAATATCAGTGCATTCTCCATTTCTAAGAACAAGAACTTCTTTCTTGTTAATCCTTTTAGCTTCTTGGTTTCTGTATCTCTTCTACATCTCAATGGGAAAGCATTGATTATGAAACATGCCTCTGGTCGACCAACTTCTCTCAATGTGTTTCTGAAACAGCTCATGATATAAGTCGGGCACATTGTTGGTAGTGATTGTTTTCCTTTGATAGCTGGCATCGCTCTTTTATCTTTTCTTCCCACGTTTGTTTCATATGAGAAGGTAGTTATCACTCATCTTGATACAGTCCTATCATAGTTTTCTTTATCCCCTTTGTTTCCCTACCATAGTATTTGGCATTTGGCATGTCTCCGTTGATACTAGCTTATACAGAACTTCCTTTACCAACAAGGTGTTGTGAATTCTGGTGCTTCAGTTGTTTGTTATTCGGAACATATAAGCTTGGCTGTATTCCCTAGCCCTGCTATATAGGACTTATAATGCTTATCCGTTAGTCTTGTTGAGCTCATTCCGTCATCAGAATGTTGCACACTGTGCTACTTGAAATCGCGTCTCCTACACGGTAGTGGGAATTAAGGGAGTCATGAATGGTTCTTGTATTTGTCATGACCACTGTTGCCGAAATTTCCACGTTCAATTAACCTTCAATCTTGGTCATTTTCTATGTTGTCATGACTAATGTGATGCAAAATAACTACCTTCTCATCACTGTAGCAACCATCTACACTTGTAGAAACCAGGTAACCTATTGTTCTACTACGTACAAGAAGCTGGCATTTTATCCTTGGCCAGTACACTCTATGGTGGAACTTCGACTGAGCTGACATAATACATAGGCTGAAGAACAAGAACATCTGGTTGGTGAATGGTGAGGGGATTAGAGAGTAATAGTGCAGTACTCGAAGTGAAACACGTTCAGTATATAGATCCTACATACTTCAGTATTCGATCTTAAGAGTGAAACACCTTTTTATTTTTATTTTACCTAATTTATTCATATGCTTTTAAAACACTTTTTAAGTTGTCAATAGCTATGACTTGCAGTTCTCTTTATTTTGTTTTAAAATATATAAATTTGTTTCAAAAAACTTAAAAGATTCTCTTCAAATTAGCAATTAAAATTAAGAAGTTTTACTTACGAAATCCTAATTATGACATGCGACTTGCAGTTTTCTGTCTTGCTCTATCTGGATTTCGTACAATATTAAACCCGTTTCGACGTGAAAATATGTCAATGAAATTTATATATCCATTTAGATTATTGTTTTTCTTATAAACGTGATGTTCGAGTTAGTTTGCACACGCCTCACTTCTGTCAATAAAGGCTAGAAAAGATAAAAAAAGATCACTTAATATTTTCATCTCTACTGAAATTTAAACCTAATAGCTAGTTCATTCACCGCTAAGTCATACTCTTAAACCTAATAGCTAGTTCATTCACCGCTAAGTCATACTCCTGAGTGTTCATATAGATATTCCTTAAAAGCAAAATCAGAACTTATTCTAAAAATTTCTAAAAAAAATTTAAGGCGGCTTATACCTTATAGTGGAATAGTCGAGTCTCCTTTTGATAACAATATCAGCGTAATGGTGGGACATGGTAATTGAACTAAACAGATAAAACATATCAATCAGTATTTATCTCTTCTTATAAATATCAATCAACCAATCACCCCATCCTATTATTAGAAAATTGGCAAGAACGGACAAAGATGGTAATAACAACAGTAGATCTTTTGAAGAATGAAATTCCAATAGAGGAGGAATCAGTGATCATCACTGAAGATGTTAAGGCTGGCCTTGTTCTTGTGGACATCATCAATGGTTTTTGCACTGTTGGTGCAGGAAATCTGGTACGTAAATGGAACTTTTTTTTCTGTTTTGGCTGGCTAGTTAATTACAATTATTTGGTTTAATCAATGAATTTTTCTTGTACATTATAGGCACCAAGAGAGCCAAACAGGCAGATGTCTGAAATGATTGATGAATCAGCAAGGCTTGCTAGAGTGTTCTGTGACAAGAAATGGCCAGTTCTTGCCTTTCTTGATTCACACCAGCCTGACAAACTTGAACACCCTTATCCTTCTCACTGCATCACTGGCACTGATGAATCCAACTTGGTTCCTGGTACTTTCTACCTACTTATTAGGAATTAAACTTACTTTTTTATTTGGATTATTAGAGTGAGTGGGGGGAAGGCTTTGACGGTGAACTTTCCAACTTCTGTAGAGTTGCAAGTATTAAGCTACAAGTTTGATTTCCAATAGGCAATAGCTAAGGACTAGCATAGATAAGTTCATGGCTTCATCCCCAAAAAATACAACAAGTTGCGATAACTTTCATCTAGAAGTGTAAATGGACAAAAGCTTTTGTGTGCGCTAATCTTCTCTGTATTATTCCAATTTTATCGAATGTCCATTGTTGCTCTGATTGTTGGATGACTTTATATCATCTCCTCTGAGAAGAAATTGTGGGGTGAACTTTGCAGCACTAAGATGGGTGGAGAAGGAACCAAATGTAACAATCAGGCGCAAAGATTGCTATGATGGCTATATTGGTTCCTTTCAGGAGGATGGCTCTAATGTGTTCGTTGATTGGGTGAAGAACAACAAAATTCAACTTGTATGTGCTGTCTCCTGTTTCTCTTAAACTTCATCATATATGTTCCTATTGGATAGTCACTTCCGGTCCACGTAACTAAATTCAACTTGTATGTTTAAGCTGTTGGTGGTAGGAGTGTGCACAGACATTTGTGTGCTGGATTTCGTTTGCTCAACATTATCAGCTAAGAACCGCGGTTTCCTCAACCCTTTGGAGGAAGTAGTAGTTTACTCTCAGGGATGTGCCACCTTTGATTTTCCTGCCTCCATGACAAGAAGTACCAAAGACATTTCACCACATCCTCAGGTAATTTTTACCTATCAAAAATTTGTCGTTATCTTGGTTAACTTACTCAGCGTTTCTATTAATCGATTTAATGCTTTGGGCATGCAGGAGCTAATGCATCATGTGGGACTTTATATGGCCAAGGGAAGGGGTGCCAGAATAGCTAGAGAAGTCTCCTTCAACAACTTGAACAAACCATGATATGTTGCAGTATTTTCTTTGGCAAGGGCTGCATCTTATGCTGCAGATTCTGATGGTTTCTGTACTCCAATAGTTCTCTTATGATTACAATAACGCTACGACATGGTGTGCGTGTATATATATACATATAAAAATAATGAGTTTGGATATGCTGTTTCCACTAGATCAACATAAGAATACCAAGTTTAACCTGATGCATTGTACAATCAATATATATATATGTTATGTATGCAGTGTCCTTGCACTGCTTTAATAGGATAGTAGTTTATCCATTCAGGACTTTTTATTTTGATGTATTTTGTATTGGACATAACCATTGCACTCGAATAATGAACAGAAAATTGTCTGCTCAAGTATCTTAAATTAGTGCAATCCGGTGATACCGACTGACTTGTTTGTAATCAAATGGTGTCATTATCCGTCTCTGTCAATGAACCATAAAAATCCCCATCCACATGTCGATGATACACACTACAGAAGCATCCGGCTCATTGCAAGAACAATCTTTCAACTGATAAAGAAATGCCTACGCAAAATGCATGAAATCTCAGAATCTCCAGTAGACAACTCAAGAAATCAGAAAAGACAAGACATTTGCCAATATACAATTCTATCTTTGAACTCTATCAGAGAATAAATTTAAATTTTTTGAAGGTATTATTAGATAAATAAGTACAACACCGTTCTTTTGAGGGGGTAAAAAAGAATAATACAGAAACAGCTGAAAAGAATTAATAACATAAAGAGCATATGTACAAGAAGCTCATCACCCTAAGAAATTGCTAATAGGCCTGACCATTTGGTATACCAGAGAAATTTTGAGGATGTCAATCAAAAATGGCCGTCAGTTCCATACAATTTAAAAGGCTTAACGCTGACCACTAAAACAGTCAGTTACCCAGGATTTCATATTCAACGAAATCTTGAGTCATTCTTTTCAGCTCAAAACTCACGAGGTTTCGTGGTAATAGATATCATCTTGACTGCAAAGGAACAGAGAAGTAAAGCATCTTGTGAGATTAGAGATCAAAGTGAGACAGAATTTATCATACAAAGCAACATCATTATAGTTGGTGGTCTAAATTCTCCAAAAAATGCCAGAACCTATGGCTGGAAAAGTATAGCCTACCAACTGTTGAGCCCATTACTGTAACAAATGTGCACACTTAACAGTTCACAGAACCTTGCTACCTCCAAGCAAAAAGATTTTGAATAGGTACAAAGGTCTAAACTATAACTTAAAGGCTTTGAACGGCAAATCAATTTATCAGCAATTGCCAGTGATAAATGTAACCCGTAAACTATAGAAAGTTGCTCCATGTATTACTACTTGCTTTTTCCAATTTGAATTGGCTTAACTTCACACGGGTTTAAGAGAAGGAGAAGAGCTGAAAATGTAAACTGTTGCTATTTTGTTTCAGGGGAATGTGAGATCATATGTTAACCTTTTGGTCTTTTAAGAATATAACAAGGAAAAGGTTATTGAAATCATCGTTGTGTATATTTTTTTGACATGGACTTAGTAATAAATATTAAACTTTATCTGAATTACTTCTAAGGAGAAGAGGGGCAGCAAAAGAGATGAGTGGTATTATGACTTTACAGGGAAACCTGCGGTGCATGACCACCTCTCTCTCATTTCTTTAAGATTCATGATACTTGATTTGGTTGCTCGTTGAAACTTGATGATTTAAAAGCCACTTACAGTTTTACCTCTTCACAGTAAACATTGATTGTTGAAGCTGAGAGGATATAATAGTCACTTGCCACACTCAGATTCCAACATACAGTTAAAACCCCTCAGATTCCAACATACAGTTAAAACCCACAGTACCCCATGGTATAAGCAATTGTTTTACACTTCACAATATCCATCACCCAACACATACTCCTTGATATTTGACCATCTGACGTGCTTTTTCAAGACTAAAATGTGAGATCTATCAAATATTAGGGGGAAATGGGTTTTTCTGGAGTATTTGTTGAAGTAATCCAAGATCTCCTCATTCTGTGAACTGTAACTAATACTTCTTGCATGTCTGTAGCAATAGCTATAGTATCCAAATTTCTCCGAAAAAAGAGATTCATGTCTGTCTGTGTGTTAAGTTTGAGCCATTGCGAAGTACAAGAGCGAAAGAGCATACCTACAAAGAACTGAATCAGGAACGAACAGCCTCAAACTGTATGTACAGAGATGTTCACTCCTGCAGCCTAAGCCGATGGAAAAACACTAAGAAATGATATTCAGGATCCCAGTAGACAAACCCCACAACAGGCCCTCCTTTAATGTACTGCATAATTCAGCAGAAAATAAATAAGTTGAACAAAAAATAATATGTAATGATAAAGAGACAACAAAACAAAAGACAAACGGCGCCATAAATAAAGATCTCTAAACCTTCCCATCTAGGATAACCAATTCACCATCAACCCATCTGGGGTTTCGAAAACCAGGCTCTGCCAGCTTTCCTTGTCCCTTGTATCGAGCAATCTGCATTGGCAATAGAGATAACATGGCCTAAAATGTGAGAGATAGACCCGGACATCATAAAATCCAGAACTATGGAACTTAAGCACCCAAAGATGGGCAAAACAAATAATGGCAACAAATATTAGG
Source organism: Capsicum pubescens (assembly GCA_030864215.1). Taxonomy (NCBI): domain Eukaryota; kingdom Viridiplantae; phylum Streptophyta; class Magnoliopsida; order Solanales; family Solanaceae; genus Capsicum; species Capsicum pubescens. The sequence continues at coordinate 265,848,877 of CM061545.1, read as the reverse complement.
CATTCTAAAATCACTAGAATCACTTACCACACCAAACTCTTCTGGAATAATCCCTTTATGTGGAAGTTGATATTTTTTTCCAATTCTTGCACGGAATGCTATCTGCAAATTAGAAAGAAAGGCATTAGTGGTCACACCAGTCCATCACTCTCCCCCTCTCTATTCTGAATAGCAAGGAAGAAAATTTTTCTACAACATACTAAAATGCACAAATGCAGGTATGATACACCATAGATTTTCAATCTTCATTGCTCAAAACACAAAACACCTACTCGACTTGGGCATACAAATCAGGCACACTTTTATTTCCAGCTTATCCATTCTTTCCCTAGTCTCTACCAGTCGGAGACAGATCTCTACCTTCCCACCGAGAATGAATGATCTCAAACGTCCTAATTTTCTTCAAAAGAAAAAAGTACGGGTCTACCTCTAACAGATCTATAGATTAGACAATATGCACAATTTTTTGGATTCAAAGTGAAGTTACCTGACCAGCTGGCACATAAGAATCTCCAGTTAATTTTACAGCTTCAACATACTCATAAAACTCTAAGCGTGAAGACTCCTTAGGGCTACCGTCGTCTTTCCACTGACCAAATCTTCGCCTAAGGTGGATAACTTCCGAGGTGTATAGACCATGAGCACCAATATATAATCCTGAAAAAAATTGTAAATGATTGACTGACTTAAGAATGAGTGTGGTAGAATAACAATGATGGTGCACTAAATGAACAAGCAAATGTTTACTAGAAAAAGAAGAATCAGCAATTTAGACAGCAAAGGCCAAAGAACAAAAGGAGAGAAACGTATAGAAGATTGATCACCATTAAGGGGGTCCGGAGATGCTGAAATCTCAATGCGGCTAAAGATGGTCGACTTTGACAATGGCTGACGATTTCGCGCCTGAGTAAGAGTGAGACTGATCAACTCTCCCATATCTTTAAGGACCTGCATGTTTCAGTAAAACTATTAAAGAGAAGAACAAAAGAGCAATTTGAATGACAAGATAAAAGCTTTCTGACCTTCATAGGTATTTTCCCCTTGCCGATGAACTTTGCAAGATCAACCATCACATGGTCCAAGCTACGTTGACCTTGTAGCCCAGACTTTTTATTTGGGGAAGATTGTCCACTGCTAGGGAAATTGCTTTTGTTCTCATCTTCCTCTATACTAAAAGTAAAAGACAGGTGACCCTTCTTCTCCAGTCTCGCCGGTACTCGAAGCAGGTCTTTATGCTGTGCATCACTTGAGGTATTTTGCATAAGACCACCAACAACCACCCTAACCGCAATTTGGCTCTGCTCTTCACCATCACTAACCCCATTGTCTGTATCCAATTCAATCACATTCTGCTCTCCATCTCTTTCCACCGTAATTTCATCTTCATCATCCCCACTGTCCAAAGCATAATCCTTTTCTTCATCTTCATCTTCCTCATCCATTATTTGCTCGATGACTTTTGATATTAGATCTCTGTCTACCTTCCCTGGAGCTGTCACTTTTAAAACCTTGACCTGTACCCCTGGAATCATGTCTTTCAATACATTCTGCAAGCCCAAATCATCCTCCCTATCTTCACCATCTTCCTCAGCATCTGAGATTTTATCAAACATATCACTTTTGTTTTCAGTGGGACCAAGAGTGTCCGAGTTCCTGGAAGCACCAAGCAGCTTTGCAGGAATAGGTAAATCTTGCTGAACTGGCTTCCTCTTCAAGTAAACAGCCTGAAATCATGTAATCACAATTTTTTTTAAAAATATTCTTGAATGAAGAATAAGGGTACTGGTGGAGGATGGTCACATTAAGAAGAGATGGCAGTCGTACTTCGATAGGTTATTGAATGAAGAAGGGGATAGAGTTATTGTATTAGGGGAGCTGGACCACCCAGAGGAGTGTCGTGATTTTAGTTATTGAAGACGTTTTAAGGTAGAAGACGTCAGAGAGGTTGTTCGCAGGATGCATAGGGGTAGGGCGACGGGGCCTGATGAGATCCCTGTGGATTTTTGGAAGTTCTCTGGCGAGGCTGGCTTAAGGTGGTTGGCTGAATTATTTAACGGCATTTTCAAGTCAGCGGAAATGCCCAAGGTTTGGAGATGGAGTACTATGATCCCTCTTTATAAGAATAAGGGTGACATTCAGAGTTGCAATAACTATAGAGGTATTAAGTTAATGAGCCACACTATGAAGATTTGGGAGAGAGTGGTCGAGTTGAGGTTGAGGAGGATAGGGTCTATCTCGAAAAATCAGTTTGGATTTATGCCCGGGCGCTCGACGACGGAGGCAATTCACCTGGTGCGGAGACTAGTGGAATAGTATAGGGAAAGGAAGAGAGATCTGCACATGGTGTTTATCGACTTGGAGAAGGCGTACGACAAAGTCCCTAGGGAGGTGCTTTGGAGATGCTTGAAGGTGAGTGGGGTACCGGTGGCATATATTAGAGCAATCAAGGACATGTATAATGGAGCCAAGACGCAGGTGAGGACGGCGAGAGGAGACTCAGAGCATTTCCCTGTCTTGACGGGGTTGCACCAGAGTTCCACTCTTAGCCCGTTTTTGTTAGCTTTGGTGATGAATGTGTTGACGCGGCGTATTCAAGGAGAGGTGCCTTGGTGTATGCTTTTTGCAGATGACGTAGTTTTGATTGATGAGACGCAGGGGGGGTGAATGATAAATTAGAGGTGTGGAGACAGACCCATGAGTCTAAAGGGTTCAGGTTGAGTAGGAGCAAGACAGAATATTTGGAATGCAAGTTTAATGACGTGAGGTAGGAAGACGAGGTGGTAGTAAGGTTGGATTCCCAAACGGTGTGTAAGAGGGATAGTTTCAAGTATCTGGGGTCCATGATTCAGGGGAATGGTGAGATTGACGAGGATGTCTCCCACCGTATTGGGGCGGGATGGATGAAGTGGAAGCTCGCCTCGAGGGTGTTGTGTGATAGGAAGGTGCCGCCCAAGCTTAAAGGCAAATTCTACAGGGTGGCAGTCCGTCCGGCCATGTTGTATGGAGCGGAATGTTGGCCAATCAGGAACTCTCACATTCAAAAATTGAAGGTGGCGGAAATGCGGATGTTGCGTTGGATGTGTGGGCTTAATAGGGGTGATAGAGTTCGAAATGAGACTATTCGGGAAAAGGTTGGAGTGGCTTCAGTGGAGGACAAGATGCGGGAAGTCCGATTGAGATGGTTCGGGCATGTGATGAGGAGGGGCACGGATGCCCCAGTTCGTAGGTGTGAGAAGCTTGCTTTGGATGGTTTCAGGCGGGGTAGGGGTAGGCCGAAGAAATACTGGAGAGAGGTGATCAGGCGGGACATAGAGCAGTTACAACTCACTGAGGACATGACCCTAGATAGGAAGATCTGGAGGACGCGGATTAGGATAGAAGGCTAGTGTCAGTTTGAGTCGTTGGGGTAGGACATTACTTGGTAGATGTATTATTCTTGCTAGGACACTTTGTTGCATGCTTTATTACGAATGTGTTTACTATTCTTTGTTTATTATTCCTTGTGGGTGGCGTATTTATGTCTTGACATCTTGTTCCATGCTTTATTAAGTATTTGTTTATTATTCCTTGTCTTGAGCCGGGGGTCTATCGGAAACAACCTTTCTACTTCTCCTGATGTAGTGGTATGGACTGCGTACATCTCACCCCCCCAGACCCCACTATGTGGGAATACACTGAGTTTGTTGTTGTTATTCTTGAAAGGATAGGACTCTACTGGAGAAAGTGAACTCTTAAACTAAATTTATATCTTCATATTTTGGCATGCTTACAAAAAGAGGTGCAATTTTTTTTTTCAGTTCTTTTTATCGAGTGCAACATCTTCAACATAAAATGATCTTACAGAATTGTCATTCCATCAATGAAATTATAGTTCACATCCTCAGATATCTTCTCTTCCCAGGGCCACACCAACATCATCACATCTGACCATAATCTATGGCGACATTCATGTCTATTACCAACCTTGCATCGAGTTTCAACCATCGATTGCGACATGCTAAAAAAGAAACAAGAACTACACCTCAATATCCCGTTAAAATAGTTGAGGTGAGCTATATGATTCCTCAATGTCTGTTTTGCTGTATTTGGGTTTCACCCAAGCATTCACCATTATCAATATTTAATCACAATTGACTATTTAATTCTAATCCATTGGTGATAATGTCCAATCTTGAGAGACCAAAAGGTCAAGAACCATGACACTCAGTATCTTCTAAGACACAGCATCTGTGGAAGATGTCAACAAGTCAATAGAAAGTATGAGAGCTAGAAAGATACCTTTTGCCAGTATTCGCCTTTATTGTCCACTGTAAGAAATATTTCAAAGAGAGGGGCACCTTCCACGGTCGAAGCAAGCTGGCTGTCAGTAGAGCACATGAATCCAGTAAACAAAATACCCCAAAGGCAGTTAAGGTTCTAATTCACTTTACTTAATTAAGGAAAAAACAAATTATAAGTTATAACAGCAAATTGTCCCAAGGTATCTGTTGCTACTAACTAGGACATAGGGCACAATACAAAAGGCAACCCCAACACCTTGCAAGATTCAGTTCGGAAATGCTCAACACTTGGACTAGGAATTTATCCAACTTCAACTTGAAAATAGCACAAATCAGTATATAATCTGCAGCGATTACACATACAACCTAGAAGAAAGGGGAGAAGACAACTAAATCATCTTTTAGTACATTGTACATTGGGTCAAAACATTTGGTGCATGTTGCAGTTTACAGATCACAGAAATTAACTCAGCCACTTCTTATCTTATGGTAAGGCATAGGGATAAAAGAAGTTTCAATGGAAGGTCGGAGAACTATATCATGTCATGATTTTTGGTCAATTTGGGAAGAGAAACGATAGGTGTTTGAGGATGAATAAGAAACTATCCATAGAGTGCAAATAGCTGCCTCTTAGGAGCCTCTTCTTTCAGTTGGTGTAAGAAAGAACTGATAGAAGGAACTGCAGATTTTCAGTTTCTAGACTTCCTTTCGTCTATGGTCTAACTGAGGTAAGATCCTACTTCCCTTTTCTTGGGGGGTTTCTTTCATTTATTTTATATATTCTTTCTTTAATTTTCTTTTGTACTTCCAAATCATCTTTACCCTGTTTATTTTACATAACCCCCAAACCCCGCCAAGAAAAGGGAACTTCAACAATGTCCGCAGGCATTGCCCATTTTCAATAATCATCCTGTGTTAATCCCACGGAAAAAAACAAAGAGATGAGGCAGATAATAGGCAAAGACCCGTTTCTTCTATATTTTAAGAAAGAGAATTGTACAAGTTAAATCTGCTAACAGCAAACTCAAACAAAAACCAGCAGAAACCTAGAAGTGTACCGTGGACTGTAACTTCTCGCGACATATCTTCCATGCTCAGCACTTATCCGAATAATGCGGCCATATGGATCACTAACATCTTCTGAAGTTCCAGCCCACCATCCAACCTACATAAACATAACAAAACATGTTACAAACTAGAAATACCAATGTGCCACAATACATGTGAAACTATTAGTCTATTACATGCTCTCAAGAAACTTTGCTAGAAAACCCAACATCCAAGGTGGATGTAGCCCAAGGAATGTTGGAATAGCAAATCGTCAAAAGACTTTGAAGAGAGAGACTGCTTGTCGAAAAGATCGAAGTATATGATATCCTCATCTTATCCAGTTGGAAAGGAAGTTAATATCAATGTATAGTCCAAATGTGTAGAGCACATGAAACACAGAAGAAACAAACCAAAAACATTTTTTGGGGTAGCAAACATAACAGCTAAATATGACATACCCACAAGAAAATGTTGAGAGCAAACAATTGTAAGTACAAGACACCACAAACTCAGTATCCTGCTACTAAACTCACCAATCCTGTACCAGCACAATCACGCATAAATACTGCATCCCTGTAGCGCTCTTCTTCTACAGCTTTCTGCATTAGACTCTAGAAGGTGAGCATCAACGACCAGAGAAATAAAATGTTGTAAGATGAACAAGAAGATCATGCAGGCACAGAAGGACCTTCCAAATAAAAACGAATACTCAAACCGGAGACTGAACATTTGTGCACTGAACAATGAGTGGCTCAACTTTCAATCATTAATTCTAAATTCTCGTCATTGGTAAAAATTAAGCAGTCCTATTTTCTTATGTTTAAATGAAATCCAACTCAAGGATTCCTACTGTCAAATGTCTCTCGTTAGCTGTACCTCGAGTGGTATGCTTCGTTACAATTTACAAGTATGTGATGTCCAAAGGTCAAGACAAAAAAAGTTACTATTTTTAGATGAAGTAATTAATTTCATTGAAAGATAAGAAAGCTACATAATGTCAAGTTTGGAAACAAGAGACCGTTTAATGATGAGGCTTGACACAATGGATGATCTTCCTTTTAAGTAGCCAAGGCATCTAACATCCAGTCATGTGCTCATCTCAATTTTAAGGTCTAAATCAAGTTAACTCATTACCTCTGATTAAGCAATTGAAAAGGCAAAGGAACACACACACACATTATATAAGTATGCATACAATTTGACAAGGCAAAGGAAGATGGCATCACTATTGTTCTGAAATAGCAGCACAAATCTTACATTTACATGGGACATCACTCTTCCAACAATGTCCTTAGTAGCTCCAGCCGCAATGGCCACCTTGAGTCTAGCAGCATCTTCATAATCTTCACTACTAATAGCATGAGCCAACTGTGACTGGTGAAATAACAGATCCATTAAAATGGTAAAAATATAAGAATACCATGATTGAGCATAAATGTTTATGTTTGTGCTCTCATATAGGCCTCTTGAAGCATGTCCAAACAAGCTTAGAACAAGATGATATACCAGGATATTACAAGCTAACCACTACCTAACCAAAAATGCACAGAAAATTACCAAGAACCCTATTTGAGATGATATTCGCCTCAGGGACCATTTGTCCCTTTCAACCATTCCCCACGGGCAATCAATCTACACCTCAATCAGTTGGTTTCGGGTTTATGAATCTTCTATATCCATGCCGTTCAATGTGCTTTTTAAATTATATAAGCTAAGTGCCTTCGTTGAAATTGGGAAAAGCTCTTGTATTTCAGAGATATACCACAAAGTAGAGAAACCACGTCAAGACATGGTTCTCTACGAAAGACACCCCTTCATCTATACAAATAGGAATCTCACAGGTGCACCAAAAGTCAATTAAAGATAATAGGCTATTCCTCAACTGCACAAAATCATTTTCAATCCCCTCAAGTTCTCTCCTATTTCTCTTCCTCCATAACCCATAAGAGCTAGAGAGGCAACCTCCCATGTCCTTCGTCTTTTTCCTACTTATACCAACTCAGATGTGAAAACCTCCATCAATGTGTTTTTAGGTCTACTTCATTCCACTTTTACCAAATTTAATCAGCATACCGTAACCTAAGGACGGGTGCATATGGAGGTCTAGTAGGACATGACCAAACTATACCAAGCAACATTCTCTCATCTTATACTCTATTGTGATATTTGCACCCTCTAAGGTTTCTAACCTAGTTTTGTGTGATGGTACTCATTTTCACATCCACATTTTTATGACATTCGTGAGTATATGACTATATGTATGGGCTGTACTTGGTACTTGGATGACTCAATGCATCTTGTAGACTATGAAAAGTCATTATGGACTTCACTCTGATAAATCCTGAAAGGTTTAAAAGCGTTCACTTTTACAATCACCAATATCATCAACGAATGGTTTGACAATAGAAAACACAAGCCCATTCATACATCTTAAGTGATGATTGTTGAACCATGGTCAAAACAAGGCCATGTAGCACGAATGCGCAAGCAGCCATCCAATTACAGAATGATATCACCACATTACAAACAAGAACATTAAATTCATTTCACCATCCGCCACATCTTGATAAATTATCATATACTACAATATAAACCTTCATCAGACCCCTTCATAGGGAATTAAAAAGAGAAAACAAAAAGAATGAAAACCGCACAGGTGTGTCTGGTAAGGTTGAAAATATGATGAAATTGTGTTTGTAGTGATTAATTAGCTTGAGTTGTGCAAAATATTTACTCTGTATGAAAAAAAAAAAGTTCTACGAACAAAAGAGTAAGTGTCATTTTTCTTTATAAAAATCCTAAATTCCTAATCCTTACTGCACACCAATGGCAGCAATCAACAGAAACTAGTACTATCAATTTTTAATTACACAAAACATTAGGAACCTCAAGTTTCCCCTCTCTGCAGCTTCTTGCACCCAAGGGTGTGGCCTAGTGGTTAATGACGTGGGTTGAGCACCATGAAGTCTCAAGTTCAATTCCCAGTAGATACAAGACACTAGGTGATTTCTTCCCATTTGTTCTAGATACAAAACACTAGGTGATTTCTTCCCATTTGTTCTAGATACAAAACACTAGGTGATTTCTTCCCATTTGTTCTAGATACAAAAAACTAGGTGATTTCTTCCCGTTTGTTCTAGCTTGGTGGACAGAGTTACCCGATACTTATTATTGGTGGGAGGTGGCATGTATCACGTGGAATCAGTCGAGGTGCCCACAAGTTGGCCCGGACACCAAGGTTATTTATCAAAAACATTAGGAACCTCGGATTTCACAGTCATGAGCAAACAATGTTAAACTTTCCAAGTGGAACATGCAAAATAATAAAAACAAAGATAGTACGTACCTTTAAAACAGAAACCAATCGTTCTTCCTCTTCAACCTCAGTGAAATGCTTTTTCCATCGCTCCCAATCCCATTCTTCAACATCAACACCACCAATTTCACTCTTCTTCTCAGCAATTCCCGCTCCTTTCGATGACCGATTCACATATTCATCCAACTTTTTCATCGCATTCTTAACCGCATCTTGAAACGCCAAATCCCATCTCCAATTAGATTCCGACGGCGATGGCTCAGCAGTTTCACCATCACCAACAGTACCGTTCCGACAACGGCAACAGAAACCGGAAACCCTAGAGGTTGAGAGATTGAAGGAGGAGGAAGATGATGATCGCTTCAATCGGGAGGTGAATTTAGTTTTTTTTGTGAAGTTGAATTTGTGAGGGTTTACATCAAATGTCGGCGGCGGTGCAATCGACGCCATCATAATAATATAAATAAATAAAGGCAAGATATGAGAACAACAACGCTGTTTCTAAAATACACTAAAAACTAAAAATATTCAAAGCGGATTGATGTAGGAGAAGGAGACAGAGAAATAAGAAATGGTAAAGAAAATCAGTGTGTAATGAACAGAAAGAAAAAAAAAAAAAAAAAAAACGGGGATAAGGATGTTGATTTTTCTGACGTTGGACAAAGCCAATTGCAAGAATGCACACTACCACTCTCACCCACGAGACGCCCCCTATATATACCTTTACCGAGGTCCTGAATTGTTTCTTTCTTTTTTCTTTTATCTAAAAGTTAGTACTTACTATTAATTAATTACTACTAATGTGTTAATTTATTTATTTTTAAATAAAATAAAATGACTCTTACTTCTTGGTACTCATTGTTTCGTTTTGATTGATCCTTATTAATTTAATATTTTTCTTAAGAAAATAATTAATAGACATTTATTTTATTAATATAATTCTATGAACTATCCATTAAAAATATAAATTTAAATATATATATTTTATATAGTCATTTAATAATAAGGGTACTATTGAAAAAACACAATAAAATTCTCTTGATTTAAAAACTTGAACAAGTAAAAAACAAATAAATATTTTTAATAAGAGCATCAACTAATATGAAACGAAAGAAGTAGTTTATAACCAAAGGAACAACATATTCAATAGCGGATAGGATCAAATATGCCATCGAATTATTATAAATGATAAATGACTAATCTATGTCATTCGTTATAAATTTGACTCATTTATGCCATAATGGAAGTTTGACTCATCCATACCATTATCGTTATTGGAAAATTCTTTCGTGTTATTATTTTATAGTGATGGTTTTTACAAAATCATTTTTGCCAGGTAACCTCTTATTAGAGGTCCACATTATCAAATTCAAATCAATCAATATTACTTAAAATTTAAAGTAGATCCATTAAAATAAAATTTCATTCACACAACTAAATAAAAATTGAACTTGTTAAAAATAAAAATCAGAATAATTAAAAATAAAAATCAAACCTTGGTTTTATTTTAATGGATATGATTTTTTTTATTTTGATTGAAGGAATATTTGTTGACTTAGATTTAGTGGTATGAACTTCTAATAAGAGGTCATGTGATAAAAATAGTTTTGCAAAATCACCAACATAAATGAACTTTTATGTGCGACAATGATATAGATGAACCAAACTTTTAAAAGCGATAGGATAAATGAACCAAACTTTTAAAAGCGATAGCATAAATGAACCAAACTTATAACGGAGGACATAAATAAATCATTTTTAATAGTTCGATAAACATATTCGAACCTTTTCTCCTAACCAATATATTTCCACCTAGTGGTTTGGGATAGAGGAGAATGCATTAGTTGGTACATCTATCTTAAAGGTGAGATGGAAAGATTATTTCTGACAGATCCTCGCTTCGAGATCAAACAACATCTGTTTATAACCAAAACGAGAATTAAAATATTATATGCACTGAGATTCAATTAAATATATGTGTATTTGTTTCTTTGTGTTTCTAATTAACGAAGTTTCTATCTTGAAGAAAAATCTACCTTTGTATGATGGGTATTTCATTTTCTTTTTAATTATTTTAATTGAATTCATTAAAATAAAACTATATTCATTAATTATATAGGATACGGGTGGGCAAATTTTATTTTAATGAGTTTTATTTTTAATTTTAAATAATATTAATTGATTTGAATTTTGTGACAGAGATCTCAGATAAGAGGCAACGTGGTAAAAATAATTGTATAAAATCATCATTAAAAATAATAGCATGAATAAATTATTTCTTTAACGATAGTAACATAACTGAATAAATATTATCTATAACGATAATGATATGGATGAATCAAATTTTAATAAACGGTATAATAAATAATTTCTAGTAGTTTCATAACATATTTTTTTTCTTTTTAAGTAATTTTTTCTTTTTGGTTCCGATGGCCAAACACCTACTTGAGATTTCAGGTTCCATTTACACGAAACAGACACGTGTCAGTCAGCAACTACTATCTTTTGAGTCTTGACAAACAGGTGAAGGAATCTGAAAACCTCCGCCACACGAAGTAAAATGTACAGTAATTCCGTTAATAAATAGTAATTTACATAAACTTGATTTACTGAAATTGTAAGAACAATGGAGAGAGATACTGGTGAAGTAACAGTGAGCTCCCAGCCACAGAGGGTTGATTCAGTCCGACCCGGCCCCAGACCCGACCCGTTCCTGGTGACATGTAGATTGTTCAGCTTTGTTACTGCTGTGGCTGCTATTCTCTGCATTGCTGTTAATGTTTACTCCGCTGTTAGATCCTTTAAGCATGGATATGATGTAAGCCCTAATGTGTTTCATGTTCAGTGTATGTGTGTGTTTTTGATGGTGAAATTTTTGTAGGTGTTTGATGGAATTTTCCGGTGTTATGCTGTGGTGATTGCGGTTATAGTGGTGGTTGCGGAGACGGAGTGGGAATTTTTCATCAAGTTTTGGAAGGTGAGCTGTCAAGTTTTGGTTTTCTTTTCTGATATTTGCTGGCATTATGATCAATTAGAATAGTAACTACGTCTGAAATGATACTGGTACTACTTCTGTTCCAATTTGTAATGGTATACTTTCCTTTTTAGTTCGTCCCCCCCAAAAAAAAACTGTCTTTCTATAATTGGAGGCAATTTAACGTTAAATTCTCCGTTTATCCTTAATGAAATTATGTACGACCATACAAATTATCAAGTAGTGTTTTAACCACAAATTTCAAAAGTTTTCCTTTCTTTCTTACACTTTGTGCGAAGTCAAATGGTGTCACATAAATTAGCGAACGGAGTATGTGTTTGCATGTTGGTTCCAGTTTATTCACAAAATCAAGCAGTAATGATTCAAATGATGATAATGTAAATGCAGTTTTGTAACATGAATCCCAGGAGTTTTAACAACACAAACATTGTTAGAAAGATTTTGTGACTAATCAGAATGGTTGTATTTGAAGTTACTACCTTATAAAAAAAAATAAAAAATTGAAGTTACTGATTTAAAAAAAAAATAATAAAAAATAGAATGGTTATATTGTTTTCCTTAATTTGTTCATGAACTATTCATAAGTAATCATTTTGTGTTCCATAATCCAGTTTTGTTCTGTCTCATAGCTATTCAGAAGAATCTTCCATTTGGATATAGAGCCAACCTATCTGTAAACTGCAAATGGAAAACTATAATTCTGTCTTTTCTTTGCCACATCGTCAACCTTCCACACTGAAAATTAACTTTCGGACAGGAACATACAAATTCTTTCCCTTGATTCAACATAGCCATGAACAGGAGCTCAAAGATAAGATTGATAATACGACCTATCAGAAAAAAGTTAGATTGATTATATGTTCTTGGGGTAAAGTTGAGTTTATGGTTTGACTGGGATTTATTAATCAAGAATGTCAATTGTAGTTTATCTAACACGGGGAAAAGATAGCTAAGAATTGTAAACACCATGTATCAGTTAGAGATTCGAAATTGTAAGGCTGAAGCAAGTTTAGCCTTTTGGGCTATATAATGTTGGAAATGTCATGCTATACTTTCATTCATTTAGATAGTTTTGAACGATATGAATATTTAGGGAAAACATGGAATACAAAACAAGGAGCACTAGGATGTACTAACCATGTCAAAAATATCCTTGGCTGACCCGCAATTAGCAGTTAGTTAAGATGCAATTGTTTGTCTGCTGCAGCAAAAGAGGTGTTTTCCCGTCTTTCAATTTCTGCCCTTTATGCTCAGACTCATCCTCATAAGCATCCAGTCACTTGTATTATGCCATTTTTGTCATCCCCTCTATTCTTTTCATCATCAGTTACAGCAGTAACCTTTATTGTCTTGCAGTAAAGTTAATAAATCCAGATAAGTTACCAGTTTCAAAAAAAAAAAGTTAATAAATCCAGATATAGCTTAATTATTTTAATGTTCCAGCAGTTTTGCTTCTCGTAGCACCAGGCGCTAAACTTTGATAATAATATCCTTCTATGTGGTATGTAGTATTAGTATCATGTGCTTTAGTCACTTGCACATTTCGACCCGATACATTTGACGATTAATAAAAGGCTAATAGAACTGATGCCAAATTTCAATGACTTTGTGTAGGTATTGGAGTATTCAGCCGGAAGGGGCATGCTACAGATCTTGTAAGCAAGATTTTTCCCTGCTGAGCTTGTTGCGATCATACTTAACATAGTACTTGGGTTTTAGGGTGGAACTCACATTCTCCATTTTCTGGTTTGTTCTAGTGTTGCAGTGATGACCAGAGCTTACCCTGAAGAATATGGGGAAAGGAAAAACCTCATCCTTCTCCGGGACATAGCTAGCTACTTTCTTCTTGCCTGTGGTGCAATTTACATTATATCAGTAAGTTCAGGAAGTCATCAGGTTGCATGGCAATCACTTGTCTGTCGGGGTCCATACTGATATAACTTGTAGTTGACATGACACATTCCCGAAGAGTATGATGTGCTGCCTGGCTTCTCTTGGTGCCCACCCATCTCCCATAGAGGCGGTAAATATGAACAGCTATATGCCTTTAGCTTTCAGACAGGAGAATTCCTTACAAGAATGGAAGCAGTGGCACCTGACAATTAGGCTATCGGAAGCTATGCTTATCAATATTCTGCTAGATGATCTTAAACATCATTTGTTTGCATGACCATGTACATCTTAAAGTGTGTTTATTAGGTCTCCATCATATAGAGTGTGCTGTTAAAGATTACAGTCTGTTGTTTGAATGCCTGCATTCTGTGCCATTCTTTAAACTTCAATTATCTTGTATTTAAGCATAAGGGCTTGCTTCTGACTGCACAGCCTTTTTCGGGTACTATATCATACAATAGATTTTCACTGTTTTTCTTTACTTATGTTTCTTGTAGGGACTGTTGTGCTTTGGATTTATCAAACGTGCTCGTCTGGCAAAAGAAAACTCCAGGGAGCAAGCAATTAACGATCTGCAGGTAATCTGTGATATCATGTTACATCTCTTCTCATTTGGGATCAAACGCTGGAGGGAGCGTTAGACATGTGATGCTTCTCCCGGCCTTACATGGTCTCACTCTCTAAATTTGTTCTTTTTTCCTCGTTTTCTCTGGTCCTTTGGTTTTCTGCTGCTTCCCCTCATCTTTTCTCCAAACAGTATCTACCATCCAACCAAACTTTTCAGCCCTTAAAACCCTAACAATACTATCCATTAGAGACAATATGAGAAGAGAAAAGGTGGATAGAGAAACATAGTCATGAACCTTCTTTTTTGAAACTGGTAAATGAGTAGTTGTGAACCTTCTTGTCGTGTCCATATCTAGATTAAGCTTGCAACTGGATGAAAGTGGATTTGGTTCAGATGTTTACTGTTGTAAAAAATTCAAAAAAGGGTATATACTTGTAGCCAGTTTTGCAAATATCACCTGATGTGATATCAGAGGCGGATCCAAGATTCGAAAGCTCCGGGTGCCAGCTTATTTTGAACAATAACGTATACTCCGTACGATATTTTAGGATAGTGGAATCAATATTCAAAGAGTAAACTATAATTATATGTATCTAACAAGTGTTGGTATTACATGAAGGCTTGCCTAGTTGGTATAGTCAAGTGCTTTGTAGAGAAGAGGTCACGGGTTCTATTCTTCATAGCCACACTATGTTGTTTTTTTAAGAGAAAACAGACAAGTGCTAAAAATCATTCTAAAAATATAGTAGTGCAGAGCGGGTTTTGAACCCGCATTGTTGGGAGTTAAACCAAACAATTTCGACCACTTACGCCACTAGTCCCTTTGATATTGTGGGTGCCAAGCATAATATTTATACATTAACTGATACATATACACATAAATATACAGAGTTTCATCCGAGAAGTGCGGGTGCCGTGCCACCCCATACCTTCTACATAGATCCGATCCGCCCCTGTGTGATATGACTAGCAACTATAACTGGGCCATAGCTCTGCCATTAAATTTCGATTCACAATCTGTATCTTGCAAGAGTACCTCTCAATAATTGGTATGAGGGCCAGCAAGGCATAGCTTAAATGACAAGACTTTAAAAACTCAAATTTGTTCACGTTAAACAGTTTGGCTTTTTTTTTTCTTTTTAAACTGTTGCCGATATGTGTGTATCTCATTCTTTGATGGCTGGTTGTCATTGCAACACTGATCTTTCGAGCAAAGAAAAGTAGCATAGAATGTGAGGAGGTAGACAGGCATTACCTATTTCCATAGTGGATGACATTGACTCATCTGTTTATCTCCTACTCCCTATTCCTGAATACATTTATAATTATAATTCCAGGAATTGGAGCGTCGCAGAGAAGAGCTTGAAGCTTTGCTGGTACAGGAGAGGGCTTGAGAAATGGAGCTGCGTTTATGACTACGGCAAACAACTGGCGAAATTGAGAGAAAGCTTGGAAAGGAGAGGGCTCAAATGAACATTGATGTTCGTGTGTTTAACATGCATTGCAACCTATTTTAGATTGAATACTATGTATTACAACATCTGTACAGTTACATTGGCAGTTATTTTCCTAAACCAGTTATTTTCCTGTCGAGCTGACCTTCTTAGATGGTATGTAATGCAGCCAGTGTACAATAAGTAAAATGGTGTAAATGCTTCAGGTTTCTATTCAGATTGTAATAGGCGTTTAGGTGCCTTTTCAGAGTTTTGCAAAATTCCAAGTTTTGTTGTCTCCAAACAAAGAGTAGAGTAGAGATGTCTGTCGCTCTTGAACTTGCTTTTTGATGGACCCGTTTGGCCATAGATATCCCAAATAATATCTGGGGGGAAATTTGGCAAAAACTATTTGACCATATGATTTGTCATTATTTGATAAATATTTTTGGCAAATAATTTTAATTTTTAAATACTAGAAAAAATTAGTTTTGGGGCCAAATTTTATTATTTGGGAACTTTTAAAAATTTAAACTTTATCTCAAACTTTTATATTTTATAAAATACTCCACCATCTATTATTCCCAACTAATATCTATTTGTCAACCAACACCCATTAATAAATTTTGGTATTTAATCCAAGTATGGAATAATATTGTTGTATAACACTTGTTAAAAAGTAATGTAAATAGAAAAACTGAATGATCCCTTATGAGTTGAGAAAACTTTGGTAGCTTTTACATTTATGTTTGAAATTGTTTATATGAAGATTGGAACTTATAATTTATGAGTTTAATTTTTTTTATCATGAAGCATGTTCATTATAAAATAATATTACAAATTGATGAATAATTTTAGTAGTTTTTTGAACTTACGAGTATAAATTATATTTTATTTTAAAAGTCAAATATTTTTTTAAATAAATTATGATGGAACACATGATGAGACTTCACTCGATCTAAAAATATTTGGAAATCTATCTCCAAACATAGCTATACCTCTTCTTCTTTCAAATGTCCAATTATATGGTACTCTTTATTTTAAATTAAAAGTTTCAACAATTTTTTTTTCGAACTTGCCATTTCTATATGAAAAGAACTAGTACCAACCATTCAAACTAGGAATCAGGTTCTTGTCACGGTAACAAGACTGTAATACAAAATTTATCATGAAAAAACTCCTTATTCGAGGAAGTTTCCAATGAAAAATCTATAGACGAAGCACAAAATACTCAAAAAGCAAAAAGTATAAAATAAAAATACCCATCAATAGATAACCATATTTATACATATAGTAAAATAGAAAAAATTGAAGAAACACATATTGACTTTTATATATATATATATATATATATATATATATATGCAATAGTGGCAGATAATAAAATAGGGATTGTTGGCGTTAGGGAAAGCGTGGACGCGGGAGAGATGGGAGACGAAAAAGTGAAGAATGAAGCAATGGAGATAATGGGAATGTTCCAAGTGCTTCCTCGTCTCGTCGTCTTCGATCTCGATTACACTCTCTGGCCATTTTATTGGTACACTTCCTTTAATCCTATTATTATTATTATCTTTTAATCTGTTTCCCCAATTTGGCGATCTTCCTCCATCCCCAATTTTGACTCTCCTTCCATTTTCAGAGTAATTCATTCCGCCGATCAACCTAGCTAGTTTTCTATTGGAGATGTTGTAATTGATTTCTTATTCTGGTAGCACCATTGAGTTTTGAACTTTATGCGGCTCATGAATATATAATACAAGCTTATTTGGCCAACTGCTTACGTAATCAAATCAGATACTCCATTTGTTTCAATTTTGTTTTGTCTTACTTTCTTTTTGTGGCATGTTTAAGACAGAGACGGAGCCACGACTTCAACTAAGGGTTCAACACTTATTATACACTAAAGATTAAAAAAGTTTTTTTTTTAAAAAACTCCATGCCAAGTCAGAATGGGACCAAAAATTGAAACGGCTGGAGTGTATGTATACTTATTTGGTGAAATTCTTAGCACATAGACAGGATGTCCAACCAAAGCTACTGGGTTCTGCTCAGTGGCGGAACCAAAATTTTCTTCGAGGGGGTTCAGAAACAAATATACAAACTAGTCGAAGGGAGTTCAATATTTACTATATATCATAAATAATATTTTAAACCATGTAAATATAGTATAAAAACAATATAATTTTCTGTCGAAGGGGGGTTCGGATGAACCCTGGAGCAAAGGTAGCTCCGCCCCTAGTTCTGATGAACCCATACCTTACACTCTACATCCGGCCTTTGGCGGGAGAGGGGAGGGTTTTGGATTTTATAGATACGCTTTGCAATTTGGTTGAGTTAAATACTAAGTATAGGTTCTGTCCTACTTTTCCGCTCTCTATTTTAGGAAACTAGCATCCAGCATACTATGTCATAATTTTCTAAAGCCAAGGATGTATGAATTGATTGAATTCTATTTTTCTTGTACGGAAGCCTTTCATTTGGTTTCCAAGTTAACATGCTTGCTACAACTGTAGGTCACTGCTTCTATATCTTAACACCCTTATTATCTGTCCAAAGAAAAAGAGAGCTTATTATTTTGCTGAAACTTGGTCTTGGACTCTTAGTTTACTCATAATACCATTTGTGTTTGCTTTGATTCTTTCAGTGAATGCCGCTCCAAAAATGAACAGCCATATATGTATCCTCAGGCCAAAGGCATCTTACATGCCTTCAAGGACAAGGGAGTGAATGTTGCTATTGCCTCGAGATCACCCACTCCAGATATAGCAAATGCTTTCATTCAAAAACTGGGGATAAAATCAATGTTTGTAGCCCAGGTGAGATGATGGAAATCTCAACATCTCATTTTATTGTTCCTTTGGTGCTATGATAACCTGCAATTTTTATTAATAATAGCTTTTTCTGCTGTCTATTTAGCTCTGTGCCTCCTTTTTAGTAGTTCACTTCCTAGTGACCGCTCTTTTCATGTTCGAGGAGTGGGACAATACACTGGCGTAGAGAAACACAAAGAAAATTATTGGTCCATAACTTTGTTATCCATATGCTATGGGTTGAAGAGTTTAATGTCATAAAAAAATGAATGATGCTTTAAAAAACCCTTCATAAAAAATAAAGGCAAAATGGTCTAATGAACCCCTGTACTTGTCCGAGTTTATAAAGTGAACACCTATACTTAGCCTTCTGTCATCTGAGCCCCTCAACTCATCAAAACACAACATTTTAAATTCCTCTGACCGTTGACCAAGCGTATGTGGCATTAAGGTCACTGAGTTGGACAAAGCGTGTGGCTGCGAGTGGGACGTCACTTTTAATGCCAGCATGACCCCACGCAAGGCGACGCACCATTGCAATGCCCCCCCCCCCCACACACACAAACAAAAAAAACTCTTTATTTTAATATTTAATTTCTTATGTGGCATTAAATGACGTGGAGGCGGTTGTATTACACGCACCGAAATATGGATTTAAAATGTTGTGTTTTAATGAGTTGAGGGGTTCAGATGACAAAAGGCTAAGTAGAAGCGCTAACTTTACAAATTCAGACAAGTACAAGGGTCCACTAGACCATCTCGCCAAAAATAAAAGAAAAAATAAGAAGGCTGCTGTATAACTTTAACAAACTGTTGCAGTTTGATCCAGGGCTTTGTGTTAGCTAGTTTTTAGTTTATCTTAAATAGAATTTCTTATACCATTTTCAGAAAGGTTTCAACATAGCAAATATTTTGTGCTTAATTTCACTTTTTAGATTGGCCCATACATGCAAAGTATTTATTATGCTGATTTCTACAGTCCTACTTGTTTTGTTAAACATATTCTAGGCAAACTAGACTTAGAAGACATCTTCAGATTTGTGTGGTTCATAAATTGTTTGTAGGCCACATTCTTGTCTAATTGGCTGGTCTTGCCATCTTGGTGGTTTGGCCTGTTTTCTAATCACCCCCTGTATAGGTTGAAATGTACTCAAAGTGTTCAAATGGCACACTTTGAGTACAATTCAAGTGTTCAATAGGTCTAACCGTTAGTTGAAATGTCTAAATGAAATATCCGGACAAGTCAAGGGGTTGTCTATGTATTTAGCCCAAAAAAACAAGTTAGGATAAAGGGTACAATAAGATTATTAAATAGTAAGGGAAAGATGAGAACAAAATTAAGGTAACGGTGATCACATTACATAATATGATACTCCTTTTCGTTGTTACATAACAAAAAAATTAACAATACGATACAATAAAATATAAGTAACAATCAAAATAAATGTTGTATTTAAAATTACAATACGATACAACAAAGTAGGTAACCATCCGAACAAGCTGTCATATGCTTACTTTCATGACTAGGCTCTCTATATTCAAATTATCTGATTCCTGCATAGTGTGTGAGGTCATCATGCTGAACGCTTAGTGTTGCAGGAGATATTCTCCAGTTGGTCACATAAGACGGAACACTTTCAGAAAATCAATCGAAAGACGGCGGTGCCTTACAATGAGATGCTGTTTTTTGACGATGAAAATCGGAATATACAGGCGGTAAAATCACTCTTTGCCAATTGTATCTTGCATTCAACTGATTCAAATAATAACATCACTTGTCAATCTAGATCAAAGTAATTGCCACATGCAAATCCTAGAAATCCGCATGGTAAGCTAAAGTAGTATTTTTCAGGTTTCAAAAATGGGTGTGACAAGCATATTGGTGGGCAAAGGGGTAAATTTAGGGGCTTTGAGGCAAGGACTGTCCGAGTTTGTTAAGAATTCAGCTTCAGTGGAAAAGAACAAAGAACAATGGCGCAAATTCTCAAAAGAACCAGGTTCATCCAAAAGTGACAAACAATGAAGATTTTAGCAGTCCTGGGCATACAAAGAAAGGTAATTGTTGGGAGGTCAGTTGTACTAGCAGTCAAGAATATGGCCCCGAGTCCGGGTATCAGTTAATCCTTATCTGTTCACATTAAAGGATCATCGTCCAAATTTGTTGTTGATTTGGATGTTATTGTTGTATGGATATTGAAACATTGAACTTGTTACAATATATAAATTTCCTATCGTATATGATGTACAACACTTTGGATAGTGGGAAAGCATTTCATCCACTATGACTTAAAATTAGAAAAGGTTATATGACGATGGAGAATTCTTGTAGTTAAAAATGCCATGTAAGTCTGTAATTTTCTTTTGATAATGCATTGTGTACCATACATTATGAATCCATTGACCCTTGGATCATGGATCTCTCTATAGCATGTTCGCTGAAGAGCATTTGTAAGCTGGAGGAATAGATTTAAAGAGCAATGCCATGATGTGGTTTTTAGTCGTGGAGTTATTGCCGCCATGGCCATCACCATGTTGGTACATGCATTGTGCCATTCTTGCTAGGTTCATAGCACACTTAACAAATATCTTAGGGAAGGGATGTGCTGCTACATCATGAGCTTCGTTCAATTTCCTCCATGTCTGGCTAATCAAAACCCTTATGTGTTGTCGAGCCTCTTCTTCTGAAGCATTTGTTTTGTTCATGTAACATTGTATTGATTTGGGTACATCACCCCTTTTCAACTCTTCCTGCATTTCGCAATGGAAAGACTAGCTTTGTTAAATAAAAATTAGACAAATAACCTTCTATAACATGTCAGATTATACTGAGTGTGTACCGATGATGTTCCTAAATCATTGGCGAGCCGCAATATCAACGCTGAGCGACGAATTATGTCGTGGTAATTATCCTCCAAGTAATGCAAAGCCTCCTTGTTTACTGGGTTGGCAACGAGGAAATATGCATGTACTAATATTACAGGAGCTGATATTGAAATCCAGGCATTGTCTATGTACTCTTCCATGGTTGGAATGTACCGGCTACAGTACCACTTTGCTTCTCTTAGGTATGATTTGCACAAATCACTCCACTGAAAATTCATATATACCAGTAACGTTACACTATCAGGTCAGCATTACATGTCTTGAGACAGAGAGTTTGTCTTATTTTCGAGAAAAAGAAAAAGTTACCGCGTTTCTTAGGTATGGTAAGATGAAAATGCCTTGCTCTTCAAAAGCATCAGCGGCCACTTGGTTAATAAAGTTGTCGAGTGCAAAATAACACATCTTCATATTGTCTGGGAGTTTATCCAACTTGTCTATATTCCAGCTGAAAATAATATGAACTAGCTATAAACATTAGTTGGGCAATTATCTTTTAATAGATTTTGACATTGTTGACAAGTAGAAATACTGGGTGGTATTTGTTAATTACCTTTGAATGGCATCAGTGAAGATTTGTAGTTCATCTAGAGTACCAAAAACATCATATACATCATCTATTGTGGTTACTAAAGCATTTACTTTTGTGGCAATTCTTCTGAAGTATCCATATTCAGGATGAAAATTTACTCCAATTGTCCAAAAGAAATTCTCCACCAACCTATCTCTAGCAAATGGCAGATTCTCAGCTAAGCATGTTTCCTTCCACCACCTATTAATTAATCCATTAAACGAATTATAAATATGATAATGAAAAAACCAGTTTATGAAGTTAAAGAAAAAGAAGTTACATATATACCAATGCAGCAGTAGAAGTCACATTTGACCATGATTTATATATTTTGGTACAATTCATATTAAAATAGTTGATCTTTATCCACTATAACAATTAAAATAGCAAGCACCTAAATCTTTCTTTATCCTTAGATTCATGTCTGCACGTCATATTAGCTTGGACTTAGCATCATTTTTAAAATGTCAAGCAAATAAATCTTGGACAAATTAAATTATGAAGTATGAAATTGAGTTCCAATTATTAGTTCTGAATTACCTTGCCACATATTTTAAGTCCTCCACATGAGCTGCTTGAACAATGTTGAAATCGAGGCTAGCAAGCTCAAATAAGAAAGGGATCATGTCTTGTCTTTTCTTGTAAAAATTGATGAACCATTTGGTCTCTAATCTCAACATTCTCCAATGCAATGGAAGCTCCAAAGCATGGTGCACTAATTCAGCCAAATTTTGGTCCATATTACTAGTATTTTCCAAATATTCTCTTAGGTGTTTCTCTGTCCAATTTCTTGACAACTCCAACTCTTTTTCACCTTCTATTGCAAGAAATGAAGCTTCATACAAATACAGCATCCCCTTGGTATCCTCAGAATGTTGAATTTCACTTAAACCAATATTCCCAAAGAAACCACCAAATATTTCTGAAAACAAAAACCAAAATTTATTTAAATATTTATACGATTCGAGCTATCACAACAGAGAGATTCCAATAGGGAGCGCTACATATGGTACTGACATAAACAACTTTTCTGACGCCACTCTTTAAATTTTTTCTCCCATTAGCCCAACCAAGAGCTAAATTTGTTTGCCATATTTTTACTTTTTAAGAGGCCCCAGAGAAAAGTCATTAGTGAGCGATTGATTGAACAAGTGAACTTCAAATACCGAATGCATGAAATATAAAGAAAAAAAGGAAAAGAGGGAGGGAAGAAACTAGATACTACTATTAACGCACCTTGTGAAATATAAAATCCATGTTGTCTCAAGAGTCTAAATTCCAGAGCTTTAGCATACAAGTGATCTCTTTTGCTATTTTTGCCACTCAAGTTATTCAGCATGCTGTATATTTCATCTCCAAAGTGATAACATAATCCAAGCCTTTGCAAATTATCAATAATCTCCAACTGCTCCAATTGCTCCATAGTACGATTACTAAGCATGATCTTGACTTCCTTCTTCAGCTCATCACGGCGTCTCATGAATTTCTCGTCCTACATTATATAGAGGTAGTAATAGTGTAGATATAACAACGTAACTACAAATAATTAATATATATATAATGCAGCTGTTAAGTGAGTTGCTAATGAGAAATGATTACAGAATATCGACTCTTCAGTGACTGGATATGAGTATACTCCCAAATAGAAGGCTGATAATTTCCAGATCGTCTAATGGGGGAATTAGAGGTGCAGGATTTTGGAACTTGTAATTTCCTAATTAAAATTGGTTTGCTAGTAATTGATGCAGATATGATTATTGTGGCCATTGCCATATCATGTGAGAAGAAGTTGCGTAAGTGTATGAGTTTCACTATGTTGAAATGAAATATTAAATAAATTAAAGCAGCACATAACTTATACTTGCTCCGGGACTCCGTTTTAATTTATTTGGTACTTTTCAAAGTTAGAGAGTTAAATGAATTTTTCTTTGATCATGATCGATATCCTTATGAGATAGTGATGAGTTTCACGCACTCTAAGGTTACCACCCTTCATGCGCGCGGTTAGGAATATAGAACTTTTTTATATGCTTTTTTAAATATTTTGTGTTACTTATTATGATATATAATATTTTTATGTAATTTTCAGATATATAAGTTTTATTTCTAAAAATTTATTAAAAGCTTTTATATGTCCGAATTCATGATGAAAATTTAAAATAGAAATTAACTCTTAAATTGAAACATGTCATATAAATTGAGAAAACGTATGAAAATACTCGTCACTTGTCATATAACTTGTACAGTTCTATAGATCTTATCTAGAAATGATGATTTAGTTTGCGTACGTACGATATATTAAAGTTTTGTTTAGATTTGGGAAGAAATTAAAAGAGCACAAGACAATCTAACGAAAGAGACAGAGGAGTATTACGAAATATATTTATAACAACAATAATAATATATTCAGTGTAATATCATAAGTAAGATTTAAAAAAATAAGATATACACAAATATTATTTATCTCTTAACGTCATATGATAAATAATTAAGTCGTTTCGGATAGATCTTTTGGTTAAAATAAAAAATGTTTTCTTAATATATATCATAGCACTACTATACATAAAATCAACTATACATTCATATCTTTATGGCGTAGAGAGACTGTTTCAGACCCTAGGATCAAAAAGAAATATTACTTAATATATATCATAGTAGTAAAATCAACTATGCATAATACTCGTGTTTCCCTTTGGGGTCATTCAATACACCGAATGAGATAAGTATAGATATTCTATTGGATTATTTTATCGCTTTGCACCAATTATCCAATGTCACCATTTTTGTACAAATGGTGAAATAAAATCACCATGAGATTAATTAATACTTCATACCAAATATGGAATAAAATTAATCCCAAACTTTATCGATATCAGTTTCATTTCCTCTTTTAGATAGCTTTGCATTATTTGATAATATTTCCATCAATTTGGTTGCCGTTTTAGTTTTTTAATTAATCACTATTCAATAATTTCTGATTTTGCATTATTCTGATACGTGTCACAATCCCAAATCTAATTTTAGAAATATATATATCATATATAATTATATCTGCACAACCACCATTTTCGTGATATCGATTTTTCATTTTTTTTTTTTTTTGTTCTTGTTAAAAACAATTATAATGGGCCTCTGGCTAACCACTGGTAAATGACCTTATTTGATGCAGACAACAATTATGAAAAATGAAAAATTTAAATTATTGTTCCCTAAGTACACCTCACCTAGCATTGCCTCAATTATCCAATTTGATTGAACAAAATCCTCAAATCATCATATACTAACTTCAGTTAACATACAGTATATTGAAAGTTTAATTATGTTTTCACAAAATCAGTGCAAGTTAAAACAGAGCTTTTTGCTGTTTTAAGGTATTGAGTACTACTTAAGACACAATATGGAGTTTATTAAGTACATAGTGAGAGGCTCAAAGAGTAATTTGGAAGTTCCATTTGTAATGTGGGAATTTTGAATATCATTTCCATGCTGTATCGACTTGGGAACATCATCTTTCTTCAATTCTTCCTGAATTAACTAGAACAAAATAAAAATGTATGACAAATGGAGCACTCTAAATCAAATTATTTTAAATTAAGAAATACTCATAAATTTTATATGGGAGGAAGTAAGGTATGGAAACGTATTGATGATGTCCCAAAATATATCATCGATGAAACGATTAATTATGGAACACCGACGAATTATGTAAGGATAATTGGTGAAAAAAATGAATGCATGGAGTAATTGTTTAAAGATTATACACGTGTCATCCATAATACTCATGTTTCACATGACTAGCTAATTACTAATAAAAGAATAATTGAATAACGCCAATTTCAATTCACAAGTGTCATTTTTATTTCTTTTAGAGCAGATAGCATTGCGTTATTTGATAGTTCCATCAACTAATTGGTAATCGTTTTATTTTTTCTTAATCACTATTCGGTAATTTCTGATTTGCAGTTTTTGGTATGTGTCACAATCCCGGATCTAATTTTACGAATATCATATAGTATAATAATATCTCAGCACAACCTCCACCATCCCGACAAACCATCTATTTTTGTTATCTTTTCTTGTCAAAAGCAATTGTAATGGACCATTATTAATGGATGGATATCCCACTGGCAAAGTACACTGCAGATGATCTTATTTGATGCAGACAGCAGTCATGAAAATCATGTCTAATTAAAGTATTAAATTTACTGTTCCCTCAACCAATTACATTGCCTCAATTATCTCATTTGATTGAACAAAAGACTCGAATTCATAACGATAGTTAAGTATATTATAATAACATATACTTGAGGAGGATAGAGTGTAAAAGACCTTACCGGCCTCTACCTCGTGAAAGTAGATAGACCGTTTCCAAAAGACCCTCAGCTCAAGAAAAAAAATATTGACAATTTAAATATTTTTACACAAAATCAGTGTAAGTTAAAAGCGGAGTTTTTTGTTTTTTCCTTTGTAACACACTATGGAGTTAATTACATAGCGATAGACTCAAAGAGTAATTTGGAGATCCAATTTGTAACGTGAGCATTTTGAAGACTATGCTCATCTCTGTGCTGGTACTGATACGGGACAAACAAGGGAACACCAAAATCAGTCCAAAAAACAGTTCACAAAATGGAAGAAATCCGTGAACCCTTTTGGAGACCAAATCTCGGCTTCCCAAGAACACAATAACAAGAAGATAACAAGGTGTTTATTACACCAAATCAGCGGACAACAAACTAGATTAACAACATAAGATGATGAACAAGAAGACAGAAGATCCAGATTTAACAATAACAACAAGAACACAAGATTACAATACAAACACTAAACAAGATTACAAGAAAGTAAAAGGACAGATAGATAGTGAGACAAAGATTATTACAAGATTAAGAACTAAGTGTATATCAACACTAACCCCTAATGAATGTAATAATCTAAACCACACTCTTATGGTGACCGTAAAAGAAATCAACTCACCTCAAGATCCATCGTTTCCAAGCAAGGGTCAACATTGACTTTTCCAAGCCCTAAACTACAATGACTATTCCAAGCCCTAACTAAGAACTACACTAAGGTGGAACACTCTCAAAGAGAGAGAATAAGTCTTTCAATATTTCATCTTCAATAATCTAATGAGAAAAGACCTAAAATGTTCTATTTATATTATTACAAGACAAGACAAAAATGACAACAATACCCTTAATGGGTGGGGTGGCCATGGAGTGCATTTGGGCCAAGTGAAGTAACCAAAATGCCCTTAATGAGGTGACTAAACCGTGAGCTATTAAGTGTTATCCAAATCCGTGAGTCCTCAAGTCTTCAATACTCCAATCAATCTTTCACTCACGACCTTATTTATGCTCAAAACGGGTCCTTCATGCATGTCCATGTGTCCTCGAGGTGATCACATCTTGATTTTCTAGGTGTTGGCCTCTAAAGATGTCGTCAAAAAATAAGACGACTATTTGACTTGTATCATCCTCCTCTTCTTGAAAAGGATTCAACCTCGAATCCGAACCTTGCAAAACCGAAGAGAGGACAAATAAATACAAACTCCTCATGACATGAGGGTTAGGGTTAGCAAAACAAATCATCTCAACATGCCAAGGTTGCACATGTTTGCAATATAACCAAAGATCCTTTGAATTAAATATTAAAAGCTCAATGAAAGTTGCACAAAAGATTTGGTTATGGGAATCACCAAGAGATAAAGAAGCTACAAGGGTCCTAATGGCATCACTTAGTCGAAAAGGTAGAATTAGGATCTCATGAGCCGCAAGACACAATTGCGCTTTTATCCCTTCAAGAGACCACAAAAAGGGTGGTGATTCAATTGGTTCTAAAGTCCACAAGATCCATATAGAATTATTACTCACACAAGTGGACTTACCAACAAATTTCCTACCTCTACATAAAACAAATCCAAAACTAGTATGGATGTCATCATAGGAAAAGAGGTAGTATAGGAAAGAATCAAGTGTAAAGGCATACATGGATGAATACAAACCTTTTAAACACATACACTTTCCTTCCTTCAAACAAATAAACAACTCGGCATCCACAAGTTGATATTCACGTAATTCAAGCACAAGTGTGTCAAGCAAGGATGCGCATTTAGAAACATTACCCCAAGGAGTCAATGACACCTTTATCCTCGGGTTTTCAAGAAGGACTACACATTCCTTACCCTTAAGAGTACTCTCATCTTTCAAAAAAAGATTTTCATCTTAAGAAGGAATGTTGTCACACCATAGTGGGTTAGCATTTCGGCTATAGCTTCCAAGGCAAGCTATACCATCATTGTCACCACTAGGTTCAGTAGGAGTGATTATATCATCTTCAAATAAGACATTATACCTAAAGAGAGCATGATCTAACCCACAGGCAGATTTAGAACAAGTAAGTTCTTCACTCTTTAAGAGACAATTGTCAAGTTTCAAGGAGGTTTCATGTACAAGATTACCCCAAGAATAGCTCTCGGATTCACTCCCATCTTGTTGGCCAACAATTTCAAGTACTTCACTCACTTGAGTTCTATTAGGCACATCACACACATACTCAAGTGGTGGGCAATTTTTACAAATAAGTGGGTCAACACAATTTTCACACGACGATGTACTTTCATTCAACACAATAGCTTTAACACTAGGTGGACACAAATCGACCTTATGAGAAAAGTCAATTCGGTCATCTATAGGATCAACTATTGTATCCACTTGCACAATATGTACATCATCCACAAGTGGCAAAGAATCATTAGACTCACAAGTGTCACACCCCTTTTTCGTACTCCAAAAGATTCGTTTTAAATTCGAAAGGATTTTTATTATTAAGTGACAAAAGAAAATGATTTGTTTCGAAGAAGAATTATTTTTATATTCGAAATCAGAGGCACCACTTGACATAATCTGGTGTGCCAAGTCACCATTGAAAAATTCTTTTTAAAACCATTTGACTCTTTAAACTGGTTTGCGAACAAAGATTCCGACTAAGAAATTCTGTTGACCGAGGGGAAGGTGTTAGGCACCCCTCAATCCCGTGGTTCGACCACGGTCGCTTGGTGGAGCGTATCGGCTAATTTTAACACTACGAATGTACAAATCACACAAAACACGTAAAACAATCAAATAAACAAATAAAACTAAAACAAATAAAAAGTACAGTGTCCAGTCCAACTTATACATTCCAAAATAGAAAAATGCAAAAATAAATCCTATCTAACCTACACTAATACTAACTGTGCTTCCAAGCTCTACCCGATGCCTCGGACCTTTATCACGAACGTCCTTCGCCAACATATTACGTCGGGGCATTCTCCGGTGAATAAATATATCAATCTTTGGGGCATTCCCCGACCAAATGAATACATTTCAATCCGAAGACATAAATCAACACATTTCAACAAAACACTTTCATCATTCAACAATTACAAGTCCTACTTTTGCCTACCCGAACCTACTCTTTACCTATCCAATTCGACCTATCATGATACTATCACATCAACGATATTCAATGAATCAAAATAAATTAATGCTTACTTTTTATCAATTTCAATTCCACCTCCCACTAATTTCATTTTTTATCAATCAAACCTTCAACGTTACTCCAATTCATCCCACATATCAACGAAATCAAATCATCAAACACACAATTATAACATCATAACACCAACAAAAATCCAAACTATCAACACACATAATCACAACCAATCCAAATAATCAAAATAAAGAACAGGGAGACGGGTTAAAGAAATGGCCCTTTTGATAACCGACTTTTGTTGATAATAAAGAGATCCGAGATCAAAATCCTCGAACAAAGAACCTCACAACGATCGTACCAAATCAGTGAGAGAAGTACAACCTGGACAGATTTGGAGATCAATAAAAAAAACCTCAAAGTGAGTGACTCCGGCTCGGTATCGACCCCCCCCCAAAAAACACGATTATAGAAAGACGAATCACGTTCAAATGAACCCAAAATCCACAAAATCCAACAGAAGACTACAAATCAATACCAACCTGAGCTCCGACGAGGGAAACGATGGGCAGAAATTGACAAAAAGGTCAGATCTCCGGCGACTTTCGATGCTTTTCAGCTAGAGTCGTTAGAAACAGACAGTTCCAGTGAGGAGATCACAGGAAAAACTCAAACCCACATGATTCTTAGCGATTTCTGTCCAGCTTTTTTGAGTCGACCCTTGTTCGTCTCTCTCTCGATCTCTCCTAGCTCTCTCTGTTTAGGACCCTCTATTTTTTACTCTCTCTCTCTCTCGCTTCGTTAACCTCCCAGCTCTCTCTCTGTTTGGTGTAACAGTGAGGGTCAATAGTGTGTGTGAGGAGTGTGTATTCCTGTCAGGTATGTCTTCTGTGAGTGTATTTGTAGAATATAAAAAAAAATCGAGCAGTAGGTGCCTGTTAGTATGTGTATATGGAAAATGGAAGTTGTGCCTAATCTTCTCTATCCATCCCCTTTTCTTTTCTGGTTATGTGTATATATATGGAAAATGGCAAGAAACAAAACGTGTAAACAATATAGAGGGTCACGTAGGTGGGGTGAGGGTAGTGGTGAGGTGTCTTGTTTTGATTGGATAGTTTTTTAGAATAAAAATAAAATTAGTTAGGGGTTGTTATTTTTTGTCATTTTATGAAGGAATGATTACATGGTTGAGGGTACATGATAAGACGAGATAAAAATGGTAAAAATGCTTTCGGGGAGGGACAAAATTAGGTGTCTACATCATGCCCCCTTTGAATGTAAACACGAAGTGTTTTCAGACAAAGAAGTAGACAACGAGACAGAATTTTGACCCGACCATTATTCAAAGGAAGGAACAGAAGGAAGAAGTACAACCGAGTCCTGACTTAGGACAACCTACCTACCCAATTTATGGAGGAATCAAGTGATCGGTATTTCAAAAGATTTGAAAGAGAAGGACAATACCGAGTTGGAGAGTCGAGTGAGGTTCTATCGAGGTTCCGCTACGCGGCTTTGTCATTACATCAAAATGAAAATTACAAGTTAAACATAAATAAAAATTACAAAAATCCTATGTACGCAGCTTCTATTGGACTCTTGACTTGAGTTTCATCACCCTATTCTTCAGGCGGGCTCCTGATTTGAAATTTCTTTAACTTGTTGCTTGGTTTTCAATTTCATCACCCTGTTCTCCAGGCGGGCTCCTGACTTGCTATTTTCGATCTGTTGACTTTCATTTTCTTCACTTTGTTACTTGACTTTCAACTTCTTCACCTTGTTGCTTGACTTTCAATTTCTTCACCTTGTTGCATTTTTCAATTTCTACACCCTGTTCTCCAGGCGGGTTCCTGACTTGCTATTTCATCAACTTATTTCTATGCTTTTAATTTCTTCACCCTGTTCTGCAGGCGGGTTCCTAACTTGCTATTTCATCAACTTGTTGCTATGCTTTCAATTTCTTCACCCTGTTCTGCAGGCGGGTTCCTGACTTGCTATTTCATCAACTTGTTGCTATGCTTTCAATTTCTTCACCCTGGTATGCAGGCGGGGATCCTGACTTGCTATTTCATCAACTTGTTGCTATGCTTTCAATTTCTTCACCCTGTTCTGCAGGCGGGCTCCTAACTTGCTATTTTTCAATTTGTTAACTTTCAACTTTTCACCATGTTGCTTGACTTTCAACTTCTTCACCATGTTGCTTGACTTTTCATTTAGTCGTCCTGCTCTTCAGACGGTCTCCTGAAGTCATATCAAAACTAAAAAGAAAATTATCCCAAACAAAGATTGTTATAAAGAGGTTTCATTTGCTAGAAAAGTGAAGTTCCAACACAAGAATTAAATTTTGCCCCAGTTTATCATCAAAGGACTTTTGCGAAAGTCACATCATTATATGAATCAAGGAGAATGACTCGACTATAAGGTGTGTCTGATAGGAATCAAAGGAATTGACTCAACTAAAAGGTACGTCTTCTAGGGGTCAAGGAGAATGACTCGACTAAAAGGTACGTTTTATAGGAATCAAGGGAGATGACTTGACTAAAAGGTACGTCTTACTAGGAATCAAGGGAGATGACTTGACTAAAAGGTACGTGTTCTAGGAATCAAAGAAAGATGACTCGACTAAAAGGTACGTTTTATAGGAATCCAGGGAAATGACTCGACTAAAAGGTATGCCTTATAGGAATCAAGGGGGCTGACTCTACTAAAAGATACGCCTTATAGGAATCAAGGGGGTGACTCGACTAAAAGGTACGTCTTATAGGAATCCAGGGAAATAACTCGACTAAAAGGTATGCCTTATAGGAATTAAGGGAGATGACTCGACTAAAAGGTACGCCTTGTAGGAATCAAGGGGGATGACTCGACTAAAAGGTACGTCTTCTAGGG
Organism: Capsicum pubescens; assembly: GCA_030864215.1. NCBI lineage: Eukaryota > Viridiplantae > Streptophyta > Magnoliopsida > Solanales > Solanaceae > Capsicum > Capsicum pubescens. The sequence continues at coordinate 265,816,719 of CM061545.1, read as the reverse complement.
GTCAAGGGGGATGACTCGACTAAAAGGTACATCTTCTAGGGGTCAAGGGGAATGACTCGACTTAAAGGTACGTCTTTTAAGGATCAAGGGGAATGACTCGACTAAAAGGTACGTCTTATAGGAATCAAGGGGGATGACTCGATTAAAATGTACGTCTTATAGGAATCAAGGGGGATGACTCGACTAAAAAGTACGTCTTATAGGAATCAAAGTGACGACTCGACTAAAAAGTACGTCTTATAGGAATCAAAGGGAGATAACTCGACTAAAAGGTACGTCTGATAGGAATCAAAGGGAAATGACTCGACTAAAAGATACGTCTTCTAGGGGACAAAGGGAATGACTTGACTAAAAGGTACTTCTTCTAGGGGTCAAGGGGAGATGACTCGACTAAAAGGTACATCTTATAGGAATCAAGGGGGATGACTCGACTAAAAGGTACATCTAATAGGAATCAAGGGAATGACTCGGCTAAAAGGTACGTCTTATAGGAATCAAAGGGAATGACTTGACTAAAAGGTACGTATTCTAGGGGTCAAAGGGAATGACTCGACTAAAAGGTACGTCTTCTAGGAGTGAAGGTTCAATTTAAGAAGTGTATCACCCAGCAAATGAAAACTAAAATCCCTGGACAAGAAAGTATGTCTCCGAGGGATATAAGATGATGAATTTTTACCATGATTTAATTATCAAACCTATGCAGAAACATTGCTTCCTGCATTTGTAAAAGTGAGAAATTACGGGCCTTGATGTTTAGGCTTTGAAATTCTTGATTTGAAGGTAACATGTGTTCCTGTTTCATGCAAAGAAAAGTTGTGAGTTTAAAAACATGGAGGCAGGTTTGTGGACTTGGCTTTCATGGCAAACGCTCGTGCCATCATCACATTTAACCTTGCTTCCAACCATTACATATATCATTGACTTGATGCATCATTGACCCAAACTCAGATTATTAAGAGTGACTTTGAAACAGACATAGTATCTTTGCTTTGCAATGCTCTTTAAATAAACCCTTTGAACTTTGGTATTTCCATGAGTGCCCAGACTTGTCTGTTGACAGAACTTTTTGTATGCCTTATTTCGGCTCACAATCATGTCTTTTGTATGTGCTAGCTCTTTTGTCTTGCTTTGTGTAATTAAAGAAGCTGGTAGCCAGTTTTGAAATCTTTTCTCACTTATTTTGACACGGACTTGACTCAAAGACAAGAAACGAAAAAAAAAGAATGACAATTTTTGTTTGGATAACTGACTCAAGAAAGATAAAATAAAAATTAAGAGAAGAAAGAAAAGACAATGAATGTCCCCTTTTGAAATAAAGAAACAAAAAATTCATCTAAAAATGACAGTCAACACTAATGATTATGCTATGCATTTCGGATTAAGCAGCTTAATCTTTTCATCCAAACTTTCTACCCATTGTTGTTGAGTTAATGGCCTTGAAAATGAGTTGTTTCCTTAGGTCAATTGCCTTTAAGACCTCATTCGGCTAGTGACACCTTGAAGGGTTTTCGCCAACAAGCCTCTCTCATTTTTTTTCCAGCTCACTGATGTTAGGCGTATTTACACGCCTAAAGCACCTTAATTTACCCATATTTTAGCTAAGTTTTAAGGACAAAATATATAATTCCTGCACTTTTAGTCCATTTTCCTGTAAGTGAGCTAACCAACGTGATTAGCAAGATTTCAGGTATTTATGATGAAGATTTCAGCATTTTATGGACTGTTGGACGCCAAAGGAAACTTCACGTAAGAAGGAAGGCAGCTTCTGGAAGCTTGTGGACTGAAAGTGATGCATGAAGAACTTGTCCCGGGCAAAAATAATATTTCTAAAGACTTGGGGGATCAGCAGTAACTTAGTAGGATTAGGACAAGTATGCAGTAAGCCAGTAGAACTAGGACAAGGATAAAAACCCTATTTCAGTAGGATTAGAACAAGGATGTTATAAAAACCCTATTTGCTGAATTTTTCAGCAAGCTTTTTATTATTCTCACCCATTCTCTTTCAATTCATTCTTACTCTCTTCTATTCTTAAATTTGTTGTTGACATTATTCTTCATCTATTCGACTTTTAATTTTCACAACAAGAGAAACGCTACTAGCAAGGAATTCACGCCACAAGTGACGCCAATACTTCCTTATCGTGATATTGTTATTGCTTTGGTATGATGATATCCTCGTGGTTTTCCTTCATAATTATGAGTAGCTAAACTTCTCTGTTAGGGTTATGAAAGCCTTATGATATACTATCTATTACTATGATTTTGTGAATTCTTGATACGTATGCTGCTTATATCATTACTCTCTTCATCTTAATTGAATTCTTGTGGTTGCAAACATATAGAATACACCAGTATAGCATTAACTTGTTCGAAAGAAAAGTTACATGTCTGAAAAAGAGAGAATGACAAGAAAATAGGGCTACCAACCCCTGTTTAAAAGTTAGTGCCATAACTGGATTAACCTCTTGGAGAATTCGTACCATTAGTATACGCTTTAAGCTCGAAAGAGTTAAAGTGATATAATCCTTGATGGTCGAAAGACACTAGGATTTACCATAGAATACGAATCTCTATAAGCGCATGCATGTCTGAATTCCGCATAACTCATAGCCAATAGATACGTAAAACTCATAAGGTGGACATAACCCTAACTTACAATTCTCATTGATTAAAACCTACTAAACATTCCTTTTTTCTTTGTTACTTTGACAATTAAATCCCCCCTTTTATGTAGAATTTTTGATCAACAGTCTATTAATCGTTGCATACTTAGTGACCAAGTATTCCCTGTGGGATTCGACACCCAACCCAGTTGGGTTCTATATTTGACAACGACCGCTTACACTCTTACGAGAGCTGTAGTTTGAGCGTTATCAAATTTTGGCGCCGTTGCCGGGGAATACAGTTGTCAACTAAGTTTGTGATAGTTACTAGACCCTTTGGTAAAAAATTCTCAGATTTTACTTTTAGTTGTTGTTTTTGTTTTATTCAGGTTTGTTTGAGTGCATGCCAAACACTCGAAGTTCAGGTCAACCGTTATTACCCATAAATCCTAAACCTCAACTTATTGGCAGAATGGATGCACAGCGTGACATTGATAGAAGGGCGGCTCAACAGGAGCAGGCTAGATTAGTTGCGTTGGCAGCTGCTCAAGTGCATCAACAAAATATTGATAACCCAGGTCGAGCAACAAATCCTGATAATGAGGACCTGGGTGATGATGAGTTACTGAATCCCAGACGTACTGATGAAGTGGTAGCACCTATGTACAGGAGAGATCGTCAAGCTAGAATGAGACTTGACCGCCGAGCTGTGCAGGCTCCTTTTGATGATGATGATGACGATCTGGATGGAGCTGGTGCCACAGGGGCTATTATTTCTCCACCCTTGGCACCCGGAGCCAAGTTCAATATCACTAGCACCATGATTCAGTTATTGCAGCTCAAATGTTTATTTGGTGTACTTGCAGGCGATGATCCGAATATGCATCTGGTCAATTTTATTCCAACATGCAAGTCATTTGACAATCCAGGAGTTGGGCAGAATGCAATTCGGCTGCGCTTATTTCCATTATCTCTGTCTGGGGAGGCAACTCTATGGCTGAACGGGCTAACTCCTGATTCTATTACTAATTGGAGGCAACTGAAAGGCGCTTTCCTAGAAAGATTCTTTCCGCCATCCAAGAGAGCACAGTTGAGAGATGAAATCAGCAATTTCCAACAGCTTCCAACTGAAGCTCTCCACGAAACATGGGAGAGGTTCAAGAAGAAGCTTATGCGGTGCCCAAATCATCAGATGACCAACATCCATTTGATGGAGATATTATACAGGGCTTTGAACTCAGTGACTAAGCCAGTGGTTGATAAATCTGCAGGTGGGTCATTCATGGACCTTACTTTTCTTGAGGCAAGTGATATGCTAGATTGTATGACAAAGCAGAGTAGAGCTTGGCATACCAGGGATTCTGAGGTAGCAAGCTCTACCGTATCTGTTGGCATGACTGCAGAGCAGAGGCGTAGACAAGAGGAACGTGACCAAGATATGGCTCACATAAAAACGCAGATGGATCTTCTTCCCAAGCACTTATTATCATGGAAGACCGAAAAGGTTAAGGCCGTTGTATCATAGGGAAGAGATGAATCCGACTCTGAGGAAGAAGCGAACTACTTGAATAATCAAGGGGGTTTCCGAGGCAATGCCCAAGGAAACCAAGTTCGGAACTATTATGATAAATTTGGATACAAGGAACGCGATCAAGGTAGTTGGAAGAACAAGACAGACATGAGTGGTTTGTATGTTCCTCCTGGAAATTGTGAGGCTGTGGCGTCTGGCTCTAGGAAGATGTCCATGGAAGATATGATGGCTAAGCTATTGAAAGGAGTGGAGACAACCAACATGGGTGTAACCGAGGTGAAGAATGATTTGTCTTCAATAAACCAATTGGTTGACTCGCATTCTACTGCAATAAAATAGTTGGAGCAACAATTGAGTCAACTATCAGCGGCATTCAATAGAAGAAACACTGGAACGTTACCTAGCGACACTGTGCAAAACCCAAGGAACGACGGATCATGTATGGCTATTACTACCCGGAGTGGTAAAGTGTTGGAAAATCCTTCCAAGGACAAGCATGTGGTTGATGATATAGCAGAGAATATTGATGATATAGATTGTGATGATTCTGTAGAAGTTGAAGATAGTGTTCCTGACGTTACCCCTAGACGCCTGCAGCCTGAAAAGACCAACAGTCGAAAGCAAGATAAAAAGGAAGTGGTAAAGAAAACGATTCCTCTTCCACCACCACCTTTTCCTCAGAGACTGAAGAAGAAGGCTGATGACACTCCTGCAAAGGTTGATAATCGGAAGCAAGATAAAGAGGAAGTGGTGGAGAAAACGATTCCCCTTCCACCACCACTTTTTCCGCAGAGACTGAAGAAGAAAGCTGATGACACCAGGTTCAGTAAATTCATGACCACGTTGAAGCAGCTGACTATTAATGTTCCGTTGGTGGAGGCGCTGGAACAGATGCCTGGGTATGCTAAATTCATGAAGGACCTTTTGACAAAGAAGCGGGCAGTAAGCTATGAGTTGGCAGATAATGTTCATCATTACAGTGCAATTGCTACGAGGTCTTTAGTACAGAAGAAGGCAGATCCTGGTGCTTTCACTATTCCTTGCATGATTGGATCATTGGATTTTGCTAAGGCGTTGTGCGATCTGGGGGCTAGCATCAATTTGATACCGTTATCCGTTTACAGAAAGTTGGGGTTGGGTGATCCTACACCAACCAATATACGGCTCGTGATGGCAGATAGGTCGGTAAAATGGCCTGTTGGTATCTTATATGACGTGTTGGTAAAGGTTTCCACCTTCATCTTTCCTGCAGATTTTGTTATTTTGGATTGCGAGGTGGATTCTGAAGTTCCCATAATCTTGGGGCGTCCTTTTCTCACAACTGGAAGTGTGCTGATTGATTTAAGAGCTAATGAGCTTTTATTTCGGCTGAATGACGAAGTGGTCCATTTTGATGTATGCAAATCGATGAAGCAACCTAGAGATATGGATGTGTTCTCTGTAGCTGATGTTTACTATGAGGATGAGAAATGATTATCTGTAGAGAAACAACTTACTGTTGAGCCATTGTCTGCTGTGCTGTTGAATTTTGAGCGTGAGGAGGTTGAAGAATATGAAGAAACCATTTGTGCTCTAACTGGAATAAGGTACTATTCTCATGCTCCTAAGAAGCTGGACCTTGATCTTAAGAATCGACCTTCACCAACAGCGAAGACTTCCATTGAAGAGCCACCAGTGCTAGAACCGAAAGAGCTCCCCAGTCACCTAAGGTATGCGTTTTTGGGAAGTGGAAATACACTTTCGGTGAGTGTTGCGGCTGATTTAGATGAACAACACGTAGAGGGTCTCATCTCCGCTCTGAAGAGGTACAAGAGAGCCATTGGTTGGTCTATTGATGATATAATTGGTATCCCACCTGGGATATGTATGCACAAGATGCATCTCGAAGAAGATTGCATGCCCACAATTAAGCATCAGCGTCGTCTGAATCCATTCAGATAACGATGCACCAAATATCTCGATGAAGTCTAAGTAATCGAGATAACTATGTCGTGCCGTGACAATAAATCAAGCGCTTGGTGGGAGGCAACCCATCATTTTTAATTGTTTTTGTTTTCCTAGGATTTTGTCGAGCCACGACCAAAACTAAGGCGCTTGATGGGAGGCAACCCATCTTTCTAATCGTTTTTGTTGTTTTTGAGTAAGTGTAGGTGCAAGACGTATAAAGGAGGAACTTGGTCTCAAATTTTGATTTTAAAGTGAGCAATGTTAAAGGTGGTAAGCGAGTAATGAAGGAGCAAAACGCTTTCGGTTAGGCATTGCCTATACAAATCTAGGCAATGGACAAGGCAAGGCCTATGTAAATCTAGGCAACGAACAAGGCAAGGCCTATGCTATGGCCTTTGTTCTCTGAATCTACAATGCCATTGCATAGGCGCCGCCTATGCCCAACAATGCCATGCGCCTATGCCCAACAATGCCATAGCATAGGCGCCGCCTATGCCATTGCCTTTGCTATCTGAATCTACAATGACATAGCATAGACGCCGCCTATGCCTAACAATGCCATAGCATAGGTGTCACGCCCCAAATCCCATTGGAGCGGACTGGCACCCGTAGCCGAGGAGGCACGGGAGAACCCGTTCATAACCTATACTTTCACATTTACATTACTTATGAAAATTAGAAATTTGGGCAGCACTTCGTTGTAAATAGAAGAAAACAGTACCTGTATCAGCCCAGCAGACACGCATATATATATATATATAAACAGTAATTGGCCGTCAGAGCCATCACGTTTATCAACCAAACACTCCTATGGCTGTACAATATGTCTACAAAAGCCTCTACATAGATACACAACTGAGTTAGGGTCGGGACAAACTCCCGCCCACAAAAGACTTTTATACAAATACCAACAGTACATATAGAAACGACTTGGGATGCCCCGAAACAACTGGAGCTCACCACTATCAACAGAAAGTCCTGGCTCTTACTGCGGAGGTGTACAACCTGAAGTACCTATTCCTGCAGGCATGAATACAGGTCCCCCGTGAGGGACGTCAGTACGGAAATATGTACTGAGTATGTAAGGCAGTGAGTATCAAGATGGGATACAAAAGATCAACAGAACCCAGATACCAGTGAATAAACAGTATGAGTAGACCACACTTAAAAGAGCTGATGGGATACCTGCACATTACTTTCATATCATTACTTCCCGTATTCCTTATCAATACATAACATATGTCATACAATGGCCAACTGATCAGTGGTACTAATACAATACATCAGGGACCACCCCTGGAATAGCATATATACATAATCTTTATAATACAATGGCCAACTGATCAGTGGTACTAATACAATACATCATATCATCAATTTAAAATAAAGACATTCCATTTCTTAATTCAATTAATCTTTGAGATTGGTTACTTTGTGGTCACACCTTATGGAACTTGAAACCATGATACCTCAATAGGAAAAACATGTAAATAGGTAATCAATATCATGAAAATGAAGTAGAGAATCATGGATACCTCATTAAACCATTTCGGAGTCAACAATAGTATATGGACATTTTTGACTAGCCGGACATCTTAAAAGTGAAAACAAGTTCAATTGGTAGTGTCGAAGATCATATGATGTTATTATGAGTCATGTGTCGTAGGACAATGTTGGAAGCTTACTTGAGAGTGCTATGGGTCATTATTCATGCCAAAGATTAGATAGAGTATGTCTTACATACCTTGATATAACCACTTCAATACAAGTCCAACTTGACTTCCCGTACTTTTCGAACACTTATCTACAATAAGTCATTTGTGGCAAACTAGTATTAGCAACCAAACCTTACCATTTAGGTATTAACTTCACCAAATAATGTCTAGGAAGTAATCCTTTAACTCATCAATAAGAGTGCTACATACATCCTCTTATACTCTTATTACATTCACATATCATGCATTTTCATGCAATATCCCTCAACATCACTCTTAGCCTTTATTTCCCCTCTTAATCACCATCCAATACCAACATGATCACTAGGCATACATAACCACTAATATAATGATATATCACCACAATTCATCCTCCATAATCCAATACCAACAACTTCCATAATTTACTACTAACAATTTATACAAAACAATTCATAACTATGTTTCTAGTTATCTTCCAACATCAAGACAATACTCATAATCCCTTATCAATACTTATTCATGGATAAGAATCAAGAATAAACAATATTCATACCTTAACAATGAACTCTTGTATTTATAATCCTCCTTACATAACCATGGGGTGCTTCTCGAAGCTTTCGAGATGGTGAACACAACTACGGAACCAATTCGAATTTTCTACGGTTGAATCACAAAATATTTGAAGTTGAAATTAGGCTAGGGTTTCACCTTCTCTTAATAATTGGATGATATATGATATATATGAGGCTAAGTGTATGATTATAAAGGCCAATTTTCGTCCAAGAGGTAATAGAAAATGACTATTTTGCCCTAAAAATTTAAATAAATCCGAATCTGTCCCCAGTGGACAGTTTTGACAGGCTGAAGTAAATCGATCATAACTCTTTGCTCCGGTATCGGATTTGGGTGAAACCAATTGAATTGGAAAGATAATTCAAAGGGATTTCATTTTCATATAAAGTATACCACCCATTTTTCCTGTACAAGGAGTTATGGTCGTTTAAAGTTGACCCAAAAATCTGTCCCAAAATTCTATTTTTTTTTGGTAGGCTGTAGTAAAACGGGTATAGCTCCTTACTCAGACATTGGATTTAGATGAAACCAATTTCATCGGAAAGAATACTCTCGTAGATTTTCGTCGATATATAGCAGCTCACACAGTTCTTTTTGTACAAGGAGTTATGATCGTCTAAAGTTGATCCAAAAAAAATTGTCTAGCTGCAGTAATTTTCCTGCAGATTTACTGTTCACAGGCTTCCCGGCCACCGTTTTGAAATTTCGAATGTGCTCGCTTATATGAAATACTCCCTCTGTTTTGGGCAAACTTTATATCGTTGGAAAGCTTATTCCAATACCTACACATACAACTATTGACGGGATACTTCCGAACACCATAAACTTAATTTAACCCATACGCAAGCCTTTAGGACTCCATATAATCGCGATAAGTGTACGAAAAAATTTACGGGGTGTTACAATTGGCGTCGCCTATGCTCAACTAGGCTTTGCAAAAGGCGCCGCCTATGCTAAGCATAGGCAAAGCATTAGGCGCCGCCTATGCTTACCTTTTGGTCCCCTAATCCGATTTTAAATGGGTCAAACCCGACCCAAGCCTTGGTCTATAAATAGAACTTCAACCTTAAGACAAAATCAAATTGTTTGCTCCATATAGGCGCCGCCCAAGCTTCCCCATTCTTTCAAAATATTTCTTTTTGCTCATCTAATTTTGCAAGCTTATCTTCCGAATCCATCACCAAGTAAGTTATTCTTTTATATTCCGTAGTTGTTGGAATGCTATGTTTATAATGATTTATTAGATTTTGAAGTGGTGTCGGTGATTAGAATGTGGTTGGTTTGTTATGATACATCTAGTTGAGTGAAAGAATACGTGTGGGTGTTCTTGACTTTGTTCCGACTTGTATTTGATTGTTATACACTGTCATAGTTTTATGAAGTTGAATTTTTGAAGTTAATACATAATATTGTAAGTTGAAAGCTTGAATGTTTGAATGACTCGTTCATCGAGATACTGATTATGATTGACCACAAGCATAAGATGGTGTGATTATGCCTATGCAATAACTTGTTTCTATTTGTGGTACGATCCTTATGTGGCAGTTTGATTCAAAAAGTGCATTCATCCAAATATGAAAGTATAGACAAGATTACATGAAATAGAACTGGAAAGGATAATTAAGATGACATGAACGTATGACTGTGCTGAACATATTGTTGGAACATATCGCCTAAATGTATGTCGATGAAGTCTGAGTAATCGACATCACTCACTTAATTAGTCTGTGCCAACAAATTAAGTGTGGGGTGGCACCGCTACTGTTTGTTTTTCGATTGAATCTCCCGAGATGAAGCTAACATGACTCTATTTTAATCTCAGGTAGAATGGCCCCAAAAGGACGACAAGGAAAAGAAAAAGCGACCACCTCACAAGAGGGACAGAAAAGGTCAAGAAAGGAGCAAGTTGAGTCCTCCTCTCTACAAATACCTCGACGTACTTTTGGCATCACGTAGGGTACATTTTGAGGAAACTCTGAGGATGACAACTCTGATGATGATTCCGACGCAGGGGGTATGACCCCAAACATAGAAGAGGAGTCCGACTAATCAGGTTTTCCTTATTTATTTTCCACTGAGGGAAGTGTGTCCCGTCTAAGTGTGGGGTGCTGGTATTTGTATGCTTCTTGTACTGCTTTGCCTACATTTATTCTGGTATTTTAGATTTTTTAGATTTTGTATGAAATTGTTCTTATAGGCGGCATGGTATTTTGACAAGAGTTTGTGCCAAAATCATTACTATTGAGACGTTTAGGCTCTAAGTGTGACTCACTGTGTGATAAGTGTGTGGTTTAATTCATTCATCTGTTGGGTCAAGAGTCTATACTGCTCCCAATAAAGTTGACCATGTGCCTTGTGTGTGTGAGGTTATAGTATATTCTGTGTTGTGACTGATACTAGAACTTGCCTGGTGTGTGTGTAAAGCGAAATAAAGAGTGTGAGTTTAGGAGATGATTTAGACATTTCTTTGGCAGCCTGTGATTGTTTACCTTCTTTTTACCTACCCGTGGACATTATCTTAGTTAACCCCCTTTGAGACTATTAGCTATTTTCTTTGACAGCCTCATATGTAATCCATTTTTTTCAAGACCATAATTTGATCCAAATTCCTAAGCGCTTTAAATTGTAAAATCATGTGACAAAATAAGAGGAAATTGGGTGAGAGTGATGCCTTAGAGTGTAATGGTACTTGAATTTGTTATGAAAAAAAAGTGGCTATCATAGAGGTGTGTTATAAAAAAAAAAAGAAATAGAAAAACAAAAAGATAGTTGGGTTTATGATTAAATAAAAAGATAGTTATGTTTGAATAGCAAAATAAGTGAAAAGGGGTGGTAGATAAAAGAAAGGTAGCAGGATTGATTAAAAGAGAGTGTTAATGGCATAATGTGATGTATTAAAGCGCTTAGGAACATAGTCACTATTTATGGCCAAAATAGTCCTACCCGTCCCTTAGCCTACATTACAACCTGTAAAAGACCTATTTGATCCTAAGCTTAGCATTCTGATATTAGTGGAGCATTACACTAAGGGCAAGCCTATGGTCATCAGTTGCAACATATGAATTCTTTGTGAGAGTGAGAGCAAGGATAATCTTATACCCATATTTTGAAAAATGAAATACTTGTGAGTAATTATGGGTGATATATTATGAGACACACATGGTTGATGAGTTTTGGGTAGTCTTGTATGATTCTTTGTGCCTTAACTTTTGAATACGAATTAACCATCATCACGAGTCTATGTTGGAGGTTGAATTGTTTCTAGAAGTGATTAGAAAACTACTCTTTGTTAATAATTGTTGTGCCTGTCTTGATGAATATTTTGTGCTGTTACTGTGAAACCCTAAGTAGATGTTTATATGAACATGATATATTGTCCGAGGACGAACAAAGCTTTAAGTGTGGGGTGTTGATGTTAGGCGTATTTACACGCCTAAAGCACCTTAATTTACCCATATTTTAGCTAAGTTTTAAGGACAAAATATATAATTCCTGCACTTTTAGTCCATTTTCCTGTAAGTGAGCTAACCAACGTGATTAGCAAGATTTCAGGTATTTATGATGAAGATTTCAGCATTTTATGGACTGTTGGATGCCAAAGGAAACTTCACGTAAGAAGGAAGGCAGCTTCTGGAAGCTTGTGGACTGAAAGTGATGCATGGAGAACTTGTTCCGGGCAAAAACAGCATTTCTAAAGACTTGAGGGATCAGCAGTAACTTAGTAGGATTAGGACAAGTATGCAGTAACCCAGTAGAACTAGGACAAGGATAAAAAACCCTATTTCAGTAGGATTAGAACAAGGATGTTATAAAAACCCTATTTGCTGAATTTTTCAGCAAGATTTTTATTATTCTCACCCATTCTCTTTCAATTCATTCTTACTCTCTTCTATTCTTAAATTCGTTGTTGACATTATTCTTCATCTATTCGACTTTTAATTTTCACGACAAGAGAAATGCTACTAGCAAGGAATTCACGCCACAAGTGACGCCAATACTTTCTTATCGTGATATTGTTATTGCTTTGGTATGATGATATCCTCGTGGTTTTCCTTCACAATTATGAGTAGATAAACTTCTCTGTTAGGGTTATGAAAGCCTTATGATATACTATCTATTACTATGAGTTTGTGAATTCTTGATACGTATGCTGCTTATATCATTACGCTCTTCATCTTAATTGAATTCTTGTGGTTGCAAACATATAGAATACACCAGTATAGCATTAACTTGTTCGAAAGAAAAGTTACATGTCTGAAAAAGAGAGAATGACAATGAAATAGGGCTACCAACCCCTGTTTAAAAGTTAGTGCCATAACTGGATTAACCTCTTGGAGAATTCGTACCATTAGTATACGCTTTAAGCTCGAAAGAGTTAAAGTGATATAATCCTTGATGGTCGAAAGACACTAGGATTTACCATAGAATACGAATCTCTATAAGCGCATGCATGTCTGAATTCCGCATAACTCATAGCCAATTAATACGTAAAACTCATAAGGTGGACATAACCCTAACTTACAATTCTCATTGATTAAAACCTACTAAACATTCCTTTTTTCTTTGTTACTTTGACAATTAAATCCCCCCTTTTTCGTAGAATTTTCGATCAACAGTCTACTAATCGTTGCATACTTAGTGACCAAGTGATCCCTGTAGGATTCGACACCCAACCCAGTTGGGTTCTATATTTACAACGACCGCTTACACTCTTACGAGAGCTGTAGTCTGAGCGTTATCAAATTTTGGCGCCGTTGCCGGGGAATACAGTTGTCAACTAAGTTTGTGATAGTTACTAAACCCTTTGGTAAAAAATTCTCAGATTTTACTTTTAGTTGTTGTTTTTGTTTTATTCAGGTTTGTTTGAGTGCATGCCAAACACTCGAAGTTCAGGTCAACCGTTATTACCCATAAATCCTAAACCTCAACTTATTGGCAGAATGGATACACAGCGTGACATTGATAGAAGGGCGGCTCAACAGGAGCAGGCTAGATTAGTTGTGTTGGCAGCTGCTCAAGTGCATCAAAAAAATATTGATAACCCAGGTCGAGCAACAAATCCTGATAATGAGGACCTGGGTGATGATGAGTTACTGAATCCCAGGCGTACTGATGAAGTGGTAGCACCTATGTATAGGAGAGATTGTCAAGCTAGAATGAGACCTGACCGCCGAGCTGTGCAGGCTCCTTTTGATGATGATGATGACGATCTGGATGGAGCTGGTGCCACAGGGGCTATTATTCCTCCACCATTGGCACCCGGAGCCAAGATCAATATCACTAGCACCATGATTCAGTTATTGCAGCTCAAAGGTTTATTTGGTGGACTTGCAGGCGATGATCCGAATATGCATCTGGTCAATTTTATTTCAACATGCAAGTCATTTGACAATCCAGGAGTTGGGCAGAATGCAATTCGGCTGCGCTTATTTCCATTATCTCTGTCTGGGGAGGCAACTCTATGGCTGAACGGGCTAACTCCTGATTCTATTACTAATTGGAGGCAACTGAAAGGCGCTTTCCTAGAAAGATTCTTTCCGCCATCCAAGAGAGCACAGTTGAGAGATAAGATCAACAATTTCCAACAGCTTCCAACTGAAGCTCTCCACGAAACATGGGAGAGGTTTAAGAAGAAGCTTATGCGGTGCCCAAATCATCAGATGACCAACATCCACTTGATGGAGATATTATACAGGGCTTTGAACTCAGTGACTAAGCCAGTGGTTGATAAATCTGCAGGTGGGTCATTCATGGACCTTACTTTTCTTGAGGCAAGTGATATGCTAGATCGTATGATAAAGAAGAGTAGAGCTTGGCATACCAGGGATTCTGAGGTAGCAAGCTCTACCATATCTGTTGGCATGACTGCAAAGCAGAGGCGTAGACAAGAGGAACGTGACCAAGATATGGCTCACATGAAAATGCAGATGGATCTTCTTACCAAGCACTTATTATCAGGGAAGACCGAAAAGGTTAAGGCCGTTGTATCACAGGGAAGAAATGAATCCGACTCTGAGGAAAAAGTGAACTACTTGAATAATCAGGGGGGTTTCCGAGGAAATGCCCAAGGAAACCAAGGTCGGAACTATTATGATAAATCTGGATACAAGGACCGCGATCAAGGTAGTTGGAAGAACAAGACTGACAGGAGTGGTTTATATGTTCCTCCTGGAAATCGTGAGGCTGTGGCGTCTGGCTCTGGGAAGATGTCCATGGAAGATATGATGGCTAAGCTATTGAAAGGAGTGGAGGCAACCAACATGGGTGTAACCGAGGTGAAGAATGATTTGTCTTCAATAAACCAATTGGTTGACTCGCATTCTACTGCAATAAAACAGTTGGAGCAACAATTGAGTCAACTATCAGCGGCATTCAACCAAAGAAAGGCTGGAACGTTATCTAGCGACACTGTGCAAAACCCAAGGAACGACGGATCATGTATGGCTTTTACTACCCGGAGTGGTAAAGTGTTGGAAAATCCATCCAAAGACAAGCAGATGGTTGATGATATAGCAGAGAATATTGATGATACAGATTGTGATGATTCATTAGAAGATGAAGATAGTGTTCCTGACGTTACCCCTAGACGCCTGCAGCCTCAAAAGACCAACAGTCGGAAGCAAGATAAAAAGGAAGTGGTGGAGAAAACGATTCCTCTTCCACCACCACCTTTTCCTCAGAGACTGAAGAAGATGGCTGATGACACTCCTGTAAAGGTTGATAATCGGAATCAAGATAAAGAGGAAGTGGTGGAGAAAACGATTCCCCTTCCACCACCACCTTGTCCGCAGAGACTGATGAAGAAAACTGATGACACCAGGTTCAGTAAATTCATGACCATGTTGAAGCAGCTGACTATTAATGTTCCGTTGGTGGAGGCGCTGGAACAGATGCCTGGGTATGCTAAATTCATGAAGGACCTTTTGACAAAGAAACGGGCAGTAAGCTATGAGCTGGCAGATAATGTTCATCATTGCAGTGCAATTTCCACGAGGTCTTTAGTACAGAAGAAGACAGATCCTGGTGCTTTCACTATTCCTTGCACGATTGGATCGTTGGATTTTGCTATGGCGTTGTGCGATATGAGGGCTAGCATCAATTTGATGCCGTTATCCGTTTACAGAAAGTTGGGGTTGGGTGATCCTACACCAACCAATATGCGCCTCGTGATGGCTGATAGGTCGGTAAAATGGCCTGTTGGTATCTTATATGACGTGTTGGTGAATGTTTCCACCTTCATCTTTCCTGCAGATTTTGTTATTTTGGATTGCGAGGTGGATTCTGAAGTTCCCATAATCTTGGGGCGTCCTTTCCTCGCAACTGGAAGTGTGCTGATTGATTTAAGAGCTAATGAGTTTTTATTTTGGCTGAATGACGAAGTGGTCCGTTGTGATATATGCAAATCGATGAAGCAGCCTAGAGATATGGATGTGTTCTCTGTAGATGATGTTTACTATGAGGATGAGAAAGGATTATTTGTAGAGAAACAACTTACTGTTGAGCCATTGTCTGCTGTGCTGTTGAATTTTGAGCGTGAGGAGGTTGAAGAATATGAAGAAACCGTTGGTGCTCTAACAGGAATAAGGTCCTATTCTCATGCTCCTAAGAAGCTGGACATTGATCTTAAGAATCGACCTTCACCAACAGCGAAGACTTCCATTGAAGAGCCACCAGTGCTAGAATCGAAAGAGCTCCCCAGTCACCTAAGGTATGCGTTTTTGTGAAGTGGAAATACACTTTCGGTGAGTGTTGCGGCTGATTTAGATGAACAGCACGTAGAGGCTCTCATCTCTGCTCTGAAGAGGTACAAGAGAGCCATTGGTTGGTCTATTGATGATATAATTGGTATCCCACTTGGGATATGTATGCACAAGATGCATCTCGAAGAAGATTGCATGCCCACAATTAAGCATCAGCGTCGTCTGAATCCATTCAGAAAACGATGCACCAAATATCTCGATGAAGTCTAAGTAATCGAGATAACTATGTCGTGCCGCGACAATAAATCAAGCGCTAGGTGGGAGGCAACCCATCGTTTTTAATTGTTTTTGTTTTCCTAGGATTTTGTCGAGCCACGACCAAAACTAAGGCGCTTGATGGGAGGCAACCCATCTTTCTAATCGTTTTTGTTGTTTTTGAGTAAGTGTAGGTGCAAGACGTATAAAGGAGGAACTTGGTCTCAAATTTTGATTTTAAAGTGAGCAATGTTAAAGGTGGTAAGCGAGCAATGAAGGAGCAATAGGCTTTCGGTTAGGCATTGCCTATACAAATCTAGGCAATGGACAAGGCAAGGCCTATGTAAATCTAGGCAACGAACAAGGCAAGGCCTATGCTATGGCCTTTGTTCTCTGAATCTACAATGCCATAGCATAGGCGCCGCCTATGCCCAACAGTGCCATAGCATAGGCGCCGCCTATGCCTAACAATGCCATAGCATAGGCGCCGCCTATGCTCAACTATGCTCTAATTGAAATTTTTCTGACACTATTGTTTTGCTCGATACTTTTCTTTTGAGCTTTGCTGACTCTATCTTAATTCCAAAAGAGGGGTATGAAATAAAATAACACTAAGTCTCAAATGGGGTAAACCAAGGATGACACAATATTTGGATAGCAGAATGAAATGCCTTCGTCATATCATTCCTTGAAGATGTTAGTACATAGCATGCAATGTGAAAGTACACGATCAATATCACTTATGACATGTTTTACAACACTAAATTTTCCCAAGCATATGTGCCACCTCTTCTCTATACTTGTCATACATACAACTCTATATTTGGCGTACATCCCTCACATTGAATGACTCATGCTTTCGTGGAGTTGATTTTCTTTTTGTTCCTCTTGATAGGATTAGCAGACACTGTTTGACCTAATTGAGCAATGTTTTTCAATTGATGACCAAGTTATTCATGTGATTCTCAAAATAATTGCCTTAATTTTCAGAAAAGGCTTTAACTTGTCACCAAATGTCTCAGCACTCTACCTATTTTCTCAGATGCCTTTCTAAACTTAGCCCTCTGATTCCATGTTTCATGGTTAAATTGAACTTCAAGATCTGGCTGAACATTCCGCAAGCATGTCATATCACTAGAGTCAACATAAAATGTACTGTATAAAGAAAACAAACATACAACACATATTTAAAACACAAAGGAAAAGGGGCAATTCATTTAGTTGAAATAAAAGATAGAAGGGTTTGAACATAAACGACAAAAAGACAAAACAAGATAGATCCCGAACTACAACCCTGAAATAATTCAAAAAATAGAAAACAAAACAAAACAAACTACCAGACCTCTTCTTAGTAGGGAGAGGGGTGACTTCTCAATGACCCAGCCTGACGACTTAGCCACTGGTTTGCATATCAGCATGACTAGAACTTCTCTCACTGTCAACGTTCAACGTTCTGCACCATAATTGATCTATCTTGAATCATCTTTTCAATTTCTCATTTGAAATCTCGACAATCTTCAATACTATGACCCTGAGCATCAGAATGATACGCACATAGTATATTAGGATCAAAATTTCTTGAACGTCAATTAAGAGTGCACCCAAGGAGAGGAGTGATCATGCACCATTGTACCAATCTTTTAAATAAACTGGCATACGACTCTCCAATTAGTGTGAAGCTATCTCTCGAATTTTGCCTTATTTCATCGTTTGACTTGGATCGAAAATCAGGCTTAGAAGGGTTTTGGTATGTTTGTGGAGTTAGAGGATGACTCCTAGGAGTTGGTGTGTTCCACTGTGGGTAAGATGGGGGTTGAATATGAGGCTGTGCGTTATATACTGGATATGGAGGTGGAGGAGCAAAATATAATGGATTTTGGGAGTGATTATGTAGAGCTTGGGCATGAACTTGGGTGTTTACCTGAGAGTGACGACGACGGGGTCTTCTTGACATTCCCGCTGTCCAACTACAATAGCAGATACATCTTCCTCATTCTTTGTCTTCCCAACACTTCCTGAACCCTTTTGAATTGCTTGAGTTGTCTCTTTTAATGTTGCAAAACTCACAATGCGACCAATCTTAATTCCCTCTTTTATCATCTCCCCTATTTTAAGGACCTCAATAAATGACTTTCCTAATGAAGTTAACAAGTATTGATAATATGTTTCATCCTGCGCTTGAATTTTACCTTCACTATTTTTCTTTCTTTCATTGGCGGTTTTACTCTAGCAGCTTGTTCGCGCCATATGATCGCATACTCCCTGAAACTCTCAGTATTCTTGTTCTTCATACTAGTTAGGGATTTTTCATCAGGGATCAATTCTACATTATATTGAAATTGTTGCATAAATTCATTAGCTAAATAGTCCCAACTATTCCACCTATCAATATCCTGATCAACAAACCACTCTGAGGCTAGACCCGAAAGACTCTCACCAAAGTAAGACATGAGCAGTTCTTCTTTGACTGCAACACCTCTTAGTTGGTTACAATAGCATCTCAAATGCACCACCGGATCCCCGTGTCCATCAACTTCTCAAACTTTGGCATCTTAAAACCGAAAGGGAGATGAACACCTGGAAACATGCACAGATCTTTATATGAGACACTTATGTACCCCCAGGCCCTTGGAGATTCTTCATAGCCAATTCCAAACTTCTCAATTTTCTGTTTATTTCTTCTTGTTCTTCTTTCATAACAGGCTTTTCGGCATTAAGAGCAAATTCAGGAGGATGAGTGTAGCCATAAGGATCAGTCGACTT
This sequence comes from Capsicum pubescens, assembly GCA_030864215.1. Classification (NCBI taxonomy): domain Eukaryota; kingdom Viridiplantae; phylum Streptophyta; class Magnoliopsida; order Solanales; family Solanaceae; genus Capsicum; species Capsicum pubescens. The sequence goes on along the minus strand of CM061545.1, from coordinate 265,797,650 downwards.
AAATGTGAGCTCGGGAGCATAATGTTGATCACTTGAAATATTCAATACAGGGTCGCTTTTAAAGTGAGGAATCACAACCGTTGGACTGATATTAAAAGTAAAAGCTTCAGGCGGGGGTGGCGCTGCAAAAGTATGAACAAAAGATAGAGCCGAGTAAGTGGTAGTTTTGTGTTGAGGAGTGAGGAAAGGAATATTAGAAGTGTTTGGATAGTGTTGCCCCAGAGTAGTCCCTGATGCATGTTGTGTCATGTCAACATAAATGGGAAATTGTGCATGTGACACGAGAGGCAAGCTAGAAAGATATTCCAGATTATCAGTGGGAACTGAAGGAGGCGGCAACCCATTAGCCCAAGCTCGATGCATTTCTATCATTTGTTGCCTTAATTTTCGAATCTCTTGATTAGCTTCTAAATTCTCATTCCCCGAACTCCCTTTCGAATTAGCGACAATAAACTCGGTATACTTGTTGGCCATAACTTTCTCTGTAACTTGGTGCACTATGGAGGATCAGCCAAAATGCCACAAACCAACCACATTAAACTAACTGAACAAAAGAAACATCAAATGCGTTAGAGTTCAAAACCCTTTTTTTATTTTTTTTTCCTTTTAGAAAAGATCACCGAACCCAAGAAGGGCGCCTACGTATCTCACTCCCGAGAGAGGAGAATCAGGTGTGCGTAGTTCGTGAAGTCTTGCCAAAATGGCCAATTAATTCTTTTTTCTTTCTTTTTTTTTCTTGAAACTTTAAAAAAGATAAGGAAATAACAAATTGTCAAAAGAATTGACGATTTTTTTTTCCATTTTTCAAGTTTAAACTCCCTATACAAAATGAAATCTATGATTACCAAAGAAAAATCTTTTTGGGTTTTCGATTTTGAATTTCATATGAACATGAAACTTGAACCTATTAAAGGATTTTTTTTTTGTAGTTTTCTTTTAAAGATGTATATGAAACATCTACTCTAAATGAAGAGTGAGGAAAATCTTTGAATTTTTTCAGATTTCTGTACAAAATGAAATCTATGATTACCGAAGAAAATATTTTTGGATTTTCGATTTTGAATTTCATACGAAAATGAAGCTTGAACCTATTAAAGGGAAATATTTTTTTGTTGTTTTCTTTTAAAGATGTACATGAAACACCTACTCTAAATGAAGAGTGAAAAAAATCTTTTTTGGATTTTTGAAATAAGATCCCCGAACCTATAATAGGCTGCCTACGTATCTCACTCCCGAGAGAGGAGAATCAGGAGTGCGTAGTTCGTCCAGATTGGACAATTAATGATTAAATAACAAGCTAGACCCTGATTTAAGAGATACAACCAAAGACGGACGATGAACCACGTTAATAAAATCTTTTGAGTTTTCATTTTGACACTTCACAGAAAAATGACATCAATAACTATGAAAGAAAAATCTTTTTGGTATTTTCGTTATACGAAATGTAAAAAATTTCTAACATCTTTTTTTGCATTTTTCTTTTTATAAAAACTCTTATGAATGAAAAATTCTTTTGAAGTTTTCGAATTGTGAATGCATGCAAAACGAGACAAAGGAAAATCTTTATGATGTTTTTGAGAAAATGAGTGCGAAAGGTTAAAAAATCTTTTTGAATTGTGAAAAACAAAAGCCATAAAGAACTCTAAAAACTACAAAACTCTTTTTTTTTTGACTCACTTTTCTTTTTCTATTTTTTTTTTCAATATTTCTTGCCTACGCACTTTACTTCTAACACATGCTTTCTCCAAATTAGTCCGTCAAATGACCACGTTACCCTCAAAGATGGAACATTTAGAACGTAGGGATGATTTAGAGGTGAGTCTCCTACAAAGTGCCACGTGGGTCCCACTAGGTCTCAATATGATGCACATAAGTATGACCTAAAGACTGACCTACGCTGGGGTTTACTAACAAGGTTGTTCGGGGGAGCGTATGGTCGATAGTGGCTGCTTTAGCTGTCCACCTATTCCATACCAGCCAACGGCTCCCCCTAAGATAAGGGTGACTCAACTATAGGTCGTGTACACAACGTGTACTACAGACTTGTTGCAGAAAAACTGACTCGGGTTATGCACATGATGCCAGATATAAAATGATAACACATAAATAAAAACTGTAAACAAAGGGCACGAAAACGCACAACAATAACACAAACAATAATCACAAACAAAATGTCTATACACCTATAGTTCCAAACTAAACCGATACGACTCCAACAAATAAGCTCGAATTCTGAAAAGATCTCCAGCAGAATCTCCAGAGCTGTCACACCCTTTTTTTGTACTCCAAACGATTTGTTTTAAGTTCGAAAGGATTTTTATTATTAAGTGACAAAAGAAAACGATTAATTTCAAAGAATGATTATTTTTATATTCGAAATCAGAGTCTCCACTTGGCATAATCTGGTGTGCCAAGTCACCATTGGAAAATTCTTTTCAAAACCATTTGACTCTTTAAACTGGTTTGCGAACAAAGATTTCGACTAAGGAATTTTGTTGACCGAGGGGAAGGTGTTAGGCACCCCTCAATCCCGTGGTTCGACCATGGTCGCTTGGTAGAGAGTATCGACTAATTTTGACACTACGAATGTACAAACCACACAAAACATGTAAAACAATCAAACAAACAAACAAAACAAAATCAATAAAAAGTGCAGTGTCCAGTCCAACTTATACATTCCAAAATAGAAAAATGTAAAAATAAATCCTATCTAACCTACACTAATACTAACTATGCTTCCAAGCTCTACCCGATGCCTCGGGCCTTCATCACGAACGTCCTTCGCCAACATAATACGTCAGGGCATTCTCCGGTGAATAAATACATCAATCTTCGGGGCATTCCTCGGCCAAATGAATACATTTCAATCCAAAAATATAAATCAACACATTTGAACAAAATACTTTCATCATTCAACGATTGCAAGTCCTACTTTTGCCTACCCAAACCTACTCTTTACCTATCCAATTCAACCTATCATGATACTATCACATCAATGATATTCAATGAATCAAAATAACTTAACGCTTACTTTTTATCAATTTCAATTCCACCTCCCACTAATTTCATTTTTTATCAATCAAACCTTCAATGTTACTCCGATTCATTCCACATATCAATGAAATCAAATTGTCAAACACACAATTATAACATCATAATACCAACAAAAATCCAAACTATCAACACACATAATCACAACCAATTCAAATAATCGAAATAAAGAACTGGAAGACGGGTTAAAGAAATGGACCTTCCGATAACCAACTTTTGTTGATAATAAAGAGATCCGAGACCGAAATACTCAAACAAGGAACTTCACAACGATCGTACCAAATCAGTGAGAGAAGTCCAACCCGGACAAATTTGGAGATCAATACAAAAAAAAAACTCAAAGTGAGTGACTCCGGCTCGGTATCGAAACCCCCCCCCAAAAAAAAACACGATTATCGAAAGATGAATCACGAGCAAATGAACCCAAAATTCTCAAAATCCAACAGAAGACTAAAAATCAATACCAATCGGAGCTCTGGCGAGGGCAACGATGGCCAGAAATTGATAAAAAGGTCAAATCTCCGGCGACTTTTGATGCTTTTCAGCTAGAGTCATTAGAAACAGACATTTCCAGCGAGGAGATCATCGGAAAAACTCAAACCCACCTGATTCTTAGCGATTTCCGTCCAGCTTTTTTAAGTCGACCCTTGTTCGTCTCTCTCTAGATCTCTCCTATCTCTCTCTGTTCAGAACCCTCTATTTTTGCCTCTCTCTCTCTCTCTCACTTCGTTTACCTCCCAGCTCTCTCTTAGTTTGGTGTAACAGTGAGGGTCAATAGTATGTGTGAGGAGTGTGTATTCCTGTCAGGTATATCTTCTATGAGTGTATTTGTAGAATATAAAAAGAAATCGAGCAGCAGGTGCCTGTTAGTGTGTGTATATGGAAAGTGGAAGTTGTGCCTAATCTTCTTTATCCGTCCCCTTTTCTTTTCTGGTTATGTGTATATATATGGAAAATGGAAAGAAACAAAACGTGTAAACAATATAGAAGGTCACGTAGGTGGGGGTGAGGGTAGTGGTGAGGTGTCTTGTTTTGATTGGATAGGTTGTTAGAATAAAAATAAAATTAGTTAGGGGTTGTTAGTTTTTGTCATTTTATGAAGGGATGATTACATGGTTGAGGGTACATGATAAGACGAGATAAAATGGTAAAAATGCTTTCGGGGAGAGACAAAATTAGGTGTTTACAACAAGTAAGTAGGCTACAACTCATACTCAATGGGCTACTAGCCATACAATTATCAATCACACGCACCAAAGTGTAAGAGTTAGCTATTTTACCTTGAAGATCTTGAGTAGATTCTTCTTTGTTGGGGTGTGAAGGTCCTCCACAAGCTTGGGCATCAACTTCCTTTCGGCATTGTTCGACTTCGCTTGCCATGTTGGTACCTAAACAAATGTCCTTAGAAATAGAAGGAAAGCCAATGTTAGCACGATTTGGTGGTAATCTCTGTTGACACCTAATTTTTGCCCTCCACAACTAAATCTAATCCTGAGTTTCTTCGGTTTCTAATAAAATTGAAATATTATTTCATCTGAATAATTTTTTTTAAAATATTTTTTGTACGCAATTTTATCATTTTTAAGCAGCAGTTATATATTATCGTGTTTAATTATAGGAGATTATATAAATTGATTACTCAAATGTTTGTTCTATGGAATATCAGATTTTAACCAAAGCTTATTTGAAAAATAAATTCAAATGATTAAAGTCTTGATTTAAATATAATTGATTCTCAAAAATAATTTATTTGGAAAAATATTTGTTTAATTTTATTAAATCAAGAAGCTTGGAATTAAATCGGATTTTAATTTGTCTCGAATTGCTATTCAATTTAGTCAATATATTAATGTTGGCCACAATTAAAATAAAATTGGCGACAATTATGATATAATTGGCCAATGATATTCAATTTGGGCAAAATTTTAATTAAATTGACTAAATCGTAAGCTATAATTTCTACTCACCAACCCCTTTTCTTCTAATTAAATCAATCAGCCCACCTCAAACAATATCAACCCGGCCCACTACTCTATTTGGCCTCTTCTCCACAACAATCAACAACAATACGGTTAAAATACCCCAAGAATACGCGACCTGCATACTACTTCAACAAGCACCGAATTCAACCAAATTCGACCCGGCAAAGACCCGAAGTAGCTTGTTCTCACCCAAACGCCTTCCTCTCTACTTGAATCCGTACTTTCTCACATGATTAGCACGGTGTTTTACACAAAATTAGTCTCGAGTATTCTAGAATAAGCCTAGGTGTCGTCCCCCAATGGATAGCTCCATAAATCTCGCGATATTGTACGATTTTGGTACATATTTGGGCGATTTTGATTGGTGGATAAGGGAATTCAGTTCTTCTCAATGTCCCAATTTTTAAATTATTCTAATAAAAATCTAAATTTTGTACAAGTTAGTGATGGAAAACCTTATCTTCAGCTTCAATTTGAATTTTTGATATCAAAAATTCTGAATTTGCCCCTTGATTTGGTTGATCCCATATCAATTGGGAATGAAAAAGAAACTCCCATTTTTCTCTATAAAAATCTCATTGTTGAGCTAAAAGAAGAGTCTGAGAGGGTGGAAAAAAGCCTTGGAGCAAAAAAACAGTCCCTTTTTCTAGTAAAAAATATTTTTTCGTGAAATTGGCCGACTACTTGAAGTTTTCGAGTTGACGTTTTCCGGTGGTGGATGATTCCGATGTAGCTTGTGGTCCCGTTTTGCTGCTTTGAGACAGGTAATACTTCGTCTTTTATAGTTTCAATATTTTCTTATTCTTCTTCCAGTCAACCTTTTAGTGTTTTAGCCTTGTAAGCATATCATTAGTAGTAGAAATGTTGGGAAATGTTTGCTGAAGTAGGCTTTGAAAGCCATTAGATTTTCGTGTGTTGCTATGTTATGTCGAGCTAAATGCGATCACTATGAATACTGGAGTCACTATCCAACTTATCCTTTTGGAGATCTTTAAATTTATTGTTGATTGAGTTATTTTAAGCTACGATTAGTGATTTCCGAATATGTTTTCTTTATCGTGCTTTGGAGATTAGCTTTTCTTTGAAGCCATCCTGCACACTCTTTGATAATATTTACATGTTCGATGTGTTCTATCCATAATTGACGTTGATTTTCATCATAAGGTGGTTTATAATCTCGGTTAGTACCGAATATAAGTATAGAAGAACATAAGCAAGACTGTATTTTCATTTTTAAATGATGTCAAAAATTCTTCTTTGTTTATCTCAACATGTGCTTTCGAGGAGGTTTTATTTTAAACTACTGAAAGTTGTTTTTTTTTTCTCCTCTTTATGAAGTCGAATGTTTTTTTTTCTTTGTTGTCTTCTGCTCAAGATATAAGTCATCAATAAAGTCAAGATTGATGTATTGTCTTTAAATCCACAAACCTGCGTGACTCCTGTCTTTTAACTTCCAATATGTAGGAAAGGAGTGGATGGCAAAACACTAGTATAGTAATAATGTAGTAATATAAAATATAGTCATGCAAGGGTCCAAAATATTGCATAGGACACAAAATAAGTGAACAATCATGTTCTGTTGCCATCACAATTTTATTTCGCTTACAGTGTTTTGATTGCGGGTAAAGTCTTATCTAGTTAAGGGTGTATCTTGATTGAATTTTGCTGCATTTACTCTCTGTTTGTGGTCAGGATTTGTGTTTGCGCACACTTTTCGTTCTTTCTTTATTCTACTCTAATTTTTTTTCTTGAAAATGCTTTTATTCTTGTTTTAAGAATATTTATTGTTGGAGTGTTTACTTGTATGAATCTATTTTCAACATAAAGTTATATAGAAAGTATGATTAGTAAGTGATAGTATTTATAATAAAGGGTACCATGTTGACCGGATACTATGTCACGATCCGAACCGGGGCCCTGGCCGTGACGGGGATCCCGAACCATGAAGGCCCGAGATCCATTCTAACTTGCAATCATATACACCATTTATTTACAAAGAGGAACTGCGGAAATACAAAACAAAACAGAATCATGGTCGATATTATAATTCAATTGAACAATTTTGAATGGAAAACATAAACCTCTAAACAACATCTAACATCAGTCTGCGAAATCACTAACAACTGAAAATGACATTTGTCAGAAATCTGGGATAAGCCCCCAGTCGGGCCATGAATCAAAATGAAATAACAATAATAAGTTCTAATACAGGCCTTCCGAAGTAAGGGTGGCTCACCAATTGCAACTTCCGACACACTCAAACCTATTGCTGTACTGGACCCCGAGACTCTGCCTCAGATCCTGAGATGGAGAGGGGGTCAATACAGATGTTCTGGTACGTAGATTAATCCAAAATAATGTACTTTTATATACAACATAGGTGAGAGCATTTCATAAAAATGTTAAGAAAGAAATAATTTAAAACACATGGGCAACTTAAAATAATCATTCAATGCAAATCTGTAGATGTAAAACCATTCTTTATATTTTTTACTTCTGAGGTAAGTGGTACACCCTACATATCTGAAAGTTACCCACGAGCAATATGGGATCCGCCATTAACTCGACGGCCAAGCCCCCAACCCAAGTTTGCCGCAAGGGTTGAAGTATCTGAATCTGATACGCCCAGGGCACTAGGCCAGCGTATAATAATATACCCGTATTGGCAAAACACGATTTCGAACAATGAATCATATGAATCGTGCCTTCTTCGGGTAACCACCTAGCTCTCTTAGTGCCCAATTTTTAACCCATTCTAAACTTGCATCTTTTTGAATTCAAAATCTGAAATCTAAAATGAACTCTGTATCCTGTTCTGAGTTTTATCATGACTTTATCCGATTTGGTATCGTCATACCAAGACTTGCAAGTCATAACCCTGAGCCATAAAATATCCTTTACAGTTTTCTCTTTCAAAATACAAGGGTTAGACCAACATACTTCAAACAATTTTGAAAGATTCATTCTTCCAAAACATTTATCAAATTACACAAAGGTCATTCTTTTCAATCATTTCAACAAACATGTGGTGTTCATGAGTTTCAACAACCCATGATTTTTTTTTCATATGTATATATAAATATATATATATATATATATATATATTCAGCACTTCTCTTTTCAATTCAAAAATCATAATCAAGTCATAAACAAAGTCAAGGCTTTTATATTAAATTATCTTTCCAATATCACATTTCGAACACATCATATCTTACAAAGTTAAGAGACTTGTAAATAAGAGATGGATTTCAAATAGTTCATGCTCTCAATTCATAATTCAAAATCATCAAACTCATACATATATCTACTTAAACATGGTTATAAATCAGATTTGGGGAAAAGGTATTAAAACCAACTATCATCAAAAACTTTAAAAACATGAATCTAATTATAAACTAAAAATTACACAAATACACAACTTATGTTTTCAATATTACAAAAAATCCCAACTCACTAAACATATTACAAAAATCCCAACATATACATAGAATGCTATGTATATGTCGGTTATGTTATGTATATTAATAGGGAGAGAGAGTAAAGTAATTTAAAAAGTGGGAGAGTGTAATTACTCCCAAAAGGGTTGGTATTTATGTTATTTATACAATTATAAATCCAAAACCCCCTTTTTGTAAATTCATAATTTCTAAACCTTTAACATGATTAATAAGAATTTACCATGCCCATGTAGATTTAGAAAAATCTCACATATCTTAGATTACAAGGTTTGAAGAGTAGAACTCGAATCTTGATTTGTTCTTTGAAAATCTTGGACTTACGAGATTGATTCTTGATCTTGAAAGAAAGCCTAGTCTCCATTTTACTCTTGAGAGAGAAGAGGAATTGAGAGATTAAAACTGATAAAAGAAATGGATTATAGAGTGTTTTGGGTGATTTAAATCGTGTGGAAGAAGTTTGGGATGACGAAAAATACCAAAATACCCCTAAGGAAATTAAAAACGTCGCAGCAGTCCCTCGATTTGACAGACTAACATGCTGAAGTAAATTGGGTTTAAATTTTTACTTCGATGTTGGATTCTGACAAACTCAATTGCGTTCGAAAGAGGACTCAAAGACCTTTCATTTGATATATAGAAGGACACCCAGTTCATTACATAACAGAAGTTATGCTTGACGAAAGTTGACCCAAGTTGAAGTGTCCACTAAAACGTACTCGATGGAATTGTTTTCAACTCGTCTTTCAGTTAGGGAATTTTTGCGACCTCAATTCTTATCCAAAGGTATTCTCACACTGTAGAATTTATCACCACACGTATATTAAAAAAGAATCATATAGTTCGGGTCAATACGCGTAGGAACGACGCTTCGATTTTTAGCCCAAAAAAAATGCGGGGTGTTACAGACTACTTTTCTCATTTTCACATTTGCATTTTCTTTTCGCCGTCCATGCATGTTTGCGGGTTAAATACCTTAGAGAAAATTTAGGCATGTCATTATCTGAATGCATCCTCATTTTTTTTTCACCCCCCGGTTAATTCTCATTTCTCTCTTTAGTTGATCATGTATCAACTACTTTTTACTGTTTTTGTTTTGGTTGAACTTGTTATTTGAATTGATACAAATATGTCTTACTGTTTTTAATTGACTTTTAATTATTTAAGATCTATACCACATTGTCATTTTTAGTTAAATCCGTATTAGTTCTTCTTTTAGTTTTCCTCTCTTTGATTGGTCATGTGTTAGCTAGCTTCCATTTCTTTGCATGGAAATTATTTGAGTCCTACATGGACTCTTTCCCTTTTGCATATTCATCAAGGGTCATTGAGTCCCAGCGTGTCTATTGAATCAAGCCCAAAAGAAAGTCCAAAAATTAATCTCATAGTGTATGGATGCAAGGATTCGAAAGAGGAAAAATATGTTAAAGTCTCATCCTCGAAGCGGTTAAGAGACTTGAAAGTCTCATTTATTTATTTATTGTATTATTGTCCTTATTTATTTTATTTATTTATTTATTTATTTTTTTATTTATTCATTTGGGCCTCGAAGCCAAAGTTGTATTTAATACAGGTGGAGCAAGACTCGAGCCAAAGGCTCGAAAACTAGACAAGGACAGGTCTCGTTGATTTGGGCCCAATGGCCTAAATCCCTTACTTTCTCCTTCCTTTACCCTTTTATGTGTTTATTTTCTTATTCGTTTTGTTTAGACTTAGTTAAAATATCTACTAAGTCGCCTAAATTTATTTTACACAAGTCTTTGCTAAAAAATCGATCATTTTTCAACAAATTAATCTTTTTAGAAGTTAATCAAAAGATGTTTTCAAATAGTCCGGATAACCGCAAGTTAGCGGATGTTCTAGGTGCCTAACACCTTCCTAAAACGTTAATTGGAACCACTTACTCAGAATCTCTAACTTAAACGATTTTCCTGTTTTGAATCGTCTAAGTATTTTGTAAAGGTTTCTTAATTCCTTTTCAAAATTAAGTGGCGACTCTCTTAAAGGTCAAAATTTCTCGTCAAAACAAAAATGGTGACTCTTTTGGGGATTTGACTAGGTTCTAACCAAATGTTTGATTTCGTATTTTGACTACAACAACAACAACAAACCCAGTGTATTCCCACATAGTGAGGTCTGGGGAGGGTAAGATGTACGCAGTCCATACCTCTACCTCTAAAGAAGTAGAAAGGCTATTTCCGATAGACCCTCGGCTCGAGACATGAAATACTACACAAATACATAGTAAAGCATGGAACAAGATGGCATAACACAAATACGACACCCACAAGTAATAGAAAACAGAGAAAAGCAAACAGATTCGTAATAAAACATGAAACAAGGTATCATAACAAGAATAATACCCCTACCAAGTAATTCCCTACACTAGCGACCCAAACTGACCCTAGCCTTCTGCCCTAATTCGCGTCCTCCATATCTTCCTATCTAGGGTCATGTCCTCAGTGAGCTGTAACTGCTCCATGTCCCGCCTAATCACCTCTCCCCAGTACTTCTTCGGCCTACCCCTACCCCTCCTAAAACCATCCAAAGCTAGCCTCTCACACCTACGAACTGGGGCATCCATGCCCCTCCTCATCACGTGTCCAAACCATCTCAATCGGACTTCCCGCATCTTATACTCCACTGAAGTCACACCAACCTTCTCCCTGATAGTCTCATTCCGAACTCTATCCCCCCTAGTCAGCCCACACATCCAACGCAACATCCGCATTTCCGCCACCTTCATTTTTTGAATGTGGGAGTTCTTAACTGGCCAACACTCTGCTCCATTCAACATGGCCGGATGGACTACCACCCTGTAGAATTTGCCTTTAAGCTTGGGCGGCACCTTTTTATCACATAACACCCCCGACGCGAGCTTCCACTTCGTCCACCCCGCCCCAATACGGTGCGAGACATCCTCATCAATCTCACCGTTACCCTGAATCACGGACCCGAGATACTTGAAACTATCCCTCTTACATACCACCTGTGATTCCAACTTCACTACCACCTCGTTCTCCAGCCTCACGTCATTAAACTTGCATTCCAAATACTCTGTCTTGCTCCTACTCAACCTAAACCCTTTAGACTCAAGAGTTTGTCTCCATACCTCTAATTTATCATTCACACCCCCTCGCGTCTCATCAATCAAAACTACATCATCTGTAAAAAGCATACACCAAGGAACCTCCCCTTGAATACGCCGCGTCAACACATCTATCACTAAAGCAAATAAAAAGGGACTAAGAGTAGATCCCTGATGCAATCCTGTCAAGACAGTGAAATGCTCAGAGTCTCCTCCCGCCGTCCTCACCTGAGTTTTAGCTCCATCATACATGTCCTTAATTGCTCTGATATATACCACCGGGACTCCACTCACCTCCAAGCATCTCCAAAGCACCTCTCTGGGGACTTTATCGTATGCCTTCTCCAAGTCGATAAACACCATGCGCAGGTCCTTCTTCCTTTCCCTATACTGTTCCGCCAGCCTCCGTACCAGGTGAATTACCTCTGTGTCAATCGTCCAGGCATAAATCCAAATTGGTTCTCCAAAAAAGACACTATCCGTCTCAGCCTCACCTCGACCACTCTCTCCCAAATCTTCATAGAGTGACTCAATAACTTAATCCCCCTATAGTTATTGCAACTCTGAATGTCACCCTTGTTCTTATAAAGAGGGATCATAGTACTCCACCTCCAAGCCTCGGACATTTTCGCCGTCTTGAAAATTTCGTTAAACAATCCAGTCAACCACCTTAAACCAGCCTCGCCAGAAAACTTTCAAAAATCCACCGGTATCTCATCCGGCCCCGTCGCCCTACCCCTTCGCATCCTGCGAACATCCTCTCTAACCTCTTCTACCTTAAAATGTCTACAATAACTAAAATCCGAACACTCCTCAGAGTGATCCAGCTCCCCTAACACAATAGCTCTATCCCCTTCGTCATTCAAGAGCCTATGAAAATACAAATGCCATCTATTCTTAATGTAGCCGTCCTCTACCAACACTGTACCGTCCTCCCCCTTAATGCACTTCACCTGGTCGAGGTCACGACCCTTCCTCTCCCTAGCCTTTGTGAGTCTAAACAACTTTTTCCCCTCCTTTCTCCTGTAACCCTGCATACAAGCTCTCAAAAGCTGCCGTCTTAGCCGCCGTAACTGCTAACTTAGCCTCCTTCCTAGCTAACTTGTACTTTTTCCTGTTTACCTGCTTCTCTTCTTCGTCCTTACTCTCAACCAACTTAGCATACGCCCCTTTCTTGGTATCCACTTTCTTCTTAACCTCTTCATTCCACCACCAATCCCCCCGATGATGCCTGGCCCGACCCCTAGAAACACCAAATACCTCACTTGTATTCTCCCTGATGCACCTAGCCACCCTATCCCACATACTATCCACATCCCCCCTACACTCCCACACCCCTATTCCCGCCAACTTCTCCCCTATCTCCCACGCATTCACTGGCGTCAAGCTGCCCCACTTAATTCTAGGTCTACCCTCCCCACCCCTTCTCTTCCTATCCTTCTTTATTCCCAAATCCATAACCAATAGCCTATGCTGGGTCTAAAGATTCTCACTCGGGATGACCTTACAGTCCTTACACAACACTCTATCCCCTTTCCTAAGCAATAAAAAGTCAATCTGGGTCTTGGCTATCGCGCTTCAGAAGGTGATCAGGTGATCGTCCTTCTTCGGGAAGCCCGAGTTTACCACCACTAGCCCAAAGGATCTCGCAAAATCCAATAGAGTAGTCCCCTCTTCATTTCTTTCCCCAAAACCAAAACCACCATGCACATCACCAAAGCCTCCCGATAACGCCCTGATATGCCCATTGAAATCTCCTTCTACAACAATCTTCTCCGAGCTAGGCACGCCTCTCTCCACCTCATCCAAAGCCTCCCAAAACCGCATCTTCTCCTCCCCCTCCAAGCCCACTTGCGGCGTATAAGCACTACACACGTTCAGGGTAAACCCCCAAATGACCAACTTAATAGTCATTAACCTATCGTTGATCCTCTTTACCTCTACTACCTGACCTCTAAGCTCTTCATCTACTAAGATGCCTACTCCATTCCTACGCCTCTCGCTCCCAGAGTACCAAAGCTTGTAGCCATCCACATCCCTATCCTTAGACCCTACCCACTTGGTCTATTGAACACACACAATATTAATTCTCCTCTTTCTAAGAATCTTCACAAGCTCTATAGACTTACCCTGAAGAGTCCCTATATTCCAAGACCCAACCCTCAGCCTACCATCACTATCCACATGTCTTCCTCTACCACCCCTGAGGCCAAAACCTGGCCTCCCTCCCACCCCCGCTATTTTCTCTTCCCCCGCCCCCACAACAGCCTCCCGCCCCAACCCCCTCAGACATGACCCTATCCAACCATCAACGCCCACAACCACTATTACAAGAAAATATAAGAAAATATAAACAATGGTAGTAACAAAGCAGCAGTAAGAAATACAAGGTTCACACAAATTAGAAGAAATAATCAAGAAACTAAACTAAACTCAAATAGGGAGAAAACACCAATGGACTCAACACCCAAAAAACCAAAAACAAAGCCCCAAGACGACAACCCAATGGAAAAAACAACCTTACGAAAACAGAAAAAAGGCACGCACACAGAAACTACCCGGCCTAGCAGCTAGGACACACACCACAACAATTTCCAATAAGTACCGCAGCCAGTCCACAATGTACTCACAGGAAGCCGAAACTAAGAACAGGCAGAGACAGTAAAAAAGCTACAAGAAATAGATAGGAGACAAACAAGAAACTAGAAACAAGACAAAAACAAAGACAAACAAGACGGAAACAAGCAACAAACTAAACGACAAAATAAATAAAAAGTTCAACGAAACCAAAACTGAAAAGAAGTAGTTAAATATTAAAGTAAAGATGTCACCGGTATGCCTGTGTGCTACTGGTTAAGACAATATTGCTGTTGGAATTAGTTGCTGAAACATCGTCGGAATTCCACCAGCGAGTCTGGTTCTTGCCGGAATCTGGTCGCCGGCGTCTTCGTACCCACTTGCTTTGACCGGTGCTACCCCCTTACACTTCGCCGCAGCTGAGGAGTCGAGCTGGAGGGAGCCCTAGTCCCGCCGACGATAACAGTTACGGGAAGAGAATGGGAAAAAGGGGGAGAGAAGGGGGATAGGGAGATCTAGGGAGAGTACCCTTACCTGTTTCTGGTGTGCCTACTCCGTATCCGGTGTCAGCCGACCGGTGGTGGTCAGTGAATGACGTCCACCCAAAAAAGAAGAAGATTCTCCCTTTTGTATAGCGACGGGAATGGGGAGATCCGGGGAGAAAGACAAGAGAGGGAGAGAGGTCCCTTACCTGTTGCAGGCGTAGCTACGACATCGCCGACGTCAACCGTTTGAGGTCAGTGGATGTTAAGGATGAGACAGAGAAGAGCGTATGACAGAGAGAGAGAGAGGGAGACAGGGAACAAAAAATAAGCCTTGATTTCGTATTTTGACTAACTATTTAAATTGCCTATGTGTTTATATTCTGTTTAATTATCGCATCTCATGGCATATTCCTGCATTATTTAAACTGTTTTGGGGTTTCGTGGATGTCCCGGTCACTATTGTTCAACTCCAAATAAAGTGTTGAAAATACGACGGTTTATTAGCACGTGAGTCGTCTGATGGCTATTCGTATTTTCAAACTCAAGTCGTCCACTTGGGAACCTGGTTCAAACCCACTTTAGACACTTAGGATAGAGCGAAATCAAAATCCTATTTTTGGCATGAGCCTAGGATGACCTAATACCCGAGGGGGTTATTGGGCCCATTAGAAAACTTTCCCTACATCTATTGACCCCGTGTTAATTATAGACAAATCATATTTATGTGTTGAAGATATATATGTTTGTTTAATCAAATCCACTATCCTTTGGGGGGTTGGGAGAAGACTTGGTTTACTTACTTTCGTATAAGGATGCCTCAATCGTACACCGATTGATGAAGGAATTGAAACAACCCAAGCAAGAAATTGACCGATTTGGACAGTTGCATGGCATCTATTACACAGTTATACAACAATTGCTTGATCATTAACAGATGTTGCCGATAGTGAGGAGTGGACAAATCTAAGAGGGCGAAGGCCGATAGAAGAAACATTCAGGAATTAATATTCTCTATCCCCTGCGTTGGAAATTATTCTTTTTCTCATGTTATTTCCCTTTTCCTAAAAGTTGTATCCCTTTTGTGCGACTTTTGTACGCATTTATGCCATTTATGTATATCTATGAAATTGGGGGATAATGGATTGGCTTTAAAAAGACATATATTTTCTTCAAAATCCGTTAAGCCCCAAACCCTTGGCTCAAAAGGGTCACCCAGTTAGGATACACGCTATTATAATGTTATGTGATATAACTGCTTTATGTGCTTATGTGTGTTTGTTTGGGTCAAAGACAAATTTATCCACCATGCTTCGGTGGATCAATTTGTCTATGGCACCAACTCTATGTGGTTACTTCTTGTTAAGTATCTTGCATTACTTATTACATATGGAAACTAACACATCTGCCTTTGAGTTATTTTACTTTACAGATAATAGAAAACTACTCCGTGTTGAACTAAGCTGGCAGAACATCCTTACTTCACCCAGTCAAAAGTGCATAAAATCCCATCCTCTGACCATCATTCAAAAATGACTGAAAACGATGAAGATAATGCGTTGACCATCAGGGACAATGTAATAGCGGAACAAAGCAAGATGATTGCTGAACTCACGGGAAAATTGGAAATGCTTCAGGAGGAGATGAATCGTACTCAAGATTTGGCTAACCTGGCCATCACTGTCAATGCTCCTGCCCCAGGAGGACACGGGACTCCACTCCAAATCTCTCCCCTCAGTACGCCTATTCTCGGGGACCATTCAAATAATATATCGGACGTCGCCTCTCCTCCACTTGTCCAAAATATCAATCGCAAAAATAATCCAGATGCTTACCATCCACAAAATCCATCCCTAAACCCATCTCCGAATCCATAAAATTCTCTCTCAAGTCCAAAAAATCAATCCCCAAATCTACCAAAGCCATCAAACCTATCTCCGAATCCACCAAATTCATTTCTAAATCCACAAAATCCTTCTCAGATCCCACCAAACTACTCTCAAATTCCACAAAGTTTTTTCCATTTTTCAAAACGTCCTTCCCACCTACCAACCAACTTCCTTTCATCCTCAAAATCAAGCTACCCTTACAAATCCTCCTCATGTCATCATATCCTCTGACGTTTATAATTTCCTTCCTAATCCCGAGATAGACCATTACGAGGAGAAGGAGAAATAATGGAGGACCGAGTATGAAATGAAGTTATTGGCTCTGAATGAAGAGATTATGAGGATCAAGAAATTTCATGGGACGAGGGACAATGATGGCCTAGGTTACGATAATCTATGTGTTCACCCTGGAGTAGATCTACCAGAAGGATACAAGGTCCCTAAATTTGAGGTGTTCAACGGTACTGGAAATCCGATGGCTCATCTAAGAAGGTATTGTGATCAAATGGTGGGGGTAGGAAAAAATGAGGCATTATTGATGTGCCTGTTCAGCCGGAGCTTAAGCGGCGAAACCTTAGATTTTTTCATGTCTCAAGAACTGAAAAGATGGACTAGTTGGAGGGCATTGACTAAAGGGTTCCTTGATAGGTTTATGTTTAACATAAAAATAGTTCCTGATCGATACTCATTAGATCGGATCAAGCAGAAGAATGATGAGTGTTTCCGAGACTATGCCTTCTATTGGAGAAAAGAAGCTGCAAAAGT
Organism: Capsicum pubescens; assembly: GCA_030864215.1. Taxonomy (NCBI): domain Eukaryota; kingdom Viridiplantae; phylum Streptophyta; class Magnoliopsida; order Solanales; family Solanaceae; genus Capsicum; species Capsicum pubescens. The sequence goes on along the minus strand of CM061545.1, from coordinate 265,780,361 downwards.
ACAACCTCCCATGTCTGAGGAAGAAATGGTATTAGTTTTATTTCACGCACATGAGGGAGAATATTATACTAGGATGGTATCCGCGGCCAGGGCAACTTTCGCAGATTTGGTGAAAATTGGGGAATCTCTAGAAGAAGGCATTCGAATAGGAAAGATTGTCAAAACCCCAACATCATTTGAATCTTCTGCATTCTCAAAGAAGAAAAGAGAGGATGTGACTGCGGTCTCTACTAATTCTGTGGACAAATTGAAGAGGAAATTCAAGCCAAGGAATATTCTTTCCTCACTTTTATCATCAAGATTTTAGCCTGTATTCTACACCCAATCCCAGTACCAAGTTCCACTTCCAAATATTCAGCCCCAATATCAAGCTCCATTTCCAAATATTTTACCCCAGTGTCAAATTCTGCAGCCAAATTATCAGTCTCATGTTCAAGCTACTCTTCCAAACAATCAAATAAACATCCAAGCGCCTCCAAATTATCATCAAGTACCTCCTCCTGCTAATCAAAATCATTATAACCCCTTACGTCCAAACCTCGAGAAAAGGCCTCCCCAAAACTTCACTCCATTGGATGAAAGTCGTACCCAACTCTTCGGGAGATTAAAGGACGCCAGTCATTTACAGCCTATTACACCAAAGCCTGCCAATCTCAATTCCCAATTTTTTAGGCCGATCAATTCTGTGCTTATCATTCAGGAGCACCCGGGCATAATACTGAAGATTGCATTAATCTGAAACACAAGATCCAGAACTTGATTGACTAGAAGATTATCACTCTTCAGGCAACGACATCAAATATCACCAGTAATCCATTTCCTAATCATGAGGAAGCTACGGTTAGCATGACCGAAATAGCAGACGAATGGGTATTTGGCAAGACTATTACTAAGGTGGATCCACAAAATTCGAAAAAGACAAAAAGAGTGGAAAGGAACTTGAAAGGAATTATTGAGCCCCTTATAGTCCCAAAAAAAGCATTTAAGCATGGAATAGGGTACCAACCAAGAAAGGAAGATGAGATTGAAGATAATTCAAGGATGAGTCCGTCCAAACCGCCGCCACTCCTGCACCAATCATTTCTCATGTGTGAGATGTCAAATGATGATGGTCTTGGGGACGGGAAAGGAAATCTGTTTAAGGAATGCAATGCTGTACTAGAAGATTTCTCAAAGTCCAGTAGGGTGAAGAAGGATGCACCAGGAGAGGCTTTGCAAAATTAGACTTTCACTCTGCTCCTAATTTATCGCCCGTGAGAGTAGATGAAATGGCAATTACTAATGGTTTTAAAATCGGTGATGATCTGGAGGAGGCCTCGTGATCCACCCTTTTATGTCTCAAAGTTTTGTTTCGTGTTTTACCGCTTCCAAAAAGGCATGGGCTCGCATTTGAGCGGGTCATGGGCCATAGTTTTATTTATTTTCCAAAAGACCTCCCTTTATTTAAGAAGTTATTTTTAAATATGATTATATTATAATTATCTTGTTATAATCTAACATGTTTTGTTTTGGTAGCAATAATTTTAAAACCTGACAATGTCATGTCATAAAAAGAGTTAGACGAACAAAGCAAAAAGAATGATGATGAATGGGAAGAAGGTGATGAGGAGCAGTTAATGAAAGATATAGAGGAATTTGAAAACCGAAAGAAGCCCAACCTGGAGGTGCCCTAATCCTACCTGAGATGGATGGTCAAGAGTGGACCAAACCAATTAATTCTGATGCGGTAAAGAGATACTATATTTGAAAGATGTTTTAACTTTTATATCCTTTGTTTGTAATTGCCTTTATGATAAAATTTGTTTTATGATGTGTAATTGCCTAGAATCCCTTCCTTTTATGTACGAACTACGTTTGACCTGAATTCCCAAGAAAGGGATACATAGGTGGCCTATGTTGGCTTTGGTCAACCCCTTAGGACAATTATCCTTTCCTTTATGTACGAACTACATTTGACTTGAATTTCCAAGAAAGGGATATGTAGGCGGCCTATGTCGGCTTCGGTCAACCCCTTAGGACAATTATCCTTTCCTTTATGTATGAACTACGTTTGACCTGAATTCCTAAGAAAGGAATACGTAGGCGGCCTTTGTCGGCTTCGGTCAATCCCCTTAGGACAATTTATCCTTTCCTTTCATGTATGAACTATGTGATGACCTGAATTCTCAAGAATGTGATACGTAGGTGGCCTATGTCGTCTTCGGTCAACCCATTGAAATTTTATATATATCCCTAGCGTAGCCCTGAACTACGTTTGACCTAATTCCTACTTCAACGAGATACGTAGGCGCCCCAACGACTCAGTCATATTAACCAAGGAAATAGAAACTGGGTAGAATTTTTGAGAAGGGTCTCGAAAATTCACAAGAGGAAGATCATCATCTAACAAAGAAAATAAGGACCAACAAATACTTCAGATCTTCACGAGCTGAGATCATCTCAAACGACTTTAAACTGGGGCAGAAATTTTGAGGAAGGCCTCAAAATTTCCACCAAACACTGGAATATATTTCAAATTCTCCAGCACTAGAGGTCGAAGTCAAACTTTTGAAGTCACCAGAAGTCTAGGCGGACTCAATTTTCTGCTATGACAGAACTATTTTTAGAAGCCCCCAACAATGATGATGAGTTTTGAAAATCCTCTAGCCGGATATAGTCAAAACCAAGAGGAAAACGTTTGTTGAGCTAGTACATGACATGACTGGCAGAGATTTTCTAAAGTTTTTTTAGAAACTTTCAAAACTATTTTCTAAAATTAAGACTATTTTTGAAAATCTATACAAATCTTTTTCTTAGTAATTGCCTAGACGTCTATTGGAGCAAGGAGCCGGAGTGGAGGTACCAACATGACAGAGTACCTGAAAGATGGAGAGGAGCAAACCGAGGAGTGAAGGAGGTCAACATGGACTAGTTTCACTCAAATTAATCATTTTTTTGTGCATGCAGGGATCAATACACAAAATGGGGATCTCTTTCAAAAATCCCTGAGCAAGATGGAAGCCACACCAGAGCATATAGTGCTCAAGAATGGTACATTCAAGGAAATTGGCACAATAAATACAATAATCAAAGGATCACTCAAATAGGAGGAAGAGTAGAAATTCATCCTCAAAAATTTGCCTTGAAGTAAAGCAATGGTATTTGAGTAATCCCCAAACAAGGATTTTGCCCCATTTACTTGCATCCGGTGGATTTGCTATTTAATTATTTCTTCAAAAAGAGAAAATTGTTAGCAGAATAAGCCATTCAAATTATGATGCTCAATATTTGTCATTAAACTATCATAAAGCTTGACTGTGGTCGCCAGTGAGAGCGACATCGTGTCTACTAGCTGTCTACCTTGAGTACAGGTACATGTAGAAAGCAAAATGCAGACAAACGAACTCAGGTAAAATTATTTTCAAATCACCAGAAGAACTATTTCTTGCCATTGTGATGTTGGGCGTATTTATACCCCTAAGAACCATAATTTACCCATATTTTAGCTAAGTTTTGAGGATAAAATATATAATTCCTGCACTTTTAGTCCATTTTCCTTTAAGTGAGCTAACCTATGTGATTAGCATGTTTTCAGGTATTAATGATGAAGATTTAAGCACTTTGTGGACCTTTGGGCAACAAAGGAAAACTTCATATAAGAGGGAAGACAACTTTTGGAAGCTTGTGGGCTGAATATGATGCATGGAGAACTTGTCCCGGGAAAAATCAGTATTTCTAAATACTTAGGGATGCAACAGTAACTTAGTAGGACAAAGATATTATAAAAACCCTATTTGCTGAATTTTTCAGCATTCATTGATTCATTCATTCGATCACTTTTGATTATTCAGTTTACAGATTTTGTAAGTTTAAGACAGAGAAAAACGCTAAGGCTACACGAACGGCTAAAGGGAAGAAAAACGTCAACCTCTTGTTTGACGCCAACTTCATCCCCATCGTGAGATTATTCTAACTTTGGTATAATGATGATGTCTTCTTTGATTTCAGTTGTACTCATGAGTAGCTAAGCTTCTCTGTTAGGGTTATGGAAACCTTGTAAGATACTATTTATTGCTATGAGTTTGTGAATTCTTGATGTGTATGCTACTTATATCATTACTCTCTTCGTTTTAATTAAATTCTCATGGTTGCAAACATAGAGAATACGCCATTATAGTATTAACTTGTTCGAGAGAAAAGTTACATGTTTGGAAAAGAGAGTGTGACAAGGAAATAGGGCTTCTAACCTCTATTTACACGTTAATGCCTTAACCAGATTAACTTCTTGGAGAATTTGTACCATTTGTTATACACTTTAGGCTCGGGAGAGCTAAAGTGAAATAAATCCTTGATGGTTGGGAAACACTTGGATTTAGAATTAGAATACGATTCTCCATAAGTGCATGCATGTCTAAATTCCGCGTTACTCATAGTTAATAGAGAAGTAGAAACTACAAGGTGGACATAACCCTAACTTATTATTCTCTGTGATTAACCTTTACTAAACAAATCATTCATTCGTTACTTTGATATTATTAATTCACGCCTAAATCAAAACCCCCCTTTTTCGTAGAATTTTCGACCAACAGTCTACTAATAATTGCAACACTTGGTGACCAAGTATTCCCTGTGGGATTCGACACCCAACCTAGTTGGGTTCTATATTTGACAGCGACCACTTACACTTTCTAACGAGAGCTATAGTTTGGGCGTTATCAAATTTTGGCGCCGTTGCCGGGGAATACGGTTGTCAACTAAGTTTGTGATAGTTACTAGACCCTTTGGTCAAAGATTCTCAAATTTTACTTTTTGTTTGTTGTTTTTATTTTGTTCAGGTTTGGTAGAGTGCATGCCGAATACACGAAGATCTGGTCAGCCATTATTACCCATAAATCCTGAACCACAACTTATTGGCAGAATGGATGCACAATGTGACTTTGAAAGAAGGGCTGCTCAACAGGAGCAGGCTAGGTTAGCTGCGTTGGTAGCTGCTCAAGTGCATCAACAGGATATTGATAACCCAGGTCGGGCAACAAATCCTGATGATGAGGACCTGGGTGATGATGAGTTACTTAATCCACGACATGCAGATGAGGTGGCAACACCTGTGAACAGGAGAGATCGTCAAGCTAGAATGAGACCTGAACACCGAGCTGTGCAGGCTCCTTTTGATGATGATGATGACGATCTGGATGGGGCTGGTGCCACAGGGGCTATTATTCCTCCGCCCTTAGCACCCGGAGCCAAGTTCAATATCACTAGCACCATGATCCAGCTATTACAACTCAAAGGGTTATTTGGTGGACTTACAGGTGATGATCCGAATATGCATCTGATCAACTTTATCTCCACATGCAAGTCGTTTGACAATCCAGGAGTTGGACAGAATGCAATTCGACTGCGCTTATTTCCATTGTCTCTATCTGGTGAGTCAACTCTATGGTTGAACGGGTTAACTCCTGATTCTATTACTAATTAGAGGCAAATGAAAGACGCTTTCCTAGAAAGATTCTTTCCGCCATCCAAAAGAGCGCAATTTAGAGATGAGCTGGCAGATAATGTTCATCATTGCAGTGCAGTCGCTACAAGATCGTTAGTTCAGAAGAAGACAGATCCTGGTGCTTTCACTATTCCTTGCATGGTTGGATCTTTGGATTTTGCTAAGGCATTGTGCGATTTGGGAGCTAGCATCAATTTGATGCCGCTATCGATTTACAGAAAGTTGGGGTTGGGTGATCCTACACCAACCAATATGCGACTCGTGATGGCAGATAGGTCGGTAAAACGATCTGTTGGTATCTTATATGATGTATTGGTGAAGGTTTCCACCTTCATTTTTCTTGCAGACTTTGTTATTTTGGATTGTGAGGTGGATTCTAAAGTTCCCATAATCTTGGGGCATCCTTTCCTTGAAACAGGAAGTGTGCTTAATGATTTAAGAGCTAATGAGCTTTTATTTTGGATGAATGACGAAGTGGTCCGTTTTGATGTATGCAAATCAATAAAGTATCCCAAAGATATGAATGTGTTCTCTGTAGCTGATGTTTATTATGAAGATGAGAAAGAATTATCTGTAGAGAAGTAGCTTATTATTGATCCATTGGCTGCTGTGCTTATAAATTTTGAGCGTGAGGATGTTGAAGAATATGAAGAAACTATTTGTGCTCTAACAGGAATAGGGTCATATTCTCATGCTCCTAAGAAGATGGACCTTGATCTTAAGAATCGACCTTCACCACCAGCAAAGCCATCCATTGAAGAACCACCAGTGCTAGAATTGAAAGATCTGCCCAGCCACCTGAAGTATGCATTTTTGGGAAGTGGTGATACACTTCCGGTTATTGTTGCAGCTGATTTAGGTGAACAACAAGTAGCGGCTCTCATCTCTGTTCTAAAAAAATACAAGAGAGCCATTGGTTGGACTATTGCTGATATCATTGGTATCCCTCCTGGGATATGTATGCACAAGATTCAGCTTGAAGAAGATTGCGTGCCCACAATTGAGCATCAACGTCATTTGAATCCACCTATGCAAGAGGTGGTGAAGAAAGAAATTATTAAGTGGTTAGATGCTGGGGTGGTGTATCCAATCTCCAACAGTAAATGGGTAAGTCCGGTACAATGTGTGCCCAAGAAAGGGGGCATGATGGTAGTCGCAAACGAAAAGAATGAGCTAATTCCACTCAGACCTGTCACAGGGTGGAGAGTGTGCATGGACTACCGGAAGCTGAATTTGTTGACGCTAAATGATCACTTCCCAATGCCATTCATGGACCAAATGCTTGATCGATTGGCAGGGAAGGGATGGTTTTGTTTCTTAGATGGTTATTCCGGCTATAATCAGATCTGCATTGCTCCTGAAGATCAAGAGAAGACAACTTTTACATGCCCGTATGGTACGTTTTCTTTCAAACGTATGCTATTTGGGTTATGTAACGCACCTGCCACTTTTTAGCGTTGTATGATGTCCATTTTTTCTGATATGGTTGAAGACACCTTGGAGGTGTTCATGGACGATTTTTCAGTAGTAGGTGAGTCGTTTGAATCATGCTTGGCAAATCTGAGTATGGCGTTGCAGAGATGTGTTGAATTCAACTTGGTGCTAAATTGGGAGAAGTGCCATTTTATGGTGAAGGAAGGCATTGTTCTTGGGCATAAAGTCTCTGAAAGTGGAATTGAGGTGGATCGAGCCAAGATTAAAGTTATCGAGAAACTACCACCTCCAATTTCTATAAAGGGAGTTCGTAGTTTCCTCGGTCATGCAGGTTTTTATCAGAGGTTTATTAAAGACTTCTCCAAGATTGCTAGTCCATTATGAAAACTTTTGGAGAAGGATGCAAAGTTCGACTTCGGTGAAGATTGCTTGAAGGCATTTGAATGCCTCAAAGGAAAGCTAGTTGAAGCTCCTATTATTGTAGCACCCGATTGGTCTCTACCGTTTGAAGTGATGTGTGATGCAAGTGGGGTAGCTTTGGGTGCTGTACTTGTTCAGAAAAGAGAAAGGCTATTTCATCCAATATACTATGCGAGCAAGGCCTTGAATGGAGCCCAAAAGAACTATACCGTCACAAAACAAGAGCTTCTAGCAGTTGTTTATGCTTTTAAAAAGTTCCGTGCTTACTTGTTGGGAACCAAAATGGTGGTTCATATAGATCATGTGGCTCTGAGATATTTAATGGAAAATAAGGATACTAAGCCAAGGCTAATTCAGTGGGTTTTATTGCTTCAAGAATTTGATTTCGAGGTAAAGGATAAAAAAGGTTGCGAAAACCAGGTAGCTGATCATCTATCTAGGCTTCAGAGTGAGCACATAGCGCAACCCGACCTTGAGATTGATGATGCATTTCCCGACGAAGAGATCCTAGCCACTATGGTGGAAGATTTACCGTGGTATGCAGACTTTGCGAACTACGTGGTAAGTAAAGTGATGCCTGGGAATCTCTCCTTTCATTAAAAGAGAAAGTTCATGCATGATGTGAAACACTACTTCTGGGATGAACCGTATCTTTTTCGACGATGTGCTGATGGTGTTATTAGGCGATGCATCTATGATGTGGAGGTGCCTAGCATCTTGGAAGCAAGTCATGCTTCCCAAGTTAGGGGTCACCATGCAGGTGATCGGACAGCCTGGAAGGTATTGCAAAACGACTATTATTGGCCTTTATTATTCAAAGATGCATATGATTTTGTGAGAAGATGTGATCAGTGTCAGAGGCAAGGCGCGATTTCAAAGCACCATGAGATGCCCATGTCTAAAATTCATAAAGTGGAGCTATTTGATGTACGGGGTATTGATTTCATGGGCCCATTTGTGAATTCGTTTGGGATGAAATATATCCTAGTTGCTGTGGATTACGTATCCAAATGGGTCGAAGCGGTAGCGCTGGCTGATAATGAAGGTAAGCGTGTGGTAGCATTCTTAAAGAGAAATATCTTCTCTCGTTTTGGGGTACCACGTACCATCATAAGCGATGGAGGATCACACTTTTGCAACAAGCTTTTCAGAGCCGTGTTGGTGAAATATGGGGTTAAGCAACATAAGGTAGCTACACCTTACCACCCGCAAACTAGTGGGCAGGTAGAGGTTTCTAATCGGGAGATCAAGCTGATCCTTGCTAAGACTGTAAATGCTAGTAGGAAGGATTGGTCCCGAAAGCTGGATGATGCCTTATGGGCTTATAGGACTGCGTTCAAGTCACCAATTGGTATGTCACCTTACCAACTAGTTTATGGGAAGGCTTGTCACTTGCCAATCGAGCTCGAACATAAAGCGCTGTGGGTGTTGAAGCGGCTTAACCTGAATTGTGATGATGCTATTAATCTGAGATTGGAACAACTGAATGAGATGGATGAATTCCGTCTACACGCGTATGAAAGAGCATACCTCTATAAGGAACGGATGAAAAGGTACCATGATCGGAGGATTATCCAACGAAACTTACAGAAGGGTGATTTGGTACTTCTTTTCAACTCCAGACTGAAGCTATTTCCAGGTAAGTTGAAGTCTAGATGGTCTGGTCCATTTAAAATTAGCCTAGTCTACTCATCTGGAGTAGTAGAGTTAGAAAACAATGATGGTGGTGTCTTTAAGGTGAATGGCCAACGAGTGAAGCCATATATCGGTCCACTTGACTCGATAAAATGTATAGCCACTGTCTATCTCGATGAAGTCTAAAGTAATCGAGATAACTATGTCGTGCCACGACAATAAATCAAGCGCTACATGGGAGGCAACCCATGGTTTTTAATAGTTTTGTTTTACTAGGAGTTTGTTTTTGTTAAATAAAAATCCAAAAAGAAGAGTCGAGCCACGACCAAAACTAAGGCGCTTGGTGGGAGGCAACCCATCCGTCTAATCATTTTTTGTTATTTTTGATTAAGTGTAGGTGAAAGATGTATAAAAGAGGAGATTGGTCCTAAATTTTGATTTGAAAGTGAGCCATGCTAAGGGTGGTAAGCTAGGAATGATGGAGTAAATGCTATTGGTTAGGCATTGCTTATGCTAATCTAGGCAATAGACAAGGCAAGGCCTATGCTAATCTAGGCAATGGACAAGGCAAGGCCTATGCTAATCTAGGCAATGGACAAGGCAAGGCCTATACCATTGCCTATGCTCACTGCCTCACATAGGCAACGGACAAGGCATTGCCTATGCAAATCTAGGCAATACCATAGGCGCCGCCTATGTAAATCTAGGCAATACCATAGGCGCCGCCTATGCCATTGCCTATGCTCACTGTTTCAACAAGGCATTGGCAAAGGCGCGCCTATGCCCAACTAGGCATTGACAAAGGCGCCGCCTATGCTAAGCATAGGCAAAGCATTAGGCGCTGCCTACTTATGCATTTTTGTCTCCTAACCCGATTTTACATGGATCAAACCCGACCCATGGCTTAGGCTATAAATAGATCTTCACCCTTAGAACAAAATGCACTTGTTTGCTCAACCTAGGCGCCGCCTAAGCTTCCCAAATCTCTCAAAACTTTTCTTTTTGCTCATCTAATCTTGCAAGATCATCTTCCCGAACCATCACCAAGTAAGTTATTCTTTTATATTCCGTAGTTGTTGCAATGCTACGTTTATAATGGTATTTTAGATTTTGAAGTGGTGTTTGGTGATAAGAATATGATTGGTTTGTTATGATACATCTAGATTGAGTAAAAGAATATGTGTGGGTGTTCTTGACTTTGTTCCGACTTGTACTTGATTGTTATACACTATCATATTTTTATGGAGTCGAAATTGTGAAGTTAATGCGTAATCGTGAAAGTTGAAAGCTTGAATGTTTGAATGACTCGTTCATCGAGATAACGATCATGATTGACCACGAGCATATGATGTTGTGATTATTTCTCTGCAATAACTTGATACGATCTCTATGTGGTAGTCTTATTCAAGAAGTGCATTAATCCAAACATGAAAGTATAGTTAAGATTACATGAAACAAAGTTGGAAAGGATATTCAAAGATTACATAAAAGTATGACTGTGCTAAACATTTTGTTGGAACATATCGCCTAAATGTATGTCGATGAAGTCTGAGTAATCGACATCACTCACTTAATTAGTTTGTGCTAACAAATTAAGTGTGGGGTGGTGCCATTACTGTTTGTTTATCGATTGAATCTTCCGAGATGAAGCTAACATGACTTTATTTTAATCTCAGGTAGAATGGCCCCAAAAGGACGACAAGGAAAAGAAAAAGTAACCACCTCGCAGAAAGGTCAGAAAATGGGAAGAAAAGATCAAGCTGAGTCCTCCTCTCTACAAATACCTCGACGCACTTTCGAGATAAAATGGGTCCTAGAGGAGGAAGGAAAGGAGTGGTACAAGAACAACAAAGTGAAAAAATATGTTCACGTGGATTTGATGCAGAAGGAGAATCTAGCAAAGAGAGAGCCCCTCATTTTGGCGAAAATCATGGCACTAAATCTTGATTTTATTTTCCGAGATATGGGGTAATGCAATCTTGATCTAACGCGAGAGTTCTATGCCAATTGGTCCCCAAAGACTACCGGAAGTGAAGTGAAGATTCGGGGCCAAGTCTTGCAACTGAATGCGGAGTTTTTCAACTCTTTTCTGGGTCTTCCATCTGTGGATCCATCACCGCTAAAGGAGATTTATCACAGACCTCCCTACAGGGAAATTAGACAACACTGTGCGGAACAAGGTCCATGGCCCGGTGGATTCGTCACAAGGATAACGGTCGGCACAATACCTTTCCGTATGCTTCCTTGAACAGAGAAACTCGTATATGGTTGAGGATAGTCAACTCTTGCCTGATTCCTGGGACACAGTACACAAAGATCACACGTGATAGAGTATGATTGGTGTACGCTCTGATGACTAATATTCCCATCAACATTGGTGCGATTATACGATCGTCAATGCGTAAGGCTAGGCTGCACAAAAGGTCCCATTTCAGCTTTGGCAATTTGTTGACTGCGATCTTAAGGAAGGAGCACATTGAAGAGGAACCTACAGATTATAAGCTTCCACACAACCCGAAGAAGGTTGATCTTACGAAAGTTAAAGAGCCTGAAACTGGTCATGGCATCAACCTTACCACTACAGAAAGACATGCTCGGGATGAAAGTTTCTTTCTCCATCTATATGGCATGACTCGGTTTACCATGATGAGTGGGGGTCGGGTTCCGACTGATGCATAGCTTCAGCAGTTGGATTATGACTACCCGATGAATGAGTATGCGCGGGCTATGTGTGGAGTAGGGGTACATTTTGAGGAACCTCTCGATGATGACGTGCCGACTGACGATAATCGCCAACTGCCAGACTCAGACGTGGAGGACAACTCTGATGATGACGACTCTGATGATGATTCCGACGCAGAGGGTAAGACCCCAGACATAGAGGAAGAATCCGACTAATCAGGTTCTCCTTATTTATTTTCCACTAAGGGCAGTGTGTCCAGTCTAAGTGTGGGGTACTGGTATTTGTATGCTGTATGGTACTTCTTTGCCTACATTTATTCTTGTTTTTGCAAATTAGTCGTAATTAGTTAGTTAAATTTTCGAATTTTTTATTTTGCATGAAATTTTCCTGATAGCCGGCATGGTATTATAACAAGAGTTTGTGCTAATTCATTACTATTGAGACATTTAGGCTCTAAGTGTGATTCACTGTGTGATAATTGTGTGGTTTAATTCATTCATCTGTTGGGTCAAGAGTCTATACTGCTCCCAATAAAGTTGACCATGTGCCTTGTGTGTGTGAGGATATAGTATATTCTGTGTTGTGACTGATGCTAGAACTTGCCTGGTGTGTGTGTAAAGCGAAATAAAGAGTGTGAGTTTAGGAGATGATTTAGGCATTTCTTTGGCAGCTTGTAATTGTTTACCTTCTTTTCACCTACCTTTGTACATTATCCTAGTTAACCCCCTTTGAGCCTTTAGCTATTTTCTTTGACAGCCTCATATGTAGCCTAATCCATTTTTTTTCAAGACCATAATTTGATCCAAATTCCTAAGCGCTTTAAATTGTAGAGTCATGTGACAAAATAAGAGGAAATTGGGTGAGAGTGATGCCTCAGAGTGTATTGGTACTTGAAATTGTTGTGAAAAGGAGTGGCTATCATAGAGGTGTTTTATAAAAAAAAAAGAAAAAAAGAAAAAAAGAAAAAGAAATAGAAAAATAAAAAGATAGTTGTGTTTATAATTGAATAACAAAATAGGTGAGAAGGGGTGGTAGATGAAAGGAAAGTAGAGGGGTTGTTTAAAATAGAGTGTTAATGACATAACGTAGTGTATTAAAGCGCTTAGGGAACATAGTCACTATTTCTGGCCAAAATAGTCCTACCTGTCCCTTAGCCTACATTACAACCTGTAAAGACCTATTTGATCCTAAGCTTAGCATTCCGATATTAGTAGAGTATCACACTAAGGGAAACCTTATGGTCATCAGTTGCAACATAAGAATTCTTTGTGAGAGTGAGAGCAAGGAGAGTCTTATACCCATGTTTCGAATAATGCAAAACTTTTGAGTGATTATGGGTGATATCTTGTGTGAGACACACATGGTTGATGATATTTTGGTAGTGTTATATGATTCTTTGTGGCTTAACTTGTGGATACGAATTAACCATCCTCACGAGTCTATGTTGGAGGTTGAATTGCTTCTAGGAGTGATCAAGAAAGTTACTCTTTGTTAATAATTGCCGTGCATGTCTTGTTGAACATTTTGTGTTGCTACTGTGAAATTCTAGTTAGATGTTTGCATGTACGTAATATTTTGTTCGAGGACGAACAAAGCTTTAAGTGTGGGGTGGTGATGTTGGGCGTATTTATACCCCTAAGAACTATAATTTACCCATATTTTAGCTAAGTTTTGAGGATAAAATATATAATTCCTGCACTTTTAGTCTATTTTCCTTTAAGTGAGATAACCTATGTGATTAGCATGTTTTCAGGTATTAATGATGAAGATTTCAGCACTTTGTGGACCTTTGGAAAGCAAAGGAAAACTTCATATAAGAGGGAAGGCAGCTTTTGGAAGCTTGTGGACTAAATGTGATGCATAGAGAACTTGTCACGGGCAAAATCAGTATTTCTAAATACTTAGGGATGCAACAGTAACTTAGTAGGACAAGGAATTTATAAAAACCCCATTTGCTGAATTTTTCAGCATTCATTGATTCATTCATTCGATCACTTTTGATTATTCATTTTACAGATTCTGTAAGTTTAAGACAGAGAAAAACGCTAAGGCTACACGAACGGCTAAAGGGAAGAAAAATGTCAACCTCTTGTTTGACGCCAACTTCATCCCTATCGTGAGATTATTCTAACTTTGGTATGATGATGATGTCTTCTTTGATTTCAGTTGTACTCATGAGTAGCTAAGATTCTCTGTTAGGGTTATGGAAACCTTGTAAGATACTATTTGTTGCTATGAGTTTGTGAATTGTTGATATGTATGCTACTTATATCATTACTCTCTTCGTTTTAATTAAATTCTCATGGTTGCAAACATAGAGAATACTCCATTATAGCATTAACTTGTTCGAGAGAAAAGTTACATATTTGGAAAAGAGAGTGTGACAAGGAAATAGGGCTTCTAACCTCTATTTACACGTTAATGCCTTAACCGGATTAACTTCTTGGAGAATTTGTACCATTTGTTATACACTTTAGGCCCGGGAGAGCTAAAGTGAAATAAATCCTTGATGGTTGGGAAACACTTGGATTTAGAATTAGAATACGATTCCCTATAAGTGCATGCATGTCTAAATTCCGCGTTACTCATAGTTAATAGAGAAGTAGAAACTACAAGGTGGACATAACCCTAACTTATTATTCTCTGTGATTAACCTTTACTAAACAAATCATTCATTCGTTACTTTGATATTATTAATTCACGCCTAAATCAAAACCCCCCTTTTCCGTGGAATTTTCGACCAACAGTCTACTAATAATTGCAACACTTGGTGACCAAGTATTCCCTGTGGGATTCGACACCCAACCCAGTTGGGTTCTATATTTGACAGCGACCGCTTACACTTTCTAACGAGAGCTGTAGTTTGGGCGTTATCACATTGCTAAAAGGGCCATTTCATAGCATTGCCAAGAGGGACATTTCATGCCATTGCCAAGAGGGCCATTTCATATCATTGTCAAGAGGGCCATTTCATGCCATTACCAAGAGGGCCATTTCATATTATTTCCAAGAGGGCCATTTCATGTCATTGCTGAGAGGATCATTTCATATCATTGCCAAGAGGGACATTTCACATCATTGCCAAGAGGGACATTTCATGCCATTGCCGAGAGGGCCATTTCATATCATTTCTAAGAGGGCCATTTCATGTCATTGTCAAGAGGGCCATTTCATGCCATTGCCGAGAGGGACATTTCATATCATTTCCAAGATGTCCATTTCATGCCATTGCTGAGAGGGCCATTTCATATCATTGCCAAGAGGGCCATTTCATGCCATTACCGAGAGGGTCATTGTATTTAATATCTATTGACACACGAGATAGCATATGCTGGCATCGAGGATATCATCAACATTCAATATCTGTTGACACGCGAGATAGCATATACTGGCGTCGAAGATATCATCAACATCTAATATCTGTTGATACACGAGATAGCATACGTTGGCATCGAGGATATCATCAATATTCAATATCTGTTGAAACGCGAGATAGCATACGCTGGCGTCGAGGATATCATCAACATCTAATATCTATTGACACGCGAGTTAGCATATGCTGGCATCGAGGATATCATCAACATCTAATATCTGTTGACACACAAGATAGCATACACTGGCGTCGAGAATATCATCAGCATTCAATATTTGTTGACACGCAATATAGCATATGCTGGTGTCGAGGATATCATCATCATCTAATATCTATTGACACGCAAAATATAAATGTTGGTGTCGAGGATATCATCAACATTTAATATCCGTTGACACGTGAGACACAAACTCTGGCGTCGAGGATATCTCATCATTTTATGAATCATTATCTAAATGCATAAAAAGCACATGATTCAAAGGGACATCTTTAAGTCGCTATCTATAAGCGAACTACATATGAGACTTCCTAGAAATTGACAATCTGAGGGTCATCTATAAGTCATATTATTTGAAATAGGATAGTGTGCAAGATTACCTCTGAGTTGATAGCCCATAGGTCATCTGTAAGTTGCAACAACATCCTAACCGGATAGTGTGCAAGGTTACCCAAAAATTGAAGGTCTAAAAGTTATTCGTAAGTCACAACTAAATCCTTACCGAAGAATATGCAAGATTATCAAATTGATAATGTCCAAGGGTTCTCTATAAGCTGCGTCATATCCAAGATCGACTATGTGCTATTACCCAAAGACTAGCAATTTGAAACATATCTGTAGGTCATATTATATCTAGGGTCGAATAATGTGCAGGAATACCAAAGAGCTAACGATTGGAGGGATATCTGTAAGTCATTTCTTATCCAAGGTCGGATAATGTGAAGGATCACCTAAGAGCTAGCAATTCAAAGAATATCTGTAAGTCGCCTCATATCCGACATCAAATAATGTGCAAGATTATCCAAAGATTGTCAATTCAAGGGAAATCTATAAGTCGTATCGGTATAAAAGATGCTCAAGACTTACCTGAGAACATATGCAAAAAAATATTATCAATAACCGGAGATGTTATCATGCCACATGCGACAAGAATTCTGGGTGACCGAAGAGGTTGCCACATCAACACAAGATTACACAGTTGTAGGGACCGTTCTGCATAAAGTGTCGTTGGTGTCAAAGAGGGACACCCCACTTTGAAGACATATTCAACCGACAAACGAGATAATTATGCAACAACCAAAAAGATTGTTGTGTCTGTTGTTGCAAGTTATTTTCCTTCCAAACAGGTATATGAAAGGAATGGCTTCGTTTTTCAATTGAGAACTTACGCGGAGATATGGTAAAGACTGTATACCTTTTCCGTGAATTATGTTTAGCACTAACTCTTTTTGTTTGAAGCATTGTCGAGAGCATCCAAGAGGATGAAAATCACAAATCAAAACCACAGGTATGGACGACTTCAAATGGGATGCAACACAATGTGGAACTCTTTCTTAGCAGCAAAATGGGACATAGTCTAGAGAGGGACGTCAAACTCTTTGGATGCGAGATAAAGGATGATCGCCACCACCATTCAACCACACCCCTATTAGAAGAAATGTGGGTATTCTGGGATATTCTAGTTTCAGATTCACCTTCGGGATATTTCTAAACTCATATCGAGGGTAACTTTCTCTTTCTTTTAAATTCGGGTAACAACACACCTAGAGTTTTGGAAATTATGTCCAGGTAAATTCTTACCTATGGATGTGAAGAGCTCCAATTTCATGGTTAAGAGGTTACAAGGCTTTTTTTCGCAACTCAATCAACTCGTCACTCATCACGAGCCAAAGATCGTCTAAAATATAAGACCATCTTTTCTACCGATCGAGTCGAACTACAAACAGTCTGATTCTCTAAAATCTCGGGGATATGTAGGATGGGATATATGTAGAAAACTCGACTGCATTCCAACCTCCCCCCAAATCCCTTTATTCCACAACTTTTTGGTTTCATCAAAAACTCTAAAACCTAGATAGCTTGTGAATTTTCTTAAAAATCGTACTTACAATCAAGCTTTATGAACTACAAGTTGCCTGAATTCTCATGTAACCCGAGATATGTAGGAAACCTGATACCGAGGTGCGGCCATAATTTTATGAAACTCATGCGAAAACCAACCTCTTTCAGATTCGAATTTGTGATCGGACAAGATTCGGAACGTCAACCTCCCTGTGTCCAGGGTTACTTAAATCCATCCTACCCAAAGGGAGGGGGAAATTGTTGACACCTAATTTTTGCCCTCCGCAACTAAATCTAATCCTGAGTTTATTCGGTTTCTAATAAAATTGAAATATTATTTCATCTGAATAAAAACTTTTTAAAATATTATTTGTATGCAATTTTATCATTTTTAAGTAGCGGTTATATATTATCATGTTTAATTATACGAGATTATATAGTTTGATTACTCAAATATTTGTTCTATGAAATATCAGATTTTAATCAAAGCTCATTTGGAAAATAAATTCAAATGATTAAAGTTTTGATTTAAATATAATTGACTCTCAAAAATAATTTATTTGGAAAAATATTTATTTAATTTTATTAAATCAAGAAGCTTGGAATTAAACCGGATTTTAATTTGTCTCGAATTGCTATTCAATTTAGTCAATATATTAATGTTGGCAATAATTAAAATAAAATTGGCCATAATTATAATATAATTGGCCAATGATATTCAATTTGGCCAAAATTTTAATTAAATTGACTAAATCCTAAGCCATAATTTCTACCCACCAGCCCCTTTTCTTCTAATTAAATCAACCAACCCACCTCAAACAATATCAACCCGGCCCACTACTCTATTTGGCCTCTTCTCCACAACAATCAACAAAAATACGAGTAAACTACCCCAAGAATACGCGACCTTCATACTACTTCAACAAGCACCGAATTCAACCAAATTCGACCCGGCAAAGACCCGAAGTAGCTTGTTCTCGCCCAAACGTCTTCCTCTCTACTTGAATCCATACTTTCTCACGTGATTAGCATGGTGTTTGACGCAAAATCAGTCTCGAATATTCTAGAATAAGCCTAGGTGTCATCTCCCAATAAATAACTCTGCAAATCTCGCGATATGGTATGATTTTGGTACATATTTGGGCGATTTTGATTGGTGAAGAAGGGAATTCAGTTCTTCTCAATGTCCTAATTTTCAAATTCTTGCAAAAAAAAATCCAAATTTAGTACAAGTTGGTGATGAAAAACCTTATCTTCAGCTTCAATTTGAATTTCTGATATAAAAAATTCCGAATTTGCCCCTTGATTTGGTTGATCCCACATCGATTGGGAATGAAAAAGAGACTCCCATTTTTCTCTATAAAAAGTTCATTGTTGAGCTAAAAGAAGAGTCTGAGAGGGTGGAAAAAAGGCTTGGAGCAAAAAAAACAGTCCTTTTTTATAGTAAAAAATATTTTTTCATGAAATTGGCCGACTACTTGAAGTTTTTGAGTTGACGTTTTCCGGTGGTGGCTGATTTGATGTAGCTCGTGGTCCCTCTTTACTGCTCCGAGATAGGTAATACTTCATCTTTTATAGTTTTAATATTTTCTTATTCTTCTTCTAGTCAACCTGTTAGTATTTTAGCCTTGTAAGCATATCATTAGTAGTAGAAATGCTGGGAATTGTTTGCTGAAGTAGGATTTGAAAGACATTAGATTTTTGTGTGTTTCTATGTTATGTCGAGCTAAATGCGATCACGATGAATATTGGAGTCACTGTCCAACTTATCCTTTTGGTGATCTTTTAATTTATTGTTGATTGAGTTATTTTAAGCTACGATTAGTGATTTCTGAATATGTTTTATTTATCATGCTAAGGCGATTAGCTTTTCTTTGAAGCCATCCTGCACTCTTTGAAAATATCTATATGTTCGATGTGTTCTATCCATAATTGATGTTGATTTTCATCATAAAGTGATTTATAATCTCGGTTAGTACCAAATATATGTATAAAAGAACATAGGCAAGACTGTATTTTCATTTCTAAATGATGTAAAAAATTCTCCTTTGTTTATCTCAACATGTGCTTTCGAGGAGGTTTTATTTTAAACTATTGAAAGCTATTTTTTTTCTCCTCTTTATGAAGTCGAATGTTTTTTTTCTTTGTTGTCTTCTGCTCAAGCTATAAGTCGTCAATAGAGTCAAGCTTGATGTATTGGCTTTAAAGCCACAAACCTGCATGACTCCTGTCTTTTAACTTCCAATATGTTGGAAAGGAGTGGATGGCAAAACACTAGTATAGTAATAATGTAATAATATAAAATAAAGTCATGCAAGGGTCCAAAATATTGCATAGGACACAAAATAAGTGAACAATCATGTTTTGTTACCATCACAATTTTATTTCGCTTACAGTGTTTTGATTGCGGGTAAAGTCTTATCTAGTTAAGGGTGTATCTTGATTGAATTTTGCTGCATTTACTCTCTGTTTGTTGTCAGGATTTGTGTTTGCGCACACTTTTCATTCTTTCTTTATTCTACTCTAATTTTTTTTTTCTTGAAAATTCTTTTATTCTTGTTTTAAGAATATTTATTGTTGGAGTGTTTACTTGTGTAAATCCATTTTCAACGTAAAGTTATATAGAAAGCATGATTAGTAAGTGATAGTGTTTTTAATTAAGGGTACCATGTTGATCAGAGACTACTCTTCTCATTTTCACATTTGCATTTTCTTTTCACCGTCCATGCATGTTTGCGGGTTAAATACCTTAGAGAAAAGTTAGGCATGTCATTATCTGAATGCTTCCTCGATTTTTTCTCCCCCTGGTTAATTCTCGTTTCTCTGTTTGGTTGATCATGTATCAACTACTTTTTACGGTTTTTGTTTTGGTTGAGCTTGTTATTTGAATTGATACAAATATGTCTTACTGTTTTTAATCGACTTTTGATTATTTAAGATCTATATCACGTTGCCATTTTTAGTTAAATCCGTATTAGTTTTTATTTTAGTTTTTCCTCTCTTTGATTGGTCATGTGTTAGCTAGCTTCCATTACTTTATTTTCTTTCTCTTTTCTTTCTTTATTCGATTATGTGGTAATGTGTTTTTTTTCTTTCTTTGCATGGATATTATTTGAGTCCTACATGGACTCTTTCCCTTTTACATATTCATCACGGGTCATTGAGGCCCAACGTGTCTATTGAATCAAGCCCGAAAGAAAGTTCAAAAATCAATCTCATAGTGTATGGATGCAAGGAGTCGAAAGAGGAAAAATAGGTTAAAGTCTCATCCTCAAAGCGGCTAAGAGACTTGAAAGTCTCATTTATTTATTTATTTATTTTATTGTTGTCCTTAGGTATTTTATTTTTTTATTTTTTTATTTATTCATTTGGGCCTCGAAGCCAAAGTTGTATTTAATACTGGTGGAGCAAGACTCGAGCCAAAGGCTCGAAAACTAGACTAGGACAGGTCTCATTGATTTGGGCCCAATGGCCTAAATCTCTTACTTTCTCCTCCCTTTCCTCTTTTATGTGTTTATTTCCTTATTTGTTTTGTTTAGACTTAGTTAAAATCCCTACTAAGTCACCTAAATTTATTTTACACAAGTCTTTGCTAAAAAATCGATCATTTTTCAACAAATTAATCTTTTTAGAAGTTAATCAAAAGATGTTTTCAAATAGTCTGGATAACCGCAAGTTAACAGATGTTTTAGGTGCCTAACACCTTCCTAAAACGTTAATAGGAACCGCTTACTCATAATCTCTAACTTAAATGATTTTCCTGTTTTGAATCGTCTAAGTATTTTATAAAGGTTTCTTAATTCCTTTTCAAAATTAAGTGGCGACTCTCTTAAAAGTCAAAATTTCTCTTCAAAACAATCCTCTCACTTCGCTCCACACAACCTCTCCCTTTTCCACTCTCGGATTACCACTTTGCACTTCCTTATTCTTCTCAATCTTTTGTCTCTCATAATAATTCGGATTGGAGGAGGTAGGACTTTCTCTTTGTGGCTTGGGCAACAAGTAAGTCATCAAGCGATTCTCCCATTGGTCTCTTACAACATTAGGCCAATTTTGCACGTTTGGAACTTGATGCCTTGCAAACCAATCGGCACCTAAGTATACAAGACCGTAGGCCAAGGAAAGAATATCACACCACACCTCCTCATGGTATTCATATTGGGAGAAGACAACTTTTACCTTCTCGGTAACCTTGAACCCGTCCAATGAGTATGTAATAAGTAAAGTCTCTCAAAACAATCTCAAGTAGTCAACCATGGACGGAAGGATGTAGTTTCTATAGTACCTATCATTCAACACAATAAGGCAGCCCGGTATCCCACAAATGGTCACCTTTTCGGAGTGTATACTCCTTCTCGGATCAAAATTATAAGGCACACAAGTACCCCTCGATTTTGGAAATGCACCCTCTCTTCTTCTCGTTGGACAACCTCCACTTGAACTAGTATAACCATTCACACTATTTTGACCTTGATAAGAAGTAATACAAGGTGAAGAATATGAATCTTCACACTCTTCACGTGTACTCTCATCATAGCTCTCATAAGCTTTGCGAATGAAGGGGTTATACCTAACACCAAATCTAGGTTTGGAGTGGGGAGTGTAAGTTTACTCACATGTCCCAACGTCATCATAAGAACCATCACGAGGTCCTACATTATCTCCAAATTCACCATAAGCGCTAGGTACTTCATTCTCCTCATTTTCTCCCCTAAAACCGTGTCCCTCAAATCTGCCCAAGTTTTGATCATGGCTATTTTCATAACCTCCGCAATCTCCCTCAACTTCAAAGCCACAAAACCCCTCACTACAATCATAGTCTTCCATGTTGTAGTCACAATAATCCCTGGCTATCGAAGACATGTTCCCCTTATATCACCTTTGTACCTACACAATGAACAAAAAAGATTAGTAGTAAAAGCTCCTCACCAACACTCGTATACACTCTGTAGACATGTGATTTTTGATCCTCCCTCAATTTTAAATATTCAGTCATATATTATTTTGATTATTAATTTTATTTTTAATTAATTTTTAGTTAAAAATAAATAATTAAGTAATGTTAATTTTGAGATATTAAAAAATAATAATAATAAACTAAAATATATATTTTATTTTTCTAAATTTTTACAAAATTAATTGTTTTTGTATTGTTTTATTTATTTTAACTATTTGTAGATTTTATTATATTTTTCTTAAAATAAAATTAATTAATTTTTATTATAATAATAATAATTATTATTTTGTTATTATTATTTTATATATTAAAATATTTATATATATATATATAATAATAATAATAATAATAATAATAATAAAAATTTGAATTTTAAAAGCTCCCTCCCCTTTTATCTGCCTAAAAACTACTCCCCCCAAATAAAAAAAACCGTTCCCTCCTAAAGTCTCAGTATTA
The DNA here is from genome assembly GCA_030864215.1 of Capsicum pubescens. Lineage (NCBI taxonomy): Eukaryota > Viridiplantae > Streptophyta > Magnoliopsida > Solanales > Solanaceae > Capsicum > Capsicum pubescens. The sequence goes on along the minus strand of CM061545.1, from coordinate 265,757,865 downwards.
AAGGACTCCCTACCCAGACAGAAGAACCAAGAGAACGTACTTTGACATCAGACCATCAGATAAAAAACAGAGAGAAAAGTATCAGCCAAAAGAGAGAAAAGAAAAAGTTAAAGTGGAATTCTGTTTGAAGTTTCCTGTGATGATTGCATTGCTCCAGTATTTATTTTGATTGATTAGGTTTTCTTTTCAACCTTGTTCCGTTTATGATATAAATTTTATTATGAAAATATGAGTGAAAATGAACAGTGTGTTTCTTTGTGTACGAAATATATGTAATGATATGATTTTATTCATGACAATTTGTTAAAATGAATGTGAGTACAAAAGTCAGAAATAGCAGATGTGAAAGTATGTAATAATAATACTGCATTTTTTTTTTATAATATGATACATACACTGATACATGCATATTTAGCATCAGAATACATAACCCTCAACATATACACATATGAATGGAAAAAGAGAATTTTCTATCATTAATTTCACACATTACATTTACACACACGTAGAAGGCAGAATAGGAAAAAATGAGTAAAAATAGTTAAAACGCAGTAAAATCAGTAGACTCCGGTTACAGTTCGCCGAAAATCAAGCAAACTCCGATCTCAGATGACCAGAGTTTTCCTTTCACCAGTCAGACGCCACGCCGGAGAACCCCATCGGAACAAGCACACATTGATTTGTGAAATTAGTCAACCACCAAACTACCATTGCCACCGTCGCCAAAAATCCACCGTCGGCGACGCCATTAACGGCGAAGCCATGGCCGGTGGTACACGAACACTGCTCAGAATTCTCTTCCCCAAATCCGGTGACTTTCAATCAAACCAACGTCGTCGGAAATCTTCCCATAAATGAGACAGTCGCACCATCGATCTTTCCTTTCCCAGATCTTCCGCGGTACCACCGCTGCCGGCGCCTTCGCCGGTGCCACCCCTTTCTCTCAGTCTCCCTCTCGTCGCCACCATAGAAATAGAGATTGAAAAGAGTCTTAAGTGAAAGAGAGAAAAATTGAAAAATAATACTAGTACTGGGGGTATACATAAAAAAATATATATTTTGTTTAATGATTAATTAAAAGTGAAATGGAAACAAATTTAATATTTTTTTTTGTTGTTTTGTATTTTACTTACAATTGGATTCGTTTGGCTCACGTTGTTTGTCTTCTTTAGGCTAATATTTTACTGATAACGCTCAAATTACACTCTTGAATGGGTGTAAGCGATCGTTGTCAATATAAAACCCAACTAGGTTGGGGTCGAATCCCACAGGGAATATGGTGTGAACTTCAATTTGTTTATGAAATACTTTACTGATGTTTTCGGAAATTGGGGTTTAAGGTTCATAGAGAGTTAATTGTCACTTTCAATATTTTAGTGTTTGAAATCAGTCTAAATGGGAAACCAGAGTTATGTTCACCATGGATTTTGGGAATTGACAGATACTAGGTAATGTTGGGATTCTTGAAGTAAGTAGAAACAACAAAATATACTATCTGACTTATCTCTCGATCTCACCAGACAATTTATCATCAAATTTTGTAACGCCCCGATTTTCTGAACCAGAACGCCACATAGTGCCTATGACCCCAAAGGATCACAAGCTAATCCATGACTGATATCTGTATCTGTACACTGCAATATATAACGTAATAATGCGGAAAACATGAACATGTAGTCCATAAGGTTCAACTAAATAAAGAATTTGTAAAATAGTAACATCTATGTGGGTGAAAGATACCCAAAACAACTGTAAACTGAATCAATTCTAGACTAAATCTGAAAGCCTCTAAATACTATCTGACTAAGGAGTTGAAGTAACATGTCTCCAAGTATAATGAGAGATATGCTCGTTTGAAGTTGACTATACCAATTTCCTTATCAAGAATTCGATCGGTGAGGAATGTTTTGATTCGTCTATTAGCTAAGAGTTATTTGAGGCCTTAATACACCTCAACCTTGATATTAACACTACCAAAGCACTAAGATTTAATACTCATGATTTCTAAGCATGGTCCTAATATTGGTCTTAATTTTCAGGGTATTACAATATCTCCCCCTTGGAAACATTCGTCCTCGAATTATGACTGATTGAGAGGGAAGAAAAGATAAAATGATGCATACACTGATCATGCTCAACTGGCAAAAAATTTTAGGATTGAAATGAATTCGAAACTGAATATAGCACAACTGAACATGCATATCTGATGCATGACTGATAATTTGAACTCATGAATGCATAACTGATGTTCAGATGAACTAAAATTTCTTGCAATAAGAATGCATATCTGATGCGTGATCTCTTGACTGAACTGATACATGAATGCATGATAAGCTATGCAAATCTTTATGGGAAAGTCAACTGCTGCTAACTCAAGGTCATGAGTAGGATAATTCTTCTCATGTGGCTTTAACTGTCTGGAGGTGTAGGCTATGACTCTACCATGCTGCATGAGGACACAACCTAAACCTACCCTGGATGCATCACAATATACTACGAATCCATCAAAACCGTCGGGAAGTGCTAAAACTGGAGCTGAGGTGATCGAGTCTTCAACTCCTGAAAACTCTTCTAGCAAGGTTCTGACCACTGATACTTGACCTTCTTCTGAGTCAATATGGACATAGTATATGCAATAGAATAAAATCCCTCGACAAACCATCTGTAATATCCAGCCAAACCCAAGAAACTCCTGATATCTGATGGAGAGACAGGGCGAGGCCAGTTTCTTACCGCTTTGGTTTTCTGAGGATCTACTCTAATGCCATCACCAAAAACAATGTAGCCAAGGAATGCTACCGATCTTAGCCAAAATTTTCACTTACTGAACTTGGCGAACAACTGGTGATCCCTGAAAATCTGAAGAACAATTATGAGATAGTCTGAATGATCACGCTTAGTACAAGAATTGACCAGAATATCATCTATGAAGACTATGACGAATGTGTCCAAGTATTACTTGAACACCCGGTTCATCAAGTCCATGAAAGTTGCAGGGGCATTGGTAAGACCAAAGTACATGACTAGAAATTCGAAGTGACTATAACAAGTATAAAAAGCTGTCTTCGGGATGTCACATTCTCTAACTCTGAGCTGATGATAGCCTGATCCAAGGTCTATCTTGGAGAAATAATTGGCACCCTGAAGTTGGTCAAACAAGTCGTCTATTCTAGAAAGTGGATACCTGTTCTTGACTGTGACTTTATTGAGCTGACGGTAATCAATACACATTCTGAGAGAACCGTCTTTCTTGTGCACGAATAAGACTGGCGCACCCCGTGGGGATACACTGGGCCTGATGAATCCCTTATATAAGAGATTCTTCACCTGATCTTTCAGTTCCTTGAGTTTTGCTGGAGCCATTTTGTATGGAGGAATAGAAATAGGCTGAGTATCTGAGAGAAGGTCTATGCCGAATTCTATTTCCCTTTCAGGAGAAATGCCTAGAAGGTCTTTGGAAAAGACATCTGAATATCCATTAACCACTTGGACTGATTCAAGACTGGGAGATTCAGAACTGGAATCCATAATATGCACAAGATGATACACACACCCCTTAGAAATTATTTTCCTTGCCCTAAGGTAGGAAATAAGCTGACCCCTGAAAGACGAAGTGCTACCCTTCCACTCTTGGACGGGCTTATTCGGGAACTGAAACTGAACTATACTATTTCTGCAGTCGACTGTGGCATAGCAGGAATGAATCCAATCCATGTCGAGAATGACATTAAAATCAATCATCTCTTACTCGACTAAATCTTCTGACGTAGATTTTTGAAATATCATAATCGGGCAGTTCTTGTATACACACCGAGCTATGATGGTTTTACCCACTGGGGTAGAGACTGAAAAGGGCTCTGCTAAAATTTTGGGATTGATTCTGAAATCGCCTGCTATGTATGGAGTAACCAAAGATAAAGATGCACCTAGGTCTAGCAAAGCATAAATATGACCATAGAAAATTATAACGTACCAGTAACGACATCAAGAGAATTTTCCTGATCCTGTCGGGTCTGAAGAGCATAGAGTCTATTTGGGTGTGTCCCCCTAGTAACACTGGAAGTGGCATCCTGCTGGTTTGGCCGACCGGATTGAGCTGTAGAATGATTCTACTGACCCTGAGGAATGTCATCACTTAGGATCTGGTTTCTGTCTAAGGCTGACAACCTTCGTGATAAGGTGTCACAAATGTTATAAGCTATCACGAATTTCGTCACACTATTTCCAGCCTGACATGCTGGAGTAAAATAGGCATAACTCTTTGATCCGATATCGGATTTAGGCAAAATTGGTATATTTGGAAAGCTAATTCAATTATATATCTATTGATAGGTCATGAGATAAAAATTCCAAGTATAATGAGAGATATGCTCATTTGAAGTTGACTATACCAATATCCTTATCAAGAATTCGATCGGGGAGGAATGTTTTGATTCGTCTATTAGCTAAGAGTTATTTGAGGCCTTAATAAATCTCAACCTTGATATTAACACTACCAAATCACTAAGATTTAAAACTCATGAGTTTGAAGCATGGTCCTAATATTGGTATGAATTTTTAGGGTATTATAATATCTCCCGCTTGGAAATATTCGTCCTCGAATGATGACTGATTGAGAGGGGAGAAAAGATAAAATTATGCATACACTGATCATGCTCAACTGGCACAAAATTTTAGGACTGAAATGAATTCTAAACTGAATATAGCACAACTGAACATGCATATCTGATGCATGACTGATAATCTGAACTCATGAATGCATGACTGATGTTCGGATGAACTAAAATTTCTTGCAATAAGAATGCATATCTGATGCGTGATCGCTTGACTGAACTGATACATGAATGCATGATAAGATATGCAATGATACTTGATACCAATTTTATACTGGAATTTTGAACATGTAACTGAATAAGCTTAAGAAAAATGGTTACCTCGAGGTAAGTCTGAATTAGCGGAGAAAAAATGAGGGTACTTGGTTCGCACGTCTGCTTCTGCTTCCCAAGTATCTCCCTCCACGGAATGATTCCTCCAAAGAACCTTGACTAGAGGGACTTCTTTGTTCCTTAGCCTAAGAGTCCAATAGTCGAGAATTTCGATTGGAATCTCTTCATAAGAGAGGCTATTCTAAATTTCAATGCTCTGAATAGGTACTACAACTGCTGGGTCACCTATGCACTTCTTGAGCAAAGAGACATAGAAGACTGGATGAACTGAGGCTAGATCTGAAGGCAATTCGAGCGCATAGGCTACCTTGCCGAAGCGACTGAGAATCCTGAAGGGACCGACATATCGGGGACTGAGCTTTCCCTTCTTGTCGAATATCTTCAATCCCTTCATGGGAGAGATCTTGAGATAGACATAGTCATTGACCTCGAATTTGAGATCCTTTCTACGAACATCCGCATACGACTTCTGTCGGCTCTGAGCAGCCCAGAGTCTATCTCTGATCAACTGAACTTTCTCTAAGGCATTGAATACTAAGTCAGGCCCTATTATTGCGGCATCACTAAGTTTGAACAAACCGATCAAATACCTACATCTCCTACCATAGAGAGCTTCTAATGGAGATATCTAAATACTGGAATGATAGCTGTTGTTGTATGCGAACAAAATCAAAGGCAAGTGGTCATCCCAGCTTCCCTTGAAATCAATTGCACACGCCCTTAGCATATCTTCTAGAGTCTGAATTGTCCTTTCTACTTGACCATCTGTTTGAGGATGAAATGTTGTACTGAGATGAACTTGGGTACCAAGACCCTTTTGGAATACTTTCCAGAAGTGAGAGGTGAACTGGGTACCTCTGTCTAAGATGATAGATAATGGAGCACAGTGTAATCTAACCAACTCCCTGATATAGAGTTTGGCATAATCCTCGACTGAGTAAGAGGTACGAGCTGGAAGAAAATGAGATGACTTGGTCATTTTGTCTACAATGACCCAAACTAAATCATGCTGATGATGTGTTCTAGGCAAACCCGTCACGAAGTCCATATTCACTTCTTTCCACTTCCAAGTAGGAAAAGTGAACTCCTGTATAGAACGACTAGATTTCTGATGCTCTATCTTAACTTGCTGACATGTAGAGCACTTAGCCACAAACTCTGCAACGTCCCTCTTTATCCCACTCCACCAATAGATCTCCCGCAAGTCGCGGTACATCTTAGTGGCCCCTGGATGAATAGAGTATCGCGCACCATGCGCTCCTGCAAGAATTCTCTGCCTCAAGTCATCTACACTGGGAACACACAGACGACCCTGACAACGAAGAACACCATCTCTCCCTTGGGAGAAAACCTCTACTTTCTGACTCTGAACTGATTCTTTTAGCTTGACAAGGCTAGGATCCCTGTGTTGCTTCTCTTTTACCTCGGAAACTAGAGATGACTCTGAACTACTCTGAACACATACACCACCCTCTGAAGAGTCGACTACGTGAACTCCTAGTCTGGCAAGCTGATAAATCTCCTAAGCTAATTTCTTCTTACTATCCTCAACATGGGAAACACTACTTATGGATAGTCTACTGAGTGTGTCGGCCACTACATTGGCCTTGCCAGGATGATAAAGGACATTCATGTCATAATCCTTCAAGAGCTCTAACCACCTTCTCTGACGAAGATTGAGATCTTTCTGGGAAAAGACATACTGAAGGCTTTTATAATCTGTGAAGACATCTACATGAACACTGTATAGATATTGCCTTCAATCTTTAAGGCAAAGATAACTGCTGCTAACTTAAGGTCATGAGTAGGATAATTCTTCTCATGGGGCTTTAACTGTCTGGACGCATAGGCTATGAATCTACCATGCTGCATGAGGACACAACCTAAACCTACCCTGAGGTGAGTTGAGTCTTCAACTCCTGAAAACTCTTCTAGCAAGGTTCCGACCACTGAAACTTGACTTTCTTCTGAGTCAATCTGGACATAGGAGATGCAATAGAATAAAATCCCTCGAAAAACCATCTGTAATAGCCAGCCAAACCCAAGAAACTCCTGATATCTGATGGAGAGACAGGGCAAGGACGGTTTCTTACCACTTCGGTTTTCTGAGGATCTACTCTAATGCCATTACCAAAAATAATGTGGCCGAGGAATGCTACTGATCTTAGCCAAAATTCATACTTACTGAACTTGGTGAATAACTGGTGATCCCTGAGAGTCTGAAGAACAATTATGAGATGGTCTGAATGATCACGCTCTGTGCAAGAATAGACCAGAATATCATCTATGAAGACTATGACGAATGTGTCCAAGTACTACTTGAACACCCGGTTCATCAAGTCCATGAAAGCTGCAGGGGCATTGGTAAGACCAAAGAACATGACTAGAAATTCGAAGTGACCATAATGAGTACGGAAAACTGTCTTCGGGATGTCACATTCTCTAACTCTGAGCTGATGATAACCTGATCTGAGGTCTATCTTGGAGAAATAACTGGCACCCTAAAGTTGGTCAAACAAGTCGCCTATTCTAGGAAACGGATACCTGTTCTTAACCGTGACTTTATTGAGCTGACGGTAATCAATACACATTCTGAGAGAACCGTCTTTCTTGTGCACGAATAAGACTGGCTCACCCCGTGGGGATACACTGGGCCTGATGAATCCCTTATCTAAGAGATCCTTCAACTGATCTTTCAGTTCCTTGAGTTCTGCTGGTGCTATTCTGTATGACGGAATAGAAATAGGCTGAGTATCTGGGAGAAGGTCTATGCCAAAGTCTATTTCCCTTTCGGGAGGAATGCATGAAAGGTCTTCGGGAAAGACATCTGAATATTCATTAACCACTTGGACTGATTTAATACTGGGAGATTCAAAACTGTAATCCTTAACATGTACGAGAAGATACACACACCCCTTAGAAATTATTTTCCTTGCCCGAAGGTAGGAAATAAGCTGACCCCTGAAAGATGAAGTGCTACCCTTCCACTCTTGGATGGGCTGATTCGGGAACTAAAACTGAACCATCCTATTTCTGCAGTCGACTGTGGAATAGCAGGAATGAAGCCAATCCATGCCGAGAATAACATTAAAATCAGTCATCTCTAACTCGACTAAATCTGCTGATGTGGATTTCTGAAATATCATAACCGGTCAGTTCCTGTATACCCGCCAAGATATGGTGGTTTTACCCACTGGGGTAGAAATTGAAAACGGCTCTGCTAAAATTTTGGGACTGATTCTGAAATTGCCTTCTATGTATGGAGTGACAAAAGAAAAAGATGCACCTGGGTCTAGCAAAGCATAAACATGAACATGGAAAATCTGTAATGTACCAGTAACGACATCAGGAGAATTTTTTTGATCCTGTCGGGTCTGAAGAGCATTGAGTATATTTGGACATTGCCCACTAGTAGCACTTGAAGTGGCACCCTGCTGGTTCGGGTGACCGGACTGAGCTGTGGAACGATTCTACTGACCCTGAGGACCTGGCTGAGGACACTCCCTAATCCTGTGGCCTGGCTTGCTACAACCAAAACAGACATCACTATCGGCTCTGCAAATAACCTTATGGTTCTTACCATAAGTCTGACAAAGAGGATTTGTTCGAGCACTGCTAACACTGTCCTGAGATTTAGAGCCTGGTGCTCTGTCTCTGTTGCTTTCCCTGAACTTTGGCACTGAGGCACTAGCGGAGGAAGTGGCTGAAACTGCTGACTTAGGACGAAACTGTGAATGATTTTCTCCCTCTGATTTGGGCTGAGCAAAACTGAAACTGCCTGATCTTGCTCTTTTATTATGCCTCTTCCTAGTCTTAACCTTCTGCTCCTCTATCTACTGAGCGTGGTTCATGAGCCTGGCTAAAGTCATATCACTGTTCAGTTTCACAGACCTACACTCATTTACCACGCTATCATTCACCCCTGATACGAACTTGCTCATCTTAGCCCCGTTGTCTGCAACCACATGAGGGGCATATCTGGCTAGCTGAGTAAATCTAAGAGAATACTCTCTAATCATCATATTTCCCTGCCTGAGATTGATAAACTCAAGAACTTTGGTCTCTCTCAGCTCTTGGGGAAAAATCTATTTCTTCCCACTCAATAGGACCTGCATCGTCTACCCTCTTGGACTTCCACTATTTGTACCAAGTATAAGTCACATCCTATAATTGGTATGCGACTAACTCAGCACTCTGAGAAGATGTGACTCCTATGATATTAATGACCTTTTGGACTTGGTCAATGAATTCTTGAGGATCCTCGTCTGGCTTAGACCCAAAGAAGGACAGAGGGTTCATTCGGGTGAAGTCCCGAATCCTAGATGCTGCTGAATTGGCCACTGGATTGGCCGAAACGACTGCTGGTCGTTCATTCTGGGCAGCTACAGACTGAGCAAGAGCGGTAAGTGCGGTCCTGAACTTCGCATGAGAAACATGTTCGCCCAAAGGATCTTTGGGCTGAGGAGCTGACTGATTTCTTCTCTTTGGAGCCATGTTTCTGATATAAGAGAAGAGCAGATTAGACTGAGAGACTGACTTGAAATTATTCTTACTAGCACGACTTGAATACTGAAGAAAGGGAACTGTTCTTAAAACATCTCATAGCCTCCTATACATAAATGTGGCGCACAACACACCAATGTACAAGACTCTACTAGATGCGGCTTTTAGACTTCCTAGGACTCTATTGAACCTTAGGCTTTGATACCAAGTTTGTAACACCCCAATTTTCTGAACCAGAATGCCACACGGTGCCTATGACCCCAAAGGATCACAAGCTAACCCATGACTAATATCTGTACCTGTACACTGTAATATATAACGTAATAATATGCAAAACATGAACATGTAGGCCATAAGGTTCAACTAAATAAAGAATCTGTAAAATAGTAACATCCATGTGGGTGAAAGATACCCAAAAGAACTGTAAACTAAATCAATTCTGGACTAAATATGAAAGCCTCTAAATACTATCTGACTAAGGAGTTGAAGGAACATGTCTCCAACTAACTCCAAAAAAACTGAAAACTAACTAAAATAAATAATGAATCAAATCATAATGTCCTCAAATGAAAAGGACTCACTGTAACTCTGCGATTAGAAATGCTACTGCTACTGCTGATCTGGGGCTCGTGTCTCTGGACCTATGGTGTAACATGAAAAGAAAGCACCATAGCGCAAATGCGTATGTACGAGGGAATGTACTAAGTATACGAGTGAGGTAGGCTAAATATAAATAGGGTTTACATTCATGAACAATGTTAACTGACTGACTGATATGAAAGTAAGAGTACAAACATACATACATAGTAACTAAAATTGTGGGTGTATGATAGCTAGTCCTGTATGCTAATACATGGTTTACTGATGGCTAACATGACTGATACTAAAATTCTGATAACATGGGCGACTGTATCTGACAGTCCCAATATACTAAAATTTGAAGATCTATCTGAGTTCTTTTACTGAGACTGATTCTGAAACTGTGGGAGGTAGCTATTTAACCGATATTCCCCAAAAACACATATAGCTAAGTTGGGGTCCAATCTCTGCCCCGACTGGAGGGGTATCAATACCGCACCACTGGTAAGGATAGTTGTAGGTGACCCTTAGCTGGCAGGTATTCGAAAGGAGGATGGTGGGAACCCTAAACTGGCAGGTTAAGCCACCTCATCAACCCTAATCTGACAGGCTAAGATGTCTCAATCTATGTTGGCTACGTAGTTCTAGAACACAAGGATGACTTCTAAGAATCACACCCTAAACTGGTAGGTGAGTTCCCATCCTTGGGTTCACTCGGTGCTAACTTCTACTCCCATCTGAAGAGATTGAACAAGATTTAACTGACGGTACATGGACTGATCAACTGACTTCCATTGACTGACAGAATAGTACTACTATCTAAGAGTTAACTGAGATCATGAGATTCTGAGGTTTCCTGAGTCACGTGACTGACTGAGTTCTATAGATCGTGGCTTGACTGAGATGATCGTGACAACGTGACATGGCTCTAGGCACACAACTATGTTTTTTGGGTACGAATACCCCCAAGACTCGATAGAAGGAAACTAACACACATGACATGACTTGATCACAAGATTTGAGTCCACAATTCATAATATCATAAGTAGGGGATATCATATTTCATATAGTTATTCAACATCTTAAACATTTTAGGGAATGCATGGATATATTTCGTGTACATATATCTCCATTATCTTACATGCTTCATACCACAATAATAGCAACACATGAAAAGCATGGAATTCATATTGAAGTATATAGCTAACATGGACTTGTCATTTAGACATCATAGAACCATACAACATGAATTTCTAGCATCCTAAGCATTTTATCAAACACCTTGCATGCATTCTTTAAGGCATAGGTGGGTTTCATACTTGCACCATATTAAACCACCTAAAGTTCATGGTTTTCAATTAACAAACAAATATATTCCATGAAAACACCTTTAGATATCACATTGAAACTTAAAAAACAATCATCAACATGTACATACTCATATCACCACAAAAAGTTTACAAAATAATATTTAAAACATGGTTCTTGAGCTCTATGAACGGATTGGATCCATAAAAGAACACTACGTATACCTTAGGAAGGAAACCTTGATGATTTGCTGGAGAGTTCTTGAATTGGGAAACTTAATTCTCGATTATCTTGGAAAAAGGCTTGAATCTTTCTTTTGAGAGATGAGTTTTATGAAAACCCTAATCTTGTGGTTGAGAGCGTAAGAGCGGGTTTTTGAGATGCTTAACTGAAGAAAAATGGGAAAAATTACGCCTCTTTAGGGTTATAAGTCGTGAAAGGTGAAGAAAATGACCAAAATACCCTTATGAAATAAATTACCAGTTTTTAAAAAATCATAGCTTACGACATTGGTGATAGGGCATCAGACTTGTGATAAGTCGTCAAAAATGTCGTCAGATTTGTGATAAGTTATTACAAATGTAGCCACTTGGGAGCTGGTTTCTGCCTAAGGCTGACGACCTTCGTGATAGGGCGTCACAAATGTGATAAGCTATCACGAATGTCATCACTTAGGAGTTGGTTTCTGTCTAAGGCTGACGACCTTCGTGATAGGGCATCACAAATGTGATAAGCTATCACGAATGTCATCACACTGTTTCCAGCCTGGCATGCTGGAGTAAAATAGGCATAACTCTTTGTTCCGATATTGGATTTAGGAGAAATTGGTATCGTTGGAAATATAATTCGATTATTTATCTGTCAATAGGTCATGAGCTCAAAAATTCCAAGTATAATGAGAGATATGCTCGTTTGAAGTTGACTATACCAATATCCTTATCAAGAATTCTATCGGTGAGGAATGTTTTGATTCGTCTATTAGATAAGAGTTATTTGAGGCCTTAATACACCTCAAACTTGATATTAACACTACCAAAGAACTAAGATTTAATACTCATGAGTTTGAAGCATGGTCCTAATATTGGTCTAAATTTTCAGGGTATTACAAATTCTCTCAAACTTAGATAACTTATCTATTTCCAATAGGATTTTATCTCAGGTAGATCAATCCAGTTACGACATTGATCATTAAACAGAAGGTTGGTAGCTTCCGAGTACCTGTTGATAATTCATGACCTCTAGGCTATTTCTCCGTTAGAAGCAAATAAAACCTAAGGCATAACCTAATGTTTGTAACCAGTAGATTTCAGTTAAAACAACAGAATTTCAAGACGTCCTACTACTCTTTGAATCCGTTAAATATCTAGTAACCTATCAAACCCTAGTCCATGGATCCCATAACTCCGACTAATGGAAGTAGCCACTCATGATTTGATGAACGAAATACAAAGTTGAATTCATGAAAATAAGGATAAACTTACGAATGGATGAAAATCAACAAGTAGTTTCTTCAATTTAATCCCGAAAATAGGAATCCACAAAAAGTTGATAAGTGTTGCAGAAACTAAAACTCTCCCAAAACTAAAAAAAAGAGAACTCTTTGAATAAACCCTAAAAGATGCTATTTATACTAAAGTTTAATTAAGGAAATAAAATAGAAAATTCAATTATTTCTTGGATTAGGTGACGCCCAAGCTGACGCTGCATCAAGAGTCTGACGCCCTATCACGGATGGCGTCAGACTTGTTCCAGTTTCTTCAATTCTCTGCCTTAGGCTGACGATGACTCTGACGCCGCATCAAGGATCTGACGGTGTATCACCAATGTCATCAGATGTCTTCTCCTATCGCTGATTTTCTGCTTAAGGATGATGCCATTCTTGATGCCTTATCACCCATTTGATGCCACATCACAGACGTCGTCAGAACTGCTTCTCAGCTTCAATTCCTTGGTTAAGGCTGACGCTGCTTCTGATAGGCTATCACAAGGCTGACGACTTATCACGGATATCATCAGCCATGTTTTCTTCTCTTTTGCTCAGATTTTCAACTCTTTTTCTCCATTGTCATTTATTTCCATTCCTTCAGCCTTTTATTGCAATATCATGAGCAAACACATCAAAACAACAAGAGTTGCTTTAGAATTCATAATTATTTTAAGCTAAAAAGCATTAAATGTGTTAGCTTTTGCTCACACATCAACACCCTCAACTTAAAACAATTGCTTTTCCTCAAGCAACAAACTAACTAAGAGAATACAAAGAACATTCAGTAGTTGACAACTATTTAAGCTCAAAACTCAGTTACCGCCTCTAAGGTCAACCAATTTAAACTACTGTGTATCTTATTGAAAAGCAGCAATGTAACACAAGGGATTCCATCCATGGCATAAACTAAGTACCAACAATCATGCTTATATCAATATGACACTACCCAAACAAGTAAGTCACTTAGCAACATACTAGTGTGCCCTCACAACAAAGAATTTCCCCTTTTTCTCTCACAATAGAAATCAAAGTATCAACATGGGGATTATCACAAAAACACTCACTCTCAGAATGAAGTTCAAACCAATGTATGCCAAATACCATATGCTTGACCTTATCTTCATTACCAAAGTGACTAGACAGGTAAGCTAGGATCACTATAGGTCTTTCTTAGGCTTGTAACGTAGGTTAAGGGCTGGTATGATATTATACGACATTTAGAGTGACTAACCTCCTTGGAACTACTTTAACTTATGGGGTCCACTTATTAACTTCATTTTCTCTCTTTTTATTCTCTTCTTTTTCTCTTTTCTTGATCACACATTCAAAATGGGTGGTTCTTTCTTCCTATTCGAACAAATTTCTTTTCTTTCTCTTTTTCACCAACACCCAACTTTCTATTTCTTTTTCACTTATTCTTTTTCTTTTACTCTACCCTTATTCATACCCAATTTACATCATGCACCTCTATGATAGCCACCCTCAATGTAGGCTATTTTCCTAAGTCAAGGTGCAAAGTGTCCAAGGAGGACCAGGGCCAAAATAGGTTCATTATGATCTAAAAGGAAAGGTGATAGGTATTATTGAAAGAAATGGTTAATTTAGGCTTTAAATAGGGATCAAGTGGTAAAATGTACACATAAAAGGTTATTTTAGGTTAAAAAGTGACTTAATTCAAAAACGGCCTATGATCCTTTCCTAACCCCCATATATCAACTAAGGTAAGATAAACCGGGCAAGTTCTGGATTCGAAAGTACAAAGGGAACTCAGTAGAGATCTCACACACAAAAGGCACACAAGCATATCACTAGCCACTACCTATCTGGTTTATGCAATTGTTTAACAATGGTTATTAAGCACTAGACTAATGCCCTAACCGGATGCACAGTGGTCACACCCAGATACAATTCACATTGTCATGCAAGACAAACCATTGGAGAGATGTTCAAATTCACAAGATAAGTTAATTTCCTATAGTACTTTCACTACTCCTATTTAGTACAGAACATGCTACAACAACATGCTACCCTACACCCTCAACTTAAAATCAAAACAAACTGAAACTAAAGGCTAGGGTATACCTGGAGTCAATTAAGTCTCAAATCATGGGTCCTTGACCCTAAAACAGTGTCATCCTCATCAAAAGACTCTCTTTGCTCTAGTGCAGCTTCTCTGCTAGACGAGGCTCCTATATCCCTCGCTCGCAGTGCTTCATCCCATTTCCAATTATCCTCTAGGGAAGCTTGTTTTGCCTTTTTCAGATCTATTTTCTCCTATTCTATTAGCTCATCATCTTCCTGTAGTGTCTTCTCTGCCTTCTTTTTCTTCTTTGACTTTTTCTCGGCTTTGCTCTCATTCTCATCATTCTCTTGTCTTTTTCTCTTACCTTTTTCAGCTTATTTGTTTTTCTTTTTTTTCTTATTCACTGGCTCCGTAGTGAGATCAACGATTGAGGGTCCATTCTCAGATTCTTCAGTTTCCTGCCCTGTAGGCATCATAAAATGGTTTTGCTGTAACACCATCACATCAGCCTTTACCTTATCTAGGGCCACTCTGAATTCATCAAGATCTGCTCCAGTCAATTCCTGTGCCCTTGCGTCAAAATGATTCTCCAGATCCACCACCCTTGCAGGCAATATAGCAAAAATCTCAAGAAAAGCCTTAATTCTCTTATCTACAGTAGCGGTAAACTAGTTGGCGAAGGAATATAGTTGCGTCTCACACCATTTGGCCTGTTTGGCTACTTTTCTGATATCAATCAGCTGGGCTGTAATTCTTGCTGGTGCTGTATGAGCTGAAGGGCCTAGCTCATTTTCAGGTACTGAACCTGCCTGTACTGAAGAGTTTAGTGGTGCAGCCTCATATTCTTGCAGCTCCATTTCAGGTACTGAACTAGGGCCTGCAACTGATGGGTTCACCTCAACCCTCACCCCTCTGTCAAGTGTCAGCCTCGGCTGATTTTAATCATATCGGATAGGGTTATGGGTCTTAGTGGCATACAACATATCATCAATCCCTGCTATTTTTGGTACCCCTACCTCTGTGCATAACCTGGTGACCAAATAAGGGAATGGGTAAGCGGTGTCAGAACTTGTTACCCGAATCTTGATCTCTTCAGCAATGATCTCTCCGAAGTCCAGATTAAGGTTGGCCACAAGACATGCAACCAATATAGCTCGATCATCCCCAAGAATGTTATCTCCGTCAGTTGGCATCAAATGGGTGCGTACAACACCCCACCAGAACTTTGCTTCTTGAGTCAAAGAAGCTTTATAAATCCGCTCACTAGGTCTGGTCATCCATAACGGATCTCTTTCCGCTATTAGTGTAGCTAACCAAGGACGCTGGTTATACTTACTCTTCAGTCAATGGTAGAATGTCGTATTTGTGACCTGAGGAATGAAGTTGGGTCCATGTAGAAATTTGTTGATAGTCGTGTCAGAAATATCTACATTTACCCCACGAACTGGAACTCTGGTCAGCAAAAGATGGTTTGTTGTGGTCTCTCCATTCTTGCACATACTCTCTAATTTAGCCTGGTAGTTCGCATATAACTCCCAAACTAATGTAGGACAAAATGACTTTCCTCCCTTAGCAGTCCATCCTAGCCCATAGTTTTTGAACTTCTGCTCAACTGTAGCATACCCTGTCAATCCTGTGATGATGACTCTCTTTTCTGAAAAAATTGGCCGTCTGGCAGATCTTTTTTTTGTTCTGATCAGACCTTTGAGGAAGATGTCCTCTGCTTTAGGGATCTGCCATCTAGCATTCTCTTGAACCTTAGGACTCTTGCATTTTATCAAAGTTGCCCGAGCTGGTGATTCCTTCTCAACTTGATTCTCAGCCGAGGGAGTTTCTTTGGATGGTTTCTTAGAATCAAATTTGTCAGACTCAGCATTTCCTGCCTCCGGTTCCTTCAGATTCAACCTTCTAAGACTCAGGTTGTTCAGACTTATTTTTCTTAGAACCCTCTTGCTCAAAAGATTCACTCTTAGTTGGAGTGGTCGTCACAATATCATCACTATTCTCCACATCAATGGGTTTAGGTGGAGGAGGTGACTTTGGACTTGATTTCTTTCTCTTCCACCTGAGTAGTGGTTCTTCATCTTCATAATTAGAGTCCTTATCAATGAGCTTTTGAACCACCTTGGGCTTGGCAGCTTTCTTTGGAGTGTTAGGATTCTTGCCTTTTGGTGCCATTTCAGTGTTCCTGTGATGTCAAGAAAACAATATTCAGTACTCATATTAAGAACACATGCATTCCATTTGAATTCAGTAGCTTAAGAAAAACAAGGTCAAGACAGTGAATTATTAACATGCTATGACGACATGGCTGATAAGGCGTCACAGTTATGATAGCCTATCAGCTTTGTCGTCAGCTCTAAACAGACTGACTTTTCTTTTCTCAGGCTTGTAATGACATTCCTGATAAGGCGTCACATTTGTGATAGCCTATCAGTGATGCCGTCAGTCCAGATTTTTGGCCCAACTCAGTTTTCATTCTTAATTTAGGGACCAAATTTTTCTTAGAATCAAATGGAGTTTTCACTCATTAAACTAGGGTTTTAATTTTTGCAATTTAAGTACCATTTCAACCCTAATTTCCGATTTTCATAGTAATGGCACAATCAACTTAACTTATTCTTTCCACTAAAGAGAAGAGTGAAGATGAGCTTGAGAACATACCTGATGATCAACTTTGACTTGCTTATACACGAGAGAGAAGAAAAGATGAGAGGTTGATTTTGAATGTCCTTGCAATCCCACAACTATCAGGAAGGCTGTTTCCCTGTTCACTTGGGAGTATTTTGAAAGGAATTAAATATCCTAACTAAGGCAGGAAATAACAAAATAAGGAAATAAAACTTAAAGAAGGAAACTAACAAAAATCGGGAAGATGAAAGGTTTTGTATTTGGGCCGGGTCAAATTTTAACTAATTTGGGCCCAGATTTTCAAAAATAGGGTAATGGCTGACGATAACTTATGATAAGCCATCATAAATGTGATAGCTTATCACGGGGGTCGTCAGCCTTAACAGAGAAGGTCTCAACCTTTGGTCTTTCTGACGACATTGGTGATAAGCCGTCACAGTTGTGATAGCCTATCACAAATGTCGTCAAGACCACTTGTCTTGCATTCTTCAGTTTTTACCTGGACCTTTTTGTACCCTTTTCAGTTCTTTCCGATTACTACCTAAATGAATAAAAACAAAATGTATGAAAATAAAATTTGGGTTGCCTCTCAATAGTGCCTGATTTAATGTCGCGGCACGACTTGGTCATCTTGACTACTCAGACTTTGTCAAGATACCATATCGATACCTCATTACCATTTTCCTGGAATACATCCACAACCGAGAAGATATTCATCTCCTCCAACTGCTTCACAGGAGGATGCATTTTGAATCTGGCCTCCCTTTTTCCATACCTGAACTTTAGCTCATTGAGCTCCATATCAACCAATACTCTTCCCGTGGCTAATAGTGGTCTACCCAAAATGATGGGTACCTTAAAATCAACATCACAATCCAATATCACAAAATCAACAGGCAAAATAAAGTCATCCACTTTTACTAGCACATCATGTAATATACCAACTGGTCGCTTCACCGATCTGTCTACCATCACAAGACGCATTGTTGTAGGGGTAGGTTCCCCCAATCTAAGCTTCTTGTAGATGTAAAGTGGCATCAGATTAATACTTTCTCCTAAGTCACATAAAGCTTTGGTAAACTTAATGGACCTAACTGCGCACGGTATAGTAAATGCTCCAGGGTCAGGCTTTTTCTGCACTAAGTATTGTGAAGAAACAATACTACAGTGGTGGATGTTGTCCACCGGCTCACATCTTACCTTCCATTTCTTTGTTAACAATTCCTTCAAAAATTTAGCATTGTTTGGCATTTGCTCAAGTGCCTCCATCAATGGCACATTCACTGTCAGTTGTTTCAGTATTTCCATGAATTTGCTAAATTTTTCGTTATCTACTTTCTTCTTCAATCTCTGAGGAAAGGGAGGTGGTGGTCTTGCCATTTCTTTTAATAACAGTTCCCCTTCCTTTTTATTTTTTTTTCTCTAAAATATCAACAAAACCATCCAGCTTCTTAGACTCCACTGGATTGCTTCCTTCTGGTTCATCAACACTTACCTCATTCTCCACAACTTTTCCCATATAAGGGCCAGATAACATCTTACCACTCCGAGTGGTAATCACCATACAAGAACTATCAGTCCGCAGGTTCTGAACTGTATCACTAGGTAAAGTACCAGCTTTTCTCTGGTTCAGAGTAGCTGAAAGTTGGCTCATCTGTTGTTCCAGCTGCTTGATAGAAGCAGAGTGTGAGCTAACCAACTGAATGAGGGTAGAAAACTCACTCTTCATAGTAGTTACCCCCGAGTTAGTAGCTTCAACTCCTTTTAACAGCTTTTCCATCATGTCCTCTATGGACATCTTTCCAGAACTAGTTATTGCAGTATCCCGACTTCCAGGAGGAACATACAAACCACTCCTGTCATTATTGTTTTTCCAGTGTCCCTGCTTCCTATCTTTATAATCAGGCTTGTCATAGAAAGTCCGACCTTGGTTCCCTTGGCTATTGCCTCAAAAACCCGCCTGATTACTCACATAGTTTGCCTCCACATCAACACCTGTAGAAATAGTACCCTGAGATTCCATAGCTTTAACTATTTCAGTCTTGCCGGATAGTAAGTGCTTGGCCAGAAAGTCCATCTGCGTCTTCAAATGGGCCATGTCCTGATCTCGCTTCCCATCTCTTCTACGCTGCTCCGTAGTTATACCACCAGCAACAGTCGGGCTAGCCACTATAGAATCCTTAGTATGCCAAGCCCGACTCTATTTGGTCATTTTATTCAGCATGTCAGAAGCATCTATAAAAGAGAGATCAATAAACGAACCACCTGAAGCATTGTCAACAATTGGATTTATCACAGAGTTGAAAGCTCTGTACAAAGTCTCCATCAAGTGCAAGTCAATCATGTTGTGGTTCAGACATTGTGCAAGTTTCTTGTTAAATCTTTCCCAGGTTTTGTGCAATGCTACAGTCGGGAGTTGTCTGAAGTTACTAATTTCATCCCTCAACTGTACCCTTTTGGAGGGTGGAAAGAACCGTTCTAGGAATGCATCTTTCAAATGTCTCCAGTTGGTTATAGAATCAGGCTCTAGTTCATTCAACCACATTGTTGCCTCTCCAGATAGAGATAATGGAAACAACCTCAACCTGATCGCATTCTAGCTCAGGGTTCTGGTGACGTGTTTGTTGACCTATATCCTACACATTCACCTGAGCCCTGGCCAAAACAGCTAGTTTTTCTGCTTCCTATTGTTCCACCATTCTCTCTATCACCTGAGGTTTCGGGTTGATTGGTAATAGTGGTTCTCCGAAACTTCTTATTTTTGATATAAACAACACAGTACCTTAAATAGACAAAAACAACAAATAAACATAAATCAAGGAAACTTAACTATCAACAAATTTTCGCACACAAACTTTTAGTCTACAACCGTATTCAAGACTAAAAGAGTCTTGAATACGTATATCAAAAAACGATCTGCAACACTTATCAACACTTATCAGACTCTTGACGCGGCGTCAGCTTGGGCATCACCTAATCCAAAAATTAATTGAATTTGCTATTTTATTTCCTTAATTAGGCTTTAGTATAAATAGCATCTTTTAGGGTTTATTCAAAGAGTTCTTTTTTTTTTTTAGTTTTGGAAGAGTTTTATTTTCTGCAACACTTATCAACTATTTGTGGATTCCTATTTTTGGGATTAAATTAAAGAAACTACTTGCTGCTTTTCATCCATTCGTAAGGTTATCCTTATTATCATGAATTCAACTTTGTATTTCGTTCATCAAATCATGAGCGGCTAATTCCATTAGCCGGAGTTATGGGATCCATGGACTAGGGTTTGATAGGTTACTAGGTATTTAACGGATTCAAAGAGTAGTAGGACGACTTGAAATTCTATTTTTTTTAACTAAAATCTACTGGTTGCAAACATTAGGTTATGCCTTAGGTTTTATTTGCTTCTAACGAAGAAATAGATTAGAGGTCGTGAATTATTGATGTTGGGCGTATTTATACGTCTAAGCACCATAACTTACCCATGTTTTAGCTAAGTTTTGAGGATAAAATACATAATTCCTGCACTTTTAGTCTACTTTCAATTAAGTGAGCTGACCTATGTGATTAGCCTGCTTTTCAGGTACTAATGCGGAAGATTTCAGCACTTTGGGGACCTGTGGACAGCAAAGGAAAACTTCACATAAAAGGAAAAGACAGCTTTTGGACTAAATGTGATGCATGGGAACTTTTTCCCGGGCAAACTCAACATTTTTAAATAGTTAAGGATGCAATAGCAACTTAGTAGAGAAGGTTGTTATTAAAAACCTTATTGCTGAATTTTCAGCGATAATACACATTATTCACATAATTCAGATTCTGTATTATTTTGGAACACAAGAAACGCTTAGTTTGAGGAGAGAGGGAGAAACGTTTTTCTCTCTCATTGTCGCTAATCCTCTTCATCACCAAGTTCTTTCTAAGTTTTGGTATGATGAATATTTCAATGTTGATTTCTGTTTTATTCATGAGTAGCTAAGCTTATCTGTTAGGGTTATGGAAACCTTGTAGTATACTCTCTATTGCTATGGGTTTGTGAATTTATGATGTGTAATGCACTTATATCATTACTCTCTTCATTATAACTGAATTCTCGTGGTTGCAAACATAGGGAATACACCATTATAGAAATAACTTGTTCGATAGAAAAGTTGTTGTTTGGAAAAGAGAGTGTGACAAGAAATTAGGGTCTCCAACCTCTAGTTTACACGTTAATGCCCTAGCAGGATTAACTACTTGGAGAGTTCGTATAAGTTGTTGTACACTTTAAGTTTGGGAGAACTAAGGTGAATAAATCCTTGATGGTTGAAAAACACTTGGATTTAGAATTATAATACGTCTCTCTATAAGTGCATGCATGTATAAAATTCGTATTACCCATAGTTAATATAGAAGTAGAAGCTATAAGGTGGACATAACCCTAACTTATCATCCTCTGTGATCAAATCTTATTACTTATATCGTCTCATTCATTACACTAATAGTATTATTGCGCACTTAAACCAAAACCCCCTTATCTTGGAACCTTCGACCAACAGTCTAATAATAATCGCAATACTTAGTGATCATAGTATTCCCTGTGGGATTCGACACCCAACCCAGTTGGGTTCTATATTTGACAGCGACCACTTACACTTTCTAACGAGAGTTGTAATTTGGGCGTATCAAATTTTGGCGCCGCTGCCGGGGAATACGGTTGTCAACTAAGTTTGTGATAGTTAATAGACCCTTTGGTCAAAGATTCTCAAATTTTACTTTTTGTTTGTTGTTTTTGTTTTGTTCAGGTTTAGTGGAGTGCATGCCAAATACACGAAGTTCTGGTCAACCCTTATTACCTATAAATCCCGAACCACATCTTATTGGCAGAATGGATGCACAACGAAACCTTGAAAGGATGGCTACTCAACAGGAGCAGGCTAGATTAGCTGCATTGGCAGCTGCGCAAGTACATCAACAGAATGCTGATAACCCAGGTCGGGCAACAAATCTTGATGATGAGGACCTGGGTGATGATGAGTTATTAAATCCAAGGCGTCCAAATAATGTGGCTGCACCTTTGAACAGGAATGTCAATAGAGATCGTCAAGCTAGAATGAGACCTGAACGCCGAGCTATGCAGGTTCCTTTTGATGATGATGATGACGATTTGGATGGGGCTGGTGCCATAGGGGCTATTATTACTCCGCCCTTGTCACCCGGAGCCAAGTTCAATATCACTAGCACCATGATCCAGCTATTGCAACTCAAGAGGTTATTAGGTGGACTTGCAGGCGACGATCCGAATATGCATCTGATTAATTTTATCTCAACATGCAAGTCCTTTGACAATCCAGGAGTTGGACATAATGCAATCCGGCTGTGCTTATTTCCATTGTCTCTATCTGGAGAGGAAACTCTATGGTTAAACGGGATAACTCATGACTCTATTACCAATTGGAGGCAACTGAAAGACGCTTTCCTAGAAAGATTCTTTCCGCCGTCCAAGAGAGCACAATTAAGAGATGAGATAAGCAATTTTCGACAGCTTCCAACTGAAGCTCTCCACGAAACATGGGAGAGGTTCAAGAAGAAGCTTATGCGGTGGCCAAATCATCAGATGACAAATATCCACTTGATGGAAATATTATATAGGGCTTTGAACTCATTGACTAAGCCAGTGGTTGATAATGCTGCGGGTGGGTCATTCATGGACCTTACTTTTATTGAGGCATGTGATATGCTTGATCGTATGAAAAATCAGAGTAGAGCTTGGCATACCAGGGATTCTGAGGTAGCAAGCTCTACTGTATCTATTGGCATGACGACAGAACAGAGGCGAAGAAAAGAGGAATGTGACCAGGATATGGCTCACATGAAAATGCAGATGGACCTTCTCACCAAGCATTTATTATCAGGGAAGACAGAAAAGGTCAAAGCTATTGTATCACAGGGAAGAGATGACTCTGATTCTGAGGAAGAAGCTAATTACTTGAATAATCAGGGGGGTTTCTGAGGCAATGTCCAAGGAAACCAAGGTCGGAACTATTATGAAAAATCCGGATGCAAGGACCGAGACCAAGAGAGTTGGAAGAATAAGACTGACAGGAGTGGTTTGTATGTTCCTCCTGGAAATCGTGAAGCTGCTGCATCTGGCTCTGGGAAGATGTCCATGGAGGACATGATGGCTAAGCTGTTGAAAGGAGTGGAGGCAACCAACACGGGAGTAACTGAGGTAAAAAATGATTTGTCCTCAATAAATCAAATGGTTTACTCACATTCCACTGCAATAAAACAGCTGGAACAACAAATAAGTCAACTATCAGCGACATTCAATCAAAGAAAAGCTGGCACTTTACCTAGTGACACTGTGCAAAATCCAAGGAATGATGGATCATATTTGGCTATTACTACCAGGAGTGGTAAGGTGTTGGAAAATCCATCCAAAGAAAAGCCGGTGGTTGATAATATAGAAGAGAATGTTAATGAGGCAGATTGTGATGATTCTGTAGAAGCTGAAAATCAGAATGAGAACGTTCATGATACTACACCTAGATGTCAGCAGTCGGAAAAGATTGATAATGGGAAGCAAAATAAAAAGGAAGTGGTGGAGAAAACTCTTCCAAATCCACCACCACCTTTTCCTCAGAGACTGAAGAAGAAGGCTGATGACACCAGGTTCAGTAAATTCATGACCATGTTGAAGCAGCTGACTATTAATGTGCCTTTGGTGGAGGCACTGGAGCAGATGCCAGGGTACGCCAAATTCATGAAGGACCTTTTGACAAAGAAAAGGGCAGCAAGCTATGAACTGGTAGATAATTTTCATCATTGCAGTGCAATTACCACGAGGTCTTTAGTACAGAAGAAGGCAGATCTGGGTGCTTTCATTATTCCTTGCACGGTTGGATCTTTGGATTTTGCTAAGGCATTGTGCGATTTGGGGGCTAGCATTAATTTGATGCCACTAGCCATTTATAGACAGCTAGGGTTGGGCGATCCTACCCCAACCAACATGCGGCTTGTAATGGCAGATAGGTCGGTAAAACGACCTGTTGGTATCTTATATGATGTACTAGTGAAGGTTTCTACCTTCATTTTTCCTGCAGACTTTGTTATTTTGGATTACGAGGTGGATTCTGAAGTTCCCATAATCTTGGGTCATCCTTTCCTCGCAACAGGAAGTGTGCTTATTGATTTACGAGCAAATGAGCTTTTATTTCGGATGAATGACGAAGTGGTACGTTTTGATGTATGCAAATTAATGAAGTAGCCCAAAGATATAAATGTGTTCTCTGTAGCTGATGTTTATTATGAGGATGAGAAGGAATTATCTTCAGAGAAACAGCTTACTGTTGAGCCATTGGCTATTGTGCTTTTGAACTTTGAGCATGAGGATGTTGAAGAGTACGAAGAAACTATCTGTGCTCTGACAAGAATGGGGTCATATTCATATGCCCCTAAGAAGCTGGACCTTTACCTTAAGAATCGACCTTCACCACCAGCAAAGCCATCCATTGAAGAGCCACCAGTGCTAGAGTTGAAAGAGCTACCCAGTCATCTAACGTATGCGTTCTTAGGAAGTGGAAATACACTGCCGGTTATAGTTGCTGCTGATTTAGGTGAATAACAAGTAGCGTCTCTCATCTCTGTTCTGAAGAGGTACAAGAGAGACATTGGTTGGACTATTACTGATATAATTGGTATCCCTCCTGGGATATGTATGCACAATATTCAGCTCGAGGAAGATTGCATGCCCACTATTGAGCATCAACGTCGTCTGAATCCACCTATGCAAGAGGTGGTGAAGAAAGAAATCATAAAGTGGTTAGATGCAGGGGTGGTGTATCCAATCTCAGACAGTAAATGGGTGAGTCCGGTACAATGTGTGCCCAAGAAAGGGGGCATGACAGTAATCGCAAATGAAAAGAATGAGCTAATACCACTCAAACCTGTCACAGGGTGGAGAGTGTGCATGGATTACTAGAAGCTGAATTCGTGGACGTTAAAGGATCACTTCCCAATGCCATTCATGGATCAAATGCTTGATCGATTGGCAGGGAAGGGATGGTTTTATTTCTTAGATAGTTATTCCGGATATAATCAGATTTGCATTGCTCCTGAAGATCAGGAGAAAACCACTTTTACATGCCCATATGGTACTTTTGCATTCAAACGAATGCCATTTGGGCTATGTAATGCACCTGCCACTTTTCAGCGGTGTATGATGTCTATTTTCTCTGATATGGTTGAAGACACCTTGGAGGTATTTATGGATGACTTTTCGGTTATAGGTGAGTCATTTGAATCATGCTTGGTAAATCTGAGTATGGCTTTGCAGAGATGTGTTGAATTCAATCTGGTGTTAAATTGGGAGAAGTGTCATTTTATGGTTAAAAAAGGCATCGTTCTTGGGAATAAAGTCTCTAAAAAGGGAATTGAGGTTGATCGAGCCAAGATTGAAGTTATCGAGAGACTACCACCTCCAATTTCTGTAAAGGGGGTTCGTAGTTTTCTCGGTCATGCAGGTTTTTATCGGAGGTTTATTAAAGACTTCTCCAAGATTGCTAGCCCATTATGCAAACTTTTGGAGAAGGAGGCAAAGTTTTACTTTGGTGAAGATTGCTTGAAGGCATTTGAATGCCTCAAAGGAAAGCTAGTTGAAGCTCCTATTATTGTAGCACCCGATTGGTCTCTACCTTTTGAAGTTATGTGTGATGCAATCGGGGTAGCCTTGGGTGTTGTACTTGGTCAGAAAAGAGAAAGGCTATTTCACCCAATCTACTATGCGAGCAAGGCCTTGAATGGAGCACAGAAGAACTATACCGTCACTGAACAAGAGCTTCTAGCAGTTTTTTATGCTTTTAAAAAGTTCTGTGCTTACTTATTGGGAACCAAAGTAGTGGTTCATACAGATCATGCGGCTCTAAGATATCTAATGGAAAAGAAAGATGCTAAGCCAAGGCTAATTAGGTGGGTGTTACTGCTTCAAGAATTCGATTTTGAGGTAAAGGATAGAAAAGGTTGCGAAAACCAAGTAGCTGATCATCTATCTAGACTTGAGAGTGAGCACATAGTGCAAACCGACCTTGATATTGATGATGCATTCCCCGACGAAGAGATTCTAGCAACTATGGTGGAAGACTTACCGTGGTATGCAGACTTTGCTAACTACGTGGTAAGTGAAGTGATTCCTGAGCATCTCTCCTTTCATCAAAAGAAAAAATTCATGCATGATGTGAAACATTACTTCTGGGATGAGCCTTATCTTTTTCGACGATGTGCTGATGGTATTATTAGGTGATGCATCCCAGATGAGGAGATGCCTAGCATACTGGAAGCAAGTCATGCTTCCCAAGTTGGGGGTCACCATGCAGGTGATCGGACGGCCAGGAAAGTACTGCAAAGTGGATACTATTGTCCTTCATTATTCAAGGATGCCTGCAATTTCGTAAGAAGATGTCATCAGTGTCAGAGGCAAGGCTCTATCTCAAAGTACCATGAGATGCCCATGTCTAAAATGCTTGAAGTAGAGTTATTAGATGTCTGGGGTATTGATTTCATGGGCCCATTTGTGAGTTCATTTGGGATGAAATATATCCTAGTTGCTGTGGACTATGTATCCAAATGGGTCGAAGCAGTTGCGCTAGCCGATAATGAAGGTAAGAGTGTCGTAGCGTTCTTAAAGAGAAATATCTTCTCTCGTTTTGGGGTACCTCGTACCATCATAAGCGATGGAGGATCACATTTTTGCAACAAGCTGTTCAGAGCCGTATTGGTAAAGTATGGGGTTAAGCAACATAAGGTAGCTACACCGTACCACCCATAAACTAGTGGGCAGGTAGAGGTTTCAAATTGGGAGATCAAGATGATCCTTGCTAAGACTGTGAATACCAGCAGGAAAGATTGGTCCAGAAAGTTGGACGATGCCTTATGGGCATATAGGACCGCATTTAAAACTCCAATTGGCATGTCACCATACCAACTAGTTTATGGAAAGGCTTGTCACTTGCCAATTGAGCTAGAACATAAAGCAATGTGGGCACTGAAGCAGCTTAACCTGAATTGGGATGATGCGATTAATATGAGATTAGGATAGCTGAATGAGATGGATGAATTCTGTCTACATGCGTACGAAAGAGCAGATCTCTACAAGGAAAGGATGAAGAAGTACCATGATCGGAGGATTATCCAACGAAACTTTTAGAAGGGCGATTTGGTACCTCTTTTTAACCCCATACTGAAGTTGTTTCCAGGTAAGTTGAAATCTAAATGGTCTGGTCCATTTAGAATCAGCCAAGTTTACTCATCTGGAGTAGTGGAGTTATAAAACAATGATGGTGGTGTCTTTAAGGTGAATGGCCAAAGAGTGAAGCTATATATCGGTCCAACCGATTTGATAAAATGTATAGCCACCATATATCTCGAGGAAGTCTGAGTACTCGAGATAACTATGTCGTGCCGCGATAATAAATCAAGCGCTACATGGGAGGCAACCCATCATTCTAATCATTTTTGTTTCACTAGGAGTTTGTTTTTGATAAATAAAAATGCAAAAAGAAGAGTCGAGCCACGACCAAAATTAAGGTTATGGAAGCCTTATGAGATACTATATATTGCTATGAGTTTGTGAATTCTTGATGCGTATGCTGCTTATATCATTACTCTCTTCATCCTAATTGAATTCTTGTGGTTGCAAACATATAGAATACGCCAGTATAGCATTAACTTGTTCGAAACAAAAGTTACATGTCTGGAAAAGAGAGAATGACAAGGAAATAGGGATACCAACCCCTGTTTAAAAGTTAGTGCTGTAACTGGATTAACCTCTTGGAGAATTCGTACCATTAGATACGCTTTAAGCTCGAAAGAGTTAAAGTGAGATAATCTGTGATGGTCGAAAGACGCTAGGATTTACCATAGAATACGATCTCTATAAGCGCATGCATGTCTGAATTCCGCATAACTCATAGTTAATAGATACGTAAAACTCATAAGGTGGACATAACCCTAACTTACAATTCTCATTGATTAAAACCTACCAAACGTTCCATTTTTATTTTGCTACTTTGATACTCTTAATTCATGCTACAATTAAATCCCCCCTTTCCGTAGAATTTTTCGACCAACAGTCTGCTAACAATTACAATACTTAGTGACCGAGTATTCCCTGTGGGATTCGACACCCAACCCAGTTGGGTTCTATATTTGACAGCGACCGCTTACACTCTTACAAGAGCTGTAGTTTGGGCGTTATAACAGTGCTACTCTTATAATGGTGAATTAGATTTTGAAGTAGTGCTTGGTGATGAGAATATGGTTGGTTTGTTATGATGCGTCTCATTGAGTGAAAGGATTCTTGTGGGTATTCTTGACTTTACTCCGGCATGTATTGTTTGGTATTCACTGTCATAATTTTTTTATGGAGTTGAAATTTTAAAGTTAATGCATAATTTTGAGAGTTGTAAGCTTGAATGTTCGAATGACTCGTTCATCGATGTAATGATCATGATTGACCACAAGCATAAGATGGTGTGATTGTTTCTATGCTAGCATGATAAGATTTCTATGTGGTAGTCTTGTTGAAAGATTGCATTGCTCCAAGGAAATAAAGTTGAAAATGATAGTCACGATTACATGACCATTGTGTGCTGCTTCTCTATATCAAACTGAGAAATTGTTATGTAAAGTAAAGGGTTGAAAGTGTGACTGCGCTATTAATGTTGTTGGAACATACCACCTAAATGTATGTCGATGAAGTCTGAGTAATCGACATCACTCACTCAATTAGTTTGTGCAAACAAATTAAGTGTGGGGTGGTGCCATCACTATTTTCTTTTTCAATTATGGTAAATCTTCCGAAATGAAACTAACATGACTCTATTGTGATCTCAGGTAACATGGCTCCGATAGGACGACAGGGAAAGGAGAAAGCATCCACATCACAAAAAGGTCAGAAAAGGTCAAGAAAAAACCAGGCTGATTCCTCCTCTCTTCAAGTGCCTCGACGCACTTTCGGGATCAAGTGGGTTCTAGAGGAGGAAGGGAAAGAATGGTATAAGAACAATAAAGTGAAGAAATATGTTCATGTAGATTTGATGTAGAAGGAAAGTTTAGCAAAGAGAGACCCCCGCATTTTGGCTAAAATCATAGCACTAAATCTTGACTTTATCTTTCGAGATATGGGGGAATGCAATCTTGATTTGACTCGAGAATTTTATGCTAACTGGTCCCCAAGGACTACCGGAAGTGAAGTAAAGATTCGGGGCCAAGTCTTGCAATTTAACGCTGATTTCTTCAACTCTTTCCTGGGTACTCCAAGTGTGGATCAATCACCACTCAAGGAGCTTTACCACAGACCTCCCTATAGAGCCATCAGACATACGTTGTGTGGATCAAGGTCCATGACCCGGTGGACTCGTCACAAAGATAATGGGCATCACAATACTTACCCATATGCTTCTTTGAACAGAGAAGCTCACATATGGTTAAGAATAGTCAATTCTTGCTTGATTCCTGGGACACAATACACTAATATTACGCGTGATCGAGTCTGCTTGGTATATGCTCTAATAACGAATGTTCCCATCAACATTGGTGCGGTTATACGATCGTCAATGCGAAAAGCAAGGCTGCACAAAAGGTCCTATTTTAGTTTCGGCAATTTGTTGACTGCAATCTTAAGGAAAGAGCACATTGAGGAAGATCCAGCAGACCATAAGTTGCCACATAACCCGAAGAAGGTAGACCTCACGAAAATCAAAGAGTCAGAAACAGGTCAAGGCATCACCCTTACCACTGCTGAGAGACATGCTCGAGATGAAAGTTTTTTTCGCCATCTGTATGGCATGACTAGGTTTACTATGATGAATAGGGGTCGTGTGCCGACTGATGCAGAGCTTCGGAAGTTGGACTATGACTACCCGTTTAATGAGCATGCTCGAGACATGTGTGGAGTGGGGGTAAATTTTGAGGAACCTCTAGATGATGATGTGTCGATAGACAATGATCACCGACTGCTAGACTCTGATATGGAGGACAACTCTGATGATGACGACTCTGATGATGATTCTGACGCAGGGGGTATGACCCCGGATATCGAGGAGGAGTCTGACTAATCAGGTTTTGCTTATTTATTTACACTGAGGGCAGTGTGTTCCATCTAAGTGTGGGGTGCGGGTATATGTCTGTTGTATTGTGTACTTCTTGCCTACATCTTAGTTGTTTGATTTAGTCATAGTTAGTTAGTTGTAATTAGTCAGAAAGTGCATGAAATTGTTCTGATAAACGGCATGGCATTATAACAAGAGTTTGTGCTGAATCACTACTATTGAAATATTTAGGCTCTAAGTTATGACTCACTGTGTGATAATTGTTGTGGTTTAATTCATTTATCTGTTGGGTCAAGAATCTATGATGCTCCCAAGTAAGTTGACCATGTGCCATGTGTGTGTAAGGTTATTGTATATTCTTTGTTGCGGCTGATGCTAGAACTTGCCTAGTGTGTGTATGAAGCGAAATAAAGATTGTGAGTTTAGGAGATGATTTAGGCATTTCTTTGGCAGCCCTGATATTTTTTTTATCTTCTTTTGACCTACCTTTGTACATTATCTTAGATAGCCCCATTGAGCCTTTAGCTTGTTCTTTTGTTAGCCTCATATGTAGCCTAATCCGTTCTTTAATAGACCGTAATTTGATCCAAAAATCTCCTAGGAGCTTTAATGTAAAATCAATGTGAGTTAGGAGTTTGAGAATAAGAGGAAAAAGGTGAAATTGATGCCCCCAAAGTCTAGTTATTGGCGTGAGCAATTGATGTGGTTGGGAGTAGCTAAAATTATTGAGAAAGTTCAAAATTTTATCCCGGACATGTTACAATGAACTTGTTTTGGCCCTGGTCCTTCTTGGACATTGTGCACCTCAACTAAGGCAAAGTTCTTAAGTTGAGGGTGGCTAGTATAGGGGTGCGTAACGTGAAAAGGGTGCAAATAAAAAAAAAGAGGAAATACTTGAAATGGTTGCATACTCCTACAACAGTGTTATAAATTAAGCTTAACAAGTTGGGGTGAAAAGCAAATCTGTGAAGATAGAAGAAGTGGAAATTTGTTGTTTGAGATTGATCTTAATTGCATAATGTAGTGTATTAAAGTGCTTAGGGAAGATAGTCACTATTTCTGGCAAAAATAGTTCCTACCCATCCTTTAGCCTGCATTACAACCTGTAAAAGACCTATTTGATCCTAATCTTAGCATTCTGATATTAGTGGAGTATTACACTAAGGGCAAGCATATGATCATCAGTTGTAATTTGAGAATTCTTTCTGAGAGTGAGCGCAACTTGATTCTTGTACCTATTTTGTTAGAAATTGCATGATTGTGAGGGATTATGGGTAACTCTTTTGTTGTGAGGGCACATGGTTGATGATTATTGGGTAGTTTTATATGATTTTTTTGGCTTAACTTATGTATACGAATTAACCAACTTAATGAGTCTATGTTGGAGGGTGAGTTGTTTCTAGTAATGATCAAGAAATCTACTCTTTGTTAATAATTGCAGTGTATGTCTTGTTGGAAATTTTGTGTTGCTCTTGTAAATTCTAGTTAGGTGTTCGCAGGGATGTAATATTTTGTTCGAGGATAAACAAAGATTTAAGTGTGGGGTGGTGATGTTGGGCGTATTTATACATCTAAGCACCATAACTTACCCATGTTTTAGCTAAGTTTTGAGGATAAAATACATAATTCCTGCACTTTTAGTCTACTTTCAATTAAGTGAGCTGACCTATGTGATTAGCCTGCATTTCAGGTACTAATGCGGAAGATTTCAGCACTTTGAGGACCTGTGGACAGCAAAGGAAAACTTCACATAAAAGGGAAGGCAGCTTTTGGACTAAATGTGATGCATGGGAACTTTTTTCTGGGCAAACTCGATATTTTTAAATAGTTAAGGATGCAGTAGCAACTTAGTAGAGAAGGTTGTTATTAAAAACCTTATTGCTGAATTTTCAGAGATAATACACATTATTCACATAATTCAGATTTTGTATTATTTTGGAACACAAGAAACGCTTAGTTTGAGGAGAGAGGGAGAAACGTTTTTCTCTCTCATTGTCGCTAATCCTCTTCATCACCAAGTTCGTTCTAAGTTTTGGTATGATGAATATTTCGATGTTGATTTCTGTTTTATTCATGAGTAGCTAAGCTTATCTGTTAGGGTTATGGAAACCTTGTAGTATACTCTCTATTGCTACGGGTTTGTGAATTTATGATGTGTAATGAACTTATATCATTACTCTCTTCATTATAACTGAATTCTCGTGGTTGCAAACATAGGGAATACACCATTATAGGAATAACTTGTTTGATAGAAAAGTTGTTGTTTGGAAAAGAGAGTGTGAAAAGAAATTAGGGTTTCCAACCTCTATTTTACACGTTAATGCCCTAGCAGGATTAACTACTTGGAGATTTCATATAAGTTGGTGTACACTTTAGGTTCGGGAGAACTAAGGTGAATAAATCCTTGATGGTTGAAAAACACTTGGATTTAGAATTAGAATACGTCTCTCTATAAGTGCATGCATGTATAAAATTCGTATTACCCATAGTTAATATAGAAGTAGAAGCTACAAGGTGGACATAACCCTAACTTATCATCCTCTGTGATCAAATCTTATTACTTATATCGTCTCATTCGTTACACTAATAGTATTATTGTGCACTTAAACCAAAACCCCCTTATCTTGGAACCTTCGACCAACAATCTAATAATAATCGCAATACTTAGTGATCACAGTATTCCCTGTGGGATTCGACACCCAACCCAGTTGGGTTCTATATTTGACAGCGACCGCTTACACTTTCTAACGAGAGTTGTAATTTGGTCATATCAATTATCAACAGGGACTCAGAAGCTACCAACTTTCTATTTAATGATCAATGTCGTAACTGGATTGATCTACCTGAGATAAAATCCTATTAGAAATAGATAAGTTATCTAAGTTCGAGAGAATTAGATGATAAATTGTCTGGTGAGGTCGAGAGATAAGTCAGATAGTATCGTCGTCAGGGATATTTTGCTGTTTCTATTTACTTCAAGAATCCCAAGCATTACCTAGTATCTGTCAATTCCCAAAACCCACGGTGAACATAACTCTGGTTTCCCATTTAGACTGATTTCAAACACTAAAATATTGAAAGTGACAATTAACTCTTTGTGAATCTTAAACCCCCA
The DNA here is from genome assembly GCA_030864215.1 of Capsicum pubescens. NCBI lineage: Eukaryota > Viridiplantae > Streptophyta > Magnoliopsida > Solanales > Solanaceae > Capsicum > Capsicum pubescens. The sequence goes on along the minus strand of CM061545.1, from coordinate 265,724,192 downwards.
TTTCCGGAAACATTAAACTACCAGTAAAGTATTTCATAAACAAATTGAAGTTCACACCATATTTCCTGTGGAATTCGACCCCAACCTAGTTGGCTTTTATATTGACAACTATCGCTTACACCCATTCAAGAGTGTAATTTGAGCGTTATAAAAAATGACGCCTTTGTCGGGGAATACGGTTGTAGACTAAAATTTTGTGTGCAAAAATTTGCTGATAGTTAAGTTTCCTTGATTTATGTTTATTTGTTGTTTTTGTCTATTTAAGGTACTGTGTTGTTTATGCCAAAAATAAGAAATTCCCTAGAACCACTATTACCAATCAACCCAGAACCTCAGCTGATAGGGAGAATGGCGGAACAACAGGAAGTAGAAAGACTAGTTGCTTTGGCCAGGGCTTAGGTAAATGTGCAGAATTTAAGTCAACAAGCACGTCACCAGAACCATGATGATGAAGACTTCGGTGATGAGGAATTGCTGAATCCTCAAAACCCAAGGAGAGCTGAGCAAGTTGCTGCACCAGTGTAAAAATGATGGGTACCTCAAAATCAACATCACAATCCAATATCAAAAAATCAGCAGGCAGAATAAAGTCATCCACTTTTATCGGTACATCATGCAATATACCAACTGGTCGCTTCACCGATCTGTCTGCCATCACAAGACGCATCGTTGTAGGGGTAGGTTCCCCCAATCCAAGCTTCTTGCAGATATCAAGTGGCATCAGATTAATACTTGCTCCTAAGTCACATAAAGATTTGGTAAACTTCATGGACCCAACTGTGCATGGTATAGTAAATTCTCCAGGGTCAGTCTTTTTCTGCACTAAGGATTGTGAAGAAACAACACTACAGTGGTGGATGTTTTCCACCGGCTCACAGCTTACCTTCCATTTCTTTGCTAATAATTCCTTCATAAATTTAGCATAGTTTGGCATTTTCTCAAGTGCCTCCATAAATGGAACATTGACTGTCAGATGTTTCAGTATTGCCATGAATTTGCTAATTTTTTCGTTATCTACTTTCTTATTCAATCTCTGAGAAAAGGGAGGTGGTGGTCTTATCATTTCTTTCAATACCTCTTCCCCTTCCTTTTCGTCTTGGCAATATTTCAAACACTAAAATATTCAATTAATTACAAACTAAGTGTTGCAGACTTATGATAGCCTATCAGAAACTGGAGCAAGTCTGACGCCATCCATGATAGGGCGTCAGACTCTTGACGCGGCGTCAGCTTGGGCGTCACCTAATCCGAGAATTAATGGAATTTGCAATTTTATTTCCTTAATTAGGCTTTAGGATAAATAGCATCTTTTAGGGTTATTTTTGATAACGCTCAAATTACACTCTTGAATGGGTGTAAGCGATCGTTGTCAATATAAAAGCCAACTAGGTTGGGGTCGAATCCCACATGGAATATGGTGTGAACTTCAATTTATTTACGAAATACTTTACTGGTAGTTTAATGTTTCCGGAAATGGGGGTTTAAGGTTCACAGAGAGTTAATGTGACTTTCAATATTTTAGTGTTTGAAATCAGTCTAAATGGGAAACCAGAGTTATGTTCACCATGGATTTTGGGAATTGACAAATACTAGGTAATTCTTGGGATTCTTGAAGTAAGTAGAAACAACAGAATATCCCTGACGACGATACTATCTGACTTATCTCTCGACCTCACCAGATAATTTATCATCTAATTCTCTCAAACTTAGATAACTTATCTATTTCTAATAGGATTTTATCTCAGGTAGATCAATCCAGTTACAGCATTGATCATTAAACAGAAGGTTAGTAGCTTCCGAGTCCCTGTTGATAATTCACGACCTCTAGTCTATTTCTCCGTTAGAAGGAAATAAAACCTAAGGCATAACCTAATGTTTGCAACTAGTAGATTTTAGTTAAAACAACAGAATTTCAAGACGTCCTACTACTCTTTGAATCCGTTAAATACCTAGTAACCTATCAAACCCTAGTCCATGGATCCCATAACTCTGGCTAATGGAATTAGCCGCTCATGATTTGATGAACGAAATACAAAGTTGAATTCATGATAATAAGGATAAACTTGTGAACGGATGAAAAACAACAAGTAGTTTCTTCTATTTAATCCCAAAAATAGGAATCCACAAATAGTTGATAAGTGTTGCAGAAAATAAAACTCTCCCAAAACTTAAAAAAGAGAACTCCCAAGAATTACCTAGTATCTGTCAATTCCCGAAACCCATGGTGAACATAACTCTGGTTTCCCATTTAGACTGATTTCAAACACTAAAATATTGAAAGTGACAATTAACTCTCTGTGAACCTTAAACCCCCATTTTCGGAAACATTAAACTACCAGTAAAGTATTTCGTAAACAAATTGAAGTTCACACCATATTCCCTGTGGGATTTGACCCCAACCTAGTTGGGTTTTATATTGACAACTATCGCTTACACCCATTCAAGAGTGTAATTTGAGCGTTATAAAAAATGGCGCCGTTGCCGGGGAGTTTGCAGATCGTTGATAAGCTGACGCCGCGTCAAGAGTATGATAAGTATTGATAAGTGTTGATAAGTGTAAAAAGTTCCCCGGCAATGATGCCATGAATGGGATCAGGCCTTCAGTTTCCTTTGAGGGAAGGTCCACCGTGTAGCACAGGATACTGCCAGAATGGGTTTGGATTATCAGTAGTTGGATCGTGAAGACTTTTTGGCGCAAGTACCAGCTTTCGCACAGCGACTCACTTCTTCATTAGAGGACATATACTTAGGTTTGGGAGGACATATCAAGCTGAAGTCTCCTTGAATGAATAGTTGTTTTCTTTGTCATAGTTTTTCATTTTCAGTTTTTTTAAAAAAAATTCTTGTTTAGATATTATGTCTTTTAGTTTTCAGGTGCCAGTTAGTAGGTTTTATTTTAGGAGTTAGGTCAATTATTTTGTCGTATTTATATTATGGAATGTAATGAAGTTGATTTTTTATTTCTATATATATTACATATATTTTACTTCATTTACTTTATTTATTTTCTTCAATAAAAAAAAAGACAAAACAATCATTTTATTAAATTCCTTCCGAACTACGCAAGATCTGATTGATGTCCTGGCATTATACGTAGGCAACCTATAAGGGGTTCGATCATAATTTTTGAAAAATATACTCTTATAAAAGCTGGGATGAAACACAAAGCCTTCCAGGATAGGTTGAAAAATGCATATAGAAGCATGACATATAACGTGGCATTATAATGTGTTAAATATGTAACACTCTCCTGTTTGCTACTTGATCAAAAAGATAAAGTAGTTGGTGGTTTGTTTGTGGTTAAACTGGCATCACATTTGTACAACACCAGATACAAGGTAAAAATAAAAATGACCCACAAGGAAGGTGTAGGGTCTGACAGTGAGGAGGACAAAAATTAATTGATTTCGCAAGAACTAGCATCAATGGAAGAGATTAAGTTATTGAAACAACAGATGGCAGAGATGTACCAAGCTTGGTTGAATGTACAAGCCCCGCCTTCTTTAATCCCTGGACTTTCGACTTCAAATGATCCAAATCCTTCTTCAGCTCAAACTAGTGATCCATTATACCCACCTAGATTCGGTCCATTTTCTAATGTGGCTGGCGTTGTTGGTACTTCTACCATGCGCCCATAAAATCAGTCTATCACAAATAACCCACTTTTTACTTCTATAGAACCAGCCACCGCGGGCTATCAATAGATAACACAAAGGAATATAGGAGAACCAAGTCATGATATATTGTATCCTCCTGAAATGACTTTCAAATACCAAAATCCACATTATCATGCTCATCAACACGATACTCCTATCATGATTGAGAAGATTGCTAAAAATGAAGAACAGAAGGAGATGGCCAGAAAAGTTAGAAGCTTAAAGCAGAGTATGAGAAATATGCAAGGATTAGAAGGGCCAAAGAGTGTTTCATACAAGGATTTATGTATGTTTCCTGACATCCATCTACCTTTGGGATTCAAAATGCCAAAGTTTGATAAATATGAAGGTCATGGAGATCCTGTGTCTCACTTGAAGAAGTTTTGTAATCAATTAAGAGGCGCAGGAGGAAAAGAGGAATTATTGATGGCTTACTTTGGAGAAAGCCTAGCAGGAATAGCTTCTGAATGGTTCATTGATCAATACATTTCCTGTTGGCACGTATGGGATGACATGTCTCAGTATTTCATTCAATAATTTCAATATAATATTGAGATAGTGCCAGATCGCACTACGCTTGCCAACATGAGAAAAAAGATGACCGAAAGTTTTTGAGAATATGCCATCAGATGGAGAGAGCAGGCTTCAAAAGTCAGACCATCGATAAAAGAATCTGAAATGATTGATATTTTTCTGCAAGCACAAGAACTTAATATTTCCATCATTTGCTCTCTACTATCGGAAGTACATTTGTCGAAGTTATCAAAGTTGGAGAGATTATAGAAAACAAAATCAAGTCAGGAAAGATTATCAACCAGGCCGCTTTAAAAGCAACAACACAGACAATTCAAAGTGGTACAGGAAGTTTTGAAGGAAAGAAAAGAAAAGAGGATGTAGCAAATGTCGTGCCAAGTCCACGACAAAATTGGAGGGGTGCGCATCAACCATACGCACACAATCCATTATGTTTTATTCCTTCACCTTAATATCCTATTTACAATGCAAAACCATATGCTCGGGCTTCTTCTTACCCGCAATGGCGTGCACCAACTATCCAAAATCATCTACCAGTCCCACAAGTTCAAAGAGGCCCTCCCAGGTCTAATTTTTGGCCTAGAGTAGACTTCAAAAGGGATGACATGGTAAAAGATAATTTCACTCCTATTGGAATATCTTACACCAGTTTATTTCATAGGCTGAGAAAAATGAATGTTCTAAACCCAATTGAGAGAAGGATTCCAAATCCTCCTCTGAAGAATTTGGATTATTCTAGAAGATGTGAATACTATTCTGATGCCCCAAGGCACTACACAGAGAAATGTTGGTATCTAAAAAGAGTCATTCAAGAGTTGATTAATACCCAACAAATCATGGTAGAAAGTCCAGACGCTCCAAATGTCAATCAAAATTTGCTTCCAGATCATAATGAAACAAACATGCTCAAAGTGATACTCAGTGGTGAAGATGCTACGATTTTCTTTAAGACGATCATTAAAATTAAAATTGATTTGGAAAAATCAGCAAATGTTGTGGATTTGACAAAAGAAAAGTCTGCAAAAGCGGAGATGGTGATAACAAAACTCGAATCATCAAATGTTCCCTTGGTGGTGGGGAAAGAGATTTCAGAAAACATTGGGTCAAGTAAAATAAATCCGAAACTCATTATTCTCGGAAGATCCAATAAGCCTCTTTTAATCATAAAAGGAGATCCTATAGCTCCTATTGTTATTAAACCAGTGTCACAGCTGTCTATGGTTGATACTAAGGTAGGCCCTTGGAATTATGATCGCGTTGTAGTGATGCACAATGGGAAAGAAGTGACTGAAGATGTAGATGAAGTAGGGGGATTAACTCAATCTGGAAGATGTTATGCTCCAGTAGAATTAAGAAAGAATAAACAAGGCGGTGAAGAACGAATGATAGTCAAGAAGCCTGTTACTGATGAAAAAACTGAAGAATTCTTAAAGTAAATGAAATTGCCAGAACATTCTATTGTAGAACAGTTGAAGAAGACACCAACACATATTTCTTTGTTGTCTTTATTAATACATTTAGAGGAACACCGCAAGGCTATAATGAAGATTCTTAATGAAGCATGTGTTCCTAGTGAGATTAGAGTGAATCAACTGGAAAAAGTTGTTGGAAGGATCCTTGAAGCAAATAAAATTACTTTCTCAGATGATGAATTGCCTGTGGAAGGTACTGAGCATAACAAAGGTCTGTACATTTCTGTGAAATATGAACATTCCATCGTCACTCGAGTGTTAATTGATGGAGGATCAGGCACTAACATTTGTCCTATGTCAACTTTTCAAAAGATGAATGTTAATGTGGAAAGGATCCGACCTAATAATGTATGTCATGTCAAAGGTTTTGACGGATCAAAAACTGATGCCATTGGTGAAATAGAGTTCATATTGACAATTGGACCTATGGATTTTTCTATGGATTTCCAAGTGTTGAATATTGAAACTTCATATAATATGTTATTGGGAAGGCCATGGATTCATAGGGCTAAAGCAGTCGCATCAACGTTGCATCAAATGGTCAAATTCGAATGTGACAGGCAAGATATAGTCGTTCATGGTGAAGGAGATTTATCCATGTATAAAGACTACTATGTTTCCTACATCAAAGAAGATACTGCAAACGAAGTATTGATTCATCAAAGTTCTGAGATAGTGGCTGTTGAGCATATCCTTGAGGGGAATCTCATCGTAAGACCACAATTATCCTTTACATCTGTTATGGTAGTGAATGAAATGTTGAAGCATGGTTTCGAACTAGGGAAAGGTCTAGGGATGTTTTTGCAAGGAAGGGTTCATCCAGTAAACCTCCATGAAAATCTTGGTACTTTTGGTTTGAGATACGTTCCCACTGGTGAAGATATAAAGAAGGCTAAAAAGCATAAGAAAGAGTCATGAACACTTACCAAGACGATACCGTCACTTCACAAATCCTTCATCAAAGTCAACGTTGTTGGGTCCTCTATGTTACCTGCTGCAGAGTCAATGAATGATGATGATACAAAGTTGATTGGTCTTTTTCAAAATATGTTCATTGAAGATGATATGGTTGAAATTGGGGAAGGTACCAGCAATGCATATGTGCAGTTTGTGTGCCCTGATGTCCAGCTTAACAATTGGGAGGCTACTCCTCTCCCTATTATGAAGGAGTCTTGGTAGTTTTTTTTTCAGTCTTAGTAGTTTGTTTATTTCTTCTTCTGTAATTTGAATCATTCTAGGATTGTAATTCAAATATTAAAACTTAGTATTTTAGGTTAAAACTCTTTCTATCTTTGTTTTTAATAAAGTGTAGTCTCCCTTCATTTTATTTTAAGTCTGATTTTTATTTATTTATTTATCTTCTATCATACAGTTCTTTCTATGCTGATTCAAATGATATAACATGCATGAAGAATTGTCAAACATATTTAAAAACCCAATCTAATTTTAAAATAATGAATAAAGAAGTTGAATACGATAAAGGAAAAGCATTTAAGGATATAAGCAAAGATTTCAAACAGTTTGAGAATAAGACAAATCCCAATTTGGAGGAAACTGAGGCGATAAATTTAGGAGATCATGAAAATATTAGGGAGACTAAGATAAGTGTACGTGCTCAACCACACCAAAAGAAAGATATAATTGAAGCTTTGCATGAGTATAAAGACATCTTTGCGTGGTCTTATGATGATATGCCCGGTTTGAGCACTGATTTTGTAGTTCACAAGTTGTCAATTGATCCTACTTTTCCACCTGTCAAGCAAAAGCTAAGAAATCTCAAAACTGACATGAGTGTAAAAATCAAAGAGGAAATCACGAAACAACTTGAGGCTAAAGTCATTCGAGTGGCCCAATATCCTACTTGGTTGGAAAATATTGTCCTTGTTCCAAAGAAAGACGGTAAAGTTCGGATGTGTGTTGATTATCATGATTTAAATAAAGCAAGTCCGAAAGAAAATTTTCCACTTCCCAATATTCATATTTTGTTGGATAATTGTGCCAAACATGATCTTGCATCTTTTGTGGATTGTTATGTGGGGTATTACCAGATCATTAAGGATCCAGAAGATGTGAAAAAGACATCATTTATTACTCCATGGGGGACATATTGTTATTGCGTCATGCCTTTCGGATTAAAGAATGCTGGGGAAACTTACATGAGGGAAATGACCACAATATTTCATGACATGATGCACAAAGAGATTGAAGTTTATGTAGATGACGTGATCATTAAGTCAAGAGAGCAGTATGACCATATCAAAGATCTCAGAAAATTCTTTGGAAGGCTTTGGAGGTATGATCTCAAACTTAACCCAGCAAAATGTGTATTTGGAGTTTCATCGGGAAAACTCTTGGGGTTTATAGTCAGTAGGTGCGGCATTGAGTTAGATCCTTCAAAAATAAAAGCTATTCAAGATTTACCTCCACCAAAGAACAAAACAGAGGTGATGAGTTTACTTGGAAGGTTGAATTTTATCAGTAGATTTATTGCTCAGTTTACGACAACCTGTGAGCCAATATTCACGTTGTTGAAGAAGAATACTAAAGTTGAATGGACTGAAGAATGTCAAGAGGCATTTGACAGAATTAAGAAGTACTTGTCGAATCTGCCTATCTTGGTTCCTCCAGAGCCAGGACGACCCTTGATATTGTACATGTCTGTGTTAGACAATTCTTTCGGCTGTGTATTGGGTGAACATGATGTTACAGGCAAAAAAGAACAGGCCATATACTACCTTAGCAAAAAGTTTACCATTTATGACGCTAAGTACACTTTTCTTAACAAGACGTGTTGCGCCTTAACTTGGGTAGCCCAAAAGATGAAACATTACTTGTCATCTTATACTACTTACCTCATCTCTCGTATGGATCCTTTTAAGTATATTTTCCAGAAGCCTATGCCCACAGGCAGACTAGAGAAATGGCAAATAGTGATCACAGATTTTGATATTGTCTATGTGACATGAACTGCAATGAAAGCTCAAGCTTTAGCGGATCATTTGGCTGAAAATCCTATAGATGAAGAGTATTAGCCATTGAAGACTTATTTTCCAGATGAAGAGGTATTGTATGTTGATGAGTTTGTTTCTGAAGATTGCCATTCAGGCTGGAAGTTGTTCTTTGAAGGAGCTGCTAATGTAAAAAAAGTGGGGATAAGAACAGTTCTTATTTCTGAATCAGGACAATATTATCCTATAACAGTCCAACTTCGATTATATTATACCAATAATATGGCAGAATAGGAAGCTTTCATTCTGAGATTAAGATTAGCCATTGACATGGGGGTTCAAGAACTGTTGGTATTAGGAGATTCAGATTTATTAGTCCACAAAATCCAAGGAGATTGGGAGACTCGTGATTCTAAACTCATACCATATAGAGGTTGTTTGCAAGATCTTTGTCAAAAATTTATATCAGTAAAGTTCAAACACATTCCCAGAGCTCATAATAAGATTGTTAATGCTTTGGCGACCTTATCTTCAATGCTTCAACATCTCGACAAAACTTATATTGACCCTTTGCATATACAGATTCATGATCAACATGCGTATTACAATGTGGTTGAAGAAGAACTTGATGGGGAGCCATGGTTCTATGATATCAAAGAATATATTCAGACTGGGAAATATCCTGTACATACCGATGGTAATCAAAAGAGAACCATTCGACGTTTGTCTAGTGGATTTTTCTTAAGTGGAGGAATCTTGTATAAGAGGACTCTTGATTTGGAACTTCTGAGGTGTGTAGATGCTAAAGAAGCTTCAAAAATCATGATTGAAGTACATTCTGGGATTTGTGGACTACACATAAGTGGGTATGTTTTGGCAAAGAAAATACTCTGAGCAGGTTATTATTAGCTCACCATGGAGCGAGATTCCATCAAATTCATTCGTAATTATCATGAATTCCAGGTACACGAAGACTTGATACATTCCTCTCCATCTGAATTATATACAATGACTACTCCATGGCCTTTTATGGCTTGGGGAATGGACGTAATTGGACCAATTGAACCAAAGGCCTCGAATGAACATAGGTTCATCTTGATAGCCATTGATTATTTCACGAAGTGGGTGGAATTAGCGACTTTCAAGTCAGTGACCAAGAAAGTGGTGGTTGATTTTATTCACTCCAATATCATTTGTCGGTTTGGCATTCCAAAGATAATTATTACGGATAATGTTGCGAATCTCAATAGTCATCTGATACAAGAAGTATGCCATCAATTTAAGATTATGCATCGGAATTCAACTCCTTATCGTCCTAAGGCGAATGGAGCTGTAGAAGCTGCCACCAAGAACTTAAAGAAAATACTCCGTAAGATGGTGTAGGGTTCCCGAAAATGGCATAAAAAGTTACCTTTTGCTTTATTGGGTTATCATACTACAGTTCGGACTTCAATTGGTGCAACTCATTACTTGTTGGTGTACAAAACTGAAGCATTTATACCTGCGGAGATTGAAATTCCATCTCTTCGAGTAGTTGTAGAAGCTGAAATTGATGATGACCAATGGGTCAAGACTCGTTTGGAGCAATTAAGCTTGATTGATGAGAAAAGATTAACATTAGTATGTCATGGACAACTATATCAGAAGAGAATGACACAAGCATATAACAAAAAAGTGCGTCACAGACATTTTGAAGTTGGTCAGTTAGTACAAAGACGCATCCTACCCCATCAGATTGAAGCCAAAGGCAAATTTTCTCCTAATTGGCATGGACCATTCATGGTGAAGAAGGTGTTACTTAATGGCGTGTTATATCTGACTGACATAGAAGACAAAATGGAAGGAATGCCGGTCAATGCTGATGCAGTTAAAAGATATTATGTATGATATTCATGTACAATTACATTATGTATGTTTTGTACTTGCATTTTAAAAATATTGAAATGATGAAGACATTTTATTCTACTATCCGAATAATATATCAACCTTTGCTTACCCCTTTTGAGCTTTTATCTTTCTTCGTACCCCTCTTTTGAAATCAAATGAAAGTTGAAAAATGAAAAAAAAAAAAAAAAAAGTTGAAAAAAAAATTAATCAAAAATTCAAAATCAAGCAAAAGAATAATGAGCCTGAACTATGTTTGACCTGATTCTTGCTATGACAATATACGTAGGCAGCCCTACTCCGGGGTTCGGTCTAATCAAAAGAAAATTCAAATTACCCAGAATGAAAGAAAACTAGGGCAAAAGTTTTTTTTTTTTTAAAGAATCGATTCCAAAAGTTGAATGTTTTACCCAATGTTGTATAAATTTTGAGCCTCATCCCGAACTTTCTTTCTAACTCTATCCAAAAGCCAAGTTACAAGCAAAGAAAGACCTTCAGATCAATCTTTGAGAATGTCAAGGCTAAACATGTTATGAGTGCATGATATTTCATATTTTGGGTGTTATTTTCTAAAAAAAAAATGATGAAAATGAAAATAAGAGAGTTTTATTGGTGAAAATTCTTTCGGGCACCATAAGACGACAGTGAGTTGAGAAAGAGATGAAAATGAGATAGGCTCGATGGCAAAAAACCATTGAGGTGCCACAAGCCGAAAGAGGATAGTAATTTAGAGTGAATAAATTCAACAATGACTCAGTTTCAAACTCAATAAGTGGGCAAAAGTTGACAAATGATTGGTGTGGGTAGATCTGGCTGTTTGATTCAAAATGCATGTCATAATCACTAGAATCGGTTTTCACATTCAGATAAGTTTTCTCTTTTTTTTGAAAAAGAAATGCCTATTGTCTTTTTCTTTTTGTTTTATTTTATTTTTTTATTTTTTGTGTCCTTGTCATCAAACGAAAATTTTTTGTTGTCTTTTGAGTCAAATTCACGTCAGGTCGAGTGATAAAGGACTCCAAACTCGCTACCAACTCCTTTAAGGGTACAAAGCAAGACAAAAGGTCAATGCACAGAGACAACATTTCAAAGTAAAAGTAAGGTACTCAAGATGACTGTGATTTGACCATTTTAAACTCGTGAAAAACTAAGGGATGTATTGGAAGCTAAACTCAGAAGCATCATACAACAGAAACATGATTTGAGCTGAGGATCTCAGTAGTCAGAATTTTGAGTCAGAAGTATGACAATTCAATGAATATTATCATGGATTGAAAAAGAGTTGAGCATGGAAAGTGCGAGAGCGGCCACTTCAAAAGCCAAATGCCACAAACCAACCATCACATGTTTTAAAACTCACAATTTTTTTTTGTTTGGAACAGAGATAAAATTATTATTTTCAGATAAAGGATGCGATTTCACACTTCTCTCAATGCAAGAAACATGGTTACAACATCCGATGTTGGATCTCGGTCATAGTAAACTTTATTATTTGCGAGATATATTAAGATCCAGTGACATACATTTTTCCAGTACAAACTGGGGCAAAAAAATTTATATGTGTTGTATAGAATTATTTCTTTTGCACAAGACCCTCCTGAAGAATGAGAATTTATTTTATATCCAGGACCCTCCTGAAGAATAGGAATTTATTTTTTGCTCAGGACCCTCCTGAAGAATGGAAATTTATTTTTTGCTCAGGACCCTCCTGAAGAATGGGATGTTATTTTTCTGTTTCACTATTTACTTTGAGTCCAGGAGCCCGCCTGAAGAACAAGGTGAAGAAGTTGAGTCCAGGAGCCCGCCTGAAGAACAGAGTGAAGAAATTGTAAGTACAGGAGCCCGCCTGAAGAATAGGGTGAAGAAGTAGCAAATTCAGGAGCCCGCTTGAAGAACAGGGTGAAGAAATTGGAAGTTCAGGAGGCCGCCTGAAGAATAGGGTGAAGAAGTAGCAAGACTAGGAGCCCGCCTGAAATATAGGGTGAAGAAGTTGAGTCCAGGAGCCTCCTGAAGAACAGGGTGAAGAAATTGTAAGTCCAGGAGCCCGCCTGAAGAACAGGGTGAAGAAGTAGCAAATCCAGGAGCTTGCCTAAAGAACAAGGTGAAGAAATTGGAAGTCCAGGAGCCCGCCTGAAGAACAGGGTGAAGAAGTTGAGTCCAGGAGCCCTCCTGAAGAACAGGGTGAAGAAGTAGCAAATCCAGGAGCCCGCCTGAAGAACAGGGTGAAGAAATTAGAATTCCAGGAGCCCGCCTGAAAAATAGGGTGAAGAAGTAGCAAGTCCAGGAGCCCGCCTGAAGAACAGGGTGAAGTAGCAAATCCAGGAGCCCGCCTGAAGAACAGGGTGAAGAAGTTGTAAGTTCAGGAGCCCGCCTGAAGAACAAGGTGAAGAAAAAAAAAAGAAAGTCCAGGATCCCGCCTGAAGAATAGGGTGAATTTTCAAATTCAAGTCTCGAAGGCTTGAATCAAGATTCTAGAGATTGTAATTTTTACTTGTATTTTTCATTTTTGATTTTTATTAGTCAGTTGAATGTAAAGGCAGAAGTCGTCAATCGAAAACTCGACGGAATCTCACTCGACTTTAACTTTTTCTCTCACCAAATTACCTTTGAACTACTCATGACCCGATTTCCTTATAACCCGGGATAGGTAGGATGTCCAAAAACAGGACTCGGTCACATTTTTTATTTTTACTTTTATTTTTACTTTTCAAGTAATTGGAGAGTCAAAAATTATATCTTGTCTACTTCTTTGTGTGAAAACTCTTCGAGATTTCATGAAAAGAGGGGCAAAAATGTAGACATGTGATTTTTGATCCTCCCTCAATTTTAAATATTCAGTCATATATTATTTTGATTATTAATTTTATTTTTAATTAATTTTTAGTTAAAAATAAATAATTAAGTAATGTTAATTTTGAGATATTAAAAAAAATAAATATATATATATATTTTATTTTTCTAAATTTTAATAAAATTAATTGTTTTTGTATTGTTTTATTTATTTTAACTATTTGTAGATTTTATTGTATTTTTCTTAAAATAAAATTGATTAATTTTTATTATAATTATAATTATTCTTTTTGTTATTATTATTAAATATATTAATATATATATATATATATATATATATAATTATAATAAAAATTTGAATTTTAAAAGCTCCCTCCCCTTTTATCTGCCTAAAAACTACTCCCCCCAAATAAAAAAAATCATTCCCTCCTAAAGTCCCAGTATTAAAGGACTCCCTACCCAGACAGAAGAACCAAGAGAACGTACTTTGACGTCAGACCATTAGATAAAAAACAGAGAGAAATATTAGCCAAAAGAGAGAAAAGAAAAAGTTAAAGTGGAATTCTGTTTGAAGTTTCCTATGACGATTGCATTGCTCCAGTATTTATTTTGATTGATCAGGTTTTTTTTTCAACCTTATTCCGTTTATGATATAAATTTTATTATGAAAATATGAGTGAAAGTGAACAGTGTGTTTCTATGTGTACGAAATATATGTAATGATATGATTTTATGCATGACAATTTGTTAAAATGAATGTGAGTACAAAAGTCAGAAATGTAATAATAATACTGCATCTTTTTCTATAATATGATACATACACTGATACATGCACATTTATCACCAGAATACATACTCCTCAACATATACACATATGAATGGAAAAAAGAGAATTTTCTATCATTAATTTCCACATTACATTTACACACACGTAGAAGGCAGAATAGGAAAAATTGAGTAAAAATAGTGAAAACGCAGTAAAATCAGTTGACTCCGATTAGAGTTCACCGAAAATCAAGCAAACTCCGGTCTCAGATGACCAGAGTTCTCCTTTCGCCAGTCAGATGCCACGCCGGAGAACCCCATTGGAACAAGCACACATTGATTTGCGAAATTAGTCAACCACCAAACTACCATTGCCACTGTCCCCAAAAATCCACCGCCGGCGACGCCATTAATGGCGAAGCCATAGCCGGTGGTACACGGACGCAGCTCAGCCTTCCCCTCCCCAACTCCGGCGACTTTCAATCGAACCAACGTCGCCGAAAACCTCCCCAGAAATGAGACAGACGCTCCATCGATCTTTTCTTTCCCAGATCTTCCGCGGTACCATCGCTGCTGACGCCTTGGCCGGTGCCACCCCTTCCTCTCAGTATCCCTCTCGTTGGCACCATAGAAATGGAGATTGAAGAGAGTCTTAAGTGAAAGAGAGAAAAATTGAAGGTTAATACTAGTACTGGGGGTATACATAAAAAAAAATAAAAAAAATTGTTTAATGATTAGTTCAAAGTGAAATGGAAACAAATTTAATATTTTTTTTGTTGTTTTGTATTTTACTTACAATTGGTTTCATTTGTCTCACGTTGTTTGTCTTCTTTAGGCTAATAATTAAAGTGGCATAATACAAGTAATTTAGCATATTTTTTATATTTTGTTTACTATTTATTATTTTATATTTTATTATTATTATTATTATTTATTATTATTATTGTTATTATTTTATTTATAAATCTTAATAATTCTTATAAAATTAATTTATTGCTTTAATTGAAATATTGTTTTCGTTTATTGTTAAAAAGTACTCTGAGTTTACAGAAGATGGACCAATATCTTTAACGTTAGATAAATTTTAAAAATGTTCAAAATGTTTTTGTCTCATTTAAGAATGCGGTGTACGCATCTATTCGAGACATTTAAAAATTCAAGGATGCAATAATGCACCTTGACATATATTTTTCAAAAATTAATTTCCACACGACTTATTTAATATAGAGGCATAGATAAACTTTTTTGATATAATTAAAAATGAGCGAATGGCCTATAAACATAAGTTATCAAAATAGTTTGAGTCAAGATAAGTCAATAAAAGTGACCGTGCTAGAACCACAGGACTCGAGAGGTGCCTCACACCTTCCCTCGGTCAACAGAATTCCTTACCCGGTCTTCTGTTTTCGCAGACCAACAAAGCGTCATTTCCTTTTGATTAGGGATTCAAAAAGGTGACTTGGAACACCATAACTCAATTCCAAGTGGAGACTCTATAAATAAAATAATCCCTATTCAAAACTGTTACTTTAATTGGAAAAAACCTTCGGCCGAAAAAGGGGTGTGACACACTCACCTTTGTGATTCTCACAATTGAAGCGGCGAATATTGAAAGTTGCTTATACTCCGGTAGTCAATAGGATGTCAATTCTACTTTACGGTCGGAGTGGATTCTTGTTTGATCGACTCAAAGGAAAAAAATCTACTTACCGGACTTGAAACAAAAAGTTACAACGAATTAAAACTAGAAAAGCACACAAATAAATAGGACAATGAAAAAATCCGGACTCAAGAACTAATCGATCAACTTAGTAGACGAATTACTAGTTGATGAGTAGTTTAAGAATCAAAAGAAGATATTAGGAATCAAGGAATTGAAACTAAGAATCAAACCTAGAGCAATCGAGTTTTTAAAGTGTTACAATGCATTTGGAACTTGAATTGGACGTTGGGAAGGATTGAGATGTGTCCAAAATAGGTTGGTAGTGCGTTCAAGAGGGTTGCCTTGAAGTGTGGCCACACCTTGGGCGCATATGGAGAGCATGTTGGATGCAGGACCAATCTGCCCCCGATCTGTGGCCAATCTGCTGAAGCAGATGCAACACAGATCAAACTAGTGTAGTCTGCTCCTAAACTGTGGCCAATCTGCTGAAGCAGATGTAACACAGGCCAAGGCTGCAAGGCTGGAATTTCAGCCGAGCTTTGCCTAAATGTGGGCCTCCTTTGCTTCTCTCTTGGAATATTCTTTAGGGCCTTCAAAAGGTGTTTGCACAAACACTTTTGTACACTTTTTTATTCACTTTTGAGGATCAAACAACCACCTTTTCCCGACAGTTCCTCTTGAAGATTTGAATTTCTCCAAGAACACTTAAGAACACCAAAACTTCAAAAGTCTCTATCTCTTAAACCATTGATCAGAATGCGATAAAATTTTGAACCAAGGCTATTTTCAACCTTCTAAACACATTTACAAGCATCATTTTGCTCAAATTCACAACCAAAAATTTTAGATTTTTAATTGACATCAAAACTTCTTCAACCCAAGCTTCCAACATGAATAGGACACTCAAATAAGCTCCGATTTGACTCAAATTTGATTTATAGACTCATATAGTGTTAGAGAACACAAATCTAACACTAGAAACACAAGAAAAACACAAAATCAAAAACTCAAAATTTGACCTAAGAACAAAAACGTAAATAGTGACTTTTTTTTTGGGATTTCCGATTTTTGACACTTCTTGTTTGTTGATTTTCAAGATAACAAACCCAAGACTAGAATCGTGGGAACGATCATAAGCTGGTCTCTAATACCAAATGATACGGGACAAACAAGGGAACACCAAAATCAGTCCAAAAAATAGTCTACAAAATGGAAGATATCCGTGAACCCTTTTGGAGACCAAGTCTCGGCTTCCCAAGAACACAATAACAAAAAGATAACAAGGTGTTTATTACACCAAATCAGCAGACAACAAACTAGATTAACAACATAAGATGATGAACAAGAAGACACAAGATTCAGATTTAACAATAACAACAAGAACACAAGATTACAACACAAACACTAAACAAGATTACAAGAAGGTAAAAGGATAGATAGATAGCGAGACAAAGATTATTACAAGATTAAGAAATAAGTGTCTATCAACACTAACTCCTAATGAATGTAATAATCTAAACCACACTCTTACGGTGACCGTCAAGGAAATCAACTCACCTCAAGATCCACCGTTTCCAAGCAAGGGTCAATATTGACTTTTCCAAGCCCTAAACTACAATGGCTATTCCAAGCCCTAACTAAGAACTACACTAAGGTGGAACACTCTCAAAGAGAGAGAATAAGTCTTTCAATATTTCATCATCAATAATCTAATGAGAAAAAGACCTAAAATGTTCTATTTATATTATTACAAGACAAGACAAAAATGACAACAATACCCTTAATGGGTAGGGTGGCCATGGAGTGCATTTGGGCCAAGTGAAGTAACCAAAATGCCCTTAATGAGGTGACTAAACCGTGAGCTATTAAGTGTTATCCAAATCCATGAGTCCTCAAGTCTTCAAGCTCCAATCAATCTTCCACTCACGGCCTTGTTTATGCTCAAAACGGGTCTTTCATGCATGTCCATGTGTCCTCGAGGTGACCACATCTTGATTTTCTAGGTGTTGGCCTCTAAAGATGTCATCAAAAAATAAGACGGCCATTTGACTTGTATCAGGTACATGCAGTGTGATGTTCTTAAAAAGTTTAGCAATATCCCAATGAATTCTTCAGAAAATAGCAGTTCTTCCCTTTGGACTTTGTTCGTTAGTTCCCACATCTCCAATTTATCAAAAAATTGATGTGTTTTCTTGCCTCTTCTGATCAGTAGCATCCTTTTCATTCATGTAAACATTGCATCGACTTGGGAATATCATGTAACATGTAACATTCATGCTATAACATTAATTAGAGCACACTGACGAATGATGTCTGGATATTTGTTTAAAGATTCCAATGCCTCATTGGTAATTGGATTGGTGACAAAGATGAATGCATGGCAATACCAAAGGAGTTGCAATTGAGATCCATGCATTATCCATGTACTCTTCCAGTGTTGGCTTATAAGTTATATCCATTGTGGTACCATCTTGCTTCTCGTAAGTAAGCTTTGCATGAATTTGCCCACTAATTATTAGCAACGTGTCTCAAATATTAGTGCAAATGTATAAATGGATTGATCAGTACTTTTAGTATGTGGTTTGGGCGAGATGATTTTACATCAAGTGTATCTGACAAATATTAAATTTTGAATATATAATTTCAAAAGTGAATTAATTTTAATGACATGACCTTCTTGGTTCGAAATTGAGAGGGCGTCATGCGGACGCTATTAGTTGCAAACCATCATGGCGATAATTCAGACGACAAAGAAAAAACATACTAAAAAATATATTATCGATATGATTTGGTCAAAAGAACTACATATGAAAAACTAATATTAAAAAAACATAAAATCTACTGGAGAAAATCTCTCCCTAAACAAGACTCTTTAAACGACTACATTATGATGCTACTCTTTAAACGACTGCATTGCGGATGCTATTGTGTTATGGTATGAGAAGGGGGTTAGAGTTCCAAAATCTTTCCTCCAAGAAAAGAGGTTTGTCAAATATAAAAAAGTTTTATATTTAGAAAAGTAAAAGTAATTATGATATTACTTTTATTTTTCTTCTACGAAAATATAAAACTTAATTTTGGTAAGAAAATCGGGGCAAAACCCTAACACTTCTTAAGGTTGAATCGGCTAAATTTAAATGTTGGCTCTGCCTCAAAGATAGGGGTTAATTAATTGGAAAAAAGTAACAGGGAATTGAAGAAATTAAATTTGAAACTAGAAGAAGGGAGAATTAATTAAGTAGATTAGTAAAATGAATTTTATTTGAGTTGGATATTGATTGCTTGCTCATTGAGAATATCATACACCATTTCATTGGTAGCATTGAAAGGTGCAAGGTAACATATTTTAATATAGTCTAGAAGCTGTACCATTGCTTTTATATCCCATCTGAATATATATGACAAGAAATAAAAATTCCACATGACAAACAAGGCAAAAGACTTGATTATGAAAAATAGTAAAGACGATTATGAATTTACATAATTTCCTTAAAGTTAATTACTGACCTTTCAACAGCACGAGTGAAGATTTCCAACTCGTCAAGAGTGACATAAATATCATTCATGCCAGTGGCCATAGCAAAATGACCTTTGCCAACATTCTTCTGCAGTAGCCGTACTGAGGCTCAATTTATGTATCGGAATGATTTTTGTATTACTGATCCATAAAATTTATGTATTTGCCGAAAAATTTGACAAAAATTATCTATTTGAATGATTTCTATGTTACGGATCCAGAAGACCTATGTATTTAATCAAAAAGCTGACACAAATTATATATCGAAATAATTTCTGTTTTACTTATACATGCACAAATCGTGTCTATGATACATCATGATTTTCATGTTGATGATACATAAACTAATGTATATAACTAAAGAGTGTAGGAAGAAAGCTTTGTGGACCCAACCGAAGCAGTGACGCAAAGGAAGGTAGACATTTGATAATTTGAGGCGGATTAGAACAATGACTTTGTGGTAGTTTAATCTACTGCTGAGCTATTAGGAGTTTTTGTCATTGTTGAATGCGTCACAAGTGGTTTGACAGAAGTCGCCGCAACGGAGAATTCGGAATTGAAAATCAGAGAAGAAAGGAATCAATTAGTTGTTTGCTTCAACTATCGTTATATGGTGATTGAAATTTGAATTTTGTATCAATTACATTTACTAGGATACTCCGGAAGCCATAAAATCATTTGACGTGATTTACTTTCAAGTTAGAGGAATTTCCGTTATTTTTTATTTTTAAACTCGTCTAATTAGTTAGTAATGCATTAAAATGTGATGTATCAGATAAATTGAAATGTATTCAACCTATTAAATAAAAAAAAATTAGTAGCATCGAAAATAGTTAGGACAAGGAGTAATTAGCTGAAAAAGAGTTAAAGATTTATGTAAGATACACAAAAATTTTCATTGGACACCACTTGCAAAAAGTTATTGATGCGGGTTTCTTATTCAAAGGTAAATATGTTAGTGATGAATGGACTGAATATATTGAAAATCCCAGGTGTTAGCTAGGCTCTTAATTATCCAGTATTAGTATATATTCTGATGAGGGACGAAATTTTTGAGGAAATTATAGTAATTATGGTAGGCCAGGGAACACATTAAGGGGTCGTTTGGTAGAGCGTATTGGAAAACTAATGCATGCATTAGTTTAATGTATATTATTATTACTTTGTTTGATATACTTTTGTACCCTATGTATAACTAATGTTTGCATTAGTTATACTTTTTATTGTGTATTATTAATACCTCAAAATCCATGGTATTAGCAATGTAATGATCCAATACATGCATTAACATGATTAAAAATACTATTATCCCTCAGAAAAAAAAATTACATACTTTTCAACATATATATGGAGGATATTTTTGTAATTTTTTTTTCCTAAGAAATTATTTAATTCATGTTATTTTTAATACATCAAACCAAACACTGTATAAGAAAAATACAAACACAACTAATGCAAGCATAGCTAACACATATAGAATTTATCACTGTAAACTGATCACAGAGTGATTACCATCTCAATTAATTATGAGACTCCATTGAAGAACACATAGAAACTTCTAGAGAGAAGATTTTAATATCTTGAGAGAGAAAAATATCTACATATGAGTTTTTTTTTTAATCTATAACTAACATATCACTACTTATACACCACACTAACTGAATTGTTCAGCTGGCTTCCATATCACATACTCTAACTAATTAACTATCATGATCTTAGCTAATTACATTAGTGCCATCAATTACCCTGCATCTATACAGTCTCTATTCTCAACACTCCCCCTCAAGTTAGGTGGTGTAAACACATTTAACACACCTAGCTTGCTAACTAGGAATTCATGTTGAGCTCTTGCCAAGTCTTTTGTTAGGATATCTGCTAATTGATGTTTGGAGTCCACATGTTTTGTCTTCACAAGTCCTTCTTGAATTTTTTTCCTAATGAAGTGACAATCAATTTCTATATGCTTTGTTCTTTCGTGGAAAACTGAATTTGCTGCGATTTGTAAAGCAACTTTACTATCAGTGTGTACAATCACTGGGAAATCAACAGGAAATCCCAATTCCTTCAGCAATGTTGTAATCCATACTACCTCAGATACAGAGCTTGCCATGCTTCTGTACTCAGCTTCTGCTGAGCTCCTTGACACCACATTTTTATTTATTTATTTCCATGATATCAAAGAGTCTCCATGTTTCACGAGAAAACCTGAAACTGACCTCTTGGTATTAGGACAAAAAGCCCAGTCTGCATCACAATAGACATTAAGAGCATTCGACTGTCCCGGTTCTCTTTTAACATATCTCATGACCCTCAATGTTGCTTCCAAATGAGAGCTTTTAGGATGTTGTACAACTGACTTAACAGCTGAACTGAATAGGCAATATCAGGCTTGGTTAGTGTTAAGTACAACATTTTTCCAATAAGTCTTTGATATTTCCCTGTATCTTCGAAGATGTCATCATCTGCATTTCCTGTTATTTCATCAAGCTCTTGAGTTGTAAGTATCATGTTAGGCTCCAAGGGTGTCCCAACTGCTTTTGTACTCCCTAATCCAAGATCTAAAAGTATCTCCAAAACATATTTTCTTTGATTGATTAGAATACCTCTTGCTGATCTATTATACTCCATTCCAAGGAAAAATTTCAACTCACCTAGATCTTTGATTTTGAATGCTTTGTGCAGTGAGTTCTTGGTAGCTTCTATCAGACTTAGATTATTTCCTGTGACTAACATATCATCAACATACACCAAGATGATCACCACATCATTGCCTGACTTGTTGATAAAAAGAGAATGATCTAAAACACTTTGTACAAAACCAAAATTCAACAAAGCTTTAGATAATTTTAGGTTCTACCGTCTACTAGCTTGCTTAAGTCCATAAAGGGATTTTTGTAGCCTATACACAAGACCAGACTCCCCTTGGCTATAAAAACCCTGAGGCAACTCCATTTAAACTTCATCATAGAGGTCACCCTGAAGAAAAGCATTATGGATATCAAGTTGGTGAATATGCCAAGCATATTGGGCAGCTAAAGATAACATAATCCTCATTGTGACAATGTTAACCACGGGAGAAAATGTTTCACGATAATCAAGACCCTCTTGTTGGCTATAGCCTTTAGAAACTAACCTAGCCTTATACCTTTCAACTTCACCATTGGACTTAAGCTTGACTTTGTACACTCATTTACATCCAATAGGTGACTTTCCCTTTGGTAAGGGAACTAATCTCCAAGTATCATTGTCTTGGAGAGCCTTAATTTCAGCTTGCATAGACTCAAGCCATCTACTATCAGAGACAGCATCCTGATAAGATTGTGGCTCCTGAACAAATGATAAAGAGCTCAAATAAGCTTACTAGGATGTAGAAAGATTACCATAGGAGATAGAATCAGCAAGAGGATAAGTCACTGCATGAGCTGATCCTTTAGTAACAAAATCTATTAACCATAAAGGAGCCTTAGTATTCCTTTGAGACCTTCTAGGAGGCAAAGGTGTTGTATGATCAACGTCAGAAGAAGGCAATGGAAACTGAGTATCAACACTATCAACATGTGAGGAAACTGGAGAAGTAGCAGCACTATTAGTGGACTGATCATCTAGTATCAAATCATGAATAGCTAGTAGAGAAAAAGTGGAAGCCACTGGAGTAGAAAGATCAGCCTTAAAGGGAAACATATGTTCTACAAAATGGGCATCTCTGTTGACAAAAAACTTCTGATTCAAAAGATCAAATAAGATGTAACCCTTGGTTATAGTATAATACCCTATAAACACAGCCTTGACAGCTCTTGGAGAAAATTTATCAACCCTAGGCAAGACATTCCCATAACACAAACAACCAAGAGTTCTCAAATGAGTAAGTTGTGGTTTCTTGCCAAAAAAATACTTCATAAGGGGATTTTCCTCTTAAATAGCAGTTGGAAACTTGTTGATAATATAGGAGGCTGCTAAAATGCAATGACCCCAGAAAGAAAGTGGAATATGCCCTTGAAACCTAAGGGCTCTGGCTACTTCAAGTAGATGTCTGTGTTTTCTCTCAGCTACACCATTTTGCTGGGGAGTATAAACACATGTTCTATGATGTATAATTCCTAACTCTTTGAAGAGAGTTTGCAGGTGTGAACCAATAAATTCACCTCTATTATCAGTCCTGACTATTTGCACAACAACCTTGAACTGAGTGTGAACCATTTTAAAAAATTATCTTAGCATGATCAACATATCAGACTTGAATTTAAGCAAGAAAACCTAAGTGATTCTAGAGAAATCATTCATAATAGTAAAAAAAAAATTGTTACCATCAAATGTTTCTATATGATATAGTCCCCATACATCCAAATGTAGAAGCTGAAAAGGAGAACTGGATTTACTAGTGCTACAAGGAAAAATAAGTCTGGTGTGTTTAGCTAAAGGGAAAATGTCACAACCAACTAGAATAGATTTACATTCATCTAGACTATAACCAAGAATTCCCTGCAATGATGCACCAGAAGTATGAGCTAACCTTCTGTGCCAAAGTCTTCATTCATTTTGTCTTCCTTAGCAAGCAATACCTTGTCGGATTCACTCGTCATATTCTTTACTTTATTAGTGATAAAACTGGATGTAGCAAGTGTGTAAGGACTCAGTAGATACAAGACATCTTGTTCCCTACCAATCCCCTTCTGCCTCTCACTGAAAAGGTCCTGAAACAGGCAAAAACTAGGGTAAAAAGAGACAAAATAACTAAGCTCTCTATTATCTTGAAAATGGATAGAAGATTGTACTTAAACTCGGGCACAAATAACACATTTTGTATGTCCTGTGTACCCATTACTATACAGTTTACAGTAAGTGTTACTGCAGCTATTTCTTCAGTTGGCAAATGAACTATTTTATTGTCCCCTGTGTTGATTGATTTAATGTTATGTAACAAATTCAAATTGGATGCCATATGATTCGTTGCACCAGTATCCACTATCCAATTGGCTTGTTCTATACTAGACATAAGAGATTGAACAATACCTGTTATGTTAACCATATCCAGCTGTGGTATCTGTTTATCAAGCAGCATCATGATTTTGTCATGTTGATACTGAGTCAGTTGTGGATCCCTAGGCATGTAACTTCTTGAGCTACTTCGACCTGCATCATTGGATTCAGTCTTACCTCCAACTCTGTTGTATTTGTTCTGGTGAGTAGTGGAAGTATCGGTGTGAACATTGTATGCTTCATTTCTGTTTGTATTTGGTTTGAAGGTTGGTTTGCGTGAATGAGCATTCTCCCCTTGAGGATAAAAGTTACCTTTCTTCTTGTGGACATAATCTTCAGAATAACCATGTAGCTTGTAGCAGTTATCCTCAATATGACCTTTCATTTTGCAAAAGTCACATATTGCATTCCAGTTAGGATTCCCATTCTTCTTTGGTTTAAAGTAGGCAGGTCCAAGCTTATCTAATAAGGCTGCAACTTCAGTGCCTTCTCCTATTATGGACAAACTCCCCATAGCTTTTTGGATTTCTCGTTCAACAAGCATAGCATAAGCTCTATTGAGGCAGGGAGTTGGAATTGTCATCAGAATTTGACTTCGAGGATAGTCATAATTCTCGTTTAATCCCATAAAAAATTACATCAATTTCTAGTTTTGAATATGTGCACAGAATTCCTTAGCCTTTGCACAATCACATGGAGGCGGCACCATTGATTCATATTCTACCCAAAGATTTCAAAGTTTTGAAAAATAAACAACTATACTGTCAGTACCTTGCACTAGCGTTGCAACTGACTTGTCTAACAGATAGATCCTTGACATATTGACCTTATCAAAATGTTCCTTCAAATCGTCCCAAACTGATTTTGCATCCACTGCATACACTATTTCAGTGTGAAATTCTTTTGCAACTGAACTCATAATCCAACCTTGAACTAATGCATTGCATCTGCCCCATTGATGGTCTAATTCAGTGGCAAAATCCTCTTTCTTTCATGTACCATCGACCAGCCCTAGTTTTTTTTTACCTAGGAGTTGAATTCACATGGCTCTACTCCAAATCGAGTAATTTTTGGACCTAGTTAACTGCATAGGAATGATAGAAGCTCCAGTAGTATCTGAAGGATGAAGAAATAATGCATGATTGTGATCAAATTTCACTCCCACCATTGTTGAGCTTTGAGTTTTCTTCAAATTCTCTGAACAAAAAAACGTATTTGTAGTAATGAGCGATCGCACAACTCACAGTAATGGTCGTATCTCTGATACCATATAGAATTTATCACTGTAAACTGATCACAAAGTGATTACCATCTCAATCAATTATGAGACTCCATTGAAGAACACAGAGAAACTTCTAGAGAGAAGATTTTCAATATCTTGAGAGAGGAAAATATCTACAATGAGTGTTTTTTTTTAATCTGTAACTAACATATCACTACTTATACACCACACTAACTGAATTGTCCAGCTGGCTGCCACATCACATACTCTAACTAATTAACTATCATGATCTTAGTTAATTACATTAGTGCCATCAATTACCCTGCATCTATACAGTCTTTATTCTCAACAACACAAACATTACTAACACACCATATTTTGCATTATTCTTATACACTCAACCAAACAACCCCTAATTTTCTTATAATTAGTGTGGGTACCACAAATGTGTTTTGTGGTGTTAATATTTCCTCGAGTCAGCACGCAGTTGGCCCAGCTGGGAACACATTTTCGTCGTGGGAAAAAATTAACCAAAAATTACACAAATACACAACTTATGTTTTCAATATTACAAAAAATTCTAACTCCCTAAACATATTACAAAAATCCCACATATACACAGAATGCTATGTATATGTCGGCTATGTTATGTATTTTAATAGGGAGAGAGAGTAAATTAATTAAAAAAGTGGGAAAGAGTGTAATTACTTTTAAAAGGTTGGTATTTATGTTATTTATACAAAAATTAAGTCTAATGGGTGGAAAGAAAGAGACTATAGTCTAATGTTTTGTATTTCTACAATTTTTAATAATAAAGTTTAAATAGTACTCTTAGAAAGGGATATTTGCATAATTCAGCAGCAAATGAACAAAATGCACAAGTATTCATTTTTTGGGTCTTCATTTAACTGAACAATATTGGGCACAAATGAAGAATATTTCTATATTGTGTAGGGAGCGAATAAATTGAAAATTCCGCATGGGAGATGTGGCCACTGGTATTGGCATGCCCACGTTATTCATCAATATGTCCACAGATATGCATAGTTGGAGCCCCTATAAATAGATTCTCCCCATCTACATCATCGTATTCATACATCTTTTCTTATCACTTCCTATGTGAGACGTTTTAACTAATACTCAACCTTAAATTGCCGGTACTCCGTCGAATTCTATTTGTCTGTCCAGTGCAATAATTGTGAAACTTTTATTTTCTTTGTCCAGTATTTTTGTAGTACAAATATATATCAAAGAACATGATGTCAGCAACTCCTAATTTAAATTACAACTCGATCCAAAGGTGAAAAATTGAAAATTAAATTATAAGAAAAAACACTAACATAAAATTAATGACAATAAATCTAGCGCAAGATAGTCCAGACTAAGCTAATGTACAATATGCCCGTTCATGGGAACTCAATATAGCCTTTCCATAGATCTATACGCACATTAAAGTTTTATAAAATATTAAAAGTTCGTATTACATATTAACCAGAGAATACCATAGGAACTTAGAAGCTTTGAATTCTGAATCCTACATTGTGGAATACATGTAAAACAAAAGTAATGATACAAAGTCTAGGGATAAAATTACTTTGCAGGATGGAGCATTAGGAATAATGATAGGCTCAAAAAGTATCTTAGAGATGCTACTTTTAACATCGGTATGCAGATACATGAAGTGTGATGTTCTTGCTATATCCTTTGCTATTCTAGAAAATGTTTCAGAAAATAGAGAATTTTTTCTTTCAGCTGTTTTCATTGCTTCCCATGTCTTCTTTATCAAAAATATAATATGCTCTCTAGCTTCTTCTTCAGAAGCACCATTTTCGTTCATGTAACACTGAATTGATTTGGGAACGCCACCTCTTTTCAATTCATCCTGAATTAATTATAGAATTAGATAAATTAAATGAGACACATTAGCTAGCCAGCCGTCTATATATTTATCTTTTTGAAGGAGAAGTACAATTTCAACTTTTTGTATGAAATTCATTTTCTTTAACCTATGAGAAAAACAAGAGCTTATTTTGCTGGAGGGATTTGAAACTATATATATTTCAAAATTTATAAACAAAATAATTTTGTTGTACTTGTTAATATTTACATAAACAAATTAAGTTGAAGTTGTAAATAAAATATTGTAATTAAAGATACATTAATCTAAGTTAATCTTATTTGAGATAAAGGTATAAAAGCATACCGAAGATGTCCCAAAATAATCGATGAAGCGAAAAATTGTAGCGGACCATCGAATTATGTTAGGATAATTGTTTAAATTAAAGAATCCAACGCCTCTTTGGTAACTGGATTTCTAACAAGGATCATTGCATGCACTAATGCCATTGGAAATGCTATTGAGATCCATGCATTATTCATGTACTCTTGCAGTGTTGGCTTATGTCCACTGTGGTACCACCTTGCTTCTTGTTGTAGGTATGATTTGCATAAATCTGCCCACTAATTGACAATACGACTCTCACACATACACACATACATACACATATATATATATATATATATATACACATACATACATACATACATATATATACACACATACATACACATATATACATATATATATATATACACATATATACATATATATATATATACACATATATACATATATATATATATACACATATATACATATATATATATATACACATATATATACATATATATATATATATATATATATATATATATATATGTATATACCATTCTTCAAGACATATTTGTAGAGAGTTTTTTCGAAGTTTAACGGGATCCAACGACCCCTTTTTTTTTTACCAAAAAAAAAAAAAACGACCCGTTATTATTAATAGGTTTAATGATCAAATTCAATCGCTTTTTGACATAATAAAAAATATGAAAGTTCATTAAATTTTAATAAATATTAATTTTGAAATCATAGTTCAAAAGATGCAATTTGTTCGATCGGTGAGAAGATATTTAAAATATTAATTTCAATAAATATAACTATTGAATTTACCTCGGAGTAAATTTGGGGGCATTCTGGAAAAGAATGAATCTTACTGATTTTGTAAGGTAGGGCAGGACGTTAATCCCTTGATCTTCGAGAACATGATATGCCATGTCATTGATAATATTGAAGAATGGAAGATAACATTCTTTCATATACTCTGGAAGCTGTTCCGTTGCTTTCATATCCCATCTAATTTTATAAAACAAAGAAACAAAATTTTCGCATGACAAACACAAAGAAAAAGATGATTGATTAGAAAACTTGTACAGTTCGTTTCTAATTATAATTATTAGTTGACTCACTAACCTTTGAATAACATCAGTGAAGTGTTCCAATTCATCAAGTGTGCCATAAACATCATGAATATCATCTATAATTGAAATAAAAACAATGACCTTTGTTATCATTCTTCGAAAATAGCTGTGTTGAGGCACAAACAATGCCCCCACAGCTAGCCCAAATAAAATTCTCAACCAATATATCCCTTGAAAATGACAGCTTTTCTGTAACCCTGTGTCCTTCCACCACCTATTACATCAAAACCAATGTTGTATGAGAGAAATTGCTGTAATTTATCCTCAAGAGGGTGAAACGTGATAATTATTTTGGAACTCATTAAAGAGTATTTGAAAAGACCTTTAATTTATGAAGTTTTATAATTTACAGGTAAGCATTCATATGTTTGAATAAAAGTTTTGTAAATAAGGTACGCTATTTTGACCTCGTAATATAAGAAATTATTCATTCACTAACAACGTGTATTACTTAAACTTCTTGAAAAAAAAATGTTGAATTTAAAGTTGTGTTTGGACCTATATTTTAAAACTAAGTGAAGTTTTATGGGTGAAAAAAAATTCCCTTAAAATTTAAAACCCATGTTCCAGAAACAGAGATAATTTCCACTTCCTCTTTTTTTTTTTCTTTTTTTTTTTGTGTTTTTCGGTATGATCACTGTAAGACTCAATTGAATATAGTTTAAAGTAGTATAGTTGAAAGTTTCGAATTTTTATCCAATCTAGGACTACTCTTTCTTTGTTAGCACTCGTAATTTTTAAATTCTAAATCTGTCACCATTAAATAATTAGCTCTTTAAGAATATATTAGAAAAGTATCCACTTAAAAGATATCTCACCTTAATAGAATTCTCAAATCATCTTGGTGGATTGATTGAATAATGTTGAAGTCCAATTTAGCAAGCTCTAGCAAAAGAGGATTAGCATTTGAGATTCTCTCATAAATGCTAATATACCATTCTGTCTCTAATCTTGGCATCATCCAATGTCTTGGAAGTTCCATGGCATGGAGGATTAATTCGACCATTATATTGTCTTCTCCACAATGATTATGATCAATGTAACTGTTTAGATGTGTCAGTGTGGATGTTGTGGCATTTTAAAAATTAGTTTGGTTTTCTGTAGAGAAAAACGAAGCTTCATACAATTCTTACAATCTTTTTGTGTCGTTACAAATACTCAGCTAGAGATTGCCATGCTCATCCTGAAAATTGTTTAATATGTCTGAAGCACGAGAAAATATGTGAATCTATATGTTCAACTTCATATAGAAATGTATCAGATTGAATCTGAAAGGCGATGAAAAAAGATTATTAAAACTAGTATATACCTTGTGTTATTTCCCACAATATGGCTGGGTATGCAGAATCTGTATATTACAACAACAACTTCAACTAGAGTTCAACTATAAACAAAACACAATGAAGTATCAAATATCCTAAACACAAGATCAAAATGACCTTTCCAAGAGGTGTATTTATTTTTCAGGAAAAATAAGATGAAGCAGAAATTGAATAGGCCAAGTCGTTCGAATTCATGGAATTTCCTTAAGGAAATAATTCCCCTCACTGTACACGAGGTTGTGAAATATTTCCTCCCAGGATAAAATGACCTTCAATCCGACTATAACGGTACCTCAAATAGGCGGATTCTTCGAACGCACAGAACGCTTTGATTGATCACACAGAATATTTGTAAAGAAAAGAAAAGAGTTTTTATTCTGAAAAATTTATTGCATCAAACCTGTGGAAGAAGACAGGTTTTTATAGCCACAACACGCCTGTTCGAAAAGGTGGCATTGGTTCAACTTAGAGGTGTGACTATTCTGAAATTGCATGGTTGTTTTTCCCCAAGACAGTGCAGTATTTTTACTGAAACATTACACCATTTCGTGAAACAGTGCATCAGGTCACTGGAATAGTGCATCTGTTACTGTAACAGTGCATCTGTTTACTGTAACAGTGCATCTGTTCACTGGAACAATACTCTGTTTACTGTAATAGTGCATCTGTTCACTGGAACAATACATCTGTTTACTGTAACAGTGCATCTGTTCAACGTTCACTGAAACAACGCATCAATTCAGAAAAACATCACCAAAATGCATATAAATGGAGTATCAAACAAAGAAAAAATATTTACTGTGTTATTCCCTTTGGCATTTTTCGAAATTCAAATAAAGTTTGTCCAAAAAGATAGATCTCATCGATCGATTATTTGACAAATCCAAATCCAAATCTAAATCCGAAGCCGAGCTGAGCGAGCAACGACGACGACAGCGCGAGGCATCATCTAGTTCTTGCCTCACTATCCATGTGGAGATAGTGTTTCCCAATATAAACACTCTCAAGTTCTCTACTTCCACCAATGTGGGAGAAAGAGTAAACTTGCCAATTTGGGAGTAACACTTTCCATTTTTAGTGTCTCCTTCCCTCCACCCTTTTACTCTCCATTTTTTCATTCACACTTCTTTCATCTACTATGAACCCAACAATCCCCCACATGAATGGGAATGGCTATTCTTTGTAAAAGTTTTACGGACAAGTATGTGATCATCAAGCAAAGACTGATTGCATCTGGATAAGTGGGTTTCTCTTTGAACGTTCCGTAGTGAACATGCATCGGATGCACTCGGTCAATCGATAGCTTTGATATCTTTGAACCGTCGAACTTTATTGTATGCCTAGACAATACATGTCACACAACCATCCTTTTAACGTTTATGGTTCTTATGGTTTTGTTCTTTTCAGCCATGAACACTTTCCGGTTTCATGAGAGCTTAGAGAATAGGCCTTTACTAACATTCTCCTTGAAGCGGCTTCCACTTCGCCCTCACATAGGTGATTTCTAAACGTTTAATCCTGTAGATTAAACTATTTGATCAAATCTGCCAAATTTAGATAATCATTAAAAGACTTTTCACCTGAAGTCTTATCCTTGTTTACTAAACATTGTCTACATCATGAGAATGGGTTGGGTATTTGAAAATATTGAACCTGTCAGAAACAACTTTGTTTGATATCCTTGAACCTAGCTCTTGGGATCTCCAGTCTGCTAGGTAGAGTTACCGCCATGTTGACTCGTCCTAGGCCTTAAACCCATTCCCTTGGATGTTCTTTCCACTCCTTCTCTAGATGGGTCTTTTGTAAGTGGATCCGACACATTATCCTTTGACTTTACATAGTCAATAGTGACAATTCCACTAGAGAGAAGTTCCTTAATGGTATTATGTCTCGGTCGTATGTGAAGAGATTTACCGTTGTACATCATGCTTCCTGCCCTACCTATTTCCGCTTGGCTATCACAGTGTATACATACTGGTACCACTGGCTTGGGCCAATACGGAATATCTTCCAAGAAATTCCGAAGTCATTCTGCTTCTTCACCGATTTTATCTAATGCGATAAATTCAGATTCCATTGTAGAGCGAGCGATACAAGTCTGTTTGGATGATTTCCAAGAAACTACTCCTCCACCGATAGTAAATACATATCCACTTGTGGATTTTACTTCGTTCGATCCGATGATCCAATTTGCATCACTATATCCTTCAATTACCGCAGGATATTTATTATAATGCAAAGCATAGTTTTGAGTGTATTTAAGATACCCCAAAACTTTTTTCATTTCCATCCAATGAGTTTTGTTGGGATTACTCGTGTACCGACTCAATTTACTAATAGTACAGACTATGTCTAGTCATATACAGTTCATTATATACATTAAACATCCCAATACTCTTGCGTACTCCAATTGTGAGTCACTTTCACGTTCATTCTTTCAAAATGCAAAGTTCACATCCAATGGAGTCTTGGAAATACCAAATTTCATATACTTCAACTTGTCAATTAGTTTTTCGATATAATGAGACTGTAACAATGCTAACCCTTGTAGAGTTTGATGGATTCTTATACCTAAGATCACATCTGCAACTCCAAGGTCTTTCATATCAAACTTGCTCTCGAGCATTCATTTTGTTGCATTTATGTCAGAAATGTCTCTACTGATGATTAACATATCATCCACATATAAACAAACAATGACTTGGTGATTTGTAGTGTCTTTAATGTAAACACATTTATCACATTCATTTATCTTGCATCTGTTTGCCAACATGGTTTGGTCAAACTTTGCATGTCATTGCTTAGGTGCTTGTTTTAGTCCATAAAGTGACTTAACAAGTTTACACACCTTATTTTCTTTTTCTGGAACCACAAAACCCTCAGGTTGTTCCATGTATATTTCTTCCTCCAAGTCTCTATTTAGGAATGCGGTCTTCACATCCATTTGATGGATTTGAAGATCATATACCGCCGCCAAGGCAATTAACATTCGAATCGAGGTTATCCTTGTTATTGGTGAGTATGTATCAAAGTAATCAAGACATTCCTTCTATTTGAAGCCTTTTACTACAAGTCTTGCCTTGTATTTGTCAATAGTACCATCCGTCTTCATTTTCCTTTTGAAGATCCATTTAGAACCTAAAGGTTTATTTTCGGGAGGAAGGTCAACCAATTCCTATGTATGGTTGCTTAAGATTGAATCTATCTCACTATTGACTGCCTCTTTCCAAAAGGATGAGTCTGACGACGACATCGCTTCTTTAAATATTTGAGGCTCATTTTCTAAGAGAAATATTACAAAATACGATCCAAACGAAGTTGACGTTCTTTGACGTGTACTACGTCTTGGATTTTATTCATTATGTATATTCTCACTTGGTTAGATCCTCCACTAGAATGTTCATGTCTAGTTTTATACGGGTAAATGTTTTCAAAGAATTCAGTATTGTCTGATTCAATTACTACTTTTTGCATATCCTATGAACACACAGTCCACCGTTTTAGGTCCTATCTTAACCCTTTTAGGTATAGGAACTTGAACCTTCGCTAGACACCCCCACACTTTGAAATATTTCAAGTTGGGTTTTCTTTCTTTCCATTTTTCGTAAGAAATTTATT
Source organism: Capsicum pubescens (assembly GCA_030864215.1). Classification (NCBI taxonomy): domain Eukaryota; kingdom Viridiplantae; phylum Streptophyta; class Magnoliopsida; order Solanales; family Solanaceae; genus Capsicum; species Capsicum pubescens. The sequence goes on along the minus strand of CM061545.1, from coordinate 265,690,515 downwards.
GTGTCTTACTATGGGGAACTCTGCTGAGTATATGATTGGCCGTAAGGATAGCCTCCCCCATAAGTTTTGCGGTAAACCAGAACTTATAAGTAAGGTATTCATCATTTCCTTCAACTTTTGGTTTTTCCTTTCCGCAATTTCATTAGATTGAGGTGAATATGGGGCCGTAGTTTGATGGATTATTCCATTCTCTACACATATTTGCGCAAAGGGATATTCAAATTCTCTGCCCCTATCACTTCTTATCATTTTGATCTTTTTGTCTAACTGATTTTCAACTTTAATTTTATATTGCCTAAACGCATCTATTGCTTCATCCTTACTATTTAGCAAGTAGACATAACAATATCTAGTGCAATCGTCAATAAAAGTTATGAAATACTTTTTCCCACCACGTGATGGTGTTGACTTCATATAACAAATGTCAGTGTGTATTAAGTCTATGGGATTGGAATTTCTTTCAACTGACTTATAAGGATGCTTTGCATACTTCGATTCCACACAAGTTTTACACTTTGATTTATTGCACTCAAAGTTTGGCAAAACTTCTAAGTTAATCAGTTTTCGTAATGTTTTGTAATTAACATGGCCTAAACGTTCATGCCACAAATCATAAGACTCAAGCAAATAAGAAGAATTTGAACTTTTATTTATTTCAACAGTCATTACATTCATCTTATAAAGGCCTTTGGTCAGATAGCCTTTCCCTACATACATTTCTCCTTTGCTAATTACAATTTTTCCAGAAACGGTTACATATTTTAATTCGTTCTTATCTAGGAATGAAACAGAAATTAAGTTCCTACATAACTCCGGAACATATAACACATTGTTCAGTATCAAGACCTTGCCGAAAGTCATCTTTAAATAAATTTTTCCTGTTCCCTCCACCTTAGCAGTAGCGGAGTTATCCATGTAGATCATTTCTTCTGCTTGAGCCGGAGCAAATGACGAAAACAACTCCTTGTTGGCACATACATGACGGGTGGCACCAGAATCCATCCACCATTCGCGAGGATTCTCCACCAAGTTGCATTCTGAGAACATAGCACACAAATCATCGCATTCTTTGTTGGATTCAATCATATTTGCTTGATTCTTTTTCTTGCCTTTCTTCGGGGCTCGATAATCTGTGGACTTGTGGCCAATTTTGCCACAATTGAAGCATTTTCCCTTGAACTTTTTCTCGGGTTGATTGCTTTCATGTTCAACTTTCTTTCTTTTCTTCGAATTGTTTTGGTCATCTTCTACAATATGTGCTCCATTAATTGTAGAATTCCCCTTTGACCTTCTTTCGGCAGCTTTATTGTCCTCTTCAATACGAAGTCGGACAATAAGATCTTCAACATTCATCTCCTTGCGCTTATGCTTTAAGTAGTTTTGGAAGTCTTTCCACAAAGGTGGTAGCTTCTCAACTATCGTTGCTACTTGGAAAGCATCATTCACAATTAAACCTACAAAACAGTTTATGTGAGTATTAAGATCATTTTTAATTTTTTCAACTATGGTTTTTTTCAAAGATATACCTTCTGCTAGGAGATCATGTATGATGACTTGCAACTCCCGTACTTGAGAGACAACAGATTTGCTATCTATCATTTTGAAGTCTAGGAACCGTGCAACAAGGAATTTCTTAATTCCCGCATCCTCCGTCTTATATTTCTGTTCAAGTTCCCCCCGTAGTTTCTTTGATGTCTTGGTTCCACTATAAATATTGTAGAGGTCGTCTTGGAGACCACGCAGAATATAATTCCTGCAAAAGAAGTCCGAATGTTTCCAAGCTTCTACAATAACGAAGCGGTCTTTGTCCGAGGTTCCCTCGAGCACCTCAGGAGCGTCTTCGCTAGTGAACCGTTGCAGACATAAAGTGGTGAGGTAAAAGAACATTTTTTGCTTCCACCGCTTGAAGTCAATGCCCGAAAATTTTCCGGGCTTCTCCGCCGGTGCCATTGTTGGTGGAGCATTTGTGCGGCTTGATGAAGCAATATTGTTTGCCCCCATAGTCGTAGCCACATCATGCATTTGACTTTCAGTTGTCATTTTTCCTGTCACCACAAGATAGAAAACTTAGTAATTTTTCAGAATACTATTTATAAAGTAAAATAACTTGAAACTCTTCTTCTTGTTTCTAGTTAACGATGAAGTTTTTATTACTTTGAATCGTCAACCGAGTGAACCTTAACTTGTGATGAAGATTTTATGTCTTCTAATCACTAGTTAAATTCAAGCGGAGTAGAAAGCTTAAGCTTTAATCTCCAAAAACAAGCAATACAGATTCTGTAGATTATTTCCTTAAGATTGTTATTTCCCATAATATGGTCGGGTATGCAAAATTTGTATATTACAACAACAACTTCAACTAGAGTTCAACTATAAACAAGAACACAATGAAGTATCAAATACCCTCAACACAAGATCAAAATGACCTTTTCAAGAGGTGTATTTATTTTTCAGGAAAAATAAGATGAAGCAGAAATTGAATAGGCCAAGTCATCCGAATTCACAGAATTTTCTTAAGGAAATAATTCCTCTCATTGTACCCGTGGTTGTGGAATTTTTCCTCCCAGGATAAAATGGCCTTCAATCCGACTATAGCGGTACATCAAATAGGTGGATTCTTCGAATGCACGAAACGTTTTGATTGATCACACAGAATATTTGTAAAGAAAAGAAAAGAGTTTTTATTCTGAAAAATTCATTGCATCAAACTTGTGGAAGAAGGCAGGTTTTTATAGCCATAACAGGCCTATTCGAAAAGGTGGCATTGGTTCAACTTAGTGGTGTGACTATTCTGAAATTGCATGGATGTTTTTCTCCAAAACAGTGCAGTATTTTTGCTGAAACATTACACCATTTCGTGAACCAGTGAAAACAGTGCACTAGTTCACTGGAGCAGTGCATCTGTTACTGTAATAGTGCATCTGTTTATTGTAACAGTGCATCTGTTCACTGGAACAGTGCATCTGTTCAACGTTCACTGAAACAACGCATTAATTCAGAAAAACATCACCAAAATGCATATAAATGGAGTATCGAACACAGAAAAAATATTTACTGTGTTATTCCCTTTGGCATTTTTTGGAATTCAAATAAAGTTTGTCAAAAAATATAGATCTCATCGATCGATCATTTGACAAATCCAAATCCAAATCTGAAGCCGAGCCGAGCGAGCGATGACGACGATGGCACGAGGCATCATCTAGTTCTTGCCTCACTATCCATGTGGAGTTAGTGTTTCTCAATATAAACACTCTCAAGTTCTCTTCTTCCACCAATGTGGGAGAAAGAGTAAACTTGTCAATTTGGGAGTACACTTTCCATTTTTAGTAGCTCCTTCCCTCCACCCTTTTACTCTTCATTTTTTCAATCACACTTCTTTCATATACTATGAACCCAACAATCCCCCACATAAATGGTAATGGCTATTCTTTGTAAAAAATTTACGAACAAGTATGTGATCATCAAGCAAAGACTGATTGCATCTGGATAAGTGGGTTTCTCTTTGAACGTTCCGTAGTGAACATGCATCGGATGCACTCGGTCAATCGATAGCTTTGATATCTTTGAACTGTCGTACTTTATTGTATACCTAGACAATACATGTCACACAACCAGCCTTTTAACGTTTATGGTTCTCATGATTTTGTTCTTTTCAGCCATGAACACGTCCCGATTTCATGAGAGCTTAGAGAATAGTCCTTTACTAACATTCTCCTTGAAGCGGCTTTCACTTCTCCCTCACATAGGTTATTTCTAAACGTTCAATCCTGTAGATTAAACTATTTGGTCAAATCTTCCAAATTTAGATAATCATTAAAAGACTTTTCACCTGAAGTCTTATCCTTGTTTACTAAACATTGTCTACATCATGAGAATGGGTTGGGTATTTGACAATGTTGAACCTGTCAGACACAACTTTGTTTGATCTCCTTGAACCTAGCTCTTGGGATCTCCAATCTTCTAGGTAGAGTTACCACCATGCTGACTCGTCCTAGGCCTTAAACTCATTCTCTTGGATGTTCTTTCCACTTCTTCTCTAGATAGGTGATGATAGGCGTATTTACACGCCTAAAGCACCTTAATTTACCCATATTTTAGCTAAGTTTTGAGGACAAAATATATAATTCATGCACTTTTAGTCCTTTTTCTTGTAAGTGAGCTAACAAACGTGATTAGCAAGTTTTCAGGTATAAATGATGAAGATTCCAGCACTTTATGGATAACTTGACGCCAAAGGAAGCTTCACGAAAGAAGGAAAGCAGCGTTTGGACGCCTATGGACTGAAAGTGATGCATGGATAACTTGTCCCGGGCAAAAACAATATTTCTAAAGACTTTGGAGATCAACAGTAACTTAGTAGGATTAGGATAAGGATGCAGTAACCTAGTAGGATTAGGATAAGTACGCAGTAGCCTAGGAGGAATAGGATATGGGTGTTATAAATACCCTATTTTATAAGAGATAAGATCAGCAACTTCCGACAGCTTCCAACTGAAGCTCTCCACGAAACATGGGAGAGATTCAAGAAGAAGCTTATGCGGTGCCCAAACCATCATATGACCAATGTCCACTTGATGGAGATATTATACAGGGCTTTGAACTCAGTGACTAAGCCAGTGGTGGATAATGCGGCTGGAGGATCATTCATGGACCTTAATTTTATTGAGGCAAGTGATATGCTAGATCGTATGACAAAGCAGAGCAGAGCTTGGCATACCAGGGATTCTGAGGTAGCAAGCTCTACTATATCTATTGGCATGACTGCAAAGCAGAGGCGTAGACAAGAAGAACGTGACCAAGATATGGCTCACATGAAAACGCAGATGGATCTTCTTACCAAGCACTTATTATCAGGGAAGACCGAAAAGGTTAAGGCCGTTGTATCACAGGGAAGAGATAAATCCGACTATGAGGAAGAAGCGAACTACTTGAATAATCAGGGGGGTTTCCGAGGCAATGCCCAAGGAAACCAAGGTTGGAACTATTATGATAAATCTGGATACAAGGACCGCGATCAAGGTGGTTGGAAGAATAAGACTGATAGGAGTGGTTTGTATGTTCCTCCTGGAAACCGTGAGGCTGTGGCGTCTGGCTCTGGAAAGATGTCCATGGAAGATATGATGGCTAAGCTATTGAAAGGAGTGGAGGCAACCAACACGGGCGTAACCGAGGTGAAGAATGATTTATCTTCAATAAATCAATTGGTTGACTCGCATTCTACTTCAATAAAACAGTTGGAGCAAAAATTGAGTCAATTATCTGCGGCATTCAACCAAAGAAAGGCTAGAACACTACCCAGCGATACGGTGCAAAACCCAAGGAACGACGGATCATGCATGGCCATTACTACCCGGAGTGGTAAAGTGTTGGAAAATCCATCCAAGGACAAGCAGGTGATTGATGATATAGCGGATAATGTTATTGATGCAGAATCTGAAGAGGCCGAAGAAGCTGAAGAGTATGTTCATGACATCACCCCTAGACGTTTGCAGCCTGAAAAGATTGATAGTTGGAAGTAAGGTAAAAAGAAAGTTGTGGAGAAAACTATTCCCCTTCCACCACCACCTTTTCCTCAAAGACTGAAGAAGAAAGCTGACAACACTCCTGAAAAAGTTGATAATCGAAAGCAAGATAAAAAAGAAGTGGTGGAGAAAACAATTCCCCTTTCACCACCACCTTTTCCGCAGAGACTGAAGAAGAAAGCTGATGATACCAGGTTCAGTAAATTCATGACTATGTTGAAGCAGCTGACTATTAATGTTCCTTTGGTCGAGGCGCTGGAACAAATGCCTGGGTATGCTAAATTCATGAAGGACCTGTTGACAAAGAAGCGGGCAGTAAGCTATGAGCCGGCAGATAATATTCATCATTGCAGTTCAATCGCCACAAGGTCCTTAGTACAGAAGAAGGCAGACCCTGGTGCTTTCACTATTCCTTGCACGGTTGGATCTATGAATTTTTCCAAAGCATTGTGCGATTTGGGAGCTAGCATCAATTTGATGCCACTATCCGTCTACAAAAAGTTGGGATTGGGCGACCCTACTCCAACCAATATGCGGCTCGTGATGGCAGATAGGTCGGTAAAACGACCTGTGGGTATCTTGAATGATGTGTTGGTGAAGGTGTCTACCTTCATTTTTCCTGCAGACTTTGTGATTTTGGATTGCGAGGTGGATTCTGAAGTTCCCATAATCTTGGGACATCCTTTCCTTGCAACAGGAAGTGTGCTTATTGACATGAGAGCTAATGAGCTTTTATTTCGGTTGAATGACGAAGTGGTCCGCTTTGATATATGCAAAAAAATGAAGTAGCCCAACGATATGAATGTGTTCTCTGTAGCTGATGTTCATTATGAGGATAAGAAAGCATTTTCTGTAGAGAAACAGCTTACTATTGAGCCATTGTCTGTTGCGCTGTTGAATGTTGAGCATAAGGATGATGAAGATTATAAAGAAACTATGTGTGCTCTAACAGAAATAGGGTCCTATTCTCATACTCCTAAGCAGCCAGACCTTGATCTTAAGAATCAACCGTCACCAACAGCGAAGACTTCAATTGAAGAGCCCCCAGTGCTATAATCGAAAGAGCTCCCCAATTATCTAAGGTATGCATGCTTGGGAAGTAGAAATACACTTCCGGTGAGTGTGACGGATGATTTAAGTGAACAGCACGTAGAGGCTCACATCTCTGCTCTGAAGAGATACAAGAGATCTATGGGTTGGACTATTGATGATATAATTGGTATCCTTCTTGGGATATGTACGCACAAGATTCATCTCGAAGGAGATTGCATGCCTACAAGTAAGCATCAGCGTCGTCTAAATCCATTCAGAAAACGATGCCTCATCTATCTCGATGAAGTCTAAGTAATCGAGATAGCTATGTCGTGCCGCGATAATAAATCAAGCGCTTGGTGGGAGGCAACCCATCGTTTTTAATTGTTTTGTTTTCTTAAGATTTTGTCGAGCCACGACCAAAACTAAGGCACTTGATGGGAGGCAACCCATCGTTCTAATCGTTTTTGTTGTATTTGAGTAAATGTAGGTGCAAGAGGTGTAAAGGAGGAGATTGGTTTCAAATTTTGATTTGGAAGTATTGCATGTTGAAGGTGGTAAGTTAGGAATGAAGAAGCAAATGGCTATGGGTTAGGCATTGCCTATGAAAATATAGGCGAAGAACAAGGCAAGGCCTATGTAAATATAGGCCACGAACAAGGCATGGCCTATGCTATGGCCTAAGCTCTCAGATTCTAGAGTGCCATAGCATAGGCGTCGCCTATGCTCAACAATGCCATAGCATAGGCGCCGCCTATGCAAAAGCATTCTGTCTCTGAATCTAGTATGCCATGGCATAGGCGCCGCCTATGCCTAACAATGCCATAGCATAGGCGCCGCCTATGCTCAACAATGCGATAGCATAGGTGCCGCCTATGCCAAGCATAGGCAAAGCATTAGGCGCCGCCTATGGTCACTTTTGGTCTCCAAATCCGATTCCAAATGGGTCAAAACCCAACCCAAGCTTGTCCTATAAATAGAACCTCAGTCTTAGAACAAAAATGCATTGCAACTTCAACCTAGGTGCAGCCTACCTCTCCAAAATCTCTCAAAAAATTTCCTTTTGCTCTTTTACTTTGCAAGAACATCTTCCGAGGCCATCAACCAAGTAAGTACTTCTTTGTTCTTCTTTTATATTCTGTAAGTACTACACTACTACGCCTATAATGAATTGTTAAATCTTGAAGTAGTATTGGTGATTTGAATGTGGTTGATTTGTTGTGATACATCTCGTTGAGTGAAAGAATACGTGTGGGTGTTCTTGATTTTGTTCCGACTTGTATTTGATTGTTATACACTATCATACTTTTACGGAGTCGACATGGTGAAGTTAATTGCATAATCTTCAAAATTGAATGCTTGAATGTTTGAATGACTCGTTCATCGAGATAAAGATCATGATTGAATACAAGCATGAGATGTTGTGATTATTTCTATGCCATAACTTGATACAATCTCTATGAAGTAGTCTTGTTCAAAAAGTGCATTAATCCAAACATGAAAGTATGATCAAGATTACATGAAATAGAGTTGGAAAGGATAGTTAAGACGACATTAAAGTATGATTGTGCTGAACATATTGTTGGAACATAACGCCTAAACGTATATTGATGAAGTCTGAGTAATCGACAATGTTCACTTAATTAGTTTGTGCCAACAAATTAAGTGTGGGGTGGTGCCACTACTGTTTGTTTGTCGACAGTATCTACCGAGATGAAGCTAACATGACTATCATTTTAATCTCAGGTACAATGGCACCAAAAGCACGCCAAGGAAAAGACAAAGCAACCACCTCACAGAAAGGCCAGAAAAGGGGAAGAAAAGAGCAAGCTGAATCCTCCTCACTACAAATACCTCAACGCACTTTTGGATCAAGTAGGTACAATTTGAGGAAACTCTGAGGATGACGACTCTGATGATGATTTCGACGCAGGGGGAATGACCCCAGACATAGAAGAGGAGTCCGACTAATCAGGTTTTTCATATTTATTTTCCACTGAGGGCAGTGTGTCCCGTCTAAGTGTAGGGTGCTGGTATTCGTATGTTGTACTTCTTTGCCTACATTTATGGTCATATTTTTTTTTGTTTGTTTTAATTAGTCGTAGATTTTTTTTTAGATTTTGATGCATGAAATTGTTCTGATAAGCGGCATGGTGTTATGACAAGAGTTTGTGCTAGAATCATTACTATTGAGACATTTAGGCTCTAAATGTGACTCATTATGTGATAAGTGTGTGGTTTAATTCCTTCATCTGTTGGGTCAAGAGTCTGTACTGCTCCCAATAAAGTCGACCATGTGTCTTGTGTGTGTGAGGTGATAGTATATTATGTGTTTGTGGCTGATGCTAGAACTTGCCTGGTGTGTGTGTAAAGCGAAATAAAGAGTGTGAGTCTAGGAGATGATTTAGACATTTCTTTGGCAACCGATACTTGTTTACCTTCGTTTTACATACCCGTGGACATTATCCTAGTCAATGATAACGCTCAATCTACAGCTCTCGTTTGAGTGTAAAGCGGTCGTTAGCAAATATAGAACCCAACCTGGGTTGGGTGTCGATCCCACAGGGAATAGCTTGGCCAACAAGTAAGTAAAATTACTAAACTTTTGGTGCAAGTCTCGTAAGAAGGGGGGATTCTTGTTTTGCAAGTAATGTAAACAAAAGCTGAAAATAATAAAGTAAAAAGAGAGAGATTGTTACGTTGGTTGTAAACAATGAGAATTGAAGCGTTGGGGTTATGTCCACCTTCTGAGGTATACGTCTCTATTGGCTATGAGTGTGTAGAATTCTGACATGCAATTGCTTATAGAGGATTGTAGTCGATGGTAAATCCAAGCGTCTCTCGACCTAAACAAGGACTATTTCACTTTAACTCTCTCGAGCTTAAAGCGTATCTAACGGTACGAATTCTCCAAGAGGTTAGTCCAGTTACGGCACTAGCTTTTTAATAGGAAAGGGTGTCCTACTACCTTGACATTATCTCTTTTCCAGACAAATAACTTTTCTCTCGAACAAGTTAAATGTTAGACTGGCGTATTCTTGCGTTTGCAACCGCAAAGAATGTAGATTAAGATGAAGAGAATAATGATATAAGAAATATATGTGCCTCGATCTCACAAACTCACAGCAATAGATACTAACTCATTCGGCTTCCATAACCCCAACAGAGAAGTTTAGTTACCCATGAATGCGAAGGAGATCACGATTGACATTGTTGTTATACCACAAGATTGAGTAATTTCGTGTAGCTTAGGTGGTAGGCGTGAGGCGTGAATTCCTAGGCAAAGTAACGATTCTCTTGTTGTGGAATTTAAGAATAGAAGAGTAGAAGAAGAAAAATAGAATTGAATTGTAAGATGAGATGTTAGATGAGAAGTTGTAAGACGATGTAAAAATATGATAGAAGATGTTTTAAAATCTCTAGCATGATAGGGTATTTATAATACCCATATCCTAATCCTACTAAGCTAATGAAATAAATAACCAAATCCTACTAGACTAATGAAATCCTTAACTCAAATGTACTAGGTTAAGGTAACATTATCATAATCCACATAAAATAATGAAATACATAACCTAATTGTACTAGGTTAATGTATCATTGTCAAAATCCAGCTTTGTGTCTGTAAGTCCCCAAAGTCTTCAGAATTGTTGTTTTAGCCCGGGACAGATTCTCCATGCATCACTTTTGGTCCTTTAGGCGTCCAAACTCCCTTTCCTTCCTTCGTGAGCTTTCTTTAGCATCAAGTAAGCCATAAAATGCTAAATTATGCATCATTTATACCTGAAACTTTACTAATCATGTTCGTTAGCTCATTTACAGGAAAAGGGACTAAAAGTGCATGAAATATATAATTTGTTCTCAAAACTAGGCTAAAATATGGGCAAAATATATTGATATAGGCGCGTAAATTCGCCTATCATCAGTCAACCCCTTTGAGCCTTTAGCCATTTTCTTTGACAGCCTCATATGTAGCCTAATCCATTTTTTCAAGACCATAATTTGATCCAAATTCCTAAGCGCTTTAAATTGTAAAAGTCATGTGACAAAATAAGAGGAAATTGGGTGAGAGTGATGCCTTAAAGTGTATTGGTGCTTGAATTTGTTATGAAAAAGAGTGGCTATCATAAGAGGTGTGCTATAGAGAAGAAAAAGAAACAAAAAAATAAAAAGAGAAAATGTGTTTATGATTAAATAAAAAAGATAGTTATGTTTGAATGGAAAAATAGGTGAAAAGGAGTGAGAGATGAAAGAAAGGTAGCAAGGTTGATTGAAAGAAAGTGTAAATGGCATAATGTGATGTATTAAAGCGCTTAGGAACATAGTCACTATTTCTGGCCAAAATAGTCCTACCCGTCCCTTAGCCTACATTACAACCTGTAAAAGACCTATTTGATCCTAAGCTTAGCATTCTGATATTAGTGGAACATTACACTAAGGGCAAACCTATGGTCATCAGTTGCAACATATGAATTCTTTGTGAGAGTGAGAGCAAGGATAATCTTATACCCATGTTCTGAAAAATGCAATACTTGTGAGTGATTATGGGTAATATCTTATGTGAGACACACATGGTTGATGAGTTTTGGGTAGTCTTGTATGATTCTTTGTGCCTTAACTTTTGAATACGAATTAACCATCATCACGAGTCTATGTTGGAGGTTGAATTGTTTCTAGTAGTGATTAGAGAACTTCTCTTTGTTAATAATTGTCGTGCCTGTCTTGATGAATATTTTGTGTTGTTACTGTGAAACCCTAAGTAGATGTTTATATGGACATGATATATTGTTCGAGGACGAACAAAGCTTTAAGTGTGGGGTGTTGATGATAGGCGTATTTACACGCCTAAAGCACCTTAATTTACCCATATTTTAGCTAAGTTTTGAGGACAAAATATATAATTCATGCACTTTTAGTCCTTTTTCCTGTAAGTGAGCTAACAAACGTGATTAGCAAGTTTTCAGGTATAAATGATGAAGATTCCAGCACTTTATGGATAACTTGACGCCAAAGGAAGCTTCACGAAAGAAGGAAAGCAGCGTTTGAACGCCTATGGACTGAAAGTGATGCATGGATAACTTGTCCCGGGCAAAAACAGCATTTCTAAAGACTTTGGAGATCAACAGTAACTTAGTAGGATTAGGATAAGGATGCAGTAACCTAGTAGGATTAGGATAAGTACGTAGTAGCCTAGGAGGAATAGGATATGGGTGTTATAAATACCCTATTTTGCTGAAGCTTTTGATAATTCATTCAACTCTTACAATTCGATTCACTCATTAATTCAAGTATTTTCCATTCGACTTTTGCTACTACTTCAGGTTACAATATTCTGTAAGTTTTAACAGAGAAACACGACTCTCTTGAGAAGAACGAAAGGAGCAAAAACGTCCAACCCTAGTTGACGTTTATCACTTCCATCGCCAAGACTATCCTAAGTGGTGGTATGATGATTATATCTATTGTGATTTTCGTTGCGCTCATGAGTAGCTAAACTTCTCTGTTAGGGTTATGGAAGCCTTATGAGATACTATCGGTTGCTATGAGTTTGTGAATTCTTGATACGTATGTTGCTTATATCATTACTCTCTTCATCTTAATTGAATTCTTGTGGTTGCAAACATTTAGAATACGCCAGTATAGCATTAACTTGTTCGAAAGAAAAGTTATATGTCTGAAAAAGAGAGAATGACAAGGAAATAGGTCTACTAAACCCTGTTTAAAAGTTAGTGTCGTAACTGGATTAACCTCTTGGAGAATTCGTACCATTAGTATACGTTTTAAGCTCGAAAGAGTTAAAGTGATATAATCCTTGATGGTCGAAAGACGCTAGGATTTACCATAGAATACGAATCTCTATAAGCGCATGCATGTCTGAATTCCGCATAACTCATAGCCAATAGATACGTAGAACTCATAAGGTGGACATAACCCTAACTCTCAATTCTCGTTGATTAAAACCTACCAAGTATTCCGTTTTTACTCTACTATTTTGTTTACATTATTTGCACGCACAAAATCCCCCCTTTATTCGCAGAACTTTCATCAAAAGTCTAATAATCGTCGCTTACTTAGTGACCAAGTATTTCCTGTGGGATTCGACACCCAACCCAGTTGGGTTCTATATTTGACAACGACCGCTTACACTCTTACGAGAGTTGTAGTTTGAGCGTTATCAATAGGCCTTTTGTAAGTGGATTTGACACATTATCCTTTGACTTTACATAGTCAATAGTAACTTTACATTGCCGTTTGGCTATCATAGTGTATACATACTGGTACCACTAGGTTGGGACAATACGGAATATCTTACAAGAAATTTTGGAGTCATTCTGTTTCTTCATTGGCTTTATCTAATGTGATAAATTCGGATTCCATTGTAGAGTGAGCGATACAAGTCTGTTTGGATGATTTCCAAAAAACTTCTCCTCCACCGATAGTAAATACATATCCACTTGTGGATTTTACTTCGTTCGATCCGGTGATCCAATTTGCATCACTATATCTTTTAATTACCGCAGAATATTTATTATAATGCAAAGCATAGTTTTGAGTTTATTTAAGATACCCCAAAACTCTTTTCATTGCCTTCCAATGAGTTTTGTTGGAATTACTCATGTACCGACTCAATTTACTAATAGTACAGGCTATGTATGGTCGTGTACAGTTCATTATATACATTAAACATCCCAATACTCTTGCGTACTCCAATTGTGAGTCACTTTCACCTTCATTCTTTCGAAGTGCAAAGTTCACATCCAATGGAGTCTTGGCAATACCGAATTCCATATACTTAAACTTATCAAGTACTTTTTTGATATAATGAGATTATAACCCTTGTGGAGTTTGATGGATTCTTATACCTAAGATCACATCTACAACTCCAAGGTCTTTCATATTAAACTTGCTCTCGAGCATTCGTTTTGTTGCATTTATGTTAGAAATGTCTCTACTGATGATTAACATATCATCCACATATAAACAAACAATGACATGGTGATTTGGAGTGTCTTTAATGTAAACACATTTATCACATTCATTTATCTTGCATCCGTTTGCCAATATGGTTTGGTCAAACTTTGTATGTCATTGCTTAGATACTTTTTTTAGTCCATAAAGTGACTTAACAAGTTTACACACCTTATTTTCTTTTCCTGGAACCACAAAACCCTCAGGTTGTTTCATGTATATTTCTTCCTCTAAGTCTCCATTTAGGAATGCGGTCTTTACATCCATTTGATGGATTTGAAGATCATATACCGCCGCCAAGGCAATTAACATTCAAATCGAGGTTATCCTTGTTACTGGCGAGTATGTATCAAAGTAATCAAGGCCTTCCTTCTGTTTGAAGTCTTTTACTACAAGTCTTGCCTTGTATTTGTCAATAGTACCACCCGTCTTCATTTTTCTTTTGAAGATCCATTTAGAACCTAAAGGTTTATTTCCGGGAAGAAGGTCAACCAATTCCCATGTATGGTTGCTTAAGATTGAATCTATCTCACTATTGACTGCTTCTTTCCAAAAGGATGAGTCTGACGACGACATCGCTTCTTTAAATGTTTGAGGCTCATTTTCTAAGAGAAATGTTACAAAATCCGATCCAAACAAAGTTGACGTTCTTTGACGTGTACTACGTCTTGGATTTTATTCATTATGTACATTCTCACTTGGTTCATCTTGAGGTCATTTAGATCCTCTACTAGACTCTTCATGTCTAGTTTTATACGGGTAAATGTTTTCAAAGAATTCAGCATTGTCTGATTCAATTACCGTATTTTCATTAATATCCGGATGTTCGGATTTATGAACTAAAAATTGATATGCTTCACTACTTTTTGCATATCCTATGAACACGCAGTCCACCGTTTTATGTCTTATCTTAACCCTTTTAGGTATAGGAACTTGAACCTTCGCTAGACACCCCCACACTTTGAAATATTTCAAGTTGGGTTTCCTTCCTTTCCATTTTTCGTAAGGAATTGATTGTGACTTACTATGGGGAACTCTGTTGAGTATACGATTGACCGTAAGGATAGCCTCCCCCATAAGTTTTGCGGTAAACCAGAACTTATAAGTAAGGCATTCATCATTTCCTTCAAAGTTCGGTTTCTCTTTTCCGCAATTTCATTAGATTGAGGTGAATATGGGGCCGTAGTTTGATGGATTATTCCATTCTCAAAATGCATATAAATGGAGTATCGAACACAGAAAAAATATTTACTGTGTTATTCCCTTTGACATTTTTCGGAATTCAAATAAATTTTGTCCAAAAAAATAGATCTCATTGATCATTTTTCCAAATCCAAATCTGAAGCCGAACAATGACGACAGCACGAGGCATCATCTAGTTCTTGCCTCACTATCCATGTGGAGTTAGTGTTTCTCAATATAAACACTCTCAAGTTCTCTTCTTCCACCAATGTGGGAGAAAGAGTAAACTTGCCAATTTGGGAGTACACTTTCCATTTTTAGTGTCTCCTTCCCTCCACCCTTTTACTCTCCATTTTTCCATTCACACTTCTTTCATCTAGTATGAACCCTAACACCTTTAGGGGTATGAAAACCATGTTGTCTCAAGATCCTAAATTTCATGGCTGTGTAATATAATGAATCTCCTGACGTGGCTTCAGAAATTCTACTACTTTGTTCATGTATAATAATCCCTAATATTTGCATGATTTCATCAATCAACTCACTCCAAGTCTTTCTAAATTATCAATCAAATCCAAC
This sequence comes from Capsicum pubescens, assembly GCA_030864215.1. Taxonomy (NCBI): domain Eukaryota; kingdom Viridiplantae; phylum Streptophyta; class Magnoliopsida; order Solanales; family Solanaceae; genus Capsicum; species Capsicum pubescens. The sequence goes on along the minus strand of CM061545.1, from coordinate 265,675,231 downwards.
TTGTCTAATTCTTGTGATGATCCCTCATGTTGAACCATTATCATCTTCTTTATTTCTTTCTTCAGTTTGTCAAACCGCTCCATATACTTCTCTCCCTATACGCAATGCTAAAGTTAATTATAATCCGAGAATGATACAACCCATAAAAATGATATAAAATATATCATGCCGTTATAGTAAAGAATATAATGATGTGTGCTATATGTATAAACAAAAGATATATATATACCGCGTAATGATTGTTAACGGACTGAATATATTCAAAGTCCCATTTAGTAGGTTTGTAAATCGCTGAACGTCTGATAGAAGTACTTGGATTTGGTATATCAGGTAATTTCATGCAGCCAGCGCGCAGTAGAGAGGCAGGCTTTTGATATAACTAGTGATGGCTTCCCTCGACTGAATAAAGTGGAACAGTAAGTAGTTGGAGATGGAGATCTTCTTGAGGTCGCCATGGATAGCACCCTTGCATTGTTGAATAATATTGCCTCCATTATATTTATTTTGTTGAATAATGTTTTCTTTTTTTTTAGATGTTGGAGCTCAAACCAAAAGTTTCCATATGTATGTATAGATAGAGTTTTTTTTTGGGGCAGGGGAAACGGGAAAGGGATTATAATTAAGGTGGGGATTCGAATTCTCATCAACAAGGTGAAAGTTTTGATACTCATCTATATAAAAGAAAAACGTGTTATATTGACCATTAGTTGTATATACTAATTTTATGAGGGATTATTGGACTATCGTACACCACTTGCGTGCCTTTATGACTTTAAAGGTAGTAAATATAAATACATTTATTATGATAGTAAATGGACTAGTTAAGTCCACACTTAGTATTTGTATAAAAAATGAATTTTGGGACTCATATACAAATCTCTAAAGTGAATTCATATATCTATATACAATCTCTAATTTGTAGATTTAGGCAAACTCCAGCTATAGCACCTCATTTATTGAAATGAGTTTAACTAGAATACACTGACAGTGAATGATTTTTTTTTTACACTATCAGGGAATCTTAATGCTTTAATGGTTAATATTCTTAATTTTTTCCTTTTTTAATATTTAAATATAAATAAAAAATAGTAGTAGTATAAGGTAACTTGGACTCTAATTCATTTTATCTTAGTTTATTTAGAAGTACCACCTGATTTACCAAACTTAGATTCTTCTTCATGTCCTCATATCATCAGTTGTACGGCGTATCATCTGTTTACCATGGAAGCAAATCACTTGAATACACTGTCAATGAACGAACAATTAATTATAATTCCAATGATGACTCTTTAATCATCATCTCATTATTTTTTAGATTTTGGAGAGAATAAATTTGATTTAATTTTTAAAATGATATGTTAAAAGTTTAAATTTGTCAAAAGAAGCTATAACTCGCATTTATGTTCTTTTCAACAAAAAATGTATCTGAATGCTTAGGACTTAATCAAGAAGAGTGTGTCCTCTTATTTCAAAATTAAGATTTGGATGTTTAAGACATTTTATTGATGAATAAATTCCAAATTAAATTAAAAAAGAAGAAAAACTTGGACTGAAAACAAAACCTTAATTGTGCTTATATAGAAAATATAACTTCAGCATACTGAGCGTCCGCAATTTATGACTAAAATAATAGTAGTACTAAGGTTCCATAACTAAATTGTTGCAGGTATACATAAATGATAAACGTCTTATTGTAACAAATAAATAATCCCAAAAACTAAATGCAATAATCTTCCACTTGAAAAATAGGTACACTGCTCTTGCGATTATGAGTTAATATTTTAATTTTAACATTGATATGAAAATTTTTGAAGCCATAGATGAGGAGACTAGGAGAGAGAGAGAGAAGGAATTGTAGATGATATGTGGAGAGAGAAAGAGAGATTTTGGGGGAAAAGATCTGCGGGAAGAGAGAGACTTTTGGGGGAAAAGAAAAATTAGATATAAAATGGCTACGACAAGATAAAATTTCTTGACTGTGTAAAAAAATTCATCCACTGTCGGTGTATTCTAGTTAAACTCTATTGCCAAAAGGCTAAATGTAAGTTATTTATGAAACTTTGCCATATTTTTTCAAGATATTGAGTACTCGAGAGTTGAGTGATACTATGAGGTTAATTGCATTGAAAATTTGGAACCTGCAATTTCCAAATTAAAAATGGTTTGCTAGTAATTGATGCAGAGATGATTATTGATTTGTGGCCATTGCAGAGGCATTTGTTTAATTATGTAAGTGTATGAGCTTACCACTAATAAGATACTATTGCACTATTACGTTATATTTGACTGTTCAAATTATTAGATGTCTTTGCCTTATGATGAAATCAAAAGAAAGTAGGGTATCATGTCCAATTCCTAATTCAAGTGTCTCAATTTGCGTGTCATTTTTTAAAATTTAAGAGTAAAATAAATTTTTCTTTGATTGTGAACAACACTCTTAGGAGGTAATAATCACGAGTTCACATGCTTTCCCACACATATGGTACTCATAGATTTAATTTAAGATGAATTAAGGTATGAAAACTTATCAATGATGTCCCAAATCATCGACAAAATGGTTAATTATCCATCAAAATCCAAATCATCGATAGCACTAATGTACTATTCATCGAGAGCCACATAGTAATATAAAAAATTGCTGAAAAGTTTCTAAAAAAGAAAATTAAACGTGAAGCACATTTTGTTACATTTGGAGTCATATCAAAAGCAAATTAAATAGAATTTGCCTAACTATTCTAGTTTACTGGGCCCAACTAATCTTATTATTAAAATAAAGTTTGAGATAGTATTTTGAATTTGAGAGATTTTACCCCAATCTAGGTTTGGGGGTCTCTATTTCTTATTATGCTAAAGATTTTTTCACAAAATCAGTGTAAGTTAAAAGCAGAGATTTTTTCACTTTTTAAAAGTATTTACTTAAGATAAAATGTGGAGTTTAACTACATTGTGATAGGCTCAAAGAGTAATTTTGAAATCCGATTTGTAATGTGGGAATTTTGAATTCCGTGCCCATCTCCATGCTGGTAAATGCAATGTGACGTTCTTGAAAAATTTAACACAATCCCAATGAATTCTTCAGAAAATAGCAGATTTTCTCTTTGGCTTTTGTTCATCAGTTCCCATGTCTCTTTTATCATAAAATTGATGTGCTTTCTTGCCTCTTCTTCGGAAGCATCCTTCTCATTCATGTAACATTGTATCGACTTTGGGACATCTCCTCTTTTCAATTCATCCTGATCAATGAACAAGAACGTACAAATAATTAATCAAACAATATAGTACTGATTTAAGTTATTTTAAATCAAGAGTTGTATGAATTTTATCTGAGGAAAGGGTATACGAACAAACCGATGATGTCCCCAAATCATCGATCAAACGATTAATTATAGAACAGTGACGAATTATGTCTGGATAATTGCGTAGGGATTCCAATGCCTCTTTGGTAATTGGATTGGTGACAAAGATGAATGCATGGAGTAATACCAAAGGAGTTGCAATTGAGATCCATGCATTATTCATGTACTCTTGCAGTGTTGGCTTATATCCGTTGTGGTACCATCTTGCTTCTTGTAAGTAAGCTTTGCATAAATCTGCCCACTAATTAATAGTAACTTGTCTCAAATAATAGTGCAAATATATAAAATGGATTAATTAGCAGTGTATTAAATAGAATGAATTTTACTTGTTTTTTGAGGTAGGGTAGGACATTGATCCCTTGTTCTTTGAGAATATCATATGCCATTTCATTCGTAGTGTTGAAGAGTGCAAGGTAACATATTTTCATGTAGTCTGGAAGCAGCTCTATTGCTTTTATATCCCATCTGAATTTATATTACACGAAATCAAAATTCCACATGACAAACAAGGTGATGGGGACAACGATTATGAATTTACACAGCGTTTTCTTAGTTAATTACTGACCGTTCAACAGCGTTAGTGAAGATTTCCAATTCATCATGAGTGCCATAAACATCATAAATATCATCTATCACTACAATAAAAGCAATGTTTCTTGCTAACATTCTTCGGCAAAAGCTGTGTTGAGGCTCAAATACTAACCCCACTGACCAGAAAAAATCTTCCACCAATCTATCCCTTGAAAATGACAACTTCTCTGCCAAGCGTGTGTCCTTCCACCACCTTTAAATTACATGAAAATAAACGATGTGTGTTAGTAATTATTTTGACATGCTTTAGGTTGCTCCAATGGCAGTATGTGATATACACTAGTTCATCAAATCACCTAAAAGAAAATGCACCTTGACAAATTTCTCAAATCTTTTTGATGTGCTGCTTGAACAATGTTGAAATCCAACTTAGCAAGCTCGAGCAAAAGAGGATTAGCATTTGACATTCTCTCGTAAATTCTAATATACCATTCTGTCTCTACTCTTGACATCATCCAATGCCTTGGAAGTTCCAAGGCATGGAGGACTAACGATGGCATTACATCGTCTTGATCACCACAATGATTGTCAACATAGTTCTTTAGACTTGCCATTGTGAATCTTGTAGCATTTTTCAAAGTGATTTCAGTTTCTGTAGAGAGAAATGAAGTTTCATATAACTGTAACAACCCTCTTGTGTCGTCATTACAAATGCTCTGCTTTAGATTGCCATTTTCGTCAATGTAATCATTCAATATATCTAGAACACAAAGGATCAAAGTGGTCAGAACATAAAAGTTGATTCAGATGCTACAGCTTGCTCCAAAATTATGTAGAGGAAGATATACTAACAAAGAGTTACTTTGATAACTAGGTTTAATGTGAATTGAGATCAGGGACGACTAAATAAAATAGATGGTCTAAAACCAAATATCAGAATAGGCCGAATGAAGACGAAAAGATTGCAAAAAAAAAAATAGTGTCATACTTTGGGAGATATCAAAACCATGTTCCCGCAACAGTCGAAATTTCAAAGCCGTGGTATATAATGAATCTCCTGGAGCTGCACTTTGATGTATCTTCCTCAAAATTTGTATGATTTCATCCTTGAAGTGGTAACTCACTCCAAGCCTTTGTAAATTATCAATCAGCTCCAACTTTTCTAATTCTTGTGACCCCTCAACCATCGTCATCACATTCTTCTTCATTTCCTTCTTTAGTTCGTTAAAACGCTTCATATACATTTCTCCCTACACAACACATTCACAAATTATATATCAGATCGAATATATATATATATATATATATATATATATATATATATATATACGTATATGATGATGATGATGATGATGATGTTAACTACGACTACATATAGTATGAATAACGTAATGCGTGAGAATAATGGTAAAGAAAATGTAGGTACATACCGCATAAGGATTGTGCAGGGATTGAATAAATTGAAAATCCCACATGGGAGGCTCATAATTCCCCGAACGCCTTGTGGTGGAGGATGAAATAATACTAGTGGAAATAGGTGAGTGGTGATTAAGTTGCAGTGGTGGTCCAGTAATCATTTTGGTGCCACCAGCAACAGCTGTAGAGAGACAGAGTACTGATGTTGTGGAAAACCAAGTAAATGTTGGTCTATTGGAGGTGGCCATGGTTGTTAGCATCATCCCTGCCTTACTCAACTTTGCAACCATTTTGTAAGTATGTTTTTTTAGATTGTTGGGGATCCCCTCAACATACTGCCATTTAAATAGAATCAAAATAATACTATATCATATGGTAGATACCTACTTCCTATGTTACGTACTTTTGTGATAGTTCCTGTTCTTCTTTTATTTCTTTTGTGACGTGTGAAAGAAAATTCTCAAAATTGTACCAATTATAATAGATTTCAATTCCTTATTATATGGGTAGGTCTATAGTTGCCTGATTGATATATGAAGCAGCCACAAACACGATGGAGGAATGATTGTCGCTTATATAAAAAAATATTAATTTAATTTAAAAAATATTTTCACTTTTACATTTAACTAGTTTAACCACACGTGTCTTCTATATATAACGTTTGATTATTTAAAATCAAATAATTTTATCTATTGCGAAGATTTTTGATGAAGTATAAAAGATTTAAATCACTTTTCAAAGATCCTTAACACTTTAATATAATAATGTAAATATAAACATATATTTTAGTATAATAACATAATATTTCACCGCCAGAAGTTTCAAGCGGTTGATGAATATCACTTTTGCGTTTGTCATGCAGTACCTCTTTCCCTTGCTGCCAGAGGCTAAGAGATATTGTGGTACAATTATTTTTATTTTTTGCTATATTTAAATTTTTTTCTTATTTTTAAACTTAAATCTTTACAAAATTATTGATTACGTTCTTTTACGTACTTAAAATTTTTAAAAATTTAGTACTTCTTAGATTTTTCTTATTCTAACGCTTATATATTTATTTCTAGATTTTTAAAATCTTTTTTAAACTCAAATTTAGTTAATTTAGAATTTTTAAACTTTATGAAAAAAGTGTTACTTGTCATTAATTCTGGTAACTTTTAATAAGAAAAGGTTTTACCATAAATATATTTAATTAATTTTCAACTCTTAAATATTAGAAAAAAATAGTGAAAAGATGATTTTATCTAAAACAAAGACTTTTAATGAAGGACAAAAAGTTCAAACAATATTTATAAGGTCTTTCACACTTTTAATATCGTATAGATATAAATTATAGATTATAAATATAGATTATAGACAATAAGATCTTTGATCTTACGATTTGGTATGACCTCTTAACATCTTTTATATAAAAATGACGAGGTCTTATTTGTAAAAATGAAGTTCTCTTTTAAAAAGATATAAAACTATTCATTTTTAATGAAAAGCTAGAACACCATTTTTCCCTACTACACATTCTAGGACGGACACCCTTATTGAAATAATGTTGTATTTGTTCATTAGATGTTTTACATGTTTAATTTCTATTTTATATTCTAAGGTAAATCTAATAAAACTGATTAGGAGGTATAATTTCCTAATATCTTGTACCTTATTTAGGAATATATACAACTTTATTTAGAATTATATTATGTTAAGTTATTTATACCTTATTTAGACTTCTTAAGTCGTTTTAACATTAGTTTTAATTTAGATTTATTTTATTTCATTACTTGTATAAATAGGACAAGGTAGCTCAATTTTATTAACTCAATAAGTCACGGATGTATTACAAGTCATGTGAGGTAATTTAAAAGAAGAAAAATTAGTTGGCCCTCCATTCTTTAATTACACAAAAAGATTGCAAATCATCCAAAAATATTTAAATTTTACATTATGCTATTAGTTGAAGACGTAAATAAAATCGTTACATATCCAAAGTATGCAAGCAAAATCTCGGTGGGATCGTGAATTTGGATTTGGTGGGAAAATGAATAGAAGAGAGAGGATTTAAGTGGTTATATTCTATTCTACTTATATATAAGAGGTAGTTGAGAGGAACTTTTCGTCATTCTTCTTGTTGATCAATTTATTTATTTGCTTCGTGATTTTTTTATATCACCTTAATTAATTATTATCTGTTGTTTACGTATTAAAAAACTAATAATATTTATTAAAAAGGTGAAATAGACATTTATAATATGTCTCCTCAGTTGCTTCAATTGATTTTACTATATCATCCTTAATTAATTATTATAACTCATCTAAGTATTAAAAGATTTATATTAAAAAATTATTATAAAGTTATCTAAGTATTAAAAAATAATAATACTTAATGCTAAATTAACTTGACGTTTTATATGGGGTCTACTTAATTATTTTTCACATGTATTTTTTATATTAATTTTATTATATCACTTTCAATTAGTTATTATAAGTCACTTAAGACATGTCTGCTTCACTATTTCAATCATGATCTTACTATATCCCCCTTATTAATTACTATAAGTCATTTAACTATTAAAAAATTAATAATATTTAATAAAAAACATAAATAGACATAAAATAATAAATTAACTATTGACGTTTTAAATTAACTTGGCGTCTTATATAATGTCCACTTAAATTTTTTACAAGTATTTTTATAGCAATTTTGTTATATCACGTCTAGTTGGTTATTCTGAGTCATTTAAGACATGTTTGCTTCATTACTTCAATCATGATATTTGATTAACTCTCGAAATTATGTCAGTTTCACTTAAATTAAAAAAAAGTGTTATAAATCACAATAATTAAAAACATAAATTATTTTTTAAAATATAATTGACTATCATGCCACAAAAGTTTGAACAAGGAGAAAGTATTATAAATTACAATAGCTAACGACTTAAAATAGTATACCACAGTGCCAAAAAAGTATTATTAGCTAACAACTAAAATAAGTAGAAACATATTAAAAATAATTGATTATTTAAATTTTATTTGTGTCACATAAATTGCGATACAAATATACGTAAAAAATACTATAAATCATAATAATTAACAACTTAAAAAATTTAAGAGATATAAAATATTTATCGGACTCTCAAAACTATATCAGTACCACTTAAATTGAAATAGAAGAAAAAGTATTATTAACACAATAATTAAAAACTTAAGTTATTCTAAAAATATAACTAACTATCACTGCCACAAAAATTTGGACAATGAGAGTAACATATATTAATTGAAAATTACATAAAACGTATTATAAATTATAGAGTAATAGTTAACAGCTTAAAATGTCTAAAAAAAAAAATTAATCTGTTATATATTTCAAAAAAATATAAAAGATACTATAAATCACAATAATTAACAACTTAAAAATTTAAAAGATATAACATATTTGATTGATTGTCAAAATTATATCAACATCATTTAAATTGAAATAGAAGAAAAAATATTATAAATCTCAATAATTAAAAATTTAAATTATTTTTAAAATATAATTGACTATCAATGTCACAAAAGTTTGAACAAGGAGAATAACATATTTTATTTGAAATTAAATAAAAAATATTATAAATTATAATAATTAACAGCTTAAAATATGTATAATATATTTAAATAATAACATATATTGAATCCGGCTAGCACAAATTGAGTGGTAAGTAGGGGTGTTCATGGTTTGGTTAAAAACTGAACCGCAAACCAAATCAAACCGATTAAAAAAAAATTGACATTTGGTTTGGTTTGGTTTTAAATTTTAAAAACCGATACTTATGTGGTTTGGTTTTGATTTTACTCTAAATAACCGACAAAATAACCAAATCAAACCAAACTAAACCGATATATGTATATGTATATATATATATATATATATATAAATTATTTATATATTATTCTTAAATAAAAAATAAATATTTGTTACATTTTAAATTTTAATCATGAATTTAACTTTAACCGTAACTCTTTTAGTCATATGTCTCCATCTAGTTGACAGTACGTTATGAGATTTTAAATGATTTTCGTACTTTGAATAATAAATGATACTAATTGTGAAAATTATCTTGTTGTCAAGGGAATTTTACAGGTGAATTTAATTAGATTATAAATAATCTATAATTTTGAACTTTCTTTTTGGTTTCTATTGAGCAAAAAAATTTAAGTGTTCACCTTTTGGGGGATTTATTATATTGTTTTCTTATATGTAGTTTCTAAATAATTTTTGTAGAAGCGTTTATATGGTGTTGTTCGTGGCTTTGCCTAAATATAACCCTAAATTGACATCTTAGTTTCAAGATTAGGGCACAACACTATGTTTGATTGGATTCGTTTTTTTTTAATTTCAACTTTATCATTAGTTAAAGTTATAAACCGAAAAAACCGAACCAAATCGAATTAAACTGACAAGAACTAAACCGACGGTTATTTTCTTGAGTTGGTTTGATTTTTGAAATTTAAAAATTGACTAAATTGATTTGATTATAATTTTGATCAATAACTGACTTAAACCGATCCATGAACACCGCTAGTGGTAAGTAAAAAATGTCGGACCAACTGTTTTTTCTTCTTTAAAAATTACCCACGTGACTAGTCATGCTTGAGTGACTCGCCTGCTCATGTTTTCATTGGACAACACTTGCAAAAAATTGTTGAAGTGGGTTTCGTATTTAAAGTCAATTATATTAGTGATGATGAATTGACTGAATATATTGAAAAGTATAAATAACATAAATATCAACCCTTTTAAAAATAAATACACACTTTTTTATTTTTTTAATTATTTTACTTTCTTTTTATTAATGTACATAACATATCCGACATATACATAGTATTCTGTGTATATGTTAGATTTTTTGTAATATGTTTAGGGAGTTGAGATTTTTTGTAATATTAGAAATATAAATTGTGTATTTTTGTAATTTTTAGTATTGAAAATCCCACGTGTTAGCTAGGCTCGTAATTGTCCATTAGTAGTATATCTGAGAAAATGGCATAAATGGTCACTTATTTATTGGAGTAGATCTAATATTGATACAAGCATGAACATCACAAAAGAGTACAAGACATTGTCAAAGATTTAAGTTTCGAAATTAGCAAGTGTTTGGAGCCTTTTAAAGCCTTGATTAAGTGAGGAAAGAAGGAGGAATTCCAAAATCTCATAGGCGCCTCCCACTAAGGGCAAAGTGAACTTTATACACTATATTCCAACACTCAAGAGGCGCCCCTTTCTAGCCCTCATTAAGGACATTTGAGTCTTTTGTCATGTAATAGTATAGATAGACATTTTAGCTTCTATTCTCTTTAGTTTTGGACATAATGAATTGAGTGACTTTTTAGATTGTAATTGTAACCTTCTTAACTTGTAGTCTTCTCCTTCTCCTTAAGAGAGAGAATCCGAAATTAGGGTTAATGCTAAGTGATGGATTTCACTTGTGTTGACAAATTGACAAGAAAGGTTGGTGCTTGGGGAAGGTGACTCCCTTTGTGTCTACCTAAGAATGAGGTGTAATCAACGTTGGTGATTTGTGTTTAAGTGTTTAATATACATTTTAGTGCTTCTCATTAGTGTTGGTAAATGTCTTATTATCTATCATTTTTCTTTTGAATCTTCTATTTGTGTTCTTCTACTTCATCCCCCTTTCTTTAGTTGCTGATTTTAGCTTCTTTAGTGCTTGAATTTTGGTTATAACTTTGTTTTAGTGTATCATTTGGTATCAGAGCCTTGTTTAGGGTTGTTCCTACAACCCTAAATCTTGGTTTTCAGTAAATCTCACAAAAAGAGTTAAAAAATTCAAAAATCTCAAAAAAATTGTGTGTTGTCTTGTTGTTGATAGTAGATCCGTGTGTTGAAAGTTAGATCTACTAAATTTTATTGTGTTTTGTTAGTTTCAAGTGTTAGATCCTTGTTCCCTAGAACCTAAGGAGTCTAGATCTACTCTTGGAACAAGATTTGATTGAGTTTGAGCTAAGAACCTCAATGGATATGGTGTTTTGAAGCTTTTAAGCTTAGATTCGTGTGGATTTTTGAAAATTGGACATGGTTTGTTGCTGATTTTTAGTTATTTGAGTTCATCTTGGCCTAAGGAACCTAGATCTAAAAGAAAATCCAAATTTGGAGTTAATTTGATAGAGGGTCAAACTTTGGTCAACTCTTAAATATTCATCTTGTTTTTCAATCTTCATCATATCTTGTTGGGGAAGGATATTCAAGAGGGGCATTTGATCCAAAAAGGTGGAGGAGAGAAGGTATACTAGTTGTTAAATGCAACTTTCCAAGAAGCTTCCTAGTCTTGCTAAAAGAAGAAAACAACAAAGACAAAGGGAATCTTCTAGTACAAATTAAGTACAAAAGGGGGGACCATTGTTTTTGAATTCATTTGAAGCTCCAAAAAGGCTTTCAAACCTTCCATTTTCCCTCCCAAACGAAATTCCTCTTCTCCAAAGTTGAATTAGGCCGAGACTTGGAATAATATTGGTCAATAGGCCAAATTGAGTTCCTAAGTAGATTTCTTAGTTTCAAATTTTTTATTCTAGTTTCTTATAAGTTAATTGTATCCCTAATTAGTAAGTTAGTAAGTGTAGACACATGATTTTTGACCCTCCCCGAGTGTAAAATATATATATGTTTCGATATTAAATATTTATATTATAATTTAATCCGATATTATTTTGATTCTTATTGTCACACCCCTTTTTACGTACTCCAAAAGATTATGTTTAAGTGTGAAAGGGTTTTATTATTTAAGTGACAAGAAATGAAAATTTGTTTCGGAAAAAGATTATTTATATTTTTTATTCAGAGTCGCCACTTGGCATAATCTGGTGTGCCAAGTCACCATTGGAAAATCCTTTTCAAAACCATTTGACTCTTTAAACTGATTTGCGAACAGAGACTCCGGCTAAGGAATTCTGTTGACCGAGGGGAAGGTGTTAGGCACCCCTCGATCCCGTGGTTCAACCACGGTCGCTTGGTAGAGTGTATCAACTATTTTGGCACTATGAAATGAATAAACCAAACAAAAGCATGCAAAATAATCAAACAATAAACAAAACAAAACAAAACAAAATGTAAAGTCCAGTCCAATTATTACAACCCGAAATAAAAATACTGAAATAACCTCCACTAGTCCTAAACTATGCTTTACCCGATGCCTCGGGCCTTGATCATGAGCATCCTTTGCATACAAAATTCTTCGGGGCATTCCCCGATGAGTAAATACAAATTGCCTCAGGGCATTCCCCGGTTAAATAAATACACTTTGAATCGAATGCGATAAAGTAGAAAACATTCAACACTTACTCCACGTTCACATCCAACGAAACACTTATTCCTAAATTTCGCCTACCCGAACATACAATTTCCTACCCACTCAACCTATCATGATACTATCCAATTCGACAATATTCAGTAATGAATCAAAACAAACAACCTTCAACTTATTCGATAATTAATTTTCGATCCCGACTCCCAAATCAACAAGTTTAATCCTCAAGTCATGGTTAACAAATTTTCCGATTATCAAACCACTTTTTAAAATCTAAAATCAACATCAAACATATACATCCAACGAAGATTCAAGCATTTAAGCACACCACTCCTACGTATCCACAACAACGATCAATATTTTACTAAAAATTCAACCAACCACAAAATCACGGCATTAACCAAAATCCGAGAAAATGAAAGAGTAGAGTTAAAGAGATGGACCTTAATAGAACTCGTTATCGTTGATAATAAAGAAATCCGAAGCCCAAAATACTCGATCGGAGAACCTCAATCCGACCAAGAATCCAACTCAGTATGATAAATACAAATGGGACAGATTTAAAATCGGAACGGAAACCTTGGAAAGGAACCCCCAACACTCGGATTTCAAACCATCTGTGACCGACCCCATCGGAGTCGTAACTGGGTCGCCGCTTGCGATTCACCGGATCTCCGATGGGCAGACAACGACAGAGACGACCGGAACAGTGGATGCCGACCAGATCTCGTCCAAGTATCAAAGGAAAATAAGAAAGTTTTTAGCGATTTTGAGATGGTATCGATCAAACAACGAGAAGACAAAAACCAACCGACGAGCTGAAGGACGATTTCGGCGTGTTGGATACCGATTCCGGTGACAATTCTGGTGAGGTTTTCACCGGAATAAACTCACCCTCGCCGTACCTCTCTCTCGATCCGTCTCATTCTCTCTATTATTATTTTGTTTCTCGAATCTCTCTCCCTCCCGTAGATATCTCTCACTCACGATTTTCTCTATGTGTGTGTGCGTGATTTTTTTTTTGTGAAGAAGAAAGGAAGGTTTTTGTTTTTGTGAGGTTTTTTTTTTGTGGAGAAGATCAGATGATGATGATAATGGGTCCCTTTTTCTTTTCTCTCCCCTTCCCTTTCACTATATCAGCGAGTGTGTATATATTAGTGAGGGGAGGTTTCCAGTGGGATCCCTTCTAAGTGTGTTTTTTGTGTGTATATAATTCTAAAAAAATGCCAAAAGGTCCCCAATTCTGTTATGGTCCAAAAAATGTGTAAAGGGGTAGGGGGTTGGGTAGGGGTATGGTGTGAGGTAGGATAAAATTTCTTGGGTAGGTTGTTAGGATAAAATAAATTTTGTTTGGGTTGTTATTTTTGTCATTTTATGGAGGGATTATCATGCGGGTGAGGGTACACGGTAGGATAAGGTAAACAATAGGTAAAAACGATATCAGGGAGGGACGAAATTAGGTGTCTACATCATGCCCCCTTTGAATGTAAACCCGAAGTGTTTTCAGGCAAAGAAGTAGACATCGAGACCAAATTTTGACCCAACTATTATTCAAAGAAAGAAACAGAAGGAAGAGGGACAACCGGGTCTTGACTTAAGACATCCTTCCTAACCAAATTATGAGAGAATCAAGTCACGGGTATTTCAAAGGATTGGAAGAGGAGTGGACTATACCGAGTTGGAGAGTCGAGTGAGGTTCCATAGAGGTTTCGGTCCGCGACTCTGTCATTACATCAAAAAATGAAAATTACAAGTTAAAACATAAATGAAATTACAAAAATCCTATCTATACAACTTTTGTTGGCTCTTGACCCGACTTTTATCACCCTATTCTTCAGGCGGGCTCCTGATTTGCAATTTCTTTCAACCTGTTGCTTGCCTTTCAATTTCTTCACCCTGTTCTCCGGGCGGGTTCCTGACTTGCTATTTCATTCAACTTGTTGCCATGCTTTCAACTTCTGCACCCTGTTCTGCAGGCGGGCTCCTGACTTGCTATTTTTATCAACTTGTTGCTATGCTTTCAACCTCTGCACCCTGTTCTGTAGGCGGGCTCCTGACTTGCTATTTTTATCAACTTGTTGCTATGCTTTAAATTTCTTCACCCTGTTCTGCAGCCGGGCTCCTAACTTACTATTTCATTAACTTGTTGCTATGCTTTCAATTTCTTCACCTTGTTGCTTGGTTTTCCATTTATTCGCCCTGTGCTTCGGGCATGCTCCTGAAATCACATCAAAACTGAAAAAAAATTATCCCAAATAAAGAAATGCAATTTCTATGAGTTAATTGGAATGACTCGACTAAAAGGTATGTCTTTTAGGAATCAGAGGGGATGACTCGACTAAAAGGTACGTCTTATAAGAATCCAGGGGGATGACTCGACTAAAAGGTACGTCTTATAGAAATCAGAGGGGATGACTCGACTAAAAGGTACGTCTTATAGGAATCAAAGGGGATGAATCGACTAAAAGGTACGTCTTATAGGAATCAAAGGGGATGACTCGACTAAAAGGTACGTCTTATAGGAATCAGAGGGGATGACTCGACTAAAAGGTACGTCGTATAGGAATCAAAGGGGATGACTCGACTAAAAGGTACGTCTTATAGGAATCAAAGGGGATGACTTGACTAAAAGGTACGTCTTATAGGAATCAAGGGAAATGACTCAACTAAAAGGTACGTCTTCTAGGAATCAAAGGGAAATGACTCGACTAAAAGGTACGTCTTATAGGAATCAATGGGGATGACTCGACTAAAAGGTACGCCTTATAGAAATCAAAGGGGATGACTCGACTAAAAGGTACGTCTTATAGGAATCAAGGGAAATGACTCAACTAAAAGGTACGTCTTCTAGGAATCAAAGGGGATGACTCGACTAAAAGATACGTCTTCTAGGAATCAAAGGGGATGACTTGACTAAAAGGTACGTCTTATAGGAATCAAAGGGGATGACTCGACTAAAAGGTACGTCTTATAGGAATCAAGGGAAATGACTCGACTAAAATGTATGTCTTCTAGGAATCAAAGAGGATGACTCGACTAAAAGGTACGTCTTATAGGAATCAAAGGGGATGACTCGACTAAAAGGTACGTCTTATAGGAATCAAGGGAAATGACTCGACTAAAAGGTACGTCCTCTAGGAATCAAAGGGGATGACTCGACTAAAAGGTACGTCTTATAGGAATCAAAACTTAAGTTAGGAAGTGCATTACCTAAGAAGCAAAATTCGAATTACCCAATCAAGGAAGTGTGTTTCCTTGCCAATAATGTTTGAATTATCAAAACAATGATGTGCATCTCCTTACCAATGCTGCTTGAATTACCAAAAGAAGGAGGTGCGTCTCCTAGAGATCTTGCATTATGAGTTTTACCATGGTTTTGATTACCAAACCTGTGCAACAACCTTGACTCTTGCATTTGTTGAGGTGAGAAATTACGGCCTTTGATGTTTAGGCTCTGAAATCTTTGATCTGAATGCAACATGTATTCCTATTACATACAAAGAAAACTTGTGAGTTTAAAAAAAATATGGTGGCTGGTTTGTGGCTTTGGCTTTTGAGGAAATTGCTCCTGCCCCCGTCACATTTAGCTTTGCTTCCAACCGTTAGCATATGTCATTGACTTGCTGTATCATTGACTCAAACTCAACTTATTAAGAGTGACTCTGAAACAAACATAGTATTTCTGCTTTGTCGTGTTTCTCTAATAAACCCTTTGAACCTTGGTATGTCCATGAGTTCCTTGACTTCTCTGTTGACAAAACTTCCTGCATGCCCCTTTTTTTTGGCTCACAATCATGTCTCTTTCATGTGCTAACTTTTGTCTTGCTTTGTACAATTAAAGAAGCTGGTAGCCAGTTTTGAAATCTTTTCTCACTTGTTTTGACACAGACTTGACTAAAAAATAAGAAACGAAAAAAAAAGAATGACAATTTTTATTTTGATAACTGGCTCAAGAAATATAAAATTAAAATAAAGAGAAGAAAGAAAAGACAATGAATGTCCCCTTTTAAAACAAACAAACAAAAATTCATCTAAAAATGGCAGTCAACACTAATGATTATGTCATGCATTTTGAATTAAGCAGCTTGATCTTTTCATCCAAACTTTCTACCCATTGTTGTTGAGTTAATGGCCTTGAAACTGAATTTCTTTCTTAGGTCAATTGCATTTAAGACTCCATTCGGCTAGTGGCGCCTTGAAGGGTTTTAGCCAACAAGCTTCTTTCATTTTCTCTCGTCTCACTATCGCCTTATGGTGCCTGTGAGGGTTTTCACCAATAAGACTCTCATTTTTATTTCTCTCAACTTACCATCGCCTTATGATGCCCGTAAGGGTTTTCACCAATAAGAGTCTTTCATTTTTATTTCTCTCTTGATTCCCTATGCTGAGGAAGACAAATAGTTTCCAAATGCATCATCATATTCCTTGCATGCTCCGCCTTAACATCCTCAAAGATTGATCCGAAGGTCTTTCTTTGGTTGTAACTTGGATTTTGGATAAGGTTAGAAAGAAAGGATGGCATGGGGCCCAAACGACACTTGAAGTGGGGTAGGACTTATAACTTTTGGAATCGACTCAAACAATGAGGATTAACTCATGCCCCAGTTTCGTTTGACTGGGTGACTCTAAATTATTTATTTTGTTGGACCGAGCCCTAAGTAGGGCAGCCTACATATCTCACCCTCGAGAGAGGAGAATCAGGTCATGCGTAGTTTTGGCAGCTTGTTCTTTTGCTTTGATCTGATTTTTTTTCTATTTTCTTTTATTCGCTCTTTTCACTTTGCGATTCTTTTTTTTCTAACACTATTTTTCTTGACACTCTTTTTTTGGAAACATTTTTGTCTCTTTTTTGTAACTTTTTGACTTTATCTTTTTACTCGACACTATTCTTTGAATTTTGCTTACTCTATCTTGATTCCAAAAGAGGGGTATGAAAGAAAATAACACTAAGGCCCAAATGGGGGTAAACAAAGGATGACACAATGTTTGGATAGCAGAATGAAATGCCTTCATCATATCAATCCTTGAGAATGAAAGTATATAACATGCAATTGGAAGTGAGAGATGAAGATCATTTGCAACATCTTTTTAAGAAGATTGAGTCTGTGCGTCACTACTTCTTCTATAAACTCCACCTTTGTTGTACATTCCTCACATCAAATGACTCATGCTTTCGTGGAGCTGCTTATCTTCTTGTTTCTCTTGATATAGCGATCACACGTCCACTGATAACGCCCAAACTACAGCTCTCGTAAGAGTGTAAGCGATCGCTGTCAAATATAGAACCCAACTTGGTTGGGTGTCGAATCCCACAGGGAATACTTGGTCACTAAGTGTTGCAATTGTTAGCAGACTGTTGGTCGAAAATTCTACAGAAAGGGGGGATGGTTTATTAACAAAGACATGCATGGCAATTATTAACAAAGAGTAGTTTTCTGGATCACTACTAGAAACCATTCAACCTCCAACATAGACTCGTGATGATGGCTAATTCGTATCCACAAGTTAAGGTACCAAGCATCATACAAAACTACCCAACAATCATCAACCATGTGTGTCTCACACAAGATATCCCCCATAATCACTCATAAGTTTTGCATTTTTCAAAACATAGGTACAAGATTCTCCTTGCTCTCACTCTCACAAAGAATTCATATGTTGCAACTGATGAACATAGGTTTGCCCTTAGTGTAATGCTCCACTAATATCCGAATGCTAAGCTTAGGATCAAATAGGTCTTTACAGGTTGTAATGTAGGCTAAGGGACAGGTAGGACTATTTTTGCCAGAAATAGTGACTATGTTCCCTAAGCGCTTTAATACACTCCGTTATGTCATTAACACTCTCTTTTAAACAACCCTTCTACCTTTCTTTTCATCTAACACCCCTTTTCACCTATTTTGTTATTCAATTATAAACACAAAGATGAGAATATACAACTTATTTTTTTTTTCTATTTCTAATTTTTTTTTCTTTTATAAAACACCTCTATGATAGCCACTCCTTTTCACAATAATTTCAAGTACCAATACACTCTGAGGCATCACTCTCACCCAATTTCCTCTTATTTTGTCACATGACTCTACAATTTAAAGCGCTTGGGAATTTGGATCAAATTATGGTTTTGAAAAAAAAATGGATTAGGTTACATATGAGGCTGTCAAAGAAAATAGCTAAAAGCTCAAAGGGGGTTAACTAGGATAATGTCCACGGATAGGTAAAAAGAAGGTAAACAATCACAGGCTGCCAAAGAAATGCCTAAATCATCTCCTAAACTCACACTCTTTATTTCGCTTTACACACACACCAGGCAAGTTCTAGTATCAGTCACAACACAGAATATACTATAACCTCACACACACAAGGCACATGGTTAACTTTATTGGGAGCAGTATAGACTCTTGACCCAACAGGTGAATGAATTAAACCACACACTTATCACACAGTGAGTCACACTTAGAGCCTAAACATCTCAATAGTAATGATTTTGGCACAAACTCTTGTCATAATACCATGCCGCCTATCAGAACAATTTCATACAAAATCTAAAGGATCTAAAATTAAACTAACTAATTACGACAAATAAGAACTAGAATAAATGTAAATGCAGACAAAGAAGTGTAGCATACAAATACCAGCACCCCATACTTAGACGGGACACACTGCCCTCAGTGGAAAATAAATAAGAAAAACCTGATTAGTCGGACTCCTCCTCTATGTCTGGGGTCATACCCCCTGCATCGGAATCATCATCAGAGTCGTCGTCATCAGAGTTCTCCTACACGTCTGAGTCTGGCATTCGGCGATCGTCATCGGTTGGCACGTCATCATCAAGAGGTTCCTCGAAATATACACCTACTCCGCACATAGCCCTCGCATGCTCATTCATTGGGTAGTCATAATCCAACTGTTGGAGCTCTTCAGCATTTGGAACATGACCCCCGCTCATCATGGTGAACCTCGTCATGCTATATAAATGGCGGAAGAAACTTTCGTCGTGAGCATGTCTTTCTGCAGTGGTCAGGTTGACGCCATGCATAGATTCAACATCTTTCACCTTTGTGAGGTCAACTTTCTTTGGGTTTTGTGGAAGCTTATGATCTACAGGTTCCTCTTCGATGTCCTCCTTCCTCAATATCGCAGTCAACAGATTGCCAAAGCTGAAGTGGGACCTCTTGTGCAGCCTGGCCTTATGCATTGAAGATCAAATAATCTCCCCAATGTTGATGGGGATGTTCTTCATCAAAACGTACACCAAGCACACTCTATCACGTGTGATCTTTGTGTACTGTGACCCTGTAATCAGGCAAGAGTTGACTATCCGCAACCATATCCAAGTTTCTCTGTTCAAGGAGGCATACGGGAAGGTATTGTGCCGACCGGTATCCTTGTGACGAATCCTCCGTGCCATTGATCTTGTTCCGCACAGTGTGTGTCTGATTGCCCTGTATGGAGGTCTGTGATAAAGCTCCTTGAGCGGTGATGGTTCCACAGATGGAGGACCCAGAAAAGAGTTGAAGAACTCCGCATTCAGTTGTAAGACTTGGCCCCAAATCTTCACTTCACTTCCGGTAGTCTTTGGGGACCAATTGGCATAGAATTCTCGCGTTAGATCAAGATTGCATTCTCCCATATCTTGGAAAATGAAATCAAGATGTAGCGCCATGGTTTTAGCCAAAATGCGAGGTTCTCTCTTCGCTAGACTCTCCTTTTGTATCAACTCCATGTGAACATATTTTTTTACTTTGTTGTTCTTGTACCACTCTTTTCCTTCCTCCTCTAGGACCCATTTTATCCCGAACATGCGATGAGGTATTTTCAGCGAGGAGGATTCAGCTTGCTCTTTTCTTCCCTTTTTCTTACCTTTCTGTGAGGTGGACACTTTTTATTTTCCTGGTCGACCTTTTGGTGCCATTTTACCTGAGATTAAAATAAAGTCATGTTAGCTTATCTCGGAAGATTTGATCGACAAACAAAAAATAATGGCACCACCCCACACTTAATTTGTTGGCACCAACTAATTAAGTGGATGATATCGATTACTCAGACTTCATCGACATACATGTAGGCGATATGTTCCAACAATATGTTCAGCACAGTCATACTTTCATGGAACCTTAACTATCCTTTTCATCTCTATGTCATGTAATCTTGACCATACTTTATGGTTTAGATTAATGCACTTTTTGAACAAGACTACTACGTAGAGATCGAATCAAGTTATGACATAGAAATAATCACAACATCTCATGCTTGTGTTCAGTCATGATCTTTATCTCGATGAACGAGTCATTCAAACATTCCAACTTTTGACTTACACGATTATGTGATTAGCTTTACCATTTCAATTCCGCAAAAAGATGACAGTGTATAACAACCAAAATACAAATCGGAACAAAGTTTAGAACACCCATACGTATTCTTTCACTCAACTAGATGAATCAATACAAACCAACTACATTCAAATCACCAACACTACTTCAAGATTTAACAAATCATTATAGGCGTAGTATTGTAATAACTACGGAATATAAAAGAAGTACTTACTTGGTGATGGCCTCGGAAGATGATCTTGCAAGGTTAGAAGAGCAAAAAGAAATTTTTTGAGAGATTTGGAGAGTAAAGGCGGCGCCTAGGTTGAGCAAATAAGTGTGTTTTGTTCTAATGTTGAAGTTTTATTTATAGGACAAGGCTTGGGTCGGATTTGACCCATTTAAAATCGGATTAGGAGACCAAAAAGTAAGCATAGGCGGCGCCTAATGCTTTGCCTATGCTCAGCATAGGCGGCGCCTTTTGCAAAGCCTAGTTGAGCATAGGCGGCGCCTATGCTATGGCATTGTTAGGCATAGGCGGCGCCTATGCTATGGCATTGTAGATTCAGAGAGCAAAGGCAATGGCATAGGCGGCGCCTATGCTATGGCATTGTTGGGCATAGACGGCGCCTATGCTATGGCATTGTCTATTCAGAGAGCTTAGGCCATAGCATAGGCCTTGCCTGGTTTGTTGCCTAGATTTACATAGGCCTTGCCTTGTTCGTTGCCTAGATTTGCATAGGCCATGCCTAACCAATAGCCTTTGTTTCTTTATTCCAAACTTACCACTTTCAATATGACACAATTCCAAATTAAAATTTGGGATAGATCTCCTCCTTTATATGTCTTACACCTACATTTACTCAAAAACAACAAAAACAATTAGAACGATGGGTTGCCTCCCACCAAGCGCCTTGGTTTTGGTCGTGGCTCGACTCTTCTTTTTGAAATTTTATTTAACAAAAACAAACTCCTAGTAAAACAAAACGATTAAAAATGATGGGTTGCCTCCCATGTAGCGCTTGATTTATTGTCGCGGCACGACATAGTTACCTCGATTACTTAGACTTCGTCGAGATAGATGGTGGATCATTTTCTGAATGGATTCAGACGACGCTGATGCTTACTTATAGGCATGCAATCTTCTTCGAGATGACTCTTGTGCATACATATCCCAGGAGGGATACCAATTATATCATCAATAGTCCAACCCATAGCTCTCTTGTACCTCTTCAGAGAAGAGATGAGAGCCTCTACGTGCTGTTCACCTAAATCAGCCGCAACACTCACCGGAAGTGTATTTCCACTTCCCGGGAATGCATACCTTAGGTGACTGGGGAGCTCTTACGATTCTAGCACTAGTGGCTCTTCAATGGAAGTCTTCGCTATTGGTGACGGTCGATTCTTAAGATCAAGGTCCAGCTTCTTAGGAGCATGAGAATAGGACCTTATTCCTGTTAGAGCACAAATGGTTTCTTCATATTCTTCAACCTCCTCACGCTCAAAATTCAACAGCTTAACAGACAATGGCTCAACAGTAAGCTATTCTCTACAGATAATCCTTTCTCATCCTCATAGTAAACATCAGCTACAGAGAACACATCCATATCTCTAGGCTGCTTCATCGATTTACATACATCAAAATGGACCACTTCGTCATTCAGCCGAAATAAAAGCTCATTAGCTCTTAAATCAATCAGCACACTTCCAGTTACGAGGAAAGGACACCCCAAGATTATGGGAACTTCAGAATCCACCTCGCAATCCAAAATAACAAAGTCTGCAGGAAAGATGAAGGTGGAAACCTTCACCAATACATCATGTAAGATACCAGCAGGTTATTTTACTGACCTATCTGCCATCACAAGTCGCATATTGGTTGGTGTAGGATCGCCCAACCCCAACTTTATGTAAACGGATAACGACATCAAATTGATGCTAGCCCCCAGATCGCATAATGCCTTAGCAAAATTCATAGATCCAACCGTGCAAGGAATAGTGAAAGCACCAGGATCTGCCTTCTTCTGTACTAGCGATCTTGTAGCGATTGCACTGCAATGATGAACATTATCTGCCAGCTCATAACTTGCTGCCCGCTTCTTTATCAACAGGTCCTTCATGAATTTAGCATACCCAGGCATATGTTCCAGCGCCTCCACCAACGGAACATTAATAGTCAGCTGCTTCAACATGGTCATGAATTTACTGAACCTGGTGTCATCAACTTTCTTCTTCAATCTCTGCGGAAAAGATGGTGGTGGAAGGGGAATCATTTTCTCCACCACTTCCTCTTTATCTTGCTTCCGATTATCAACCTTTTTAGGAGTGTCATCAGCCTTCTTCTTCAGTCTCTGAGGAAAAGGTGGTGGTGGAAGAGGAATCGTTTTCTCCACCACTTCTTTTTTATCTTGTTTCCGATTATTACTCTTTTCAGGCTGGTGATGTCTAGGTGTAACATCATGAGCACTCACTTCAGCTTCTACGACATCCTTAAACTCTGCTTCATCAACATTCTCTGCTATATCATCAACCACCTGCTTGCCTTTGGATGGATTTTCCAACACTTTACCACTCCGGGTAGTAATAGCCATACACGATCCGTCATTCCTTGGGTTTTGCACAGTGTCACTGGGTAGCGTGCCAGCCTTTCTTTGGTTGAATGCCGCTGATAATTGACTCAATTGTTGCCCCAGCTATTTTATTGCAGTAGAATGCGAGTCAACCAATTGATTTATTGATGACAAATCATTCATTACCTTAGTAACACCCATGTTGGTCGCCTCCACTCCTTTCAACAGCTTAGCCATCATATCATCCATGAACATCTTTCCAGTGCCAGACGCCACAGCCTCACGGTTTCCAGGAGGAACATACAAACCGCTCCTGTCAGTCTTATTCTTCCAACCACCTTGATCGCGGTCCTTGTATCCAGATTTATCATAATAGTTCCGACCTTGGTTTCCTTGGGCATTGCCTCGGAAACCCCCTGATTATTCAAGTAATTTGCTTCCCTCTCAGAATCGGAATCATATCTTCTCTGTGATACAACGGCTTTAACCTTTTCGGTCTTCCCTGATAATAAATGCTTGGTAAGAAGATCCATCTGCATTTTCATGTGAGCCATATCCTGGTCACGTTCCTCTTGTCTTCGTCTCTGCTCTGCAGTCATGCCAATAGATAAAGTAGAGCTTGCTACCTCAGCATCCCTGGTATGCCAGGCTCTACTCTGCTTTGTCATACGGTCCAGCATATCACTTGCCTCAATGAAAGTAAGGTCCATGAATGACCCACCTGCAGCATTATCAACCACTGGCTTTGTCACTGAGTTCAAAGCCCTATATAATATTTCCATCAAGTGGATATTCGTCATCTGATGGTTTGGGCACCGCATAAGCTTCTTCTTGAACCTCTCCCATGTTTTGTGGAGAGCTTCAGTTGGAAGCTGTCGAAAATTGTTGATCTCATCCCGTAGTTGGGCTCGCTTGGATGACGGAAAGAATCTTTCTAGGAAAGCGTCTTTCAGTTGCCTCCAATTAGTAATAGAATCAGGAGTTAGCCCGTTCAACCATAGATTTAACTCCCCAGACAGAGACAATGAAAATAAGAGCAGCCGAATTGCATTCTTCCCAACTCCTGGATTGTCAAACGGCTTGCATGTTAAAATAAAGTTGATCAGATGCATATTCGGATCATCGCCTGCGAGTCCACCAAATAACCCCTTGAGCTGCAATAACTGAATCATGGTGCTAGTGATATTGAACTTAGCTCCGGGTGCTAAGGGCGGAGGAATAATAGCCCCTATGGCACCAGCTCCATCCAGGTCGTCATCATCATCATCAAAAGGAGCCTGCACATCTCGGCGGTCAGGTCTCATTCTAGCTTGACGTTCCCTCCTATGCATAGGTGTCGTCACCTCATCAGTACGCCTAGGATTCAGTAACTCATCATCACCCAGGTCCTCATCATCAGGATTTGTTGCCCGACCTGGGTTATCAATATTCTGTTAATGTACTTGAGTAGCTGCCAACGAAGCTAATCTAGCCTGCTCCTGTTGAGAAGCCCTTCTTTCAATGTCACGTTGTGCATCCATTCTGCCAATAAGTTGTGGTTCAGGATTTATGGGTAATAATGGCTAACCAGAATTACGAGTATTTGGCATGCACTCAACAGAACCTGAATAAAACAAAAACAACAAACAAAAAGTAAAATTCAAGAATTTTAGACCAAAGAGTCTAGTAACTATCACAAACTTAGTTGACAACCGTATTCCCCGGCAACGGCGTCAAAATTTGATAACGCCCAAACAACAGCTCTCATAAGAGTGTAAGCGGTCGCTGTCAAATATAGAACCCAACTGGGTTGGGTGTCGAATCCCACAGGGAATACTTGGTCACTAAGTGTTGCAATTGTTAGCAGACTGTTGGTCGAAAAATCTACAGAAAGGGGGGATGGTTTAGGCGTGAATTAATACTATGGAAGTAACAACAGAATGCTTGATTTAGTAAGATTTAATCACTGAGAAAAATAAGTTAGGGTTATGTCCACCTTATGAGTTCTACGTATCTATTAACTATGAGTAATGCGGAATTCAGACATGCATGCACTTATAGAGATTTGTATTCTAATGGTAAATCCTAGTGTTTCTCAACCATCAAGGATTATTTCACTTTAACTCTCTCGAGCTTAAAGTGTATAACTAACGGTATAAATTCTCCAAGAAGTTAACCCAGTTACGACACCAACGTGTAAATAGGGGTTGGTAGCCTTATTTCCTTGTCACACTCTCTTTTCCAAACATGTAACTTTTCTCTCGAACAAGTTAATGCTATAATGGCATATTCTATATGTTTGCAACCACAAGAATGTAATTAAGATGAAGAGAGTAATGATATAAGTAGCATACGTATCAAGAATTCACAAACTCATAGTAATAAATAGTATATCATAAGGCTTCCATAACCCTAACAAAGAAGTTTAGCTACTCATGATTACAACGGAGATCACAATAAACATCATCATCATACCAAAGCTCAAAGAATCTCACGTTGAAGATGGGTGTGGCGTCAAACTAGGTTGACGTTTTTGCCCTCTAGACGTTTCTCACAAGTTAGCATTTTTCTCTGTATAAACTTACAGAATCTGGAAACTGAATAATACTAGAAAGTCGAATGACTAATGAAAGTATCTATCAATTCGTGAATAATGAAAAGCATGAAAGAATGAATAGCATGAATGCTGAAAAATTCAACAAATAGGGTTTTTATAACATCCTTGTCCTAGTCCTATTAAGTTACTGTTGATCCCCAAGTCTTTAGAAATACTATTTTTGCCCGGGACAAGTTCTCCATGCATCACTTTCAGTCCATAAGCTTCCAAAAGCTGCCTTCCCTCTTATGTGAAGTTTCCCTTGCTACCAAAAGGTCCACAAAGTGCTGAAATCTTCATCATTAATACCTGAAAACATGCTAATCACGTTGGTTAGCTCACTTACAGGAAAATGGACTAAAAATGCAGAAATTATATATTTTGTCCTTAAAACTTAGCTAAAATATGGGTAAATTATGGTGCTTTAGGCATGTAAATACGCCTATCATCATCCACTTATTTGACCTAATTGAGACTTGCCATTCGATCGATGACCAAGTTGTTCTTGTGATTCTCAAAATAATTGCCTTAACTTGTTACCAAATGTCTCAGCACTCTATCTATTTTCTCATATGCTCTCTTTTTCTAACTTTAACCCTCTGATTCAATGTTCATGCTTAAACTGGATTTTAAGATCTGGCTGAAAATTTCACTAGCATGTCATATCACCCACTCAACCTATCATGATACTATCCAATTCGACAATATTCAGTAATGAATCAAAACAAACAACCTTCAACTTATTCGATTATCAATTTTCGATCCCGACCCCCAAATCAACAAGTTTAATCCTCAAGCCATGGTTAACAAATTTTACGATTATCAAACCACTTTTTAAAATCTAAAATCAACATCAAACATATACATCCAACGAAGATTCAAGCATTTAAGCACACCACTCCTACGTATCCACAACAACGATCAATATTTTACTAAAAATTCAACCAACCACAAAATCACGGCATTAACCAAAATCCGAGAAAATAAAAGAGTAGAGTTAAAGAGATGGACCTTAATAGAACTCGTTATCGTTGATAATAAAGAAATCCGAAGCCCAAAATACTCGACCGGAGAACCTCAATCCAACCAAGAATCCAACTCAGTATGATAAATACAAACGGGACATATTTAAAATCGGAACGGAATCCTTGAAAAGGAACCCCCAACACTCGGATTTCAAACCATCCGTGACCGACCCCATCGGAGTCGTAACCGGGTCGCCGCTTGCGATTCACCGGAGCTCCGATGGGCAGACAACGACAGAGACGACCGAAACAGTGGACGCCGACCAGATCTCGTCCAAGTATCAAAGGAAAATAAGAAAGTTTTTAGCGATTTTGAGATGGTATCGATCAAACAACGAGAAGACAAAAATCAACCGGCGAGCTTAAGGGCGATTCTGGCGTGTTGGATACCGATTCCGGTGAGGTTTTCACCGGAATAAACTCACCCTTGCCGTACCTCTCTCTCGATCCGTCTCACTCTCTCTATTATTTTTTTGTTTCTCGAATCTCCCTCCCTCCCGTAGATATCTCTCACTCACGATTTTCTCTGTGTGTGTGCGTGATTTTTTTTTTGTGAAGAAGAAAGGAAGGTTTTTGTTTTTGTGAGTTTTTTTTTTTGTGGAGAAGATCAGATGATGATGATAATGGGTCCCTTTTTCTTTCCTCTCCCCTTCCCTTTCACTATATCAGCGAGTGTGTATATATTAGTGAGGGGAGGTTTCCAGTGGGGTCCCTTCTAAGTGTGTTTTTTGTGTGTATATAATTCTAAAAATGCCAAAAGGTCCCCAATTCTGTTATGGTCCATAAAACGTGTAAAGGGGTAGGGGGTTGGGTAGTGGTGAGGGTAGGGGTATGGTGTGAGGTAGTATAAAATTTGTTGGGTAGGTTGTTAGGATAAGATAAATTTTGTTTGGGTTGTTATTTTGTCATTTTATGGAGGGATTATCACGCGGGTGAGGGTACACGGTAGGATAAGGTAAACAATAGGTAAAAACGATATCGGGGAGGGACGAAATTAGGTGTCTACACTTATTTTATATTATTTTTAATAAATTTTTAGTTGAAAAATAAATAATTAAATAAATTTAATTTTGAGATATTTTATTTTTATTTTATTTTTTATCCTAATTTTAAAAATTATACAAAAATTCAATATATATATATATATATTATTTATTATAAATTTGAATAAATAAATAGTAGTTTTAATACTATTTTGTTATATTTATTTTTGTCTATTTATAAATTTTTATTATGTTTTTATTAATATAAAATTAATTAATTATTATTATTTTATTATTTTTATTTTTTATCATTTATTATATATTTATTGTTTTCAATTAAAAAAAATATATTTCTTTTTCAAAATTCAAAAAATCTTATCCTAATAAATAACTACTCCCCCCATCCCCCCACAAAATTCCTCTACTTAAGAGGATTCCCCACACCCCTACACATATACACGGATAGCAACTTTGACAGAACAAAAAGAAAAAACAAAAAAAAATCTAAGTGGAAAAAGGAAAAATCAAAACTAAAGAAAAAGTTAAAGAAGAGAAAAAAGAAAAAAGAAGAAGAAACGGACAACAACAAGAAAAGGAGAAAAATTTGAAGAAAAAGAAAGAAAAAAATGAAGGTCGAGTCTCCGTTTGAGTTTTCGGTCACGATATTATTGCTTTATTTTTTTACTCAATTTAATTCATCATACAGGTTTTTATTAAATTATGTACTTTTTCTTTATAAATATTGATATAAATAGAATCATGAATGAAGTTATTTCAATGACTTATTATATAATTTAGTATGTTTAATTTGTTATTTTTATGTAGTTCATACTCTATGTTTTTATTTGTAATTCTTTAGTTGTTTACGAAATAATTGATTAGGTTAGTTTTGAATTATAAATAAAATAATTTTATAAATTAATAATGTTGAAAGATTGTAAAGTTACTTTCAATTTATGTGTAAAGTAGTCATGATAAATCCTAACATGTGAACCTAAACATGCATGCAGAATTTTTTTTTTAAAATGCGCATTCATGCTGGATACAAGGTGGAAAAAGAAAGCTCTAGTGTTTAGAGTTGAATAAATTTATTGATTTTTGTGTTTGAAAGGCCGTGCTTTGGGTTGATGTTAATTTAAAAAAATAATAAATTTGTGAAAAATAATTAAAAATTGACAGTAAACAACTAGTGATTCTGATTTTGGTATATCATATTGTGTGTTTATGGCTTATGTGTATCTTGACTTTTGTGATTTTAATATTTACATGGATTCTTAGTATTTTAGGATGACATTGATTTAATATATAAATTTTGAGAAATTGTAATTATAATAAAATTAATACGGTTAATTTTTTGTGAATTTGTTTTATTTTATTTTTATTATAATTATTATTATTATTTATTTTATTATTTATTTTATTTTGTCTCATTATTTAAAAAAATAATAATTAATAATTGCGTATTAAATTAATTATTTTAAATAATTTTTTTTTATGATTTTACAGATGACAAATCAAACTTTTAACACTAGATAAGTTTTATCACGTTTAATAAATATTTATCTCAATTAAGAATGTGGTCTTTCTGAGATACTTTAAAGTAATTCAAGGATGCAATAATGCACTTTGATAAAAAAAATTAAAATTATTTTTTCACCGATTTAATATAAGAGATACAGGGATATTATAGGTATATTAAAAATGAGCAAATTTAGGCCTTAACACGATTTTTCTAAATAGTTTAAGTTAAGTATAAGTCAATAAAGCGACCGTGCTAGAACCACGGGACTCGAGGGGTGCCTCACACCTTCCCCTCGGTCAACAGAATTCCTTACTCAGTCTTCTTTTTTCGCAGACCAACAAAGAGTCATTTCCTTTTTATTAGGGATTCAATAAGGTGACTTGGAACACCATAACTCAATTTCAAGTGGCGACTCTATAACTAAAATAATCCCTATTCAATATCGTCACTTTAATTGAAAAAATCCTTCGTCTCGATCCCCTCTGAGCGAAAAAAGGGTGTGACAGTAAGTACCTACTAGTTTGGTAATTAGTCTAGAGTTCATTTATTTCGTGTCTTCGATTTTTGTTTGATTTTCTCGTTTTAATTCGTAGTAGTTTGTTGGTTCAAGTTCGTACATCATTTTTATTTGATTCCTATCTAACAACAATTGATTCAACGCCTAAGCATATTCACCACTCATTCATTTGCCAAGTATTGCTAAGTTTTCAACACTTGTGAGACTAAGTGTGAGGTAAAATCCGAGTATGAGTCTCGTGAGGCTTTTGAATTAACTTGTGTGTTCATTTTGTAGGTTTTTCCTTTGCTGTTTTTTACTTGTTTGTAATAGAATCCGAAGGTACCACATCCCAACCTTTGGAAAATGATGTTTTGGGAGTCTTGTTGGCTCGGTTTGATATCTTATCCCATGATTTGGAAAAGGTGAGTATGGATGTGGGAGATATGAAAGGGGATTTGGGTAGAATGAAGGGTGATGTGGGTACAATGAAGGGTTATGTGGGGTCAATGAAGGGTGACGTGATTAGAATTAAAGAGGGGGTTGATAGACTATGTCCACCAAAACCTCTACAAGTTCAAATCCCTCAAAACCAAAGATACTACACTTCTCCAAATCCAAAGCCACCAACCAAATTCATCCTCAACCAAAACCGACACCCCCTCTCCAAACCACACTAAACCGAGACCCCTCCATCCAAGTAGAAGATGAGAGAGAGTTAAGGTCCAAGAAGAATGAGGCTAAGCCTCAAGATGAAGAGAAAATGAATGGTAAGGTACAAGGAGGATGTGAAGAAAGGAGGGGAAAGGAAAGAGAATCCACGGGTAGTGAAATTAGAAGGGAAAAAGAACACTTGATTGTGGATCTTGTTCACAAAGGACCCTTGTTATTCACTAATCAAAATGCTAGCATTTTTCCTAGCTTTGATTCTTCTTATGTGCAGGTACAAGATGAAATGATAACCAAGAAGTATCCAAAAGGAGTTCTACATGAAAGCATGAGAAATGAACTAGAGACTCCCTTGATCGAGAGCTCCAAAAAAGTGGATTGACCAAGCCTTACCCGAGATGACTTTGCTACTCTCAACACTTTATTGAACTCAAAATGTTTTGATTTGGTGTCCTGTGAAGTGGTTTGGGTTTGAAATTGCATACATATTTCCTTAGTAACTCTTTTGTTGTGAATAATGATCAACTTGCTCTTAAAACTAGTTCACTACTTGGACATGAGAATGGTATGCTTGAGAACTTCCAAGTTAGTGTTGATGGTTGTAATGTTGATCTTGATATTGAACATGGTCCTTTGAACTTGTGTAATGAAATCCATGAAGTTAATATTGTTCAAGATAACCATGTGTATGTCAAAATTATGTGTAGTGTTTTGAGAAGTCATGACTTTGATCCTCAAGTACAAGGGGTGGGTAGTTTCAGCCTAGACCCATGCCTAATACTTCCCTTTGACCCCAGGGTACTTGTGAGATGTTGAAAGTGTAGCTTCGGTTCATGCTCATTATCTTTTAATGTTGATGCTATCCACTTCCTTGGTTCCCTTTATGCCAAGTCTTTTATACCGAATACCATGGATGTGTGGGTGTATGTCAAGTGTGAACAACCAAGGATTGATGATATGAGTGTGGTACTAATGGTGATTCCTTGTGAAGTGATCTTGTTTTTTCTTGATATAGATGTGCATATTTCTCCCATTTTTAGCTCTCTTGATGTGTATAATGAACCATGTGCTCCTAAGGATAACTCACTACTTGATCATGAGAATAGTGTGATTGAAAACCTTCAAGTTAGTGAAGATGCTTATAATGTAGGTTTTGATGATGAATATGATCCTTTGATTTTGTTTGATGAAGACCTTGATAGTAGTAGGGTCCATATTGATCATGTTCATAGGAATGTGGTGAGTGATGGAATATATGTTTGTTTCGAATTATATTCTTCACTCCTGGATGTTTGCCTTGATTGTGTCCTTTGTGATGTTTGTGGTCGATGTTTCTTACTCATAAAAAAGGATGGTTGGGTGTATTCCAAGAGTGTACCCCCTTGGCATGATTATATAACCTGTGGTGCTAATGCTAACCCTCATACCATGAGGAATGTGTGCTTGTTTTTCCTCTCTTTGATTTTCCAAGGTGCGAATTTGAGGACAAATTCCTTTCAAGATGGAGAGGATGATACAAGCATGAAGAGCACAAAAGAGTACAAGACATTGTCAAAGATTTAAGCTTCAAAATTGACAAGTGTTTGGAGTCTTTTAAAGCCTTGATTAAGTGAGGAAAGAAAGAGGAATTCCAACATCTCATAGGCGCCTCCTACTAAGGATAAAGTGGAATTTATGCACTACATTCCAACACCCATGATATGCCCATTTCTATCCCTCATTAAAGGCATTTGAGTCTTTTGTCATGTAATACTATAGATAGACATTTTAGCTTCTATTCTCTTTAGTTTGGGACATAATGAATTGAGTGACTTTTTAGATTGTAATTGTAGTCTTCTTAGCTTGTATTCTTCTCCTTCTCCTTAAGAAAGAGAATCCAAAATTAGGGTTAATGCTAAGTGATGGATTTCACTTGTGTTGACAAATTGGCTAGAACGACTGGTTCTTGGGAAAGGTGACTCCCTTTGTGTATACCTAAGAATGAGGTGTAATCAACGTTGGTGATTTGTGTTTAATTAGTATTTAATATACACTTCAGTGCTTCTCATTAGTGTTGGTAAATGTCTCATTATCTATCCTTTTTCTTTTGAATCTTCTACTTGTGTTCTTCTACTTCATCCCCCTTTCTTTAGTTGTTGATTTTAGCTTCTTTAGTGATTGAATTTCGGTTATAGCTTTGTTTTAGTGTATCAAATACAATCCCTTAAATATACACTTATCGATTTAAATTTTTTAACTATCTAAAAATTTATCAAATCTGGTCATTATATATTCTTATACAAACAACTATCATTTTTATTAACAAAAATTTATACACCTCCATTAAATTTCTCTATCACAAATTTCTCAATTGTTTCTCTCTTGGACACCTTACCTCAAATTCCTCTTGTCAGAAAATAGCTTAAAAGAAAAAAAATAACAATTTGCATCAAACTTGATCAAATTACAGCACTAAAATACTCAAAGAGTCATCAAACTGAAATCTAGTTCATCCTTCAAACTTTTTCAACCACAGAACTAGTGTTGATTTTAAAAAATGTTCATAATGCTGAGATAATGTAATAACAAAGAAATGATTAAAAAACTAAATCACATGATCAATCAATTAACAATAGTACTATTCACCTTCTTAGCTTGAAAGTGGATAGCATATTTCCCCAAATTGAGTTAATTTGATAGACTGATTACGGTGTTCAAGCTGCTGTCTTTTTTAGTTTTAAACTATTTTTTGACAAAAGAAATTTGAGGAAAAGGTGTTGAAGAAAGAGAAATAATGGAGAAATTTGTGATGGAAAAAATCTGATGGAGGTGTGAATTTTCATTTGTATAAATGCCAATTGTTTATATAAAAATATACAAAGATCAAACTTGATAAGTTCTTGGATAATTAAAGGATTAAAACTGATAAATTTATGTTCAAGGGATTATTTTAGGCCTATCCCTATAAATAAAGAACCATTTATGCCCTTTTCTCTAGTATATCTATATTCTATATTTTAATGAGAGAAAAGGAGTAACTTGTAGTGGAAATGGGGATCAAGTGGTGATGTAGTAATTATCGCCGGTGAAGGTAACACATATATGTGTCAAAACTAGTGTGATACCTCAAAATGTGTTGTGTGGTATCAATTTTTCGAAAGCAGTTGGCCCAGGGAACACATTTTCCTCATGGAAAAGGCAAAGTAGCCAACAGACAAGACAATAGTCTGATGGGTGGAAAAAAAAGAGATAAAAAGGTGAAGGAGATGTGGTCATTGGTATTGGCATCCCCACGTTGGGTCATCAACATTATTGCGGCCTTTTTCCTTTAATTGGTGTTTCAGCTAGTTAGAGCCCAAGTTGTTGCCATATGTAAATAAAAATAAATCTAAAAATGACACAAATACACCATTTATGTTTCCAATATTATAAAAAATCTCAACTCTCTAAACATATTACAAAAATCCCAACATATACATAGAATGCTATGTATAATGTCGGCTATGATATAAATATTAATAGGGAGAGAGAGTAAAGTAATTAAAAAAGTGGAAGGGAGTGTAATTACTTCCAAAAGGGTTGGTATTTATGTTATTTATACAAAAAAAAATTATTATTACTCCCTCTGTCGTCATTTCCTTTTTGATCTGTCTCATAAAGAATACTATATCTTTTTTTCTTATTTGTTAATTATTTAATGACATAATTCCTATTTTATCCTTAGTGGATTCCACTTTATTAGAAAAGACAATTAAAAAGTAAATTTAAGAAAGATAATTTTGTAAACTTCACAAAATCATTAATTATTTCTAAAACTTCATGTCCAATCAAATGACGACACATAAAATGGGACAGAGAGAATATTATTTAGTTGATGAAGTAAGGAAAGAATTGTTTTTTTAGGTTACGTACAAATTATTTCTTTCAGTGTTATTACTTTTTACGAGAGACCTTCATTTTTTGAAATTTTAAATTATTATTTTCTTCTCTTCAATTTGTAAGGGATTTTAATTCCTCAAAGCAAGCAACCAAGCCATGTCTGTATAATTAGCACGATACATTAATTTTTGTTGGCCTTGTCAGGAGGTCCAGGATTCAAATATTAAAAATAATTTTTGACAAAAAAATAAGTTAAGACTACATATAGTAGATTTTTGTAGTCTGAACCTTGTGCATATGACAACTTTAATATATCAGACTACCTTTTCTTTTTTCCTTCTTCGTGTCACTTTCTTTAATGAGACAAATAGGAAAAACAATATTGGATGAGGAAGCACTTTTCTGTTAAAGCCAACTAATTTATGAAACATGCTTTTTTGATAGTTTCATCCATGAGTTTGTCTTCTCCTCCTTTTTTTTTTTAAAAAAAATAAAATTGTTACTTGTGCATTATCTTAATTTCCTCCTAAGGATTTTTCAAAATTGTACCAAATAGATATCAATTTCTTAAAAGGACAGTCTTGATGCATTACAATGCTTGCTATGCGGAGTTTTGGAAAGTATCGGACCACAAAAATATATTTTACACATCCTTATTGGCCAGCAGCCACCGGAAATTGATCCATGCACGCTACCACTCGGCTTTTCCTTAGCGCCTAGCACCACTGGACTACACAACTAGTCACTATATATCAATTCCTAATGTGGGTTAAAACATGAAGTTGGATTCGGGATTTCCGATATATCAACATGTTTGACTAATAGCTTGTTACAATTCTAGCCCAGATTCTGGCCGTGACGGACATTCCAAATCAACAAAGGCTCGAGAATACCTGTTAGCGTATATCAAAAGCATTGTCATAATAAAGTGCGAAATTAGGCCCATAAATATGATATTCAGTTGAAATAATGATTCAAAACTCAAGTCTAGAAATACGGCATAAAACAACTATCAAACTCAGTCTATGAAGCCTCTAACAATATGAATGAAATTTCTAAGCCGGAATAGCCACTAACTAAATAACCCCAGCTGGTAATAGACAGCTGGCATAGTTAATTGTTAATGTGCAATTAATCCAGCTGTAATCACTAATAGTCGGTTATGCACATCTATGTATAGATGCACATTGTACACATTACAAAAAGTAGTCATAAATCAATAGATATTTTTCTCCTCTTCTTCTTTCTACCTACTGCTGAGCTATGGCAGTTACCAGATAAACTGGTACTGCATTACATTTTCATATGGTATCAGAGAGGGAAAGGCACTATCAGTCAAATTTGTACCGAAAAAAATGATTGTGATCGCCATTGTTGAAACTTGGTGAATATTCACTATGTTGATTTCAGGAACTTCACAAACTGAGCCCACACAAACCTCGCAACTCGATTATACGCATCCATTGTTCTTGTAATCAAGTGATTCCCCTGGTGCAGTGTTAATTGGAATCAAGTTAGCTGGCCCAGAGAACTACACGGTTTGGAGTAGATCTATGCATCTTGCCTTGTTAGGTAAAAATAAACTCGGTTTCGTGGATGGAAGTTGTATGCGAAGCTCATATCAAGGAGAATTGAGAAAACAATGGGATTAATGTAATGCAATTGTGCTATCGTGGATTAGTTGCACTGTTGCACCAGAATTGATCTGTAGTATCATTCTAGCTTCATCTGCTAAGAGAGTATGAGATGAGTTTAAAGAGAGGTTTGACAAATCAAACCTCACCAGAATCTATCAGTTGTGGGGCGAAATTTCAATGCACACGCAAGGTACATAATTTGTTACTGTTTATTTTTCGAAGTTGAAGGATGCTTGGGATGAACTAGATCTATTGGTCAATACACCACCTAGCTGTAATTGTGAGGGTTCAGGCCAATATATTGAGAATATAGGTAATCAATGCTTATTGCAATTCTTAATGGGCCTCAATGAGAGTTATAATCATGTTTGAAGTGACATTTTACTCAGATCACCTATTCTATCTCTCAATCAAGCATATGCTTTAGTCGTACAAGAGGAGAGTCAAAGAAATCTAGGGACAATTGATCTCAACAGAGATGCTCTAAGCCTATTTGCTGGAAGGAAGGAAGCTCAAGTGTATAAGCCATACAGTCAAGTGTATAAGGGACAAAATCTTAATAATCAGAATTATAAATCAAAGAGAGATAAAAATCATAGTCATCACACCCCTGTACCAGGTGCTATTTGTGATCTCTGTAAGTGCAAAGGTCATTATGCAGAAGACTGTTACAGATTAATAGGGTATCTACCAGACTTTGTAAGTAAGAGAAAGCCTAAAGGTTCAGAAGGTCGACCATCTGCTCGCACC
Organism: Capsicum pubescens; assembly: GCA_030864215.1. Classification (NCBI taxonomy): domain Eukaryota; kingdom Viridiplantae; phylum Streptophyta; class Magnoliopsida; order Solanales; family Solanaceae; genus Capsicum; species Capsicum pubescens. Next base: position 265,638,242 of record CM061545.1, on the reverse strand, counting down.
AGTTATTGGACTGATGAAGATGAATGTAGCAGTGAACAACCCAAAGCACATGGTCACTATATAACTAATCAACAATATGAACACTATATGTACTTTCAGGAGAAGTGCAAACAAGAGTCACATAGAACAGTTAATGAAGTGAAATTATCTAGAGATCCTCAGTATCAATCTTCTCACTCACACAATTTAAGCCTTAAAGGGAAAACCAACAATACAGATGAATATCACTCCAATTTAGCAGATATAACTGCGTTGTTTTCCAAGTTAGAAACCTGTGATTGGATAATAGACTCTGGAGCAACACATCATATTACCCTTTTTAGGGAAGTGCTTAATAATCTCAAAGTGACTTCTGAGCATGGAGGCAGTGGAGTTCAAGTTCCAACTGGAAATGAATGCAAAGTAACTCATACAGGAGAGACAATTATATTGAAGAATCAGACACTTAACAATGTTCTTTTTGTCCCAGACTTCAAGTTTAGTCTGTTATCAGTTTCAAAACTAACAAGGGAATTGTGTTGTTCAGTTCACTTTTATCCAGAATTTTGTATTTTTCAGGGGCTTTACAGTGGCAAGGTGATGGGGATTGGTAGAGAGAGTGAAGGATTATACTGGTCGTATCAAGGAGAAGACATAATACATGCAACAACAACAGTTTTGACTAACCAAGGTGATCCAACAATGTGGCACATAAGACTAGGTCATCCCTCTATTGAAGTGATGAAGCACATTCCCTTTCTCATGAATAAAGTGACTAAAGAATTACATCGACAATGCATTGTATGCCCTCAAGCCAAGCAAAGCAGACTGAAATTTCCAGCTAGCACAAGTAAAACTACCTCCCCTTTTCAGCTAGTACATGTTGATGTTTGGGGACCTTTTAAGGTTCCCACCTACGATAGGAAGTAATATTTTGTTACCATTGTTGATGATTTCAGTAGATATACTTGGATATACTTGATACAATCAAAATGTGAAGTCATAGTAGTTCTGAAAGATTTCTTATGTAGAATTAAGAACCAATATAATGCTACTGTTAAGATTCTCAGATCGGATAATGGGAAAGAATTCTTTAATTTACAGTGTGTTGAGTTGTTTGCTTCACTTGGTATAATTCATCAAAGAAGTTGTCCATATACTCCACAACAGAATGGTGTTATGGAGAGGAAACATAGACATATTCTAGAGGTGGAAAGAGCATTGAAGTTTCAGAGTGGTGTGCCTAATAATTTCTGGGGAGATTGTGTAAAAACAGCTGTGTATTTGATAAATAAGTTGCCTACTTTTGTCTTGAATGGTAAATGTCCCTATGAGGTATTGCACAAGAAAGCACCTTCTTTTAATCATTTGAGAGTGTTTGGTTCACTATGTTTTGCCTCCATTCTACCTAAAGGAGGAAAGTTTGATCCAAGAGCAAGAAAAACTGTATTTGTTGGTTATGTTGAAACACAAAAGGGGTACAAATTGTTTGATCTAGACACAAGAACATTCCATGTAAGCAGGGATGTTAGTTTTAGGGAAAACATATTTCCTTTCAAAGGAGCTAAGGGTGAATTAGAAGATATTTTTTATGTTGAAATCATAGATCACAATGTTGATGTTGCAGTATCATCTGCACCAATACATTCAACTCAACAGCTTTCTGAAGGTCGTCCTCACCATCCCTCGGAGTTGGGAGAACCTGAGTTGGAAGTTATCATGGATTGCATACACAGTCCATCTTACTCTCAACCTAGAACTACCGAGGCTACTGCTGATCTTAGAAGAACAACTAGAAATCACAAACCTCCTATTTGGATGAAGGATTATGTATAGCCTAAGGGGACTGGTCCTCCGTTATATCCAATTTTAAATTATGTCTCTTATGCTGCTTTGTCAGCTAAATATCAATCTTATTTGACATCTTTCTCCACTGAGCTTGAACCAAAATCCTTTTTTGATGATTCTAAAGATGAGAGATGGATAAAAGCTATGGAAGATGAAATTAAAGCTTTAGAAGAAAACAACACTTGGGAGATTGAATCTTTGCCTCTAGGGAAATAGGCTATAGGCTCAAAATGGGTGTATAAACTAAAGTACAAGGCAAATGGGGAAGTGGATAGATTCAAGGAAACACTAGTCGCTAAAGTCTATACACAAAAGGAAGGAATTGAATACCACGATACATTTTCTCCGGTAGCAAAAATGGTGACTGTTAGAACTCTTATTAGTCTTGCAGCTTCTCAAAACTGGAATATTATACAGATGGATGTTAATAATGCATTCCTCCAAGGGGATTTATCAGAAGATATTTACATGCACCTACCTCAGGGTTTTCACAAACAGGGGGAGCAGAAGGTTTGCAAACTGCTCAAGTCACTGTATGGCTTGAAGCACGCTTCAAGGCAGTGGAATCTCAAGCTCACTTCTGCCTTGATCACAACTGGTTATGCCCAAAGTTCTTATGACCATTCATTGTTTATAAAAAATGATGGCATAGACATTGTAGTTATCTTAGTTTATGTTGATGATCTCCTTATCACAGGTAGTAGTCAGCATATGATCTATGAGGCTCAATCCACTCTACATGGTAGTTTCAAGGTGAAAGATTTGGGAGATTTGAAATATTTCCTTGGCATTGAGGTTATGAGATCTGACAAAGGGATAGTTCTCAATCAAAGAAAGTGTTGTCTTGAATTATTATCTGATACCGGACTCAGTGCTTCCAAGCCTGCACTCACTCCTTTAGAATCAAATGTTCATCTCACCACTGTAGAATTTGATCAGCATGAGGGCACGAGTAAATCAGATCCAGAGTTACATGACATTACTAGTTATCAAAGGCTAGTTGGTAGGTTAATCTACCTTACAATCACGAGACCAAATATTTTTTTTGTTGTACAATTGTTAAGTCAACTCATGCAAAGACAAAAACAATCTCATTATGATGCAGCATTGAGAGTGCTCCGATATCTAAAAGGATCACCATGTCTTGGTTTGTTCTTTCCTAATGGTGGTGTTTCTACTCTTAGTGTCTATTGTGATTCAGATTGGATAACCTGCCCTAATACCAGAAGGTCTATAACGGGATATATTGTGAAGTTAGGAAGCTCCTTAATCTCATGAAAATCTAAGAAACAAACAACAGTCAACAGAAGTTCAGCTGAGGCTGAGTATAGGAGCATGGTTGTTGCTGTTGCAGAAATAACTTGGATCACAGGACTTTTATATGAATTGAATTATCCCATACATACCCCTATCTCATTATTTTGTGATAGTAAAGCAACTATCCAGATTGCTTCTAATCCTATATTTCATGAAAGGACCAAACATATCGACATTGATTGTCATTTCGTTAGAGAAAAGTTGAAGGCTGGACTTATCAATCCTCAGTTTGTCTCTACATCCTCACAGCTGGCGGATATACTTACTAAAGGCCTTGGATCAACTCAACATCATTCACTTCTGTCCAAGCTTGGAGTGCTCAATGTTTTTTCACCCTCCGGCTTAGGGGGAGTAACAAAATAACCCCATCTAGTAATAGCCAGCTGGCATAGTTAGTTGTTAACATGCAATTAATCCAGCTGTAATCACTAGTAGTTGGTTATGGACATCTATATATAGATGCACAATTTACATATTGCAAAAAGTAGTCATAAATCAATAGATATTTTCCGCCTCTTCTTCCTTCTACCTACTGCTGAGCTATGGCAATTACCAGATAAACTGGTACTGCATTACATTTTCATAGCCCCGATAAATACTATAAAACAGGATAGTCAAGTCTAACTGAAAGAAAAAAAAACGTATGCCCTTCAAAAATTGGATGACTCACCACTTGCTATTTGTTGTCCCGAATAAATCCTAATGCTCAGGGCGGCAAAACACACCAGTTGGTATTTGTTGAACCACACCTTGAACTCAAAGAAACTCTCAAGCTCACAATATTGGAGAAAGTTCGAGTTGAGAGCTGATCTTTTGCTAAAGCTATTTTAATTTATTAACAAGAAACTTTTAGACTTGTGTCATCTCTATGTTAAAGTTATGTTAGGCGAGGCCCTTAATTAGACGAGCTTACTTAGCATTTCATATATTCTAAGTATTGTGCAGGTAAGTAAGGTTCAACATGCCCCTCCTTTTTTTGTAAAATCTTTTGCTAGTGAATAAATAAGGTAGGGTCCAGGTAAAACCCCTCACCCTCAACACCATAGGGGTGACAGCCTTGATATATGGGTTTTAGAAAAGAAAAACAGGAATTAACATAATATATCTTTTGCATAGATATGTATACATATTGAAAAATTCATAAAATATTTTTTGGAGATCGCCATAGAAACTTATAATCATTAAATTCTCAATACATGTAAAACCAAAGTAATGCTATCAATACTGAAAACTGAATACTAATACATCTTTCCGAAAAGTCTCTAAAATTGTCTGAACTATGGAGTTGATGGGATATATCCCCAACTAACTCCGTCTACTGAAAATAAACTGAGTCTAATGCCATAATAAAATAAGGATCATCCTCGAATGGAGAGGACTCACTGTTGCGTCTACTGCTCCTGACTGAGTCTGGACTGCTAAGGGTGCTCTGGATCTCGCGCTTCGGAACCTATGGTATAAGACATCATAGCGCGAAGGCACGAGTTTCACTTTTCTCGCTCAAATATTGATTCGTGTTGGTGAAAAATAGAGAAAAAGGGTATATCGAGCTCTGGTTTGTTGGTTGAGGTTTGAATTGAGGTTTTTCGAGCGCGGTGTTACCTCCTATATATTGAAATCGACACTTGAGATTCAATTCTATCTCTTCTTATTTATTTTATCATCCATGTTTGATTTGTGTGAGACGTGATTGAATATTGGGTGATATTGATTTGTTTTGCTTAATTTCATTGAGGAAATTTGAAGAGGGTTTATCATGAACATCATACAATTCATCGCATACTAGAATCAACTCTTGAAATTGGTAGTCTAAATCATGAATTAAAACTCAACAATACAAAATCATGAACTCTAATACACATAAATCATGAAATCTCATAAATACGTAAACCTTAAAATTTGGAAAAGGGTTCTTGAACTTCTTGGATGGAAGGAACCCAAGAATCAACATCTAACATACCTTGTTATATGATTCTCGGAAGATTTACGGAGGAATCTTGATGACTTGGGTCTTGAGCTATGAATCCTAATAGTTGTTCTTGAAGAAAATTGAGAGAAAACTAGTATATTTGGGTGAAATAATGAGAAATCTCGTGTTAAAGAGTATATATAGGAGTAGCAAAATGACCGTCTTGCCCTTGAAATTAAAATCCGAAACTGAAAAAATCTCGATTTTACATGCTGGCGCGACGCGCCATAATCGCGCCAGCTTACTGAAAATTGGACAATTGGGAAACTGAGCCTTGGCACAACGTGGTGGAATCGTGGAGGCTTACTGAATTTTGACAATTGTCATTTTGGCTGGCTCCGCGATGCGCTAAAGTATCAGGTGGTACACTGTCTCACTAAAATGTCTCTAACTCTTCGCCCGAGTGTCGGATTTGGGCGAATTTGGTGTCGATAGAAAGCTTATTCAATTCTCCACATGACAAAAAATTAATATTAGAGAAATTCTAAATGGTTTAAAATATCTCTTACTTGAAAAGTCAGCCCTTACTCTTCTTAAGGATGAAACTCGACTTGAAGAAAGTTTGAGGTATTACACTTGATGGCTATAAATATCTTAAATTTTTCTCAGGTATAGATATAATTTTAAGTGCTGAAAAAACATTCTTCTTCTTCCAAAAACTCTTTGTGATCATCAGTCGTTGAGTGTATTCGAGGAATCTGGAAGTTTGAGGTACCGCTACCTTCAGTTTGTGAGTCATTTTATCCTGGGAGAAAAAATTCCACAACTCATATACTTGAGGGGAATGATTTCCTTAAGGAAACTCTGTGAAATCGGAGGACTTGGTTCTATTTCTACTTTATCTTATTTCTTTAAAAAGAGCTGATAAACATACTTCTTTGATAATTCATTTTGATTAGTCATTTTGAACTTGTGTTGAAGGTGTTGAAAATTCATTGTTGTTCTTGAAGCAGTCTTGAACTTAGATTAAAATGTATTGTGTAAACATACTGATTATGTACCCAAAACAACAATTCCGACATAGGACCACTTCCCTGCCTACACAAGTAGCTAAAAACATTAGCAACGTTCCAGAGTTAATATTGCATGGGTCTATTAGTACATAGACAAATTGAGACATAACTTATTATTTTGAACCCTTAACCTATTTCGATTTGAACAAATTTTAGATGAGTTAGATCATTATCGACCCGTTTAGTATACCTAAGTTTGATCAAACCCGACCATTTGGCACCTCAGAGCTCGGAGTGAAAAGCACCTCATTAAACAATTTGTTCAAGTTGATATAAGAAGAACCTCCTGGATTAGCAGCCTTCTCTGTTTCCTCCTTCCAATCTATAGCTTTCAACTTCACCTTCTTTTCCTTTTCCCCATCCATCAATTCCCTTACAAGAATCTCAACTTCACTTATTTTAAGATCAATTATCTCCATTCCCATCTCCCACTCAATACAACTGTACCTACAATTCGTCTGTTGCTCCGCGAAAAATGGCCAACAAATCACTGGCACGCCTGCACAAACACTTACTAACATGGAATTCCATCCACTATGAGTCAAGAACCCTCCAATAGCGAGATGCTTCAGTACTTTCTCTTGAGGACACCAGTTGTTTATTATCCCTCTATCTTTAATTTTACTTTATCTTGGAGATGCTACTTTTAACATCACTATGAAGATACATGAAGTGTGATGTTCTTGTTATATCTTTTGTTATTCTAACAAATGTTTCAGAAAATAGTGAATTTTTTCTTTCAGCTGTGTTCATCGCTTCCCATGTCTCATTTATCAAAAATCTAATGTGTTCTCTTGACTCTTCTTCGGAACCACCATTTTCGTTCATGTAACACTGAATTGATTTGGGAACGTCACTTCTTTTCAGTTCATCCTGAATTAATTATAGGATTAGATATATTAAATGAGACACAAATTTCGCTAATGTACGTTAATTTTATGTGAGAGAAGGAGTATGAAATCATACCGATGATGTCCCCAAATCATCAGCCAAACGAAAAATAGTAGCAGACTGTCGAATAATGTCAGGATAATTACTTAAGGATTCCATGGCTTCCTGGGTGATTGGATCATTGATGAGGAACAATGAGTGCACTAATACCATTGGTACTGCTACTGAAATCCTTGCATTTTCCATGTATTCTTCCATACTTGGCTTATATCCAATGTGATACCATCTTGCTTCTTGTAAGTATGATTTGCACAAATCTGTCCACTAATTAACATGTCTCAATCTCACACACACATATATTATAAATATAGCCATTTAAATATTGGACGAAATTGGGAGTATTTTGGGAAAATAAGAATTTCTTTTAAGTAGAATGAATCTTACTGATTTTGTAAGGTAAGGTAGGACGTCAACCCCTTGATTTTTGAGAACCTCATATGCCACTTCATTGATAACATTGAAGAGTGCGAGATAACATACTTTCATATAGTCTGGAAGTTGTTCCATTGCATTTACATCCCATCTGAATTTATATATCAAAAGTAAAATTTTCTTATGAAAAGCACATCACTAAAATGATTGATTAGAAAAAAAAAATTCAGTTCTTTTCTTTCTCGAATTCGAAATTACAAGGTTAACTACGATCATTACACGAATCACTCTCTTTATCTTTTTTATCCTATAGACTGTCAATGTCCGTAAAATTACGTTTTGAGTGTAACTCGCACCCTTAAAACTTAGATCAAAGGAAGAATGATTTTTCAAGCCTTATAAAGAGATCATTCATTTCACTAAATATCAATGTGAAACTTTTTTTGTTCTTCCACAGTGTCCACATTTCCTTTCCATATATAAAACATGGAGCAAAAGAATCTTTCAAAAGAATAGTGAAATTTAAAGCATCTAATTAAAAATATAAAGATTATTTTGATAGTGAAAAAAGGATATGTATAAGGATTTTCAAGATTGTGTTAAAATTACTTGTGATTTTTAAATTTAATATATCCATTAAAAAAATAATGATTGATATAATTATTTTATCATACTTTCCTATTTATTGATACTAATTACGTTGAAATTGACCATTTGGAATTTCGTGCAGTCTTATAATAAGTCAAAATTGAATTTTTTCAAAAAAAATTCTAACTAATTAAAAATAACATGTAAAAGTGAAAATAAAAATAAAGTGACCCCCCCCCCCCAAGAGTCGGTCACAAACACGAAAGTCTACCCAAATTTGGTTAATATATACGACCAATGGTCCAAATTCTTTATTCAATCAGCTCTTTTCTCTCCGTCCACCTTAACTTTAGTTTCTGATTCATTCTTATTATTAATTACTATCATTTCCCAAAACATTGATTTATCATATTCAAAAGAATAATGTAGTAAAATTGCCATTTTATTAACCAGTTCAATGAGTGTATTCGACACTTCTAACCGATAGTAATAGAGTAGACCAATGAGTAAGTGAATAATTAAGAAAAATATTATACCTTTGAATAGCATGAGTGAAGAGTTCCAATTCGTCAAGAGTGCCATAGACATCATAAATATCATCTATGATGGAAATAAACACAACAACTTTTGTTATCATTCTTCGAAAATTGCTGTGTTGTGGCTCAAACAATGCCCCCACTGCCCAAATCAAATTCTCAACTAGTATATCCCTCGAAAATGGCAGCTTTTCTGCAAGCCCTGTGTTTTTCCACCACCTAATTTACATCAAAACTAATAATTGAATTAGTTTCTGTTATGTTCATTTGTCTAGATTAACTGAAAGTTTAAACTTTTTATTCAATCTAGCTAGCTAAGACTAATCTTTCACTTTGAGCACTCGTAATATATAAATATATACAGTACTATATTAGAAGAGTATCCACTTAAAAGATATGTTCTCACGCACCTTGATAGAATTCTCAAATCTTGTTGATGTGTTTCTTGAACAATGTTGAAGTCCAATTTAGCAAGCTCGAGCAAAAGAGGATTAGCATTTGGCATTCTCTCGTAAATTCTAATATACCAGTCTGTCTCTAATCTTGGCATCATCCAATGTCTTGGAACTTCCAAGGCATGGAGTACTAATGATGCCATTACATTGTCTTGATCACCACAATGATTATCAGCATAATTCTTTAGACGTACCATTGTGAATCTTGTGGCATTGTTCAAAGTGGTTTCATTTTCTGTAGAGAGAAATGAAGCTTCATACAATTTTAACAATCCTTTTGTGTCGTTATAGATACTCTGCTTGAGATTGCCATGCTTGTCCTGAAAATTGTTTAATATGTCTGAAACACACAAAAAAAATACGTTGGTCAAAACCTAAGTAATAGAAAAAGTTTGAAGAATCTACGATCAAAATCACATAAACAATTGGTTAGATGGACCCTCAAATTTTTAACTATATGTGCTGCATGAAGTTGGAATTTGGAACAAATAGACTAATTATTATAATATATAAACCTGAAAGGTGATGAAAAGATTATTAGGACTAGCGTATATGTATTATATGGTGGAGATAAGGGAGAGGAGGAGTGTGTATATTACCGAAAATCAATTTGGCTTTATGTTGGGGTTTCAGCTACAAGAGTCACTCATCTCGAATAGCGTAGAGATGCTTGTATTTTATGCTATGTTTTGCTAGGATTATTCCAGCCATGGCTAAATTAGTGTGGCTACTAGCTACTTTTTTGGTACTGTTACTTGAGCGAAGGTCCGTAGGAAACCACCTCTCTACCCTCACAAGGTGCGAATAAGGTTGCATACACACCACCCTCCCTAAACCTCATTCATGAGATTACTCTCTGGATATATTGTTGTTATGCACATACTACGATACCTTGAGAGATATGGAAACCATGTTGTCTCAGGAGCCTAAACTTCAAGGCTGTTGTGTATAATGAATCTCCTATGGCTGCATTTTGGTCATGTATGTTCCTCAAAATCTGCATGATTTCATCCTTGAAGTGGTAGCTCACTCCAAGCCTTTCCAAATTATCAATCAACTCCAACTTAGCATCTAATTCTTCGGATCCCTCATGAACCATCATCATCAAATTCTTCTTCATTTCCTTCTTCAGCTCGTCAAACCGCTCCATATACTTATCTCCCTATACGCAACATGATACAAACACATTTTATACTTTATGAAAGAATATAATGTATGTATGCTATATAAAGAGATTGATATATACCACGTAACGATTGTTGACGGACTGAATGTATTCAAAATCCCATGTTGTTGGTTTGTAATTCCCTGAACGTCTGATGGTGGTAGCGGGATTTGGTTCAGCTAATTTCACTGCAGAAGCTTTAGTGCACTGAACTGTGCTTTTTAATTTCATGCCACCAGCAGTAGAGAGGTATGCTTTGGATACTACTAGTGATGGTTTCCATCGACTGAAAGAACAAGTAGATGGAGTTGGCCTTCTGGAGGTGGCCATGGATAGTTTCCCTACGTTGTTGAATAATGTTGCCTTCATTATATGTATTGGTTCTGTTGGTCAATGTTTTAAAGGTTTTTTAAATTATGCTGGAGCTCAAACAAAATGTTTCCATATATATAGTGTGTGTGAGAGAGAGTTATCTAATGAAATGAACGCGTTATGTTCATGGGCGGTACTCCCTGTCCCATTTTAGTTCAACACATTTCATTTTACAGATTAAAAAATGGATATTGAAATTGTGATTATTACAGTTAATATATATTAATAATTGTAGAGGTAAAATGAGAAAAAATGACACTTTACTTTTTAAAAGAACTATTAATTTTATCGAACACGTTTTTATCGTTGAGATCGTAAAATGTACGGATTGAACAAACTTAGTTTTTTAAGGATAAAATTATTTATTCTAATCTTAAGATAATTTTGAAAAATATGTGTTACTGGCTACTTCTATGTTTTAAATAAATAATGTATATCTTCCTTGTCTAAAAAAAGAAGAAAAATAATGCGTTAGATTAAGTTTTTCAAACAAAATTAGGCGGATCTAGAATTTAAAATTTGTGGATTTTTTATGTTAAAATAAATAGATATTAAGTGGATTGAACCCACAACCATGAGGTCAATAAAAAATTTACAAGTCTCTCTACTCGACTAGAGCAACAATACACTTTATTTATGGGTTTTCAACTTATAATTTTTATATATTTACTAGATTTTTCTATATAAATACTAGATTCGCATGAAAGTTATTGGATTTTCGAAAACCCCACCCGGGCCTCTAGATCAGCCCTTGTTACTAAGTGCTTTTGAGGAGTAGCATAAATTGTTCCTTTTTTTTAAAAAAAAAAAACAGCTTTTTGTTAAATTACTTTTTGTAAAAATATACTTATAAATACTTTGAAAAAAAATTGATAAAATAATAATTGATGCTCAAATTTTTATTTATTTTTTAACTTACTGTCAATCACAATTATTTTAAAATAAGATGATTTTAGAAGCGCTATAAATAAGTTATTAATTTGAAATGTTCACGGCCTCATCATGGTTTCATCATAATTTTAAAGTAATAACCAATTATTTTGGTCAAATACTATTCCAATTAAATAGTTCCTTCAATTTGACATGCTACCTAACTTACCTTTACAAGTACGCAGATAGCCACTCGATCATGACTAAAATGTGTCTTTTGAACACTAATTAAATGTGTGAAATACACTTTGTCAAATGACTCAATTATTAGACAACACCGTAAAGAAAGAGGGGAAAAAATCAGGTGGTGGGCCTTTGAAGGATTGTAATTTGTAGTATCGTTATTAAGTTTGAAATGGTATATTTTGAGAAACATATTTTATTTTTTTAAGGTATCCCCACAGCCGGCAGCCGTGAGACTAATCATTCGTTTCTACTGTCAGTGCACTAAGCGATAGGAAACTGGTCACAGAGTTTTTTTCATTCACCAGAGGTGGGGATCGAACCCCCAACCTCATGCTTAAGGGGTGAGTTGCTGAACCACCACACCAATCTTTATGGTTTTGAGATATGTATTAATAAAGTATCTTGATATGAAGTAGTTTCGGTATTGCTTTTGAATTTAATAAGAGAGAGAAATTAATTTTGAAATGTTGTAATTGTTACTATTCTTTTTTCCAGATGACTGAACCTTTAGACCTTTCCAGATAAAAAAATAAAATTTAAAAATAAATTCTCACAGCATTCAAAACAGAATGGAAAATACATGATTTGTTACATCAGATATTTGTGTTTAAAGATAGTGAGCATGATCAAGTATCTATTTAGTCTACTAACAAAGCTCAAGGACTAACAAAGTTGACTAAAACTTTTAACCTTTTTACTATGGCTATATATAACATACTCCCTCTGTACCAAATTATCCGGCCCAAATTTTCTAATTTAATTTTTCATTTTATTTTATTTTTTTCATTAATCAAGACGAGACAATTTATTTTTCCCCATTATACCCTTAATAATTAATTACTCCTTGTTACTAGTATTGAATTATCAAATTTTGCAAAATGTTGCAAAGACTTTGGTAATCCTATAATTAGGGGTGGGCGTTCGATCGGTTCGGTCTAATTGTTTAATATCGGTTCGGTTTATCGGCTTTCGGATTGACAAAAATGACAACTATAACCAAACCGAAATAAAATCGGTTTGGTTCGGTTTCTACAAATTCGATTTGGTTATTTCAGCTTTTTATTTCGGTTTGAAATATTAAAGAAGAGAGTCTCTTTTTCATAACTGAGCATTTAAAATTGATGATTTTTTGAAGAAAAATGATTTTTTTCAAATCTATTTTTCATTCCCAAATATAAATAACTATAAGTAACTCAATGAAATGAAATGAAATAATGTCATCAAGTTCTTTATGGTAACAAGCAATGTCATCATTGGAACTAACATACGGAGTTTCTTGGGTGATGCAGTACTCATTTCAATACCAAATGTAAAATAAAGAAAATGCAATAAACTATCATGTTAAGCAGAAAATGCCATAAACTCACCTGAATGCTCCTCTTTAGATACAAACACGAAACACCAAATTCGTGGGTTGCGGTTGCGGTTGCGGGTCGTCGGTCACAGTGTCGTTGTAAAGAAAGGGAATAGATCGCCGGTCTTTCGTCTATTTCGCCGAATTAATGAGAACGTACACTTTTACTCATAAAATTAATGAGAAGACTAACCAACATATATATGGATTTAGAAGAACCAAATAGCTTTTACATAGATCCTGATCGATATATATGCATTAAGAAATTCACTTAAATATCTCTAGTTCTGTTTCACATCGTTATACAAAATCAAAAATTTGAAATCCCGAATTCGCGATAGGTAAATGTTAGGAATAAAATTACTTGGGAAGCAATGGAACATTAGGAATAGTGATAGGGTGAAAGAGTATGTTGGTGATGCTACTTTTAACTTCGGTATTTTGAATTCCATGTCCGTCTCCATTCAGATACATGCAGTGTGCTGTTCTTGCAATATTCTTTGCTATCCCAACAAATGTTTCAGAAAATAGGCAATTTTCCTTCTCAGCTGTGTTCATGAATTCCCATGTTTCATTTATCAAACATCTAATGTGTCACACCCCTTTTTCGACTACAAAAAAAAGATATGTATTTTAAGGTTTGAAAGGGTTTTTTATTAAAGTGACAAAATGAAGATTGGTTCCGAAAAAAGATTGTTTTTACATTCAAAATCAGAGTCGTCACTTGGCATAATCTGGTGTGTCAAGTCACCATTGAAAAATCATTTTCGAAACCATTTGACTCTTTAAACCGGTTTACGAACAGAGATTCCGGCTAAGGAATTCTGTTGACCGAGGGGAAGGTGATAGGCACCCCTCGATCCCGTGGTTCGACCACGGTCACCAGGTGGAGCGTATCGGCTAATTTGACATTACAAATGTACAAACCACCTAAACACACAAAACAAGCAAACAAATAAATCACACAAAATTCAAAACAAACAAAAATAATGCTCAGTCCAAATTATAAGATCCAAAATAAAGAGGTGCTGAAATATAAAACCTATTTCATTCTAAACTAATCCTAAACTAAACTCCACCCGACGTTCCGGGCCTTGATCACGAGCCTCCTTTGCGTACATGCTACTTCAGGGCATTCCCCGGATAAATCAAAACAAATCCTTCGGGGCATTCCCCGACCAAATGATTCAATTTAAACTTTTCGTTCAATAAAGTAGAAAGTACCATTCATGCACCTATTCAAACACTCCAATAAATCGTTATTCCTAAATTTGCCTAACCGGCCTACGTTTGCCTACCAAGTTCAACATATCACAATTCTATCATGTTTAACATTATCAATACATCAAAATTAATCAATATTCATTTTCCTCCATTTTTAATCCCACCTTAATTCATTTTTAACCACGTGATTAACCCATTTCAATACATAATCCATCAATCGAGAATAACAAAAATTCACTAATCATGCTTAGCACATCACACACCCAAATGTCACCAACAGTTCACATCAACAAACAAACCACGGTATCGAATCACACGCAATCACATAAGAATTAAATAAAAGAGAAGAAAGAATTGGACCTTAAATTTGAAGCTTTCAAACTCAATGTTATTCGAATACAGAGAGTCCGCACCCGGAAACCTCGAGCCGAACCTTAACACCAACAATCCAACTCGACAAATAATGACCCGTTCACCGTCACTTTTCACGCCATCACTGTTCACCGGTCACTGTTCACGGTCACTGTTCACCGGTACTATTCACCAGTTACTGTTCACCGGTTACTTTTTTTTTTTCATTGTTGTTTTTGTTCTTGTGAGAAAGATTATTTGGTGATTCTTGTTATTGTGGAGAAGATGATGATCAAAGAATGAGCCCCCTTTTTCTTCTTAGAATTTTTCTTTTATAATGAGCATGGATTTGTTATGATGTGGGAATTTTGGTGGGTCCCCCATATATTCTTTCTTTGTGGACAAGAAAAAAGAGGGGGGGAATCACATGGGTAGTTCGGATAGGTGGAAGCTTTTGATTGGGTAGGTTGTTAGGATAAGATAAATTAGTTAGAGGTATTTTTTTATTTATTTTTGTATTTTTGTGGGATATAATTACATGGGGTTGGACACATGGTAAGGTGAACTAAAAATGAATAAAATTAGACTTCGGGAGGGACAAAATTAGGTGTCTACATCATGCCTCCTTTGAATCTAAACACGAAGTATTTTAAGACAAAGAAGTAGACAGCGAGACCAAATTTTGACCCGACCATTATTCAAAGAAAGAAACAGAAGGAAGAAGGACAACCGGGTCTTGACTTAAGACATCCTTCCTACCCAAATTATGAGAGAATCAAGTCACGGGTATTTCAAAGCATTGGAAGAAAAGTGGACAATACCGAGTTGGAGAGTCGAGTGAGGTTCCATCGAGGTTTCGGTCCGCGGCTCTGTCATTACATCAAAAAATGAAAATTAAAAGTTAAAACATAAATGAAATTACAAAAATCCTATCTATACAACTTCTGTTGGCTCTTGACCCGACTTTTATCACACTATTCTTCAGGCGGGCTCCTGATTTGCAATTTCTTTCAACCTGTTGCTTGCCTTTCAATTTCTTCACCCTGTTCTCCAGGCGGGTTCCTGACTTGCTATTTCATCAACTTGTTTCCATGCTTTCAACTTCTGCACCCTGTTCTGCAGGCGGGCTCCTGACTTGCTATTTTTCAATCTGTTTAACTTTCAATTTCTTCACCTTGTTGCTTGGTTGTCCATTTATTCGCCTTGTGCTTCGGGCATGCTCCTGAAATCACTTCAAAACTGAAAAGAAAATTATCCCAAATAAAGAAATGCAATTTCTATGAGTTAATTGGAATGACTCGACTAAAATATACGTCTTCTAGGAATCAAAGAGGATGACTCGACTAAAAGGTACGTCTTATAGGAATCAAAGGGAAATGACTCGACTAAAAGGTACGTCTTATAGGAATCAAGGGAAATGACTCGACTAAAAAGTACGTCTTCTAGGAATCAAAGGGGATGACTCGACTAAAAGGTACGTCTTCTAGGGGTCAAAGGGGATGACTCGACTAAAAGGTACGTCTTATAGGAATCAAAGGGGATGACTCGACTAAAAGGTACGTCTTATAGGAATCAAGGGATGACTCGACTATAAGGTACGTCTTATAGGAATCAAAGGGGATGTCTCGACTAAAAGGTACGTCTTATAGGAATCAAGGGAAATGACTCGACTAAAAGATACGTCTTATAGGAATCAAAGGGGATGACTCGACTAAAAGGTACATCTTATAGGAATCAAAGGGGATGACTCGACTAAAAGGTACATCTTCTAGGAATCAAAGGGGATGACTCGACTAAAAGGTACGTCTTATAGGAATCAAAGGGGATGACTCAACTAAAAGGTACGTCTTCTAGGAATCAAGGGAAATGACTCGACTAAAAGGTACGTCTTCTAGGAATCAAAAGGGATGACTCGACTAAAAGGTACGTCTTATAGGAATCAAAGGGGATGACTCGACTAAAAGGTACATCTTCTAGGAATCAAAGGGGATGACTCGACTAAACGGTACGTCTTATAGGAATCAAAGGGGATGACTCAACTAAAAGGTACGTCTTCTAGGAATCAAGGGAAATGACTCGACTAAATGGTACGTCTTCTAGGAATAAAAGGGGATGACTCGACTAAAAGGTACGTCTTATAGGAATCAAGGGAAATGACTCGACTAAAAGGTACGTCTTCTAGGAATCAAAGGGGATGACTCGACTAAAAGGTACGTCTTATAGGAATCAAAGGGGATGACTCGACTAAAAGGTACGTCTTATAGGAATCAAGGGAAATGACTCGACTAAAAGGTACGTCTTCTAGGAATCAAAGGAAATGACTCAACTAAAAGGTACGTCTTATAGGAATCAAAGGGGATGACTCGACTAAAAGGTACGTCTTATAGGAATCTAAGGGGATGACTCGACTAAAAGGTACGTCTTATAGGAATCAAAGGAAATGACTCGACTAAAAGGTACGTCTTCTAAGGGTCAAAGGGGATGACTCGACTAAAAGGTACGTCTTATAGGAATCAAAGGGGATGACTCAACTAAAAGGTACGTATTATAGGAATCAAAGGGGATGACTCGACTAATAGGTACGTCTTATAGGAATCCAAGGGGATGACTCGACTAAAAGGTACGTCTTCTAGGGGTCAAAGGGGATGACTCGACTAAAAGGTACGTCTTATAGGAATCAAAGGGAATGACTCGACTAAAAGGTACGTCTTCTAGGGGTCAAAGGGGATGACTCGACTAAAAGGTACGTCTTATAGGAATCAAAGGGGATGACTCGACTAAAAGGTACGTCTTATAGGAATCAAAGGGGATGACTCGACTAAAAGGTACGTCTTCTAGGAATCAAGACTTAAGTTAGGAAATGTATTACCTAAGAAGCAAAATTCGAATTACCCAATCAAGGAAGTGTGTTTCCTTATCAATGTTATTTGAATTATCAAAACAATGAAGTGCGTCTCCTTACCAAAGCTGCTTGAATTACCAAAACAAGGAAATGCGTCTCCTAGAGATCTTGAATTGTGAATTTTACCATGGTTTTGATTACCAAACCTGTGCAGCAACCTTGCCTCTTAAATTTGTTGAGGTGAGAAATTACGGCCTTTGATGTTTAGGCTCTGAAATCCTTGATCTGAATGCAACATGTATTCCTATTACATACAAAGAAAACTTGTGAGTTTAAAAACATGGTGGCTAGCTTATGGCTTTGGCTTTTGAGGCAATTGCTCCTGCCCCCGTCACATTTAGCATTGCTTCCAACCATTAGCATATGTCATTGACTTGCTGTATCATTGACTCAAACTCAGCTTATTAAGAGTGACTCTGAAACAAACACAGTATTTCTTCTTTGTTGTGTTTCTCAAATAAACCCTTTGAACCTTGGTATTTCCATGAGTTCCCCGACTTCTCTGTTGATAAAACTTCCTGCATGCCTTTTTTTTTGGGCTCACAATCATGTCTCTTTCATGTGCTAGCTTTTGTCTTGCTTTGTGCAATTAAAGAAGCTGGTAGCATGTTTTGAAATCTTTTCTCACTTGTTTTGACACGGACTTGACTCAAAGACAAGAAACAACAAAAACAACAAACAAACAAAACAAAAATAAAAAATAAAAAAAATAAAAAAATGACAATTTTTGTTTTGATAACTGACTTAAGAAAGATAAAATTAAAATAAAGAGAAGAAAGAAAAGACAATGAATATCCCCATTTAAAACAACGAAATGAAAAATTCATCTAAAAATGACAGTCAACACTAATGATTATGCCATGCATTTTGGATTAAGTAGCTTGATCTTTTCATCCAAACTTTCTACCCATTGTTGTTGAGTTAATGACCTTGAAACTGAGTTGCTTTCTTAGGTCAATGGCATTTAAGACCCCATTCGGCTAGTGGCGCCTTGAAGGGTTTTCTCCAACAAGTTTCTTTCATTTTCTCTCGGCTCACTATCGCCTTATGGTGCCCGTGAGGATTTTCACCAATAAGACTCTCTCATTTTTATTTCTCTCAACTTACCATCGCCTTATGGTGCCCGTAAGGGTTTTCACCAATAAGACTCTCTCATTTTATTTCTCTCTTGATTTCTTATGCTGAGGAAGACAAGTAGTTCCCAAATGCATCATCATATCCCTTGCATACTTAGCCTTAACATCTTCAAAGATTGATCTGAAGGTCTTTCTTTAGTTGTAACTTGGCTTTTGGATAGGGTTGGAAAGAAAGGATGGCATGAGGACCAAATGACACTTAAAATGGGTTAGGACTTACAACTTTTGGAATCGACTCAAACAATGAGGATTAACTCATGCCTCAGTTTCTTTTGACTGGGTGACTCTAAATTGTTTATTTGGTTGGACCGAGCCCTAAGTAGGGCAGCCTATGTATCTCACCCTCGAGAGAGGAGAATCAGGTCATGCGTAGTTCTGGCAGCTTATTTTGGTTGATTCTGATTTCTTTTTTTTTTACTTTTGGGGATTTTTCTGACTCTATTTTTCTTCACACTTTTTTTTGACACATTTTTTCTCTCTTCTCTTTTTTTTTTGAACTTTTCTGACTATTGTTTTGCTCAACATTGTTCTTTCGAGGTTTGCTGACTATATTGATTCCAAAAGAGGTGTATGATTGAAAATAAGACTAAAGCTCAAATGGGGTATACAAAGGATGACACGATGTTTGGATGGCAGAATGAAATGCCTTCGTCATATCAATCTTTGAAAATGCAAGTACATATCATGCAATATGAAAGTGAAAGATGAAGATCTTTTGACATCTTTTACAGCATTAACTTGCCCCGAGCATGTGTGCCACCTATTTTCTACACTTGCCCAGCATACAACTCCACTTTGTTGTACATTCCTCATGCTGAAGGACTCATGACTTCGTGGAGCTAATTTTCTTCCTGTTCCTCTTGATAGGATCACGTAGACACTGTTTGACCTAATTAAGACATGTCTTTCAATTGATGACAAAGTTATTCTCACGATTTTCAAAATAATAGCCTTAATTTTTAAAGAAGGTTTAAACTTGATCACCAAATGCCCTAGCACTCTATCTATTTCCTCAGATGCTCTCTTTTTCTAACTTTAACCCTCTGATTCAATGTTCATTCTTAAACTGGATGTTAAGATCTAGCTGTAAATTTCACTAGTATATCATATCACTAGAGTCAACATAAAATGTACTATGTAAAAAAAACACATATTTAAAACACAAAGAAAAAGGGGACACTCCATTTAATAAAAATTAAAGATAGAAGGGTTTGAACATAAACGACAAAGGGACAAAACAAGATAAATCCCGAACTACAACCCTGAAATAATTCGGAGAACAGAAAATAAAACAAAACAAACTACCAAACCCCTTCATGGTAAGGAGAGGGGTGACTTCTCCATTGCTCAGCCTGACATCTTAGCCACTGGCCTGCATATAAACATGACTGGAGCTTCCACCACTGTCAGACACATTTCCTTCAACAAATAAGCTCTGGATCCCCATGCTTAACTCATTGCCTCCCACAGATTGTGCAGTACCGCGTGCTGGTGAAGAACTCTGTGGGATGGTCGAAGGGCCAATGTTTTGCACCACAATCAATTTATCTTGAATTATCTTTTCTATTTCTCTTTTCAAAGTGCGACAATCTTCAGTACTATGACCCTGAACATCAGAATGATATGCACATCGCACATTAGGATCAAAGCTTCTTGAATGCGGGTCAGGAGTATACCCAAGGAGAGGAGTGATCATGCCCTGATGTACCAATCTCTGGAATAAACTGGCATAGGATTCCCCAATAGGAGTGAAATTATCTTTTTCCTTTCTCCTCATTGCGAACTCTGGCCTCGGATGAAATTTGGATTTAGAGGTCCCTTGGTAAATTTGTGGGGGTCGAGGACGATGTTGAGGGACAGGGGCATGCCATTGTGGATAAGAAGATGGATGAGCATACAATTGTGCATTGTTCACAGGATATCGAAGAAGTGGAATGGGATATCTTGGATTTCGGAGAAAGAAACCTTGTTGCAAGTGGTTATGTAGATCTGATATGTAAGCTCGGTATTGAGGCCGACAGTATTGGTGGGTTGAACCTCTCAAACTCTGCTTTGGCCCTGTCATGACAATAGGTGCGTTTTCCTTCTTCTTTCTTTCAGTTTCCCTTGGTTGATTGCAATGTCGTCCCGAATGTTTCACAGAATCCTTCTATCCATCAGGCTCCCCAAATTTTGATGTCTCAAAGCTGGGAGGAAGGTTAACACTTGAAGACATGCTCCAGTTTTTATATGAAACATCTTCATAGCCCATAAGTCCAGGGGAATTTTTCATATCATTTTCTACACTCTTCACTTTCCCAACCATTTTCTCTGGCTCTTTTGGCATGCTAGGCTTGTTAGTAAGAAATTTTGGCGGTTCACTTAACTTAACTGTAGGCTCAAGAATATACCAATGATCATCAACAGTACGTGGAGTCACTAGTGGACTGGGAAAGCACAATCGTTGGATTGATAGACAAAGTGGAAGCCTTAGTAGAAGGTTGAGCAACAAAACCACAGACAGTATGTGGTGCTGTGAATGTGGTAGACTTATACTGAGGAGATAAAGAAAGAGTGGTGGAAGTATTGAGGTAAATTTGACGTGGAATGGATTCTGAAGCATGCTGTGTTGCATCAACAACAGTAGGAAACTGAATTTGCGATTTTGGTGGAAGACTCAAGGTATTTGCAGGGTCAAAAGTGGGGAACGGAGGTGGAGGCAGCCCACTGGCCCAAGCTCGGTACATTCCCATCATTTGTTGTCTCAGTCTCAAATTCTCCTCCTTTAAACTCTCAATTTCCCGACTCTTTGTTTCATCCATGATGTCACTCTCTATATCCTTGTTGGACACAACTAACCCTTTCTTGGATTTGGTGTGATATGGAGGACCAGCCAGGAAACCACAAACCAACCACCTTAAACTAACTTAACAAGAGGTAACAAATATGATATAGTTTAACATTTTTTTTCTTCAAAACCTCTTCTTTTTTTATTGAAGAAAAATCACCGAACCCTAGAAGGGCGCCTACGTATCTCACCCCCGAAAAGGGAGAATCAGGTGTGCGTAGTTCGTGAAGTTTTGCCAAAATGGCCAATTAAAATCTTTTTTTTTTCTTTTTCTTGAAACTTTAAAAAGAAAACAAAATAACAAATTATCAAAAGAATTGACGAAAATCTTTTTGCATTTTTTAGGTTTAAACTCCCTATACCAAAATGGAATCTATGATTACCAAAGAAGAATCTTTTTGGGTTTTCAATTTAGAATTTCATAGGAAAATGAAACTTGAAATTATTAAAGAAAATCTTTTTGTAGTTTTCTTTTAGAGATGTATATGAAACACCTACTCTAAGTGAAGAGTGAAGAAAATCTTTTTGAATTTTTTAGATTCCTGTACAACATGAAATCTATGGTTACCGAAGAAAATATTTTTGGATTTTCGATTTTAAATTTCATACGAAAATGAAACTTGAACCTATTAAAGGAAAATATTTTTTTTTGCTTTCTTTTAAAGATATGCATGAGACACCTACTCTAAATGAAGAGTGAAGAAAATCTTTTTTGAATTTTTGAAATAAGATTCCCGAACCTAAAATAGGTTGCCTACGTATCTCACTCTTGAGAGAGGAGAATCAGGGGTGCGTAGTTCGTCTAGATTGGACAATTAACAATTAACTAACAGATTGACCCTAACTTAAGGGCACAACCAAAGACAAACGAATAAAATCTTTTTGAGGTTTTTTTTTTTCTTTTAATTAGACACTTCAACTAAACTGACACCAACAATTATGAAGGAAAAAAAATCTTTTTGGTATTTTCATTACATGAAATGTACAAATTTCTACCATTTTTTGCATTTTCTTTTATAAAAACTGCTAAAAAAAATCTTTTTTTTTTTAAATTTCGAATTATGAATGCATGCTAAAGGAGACAAATGAAAAATCTTTTTGATATTTTCATTTTTGAGAAATGAGTGCAAAAGGTAAAAATCTTTTTTTTTTTTTGAATTTTTGGATTGTGAAGAACAAAAGCCATAAAGAACACTAAAAGCTACGACACTCTATTTTGATTCACCTTTTTTTTTTTTTTTTACACACTTTACTTCTAACACATGTTTTCCTCAAATCGGTCCATCAAATGACCATGTTACTCTCAAAGATGCGACATTTAGCACGTAGGGATGCTTTAAAGGTGAGTCTCCTACAAAGGACCATGTGGGCCCCGCTAGGTCTCAATATGATGCACATAAGAATGACCTAAAGGTTGACCTACGTTTGTGGTTTACTAACAAGGCCGTTTGGGGGAGCATATGGTCGATAGTGGCTGCTTTGCTTTCCACCTACTCCATACATCCAACGTCTCCCCCCTTAAAATAAAGATGACTCAACTAGAGTTCGTGCGCACGACGTGCGCTCCGAGACTTGTTGCAGAAAGAAGGCCGGGGGGATGGACTCATGATGACAGATATAAAGTGATAACACATAGGATAAATACTATAAACAAAGAGCACGAAAACGCACAAAAGTGAAAACAATAACAAAACAATAATCACAAACAATGTTTATACACTCGTAATGCCAAACAAAGCCGATACGACTAAAAAATAAGCTCGAATTCTGAAAGTCCCCAGCAGAGTCGCCAGAGCTGTCACACCTTTTTTTCGACTACAAAAAAAAGATATGTATTTTAAGGTTTGAAAGGGTTTTTTATTAAAGTGACAAAATGAAGATTGATTCCGAAAAAAGATTGTTTTTACATTCAAAATCAGAGTCGCCACTTGGCATAATCTGGTGTGTCAAGTCACCATTGAAAAATCTTTTTCGAAACTATTTGACTCTTTAAACCGGTTAACGAACAGAGATTCCGGCTAAGGAATTTTGTTGACCGAGGGTAAGGTGTTAGGCACCCCTCGATCCCGTGGTTCGACCACGGTCGCTTGGTGGAGCGTATCGGCTAATTTGACATTACAAATGTACAAACCACATAAACACACAAAACAAGCAAACAAATAAATCACACAAAATTCAAAACAAACAAAAATAATGTTCAATCCAAATTATACAATCCAAAATAAAAGAGGTGCTGAAATATAAAACCTATTCTATTCTAAACTAATCCTAAACTAAACTCCACCTAACGTTCCGGGCCTTGATCACGAGCCTCCTTTGCATACATGCTACTTCAGGGCATTCCCCGGATAAATCAAAACAAATCCTTCGGGGCATTCCCCGGCCAAATGAGTATAATTTAAACTTTTCGTTCAATAAAGTAGAAAGTACCAATCACGCACATATTCAAACACTCCAATAAATCGTTATTCCTAAATTTGCCTAACCGGCCTACGTTTGCCTACCAAGTTCAACATATCACTATTCTATCATGTTTAACATTATCAATACATCAAAATTAATCAATATTCATTTTCCTCCATTTTTAATCCCCACCTTAATTCATTTTTAACCACGTGATTAACCCATTTCAATACACAATCCACTAATCGAGAATAACGAAAATTCACCAATCATGCTTAGCGCATCACACACCCAAATGTCACCAACAGTTCACATCAACAAACAAACCACGGTATCGAATCACACCCAATCACAATCACATAAGAATTAAATAAAAGAGAAGAAAGAATTGGACCTTAAATTTGAAGCTTTCAAGCTCAATGTTATTCGAATAAAGAGAGTCTGCACCCGGAAACCTCGAGCCGAACCTTAACACCAACAATCCAACTCGACAAATAATGACCCGTTCACCGTCACTTTTCACCCCGTCACTGTTCACCTGTACTGTTCACCGGTCACTGCTCACCGGTATTGTTCACCGGTACTGTTCACCGGTTACTTTTTTTTTTTCATTGTTGTTCTTGTTCTTGTGAGGAAGATTATTTGGTGATTCTTGTTATTGTGGAGAAGATGATGATCAAAGAATGAGCCTCCTTTTTCTTCTTAGAATTTTTCTTTTATAATGAGCATGGATTTGTTATGATGTGGGAATTTTGGTGGGTCCCCCATATATTCTTTCTTTGTGGACAAGAAAAAGGAGGGGGGGAATCACATGGGTAGTTAGGGTAGGTGGAAGCTTTTGATTGGGTAGGTTGTTAGGATAAAATAAATTAGTTAGAGGTATTTTTTTGTTTATTTTTGTATTTTTGTGGGATATAATTACATGGGGTTGGACACATGGTAAGGTGGACTAAAAATGAATAAAATTAGACTTCGGGAGGAACAAAATTAGGTGTGTACATAATGTGTTCTCTTGCCTCTTCTTCTGATGCACCCTTTTCATTCATGTAACACTGGATTGACTTGGGAACATCACCTCTTTTCAATTCATCCTGAATTAATTAAATTGAATGAGACACATATTTTGTTAGACGTATACTATTGAGAGAAAGGTTATAATAAGTAGCATACCGATGATGTCCCCAAATCATCTGTGAGACGAAAAATTGTAGCAGATCGTCGAATAATATCAGGATAATTGCTTGTGGATTCCAAGGCCTCTTTGGTAATTGGATTTGTGACAAGAAACAATGCATGCACTAATAACCCATGCGTTATCCATGTATTCTTCCAAACTTGGCTTATATCCATTGTAGTACCATCTTGCTTCACGTAAGTATGATTTGCACAAATCTGACCACTAATTAACAATATATCTCAAATAATTAATTAATAGTCCAAATAAATGAATTAATTGTAGGATCAAATAATGAATCTTACTGATTTTGTAAGGTGGGGTAGAACGTTGATTCCATGCTTTTTTAGAACCTCATATGCCACTTCATTAGTAATATTGATGAGTGCAAGATAACATACTCTCATATAATCTGGAAGTTGCTCCATTTCTTTTGTATCCCACCTGAATTTACATTGCCATAAATCAAACTTTTTCATGCAAACACAAAATAAAAACACAATCACCATAAAATTAAAGTTACTTGATGTATGATCGACACAATATAAGGTACTTACTCCGTTCTCTTTTATTAGTATATATAGTATTTTCTGAAATAGATTCTCTCATTTATTTGTTAATTACTTTTACATATCAAGAAAAGACAATTATTTTTTTTGTATTTTACCTTCAACATTAATTACTTATTCTCCAATTTTTTCTAAAGAACTACGTCTATATACATCAATTAATATGGTTGTTGTGGTAAAATACTCATATCAATCATTATTTTCTTAAGAGACATGCAAAGTTCAAAGTGAACAAGTAAGAGAGAACGAACGGGGTAACAAGGTAGTAATTAGGAGAATAATCAAGATGCAACACCACCATTATAAAATAAAATAAATCTGCAATTAATTCTACATGCATTATAGAGGTAGCTGGCTAGCTGTTTTCCTACTGACCTTTGAATGGCAACAGTGAAAAGCTCAAGCTCGTCAAGTGTGCCATAAACATCATAAATATCATCTATGATTGAAATAAAAAAAATGGTCTTCGTTATCATTTTCCTGAAGTAGCTGTGCTGAGGCTCAAACATTATGCCCACTGCCCAAAACAAATTTTCCACCAGCCTATCTCTTGAAAATGACAACTTTTCTGCCAGACATGTGTTCTTCCACCACCTAAAACATCAAGTAAATTAAATTTCAAATACTATTATC
The DNA here is from genome assembly GCA_030864215.1 of Capsicum pubescens. Lineage (NCBI taxonomy): Eukaryota > Viridiplantae > Streptophyta > Magnoliopsida > Solanales > Solanaceae > Capsicum > Capsicum pubescens. The sequence continues at coordinate 265,611,988 of CM061545.1, read as the reverse complement.
TCCGTCTATCTTTACTTGTTATATATGTATACTAAAAGTAGATGTCCAACAAAACTTGTCCAGTTTAAAATAGATAAGAAAATTATATCTCACCTTGATAGATTTCTCAAATCATCTTGGTGGAGTGATTGAACAATGTTGAAGTCCAACTTAGCAAGCTCGAGCAAAACAGGATTAGCATTTGGCGTTCTATCATAAATTCTAATATACCATTCTGTCTCTAATCTTGGCATCATCCAATGTCTTGGAAGTTCCAAGGCATGGAGGACTAATGATACCATTATATTGTTATGATCACCACAATGATTATCAATATAATTCCTTAGATGAGCCACTGTGAATTTTGTGGCATTTTTCAAAGTGGTTTCTTTTTCTGTAGAGAGAAATGATGCTTCATATAATTGTAACAATCCTTTTGTGTCGTTGCAAATATTCTGCTTGAGATTGTCATTGACGTCCTTGAAATCATTGAATATAACTAGAACATGAGAAAATACGATGATCAATTGAAGGTTGACTTAGATTATTTCTTTTTTTTTGGGCAATAGATGTTTTCCTCACATTTTATCTCCTAAATCATGTAAAATTAAGTACTCTTGATGTCTCAATTTATGCCACCTAGTTGTTTGAGATTCAAAGGGATTTTTTCATATGCATTTTAGATTTTTTTGAATTTTAATTATTATTATTTATAGTAATTTTTATGTAATTTTAAATATCGAAAGTTTGATTTTTTTAAAAAACTTGAAAGTTCTATTTTCAAATTCATGTAAAAAAATTAGGCAGTTTTATTGACCCTTCATACCGTCACATGAAGTGGGATAACGAAGTAAGTAATTAAATCAAATCGTAGAAGTTACTGCATGTACGTTAAACTTGGAAAAATAACTAAATATATGACAGCTTGCATAATGAGTTTCAGTATATGATGTGTCTCATGTCTCCTCAGTTACGTAAAAAGCAATTACTTCAGATTTAAAAGCTAGTAGGAGTACTAATAAAGAAATATGTACGTGTACTTGTCAGATTATATTTCTAATAGACTAATAAGGAAATTATGAAAAGGAAGCAAATTGAGCTACAACTTACCTTGAGAGATATGTAATATTTAAATATCTACTTTTGATTTTTTTAGAAAAAACTTGAAAGTTCTATTGGCCTTTTTAAACTTGAAATCTTTCAAATACTTACGCATATAAATATTAATATATTTAACATATTTATTCTTCTTTCACAATTAATATAAAGGTAATCCCTTGCCCATCATGTCTTTGTTCGTTCAACTTCAACTTAAAAAATTAATAAAACGAAAAGCATAATATCATAAACTATGAGGAATATCCACGTGTTGAGGCAAAATTTGAAAGAGATATATCTGAAATTTTTGCTTCATATTTTAAACTTTTTAAATTTTCTCCAAATGCCGACCATAGCCCCATTTTGTTGATTTGTTGTGAACTCAACATCCCAAATCACATTTTACTCATGAAATTTCATGAATTGTACGATTAAAACATGAAGAAGTTGATGTACGTACATATGCTACTACTTTTTACTGCTCGATAACAGTAGTTAATTAGAGGACTCAAACATTATTCCAATAAAAACTGATCATGGTGTTAGAAATTCCTAGATTAATTTTATAAATTGTCACACCCCTTTTTCTTACTCCCGAAAAATTAATGTATTATAAGTTTCGAAAGGATTTTTATTATTAAAGTGACAAAGATGAAAATTTGTTTCAAAAAAGGATTATTTACATTTTTATTCAGAGTCGCCACTTGGCATAATCTGGTGTGCCACGTCACCATTGGAAAATCCTTTTCAAAACCATTTGACTCTTTAAACTGGTTTGCGAATAGAGACTCCGGCTAAGGAATTCTGTTGACCGAGGGGAAGGTGTTAGGCACCCCTCGATCCCGTGGTTCAACCACGGTCGCTTGGTAGAGTGTATCAACTATTTTGGCATTACGAAATGTATAAACCACACAAAAAGCACGCAAAAATAATCAAACAAAACAAAACAATCCAAAAATGTAAAGTCTAGTCCAATTATACTGTGCAAAAATAGAAAGATACGAAAATATAAATCTTAGTCTAAACTAATTCTAGATTAAGCTCCAATGCCTTACCCGACGCCGCGGGCCTTCATCACGATCATTTTTCGCCAACATGATACGTCGGGGCATTCCCCGGTGAATAAATACAAGTGATCTCGGGGCATTCCCCGGCTAAATAAATACATTTTTCAATACGAGAAAACCAAATCATTCACCCAAATTTCAATCATTCAAACAATATTTCAAATGTTCAATAAAATCACAAATTATAAACTTTTCCTACCCAAACAACGTTTGCCTAAACCAATAGGCGCATCATGATACTACCCAGTCAAACACTCGTATTTGCTTCAAAATAACCAACGACAATAAGTCAAAACAATATTCATTCTTTATCAATTCCTACCATCCAACCCCACATTCTATTTTTTTATACCAAATTCCAACGATTCAAGACAGTCATCTCAACAATCCACAATCATCTATTCAACGAAATCGAACACCAAATTAATGTCACCAAAATTCAACCACACATCAGGCAAATCAAACACGTATAGTAAAGTAAAATAAGAAGAGATAGAGTTGGACCTTAAATGGACTTTTATATGTCGGATTGTGTGATTAGAAAATGGAGCCGGATTCGAAATGCCTCGATTGAACCTCAAACGACAACCCCCAACTCGATATCCACTTCGAACTCGTAGTCCGTTTGAAAACCCAATTTCCAAACAGAAATGAAGAAGAAATATCGAACCAAACGGGGTCAGTCTTGTAATCAAATGAGAGGTATCCGTACTGAATTCCAAAGGAGCCAACCCATATAGAAATCCCTAGAACCAACGCTAGTTTCGGTGTTTTGGGGGGCTTAAACTGATCCGATTGACGAACGAACACCAATTCCGGTGACCCCCTAACACATCTCGACCGAATTCACCCCAAAAAATCAGAGAAAAACAAAGAGTTTTTGGTGATTTCATGATGGGAACGATCAGACAATGAAAGAGAAACTAGTTCCGGTGAGCTCGAGGCCAAATACGGCGAGCTAAGACCGAGCAACGACGAACACGGGTCACTTCCAGTGAGATTTCGCCAGAGAATATCCAGAAAACTGACCAAACCTTGTTCAAACTCTCTTCATCCTCTCAATTTACCCTTACTGTACTCTACTCTCTATCTTTCTCTCACTGTGTTATTCTTTTTGGACTGTATCTATGTAGTGTGTGCGTTAATGGTGGTTTCTCGTGAGTGAGATCTGCTATGGTGAGGATGATGGAATCAGTAATCGAGAGTCTGTGTGTGTTATTTCAATGTGAGGACGAGTGGAGAGTCTGGAATTATGTGGAGAAGATGATAGTTAAGGGAATTCAAAAAGAAGCAAAAAAAAAAAAATCGGTCCTCTTATGATGATGATCAATTGAAAAAGAAGATGGTCCTTTCTTTCACTGTGGGCCCCCTTGGAATTATTCCCCTTTTTTCTATCCTGTGTGTGTATTTGTTATATATTGTGTAAAATGAATGAAAGTTGTTGGGAAAATTCTTGGAAAGTTCCCTCGTGGGCCCCACTATGTTTTTTTGGTTATGGATGAGTGATGGTGTATTGTTACCATGTGGTCCATGGGTAGGGTAGGTGTCCTAATTTAATAGGTAGGATTGCTAATTAGTTATAACAAGAATAATTGGGGATTGGGTTTGTTAGAGGTTTGTTATTTTTTGTATTTTTGTGGGGAATAATTATATGGGTGAGACACATGGTAAGGATAAAGTAAAAAATGGATAAAAACGATATCGGGGAGGGACGAAATTAGGTGTCTACATCATGCCCCCTTTGAATGTAAACATGAAGTGTTTTCAGACAAAGAAGTAGACAGCGAGACTAAATTTTGACCCGACCATTATACAAAGAAAGAAACAAAAGGAAGAAGGACAACCGGGTCTTGACTTAAGACATCCTTTCTACCCAAGTTATGAGAGAATCAAGTCACGGGTATTTCAAAGGATTGGAAGAAAAGTGGACTATACCGAGTTGGAGAGTTGAGTGAGGTTCCTTTGAGGTTTCGGTCCGCGGCTCTGTCATTACATCAAAAAATAAAAATTACAAGTTAAAACATAAACGAAACTACAAAAATCCTATCTATACAACTTCTGTTGGCTCTTTACTCGACTTTTATCACCCTATTCTTCAGGCAGGCTCCTGATTTGCAATTTCTTTCAACCTGTTGCTTGCCTTTCAATTTCTTCACCCTGTTCTCCAGGCGGGTTCCTGACTTGCTATTTCATCAACTTGTTTCCATGCTTTCAACTTCTGCACCCTGTTCTGCAAGCGGGCTCCTGACTTGTTATTTTTATCAACTTGTTGCTACGCTTTCAATTTCTTCACCCTGTTCTGCAGGCGGGCTCCTGACTTGCTATTTCATCAACTTGTTGCTATGCTTTCATTTTCTTCACCCTGTTCTGCAGGCGGGCTCCTGACTTGCTATTTTTCAATTTGTTTAACTTTCAATTTCTTCACCTTGTTGCTTGGTTTTCCATTTATTCGCCCTGTGCTTCGGGCATGCTCCTGAAATCACATCAAAACTGAAAAGAAAATTATCCCAAATAAAGAAATGCAATTTCTATGAGTTTATTGGAATGACTCGACTAAAAGGTACGTCTTTTAGGAATCAAGGGGTATGAATCGACTAAAAGGTACGTCTTATAGGAATCAAAGGGGATGACTCGACTAAAAGGTACGTCTTATAGGAATCAAAGGGGATGACTCGACTAAAAGGCAAGTCTTCTAGGGGTCAAAGGAGATGACTCGACTAAAAGGTACGTCTTATAGGAATCAAAAGAATGACTCGACTAAAAGGTACGTCTTATAGGAATCAAAGGGGATGACTCGACTAAAAGGTACGTCTTATAGGAATCAAAGGGGATGACTCGACTAAAAGGTATGTCTTATAGGAATCAAAGGGGATTGATAACGCTCAATCTACAGCTCTCGTAGGAGTGTAAAGCGGTCGTTAGCAAATATAGAACCCAACTGGGTTGGGCATCGATCCCACAGGGAATAGCTTGGTCAACAAGTAAATAAAGATTACTAGACTTTTAGTGCAAGTCTCGTAAAAAAAGGGGGGAGTCTTGTCGTGCAAGTAATGTAACCAAAATAAGATCTAAAAACGGCAATAGCAAAGTAAAAAGAGAAAGAATGTTTTGGTGAGATGTAAACAATGAGAATTGAGGCGTTGGGGTTATGTCCACCTTCTGAGGTATACGTCTCTATTGGCTATGAGTGTGTCGAATTCTGTCATGCAATTGCTTATAGAGGATTGTAGTCGATGGTAAATCCAAGCGTCTCTCGACCTAAACAAGGACTATTTCACTTTAACTCTCTCGAGCTTAAAGCGTGTCTAACGGTACGAATTCTCCAAGAGGTTAGTCCAGTTACGGCACTAGCTTTTTAGTAGGAAAGGGTGTCCTACTACCTTGACATTATCTCTTTTCCAGACAAATAACTTTTCTCTCGAACAAGTTAAATGTTAGACTGGCGTATTCTTGCGTTTGCAACCGCAAAGAATGTAGATTAAGATGAAGAGAATAATGATATAAGCAATATACGTGCCTCGAACTCACAAACTCACAGCAATAGATAGTAACTCATTCGGCTTCCATAACCCCAACAGAGAAGTTTAGTTACCCATGAATGCGAAGAAGACCACAATTGACATTGTTATTATACCACAATAATGATCAATTTCGTGTAGCACAAGAGTGGTAGGCGTTAGGTGTGATTTCTTGCAAAGTAACGTTTCTCTTGTTGCGGAATTTAAGAATAGAAGAATAGACGAAAATAGAATTGATGGAAAGATTAGAAGAGTTGTAGAATTGTTTGTAGTGTAGAATAATAGAGGAATAGAAGATGTGTGTAGATGTTCTAAAATCTCTAGCATGATAGGGTATTTATAATACCCGTATCCTAATCCTACTAAGCTAATGAAATAAATAACCAAATCCTACTAGACTAATGAAATCCTTAACCCAAATGTACTAGGTTAAGGTAACATTATCATAATCCTCATAAAATAATGAAATACATAACCTAATTGTACTAGGTTAATGTATCATTGTCAAAATCCAGCTTTGTGTCTGTAAGTCCCCAAAGTCTTCAGAATTGCTGTTTTAGCCCGGGACAGATTTTCCATGCAGCAGTTTTGGTCCTTAGGCGTCCAAAATCCCTTTCCTTCCTTCGTGAGCTTTCTTTAGCGTCAAGTAAGCCATAAAATGCTGAATTATGCATCATTTATACCTGAAACTTTACTAATCATGTTCGTTAGCTCATTTACAGGAAAAAGGACTAAAAGTGCATGAAATATATAATTTGTTCTCAAAACTAGGCTAAAATATGGGCAAAGTATATTGATATAGGCGTGTAAATCCGCCTATCATCAACACCCCACACTTAGAGCTTTGTTCGTCCTCGAACAACATATCATGTCCTTCTAAACATCAACTTAGGGTTTTTTTACAGCAACAACACAAAACATTCTTCAAGACAAGCACAACAATTATCAACAAAGAGTAGCTTTCCGATTATAAGTAGAAACAGTTTATACTCAAGTATAGACTCGTGATGGTGATCAACTCGCATGCAAACGTTAAAGTGCATAGAATCATATACAACTATCCAAAACTCATCAACCATGTGTGTCTCACCATATAGTACCCATAATCACTCACAAATATAGCATATTTTTCAAACATGGGTATCAAAATGTCCTTGCTCTCACTCTCACAAATAATTCATATGTAGCGACTGATGACCATAGGCTTGCCCTTAATGTAATACTCTACTAAATGTTGGAATGTTAAGATTAGGATCAAGTAGGTCTTTTGATGGTTGTAATGTAGGCTAAGGGACGGGTAGGACTATTTTGGCCAGGAATAGTGACTAAGTTCCTAAGCGCTTTAATACATCACTTTGTATCATTGACACTTTTTTCTTTCAACCTTTCTTCTTTCTTTTTTTCTACCACCCTTGTTCTCCTTTTTTTTTTAATTTTAAGCACAACTCACTTTTCAGCTTTCTTTTCCTTTTTCTTTTCACAACATACCTCTTATGATACCATTTTTTTTTTCTTTTTCATAACACATTCAAGAACCATTCCAATTTATAGCATTATACTCACCCAATTTCCTTTTATGTTGTCACATGACTTTTTCACTTTAAAGCACTTAGGGATTTTGGGATCAAATTACGGTCTTGAAAGAAATGGATTAGGCTTACATACAAGGTTGTCAAAGAAATAGGCTAAAGGCTCAAAAGGGTTTAACTAGGATGATGTCCATGGGTAGGTAAAACTGAAGGTAAACAAATATAGGTTGCCAAAGAAATGCCTAAATCATATCCTAAACTTACACTCCTTATTTTCGCTTTGCATACATACCAGGCAAGTTCTGGCATCAGCTACACACATAGAATATACGATTATCTCACACACACAAGGCACATGGTCGACTTGATTGGAAGTAATATAGACTCTCGACCCAACAAGTGAAGGAATTGAACCACACAATATCACATAATGAGTCACAACTAGAGCCTAAACGTCTCAATAGTCACAATTGTAGCACTTACTCTTGTTATAATCTCATGCTGCCTATCAAAATAATTTCATGCGAAGCTAGAAAAAAATTTACTCCTAATAAAACAAAAACAAAGCAAGCAAACATAGATGAAATAGAGAAGTATAGTAGCATACGATACCGCCACCCCACACTTAAACGGGACACTGCCCTCAGTGGAAAATAAATACGAGGAACCTGGTTAGTCGGACTCTTCCTCATTGTCGGGGGTCATACCCCCTTCGTCGGAATCATCATAAGAGTCGTCGTCAGAGTTCTCCTCCTCGTCAGAGTCTGGCAAGCGTCGATCGTCATCAGTCGGCACATCATCATCTAGAGGTTCCTCAAAGTATACGCCCACTCCACACATCTCCCGTGCATGCATGTTCATGGGATAGTCGTGGTCCAGCTGTTGGAGCTCTGCAGCAGTTGGAACACGACCTCCGCTCATCATTGTAAACCTCATCATGCCGTACATATGGCGGGAGAAACTCTCATCCCGAGCATGTCTCTCTGCCGTAGTAAGGTTGATGCCATGTGTTGATTCAGCATCTTTGACCTTTGTGAGGTCAACCTTCTTCGGATTGTGTGGGAGTTTATGATAAGCTGGTTCCTCTTCGATATCCTCCTTCCGCAAGATTGCTGTCAACAAATTGCCAAATGTGAAATGGGACCTTTTGTGTAGTCTGGCCTTCCTCATGGTGGATCGAATGATTGCCCCAAAGTTGATTGGGACATTCGTCATTAAAGCATAGACCAAACACACTCTATCTCTCGATATCTTGGTGTATTAAGTCCCAAGAATAAGACATGAGTTGACAATGCGCATCCAGATTCTTGCTTCCCTATTTAGTGGAGCATAAGGGAAGGTGTTGTGTCGGCCGGTTTCTTTATGTCTGCCCCACCTTGCCATTGATCTGCTTCCACAAAGCGTGTGTCATATTGCTCTATAAGGAGGCCTGTTGTACAGCTCTTTGAATGGTGTTGCGTCGATTGAAGGTAAGCCAAGAAAAGAGTTGATCCAGTCCGCTGTGAGCTGTAACACCTGGCCCCGAATTTTGACTTCATTGCCTGTTGTGTTTGGCGACCAGTTGGCATAAAACTCTATTGTTAGATCAAGATTACACTCTCCCATGTCGCGGAAGATGAAATCCAACTTCAAAGCCAATATTTTTGCCAACATACGCGGCTCCTTCTTTGCTAAGGTATCCTTGTTGATCAAGTCGACGTGCACATATTTTCTTTCTTTGTTGCTGCTGTACCATGCTTTGGCTTCTTCCTCAAGAACCCATTTTATTCCGAACATTCTGCGTGGTGGTTGTGCTGAGGATGATTCTCCTTGGTCTTTTCGACTTCTCTTCTTGCCCTTTTGGGAAGTGGTTGCCTTCTCCTTTCCTTGCCTCGCTTTCGGTGCCATTGTACCTGAGACTAGAAATAGTGTTAGTTGCAGCACAGTTTCGCTTGATACAATCTATAAGCAAGCATTAGGGGTACCACCCCACACTTAGTTTTGTTAACACAAATCAGTGAGGTGAAAGTAGTCGATTTACTCAGATTTCATCGAGATACGTTTTAGGATTGTATTCCGACAAGAAAATCAGCAATGCATCACTTACTTGCAGCCATTGGACTACTTTCATGGTAGATATAGCAACACTACTACATAGAGGTTACCACATTAAATCGTTATTCTTTTAACAATCACAACCTCCTAAGTCGGTAGGTCTTATCCCGATGGCCGGGATAGTCTAACATGTAAGTATCCTAACAACAATCTTAAGCAATATTCATAGCCATAGCAATTCCACAAATATCATAACAATGCTATTGAAACTAAATTCAAGTCGGAAACAGGTCAAGATTTTCCTACGTATATGTTCACTCACATGATTTTGCAACAACAATCCAAACACATGAACATTACCAACAATCTTATATAATTTAGCAATTAATAATAGCCATAGCAACGTAGTACTTACGAGAAATAAATGAAGAATAAGAGAGCACTTACTTGCTTGAAGCTTGTGGAGATGGTTTTGTGAATTGGAAGAGCAAAAGAAGAAAATTTTTAGAAGATTTGGAAGAGTATGCGGCGCCTTTAGGGTATTTTCTATTGTGGTTGTGTTATAAGACTAAGTCCCCTTTATATAGGAAGAGTATGGGTCGGGTTATGACCCATTTACAATCGGTTTTGGAGACAAAAATCCTACATATGCGGCGCATTGTCTATGGCATAATGGGACATATGCGCCGCATAGTCTATGGCATTTGTAGACATATGCGGCGCATTGTCTATGGCATAATGGGACATATGCGCCGCATAGACTATGACATATGAGATACTGAGACCAAATGCCATAGAATAGGCGGCGCATAGTCAAAAGCATACCTAGGAATAGGCGGCGCATAGTGTATAGCACACTAGATTCCGAGACCTTAGGCTCTAGGATAGGTTGTGCATCGTTCGTGGCCTAGTTTTACCAAGGCCTAGCCTTCCTCGAAGCCTATTTTGGCGTGGGAAAGGCTCAATCCATAGCCTTATGCATCACCCTTCCTAATTTACCAACTTTACCATACAATGCGTCCAAATCGTCAATTGAAATCAATCTCCTCGTTGACTACTTCTTGCACCTATATTCGCTCAAACAAATGAAAACGATTAGTACGATGGGTTGCCTCCCACCAAGCGCCTTAGTTTTGGTCGTGGCACGACTCTTATTTTTGGATTTTTATTAATTAAAAACAAATCAAGTACTAGAATGAAAGAAAACGATAAACGATAAATAAAAAACGATAAACGATGGGTTGCCTCCCATCTAGCGCCTTATTTATTGTCGTGGCACGACATGGTTATCTCGAGTACTTAGACTTCGTCGAGATAAGTGATGGCTATGTCATTCGTCGATTCAAGAGGACCGATATACGGCTTAACACGTTGGCAATTCACTTTGAAGACAACACCCTTATTGCCTTCCAATTCGACTACTCCAGACGAGTAGACTTGGATAACTTTAAATGGACCAGACCACTTAGATTTTAACTTACCTGGGAAGAGCTTGAATCTGGAGTTGAAGAGTAGTACCATATCACCCTTTTGGAAGTTTCGTCGAACAATCCGCTGATCATGATACTTCTTCATCCGCTCCTTGTATAAATCCGATCTTTCATATGCATGGAGACGGAACTCATCTAATTCGTTCAACTGCTCCAACCTCAGATTCTTCACATCATCCCAATTCAGATTCAAGTGCTTCAATGCCCACAATGCCTTGTATTCAAGCTCGATGGGTAGATGACAAGCCTTCCCATAAACTAGTTGATAAGGAGACATGCCAATGGGTGTCTTGAATGCAGTCCTATATGCCCATAGTGCATCATCTAGCTTTCGAGACCAATCCTTCCTATTTGCATTAACCGTCTTTGCAAGGATTTGCTTAATCTCTCGATTGGAAACCTCTACTTGTCCACTAGTTTGGGGATGATAAGGCGTAGCTACCTTGTGTTGCTTGACACCATACTTGGCCAATACAGATTTGAATAGCTTGTTGCAAAAGTGAGATCCTCCATCACTTATGATAGTACGAGGTACCCCAAAGCGAGAGAAGATATTCTTCTTTAAGAACGCTACAACACGCTTTCCTTCGTTGTCGGCCAATGCTACAGCTTCAACCCATTTCGAAACATAATCCACAGCAACCAAGATGTACTTCATTCCAAACGAATTCACGAATGGACTCATGAAATCAATACCCCACACATCAAAAAGTTCTATCTCCATAATTTTGGACATGGGCATTTCATGGTGTTTTGAAATAGCACCTTGACGTTAGCATTGGTCACACCTTCTCACATAGTCGTATGCATCTCTGAATATCGAGGGCCAATAATAACCACTTTGCAATACTTTTCTTGCCGTTCGATTCCCTGCATGATGTCCTCCAACTTGCAAAGTGTGGCATGCTTCCAATATAGCAGGTACTTCTTCATGGGATATACATCGTCGAATGATCCCATCCGCGCATCTTCGAAACAAATAAGGTTCATCCCAATAGTAGTGCTGAACGTCATGCATAAACTTCCTCCTTTGGTGGTAAGATAAGTTGGCAGGTATCACATTACTCTCTACGAAATTTGCAAAGTCGGCATACCATGGTACTTTCTCCATTTTTGTCGCTAATATCTCCTCGTCAGGGAATGCATCATCAATCTGAATTTCAGGTTGCGCCACATGTTCATTCTCAAGTCTAGATAGGTGATCAGCCACTTGGTTCTCGCAACCTCTTCTATCTTTGACTTCGAAATCAAACTCTTGCAGCAGCAGTACCCATCGAATCAACCTTGGTTTGGCATCCTTCTTCGTCATTAGATACTTAAGAGCTGCATGGTCTGTATGGACGATCACATTGGTACCCAATAGATAGGCACGAAACTTCTCAAACGCATATACAACCGCTAGGAGCTCTTGTTCAGTAACAGTGTAGTTCCTTTGGGATTCATTTAGGACCTTACTCACATAGTAGATAGGATGAAATAGTTTCTCCTTTCTTTGTCCAAGAACAGCACCAACCGCTACACCACTAGCATCGCACATGACCTCAAACGGGAGCGTCCAATCTGGTGCTACCATGATAGGGGCTTCAATGAGTTTTCCTTTAAGGCATTCGAATGCCTTTAAGCAATTGTCATTAAAGTCAAACTTCACATCTTTCTCCAGTAGTTTGTACAATGGACAAGAAATTTTGGAAAAGTCTTTGATGAATCTACGATAGAAACCAGCATGGCCAAGAAAACTACGGACTCCCTTCACCGAAATTGGAGGCGGTAGCTTCTCAATTACCTCTATTTTTGCTCGATCAACCTCTATTCCTCTTTCAGAGATCTTGTGCCCAAGAACGATTCCTTCTTTTACCATGAAGTGGCACTTCTCCCAATTCAGCACAAGGTTGAACTCTACACATCTTTGCAATGCCATGCTCAAGTTTGCCAAACATGCTTCAAAAGACTCACCGACAACTGAAAAGTCGTCCATAAATACCTCCAAAGTTTCTTCAACCATATCAGAGAAAATAGACATCATACAACGTTGAAAGGTGGCTGGTGCATTACACAACCCGAATGGCATGCGTTTGAAGGCAAACGTACCATATGGGCATGTGAACGTTGTCTTCTCTTGGTCTTCGGGAGCAATACAAATCTGATTATAACCTGAATAACTATCCAAGAAGCAAAACCATCCTTTCCCCGCTAATCGATCTAGCATTTGGTCCATAAATGGCATGGGGAAGTGATCCTTGAGTGTCCACGAATTCAGCTTGCGGTAGTCCATGCATACTCTCCATCCAGTAACGGGCCTGAGTGGAATAAGTTCATTCTTTGCATTTGCGACCACCGTCATTCCTCCTTTCTTAGGAACACATTGTACAGGACTTACCCACGTACTATCAGAGATAGGATATACAACTCCTGCGTCTAACCACTTTATAATCTCCTTCTTCACCACTTCTTGCATAGGTGGGTTTAAACGCCTTTGATGTTCAATGGTGGGTGTGCACTTTTCTTGAAGCTGAATTTTATGTGTGCAAATCCCAGGTGGAATACCAATAATATCCGCAATGGTCCATCCAATGGCTCTAATATACTTGCGTAAGATCGAAATAAGAGCTGCAACTTGTTGCTCACCCAAATCGGCTGCCACTATGACTGGAAGTGTGTTTCCGCTTCCTAAGAATGCGTACTTCAGATGACTTGGCAGCTCCTTCAATTCTAGTGTGGGTGGTTCTTCAATAGATGGCTTGGCTGGTGGTGTGGGTCGATTCTTGAGATCAAGATCCAGCTTCTTGGGAGTATAGTGATATGTCCCTAATCCCGATAGCGCACAAACAGCTTCTTCAGAAATTTCAGCATCCTCATTCTCTCCTTTCATGCGCAAAACCTCCAAAGGATCATCAAGAATTTGCTCTTCTTCAAGGCGTTCTTTCTCATCGTCAAAGACAACATCAGCCACAGAAAATACACTCAGATCTTTGGGTTGCTTCATTGATTTGCAAACATCAAATCGAACCACTTCATCATTTATTCGGAATGAAAGTTCATTAGCTCTCAAATCAATGAGCACACTTCCTGTAGCAAGGAAAGGGCGTCCCAAGATTATGGGAACCTCTGAATCTGCTTCACAATCCAAGATGACAAAGTCTGTTGGAAAGATAAATGAAGAAACCTTTACCAAGACATCACATAGAATACCAACCGGTCGTTTTACCGACCTATCTTCCATAACAAGCCTCATGTTAGTTGGTGTAGGATCTCCTAACCCCAACTTCTTGTAGATCGATAATGGAATCAAGTTGATGCTGGCTCCTAGGTCACATAATGCTTTGGAAAAGTTCAAAGATCCGACGGTGCAAGGAATAGTGAAAGCTCCGGGGTCGGCCTTCTTCTGAACTATCGATCGGGTAGCAATTGCACTACAATGATGCACATCATCCTTCAGCTCATAACTTGCTGCCCTCTTCTTAGTCAAAAGATCTTTCATAAACTTCGCATACCCAGGCATTTGTTCAAGTGCCTCTACCAATGGAACATTAATGGTCAGCTGCTTCAACATATTCATAAATTTGCTGAACTTAGTGTCATCTGCCACCTTCTTCAATCTTTGGGGAAAAGGTGGTGGTGGGTGTGGAAGTGTTCTCTCCATGGCTTTCTTCTCCTCTTGCTTCCATTTTTCTATTTTTTCAGGCTGCACGTCACTGGGCGTGACGTCCTTGACGTCAGAACTGGTTGTTGCGGCATCTTCTCCTTTTGCGTTATCATCCATATCCGCGACTTCTTCAACCACTTGCTTGCCTTTTTCTGAAGGTTCCAGCACCTTACCACTTCTGGTAGTGATGGCCATGCATGACCCATCATTCTTTGGGTTTTGCACAGTATCGCTAGGTAAAGTGCCAGCCTTTCTTTGATTGAGTGCTGCTGAAAGTTGGCTCAGTTGCTGCTCTATTTGCTTGATTGAAGTGGAATGAGAATCAACTAGTTGTTTCATGGAAGACAAATCATTGATTACCTCAGTAACTCCCGCGCTCGTTGTTTCCACTCCTTTCAATAATTTAGCCATCATGTCTTCCATACTTCCAGAATTAGATGTGGTGGTATCACGTCTACCAGGGGGAACATAAACACCACTCTTTTCATTGTTTTTTCTCCAACTACCTTGGTCCTTGTTTCCAGAATTGTCATAATAGTTCCGACCTTGGTTTCCTTGGGCATTCCCTCGGAAACCCCCCTGATTGTTCAAGTAGTTGGCTTCTTCTTCCGAATCAGATTCGTCTCTTCCTTTTAGCGCCACAGCTTTCACTTTTTCAGTCTTCCCTGATAATAAATGCTTTGTAAGAAGATCCATTTGTGTATTCATGTGCGCCATATCTTGATCACGTTCTTCTTGTCTTCTTCTTTGGTCTGCAGTCATGCCTATAGATAAAGTGGGCCTTGCTACCTCAGAATCCCTGGTATGACAAGCTCTACTTTGTTTCGTCATGCGATCTAGCATATTGCTTGCTTGACCAAAGGTGAGGTCCATAAACGATCCTCCAGCTGCGTTATCCACCACTGGCTTAGTTATTGAATTCAAGGCTCTATACAATATCTCCATGAGGTGAACATTAGTCATGTGATGGTTTGGGCATCTCGCTAGCTTTGTCTTGAACCTCTCCCATGTTTCATGAAGAGCTTCAGTGGGAAGCTGACGAAAGTTGCTGATTTCATCTCTCAATTGTGCCCTTTTGGAAGGCGGAAAGAATCTTTCTAGGAAAGCGTCTCTCAATTGCTTCCAATTTGTAATTGAATCAGGAGTCAGCCCATTCAACCATAGTGTTGCCTCCCCAGATAGAGACAATGGAAATAGACGTAATCGAATTGCATTCTGACCAACACCAGGATTGTCAAAAGACTTGCATGTAGAAATAAAGTTGATGAGATGCATATTCGGATCATCGCCTGCTAGTCCACCAAACAATCCCTTGAGTTGCAATAACTGAATCATGGTGCTTGTGATGTTGAACTTGGCTCCGGGCGCTAATAGTGGTGGAATTATAGCTCCAGTGGCTCCGGCACCATCAAGATCATCATCATCATCGTCGAAAGCTGGCTGCATAGGTTGGCAATCATTTCTATACCGAGCTTGTCGACCTCTTCTGTTGGCAGGTGTTGTGATTTCAGCATCATGCCTTGGGTTTAGTAACTCGTCATCACCTAAATCCTCATCGTCAGGGTTTGTTGCTCGCCCAGGGTTATCAATGTTTTGTTGGTGTACTTGGGCGGCGGCAAGAGCAGCTAATCTCGCCTGCTCCTGTTGAGCAGCCATCCTTGCGATTTCAGCTTGTGCTTCCATTCTACCAATGCATTGTGGTTCAGGATTGATTGGTAATAACGGTTGACCAGAACTTCGAGTATGGGGCATGCACTAAAATAAAAACCTGCAGTAGACAAAAACAAAAACTAAACGTAAAAGTACGAGAATCTTTGACCAAAGGGTCTAGTAATTATCACGAACTTGATTGACACTTGTATTCCCCGGCAGCGGCGCCAATTTTTGATAACGCTCAATCTACAGCTCTCGTAGGAGTGTAAAGCGGTCGTTAGCAAATATAGAACCCAACTGGGTTGGGTATCGATCCCACAGGGAATAGCTTGGTCAACAAGTAAATAAAGATTACTAGACTTTTAGTGCAAGTCTCGTAAAAAAAAGGGGGGAGTCTTGTCGTGCAAGTAATGTAACCAAAATAAGATCTAAAAACGGCAATAGCAAAGTAAAAAGAGAAAGAATGTTTTGGTGAGATGTAAACAATGAGAATTGAGGCGTTGGGGTTATGTCCACCTTCTGAGGTATACGTCTCTATTGGCTATGAGTGTGTCGAATTCTGTCATGCAATTGCTTATAGAGGATTGTAGTCGATGGTAAATCCAAGCGTCTCTCGACCTAAACAAGGACTATTTCACTTTAACTCTCTCGAGCTTAAAGCGTGTCTAACGGTACGAATTCTCCAAGAGGTTAGTCCAGTTACGGCACTAGCTTTTTAGTAGGAAAGGGTGTCCTACTACCTTGACATTATCTCTTTTCCAGACAAATAACTTTTCTCTCGAACAAGTTAAATGTTAGACTGGCGTATTCTTGCGTTTGCAACCGCAAAGAATGTAGATTAAGATGAAGAGAATAATGATATAAGCAATATACGTGCCTCGAACTCACAAACTCACAGCAATAGATAGTAACTCATTCGGCTTCCATAACCCCAACAGAGAAGTTTAGTTACCCATGAATGCGAAAAAGACCACAATTGACATTGTTATTATACCACAATAATGATCAATTTCGTGTAGCACAAGAGTGGTAGGCGTTAGGTGTGATTTCTTGCAAAGTAACGTTTCTCTTGTTGCGGAATTTAAGAATAGAAGAATAGACAAAAATAGAATTGATGGAAAGATTAGAAGAGTTGTAGAATTGTTTGTAGTGTAGAATAATAGAGGAATAGAAGATGTGTGTAGATGTTCTAAAATCTCTAGCATGATAGGGTATTTATAATACCCGTATCCTAATCCTACTAAGCTAATGAAATAAATAACCAAATCCTACTAGACTAATGAAATCTTTAACCCAAATGTACTAGGTTAAGGTAACATTATCATAATCCTCATAAAATAATGAAATACATAACCTAATTGTACTAGGTTAATGTATCATTGTCAAAATCCAGCTTTGTGTCTGTAAGTCCCCAAAGTCTTCAGAATTGCTGTTTTAGCCCGGGACAGATTTTCCATGCAGCAGTTTTGGTCCTTAGGCGTCCAAAATCCCTTTCCTTCCTTCGTGAGCTTTCTTTAGCGTCAAGTAAGCCATAAAATGCTGAATTATGCATCATTTATACCTGAAACTTTACTAATCATGTTCGTTAGCTCATTTACAGGAAAAAGGACTAAAAGTGCATGAAATATATAATTTGTTCTCAAAACTAGGCTAAAATATGGGCAAAATATATTGATATAGGCGTGTAAATCCGCCTATCATCAGGGATGACTCAACTAAAAGGTACGTCTTATAGGAATCAAAGGGGATGACTCGACTAAAAGGTACGTCTTCTAGGAGTCAAGGTGAATGACTCGACTAAAAGGTACGTCTTCTAGGAATCAAGACTTAAGTTAGGAAGTGCATTACCTAAGAAACAAAATTCGAATTACCCAATCAAGGAAGTGTGTTTCGTTATCAATGTTATTTGTATTATCAAAACAATGAAGTACGTCTCCTTACCAAAACTGCTTGAATTATCAAAACAAGGAAGTGCGTCTCCTAGAGATCTTGAATTATGAGTTTTACCATGGTTTTGATTACAAAGTATGTGCAGCAACCTTGCCTCTTGCATTTGTTGAGGTGAGAAATTACGGCCTTTGATGTTTAGGCTCTGAAATCCTTGATCTAAATGCAACATGTATTCCTATTACATACAAAGAAAACTTGTGAGTTTAAAAACATGGTGGCTAGTTTTTGGCTTTGGCTTTTGAGGCAATTGCTCCTTCCCCCGTCACATTTAGCTTTTCTTCCAACCATTAGCATATGTCATTGACTTGCTGTATCATTTACTCAAACTCAGCTTATTACGAGTGACTCTGAAACAAACACAGTTTTTTTGCTTTGTCGTGTTTCTCAAATAAACCCTTTGAACCTTGGTATTTCCATGAGTTCCCCGACTTCTCTGTTGACAAAAACTTCCTGCATGCCCTTTTTTTTTTTGGGCTCACAATCATGTCTCTTTCATGTGCTAACTTTTGTCTTGCTTTGTACAATTAAAGAAGCTGGTAGCCAGTTTTGAAATTTTTTCTCACTTGTTTTGACACGGACTTGACTCAAAAACAAGAAACGAAAAAAAAATGACAATTTTAGTTTTTATAACTGACTCAAGAAAGATAAAATTAAAATAAAGAGAAGAAAGAAAAGACAATGAATGTCCCCTTTTAAAACAAACAAACAAAAACTCATCCAAAATGACAGTCAACACTAATGATTATGCCATGCATTTTGAATTAAGCAGCTTGATCTTTTCATCCAAACTTTCTACCCATTGTTGTTGAGTTAATGGCCTTGAAACTGAGTTGCTTTCTTAGGTCAATTGCATTTAAGACCCCATTCGGCTAGTGGCGCCTTGAAGGGTTTTAGCCAACAAGCTTCTTTCATTTTCTCTCGGCTCACTATCGTCTTATGGTGCCCGTGAGGGTTTTCACCAATAAGACTCTCTCATTTTTATTTCTCTCAACTTACCATTGCCTTATGGTGCCCGTAAGGGTTTTCACCAATAAGACTCTGATTTTTATTTCTTTCTTGATTCCCTATGCTGAGGAAGACAAATAGTTCCCAAATGCATCATCATATTCCTTGCATGCTCCGCCTTAACATCCTCAAAGATTGATCTGAAGGTCTTTCTTTGGTTGTAACTTGGCTTTTGGATAAGGTTAGAAAGAAAGGATGGCATGGGGCCCAAACGACACTTGAAGTGGGGTAAGACTTACAACTTTTGGAATCGACTCAAACAATGAGGATTAACTCATGCCCCAGTTTATAGATTAATTTTATAAATTGTCACACCCCTTTTTCTTACTCCCGAAAAATTAATGTACTGTAAGTTTCGAAAGGGTTTTTATTATTAAAGTGACAAAGATGAAAATTTATTTTGAAAAAGGATTATTTACATTTTTATTCAGAGTCGCCACTTGGCATAATCTGGTGTGCCAAGTCACCATTGGAAAATCCTTTTCAAAACCATATAACTCTTTAAACTGGTTCTCGAATAGAGACTCCAGCTAAGGAATTCTGTTGACCGAGGGGAAGGTGTTAGGCACCCCTCGATCCCGTGGTTCAACCATGATCGCTTGGTAGAGTGTATCAACTATTTTGGCATTACGAAATGTATAAACCACACAAAAAGCACGCAAAAATAATCAAACAAAACAAGACAATCCAAAAATGTAAAGTCCAGTCCAATTATACAGTCCAAAAATAGAAAGATACGAAAATATAAATCCTAGTCTAAACTAATTCTAGATTAAGCTCCAATGCCTTACCCGACGCCGCGGGCCTTCATCACGATCATTTTTCGCCAACATGATACGTCGGGGCATTCCCCGGTGAATAAATACAAGTGATCTCGGGGCATTCCCTGGCTAAATAAATACATTTTTTCAATACGAGAAAACCAAATCATTCACCCAAATTTCAATCATTCAAACAATATTTCAAACGTTCAATAAAATCACAAATTATAAACTTTTCCTACCCAAACAACGTTTGCCTAAACCAATCGGTGCATTATGATACTACCCAGTCAAACACTCGTATTTGCTTCAAAATAACCAGCGACAATAAATCAAAATAATATTCATTCTTTATCAATTCCTACCATCCAACCCCACATTCCATTTTTTTATACCAAATTCCAACGATTCAAGACAGTCATCTCAACAATCCACAATCATTTATTCAATGAAATCGAACACCAAATAAATGTCACCAAAATTCAACCACACATCAGGCAAATCAAACACGTATAGTAAAGTAAAATTAGAAGAGATAGAGTTGGACCTTAAATGGACTTTCATATGTCGGATTGTGTGATTAGAAAATGGAGCCGGATTCAAAATGCCTTGATTGAACCTCAAACGACAACCCCCAACTCGATATCCACTTCGAACTCGTAGTTCGATTGAAAACTCAATTTCCGAACAAAAATGAAGAAGAAATATCGAACCAAACGGGGTCAGTCTTGTAAAGAAACGAGAGGTACCCGTACTGAATTCCAAAGGAGCCAACCCATATAGAAATCCCTAGAACCAACGCTAGTTTCGGTGTTTTGGGGGGGGGGTCTTAAACTGATCCGATTGACGAACGAAAACCAATTTCGGTGACCCCCTAACACATCTCGACCGAATTCACCCCAAAAAATCAGAGAAAAATAAAGAGTTTTTGGTGATTTCGTGATGGAAACGATCAGACAATGAAAGAGAAACTAGTTCCGGTGAGCTCGAGGCCAAATCCGGCGAGCTAAGACCGAGCAACGACGAACACGGGTCACTTCCAGTGAGATTTCGCCAGAGAATATCCAGAAAACTGACCAAACCTTGTTCAAACTCTCTTCATCCTCTCAATTTACCCTTACTGTACTCTACTCTCTCTCTCTCTTCATCTCACTGTGTTATTCATTTTGGACTGTATCTATGTAGTGTGTGCGTTAATGGTGGTTTCTCGTGAGTGAGATCTGCTATGGTGAGGATGATGGAATCAGTAATTGAGAGTCTGTGTGTGTTATTTCAATGTGAGGACGAGTGGAGAGTCTGGAATTATGTGGAGAAGATGATAGTTAAGGGAATTCAAAAAGAAGCAAAAAAAAAAAAAAGAAATCGGTCCGCTGATGATGATGATCAATTGAAAAAGAAGATGGTCCTTTCTTTCACTGTGGGCCCCCTTGGAATTATTCCCCTTTTTCTATCATGTGTGTGTATTTGTTATATATTGTGTAAAATGAATGAAAGTTGTTGGAAAAATTCTTGGAAAGTTCCCTCGTGGGCCCCACTATCTTTTTTTGGTTATGGATGAGTGATGGTGTATTGTTACCATGTGGTCCATGGGTAGGGTAGGTGTCCTAATTTAATAGGTAGGATTGTTAATTAGTTATAACAAGAATAATTGGGGATTGGGTTTGTTAGGGGTTTGTTATTTTTTGTATTTTTGTGGGGAATAATTATATGGGTGAGACACGTGGTAAGGATAAAGTAAAAAATGGATAAAAACGATATCGGGGAGGGACGAAATTAGGTGTCTACATAAATTGTAAGAGAGAACGTACACTTTTACTCAAAAAATTTATGAGAAGATTAGCCAACATATATATATGGATTTAGAAGAACCAAATAGCTTTTACATAGATCCTGATCGATATATATGCATTAAGAAATTCACTTAAATATCTCTAGTTCTGTTTCACATCGTTATACGAAATCATAAACTTTAAATCCCGAATTCGCGATAGGTAAATGTCAGGAATAAAATTACTTGGGAAGCAATGGAACATTAGGAATAGTGATAGGGTGAAAGAGTATGTTGGTGATGCTACTTTTAACTTCGGTATTTTGAATTCCATGTCCGTCTCCATTCAGATACATGCAGTGTGTTGTTCTTGCAATATTCTTTGCTATCCCAACAAATGTTTCTTAAAACAGGCAGTTTTCCTTCTCTGTTGTGTTCATGAATTCCCATGTTTCCTTTATCAAACATCTAACGTGTTCTCTTGCCTCTTCTTCTGATGCACCCTTTTCGTTCATGTAACACTGGATTGACTTGGGAATATCACCTCTTTTCAATTCATCCTGAATTAATTAAATTGAATGAGACGCATATTTTGTTAGACGTATACTATTGAGAGAAAGGTTATAATAAGTAGCATACCAATGATGTCCCCAAATCATCTGTGAGACGAAAAATTGTAGCAGATCGTCGAATAATATCAGGACAATTGCTTATGGATTCCAAGGCCTCTTTGGTAATTGGATTTGTGACAAGAAACAATGCATGCACTAATACCATTGGTACCACAATTGAGACCCATGCGTTATCCATGTATTCTTCCAAACTTGAGTTATATCCATTGTAGTACCATCTTGCTTCACGTAAGTATGATTTGCACAAATCTGACCACTAATTAACAATATATCTCAAATAATTAATTAATAGTCCAAATAAATGAATTAATTGTAGGATCAAATAATGAATCTTACTGATTTTGTAAGGTGGGGTAGAACGTTGATTCCATGCTTTTTTAGAACCTCATATGCCACTTCATTAGTAGTATTGATGAGTGCAAGATAACATACGCTCATATAATCTGGAAGTTGCTCCATTTCTTTTGTATCCCACCTGAATTTACATTGCCATAAATCAAACTTTTTCATGCAAACACAAAATAAAAACACAATCACCATAAAATTAAAGTTACTTGATGTATGATCGACACAATACAAGGTACTTACTCCGTTCTCTTTTATTAGTATATATAGTATTTTCTGAAATAGATTCTCTCATTTATTTGTTAATTACTTTTACATATCAAGAAAAGACAATTTTTTTTTTTGTATTTTACCTTCAACATTAATTACTTATTCTCCAAATTATTTCTAAAGAACTACGTCTATATACATCAATTAATATGGTTGTTGTGGTAAAATAATCATATCAATCATTATTTTCTTAAGAGACATGCAAAGTTCAAAGTGAACAAGTAAGAGAGAACGAACGGGGTAACAAGATAGTAATTAGGAGAATAATCAAGATGCAACACCGCCATTATAAAATAAAATAAATCTACAATTAATTCTACATGCATTATAGAGGTAGCTGGCTAGCTGTTTTCCTACTGACCTTTGAATGGCAACAGTGAAAAGCTCAAGCTCGTCAAGTGTGCCATAAACATCATAAATATCATCTATGATTGAAATAAAAACAATGGTCTTCCACCATCTAAAGCATCAAGTAAATTAAATTTCAAATACTACTCTCTCCGTCTATCTTTACTTGTTATATATGTATACTAAAAATAGATGTCCAACAAAACTTGTCCAGTTTAAAATAGATAAGAAAATTATATCTCACCTTGATAGATTTCTCAAATCATCTTGGTGGATTGATTGTGTCACACCCCTTTTTAACTCCAAAAAGATGGATTTTAATTTCGAAAGGGTTTTATTATTAAAGTGACAAAAGATGAAAATTTGTTTCGAAAAGGATTATTTACTTTTAAACTCAGAATCACCACTTGACATAATTGGGTGTACCAAGTCACCTATGAGAATCCTTTTTCAAAACTGTTTTTGACTCTTTTAAACTCATCCGCGAACAGAGAATACGGTTAAGGAATTTTGTTGATCGAGGGGAAGGTGTTAGGCATCCCTCGATCCCGTGGTTCGACCACAGTCGCTTGGTGGAGTATATCGGCTAATTCGACACTAAGAGTGTATAAACCACACAAAAACATACAAACCAATCAATCAAACAAACAAATTCAAAATTATAGTGTCCAGTCCAATTATTACAATCCAAAAATAGAAAAATGTGAAAAAATATAAATTATTTATTCTAATCTAAGATAATTTTGAAAAATATGTGTTAGTGGCTACTTAGCTTCTATGTTTTAAATAAATAATATATATCTTCCTTGTCTAAAAAAAGAAGAAAAATAATGTGTTAGATCAAGTTTTTCAAACGAAATTAGGCTGATCTAGAAAAATAATGTCTAAAAAACAGCTTTTTGTTAAATTACTTTTTTTAAAAATATACTTATAAATACTTTGAAAAATTTGATCAAATAATAATTGATGCTCAAAGTTTTTGTTTTAACTTACTGTCCAATCATAATTATTTAAAAATAAGATGATTTTAGAAGCGTGATAAATAAGTTATTAATTTGAGATGCTCACGGCCTCATCATGGTTTCATCATAATTTTAAAGTAATAACCAATTATTTTGGTCAAATACTATTCCAATTAAATAGTTCCTTCAATTAACCACTCGATCTTGACTAAAATGTGTCTTTTGAACACTAACTAAATGTGTGAAATACACTTTGTCAAATGACTCAATTATTAGACAACACCACAAAGAAAGAGGGGAAACAAATCAGGTGGTGGGCCTTTGAAGGATTGTAATTTGTAGTATCGTTATTAAGTTTGAAATGGTATATTTTGTGATATGTATTTTTTTTTATTTTTCAAGGTATTTTTATAGCCGGCAGCCGTGAGACTAATCTTCCGTTTCTACTGTCAGCGCATTAAGCGGTAGGAAACTGACCACAGAGTTTTTTATCATTCATCAGAGGTGAGGATCGAACCCCCAACCTCTTGCTTAAGGGGTGAGGTGGTGAATCACCACACCAATCCTTATGGTTTTGAGATATGTATTAATAAAATATCTTGATATGAAGTAGTTTCAGTATTGCTTTTGAATTTAATAAGAGAGAGGAATTAATTTTGGAATGTTGTAATTGTTACTATTTTTTTTTTTTCAGATGACTGAACCTTTTGACCTTTCCAGATGAAAAAATAAAATTTAAAAATAAACTCTCACAGCATTCAAAACAGAATGGAAAATACATGATTTGTTACATCAGATATTTGTGTTTAAAGATAGAGAAGATATTTGTGTTTAAAGATAGAGAGCATGATCAAGTATCTATTTAGTCCATTAACAAAGCTCAAGGACTAACAAAGTGGACTAAAACTTTTAACTTTTTTACTATGGCTATATATAACATACTCCCTTTGTTCCAATTATTCGTCTCAAATTTTTTAATTTAATTTTTTTATTTTACTTTATTTTCTTATTAATCAAGACAAGACAATTTATTTTTTCCCATTATACCCTTAATAATTAATTACTCCTTGTTACTAGCAGTGAATTATCAAATCTTAAAAAATGTTGCAAAAAATTTGGTAATTCTATAATGCTAATTATCCATACAAAAAGTGTTTTGGTATCAGCCATATAATAACTCCATCAATATTATTTTCTTAATAATTGTGTCACATCAATTTGGGACGGAGAAAGTATCAAATTAAAAAAAAATAAAAAAAATTGACAAGATTTTTCGTGTATCAATTTAGACTATGTTTCAACCATTTTTAGTGATCTGCTAATATTTAAGAGAACTATTTTCTTTTAAACTAATTTTGCCACATTTAGAAATATAAGAACAAAACATTTCAAGGTCAAATGCAAATTCCAACTTGCCAACTTGATCTGCTGTGACCACCACTTTAATATTGAGACAATTACATGTTACCAAATTAAGAAAAGAAGAAAGTGATTTATACAAGCCTTGAGAAGCATCTTTCCTATATTTATTAGATAAGTATTGGCCGTGCCCCAACACATTGGGTTATAATATAATTTTCTAGAAAAATTGCACAATTTATCTTACCATAATTATTTAAAATCTTAATTTTTTTAAATAATTACATAAATCTTCAATTTTACTTTAAAAATTAAATATATCACAAAAGAATGTAATGTATTTGTGTAAAAGTAATATATCCATGTAAAATTAAGTAATGCATTAAAAAAATGTGATGTATTAAAAATTAAAAATATATTGTACTATAATCCATAATTGTTTCCCTTTGTCAAACATAAAAGCTTATATCATCCCGTGGCAACCAGCGAAATTGCTACTGATCTTTAGGGATTGTAACTATATTAAATATTTTGTCCTTAGTGTCACTAATTTCTCATGCATCTGGTATTAGAAGTTGTAAAACTATCCATGCATATTTTAAGAGTTCAACAACTCGATCTCAACGATCATGACTTCTGCTATAAAAGCATTTTTGGCAGAAGAGATGGCAAGAAAATACAAAAATAGGCAACAACATGTAAGTTGGGTTAATGATGTGAAGCGAAAGTTTATCACTTTATTGGTGAAGCATGCATTTTAGAGCAAGGTCAAAATACATTACAGAAGAATACCGTAAGTTTTGAAGTAGCCTTAAGATGATTAATCATAATGGAAGAGTGAACAGCCGAATCTTAATACTTGTAGCAACTATGGATCTCCAACTGAACAATATCAAAATTTTCAATATGGAAGTCAAGATCTAAGAGTTGTCACTTAATATGCACGAGCCCAACGCGTATAGTATAATAAAATGAAGATATAACAGCAATGAACCATTTGATTAAATCAATTGATTAAAACGATTCTAAATGTATGTTTTATACAATCATGGAAATAACATACTACTGGATGCTCACTTTTACATATGATAGTGATTGATTGTTGTCTATTTACATTGCTAGGGATAATATTTATAAATTCTACATCTACAATAGTAGATGCAATAGTTGTTGTGATCAATGTCTCGAGCATTCACGGTGAAACACCTGTTAAATTAGATTTAAAGATTATTAAATTAGATAACAAGTCCAAAATATGCTAATAAAACAAATCTTTATTCAATCAAGACAATCACAATAGCTATTAGAATAAAAGTTACAATAACTTAAGCTATGATGTTATAAGAATGAATATCCATTTGTAAAATTGAAAGAATTACATTATAGGTAGCATTCGTAACACACTGTATGTATCTTTTTATTTTTAAAATGTTGGATAAACATTTACATACCTATTGGCAAAGTAACCGGATTGTTGTGAAATGTTGATACCACTGACATACATAGATATTAACAAACTGAAACCGCCTATGATAGAAAACCAAATGTCAAAGTCAAAAACAACCACCTGTGACAAGACCCAATAGTCGTCAGTGTCCGCATATGTCAATTTGAAATCAAAGGCTCATTTAAAGGACAATTAATTGCAAGCGAATGATTTTCCCAGTCACAATTCTTCAATGCAACAATTAGCTGCTAGTGCATTGTAGTCAAGTTGATTCACAAAAACAAAGTGAACACTTAAGCATCATGGGCTATGTAGTAAGCGTAGCAGTAATGCTTTATTTACGAGAATGTGGTCCATTTGACCAGCAAGTAAAAGATCAAGTGAAAGACGCGTACCGAGTAACGGAACCATGTGTCCTTTTGCGCCTCATGTTGTTGGGCTGGTACGTGCTGTAGACACGTAATTTTATTCCGTCAAAAATAATTCTTACTCCGTTATCACACACTCTAACCCTACTCTATAATTTGCCCACAAAATGACAAATAAATAACCACCCCTTTTACTTATTTATTTATTTATTTATTTATTTATTTTTGTTTTTATCCCTAACAAACTTTATCTCATTCTAATATTCCAACGACCTTTCCAATTAAAAGGGAGCACCTCACACCTCACCTACCCCTACCCCCTCACCCATTCACGTGTCCCCCCCCCCCAAACCTCTCTCTCACATTTTTTTTTATGAATTCACAAAAGGCCGAAAAGGAAAATAATACTAATACTCACCAAGAAACTTTCTGGAAGGAGTATGGATTTTGGAGGATTCATTAATTAAATATTGGGTTCCTTTTGGGATAGAAAAAAAAAAAGAAAAACAAAATTAAAAGGGGGGCCCACGTGATTCCATACCTACAAAAAAAACTCAATTTCTATTTATAGAGGGGAACTTTCCAGGAAATTTCCCAACAACTTCCATTCAATTACACAATAGATATACACGCACAGTAACATTGATAAAGGGGGGAGGGGCATCTTTTGTCACCATCTTCTTCTTCACTGGAAAATTCCCCATGAAGAACACTCATCCATTTTTGATATTCACACCATACACACTAAATAGATGATTAACAATTCCATTCAAAAAAAATCATCACTGATACTCACCAACACTAGGCGGTTTTTTTTTCTTTTCTAGATCACAACGTACACACAGACGCCATTTTCTTCTCCTTTCTTCTCCAGGTGCACACCCTTAGACAGAACTCCATTTTTTTCTTCAATATAGATTTCCATATACACATAGGCAAATCTAAAGAAAGGGAGAGAGATAAAGTGAATTGAGAGGGAGATTAATCGAAGAAGAGAAAGAGAGAGTCGAGAGAAAGAGGGCATAAAGAGAGAGAGAGAGGGAAATTGAGAGATAACAGAGAGGGTACGGGATGATCACAAAAGAAGTCTAAATTCCACCAAAATTCGCATTTCTCATCGGAACACGCACTTAGATCTCATCGGAAATGCAATTTTCGTGCTTGGGCTACTGTTCTGGCAAGGCTAAGCTTTTTTCGATGAGTTCTTTGCCAGAATTGGGTATTTTTGGTCGAATTCAGGCACTGTAAGCACCACTTCTGTCCTAGTCTCGGAATACCACAAAAGTCTCTCTGTTTCTTTGAGTTTTCAGTCTAAATTCCATTGAAAAGGGTAAGTTTGCAAGAATCCGATCCGTCTCGTCGGCTCCTGCCCGTCTAAGCTCACGGAGCTCCATCTAGACGGGTTTTTAATTTTTGTTTTTGTATTTGTGAGCTTTGGGTTGAAATCTGCTTGGATTGCGGAGTATCAACGCGGTTGGGTTGATTTGAAATTGGCAATTCGAGGTTCGGTTCGAGGTTTTCAGGTGCGGACTGTTTTATTTGAATAATATTGAGTTCGAAAGCTTCGAATTGAGGTTCGATTCTATTTTTTCCCTCTTTTTATTATATTATTAATGATATCCGTGCATTGGATTGAATATCGCGTACTGGTTGATCTTGATTGGTGATGAATTGCTACTTTGTTTGATATTTTGCTTGATTCTCTCGATTATATATGGTGTGATGATATGATATCATTTGAGATTTGAAATTGGTAATTTTAGTATAGAATTGGGGGTGGGGGTTAAAAGATCGATAAAGTAAATGTTGATTATTTTTATTCATTGATGGACATTGTTGAAATTGATAGTATCATGTTTTAGGCAGAAATTAATAGGCAAATTTTAAGCTCGGGTAGGCAAATTTAAAATTGTTGGATTGTTGGAATGCTTGGAATATTTGTTGAAGATTTTGTTTTTCGTATTTGAAAAGTATATTCATTTAACCGGGGAATGCCCCGAAGTCATTTGTATTTACTCGCCAGGGAATGCCCCGAAGAATTTTGTACGCAAAGAATGTTCGTGATCAAGGCCCAAGGCATCGGGTAATGCATAGTTTAGGACTAGTGTAGGTTATTTTAGTATTTTTTTATTTCGATTTGTAATAAATTGGACTGGACGCTAGATTTTGGACTGTTTTGTTTTGTTTTCTTTCATGATTATTTTGCTTGCTTTATGTGTTTTATGCATTTTATAATGTCAAATTAGCCGATACGCTCCATCAAGCGACCGTGGTTGAACCACGGGATCGAGGGGTGCCTAACACCTTCCCATCGGTCAACAGAATTCCTTAGCCGGAATCTCTGTTCGCAAACCAGTTTTAAAAGAGTCAAACCGTTTTGAAAAGGATTTTCCAAAAGGTGACTTGGCACACCGGATTTATGCCAAGTGGCGACTCTGAGTTTTGAATATAAAAGGTCTTTTTCAAAACAATTCTTCCTTTTGTCACTTTAATAATAAAAACCCTTTCGAACTTAAAACGAATCTTTTCGATTAAAAAAGGGGTGTGATAGCTCTGGCGACTCTGCTGGGGATCGAACCCAGAATGACTCCCATAGGCAACGAGAACTTATCAAAACGCATTCTTTGTTCGATGGCGTTCACTCACTCGTTTAAATAACAGTCAATCACATCCGGTCTAATCAAAGAAGGACTGTGCAAATGTTCCATCATCCATAATTGCAATATCAAATTGCTTCCTTTGAAAAATCGCAGCCCCCTCTTACCTCAGTTAAAGCCTTATACAGTTCCACAAAAATCATACGTACGATAGTAACTCCATCCTTTTTCTTGAACAAAGCCATTACTACTGATTGTAAATGAGTGTTGATATGCCTTTCATCTAACGGGAACACTAAAGTACCTAACAATGCCAAACAGAAAACCTTTAGACGCCGTTTCTCCCAATTCTTCTTGGTAGAACAAAATCATCCCAAAAGTGATCAAAACCATCTGGAGACCCGAATCTACCGAACAAATAATCTAAGGAAATCTAAGATTATTTCAGGGACCCTAGGTGATCATTTGCCTTCAAACTGCAAAGCTCGAGAAATCTCCTGCTAGAATTATTCTGATCTAGGATTAACTTCTTACCGATATATAGCAAATGAAACAGACCAGATACTTCTGCCAAGGTAGGCATCATTTCATAACTCCCGAACCTAAACACCAATCTTTATGAATCCCAGAAGGTCGATGCGGCCTCTATTAGAACTGGTCGGGGTGTGATATTCAAAAGCGATGTAAGATTCCCGAATAATTTTTCTATCTCATGCCTTTCAGAATAGTTGAGCATACCCCACCATTTTATTAACTTTTTGGGCACCTTGGAAATCATTAAGACTCTAGACCCTGTGGACGACTCCATCCTGTAACAATACACAGAATTATGACTCACGATTCAATAAGGGCAAGAGAATTCCCGACCCTCGGGATTCTGACACAAAGAAGTGTCACATGACACAGGGACAAGCCGACCTATAACTCAAAATCGCCGAATGGAGACGCTAAGAAGACTCAACCTAGCTAGCTATGACCACTAATAAATACTTGACTAAGCAGAAAATGGACCTTAACTATGACTAGAACAAAAATCGAATCTTAAAAGATTACCAAACCCACCGAGGGTTGCCTACATATCCCACCCCGAGAGACGAGAATCAGGTATGCGTAGTTCATCCAGATTGGACCATTAACGATTAACTGACAGACTGAACCTACCTTAAAAGACACAAACAAAGACTGGTGGATAAAATCTTTCTGGATTTTTAATTAGACACTTCAAATAAAACTAACACCAACAGCTACGAAGGAAGAATTTTTTTTTTGGTATTTTCGTTATATAAAATGTATAAAACTACTATCATTTTTTGCATCTTCTTTTATAAAAGTCTCCTATTAAACAAAAGATCTTTTTTAAATTTTCAAATTATGCATGCTTGCTAAAGAAGACAAAGAAAAATCTCTTCTTCTTCTTTTTTTGACAAATGAGTGCAAAAGGTAAAAATCTTTTTAAATTTTGAAAAACAAAAGTCATAAAGAACTCTAAAAACTACGACACTCTCTTTTTCTTTTTGACTCACTTTTCTTTCTTTTTCTTATCTTCTTATTTTTTCTTCTTTCTTTTTTTTCCTTTTTTTTCAAATGTTTTGTTTACACGCTTTACTTCTAACACATGCTTTCCCGAAATCAGTCCGTCGAATGACTACATTACCCTCAAAGATGCCACATTTTGCACGTAGAGACGCTTTAGAGGTGAGTTTTCTACAAAGGGTCATACGGGTCCCGCTAGGTCTCAATATGATGCAAATAAGCATGACCTAAAGGTTGACCTACGCTGGGGTTCACTAACAAGGTTGTTCAGGAGAGCGTATGGTCGACAATGGCTGTTCCAAGCTCCCACATATATTGTACGTCCGACAATAGTGCTTTCTCGGTCTGCCAGTGAGCCAATATTGAAGGTTTCAGATAGTCAGTATTATGCCCCGGAGCCTACTTTGAGAATGAATAAACCGTATGGGTACGCTCAGCCACTTGCATTTCCATTTGATACGGAGAAACCTGTCGCAACAGAGGAACAGGAGGTCATAGCGCGGAAATTGAAAAGTTTGGAACAGGCCATAAGGAATTTGCAGGGAACCGGAGGTTATAAGAGTGTTTCCTATAGAGATCTTTGCATGTTCCCAGATGTCAACCTTCCCCTCGGTTTTAAAATGCCCAAGTTCGAGAAGTATGCTGGGCACGGTGATCCCGTGGCACACTTGAGACACTATTGCAACCAATTGAGGGCTGCAGGGGAAAGAGAAGAGTTGGTTATGGCTTTCTTTGGCGAGAGTCTTTCCGATCTGGCTTCATAATGGTTTGTCGATCTAGATATCGACAAGTGGAACAACTGGGATGACTTAGCTTCTGAGTTTGTGCAACATTTTTAGTATAACGTCGACCTAATTCCTGACGAAAAATCCTTGGTCAACATGAAGAAAAGCACTGAAGGCTTTAGGGAATACGCGATAAGGTGGCGTGAACAGGCCGCTAGGGTAAAGCCTCCAATGAAGGAGAGTAAGCTGGTAGAGGTTTTCATTCAAGCATAGGATGAGACCTATTTTCAATATTTACTTCCGACAATGGGAAAGTCTTTTAGTGAAGTCCTCAAAATGGGAGAGATGATAGAAGGAGAAATCAAGACCGGCCGAATAGTGAGTTTTGTCGCATTAAAAGCCACCACATAAGCGATTCAAGGTGGATCTGGCATGTTTAGAGGTAAAAAGAAGAAAGAGGATGTGGCGACCGTTGTATCTGGAACCCATTCCTATCCCAAAAGACCGTCTCACCCCTATCCCCAATCCCAAGACCAAGTCTACGCCCAAGTTCCATATATTTCTCTCCACCATTACTACCCTCCACAAAACCCATTATATTCTATTTTGCCATCCCCGTACCCAGTATATAGCGCATAGACATATGCCCAAACCTCTTCTTACCCGCAATGGCGCACACAAGCTCCACAAAATCGTCCATCAGCTCCACCAAATTACCAAAACCCTTCCAGACCCGATTTCCAACCCAGGCCCGAGTACAAGAAAGAGAAGGAGGTCAAAAATTAGTTCTCACCTCTTGGGGAGTCATATGCTAGCTTGTTTGATAGGTTGATAAAGATGAAGGTCTTAAGCCCAATTCAAGGAAGGCTTTCAAATCCACCTCCGAGGAATCTCGATTTTTCTTTAAGGTATGTGTATTATTCTGACATGCCAGGGCATGATATCGAGAAATGCTGGCATTTAAAGAGATCCATCCAAGATTAATCGATGCAAATCAGATTCTGGTCCAAGCCCCGGAGGTTCCGAGCATCAACCAGAATCCGCTGCCAACCCATGTTGAAACCAATATATTAATATTGATATATGATGACAGAGAGTCATCGATGTATCATAAGCGTATTGTTAGAATATAGACCAATGAAGATAAATTAGTGAATGTGGAGGATTCATTGAAAGCAATATCATTGAGGCAGGAAGAAGCGGTAGAAGATAAAGTCCAAGAAAGCACAAAGAAACCCGTGATCATGGTGAAAGGAGCCAAAATAGTTGTTTGGCTAAGTCTGGACAAACCTAAGGTGACGGTGGTAGGAGCTCCGGGTAAGCCTATTTTAACAGTAAAAGGAGTACTTGTGGTGCCTATTATCATCAAACTAGCAACCCAACTTTCGATCGTCGATATGAAAAAGGTCCCCTGGAACTATAAGCGGACTGTGATGACTTATCAGGAGAAGGAAGTTGAGAAAGAAGTAGATAAGGTAGGGGGTCTGACTCGATCAAGAAGATGATTCGTTCCTGAAGGTTTAAGGAAGCCCAAGCCAAGGGTGAGTGGGCCTTCATCTCTCAAGAAGCCTCTCACCGAAGAAGAAGCCGAAGAGTTTTTGAGAAAGATGAAACTGCCAGAGTACTCGATAATAGATCAGCTGAAGAAAACCCTTGTTCAAATTTTTCTCTTATCTTTGTTGCTGTATTCCAAGGAATATCGTGATATTATATTGAAGGTATTAAATAAAGCATATGTTCTTAGGGAAATTACAGTAAATCAGCTTGAGAAAATGATTGAAAAAATCTTTGAGGTCAATCGGATCAGCTTCTCTGACAACGAATTGCCTGATGAAGGTACGGGGCATAACCGGGGTCTTTACAATACAGTGAAGTGCGAAGATTTCTACGTCACTCATGTCACGATTGACGGAGGTTCAAGTGCAAATATCTGCCCTATTTCTACTTTGCAAAAATTGAATATTGGTGTTGAAAGGATCTGGCCCAACAATGTATGTATCAGGGATTTCGATGGTGCAAAATCAAACTCCATTAGCGAAATAGAAATAATATCGATTATAGGGCCTGTTGAGTTCTCCATAGAGTTTCAAGTGTTGAATATAGACTCTTCTTACAATCTGTTATTGGGAAAACCGTGGATCCACAAGGCCAAGGCGGTTGCATCTACATTGCACCAAATGATCAAGTTTGAGCATGGCAGGCAAGAAGTGGTTATTCATGGTGAAGGGGATTTTTCCACCTACAAAGATTCTCCCTTGTCCCTTATTGAAGCAAAAATATAGAGGAGACATTTGTCTATCAAACTTTTGAAACAGTGTCGGTGAATCGTATCATTGAAGGACAGGTTATTCCAGGGCCACAATTGTCTCCCGCTTCAGTCATGATGATAAATGAAATTTTAAAATATGGATTCAAGCTAGGAAGGGGTTTGGGAGTGTCTCTGCACGGTATGGTTCATACCATATGCCCGAATGAGAACATGGGCACTTTTGGTTTGGGATTTAAACCTACGGCTGAAGATCTGAAGAAGTCCAAGGGAAGGAAAAAAGAAACATGGTTACTCCGTTGCCCAGTGCCCCTACTCAGTAAGTCATTCATCAAGGGTAGTGTCGTAGCACCTATAGAGTTTGCAGCTGAATTGGTTGATGACTTCCAGAACCTGTTGATCAAAGTTGACATGGTTGAAGCAGGAGAAGGTACCAGTAAGGTAGACGTGCAATTCATAGGTCCAGCTGTCCGGCTCAACAATTGGGAAGTCACTCATTTCCCCATCAGGAGGGATTTTTGGTAGTTTGTTTTGTTTTTCTTTCTGTTTATCCGATTTATTTTAGGGTTGTAATTCTAATTTTAGTTTGTTTATGTTATGTTGGCATTTATGTTTAAACCCTCCTATCTTTCCTTTTAATAAAATGCAATGTCCCTTTTGTTTTGTGTCTAATATATTTCATTTTTGTATTTTTATTTATACAGTTCTCTTTATGCTGATTCTAATAACATGACATGTATGCGGAATTTTTAGCCTGATCTTAAAATCTAAACTAATCAAGAAATAATGAAGCAAGAGGGGGAATTTGATGAAGAAGAGGCACTAGAGGAAATAAGCAAAGAGTTGGAACAGTTTGAAGACAAGCCGAATCCTAATTTGAATGAAACTGAGCCAATTAATCTAGGGAATCAAAAAGATGTTAGGGAAACTAAAATCAGTGTACATGCTTTGCCACGGCTAAAAGATGGAATGATTCAAGCATTAATTGATTATAAGAATATTTTTGCATGGTCTTATGATGATATGTCTGGTCTAAACACCGAATTAGTGGCCCATAAATTGCCAACTGATCCTACATTCCCCCCTGTGAAACAGAAGTTGAGGAAGTTTAAAACTGATGTAAGTATCAAAATCAAAAAAGAAATCATGAAACAAGTTGAAGACGAAGTCATTCAAGTGGCTCGTTATCCTACGTGGTTATCCAATGTTGTTCCTGTCCCAAAGAAATATGGAAAAATTTGAGTATGTGTTGATTACCGTGATTTGAATAGAGCAAGTCCGAAGGATGATTTTTCATTGCCCAACATCCATATTTTGCTGGATAATTATGCTAAACATGAGGTTACCTCTTTTATGGATTGTTATGCCGGATACCACCAGATCATTATGGATGATGAAGACGCGAAAAAGACATCTTTTATCACACCATGGGGGACTTATTGCTATCGAGTGATGCCGTTTGGTTTGAAGAATGCTGGAGCAACATACATGAGAGCCATGACCACTATGTTTCATGATATGATGCATAAGGAGATTGAGGTCTATGTAGATGATGTGATTATTAAGTCAAAAAGTCAGGCTGACCATGTTAAAGATTTAAGAAAGTTCTTTGAAAGACTTCGTGGGTATAATCTCAAGCTCAACCCGACAAAATGTGTATTTGGAGTTGCGTCTGGAAAGTTGTTGGGGTTTGTAGTCAGCTGTCAGGGAATTGAATTGGATCCCTAAAAAATCAAAACCATTCAGGATTTGCCCCCGCCCAAGAATAGTACAGAGGTGATGAGTTTTCTTGGTAGAATGAACTACATCAGCAGGTTTATTACTCAACTCACGAACACGTGTGAGCCCATTTTCAAGTTGCTGAAAAAAAGTGTTGCGGTAGAGTGGACTGAAGAATGTGAGGAAGCGTTTGACAAAATCAAAAGATATCTGTCAAATCCGCCCGTGCTGGTACCCGCCGGAGCCTGGTAGGCCTTTGATCTTATATTTATCGGTCATGGATAATTCTTTCGGTTATGTCCTGGGTCAACATGATGTCACGGGCAAAAAGGAGCATGCTATTTATTATCTTAGCAAGAAGTTCACAACATATGAGGCCAGGTACACTCTTCTTGAAAGGACGTGTTGTGCCCTAACTTGGGTAGCACAGAAATTGAAGCATTATCTTTCGTCCTACACTACATATCTCATCTCCCGCATGGATCCTTTGAAGTATATCTTTCAGAAGCCTATGCCGACCGGCCGTTTGACAAAGTGGAAACTATTGTTTATCAAGTTCGACATCATATATGTGACTCGAACCACCATGAAAGCCCAAGCCTTGGCAGATCATCTTGCTGAGAATCCCATTGATGAAGAGTACGGGCCATTAAAGACATATTTTCCTGATGAAGAAGTGTTGTGTGTCGATGAAGTCGTTATAGATGTTGATCCAGGTTAGAAGTTGTTCTTCGATGAAGCTGTCAACATGAAAAGAGTCGAAATAGGTGCAGTTCTTATCTCTGAGGCAGGGCAACATTTTCCGGTAACAGCGCAACTTTGATTTTATTGTACCAATAACATGGTGGAATATGAAGCTTGCATTCTGGGTTTGAGGCTAGCTGTTGATATGGGAGTCCAGGAACTATTAGTGTTGGGGGATTCAGATTTGCTCGTCCATCAGATTTAAGGTGATTGGGAGATGCGAGATTTAAAGCTAATACTGTATCGACAAAGCTTGAAAGATCTATGTCAACGGTTTGTGTCTGTAAAGTTTAGGCATATTCCAAGAATTTGCAATGAGATTATTGATGCATTGACCACTTTGTCTTCTATGCTCCAACATCCTGATAAGGCCTACATCGATCAAGTGCATATACAGAGTCGTGATCAACACGCTTATTGTAATGTCGTTGAAGAAGAGCTCGATAGTGAACCTTGGTTCTTTGATATCAAGCAGTACATCCAGTCAGGAAAATACCCAGCACATGCCACCAATTATCAAAAGAGGACTATCGGGCGTTTGGCTAGTGGATTTTTCTTGAGCAGGAGAATCTTATATAAGAGAACCCCGGATCTGGGACTTTTGTGGTGTGTAGATGCAAAAGAAGCTTCGTATATCATGGTTGAAGTTTACTTCGGAGTATGCGGGCCTCATATAAACGGTTATGTCTTGTCAAAGAAGATTCTCAGATCAGGTTATTACTTGCTTACTATGGATAGGGATTCTATTTGATTTGTTCGAAAGTGTCATCAATGTCAGGTACACGGTGATCTGATACATTCTCCTCCTATTGGGTTGCACCTAATGGTTGCTCCATGGGCTTTCGTAGCCTGGGGAATGGACGTGATGGGACCGATTGAGCCAAAAGCATCAAATGGGCATAGATTCATTCTGGTGGCCATTGATTACTTCACAAAGTAGGTGGAAGCAGTAACTTTCAAGTCTGTGACAAAAAAAATGGTAGTAGATTTTGTTCATGCCAACATCATTTGTAGGTTTGGAATTCCTAAGATGATCATTACAGACAATGCTGCCAATCTCAATAGTCATTTGATGCAAGAAGTATGTCAACAACTTAAGATCACACATCAAAATTCCACTCCATATCGTCCAAAGGCTAATGGCGTTGTGGAAGCTGCCAATAAGAATATCAAGAAGATACTACGAAAAATGGTACAAGGGTCTAGACAATGGCATGAGAAGTTGTTGTTTGCATTGCTAGGTTATCGCACTACTGTTCGCACTTCAACAGATGCAACTCCATATTTATTGGTGTATGGGACAGAAGCAGTCATCCTTGCAGAAGTTGAAATTCCCTCTCTTCGAGTCATTGTGGAAGTAGAGATTGATGATGACGAGTGGGTAAAAACCCGACTGGAACAATTGAGTTTGATTGAGGAAAAAAGGCTAACCTCAGTATGTTATGGCCAATTGTATCAGAAGAGAATGACTCAAGTGTATAACAAAAAGGTACGACCCAGGCATTTTGAAGTTGGTTAGTTGGTATTGATGTGTATCTTTCCTCACCAGGTTGAAGCGAAAGGCAAGTTCTCCCCAAACTGGCAAGGTTCTTTCATTGTGAAGAAAGTGTTTCCCAATGGAGCCTTATATTTGACGGATATTGAAGGCAAAAAGGAAGAAATGGCTATCAATGGTCATGCGGTCAAAAGATATTATGTATGATATTTTATCCTTTGTTGATTTTATTGCATGTTTTGTACTTGCATTTTTTAAGATTGATATGATGAAGGCATTTTATTCTTCTATCCAAACATTGTGTCATCCTATGTTTACCCGTTTGAGCTTAGTTTTATTTTTCTTTCATATCCCTCTTTTGAAATCAAAATATGAGTCAAAGATAAATGTCAGGAAAGTAAGAATAAAAGAAAGAGTTTGAAAAAAAAAGAGAAAAAAAATCAAATTAAAACAAAGAACAAGCTGATGGAACTACATGCGACCTGATTCTTCTCTCTCGAGAGTGAGCTATGTAGGCTGCCCTATTCAGGGCTCGGTCCAACCAAATAAAATTTTAAAGTCACCCAGTCGACAAAAATTGGGGCATGAGTTAATGTGTTGTTTGAGTAGATTCCAAAAGTTGTAAGTCTCACCCCCTACTTCAAGTGTCGTTTGAGCCTCCTGTCATCCTGTTCTTTCTAAACTTATCTAAAATCTAAGTTACAACCAAAGAAAGACCTTCAGATCAATATTTGCTAATATTAAGGCTACGCATACAATGGATATGATGACGCATTTTGGGGGTACTACTTGTCTTCCTCGGCGTAAGAAATCAGGAAAGAAATGAAAATGAGAGAGTCTTATTGGTGAAAACCCTCACGGGCACCATAAGGCGATGGTGAGTTGAGATAAATAAAAAATAAGAGAGTCTTATGGGTGAAAACCCTCAGGAGCATAGTAAGGCGATGGCAAGTTTGAGAGAAAATAAAAGGAAAAAGGTTTGTTGGAAGAAATCTTTTAAGATGTCGTCAATTGAATGGGATATATGAGTCCAATGGGTTTGAAGAAGCGGCAGAGGAAAAGGCATGAACTCAACAAAAATGGAAAGTTTGGATAGGAAGATCAGGCAGCTTAATCCAAAATGTATGTCACAGTCATTGGAGTTGGTTGCCATCTTCAGATAAGTTATCTTCTTTGTTAAAAAGAGGGGCATTGCCCTTTTCTTTCATTTGTACATTCATATTTTTGTCCTTTTATGTCTTTTATCAATAGTAAAGTCGTCATCGTTTCTTTACATTTTTAGTCTATTCTGTTTCAAAACAAGCGAGAAAGGATTTCAAAACTTGCTACCTGTCTTCCCAATTGTATGAGGAAAATCCAAGACCAACACATAAGAGAAACATGATCATAATTCAAATCAAGTCAAAGGTATTCTATCAACCAACAGGTTGTTGGATTCATGGAAGTATCAGATGCCAAAAGGTACATCTCGGAGGTAAGGTAAAATAGAAACCCAGTGCTTGAGTCAAAGTCATTTCCCCCGATCTGGTTCGGGTCAATGAGGCGGAAATACAAGGGCATGTGTCAGCGATTTGGAATAAAGAAGAAAGGAACGAGTGCTGGAGCAGATGTTGAGAAGCCAAGTGCTGCAAGCCACCACTAAGTTTTAACTGACAAATTTTCTTTGATAAAACAGAGGCAAAGTTTTTTGTTCAATAAGTTCAGCAACCTTTGGGAAAACATATTTTGGGATTTTACTTTCCGTTCAGGACTCTCCTGAAAAATGGGATTTTACTTTATGTTCAGGACCCTCCTGAAAAATGGGATTTTGCTTTCTGTTCAGGACCCTCCTGAAAAATGGGATTTTACTTTCTGTTCAGGACCCTCCTGAAAATTGGGATTTTACTTTATGTTCAAGACCCTCCTGAAAAATGAGATTTTACTTTCTGTTCAGGACCCTCCTGAAAAATTTACTATCTGTTCAGGGCCCTTCTGAAAAATGGGATTTTACTTTCTGTCCAGGACCCTCCTAAAAAATGGGAATTTACTTTCTGTTCAGGCCCCTCCTGAAAAATGGGATTTTACTTTCTGTCCAGGACCCTCCTGAAAAATGGGAATTTATTTTCTGTTCAGGACCCTCCTGAAAAATGAGATTTTACTTTTTGTCCAGGACCCTCTTGAAAAATGGGAATTTGCTTTCTGTTCAGGATCCTCCTGCAAAATGGGATTTTACTTTCTGTTCAGGATCCTCCTGAAGAATGGGATTTTTACTTTCTATTCAGGACCCTCCTGAAAAATGGAACTTTACTTTCTGTTCAGGACCCTCCTGAAAAATGAGACTTTACTTTCTGTTCAGGACCCTCCTGGAAAATGGAACTTTACTTTTTGCTCAGGACTCTCCTGAAAAATGGGATTTTACTTTCTGTTCAGGACCCTCCTAGAAAATGGGACCACACTTTCAAAAATGAAGTACTGTTTTACTATAATCTTTGTTTGGGATAATTTTGTTTCTAGTTTTTATTTCGATTTCAGGAGCACGCTTGAAGAACAAGGTGATGAATCTGTAAGTCAGGAGTCCACCTGAAGAATAGGGTGATGAAACGGGAAATTGAAGAAATTGCAAGTCAGGAACCCGCCTGAAGAACAGGGTGATGAAATTGAAGGACAAAAATGACAAGTCAGAAGCCCGCCTGAAGAGCAGGGTGAATAAATGAAAGTCGAGCAACGAAGTGAAGCAATGGAAAACCAAGCAACAAGTTGAAAAAAATTGCAAGTTAGGAGCCCGCCTGAAGAATAGGGTAATAAAACTCAAGTAAAGAGTTAAGAGTCGAAGATCGGAACCTCGATAGAACCTCACTTGACTCTCCAACTCGGTATAGTCCACCTCCTTCCAATCTTGTGAGATACCGATCACTTGATTCCCTCATAACTCGGGTAGTAGGATGTTCGTCAAGACTCGGTTGCCCTTTTTTTTCTGGTTCTTTCCTTGAATAATGATCGGGACAAAATTCTGTCTCGTTGTCTACTTCTTTGTATGAAAACACTCGGTGTTTACATTCAAAGGGGGCATGATGTAGACACGTAATTTTGTCCCGTCGAAAATAATTCTTACTCCGTTATCACACACTCTAACCCTACTCTATAATTTGCCCACAAAATGACAAATAACTAACCACCCCTTTTACTTATTTATTTATTCATTTATTTTTGTTTTTATCCCTATCAAACTTTGTCTCATTCTAATATTCCAACAACCTTTTCAATTAAAAGGGGACACCTCACACCTCACCTACCCCTACCCCCTCACCCATTCACGTGCCCGCCCCCCCCCCCCCCCCCCAACCTCTTTCTCACATTTTTTTTAGGAATTCACAAAAGGCCAAAAAGGAAGATAATACTAATACTCACCAAGAAACTTTCTGGAAAGAACATGGATTTTGGAGGATTCATTAATTAAATATTGGGTTCCTTTTGGGATACAAAAAAAAGAAAAACAAAATTAAAAGGGGGGCCCACGTGATTCCATACTTACAAAAAAGACTCAATTTCCATCTACAGAGGGGAAATTTCTAGGAAATTTCCCAACAACTTCCATTAAATTACACAATGTATATACACGCACAGTAATATTGATAAAGGGGGGGGCATCTTTTGTCACCATCTTCTTCTTCACTGAAAAATTTCCCAGGAAGAACACTCATCCATTTTTTATATTCACACCATACATACCAAATAGACGATTAACAATTCCATTCAAAAAAAAATCATCACTGATACTCACCAACACCAGACGATTTTTTTTCTTTTCTAGATCATAACGTACACGCAGACGCCATTAGAGATGCCATTTGCTTCTCCTTTCTTCTCCAGGCGCACACCCTTAGACAGAACCCCATTTTTTTCTTCAATATAGATTTCCATATACACATAGGCAGATCTGAAGAAAGGGAGATAGATAGAGTGAATTGAGAGAGAGATTGATCGAAGGAGAGAAAGAGAGAGTCGAGAGAAAGAGGGCATAAAGAGAGAGAGAGGAAAATCGAGAGATCACAGAGAGGGTATGGGATAATCACAAAACAAGTCTAAATTCCACCAAAATTCGCATTTCTCATCGGAACACGCACTTAGATCTCATCGGAAACGCAATTTTCGTGCTTGGGCTACTGTTCCAGCAAGGCTAAACTTTTTCCGGCGAGTTCTTTGCCGAAATCAGATATTTTTGGTCGGATTCAGGCGCTATAAGTACCACTTCTATCCCAGTCTCGGAATACCACAAAAGCCTCTCCGTTTTTTTGAGTTTTCAGTCTAAATTTCACCGAAAAGGGTAAGTTTGCCGGAATCCGATCCATCTCGTCAACTCCTGCCCGTCTAAGCTCACCGAAGCTCCATCTAGACGGGTTTTCAGTTGTTGTTTTTGTATTTGTGAGCTTTGGATTGAAATCTGCTTGGATTGCGGAGTATTGACGCGGTTGGGTTGGTTCGAAATTGGCGATTCGAGGTTCGGTTCAAGATTTCCGGGTGCGGACTCTTTTATTCGAATAACATTGAGTTCAAAAGCTTCAAATTGAGGTCCAATTCTACTCTTTCCCTCTTTTTATTTTATTATTGATGATATCCGTGCATTGGATTGAATATCGCGTGTTGGTTGATCTTGATTGGTGATGAATTGCTACTTTGTTCGATTTGTTGCTTGATTCCCTCGATTATATATGGTGTGATGATGTGATATCATTTGAGATTTGAAATTGGTAATTTTAGTATAAAATTGGGGGTTAAATGTTGATTATTTTTATTCATTGATGGACATTGTTGAAATTGATAGTATCATGTTTTAGGCGGAAATTAATAGGCAAATTTTAAGCTCGGGTAGGCAAATTTAGAATTGTTGGATTGTTGGAATGCTTGAAATATTTGTTGAATGTTTTGTTTATCGTATTTGAAAAGTGTATTCATTTAACCGGGGAATGCCCCAAGGTCATTTGTATTTACTCGCCAGAAAATGCCTCAAAGAATTTTGTACGCGAAGGATGTTCGTGATCAAGGCCCAAGGCATCGGGTAAAGCATAGTTTAGGACTAGTGTAGGTTATTTTAGTATTTTTTATTTTTGTTTGTAATAAATTGGACTGGACGTTAAATTTTGGATTGTTTTGTTTTGTTTGCTTGCTTGATTGTTTTGCTTGCTTTATGTGGTTTATGCATTTTATAATGTCAAATTAGCCGATACGCTCCACCAAGCGACCGTGGTTGAACCACGGGATCGAGGGGTGCCTAACACCTTCTCCTTGGTCAACAGAATTCCTTAGCCGGAATCTCTGTTCGCAAACCAGTTTTAAAAGAGTCAAACCATTTTGAAAAGGATTTTTCAAAAGGTGACTTGGCACACCGGATTTATGACAAGTGGCGACTCTGAGTTTTGAATATAAAAGGTCTTTTTCGAAATAGTTCTTCCTTTTGTCACTTTAATAATAAAAACTCTTTCGAACTTAAAACGAATCTTTTCGATTAAAAAAGGGGTGTGACACGTGCTCTTAGGAAACAGAAGCATTCCACTCGATGAAGAATGATCAACTGCATACACGGGAAGAGAAAGAACTATGTTAGCAGATCCTAAATTCATAAGTTCGGGCCAAATTTCTTCACTGCGACGTTACAATATCAACAAAACATGGACTGGAATACCTCATAGCTTACGCGGGGTTCATCAGGAAGCTGCATAGAAAAGCACGTGCATATTTTTTCATGAATCATATCCATTTATTAAACACCATTCAGGTGTTACGTTTCATAAGAAATATATTAAGTTAAACAATCGAAAAATCAAGCAAGCTACCACAACACACTGAATTTTTCTATAAACCGTACATCTATGTACATCATGAACATATATTTGTGCTCATGCTTATCGGTGTGACATACAATATTATTATTAAGCTCATCTTAAGCAGGAAGTTGCTGAAATTTGATGACTTTTTAATAATCTTCTGTCCCCTACAATCAGCATCTTATCAGGTTCAATAATCTAAAACTTTTGGTTAGGGACAAAATCAATAACCAAG
Source organism: Capsicum pubescens (assembly GCA_030864215.1). NCBI lineage: Eukaryota > Viridiplantae > Streptophyta > Magnoliopsida > Solanales > Solanaceae > Capsicum > Capsicum pubescens. The sequence continues at coordinate 265,567,647 of CM061545.1, read as the reverse complement.
AGATCCTAAAGTTTAGTCATTTTGAAAATCTAATCTAGGTGGAAAATCCAATTCAATGTCTTGAACTAACATCCAAAAATTAGTAGTTTGCTTAACCAAATTCATTAAGCACAAAAAAGCAAAAAATAGCTACCCATGAATGTACATACATTGAATATATAGTACTAAACGACACACTAATGGTTGAGAGAAAAGTCTTAGTGCATAGTGTTACAGGATACAAATGCTAGAAATAATTGAAGTACGCACAAGTTAATTCAAAATTGGTTTTATAAAAAAAGGAGTTTGTAAAAAAGGAGACATTACTTTGCTATAGCCATCAGGCATATCTTGGATAATACAGCCAAAAGGAAGCCTTCTGCAACTTTGAAATGTTAGTGCACCAGAAGTTTCATAGATGGTATCAATAGACACATCAACTACAACCCAGACACCTTCAGCATGTTGCTTGCAGAAACGCAAGAAATTGACCTCTCTAACTAATACTAATGGTGAAATTTTTTGGAGCTCAGCATACATCTGTAAATAATCAAGAAAGTTCATATTTAATTTGCTAGTACTTAATAATAATAGTATTGAACATTGAAAAGGCTAATGGGATTGGTAGGATACATCTGTAAATAATCAATAAAGTTCGTTGTTGATCCGAACCCCGCCTAACATGTGTGACTATATCCTTCACCAGGTGTCTTGACACTACGGCTATCTCAAAAAGAAGGTGGGATGCATATGCTGCATTTCCTCTATCCTATTTCAGAGACTCAGAAGGGGTACGCGAGAGATGACAATATATAATACAGTTCAAATAATATCAAAGTAGTAAATGAACAACAAGTAGCACATAAGGCCAACAAACACAATATCAAAATAATTAAAGCAAGTAAAAGTCAATATCCAAAGCTCGAATTCTAGTTATTTCCCCAGCAGAGTCGCCAAAGATGTCACACCCCTTTTTTCGCTCGAGGGTATCGAGTCGAAGGATTTTTTCAATTAAAGTGACGGTTTTGAATAGGGATTAATTAAATTACAGAGTCGCCACTTGGAATCGAGTTATGGTGTTCCAAGTCACCTTTTTGAATCCCTAATAAAAAAGAAATGACTCTTTATTGGTCTGCAAAAATAGAAGACCGGGTAAGGAATTCTGTTGACTGAGGGGAAGGTGTGAGGCACCCCTCGAGTCCCGTGGTTCTAGCACGGTCGCTTTTATTAACTTATACTTAGCTTTAACTATTTTGGATAAACTATGTTTGCAGGCCTATTTCGCTCATTTTTAACACTGAAAAAAAACTTGGCTATATTATCTTATATTAAATAAATCAACGAAAATTAATTTTAGAAAAATATTTGTCAAGGTGCATTATTGCATCCTTGAATTTTTAAATGTCTCAGAAAGATGCGTATGCCGCATTCTTAAATTGAGACGAAAATTTAAACATGTCTAAAATTTATCTAGTATTTAAGAACGTACTTATTTAAAATACTACTTAATCTTAAATAAAATTTAATTAAATGATTAGCTAGTTTACAAAAATAATTATTTAAATTTGTTAATAATGATAAATAAATTAAAATAATAATAATAATAATAATAATAATAATAATAATAACAACAACAACAACTTAAGAGAAAAGAACCAAAAAAAAAAATATTAACCAATTATGATTGAATTTTTTTAAAAAAAGTAGCACGTCCCTACTTTTTCTTGTTTAATTGGACAATACCAACTTACTAACTTTCAATTATGTCATATAATATATATAGTCATCTATATTCATTTATGCAAAACAGTAACCACAACAACAAGACCCGAAACTATCACCACAACCACTGTCGGGACATGACGAAGTCGCCGGAATTAACTCTAGGGGGGGCGAATTTGAGGGTTTTTCAATGAAGGATAGATTTGGTCGGCGGTATTTTAGGATTTTTGAGTGATGGGTGACCGGTTTTGACTTTCTTGGTGGATTTTTTGATAGTTTTTCGGCGAGCAGCGGTGAGGAATGGCTGCCAGAATTCTGACAGTGATGGGCAGTCGAAGAGCGCCAGCAATGGGGTTATTGCCGATGGGATGTTTCCGGCCAGATCTGGCCTTCCTATGGTGCGGCAGGGGTCGGGAGAAGGGGAGAAAGGGGTCGCGACGGCAGCGCGGCTGCGCCTGAGTCGCCGGCCACTAACGGATAGTGACGGCTGAACGGAGAGAGAGATCCAGCGGTTTTAGGTTATTTTCCGGTGGGTTTCCGATGAGAACTCGCCGGAAAATCCAAGAAATTAATTCTTCTCTGTTCACTCCTCTATTTTTTGATCTTTTTCTCATTTGTCACTGATTTTCTTCTCCGGTTTGCTAATTTATTTTTACTGTTTTCGCTATTTTTTTGGTACATCCTTATATACATGAATGTAAATTTGTGCACATGTAAATTGACTGATGAATATGAATGCATATAACAGTGTATAGAATTGTAACAATGTTCATTTTTTTTATTTTTTTTTACATACAGGACTTTAATATTCATATAAATATTCAATGATTTAAAGTATAATACATATTAACGAACAGATTTATATAATAAACACATTAAATAACACATGAAATTATTTAAATAATTTTATTTATATTTTTTATTTCTAATAAATTCATACAATAAATAATATAGTATCAAAGTGAAACCTGTATTAATTTGAACAGAAACACGAAGTTATTATCGAAATCTTCAAACAAAATTCTGACTTCGAATCTTTCTTTTCTCTCTTTTGTTTCTCAATTGGTGTTTTTCTTTGTCTGAGTGAATGTCTGATGTCAAAGTACGTAGAATCTACTCTGGGGTTGAGAGTCCTACTCTGGGGATGAGAGTCCTTTTATACAGGGATTTGGGGGGACAGTTATCTTTTGGGGTTGAGAGTCCTACTCTGGGGGTTGGTGTTTTTCTTTGTTTGAGTGAATGTCTGATGTCAAAGTGCGTAGAATCTACTCTGGGGTTGAGAGTCCTACTCTGGGAGAGAGAGTCCTACTCTGGGAGAGAGAGTCCTTTTATACAGAGATTTGAGGGGACAGTTATCTTTTGGGGTTGAGAGTCCTACTCTGGGGGTGAGAGTCCTTTTATACAGAAATTTGGGGGGACAGTTATCTTTTGGGGGAATAATCAATTGTCAGATAAGGGGAAGGGGATATTTAAAATTCAAAAATAATTTATTTTATTTATTTTAATAAAAGATAATATTAATAATAAATCAAAAATAAATAATATAATAAATATAAATAAAATAATAATCAATTAATTTTATACTTAACAAAAAGATAATAACAATTTATAAATAAATAAATAAATAAAATAATATTAAAACTATTAATTTATTTATTAAAATTTATAAAAGAAAACATATATTTAATTTTTATATTATTTTTAAAATTAGAATAAAAATAAAGATAAAAATATGGGATTAAATATAAATATAAATATTTAATATCGATAGACAAATGAAAATTTAGGGAGGATCAAAAATCACGTGTCTACAGATACAACTTCAAAATTAGCTCGAATTTTAAAAAGTCCCCAACAGAGTCGCTAGAACTGTCACACCCCTTTTTTAACTCCAAACGGATTATGATTTTGAGTTTCGAAAGGCTTTTTATTATTAAAGTGACATATTTTCTTAGTAACTCTTTTGTTGTGAATAATGATCAACTTGCTCTTAAAACTAGTTCACTACTTGGACATGAGAATGGTATGCTTGAGAACTTCCAAGTTAGTGTTGATGGTTGTAATGTTGATCTTGATATTAAACATGGTCCTTTGAACTTGTGTAATGAAATCCATGAAGTTAATATTGTTCAAGATAACCATGTGTATGTCAAAATTGGGTGTAGTGTTTTGGGAAGTTGTGACTTTGATCCTCAAGTACAAGGGGTGGGTAGTTTCGGCCTAGACCCATGCCTAATACTTTTCTTTGACCCCGGGGTACTTGTGAGATGTTGAAAGTGTAGCTTCGGTTCATTCTCATTATCTTTTAATATTGATGCTATCCATTTCCTTGGTTCCCTTTATGCCAAGTCTTTTATATCGAATACCATGGATGTGTGGGTGTATGTCAAGTGTGAACAACCAAGGATTGATGATATGAGTGTGGTACTAATGGTGATTCCTTGTGAAGTGATCTTGATTTTTCTTGATATAGATGTGCATGTTTCTCCCATTGTTAGCTCTCTTGATGTGTATAATGAACCATGTGCTCCTAATGAACCAAGCTCACACCTTGATCATGAGAATAGTGTGATTGAAAACCTTCAAGTTAGTGAAGATGCTTATAATGTAGGTTTTAGTGATGAATATGGTCCTTTGATTTTGTTTGATGAAGACCTTGATAGTAGTAGGGTCCATATTGATCATGTTCATAGGAATGTGGTGAGTGATGGAATATATGTTTGTTTCGGATTATATACTTCACTCCTGGATATTTGCCTTAATTGTGTCCTTTGTGATGTTTGTGGTCGATGTTTCTTACTCATAACAAAGGATGGTTGGGTGTATTCCAAGAGTGTACACCCTTGGCATGATTATATAACCTGTGGCGCTAATGTTAACCCTCATACCTTAAGGAATGTGTGTTTGTTTTTCCTCTCTTTAATTTTTCAAGGTGCGAATTTGAGGACAAATTCCTTTCAAGATGGAGAGGATGATACAAGCATGAAGAGCACAAAAGAGTACAAGGCATTGTCAAAGGTTTAAGCTTCGAAATTGGCAAGTGTTTGGAGCCTTTTAAAGCCTTGATTAAATGTGGAAAGAAGGAGGAATTCCAACATCTCATAGGCGCCTCCTGCTAAGGACAAAGTGGACTTTATACACTACATTCCAACACCCAAGAGGCGCCCCTTTCTAGCCCTCATTAAGGGCATTTGAGTCTTTTGTCATGTAATAGTAAAGATAGACATTTTAGCTTCTATTCTCTTTAGTTTTGGACATAATGAATTGAGTGACTTTTTAGATTGTAATTGTAGTCTTCTTAGCTTGTATTCTTCTCCTTCTCCTTAAGAGAGAGAATCCAAAATTAGGGTTAATGCTAAGTGATGGATTTCACTTGTGTTGACAAATTGGCAAGAACGACTGGTGCTTGGGGAAGGTGACTCCCTTTGTGTCTACCTAAGAATGAGGTGTAATCAACGTTGGTGATTTGTGTTTAAGTAGTGTTTAATATACACTTTAGTGCTTCTCATTAGTGTTGGTAAATGTCTCATTATCTATCCTTTTTCTTTTGAATCTTCTATTTGTGTTCTTCTACTTCATCCCCCTTTCTTTAGTTGTTGATTTTAGCTTCTTTAGTTCTTGAATTTCGGTTATAACTTTATTTTAGTGTATCAAATATAGTCCCTTAAATATACACTTATCGATTTTAATTTTTTAACTAGCTAAAGATTTATCAAATTTTGTCATTATATATTCTTATACAAACAACTATCATTTTTATTAACGAAAATTTATAAACCTCCATTAAATTTTTCTATCACAAATTTCTCAATTTTTTCTCTCTTGGACACCGTACCTCAAATTTCTCTTATCAGAAAATAGCTTAAAAGTACAAAAACAACAATTTGCATCAAACTTGATCAAATTACAGCACTAAAATACTCAAAGAGTCACCAAACTATACAAAGGAGCTACGTCAAACTATCACCAAGCTACACCAAAAACTATGCCAAACTACACAAAAAAATGCATTAAAAACGTAAACAAATTGCACAAAAAATAACACCAAACTGCAACAAAAAACGTTAAAATATTTTTACGAGATTAGAAGGTTGTCTATCCAACGTGAAACCACTTGACGCATAATCTTGTTAACTTTTGCACTGAAATCTAGTTCAACCTTCAAACTTTTTCAACCACTAAACTAGTGTTGATTTTAAAAAATGTTCATAATGCTGAGATAATGTAATAACAAAGAAATGTTTAAAAAAACTAAAACACGTGATCAATCAATTAACAATAGTACTATTCACCTTCTTAGCTTGAAAGTGGATAGCATATTTCCCCAAATCAAGTTAATTTGATAGATTGATTACGGTGTTCAAGCTGCTATCTTTTTTAGTTTTAAACTATTTTCTGACAAAAGAAATTTGAGGAAAAGGTGTTGAAGAAAGAGAAATAATGGAGGAATGTGTGACGGAGAAAATCTAATGGAGGTGTGAATTTTCATTAGTATAAATGCCAATTGTTTATATAAAAATATATAAAGATCAAACTTGATAAGTTCTTGGATAATTAAAAGATTAAAACTGATAAATTTATGTTCAAGAAATTACTTTAGACTTATCCCTATAAATAAAAGACCATTTATGCCCTTTTCTCTAGTATATCTATATTCTATATTTTGATGAGAGGAAAGGAGTAACTTGTAGTTGGAATGGGGATCAAGTCGTAGATCAAGTGCTGATGTAGTAATTATCGTCGGCGTAGGTAACACATATATATGTGTCAAAACTAGTGTGATACCTCAAAATGTGTTGTGTGGTGTCAATTTTTCGAAAGCAGTTGGCCCAGGGAACACATTTTCCTCGTGGGAAAGGCAAAGTAGCCAACAGACAAGACAATAGTCTGATGGGTGGAAAAAAAAAAGATAAAAAGGTGAAGGAGATGTGGCCATTGGTATTGGCATCCCCACGTTGGGTCATCAACATTATTGCGGCCTTTTTCCTTTAATTGGTGTTTCAGCTAGTTAGAGCCCAAGTTGTTGCCATATGTAAATAAAAATAAATCTAAAAATTACACAAATACACCATTTATGTTTCTAATATTATTAAAAAAAATTTAACTCCCTAAATATATTACAAAAATCCCAACATATACATAGAATGTTATTTATAATATCGGCTATGTTATAAATATTAATAGGGAGAGAGAGTAAAGTAATTAAAAAAGTGGAAGAGAGTGTAATTACTTCAAAAGGGTTGGTATTTATGTTATTTATACAAAATAAATTATTATTACTCCCTCTGTCTCTATCGTCATTTTCTATTTTATCTGTCTCATAAAGAATACTATATCATTTTTCCTTATTTGTTAATTAATTAATGACATAATTCCTATTTTATCCTTAGTGGATTCCACTTTATTAGAAAAGATAATTAAAAAGTAAATTTATGAAAGACAATTTTGTAAACTTCACAAAATCATTATTTATTTCTTAAACTTGATATCCAATCAAATGACGACACATAAAATGAGACAGAGAGAATATTATTTAGTTGATGAAGTAAGGAAAGAATTGTTTTTTTAGGTTACGTACAGATTATTTCTTTCAGTGTTATTACTTTTTACGAGAGACCTTCATTTTTTAAAATTTTAAATTATTATTTTCTTCTCTTCAATTTGTAAGGAATTTTAATTCCTCAAAGCAAGCAACCAAGCCATGTCTGCATAATTAGCACGATACATTAATTTTTGCTGGCCTTGTCAGGAGGTCCAGGATTCAAATATTAAAAATAATTTTTGACAAAAAAATAAATTAAGACTACATATAGTAGATTTTTGTAGTTGGATTCTTTGCTGAACCTTGTGCATATGACAACTTTAATATATCAGATTACCTTTTCTTTTTTCCTTCTTCTTCTTCGTGTCACCTTCTTTAATGAGACAAATAGGAAAAACAATATTGGATGAGGAAGCACTTTTCTGTTAAAAGCCAACTAATTTATGAAACATGCTTTTTTGATAGTTTCATCCATGAGTTTTTCTTCTTCTCCTTTTTTTTAAAAGAAAAAAAAAATTGTTACTTGTGCATTATCTTAATTTCCTCCTAAGGACTTTTCAAAATTGTACCAAATAAATATCAATTTCTTAAAAGGACAGTCTTGATGCATTACAATGCTTGCTATGCGAAGTTTTGAAAAGTATCGGACCACAAAAATATATTTTACACATCCTTATTGGCCAGCAGCCACCGGAAATCGATCCATGCACGCTGCCACTCGATTTTTCCTTAGCGCCTAGCACCGCTGGACTGCACAACTAGTCACTATATATCAATTCCTAATGTGGGTTAAAACATGAAGTTGGATTCGGGATTTTCGACATATCAACATGTTTGACTAATGCCTTGTTACAATTCTAGCCCAGATTCTGGCCGTGACGGACATTCCAAATCAACAAAGGCTCGAGAATACCTGTTAGCGTATATCAAAAGCATTGTCATAATAAGGTGTGAAATTAGGCCCATAAATATGATATTCAGTTGAAATAATGATTCAAAACTCAAGTCTAGAAATACGACATAAAACAACTATCAAACTCAGTCTATGAAGCCTCTAACAATATGAATGAAATTTCTAAGCCGGAATGGCCCCGACAAATACTATAAACAGGATAGTCAAGTCTAACTGAAAGAAAAAAAGCGTATGCCCTTCAAAAATTGGATGACTCACCACTTGCTAACTGTTGCCCCGAATAAATCCTAATGCTCGGGGCGGCAAAACACACCAGTTGGTATTTGTTGAACCACACCTTGAACTCAAAGCAACTCTCAAGCTCACAATATTGGTGAAAGTTCGAGTTGAGAACTGATCTTTTACTAAAGCTATTTTAATTTATTAACAAGAAATTTTTAGACTTTGTGTCATCTCTATGTTAAAGTTATGTTAGGCGAGGCCCTTAATTAGACTAGCTTACTTAGCATTTCATATATTCTAAGTATTGTGCAGGTAAGTAAGGTTCAACATGCCCCTCCTTTTTTTTGTAAAATCTTTTGCTAGAGAATAAATAAGGTAGGGTCCATGTAAAACCCCTCACCCTCAACACCATAGGGGTGACAACCTTGATATATGGGTTTTAGAAAAGAAAAACAGGAATTAACATAATATATCTTTTGCATAGATATGTATACATATTGAAAATTCATAAAATAGTTTTTGGAGATCGCCATAGAAACTTATAATCATTAAATTCTCAATACATGTAAAACCAAAGTAATGCTACATAGTCTAGGGATAAAGTACTTAATTAGCCAATGAATGGGGCATTAGGAATAATGCTTGGCTCAAAAAGTATCTTGGAGATGCTACTTTTAACGTCACTATGAAGATACATGAAGTGTGATGTTCTTGTTATATCTTTTGTTATTCTAACAAATGTTTCAGAAAATAGTGAATTTTTTCTTTCTGTTGTGTTCATCGCTTCCCATGTCTCCTTTATCAAAAATCTAATGTGTTCTCTTGACTCTTCTTCGGAAGCACCATTTTCGTTCATGTAACACTGAATTGATTTGGCAACGTCACCTCTTTTCAGTTCATCCTGAATTAATTATAGGATTAGATATATTAAATGAGACAAATTTCTCTAATGTACGTTAATTTTATGTGAGAGAAGGAGTATGAAATCATACCGATGATGTCCCCAAATCATCAGCCAAACGAAAAATAGTAGCAGACTGTCGAATAATGTCAGGATAATTACTTAAGGATTCCATGGCTTCCTGGGTGATTGGATCATTGACGAGGAACAATGAGTGCACTAATACCATTGGTACTGCTACTGAAATCCTTGCATTTTCCATGTATTCTTCCATACTTGGCTTGTATCCAATGTGATACCATCTTGCTTCTTGTAAGTAAGATTTGCACAAATCTGTCCACTAATTAACAACACGTCTCACACACCCATATATAGCCACTTAAATATTGGACGAAATCGGGAAAAGAAGAATATCCTTTTAAGTAGTATAAATCTTACTGATTTTGTAAGGTAGGGTAGGGCGTCAACCCCTTGATTTTTGAGAACCTCATATGCCACTTCATTGATAACATTGAAGAGTGCGAGATAACATACTTTCATATAGTCTGGAAGTTGTTCCATCGCATTTAGATCCCATCTGAATTTATATACCAAAAGTAAAATTTTCTTATGTAAAACACATCACAAAATTGATTGATTAGAAAAAAATAAAATCGTACAGTTCTTTTCTTTCTCGGATTTGAAATTAAAAGGTTAACTAAGACCTTTACAAGAATAACTGGTCAATATCTGTAAAATTACGTCTTGAGTCTAATTCACACTTTAAAAACTAAATCAAAAGAAGAAGAATTTATTACGTCTTGAGTTTAATTCACACCTTAAAAACTAGATCAAAAGAAGAATAATTTTTTAGTCTTATAAAGAGACCACCTATCTCACCGCGCTAAACAACAATATGAGACTTTTTCATTCTTCCACAATGTCCACAGTTCCTTTCCTTATATAATACATGGAGCAAAAGAATCAAGACTAGTGGAATTTAAAGCATCTAATTAAAAATATAAAGATTATTTTGATAGAGAAAAAAAGGATATGTATAAGGATTTCCAAGTAGTGTTACTTTCTCTATTTAAAGTTACTTCTCATTTTTTAACTTGGTACCTCCGTTAAGAAAATATGATGACTTAACCATATTATCCTATTTATTGAAACTAGTTGAAATTGACCATTTAGGATTTCAAAAAGTATTATAAAAAGTCAAAATTGAATCTTCTTTTTAATCATTTCTTGATACGTGAAAAACAAGTAAAAATTAAAATTAAAAATAAAAATAAGTGAAAAGTAAGTTATATTTCTACTAAAAGAAAGTTGACCCACCAAGAATTAGTCACAAACACGAAGTCTACCCAAATTTGGTTAATACAACCAATGGTCCATATTGAATTCGTGACTCAATCAGCACTTTTCTGTCCGTCCACCTTAACTTAGTTTACCGTCATTTTCCAAAACATTGATTTATCATATTCAAAAAATAATATAGTAAAATTATCTTATTATTAGCCAACTCAATCAGTCTATTCAGCACTTCTAGTCGGTAGAAATAGAGTCAACCAATGAGTAAGGGAATAATTAGGAAAAATATTATACCTTTGAATAGCATGAGTGAATAGTTTCAATTCGTCAAGAGTACCATAAACATCATAAATATCATCTATGATTGAAATAAAAACAATGACTTTTGCTATCATTCTTCGAAAATTGCTGTGTTGTGGCTCAAACAATGCCCCAACTGCCCAAATCAAATTCTCAACTAGTATATCCCTTGAAAATGGCAGCTTTTCTGCAAGCCTGTGTTTCTCCACCACCTAATTTATATCAAAACTAATATTTTAGCAGTTTGACCTTCTCGCCGAGGTAATAATTAGTTAGTTTCTGTTTTGTTCATTTGTCTAGATTAATTGAAAGTTTCACTTAAAAGATATGCTCTCACGTACCTTGATAGAATTCTCAAATCTTGTTGATGTGCTGCTTGAACAATGTTGAAGTCCAATTTAGCAAGCTCGAGCAAAAGAGGATCAGCATTTGGCATTCTATCATAAATGCTAATATACCACTCTGTCTCTAATCTTGGCATCATCCAATGTCTCGGAAGTTCCAAGGCATGGAGGACTAATGATGTCATTACATTGTCTTGATCACCATAATGATTATCAGCATAATTCCTTAGATGTGCCACAGTGAATCTTGTGGCATTGTTCAAAGTGGTTTCATTTTTTGTAGAGAGAAATGAAGCTTCATACAATTTTAACAATCCTTTTGTGTCGTTACAGATACTCTGCTTGAGATTGTCATGCTTGTCCTGAAAATTGTTTAATACATCTAAAACAAAAAGAAAAAAAGAAAAGAAAACGTTGGTCAAAAAACTAATTAAACGAAAAACTTTGAGAAATTACGATCAAAATAACATAAATAATTAGTTAGATGGACCCTCAAATTCAGAAGTATATGTGCTACACAAAGTTGGAATTTGGAACAAATAGACTAATTATTATAATATATAAACCATCCATGGCTGAATTAGTGTGGCTACTAGCTACTTTTTTTTGGTAGTGTTGTCCGTCCGAAACAACCTCTCTACCCTCACAAGATACAAATAAGGTTGCATGCAGGCCGCCCTCCCTAAACCTCATTCATGAGATTACTCTGGGTACATTAATGTTGTTATATATATACATACTGTGATACCTTGAGAGATATGAAAACCATGTTGTCTCAGGAGCCTAAACTTCAAGGCTGTAGTGTATAATGAATCTCCTATGGCTGCATTTTGGTCATGTATGTTCCTCAAAATCTGCATGATTTCATCCTTGAAGTGGTAGCTCACTCCAAGCCTTTCCAAATTATCAATCAACTCCAGCTTAGCATCTAATTCTTGTGATCCCTCATGAACCATCATCATCAAATTCTTCTTCATTTCCTTCTTCAGTTCGTCAAACCGCTCCATATACTTATCTCCCTATACGCAACAACACTAAAGTTAATTATTATCTGAATGATACAACACATTTAATTTTATACGTTATGAAGTTATGAAAGAATATATGTATGCTATATAAAAAGATATATACCACGTAATGATTGTTAATGGACTGAATATATTCATAATCCCATGTTGTAGGTTTGTAATTCCCTGACCGTCGGATGGTAGCAGTGGGATTTGGTTCAGCTAATTTCACGGCAGAAGCTTTAGTGCAATGTACTGCCCTTTTTAACTTCATGACACCAACACCAACAGTAGAGAGGTATGCTTTTGATACAACTAGTGATGGTTTCCATTGACTGAATAAACAAGTAGATGGAGTTGGTCTTCTTGGGGTGGCCATGGATAGTATCCCTACGTTGTTGAATAATGTTGCCTCCATTATATATATTGATTCTACTGGTCAATGTTTTAGAAGGTTTTCTAAATTATGATGGAGCTCAAACGAAAGGTTTCCATATATAGAGTGTGTGGAGAGAGTTATCTAAAAGAGATGAAGCGGTATGTTGGATCCGGCTCTCTCCCCATTTCAATTGTCTCCATTTTCCTCAAGTTACTGCTTGAATGAGAGATACGTGACATAAGTTAAAATGGATGGTTAAGATTTAATAACTAATCTAAAATTCTAACCATAATATAAACAATAAATATTTTACCTATTTGCTTCCAAAATTTTAGTAATTCAACAATTATATAGTTACAGTATTATTTTATCCCCAAATATACCCTTTTTAAAAAATAAATAAATTCTCACTATTCTACGTTTTTTCCCCTACGTTGTGTTCTATTTCCGTACTCATCATCTATCTTTCAACTTTTTTGAGTTAATTTTTCGATTTCATTTTAACCTTTAGATATTTTTTCTTTAAAATTAGCTATGAGTATAACTAGTGACACTTCAATATTATTAATAATCAAGTTCCTTTTAATTACGCTAATTGATTATTAATTTTTACTATAATGTTGATAATACTCATGTTATTATAATAATTTACTAGACTCATTGATTCATATTAATAAATTTGATAAAGGGAGAAATAATAAAAAAATTAAATGATAAGGGTGTATCTATTAACTTTTTTCTCATCATATAATATTTTTTTTTTATCATAGAGTTATTTTTTTCCAGTTAATTTAAGGGTGTATCTAGTAGGAGCTGTTACAACTGTATGAGAACATGACCCTAGATAGGAAGATGTGGAGATCGCGAATAAGGGTAGAAGGCTAGTGCGTGGGTGGGTTGTAACTAGTTGTTAGGGAGCTCCGATGTAGCCGGGTTAGTAAGCCTACGACTGTGTACATTGATAGGAGCCACTAGTGTATGCTACTACTAGGGGGCGCTCTTTTCTCCTTTTTCTCTTCCTTTCCTTTTTCTTATTTCTTATTTCCTATTTTTTAAAAAAAAAAATTGTATTGCTCTTTTTCGTGGCTCGCTTGGCTCTATTGTTATTATTTCTCATTTCTTATTTCGTTTATGCCACTCATTCCGTGTCATATATTACTATGACCTTGTTGACTATTCATTATCTTGAGCCGGGGGTCTATAGGAAACAACCTCTCTACCTCTTCAGAAGTAGCGGTATGAGCTGCGTATATTTTACCCTCCTCATACCCCACATGGTGGGAATACACTGGGTTTGTTGTTGTTGCATGGTTAGAAAAAAAAGGTAAGAAGAGAGAATTTTTAAAAAATATTTATGCATAAAATAATTTTGATGTTATAATTTTGGAATTACTAAATAATTTGAAAGCAAATATATAAAATATTTATTATTTAAATCTTAACCATTCATTTTACCTCCCTTTCATTTTAGTTGAGTACATTCCATTTTACAACTGATTAAAAAGTTATAAATTGACTAATGAATTTTATAATTTTACCTTTATATATATTAATAATATTTATTAAACATAGAAATAGATATTAAAATTATAATTATTCACATTTAATATATACTATAATTGTAGGTGAAATGAGAAAAACTTAAATCAATCTATGTTACTCTTGTTTCACGTGTAATTGTCTTTAGGTATTATTGGACCACAGGACACCACTTGCAAAAAATCATAGTATTCCGTTTCAGTCCCATCCATGACTATGAATTTAGAAAGACAAAATACATAATTATCCCCCTTGATCTTATTCGAGATTTATAAAAAAATATTTAAATTTTAATTTTAATTTATTACCTCATGATTTTTTTTATTTCGTTCCAAATACATTATTTTGATCTCTTGCGTGTATACACGCTCCATAAACGCGTGAAAGGGTTCAAATTTGACTTTCTTTACCAATAAAAAGGTGTCACGTGTAAATAATTAATATATAATTTATATTTTTTTTTAAAACGAAAAAATTTAATATTTATTTATATATTTAAATCACCCTCCCCCCAACCCGCAATCCACCCTTTCTTCTTCAACACCTTCAACACCATTAAAACTTCATTGAAGCTTTTTTTTTTTAAATATCATTAAAGCTCCATTAAAGCTCAACACAATGTTTTCTTAAATACAATATCTTCTTCAACACCATTAAAGCTCCATTGAAGCTTTTTAAAAAAAAAATCTTTAAAACTCCATTAAAGTTCCTCCACTAAAGCTCCATTAAAGCTCATTTAACTATCTTTAAAACTCAATTCAATCATTTAACAATCCTTAAAACTCAATTCAATCATAAAATAATTTTTTCAATTGATTTGAACAAAAAGAAAAAAAAATGGACGGGAAGAGGTTTTGACGAAGTGGGAGGATTAGGGGGAGATGCTGACAGGGTGGGGGTGGAGGGGAGTTGCTGGACGTCGGGGGGGGGGAGGGGGGGAGGGGGTGCTGGATGCGGTGGCGGGGGAAGAGGGGGGGGTGTTAAAGTAAAAAAGAGTAAAATTTTATTAAAAAATATATATATATATATATAAATTAAACGTATTTGACACATGACAGCACCTAATTGGTGCGTGTGTTCACTCTTTTTATTGTAACTGACATTCAGCGAAAAATGATGTGTTTGCAATGGATTAAGTAAGAATCGTGAAGTAATAGGTCGAATTCAAAGTTTAGGTGTCTTTTTTAAAATCTCAGTCAACATCAGTGGAGTAATTATGTATTTTCTCATTTAAAAAATAATAAGACATAGTGATAGTGAAAGGATTGAATATATGTGGAACCATGACCCCAAAATTAAAGCTATTTTCACCAATTTAAATTTGTGATCTTCACATCATATGGGTCGTAATTCCCTGAACGTGTATGTGGTGTATATATTTTGATGAGAGGATGAAATAGTAGTGGAAATATTTGACTTCTGATTGAGGAAGAAAAATCGAAAGACTTTTTTGAACTAAGGAAGAAAAATATTCTTCTCGAAAGACTTTCTTGACAGATGGAGTCTGAGCGACAGAAGGTACGCGCGCGGATCATAGAAACTGCTTCCTATAGACCCTTAGCTTAACTAATACGATGATGCTAAATGGCCATAAAATTTTGACCATAATATGATCATAATATTAAAAAGTCTATAATAACTTTTTTGGAATCTTTTTTTATTTTTTTTAAAGTCAAGGTAATTAAGCATTAAAATATGTATACTCCCTATATTGCAATTTAATTTCAACACAAATTCTTAGGCAAGAATATCAATAGTCTTATACCATTAAAATATGTATATTTCTTCAAAAACGTACATATTTTTTTCTATAACTCAAACACTATATTTACTGTCTACTTTTTTCTCATGTTCTTCTCCGAATTTCTTTCCTTGTTACTAAAATGATCTCTAATTCTTTATTTTTTAAGTATATGGTTAAATAAAATTAAAATATATATTTAAATAATTCCCAGGCATAATTTGTAAGATATTGCAATGACGACAACTCAACATACCTTAAACCTGATAAACGTTGACACTTACAGAAATTATGCATATAGTTCACGTCTGTCGAGAGATATAAGTGTTAATCATATAACTCGTTCACCCCCATATTACGAGGATTTGATAAATTATGAATTATTACTTATATTTGTTACTAAATGATCTCTAATAAATTATTTTTTATTATTATGCTTAAATAAAATTAATATATATATATACATATATAATTTTCAAATATAATTTGTAAAATATTGCGATAACAACAAATCACACATACTTTATACTTGGTAATCCGATAAGTCGTATCACTAGTTCACTAACCAAAATGTCATTACAGATTATTGACTTCGAATCGATTCTGAACAGTCGCAGCTAGAGTCAAGGATGTTATGTTCAAATTTAAGTACTGATTGTCTTTTACTATCACAAACAAAATTCTTACTATGAAAGAAAAAGCATTGAATGAGATCATGCTGAAATATTGAGATTTTTATCTAATTTATTTTTTTTAACTTGAAAAGGTGTAAAATTATACTAACTGAAATTAAGAATGTCAATCTAAGTAAATGTATTTGAAAACGTATCTAACAATAATGATTATGTTTTAAAATTATAAAATTATACTTAAATTAACAAATAATGAGTATGTGTAAAAATTGGCAAATTCAAAACGTATTTACCACTGTATATTTCCAAATACTAAAAATATGTTTCACTGGAAAAAATATTTAAGTGTGGAGAAAAATATTTTAGTAAAGAATTAGAATTAGAGAAATTTTTTTACTCGAGAATTAGAATTAGTAAAAAATTATGTTTAAATCAGTTTGAAAATACGTTTCAATTTTCATAGTATGTTTTCAAATACGTTTGATTGAAAATTATAAACGTTTATACCAATTATATTTAACTTGTCGATGTCTATTATTTCTAAAGTCTTTTGAATTGATGACTGAAATATTATCAATTTTTTTAAAAAAATTATCTGAATCTTTTAATAACAATTAATAAAATACTTAATTAAAGATCATATTAATAACAATGTAAGTAACGATTCACAAGTTATTAAATCGGAGTAGACAACTTGTTACAACATCATATGACTCTCTTAGATTGATGTTGACTAGGGTTGACACTTACAAATTATATGTTTTTATTGTTTACTATAATGTGTCAATATTTATCATGTTTAAAGTGTTTTGAGTTTTTGTTGTTGTTATTGAAATATTTTCAAGTTATATTAAAAATTATTTAAATATGCAATTTAAATTTGTATAAATTTATTAATTAATATAATTAATTAATTATAGGTCATATTAAATAATGATTTACAGGATCAAATCGACGTGACATAGGAATACAAGTCTACCACATTAATGTTGGACTCTCTTTTGTTGTTGTTAACTAGGATCAACACAAATGAACTATCTATAATTTTATGATTTTTATAGTTTGTTAATGTCTAAAAGGTTTTGAATTTTGTCCGTTGTTATTGAATTGTTTACACATTAAATTTTTAAAACTATTTTCAATTTATTTAAATATAATATTTGATAAAATTATTTAAATAGAGGTTATATATAATAACAATCATAAGTAATGATTCATAATTTTTCAAATCGATGTAACATATGGGTTCAAGACTGTAACATCAATGTGTGACTCTCCTGAGTTAATGTTAACTAGAGTCAACATATATGAACTATATGCATTTTATAATTTTTATATTGAATCGACATCTACCATGTCTAAACTATTTTGAGTTTTAATTTTCATTGAGAATATTTTCAAATTATATTTAAATAATTATCTAAATACGTTTTAAAATTTATTTAAACTCAATAATTGATAAAATTACTTATTAGAGGTTGTATTAATGGCAAATATATATAATGATTAGCAAATTATTGAATCAAAGTAAATGTATTAAGTTCTACATTACAAGAATAAAAACAATCACCTATAGAAAAATATGAAATTTTTTAGTAGGCATGTTCTATTGATATCTCTTTTAATTTAATTGAAGCAGCAGTCCTAACGTTGTTGAATTTACTACATTCTCGATCCTTTAGATTAAAAAAATTGAAAAAAATACACAACAAGATTTTAAATAACTAAAAACTCAGAGAAATAAATTCTTGAAGTGAATTTGTATCATTAGAAATTTTAATAATTTATCTTGTCTAATTACATGATTTTAATAATTTGCCTTGTCTAATTACATAATTTTAAGTAATTTTATTTTTCTGCTGATAAATTATAAAAACAGAATGTCAATAAACTTAAAAAAAAAATTACTTTTCTAAATTTTTAAAATTATTTTATATTCTAAACTCTCATTCTAAAAAATGTGGTCAAATGGAATAACTGTCCAACAAAGACAAATAAAATTTTTTATAATTATTTTTAAATTATCATTCAGTCATTTATATATCATTTTAAAAATATCCAGCAATTTTAAAATTATTTTTAAGTTTAATGTGATTTTAAATTAAAAAAATTATTCAAATAAATGAAATAACTTAACGTTTTTCTTCTTTGTCTGTATAGATATTATTTTAAAATGCAAAGTCAACAAACAAATAAGTAAACAAGTTAGATGTTTAATCCCAATGTGCTGGAAATAGCTAGAAGAATAAATGAAGAAAGAAAATATAAATTTGAAAGAAAAGAACAAGAATATAAAAATATAAATTTATTTACAATATAAATAAATTTTATTATCAAATTTGAGCCATTATGACCACATTTTCTGATCAAAAGATTTTTCCAAATACTAGTACTACACATAATTCACAATAGAAAGAGCAATAATTGGCCATCATTTGTAAAACTTAATTTTTTATATTTTCTTTGAAAATCATTAATGGAACATATTTTTCGAAAAGAATGACATGTGTGGCGGCCCACTATATTCACTTTATCATTACTATTTCTGGTCATAATAAGCCAAACCACCTGAATATGTGGTCAGTTTTTGGAGAAGTCTGGCGGGAAAAGAAAAAAGAATCGAACACGTTTTTATTGTTGAGATCCTAAAGTGTACGGATTGAACATGCTTATATATTTAAGGATAAGAATGTTTATTTTAATATAAAATAATTGTGTAAAAATTATTTTCATCCCCAACTTTGATTAAAAAATCAAACTCTCCTTCAATATTGAACAATAATCATATTCTC
This sequence comes from Capsicum pubescens, assembly GCA_030864215.1. Taxonomy (NCBI): domain Eukaryota; kingdom Viridiplantae; phylum Streptophyta; class Magnoliopsida; order Solanales; family Solanaceae; genus Capsicum; species Capsicum pubescens. Next base: position 265,548,341 of record CM061545.1, on the reverse strand, counting down.
TCCTTTGTCCCATGCAATATCCATTTTGTCCTTATAATTTTAATCCTATATTTATGTAATATTTTTTTATATTATATGTAATGAATATTTTTTTAACATGGATATTTGTAACATTTTATTTAAATTTATTAACTTTATAAGCAAATTAATACTTTTTATAAATTTATCATAAAATTCAATGTTATTTTTTAAGATCGTTTTTTTAGTATTATATGTATTAAAGAGTTGTTTGGTGTGAGATATCATTATAATAATTCAGAGATAAAGTTCATGATTATTTATTATGCGTTTAATTAGATGTATTAGGTAGTCTCAAAATTATTTGTCGCACCATTTATACCACAATACGTGTTAGTACAACTTATTTTGTTATAATTAATTCCGGAATAACTTGTTTCCAAACAACCCACCTCTAAGTGTGTATATATACATATATATGTACATGCATGTGCGTATATTTTCGTGTTTTATCACTTACTTACTAAATTTGTTTCGTATTACTTAACTTTTTGTTGATATAACACATCCTTAAGAAAATTTTACTTAGAGCTATATTTTGCTAAATTAACCTTATGAATGATAATTTGAAACTTTAAATTTGTCTATACTATTACTTTATATAGTTATTTAACACTAAAGGGTAGAAAAAAATATAATACAATTATCTTGATTTCACAAATTGAGCAGATAAATTAAAATATCTATTTTTAGTATGAGGATCAAGTGATAAGAAACAATATTATCTATTGTCTATATCAGTAAATAAGCTGTGATTGTCATTAATAGAGTATTACATATTTTATAATTTATATAAATAAATATAATCTTTAAAATTTGACCTTATTTTTATTTGAGAAAAAACATCTAGTACCCCCGAACTATGACCAAATTTGCTACGACACACGTCAATTTCACGGAGGTCCTATTACCCCTTAAACTAAATTTTAGCGTATTTTGTTAGCGTGCCTAGGTCGGAGAAGCTTTTCATAGGAGGGGACTTCAATGGGCACATCGGGGCTTTACCGTTAGGCTATAGTAAGGTGCATGGAGGCTTTGGTTTTGGGGATAGGAATGATGCAGGCGCTTTTGGATTTTGCGAGGGCCTTTGAGTTGGTGATAGTGAATTCCTGTTTCCCAAAGAAGGAGGAGCACTTAGTTACTTTCCGTAGTAGATTAGTCAAGACCCAGATTGACTTTTTACTGCTTCGGAAGGAGGATAGAGCTTTGTGTAAGGATTGTAAGGTCTTGTCGAGTGAGAACCTTTCGGCTCAACATAGACTTCTGGTGATGGACTTGGTTCTGAAGAAGGAAATTAAGAGAAGGAGGAGAAAGGGTCAACCTAGAGTCAGGTGGGATGACCTGACCCCGGTTACTGCTTTGGAGATAGGGGCGAAGTTGGAGGGGATGGGGGCTTAGTAGTATAGGGGGGACGTAGATAGTATGTGGGATACGGCTGCGGGTTGCATTAAGGAGTCGTCTAGAGAGGTTTTAGGTATCTCGAGGGGCTGGTCTAGCCGGCATCGGGGGGATTGGTGGTGGAATGAAGAAGTTAAGAAAAAGGTAGAGTCGAAGAAAGAGGCTTACGTTAAGTTGGTTGAGAGTAAGGATGAGGAAAAGAGGCGGGTGAGCAGGGATGAGTACAAGCTAGCTAGGAAGGAGGCTAAGTTAGCAGTCTCCGCGGCTAAGACTTTTGCGTTTGAGAGATTGTATGCGGGTTTAGAGGAGAAGGGCGGGGAAAAGAGGTTGTATAGGCTTGCCAAAGCTAGGGAGCGTAAGGGTCGAGATTTGGACCAGGTTAAATGCATTAACGGTGAGGATGGAAGAGTTTTGGTTGATGACGTTCATATTAAGAAAAGATGGAAGTTGTATTTTCATAGGCTCCTGAATGATGATGGGGACAAAGACATTGTTTTAGGAGAGTTGGAGCATACCGAGGATTTTCGTGATTTCGGCTACTGTCGGCGTTTCAAGGTGGAGAAGGTGTGGGAGGCTATTCGCAAGATGCGAAAAAACAGGGCGACGGGGCCCGATGAGATTCCAGTGGATTTTTGGAAATTTGCTAGCAGGACGGGGTTGAGGTGGTTGACCGACTTATTCAACAAGATTTTCAAGTCCGCTAAGATGCCTGAGGCGTGGAGATGGAGCACGATGATTCCTTTATATAAGAACAAGGTGATATTCATAGTTGCAACAACTAATGAGGTATTAAGTTGTTGAGTCACACGATGAAGATTTGGGAGAGGGTGGTGGAGTGGAGGTTGAGAAAGATTATGTCTATTTCGGAAAATCAATTTGGTTTTATGCCTGGACGCTCGACGATCGAGGCGATTCATCTAGTGCGGAGACTGGTTGAGCAGTATAGAGAGAGAAAGATGGACCTGCATATGGTGTTTATTGACTTGGAAAAGGCATATGACAAAGTCCCTAGGGAGGTTCTTTGGAGATGCTTGGAGGCAAGAAGGGTTCCTGTGGCTTACATTCGTGCGATTAGGGACATGTACGAGGGGACGAAGACTCGGGTAAGGACTGTCGGAGGGGATTCCGAGCATTTTCCAGTCCTGATAGGGTTGCACCAGGGATCGACTCGTAGTCCGTTTTTATTCGCTGCGGTTATGGATATATTGACACGGAGCATTCAAGAAGAAGTGCCATGGTGTATGCTTTTTGCGGATGATGTAGTCTTGATTGATGAGTCTCATCGATGTGTTAATGATAAGTTGGAGGTTTGGAGACAAACCCTTGAAACTAAAGGATTCAGGTTGAGTAGGACTAAGACGGAGTACTTGGAGTACAAGTTTAGTGACACGAAGCATGAGGACGAGGTGGTAGTGCAGTTGGATTCTCAGGTGGTGTGTAAGAGGGATATTTTTAAGTATCTTGGGTCTATGATTCAGGAGAATAGAGAGATTGATGAGGATGTATCTCATCGTATTGGGGCGGGCTGGTTGAAATGGCGACTCGCCTCGGGAATTCTATGCGATAGGAAGGTGTCTCTCAAGCTTAAAGGTAAATTCTACAGAGTTGCAGTCCGACTGGCTATGCTGTACGGCGCGAAGTGTTGGCCTGTTAAGAGTTCTCACGTCCAGAAGCTGAAGGTGGCTGAAATGAGGATGTTACGTTGGATGTGTGATTACACGAGGGTAGACAGGGTTAGGAATGAGATCATTCGGGAGAAGGTGGGAGTAGCGTCAGTGGAGGATAAGATTCGGGAAGGAAGGTTGAGATGGTTTGGGCATGTGATGAGAAGGGGCACGGATGCTCTAGTTCGTAGGTGTGAGAGGTTGACCTTGGATGGTTTTAGGAAGGGTAGGGGTAGACCTAAGAAATACTGGAGAGAAGTGATTAGAAGTGACATGTAGCAATTACGGCTCACTGAGGACATGATCCTCGATAAGAAGGTTTAGAGGAAGAGTATTACGGTTGTCACACCCCTTTTTCGACTCCAAAAAATTATAGTTTAAAGTTCGAAAGGGTTTTATTATTTAAGTGACAAGAAATAAAAATTTGTTTCGGAAAAGGATTATTTACATTTATTATTCAGAGTCGCCACTTGGCATAATTTGGTGTGCCAAGTCACCATTGGAAAATCCTTTTCAAAACCATTTGACTCTTTAAACTGGTTTGCGAACAGAGACTCCGGCTAAGGAATTCTGTTGACCGAGGGGAAGGTGTTAGGCACCCCTCGATCCCGTGGTTCAACCACGGTCGCTTGGTAGAGTGTATCAACTATTTTGGCACTACGAAATGTATAAACCACACAAAAGCACGCAAAATAATCAAACAATAAACAAAACAAAACAATCAAAAATATAAAGTCCAGTCCAATTATACAGTCCAAAAATAGAAAAATACGAAAATATAAATCCTATTCTAAACTAAATCTAGACTAAGCTCCAATGTCTCACCCGATGCTGCGGGCCTTCATCACAATCATTTTCCGCCAACATGATACGTCGGGGCATTCCCCGGTGAATAAGTACAGAAGACCTCGGGGCATTCCCCGACTAAATGAATACATTTGAATCGAATGCGATAAAGTATAAAACATTCAACACGTACTCCACATTCAAACATCCAACGAAACACTTATTTCTAAATTTTGCCTACCCGAACTTACGTTTGTCTACCCCACTTGACCTATCATGATACTATCAAGTTCGATATCAATGAATCAAAACAACAATATTCACTTTATCAACTTTTAACTTCCACCCCGAATCAAACTATACCCCAAATCAAATTGGATTTTCACCCACAGTGATTAACATGCTTCACACTAGAATTAACAATTAAATAACGAGGAGTAAAATCATCTCAACAAAAAAAAAACAAAATTCACACCATTCAAAAATATTCACGAAAAGAGGGATAAGAGATATAGAATTGGACCTCAATGTTGATTTTATTCCAAACAATCAATGATGGACCAGAATTCAGGAGCAACGAAACCTTGACCCAATTGAAACCTCAACGTCGAACCCGCAACTCGAGCAAACCAACAGAATCCAAATTAACCCAAGCGAACCAACTGACCCATTTTGATTTTTGATAGTGATCCGGTGAAATTAGGTCGGAATATACTGAGCAACTCGGATTGCGTCACTCCGGTCGCTGGCTCACCATTTTCGGCGACAGTTCAACGGAAAACTGAGAAAGAGGTGATTGCTGTCTTGGATTCGGATCGAATTGGGTCTGGGGGTTGTTGTTTAAGCCATTTTTAGCAGGTTGACCGGCAGTTCTGAACTATCTCCGATGATGCGACGGTGCTGGATTGGTGTATTCCGACGAGTGTTCGCCGGAAAAAATATTTCGTCACCGGTTTCTTCTTCTCGATCTCTCCTCTCGTATATATCTGTTTTCTTATATTTCTCTACCTCACGATCTCTCTTTCTTCACTCGCAAACTTTCTTTCTCTCCCAAATTCTCTCTCTTGATCGAATATGTGTGTATTAGTGTGTGAATGATGGTGCATGAGAAAGAAAAAAAATGGAGATCACTGGTTTTGTGTGTGTAAGTGATGTTTGTGAGTATGTGTGTGTATGGAATTATGTGGAGAAGATGATAGTTAAGGGAATTCAAAAAGAAGCAAAAAAAATTGGTCATCTGATGATGATGATCAATTGAAAAAGAAGATGGTCCTTTCTTTCACTGTGGGCCCCCTTGGAATTATTCCCTTTTTTTTCTATCTTGTGTGTGTATTTGTTATATATTGTGTAAAATGAATGAAAGTTGTTGGGAAAATTCTTGGAAAGTTCCCTCGTGGGCCCCACTATCTTTTTTTGGTTATGGATGAGTGATGGTGTATTGTGACCATGTGGTCCATGGGTAGGGTAGGTGTCCCAATTTAATAGGTAGGATTGTTAGAATATTAGGATAAAACAAAATTAGTTAGGGGTTTGTTATTTTTGTCATTTTGTGGAGGGATTATCACACGGGTGAGGGTACACGGTAGGATAAGGTAAACAATAGGTAAAAACGATATCGGGGAGGGACGAAATTAGGTGTCTACATCATTCCCCATTTGAATGTAAACACGAAGTGTTTTTAGGCAAAGAAGTAGACAACGAGACCAAATTTTAACCCAACCATTATTCAAAGAAAGAAACAGAAGGAAGAAGGACAACCGGGTCTTGACTTAAGACATCCTTCCTACCCAAGTTATGAGAGAATCAAGTCACGGGTATTTCAAAGGATTGGAAGAGAAGTGAACTATACCGAGTTGGAGAGTCGAGTGAGGTTCCATCGAGGTTCCGGTCCGCGGCTCTGTCATTACATCAAAAAATGAAAATTACAAGTTAAAACATAAACGAAACTACAAAAATCCTATCTATACAACTTTTGTTGGCTCTTGACTCAAATTTTATCACCCTATTTTCAGGCGGGCTCCTGATTTGCAATTTCTTTCAACCTGTTGCTTGCCTTTCAATTTCTTCACCCTGTTCTCCAGGCGGGTTCCTGACTTGCTATTTCATCAACTTGTTGCCATGCTTTCAACTTCTGCACCCTGTTCTGCAGGTGGGCTCCTGACTTGCCATTTTTATCAACTTGTTGCTATGCTTTCAATTTCTTCACCCTGTTCTACAGGCGGACTCCTGACTTGCTATTTCATCAACTTGTTGCTTCATCAACTTGTTGCTATGCTTTCAATTTCTTCACCCTGTTCTGCAGGCAGGCTCCTGACTTGCTATTTCATCAACTTGTTGCTATGATTTCAATTTCTTCACCCTGTTCTGCAGGCGGTCTCCTGACTTGCTATTTCATCAACTTGTTGCTATGCTTTCAATTTCTTCACCCTGTTCTGCAGGCGGGCTCCTGACTTGCTATTTTTTAATTTGTTTAACTTTCAATTTCTTCACCTTGTTGCTTGGTTTTCCATTTATTCGCACTGTGCTTCGGGCATGCTCCTGAAATCACATCAAAACTGAAAAGAAAATTATCCCAAATAAAGAAATGCAATTTCTATGAGTTAATTGGAATGACTCGACTAAAAGGTACGTCTTTTAGGAATCAAGGGGGATGACTCGACTAAAAGGTACGTCTTATAGGAATCAAAGGGGATGACTCGACTAAAAGGTACGTCTTATAGGAATCAAAGGGGATGACTCGACTAAAATATTCGTCTTTGTAACACCCCGTACTTAATTACGTGCATTAGCCATGGTTATATGTGTTGGAGTATATGTATTGATCATAAGTTAGGTATATATGAGTTTAAGTATGAGTATTGATTATTTTGAGATGGTTTCAAGGGTATAGTTTGATTATATGTGTATAGGAATCGACTTTATTTATACCGGAATTTGCTCGTCGAAGTTTCTATGCGAAGTTTATCGAGTTAGCTTTCCAACGATATAAAGATTTCTTAAAACAGATGAGTATCGGATATAAGCGAGCATGTTCGAAACTTGAAAACGGTGGACGCAATGAACAGTAAATGTGCAGAAATTTTCTGCACACAAAAGTACTGCAGCCAAACAGATTTTTGGGTCGACTTTAAACGATCATAACTCCTTGTACAAAATTAACTGTGTGATCTTCTATATATCGATGAGAAGCCCCGAGAGTCTTCTTTCTAATGCAATTGATTTCACCCAAATCCATTATCGCAGCAAAGAGTTATGGTCGATTTACTTTAGCCTATCAAAACAGTCCACCATGGACAGATTCGGATTTACTTAAATTTTAAGGGTAATATGGTCATTTTCCATCACCTCATGGACGAAAATTGGTCATTATATACATATACTTAGCCTCATATCCATCATTTATCATCCAAATTATTGAAGAATAAGAAACCCTAGCCTAATTTCAACTCCAATTATCTTGTGATTCAACCGTAGAAAATCCAAATTGATTCCGTAGTTGTGTTCACTGTCTCGAGGGCTTCGAGAAGCACCCCTTATTTGTGCCAACAGGACTTCGAAATCAAAAGGGCCATTTTATGGTAAGGATGTAAATTATGTTGGTGTTATTTATATGGATATGTATATATATGCATGTGAGCATAAGAAGTATGTTATTTGATTGTTGTTAAAAGATGATTGGAAATGATGTTGGATTATTCTTGTGCATGGTTGGATTATGTTGAATTGTGAAGGGATTTGGTGTGATGATGTGGTATTGAAATAATGATTATATATATATATATCTACACATAAACCTTATGTTCAAGTTGGTTTTTGGAATGCTTTGCAAATATTGGTTGTATGGAATTATGGAAGAGAATTGTGGTGTTGGGTTGCTAATACTAGATGCCAAACATTTCATTGTAGATAAGTGATTTGTAAAGGCGGAAATTTGTGTTGAATTGGTATCCGAATCTACAACGAGGTATGTAAAGCATACTCTAACGATGTTCTTTGGCATGAAAACACCAATGTTCCATCAAGTAAGATTCTGAGGTTGTCCAAAAAACATGTATTGTTCTACGTTACCAACGAAGTTGTTTCCATTCTATAAAGTGTCAAAATGTTTCATTGATATACCAAAAGGCTCCTATTTCATTGTTGTGATATTGATGATTCTGAAACACATTGTTGATGTACCAATGAGTCTTTATTACATCGTTATTGTATAGAAGGTCTATTACTTTGTTCCTATTGATGTATCATTGTTCCAAAGGTACTATATTGGCATGAACACTAATGTAATAATCTCAAAAGCTTTTGAACAAAGTTATTGGAAAGATCTCTTATGTGTGTTACTTGATATACGTGTGGGTGGTAGTTCAGGGGCTTAAGCCTAGTATGGGCCGATCCCGATACTTGATATGATTACAGTTGATATGTACTGGGGGCAGCCTAATGGTCACAGTACGGTACAGTATTGATTATTGTTAGGTGGTTGGAGGTTCGGGAGGAGGAGGTAATGACGAATGATAATTGTAAAGAATGAAATGAACGAATGTATACCGTTCCACAAATGTGTTTGAATTCAAGAACCCAATTCAGATTAATGATAATGTACATGATCCTAAAAGTGTTTATGAAGTGTGGTTCACTTCTATTATGATTTATTCACTCGTGTCTGATTTTCTTGATCCCCCATATCACATATGATTATTTACAGCTTTACATACTCAGTACATATTTCGTACTGATGTCCCTCACGGGGGACCTGCATTTCATGTTGCAGGCACAGGTGCTTCAGCTCATACACAACATAGATAGGAGCCAGGTCATACAGCTATTGTTGGTGAGCTCCAGTTTGCTTCGGAGCTTTCCGAGTCGGTTCCTTATATTTTGTTATTGTACAGGAGTCATGTATGGGCGGGAGGTTTGTCCCGACCCTAGTTATGTCATGTATATCCTAGAGGCTTTGTAGACATAAAGAAGGGTAAAGTCATGAAATTTTATATAGTGATGTTATATTTGTATATATGGTGGCCCCGGCGGCCAAGTATTATATATATATATATTTGTGCGTGTTGTGCTGATACAGGTAATTAGACCCTTCTATATGCAATGAAGTGCTGTCCAAATTTTTGGTGACATGTAAGTGAAAGTACAGGTATTTGAACGGGTTCTCCCGGGCCTTCTCGGCTTCGGGTGCCAGTCCGGCCCGATTGGATTTTGGGGCGTGATAGTCTTATAGGAATCAAAGGGGATGACTCGACTAAAAGGTACATCTTCTAGGGGTCAAAGGGGATGACTCGACTAAAAGGTACGTCTTATAGGAATCAAAGGGGATGACTCGACTAAAAGGTACGTCTTCTAGGGGTCAAAGGGGATGACTCGACTAAAAGGTACATCTTTTAGGAATCAAGGGGGATGACTCGGCTAAAAGGTACGTCTTATAGGAATCCAGGGGGATGACTCGACTAAAAGGTACGTCTTATAGGAATCAAAGGGAATGACTCGACTAAAAGGTACGTCTTATAGGAATCAAAGGGTATGACTCGACTAAAAGGTACGTCTTATAGGAATCAAGGGAAATGACTCGACTAAAAGGTACATGTTCTAGGAATCAAAGGGGATGACTCGACTAAAAGATACATCTTCTAGGGGTCAAAGAGGATGACTCGACTAAAAGGTACGTCTTATAGGAATCACAGGGGATGACTCGACTAAAAGTTACGTCTTATAGGAATCGAGGGAAATGACTCGACTAAAAGGTACGTCTTCTAGGAATCAAAGGGGATGACTCGACTAAAAGGTACGTCTTCTAGGGGTCAAAGGGGATGACTCAACTAAAAGGTACGTCTTATAAGAATCAAAGGGGATGACTCGACTAAAAGGTACATCTTATAGGAATCAAAGGAAATGACTCGACTAAAAGGTACGTCTTATAGGAATCAAGACTTAAGTTAGGAAGTGCATTACCTAAGAAGCAAAATTCGAATTACCCAATCAAAGAAGTGTGTTTCCTTATCAATGTTGTTTGAATTATCAAAACAATGAAGTTCGTCTCCTTACCAATGCTACTTGAATTACCAAAAAAAAAAAGGAAGTGTGTGTCCTAGAGATCTTGAATTATGAGTTTTACCATGGTTTTGATTACCAAACCTGTGTAGCAACCTTGCCTCTTGCATTTGTTGAGGTGAGAAATTACGGCCTTTGATGTTTAGGCTCTGAAATACTTGATCCGAATGCAACATGTATTCCTATTACATACAAAGAAAACTTGTGAGTTTAAAAAATATGGTGGCTAGTTTGTGGCTTTGGCTTTTGAGACAATTGCTCTTGCCCCCGTCACATTTAGCTTTGCTTCCAACCATTAGCATATGTCATTGACTTGTTGTATCATTGACTCAAACTCATCTTATTAAGAGTGACTCTGAAACAAACACAATATTTCTGCTTTGTCGTGTTTCTCAAATAAACCCTTTGAGCCTTGGTATGTCCATGAGTTCCCCGACTTCTCTGTTGACAAAACTTCCTGTATGCCCCCCCTTTTTTTTGGGCTCACAATCATGTCTCTTTCATGTGCTAACTTTTTTCTTGCTTTGTACAATTAAAGAAGCTGGTAGCCAGTTTTGAAATTTTTTCTCACTTGTTTTGATACGGACTTGACTCAAAAACAAGAAACGAAAAAAAAGAATGACAATTTTTGTTTTGATAACTGACTCAAGAAAGATAAAATTAAAATAAAGAGAAAAAAGAAAAGACAATGAATGTCCCCTTTTAAAACAAACAAACAAAAATTCATCTAAAAATGACAGTCAACACTAATGATTATGTCATGCATTTTGAATTAAGCAGCTTGATCTTTTCATCCAAAATTTCTACCCATTGTTGTTGAGTTAATGTCCTTGAAACTGAGTTGTTTTCTTAGGTCAATTGCATTTAAGACCCCATTTGGCTAGTGGCGCGTTGAAGGGTTTTAGCCAACGAGTTTCTTTCATTTTCTCTCGGCTCACTATCGTCTTATGGTGCCCGTGAGGGTTTTCACCAATAAGACTCTCTCATTTTTATTTCTCTCTTGATTCCCTATGCTGAGGAAGACAAATAGTTCCCAAATGCATCATCATATTCCTTGCATGCTCCGCCTTAACATCCTCAAAGATTGATCTGGAGGTCTTTCTTTGGTTGTAACTTGGCTTTTGGATAAGGTTAGAAAGAAAGGATGCCATGGGGCCCAAACGACACTTGAAGTGGGATAGGACTTACAACTTTTGGAATCGACTCAAACAATGAGGATTAACTCATGCACCCGTTTCTTTTGACTGGGTGACTCTAAATTGTTTATTTGGTTGGACTGAGCCCTAAGTAGGGCAGCCTACGTATCTCACCCTCGAGAGAGGAGAATCAGGTCATGCGTAGTTCTGGCAGCTTGTTCTTTCACTTGATTCTATTTTTTTTCTTTTGTTTTTTTTTATTCGCTCTTTTCACTTTGCGATTCTTTTTTTTAACTCTATTTTTCTTGACACTCTTTTTTGGAAACATTTTTGTCTCTTTTTTGTAACTTTTGACTTTATCTTTTGCTCGACACTATTCTTTGAACTTTGCTTACTCTATCTTGATTCCAAAAGAGGGGTATGAAAGAAAATAACACTAAGGTTCAAATGGGGTAAACAAAGGATGACACAATATTTGGATAGCAAAATGAAATGATTTCATCATATCAATCCTTGAGAATGCAAGTACATAACATGCCATTGGAAGTGAGAGATGAAGATCATTTGCAACATCTTTTTAAGTAGATTGAGTCTGTGCGTCACTACTTCTTCTGTAAACTCCACCTTTGTTGTACATTCCTCACATCAAATGACTCATGCTTTCGTGGAGCTGCTTATCTTCTTGTTTCTCTTGATATAGCGATCACACGTCCACTTAGTTGACCTAATTGGGACTTGCCTTTCGATCAATGACCAAGTTGTTCTTGTGATTCTCAAAATAATTGCCTTAACTTGTCACCAAATGTCTCAGCACTCTATCTATTTTCTCATATGTTCTCTTTTTCTAACTTTAACCCTCTGATTCAATGTTCATGCTTAAACTGGATTTTAAGGTCTGGCTGTAAATTTCACTAGCATATTATATCACTAGAGTCAACATAAAATGTACTATGTAAAAAAAACACATATTTAAAACACAAAGAAAAATGGGACACTCCATATAATAAAAATGAAAGATAGAAGGGTTTGAACATAAAAGACAAAGGGACAAAACAAGATAAATCCCGAACTACAACCCTGAAATAATTCGAAGAACAGAAAATAAAACAAAACAAGCTACCAAACCCCTTCCTGGTAAGGAGAGGGGTGAGTTCTCCATTGCTCAGCCTGATATCTTAGCCACTGGTTTGCATATCAGCCTGACTAGAGTTTCCCTCACTATCAATGTTCTGCACCATAATTGATCCATCATGAATCATCTTTTCAATTTCTCTTTTCAAATCTCGACAATCTTCAATACTATGACCCTGAGCCTCAGAATGATACGCACATCGTGTGTTAAGATCAAAATTTCTTTAACGCTGATTAAGGGAGTGTCCAAGGAGAGGAGTGATTATTCCTTCCTGTACCAATCTCTGAAATAAACTGTCATATGACTCTCCAATTGGTGTGAAGCTATCTATCGACTTCTGTCTCATTTCATTGTTTGGCTTGGATAGAAAATTTGGCTTAGAAAGGTTTTGGTATGTTTGTGGAGTTAGAGGATGACTCTGGGGTATTGGGGTATGCCATTGTGGGTAAGATGAGGGTTGATCATGTGGTTGTGCATTATACACTGGATATGGATGTGGAGGAACAGAGTACAATGGATTTTGGGACTGATTATGTGGAGCCTGGGCATAAACTTGAACTTGAGCCTAAGATCGACGACGACGTGGTCTTCTTGACCTTTCTTGTTGTCCAACTATAATTGCAGATGCATCTTCCTCATTCTTTTCCTCCCCAACACTTCCTGAACCCTTTTCAATTACTTGAGTAGTCGTTTTCAATGTTGCAAAACTCACAATGCGACCAATCTTAATTCCCTCTTCTATTATCTCCCCCATTTTAAGGACCTCAATGAACGGTTTGCCTAATGCAGGTAACAAGTGTTGATAATATGTTTCGTCCTGCGCTTGAATAAACACCTCCACTATTTTGCTTTCTTTTATTGGCGTTTTTACTCGAGCAGCTTGTTCGCGTCATCTAATTGCATACTCCCTGAAATTCTCAGTATTTTTCTTTGCTATACTAGTTAGGGATTTTTCATCAGGGATCAACTCCACATTGTATTGAAATTGTTGCACAAATTCGTTAGCTAGGTCATCCCAACTAATCCATTTGTCAATGTCTTGGTCAACAAACCATTCTGAAGCTAGACCTGAAAGACTCTCACCGAAATATGCCATGAGTAATTCTTTCTTCCCTCCAGCGCCCCTTAGCTGGTTGCAATAATGTCTCAAATGTGCTACAGGATCGCCATGTCCATCATACTTCTCAAACTTCGGCATTTTAAAACCAAGAGGAAGATGTACACCAGGAAACATGCACAGATCTTTATATGAGACACTTTTGTACCCCCCAAGTCCTTGCAAGTTTTTCTTAGTCAGTTCCAAACTTCTCAATTTTCTGGCTATTTCCTCTTGTTCTTCTGTCATAACAGGCTTCTCAGTGCTAGGAGGAAATTTAGGCGGTTGAGGGCAATCGTAAGGACCAGTCGACTTAAATGTAGGCTCGAGAGCATAATGCTGATCACTAAAAATATTCAATGCAGGCTCTCTTGTAGAGTAGAGAGGCACAACTTATGGATGAACATCAAAAGTAGGAGGTGGGGGTGGCGCCGCAAAAGCATGAACAACAGCTGGAGCCGAGTATGTGGTAGCCTTGGATTGGGGAGTGAGGAAATGAACATTGGAAGTGGTTGGATATTGTTGCCCCGGAGTCGATTCTGATGCATGTTGTGCCATATCAACAAAAATGGAAAATTGTGCATGTGACACAGGAGACAAGCTAGAAAGATATTTCAGATTATCCGTGGGAACTGGAGGAGGCAGCAACCCATTAGCCCAAGCTCGATGCATTTCTATTATTTGCCGCCTTAAATTTTGAATCTCTTCATTATCTCCTACATTCTCATTTTCCGAACTCCCTATCTGATTAGTGACAATTAACTCGGTATCCTTGTTGGCCATAACTTTCTCTGTGACTTGGAGCAATATGGAGGACCAGCCAAAATGCCACCAACCAACCACCTTAAACTAGCTGGACAAGAGATAGCAAATGGTTAGAGTTCAACAGTTTTTCAAAACCTCTTTTTTTTTCTTGAAAAGATCACCGAACCCAAGAAGGGCGCCTACGTATCTCACCCCCGAAAGGGGAGAATCAGGTGTGCGTAGTTCGTGAAGTTTTGCCAAAATGGCCAATTAAACCTTTTCCTTTCTTTTTTTCTTTTCTTGAAACTTTAAAAAGAGAAGAAAATAACAAATTGTCAAAAGAATACTCTTTTTGCATTTTCACGTTTAAAATTCCTATACAAAATGAAACCTATGATTACCAAAAAAAAATCTTTTTTTGGATTTTCAATTTTGAATTTCATATGAAAATGAAACTTGAACCTATTAAAGAAAAATCTTTTTGTAGTTTTCTTTTAAAGATGTATATTAAACACTTACTCTAAATAAAGAGTGAAGAAAATCTTTTTTGAATTTTTGAAATAAGATCAACCAAAAATGAAACCTACGACTATTGAGGAAAATCATTTTTTTTTTGTATTTTTCTTTTCAAGTATGTATGAAACACCTACTCTAAATAAAGAGTGAAAAAAATCTTTTTGAATTTTTTTAAATAAGATCCCCGAACCAACAATAGGCTGCCTACGTATCTCACTCCCGAAAGAGGAGAATCAGGGGTGCGTAGTTCGTTCAGATTGGACAATTAATGATTAAATAACAGATGACACCCTGACTTGAGACACGACCAAAGACACATGATGAACAACATAACAAAGTCTTTTTTTTTTGAGTTCTTGAATCGTGGAAAAAAAAAGCCATAAAGAACCTAAAAACTTCGAAACTCTTCTTTGATTCACCTTTTCTCTTCTTTTTTTTTACACACTTTACTTCTAACACGTGATTTCCCCAAATCAGTCCGTCAAATGATCACATTACTCTCAAAGATGCAGCATTTAGCACGTAGGAATGCTTTAAAGGTGAGTCTCCTACAATGGACCGTGTGGGCCCCGCTAGGTCTCAATATGATGCACATAAGAATGACCTAAAGGCTGATCTACGTTTGTGGTTTACTAACAAGGCCGTTCGGGAGAGCATATGGTCGATAGTGGCTGCTTTGCTTTCCACCTACTCCATACATCCAACGGCTCCCCCCCTAAAATAAAGGTGACTCAACTAGAGTTTGTGCGCATGACGTGCGCTCCGAGACTTGTTACGAAAAGAATGACTCGGGTTATGCACATGATGTCAAATATAAAAACGGTAACACATAGGATAAATACTGTAAACAAAGAGCATGAAAATACACAAAAGTGAAAACACAAACAAAAATTACAACAACGTTTATACACTCGTAATGTCAAACAAAGCCGATACGACTCAAAAAAAAAAGCTCGGATTCTGAAATGTCCCCAGCAGAGTCGTCAGAGCTGTCACACCCCTTTTTCGACTCCAAAATATTATAGTTTAAAGTTCGAAAGGGTTTTATTATTTAAGTGACAAGAAATGAAAATTTATTTCGGAAAAGGATTATTTACATTTTTTATTCAGAGTCGCCACTTGGCATAATCTGGTGTGCCAAGTCACCATTGGAAAATACTTTTCAAAACCATTTGACTCTTTAAACTGATTTGCGAACAGAGACTCCGGCTAAGGAATTCTGTTGACCGAGGGGAAGGTGTTAGGCACCCCTCGATCCCGTGGTTCAACCACGGTCGCTTGGTAGAGTGTATCAACTATTTTGGCACTACGAAATGTATAAACCACACAAAAGCACACAAAATAATCAAACAATAAACAAAACAAAACAATCAAAATTATAAAGTCCAGTCCAATTATACAGTCCAAAAATAGAAAAATACGAAAATATAAATCCTATTCTAAACTAAATCTAGACTAAGCTCCAATGCCTTACCCGATGCTGCGGGCCTTCATCGCGATTATTTTCCGCCAACATGATACGTCGGGGCATTCCCTGGTGAATAAGTACAGAAGACCTCGGGGCATTTCCTGACTAAATGAATACATTTGAATCGAATGCGATAAAGTATAAAACATTCAACATGTACTCCACATTCAAACATCCAACGAAACACTTATTTCTAAATTTTGCCTACCCGAACTTACGTTTGTCTACCCCACTTGACCTATCATGATACTATCAAGTTCGATATCAATGAATCAAAACAACAATATTCACTTTATCAACTTTTAACTTCCGCCCCAAATCAAACAATACCCCAAATCAAATTGAATTTTCACCCACAGTGATTAACATGCTTCACACTAGAATTAACAATTAAATAACGAGGAGTAAAATTATCTCAACAAAAAAAAAAACAAAATTCACACCATTTAAAAATATTCACGAAAAGAGGGATAAGAGATATAGAATTGGACCTCAATGTTGATTTTATTCCAAACAATCAATGATGGACCAGAATTCAGTAGCAACGAAACCTCGATCCAATTGAAACCTCAACGTCGAACCCGCAACTCGAACAAACCAACAGAATCCGAATTAACCCGAGCGAACCAACTGACCCGTTTTGATTTTTGATCGTGGTCTGGTGAAATTAGGTCGAAATATACTGAGCAACTCAGATTGCGTCACTCCGGTCGCTGGCTCACCATTTTCGGCGACAGTTCAACAGAAAACTGAGAAAGAGGTGATTGCTGGCTTGGATTCGGATCGAATTGGGTCTGGGGGTTGCTGTTTAAGCCATTTTTAGCAGATTGACCGGCAGTTCTGAACTATCTCCGATGATGTGACGGTGTTGGGTTGGCATATTCCGGCGAGTGTTCGCCGGAAAAACTATTTCGTCACCGGTTTCTTCTTCTTGATCTCTCCTCTCGTATATCTCTGTTTTCTTATATTTCTTTACCTCACGATCTCTCTCTCTTCACTCGCAACCTTTCTTTCTCTCCCAAACTCCCTCTCTTGATCGGATATATGTGTATTAGTGTGTAAATGATGGTGCGTGAGAAAGAAAAAAAATGGAGATCACTGGTTTTATGTGTGTAAGTGATGTTTGTGAGTATGTGTGTGTATGGAATTATGTGGAGAAGATGATAGTTAAGGGAATTCAAAAAGAAGCAAAAAAATCGATCCTCTGATGATGATGATCAATTGAACAAGAAGATGGTCCTTTCTTTCACTGTGGGCCCCTCTTGGAATTATTCCCCCCTTTTTTTGCTATCCTGTGTGTGTATTTGTTATATATTGTGTAAAATGAATGAAAGTTGTTGGGAAAATTCTTGGAAAGTTCCCTCGTGGGCCCCACTATCTTTTTTTGGTTATGGATGAGTGATGGTGTATTGTTACCATGTGGTCCATGGGTAGGGTAGGTGTCCTAATTTAATAGGTAGAATTGTTAGAATATTAGGATAAAACAAAATTAGTTAGGGTTGTTATTTTTGTCATTTTGTGGAGGGATTATCACACGGGTGAGGGTACACGGTAGGATAAGGTAAACAATAGGTAAAAACGATATCGGGGAGGGACGAAATTAGGTGTCTACAACGGTAGAGGGTTAAGGGGTGTGGTCAGGCAATAAGTGGGCGGTAGAAGAGTTTTGTGTAGCTTGGTTGGTAGTGCTAGGGTTGGGAGGGTGTCTTTGTTGGTTAATGTCCTTTTTGTGGTTGTTGTAACATGTTTATTTTATCATGTTGTATGCTTTAGATATTTGGACTTCGATCGCGGTCCCTTTCTTTTGACGGGGGTCTATCGGAAACAACCTCTCTGCTTCTCCGGAGGTAGTGGTATGAACTGCGTACATTCTACCCTCTCCAGACCCCACTATGTGGGATTATACTGGGTGTTGTTGTTGTTGTTGTTGTTTTTAGCTAACGTGATACCTTTTGTCAATCATTTTAGATGGCGTGACACCTTTGATGTGGGCTCCATTTTATGTTATAGAGGTGCCATATTAGCACAAAAAAATGACAAAAATAAGCTAAATTTGAGTTCAGGGAATAATAGGACCCCTGTGAAGTTGGAATGTGTGGTACTAGAGGCTTATCTCTTTCATTTATTGTTTGTATTTTTAGCATTGAAATATGTTTATAAAATTAGTATTACTTATTATTTTCACTTGTAAAATAAATATTATAGTTTTGATTATTATTAATAAAGCTAATTTTCTTATTATGCTAATTTACTTCATAAAGATCATCATTAGCTTATATACTTAATTAGTATTTCTTACTTTTTTTTCCTAGAAGATAATGTTTATCTTTTTATGAAAAATTTGTTATATGATTTTTTTTTTTAAAATGAAAATATGATGATTTTAAAGAAGTTAAAAAATAAGAATAAAAAAATTGAGGATAAAGGGTAAAATGAGAATTTTAAAAAGTCAATTAGGATAAAGGGGGGGTTATGATTATTGTTCAAAGTTGGGGGATTTGATTTTTAAGACAAAGTTGGGGAGGGAAAATGATTTTTACCCTAAAATAATGTTGTCGTAAAATGTACGGATTGAACATGCTTAGTTTTTTAAGGATAAAAATGTTTATTCTAATCTAAGATAATTTTGAAAAATATGTATTAGTGGCTATTTCTATGTTTTAAATGAATAACATACCTTCCTTGTCGTACTTCTGAGGAGCAGCATAAACAGTTTTTCCTTTTTATAAAAAGACACACAACTTTCGTAAAATTTCTCTTTTAAAAAATATATTAGAAATACTTAAAAAAAAACAATCAAATAATAATTGATGCAAGAGTTTTTCTTTTAACTTACAGGGCAATCACAATTTCTTTAAAATAAGACCATTTTAGAAGAATGATCAAATAAGTAACCGTATTAATTTGAGATGCTCACCTCATCATGGTTTCATCATAATTTTTATAGTAGTAATTAACCAATCATTTTGGTCAAATACTATTAAATAGTCCCTTTAATTTGACATGTTTTGTTAGTTAAAAACCTAACTTTACAAGCACGCATATCGCCACCCGTTATTGACTAAAATGTGTAAAGCATATAGCCATTTAAACTGTCTTTTGAACACTAATTAAATATGGGAAAAACACTTTGGGGTGGTTTGGTAGAATGTATAAGACTAATATTGAATAGAGTGTATTAGTAGAGCTTATATTAATAATATTGAGTCCGGAGCCATAAAGGGCTCTTTTTTTTTTATCAAAAATTCCAAAAGGGACACTTACTTTCGAAAAAAATCAAAACGGACAAAACGCTGCGGGCCCAGCGATTTACAAGTCGCCTGAGGCCCAGCGACTTACAAGTCGCCCGGGGCCCAGCGACTTGCAAGTGTTCACTGTTCACCTCCTCCTTTTTTTTTTTATTGGAGTCATGTATATTCATTCCATATATCAATTATTAGTGAACCTTTATATATGATCTATACAAGTGTTAACTGTTCGCCTTCTCCTTTTTTTGTTTTGTGTGTGTTTTTGTTTTGCACGTGTTCACTGTTAAATCCTCAATAATTTCTATGAATAATAAAAACATTTAAAAGTTGCAAATTATGTAAATATGTTTAGTATTTATTTTCTATTATATAGAAGAGGTTGTTTCGACCACCTCTTTCAATTACCAAAAAACTCAATTACTTCCACTTAATTGCATACCATGTCCCAATATATAATAATTTCATTGTTTTATCATAATGGTTTAAATATTTAACATATTCTATTAATTTATATTAATTAACTATAACTACGTATTAAAAGTAATTTTTTTTTATTTATTTAATTGTCTATCATGTTCAAAACTAATTTGTTACCACAAATCACAATAATAAATAACTTAAAATATTTAAAAGACATATAGAAATTTTATTGACTCTTACAAAAAAAAAAACCTCTACTCTCACTTAATTACATATCATGCCCCAATATATAATAATTTTATTTTTTCATCATTATAATTTAAATATTTAATATATTTAATTAATTTATATTAATTAACTATAACTACATATTTGAAGTAAATTTATTTTATTTATTTAATTGTCTATCATGTTCAAAACTAATTTGTTACCATAAATCACAATAATTAATAACTTAAAATATTTAAAAGACATATAGAAATTTATTGACTCTTACCAAAAAAAAACCTCTACTCTCACTTAATTACATACCATGCCTCAATATATAATAATTCCATTGTTTCATCATAATGATTTAAATATTTAATATATTTTATTAATTTATATTAATTAACTATAACTACATATTGGAAGTAATTTTTTTTTTAATTGGCTATCATGTTCAAAACTAATTTGCTATCACAAATCACAATAATTAATAACTTAAAATATTTAAAAGACATATAAAAATTTTATTGACTCTCATTATGTTAGCAATGCCACATAAATTGAGATAAAAGAAAAAGTACTGCAAATCATAATAATTAACAATTTAAAATACTTAAAAGATATATAAAATTTTAGTTGACTCTCAAAATTGCAGCGAAGCCACATAAATTGGGACACAAGGAGTAAATATATTATTTGATAATTACGTAAAAATTATTATAAATCACAATAATTAACAAGCAAAAATAATTTTTTTAAAATATATAAAAGTTCTATTCAACTCTCAAAATTTTATCGGTGCAACATAAATTATGACAAAATAAAAAATTATCTTCATTAATTGCAACTAAATATTTAAAGTAAATCAATTTTATTATTTTAATTGACTTTTATATAAAAAATTAATATTTTTATTTATTTATTTATTTTAGTAAGTTTAAATTTTAAAATTATTTTTTTCTTATATAGAAATACTAATATTTAAACTTAACTTAAAATTTTTAAAGTACAAAATTAATAAATTTAATTTAATAAAATAAACTTCTAATGAATATTTTCTTAGAATTTGTGTTGGGTCAATATATATCAAGTTAAAAAGAAATAAAGAAAAATATATAGTAAAATTTTGTTATTGTGAAAGATAAATATAATGCACTATCCAATAATGTTTAATAATATCATATTTTGCATATGTAAATATAGCATCACGTATTTAATTAATATACCATTTCGGTGAATTATCGATGATTACTATTGGATATGATAAAATTATATTAATTTTTATAGTAATAACATAATCAATCGCTCTTAATTAATTATTATGAGTCATCTAGGTATTAAGAAAATAAATAATATTTAATGAAAAATAAAATAGACATAAAATCTGAAATTAACTCTTAATGTTTTAAATTAAATTTTCGTCTTTCGAACGATGATTTTACTAGATCACTCCTTATTATAAGTCATTATGTATTAGAAAAATAAGAATAACAAAATGATATATCAACATAAAATATTTGATTGACTATCAAAATTATATTAATGCCATATAAATTGGGACGGGACAGAAGAAGATATAAAACAACATATATTATTTGAAAATGAAATAAAAAGTATTGTAAATAATAGAAGAAAGTATTATAAATCACAATAATTAAAAACTTAAATTATTTTTAAAATATAATTGACTATCAATGCCACAAAAATTTGGATAAGAAAAGTAACGTATATTAATATGAAAATTAAATAAAAAATATAATAAATTACAATAATTAACAACTTAAATTATCTAAATACATTGTGTGCTTGAGAGTGGAATTGTGAAGTGATGAAAATGAAGAATTATTTGTGTTTATGTTTTTCGGTCGTTGGAGAAAAAGATGATGCAATGTTCTCTATTCTTTTCTGTTGCTCCCACCAAGAAAAGGAAAAATGTAGTATATGTGAATGGTCTATGTAGTGTGGAATCTTTGAGTGGGTGAGTATTATTGTTCTCGGTCAAAATGAAAGAGAAAAGAAAGGAGTAAAAATGATGATGTTAAGGATGGGAACAAAAAAAAAAAAAGGAGGAGGTGAACAGTGAACACTTGCAAGTTGTTGGGTCCCGGGCGACTTGCAAGTCGCAGGGCCCGCAGTGTTTTGTCAGTTTTATTTTTTTTCGAAAGTAAGTGTCCCTTTTGGAATTTTTGATAAAAAAAAGAGCCCTTTTGGCTCCGGACTCTAATAATACTTGTATTAGTTATGCAGTCAATATTTCTTACACACTATTAAAATTTATTAAAAATAATAGTTATTTACAAATATACCCTTTCAACTTTGTATACTCAAGCGGAGAAAGAAGTAGAGATCAATTCTTCCTCTAAATTCAAAAGTTGTACAAAAGGATAACCCAATTCCCATTCTCCTTCTAAATCCTAAAGCTTATTTCTAGTTGAAGGTATTTGGCCACATGTAACGACTTAAAAATTTGATGAAATATGTAAAATTTATATTTTTGTGTAATTCAATTGTTTTACCTCTCTCTCTGTAGTTACATTATGGAATTTATAGGGTGTGGGAGTGATTGACATGATTTTTGATGCATTTTGGTACCATTTATGCGATATTGTAGTTTTTGATGGCTTCGGAAGCCTTATTTTAGACTTATGGGGATATTTTTTGACCCGTACGACGGATAGCCAAACGAACTGTGCCAGCAGCTCCACAATATCAATTTTAGTTTAGGTAGACCTTTGGTTCGGGTCCCAGTGCACCTGAGCTCATTTCGACCTATTGATCGGAAAGTTGGAAAATTCAAAATATGGGTGTGAGGCCCATATTTGATCGAAACGATCTCAAATGGAAAATTTGACTTTGCCAGAACATCCAAAATATCAAATTTAGGGTTTTAGCATATTTGGTATGATTTTACGACTTTTAAATATCATTTCGATCCTCGATTTGGAAAATTGAAATTTCGAATTTCGGCGGTCAACTTTGTGAAAACGATGTTTTTTAAAAAATATGATATCACCATAGCGTCCGAAACTTCAAATTTAGTGTGGTTGCATAGTTCGTTTGCATATATCAGACTCCAAATGAATCCCGACACCCCATCGAAGTCCGGATTGAACTTAAGAAAAAAAACAGCTTTTTTCAACTATAATAGTGCAGATTTAAACAACTTTTTGGACTCATTTTGCTCATTTTTCATCTTGTCTCTTGAGAGTTAAATCCTAAAATAGTGTGAGAGTCTAAAATAGTCTCGGAGCTTAAAAGTGAAGCTTGTGGGAGTTTGAAAAACTAGATTAACATATATTTCTTGGTTTTATTACGGATTTAAGGTAAAAATTCACCCTTTTATAGTAATTTCTTGATTAAAAAAAAGGGCAGCCCAATGTACTAAAGCTATTGCTATGCGGGGCGTTCGGAGAAGGGTTCCACCACAAGGGTTTATTGTACGCCGTCTTACCTTGTTTTTTTTAGTAATTTCTTAATTAATTTATCAAAATCCCAAAAAATCTTATTCCTTGATTTTAAACCTCAATTTCACTTATTTTCACTTGAATAATATTTTTATCTTATAATTACTAGTCTTTCATCAATTTAACCTTCAAAATATCTTTGATTCTTGATTTTAACTTGGATCTCAAAGATTTTATCCGGTAAAGCTCAAAAATGATTTTTCTTCGATTTGAACCTCATTTTTTTTACCCGATTTGACTTGAATTTTTAGATGTAGGTTCCTAAAAATATGAAAAACACATTTTTGAAGTAAACTTATGATTTTACCCTTTTTTTCGAAATCTCATTTCGGGGGTTCGTTTTGATCCCGAACCAAAAGTAGTCAATATGGGTGTCATTGGTTTTATTTTGACGCGTAGATTTTATATTTGATATTTTTAGTTGAGTTTGAAATCGTTCGTGAAAAGTAAGGTCATAAGTTTGAAGTGTAGCGGATCGATTTCGGCTTTTGAGGTAGGTTATGGCTTAACTCTTTCAGACTGGGTTGGGTAGTAAATGATGGTACAAAATGCATGTTAAGGGTGAGAACTAATTATGAAACATATCTATCTATGTGTTGTGCTCGTGTGGGGGTCTATATGTGATGTAATTGTCGAAATTGAGATATTATGTGACATATGTGATCGTGTGAGGTCCTATGTGACGTTGATAGCCTTGAATACATGTGAATAATTGTATTGTATTGTTAAAATGATTAATGTAGTACCATTGGTGTATTGTGATTATATTCATACTTTATTGACATATGAGACATGTGGAAATTCATGGATGAAACAAAAATAATAAGTGGATATTGGCGCACATAGTTGTGGAAATGTATCATTGTGGTTTTGTGGAAATATATCATGTGGTTGGTTGTGAAAATATATCATGTAGGTGGTTGTGGAAATACTCATTGTGATTGGTTGTGAGCATTACATCTTTATATCATACTCATCCATGAAATATTGGTACCACTGTGGCAACATCTGAGAAACACTGGCAATACTTTTTAAAACCCTCCCCGAGGAATGTACCGGGTAGGAGACATTGTAACACCTTATAAAACCCTTTCCGAGGGATGTGCCGGAAAGGAGATTTGAGATATGTGGATTGTATACGGGGTTGACGAACCTCTCATGGGTCTTGCGTTAGGAGGTTTACCTCGGTAGGTGTATACAGGGATTGTGCGATAATTTCGGAGGTTGTGCGACGACCTTGTGCATCATCATCATAATCATCATCATATACATTGCACTTACTTTATTTTGTTTATATTGTGTTGTAATATCATTTATGTAATTGTCTTATCTTCTTTTACTTGTATTTGATGATCTTGTATATGCATGTTCCCTCTTGTTTTACTTATATGTGATATAATGCATACTTGTGTTCTATCTTGTTGTAATGTTGCAATATATGTGATATATTAAAATTGTTAGTGCAAGCAGTATGGGCTACTGTTGTAGGATATTTTTCGACTGCAGGTGACGTGCCCTTAGTGTATATTTTGTATGTTTTACTTACTACTTTGCTTGGTCGATCGGCCTATGATATCCACGGAGTACAAGTGGACCGTACTCATGCCTACTGTGCTCTTTCGGTGCAGGTCCTAGTTAGTGTGTGTCTCAACTTGCTTGACTCGTGCGATTGTTGGAGCTTCCATGGTAGTGGTTGGACATTCATGTATCCGAAGTTCACATTTGTCATTCTATAGTAGTTATGTCTTTATTAGTATTCGGAGACAAATATTATTCCTTTGTGGTTATTTTTCAGATGTATTTGACTCCTAAATTGTATTAGTAGTCTTTCACTATTGACACTTGATTTTGGGCATGATTGGTATTTTTGGATAAGTTTTTTTCTCATTGTTATGATTACTTATATGGTTCGGCTTCATTCTAGAAGTCTTACCTCGGGATGTTTCTGTCTTTTTCTCTTTTGTATCAGTTTGGGTAATAGACTTACTTGTCAAGGTACGCCGCGACAAATTTCATCATAACCCTCGTTTTGAGTCGTGACACCACAAAATAAAGTGCAAAATCATTAACATTAACAAAGTTAAACCAAAAAAATCCATGACAGAATCTGTTCATATTCCTACATTACAATGAAAGGAACCATTGTACAGTGAATCGGTATGCTTTGTTCATATTCCTACAATGATATGGACGAAAGTTTTGATGAAAATACAAGAGAACTGGAAAAACAAGAAAAAGCAAGCTAAAAAAAGCAAGGAAGGAAGAAGATTTTGGGGGTAATTTTGTCATTTATTAAGTTAATACATGTATTGAAATTCTTTGCATTACTAATACATAAAAAAAATGAGTGGTATTAGTATACACATCAATACACAATTAAGTGTATAACTAATGCAAACACTAGTTATATATAAGTTAAAAAATATACCAAATAAGGTACTAATAGTACACATTAACTAATGCATATGTTATTTTTTTCAATGCACTCTACCAAATAACCCTTACTCAAAGACTATTATTAAACAACACCATAAAAAAAGAGATAAAAGAATCAGGTGGTGAACCTATGAAGATTGTACGTTTAGAACAGGAAGAAGTTGATGTCGGTACATATGCTACTACTTTTTACTGTTCAATAACAGTAGTTAATTAGATGCCTCAAAACGTTACTTATATCTATATCTATTCTATAAGAAGGGTTTTACTCATATTGTTTGAATTTTTATTCTTTATTAAAAGTTTTCGCTTTACATAAAAAAAATAAAATTAAATGAAGAGAATTTTTTTATTATGATTAAATTTCTAAGTTACTTCAAAAAATATCTAAAAAAAAAAAACTTTTCCAACTAAAATTAGTTTGGTCCCAAAAATTTAAGCAAAAAAATAATCCAAAATTTCTTATCGGCAAAACAACCTCTAGGTTTGGTCAAAAAAACAAAACAAAAATACTGTTTGTGTTATGAGGACACATAAAAATTCATGTGTCATAAAGTGAATGCCATGTGTCTTGATAACAATAAATGTCATACTCCACCTCTCGTAGATTGGATAAAATTTACAATTTTTCTTTGGCTATAACTATAGCCATATCCACTTTTGGTAAGAAATGTAGGATAGAGAAACTACTATTATTACATTACTCCTTGTTGTTCTTTTACTTTTCTTTTTTTTTTAAATATTGTTCTTTTACTTTAATATATGAATGAGAAAATGGTTTATAATCCCTCCAACCTTTACCTGAAATCTCAACTACACACTTGAACTTTATAAAAGTCCTATTACCCCTTTGAATCTTTTATAAAAGTTCTATTACCCTTCTGAACCTTTTATTTTTGATATTTTGTGATCCTAAAATGCTGACCTGTCCAAGAAGGTGTATACACTTCCCTTAGGTGCGTGGGACTTGCCTAAAGTACATAAATATGTATTTTTTAAGCCATGTGTAAATCCAATTTTTTTTTTAATTTTCTTTTTAAAAAATCCCCATTTGTTAGCCATTAAATCTTCCATCTTCTTCCTTTTTTTTTGCCATTTTCAAGGCTTGAAGTTTGGATTTTGTTGTCTGCCATTTCAAAACTTTCAATCGTAACCTCCATTCTAAAATTGAAGCTTTAGGGTTCATAATTTTCTTCAAAAAGATTCAAAACAAAAAGTTTTTTTTTGCCTTATACGTTTTGTTTCTTCTTCTTCTTCTCTTTCTCAAAACAAAAAGGTTCAAGAACTCATCAATGGTGTCCAAGATTAATTTCTCATTTTCCTCATCTCCAATTCATTTTCTTCTTCATCTTTCTCTATTTCAATTCATGGATGTGTCCAAATATAAAACCCACAAAATAAATTCATTTATTTCACTTTAAACAGGAAATTCAAAATTTCATGAGACATGATACAAAGTTACAAAAAAGGGATAAAAATAGAGTTGATGAGGTTCGTTCTTTCTTCTTAGGAAAAAAATCCACACCAATAAGCCTAAAACACTAAATTTTCTTGAAGCAAAAAAACAAATGAAAAAATGAGAGAGAAAGAAAGAGCTTCCTTTGCAAAATCAACAACAATAACAACAATTTATTCGATCTCCGACGCTTCTTTCAACTTTTTAACTCCTCGATTCGACTATAAAATTAAGCAAATCTAAAATAAAATTAACAAGATATACTTTTTCATTTTCAATTTCAAATTAAGAAGAAAAATTATTGTAGATTCTTCTTTGATCAGTTTAGATCTGATTCGGATCCTATGGATTGAAATTCACGTAAGATTTATTTGCGGCCATCTTCTTCACCATCTTGTTGCCTCTCCAATCGTCAGAAAAATGAAATGTGAAGAATTTACCGATAAAGGAAAGAAAAAAGAGAAGGGAGAATGAAAAAGGAAAGAGAAAAGAGAAATATTAAAGAAAAAGGAAAAATAATTAATTTTTTATAATAAAAATAAAATATTAGGTGGTAATATTACGTGGCATTACGTGGACACGCGTGATAATCACTTCCCAATACACATGTGGTTGTGAGTTTTTAAGGGGGTAATAATTTAAATTTTAAATAGATCAGGGGGGTCATAGGACTCCCCTAAAGTTGAAGTGTGTAGTTGGGATTTTGAGCATAGGTTGGAGGGGTTTTAGACCATTTTTTCTATATAAATTTATATCATGTTATCAGTACGACACTCTGCAAAAACTTTTCAAAGATATTTAAATCTTAAATAATATCTAATATGTCCTAATGTGAATTTAGTGCCCTAGATATATCGGACAAAACTTATATGTCCTGGGCACCAGATGCCAAAATATATTTAAATGCGATGGATCTGACAGACACCATAAAAACGACAATAAGGCATCAAATCAAACAAGGCCAAGGCCATGATATTTCTTCGTCATCATCTTGACGAAGGTTTAAAAATGGAATACCTTACGATTAAGGATCCCCTTATATTGTGGAACAATTTAAAAGAAAGATATAACCACCTGAAGATGGTCATCCTTCCTCAAGCTCATTATGAATGGAGCCATATGAGGTTGAAGGATTTTAAGAATATAACTGATTATAATTCTGCGATGTTTAGAATTGAATCACAATTTAATTTATGTAGGGAGGATATCACAGATCATGGCATGTCAGAGAAAACATTCTCTACTTTTTTTGCCTCGAGTATGCTTCTGCAGCAATAGTATCGAGAAATGAGATTTAAAAAATATTTTGAATTGATTTCTCATCTTTTTATTGCTGAGCAACCTAATAATATTTTAATGAGAAATCATGAAAGTCGACATACTGGACCTGCTCCATTTTCAGAAGTGAATGCTGCAAATTTTTGCCTAACTAGGCGTGAAAGAAGTCCTGACCCCAACCGTGGTCATGGTCGTGGTCGTGGTTGAGATCGTGGTCATGGAAGGTATTTTAATCAAGGTGATCGCCTTGTAATAAACAATAACCCTCAGCACCAGCAGTGCAAAAAGAAGGGGGAAGCTCCTGAAGCAGCGCTAAAAACGAACTCTGAAAGTAAATATTATCGATATGGAGGAAAGAAGCACTGGTCGCGTACCTGTCGTACGCTAAAGCATCTGGTAAAAATCTATCAGACGTCCCTTAAGAAAGCAAAAAATGATGTTGAAGCAAATTTCCTCTTTGAAGATAATGTTGAGCCCATGGACTTGAAAGCTTCAGATGTCTTTGTAGTTCCTGAAGAACATGTAAATCACCCTGTCGGTGATAATTATGAAATAGTCTAATTATGTTACTTTTTTGTTCAAGTTGTATTAGTTTACATTTATGTTAATAATATCTCATTAGTCGTGTAAATACGTTATATGCTAGTAATGCTGTAATATTTACTTTGTTTATATTTTTATCTTGAAGAAACTATGGATATTCCTCACGTCTTATTTGGATCAATAATCAATCGTGACTATATTTGTGTAATTGATAGTGGAACAACGCACGCAATATTTATAGATGAAAAATACTTTTCCCACTTACTTAGAAGAAAAACAAATGTTACAACGATTTCTGGTAATTCAAAATTGATTGAATGCTCCGAAAGAGCTACTATATTTCTGACTCAAGGGACAAAATTAGTTATAGAAAATGCATTGTTCTCTTCTAAATCCCCAAGAAACTTATTGAGTTTAAAGATATCCGTCGAAATGGATATCATATTGAGACGATAAATGAAATGAATGATGAATATCTTGGCATTACAAAAAATGTCTCAGGTAAAAAACAAGTGTTGGAGAAATTACCAACTTTTTCTTTCGGCTTATACTATGCCAAAATTAGTACAGGTAAAGTACACTATACCGTAAACCAGAAGTTTACTGATCTAAATACATTTGTGCTTTGGCATAATCGAATAGGCCATCCTGGCTCAATAATGATGAGATGAATCATTGAAAATTCAAAAAGGCATCTGTTAAAGAACCTGAAGATTCTTACAACTGATGAATTTTCATGTTCTTCTTGTTATCAAGGCAAATTGATAACTAGGCCATCGCCACTAAAAGTTAGTGTCGAATCCCCTCTGTTTCTAGAACATATATACATGGGGATATATGTGAGCCTATTCACCCACCTAGTGGGTCATTTAGATATTTTATGGTCCTAGTAGACGTGTCTTCAAGATGGTCGTATGTGTGCCTCTTGTCATCTTGCAACCTGGAGTTTGTAAAATTATTGACACAAATAATACGATTAAGGACGCAATTCCCAGATTATCCCATTAAGGTTATCCGCCTCAATAATGATGGAGAATTTACATCCCAAGATTTTGATAATTATTATATGTCAGTTGGGATACGAGTTAAAAATCCAGTAGCTTATGTTCATACTCAAAATGGCCTTGCTGAGTCATTTATTAAGAGCCTACAAGTGATAGTAAGACCACTACTTATGAAAACGAAATTGCCCATCACTGTTTAGGGTCATGCTATTATACATGCAACATTACTTGTCCGTCTCAGACCAACTCCTTATAATAAGTACTCTCCGTTACAATTGGTTCTGGGTCACGAGCTAAATATTTTTCATCTACGAATTTTTGGATGTGCTTATATGTGTCAGTTGCACCACTTCAGCGTACTAAGATAGGCCCCTAAAGAAGGATAGGAATATATGTTGGGTTTGAGTCATCCTCTATATTTGCTACCTTTAACCACTGACAGAGGATTTATTTACTGCTTGATTTGCAGATTATCGATTTGATGAAATAAATTTTTCGGAATTAGGGGGAGAAAAACGTGATCTGGAAAGAGAAATATTATGAAAAGTTTCATCATTATCTCATTTTGATCCACGTACCCCCATATGTGAAAATGAGGTCCAAAAGATCATTCACTTACAGAAACTAGCAAATCAAATACCAGATGCATTTACTGATTCCAAAAGGATAACTAAGTCACATATCCCTTCAGCGAATGTGCCTACCCGAATTGAAGTCCCAAAAGGACCATCTTCTAATGTAATAACTTCTGAATCCCAAACACTCCTGAAGTGTGATAGGTCTTTGGGTTCAAAAGGTAAAAATCCTATAAAAAGAAGCGTGAAAAATGATAAAGATAATATTATAAAAGCTTCTCCCGAAGAGACTCAAAATTTGATTAATCCTGATATTTCTGAAGAAATCAGTGAACCCGAGACTCAAGTAAATGAAGAACTTTCAATAAGTTCTACTAGTGATGAGGTAAATTTAGATCGATCGAAAATTATGGTGGATGATATTTTTGCATATAATGTTGCACTAAATATCATGCAAGACAATGAGGGCTTTGAACCTCTATCTGTCAAAGAATATCAACGAAGAAAAGATTGACCAAAATGGCAAGAGTCTATTCAAATGAAAATTGAACTCACTTGCTAAACGGGAGGTTTTTGGACCTGTAGTCCAAATCCCAGGTAGTGTAAAACCAGTCGGCTATAAATGGGTTTTCGTACGTAAAAGAAATGAGAAAAATAAAATTGTAAGATACAAGGCACTTCTTGTTGCACAAGGATTCTCTCAAAGACCCGGTGTCGTCTATGAAGAAACATATTCACCTATTATGGATACAATAACATTTTGATACCTTATCGGTCTAGCTGTGCATGAAAATCTTGAAATTCATCTAATGAATTTGGTTACAACTGTAGACACGTAATTTTGTCCCTCCAAGATTTATTTTACCGTTCACTCTATCTTACCACGCACCCCAACCTCATTCCATAATTTTTCCACAAAATGATAAAACAATAACCAACTCTAAACAAATTCTATCCCTAAATTACCACATAATCTCAGTTTGAACAAACTAACAACCCTTCCCTATCAAATTTTGACAACACATCACCACCCCACACCATACCACAACATACCCCCTACCCCTTACTACCCTAAACCCCCTCCCCTATCCCATTAACGGAATGTATACACACAAGCCATATACGTACAGATACACAGTTTATTCTCTTCCATTTTTCTTTATAGAAAATCCACTCTCACACATTTTTCCAGAGAGCAGAATACAATACACAGAAAAAAGGACACTCACTGACTTCACCATTTTCCATTTTTTATATTTCTTACACACACTACAACATACATCTCACGTATACTACATAGATTCTCTCCCAATTTTTTGATTCACGGAGAACCACTCACCATCAACACACAGTGGGAAGGAATACACCAACACGCCCATTCGCACACACACACAACCACACATAGAAAAGTAGTGGGAAACAAAAAAATAGCGTGAGAGAGAGATAAATTAAAAGAGAGATTGAGAGAGAAAGAGAGACCGAGAGAGAAGAGATTTGAGGAAAGGTTGAGGATTGAGAGAAGAGAAAAAGAGAAGAGAGGGGTGAGGCACGTGAGAGTTTCATCCGATGAGATTTTTGCTGAGATCTCTATTGAAATACGCCGACAGTTGTGGTTTGTCACTGTCACGACGACACCGTTGCCGGAACCCACCAAATACGCCGCTAATGGCTGACCAATAAACCAACGCCAAACAAAATCAAAGAAAACCATCAGGTTTGGGGCGTCGTTCGAGGTGAGGTTATCAGAAGCGGGTTCGTCGGTTGAGGTTCAAATTGAGTTTTTCGAATGCGGTTCTATTCAGAAGGATTATTCCAATTGAAAAACATTTGAGGTCAAATTATGTAACACCCCGATTTGCTGAATAGGAACACTACACGGTGCTTATGACCTCGCAGGACCACAAGCTAACCCATGATTGATATCTGTACCTGTTCACTGCATAATATACATGTAAAATATTGTAAAACATGAACAGTAGGCCATAAGTTTCAACTGAATAAAGTATTTGACAATTCATAACATCCATATGGGGTAACAAATACCCAAAACAACTGAAGTCTGAAACAAATCTGAACTGAATCTGAAAGCCTCTAAATACTGTCTGAATAAGGAGTTGAAAGAACATGTATCCAACTAACTCCGTCTAGCAAAATTGAACTAAAATAATGAATAAAATAATATCATCCTCGAATAGATGAGGACCCACTGTAAATCTGCGACTGGAATGCTACTGCTGATCTGGAGCTCGTGTCTCTGGACCTATGGTGTAACACGAAAAGAAAGTACCATAGCGCAAATGCGTCAGTACGTGGGAATGTACTGAGTATACGAGTGAGGTAGGCTAAATACAAAAGGGTTTACATACATGAACAATGCTAACTGACTGACTGACATGAACTTGAGAGTGCAAATATACATACATAGTAACTGGAATCGTGAATGTGTGATAATCTAGCTCTGTACGCTAATACATGTTTTACTGATAACTGACATAACTGATACTGTAATTCTTATAACATGGGCGACTGTGTATGACAATCCTGAATCTGATGGAACTATCTGAGTTTCATACTGCAACTGAATTTGACTGTATCTGACAGTCCTGATATACTGAAAGCTGAAAAACTATCTGAGTTCTTTTACTGAGGCTGAGACTGAAACTGTGGGAGGTAGTTGTTCAATCGACATGCCCCATAGGTGCCATTATGGATAAGCTGGGGTCCAATCTCTGCCCTGACTAGAAGGGTTTCAATACTGCGCCACTGGTAAGGACAACTATAGGTAACCCTCATCTGACAGTGTTCCCGAAGGAGAACGGCGGGGCCCTCATCTGACAGTGCTAAGCCACCTCATCAACCCTCATCTGACAGTGTTGATATCTCAACCTATGCTGGCTACATAGTTCTGGAACGTAAGGATGAATTCTAAGAATCATACCCTCATCTGCCAGTGTGTGTTCCCATCCTTAGGTTCACTCGGTGCTAACTTCTACTCCCATCTGAAGAGACTGAACATGATTTACTGACTGTACATGGACTGAGCTTACTGAATTCCATTGACTAACGGAATACTACTGATATCTGATAACTGACTGAGATCATGAGGTTTCCTGAGTCACATGATTGACTGAATTCTACTGAATCATGGCTTAATTTTTGGATATCGTGAAACATGACATGGATCTAGGCACACAACTATATTTTTCGGGTACGAATACCCCCAGGACTCGATGGAAGGAAACTGACACACATGACTGACTTGATCATACGAGTAAAGTCCATAATTTACAATATCATAAATGGGGGATGTCATACTAATCATGGTTCTCAACATCTTATACATAGGAAGGGGGATTTCATACCACATGTATATACTTGCATAGCTTCAACATCATGCTCATTCTATACGACAACCATAACACATAACAATAATGTGGAATTCATGTGAAATCATAAAGCATAGAGCATGGAATTCATATCAAATTATAATGGTTAACATTGGCTTGCCATTTAGCTACTATTGAGTCATGGAAGCTTGATTTATAGCATTTTAAGAATTTTATCAAACTCTTTGCATGCACTCTTTAAGGCATAGGTGTATTCATAAATTTGCACCACACTAAAACCACCCAAATTCATGGGTTCCAATTACTTGATCATAACCTTCATGAAAATTCATTAATTTACTACTCTGTAGCATAAACAACAACCACCAACATGAATACAATCATATCATCACAAAACATTCATGATTTAGTATTTAAAGATGGATTCTTGAACTCCAAGGACGAAAGGAATCTGTGGATGAACACTACGCATACCTGACTCCAGGTTCTTGATGTTTTTGAACTTGAAGGATTTGAAATCCTTTGATTCTTGAAGAAGTTTGGGTGTTGCTCTTGGAGATTAAATTTAGAGAGAAACCCTAATTTTTATTTGTGAAGTAATAATGAGCAAAATGGCTGAATTCGAACTTATCTGGGTATATATAGGCGAGTGGTAAGTGACCAAAATACCCCTACTAAAACGCCCTTAAATTGCTGGAAAAAATATTTCTGACGGTATCTGTGACAAGCCGCCAGGTTAGTGATAGGACTTCATGTATTGTCGTCCCAAAAGGGTCAAATTTTTGAGTTTCTGGTTAAGGTTGACGACATTGGTGATAGGTCGTCACGGTCGTGACGACTTGTCACAAAATGTCGTCACAAAAAGGCTTTCTGGTTAAGATTGACGACATTTGTGATAGGCCGTCACGGGCATGACGGTTTGTCACAAAATGTCGTCACAAAAAGGCTTTCTGGTTAAGGTTGACGACAATTGTGATAGGCCGTCACGGGAGTGACGGCTTGTCACAAAATGTTGTCACTGTTTCTCAGCCTGACATGCTGGAGTAAAAAAGGCATAACTCCTTGCTCCGATATCGGATTTAGGCAAAATTGGTATCGTTGGAAATCTAATTCAATTATATATCTGTTGGTGGGTCATGAATTCAGTAATTCATAGTATAACTAGAGATATTCTGGTTTAAATTTGACTATACCAATATCCTTCTTAAGAATTCAATCGGTAAGGAAATGTTTTGATTCGTCTAATAGCTAGGACACTTTTGAGGCCTTAATATACATAAATATTGATCATAGCACTAACAAATCACTAAAATTTATTACTTATGAGTTCAAAACATGATCCTAAAAATGTCTAAATTTTTGGAGTATTACAAATTATCTCTCTTCTCCCTTTTAGTCTTTATGTGATTGTGAATGATTTATGTGTTTGGCATGTTTGAATCTTTATTTTGTGTTGGTTGATGCTGGATATGGATGTGAAAACCTGGATTGATAGTTAAAGAATTAGTTAATTGTTCGGAGAATGAATTCGGGGAGGGATTGGTTTTGATAAAAAATGAATTCAGATTAATTTTGATTCATTGATGATCTGAAATGTAATAGAGTCATGTTAAGTCGAATTGATAGGCAAATTATAGGTTTTGGGGTAGGCAAGCCTTAGGATTCTATATTAACGAATTTGTTAATGCTTGAAATGTGTGTTGTATAGTTTAGTTTTATCGCTTTTAGATCAATTGTACTATTTGATAGGGGAATACCCCGAGGTATCTGTATTGTTCGATTCGAGGAATGCTCTGAGAAAGTTGTACGCAAAGGAGGTTCGTGATCAAGGCCCGAGGCACTGGGTGGAGCATAGTTTAGGATTAGTGTAGGTTAGCATAGGTTTTCATTCAGTACCTTTTTATTTCAGACTGTAATAATTGAACTGGACATTAAATTTTGGACTTATTTTGTTTTGGTGTGATTGTTTGTTTTGTATGTTTATTTGGTTTATACATCTTGTAGTGTCTACTAGCTGATATACTCCACGAAGTGATCGTGGTCGAACCACGGGATCAAGGGGTGCCTAACACCTTCTCCTAGGTCAAAAAAATTCCTTAGCCAAAATCTCTATTCGCGGATCATTTCTAGAGTTAAACTGTTTTGAAAAAGATCTCCAAAGGTGAGTTGGCAGACCCGATTTATGTCAAGTGGCGGCTATGAATTTAATTGTAAAAGATCCTTTTCGAAAACAAAATCCTTATTTTGTCACTCAATAATAAAAATCATTTTCGAACATAAAATTATTCTTTTTGGTTAAAAAAGGGGTGTGACAACAACTTATCTTTATGATTCACTTGATAACGATATTTACATAAGAATCCCAGAAGGATTAAAAATGCCTGAAAGCATATAGTTCAAAGTCTCGAGAATTATTTTCAATCAGATTACAAAGATCATTGTACGGTCTAAAACAATCAGCGCGTATGTGGTATAATCGCCTAAGGGAGTACTTGAAAAGCAAAGATTACATAAATTATATCATTTGTCCTTGTATTTTTATTAAGAACACGACTTCAAGGTTTGTTATACTCGTTGTTTATGTGGATGATATAAATCTCATTGGGACTCTAAAAGAGATCCAAAAGGTAATTGAATATTTAAAGAAAGAATTCGAAATGAAAGATCTTGGAAAGACAAAACTTTATCTTGGTCTGCAAATTGAACATTTAATGGACAGGGTCTTCATTCATCAAACTGTCTATACCGAGAAGGTTTTGAAATATTTTTACATGGACAAAACATATCCATTAAGTACTCTAATGGTTGTTCGATCACTTGAAGTGAGTAAAGATCCATTCCGCCCTCTGGAAGAGGGTGAAGAGATTGTTGATCCCGAAATACCATATCTCAGTGCTATTGGTGCACTTATGTACCTCGCTAATGCTATAAGGACGGATATAACATTTTCTGTTAATTTGCTAGCAAAGTATAGCTCTTCTCCTACGCGAAGACACTAAAATGGAGTTAAGCATATATTGAGGTACCTAAAAGGGACTATTGATATGGGTTTGTTTTATACTAACAAAGCTAGTCCATATCTTGTTGGTCATGCAGATACAGGTTATTTATCTGACCTACATAAAGTACGATCTTAAACAGGCTATATGTTTACATACGGAGGTACTGCAATATCATGTCGACCGACAAAGCAGTCCATCGTTGCTACTTTTTCTAATCATGCTGAGATAATAGCTATACATGAGGCAAGTAGAGAAAGCATATGACTAAGATCAGTGATACATTCTATCAAAGAGAGATGCGCCCTGAAACTAGGGGTGTGCATCGGTCGGTTCGGTTCGATTTTATGTGTTATTGATTCGGTTTATCGATTTTTAAATATGTAAAGCCAATAACCAACCAATAGGATATTTTCTTATCGGTTTCGTTTTATCGGTTTTTGGTCCTTAACGGTTCGGTTTTCAGTTTAACCAATAAGAAAATACTTATAAAATAAAAATAGCAACAACTAACATAAAAAATAAAATCTTAATTACTGCCAAAACCTACGCAATGCAATTTAGTTTACAAGAATCTTGAAAGTTGAACTTAATGTTAGTTAGGAAAAAAATTGAATCCTAATTGTGGGAAGCTTTAAATGCCTCAAGCTTTTCATTACGATAAGAGCCGAACTTTATATTGTGCCTTTATTGTCCTGAATAGGTTAATACTTTGTGAATCACTGAATTGTGAATTAGTAGTGCCTATAATCTATACACACACACACACACACACACATATATATATATAGAGAGAGAGAGTGTGAGAGATAGATAAAGAGAGAAAGAGAGAGAGATTTATATATATAACATAAATAGGGATAAAACAATAACTTAGTGTATCCTTATTGGGTTATCGGCTTAACTGATAACCCAATAAGCTAAAACCAATACCGAACCATTTGCCTAATAAATTTTTTTATAAAACCAATAAAAAACCGTTAACCCGATAACCCAAAAATATTTTTATCGGTTCGATTTATCGGTCGGTTCGGTTTTTGCACAACCCTACCTGAAACTCGATATCAAGGTTTCTACTGTCATATTTGAAGACAATGCAACATGCATAACTAAATTAAAATGAGGCTTTATAAAGAGAGATAGAATGAATTAAAGCACATTTCACCAAAGTTATTCTTCACACACAATCTTCAGAAGAATGGTGGTATTGATGTGCAACAGATCCGCTCCGGTGACAATCCAATAGATTTGTTCACCAAATCTTTACCAACTTCAACCTTCGAGAAGATGGTACACAAGATTGGGATGCAAAGACTAAATCAGTTGAATCGAGGTCTTCATCATGGGGGTAAGAATACGCGCTGTACTCTTTTTCCTTAACCAAGGTTTTTATCCTACTGGATTTTTCCTGGTAAGATTTTTAATGAGGCAACACTCAAATATGCATTCAAAAAGTATTTTTTTACATGGGCATCCAAGGGGAATGTTATGAGGACACAAAAATCCATGTGTCATAAAGTGGATGTCATGTGTCTTGATAACAATAAATGTCGTACTCCACCTCTTGTAAATTGAATAAAATTTACAATTTTTCTTTGGCTATAAATAGCCATATCCACTTTTGGAAAGAAATGAAGGATAGAGAAACTACTATTATTACATTGCTCCTTGTTGTTCTTTTACTTTAATATATAAATTTATATTAGTTTGCCAAATAAAATAGACGGGAGTAGTATTTTTTTTTAAGAAGACCGGAGTAATAAAATATCCTCCAACATGCACTGTGTTTGTCAAATAAAATAGGTAGAAGTAGTAGTTTTTTTTTTCTCCCCAGAAGAAGGAATAATAAAATACACTCCAACATGCATTATGAGTTAATTGCTTTCTCAAGGCCTTTGTTTATGTCTTTTTTTCTCTAAAGTTACTTTGCAAGTTTTTAGCAATTTAATAGAAGTTCAATTGTAAATAAGTTGCTAGCTTATGACCCTTTGATCATTCTTCCGGTCAAGATGCCAACTGCAAAATAACATTACCTAATAGTTGTTTAGGTAAAGAATCAACTCAAAATATAAATGCTATCTTCTTGTTGGTAATTTAAAAGTACCAAATTATTAGTTTTAAGTAAAAAATCTCTCTTTCAACTACTCATGCAAGTTAGTTGAATTTTTTTAGAAACTTTATCATTTATCATTTTTAATTTTGTCTTACTTTTTTAGTTCAGCTATCTCTGGTCATCTCAAATAAGTATGACATAGGATAAATTTTTGTTAGGTTATACTTTGATTTCATTATTATTATTATTATTGAGCTGAGGATCTATTAGAAATAACCTCTTATTGCACATAAGTAGTAATTATAGGGTAAGAATAATTAAATTTTGTACGTGCATATGCTATTTGTTGTTGTTGCAGATATTAGATGTGTTTGTGGGTTGCTGTAGTGGCTAGGGTTTTTCTTAGACGTCCATCTCACCAACATTGGAAAGATAGATAACTCATGTCTTTTTTATATATATATGATTATTA
This sequence comes from Capsicum pubescens, assembly GCA_030864215.1. Classification (NCBI taxonomy): domain Eukaryota; kingdom Viridiplantae; phylum Streptophyta; class Magnoliopsida; order Solanales; family Solanaceae; genus Capsicum; species Capsicum pubescens. The sequence goes on along the minus strand of CM061545.1, from coordinate 265,508,827 downwards.
TTTTTATTTCTTGAGCTAAGGAAACAACCTCTAATTCCACATAAATTGTAATTATAGGGTAGGAATAATTAAGTTTTGTATACACTTATGTTATTTGTTGTTGTCGCAAATGTTAGATGTGCTTGTGAGCTGCTACAGATCCCATTTATGTTTTAGTTTGAATTTATATACCAATTTAAGTTGATTATTCATTTGTTTTGGACATACAACTTTTTTTTTCTAATAGGTATTGATTTGAATTATTAAAATTTAAAATCACCCGTCAAGGGTTCTAGGCATGATTTATAATACTAGTTTAGCCGCACGTGCCTCACACGTGTAACTTTTAATTATTTAAAATTAAATGATTTTTTTAATGAAGTGCAAAAAATTTAAAATATCTATTTTATGGTAATATATTGTAGATGTAGATGTAGATTTATAGACTTTTTAAATCTTTTTAAAATTAAATTTAGTTGATTAGAATTTTAAAACTAATAAAAAAAATATTAGTTGTCATTAATTCTGATGACTTCTAATAAAAAAAGGTTCTACCATAAATATATTTAATTAATTTTCAACGCTTAAATATTAAAAAAATATTGAAAAGACAATTTTGTCTAAAGCAAAGACTTTTGCTTCTCCGGAATGCCAAAGGCAAGCAGATAAAAGTTTAAATGATATTTCTAATACCCTTCACACTATAATATATTATAGATAGGAATAGGATAGGATGGGATAGAATTTTGCGCCATGTATAATATTTAATATAGGACTTTGCAAAAAACTTTGTAATTTATGATATTTTTGGACGTCATAGTTGCCCACTTGAAATAGAATAAAACGTTGTAATGTAAATAACTATGTAATATAGGATTTTACAATTTAAATTAATATTTAATATCATAAAAAGGAAAAAAACGATTTTGTTTAAAAGAAAGACTTTTAATGAAGGGTAAGACAATATAACTAGTTTTAGTGTACGTGCATTGCATGTGTATCTCACGTCAATACAAAAGATTATATACTAAAAAATAAACATAATAATTTTTGGGGCAAATGATGTTTTTAAAATGAATTTATACGTTCATTTTAAAATTAGGGTATGATTTCATATAGATTAACAACAAAGAATTGACATGAACATGATGCTTAATGAATAAAGTGAAGGGTCAAAAACACACCTAAAGTATCTCGATGTTTTTAATTGTCTATTTGAAACCACCTTTAGTTCCTCTAGGTATAAGACTCTCTATATTAAAAAAAAAAAAAAAAAACTAAAATTAAATAAAATGTTACGATGCTAAAACCTAAATCTAAAACTAAATAACATTGTAAAAAAATAAATTTAAAGAAAGACAATCTATTATGTTCCTAGGTAAGATTAAAACTCTATTTCTATTTTTTGTCTAATTCATTCATTCTCTCCAGATTTCTATTATTATATTTTCTTCTACTCTATTATTTTTGTTTGTTATTTATTCTGATTGTCAAGAACTTCATAGTAGAATCATAAACTCGTGAAAGTTAGTATCCTAAAAATATTACTAATTTTATAAGAAAAAGTTAAATAGTTGTAATCTAAGTTTATGGGATTCATAGTACAAATCATTATTGTTTTTAGAAAATACTCTATTAGAACACATATGTGCCACGTAGGCACTAAGGTTTTCAAAAATATAATTTTAATTAGTCCAGGGGGTAATAGGACCCTCCTAAAGTTCGGGTGTGTCTCACTTTTTCGCGTATAGTTCAAGGTGGTAATAAAGTATTTTCTCTTTATTTTTTTTCTATCGACAAACAGTTTGAAAATTTTCTATGATGATTTATGAATAAAGTGAAGGATCGAAAAAATACCCAAAGTATTTTGACATTTTTAGCTTTCTATCTGAATTTCACCAGACACTCTAAGCATATAAATGGCAATGTAACAAAAAATTCATACTACTACTCACTCTTTCATGATTTTTCTCTGTCAACATATAACTTGAAATTTTTATGATGACTGGTGAATTAAGTGAAGGATAAAAATACACCTAAAATATCTCAATTTTTTTAATTTCTACCTATTTGACCACGAAGGTCATTTGTCACTCAAATTTGATGCTCATGAAAGCCCGACACTCTGAATGTCAGTCCATCTAAAGACATCAGTCCCTTGACAACAACATTGGCAATAACCTCAACACCAGCTTTAGAAACCAACTTGACACTAACATGTGTCCCAGGATTTGCATTCTATAGGTATAACAGGGCAGAAAGTAAGATCAATGAACAAATACTCTAGAAGTATTCATACAAATACAAGAGATTTATACATCTAAATGATCGTCTAAAATAAATCATAAAATCTCATATGACAAATTATTTTTACGTTTTTCTCTATCGACAAACAACATAGCAATTATTATAATGCCTAATGAATAAAGTGAAGGATAAAAAATACACTTAAAATATCTTGATATTTTTAATTTTCTACCTAAACTTTAACCAAACACTCTATACATATAAATGATCATCTAAAACAAATTATGGAATCTCATACTACAAATCACCATTTTCTTTTTATTCATGGTCAAATAACTTAAAAATTATTATGATAAAGTGAAGGGTCAAAACCACATCGAAAGAGTCTCGATCTTTTTAATTTTTTAACTGAACATTCACCAATTGTGTTGTACATCTAAATGATCTTCTAAAACAAATTATGAAATCTCATACTATAAATCACTTTTTCCATTTTATCAATGGACAAACAACTTGAAAATTATTATGACGACTTATATGAAGGGTCAAAAATACACATATATAAAAAGGGATCAATAAACACAATTAATGAAAGAAAAAGAATACAACAAATCTTTATATTTTTCTTCATTTTATTTAATCTAAAATATACATCTTCTTTGTTGTCTCTCACTGAATGCCTTACAACAACCTAACTTCTTCAGGTTAAAATCTTCTTTATATGTGGTTTCTTTCGCACGTGTAACGTTTGATTATTTAAAATTAAATGATTTTGTCTATTGTGGAGATCTTTAATGAAGTGTAAGAGTTTAAATCATTTTTTCAAAATTCTTCACACTTTGATATAATAATGTAAACATAAACATATATTTTACTGTAACCACATATAAATTTTACCACCAGAAGTTTTAAGTGGTTGATGGATCACCACCTTTGCGTTTGTCATGCAATATCTCTTTCCCTTGCCGTCAGAGTCAAAGAGATACATATCAATTTGAACCATATTTGTGGTACGATTATTTTTTTCTATATTTAAACATTTTTTTTAAAGTCAAATCCTTACAAAATCATTAATTATGTTCTTATTACATACTTAAAACTTTTAACAGTTTGATACTGCTTAAATTTTTCTTATTCTAACGTTTTTATATTTATTTCTAGATTTTTCAAATCTTCTTAAAATCAAATTTAGTTGATTTAGAATTCTTAACTAATGAAAAATATTAGTTGTCATTAATTCCGATAACTTCTATACCAAAAATATATTTAATTAATTTTCAACTCTTAAATATTAAAAAAATAGAGAAAATACGATTTTGTCTTAAACAAAGATTTTTAAAGAAGGAAAAAAAGTTCAAACAACATTTTAAGACCCTTCACACTTTTAATATATTATAGATATAAATTATAGATAGATTATAGATATAGATTATAGATATATGTAGATATAGATTATAGAACCATGTCTGTTTTGATTGTTTCTTACAATGTATGATATAGTTTTAATATGATGGTTTGGTAACCATGAAAATCCTCACTTTATGTAACCACCGATTTGATGGTATCTGCTTATTTTTTTTCAATTATGCTCCTACTTAATATTATATAATCTTATTTTACCCTTTATCTATAATCTTTAACTCCATCTCCTACCCGCCAAACCACCGTCAAACAAAGTATAAATCTCGTTGTAGTGAGAGAAATAACTTTCTACTCTAAATTATCCATATATTTTTATATTGTATTGATTACTTGGTGAAATTTTAATCAGTTTTAGAGTTTTGAATATTGGGGCTACTTATATATTTTAAATAAGAAAAAATTTAATATTTATAATTTTAATTATTTTGAAGTCTTAAATTTAAAGTAGATAATTCAAATGAGAAGAAGGATTAAATGATGTACTTTTTAATTATTTTATGGGGATTGATTTTTCACTAACAGATTTTTTTTTTCACTAACAGATTGCAAGGAGAATACTTGGGACTATAGTTTTCCAAGAATATTAGCGTTGTCTTTGGGGATGACAATATCTAAAAGGCACAAGCAGTTACTTGTTCGAGATAGTAGTACACTTCACAAGAGTAAGAGTACACATAACCAAGAATATACTTAGAATTGACAAAGATTCACTTTTAATGAAGAAACAAACACTTGGCGGAGAATTCTCATCTATTAGCAAACCAAAAATTTAATGCAGTATCAGAAAAGTCCCTGAATAAACCACACAATTTCATAATCAAATTATACATTTAACATCAAGTCAAAGTGAAATATCAATCGTATGAAGAGGCTCTGGATATGTTAGAGCCTTGATAACAACATAAAAACGCACATTAAGCGAGGCGAAATGCTATCACATCTTAAGCCTGGATGTCAAAGAATGCACAACAAAGTTCATGTAAGAAATCTCTCCAACCTCTTCAATCACCTCCATAGCCATACCAAACCTAGCAATGTTTTCTCAACAAAATTTCTACTAATCCTAGAGTCCATCCTAGTATGGAATTCTATATTAACTTGGCCTGAATCTGCTATAAATTTTTCACTACTTTTTATCTCTTTGAAGCTTAATCTGAAATATAATTTCAGAACAAAACTGGTGTTATGTGCTGCTTCACTTGTTCCGAAAAATTATATTGCAAAGAAACCATTGATATTGTGATTTTTTTCATCATCCATCTTCAAGATACCTAGAAAAATAATGCACCTAAAAAATAAATCTAACATTACAAATTATATTTCATGACGTAAAAGAATTCCAAATCAAACAATAAAGAACAATTAATCTATGATAATAAATAAATAAATTTTTGCTATATATATTTATTGTAGATGCTATTGTATTGTTGTAGAAAGGAAGAATACTTAATTTATAAAGTTACAAAACCTTTTTCCTCAAAAAAATAATAATCTAAATATAGTAAATTGATATTTTTTCCATAAATTATTTATGACCAATTAAACTAAAACTCATACAAATATGAGGTTTTTTTTTAGATGATTATGGTTCCTTTTTTAGTTCCACTATGTAGACTTTTGCATTCCTTTTATATAACAAATAGAATTTTTGCTTAAAAAAAGAAAAAACTCATACACGTATATAATTCCTAAAACTATTAAGTTTAGTACATTGTTCAATTATGAAAATATTTAATAATTGAAGAAAAAATATTAATTGTCGTTAATTCTGATAACTTCTAATAAGAAAATTCTCATAACTTCTAATAAGGAAAGGTTTTACCATAAATATATTTAATTAATTTTCAATTGTTAAATATTAGAAAAAAAATGTGAAAAGACGATTTTGTCTAAAGAAAAAATTTTTAATGAAGGGCAAAAAGTTCAAACACTATTTCTAAAACCCTTCACACTTTTAATATATTATAGATTGGTTAATAAGTTCTCCAGGTGATCATACCAGCGAATTAAGTTGGTGTGGTTGATGCAGCATACTTAACTCATTTGGTTGTCCTTTCTCTAGGTGATACTTCAAATGTAGAAACACAAATAATTCTTCTCTTGATCGATCATCGATCCCCTGTTTGTGATTTTTGAGTAATTTTTAACACACAAGAAAATGGATTAAGTGTTAGACTTGGCTTGTGTAGGTGATCCAAGAATTAGATCATTCACCCCAAGGAAATAACTTATTTGATTCAAACGCATTGGTATCACTACTAAAAAAAGGAGAAAATCGACCACAAAAACCGACCACAAGTGGTCGATTTTCCCCAAATTCCGACCACAAAGCCGACCAAACTGAGTGGTCAGTAAACAATTGGTATTTTTTAAAAAACCAATCACTGGTGGTCGGTTTTTCAAAAAAATATATTTATTTTTAAAATTTATTATTATGTCCTTAAAATTTGGAAAAATAATTTTAAAAACAATAAAAAAAATAAAAATCGACCATAAGTGGTCGGTTTTTTATTTAATTATTTAATTAATTTTAATAGAAAACCGACCACTTGTGGTCGATTTTTCTGTGATTTTTTTTAAATCAGCAATTGTAAATGCTTTCGAAAGTGTTCAACACAACAATAGTTTCAAAATAGTACAAACTACAATATAATGTGTAAATTCAAAGTACTACAATAGTTTCAAAAGTGTTAACAACTACAACAATAGTTTCAGAAATGTACAAATTACAACATAATATCTAAATTCAAAGTACAAAACATACAAAAGTCCTAAAACTAAAAGTCATCATCATCGAATTCGTCCTCGTCCTTGTCTTCCATATCCTCATCTGTGTTGATATCATCTAGGGGGCCAAGTCCTTTTGCAGCTCGAACAGCATCACCAGGACACAGAGAAATAATCCCTGCAGTCTGAATGAAAGAGCTCAACTGCTCCTCCAGCATCCTGATTTGTGATGAAGTTTCCTTCTCTCTTTTCTGCGACCTCTCTCTCTGTTCAGCAAGCTCTTCAGTGAGTTTAGAAATCGTAATTTCTAGTCTTTCAATGATTTCTCTATCAACTGAAGTGCTAGAGTATGTAGGGCCGAACAAACACCTAATTTTATGGCCAAAAAATTGTTGTGGTATCCGTAGTAATGGCATCTAACTGCAGGACCCACAATTTTTCCCCATAAATCCTCCTCTACATGTCTGGGTAGTGGGTCACCTTGAGTTTCAGGAGGCTGAGTACTACGATACTCACTAACGAGCTCCCTATATTTGTCCTATATTAATTCGAAGTAAAGTTAAAATAAAAAGTCAAAAAATATTAAAGTACTTATAATTGAATAATATCAAATTTGAGAAAAAGATTCATAAATGCAATATTTTTTTCTTACAGAGGCAGCTTTTGCACGAGGTTCAACCTAGACATCTTCATCAGTAGGGTTCTTTTTCTTCTTCAGATGAGTCTACTTGAATAGCTCATCGTGTGGTATCTTCCTACCCTTTTCTTTTTCCTGCATATTAAAAAATTATCAACGTTCAAACAATTAAAAATTTAAATAGAAACAAACAGTTAAAACTATAAATGTTACATACCAATTTTTACTGCACAGCAAGGGTATTTCTGGCACCCGCAGTATGTAGGAAGTCACCCTTCGATGATTGTCACACCCCTTTTAACTCCAAAAAGAATTGATTTTAAAGGTTGAAAGGGTTTTTATTATCAAAGTGACAAAAGATAAAGATTGATTTCAAAAAGGACTATTTACCTTTTTTTATTCAAAGTCGTCACTTGACATAATCCGGTGTGTCAAGTCACCTTTGAAAGATCCTTTTCAAAACCATTTGACTCTTTAAAACTGGTTTGCGAACATAGATTCTGACTAAGGAATTCTGTTGACCGAGAGGAAGGTGTTAGGCACCCCTCAGTCCCGTGGTTTGATCACGGTCGCTTGGTGGAGTATATCATCTAATTTGACACTACAAAAATGTATAAACCACACAAAACACACGAAAAAAAAAACCATACAAATTAACAAAAACGAATCCAAAATATAATGTCCGGTCCAATTATACAATCCAAAAATAGAAAAATGCGAAAAATATAAATCTTATTCTAAGCTAATCCTAAAACTACACTCCAATGCATTACTCGATGCCTCGGGCCTTGATCACGAGCCTCATCTGTGTACATGGTACTTCGAGACATTTTCCGGCTAGATGAATACATTTTTAGTGCGAGAAAATTAAACTATTCAACAAAATTTCAAACATTCCATGGAATTTCCAACATTCAACCAAAGCCACAAATTCTAAACTTTGCCTACCCAACCTATGTTTACCTAAACCAATCGACCTATCATGATACTATCAAGTTCGGTTAACATTCATTTCAAGTCAACAACCAATGAATCATACTAACCAAAATTCGCCAATTATATCAAGTTTTCAATTCTCACCCGTAAATTAATTCTCAAAATTTTAACAATTCACGATCACCATTTCAACAATCCACAATCACTTTTCAACAAAATTAAGCAACAAATCAATATCACCCAATATCCAATCACGTCTCACGCAAATCAAACACGTGTAATGAAATAAAATGAGAATAGATAGAATTGAATTGGACCATTCGATAATTGATTTTCGTTGATAATAATGTTTAAGAAAGCCCAGACTTGGGATCCCGAACAGAATACCTTGACAACGAACCAAAATCTAACTCGGTATTTGAGAAATGCAACCAAAAATAGACCACGATGAACCGGTTGACCCAAATACAAACGCAGTACCAACGTTGACTTGTTTAGGAATCAATTTCGGATGAAGAACTGGTGACACTACTGTTGTTCACCTATTTCAAACGAGAATTGCCTGGAAACTCGATGAAAACCGACGAGATTTTGGGGCTTTCAGCACGACGGAGGCGGACTTGAAGAACCGTTGCCGATTCCGACGAGAATCTCGCCAGAAAAAACTTGAAATTGATCTCTCTTTCTCTCTTTTCACCTTTTTTGCTTCGATTCACTCAAACTCTCTTCCCTCTCTGTTTTGATTCCTATCCCTTTCTCAGTCTCTCCTTTTTTCGATCCCTCTCTCTAATTACTCTGTGTGGTGCATGTGGTGAGGTGAGTGTGAATCTGGTGAGTGTGTGCGTGTATGGTATATGTGCGATGGTGTATCAATTGCGTGTGTGTGTTTCCAGTGAGAGTCAAAGAAAAAAAATGGAGAGTGATTATCCTTGAAGAATGGAAAAATGGAAGTGGGTCTATTCTCCCCCTGAATTGTGTGTTCTGTGTTGATGGTGTGTGTTGTGTATTGTTTAATTGGCGTATATGGTGGTGAGTAGGGGGTGGGGTAGGTAGTTAGGATGAGGTGTAAAGTTGGTTAGTATATGATTAAAACAAGATAGAATTTGTTAGGGATTATTTTAAGGGTTGTTATTCTTTTTTTTTTGTATTTTTGTGGGGTATAATCACATGGATGAAGGTAGAGGTAAGGTGAGATAAAAATGGATAAGATTGGAATTGGGAGGGATAAAATTAGGTGTCTACAGCATGCTCACTTTGAATGTAAACACGAAGTATTTTCAGACAAAGAAGTCGACAACAAGATAAAATTTTGTCTCGTCCATTATTCAAGAAGAATGAAACAGAAAGAAGGAGTGAAATCAAGTCTACACTTAGGACAAACTACCTACCCAGGTTATAAGGGAATCGAGTGACAGGTATCTCAAAGAATTGGAAGGAGATGGACTATACTGAGTTGGAGAGTCGAGTGAGGTCCCATCGAGGTTTCGGTCCGCGGCTCTGTCATTAAATCAGAAATGAAAATTACAAGTTAAAACATAAATAAAATTACAAAATCTTATCTACGCAGCTTCTTTTGGACTCCTGACTTAAGCTTCATCACCTTATTTTTCAGGTGGGCTTCTGATTTGCAACTTCCTCAACTAGTTGTTCGACTTTCAATTGCTTCACCTTGTTGCTTGACTTTCAATTTCTTCACCCTGTTCTTCAGGCGGGCTCCTGACTTACAATTTCCTCACTCTATTCTTCGAGCGAGCTCCCGACTTTCAATTTCATCACCCTGTTCTTCAGGCGGGCTCCTGACTTATAATTTCTCACCCTGTTTTTCAGGCGGGTTCCTGAAACCATATCAAAACTAGCAAGAAAATTATCCCCAAAAAATGTTATGATAAAGAAAGAATTCATTTTTTTGAAAATAATGTCTCATTTTTCAGGAGTGTCCTGAACAGAAAGTAAATTTCCATTTTTCAAGAGGGTCCTGAACAGAAAGTAAATTTCCATTTTTCAGGAGGGTCATGAACATAAGATAAATTTTTATTTTTCAGGAGGGCCATGAACATAAATTAAAATCCCATTTTCTAGGAGAGTCCTGTACATAAAGTAAAATCTCATTTTCCAGAAGGGTCCTGAACATAAAGTAAAATCCCACTTTCTAGGAGGATCCTGAACAGAAAGTAAATTCTCATTTTTCAGGAGGGTCCTGAGCAGAAAGTAAATTCCCATTTTCCGCACTCCTGAACATAAAGTAAAATCCCATTTTCCAGGAGGGTCCTGAACATAAAGTAAAATTCCATTTTCCAGGAGGGTCCTGAACATAAAGTAAAATTCTATTTTTCAGCATGGTCCTGAACATAAAGTAAATTCCCATTTTCCAGAAGGGTCCTGAATATAAAGTAAAATCCCATTTTTCAGGAGGGTCCTGAACAGAAAGTAAAATCTCATTTTACAGGAGGGTTCTGAACATAAAGTAAAATCCCATTATCCATGAGGGCCCTGAACATAAAGTAAAATCCCATTTTCCAGGAGGGTCCTGAACAGAAAGTAAACTCTCATTTTCCCGGAGGATCCTGAACAGAAAGTAAAATTTCATTTTCCAGGAGTGTCCTAAACATAAAGTAAATTCCCATTTTCCAGGAGGGTCCTGAACAGAAAGTAAAATCCCATTTTCCAGGAGGGTCCTGGACATAAAGTAAAATCCCATTTTCAAGGAAGGTCCTGAACAGAAAGTAAAATCTCATTTTTCAGGAGGGTCCTGAACAGAAAGTAAATTCTCATTTTTCAGGAGGGTCCTGAACATAAAGTAAATTCCCATTTTCCAGGAGGGTCCTAAACAGAAAGTAAAATCTTATTATCTAGGAGAGTCCTGAACATAAAATAAAATTTTATTTTACAGGAGGGTCCTAAACATAAAGTAAAATTCCACAGATGTGCTTTTCCAATGGTAACTGAATTAAGTGAAGCGAATTTGCCCCTGTTTTAACAAAGAAAATTTGTCAGTTAAAAAATTAGTGATGGTTTGCAGCACTTGGCGTCCCAAACATCTACTCCAGTGTCCATTCCCTTGATTTTGTTTCAGATTGCTTGCACTTGCTCCTGTTTTATCGTGTCATTGACCCAAACATAGATTAAAGGTGACTCTGAAATAAACACAGTATCTCTGCTTTGTCATTCTTCTCAGATAAACCCTTTAAACCATAGTATTTCCATGAGTTTTCAGATTTGTCTGTTGACAAAACTTTCTGCCTTCTTTTTTTTGGCTCACAAGCATGTCTCTTTCATACGCAGGCCTTTCTGTCTTGCTTTGTGCAATTGAAGAAGTTGGTAGCCAGTTTTAAAATCTTTACTCACTTATTTTGACATGGACTTGACTCTAAGACAAGAGAAAAATGACATCAAGTTTTGTTTTATTTGGATAACTGACTCTAGAAAATAAAAATTATAACTAAAGGAAAGAAAGAAATGACAATGAATGTCCCCATTAAAAAAGATAAAAGAAAAGTTTATCCAACAATGACAGTCAACTCTAATGATTATGACACGCATATCAAATTAAACTGCCTGATCTTTCCATCCAAAACTTTCTATCAATTATTTTTGAGTTAATGACCTCAAAATTGAGTTGTTTCTTTAGGTCAATTGCATTTAAGACCTCATTCAGCTAATGACACCTTGAAGGATTTTCACCAACAAACCTCTCTCATTTTCTCTCAGCTTACCATCGCCTTATGGTGCCTGTGAGGATTTTTCACCAATAAAATTCTCATATTTTCATTTCTCTCAACTCACAGTCGTCTTACGATGCCCGTGAGGATTTTCACGGATAAAACTCTCATTTTTATCCCTCTCAACTTACCACCGTCTTACGGTAACCATGATGATTTTCACCAATAAGACTCTCATTTTCATTTCTCTCTTGATTTCTTATGCTGAGGAAGACAAGTATTTCCCAAATGCATCATCATATCTCTTGCATGCTTAGCCTTAACATTCTCAAAGATTGATCGAAGGTCTTTCTTTGGTTGTAACTTGACTTTTGGATAGGGTTAGGAAGAAAGGATGACATGAGGCCTAAACGACACTTGAAGTGGGGTGAGACTTACAACTTTTGGAATCGATTCAAATAATGAGGATTAATCCCTTCCCCAGTTTCTTTGGCTGGGTGACTCTAAATTATTTATTTGGTTGGACCGAGCCCAGAGTAGGGCAGCCTACGTATCTCACCCCCAAAAGAGGAGAATCGGGTAAGGTGTAGTTCTGGTATCTTGTTTTGCATGATTTAGAATTTTGATTCTTTTTCTTTTATTGACACTCTTTTCTCTTTGAATTTTTCTGACTCTATTTGTGTCGACACTTTTCTTTTTTTTTTCTTTTTGGACATATTTTCTTTTTCTTATTTTTTTTTGAACTTTTTCTGACTCTATTGTTTTGCTCGACACTTTTCTTTTGAGCTTTGCTGACTCTATCTTGATTCCAAAAGAGGAGTATGAAAGAAAATAGAACTAAAGCTCAAATGGGGTAAACAAAAGATAATGTGATGTTTGGATAGCAGATTGAAATGCCTTCATCATATCAATCCTTATAAATGCAAGTAGATATCATGCAATATGAAAGCGAGAGATGAAGATCATTTGTGACATTTTTTAAGCATTAACTTTAACTGAGTTTGTGCGTCACTACTCTTGCATTTTTTTCAACATATCACTCCATTTTTGTTGTACATTCCTCACATCGAATGACTCATGCTTTCGTGGAGTTAATTTTTCTATCCCTCGAGATCACACATCCGCTATTTGACCTAATTGAGTAATGTTTTTCAATTGATGATCAAGTTATTCTTGTGATTCTCAAAATAATTGTCTTAATTTTCAAAGAAGACTTAAACTTGTCACCAAATGTCTCAGCACTCTATCTATTTTCTCAAATGCTCTTTTTATTAAACTTTAACCCTCTGATTCAATGTTCATGTTTAAACTGGATTTTAAGATCTGAATGAAAATTCTGTTAGCATGTCATATCACTAGAGTCAACATAAAAATATAATGTGGAAAGAAAACAAACAAAAACAAATTTAAAACACAAAGGAAAAGAAACACTTTACTTAGTTGAAATAAAAGAGAAAAGAGTATGAACATAAACGACAAAGGGACAAAACAAAATAGATCCCGAACTACAACCCTGAAATAATTTAGAAAACAAAAAAGAAAACAAAACAAACTATCAAACCTCTTCCTAGTAGGGAGAGTGGTGACTTCTCAATTGCTCAACCTGACAACTTAGCCACTGATTTGCATATCAACATGACTAGAGTTTCCCCCACTGTCAATGTTCTACACCATAATTGATCCATCTTGAATCATCTTTTAATTTCTCTTTTCTAATATCGGCAATCTTCAATGCTATGACCTGAGCATCAAAATAATACATACATCGTGTATTAGGATCAAAATTTCTTGAACAGAGATTAAGAGTGTGCCCAAGGAGAGAAGTGATCATGCCCCATTGTACCAATTTCGGAAATAAGTTGGCATACGACTCTTCAATTGGTGTGAAGCTATCCCTCGATTTCTGCCTTATTTCATTGTTTGGCTTGGATCTAAAATTGGGCCTAGAAGGGCTTTGGTAGGTTTATGGAGTCGGAGGGTGACTCTGAGGAGTTGGTGCACGCCATTGTAAGTAAGAAAGGAGTTGAACATATGGTTGTGCGCAGTGTACTAGTTATGGAGGTGGGGAACTAGAGTATAATGGATTTTGGTAGGGATTACTAAGAGATTGGGTATGAACTTGGGCTTGAGATTGACGGTGACGACGACGTCGTCTTCTTGGATATGCCTGTTCTCCAACTACTATAGCAGCTACATATTTTTTATTATTCTCCCCTCCAGTTTCCTTTAACTGATTGCAATGTTGTCCCAAATGTTTCACGGATTCCTCATGTCCATCATGCTCTTCAAGTTTCGACATCTCAAGTATTGAAGGAAGGTTATCACTTGAAGACATGCATCATTCCTTATATGAAACTTCTTCTTTACCCACATATTCTAGGGAACTTTTCCTAGTATTTTCTGCACTCTTTATTTTTCCAACCATTTCCTCTGGCTCTTCTGACAAGCTAGACTTCTTGTTAAAAAATTTTGGTGGTCCAATTAGTTTAAAAGTAGGATCAGGATTATAACAATGATAACCATTAGTCCACTAGCAGCATAAGGAAGCACAACCGTTGGGTGGCTAGCCAATTCAAAAGCCTCAGTAGAGGATTGAGCAATAAGATCACGAACGACATGTGGTGTTGTGAATGTAGCAGGCTTATACTGAGGAGCTAGAGGAAAAGTGATGGAAGTATTGAGATACTTTGGGCTTGGAATGAATTCTGAGTCATGTTGCGGTGCCTCAACAATAGTAGGAAACTGACTATCCAATTTTGGTGAAAAACTCGAGGTATTTGTAGGATCAATAGCGAAAAATAGAGGAGGAGGCAACCCACTAGCCCAAGCTCGATGCATTTCTATCATTTGTTGCCTTAATCTCCTAATCTCTTGCTTCAAACTCTCATTTTCCTGATTCTTTGTTTGATCCATGATGTCACTCTCTATATCCTTGTCGGACACACTTAACTCTTCCTTGGACCTGGTGTAATGTGAAGGATCAGTCAAGATGCCACAAACCAACCACCTTAAACTAACTGAACAAGAGATAGCAAAGGCGTTAGAACACAACACTTTTTTTTCAAAACCTTTTTTTCCTTTTTTAAAGATCACTGAACCCAAGAAGGGTGCCTACGTATCTCACTCCCGAAAGAAGAGAACCAGGGGTGCGTAGTTCGTCTAGATTGGAGAATTAAGAATTAAATGACAAACTAAACCCTGAATTGAGAGACACGACTAAAGACAGATGAATAAAATCTTTTTTGGATTTTTAATTAGAAACTAACACCAACAACTATGAAAGAAAATATTTTTTTGATATTTTCGTTATATAAAAATGTACAAAGCTCCTATTAAAAGGAAAAAATATTTTTGGAGTTTTCAAATTGTAAATGCTTACCAAAGAAATAAAAAAAAATCTTTTTAATGTTTTTGATTTTTTTGGGAAACGAGTGCAAAAAGTAAAAAAAAAAAATTTTTGAATTGTGAAAAACAAAAGTCATAAAGAACCCTAAAAACTATCAAATCTCTTTTCTTTTCCACTATTTTTTTCTTTTTTTTTTCAACAATTTCTTGCCTACTCACTTTGCTTTTAACTCATGCTTTTGACCAAATCAGTCTGTCAAATGACCTCGTTACCCTAAAAGATGCAACATTTAGCACGTAGGGATGCTTTAGAGGTGAGTCTCCTACAAAGGGCCACGTGGGTCCCGCTAGATCTCAATATGATACAAATAAGCATGACCTAAACACTGACCTATGCTGGGGTTTACTAACAAGACTGTTCGGGGGAGCGTATGGTCAATAGTGGTTGCGCTAGCTTTCCATCCACTCCATACCATCCGACGTATCCCCTCCTAAAAATAAGGGTGACTCAACTATAGGTTGTGTACATGTGTACTACAGAACTTATTGCAGAAAGAATTGACTCGGGTTACACAAATTATGTCAGATATAAAGCGGTAACACATAAGAGAAAAATTGTTAATACGTAGCACGTAGACACAACAACGATAAACAAGTACAAACAATAACACAAACAATGTATATACTCTCTTTCTCTCTTTTTCACTTGTTTTGCTTCGATTCACTCAAACTCCCTTCCCTCTCTGTTTTGATTCCTATCTCTTTCTCAGTCTCTCCTCTTTTTTATCCCTCTCTTTAATTACTCGGTGTGGTGCGTGTGGTGAGGTAAGTGTGAATCTGGTGAGTGTGTACGTGTATGGTATATGTGTGATGGTGTATCAATTGCACGTGTGTGTTTCCAGTGAGAGTCAAACAAAAAAAATGGAGAGTGATTGTCCTTGAAGAATGGGAAAATAGAAGTGGGTTTATTCTCCCCCTGAATTGTGAGTTCTGTGTTGATGGTGTGTGTTATGTATTGTTTAATTGGCGTATGTGGTGGTGAGTAAGGGTTGGGGTAGGTTGTTAGGATGAGGTGTAAAGTTGGTTAGAATAGGATTTAAAATAAGATAGAATTTGTTAGGAATTATGTTAAGGGTTGCTATTTTTTTTTTTTGTATTTTTGTGGAGTATAATCACATGGATGAGGGTGGAGGTAAGGTGAGCTAAAAATGAATAAAATTGGACTTGGGAGGGACAAAATTAAGTGTCTACAATGATGCCTGGGATTTCCTTCCTTTTTCCCTCAGCAATTGGTATCCTTCGCTATTCCAAAGGCGAATATACTGTTTCCAAAAGGATTCACTAATCCAATCAGGTTTTACCAACTTGGTTCGGGCATAATCCAACAGACCGTTAAACCTGACTCTACATCTTCTGAAAAAGTTCCTCCTTATAAGAAATGTATTCACATCATCCCTACAACAAAAATAAAAATATAATATTCAATCATTTGTTCTAACAATGTGTTAAGTAGTTGATAAGTTAAATTCTTACTTTAAATTCTTTAAACATTCTCTCCCTGTCAAGTTCTGGAACCTGATGCCAACTAGTCCAATAGTCGTTCAAGTTCCGATAAATGCATTTTTTCACAGCTTATCCAACTTTAGCATCCATCCTAAACCTACAACACAAGATAAAACAGTAATTTCACAGAGCATAATAATATGGTAATAAAAATGAATAATTTTATTATATTTAGAAATCTTACCCTGTCGCAAATGGAATGAGATAAAGCCTCCCATAATCATTTCTTTCCCCTGGCTACGGATCAAAATATGGTGGATACACTGGCGTGGACGGATCTGAAGCACCAGATGGAGTGCCTCCAAGCTGAAGATCCGACAACCCAATAGATCCAGCAGAATCACTGTGTGTAGCTGCGTGACTACTACAGGAGGGTATCAATGATGGCACATGTCCAAAAGTGCCAGCGGCCATATGATAGTACTGGGGACGTCGTGGCACGGTGATGGGAGCAGATTGGGTCGGTGTAGACCCATTAAGTGGACCCACAATCCTAAAAGTAGGAACCGAATGCTGGTACGACCTAGAATACGAGAGTCGTGCTTTCGCATCAGCAAACCGATCCTCAGATATATGAATACCTGTCGGTTGTCTATAAGGCGAAAGTTGTCATTTCTTTTTTGGTTTTGTAAGATCAACTTTTTTCTTACCTTTGTCACCTCTGCCTGACATCAAAATTATATAAAGTTAGCAAGTAGTTGGTTCCTACAAAATGAGTATATAAGAAAACATTCCTAATAACTAATTTCAAGTTACTAATTCACATTTCAAATCGCTCCAACAAAACGAGATAGACAAGAATATTTTTATTACTATATAAAGTATGGAACAGTGAAAACAACAATCTTAAACAGTATATTACATATCAATTTTAAATGAGAAACATAAAGGTAAATATGTAGTACAAAGCATAAAGACATCAATACATAATAAATACAACTTACACAACTAATCTTCCTCTTCTGAAGACTCTCCACTAAACCATTCACTCTCTTCGAAAGTTTCTTCATCTCCTACCCACTCAGCCTCTTCTTGCGCAATATTATCTTCTTCAAATATATTTTTTGGGTGATTCAAATTATCCACTAAGTCAACGTCCACTAGCTGGTGATCAATCTGCAATTTATTTTGATATGCAGTCTCCAACACATTCTCAACTTCCACCGGTCCCATAGGCTTTGTTTTGATTACAACCCACCAATTAGACTTGTTACTGCTCAATTGATATGGAGCATAATACACTTGTTTAGTATTTTGCTCTAGAACAAATGGATCGTAAATAGGATACAACCTATTGTGCTTCACTTCAATGATGTTATGCTCCTTATGTACTCGTGTGCCTCTTGTGCTTAGATCAAACCACTTACATCGAAATAGGACAATTTTATTTATTGGGAAACCAGCATACTCCAGTTCTAACATCTCGTGTATGATGCCAAAGTAATCAACATCATCATCACCTTTAACCCAAATACCACTATTGTTTGTTTTCCTTGTTCTAGAGTGTTGTTCGGTGAAAAATTTGAACTCATTTACTGTGTAATGGGACATTGCATGAGCTTCAACTGGACCCAAAGAAATATCTCTCAAGAGTTGATCGTATGCGGCTGAATTTGGTGAGTGGTGTACCTAAAAATATTATACATATATATATTATATATATGTTAGTTGAGGAATGTATAAATGATTAAAATTCATAGAAATATTAATACACCTACGAACCTCATATGTAAACCATGTTGCAAAAGATGCGTACACTTGATTTTCGTGGAATTGAGTCTTAATGTAACTTAAGATCCAACATGCGAAACACAATTAGTTTCTTTAAGAGAATGAGTAAATAAATAAGATATATTAAAATTTTAATCTCCTTACTTCAGAAAGGGTTCAACTGCCGGGAAATTCAGCAAGACATACAAAGTTGCCGCCTTGCGTTCCGTGGGAGTGAACCGACGAAGTATGATCTTTTTAGCCTTACAACCAGATTGATTGAAAATTGATATCGGTTGAAAATAAGGCTCATTCACATCGTCTTGATGATGATTCGGTCGGTTTATTGAACAAGCAATTTCATTATGAAAGTAGTATGAATAAAATTGAGACGTTTCACTTGCAAGATATGCCTCAACTATAGAGTCTTCCACTCTTTGTTTATTTTTTAGATCCCTTTTTAAATTTTTCAATTACCCTGCACGATCTTTAGATTAGATGTTTACTATATTTAAAAAAGATATGTATGAATTTAAATATGTTGCAATTGCTTACCGTTCGAATGGATACATCCACCTAGTTTGAACTAGACCGCCTAGACGAGCTTCGTGCACAAGGTGAATGGGAAGATGTTCCATCACATAGAAAAACGTTGGCGAAAAAATCTTCTCCAGCTTGTTGGTGATAACAACAATATTACTTTCCATTCGCGCCAGATTTTTTTCTTTTAGTGTGGTGGCACATAAGTCTTTAAAGAACAAACTGATCTCTGCTATTGGTTTCCATATGTTTTCAGGTAAATCAATAAAAGCAATTGGAAGTAATTGTTCCATGAAAATATGACAATCATGGCTTTTTATTTCAGGCAACATTCCCTGTGCCATATCAACCTTCTTTCCCGAATTTGAGGCATATCCATCGGGCATCTTCAAACTTTGGACCCACTCATATATTTGACGTTTTTTGTCCAACTTGAATGTAAAACTAGCCTTGGACTTAAGAACATTGCCATTGGGCCCCTCCTGTAAGTGTAATTCGTTATATTTGCAATATTCTGGTAAGTCAGGTCTGGCCTTAGGATTATCCTTTGTTTTGCCGGTGACATCCATAACTGTGTTGAACAGGTTGTCAAAGTAGTTCTTCTCAGTATACATACCATCAACATTATTTTTAAGTAAATTATCTGGCCAATATTCTAACTCCCAAAATATACTCTGCTTAATCCAGTTATGCGAAACACCATATCCATCAAGACTTTATAATGGTTCTTCACTGGCCTTAGGAAAATCCTGAACTATCTCCCAGATGTCATGACCAGACAGCCTTGGAGGTGGACAACGAATAGCCCCTAAACGTGTCCAAACATCAAGTATCTTAACATGTTCAACAAATCTTTTGACATCTTCAACAAATTCCTCCCTAATACCCATTCTATTATCATTGTTTCGTTGATATATCCAGCTATAATCAGGTTCCATCTACGCAATCAATCAGATTCAACTAATTAGATCAAGTCACAAAAATTCAATAAAGTCACCAACCAAACCGCATTCAAAACAAAAAAAATCCATTTAAAGTCCCTACACTTAACCATTTTCAACCAACTAAGTATCAAAACAAAACCACATTCAAAGCACAAAATCCACTTTAAAGTTCCTATACTTAACTATTTTCAACCAACTAAGTCACCTACCAAACCACATTCAAAACAAAAAAAATCGCTTTAAAGTCCCCACACTTAGTCATTTTCAACCAACTAAGTCACCTACCAAACCACATTCAAAACAAATAAATCTCCTTTAATGTCCCTACACTTAACCATTTTCAACCAACTAAGTATCAAAATAAAACCACATTCAAAACACAAAATCCACTTTAAAGTTCCTACACTTAACCATTTTAAACCAACTAAGTCACCTACCAAACTGCATTCAAAACAAAAAAAAATCCTTTAAAGTCCCTACACTTAACTATTTTCAACCAACTAAGTCACCTACCAAACCACATTCAAAACAAAAAAAATCCACTTTAAAGTCCTCACACTTAACCATTTTCAACCAACTAAGTCAACTACCAAACCACATTCAAAACAAATGAATCCCCTTTAAAGTCCCTACACTTAACCATTTTCAACCAAGTCACCTATCATACCACATTCAAAATAAAAAATTTCCTATAAAGTCCTCACACTTAACCATTTTCAACCAACTAAGTCACCTACCAAACCTCATTCAAAACCAAAAAATCCCCTTTAAAGTCCCTACACTCAACCATTTTCAACCAACTAGGTATCAGAACAAAACCACATTCAAAATAAAAAATTCACTTTAAAGTCCCTACACTTAACCATTTTCAACCAAATAAGTCACCTACCATACCACATTCAAAAAAAAAAAAAATTCCTCTAAAGTCCTCACACTTAAACCATTTTCGACCAACTAAGTCACCTACCAAACCATATTCAAAATAAAAAAAAAAACTTTAAAGTCCTCACACTTAACCATTTTCAACCAAGTCACTTACCAAACCACATTCAAAACAAAAAAATCTCCTTTAAAGTCCTCACACTTAACCATTTTCAACCAACTAAATCACCTACCAAATCATATTTAAAACCAAAAAATCCAAAAAATCCCCTTTAAAGTTTCCACACTTAACCATTTTCAAGTGACTAAGTATCAAAACAAAACCACATTCAAAAAGCAAGCAACAACAAGACCTACAAGATGTCAACAACAATGCAAGTGAATCGAACAAGGCCACACACAACTTCACTAGACTTCAATATGAACAATAACAAGAAGATAACAACAATGCTAGTGAATCGAACAACGCCACACACGGCTTCACTAGACTTCAATATGAACAATAACAAGAAGATAACAACAATAGTGAATCGAGAGAAATTAACTTACCTTTGATTGGCCTAAATTAAAGTGAAAGAGATAACCGGTCACCGAATCAAGAACCTAAAAATATCAAGACAAAATATTCCAACTTAGAGTGATTTAGCAAAACTCATATAAAAAACAACAAGCCAAAGTGTTAAACCATAAATGTAAATCCATTCACTTTAAAGACAAGAAACTAAACCCTCATAAAAAACAACAAGCTAAACCATAAAATCCATTCAAGAATCTAACAAAATCACAATTAAAGATTCCAACTTTGAGGATTTATAGAATCAATAACTTCAATCAAGCAAAAGTCATATCTAAAACAAGAAGCTAAACAAGCAAAATTAGTTCAAACAATTATGTGTATAGCTCAAAAATTCCACAAATAACTAAACAAAATTCGAGCTACAGACGAGATTAAAAAAACTAGTTCAAACTAACCTAATCTTCACCATTATAAATTTCACAATTATATAAACTAGTACACCTATAAATCAACCTCAAAAAATACAAATTTCACACAATACAACAAAATTCATACTTTAGTTGAGTTGTTGTCGCCGGAGCAGTGGCTTTTGCGATTGGAAAATTATTTTGGGTGTGTTTAGGTCACTACTAAAATAAAGAGGAAAACCGACCACAAGTGGTTGATTTTTCCCATTTTCCAACCACTGAACCGACCAAAATTTTTGGTCAAAAAAGTAGTGGTAACTTTTTAAAAATCGACCATGAGTGGTCGGTTTTTTTAAAATATATATATTCATTTTTAAAATTTATTATTATTTTTTTAAAATGAAAAAAAAAATTTAGGGAAAATCCACAACTGGTCGGTTTTTTGCAAAAAAATACAAACAAAACCGACCACTTGTGATCGGTTTTTTACAAAAAAAAAAATTAGAAAAACCGACCACATGTGGTCGGTTTTTTTGATAATTTTGTAAAAAAAAATATTGAAATTTTTCAAAATACAAACATTAAAAATCAAATCAAATTATTTATAATACAACCCATCAAACATTTAATATACAATCAACCAACCACCATAAGAATACAAACATTAAAAATCAAATTATTTACAAAATTTATCGAGGTTCCAAATTCAAACTATAAAACATAGAAAATACAAAAACTACAACTCATCGTCTGCATCTTCAATCTCAGCATCACCCATTCTATTATCAATATTTCGTTGATATATCCAATTATAATCAGGTTCCATCTACACAATCAATCACATTCAAGTAATTAGTTCAAGTCACAAAACTCACATTTCAAATACTTACACCTAAAGATTTTCAAGTCACTAATTCAATTAACAAGTTACCAAACTAAACTAAATTCAAATGAAAAGTTCACGTTTCCAGTACCTACACTTAAACATTTTGAAGTCACTAATTCACTTCTAAAGTGACCACTATCGCACCCCGTTTTTCTCGCGGAAAGCGGGATTCGACATGACACTCTTTTTGGGATGAGTTTAAAAAGGTGTGAAGAGTCGCCACCTAACGTATTAAGGTGCGTTAGGGCACCGATCTAGGATACTACGAACCTATTTTTTGTTATTTAGTCTTAATTCACCAGAGCTCGGATAAGGGTTTAAATTACCTCAAAATGAAGGTGTTAGGCACCTTTCGAGATCCACAAAGGTGGTTCCCGACCGAATTCAAGCTTTACATAGGGATTCTATGTGATCAAATGAAGTCTCTTATTTTATCATTAATTTAATGTTTAGCTAAGCGATAAAATAATCAATAAGCAAACACATGTCATTTTGTTAATTCTAATTGCCAATTATCTAGGTGATAAAGACAAATAAAACATGTAAATAAGACAAGCAAGGAGAAAGAAGGCAAGACAATTTATGATAAAGGGGACTGCTCATGTAGTTTAACTACCCCTAATAAACATATAAAGTAAACAAAAAGACTAGAAAGAAATCGTCCAAGTCAAAGGAATGGTTTGGTTTTATTCGGATCAGAAACCCAACTTGTTAATCATCATCCGACCCAAGAGCCGAAACTTAATATGTCGAAATTAATTAAAATTCCTAAAGCAGGATTTCTAGGCGGCCAAGTAAGTAAATTAATAGATTTTAAGTCGTGTTTTGCCTAAGTGTTTCGTCTAGCACATAATACATGTAAAAATCCTAAATTGTGCCTACTATGCCGTTCATAGAGCACATAATCCCCGCCCCCAAAGCAGTCTCCAAAATTATATTATTACATCGATAATAATGTCTTTACAGGATATTACAAATCAAATAATAAGAAAGTATACTCAAGCTAGTGTAATCTAATTATATAACTAATCTGGTGACTCTTCGAAACCCGTAGTTGTCTACTTAAACCAGCAATTAGCAATAAGAGAGATAAATAATAATAGAAGCCAAAAGCCAAGTATACGTAATAGCGAGATATGCAAGATGTTAACAGCAGCCTCCAAAGAGAAACAAAAGCACTTAAAAATATTTAATTGCCTTTGTAAAAAAGTAGCCAATGATTTTTGTTAAGAGTAGTAGTAGTAATTGTAATTGTGAGACTTGAGAACTTTTCACTGTCCCTTTTTGTGAATGAAGGGATGGGTTTATATAGTGTTAAAGAAATCAGTCATCCGAGACAAAACAGGAAAAAAATATTCCACCCCTCTAATTACTGAAGTCTTTCCCATAAATAAAAGAATTGATATTATACCGAATCAATTAAAGTAAACCAAGAAAGAGGAAAAAAATGAATTGAGTAATATGTTCACCATAATAGAGGGAGTTTAAAATATGGTAAACGTATATTTAATAAAGAAAATTAGCAAATCGACTCAATCAATTATTTCCGGTTACCATAAATAAATGAGTAAAAGGAAGGTACTGAATTTAGGAGAACAAATAACAAAACATGCATCAACGTCGATAGTTCCCAAAACAGAAGATATCAATCCCGTCATATCAGGTTCATTTAAATCAAGCAAATGATTTATACCATAACTTCAGGATGTAAAGGAAATCAGCCACAGAAATTACCAATGAGACACGTAAATCCTACCCTAATTACTGTGGAAAGTGGCCTTAAAATCATATCAAAGTCAGTCCTAAAACCATATCAAGCAGACGTATAAATCATTCTATAGTCAGGAAAAAAGAGAGTTGTTCGCGGAGACGATTTCCACTGCAATCAATCAAGTAAATAGGGTAGTGAACCTAGGAGGAGAAATTTACTACAAGTCTAGCCACAATTGGGATTTAAATAGTTTGCCAAAGGTTTTCACGCATATGGGTTTAAGAAATTACTAGAATTAGTCCACAAATTCGCAAAATTTCGAACGTAAAAGAATAGATCGGAAGATAATAACATGCAAATAAAGATGAGATACCAAACCTCGGACGGATTCTTAAGAATCCATCAAGAACATGTATTTTCTGGAGCGGGTAGAGGATGCTGTTGATGACGGTGTGGAGGCATGGCTCGTCGGAGGACGGGCTGGTGTCGTTGATGTTGTCGCTGGCGGCGCGAGGGGTTGAACGGAGAAGGCAGATCTGGCGCCGATGGAGGAGGGTCGTGGCACCATGGATGGCGTCGGAGTCCATGACTGGTGCGGCTTAGGCGTTCTCCGACGGGCAGCGACTGAGCGGGAGGCGGTGACGCATCTGTTTTGCTGGTGACGACGTCGGTGATGGCATTGGTTCGCCGAAAAAAAGGACGAAGGATGAGGGTTGGCTGTCGACGATGGGTGGTTTGCTGACGGTGAGAGGAGAGAAAGAGTGGGAGGGACAGAGAAAAGTTAGAGAGAGAGATTGAGGGAGGCGACAGTTTTGGGGAATTAGGGTTAGGGGGGTTGATTTTAGGTTTTAAAAGGAAAGGAGGGGATCCTTTAATCTCAGTCGTTGGATTAATTCGATCAATGGCTGAGATCTAAAGGTTGTGGATCGGGTTAAAATTGAGGGCTATAATTATAATGAATTAAATAGAATGGGTTAAAATTGTAATGACTTAGAACAAAAATTGGACTACAAGGTAAATTAATTGGCAAAGTGATACTAATTTAGACCGCTATTTAAATTCTAGTGGTCGTAAATCATGATAACAATAATAATTAAATAATAAATAAATTAATAAATAATAATAATAATAATTAAATAATAAATAATAGATAGATAATAATAGAGATGATAACAACAAAAATAAGTAGTGCTAGATAACGGAAAACTAGACAATATATTTGTAAAAAATGTGAGTGTGCACAATTAATTACGTGAAAAATAATTTAATTAATGAAATATCGCATTTGATTTTAAAATTATAAAAATGATGCTAAAAGATAATAAAATAATTTATGCATTTTTCTAAATTGCGAATGCGATACGTCAGAATGTATTTAATATAAAAAATGATGTGTAAAAATATTGATAATTAAAATTAAATACCTAGATAGGAAGGTGTGGAAGTCGCGGATAAGGGTAGAAGGTTAGTGCATGTGTGGGTCGTAGCTAGTGGTTAGGGGGCTCTGGTGTAGCCGAGTTAGTAAGCCTACGACTGTGTCCATTGGTAGGAGCCGCTAGTGTATGCTACTACTAGGGGGTGTCCTTTTCTTATTTATTATTTCCTGTTTATTATTTTGGTATTGCTCTTATTTTAGTGTCTCGCTTAGCTTTATTTTCAGTATGTCTCATTTCTTATTTCGGCTATGCCACCCATTCTATTTCGTGCATTACTATGATCCTGTTCACTATTTATTATCTTGAGCCGGGGGTCTATCGAAAACAGCCTCTCTACTTCGGAGGTAGCGGTATGGACTGCGTACATTGTACCTTCCCCAGACCCCACTTGGTGGAAATACACTGTGTTGTTGTTTTTGTATTAATGCGATGTGTTTTTTATACATACTCAGATGATTGATCGATTAATTATATTTGATTAGCTTAATATACTAGGTTTTGACTATATTGTTCATCAATCGATCACTATATATATATATATATATATATATATATATATATATATATATATACGAACTCTTGAACGCATACTATATATATCACATCCACAAGTACATTACCTTATAATAGAACACGTTCATTATAATAATAATTAATATATATTGTTCATCAATCGGTCACTATATATATATATATATATATATATATATATACGAACTCTTGAACGCATACTATATATATCACATTCACAAGTACATTACCTTATAATAGAACACGTACAATACCACAAGTGGTCGGTTTTTTAAATTATTTTTTTTCAAAAAAACTGACCACTAGTGGTCATTTTTTTATTTTTTTTCATTTGCAAAATAAATAATAATTAATACTAAAATTATTTTAATAATTATTTTAATTTTTTAAAATAAAAAAGCTACCACTTGTGGTCGATTTTTTTAAAAAATAATTAAAAAATTAAAAAAAATTAAAATCCGACCACAATTTGTGGTCGGTTTTTGCCTTTTTTTTTAGTAGTGGGGTATTTTGTGTGTGTGCGTGATTTTTGTGTGTGTGTTTGTGTGTTTAGGTCGATTTAGGGTAGTTTAGGTTGGGTCGGGTTGGGTCATGTGGAGGGTGGGGTCGGGTAGGAGTTATATAATTAAAATATTTTTTTTATTATTTTGTTGAAAATCGACCACTTGTGGTTGGTTTTCTTGATATTTTAATAAAAAACGACCACATGTGATCGATTTTTAATTTTTTTTCCAGAAAACCGACCACATGTGGTCGGTTTTTAACAAAATAATAAAAAAAATATTTTAATTACTACAATTAATAAATTAATAAATTAAAATTAATTTTAAACAAATTAATTTTTTAATAAATTCTATAATATTTATAATAATAACACGAGTAGTATATTTCCTCAATCGTATACTAATATCAATGAATTTTGCAATTTACGATAAATTTTTGGTTAATTAACTTTTAATTACGATATTATATATATAATATCGTAATTAAATACTAATTAACCGAACATTTATCGTAAATTATAAAATTCATTGATATTTATATATACCTCGTAATAGAATATGTTAATCAAATAAATTATTCATTACTTGTCTTACGTTATTACAACTTCAACAATATACGCGTATCTACATATTGACACTAAATAGTATATTTATTTCCTCAATAGTATGTTATCAGTGTATTATTCAAAATATTTTGATATATAGATTCCGTTATCGAGCTTTCGATTACTGCATACGTCATTACACGAGATATACATATATTCAATTGTCTATCAACTTTCAAATAAGTACTATAAACATCATACATATACATATATGTACTATAAATATATATATATATATATATATATGTATACACACATACACATATATACACCATCGACTATATCAAGTTCTAAATACGTACTATATATATCACATACGTACACAAATATATTATTCAATAATATAATGCGACGTGTTTCATATACATACTCAGATGAGTGATCGATTAATTATATTTGTTTAGCTTAATATACTAGGTTTTGACTAAATTGTTCATCACTCGATCACTACATGATATATATATATATATATATATATATATATATACATGAACTCTTGAATACGTACTATATATATCACATCCACAAGTATATTACCTTATAATAGAATACATTCATTATATTCTGATGAATTATCGGTTATATATACGCATATTCATTTTACAAAGATTATGCATGTTTAACGTCATTTAACGTATGTACAAGGAAAATATTTATTCCATATATTGAAACATAAGTAAAAGATAAATATTATGTTTAACGTAATTTGTTTATTTTATTTGATCTATTTTTCAGTGTAATTTTTCACAAAATTTAAGAATGATTGATTTTTATTATTATTATATTGGTTATCGACTACGTGTGATTAGTGTAATTTCAAAAAATTATATATAAATTACATTATATATATAATTGTTTTTAATGAAAATAATATATATATTTGATTACATATATATAATTATTGGTTACTAAAAATTATTTACTTTTTAATTTTTTTTAGTTGAAAAACCGACCATAAGTGGTCGGTTTTTTAAAGTATTTTCTTCTTTTTTTTAAATATTAAAAACCGACCACTAGTGGTCGGTGTTTTTAAAAATAAATTTCAAAAGAATTTTTAAAAACCGACCACAAGTGGTCGATTTTTAAAAATATTTTTCAATTAAATTTTTTTAAAAAAATCGACCACTAATGGTCGGTTTTGCTATTTTTTATTTTATTTTTGTTTGTAAAATAAATAATAATTAATATAAAAATTATTGAAATAATTGTTTTGATTTTTTAAAATAAAAAAACGACCACTTGTGGTGGTTTATTTTCAAAAAAAAAAAATTATGAAATATTATGAAAAATAGACCACTTGTGGTCGGTTTTTTGCGACCACAACATGTGGTCGGTTGGTCGGTTTTTAATTTTTTTTTAGTAGTAGTATTTGAAATATATATTTGGTTGTCTAGCTGTTTTGCTATCATATTATTTTAACAATTCTTCTTTGAATTTTATTTTATTTTTGAGTTGAGGATGTATCGATAACATATTTATAAAATTATAATTTTGAACGAGCTTGAACTCAAAGCAACTCTCAAGCTCACAATGGAGAACGTTTGAGTTGAGAACTGATCTTTTGCTAAATTAAAGCTGTTTTATTAGCAAGAAATTTTTAGACTTGTGTCATCTCTCTGTTAAGCTGTGTTAGGGTAGGCCCTTTATTAGAGCTTATTTAGAATTTCAGATAATTTAAGTATTGTGAAAGTAAGGTTCAACATCCCTTTTCCTTTTTGTACTACAATTTTTCGCGATTGAATAAAGAGAAAAAACATGATTTTCCTCCTGAATTTGTCGTCAAAACTTACTTTAACATTTAAACTAAACTTTCGTTTATTTACCCCCTTAACATCTTTGAAGTGTATTAGTTTCACCCCTCAAAACTGAATACCACTCTTACAACGGAGAGTGTGTTACACTCGCCTACACATCAACGCCACGTCGGAGCCACGTCACTGTCACGTAAGAAATTACTATTTTTCTAAAAAAAAAAATTAATCCTCCACAAATTATTTTTATTTTTTTTTAAAATAAAAAATATATATACTATTTTATTTATATAAATATATATATAATTATAAATAATTATATTTATATAGGCACCCCCACACCCATTTTCTTTCTTCTCCATACCCACCTACCCACCACCCCCACCCCCTACCCTGCAATTAATGCATCCCCTCCTCTCTCATCCTCTTCCAGCGCCCCACCCTCGCCCTCTCCTCCTCCTCTTTCAGCCACCACCCCTACCCCTGCACCCATTTTTTTTTTTTTTTTAAGTAATCCTTCAAATCATAAAGAAAAAAAATATTTCATAACATTTCCTCTTTAATTTAATTGGGATTGCATCTGGGTGGATTGATTTGTCTATCCATTGATGTTCTGTTTTCCGCCTTGCAGATTGATTTGTGTTTAATCGCTGAAGGCACTGTTTGGATTTGAATCTGCACAACGAACAATCGAATTATTACAAATTTGTTTAATTATTTATTGATCCATTGATTGAGGTTTCACAAATAGTCTTTATGTTGGTCTCAAATACTTCATGACTAGTTTGATTAAAAAAAAATACTTCATGACCCTCATGCGTCGAATTCGCATTATGCACTCTTTCTTCGTTGTTTTCCTCTACTGGTTCTATTTGTTTTCATGAACTAGCTAGCCCCCATCAAACTTTGAACCCTCTTCCTTTTTTGAAAATGGAGTTCCTTGTTGGAAAAGTGGAGGGTCCATGTGCATTATTGGATTTGGATTAGTTGAAAATTTAATTTTTTAATTAGTAGATTGAAAGTTTGACCATTAGTTGATGTTCTTTTAATTTCTAACCTTTTTTTTAATTAAAAATTTCAATTAAATATGCCTTAATCATGAATTAGTCTGGTTTGTTGAATGAATTTGAAAAAAAAATGAAGAAGGAGAAGAGACGGGGTGGTGGGGTGTGAGAAAGATGAAGGAAAAAGAATTTATAAAATTTAAAAGTGGGCCCCACCTTTTTTCCTCACTTTTTAAATCATTTACGCGCTGGATTTTCTGATTTTTGCCACATCAACAATTAGTGTGGTAAAAAATTCACTTCAAAGTTATTAAGGGGGTATATAATTGCCCGATTAGTTTAGGATCTAAAGTAAGTTTTGACAACATGTTCAGAAGTGATTTGATGTATTTTCTCATTGAATAAACAACGGGTCCATGGCAAATCCCTCAACACCATAGTGGTGAGTAGTGACAACCTTGGTGTATGTTTTTTTTTTTTAAAAAAAAAAGGAATTAACCCAATATATCGTTTGCATAGATATGTATACATATTAAAAGATTCATAAAATATTTTCCGAGATCATCATAGGAACTTTACAAAAAAAAAAAAAAGAGCCGGTACTAAAGCATCCGTGCACTAAATGCTACAAAGTCTAGGGATAAAATTACTTAATTAGCCAATGAATGGGACACTAGGAATAGTAATAGGCTCAAAAAGTATCCTGGAGATGCTACTTTTAACATCAGTATGAAGATACATGAAGTGCGATGTTCTTGTTATATCCTTTGCTATTCTAACAAATGTTTCAGAAAATGGAGAATTTTTTCTTTCAGCTGTGTTCATCGCTTCCCATGTCTCCTTTATCAAAAATCTAATGTGTTGTCTTGCCTCTTCTTCCGAAGCACCCTTATCATTCATATAACATTGAATTGATTTGGGAACGTCACCTCTTTTCAGTTCATCCTGAATTAATTATGAATTTAAATAAATTAAATAAATTTTGCTAATATACGTTAATTTTATGTGAGAAAGTGTGTAAAATCATACCGATGATGTCCCCAAATCATCAGCCAAACGAAAAATAGTAGCAGACTGTCGAATAATGTCAGGATAATTACTTAAGGATTCCATGGCCGCTTGGGTAATTGGATCATTGACGAGGAACAATGAGTGCACTAATACCATTGGTACTGCTACTGAAATCCTTGCATTTTCCATGTATTCTTCCATACTTGGCTTGTATCCAGTGTGATACCATCTTGCTTCTTGCAAGTATGATTTGCACAAATCTGTCCACTAATTAACAACATGTCTCAGTCTCACACACACATATTATATATATATATAGCCATTTAAATAGTGGACGAAATTGGGAGTATTTTGGGAAAATAAGAATTTCTTTTAAGTAGAATGAATCTTACTGATTTTGTAAGGTAAGGTAGGACGTCAACCCCTTGATTTTTGAGAACCTCATATGCCACTTCATTGATAACATTGAAGAGTGCGAGATAACATACTTTCATATAGTCTGGAAGTTGTTCCATTGCATTTACATCCCATCTGAATTTATATATCAAAAGTAAAATTTTCTTATGAAAAGCACATCACTAAAATGATTGATTAGAAAAAAAAAAATTCAGTTCTTTTCTTTCTCGAAACTCGAATTCGAAATTACAAGGTTAACTACGATCATTACACGAATCACTCTCTTATCTTTTTTATCCTATATACTGTCAATGTCCGTAAAATTACGTTTTGAGTGTAACTCACACCCTTATCAAAGATGATATATTTTTCAAACCTTATAAAAAGATCATTCATTTCACTAAATATCAATGTGAGACTTTTTTCGTTCTTCCACAGTGTCCACATTTCCTTTCCATATATAAAACATGGAGCAAAAGAATCTTTCAAAAGAATAGTGGAATTTAAAGCATCTAATTAAAAATATAAAGATTATTTTGATAGTGAAGAATAGTGGAATTTAAAGAATCTAATTAAAAATATAAAGATTATTTTGATAGTGAAAAAAGGATATGTATAAGGATTTTTAAGATTGTGTTAAAATTACTTGTGATTTTTAAATTTAATATACCCACTAAAAAATAATGATTGATATAATGACTTTACCATACTTTCCTATTTATTGATACTAATTACGTTGAAATTGATCATTTGGAATTTTGCGCAGTCTTATAATAAGTCAAAATTGAAACTTTTTTTAAAAAATTCTAACTAATTAAAAGTGACATGTAAAAGTGAAAATAAAAATAAAGTGACAAGTCATATTTCTACTAAAAGAAAGTTGACCCCCCAAGAGTCGGTCACAAACACGAAAGTCTAATTGATTCATTCTTATTATTAATTACTATCATTTCCCAAAACATTGATTTATCATATTCAAAAGAACAATGTAGTAAAATTGCCATTTTATTAACCAATTCAATGAGTCTATTTGATACTTCTAACCGATAGTAATAGAGTCGAGTAATGAATAAGTGAATAATTAAGAAAAATATTATACCTATGAATAGCATGAGTGAAGAGTTCCAATTCGTGAAGAGTGCCATAGACATCATAAATATCATCTATGATGGAAATAAAAACGACGACTTTTGTTATCATTCTTCGAAAATTGCTGTGTTGTGGCTCAAACAATGCCCCCACTGCCCAAATCAAATTCTCAACTAGTATATCCCTCGAAAATGGCAGCTTTTCTGTAAGCCCTGTGTTTTTCCACCACCTAATTTACATCAAAACAAATATTTCAGCAGTTTGACTTTCTCGCCGAGGTAATAATTAAATTAGTTTCTGTTATGTTCATTTGTCTAGATTAACTGAAAGTTTAAACTTTTTATTCAATCTAGCTAGCTAAGACTAATCTTTCACTTTGAGCACTCGTAATATATAAATATATACAGTACTATATTAGAAGAGTATCCACTTAAAAGATATGTTCTCACGCACCTTGATAGAATTCTCAAATCTTGTTGATGTGTTTCTTGAACAATGTTGAAGTCCAATTTAGCAAGCTCGAGCAAAAGAGGATTAGCATTTGGCATTCTCTCGTAAATTCTAATATACCACTCTGTCTCTAATCTTGGCATCATCCAATGTCTTGGAACTTCCAAGGCATGGAGTACTAATGATGCCGTTACATTGTCTTGATCACCACAATGATTATCAGCATAATTCTTTAGACGTGCCATTGTGAATCTTGTGGCATTGTTCAAAGTGGTTTCATTTTCTGTAGAGAGAAATGAAGCTTCATACAATTTTAACAGTCCTTTTGTGTCGTTACAGATACTCTGCTTGAGATTGCCATGCTCGTCCTGAAAATTGTTTAATATGACTGAAACACACACAAAAAAATACGTTGGTCAAAACCTAAGTAATAGAAAAAGTTTGAAGAATCTACGATCAAAATCACATAAACAATTGGTTAGATGGACCCTCAAATTTTTAACTATATGTGCTACATGAAGTTGGAATTTGGAACAAATAGACTAATTATTATAATATATAAACCTGAAAGGTGATGAAAAGATTATTAGGACTAGCGTATATGTATTATATGGCGGAGATAAGGGAGAGGAGGAGTGTGTATATTACCGAAAATCAATTTGGTTTTATGTTGGGGTTTCAGCTACAAGAGTCACTCATCTCGAATAGCGTAGAGATGTTTGTATTTTATGCTATGTTTTGCTAGGATTATTCCAGCCATGGCTAAATTAGTGTGGCTACTAGCTAATTTTTTGGTACTGTTACTTGAGCCAAGGTCCGTAGGAAACGACCTCTCTACCCTCACAAGGTACGAATAAGGTTGCATACACACCACCCTCCCTAAACCTCATTCATGAGATTACTCTCTGGATATATTGTTGTTATGCACATACTACGATACCTTGAGAGATATGGAAGCCATGTTGTCTCAGGAGCCTAAACTTCAAGGCTGTTGTGTATAATGAATCTCCTATGGCTGCATTTTGGTCATGTATGTTCCTCAAAATCTGCATGATTTCATCCTTGAAGTGGTAGCTCACTCCAAGCCTTTCCAAATTATCAATCAACTCCAACTTAGCATCTAATTCTTCGGATCCCTCATGAACCATCATCATCATCAAATTCTTCTTCATTTCCTTCTTCAGCTCGTCAAACCGCTCCATATACTTATCTCCCTATACGCAACATGATACAAACACATTTTATACTTTATGAAAGAATATAATGTATGTATGCTATATAAAGAGATTGATATATACCACGTAACGATTGTTGACGGACTGAATGTATTCAAAATCCCATGTTGTTGGTTTGTAATTCCCTGAACGTCTGATGGTGGTAGCGGGATTTGGTTCAGCTAATTTCACTGCAGAAGCTTTAGTGCACTGAATTATGCTTTTTAATTTCATGCCACCAGCAGTAGAGAGGTATGCTTTGGATACTACTAGTGATGGTTTCCATCGACTGAAAGAACAAGTAGATGGAGTTGGCCTTCTGGAGGTGGCCATGGATAGTTTCCCTACGTTGTTGAATAATGTTGCCTTCATTATATGTATTGGTTCTGTTGGTCAATGTTTTAAAGGTTTTTTAAATTATGCTGGAGCTCAAACAAAATGTTTCCATATATATAGTGTGTGTGTGAGAGAGAGTTATCTAATGAAATGAACGCGTTATGTTCATGGGCGGTACTCCCTCGTCCCATTTTAGTTCAACACATTTCATTTTACAGATTAAAAAATGGATATTGAAATTGTGATTGTTACAGTTAATATATATTAATAATTGTAGAGGTAAAATGAGAGAAAATGACACTTTACTTTTTAAAAGAAATATTAATTTTATCGAACACGTTTTTATCGTTGAGATCGTAAAATGTACGGATTGAACATGCTTAGTTTTTTAAGGAAAAAATTATTTATTCTAATCTAAGATAATTTTGAAAAATATGTGTTACTGGCTACTTCTATGTTTTAAATAAATAATATATATCTTCCTTGTCTAAAAAACGAAGAAAAATAATGTGTTAGATTAAGTTTTTCAAATAAAATTAGGCGGATCTAGAATTTAAAGTTTGTGGGTTTTTTATGTTAAAATAAATAGATATTAAGTGGATTGAACCCACAATCATGAGGTCAATAAAAAATTTACAAGTCTCTCTACTCGACTAGAGCAACAATACACTTTATTTATGGGTTTTCAACTTATAATTTTTATATATTTACTAGATTTTTCTATGTAAATACTAGATTCGCACGAAAGTTATTGGGTTCTCGGAAACCCCCACCCGGGCCTCTAGATCCGCCCTTGTTACTAAGTGCTTTTGAGGAGTAGCATAAATTGTTCCTTTAAAAAAAAAAAAATTTGTTAAATTACTTTTTTAAAAAATATACTTATAAATACTTTTAAAAAAATTGATCAAATAATAATTGATGCTCAATTTTTTTTTTTTTAACTTACTGTCCAATCACAATTATTTTAAAATAAGATGATTTTAGAAGCGCTATAAATAAGTTATTAATTTGAGATGCTCACTGTAATACCTCAAAAAATTTTCTTCATAAAGATTTCGTGAGAAACGTATCGAGTTCTACGCTTTAGAGCGATCCATAAATTTTCTGTGTAGTATTTCTAAGATGTTGACCTACCATTGCGTAGAGTATCGAATAAGCTTTCCAATGATATGTATATCATCGAAAACGGATACTCGAGCGATGAGTTACGACCATTCCAATCGAACTTCGACCATTCCGATCGAACTGTGAACAGTAAAACGTGCAGTAAATTAAAATTACTGCAGTCAGGCGAATTTCAGGGTCAACTTCAAACGATCATAACTCTTTGTACATAATGATCTGGGTGATCTACTATATATCAACGGAAAGCTCTGTGAGTCCTCTTTCTAATGAAATTGGTTTCATCCAATTTGACTATCGGAGAAAAAAGTTATGGTCGATCTACTTCAGCCTATCAAAACAGTCCACCAAAGGACAAATTTGACATTATTTGAATTTTAAGGGTATTTTGATCATTTCACATTCCCCTTCTTGGACGAAAATTCTTGCATATAATCCATATTTGGACCATGAAATTTATATTTTCATCAAGTTTTGGAGGAGAGGAAAACCCTAGGTCAAATTTTAGCTCCAAAAATCTTTAAATTGAACCGTAGAAATTTTAAATTGATTTGGAATTCGAGTTGATCATGTTAAGGGCTTCGAGAAGCACCCTTCACTTTCGTGAATAAAGTTCCGGAGTCGGAAGTTCATATTCATCTTCCATCTTAAGGTATGTGGGGTTTTGAACAAGAGCAATCTTCCGTTCTTGTGCCCAAAGCTTTAATTTTATTATGGTTTTACATGATTTTGCAAGTGAGATTATGTCTAAATAATTCGATTATGAGATTATGATGATTGAATGAATAAACTTTGATTTATATGATTATCTCAATGTTTTCATGATATGATTTAATAATTATCATTGCGAATTACACACTTTTACCACGAGGTGGTATTTTGAATGATTTTGGGACGTATGTCGAGATGGTATTTTGGAATAATATTTTGAGATATGTGTCAAGCTTTATGCTTCCCAATGACGATTTGAATTATTGAATATATATTTGAGACATGAGATGTCTTGATATCTATAATTGTAAATTTCATATTTTTATTTTGAATGATTTCGAGATACATGTTGAAATGGTATTTTGGAATGATTTTGAGATTTATGATAAGCTTAAAGCTTCTTTATGACGAAATTGAATCATTGAGCATATTGAGATGTAACATTTGAGATGTTACCATGAGTCTTGATATTTTCTCAAAAATATTGATGTTGTCATGACTTGATAAGTTGTTACATTTTGACATTTAAAAAGGTTGAGTTCTATTATTGAAATTTCATGATATTCGAAAATGGGTATACACTCAAATTACTTTATGAAGGATTTATAAGACTTTGAATTTTTCCAATATGGATATACATGATTACTTCATTACTCTACTTCTTAAATTGAGAATTTATGCTATGAATTGCATACTACTACAATGAAATGATATTTCTAAAGGCTTTCGAGATAAAAGTCGTGATTTGAGTTGTACTACGGGATATGTATTCTTATTATGAATTGAAGGTCTCAAGTGCTTTTCAAAAGCTGTTGTCATAATTTAATTGTCGAATTGAAAGAATAATCATTTGAGTACATTGACCTTGAACTCGCAGAGTCGAGATGATTTTGACTATGAGAAAGATTGATTTTGATATAGATGTTGAGATGAATTTTGGTATTTTTTTCCGGATGATTTTGATGAGTTGAATTGTTGAAAATATTACGTATTGAGTCTTCATATCCTTGTCCAAATGTCGAGTCGGTTATGGTTCAATGCATTGATACCTTGTTGATGTTGAAAAAGATTGAAATGTTTTAAGTCGAAGTTGGGGTTAGGAATCCACAAATTGTTGATGAATTATAAATTGAGATATTTGATTTGGTCTTTATGATAGACCCTTGTGATGATGATGGTGGATTTCCTAACGCGTTCTGAGCTTGTCGGGGAGTAGTACTTAGCACCGAGAGGGAAATTTGGTATTTCTCCAAACCTATATGCCGTCGTAGGGTTGTTTGATGATGATATTATTGGCCAGAGAGCCCGATTATGATTATTGCAGTTTTAAGGTCGTACTCCCTGGCAAAGAGTATGACGCTCCCGCCAACAGGGGTTTCAAACATTGGTATTCCACGTAGCTCACATGGGGTTGTCGGTTATAGGAAACTCCCCTGTCCATAAAAGTCATGTTTCTTGAATTACCGAGTCACTCCGAGATTTGAGTCAAAGAGTTGAGATTTTATGATGATTTATCATAATTTATGATTTTTGATGATTTACATGGATTATGAGATTTTACCATTTGAACTATTTATTATGAAAGTATGAAGAGTATGATTTGATATAACTCAAGCCAAGTGAGTCATCATTGTTAGTATGCATGTTTTCATGAAATTGATGATGTTATTTAAAGTGTTGCATGCACCCCACATACTCAGTACCCCCATTTACTATTCTATTCAGTTGAAGTTTCCGGTCAGCAGGTAAAGAGTACTCACAGTTCAGGGACTTGGGTCGGTTATTTCAGTTTGGAGCATTGTATCTTCTTTCGTTGGTCGTATTGAGTGTGGTAGTTGGGAATCATGACCCGACTATGTACAGACAATACTAGTAGAGGCTTCATAGACAGTAGTAGTGGTTGATGTATTCAGTATCCTTCTTGTATATGTATATGTGTTAGTAGAATTGTCATCTTGTAATTCCAATATTGTACTGAACAAATTCTGTATTGAAACATTTTCAGCTTCATTCTCTCAGAATTATGTTTTAATCAGTTGCTTTTGAGTTATACCGATGAAAAGGGTTAGCTTGGGGTCACTTATGACCCTAAGCACCGTGTGGCGTCTCGAAACTTGATTTTCGGGATGTTACACTCACGGCCTCATCATGGTTTCATCATAATTTTAAAGTAATAACCAATTATTTTGGTCAAATACTATTCCAATTAAATAGTTCCTTCAATTTGACATGCTACCTAACTTACCTTTACAAGTACGCATATAGCCACTCGATCTTGACTAAAATGTGTCTTTTGAACACTAATTAAATGTGTGAAAAACACTTTGTCAAATGACTCAATTATTAGACAAGACCATAAAGAAAGAGGGAAAAAAATCAGGTGGTGGGCCTTTGAAGGATTGTAATTTGTAGTATCGTTATTAAGTTTGAAATGGTATATTTTGAGATACGTATTTTTTTTTGTTTTTCAAGGTATTTCCACAGTCGGTAGTCGTAAGACTAATCCTCCGTTCCTACTGTCAGTGCACTAAGCGATAGGAAACTGGTCACGGAGTTTTTTCCATTCACCATTGTAGACACCTAATTTCGTCCCTCCTCGATATCGTTTTTACCTATTGTTTACCTTATCCTACCGTGTACCCTTACCCGTGTGATAATCCCTCCACAAAATGACAAAAATAACAACCCCCTAACTAATTTTGTTTTATCCTAATATTCTAACAACCCACCCAATTAAAAAACAACACCTACCTACCCTATCCTAACAACCCATCCAATCAAAAATACCCATCACACCCTACCCCCTACCCTACGTGACCTCACCACTACCCTACCCCTACCTCACTACCCAGCCCACACCCCTTTAATACTCTCTTCTCCAATACAGCAAAGAACAATATTTTTTAATATCAGCAAAAACCAAAATCAGTAACTCCCTTGGCCCTTTCTTTTCCCATCAATATCAATAATTTCAACAAAAAAAAAATGTAGACACCAAGAACACACACCATTGGCACACAATAACACTCACAGCAAACACACAAACACCTCATCCTCTCCATTTTTCTTGATTTTCCTTTTCCTCCTCACCTTCACACAGAGAAAAATCGACCACTCCCTCACTGAATACACACACACGCACACTTCTCACTGATCTGGAAAACATACGCGACTGGTATAGTAAAGAAAAGAACAACAACAGAAAAAAAAATACAGCGCAAGAATTAGAGGAAGAAAACAAATTTTGGGGGGTTTCTGGTCACTGTTCCGGCAACGACTTTGCCGGAATCGTTTCCTCAGTTCGTCTTTCATCCAAACTCATCTCAAATTCTCCGAGAATCTCCTCGTTTTTTTTATTTTCTAATCAGATTCGATCAGAAAAACATCACGATTTCATCGAGATTTGTCTTATTTCATCGATTTTGGGTCACCGTCAGCTCGTCAGAACTCCGGTCACATGGATCTTCTCAATCTCTTTTTTTTTGGGGTTTCTCTAGAGTGGTTTGATTCGCGTTAGCGGGACTTCTGTTTGGTCTATTTTTTTTGGATGTAATCCGTGCTTGGAGTTCAAAAATAGTCGAGATTCATTATTTCGTGAGGTTATTCATCGGGGTTTTCGGAGAAGATCATTCGTCTCTTCGTAAATCGTCAGAATATATTTGAAAGGTCCGAATTCCTTAACTCATTTTTGTTTCATCATAAATTTGAGAAACTGATGTTATGTCGTGTGTTCGCTGTTTTGTGATCGATTGATCTTGGTCGATGTTCAATGTTGTTCATCCATGAATAGTTATTTAGGCATGAATTTGATGTAAATATGAGTTTGGATAATTGCTTTGTCTAAAATTGATGCATGAAAGGGATTCAGGAGTAAACAGAATGGGATTGGAAACTCGATAAAAGTGCTTTTGGTTAGTTCGATTCGTGGTCTGTTGTTTAACTTGACATAAACGTCTACTGAGATTGATAGTATCATGATAGGTCGAGTGAATAGGCAATATAGGTTTGGGTAGGCAAATTTTAGAACTTGTTGTTTTGGTTGAATGTTGAAAATTCCATGGAATGTTTGAAATTTTGTTGAATAATTTGATTTTCTCGCACTAAAAAATGTATTCATTTGGTCGGGGAATGCCCCGAAGTATCTGTATTGATTTATCCGGGGAATGCCCTGAAGTAGCATGTACGCAAAGGAGGCTCGTGATCAAGACCCAAAACATCGAGTGGAGTTTAGTTTAGGATTAGTTTAGAATAGAATAGGTTTTATATTTCAGCACCTCTTTTATTTTGGATTGTATAATTTGGACTGAACATTATTTTTGTTTGTTTTGAATTTTGTGTGATTTATTTGTTTGCTTGTTTTGTGTGTTTATGTGGTTTGTACATTTGTAATGTCAAATTAGCCGATACGCTCCACTAAGCGACCGTGGTCGAACCACGGGATCGAGGGGTGCCTAACACCTTCCCCTCAGTCAACAGAATTCCTTAGCCGGAATATCTGTTCGTAAACCGATTTAAAGAGTCAAATGGTTTCAAAAAGGATTTTCCAATGGTGACTTGACACACCAGATTATGCCAAGTGGCGACTCTGATTTTGAATGTAAAAACAATTTTTTTTCGGAACCAATCTTCATTTTGTCACTTTAATAAAAAAACCCTTTCAAACCTTAAAATACATATCTTTTTTTTGGAGTTGAAAAATGAGTGTGACAGCTCTGGCGACTTTGATGGGGACTATTTCAGAATTCGAGCTTTTTTTGGAGTCGTATCTTTCCACAACAAGTCTCGGAGCGCACGTCGTGCGCACGAACTCTAGTTGAGTCACCTTTATTTTAGGGGGAGAGCCGTTGGATGTATGGAGTAGGTGGAAAGCAAAGCAGCCACTATCGGCCATATGCTCCCCCGAACGGCCTTGTTAGTAAACCACAACGTAAGTTAGCCTTTAGGTCATTCTTATGTGCATCATATTGAGACCTAGCGGGGTCCACTTGATCCTTTATAGGAGACTTACCTTTAAAGCATCCCTACGTGCTAAATGTTGCATCTTTGAGAGTAACGTGGTCATTTGACGGACCGATTTGGGGAAAACAAGTGTTAGAAGTAAAGTGTGAAGAAAAAAGAAAAAGAAAAAAAGTGAGTCGAAAAGAATGAATCAAAAAGGAGTGTCGTAGTTTATTTTAGAGTTCTTTATGGCTTTTGTTCTTCACGATCCAAAACTCAAAAAGATATTTTTTTTTTACGTTTTGCATTTATCTTCCCAAAGTACCGTAAGTTAAAAAAAAAAATGAAAAAAAAGAGGGTTTTGTTTGCCTTTTCTACTTATTTATCAAAAACAAAATACCAAAAAGATTTTTTTTATATAATTGGTGGTGTCAGTCTTAGTTGAAATGTCTAGTTGAAAATCCAAAAAGTTTTCACTCGTTTGTTTTTGGTTGTCTCTTAAGTTAGGGTCAATTTATTAGTTAATCGCTAAGTGTCCAATCTGGACGAACTACGCATACCTGATTCCCGTCCCTCGGGGCGGGATATGTAGGCAACCCTCGGTGGGTCCGGTAACCTTTATTTTGGC
The DNA here is from genome assembly GCA_030864215.1 of Capsicum pubescens. NCBI lineage: Eukaryota > Viridiplantae > Streptophyta > Magnoliopsida > Solanales > Solanaceae > Capsicum > Capsicum pubescens. The sequence continues at coordinate 265,466,990 of CM061545.1, read as the reverse complement.
CTTCGTCTTAGTATTAGGCTAGGTCTTTTACACCATAACCTAAAGTTGTTAGCCAAGTAGGCTGATTTTATTCAGCATTACTGTTCGGCGATTAAGAGTCATGAAGCGGTCTGTCCCATCGACGTATGTCCGCATCGAATTCCTTTTGGTTGTGAACCTTTTGCTCTTATCACATTTTTGAGATAATTTCTTATCTGCTACTACAGGATGGATCTGTCCACAAAGTCTAGAGTCCTTATGGTTGTCAAGGTACCCAAAAAGTTGATCAAGTGGTGGGGCACGTTCAATTACTCTGAAAAGCACGAAGTGAGGAAAGTGTTAGGCAATCTTGTAACACTCATGGATCTCACGCCTCGTCCGGATTTAATAGAAGCTGCGTTGACTTTCTGGGATCCAAATAATTTGGTGTTTAGGTTCGAAAGTTGTGAATTGACTCCTACCCTGGCAGAAATATCTCGTTTGTTTCGGTTGACTTACATGGGTCAGCAGATGATTTTAGCCCGCAATCATACTCGTAAGAAATTCCTTCAACTCTGTGGATTAAAAGATAACAAGCATCTGGGATGTCTCAAACAATCTTGGATTTCCTTGGACTATTTGTTTGCTAGATTTGGGTCCTTAGAGGGTTTCGACTGCTTTTGGGATGAATTCTGTACTACCAAAAAAATTTGGGAACAACGTCGTCTTGAGGTTTTCTGTCTAGCTTTGTTGGGTATCTTGGTGTTCCCGTTAGATGAGAGGTGTATCAATACTCGTCTACAATCAGTGGCGATAGCTTTATTCAAGAAAAAAGATGAGGTCACCATTGTACCAATGATCTTAACAGAAATATATAAGGCTTTAACTGAAGTAAAAGAAGGGGTGCGATTTTTTGAGGGAAGTAATCTGATATTGCAGTTGTGGATGATAGAGCACTTGCATACGCCTTCTTTGATTAGAGCAGATGTGATCGACCGTTGTCTGAATGATCGAGTGCAATCCATGCAAGAAAGAATGCATTTTGACAAATTTTCTTTTTCTATTGGAGTTAATTCTTGGATCGAATTTCTCGAATCAAGAACTCCGAACAACATTCTTTGGTGCTATATGTGGTTTCGTCCTAAAAAAATCTTGATTGGATCTCAAATGCAACTCTTTCTAGTTTTGATAGGACTTAACTGCACTAGGCCTTACAGTCCAAAAAGGGTGATGCGTCAGTTGGGTAGGATGCAAGACGTCCCCCCAATAATGGACCTTCTAAAGGATGTAGAGTACTTTAAAGACCAAGCCGTGGGGGAAAGAAAATATGAGCAATTCTGGAATAACGCGATAAAGCTAGGTGTCGATACTCTCGAGGAAAATCCAGGATGCACCCAAAACTATGAAATCTGGCTACAATCTCTGCCCCGTGGCATTAGTAGACCCTTACCAGCCCAACTTAGAGGGCGAATACGGGAAGCAATCATGGTAGAGGATGATGAGCAGGAAGATCCGGGGGCCAAGTTGGAGTTTTTGAGAGTTCAGTTGTCACGTTTGATCACAACTATGGATGGGTGTCAGAGAAACCTTTGCGGGTGTACTCTCCAAGAGGCGGGGATACGGGCGAGAAATTTGTTCCCGGATATCAAAACGTCGTTGCAGGATATGTTGCAAAGTCTGAGGGGAAAAGTGGGGACTTCACAGATGGGTTCATCTCAGCCGGGGACGTCACGCAGGGCACCAGTTTGAAAGAGCATGTCTTATATTTATGTAGTTTTGAGTCTTTTATGTTTCTGTCGTTGTAGGTTGGTGTCTGTGTTAAGTCAGAGTCAAGTTGTTTTGATATTCGGGTCTTTATTGCACACATGTCGTTAGGGGTTTAGAATGTTGTTTTGTATTTGTTGTTTAGTTTTAAAGTGGTCTCAGATTCGTTGTATGTTTTACTGTCTTTCATCGAAATGTTAGGATGTTACGTCTTTCTTTTGTTTACTTGTTTTCATTTCTCGTAAAAAAAAAACCCTTCAATTGTGTGATGTTTATGCATAAGCGGCCCGAACTTCGCAAGATCTGATTCATGTACAACATGATACGTAGGCAACCTACTTTTGGGTTCGATCTAATCATTTTGTTTCGTTGTTTTTCAATATTTTTCCTCTTTTAAAGAAAAAAACAAAAGCCATAAAGAATAATAAAATAAAGGTAGATAACGAGAGAAGTGGAAAGAATAGAGATGGATACGAAAAAAATAATAATAAAAAAAAAAGAGAGAGAGTGTAGATAAAAATCGGGATGATGTTGAAATGACCTCGCTACCCTCAAAAGCTGGTAGAAATGAACATGAATTTAGGACAATTTTACCAATGTGATTCCCATGCTTGTTGTGTGCCCTAATCCTAACGGATGTCGTCTTTGATGAGCATGTTCTTTCAGATAACAGTGGTAGGTTTGCAGCACTCTGGCTAGTCACCCATACTTCACTAGATCCAAAGCAAAGCTCGCCATGGCTAGCAGGGAGATTGAAAATTCGCTCATTGACCCGGATCTGGATCATAGGGAAGAAAGTTCAGAACACAATGATGAGGTAGTAAGACTCAGACAACAATTGATAGATTTGCACTGGGCATGGGCCAACGGAATGCCTCCTCCTCCGCTCCCTGAAGGTCTTGGGAATATGTCTAATTGCCCACCGCTCTCTCAGGCGCAATTCTCTGCTCCTACTGAGTCACCTGAGCATGCGCCAGGATTCACTCCACGACATTATTATCCTGGCAGTTCTGGTATTCTCTTGGCAGCTCCCCAATCAAGACCATCTACTCAGCCAACGCCACCGATCACACCGGTATTCGTGGCCCCACCACCACATGAAACTCCCATATATGCTGTGCGTCCCACAATGAGGCTTCCTCGGTCTGCCAGTGAGCCAGTATTGAAGGTTCCAGATAGTCAGTATTATGCCCCAGAGTCGACTTTGAGAATGAATGAACCGTATGGGTACACTCAGCTACCTGCATTTCCATTTGATTCAGAGAAACCTGTCGCAACAGAGGAACAGGAAGTCATAGCGCGGAAGTTGAAAAGCTTAGAAAAGGCCATGAGAAATTTGCAGGGAATCGGAGGTTATAAGAGTATTTCTTATAAAGATCTGTGCATGTTCCCAGACATCAACCTTCCCCTCGGTTTTAAAATGCCTAAGTTCGAGAAGTATGTAGGACACGGTGATCCCGTGGCCCACTTGAGACGCTATTGCAACCAGTTGAGGGCTGCAGGAGGAAGGGAAGAGCTGCTCATGGCTTTCTTTGGTGAGAGTCTTTCTGATCTGGCTTCAGAATGGTTTATCGATCAAGATATCGACAAGTGGAACAGCTGGGACGACTTGGCTTCTGAGTTTGTGCAACATTTTCCGTATAACATCGACCTGATTCCGGACGAAAAATCTTTGGTCAACATGAAGAAGAAAAACATTGAAGGTTTTAGGGAATACGTGATAAGGTGGCGTGAACAGGCCGCCAGGGTAAAGCCTCCGATGAAAGAAAGTAAGTTGGTAGAGGTTTTCATTCAGGCACAGGATGAGACTTATTTTCAATATTTACTCCCGGCAATGGGAAAGTCTTTTATTGAAGTCCTCAAAATGGGGGAGATGATAGAGGACGAAATCAAGACCGGACGAATAGTGAGTTTTACCGCATTGAAAGCCACCACACAAGCAATTCAAGGTGGATCTGGCGCATTTGGAGGTAAAAAAAAGAAAGAGGACGTGACGACTGTTGTTGCTGGAACCCATTCCTATCCCAAAAGACCACCTCGCCCCTATCCCCAATCCTAAGCCCAAGTCTACGCCCAAGCTTCATATATTCCTCCCCACCATTACTACCCTCCACAAAACCCTTTATATTCCATTCCACCACCCCCGTACCCAGTATATAGCGCGCAACCATATGCCCAAACCCCTTCTTACCGCAGTGGCGCGCGCAAGCTCCAGTAAATCGCCCATTCGCTCCACCGAATTACCAAAACCCCTCCAGACCTGGTTTTCAACCTAAGCCCGAGTATAGAAAAGAGAAGGCGGTCAAAAATCAATTCACACCTCTTGGGGAGTCATATGCTAGTTTGTTTGATAGGTTGAAAAAGTTAAAGGTTTTAAGCCCAATTCAAGGAAGGCTTTCAAATCCACCGCCGAAGAATCTCGATTATTCTTTAAGGTGTGCGTACTGTTCTGATATGCCCGGCCATGATATCGAGAAATGCTGGCATTTAAAGAGAGATGTCCAAGATTTAATTGACACAAATCAGATGCTGGTCCAGGCCCCAAAAGGCCCAAACATTAACCAGAATCCATTGCCAACCCATGCTGAAGCCAATATGTTAGAATTGATATATGACGGGAAGGAGTCTTCGAGGGGTTATAAGCCTATTGTCAAGATACAGACCATTGAGGAGAAATCGGTGAATGTAGCGGAGTCTTTGAAAGCAATGTCATTGAGCCAGGAAGGAATGAGAGAAGATAAAGCCCAAGAAAGCACAAAGAAACCTCTGATCACAGTACAGAGCACCATAAGGTATGCTGATTCAAGTCAGGATAAACCTAAGTTGACGGTGGTGGGAGCTTTGAGTCAGCCTATCTTGACGGTGAAAGGAGCACTGGCAACGCCTATTGTCCTCAAACCGGTGACCCAACCTTCGATAGTTGATACGAAAAGGATTCCCTGGAATTATGGGTGGACCGTGATGACCTATCATGGGAAAGAAGTAGTGGAAGATGTAGATGAGGTCGGGGGTTTGACTAGGTCAGGAAGATGTTTCATGCCTAAAAGCTTAAGAAAGTCCAAGCCAACGGTGAGTGGACCGTCATCTATCAAAAAGCCTATCACCGAAGAAGAAGCCGAAGAATTTTTGAAAAAGATGAAATTGCCAGAGTATTCAATATTAGACCAGTTGAAGAAAACCCCTGCTCAAATTTCCCTTTTATCTTTGCTGTTGCACTCCAAGGAGCATCGTGATGTTTTACTGAAGGTATTAAATGAAGCATATGTTCCAAGGGAGATTACAATTAACCAGCTTGAGAAAATGGTTGGAAAAATCTTTGAGGTCAATCGGATCAGCTTTTCTGACAATGAATTGCCTATTGAAGGTACAGGGCATAACCGGGGCCTTTACATTACAGTGAAGTATGAAGATTTCTATGTCACTCATGTTATGATTGATGGAGGTTCAGGTGCAAATATTTGCCCTATTTCTACTTTGCAAAAGCTGAATATTGGTGCTGAGAGGATCAGGCCCAACAATGTATGTGTCAGGGCTTTCGATGGTGCAAAATCAAATTCCATTGGCGAAATAGAACTAGTGTTGACCATAGGGCCTATTGAGTTCGCCATAGAGTTTCAAGTATTGAATGTAGACTCCTCTTACAATCTGTTGTTGGGAAGGCCGTGGATCCACAAGGCCAAGGCGGTTGCATCTACACTGCACCAAATGATTAAGTTTGAGCATGACAGGCAAGAAGTAGTTATTCATGGTGAAGGAGATTTGTCAGCCTACGAAGATTCTCCCTTGTCTCTTATTGAAGCAAATAACGTAGAGGAGACATTCGTCTATCAAATTTTTGATACAGTGCCAGTGAATCGTATCCTTGAATGACAGGCTATACCGGGACCGCAATTGTCTTCTTCTTCTATCATGATGGTAAGTGAACTTTGGAAATACGAATTTAAGCCAGGAAAGGGTTTGGGAGCGTCTCTGCACGATATAGTTCATCCCATTTGTCCGAGTGAGAATGTGGGCATGTTTGGTCTGGGATTTGAGCCTACAGCTGAAGATCTGAAGAAAGCCAAGGGAAGAAAAAATGAAATATGGTCACTCCCTCGCCCAATGCCACTACTCAGTGAATCATTTGTTAAGAGCGGTGTCACGAAGCATGTGGAATTTGAGGTTGAATTGGTTGATGACTTCCAGAACCTTTGTATAGAAGTTGATATGGTCGAAGAAGGAGAAGGTACCAGTATGGCAGACGTGCAATTCATAGGTCCCGCTGTCCGGCTCAATAATTGGGAAGTCACTCCTCTCCTCGTCAGGAGGGAGTTTTGGTAGTTTATTTTGTTTTTCTTTCTGTTTATCCGAGTTATTTCAGGGTTGTAATTTGGATTTTAGTTTTTTTATGTTATGTTGGCATCTGTGTCTAAACCCTTCTATCTTTTTATTTAATGAAATACAATGTCCCTTTTGTTTTGTGTCTAATATGTTTTGTTTTTCTTTTCTTACACAGTTCTCTTTATGCTGATTCTAATGACATGATATGCATGCGAAATTTTCAGCCTGATCTTAAAATCCAAACTAATCAAGATGTAATGAAGCGGGATGGGGAATATAATGAAGAAGGAGCACTAGAAGAAATAAGCAAAGAGTTGGAACAGTTTGAAGACAAACCGAATCCTAATTTGAATGAGACTGAGCCAATAAATCTAGGGGATCAAGAAGATGTTAGGGAAACTAAAATCAGTGTACATGCTTTGCCACAGCTAAAAGAGGGTATGATTCAAGCATTAATTGATTATAAGGATGTTTTTGCATGGTCTTATGATGATATGCCCGGTTTAAGCACAAAATTAGTGGCTCACAAGTTGCCAACTGATCTCGCGTTCCCCCTGTCAAACAGAAGTTGAGGAAGTTTAAAACCGATGTAAGTATTAAAATCAAAGAGGAAATCATGAAACAACTTGAAGCCAAAGTAATTCGAGTGTCTCGTTATCCCATGTGGTTATCCAATGTTGTTCCCGTACCAAAGAAAGATAGCAAAATTCGAGTGTGTGTTGATTACCGCGATTTGAACAGAGCAAGTCCAAAAGATAATTTTCCACTGCCCAACATCCACATTTTGTTAGACAACTGTGCTAAACACGAGGTTGCCTCTTTTGTGGATTGCTATGCCGGATATCACCAGATCATTATGGATGATGAAGACGCGGAGAAGACGTCTTTTATCACACCATGGGGAACTTATTGTTATCGAGTGATGCCGTTCGGTTTGAAGAATGCTGGAGCAACATACATGAGAGCCATGACCACTATGTTTCATGACATGATACATAAGGAGATTGAGGTCTACGTGGATGATGTGATTATTAAGTCAAAAAGTCAGGCCGACCATGTTAAATATTTAAGAAAGTTCTTTGAGAGGCTTCGCAGGTATAATCTCAAACTCAACTCGGCCAAATGTGTATTTGGAGTTCCATCTGGAAAGCTGTTGGGGTTTGTAGTCAGCCGTCGGGGAATTGAATTGGATCCTTCAAAAATCAAAGCCATTCAGGATTTGCCCTCGCCCAAGAATAGAACGGAGGTGATGAATTTTCTTGGCAGACTGAACTACATTAGCAGGTTTATTGCTCAACTCACAACCACTTGTGAGCCCATATTCAAGTTGTTGAAAAAGAGTGTTGCGGTAAAATGGACTGAAGAATGTTAGGAAGCGTTCGATCAAATCAAAAGATATTTGTCAAATCCACCAGTGCTGGTACCCCCGGAGCCTGGTAGGCCTTTGATCTTATATTTATCAGTCATGGACAATTCTTTCGGTTGTGTCCTGGGTCAACATGATGTCACAGGAAAAAAGGAGCAGGCTATTTATTATCTTAGCAAAAAGTTCACCGCATATGAGGCCAGGTATACTCTTCTTGAAAGGACGTATTGTGCCCTAACTTGGATAGCACAGAAGTTGAAGCACTATCTCTCATCCTATACTACTTATCTCATCTCCCGCATGGATCCTTTGAAGTATATCTTTCAGAAGCCTATGCCGACAGGTCGATTGGCAAAGTGGAAAATATTGCTTACCGAGTTCAACATCGTATATGTGACTCGAACCTCCATGAAAGCCCAAGCCTTGGCAGATCATCTTGCTGAGAATCCCATCGATGAAGAGTACGAGCCATTAAAGACATATTTTCCTGACGAAGAAGTGTCGTGTATCGATGAAGTCGTTATAGATGCTGATCCAGGTTGGAGGTTATTCTTCGATGGAGCTGTCAATATGAAAGGAGTCGGAATAGGTGCGGTTCTTATCTCTGAATCGGGACAACATTTCCCGGTAACAGCACAACTTCGATTCTACTGTACTAACAATATGGCAGAGTATGAAGCCTGCATCCTTGGTTTGAGGTTAGCTGTTGATATGGGAGTCCAAGAATTATTGGTGTTGGGAGATTCGGATTTGCTCGTCCATCAAATTCAAGGCGATTGGGAGACGCGAGGTTTGAAACTCATCTCGTATCAACAATGCTTGCAGGATCTATGTCGACGATTTGTATTAGTAAAATTTAGGCATATTCCAAGGATTCATAATGAAATTGCTGATGCTTTAGCCACTCTGTCTTCAATGCTCCAACATCCTGACAAAGCCTATATCAATCCAGTGCATATACAGAGTCGTGATCAGCATGCTTACTGTAATGCGGTTGAAGAAGAGCTCGATGGAGAACCTTGGTTTTTGGATATCAAGCGGTACATTCAGTCAAGAGAATACCCAGCATATGCCACCAATGATCAAAAGAGGACTATTAGGCGTTTGGCTAGTGGATTTTTCTTAAGTGGGGGAATCTTGTATAAGAGGACCCCAGATCTGGGACTTTTAAGGTGTGTAGATGCAAAAGAAGCCTCAGCAATCATGGTTGAAATACACTCTGGAGTATGCGGATCGCATATGAACGGTCATGTTTTGTCAAAGAAGATTCTTCGAGCAGGTTATTACTGGCTTACTATGGAGAGGGATTCTATTCAATTTGTTCAAAAGTGTCATCAATGTCAGGTGCACGGCGATCTGATACGTTTTCCTCCTGTTGAGTTGCATGCAATGGCCGCTCCATGGCCGTTCGTGGCTTGGGGAATGGATGTGATTGGACCGATTGAGCCGAAGGCATCAAATGGACATAGATTCATTTTGGTAGCCATTGACTACTTCACAAAGTGGGTGGAAGCAGTAACTTTCAAGTCAGTGACAAAGAAGGTTGTGGTAGATTTTGTTCATGCCAATATCATTTGTAGATTTGGAATTTCTAAGATGATCATTACAAATAATGCTGCCAATCTCAATAGTCATTTGATGCAAGAAGTGTGTCAACAGTTTAAGATCGCACATCAAAATTCTACTCCATATCGCCCAAAGGCCAATGGTGCTGTAGAAGCCGCCAATAAAAATATGAAAAAGATACTGCGAAAAATGGTACAAGGTTCTAGACAGTGGCATGAAAAGTTGCCGTTTGCATTGCTAGGTTATCGCACCACTGTTCGCACTTCAACAGGGGCAACTCCATATTTATTAGTGTATGGGACAGAAGCAGTCATCCCTGCAGAAGTTGAAATTCCCTCTCTTCGAGTCATTGTAGAAGCAGAGATTGATGATGATGAATGGTTAAAAACCCGACTGGAACATTTGAGTTTGATCGAGGAAAAAAGGCTAACGTCCGTGTGTCATGGCCAGTTGTATCAGAGGAGGATGGCTCGTGCGTATAACAAAAAGGTCTGTCCCAGGAATTTTGAAGTTGGTCAGTTGGTATTGAGACGTATCCTTCCTCACCAGGTTGAAGCGAAAGGCAAGTTCTCCCCTAACTGGCAAGGTCCCTTCGTTGTGAAGAAAGTGTTACCTAATGGAGCCTTATATTTGACAGATATTGAAGGCAAAATAGCAGAAATGGCTATCAATGCTGATGCGGTCAAAAGATACTATGTATGATATTTGGTCCTTTGTTTGATTTTATTGCATGTTTAGTACTTGCATTTTTGAAGATTGATATGATGAAGGCATTTTATTCTTCTATCCAAACATTGTGTCATCCTTCATTTACCCGTTTGAGCTTTGTTTTATTTTTTTTTTCATATCCCTCTTTTGGAATCAAAATAGAGTCAAAGATAAATGTCAAGAAAATAAGAATAAAAGAAAGAGTTCGAAAATAAAAGAAAAAAAAATCAAATCAAAACAAAGAACAAGCTGATGGAACTACGTCCGACCTGATTCTCCTCTCTCGAGAGTGAGATACGTAGGCTGGCCTATTTCGGGCTCGGTCCAACCAAATAAAGATTTAAGATTCACCCAGTCAACAAAACTGGGGCATGAGTTAACATGTTGTTTGAGTCGATTCCAAAAGTTGTAAGTCCCACCCTCACTTCAAATGTCGTTCGAACCCCTTGCCATCCTTTTCTAACCTTATCCAAAAGCTAAGTTACAACCAAAGAAAGTCCTTTAGATCAATTTTTTTGATAATGTTAAGTCTAAGCATGCAATGGATATGATGATACATTGTGAAGTGCCACTGGTCTCCCCCTCAGCATAAGAAATCAGGAAAGAAATACAAAAATGAGAGAGTCTTATTGGTGAAGACCTCCGTGGGCATCATAAGGCAGTGGTGAGTTGAGAGAAAATTAAAATGAGAGAGTCTTATTGGTTAAAACCTTTGCAGGCACCATAAGGCAATAGTGAGTTGAGAGAAATACAAAAATGAGAGAGTCTTATTGGTGAAAACCCTTGCAGGCACCATAAGGCGATGGTGAGTGGAGAGAAATAAAAATGAGAGAGTCTTATTGGTGAAAACCCTCACGGGCACCGTAAGGCGATGGAGAGTTCAAGAGAAAAGTGAAAAGTGAAAAGTGAAAAGAAAGAGATTTGTTGGCAAAAGTCATTTAAGATGTCGACAATCGAATGTGATGAATGAGTCCAATGGATTTGAAGAAGCGGCTCAGCGGCAAAGCCACGAACTCAACAACAAATGGGGAGTTTGGATAGGAAGATCAGGCAGCTCAATCCAAAATGCATGTCATACTCATTGGAGTTGGTTGTCGTATTCAGATAAGTTTTCTTTTGGAATATGGGACATTGCCCTTTTCTTTCATTTACATATTCAAGATTTTTGTCTTTTTATGTCATTTATCAAAATAAAAGTCACCATCGTTTCTTTACATTTTCAAGTCAAGTCTGTGTCAAAACAAGCGAGAAAGGATTTCAAAATTTACTACCAGTCTTTCTAATTATATGAGGAAAAGCCAAGGACCGGCACAGGAAAGAAATATGATCGTAATTCAACATGAAGCAAAGAAAGTGTATCAACCGACATACTGTTGGATTCGTGAAAACATTCAGATTTGGGAAAAGGGTGCACCTCAGAGGCATGGTAAAATGGAAGACCATTGTTCGAGTCAGAACTCACCTCCCTCAATCTTGATCCGAGTCAATGATGCGGCAAGACAGGGCAAGTGTCAGCGATTTGGAACGAAGATGAAAGGAACGAGTTCTGGGGAGATACCTGAGAAGCCAAGAGCTGCAAGCCACCACTAAGTTTTAACTGACAAATTGTCTTTGTTGAAATAGGGGCAAATTCGCTTCACTTAATTCAGCTACCATTGGAAATACGCATCCGTGGGACTTTACTTTATGTTCAGGACCCTCCTGAAAAATGGGAGTTTACTTTATGTTTAGGACCCTCCTGAAAAATGGGATTTTACTTTCAGTCCAGGACCCTCCTGAAAAATGGGATTTTACTTTTAGTTCAGGACCCTCCTGAAGAATGAGATTTTACTTTATGTTCAGGACCCTCCTGAAAAAAATGGGATTTTACTTTATGTTCAGGACCCTCCTGAAAAATGGGAGTTTACTTTCTGTTCAGGACCCTCCTGAAAAATGGGATTTTACTTTCTGTTCAGGACCCTCCTGAAAAATGGGATTTTACTTTCTGTTCAGGAACCTCCTGAAGAATGGGATTTTACCTTATGTTCAGGACCCTCCTGAAAAATGGGATTTTACTTTATGTTCAGGACCCTCCTGAAAAATGGGATTTTACCTTCTGTTCAGGACCCTCCTGAAAAATGGGATTTTACCTTATGTTCAGGACCCTCCTGAAAAATGGGATTTTACTTTCTGTTCAGGACCCTCCTAAGAAATGGGATTTTACTTTCTGTTCAGGACCCTCCTGAAAAATGGGATTTTACTTTATGTTCAAGATCCTCCTGGAAAATGGGACAACACTTTCAAAATGAAATACTACTTATTTATAATTCTTGTTTGGGATAATTTTCGTTCCAGTTTTAATTTTGAGTTTCAGGAGCCCGCCTGAAGAACAGGGTAATGAAATAGCAAGTCAGGAGCCCGCCTGAAGAACAAAGTGATGGAATAGCAAGTCAGGAGCCCGCCTTGAGAACAGGGTGAAGAAACGAAAAGTCAAGCAACAAAGCGAAACAATTGAAAGCCAAGCAACAAGTTGAAAGAAACTGCAAGTCAGGAGCCCGCCTGAAGAATAGGGTGATAAAAGTCGAGTCAAGAGCCAACAGAAGCTGTATAGATAGGATTTTGTAATTTCATTTATGTTTTAACTTGTAATTTTCATTTTTTTTATGTAATGACAGAGCCGCAGACCGGAACCTCGATGGAACCTCACTCGACTCTCCAACTCGGTATAGTCCACTTCTCTTTCAATCCTTTGAAATACCCATGACTTGATTCTCTCGTAATGAGAGCAGGTAAGATGTCTTAAGTCAAAACCCGGTTGTCCTTCTTCCTTCTGTTTCTTTCTTTGAATAATAGTCGGGTCAAAATTTGGTCTCGCTGTCTACTTCTTTGTCTGAAAACACTTTGTGTTTACATTCAAAGGGGGCATGATGCAGACACCTAATTTCGTCCCTCCCCGATATCGTTTTTACCTATTGTTTACCTTATCCTACCGTGTACCCTCACCCGTGTGATAATCCCTCCACAAAATGACAAAAATAACAACCCCCTAACTAATTTTGTTTTATCCTAATATTCTAACAACCCACCCAATTAAAAAACAACACCTACCTACCCTATCCTAACAACCCATCCAATCAAAAATACCCATCACACCCTACCCCCTACCCCACGTGACCTCACCACTACCCTACCCCTACCTCACTACCCAACCCACACCCCTTTAATACTCTCTTCTCCAATATAGCAAAGAACAATATTTTTTAATATCAGCAAAAACCAAAATCAGTAACTCCCTTGGCCCTTTCTTTTCCCATCAATATCAATAATTTCAAAAAAAAAAAAATGTAGACACCAAGAACACACACCATTGGCACACAATAACACTCACAGCAAACACACAAACACCTCATCCTCTCCATTTTTCTTGATTTTCCTTTTCCTCCTCACCTTCACACAGAGAAAAATCGACCACTCCCTTACTGAATACACACACACACACACTTCTCACTGATCTGGAAAACATACGCGATTGGTATAGTAAAGAAAAGAACAACAACAGAAAAAATAAATATAGCGCAAGAATTAGAGGAAGAAAACAAATTTTGGGGGGTTTCTGGTCACTGTTTCGGAAACGACTTTGCCGGAATCGTTTCCTCAGTTCGTCTTTCATCCAAACTCATCTCAAATTCTCCGAGAATCAGATTCGATCAAAAAAACATCACGATTTCATCGAGATTTGTCTTATTTCATCAATTTTGGGTCACCGTCAGCTCGTCAGAACTCCGGTCACATGGATCTTCTCAATCTCTTCTTTTTTTGGGGTTTCTCTAGAGTGGTTTGATTCGCGTTAGCGGGACTTCTGTTTGGTCTATTTTTTTGGATGTAATCCGTGCTTGGAATTCGAAAATAGTCGAGATTCATTATTTCGTGAGGTTATTCATCGGGGTTTTCGGAGAAGCTCATTCGTCTCTTCGTAAATCGTCAGAATATATTTGAAAGGTCCGAATTCCTTAACTCATTTTTGTTTCATCATAAATTTGAGAAACTGATGTTATGTCGTGTGTTCGCTGTTTTGTGATCGATTGATCTTGGTCGATGTTCAATGTTGTTCATCCATGAATAGTTATTTAGGCATGAATTTGATGTAAATATGAGTTTGGATAATTGCTTTGTCTAAAATTGATGCATGAAAGGGATTCGGGAGTAAACAGAATGGGATTGGAAACTCGATAAAAGTGCTTTTGGTTAGTTCAATTCGTGGTCTGTTGTTTAACTTGACATAAACGTTTACTGAGATTGATAGTATCATGATAGGTCGAGTGAATAGGCAATATAGGTTTGGGTAGGCAAATTTTAGAACTTGTTGTTTTGGTTGAATGTTGAAAATTCCATGGAATGTTTGAAATTTTGTTGAATAATTTGATTTTCTCGCACTAAAAAATGTATTCATTTGGTCGGGGAATGCCCCGAAGTATCTGTATTGATTTATCCGGGGAATGCCCTGAAGTAGCATGTACGCAAAGGAGGCTCGTGATCAAGACCCGGAACGTCGGGTGGAGTTTAGTTTAGAATAGAATAGGTTTTATATTTCAGCACCTCTTTTATTTTGGATTGTATAATTTGGATTGAACATTATTTTTGTTTGTTTTGAATTTTGTGTGTTTTATTTGTTTGCTTGTTTTGTGTGTTTATGTGGTTTGTACATTTGTAATGTCAAATTAGCCGATACGCTCCACCAAGCGACTGTGGTCGAACCACGGGATCGAGGGGAAGGTGTTAGGCACCCCTTGATCCCGTGGTTCGACGGGTGCCTAACACCTTCCCCTCGGTCAACAGAATTCCTTAGCCGGAATCTCTGTTCGTAAACCGGTTTAAAGAGTCAAATGGTTTCGAAAAGGATTTTCCAATGGTGACTTGGCACACCAGATTATGCCAAGTGGCGACTCTGATTTTGAATGTAAAAACAATCTTTTTTCGGAACCAATCTTCATTTTGTCACTTTAATAAAAAACCCTTTCAAATCTTAAAATACATATCTTTTTTTGGAGTCGAAAAAGGGGTGTGACAACCATAGGTGGGGATCGAACCCCCAACCTCTTGCTTAAGGGGTGAGGTGCTGAACCACCACACCAATCCTTGTGGTTTTGAGATATGTATTAATAAAGTATCTTGATATGAAGTAGTTTCAGTATTGCTTTTGAATTTAATAAGAGAGAGAAATTAATTTTGGAATGTTGTAATTGTTACTATTTTTTTTTCAGATGACTGAACCTTTAGACCTTTTACAGATGAAAAAATAAAATTTAAAAATAAACTCTCACAGCATTCAAAACAGAATGGAAAATACATGATTTGTTACATCAGATATTTGTGTTTAAAGATAGTGAGCATCATCAAGTATCTATTTAGTCTACTAACAAAACTCAAGGACTAACAAAGTTGACTAAAAATTTTAACCTTTTTACTATGGCTATATGTAACATACTCCATCTGTACAAAATTATCCGTCTCAAATTTTCTAATTTAATTTTTCATTTTACTTTATTTTTTTTATTAATCAAGACGAAACAATTTATTTTTTCCCATTATACCCTTAATATTTAATTACTCCTTGTTACTAGCATTGAATTATCAAATTTTGAAAAATGTTGCAAAGACTTCGATAATTACTTTTACATATCAAGAAAAGACAATTACTTTTTTGTATTTTATCTTCAACATTAATTACTTATTCTCCAAATCAATTCTAAAAACCTACGTCTATACATCAATTAATATGGTTGTTGTGGTAAAATACCTATATCAATCATTATTTTCTTAAGAGACATGCAAAGTTCAAAGTGAACAAGTAAGAGAGAACGAACGGGGTAACAAAGTAGTAATTAGGAGAATAATCAAGATGCAACACCACCATTATAAAATAAAATAAATCTACAATTAATTCTACATGCATTATAGAGGTAGCTGGCTAGCTGTTTTCCTACTGACCTTTGAATGGCAACAGTGAAAAGCTCCAGCTCGTCAAGTGTGCCATAAACATCATAAATATCATCTATGATTGAAATAAAAACAATGGTCTTCGTTATCATTTTCCTGAAGTAGCTGTGCTGAGGCTCAAACATTGTGCCCACTGCCCAAAACAAATTTTCCACCAGCCTATCTCTTGAAAATGACAACTTTTCTGCCAGACATGTGTTCTTCCACCACCTAAAACATTAAGTAAATTAAATTTCAAATACTACTCTCTCCGTCTATTTTTACTTATTATGTATACTAAAAGTACATGTCCAACAAAACTTGTCCAGTTTAAAATAGATAAGAAAATTATATCTCACCTTGATAGTATTCTCAAATCATCTTGGTGGAGTGATTGAACAATGTTGAAGTCCAACTTAGCAAGCTCGAGCAAAACAGGATTAGCATTTGGCGTTCTATCATAAATTCTAATATACCATTCTGTCTCTAATCTTGGCATCATCCAATGTCTTGGAAGTTCCAAGGCATGGAGGACTAATGATACCATTATATTGTTATGATCACCACAATGATTATCAATATAATTCCTTAGATGAGCCACTGTGTATTTTGTGGCATTTTTCAAAGTCGTTTCTTTTTCTGTAGAGAGAAATGATGCTTCATATAATTGTAACAATCCTTTTGTGTCGTTGCAAATACTCTGCTTGAGATTGCCATTGACGTCCTTGAAATCATTGAATATATCTAGAACATGAGAAAATAGGATGATCAATTGAAGGTTGACTTAGATTATTTCTTTTTTTTTTGGGGCAATAGATATTTTCCTCACATTATATCTCCTAAATCATGTAAAATTAAGTACTCTTTATGTCTCAATTTATGCCACCTAGTTGTTTGAGATTCAAAGGGATTTTTTCATAGGCATTTTAGATTTTTTTGAATTTTAATTATTATTATTATTATTTATAGTAGTTTTTATGTAATTTTAAATATCGAAAGTTTGATTTTTTAAAAAACTTGAAAGTTCTATTTTCAAGTTCATGTAAAAAAATTAGGCAGTTTGATTGACCCTTCATACCGTCACATGAAGTGGGATAACGAAGTAAGTAATTAAATCAAATCGTAGAAGCTATTGCATGTACGTTAAACTTGGAAAAACAACTAAATATATGACAGCTTACATAATGAGTTTCAGTATATGATGTGTCTCACGTCTCCTCAGTTACGTAAAAAGCAATTACTTCAGATTTAGAAGCTAGTAGGGGTACTTAATAAAGAAATATGTATGTGCACTTGTCAGATTATATTTCTAATAGACTAATAAGGAAATTATGAAAAGGAAGTAAATTGAGCTACAACTTACCTTGAGAGATATGTAATATTTAAATATCTACTTATTTAAAAAAAAAAAAATTTTTTTGAAAGTTCTATTTCCAAATTCATGTAAAAATTAGGCAGTTTGATTGACCCTTCATACTCCAATATGTGGGACATGAAGTGGGATAAGGAAGTAATTAATTCAGAATGTCCCTACATCAACAATTAATCAAACATCACAAACAACTATTAATTATGATAGTTGCATAATCAGTTTTATATGATATCTCATATCTCCAAAATTACGTAAAAAGCAATTAATTCAGATTTAGAAGCTAAGAGAGCATTTACCTTTTTATATGTACGTGCACTTGTCAGAGTCTTTTCCTAATATACTAAGGTATCGTTTCGTAAAATGTATAAGAATAGTGTAAAATATGAAGTAATATATTAGTAATGTAAGTATTAATTATGCTTGTATTAGTTATGCTGATATAATTTCTTATACAGTGTTTGTTTTGATGTGTCAAAAATAAGTGTATATTCTTAAATTAAAAAAAATTATTTACAAAAATACCATCCACAAATATAATGAAAATGATGTGGAAAAGATTTTAGGGGCTATTGTGTCTTTACACATGCTAATGTATGCATTAAAGTCCATTGCATAATTAATACTAAGAATTTTTCATTTATTAGTTATGTATAACATAATACAGAATAGCGTAAGCATTAGTTTTACATATATTGAAAAAGTGCATCAAACAAGATATTAACAATACACATAGCTAATGCTATGTATTGTTTTTTCTAATGCATCCTACCAACAACTTCTAAGAAAATTATATCTCACCTTGATAGATTTCTCAAATCATCTTGGTGGATTGATTGTGTCACACCCCCTTTTTAACTCCAAAAAGATGGATTTTAGTTTCGAAAGGGTTTTATTATTAAAGTGACAAAAGATGAAAATTTATTTCGAAAAGGATTATTTACTTTTAAATTCAGAGTCGCCATTTGACATAATTGGGTGTGCCAAGTCACCTTTGGGAATCCTTTTTCAAAACTGTTTTTGACTCTTTTAAACTGATCCGCGAACAGAGATTCCGGTTAAGGAATTTTGTTGACCGAGGGGAAGGTGTTAGGCATCCCTCGATCCCGTGGCTCGACCACGGTCGCTTGGTGGAGCATATCGGGTAATTCGACACTAAGAGTGTATAAACCACACAAAAACATACAAACCAATCAATCAATCAAACAAACAAACAAATCCAAAATTATAGTGTCCAGTCCAATTATTACAATCCAAAATAGAAAAATGTGAAAAAATATAAATTATTTATTCTAATCTATGATAATTTTGAAAAATATGTGTTAGTGGCTACTTAGTTTCTATGTTTTAAATAAATAATATATATCTTCCTTGTCTAAAAAAAGAAGAAAAATAATGTGTTAGGTCAAGTTTTTCAAACGAAATTAGGCGGATCTAGAATTTAAAGTTTGTGGGTTTTTCATGTTAAAATAAATAGATATTAAGGGGATTGAACCCACAACCATGAGGTCAATAAAAATTTTACAAGTCTCTCTACTCGACTAGATCAATAATACACTTTATTTATGGTTTTTCAACTTATAATTTTTATATATTTACTAGATTTCTCTATATAAATACTAGATTCGCACGAAAGTTATTGGGTTGTCGGGAACCCCACCCGAGCCTCTAGATCCGCCCTTGTTACTAAGTGCTTTTGAGGAGTGCATAAATTGTTCCTTCTTTTTTTTTTTTTTTTAAAAACAGCGTTTTGTTAAATTACTTTTTTTTAAAATATACTTATAAATACTTTGAAAAATTTGATCAAATAATAATTGATGCTCAAAGTTTTTTTTCTAACTTACTGTCCAATCACAATTATTTTAAAATAAGATGGTTTTAGAATCGTGATAAATAAGTTATTAATTTGAGATGCTCACGGCCTCATCATGGTTTCATCATAATTTTAAAGTAATAACCAATTATTTTGGTCAAATACTATTCCAATTAAATAGTTCCTTCAATTTGACATGCTACCTAACTTACCTTTACAAGTACGCATATAGCCACTCATCTTGCCTAAAATGTGTCTTTTGAACACTAATTAAATGTGTGAAATACACTTTGTCAAATGACTCAATTATTAGACAACATAAAGAAAGAGGGGAAAAAATCAGGTGGTGGGCCTTTGAAGGATTGTAATTTGTAGTATGTTATTAAGTTTGAAATGGTATATTTTGAGATATGTATTTTTTTTTAATTTTTAAGGTATCCCTACAGCCGACAGCCGTGAGACTAATCTTCTGTTCCTACTGTCAGCGCACTAAGCGGTAGGAAACTGGCCACAGAGTTTTTTTTCATTCACTAGAGGTGGGGATCGAATCCCCAACCTCTTACTTAAGGGGTGAGGTGGTGAACCACCACACCAATTCTTATGGTTTTGAGATATGTATTAATAAAACATCTTGATATGAAGTAGTTTCAGTATTGCTTTTCAATTTAATAAGAGAGAGGAATTAATTTTGGAATGTTGTAATTGTTACTATTTTTTTTGTTCAGATGACTGAACCTTTTGACCTTTCCAGATGAAAAAATAAAATTTAAAAATAAATTCTCACAGCATTCAAAACAGAATGAAAAATACATGATTTGTTACATCAGATATTTGTGTTTAAAGATAGAGAGCATGATCAAGTATCTATTTAGTCCACTAACAAAGCTCAAGGACTAACAAAGTTGACTAAAACTTTTAATTTTTTTACTTTGGCTATATATAACATACTCCCTTTGTCTCAATTATCGTCTCAAATTTTTTAATTTGATTTTTTTATTTTACTCCTTGTTACTAGCATTGAATTATCAAATCTTGAAAAATGTTGCAAAGACTTTGATAATCCTATAATGCTAATTATCCATACAAAAAGTGTTTTGGTATCAGCCATATAATAACTCCATCAATATTGAAACTAACAACATGACACAATTAATAGGGGCAAAATGGTAAAGTTACATCACCAATCATTGTTTTCTTAATAGTTGTGTCACCTCAATTTGAGACGGAGAGAGTATCAAATTAAAAAAAATTAAAAAAAAATTGACAAGATTTTTCGTGTATCAATTTAGACTATGTTTCAACCATTTTTAGTGATCTGCTAATATTTAAGAGAACTATTTTCTTTTAAACTAATTTTGCCACATTTAGAAATATAAGAACAAAACATTTCAAGGTCAAATGCAAATTCCAACTTGCCAACTTGATCTGCTGTGACCACCACTTTAATATTGAGACAATTACATGTTACCAAATTAAGAAAAGAAGAAAGTGATTTATACAAGCCTTGAGAAGCATCTTTCTATATTTACTAGATAAGTATTGGCCGTGCTAGGCACGGCCCAACACATTGGGTTATAATATAATTTTCCAGAAAAATTATACAATTTATCTTATCATAATTATTTAAAATTTTAATTCTTTTAAATAATTACATAAATCTTCAACTTTACTTTAAAAATCGAATATATCACAAAAGAATATAATGTATTTATGTAAAAGTAATATATCCATGTAAAATTAAGTAATGCATTAAAAAAATGTGATGTATTAAAAATTAAAGATATATTGTACTATAATCCATAATTGTTTCCCTTTGTCAATCATAAAAGCTTATATCATCCCGTGGCAACTAGCGGAATTGCTACTGATCTTTAGGGATTGTAACTATATTAAATATTTTAGCCGTAGTGTCACTAATTTCTCATGCATCTGGTATTAGAAGTTGTAAAACTATTCATGCATATTTTAAGAGTTCAACAACTCGATCTCAACGGTCATGACTTCTGCTATAAAAGCATTTATGGCAGAAGAGATGGCAAGAAAATACAAAAATAGGCAACAACATGTAAGTTGAGTTAATGATGTGAAGCGAAAGTTTATCACTTTATTGGTGAAGCATGCATTTTAGAGCAAGATCAAAATACATTACAGAAGAATACCGTAAGTTTTGAAGTAGCCATAAGATGATTAATCATAATGGAAGAGTGAACAGTCGAATCTTAATACTTGTAGCAACTATGGGTCTCCAACTGAACAACATCAAAATTTTCAATATAGAAGTCAAGATCTAAGAGTTGTCACTTAATATGCACGGGCCCAACGCGTATAGTATAATAAAATGAAGATATAACAACAATGAACCATTTGATTAAATCGGTTGATTAACACGTTTCTAAATATATGTTTTATACAATCATGGAAATAACATACTACTGGATGCTCACTTTTACATATGATAGTGATTGATTGTTGTCTATTTACATTGCTAGGGATAATATTTATAAATTCTACATCTATAATAGTAGATGCAATGGTTGTTATGATCAATGTCTCGAGCATTCACGGTGAAGCACCTGCTAAATTAGATTTAAAGATTATTAAATTAGATAACAAGTCCAAAATATGCTAATAAAACAAATCTTTATTCAATCAAGACAAACACAATAGCTATTAGAATAAAAGTTACAATAACTTAAGCTATGATGTTATAGGAATGAATATCCATTTGTAAAATTGAAAGAATTACATTATAGGTAGCATTAGTAACACACTGTATGTATCTTTTTATTTTAAAAATATTGGATAAATATTTACATACCTATTGGCAAAGTAACCGGATTGTTGTGAAATGTTGATACCACTGACATACATAGATATTAACAAACTGAAACCGCCTATGATAGAAAACCAAATGTCAAAGCTAAAAACAACCACCTGTGACAAGACTCAATAGTCGTTAGTGTCCGCATACGTCAATTTGAAATCAAAGTCTCATTTAAAGGACAATTAATTTCAAGCGAATGATTTTCCCAGTCACAATTCTTCCATGCAACAATTAGCTGCTAGTGCATTGTAGTCAAGTTGATTCACAAAAACAAAGTGAACACTTCAGCATCATGGGTTATGTAGTAAGCGTAGAAGTAATGCTATATTTACGAGAATGTGGTCCATTTGACCAGCAGGTAAAAGATCAAGTGAAAGAAGCGTACCGAGCAACGGAACCATGTGTCCTTTTGCGCCTCATGTTGCTGGGCTGGTACGTGCTGTAGACACACAATTTTGTTCCGTCGAAAATAATTCTTACTCCGTTATCTCACACTCTAACCCTACTCTATAATTTGCCCACAAAATGACAAATAAATAACCACCCCTTTTACTTATTTATTTATTTATTTATTTATTTATTTATTTATTTATTTATTTTTGTTTTTATCCCTAACAAACTTTGTCTCATTCTAATATTCCAACAACCTTTCCAATTAAAAGGGGGCACCTCACACCTCACCTAACCCTACCCCCTCACCCATTCACGTGTCCCCCCCCCCCCCCCCAAACCTCTCTCTCACATTGTTTTTTATGAATTCACAAAAGGCCAAAAAGGAAGATAATACTAATACTCACCAAGAAACTTTCTGGAAGGAGCATGGATTTTGGAGGATTCATTAATTAAATATTGGGTTCCTTTGGGATAGAAAAAAAAAGAAAAACAAAATTAAAAGGGGGCCTCACGTGATTCCATACCTACAAAAAAGACTCAATTTCCATTTATAGAGGGGAACTTTCCAGGAAATTTCCCAACAACTTCCATTCAATTACACAATATATATACACGCACAGTAACATTGATAAAGGGGGGGGGCATCTTTTGTCACCATCTTCTTCTTCACTGGAAAATTCCCCAGGAAGAACACTCATCCATTTTTTATATTCACGCCATACACACTAAATAGATGATTAACAATTCCATTCAAAAAAAATCATCACTGATACTCACCAACACCAGGCAATTTTTTTTTCTAGATCACAACGTACACACAGACGCCATTAGAGATGCAATTTTCTTCTCCTTTCTTCTCCAAGCGCACACCCTTAGATAGAACTCCTTTTTTTTCTTCAATATAGATTTCCATATACACATAGGAAAATCTAAAGAAAGGGAGAGAGATAGAGTGAATTGAGAGGGAGATTGATCGAAGGAGAGAAAGAGAGAGTCGAGAGAAAGAGGGCATAAAGAAAGAGAGAAGGAAATCGAGAGATAACAGAGGGGGTACGGGATGATCACAAAACAAGTCTAAATTCCACCAAAATTCGTGTTTCTCATCGGAACACGCACTTAGATCTCATCGGAAACGTGATTTTTGTGCTTGTGCTATTGTTTCGGCAAGGCTAAGCTTTTTTCGGGGAGTTCTTTGCCGGAATCGGATATTTTTGGTCGGATTCAGGCACTGTAAGCACCACTTCTGTCCCAGTCTCAGAATACCACAAAAGTCTTTCCTCTTCTTTGAGTTTTCAGTCTAAATTCCACCGAAAAGGGTAAATTATGCATGCTTGGTAAAGAAGACAAAGAAAAATCTCTTTTTGTTTCTTTTTTTTTTTTGACAAATGAGTGCAAAAGGTAAAAATCTTTTTGAATTTTGAAAAAAAAAAGTCATAAAGAACTCTAAAAACTACGACACTCTCTTTTTCTTTTTGACTCACTTTTCTTTCTTTTTCCTATCTTCTTCTTGTTTCTTGTTTCTTTTTTTTTTTCCTTTTTTTTTCAAATGTTTTGTCTACACGCTTTACTTCTAACACATGCTTTTCCAAAATCAGTCCGTTGAATGACTACATTACCCTCAAAGATGCCACATTTAGCACGTAGAGACGATTTAGAGGTGAGTTTCCTACAAAGGGCCACGCGGGTCTTGCTATGTCTCGATATGATGCAAATAAGCATGACCTAAAGGTTGACCTACGCTGGGGTTCACTAATAAAGTTGTTCAGGAGACCGTATGGTCGACAGTAGCTGCGACAGCTTTCCGCCCACTCCATACGTTCGACGGCTCCTCCTCCTAAAATAAGGGTGACTCAACTAAAGTTTGTGCGCACGACGTGCACTCCGGGACTTGTTGTAAAAAGAATTAACTCGGGTTATGCAAATGATGCCAGATATAAAGCGGTAAAAAATAAAGAAAAACTGTAAAAAAGAGCAAAGAAACGCACAACAGTGATAACAACAACACAAACAATAATCACAAACAATGTTTATACACCCATAATGCCAAACAAAGTCGATACGATTCCAAAAAAATAAGATCGAATTCTGGAAAGGGTCCCCAGCAGAGTCGCCAGAGCACGCATCGGGATTCACTCTGCGCTAATATTACCCTGGCACTTCTAGTGTGCCCCTGGCAGTTTCTCAACCAAGGCCCGTGACTCAGCCGGCGCCACCGGCGACGCCTGTGTTCGTGGCTCCGGCACCACCTGAAGCTCCCACATATGTTGTGCGTCCGACAATAGTGCTTCCTCAGTCTACCGTGAGACAATATTGAAGGTTTCAGATAGTCAGTATTATGCCCCGGAGCCTACTTTGAGAATGAATAAACCGTATGGGTACGCTCAGCTAATTGCATTTCCATTTGATATGGTGAAACCTGTCGCAACAGAGGAACAGGAGGTCATAGCGCGAAAATTGAAAAGTTTGGAACATGCCATGAGAAATCTGCAGGGAACCGGAGGTTATAAGAGTGTTTCCTATAAAGATCTTTGCATGTTCCCAAATGTCAACCTTTCCCTCGATTTTAAAATTCCCAAGTTTGAGAAGTATACTGGGAACGGTTATCCCGTGGCACACTTGAGACGTTATTGCAACCAATTAAGTGCTGCAGAGGAAAGGGAAGAGTTACTTATGGCTTTATTTGGCGAGAGTTTTTCCGATCTGGCTTCAGAATGGTTTATCGATCAAGATATCGACAAGTGGAACAGCTGGGATGACTTAGCTTTCGATTTTGTGCAACATTTTCAAAATAATGTCGACCTGATTCCTGAAGAAAAATCCTTGGTCAACATAAAGAAGAAAAGCACTGAAGGCTTTAGGGAATACGCGATAAGGTAGCGTGAACAGGCCGCTAGGGTAAAGCCTCCAATGAAGGAGAGTAAGCTGGTAGAGGTTTTCATTCAAGCACAGGATGAGACCTATTTTCAACATTTACTTTCGATAATGGGAAAGTCTTTAATTGAAGTCCTCAAAATGGGAGAGATGATAGAGGGCGAAATCAAGACCGGCCGAATAGTGAGTTTTACCGCATTGAAAGCCACCACACAAGCGATTCAAGGTGGATCTGGCGCGTTTAGAGGTAAAAAGAAGAAAAAAGATGTGGAGACCGTTGTATCTGGAACCCATTCCTATCCCAAAAGACCACCTCACCCCTATCCCCAAGCCCAAGCCCAAGTCTACGCCCAAGCTCCACAAAATCATCCATCAGCTCCACCAAATTACCAAAACCTCTCCAGACCCGATTTCCAACACAGGCCCAAGTACAAGAAAGAGAAGGCGGTCAAAAATCAGTTCACACCTCTTGGGGAGTAATATGCTAGATTGTTTGATAGGTTGAGAAAGATGAAGGTCTTAAGCCCAATTCAAGAAAGACTTTCAAATCCACATTCGAGGAATCTCGATTATTCTTTAAGGTGTGCGTATTATTCTGACATGCCAGGGCATGATATCGAGAAATGTTGGCATTTAAAGAGAGCCATCCAAGATTAATCGATGCAAATCATATTCTGGTCCAGGACCCAGAGGTTCCGAACATCAACCAGAATCCGCTGCTAACCTATGCTGAAACCAATATGTTGGAATTGATATATGATGGCAAAGAGTCGTCGATGTGTCATAAGCGTATTGTTAGAATACAGACCAGTGAAGATAAATCGGTGAATGTGGAGGATTCATTGAAAGCAATATCATTGAGCCAGGAAGAAACGGGAGAAGATAAAGTCCAAGAAAGCACAAAGAAACCTGTGATCACGGTGAAAGGAGCCGAAACAGTTATTGGGCTAAGTCAGGAAAAACCTATGGTGACGGTGGTAGGAGCTCCGAGTAAGCCTATTTTAACAATAAAAGGAGTACTTGCGGAGCCTATTATCATCAAACCAGCAACCCAACTTTCGATCGTCGATATGAAAAAGGTCCCCTGGAACTATAAACGAACTGTGATGACTTATCAGGAGAAGGAAGTTGATGAAGAAGTAGATGAGGCAGGGGGTCTGACTCGATCAGAAAGATGCTTCGTGCCTGAAGGTTTGAGGAAGCCCAAGCCAGGGGTGAGTAGGCCTTCATCTCTCAAGAATCCTCTCACCGAAGAAGAAGCCAAAGAGTTTTTGAGAAAGATAAAACTGCCAGAGTACTCGATAATAGATCAGCTGCAGAAAACCCCTGCTCAAATTTCCCTCTAATCTTTGTTGCTGCATTCTAAGGAACATCGTGATATTATATTGAAGGTATTAAATAAAGCATATATTCCTAGGGAGATTACAGAAAATCATCTTGAGAAAATGGTTGGAAAAATCTTTGAGGTCAATCGGATCAGCTTCTCTGACGACGAATTGCCTATTGAAGGTACGGGGCATAATCGGGGTCTTTACATTACAGTGAAGTGCGAAGATTTCTACGTCACGCATGTCATGATTGACGGAGATTCAGGTGAAAATATCTGCCCTATTTCTACTTTGCAAAAATTGAATATTAGTGTTGAAAGGATCAGGCCCAACAATGTATGTATCGGGGCTTTCGATGGTGCAAAATCAAACTCCATTGGCGAAATAGAACTAATGTTGATTATAGGGCTTGTTGAGTTCTCCATAGAGTTTCAAGTGTTGAATATAGACTCTTTTTACAATCTGTTGTTGGTAAGACCGTGGATCCACAAGGCCAAGGTGGTTGCATCTACATTGCACCAAATGATCAAGTTTGAGCATGGCAGGCAAGAAGTGGTTATTCATGGTGAAGGGGATTTGTCCACCTACGAAGATTCTCCCTTGTCCCTTATTGAAGCAAATAATGTAGAGGAGACATTTGTCTATCAAACTTTTGATACAGTGTCGGTGAATCGTATCGTTGAAGGACAGGTTATTCCAGGGCCACAATTGTCTCCCGCTTCTGTCATGATGATAAATTAAATTTTAAAATATGGATTCAAGCTAGGAAGGGATTTGGGAGTGTCTCTGCACGGTATGGTTTATCCCATATGCCCGAATGATAACATGGGCACTTTTGGTTTGGGATTTAAACCTACGGCTGAAGATCTGAAGAAGGCCAAGGGAAGGAAAAAAGAAATATGGTTACTCATTTGCCTAGTGCCCCTACTCAGTAAGTCATTCATCAAGGGCAGTGTCGTAGCACCTATAGAGTTTGCAACTGAATTGGTTGATGACTTCCAAAAGCTATTGATCAAAGTTGACATGGTTGAAGCAGGAGAAGGTACCAGTAAGGCAGACGTGTAATGCATAGGTCCAGCTGTCCGGCTCAACAATTGAGAAGTCACTCCTCTCTCCATCAGGGGGGAGTTTTGGTAGTTTGTTTTGTTTTTCTTTCTGTTTATCCGAGTTATTTCAGGGTTGTAATTCGAATTTTAGTTTGTTTATATTATGT
Source organism: Capsicum pubescens (assembly GCA_030864215.1). Taxonomy (NCBI): domain Eukaryota; kingdom Viridiplantae; phylum Streptophyta; class Magnoliopsida; order Solanales; family Solanaceae; genus Capsicum; species Capsicum pubescens. The sequence goes on along the minus strand of CM061545.1, from coordinate 265,439,542 downwards.
TGGCATTTATGTTTAAACCCTCATATCTTTCCTTTTAATGAAATGCAATTTCCCTTTTATTTTGTGTCTAATATATTTTATTTTTGTCTTTTTATTTATACAGTTCTCTTTATACTGATTCTAATGACATGAAATGCATGCGGAATTTTCAGCCTGATCTTAAAATCCAAACTAATCAAGATATAATGAAGCAAGAGGGGGAATATGATGAAGAAGAGGCACTAGAGGAAATAAGCAAAGAGTTGGAACAGTTTGAAGACAAGCCGAATCCTAATTTGAATGAAACTGAGCCAATTAATCTAGGAAATCAAGAAAATGTTAGGGAAACTAAAATCAGTGTACATGCTTTGCCACAGCTAAAAGATGGAATGATTCAAGTATTAATTGATTATAAAGATGTTTTTGTATGGTCTTATGATGATATGCCTGGTCTAAGCACCGAATTAGTGGCCCATAAATTGCCAACTGATCCTGCATTCTCCCCTGTGAAACAAAAGTTGAGGAAGTTTAAAAATGATATAAGTATCAAAATCAAAGAAGAAATCATGAAACAACTTAAAGCAAAAGTCATTCAAGTGGCTCGTTATCTTACGTGGTTATCCAATGTTGTTCCTGTCCCAAAGAAATATGGCAAAATTCGAGTATGTGTTAATTACAGTGATTTGAACAGAGCAAGTCTGAAGGATGATTTTTCGTTGCCCAACATCCATATTTTGCTGGACAATTGTGCTAAACACGAGGTTACCTCTTTTGTGGATTGCTATGCCGGATACCACCAGATCATTATGGATGGTGAAGACGCGGAAAAGATGTCTTTTATCACACCATGGGAGACTTATTTCTATCGAGTGATGCCGTTTGGTTTGAAGAATGCTGGAGCAACATACATGAGAGCCATGACCACTATGTTTCATGATATGATGCATAAGGAGATTGAGGTCTTTGTAAATGATGTGATTATTAAGTCAAACACTTAGGCTGACCATGTTAAAGATTTAAGAAAGTTCTTTGAAACGCTTCGCGGGTATAATCTCAATCTCAACCCAAAAAAATATGTATTTGGAGTTGCGTCTAGAAAGTTGTTGGGGTTTGTAGTCAGCTGTCAGGGAATTGAATTGGATCCCTTAAAAATCAAAGCCATTCTGGATTTGCCCCCGCCCAAGAATAGGACAAAGGTGATGTGTTTTCTTAATAGAATAAACTACATCAGCAGGTTTATTGCTCAACTCACAACCACGTGTGACCCCATTTTCAAGTTGCTGAAAAAGAGTATTGCGGTAGAGTGGACTGAAGAATGTCAGGAAGCGTTTGACAAAATCAAAAGATATCTGTCAAATCCGCCCGTGCTGGTACCGCCGGAGCCTGGTAGGCCTTTGATCTTATATTTATAGGTCATGGATAATTCTTTCGGTTGTGTCCTAGATCAACATGATGTCACGGGTAAAAAGAAGCAGGCTATTTATTATCTTAGCAAGAAGTTCACAACATATGAGGCCAGGTACACTTTTCTTGAAAGGATGTGTTGTGCCCTAACTTGAGTAGCACAGAAATTAAAGCATTATCTTTCGTCCTACACTACTTATCTCATCTCCCGCATAGATCCTTTGAAGTATATCTTTTAGAAGCCTATGCCGACCGGCCGTTTGGCAAAGTGGCAAATATTGCTTACCGAGTTCGACATTGTATATATGACTCGAACCACCATGAAAGCCCAAGCCTTGGCAGATCATCTTGCTGAGAATCCCATTGATGAAGAGTACGAGCCATTAAAGACATATTTTCCTGATGAAGAAGTGTTGTGTGTCGATGAAGTCGTTATAGATGCTGATCTAGGTTAGAAGTTGTTCTTCGATGAAGTTGTCAACATGAAAAGAGTCGGAATAGGTGCAGTTCTTATCTTTGAGGTAGGGCAATATTTTCCGATAATAGCACAACTTCAATTTTATTGTACCAATAACATGGCGGAATATGAAGCTTGCATTCTCGGTTTGAGGATAGCTGTTGATATGGGAGTCCAGGAACTATTATTGTTGGGGCATTCAGATTTTCTCGTCCATCAGATTTAAGGTGATTGGGAGAGGCGAGATTTAAAGCTAATACCTTATCGACAATGCTTGAAAGATCTATGTCAATGGTTTGTGTCTGTAAAGTTTAGGCATATTCAAAGAATTTGCAATGAGATTGTTGATGCATTGACCACTTTGTCTTCCATGCTCCAACATCTTGATAAGGCCTACATCGATCAAGTGCGTATACAGAGTCATGATCAACACGCTTATTGTAATGCTATTGATGAAGAGCTCGATGGCGAACCTTGGTTCTTTGATATCAAGCAGTACATCCAGTCAGGAGAATACCCAGCACATGCCACCAATGATCAAAAGAGGACTATCAGCGTTTGGCCAGTGGATTTTTCTTGAGCGGGGGAATCTTATACAAGAGAACCCTAGATCTGGGACTTTTGAGGTATGTAGATGCAAAAGAAGCTTCGACAATCATGGTTGAAGTTCACTTTGGAGTATGTGGGCCTCATATGAATGGTTATGTCTTGTCAAAGAAGATTCTCAGAGCAGGTTATTACTTGCTTACTATGGAGAGGGATTCTATTCGATTTGTTCGAAAGTGTCATCAATGTTAGGTACACGGTGATCTGATACATTCTCCTCCTACTGAGTTACACGCAATTGTTGCTCTATGGCCTTTCGTAGACTGGGGAATGGACGTGATGGGACCGATTGAGCCAAAAGCATCAAATGGGCATAGATTCATTCTGGTGGCCATTGATTACTTCACAAAGTAGGTGGAAGCAGTAACTTTCAAGTCAGTGATAAAAAAAATGGTACTAGATTTTGTTCATGCCAACATCATTTGTAGGTTTGGAATTCCTAAGATGATCATTACAGACAATGCTACCAATCTCAATAGTTATTTGATGCAAGAAGTGTGTCAATAGTTTAAGATCGCAGATCAAAATTCCACTCCATATCGTCCAAAGGCTAATGGCGTTGTGGAAGCCGCCAATAAGAATATCAAGAAGATACTACGAAAAATGGTACAAGGGTCTAGACAATGGCATGAGAAGTTGCCATTTGAATTGCTAGGTTATCGCACTACTGTTCGCACTTCAACAGGTGCAACTCCATAGTTATTGGTGTATGGGAAAGAAGCAGTCATCCCTGCAGAAGTTGAAATTCCCTCTCTTCGAGTCATTGTGGAAGCAGAGATTGATGATGAAGAGTGGGTAAAAACCCGATTGGAACAATTGAGTTTGATTTAGGAAAAAAGGCTAACGTCGGTATGTTATAGCCAATTGTATCAGAAGAGAATGGCTCAAGTGTATAACAAAAAGGTACGACCCAAGCATTTTGAAGTTGGTCAGTTGGTATTGAAGTGTATCTTTTCTCACCAGGTTGAAGCGAAAGACAAGTTCTCCCCAAACTGGCAAGGTCCCTTCATTGTGAAGAAAGTGTTGCCCAATGGAGCCTTATATTCGACGGAGTTTGAAGTCAAAATGGAAAAAATGGTTATCAATGTTGATGCGGTCAAAAGATATTATGTATGATATTTTATCCTTTGTTGATTTTATTGCATGTTTTGAACTTGCATTTTTGAAGATTGATATGATGAAGGCATTTTATTCTTCTATCCAAACATTGTGTCATCCTATGTTTACCCGTTTGAGCTTAGTTTTATTTTTCTTTCATATCTCTCTTTTGGAATCAAAATATGAGTCAAAGATAAATGTCAGGAAAGTAAGAATAAAAGAAAGAGTTCAAAAATTAAAATAAAAAAGAAAAAAAATCAAATAAAAACAAAGGACAAGCTGATGGAACTACGTGCGACCTGATTCTCCTCTCTCGGGAGTGAGATATGTAGGATGCCCTATTCAAGGCTTGGTTCAACCAAATAAAATTTTAAAGTCACCCAGTTGACAAAAACTGGACATGAGTTAATGTGTTGTTTGAGTAGATTCCAAAAGTTGTAAGTCCCACCCCCCACTTCAAGTGTCATTTGAGCCTCCTGTCATCCTGTTCTTTCTAACCTTATCGAAAATCTAAGTTACACCAAAGAAAGACCTTCAGATCAATCTTTGATAATGTTAAGGCTACGCATACAATGGATATGATGACACATTTTGGGGGTACTACTTGTCTTCCTCAGCTTAAGAAATCAGGAAAGAAATGAAAATGAGAGAGTCTTATTGGTGAAAACCCTCGCGGGTACCATAAGACGATAGTGAGTTGAGATAAATAAAAAATGAGAGAGTCTTATGGGCGAAAATCCTCAGGGGCACCTTAAGGCGATGGCAAGTTTGAGAGAAAATAAAAGGAAAAAGGCTTGTTGGAAAAAATCTTTTAAGATGTCGTCAATTGAATAAGATATATGAGTCCAATGGGTTTGAAGAAGCGGCAGCGGAAAAGGCACGAACTCAAAAAAAATGAGAAGTTTGGATAGGAAGATCAGGCAGCTTAATCCAAAATGCATGTCACAGTCATTGGAGTTGGTTGCCATCTTCAGATAAGTTATCTTCTTTGTTAAAAAGAGGGACATTGCCCTTTTCTTTCATTTGTACATTTATATTTTTGTCCTTTTATGTCTTTTATCAATAGAAAAGTCGCCATCGTTTCTTTATATTTTTGAGTCTATTCTGTTTCAAAACAAGTGAGAAAGGATTTCAAAACTTGCTACCAGTCTTCCCAATTGTATGAGGAAAATCCAAGACCAGCACATAAGAGAAACATGATCATAATTCAAATCAAGGCTAAGGTATTCTATCAACCAACAGGTTGCTGGATTCATGGAAGTATCAAATGTCAAAAGGTGCATATCGGAGGTAAGGTAAAATAGAAACCCAGTGTTTGAGTCAAAGTCATTTCCCCCGATCTGGTTTGGGTCAATGAGGCGGCAATACAAGGTCATGTGTCAGCGATTCAGAATAAAGAGAAAAGGAACAAGTGCTGGAGCAGATGCTGAGAAGCCAAGTGCTGCAAGCCACCACTAAGTTTTAACTGACAAATTTTCTTTGATGAAACAGAGACAAATTTTTTTGTTCAATAAGTTCAGCAACCTTTGGGAAAGCATATTTTGGGATTTTACTTTCCGTTCAGGACCCTCCTGAAAAATGGGATTTTTCTTTCTGTTCAAACCCCTCCTGAAAAATAGGATTTTTCTTTCTGTTCAGGACCCTCCTAAAAAATGGGATTTTACTTTTTGTTCAGGACCGTCCTGAAAAATGGGATTTTACTTTATGTTCAGGACCCTCCTGAAAAATGAGATTTTACTTTCTGTTCAGGACCCTCCTGAAAAATGGAAATTTACTTTCTGTTCAGGACCCTCCTAAAAAATAAGATTTTACTTTCTGTCCAGGACCTTCCTGAAAAATGGGAATTTACTTTCTGTTCAGGACCCTCCTGAAAAATGGGATTTTACTTTATGTCCAGGACCCTCCTGAAAAATGAGAATTTACTTTCTGTTCAGGACCCTCCTAAAAAATGGGATTTTACTTTCTGTTCAGGATCCTCTTGAAGAATGGAATTTTTACTTTCTATTCAGGACCCTCCTAAAAAATGGAACTTTACTTTCTGTTCAGGACCCTCCTGAAAAATGAGACTTTACTTTCTGTTCAGGACCCTCTTGGAAATTGGGACTTTACTTTTTGCTCAGGACCCTCCTGAAAAATGGGATTTTACTTTCTATTCAGGACCCTCCTGGAAAATAGGACCACACTTTCAAAAATGAAATACTGTTTTACTATAATCTTTGTTTTGGGTAATTTTGTTTCTAGTTCTTATTTCGATTTCAGGAGCCTGCCTGAAGAACAAGGTGATGAATCTGTAAGTCAGGAGCCCACCTGAAGAATAGTATGATCAAACGGGAAATTGAAGAAAATGCAAGTCAGGAACCCGCCTGAAGAACAGGGTGATGAAATTGAAGGACAAAAATGACAAGTCAGAAGCCCGCCTGAAGAGCAGGGCGAATAAATAAAAGTCGAGCAACGAAGTGAAGCAATGAAAAACCAAGCAACAAGTTGAAAAGAATTGCAAGTTAGGAGCCCGCCTGAAGAATAGGGCGATTAAACAAAAGTAAAGAGTTAAGAGTCGTAGATCGGAACCTCGATGGAGCCTCACTCGACTCTCCAACTCGGTATAGTCCACTTCCTTCCAATCTTGTGAGATACCGATCACTTGATTCCCTCATAACTCGGGTAGTAGGATGTTCATCAAGACTAGGTTGCCCTTCTTTTTTCTGTTTCTTTCCTCGACTAATGATCGGGATAAAATTCTGTCTTGTTGTCTACTTCTTTGTATGAAAACACTCGGTGTTTACATTCAAAGGGGGCATGATGTAGACACGTAATTTTTTTCCTTCGAAAATAATTCTTACTCCGTTATCACACACTCTAACCCTACTCTATAATTTGCCCACAAAATGACAAATAAATAACCACCCCTTTTACTTATTTATTTATTTATTTATTTATTTATTTATTTTTATCCCTATCAAACTTTGTCTCATTCTAATATTCCAACAACCTTTCCAATTAAAAGGGAACACCTCACATCTCACCTACCCCTACCCCCTCACCCATTCACGTGTCCCCCCTCCAACCTCTTTCTCACATTTTTTTTATGAATTCACAAAAGGCCAAAAAGGAATATAATACTAATACTCACCAAGAAACTTTCTGGAAGGAGCATGGATTTTGGAGGATTCATTAATTAAATATTGGGTTCCTTTTGGGATAGAAAAAAAAGAAAAACAAAATTAAAAGGGGGCCCCACCTGATTCCATACCTACAAAAAAGACTCAATTTCCATTTACAGAGGGGAGCTTTCCAGGAAATTTTCCAACAACTTCCATTCAATTACACAATATATATACACGCACAGTAACATTGATAAAGGGGGGCATCTTTTGTCACCATCTTCTTCTTCACTGGAAAATTCCCCAGGAAGAACACTCATCTATTTTTTATATGCACACCATACACACCAAATAGATGATTAACAATTCCATTCAAAAAAAAATCATCACTGATACTCACCAACACCAGACGATTTTTTTTCTTTTCTAGATCATAACGTACACGCAGACGCCATTAGAGACGTCATTTTCTTCTCCTTTCTTCTCCAGGCGCACACCCTTAGATAGAACCCCATTTTTTTCTTCAATATAGATTTCCATATACATATAGGCAGATCTGAAGAAAGAGAGATAGATAGAGTGAATTGAGAGGGAGATTGATCGAAGAAGAGAAAGAGAGAGTCGAGAGAAAGAAGGCATAAAGAGAGAGAGAGGGAAATCGAGAGATCACAGAGAGGGTATGGGATGATCACAAAACAAGTCTAAATTCCACCAAAATTCGCATTTCACATCGGAACACGCACTTAGATCTCATCGGAAATGCAATTTTCGTGCTTGGGCTACTGTTCCGGCAAGGCTAAACTTTTTCCGGCGAGTTCTTTGCCGGAATCAGATATTTTTTGTCGGATTCAGGCGCTGTAAGTACCACTTCTATCCCAGTCTCAGAATACCACAAAATCCAATCCGTTTCTTTGAGTTTTCAGTCTAAATTCCACCGTAAAGGGTAAGTTTGCCGGAATCCGATCCGTCTCGTCAACTCCTACCCGTCTAAGCTCACCGAAGTTCCATCTAGATGGGTTTTTAGTTTTTTTTTTGAATTTGTGAGCTTTGGGTTGAAATCTGCTTGGATTGCGGAGTATCGACGCGGTTGGGTTGGTTCGAAATTGGCGATTCGAGGTTCGGTTCGAGGTTTACGGGTACGGACTCTTTTATTCGAATAACATTGAGTTTGAAATCTTCGAATTTAGGTCCAATTCTACTCTTTCCCTCTTTTTATTTTATTATTGATGATATCCGTGCATTGGATTGAATATCGCGTGTTGGTTGATCTTGATTGGTGATGAATTGCTACTTTATTCGATTTGTTGCTTGATTCCCTTGATTATATATGGTGTGATGATATGATATCATTTGAGATTTGAAATTGGTAATTTTAGTATAGAATTGGGGGTGGGGTTAAAAGATCGATAAAGTAAATGTTGATTATTTTTATTCATTGATGGACATTGTTGAAATTGCTAGTATCATGTTTTAGGCGGAAATTAATAGGCAAATTTTAAGCTCGGGTAGGCAAATTTAGAATTGTTGGATTGTTGGAATACTTGGAATATTTGTTGAATGTTTTGTTTATCGTATTTGAAAAGTGTATTCATTTAACCGGGGAATGCCCCGAGGTCATTTGTATTTACTCGTCGGGGAATGCCTCGAAGAATTTTGTACGCGAAGGATGTTCGTGATCAAGGCCCAAGGCATCGGGTAAAGCATAGTTTAGGACTAGTGTAGGTTATTTTAGTATTTTTTATTTTGTTTTGTAATAAATTGGACTAGACGCTAAATTTTGGATTGTTTTATTTTGTTTGCTTGCTTGATTGTTTTGCTTGCTTTATGTGGTTTATGCATTTTATAATGTTAACTTAGCCAATACGCTCCACCAAGCGACCGTGGTTGAACCACGGGATCGAGGGGTGCCTAACACCTTCCCCTTGGTCAACAGAATTCCTTAGCCGGAATCTCTGTTCGCAAACCAGTTTTAAAAGAGTCAAACCATTTTGAAAAGAATTTTTCAAAAGGTGACTTGGCATACCGGATTTATACCAAGTGGCGACTCTGAGTTTTGAATATGAAAGGTCCTTTTTGAAATAATTCTTCCTTTTGTCACTTTAATAATAAAACCCTTTTGAACTTAAAACGAATCTTTTCGATTAAAAAAGAGGTGTGACACGTGATCTTAGGAAACAGAAGCATTCCACTCAATGAAGAATGATCAACTGCATACACGGGAAGAGAAAGAACTATGTTAGCAGATCCTAAATCCATAAATTCGGGCCAAATTTGTTCACTGCAACGCCACAATATCAACAAAACATAGACTGGAATACCTCACAGCTTACGCGGGGTTCATCAGGTAGCTGCATAGAAAAGCACGTGCACATTTTTTCATGAATCATGTTCATTTATTAAACACCATTCAGGTGTTACTTTTCTTAAGAAATATATTAAGTTAAACAATCGAAAAATCAAGCAAGCTACCACAACACACTGGATTTTTCTATAAACAGTACATCTATGTACATTATGAACATATATTTGTGCTCATGCTCATCGGTGTGAAATACAATATTATTATTAAGCTCATCTTAAGCAGGAAGTTGCTGAAATTTGATGACTTTTTAATAATCTTCTGTCCCCTACAATCAACATCTTATCAGGTTCAATAATCTAATACTTTTGGTTAGGGACAAAATCAATAACCAAGAGATCCTAAAGTTTGGTCATTTTGAAAATCTAATCTAGGTGGAAAATCCAATTCAATGTCCTGAACTAACATCCAAAAATTAGTAGTTTGCTTAACCAAATTCATTAAGCACAAAAAAGCAAAAAACAGCTACCCATGGATGTACATACATTGAATATATAGTACTAAATGACACACTAATGGTTGAGAGAAAAGTCTTAGTGCATAGCGTTACCGGATACAAATGCTAGAAATACTTGAAGTACGCACAAGTTAATTCAAAATCGATTTTATAAAAAAAGGAGTTTGTAAAAAAGGAGACATTACTTTGCTATAGCCATCAGACATATATTGGACTACACATCCAGAAGGAAGCCTTCTGCAACTTTGAAATGTCAGTGCACCAGAAGTTTCACAGATGGTATCAATAGACACATCAACTACAACCCAGACACCTTCAGCATGTTGCTTGCAGAAACACAGGAAATTGACCGCTCTAACTAATACTAATGGTGAAAGTACTTGGAGCTCAGCATACATCTGTAAATAATCAAGAAAGTTCATATTTAATTTTCTAGTACTTAATAATAATAGTATTGCACATTGAAAAGGCTAATGGGATTGGTAGGATACATCTGTAAATAATCAATCAAGTTCGTTGTTGATCCGAACCCCGCCTAACATGTGTGACTATATCCTTCACCAGGTGCCTTGACACTCCAGCTATCTCAAAAAGAAGGTGAGATGCATATGCTGCATTCCCTCTATCCTATTTCAGAGACTCAAAAGGGGTACGCGAGAGATGACAATATATAATACAGTTCAAATAATATCAAAGCAGTAAATGAGCAACAAGTAGCACATAAGGCCAACAAACACAATATCAAAATAATTAAAGCAAGTAAAAGTCAATATCCAAAGCTCGAATTCTAGTTATTTCCCCAGCAGAGCCGCCAGAGATGTCACACCCCTTTTTTCGCTCAAGGGTATCGAGTCGAAGGATTTTTTCAATTAAAGTGATGATTTTGAATAGGGATTAATTAAATTATAGAGTCGCCACTTGGAATCGAGTTATGGTGTTCCAAGTCACCTTTTTGAATCCGTAATCAAAAGAAAATGACTCTTTATTGGTCTGCAAAAACAGAAGACCGGGTAAGGAATTCTGTTGACTGAGGGGAAGGTGTGAGGCACCCCTCGAGTCCCGTGGTTCTAGCACGGTCGCTTTTATTAACTTATACTTAGCTTTAACTATTTTGAATAAACTATGCTTGCAGGCCTATTTCGCTCATTTTTAACACTGAAAAAAAACTTGGCTATTATCTTATATTAAATAAATCAACGAAAATTAATTTTAGAAAAATATTTGTCAAGGTGCATTATTGCATCCTTGAATTTTTAAATGTCTCAGAAAGATGCGTATGCCGCATTCTTAAATTGAGACGAAAATTTAAACATGTCTAAAATTTATCTAGTATTTAAAAACGTACTTATTTAAAATACTACTTAATCTTAAATAAAATTTAATTAAATGATTAGCTAGTTTACAAAAATAATTATTTAAATTTATTAATAATGATAAATAAATTAAAATAATAATAATAATAATAATAACAATAATAATAATAATAACTTAAGAGAAAAGAACCAAAAAAAAATATTAACCAATTATGATTGAATTTTTTTTTTTTTTTAAAAAAGTAGCACGTCCCTACTTTTTCTTGTTTAATTGGACAATACCAACTTACTAACTTTCAATTATGTCATATAATATATATAGTCATCTATATTCATTTATGCAAAACAGTAACCACAACAACAAGACCCGAAACTATCACCACAACCACTGTCGGGACATGACGAAGTCGCCGGAATTAACTCTAGGGGGGCCGAATTTGAGGATTTTTCAATGAAGGATAGATTTGGTCGGCGGTATTTTAGGATTTTTGAGTGATGGGTGACCGGTTTTGACTTTCTTGGTGGATTTTTTGATAGTTTTCCGGCGAGCAGCGGTGAGGAATGGCTGCCAGAATTCTGACAGTGATGGGCAGTCGAAGAGCGCCGGCAACGGGGTTATCGCCGATGGGATGTTTCCGGCCAGATCTGGCCTTCCTATGATGCGGCAGGGGTCGGGAGAAGGGGAGAAAGGGGTCGCGACGGCAGCGCGGCTGCGCCTGAGTCGCCGGCCACTAACGGACAGTGATGGCTGAACGGAGAGAGAGATCCAACGGTTTTAGGTTGTTTTTCGGTGGGTTTCCGATGAGAACTCGCCGAAAAATCCAAGAAATTAATTCTTCTCTGTTCACTCCTCTATTTTTTGATATTTTTCTCATTTGTCACTGATTTTCTTCTCCGTTTTGCTAATTTTTTTTACTGTTTTTGCTTTTTTTTGATACATCCGTATATGTTGTTGTCTACTAGATACATGAATGTAAATCTGTGTACATGTAAATTGATGGATAAATATGAGTGTATGTAACAATGCATAGAATTGTAACAATGTTCTTTTTTTTTTTCTTTTAACATACAGGACTTTAATATTCATATAAATATTCAATGATTTAAAATATAATACATATTAACGAACAGATTTATATAATAAACACATTAAATAACACATGAAATTATTTAAACAATTTTATTCATATTTTTTATTTCTAATAAATTCATACAATAAATAATATAGTATCAAAGTGAAACCTGTATTAATTTGAACAGAAACACGAAGTTGTTAACGAAATCTTCAAATAAAATTCTGACTTCGAATCTTTCTTTTCTCTGTTTTGTTTCTCAATTGGTGTTTTTCTTTGTCTAAGTGAATGTCTGATGTCAAATGTCAAATGTCAAAGTAGTAGAATCTACTCTGGGGGTGAGAGTCCTTTTATACAGGAATTGGGGAAAACAGTTATCTTTTGGAGGAATAATCAATTGTCAGATAAGGGGAAGGAGATATTTAAAATTCAAATATAATTTATTTTATTTTATTTATTTTAATAAAAGATAATATTAATAATAAATCAAAAATAAATAATATAATAAATATAAATAAAATAATAATCAATTAATTTTATATTTAACAAAAATATAATAATAATTTATAAATAAATAAATAAAATAATATTAAAACTATGAATTTATTTATTAAAATTTATAAAAGAAAACATATATTTAATTTTTATATTATTTTTAAAATTAGAATAAAAATAAAGATCAAAATATATGATTAAATATAAATATAAATATAAATATTTAATATCGATAGATAAATTAAAATTTAGGGAGGATAAAAAATCACGTGTCTACAGATACAACTCCAAAATTAGCTCGAATTCTGAAAAATCCCCAGCAGAATTGCCAGAGTTGTCACACCCTTTTTTTTTTTTAACTCCAAACGGATTATGGTTTTAAGTTTTGAATGAATTTTTATTATTATAGTGACATATTTCCTTAGTAATTCTTTTGTTGTGAATAATGATCAATTTGCTCTTAAAACTAGTTCACTACTTGGACATGAGAATGGTATGCTTGAGAACTTCCAAGTTAGTGTTGATGGTTGTAATGTTGATCTTGATATTGAACATGGTCCTTTGAACTTGTGTAATGAAATTCATGAAGTTAATATTATTCAAGATAACCATGTGTATGTCAAAATTGTGTGTAGTGTTTTGGGAAGTCATGACTTTGATCCTCAAGTACAAGGGGTGGGTAGTTTCGGCCTAGACCCATGCCTAATACTTCCCTTTGACCTCGGGGTACTTGTGAGATGTTGAAAGTGTAGCTTCGGTTCATTCTCATTGTATTTTAATGTTGATGCTATCCACTACCTTGGTTCCCTTTATGCCAAGTCTTTTATTCCGAATACCATGGATGTGTGGGTGTATGTCAAGTGTGAACAACCAAGGATTGATGATATGAGTGTGGTACTAATGGAGATTCCTTGTGAAGTGATCTTGATTTTTCTTGATATAGATGTGCAGGTTTCTCCCATTGTTAGCTCTCTTGATGTGCATAATGAACCATGTGCTCCTAATGAACCAAGCTCACTACTTGATCATGAGAATAGTGTGATTGAAAACCTTCAAGTTAGTGAAGATGCTTATAATGTAGGTTTTGATGATGAATATGGTCCTTTGATTTTGTTTGATGAAGACCTTGATAGTAGTAGGGTCCATATTGATTATGTTCATAGGAATGTGGTGAGTGATGGAATATATGTTTGTTTCAGATTATATACTTCACTCTTGTATGTTTGCCTTAATTGTGTCCTTTGTGATGTTTGTGGTCGATGTTTCTTACTCATAACAACGGATAGTTGGGTGTATTCCAAGAGTGTACCCCCTTGGCATGATTATATAACATGTGGTGCTAATGTTAACCCTCATACCTTGAGGAATGTGTGCTTGTTTTCCCTCTCTTTAACTTTTCAAGGTGTGAATTTGAGGACAATTTCTTTCAAGATGGAGAGGATGATACAAGCATGAAGAGCACAAAAGAGTACAAGGCATTGTCAAAGGTTTAAGCTTCAAAATTGGCAAGTGTTTGGAGCCTTTTAAAGCCTTGATTAAGTGAGGAAAGAAGAAGGAATTCCAACATCTCATAGGCGCCTCCTACTAAGGACAAAGTGAACTTTATACACTACATTCCAACACCCAAGAGGCGCCCCTTTCTAGCCCTCATTAAAGGCATTTGAGTCTTTTGTCATGTAATAGTAAAGATAGACATTTTAGCTTCTATTCTCTTTAGTTTTGGACATAATGAATTGAGTGACTTTTTAGATTGTAATTGTAGTCTTCTTATCTTGTATTCTTCTCCTTCTCCTTAAGATAGAGAATCCAAAATTAGGGTTAATGCTAAGTGATGGATTTCACTTGTGTTTCCAAATTGGCAAGAACGGCTGGTGCTTGGGGAAGGTGACTCCCTTTGTGTCTACCTAAGAATGAGGTGTAATCAACGTTGGTGATTTGTGTTTAAGTAGTGTTTAATATACACTTTAGTGCTTCTCATTAGTGTTGGTAAATGTCTCATTATCTAACCTTTTTCTTTCGAATCTCCTATTTGTGTTCTTCTACTTCATCCCCCTTTCTTTAGTTGCTGATTTTAGCTTCTTTTGTGCTTGAATTTCGGTTATAGCTTTGTTTTAGTGTATCATTTGGTATCAGTGCCTTGTTTAGGGTTATTCTTACAACCCTAAGTCTTGATTTTTTGTGTCCTTATTAAGAAAATCTCAGAAAAAGAGTCACAAAATTTGAAAATCTTAAAAAAATTGTGTGTTGTCCTGTTGTTGGTAGTAGATCCGTGTGTTGAAAGTTAGATATACTAAATTTTATTGTGTTTTGTTAGTTTCAAGTGTTAGATCCTTGATCCCTAGCACCTAAGGAGTCTAGATCTACTCTTGGAACAAGATTTGATTGAGTTTGAGTTAAGAACTTCCATGGATATGGTATTTTGAAGCTTTTAAGCTTAGATCCGTATGGGTTTTTGAAATTTGGACGTGGTTTGTTGCTGATTTTTAGTTATTTGAGTTCATCTTGGCCTAAGGAACCTAGATCTAAAAGAAAATCAAATTTTGGGGTTAATTTGATAGAGGGTCAAACTTTGGTCAACTCTTGAATATTCATCTTGTTCTTCAATCTTCATTATATCTTGTTGGGGAAGAATATTCAAGAGGTGCATTTGATCCAAAAAGGTGGAGGAGAGAGGGTGTACTAGTTGTTAAATGCAACTTTCCAAGAAGCTTCCTGGTCTTGCCAAAAGAAGAAAACAACAAAATAAAGGGAATCTTCAAGTACAAATTAAGTACAAAAGGGGGGAGGGGGGGGGACCATTGTTTTTGAATTCATTTGAAGCTCCAAAAAGGCTTTCAAACCTTCCATTTTCCCTCCTAAACGAAATTTCTCTTCTCCAAAGTTGAATTAGGCCGAGACTTGGAATAATATTGGTTGAAAAAAAATTAAAAACTCAACATCCAATCATTAAATGTCGCGTCATCACTGGTCAATAGGCCAAATTGAGTTCCTAAGTAGATTTCTTAGTTTCAAATTTTTGATTCTAGTTTCTTATAAGTTAATTCTATCCCTAATTAGTAAGCTAGTAAGTACCTACTAGTTTGGTAATTAGTCTAGAGTTCATTTATTTTGTGTCTTCGATTTTTGTGTGCTTTTCTCGTTTTAATTCGTAGTAGTTTGTTGGTTCAAGTCCGTACATCATTTTTATTTGAGTCCTATCAAACAAAAATTGATTCAGGGCCTAAGCATATTCACCACTCATTCACTTGCCAAGTATTGCTAAGTTTTCAACACTTGTGGGACTAAGTGTAAGGTAAGATCCGAGTGTGAGTGTGGTGAGACTTTTGAACTAACTTGTGTGTTCATTTTGTAGGTTTTCCCTTTGCTGATTTTTACTTGTTTGTAATAGAATCCGAAGGTACCACATCCCAACCTTTGGAAAATGATGTTTTGTGAGTCTTGTTGGCTCGGTTTGATGTCTTATCCCATGATTTGGCAAAGGTGAGTATAGATGTGGGAGATATGAAAGGGTATTTGGGTAGAATGAAGGGTGATGTGGGCACAATGAAGGGTTATGTGGGGTCAATGAAGGGTGACGTAATTAGAATTAAAGAGGGGGTTGATAGACTATGTCCACCAAAACCTCCACAAGTTCAAATCCCTCAAAACCAAAGATACTACACTTCTCCAAATCCAAAACCACCAACCCAAATTCATCCTCAACAAAAACTGACACCCCCTCTCCAAACCACACTAAATCGAGACCCATCCATCCAAGTAGAAGATGAGAGAGAGTTAAGGTCCAAGAAGAATGAGGCTAAGCCTCAAGATGGAGAGAAAATGAATGGTGAGGTACAAGGAGGATGTGAAGAAAGGAGGGAATAGGAAAGAGAAGCCACGGGTAGTGAAATTAGAAGGAAAAAAGAACACTTGATTGTGGATCTTGTCCACAAAGGACCCTTGTTATTCACTAATCAAAATGCTAGCATTTTGCCAAGATTTGATTCTTCTTATGTGCAGGTACAAGATGAAATGATAACCAATAAGGATCAAAAAGGAGTTCTACATGAAAGCATGAGAAATGAACTAAAGACTCCCTTGACCGAGAGCTCCAAAAAAATGGACTACCCAAACCTTACCCGAGATGACTTTGCTACTCTCAACACTTTTTTGAACTCAAAATATTGTGATTTAGTGTCTTGTGAAGTGGTTTTAGGTTTGCAATTGCATACATATTTCCTTAGTAACTCTTTTGTTGTGAATAATGATCAACTTGCTCTTAAAACTAGTTCACTACTTGGACATGAGAATGGTATGCTTGAGAACTTCCAAGTTAGTGTTGATGGTTGTAATGTTGATCTTGATATTGAACATGGTCCTTTGAACTTGTGTAATGAAATCCATGAAGTTAATATTGTTCAAGATAACCATGTGTACGTCAAAATTGTGTGTAGTGTTTTGGGAAGTCATGACTTTGATCCTCAAGTACAAGGGGTGGGTAGTTTCGGCCTAGACCCATGCCTAATACTTCCCTTTGACCCCGGGGTACTTGTGAGATATTGAAAGTATAGCTTCGGTTCATGCTCATTATCTTTTAATGTTGATGCTATCCACTTCCTTGGTTCCCTTTATGCCAAGTCTTTTATTCCGAATACCATGGATGTGTGGGTGTATGTCAAGTGTGAACAACCAAGGATTGATGATATGCGTGTGGTACTAATGGAGATTCCTTGTGAAGTGATCTTGATTTTTCTTTATATAGATGTGCATGTTTCTCCCATTGTTAGCTCTCTTGATGTGTATAATGAACCATGTGCTCCTAATGAACCAAGCTCACTACTTGATCATGAGAATAGTGTGATTGAAAACCTTCACGTTAGTGAAGATGCTTATAATGTAGGTTTTGATGATGAATATGGTCCTTTGTTTTTGTTTGATGAAGACCTTGATAGTAGTAGGGTCCATATTGATCATGTTCATAGAAATGTGGTGAGTGATGGAATATATGTTTGTTTCGGATTATATACTTCACTCTTGGATGTTTGCCTTAATTATGTCCTTTGTGATGTTTGTGGTTGATGTTTCTTACTCATAACAAAGGATGGTTGGGTGTATTCCAAGAGTGTACCCCCTTGGCATGATTATATAACCTGTGGTGCTAATGTTAACCCTCATACCTTGAGGAATGTGTGCTTGTTTTCCCTCTCTTTAACTTTTTAAGGTGTGAATTTGAGGACAATTTCTTTCAAGATGGAGAGGATGATACAAGCATGAAGAGCACAAAAGAGTACAAGGCATTGTCAAGGGTTTAAGCTTCGAAATTGGCAAGTGTTTGGAGCCTTTTAAAGCCTTGATTAAGTGAGGAAAGAAGGAGGAATTTCAACATCTCATAGGCGCCTCCTACTAAGGACAAAGTGGACTTTATACACTACATTACAACACCCAAGAGGCGCCCCTTTCTAGCCCTCATTAAGGGCATTTGAGTCTTTTGTCATGTAATAGTAAAGATAGACATTTTAGCTTCTATTCTCTTTAGTTTTGGACATAATGAATTGAGTGACTTTTTAGATTGTAATTGTAGTCTTCTTAGCTTGTATTCTTCTCCTTCTCCTTAAGAGAGAGAATCCAAAATTAGGGTTAATGCTAAGTGATGGATTTCACTTGTGTTGACAAATTGACAAGAACGGCCGGTGCTTGGGGAAGGTGAATCCCTTTGTGTCTACCTATGAATGAGGTGTAATCAACGTTAGTGATTTGTGTTTAAGTAGTGTTTAATATACACTTTAGTGCTTATCATTAGTGTTGGTAAATGTCTCATTATCTATCCTTTTTCTTTTGAATCTTCTATTTGTGTTCTTCTACTTTATCCCCCTTTCTTTAGTTGTTGATTTTAGCTTCTTTAGTGCTTGAATTTCGGTTATAGCTTTGTTTTATTGTATCAAATATAGTCCCTTAATTATACACTTATTGATTTTAATTTTTTAACTAGCTAAAAATTCATCAAATTTGGTCATTATATATTCTTATACAAACAACTATCATTTTTATTAAAGAAAATTTATAAACCTCCATTAAATTTCTCTATCACAAATTTCTCAATTTTTTCTCTCTTGGACACCTTACCTCAAATTTCTCTTGTCAGAAAATAGCTTAAAAGTACAAAAACAGCAATTTGCATCAAACTTGATCAAATTACAACACTAAAATACTCAAAGAGTCACCAAACTATACAAAGGAGCTACGTCAAACTATCACCAAGCTACACCAAAAACTATGCCAAACTACACAAAAAAAATGCATTAAAAACGTCAACAAACTGCATAAAAAATAACACCAAACTGCAACAAAAAACGTTAAAATATTTTTACGAGATTAGAAGGTTGTCTATACAACGTGAAACCACTTGATGCATAATCTTGTTAACTTTTGCACTGAAATCTAGTTCAACCTTCAAACTTTTTCAACCACAGAACTAGTGTTGATTTTAAAAAATGTTCATAATGCTGAGATAATGTAATAACAAAGAAATGATTAAAAAAACTAAATCACATGATCAATCAATAAACAATAGTACTATTCACCTTCTTAGCTTGAATGTGGATAGAATATTTCCCCAAATCGAGTTAATTTGATAGACTGATTACGGTGTTCAAGCTACTGTCTTTTTTAGTTTTAAACTATTTTCTGACAAAAGAAATTTGAGGAAAAGGTATTGAAGAGAGAGAAATAATGGAGGAATTTGTGATGGATAAAATCTGATGGAGGTGTGAATTTTCATTAGTATAAATACCAATTGTTTATATAAAAATATACAAAGATCAAACTTGATAAATTCTTGGATAATTAAAGGATTAAAACTGATAAATTTATGTTCAAGGAATTATTTTAGACCTATCCCTATAAATAAAGGACCATTTATGCCCTTTTCTCTAGTATATCTATATTCTATATTTTAATGAGAGGAAAGGAGTAACTTGTAGTGGAAATGGGGATCAAGTAGTAGGTCAAGTGGTGATGTAGTAATTATCGTCGGCGAAGGTAACACATACATGTGTCAAAACTAGTGTGATACCTCAAAATGTGTTGTGTGGTGTCAATTTTTCGAAAAGAGAGAAATTAGTCTGATGGGTCATTGGTATTGGCATCCCCACGTTGGTGGAAAAAAAGAGAGAAAAAGGTGAAGGAGATGTGGTCATTGGTATTGGCATCCCCACGTTGGGTCATCAACATTATTGCGGCCTTTTTTCTTTAATTGGTGTTTCAGCTAGTTAGAGCCCAAGTTGTTGCCATATGTAAATAAAAATAAATCTAAAAATTACACAAATACACCACTTATATTTCTAATATTATAAAAAATCTTAACTCCCTAAACATATTACAAAAATTCCAACATATACATAGAATGCTATGTATAATATCGGTTATGTTATAAATATTAATAGGGAGAGAGAGTAAAGTAATTAAAAAAGTGGAAGAGAGTGTAATTACTTCCAAAAGGGTTGGTATTTATGTTATTTATACAAAATAAATTATTATTACTCCCTCTGTCTCTATTGTCATTTTCTTTTTTATTTGTCTCATAAAGAATACTATATCATTTTTCCTTATTTGTTAATTATTTAATGACATAATTTCTATTTTATCCTTAGTGGATTCCACTTTATTAAAAAAGACAATTAAAAAGTAAATTTAAGAAAGACAATTTTGTAAACTTCACAAAATCATTATTTATTTCTTAAACTTCGTGTCCGATCAAATAACGACACATAAAATGGGACAGAGAGAATATTATTTAGTTGATGAAGGAAAGAATTGTTTTTTTAGGTTACGTACAGATTATTTCTTTTAGTGTTATTACTTTTTGCGAGAGACCTTCATTTTTTTAAATTTTACATTATTATTTTCTTCTCTTCAATTTGTAAGGGATTTTAATTCCTCAAAGCAAGCAACCAAGCCATGTCTGCATAATTAGCACGATACATTAATTTTTGCTGGCCTTGTCAGGAGGTCCGGGATTCAAATATTAAAAATAATTTTTGACAAAAAAATAAGTTAAGACTACATATAATAGATTTTTGTAGTCAAATTCTTTATTGAACCTTGTGCATATGACAACTTTAATATATCAAACTGCCTTTTCTTTTTTCCTTCTTCGTGTCACCTTCTTTAATGAGACAAATAGGAAAAACAATATTGGATGAGGAAGCACTTTTATGTTAAAGCCAACTAATTTGTGAAACATGCTTTTTTGATAGTTTCATCCATGAGTTTTTTTTCTTCTCCTATTTTTTTTTTTTAAAAAAATTGTTACTTGTGCATTATCTTAATTTCCTCCTTAAGGATTTTTCAAAATTGTACCAAATAAATATCAATTTCTTAAAAGGACAGTCTTGATGCATTACAATGCTTGCTATGCGGAGTTTTGGAATGTATCGGACCACAAAAATATATTTTACACATCCTTATTGGCCAGCAGCCACCGGAAATCAATCCATGCACGCTGCCACTCGGCTTTTCCTTAGCGCCTAGCACCGCTGGACTGCACAACTAGTCACTATATATCAATTCCTAATGTGGGTTAAAACATGAAGTTGGATTCAGGATTTCCGACATATCAACATGTTTGACTAATGCCTTGTTACAATTCGAGCCCAGATTATGTCCGTGACGGACATTCCAAATCAACAAAGGCTTGAGAATACCTGTTAGCGTATATCAAAAGCATTGTCATAATAAGGTGCGAAATTAGGCCCATAAATATGATATTCAGTTGAAATAATAATTCAAAACTCAAGTCTCGAAATACGATATAAAACAACTATCAAACTCAGTCTATGAAGCCTCTAACAGTATGAATGAAAGTTCTAAGCCGGAATGGCCCCGACAAATACTATAAAACAGGATAGTCAAGTCTAACTGAAAGAAAAAAAACGTATGCCCTCCAAAAATTGGATGACTCACCACTTGCTAACTGTTGTCCCGAATAAATCCTAATGCTCAGGGCGGCAAAACACACCAGTTGGTATTTGTTGAACCACACCTTGAACTCAAAGCAACTCTCAAGCTCACAATATTGGAGAAAGTTGGAGTTGAGAACTGATCTTTTGCTAAAGCTATTTTAATTTATTAACAAGAAATTCTTAGACTTGTGTCATCTCTATGTTAAAGTTATGTTAGGCGAGGCCGTTAATTAGACGAGCTTACTTAGCATTTCATATATTCTAAGTATTGTGCAGGTAAGTAAGGTTCAACATGCCCCTCCTTTTTTTGTAAAATATTTTGCTAGTGAATAAATAAGGTAGGGTCCATGTAAAACCCCTCACCGTCAACACCATAGGGGTGACAACCTTGATATATGCATTCTAGAAAAGAAAAATAGGAATTAACATAATGTATCTTTTTTATAGATATGTATACATATTGAAAAATTCATAAAATATTTTTTGGAGAGTCGAGTGAGGTTCCATCGAGGTTCCGGTTCGCGGCTCTATCATTACATCAAAATGAAAATTACAAGTTAAAACATAAATGAAATTACAAAATCCTATCTACGCAGCCTCTTTTGGACTCTTGACTTGAGTTTCATTACCCTATTCTTCAGGCGGGCTCCTGACTTGCAATTTTTCAATTTGTTGCTTGACTTTCAATTGTTTCACCTTGTTGCTTGACTTTCCATTTATTTGCCTTGTGCTTCGGGCGGGATCCAATGTTGCTTGAGTTATCAAAACAAGGAAGTTTGTCTCCTTACAAATGCCGCTTGAATTACCCAAACAAGAAAGTGCATCTCCTTACAGATGTTGCTTGAATTACCCAAAACAAGGAAGTGCGTCTCCATATAGATGTTGCTTGAATTACCAAAATAAGGAAGTGTGTCTCCTTACCAATGCCGCTTGAATTACCCAAACAAGGAAGTGCGTCTCCTTACAAATGTTGCGAGAAATAACCAAATAAGAAAGTGCGTCTCCTAACCAATGCCTCTTGAATTACCCAAACAAGGAAGTTTGTCTCCTTACCAATGCTGCTTGAATTACCCAAACAAGGAATTGCGTTTTCTAAACAATGTTGCTTGAATTTTCCAAACAAGGAAGTGCGTCTCCTTACAAATGTTGCTTGAATTGCCCAAACAAGGAAGGGCGTCTCCTTACAAATGTTGCTTGAATTGCCCAAACAAGGAAGTGCGTCTCCTTACAAATGTTGTTTGAATTATCCAGACAAGAAAGTGCGTCTTCTTCCAAATGCCGGTTGAATTAACGAAACAAGAAAGTGCGTCTCCTTACAAATGCCACTTGAATTACCGAAATAAGAAAGTGCGTCTTCTTACCAATGCAGCTTGAATTACCCAAATAAAGAAGTGCGCCTCCTTACAAATGTTGCTTGAATTGTCCAAATAATAAAGTGCGATTTCTAGGAGTGAAGGTTCAATTTAGGAAGTGCATCACCTAATAAATGGACCTGAATCATTCGAAAGAGGAAGTGTGTCTCCTAGATATATTGGATGATGAGTTTTTACCATGGTTTTGATTACCAAACCTGTGCAACAACCTTGTCTCCTTTTGCGGAAATTGATCTTGCCCTCGTCACATTGAACCTTGCTTCCGACCATTAGCATATGTCACTAACTTGCTGCATCATTGACCCAAACTCAGATTATTAAGAGTGACTCTGAAACAAACACAGTATCTCTATTTTTCCGTGCTTCTCAGATAAACCCTTTGAACCTTGGTATTTCCATAAGTTGCCATACTTGTCAGTTGACAAAAGTTTCTGCATGTCTTATTTTGGCTCACAATCATGTCTCTTTCACGTGTTGGCCTTTTGTCTTGCTTTGCACAATTGAAGAAGTTGGTAGCCAGTTTTGAAATCTTTTCTCACTTATTTTGATATGGACTTGACTCAAAGACAAGATAAAAATGACGATGACTTTTATTTGGACAACTGGCTCAAGAAAACAAAATAAAAATGAAAGAAGAAAGAAAAGACAATGAATGTCCCCATTTGAAACAAAGAAATAAAAAATTTATCTAGAAATGACAGTCAACTCTAATGATTATGCCATGCATTTTGGATTACGCTATCTGATCTTTCCATCTAAATTTTCTATCAATTGCTGTTGAGTTAATGACCATGAAAATGAGTTGTTTCTTTAGGTCAATTGCATTTAAGACCTCATTCGGCTAGTGACACCTTGAAGGGTTTTTACCAACAAGCCTCTCTCATTTATTTTTCTCAGTTCACCATTGTTTTATGGTGTCTGTGAGGGTTTTTCACCAATGAGACTCTTATTTTCATTTTTCTCAACTCACTGTCGTCTTACAATGCCCGTGAGGGTTTTCACCGAGAAGACTCTCTCATTTTTATCTGTCTCGACTTATCATCGTCTTATGGTGCCCATGAGGGTTTTCACCAATAAGACTCTCATTTTTATTTCTCTCCTATTTCCTTATGCTGAGGAAGACAAGTAGTTCCCAAAATGCATTATCATATCCCTTGCATGCTTAGCCTTAACATTCTCAAAGATTGATCCGAAGGTCTTTCTTTGGTTGTACCTTGGCTTTTGGATAGGGTTAGAAAGAAAGGATGACATGAGGCTCAAACGGCACTTAAAGTGGGGTAGGACTTATAACTTTTGGAATCGAATCAAACAATGAGGATTAACTCATGCCCCAATTTATTTAACTGGGAAATTCTAAATTTTTATTTGATTAGACCGAGCCCTGAGTAGGGCAACCTACGTATCTCACCCTCGAAAGAGGAGAATCAGGTCATGCGTAGTTTGATAATGCTCAAATTACACTTTTGAATGGGTGTAAGCGATCGTTGTCAATATAAAACCCAACTAGGTTGGGGTCGAATCCCACAGGGGATAGGGTGTGAATACTTCAGTGTTTGTAATCAAGATAAATGGGAAGCTAGAGCTATGTTCACCAAGGGTTTTTGGAATTGACAGATACTAAGTAATGCTAGAGATTCTCGGAATGAGTAGAACAACAGAATATCCCTGACGATTATACTATCTGACTTATCTCTCGACCTCACCAGACAATTTATTATCTAATTCTCTCGAACTTAGATAACTTATCTATTTCCAATAGGATGTTATCTCAAGTAGATTAATCCAGTTACGACATTAATCATTAAATAGAAGGTTGGTAGCTTCCGAGTCCCGATTGATAATTCACGTCCTCTAGTCTATTTCTCCGTTAGAAGCAAATAAAACCTAAGGCATGACCTAATGTTTGCAACCACTAGATTTTAGTTAAAACAACAAAATTTCAAGATGTTTTACTACTCTTTGAATCTGTTAAACACCTAGTATCATATCAAACCCTAATCCATGGATCCCATAACTCAGGCTAATAAAATTAGCCTCTCATGATTTGATGAACGAAATAATAAGTTGAATTCATGATTATAATGATAAACTTACGAATGGATCGAAAACAACAAGTAGTTCCTCCAATTTAATCACAAGGTAGAAACCCCAAAAATAGTTGATACAAAAACACAAGAATATTTTATGAAAGAGAGCAAAAATATGTGTCTCCCTTCTTAGAGTTGATGTCTGATAGATGAATTATTCCTCCCCTCAAAACCCCTAAAAGATGTTATTTATACTAAAACCTAATTAAGGAAATAAAATAACAAAATTAATAAAATTGTCCGGAATAGGTGACGCCCAGGCTGACGCCGCGTCGAGAAGTTGACGCCCTATCACGGATAGCGTCAGAGAGGCTTCAGTTGCCTTCAGGTTCTGTCTTAAGCTGACGATGTGGCTGACACCGTGTCAGGGATCTAATGGCGTATCAACAACGTCATCAGATATCTTCTTCCCATGCTAACTTTCTTCTTAAGGCTAACGCGATTCTTGACGCCTTATCACGACTTTGACGCCACATCAACGGCGTCGTCAGAGCGGTTCCTCAAACTGCAACTCCCTGGTTAAGGCTGACGCCAATGCTGATAGGCTATCACGAGGCTGACGACTTATCACGGATGTCGTCATCCATGTTTTCTTCTATTTTGCTCAGATTTTCAACTCTTTTGCTCCATTATTGTTTATTCTCATTTTCAGCCTTTTTCTGCAATATCATGAGCAAACACATCAAAAAAACAAGAGTTGCTTCAGAATTCACAATTATTTTGACTTAAAAAACATTAAATGTGTTAGCTTTTGGTCACACATCAACACCCTCAACTTAAAACAATTGCTTGTCCTCAAGCAACAACTAACTAAGAGAATACAACGAACATTCAGCAGTCAACAACCAATTTAGCTCAAAACTCAGTTTACCATCTCCAAGGTCAACCAACTCAAAATTACTGTGCAATTTATTGAAAAGCAACAATGTAACACAAAAGCTTCTACCCATGGCATCAACTAAGTACCGACAATCATGCATGTATCAATGTATACTACCCAAACAAGTAAGTAACTTAGCAAGATACTAGTGTGCCCTCACAACAAAGAAATTCCTCTCTTTTTCTCATGTCAGACATAAAAAATATAAACATGGGGATCATCACAAAAACACTCACTCTCAGAATGAAGTTCAAACCAGTGTATGCCAAATACCAAATGCTTTCCCTTATCGTCATTACCAAGGTTTCCAGATAGGTACGCTAGGATCACTATAGGTATTTTTTTGTCTTGTAACGTAGGCTAAGGCTGGTACTATATTAAACAACATTTAGAGTGACTAACCTTCTTGGAACTACCTTAACTTGTGGGGTCCACTTGTTAACCTCTTTTTCTCTTTTTTTTTCTTTTCTTTTTCTCTTTTTCTCCCTTTTTCACTCTTTCTATTTTCTTGATCACACTTTCAGGATGGGTGCACTTCTTTTTATTCAAGCAGAGTTTCTTTTCTTGCTCTTTTTCACCAACACCCAACCTTTTATTCTTTTTATTTGATTCTTTCTCTTCTACTCTACCCTTCTTCATACCCAACTTATATCACGCACCCCTATGATAGCCACCCTCAACTTAGGCTGTTTGTCTACGTTAAGGTGCACAATATCCAAGGAGGACCAGGGCCAAAACAGGTTCATTATAATTTAAAAAAGGAAGGTTATAGGTATCATAGGAAGAAAAATGGTCAATTAAGGCTCATACCGGGATCAAGGGATATCATGCATTAGAGGAAGGTCATTTAGGCTAATAGTGACTTAAATTAAAAAATGGCCTATGATCCTTTCCTAACCCCTATCTTTCAACTATGGTAAGACGAACCGGGAAAGTTCTAGATTTGACACTATAAAGAGAACTCGGTATAGTCCCACACACACATGGCACACAAGCAATATCACTGGCTACTACCTATCTGGTTCATGCAATTATTTAGCAGTGATGATCAGGTAACTAAACTAATTCCATGACGAGATGCACAGTGGTCACACTAAGGTTCAATTCATACAGTCATGCAAACAAACCTTCGGAGAGGTGTTCAAAATCACAAAATTAGTTAACTGCCTACAGAACCTGCACTACTCCTAGTTATTTATAGAATATACTATAACAACATGCTACCTTACACCCTCAACTTAAAATAAAAAAAATTGAAACTAAGGGTTAGGGCATACCTGGAGTCAATCAAGTCTCAAATCATGGGTCCTCGACACTGCAGCAGTGTTATCCTCATTAGTAGCTTCTCTTTGCTCCGGTTCAACTATTCTGCTAGATGAGGTTCCTATATCTCTCGCTCGCAGTGCTTCTTCCCATTTCCAGTTGTCTTCTCGGGACGCTTGCATTACCCTTTCAGATCCGCTTTCTCCTGTTCTGTCAACTCATCATCTGCCTGCAGTGTCTTCTCTGCCTGCAGTGTCTTCTCTGCCTTTTTCTTCTTCTTTACCTTTTTCTCGACCTTGCTCTCATTCTCATCATCTTCTTGTCTCTTTCTCTTACCTTTTTCAGCTTCTTTGTCTTTCTTTTTTTTTTCACTAGCTCCGCAGTGAGATCAAGAATTGGAGGTTCATCCTCAGATTCTTCAGTTGTCTGCTCTGCAGGCATCATAAAATAGTGTTGTTGTACTACCGCCATCTTAAATTTTACCTTTTCTAGGTCCACTCTGAATTCAGCAAGCTCTGTTCCAGTCAGCTCCTGTGCCCTTGCATTAAAATGGTTCTCCAGATCTGTAACCCGTGCAGGCAAAGTAGCAAAGGGCTCAAGAGCAACCCTGATTCTTTTATCTACAGCAGCAGTAAACTGCTCAGCAAAGGCACGTAGCTGCGTGTCACACCATCTGGCCTGTTTGGCCACTTTTCTGAAATCAATAAGTCGGGATGCAGCTTTCGCTGGTGCTGTAGGAACTGATGGACCTGGATCATCATCAGGAATTGAGCCTTCCTGAGCAGCCTCAGAAGCTTGCTCCTCAACTTTAGGTACTGAACTAGGGCCTGCAACTGATGGGTTCACCTCACCCTTCACCCCTCTATCAAGTACCAGCCTTGGCTAATTTTTCTCATAGCGAATAGGGTTGTGGGTCTTGGTGGCATACAAAGTCTCATCAATCCCAGCAATATGTGGTACCCCTGCCTCTGTGCATAGCCTGGTAATAAGATAAGGGAATGGATAAGCTGTGTCAGACCTCGTTACCCGAATCTTGATCTCTTCAACAATAATCTCCCCAAAATTCAGCTTAAGGTTCGCCACAAGACATGCGACCAATATTGGTCGATCATCATCCAGAATATTATCTCCGTCGGTCGGCATCAAATGGATGCGCACAACACCCCACCAGAATTTAGCCTCTTGAGTCAAATAAGCCTTGTAAATATGCTCATTGGGTTGGTTTAGCCATAAAGGATCTCCCTCAGCTATAAGTGTAGTTAACCAAGGACGCTGGTCCTCCTTACTCTTCAAACGATGGTAGAATACAGGATTTGTGACCTGAGGAGTGAAGTTGGGTCCATGTAGAAACCTGTTGATAGTCGTATCAGAAATATCTACATTTACCCCATGAACTGGAACTCTGGTCAGCAAAGGATGGTCTGTTGTGGTCTCTCCACTCTTGCACATGCTCTCTAATCTAGCCTGGTAGTTCTGATAGAACTCCCGAACTACTGTAGGGCAAAATAGTTTACCTCCCTTAGCAGTCCATCCCAGCCCATAATCTCTGAATTTCTTCTCAACTACAGGATACCCAGGCAATCCAGTGATGATGACTCTCTTCTATGGAAACACCGGTCGTCTGGTAGATCTTGTTTTTGTTCTAATCAACCTTTTGAGGAAAATGTCCTCTGCTTCGGGGATTTGCCATCTAGCATTCTCTTGAACCTTCGAATTCTTGCATTTTATCAAAGTTCCCCAAACTGGGGGTTCCTTCTCAGCTTGAATCTCACTCGCGGGAGTTTCATAGGATGTTTCCTTAGAATCAACCTTCTCAGACTCAGGCTGTTCAGACTTAGTTTGCTTAGAACCTTCTTGCTTAGAAGATTCACTCTCAGTTGGGGTGGTAGTCTCAGTATCATCACTATCCTCCACCGCAATGGGTTTAGGTGGAGGAGGTGCCTTTGGACTGGGTTTCTTTCTCCTCCACCTGAGCAGTGGTTCTTCATCTTCGTAATCAGAGTCTTCATCTATAAGTTGTCGAACCACTTTAGGCTTGGCAGCTTTCTTTGGAGTGTTAGGATTCTTGCTTTTAGGTGCCATTAGAATGTTCCTGGACCATAAGACAAACACAAGTTAATGATCAAGGTATAACAGTCAAAACATGCTATTCAAGTTCACTTAGCATTATAATCTAACTTGTGACGACATGGATGATAAGGCGTCACATTTGTGATAGCCTATCAGCTATGTCGTCAGCCTTAAACAGAACTGGCATACTTTTTTTTTCAAACTTGTGATGACATTCCTGATAAGGCGTCATAGTTGTGATAGCCTATCAGGTAGGTCGTCAGCCTTAAATAGTGAATGCTCATTTTTCTAAGTTGTTGACGATGTAGTTGATAAGGCATCACGCTTATGATAGCCTATCAGCAACATCGTCAGCTCAGAATTCTTCCCCCACTCAGTTTGCATTCATAATTTTGGGATCAAATTCTTCGTATAATCACATGGTATTTTTATTTTTGTACTTAGGGTTTTCAAATTTTTGCAATTTAGGCACAACTTAACCCTAATTTCCGATTTCCATGCTATTACAACTTGAACTCAAGTTTATTTCTTTAGAGCATCATGTATTCTACAACTTAACCACTTCAATGATAGGAGAACAAAGTTATGAGCATACCCGATGAGTTGACTCCACTTGATTATGCGAGAGAGAAGAAAAGATGAGAGATAGCCTCTGATTTTCCTTGCAATCCCACAACTATCAGAAAAGAGTTTTCCTTGTATACTTGGAGTGTTTTGAAAGGAAGTAAATATCCTACTAAGGAAATAAAATAATACTTAAATAAGGAAATAAAATAAAGCGGGAACCTGAAGGGTTTTACACCTGGGCCGGGTCGAATTTGGATCGAATTGGGCCCAGATTTTTATAAATAACACAATGGTTGATGCCAACTCGTGATAAGCCATCAGAAATGTGATAGCTTATCACAGAGGTCATCAGCCTTAACAGAGAAGGTCTCACCCTCTGATCTTTCTGACGACGTTGGTGATAAGCCATCACAGTTATGATAGCCTATCACGAATGTCGTCAAGACCACTTGACTTGCATTCTTCAATTTTTACCTTGACCGTTTTGTACCCCTTCAGTTCCTTCCTATTACTACCTAATTGAATAAAAACAAAATGCATGAAAATAAAATTTTGGGTTGCCTCCCAATAGCGCCTGATTTAATGTCGCGGCACGACTTGGTTATCTCGACTACTCAGACTTCGTCAAGATGCCGTATCACTATCTCATTACCATATTCCTGGAATACATCCACAACCGAGAATATGTTCATCTCCTCCAACTACTTCATAGGAAGTTGCATTTTAAACCTGGCCTTTTTTTCCCATATCTGAACTTGAGCTCATTGAGCTCCATATCAACCAATACTCTTCCCCTGGATAATAATGGTCTACCCAAGATGATGGGTACCTCAAAACCAACATCAAAATCCAGTATCACAAAGTCTGCATGCAGAATAAAATCATCCACCTTTACCGGCACATCCTGCAATATACCAACTGGTCGCTTAACCAATCTATCTGCCATAACAAGATGCATTATTGTGGGGTTAGGCTCCCCCAATCCAAGATTCATGTAGATATCAAGTGTCATCAGATTTATACTTTCTCCTAAGTCACATAAAGCTTTGGTAAACTTTATGGACCCAACTGAGCACGGTATGGTAAATGCTCCAGGATCACGCTTTTTCTGCACTAAGGATTATGAAGACATAGCACCACAGTGATGGATGTTGTCCACCGGCTCACAACTTACCTTCCACTTCTTTGTTAGCAATTCCTTCATAAATTTAGCATAGTTCGGCATTTGCTCAAGTGCCTCCATCAATGGCACATTCACAGTCAGCTATTTCATTATTGCCATGAACTTGCTAAATTTCTCGTTATCTTCTTTCTTTTTCAACCTCTGAGGAAATGGAGGTGGTGGTCTTGGCATTTGTTTCAATACCACTTCCTCTTTCTTGTCGTCTTCTTTCTCTGACATGTCAACAAAGACATCCAGCTTCTCAGACTCCACTGGATTGCTTCCTTCCAATTTATCAACACTTACCTCCTTCTCCACAACTTTGCCCATAGAAGGGACAGATAAAATATTACCACTACAAGTGGTAATCTCCATACAAGATCCATCAGTCCGCGGGGTCTGAACCGTATCACTAGGTAAAGTGCCAGCTTTTCTCTGATTCAGAGTAGCCGAAAGTTGGCTCATCTACTTCTCCAACTGCTTAATAAAAGCTGAGTGTGAGCTAACCAACTGACTGAGGGTAGAAAGCTCACTTTTCATATTAGTTACCCCCGAGTTAGTTGCCTCCACTCCCTTCAACATCTTTTCTATCATGTCCTCCATGGACATCTTGCCAGAACTAGTTGGTGCAGCATCCCGACTTCCAGGAGGAATATACAAACCACTCTTGTTATTATTGTTTCTCTAATTTCCCTGCTCCCTATCTTTATAATCAGACTTGTCATAGAAAGTCCGACCTTGGTTCCCTTGGCTATTGCCTCGGAAACTGCCCTGATTACTCACATAGTTTGCCTCAGCATCAGCACCTGTAGATACAGTACCCTAAGAGTCCACATCCTTGACCATTTCTGTCTTTTTGGATAGAAAGTGCTTAGCCAACAAGTCCATCTGCATCTTCAAATGGGCCATGTCCTGATCTCGCTCCTCATCCCTTCTATGCTGCTCTGCAGTAATACCACCAACAACAATAGGGCTAGCAACTACAGAATCCCTAGTGTGCCAAGCTCGACTCTGCTTGGTCATTCTATTCAGCATATCAGAAGCATCCATAAAAGAGAGGTCAATGAACGAACCACCTGCAGCGTTGTCGACAATTGGCTTTGTCACAGAGTTGAAAGCTCTGTACAAAGTCTCCATCAAGTGTAAGTCTGTCATATTGTGGTTCGGACATTGTGCAAGTTTCTTCTTAAACCTTTTCCAAATCTCATGCAGTGCTTCAGTCGGAAATTGTCTGAAGTTGCTAATCTCGTCCCTCAACTGTACCCTTCTGGAGGGTGGAAGGAATCGTACTAGGAACCGGGCTCTAACTAGTTATAGAGTTGGGGCATAGGGTATAGGGTAGGTGGGGTAGTGGCGGTTAGGATAGGATAAGATTTGTTAGAGAGTTTGTTTAAAGTTGTTATTTTTATATTTTTGCGGGGTATAATTACATGGTTGAGGGTACAAGATAAGACAAGGTAAAAATGAGTAAAGTGATATCGGGGAGGGAAAAAATTAGGGGTCTACATCATGCCCTCTTTGGATGTAAACACAAAGTGTTTTCAAACAAGGAAATAGACAACGAGACCAAATTTTATCCCGATCATTATTCGAAGGAAGAAGGACAACCGAGTCTTGACTTAGGACATCCTACCTACCCAATTTATGAGGGAATCAAGTGACAGGTATCTCAAAGTATTGGAAGGATATGAACTATAACGAGTTGGATAGTCGAGTGATGTTCCATCGAGGTTCCGGTCCGCGGCTCTTCAATACATCAAAATGAAAATTACAAGTTAAAACATAAATGAAATTACAAAATCCTATCTACGCAGCTTCTTTTGGACTCTTGACTTGAGTTTCATCATTCTATTCTTCAGGCGGGCTCCTGACTTGCAATTTTTCAATTTGTTGCTTGACTTTCAATTGTTTCACCTTGTTGCTTGACTTTCCATTTATTCGCCCTGTGCTTCGGGAGAGCTCTAATGTTGCTTGAGTTATCAAAACAAGGAAGTTCGTCTCCTTACAAATGCCACATGAATTACCCAAACAAGGAAGTGCGTCTCCTTACAGATGTTGCTTGAATTACCCAAACAAGAAAGTGTGTCTCCTTACAGATGTTGCTTGAATTACCAAAACAAGAAAGTGCGTCTCCTTACCAATGCCGCTTAAATTACCCAATAAAGAAAGTGTGTCTCCTTACAAATGTTGCTGGAAATACCCAAATAGGAAAGTGCGTCTCCTAACCAATGCCTCTTGAATTACCCAAACAAGGAAGTTTGTCTCCTTACCAATGCTGCTTGAATTACCCAAACAAGGAAGTGCGTTTCCTTACAAATGTTGCTTGAATTGTCCAAACAAGGAAGTGCGTCTCCTTACAAATGTTACTTGAATTTCCCAATCAAGGAAGGGCGTCTCCTTACAAAGGTTGCTTGAATTGCCCAAACAAGAAAGTGTGTCTCCTTACAAATGTTACTTGAATTGTCCAAACAAGGAAGTGCATCTCCTTACAAATGTTTCTTGAATTATCCAGACAAGAAAGTGCGTCTCCTTACAAATGTTGGTTGAATTACCCAAATAAGAAAGTGCGTCTCCTTACAAATGCCACTTAAATTACCGAAATAAGAAAGTGCGTCTTCTTACCAGTGCATCTTGAATTACCCAAATATGGAAGTGTGTCTCCTTACAAATGTTGCTTGAATTGTACAAACAAGGAAGTGCGACTTCTAGGAGTGAAGGTTCAATTTAAGAAGTGCATCACCTAATAAATCGACCTGAATCATTCGAACAAGAAAGTGTGTCTCCTAGATATATTGGATGATGAGTTTTTACCATGGTTTTGATTACCAAACCTGTGTAACAACCTTGTCTCTTTTTGCGGCAATTGCTCTTGCCCTCATCACATTTAACCTTGCTTCCGACCATTAGCATATGTCACTAACTTGCTGCATCATTGACCCAAACTCAGATTATTAAGAGTGACTCTGAAACAAACACAGTATCTCTATTTTTCCGTGCTTCTCAGATAAACCCTTTGAACCTTGGTATTTCCATTAGTTTCCAGACTCATCAGTTGACAAAAATTTCTGCATGTCTTATTTTGGTTCACAATCATGTCTCTTTCATGTGTTGGCCTTTTGTCTTGCTTTGCGCAATTGAAGAAGTTGGTAGCCAGTTTTGAAATCTTTTCTCACTTGTTTTGATGTGGACTTGACTCAAAGACAAGAGAAAAATAACGATGACTTTTATTTGGATAATTGGCTCAAGAAAACAAAATAAAAATGAAAGAAGAAAGAAAAGACAATGAATGTCTCCATTTGAAACAAAGAAATGAAAATTTTATCTAGAAATGACAGGCAACTCGAATGATTATGCCATGCATTTTGGATTAAGTTGTCTAATCTTTCCATCCAAACTTTCTACCAATTGTTGTTGAGTTAATTTCTATGAAACTGAGTTGTTTCTTTAGGTCAATTGCATTTAAGACCTCATTCGGCTAGTGACACATTGACGGATTTTTACCAACAAGCCTCTCTCATTCTCTTTTTCTCAGTTCACCATTGTTTTATGGTGTCTGTGAGGGTTTTTCACCAATGAGACTCTTATTTTCATTTTTCTCAACTCACAGTCGTCTTACAGTGCCCGTGAGGGTTTTCACCGATAAGACTCTCTCATTTTTATCTCTCTCGACTTATCATTGTCTTATGGTGCCCGTGAGGGTTTTCACCAATAAGACTCTCTCATTTTTATTTCTCTCCTATTTCTTTATGCTGAGGAAGACAAGTAGTTTCCAAAATGCATTATCATATCCCTTGCATGCTTAGCCTTAATATTCTCAAAGATTGATCTGAAGGTCTTTCTTTGGTTGTACCTTAGCTTTTGGA
This sequence comes from Capsicum pubescens, assembly GCA_030864215.1. NCBI lineage: Eukaryota > Viridiplantae > Streptophyta > Magnoliopsida > Solanales > Solanaceae > Capsicum > Capsicum pubescens. The sequence goes on along the minus strand of CM061545.1, from coordinate 265,404,996 downwards.
TAGGGTTAGAAATAAAGGATGACATGGGCTCAAACGACACTTGAAGTGGGGTAGGACTTACAACTTTTGGAATCGAATCAAACAATGAGGATTAACTCATGCCCTAATTTATTTAACTGGGCAATTCTAATTTTTTATTTGGTTGGACCGAGCCCTGAGTAGGGCAGCCTACATATCTCACCTTCGAAAGAGGAGAATCAGGTCATGCGTAGTTTGATAACGCTCAAATTACACTCTTGAATGGGTGTAAGCGATCGTTGTCAATATAAAACCCAACTAGGTTGGGGTCGATTCCCACAAGGAATAGGGTGTGAACTTCGATTTGTTTACGAAAGATTTTACTGGTAGTTTACTGCTTCCGAAAGATGTAGGTTTAAGTTCACGGTGTGTTAAATATCACTTTCCATACTTCAATGTTTGTAATCAAGATAAATGGAAAACCAGAGCTATGTTCACCAAGGGTTTCGGGAATTGACAGATACTAGGTAATGCTAGAGATTCTCGGAATGAGTAGAACAACAAAATATCCCTGACAATTATACTATCTGACTTATCTCTCGACCTTACCAGACAATTTATTATCTAATTCTCTTGAACTTAGATAAATTATCTATTTCTAATAGGATGTTATCTCAGGTAGATTAATCCAGTTATGGCATTAATCCTTAAACAGAAGGTTGGTAGCTTCCGACTCCCTAATGATAATTCACGTCCTCTAGTCTATTTCTCCGTTAGAAGCAAATAAAACCTAAGGCATGACCTAATGTTTGCAACCACTAGATTTTAGTTAAAACAACAAAATTTCAAGATGTTTTACTACTCTTTGAATCCGTTAAACACCTAGTATCATATCAAACCCTAATCCATGGAAATCATAACTCAGGCTAATGAAATTAGCCGCTCATGATTTGATGAACGAAATAACAAGTTGAATTCATGATTATAATGATAAACTTACGAATGGATCAAAAACAACAAGTAGTTCCTCCAATTTAATCACAAGGTAGAAACTCCAAAAATAGTTGATATGAAAACACAAGAATATTTTATGAAAGAGAGCAAAAATACGTGTCTCCCTTCTTAGAGTTGATGTCTGATAGATGAATTATTCCTCCCCTCAAAAACCCTAAAAGATGCTATTTATACTAAAGTCTAATTAAGGAAATAAAATAACAAAATTAAGAAAATTATCCGGAATAGGTGACTCCCAGGCTGACGCCGTGTCGAGAAGTTGACGCCCTATCACGGATGGCGTCAAAGAGGCTTTAGCTGCCTTCAGGTTCTGTCTTAGGCTGACGATGTGGTTGACGCCGCGTCAGGGATCTGACGGCGTATCACCAACGTCGTCAGATATCTTCTTCCCATGCTAACTTTTTGCTTAAGGCTGACGCCATTCTTGACACCTTATCACGACTTTGACACCACGTCACCGGCATCGTCAGAACGGCTCCTCAAACTGCAACTCCCTAGTTAAGGATGACTCCAATGCTGATAGGCTATCACGAGGCTGACGACTTATCACGGAGGTTGTCGGCCATATTTTCTTCTATTTTGCTAAGATTTTCAACTCGTTTGCTCTATTATTGTTTATTCTCATTTCTTCAGCCTTTTTCTGCAATATCATGAGCAAACACATCAAAACAACAAGAGTTGCTTCAGAATTCACAATTATTTTGAGCTAAAAAGCATTAAATGTGTTAGCTTTTGCTCACACATCATAGTTCTGGAAACTTGTTCTTTTGCTTGATAATGACTTCTTTTTTTATTCCATTGACTTTTATTGACTCTTTTCTTTTTGGGATTTTTTTTGACTCTTTTTCTTGACACTCTCTTTTTTTCTCTCTTTTTTAGACACATTTTTTCTCTCTTTCCCCTTTTTTTTTGAAACTTTCTGACTCTATTCTCTTGCTCGATACTTTTCTTTTGAGCTTTGTTGGCTTTATCTTGATTCCAAAAGAGGGGTAAACAAAGGATGACACGATGTTTGGATAGTAGAATAAAATGCCTTCATCATATCAATCCTTGAGAATGCAAGTACATAACATGCAATTGGAAATTGGGAGATAAAGATCATGTGTGACACTTTAACAACACTAACTTAAACTAAAAATGTGTGTCACTTCTTGTTCTATACTTGTCCAGCATACAACTCCACTTTTGTTATGCATCCCTCACATCGATTGATTCATGCTTTTGTGGAGCTGATTTATTTTTGGTCCTCTTAATATAGTATCACGCAGCCACTGTTTGACCTAATTGAGACATGTCTTTCAATGATGACCAAGTTATTCTCACGATCCTCAAAATAATATCCTTAATTTTCAAAGAAGGCTTCAACTTGATCACCAAATGCCCCAGCACTCTATCTATTTTCTCAGATGCTCTATTTTTCTAACTTTAAAACCTCTGATTCAATGTTTATGCTTAAACTAGATTTTAAGATCTGGCTGTAAATTTCACTAGTATGTCATGTCACTAGAGTCAACATAAAATGTACTATGTAAAGAAAACAAACAAACAACACATATTTAAAACACAAAGAAAAATGGGACACTTCATTTAGTTGAAACATAAGATAGAAGGGTTTGAATATAAATGACAAAAGGACAAAACTAGATAGATCCTGAACTACAACCCTGAAATAGTTCGGACAACAGAAAATAAAACAAAACAAACTACCAGACCTCTTCCTAGTAGGGAGACGGGTGACTTCTCAATTGCTCAGCCTGACATCTTAGCCACTGGTTTGCATATCAGCATGACTAGAGCTTTCCTCACTGTCAATGTTCTGCACCATAATTGATTTATCTTGAATCATATTTTCAATTTCTCTTTTCAAAGCACGACAATCTTCAATACTGTGACCCTGAACATCAGAATAATATGCACATCGTACATTAGGATCAAAACTTCTTGAACGTAGGTAAGGAGTATACCCAAGGAGGGGAGTGATCATGCCCTGTTATACCAATCTCTGGAATAAACTGGAATAGGATTCCCCAATAGGGGTGAAATTATCTTTTTTCTTCCTCCTCTTTGCGAACTCTGGCCTTGGATAAAACTTGGATTTAGAGGCTCCTTGGTAAATTTGTGGGGGTCGAGGATGATGTTGAGGGACAGGTGCATGCCATTGTGGATAAGAAGATGGATGAGCATACGATTGTGCATTGTTCAAAGGATATTGAGGAAGTGGAATGGGATTTCTTGGATTTTGGGGAAAGAAACCTTGTTGCAAGTGGTTATGTGGATCTAATATGTAAGCTCGGGTTTGAAGCTGTAGACACCTAATTTTTTCCCTCCCGAATTTAATTTTACCCATTTTTAACTTACCTTACCACGAACCCTCAACCATGTAATTACCCCCCCACAAAAATACAAAAATAACCAAAATCCATAACAAATTGAGTCATATCCTAACAAACCTTATCTCAACAAAATCACACCTCATACCCTCTCCTCACCCTACCCACTTACCCTCACACTCACATACGGATCATCTTAGGGGGACCACAGTGAAAGGGGGAATTTTCCATTTGGAGGGATAGACACAAGACAACAACAGAAGAGGATAGTCCACACTCCATTGAAGGCCATATTTCTTTCTTTTCTACCAGCTTACCATTAACGCACACAAGAACCAGCAAACACACCCACACTTTACTGAATATGCACACAACACAATTTCTTCTCCGCACACGATTAACGCACAGATAACAAACACCACACATAGTGAAGGGCGAGTGATGGAGAGACAGTGAGTGGAGAGGGTTCTGAACAATGAGACATAGGATAGATCGAGAGAGAGACGAACAAGGGTCGAATCGGTAAAGCTGAACAGAAATCGATAGGAATCCGATGGGTTCAAATTTGCCGGTGATCTCTTCTCCGGAGCTGGCTATTTCTGATCGTTTTCAGGCGGTTCCATTTAGAAAACATTAAAATTCAACGAAAATCCAATTTTTTTTTACTATTCGTGCTACTGTCTGCGTTCACAGAGTTCCGGCAACTAGATTTTTCAGGTTTTCTCATATTTTTGGGCTCGGGTATTCACATGCCATTTTGGATTTCTGTTCGAGTCAGGTTTTGGGGTCATCGTGGTTTGAACTAGTTTTATTCGATTCGGGAGTTTGAGTTCGAGGTCTGTTCGTCGTGGTTCATTGGTCCCGGGTCTTCTGTCAGTTCAAGTTGGTCGAATAAAAGCCCCAATTTAAGGTCATCTCCTCATCTTATTCTTATTCTTAGTTCATTTTTATTATGGTGAGTGGTTGATTATTGTCGTCTCGACTTTCTCTTTATCTTATGCGTGAAGTGAATGATGAATGTCGAATATAATTGATTGAGGATTGCTAAAATATTATTGTGAATTGATAGTCGAAGCATGTGTTAATCGTGTGATTGAGTATGAAATTGGGGATGGGAATTGCAAGGTTGATAAGATGAATTTGGATTTCCTTTGAGTTTATTGTTGTTATGTTTCGTTCGGAATAAATATCAAGTTATAAATCCGATAGCATCATGTTTAGGCCAACAATGGATAGGCAAACGTAGGTTGGGTAAGCAAATTTAGAACTTGTGTGTTTTGTTGAATGTTGGAATGTGCGTGTGAATGTTTCTTTCTAGTTTATCATATTTAATTCAAATGTATTCATTTAGCTGGAGAATGACTCAAGACATATTGTATTTATTCATCGGGGAATGACCCGACGTACTATGTTGGCGGAAGACGTTCGTGATGAAGGCCCGAGGCATCGAGTAAAGCGCAGGAGTGTAGATAGGATTAGTGTAGGTTAGATAAGATTTATTTTTGCATTTCTTATTTAATTTGGACTGTATAATTGGACTGAACACTATACTTTGGATTTATTTTGTTTCGTGTGTTTGGATGCTTGTTTATGTGTTTTGGTGTGGTTTATACATTTGTAATGTCAAAATTAGCCGATACACTCCACCAAGCGACCGTGGTCAAACTACGGGATCGAGGGGTGCCTAACACCTTCTCCTCGGTCAATAGAATTCCTTAGCCGAAATCTCTGTTCGCAAACCAGTTTAAAGAGTCAAATCGTTCTGAAAAGGATCTTTCAAAGGTGACTTGGCACACTGAATTATGTCAAGTGGCGACTCTGAACAAAAAATGTAAATAATCCTTTTTCGAAACAAATTTTCAATCTTCTGTCACTTTAATAATAAAAACCCTTTCGAAACTTTAAACGAATTCTTTTCGGTTAAAAAGGGGGTGTGACAGCTCTGGCGACTCTGCTGGGGAACCTTTTCAAAATTCGAGCTTATTTTTTGGAGTTGTATCGGCTTAGTTTGACATTATGGGTGTATAGACATTGTTTGTATTATCGTTTGTTGTTTATTTTATCATTGTTGAGTGCCTACGTGCTCTTTGTTTATAGTTTTTCTCTTATGTATTACCGCTTTATAACTGGCATCATGTGCATAACCCTAGTTAATTCTTTCTGCAACAAGTTCTGTAGTACACGTTATGTACACGACCTATAGTTGAGTCACCCTTATTTTAGGAGGGGGAGCCGTCAGCTGGTATGGAGTAGGTGGACAGCCAAAGCAACCACTATCGACCATACGCTCCCCCGAACAGCCTTGTTAGTGAACCCCAGCGTAGGTCAGCCTTTAGGTCATACTTATGTGCATCATATTGAGACATAGCGGGGCCCATTTGGTCCTTTGTAGGAGACTCACCTCTACAGCATCCCTATGTGCTAAATGTTGTATCATTAAGGGTAACGTGATCATTTGACGGACTGATTCGGGGAAAGTATGTGTTAGAAGTAAAGTGTGTAGGCAATGGAAAATCGGAAAAAAAAAGGCGAAACGAAAAAGGGTTTCGTAGTTTTTTTTAGAGTTTTTTTATGACTTTTGTTCTTCACAATCCAAAAATTAAAAAAAAATAGTTTTTTTCTTTTACCTTTTGCATTTATTTTCTCAAAAAAATGAAAAATTCAAAAAGTTTTTTTTTCACCATTTGCACCATCTTCTCAAAATACAAAAAAGGCATCAAAAAGATTTTTCTCTTGCTTCTTTAGTAATCATTCATAATTCAAAAAATTTAAAAAAAGATTTTTCATTCATAGGAGTTTTCATAAAAGAAAAATTAAAAAAGAATGGTAGAAGTTTTGTACATTTCATATAATGAAAATACCAAAAAGATTTTTCTTACATAGTTGTTGGTGTCAGTCTTATGTGAAGTGTCAAACTAAAAACTCAAAAAGATTTTATTATTTTGCATCTTTTGTTTGTGGTCGCGTCTCTCAAGTCAGGGTTCAGTAGGTTATTTAATTCTTAATTGTCCTATCTAGACGAACTACGCACCCCTGATTCTCCTCTTTCGAGATGTGAGATACGTAGGCAGCCTATTGTTGGTTCGGGGATCTTATTTAAAGAATTAAAAAAAAATTCTTTACTCTTTATTTAGAGTAGGTGTTTCACATATGCCTCGAAAAGAACACTATAAAAAGATTTTTCTTAATAGTTGTAGGTTTCATTTTTGGTTGATCTTATTCAAAAATCAAAAAAATATTTTCTTAACTCTTCATTTAGAGTAGGTATTTCATATACATCTTTAAAAGAAAACTACAAAAGATTTTCCTTTAATAGGTTCAAGTTTCATTTTCGTATGAAATGCAAAATTGAAAACCCAAAAAGAGTTTCTTTGATAATCATAGGTTTCATTTTGTATAGGTTATTAAAACCGAAAAATTCCAAAAGATTTTCATCTCTTCTTTTGACAATTTGTCATTTTTCTTTTCTTCTTAAAATTTCAAGAAAAACAAAAAGAAAAAGAGTTTAATTGGTCATTTTGGAAAGACTTCACGAACTACGCACACCTGATTCTCTTCTTTCGAAATGTGAGATACGTAGGCGCCCTTCTAGGGTTCGGTGACCTTTTCAAAAAGAAAAACAAAATTTGAGAAAGTGTTGAACTCTAACACATTTGCTATCTCTTGTTCAGTTAGTTTAAGGTGGTTGGTTTGTGGCATTTTGGCTGGTCCTCCATATTGCACCAAGTCACAGAGAACGTTATGACCAACAAGGATACCGAGTTTGTTATCACTAATCAGATAGGGAGTTTGGGAAATGAGAATTTAGGATCTAATGAAGAGATTCGGAAATTAAGGCAGCAAATGATAGAGATGCATCGGCCTTGGGCTAATGGGTTGCCACATCCCCCAGTTCCCACTGATAATCTGGAATATCTTTCTGGATTGCCTCCCGTGTCACATGCATAATTTCCCATTTTTGTTGATATGCCACAAAATGCATCAGGATCGACTCTGGGGCAACAATATCCAACTACTTCCAATGTTTATTTCCTCACTCCCCAATCCAAGACTACCACATACGCGGCTCCACCTGTTGTTCATGCTTTTGCGGTGCCACTTCCGCTTGAAGCTCCTACTTTTGACGTTCATCCACGAGTTGTGCCTCCCTACTCTACAAGACAACCCGCATTGAATATTACTGGCGATCAGCGTTACACTTCCGAGCCTACATTCAAGTTGACTGGTCTTTACGGTGACACTCACCCGCCTGAATTTCCTCCTAACACTGAGAAACCTATTATGACCGAAGATGAAGAGGAAATGATCAGAAAATTGAGAAGTTTGGAACTGGCTATGAAGAACTTATAGGACTTGGGGATTACAAAAGTGTCTCATATAAGGACTTATGCGTGTTTCCAGGTGTCAACCTTCCTCCTGGCTTTAAAATGCCAAAGTTTGAGAAATATGATGGACTTGGGGACCCAGTGGCACATTTGAGGTGCTATTGTAACCAATTAAGAGGCGCTGGAGGGAAGGAAAAACTACTCATGGCTTATTTTGGGGAGAGTCTTTCAGGGCTAGCTTCGGAATGGTTTGTTGACCAAGACATTGACAAGTGGATTAGTTGGGATGTCCTAACTAACAAATTTTTGCAACTATTTCAATATAATGTGGAATTTATCCCTGACGAAAAATCCCTAACTAGTATAAAAAAAAGAATACTGAGAGTTTCAGGGAGTATGCGATCAGATGGCGCGAACAAGCTGCTAGAGTAAAACCGCCAATGAAAAAAAGTAAGATAGTGGAGGTATTTATTCAAGCGCAGGACGAAACATATTATCAACACTTGTTACCTGTATTAGGCAAGTCGTTCATTGAGGTCCTTAAAATTGGGGAGATGATAGAAGAGGGAATTAAGACTGGTCGCATTGTGAGTTTTGCAACATTGAAAGCAACTACTCAAGCAATTCAAAAGGGTTCAGGATGTGTTGGAGAGAAAAAGAATAAGGAATATGCATCTGCTATTGTAGTTGGACAGTGGGAAAGGTCAAGAATACCACGTCGTCATCGATCTCAGGCTTAAGCTCAAGTTTATACCCAAGCTCCACATAATCACTCCCAAAATTCATTATACTCTATTCCTCCATATCCATATCCAGTGTATAATGCACAACCACATTTTCAACCCTCATCTTACCCACAATGGCATACCCCAACGCCCCAAACGCATCTTCTAACTCCACAAACATACCAAAACCCTTCTAAGCCTGATTTTCGATCCAAGCCAAATGATGAAATAAGACAGAAGTCAAGAGATAGATTCACACCAGTTGGAGAGTCGTATGCTAGTTTATTTCAGATATTGGTACAATGGGGCATGATCACTCCTCTCCTTGGGTGCACTCTTAATCGGCGTTCCAGAAATTTTAATCCTAATGTACGATGTGCGTATCATTCTGATGCTCAAGGTCATAGTATTGAAGATTGTCCATATTTGAAAAGAGAAATTGAGAAGATGATTCAAGATGGATCAATTATGGTGCAGAACATTGACAGTGAGGGAAACTCTAGTCATGCTGATATGCAAACCAGTGGCTAAGATGTCAGGTTGATCAATTAAGAAGTCACCCCTCTCCCTACTAGGAAGAGGTCTGATAGTTTGTTTTATTTTCTTTTCTGTTATCCAAATTATTTCAAGGTGGTAGTTCGGGATCTATCTTGTTTTGTCCCTTTTGTCATTTATGGTCAAACCTTTTCTATCTTTTATTTCAACTAAAAGAGTGTCCCTTTTTCCTTTGTGTTTAAATATATGTTATTTGTTTGTTTTCTTTACATAATACATTTTATGTTGGCCTTAGTGATATGACATGCTGGCGGAATTCTTCGCTAGATCTTAAAATCCAATTTGAGCATGAACTTTGAATCAAAGGGCTAAGGTTAGAAAAAGCATGTGAGAAATAGGTAGAGTGTTAACACATTTGGTGATCATGTTGAAACCTTCTTTCACAATTAAGGCAATTGTTTTGAGAATCACCAGAATAACTTGGTCATCAATTGTAAGGCATGCCTTAGTTAGGTCAAACAGTGGATGCGTGATTCTATATCAAGAGGAACAGAAAGAAAATCAGCTTCACGAAATCAGGAGTCATTCAATGTAAGAAATATACAACAAAAATGGAGTTGTATGCTAGAAAAGCGCAGAAGAAGTAGTGACGCACAGACTCAGTCAAAGTTAATGTTGTAAAAGATGTCGCACACGATCTTCATCTCCAACTTTCAAATTGCATGTTATGTACTTGCATTATCAAAGATTGATATGATGAAAGCATTTCATTCTGTTATCCAAACATTGTGTCATCCTTTGTTTATCCCATTTGAGCCTTGATTTTATTTTCTTTCATACACCTCTTTCGGAATCAATATAGAGTCAACAAAGCTCAAAAGAAATGGTGTGGAGCAAAACAGTAGAGTCAGAAAAGTTTCAAAAGGAGAGAAAAAGAAGAGCATCGAGAAAAATAAAGTCAGAAAAGTCCCAAAGAGAAAAAGAGTCAACAAAAGAAAAAAATCAGAATCAAGTGAAAGAACAAACTGCCAGAACTATGCATGACCTGATTCTCCCCTCTCGGGGGTGAGATTCGTAGGCTTCCCTACTCTGGGCTCGATCCAACCAAATAAAATTTAGAGTCACCCAGTCAAAAAAAATAGGGGCATGAGTTAATCCTCATTGTTTGAGTCGATTCCAAAAGTTGTAAGTCTCACCCCACTTCAAGTGTCGATTGGGCCTTATGCCATCCTTTATTTCTAACCCTATCCAAAAGCCAAGTCACAACCAAAGAAAGACCTTTAGATCAATCTTTGAAGATGTGAAGGCTAAGTATGCAAGAAATATGATGATGCATTTAGGAACTACTTGTCTTTCTCAGCTTAAGAAATCAAGAGAGAATAAAAAATGAGGGAGTCTTATTGGTGAAAACCCTCATGGGCACCATAAGGCAATGGTGAGCTAAGAGAACGAAATAAGTTTGTTGGCGAAAACCCTTCAAGGCGCCACTAGCCAAATGAGGTTTCCGATTGAATTTGGCCTAAGGATGCAACTCAGTTTCAAGGCCATTAACTCAACAACAATTGGTAGAAAGTTTGGATGAAAAAGATCAAGCTGCTTAATACAAAATGCATGGCATAATCATTAGAGTTGACTGTCATTTTTAGATGAATTTTTCATTTCTTTGTTTCAAATGGGGACATTCATTGTCTTTTCTTTCTTCTTTTTATTTTTGTTTTATCTTTCTTGAGTCAGTTATCCAAATAAAAAAAAATTGTCACTTTTTCTTTCTTTCTTGTCTTTGAGTCAAATCCGTGTCAAAACAAATAAGAAAAGATTTCAAAACTGGCTACCAGCTTCTTTAATTGCACAAAGCAAGACAAAAGCTAGCACATGAAAGAGACATGATTGTGAGCCAAAAAAGGGCATGCAGAAAGTTTTGTCAACAGAGAAGTCAGGGAACTCATGGAAATACCAAGGTTCAAAGGGTCTATCTGAGAAGCATGACAAAGCAGAGATACTGTGTTTGTTTTAGTCACACTTAATAATCTGAGTTTGGGTCAGTGATTCAGCAAGTCAATGATATATGCTAATGGTTGAAAGCAAGGTTAAATGTGACGAGGGCAAGAGCGATCACCGCGAAAGCTAAAGCCACAAACCAGCCACCATGTTTTAAACTCACAAGTTTTCTTTGATGAAACAGGAAACATATTACCTTCAAAGCAGGGACTTTAGTGCATAAACATCAAGGGCTGCAATGCCTTACTTTTACAAATGCAGAAAGCAATATTACTGCACAGGTTTGATAATAAAATCATGGTAAAAATTCATCATCCTATATCCCTCGGAGACACACTTGTCCAGGGATTTCAGTTTTCATTTGCTAGGTGATACAGTTCTTAAATTGAACTTTCACTCCTAGCAAGACGTACCTTTTAGTCGAATTATTCCCTGATTCCTATAAGACGTACCTTTTAGTCGAGTCATCTCCCTTGATTCCTATAAGACGTACCTTTTAGTCGAGTCACCTCCTTTGATTCCTATAAGACGTACCTTTTAGTCGAGTCATTACCTTTGACCCCTAGAAGACGTACCTTATAGTCAAGTCATTCCCTTTGATTCCTATAAAACGTACCTTTTAGTCGAGTCATTCCCTTTGACCCCTAGAAGACGTACCTTTTAGTCGAATCATCCATTGATTCCTATAAGACGTACCTTTTAGTCGAGTCATTCCCTTTGACCCCTAGAAGACGTACCTTTTAGTCGAGTCATTCCCTTTGATTCCTATAAGGCGTGTCTTTTAGTTGAGTCATCCCCCTTGATTCCTACTAAGACGTACCTTTTAGTCGAGTCATCCCCTTTGATTCCTATAAGACATACCTTTTAGTCGAATCATTCTCTTGATTCCTATAAGACGTACCTTTTAGTCGAATCATCCCTTGATTCCTATAAGACGTATTTTTTAGTCGAATCATTCTCTTTGATCCCTAGAAAACGTACCTTTTAGTCAAGTCATTCCCCTTTGATTCCTATAAGACGTACATTTTAGTCGAATCATCTCTTGATTCCTATAAGACGTACTGTTAGTCGAGTCATTCTACTTGATTTCGATAATGATGTGACTTGCACAAAAGTCCTTTGATGACAAACTGGGGCAACATTTAGTTCTTGTGTTTGGAACTTCACTTTTCTAGCAAATGAAATTTCTTTATAATAATCTTTGTTTGGGATAATTTTCTTTTTAGTTTTGATGTGATTTCAGGAGCCCGCCTGAAGAACAAGGCGAATAAATGAAAAGTCCAGCAACATGGTGAAAAAGTTGAAAGTCAAGCGACAAGGTGGAGAAATTGAAAGTTAAACAGTTGATGAAATAGCAAGTCAAGAACCCGCTTGAAGAACAGGGTGAAAAAAATTAAAACCAAGCAACAAGTTGAAGAAATTGCAAGTCAGGAGCCCGCCTGAAGAACAGGGTGATGAAACTCAAGTCAAAAGTCCAGAAGAAGATATATAGATAGGATTTTGTAATTTCATTTATATTTTTAACTTGTAATTTTCATTTTTGATGTAATGACAGAGCCGCTGACCGGAACCTCGATGGGACCTCACTCGACTCTCCAACTCGGTTGTCTTTCTTCCTTCTGTTTCTTTCTTTGAATAATGGTCGGGTCAAAATTTGATCTCGTTGTCTACTTCTTTGTCTGAAAACACTTCGTGTTTACATTCAAAGGGGGCATGATGTAGACACCTAATTTTGTCCCTCCCGAATTTAATTTTACCTATTTTTAACTTACCTTACCACGAACCCTCAACCATGTAATTACCTTCCCCCCCACACACATAAAAATACAAAAATAACCAAAATCCATAACAAATTGAGTCTTATCCAAACAAAACTTATCTCAACAAAATCATACCTCATACCCCTTCCCCACCCTACCCACTTACCCTCACACTCACATATGGATCATCTTAGGGGGACCACAGGGAAAGGGGGAATTTTCCATTTGGGGGGATAGACGCAAGACAACAATAGAGGAGGACGGTCCACACTTCATTGAAGGCCATATTTCTTTCTTCTCTACCAGCTGACCATTAACGCACACAAGAACCAGCAAACACACCCACACTTCACTGAATACGCACACAACACAGTTTCTTCTCCGCACACGATTAACGCACAGATCACAAACACCACACATAGTGAAGGGCGAGTGATGGAGAGACAGTGAGTGGGAGATGGTTCTGAACAGTGAGAGATAGGAGAGATCGAGAGAGAGATGAACAAAGGTCGAATCGGTAAAGCTGAATGGAAATCGATAGGAATTCGGTGGGTTCAAATTTGCCGGTGATCTCTTCACCGGAGCTGATTGTTTCTGATCATTTTCAGGCGATTCTGTTTAGAAAATATTAAAATTCACCGGAAATTCAATCCTTTTCAGACTATTTGTGTTGCTGTCTGCGTTCACGGAGTTCCGGCAACTAGATTTTTCAGGTTTTATCATATTTTTGGGCTCGGGTATTCACATGCAATTTTGGACTTCTGTTCGAGTCATTTTTTGGGGTCATCGTGGTTCGAACTAGTTTTATTCGATTCGGGAGTTTGAGTTCGAGGTCTGTCCGTCGTTGTTCATTGGTCCCGGGTCTTCTGTCAGTTCAAGTTGGTCGAATAAAAGCCCCAATTTAAGGTCATCTCCTCATCTTATTCTTATTCTTAGTTCATTTTTATTATGGTGAGTGGTTGATTATTGTCGTCTCGACTTTCTCCTTATCTTATGTGTGAAGTGAATGATGAATGTCGAATATAATTGATTGAGGATTGCTAAAATATTATTGTGAATTGATAGTCGAAGCATGTGTTAATCGTGTGATTGAGTATGAAATTGGGGATGGGAATTGCAAGGTTGATAAGATGAATTTGGATTTCCTTTGAGTTTATTGTTGTTATGTTTCGTTCGGAATAAATATCAAGTTATAAATCCGATAGCATCATGTTTAGGCCAACAATGGATAGGCAAACGTAGGTTAGGTAAGCAAATTTAGAACTTGTGTGTTTTGTTGAATGTTGGAATGTGCGTGTGAATGTTTCTTTCTAGTTTATCATATTTAATTCAAATGTATTCATTTAGCTGGAGAATGCCTCGAGACATATTGTATTTATTCATCGGGGAATGACCCGACGTACTATGTTGGCAGAAGACGTTCGTGATGAAGGCCCGAGGCATCGAGTAAAGCGCAGGAGTGTAGATAGGATTAGTGTAGGTTAGATAAGATTTATTTTTGCATTTCTTATTTAATTTGGACTGTATAATTGGACTGAACACTATACTTTGGATTTATTTTGGTTCGTGTGTTTGGATGCTTGTTTATGTATTTTGGTGTGGTTTATACATTTGTAATGTCAAAATTAGCCGATACACTCCACCAAGCGACCGTGGTCAAACTACAGGATCGAGGGGTGCCTAACACCTTCCCCTCGGTCAATAGAATTCCTTAGCCAAAATCTCTGTTCGCAAACCAGTTTAAAGAGTCAAATCATTCTGAAAAGGATCTTTCAAAGGTGACTTGACACACTGAATTATGTCAAGTGGCGACTCTGAACAAAAAATGTAAATAATCCTTTTTCGAAACAAATTTTCAATCTTCCGTCACTTTAATAATAAAAACCCTTTCGAAACTTTAAACGAATTCTTTTCGGTTAAAAAGGGGGTGTGACAGAGCTGACAGTATTGGTGGGTTGGACCTCTCAAACTTTGCTTTGGCTCTGGCATGACAATAGCTGCGTTTTCCTTCTTCTTTCCTTCAGTTTCCCTTGGTTGATTGCAATGTCGTCCCAAATGTTTCACAGAATCCTTCTGTCCATCAGGCTCCCCAAATTTTGATGTCTCAAAGCTGGGAGGAAGGTTTACACTAGAAGACATGCCCCAGTTTTTATATGAAACATCTTCATAGCCCATAAGTCCAGGGGAATTTTTCATATCATTTTCTACACTCTTAACTTTCCCAACCACTTTCTCTAACTCTTCTAGCATGCTAGGCTTCTTAGCAAGAAATTTTGACGGTCCACTTAATTTAACGGTAGGCTCAAGAATATAACAATGATCCTCAAGAGTATTGAACGTGGATTCACTAGTGGACTGGGGAAACACAATCGTTGGATTGATAGCCAAAATGGAAGTCTTAGTAGAAAGTTTAGCAACAAAAGTACAGACAGTATGTTGTGATGTGAATGTGGTAGACTTATACTGAGGAACTAAAGAAAGAGTGGTGGAAGTATTGAGGTGCATTTGACGTGGAATGGATTCTGAGGCATGCTGTGGTGCATCAACAACAGTAGGAAACTGACTTTGCGATTTTGGTGGAAGACTCAAGGTATTTGCAAGGTAAAAAAAAAGGAACGGGGGTGGAGGCATCCCACTGGCCCAAGCTCGATACATTTCCATCATTTGTTGTCTCAGTCTCAAATTCTCTTTCTTTAAACTCTCAATTTCCTGACTCTTTGTTTCATCCATGGTGCCACTCTCTATATCCTTGTTGGACACAACTAAACCTTCCTTAGATTTGGTGTGATATGGAGGACTCATAACTCTCAATCTACAGCTCTCATAAGAGTGTAAAACGGTCGTTGTCAAATATATAACCCAACTGGGTTGGGTTGGGTATCGATCCCACAGGGAATAGCCGGTCAATGAGTAAGCAAAAATTACTAGACTTTTGGAGCAAGTCTCGTAAAAGGGGGGATTGTAACGTGCAATAAAGTAACAAAATGAAAACGGAAAATAGCAAAGTAAAAAAGAAAGAATGTTTAGTAAGATTCTAATCAATGATCATTGAGAAGTTGGGGTTATGTCCACCTTATGAGTTGTACGTCTCTATTGGCTATGAGTTGTGCGGACTTCAGACATGCATGTGCTTATAGAGAATTGTATTCGATGGTAAATCCAGGCGTCTTTCGACCTTAACCAGGACTATTTCACTTTAACTCTTTCGAGCTTAAAGCGTATCTAACAGTACGAATTCTCCAAGAGGTTAATCCAGTTACGGCACTAACTTTTTAACAGGGGTTGGTGCCCTATTACCTTGACATTATCTCTTTTCCAGACATATAACTTTTCTTTCGAACAAGTTAATGCTATAGTGGCGTATTCTATGCGTTTGCAACCACAAAGAATTTAGATTAAGATGAAGAGAATAATGATATAAGCAGCATACGTGTCACGAATTCACAAACTCATAGCAATAGATAGTATCTCATATGGATTCCATAACCCCAACAGAGAAGTTTAGTTACCCATGAGTGCGAAGGAAATCACAATAGACATCATTAATATACCACAATAAAAATCTCGTGTAGTAAGGTGTGGTGTGGCGTTTTAGGCGTGAACTCCCTTGCAGAGTAACGTTTCTCTTGTTGTGGAAATTAAGAATTGAATAGATGAATAAAAAGTAGAATTAAAAGTAGAAGAATTGTTTTCAGAGTTAAAAGTAATGGAAGAATGATAAAAATCTCTAGCAGAATAGGGTATTTATAATACTCCTATCCTATTCCTACTAAGCTACTGCATTACTTAACCCAATCCTACTGGGTTACTGCATCATTATCCTAATCCTAATAAATTACTGCATTATTATCCTAATCCTAATAAGTTACTGCTAGTCCCCAAAGTCTTTAGAATTGTTGTTTTTGCCCGGGATAGATTTTCCATGCGCCACTTTTGGTCCTTGGCATCCAAGCTTTGCTTTCCTCCTTTCGTGAAGCTTTCTTTGGCGTCAAGTTATCCATAAAATGCTGAATTCTGCATAATTTATACCTGAAAACTTGCTAATCATGTTTGTTAGCTCACTTACAGGAAAAAGGACTAAAAGCACATGAGCTATGTAATTTGTCCTCAAAACTTAGCTAAAATATGGGCAAAATATAGTACTATAGGCGTGTAAATTCGCCTATCATCAACACCCCACACTTAAAGCTTTGTTCGTCCTCAAACAAACTATCATGTCCATCTAAATATTTACTTAGGGTTTCACAGTAACCACACAAAATATTCGTCAAGACAAGCATAACAATTATTAACAAAGAGTAGTTTTCTAATCACTACTAGAAACAATTTAACTTCCAACATAGACTCGTGATGGTGGTTAATTCGTGTCCACAAGTTGAGGTACAAAGAATCATACACAACCACCCAAAACTCATCAACCAAGTGTGTCTCACAATATGTCACCCATAATCACTCACAAGTATTGAATATATTTCGAACATGGGTATAAGATTATCCTTGCTCTCACTCTCACAAAGAATTCATATGTTGCAACTGATGACCATAGGCTTGCCCTTAGTGTAATGCTCCACTAAATATCAGAATGCTAAGCTTAGGATCAAATAGGCCTTCTATAGGTTGTAATGTAGGCTAAGGGACTGGTAGGACTATTTTGGCCAGAAATAGTGACTATGTTCCTAAGCGCTTTAATACATCACATTATGTCATTAACACTTTCTTTCACACAACCTTTCTACTTTCTTTTATTCTACCACCCCTTCTCTCCTATTTTGTTTTTCAATTTTACACATAACTAACTTTTTAGTTTTCTTTTCCTTTTTCTTTTCATAACACACCTCTTATGATAGCAACTTTTTTTTTTCATAACAACTTCAAGCACCAATACATTCTAAGGCATCACACTCATCCAATTTCCTCTTATTTTGTCACATGACTTTACAATTTAAAGCGCTTTAGGAATTTGGATCAAATTATGGTCTTGAAAAAAAATGGATTCGGCTTACATATGAGGCTGTCAAAGAAAATATGCTAAAAGGCTCAAATGGGGCTATCTAGGATGATGTCCATGGGTAGGTAAAACGAAGGTAAACAAGTATAGGTTGCCAAAGAAATGCCTAAATCATCTCCTAAACTCACACTCTTTATTTCGCTTTATATACACACCAGGCAAGTTCTAGCATCAGCCACAAACACAGAATATACTATTTCCTCACACACACAAGGCACATGGTCGACTTTATTGGGAGTAGTATAGACTCTTGACCCAACAGATGAAGGAATTAAATCACACAATTATCACGTAGTGAGTCACAATTAGAGCCTAAACATCTCAATAGTAATGATTTTAGCACAAACTCTTGTCATAATACCATGCTGCCTATCAGAACAATTTCATGCAAAGTAAAAAAAATTGACTACTAAGAAAAAATTTAACTAAAAAAAACAAAACAAACATAAATAAGAACATGTAGATAAAGAAGTATAGCATACAAATACCAGCACCCCACACTTTGACGGGACACACTGCCCTCAGTGGAAAATAAATAAGAAGAACCTGATTAGTCGGACTCATCCTCTATGTCTGGGGTCATACCCCCTGCATTGGAATCATCATCAGAGTTGTCATCCTCAGAAGTTCTCATAAGTACCCCACTTAATTCCAAGAGTGCGTCGAGGTATTTGCAGCACGGAGGATTCAGCTTGCTCTTTCCTTCCTCTTTTCTTACCTTTCTGTGAGGTGGGTGCTTTTTCTTTTCCTTGTCGTCCTTTTTGTGCCATTCTACCTGAGATCTCAATAGAGTCATGTTAGCTTCATCTCGGAAGATTCAATCGACAAACAGACAATAGTGGCACCACCCCACACTTAATTTGTTATCACAAACTAATTAAGTGAATGCTGTCGATTACTCAGACTTCATCGACATACGTTTAGGGTGCTATAGTCCAACAATATAATCAGTGCAGTCATACTTCTTGAAATCTTGGCAATACTTTCATGTTTGAAATATCAAGACTACTACATAGGGATTGAATCAAGGTATAGCATCTAAGAATAATCACAACCTCATAGGTTGGTAGTCCACCATGAATTTCATCTTTAGACACAAGTCATTCCAACATGTAAGATTTCTATTGACAAGAATATACAATTTTCGTGACCATGCCAATTCCGCAAGAGTATGACAGTGCATCAAAATCAAATACAAGTTGGAAACAAGTTAAGATCATCCTTACATATTCGTTCACTCACGTAGTTGTGTCACAACAATTCAATCACATTCAAATCACCAATACTACTTCAAGATTTAACAATTCATAATAGGAGTAGTAATGTAGTACTTACAGAATATAAATGAAGAACAAAGAAGTACTTACTTGATTGATGCCTTTGGATGATGTTCTTGTGAAGTAAAAGAGCAAAAGGAAATTTTTTTAGAAGATTTGGAGATGTAGGCGGCGCTTATGCTAGGTTTGCAATGTGTTTTTGGTCCAAGACTAAGTCTCTTATTTATAGGACAAGATTGGGTCGGGTTTTGACCCATTTAAAATCGGATTTGGAGACAAGAAGTGACCATAGGCGGCGCCTTTTGCTTTGCCTATGCTTGGCATAGGCGGTGCCTTTTGCATAGCATTGTTGAGCATAGGCGGCGCCTATGCCATAGCATATGAGATTCAGAGGCAAAATGCTTTTGCATAGGCGGCGCCTATGCTATGGCACACTTAGGCATAGGCGGCGCCTATGCTATGGCACACTTAGGCATGGGCGGCGCCTATGCTATGGCACACTAGATTCCGAGAGCTTAGGCCATAGTATAGGCCTTGCCTTGTTCATGGCCTAGATTTACATAGGCCTTGCCTTGTTCTTTGCCTATATTTTCATAGGCAATGCCCAACCCATTGCCTTTTGCTCCTTCAATCCTAACTTACCACCTTCAACATGCAATTCTTCCAAATCAAAATTTGAACTCCATCTCCTCCTTTACACCTCTTACACCTACATTTACTCAAAAACAACAAAAATGATTAGAACGATGGGTTGCCTCCCATCAAGCGCCTTAGTTTTGGTCGTGGCTCGACAAAATCTTAAGAAAACAAAACAATTAAAAACAATGAGTTGCCTCCCACCAAGCGCTTGATTTATTGTCGCGGCACGATATAACTATCTCGATTACTTAGACTTCATCGAGATAGATGGGGCATCGTTTTCTGAATGGATTCAGACGACGCTGATGCTTACTTGTAGGCATGCAATCTTCTTCGATATGACTCTTGTGCATACATATCCCAGGAGGGATACCAATTATATCATCAATAGTCCAACCCATAGCTCTCTTGTATCTCTTCAAAGCAGAGATGAGAGCCTCTACGTGCTGTTCACTTAAATCATCCGTCACACTCACCGGAAGTGTATTTCTACTTCCCAAGCATGCATACCTTAGATAATTGGGGAGCTCTTTCGATTCTAGCACTGGGGGATCTTCAATGGAAGTCTTCGTTGTTGGTGACGGTTGATTCTTAAGATCAAGGTCCGGCTGTTTAGGAGTATGAGAATAGGACCCTATTTCTATTAGAGCACACATAGTCTCTTTATAATCTTCATCGTCCTCATGCTCAACATTCAGCAGCGCAGCAGACAATGGCTCAACAGTAAGCTGTTTCTCTACAGATAATGCTTTCTTATCTTCATAATAAACATCAGCTATGGAAAACACATTCATATCGTTGGGCTAATTCATTGCTTTGCATATATCAAAGCGGACCACTTCGTCATTCAACCGAAATAAAAGCTCATTAGTTCTCATGTCAATAAGCACACTTTCTGTTGTAAGGAAAGGACGTCCCAAGATTATGGGAACTTCAGAATGCACCTCGCAATCCAAAATCACAAAGTCTGCAGGGAAAATGAAGGTAGACACCTTCACCAATACATCATTCAAGATACCCACAGGTCATTTTACCGACCTATCTGCCATCACGAGCCGCATATTGGTTGGTGTAGGGTCGCCCAACCCCAACTTTCTGTAGACGGATAGTGGCATCAAATTGATACTAGCTCCCAAATCGCACAATGCTTTAGCAAAATTCATAGACCCAACCGTGCAAGGAATAGTGAAAGCACCAGGGTCTGCCTTCTTCTGTACTAAGGACTTTGTGGCAATTGCACTGCAATGATGAATATTATCTGCCGGCTCATAGCTTACTGCCCGTTTCTTTGTTAAAAGGTCCTTCATTAATTTAGCGTATCCGGGCATCTGCTCTAGCGCTTCCACCAAAGGAACATTAATAGTCAGCTGCTTCAACATAGTCATGAATTTACTGAACCTGGTATCATCAGCTTTCTTCTTCAGTCTCTGCGGAAAAGGTGGTGGTGGAAGGGGAATTGTTTTCTCCACCACTTCCTTTTTATCTTGCTTTCGATTATCAACCTTTTCAGGAGTGTCTTCAGCCTTCTTCTTCAGTCTCTGAGGAAAAGGTGGTGGTGGAAGGGGAATAGTTTTCTCCACCGCTTTCTTTTTACCTTGCTTCCAACTATCAATCTTTTCAGGCTGCAGACGTCTAGGGGTGACGTCATGAACACTCTCTTCAGCTTCTTCGGCCTCTTCACATTCTGCATCAATAACATTATCCGTTATATCATCAACCACCTGCTTGTCCTTGGATGTATTTTCCAACACTTTACCACTCCGGGTAGTAATAGCCATGCATGATCCGTCGTTCCTTGGGTTTTGCACCGTATCGCTGGGTAGTGTTCCATCCTTTCTTTGGTTGAATGCCGTAGATAATTGACTCAATTGTTGCTCCAGCTATTTTATTGAAGTGGAATACGAGTCAACCAATTGCTTTATTGAGGACAGATCAGTTATTTCCTCAGTTACTCCTATGCTGGTTGCCTCTACTCCTTTCAGCAGCTTAGCCATCATATCTTTCATGGACATATTTCCAGAGCCAGATGCAGCGGCGTCACGTCTTCCAGAAGGAACATACAAACCACTCCTGTCGGTATTGTTTTTCCAACTACCTTGATTGTGGTCCTTGTATCCAGATTTATCATAATAGATCCGACCTTGGTTTCCTTGGGCATTGCCTAGGAAACCCACTTGATTATTCAAGTAGTTGGCTTCTTCCTCTGAATCGGATTCGTCTTTTCCTTTTGATGCAACTGCTTTGACTTTTTCGATTTTCCCTGATAATAAGTGCTTGGTAAGAAGATCCATCTGCGTTTTCATGTGAGCCATATCTTGATCACGTTCCTCTTGTCTACGCCTCTACTCTGCAGTCATGCCAACAGATACGGTAGAGCTTGCTACCTCAGAATCCCTGGTATGCCAAGCTCTACTCTGCTTTGTCATACGATCTAGCATATCACTTGCCTCAAGAAAAGTAAGGTCCATGAATGACCCACCTACAGCATTATCAACCACTGTCTTAGTCACTGAGTTCAAAGCCTTGTATAATATCTCCATCAATTGGATGTTGGTCATCTGATGATTTGGGCACCGCATAAGCTTCTTCTTGAACCTCTCCCATGTTTCGTGGAGAGCTTCAGTTGGAAGCTGTCGAAAATTGTTGATCTCATCTCTCAATTGTGCTATCTTGGATGGCGGAAAGAATCTTTCTAGAAAAGCGTCTTTCAGTTGCCTCCAATTAGTAATAGAATCAGGAGTCAGCCCATTCAACCATAGAGTTGCCTCCCCAGATAGAGACAATGGAAATAAGCGCAGCCGAATTGCATTCTGCCCAACTCCTAGATTGTCAAACGACTTGCATGTTGAAATAAAGTTGATCAGATGCATATTCGGATCATCTCATGCGAGTCCACCAAATAAACCTTTGAGCTGCAATAGTTGAATCATGGTGCTGGTGATATTGAACATTGCTCCAGGTGCCAAGGGCGGAGGAATAATAGCTCCTATAGAACCAGCTCCATCCAGATCGTCATCATCATCATCAAAAGGATCCTGCACAGCTCGGCGGTCAGGTCTCATTCTAGCTTGACGATCTCTCCTATGCATAGGTGCCGCCACCTCATCAATACGCCTAGGATTTAGTAGCTCCTCATCACCCAGGTCCTCATCATCATTTGTTGCCCGACCTGGGTTATCAATATTCTGTTGATGCACTTGAGCAGCTGCCAGTGCAGCTAGTCTAGCCTGCTCCTGTTGAGCCGCCCTTCTGTCAATGTCACGTTGTGCATCCATCCTGCCAATAGAACCTGAATAGAAAAAAAACAACAGCTAAAAGTAAAATCTGAGAACTTTTGACCAAAGGGTCTAGTAACTATCACAAACTTAGTTGACAACTGTATTCCCCGGCAACGGCGCCAATTTTTTATAACGCTCAATCTACAGCTCTCATAAGAGTGTAAAGCGGTCGTTGTCAAATATATAACCCAACTGGGTTGGGTATCGATCCCACAGGGAATAGCCGGTCAATGAGTAAGCAAAGATTACTAGACTTTTGGAGCAAGTCTCGTAAAAGGGGGGATTGTAACGTGCAATAAAGTAACAAAGTGAAAACGAAAAATAGCAAAGTAAAAAGAAAGAATGTTTAGTAAGATTCTAATCAATGAGAATTGAGAAGTTGGGGTTATGTCCACCTTATGAGTTGTACGTCTCTATTGGCTATGAGTTGTGCGGACTTCAGACATGCATGTGCTTATAGAGAATTGTATTCGATGGTAAATCCAGGCGTCTTTCGACCTTAACCAGGACTATTTCACTTTAACTCTTTCGAGCTTAAAGCGTATCTAACAGTACGAATTCTCCAAGAGGTTAATCCAGTTACGGCACTAACTTTTTAACAGGGGTTGGTGCCCTATTACCTTGACATTATCTCTTTTCCAGACATATAACTTTTCTTTCGAACAAGTTAATGCTATAGTGGCGTATTCTATGCGTTTGCAACCACAAAGAATTTAGATTAAGATGAAGAGAATAATGATATAAGCAGCATACGTGTCACGAATTCACAAACTCATAGCAATAGATAGTATCTCATATGGCTTCCATAACCCCAACAGAGAAGTTTAGTTACCCATGAGTGCGAAGGAAATCACAATAGACATTATTAATATACCACAATAAAAATCTCGTGTAGTAAGGTGTGGTGTGGCGTTTTAGGCGTGAACTCCCTTGCAGAGTAACGTTTCTCTTGTTGTGGAAATTAAGAATTGAATAGATGAATAAAAAGTAGAATTAAAAGTAGAAGAATTGTTTTCAGAGTTAAAAGTAATGGAAGAATGATAAAAATCTCTAGCAGAATAGGGTATTTATAATACTCCTATCCTATTCCTACTAAGCTACTGCATTACTTAACCCAATCCTACTGGGTTACTGCATCATTATCCTAATCCTAATAAATTACTGCATTATTATCCTAATCCTAATAAGTTACTGCTAGTCCCCAAAGTCTTTAGAATTGTTGTTTTTGCCCGGGACAGATTTTTCATGCACCACTTTTGGTCCTTGGCGTCCAAGCTTTGCTTTTCTCCTTTCGTGAAGCTTTCTTTGGCGTCAAGTTATCCATAAAATGCTGAATTCTGCATCATTTATACCTGAAAACTTGCCAATCATGTTCGTTAGCTCACTTACAGGAAAAAGGACTAAAAGTGCATGAATTATGTAATTTGTCCTCAAAACTTAGCTAAAATATGGGCAAAATATAGTACTATAGGCGTGTAAATTCGCCTATCATCAAGGACCAGCCAGGAAGCCACAAACCAACCACCTTAAACTAACTGAACAAGAGGCAACAAATATGTTAGAGTTCAACGTTTTTTCAAAACCTTTTTTTTTTAAAAGATCACCGAACCCAAGAAGGGCGCCTACGTATCTCACTCCCGAGAGAGGAGAATCAGGTGTGCGTAGTTCGTGAAGTCGTGCCAAAATGGCCAATTGAACTCTTTGTTTTCTTTTTTTTTCTCGAAACGTTAAGAAGAAAAGAAAATAACAATTTGTCAAAAGAATTGACGAAAATGGTTTTGAATTTTTCAGCTTTAACATCCCTATACAAAGTGCAATCTATGATTACCAAAGAAAATCTTTTTGGGTTTTCAGTTTAAAATTTCATATGAAATGAAACCTGAACCTATTAAAGGAAAATCTTTTTGCAGTTTTCTTTTAAAGATATACATAAAACACTTAATCTAAATAAAGAGTGAAGAAAATCTTTTTGGATTTTTTTTCAAATAAGATCCCCGAACCAACAATAGGTTGCCTACGTATCTCACATCCCGAAAGAGGAGAATCAGGGGTGCGTAGTTCGTTCAGATTGGACAATTAAAGATTAACTAGCAAACTGAACCCTGATTTAAGAGACACTACCAATGACAAATGATAAAAGTCGTTACTGAAATATTTTTTGGGGGGTTTTCAATTAGACACTTCACATAAAACTGACACCAACAACTATGAAAAAAATCTTTTTGAAATTTTCGAATTATGAATGCATGGTAAAGAAATAAAAGGAAAATCTTTTGGATGTTTTTTTTTTGAGAAAATGAGTGCGAAAGGTAAAAAATCTTTTGAATTTTTGGATTGTGAAAAAAAATCAAAAGGTATAAAGAATTCTAAAAACTTACGAAACACTTCCTTTTTTTTTTACTCACCTTTTCTTTTTCTCCTTTTTCTCAACACTTTCTTGTCTACACACTTTACTTCTAACACATATTTTCCCCAAATCGGTCCGTCAAATGACCACGCTATCCTCAGAGATGCAACATCTAGCACGTACGGATGCTTTAAAGGTGAGTCTCCAACAAAGGACCAAGTGGGTCCCGCTAGGTCTCAATATGATGCAGATAAGCATGACCTAAAGGCTAACCTATGTTGGGTTTCACTAACAAGGCTGTTCGGGGGTGCGTATGGTCGATAGTGGCTGCGAGAGCTTTCCACCCACTCCATAAGACCGACGGCTCCCTCTCCTAAAATAAGGGTGACCCAACTAGAGGTCGTGTACAACACGTGTACTACGGACTTGTTGCAGAAAGAATGACTCGGGTTATGCACATGATGTCAAATATAAAGCGGTAACACATAAAGTAAAACTGTAAACAAAGAGCACATAGACACTCAACACTGATAAAATGAATACGAACAATAACACAAACAATGTCTATACACCCATAATGTCAAACAAAGCCGATACAACTCCAAAATTAGCTCGAATTCTGAAAAATCCCCAGCAGAGTCGCCAGAGCTGTCACACTTCATTTTTAACTCCAAAAAGATGGATTTTAGTTTCGAAAGGGTTTTATTATTAAAGTGACAAAAAATAAAAATTTATTTCGAAAAGGATTATTTACTTTTAAACTCAAAGTCACCACTTGACATAATTGGGTGTGCCAAGTCACCTTTGGAAATCTTTTTTCAAAACTGTTTTTGACTCTTTTAAACTGATCCGCGAACAGAGATTCCGATTAAGGAATCCTGTTGACCGAGGGGAAGGTGTTAGGCATCCCTCGATCCCGTGGTTCGACCACGGTCGCTTGGTAGAGCATATCGGCTAATTCAACACTAAGAGTGTATAAACCACACAAAAACATACAAACCAATCAATCAAACAAATAAACAAACAAATTCAAAATTGTAGTGTCCAGTCCAATTATTACAATCCAAAAATAGAAAAATGTGAAAAAATATATATCATATTCTAAACTAATCCTAAACTATGCTCCGACGTTTTACCTGATGCCTTGGGCCTTGATCGAGATCCGCCTTCTCCAACATGATACGTCGGGGCATTTCCCGGTGAATAAATACATCAATCTTTGGGGCATTCCCCGGCCAAATCAATACACTTCAATTCGAAAGCATAAACCAACACATTTCAACAAAACACCTTCAACATTCAACGATCGCAAGTTATAAGCTTTGCCTAACCCACTTATATTTGCCTATCAATGGTCGACCTAAACATGATACTACCGTGTTTCAACAACATCCATGCTTATTCCGAACTAGACGACATATCATGTTCAACGTCAACGATTAATCAAAATACTATAATATTCAATTTTATCAATTTTCGATTCTTATTCCCCAAATTGCTTTTCAACACAAATTTCTTTTACGAGAGTGATTATCCAACCTATACTAATCATCAAATTTGTTCCACAATCAATTATCCATAAACAAGCAACATCAACATCAATAAGATCACCCAATCAAGATCATCCAACACATAATCATAGCCATTTCAACAAAATAAAATAAAGAAGAAAGAAAAGGAGTAAAGAGATGGACCTTTCGATTGATTTTAATAACAGAAATGAGAGCCCGTCCAAGAACCTCGAAGAATACCAATGAAATCTCGACTCTCAAATCAGTTCGAACCGCAACAGACCTTAAACTCGACTCGCAATAGCACTTTGACGAAAAATAGATGAATACCAATAATGAAATACGAACAAACCGAGACTGGCAGATAAGATTTTAGAATTTCAAACTTTGAACTCAACAAAGAACGACCTGGACTAGATTTCGGTGAATCTGCTAAACCCGAAACGGAAATCGCTGAACCAGGAGAGGTTCAGATCAGATTTAGATGGAATCCAACGTGAAATGGAGTTGGAGTTGATTGTTTCCGTGTCGCCGGAGCTCCGTCAAGCTCCGTCGAGCTCCGTCGAGCTCCGAAAGTGATAAAAATGAAGAAAGAAAGGACGGCAGTGACATTTTCCGGCTAGAATCGCCGAAAAAAGAAAGAAAATCTCTCAACTCTCTCTCCCGCTGTTTCCGATCTCTCCCTCTCACTCTCGTTTTCTCTCTTTTCTTTTCACTTGATTTCCATCCCCAACCTGTACGTGCGTTAATGATGCCAAGACTGGGGTTCTGTGTTGGTCTAGTTGTTACCAAGAAAAGGGAGCCCAAAAAATGGGGATCTGTTTTGTGTATGTGTATATGAGTATACGTGTGTGCAGCTTGGAGTATATGTGTGTGCAGCTTGGGGGTTCGAAAAAATGGAGTCCCCTCCTCTGTAATGGACGATGATGATGGAGACCAATTCCAAATTAGGAGTATGTGGGTCCCCCCTCCTTTATTGTTATTTTTGTTTTTCTTCCTTTTTCTGTGAGTGGGAGTGAGGTAGTTGGGTTATTGGGTATAGGGTAAGTGGGGTAGTGGCATTAGGATAGAATAAGATTTGTTAGGGAGTTCGTTTAAAGTGTTCCTTTATCAAACATCTAATGTGTTCTCTTGCCTCTTCTTCTGATGCACCCTTTTCGTTCATGTAACACTGGATTGACTTGGGAATATCACCTCTTTTCAATTCATTCTGAATTAATTAAATTGAATGAGACGCATATTTTGTTAGACGTATACTATTGAGAGAAAGGTTATAATAAGTAGCATACCGATGATGTCCCCAAATCATCTGTGAGACGAAAAATTGTAGCAGATCGTCGAATAATATCAGGATAATTGCTTGTGGATTCCAAGGCCTCTTTGGTAATTGGATTTGTGACAAGAAACAATGCATGCACTAATACCATTGGTACTGCAATTGAGACCCATGCGTTATCCATGTATTCTTCCAAACTTGGCTTATATCCATTGTAGTACCATCTTGCTTCACGTAAGTATGATTTGCACAAATCTGACCACTAATTAACAATATATCTCAAATAATTAATTAATAGTGCAAATAAATGAATTAATTGTAGGATCAAATAATGAATCTTACTGATTTTGTAAGGTGGGGTAGAACGTTGATTCCATGCTTTTTTAGAACCTCATATGCCACTTCATTAGTAGTATTGATGAGTGCAAGATAACATACTCTCATATAATCTGGAAGTTGCTCCATTTCTTTTGTATCCCACCTGAATTTACATTGCCATAAATCAAACTTTTTCATGCAAACACAAAATAAAAACACAATCACCATAAAATTAAAGTTACTTGATGTATGATCGACACAATATAAGGTACTTACTCCGTTCTCTTTTATTAGTATATATAGTATTTTCTGAAATAGATTCTCTCATTTATTTGTTAATTACTTTTACATATCAAGAAAAGACAATTATTTTTTTTTTGTATTTTACCTTCAACATTAATTACTTATTCTCCAAATTATTTCTAAAGAACTACGTCTATATACATCAATTAATATGGTTGTTGTGGTAAAATACTCATATCAATCATTATTTTCTTAAGAGACATGCAAAGTTCAAAGTGAACAAGTAAGAGAGAACGAACGGGGTAACAAGGTAGTAATTAGGAGAATAATCAAGATGCAACACCACCATTATAAAATAAAATAAATCTGCAATTAATTCTACATGCATTATAGAGGTAGCTGGCTAGCTGTTTTCCTACTGACCTTTGAATGGCAACAGTGAAAAGCTCCAGCTCGTCAAGTGTGCCATAAACATCATAAATATCATCTATGATTGAAATAAAAACAATGGTCTTCGTTATCATTTTCCTGAAGTAGCTGTGCTGAGGCTCAAACATTGTGCCCACTGCCCAAAACAAATTTTCCACCAGCCTATCTCTTGAAAATGACAACTTTTCTGCCAGACATGTGTTCTTCCACCACCTAAAACATCAAGTAAATTAAATTTCAAATACTACTCTCTCCGTCTATCTTTACTTGTTATATATGTATACTAAAAGTAGATGTCCAACAAAACTTGTCCAGTTTAAAATAGATAGGAAAATTATATCTCACCTTGATAGTATTCTCAAATCATCTTGGTGGAGTGATTGAACAATGTTGAAGTCCAACTTAGCAAGCTCGAGCAAAACAGGATTAGCATTTGGCGTTCTATCATAAATTCTAATATACCATTCTGTCTCTAATCTTGGCATCATCCAATGTCTTGGAAGTTCCAAGGCATGGAGGACTAATGATACCATTATATTGTTATGATCACCACAATGATTATCAATATAATTCCTTAGATGAGCCACTGTGAATTTTGTGGCATTTTTCAAAGTGGTTTCTTTTTCTGTAGAGAGAAATGATGCTTCATATAATTGTAACAATCCTTTTGTATCGTTGCAAATATTCTGCTTGAGATTGTCATTGACGTCCTTGAAATCATTGAATATATCTAGAACATGAGAAAATACGATGATCAATTAGCTTTCTAAAATGGCAAGTATTAGGCAATATTTATTTTCAAAAGTTAATTCTTCATATTGTTACTCAACTTGAAAAATGTCCCATCAAAATCATTTATCTTATTTTTATTTCAATAATGTGATTCAAATTTGTATATTTTTGGTATAAACTAATAACTGCTAAAATTGAGAGAAAAATAAGCTCATAGATCCTTTCAAATCTTTAATTAAAAAAAAAAGGGACAAGTGAGTCCCACAATATTATTAAGTTAAAAAAATAAAATCGTTTAAACAACTGGGACAGTTGTTCGACAAATGCATTAGTTGTCTCAACAACTATCAAAGTTGTCAAATAACTTTGCACAGTTGTCGAACAACTTCGCACAATTGTTGAGCAACTTTGATAGTTGTACTGTGCAAAGTTGTTGGAAAGAAAATGTTTAAAAAAAATTAATTTTTTTTTGTCTCTTTTACCTGATTTTTTAAAACTTGAAGGACCTGAAAAATTTATTTATCCTTTTTAATGCAAGTCCCTAAAATTAAATTAAAAGATAACCAAAATTGATCAAAATAGTCCCTAAAATTTGAGCTTTGAATTTGAATGATTCTTATTCTTTTAAGAATATGAAATAATGATAACCTTTTGACTAGAACAATAGTGAGTATAATTTTAGTTCAACTTCTAATTCTGATATTAAAATATAATGTAGTCCATCAAACACTGCGATTGATATTGTTAGAAAATCTTATATGTACTCTATTTATTTGAAAATTTAGGAGTTCAATAATAAAATAATGTTCTACATTTATTTATTTTTTGATTAATCTCTAATTTTTGATAAAATAGTACAAATTCAATTGTTTATTTCTTCTACTTCAATAATTATTGTCAGAAAATTCATAATTCATAAAGAAGAAGGTGAATTCCTAGCAACCAAGAAAAACTTCTCAAGCTAGTAAAATAATAATTATATTTAAACTAGAGGGGCATGGCCCATCCCAGCACGGGCCCAACAAATCAAGCATTTAAATTTTTAATGAAAACATTCAAGTTTTCTCTCAATAGAAATAGTAAATATAATGCCCATAATTGAAATTAAAACGGACATGTATCAACAATTCAAAGGTTTTCTATATATGAATATGGCGTCAGTTGCTCTTTACAATAGCACAGTAAAACGTAAACTTTGTCCTTCCAACAACCAATCCAAGTCTTAGTTACTGCATTTTTTTGTAGAATATGCTGCTTCTTGCAACAAAACTCTCAACTCAATTGCTCAAAGTTGGCATCGGCTATCCTGCTTCAATAGATAGTATACAGACTTCTTTTCTTTAACAAAATACCTGGTAGTGCAGCTGTAATATATGGAAGACCACTGAATTGTCTGCAAACTTCACAATGCAATTCAAGTAGAGGTCGACTAATTCTTTTCCATCTAAATATGCACTAGAGAAATGAAAAGAAAATACAATTGAGTAGTAGCTAAATTAGAAGTTGAACTTTCTAGAAACTATTGAAAGTGCATAATGGTTAATGGAACAAAAGGAACTCACATGTGATCTTTGTTGTTCACCGTGTGTCCTCGCAGAAATAGGCTTGGAAACTGATGGAGATGAATTTGGAGGAGGGGTCACTGGTAGAGAGGTACATTTTTGCAAATTGGAGGAGAAGTTGTTTACTGAAAGAGGACTTCCAGGAACTACCTTACGATCAACCTCAGTTTGCTTCAGCCCATATGCAGAAAAAACTTGACTAACTTGTATTTGGAGGGAAAGATCTGCTCGTTCATGCTTGGGCCCAAGCCGGAAACCATATTCGAGGATTTCCTTCTGTGTAAATCAGCCTGCATGTACCCAAAATATAAGAATTTCTTGTTACATCTGGTAATATTAAGTCAGATCTTTTAACTTAATGTAATTGCACACTCGTTAATTTTTCTATCATTTGATTAACATTGCTTATGATAACTTATAGAAAGACGGGTGGAAACAAAAAATAGCCAATGTTATTATCTATATCATTAGAGGCTTCAATTGGCCAAATGTACAACATTTTCATTTTCCTGCAAAATCTTTTTAAAATCATTTTCATGGTTAGTTAAGTGTATCCTGGGCATTCATGTAGTGCTAGTAGAAGGATCAGATGCTTGGTGATAGTTGTGAGCGGTAGGAGCACATTATATCAAGCACTGTAAATAAGACTAACATCCTACGTTCCTCATGTGATGTATAAACATTATCCTTGATAAATATTTTCAAAAAACTTTAAAAAGGATAATACCTGAAAATAATAAAATATTTCAAAGTGACACTCAACACCTCATAGTACCCAAAACTTATGGCTTTTGTAATGTAGAAGACATAACAGTTCTGCAGAATCCCATATATGATCCATTTTGTTAGGGGAAAGCAAGACGGTCTCAGGACAGCAAGACCAACTATGAACACTGAAGAAATAATTTGCCATTTCTTTTAATAGTCTATGAATTAAATGTCTATTAGTTCTATCACGGACCATTAGAGAAAAACTATCAACAACAACAAAAACAAACAACCCAATACAGTCCCATAGGCAAAGAATAGAACTATCCATCCAAATATCATGTAACGGGAAAGAACAAATGAATACTAAACATCCTAAACTACTTCTACCCACGTTTAGTGAAATTATTCTAGATTAAGCTTCATATCAAAGATCTAAACATCCTAAGACCACCTGAATTTCAGTAGGAACAGTAATGGTGGAACACCAACTGACATAGGAGCCTAAACAGCAACTGTGCAAAAGCAAGGTAGAGGCAAGAATGTTTTAAGTGGTTCTGTCGTGAACTAATCTTAACATCACCTTCTGGATCTATTTCAAATAGCAAGGAAAACTTGTAACTTTCAAATAGCATCTTATTGATTTAGTAAAGCTATCAAAACAAACTATTTACCATAAGTAGTTGAGGAGACAAATAAGAATAAAGGATAAGGCCGGACAAAGGAGATGGTTCCATCATTTTCTATTCTTGTTGTAAGAATATCCATTTTTCTACAAGCAGAAATGGAATTTTCGAATCTAAGGCTCCAAAAACAGTTTTAATTGTCAAATTTGGTGGCGCTGCATATAAAAATAAAGAACCCAAAATATCAAATAAGGTGTGATTATAGTACCATAGATCATATTTGAAATATTTCAATACAACAACAAAAGCAAATTGAAACATTTTACGAAAAAGGAACATAGGCTTTTGTTAGATATTCATAGAACGAACCCATGACAATCAAGGAAGGGTGTTGGCACAAGATTTTGAAAGCAATCTTGCTCGTCAATGTCACAGCAAATAAGCTCACATTGAGGTTATAACTGCAAAGGTGAGATCCCCGAATTGTCACTGCCATGCTTCAACCACTATGTCATCTCCTTAGGGACTATGTGCAGTATAGAAATAGCTTTTCGAACTACCAAAACCTCAATTTTGTGATCAAAATGAAGGATCTAGTTCTACTTATAAAAATTCTGCCAAAGTCTAAGCTCTCACACCTCCCATATCATTTTTATTTTTTTTTTGAAACTGGTAACTTTACTTTCCATACAAAATTTCTAAGTCCGCACCCGCCATAAGGATTTCTTTTGTGACTATTATTTCAGTCAGGTTGCACCCACACCTAGCAGGTTTATCATGTAAGCACAAACAGATATTTTCCAGTATATATTATATAAAACTTAGCAATTCACCACAAAAAGAACAACATGAATTCTTGAATTCACACTTATATACTCTTCATTCTAGGTGACATTTCTATTTGCAAGTAAATGATTTTCATAAAGCAAAAAAGAAGAGAGACAGAGGGAGACAGAGATTGATTGGCTATTAGAGCCAGTTGCTAATAATCATTTAATTAGCATTTGCATAATGTACAATCTTGGCAGACAATAAATGAGGAAAACTATAAGAAACATTTACTCTTCAAGTCAAGAAGTCATATTGAAACAATTAAGGAAAGAACAAGTAGCAACAACAAAATGTAAAACAAAAGGAACAACTACACTAAAATCGAAGAATAAGACAGTAGGAGACTAAGGAGGCATTTTGCCATGAATTTTTTTTATTTTTTCGGAGTCCAACGTGTTTCAACTCCTAAACACGTTTGAACACAAAATTCTGGAATAATTTTCATAAATTTGAAGAACAACAAAAATTTGTTCTCACTTCAAATTACTCGGAAAAAAATCAAAAATACCTCTTTTGTATTTTTGGCCAAACACAACTCCAATTTTCAAATATCATTTTTTCACTTTGAAAACAAAAACTACTTTTTTCATAGCCAAACACCCACTAATGATAACAATAGACAATAATCGACTACATACTAACGTTCCACCCTACATTGTTAAAAGAACGTAACATAAAGGAAGCTGTTGTACCTTCAAATCAGCTCCAGCACAAAATACCTTAGGAACCGAATTACAGATGATCAAAACATTCTCTGAACGTTCATTACTCACATCTTCAAATGCATGCTGTAATCCTCTAAGCATTTCCTTCCCAATCGCATTTCACGTCTCCGGTCTATCCAATTTAACCTCCAAAATCCCTGTAATTAATCCCCCAATGCTTCATAATCATTTTTTTGAAAAAAGAAATGTTCCATTCCACAAATAGCTACAAAGGAAGTACTCCCCCTGTCCAATTTATGTATCACAATTTGAATTTCAAAAGTCAAACAACTTAATTTTAACGGTGAATTTGGACATGATAAATTTTTAATTTTGACCAGTGAATTTAGACACGGTAAATTTATATATTTGAAAACTACTTAAAGTGGGATAATTCATAATTCAAAATACTAAATACTTAAGAGATATGAAAATCTAAAAGGTGTCACAAAAATTAGGAGGAAAGGAGTAATAAAGTGAAATTACCGGAATAAGAATCAGTGTCTTTTCAAATTGACCGATTCAGAAGCAGAGGGTAAAAAATAAGGGTTGTATGACGCTGAAACTATCATTCTTGGACTTCATAACTGGAGAGATAAAAGAGTTTCCGTAGGGTATGATCGCTTCAACCATTGTTGACCGATGGATTTAGCTATCACTGCAAATGCAATTAACATTTCAGGACAAATCAATCAACTTTTCCATGCACACAGGTATATCAGCTTCTTCTTGTAACAAGAAGAAACAGAGGTATAACAACTTCTTGTTGTTACAAAAAATAAATATACATATAGTTTATGTACAACTGCAAATTCTCTCTTTCATCTTTGTTCTTCTACTATTTACCAAGATCACTAAAATGATTTTATAATTCATCTCTTCTTTTTTACTTGCTTATTTTGTATTATCATGTTGAAAGGTGAGATTTGCAAAAATTATTTTCCAAATCAGCAAATTTCATCCTTTTTAAACAAATTTAATTTTGATAAGAGAAACATTACCTGCTAATTGTTATATATATATATATATGCACAACCACACCAATATAGAGCCAGCATGCAAAAATTGCAATCACAAAAAAGGAAAAAAAAGGAGGAACTTTGCTGAGCCCTAACTTAAATCAAGATAAATCGTCAACGAACAGAGGTTTTGCACTATTTTTTTTAAATCTTTTTCAAATCCAGCAATTGATTGAAACCTTAATGAAACGCCAAAAATTTAATTGCAAAACATCATAAATTTCGAGGAAATGGAAAAATACTCCTTTATAAGAAGATGAAGGAGCTGGAGAATTCATCAAAAGCTTCACCTTCTTTAAACTCATAAAATAAAATTTGAACACCCACTTCAAAAATCAACATAATCTCCGTATATCTTTGAACTGTAATTGTAGAGGAATGCGTGTAAAATCAAAATCGTATATTACACAGAAGAGGAGATGATAAGGATCTGGGAGGACACGTATCTGCACAAAAGGTATCTGCAGGACACGTACGTAAGCAATGAAGTTAAATGACCAAAATATTCTTACTTGCAGTTTTAATGACCGGAAGCATCCATGTCGAAACCGGCTCTTATATAATATAGAAATATATCAAAGGATTTCTATTAAAAAATATTGACGCATATTAAAAAACATCATTGATAATAACAAAAAATATTCAATGTTAAACAAAATTAGGAGATTTCATATAATTATTGTGTAATTTAAAAATGTCAAAATTTTCAAATATTATTTTTGTTGATCTTGTAATAATATTTGGGATAAAATCATGTTACCTCTTCAACTTAACTTTAAAAACTAAATACATCTCTCAATTTTAAATAATAAATATTCTTCTTCTTTATTTCATTTAAAATATAACTATCTATTTTACATTCTAAATTAATATTTTTTTAATATTATTATGTATTTCATTTTAAGTTATATTACGACCAAATATGTTAACTAATATTTTGGTTATCAAACAATAAACGCTTTGAATATTCAACTAGGAGTTTTATATTTCATCTGTCTAACAATACCTGTTCATTATTTTAAAAAATAAATATTTAATAATATTTGTTCAGTTTGAAAAATCAATGAATAATATTATATTCAAAGTTAATATAGTGTTATTTATTGTTTGTTAACATATGTATCAAGTCGATAATGAACAAACATTGTTTGACGTAGGAGTTGAGAATTTTGATATGTTAGCCCCAGATATAACCCTATTCAATGTACCACGCTAAAAAATTTGGTCTTAATTACCCAAATTGGAATGTCTCCTTTGAATTTTTCAAAGACCGAAATAACTATTTTTAGAAACCATGATAGATAATTTGAGACGAAGAAAATAATAATTTTACACTGTCTACAATTTGTTTCTAATGAGTTGATTCTGATTTAGTCTTCATGAGTTTCAGGATATATGGTGAATACTTGTTACTCTGAACAAATTTTTTCACGTTTAGTTTTTTTTTATACTTCTAATTTTCTCAGATTAATCGAGCAGTAAAGAAATAATTTAAGCATAGATTTTCTGGTGTTTCCAATTTTCCTTCTTATTTATCTTGTGAGAGTTGATTATGACATCGAGTTTATGTCGTCCTATATTTAAAATGTGTTTTTGGGGTTGGATTTATATTGGTTAATAATTTTGTGATGTTAATATGTTGGGTTAATAATTAGATTAGTTGTCATTTTCAAATTAAACTTCTAAAATTATATGAAAAAACAGTTTTTCTCATATCAATATAATGAAAAATTATATTTTATAATTTTGATGAAAGTTTATAGCATTTAGTGCCTCATGTTTTACCACAAACATTAATTACTTATTTTTTAAAACCTTTTTCGAAATACATGATTAACACATTAATTTAGAGGCAAAGTTCAAATCTATATATCTATATCTATATTCTATATCTATATCTATATCTATAATATATTAAAAGTGTGAAGACCTTTAAAAAAGTAATTTGAATTTTTTTCTTTTCATTTAAAGACTCCGCAATAGATAAAATTATCTTTTTGCTCTTTTCCTCTAAGTTTATTTAATTAACTTTATAATATTAATTATAATATTAAAAGATTAAAGAGTCCTAAACTATATGGTAAAGAAAAATATGTAGTCAATTAATTTGATAGATTTTCTTTCCTTGTGTATGTAAAAAACAGTCCTAAGATGTATGGTAATAAATAAAGAGTCTTAAAAAACCCTATAAATATAGGGTAACGAAGGCAGATCAATAACTATGCATAAATTTGTCAGGTAAAAATTCTTATTTTCCTTTTCCTTTGCTCAATATTCTAAAATTCCTACGTTAACTTTTATTGTTTTGACCCCTTTTTTAAAAAAATTTGGAGTCCTTTCCGCAGTATTATAAAAATCATTATGTCTTGAATTTGATGATTTGTTGTGTGATCCATTTAGTTTTTCTAAGACCGACTCTTTTTCTGTAAATTATCTTTGTGTTTTTTTATTATGATATAATTTTTGTGTATTGCTATGTTTAATGCTTTCCTACATTAACAAAGAAATAATTTGTATAACATGTGTACAAATGGACAAGTAAAAGTTTAAATATTTATTGAAACATTCATGCTCAAATATGTATACATATCCAGTAAGCTAACATCGTTCGAATATAAAACATAATAATTTTGTTAAAGAAGCATGTTAGTATTGTGCTAGTGCAGATTCATATATTTCATTTGTATAAAAATAAACACACTTATAAAGATTTCTCCTTTTAACTATTAAATTATTAATATTATTTTGATAAGTAATGCGATGAAAGTGTTTACTGGAGCTCATTACATATGAATTCGAACAATCGCCAAATCAAATCAAATTGATTTTTTAGGATGACAAGAGGTAGATGAAGAGATTTTGAACTTTTTGCTCTTCGCTATAATCTTCGCAATAGACAAATCGTCATTTACTATTTCTCAAATTATTAATTAATTATTTTTATTATATTAAATATAAAAATAATGATAAATTTAATTTTATAAAAGACTTCTAAATTTATAAAAAATATAACACTTAAATAGATGTTCTTTTTTAAAAAAGAAATAACACCTAAATATATAAAAAGATTTGGTTGTACATGTAAAACTAAAAAAAGTCCATGTATAAGATTTGGAGGCTTTGAACAAAGTCCTAGATTTTTTATTTTTTTTGCACTTAGTCGTTTTTTCTTCTTTTTTTTTTGTGTTTGTATTGGCATAGATTGCTTAGAGATGCAAAAGCAGATGGATGACGACATATTATTTGTCCATTATATGTGAGTCATGTCTTGGGCATAACCCATACTTCGTAATGGTAATATTTTTTTTTTTTTTTTTATTTTGTGAATAACTTTTGCATGACCTCAAGTTTCCACCGAAAACATCTTTGCATTAACAAAATGAAAATCAAGTTGCCTGCCCACTCTGCTTATAGGACTACATTGAATAAGTTGTTGTGATTTAAAAATATTTAGCTTAAAAATTTTGATGTAACAAAGATTTATGGAAGTCTAGGAGTACTATATTTGTCGTAATATTAGCCTTTATTGATTTCTAAGTTTTATCTGAAAATCATTAAAAAATTAATTGAAGTGCTCAAAATTTATGACTTGCAATTGTATTATTAGTTAATTTATCCGAATTGAATTGAAATATTAGATAACTATAGTAAAACTTTATTGACTACGTACTTGCAGTATTGATTTAAAAAAAAAAAAATTGCTGACTACTTGCAATGTGCACACACACTTTAGTTAGTCATATGCTTATAAAGTTGTGAACTGCGTTGATGAATCTCACTTATTTATTTGTAATGAGTATTTCTGATTTTCTTTAAGCTTCAACTAAGAATCATATTTCAGTATACTTACTTGAAATATTGGCTCCCAAATTGTGATATTGTCTTGACAGTATCATTTAATTAATTTCTAACAATAAGAAATAATTATTTGATGATTTTCATGATATTTAAGATTTTGAAATCAATAACATCAATTGTTGTTTTATGATTTAATAATTTTTATTCTTTGTATAAATAATTAATTAATTAACGTGAGATACACGCGCAAAGCGCGTACACTAAACTAGTATATATATATATATAAAGGAGACTAATAGGCATGCTTATGTGGCATACCTCATAGGCCAAGAAAAATATTTATCTTTTTTTGAATTTTTTGAATTTTTTCCTTCATTCTATTATTAATTAATTTATGTGTTAATTTAAAAATTATATCATATTTACTACACCTAATTATAGCTCATGAGTTATAAAAAAAAAAACTTCCATCCATTTGTATTCTCACTTAATAAAATGTCTTTTCAAAAAATTTTTCTACGTGTTCTTAGGATTTGATTAATCTATAAATAACAATAATTTATAAAGTTGTTGGATGTTCATTTTCATTCCTCCTTCTTCTTTTTCTATTAGTATATCTTTTTCTTCTTTTCAATTTTTTTCACATTATTGTCATCAATCATGTGTTCAATAACTAAAAGAGGGAACATTAAAAATGTAATTTGTAATATGGCTACTATAATGAAAAACATAGACATATTATTTAAAATTTCTTCTTGTATCATAAGAACCAAACACAAGTTCACCAAGATGAAGAAGGAAGCTTGATGGCGGCATAAGATTCATCAAGGAGAAAATGACCAAATTAGTTTCGTAAAAGTTCATTGTCAAGACGAAGATGAATCTATAATACATCAAGAGAGATGGTCAGATTAGTTTAGAAAAGTAGAAATCTTTGAATGATTTATTAATAAATATAGATGTCCTTATTGTTCCTTATTTTAGTATTTTTAATTAACTATGCCATCAAATACAAGATATGTACTCTCCAATAACAAGATTTAATTACAAAGTTTTATACTTTGTGTATACTACTATTTTATTGCTAATGTAAAACTTAATTATTATATAAGCATTTATCTTTAAATATACAATCTCTATTTATATATAATTGTGGTCTATTAGAAGATGATGTATAAAGTTCTTTAATTTTTTTTTTTGTTCATTTCCTCCTTTTCAATTTTTTTTTTTAAATTGTCTTATGAAATTTTATTCTATTTAATTTGTGCTTCATTGCAAATTTCAAAAACTACATTGTTAATCCTCTTAATTACACCTCATCTTTTTCTCTTCTCTTTATCAATCCTTTTAATAATAATTTTCATGATCATAATAATAATCATCTTACAATAATTTTATATTATCATATATTTAAGGTGAAAGAAATAGAAAGAGGGAAGAAAGATTCTTACCAATGGGTTTTATGAATTTGTGGCAAAAAAGTACAATATTGTACTTTTTTTTTGTTTCATTTTAAAATATTTTTTCGATTTAGATTTTAAATAAAATAAATGTTATAAAAGTATTAACTAATTAAAGTTAAATGCTTATAAATATCTATAAATAAGGTGGTGTAGTACTTTTTTTATTGCCCAAAAAAATCATATATTTAATTTACGACACTTCTTTTTTATTATGTATATTGTCATTTGCCAGTGATGAAAATAATTTCAATAATACTATCTCTTGCACTAATTAGGTGGGATTCTTAAATCTTAATAAGTTTAAAATTTCCGAATTACTTGAAGATTACTACAATAGAATTTCTTGCAACTTATAATCTTTTTTTCTTTTTTTTTTATCTCTCTTCATTTTAATAAATAATAATAATATAATATTCTACTAACTAATTGAATTAAAAAATACATCAGCTTTACAAATATAATTAAGTAAAAAGTATTGTAATCGTTGTGACTTGTTATAACTCAGCTAATGAAAACTTAGATCGCAACAATAACTGTTGTGATAACTCAACTAATAAAAACATAAGTTACAACTCTAGAATATAATACTAATTGTCTTCTTCTTTTTTTCATAATTCATCTTTCTCCACTTTAAAATTGCAAATGTTGAATTGATAGTTCTCAATTCTTTTGATTTTTTTTTTGGTTATTAGTTCACTGTTTTGATTGAAAAAATAAATTTAATTTAAAAAAATTTTGATTTTTTTTTTTAATGAGTATGAGGCTTTTCCTTCTCCCTCATCTTTATGGTATCTTCTTCCTTGAATTAATATTGTAACGGTTGAAAGTTAAGGTACTTCAATTATTGTATGTATTTAACTACCCGAAAGAGATTAAAATATTTTACATGAAAGCACGTTAATATTTTTATGTCAAAAAAAAATCTTAAATGTGTTTAACTTTTAAATTTAATTAGATGTTAAAAAAATTAAGTCATAAATTTAACAAATCTTTCATGACCGCATGAGGCAGGACAATTTCATAAAAAAATTAAGTCATAAATTTAACGAATCTTTCATGATCGGATGAGGCAGGACAATTTCATGATTGTGCGAAGCGTGACTAACTTTATTAGTTGAACCGTAAAAGTAAACGAAGGGCGTAATTGAAAAATAGTCCACCAGCTAATTTCAATACAGAGAGTAGGGACGTTTACATAATCACATAACCTCGGATGAATATTAAGGAAAAATAATTACTGTCTAACCAAGTAGCTATGAAGATATTTATATACTAAAAATTACACAAATCCACAACTTAAGTTTCACTTATTACAAAAAAATTCATCTCTCCAAACATATTATAAAAATCCAATTTTTTTCTAAAAATATATATACATAACTTTCTATGTATATGTCAGCCATGTTATGTATATGAATCGGCTTTGTTATGTATATGTCGATCCTGTTATATATATGTCGGCCTTGTCATACTTGTTACGTATATGAATCGGCCTTATTATGTATATGTCGGCCTTGTCATAGACAAAATATATATATGTTGGCCTTGTTATGTATATGAATCGGAAGAGAGAGTAAAGTAATTAAGGAAGTGAGAGAAAGTGTAAATAGTTCTAATAAGGTTTGGATTTATATTATTTTTACTTATATATTATTACTAGAGGTAGTGGCTCGTGGCAGCATGGGCCCGACATTGGAAAAATTAAAATGAATATTTTTATTGTTTCATTTTTCTTAGTTCCTAGTTTCTGTAAAGTTGCTTCAATTTACTTGTTTAATTTGTGAAATCAAGATAATTTGGTTATACTTTATCTTTTTTTTTTGAATTAAATAACGACATAAAATAATAATAGTCAAAATTTAGTGTTCTAGAGCATTAGAAATAAAGTTAATTTAATAAAATTACATTCATAACTAATTTTTTTAAAGAATGTGTCAAGTCAATTTTTTTAAAAAATTTTAAAAAGTCTATTATTTATGTTGGTCTTATTTTTTTAAATATTTTGCACAATGAAATTTATATATATAGATCCAAATATGGATATAGATAACACTCCCTTTTGATCCATATTATGAGAATTGTTGAAATATGATACATTTCTTAAGAAAATATTAAAAGCTATTTTTCATGATTACCTTTTTAATTTACAAACTTTTGTCCTAGAAAATATAAAATAGTTAAGAACATCACAAAAAAGGACAAATAAGAAAAAGATCTCAATAATTCTTTTGCATTTAAAATAATTTAAATGAAAGAATCATGGATAAATTATCTACCTTTCACATAGTCAAATAAAAAAATATATGAAAGAAATTAGAGTAGATCATACTTGTTATAAATGTATTTACATTATAGTGAATGTCTATCAAGATCTAATAAGATCTAGTTGACATCTATCAGGATTTGAAGTATCTGTTTTTAAGTCAGAAATTAACTAGGAGTATTTTCCCCTATAAATAGAGGGATTTTATTCATTGTATTCTAAATCTATTGATATCTCTTCTAAAGAGAAATAAAGAATTATTCTCTCTTTTCTCTCTATTTATTCTTGTTCTTGGTTTATATTTTCTTGTTCTTGCTTTTATATTTTATAACACGTTATCAGCACGAGACTCTGCCAAACAAGGTGAGATTATAAATCTAATGCCAAACAAGGTGAAATTATAAATGTAAAGTAATTTCAAGGTTAGTAATTCCTTATGTTATTTGTCTTTTGCTACTAATAATATAATTATTGTTGAAAAAAATATAATTATTATTGAATTTGAGGAAAAATAATTGGTTTGGAACCATTTATGTTTTAAATTTATTCCTCAAGAACAATAATATTATCAAAAGGGATGATAATATGTTGGGTTCAAGTTCCATGAATTTATGTCCAAGATGTTTTTATATGGATAAGACATTGAGTTTGAATCTCAATGCACCATATTGATGATATTATGATGGCTAAGAACAAATAATGAGTATTTGGTGAAACATGTCCCATTAAATATGGTCCATTCCTTGAATTGAATATGGTAGCAATAAATCGTATGTATGCCTCAATTTGCTTTTGTAGTAGCTATCATAATTTTATACGCTTAAGACATGATTATATTCCATTCCAGGGGAATCAGGGGAATGAGAAGCTTATTAATGCAAACGTGCACTTGATTGTTGTCACACCCCTTTTTTATTTCTCGACTTCAAAAGACTTGTTTTAAGGTTCGAAAGGATTTTTATTATTTAAGTGACAAAAAGATGATTTTTTTTTTGAAAAAAGGATTATTTACATTTATTATTCAGAGTCGCCACTTGGCATAAATCGGGTGTGCCAAGTCACCTTTGAAAATCCTTTTTCAAAACAGTTTTGACTCTAAAACTGATACGCGAACAGAGATTCCGGCTAAGAAATTCTATTAACCGAGGGGAAG
The DNA here is from genome assembly GCA_030864215.1 of Capsicum pubescens. Taxonomy (NCBI): domain Eukaryota; kingdom Viridiplantae; phylum Streptophyta; class Magnoliopsida; order Solanales; family Solanaceae; genus Capsicum; species Capsicum pubescens. The sequence goes on along the minus strand of CM061545.1, from coordinate 265,361,206 downwards.
GTGTTAGGCACCCTTCCGTCCCGTGGTTCAACCACGGTCGCTTGGTAGAGCGTGTCGGTTAATTTGACATTACGGATGTACAAACCACACAAACATGCAAAACAAGCAACAAACAAATCAAACAAAAATTCAAAACCAAAATAATGTCCAGTCCAAATTATACAGTCCAGGAATAAATAATGCGGAAATATAAATCTATTCTACCCTAGACTAATCCTATACTACGCTCAACTGCTTCATCCGACGCCTCGGGCCTTCACCACGAACATCTTCCAAGTACAAGATACTTCGGGGCATTCCCCGGATAAATCAATACAGATCCTTTGAGGCATTCCCCGGCAAAATAAATACATTTTTTAGCGCGGAAAAATCAAACTATTCAACAAAATTTCAAACATTCCATGGAATTTCCAACATTCAACCAAAGCCGCCAATTCTAAACATTTACCTACCCGAGCCTACTTTTGCCTGTTCATTCGGCCTACCATGATACTATCACGTCAATGACATTCAATGAATAAAAATAAATTAACGCTTGCTCTTTTTTTTTCTTTATCAATTTCAATCCTACCCCCTCCTAAAATAGCTTCCTTTTCGATCAATCAATGATTACCTGATCTTTCAGTTTAGCACCTTTTCAAAATTCAGAACCAACATCCATACATCAACCAACGAAAATTCAAACATACGAATCATTCATACTCACCACAACAGTTAATACCACTAAAAAATATCAAGAAATCACGCCAAGGCCATATTCGAAATAATAAAGAGATAGAGTTGAGAAAATGGACCTTCGAATATTACGATGATATCAATGTTTAAGAAAACCAGACCCGAAAGCTCGAATAGAAACTCTCAACAGCGACAAGATCCCAACTCGAATCGATAGACAACAGTCCAAAATTGACCACAATAACCTGACTAAGACCCAAAATAGAAATTCCAACCCGATCGACAACACGATTTGATCACAAAAAAAAGCCTCCAAGACCGTCACTGACGAAGAACAGTAAAAAAAATAGACGAAACCAAAAAAAACTCCCAACGACACGACGTAAATCGAGATCCAAGAGATTTCGGCGAAGTAGTCGCCGGAAAAGTGACCAAACCTGCAAATCCCTTTTCCGAATAACTTCGAATCTACCCTTTTTTCTTCCCCATTATAGATCCAACCGCGAATGCCTCTCTCGCGTGCGAGTCTCTCGATATTTTTGCTCAAACTCTCCACTACCTGATTGTCTATTCCGGTCGTGTGTCCTGTGTGCGTGAGTGAGTGTGAATAAGTGGGGTGTAGTATATGAGAGTGTGTGTGCGCGTGTTGCTGTGTAAAAGAAAAGAAAGCCCAAAAAATGGAGTCTGTGAGTGTTTTTTTTTTTTCATGGAGAAGATGATCTCCTTTCTTTTATGCTTTTTGGGACCATTTTTACCCAATCCATATTTACCCATATTTATATGGGCGGATTGCAATCCAAACCATTTTTGCTCGATCCATATTTAATCCGTCCAAATTCAATCCAATCCGCCCGTTTGCCACCCCTAGTTTTAAGTAAAATAATCTCTCTCTCAACCACTAATGCAAGTTAGTTGAAATTTTTTATAAACTTTATCATTTATTATTTTTAATTTTGTCTTACTTTTGTAGTTCAGCTATCTCTGGTCATCTCAAATAAGTATGACTTTGGGTAAATTTTTGTTAGGTTATACTTTGATTTCATTATTATTATTATTGAGCTGAGGATAGAAACAACCCCTTATTGCACATAAGTAGTAATTATAGGGTAGGAATAATTAAATTCTGTATACACATATGTTATTTGTTGTTGTTGCAGATATTAGATGTGCTTGTGGGTTGCAGTAGTGGCTAAGTTTTTCCTTGGATGTCCATCTCACCAACATTGGAAAGATAGATATCTCATGTCTTTTTTATATATATATGATTATTATTTTTATTTCTTGAGCTAAGGATCTATTAGAAACAACCTCTAATTCCACATAAATTGTAATTATAGGGAGAAATAATTAAGTTTAGTATACACTTATGTTATTTGTTGTTGTCGCAGATGTTAGATGTGCTTGTGAGCTGCTACAGATCCCATTTATGTTTTAGTTTGAATTTATATACCAATTTTAGTTGATTATTCATTTGTTTTAGGACATACAACTTCTTTTTTTCTAATCAAATTCTAATAGGTATTGATTTGAATTATTAAAATTTAAAATCATCCATCAGGGGTTCTAGGCATGATTTATAATATTTGTTAATAAGTTCTCAAGGTGATCATACTAGCGAATTAAGTTGGTGTGGTTGATGCAGCATTCTTAACTCATTTGGTTGTCCCTTCTCTAGGTGATAATTCAAATGTAGAAACACAAATAATTCTTCTCTTGATCGATCGTTTGCGTTTTTTTAGGAATTTTTAACACACAAGAAAATGGATTAAGTGTTTGATTTGACTTGTGTAGGTGATCAAAGAATTAGATCATTCACACAAGGAAATAACTTATTTGATTCGAACGCATTGGTATTTGAAACATTTGGCTGTCTTGCTGTTTTGCTATCATATTATTCTAACAATTCTTCTTTAATTTTAATTTTTATTTTTTTGAGTTGAGAATCTATCGGAAACATATTTTGCAAATTTATAATTTTGAACGAGCTTGAACTCAAAGCAACTCTCAAGCTCACAATGGAGAAAGTTTGAGTTGAGAACTGATCTTTTGCGAAAGCTGTTTTATTAGCAAGAATTTTTTAGACTTGTGTCATCTCTCTGTTAAGCTGTGTTAGAATAGGCCCTTTATTAGAGCTTATTTAGCATTTCAGATATTTTAAGTACATATTGTGAAGGTAAGGTTCAACATCCCTTTTCCTTTTTTGTACTACAATGTTTTTGCTATTCAATAAACAATGGGCCCATGCCAAATCCCTCAACACCATAGTTTAAAAGGAATTAACCCAATATATCGCTTCATAGATATGTATACATATTAAAAAATTCATAAAATATTTTCCGGAGATCATCATAGGAACTTTATCAAAAAAAAAAAGGACAGTCCGCGGTGCACTAAAGCTTCCGCGCACTAAGGATCATCATAGGAACTTATAATCGATCATTAAATTCTCAATTCATGTAACACCAACGTAATGCTACAAAGTCTAGGGATAAAACTACTTAATTAGCCAATGGCGCACTAGGAATAATAATAGGCTCAAAAAGTATCCTGGAGATGCTACTTTTAACATCAGTATGAAGATACATGAAGTGTGATGTTCTTGTTATATCTTTTGCTATTCTAACAAATGTTTGAGAAAATAGAGAGTTTTTTGTTTCAGCTGTGTTGATCGCTTCCCATGTCTCCTTTATCAAAAATCTAATGTGTTCTCTCGACTCTTCTTCAGAAGCACCATTTTCGTTCATGTAACACTGGATTGATTTGGGAACGTCACCTCTTTTCAGTTCATCCTGAATTAATTATAAAATTAAATAAATTAAATGAGACACAATTTTTGCTAATATACGTTAATTTTATGTGAGAGAAAGAGTATAAAATCATACCGATGATGTCCCCAAATCATCAGTCAAACGAAAAATAGTAGCAGACTGTCGAATAATGTCAGGATAATTACTTAAGGATTGCATGGCCTCTTGGGTGATTGGATCATTGACGAGGAACAATGAGTGCACTAATACCATAGGTACTGCTATTGAAATCCTTGCATTATCCATGTATTCTTCCATACTTGGCTTGTATCCAGTGTTATACCATCTTGCTTCTTGCAAGTATGATTTGCACAAGTCTGTCCACTAATTAACAACATGGCTCAGTCTCACACACACATATACTATATATATATAGCCATTTAAATAGTGGACGAAATTGGGAGTATTTTGGGAAAATAAGAATTTCTTTTTAGTAGAATGAATCTTACTGATTTTGTAAGGTAAGGTAGGACGTCAACCCCATGATTTTTGAGAACCTGATATGCCACTTCATTGATAACATTGAAGAGTGCGAGATAACATACTTTCATATAGTCTGGAAGTTGTTCCATTGCATTTACATCCCATCTGAATTTATATATCAAAAGTAAAATTTTCTTATGAAAAGCACATCACTAAAATGATTGATTAGAAAAAAATTATTCAGTTCTTTTCTTTCTCGAATTCGAAATTAAAAGGTTAACTACGATCATTACACGAATCACTCTCTATATCTTTTTTATCCTATAGACTGTCAATGTCTGTAAAATTACGTTTTGAGTGTAACTCACACCCTTAAAGCTAGATCGAAGGAAGAATGATTTTTCAAGCCTTATAAAAAGATCATTCATTTCACTAAATATCAATGTGAGACTTTTTTCGTTCTTCCACACAGTGTCCACATTTCCTTTTCATATATAATACATGGAGCAAAAGAATCTTTCAAAAGAATAGTGGAATTTAAAGCATCTAATTAAAAATATAAAGATTATTTTGATAGTGAAAAAAGGAAATGTATAAGGATTTCCAAGATTGTGTTAAAATTACTTGTGATTTTTAAATTTAATATTCCCATTAAAAAAACAATGATTGATATAATAACTTTACCATACTTTCCTATTTATTGATATTACGTTGAAATTGACCATTTGAAGTCTTATAATAAATCAAAATTGAATTTTTTTCAAAAGAATTTCTAACTAATTAAAAGTGAAAATAAAAATAAAGTGACAAGTCATATTTCTACTAAAAGAAAGTTGACCCCCCCAAGAGTCGGTCACAAACACGAAAGTCTACCCAAATTTGGTTGATATATACGACCAATGGTCCAAATTCTTTATTCAATCAGCTCTTTTCTCTCCGTCCACCTTAACTTTAGTTTCTGATTCATTCTTATTATTAATTACTATCATTTCCCAAAACATTGATTTATCATATTCAAAAGAACAATGTAGTAAAATTGCCATTTTATTAACCAATTCAATGAGTGTATTCGACACTTCTAACCGATAGTAATAGAGTCGACCAATGAGTAAGTGAATAATTAAGAAAAATATTATACCTTTGAATAGCATGAGTGAAGAGTTCCAATTCGTGAAGAGTGCCATAGACATCATAAATATCATCTATGATGGAAATAAAAACGACGACTTTTGTTATCATTCTTCGAAAATTGCTGTGTTGTGGCTCAAACAATGCCCCCACTGCCCAAATCAAATTCTCAACTAGTATATCCCTCGAAAATGGCAGCTTTTCTGCAAGCCCTGTGTTTTTCCACCACCTAATTTACATCAAAACTAATATTTCAGCAGTTTGACTTTCTCGCCGAGGTAATAATTAAATTAGTTTCTGTTATGTTCATTTGTCTCTAGATTAACTGAAAGTTTCAACTTTTTATTCAATCTAGCTAGCTAAGACTAATCTTTCACTTTGAGCACTCGTAATATATAAATATATACAGTACTATATTAGAAGAGTATCCACTTAAAAGATATGTTCTCACGCACCTTGATAGAATTCTCAAATCTTGTTGATGTGTTTCTTGAACAATGTTGAAGTCCAATTTAGCAAGCTCGAGCAAAAGAGGATTAGCATTTGGCATTCTCTCGTAAATTCTAATATACCACTCTGTCTCTAATCTTGGCATCATCCAATGTCTTGGAACTTCCAAGGCATGGAGTACTAATGATGCCATTACATTGTCTTGATCACCACAAGGATTATCAGCATAATTCTTTAGACGTGCCATTGTGAATCTTGTGGCATTGTTCAAAGTGGTTTCATTTTCTGTAGAGAGAAATGAAGCTTCATACAATTTTAACAATCCTTTTGTGTCGTTGCAGATACTCTGCTTGAGATTGCCATGCTCGTCCTGAAAATTGTTTAATATGTCTGAAACACACACAAAAAAATACGTTGGTCAAAACCTAAGTAATAGAAAAAGTTTGAAGAATCTACGATCAAAATCACATAAACAATTGGTTAGATGGACCCTCAAATTTTTAACTATATGTGCTACATGAAGTTGGAATTTGGAACTAATAGACTAATTATTATAATATATAAACCTGAAAGGTGATGAAAAGATTATTAGGACTAGCGTATATGTATTATATGGCGGAGATAAGGGAGAGGAGGAGTGTGTATTTTACCGAAAATCAATTTGGTTTTATGTTGGGGTTTCAGCTACAAGAGTCACTCATCTCGAATAGCGTAGAGATGTTTGTATTTTATGCTATGTTTTGCTAGGATTATTCCAGCCATGGCTAAATTAGTGTGGCTACTAGCTACTTTTTTGGTACTGTTACTTGAGCCAAGGTCCGTAGGAAACCACCTCTCTACCCTCACAAGGTACGAATAAGGTTGCATACACACCACCCTCCCTAAACCTCATTCATGAGATTACTCTCTGGATATATTGTTGTTATGCACATACTACGATACCTTGAGAGATATGGAAACCATGTTGTCTCAGGAGCCTAAACTTCAAGGCTGTTGTGTATAATGAATCTCCTATGGCTGCATTTTGGTCATGTATGTTCCTCAAAATCTGCATGATTTCATCCTTGAAGTGGTAGCTCACTCCAAGCCTTTCCAAATTATCAATCAACTCCAACTTAGCATCTAATTCTTCGGATCCCTCATGAACCATCATCATCATCAAATTCTTCTTCATTTCCTTCTTCAGCTCGTCAAACCGCTCCATATACTTTTCTCCCTATACGCAACATGATACAAACACATTTTATACTTTATGAAAGAATATAATGTATGTATGCTATATAAAGAGATTGATATATACCACGTAACGATTGTTGACGGACTGAATGTATTCAAAATCCCATGTTGTTGGTTTGTAATTCCCTGAACGTCTGATGGTGGTAGCGGGATTTGGTTCAGCTAATTTCACTGCAAAAGCTTTAGTGCACTGAACTGTGCTTTTTAATTTCATGCCACCAGCAGTAGAGAGGTATGCTTTTGATACAACTAGTGATGGTTTCCATCGACTGAAAAAACAAGTAGATGGAGTTGGTCTTCTTGAGGTGGCCATGGATAGTTTCCCTACGTTGTTGAATAATGTTGCCTTCATTATATGTATTGGTTCTGTTGGTCAATGTTTTAAATTATGCTGGAGCTAAACAAAATGTTTCCATATATATAGAGTGTGAGAGAGAGCGAGAGTTATCTGATGAAATGAACGCGTTATGTTCATGGGCGGTACTCCCTTGTCCCATTTTAGTTCAAACACATTTCATTTTACAGATTAAAAAATTATAGTTTGAACGATAAATTTTATTATTTTACTCCGTACATATATTAATAATGTTCATTGAGCATAGAAATGGACATTGGAATTGTGATTGTTACAGTTAATATATATTAATAATTATATTAATATATATTAAATTAATATAATTAAAAAATATTTTGATATATTTAAAATAACTTTAATTTAAGATAAAATGTGTGCCACCCCGGTCACTATATTCACTTTATCATTACTATTTCTGGTCCCAACGTGTGGTGTCAATTTTTGTAGAAGTCTGGCCGAAAAAGAAAAAAAAGAATCGAACACGTTTTTATCGTTGAGATCGTAAAATGTATGGATTGAACATGCTTAGTTTTTTAAGGATAAAATTAGAAAAAAGACATTGTTTTCACTTTAAACTATATTCGAAAAGTCGAAGTCACACCTAAATTATACTAATGACCTATTACATCCCTAAATTATAAAAAAGTGAAACTATTTACACCCTGTCAGGCTACCACCACTTGCATGTGGTGTAATGTTTTACACGCGCTGCCACGCCAGCACCACGTCAGTAAAAAATATCACTTTTTTATAGTTAAGGTGTGTAATGGGTCACTTATATAGTTTAGGTGTGGATTCGACTTTTCGACTATAGTTTGGGGTGGAAACGATGCATTTTTCCTTAATGTTTTTAGCCGTTTACTTTTGTTATTTAATAGGCTGGACGCGCCTAAAATAAGTGTAACACACGCGCCTTAGAATGGGGATCGCGAGGAGGTAATAATATCATTTTTATAGAGTTAAGGTGTGTAATAGGTCACTTATATAATTTAGGTGTTGCTTAGACTTTTCTTGTAGAGTATGAAGTGTAAATGATGTCTTTTATTTATTCTAATCTAAGATAATTTTGAAAAATATGTGTTAGTGGCTACTTCTATGTTTTAAATAAATAATATATATCTTCCTTGTCTAAAAATAGAAGAAAAATAATGTGTTAGATCAAGTTTTTCAAACAAAATTAGGCTGATCTAGAATTTAAAGTTTGTGGGTTTTTCATGTTAAAATAAATAGATATTAAGGGGATTGAACCCACAACCATGAGGTCAATAAAAAAATTTACAAGTCTCTCTACTCGACTAGATCAACAATACACTTTATTTATGGGTTTTCATCTTATAATTTTTATATATTTACTAGATTTCTCTATATAAATACTAGATTTACACGAAAGTTACTGAATTCTCGGGAATTCCCACCCGGGCCTCTAGATCCGCCCTTGTTACTAAGTGCTTTTGAGGAGTAGCATAAATTGTTCCTTTTTAAAATAAATAAATAAATAAATAACTTTTTGTTAAATTACTTTTTCTTTTAAATATACTTATAAATACTTTGAAAAAATTTGATCAAATAATAATTGATGCTCAAAGTTTTTTTTTTTAACTTACTGTCCAATCACAATTATATTAAAATAAGATGATTTTAGAAGCGTGATAAATAAGTTATTAATTTGAGATGCTCACGGCCTCATCATGGTTTCATCATAATTTTAAAGTAATAACCAATTATTTTGGTCAAATACTATTCCAATTAAATAGTTCCTTCAATTTGACACGCATATAGCCACTCGATCTTGACTAAAATGTGTCTTTTGAACACTAATTAAATGTGTGAAATACACTTTGTCAAATGACTCAATTATTAGACAACACCATAAAGAAAGAGGGGAAAAAATCAGGTGGTGGGCCTTTGAAGGATTGTAATTTGTAGTATCGTTATTAAGTTTGAAACGGTATATTTTGAGATATGTATTAATAAAACATCTTGATATGAAGTAGTTTTAGTATTGCTTTTGAATTTAATAAGAGAGAGGAATTAATTTTGGAATGTTGTAATGGTTACTATTTTTTTTTTCTGGATGACTGACACTGAACCTTTTGACCTTTCCAGATGAAAAAAAAAAAAAAAAATTTAAAAATAAACTCTCACAGCATTCAAAACAGAATGGAAAATACATGATTTGTTACATCAGATATTTGTGTTTAAAGATAGAGAGCATGATCAAGTATCTATTTAGTCCACTAACAAAGCTCAAGGACTAACAAAGTTGACTAAAACTTTTAACTTTTTTACTATGGCTATATATAACATACTCCCTCTGTCCCAATTATCCTTCCCAAATTTTATAATTTAATTTTTCATTTTACTTTATTTTTTTTTATTAATCAAGACAAGACAATTTATTTTTGTCTATTATACCCTTAATAATTAATTACTCCTTGTTACTAGCATTGAATTATCAAATCTTGAAAAATATTGCAAAGACTTTGGTAATCGTATAATGCTAATTATCCATACAAAAAGTGTTTTGGTATCTGTCATATAATAACTCCATCAATATTGGAACTAACAACATGACACAATTAATAGGGGCAAAATGATAAAATTACATCACCAATCATTATTTTATTAATAGTTGTGTCACCTCAATTTGAGACGGTAATTTAAGACGGAGAGAGTATCAAATTAAAAAAAATTGACAAGATTTTCCGTGTATCAATTTAGACTATGTTTCAACCATTTTTAGTGATCTAATATTTAAGAGAACTATTTTCTTTTAAACTAATTTTGCCAAATTTAGAAATACAAGAACAAAACATTTCAAGGTCAAATGCAAATTCCACCTTGCCAACTTGCCAACTTGCCAACTTGATTCTGCTGTGACCACCACATTAATATTGAGACAATTACATGTTATCAAATTAAGAAAAGAAGAAAGTGATTTACACCAGCCTTGAGAAGCATCTTTCTATATTTATTTATTTATGGAAAAATGACTCAGTGGACCCCTGTACTAAGTCGGTTTTGTAAGTTGGACATTTCTACTTACATGTTTGTCATCTGAACCCCTGAACCCACTAAAAAGCTATATTTTAAATTCTTTGACCATTGACTTTGCCTATGTGGCATTAAAATGGTGACTAGGATAAGGAGAGTGGTTACATTCGCCTGGGGTGCGAGTAGGGGTCAATTTTAGATTAAAATAATTAGAAAAATAAAAAAAAGTCCGTCAACCTTTTAAATTTAAATACATTTTTAAAAATTAAAAAATAATATTATTTTTTTAAAAAAAAACTCCCCCATCCAGCACCCCCACCCCACTCCCGCCATCCACCACCACCATTAACGCCCTTTCTTCACTATTCTCATACACCAAAACACAATAACACAACATATTCACTCAACTCCCCATCTTCCTACTCTTCCAATTCTTCATCAAATTCTTCATTTTTTACATCTTCAACTCTGTGGGTTTCTCTAAATTGATAGGAAGTTCAGCAATTTATGGAATCTTGAAGATTTTTTAAGGCGAAAGATGGTGGCGTTGACAGTTATAGGAACAACGAAGGTTTTAGGAAGAGAGACAACAATTTATTTTTTTTGATTTGTTTAAGGTGACTTTTAATTGGGTCGAATGAGCATATGACCATGACAACTCTCCCGCTTCTTCATCTTCTTCTTTCAATTCTTTAATTTTTACATCTTCACGATATACACATACACACAACCACCACCATTAACGCCCCCCCCCCCCACCAGCCATGGCTGCCATAGCCGTCACCATTAACGCCCCACCCCCACAACCCCAAGGATCTCTCTTCGTCTGCTTTTTCTTCTTCATCATATATCCCAAATTCTCAGAAAATAGTAAGATGTCTTTGTTGTGGTTGATTTGTTGTTGTTGTTCATCGTCGTGGTTGAACTTCAGTCGTGATTTTATTGTTGTTGTTTTTATTTTTTAATTTTTTTTTATTAATTTTCTCAATTTAAGTTTTTCGTTTTGTTTGGGATTATATTTATAACTTTTACAAATTGTTAAGGATATTTAAATAAAAATTGAAAATTCATTATGTTTGTGTAGGTGAATTTATAGTTAAAATCTTAAATTAATAGGAGAAAAATTTCAATTATTTAAAATAAAATTTGATGTTTAATTAAATTTATTGTGTTTGTGTATTAGAATTTATAGTTAAAAATTTAAATTTATAGTTGAAAATTTAAATTAATTTAATTTTTTTTTTTTTTGTATTTGAGTATTAGAATTTCTACAATTTATAAAAGGAATTTATTTAATTAAATTTATTTTAATATTTAATTAAAAATAACATAAAATTTAATGTAACTCTTAAAAATGACGTGGCGGCTGATGTGGCAGCTGACGTGGGCAAATAAATTTAATGTAATACTTAAAAGTGATATGAAAGCTGACGTGGCATCTGACGTGGCGCGGTTGTGTTACACACACAGTCAGAGGGGTTTAAAATGTTATTTTTTAATGGGTTCAAGGGTGCAGATGACAAACATGTAAGTAGAAGTGTCCACATTACAAAACGAATATAGTACAAGAATCCACCGAACCATTTTGCTTTTATTTATTTATTTATTTATATTAATGTAAACAAAGTTACTATTCGACTAATATTGGCCTTTTTAAACTTGAAATCTTTCAAATACTTACGCATATAAATATTAATATATTTAACCTATTTATGCTTCTTTCACAATTAATAAAAAGGTAATCCCTTGCCCATCATGTCTTTGTTCGTTCAACTTCAAACTTAAAAAATTAATAAAAGGAAAAGCATAATATCATAAACTATGAGAAATATCCACGTGTTGAGGCAAAATTTGAAAGAGATATATCTGAAATTTTTGCTTCATATTTTAAACTTTTTAAATTTTTTCCAAATGCCGACCATAACCCCATTTTGTTGATTTGTTGTGAACTCAACATCCCAAATCACATTTTTCTCATGAAATTTCATGAATTGTACGATTAAAACAGGAAGAAGTTGATGTACGTACATATGCTACTACTTTTTACTGCTCGATAACAGTAGTTAATTAGAGGACTCAAACATTATTCCAATAAAAACTGATCATGGTGTTAGAAATTCCTAGATTAATTTTATAAATTGTAAGAGAGAACGTACACTTTTACTCATAAAATTAATGAGAAGACTAGCCAACATATATATATGGATTTAGAAGAACCAAATAGCTTTTACATAGATCTTGATCGATATATATGCATTAAGAAATTCACTTAAATATCTCTAGTTTTGTTTCACATCGTTATACGAAATCATAAACTTTAAATCCCGAATTCGCGATAGGTAAATGTCAGGAATAAAATTACTTGGGAAGCAATGGAACATTAGGAATAGTGATAGGGTGAAAGAGTATGTTGGTGATGCTACTTTTAACTTCGGTATTTTGAATTCCATGTCCGTCTCCATTCAGATACATGCAGTGTGCTGTTCTTGCAATATTCTTTGCTATCCCAACAAATGTTTCTGAAAACACGCAGTTTTCCTTCTCTGCTGTGTTCATGAATTCCCATGTTTCCTTTATCAAACATCTAATGTGTTCTCTTGCCTCTTCTTCTGATGCACCCTTTTCGTTCATGTAACACTGGATTGACTTGGGAATATCACCTCTTTTCAATTCATCCTGAATTAATTAAATTGAATGAGACGCATATTTTGTTAGACGTATACTATTGAGAGAAAGGTTATAATAAGTAGCATACCGATGATGTCCCCAAATCATCTGTGAGACGAAAAATTGTAGCAGATCGTCGAATAATATCAGGATAATTGCTTGTGGATTCCAAGGCCTCTTTGGTAATTGGATTTGTGACAAGAAACAATGCATGCACTAATACCATTGGTACCGCAATTGAGACCCATGCGTTATCCATGTATTCTTCCAAACTTGGCTTATATCCATTGTAGTACCATCTTGCTTCACGTAAGTATGATTTGCACAAATCTGACCACTAATTAACAATATATCTCAAATAATTAATTAATAGTGCAAATAAATGAATTAATTGTAGGATCAAATAATGAATCTTACTGATTTTGTAAGGTGGGGTAGAACGTTGATTCCATGCTTTTTTAGAACCTCATATGCCACTTCATTAGTAGTATTGATGAGTGCAAGATAACATACTCTCATATAATCTGGAAGTTGCTCCATTTCTTTTGTATCCCACCTGAATTTACATTGCCATAAATCAAACTTTTTCATGCAAACACAAAATAAAAACACAATCACCATAAAATTAAAGTTACTTGATGTATGATCGACACAATATAAGGTACTTACTCCGTTCTCTTTTATTAGTATATATAGTATTTTCTGAAATAGATTCTCTCATTTATTTGTTAATTACTTTTACATATCAAGAAAAGAAAATTATTTTTTTGTATTTTACCTTCAACATTAATTACTTATTCTCCAAATTATTTCTAAAGAACTACGTCTATATACATCAATTAATATGGTTGTTGTGGTAAAATACTCATATCAATCATTATTTTCTTAAGAGACATGCAAAGTTCAAAGTGAACAAGTAAGAGAGAACGAACGGGGTAACAAGGTAGTAATTAGGAGAATAATCAAGATGCAACACCACCATTATAAAATAAAATAAATCTGCAATTAATTCTACATGCATTATAGAGGTAGCTGGCTAGCTGTTTTCCTACTGACCTTTGAATGGCAACAGTGAAAAGCTCCAGCTCGTCAAGTGTGCCATAAACATCATAAATATCATCTATGATTGAAATAAAAACAATGGTCTTCGTTATCATTTTCCTGAAGTAGCTGTGCTGAGGCTCAAACATTGTGCCCACTGCCCAAAACAAATTTTCCACCAGCCTATCTCTTGAAAATGACAACTTTTCTGCCAGACATGTGTTCTTCCACCACCTAAAACATCAAGTAAATTAAATTTCAAATACTACTCTCTCCGTCTATCTTTACTTGTTATATATGTATACTAAAAGTAGATGTCTAACAAAACTTGTCCAGTTTAAAATAGATAAGAAAATTATATCTCACCTTGATAGTATTCTCAAATCATCTTGGTGGAGTGATTGAACAATGTTGAAGTCCAACTTAGCAAGCTCGAGCAAAACAGGATTAGCATTTGGCGTTCTATCATAAATTCTAATATACCATTCTGTCTCTAATCTTGGCATCATCCAATGTCTTGGAAGTTCCAAGGCATGGAGGACTAATGATACCATTATATTGTTATGATCACCACAATGATTATCAATATAATTCCTTAGATGAGCCACTGTGAATTTTGTGGCATTTTTCAAAGTGGTTTCTTTTTCTGTAGAGAGAAATGATGTTTCATATAATTGTAACAATTCTTTTGTGTCGTTGCAAATATTCTGCTTGAGATTGTCATTGACGTCCTTGAAATCATTGAATATATCTAGAACATGAGAAAATACGATGATCAATTGAAGGTTGACTTAGATTATTTCTTTTTTTTTGGGCAATAGATGTTTTCCTCACATTATATCTCCTAAATCATGTAAAATTAAGTACTCTTGATGTCTCAATTTATGCCACCTAGTTGTTTGAGATTCAAAGGGATTTTTTCATATGCATTTTACATTTTTTTGAATTTTAATTATTATTATTTATAGTAATTTTTATGTAATTTTAAATATCGAAATTTTGATTTTTTAAAAAAACATGAAAGTTCTATTTTCAAATTCATGTAAAAAAATTAGGCAGTTTGATTGACCCTTCATACCGTCACATGAAGTGGGATAACGAAGTAAGTAATTAAATCAAATCGTAGAAGCTACTGCATGTACGTTAAACTTGGAAAAACAACTAAATATGTGACAGCTTGCATAATGAGTTTCAATATATGATGTGTCTCACGTCTCCTCAGTTACGTAAAAAGCAATTACTTCAGATTTAGAAGCTAGTAGGGGTACTTAATAAAGAAATATGTACGTGCACTTGTCAGATTATATTTCTAATAGACTAATAAGGAAATTATGAAAAGGAAGTAAATTGAGCTACAACTTACCTTGAGAGAGATGTAATAATTAAATATCTACTTTTGTTTTTTTTAGAAAAAAAAACTTGAAAGTTCTATTTCCAAATTCATGTAAAAATTAGGCAGTTTGATTGACCCTTCATACTCCAACATGTGGAACATGAAGTGGGATAAGGAAGTAATTAATTCAGAATGTCCCTACATCAACAATTAATCAAACATCACAAACAACTATTAATTATGATAGTTGCATAATCAGTTTTATATGATATCTCATATCTCCAAAATTACGTAAAAAGCAATTAATTCAGATTTAGAAGCTGAGAGTGCATGTACCTTTTTATATGTACGTGCACTTGTTAGAGTCTTTTTCTAATATACTAAGGTATCGTTTCGTAAAGTGTATAACAATAGTGCAAAATATAAAGTAATATATTAGTTATGCTTGTATTAGTTATGCTGATATTATTTCTTATACAGTGTTTATTTTGCTGTGTTAAAAATAAGTGTATATTCTTAAATTAAAAAAAATTATTTACAAAAATACCATCCACAAATATAATGAAAATGATGTGGAAAAGATTTTAGGGGCTATTGCGTCTTTACACATGCTAATGCATGCATTAAAGTCCATTGCATAACTAATACCAAGAATTTTTCATTTATTAGTTATGTATAACATAATACGTAAGCATTAGTTTTACATATATTGAAAAAGTGCATCAAACAAGATATTAGCAATACACATAGCTAATGCAATGTATTGTTTTTTCTAATGCATCCTACCAACAACTTCTAAGAGTGAAAGGTAAAAAGCACAGTGAAAGTATTCCGGTTTTTTAGTTTCATGCCCAATTTATCATGTGTATGAATTTTCTACCTCATCTATCATTAATTAATTAGTAAAGTACACCTAAACCATCAAATATTTGAGATTCATACCTGAACTTTCTGGTAGGAAAAGTGATCCGTTAGTAGTTTAGGTGTGTATTGCTAACTAATTGGTGATAGTTTAGGTACAAAACTCACACACTTGATAATTTAGATGTAGAACTCAATAAATTAGGATAATTTAAGTATATTTTGCACCATTTAACTCATAGACTAATAAGGAAATAATGTCTCGTAAACAGAAATGGAGGTAAATTGAGCTACAACGTACCTTGAGAGATATGAAAACCATGTTGTCTCAAGATCCTAAATTTCAAGGCTGTGGCGTATAGTGAATCTCCTGGAGCAGTGTGTTGGTTTATGCTCCTCAATATTTGCATGATTTCATCCTTGAAATGGTAACTCACACCAAGCCTTTCCAAATTATCAATCAACTCCAACTTGTCATCTAATTCTTGTGATCCCTCAACCATCATCATCAAATTCTTCTTCATTTTCTTCTTCAGTTCATCAAATCGCTCCATATACTTCTCTCCCTATACGCAACAATAAAGTTGATTATCACCTGAATGATACAACTCAATATTATAAATACGAAGCAAATTAAATATACGTACATACCGCGTAATGATTGTTGACGGACTGAATATATTGAAAATCCCACATAGTAGGTTTGTAATTCCCTGAACGACGTTGGATAATAGTAGTATTGGGATTTGGTTCATTAGCTAGTTTCATGGCCCCTGTAGAGATCATGCAGGCTTTTGGTACAACTAGTGATGGCTGACCTAGACTGGTGGAGAATAAACAACTAGCTGGAGTTGTCCTTGAGGTGGCCATGGATAGCCTCCCTACATTGTTGAATAATACTGCCTTCATTGTATTTATTCTGTTTACGTTCAATGTTTTAAAAGATATTGTAGCTAGATTGTTGGACCCTCAACTAAATGTTGTCAAGTATATATAGAGAAAAAGAGGTTCATGCTAGCTGTTCCACTATTATTGTACTAAAAATAAATGCGTTTCACTTTAATTATTCATGTTAGCAATTCAAGAGACTTTTTTATTCAACTTCTGTTATCATTCTACCCGTAATATTAAATAGTTACGTAATTTAGTAAAATATGTCTCTAAATAAAGGACAATTTGAGGCATTAAAACTCTTGTTAGGCGTAGAGTCAGAGAAAATCAGATTACAAAGGTGTATTATACGCAACTTCATCTTAACATTTCTACAAGAAACTATTTTCATGTCTTTAACCCACCATAACTTTCTTATCAGGTAACAACAACTTTTTTAACTACTCCAAAATTTTCCTTCAATAATATACCTCAATTACTCCAAAGTTCTCTTTCATACACTTGCTGTATGGGAAAGAGACGTGTTATATTTCAGGGGTTATTGGACTATTCCAGAAGCATGGACTCCACTTGCAAAATCTATTGAATTTGATTTCAGTTCCCTATACAGCAAGTGTATGCTTTTTAGTTTTTACATATAGCAGCCTCCAGCAAGTGTACGTATACTCTGTATATAGCAGCCTCTCCCATCTCTCTGTTTATTGCTTCTGGTGCCGCTCCATTCGTTTCTAAATATTTGTCATACTTTTCATTTATATATTTTCTTTAAAAAGTTAATTATAAGAGAATTTAATTAAATTATCATTATCTATTACTCATCTCTATTAAATACTTTTCTTTTCTTGCAACATATACATATTTTTTATATTTATGATTAAAAATAAAAGTGATAACAAATAACTAGTATTATTAGCTTTCTAAAATGACAAGTATTAGGCAATATTTATTTTTAAAGTTAATTCTTCATATTGTTACTCAACTTAAAAAATGTCCCATCAAAATCATTTAACTTATTTTTATTTCAATAATGTGATTCAAATTTGTATATTTTTGGTATAAACTAATAACTGCTAAAATTGAGAGAAAAATGAGCTCATAGATCCTTTCAAGTCTTTAATTAAAAAAAAAGGGACAAGTGAGTTCCACAATATTATTAAGTTAAAAAAATAAAATCGTTTAAACAACTGGGATAGTTGTTCGACAAATGCATTAGTTGTCTTAACAACTATCAAAGTTGTCAAATAACTTTGCACAGTTGTCGAACAACTTCGCACAATTGTTGAGCAATTTTGATAGTTGTACTGTGCAAAGTTGTAGGAAAGAAAATGTTTAAAAAAAAAATTAAATTTTTTTTTGTCTCTTTTACCTAATTTTTTAAAACTTGAAGGATCCTGAAAAACTTATTTGTCCCTTTTAATACAAGGTTCCTAAAATTGAATTAAAAGATAACAAAATTGATCAAAATAGTCCCTAAAGTTTAAGCTTTGAATTTGAATGATTCTTATTCTTTAACAATATGAAATAATAATAACATTTTGACTAAAACAATAGTGAGTATAATTTTAGTTCAACGTCTAATTCTGATATTAAAATATAATGTAGTCCATCAAAAACTGCGATTGCAACAAAACTCTCAACTCAATTGCTTAAAGTTGGCATCGGCTATCCTGCTTCAATAGATAGTATACTGACTTCTTTTCTTTAACAAAATACCTGGTAGTGCAGCTGTAATATATGGAAGACCACTGAATTGTCTGCAAACTTCACAATGCAATTCAAGTAGAGGTCGACTAATTCTTTTCCATCTAAATATGCACTAGAGAAATGAAAAGAAAATACAATTGAGTAGTAGCTAAATTAGAAGTTGAACTTTCTAGAAACTATTGAAAGTGCATAATGGTTAATGGATCAAAAGGAACTCACATGTGATCTTTGTTGTTCACCGTGTGTCCTCGCAGAAATAGGCTTGGAAACTGATGGAGATGAATTTGGAGGAGGGGTCACTGGTAGAGAGGTACATTTTTGCCAATTGGAGGAGAAGTTGTTTATTGAAAGAGGACTTCCAGGAACTACCTTACGATCAACCTCAGTTTGCTTCAGCCCATATGCAGAAAAAACTTGACTAACTTGTATCTGGAGGGAAAGATTTGCTCGTTCATGCTTGGGCCCAAGCCGGAAACCATATTCGAGGATTTCCTTCTGTGTAAATCAGCCTGCATGTACCCAAAATATAAGAATTTCTTGTTACATCTGGTAATATTAAGTCAGATCTTTTAACTTGATGTAATTGCACACTCGTTAATTTTTCTATCATTTGATTAACATTGCTTATGATAACTTATAGAAAGACGGGTGGAAACAAAAAATAGCCAATGTTATTTATCTATATCATTAGAGGCTTCAATTGGCCAAATGTACAACATTTTCATTTTCCTGCAAAATCTTTTTAAAATCATTTTCATGGTTAGTTAAGTGTATCCTGGGCATTCATGTAGTGCTAGTAGAAGGATCAGATGCTTGGTGATAGTTGTGAGCGGTAGGAGCACATTATATCAAGCACTGTAAATGAGACTAACATCCTACGTTCCTCATGTGATGTATAAACATTATCCTTGATAAATATTTTCAAAAAACTTTAAAAAAGATAATACCTGAAAATAATAAAATATTTCAAAGTGACACTCAACACCTCATAGTACCCAAAACTTATGGCTTTTGTAATGTAGAAGACATAACAGTTCTGCAGAATCCCATATATGATCCATTTTGTTAGGGGAAAGCAAGACGGTCTCAGGACAGCAAGACCAACTATGAACACTGAAGAAATAATTTGCCATTTCTTTTAATAGTCTATGAATTAAATGTCTATTAGTTCTATCACGGACCATTAGAGAAAAACTATCAACAACAACAAAAACAAACAACCCAATACAGTCCCATAGGCAAAGAATAGAACTATCCATCCAAAGATAATTCCTTTGGATATCCTGTTATATAACTCAGAGCTAGCTAGAATGTTGAATGCATGAGACCAAATTGGCTGATTCATTTGCAGTACTATTTACCTCATAGGCTTGAATGACTCGACGAATCATTTTATCTGAACTATTCCCATCTCTCCTTACATCAGGATGACACTTCTTAACCTGCGTCCATCGATTATTAAACCAAACAAAAGAACCATCATTAGCAAGTTTTAAGCATGAACCTTGAAAGCACAAAAAGGTATAAAGAGTCAATCTTTTTTCAGAAATTCAAAAGAAATAAACAATGACAATAAACATGGATTCTTGAATAGTAAATTCAAAAGTGCAAACTAATTTTAGTTTTACCTTATTCCTGAAGGCAGATTTCAGCTCATCTGCAGAACAATCAGGCGCAACACCAAGAACATCATATGCCAAAGAAGCAGAAAGCGGTTCTTCATCCCCATAATTCAGACCATAACACTTCCCTGTAGTAGAAGAAGAAAGGGTAGCAGAGGGGCTTTTAGGAAAAGAACAAGTTGATGGAAAAGTGTGGCAGTTAATTTTCTCAGGGGTTCTTGGAAAGATAGCTGAAGTTCCAATTACAGAAGTGTTGCTGTACAAAGATGAGCATTCCATCTTTCTTGATCATTGAGGAAGGAAAGAAAAGAACAAAAAGAAGGGAAACAGGGGATAAAATAAGATATTTTGGAGTTCGGAGTCTATTAGGCAAGTTTTTTTAATTCAAAATTGCAGAGACGCATATGAAAATGAAAAAATTCCCAAATGGATAAGGTAAACATATGTATTTATCTTATCCATTAAAAGTTAACGGCGTCAATTTGATGATAAAGTGTAAGGTGATTTTACAAGGTTTACCTTATTCTTTGTTGAAAAAGTACAAGGTATAAATTAAGTGTGATTGAAAAAGTGGAAAATAAATTTTTCACCGAAGCAGTGTCTTCAAGGTGACCGCTGATAAGGGAGGGAATAAACTCCCTTTTGCTGGCTAATTGTAATTCCCTTTTATCATGAAACCGACGTTGTTAATTTTGAATGGACAACAAAAATTTGTTCATTTTGAATTTTTTCCATATCCATGTGCTCCTTTGAAATTTTAAATGAAAAAATTTGTCTAGTCTCCGGACTCAGATATTTTGTGTCAGTATTGTAGCCATTCAAGTGATCCTTCTTTGCCTGTGAGACTAGTGGTGATATTTATTTCCACAAAAGTTCATGTCATTAACCCTTTTTCTTTTTATTTCTATTGCTGCTTAAATTTGCATTTACTGTATGAGCTGACTTTTCTTCTTGTTTTCATGTAATAAGGATAAATATAAACTTTCAATCTTGGAGTTGAATAATCAATCTCACTATGTCTTTCTTATTGAAATCCAGTTATAGGACGGTCCATTTCCTGCTAGTGTTAGCACACGTAGTACTTCAGAGGACTTGACTTCGAAAAAAAAAATTCTATTTTCACTCGCATAAAGTAAAATTTACATGTTATCAGAATGTAATTTGACGCAACGATGATCGAATTTTATTTACATGTCATTTATAAGGTAAACGGACATAATATTATAGGTTATACTACACTGATAGTGTAAACGATTTTACGTTGTCAATGCTAATTAATTCCACTACTAATTCCTGTAACCTAGCCAGATAAACCTTCGAAAAAATCAAAATAAATCATAGCACTGCTAGTTTACTTTTAGATTATACAGTCGAAATTCAAATTGAAGAATGTACTACTGCACTTATCACATTCAGTTAATGCTACTACTAAGACTTTCATCTCACCCTAGTGCTCTGAGTTAAGGATGGATAGTTGACTGCAGCAACTTGTACTGGTCAACTCCCTTTCCACTCTCATGTGAAAAGTCTACAGAGTTAAATGAGTTACTTGGACTTGTACTAGAGTTAAACTTGTGCCTTCTCAAATGGGCAACGAATGACCAACTTGGTACGCCGCTTTCTCCATCTTAAAGTTAGAGAGTGACTTTTTTGAATTATTTATTCTCTGTTATTGTTGTATTTCTACATAGACAGGCACCAAATATACTCTAAACTTACCATTTTCTTCACTTGTAAGATTATCTCAACATGGCATGTAGGAAAGTTTTAGTTTCTGTACTTGTTTTCTTTATTCAATCCTTTCCTCTACTTGTTTCAGTTGAAGCCGTCAGCCGTGCTTCTTTACCTCTGGCAAACACTACTGAAGCCAAAGTAAGATGTGTTGAGAGTGAGAGGGATGCCCTATTAAGATTCAAGCGAAGTCTCACGGATCCCTCTGACCGACTGGCTTCTTGGATTGGTGAAGAATGCTGCATATGGAAAGGTGTTTCTTGTGACATACAAACTGGTAATGTCATCAGGCTTGACCTCAAAGATACATCAGGCAATTGCTATCGGAAGAAAATGGGATATCTGATTTCTGGCGATTCGTCGTGCTTGGGTGGCACTGTGAGTCCTGCTTTACTTGACTTGCAACATTTAGAGTATTTAGACCTTGGTGGAAATGACTTCCAAGGACTTTCCACTCCCGCTTTCTTGGGTTCTCTTGAAAAATTACAATACCTAAACCTCACTCGTTCATCTCTCGTTGGTATTCCTCCTTCATTTGGGAATCTGTCAAATTTACAATATTTAGGCCTATGTGCATATTCCTATCCTTACGATACTGTTGAAAGTAGTTGGATCAAAGATTTGAATTGGGTTTCTGGTTTGTCCTCTTTGAAGTATCTTGATCTTTCTCATGTGAACCTTTCTTTGGCAACACATTGGCTTGAGTCTTTTAATAAGCTGCCATCCTTAGTGACTCTGAACTTGGTAAACAGTAATCTTAATCATCTCCCTTTCTCCTTTCCCAACTGGAATATGACTTCCCTTTCTAATCTCTACCTTTCAGGCAATAACTTTGTTAATTCTGTGTTGCCTAAATGGTTGTCTAATGCCACCACCCTTCAGACACTTGATATAGCAATCAACAACATAGAAGGACCAATATCAAATGTTGAATGGGGTAAACTATGTAATCTGCGGGATTTGTATCTAACGCAGAATAAAATTAATGGAGACATAAGCGGAGTAGTGGAAGGGTTGTCCAACTGCAACAACACCACCCTAGAGTTCTTAGGTCTTGCTGGAAACCGGTTGACAGGTCAGTTTCCAAATTCATTAGGATATTTGAAGAACTTAAGGATGATTAGTGTATCTTTTAACCAGATATCTGGCAGGATTCCCACATCTATTAAGCAGCTGTCAAGGTTGGAAATTTTGGACTTGGGACAAAATCAAATGAAGGGAGCCTTACCTGAAAGTATATTTAATCTTACTGAATTAACTCAGTTGTTCCTTGCAACAAATGATTGGGAAGGCAATCTTTCGCAAAATGACTTTGCAAGCCTCCATCAACTGAAGGTTTTAGCCATATCATGTGGAGAAAGGTTTGCTGTCAACTTGAGCAGTGAATGGATTCCTCCATTTAACCTCACATATATCGAGCTTAGAAAATGCAGTTTGGGCCCCAAGTTACCGACATGGCTGAAAACTCAGAAGCAACTTCACACTATTATTCTCTCCAATGACTCCATTTCAGATCCTATACCTGCTTGGCTTTGGACAATGTGCTCACAATTGCAGCTTCTCGATCTATCAGATAATGAGATTGGTGGAAATCTTCCAAGGTTAGTAAATTTTCCATCATCCCTAAGCCGGACATTGGACTTCTATTCTAGTTACAGTGTTGGTGTTGTGGTGGACTTAAGTTCCAATAGCTTCCAAGGTTTGTTACCTCTTTGGCCAAATGTGACACATTTGAATCTCGCAAACAACCTGTTTTCAGGATCTATTCCCGTAAGCATTGGTCATGTTATGACAAAACTCCAAGTTATAGATCTTTCCGGAAATGCTTTTACAGGATCTGTACCATATTCAATAACAAGAGTGAAGCAGCTAATGAGATTGGACCTTTCAGACAATCATTTATCTGGAAAGATCCCTGACTGGTGGGATGAGTTGCAACAACTTCATGTCATAGATTTGTCAGGAAATAATCTTTCAGGTGGTATTCCTCCTTCAATATGTTCACCACCTTCACTTTTTTGGTTGAGCTTGAGTCGTAATAACCTTTCCGGAGAACTTCCAAAATCATTAAGCTACTGCAAAAGCTTGCTTACACTTGACATTGGAGAGAACAAAATCAGTGGCACCATACCCGAGTGGTTCGGAGAAAGTCTCATACCTTTGCAAAAGCTTAGAATGACGGACAACATGATTGGTGGATACATTCCACCACAACTTTGCCAACTTCTTGGCCTTCAAATTCTTGATCTTTTGCATAACAATTTGACAGGTTCTATCCCTTCCTGCTTAGGAAGTCTGAGAGGTCTTAAATCCGTGAAATTTTACAAGTGGATCTATTTCAAATAGCAAGGAAAACTTGTAACTTTCAAATAGCATCTTATTGATTTAGTAAAGCTATCAAAACAAACTATTTACCATAAGTAGTTGAGGAGACAAATAAGAATAAAGGATAAGGCCGGACAAAGGAGATGGTTCCATCATTTTCTATTCTTGTTGTAAGAATATCCATTTTTCTACAAGCAGAAATGGAATTTTCGAATCTAAGGCTCCAAAAACAGTTTTAATTGTCAAATTTGGTGGCGCTGCATATAAAAATAAAGAACCCAAAATATCAAATAAGGTGTGATTATAGTACCATAGATCATATTTGAAATATTTCAATACAACAACAAAAGCAAATTGAAACATTTTACGAAAAAGGAACATAGGCTTTTGTTAGATATTCATAGAACGAACCCATGACAATCAAGGAAGGGTGTTGGCACAAGATTTTGAAAGCAATCTTGCTCGTCAATGTCACAGCAAATAAGCTCACATTGAGGTTATAACTGCAAAGGTGAGATCCCCGAATTGTCACTGCCATGCTTCAACCACTATGTCATCTCCTTAGGGACTATGTGCAGTATAGAAATAGCTTTTCGAACTACCAAAACCTCAATTTTGTGATCAAAATGAAGGATCTAGTTCTACTTATAAAAATTCTGCCAAAGTCTAAGCTCTCACACCTCCCATATCATTTTTATTTTTTTTTTGAAACTGGTAACTTTACTTTCCATACAAAATTTCTAAGTCCGCACCCGCCATAAGGATTTCTTTTGTGACTATTATTTCAGTCAGGTTGCACCCACACCTAGCAGGTTTATCATGTAAGCACAAACAGATATTTTCCAGTATATATTATATAAAACTTAGCAATTCACCACAAAAAGAACAACATGAATTCTTGAATTCACACTTATATACTCTTCATTCTAGGTGACATTTCTATTTGCAAGTAAATGATTTTCATAAAGCAAAAAAGAAGAGAGACAGAGGGAGACAGAGATTGATTGGCTATTAGAGCCAGTTGCTAATAATCATTTAATTAGCATTTGCATAATGTACAATCTTGGCAGACAATAAATGAGGAAAACTATAAGAAACATTTACTCTTCAAGTCAAGAAGTCATATTGAAACAATTAAGGAAAGAACAAGTAGCAACAACAAAATGTAAAACAAAAGGAACAACTACACTAAAATCGAAGAATAAGACAGTAGGAGACTAAGGAGGCATTTTGCCATGAATTTTTTTTATTTTTTCGGAGTCCAACGTGTTTCAACTCCTAAACACGTTTGAACACAAAATTCTGGAATAATTTTCATAAATTTGAAGAACAACAAAAATTTGTTCTCACTTCAAATTACTCGGAAAAAAATCAAAAATACCTCTTTTGTATTTTTGGCCAAACACAACTCCAATTTTCAAATATCATTTTTTCACTTTGAAAACAAAAACTACTTTTTTCATAGCCAAACACCCACTAATGATAACAATAGACAATAATCGACTACATACTAACGTTCCACCCTACATTGTTAAAAGAACGTAACATAAAGGAAGCTGTTGTACCTTCAAATCAGCTCCAGCACAAAATACCTTAGGAACCGAATTACAGATGATCAAAACATTCTCTGAACGTTCATTACTCACATCTTCAAATGCATGCTGTAATCCTCTAAGCATTTCCTTCCCAATCGCATTTCACGTCTCCGGTCTATCCAATTTAACCTCCAAAATCCCTGTAATTAATCCCCCAATGCTTCATAATCATTTTTTTGAAAAAAGAAATGTTCCATTCCACAAATAGCTACAAAGGAAGTACTCCCCCTGTCCAATTTATGTATCACAATTTGAATTTCAAAAGTCAAACAACTTAATTTTAACGGTGAATTTGGACATGATAAATTTTTAATTTTGACCAGTGAATTTAGACACGGTAAATTTATATATTTGAAAACTACTTAAAGTGGGATAATTCATAATTCAAAATACTAAATACTTAAGAGATATGAAAATCTAAAAGGTGTCACAAAAATTAGGAGGAAAGGAGTAATAAAGTGAAAATACCGGAATAAGAATCAGTGTCTTTTCAAATTGACCGATTCAGAAGCAGAGGGTAAAAAATAAGGGTTGTATGACGCTGAAACTATCATTCTTGGACTTCATAACTGGAGAGATAAAAGAGTTTCCGTAGGGTATGATCGCTTCAACCATTGTTGACCGATGGATTTAGCTATCACTGCAAATGCAATTAACATTTCAGGACAAATCAATCAACTTTTCCATGCACACAGGTATATCAGCTTCTTCTTGTAACAAGAAGAAACAGAGGTATAACAACTTCTTGTTGTTACAAAAAATAAATATACATATAGTTTATGTACAACTGCAAATTCTCTCTTTCATCTTTGTTCTTCTACTATTTACCAAGATCACTAAAATGATTTTATAATTCATCTCTTCTTTTTTACTTGCTTATTTTGTATTATCATGTTGAAAGGTGAGATTTGCAAAAATTATTTTCCAAATCAGCAAATTTCATCCTTTTTAAACAAATTTAATTTTGATAAGAGAAACATTACCTGCTAATTGTTATATATATATATATATGCACAACCACACCAATATAGAGCCAGCATGCAAAAATTGCAATCACAAAAAAGGAAAAAAAAGGAGGAACTTTGCTGAGCCCTAACTTAAATCAAGATAAATCGTCAACGAACAGAGGTTTTGCACTATTTTTTTTAAATCTTTTTCAAATCCAGCAATTGATTGAAACCTTAATGAAACGCCAAAAATTTAATTGCAAAACATCATAAATTTCGAGGAAATGGAAAAATACTCCTTTATAAGAAGATGAAGGAGCTGGAGAATTCATCAAAAGCTTCACCTTCTTTAAACTCATAAAATAAAATTTGAACACCCACTTCAAAAATCAACATAATCTCCGTATATCTTTGAACTGTAATTGTAGAGGAATGCGTGTAAAATCAAAATCGTATATTACACAGAAGAGGAGATGATAAGGATCTGGGAGGACACGTATCTGCACAAAAGGTATCTGCAGGACACGTACGTAAGCAATGAAGTTAAATGACCAAAATATTCTTACTTGCAGTTTTAATGACCGGAAGCATCCATGTCGAAACCGGCTCTTATATAATATAGAAATATATCAAAGGATTTCTATTAAAAAATATTGACGCATATTAAAAAACATCATTGATAATAACAAAAAATATTCAATGTTAAACAAAATTAGGAGATTTCATATAATTATTGTGTAATTTAAAAATGTCAAAATTTTCAAATATTATTTTTGTTGATCTTGTAATAATATTTGGGATAAAATCATGTTACCTCTTCAACTTAACTTTAAAAACTAAATACATCTCTCAATTTTAAATAATAAATATTCTTCTTCTTTATTTCATTTAAAATATAACTATCTATTTTACATTCTAAATTAATATTTTTTTAATATTATTATGTATTTCATTTTAAGTTATATTACGACCAAATATGTTAACTAATATTTTGGTTATCAAACAATAAACGCTTTGAATATTCAACTAGGAGTTTTATATTTCATCTGTCTAACAATACCTGTTCATTATTTTAAAAAATAAATATTTAATAATATTTGTTCAGTTTGAAAAATCAATGAATAATATTATATTCAAAGTTAATATAGTGTTATTTATTGTTTGTTAACATATGTATCAAGTCGATAATGAACAAACATTGTTTGACGTAGGAGTTGAGAATTTTGATATGTTAGCCCCAGATATAACCCTATTCAATGTACCACGCTAAAAAATTTGGTCTTAATTACCCAAATTGGAATGTCTCCTTTGAATTTTTCAAAGACCGAAATAACTATTTTTAGAAACCATGATAGATAATTTGAGACGAAGAAAATAATAATTTTACACTGTCTACAATTTGTTTCTAATGAGTTGATTCTGATTTAGTCTTCATGAGTTTCAGGATATATGGTGAATACTTGTTACTCTGAACAAATTTTTTCACGTTTAGTTTTTTTTTATACTTCTAATTTTCTCAGATTAATCGAGCAGTAAAGAAATAATTTAAGCATAGATTTTCTGGTGTTTCCAATTTTCCTTCTTATTTATCTTGTGAGAGTTGATTATGACATCGAGTTTATGTCGTCCTATATTTAAAATGTGTTTTTGGGGTTGGATTTATATTGGTTAATAATTTTGTGATGTTAATATGTTGGGTTAATAATTAGATTAGTTGTCATTTTCAAATTAAACTTCTAAAATTATATGAAAAAACAGTTTTTCTCATATCAATATAATGAAAAATTATATTTTATAATTTTGATGAAAGTTTATAGCATTTAGTGCCTCATGTTTTACCACAAACATTAATTACTTATTTTTTAAAACCTTTTTCGAAATACATGATTAACACATTAATTTAGAGGCAAAGTTCAAATCTATATATCTATATCTATATTCTATATCTATATCTATATCTATAATATATTAAAAGTGTGAAGACCTTTAAAAAAGTAATTTGAATTTTTTTCTTTTCATTTAAAGACTCCGCAATAGATAAAATTATCTTTTTGCTCTTTTCCTCTAAGTTTATTTAATTAACTTTATAATATTAATTATAATATTAAAAGATTAAAGAGTCCTAAACTATATGGTAAAGAAAAATATGTAGTCAATTAATTTGATAGATTTTCTTTCCTTGTGTATGTAAAAAACAGTCCTAAGATGTATGGTAATAAATAAAGAGTCTTAAAAAACCCTATAAATATAGGGTAACGAAGGCAGATCAATAACTATGCATAAATTTGTCAGGTAAAAATTCTTATTTTCCTTTTCCTTTGCTCAATATTCTAAAATTCCTACGTTAACTTTTATTGTTTTGACCCCTTTTTTAAAAAAATTTGGAGTCCTTTCCGCAGTATTATAAAAATCATTATGTCTTGAATTTGATGATTTGTTGTGTGATCCATTTAGTTTTTCTAAGACCGACTCTTTTTCTGTAAATTATCTTTGTGTTTTTTTATTATGATATAATTTTTGTGTATTGCTATGTTTAATGCTTTCCTACATTAACAAAGAAATAATTTGTATAACATGTGTACAAATGGACAAGTAAAAGTTTAAATATTTATTGAAACATTCATGCTCAAATATGTATACATATCCAGTAAGCTAACATCGTTCGAATATAAAACATAATAATTTTGTTAAAGAAGCATGTTAGTATTGTGCTAGTGCAGATTCATATATTTCATTTGTATAAAAATAAACACACTTATAAAGATTTCTCCTTTTAACTATTAAATTATTAATATTATTTTGATAAGTAATGCGATGAAAGTGTTTACTGGAGCTCATTACATATGAATTCGAACAATCGCCAAATCAAATCAAATTGATTTTTTAGGATGACAAGAGGTAGATGAAGAGATTTTGAACTTTTTGCTCTTCGCTATAATCTTCGCAATAGACAAATCGTCATTTACTATTTCTCAAATTATTAATTAATTATTTTTATTATATTAAATATAAAAATAATGATAAATTTAATTTTATAAAAGACTTCTAAATTTATAAAAAATATAACACTTAAATAGATGTTCTTTTTTAAAAAAGAAATAACACCTAAATATATAAAAAGATTTGGTTGTACATGTAAAACTAAAAAAAGTCCATGTATAAGATTTGGAGGCTTTGAACAAAGTCCTAGATTTTTTATTTTTTTTGCACTTAGTCGTTTTTTCTTCTTTTTTTTTTGTGTTTGTATTGGCATAGATTGCTTAGAGATGCAAAAGCAGATGGATGACGACATATTATTTGTCCATTATATGTGAGTCATGTCTTGGGCATAACCCATACTTCGTAATGGTAATATTTTTTTTTTTTTTTTTATTTTGTGAATAACTTTTGCATGACCTCAAGTTTCCACCGAAAACATCTTTGCATTAACAAAATGAAAATCAAGTTGCCTGCCCACTCTGCTTATAGGACTACATTGAATAAGTTGTTGTGATTTAAAAATATTTAGCTTAAAAATTTTGATGTAACAAAGATTTATGGAAGTCTAGGAGTACTATATTTGTCGTAATATTAGCCTTTATTGATTTCTAAGTTTTATCTGAAAATCATTAAAAAATTAATTGAAGTGCTCAAAATTTATGACTTGCAATTGTATTATTAGTTAATTTATCCGAATTGAATTGAAATATTAGATAACTATAGTAAAACTTTATTGACTACGTACTTGCAGTATTGATTTAAAAAAAAAAAAATTGCTGACTACTTGCAATGTGCACACACACTTTAGTTAGTCATATGCTTATAAAGTTGTGAACTGCGTTGATGAATCTCACTTATTTATTTGTAATGAGTATTTCTGATTTTCTTTAAGCTTCAACTAAGAATCATATTTCAGTATACTTACTTGAAATATTGGCTCCCAAATTGTGATATTGTCTTGACAGTATCATTTAATTAATTTCTAACAATAAGAAATAATTATTTGATGATTTTCATGATATTTAAGATTTTGAAATCAATAACATCAATTGTTGTTTTATGATTTAATATTTTTTATTCTTTGTATAAATAATTAATTAATTAACGTGAGATACACGCGCAAAGCGCGTACACTAAACTAGTATATATATATATATATATAAAGGAGACTAATAGGCATGCTTATGTGGCATACCTCATAGGCCAAGAAAAATATTTATCTTTTTTTGAATTTTTTGAATTTTTTCCTTCATTCTATTATTAATTAATTTATGTGTTAATTTAAAAATTATATCATATTTACTACACCTAATTATAGCTCATGAGTTATAAAAAAAAAAACTTCCATCCATTTGTATTCTCACTTAATAAAATGTCTTTTCAAAAAAATTTTCTACGTGTTCTTAGGATTTGATTAATCTATAAATAACAATAATTTATAAAGTTGTTGGATGTTCATTTTCATTCCTCCTTCTTCTTTTTCTATTAGTATATCTTTTTCTTCTTTTCAATTTTTTTCACATTATTGTCATCAATCATGTGTTCAATAACTAAAAGAGGGAACATTAAAAATGTAATTTGTAATATGGCTACTATAATGAAAAACATAGACATATTATTTAAAATTTCTTCTTGTATCATAAGAACCAAACACAAGTTCACCAAGATGAAGAAGGAAGCTTGATGGCGGCATAAGATTCATCAAGGAGAAAATGACCAAATTAGTTTCGTAAAAGTTCATTGTCAAGACGAAGATGAATCTATAATACATCAAGAGAGATGGTCAGATTAGTTTAGAAAAGTAGAAATCTTTGAATGATTTATTAATAAATATAGATGTCCTTATTGTTCCTTATTTTAGTATTTTTAATTAACTATGCCATCAAATACAAGATATGTACTCTCCAATAACAAGATTTAATTACAAAGTTTTATACTTTGTGTATACTACTATTTTATTGCTAATGTAAAACTTAATTATTATATAAGCATTTATCTTTAAATATACAATCTCTATTTATATATAATTGTGGTCTATTAGAAGATGATGTATAAAGTTCTTTAATTTTTTTTTTTGTTCATTTCCTCCTTTTCAATTTTTTTTTTTAAATTGTCTTATGAAATTTTATTCTATTTAATTTGTGCTTCATTGCAAATTTCAAAAACTACATTGTTAATCCTCTTAATTACACCTCATCTTTTTCTCTTCTCTTTATCAATCCTTTTAATAATAATTTTCATGATCATAATAATAATCATCTTACAATAATTTTATATTATCATATATTTAAGGTGAAAGAAATAGAAAGAGGGAAGAAAGATTCTTACCAATGGGTTTTATGAATTTGTGGCAAAAAAGTACAATATTGTACTTTTTTTTTGTTTCATTTTAAAATATTTTTTCGATTTAGATTTTAAATAAAATAAATGTTATAAAAGTATTAACTAATTAAAGTTAAATGCTTATAAATATCTATAAATAAGGTGGTGTAGTACTTTTTTTATTGCCCAAAAAAATCATATATTTAATTTACGACACTTCTTTTTTATTATGTATATTGTCATTTGCCAGTGATGAAAATAATTTCAATAATACTATCTCTTGCACTAATTAGGTGGGATTCTTAAATCTTAATAAGTTTAAAATTTCCAAATTACTTGAAGATTACTACAATAGAATTTCTTGCAACTTATAATCTTTTTTTCTTTTTTTTTTTATCTCTCTTCATTTTAATAAATAATAATAATATAATATTCTACTAACTAATTGAATTAAAAAATACATCAGCTTTACAAATATAATTAAGTAAAAAGTATTGTAATCGTTGTGACTTGTTATAACTCAGCTAATGAAAACTTAGATCGCAACAATAACTGTTGTGATAACTCAACTAATAAAAACATAAGTTACAACTCTAGAATATAATACTAATTGTCTTCTTCTTTTTTTCATAATTCATCTTTCTCCACTTTAAAATTGCAAATGTTGAATTGATAGTTCTCAATTCTTTTGATTTTTTTTTTGGTTATTAGTTCACTGTTTTGATTGAAAAAATAAATTTAATTTAAAAAAAAATTGATTTTTTTTTTTAATGAGTATGAGGCTTTTCCTTCTCCCTCATCTTTATGGTATCTTCTTCCTTGAATTAATATTGTAACGGTTGAAAGTTAAGGTACTTCAATTATTGTATGTATTTAACTACCCGAAAGAGATTAAAATATTTTACATGAAAGCACGTTAATATTTTTATGTCAAAAAAAAATCTTAAATGTGTTTAACTTTTAAATTTAATTAGATGTTAAAAAAATTAAGTCATAAATTTAACAAATCTTTCATGACCGCATGAGGCAGGACAATTTCATAAAAAAATTAAGTCATAAATTTAACGAATCTTTCATGATCGGATGAGGCAGGACAATTTCATGATTGCGCGAAGCGTGACTAACTTTATTAGTTGAACCGTAAAAGTAAACGAAGGGCGTAATTGAAAAATAGTCCACCAGCTAATTTCAATACAGAGAGTAGGGACGTTTACATAATCACATAACCTCGGATGAATATTAAGGAAAAATAATTACTGTCTAACCAAGTAGCTATGAAGATATTTATATACTAAAAATTAAACAAATCCACAACTTAAGTTTCACTTATTACAAAAAAATTCATCTCTCCAAACATATTATAAAAATCCAATTTTTTTCTAAAAATATATATACATAACTTTCTATGTATATGTCAGCCATGTTATGTATATGAATCGGCTTTGTTATGTATATGTCGATCCTGTTATATATATGTCGGCCTTGTCATACTTGTTACGTATATGAATCGGCCTTATTATGTATATGTCGGCCTTGTCATAGACAAAATATATATATGTTGGCCTTGTTATGTATATGAATCGGAAGAGAGAGTAAAGTAATTAAGGAAGTGAGAGAAAGTGTAAATAGTTCTAATAAGGTTTGGATTTATATTATTTTTACTTATATATTATTACTAGAGGTAGTGGCTCGTGGCAGCATGGGCCCGACATTGGAAAAATTAAAATGAATATTTTTATTGTTTCATTTTTCTTAGTTCCTAGTTTCTGTAAAGTTGCTTCAATTTACTTGTTTAATTTGTGAAATCAAGATAATTTGGTTATACTTTATCTTTTTTTTTTGAATTAAATAACGACATAAAATAATAATAGTCAAAATTTAGTGTTCTAGAGCATTAGAAATAAAGTTAATTTAATAAAATTACATTCATAACTAATTTTTTTAAAGAATGTGTCAAGTCAATTTTTTTAAAAAATTTTAAAAAGTCTATTATTTATGTTGGTCTTATTTTTTTAAAATATTTTGCACAATGAAATTTATATATATAGATCCAAATATGGATATAGATAACACTCCCTTTTGATCCATATTATGAGAATTGTTGAAATATGATACATTTCTTAAGAAAATATTAAAAGCTATTTTTCATGATTACCTTTTTAATTTACAAACTTTTGTCCTAGAAAATATAAAATAGTTAAGAACATCACAAAAAAGGACAAATAAGAAAAAGATCTCAATAATTCTTTTGCATTTAAAATAATTTAAATGAAAGAATCATGGATAAATTATCTACCTTTCACATAGTCAAATAAAAAAATATATGAAAGAAATTAGAGTAGATCATACTTGTTATAAATGTATTTACATTATAGTGAATGTCTATCAAGATCTAATAAGATCTAGTTGACATCTATCAGGATTTGAAGTATCTGTTTTTAAGTCAGAAATTAACTAGGAGTATTTTCCCCTATAAATAGAGGGATTTTATTCATTGTATTCTAAATCTATTGATATCTCTTCTAAAGAGAAATAAAGAATTATTCTCTCTTTTCTCTCTATTTATTCTTGTTCTTGGTTTATATTTTCTTGTTCTTGCTTTTATATTTTATAACACGTTATCAGCACGAGACTCTGCCAAACAAGGTGAGATTATAAATCTAATGCCAAACAAGGTGAAATTATAAATGTAAAGTAATTTCAAGGTTAGTAATTCCTTATGTTATTTGTCTTTTGCTACTAATAATATAATTATTGTTGAAAAAAATATAATTATTATTGAATTTGAGGAAAAATAATTGGTTTGGAACCATTTATGTTTTAAATTTATTCCTCAAGAACAATAATATTATCAAAAGGGATGATAATATGTTGGGTTCAAGTTCCATGAATTTATGTCCAAGATGTTTTTATATGGATAAGACATTGAGTTTGAATCTCAATGCACCATATTGATGATATTATGATGGCTAAGAACAAATAATGAGTATTTGGTGAAACATGTCCCATTAAATATGGTCCATTCCTTGAATTGAATATGGTAGCAATAAATCGTATGTATGCCTCAATTTGCTTTTGTAGTAGCTATCATAATTTTATACGCTTAAGACATGATTATATTCCATTCCAGGGGAATCAGGGGAATGAGAAGCTTATTAATGCAAACGTGCACTTGATTGTTGTCACACCCCTTTTTTATTTCTCGACTTCAAAAGACTTGTTTTAAGGTTCGAAAGGATTTTTATTATTTAAGTGACAAAAAGATGATTTTTTTTTTGAAAAAAGGATTATTTACATTTATTATTCAGAGTCGCCACTTGGCATAAATCGGGTGTGCCAAGTCACCTTTGAAAATCCTTTTTCAAAACAGTTTTGACTCTAAAACTGATACGCGAACAGAGATTCCGGCTAAGAAATTCTATTAACCGAGGGAAAGGTGTTAGGCACCCTTCCGTCCCGTGGTTCAACCACGGTCGCTTGGTAGAGCGTGTCGGTTAATTTGACATTACGGATGTACAAACCACACAAACATGCAAAACAAGCAACAAACAAATCAAACAAAAATTCAAAACCAAAATAATGTCCAGTCCAAATTATACAGTCCAGGAATAAATAATGCAGAAATATAAATCTATTCTACCCTAGACTAATCCTATACTACGCTCAACTGCTTCATCCGACGCCTCGGGCCTTCACCACGAACATCTTCCAAGTACAAGATACTTCGGGGCATTCCCCGGATAAATCAATACAGATCCTTTGAGGCATTCCCCGGCAAAATGAATACATTTTTTAGCGCGGGAAAATCAAACTATTCAACAAAATTTCAAACATTCCATGGAATTTCCAACATTCAACCAAAGCCGCCAATTCTAAACATTTACCTACCCGAGCCTACTTTTGCATGTTCATTCGGCCTACCATGATACTATCACGTCAATGACATTCAATGAATAAAAATAAATTAACGCTTGCTCTTTTTTTTTCTTTATCAATTTCAATCCTACCCCCTCCTAAAATAGCTTCCTTTTCGATCAATCAATGATTACCTGATCTTTCAGTTTAGCACCTTTTCAAAATTCAGAACCAACATCCATACATCAACCAACGAAAATTCAAACATACGAATCATTCATACTCACCACAACAGTTAATACCACTAAAAAATATCAAGAAATCACGCCAAGGCCATATTCGAAATAATAAAGAGATAGAGTTGAGAAAATGGACCTTCGAATATTACGATGATATCAATGTTTAAGAAAACCAGACCCGAAAGCTCGAATAGAAACTCTCAACAGCGACAAGATCCCAACTCGAATCGATAGACAACAGTCCAAAATTGACCACAATAACCTGACTAAGACCCAAAATAGAAATTCCAACCCGATCGACAACACGATTTGATCACAAAAAAAAGCCTCCAAGACCGTCACTGACGAAGAACAGTAAAAAAAATAGACGAAACCAAAAAAAACTCCCAACGACACGACGGAAATCGAGACCCAAGAGATTTCGGCGAAGTAGTCGCCGGAAAAGTGACCAAACCTGCAAATCCCTTTTCCGAATAACTTCGAATCTACCCTTTTTTCTTCCCCATTATAGATCCAACCGCGAATGCCTCTCTCGCGTGCGAGTCTCTCGATATTTTTGCTCAAACTCTCCACTACCTGATTGTCTATTCCGGTCGTGTGTCCTGTGTGCGTGAGTGAGTGTGAATAAGTGGGGTGTAGTATATGAGAGTGTGTGTGCGCGTGTTACTGTGTAAAAGAAAAGAAAGCCCAAAAAATGGAGTCTGTGAGTGTTTTTTTTTTTCATGGAGAAGATGATCTCCTTTCTTTTATGCTTTTTGGGACCATTTTTACCCAATCCATATTTACCCATATTTATATGGGCGGATTGCAATCCAAACCATTTTTGCTCGATCCATATTTAATCCGTCCAAATTCAATCCAATCCGCCCGTTTGCCACCCCTAGTTTTAAGTAAAAGAATCTTTCTCTCAACCACTAATGCAAGTTAGTTGAAATTTTTTATAAACTTTATCATTTATTATTTTTAATTTTGTCTTACTTTTGTAGTTCAGCTATCTCTGGTCATCTCAAATAAGTATGACTTTGGGTAAATTTTTGTTAGGTTATACTTTGATTTCATTATTATTATTATTGAGCTGAGGATAGAAACAACCCCTTATTGCACATAAGTAGTAATTATAGGGTAGGAATAATTAAATTCTGTATACACATATGTTATTTGTTGTTGTTGCAGATATTAGATGTGCTTGTGGGTTGCAGTAGTGGCTAAGTTTTTCCTTGGATGTCCATCTCACCAACATTGGAAAGATAGATATCTCATGTCTTTTTTATATATATATGATTATTATTTTTATTTCTTGAGCTAAGGATCTATTAGAAACAACCTCTAATTCCACATAAATTGTAATTATAGGGAGAAATAATTAAGTTTAGTATACACTTATGTTATTTGTTGTTGTCGCAGATGTTAGATGTGCTTGTGAGCTGCTACAGATCCCATTTATGTTTTAGTTTGAATTTATATACCAATTTTAGTTGATTATTCATTTGTTTTAGGACATACAACTTCTTTTTTTCTAATCAAATTCTAATAGGTATTGATTTGAATTATTAAAATTTAAAATCATCCATCAGGGGTTCTAGGCATGATTTATAATATTTGTTAATAAGTTCTCAAGGTGATCATACTAGCGAATTAAGTTGGTGTGGTTGATGCAGCATTCTTAACTCATTTGGTTGTCCCTTCTCTAGGTGATAATTCAAATGTAGAAACACAAATAATTCTTCTCTTGATCGATCGTTTGCGTTTTTTTAGGAATTTTTAACACACAAGAAAATGGATTAAGTGTTTGATTTGACTTGTGTAGGTGATCAAAGAATTAGATCATTCACACAAGGAAATAACTTATTTGATTCGAACGCATTGGTATTTGAAACATTTGGCTGTCTTGCTGTTTTGCTATCATATTATTCTAACAATTCTTCTTTAATTTTAATTTTTATTTTTTTGAGTTGAGAATCTATCGGAAACATATTTTGCAAATTTATAATTTTGAACGAGCTTGAACTCAAAGCAACTCTCAAGCTCACAATGGAGAAAGTTTGAGTTGAGAACTGATCTTTTGCGAAAGCTGTTTTATTAGCAAGAATTTTTTAGACTTGTGTCATCTCTCTGTTAAGCTGTGTTAGAATAGGCCCTTTATTAGAGCTTATTTAGCATTTCAGATATTTTAAGTACATATTGTGAAGGTAAGGTTCAACATCCCTTTTCCTTTTTTGTACTACAATGTTTTTGCTATTCAATAAACAATGGGCCCATGCCAAATCCCTCAACACCATAGTTTAAAAGGAATTAACCCAATATATCGCTTCATAGATATGTATACATATTAAAAAATTCATAAAATATTTTCCGGAGATCATCATAGGAACTTTATCAAAAAAAAAAAGGACAGTCCGCGGTGCACTAAAGCTTCCGCGCACTAAGGATCATCATAGGAACTTATAATCGATCATTAAATTCTCAATTCATGTAACACCAACGTAATGCTACAAAGTCTAGGGATAAAACTACTTAATTAGCCAATGGCGCACTAGGAATAATAATAGGCTCAAAAAGTATCCTGGAGATGCTACTTTTAACATCAGTATGAAGATACATGAAGTGTGATGTTCTTGTTATATCTTTTGCTATTCTAACAAATGTTTGAGAAAATAGAGAGTTTTTTGTTTCAGCTGTGTTGATCGCTTCCCATGTCTCCTTTATCAAAAATCTAATGTGTTCTCTCGACT
The DNA here is from genome assembly GCA_030864215.1 of Capsicum pubescens. Classification (NCBI taxonomy): domain Eukaryota; kingdom Viridiplantae; phylum Streptophyta; class Magnoliopsida; order Solanales; family Solanaceae; genus Capsicum; species Capsicum pubescens. The sequence continues at coordinate 265,322,294 of CM061545.1, read as the reverse complement.
CTTCTTCAGAAGCACCATTTTCGTTCATGTAACACTGGATTGATTTGGGAACGTCACCTCTTTTCAGTTCATCCTGAATTAATTATAAAATTAAATAAATTAAATGAGACACAATTTTTGCTAATATACGTTAATTTTATGTGAGAGAAAGAGTATAAAATCATACCGATGATGTCCCCAAATCATCAGTCAAACGAAAAATAGTAGCAGACTGTCGAATAATGTCAGGATAATTACTTAAGGATTGCATGGCCTCTTGGGTGATTGGATCATTGACGAGGAACAATGAGTGCACTAATACCATAGGTACTGCTATTGAAATCCTTGCATTATCCATGTATTCTTCCATACTTGGCTTGTATCCAGTGTTATACCATCTTGCTTCTTGCAAGTATGATTTGCACAAGTCTGTCCACTAATTAACAACATGGCTCAGTCTCACACACACATATACTATATATATATAGCCATTTAAATAGTGGACGAAATTGGGAGTATTTTGGGAAAATAAGAATTTCTTTTTAGTAGAATGAATCTTACTGATTTTGTAAGGTAAGGTAGGACGTCAACCCCATGATTTTTGAGAACCTGATATGCCACTTCATTGATAACATTGAAGAGTGCGAGATAACATACTTTCATATAGTCTGGAAGTTGTTCCATTGCATTTACATCCCATCTGAATTTATATATCAAAAGTAAAATTTTCTTATGAAAAGCACATCACTAAAATGATTGATTAGAAAAAAATTATTCAGTTCTTTTCTTTCTCGAATTCGAAATTAAAAGGTTAACTACGATCATTACACGAATCACTCTCTATATCTTTTTTATCCTATAGACTGTCAATGTCTGTAAAATTACGTTTTGAGTGTAACTCACACCCTTAAAGCTAGATCGAAGGAAGAATGATTTTTCAAGCCTTATAAAAAGATCATTCATTTCACTAAATATCAATGTGAGACTTTTTTCGTTCTTCCACACAGTGTCCACATTTCCTTTTCATATATAATACATGGAGCAAAAGAATCTTTCAAAAGAATAGTGGAATTTAAAGCATCTAATTAAAAATATAAAGATTATTTTGATAGTGAAAAAAGGAAATGTATAAGGATTTCCAAGATTGTGTTAAAATTACTTGTGATTTTTAAATTTAATATTCCCATTAAAAAAACAATGATTGATATAATAACTTTACCATACTTTCCTATTTATTGATATTACGTTGAAATTGACCATTTGAAGTCTTATAATAAATCAAAATTGAATTTTTTTCAAAAGAATTTCTAACTAATTAAAAGTGAAAATAAAAATAAAGTGACAAGTCATATTTCTACTAAAAGAAAGTTGACCCCCCCAAGAGTCGGTCACAAACACGAAAGTCTACCCAAATTTGGTTGATATATACGACCAATGGTCCAAATTCTTTATTCAATCAGCTCTTTTCTCTCCGTCCACCTTAACTTTAGTTTCTGATTCATTCTTATTATTAATTACTATCATTTCCCAAAACATTGATTTATCATATTCAAAAGAACAATGTAGTAAAATTGCCATTTTATTAACCAATTCAATGAGTGTATTCGACACTTCTAACCGATAGTAATAGAGTCGACCAATGAGTAAGTGAATAATTAAGAAAAATATTATACCTTTGAATAGCATGAGTGAAGAGTTCCAATTCGTGAAGAGTGCCATAGACATCATAAATATCATCTATGATGGAAATAAAAACGACGACTTTTGTTATCATTCTTCGAAAATTGCTGTGTTGTGGCTCAAACAATGCCCCCACTGCCCAAATCAAATTCTCAACTAGTATATCCCTCGAAAATGGCAGCTTTTCTGCAAGCCCTGTGTTTTTCCACCACCTAATTTACATCAAAACTAATATTTCAGCAGTTTGACTTTCTCGCCGAGGTAATAATTAAATTAGTTTCTGTTATGTTCATTTGTCTCTAGATTAACTGAAAGTTTCAACTTTTTATTCAATCTAGCTAGCTAAGACTAATCTTTCACTTTGAGCACTCGTAATATATAAATATATACAGTACTATATTAGAAGAGTATCCACTTAAAAGATATGTTCTCACGCACCTTGATAGAATTCTCAAATCTTGTTGATGTGTTTCTTGAACAATGTTGAAGTCCAATTTAGCAAGCTCGAGCAAAAGAGGATTAGCATTTGGCATTCTCTCGTAAATTCTAATATACCACTCTGTCTCTAATCTTGGCATCATCCAATGTCTTGGAACTTCCAAGGCATGGAGTACTAATGATGCCATTACATTGTCTTGATCACCACAAGGATTATCAGCATAATTCTTTAGACGTGCCATTGTGAATCTTGTGGCATTGTTCAAAGTGGTTTCATTTTCTGTAGAGAGAAATGAAGCTTCATACAATTTTAACAATCCTTTTGTGTCGTTGCAGATACTCTGCTTGAGATTGCCATGCTCGTCCTGAAAATTGTTTAATATGTCTGAAACACACACAAAAAAATACGTTGGTCAAAACCTAAGTAATAGAAAAAGTTTGAAGAATCTACGATCAAAATCACATAAACAATTGGTTAGATGGACCCTCAAATTTTTAACTATATGTGCTACATGAAGTTGGAATTTGGAACTAATAGACTAATTATTATAATATATAAACCTGAAAGGTGATGAAAAGATTATTAGGACTAGCGTATATGTATTATATGGCGGAGATAAGGGAGAGGAGGAGTGTGTATTTTACCGAAAATCAATTTGGTTTTATGTTGGGGTTTCAGCTACAAGAGTCACTCATCTCGAATAGCGTAGAGATGTTTGTATTTTATGCTATGTTTTGCTAGGATTATTCCAGCCATGGCTAAATTAGTGTGGCTACTAGCTACTTTTTTGGTACTGTTACTTGAGCCAAGGTCCGTAGGAAACCACCTCTCTACCCTCACAAGGTACGAATAAGGTTGCATACACACCACCCTCCCTAAACCTCATTCATGAGATTACTCTCTGGATATATTGTTGTTATGCACATACTACGATACCTTGAGAGATATGGAAACCATGTTGTCTCAGGAGCCTAAACTTCAAGGCTGTTGTGTATAATGAATCTCCTATGGCTGCATTTTGGTCATGTATGTTCCTCAAAATCTGCATGATTTCATCCTTGAAGTGGTAGCTCACTCCAAGCCTTTCCAAATTATCAATCAACTCCAACTTAGCATCTAATTCTTCGGATCCCTCATGAACCATCATCATCATCAAATTCTTCTTCATTTCCTTCTTCAGCTCGTCAAACCGCTCCATATACTTTTCTCCCTATACGCAACATGATACAAACACATTTTATACTTTATGAAAGAATATAATGTATGTATGCTATATAAAGAGATTGATATATACCACGTAACGATTGTTGACGGACTGAATGTATTCAAAATCCCATGTTGTTGGTTTGTAATTCCCTGAACGTCTGATGGTGGTAGCGGGATTTGGTTCAGCTAATTTCACTGCAAAAGCTTTAGTGCACTGAACTGTGCTTTTTAATTTCATGCCACCAGCAGTAGATAGGTATGCTTTTGATACAACTAGTGATGGTTTCCATCGACTGAAAAAACAAGTAGATGGAGTTGGTCTTCTTGAGGTGGCCATGGATAGTTTCCCTACGTTGTTGAATAATGTTGCCTTCATTATATGTATTGGTTCTGTTGGTCAATGTTTTAAATTATGCTGGAGCTAAACAAAATGTTTCCATATATATAGAGTGTGAGAGAGAGCGAGAGTTATCTGATGAAATGAACGCGTTATGTTCATGGGCGGTACTCCCTTGTCCCATTTTAGTTCAAACACATTTCATTTTACAGATTAAAAAATTACAGTTTGAACGATAAATTTTATTATTTTACTCTGTACATATATTAATAATGTTCATTGAGCATAGAAATGGACATTGGAATTGTGATTGTTACAGTTAATATATATTAATAATTATATTAATATATATTAAATTAATATAATTAAAAAATATTTTGATATATTTAAAATAACTTTAATTTAAGATAAAATGTGTGCCACCCCGGTCACTATATTCACTTTATCATTACTATTTCTGGTCCCAACGTGTGGTGTCAATTTTTGTAGAAGTCTGGCCGAAAAAGAAAAAAAAGAATCGAACACGTTTTTATCGTTGAGATCGTAAAATGTATGGATTGAACATGCTTAGTTTTTTAAGGATAAAATTAGAAAAAAGACATTGTTTTCACTTTAAACTATATTCGAAAAGTCGAAGTCACACCTAAATTATACTAGTGATCTATTACATCCCTAAATTATAAAAAAGTGAAACTATTTACACCCTGTCAGGCTACCACCACTTGCATGTGGTGTAATGTTTTACACGCGCTGCCACGCCAGCACCACGTCAGTAAAAAATATCACTTTTTTATAGTTTAGGTGTGGATTCGACTTTTCGACTATAGTTTGGGGTGGAAACGATGCATTTTTCCTTAATGTTTTTAGCCGTTTACTTTTGTTATTTAATAGGCTGGACGCGCCTAAAATAAGTGTAACACACGCGCCTTAGAATGGGGATCGCGAGGAGGTAATAATATCATTTTTATAGAGTTAAGGTGTGTAATAGGTCACTTATATAATTTAGGTGTTGCTTAGACTTTTCTTGTAGAGTATGAAGTGTAAATGATGTCTTTTATTTATTCTAATCTAAGATAATTTTGAAAAATATGTGTTAGTGGCTACTTCTATGTTTTAAATAAATAATATATATCTTCCTTGTCTAAAAAAAGAAGAAAAATAATGTGTTAGATCAAGTTTTTCAAACGAAATTAGGCTGATCTAGAATTTAAAGTTTGTGGGTTTTTCATGTTAAAATAAATAGATATTAAGGGGATTGAACCCACAACCATGAGGTCAATAAAAAAATTTACAAGTCTCTCTACTCGACTAGATCAACAATACACTTTATTTATGGGTTTTCATCTTATAATTTTTATATATTTACTAGATTTCTCTATATAAATACTAGATTTACACGAAAGTTAATGAATTCTCGGGAATTCCCACCCGGGCCTCTAGATCCGCCCTTGTTACTAAGTGCTTTTGAGGAGTAGCATAAATTGTTCCTTTTTAAAATAAATAAATAAATAAATAACTTTTTGTTAAATTACTTTTTCTTTTAAATATACTTATAAATACTTTGAAAAAATTTGATCAAATAATAATTGATGCTCAAAGTTTTTTTTTTTAACTTACTGTCCAATCACAATTATATTAAAATAAGATGATTTTAGAAGCGTGATAAATAAGTTATTAATTTGAGATGCTCACGGCCTCATCATGGTTTCATCATAATTTTAAAGTAATAACCAATTATTTTGGTCAAATACTATTCCAATTAAATAGTTCCTTCAATTTGACACGCATATAGCCACTCGATCTTGACTAAAATGTGTCTTTTGAACACTAATTAAATGTGTGAAATACACTTTGTCAAATGACTCAATTATTAGACAACACCATAAAGAAAGAGGGGAAAAAATCAGGTGGTGGGCCTTTGAAGGATTGTAATTTGTAGTATCGTTATTAAGTTTGAAACGGTATATTTTGAGATATGTATTAATAAAACATCTTGATATGAAGTAGTTTTAGTATTGCTTTTGAATTTAATAAGAGAGAGGAATTAATTTTGGAATGTTGTAATGGTTACTATTTTTTTTTTCTGGATGACTGACACTGAACCTTTTGACCTTTCCAGATGAAAAAAAAAATAAAAATTAAAAATAAACTCTCACAGCATTCAAAACAGAATGGAAAATACATGATTTGTTACATCAGATATTTGTGTTTAAAGATAGAGAGCATGATCAAGTATCTATTTAGTCCACTAACAAAGCTCAAGGACTAACAAAGTTGACTAAAACTTTTAACTTTTTTACTATGGCTATATATAACATACTCCCTCTGTCCCAATTATCCTTCCCAAATTTTATAATTTAATTTTTCATTTTACTTTATTTTTTTCATTAATCAAGACAAGACAATTTATTTTTGTCTATTATACCCTTAATAATTAATTACTCCTTGTTACTAGCATTGAATTATCAAATCTTGAAAAATATTGCAAAGACTTTGGTAATCGTATAATGCTAATTATCCATACAAAAAGTGTTTTGGTATCTGTCATATAATAACTCCATCAATATTGGAACTAACAACATGACACAATTAATAGGGGCAAAATGATAAAATTACATCACCAATCATTATTTTCTTAATAGTTGTGTCACCTCAATTTGAGACGGTAATTTAGGACGGAGAGAGTATCAAATTAAAAAAAATTGACAAGATTTTTCGTGTATCAATTTAGACTGATTTTTCGTGTATCAATTTAGACTATGTTTCAACCATTTTTAGTGATCTAATATTTAAGAGAACTATTTTCTTTTAAACTAATTTTGCCAAATTTAGAAATACAAGAACAAAACATTTCAAGGTCAAATGCAAATTCCAACTTGCCAACTTGATTCTGCTGTGACCACCACTTTAATATTGAGACAATTACATGTTACCAAATTAAGAAAAGAAGAACGTGATTTACACCAGCCTTGAGAAGCATCTTTCTATATTTATTTATTTATTTATTTATGGAAAAATGACTCAGTGGACCCCTGTACTAAGTCGGTTTTGTAAGTTGGATATTTCTACTTACATGTTTGTCATCTGGACCCCTGAACCTACTAAAAAGCTATATTTTAAATTCTTTGACCATTGACTTTGTCTATGTGACATTAAAATGGTGACTAGGATAAGGAGAGTGGTTACATTCGCCTGGGGTGCGAGTAGGGGTCAATTTTTGGCCAATTTTAAATTAAAATAATTAGAAAAATAAAAAAAAAGTCCGTCAACCTTTTAAATTTAAATACATTTTTAAAAATTAAAAAATAATATTATTTTTTTAAAAAAAAACCTCCCCCATCCAGCACCCCCACCCCACTCCCGCCATCCACCACCACCAGTAATGCCCTTTCTTCACTATTCTCATACACCAAAACACAATAACACAACATATTCACTCAACTCCCCATCTTCCTACTCTTCCAATTCTTCATTTTTTACATCTTCAACTCTGTGGGTTTCTCTAAATTGATAGGAAGTTCAGCAATTTATGGAATCTTGAAGATTTTTTACAGCGGAAGATGGTGGCGTTGACAGTTATAGGAGCAGCGAAGGTTTTAGGAAGAGAGACAATAATTTATTTTTTTTGATTTGTTTAAGGTGATTTTTAATTGGGTCGAATGAGCATATGACCATGACAACTCTCCCGCTTCTTCATCTTCTTCTTTCAATTCTTCAATTTTTACATCTTCACGATATACACATACACACAACCACCACCATTAATGCCCCCCCCCCCCCCCCCGTCCAGCCATGGCTGCCATAGCCGTCACCATTAACGCCCCACCCCCACAACCCCAAGGATCTCTCTTCGTCTTCTTTTTCTTCTTCATCATATATCCCAAATTCTCAGAAAATAGTAAGATGTCTTTGTTGTGGTTGATTTGTTGTTGTTGTTCATCGTCGTGGTTGAACTTCAGTCGTGATTTTATTGTTGTTGTTTTAATTTTTTAATTTTTTTTTATTAATTTTCTCAATTTAAGTTTTTCGTTTTGTTTGGGATTATATTTATAACTTTTACAAATTGTTAAGGATATTTAAATAAAAATTGAAAATTCATTATGTTTGTGTATGTGAATTTATAGTTAAAATCTTAAATTAATTGGAGAAAAATTTCAATTATTTAAAATAAAATTTGATGTTTAATTAAATTTATTGTGTTTGTGTATTAGAATTTATAGTTAAAAAATTAAATTTATAGTTGAAAATTTAAATTTTTTTTTTTTTTGTATTTGAGTATTAGAATTTCTACAATTTATAAAAGGAATTTATTTAATTAAATTTATTTTAATATTTAATTAAAAATAACATAAAATTTAATGTAACTCTTAAAAATGACGTGGCGGCTGATGTGGCAGCTGACGTGGGCAAATAAATTTAATGTAATACTTAAAAGTGATATGAAAGCTGACGTGGCATCTGACGTGGCGCGGTTGTGTTACACACACAGTCAGAGGGGTTTAAAATGTTATTTTTTAATGGGTTAAAGGGTGCAGATGACAAACATGTAAGTAGAAGTGTCCACATTACAAAACGAATATAGTACAAGAATCCACCGAACCATTTTGCTTTTATTTATTTATTTATTTATTTATTTATTTATTTATATTAATGTAAACAAAGTTACTATTCGACTAATATTGGCCTTTTTAAACTTGAAATCTTTCAAATACTTACGCATATAAATATTAATATATTTAACCTATTTATGCTTCTTTCACAATTAATAAAAAGGTAATCCCTTGCCCATCATGTCTTTGTTCGTTCAACTTCAAACTTAAAAAATTAATAAAACGAAAAGCATAATATCATAAACTATGAGAAATATCCACGTGTTGAGGCAAAATTTGAAAGAGATATATCTGAAATTTTTGCTTCATATTTTAAACTTTTTAAATTTTTTCCAAATGCCGACCATAACCCCATTTTGTTGATTTGTTGTGAACTCAACATCCCAAATCACATTTTTCTCATGAAATTTCATGAATTGTACGATTAAAACAGGAAGAAGTTGATGTACGTACATATGCTACTACTTTTTACTGCTCGATAACAGTAGTTAATTAGAGGACTCAAACATTATTCCAATAAAAACTGATCATGGTGTTAGAAATTCCTAGATTAATTTTATAAATTGTAAGAGAGAACGTACACTTTTACTCATAAAATTAATGAGAAGACTAGCCAACATATATATATGGATTTAGAAGAACCAAATAGCTTTTACATAGATCCTGATCGATATATATGCATTAAGAAATTCACTTAAATATCTCTAGTTTTGTTTCACATCGTTATACGAAATCATAAACTTTAAATCCCGAATTCGCGATAGGTAAATGTCAGGAATAAAATTACTTGGGAAGCAATGGAACATTAGGAATAGTGATAGGGTGAAAGAGTATGTTGGTGATGCTACTTTTAACTTCGGTATTTTGAATTCCATGTCCGTCTCCATTCAGATACATGCAGTGTGCTGTTCTTGCAATATTCTTTGCTATCCCAACAAATGTTTCTGAAAACAGGCAGTTTTCCTTCTCTGCTGTGTTCATGAATTCCCATGTTTCCTTTATCAAACATCTAATGTGTTCTCTTGCCTCTTCTTCTGATGCACCCTTTTCGTTCATGTAACACTGAATTGACTTGGGAACATCACCTCTTTTCAATTCATCCTGAATTAATTAAATTGAATGAGACGCATATTTTGTTAGACGTATACTATTGAGAGAAAGGTTATAATAAGTAGCATACCGATGATGTCCCCAAATCATCTGTGAGACGAAAAATTGTAGCAGATCGTCGAATAATATCAGGATAATTGCTTGTGGATTCCAAGGCCTCTTTGGTAATTGGATTTGTGACAAGAAACAATGCATGCACTAATACCATTGGTACCGCAATTGAGACCCATGCGTTATCCATGTATTCTTCCAAACTTGGCTTATATCCATTGTAGTACCATCTTGCTTCACGTAAGTATGATTTGCACAAATCTGACCACTAATTAACAATATATCTCAAATAATTAATTAATAGTGCAAATAAATGAATTAATTGTAGGATCAAATAATGAATCTTACTGATTTTGTAAGGTGGGGTAGAACGTTGATTCCATGCTTTTTTAGAACCTCATATGCCACTTCATTAGTAGTATTGATGAGTGCAAGATAACATACTCTCATATAATCTGGAAGTTGCTCCATTTCTTTTGTATCCCACCTGAATTTACATTGCCATAAATCAAACTTTTTCATGCAAACACAAAATAAAAACACAATCACCATAAAATTAAAGTTACTTGATGTATGATCGACACAATATAAGGTACTTACTCCGTTCTCTTTTATTAGTATATATAGTATTTTCTGAAATAGATTCTCTCATTTATTTGTTAATTACTTTTACATATCAAGAAAAGACAATTATTTTTTTTTTTGTATTTTACCTTCAACATTAATTACTTATTCTCCAAATTATTTCTAAAGAACTACGTCTATATACATCAATTAATATGGTTGTTGTGGTAAAATACTCATATCAATCATTATTTTCTTAAGAGACATGCAAAGTTCAAAGTGAACAAGTAAGAGAGAACGAACGGGGTAACAAGGTAGTAATTAGGAGAATAATCAAGATGCAACACCACCATTATAAAATAAAATAAATCTGCAATTAATTCTACATGCATTATAGAGGTAGCTGGCTAGCTGTTTTCCTACTGACCTTTGAATGGCAACAGTGAAAAGCTCCAGCTCGTCAAGTGTGCCATAAACATCATAAATATCATCTATGATTGAAATAAAAACAATGGTCTTCGTTATCATTTTCCTGAAGTAGCTGTGCTGAGGCTCAAACATTGTGCCCACTGCCCAAAACAAATTTTCCACCAGCCTATCTCTTGAAAATGACAACTTTTCTGCCAGACATGTGTTCTTCCACCACCTAAAACATCAAGTAAATTAAATTTCAAATACTACTCTCTCCGTCTATCTTTACTTGTTATATATGTATACTAAAAGTAGATGTCCAACAAAACTTGTCCAGTTTAAAATAGATAAGAAAATTATATCTCACCTTGATAGATTTCTCAAATCATCTTGGTGGAGTGATTGAACAATGTTGAAGTCCAACTTAGCAAGCTCGAGCAAAACATGATTAGCATTTGGCGTTCTATCATAAATTCTAACATACCATTCTGTCTCTAATCTTGGCATCATCCAATGTCTTGGAAGTTCCAAGGCATGGAGGACTAATGATACCATTATATTGTTATGATCACCACAATGATTATCAATATAATTCCTTAGATGAGCCACTGTGAATTTTGTGGCATTTTTCAAAGTGGTTTCTTTTTCTGTAGAGAGAAATGATGCTTCATATAATTGTAACAATCCTTTTGTGTCGTTGCAAATATTCTGCTTGAGATTGTCATTGACGTCCTTGAAATCATTGAATATATCTAGAACATGAGAAAATACGATGATCAATTGAAGGTTGACTTAGATAATTTTTTTTTTTTGGGCAATAGATGTTTTCCTCACATTATATCTCCTAAATCATGTAAAATTAAGTACTCTTGATGTCTCAATTTATGCCACCTAGTTGTTTGAGATTCAAAGGGATTTTTTCATATGCATTTTAGATTTTTTTGAATTTTAATTATTACTTATTTATAGTAGTTTTTATGTAATTTTAAATATCGAAAGTTTGATTTTTTTAAAAAAATTGAAAGTTCTATTTTCAAATTCATGTAAAAAAAATTAGGCAGTTTGATTGACCCTTCATACCGTCACATGAAGTGGGATAACGAAGTAAGTAATTAAATCAAATCGTAGAAGCTACTGCATGTACGTTAAACTTGGAAAAACAACTAAATATATGACAGCTTGCATAATGAGTTTCAGTAAATGATGTGTCTCATGTCTCCTTAGTTACGTAAAAAATAATTACTTCAGATTTAAAAGCTAGTAGGAGTACTTAATAAAGAAATATGTACGTGCACTTGTCAGATTATATTTCTAATAGACTAATAAGGAAATTATGAAAAGGAAGTAAATTGAGCTACAACTTGCCTTGAGAGATATGTAATATTTAAATATCTACTTTTGTTTTTTTTAGAAAAAAAAAACTTGAAAGTTCTATTTCCAAATTCATGTAAAAATTAGGCAGTTTGATTGACCCTTCATACTCCAATATGTGGGACATGAAGTGGGATAAGGAAGCAATTAATTCAGATTTAGAAGCAAAGAGTGCATGTACCTTTTTATATGTACGTGCACTTGTCAGAGTCTTTTCCTAATATACTAAGGTATCGTTTCGTAGAGTGTATAACAATAGTGTAAAATATAAAATAATATATTAATTATGCTTATATTAATTATGTTGATATTATTTCTTATACAGTGTTTATTTTGATGTGTTAAAAATAAGTGTAAATTCTTAAATTAAAAAAAATTATTTACAAAAATACCATCCACAAATATAATGAAAATGATGTGGAAAAGATTTTAGGGGCTATTGCGTCTTTACACATGCTAATGCATGTATTAAAGTCCATTGCATAACTAATATCAAGAATTTTTCATTTATTAGTTATGTATAACATAATACGTAAGCATTAGTTTTACATATATTGAAAAAGTGCATCAAACAAGATGTTAGCAATACACATAGCTAATGCAATGTATTGTTTTTTCTAATGCATCCTACCAACAACTTCTAAGAGTGAAAGGTAAAAAGCACAATGAAAGTATTCCGGTTTTTTAGTTTCATGCCTAATTTATCATGTGTATGAATTTTCTACCTCATCTATCATTAATTAATTAGTAAAGTACACCTAAACCATCAAATATTTGAGATTCATACCTGAACTTTCTGGTAGGAAAAGTGATCCATTAGTAGTTTAGGTGTGTATTGCTAACTAATTGGTGATAGTTTAGGTATAAAACTCACACACTTGATAATTTAGATGTAGAACTCAATAAATTAGGATAATTTAAGTATATTTTGCACCATTTAACTCATAGACTAATAAGGAAATAATGTCTCGTAAACAGAAATGGAGGTAAATTGAGCTACAACGTACCTTGAGAGATATGAAAACCATGTTGTCTCAAGATCCTAAATTTCAAGGCTGTGGCGTATAGTGAATCTCCTGGAGCAGTGTGTTGGTTTATGCTCCTCAATATTTGCATGATTTCATCCTTGAAATGGTAACTCACACCAAGCCTTTCCAAATTATCAATCAACTCCAACTTGTCATCTAATTCTTGTGATCCCTCAACCATCATCATCAAATTCTTCTTCATTTTCTTCTTCAGTTCATCAAATCGCTCCATATACTTCTCTCCCTATACGCAACAATAAAGTTGATTATCACCTGAATGATACAACTCAATATTATAAATACGAAGCAAATTAAATATACGTACATACCGCGTAATGATTGTTGACGGACTGAATATATTGAAAATCCCACATAGTAGGTTTGTAATTCCCTGAACGACGTTGGATAATAGTAGTATTGGGATTTGGTTCATTAGCTAGTTTCATGGCCCCTGTAGAGATCATGCAGGCTTTTGGTACAACTAGTGATGGCTGACCTAGACTGGTGGAGAATAAACAACTAGCTGGAGTTGTCCTTGAGGTGGCCATGGATAGCCTCCCTACATTGTTGAATAATACTGCCTTCATTGTATTTATTCTGTTTACGTTCAATGTTTTAAAAGATATTGTAGCTAGATTGTTGGACCCTCAACTAAATGTTGTCAAGTATATATAGAGAAAAAGAGGTTCATGCTAGCTGTTCCACTATTATTGTACTAAAAATAAATGCGTTTCACTTTAATTATTCATGTTAGCAATTCAAGAGACTTTTTTATTCAACTTCTGTTATCATTCTACCCGTAATATTAAATAGTTACGTAATTTAGTAAAATATGTCTCTAAATAAAGGACAATTTGAGGCATTAAAACTCTTGTTAGGCGTAGAGTCAGAGAAAATCAGATTACAAAGATATATTATACGCAACTTCATCTTAACATTTCTACAAGAAACTATTTTCATGTCTTTAACCCACCATAACTTTCTTATCAGGTAACAACAACTTTTTTAACTACTCCAAAATTTTCCTTCAATAATATACCTCAATTACTCCAAAGTTCTCTTTCATACACTTGCTGTATGGGAAAGAGACGTGTTATATTTCAGGGGTTATTGGACTATTCCAGAAGCATGGACTCCACTTGCAAAATCTATTGAATTTGATTTCAGTTCCCTATACAGCAAGTGTATGCTTTTTAGTTTTTACATATAGCAGCCTCCAGCAAGTGTACGTATACTCTGTATATAGCAGCCTCTCCCATCTCTCTGTTTATTGCTTCTGGTGCCGCTCCATTCGTTTCTAAATATTTGTCATACTTTTCATTTATATATTTTCTTTAAAAAGTTAATTATAAGAGAATTTAATTAAATTATCATTATCTATTACTCATCTCTATTAAATACTTTTCTTTTCTTGCAACATATACATATTTTTTATATTTATGATTAAAAATAAAAGTGAAAACAAATAACTAGTATTATTAGCTTTCTAAAATGATAAGTATTAGGCAATATTTATTTTCAAAAGTTAATTCTTCATATTGTTACTCAACTTGAAAAATGTCCCATCAAAATCATTTATCTTATTTTTATTTCACTAATGTGATTCAAATTTGTATATTTTTGGTATAAACTAATAACTGCTAAAGTTGAGAGAAAAATGAGCTCATAGATCCTTTCAAGTCTTTAATTAAAAAAAAAAGGGACAAGTGAGTCCCACAATATTATTAAGTTAAAAAAATAAAATCGCTTAAACAACTAGGACACAACTGGGACAGTTGTTCGACAAATGCATTAGTTGTTTCAACAACTATCAAAGTTGTCGAATAACTTTGCACAGTTATCGCACAACTTCGCACAATTGTTGAGCAATTTTGATAGTTGTACTGTGCAAAGTTGTAGGAAAGAAAATGTTTAAAAAAAAATTAATTTTTTTTTTGTCTCTTTTACATAATTTTTTAAAACTTGAAGGATCCTGAAAAACTTATTTGTCCCTTTTAATACAAGATTCCTAAAATTGAATTAAAAGATAACAAAATTGATCAAAATAGTCCCTAAAGTTTAAGCTTTGAATTTGTATGATTCTTATTCTTTAACAATATGAAATAATAATAACATTTTGACTAAAACAATAGTGAGTATAATTTTAGTTCAACGTCTAATTCTGATATTAAAATATAATGTAGTCCATCAAAAACTGCATTGATATTGTTAGAAAATCTTATATGTACTCTATTTATTTGAAAATTTAGGAGTTCAATAATAAAATAATGTTCTATATTTATTCATTTTTTGATTAATCTCTAATTTTAGATAAAATAGTACAAATTTAATTGTTTATTTCTTCTACTTCAATAATTATTGTCAGAAAATTCATAATTCATAAAGAAGAAGGTGAATTTCTAGTAACCAAGAAAAGCTTCTCAAGCTAGTAAAATAATAATTATATTTAAATATATCAAAGGATTTCTATTAAAAAATATTGACGCATATTAAAAAACATCATTGATAATAACAAAAATTATTCAATGTTAAACAAAATTAGGAGATTTCATATAATTATTGTGTAATTTAAAAATGTCAAAATTTCCAAATATTATTTTTGTTGATCTTGTAATAATATTTGGGATAAAATTATTTTACCTCTTCAACTTAACTTTAAAAACTAAATACATCTCTCAATTTTAAATAATAAATATTCTTCTTCTTTATTTCATTTAAAATATAACTATCTATTTTACATTCCAAATTAGTATTTTTTTAATATTATTATTTATTTCATTTTAAGTTATATTATATACTTTTCTACAAAAGTTTATATAAATTTAATTCATGAAGTAAAAACGCGAAAAATAGTTAGAGGTCTATTAATATTTCATTTCAAGAATAACATCTATTTAGATTCAAAGTTCACTTTAAGGGACTACTTTGATCAGTTTTCTTTCATATTTTAAGTCATTTTTAGCAATTATTAGATTGTAAGAAAAATGAATAAACTTAATGATGTGAAAAAAGTAGAACTGACTTGAATATTTTTCAAAGTGAAGTGACAATATAGGCAATTGACTCTTTTTAATAGAAAAATTAAAAATTATTTAGGAAATATTATAAAAGTAAAAAAATAAAATAAAATAAAAGTCCACGTGAGTTTTGCAAGCCCGCGGTGGACCGCAATTTATTAATGTTTAAATTGAATTCAAACACAAAATCTTTAGTATTTTTTGGATTACTTTTATTTTGTTTGATATACTAAATATAGATTTTATGTTTGGACAACATTATCATCTAATTGTTTTTTTCTAATTAAAATTTTGGCTATTACGTAATCTATGTGGGATAGTACTATTGTAATGTTAGACTTTACCAAACAATAAATACTTTGAATTCAACGAAAAGTTTTTTGATATGTCAGCGGTCGATTATAGATACAAAGTACCTAAAAGTGTTCGGGTAGATACCTAGATTAAATTGTTAGTTCATTATTAGTTTTTTAATATTTTCGAGGATCACTTTTATTTTGTTTGATAATTTTATGTTGGAAAAAATTATCATATACTATTATGTTTCTAAAATTTACGACCAAATATGTTAACTAATATTTTGGTTATCAAACAATAAACGCTTTGAATATTCAACTAGGAGTTTTATATTTCATCTGTCTAACAAACCTGTTCACTATTTTAAAAAATAAATATTTAATAATATTTGTTCAGTTTGAAAAATCAATGAATAATTTACCTTTTTCTATCAATTTTACCCTTGCTATCAACTATTAGTTATTACTCAGTGAATTTTCCAAATCTGAAATTTATTATATTCAAAGTTAATCTAGTGTTATTTATTGTTTCTTAACATATGTATCAAGCCGATAATGAACAAACATTGTTTGACGTAGGAGTTGAGAATTTTGATATGTTAGCGCTAGATATAACCCTATTCAATGTACCACGCTAAAAAAATTGGTCTTAATTACCCAAGTTGGAATGTCTCCTTTGAATTTTTCAAAGACCGAAATAATTATTTTTAGAAACCATGATAAATAATTTGAGACGAAGAAAATAATAATTTTACACTGTCTGCAATTTGTTTCTAATGAGTTGATTCTGATTTAGTCTTCATGAGTTTCAGGACATATGGTGAATACTTGTTACTCTGGACAAATTTTTTCACGTTTAGTTTTTTTTTATACTTTTAATTTTCTCAGATTAATCGAGCAGTAAGGAAATAATTTAAGCATAGATTTTCTGGTGTTTCCAATTGTCCTTTTTATTTGTCACACCCCTTTTTCGACTCCAAAAAAAAGATATGTATTTTAAGGTTTGAAAGGGTTTTTTATTAAAGTGACAAAATGAAGATTGGTTTCGAAAAAAGATTGTTTTTACATTCAAAATCAGAGTCGCCACTTGGCATAATCTGGTGTATCAAGTCACCATTGGAAAATCCTTTTCGAAACCATTTGACTCTTTAAACCGGTTTACGAACAGAGATTCCGGCTAAGGAATTCTGTTGACCGAGGGGAAGGTGTTAGGCACCCCTCGATCCCGTGGTTCGACCACGGTCGCTTGGTGGAGCGTATCGGCTAATTTGACATTACAAATGTACAAACCACATAAACACACAAAACAAGCAAACAAATAAATCACACAAAATTCAAAACAAACAAAAATAATGTTCAGTCCAAATTATACAATCCAAAATAAAAGAGGTGCTGAAATATAAAACCTATTCTATTCTAAACTAATCCTAAACTAAACTCCACCCGACGTTCCGGGCCTTGATCACGAGCCTCCTTTGCGTACATGCTACTTCAGGGCATTTTCCGGATAAATCAATACAAATCCTTCGGGGCATTCCCTGGCCAAATGAGTACAATTTAAACTTTTCGTGCAATAAAGTAGAAAGTACCATTCACGCACATATTCAAACACTCCAATAAATCGTTATTCCTAAATTTGCCTAACCGGCCTACGTTTGCCTACCAAGTTCAACATATCACAATTCTATCATGTTTAACATTATCAATACATCAAAATTAATCAGTATTCATTTTCCTCCATTTTTAATCCCCACCTTAATTCATTTTTAACCACGTGATTATCCCATTTCAATACACAATTCACCCATCGAGAATAACAAAAATTCACCAATCATGCTTAGCACATCACACACCCAAATGTCACCAACAGTTCACATCAACAAATAAATCACGGTATCGAATCACACGCAATCACAATCACATAAGAATTAAATAAAAGAGAAGAAAGAATTGGACCTTAAATTTGAAGCTTTCAAACTCAATGTTATTCGAATAAAGAGAGTCCGCACCCGGAAACCTCGAGCCGAACCTTAACACCAACAATCTAACTCGATAAATAATGACCCGTTCACCGTCACTTTTCACGCCGTCATTGTTCACCGGTACTGTCCACCGGTCACTGTTCACCGGTCACTGTTCACCGGTTACTTTTTTTTTTTTTCGTTGTTGTTCTTGTTCTTGTGAGGAAGATTATTTAGTGATTCTTGTTATTGTGGAGAAGATGATGATCAAAGAATGAGCCCTTTTTCCTCTTAGAATTTTTCTTTTATAATGAGTATGGATTTGTTATGATGTGGGAATTTTGGTGGGTCCCCCATATATTCTTTCTTTGTGGACAAGAAAAAGGAGGGGGGGAATCACATGGGTAGTTAGGGTAGGTGGAAGCTTTTGATTGGGTAGGTTGTTAGGATAAGATAAATTAGTTAGAGGTATTTTTTTATTTATTTTTGTATTTTTGTGGGATATAATTACATGGGGTTGGACACATGGTAAGGTGAACTAAAAATGAATAAAATTAGACTTCGGGAGGGACAAAATTAGGTGTCTACATCATGCCCCCTTTGAATGTAAACACGAAGTATTTTCAGACAAAGAAGTAGACAACGAGACCAAATTTTGACCCGACCATTATTCAAAGAAAGAAACAGAAGGAAGAAGGACAACCGGGTCTTGACTTAAGACATCCTTCCTACCCAAATTATGAGAGAATCAAGTCACGGGTATTTCAAAGGATTGGAAGAGAAGTGGACTATACCGAGTTGGAGAGTCGAGTGAGGTTCCATCGAGGTTTCGGTCCGCGGCTCTGTCATTACATCAAAAAATGAAAATTACAAGTTAAAACATAAATGAAATTACAAAAATCCTATCTATACAACTTCTGTTGGCTCTTGACCCGACTTTTATCACCCTATTCTTCAGGCGGGCTCCTGATTTGCAATTTCTTTCAACCTGTTGCTTGCCTTTCAATTTCTTAACCCTATTCTCCAGGCGGGTTCCTGACTTGCTATTTCATCAACTTGTTGCCATGCTTTCAACTTCTGCACCCTGTTCTGCAGGCGGGCTCCTGACTTGCTATTTTTCAATCTGTTTAACTTTCAATTTCTTCACCTTGTTGCTTGGTTTTCCATTTATTCGCCCTGTGCTTCGGGCATGCTCCTGAAATCACATCAAAACTGATTTTTTTTTATCCCAAATAAAGAAATGAAATTTCTATGAGTTAATTGGAATGACTCGACTAAAAAGTACGTCTTATAGGAATCCAGGGGGATGACTCGACTAAAAGGTACGTCTTATAGGAATCCAGGGGGATGACTCGACTAAAAGGTATGTCTTATAGGAATCCAGGGGGATGACTCGACTAGAAGGTACGTCTTATAGGAATCAAAGGGGATGACTCGACTAAAAGGTACGTCTTATAGGAATCAAAGAAAATGACTAAAAGGTACGTCTTCTAGGGGTCAAAGGGGATGACTCGACTAAAAGGTACGTCTTATAGGAATCATAGGGGATGACTCGACTAAAAGGTACGTCTTATAGGGGTCAAAGGGGATGACTCGACTAAAAGGTACGTCTTATAGGAATCAAGGGAAATGACTCGACTAAAAGGTACGTTTTCTAGGAATCAAGGGGGATGACTCGACTAAAAGGTACGTCTTATAGGAATCAAAGGGGATGACTCGACTAAAAGGTACGTCTTATAGGAATCAAGGGAAATGACTCGAATAAAAGGTACGTCTTCTAGGAATCAAAGGGGATGACTCGACTAAAAGGTACGTCTTATAGGAATCAAAGGGAAATGACTCGACTAAAAGGTACGTCTTATAGGAATCAAGGGAAATGACTCGACTAAAAGGTACGTCTTCTAGGAATCAAAGGGGATGACTCGACTAAAAGGTACGTCTTATAGGAATCAAGGGATGACTCGACTAAAAGATACGTCTTATAGGAATCAAAGGGGATGACTTGACTAAAAGGTAAGTCTTATAGGAATCAAGGGAAATGACTCGACTAAAAGGTACGTCTTATAGGAATCAAAGGGGATGACTCGACTAAAAGGTACGTCTTATAGGAATCAAAGGGGATGACTCGACTAAAAGGTACGTCTTCTAGGAATCAAAGGGGATGACTCGACTAAATGGTACGTCTTATAGGAATCAAAGGGGATGACTCGACTAAAAGGTACGTCTTATAGGAATCAAGGGAAATGACTCGACTAAAAGGTACGTCTTCTAGGAATCAAAGGGGATGACTCAACTAAAAGGTACGTCTTCTAGGGGTCAAAGGGGATGACTCGACTAAAAGGTACGTCTAATAGGAATCAAAGGGGATGACTCGACTAAAAGGTACGTCTTATAGGAATCAAGGGAAATGACTCGACTAAAAGGTATGTTTTCTAGGAATCAAGGGGGATGACTCGACTAAAAGGTACGTCTTATAGGAATCAAAGGGGATGACTCGACTAAAAGGTACGTCTTATAGGAATCAAGGGAAATGACTCGACTAAAAGGTACGTCTTCTAGGAATCAAAGGGGATGACTCGACTAAAAGGTACGTCTTCTAGGGGTCAAAGAGGATGGCTCGACTAAAAGGTACGTCTTATAGGAATCAAAGGGGATGACTCGACTAAAAGCTACGTCTTATAGGAATCAAGGGAAATGACTCGACTAAAAGGTACGTTTTCTAGGAATCAATGGGGATGACTCGACTAAAAGGTACGTCTTATAGGAATCAAAGGGGATGACTCGACTAAAAGGTACGTCTTATAGGAATCAAGGGAAATGACTCGACTAAAAGGTACGTCTTCTAGGAATCAAAGGGGATGACTCGACTAAAAGGTACGTCTTATAGGAATCAAAGGGGATGACTCGACTAAAAGGTACGTCTTATCGGAATCAAGGGAAATAACTCGACTAAAAGGTACGTCTTCTAGGAAACAAAGGGGATGACTCGACTAAAAGGTACGTCTTCTAGGGGTCAAAGGGGATGACTCGACTAAAAGGTGTAACACCCCGTAAATTTTTTCGTACACTTATCGCGATTATATGGAGTCCTAAAGGCTTGCGTATGGGTTAAATTAAGTTTATGGTGTTCGGAAGTATCCCGTCAATAGTTGTATGTGTAGGTATTGGAATAAGATTTCCAACTATATAAAGTTTGCCCAAAACAGAGGAGTATTTCGTATAAGCGAGCACATTCGAAATTTCAAAACGGTGGCCGGGAAGCCTGTGAACAGTAAATCTGCAGGAAAATTACTGCAGCTAGGCAATTTTCTTTGGATCAACTTTAGATGATTATAACTCCTTGTACAAAAAGAACTGTGTGAGCTTCTATATATCGAAGAAAAGATACGAGAGTCTTCTTTCCGATGAAATTGGTTTAATCCAAATCCAATGTCTGAGTAAGGAGCTATACCCGTTTTACTACAGCCTATAAAAAAAAAACAGAATTTTGGGACAGATTTTTTGGTCAAATTTAAACGACCATAACTCCTTGTACAGGAAGAAATGGGTGGTATAATTTATATGAAAATGAAAGACCTTTGAATTATATTTCCAATGAAATTGGTTTCACCCAAATACAACACTGGAGCAAAGAGTTATGATCGATTTACTTCAGCCTGTCAAAACTGTCCACTGGGGACAGATTCGGATTTATTTAAATTTTTAGGGCAAAATGGTCATTTTCTATTACCTCTTGGACGAAAATTGGACTTTATAAACATACACTTAGCCTCATATATATCATATATCATCCAATTATTAAGAGAAGGTGAAACCCTAGCCTAATTTCAACTTCAAATATTTTGTGATTCAACCGTAGAAAATTCAAATTGGTTCCGTAGTTGTGTTCACCATCTCGAAAGCTTCGAGAAGCACCCCATGGTTATGTAAGGAGGATTCTAAATACAAGAGTTCATTGTTAAGGTATGAATATTATTTATTCTTGATTCTTATCCATGAATAAGTATTGATAAGAGATTATGAGTATTGTCTTGATGTTGGAAGATAACTAGAAACATAGTTATGAATTGTTTTGTATAAATTGTTGTAGTAAATTATGGAAGTTGTTGTATTGGATTATGGAGGGATGAATTGTGGTGATATATCATTATATTAGTGGTTATGTATGCCTAGTGATCATGTTGGTATTGGATGGTGATTAAGAGGGGAAATAAAGGCTAAGAGTGATGTTGAGGGATATTGCATGAAAATGCATGATATGTGAATGTAATAAGAGTATAAGAGGATGTATGTAGCACTCTTATTGATGAGTTAAAGGATTACTTCCTAGACATTATTTGGTGAAGTTAATACCTAAATGGTAAGGTTTGGTTGCTAATACTAGTTTGCCACAAATGACTTATTGTAGATAAGTGTTCGATGAGTACGGGAAGTCAAGTTGGACTTGTATTGAAGTGGTTATATCAAGGTATGTAAGACATACTCTATCTAATCTTTGGCATGAATAATGACCCATGGCACTCTCAAGTAAGCTTCCAACATTGTCCTACGACACATGACACATACTAACATCATTTGATCTTCGACACCACCAATTGAACTTGTTTTCACTTTTAAGATATCCGGCTAGTCAAAAAAATGTCCATATACTATTGTTGACTCCGAAATGGTTTAATGAGGTATCCATGATTCTCTATTTCATTTTCATGATATTGATTACCTATTTACATGTTTTTCCTATTGAGGTATCATGGTTTCAAGTTCCATAAGGTGTGACCACAAAGTAACCAATCTCAAAGATTAATTGAATTAAGAAATGGAATGTCTTTATTTTAAATTGATGATATGATGTATTGTATTAGTACCACTGATCAGTTGGCCATTGTATTATAAAGATTATGTATATATGCTATTCCAGGGGTGGTCCCTGATGTATTGTATTAGTACCACTGATCAGTTGGCCATTGTATGACATATGTTATGTATTGATAAGGAATACGGGAAGTAATGATATGAAAGTAATGTGCAGGTATCCCATCAGCTCTTTTAAGTGTGGTCTACTCATACTGTTTATTCACTGGTATCTGGGTTCTGTTGATCTTTTGTATCTCATCTTGATACTCACTGCCTTACATACTCAGTACATATTTCCGTACTGACGTCCCTCACGGGGGACCTGTATTCATGCCTGCAGGAACGGCTACTTCAGGTCGTACACCTCCGCAGTAAGAGCCAGGACATTCTGTTGATAGTGGTGAGCTCCAGTTGTTTCGGGGCATCCCAAGTCGTTTCTATATGTACTTTTGGTATTTGTATAAAAGTCTTTTGTGGGCGGGAGTTTGTCCCGACCCTAACTCAGTTGTGTATCTATGTAGAGGCTTTTGTAGACATATTGTACAGCCATAGGAGTGTTTGGTTGATAGACGTGATGGCTCTGACGGCCAATTACTGTTTATATATATATATGCGTGTCTGCTGGGCTGATACAGGTACTGTTTTCTTCTATTTACAACGAAGTGCTGCCCAAATTTCTAATTTTCATAAGTAATGTAAGTGTGAAAGTATAGGTTATGAACGGGTTCTCCCGGGCCTCCTCGGCTACGGGTGCCAGTCCGCTCCAATGGGATTTGGGGCGTGACAAAAGTGGTATCAGAGCGGTTCGTCCTAGTGAGTCTACAAAGCTGTGTCTACGTAGAGTCTTGTTTATCGGTGTGTTGTGCACCACATCTATAAACAGGAGGCTATGGACATTTAGGAATTGTTTCTTTTCTTCATGTCTTAGATCGTACGATAGAGCTTATATTGTATATGAAGTCATAGTTGACCACTGAATCCATTTGTTTCTCTTATTATAGTAATGATGCCGGTTACCAGAAGCAAGAATACCGGTAAGCAAGTAGATGTGGCTGCCGGAGAGGGGACTAGTAAGTCACCCACTATACTAGCTAATCAAAGTGAGGCTCCAGCTGAGCATGCATCAGAAACTTCCCCCAGTCCGGAAGAAATAAGGGGGAGGAGAACTATATCCCCAGAGCCACCTATTAATGTTGTTGATCAAGATCTTAGAAATGCAGTGCAACTTTTGACTCGTATAGTTGCTGGGCAAGTCCAAGGGCAAGCCATTCCTGCCGCGGGTTCTAGCGGTACTGATAGGGCGGCTAGTCTTCGGACGCAAGATTTTCTTAAGATGGATCCGCCTACTTTTACCGGATCCGATCTTAATGAAGATCCACAGGACTTTATTGATCAGATCCAAAGGGCCCTAGAGGTGATGCATGTATCGGGCAGAGAGACAGTGGAGTTAGCCGCGTATAGATTCAAAGGTGAGGCTATATATTGGTATGAAGACTGGAAACGGTCAAGGGGCATTGATGCACCCCCAGCTACTTGGAAAGAGTTCAAAGAGGCATTTATTGATCATTATTTTCCATATGAGACTCGTCAGGCCCGTGCAGATCAGTTCTTAAATCTTCGACAAGGTCATACAAGTGTGAGGGAGTATAGTCTTCGATTTAATTCCTTGTCCAGATATGCTCCTAATGTTATAGCTACTATGGATGACAGAGTTCATCGGTATGTGAATGGATTGGATCCGTATTTGGTTAGGGATTGTACTATTGTTGCACTAAATAAAGACATGGATATAGCTAGGATCCAAGCATTTGCACAGAAAATGAAAGATCAGAGGCAAAGAAGAAGAAGACAGGAATTTGAAAGCGGGTCTCCTAAGTGGGCTAAATCTACAGGGCAGTTTATGGCGCCACAGGGAGGTTTTAGACCTCAATTTTCTGCTAGACCACCTAGGCCATTATTTTCTTATTCTGCAGCTAGTGCTCCACCACAGCATCAGGGGTTCAGAGGCAGTCAATTTGGGCAAAGAAGTGAGGGTCATAGTTCGCGATCAGTGGGTTATCGTGGGCAAGGGAACATGAGCCAATCGAGACCTTCTCGAGAGATATGTAATCGATGTGGAAAACATCATATGGGCGTATGTCGAATGGGAACAAATGTTTGTTATTGGTGCGGTATGATGGGGCATATGATGAGAGAATACCCACGAAGGGGCGCAGGTGGCGTAGCATGACCTTCGGGATCAGCTGTTGCATCATCGTCACCGGTATCTTATTCTGGTAGGGGCGCACGACCTACGGGTCACACTAGAAATAAAACAAGAGTCGCCAGTTCCAGCGGGACTCAGAATCACACTTATGCTTTAGCGGATCGACAAAATCTAGAGGCTTCCCCAGATGTGGTTACGAGTACGTTGTCCATATTTTCATTTGATGTATATGCTCTAATTGATCCCGGTTCTACATTATCATATGTTACTCCCTTGGTTGCTGGAAAGTTCAAAAGGACCCCCGAATTGTTAGATAAACCGTTGGAAGTGTCTACCCCGGTTGGGGAATCTATTATTGCTAGAAGAGTTTATAAAGATTGTGTAGTAACTGTGTGTGGTCGAGACACGATGGACAATCTTGTGGAACTAAAAATGGTAGATTTTGATGTTATAATGGGTATGGATTGGTTGGCGTCTTGTTATGCCAAAATTGACTGTTGTACGAAAAAGATGTATTTACATTTTCCTGATGAAGCAGTTATTGAATGGCAAGGTAAGATTGGCGCACCAAGAGGTAGATTTATTTCTTATTTCAAAGCGAGAAAAATGATTTCCAAGGGCTACATATGCCATTTAGTTAGAGTAAAGAATACGGAATCGGAATCACCGGATCTTCACACTGTACCAGTGGTAAATGAATTTCCTGATGTATTCCCTAAAGATCTTCCAGGCTTACCTCCTGAACGAGAAGTAGAGTTTGGTATTGATGTAATACCAGGCACCCAACCAATCTCCATTCCTCCATATAGAATGGCCCCAATAGAATTGCGAGAATTGAAAGAGCAATTGAAAGATTTGCTAGAGAAGGGATTCATAAGGCCTAGTATGTCCCCTTGGGGAGCACCAGTATTGTTTGTGCGTAAGAAAGATGGTTCGCTGAGGATGTGTATTGACTATCGGCAATTGAATAAGGTGACTATCAAGAATAAATACCCTCTTCCCCGAATTGATGATTTATTTGACCAGTTGCAGGGTGCCCAGTGTTTTTCCAAGATTGACTTGAGATCAGGCTATCATCAAGTGAGAGTCAAGGATAAAGATATACCCAAGACAGCTTTCCGAACACGGTATGGTCATTATGAATTCCTGGTTATGTCATTCGGGCTGACAAATGCACCCACAGTTTTTATGGATCTGATGAATAGGCTGTTTAAGCCGTTTCTAGATGTGTTCGTGATAGTTTTCATAGATGATATTCTGGTCTACTCTAGATCAGAAGAGGATCATGTTAATCACTTAAGGCAGGCGTTGCAGATTCTTCGTGATCGTAAGCTGTATGCGAAGTTTTCTAAATGTGAGTTTTGGCTCAAGTCAGTGGCATTTTTGGGCCATATTGTATCCAGTGAAGGCATAAAAGTTGACACTCAGAAGATTGAGGCTGTGAAGAATTGGCCAAGACCCACGACGCCTACGGAGATTCGTAGTTTCCTCGGGTTGGCAGGTTATTATACAAGGTTTGTTGAAGGTTTTTCTTCTATTTCTACACCCTTGACTAAGTTGACGCATAAAGCCTCCAAGTTTCAATGGAATGATGCCTGTGAAAAGAGTTTCCAAGATCTGAAGAGCAAGTTGACTTCTACACCGGTATTGGTGCTTCCTGAAGGCACAGAAGGGTATGCAGTGTACTGTGATGCTTCGAGAATTGGCTTAGGATGCGTATTAATGCAACATGGTAGAGTAATAGCCTATGGCTCTAGACAGTTGCGACCACATGAGAGGAATTATCCCACGCATGATCTTGAGCTAGCTGCAGTTGTATTTGCTTTGAAGATATGGCGCCACTACTTATATGGGGTTCATGTTGACATATATACCGATCATAAGAGCCTGCAATATATCTTCAGTCAGAAAGATCTAAACTTGAGGCAGCGGAGATGGCTTGAATTGTTGAAAGATTACGATGTTGATATCTTGTATCATCCAGGGAAAGCGAATGTGGTAGCGGATGCACTGAGTCGTAAGTCTAAAATAGCATCTATAGGAAAGTAGGGGATGATTAAGGATCTTCACCAACTAGCTAATTTGGGAGTTCGACTTCTCGAAACTCCAGATGAAGAGGTTATTGTACGTAATGTAGCGGAATCTTCATTGATAGCTGAAGTGAAAGAGAAGCAGTATGCAGATCCAATTTTATTGCAGCTTAAGGAGGATGTGCAGAGTGGCACGACAAAGGCATTTGAGCTTACGCGAGAAGGAGTACTTCAGTGTCAGAGTCGTTTATGTGTACCTGATGTAGTCGAGCTAAGAAAGAGAATTATGACAGAAGCACACTGTTCAAGGTATTCCATCCATCCAGGGTCGATTAAGATGTATCAAGATTTGAAAGCAATATATTGGTGGAATGACATGAAGAAGAATATTGCCGAATTTGTAGCTGAATGTCCGAATTGTCAAAGAGTCAAAGTAGAACACCAGAAACCCGGTGGTTACATGCAATGTATAGATCTTCCCGTCTGGAAGTGGGACAAGATCAATATGGATTTCATCACGGGTTTGCCTTATACATTTCGAAAGTTTGATTCCATATGGGTGATCATTGATAGGCTTACCAAATCCGCGCACTTCTTACCAGTTAAGACAACTTATACGGCGGAAGAGTATGCAAAGTTGTATATTAAGGAGATCGTTCGGTTACATGGAGTTCCAATTTCCATTATATCTGATCGAGGAGCCCAATTTACCGCGAATTTCTGGAAGTCTTTTCAAAGGAGTTTGGGGACACAAGTAAATCTAAGTACGACTTTTCATCCTCAGACGGATGGACAAGCGGAACGTACCATCCAGACACTTGAAGATATGCTACGAGTACGTGTATTAGATTTCAAAGGCAACTGGGATGATCACCTACCTCTTATCGAGTTTTCCTACAATAATAGCTATCATTCAAGTATTAAAATGGCACCATATGAAGCATTGCATGGAAGAAAGTGTAGATCGCCAATAGGATTGGTTGAAGCAGGTGATGCGGTCTTGTTTGGACCGGATCTTGTTTATCAAGCAATGGAGAAGGTTAAAGTGATCCAACAACGGCTTGAAACAGCTCAAAGTCGACACAAATCTTATGCGGATGTTAGAAGAAGAGGACTTGAGTTTTCTATCGATGATTGGGTATTCTTGAAGGTATCACCAATGAAAGGAGTGATGAGGTTTGGCAAGAAAGGAAAGTTAAGTCCACGATACATAGGTCCGTACAAGATCATTCAAAGATTTGGACAAGTTGCTTATGAGTTAGAGCTACCTCAAGAGCTCTCAGCAGTTCATCCCATATTTCATGTTTCGATGCTTCGCAAGTACATCGGAGATCCATCGCACATCACTACTATGGAAGATGTACAAGTTACAGAAGATCTCACTTTTGAAGAAATGCCTATTTCTATTCTTGATCGCCAAATTAAAAAGATAAGGAATAAAGAGATAGCATCGGTAAAAGTACTTTGGAGGAATCAACAAGTTGAGGAGATCACATGGGAAGCCGGGGAAGTGATGAAGATTAAGTACCCTTACCTATTCAACGATGAGGAGGAAGTTCATGAGACGGAAGAAGAACAATAACAAGTAAGTGTTTATTTTTATGCAAGTATGTTATGATGATGAATATGTTAATTGTAAGCTTGGACATGTCTTAATTGAGTAACTATGCTAACATTCGAGGACGAATGTTCTTAAGGGGGGGAGAATGTAACACCCCGTAAATTTTTTCGTACACTTATCGCGATTATATAGAGTCCTAAAGGCTTGCGTATGGGTTAAATTAAGTTTATGGTGTTCGGAAGTATCCCGTCAATAGTTGTATGTGTAGGTATTGGAATAAGATTTCCAACGATATAAAGTTTGCCCAAAACAGAGGAGTATTTCATATAAGCGAGCACATTCGAAATTTCAAAACGGTGGCCGGGAAGCCTGTGAACAGTAAATCTGCAGGAAAATTACTGCAGCTAGGCAATTTTCTTTGGATAAACTTTAGACGATCATAACTCCTTGTACAAAAAGAACTGTGTGAGCTTCTATATATCTACGAAAATCTACGAGAGTCTTCTTTCCGATGAAATTGGTTTCATCCAAATCCAATGTCTGAGTAAGGAGATATACCCGTTTTACTACAGCCTATAAAAAAAAAACAGAATTTTGGGACAGATTTTTGGGTCAACTTTAAACGACCATAACTCCTTGTACAGGAAGAACTGGGTGGTATACTTTATATGAAAATGAAATCCCTTTGAATTATATTTCCAATGCAATTGGTTTCACCCAAATCCGATACTGGAGAAAAGAGTTATGATCGATTTACTTTAGCCTGTCAAAACTGTCCACTGGGGACAGATTCGGATTTATTTAAATTTTTAGGGCAAAATGGTCATTTTCTATTACCTCTTGGACGAAAATTGGTCTTTATAAACATACATTTAGCCTCATATATATCATATATCATCCAATTATTAAGAGAAGGTGAAACCCTAGCCTAATTTCAACTTCAAATATTTTGTGATTCAACCATAGAAAATTCAAATTGGTTCCGTAGTTGTGTTCACCATCTCGAAAGCTTTGAGAAGCACCCCATGGTTATGTAAGGAGGATTCTAAATACAAGAGTTCATTGTTAAGGTATGAATATTATTTATTCTTGATTCTTATCCATGAATAAGTATTGATAAAGGATTATGAGTATTGTCTTGATGTTGGAAGATAACTAGAAACATAGTTATGAATTGTTTTGTATAAATTGTTGTAGTAAATTATGGAAGTTGTTGTATTGGATTATGGAGGGATGAATTGTGGTGATATATCATTATATTAGTGGTTATGTATGCCTAGTGATCATGTTGGTATTGGATGGTGATTAAGAGGGGAAATAAAGGCTAAGAGTGATGTTGAGGGATATTGCATGAAAATGCATGATATGTGAATGTAATAAGAGTATAAGAGGATGTATGTAGCACTCTTATTGATGAGTTAAAGGATTACTTCCTAGACATTATTTGGTGAAGTTAATACCTAAATGGTAAGGTTTGGTTGCTAATAAAGAAGCTGTACAATTAAAGAAGCTAATAAAGTATTGTCTCTTTCATGTGCTAGCTTTTGTCTTGCTTTGTGCAATTAAAGAAGCTGGTAGCCAGTTTTGAAATCTTTTCTCACTTGTTTTGACACGGACTTGACTCAAAGACAAGAAACAAAAAAAAGAATGACAATTTTTGTTTTGATAACTGACTCAAGAAAGATAAAATTAAAATAAAGAGAAGAAAGAAAAGACAATGAATGTCCCCTTTTAAAACAAAGAAACGAAAAATTCATCTAAAAATGACAGTCAACACTAATGATTATGCCATGCATTTTGGATTAAGCAGCTTGATCCTTTCGTCCAAACTTTCTACCCATTGTTGTTGAGTTAATGACCTTGAGACTGAGTCACTTTCTTAGGTCAATTGCATTTAAGACCCCATCGGCTAGTGGCGCCTTGAAGGGTTTTAGCCAACAAGCTTCTTTCATTTTCTCTCGGCTCACTATCGCCTTATGGTGCCCGTGAGGGTTTTCACCAATAAGACTCTCTCAGTTTTATTTCTTTCAACTTACCATCGCCTTATGGTGCCCATAAGGGTTTTCACCAATAAGACTCTCTCATTTTTATTTCTCTCTTGATTCCCTATGCTGAGGAACACAAATAGTTCCCAAATGCATCATCATATTCCTTGCATGCTCCGCCTTAATATCCTCAAAGATTGATCTGAAGGTCTTTCTTTGGTTGTAACTTGGCTTTTGGATAAGGTTAGAAAGAAAGGATGACATGGGGTCCAAACGACACTTGAAGTGGGGTAGGACTTACAACTTTTGAAATCGACTCAAACAATGAGGATTAACTCATGCCCCAGTTTCTTTTGACTGGGTGACACTAAATTATTTATTTGGTTGGACCGAGCCCTGAGTGGGGCAGCCTACGTATCTCACCCTTGAGAGAGGAGAATCAGGTCATGCGTAGTTCTGGCAGCTTATTTTGCTTGATTCTGATTTTTTTTTGGGGGGGATTTTTTCGACTCTATTTTTCTTCACTCTTTTTTTCTCTTTTTTTTGACACATTTTTTCTCTCTTCTCTTTTTTTTTTTTGAACTTTTCTGACTATTGTTTTGCTCGACATTTTTTCTTCGACCTTTGCTGACTATATTGATTCCAAAAGAGGTGTATGAAAGAAAATAAAACTAAAGCTCAAATGGGGTAAACAAATGATGACACGAATTTTGGATGGCAGAATGAAATGCCTTCGTCATATCAATCTTTGAAAATGAAAGTACATATCATGCAATATGAAAGTGCACGATCAAGATCACTTATGAAATGTTTTACAACACTAACTTGCCCCGAGCATGTGTGCCACCTCTTTTCTACACTTGCCCAGCATACAACTCCACTTTGTTGTACATTCCTCATGCTGAAGGACTCATGACTTCGTGGAGCTAATTTTCTTCGTGTTCCTCTTGATAGGATCACGTAGACACTGTTTGAACTAATTAAGACATGTATTTCAATTGATGACCAAGTTATTCTCACGATTTTCAAAATAATAGCCTTAATTTTTAAAGAAGGTTTCAACTTGATCACCAAATGCCCCAGCACTATATCTATTTCCTCAGATGCTCTCTTTTTCTAACTTTAACCCTCTGATTCAATGTTCATTCTTAAACTGGATGTTAAGATCTAGCTGTAAATTTCACTAGCATATCATATCACTAGAGTCAACATAAAATGTACTATGTAAAAAAAACAAAACAAACAAACAACACATATTTAAAACACAAAGAAAAAGGGGACACTCCATTTAATAAAAATAAAAGATAGAAGGGTTTGAACATAAACGACAAAGGGACAAAACAAGATGAATCCCAAACTACAACCCTGAAATAATTCGGAGAACAGAAAATAAAACAAAACAAACTACCAAACCCCTTCCTGGTAAGGAGAGGGGTGACTTCTCCATTGCTCAGCCTGACATCTTAGCCACTGGCTTGCATATCAACATGACTGGAGCTTCCACCACTGCCAGACACATTTCCTTCAACAAATAAGCTCTGGATCACCATGCTTAACTCATTGCCTCCCACAGATTGTGCAGTACCGTGTGCTGGTGAAGAACTCTGTGGGATGGTCGAAGGGTCAATGTTTTGCACCACAATCAATTTATCTTGAATTATCTTTTCTATTTATCTTTTCAAAGTGCGACAATCTTTATTACTATGACCCTGAACATCAGAATGATATGCACATCGCATATTAGGATCAAAGCTTCTTGAATGCGGGTCAGGAGTATACCCAAGGAGAGGAGTGATCATGCCCTGCTGTACCAATCTCTGGAATAAACTGGCATTGGATTCCCTAATAGGAGTGAAATTATCTTTTTCCTTCCTCCTTTTTGCGAATTCTAGCCCCGGATGAAATTTGGATTTAGAGGCCCCTTGGTAAATTTGTGGGGGTCGAGGATGATGTTGAGGGACAGGGGCATGCCATTGTGGATAAGAAGATGGATGAGCATACAATTGTGCATTGTTCACAGGATATCGAGGAAGTGGAATGAGATTTCTTGGATTTTGGAGAAAGAAACCTTGTTGCAAGTGGTTATGTGGATCTGATATGTAAGCTCGGTATTGAGGCTGACAGTATTGGTGGGTTGAACCTCTCAAACTCTGCTTTGTCCCTGTCATGACAATAGGTGCGTTTTCCTTCTTCTTTTCTTCAGTTTTCCTTGGTTGATTGCAATGTCGTCTCGAATGTTTCACAGAATCCTTCTGTCCATCAGGCTCCCCAAATTTTGATGTCTCAAAGCTGGGAGGAAGGTTAACACTTGAAGACATGCCCCAGTTTTTATATGAAACATCTTCATAGCCCATAAGTCCAGGGGAATTTTTCATATCATTTTCTACACTCTTCACTTTCCCAACCATTTTCTCTGGCTTTTTTGGCATGCTAGGCTTCTTAGCAAGAAATTTTGGCGGTTCACTTAACTTAACTGTAGGCTCAAGAGTATACCAATG
This sequence comes from Capsicum pubescens, assembly GCA_030864215.1. Classification (NCBI taxonomy): domain Eukaryota; kingdom Viridiplantae; phylum Streptophyta; class Magnoliopsida; order Solanales; family Solanaceae; genus Capsicum; species Capsicum pubescens. Next base: position 265,289,100 of record CM061545.1, on the reverse strand, counting down.
ATCATCAACAGTATTGAACGTGGAGTCACTAGTGGACTGGGAAATCACAATCGTTGGATTGATAGACAAAGTGGAAGCCTTAGTAGAAGGTTGAGCAACAAAAGCACAAACGGTATGTGGTGCTATGAATGTGGTAGACTTATACTGAGGAGATAAAGAAAGAGTGGTGGAAGTATTGAGGTGCATTTGACGTGGAATGGATTCTGAGGCATGCTGTGGTGCATCAACAACAGTAGGAAACTGACTTTGTGATTTTGGTGGAAGACTCAAGGTATTTGCAGGGTCAAAAGTGGGGAACGGAGGTGGAGGCAGCCTACTGGCCCAAGCTCGGTACATTCCCATCATTTGTTGTCTCAGTCTCAAATTCTCTTCCTTTAAACTCTCAATTTCCCGACTCTTTATTTCATCCATGATGCCACTCTCTATATCCTTGTTGGACACAACTAACCCTTCCTTGGATTTGGTGTGATATGGAGGACCAGCCAGGAAACCACAAACCAACCACCTTAAACTAACTGAACAAGAGGTAACAAATATGTTAGAGTTCAACATTTTTTTTTTCTTCAAAACCTCTTTTTTTTTTCTTGAAGAAAAATCATCGAACCCTAGAAGGACGCCTACGTATCTCACCCCCGAAAGGGGAGAATCAGGTGTGCGTAGTTCGTGAAGTTTTGCCAAAATGGCCAATTAAAATCTTTTTTTTTCTTTTTCTTGAAACTTTAAAAAGAAAAGAAAATAACAAATTATCAAAAGAATTGACGAAAATCTTTTTGCATTTTTTAGGTTTAAACTCCCTATACAAAAATGGAATCTATGATTACCAAAGAAGAATCTTTTTGGGTTTTCGATTTAGAATTTCATAGGAAAATGAAACTTGAAACTATTAAAGAAAAATCTTTTTGTAGTTTTCTTTTAGAGATGTATATGAAACACCTACTCTAAGTGAAGAGTGAAGAAAATCTTTTTGAATTTTTCAGATTCCTGTACAACATGAAATCTATGGTTACCGAAGAAAATATTTTTGGATTTTCGATTTTAAATTTCATACGAAAATGAAACTTGAGCCTATTAAAGGAAAATATTTTTTTTTGCTTTCTTTTAAAGATGTACATGAGACATCTACTCTAAATGAAGAGTGAAGAAAATCTTTTTTGAATTTTTGAAATAAGATTCCCGAACCTAAAATAGGTTGCCTACGTATCTCACTCCCGAGAGAGGAGAATCAGGGGTGCGTAGTTCGTCCAGATTGGACACTTAACGATTAGCTAATAAATTGACCCTAACTTAAGAGACAACAAAAAACAAACCAATGTAAACTTTTTTGTTTTTCAACTAGACATTTCAACAAAGACTGACACCACCAATTATAAAAAAAATCTTTTTGATATTTTATTTTTGACAAATAAGTAGAAAAGGCAAACAAAACCCTCTTTTTTTCATTTTTTTTTGTTGAACTTACGGTACTTAGAGAAGATAAATGCAAAACGTAAAAAAAAAATCTTTTTGAGTTTTGGATCGTGAAGAACAAAAGCCATAAAGAACTCTAAAATAAACTACGACACTCCTTTTGATTCATTCTTTTCGACTCACTTTTTTTTTCACACTTTACTTCTAACACATGTTTTCCCCAAATCGGTTCGTCAAATGACCACGTAACTCTCAAAGATGCAACATTTAGCACGTAGGGATGCTTTAAATGTGAGTCTCCTACAAAGGACCGTGTGGGCCCCTCTAGGTCTCAATATGATGCACATAAGAATGAACTAAACCTACGTTGTGGTTTACTAACAAGGTCGTTCGGGGGAGCATATGGTCGATAGTGGCTGCTTTGCTTTCCACCTACTCTATACATCCAACGGCTCCCCCCCTAAAATAAAGGTGACTCAACTAGAGTTCGTGCGCACGACGTGCGCTCCGAGACTTGTTGCGGAAAGAATTGACTCGGGTTACGCAAATGATGCCAGATATAAAGCGGTAATACATAGGATAAATACTGTAAACAAAGAGCACGAAAACGCACAAAAGTGAAAACACAAACCAAAAATCACAAACAATGCTTATACACTCATAATGCCAAACAAAGCCGATACGACTCCAAAAAAGCTTGGATTCTGAAATAGTTCCCCAGCAGAGTCGCCAGAGCTGTCACGCCCCTTTTTCGACTCCAAAAAAAAGATATGTATTTTAAGGTTTGAAAGGGTTTTTTATTAAAGTGACAAAATGAAGATTGGTTCCGAAAAAAGATTGTTTTTACATTCAAAATCAGAGTCGCCACTTGGCATAATCTGGTGTGCCAAGTCACCATTGGAAAATCCTTTTCGAAACCATTTGACTCTTTAAACCGGTTTACGAACAGAGATTCTGGCTAAGGAATTCTGTTGACCGAGGGAAAGGTGTTAGGCACCCCTCGATCCCGTGGTTCGACCACGGTCGCTTGGTGGAGCGTATCGGCTAATTTGACATTACAAATGTACAAACCACATAAACACACAAAACAAGCAAACAAATAAATCACACAAAATTCAAAACAAACAAAAATAATGTTCAGTCCAAATTATACAATCCAAAATAAAAGAGGTGCTGAAACATAAAACCTATTCTATTCTATTCTAAACTAATCCTAAACTAAACTCCACCCGACGTTCCGGGCCTTGATCACGAGCTTCCTTTCCGTACATGCTACTTCAGGGCATTCCTCGGATAAATCAATACAAATCCTTCGGGGCATTCCCCGGCCAAATGAGTACAATTTAAACTTTTCGTGCAATAAAGTAGAAAGTATCATTCATGCACATATTCAAACACTTCAATAAATCGTTATTCCTAAATTTGCCTAACCGGCCTACGTTTGCCTACCAAGTTCAACATATCACAATTCTATCATGTTTAACATTATCAATACATCAAAATTAATCAATATTCATTTTCCTCCATTTTTAATCCCCACCTTAATTCATTTTTAACCACGTGATTAACCTATTTCAATACACAATCCACCAATCGAGAATAACAAAAATTCACCAATCATGCTTAGCACATCACATATCCAAATTTCACCAACAGTTCATATCAACAAACAAACCACGGTATCGAATCACACGCAATCACAATCACATAAGAATTAAATAAAAGAGAAGAAAGAATTGGACCTTAAATTTGAAGCTTTCAAACTCAATGTTATTCGAATAAAGAGAGTCCGCACCCGGAAATCTCGAGCCGAACCTTTACACCAACAATCCAACTCGACAAATAATGACCCGTTCACCGTCACTTTTCACGCCGTCACTGTTCACCGGTACTGTTCACCGGTCACTGTTCACCGGTTACTGTTCACCGGTTACTTTTTTTTTTTTCTTCGTTGTTGTTCTTGTTCTTGTGAGGAAGATTATTTGGTGATTCTTGTTATTGTGGAGAAGATGATGATCAAAGAATGAGCCCTTTTTCCTCTTAGAATTTTTCTTTTATAATGAGCATGGATTTGTTATGATGTGGGAATTTTGGTGGGTCCCCCATATATTCTTTCTTTGTGGACAAGAAAAAGGAGGGGGGAATCACATGGGTAGTTAGGGTAGGTGGAAGCTTTTGATTGGGTAGGTTGTTAGGATAAGATAAAATAGTTAGAGGTATTTTTTTGTTTATTTTTGTATTTTTGTGGGATATAATTACATGGGGTTGGACACATGGTAAGGTGAACTAAAAATGAATAAAATTAGACTTCGGGAGGGACAAAATTAGGTGTCTACATTATTTATCTTGTGAGAGTTAATTATGACATCGAGTTTATGTCGTCCTATATTTAAAATGTGTTTTTTGGGTTGGATTTATATTGGTTAATAATTTTGTGATGTTAATATGTTGGGTTAATAATTAGATTAGTTGTCATTTTCAAATTAAACTTCTAAAATTATATGAAAAATCAGTTTTTATCATATCAATATAATGAAAAATTATATTTTTGATGAAAGTTTATAGCATTTAGTGCCTCATGTTTTACCACAAACATTAATTACTTATTTTTTAAATCTATATATCTATATCTATATCTATATCTATATCTATATCTATATCTATATCTATATCTATATCTATATCTATATCTATATCTATATCTATATCTATATCTATATCTATATCTATATCTATATCTATATCTATATCTATATCTATATCTATATCTATATCTATATCTATATCTATATCTATATCTATATCTATATCTATATCTATATCTATATCTATATCTATATCTATATCTATATCTATATCTATATCTATATCTATATCTATATCTATATCTATAATATATTAAAAGTGTGAAGACCTTTAAAAAAGTGATTTGAATTTCTTCATTTAAAGACTCCGCAATAGATAAAATTATCTTTTCTCTCTTTTCTGCTAAGTTTATTTAATTAACTTTATAATATTAATTATAATATTAAAAGATTAAAGAGTCCTAAACTATATGGTAAAGGAAAATATGTAGTCAATTAATTTTGATAGGTTTTCTTTCCTTGTGTAAGTAAAAAACAGTCCTAAGATGTATGGTAATAAATAAAGAGTCTTAAAAAATCCTATAAATACAGGGTAACGAAGGCAGATCAATAACTATGCATAAATTTGTCAGGTAAAAATTCTTATTTTCCTTTTCCTTTGCTCAATATTCTAAAATTCCTACGTTAACTTTTATTGTTGACCTTTTTTTTTTTTTCAATTTGGAGTTCTTTCCGCAGTATTATAAAAATCATTATGTCTTGAATTTGATGATTTGTTGTGTGATCCATTTGGTTTTTCTAAGACCGACTCTTTTTCTGTAAATCATCTTTGTGTTTTTTTATTATGATATAATTTTTGTGTATTGCTATTTTTAATGCTTTCCTACATTAACAAAGAAATAATCTGTATAACATGTGTACAAATGGACAAGTAGAAGTTTAAATATTTATTGAAACATTCATGCTCAGATGTGTATACATATCCAGTAAGCTAACATCGTTTGAATATAAAGCATAATAATTTTGTTAAAGAAGCATGTTAGTATTGTGCAAGTGCAGATTCATATATTTCATTTGTATAAAAATAAACACACTTATAAAGATTTCTCCTTTTAACTATTAAATTATTAATATTATTTCGATAAGTAATGCGATGAAGGTGTTTACTGGATTTCATTACATATGAATTCGAACAAGCGCCAAATCAAATCAAATTAATTTTTTAGGATGACGAGAGGTAGATGAAGAGATTTTGAACTTTTTGCTCTTCAGTATAATCTTCGCAATAGACATATCGCCATTTACTATTTCTCAAATTATTAATTAATTATTTTTATTATATTAAATATAATAATAATGATAAATTTAATTTTATAAAAGACTTCTAAATTTATAAAAAATATAACACTTAAATAGATGTTCTTTTTTAAAAAAGAAATAACACCTAAATATATAAAAAGATTTGGTTGTACATGTAAAACTAAAAAAAGTCCATGTATAAGATTTGGAGGCTTTGAACAAAGTCCTAGATTTTTTATTTTTTTTGCACTTAGTCGTTTTTTCTTTCTTTTTTTTGTATTTGTATTGGCATAGATTGCTTAGAGATGCAAAAGCAGATGGATGACGACATATTATTTGTCCATTATATGTGAGTCATGTCTTGGGCATAACCCATACTTCCTAATGGTAATATTTTTAATATTTTTTTTATTTTGTGAATAACTTTTGCATGACCTCATGTTTCCACCGAAAACATCTTTGCATTCACAAAATGAAAATCAAGTTGCCTGCCCACTCTGCTTGTAGGACTACATTGAATAAGTTGTTGTGATTTAAAAATATTTAGCTTAAAAATTTTGATGTAACAAAGATTTATGACAGTCTAGGAGTACTATATTTGTCGTAATATTAGCCTTTATTGATTTCTAAGTTTTATCTGAAAATCATTAAAAAATTAATTGAAGTGCTCAAAATTTATGACTTGCAATTGTATTATTAGTTAATTTATCCGAATTGAATTGAAATATTAGATAACTATAGTAAAACTTTATTGACTACGTACTTGCAGTATTGATTTTAAAAAAAAAATTTGCTGACTACTTGCAATGTGCACACACACTTTAGTTAGTCATATGCTTATAAAGTTATGAACTGTGTTGATGAATCTCACTTATTTATTTGTAATGAGTATTTCTGATTTTCTTTAAGCTTCAACTAAGAATCATATTTCAGTATACTTACTTGAAATATTGGCTCCCAAATTGTGATATTGTCTTGACAATATCATTTAATTAATTTCTAACATTAAGAAATAATTATTTGATGATTTTCATGATATTTAAGATTTTGAAATCAATAACATCAATTGTTGTTTTATGATTTAATAATTTTTATTCTTTTTATAAATAATTAATTAAATAATGTGAGATACACGCGCAAAGCGCGTACACTAAACTAGTATGTATATATATATATATATATATATATATATATAAAGGAGACTAATAGGCATGCTTATGTGGCATGCCTCATAGGCCAAGAAAAATATTTATCTTTTTTTGAATTTTTAAAATTTTTTCCTTCATTCTATTATTAATTTATTTATTTGTTAATTTAAAAATTATATCATATTTACTACACCTAATTATAGCTCATGAGTTATAAAAAAAAAAAACTTTCATCCATTTGTATTCTCACCTAATAAAATGTCTTTTCAATTTTTTTTTCTACGTGTTCTTAGGATTTGATTAATCTATAAATAACAATAATTTATAAAGTTGTTGGATGTTCATTTCCATTTCTCCTTCTTCTTTTTCTATTAGTATATCTTTTTCTTCTTTCCAATTTTTTTCACATTATTGTCATCAATCATGTGTTCAATAACTAAAAGAGGGAACATTAAAAAATTAGTTTGTAATATGGCTACTATAATGAAAAACATAGACATATTATTTAAAATTTCTTCTTGTATCATAAGAACCAAACACAAGTTCACCAAGATGAAGAAGGAAGCTTGATGGCGGCATAAGATTCATCAAGGAGAAAATGACCAAATTAGTTTTGTATAAGTTCATTGTCAAGAATAAGATGAATCTATAATACATCAAGAGAGATGATCAAATTAGTTTAGAAAAGTAGAAATCTTTGAATGATTTATTAATAAATATAGATGTCCTTATTGTTCCTTATTTTAGTATTTTTAATTAACTATGCCATCAAATACAAGATATGTACTCTCCAATAACAAGATTTAATTACAAAGTTTTATACTTTGTGTATACTACTATTTTATTGCTAACGTAAAACTTAATTATTATATAAGTATTTATCTTTAAATATACCATCTCTATTTATATATAATTGTGGTCTATTAGAAGATGATGTATAAAGTTCTTTAATTTTTTTTTTGTTCATTTCCTCCTTTTCAATTTTTTTTTTTAAATTGTCTTATGAAATTTTATTCTATTTAATTTGTGCTTCATTGCAAATTTCAAAAACTACACTGTTAATCCTCTTAATTTTACCTCATCTTTTTCTCTTCTCTTTATCAATCCTTTTAATAATAATTTTCATGATCATAATAATAATCATCTTACAATAATTTTCTATTATCATATATTTAAGGTGAAAGAAATAGAAAGAGGGAAGAAAGATTCCTATCAATGGGTTTTATGAATTTGTGGCAAAAAAGTACAATATTGTACTTTTTTTTTGTTTCATTTTAAAATATTTTTTAGATTTAGATTTTAAATAAAATAAAAGTTATAAAAGTATTAACAAATTAAAGTTAAATGCTTATAAATATCTATAAATAAGGTGATGCAGTACTTTTTTTATCACCCAAAAAAATCATATATTTAATTTGCGAAACTTCTTTTATTATGTATATTGTCATTTTCCAGTGATGAAAATAATTTCAATAATACTATCTCTTGCAATAATTAGGTGGGATTCTTAAATCTTAATAAGTTTAAAATTCCCAAATTACTTTAAGATTACTACAATAGAATTTCTTGGAACTTATAATCTTTTTTTCTTTTTTTTTTATCTCTCTTCATTTTAATAAATAATAATAATATAATATTCTGCTAACTAATTGAATTAAAAAATACATCATCTTTACAAATATAATTAAGTAAAAAGTATTGTAATCGTTGTGACTTGTTATAACTCAGCTAATGAAAACTTAGATCGCAACAATAACTGTTGTGATAACTCAACTAATAAAAACATAAGTTACAACTCTAGAATTCTAATTGTCTTTTTTTTTTTTCATAATTCATTTTTCTCCACTTTAAAATTGCAAATGTTGAATTGATAGTTCTCAATTCTTTTGATTTTTTCTTTGGTTATTAGTTCACTGTTTTGATTGAAAAAATAAATTTAATTTTAAAATATTTTGAATGTCACAATTTTTTTTTTTAATGAGTATGAGGCTTTTCCTTCTCCCTCATCTCTATGGTATCTTCTTCCTTGAATTAATATTGTAACGGTTGAATGTTAAGATACATCAATTATTATATGTATTTAACTACCCGAAAGAGATTAAAATATTTTACATGAAAGCACGTTAATATTTTTATGTCAAAAAAAGATCTTAAATGTGTTTAACTTTTAAATTTAATTAGATGTTAAAAAAAATTAAGTCATAAATTTAACGAATCTTTCATGACCGCATGAGGCAGGACAATTTCATAAAAAAATAAAGTCATAAATTTAACGAATCTTTCATGATCGGATAAGGCAGGACAATTTCATGATTGCGCGAAGCGTGGCTAACTTTATTAGTTGAACCGTAAAAGTAAACGAAGGGCGTAATTGAAAAATAGTCCACCATCTAATTTCAATACAGAGAGTAGGGACGTTTACATAATCACATAACCTCGGATGAATATTAAGGAAAAATAATTACTGTCTAACCAAGTAGCTATGAAGATATTTATATACTAAAAATTACACAAATCCACAACTTAAGTTTCACTTATTACAAAAAAATTCATCTCTCCAAATATATTATAAAAATCCATTTTTTTTCTAAAAATACATATACATAACTTTCTATGTATATGTCAGCCATGTTATGTATATGAATCGGCTTTGTTATGTATATGTCGATCCTGTTATATATATGTCGGCCTTGTCATACTTGTTACGTATATGAATCTGCTTGTTATGTATATGTCGGCCTTGTCATATACCAAATATGTATATGTTGGCCTTGTTACGTATATGAATCGGGAGAGAGAGTAAAGTAATTAAGGAAGTGAGAGAGAGTGTAAATAGTTCTAATAAGGTTTGGATGTATATTATTTTTACTTATATATTATTACTAGAGGTAGTGGCTCGTGGCAGCACGGGCCCAACATTGGAAGAAGTAAAATGAATATTTTTATTGTTTCATTTTTCTTAGTTCCTAGTTTCTGTAAAGTTGCTTCAATTTACTTGTTTAATTTGTGAAATCAAGATAATTTTGTTATATTTTATCTTTTTTTTTTTTGGTATTAAATAACGACATAAAATAATAATAGTCAAAATTTAGTGTTCCAGAGCATTAGAAATAAAGTTAATTTAGTAAAATTACATTCATAACTAATTTTTTTAAAGAATGTGTCAAGTCAATGTTTTTTAATTTTTTTAAAAAAGTCTATTATTTATGTTGGTCTTATTTTTTTTAAATATTTTGCACATTGAAATTTATATATATGGATCCCAATATGGATATAGATAATACTCCCTTTTGATCCATATTATGAGAATTGTTGAAATATGATACATTTCTTAAGAAAATATTAAAAGCTATTTTTCATGATTACTTTTTTAATTTACAAACTTTTCTCCTAGAAAATATAAAATAGTTAAGAACATCACAAAAAAGGACAAATAAGAAAAAGATCTCAATAATTCTTTTGCATTTTAAATAATTTAAATGAAAGAATCATGGATAAATTATTTACCTTTCACATAGTCAAATAAAAAAATATATGAAAGAAATTAGAGTAGATCATACTTGTTATAAATGTATTTACATTATAGTAAATGTCTATCAAGATCTAATAAGATCTAGTTGATATCTATCAGGATTTGAAGTATCTGTTTTTAAGTCAGAAATTAACTAGGAGTATTTTTCCCTATAAATAGAGGGTTTTTATTCATTGTATTCTAAATCTGTTGATATCTCTTCTAAAGAGAAATAAAGAATTATTCTCTCTTTTCTCTCTATTTATTCTTGTTCTTGGTTTATATTTACTTGTTCTTGCTTTTATATTTTATAACACGTTATCAGCACGAGACTCTGCCAAACAAAGTGAGATTATAAATCTAATGCCAAACAAGGTGAAATTATAAATCTAAGGTAATTTCAAGGTTAGTAATTCCTTATGTTATTTGTATTTTGCTACTAATAATATAATTATTGTTGAAAAAAAATATAATTATTGTTGAATTTGAGGAAAAATAATTGATTTGGAACCATTTATGTTTTAAATTTATTCCTCAAGAACAATAATATTATCAAAAGGGATGATAATATGTTGGGTTCAAGTTCCATGAATTTATGCCCAAGATGTCTTTATATGGATAAGACGTTGAGTTTGAATCTCAATGCACCATATTGATGATATTATGATGGCTAAGGCAAAATAATGAGTATTTGGTGAAACGTGTCCCATTAAATATGATCCATTCCTTGAATTGAATATGATAGCAATAAATCGTATGTATGCCTCAATTTGCTTTTGTAGTAGCTATCATAATTTTATACACTTAAGACATGATTATATTCCATTCCAGGGGAATGAGAAGCTTATTAATGCAAACGTGCACTTGATTGTTGTCACACCCTTTTTTTATTTCTCGACTTCAAAAGACTTGTTTTAAGGTTCGAAAAGGTTTTTATTATTTAAGTGAAAAAAAGATGATTTTTTTTTTAAAAAAGGATTATTTATATTTTTTATTCAGAGTCGCCACTTGGCATAAATCGGGTGTGCCAAGTCACCTTTGAAAATCCTTTTTCAAAACAGTTTTGACTCTAAAACTGATACGCGAATAGAGATTCCGGCTAAGGAATTCTGTTGACCGAGGGGAAGGTGTTAGGCACCCCTCGGTCCCGTGGTTCGACCACGGTCGCTTGGTAGAGCGTGTCGGCTAATTTGACATTACGGATGTATAAACCACACAAACATGCAAAACAAGCAACAAGCAAATCAAACAAAAATTCAAAACCAAAATAATATCCAGTCCAAATTATACAATCCAGGAATAAATAATGTGGAAATATAAATCTATTCTACCCTAGACTAATCCTATACTACGCTCCACTGCTTCATCCGACGTCTCGGGCCTTCACCACGAACATCTTTCAAGTACAAGGTACTTCGGGGCATTCCCCGGATAAATTAATACAGATCCTTCGAGGCATTCCTCGGCCAAATGAATATATTTTTTAGTGCGGAAAAATCAAACTATTCAACAAAATTTCAAACATTCCAAGGAATTTCCAACATTCAGCCAAAGCCGCCAATTCTAAACATTTGCCTACCCGAGCCTACTTTTGCCTGTTCATTAGGCCTATCATGATACTATCACGTCAATGATATTCAATGAATAAAAATAAATTAATGCTTGCTCTTTTTTTTTATCAATTTCAATTCCTACCCCACTCCTAAAATAGCTTCCTTTTCGATCAATCAATGATTACCAGATCTTTCAGTTTAGCACCTTTTCAAAATTCAGAGCCAACATCCATACATCAACCAACGAAAATTCAAACATATGAATCATTCATACTCACCACAACAGTTAATACCACTAAAAAATATCAAGAAATCACGCCAAGGCCATATTTGAAATAATAAAGAGATAGAGTTGAGAACATGAACCTTCGAATATTACGATGATATCAATATTTAAGAAAACCAAAATTGAAAGCTCGAATAGAAACTCTCAACAGTGACAAGATCCCAACTCGAATCGATAGACAACAGTCCAAAATTGACCATAATAACTTGACTAAGACCCAAAATAGAAATCCCAACCCGATCGACAACGCGATTTGGTCACAAAAAAAGACTCCAAGACCGTCACTGACGACGAACAGCAAAAAAAATAGACGAATCCAAAAAAAACTCCCAACGACACGACGGAAATCGAGATCCAAGAGATTCCGGCGAAGTAGTCGCCGAAACAGTGACCAAACCTGCAAATCCCTTTTCCGAATAACTTCGAATCTACCCTTTTTTCTTCCCCGTTACATATCCAACCGCGAATCCCTCTCTTGCGTGCGAGTCTCTCGATATTTTTGCTCAAACTCTCCACTACCTGATTGTCTATTCCAGTCGTGTGTCCTGTGTGCGTGAGTGAGTGTGAATCAGTGGGGTGTAGTATATGAGAGTGCGTGTGTGCGTGTTACTGTGTAAAAGAAAAGAAATCCCAAAAAATGGAGTCTGTGAGGGTTTTTTTTTCATGGAGAAGATGAACTTTTTTCTTTTATGCTTTTTGATGATCAGAATGATGACAAAAATGGCCCCCTCCTCGTATATAGCAATGATGTGTGTATATATTATGCTCAGAAGTGGAAAAAATGTGATGGAGGAGGTCCTGTGGGTAGGGGTGGGGTATGGGTATAGTAAGCTTCCTTGAAGGTTCCCTCGTGCCCCCCCCCCTTTTCTAATTTAGTGCGTATATATATTTTCATTGGTCCAAATCCTTTTCTGTTAGTAGTGTGGCCCATCTCTATATTCTCTCCCTTATGATCATGTCTATGTGTGTCCTTCCAATGAAAACAAAAATGGTCCCTTTTCTTTTCTCGAAAGTTCCTGTGGGTCTTTTCTTTGTGGACAAAAAAGCAAAAAAAACAAAAAGATAGAGGGGAGGGGTCACGTAGGGGTAGGGGAGAGGGTAGGGGTATGGGGTAGGTGAGGTGTTATCTTTTAATTGGAGGGGTTGTTAGGAGGTTTTAAAAAGAAGACAAAATTGGTTAGGATTTGTTATTTGGATAAAGACAAAGATAAATAAATAAATAAAATGAAGTGGTTATTTTATTTGTTTTTCTTGTGGAAAATTATAAAAATGGGGGTTAAATTGTGTGATAACGAAATAAGAAATATTTTGACGGGATAAAATTACGTGTCTACATCATACCCCCTTTGAATGTAAACACTTAGTGTTTTTATACAAAGAAGTAGACAACGAGACAGAATTTTGTCCCGATCATTATTCGAAGAAAGAGAAAGAAGGAAGAAAAGCAACCGGGTCTTGACTTAGGACATCCTACCTACCCAAGTTATGAAGGACTCAAGTGACAGGTATCTCAAAGGATGGAAGGTGATGGACTATACCGAATTGAAGAGTCGAGTGAGGTTCCATCGAGATTCCGGTCTGCGGCTCTGTCATTACATCAAAAATGAAAATTACAAGTTAAAACATAAATGAAATTACAAAAATCCTATCTAGGCAGCTTTCCTTGACTCTTGACTCGCTACTCCATCACCCTATTTTTCAGGCGGGCTCCTGACTTGCAATTTCTTCACCCTGTTGCCTGAATTTCGACTTCTTCACCCTTTTTTTCAAGAGAAATCCTGACTTTCAATTTTATCATCCTATTCTTCAGGCGGGCTCCTGAAATCAAAATAAAAAATAAAATAAAAAATAAAAAAAATTATCCCCAAAAAAGATTAAGATAAAGAGAGATTTCATTTTTCTGAAAGTAATGTCCCATTTTCCAGGAGGATCCTGAACAGAAAGTAAAGTCCCATTTTTCAGAAGGGTCCTGAACAGAAAGTAAAGTCCCATTTTTCAGGAGGGTCCTGAACAAAAGTAAATTCCCATTTTTTAGGATAACGTAAAATCTCATTTTTCAGGAGGGTCCTGAACATAAAGTAAAATCCCATTTTTTAGGAGGGTCCTGAGCATAAAGTAAAATCCCATTTTCCAGGAGGGTCCTGAACATAAATAAAATTCTATTTTTCAGGAGGGTCCTGAACAGAAAGTAAAATCCCATTTTTCAGGAGAGTCCTGAGCATAAAGTAAAGTCTCATTTTTCAGGAGGGTCCTGAACAGAAAGTAAAGTCCCATTTTTTAGGAGGGTCCTGAACATAAAGTAAAATCCCATTTTTCAGGAGGGTCCTGAACAGAAAGTAAAATTCCATTTTTCAGGAGGGTCCTAAGCATAAAGTAAAGTCTCATTTTTCAGGAGGGTCCTGAACATAAAGTAAATTCCTATTTTCCAAGAGGGTCCTGAACAAAAGTAAAGTCCCATTTTTCAGGAGGGTCCTAAACATAAAGTTAGGTCCCATTTTTCAGGAGGGTCCTGAACAGAAAGTAAAATCCCATTTTTCAGGAGGGTCCTGAGCAGAAAGTAAATTTCCATTTTTCAGGAGGGTCCTGAACAAAAAGTAAAATCCCCATGGACATGCTTTCCAATGATAGCTGAACTCAATGAACAAAACTTTGCCCCTGTTTCATCAAAGAAATTTTTCAGTTGAAAACTTAGTGGTGGTTTGCAGCACTTGGCTTTCCAGGTATCTTGCTCCAGCAGTTGTTCCTTTCATCTTTGTTTCAAATTGCTGACACTTGCCCCTGTCTTGTCGCATCATTGACCCAGACAAGATTGGGGAAATGCCTTTGACTCAAATACCGAGCTTCTATTTAACCATGCCTCTGAGATGCATTTTTTGACATCTGATACTCCCATGAATCCAGCAAACTGTCGGTTGATAGACTTTCTTTGTTTTGTGTTGAATTACGATCCTATTTCTTTCATGTGCTGGTCCTTGGCATTTCCTCATACAATTGGAAAGACTGGTAGCAAGTTTTGATATCCTTTCTCGCTCGTTTCGACACGAACTTGACTTAAAGTGTATAGAAATGATGGTGACTTTTATTTTGATAAATGACATAAAAGAGACAAAAATATGAACATGTAAACGAAAGAAAAGGGCAATGTCCCTTATTAAAAAAAAAAAACTTATCTGAATACGGCAACCAACTCCAATTACTATGACATGCATTTTGGATTAAGCTGCCTGATCTTCCTATCCAAACTTCCCATCTCTTGTTGAGTTCGTGCCTTTGCCGCTGAGCCGCTTCTTCAAACCCATTGGAATCATATATCTCATTCAATCGACGCCATTTTAAAATGCTTTCGCCAACAAATCTCTTTCCTTTTCACTTTTCTCTCGAACTCGCCATCGCCTTATGATGCCCATGAGGGTGTTTACCAATAAGACTCTCATTTTTATTTCTCTCAACTTTCCATCGCCTTATGGTGACCGTGAGGGTTTTCACCAGTAAGACTCTCTCATTTTTATTTCTCTTGACTCACCATCTCCTTATGGTGCCCGCGAGGGTTTTCACCAGTAAGACTCTCTCATTTTTTATTTCTTTCCAGATTTCTTACGCTGAGGAAGACAAGTAGTACCCCACAATGTATCATCATATCCATTGCATGCTTAGCCTTAAAATTATCAAAAATTGATCTGAAGAACTTTCTTTGGTTGTAACATGGCTTTTGGATAAGGTTAGAAAAGGATGGCAAGAGGCTCAAACGATACTTGAAGTGGGGGTGGGACTTACAACTTTTGGAATCGACTCAAACAAACATTAACTTATGCCCCAGTTTTTATTGACTGGGTGATTCTAAAATCTCTATTTGGTTGGATCGAGCCTTGAATAGGGCAACCTACGTATCTCACTCCCAAAAGAGGAGAATCAGGTCGCACGTAGTTCCAACAGCTTGTTCTTTGTTTTGATTTAATTTTTTTTTTTCTTTTTTTTAATTTTTTTTTTGAACTCTTTCTTTTATTCTTATTTTCTTGACATTTATCTTTGACTCTATTTTGATTCCAAAAAAGGGATATAAAAGAAAAATAAAATGAAGCTCAAACGGGTAAACAAAGGATGACACAATGTTTGGATAGAAGAATAAAATGTCTTCATCATATCAATCTTAAAAAATGCACGTACTAAACATGCAATAAAATCAACAAAGGACAAAATATCATACATAATATCTTTTGACTGCATCAGCATTGATAGCCATTTCTGCCATTTTGCCTTCAATATCTGTCAAATATAAGGCTCCATTGGGCAACACTTTCTTCACAATGAAGGGACCTTGCCAAATTGGGGAGAACTTGCCTTTAGCTTCAACCTGATGAGGAAGGATGCACTTCAATACCAACTGAACAACTTCAAAACGCCTGGGGCGTACCTTTTTGTTATACGCTCGAGCCATTCTTCTCTGATACAATTGGCCATGACATACCAACGTCAGTCTTTTTTCATCAATCAAGATCAACTGTTCCAATCGGGTTTGACCCACTCATCATCATCAATCTTTGCTTCCATAATGACTCGAATAGAGGGAATTTCAACTTCTGTAGGGATGACTGCTTCTATCCCATACACCAATAAATATGGAGTTGCCCCTTTTGAAGTGCGAACAGTAGTGCGATAACCTAGCAATGAAAATGACAACTTCTCATGCCATTGTCTAGACCCTTGTATCAGTTTCCACAGTATCTTCTTGATATTCTTATTGGCGGCTTCCACAACGCCATTAGCCTTCGGAAGATATGGAGTGGAATTTCGATGTGCGATCTTAAACTGTTGACACACATCTTGCATCAAATGACTATTGAGATTGTCAGCATTGTCTGTAATGATCATCTTAGGAATTCCAAACCTACAAATGATGTTGGCATGAACAAAATCTACTACCACCTTCTTTGTCACTGACTTGAAAGTTACTGTTTCTACCCATTTTGTGAAGTAATCAATGGCCACCAAAATGAATCTATGCCCATTTGACGTTTTCGGCTCAATCGGCCCGATCACGTCCATCCCCCAAGCTACGAAAGGCCATGGAGCAGACATTGTGTGCAATTCAGCGGGAGGAGAATGTATCAGATCACCGTGTACCTGACATTGATGACATTTTCGAGCAAAATGAATGGAATCCCTCTCCATAGTAAGCCAATAATAACTTGCTCTGAGAATCTTCTTAGATAAGACATAACCGTTCATATGAGGCCCGCATACTCTGGAATGAACTTCAACCATAATTGTCGAGTCTTCTTTTGCATCAACACACCTCAAAAGTACCAGATCCGGGGTTCTCTTGTATAAGATTCCCCCACTTAAGAAAAATCCACTAGCCAAACGCTTAATAGTCCTCTTTTGATCATTGGTGGCATGTGTTGGGTATTCTTCTAACTGGATGTACTGCTTGATATCAAAGAACCAAGGTTCGCCATCGAGCTCTTCTTCAACTCTATTACAATAAGCGTGTTGATCACGACTCAGTATATGCACTGGATCGATGTAGGCCTTATCAGGGTGTTGGAGCATTAAAGACAAAGTATCCAAAGCATCAGCAATCTCATTGCGAATTCTAGGGATATGCCTAAACTTTACAGACACAAACCATTGACATAGATCCTTCAAGCATTGTCCATACGGTATTAGCTTTAAATTTCGTATCTCCCAATCACCTTGAATCTGATGGACGAGCAAATATGAATCCCCCAACACTAATAGTTCCTGGACTCCCATATCAAACGCTAGCCTCAAACCCAGAATGCAAGCTTCATATTCCGCCATGTTATTGGTACAATAAAATTGAAGTTGCACTGTTATCGAAAAATGTTTCCCCGCCTCAGAGATAAGAACTGCACCTATTCTGATTCCTTTCATATTGATTGCTCCATCGAAGAACAACTTCCAACCTGGATCAACATCTATAACGACTTCATCGAGACATTACACTTCTTCATCATGAAAATATGTCTTTAATGGCTCGTACTCTTCATCGATGGGATTCTCAGCAAGATGATCTGCCAAGGCTTGGGCTTTCATGGCGGTTCGAGTCACATATACAATGTCAAACTCGGTAAGCAATATTTGCCACTTTGCCAAATGGCCGGTCGGCATAGGCTTCTGAAAGATATACTTTAAAGGATCCATGCGGGAGATGAGATAAGTAGTGTAGGACAAAAGATAGTGCTTCAAATTCTGTGCTACCCAAGTTAGGGCACAACATGTCCTTTCAAGAAGAGTGTACCTAGCCTCATGTGTAGTGAAATTTTTGCCAAGATAATAAATAGCCTGCTCCTTTATGCCCGTGACATCATGTTGACCCAGGACACAACCGAAAGAATTATCCATGACTGATAAATACAAGATCAAAGGCCTACCAGGCTCCAGTGGTACCAGCACGGGCGGATTTGACAGATATCTTTTGATTTTGTCGAACGCTTCCTGACATTCTTCAGTCCACTCTACCGCAACACTCTTTTTCAGCAACTTGAAAATTGGTTCACATGTGATTATGAGTTGAGAAATAAACCTGCTAATGTAGTTCAATCTACCCAACAAACTCATCACCTCTGTCCTATTCTTGGGCGGAGGCAAATCCTGGATGGCTTTGATTTTCGAAGGATCCAATTCAATTCCCCGACAGCTGACTACAAACCCCAACAGCTTTCCAGATGGGACTTCAAATACACATTTTATCGGGTTGAGTTTGAGATTATACCTGGGAAGCCTTTCAAAGAACTTGTCACACCACTTTTTTTTACATACTCCAAAAAAAGATTTATGTTTTAAGGGTCTAAAGGGTTTTATTATTTAAGTGACAAGAAATAAAAATTTGTTTCGAAAAAGAATTATTTACATTTTTTATTCAGAGTCGCCACTTGGCATAATATGGTGTGCCAAGTCACCATTGGAAAAATCCTTTTAAAAAAAACCATTTGACTCTTTAAACTGGTTTGCGAACAGAGACTCCGGCTAAGGAATTCTGTTGACCAAGGGGAAGGTGTTAGGCACCCCTCGATCCCGTGGTTCAACCGCGGTCGCTTGGTAGAGTGTATCAACTATTCTGGCATTACGAAATGTACAAACCACACAAAAGCACGCAAAATAATCAAACAATAAACAAAACAAAACAAAAACAATCCAAAAATGTAAAGTCCAGTCCTATTATACAGTCCAAAAATAAATAATGCGGAAATATAAATCTATTCTACCCTAGACTAATCCTATACTACGCTTTACCGCTTCACCCGACGCCTCAAGCCTTCACCACGAACATCTTCCAAGTACAAGGTACTTCGGGGCATTCCCCGATGAATAAATATATACAGATACTTCGGGGCATTCCCCGGCTAAATTAATACAATAGATGTCAATGTATAAATCAAAACCATTCCACAAATATTTCACCATTCAACAATCACAAATCCTAAATCTTGCCTACCCGACCTACCTTTGCCTAGACCAATCGGCGTATCACGATACTACCAAGTTCAATTAGCGCTCGTTTTAAGTTAAACACACGATGAAATCAACTAATCCAAATATCCAATTATGTCAAATTTTAATTCTCACCCCCAAGTCCATTTTTAACCACATGATTAGTGTATGCTTCGATTTTCCAATCACATCTCATAATCCGAAACCAACAATCAAACACAGCATAAACAACGAAGATTCAAACCCAACACACAACAAATAAATCATCCACACCCACAACATCAATAAAGAGTCAAGATAAAATAAAGATCGGTAGAAGAAATGGACCTCGATGAAAATGATCCTTGTCGATAATAAAGAAATCCGAAGACCTAAATACTCGACCGGAGAACCTCACAACGAGCAAACCCAATCAGTGTCTCAAAATTTCCAACCGAACAGATTTCAACCAAAGAACAGGACCTCAATAGAATTCATTTTTTGCTAATAAAGAAGTCCGAAACTGAAAACCTCGAACAAGGAACCTTAACCCGATCAAGAATACAACTCAATATTGAGGAATTGAAACCCAAAACTGAACTCAACGAACGAGTTAAGATGAACTGAAGTCTAAATCCCCGAACCAACAACGAATACCAATGACCCCAAAATAAAATAAACCAGTCCTGTCTATCGAAACTATTGTGAAACTGATTCGAAACGGGAACCAAAAGAGAAATGAAGAAATTTCAAAAACTTTTATAAGTAGATCGACCGGACGATGAACTCAAAGATAGATTCTGGGCAAGATTCAACCAGAGTCCGAAACAGAGTCCGTATAATTCCAGCGTGACCTTGTCGGAATCAAACCAAGAATGAACAGAACGACGAATTCGGACAGGGACTGAGACGCCAGAGCTCCGGTGAGCTCAAGTAGCGTCCGGAAAGTGAAGAAAATGGGTCGGATCTGACGGCAAGTAGTGTTTCCGATGAGATTTTCACCGGATTTCACTGTTCCTTCATCCAATCTACCTCAAACTCCATCCATTATCTCATTTTTCTTTACTGCATGCATGTGTGTGTGTTTTTTTCGGTGAGCTATGAGTGTATGTATGCGATTTGTGAGTGAATGGTGTATTTGCTGCGTGTGTATGCGGTGAAGGTGATGAGGGATCTTTGTGCTTGTGGGAGTTTTATTGAAATCTGTCCATGGCGGTGTATTGTTGAGAGGTGAGTGTGTGTCGTGTAAATGGTGAGGGTGAGTGTTGATCGGAAGAAAGGAAGAAGATGAGTGTGTATTGTGTATGTTATTGGAGTGGTTCGTTTTTTGGAGAAGAAAGGAATTTTTTTTTTGAGATGTGCTCCCTCTCCCCCTGCATTCCAGTAAAGATAAAAATATAGGGGATCGGGTGGGGTTACGTGGGTGGGTATTGGGGTAGGGTAGGTGGGGTAGGGTATGGGGGCATGGGGTAGTGATGTATTATCAAAAATTGATAGGAGGAGTGATTAATTTTGTTACAAAAGAATAATTGGGGATTAGGTTTGTTAGTGGGTTTGTTATTTTTTGTATTTTTATGGGATATAATCATACGGGTGAGGGCACGTGGTAAGACAGGGATAAAAATGTGTAACTTGGGTCTTCGGGAGGGACAAAATTAGGTGTCTACAGAACTTTCATAAATCTTTAACATGGTCAGCCTGACTCTTTGATTTAACAATCACATCATCTACAGAGACCCCAATCTCCTTATGTATCATATCATGAAACATAGTGGTCATGGCTCTCATGTATGTTACTCTAGCATTCTTCAAATCGAACCTCATCACTCGATAGCAATAAGTCCCCTATGGTGTGATAAAAGACATCTTTTCCGCGTCTTCATCATCCATAATGATCTGGTGGTATCCAGCATAGCAATCCAAAAAAGAGGAAACCTCGTGTTTAGCACAATTGTCCAGCAAAATATGGATGTTGGGCAACGGAAAATCATCCTTCGGACTTGCTCTGTTCAAATCACGGTAATTAACACATACTCGAATTTTGCCATCTTTCTTTGGGACAGGAACAACATTGGATAATCACGTAGGATAACGAGCCACTCGAATGACTTTGGCTTCAAGTTGTTTCATGATTTCTTCTTTGATTTTGATACTTACATCAGTTTTAAACTTCCTCCACTTCTATTTCACAGGGGGGAATGTGGGATCAGTTGGCAATTTATGAGCCACTAATTCAGTGCTTAAACCAGGCATATCATCATAAGACCATGGAAAAACATCCTTATAATCAATTAATGCTTGAATCATTCCAACTTTTAGCTGCGGCAAAGCATGTACACTGATTTTAGTTTCCCTAACATCTTCTTGATTTCTTAGATTGATTGGCTCAGTTTCATTCAAATTAGGATTCGGCTTGTCTTCAAACTGTTCCAACTCTTTGCTTATTTTCTCTAGTGCCTCTTCTTCATCATATTCCCCCTCTTGCTTCATTATATATTGATTAGTTTAGATTTTAAGATCAGGCTGAAAATTTTGCATGCATGTCATGTTATTAGAATCAGCATAAAGAGAACTGTATAAAGAAAAAGACAAAATCAAAATATATTAGACACAAAATAAGGGGACATTACATTTCATTAGAAGAGAAAGATAGGAGGGTTTAAACAAAAATGACAACATAACATAAACAAACTAAAATCCAAATTACAACCCTGAAATAACTCGGATAAACAGAAAGAAAAACAAACCAAACTACCAAAACTCCCTCCTGACGGGGAGAGGAGTGACTTCCCAATTGTTGAGCCGGACAACTGGACCTATGAATTGAACGTCTGCCTTACTGGTACCTTCTCCTACTTCAACCATGTCAACTTCGATCAATAGGTTCTGGAAGTCATCAACCAATTCAGCTCCAAAATCTATAAGTGTCACGACACTGCTCTTGATGAATGACTTACTGAGTAGGGGCACTGGGCGAGGGAGTGACCATGTTTCCTTTTTCCTTACCTTGTCCTTCTTCAGATCTTCAGTCGTAGGTTCAAATCCCAAACCAAAAGTACCCATGTTCTCATTTGGACATATGGGATGAAACATACCGTGCAGAGACACTCCCAAACCCCTTACTGGCTTGAATCCATACTTTAACATTTCATTTATCATCATGAAAGAAGAAGGAGACAATTGTGGCCCTGGAATAACCTTTCCTTCAACGATACGATTCACCGACACTGTATCAAAAGTCTGATAGACAAATGTCTCCTCTACATTGTTTGCTTCAATAAGGCACAAGGGAGAATTTTCTTAGGCGGACAAATTCCCTTCACCATGAATAACCACTTCTTGCCTGTCATGCTCAAACTTTATCATTTGGTGCAATGTAGATGCAACCACCTTGGCCTTGTGGATCCACGATCTTCCTAACAACAGATTGTAAGAGGAGTCTATATTCAATACTTGAAACTCTATGGCAAACTCAACAGGCCTTATAATCAACATTAGTTCTATTTCGCCAATGGAGTTTGATTTTGCACCATCGAAAGCCCTGACACATACATTGTTGGGCTTGATCCTCTCAACACCAATATTCAACTTTTGCAAAGTAGAAATAGGGCAGATATTTGCACCTGAACCTCCGTCAATCATAACGTGAGTGACGTAGAAATCTTTGCACTTCACTGTAATGTAAAGACCCCGGTTATGCCCCGTACCTTCTACAGGCAATTCATCATCAGAGAAGTTGATCCAATTGACCTCAAAGATTTTTCCAACCATTTTCTCAAGCTGATTTACTGTAATCTCCCTAGGAACATATGCTTCATTTAATACCTTCAATATAATATCACGATGTACCTTGGAATACAACAACAAAGATAAGAGGGAAATTTGAGCAGGGGTTTTCTTCAACTGATCTATTATTGAATACTCTGGAAACTTCATTTTTTTCAAAAATTCCTCTGCTTCTTCTTCGGTGACAGGCTTTTTGATAGATGAAGGTTCACTCACAATTGGCTTGGACTTCCTTAAACTTTCAGGCACGAAGCATCTTCCTGACCGAGTCAAACCCCCTACCTCATCTACATCTTTCACTACTTTCTTCCCCTGATAGGTCATCACAACCCTCTTATAATTCCAGGTAACATCGGAGGTTGGGTCACCGTTTTATTGATAATAGGTGCCGCAAGTGCTCCTTCCACCGTCAATATAGGCTTACCTGGAGCTCCTTTCACCGTTAACTTAGGCTTGTCTTGACTTAAACCAATGACTGCTCCGACTCTTTTCACTGTGATCACGAGTTTCTTCGTGCTTTCTTGGACTTTATCCTCTCCCATTTTTTCCTGGCTCAATGATATTGTTATCAATGAGTCCTCCATATTTACTGATTTATCCTCATTGGTCTGTATTCTGACAATAGGCTTATAAAACCTTGACGACTCTTTACCATCATATATAAATTCTAATATATTAGTTTCAGCATGGGTTGGCAATGGATTCTGGTTAATGTTTGGAACCTCCGGGGCCTGGACCAAAATCTGATTTGCATCGATTAAATCTTGGATGACTCTCTTTAAATACCAGCATTTCTCAATATCGTGGTCTGGCATGTCAGAATAATATGCACACCTTAAAGAATAATCGAGATTCCTGGGAGGTGGATTTGAAAGCCTTCCTTGAATCGGGCATAAGACCTTCATCTTTCTCAACCTATCAAACAAGCTAGAATATGACTCTCCAAGAGGTGTGAACTCATTTTTGACCACCTTCTCTTTTTTGTACTCGGGCCTGCGTTGGAAACTAGGTCTGGAGGGGTTTTGGTAATTTGGTGGAGCTGATGGACAATTTTGTAGAGCTTGCGCATGCCATTGTGGGTAAGAAGGGGTTTGGGCATATGGATGTGCACTATATACTAGGTAAGGAGGGGGTGGAATGACATATGGGGGGTTTTACGGAGGGTAGTAATGGTGGGGAGGAATATATGGAGCTTGGACATAGGCTTGGGCTTGGGATTGGGGATAGGGGCGAGGCGGTCTTTTGGGATAGGAATGGGGTCCAGCAACAACGGTCTCCATGTCCTCTTTCTTCTTTTTATCTCCGAACGCACCAGATCCACCTTGAATCGTTTGTGTGGTGGATTTTAATGCGGCAAAACTCACTATTCGGCCGGTCTTGATTCCGTCTTCTATCATCTATCCTATTTTGAGGACTTCAATAAAAGACTTTCCCATTGATGGAAGTAAATATTGAAAATAGGTCTCATCCTGTGCCTAAATGAACACCTCTACCAGATTACTCTCCTTCATTAGAGGCTTTACCCTGGCGGCCTGTTCACGCCACCTTATCGCGTATTCCTTAAAACCTTTGGTGCTTTTCTTCTTCATGTTGACCAAGGATTTTTTGTTAGGAATCAGGTCGACATTATACTGAAAATATTGCACAAACTCAGAAGCTAAGTCATCCCAGCTGTTCCATTTGTCGATATCTTGATCGGCAAACCATTCTGAAGCCAGATCGGAAAGACTCTAGCCAAAGAAAGCCACAAGTAACTCTTTCCTTTCCCCTGCAGCCCTTAATTTCCGTGCTATGACCTCTTGTTCCTCTGTTGAGACAGGTTTCTCCGTATCAAATGGAAATGCAGGTGGCTGAGCGTACCCATACGATTCATTTATTCTCAAAGTAGGCTCCGGGGCATAATACTGACTATCTAAAACTTTCAATACTGGCTCACTGGCAGACCGAGGAAGCACTATTGTCGGACGCACAACATATGTAGGAGCTTTAGGTGGTGGCGGAGCCACGAACATAGGTGCAGCCGGTGGCGCCGGCTGAGTCACGGGCCTTGGTTGAGGAACTGCCAGGGGCACACTAGAAGTGCCAGGGTAATATTGCCGCGGAGTGAATCCTGGTGTGTGCTCCGGTGACTCAATGGGAGCAGAGAATTGTGCCTGAGAGAGCGGTGGGAAATTGGGGATATTCCCAAGATCTTCAGGGAGTGGAGGAGGAGGCATGCCACTAGCCCATGCTCGATGCAGATCTAGCAATTGTTGTCTAAGTCTTAATACCTCATCATCGCTTTCTGAACTTTCTTCCCTGGGATCCTGATCTGGGTCAATGAGTGAATTTTCAATCTCCCTACTAGCCATGGCAAGCTTCGCTTTTGATCTAGTGAAGTACGGGTGACTAGCCAGAGTGCTGCAAACCAACCACTTATCTGAAAGAACATGCTCATCAAAGACAAAACCCGTTAGGATTAGGTCACACAACAAGCATGGGAAACACGTTTGTAAAATTGTCTAGATTCATGCGTATTTCTACCAACCTTTGAGGGTAGCAAGGTCATTTTAACATCATTCCGATCTTTTCCTACACCCATTTGCTTCTTTACTCCAATCACACCTCTCTCTTTTTTCTTCTCTATTTTTTTTCTTTTCTTCGCCATCACTTCTCTTATCTCTCGCGTCAGTCCCTTTTTTATCCTTTTTTTCCTTCTCTCATTATTTTTTCCTTCTTTTTCTCTCTCGTTGTCTCTCTTTTTATCATTTGTTATGGCTTTTGTTTTTCCTTAAAATAATAGAAAAATAATGAAAAACTAAGAAACAAAATGATTAGATCGAACCCAAAAGTAGGTTGCCTACGTATCATGTTGTACATGAATCAGATCTTGCGTAGTTCGGGAAGCGCATGCATTACTATCACAAAGTTGAATTATTATTTTTTGACGAAAAATAAACAAAAGAAAGAACAACGCAACGTCACAACATTTCATAAAAAGACAACAAAAACCGACTTCGAATTTAAGGAAACCTTAACACTAATCAACAAAGACTAAACAACAGTCCAGACCGACAGGACAACATGTGTGACATTCCTAATGAAGACCCTAAAGTTAAAACAAACTCGACATGAACTCAACAAAGACACAACAATACAATGACAGAAAAATAAAGGACTCAAACTAAGAGAAGAAGTGCCCCTTCAAACTGTTACGCCGCGTGACGACCCTGGCTGAGATGGACCCGTCTGTGAAGTTCTCGCCTTACCAGTCAAATTTTGCAACATACCCTGCAACGACACCTTGATATTCGGAATAAAGCTCCTAGTACGTGTTGTGGCCTCATGGGGAGTACACCTGAAAAGACTGTTCTGATACCCTTCCACAGTTGCGAGCAAACCTGCTAACTGAACTCTCAATTCTTCCACTTTGGCCCCCGCACTTTCATCCTGGCGGTCATCGACTATACATTTTTCTTGTATTCTCCCTCTAAGTTGTGCTGGTAATGGCCTACTGACACCCCGAGGAATGGATTGTAGCCAAATTCCATATCTTGGAGTGTATCCTAGATTATCTAAACCTTCTTTGAGGGTACTCACACCCTGCCACGTTGCATTATCCCAGAACTGCTCGTATTTAATCTCATCCTTAGCTTGGTCTCTAAAATACTCAACATCCTTTTGGAGGTCCATTACCGGTGGAACATCTTGCAGTCTGCCCAACTGACGCATTACTCTTAGAGGGGTGTATGGTCGAGTACAATTAAGTCCCAACAAAACAAGAAGGATTTGCATGCTACATCTGACCAAGATTGTTTTCGGGTGAATCCAAAAATAGGTCCACAGAACATTGTCATCTGTTCGTGATTCGAGGAATTCAATCCAAGCCTCGACTCCCACTGGCAATGAGAATTTGTCAAAGTGCATTCTTTCTTCCATGGCTTTCACTCGATCAGAGAAGCAACGATCAATGGCATCTGATTTTATCAAAGATGAAGCATGCAAATGCTCCATCATCCATAGTTGCAACACTAGATTACTTCCTTCGAAGAACCGCATCCCCCCTTTTATTTCAGTTAGGGCCTTATATCTCTCTACTAAAATCATAGGCACTAGAGTAACCTTGCTCCCTTGATCCTTATGAAATAAGGTCATCACTACAGATTGCAACCGAGTATTAATACCTCTTTCATCTTGTGGAAACACTAAAGTGCCTAACAAAGCGAGAGCAAAGATTTCAAGACGTTTTCTTTCCCATTTCTTCTTAGTCATATGAAACTCATCCCAAAAATAATCAAAACCTCCCAATGATCTGAATCGAGTGAACAAGTAGTCTAGGGAAATCCATGATTGATTAAGGCATCCCAAATGCATATTCTTACTCTTTAAACCACAACGCTGAAGAAAGATTGAGCTAGTATAATTGCGGGCTCGGATTATCTTTAGACAGATATAAGGCAACTGACACAGACTAGATATTTCTGCCAGAGTAGGCGTCATTTCATATTTTCCAAATCTAAACACCAAACTACTACGATCCCAAAAAGTCAACCCCGCCTCTATCAGATCTGGATGAGGCGCGAGACGCAGGAGGGTTGTAAGATTACCCAACACTATCTTTAGCTCGTGCTGCTCAATGTAGTTGAACGTACCCCACCACTTGACTAACTTTTTAGGGACCTTGGAAACCATCCAAACTCTAGACCTCATGGTTGGGTCCATCCTGAAATAACACATAGGACATTAACTTAACAAGCAATTCAATTAGAGCAAAAGATTCCCAACCCTTGGAAATTTGACACAGACATATGTCGAAGGGACAAACTACTTATCACTCCAAATGACCGAACAGTACCCTCGAATGAAATCAGCCTACTTGGCAAGGACCAGTTAACAACACTAGATTATGCGGAGATAGACCCTAGGGTAAAATCGAGACAGACTAAAAATAAAAGATTACCGAACCCACCGAGGATTGTGTACTTATCCCGCCCCGAGGGATAAAAATCAGGTATGCGTAGTTCATCCAAATTGGACAATTAATGATTAAATAACAGATTGCACCCTAACTTAAGAGACATAACCAAATATGAAGGAAAAATCTTTTGGTATTTTCATTATATGATATATCAAATGTACAAAACTTCTATCAAATTTTTGAATTATAAAAGGCTCCTACTAAAAAAAACTTTTTTGAAGTTTTCGAATTATGAATGCATGCTAAAGGAGACAAAGTAAAAAAAAACTTTTAATTTTTTATTTTATTTTTATTTTTTGTATAAATGAGTGCCAAAGGTAAAAAATATTTTTGCATTTTTGAATTATAAAAATCAAAAGCCATAAAGAACACTAAAAACTATGAAACACTTTTTTTTTTCACTTTTCCACATTTCTTGTCTGCACACTTTACTTCTAGCACATGTTTTTCCCCAAATCAATCTGTCAAATGACCACGTTACCCTCAGAGATGCGACATTTAGCACGTAGGGATTCTTTAGAGGTGAGTCTCCTACAAAGGACCAAGTGGGTCCCGTTAGGTCTCAATATGATGCAAATAAGCATGACCTAAGAGTTGACCTACGTTGGGGTTCACTAACAAGGTTGTTCGGGGGAGCGTATGGTTGACAGTGGCTGCAAGAGCTTTCCACCCACTCCATAACACCGATGGCTCCCCCTCCTAAGATAAGGGTGACTCAACTATAGGTCGTGTACAACACGTGTACTACAGACTTGTTGCAGAAAGAATGACTCGGGTTATGCACATGATGACAGATATAAAGCGGTAACACATAAGATAAATGTTGTAAACAAAGAGCACGTAGACACTCCACAATGATAAAACAATAACACAAAATAACACAAAAATGTCTATACACCTATAATGTCAAAACAAGCCGATACAACTCCAAAAAATAAGCTCGAATTCTGAAAAGCTCCCCAGCAGAGTCGCCAGAGCTGTCACACCCCTTTTTTATTTCTTGACTTCAAAAGACTTGTTTTAAGGTTCGAAAGGGTTTTTATTCTTTAAGTGACAAAAAGATGATTTTTTTTTTGTTTTGAAAAAAGGATTATTTACATTTTTTATTCAGAGTCGCCACTAGGCATAAATCGGGTGTGCCAAGTCACCTTTGAAAATCCTTTTTCAAAATAGTTTTGACTCTAAAACTGTTACGCGAATAAAGATTCCGGCTAAGGAATTTTGTTGACCGAGGGGAAGGTGTTAGGCACCCCTCGGTCCCGTGGTTCGACCACAGTCGCTTGGTAGAGCGTGTCGGCTAATTTGACATTTCGGATGTATAAACCACACAAACATGCAAAACAAGCTACAAACAAATCAAACAAAAATTCAAAATCAAAATAATGTCCAGTACAAATTATACAGTCTAGGAATAAATAATGCAGAAATATAAATCTATTCTACCCTAGACTAATCCTATACTACGCTCCACTGCTTCATCCGACGCCTCGGGCCTTCACCACGAACATCTTCCAAGTACAGGGTACTTCGGGACATTCCCCGGATAAATCAATACATATCCTTCGAGGCATTCCCCGACCAAATAAATACATTTTTTAGTGCGGGAAAATCAAACTATTCAACAAAATTTCAAACATTCCATGGAATTTCCAACATTCAACCAAAGCCGCCAATTCTAAATATTTACCTACCCGAGCCTACTTTTACCTGTTCATTCGGCCTACCATGATACTATCACGTCAATGATATTCAATGAATAAAAATAAATTAACGCTTGCTCATTTTTTTTAATCAATTTCAATTCCTACCCCCCTCCTAAAATAGCTTCCTTTTCGATCAATCAATGATTACCAGATCTTTCAGTTTAGCACCTTTTCAAAATTCAGAACCAACATCCATACATCAACCAATGAAAATTCAAACATATGAATCATTCATACTCACCACAACAGTTAATACCACTAAAAAATATCAAGAAATCACGCCAAGGCCATATTCGAAATAATAAAGAGATAGAGTTGAGAAAATTAACCTTCGAATATTATGATGATATCAATGTTTAAGAAAACCAGACCCGAAAGCTCGAATAGAAACTCTCAACAGCGACAAGATTCCAACTCAAATCGATAGGCAGCAGTCCAAAATTGACCATAATAACCTGACTAAGACCCAAAATAGAAATCCCAACCCGATCGACAGCACAATTTGATCAAAAAAATAAGCCTCCAAGACCGTCACTGACGACGAACAGCAAAAAAAAATAGATGAATCCAAAAAAAACTCCCAAAGACACGACGAAAATCGAGATCCAAGAAATTCCGGCGAAGTAGTCGCCGGAATAGTGACCAAACCTGCAAATCCCTTTTCCGAATAACTTCGAATCTACCCTTTTTTCTTACCCGTTACAGATCCAACCGTGAATCCCTCTCTCGCGTGCGAATCTCTCAATATTTTCGCTCAAACTCTCCACTACCTGATTGTCTATTCCAGTCGTGTGTCCTGTGTGCGTAAGTAAGTGTGAATCAGTGGGGTGTAGTATATGAGAGTGTGTGTGTTACTGTGTAAAAGAAAACAAAACCTAAAAAATGGAGTCTGTGAGTGTGTTTTTTTATAGAGAAGATGATCACCTTTATTTTATGCTTTTTGATGATCAGAATGATGACAAAAATGCCCCCCTCCTCATATATAACAATGATGTGTGTATATATTATGCTCAGAAGTGGAAAAAATATGATGGAGGAGGTCCTGTGGGTAGGGGTGGGGTGTGGGTATAGTGAGCTTCCTGGAAGGTTCCCTCGCCCCCCCCTTTTCTAATTTAGTGCATATATATATTTTCATTGGTCAAAATCCCTTTCTGTTAGTAGTGGGGCCCATCTCTATATTCTCTCCCTTATGATCATGTTTATGTGTGTCCTTCCAATGAAAACAAAAATGGTCCTTTTTTTTTCTCAAAAGTTCCTGTGGGCCTTTTCTTTGTGGACAAAAAAAACAAAAAAAAAATAAGATAGAGGGGAGGGGTCACGTAGGGGTAGGGGTGAGGATAGGGGTATGGGGGTAGGTGAGGTGTTATCTTTTAATTGGAGGGGTTGTTGGGAAGTTTAAAAAAGAAGACAAAATTGTTTAGGATTTGTTGTTTGGATAAAGACAGATAAATAAATAAAGAAAATGAAGTGGTTATTTTATTTGTTTTTCTTGTGGAAAATTATAAAAATGGGGGTTAAATTGTGTGATAACGGAATAAGAAATATTTTGACGGGATAAAATTACGTGCCTACAATTGTGATGGTATCACAACTCACCTCCGAATGAGGCTGAATAATTGAGAAAAGTTATTTTGAAATCTACTTCTGAAGTAGTAAATTTAAAATTTATTCATGTAATAGTAAATTTAAAATTTAATAAAGAAAAAAGATGCATGTCAAGGTAAACTTGATGTTTATTAGTATAAAAGTTCATAAATTGACATGAACGATTGCAACATCCCAAAGATGTGCATACTGATTCTTCATTACTTTTAATGTTGCTTGTTCTCATGACAAGTTGGTTGGACCAACTAATGTTGGGATTTGATGCCTTAAAATCTGAAAAAATATAAAAGGTGAAGTATAAAAGGTGAATAAGGGCCCGTTCACTAGTCATGTGATCAATTAAGATGCATCAATATAAAATGATCACATGTGCGTTTATTGTCAACCTGCAGTTTGACATTCATAAAGTTGCTTGCTCAATAAAATTGAGTTAAGAGCATAACTTTCAGATTGTGCAATCAAGACAATTCTTCTTAATGATGATGGTTTAGCATCGAATGGCTTCAATAAATAGTTAAACCATTGAGAAAAAAAAGTTTCATGTGTTGGTTTGAAATATTATATACAAAAGTACTTGTATGCATCAAACCAATAAATTATGATTAAGTTCCCCTCAAAGTTGGTTCTAAGTCAGGAATCACACGTTGTCCATCTAATAGTTAATGTGCGGTATACGATTAATGAATATACCATGATGCACAAAGATGGATTCCTCAAAGAAGATGGAGGATGTATGTTAGTTTTTCTAACATAAGGGAGAGATTATAAGAAGCTATGAAGTATGTTAGGAATTATCATCAGATCCTCATTCAAAAGATAATTCAAGTCAAATGCCGAAAGCATCTCATATTAAGCTGTAAGTGCTCCGATTTTTTGTCCCTAAAAGATAAAGTCTATGCATGTATGAAGCGTGGTAGATAAATCGGTTCTAAATGAAATAATCCTTGAAAAGGATAAGGAGCAAATAATCATAATAAGAGGCAATATGCTCTTGAAGAGCCTACGACATAACACTTCATGAAACCTTATGAGAGGTTCAGGTACCTGAAAATAATGATGTGATGAGATCTCAAAATGTTATGTCGCATTGTGAATCGATACGAAATGATATATCATCAATATCTTTGACACAATATTGGCTCAATATTGTGAAAGATTATGAGGATCTTAATTCTACATTTATTTAAGTATACTGACGTAGAAACATTTATCAAGTGCATGAAAGGATGCATTTTTGTAAGTGAAAACTTATTTGATTTGCACTCCATACACTTGAAGATGTCACACATGAAATGTTGAGTATTATCACTTGACAAAATATATCTTGCAAATACTACAAGGCCTGATATAGCCTTTTTGATTAATTTGTTGGCAAGGTATAGTTTTGCTCCCTACTAGGAGACATCAAAATGAGATCAAACACATAATATTATATTATTCTAAAGATTGCAGTCTCGATCTTATTGATTATGATGATGCCAGGTATTTAATTAACCCGCATAAATCTCAATCTCAAACGGACTATGTGTTCACATGTGGGGACACTGTCATATCTTGGAGATATACAAAGCAGTGTATCTAGCCACTTCATTGAATCATGCTGAGATAATAGCTATTCATGAAGCAAGATGAGAATGTGTATGTTTGAATTCCATGATACATCTCATTCGAGAAAAATGTGGCGTGAAATATGACAATCTACCCACAGTTTTATACAGAGATAATGCAGCATGCATAGCACATCTTAATGGAGGATTTATAAAAGGAGATAGAACAAAGCCCACTTCATCAAAGATTTTCTACATACATGAGCTACAAAAAAATGGTGATATTAACGTGCAACATATTCGTTCAAGTGACAATGTGGCTGATTTATTCACCAAGTCTCCTCCAATTGCAACTTTCAAAAAGACAGTGCACAAGATCGGGATGCAAGGGTTCAAGGATGTTCTCATTAGGGAGAGTTAATACGCGTTGTACTCTTTTTTTCTTTCAAGGCTTTGTACCCCCGGATTTTCCTTGTAAGGTTTTTAATGAGGCAGCCGAAATGCGTATTGTTAGAGATGTGTACTTTTTTTCCTTCTCTAGATTTTTTTCTGACAGGATTTTTTCTAGTAAGGTTTTATCGAGGAACATTATCTATCTAGACATTCAAGGGGGAATGTTATAAATGTATTTACATTATAGTGAATGTCTATCAAGATCTAATAAGATCTAGTTGATATCTATCAGGATTTGAAGTAGTTGTCTTTTAGTCAGAAACTAGGAGTATTTTTCCCTATAAATAGAGGGGTTCTGATCATTGTATTCACAATAAAGATGATATATTATTTCTCTAGACAAATAAAGAAGTCTCTTCTTCTCTCTCTATTTATTCTTGTTGTTCTTTATTTATATTTCATAACAATACTCAATTAGTCAATTATACATTTCAGACAGTATTTATCTTCAATGATCCCCATGATATTCAATAGCACTTGGGACTTGATCATAATTAAGCGGGAAAGAATGGACTTTTCTATAAAAATGTTGCTAAGGTTCAAATAATAAAGCATTAAAAACAACCTTTGTTAGCAAGCTAATCCTTAGAGCCGTCAATATGG
Source organism: Capsicum pubescens (assembly GCA_030864215.1). Lineage (NCBI taxonomy): Eukaryota > Viridiplantae > Streptophyta > Magnoliopsida > Solanales > Solanaceae > Capsicum > Capsicum pubescens. Next base: position 265,255,223 of record CM061545.1, on the reverse strand, counting down.
GTCAGCCCAGCCCATCTGGTCTAGCCCATACGGGCTTTGATTTTGACGGGCCACGCCTGGTTGACCCATCAAAATGATGAGCCAAAAAATACCAAGCCCATAACATTACTCCGTGGCAGCGGGTCTCAGAGGTCAGCCCACTTTTTAAAAAATAATATTTTGTAATTTAATTTTTGAATATTAATAAACATAAATATTACCACACAATATTACATGGTGTTAATACTTGTTAATCAAATCTCTAATACCCCAAAAAATACTCCTAATTGCGAAATTAAAGAATATTTGGCATGATATCCTTCAAGCCAAATAAAAATAATAATAAGCAATCTAAATAGTTGCATGTATATGACTTACGGGTCTGCCCACGGGCTAGCCCAACGCACATTGCTTAAGCCCCATTGGCCACGGGCTTATCCGTGCCGAATTAAAAAAACCCGTTCTTAAATAGGCTGCAAAAACTGAAGCCCAACTTTATCAAATTACAGGCCGAGTCAAGCTGGCCAAACGTGCCTGGCCATATTGACGACTCTAATTTCTATGTTAAGGATCTAGTAAATTTTATGCCTCTGAACTATACCCACAACATCCAAGCTACAAAGAAAATGCTTGAAAAGTTGGTGTGAGCATATGTTAACTTGTTTTCTTGTTGTTAAGTCGTTTCTTAAGTAACATTTGTAGACACCTAATTTTGTCCCTCCCGAAACCCAATTTTTCCATTTTTACCTCTTCTTACCACGAACCCTCACCCGTATAATATTCCCCACAAAAATACAAAAAAAATTAAAAAAAATTCAATTAAATTCCTAATACCTAAGATTCTTTTATCCTAACAAATTCTATCCCATCCTAACAACCTCTCCAATTAAAATTAGGACACCTCACCATCCTACACCCTACCTCTACCCCACCTACCCTACCTCTACCTACCCCTAGGCTTCCTCCTCCCCTCATTCACGTGGTCCCAAATTTTCTCTCAACAAGAATGGACCAATTCATATATACACAAAAACAGAAAATACCAGGGGGGGGAGAAAAAAATCATCTTCTCCACCAGGAAAATGACATACTCCTCATGGACTCTCACTCTCCCTCACTGAATACACACACATGAAAACCTCACCATTCTTACTGTACACCAAAAACACACACAGATCGGGAGAGGTCAAGAGTGAGAGATTGTGTGGAAGAGAAACACGGAGAGAGACCGAGAGAGATAAAAATCAGAAAAAGAGAGAAAAAAAAGGTAATTGGAATGGGAAAAAGAAACCGGTGAGAAGGTCAGTGGATTCCGGTTGGGATTCAAGTTCTCCAGTAGTTTTTTCTAAAGTGTCCGACAAAACTGTTTGCCGGAATTAACTCCGGTTCATTGAACAGACCTCACCCAGTCCCGTAACCCCCAAAATCTCAACGTATCTCTTGGTTTTACGGCAAAACCTCCACCGGAAAACACCCAACGTTTCTCTGTTACTGTTTTGATGCGTCCATCGGAAAAAAAATGACATAATTGATCTCATTTTTCTTAAATTTGATCCAAAATAGGTTCCTTGTCGCTATTCCGTTTGAATTTGCGTCTCATTTTGGCTTGTTGGGTATTCTTCGTGGGTTTTCGTACAGGTTTTAGGAAACTTGGTTACTGTTTTGGTTTTGGGGTTTCGGATGGGATTTCGAAGGTTATCGGGTTGGAGTTAGATCATAGTCTGAATTTTGGTATTCTTCGAGGTTCCGGGACGGCTCTTATTTCTCTTACTAAAATCAATCGAAATCTCTTGAGGTCCATCTCTTTACTCCCGTTCTTTCTTTATTTTACTTTGTTGAAATTGCTATGATTACGTGCTGGGTGATTGTAATTATTTGATGTTGTTGATGTTATGAGCATGATGCTTGGTGATTCGATTTCAGTAGTTTAATGAATTAATTTGATCATGTTTTAATGGTGATTAATAAAATGAAAGTTGGGGGTGGGATTAGAAATTGGCGAAAAGATTAGATTCGGATCAATTTTAATTGATTGTTGATATGAAACGTGATAGTATTATGATACGTTGAAATGGATAGGCCAATGTAGGTTTGGGCAGACAATTCTAGGAGTGATATTTGTTTGAATGCGCGGAATGTTGAATGTGTTGGATGTTTTAGTTTATCGCATGAAATTGACATTGTATTCATTTGCTGGAAAATGCCCCGAAGGAATTGTATTTTTCACCGGGGAATGCCCCGACGTACTATGTTGGCGGAAGACGTTCGTGAGAAAGGGCCGAGAGGTCGGGTAAAGCATTGGAGCGTAGTTTAGGATTAGTGTAGGTTTACTTTTTCATTACCTTTTTATTTTGGGTTGTAATAATTGGACTGGACATTATATTTTTGGATTATTCTGTTTTGTTTGTTTGATTGATTGTTTTATGTGTTTTGTGTGGCTTATACATTCTTAGTGTCAAATTAACCGATATGCTCCACCAAGCGATCATGGTCGAACCACGGGATCGAGGGGTGCCTAACACCTTCCCCTCGGTCAACAGAATTTCTTAGCCGGAATCTCTGTTCGCAGATCAGTTTAAAAGAGTCGACATTATTTTGAAAAGGATTTTACAAAGGTGACTGGCACACCGGATTATGTCAAGTGGCGACTCTGAGTTTAAATGTAAATAATCCTTTTCGAAATAAAAATTTTCATTTTTGTCACTTTAATAATAAAAACCCTTTCAAACTAAAAATGAATCTTTTGGAGTTAAAAAGGGTGTGACAACACTTGTGCCATATTCTGCCTGATGGTATTTCAGTAAATCTATTTCTAATCTACTTGTTTATTTGTGTCATGTTTTGGGTGTCAGTCAGCAAGAAGTTTATTTTCTGTTTCCTCTATAGTAGAGTTGGGTATTAATTCAAGCAATTGTCCCTGTAAGTATAGATGCTTAATATTCAATTTTTTTGCATATTATATGTCATTCTTGGCAAGACATAGATGCCAAACAAGAAAGACTGGTCCTTGGGAGGCTGTGTCTCCTAGACGAATTCCCTGAAGTAATCAACACCGGAGGATCAATATGTGGATAAAGTTCAATCTGTATCCTAAGAGCAGGTAATTAGAATGACTGTTGAATGCTGGTTCTTTCTTTGTGTTTCCCTGTCCCACTCTCATGATGCAACAAAAAACATATTGATGCACCTTGAAGAACTAAATCAATCCAAGAGGTCATTATACCCCGACCTTTTTATTAATGTCTTAAAGCTAACATATTGAAATGATTCTATTATATAGAAAGGAAAAGACTCAAATATGCCACTGAACTATCAAAAATGACTTATTTATGCTATCCGTTAAAAGTTGGGCTCATTCATGCCATCGCCATTACAAAACTGGCTCATCCATGCCATTATTTTTAACAGCCGGTTTTTAGAAAACAGCTTTGCCACGTGGCGGCATATTAAAGATCCACATCATTTTTTTTATTTTATTTTTCAAAATAAATAATTTTTTTTGAAAAAATAATTTCTTTTTGATGCATTAAAAAGAATCCACCCAACTTTTTGATCCATTAAAAATTAGTTTGATCTATGCTTTTAAAATTTGAGATTATTTGAATATTGCCCCATATCAATAGTTTTTTTTCTTTTTCTGGCTTTCATGTGTGACTCTGTTCACAATACGGATCAATAATATGATCATCTCTCTTTGAACTAAGTTTTACTTGATTAATTACTGTTAATGATTTAATTTTGAGATTATTTGTGTATCGTCTCATATCATCCGAGTATTTATAGTTACCAAGCTCCTCGACTTTTTTATTGGTTGTATGCGGCGTAAAATTGTGGTCAAATATAGTAAATCGATCCATAGACAATCAAAGACAATAAGACAATACATCTCATGCCGTCACTCTATCATGCTCATACCCATCCTGCAAAAATTTCAGTACAGTGGCGTTGATATCAATTATTGTGCCAATTAATTACCATAAAATACTTTAAATATTGTATGATATCATTCGCTTTGAACCAAATTGACTTTTTTTTTTCAAGAGACCTTAAATATCCGACATTTTATAAATAATTTCATTTCTTTTTTACTTTTTACGTGGGAGATTGTTCTCTCAAAGACTCATTATACTGCTCCTTTTCATCCTTTTTAATATGTCGTTTAATGTTTTGACACAATCATATATTAAGATAATTATTTGAAAATCAACATTAATCATTGGAGGTAGAATATTTGTCTAAATTATAATTATGTTTTTCTTAAATTACAATTTGATTTAATGATATAGTTACATAAAAATTGGTGAGACGTCATAGTTTTATATCCTTATATAATTAATTTTAAGTGGTCCAATCCTAATTAGGAATTGAATAAAAATAATATATAAGCCATGCATGCAAGTTACAACTCACAAGTATTATGTATGTATAGTCTTTATCATTTCATTATATACTTAATTCAATGAATTGATTAATTCCAAAATTTTATTGTTCTTTTCTCTTTAATGAAATAAAATATCTAAGAAGAAAGAATAAGGGTGTGTTTGGTATGATGGAAAATGTTTTCCTGGAAAATAAGTTGGTTTTCTACTTATTTTCTCATGTTTGGTTAGTGAATGAAAAATATTTTCCGAAAAATATTTTATGGTGTTCGGTTGGTGAGTAGAGAATATTTTTTAGAAAAATATTTTCTAGTGTTCGATTGATGAGTGAAAAAATATTTTTTAGAAAATACTACTATTTGTTAACTAGTATATCAGTGCCTCTAGCAACTCAAGAATTTGTAAGAACTAATTTAAGCATAACAAATAATATCAATATCGAATACTAAAATATTACAATCACTAAATTTAAGCAACTATTAATTAACAAATATAGGAGACACTTTTTAATATTTTGTTAGGACAATCTCAAGATACTACAATTAATAGAAATATAAAAGAACGATAAATTTATTCAACCTCGTGAAACAAGTTACATCGATAACAAAATGAAATATGCAATTAACAAAAGTAACATAAGTAAGTCTTCCTCTATGCATATGAAAATAACAATATATTCAACGAATTGAAAATGGAAAAAATTCGGGCTTCATTATTTTTTATTTCAAACAGTGAAAAATTGAAGCAAAGCACAGTGAAAAACATTTCTGAGTAATGTAAATTTTTTTAAAAAGAATATAATAATAATAGCAAATAATAATAATAAATAGATAAATAAAATAATAAAAATAAAAATAATAATAATAATAATATAAAAAATAATTAATTTTTATATTTAAGAAAATACAATAAAAGTTTAAAAATAGCCAAAAATAAATATAATTAAGAAAGTACTAAAACTACTAACTTATTTATTTAAAAAGAAACATATTTTTAAAAAAAAAATGTTATATTTTTTTTAAAATTGAAAGAAAATAAAATAATATCCTAAGATTAACTTCATTTACTTATTTATTTTTCAACTAAAAATTTACTAAAAATAAAATAATAATTAAAATAATATTGAATCAAATATAAATATTTAATATCAAAAAATATATATATTACACTCGGGGAGGGTCAAAAATCACGTGTCTACATTTTGCCCCTCTTTGTTTGAAATCTCGAAGAATTTTCATACAAAGAAGTAGACAAAGATATGATTTTTGATCCTCCGATTATTCAAAAAGAATATAAAAAGAAAAAGGAGATATGACCGAGTCCTGGTTTTGGACCGCCTACATATCCCGGGTTATAAGGGAATCAGGTCACGTGTAGTTCAAAGGTAAAATAGTGAGAGAACGAGTTAGAGATCGAGTGAGGTTCCATTGAGTTTCCGGTTGACGATTTTTCCTTTTACATTCACATGACTAACAAAAATAAAATTGAATGTACAAGTGAAAGATCCTATCTATTCTGTTTTTCTGGAATCTTGTCTTGAATCTTCATGACTTCTCAAATGGTGAGATAGTCGTTATTCTGAGTTGAACTTGAAACACAAAATGTTCCTTCTCGTTGGCTATTGGCATTAGAGAGGAACTTGATAATTGATTTATTTTTCAAACTTTTCTCTGGCTTGAACTTGACAATCTTCACCCTATTCTTCAGGCGGGCTTCTGAACTTGCAACTGAAAATGTTCACCCTATTCTTCAGGCGGGCTCCTGGACTTCCTTTTTCTTCACCCTGTTTTTCAGGCGGGCTCATAAACTCAAAGTAAACAGTAAAACAGAAAAATAGCATCCAATTCTTCAGGAGGGTCCTGAGCGTAAAATAAATTTTCATTCTTCAGGAAGGTCCTGAGTGTAGACATGTAATTTTGTCCCTCCCCAAAACCCAATTCACCCATTTTTACCTCGCGTTGTCGTACACTCTAACCCACGTGATTATCCCTCCATAAAATGACAAAAATAACAACCCCTAACTAATTTTATTTTTATTCTAACAACCCATCCAATCAAAACAAGACACCTCACCTACCCCTATCCTACCCCACTACCCCACTACCCCACCCTCACTTCACTGTTACACGTATATACACACAAATTGCTATAGATAATGGAACACATCACATATACACCTAAAAAAAAGAATAAGACCCAGGGAATAATTCCACAACAACATGCACACTCACGGGCCCCACCACTATCAGAATTCAGCACTCACCCCTCACAATTCTCTCACCATAGACCCACACCAACTTCATCATCAGGGATTCCATTTTTTTCTTTTGGCTTCTTCTTCATCATCTTCACACACCATAATCGGCGAGAGAGGGAACTGAGCGAGAGAGAGAAGAATTCGGAGATGGGAGAGAGATCGATAGAAAGTTGTATAGTTTGAGCGAGAGAGGTAAAAGACAAGAGAAAATGATCGGAGAAGCTCGATTCCGTCGGCGATTTCATCACCGGAGAATGCAGATCCGCTTCGCTGAAAACCCAATTAACCGTCGATGATCTCCACTCCTAAAATCCCAAAAACAGTGGTCGGAGCCCTACCCACTACCGTTGTTGTATCGTTCCAGCGGTAAGGACCATCGCCGGATCTGGCAGCGACGGCAAGGCCCACGGCCGACCAATTTTAGCATCGATTCCGTTGATTTTTCACCAGAATATCGTAGCCATCATCGTCGGGCCCTTGCTCCCAGTCAGTTTCCATCAATTTCGAAATTCATCTGGTGTTATTTGTTGTTCAATCAGTTGTTCGGGTTTGAATGGTCGGATTAGGAATTTGAGTTGGTGGATTCACCTGCTGAAGTTCGACTCGAGGTTCGCCGACGCGGGTTCTTCTTTTTTATCCAAATATTGAGCATCGAAAGGTCCAATTTTACTCTTTCCTCTTTCACTTTATTGTTTGCTAAATTTCGGTGTTTTGGATTGAATATTGTCTGTTGTTTGATCTTTGTTCGTGATGAATACGTGATTGTTTTGATTTGGGATTGGTTTCCTTGGTCATGGTTTGTACGTTGAAATAGTATCTCGTTCGAAAAGTAAAATGGGTTGTTTGGGGAATTGAGAAATTGATAAAAAGGGGTGATTTTGATTAAATTTTGTTTATTGTTGTTTTGTCTAAATCGAAATACGCATGACTATTGTTGGAATGTGATAGAATTACGATACGTTGAAATGGATAGGCAAAGTTTAGGTTTGGATAAGCAAATTTAGGACTTGTGGAATGTTGAATGCTTGAAATTCGTGTTGAATGGCTTGGTTTGTTCACTTTTGGATCAAATGTATTATTTGGCCGGGGAATGCCCCAAGGTATTTGTGTTTATTCATTGGGGAATGCCCCAAAGTATTTTATACTTGGAGGACGTTCGTGATCAAGGTCCGAGGCATCGGGCAGAGCATGGAAGCACAGTTTAGAATTAGTATAGGTTAGAGTAGGATTTATATTTTTCGTATTTTTCTATTTTGGGACTGTATAACTCGGACTGGCCATTATATTTTGGATTGTTTTATTTTGTTGGTTTGATTGATTGTTTTGTGTACTTTTATGTGGTTTATACATTCTTAGTATCAAATTAGCCGATATACTCCACCGAGCGACTGTGGTCGAACCACGGGATCGAGGGGTGCCTAACACCTTCCCCTCAGTCAACAAAATTCCTTATCTGGAATCTCGGTTTGCAAACCAGTTTCAAGAGTCAAATCGTTTTAAAAAAGATTTTTCAAAGGTGACTTGGCACACCGGTTTATGCTAAGTGGCGACTCTGAGTTTAAATGTAAATAATCCTTTCTCGAAAGAAATTGTTTTCTTTTGTCACTTGATAAGAGAAATCCTTTCGAACTTAAAACGAATCTTTTTGGAGTACGAAAAAAGGGTGTGACAGCCCTGGCGATTCTGCTGGGGATTTCTTAAGAATTCGAGTTTATTTTTGGAGTTGTATCGGCTTTGTTTGGCATTATGGGTGTATAAACATTGTTTGAGTTATTATTTGTGTTACTGTTATCACTGTTGTGCGTCTACGTGCTCTTTGTTTATAGTTTTTCTTTATGTATTACCGCTTTATATCTGGCATCACGTGCATAACCCGAGTCATTCTTTCTGCAACAAGTCCGTAGTACACGTGTGTACACGACCTATAGTTGAGTCACCCTTATTTTAGGAGGGGGGAGCCGTTGGGTTGTATGGAGTAGGTGGAAAGCTGTCGCAGCCACTATCGACTATCGACCATACGCTCCCCCGAATAGCCTTGTTAGTGAACCCCAACGTAGGTCAGCCTTTAGGTCATGCCTATGTGCATCATAATGAGACCTAGTGGGGCCCACTTGGTCCTTTGTAGGAGACTCACCTCTAAAGCATCCCTACGTGCTAGATGTTGCATCTTTGTGGGTAGCGTAGTCATTTGATGGACTGATTTGGGGAAATAACATGTGTTAGAAGTAAAGTGTGTAGACAAGAAAGTGCTGGAACAAAGAGAGAAAAAGAAAAGGTGAGCCAAAAAAAAAGTGTTTCGTAGTTTGTTTAGAGTTCTTTATTGCTTTCGTTTTTCACAATTTAAAAATCCAAAAAGTTTTTTTACCTTTTGCACTCATTTCCCGAAAAAATTTAAAAAATCATCAAAAAGATTTTCCTTTGTCTCTTTAGTAAGCATTCACCATTCGAAAACTCAAACAAGATTTTTTTACAATAGTAGGTTTTTATAAAAGAAAATTCAAAAATGGTAGAAGTTTTGTACATTTCATGTAATGAAAATACCAAAAAGATTTTTCTTTCATGTCTTTTTTATGTGAAGTGTCAAATTAAAAAAAAAAACAAGAAAGATTTTTATTAGCATTTTTCATCATCTGTCTATGGTCGTATCTCTCAAGTCAGGGTTCAGTTCGTTATTTAATCCTAAATTGTCCTATTTGGACGAACTACGCACCCTTGATTCTCCTCTTTCCGGAGTGAGATACGTAGGCAGCCTATTGTTGGTTCGGGGATCTTATTTGAAAAATTCAAAAAGATTTTCTTCACTCTTTATTTAGAGTAAGTGTTTCATATACATCTTTAAAAGAAAACTGCAAAAAGTTTTTCCTTTTATTGGTTCAAGTTTCATTTTCATATGAAATTCAAAATTGAAACCCCAAAAAAAAAATCTTTGGTAATCATAGATTTCATTTTGTATAGGGATGTTAAAGCTGAAAAATTCAAAAAGATTTCATTTTGGCAAGACTTCACTAACTAAGAACACTTGATTCTCCCCTTTCGGAGGTGAGATACGTAGGTTCCCTTTTAGGGTTCGGTGATCTTTTCAAGAAAAAAAAAGGGTCTTGAAAAATTGTTGAACTCTAACGCGTTTGCTATCTCTTGTCCAGTTAGTTTAAGGTGTTTGGTTTGTGGCATTTTGGTTAGTCCTCCATATTGCACCAAGTCACAGAGAAGGTTATGACCAACAAGGATAGCGAGTTTGCTGTCACTAATCAGATAGGGAGTTCCGGAAATGAGAATTTAGGATCTAATGAAGAGATTCGTAAAATTAAGGCAAACAATGATAGAAATGCATCGAGCTTGGGCTAATGGGTTGCCGCCTCCTCCAGTTCCCACTGATAATCTAGAATATCTTTCTAGCTTGCCTCCCGTGTCACATGCACAATTTCTTATTTTTTGTGATATTCCACAATATGCATCAGGATCGACTCCAGGGCAACAATATCCAACCACTTCCAATGTTCATTTTCTCACTCACCAATCCAAGACTACCACATACTCGGCTCCACCTGATGTTCATGTTTTTGCGGCGCCACCCCCACCTGAAGCTCCTACTTTTGATGCTCATCCATAAGTTATGCCTCCCTACTCTACAAGAGAGCCTGCATTGAATATTACTAGTGATCAACGTTACACTTCTGAGCCTACATTCAAGTTGACTGGTCTTTACGGTGACACTCACCCGCCTGAATTTACTCCTAACACTGAGAAACCTGTTATGACAGAAGAACAAGAGGAAATGACCAAAAAATTGAGAAGTTTGGAACTGGCTATGAAGAACTTGCAAGGACTTGGGGGTTACAAAAGTGTCTCATATAAGGACTTATGCATGTTTCCAGGTGTCAACCTTCCTCCTGGCTTTAAAATGCCAAAGTTTGAGAAGTATGACGGACATGGGGACCCAGTGGCACATTTTAGGTGCTATTGTAACCAATTAAGGGGCGCTAAAGGAAGGAAAGAACTACTCATGGCTTATTTCAGGGAGAGTCTTTCAGGCCTAGCTTAGGAATGGTTTGTTGACCAAGACATTGACAAGTGGATTAGTTGGGATGACCTAGCCAATGGATTTGTGCAACAATTTCAATACAATGTGGAGTTGATCCCTAACGAAAAATCCCTAACTAGTATAAAAAAGAAGAATACTGAGAGTTTCAGGGAGTATGCGATCAGATGGCACGAATAAGCAGCTAGAGTAAAACCGCCAATGAAAGAAAGCAAAATAGTGGAAGTGTTTATTCAAGCGCAGGATGAAACATACTATCAACACTTGTTACCTTCATTAAGCAAGTAATTTATCGAGGGCCTTAAAATGGGGAAGATGATAGAAGAGGGAATTAAGATTGGTCGCATTGTGAGTTTTGCAACATTGAAAGCGACAACTCAAGTAATTCAAAAGGGTTCAGGAAGTGTTGGGGAGACAAAGAATGAGGAATTTGCATCTTCTATTGTAGTTGGACACGGGCACGGTCAAGAAGACCCCGTTGTCGTCACTCTCAGGCTCAAACCCAAGTTCATGCCCAAGCTTCACATAATCGCTCCCAAAATCCCATTATACTCTACTCCTCCCCCTTCTTATCCAGTATATAACGCACAACCACATATTCAACCCCTATCTGACCCACAGTGGAACACACCAACTCTTCAGAGTCATCTTCTAACTCCACAAATATACCAAGACCCTTCTAAGCCTGATTTTCGATACAAGCCAAATGATGAAATGAGGCAGAAGTCGATAGATAGCTTCACACCAATTGGAGAGACGTATGCCAGTTTTTTTTAGAGATTGGTACAATGGGGCATGATCACTCCTCTCCTTGATTGCACTCTTAATCGGCGTTCATGAAATTTTGATCCTAATGTACGATGTGCGTATCATTTTGATGCTCGGGGTCATAGTATTGAAGATTGTCGAGATTCGAAAAGAGAAATTGAAAAGATGATTCAAGATGGATCAATTATGGTGCAGAATATTGACAGTGAGGGAAACTCTAGTCATGCTGATATGCAAACCAGTGGCTAAGATGTCGGGCTAATCAATTGAGAAGTCACCCCTCTCCATACTAGGAAGAGGTCTAGTAGCTTGTTTTGTTTTATTTTCTATTGTCCGAACTATTTCAGGATTGTAGTTCAGGATCTATCTTGTTTTGTCCTTTTGTCATTTATGTTCAAACCCTTCTATAATATGTTTCAACTAAATGAAGTGTCTCATTTTTCTATGTGTTTTAAATGTGTGTTGTTTGTTTGTTTTCTTTACATAGTACATTTTATGTTGACTCTAGTGATATGACATGCTAGTGAAATTTTTAGCCAGATCATAAAATCCAATCAAACCATGAAACATGGAATCAGAGGGCTAAAGTTAGAAGAAACATCTGAGAAAATAGGTAGAGTGCTGAGACATTTGGTGACAAGTTAAAGCCTTCTTTGAAAATTAAGGCAATTGTTTTGAGAATCACAAGAATAACTCAGCCATCAATTGAAAGACATGTCTCAATTAGGTCAAATAGTGGTTGCGTGATCCTATATCAAGAAGAACAAAAAGAATTCATCTCCACAAAAGCATGAATCATTCGATGTTAGGGATGCATAACAAATGGGGAGTTGTATGCTGGACAAGTATAGAAGAAGAAGTAACACACATGTTCAGTTTAAGTTAGTGTTGTTAAAGTGTCACACATGATCTTTATCTCCCATTTTTCAATTGCATGTTATGTACTTGCATTCTCAAGGATTGATATGATGAAGACATTTCATTCTGCTATCCAAACATTGTGTCATCCTTTGTTTATCCCATTTGAGCCTATTTCTATTTTCTTTCATACCCCTCTTTTGGAATCGAGATAGAGTCAGTAAAATTCAAAAGAAGAGTGTCGAGCAAAAGAATAGAGTCAAAAAAAAGAGAAAAAATGTGTCCAAAAAGAGAAAAAAAAAGTGTCAAGAAAAAAAAGTCGAAAAAAAATCCCAAAAAGAAAAGAGTCAATAAAAGTCAATGGAATAAAAAAAGAAGTCATTATCAAGCAAAAGAACAAGCTGCCAGAACTATGTGTGACCTGATTTTCCTCTCTCGGGGGTGAGATACGTAGGCTGCCCTACTCTCGGGGGTGATCAAACCTGTGCAACAGCATTGCTTCCTGTATTTGTGGAAATGAGGCATTGCAGCCCTTGATATTTATACTCTGAAGTTCTTGATTTGAAAGTAACATGTTTCCTGTTTCATCAAAGAAAACATGTGAGTTCAAAAACATGGTGGCAGATTTATGGCTTTAGCTTTCGTGGCAATCACTCTTGCCCTCGCCATATTTAACCTTACTTCCAACCATTAGCATCCATCACCGACTTGTTGCATCATTGACCCAAACTTATATTATTAGAAGTGACTTTGAAACAAACACAGTATCTCTGCTTTGCTGTTCTTCTCAAATAAACCCTTTGAACCTTAGTATTTTCATGAGTTTCCAGACTCGTTTGTTGACAAAACTTTCTGCATGCCTTATTTCGGCTCACAATCATGTCACTTTTATGTGTTGGCTTTTTGTCTTGCTTTGTGCAATTGAAGAAGCTGGTAGCCTGTATTAAAAAATTTTCTCACTTGTTATGACACGGACTCGACTCAGAGACACATGAAAAATGACAAAAAAAATTATTTGATGATAAAGATACCAAAAAATCGAAAATAGAAAAATAAAAAGAAAAGGAAAAAAACAATAGGCATTTTTTTTTAAAACAACAAAAGAAAACTTATTTGGGTGTGGTAGCCGATTCTAGCAATTATGATATGCATTTTGAATTAAACAACTTGATTTAAATCATTACAACTCTTGTTCACTTATTGAGTTTGAAATGGAATCAATCTTGAATATGCTCCCTCTATATCACAATTCTCCTTCGACTAGTGACACCTCAATGGGTTTTTGTCAACGCCTATCTTATTTTCATTTCTTTTTTCATCTCATTGTCGCCTTATGGTGCCCAAAAGGGTTTTCACCAATAAGACTCTCTCATTTTTACTCATTTTTTTTTCATTTTTTTTTTTAAATAATGCCTAACATACGAAACATCATGCACTCATAACATGTTTAGTCTTGACATTCTCAAAGATCAATCTGAAGGTCTTTCTTTGGTTGTAACTTGGCTTTTGGAAAAAGTTAGAAAGAAAGGGAGGCATGTGGCTCAAAAATTTACATAATATTGGGTGAAACATACAACTTTTGAAATCGACTTTTTTTTAAAGAAAATAAATTTTGCCCCAGTTTCATTTCATTCTGGGTAATTTGAATTTTCTTTTGGTTGGACCGAACCCCAGAGTAGGGATGCCTACGTATCTTGTCATAACAAGAATCAGGTCAAACGTAGTTCAGGCATTTTGTTCTTTTGCTTTTTGCTCTTTTTTTTTTTAGAGATAGATAGATAGATAGATAGATTTTTTTTTTGACTCCATTTTTTCTTAACACTTTTCTGACTCTATTCTTTTTCTTAACACTTTTTTTTTTTTTTTTCAGATTCTATTTTGATTTCAAAAAAAGGATATAAAATAAATAAAATAAAAGATCAAAAGGGATAACAAAGGATGACACAACATTTGGATAGTAGAATGAAATGTCTTCGTCATATCAATCCTTAAAAACGCAAGTACATAACATGCAATTTAGGAATGGCACATGAAGATCATACGTATCTTTTCAATAGTGACCGTGACTAAGCACATGCACGTGTGTCATTTCTTTTAAACTTGTAAACCATACAGGTCTACTTATATTGTACTTTCCTCACAACAGATGACTTTTTTTTCTTTTTTTTTTTAGCTAACTTCCTTTTGCTTCTTCTGATAGTAGAAACTATATATCCTCTGGTTGATCTCATTCAAAAATGCTTGAGTTGAACCTTCTCATTGAAGATCAAGTCATTCTTTATTCGCAAAGTGATTGCCTTAAAACATTCAAGTGAGGATGTAACTAGGTCCTCAAAACATCTCAACACTTTACTTATTTTTCTTACACATTTTTTTCAACTCTAGGTTCTTGGTCGAATGTTTCAGCATTAGATTGGGTATTAAGATCTGGCTTAAAATTCAACATGCTTATCATATTACCAGAGTCACCATAGAAAGAGCTCTTTGAAGAAAAAAAAAAGGCGATATATATTAAGAAATAAAATAAAACAAAAGGGACACGCATTTTGTTGACAGAAAGATAGAAGGATTTGAACAAAAACGATAAGAAAATCAGACAAGATAGGTCCTAAACTACAACCCTAAAATAATTTGGGTAACCGAATAGAAAACAAAAAAAACTACTAGACCTCTTCCTAGCAGGGAGAGGAGTGACTTCCCAATTGCTGAACTTGACCTCTTAGCCACCAATTTGCATACTAGCATGACTAGAGCTTTCCCCATTATCAATATTCTGCACCATAATTGATCTATCTTGAATCATCTTTTCAATTTCTCTTTTTAAATCTCGGCAATCTTCAATACTATGACCCTGAGCATCAGAATGATACACACATCGTGCATTAGGATCAAAATTTCTTGAACGAGGATTAAGAGTGTGCCTATGGAGAGGAGTAATCATGCCCTCCTGTTCCAATCTTTGAAATAAACTGGCATATGACTCTCTAATTGGTGTGAAGCTATCTCTCGACTTCTGCCTCATTTCATTATTTGGCTTGGATAAAAAATCAGGCCTAGAAGAGTTTTGGTATATTTGTGGAATTGGAGGATGACTCTGAGGAGTTGGTGTGTGCCATTGTGGGTAAGATGGGGGTTGAACATATGGTTGTGCATTATACGCTGGATATGAAGGTGGGGGACTGGAGTATAATGGACTTTGGGGGTGATTATGTGGAGCTTGGGGTTGATCCTGAGAGCGACGAAGATGTGGTCTTCTTGACCGTTCCTGCTGTCCAACTACAATAGTAGATGCATCTTCCTCATTCTTCTTCTCTCCAATACTTCCTGAACCTTTTTGAAATACTTGAGTAGTTGCTTTTAATGTTGCAAAACACACAATGCGATCGGACTTAATTCCATCCTCTATCATCTCTCCCATTTTGAGGACCTCAATAAATGGCTTGCCTAATGCAAGTAATAAATGTTGATAATATGTTTCATCCTGTGCTTGAATAAACACCTTCACTATCTTGCTTCTTTCATTAGCAGTTTTACCCTAGCCGCTTGTTCACGCCATCTAATTGTATACTCCCTAAAATTTTCATTGTTCTTCTTCATCATATTAGTCAGGGATTTCTCATCAGGAATCAGCTCGACATTGTACTAAAATTGTTGCACGAATTCATTAGCCAAGTCATCCCAACTACTCCACTTGTCAATGTCTTGATCCATAAACCACTCTGAGGCTAAACTCAAAAGGCTCTCACCAAAATAAGCCATGAGTAATTCTTTTTTACCTCCAGCACCTCTTAATTGGTTACAATAATGCCTCAAGTGTGCCACTGGATCACCGTGCCCTTCGTACTTGTCAAACTTGGGTGTTTTGAACCCCATCGACAAATGGACATCCGGAAACATACACAAGTATTTGTATGAAACACTTTTTTATCCTCTTAATCCTTGCATATTTCTCACACTCTGCTCCAAGCTTCTTACTTTCCTAGCCATTTCTTCTTGTTACTTATTCTTAACAATCTTTTCAATCACGATAAGAGAATTATGTTGATGAGCATGATAATGTGGATTTTGAGGTTTGAAAGTCATTTTAGGAGGATACAATAGATCATGACTTGGTTCTCCCATATTCTTCTGTGCTGTTGATTGAAGACCCGCAACAGCTGGTGCTACAGAAGTGAAAAGTTGGTTATTTGTGAAAGACAGATTTGGTGGACGCATGGTAGAAGTACCTGCAGTGCCAGACACATTAGCATATGGGATGAATCCAGGCGGGTAAAATGGATCGCTAGTTTGAGCTTGAGAAGGATTTGGATCATTCATATTCGCAAGTTCAGGGATTGAGGAAAGCGGGGCTTGTCCATTTAAACAAACTTGGTACAGTTCCACCATCTGTTGTTTCAATAACTTAACCTTTTCCATTGTTTCTAATTCTGGCGAAATCAACTGATTTTGCTCTTCCTCACTATCAGACCCTACACCCTCTTTGCGGGTCATTTTTTTTCCTTGTATCTAGTGTTGTACGGATGTGATGCCAGTTTAAACACAAACCAACCACCAACTACTTTATCTTTCTGTTACCAAGTAGCAAATGAGTGAGTGTTATATATTTAACACATTATAATGTCACGTTGTATGTTATGCTTCTAGATGCATTTTTCAACCTATTAGGGAAGGCTTTATGTTTCATCCCGACTTTCTAGGCGTACTTTTTGAAAAAAAAATTAATTTAAAAGGAAAGACAACCATTTTTAAGATCACTGAATCCATTAAGGACTGCCTACGTATATCAATAAAATGAGAATCAGGTGTGCGTAGTTCTTGAAATATATGTCGTACAAAATTCAGCCTCAAGACCCCTAAAGGTTCAGGGCTATTAAGATTTATATATATTTTATTTTGGAAAACTTAGCCTCATGATCCCTAAAGATTCAGGGCTATATATTAAGATATATAAAAATTAGACAGAATTAGAAAAATAATTATGAAAGTAATCATATTTTCAAAATATTTCCCAATAAGTCTTTAATAAGTTTTTAAAAGATAGGGTCGTACCCCGAAAAAGGGCTTCCTACGTATCTCAATTAAGAGTGAGAATCAAACCCTCGTAGTTCATGAAAAACTATAAAACTATGTTATTATAAATTTAAAATTTTCCTTTCTTTTTTTAAAAAATAAAATAAAATAAAATTTTCTTTGAAAAATAATTCACTAAATTTGAGGATAACATAATCTCTTGCATTTTAAAGTTGCCTATAGCCAGTTAACAAACAAATAGCCTTCCAAACAAATGTCAAAGAGCACGTAGGATGCACATGTTGGTCTTTATAAAGTAGGTCACCTGTCCTGGACAGACCCGGCCCCTGTGCCGAATCCCGCTAAGTCAAATGCATATGATGCAAATAAAGCGGCACCTAATAGGGATAACCAGATTCTGAGTTTTCAGTTCTTCTAAGTTTAAGCCTAATAGGGATAGGTGTCTAGACTGGCTTACCCGAGTGGACACTCGAGCCGGGGAGGGACAACTCGGTCGGTAGCAGGGCAACACCGCCTTCGTTGTCGATCCGAACCCCGCTTAACATGTGTGACTATAATCCTTCATCAGGTGCCTTGACACTCCGTCTATCTCAAAAAGAAAGTAGGATGTATGCGCTGCATTTCTTCTATCCTATTTCAGAGACTCAAAAGGGGTGCGCAAGAGAAGACAGTATATAATACAGTTCAATCATTATCAAAGTGGTAAATAAGCGACAAGTAGCACATAAGGCCAAAAAAACACAATATCAACAATAATTAAAGCAAGTATAAGTCAATATAAAAAGCTCGAATTCTTATTATTCCCCAGCAGAGTCGTCAGAGATGTCACACCCCTTTTTTGCTCGAGGCGTCGGAGTCAAAGGATTTTTCCAATTAAAGTGACGGTATTGAATAGGGATTAGTTTATTAACAGAGTCGTCACTTGAAATTGAGTTATGGTGTTCCAAGTCACCTTTTTGAATCTCTAATCAAAAGGAAATGACTCTTATTTTTTATCTGCGAAAACAGAAGACCTGGTAAGGAATTCTATTGACCGAAAGGAAGGTGTGAGGAACCCCTCGAGTCCCGTGGTTCTAGCACGGTCGCTTTTATTGACTTATCTTATCTTAAATTATTTTAATAAATTATGTTAAGGGCTAGGTTCGCTCATTTTTAATATCTGAAATTTGTCTATGATCTTATATTAAATAAATCAATGAAAATTAATTTTGAAAAAATATTTGCCAAGGTGCATTATTGCATCCTTGAATTTTTAAATGTTTCGGAAAGATGAGTGTGCCGCATTCTCAATTGAGACATATTTTAAAACATGTCTAAAAATTACCTAGCGTTAAAGGCATTTGCTTCATCTTTCGTAAACTCGAGATAATTTCATCTTATCTACTTATTTTTTCCATTTTCTTTTATTATTAACGAAAAATCTTGAATAATTTTGTAACTTGTCTTATCCTATAGTATACTTCTAGTTAATAAATACGAATTCACTCAGGCCTTAAATTTATGTTTTAAGCCTTAAACGTTTATAGCAAACGTCAATTTCCTAAATTAATCTTATATTTACCTAGAATAATACACTCAATCCAATATAATAAAAAGGAAAGAAGGCATGACAAGTTTACAAAAAAGCAACATACATAGAAAGAAAAGGAAAAAAAATATTTAATAGGTTCAAAAAATAAAAAATATACACGCTATAAAAGTAAAAACAAAAATATTCCACCTTAACAAAACATGTACACATATATACTGCGAAAATGAGAAACTTTAATTAACAAACACTTAGATGCATGACTATAAATGACGAGAAAGAAAGAAAAAACAAATAAAAAAAATATTAAATTAAGAATTACTTTGGATCAACTAAACACATCATTAAATTTTAAACAATATTTAAGTAAAGTCGTCGCAATATCTAATTAGCATACAACATATTTATTAACTTGATTGAAATGCTTTCGAATATATATGAATATGATAGAATGAAATTCATGCCGGCATAAAATTATTTAAACAACTTCACTCAAACTTCGATTCATAATAAAACTTATAAAATTATAACACAGGATTGAATAAAAACCTGTGTAATAAATTAAATTGAGTATGGAAGTAAAAACGCCGTCACCGAAAGACTCGAATGGATTCCGAACAAACCCCGAAGTACATATCAATTTGGCTTCTAATTCACCTTTTGTTTTCTTCTTTTGTTTAGTGTCTAAGTGTTGTTCCCATTCTCTTTCTTTCTTTTTTTTTTGTTGTCGGTTTTTTCAAGTTTTGTGTTATCTTTCTCGTGTGTGTATTGTTGTTGTCCGTCTGTTGTAGTATGTATATATATAGGGGTGTGATGTGGGAGGTTGAGGGAGTTGTAGTATGTATATATATAGGGGTGTGATGTGGGAGGTTGAGGGAGTTGGAGGAAAATTAGGGGGTGGTTGGGATAGGTTAGGATAGGATAGGATTTTTAAAATTCAAATTTTTTTTTTTAAAAGAAGATAATAATAATAACAAATAAAAATAATAAATAAATAAATAAAATAATAATAATAATAATAATAATAATATAATAATAACTAATTAATTTTTATATTTAAGAAAATACAATAAAAGTTTATAAATAGCCAAAAATAAATATAATTAAGAAAGTACTAAAACTACTAACTTATTTATTTAAAAAGAAACATATTTTTTTAAAAAAAATTGTATTATTTTTTTTTAAATTGGAATAAAATAAAATAATATCCTAAGATTAACTTCATTTAGTTATTTAATTTTTAACTAAAAATAAAATAATAATTAAAATAATATTGAATCAAATATAAATATTTAATATCGAAAAATATATATATTACACTCGAGAATGGGTCAAAAATCACGTGTCTACATTCCCTATATAGAATACAAACAAACAAAAGTCGTCCATAGCAAACGTTTAATCATCTGACCAAAAATATAAGATGTTTCATATCTTCTTATGACTTATGATACTAAGGAATAGGGAATAGGGAATAGGGAGTGGCATTTTTTTCAAATTAAAATTGTCTTATAACTTCCCCTGTGAGATGTTAGAACAGAAGAAAAACAAGTTTGAGATTTTTACGATTTACAGCTCTATTGAGAGATATTGGAGCTGAGCCAATTCCGTGTAACACAGCTAGCTATAAATGATTTAGGTACAAAAAGTTTCATAAAAAAGGTATAAAACTAAAAAGAACATGTGACAGCCAATACATATTATATAATTTGAGATAATAGTGTTGTCTCATGCTTTGACATTTATACTGTTTTTAGTATGTAGTAAGTTATTTGCAGCTCATAATTATAACTAACAAACATAGAAACATTTGTCCTCCAGCTACCATAGATACAGCTGGCCCTTCCATATATATAGATATTTCTAGAAGTTATTTTATTAGATGTCTCACCCAATTAAGTCAATTTGGGTGAGATTTCTTCATAATTCGGTCGATTCAAAATTTATGTAACCAAAAGTACAAAATAAAGTTTGTCTTATTTTCACAGTAATCTTTCTCTAAAAGAAATGCATAAATCGTTGTGTGTACATGTAAAAACCATAAAACAGTGTGACTTTATGGAATTGAAATTGTGATGGGTTCGAAAAATAATTTGGATATACGATTTTGAATCTCAGAATTTTGAATTCCATGGCCATCTCCATGCTGGTAAATGGTTTGTCCTGTTCTGGCCACATTTATAGCACATCCAATGAATGTTTCAGATAATAATGAATTATCCCGTTGAGCTGCGTTGATCAGTTTCCACGTCTCATTTATCATAAAATTGATGTGCTTTCTTGCCTCTTCTTCAGAAGCACCCTTCTCATTCATGTAACATTGAGTTAACTTGGAAACATCACCTCTTTCCATTTCATCCTGCAGTAGTTAGAGGAACATCCATCACTTCTTCTTAAATCTCAATGTTAATTGGAATTTTAATCATAGAAAAGTGTTAAAAATGTACAGATGATGTTGCTAGATCATCAGCAAGACGAATAATTGTAGCAGACCAACGAATTATGTCTGGGTACTTGCTAGATCATCAGCAAGACGAATAATTTTATGTATTGCTTTTGATAATGCTTCTAACAACAAGACTGCTATAACAAAAATAAAATCTACGCTATCTCCGCCCTTTCCTGAAATTTTTCATGTTAAGTGTGCATGTCATATATATAATTTAATTGTAAAAGATGGTCTTGACTTTTTTGAGGTTTATATTGAAAAAATTCGTCTTGCTGTTGGTTTTATTCAAGGAAATAATCGTAGATCTAGAATTAAAGAATTTAAAGTTAAATGTCAAGAAAATGGACTTGCACCGATTTTGATGCCTGAGGAAATTGATATTAGATGGAATTCTACGTATGAATTTTTAAAAACTTGTTATAAATATAGAATTCCTATTACACTAGCTTTTAACCAACATTGTGGTTCATTTGCTGATTCTGCTGATTGCATGCTACATAATTCTGATTGGGTTATAATTAATGATCTTGTTAAGTTCTTAGAAAAATTTTATGTAGCTACGGTTGAATTTTTCGGTGCATACTATCCTACTGTTTGTAATATTTTGGCATATATAGCCGATATTTCTGGTTTGCTCCGACAATATAAAGATAAAGAAGGTTATAAAGAAGCTGTTGGCGCTATGTTTACGAAATTTAAAAAATATTTCTTCCCGATTCCCCCTATTTACTTGGTTGCTGCTATGTTAAATCCGTGCATGAAATATAATCATATGTGTCACTTTAGTACTCTTATTTATACTAACTTAGAAATAAATACTAACCATGATTCTGAACAAGTACAACCTGATTTGTGGACGGCTACGGCTGATGCAAAGGATTACATAGAAAAATTATATAATCACTATGCTGATTTATTTGATTTAGCCGTACCTACAAATATCACTCCAACTGTCGCTCCTCATCCTCCCGAGGAGCCATCAGCTTCTAAAAGGCCGGCACATAGTGGTTTTCCTGATTCGTTTTATGATTTAACTTGTTGGAACAGTGTGGATGAGAGAGCTTACACATCAACTTATCGGGAAGAGCTGAAATATTATCTGCGGACGCCACCAGAGGATCGCAGACGACGAATCAACACGCTGGATTGGTGGAGGAATAATGAATCACAATATCCTGTACTTTCAAGATTAGCCAGAGATATCTTGAATGTTCCTATGTCAACCGTTGCATCAGAGAGCGCCTTCAGTCAGGGACGACAGCAGCTTGGAGACAACCGACACTCATTGGGAAGCAACGCAATGAATGTTTTAGTTTGCCTCAGAGATTGGATTAGAGCAGAAAGAAGAAACCAAGGAATGGAACCAGAGCCCAACGACGACCTCAAACTTGAAGAAATTATGACTTCACGGGAGAACTCAGCAGAATCAAGTCCAATGCATGGTTTTTCCCCCGTTGACTTCGACTACCCTATGCAAGTTCCAATTAATATTAACATGAATGAGTTGGAAAAAATGATGCATAATTTATAGATTTTTCATTCATGTAAATTATAAATTTTGGATCATTTTGCAATCAATAAAATTCCACAAATTCATTCACTCCTTAGTCGTTGTTTTTTAATTTTTTTTATTTAACGATTTATAATTTTAATATCTTCTATACAAGTGTATATTTAATGTATACATGTGCATATGTTTATATATCTTATATAGAAGTGTATATTTAATGTATACAGGTGTATATATCTTCTATAGAAGTGTATATTTAATGTATACATTGTGTATATAGCGTATATAGTGTATATTTGACCGGTTTTTAACCGGGTTTGACCGGGTTTTAGTGGGTTTGACCGGGTTTGACCGGGTTTTAGTGGATTTAAAGTATTACATATACATAGAATAGAGTGTATGAATGTTAATAGATCTTCTATAGACGTGTATATTTAACGTATATATGTGTATATATTTTATAAATTAGAATATAACTATACAAATATATATTGTAATGTATATATATTGTAGTATATCTCATTTAAAGTATTACCTATACATAGAATAGAGTGTATATATGTGAATAGATCTTCTATAGACATGTATATTTAACGTATATATGTGTATATGTTTTATAAATTAGTATATAACTATACAAATATATATTGTAATGTATATATATTGTAGTATATCTCATTTAAAGTATTACATATACATAGAATAGAGTGTATGAATGTTAATAGATCTTCTATAGACGTGTATATTTAACGTATATATGTGTATATATTTTATAAATTAGAATATAACTATACAAATATATATTGTAATGTATATATATTGTAGTATATCTCATTTAAAGTATTACCTATACATAGAATAGAGTGTATATATGTGAATAGATCTTCTATAGACGTGTATATTTAACGTATACATGTGTATATGTTTTATAAATTAGTATATAACTATACAAATATATATTGTAATGTATATATATTGTAGTATATCTCATTTAAAGTATTACCTATACATAGAATAGAGTGTATATATGTGAATAGATCTTCTATAGACATGTATATTTAACGTATACATGTGTATATGTTTTATAAATTAGTATATAACTATACAAATATATATTGTAATGTATATATATTGTAGTATATCTCATTTAAAGTATTACATATACATAGAATAGAGTGTATGAATGTTAATAGATCTTCTATAGACGTGTATATTTAACGTATATATGTGTATATATTTTATAAATTAGAATATAACTATACAAATATATATTGTAATGTATATATATTGTAGTATATCTCATTTAAAGTATTACCTATACATAGAATAGAGTGTATATATGTGAATAGATCTTCTATAGACGTGTATATTTAACGTATTCATGTGTATATGTTTTATAAATTAGTATATAACTATACAAATATATATTGTAATGTATATATATTGTAGTATATCTCATTTAAAGTATTACATATACATAGAATAGAGTGTATGAATGTTAATAGATCTTCTATAGACGTGTATATTTAACGTATATATGTGTATATATTTTATAAATTAGAATATAACTATACAAATATATATTGTAATGTATATATATTGTAGTATATCTCATTTAAAGTATTACCTATACATAGAATAGAGTGTATATATGTGAATAGATCTTCTATAGACATGTATATTTAACGTATACATGTGTATATGTTTTATAAATTAGTATATAACTATACAAATATATATTGTAATGTATATATATTGTAGTATATCTCATTTAAAGTATTACATATACATAGAATAGAGTGTATGAATGTTAATAGATCTTCTATAGACGTGTATATTTAACGTATATATGTGTATATATTTTATAAATTAGAATATAACTATACAAATATATATTGTAATGTATATATATTGTAGTATATCTCATTTAAAGTATTACCTATACATAGAATAGAGTGTATATATGTGAATAGATCTTCTATAGACATGTATATTTAACGTATACATGTGTATATGTTTTATAAATTAGTATATAACTATACAAATATATATTGTAATGTATATATATTGTAGTATATCTCATTTAAAGTATTACATATACATAGAATAGAGTGTATGAATGTTAATAGATCTTCTATAGACGTGTATATTTAACGTATATATGTGTATATATTTTATAAATTAGAATATAACTATACAAATATATATTGTAATGTCTATATATTGTAGTATATCTCATTTAAAGTATTACCTATACATAGAATAGAGTGTATATATGTGAATAGATCTTCTATAGACATGTATATTTAACGTATACATGTGTATATGTTTTATAAATTAGTATATAACTATACAAATATATATTGTAATGTATATATATTGTAGTATATCTCATTTAAAGTACTACATATACATAGAATAGAGTGTATGAATGTTAATAGATCTTCTATAGACGTGTATATTTAACGTATAGTCGTTGTTTTTTATTTTTTTTTATTTAACGATTTATAATTTTAATATCTTCTATACAAGTGTATATTTAATGTATATACGTGTATATATCTTCTATAAAAGTGTATATTTAATGTATATATTATGTATATAGCGTATATAGTGTATATTTGACCGGTTTTTAACCGGGTTTGACCGGGTTTGACCGGATTTTAGTGGGTTTGACCGGATTGGGTTAAGTGGGCCGGTTCCGGGTGGGTTTTAATATTTTTACTTTGCAGCCCGGCCCGGCCCGGACCGGTTAAGGCCAAACCCGGCCCGTAACCGGCCCGTAACCCGGTAAGAATGAGAGGGCCAGTTCCGGGTTGAACCGGCCCGGCCCGTTAGACAGTCTTACTGTAGCCATAGCAGTGACCTTTGCCAACATTATTCGGCAATTTTGGTTCTTTTGAGGTTCAAACATCATCCCAGCTATCCATAAGAAAGCTTCAACTATTCTATCCCTTGTAAATGGAAATTTTTCTGCTAGGCATGAGTTCTTCCACCATCTGTACATGCATGAAAATTGATGCTACATGAGAAGTTATCAAAAACAATTTCTATGTGTACGTTAGCCAACAAGTACGAATATGCCTCAGTTATAACTTATATACATAACACGATGAAATTTAACATGCATTGTAAACGATTACTTCCTTGATGATAGTTTACATGTAGCTGTTTTACAAATGAAATATAGTGTTTTTTTCACAATATATATTATCAGTATACATGCATAAGCTATAATTTTTAAAAAGGAATACATGCATAAGCTAAATTCTACTAATAGATGTCTCACCTTGAGAGATTTCTTAAATCTTGTTGGTGTGTTGCTTGCACAATATTGTAATCCAACTTAGCAAGCTCAAGCAGAAGAGGATCAGCATTTTCCATTTTCTCATAAATGTTAATATACCACCTTGTCTCTACTCTCAACATCATGCAATGCAAAGGAAGTTCCAGGGCATGGCGCACTAGTTCCACTGTCCGATTGTCTTGATGATCACCATTTAAATTACTCCTATTCTGCAAATAAATCTTTAGATGTGACATTGAGAATGTATTGGCCGACTCCATTAGAGTAGCGGTTTCAGTATCCGTAGAGAGAAATGAAGCTTCATATAACTGTAACAACCCTTGTATATCTTCACAAAGACATGGCTTTAAGTTACCCTGCTCATCTTTGAAATCATTCAGTATGTCTAAAAAAAAAAACAGAACAATGATCAAATATTAATTAGAACAAGCATTAAAATATTAAGAATGTAATAAGTTGGCTAAAAAACAGTACAGTACCTTGAGAGATATGAAAACCATGTTGTCTCAAGATCCTAAATTTCAAGGCTGTGGCGTATAGTGAATCTCCTGGAGCAGTGTGTTGGTTTATGCTCCTCAATATTTGCATGATTTCATCCTTGAAATGGTAACTCACACCAAGCCTTTCCAAATTATCAATCAACTCCAATTTAGCATCTAATTCTTGTGACCCCTCATCCTCAACCATCATCAAATTCTTTTTAACTTCCTTTTTCAGTTCGTCAAATCGCTTCATATACTTCTCTCCCTATACCAAAGTTTTTTATTTTGTTAGAAAAGAAGCAATCACATTTAATTTACACTTGATCAGCTCGAACATATTCAATTCATCTATATATTACACAGATGACCGAATAAGCAAAAATAATAGTGATAATCCTATTATTAAGCATGGAGATTATTGAATAAGAAATTAATTCACCTCCACTGATAATAGTATTATAATAGTATTCAATAACAGTATGAAGCAAAATTAATACTGATAATTGATCTGCCTAACCCCACTCTATGATGGAGGATTATTATTTTCTTTTTTTAAAAAAAAAAAAAAAAAAAGATTAAGGATGATAAAGAAAATGTACATTCGTACCACATAACAATTGTGTGTAGACTGAATAAATTCATAATTCCACATGGTAGGCTCGTAATTCCCTGAACGCCTACTAGGGTTAACTCCATCTGAAAATGAAAGATTATGAGAGTGATTACGAGGTACTTGTGATCCAGTTTTCATGTCAGTAGTAGAGAGGTTGCAGGATTTTGATTTAAATGCCTTTGGTG
Source organism: Capsicum pubescens (assembly GCA_030864215.1). Classification (NCBI taxonomy): domain Eukaryota; kingdom Viridiplantae; phylum Streptophyta; class Magnoliopsida; order Solanales; family Solanaceae; genus Capsicum; species Capsicum pubescens. Next base: position 265,227,838 of record CM061545.1, on the reverse strand, counting down.
GAATGAAAGATGAAAAAGGGGTAGGTAAATGTCTTGTGGAAAATATTGTCATGGCTACCATCCCTAATCTGTTGATTTAGTTCAATAATAATGGATTACTTAAAAAGAAGATCTTTTAGATGTTGCATCCTCAACTAAATGTTGCCCTATTTATAGAGGATATAGAAAAAGCCACGTGTTACGTTCGTTTATATTGCAGTATACTTTTCAATGATTATCGCTACATGGTTCCACAAACACAACAGTGTCGACTCCTCTGGCAAAAGCTACTACATCCTTTTTTTTTTTTTTTTTTTTATTTAAATATATATAATTCAAGAAGACAGAACAAATCTTAGGGTGTGTTTGGTATGATGGAAAGTATTTTTCATGGGAAATGTTTTCCTGGAAAAAGTTTTTCTGGAAAATAAGTTGGTTTTCTACTTATTTTCTCATGTTTGGTTGACGAGTGAAAAATATTTTTCGAAACAAATTTTATGATGTTTGGTTGGTAAGTAGAAAATATTTTTTAGAAAAATATTTTCTAGTGTTTGATTGGTGAGTGAAAAAATATTTTTTAGAAAATACTACTAACTGTTAACTAGTATATTAGTGCCTCTAGCAACTCAATAATTTGTAAGAACTAATTTAAGCATAGCAAATAATATCAATATCGAATACTAAAATATTACCATCACTAAATTTAATCAACTACTAATTAGCAAATATAGGAGACATTTTTCAACATTTTGTTAGGAAAATCTCAAGATACTACAATCAATAGAAATACAATGGAACGACAAACTTATTCAACCTTGTGAAACAAGCTACATCGATGACAAAATGAAATATGCAATTACCAAAAGTAACATAGGTAAGTCTTCCTCTATGCATATGGAAATAACAATACATTCAACGAATATTGGAAAAGAAAAAAATTCGGGTTTCACTATTTTTTATTTCAAGCAGTGAAAAATTGAAGCAAAGCACAGTGAAAAATATTTTCGAGTAATGTGAATTTTTTGAGAAATGTAAATATGAGTGTTGTTGGGGTGGGGAAGAGGGGTGGGGGTAAGGGCATAAATCGCATTTGTCATTTCCCGGAAAATGATTTTCCTTGGCCCATGAGGGAAGTCATTTTCCCTCAAATGGAGGAAAATAAGTTATTATGAAAAATATTTTTCCAACATTTAACTACAACCAAACAAGAGAAAATAAGAAAACATTTTCCATCATACCAAACACACCCTTAGTTATTTCATTTTATAGGAGTCAATCTTAATAATTTTATTCCATATGAGTTAGACTTAATTTTCTTTTACCACAATAAAATAAATATGAAATAATTAATAATCTACAAAATTGATTTTTGTTGTCAAATTTCAATTAGCTAGTTTTTAAGATGTCATTTGGCAAAGTTCGTTATATATATATATATATATATATACAACTTTTTCATATCTTAGATTTTATTTAGCAATGACTATTTAGTATGGATCTGATATTAGATTTTGATTGGTAAAATATATGGACCGACCGATGGATATAAATAAATAGTATGAGTAAATGAGATCTCTGACCCTTTTATTTAGTATTTTAAAAAAAAATTATGTGTAAAAATAAAGTTATTTTATGTATAAAAATGAATATTTCTCCTAAAAAGTTATAACTATGATTCGCTAAACATACGTTTCGTGCAGGCTAGCAACTAAATCCTATCTTTCTAGAGAAACCGTTTTGATTTGATGTTTTGGCCACTAATCAGGGCAAGAATCAAGATATTGTGCAAATCTTATTTGATGCTGACAGCATTCATTCACTGTAAGTGTAAATGACACACTAATCTTTGCAAAAACTCTCTAAAACGTTTATCACCAACCTTTTGATTAAAAGAAAATATATTTAAAATTGTTAACGTCCTTCAGAACACTGACATTTGGAATTGCCAATTTGGTCCCAAATTACGTCCTTTCGTTGAACTAATGTAAACTAAAATCACATAGGACACGTTTAATTACCTGGTAAAATTTAAAATATAAGATACATTTGCAGCAAAAAGAGAAAGGGTAAATTAGCAAGAAATACTCTCTTTTAAATGAGTTTTTAATAGACGTATAAATGGGAAAATGGATAAGTAATAAGTATAAACAACATAAATATCATCCTAAATGAAACTAATTACATAAGATCCCAGATTGATTTTCTCTCTCCCAAAACCTAAATTTAGGAAAATACATATACATGTCAATGTACCTCATACTAACTCCAATGTATGAGGAAACTGTTTCTCCTTAAATTATGGAAATAAAATCAGATCCAATTATTCTCTTATCTTAACAACGACAGTAATTAACTGTAATCAAATTCAAAAAATATCCTGAAACATTTCTCTTCATCTCCCTAAAAAAAATCAACACCGCCACCACTGATTTACGGTTGTCACCGTCGTTCACCGCTCCACTCATCTTCCTCACGCCGATGAACATGCAAGGGCAACCAGCCGCCAAGGTCGACGTCGTTTTTCGTTCCTCTCCAACTGTCGCCACCACCGACGCTATCATGAACAATCAACGGCATCTTCACCGCTTCACTCCTCTTCCTCGCGTCGGCGAACATGCAAGGGCGACCAACCACCAAAATCGATGTCGTTTCTCATTTCTCTCCCACTGTCGCCACCACCGGAACCATCACGAACAGCCAACGGTGCCTCCACCCCCTCTTAGTGTATTTATTTTTTAGTAAAAACTTGCACAATATTATATGAGAAATAATAATACATTACCCAGTTTGAATGATATTTTGACCGACAACAACATATACTATATGTATGTGAATGTACTATAGTTTACTTTCTATGTATGATGCAAATATTTTCGATTTTATATTTAAGTAAAAACATTTCACATTATGTGTATGCGAACCTAGTAGACTTTACTTTCTATGTAGGATGTCAGTGTTATATGTATGATTTACACTCCAACAACAACATGTGTTATATGTACGAGAATGTATTATACTTTACTTTCAATGTATGAGGCAAGTGTATTCGTTTTTATTATACTTTATTTTTTATGTTTGACATTGCAAAAGCAGATAATATAGAAAAATCAAGCATGCAACCAAAAAGGAGAAATAATTTGGATATTATAGTTCAAATACACTTTCAAGTCGTTGACTATAGAAATAATTGGATCTGATTTTATTTTCATAATAATTTGTAATATATATTATAGTTCAAATTAAGTTATAGAAGAAATAACGATTCCTTCTTCTATAATATAGAACAAATTTGAACGACTTAAAATAAAATGCATTATTTAATTTTATGAAATAAATTATTTCCATAATAATTTGAAATAATAGACCACAACTAATTATTGTGGAAGTTTATTTTGAAATAATAGACCTTATTTGAACAAATTTGAAACTCCCCAAATCACGTAGCTTGAAATTAGGCGTAAAATAAGGAGTTCAATAATAGAGCAAAAATCGTACTAAAATAGAGAAAAAATCAGATGTTTTGGGATGTATGAGGCAGAAGGGCAAATGAGAAATTTTATGTAATAAATAATAATAATTATAGGTAGTTTTTCCTAAATAATATGGGACAGAAAAAGTAACTTTCTTGAAAAGAAACACAAAATGTAAAGCATTTTAGAATAACGCTAAGTATACATACGTAAAAACCAAAAGGTAGGATTTTATGGAACCGAAATCTCAATGGGCTCAAAATATAATTGGGAAATACGATTTTTAATGTCAAAATTTTGAATCCCATGCCCATCTCCATGCTGATAAATGGTATGACTAGCTCTTGCAGCATTTATTGCGCATCCTAAGAATGTTTCATGAGATAATGAATTATCCTGTTGCGCTGCGTTGAACAGTTTCCATGTCTCTTTTAGCAACATATTGATGTATTTTCTTGCTTCTTCTTCTGAAACACCCTTCTCATTCATGTAGCATTGAATTGCCTTGGGAACATCACCTCTTTCCAGTTCATACTGAAGTAAGATGAACATTATGTTGTTAAATCTTAGTGTCTTCATTTTGATCATGTTTATTTAAATTTTAATGAGAGATAATTAGAAGTGTTAAAAAGCATACCGAGGATGTCCCCAAATCATCAGTGAAACGAATAATTGTAGAAGCCCAACGAATTATGTCCGGGTACTTGCTTATCCATTCTAATGCCTCTTTGGTAATTGGATTTGTGGCGAAAACGAATGTATGGACAAACACCATTGGTGTTGAAATTGAGATCCATCCATTATCCATGTATTCTTCCAGACTTGGCTTATATCCACTGTGGTACCATCTTGCTTCTTGTAAGTAAGCTTCGCATAAATCCATCCACTAATTAATTCAATAGAAACGTAAGCATGTCTCAAATATATAGAAAAACTAGGAAATTAAAATGAGGGAATAAATAGATTCAAAGTAGAGATAAGTATTCTTTACTGATTTTTTAAGATAGGGCATGACGTTGATCTCTTGCTCTTTGAGAATTTCGTAGCCAATTTCAGTAATAACGTTTAGGAGTGCAAGGTAACATACTTTCATATAATCTGGAAGCTCATCCATAGCTTTTATCTCCATTCTGACATATTCTAATTGAAAGTCAAATGAGGAAAAAGTAATAGTACTAATTAAAAGGGGTGGTAACTAAAATTTATGCAGGGTGTTTGTATTTTTGAGTCTTTGATATTAATCTTTTTCTTGTCTTTTAATCATATTCATGAAATCTAACCTTTTTTAACGAGTGTGTCAGGGGGCCAAGAAATATGAAATCAAAGGAGTAGCAATTATATTCTTTACAAGAGATAAATTAAAGCTTTTACTCGATCCCTTGGTAATTAAAGGTTAGAAGTAACAGACCTTTCAACAGCATGAGTGAAGAGTTTCAACTCATCAAGTGTGCCATAAACATCATAAATGTCATCTATGACTACAAGTAGAGCAACGACCTTCGTCAACATTGTTCGGCTGTTTTGGTTCTTTTGAGGTTCATGCAACATCCCATCTACCCATAAGAATGCTTCAACAATTCTATCCCTTGAAAATGGCAATTTTTCTGCAAGGCATGTGCTCTTCCACCACCTTAATTACATGAAAATTAATGCTTCTTGTCATATATATATATAGTCTCACAGATTTAAATTTGTATAACGAAAAAAATTAAATTATCACTGTAATCAAGCATGTTGTAGAAGGTTACTCGATCATTAAGCATATGGACATGTGTTTGACGATACTTCAAGAAATTGTATTAATTTCCATATGGGATCTTACTGTATTTTTCTTCAGCTTACTATAATTAAGTAGCTACTATATTTCTAATAATTTTATAGTCACGTAATAAACTTTTACACTGTTATTATTGATATGCACACATATTTATCTCACCTTGATAGATTTTTTAGATCTTCTTGATGTGTTGTTTGCACAATGTTGAAAATTTAAACCTGTCAAACGGGCCGGGCTGGCCCGGCCCGAACCGGCCCTACATATCAAATCGGACCGGTTTGACCCGGCCCGGTAAGCCCTAGGGCTTTAGGGTTCCGGGTTCCGGTCCGTTTTTTTTTTTAAACTGGGCCCGGTTAACCCGGCCCGGACCAACCCGGTCCAGGCCCGCCGGTTAACCGGCCCGGAACCGGCCCGGAATTTAAAAAAAAAAAAAAAAAAAATTATTGGGCCAAACTAGCCGTTGGCCCAACGGCTATATTACCGTTTTTGGGTCCAAACGGCTAGTTTGGGCCCATTAACTTAAAAAAAAAAAAAAAAAAAAAAAAATATTTTTTAATCCCCAAAATAAATCTATAAATACCCTACAACTTCAAATCATTTCTCACACAATTTTTCACTCTCTCAAATCTCATTCTCTCTCAAATCTCAATTCTCAATTCTCAAATATTCAATATATTTAATTTCTTAAAGTGTTCAATTTAAATTTTTAATTTTTCGTTTACAAAGTACGAGCGGAAGTTTCTAAAGTCGCAATCTTCGGATACTTCCAAAATTTGGTATTGTCGTTCCATCTCTTACGTTTAATTTTTATTTATTGTATTAATTGTTTAATATTTAATTTTATTATATTTGTGTATTTTGAATATTTTTAGTTTAATTTAATTTATATTATGGATAAATTAAAAAACCTCGCTACTAAAGGTGTTAGAAATTTTTGTCCCGGAAGCGGTAGTGGTAGTAAAAAGCGAATTACTAGCGGTAGAGGTAGTTCAAGTAATAGATATACCCGTGTGACTTCGCCTCCGGTACCGCTTGGTACACCTTTTGAGGAAGAAATAGGTGTAGGTGCTCACGATATGGATTATGTAGAATTTCAGGAAAATTACGGTATAGAAGAAGAAAATGAAGTAGATGCAGTTAATGTAGACGAAGATGATGAAAATATTGCTGAAACACCCGCAGTAGGACATGCTAACGTTAGATCTGAATCAGTTAATCTCCCTTCCCGTCCTCCCAGTGCCCCAAAACCCCGTAAAAGAACTAGTATTGCATGGCAATTTTTTGAACGTATATCAGATATTGAGGTGCAGTGCAATATTTGTCAACAAAAATATAAGCATAGAAGTGGCGGTAAGCAAGGGGGTACGGGTACGTTAATGAGACATATAGCTGAAGATCACACTAGAGAGTTGAATATTGCAAAAGGTGGTGGGGATGTTGGTGGGTCAACGCAAACTAGAATGGACCCAACAACCGGTCAAGTAGCGAAAAAGTATAATAAATTGAGGGACAGAGAAGAAATAGCTAAAATGGTAGCTGTGGGTTGTTTGCCTTTTAGTTTTCCTTCTTCTGATGCCTTTATTCGTTATATACAAGCAATTTATAATCCTATGTTTAATGGTATTCCTAGAACTACTTGTCGGTCTGATATTTTTAGACTCCATTCACAATATTGTTTTTATTTATCAACATTCTTAAAAAATATTCAATGTAGATTGTCCCTAACTTCCGATCTTGGTCGTGCTGTAAATAAAAATGATTATTTAACCGTTACTTGTCATTGGATGGATAGTAATTTCATAATGCAAAAACGTATTCTTGCTTTTTTATATGATGAAAATCGGAAACATACTGGACAATTTATTGTTGATTCTATTATTAAAATTGCCGGATATTATGGTATAGAAAATAAAATTTTATGTATTGCTTTTGATAATGCTTCTAACAACAAGACTGCTATAACAAAAATAAAATCTACGCTATCTCCGCCCTTTCCTGAAATTTTTCATGTTAAGTGTGCATGTCATATATATAATTTAATTGTAAAGGATGGTCTTGACTTTTTTGAGGTTTATATTGAAAAAATTCGTCTTGCTGTTGGTTTTATTCAAGGAAATAATCGTAGATCTAGAATTAAAGAATTTAAAGTTAAATGTCAAGAAAATGGACTTGCACCGATTTTGATGCCTGAGGAAATTGATATTAGATGGAATTCTACGTATGAATTTTTAAAAACTTGTTATAAATATAGAATTCCTATTACACTAGCTTTTAACCAACATTGTGGTTCATTTGCTGATTCTGCTGATTGCATGCTACATAATTCTGATTGGGTTATAATTAATGATCTTGTTAAGTTCTTAGAAAAATTTTATGTAGCTACGGTTGAATTTTCCGGTGCATACTATCCTACTGTTTGTAATATTTTGGCATATATAGCCGATATTTCTGGTTTGCTCCGACAATATAAAGATAAAGAAGGTTATAAAGAAGCTGTTGGCGCTATGTTTACGAAATTTAAAAAATATTTCTTCCCGATTCCCCCTATTTACTTGGTTGCTGCTATGTTAAATCCGTGCATGAAATATAATCATATGTGTCACTTTAGTACTCTTATTTATACTAACTTAGAAATAAATACTAACCATGATTCTGAACAAGTACAACCTGATTTGTGGACGGCTACGGCTGATGCAAAAGATTATATAGAAAAATTATATAATCACTATGCTGATTTATTTGATTCAGCCGTACCTACAAATATCACTCCAACTGTCGCTCCTCATCCTCCCGAGGAGCCATCAGCTTCTAAAAGGCCGGCACATAGTGGTTTTCCTGATTCGTTTTATGATTTAACTTGTTGGAACAGTGTGGATGAGAGAGCTTACACATCAACTTATCGGGAAGAGCTGAAATATTAGCTGCGGACGCCACCAGAGGATCGCAGACGACGGATCAACACGCTGGATTGGTGGAGGAATAATGAATCACAATATCCTGTACTTTCAAGATTAGCCAGAGATATCTTGAATGTTCCTATGTCAACCGTTGCATCAGAGAGCGCCTTCAGTCAGGGACGACAGCAGCTTGGAGACAACCGACACTCATTGGGAAGCAACGCAATGAATGTTTTAGTTTGCCTCAGAGATTGGATTAGAGCAGAAAGAAGAAACCAAGGAATGGAACCAGAGCCCAACGACGACCTCAAACTTGAAGAAATTATGACTTCACGGGAGAACTCAGCAGAATCAAGTCCAATGCATGGTTTTTCCCCCGTTGACTTCGACTACCCTATGCAAGTTCCAATTAATATTAACATGAATGAGTTGGAAAAAATGATGCATAATTTATAGATTTTTCATTCATGTAAATTATAAATTTTGGATCATTTTGCAATCAATAAAATTCCACAAATTCATTCACTCCTTAGTCGTTGTTTTTTATTTATTTTTATTTAACGATTTATAATTTTAATATCTTCTATACAAGTGTATATTTAATGTATACATGTGTATATGTTTATATATCTTATATAGAAGTGTATATTTAATGTATACATGTGTATATATCTTCTATAGAAGTGTATATTTAATGTATACATTATGTATATAGCGTATATAGTGTATATTTGACCGGTTTTTAACCGGGTTTGACCGGGTTTTAGTGGGTTTGACCGGGTTTGACCGGGTTTTAGTGGATTTAAAGTATTACATATACATAGAATAGAGTGTATATATGTGAATAGATCTTCTAAAGATGTGTATATTTAACGTATACATGTGTATATATTTTATAAATTAGTATATAACTATACAAATATATATTGTAATGTATATATATTGTAGTATATCTCATTTAAAGTATTACATATACATAGAATAGAGTGTATGAATGTTAATAGATCTTCTATAGACGTGTATATTTAACGTATATATGTGTATATATTTTATAAATTAGAATATAACTATACAAATATATATTGTAATGTATATATATTGTAGTATATCTCATTTAAAGTATTACCTATACATAGAATAGAGTGTATATATGTGAATAGATCTTCTATAGACATGTATATTTAACGTATACATGTGTATATGTTTTATAAATTAGTATATAACTATACAAATATATATTGTAATGTATATATATTGTAGTATATCTCATTTAAAGTATTACATATACATAGAATAGAGTGTATGAATGTTAATAGATCTTCTATAGACGTGTATATTTAACGTATAGTCGTTGTTTTTTATTTTTTTTTATTTAACGATTTATAATTTTAATATCTTCTATACAAGTGTATATTTAATGTATACACGTGTATATATCTTCTATAAAAGTGTATATTTAATGTATATATTATGTATATAGCGTATATAGTGTATATTTGACCGGTTTTTAACCGGGTTTGACCGGGTTTGACCGGGTTTTAGTGGGTTTGACCGGATTGGGTTAAGTGGGCCGGTTACGGGTGGGTTTTAATATTTTTACTGTGCAGCCCGGCCCGGCCCGGACCGGTTAAGGCCAAACCCGGCCCGTAACCGGCCCGGAACCCGGTAAGAATGAGAGGGCCGGTTCCGGGTTGAACCGGCCCGGCCCGTTAGACAGTCTTAGTTGAAATCCAACTTAGCAAGTTCGAGTAAAAGGGGATTAGCATTTGGGATTTTGTCATAAATATTTAGGTACCACCTAGACTCTACTCTCAACATCATGCGATCCAAAGGAAGTTCCAGGGCATGACGCACTAGTTCCACTGTTGAATTGTCTTGTTGATCACCATTTGAATTAGTACTCCTATTCATGTGCAAATAGTTCTTTAGATGTGGCATTGCAAATGTATTTGTTGAATCCAATAAGTTAGGAGTTTCAGTATTTGTAGCGAGAAATGAAGTTTCATATAATTGTAACAATCCTTTTGTATCTTCACAAAGACTTTGCTTGAAGTTGCCCTGGTCATCCTTGAAGTCGTTCAGTATATCTAGGAAAAAGAACACGAGAAGAAATATCATTGATAAAAAAAAAAACATAAAAATGAGCTAGTGATCGAAGAAATTAGCATGTAATTACTTGGAAAAAGCAGAGAGCACCTTGAGAGATATGAAACCCATGTTGTCTCAAAAGTCTAAATTTCAAAGATGTGTGATATAATGAATCTCCTGTGGCTGCAGCACTACTACTTTGGTCACGTATGCTCTTCAAAATTTGCATGATTTCATCCTTGAAATGGTAGCTTACTCCAAGCCTTTGTAAATTATCAATCAGCTCCAACTTGTCTAGCTCTTGTGATCCCTTAACCATCATCAAATTCTTCTTCATTTCCTTCTTCAGTTCATTAAAACGCTTCACATATTTGTCTCTCTAAATTGACAGGAAGTTCAGCCATTTATGAAATCTTGAAGATTTTTTACGGCGGAAGATGGTGGCGCTGACAGTTATAGGAGCTGCGAAGGTTTTAGGAAGAGAGACAACAATTTTTTTTTGATTTGTTTAAGGTGATTTTTAATTGGGTCGAATGGGCATATGACCATGTCAACTCTCCCGCTTCTTCATCTTCTTCTTCCAATTCTTCAATTTTTACATCTTCACGATATACACATACACAACCACCACCATTAACGCACCCCCCCGTCCCCCCCCCCCCCCCGGTCCAACCGTGGTTGCCATAGCCGTCACCATTAACACCTCACCCCCACTGCCCCAAGGATCTCTCGTCGTCTTTTTTTTCTTCTTCATCATATATCCCAAATTCTCATAAAATAGTAAGATGTCTTTCCTGTGGTTGATTTGTTGTTGTTGTTCATTATCAAAAAAAAATTATCGTGATTGATTTATTGTTGTTGTTCATCGTCGTGGTTGAACTTCAGTTGTGGCTGATTTTATTGTTGTTGTTTTAATTTTTAATTTTTTTATTAACTTTCTCAATTTAAAATTTTCGTTTTGTTTAGGATTATATTTATAACTTTTACAAATTGTTAAGGATATTTAAATAAAAATTGAAAATTCATTATGTTTGTGTATGTGAATTTATAGTTAAAATCTTAAATTAATTGGAGAAAAATTTTAATTATTTGAAATAAATTTGATTTTTAATTAAATTTATTGTGTTTGTGTATTAGAATTTATAGTTGAAAATTTAAATTAATTTAAATTAAAAATTTATTGTATTTGTGTATTAGAATTTCTACAATTTATAAAAGGAATTTATTTAATTAAATTTATTTTAATATTTAATTAAAAATAACATAAAATTTAATGTAACTCTTAAAAATGATGTGGCGGCTGATGTGGCACGGTTGTGTTACACACACCGTCAAAGGGGTTTAAAATATTATTTTTTAATGGGTTCAAGGGTGCAGATGACAAACATGTAAGTAGAAGTGTCCACATTACAAAACGGACATAATACAAGTGTCCACCAAACCATTTTGCCAAAAAAAAACTAAGACTTTTGAACAACTGGGATAGTTGTTGGACAACTACGTTAGTTGTCTGAACAACTTCGCGCAGTTGTTGAACAACTTGTGCAGTTGTTGAACAACTTTGGTAGTTGTTGAACAACTTCGCAAAGTTGTCGAACAACTATCAAAGTTGTTCTACAACTGGGACAAGTTGTTTGGACGAAAAAACTTTAAAAAAAAAATCAAAAAAAAGTTGTCCCTCCCACCTAATTTAAAAAACTTGGAGGACCCACTTAATTGGACAACTTGAGAGTCCTTTTTAATCCAAAGTCCCTTTAATTTGCTTACACACGTTTATCTTTCTAGGTTGTATTTTTTCTCATAAACATGAAAATCTCACAAATTGTGAAAACTATCAAATAAATTTTCATAATTCTTGCACTGTCTTACAAAATGAGAAATTTATAGTTCAAAAACAAGATATCAAAATTCAAGATAAAAATCGTATATCTTCATATTCTATTTATAAATAAATATTTGTTATTACAAATTTTCAAACACACAAATTTTATAAAAGCCTATTAGCCTGCGATAATAATAGTAACTAGTTGATTAGAGTTTGGACAAGCCACACAAATGTTAAAATGGGGCTTGACTCCTCTCTATTTTCATTCTCTCCATTTTCCCTAAGTATATCTATCTATCTTGATTGATGACATATGGCATAATTTAAATTAAATAGCTAAAATTTAATTATTCTAAAATACAACTTTAACTATAGTTTAGATAGATAATGAATACATTATATATTTAATTTAAAAAATTATTATAATTCCACAATCTTAGCAACATGTCAATAAATAAAGCTACAAAAAAATTTCTCTTCATCTTTTAATTTCTTTATCAATTGAATTTTTTTTATTATCTGTTTTTTTTTTTTTTTGAAACTTTTTGTTTAACAATTAGCTATTTATTTATTTTAAGTAGGTGAAATAAGTAGGAGAAATAATTGGGTCTTTTATTTTAGATTAATTTTTTATCACCTTTTTTGAAACTTTTTCTGAAAAATTAGATATTTTAATTTCTTTAAAATAGGTGAAATAAAATAGGAAGAAAATGAGAGAAATCTCTCGTATTCTAAATTAATTTTTTTATTGTTTTTTTGAAACTTTTTATTTAATAATTGTCTATTTTATTTTCTTTAAAATACTATTTTTTTTTTAAATAAAATAGTTAGTAATTATTAAAGAAAAAGTTTTCAAAATGCAATAAAAAGGTTGATTTAAATAGAAATTAAAAGATGGACCATTGGTATGAAAAATAATTTAGGAAGAAAAGATTTTTTGTTGCTATATTTAAGGACAAAGATAATATGTTTTTAAGATTGTAGAACTACAATAATTTTTTAAACTAAATATATAATGTATTTATTATCAAAAATGAAGAGAGTGTAAATAGAGATTGTTTGGTAAATATTTGGTAAATACGTTCATATAATAGACTTTTGATAAATATTATTTGGTAGACAAACTTGTCATTCATAATAGGTACTCGTCCTGAATATATACAATGAACTTCTAACAATCTTATCTATAATTAATTAAAACATGCATGGTACTATTTTTGACGGAACATTACCGGTTAGAATGAAAATTTCTATTAGGGCCCGTTTGGTCATTTAATTTGGATTTTAAATTAGAATAAGTCTCTAATTTTAATTTCAAATTCTCAACTCCTAAATTCACCTAAAAGGTAGAGTTTCAATTCCATATTAGTGATTTAATTTTTAAATAAACCTTAACCCTTAGGTTTAAATGTTAAATTTTGCAAGAAAACAACTTATGCTCGTCACAAAAAGATTGTTTGTATCATGTGAGAGGATTAAATTAGAGGATAGGTAGTTACTACTGAATTTTATGTGATTTGTTCATTTGATAAAATTGTATAAGATTTGGAGAAGCTTTGGTAGTTTTCATATTTTTGGAGTTTTATGTCTATAAGAAAAAAGATACTACAATTTAAAAAAAATAAAATTAAATTGCATGCATGTCCAAATATAATTTTAACTTTTAATTCTAAATCCACCTCTATCTAACTTAATAACTTCAAATCATGATTTGAAATTTATGCACAAACGTTTACCTAATGCAAATTATTTTACTAAAGTTTCATAAATATATGATATAAAGTTCCGTATCAAATCAAAGTAGCAAAAGTCAAACAAAATATGACCCTTTCTTTTTCACAAAATTTATTTCTTAATAATATAATAAATATCTTATAATTTTCTCAGGCGCAACTTATGCTTGATTATTTTGGTCACTCCATTAAAAATAATAAAAAATTTAATTACTTTATTCTAATTTTTTAACATCAATTGCCTGAATAAAAATATGTACGTTCTAATTAGCTCATTCTAACGGTTAATTACACACCTGAAAGTTTATTTTACTACGTTTTCCTACAAATATAAATTATTTATACTCAACTTCTTTTATGGTTCTATTTTCATGAAATTTATTGCCCAAATTCATCCATGTAATGTATCAAAGTCGGCCATGTTCTTACTTGAGTTTTAATTTGTGCTTATCTGAAGATATAAGGGATGATCAAGTACATCAAATAATAAGACGTGATATATGCTACTGAAATCACGTCAAAAAAATTGAAAGAATATTATTGAACTTCAATTAGATGATCTTTCTTGGAAAGGAAAGAAATGCATAAAATGTATAAGTATTTAGAATACCACTAATTAAGTTTGCATACGTGAAAATCATGATGCAGGTGAGACTAGTTTTATGGAATTGAAATTGTGATGGGCTCAAAAAATAATTTGGATATACGATTTTGAATATCAGAATTTTGAATTCCATGCCCATCTCCATGTTGGTAAATGGTCTGTCCAGTTCTTGCAATATTTACTGCACATTCAGTGAATGGTTCAGAAAGTAGTGAATTATCTCGTTGAGATGCGTTGAACAGTTTTCATGTTTCTTTTATCATAAAATTGATGTGTTTTCTTGCTTCTTGCTTCTTCTTCTTCAGAAACACCCTTAGCTTCTCATTCATGTATCACTGAATTGACTTGGGAACATCACCTCTTTCCAATTCTTCCTGAAATAAAAGGAAAATCACCTCTTACATTCGATCTAATGTTATATACATTTTAATGAGATAAAGTGTTGATATGGCCAAATCATCGGCAAGACGATTAATATGTCTGGGTACTTGCTTAACCATTCCAATGCCTCTTTGGTGATTGGATTTGTGACAAAGAAGAATGCATTGACTAATACCGCTGGTATTCCTATTGAGATCCATGTATTCTTCCAGACTTGGCTTATTATATCCACTGTGGTACCATCTTACTTCTTGTAAGTATGATTCGCAAAAATCTGCAGACTAACTTAATAGAAAACATATGTATGCATGTTTCAAATATATATATATAATAGTAGAGCTAAGCATTTTTACTGATTTTTTAAGGTAGGATATGGCGCTGATTCCTTGCTCTTTGAGAACTTCATATGCAATTTCAGTAATATTGTTGAAGAGTGCAAGGTAACATTGTTTCATATAATCTGGAAGCTCGAGAATTTAGGTAAAAGGCCACATTGAAAACTTATTTTTGGAAAATAGACACCCTTTTTTGGTTTGATCTAATTTTTTAGGATTTTATGTGGATATGGGTTAAAGTGTTTAAAAAAAATCTTTTATTTATGTATTTATTAAATACATTTTTAACCCCACTTTTTTATTAAATAACAACAAAAAAAAATTCTATATCCTCACTCCCACTCACAACATCATGGTCATTTCTCTTTCCTCTTCCCCAAACTTTCATTTTCCATTTTTATCTTCTCTAAAACTCTAAGATCTTTCATCTTCCATTTTAAATAACTTTTCTTCATCTTCCAAGTAATTTGTGCTCCATTTTGATGGGTTATTTTTTTTTATTTTACTTTTTTTCTATTTTAGTTTGTGGTAATTGAATTGATTTGGGAGATTTTTTTTATTTTTGAAAAAAAAAGGATTGATTTTACTGATTTTTGTTTTATTTTTAAGTTGGTAATTATTTGATTGTTGAAAAATTATGATTGTTCTTGACGATTGCATGGTGAAATTTTTTCGCGAATTTAGTCTGCTAATGTGCCAAGAAATTCGGATGTTATTCTGTTAATAGACCATTCGGTTGATTAGGTATTTGTGTGGTTTGGATGAAAAAAACAGAAATCTTTTTAAAAAATGAAACTTGAATTTACTGAAAATCTGTGTGTTTTAAGTTGAATTTGTTTGATTGTTGATGGATTATATTTGTCCTTATCGATTGCATGGTAAAAAAAATCGCGAATTTAGTTAGCTAATGTGCCAAGAAATTTGAATGTTGTTCTGTTAATAGACCGTTCGGTTGATTAGGTATTTGTTTGAATTGGATGAAAAAAATTGAAATCTTTTAAAAAAATGAAACTTGATTTTATTGAAAATCTGTGTTTTTAAGTTGATAGTTGTTTGATTGTTGATGGATTATGATTGTCCTTGTCGATTACATGGTGAAATTTTTTCATGAATTTAATCGGTTAATGTGTCAAGAAATTTGAATGTTGTTCTGTAAATAGACCATTCGGTTGATTAAGTATTTGTATGATTTGGATAAAAAAACTGAAATCTTTTTAAAAAATGGAACTTAATTTTACTAAAAATCTATGCTTTTAAGTTGATATTTATTTGATTGTTGATGGATTATGACTGTCCTTGTCGATAGTATGGTAAATTGTTGATATTGTTGAATCAAAAAGAGAAAATGATGAATAAATGAACATGGAGGAGCTCAAAAAAGTCATGTCATTTATATAGTAGGGTTACCAAAAAAGTGACCGTTGGAAAAGGTCTAAAGAATATTTACGTCTTCTATAATCGATTATCAAGGTTTACTATAGACTCTATCATTGTATGTCTGAAAGAGTTGCAATTTTAAACAAGACATAAATAAGTTTCTTAAAATTGACGAAGTAAAAAAAGATTGAAGAAATAATAGACTATGCAAATTATTTATTATATACTGACACTGTTATTGATTTCTACACATGATAGATAGATTATCAATTTTTTGAGAAGGCGATTATTCACCTACTCATAGGTCTAGGATCAACTATGTGAATATATGAACAAGTTAAAATAATGACAAAAAAAGAAAAATTAAATTAAATTAAAATATGATAATTAACTCCTTTCAAACATTGTAAAACAATTTAGATATATCAATTGTGACACCAAATCACTTTTGAACATGATCAAGTTATATTTAAGGCATGCTATAGTCGTAAATCGGTGAAATGAGACTAAAAAGGGAAGAAATAAAATAAAATATATAAGCACCATCCAAACAATGCAAAACAGCTAGATATCATCAACTGAGATTAGACGCATCTAATGAGCATAAGGAAGAGTGATGATTGTGACTTGTGGGTGCATGGGACAAGTAGTGTTTGAGAACAAGTAATCTTTCTCAATGCAGACGTTTGTTCTGAGTAATTGGTTGTTACTACCATCACTCTTCCTTATACTCATTTGATTGAGTGTTCAATTATTTTGTACGTTCATATGATGATATTTAGTCACTTTTCATTGCTTGAATGATGTTAATTTATTTTATTTTATTTTATTTTATTTTATTTTATTTTATTTTATTTTATTTTATTTTATTTTATTTTATTTTATTTCTCCCTTGTTTAGTCTCGTCTTACTTTTCACTAGACTCAATTGGTCGATACATGTCTGTTAATTTAGTCTAGTATAGATGTATACATTTATATTTAATATATGCACGATATCTTTATAGGTCCTAGCATCAATCATCTAATTCTATTGACAAGTAAGACGAGACTAAAATGGGAGAAATAAAATAAAATAAATAAATATCATTCAATCAATGAAAAATGACTAAATATCATCATATGAGAGTACAAAACAATTGAACACTCGATCAAATGAGTATAAGGAAGAGTGATGGTAGTAACAACCAATTACTCAGAACAAACGTCTGCATTGAGAAGGATTACTTGTTCTCAAACACTACTTGTCCCATGCACCCACAAATCACAATCATCACTCTTCCTTATGCTCATTAGATGCGTCTAATCTCATTTGATGATATCTAGTTGTTTTGCATTGTTTGGATGGTGCTTATATATTTAATTTAATTTAATTTAATTTCTTTCCTTTTTAGTTTCATCTCACTGATTTACGACTATAGCATGCCTTAAATATCACTTGATTATGTTCAAAAGTGATTTGGTGTCACAATTAATGTATCTAAATTGTTTTACAATATTTGAAAGGTGTTAATTATTATACTTTAATTTAATTTAATTTTTATTTTTTGATCATTATTCGAACTTATCCATATATTCAAATAGTTGATCATAAACCCACGAATTGGTGAAGAATCGGCTTCTCAAAACTGATAATCTATCTATCTTGTGTAGAAATCAACAATGGCGTTAGTATATAATAAATAATTCGCACAGTCTAGTATTTCTTCAATCTTTTCTTACTTAAAATTACATAAATATTCTTATCCTTGTATGTTTATCCTACACAATGATTAATGTCGTCCGAGAGAGAGTGACTTCCTTTTGGTCCGAATTGTCCATCCTCACCTCCTACACACTCCTTTTTTTCATAATCTTCACTACTATCCCATTCATCACCACCCATGATATCGTATTTCGTTGACGTATCATTCCACTGCCAGGGGTGGGGGTGGGGCTGATGTAGGCTTCTTCCCGAGACCTTCCAACAACTTTAACCCGCAATATAGATCTGGAGTTATCAGAATCAACGCAAAGAATGTATAATTTCACGTGTTTATCGTTCCTTATGAACATTGGATGGATTTTCTCCCTCCCGTTCATCAAGTAACTAATTACAACCTCGCTTTGATCACAACTTAATTCATCGCTCTTTATTACGCTTTTAACCATATCGGCGTATGAACCATTGCAAAGAAGGGCAATAGACACTGTCTTCTTAGACGACGTTTTTCAAACCCAACATTTAGGAGTCTCCTCCCATTCACCAGAAAATATACCACCAACAATCACGTGAACTATAATAGACATGATATACCTCGATAATAGTATTTAATAGACTTGAATAGTGGTCTATGCGCCTAGACTTAATAGACTGAAGTCATCGACTTCTTAGCTGTTGGGCGTACAGTGCACGATAGACCTTTTTTCGACGACCACCGAAATAATCCGACGAATTTCAGCTTACAAACAACCTAAGAAGTGTTGGAGTGTTGCTATTGAGCGAAGAATCAATTTCAAAATGTGGGACTGATTTTCAAGCTTTTGGTATGAAAATGAAAGAAAAGTTGGAGCTAAAAATAAGCGAAAATGACTTAAAATAATGAAGATAATGTCACTTTTCGATGGATGCCAAAAAATTCGAAGAAAAATGATCGAAAAATCGAGAAAATGGCACCAAAATTGGGTGATTGATAGTGGATTGGTTGAGAAGCTTTGAGATATTTTTTTAAAAAATTAATTATCCAATATTTATATTTTTGGGCATAAACTAAAGTGTAGTTTTAAAAAATTGGGGCTGAAATGGAAAAGGAGTTAAAGTGTATATTTTGTAAGCTGTGTGCTAGGGTTTCATTTATTTTTTGTGGTCCCATTAAAGTGTCTATTTTTCATATTGAAAAAATTTGATGTCGAAATGTCAAAAAAGGTTTGGGAAGTGGCCTTTTAGCCAACTCCCCCCGGAAGCTCATCCATTGCTTTCACCTCCATTCTGAATGGAACCAAAAAAAAATATTTTACTTGAGAGTGGAATGAGGAAAAACTGTAGACATGTAATTTCGTCCCACCCCAAATCAATTTTGAATATACTTTACCGCGTACCTCGTCCCCATGTAATAATTCCTCCATTAAAAATTAAATTTATCTATTTTTTACCTCACTTTATCATACCCCCTCACTCATTTAATAATTTTCCCTTAAAAAGACAAAAAATAACTAGCCTAACAAAAATATCCCACTTTTGACACCTCACCTTGACAAACCACCTACCCCATACCCCATACCCCCTACCCACGTCACCCTCTTAACCCCCCCCCCCCCCCCCATTACATTTTTTTTTTCACAAAATAGAATATACACAGATTCACTCACAATTTCAATTTATATACAAGACATACATTCCATAGAATTTCATTTTTTAATACATTGACACACCCAATCGGAAAACAATCAGGGGTCGTTTGGTAGAGTATATAAGAATAGTGCAAAATATGGTGTATTAGTATTTGCATTAGTTATGCTTGTAGTAGCTATGCTTGCATTAGTTACGCTTGTATAAAGTCTTTAAATTAAAAATAGTGACAATTTTGACCAGCTAAGGTCAAAGTTTCATTTAAATTCTGATTAAGTTAATTAGGGTGTAAAGTGTAATTTTAAAAACTTTTAGATTTTTTAAAAATCCTTCAACTCAAATTTCAAATTTTAGAATTTTCCCCTTTTTCTTATCTTTCAATCTTTCTTTTTTTTTTCTTTCTCTCTCCAAATTTCTTTCTCCCATCTTCTTCTTCTTCTTATTTTTTTCTCTCTCTGTAGATTTTTCTCTTCTTCCTTCTTCTCTTCTTCTTTTTCTCTCTTTACATTTCGTTCTTCTTCCTTTTTTAATCTTCATGGACTATTTTTTTTTGAATGAGAAGTTTGAAAAGAAATTTTTTGATTTCTTTTAAAAATGAATGAAGAAATAATTCAGCAAATTCAACAACTATGAGATTTGCTTTAGCAACTACCATAGTTGCTACAATAATTACGGTAATTGCTGCAATAACTACTATTAGTTGTTGTGTTACAAGAATTATCGAAGTTGTTGTAGTAACTATCGAAGTTGCTGCAGCAACTATTGAAGTTGCTATAACAAATTCAACTGTTGCTGTAGCAGTTTCGATAGTTGCTGCAGCAACTTCGATAGTTGTTGCAGCAACTTCAATACTTACTTAATTTCTGAAAAAAGATGTGGTTGGAGGAGGAGCCCACAAAAAAATTATATTTATGGTAAAAAAAGAGGTGGTGGTGCTGGTGGTGACGCCGAATGAGAAGATGACATTTATTGCGGTGTTGATAGTGACAACGGTGGAGGAAAAAGAAAAAAAAATAGGCGATAGTTATGTAGAGGGAGGAAATAATGGTGAATCTGGAAGAGGTGACAATGGTGGTGAAAGTGATAGTGGAGGAAGAGAAGGTGGCGACAGTGGCGACAAAAAAAAAAGTGTGGAGGAAGAGTGGTGGTGATGGCGTAGGGATCTTTGTGTAAATATGGTGTAGGTATCTTTGTGTAAAGTAGGTATCTTTGTGTAAATAATAAAATTGGAGGATTTTAAAATTAATGCCATTAACACTAATCTTAAAATTATCACCTCTACTCAATATTTAAGACTTGTGTAATTCTTTTTTAGTTTTGAAACTTTTTTATCACCTTTTATAATTTGCCCTGGTTTGATGTATTAAAAATAATAGGCCAAACCCATCGGCAACTCCCTAAACCTTGCACCATCTTTCACTTTAACACCTCAAGTGGACATTGTTCACTTTTGTCACTTCAAGTAGTCATAAAGTATGTCATTCTGACACCTTTTGCTGAATCAGCAAAAATTGTGTGCTACACGCATTGAAAGCGCGTTTGAAAGGTATTTTCATAATTTTTGAGGGGTATTTTCGTAATTTTTCATCTTTAATTTTTTTTAAAAATTATTGAAAATCTCTATTGCCAAATCAGCAATAATTGATCCAATAAATTAATGACACGTATTTTATTGATCAAATAATTATAAAAAAAATTCTCACATTATCTGCTCCACACAACCTTTCTTTAGCTTAGCCTCCATTAATGGAGATTGAATGTTTAAAGAATCAACGGAACGCACTAAAACAACAACAACTCCACGAATTCATCACCTCCATATTTACACCTTCAATTCCCACTAACAGTTTCTTCTCTATGAACAAATGGTTGACAAATATGCAAATGGAGAAGATGCACAAATAAATTTTATCTTTCTGTATAATATCAAACTTGAGTCTGATTGCTCAACCGTACAGACAAATAATAACCTATAGAATTCTATACTATGACTGAACGATTTTTCATAAAAATGTCAACTTGCTCGAAAGGATCTCTATTCCATGCTTTGAAAGGTAAGGTACAAAAGAAATAAAAAAAAGGAAAGATCATTTGCTTAACAATTATCCAAAAAAAAAAACAACTTACGAATTTTTTGCAAATTTAACTTGATTGTTCCATTTTAGTTTTCAAATAAATAGTTTCACTACCCGTTCTAATCAGTTTCCACAAGGAAAAAGTTTCTTCATTTTTAGAGGACATTAAGCAATAAATTCTTCTTTGATTGCTTCTATGCATTAGATGAATATTCAGGAACAACCACAAGGATGTTTTTTCTTAGTACATATAAATACTTCAAAATATTTATGTTGAATTTAAAATTATTTTAATTTGAGAAAAGGAATGGAGAGAAGCAAATAAAGAAGATGAGATGACTTGGGTGGGGATTTGGGGGTAGGGGGGGAGGGGAATGGAGAAAACGACTTTGGGATTTGGGGGGTAGGGGGTGGGGGAGGGCAAATGGAGAAGATGACTTGGGATATGGGTTGTCGGGTGGATGGGTGGTGGTGGGGAAGATGACTTTGGGGTTTGGATAATGGTGGGGTGGGGTGGGGTGGGGGGTTATCTGCCAAATAAAATTAAATAATTTTATAATTATTTTGAAAAATACCACGTGTCAGCAATTAATTGATTCCCTTAATTTAATTATGTATCTATATATTAATGAGATGGATAATTATGTCATTAATTGCCATGTGTTTTGATCATTTTAAAAAAAATAATTGTGAATATAAATAATGATGTGACAATTTAAATGAGTTGGCACAAATTAATTGATCGTTTTATCCATGTTGACAGAGACACACGCACCAGTGCTGATATCGAAAGGTGCTCAAATGATACACTTTATAATTACTTGAAGTGCCAAAAGTGAACAACGCCCACTTAGGGGAGTGTCGATGAGTTTGGCTAAAATAATACAAATTACATAATTTTTTAAAAAAAATTATTACAAAAATTCCTCCATATATATGTATGCGAATTTTTTGTAGGGATAATAGTATCTTTAATCATGTTAATGCATGCATTGGATCCATTACATTACTAATACCATAGATTTTGAGATATTAATAATACACATCTCAATACGCAATAAAATGTATAACTAATGACATGACATGAAAAAATATACCAAATAAAATACTAAGGAGTCGTTTGGTAGAGTGTATTGAAATGTTAATGCATGCATTAGTTTAATGTGTATTAGTAGTACCTTATTTGGTACACCTTTTTATCCTATGTATAACTAATTATATACTCTATTGTGTATTGGTGTATGTATTACTAATACTTCAAAATCCATGACATTAGTAATGCAATAGATTTAATGCATGCATTAATATGCTTAAAGACCCTATTACCCCTCAAAAAAATTTCCGCATCCTTTCCAACATATATATTGAGGGTATTATGTAAAAAAAAAATATTTTAAATTTTTTTTTATGTAATTCATTTTTTTTTAATACATCAAACCAAACACTGCATGAGAAAAATACAAGCATAACTAACACAAGCATTACTAATACATCATATTTTACATTACTCTTTGTACACTCTACCAAACAACCCCTAATAGTTCATATTAAACTACTACATGCATTAAGTATCCAATACACTCTAACAAACTACCTTCACCGGAAAAGGGGATAACACACATTCAGTAAGAATTCACAAAAAATACATACACTACACTTCTTCACTACTGGGGGATTCCCCAATTTCCATTCCACACAATTCACGCACACACACCATCACATATACATATACACACACCATCACACATACGGAGGTGAGTTAGCTAATTCTCCATTCTTTTCAACGACACACACCCCCATATACACTACACACACAAAGGAATACAGGGGAGGGGATTTTTGAATTCATCACCTAAATTTCACTCATACATACACAGGAATGGAATAGACAACAATACAACACAGCACACAGGGGTTGAGAGACAGGCGAGAGAAAGAGAGAATCGGAGAGAGATCGGAGAAAAGAGAAAGATAAGAAATAAAATCAGTAGAGAAAGGAAAAAGGGAGATCGAGATAGAGACCGACGGTGAGAGAGGATATTTTCGGCGAAATCCTCATCTGAATCGCCGCCGGAAAATACCTTCCGCCGCTGATTTGTAACAGTTACGGCGAACCATCACCGGAAAATGATCACCAGCCTCACCCCTTGACCAAATCCGCATCTCCTGTCTTTGTTTCCGGCGAAACCCACCGGAGAGCAACCAACCAGTTTCAACTCCGGCAAAAAACGCCGGAAAACATATCGAGCAGTAGCAGCGTGTACGAATTGGGTACGTATCTCTCGGTATTTCTCAATTTTAGTTCGAGTTGACGCAAAACAGAACAAATGGGAGTATATCGAGGGTCCCTACAGAGTTCATTATTGAGGTTTAAGTTGAATTTTCTGGAAGCGGTTCTATTCTATTCTTTCCCTCTTTTATTTCAATGTTTATGATATTTCGTGTTTTGAATTAAATATTTGTGTGTTGTTTGATTTTCGTTGGTGGTAAATCATTGTTTGTATTGATTGGTTGTTGATTTCTTTGGTTATGAATTATGTGGTAAGATGATATTTCGTCTAGGATTAAAATCAGTTTGGGGGAATGAATCGAAGATTGATGCAAAGTGAATATTAGTTTTGTGTTGATTCATAGATGTAGTTAAATGCAATAGTTTCATGATAGGTTGAAATTGGTAGGCAAATCGTAGGTTTTGGGTAGACAAGTCTTAGGATTCTATACTACCATATGTGTGAATGCTTATTTGAAATGATGTTCTATTCATATTGCCTTTTCTATCAAGTGTATTTATTTGTCGGAATGTCCCGAAGTCATGTGTATATATTTATCGGGGAATGTCCCGCGATACTTTGTACTCGAAAGATCGATTGTGAGCAAGGCCCGAGGCATCGGGTAAAACATAGTATAGGATAATTAGAATAGTTTAGGTTTTAGTTTCAACAGTTTGTTTATTTTTTGTTTGTAATAAATTGGACTGGACATTATTTTTCGATCTTTTGATTGTTTGATGGTTTGTTTTTTGTGTGTTGTGTGTTTTGTATGGTTTGTACATTTTATCATGTCGTACCAGTCGATATACTCCACGAAGCGATCGTGGTCAAACCACGGGACGGAGGGGTGTCTAACACCTTTCCTTCGGTCAACAGAATTTCTTAATCAGAATCTCTGTTCGAAAATCAGTTCTTAAAGAGTCAAAAAATTATTTTAAAAATGTATTTTCAACGGTGACTTGACACACCAGATTCATGTCAAGTGGCGACTCTGAGTTCAAATTAAAAAAATCCTTTTCGAAATAAATTTCATCTTTTTTCACTTAATAATAAATCCTTTTCAAAATTAAAAATTAAATCTTTTTGGTAAAAAAAGGGGTGTGACAAAAACTATAAAGGGGTAATCAAAGTTTATTTGGGAGCAACTCCTCTTCAGTATATTTATTGTCCAGTTTGTCCAGTGGAGGAGTAATCTACTGACAGGGATAATTATAGATCTAAGGGTTAATAATTGATTACAAAAGCTCTGGTTAAAACAAAATATTAGGTCTGGCGAACTATTAGATAAGGTAAAATCCGAGAATACCGCAAATTTTTGAGAGAGAGTTGCGACAAAAATTATGCAAAATAAATTTTCAGTTGGAAAAAGATTTTCTTACCATGAAAAAAAGATTTCAAAGGAAAATCGACACAACATTCGACAGAAAACTAAACCGTTTACGAGGCTCAACAACAAAAGATCGCAAAGGACAAAATCAGTTGAAAAATAATTTTATTTTCTCGGAAAAAAGTGACGACACAAAAGCAGGTTATTTGTTGCTTTAAACTGGGACGCAGGGTTCAGCCCTTCCTGGGACAAGGTGCACTGTCGTGTTCAACTCTGATAGTGTTGAGAAGATAGTTGTTGATGGTCCTACCAGCGACGTGAACGTTAGTGAGTCGTTGGGAGTTCTTGTTCAACATCCACATAATTTCAATTATGTGTCTGAAATTACTATAGGTGTTATTCTAGATGACTCTATTTAACTCCTATAAAAGCCCTTTTAGTAGCAGTGTGTAAGAGTCAAGTTTTTCAACATATTAAGAAGTGAGCTTAATGTTTAGCTTCCTCTTTAATCCTCTTTGTGCCCTGTGATATTATCAAGTGATGCTTTTCGCTCAAGATTTTGTAATATTTATTGAATGTAGTGGTACTTCCAAGTATTGAGTTATTGAGACCAAGACAAACACATAGAAATGCACACGAGGACGATAAGAAAGGGCAACTCGGTGCACTAAAGTTCCCGCGCTATACACGAGGTTCAAGAAAGGGCCGAACCAAAGTGTTTATTATACATAGCTTTACCTTGCATTTTTGAAAAGGGTTATTTCCATGGGTTGAACCCGTGACCTCCAGGTTACATGGCAACAACTTTACAAGTTACTCCAACCCAGGAAAGGCACACTAGAATGATAGTCTATTCAAATTATGACTTAAGAGGATAATGTATATAGTGATGAAAACCTGCTCCTCCATCACTGTAAACAGGTTCACAAGGCACAGAGGTCTTATCCTATCAACGACATAATATAAAAATACATATTTAACCTTTGGAGTAGCAGCTCCTTTTCTTCATTCAACCAAGTTACCAATTATTTTTGGATCGACATTAAGCTGGTGTGGTAGGGGGAGGATTTAAAGATGTAAATTAAACCAACCAACTTGAGCAAGATTCTGCCATTAACGTTGCTGATAAGGAAAATAAATAAAATATAAAACTGATGTGTATTTTAACCATAGTTTAAAGAGCTTTTTGGGTTAATCAATTATTAACTCTTAGATCTATAATTGTTCAGCTGTCAATAGATTACTACTCCACTGGACAATAAATATACCGGAGAGGAGCTGCTCCCAGTTTATGTTGCGATGGTTCAGACCTTTCAACAGCAGTGAAGAGTTTCAACTCATCATGTGTACCATAGATATCATAAATATCATCTATGATTACGACTATATCATCTTTCTTTTAAATGAGTTCTTAATAGGCATATAAATGGGAAAATGGATAAATAATATGGGACGAAAGAAGTAACTTTATTTCTTCAAAAGAAACATAAAACGTAAAGCACTTTAGAATAGAATAACACCAAGTATACACAGGTAAAAACCAAAAGGTAGGATTTTATGGAACCGAAATCGCAATGGGCTCAAAATATAATTGGGAAATGCGATTTTTAGTGTCAGAATTTTGAATCCCATGCCCATCTCCATGCTGATAAATGGTATGACTAACTCTTGCAGCATTTATTGCACATCCAAAGAATGTTTCATGAGATGATGAATTATCCTGTTGCGCTGTATTGATCAATTTCCATGTTTCTTTTAGCAAAATATTGATGTGTTTTCTTGCTTCTTCTTCTGAAAGACCCTTCTCATTCATGTAGCATTGAATTGACTTGGGAACATCACCTCTTTCCATTTCATACTGAAGTAAGATGAACATTATATTGTCTCTTGTTAAATCTGAATGTCTTCATTTTGATCATGTTTATTTAAATTTTAATGAGAGATAATTAGAAGTGTTAAAAAGCATACCGAGGATGTCCCCAAATCATCGGTGAAACGAATAATTGTAGAAGCCCAACGAAGTATGTCCGGGTACTTGCTTAACCATTCTAATGCCTCTTTGGTAATTGGATTTGTGACGAAAACGAATGCATGGACTAACATCACTGGTACTGCAATTGAGACCCATCCATTATCCATGTATTCTTTCAGACTTGGCTTATATCCACTGTGGTACCATCTTGCTTCTTGTAAGTAAGCTTTACACAAATCTATCCACTAATTCAATAGAAACGTAAGCATGTCTCAAATATATAGAAAAACTAGGAAATTAAAATAAGGGAATAAATAGATTCAAAGTAGAGATAAGTATTCTTTACTGATTTTTTAAGATAGGGCATGACGTTGATCTCTTGCTCTTTGAGAATTTCGTAGCCAATTTCAGTAATAACGTTTAGGAGTGCAAGCCGCAAGGTAACATACTTTCATATAATCTGGAAGCTCATCCATAGCTTTTATCTCCATTCTGACATATTCTAATTGAAAGTCAAATGAGGAAAAAGTAATAGTACTAATTAAAAGGGGTGGTAACTAAAATTTATGAGGGGTGTTCGGATTTTTGAGTCTTTGATATTAATCTTTTTTTTGTCTTTTAAACATATTGAAATCTAACTTTTCTTAACGGGTGTGTCAAGTCAACATGAACTAAGAAATATGAAAACGAGGGAGTAGCAATTATATTCTTTAACAAAGATGAAGTTTTTACTCCCTTGGTAAAGGTTAGAAGTTACAGACCTTTCAACAGCACGAGTGAAGAGTTCCAACTCATCAACTGTGCCATAAACATCATAAATATCATCTATGACTACAAGTACGGCAAGGGCCTTCGTCAACATTGTTCGGCTGTTTTGGTTCTTTTGAGGTTCATGCAACATCCCATCTACCCATAAGAATGCTTCAACAATTCTATCCCTTGAAAATGGAAGTTTTCCTGCCAGGCATGTGCTCTTCCACCACCTTAATTACATGAAAATTAGTGCTTCTGATCATAAATATATAGTCTCTCAGATTTAAATTTGTATAACGAAAAAATTACATTATCACTGCAATTAATTAAGCATGTTGTAGTCTTGTAGAAGGACGAAGGTTACTCGATCATTAAGCATAGGGACATGAATTTGATGAGACTTTAAGAAAATTGTAATTCCATATGGGATCTTAGTATATTTTTCTTCAGCTTACTAAATATATAATTAAGTAGTTACTATATTTCTAATAATTTTATAGTCACGCACGTAATAAACTTTTACACTTATTATTGATATACACATATATTTATCTCACCTTGATAGATTTCTTAGATCTTCTTGATGTGTTGTTTGCACAATGTTGAAATCCAACTTAGCAAGTTCGAGTAAAAGGGGATTAGCATTTGGGATTTTGTCATAAATATTTAGGTACCACCTAGACTCTACTCTCAACATCATGCGATGCAAAGGAAGTTCCAGGGCATGACGCACTAGTCGTTCCACTGTTGGATTGTCTTGATGATCACCATTTGAATTAGTACTCCTATTCTTCAAATAGTTCTTTAGATGTGACATTGCGAATGTATTTGCTGAATCCAATAAATTAGGAGTTTCAGTATCCGTAGAGAGAAATGAGGCTTCATATAATTGTAACAATCCTTTTGTATCTTCACAAAGACTTTGCTTGATGAAGTTACCCTGCTCATCCTTGAAGTCGTTCAGTATATCTAGGAAAAAGAACACGAGAAGAAATATTATTGATCAAAACAAACATAAAAATGAGCAAATGATCGAAGAAATTAATAGGTAATTAATTACTTGGCAAAAGCAGAGAGCACCTTGAGAGATATGAAACCCATGTTGTCTCAAAAGCCTAAATTTCAAAGATGTGTGATATAATGAATCTCCTGTGGCTGCAGCACTACTACTTTGGTCATGTATGCTCTTCAAAATTTGCATGATTTCATCCTTGAAATGGTAGCTTACTCCAAGCCTTTGTAAATTATCAATCAGCTCCAACTTTTCTAGCTCTTGTGATCCCTCAACCATCATTAGCATCAAATTCTTCTTCATTTCCTTCTTCAGTTCGTTAAAACGCTTCACATATTTGTCATCCTATGCAACACATGAATTACAAATGAACATTATAGAAATTAAATAACGTCGTGAGGATGATATGATCGATATTAGAAAAAAAATGCAAGTATGTACGTACCACATAAGGATTGTGTAGGGATTGAATAAATTGAACATCCCATATGGGAGGCTTGTAATTCCCTGAACGCCTAATTGGATTAAGTGAAAGATTAGCAGGAGAGTCCTGATTAAGTAGTGGTGGTTCCACTTTGATGTCACCTCTAGTGTTTGTAGAAAGACAGGCAAGTGATGATGGGCTGAATAAACAGGAAAGTTTTGGTGGAGATTTTCTGGAGATGGCCATAGGTATTAGCATCCTCACGTTAGTTATCAATATTGCCACCATTTTGTTGATTTATCCACTTTTATGGGTGGAATGGATAGATTAATTTTTTGGAACCCACCCCAACAAGTAACCTATAAATAGATCATTCTCCCCCAGACTGATTTGAAATTAGTGGTCGATACGGAATCAAATTGATTTGAAGTTGAAGTTTAATTGGTTTACCCATGTTTGTCTTTTTTAGGTTGTATTTTTTCTCATAAACATGAAATGACACAAGTAGTGAAACTATCGAACAAATTTTCGTAACTCGTGTATAATCCTATCAAATGAGAAAATTATAGTCCACAAACAAGATATCAAAAATTCTAAATAAATATTTGTGATTACAAACTTTCAAACACATAGAATCCTATAAAAGCCCATTTGCCAGCGATAATAATAATAATAGTAACTACTAGTTGAGTAGAAGTTGGGGCAACCCACGCAAATGTTAAAATGGCAACCATGTTATTTTGTCAGCAATTGTCACGTTTTCCTGGTAAATATGATTTTAACAAGTTGACAAACTTGTCATTCATAATAGGTACTCGTTATGAATTTATAAAATGAACTTCTAACCATCTTTATCTTTAAATTATTAAAACATGCTATGGTACTATTTTTGAAGGATCATTGTCGGACAGAATGAAAATTTCTATCATGGCCCGTTTGATCATCTAATTTGGATTTTAAATTTGAAATTTTCAACTCCTAAATTCACTAAACGGTAGAGTTTCAATTCCATATTTGTAATTTAATTTTTTAAGAAAGTTTAAAACTTTAACCCATAGGTTTATATTTTAATAAAAACGGACCCATAATATTAAATTTTGTAAGGAAACAACTTATGCTAGTCACAAAAAGATTGTTCACACTAGGGGTGTACATAGGTCGGGTTGGTTCGATTTTTATTAGAAAAAACAAACAAACCAATCATGTCGGTTTATTAAAACTATAAACCAAAACAAACCAACATAAAATTAATTTTTTCGGTTTAGGTTTTAGTCGTTTTTTTCGAGTTTTTTTTAATAATATTTAGTTTTTACAATTATATTGTGATCGAAGACTAGATCAAATATGTTTTCACCCATGTGCCAATGAAAAACCATAATTATGAAAAAATGAGGAGCGAAAAACTCTCTTGAAACTAAAAAGTGAGATGAACAGTGAAAAGTTTAGGTTTTAAGTTTATATTGGGTTTTGGATCATTTAATTAGCAATTAATTGATAAATATTACAACTTAAAGGCCCAAATTTAAATATATATCTACATCTACTTTTAAATTATTAAAAATTACTAAAACTAGTTGAAAAAGTAATTAAAAAGTAGATTATAATTAATATTTTATGTATAAAAAAGTTTGAATATTATATCTATACTATATTAAAAGTGTGAAGGGCCTTAAAAATGGCGTTTGAACTTTTTTCCCTTCATTAGAAACCTCTGCAATAGATAAAAACGTCTTTTTACTATTTTCCTCAATTTATTATTTAATTAGAGATTAAAGACTCCTAAAATATATGAAAAAAATTCAATAACTCCTAAAATATATAAAAAGAATCCTAATAAACTAAAAATTTCTAGTACTTCATAATTTAAAATTATATAGAAAAATAAGTAGAATATTATGAATAAAATTGTAGGATAAGTCAAAGTTAAAAAAAGAAGAAATCGTTGTGCACGTAAAAAAAATGAGGCGGAAAAATTTATATTTAATTATATGATTTATAAAAGGAAAACTTTATAAATAGAATAAATTTAATTTATTGTTCCTACGCATGAGTTTTAGGATTTAATAACATATATTTGTTGATTTTGATTATTTAATCTAGGTAATATTTAGTACTTCTAAAAATAGAATTTTGCCTTATATAAAAAATATTCTTTATAATTCTATTTAAGTAATATTTTGGATCAAAATTTATACGAAACAAATTCTTATATTGTACTTTTGCTTTTTATTTTAGTTTTGATTCACGTTTTTTCTTACTATCATTATCATCATCCCTTTTGCCTTTATTTATTTCTTTTAAATCATACCTTTAAAGATTATATATGAAGAATAATAATCAACAATTGACATTGATTCTCTCTTTTGATAATTTCTTCTGTTTCTCTTTTAGTTGAAAGTTTCTGATCGAAAAATTGGATAAGTATATTGCCGCCGAATGAAGTTGTCAAAAATCAAAGGTTTATTGCTCTTTTTTTTCTTTTACTTTCTTTGCGTAATCGTGACATAATTTTGATTATCGTGACATAAAAAAGGCTCCAACCCATTTTTCTTTTTTTAAAAATACATATCAGGGTCACGAATTATGATAGGAGGTTAAATTCTTTTTTATTTATGAGTCATATTTTTTGTAATATCGTAACTTTTATGTACAATTCAACCACTATAGATATCCATATTATTTGTAAGCGAGGCATATTAATTGTTATTTATGTTAAATAAAATCGTAATACTAATTTATGAGAATAACATAAAAAAGGCGGCTATGAAATTTCAAAGAACAAACCAAAATCAAAGCAAAAAAGTTGTTTGTAGTATAGTCATTTTCACCAATATCACATTATGCATAGTGTCCTCCTCTATCGAAGGTTGGGTTTGATTGAGTTGGTTTTAGTTTATATGTGAATGTCTTGGTTGCTTGTAATCACATGTGGATATTTGATCTTCATAATCTAAATTTAAAGATTTGATGATATGGAGCCACATACAAATGTAGATGTAGGAATTCGACTAAATATAATTCAAATATCTACTTAAAAAATCTAACAATATAGATTTGAGATATGAACATGGAAATTCGACTGATATTTATGTAAGGAGGAGGATCCGAACGCTTATATATAAAAGGCCGTTATTCAACATTCTTCATCACAAATTTTTAAGGTATTATTCTCTCAATTATTTTTGCCTTCGACAATATTGCATTTTTTTCTCTAGGAATATTTCTTTTATCATCTTTTGTGCATGTAATTGATAAGTTTTTAATTTTACTGTTGTGTCCAATTTTAGTCTTTTTTTGGCATAAGATTTGTAAGCAAGCAATGTTATTATAATTAGATATCTTTGTAAAAATTCATAATTCACTCTATTTGAGTAAATTACTATTTAACTTTTTATAATAAAGTTATATATAAATATCTATATAAGCTTTCGCAATAAACAAAATCGTCTAATTTTAAATAATCAAAGGTTACACGTGCGAGACACGTGCGGTTAAACTAATATATACATATATATTATGTCGGTTTGATTCGGGTTCGGTTTGACTTTTTTTTGGTTAACACCAAACCAAACCAAGAATGGTCGGGTTTTTTTTTCTAAGGCCAAACCAATCAAACCAAACCATAAGTCGGGTTTTTTTCTCGGTTTGATTCGTCGGTTCGGTTTGACTTGACGATTTGGTCTGTCACCCCTAGTTCATACCATGCGAGAGGATTAGATTAGAGAATAAATAATTACTACTGAATTGTATATGATTTGTTCATTTGTTAAAATTGTATAAGAGTTGAAAAAGCTTCATTGATTTTCATAATTTTGGAGTTTCAACTTTCAAAGACTCTTAAGAAAAAAAATATACAACTTTACTTTTGAAATTTAAAGAGTTTAAGTTTTGTGCACAGTATAAAATATTCTAAACTATCAGATAAATTTGTTCTTCTATTCCAGGTTACATAAAAATTAAAAAAAAAAAAAATTAAAAAAATTTAAATGCAATTTAAATTACATGCTTGTCCAATACAATTTCAATTCTAAATCAACTTCCCCATCTAACTTAATAACTTCAAATCATGATTTGAAATTTATGCACAAACGTTTACCTAATGTAAATTAATTTACTAAAGTTTCATGAATATATGACATAAAGTTCCGTATCAAAGTAGCAAAAGGCGAACAAAATATGGCCTTTTCTTTTTCACAAAATTTATTTCTTAATAATATAATAAATATCTTATAATTTTCTCAGGCGCAACTTATGCTCGATTATTTTGGTCGCTCGATTATTTTGGTACACTCGATTTTAATTACTTTCTTCTAATATTTTAATATAAATTGCCTGAATAAAAATATGTACGTTCTAACGGTTAATTACACACCTGAAAGTTTATTAATTTTATTACATTTTCCTACAAATATAAACTATGTATACTCAATTTCTTTTATGTTCTATTTTCATGGGATTTATTGCCCAAATTCCTTAATCTTTTGAATCTTCAATTCTTGAAAAAGAGATCATTTAACTTGGAGTTGCTACAACCTATGGTTAGTTTTCTCTGGTGAGATATATAGAGGGTTGTGTATAACTAGTTGTGGTCTTGTAAAACTTTGGTGACTAATAGAAAAGTTAATTACCAGAAAGAAAAGAAAAAAGAAAAAAAAGGCAAGCTTCTTTTTAAGTGGTTGAAGATAAAAAAAGAAAATAAAGGATGCCTGCTATTGGGGTTAGATTCATGATTCATCCATGTGTCCATTATTATTATTATTAGTGGTTGAGGGGATCCAAAAACTAATCAAGGACAGCAGCAATGCTTAAGCATGTTCCATTTCTAGCTACCCCTAGACCAAGAGGTTGACTTTGTTCGCAATTGGATTTCCAACACGTTATATTTAATAGATTTTTCAATAAAATTACTTGGTGGATATCCCTCCCAAAGCACTAAATCTTCCTCTGGTTGAGATCGATGTGCACACATCCGTAGTAAGACGTTGCACAATTGAATTATTTTGTGCAGAATCATTGAATTGCAGAAACTATTTTTTTACTCCATAAAAGAGAATGCATGCCTGCGACGAATTCACCACACATATATATTCATTTTTATGGATTGAATAGCTATGGGTTTATATATATATATATATATTACCCTGAATACTCTTAACATATCGAGTAAGTCATCTTGATGAATATATAACGTTTCTCGAGATATATATATATATGCTAATAGAAAATAATTGATATACCCTTAAATGATCTTTCTAAGAAAAGAAATGCATAAAATGTAAAAGTATTTGGAATAATACCACTAATTCAGTATGCATACATGAATATCGTGAAGGTGAGAGTTGAGGAAAATTTTTTATCACGAGTGAGACTCAAGTATGACTTGGGGTGAATTATTTTTTGAATATAAAATATATGGGTCCCACCGGTTACCCTCTCACCCCTTGTTTGTAGGTATTTCTCTCTTCCCTCGTTGTTTACTAATAACTAGTTTAGATGTGCGCACATCGCGCGTACCTCACTTTATTCAAATCAAATGTTACAATAAATAAAATATTTGTTTAAATAATAAAGATGAATAAAATAATTAAATTCAATATCTTTTGAAGAATTTAATTAATTAAACCTAATTTTTACTAAAAAATATTTATCAAAGTTGATTGACATTCATTATCTATCACATGTAAACTAACAAAACAATACGATAGTAGAGACATCAAAACAATATAATTAAATCTAACGTTTATACAAAAAAATTCTCAAAGTCATCTGACACTCATCTACCACCTGTAAACTATAACAAAATAATACGATAATAGAGATATTAAAATAATACAACTAAACTTCACATTTACACAAAAAAAATTCTCAAAATAGAGATATAAAAACAATACAATTAAACCTAATCTTTAACTAAAAAAATTCTCAAAGCCGACCGACATTCATCTACCACCTGTAAATTCATCTACGACCTGTAAATTACAATAAAATATTACAATAGTGATCACAAAGCTTCAGTTTTGATGAAAATAATTCTTGTCTGAGCAAAGATTTTGACCCTAAAGAATAACTTGAATGAAAACAAAGAAGATATATACGTACACACGTTGAATTTTATTATGTTGACAAAAACAGTGAAGAAGTTGAGGATTAGAAAATTAAGCATCCACCAATCTAGACATACAACCGAATCAAGTTAGATTAGTATCAATCATATTTTCACAATCAGTAAATCGATTTCTTCTCTACTTTAACGTGCATCTCAATATTTATAGAAGTATTTCCTTAATAGAGTTCTATTTTAGGAATATTTTTCTATTCTATTTTAGGAGTATTTTTCTAATTGATCAGTACAAAGGAAAATATTAATTGATTTTCCTTTCATATATTTTAGGAGTCTAGTTAATATAATATAAATAATTAAATAATAAATTGAAGAAAATAGTGAAAAGACAGTTTTGTCTAAAGAAAGGTCTTTTAATGAAGGACAAAAAGTTCAAATCATTTTTCTAATGTTCTTCACACTTTTAATATATTATAGATTATAGATAAGTTTTTTCTCCTATTTTTTTTCTTTTTTATTTAATTCTTTTGGAGTTTAACTTTTTTAATCAATTTTATTTGTACGCACTTCGATTAATTCTATGAAATATTGGAAAGAAATTACCTAGTATTTATCTCTGTTAGAAATTAAATTTGAGACCTCATGATACTCTACTCGTTGAACCACTAAACGACACCATTGGGTGCAATTGTTTTTACGTTTTTCCATCTTGCTACTTAACTTTTTGTCTTTTTCAAAATTTAAAAATTTCAAAAAAAAAAAAAAATATAGTCAAACACAACTCCAACTTCAACTCCAATTTTTTAGACTCTCATGGACAAACACATACTTAAAAAGGACAACCCAGTGCACTAAAGTCACCGCTATGCGCAACCGGATAAGGACCCCACCATAAGGGTGTATTGCACACATTCTTACCTTGCATTTCTGTCAGAGAAAACACATACTTAATATCAATTATTTATTAATTATGCATGCTAATTAATTATAAAATATTTAATTAAAAATGACAATGAAATAAACTTATCAGACAAATTATGATGTTAACTTGTACAAATGATAAGAAAATTAACTGTATGAATGTTTACTCTTGATCAAATATAACTTGATAAATTAAAAATCAAAATCTTTATTTTCATTCTTATCTTTGATCATCAATGACCTTAATTAATTAATTACAAAAAATACAAATTAACATTTTCTCAATTTCATATTAATTGATTTTACTAAAAATAATTATCTCATATTAGTTGTCCACCTTACTAATCAAGAAAACATTAATTAAATTTTTCCAGTATTACTCTTGCAATTAACTCTTTTTGAAAGTGTTAACACTTATTTGTAAAGTTTTCAAAAAAAAAATTAAGGGGTGAATTAGTAAAATTACCTTCTATTATGATTCGGACAGATCGTAAGCAAACCACAGGCAGAGCAACAAACAAGAACACACAGATTTACATGGAAATTCTTGCGAGAAAAACCACGGGCTGAAGCAGAGGATGTTTCACTATGAAAGGAGAGGAGTATAATGTGGAGAATGAGTATTTTCTGAATACCCCAAAACAATCCTAAATGCACTTATATAATATGTGCATACAAAAAAGTCCTAGGCCAAAAAAACATAAAGGTCCACGGACCTATCGGCCCGATCCCTACGCTACCACCACAGACCCCATTGAAAATCACAAACATGGGTTTCACCGCAAAACTATCTAGGCCGGATCAATAAAATTTGGATCACAACTCTAACAATCTCCACCTTGACACGAATTCTAATTCAGAACTCAAATTCATTTCAAGACAAACTCTCCACCTCATCCACAAAAGCTCCTAAGGGCACATCTTAACAGCTAACACTAACCAAGTCCAAGCAATGCTCAAACTTGGCACTTGGTAGTGTCTTCATCATCATATCAACAGGATTATCATGAGTACTAATCTTTCTCACCACAATATCACCACGAGTAATAATTTCACGCACAAAATGATACCGAACATCAATGTGCTTTGTCCTCTCGTGAAACATCTGATCTTTCGTAAGAAAGGTAGCACTCTGACTTTCGCAAAAGACTGTAGTAATCTTTAAGTCTTTGCTAAGTTCACCAAACAGACCCTTCAACCAAATAGCTTCCTTGAAAGCCTCTGTAATAGCCATATACTCTGCCTTAGTAGTTGATATAGCAACCGTAGTCTGTAAGGTAGCTTTCCAACTAATAGCACAACAACCAATGGTGAAAACCTAGCATATAAGGTGTCACGCCCCAAAATCCCATCGGGCCGGACTGCCACCCGAAGCCGAGAAGGCCCGGGAGAACCCGTTCAAATACCTGTACTTTCTCTTACATGTCACCAAAAATTTAGACAACACTTCGTTGCATATAGAAGGATCTAATTACCTGTATCAGCACAACACACACAAATATATATATATATATAATACTTGGCTGTCGAGGCCACCACATATACAGATATAACATCACTATATAAACTTCCATGACTTTACCCTTCCTTATGTCTACAAAGCCTCTAGGATATACATGACAGAACTAGGGTCGGGACAAACCCCCGCCCACACATGACTCCTGTACAATAACAAAACATAAGGCACCGACTCGGAAAACTCCGAAGCAAACTGGAGCTCACCAACAATAGCTGTATGACCTGGCTCCTAGCTATGCTGTGAATGAGCTGAGGTACCTGTGCCTGTAGCATGAAATGCAGGTCCCCGTGAGGGACGTCAGTACAAAATATGTACTGAGTATGTAAAGTTGTAGATAATCACATATGATATAGGAGCTCAATAGAAACCCGAAACAAGTGAATAAATCGTAATAGGAGTGAACCACACTTACTAGAACTTCTGACAACCTGTACATTGAATTTATTCAATCACTTTACCTTCGTTCTTAACATCTTTGTAATCATTATTGTACTGTACTGTGACCATTAGGCTGCCTCCAGTACATATCAACTGGGATCGACCCATGCTAGGCTTATGCCCCTGGGATACCACCCGATAAGAGAGAACTTCCATCACTTAGTTCAATTAATCTTTGAGATTGTTATTTCGGTCGCCACCACATTTTTGATACTTTGAAACAACGATACATCAATAAGAACCAAGTAATAGACCTTCTATATAATAACGACGTAATAAAGACTCATTGGTACATCAACAATGTGTTTCAGAATTATCAATATCACAACAATGAAATAGGAGCCTTTTGGTATATCAATGAAACATTTTGACTCTTTATAGAATGGAAACAACTTCGTTGGTAATGTAAAATAATACATGTTTTTGGACAACCTCAGAATCTTACTTGATGGAACATTGGTGTTTTCATGCCAAAGAACATCGTTAGAGTATGCTTTACATACCTCGTCGTAGATTCGGATACCAATTCAACACAACTTCCCGCCTTTACAAATCACTTATCTACAATGAAATGTTTGGCATCTAGTATTAGCAACCCAACACCATAATTCTCTTCCATAATTCCGTACAACCAATATTTGCATAGCATTCCAAAAACCAGCTTGAACAATAGGTTTATGTGTATATATATATATATATATATATATATATATAATCATCATTTCAATACCACATCATCACACCAAATCCCTTCACAATTCAACATAATCCAACCATGCACAAGAATAATCCAACATCATTTCCAATCATCTTTCAACAACAATCAAATAACACACTTCTTATGCTTACATGCATATATATATACATATCCATATAAATAACACCAACATAATTTATATCCTTACCATAAAATGGCCCTTTTGATTTCGAAGTCATGTTGGCACAAATAAGGGGTGCTTCTCGAAGCCCTCGAGACGGTGAACACAACTACGGAATCAATTTGGATTTTCTACGGTTGAATCACAAGATAATTGGAGTTGAAATTTGGCTAAGGTTTCTTATTCTTCAATAATGGATGATAAATAATGGATATGAGGCTAAGTATATGTATATAATGACCAATTTTTGTTCATGAGGTGATGGAAAATGACCATATTGCCCTTAAAATTTTAAGTAAATCTGAATCTGTCCATGGTGGACTGTTTTGACAAGATAAAGTAGATCGACCATAACTTTTTTCTCCAATATCGGATTTGGGTGAAATTAGTATCGTTGGAAAGATAATTCAAAGGGCTTTCATTTAATATAAAGTAGGCCACCTAGTTCGTCCTGTGCAAGGAGTTATGATCGTTTGAAGTTGACCCTAAAAATCTGTTTTGAGAGGCTAAAGTAAAACGAGTATAACTCCTTACTTAGACGTTGGATTTGGATGAAACCAATTGAATTGGAAAGAAGACTCAAAGATATTTCTTTTGATAGGTCGTAGATCTCCCAGTTCATTATATTAAGGGAGTTATGATCGTTCAAAGTTGACCCAAAAAACTGGCAGGCCTCAGTAGTTTGTGTGCAGGAAATTTTCCTGCACATTTACTATTCACCATATCCCGGCCACCGTTTTATAGTTTCGAACGTGCTCGATTATATCCGAAACTTATCCATTTTTGGAAATCTTTATATCGTTGGAAAGCTTATTCAATAACCTTCGTATGGAACCATCGACGGGCAAATTCCGGTATAAATAAAATAAAAAAATTAATTCCATATAAATAAGACCAATACACGTACTTGAATACGCCAATACATGTACTTGAATACGGGGTGTTACATCCATCCCCCCTTTAGGACATTCTTCCTCGAATGTTAGCGTAGTTATTCAACCAAAACAAGTTCAAGTCCACCATTAACATTCACATCATCACATAAATACTATGCATATATAAACAAAAACTTACTTGTTAATGTTCTAACTCCGTTTCTTGAACTTCCTCTTCATCTCTGAACAAATGAGGGTACTTAGATTTCATTGCTTCCTCAGCTTCCCATGTAATCTCTTCCCTTTGTTGATTTCTCCAAAGTACTTTCATCGATGCTACTTCTCTATTTCTCATCTTCTTAACTTGACGATCTAATATAGCAATAGGCATCTCCTCATAGGTAAGATCTTCTGTTACTTGCACATCTTCAGTAGAAGTAATAAAGGACGGATCTCCGATGCACTTTCGAAGCATCGATACATGAAATACTGGATGAACTGATGAGAGTTCCTGGGGTAGCTCTAATTCATAAGCAACTTGCCCACATCTTCGAATAATCTTATACGGGCCTATATATCGTGGACTCAACTTTCCTTTCTTGTCAAATCTCATCGCCCCTTTCATTGGCAATACCTTCAAAAATACCCAATCGCCTAACGAAAATTCTAGCCCTCTTCTTCTACTATCCGCATATGACTTGTGTCGACTTTGGGCTGTTTTCAACCGTTGCTGAATCACCTTGACTTTTTCTATGGCT
Organism: Capsicum pubescens; assembly: GCA_030864215.1. Classification (NCBI taxonomy): domain Eukaryota; kingdom Viridiplantae; phylum Streptophyta; class Magnoliopsida; order Solanales; family Solanaceae; genus Capsicum; species Capsicum pubescens. The sequence goes on along the minus strand of CM061545.1, from coordinate 265,186,762 downwards.
TGATACACAAGATCCGGTCCGAACATAAGAGTTTCACCCTCTTCGAACCATCCTATTGGTGATCTACACTTCCTCCCATATAAAGCTTCATATGGTGCCATTTTGATACTTGAATGATAGCTATTATTGTAGGCAAACTCAATAAGAGGTAAATGATCATCCCAGTTGCCTTTAAAATCTATAACACATGCTCGTAGCATATCTTCAAGTGTTTGAATGGTGTCTCTGCTTGTCCATCCGTCTGAGGGTGAAAAGTTGTACTTAGATTCACTTGTGTTCCCAAACTCCGTTGGAAAGACTTCCAAAAGTTTGCGGTAAATTGAGTTCCCCGATCCGATATAATAGAAGTTGGCACTCCATGTAATCGGACTATTTCCTTAACATACAGCTTCGAATATTCTTCAACTGTGTAAGTGGTCTTAACGGGTAAGAAATGTGCGGATTTAGTAAGCCTATCCACAATCACCCATATAGAATCAAATTTCCGAGCTGTACGAGGCAAACCTGTAACAAAATCCATGTTGATCATGTCTCACTTCCAAATTGGAAGATCTATGCATTGCATATAGCCTCCGGGTTTTTGGTGCTCAACTTTAACTCTTTGACAATTTGGACATTCAGCTACAAATTCTGCAATGCTCTTCTTCGTGTCATTCCACCAATACATACCTTTCAAATCTTGATACATTTTGGTTGATCCTGGATGAATGGAATACCTTGAAAAATGTGCCTCTGTCATAATCTTCTTTCTTAGCCCGTCTATATCCAGCACACACAATCGACTTTGGCACTGAAGTACTCCTTCTCGCGTAAGCTCAAATGCCTTGGTCGCACCACTCTGAACGTTCTCCTTAAGCTGTAATAAAATAGGGTCTGCATATTGCTTCTCTTTCACTTCAGCTACTAATGAAGATTCCGCAGCATTATGTACGATAAGCTCTTTATTCAGAGTTTCAAGAAGACGAACTCCTAGACTAGCTACTTGATGAAGATCTTTAATCATCCCTTGCCTTTCTATAGGTGCCATCATAGCCTTACGACTCAACGCATCAGCTACTATATTCGCTTTCCCTGGGTGATACAAAATATCAACATCATAATCTTTTAATAGTTCCATCCACCTTCGCTGCCTCAGATTTAGATCCTTCTGACTGAAAATATATTGTAAGCTCTTGTGATCAGTATATATATCAAAATGAACCCCATATAAATAGTGGCGCCATATTTTTAAAGCAAAGATAACCGCTGCCAACTCAAGATCATGTGTGGGGTAATTTTTCTCATGTGGCCTCAATTGCCTTGAGGCATATGCTATCACCTTACCATGCTGCATTAATACACATCCTAAACCAATTCTCGAAGCATCATAATATACTGTATACCCTTCTGTACCTTCTGGAAGTACCAACACAGGTGTAGAAGTCAACTTATTCTTCAATTCTTGGAAACTCTCCTCACACGCATCATTCTATTGGAACTTGGATGCTTTATGCATTAGCTTGGTTAAGGGTGCTGAAATGGAAGAAAAGTCTTTAACAAACCTTCTATAATAACCGGCCAACCCGAGAAAACTACGAATCTCCGTAGGCGTTGTGGGCCTTGGCCAGTTCTTCACAGCTTCTATCTTTTGAGCATCAACCTTTATCCCTTCACTAGATACAATATGACCCAAAAATGCCACCGACTTTAACCAAAACTCATATTTAGAGAACTTTGCATAAAGCTTACAATCACGAAGAGTCTGCAATGTCTGTCGTAAGTGATTGGAATGGTCCTCTTCTGATCTAGAATAAACTAGAATATCATCTATAAAAACTATCACAAATACATCCAGGAATGGCTTAAAAACCCTATTCATCAAATCCATAAAAGCTGCGGGTGCATTTGTTAGCCCAAATGACATAACTAGAAACTCATAATGACCATACCTTGTTCGGAAAGCTGTTTTGGGTATATCTTTTTCTTTGACCCTCACTTGGTAGTAACCTGACCTCAAATCAATCTTAAAAAAGCACTTGGCGCCCTGTAACTAATCAAATACATCATCAATTCTTGGGAGAGGATATTTATTCTTAATAGTCACCTTATTCAATTGCCGATAATCAATACACATCCTCAGCGAGCCATCCTTTTTGCGTACAAATAACACTGGTGCTCCCCAAGGGGAAATACTAGGCCTAATGAACCCCTTTTCTAGCAAATCTTTCAATTGCTCTTTCAATTCTCGTAATTCTGCTGGGGCCATTCTATACGGAGGAATGGAGATTGGTTGGGTGCCTGGTATTACATCAATACCAAACTCTACTTCTCGTTCAGGAGGCAAACCTGGAAGATCTTCAGGAAATACATCAGAAAATTCATTTACCACCGGAACAGCGTGAAGAATTAGTGGCTCCGCTTCTGTATCCCTTACTCTAACTAAATGATATATATATCCCTTGGAAATCATTCTTCTTGCCTTAAAATAAGAAATAAATCCACCCTTGGCGCGCTAATTTCACCTTTCCATTCAAGGACTGATTCATTTGGAAAATGGAAATATACCTTTTTCGTGCAGCAATCAATTGTGGCATAACAAGACGTCAACCAGTCCATACCCATTATAACATCAAAATCTACCATTTCTAACTCCACAAGATCAGCCATCGTATCACGACCACAAACAGTTACTATGCAGTTTCGATAAACCCTTCTAGCTATAATAGATTCCCCGACCGGTGTGGACACTTCAAATGGCTTAACTAACAGTTCGGGTATTCTTTCGAACTTTCCAGCAACCAATGGAGTAACATAAGATAATGTAGAACCGGGATTAATTAAGGCATATAAATCGAATGAAAATATAGACAACGTACCCGTAACCACATCTGGGGAAGCCTCTAAATTCTGTCGATCCGCTAGAGCATACGTACGATTTTGAGCCCCGCTAGAACTCGTGGCTCCTTTATCACCTCTAACATGACCCATTGGCTGTGCACCCCTTCTTGAATAAGGCATCGATGATGATGATGCAATAAATGACCCTGTAGGTCATGCCATACCCCCTATGTCTCTTCGTGGGTATTCCCTCATCATATGCCCCGACATACCGCACCAAAAGCAAACATTGGTCCCCAGCCGACATGCGCCCAAATGATACCTTCCACATTTATTGCATGGCTCTCAAGGAGGTCTCGATTGGCTCATATTCCCTTGCCCTTGGTAACCCACTGATCGCGAACTATGACCCTTACTTCTTTGCCCAAATTGACTGCCTCTGAACCCCTGATGCTGTGGTGGAGCACTAGCTGCAGAATAAGAAAATAATGGCCTAGGTGGTCTAGCAGAAAATTGAGGTCTAAAACCTCCCTGTGGCGCCATAAACTGCCCTGTAGATCTGGCCCTCTTAGAAGATCCGCTTTCAAATTCCTGTGTTCTTCTTCTTTGCCTCTGATCTTCCATTTTCTGTGCAAATGCTTGGATCCTAGCTATATCCATGTCTTTATTCAGTGCAGCAATAGTACAATCCCTAACCAAATACGGATCCAATCCAACCACATACCGATGAACTCTGTCATCCATAGTAGCTATAACATTAGGAGCATATCTGGGCAAAGAATTAAATCGAAGACTATACTCCCTCACACTTGTATTACCCTGTCGAAGATTTAAGAACTGATCCGCACGGTCTTGACGAGTCTCATATGGAAGATAATGATCAATAAATGCCTCTTTGAACTCTTTCCAAGTAGCTGGGAGTGCATCAATGCCCCTTGACCGTTTCCAGTCTTTATACCAATATATAGCCTCACCTTTGAATCTATACGCGGCTAACTCCACTGTCTCTCTGCCCGATATATGCATCACCTCTAGGGCCCTTTGGATCTGATCAATAAAGTCTTGTGGGTCCTCGTTAAGATCTGATCCAGTAAAAGTAGGAGGATCCATCTTAAGAAAATCCTGTGTTCGAAGGCTAGCCGCCCTATCTATACCACTAGGACCTGTAGTAGGAATGGTTTGCCCTTGAGCTTGCCCAAGAACTATACGAGTCAAAAGTTGCACTGCATTTCTAAGATCTTAATCAACAACATTAATAGGTGGCTCTGGGGATATAGTTCTCCTCCCTCTTATTTCTTCCGGACTGGGGGAAGTTTCTGATGCATGCTCAGCTGGAGCCTCACTTTGATTAGCTGGTATAGTGGGTGACTTACTAGTCCCCTCTCCGGCAGCAACATCTACTTGCTTACCGGTATTCTTGCTTCTGATAACCGGCATCATTACTATAATAAGAGAAACAAACTGATTCAGTGGTCAACTATGACTTCATATACAATATAAGCTCTATCGCACGATATAAGACATGAAGAAAAGAAACAATTCCTAAATTTCCATAGCCTCCTGTTTATAGATGTGGTGCACAACACACCGATAAACAAGACTCTACGTAGACACGGCTTTGTAGGCTCACTAGGACGAACCTCTCTGATACCACTTTTGTCACGCCCCAAAATCCCATCGGGCCGGACTGGCACCCGAAGTCGAGAAGGCCCGGAAGAACCCGTTAAAATACCTGTACTTTCCCTTACATGTCACCAAAAATTTAGACAGCACTTCGTTGCATATAGAAGGATCTAATTACCTGTATCAGCACAACACGCACAAATATATATATATATATAATACTTGGCCGTCGGGGCCACCACATATACAGATATAACATCACTATATAAACTTCCATGACTTTACCCTTCCTTATGTCTACAAAGCCTCTAGGATATACATGACAGAACTAGGGTCGGGACAAACCCCCGCCCACACATGACTCCTGTACAATAACAAAACATAAGGAACTGACTCGGAAAACTCCGAAGCAAACTGGAGCTCACCAACAATAGTTGTATGACCTGGCTCCTATCTATGCTGTGAATGAGCTGAGGTACCTGTGCCTGTAGCATGAAATGCAGGTCCCCGTGGGGGACGTCAGTACGAAATATGTACTGAGTATGTAAAGTTGTAGATAATCACATATGATATAGGAGCTCAATAGAAATCCGAAACAAGTGAATAAATCGTAATAGGAGTGGACCACACTTACTAGAACTTCTGACAACTTGTACATTGAATTTATTCAATCACTTTACCTTCATTCTTAACATCTTTGTAATCATTACTGTACTGTACTGTGACCATTAGGCTTCCTCCAGTACATATCAACTGGGATCGACCCATGCTAGACTTATGCCCCTGGGATACCACCCATAAACACGTAAATAGGGATCGACCCATGCTAGGCTTATGCCCCTGGGATACCACCCGATAAGAGAGAACTTTCATCACTTAGTTCAATCAATCTTTGAGATTGTTATTTCGGTCGCCACCACATTTTTGATACTTTGAAACAACAATACATCAATAAGAACCAAGTAATAGACCTTCTATACAATAACGACGTAATAAAGACTCATTGGTACATCAACAATGTGTTTCAGAATCATCAATATCACAACAATGAAATAGGAGCCTTTTGGTATATCAATGAAACATTTTGACACTTTATAGAATGGAAACAACTTCGTTGGTAATGTAGAACAATACATGTTTTTGGACAACCTCGGAATCTTACTTGATGGAACATTGGTGTTTTCATGCCAAAGAACATCGTTAGAGTATGCTTTACATACCTCATCGTAGATTCGGATACCAATTCAACTCAACTTCCCGCCTTGACAAATCACTTATCTACAATGAAATGTTTGGCATCTAGTATTAGCAACCCAACACCACAATTCTCTTCCATAATTCCATACAACCAATATTTGCATAGCATTCCAAAAACCAACTTGAACAATAGGTTTATGTGTGTATATATATATATATATATATATATATAATCATCATTTCAATACCACATCATCACACCAAATCCCTTCACAATTCAGCATAATCCAACCATGCACAAGAATAATCCAACATCATTTCCAATCATCTTTCAACAACAATCAAATAACACATTTCTTATGCTTACATGCATATATATACATATCCATATAAATAACACCAACATAATTTACATCCTTACCATAAAATGGCCCTTTTGATTTCGAAGTCCTGTTGGCACAAATAAGGGGTGCTTCTCGAAGTCCTCGAGACGGTGAACACAACTACGGAATCAATTTGGATTTTCTACGGTTGAATCACAAGATAATTGGAGTTGAAATTTGGCTAGGGTTTCTTATTATTCAATAATGTATGATAAATAATGGATATGAGGCTAAGTATATGTATATAATGACCAATTTTCGTTCATGAGGTGATGGAAAATGACCATATTGCCCTTAAAATTTTAAGTAAATCTGAATCTGTCCATGGTGGATTGTTTTGACAAGATAAAGTAGGTCGACCATAACTCTTTTCTCCGATATCGTATTTGGGTGAAATTAGTATCGTTGGAAAGATAATTAAAAGGTCTTTCATTTCATATAAAGTAGGCCACCCAGTTCGTCCTGTGCAAGGAGTTATGATCGTTTGAAGTTGACCCTAAAAATCTGTTTTGAGAGTCTAAAGTAAAACGAGTATAACTCCTTACTTAGACGTTGGATTTGGATGAAACCAATTGCATTGGAAAAAAGACTCAAAGATCTTTCTTTTGATAGGTCGTAGATCTCCCAGTTCATTATATTAAGGGAGTTATGATCGTTCAAAGTTGACCCAAAAAACTGGCAGGCCTCAGTAGTTTGTGTGCAGGAAATTTTCCTGCACATTTACTATTCACCATATCCCGGCCACCGTTTTATAGTTTCGAACGTGCTCGATTATATCCGAAACTTATCCATTTTTGGAAAACTTTATATCGTTGGAAAGCTTATTCAATAACCTTCGTATGGAACCATCGACGGGCAAATTCCGGTATAAATAAAATAAAAAAATTAATTCCATATAAATAAGACCAATACACGTACTTGAATACGTCAATACATGTACTTGAATACGGGGTGTTACATAAGGGATCTCCTTTTATCATGATCTCCTACAAACTCAAAATCAACATACCCGATTACTCCATCTCTATTTCGCCCAAACTGCAAACAAACATCAGCGAATCCATGCAAGTATCTGAAAATTCACTGAACTGTTTTCCAATATTTTTTGCCAGGATTTACCATATATCTGCTATGCCATATATCTGCTAACTACACTGACGGCATAAGATAAATCTGGTCGGAAATACGTCATCGCATACATAAGTGACCCGACAGCACTAGAGTATGAAACTCGAGACATATAGTCATGCTCATCATCTTTCTTTGGAGATAAAGTGGCCGAGTGTTTGAAGTGAGATTCCATGGAGTACTTACAGGTTTGACATTTTGCATATTGAACCTGTGAAGCACTTTCTCAGTATACCTTTTCTGACTCAAGTATAACTTACACTTCTCTCTATCCATCATAATTTTCATGCCAAGAATCTTCTTTGCTGCTCCTAGATCCTTCATCTCAAACTCCTTCTTGAGCTGGGCTTTGACTTTTATTATCTTTCTCATATCCTTTGCTACAATTAATATATCATCAACATACAAGAGAAGATACACGAACAAACCATCACGTACCTCCTAGAAGTAGACACAACTATCATAACTACTCCTCCAAAACATATGAGAGGTCATAAAAGAGTCAAATCTCTTATACCACTGCCTGGGAGATTGTTTTAAGCCTTAAAGAGACTTTTTCAGCAAGCATACATAGTCCTCCTTTCCTGAGACTACAAAACCCTCTGGTTGCTGCATATAGATGTCCTCCTTAAGTTTTTCATGTAAGAATGCAGTTTTGACATCCAACTGCTCAAGCTCAAGATCATGCATGGCCACAATACCAAGCAAGGCTCGAATCGAACGATGCCTTACAACTGGAGAAAACACATCTGTGAAGTCAACACCTGGAACCTGACTGTAACCTTTAGCAACTAGTCTTGCTTTGTACCTAGCATCTTCAACTCCCGATGTTTCTTCTTTCTTTTTGAATACCCACTTGCAACGGATAGCTCTATTATCTTTAGGCAATCTCACCAAATTCCATGTGTCATTCTTATGAAGTGATTCCATCTCCTCCTGCATAGCAATCATCCATCGGTCAGAATCATCACAACTAACTGCCTCTGAGTAAGAAGAAGGTTCTTCACCGGAATCAATACCTTCTATTACATTCAATGCATAAGCAACCAAAGTAGCTTCAACATACTTCTGAGAAGGTCTAATATCTCTTCTAAGACTGTCTTTAGCAATAGAATATTGTGGCATCACTGGTGGTGAAGAAGAAATAGTACCACTCTGTATCTCCGGGCTAGACTGAGAAGTAGACACTGGTGTAGACTCTGCTCCAATTTGCAATTCAACGTGGGTGAATAACTTTTGCTGATTCATATCACTAAGCTCATCTGGGGGTAAGCACTAGATTCGGAGGAAGCCCGAAGCATGACAGTTTCATCAAACACAACATCCCTGTTAATTATAACCTTTCTGCTTTCTGGACACCAAAACTTATAACCTTTAACACCAGGCTTATAACCCATAAATAAGCACTTGACAGATCTAGGTTCCAACTTTCCATTATCAACATGAGCATACGCAGGACATCCAAATATCCTCAAATCAGAATAACTAGCAAGAGTACCGGACCATACATCTTGTTGAGTCTTTTTATCAATCGTAACTGAGGGAGAGCGGTTAATAAGAAGACAAGTTGTGGAAGCAGCTTCGGCCCAAAAAGACTTGGGTAAACCAGCATTAGAGAGCATACAATGCACCTTCTCCATTATAGTCCTATTCATTCGTTCAGCCACACCATTCTGCTGTGGAGTATGACGAACTGTCAGGTGCCTCACAATTCCTTCTGACTTGCACAGAGCATTAAATTCATTAGAACAGAACTCAAAACCATTATCAGTCCGAATGCATTTTACCTGTTTCCTTGTTTGCTTTTCAATCATAATCTTCCACTTCTTGAAAGTAGGCAACACATCGTTCTTTTGCTTTAGGAAGAACACCCAAACTTTTCTAGAATAGTCATCAATAATAGTCAACAAATAATTTGCACCTCCTCTAGAAGGTACTCTGGAAGGACCCCGGAGATCAGAATGAATGTAATCAAGTGTGCATTTAGTTGAGTGGATGCCTTTAGTGAATCTGACTCTTTTCTACTTCCCAAAAATGTAATGCTCACAGAACTCCACTTTGGTAATACTCTGCCCATCAAGAAGTCCTCTCCTGCTTATTTCAGCCATCCCGTTTTCACTCATATGCCCCAGGCGTATATGCCAAAGTTTAGTAAAGTCACTTTCTGATAGTGAGGAGATAGAAACAGCTGCATCACCTGTAACAGTAGAGCCTTGCAGGACATACAAATTAGTAGACTTTCTCTGTCCCTTCATCACAACAAAAACACCTTTAGTAACCTTCAGGACTCCACCTTCACCAGTGTACCTATAACCGTTCGAATCAAGGGTACTCAAGGAAATAATATTTCTCTTCAGGTCTGGGATATACCGCACATCACCAAGTGTCCTCACAAACCCATCAAATATCGTGATCTTGATTGTTCTAATACCAGCTATCTTACAAAGTGTGTTATTTCCCATCAGCACAACACCTTTAAAGATTGTTTCATATGTTGTAAACCAATCCCGATTACGACACATATGAAACATGTAAGCTGAATCAAGAATCCAATCCTCACAGGGTTTGGAGTTACCATCAGAAACTACCAAGAGTTCTCTATCACTACCGTCATCTTCCACAAAACTGGTTTCACCAGACTTCTCTGATTGGTTTTTCTTCTATTTTGGAGCTTCTCTTTTCTCTCTATTCTGTAGCTTCCAACACTCGGATTTGATATGACCTTTCTTCTTGCAGTAATTACAGGATTTTTTTTTTGTTTCTAGATTTTGACCTATTCCTGTCATCACCCCAAGAATTTCTTTCACGAGTCCTTCCTCCTCGAACAATGAGACCATCTCCTTGAGTCTCTAACCCATTCACAAGATGTTTTATTTTCTCCTTAGAAAATAACGCATCATAGACTTCATCAATCGTTAGGGTATCACGACTATATAAAATTGTATCCCTAAAGGTCGTGTATGATGCAGGCAGTGAACACAACAAAATCAATTTTAAATCTTCCCCATCGTACTTAACCTCCAAAGTCTCTAAATCAGAGACGATTTCTTTAAATACAGATAGGTGATCCTCCAAGGATGCACCCTCAGACATGCGATGGGAATAAATTCGTTGCTTGAGATGCAACTTACTTGTTAAGCTTTTTGTCATACACAGCAATTCCAGTTTCAACCACAACGCAACGGTTGTGGTCTCCTTCAAAACATCCTGTAGAATCTGATTGGATAAATGAAGGTGGATCTGAGATAGAGCCTTTTGATTTTTACGTTGTTTGTTCTCGTCCGTCCACGATGAGGGCATCTTCTCAAACTCTAATAAAGCATCGTCCAAATCCATCTGCGCGAGCACAACCCGCATTTTAATCTGCCATAACAAAAATTTGATGTTGCGATCCAACAGTGGAATATCATACTTCATGGTTTCCATCCCCGAGAAAATAATCGAACAGGCTCTGATACCATTTTGTTATGATTCGGACAGAGTAAGTAAACCACAGGCAAAGTAATAAACAAGAACACACAGATTTACGTGGAAACCCTTGCGGGAAAAATCACGGGCAGAGGCAGAGGATGTTTCACTATGAATAGAGAGGAGTACAATGTTGAGAATGAATATTTTCTGGATACCCCAAAACAACCCACTAAATGCACTTATATAATATGTGCATACAAAAAAGTCCTAGGCCCAAAAAACATAAAGGTCTACGAGCCTATCGGCCCGATCACTACGCTACCACCACAGATCCCATTGAAAATCACAAACATGGGTTGCACCGCGAAACTTTCTAGGCCGGATCAACAAAATTCGGGTCACAACTCTAACACCTTCTTATTTATGATTTCTTAACACGTGTTTAAGAAATCAACTAATATAAAATCGAGGAAATAGTAATTTGTATTTTCATAATTAATTAATTAAGATCATTAATGATGAATAAAGATAAGGATAAAAATAAAGATTTTAATTTTAAATTTATTAATTTTTATTTGATCAAGAGTAAATATTCATAAAGTTAATTTTCTTATCTTTTGCACAGGTTAACACCATAATTTGTCTGGTAATTTTATTTCAATATTTTTTTTTAATTAAACATTTTATAATTGATTAGCATACATAATTAATGAATGAATGATATTAAGTACGCGTTTAATGAATGAATGATATTAAGTACGCGTTTGGCCATGAAAGTCTAAAAAATTGAAGTTGGAGTTGTGTTTGATCATATTTTTAAGAAATTTTTAAATTTTAAAAAAGACAATAACTAGTGAGATGGAAAAACGTAAAAATAATTGCACCCAAGGATGTCCCCCTCCCTAGTGGTTCAACGAAATGAGTTGAGCACCATGAAGCCTTAAATTTCTAGCGAAGATAAATGCTAGGTAATTTTTTCCTAGTACTTCGTATAATTAGCAGAGGTGCGCATAAATAAAATAGTAATTAAAAAAGTTAGACTACAAAAATATTAAAATAAAATAGAAAAAAAAAAGAATTAGGAGAAAAGGTTGATTAGTAAATAAAGAGAGGGGAGAGAAATAGCTATAACAGGTGAGAGGGTAACAGGTAGGATCCACATATTTTTATATTCAAAAAATAATCCCTCACACTCCAAGTCATACTTGAGTCTCACTTAACTTTAGTGTACTCGGCTGTCCTTTTTAAGTATGCGTTTGACCATGAGAGCCTTAAAAATTGGAGTTGGAGTTGAAGTTTTGTTTGACCATATTTTTTTTTGAAATTTTTAAATTTTAAAAAAGACAAAAAAATAAGTAGCAAGATGAAAAAATATAAAAACAATTGCACCCAATGGTGTCACTTAGTGGTTCAACGAGTTGAGTATCATGAGGTCTCAAATTTATTTTTTAATGGAGATAAATATTAAATAATTTTTCTCAATATTTCGTAGAATTAATCGAGGTGCGCAGAAAAATAAAATTAATTAAAAAAGTTAAACTCCAAAAGAATTAAATTTAAAAGAAAAAGAAAAAAATGAAGAAAAATAGCTATAAGGGGTGAGAGGATAACGAATGGGACTCATATATATTTTTATATTCAAAAAATAATTCCTCACATACTAAGTCATACTTGAGTTTCACTCATGATAAAAATTTTCGCATATGATACGCCAATTTTTATACGATAAAATTGCAGATAACACCAATTTTTATGTGGGTGTTTGGAAGAGATTATAATCTGGTCAAACCAGATTATAATCTCTTTTTATCTTATAATGGTGTTTGGCAAATGTTAAAAGTGCTTAATAAAAGCTATTTTGAGCTTCTTTTAAGCCAAAAATCAGAAGCTGTGATTCTCAGCCTTTTTTTTTTGGAGCTTAAAGTTGACCAAATAAATTACACTTGTGTCCCTTAAAATTATTTCTTATTACAAGTTTAGCCTTAGTCCTAATTCTCAAACACCCACTAACACAGCACACTTCACAGCAATTTCATTTCTCCCAAAAAATAACCACGCCGCTACTCTCAAATTGCTTCAAGATTCCCTCAAATTGCTTCAACACAGTACATTTTCTTCAAGATTCTCTCTCAAATTGTTGCATTTCCTTCAAGATTTCACAGTAAGTTCTCTCAATCTTTACGTCTTTTTGTTTATTTTTAATTTTTCATCTCTGTTTTTCATAGATCAACCTGTGATTGTTAATTTTAGTCGAAAGATGCTTGATATTAGTTTGTACTTATTTTTCTGAAAGTTTTTGAAGTGAGAGCGACACTGTTTGTAGCGGTGGAAGGTGACATGTATCGCGTAGAATTAGTCGAGGTGCACAGAAATTGGTCGGACACCACGATTATTAAAAAAGTATAAATTTATTGCTAATATTAGGATGGTTTTTTTTTTTGAAGGCTTAAATGATAAGAGAAAGTTATTAAAGTTGGAAGTTTTTTATGAAAGATAAAACTGATAAGATATGAGTTTGAGTAGAAAAGTTGCTTAAGTCTAACGTTCTTGCTAATGTAATGTGATTTTTGATCTGGTACCTGATGTCGGTGGGAGGTGGAAGGTATCCGTGAAACTAGTTGAGGTTCACGGAAGCTTATACGGACACCACGGTTATTAAAAAAGGTATAGATTTTTTGCTAGTATTAGGATGGAGTTTTTGAAGGCTTAAAATAGTTTGTGATCAATTTATGTAAGTAAAAGAATAAGAGAAAGTTGTTATAGTTGGAGAATTTATGAAAGATAAACTAATAAGCTATGAGTTTGAGTAGAAGCTTTTGAAAGTATAAAATTCTGGACACAATCTAATATAATCCTAAGAAGGAATGAACCATCTTAGAGAAAGTTAAAGAAAATTGGTATTTTTACCTTTGAATCATATGGAGACCAAAAGTGTTTAAGAGTCACTGTTTACTCCTGGAAAGGAATTTGGTGGTGCGGTTAACGGCTTAATGTATTAAGTATCAACTAAACAACAAAAATAATTTAATACAAAATAATGAAACTTCAGAGCATGGTGGTCAGTTGACACAAATATAATGCTTGTGGTAGATGTATGTCATGAAAGAGATTTCTCTGGGCTTAGGAAAGTATTTGAGTTTCTTATCTAACTGAGCAGTGAAATGTATGTGGTAATTGTATTTAATTAGTTTCCAAAACCTGATAGTTTTTACTTTACTAGTCTCTTGTCTTTTACCTTTTCAACTTTTATCCCTAAATTAGCTAAGTGTGGCAATTGACATTTATATTTCATCTTTAGATCATTTATATTCCATCATGTCGAAAACTAATTTGGTACGAAGTAACGCTAAGTGGGACTACGATGCTCATATTTCTTTTATAGAGGTGTGTGAAAGTGAAATTAGAAAAGAAAATAGACCGAACTCTCATTTGAATAAAGATGGATGGAAAAATATGATTGATAAGTTCCATAGAAAGACGGGAAGAAATTATACTAGAACACAATTGAAAAATAAGTGGGATAACATGAAACAGGATTGGGCTTTTTTTAAGCAGTTGATGAGAGAAAATACAGGTTTAGGTTGGGATGCCACAAAAAATACAATCATTACGGATGACGATTGGTGGAAGCAAAAGATTAAGGTATGTCTCTCGCATTATTCTATATTTCTTTGTTATTTGTTTCATTATTTAATTTACTTAAGTAGTTTTTTTAAAAAAAAAAAATCAGATGGATCACCGATATAGGAGGTTTAGGAATATGGATCTTTCTCTCATACATTATCTCTATAATGCATTATTTTCGAATATTGTTGCTACGGAGGAAAGAGCACGCTCCGCCAATCAAGAACAAATTTTTGGAATTGAAGTAGATTTGAACAAAGAAAAAACAGCTGATTTTGATGATTTTGACAAAGAACACTTCATTAATCTCAATGATGAAGGAAGTGATGAAAGTGATGACCCATATGATATGAATTCTCCTATGTTTCCCAAATCATCATTTAAAAGATAACTTTCAACTGATGATACAGGAACTAGCAGTCAGGTAAAGAGTAAGACAAAATCTGCTAGAGAGGAACTACACTCTTTAGTTGAGTTAATGTCAAGCAAAAGTACCGCTACATCTCATGCGGTAGAGGATCCCACCATTGATAAGTGTATGAACTTTTTGGCAAGTTGTCCTGAAATTGTTATTCCGTCTGAAATTTACAACTATGCAGTGAACTTATTTCTGAAGAAAGACGTCCGTCAAATATTTCTTAAGATGACTAGTGATGAAGCTCGAAAGTCTTGGTTGGCATATAACTATGAGTTAGACCTCCTTAAGAAAATGTGAAGGATGTATTCGGTTGATTTTAGTACTTTTGTTGTTTGATGTTTGTTATTATGGTTGTATGCGTGAACTTAATACGCTATGGTTGTATGATTAAAACTTTTTTAAATCTGAGTTGACTTTATTTGTGTTGTTGTATGTGTATGTATTTTATACATATGTATGTTCTATTGTTTTTCACTTACTAGATGAAGAGTATGCTGTGAGATATGAATTACATAGATTCATAGTGCATCTTATAAATTAAAATATGTTGATGTATCATACTCTACTAATATGAGGATTATGGGATTCTTATACTCTCTTACTTTACTGATGTGAGGCGTTTTTTATTTTCAGTTAAATGGAGAGTTTGGATATTAGCATATCTCCTGATTTAAGTTGCTTACTAGATGAAGAAGATGAAGAATTGAAAAAAGTTCACCGAGAGCAAGACAAAGAGTGGATGATTTTGTGTCAACTAGCAGGTAAATATGTTTTGACGTATTGCGAAAAGTACTTATGTAAGGAACCTTGTCGTACATCAAAGCGCTCCGGACATATATTTATTCAAGAGATATTACGAGGAAATGAAACTCGTTGTTATGAAAATTTCCGATTGAAGAAAGCGGTGTTTATTGATTTATCCAATGACTTAACCGAAAAATATGGGCTTAAATCCACTCGTGAAATTTCTACACACGAAATGTTAGGCATGTTTTTGATGATTTGTGCACATGGAGCGAAAAATCGAATGATACAAGAAATCTTTCAACATTCTGGAGAGACGGTTCATAGACACTTTCATAGTGTTTTAAATGTCGTTTCTAAGCTTGCAAGAGATATCATTAGACCACATTTAAATTATAATGATGGTGTAGGAGCTCACAAGCCATGTAACGAGCGATATTTGCTCTTCTTTAAAGTAAGTTGCACTTTCTCCATATATATACTTTATTATATTAATATTTAACTTCTCTCTTGATTATTTTTTTAAGTTAAATTTATATATGTATATACTTGTAGGATTGCATTGGGGCACTTGATAGCACACATGTTAAAGCTAGATTGCCGCAAGGTCAAGAAATTTCGTATACTGGTCGTAAAGGTTATCTGACTCAAAATATTCTTGCCGTTGTAGATTTTAACATGTGTTTTACATTTGCATTGGCTGGTTGGGAAGGATCGGCTCATCACAATTGTATATTTCGTGATGCTCTTCGTAAACAAGAACTCAACTTTCCACATCCATTGGAAATTAAATATTATATAGTTGATTCTGGATATTCTCTCACGAAGGGATACATGGCTCCTTACAGAGGAGATAATGTGAGGTATCACCTTTCTGACTTTCGACGTGGTGCGACACGACAATTGCGGGAGCCAAAGGGACGCATTGAAAAATTTAATTATTTGCATTCTTCTTGTAGAAACATAGTAGAACGTACATTTGGTGTATGGAAAGCGAGGTGGTCTATTTTGCGCGACATGTCTTACTATAACATTGACCCTCAAAGAGATATCGTGATTGCTACTATGGTCATTCATAATTATATTAGAAAGAAGTGCAATATGGATAATGCATTTCAAACGGCTGAGAATGAAAGATATATTCCATCGGTTGATTTTGATGTAGGTACAACTTCAATGGCTAACAATAGAGACGGCGAAAATGTGAGTGAGGAAAGTAATGTGCATTGAGTGTGGTTTCGTGATATGATTGCTAATGATATTTGTAATGCTTAATGCTTGTACTAATTGGATATTTCGACTTTTTGTATTTATGACCAACTTAACTCTAGCCATATTAACACCTCTTTTGTATGAAACTATTTATCTATTAATGCAATTATAATGATTAATAACATATATATTTTTCTTAATGATAAGCTCGACATATATATAAATATTATCCTCGAAGGTTAAAAGCAACAAGTCCAGTTTAATAAGAAAATGGAAGTGTTGTAAATTGCACCTTAATGACACGGAATCTTAACGTAACCATGAAGAAACAAATAATCTTTTAATATACAACTATCTTTTTCAAACACAAACATTAAACACTTAAACTCTTAAAAAAAAAATTAGCCCATAAATTAATAGTCATTCATGAAAATATTTTTTTTAATATATATATATATATTAAAATATATGAATTTTAATTTGAATTATTTTAGCAATAAAAATTAATAATAATCAACTTTGTATATTATTAACAATCATAAGGGTATTTTAGTTATTTTAACCAAAAAAAAGTGCTTAAAAGCATTATTTATTAAACACATCAATAATTTTTTTTAAGTTTCAGCACTTTTATTCAAACACTTAACTATTTATTTTTAAAATAAATTCAGCACTTTTAAAAGCACTTTTTTTTCAACAACTTTTTTCAGCCTATCTAAACAGACTCTATATAGCTTAATTCCATCAAAAAATGAAAGATTAGCTAGTACTTTTGTCTTTTCATGCTGCATAGCAGCTAGCTAGTACAATATGTAGGTTGGTGGTCTGTTCAAGGTGGACATCATCCCTAGGTAGCTGATTTATAGTACACTTATCTCTACCTTGTTAAGGGAAGAGTACGGAATCAAAATAAGCTATTAAATTAAAAATACATATTAAAATATATTATGTATATAATGTGTGATTAAAATAAATTTAACTTACTTAAAAAGTGAGTTATATTTTTTAATGATAATTTTAGCTGATGATGTGATCTTCATAAAAAAAATGTATAACTCACTTATTTAGTGAGTTATCTATTTTATCTATACATAGCTCATTAAAAAGTGAGTTATATAATAAAAGCTATATAACTCACTAAAAGGGTGATTTATCTTTTTTGATTTTTGCATAACTTACTAAGAAGGTGTATTATACTTTTTGATTTATACATAACTCACTTAAATTTATCTTTATAATTTATAAAACTCATATATTATGTGAGCATTCACTTTATCTTTTTTAGTTTACATTTTTTAAAAAATAACTCACATATATATTTTTTTTAAAATCTATTTTGATTTTATAAAATTTATTAATTATGTGATTTTATAAAGCTCACTAATTGATTTTTTAAAATCTATTTTTATCTTATAAAATTATCATATGCATCTATTTTTATCATATAAAACTCACTAGTTATATGAGTTATTCAAATATAAATAAGTGAGATAAGTGTAGAACTTGGGAAAATAGCCAAAAGTCTCTCAACCTTTACACTAAATTTCAACTACACACGTATACTTTACAGGGGTCCTATGACCCCCCCTCCCCGAACATTTTTAAAGTGGAATATTTACATCCGTAAAGGCTTATGTGGCAAAGAGAGTGCACTCTCTTTGAGAGAGTGAGTAATCCAAAAATATTAAAAAAAATATTTTTATATGTTTTTTTAATATAAAAATACATATATATATATATATATATAATTTTTATTTTATTTTATTTTCTTTCTTCTTCATCACCATCCTCAAAATACTCTCTCATAAAAAGCTTCAAAACCTCTTCAATGGCTATCATGGCCAATCTCTTTATCTTCCTCATCTCTATTCATGTCGGAATCTAAATCACATTTTCAATACTTCTACCAATTTCATCTTCTCACCATTAATTTCTCAATTACCATTTTTGTCTCTACCAATTTCATTTTTGTTTCAAATTTTAAAATGAAAATCAACATTCAACACAACAATCAATACTTGCAACAATTATCACCAAAACAAAAGATAATATGACGACCGGCGAGCTCATCGACAATCGAAAGATCTCAGTCAATTTTTCGGCGAGTTCACAAACGAATTTCGATTGGTTCATTTTCAGAAAAAAGAAATGAAAAAAGGATATTCATTCGTCAAATTCAACAAGAAAACCAACACTTTTTTCATTAAAAAAAATGGTTGGAGCAGTTCACAAAAAATGGTGTTTGTGTGTTTCAACCAACGCGTTCATCAATGAATTTGGTGTTTGTGTGTGTTTCTTGATTTTTAAGGTGGGGAGATTGGAGCAGACAAGAAAACTAACACTTTTTACATTTTTTGGTTTCATTTTTTTCTTGAAGATGTTAGCTTCTTTCTATCTCTTTTTATACAGTTCATCGGAAAAAAAAATTTGCCAGAAAACTGAAAGCAACAACAAAAATTATGGAGGAGGAAAAAAGAAAGAGAATATATATATATACAGAGGAGGGAAATGGAAAAGGGAAATCAAAATCAGCTGTCTTAAGGGACAAAATAATTGAAATCGAAACTCATCAATTTCTCGCCACTCCTAACACATGGCAATGACGTGGCAGCGAGTGCAACTCACTGCCTGAAACAATGTCTGGGTATGAGCTTTTAGGGGTGTAAATATTTCACTTTAAAAATGTTAAGGGGGTCATAGGACTCCCGCAAAGTACAAGTGTGTAGTTGGGATTTGGGATAAAGATTGGGGGACTTTTGGCCATTTTCTCTATAAAACTTTATTAGTGATATGAATATGATGTCAAAAATATATGAGTTATGTAAAATAAATTATATACTATACAATCAGACGTGATGATGCAGTATATGCTTTCAAAAGTGACGAGCATATTGCATAAAATGTAAAGCATTTAGAATAACACTCGTTAAGTATACATAGGTAAAAACCCAAATGTAGGATTTTATAGAACTGAAATTGTGATGGGCTCAAAGAAGAATTTGGAAATGTGATTTTGAATCTCAGAATTTTGAATCCCATGGCCATCTCCATGCTGGTAAATGATCTGTCCAGCTCTTATGGAATTTACTGCACACTCAGTGAATGTTTCAGATAATAACGAATTATTCCTTTGAGCTGTGTTGATCAATTTCCACGTCTCTTTTATCAAAAAATTGATGTGTCTTCTTGCTACTTCTTCAGAAACACCCTTCTCATTCATGTAACATTGAATTGACTTGGGAACATCACCTCTTTTCATTTCATACTGCAGTAGTTAGAGGAACATCCATCACTTCTTCTTAAATCTCAATGTCACCGCATTCAAGTATTGATGTTGTACTCTTATAATGAAACTTTAAAAACATACCGACGATGTCCCAGATCATCGACAAAACGAATAATTGTTGCAGACCATCGAATTATGTCAGGATAATTGATTAAGGATTCTGAGGCCTCTTTGGTAATTGGATTTGTGACAAGGAAAAAAGTGTGGACTAATACCATTGGTGCTGCAACTGAGATCCATGCATTATCCATGTATTCTTTCAGACTTGGCTTATATCCATCGTGGTACCATCTTGATTCTTGTAAGTAAACTTTGCATAAATCTGCCCACTAATTTAATAGAAAACATATATATATGCATGCATGTCTCAAATATATAGCAATTAAAATAAGGAACTGAATTCACGCATAAGCATTTTTAATTACTGATTTTTTAAGGTAGGGCATGACGTTGATTCCTTGCTCCTTGAGAACTTCATTGGCAATTTCAGTAACAATGTTGAAGAGTGTAAGGTAACATACTTTCAGATAATTTGGAAGCTCATCCATTGCTTTTAACTCCATTCTGAATGGAACCAAAAAACATATTTTACTTGAGAATCAAATGAGCAAAAACTAATAAAGGGGACTAAAATTTATGTGGAGGTGTTTGGACTTCCAGAGTCAAAATGGCGTTTCTTAATTTGATCATAATTTTTTAAAAATATTTTGAATTGTTAATTATTATGACTTTTATTTTTTTTATATAGTTTTCAAAAATTTAAATTTTATTTGAAAAATTGTTGTCGTGATTCACGATCAAAATTATGAAGTTTTACTCTCAAATCTGAAATATGATAAATTAGGACAGAGGAAGTATTAAGTAAAGAGTGAATTTAGAACTACTTTCTTTGTTGCAATTTATACGGTGTTTTACCTTTTTTTAGATTCAAACTATACAAATTTTGACCAACATTATAAAATAATTGTTTTCATCATAGAGAAGAATTTTAACTTTTAACACTTTTCATATTATAATTTTTGTACATATATGTATGTGTATATCTAAATTTTAATTTTAAAATATTAAGTTAAACTAATTAAATGTTTTAAATTTAAAGATTGGCCAAAGTAAATCTCGAGAAAAAAAAAAGTGTTGAATTAAAAGGTATTGTGTTTTTTCTATTGCCGTACTAATAGTTATCGCAATTGCAATATTCTTTACTAGAGGTAAAGCTTTTTCTCCCGTGGTAAAGGTTAGAAGTTACAGACCTTTCAACAGCATGAGTGAAGAGCTCCAACTCATCAAGTGTGCCATAAACATCATAAATGTCATCTATGACTGTAGCCATAGCAGTGACCTTTGCCAACATTATTCGGCAATTTTGGTTCTTTTGAGGTTCAAACATCATCCCAGCTGTCCATAAGAAAGCTTCAACTATTCTATCCCTTGTAAATGGAAATTTTTCTGCTAGGCATGAGTTCTTCCACCATCTGTACATGCATGAAAATTGATGCTACATGAAAAATCAAAAAAGATTGTACACTGTCATTTGCCTCTACCTTTTTTGCTCACCTTGATAGATTTCTTAGTTCTTGTTGGTGTGTTACTTGCACAATATTGTAATCCAACTTAGCAAGCTCGAGCAGAAGAAGGTTAGAAATTGGGATTTTCTCATAAATGTTAATGTACCACCTTGTCTCTACTCTCAACATCATCCAATGCAAAGGAAGTTCCAGGGCATGGCGAACTAGTTCCACTGTCGGCCTGTCTGGAAAATCACCATTTGAACTAGTACTCCTATTCATGTGCAAATAGTTCTTTAGATGTGACCTTGCGAATGTATTGGCAGACTCCAATGAAGTAGGCATTTGATCAGATTCCATAGAGAGAAATGAAGCTTCATATAATTGTAACAATCCTTTTATATCTTCACAAATAATTTGCTTGAAGTTACCCTGCTCATCCTTGAAGTCGTTCAGTATATCTAGAAGAAGAAAAAATTAAGCACGGCAAGAAATATTATTGGTCGAAACATATATAATATAAAAACGAGCAAACGAAGAAATTACTAAGCAATTGGCAAAAGTAGAGAGCACCTTGAGAGATATGAAAACCATGTTGTCTCAAGAGTCTAAATTTCAGAGCGGTGGAGTACAATGAATCCCCCGGAGTAGTGTGTTGGTTTATGCTCCTCAATATTTGCATGATTTCATCCTTGAAGTGGTAACTTATTCCAAGCCTTTGTAAATTATCAATCAGCTCCAACTTTTCTAATTCTTGTGATGATCCCTCAACCATCATTAGCATCAAATTCTTCTTCATTTCCTTCTTCAGTTCGTTAAAACGCTTTACATACTTTTCTCCCTACGCAACACATATTTACAAATGATCAA
The DNA here is from genome assembly GCA_030864215.1 of Capsicum pubescens. Taxonomy (NCBI): domain Eukaryota; kingdom Viridiplantae; phylum Streptophyta; class Magnoliopsida; order Solanales; family Solanaceae; genus Capsicum; species Capsicum pubescens. Next base: position 265,164,544 of record CM061545.1, on the reverse strand, counting down.
GATACGGGGTAATCAATCTTTAGAAATGACACGTTATTATAGAAATAACACGTACGCGAGGAAAATATAACATAAAGAAAAAATGTAGGTACACACATACCGCGTAAGGATTGTGCAGGGATTGAATGAATTGAAAATCCCACATGGTAGGCTCGTAATTCCCTGAACGCCTAATGGGATTAGGTAACGATGAAAGATTAGTAGGAGAGTCCTGGTTAAGTAGTGGTGGTTGAGGTTTCATGGAGAGGCAAGCTAGTGAAGAGGAAGTTTTAGGTGGTGGAGGTCTTCTGGAGATGGCCATAGGTATTAGCATCCTCACGTTGGACATCAATGTTGTCACCATATTATATCGATTCATTCTGTCTAATTATGCTCCAGGGAGAGAGATCTTTTGGATGCATATTTCGGAGCCCCAACAAGTAACTATAAATAGAGTTTCTAATACACTTTCAATGGGACACTTTTATTTACCCTATAGTATACACAACATTAAATAGTAGTACTCCATGGCCTTTTTCAATTTGTGTCTCTCCTGTACAATGGTCAAATTAACTAATTCTTCGTAGTAAGGAAAACGTATCGCATAAAATGATTGTGTAGTAGGCAGTGAATAATACTAATTAAATTGAAAATCCCATATGGCAGGCGTCAAGTAATCCAGGTTAATTCCATCAAAAAATGAAAGATTGATGGAAAGCGTAGTATTATTTAAGTGGTTATCCAGTAGTTTTCATGCGGAAACACAAATAGCTAGTACAATTATATGTTGTTGATGGTCTGTTGGAGGTGGCCATCATCCCCATTTATAGTACAATTATCTCTACCGTGTTAACAGAACAGGATCACCAACAAGGCTAGACTTGATTTTGGATAGGTTGAGTTTGATGAATGCATGTGCAACTCTCTTTTATTTATTTATTTATTTTTATTTAAACTTTTCTGCTTTGAATGCAACTCCGTCCTTTTCAATATGTTGCTCCTCGATCGGCCAAATATAATTCTAAATCTTCTTGTGTATTAGTCGGCTCCGAATTTAATTAAAATAAAACATTGTTGTATATGTAATAAATAAACCTAGATCAACATACAGCACAAATAATCAAAGATATATGTTGTATCAGTGGGCCTCAAATTTATTATATTGCTGTAGGCTGTAGAATAACCTACGAGCTATGACTTGTAATAGGATGGATCTTTTCTGGAAAAAAATTAAATTCCAAGTCGGGTATTAGTCGGCTCCGAATTTAATTAAAAGAAAAGATTGTTGTATATGTAATAAACCTTATACAGCACAAAATAGTCAACGAAAATGGTAGATTTAATTCATAAATTGAAATAGCAGAATTTAGAACAAAGAAAGGATTCAAAGTAGTTGGGATAAAGAATTAAGAAGGATAAAGAGAGCAGAGAGAGAACAAAAAGAGAGCAGAGAGAGAACAAAAGCCTGAGAAGGGAGATGAGGTGATTTCACAGCTAACATAACAATAGTCCCATCTAATTAATTTACTATCCTATTGTTATTTAATATCTTCTCACCTGGGTCATATAGAAAATTTGCTAAACTTTTCAATGTGACCTTCAAGATTCCGCAGTCAAGTTAAAATGTGTCAAGTAAAATCGAGTATGCATCATGCATGGATTTCAGTCAGATATGTCTGAACTGCATGTTATAATTGACTAAAATCTCATGCATGTCTGTCCGATTTTTCGTGTATGCCGGCGTACATGACTGGAGTGCGATAAAAATTGTTTGAAATTTCAGTCATTTATCTGAATTTTTTTGACCCCCAAAAAATAAAAACTCTTCTTGAAATTTAATCAATTCAACACATGATTCACTACCTAAATCTACATAAAACAAGCTCAAATTGAACATGCAAGTTCCATGTATCACAAAGAACAAACTCCCGATCTTTATCTAAATAACAAATCTAACAATGCACTTGTATTCTCAAACTTTGTTTACGCATTGTGTCTTGAAGTTAGAATAATGTACCAAGTCATTTTTCATCACCATTTTCCATTTATTCAATTTTGTGTGATATGCTTTTTATCTTTTAAATTAGAGTTAACCTGTGTAAAATTTCATTTTTTTTTTATAGGGAAAATGATTAATTATACCCTCCGTTTGATTTTGGACTCCAAAATAGTGAACTGACTCACTTTTACCCCTCAAAACTAACATATGTCATGTCACAATTTAACTCACATTAAATAAATTTTTATTTTGCTTTCAATATTAGTAATTTTCTTTTGGTTATTGAAGAGGATTTTTGATCTTGCAGGAGGTACTCATTATTGATTGATTCGTCCATTTTTTTTATGGAAGAATTTTTTAAGCTAAATTGGAAGTTAACGGAGTGAAGAGCAAAGGTGTTTTGTTAATTGCCAAAATCAAAGCTAAGAAGGTGCTAAGAAAGAGGAGATTCTTTGGTTTGTTAATAGTTTTCAAAATTAAAAATGTATTGTGCATTGGATATTGAAAGAGGAGATGGAAAATGCAAATTATTTTGAGCAAAATACAAATTATTTTATGTGATTGAATTTCCAACTCAGCAAAATAAAAATTAGTTTATGTGAGTTATATTTTGACCTGATAGATGTTAATTTTGAGGAGTAAACGTGAGTCAATTCGAGGGTAATTTTGAGCCCAAAATCTAACGGAGGATATAATTAATTCATTTTCAATAATTATTTTCTTTCCAATAATTAGTGTACTTGTCATTCATAATTGGTACGATCATTATGAATTCATACAATGAACTTCAAATCTAACAATCTTATTTTTAACCTTGATTATTCTCCAAATTAACCTCTAATCACAAGTTTTTTTTTTTTTTTTTCATTTAATTAACTGTTTTATCAGGTTTAACTGGGATTGAATAATTGGTCAAATCGCAAATAAGTTCGAATATGTGTTAAGCAGATAATCTCTGCGTTCCAAATTACTTTTCACAATTCACTTTGAAAGTCAAACAATACGATTTTTTACCAATATTTTAAAATACATTTTTTCATCATATTAATATGAGAAAACTTATTACTTATAGTGCGTTCCACATAGTTTTTGAATATTAAAACTTACTACTTATAGTGTTTTGTACATAGTTTTTGAATATTTAAATTTTAGTTTTAAAATGTTGAATTAACTTTATCTAATTTAACTTTAAAAATTAGTCAAATTAGATTTCAAAAAGTGAGTTATTTTGAAACGGAGGGAGAAAAAATATAAATTAATTAGAAGAGAAAATAATAAATTCCAAAAATCAAGAATGGTAATGTATAGAGGCGAATCTAGGAGATTTGAACCCACACGAAGAGATCAATAAAACTTCTACAAATCTCTCTACTCCACTAGACCAACAACACACTTTTTCTATGAGTTCCCAACTTATAATTCTTATATATTTACAAAATTCCTCTATAAAAATACTAGATTCGCACGAAAGTTAGTGGGTTGCGAAAATACCCCACCCAAGCCCCTAAATCCACCCTGAACTAAGGTGAGCTCTAACCTCCCTTGCTTGTAATTCTCTTTTGAGGTTTAATTTTTATTATTATTACTAAATGGGCAAAGACACAAGGTTTACGTGGTTAAGCAACTTTTGTCTACTCCAAAAATAGTTTTACTGTTAGAAGAAAATTATTGATGGGATGATGTAACATAAGGAGGGGACTATCAGCCTAATTGGATATTGATGAATTCTGTGCCACAACTTTACTTTCAGCTTTAGTATTTCTTTATCATTGTCTCTTCTTTCTTTTCACTTGTTTTCCCCTTCTTTTTTTTTTGTCTTCGACTATTCATGTTATACATACGGATTTTCTTTCCATCAACTTCTGGGCATCAAGCCGTGGAAACAGCCTATTGCAAGATGCAAGATAAGGCTGCGTATAATAAAAATCCTAGTAGTTCGGTCCTTCCCCGAACCCTGCACATAGCGAGAGCTTGAGCGCACACCAAGCTGTCCTTTATACCCTCTGGGTATCAAGAACTAAAATTGCTAACATCCTCCAGAGCAGTTCATTTAGCAATGGCCATTTGGTCCAACATTATCTCCTTTAATTGAATAAAAATAACCTGAAATCCGTACACTGTTTAAATCTAAAATCTGATATTTGTCATATTCAAGCTTACCGCAAAGAAAGCTTGCAATAAGTTTGACACAACTAACCACAATAAGTGGCAAGAAATATCTTCATCCTTTGTGCGTCATCTACAATTTTAGGAGCTTAGACCAATACCAGGTAAAGCTTACAATATAAGCAGCACTTTCGAAAGTCAAAAGAAAACAAAAATACCTGATTTTCAACCATAGCGTCTGTATATACACATATTACCTCTGCATAGATAGTTCTGGACATAAAAGGTGGATAAAGGGGAACAAGGCATGTTAATTGTTGAGACTCTAGGTTTATCTACACTGGTACCTATTTCCTTTGAAATCCATTTCAAACAAAAACGCTGTACATGCAGGTCTCATGAAAGGTCTATGTTCCGACTCTTCGTGTATGGCGGAACAAATGCCTCGGTTTCCTTACAACGGGCTTGTTCCCTGTTCCTGTTGCTGGTTTTAAATTAATAGCTTCAGTACAAAGCTCGGAGTTGACCTCCTCCGAATCCTGGACAAAACAGCTTGCAAATTCCTCACTTGATGTTGAAGAAGCAACTTGGTCTTTCCCTGTCCCAGAACTAGACACCTCTAAAACTTCAGGCACATGCCTTGGTTTCTTCGCAGCCTGCTCTACTAATTGTGAAGGCAGTATGTTCTCGTTATAAACATATATATCGGTGGAGTTAACCTTCCGGTGGCATAAAGCTGAATTATTGGGTAATTTGTTTGCCAGACCATTCCAATCATGGATATCATCTTCCTCCTGAAAATCCAAAACAATATAACCTGCAGGTTTATCAGGCGAAGTTGATGAGTCATACTTTGCTGCATCAAGATCAGAAACCTCCTCTGCTTTAGCCCTAAGATCTTCCTCATCATGCATCACTATAGAATTTGGAGATCCATAGCTATTACTGCTTCGACAACCTGGATTTATCTTTTCACTGTCAGGGCTACTAGAAATTCTTCCAAAAAACAGGGTCTCGGATATCAAACTGCTGGAAGCATGTGGTGCTCCAAAAAGTTCAATGGGCTGGCTCCCTGCTTTCATGGCTGGTGAAACAGTCATCTGCTCCCCAATTGTTTCTTCCTATGAAAGAAAGTAAGAAACAAGACAACACAGTAAACCACCGGTGATGCGCTCGGATGCAAAACATAAACTGGATGACGAATGGGAACAATGAGAAGTATGTGGTAAATATAGGCTTTTAAATATTAGAAACCCCTGAACATCAGAACTAAACACGAGATATCGAGACCAAAACAAATGCACCACTATAGAAAGGGGACAAAATGAAACAACAAAACTGATTGCTTCGTCAAAGTCTTAGTTGCAAAAGCTCCTTTTCCATTCTCTACCTTGTCCCATACTGCCAAAACTTTCTTAACCCAACATCCAAAGAAATGGTATGATAACTAACATCTGGAAACAATGAATTTCTCTAAATTATTGTCCTTTCCACTTCCTTACTTCTATCATACAGATCTTCTCACAGATAATTCCCTGGAACACGAGAAATCCCACAAAAGGGAATCTGATGACTAGCCGTGCAACTACTTTGTGAAAGACTTCCATACAGAAAGACCTGTTGTTTTGTTACAAAACGTAAAGCAAATTTAAGCACAAGAATGCTAAAAATCGATTACCTCTATAGGAGACATGACATTCTTAAATGGATCCGGTGGTGCCTTTTTCCCATAAAGCCCATAGTTGTCATAAGTAAGTGGCTTTGCAGAATCTGGTGTTCGAGACAAGTCTCTAGAAACCACATCTGATACTCCAGCACTCTTTAAACCCCTAATAAGAGGAGATAAAGTAAGAAGTTCATTCTCACGTGAGCTCAAGTCATCACCATGACATGCTTCTCTTGCATTGCAAGTTTCCTGAAGTAAGTTCAAACACATTTTTTCCTCTTCTAAGCAACTTAAAGAAGAGTTTTCATCAAAATCAGCTGGAGAAACCTTCTGAGCTCTATTTTTGGTAATTTCACAGACCAATCTCTTGATATGTTCCCGTTTGCAATCAACATCTTCAGTTGAGAACCAATTTTCAGAAAGCTGAAAAATAGAACATTACCAAACTATCAAATAAAGGTCCAGTAGAACATGAATAACCATTCCACAGAAGAAACATCAGCACCACTTCAGCACAAGTCGATCACATATGTAACTGCCGAAGTGGTTTACCATCAACGCTAAGGCCGTTAAATCCCTCACCAAAATCGTGCAATCATTCACCAATATTTTAAAACCATGGTTACATATTGCTAGCCAAAATCAAGTTACATTGAACAGATGCTCATTATATGACCTTAAATACCGCATCTGTTTAAGATAAAAAATTGTGAACAAATAGTTCAACTTCAGGATACTCATTCCTAGTCCAGTCAGACAAGGTTTACCAAATGACTATAAATACAAGTCACTCGGCTCCACGGAACAGTCAAATCTGAAATGATGGAACAAGAGAAAGAAATTGCAATAGACCCATGATTAATATGTCTTCAATCTTCAACTAAGAAACATGAAACCTAATGAAGTAATGATTCACAAAGATGAGAGAGATGTGACAAGTTAACAGATGATAACTCAAGAAAAGAGGCACCTTATAGACACAGCGCAACACCCTGCATATCTTAGCGTTAGCCACAAGTAGTGAAAAACGCAACAAAAAAATCAGAGTAGAAGAATAAAGTAGTTGTAGATGACGGGAGAGACAAGGACAATCATAACTAGTAAGCTCCCCTTTATTTAACTTCACAACTACAGGACAGGTATACATAATTACCTTAAGATTTTTTACCGAACTTTATTACTCCCATCACAATTTGATACCAAGAAGTATGAGAAAATGCAGACATGTAAGTTCTTGGAGTTAAAGCTGCATGACATGGTTCAGATTTACCACCTTAAACTGCACCTCATCAAGGAAAAAGTTAAATCTAAGTAGTATCAACTAAAATTGCAGAGCACCAAAAATCCACATCCCATTCACTTTCGTAACTTTATGTGATGCCTTGTTAGTTTGGTTTCCATTAGCTAGTTTGTTTTCCAAATTCCCCATGAGTCAATTTCTCTGTCCTCCGTAGATTATTACCATTTCTTCCTCTTCCCCTCAAAGCCAGGTTCCATTCTTCTTTCTCTCTGACTCCATTGATTTAGGCCAGAAAAATAATCTTTTTCTTTGCCACACAGTAAATGTCATATAAATAGTGAACGCATAAACTACACTTAGAAGAGCATGCAAGGTACACCCAAGAGACTGCTATGAACTTCACATTTTAAAGGTTAAACTTTTACTTTAATATGCTATTAAGATGCACTATTTGTCGATTCCCAATTTACTGTACCCTCAAGAAAACTGTATACGTTCTCCTTAAATGAGCAAGCATACTGGAAAGGAGAAAGACATTATCAATTATTAAGAGCGATTCCAATTAATCGAAACCCTGAGACAGCTCTAGGAACAAAGGATGAAAGAATTAGTCACAACAAGGAAATTTTGAGAATTACCAGAGAATAGAATTCAATGCATGAGAAATGATCGCAGAAAAACATGCAGTGATAAACAAGGTATTCAAAAAGGACAAAAATCAAGGTATTCACTAGAGCAGATGACCTTGCTGACTTAATGAGAGGTGACAATGAATGAACTGCAAAAGCTTCTCTATAGTCCAAGATGTACTCACTTCATGCCTCCAACGTATATAAAATAATAATTCTCAGTTCAATTTAAAATGATATAACAAGGAAGCGACAGCTTACAAATTTGGAGGATGCACTTATTAGGGAGAGCTTGAAGTTGATTGGAGCCTGCTCCAGAAAAAGCTCCACATAATGGAGCAGAAAAAGGCCACAATCATATGAGTTTTCCTGCTGTGGCAGCTGGAAGCAAAAATAAAAGGAGTGGGAAGTAAGATGTTCTATTATAAAAAGATTTGGTAACAAGATACAGATTTGTTATGATGGTTTACTGCAATTTTTATTTTCCAAAAGTATGTTTCAAGAAGTATGCATGTGTGCTGTAATAACCAAAATTAACCCCAAGTCTCGGCTAATAGATGAAAGAGACCAAATAGGAAATAGAATTCATACTGCAGAAAACTTAACAACATAGACATTTAATGATAAAACATTTGCAAAAGAATGTGGTATCTGAATCCCTTAATATATGCTATATGAGAACATTAAAAATTGTAACTTTCAGTAACACATCATTTTTCACTGGAACCTGCTCAGCACTGTGTGCTAAGCTGAATCCTTCTCTAAAAGTTGTGGAACTCTTTCTTGTTCCTTTGGTTTATTTCAGTGTATGCTTGCCTTTGTGTTTTTCTTTTTCCTTTTCCCCCTACTTGTATAATTTGAGGAGGCAAGGTTAGTTGGAAAAGTAGAGAGGAGCAATTCCCAATTCTAACCTAAAAGCGTCTATAAAACTGTTCAATATATAACACAAGCTCCAAATGTTACGAGTGTTCTAATGATAAATGATTAAAATGTATACAGTATGCTTAGTTCAAGAGCTTTGTGCTCTAGCAGACAATTAATAAAAGCAGAACAAATGCTAAATTAGCAAATATAAATATGTCAGGAGCAAGCAAAGATCTCAACTGAAGGACTTTGCTGTTGAACTAATGCTTTAAAAGGGTAGTAAGAATTTTTCGTTTATAACAAAGACTGGTAAAAACGCAATGGGGCATATCATAGTTTTAGAAAGAGGTGATTGTTTATACAAAAAGTACAAAAGCATACATCACTACATAAAGACCCAAGATCTGTAAAACTGTAGCATTCAGCAGGCATGACGGCATGAGTATTTGAAATTTGAAAACACGCCATGTTTAAGTGTAACAGATGCAAATTAGAAAAAACAGTTGTGTTTCCTACATGAGCTTGTACTTTACATGGCCCAAGTGCTCGCAGTGGATTTTAAAAGTGCAGACAGATGTATGACGTTGGAGATGTAGAATAAGATTTAAAAAATAGTTGAACATGTAAGTAGGTTACTTTATAAAGAGTAGTTACATCATGGTTGAAGAGTACGGCCAAGTACTTGAGGAAATTGGTCTAGTTTTTTTTCAGCGGGGGGTGGGGGTTGTTACCCTTCATATCCGAGCTAGATTGCACATACAGCAACTAATCCAGCAGGTTAGTCTTTCCAGTCCAAAAGCACGGGTACGAAGGTAATCACATCCAGCAAGCCTGGAATAGATGGGCTCAACAGCAAGTTCGGGTGATTATTAGTTGCAATTAGCATCTTACAAGTTCATAGTCTCTCATAATGTCAAAGTTTTAGGAATTCACTTCTTCCCATGTTTTCTCAAAAACAACCTCAATTCTTTCCATTGCAATTCTAACCCTGTAATTAAAACAAAAAAACACGCCTATTCTAAATATGAATTTTGAGTAACAAATATTACGCATTAATCCCAACCTGATTGGAGTCCGCTGCATGATCTTTTTACAGCTTTACAATATTCTTTCCTAAATCAATATGATGTATTCAGATACTGGTACGTAATTTATCTATTACGTTTGTGAATGAGTTGGAAACTGGCCTCAACCCTAAGAGTTAGTCCATGAGGTAAGCGTCCAAACGCATATTAGACAACAATAGCCTATTATTGACACACCCGAACTGGACATCTGGAGTGTGAACTAGCTGTCAAATAACTAACAAATTTTCACTTCCCCAAATTGTAATTATTATAGAGCAACATAAATTTAACAGCCCTCGGGTGTAGAGTCGCCTTTGTTAGGGAACGCTTTACATCCCCCAATGTGAGACTTCCCGGGACGAATGCGGATTTAGTCAGGCTCCAATGCGGGTACCGGACAACGAGTGGAACACCAAAAAAAAACATAAATTTAACAAAATATGCTAGATTATATTTATGAGACAAAGAAGTGCATATTTAGAGGTTGAAGATGATAATATAACTGTAGTTGTTAACCTATAAACATCAAGTGCTCATTATATATGTGCAATAACTAGATTTCAGAAAAGACAACCATTGCTTTTGTTGACAATTACCTGAAACATCGCTTTTTGGCAATTAAGGAATATTTCTTATTGAAGGAAAATTCATTTTCAATGCACGATATAGAGATGGGAAATGCAGTGATACCTTGAGATGGACAAACGGAAGCCTTGAGAACTTCCTTGCAACATCCTCTTCCACTTCCGTGTGCCTCTCTTTCCACTCTTCCAACAAGTAACTGCACTCACATGACATGAGAATTTCTTTATATCCATTAATATCAAGAAGCTATCTTAGTCTTTCATAGTGAGATCTTAAACAAACTTCACTAATATAGACATCGTAAAGAGCCCTCATATAAATCATAGTAGTTTGCAATATGCTCAGTTGTTTAGTGAATGACTAAATGCTACACAGTAATCTATTGGTGGGGATGTACCACATATAATATACAGAATAGGCTTAACTTGTTATACCTGGTTGCAACTTAACCAATACCTAACTCAACCATGTAAGTTGAAGCAACCAAAAAAAGGATTATACCTTTGAATAAGATTCTTCAGGCCTTTATGGCTCCCTCTGATCGAGTCCATGTGCAAGATGCATGGTACCCTAGATGATTTCTCCATTTCTTCCTCTGATAAAATTTCTCCAGTTAAGAAGAATCCTATTCACTAGAAACAGAAACATAAAAGCCATGGAATATACCTCCAAAGGTAACAACCTCGCCAGGGTGACAAATGACTATCAAACTCCAGTGAAGACTGTCACAAGAAAAAAAAATATATAGTGGAGAGCAGTATTATAAAGGCCCTAATATAAAAGATGGCTCTATAACTGCTTCTACCTGAAGTTGACTGGAATAAAAATGAAATCTTTTCCAAAAAGATTTACTTTTGTGGTCCATCTACGAACTCGCAGGAAAGCAGCTCTACCTTCACAAGCTCTAGATGGATCTCTGTCCAGATCAGCAAGCTTTCTAAAGAAAAAGCTATTGAAAAAATGGAACCTGTCTTTCTCCTCCGGATTCATTTTGTTCTTCAGATACCTGGTAATTCATTTCATTAAATGAGTTTTCCATTTTCACAAGCAGGAGATAAGAAGTAGAGAACTTCAGAATAACTAAATAGAACATCCATTTCATCTTCTTGGAATGTTGAAATTTGTGTTTTCCAAGCACGTTTTTTCATGTCATTTCAGAATAGTGCAGAGCAGTGCAGTCATTTCAGAATTGTTTGAATTGTTTAATCATGCAGCAAAATTTGACCTGTCCTGATTAAAAAGCTGAAACACAAAGAAGAAATTTGACCTAAGAGTAACACAGATGCCAAGCCGTTAAATGATTCTTTTTATTGGTGGTCTAACCAGATCATACTTCCAGATGTTGATAACGAACAACATGTCAATAGTTTTTACTTATGAGAACAACAAAATTCAAATCGACGAATAACCAGTTCAAGAAAGAAAGATTACAAAAACAAACAATATTAGTATTCCAAAACAAACTAACAAGACTTGGGAAGTATCAATTGAAAGACGTCCATATAAACTCACATAATGTAAAAGTCAATGATGGTGTCATTGACGAAAGTCTTAGGCTTTAATAGATCAACATCTCTCTTACTTATGGAGACTGCATCTGGATCCCCTTCTGGAAAAATAATTTCTTCAAACTTATCTCCGGAACTGTAGATAATGAAATAATATTCAAGCATCAAATAATGTGAAATTACTAAAGATACATGGAAGTTGGAAGCGTGTGTAATAGCAAGATTCCGAAGCGGCTGACACATAACTTATGGCAAAACTTATAAACTTAGCTCTTAATCAGTATCCATTAACCCAATCGAAAGTTTAATATTCAACTATCTTTCTCTTTTTCGTTTTTGGCGTGATTTTAAATTTATTAGGTTACTGTAAAGATTGAGCTTTTACTGTTAAGAGTGCTAGAAACACAATGCAGATAGAAAAGTAAGGGGAATATCTTACTAGAGCTTTATACGAACTACATGAACCCAAGATATGTAAAAATAGCAAATTAGTAGTATTTCTTCCTGGCTTTCCACCTCATAACTGCATCAAATCTTCTGGCAACTAAAGAGATATATTGCCACAAAAGGACCTTGTTCAATGATTTATAAGTCAAAGATAAAGACATGAGGAACTCCTCTGTTGCCCAGACCTGTTTATAATAAAATAGCAATAGAAGTGGGCATACAGCCAAACACCAGTAATTGTTTAAATCACCACTAGCAAACTGAAACAATAATTGATCGTTCTCTCACACCCAAAAGAAAAAAAAATTAGACCTTAATCAACATGGCACGACAGATGCACATTGAAAGGCAACAACTCAACAAGGATAAGTATCTTACTTGGGATGATGATGTTCTGAAACTGAAAAGCTTTTCCGACCAAAAAAGGGACTATAGCTCCTTGTGGGATTAGATCTGACAAAGGAAGCATTATCATGACATAAAGATATTAAAAATTCTATCAAACTGGGGAAAGGGAATTAACAGCAAGATCTTAATAGCTACTCATGGAAAAATCAATAACAAATTGAACCTTAATCATCTATTGCTGATACTAAAATCATCTTTAGTAGCATCACTCAATGCATATATCTCCTTTCATTGAGACAATCAATCTTACAACAATGAAGAGTGTCATACAAGGCCAAGAGAATAAACTTTTTCAATCAAACAAATTCCAAATCCACAAATTCTAGTGGGAAAAAGAAACTGTTCTGCTCCCACAGTCCATAAAGAAGAAACCCCACTTTCTTCATCAAAAAGGAGAGCTTAGTCATAATACACAGAAACACTAATCTCACAGCGAAGCTTAGCCAGCCAAATCTGGAAAACAATAAAAGAGTATCTCGCAGCTGTGCCTGGGAGGACTGGGTGTTGACAATATAATAGAGATAAAGAAGGAATAAAAAGTTAACTTCATTATCACTTGCAAAAAAGAATGCAAGATCACCAAAGTATATCTAAATATAAGAGATGAACCATCATCCATCAATACATTGTTCAATGAGGTATCTTACGCTGTAATGTCATTCCATTTATCTTTGTATCTCACATCCAGCATCTTAATTGCTCTCTGTATTTTAGACCAACCCGGGTCGAACAACGCAAATGTTAACACCATAGCACCTGTAAATTTAGAGGTAGTTTCATGTAAACAAAGATCAATCAACAATAGGACCGTAGCTTAGAAAACTACCTATATTCTCCCCTAAGAGTAAATTACACAGAAAAATCCAACATTTTCAATTTCCAAATCAAGTCTCATATACCTCTAATTTCTAAAAGCCAAGTATTTGATCCATCAAACAGGTCATTCAGCAGAATCTCCAGTACATGTATGAGCAACAGTAATAAATTTTGAGTTTTGCAAAAATATAGAATTTCTTTCTCCAAACAAATTCTAACAATTAATCTGCCTTAAGTACAAAGCAAGATTTTCCTTTAGAGCATGAAGGAGGTTCTTTAGAACAATACAGCAGGATAGCATGACCCAGCTTCTTGCACTTGCAGCTTGAAACCATGAAATTAATCTTCAAATGTTGAGAATTGTAATATAAAAGGAAACCTAGTTAATAATATCAACCATTATATGGCTCAGACCTGAATTTTCATCATCAGTTTTAGCTGCATCTGCATCCTTCGATTTGAGGTGCAATTCCACAAGGGCAGTTTCAACCTATCATTAGCAATAAAGAAGACTTGCATGTTAGCAAGGCTCTACCCTGTTGGTATGTAGGAAAAAAAAAGAGAGGATGCACTATAACTCACACTTTTGCACCACTCAGAGTTAATAGTGAGAATATCACACAGTGTCCATTCAGATGTAAATGGTAACTTCATCCCGAAGGAGCCCTCAAGCTTTATGGAACTGCATGAAAAAGTCAAAACGGAGCTTGTAGAATATGTATCTTCGTACATGATGTGATCAGGTTTGACAACAACTGGAACTTTCTGCAAGAAAAAACAAACAAAAAACAGGTGAAATATAAGCAATAGTTTTCTGCAAGCTTTGAAGAAATATCAATTGTAACTTTCAGCATTATTTGTGTTCAATTCACTCCTAAAGGGTTTAACCCCGTGGCGGAGTCGGGATTTTCACTAAAGGGTTCAGAAATAAACATACGAACAAACCGAAATGGATTCAACATCTACTATATACACATAAAAAAATAATTTTAACATGTATAAATAGTATAACTTTCCGCCGATGGGGGTTCGGATGAACCCCCTTGCCAAAGGGAAGCTCCGCCCCTGGTTTAACCACCACCACCACCAGGGGAAAATCCATGTTCATCTCTCCTTTTCTCTCTTCTTCACAAGCTCTCCTCCCGCCCCTTCACCACTTCAAGCATGGCAGAAAGGAAAAAGCAGAAAAATTGATACGACATCAGAATATATCATATCCTGAAATCAACTCAACTTAACACATACCTAGAATGGAACAGACATCACATTCTACCTTACTGATTCACATTATGAGGTTTGACCAATGTAATGGATTGGGGAAGGAGTTGGGGTTTGTGTTTGTATCTAACAATATACAGCTTGAAGCCCACGACCAGTGATTCATAATCACTACAGTGTGTAATTGATGTCTTGGTTCTCAATATGCTTTACTTCCAAAGTGCATTAACTAGTTAAACTCAAGCCTACACTAGGTCATGGATCTTCCAAAAATCCCCACTGCACCAGTGAAACTAGGAAACGATCCCCGCGTGGGTGTGGGACGCCCACTGGATTTGGCTAATACATTTATGGTGTGTTGACTACAACTGTGGTTTAGAAGCATATTTCAACTTTTGGATCTATACACGAGCACGTGCACACATAAACAAAGTATCAGAAACTTAGGTATCACATGACATATACTTATGGAGCAAAATGTTAGATATTTTATAGATATATATGATACATATTTGGTATATATATCCATTTTAAGCACCAGCAGCTGTACCTGTACTCCAATTTGTACCCCAAATTCTTAAGATTTAGGTGACAACAAAACCGACTTCTAGATCCTCACACACATCAGCTAACCCCCCACCCACCCACCCACCACCACCACCAAATTTCCATGCACCATAGAGCCCTACATATATTTTGTTTTCATATGAAAATTTTTACTTTTCATTCATGCAAGGTTGTTGTCCAGACTCCAGAGCCTATTAGCTATCTTATACATTTTTAGATTGATGGCGTACACAGATCCCTTATGCATGCCCTTTTACAATCATTATGGAAGTTAAGCGATGAAATATTGCTGATGAGTGATGGCAAAAGAAACACAGTGAAGCTGCATCGTGGAAAGGCAAGTTGAGTACGCTGCCAAATATGTTATCACCACTAAGAGTTGATGAAGCTGTCTTGCAAAAGAGTTACACAAGAAGCCAATCTCAAATGCAGCTTAAGGTGGAGCAATCATTATAAAGTGGCTTGATTTTGGGACCTAAAACTGAACAGAAACTAGGATGAAACAGAATTTAGAAAAGTTAGGTTAATAGCTAGGAAAGCTGGTTCACAATGAATAGACTACAGAAAGGCCGCATTGCTCACCGTATCACACTGATTAGGACTCTGTATCAATTCTTGTTGCTTTCCTGAACCTTAAACGTAAAAACAGCACATCTTCATAAGCAAATAAATAGATTTACATGAGCAACCTTGGAAAATATGAAATGATATAATTTAAACAAACCCTTATTCACTTGCAGATAACAAGCTGGCTTGGATGATTCGATTGTGGTAGCATCATCTGAATCGAGAATAACTAGCTCATTCTGCAGAAGTTTTGGATGGGATAGTCACAAGGCATTTTTTGATCAAAGGGATAGTCATAAAGCATTGTGAGCAGTATGTGAAGTTTGAAATATGAAAAACTGAGAAAGTTGGGTACATCTGCAAAAAAAAACTGCCAGCAAAATTTTTGCCATCAGTGACAGAACATACAGGTGTTTTCACTCTCTTATAATGGGATTTGGCCCCAGAAGTGTCACATTTCGACTGCCAATAATCCATCGAAGACTTCAAATTTGAGGAGCTAGATGACACAGTAGGACCTGACTCCAATATCCTCTTTTCTGCAACATCATTACTATCATCAATGTCAAGGATTTCATTCACCGAATCATTTTGTAAATTACTTTTTTCTCCTGCAACTAAGGAAAAAGGGTTAAATGGAATAACCAGTACTTCTATAGTCATAAGAGGAAAAAAGATAAACTAATAGATGGACAAAAAACAGGGTAAAGTGAGATACGGAAAAAATGATCCAAAAAACACCAAAAAGAATCTGCAAGCAGAAACGGATTTCACAGAACATATTTGACCCAAAGATGGGAATGACATATTCACTGATTTAACAGAAATGTCATTCATCTTCAATAAATCAAAAACCAAAAGCATGTGGGCTACAAACACCATCGCTTCCTTTAGCTAAGCCAAGCAAGATAAATGCAAAAAGCATCTATAGATGCTTGATGGAGATTCTTTTGATCAACTTGAATCCAGAAACTCTATTATTTTGTTTAGCACAATCTGGTCACTGATCAGAAGAAGCTGCACGTAAGTTACATATATGGCTTTTTCTTGTTCTCAATACTAATGGTCAATGTGTCTATCACCCCCATGTATTAGTACATAACCTGCTGAACCTGATTACATGCTCTTACCCTGTCCATTACCTTCACTCTTCTGTTCATCACTGTAATTCCTTTTCTTTTCAATCGCCTAGTTTTCCTTCAACTTTTATACTTTCCCACACTTCTTAACTCCATTAAAAACAACTCACACGTTGCAATTTTTACTAAAGTATCAAATATATTTCAGTTCTTCTCATTCTCATTATATGTTCAGACTTCAGTAAGGATGATAAGAGAAGTCTCTAGGAAGGACATCCATATTCATGTGATAGACGATTCTAACAAAGCGAGCCTGGAATATCCTAAATTTCAGCTTCCGAAGAGTTTGGAATAATTGTTGAAAACACAATCCAAATGGGTTCAACATCATCGTTGTTAAAAAGGTTGAATGATTTTCTATAAGCATCCAAGGGTGTGGCCTAGTGGTCAATGATGAGGTCTCGGATTCAAAACCCATTAGAGACAAAAAGAAAACACAAGGCGATTCTTCCCATCTGTGTTTCTCTCTCTCTCTCCCTCTCTCTCTCTGTGTATGTATGTGTGTGTATATATATATATATATATATATTCGTTAGGTCATGTTTCGAGTGTGTTGATCATTTTGAAACCATACCAAAAAATTACTCAATTACACAAGTAAAAGCGCAATAAAAACAAGTACAAGTAGTTCAATCGAAGTTTTTGTACAGTAGAAACAAAATTAGGGTTTAGGAGAAACGTACAGCAACGGAGAAAGCAGTACTTATCAACGGGAGAATCGAATTTCATAGGTTTTGTAATTTTGAATGTACACATTAATTTTTTAGAGCGTTTCTCAATGCGCTCATCATCAGGGCTAAAATCGAAAACGGAGAGATCGTGCTTCTTGCTAGGGTTTCGCCTGTTTCTGCTTCTCGTCTTTGTCATTGTGGGCGCTATGGATCACACTGCCACTGTGGCGTTTGAATTGTGCTCCTTATTTCAACATGTCAAGCGCAGTCGCAGCACTTTCAACGCGGGCCATGCCAAGAATTTAAATGACACGCTTCACGTTCACAATTGGAAAGATACCTTTTGCAAATTTTAAATACTGGTCGTTTGGATAACTTGTGTTTCAAACCAAACGACCCCTAGGATCATTTGATAGAGTGGATTGTCAAAAAATAATGCATAAATTAGTTTTGTGTACCACTATTATATTGCATTAGTCATACACTAGTAACAATTATGTCCTCGTGATAACTTAGTTGATTTGGAGGGTGATTATCTATATCCGAATTTGATTTCCTCTTCATTATCTTCTAAATCGAGTCTATCACACATAACTTGTCTAATGTAATTTACATTTCATATGTGGTTTGTAGGCTATTATATAGTGGGAGGTTTACGCAAGCGCATAAAGTGCTCACCTGAAGGGCAAAGGCTGTGGCAGATGATGTAGCGATTGTGGATTATCCTGGAGTTAAAAAAAAAAAAAAAAGAATAACATATTTAATGTATTTTTTTTTTTTTGAATGATCGTAATGTCTGAATTAACTTTTGCAACCATAACTAACTCCACACGATACATGTCACCTCCCACCAACAACAGTATTAAATAACTTTGTTTACTAATACTAGAATATATGAAAAGAAATCACCTAACATTTTATTTCTCTGCTGAAATTTGAATATGTCAAATGTAATTTTATAAGTGGAATATGAGAATCAAATCTTTTAACCTTTACCTTAGTCGGTATTTTCTTTTACTATCTTAATCGATGTTTATTCGAATACAATAGCATCATACGAAGGGAATCAAGGGGTTGTTTGGTACGAGCGATGGGATAAACAAAGTTATTTCATAGATTGAAAAATTTTATGGGATAACTTATTTCAACATAGGGTAAATGATGAAATAATTAATTCCGAGATTAAATAACACTCCTAATCAAACGCAAAATAAAATGATTTTGCATCTTCTCTCGAGATAATTTCTCGTACAAGTCCTTGGGGGTTATTTGGTAGGCAAAACTCTAACTTCTATTTAAGTTGGATTCTAGTTCCGTCATCATCATCATCCCTTTGACAAAATAAAAATATCAAATAAGCCTTACATGATGAAAAGTGAAATCAGTACAATAGTAATCATGAACTGATAATGGAAAGGATCTATAGAAACTATTCCTAAACCTTCCAAAGATTATCATTAGAGAACCATAAAGGACATGGAAAATAAGTGCATGACTAGGGTGTTGTGGGGGAAGGGGAAGGGGAAGGGGGTGAGAATTGAGGTATTTTGAGAAAGCAACTACTGCAAAGATCACCGAACACATAAAGCAAGTGCGTGCTTGCCTCCAACAAAGTCCATTTTTGGAATCAACTTGGGAGTTAACTGAATATATTCTTCAATACAGAATTGGCTTCTACTGGCTTATTTTGCAGCATATGAAGTGGATACAATTAGCTTATTCTTCAGCAGCAGCACTAGCAGCACTCAGGTCGACTGACAAGTCAACAACCTAAACAAAAGAAAAATGTAAGAATAAAACAATTACCATGGCATAGAAATGTCAATAAGTTAATTACACTCACAACCATTCACACAAAGTCGAAAGAAAGAAAACATATTTGTCAGACAGTAGAAGATAATAAGTTTAATTAGAACCCCTTTTTTCACCACTAACGTTTTGCTAGGTAGCTTCCATATTCAGACAATAGTATGCTTGGTTGTTGAAAGATGAAAACTCGATTTCCGCAGCAACTAATTTTGATGATGCATGGATATACAATGCATGTGTGTGTGTTCCCCTATCACTAATATATACTAGCTATATCTAAGACCGAGTATGTATCCAACTTTCTGTAGCAGCATCATTGTCAACCTTATATCAGTCAACTTGCATGCAACTTGAGTTGTTGATACACTCCCTCCGTTTCAAAAAGAACGACCTATTTTGAATTGATACTAAGTTTAAGAAAATAAAGAAGACTTGAATCTTGTGGTCTTAAATTAAAGTTATGTCAAATGTACCAAAATGTCCTTTAATATTGTGATCTTAAAAATGTCACGTGGAAAGTTGAAATTAAAGTATTGCTAAAAAAGGAAAGGGGTAATTCCTTTTTAAAATGAACTAAAAAGGAAAGTAGGTCATTCTTTTTTAAACGGAGGGAGCAAGTGTTATGAAACTGCTGCATATTGTCAATCGACAAGTCACCAGATAACCAAATTCCAACTGGAATCTTACCTTTCCTGTTATCTTGCTGTACATGTCTAGCACATCCATTACCGTGGACTCGAAGTGAGTTGTTGGATCATAGCTCTACAAGGAAGGATAAAACAGAGTTATTGGATCGGAAAACAAATTTTGACAATGAACTGCTGACAGATGTATAGAGACAGATATATTGGAGTGACAGGAAAGAAGTCTGCCATAGAGTTTAAGAAGCTTGATTTATGTTAAGAAGACTATGCATATGCTACACATGCCTAAGCTTGTAAGACATTACTGTTATATTATTTTTCGGCCTTAGTGGTGTTACTAGATAATTAAGAACGATTCCCTTGAGTAGCAGTAATTTCACATGGGGCAAGGTTCAGCATGTCAAAGAAGCAAAATCAAAGTGCCCTATCTGTTTCCAGTGAAGTCTTCTAATTCCTCAGGAGAAATCAAAGATCATAGTACTAACTAGTAATAACACAGTTATATCTCTTTGGTGATATATTTCAGATGAAATAGTTGTAGTAAGAGAATAGAAACTAGTGACTAGTATTGGAACTTACTTTAGATATGAAACAATTATCGGCAGCAGAGTCATGTGAAGGTAGGAATCTGTCATAAGTTTCATAAAATATCTCATCGACAGCCCCAAGTATGTCTACACCAGGCTTCAATTCTTTCTCGGGGTCATCCGTTTCAGCTTCTGTCGAAACAAAGGCAATATATTTCCCTTTTGGAGCGACATTGTGGAAGTAGGAACAACAGAACAGGTACCTGCAATCGGCATGCTGTTATCTTTCAAGTTTCTCCGAAGAGCACAACAGGTTTAGTGAACATGTCAAGTTTCTCCGACGTGCAATTTTCGGGTGCTAGAGCACCCACTAAACTCGACGTAGAAGAGGTATAATTATGTAAGAAACAGTGAAAAAATGGTAAAATATATACAAAAGCACCCAGAGAACAAAAGCATGGTTGGGTGCTCTGGCTTTAGACATAACTTTCATGTCTCCCATCCTGGGATCGAATCCCTGTAGCTGCATTGTTTAGTAAATTTTTTTTTTGAGCACCCACAACCTAAAAAAGCTGGGTCCGCCACTGTGTAATGGAGTCTAGGTCTAAATAAATAGTGACGGTCCCTTCTCAACAATTGTTTAGAAAAAAGAGGACTTAATTACTAGTCAGTGGCATATATAAGTAAGGTCAATATTAGTATGCTTTGTAATCTTCTTTTTAGATGCAGAAGCTTGCACTGTTAGAGACATCCCTCTATACTACACCACACAATAGGATATGTAAATTTAGTAGACTATCGGGAAGCCTACAAACATACATGTCTGATTTGCGACCAAGTTGCTTCTGCGGTAGAATGACCTGGGCTGAATGAGAATCATTAGTGTTAGGGATGGGATGGCTCATTATACAAATTGCACGAGCAACTTTTCCAACCTTCTGGACCTGCATAATGTCATTGGTATTAAATCATTTATCAGTAGAAATTATTAATCTGATCTTTTTTTCTGCTAGGCAGATGATCAAGCAACTGTTCAAGACATGTATTGACAATTCAGAAAGCCTGGACATATTAGTTATTCGCAATTTGCCAACCGTACCTTATCAGGTAAATATGACGGATCACAAACAACTTTCTTGCATTTAGCAGTTTCTCCTTCAGAAGTCACACCAACAACTTTTCCACCTTCATCAAACTCCACCTGCAATCCAGAAACCGTGTGTTCACATGAACTTCAATTTAATTCATTGTGTATGTAAGTCATGTGGAATTCTTCAGCATTTTCAGTAGAGCAGCCAGCTACACATTATCATCTCAGTTTTCTTTGAAAAATAATATGGCATATTTAGAATTACAATATGAGGATATCTGATCCAGATTACACAGAAGGGTCTAGATGTTAGATCAGAAAGATTAGTGAGACACATTCTGGATGCTAAAACATTTGTAAAACTTGCCTGCTGTGGGGATCGTTACGCATCGAAATGATCTAGAGTTGGATGGTTTGGAAGATTACCTTACATTGTGGCTTGTTAAGCATGTAAGTTCCACCATAAACTGCACTCAGACGTGCAAACGCCTAAAAGCATGTGCACCAATCAAATACAAGAAAAAATTATATTTACTCAAACATGACTGACAAAAAGTACCCAAGGAGACAAACCTGTGGTAATTCTCCCAGTCCGTACATTGGATAAATATAGGGAGATCCTGCTTGAAAGCGTGCTAAAGACTCTGCATAAAGCTTTAAAAAACAAGAGACGGAGTAGTCATTAAGTAATCCTTTAAACAAAAAATTCTGATATTAACAAATAATCCTCTCAATTCATAAACAAAAACAAAGAGGGAAAAGGAATCCTTGTTCAAGCACTGCTCAGTCAGTCAAGCATGTTTTATCTCAAAAAAAAAAAACATATCTTAGCTCATGTAATCAAAGAATCTGGTTTTTGTTTGAGTTACATAATAGGTTTATTTATATGAAAGGAAGATGAATTCACATCACAACATATTTCTATAGCATATAGCATTTCAATTATGTCTCGATTCTGATAATTCTTGAGAACATCTTATGGAAGACCTACCATGATATTATCAGTTGATAGCTCTAGTAACATGACATTATATCTACAGCCACAGGAGGTATATAATTAATAGCTAACCTAGAGTCTATAGGCGAATAGAGTTGGTGGTGAACATAAAAGAATACTTAAAGCATGCTGCGGGCTTTCTCTCATTCACATACGTAAAATTTGTTTGAGGCCCTACACTCCCTACAGATATAACATGGAAAATTTGTAACTTCCTTAATTTCTTTTCACCCTCATGGTCATGGAAAAACGAATACCTATACAAGCTTTCAATCAGCATTAGTAACTAGAATAAGTCACACCTAGCTCATCAGAAATCTCAAACCAAACCTTTACACTGTCATGTCAATGTGATGTTTTACACAGTGTCAGAAGCAAACTGATTTAGTGATGATATCGTTATTAAGCAATTATATACTTTTGACAATAGTAAATAGATCTGGTTGAACTCACCTTTACTCTCTTTACGAAATCCATAGCTGGTTGAGCCAAATAGTTATCATCTGTAAACAGTGCCAAGGCATGTCCAATAAAGTCAATAGTATCATCTTCAAGTTCATATTTCCTGCATAAACAATAGTTACGAAGACAACTTACCAATCAGTGGAAGAAACTGTCTTTACCTATAATTCACTATGGATGCAGCCTTCACCGATATGTTCAAGCAAGAAAATAAAAGCACATGTGGAAAGAAAATTTACGCAATGAATTCTTTTGCAGTGATTTTGTTCAAATCCATCCCTTCATGAGTTTTCGGATCACTCTCGTCAAAATCTTGCACATAAAGAAAAAACTTCCGAGCTCGGCGCTTTTCAAAGAGCCCCATCAATGGAGATTTCAGAGCTTCAACGTCAGTTGCTGGAACTTTGTAGATCTAATGATATCAGTTTCATGAGAATTTTGTATAAAAAAAAAAAAACGGAACAGAACAGAAGCTACACCTAATAGTGCTTTAACAAACATACCTTCCCTTTATTGTACACAAAACTACCATCTACAGCCTTGAAGTTCAAGTACTTGGTAACATCGGTGTGGATGAGCACACGGACCAGAGTTCCATTTGCCATTGCAAACTACAGGACAACAGGAAAAAGATTAATTACATACTTGTAAAGCATTTCATATAGATCTAATACTAGAGGCCAATAGTCAACTCAACCTAATACAGTTTGGAAATTGTCGTGATAACAACATAACTCTTTCGAGCCCAATATCTTTACTCAATATTTCTTGTCCCTTTGATGAAGTAATCTGTCATCAATAGGGAAGTTAAGATGTTCTATGAACTTACCTAAAGAAGAGCCTACTCTCTAGTCGCCCCAGTGCATCTGGTTTCAATTCCTTTAAATTATCGCACATGTTGAATTTACACGTCTGTTTAGATAATTTTTTATCTATCATAACTTCTGCAATATTGGCAACCTTCATAATATGGCAAGTTATATTACAGGCTAATGCTCTTGCTACTTGTATAAGGAGTCTATATATCAAAAGGTATGTTTGGTTCTCTAAGGGAAAGAAAGTGATACTCCTTAGAATTCTAAGCATGCATGTCATAAGTTGTCTCTCTTAGGTGGAACCTCTGCTGTAACCCAACTCGCTCCGACCGCCTGGTCTAAATGGGATGGTTGTCATTTGTTTCATTAATTTCTTTTATCTCATCTTAAAGCCGGAACTTTTTTGAATTGCCTGTAGTTTTAAAGCTCATGATGTTCTACGGACAGATCTAAAACTTCTACTATTTGCAGGCACATTAGCTTAAGCGCTCGTGTAAACAGTGATTATCAAACAGAACCATCAGTCATGTGAATAAGTCCAATTCACTTTGACAAGGACTTGAATCTGCCTCAATTCTTTTAACTTATGGGGAAAAGGGAAGAAACAAGAATTAAAAGTCAAGAACAATGAGTGGTAAACTGGAAAATTTAGGTAATGGTAAGATATATAATCAAAATTAGTAAGAACTATTTACCTTTGGAATCATGTCAACATTGTATTCCTTGCTCGTACCTAACTCTTCTGGTGGCTTGTCATTTCCCCTAAAGCGTTTCCAAAGCTACACAAAATAACATGATATCTGTTATGCTGAGATTAGCTGCAACCGTTAAGATGAAACTAGCACTAACTTAGGCCAAACTTCCATTTACGCCTCATTTTCCAGACCGAAGAGTAATGAGCTTTTCAAAGTTGTTTGTGCATATATGTGTAAGTCCCACGCCATTAGTAAAGTGGTTACCTGAATTAAATTAAGTGAGCTTGACTCTCCTCCATAATAGTCATTTTTATCCATGTGTAGTACCTGAAGACGTTTTGAGGTTAGATAATGTTACTGATCAATTTAAGAAAAAACATGAAGATGTATAAAGATCTAAACTAGAATACTTATAAAGCTAGAGCAACCATAAGTAGACAGTTAACTTGTAAATAGTAAGATGGATGATCTAAATCTGGTAGACATCATAAATTGCCTTGTATTAAGAAGTTCATTAACATGCACACATATTAAATATAAAATCCAGTTATTAACACTTGAAGTTCGGTGATCCAAATTTAAAAAATAAAGTGATTCGGGAAATCTTATTAGCTCAGTTGATTGTCTATCCAAACTTTCACCTCGTTGCTGATGGTTCATTCCCCACGGTATAATCCTCTTCCCATTTCGCCTGTAACTACCCCCAATAAAATGGAAACAAAACGGGATAAAAAGAGGAAAAGAGGTACTTTGAGGCCATCGACGGAGAGAAGACCACTGAGAATGCATTCTTTGAGGCCGGTACCAAGAACAATGACGTCGTAATCTTCATCCATAACTGATAATTAATTAATTAATTAATTAGTGATGCCTTTAATTTAATGAAGTAATTATTTGATTAGGGGAGGTATGAATGAAATTAATTGAAATAAAGAATGAGAAATGGAAGTGTTAGCAAAGAGGGCGGGAGAGTTAAAGGAGGGAGAGTGTGTCGCGCTTTCGGGTGATGATATATATTTGAACGGGTCTTTTTCGCAACTTTCAAGGACAAAACCCATCTTCTCCCATAACTGAATTTTAACTTCTATTATGTGCATCTATTAAACATGTACATTTTGTGTGATTATAATTTTTATCTGTTTCTAATATAGAAATCGCTCCCGACTTTTTAAAAAATAAATTAAATAAAGAAATAGTGTTATGCAGTGGCGGCGGATACAGAATTTAAGAATTGTGGGTGCTTAAAAAAAGCTGAAAAAGGTAAAAAATTATCTCAACAAGGTTTGAACCCGGGATGGCCCTTCCAGTGGAGAACCTTTAAGATCAATCTAAATGTCAATGAACTCAGCCAACTTTTTGTTTTAATGAGGGCTTTTATATCTTTTATGTCTATTTTTATATATTTTCTATGTAATTATATCTGTTCCGCGTCGAGTTTATCGGGTGTCGGAGCACCCTAAAAATAATGTAGGTCCGACCCTAGTGTCATGTGTCACATAAAACGAAACAAGATAATACTTTTAGGGTCGTTTGTGTGAGGTATAAGGGATAAGTAGTCTCGTGATAAAATAATCTATTATTTTATCTCATGTTTGGTTGGAGGGATTAGTTAATACCAGAATAACTTATCTCACCATTTACACCATAGTGATGGAATAAATTATTTCATATAAATGATGGAATAAGTTATCAAAAAAAATTCTAAAATAACTAATTACTGAATTAATTATTTCAAAATAATTACTTTACAGCCAAATGACCCCTACTAGTTATATTACCGTAGGATCGATATATGAGTGTGGTAAGATAATAAGGATGAAGAGTTCAAAGTAAAGAGTGTCTTGTTCAGATAGGAGAGTGTTCTCATCTACACGTGCTCACAGGTCACAACTTAACTAATTATGTTTTTATAATCTGCCAAAAAAGGTTTTCATATTAAATGTGCTTTAATTCCTTTCGTTATTCTGAATTAAGAGTGTGTAAAAATTGAATCGAGTAATAAATTGAACCGATAAAAGTATTATTGATTTATCGTTATTGAATTATTAGGTTAACGGTTTTTTAATAATTTTAAAAAAAATTATCGGGTTATTGATTTTAGTTGGTTTTTTCTTATTGGGTTAACCCATAACCCTATATATATATATATAAGACCTACTCTATATTTCTCTTTCATTTCTATAAACCTATTCAATTTCCCGAAAACCTATTCAAACTTGAAGATTCTTGTAAAATATTTTTTGCTGCAACTAAGATTTCATTTCATTTCTTGTTAGTTGCTACTATTTCTATTTTATGCATATTTATTATCAGTTAAACCGAAAATCGAACCGTTAAGACTAAAAATCGATTAAAAATATCTTATTGATTTGATTATTGGTTGAACATATTTAAAAATCGGCAACTGATAGACCAAACCGATAATACATAAAATCGAACCGACGGATCACTCCTATTCTGAATTATGGTTCACAAATAAATAAAGAAAACAATTTAGAATATTTTTCTGAAGCAATTCTTTTTAGTTTTTTACTGCAAGCAATTGTGTCTTTGTAAGCTACATGCACTTGAAAAATGGCTGCTTATTTCTTCATTTTCTCATTCGGTGTTCAGTATCCGCGTTAGAATCCAATTAATTTGAATTCGCGTCTAGTAGGGTTCAGAATGAGGGTAGCACTCCCAACCAAAGATTTTTTTCATATCCAGGGTTCGAACCCAAACCTCGGGTTAAGAAAAGAGCAACTCCATCCGTCGCCCCACATCCCTTTGGTGGTATGACTGCTTATAGTTGTGCATTAAGGCTGATTAAACACTTCCTAAAAGTGAATATAAATAATTTTTCAGTAGTTGAAATATAATATATCTATTCAAACACTACTTTAATTTAATCTACAATTTGATCGATATGATTTCTAATTAGACATTCGACAAATTTTGGTATGCTCCTTGAAGAATCAAAGGCTATAAACACAAGTATACACGATTTAGCCATTTAATTTCAAGCATCACATGACCGCGAAAATTAAAATGGTACATTTGATTGAATAGATATCATCTGAAATACAGTTCTCCTAGCTAGATACAACATTAATTACTCTCTGATTAGACTGATAGACCCCTCGATTTTTGAGAAATTGATGGTCCCAAAGTCTTTTCGAGCATGGTCAATCAGCCTAATCAATTTTATACATTTCACTATATATGATGCATAACAAATACAGAAAATTACTCGTTCTTGTTTCAGTAACTTATACGTATCTCCATTTTTCAGGTCGAGCTCAATAAGGAAAAGCCAAGCTGCAAAATCAAATCAAAATTAGATGACGTGTGTAACTTATGACACGTGAAGAGCGTGCGCCCAGTCTCAGTTTTAGGATTTGGGGTTCGGGGTTTTAGAGTTAGGGTATTTTCATCGTACCCTAACTTGAGGCTAGTATCAGAGTCATTGCAGTCCTGATGACTACTATTGACTAGGCTGCGATTGTTGGTGATGGAATCTGCAGAATGTCCTTGCTCAATCGCATTTTGACCTTCTTCATTCAATCTTGCCTGCTCATGAATGTTTTAGTAGTAGCAAGAGACGAAGTTATTAAGAGGAACTTTTTTTTGCAAAAAGGGAATGTATAATTTACTTGTGATTGCTGTTTCAACTGTGAATTCTCTTCCTGCAGTTGAGCTTCCTGCATATCACCCAGCTACTTAATAAGGCGGCAAGAAATATTATACTAAACTTCAACGATATGTTTGGTATGTTTTTTTTTTAAAAAATTTTCTCATGTTTAGATACATTGCCAGAGTGATTTGAAACATAATTTATCTAAAAAATGACTTCTTTTTAGGGGTATAGAAAAAACAAGTGACACTCTAAACTCACTGGCTCCAAACTTTAACCCCAAGACAAAAGTTGAAGGGTATACTTGCTTATTTTTCTCTCTAAGAATTTGGATACATAAACATCACTTATCCAATGCTGAAGCAGAAAAGGGCGAAGAGAAAATATATATCACCCTATTTGCTAAGGGCAAAAATTAGAGTGTCTAAAATTGTAACAAATAACAAAAGTACATTGGAATAAATTGAGACTTTTTCCCCTTTTAATAAAAGGTTTTCAAGAACTCAACAGACTCTTTTCACCCAAAATCAAAATAAAAAATGTCTTCCATAAACGTCCAAATCAATCCAAGGTAGGTTTTTTCAGGATAACTGTAATAAATTATCTCATATGAGTGATATAATCTCGACATATATTTTTTCCTATAACTTTTTTCATAAAACCACATTGGATGTTACAGATGTGAAGGAAAAATGAAGTGATGTCTTTTTAAAACACAATAGAGAAAGGATATAATTTGAATAACACATTTTACTTTGATAAAACATTTTTTTTTGATAGGTAGTGACTTTTTGACAAGGCACAATATAATAGCACATGTTCATACTACCCATCAGTGCTATAAATTCATAGGACTGGCCTCACTGTTCTAAAATTTCTTAATTTTTTCTCC
The DNA here is from genome assembly GCA_030864215.1 of Capsicum pubescens. Lineage (NCBI taxonomy): Eukaryota > Viridiplantae > Streptophyta > Magnoliopsida > Solanales > Solanaceae > Capsicum > Capsicum pubescens. The sequence continues at coordinate 265,135,524 of CM061545.1, read as the reverse complement.
ATATTTCTAAGAAACAAATATTGAGTGTTTGTGTGATTTGCTTTAGTCTATGTCTTTGATAAAATCGTTGGCGTATCTCAAACCGTTACACCATCGACCGGTATTTGTTTTATTCTAAGAGGAGGTAATCCAAAATCACGAATACAGTGAGTGAATTAAATTTCTTAAAAACACATAGTAAATTTTGTGAATCTCGGATACTTTAATTGAAGTTTTTACTTTTCTAATTCTAGTTTATTTCATTTTTCTGATTTAATATTTTGAACATAAGATACCAACACATTCGAATACCAGTCAAATTTAGTTCTTTCTGATAGAATCAAATATGTCCTAATTAAGAAAAAAAAAATTATATTGAGAAAGTAGCTAAAGAAATCAACATTTAAGTTAATGCAGGACTTGCCTTTCTCTTGAGGGAACTGATCTCTCTCATAAACTTGTCACCCTGAGAGACAATTAAATTTCAATTTAATGAAATCAATGTACGTTGGTAGGAACAATTGTTAATCACATAAGTGCAAAAGAGGAGAGGAATTTATAAATACACAACAACACAATTAGTGTAATCCCATAAATAAGATTTGGGAGGGTAGAATGAACGTACGCCGTATGGAAATTAGACTCCTACTTTTCTAGGTAAAGAGGTTACTTTCGATAGATTTTCGGCTCAAAAGAACTATTTTTAAGGTAGGATTGTGTAACACCCTGCATTTTCGGGCTAGACATTGAACCATTGTTCCTACGTGTGTAAACTCCAATCCCACTATTTATATTTAAATACATGTGTCTGATCTTTATCCTAGTGTGTGAAGTTCTTATGAGGTGAAAAATGTTCATAGAAATCACTTAGAGCAAAGTTGAGCTAAGAGCCTTTGATTCGGCCAAATTTTTTAATTTGATTCTACAAGGGTCAACTTTGAACGTGTATAACTTTTGACATATGTGGAATTTTGCATCTCAAGACCCACCAAGTTGTAGATAATTGAATTAGCTTTCCAACGATACCAATTTCGCCTTAATCCGATACCCGAGCGAAAAGTTATGACCATTTTCGTCAGAAATAGTAAGCTGCCGCGATAGCTCCGCAATGCAAGCTTAAGTTACCGCGTCAACCTCCGCGACGCGGAGGATGGTTTTCCTACATCCGTAAATACAAGTCCAAAGGGCGTTTTAGTCATTTCCCCTTGCCCCCAAGCACCCAAGTGACGGATTAAAACCCCAAAAGGACATTATTTGTCTACTTTTCATCACAAAACCCTTACGTAAATCCTGTTAGGGTTTTTGCCCTAATTTTCTTACTATATTTTAGTTTTATTTTTTCTTAGAAGGAAAATAAAAGTTATCATAATTACTTTTACTTTTTCTGAAAGAAAAAAATATAATTCTTTTCCATATTTGGCTAACCTCTTTCTTGGAGGAAAGGCTTTGGACATCTATAAATAGAAGATCCTCTTCTCATACCATAACATAATAGCATCCATAATGTAGTCTTTAAAGTGTCTTTGTTTAGGGGGAGATTTTCTCTCTAATAGTTTTATGTTTTCTTTTATATTAGGTTTTATATATAGGTCAATTGGCCAAACTATATAATAATCATGTTTTTAGTATGTTTTTCTTTTCGTCTGATTTATCGTCTCAATAGTTTGCAACTAATAGCTTCCGCATGACGCTCTCTCGATTTCGAACCCAACAAGTGGTATCAGAGCTTACGGTTCAATGGTCCAATGGTGTGGTGAGACGAGATTAAACAGGTTCAAAGCGGTTTTAAAATCAAGCTACATGTGGAGAACAAGTTTCAACCATATTTTCAACACTCCTGCTGCTGCATCTTTAAAAATAAAAATAAAATATTACTTTTAAACCAATTTTTAACCATGATATTTTAAACCTTATTTTTAACCAAGGCAAGCAGCAGTTATGAAGATTATATCAAGAACGAAGTTCATGCACGTGATATGAAGAGAAGACGGATCAAGTGAAGAAAATCAAGCCAAAAAGGGGAGATTTGTTAGGGATTTTTGCCCTGATTTTCTTACTATATTTAAGTTTTATTTTTTCTTAGAAGGAAAATAAAAGTTACCATAATTACTTTTTACTTTTTCTGAAACAAAAAAATATAATTCTTTTTCATATTTGGCTAACCCCTTTCTTGGAGGAAAGGTTTTGGACATCTATAAATAGAAGACCCCCTCTCATACCATAACATAATAACATCCACAATGTAGTCTTTAAAGTGTCTTTGTTTAGGGGGAGATTTTCTCGCTAATAGTTTTATGTTTTCTTTTATATTAGGTTTTTATATGTAGATCAATTGGACAAACAATATAATAATCATGTTTTTAGTATGCTTTTCTTTTCATTTGATTTATCGTCTCAATAGATTGCAACTAATAGCTTCCGCATGACGCCCTCTCGATTTCGAACCCAACAAATCCTTCCCTTGCCAAGAACAAAATTCAAACTCTTCTCCCCAATAAATCAAGAGTTTAAGCTTCTAAGTTCAAGAATAGGGTTTCTTTCACAAGTTCATCATTCAAGCCCCAAAGATTCAAGTATTCTTCACAAATCAAGAAGCTTAAGGTATGTGGAACTATCCTAAACTCTGTGGGCATAAATTTATCTATTAAATAAGCTTTTAAGGTATATAATTTCGTACATGAGATGGATTTTGAAGAGCATGCATTGTAAATCTCGTTTAATGATGAAATCTAGTATAAACTATGAGTTTGTTTCCCTAAACTTGAATTGTTTTCATGTTAGATTGATAAATTATATGAGAGCATGATTTGCGTGATTACCTCTTTTGTTATGAAACTCATTGTCTTAACAATGTTGTGGATTGTATACACGGATGGTTAAAAGTTTGAGTTTAAACATTTTGCTAATGTTTATGGATTGTTATTGTTTTATGAAGGAATGAGAGTGTTTTTTTCTTGATTTACAAATGCTCATGTTTCTTAATAAAGAATTTGAATGTGATTGATGAAAAGGATGACCACCATTTGATAAGTATTGAAAGAGGAGTAGTTTGTACAAGTTTTCATGTGTTTTGAAACAACTCCCTCATGTGATGTTTAAATTTTTTTGATGGTCATTAACATGCTTTTGAATAAAAAGGGCTATAACGACTTGCAAGTCTGGGTATGACGATACCCTATTGTGATATTTCCTTAACAGAATGAGAGATTTATTTATAAGCATGAGGTCTGTTTTAAGAGGCTAAAATTGGGCTTAAAGAGAGTTAGATGGTTCCCCGAAGAAAACACGAGTTGAAAGACTCAATGCGGGAAATCGTGATTTGCCGATGCGGAATTATGGTACCCTGTTTTGTGATCTTGTGTACCTTGATTCATGTCGTCCCAATTTGGGACTATGGTTAGGAGCCCTGCTTTGTGATCTTGTGCACTACCATGACATGTTGATTTGATTGGGGATTATGATACCCTGCTTTGTGATCTTGCGTACCCCCCTCCTTTACTAATACTCTAATCCTTGCGGCAAACTTGGATTGAGGGCTTGGCCGTCGAGTCAAGGGAGGAATCCATATGGCTCGTGGGATTGTAGACTTGTAGGGTGTACCATCTAACTTAGAAGTAAAACAAAGAGTTGAGTCATGACTTACAAGGATGTTTTGAAGCTCACTGAATTATGCTCATGTGTTTTAATACCTATTATGATAAATTATTTTCTTAATGCTCTCAACTATTTTATATAAAATATATTTTTTTTTTGTTAGTTCTGCATATCAATACATTTCAGGTATTGATTGTCCTTCATGGCGGCTACATTATCTTATAATCATCGGTGTACAGTCAAACCGAACCCGAATCAAACCGACATAATATATATATATATATATATAATATTCAAACTTTTTTATACATAAAATATTAATTATAATCTACTTTTTAAATACTTTGTCAACTAGTTTTAGTAATTTTCAATAATTTGAAAGTAGATGTATATATAATGAAAAAACACATAAAGTAGCATACTTAAGTATTAAATTACAAAAAATAGCAACACTTTTGTCAAATTATATTTTGTAGCATATATATTTGTATGTATATGTATTTTTGTAGCAACAGTTTGCAAAAATACAAAATACATATCATCATAAGGACAGTAAAAATCATATGTATTTGTATTTTTGTAGCAATAGTTTGCAAAAATACAAAATACAACTTGCTATATTATGTAATTATGAAACTGTTGCTATGAAACTCATAATTAAGGGGATAAGTATGTTATTTCTGAATTTTACCCTATATATATATTTAGATTTGGGTCTTTAAGTTGTAATATTTGTCCATTAATTGCTAATTAAATAATCGAAAACTCAATATAAACTTAAAACCTAAACTTTCACTCTTCATCTCACTTTTTAGTTTCAAGAGAGTTTTTCGCTCCTCATTTTTTCATAATTATGGTTTTTCATTAGCACATGAGTGAAAACATATTTGATCTAGTCTTCGATAACAATATAATTGTAAAAACTAAAGATTATAAAAAAAAAAAAAAAAAAAATCAAAAAAACTAAAAAATCCGAAAAAAAATGACAAACCTAAACCGAAAAAAATAATTTTATGTTGGTTTGATTTGGTTTATAGTTTTAATAAACCGACATGATTGGTTTATTTTTTTTAATAATAAAAACCGAACCAACTCGACCTATGTACACCCCTACTTATAATATAGGATCTGAGGCTTAGTCCTGCGGTCCAATTCAGCAGTAGTAGATTGTTTCAGGAGTTCAAAGTTGGTGAGCCTCCCTTACACCGAAAGGCATTCTATCTATATGTAATCTCAGTCAGTTTATGATTCAGTCGGGGGCCTTGCCCCAGCCTAGACAGTTAATGGTCAGTAGAGGTTTCGTAGGCAAAAGTTGAGTATTGTATTGTCATATTTTGTTGACACAGTTTGTATTGTAAATTTACTTTGAATTTTTAATTTATCTTCCGCATATTTATATCGTATGAGTTATGCTTATGATTACATGCTAAGGGGTCTCTCGGGCCTTCATGGTTCGGGATGCCCGTCGCGACCAGAGCCTCGATTTGGGTCGTGATAAGCTTGGTATCAGATCACGGTTCATGATCCCAGGGTGTCTATGAAGCTGTGTCTAGTAGATTTTTGCGTATGGGTGTGTTGTGCACCACACTTATAATCGGGAGGCTATCGGACATTTAGGAGTTGTTTCTCACTCTTTCATACTCTAGTTCGTGCTATAGCATCGTCCATACAAAAGTTATCCAAATTCCTTCATTGCTTTAATTTTATGGGTCATGCCTCATTGTCGAGGCGATACAAGTTCAAGTGTTTAGATTTCCTAATGATGTGGTCCTTTCTGATTGAGTTATCCATGAAGTTATGAAATAGCACAAGGACTTGAGAGGAGTCCATTAGTGCTTCTAAGTTATTGATTCGAGTGTATACCTCTATCTTAATGCAATCATGCTTTTCAGCCTGAGGTATGAAGTGTATTTAATTTCTTTCAAAAATTCTTGTTGCTGATGTCATGCTTAAGGACGGAGATATGTGACAGAATGTTGGAACAGTATTTCTACTCAAGTAGTAATATATGTTAAGGTGTCATAACCTATTAGTAGTAAGATGATCCCAAAGTCAGTTATATGAAATCACAAGTTTGGAAGTCAGAGTGAGGGTGACTTTTACATAAATAAGTATTTTTAGTTGTATAACCCTTGACTGAGGGGTGGTTTGCTCTTTTATGGTGATTGACTAATGTTGTAGCAAGATTTGTAGATTGTATGGTAATCTGTGAAGGAAGCGATTGACTTTAATTGTTATTTATTTAAAATAGAGAAGGAGCTCAGAGTGGATGTTATGGTGGTTATAGAAATCATTTATAGGCTGTGAATGAAAAGAGGTAGATTAGTCATTAAGTTATGGGTAGAGACTCATTGGTGTATATGGAATTTGAAGGTAGTGGGGGATGTATACATGGGTAAGTAAATATGATGTGAGAAAGTAGAACATGTTGATAAGATCGTAATGGGTTATATTATAAGATTAAGATCGACTGTCCATATTATGTGACTTTACACACACACCCCCTCTTGATTGTCGTTTCTCTAGTAATTGTCAACTAGTACTGCATGTGAGAAGGTGTGTGGTAGATTCTAAGGTGTAGTAGTAGTATTTTGGAGAGAATGGACTTATGGGTCATAGTTGCGTGAAATAAGAAGTTTGGGTTGATCTCCCCATTTGACAGACTAATATAATATATGGCATGCTTTATTGGTGTTATGTGATTGGTGTTAGACAATAGGCTTGAACTTTAGATGTGGATTTTAGTGGTAAGAATAGTAGCTTAAGATTAATGATGCATGTTTTGTGAAAATGAATTAGTAGGCTTGATGTGATGTGTGAAAGATCTTAGGTTGATGACTTATAAAATGTCGGAGTATGTAATTGTGATATATGCATGAGGTCTAGTATTGAAGTAGAAATGGTGTCTAAATCATCCGATGGATAAGAGCCTTAAGTTATAAGAATAGTGTACTCGATTTTGAGTTATTAGTGTCATGTACACCTAGTCTATGATCGCAAATTTCTTAGTATGGAGAAGTATGGGGAGTTGTTGTATGGTGTTCTTTAGAGCTGAATTGGGGAAATATAGGTAGGCAATATGCGCCTTTGGTATGGTTTTACAAACTTTATTAAATTGTAAGTTAGGTGATTGGAGGTATAATGCTAGTATTCTAAGAGGTTGAAGATGGAGTGTTAAGTGTTTAGAAGCATGGATGCCCATGCCCATGATAATGTTAGTCATAAGTTGATGACTATAGGGGTTAGAGGAAAATATGATTAGTGTACCTGAAGGGGATGTTCTAGAATGAATTTAGTGTCTTTATATTAAAATTATTAAAGGGCGTTTGTGTTCATGGGTATACTGATACCCCCATTGTATTGAGAATTGTCGTTATAGATCTGATGAAGGGATATGTCCGCAAGTTTAGGATTGTGTCTTTGATCTAAGAGAGAAATGACGAACTAAGGTAGTTCTTGAATTTTCTCATGGTAGCATGTTTCGGGGAAGAGTTATGATAATTCTATTCCTATTTAAGCAAACTCCTCCTACTTCAATTTAAGAGGTCATTCTACAAATGTCTTATGTATTCAAGTCTTGCCTGTGTCTAAGGTCTGAGTTCTCCATTTAAGTCATGTAATGTTTCGACCTCCAAATTAGAAGCAATGATGTCTCGGTAAATCCAATCTTTCATGTATTCAAGCTTTATGTTATGATGCTCATGATCCATAAAAGTTCATGTCTTATATCATGCTTAGTTCTAAGAAACTATGCTTTCTATATATTATCGATTCATTTTACGTCGGAATTAGCCAAAGTGATAAGGTTCATGCAAATTCATCACTATCTCAGCTCTGAAAATGAGAAGCAATAGCTTCAATTTATCAGTCCGTGTCTTAATCATTGACTTCATGAATTCTGAGCTTATGCTATACGACTCATGATGTAAGCGCTCATGTTTTTCACTGTGGTCTATCCTAAGGACTCATGTTGTGTTGTGTTTATGACGAACGACTCTCTACTTATGGTCCAGACACTTGATAAATGAAGAACTTTGTGTCTATTATATCGTTTCTTCACCTCATGTCCCACCTCGAGTAGTGCAATAAGTATAAGTTATAGTCGAATAGTGTTACTCTCATTCATGATACTTATGCTCAGGTCCCTCAATGACCCTTCAAATGATAGTATGATGGTAGTTATAGAAGAGTAGTAGTGACTTAGGTAGGAGGAGTAGATGTTCTTGAATGTGAAAATTTTGATTTTATTTCTTTAGCTAAGGTTATAGGTGAAAGGGGAAAGAAGGAGATGAACTTTCGTTATGTGAAATAGTTAGGAACGAGATATGGGGCAAAAATCTTTGTGAGAGTGGTTGAATTTACTGGTTTTAGTGGGGAGATCCATGCAGTGGGTGTAGTAATAATAGGCTTGAATGTGGTGATATATGAAAACACAAATCCATGTACCAGTGGTTAGTACTCCCTGAATTAAAACCCGAGGATGTTTGATGGAAATGATAAGGTGAAGTAATATTCTTAAAGGGATGTAGAGTACGAGGTCCCATAGCTTAAACTAGCACCTCTTTTCTCCGGGTTAGGCTTCACCATAGAAGTACTATGCAGTCGGAGTCAAACTCTTATGGTTAGTGTGTGATGAGAGAATTGTAAGTTTGAAATGATGAAGTATGTTGTTCATTGTTTGGGGCATAGACGAGTACTGTCTCTAAGTTTAAGTCTATTCGTTGTATCTTGTAAGGTAGAGAATATTTCTATTTCTATATTCCACGAAATCTCATTTCATGATTGTACCAATGTAAATCAGGCTTATTATCACCAAATAAACTCATGCCTTATATATTGTGATGATTATGATCCCTAGAACTCATGAGCAAGGTCATCTCTATGTCAATTCTTATTATCTCACGCTTCGTGCTTACACGTTTCAGTAGGGGTTATCATGAAGCTCTTTTGATGTCATTGCATATTTTTTTGAGGAAAATGTTCCATGTGAGGTAACGTTCTTTATTCCATACTTTTAGAGCTTCAACAAGTTTCTACCCATCATTCGGGGACGAATGATCCCAAGTAGGAGATAATGCAACACCCTGCATTTTCGAGCTAGACATTGAACTGTTGTTCCTACGTGCGTAAACTCCAATACCATGATTTATATTTTAATACATGTGTCATGATTTTTATCGTAGTGTGTGAAGTTCTTATGAGGTGAAAAATGTTCATAGAAATCACTTAGAACAAAGTTGAGCTAAGAGTCTTTGATTCGGCCAAATTTTTGTATTCGATTCTACAAGGGTCAATTTTGAACGTGTATAACTTTTGACATATGTAATTTTGCATCTCAAGACCCACCAAGTTGTAGATAATTGAATTAGTTTTCCAATAATACCAAGTTCGCCTTAATTCGATACCCGAACGAAAAGTTATGACCAATATTTTCGTCAAAAACAGTAAGCTGTCGCGATAGCTCCGCGACGCGGGCTTAAGTTACCGCGTCAACCTCCACGACGTGGAGGATGGTTTTCCTACATCCATAAATATAAGTCCAAAGGGCATTTTAGTCATTTTTCCTTTCCCCAAAGCACCTAAGTGACGGATTAAAACTCCAAAAGGGCATTATTTTTCCACTTTTCATAACCAAAACCTTGTGTAAACCCTTCCTTTCCCAAGAACAAAATTCAAACTCTTCTCCCCTAGAAATCAAGTGTTTAAGCTTCCAAGTTCAAGAATCTTCAAGAAAACATCACGAATAGGCTTTCTTTCATAAGTTCATCATTCAAGTCCCAAAGATTCAAGCATTCTTTACAAATCAAGAAGCTTAAGATATGCGGAACTATCCTAAACTCCGTGGGCATAAATTTATCGATTAAATAAGCTTTTAAGGTATATAATTTCGTACATGAGATGGATTTTGAAGAGCATGCATTGTAAATCTCGTTTAATGATGAAATTTTGTATAAACTATGAGTTTGTTTTCCTAAACTTGAATTGTTTTCATGTGTACATGTGTTATTAGTTTGAAAAATTATATGAGAGCATGATTTGTGTGATTACCTCTCTTGTTATGAAACTCATTGTCTTAACAATGTGGTGGATTATTTACATGGATGGTTAAAAGTTTGAGTTTAAACATTTTGCTAATGTTTATGGATTGTTATTGTTTTATGAACGAATGAGGGGTTTTTTCCTTGATTTACAAATGCTCATGTTTCCTAATAAAGAATTTGAATGTGATGAATCAAAGGGATGACCACCGTTTGATAAAGTATTGAAAGGGTAATAGTTTGTATAAGCTTTCATGTGTTTTGAAACAAGAACTCCCTCATGTGATGTTTAATATTTTTTGGTGGTCCAATTTTGAATAAAAAGAGCTATGGATATGATATGGAATAGAATGAACGACTTGCAAGTCTGGGTATGACGATACCCTATTGTGATATGCCCTTAACAGAATGAGAAAGATTTGTTTATAAGCATGAGGTATGTTTTAATAGGTTAAAATTGGGCTTAAAGAGAGTTAGATGGTTACCCGAAGAAAGCACGAGTTGAAAGACTGAATTCTGAAAATCGTAATTTGCCGATACGGGATTATGGTACCCTGCTTTGTGATCTTGTGTACCTTGATTCATGTCGTCCCAATTTGGGACTACGGTTAGAAGCCCTACTTTGTGATCTTGTGCACTACCATGACATGTTGATTTGATTGGGGATTATGACACCCTGCTTTGTGATCTTTCGTGTTCCCCCCCCTCCCCCCGTTGAAAGACTTAATGCTGAAAACCGTAATTTGCCGATGAGGAATTATGGTACCCTGCTTTGTGATCTTGTGTACCTTGATTCATGTCTTCCCAATTTGAGATTATGGTTAGAAGCCCTGCTTTGTGATCTTGTGCACTACCATGACACGTTGATTTGATTGGGGATTATGACACCCTGCTTTGTGATCTTGCGTGCCGCCCTCCCCTTTCTTACTAATACTCCAATCCTTGTGGCAAACTTGAATTGGGGGCTTAGCCGTCGAGTCAAGGGAGGATTCCATATGGCCCATGGGATTGTAGACTTGTAGGGTGTATCATCTAGCTCAGAAGTAAAACAAAGAGTTGAGTCATAACTTACAAGGATGTTTTGAAGCTCACTGAATTATGCCAATGTGTTTTGATACCTATTATGATAAATTATTTTCTTAATGCTCTCGACTATTTTATATAAAATATATGTTGTTTTTTGTTAGTTCTGCATACCAATACATTTCAGGTATTGACCGTCCTTCGTGGCGGCTACATTATCTTATAATGTAGGATCTGAGGCTTAGTCCTGCGGTTCAATTCAACAGCAGTAGATTGTTTCAGGAGTTCAAAGTTGGTGAGCCTCCCTTACACCGGAAGGCATTCTATCTATATGTAATCTCAGTCAGTTTATGGTTCAACTGGGGACCTCATCCCAGCCTAGACAGTTAGTGGTCAGCAGAGGCTTCGTAGGTGAAAGTTAAGTATTGTATTGTCATATTTTGTTGACACTGTTTGTATTATAAATTTCCTTTGAATTTTCAATTTATCTTCCGCACATTTATAGTGTATGAGTTATCCTTATGATTACATGCTAAGGGGTCTCTCGGGACTTCATGGTTCGGGATGCCCATCGCAGTCAAGACCTCGTTTTGAAATCCTGACAGATTGCAAGAAAAATATACAGCAAAATAGCAAGATACAAAGCAAATGAAACAACAAATAGTAATACACATTGAAGAATAAGAGATTACGGTAAATAATAGTACCACCAATAAGGAGAGGAGGGAATTTAGTAGATATATAGGACCTTAATTTTGAGGACACGGCTTATTCCTCCCTCTACTAATTTCTCCAATTTCATTAATTCATCCAACCCAAGTCCTTGCAGCTCTTCTCCATGAAGTTGCCTAGCATATATAGTAAGTCATAATTTGCAATTTGATATTAATTACGACAATTAGGTTAACTTTTCCAGTAGTAAGATATATATATATATATATATAAATAATATGCCGATGGGTTCTTACTGTTGGGAAATATCAGAGATGGAAATACTCATTAGTAGAATTCTTAACAAAAGACTTAAATTTCTGGCCTGTGAGGTAGGTATTTATAAAGAATAGAACATAAACAATATGAGTTATTTAAAAAGGATTAAATACATCTATAATCCTACAAAAAAAACTAAAAAATGGATACATCTTTAATTAACAGATTTTACAATAACAAGCAAATAGGTTTTCTCAAAATAAAACTAACAATTACCTTAACTCTCGATTCTTCTCCACAAAATCCCTGCTAAGTGTTGCATAGGTTTTCTTCTCGCTCTGCAAATGAAACAACCAAGTGTGGTGGAAAATGGAAATTGAGATAATTATAGCCCATTTGGCCAAAAGCTTATGAGAAGTCAAAAGCACTTTTTAAAAAAATTCATAAACTAAAGAAAAATTAGCTTTTCTCCAAGCATTTTTGAAACATTAATCGAGTACAGAATATTAGCTGCTCTAATATTGGCAGAATTGATTTTCAAATTAACTAGCCACATACAAATTGTTAAGCTCCAAAAGATGGGTACTTTTTCGAAGAACACTTGTGACAAAAACACTATTTATAAAAATGAAAAAAATTACATAATACCATGACTTATTTTACTAAATAGTCTAAATTACATAAACTTTTTATCTTTTTTATTAAGTAAAATTTACATAAATTCCAATAAGTTTACCCCTAATTACTCCCTATTCTTACTCTTTGGTAAATTATAAATAATCCCTTATTTTACAATTTTTGAATACATAATTAGCATCCCGGTACGTAATTTTAAAGCTGATATATGTAATTTTGAATTGAATGTAACATTTAATTATTTCATTTTTGTTCGGATACATAATTTTGATGTTGAGATACATAATTTTGGTTACTGATACACAATTGAATTTATATAGCCGAAAATTTATGGATTTGTGGATGTATCCGGCTGTTTTTTTTTTTAGAAGGGATTTAGGTAATTAGTAATAAAAAATATAGGAATTTTATGTAGTTTAGTAAAGATAAATTATGGTGTTACGTAATTTTTTCTTTTATTAATTACCTAAATCCCCTTTTCTAAAAAAAAATAATAGGTCGGATACTTCCACAAGCTGATCTAATTAATGTATTATGTATCTCGATAAAATAGTTTCAGAAATGGTCTCAAGTAATCAAAATTATGTATCCGGATATTAATTATGTATCCAAAAATTGCAAAATAAGGAATTATTTGTAATTTAGCAAAGAGTAGGAATAGAGAGTAATTAAAGATAAACTTGTTGGAATTTATATAAGTTTTACTTTAAAAATAAACAGATTTTGAAAGCTTAATCAAGCAGATTAGAATCTCAAACAAGGGCTTATATATCTTTTGTATACATTTCATGATCACATATTAACTGATCATAATATAATACCATCGTCATTAAATCAATGATGCCTGCAGAGCAGTAGAGACAACAATAGAGTATTACCTGAAGGTTAGAAGATTGTAGTTGTTCTGGAGTATTATCCCTTTCTGACTGCATCTTGTGCTTCTCAATCAGTTGCATCATACTGTGCAAGGATACATAAAATAAATAATGAGATAAGCTTGAACATAAATATTAATACTGAGCTTCCATTGATCATCAATGTGAAAAATAAAATTGTGTTTGACATCCGAAACTTGTATATACTATTTGCCCTAACCAAAATTTACAAAGTTACATGAAAATCAGGGAGGCCACATAAATAGTGGCGTAGCCACGTGAAAGGCCAGTTGAACACTCTTTATTGAAAAATTATATTATATGTATAAAAAATTATACGAAATATATAGATCGAAAATTATTTCTCATACGTCTATATTAAAACTTAGCACCCTTAACGAAATTTCTAACCTAGTCACTAGAGTCATAAATGATATAGGCATGACTGATTTTCTTGATCCTGAATGTTTTGCTAATTAGGAGGGAAAAAGGAATTTTCTAAGTACTCTAATCAAATCAGGATACTAATTAAGGTTAGAGTCTTTATTTATTTATCTGATTAGATGACCTTTTTTCCGTGAGCTTCACTGCGTACAGGTTATGTTCCATCTTTTATTTGTACTCCTACTTGTATATGTTTTCATTGAGAGGCAAAGGTTTGTGTTGCCTAGGACTCAAGTGTCATATCTGTTGGCTTCGAAATCGAGAGGGCGTCTTGCGGAAGCTAATAGTTGCAAATTATTGAGACGATAAATCAGACGACACATAAAACAATATTAAAAACATAATATTATTATATGATTTGACCAATTGGCCTACATATAAAACCTAAAATTTAAAACATAAAAACTAATGAGAGAGAAAATCCCCCTAAAAAGACTACATTGTGGATGCTATAATGTGTTATGGTATGAGAAGGTCTATTTATAGATGTCCAAAACCTTTCCTCCAAAAAAGAGGTTAGATAAATATGAAAAAGTTTTATATTTTCAAAAGTAAAAGTATTTATGGTTACTTTTATTTTCCTTACAAGAAAAAGCAAAACTTAAATTTGGTAAGAAAATCGGGACAAAAATCCTAACAATATATCATAACAAACTATCAAGTCTGTATCCACCTGGGCCAACACTGTCACCATCCCGGGCACGAAAGGTTGTGGATGGCTCTAATATCATTGACACAACCCAGGGAATTAAGACCACACCCAAAAAGATAGCTATTGAGGTTAAAAAACAACAACAACAACAACAACATATTATAAGCCTCGCATCAGCTCCGTATTAAACAGATATGAGATTCAAGTCCATACCTTGTTATAGGATCATAAGTAATATGGGTCAATGTCAAACCTTCCACCACCATGGAAGATGAAAACGTGCGACATGAGCTTATATTCTGTGTGTCAATCTTTGCAATAGTTCCTATATCTAGCTATATCAGTTTATCTTTGGAATTTGCACTTTGTTATTGTTTTTGGTGTTACACAAGGCAAAATATTCTGTAAGAGAACACTATTTGGAGGTAAAAATAGCTGTGGACATACAGTGAAAAACTAAACTTATTCCTGGACAGCAAGTGACGCTACATAGCCAGCCAGCTTCCAGTTGTGCAGACCCAAAGTCTAATTTCTTCTTTAATGGAATTATTACAAACAGAATATTTAGGATTTCTTTTGATGACAGAAAATATTTGGAAGTGAAAATCCTTCACAAAAAATCTAGATTTCTGGGAACAAATTCAAGATTTGAGGAGATTGTATTTCTTTTCATATTTTACTTTCTCATTGTGATCATGCACTTTAGTGTGGCTACAGGAATAGAATTTATTTAGGTCTATGATGAGTTATATTTCACCTTTAATTTAATTAAAGATCATGCACTTTAATTTAATTAATCTTTTTTACGAAAATTAAACTTCAGCAGTGTATCCCGAGATGTCAGGTCTATTATTCTTGTTCACCTACATATATAGGAATTCACGATTCATATTATTCTTCATCTTGTTTTGGAGGCTTATTACGGTTTTTGTCCTTCTCCTCATACTACTTTTGTTTGATTTTATATATAAGTTAGGATGAGTCCTAACAATTAAGAAAATACAGCAAGAGGTTATTTGAATCCCTTTTTCCCCTTAGAATGATAACAATTCATTATTTTTGTCATAAGTCTTAATCAAGAGATAGTCTTCACTGGGATGGCTCAATAATAAAGCTGGTAAAGCCTCTCTTTACGTCTCCAAAATTTTAAGGCATCAAAATTTTTAATAGTAAACTCTATAATTTCAACTTCACTTGAAATAATAATGAAGATTGCGAAATATATTTTAAAAAAATATTAAAAAATAATAATAATAAAAAAAAAAAAAAAAAAAGTTCTTTCATTTTTATAAGAAATATTTTAGAACTTTGAACTAAACAACTCAAACTTTATATTAATAAATAAAGTGTTAGCAACAATATCCAAGTTAATGCATTGCAAATAAATGACTAACATCTTATTAGTTAGAATTAATCCTTATTTTTATTAATAATAGCATTAATATGTGAAGCTAAAGGTCATTTGTCTTTTAAAAATACTACATCAAAAACAATTCTTATGCAAGAACAAATAAGACAATTTTACAGTAGTATTTTTATTTTAGTATATATATGTAAGATTGGGGCCACTAATTTTATTGAGACACCTCAGCACGTTGTTAATTGTGATGATACGTTGTTAATTGTGATGATATACATGAGACCATGTCTATTCCTGTGACCCTAAGTTGGCAGTAGACCAATTTTGGAATCACATTTGTTTGATATATATTTGAAATAGATAGCAAGTGATCTTTCCATGACGAGGGATGGAAAGAGAATTCAATTTCGTTGGAATATCTGATTCAAAAGTAAGAAGTGTAAAGACAATAAGTTCATTTCAGTTCATAAAAGGATTGGGCTGAAGGAGGTTAGGCACTTTCTAAAATCATTTCAATAAGAAGTTGCAGTTTAATTCAGCTGGAGAATTAAGTGGATCGGATAATCTGGTATAAAATTTTAGATAAATTCATTACATATTAGATTGAAGAAATTAGTTAAAATCAAGATAGATTTTATATCACATGAGAATCTATCACATACATATAGATAGGTGGGATAAATAATACGGGTTGTATTATTTTATCTTGATTATAAGCCGAGATAATAATCCGGCTATGATATCAGGATATATTGAAACACACGATATTTAAGATAATAATGACTATTTGTATAACAAAAGAGATACACAAAAAGAAAGGTTACATCATAGTTAAGTGTAATCGAAAGATATACGCACAACTTGGACAATGAATAAATAAAGGTGAATCAAAATTTTAAGACGTTGTGATTGCTTTATTATTAGAATGATTAAAAGGTATACTTAGTTGAGAAGAATCCTGATAGTTAAATGTAGTTGAGATGGGCACTCATGATCTAGATAGAATGAGATTGAAGAAACATAAATTGCATAGGTTAATCATAGATAGAGTTTAGGTTCAAATCATTTAAGTTATACTCTTTAATTAGCCATCATTTCTGTTTTGAGTTTTTTTTTAATCTCTATTTCATCTTAGTTAATTCATTCTTGACTTTTCGAGTAAATAAGTAGATCTTGAAAGGTTATTTTTTAAAATTTATTTTACAAGTGATCAAGAGATCTTAATTCCTACTTCTCTCAATTGTATAAATAATATCAATCTTCAATGATTTGATTTCTATTAATTGTTTCGGTATATAGCTTATTAATTATTTATCAGACAAGTGCAAACTTTAGTTATATTAATTGTATGCTTGTCAATGTGATATTTCTACTAAAGTCCACTTGCTACCTTTTCTTTTAGCAATTGCCAACATAATAGTCCATTTTAAGCTTGATCACTTAAAATGGTGAAACGCCCTATACTATTAAGAGATTAGTAACTTGAGATCTTTTTCTTTCTATTTTTCATATGAAATTTTGTTCACACACATAACAAAGACATGTTAGGAAAATGATACAAAGAAGTTAAGAATATAGATTTAGAGGGGTAGAGTTAAAGAGAGGGGTAAAATAGCACGAAAGGTATATGTAGTTTCACGGTCAATAAAGTGTGATGAAAATTAGAAATCAAAATATTTACTAGAGCCAATTAATGTTAAGAAAATACTGAATAAAACAGTCAAAGTATACGTAAGTTACCCAACATTATTAGAAAATAGGAGATGGAGTAAAGGACAGTTAATCGTGGTTTGGTGTTTCACTTATTAGTGTTGCGCGTTAGGCCATAAGTTGTGGGCTGGCCATAACATAAGCCTATTTTCACAAAAAAGGCGTTGCAAAGCGCCATCAGTCCAAGTGATCGGCGAACCAATAGGACCAGACATAAACCACCCAATAAGAAAATGGTAAATAAGATGAGCAAAGCAAATTCAAGAAAAGAAATCAGTTTTGATCGACAGAAGATGCTTAGAAAATTAAACATCCTTTCGAAATTGACATAGAAGTATTCTCTACACTTGATTAATCCTATCAGTTAATGAACATACAATGACACTAGTTAAAAACTTTTAACACTTTTTGTACATAAATATTCTAAGAGTTAGATTATGTGAAGTGCATTAATGACAACAATATAGTGCTGCTTAATTTTGCTGTACTCATGACATAGATCTAATAAAAGAAGTTGATGAAAATCCTACATATGATTATATGTGTTAATTTTATGCAGAAGTATAACACTTTAGTATTATAATTACTCATGATCATTAATTTGCATATATGTTGTTAAAGGTGTAGCGATACAAATTTGAGCACCTCATTCATCATTTTGAAGGATATAAAAAATGGATCTTTATATAATGTTTATGAGTATATTTTACTAAAATATATATATGAACAGATTCAAGTACAAAGGCTCTTAAAGATCTCGTACGGTTAAACTGACAAAAGAAATGATATCAAACCAAAGCATTTTCTTAAATAGTTTCTAAACAAATTGCATAACTAAAGACATCAAATGTATAATGAGAAACTTTATAATATGAGGAGAGTACTACTGCTTTATTTTTTCCTTTTAGTAACATCAAACACACCAAATATGGCATCATCAATCTTACTAGCTATTATTAGCTTTTCTGTTTTCCTCAAGACATATGGAACTCTCCATACGTCTGACAAACAAGAAAAGTGAGAGATTTTTCTTGGACATGATGGATATCAGACAGACAAGTCATGGGCTTTTTAAAACTCCAAAAAAAAAAAAAAAGAAAAAAAAAAAACATTAATTAGTGAAACTAACAAGTAGCCAATAAAAGAAATTGGACCATAATCATATGTACTATATATTGGTTTTTAAGTAGCTATTGATACTCATTGTTTTAATTTGTCACCATAATCTTACGAATTCTTACTAAAACAACGAGACAGCGAATTGATTTCTCGGATGGTCACTTGTCCGTAAGAAGTAAGAAAAATAGGAGGAAATCATGAATTGCAAACCTGGAGCTTGAATACTCAAAAAGTTTTCCAGTAGCAGAGAAAACAATGAGTCCAATATCAGCATCACAAAGAGTTGAAAGCTCTTGAGCTTTCTTGAAAAGTCCTCTTCTCCTCTTTGAAAATGTCACTTGCCTTGCTGTCAAGTTATCTATCTTCTTGATCTGGATTTTTTGTCTCACCATCTTTCTTCTCCCTTCACATATAGTTAGTTGTTGATGCGTACGGACAAAGACTAATTAATATATATCTCATGTTCACACCGATCCGATTTAAATTAAAGTCAAACATTGAATAAGTTGTAATTCAGCATAAAGAAAAGAAAAAAAAAAAAAAAAAAAAATTACCAGCAAGAAGATAAATTTATAGATCTTTAGAAAAAACCTACACTGGATAAAATTGACTACAATCAGGACAAGAATCTTTTTTATATATTATTAAAATATAGAGGAATTTTTGTTAGAATGTTTGTTCCTCTTGTAATGGATAAGGAGTTGAGAAAAAAATGAAAATATAAAATAACAGACTTGTGAACTACTTAAGAATTTATAGAGAAGAAAAAAAGAGAGATTAACTAACCTGAAATTTTCCAAGCAGGTAGAAATAATGGAGATCTGAAACTTGGAGCTCAATAAAGTGAAGAGAGATTTTTAGAAGCAAAAAAGTTGTGTTACAATAGAAAGAGAAAAAGTAAAGGGAAAAAAGAAGTAATTAGCTAGGGTATTTGGGTACTGGGAAAACAACACCATCCAGGAATAGTTAGACCAATAATGTATGGAGAGAGAAGCTAAGGAAGATGATAAATGAACCAATTAAATTAAAGTTTGATTGTTTTTACTTTTCCTATATATATATATATACTTATATCCCTTTCATATTCTTTCTTTATATAGGAATTTTAAATTTTTTTCTTTCTTTTTGCTTGACTTTGTATGAGTAAAAGTTGAGTCTTCTAACAGATTCCTTTTGTGGCCAAAAATACCTACCGAATTCCTATATATAGCCAAGCATATTGTAATTTTGTTTTCCTTTCCTCTATTAGTAATTCCGTAACCATAAATATAGGTTCGGCTCTTTCTTTGTTTTCATTTCCTGAATTATTCTTTGTCTGTCTCTTATCCTATTGATCTCAATTTTAGTGTCAGTTTTAGTTCTTTTTAACATTAAGAAATTAAGAGAAATAATAAATGTAAAAAAAGATGGAGCCAGACTTCCAATTTATGGGTTTTGGAATCCAAAGCGATGATTTCAAATGTTAATAATTGGGTTCTAAAATAAATATTATATCATCTTATATAATGAGTGGCAAAGAAGCAGCTGAATCACGCTGCTCATGATCGACATGTCTGTTTCAACTTTGATTTTATGATATTACCCCTAATTAATTATTATAAGTACGTATTAAAAATATTTAATAAAAAAATTAAAATAGACATATATGACATGACTGTTTCAGCTGTTTCAACCGTGATTTTACTATATCATTCATAATTAATTGTTATTTTTTGATGTTTTTATAAGTCATTTATGTATTAAAAAATTAATAATATTTAATAAAAAAGATAACATAGACATAAGATGATAAAATTGTTTTTTGATGTTTTAAATTAACTTGATATCTTATATGTGATCACTTAAAAAATATAAATTATTTTTTGCTGTTTTAAACTTGACGTTTTATATGGGACCACTTAAAAAAAAATCACAAGTATTGGTTATAATAATTTTACTATGTCACTTCTAATTAGTAGAATAGAAGAAAAAATATTATAAATCACAGTAATTAAAAAATATATTATTTAAAAAATATAATTGACTATCAATGCCACAAAAGTTTGAACAACTTAAAATATTGTTATACAAATTTCATCAATCTAAATATAATAATATATGTCTAACTTAGAATTTATCAACCAAACAAATAAAGGTTTTAACTAAATGATAGAATTATACATAACGTAGAATTTTTAAGGATCAACATTGGGCCGTGCGTAGCACGGCGTAAGCCGACTAGTTTATATATATATGTGGTGAATTTCAAGCAAAATTTATCGGTTCGGACGAATCCGTATCCAAGCATCTAGCTTCGCCCCTGATTATACAAGATATGGTTTACTAATTTAACTAAATACTTTTTTTAATGTTAAGGGTGTAGTTGAAAATACTTGCCAATTTTGGTCTTAAATTTCTAAGGTAACACTTATTTTGAGAGAGCATTTAAAAGCTAAAACGACAGTTAAAATGAGACGGAAGAAGTATTTTTTAATTTGAGACAATGAATGAATGTTTAGCAGCCGTTTGATCATGAAAATTATTTTCTTTTTTCAGAAAATTGTTTCATTTTACTGGAAAAATGAAAACAAGATGCGTTTGACCACGAAAATTTCAAATACAATTCCAGAATTGTATTTGGAAAAGTAAAAACAAGTTTTACTTTTTTCACTCATACTTCTTTCACAAAATTTCAAAAACAATTTTAATTTATATTCATGGGTAAACACAACTCCAACTCAACTTCAACTCCAGAAAATTATGATTTTCATGGCCAAACAAGGCCTTAATATATGGAGGCATTACAGATTTTTTTTTAAAAAAACATTTTTGAAACTTCACCGTATTCAAATATCAAAAGCAATTCATACAAGGTACGAAAAATACTTATCCGGATACGATATGTGTTGTTTTCAATGTTTTCGGATATAAGAATCTGTATTTAGGCACAACAACTTCAACACAAGTTCAAGTCAAAAAACAAGAACACCTATGAAGTTATACAATACCTTCAACGCAAGATAAAAAATGATTTATCCAAGAAGTGTGTTATAATTTCAGAAATAGCATGAAACAGAAAGTTAAAGCCAAGTCCTTCAAATTCATGGAGTGTCCTTGAGAAAATAATTCCCCTCAAGTGTCCGAGGTTATGAAATTTTCCTCCCAGGACAAAATGGTTTTCAATCCAACAATAGTGCGGTACCTCAAATTATTGGATTCGTCGAACTCACTCAACGATTAGATGATCACACAGAGTTTTTCAGAAAAGAAGAAGTGTTTTTATTGTAGAAAACTCTGTACCTAAACCTGTGGAAAAATGCAGGTTTATATAACCATTAGGTAGCTCTTCCAAAAAGAGGCAATGGTCCATTCGGAAAGATGTGTCCTCTGAAACATCCATGTCTGTTCATCGAAACAATCATGTCTGTTCATCAAATCAGTGTGTCTTTTTACTGGACAGGCACAATCATCCGAAAAAACACCTCTTTTCCTGAATCAATGTGTCATTTCGTCGAATTCGAGGTAGCATTTCACATTCTGCAGTTGTTTCTGCACTGCATGCACACACGTTAATGGAGGTTCAAAAACTACAAACAAAACTAGTTGCATTTTTTCGGACTGTTTTAACATCAATCAATCATTTGACAAGTTCCGAAGCCGAGCGAGCGACGACGACGACGCAAGACACCTCTTGGTTCTTGCCTCACCATGTGGAAAAAGTGTTTCATTATATAAACACTTGAAAATTTCATGGGAGAATTTAGTAGACTTTCCCATTTTGGGTGTTATCTCAAATTTTTTTCCTCCACTTAGTTCCCTCTATTTTTCGTTCACACTTTGAACTTGAACCCAACAATATGTCCAAACCTTAGTAATTTATCATGGTAAATTGATAAATTGAAGCAAATTAGTAGTCACTGTATTAATTAATCATGGTTCAATAATAAAGCTTACCACATAAAGAAACTAGTCATATATTATTAGTACATAGACGAATCTAGGATATACAACTAACTGGTTCAACGTAATCTAATGTAGCTTTTGTTCAAATTAGTGGTATGCGTTATGAAATATATACAAATTGTAAATTTTGAACCTATTTAGTTATTATTAAGAGTCTCACATAAAAAAAATGAATGTATAGTTGATCTTCTTATACGGACTTAAACAATTATCCCTCATGAAATAGCTTTTGAAACTGAGTTAGACCAAAATTTATTTTTTTCTACGATTATTAACACTTAAAGGTTATTATCTAAAAATTTGAATTCATGAAATTTAAATTTTGAATACACATGTGATGCAATATGATCAATGTGTGCGCGAAGACAAATGCACCCTTTGGTCATTGTGCAATGTGCAACTAACAACAATATACCTATGAATCCCACAAGTGGGAGAGGATGGTGCACAAAAAAAAAAGTTAATGAAAGTGATCATAGGAAAGCATTTAAGATACGTAGTAATTGTCATACAACTTGCAGTCTGAAGGGTATAGATATTCATATTCTTCATCTGTTCACCATCGAGAATATATACTCATGTACTCAAATACTTACAAATTCCATAATTTTGAAGTACCCACTTCGTTCAACAATACTTATCCATATTATTGAAATAAATATCTAATAGTATTTGTTTGATTTGAGAAATCAATGGATCGTTTATTCATTTCTATTCATTTTACTCTTGCTATTACTCTCTTCGTTCATCTTTACTTGTCCATTTTCCTATTAACACAAATATTAAGAAGTTCTACTAGACAAGGGCGGAGCTACACTTGGCTCAGGGGTTCATCCGAATCTCCTTCCTCGAATTTTTTTACTATTTATACATAGTTAAAATTATTTTTTATGTATATACAGTAGAGGTTGAACCCCCTTCGATTAGTTTTTATATTTACTTCTGAACCCCTTAACAAAAATCGGACTCCGCCATTGGTAGTAGATGATAGGGGTAATTTTATCATATTACATTTAAATAGTATAATAAATTTAAATATTTTGAAAAACGCATTATATAATGAATCATATTTAATACTATGAGTAAACTAAAGTAGGTAAAAATGGATAAATTATTCATTGATTTTATAAACTGATCAAGTATTGTTGGACATATCAAAATAAAAAAAGTGGACGAGTAAATATTACTCCCTCCATTTCGGAATAAATGAATTGTTGGGGTATTTATTGGTGTTCCAAAATAAGTGAATCGTTGATTTTTTTTTTCAAAATTACCCTTATTATTTGACAAGCAGAAGAGACTGCAGCCAATAGCATTACCAAGGTCAGCTTTTCTTTTCGGGGTGAAAGAGACTTCAAGGGTAAAAATAGAAATTTATGTTAAATTTACGTCTTTGATGCTTTTTTCTTAATTTGTGTGTCAAAATCCAACAATTCATTTATTTCGAAATGTAGGGAGTATTCATTACTCTATGTATTTTCAAAACATTAAATTTATTATATTCAAAAGACATAAAGTCCTTCCTCAACTTATCCGTTTTTTTCGAAAAGACATTTAAACTATATGGGCGACCTATATTACCCACGAAACTTACCTATACTATTGTAAATACACTATTTTGATCAAAAAAAAATTCTATGCGTGTCTACACGCATAGGAGATGCATGAATGAGTTAAAATTCACCCAAAACCAATAGAACATTGCCATATGGCATTAACTACTTGTCTTCTCCAAATATTTTCCTCATTTCAATATTTTCAACAGCTTCTTACTTTTCTTTTTTTCCCTCGTATCTTATTTCTTTCTCTATTTGTTCAAGTTTTTTTCTCCTTAAATTGTTCTCAATAGCTCATTATTCTTTTGTTTATTAATACAAACTTCAATTCATCATAATTATAATGTTTTAATTTTTAAATGATAATTGGATGACAGATTACGATGATTTGAAAATAGCTACAATGATGACCGGCGAAAATATTTAGAGAAGTAGTAGACTTATCGAAGTAGTGATTTCGTGTAAATTAATATCGAAAAAGTTTGATCCTAAATTGATGAATGATTATTGAGTTTTGGTTCGATTATGACCTGTTTAGGATCAAGAAAACATACAGTTTTGGGCTATTTTTGATGAAAAAAATATTGTGGGGAACTAAAGAGTAGGTATTTTGGTTGAAGTGAAAGAAAAAGAGGAAATAAATGTATGTGGAAGTGGGGAAAGCTTTACCGTACAGGTGACAGGTGACAGGTGACAGATGAGTGGAGAAGCGTATCAGTGAACAAGAAATTTCTGACTTTATTGTACCCTCGTACCTGTCAATGCTCCCCACTATTCTCACTTCTCATCATCAACACCATCTTACCCAACCCACACCCCCTTTGGCCCTACACATGCATACACAATACAATTACACATACATAATATATACTCCGGACTCCAGTACATATGTTATTTTCTTACCTCAATATCCCACTTGCTTCTACAGACATTAGAGGTCGTTGTCGTTTCACCGAGATAAAAGATGATAATTTTGGGATGTTTTTATGAGACTAATTTATTACGCATAATGGATTAGTTAACTCATACTGAATATGAGATGAAATAATCTCATATTCTTACTTGTTCCATCCTGTTTACCAAAACCCTCGAGGATCAGTCTCAAAATCACAAGAAACTGTAACTTTTTAAGCGGTAGGTGTGGAAAAAGTAGCCCATAAAAATATAATAATTTGTTCATTTCATTCAAATTTGAATCGATTATTATTCGTCTATTTATTAGCTCAACATGCTTCAATTCAAATCCATCTAAAGAGTTGGTTTAGTATGAGTTCAAATTTATCTACGAGAAACTTTGTCAAATATTTTTGATGGTGTAATAAAGTAATGAAACAAAAAAATGATAAAGTAATTAAACGACTTGTAACATAACAATTAAAAAAAATCTAAACTAGGTATGAGTTGGGACAATTATTGGCTATGACTCTATGAGCCATATTTTAGTCATTTCGATTGACCTAATTCATTTCTGCTCGCCTGATATTTGAAGGGTTAATTTATTAATTCAGTTCATTAAATGACTTATAAGGAAACAACTTAATCATTTTTTATAATAATTATGTAATGCATTAATTTTTTCAGATGTTATGAAAGTCCCACACCGATTGAGAAATAGACAGATGGTCTATTTACATGAAGTTGAATAATTCTCTCCTCATGAGCTAGTATTTGAGGTTGAATTAGGCTCATGTGTCATATCTTTACATGTTATTAGAGGCAGGTCTATCTCCTTCCACCCACGCTACGCTTGGATCGTGGCCCCAAGCGCTGCGTGAGTGAGAGGAGATGGGCATTGCATCTAACACTATGTAAAGATACGACTGATCCTAACTCTATCTCCTCTCGTAAACTAGCTTTTGGTCCTTGAGTTAGGACCAAAAATCATTTCTCAACAATATATTCATCAAAAATAGCAAGAATTTTTTTGCAAAGTATATCCTAATTTTAATTATATTATAAAGCACTAATGCACTATAATAAAAACAGTGAAGCAACTCATCAAAAGTGTGTGATTGTATTGAGATCAGACGCCCACCCAATCTCCGTCTGTGATTTTTCTCCTTTATGATGAGGGGACCATTTAGTACACCAACATAATTAAAATTTCCAGCAACAGATACATATTTTAATAAGAAATATAAATGTCCTATTAAACTAATTAGTTAATAATTAAAATAATATGTTGATACAAAATTTTATTGGTGCAAACTATCTGTCCATTTAGGCCACTAGGGAAATTCAACTGTCTTAATTGACTTAATCTTGCTAATGGGCTACAAGATCTTCGAACGCAACGTCACCAAGATACTTTTAAGGGAAAACTTCACAAATACTCATTTTATACTCCTATAACTAACTTTTTAGAGTTCGGTTGGATAGGATTAAAAAAATACGTAGTTTTTTAACTTAAGTAATTAAAAGTTTAAAATAAATATTTATATATTAAGTAGCTAAGTGTTTGGTTAGAAATGCTGAAATTGAAAAAAAAATTGTTGATGTGTTTGATAAACAAGTGATGTTTAACATTTTTCTTGTTGTTAAAATGACCTTAATGTCCTTAAAATTATTAACACTATAAATAAGATGAATTATTCATAATTTTTAATTCTAAAATAAATTTTTTGAGCAAATCTCTGACGTAATGATGGATTCAGTGAAAACAAAGAACAAAGATGAAGAGGAAATTAGAGGGAAGATATGTAGAAAAGCGGCAGAGAGAAAAAGTAGAAAAAATCATATATAAAGAATAAAAAAAAAAAAATGTTTTGATCAAAACTAAAAGAATTTTAACTTAAAAAATAAAAAATTAGGGTACCCAACTTCTCACTTTTTACTTTTTTTTTTTAATTAGTTTTTACTTTTTTAAGCACTTTTAAATTTTATCAAATATCTTAAAAAACTAAAAAGGAGTTTAAAAATTGATTTGATCAGATTTTAATTCTTTTCAAATGGGCTTTTAGTCTAATTTTTAATACTCCCTCTATTTAAAAAAGAAAACGACTTACTTTCTTTTCTAGTCTGTTTCAAAACAAATGACTATTTTCTTTTTTGACAATACTTGTAATTTAATTTTTCACATGACATGTTTAATACCATAAGATTAAAAGACATTTTGGTACATTTGACATAACTTTAATTTAGGACCATAAGATTCAAAAGTCTTTCTTTATTTTCTTAAACTTTGTGTCAAGTCAAACTATGTCATTCTTTTTTTACATGGAGGGAGTAATTACATTCTATATACAACAGTTAGGGATCGTTTGATAGGGTGTATTAAGAGAAATATTAGTCCATGTATTATGTATGATATTATTTAGTACTATATTTGATAGGATTTTGGACTTGTATAACAAATACATGTATTAGTTATACACACTACTTGGCATTATAGGGCGTATAACTAATACCTTCCATTTGATGGTTTAGTAATACATAGGATTTAATTTAATATCATGAGACTAATATATGTAAAAATAAAAATATTCCTCAAATTCTTTTAAATATTTTTTTTATTTTCTTAGTTATTTTTTTTATATTTGTACTAATGAATTTATTTAAATAATTAGCTTACAAATTTTATTATTTAGAGAGAGTTGTCTGTTACTAAATAAAATCCAACATCAATCGATACAACATTTGGAATATGAGTTTTTTTTTTTTTTTTTGTGTGTGGGGGTGGGGGTGGGGTGGGGGGTACTATCGACTTTTATTTCATCACCAAAAGTAAAAATACAAAGAACTAAGGTTATCAGAACCTGCTTAAACTAGGAGGGATCGATCACCCTATGAAACTCTATCTGTTTTTAATTGAAATTTTGTGTTTTTTGAGTGAATCAATTTATTAAGATGACAATTATTTAATCTCAAACAATTTAAGTGTGGAGATAAGAAAGTCATTTTTAAGAATAGATGATAGAGCTTTGGAAAGAAAATACACAATTATTTAACTGTGCTATCAAGGATGTTCACAGTGTCACATTCAACCTGAAAATCAGCAATAAATTTTTATTACTAATATTTTAGGTTTTTAAATTGATTAATTTAATGAAATCGAAAATTTCACAAAATTTAAGGGTATAATTGTAAAAGAGATTTTATAACGTTTTAAATCAAATACAATATATGATATATCTACTTTTAAATAAAATGAACCAAACATTCGATAAAAAATAATTCAAACACTACAATCCCTGTATTACTAATTTATGTATTGCTAATCTTTGTATTACTTGTCTTTGTACAAAACGACCCCTTAGTATCTACATGTATATCCCAACTATTAAAAAAAAGAACATAATTTTTTTTCCAGTTACAACAGCAGAACCAGGGATTAAGGGTGTGTTTGGTATGATGGAAGATGTTTTCCAATTTTTCCTTGTTTGGTTGTAATGAAATGTTGGAAAAATATTCTCCACAACAACTCATTTTTCTCCATTAGATGGAAAATGACTTTTCTCATGGATCAAGGGAAGTCATTTTTCAGAAAATGACAAATGAGACTTATGACCCCACCCCCATCCCTTTTCTCCACCCTAACAACACTCATATTCACATGACTCAAAAAATTTACATTTCTAAAAAATTTGCATTACTCAGAAATATTTTTCACTGTGTTTTACTTTAATTATTCACTATTTGAAATAAAAAAAAAGTGAAACCCAAATTTTTTCCATTTCCAATGTTCGTTGAATTTATTGTTATTTTCATATTCATAGAGAAAGACTTACCTATATTACTTTTGCTAATTGTATATTTCAACTTGTCATCGATGTAACTTGTTTCACGAGGTTGAATAAGCTTGTTGTTCCGTTATATTTCTATTGATTGTAGTATTTTGAGATTGTCCTGACAAAATGTTGAAAAGTGTCTCCTATATTTGCTAATTAATAGTTGCTTAAATTTAGTGATTGTAGTATTTTAGAATTCGATATTGATATTATTTTTTATGCTTAAATTATTTCTTACAAATTGTTGAGTTGTTAGAGACACTGATATACTAGTTAACAATTAGTAGTGGTATTTTCTGAAAAAAAATAAAAATCACTCACCAATCAAACACTAGAAAATATTTTTCTAAAAAATATTCTCTACTCACCAACCAAACACCATAAAATATTTTTCACTCACCAACCAAACATGAAAAAATAAGTAGAAAACCAACTTATTTTCGATGGAAATATTTTCCATCATACCAAACACACCCTAAAAGGAAAAAGGATCACCACCCATTATTTTTTTAACTTCCCCACAATATTCTCTTTCCTTAAAAGAGCATAAAACCTCGTTAAAGTAAATATCAAACAGATTTTGGTGACAACAATTGTGAAAAAAAAGGAGAAAAAATTCATCAACAATTGATAACAAATAAGTTCAATGTGATTCAATTGTATTCGAAAAATTATCTACTTCATCTTGATTTTTTGAGAAACTGGTTGTAAAAAATAGTACAATCTATGAACCGATTGTATATGAATGTCAATTTCAAAACCCATGAATCCGTCTGCATTGTTTTCGTAATTGGGTATGTGTTCCAATTTTAATGAATGAAAACGAATATGGACTCGTTTGGATTCATGGATTTCATATTTTGTTTTGGTACTTGATGGTTTTCTATATATCGAATTAAAATTTATTTGGAACTAATTTGCATTTTTATTTATTTTTTCAAAAAATTTCTGATGTTTTATATTTTGATTGTGGTATTCTGATTTTCTGAAATACTGATTGCGAAAAACGGTATAGTGTATAACCCGAATTGTATATAAATGTTAATGTCAAAGAATGAATTTGTGTTCATGATTTTCATATATGGGTATGTGATCCGGATTTGATAATGAATACGAATGTGGATTCGTTTGTATATTTGAGTTTTTTTTTTGTTTGTTTTTTTTGTATTTGATTATCGTATATATGAAATTAGTATATATTGATTTTATGTTTGATACTTTGATTTGTAGCAGAGGACGAATATATGCATATGACTTAATTACCCATTATTTTAAAGCCCTCGAAAACGAATATATGCCCTTGATTCGATTACCCATTATGATTTCAATAAACACAATATGCGTTCGTGTAAAAAGCAGTGTGTATGTATGTATTTGAGTATTTGAGACTAGTGTTAATTTTTATTGTTATGAATACTAGTGTTAATTTTTAGTATATACATATATATGTGTGTGTTTTTAATCATTTTTAGTATGATTCTTGTTATACAAAACTAAAAAAAATAAAAAATGCATAAACATGCCCTTTTAACTTGGTCCCAATCACATCTATGACCTCTAATTTTGGGTGTGCACAAGTAAGGGTGTTAAGTGGGCCGGCCCGGTTCAACTCGAAATCGACCCATTAAATTTATCCGGGTTGGGGTTAAAAGGGCCGGCCCGGGTTCAACAGTAAAAAATTTAAAAATAGCCCTGACCCGGCCCACTTGATCCAACCCGGTCAAACCCACCTAAACCCGATTAAAAATCCGGTCAAACCCAGTCAAAAATAATAATAATAATAATATACACTATATATACCTACCTATATACATTTTAAATACGTTAAATAATATATATACACTATATATATAGTATATTCTACATTAGAATTTAAAAAATATATACACAATTACACATATATACACACCATTCAATGTATATGTACTACTTTAAATAAAATATACTACAATATATATACATTACAATATATATATATATATATATATATATATATATATATATATAGTTATAGTTATATACTAATTTATAAAATATATACACATGTATGTGTTAAATATATACATCTATAGAAGATGTATACACATATATACGTACCATTCAATATATATGTACTACTTTAAATAAAATATACTACAATATATATATATATATAGTTATATACTAATTTATAAAACATATACACATGTATACGTTAAATATATACGTCTATAGAAGATATATACACATATATATGTATCTTTCAATATATATGTACTACTTTAATTAAAATATACTACAATATATACATATATATATATATATATATATATATATAGTTACATACTAATTTATAAAACATATACACATGTATACGTTAAATATACACATCTGTAGAAGATATATACACATATATACGCACCATTCGATATATATGTACTACTTTAAATAAAATATACTACAATATATACACACACTATATATATAGCTATATACTAATTTATAAAACATATACACACGTATACATTAAATATATACTACTTTATAAGATATATACACATATACGTACCATTCAATAGATGTACTACTTTAAATAAAATATACTACAATATATATATATACTACAATATATAATTATATATTAATTTATAAACATATACACATGTATACGTTAAATATATACGTCTATAAAAGATATATATACACATATATAAATTAATAATACTTGATAGTAAATTAATAATATATTAAAACTAAGTTATAATTAAATCCATTTTTTTTGTAATAAATAAATAAATAAATGGGTCGGTTAACCGGCGGGCCCTGATCAGGCTTGTTCCTGGCCGGGTTAACCGGGCCCAACCAAAAAAATAAACCGGCCCCGGCCCCGGTACCCTACAGCCCGTGGACTGATCGGGCTGGGGGTCAAACAGGGTCGTTTTTTGTAAGTGGGTCGGGTTGGGTCGGGTCAACTCGGCCCGTTTGACAGGCTTATGCACAAGTAGGCAGTTAAACTTGTTTAAAGTTGAACAAGTAAACACATATGTCCTACATGGCATCCTGCGTGGCCAATTCTTGTCCTACATGGCGTCCTACGTATATTATGCCACATATAACGTGTGTGTCTATTTGTTCAACTTTATATATATTTAACTGTCTACTTGTGCATATTCAAAGTTGAAGCGCATAGATGTGATTTGAGGTTAAGTTAAAGGGTATATTTACATGTATTTGTTAACTCGAAAATCAACAAAAATCGAGCAAAGAAGATGAAAATGAAGAACCGTTGAACCAGAGAGAGGAAAGAGTAAAGTGTCTGTTACAAGCTTGTGGAAAATGAGAATATCTTTTTCTTGTCCCTGTTTCTAGAGTGTTCTCTCTTTTTATATTTACAATCAAAATATAAGTAAGAATGAAATGGAATGAGGTAAATTCTACTAGAACTAATGGGGTCGTATCGCCTTATTAGCATGTGGGCTGTCCGGATCATTATTAGGCCCAGATATCGTAACCCCCCCCCCCACCCTCAAGCTGGAGGGTGTGAAAACTCCAAGCTTGGGAAGTAAATTGCGGTGAGCAGGCCGAGAAAGGGGTTTGGTCAGTATGTCTGCCAACTGTCCTGCACTAGGAACATAATGAAGAGAAATCAGATTAGAATGAAGACAATCACAAACATAATGACAATTAATTTCAATATGCTTTGTGCGCTCGTGAAAGACAGGATTCTTGGCGATACTCAAAGCAGCCTGACTATCACAATATGTTGGAACTGGAACAGAAATGATCACACCAAAATCACGAAGAAGACGAATAAGCCAAACGACTTCAGCGACAATCTTACGAAGAGCCCAATACTCGGCCTCAGCAGAGGACAGAGAAATGATAGGTTGTTTCTTACTTTTCCAAGAAACAGGGCTGCCACCCAATGTGCTAAGAGAATCAGTAACAAAACGTCGAGTGTCATTACAAGAAGCCCAATCTGAATCGAAAAATTCCACGAAAGAAAAATCAGAAGTATTGGACAATAATATGCCTTGGTTTGGACTGTTCATCATATAACGTAGTACATGAATAGCAGCCAACATATCTGAAGCTTGCGGACGTTGCAAAAATTGACCCAAGTGCTGCACAGAGAAAGATATATCAGGTCTCGTGCATGTGTTGCAGGAAATTGAGTTTCTCAACCTCTAACTTCGGATACATCTGCAACTTCATTCTGAAAAGCACCTGGCTCTGATATCATGTAAACTCGGAAATCAACAAAAATCGAGCAAAGAAGATGAAGATGAAGAACCGTTAAACCAGAGAGAGGAACGAGTAAAGTGTCTGTTACAAGCTTATGGAAAATGAAAATACATATCTTTTTCTTTGTCCCTGCTTCTAGAGTGTTCTCTCTTTTTATATTTACAATCAAAATATAAGTAAGAATGAAATGGAATGAGATAAATTCTACTAGAACTAATTGGGCCGAATCTTCTTATTAGCATGTGGGCTGTCCGGATCATTATTAGGCCCAGATATCGTAACAGTATTATGTCAAAAAAAGAATTTATACATGATGCATATCATGCAGATGAAGATTTTGTGCGAAGTATAAAGAGGTGCTGATTTCAAATGAATGTTGATCTGTATTAGAACACTTATGCATTGATTGTACATATGTATAACGAATTAACCACTTGAAGAATATATACAAATGTATATTAACAACACCACTTGGTGGTCAAAATCAGATTTGCTTTTGGCTATATTTATAATAGTACTTCAATTAGATATATGCACACATACATATATAGTACAACTTTATGTAAGTTAATAATAGTACTTCAACTAGATATATGTATTTAGACTTATATTTTCATTCAAACTATGTCCCACAAATAACTATATTTATATACAAAGTACAAACGCACGAACAATTAAATCTATACATACATGTAACATATACAACACTTGATCCATAAAGGTTTTATAATGTCGATATGCTATTCATAAATGGGGTTATGAAGTCGAACTTAAAAAAAAAAACAAAAATAAATAAAAATCAAACAAGAAACGTGTTCTGATGAATTAGAAGAAAATGATTTGATATTTTGAAATCTTTTCCTGATTAATGATTGTAGAAAAATTGCCAATCACATTAGAGATATTAATTGCATGCTTAAAAAAAGATATACAAGCTAATCTATTAAAATATATGAGCCCATATAAAAATTAATAGTTAAAATAACTTTTAATCATATCCGGTAATTACGATTTTTTTTTATATTGTGTAGTTTTTTTTATTTTTATTAGTCTTATTTATTGTATTAGTAATATTTCTACAATTAGTTAGTTATGAAGATAGTTGCTGCCATCAAAGAATATTACTCAAACAATTATGAAATATATGATTGTGATTTTAAACATGTCATGTAATTCCTATAGAAATATAAATTAATTCTAAAAAAAGACATTTATTTTTTAGACATACTAAAAGAGAAAATTAAGTCACAAATGGAATGAAGAGAGTACTTGATTGAAGATGTATGAATAAAGACAACAGCTGAAACAATAGAAGAAATATAAAGTAATTTGGATTAAGCCTAAAGGCGAATCTAAGATTTTAATTCGATGAGTTCAATAGTTAAAAGTTTTAACGTTAAAATCATCACACTCTTTTAACATATGGATTCAAAATCTTATAGTTATCGAAATTTTATTATTTTAAAGTTTTTAATACTAAATTCATCATACTCACCTATGTTCCATGTCAAAAAATATTCATTCGACTGAAATCACAGCAGTAGGTCTGTATCGGCTGCTTGTTAAGGTGGCCACCACATTAATATTATATGATTTTAGTAAAGATATAAATGTCATAAACAAACTAAAAAAGGAAGTACATAAATAACTGTCATGAATAACAACAATAACGTACTCACTATGATGCACAAGTAGGGTATGAGAAAAATAAAATATACGTTGATCTTATCCCTATCTTTATGAGATGACGAGCATGCAAATTGCGTAGATTAACTAGGCCTATATATGCCTCCCTCCCAGTAGTCAATAGGGCCCCTACTGGCTTTTCAATTACAACCCAGGACATCTTAAGGCCCAACGTTGGCTTTTCAATTGCTGACTACGACTTGAATATTACAAGTGTTTCACATGAATACCAAACAATTATAAGGTGGATTCGAGTCAATAAAAGAGTAAAAAGATCGAAAATTATTAGGGAAACATAAGAAAGGACCCACATAAAATTTTAAAAGAAATTATTTTAAGAAAAAACTATGAAATGATAGTAATTCGATATTCAATATGGAAAAGCTGTTTAAATTAAATATCTCCTCCATATCATGTTATGTGATCGCATTTGATTGACTATGGACTATGGAGTTTAAAAAGTTAATTTAAGTTGTATCATTATAATATTATAGTGGTGGAAACTAGACGTATGAATAAAAATTGAATAGTTTTTTCTTTTAATATAGAAAAAGTTAAATTACAACTAAAATTTCATTCGTCTACTGATAATTGTACAATTCCTTTTTAGCAATTTAGCCAGACAATAGAACATTTTGCAACTTTAAAATAGTTTTAGAACATTGCCAGAAAGGGTTTATTTAAAACAACTCTTATAGTACTTGACATTTCATATGGCAGAATATATTCCCCACACGCACCTTGTTAGATGTATAGAAATAAGTCTCATTTTTCTTGTGGTAAATAGAAACTAAGCACATCAATATCATCCAACAAAAAGAAGCAAGTGATTATTATTTGGCTGCTAAATTAAAACTTTCTTTCTATTGCCATGGACTTGAATTTTACAGATAGAAAAGAAGACAAAGACTTGGATCAATTGATAATGGATGATCAACTTGACAAGTTCTATCAAGCTTATAATAATTACAAGAAAGAGAGGTCCATGGATGATAATATAGATCCTAAAGACTTTATGGACAAGTACTTTGCCCAAAACAATTGTGATCATCTTCACTATGATATTGCAGAGTCTTCTATTATGCAAATTTCAAGGGACTTTGAAGCGTTTGAACAAAAAGAGTTGCCTCCAACAAACAGAACGCCAATAGATTTCAATAACAATATCGATCAATTAGGAGAAAATGTTGACGAGTTTGAGAAGATGGTTGAAGAAATGGAGTCAGGAACGTCGCAATATACTAGTAGCAATGTGCATCCATCTTACAACCCTTTGGGATGTTATAGTAGTAACGTTAATGTAGCTTGTTACGAAGGAGATTGTATTACTAGAGGCGGAGATCAATTCATTAGTGGCATGGCAAGTGGCTCCTCAAGTACTGTTATGCAAATTTCCAAGGATTTCGAAGCATTTGAAAGAACAAAACTCACTCCAACAACAGAAACATCAATAGATCTCAATGACTACATCGACCAATTGGGAGAAGATGTATATGAGACTGAAAGGATGGTGGAAGAAATGGCCTCACAATACACAAGTAGCGATGCACATCCATTTTATAATAATGCTTTTGGATGTTATAACAATGTTGTTAGCATAGCAAATGATTCCTCGGGCCCTGTTATAAGGTACTTCTACTGTGGCCAAAAGGCTCGTAGAAAGAGGCAGAAAAGGAAATATAGAGGAGTCGTCATGAGTGAAGAACATAGGCTTCAACAAATGGCTAAACAAAAAATTAGGAATAGGGAGGTTGCAGCTAGAACACATGAGATGAGATTGGTAAGTGATAAAGAAATGGACCTTGAGCCTTTTTTATTAATTTTATGACTTTCTTCTGTCCCCAAAATTATAGAGTATCACTTGATCCTTCATTTTGTTTATTTTTGTTTTATGTCGACGTTTATATATGTTTATAAGGCTCGTGAAGCATATTTGGAGTCTCAACATTTGGAGCTTCTGATGGAGAATGATTTCTTGAAAAAAACTGTTAAGGTAAAATAGTTCAACCATTCATTTCGTCACTATTTTGTTATTTTAATTTGTATTCATTTCTTAAAGAACTTTCACAACAGTTTTTTTTTCTTTGTTAACCAGTTTTTGGAAGATCATAAGAGAGTGAATGTGCCACCTGAACCATTGAGGAGAACCATCTCAGGACCAATATTGATCTAATAGCAATAATACACATCTAAATGAATGGGGGGAAATGTCGTTGGTGCATGAAGAATAAGCACAAGAAGGAAATGCAGGAAAAAAAAAGAAGGTCGACGAAAAAAACTCTCTTTTATTTGTGCTTAGAACGTACTATTTAGCATAATGAATATTTCTCTGCTGAAGGTTTTGTCAATTTTACACTTTGCAAATTTCTTAAATGAAAATTTCAGACCATTAAGACTTTGGTAAACATTTGTGTAACCAACATCTTATTAACTTACTACACCCCACTATTGATCAGTTCACCAAATATATAGTTGCAAAGTCGGCGTATCCGATTAATATTTAATACTCCCTTGAGTCTCTCGTTTATTTTTACTTGTCGCATTTTGACTTGGCATGCCTAATCAGAAAAATAATAATTGACATGGTTATTTTATCACATTATCCCTATTAATTGATGTTTAGTACTATTAAATATTGGAAAATGATTTGGAGAATTAAGTAACTAATGCTAAGGGTAAAACATGAAGAAAATTTTTATTTTATTTTTATATGTCAAAAATGACAAGTAAAAATAAAAATTTATCTTAAAAATAAGTGACAAGTAAAAATGAACGGAGGGAATTATATTGGCGCCATTATTGAACTTCATGTATGTCATTTTTCACAATTTTCAGTATACAATCTGTATTAGGCTTTTCATCATCTAAACTGGGCCTAACGCTAAAGTGGCACTTCAACTTCAAATTATTCAGCCATGCCTTTCTAGTTAGCAATCAGTAGCTACTATATAGTGAGGCATGATATTTTATTGATTTATTGATAATGGGTTAATTATTGATTTTATGGTTCAATGATAGTTTAGTTTCTTTTTAGAGGATTGACAATTTTATAGCGATTTAGTGCTTTTCCTTAATATATAAGTAATCCATAACCCGATAATAATAGTATTAAACTACTACAATTTTACCTTTTAGATATATAAAGTTACTTAACTTAGGATTTTGTCGATTTCTCATAGTTCTAATCACTTCCAATTCTTCTTACGTCGCAGTCACAACTTCTTAATTCACTGTATCAGTCGCGAAGTTCAAACACAAGGCCTAAATTTTATATATATATTTTTTCTCCGAGTTCTAAATTTGTATACTTTCTCAAAATTTTGCTCTTTATTAGGAGTATATTTGTATATCTCTTTATTAGATTTTTTATTTCTCTTAGCATTAATTATTCTTTTGGTTTAACCATGTCTCAACTTCATGGTACTAAACTTCGATAACTTATTCGGAAATACTATGAAAAGCTTGAAGAAACTAATGATGCACACCAAGATGCATTCATTGTAAGTGGCTTCACTGTATGTTACTATTCACAACATACATATTATATGACCGCTTTCTTAAGGTTTTACGTTACACGTTATTTGGATCGCATAGAACGTATAAAAATTGATTGAGTACGTAGTTATTATTTTGCTGACTTGAATATAAATTATGAGTATTATGTTTGA
This sequence comes from Capsicum pubescens, assembly GCA_030864215.1. NCBI lineage: Eukaryota > Viridiplantae > Streptophyta > Magnoliopsida > Solanales > Solanaceae > Capsicum > Capsicum pubescens. The sequence continues at coordinate 265,097,361 of CM061545.1, read as the reverse complement.
ACTTAATTGTTACTTTGATTTTCTGAACCTAATTTCGGATTTAGTTTTGAAGTGTGTTTATGAAAATTTGGACTTTATTTACGTGTTCTGCTTTGTTATATCAATGGTTGCTTATTGCATAACTTGGGTATCAATAATTTATCTAAATTCCCCGTAGTCCTTCCTTGAGGACTTCTAGATATATGCATATTTAATTTGGATGTTGATAATATATTTAGGGTGATAATGTATTGAATTCCTGAATGTCGCATATTGTGCATGTGTTATGTAGCTTTATAAGGCCCCAATGATCGTCTCCATAAAATTTCTTAATGGGTAAATGATTACTGAATCATCAAATGCCAATAAATAATAAACTGATATCTTAATGGTTCTATAACAATTTAGCACATCTATTAATTGATAACAAAAAAGCCAAACTAACAACAATTAAAATTGAATCAAATCGCCTTATAAACTTCCCTACACCTAAAAGTTGCATTGATAAACAATCAAATAGACCTATGGAAAATTACCTTATCAAACTATTTTCTTTTAAAACGATTCTTTTCATTTGATAATAATCATAATAAAGATAAAGTAAATTTTATTTGGTACTTGAACATATTTTAATAATATAAATAGAGAAAATTAAACTCAGTAAGAGATTAATGAATTTGAACTATGATTATTGTTTAACCTATTCTATCCCCTTTTTTTAAAGAACACGATAACTTATTTATTTATTAATTTAATTTATTTTAATATATTCAAACTTAACTCACCCCTCTCATTTAACACTCCTCCTAATTATTGTGCCGGACGATATGCAACTTTGCTACTTTTCTCTAGAGGTTAGCAAATACAAATATACGGAAAGTTAAACGTTTTTCTCTGTTTGGATGGTGATTTGCCATGGTTTCATAATGTACGGTATAGTATGGTACGGTATGATATTGTACAGTACAGTACAATATAATGTTTGGATAGATTGTATCGTTCGCTGCTGTTTGATAACAGTTTTTTTGTTTGGTTTGATGGTATGTTACTGTATCGTAGCGGGTAAGTTTACTAAAATACCCCTAATTATTATAAATTTTAAATTTATCAATAATTATTAATAAAATATTTTTTTTTCCCTACAAATTCATCACAAATCATGTCTTATAAATATATTATGCTATTAAATTCATAAAACTTACTAACAAAATTAAAACTTTACATTCATGAAATAACAAGAACTAGAACCGCAGCAACTTCTTTTATTATACAATATTATTTCTTTTATGAGGGTGATGATGCGAAAGAGTATAAACTAGAGAAATGTAAAACAGTACCATCTATAAAGAATGGAAGAGGAGTATGAAGTGACAACATTTAGTAGCTTGATGATAAAGAAATCGTGGATATACTGCTACTTTCGTTTCTTGGAGGAAGTTGGAGAAAGAATTATCAGGTGCTTTTTGGTTTGCATGACTTGAAATGAATTTCCAACATCAGAAGGAATTGATTTCTATAGTGTGCATTTTCTCTTCTTTTTTTTTCTTTCTACTGTTCTTCTATTTGGTGTTTGCATTGTCTCTAAAGCTTTGTTACAGTGAAGAACAACGCAACAACGCAGAGAAAGGTTGAGCAGAAAAGCAAAAAAAGAGTAAATATAAGTAATATTAGATAAAGGGTAAAATAGGATTTAATAATATTATATAAGCGTATAATTGAAAAAAAGAAGAAGAAAATCATGGGATACCACCAAATTGGTGGTTCTGTAAATTGGAGGTTTTCATGATTAACAAACCATGAAAAGATATCATACCATGTTTTTTAGAAAACAATTAAAACAAACATGGTTCCCTTGATAGTAAATACATAATTACCCCCTGATGTTGGCCGAGATTTTCAAAAAGACACCTAAACTTTGATTCGACCTATTACCCCACGATTCTTACTTAATTCGTTTCAAATACACCATTTTTCGCAGAATCTCAGTCACAATAAAGAGAGAGTGAACGCACTCACCAATCAGGTGCTGCCACGTGTTAAATATATTTAATTTTTTTTTTTAATAAATCTTTTCTTTTTATTTAATTTATCACCCCCCACCTCACCCCATCCAGCACTCCCCTCCCCCCGACGTCCAGCAGCTCCCCTCCACCCCCACCCTCATTCAGCACCCCCACCCTCCGTCCAACACCCCAGCCTGTCAGCATCTCCCCCTAACCTCCCCCCCCCCCCCCCAACCCTCTACTCTGTCAAAATCTCTTTTCCCGTCTATTTTTTTTTTTGTTCAAATCAATTCAAAAAATTGTTTTATGATTTAATTGAGTTTTAAGGATAGTTAAATGACTGAATTGAGTTTTAAAGATAGTTAAATGAGCTTTAATGGAGTTTTAAAGATATTTTTTTTTTTTAAAAAAAGCTTCAATGGACCTTTAATGGAGGAGCTTTAATGGTATTGAAGAAGACATTGTGCTGAGCTTTAATGGAGTTTTAATGATATTTGAAAAAAAAAAAAAAGCTTCAATGAAGCTTTAATGGTGTTGAAGGTGTTGAAGAAGAAAGGGTGGGTTGGGGGGAGAGAGGGGGGGGTACCGAGTAATTTAAATAAATAAATAAATAAATATTAATTTTTTTCCTTTAAAAAAAAAATATAAATTATATATTAATTATTTACACGTGACAACTTTTTATTGGTAAAAAAAGTCAATTTTGAGCCATTTCACGCACCTGTGGAGCGTGTATATACGCAGAGGTCCAAAATTGTGTATTTGGAACGGAATAAAGAAGAATCGTGGGGTAATAGGTCGAAGTTAAAGTTTAGGTGTCTCTTTGAAAATTTCAGCCACCATCAAGGGGGTAATTATGTATTTACTCTTCCCTTGATAACCATATCATACCATACCATGGGAAACCACCATCCAAACAGACTTCTCTATCCTTAATTATTTTCTACAATAAGCTCGTTTGATCATAAGAATTTTTATTATTTTTTAAAAGAATATTTTATTCAAAAAATATTGGCTATAAATCTCAAATACAATTTGGAGATGTATTTGAAAAAGTAAAGAGTAAATACATAATTACTCCACTGATGTTGGCCGAGATTTTCAAAAAAATACCTAAACTTTGAATTCGACCTATTACCCCACAATTCTTACTTAATCCGTTGCAAACACACCATTTTGACCCTCTGCGTGTATACACGCGCCACAGGCGCGTGAAAGGGCTCGAATTTGACTTTTATGACCAATCAAAAGTTGTCACGTGTAAAATAATTGATATATAATTTATATTCTTTTTTAAAAAAAATATTTATTTATTTTATAAAATTATCCCTACCCCTCTCCCCCCCCCCCCAACCCACCCACTCTTTCTTCTTCAACTCAATTCACCATTAAAGCTTCCATTGAAGGCTATTTTTTTTTTTAAAAAAACATTCATTAAAGCTCCATTTTACAATTAAATCATATCATTTAACTACCCACCATTTCTTCTTCAACACAATGTCTTCTTCAACACTATTAAAGTTCTTCAACACAATGTCACCATTAAAGCTCCTCCATTGAAGTTTTTTTTTTTTTAAATCATATCATTAAAGCTCCGTTTTCAGTTAAATCATATCATTTAACTATCTTTAAAACTCAATTCAATCATAAAACTTTCAATTCAATCATAAAACTATTTTTTGAAGTGATTTGAACCCCCCCCCCCCCCCCCCCCCAAAAAAAAAAAAGAACGGGAATGCATGCTGACGGAGAGTGGGAGGGGGTTGGGGGGTTAGGGGAAGATGCTGATGGGGGTGGGGGTGGGGGTGGGGGTGCTGAATGGAGGTGGGGCTTGAGGGGAGCTGCTGACGCGGGGGGGAGGAGGTGCTGGATGGGTGGGGGAAGAGGGGGTGGGTGGGGTGTTAAATTAAATAAAAAGGAAAATTTTATTAAAAAAAATATGAAATTAAACATAGTTGACATGTGACAACACCTGATTGGCGTGTGTCTTCACTCACTTTATTGTGACTGAGATTCAGCGAAAAATGATGCGTTTGCAACGAAATAAAGAAGAATCGTGGGGTAATAGGTCGATGTTAAAGTTTAGGTGTTTTTTTGAAAATCTCGGGCAAGATCAGTGGTGTAATTATGTATTTACTCAAAAGTAAAAACACCTAAATACTCACTTTTACCTTTTTCATTTCAGTTTTTCATTTTTTAGTTTTGTTCAAACATTTTAAATTATAAAAAATCTGTTCAAAAAGATATGGTCAATCATAACTCCAATTTCAACTCCAAAAATTTCAAATAAAGTTATTTTTATTTTAAATTTTTATGATCAAACGCCTATTAAACTATCCGTTCCCTTTCAACTTAAGCTCTCGCATGTGAATCTTGCACTATTCAACTGATTATAGTGCAATAAATTTGATTCAATATAATTTAACGTTAAGTTATCTACTTATTTTATGTAGATAGTTTCATTTATTACAAATTTATATATAATTATATCGTTGATATCTTGAATATATGAGAGTTTAATTCTAAATTTCTTTAATTAAATTTCGGATAAGTTATTCATATATACAAATTAACTAGTAAATGTCTTAATATAAGTGTATGGTTCTAACTAAATTTCAATACCGGGCTCAATGAGTTTGGTAATTGGAATGAGTACAATCTAAATTATTTAACAAGGATTCATTGGAGGGCAAGTCTGGTGTCAGCAGCCACAGTAATTTCAGCTCCAATAGTGTATATTTAAGTTGTTGTAGTTAAAAAGTTCGTAGTTGAACTTTGGGATGAGCCGGTCGGTCCGCCTATGACGTGTATGGATCGTCTCGTCCCTTCTGTCAAATATATGATTTTTCACTAAATTTTCCAATATAAATATATGATTAAATACGTTATTAACTAAATTTCTAAGTATAAATGTATGATCACACATGATATTAATTGTAGACACGTGATTTCGTCCTCTTAAAGTTCCATTTTTATTCACTTTACCCATTTTATGTTATCCTACCGTGTACCCTACCCCGTGTAATTATCCCTCCACAAAATACAAAAAAATATAAACAAATAACAAAAAAAAAAATCCCTAACAAACTAACAAATTTTATCTATTCCAACAACCTATACCCCACCCCCACTCTCTTTTCTTGTCGCAAAAGAAAGACTCCAAAAAAAAAAAAGAATATATACTCACACATACACACAATTTAAGGGGAGGAGAAGAAAAACAAAGAAGAGGATCAGAAGATTTTTGGCTCTCTCTCTCTCTTAAAAAAGACTCTCTCTCTCTCTCTAAACTCTACTCTCTCTCTAACGTCGCCGCCGGCGACCGGAGCTCCGGCCACCACCAAGCCGTGGGGGAAAGCAAATATGAGCAATTCTGGAATAACGCGATAAAGTTGGGTGTCGATACTTTCGAGGAAAATCCAGGATGCACTCAAAACTATGAAATCTGGCTACAATCTCTGCCCCGTGGCATTAGTAGACCCTTACCAGCCCAACTTAGAGGGCGAATACGGGAAGCAATCATGGTAGAAGATGATGAGCAGGAAGATCCGGGTGTCAAGGTGGAGTTTTTGAGAGTTCAGTTGTCGCGTTTGATCACAACTGTGGATGGGTGTCAGAGAAACCTTTGCGGGTGTACTCTCCAAGAGGCGGGGATACGGGCAAGAAATTTGTTTCCGGGTATCAAAACGTCGTTGCAGGACATGTTGCAAAGTCTAAGTGGAAAAATGGGGACTTCACAAATGGGTTCATCTCAGCCGGGGACATCACACAGAGCACCAGTTTGAAAGAACATGTCTTATCTTTATGTAGTTTGAGTCTTTTATGTTTCTGTCATTGTAGGTTGGTGTCTGTGTTAAGTCGGAGTTAAGTTGTTTTTGATATTCGGGTATTTATTGCACGCATATCGTTAGGGGTTTAAAGTGTTGTTTTGTATTTGTTGTTTAGTTTTAAAGTGGTCCTAAATTCGTTGTATGTTTTGCTATCTTTCATCGAAATGTTAGGATGTTACGTCTTTCTTTTGTTTACTTGTTTTCGTGTTTCGTGAAAAAAAAACCTTCAATTGTGTAATGTTTATGCATAAGCTGTCCGAACTACGCAAGATCTGATTCATGTACAACATGATACGTAGGCAGCCTACTTTTGGGTTCGATCTAATCATTTTGTTTCGTTGTTTTTCATTATTTTTCCTCTTTTAAGGAAAACAAAAGCCATAAAGAATGATAAAATAAAGGTAGATAACATGAGGAAAATAACAGATATTGATTAAAAAAAAAGTGTGTAAATAAAAATCAGGATGATGTTGAAATGACCTCGCTACCCTCAAAAGCTAGTAGAAATGAACATGAACTTAGGGCAATTTTACCAATGTGATTCCCATGCTTTTGGTATACCCTAATCCTAACGGATGTCGTTTTTTATGAGCATGTTCTTTCAGATAACAGTGGTAGGTTTGCAGCACTCTGGCTAGTCACCCATACTTCACTAGATCCAAAGCAAAGCTCGCAATGGCTAGCAGGGAGATTGAAAATTCGCTCATTGACCCGGATCAGGATCACAGGGAAGAAAGTTCAGAACACAATGATGAGGTAGTAAGGCTCAGGCAACAATTGATAGATTTGCACCGAGCATGGGCCAGCGGAATGCCTCCTCCTCCGCTCCCTGAAGGTCTTGGGAATATCTCTAATTGCCCACCGCTCTCTCAGGCACAATTCTCTGCTCCTACTGAGTCACCTGAGCACGCGCCAGGATTCACTCCGCGACATTATTATCCTGGCAATTCTGGTGTGCCCTTGGCAGCTCCCCAATCAAGACCAGCTGCTCAGCCAGCGCCACCGATCACACCGGTATTCGTGGCCCCACCACCACATGAAACTCCCATATATGTTGTGCATCCCACAATGAGGCTTCCTCGGTCTTCCAGTGAGCCAACATTGAAGGTTTCAGATGGTCAGTATTATGCTACGGAGCCTACTCTGCAATTGAATGAACCGTATGGGTACACTCAGCCGCCTGCATTTCCATTTGATACGGAGAAACCTGTCGCAACGGAGGAACAGGATGTCATAGCCCGAAAACTGAAGAGTTTAGAGCAAGCTATGAGGAATTTGCAAAGAAGCGGAGCTTATAGAAGTGTTTCCTATAAAGACCTGTGCATGTTCCCAGACATCAACCTGCCCCCCGGTTTTAAGATGCCTAAGTTCGAGAAGTACGCAGGGCACGGTGATCCTGTTGCACACTTGAGACGTTATTGCAACCAGTTGAGGGCTGCAGGAGGAAAGGAAGAACTACTCATGGCCTTCTTTGGTGAGAGTCTTTCAGATCTGGCTTCAGAATGGTTCATCGATCGGGATATCGATAAATGGAACAGTTGGGATGATTTGGCTTCTGAATTTGTTCAACATTTTCAGTACAACATCGACTTGATTCCGGACGAAAAATCTTTGGTCAACATGAAGAAAAAAAACATTGAAGGTTTTAGGGAATATGCGATAAGGTGGCGTGAACAGGCCGCTAGGGTAAAGTCTCCAATGAAAGAAAGTAAGTTGGTAGAAGTTTTCATTCAGGCGCAGGATGAGACCTATTTTCAACATTTACTTCCGGCAATGGGAAAGTCTTTTATGAAAGTCCTCAAAATGGGGGAGATGATAGAGGACAGGATTAAGACCAGTCGAATAGTGAGTTTTGCTGCATTAAAAGCTACCACACAAGCGATTCAAGGTGGATCTGGCGCATTTGGAGGCAAAAAGAAGATAGAGGACGTTGCGACTGTCGTAGCCGGAACCCATTCTTATCCTAAAAGACCACCTCCCCCCTATCCCCAATCCCAAGCCCAAGTCTACGCCCAAGCTTCATATATTCCTCCCCACCATTACTACCCTCCACAAAACCCTTTATATTCCATTCCACCACCCCCTTACCCAGTATATAGTGCGCAGTCATATGCCCAAACCCCTTCTTACCCGCAGTGGCGCGCGCAAACTTCACAAAATCGCCCATTCGCTCCACCAAATTACCAAAACCCCTCCAGACCCAGTTTTCAGCCTAGGCCCGAGTATAAGCAGGAGAAAACGGTCAAAAATCAATTCACACCTCTTGGGGAGTCATATGCTAGCTTGTTTGATAGGTTGAGGAAGTTGAAGGTTTTAAGCCCAATTCAAGAAAGGCTTTCAAATCCACCACCAAGGAATCTCGATTATTCTTTAAGGTGTGCGTACTGTTTGATATGCCAGACCATGATATTGAGAAATGCTGGCATTTAAAGAGAGCTGTCCAAGATTTGATTGACACAAATCAGATGTTGGTCCAAGCCCCGGAGGGTCCAAACATTAACCAGAATCCGCTGCCAACCCATGCTGAAGCCAATATGTTAGAATTGATATATGATGGGAAAGAGTCTTCGAGGGGTTATAAGCCTATTGTCAAGATACACACCACTGAGGAGAAATCGGTGAATGTAGCGGAGTCTTTGAAAGCAATGTCATTGAGCCAGGAAGGAATGAGGGAAGATAAATCCCGAGAAAGCACAAAGAAGCCCCTGATCACAGTACAAGGCGCCAGAAAGTATGGTGATTCGAGTCAGGATAAACCTAAGTTGACAGTGGTGGGAGCTTTGAGTCAGCCTATCTTGACGGTGAAAGGAGCACTGGCAGCGCCTATTGTCCTCAAACCGGTGACCCAACCTCCGATAATTGATACGAAAAGGATTCCCTGGAATTATAGGCGGACTGTGATGACCTATCACGGGAAAAAAGTTGTGGAAGATGTAGACGAGGTAGGAGGTTTGACTATGTCAGAAAGATGCTTCGTGCCTGAAAGCTTAAGAAAGTCTAAGCCAACGGTGAGTGGACCGTCGTCTATCAAAAAGCCTATCACTGAGGAGGAAGCCGAAGATTTTTTGAAAAAGATGAAATTGCCAGAGTATTCAGTATTAGACCAGCTGAAGAAAACCCCTGCTCAAATTTCCCTTTTATCTTTGTTGTTGCACTCCAAGGAGCATCATGATGTTTTGCTGAAGGTATTGAATGAAGCATATGTTCCAAGGGAGATTACAATCAACCAGGTTGAGAAAATGGTGGGAAAAATCTTTGAGGTCAATCGGATCAGCTTTTCTGATGATGAATTGCCTGTTGAAGGTACAGGGCATAATCGGGGTCTTTACATTACAGTGAAGTGTGAGGATTTCTACGTCACTCATGTTATGATTGATGGGGGTTCAGGTGCAAATATTTGCCCTATTTCGACTTTGCAAAAACTGAATGTTGGTGCTGATAGGATCAAGCCCAACAATGTATGTGTTAGGGCTTTTGATGGTGCAAAATCAAATTCCATTGGCAAAATAGAACTAATGTTGACCATAGGGCCTGTTGAGTTTGCCATAGAGTTTCAGGTATTGAACGTAGAATCCTCTTACAATCTGTTGTTGGGAAGGCCCTGGATCCACAAGGCCAAGACGGTTGCATCTACGCTGCACCAAATGATTAAGTTTGAGCATGACAGGCAAGAAGTAGTTATTCATGGTGAAGGAGATTTATCAGCCTACGAAGATTCTCCCTTGTCCTTTATTGAAGCAAATAACGTAGAGGAGACATTCGTTTATCAAATTTTTGATACAGTGCCAGTGAGTCGTATCCCTGAGTGGCAAGCTATACCGGGACCACAATTGTCTTCTGCTTCAATCATGATGGTGAGTGAACTTTGGAAATACGGATTTGAGCCAGGAAAAGGTTTGGGAGCATCTCTGCATGATATAGTTCATCCCATATGTCCGAGTGAGAATGTGGGCACGTTTGGTCTGGGATTTGAGCCTACAGCTGAAGATCTGAAGAAAATCAGGGGAAGGAAGAAGGAAATATGGTCACTCCCTCGCCCAATGCCACTACTCAGTGAGTCATTTGTTAAGAGCGATGTCGCGAAGCATGTGGAATCTGAAGTTGAATTGGTGGGTGACCTCCAGAACCTTTTTATTGAAGTTGATATGGTTGAAGCAGGAGAAGGTACCAGTATAGCAGATGTGCAATTCATAGGTCCAGCTGTCCGGCTCAATAATTGGGAAGTCACTCCTCTCCCCGTCAGGAGAGAGTTTTGGTAGTTTATTTTGTTTTCCTTTCTGTTTATCCGAGTTATTTCAGGGTTGTAATTCAAATTTTAGTTTGTTTATGTTATATTGGTGTCTGTGTTTAAACCCTTCTATCTTTTATTTAATGAAATGCAATGTCCCTTTTGTTTTGTGTCTAATATAGTTTGTTTTTCTTTTCTTACACAGTTCTCTTTATGCTGATTCTAATGACATGACATGCATGCGGAATTTTCAGCCTGATTTTAAAATCTAAACTAATCAAGATGTAATGAAGCAGGATGGGGAATATGATGAAGAACAAGCACTAGAAGAAATAAGCAAAGAGTTGGAACAGTTTGAAGACAAACCGAATCCTAATTTGAATGAAACTGAGTCAATAAATCTAGGGGATCAAGAAGATGTTAGGGAAACTAAAATCAGTGTACATGCTTTGCCACAGCTAAAAGAGTGAATGATTCAAGCATTGATTGATTATAAAGACGTTTTTGCATGGTCTTATGATGATATGCCCGGTTTAAGCACTGAATTAGTGGCTCACAAGTTGCCGATTGATCCTGCGTTTCCCCCTGTCAAACAGAAGTTGAGGAAGTTTAAAACCGATGTGAGTATTAAAATCAAAGAGGAAATCATGAAACAACTTGAAGCCAAAGTAATTCGAGTGTCTCGTTATCCTATGTGGTTATCCAATGTTGTTCCCGTACCAAAGAAAGATGGCAAAATTCGAGTGTGTGTTGATTATCGTGATTTGAACAGAGCAAGTCCGAAAGATGATTTTCCACTGCCCAACATTCACATTTTGTTAGACAACTGTGCTAAACACGAGGTTGCCTCTTTTGTGGATTGCTATGCCGGATATCACCAGATCATTATGGATGATGAAGACGCGGAGAAGACATCTTTTAGCACACCATGGGGAACTTATTGTTATCGAGTGATGCCGTCCGGTTTGAAGAATGCTGGAGCAACATACATGAGAGCCATGACCACTATGTTTCATGACATGATGCATAAGGAGATTGAGGTCTACGTGGATGACGTGATTATTAAGTCAAAAAGTCAGGCCGACCATATTAAAGATTTAAGAAAGTTCTTTGAGAGGCTTCGCAGGTATAATCTCAAACTAAACCCGGCCAAATGTGTATTTGGAGTTCTATCTGGAAAGCTGTTGGGGTTTGTAGTCAGCCGTCGGGGAATTGAATTAGATCCCTCAAAGATCAAAGCCATTCAAGATTTACCCCCGCCCAAGAATAGAACGGAGGTGATGAGTTTGCTTGGTTGACTGAACTACATTAGCAGGTTTATTGCTCAACTCACAACCACTTGTGAGCCCATATTCAAGTTGTTGAAAAAGAGTGTTGCGGTAAAATGGACTGAAGAATGTCAGGAAGCGTTCGATCGAATCAAAAGAAATTTCTCAAATCCGCCCGTGTTGGTACCCCCGGAGTCTGGTAGGCCTTTGATCTTATATTTATCAGTCATGGACAATTCTTTCGTTTGTGTCCTGGGTCAACATGATGTCACAGGCAAAAAGGAGCAGGCTATTTATTATCTTAGCAAGAAGTTCACCGCATATGAGGCCAGGTATACTCTTCTTGAAAGGACGTGTTGTGCCCTAACTTGGATAGCACAGAAGTTGAAGCACTATCTCTCATCCTATACTACTTATCTCATCTCCCGCATGGATCATTTGAAGTATATCTATCAGAAGCCTATGCCGACAGGTCGATTGGCAAAGTGGCAAATATTGCTTACCGAGTTTGACATCGTATATGTGACTCGAACCGCCATGAAAGCCCAAGCCTTGGCAGATCATCTTGCTGAGAATCCCATCGATGAAGAGTACGAGCCATTAAAGACATATTTTCCTGACGAAGAAGTGTTATGTGTCGATGAAGTCATTATAAATGCTGATCCAGGTTGGAGGTTATTCTTCGATGGAGCTGTCAATATGAAATGAGTCGGAATAGGTGCGGTTCTTATCTCTGAATCGGGACAACATTTCCTGATAACAACACAACTTCGATTCTACTGTACTAACAATATGGCAGAGTATGAAGCCTGCATCCTTGGTTTGAGGTTAGCTGTTGATATGGGAGTCCAAGAATTATGGGTGATGGGAGATTCAGATTTGCTCGTCCATCAAATTCAAGGCGATTGGGAGACGCGAGATTTGAAGCTCATCCCGTATCGACAATGCTTGCAGGAGCTATGTCAACGGTTTGTGTCAGTAAGATTTAGGCATATTCCAAGGATTCGTAATGAAATTGCTGATGCTTTAGCCACTCTATCTTCAATGCTCCAACATCCTGACAAAGCCTACATCGATCCAGTGCATATACAGAGTCGTGATCAGCATTCTTACTGTAATGCGGTTGAAGAAGAGCTCGACGGAGAACCTTGGTTTTTGGATATCAAGCGGTACATTCAGTCAGGAGAATACCCAGCATATGCCATCAACGATCAAAAGAGGACTATTAGGCATTTGGCTGGTGGATTTTTCTTAAGTGGGGGAATCTTGTATAAGAGGACCCCAGATCTGGGACTTTTAAGGTGTGTAGATGGAAAAGAAGCCTCGACAATCATGGTTGAAATACACTCTGGAGTATGCGGGTCGCATATGAACGGTCACGTCTTGTCAAAGAAGATTCTTCGAGCAGGTTATTACTGGCTTACTATGGAGAGGGATTCTATTCAGTTTGTTCGAAAGTGTCATCAATGTCAGGTGCACTGCGATCTAATACGTTCTCCTCCTGTTGAGTTGCATGCAATGACCGCTCCATGGCCGTTCGTAGCATGGGGAATGGATGTGATTGGACCGATTGATCTGAAGGCGTCAAATGGGCATAGATTCATTTTGGTAGCCATTGATTACTTCACAAAGTGGGTAGAAACAGTAACTTTCAAGTCAGTGACAAAGAAAGTTGTGGTAGATTTTGTTCATGCCAATATCATTTGTAGATTTGGAATTCCTAAGATGATCATTACAGATAATGCTGCCAATCTCAATAGTCATTTGATGCAAGAAGTATGTCAACAGTTTAAGATCGCACATCGAAATTCTACCCCAAATCGCCCAAAGGCCAATGGTGCTGTAGAAGCCGCCAATAAGAATATAAAGAAGATACTGCGAAAAATGGTACAAGGGTCTAGACAGTGGCATGAAAAGTTGCCATTTGCATTGCTGGATTATCGCACCACTGTTCGTACTTTAACAGGGGCAACTCCATATTTATTGGTGTATGGGACAGAAGCAGTCATCCCTGCAGAAGTTGAAATTCCCTCTCTTCGAGTCATTGCAGAAGCAGAGATTGATGATGATGAATGGGTAAAAACCCGAATGGAACATTTGAGTTTGATTGAAGAAAAAAGGCTAACGTCCGTGTGTCATGGCCAGTTGTATCAGAGGAGGATGGCTCGTGCGTATAACAAAAAGGTCCGTCCCAGGAATTTTGAAGTTGGTCAGTTGGTATTAAGACGTATCCTTCCTTACCAGGTTGAAGCGAAAGGAAAGTTCTCCCCTAACTGGCAAGGTCCCTTCCTTGTGAAGAAAGTGTTACCCAATGGAGCCTTATATTTGACAGATATTGACGGCAAAATGGCAGAAATGGCTATCAATTCTGACGCGGTCAAAAGATACTATGTATGATATTTGATCCTTTGTTGAGTTTATTGCATGTTTAGTACTTGCATTTTTGAAGATTGATATGATGAAGGCATTTTATTCTTCTATCCAAACATTGTGTCATCTTTTGTTTACCCATTTGAGCCTCTTTTATTTTTCTTTCATATCCCTCTTTTGGAATCAAAATAGAGTCAAAGATAAATGTCAAGAAAATAAGAATAAAAGAAAGAGTTCGAAAAAAAAATAAAAAAAAATCAAAGCAAAGTAAAGGACAAACTGATGGAACTACGTGCGACCTGATTCTCCTCTCTCGGGAGTGAGATACGTAGGCTGCCCTATTTCGGGCTCGGTCCAACCCAAATAAAGATTTAAGATTCACCCAGTCAACAAAATTGGGGCATGAGTTAATGTGTTGTTTGAGTCGATTCCAAAAGTTGTAAGTCCCACCCCCACTTCAAGTACCGTTTGAGCCCCTTACCATTTTTTTCTAACCTTAACCAAAAGCCAAGTTACAACCAAAGAAAGTCCTTTAGATCAATTTTTGATAATGTTAAGGCTAAGCATGCAATGGATATGATGATACATTGTGAAGTGCCACTGGTATCCCTCAGCATAAGAAATCAGGAAAGAAATACAAAAATGAGAGAGTCTTATTGGTGAAGACCCCCGTGGGCATCATAAGGCGATGATGAGTTGAGAGAAATGAAAATGAGAGAGTCTTATTGGTGAAAACCCTTGCAGACACCATAAGGCGATGGTGAGTAGAGAGAAATAAAAATGAGAGAGTCTTATTGGTGAAAACCCTCACGGGCGCTGTAAGGCGATGGAGAGTTCAAGAGAAAAGTGAAAAGTGAAAAGAAAGAGATTTGTTGGCAAAAGTCTTTTAAGATGTCGTCAATCGAATGTGATGTATGAATCCCATAGATTTGAAGAAGCGGCTCAGCGGCAAAGGCACAAACTCGACAACAAATGGGGAGTTTTGGATAGGAAGATCAGGCAGCTCAATCCTAAATGCATGTCATACTCATTGGAGTTGGTTGTCGTATTCAGATAAGTTTTCTTTTTGAATATGGGACATTGCCCTTTTCTTTCATTTACATATTCATGTTTTTGTCTTTTCTTATGTTATTTATCAAAACAAGAGTCACCATCATTTCTTTACATTTTTTAAGTCAAGTCTGTGTCAAAACAAGCGAGAAAGGATTTCAAAATTTACTACCAGTCTTTCCAATTATATGAGGAAAAGCCAAGGAACAACACAGGAAAGAAATATGATCGTAATTCAACACAAAGCAAAGGGAGTCTATCAACCGACAGGCTATTGGATTCGTGGAATCATTTAGATTTGGGAAAAGAGTGCACCTCAGGGGCATGGTAAAAATGGAAACCCATTGTTCGAGTCAGAACTCATCTCTCTCAATTTGGATCCGGGTCAATGATGCGGCAAGACAGGACAAGTGTCAGCGATTTGGAAGAAAGATGAAAGGAACGAGTACTGGGGCAGATACCTGAGAAACCAAGAGCTGCAATCCATCACTAAGTTTTTAACTGACAAATTTTCTTTGATTGAAACAGGGGCAAATTCGTTTCACTTGATTCAGCTACCATTGGGAATTTACTTTCAGTTCAGGACCCTCCTGAAAAATGAGATTTTATTTTCTGTTCAGGACCCTCCTGAAAAATGGGATTTTATTTTCTGTTCAGGACCCTCCTGAAAAATGGGATTTTACTTTCTGTTCAGGACCCTCCTGAAAAATGGGACTTTATTTTCTGTTCAGGACCTTCCTGAAAAATGGGATTTTATTTTCTGTTCAGGACCCTCCTGAAAAATGGGATTTTATTTTCTGTTCAGGACCCTCCTGAAAAATGGGATTTTACTTTATGTTCAGGACCCTCCTGAAAAATGGGACTTTATTTTCTGTTCAGGACCCTCCTGAAAAATGGGATTTTACTTTCAGTTCAGGACCCTCCTGAAAAATGGGATTTTACTTTATGTCCAGGACCCTCCTGAAAAATGGGAATTTACTTTCAGTTCAGGACCCTCCTGAAAAATGGGATTTTACTTTCAGTTCAGGACCCTCCTGAAAAATGGGATTTTATTTCAGTTCAGGACTCTCCTGAAAAATGGGACTTTACTTTATGTTCAGGACCCTCCTGAAAAATGGGATTTTACTTTATGTTCAGGACCCTCCTGAAAAATGGGATTTTACTTTATGCTCTGGACCCTCCTGAAAAATGGGAATTTACTTTATGTTCAGGACCCTCCTGAAAAATGGGATTTTACTTTCTGTTCAGGACCCTCCTGAAAAATGGGATTTTATTTTATGTCCAGGACCCTCCTAAAAAATGGGAATTTACTTTCAGTTCAGGACCCTCCTAAAAAATGGGATTTTACTTTCAGTTCAGGACCCTCCTGAAAAATGGGAATTTACTTTCTGTTCAGGACCCTCCTGAAAAATGGGATTTTACTTTATGTCCAGGACCCTCCTGAAAAATGGGAATTTACTTTCAGTTCAGGACCTTCCTGGAAAATGGGATTTTACTTTCAGTTCAGGACCCTCCTGAAAAATGGGATTTTACTTCAGTTCAGGACCTTCCTGAAAAATGGGACTTTATTTTCTGTTCAGGACCCTCCTGAAAAATGGGATTTTACTTTCTGTTCAGGACCCTCCTGAAAAATGGGATTTTACTTTATGTTCAGGACCCTCCTGGAAAATGGGACAATGCTTTCAAAAATGAAATACTAATTATTTATAATTCTTGTTTGGGATAATTTTCGTTCTAGTTTTAATTTTGAGTTTCAGGAGCCTGCCTGAAAAACAGGGTGATGAAATAGCAAGGCAGGAGCCCGCCTGAAGAACAAGGTGATGAAATAGCAAGTTCGGAGCCCACCGGAAGAACAGAGCGAAGAAAATGAAAAGTCAAGCAACAAAGTGATGAAATAGCAAGTCAGCAGCTCGCCTGGAGAATAGGGTGAAGAAACAAAAGAGTCAAGCAACAAAGTGAAGCAATTGAAAGCCAAGCAACAAGGGGAAAGAAATTGCAAATCAGGAGCCCGCCTGGAGAACAGGGTGATGAAAGTCGAGTCAAGAACCAACAGAAGCTGTTTAGATAGGATTTTTGTAATTTCCTTTATGTTTTAACTTTTAATCTTTATTTTGGATGTAATAACAGAGCCGCAGACCGGAACCTCGATGGAACCTCACTCGACTCTCCAGCTCGGTATAGTCCACCGCCGTCCAAAAGTTGAGATGTTTGTCACTCGATCCTCTCGTAACTTGGTTGGGTAGGCTGTCCTAATTCAAAACCCGATAGTCCTTCTTTCTTCTGTTTCTTCTTTTGAATAATGGTCGGGACAAAATTCTATCTCGTTGTCTACTTCTTTGTCTGAAAACATTGTGTGCTTACAGTCAAAGGGGGCATGATGTAGACACGTGATTTCGTCCTCTTAAAGTTCCATTTTTATTCACTTTACCCATTTTATGTTATCCTACCGTGTACCCTACCCCGTGTAATTATCCCTCCACAAAATACAAAAAAATATAAATAAATAACAAAAAAAAAAATCCCTAACAAACTAACAAATTTTATCTATTCCAACAACCTATACCCCACCCCCCACTCTCTTTTCTTGTCCCAAAAGAAAGACTCCAAAAAAAAAAAAAGAATATATACCCACACATACACACAATTTAAGGGGAGGAGAAGAAAAACAAAGAAGAGGATCAGAAGATTTTTGGCTCTCTCTCTCTCTTAAAAAAAACTCTCTCTCTCTCTCTAAACTCTACGCTCTCTCTAACGTCGCCGCCGGCGACCGGAGCTCCGGCCACCACGACACTACCACCCCCTCGCCACCACCCATCGCCGATGCCGACCCGACCTGACCCAACCTCCCAACCCGCGACCCAACTCCAAATCCAACGATTTCAACCCAACCGGACCAGATCCGACCAGTTCCGGCCGGATCAGTTAGCTCCGTTTCGGCGAAGCAGCCGGCGAGCCACCCCCGCCGTCGTCGAAACGCACCGCCGCCGTCGTTGGTTTTGGCCGATTCCAGTTGAATCTGGCCGGAAATGGCGAGTTTCACCGAAATTGGTTGTTCGCATTGGGGTTCTCGTCATTGATACGACAACGCTGATTTGTTCATTGTTGTTTTCGATCATTTTCTTACAGAAGATCTCATTTGGGTTGAGTTTATCACGATCTCTGTTTTGAATATTCCGGGTTCGCGTTGGTTTGGGATTTGATTTCTATTCATCTCAAATCATGTCGTATTATAGTCAATTTCGGGTTACTATTTATCGATACCGAGTTTGGTTTGCTCGTTGTGTGGTTCTCCGGTCGAGTATTCTGGTCTTCGGATCTCTTATTATCGACAAGGATCAATTCCATCGAGGTCCATTTCTTCTAACCGAATCTTTAATTTATTTTGACTTTTTATTAATGTTGTTGGTATGGATGATTTATTTGTCGTGTGTTTGGTTTGAATCTTCATTGTTTGTGTTGCGTTTGATGTTGGTTTCGGATTATGAGATGTGATTGAAAAATCGAAGCATGCACTAATCATATGGTTTAAAGGGAATTCGGGGCGCGAGTTAAAAAAAATCGTTAAAGTGAATTAGGATTAATTTTGATTTGTTGTTGTTTCGATTCGTCGTTATTGTTACTTTTACGTCTAATTATCAATTTCGTGATAGTATCATGGTAAGTCAAGTGGGTAGGCAATCGTAGGTTCGGGTAGGCAAGTTTAGGATTGGTGTAGTAGTGTTGGAATGATTGGAATATTTGTTGAATGTCTTGTTTATCGTATTTGGAAAATGTATTTATTTAACCGGGGAATGCCCCGAGGTAATTTGTATTTACTCACCGGGGAATGCCCCAAAGAATCTTGTACGCTAAGGATGTTCGTGATCAAGGCCCGAGGCATCGGGTAAAGCATGGTTTAGGACTAGTGTAGGTTATTTCAGTATTTTTATTTCGGGTTGTAATAATTGGACTGGACTTTACATTTTTGTTTTGTTCTGTTATTGTTTGATTATTTTGTGCGCTTTTTGTGTGGTTTGTACATTTCGTAATGCCAAAATAGTTGATACACTCTACCCAAGCGACCGTGGTTGAACCACGGGATCGAGGGGTGCCTAACACCTTCCCCTCGACCAACAGAATTCCTTAGCCGGAATCTCTGTGCGCAGACCGGTTTAAGAGTCAAATGGTTTCGAAAAGGATTTTTCAAAGGTGACTTGGCACACCGGATTATGCCAAGTGGCGACTCTGAATAAAAAATGCAAATAATCCTTTTCCGAAATAAATTTTCATTTCTTGTCACTTAAATAATAAAACCCTTTCGAACTTAAAAATGTATCCATTTTTTTGAATACGTAACGAAAAAGGGGTGTGAGATTAATTATATTTCATAATATAAATATATGGTTCTAACTAAGGCCCCGTTTGACCATGAGATTTTTTTTTGAAATATTATTTCACTATGTTAAAAAAATTATTATTTGATCGTAAAAATTTCAAATACAGTCTTACGATTACTACCCTATCCTGTATTGCTCTGAGTTCTATTTTACTATTTCTGATTCTTTGCTTCTATTAAGCCACCCATCCTGCTTCACGTTTCAGTACGACTTTTTTTTTTTTTAATTATTTTTTTGTTATCTTGAGCCGGGGGTCTATCAGAAACAGGCTCTCTACTTTTTCGGGGGTAATGGTATGGACTGCGTACATTTTACCCTTTCCAGACCCCACTGTGTGAGAATACACTGGACTTGTTGTTGTTGTTGTACAAACTGAAGTATTTGAAAAAGCAAAAATAATTCAATACTTGTTTTTTACTTTTATTTCATTTCATTTTTTCACCTTTATAGTTACTCCGTGTTTAAACACTTTAAATTCAAAAAATATAAACACAAGTCCAACTCCAAAAATTAATAAAATAATTTTTTGAAATTTTCATGGCCAAACGCCTATTAAATTTTTTGATATAAATATATGATTTTGGCCAAATTCTTTATATAAATATGTGATTTTAAGTAAAAATTTTGAGTCTCGTCAAACCCTTTTAAACAGTAAATCAACTATCAATGTGAACTAATATAACTCACCTTGTCTTTATTTAGTGCATGAACGCCAGGTGCTAAACATGATCAAGTGTATTTACTCATTTTTTCATGAATAAATCCAACAATTGATATCTTCGAAGTCTTGTTGAACAACAGATAACTACATAACAAAAAATGTAAAATCTCAATTTTATTACAGTAGTATATTAATTTACCTTTTTTGCCCCTTTATCTAACCCTATTGAAATTCCACAACACGTGTCCTTTATGTCATTTTACATTTACTAGTTTTACATCACTAACTTATGTCCATATTCAAAGGAGTTAAAAAAATATTTTTAAGAAAATTACTTCATTTTATTTAGAAATATTGTTTGGTCCTAAAATCTCAAAAACCAAAATACAACTTGGAGTTATATTTTAAGAAAATAAAAACACCTAAATACTTGTTTTCACCTTTTTTCGTTTCAGTTTTTCACTTTTTAGTTATGTTTAAACATTTTAAATTATAAAAAAATTGTTAGAAAAGATATGACCAAACATAACTCTAATTTCAATTCTAAAAATTTCAAATAAAATACATTTTTTTAAAAAATATTATTATCAAACGCTTACTAAACTATCATTTTCCTTTCGACTTAAGAATGATTCACCATTCAATTGATTATAGTGTAATTAATTTGTTTCAATATAATTTAATGTTAAGTTATCTACTTATTTTATGAAGGATAATTTCATTTATTACAGATTTACATATAATTATATCGATAAAATCTTGAATTTATGAGTGTTTAATTCTAGATTTTCTTTAATTGGATTCAGAATAAGTTATTCATATACACAATATTAACTAGTAAATCTCTTAATATAAATATGTGGTTTTAACTAAGTTTTTTGATTTAAAAATATGATTTTTCACTAAGTTTCTCAATTTAAATATATGATTAAATACAATATTAACTAAATTTCTTAGTATAAATATATGAACATACAATATTAACTAAATTTCATAATATAAATATATGGCTCTAACTAAGGCCCCGTTTGATCATGAGAATTTTTTATTTTTCTTGAAATATTATTTTATTTTTTTTAAAAAATTATTGTTTGGTCATAAAATTTGAAATACAATTTTGAAGTTATATTTGAAGAAGTGAAGACAATCCAATACTTTTTTTTTTAAACCTTTTTTCATTTCCATTTTTCACTTTTTTAGTTACTCCATGCTTAAACACTTTCAATTCAAAAATTATAAACATAACTGCAACTCCAAAAATTCTAAATGAAATGATTTTTGTAAAAAAAAAATCATGGCCAAACGCCTATTAAATTTTTGATATAAATATATGATTTGGGCTAAATTTTTTATATAAATATATGATTTTAAATAAAAATTTTAAGTCTCGTCAAATATTTTTAAATAGTAAATCAATCATCAATGTGAACTAATGTAGCTCCTTTGTCTTTATTTAGTGCATGAACGGCAAGTACTAAAATGATCAAGTGTATTTACTTTTTTTTTCATGAATAATCCAACAATAGATAGCCTAGAAGTCTTGTTGAACAACGGGTAGCTACATAATAAAAAATGTAAAATCTCACTTTTATTTCACTAATATATTAATTTACCTTTTTTGCCCTTTTATCTAACCCTATTGAAATTCCACAACACGTGCCCTTTATGTCATTTTACATCTACTAGTTTTACATCACTAACTTCTGTCCATATTCAAGGGAGTTAAAAATTATTTCACTTTATTTAGAAAATTTTTTTGGTCATAAATCTCAGATACAACATAGAGCTGTATTTAAAAAAAATAAAAACACGTAAATACTTGTTTTCATCTTTTTTCATTTCAATTTTTCACTTTTTAGTTATGTTTAAACATTTTAAATTATAAAAAATCTGTTAAAAAAGATATGACCAAACAAAACTTCAATGTCAACTTCAAAAATTTCAGATAAAGTACATTTTTTAAAAAAAAGTTTATGATCAAACGCTTACTAAACTACCATTTTCCTTTCGACTTAAGCTACCATATGTGAATCGTTCACTATTCAACTGATTATTATGCAATTAATTTGTTTCAATATAATTTAATGTTAAGTTATCTACTTATTTTATGAAAGATAATTTCATTTATTACAAATTTACATATAATTATATCGATGAAATCTTGAATTTATGAGTGTTTAATTCTAGATCTTTTTTAATTGAATTCAGAATAAGTTATTCATATATACATTATTAATTAGTAAATCTCTTAATATAAATATGTGGTTTTAACTAAGTTTTTGGATATAAATATATGTTTGTTCACTAAGTTTCTCAATATAAATATACGAACATACACTATTAACTAAATTTCATAATATAAATGTATGGCTCTAACTAAGGCCCCGCTTGATCATGTTTTTTTTTTTTTTTTTTGAAATATTATTTCACTTTATTCAAAAATTATTGTTTGATCATAAAATTTTTAAATACAATTTTGAAGTTGTATTTGAAGAAGTGTAAACAATCCAATACTTATTTTTACCTTTTTCACCTTTTTAGTCACTCCATATTTAAATACTATAAATTCAAAAAATATAAACATAACTCCAACTTCAAAAATTTTAAATAAAATAATTTTTTTAAAATAAATTTTATATTCAAACGCCTACTAAATTTTTTGTTATAAACATATGATTTTAACTAAATTTTTTATATAAATATAATTTTAACTAAAATTTTTGAATCTCATCAAATACGTTTAAACAGTAAATCAATTATCAGTGTGAACCAATTGAAGTCACTTTGCCTTTATTTAGTGCATGAAGGCCAAGTGCTAAACATGGTCAAGTGTATTTACTCGTTTTTTCCATGGATGAATCCAACAATAGATATCCTTCAAGTCTCGTTGGCTAGCTACATAACAAAAGAAATTGTAAAATCTCCCTTTTACCACATTAGTATCTTAAAATTTACCTTTTTTGCCCTTTTATCTAACCCTATTTTCAACTTTTGAAATTGGACAAACACGTGGCCTTTACGTCATTTTACATGTCCTAGTTTTACATCTATAAACTTCTGTCCATATTCAAAGGAGTTAATGTAGTACTAGTACACTTGGTCTCTCACCTATTTCTATGCTTCTTCACTTCAGTTTCTTCTCAGTTGAAAAACAAAGGAAAAAAAAAAAAAACACTAAAACTACTGTAGTTCAAAATGGAACATCCGTTCTTCATGAACGGGGCTGGAAACACATCGAGAGCAGAGGCGATACGGTGGCTATCAATAGCGGAGAAGCTATTGACGAACCGTGATCTTGTTGGAAGCAAATCATTTGCAATCCGAGCACATGAATCCGACCCGACCCTTTTACCCGCAGACCAAATTCTTGCTATTGTTGATACGTTAATCGCTGGGGACAAACGGATCAACAATCAGCATCTAGATTATTACTCCATTCTCCAAATCCCTTCGAATCAAACCCATGATTCTGAACTTATAGCTAATCAGTATCGTCGTCTTGCTCTACTGTTGAACCCTCAGAAAAACAATTTTCCTTTTGCTGATCATGCTTTTCAACTTGTTGTTGATGCTTGGGCTGTACTTTCAAATGCTTTTAGGAGAAGTGTTTATGATAAAGAAATTGGGTTTTTTCTTAACCTTAATCCTGTCTCTTCTCCTCCGCCTCCGCCTCCGCCTCCTGCTCCTAATAACGCTTCCATTGGTTTCATGCAACATTCTATGATTTTTCAGAGTCAACAACAGTCGCATCCGGTGAGTTCTGTGCCGAGCTCAAGCCGAGAG
Source organism: Capsicum pubescens (assembly GCA_030864215.1). Taxonomy (NCBI): domain Eukaryota; kingdom Viridiplantae; phylum Streptophyta; class Magnoliopsida; order Solanales; family Solanaceae; genus Capsicum; species Capsicum pubescens. The sequence continues at coordinate 265,073,813 of CM061545.1, read as the reverse complement.
AGGCAAACAGTAACATTTCTTCAAGACCCACAACAGCAGCCAATGACTTCTCCGCAGCAGCCGGTGGGTTTTCTGGGCAGAATTCAAACACAGCCAGTAAGCTCTACTATGCTAAGTCCGGGTAGGGAGCAAAACCCGTTCACTTTTGGGTTAAGTTCCACAAGAGGACAACAGCAAGTGTCTTTTGCGGAGTCGGTGAGAGGGCCACAGCAGGTAGCTTTTGCGGAGTCCACAAGAGGGCAGCATCGGGTAGCTTCCATGGAGTCGAGAAGAGAGAAACAAGAAGTAGCTCCTGTACATCAGCAAGGTAATAAGCAAGCACCACAAAGAACTGAGGGGTTTGTGGGGAACAATCAAAATTATTCTGCTAGTATTGGTAGAAATGTGAACAATGAGGGTTTGTTTGGGAGTCAACAAAATCACTCTGCTAGTATTAGTAAAAATGTGAACAATGAGGGTTTATTTGGGAACAATCAAAATCAGTCTGCTACTGTTAGTAAGAATGTGAACAGTGAGGGTTTATTTGGGAACAATCAAAATCAGTCTGCTACTGTTAGTAAAAATGTGAACAATGAGGGTTTGTTTGGGAACCATCAAAATCAGTCTGCTAGTATCAATAGAAATGTGAATAATCAGGGCTTGTTTGGGAACAATCAAAATCATTCTGCTAATACTAGTCACAGCAATGTGAACAATGCGGGTTTGTTTGGGAACAATCAAAAACATTCTGTTAGTACTAGTATCAACAATGTGAACAATGTCGGGAAGGGTGCAGATGCGTCGAGTCATGCTGTTCCTAGTTTCTGGACTGCATGTCCTTATTGCTATGTGATGTATGAGTATCCTTTAGTGTATGTGGATTGTACTTTGAGGTGTCAAAAGTGCAAGAGGGCATTTCAGGCTGTACAGATTGCCTCGCCTCCGCCAACTATAGATGGACAAGATGCTTACATCTGTTGTTGGGGACATATGCCTCTAGGATTTAACATGGATGTTTTTAAGAAATACAAAGGCAATATTTCGAGCTGGACTCCATTTGCACCCATGTTCAATAAACAGGGTGTAAGTAAGTCACCTGCTCCGAGGACTTATATTGATGATTATGAGGATGTGTTTCTTGGATTATCAGAGTCGAGTGAGGAGTCAGATGAGGATTGGAAGGGTGATAATAAGGTGAAGAAGGCAAAGAGTGGGAAACGAAAGAGTAAGAGGCTTAGGAAAAAAAAAGCCAAGATACCGAAAACTGACAAGGGAAAGAAAGTTGTAGGGAATGCTGGTGACAATGTGCAAGATGTTTCAGTGACTCAAGGGGGTGTAGAAATGCCCAATGTTACAACAGCTCAGTCAAGCAAGAGAGGTATTGGTGGTAACACAAGAAGGGCTGGGAGGGTTGCAAAAGATGTTGGGAGATTGGATTTGAATGTGGAGTTCAGTAATGAGGTTGAAGAGCCTCCTGCCCCTGGGATGGGCCAAGGCAATGGAGCTGGAACTGGGGAGGATGGGAACATTGAAGGGATTGAGTTCTTTGAAGGTCTTGATGAATTCCTGAGCAGTCTCCCTATACTCAATGCTGTGGGTGATGATAAGGTTAAGGCTGCGTAGCGAAGTAAGGCACTTCTTTTGTTCTAGTTGTAGATTCCTTTTGTCTTTTGTATGTTTTAGTAAGGGATGAAAAGCTACTCAGGCATTCGCTTTGATGGTTTCGTTGTAATGCTAATGTATTGTTAGTTTGAATTGAAAGTAGCTGCAATAATCAGCTTTTTGCTCCAATATCCATGTTGATCAGTAATCTTGTTTTTCGTATTGTGTATCTTTAATCATTTATCCTCAATGTCCTATTGGTTCTCACAGGGGCCTTGTTTGCCTGTTTTTTTTCCTCCAGTTTTGCAGCATAAGTTTAATTTTATCTTGAACTTTGTTTGCTTGAAACCAAGTCTTTTGTCTACTTATGTCTGGCAATTGATAGCTTTTAAGTCTCCTTGTTGCTTGTTTGGAGCTTAAAGTCCAGGATCTTAACCGTTGCAAGTAATAGATTGGTATCGTTTGATTTTTTGCCATTGTGAAAAATGACATCAACATTTTTAAATCTGTTGGAATAAAGTTTTGATCTTATATCCTAAGTTTCCAATCAAATAAAAGGGACAGTCTGCTGCATACAATGTTACAAGTTTTTGCCCCATTTCTTTTTGTACATGATTACTGGTTTGGGGATCTTTTAAAAGCTTCGACAGCAAAAAGTTGAAGAAAAAATGCCACGGAGACAGTCCTAAAACATGCTTACAGACTCATTGGAATACTTGATACATCCATCCGAGGTCATCTTGACCAAATGTTGACTGTGGTCAAACCTTAACTTTAAAGAGACTAGTAACCAACCCAAGGATCCAAATCACTCCCGAGACTCTTGGGGCCGTGCAAACCATTGAGCAAAGTCATAAATCACCTTTCGGACCTAATGAAACAGTCAAAACTCAAGTCCGAGTCCGTTTGCCATTATGTTGACTTGGTCAAACTTTCACTTCTCAAATTCCTATGATTTGATTTCCTTCACCGATGCGCATCCAATTACCTTGAAAATCATGCCACCCATCCACGTAAGTCATAATTCACATACTAAAGCCACGTAAAGGGTCTTTTAGGGGAAATGCGCCCAAATGCTCAAAATGACTGTACAAGTCGTTTCAAAAGTACAAGTGCTTATGTTTGTTATCTTCCTGGTGCAAAATGGTGTAAATAGACAATGTTGACACATATGAGACTTTATCAGTTCCTTCCCGAATCTGTGCGAGGCTGTCTGATAAAACTTTTGTTTTGCATATTTCAGCACACTCTTAATGCTGGTTTGAAGTTAAATGAGATTTACACTTAAACCCTGTTCGAGATTACCTTGTGGTTTTCAAACTTATTTCAAATTCTTGAATGCAATTTAGCTGATTGCTGATTGCTACTCATTTCATGCAAAATTTACTGGTTAAATTCAGTAACGTGGGGTTGAGCTGAATGGCATTGTCCCCAAGCACCATTAGATGAGTTAAACCTGATTGCAAATACTTAGAATTAACAATTCTTTGAAGAGAATGCACAGAAGGAAGGTCACTTTGTATTTGTTGCATCCAGTTCACTCCTCTCTCCTGTGTTTTTATTTCTTAGAAAACCAGACTTACAGCCTCTTTAAAGAAACTACAGTCTAACTTGGATGCAGTTCAGGATAGCTAAAGGGCTGCATCGCCTGTATAAATTTTGTCCTACAATAATTTTAGCTAGCTCCGGTTTGCGTCCTGCATGTATCTCAGCTTGCATGGAATTCGAGAAACATATCTGAATCCAAGTGGATAGTCATTCCTGTCCTCAAACAGATGACCTTTGGCCAACATGGAGACTGAAGAAAATGTAAACCAAAGATGTTAAGTTAGAGTAGGGTTGAAAAGGATTAGTAGTTTAAATGAGTTAAAGTGCAGTAGCTCATCAGAAAGGTGTCTTTCAACATATAAGGTATTAAAGAGTGGAACTTTTGTCAGGTTAACTCTTATTTCTCTCTCTTTTGGTGACGAGTGACTTTCTTCATTTATGGAAACGGGTCAAGTGAATAAATTGGTTCACCTAGAATGTTGAATAAGCGATGTATGCTCTTGATTTTCTGGGTGAATTTCCTTTCACATCTTTCTTATCTTATGGATATTTTCCAAATAGGTTCTCTCTAGTCTTTATTGCCATTGATCCTCGTCGATGATAACATTTGTTATTATTGTGATGAATTTGTAGTTTGCTGTAACATTGTTGATTTTAATAATTCTGTCCAACAATCCTCTAGCTGCTAATATTGCTTCATGCTATCTCTGCAATTTTTCAATAAAGCAGTAATAGAAGGTTCATCGATGTGTGTGAGATGTGGTGGTCTCCTTCCACTGAGTGCTGGGTCCAATTATATTCTTCTTCCTTTCCTCAACCGTAAGTCATTGATGCAGAGGTTAATAAAATCATTGAATTGTTTTACAGGTATATTCCATGCAGACTTGTAAGTCGTATATTTTCCTACTATCATGAGTGTTTGTTCTTATCAGCAGCCTTCTTGAGTTAGTTTTTTCAAAATTCTGCATCTCTTTCATTATGTGTGATCTATTGCAGTGTCATAACAAACTTTATTTATTCCCAAGCGCGGTAAAAGTCCTAGGCAAAGATGAAGGATTTCTTAACTTGAGCAAGATTATCTGTTTTCCTTCTTTTGTTACTTTTTGATACAAGAACGTTTGTCTGTATGTGCTCATACTGACGCAAGGAAACATTGCTGTCTTCCGAAGTTTGAATGTCGTTCTTTTAAAGCTTTGGAATCTTTTCAAAAATTTAGTTGTCCTCTTTCAGGAATGTCTCTTTGTGAGGAGTGGGTACTGTTTGACAAAACTTGTATTAGGTGCCACTATTCATTTGTAGCTGCTGTTATATTGTGACAGCTCTTGTTAGTCTGCCTCTTACTAAAAAAAGAATTGTTACATTTTTCTGATATATTCAATTTGAGGCCAGTATACTCATGTTATTTTAAGTATAGTTCCCATTGAAAAGTGTCATGTTCTTCGTGATTACTGTAAATTGACTGGATTTATAATAACCCAAAATCTCAAGGACCGCAAATTGATTCTGATCTGTAAAGGTTCCCGCTTCTTTTATTCTCAAAATTTCTTAGTCGTTTCTTTTAGGCAAGTAAACATGTTTCAAGATCCCCAGTATTTAATTCTTCTTGGGGCACTTCTAGTCGGAGCTGCTGCTTCATTACAGCTTTACAAAGTAATCAACTTCAACTATATTTTTGCAACTTACATAATACAAGTAAATCTGATGGATGTTGAACTTGATTGCTATTTATGAGGCACATAATTTCCATTTATTCCTTTCGTTCATTTGTGTTGAATGAGGATCCTTCTCAAAGGAATCCCTTTTGTGGTAATCATGATGCATTTATCAATATAATGCAGTAAAGATTCATTCGTATTTCAGTGTATATTATTTATATATCATTTTCAAGGCTATCATCATTTTCATTTCTCATTGGATTGGAAGGTTTCTAAGAGGTTGAAGATTGCAGCAGAACTTTTGAGAAAGAGTTCCTATATTTTTATACTCATTCACACTTGATGAACTCTTTCGTGTAACTTATAGATGCTTGTTAATGAAAGAGTTTGGGAAGTGAATATGTTCAGTTAAGGTAATCATGTACTAATAACTTCTTTCCTTTTAGCCTAAATAATCATAAAATACAGGACATAATCTTGAAATTTAATTTTGAGCTGCAGGTCTTTTCCGCATTTACAATTCTGATAAGTTCTTATATCACTTCCAACTTGGTTCAGTTAAAGTTGGGCATAGTTTGAAAGTCTAAAGTTACTTAAGTTGCTGTTTCCAGCCTTAGTTTTAACCAGCGATGCAACCTCTGTGAGAAGGTATAATCTCCTTTTCTTTCTATTGAGGTTTCAGTTATACTGGATCCACTTTTTCTTTTTTAATAGCGGAGAAATTCCCTAGGGCTAGTTAAACTGAATACACACGAGGGATAACCACCAAAATCTCAGGTGGAAGAGAAAAACAGTTCTTATCCCTTGTGACCATTTAAATATGCAGGCTTTTGTGTTTATTGACTTTGGTTGGTTAAAACTTCAATACAATATGGCCGCTGTTCTTTACTATGTTCAGTAGCAAGTATTATTTTTCTCTGTTTGGTTTCACTTCGAAAAGAAAATTGTAAGTGCCTATGGTTAGTTTCAGAATAACATATTTTACTTGTATGTCCAATATGGTTTGAAGATGCATTGGTGGAAGTGTCGTGGAACAAATGCACGTGTTGGATAAACAGGATTGAACATTTCATGTTGCATGTTTCAATAAGAAGTAGTTGAAATGACTGCTTGGAATAGGCACATGGGAATTCTAGTTGAAAAAGAATATGAGTCTTCAAGGCAAAACTTTAAGGCAATGGGTGGAGCTTCCAAAGGCATTATACACTTTCATGTATTTAATTTAGGAGCCAAATAATTGATTTGATTTTTGTTTTGATGATTGGAGCCGTTAAAGAGGGTGTACTTTTAGCTAGAAACAGCCCCTCTACCCCAGGGGTACCCTCTCCAGACCCTACTTGTGGGATTATCCCGGGTATGTTGTTTTTGTCGTTGTTGTGCATCTCCATTTCCCTTTTTTCCTTTGATTACTGAAGTAATATACATATTTCTGTTTCCAGGAAACAATCAAACTGCTTGCTGGTGAAGTTGCTAATGTCTCTGGACTAAAACACACATGCTCAAAGGGCAGCTGATACTTCAGGAAGGCTACAATGATATAAGTGCACTTGTGATTGTGGAAAGAACTCATGGAGTGGATAATCTAGTCTCTATTAAAAACCGGGAATTTTTGGAGCTGAGTCTTTTTTCTGTACGCTGTTTATGTTTTTGGAATTGATTTACTTGTAATACAATTTTCATTGTTTCCTTTGCTATTCTTTCAGCCATTGACTTTCACTCATTTCTTGCAAAATTGTATAAACTGTATGCCAAGTTAATGGAGCAACAGAGATAATGTATACCAAGGTAAAGCCATTATCATTAGTTTATGCTTGTAAACTCAGGCAATTGGTGCTTTTGATTCGATGAACTTGGACGTGTTACTCTTTTCCTACCTCTGTTATTAATTGTAAAGATAATAACAAAGACGAAACAACCAAGATCGAGAAAGGAAGTTGTTATTTACTACAATTCGAAAAGCTACTAGTTTTGAGACGACCATAATGGGTAATATGCTGGCTGATACATAGGTTTTTCTAAAGCCTGACAAATACTCTCCACCTTTCTGTTTTGACATTTGGTAGGTTTTGTCAGTCTCACAGAAATGAAATCAGCTAAACGAAGGATTCTTATCAGGTTGCCCGCTTAACCTACATGCTGGTGACAGGTTTAGACTATTATGTAATTTAGGTCATCTATATTGACTTTTGAAGTGCCAGAATATAAGCTAAGTTGATGAGAAATTCAACTACTCAGGTCCTTGCGTATCAGACAAAATCAAGAAAGTTCTTGTTGCATGCATTCTTAAAACCTATATAAAGCAACAGAGTTAGAACCAATGCCACATCCGAATCACATCGACTCTTATATACATCGTTCTCTCTTTTAGCTTCTACAGTTTGCAGAAAATGGCTCAGCATTACCACTTATCCTCTCTCTTACTGCTTGCATTTCTCAATTTATTCCTCATTCATGGCAACATAACTGGTGTGACCGCACGCCACCTCCTAGAGACACCCCTCCCTGAGATTCCTAAACCAGAACTCCCGAAGGTCCCAACCTTGCCAAAGCCTGAAATCCCAACTGTGCCGAAGCCTGAGCTTCCAACCATACCAAAGCCTGAGATTCCTGCTATGCCAAAGCCTGAGATTCCAGTAGTACCAAAACTCGAGATTCCTGCTATGCCGAAGCCTGAGATTCCAGTAGTGCCAAAGCCCGAGATTCCAGTAGTGCCAAAGCCGGAGATTCCTGCTATGCCAAAGCCTGAGATTCCGACAATACCAAAACCCGAGTTTCCACCCTTGAAAAAGCAAGAAATCCCAGCAACACCAAAGACTGAGGTTCCTCCGGTGAAAAAGCCTGAAGTTCCAACTTTACCAAAGCCCGAGCAACCAAGTGTGCCAAAGCCTGAGATCCCAGCTGTGCCAAAGCCTGAAATCCCAGAACTACCAAAGCCAAAAGTCCCAGAACTTTCAAAGCCAGAAGTCCCAGCTGTGCCAAAGCCAAAAGTCCCCGAACTTCCAAAGCCAGAAGTCCCAGCTGTGCCAAAGCCTAAAATCCCAGAACTACCAAAGCCAAAAGTCCCCGAACTTCCAAAACCTGAAGTACCATCTACGCCAAAGCCTGAAATCCCAGAACTACCAAAGCCAAAAGTTCCAGAGATTCCAAAGCTAAAAGTCCCAGCTATGCCGAAGTCAGAAATTCCAGAACTGCCTAAACCAACTCTTCCTTCACTTTCTCCACCACACAAACCCGCTACTCCTTGAGTAAATTATATGCTACTTTCATTCTATCAGAAAGTACCCAACTGATGTTTTTCCATTCCATCCTAGTCTTTGAAGTTTGTGACCTGAGCCATGACATTGGAGAAAGTATTGGATACTTTCTGCTAGGAGTAGAAATTGCAATTCTTTTACAGTAGTATTTGAATTGGGTGTACTATGTTTGATATTTCATTATACTATGTGAGTTTTTTTTATGTACTTTTTATATATATTGTGTAATAAAGCTTTGATCTTTGTTACTCTGGTTTAATTCTTATTATTGGTCATCTCTTGATTTGCTCAATCGTTGTTTGTCCATTCTTTCCCTCACCGTTTTTCTTTCCTAATTTATAGTAACCGACTTCCATCACATTTCAAGAGTGCAATAATGGATGAATTAGTATAATTAAGTCCCACAGGATAGAGTGGACTTCACATTTTTATGGTCGAACCAAACTGATGATTTAACTAATTTTACTTTTTGTTTCATTCATCCTAATGCACATTAAATGGATTCAACTTACCACTATTCGTCTGATCCAAAAGAAAGATAAGAACAACTTATGCTTCATGCATGACCAGTTAGCTGGTGCAGCTACATTCCTGAGATTCCTAAACCAGAAAAAGGGCAGCCCGGTGCACAAAAGCTCCCGCTATGTGCAGGATTTGGGAAAGGGCTCCACCACTAGGGTGTATTGTATGCAGCCTTAACTTGCATCTCTGCCCGAGTCTGTTTTCAAGGCTTGAACCCGTGAGCTGAAGTATTAACTATACCAAACCTGGAATTCCAGTATTCTGAAGCTATATGCAATCAGTGGTGTACTCAAGATCTTTAGTAAGCAGTGTCATATTTGAAGAGTAAACAAAAAATAAATATTCTAACAACATATTAAAAATATTACTTTATAATTCTCACCCACGAGGCTTTTTTTTTTTTTTTTGGATGAAATATCCTTTTAATTACTCCATAAATAAAGAACAAATTTCAAAATATCTCAAAGTTAATAAATTAAGTGGAGTGAAGATCATCAAGACTACAATAACAACACAGGTGCAAACAAATTGGCCAGTAGTACCACCACTGGAGCAAAGTCCATTCCCAGAAAGAACACATCCCTTTGGATTCTGAATTTCAGTACATCTCTTTTGTGCATCCACTTGATTAATTCCCAATAGAACTGAAACAATGAGAAGGAAACAAAGAGCAGAGTTAAAAAATTTGACCTTTGAAAATTAATTTCAAATGTCAATTATGTCATCCATCCATGAGTTTTTATTTTTCAAATGTATTATTTTTTTAATCATATTGGTCTCATTAGAAATAGTACTAAATACATATTTTTCTGTATAAAGGTAAAAGCACCTAATAACAACCACTCAGAAACTCATCATTCATTTGTCACAAATCAATCTTAATCAACTTCATCGTCGAGAAAGCAATATACACCAAGTCCCAAGTAATTTTATTGAATAGTTTTCAACTATAAGGTTTAACATGTGGTGAAATAATTGAATACAAGTAGGTTCGCAGTTATTTATTATCCCTTTCGTACATAGAAGTTGATGTCATTCGCTGATTTGGTTTTTCCTTAAAAAAGGTAGAACGTCAGATCAATCCTACCGGGGGCATCGCCTTTTTAAGTTCTTGAATTTGTCAGTTCTATCATTTTATAGCCACATGTTTCTGTAAACTCAGCCAAAGCCAATTGTCTGCGTTGATTCGATAGACATTAAGCTGCTTCTGTTTTAATTTGTAGAGAAAATAACAAAGACAAAACGAAGGTAGATCGAGAGAGGAAGTTATTTTGCTTTATAATTCTTATAGCTAGTTTAGAGATGACCATAATGGGTAATATGCTAATAATAAGGTGATTATTCCATTATACCCACTTCTTGTCACCCATTTCCTCTAATGGTGATGTTAACCAGTAAAACATTAATCCTAAAGCTCGAAAGAAAAAGTAATCACGTTTCTGTTGGGACATTTGGTAGTTTTTGGCAGTGTTGTCCAGTAGATTTGATGTAAAAAGTGAAAACTTTTTCTGTTTTCAAATAAATGAAATCAGTTTAATAATATCAGGTTGCCAGCATAACCTCTATGCTTGTGATAGGTTTAAACTATTATGTAATTAGGTAATCCAGATCGACTTTTGAGGTACCAACTAGAACCCGAATTGATGAGAAATTCAACTACTCATGCCCTTGCGTAACAAACAAAATCAAGAAAGTCCTCCTTGCATGCATTCTTACAAACTATATAAAGTAACAGACTTAATGCCAATGCCACATCCGAATCACATCGACTCTTATACACATCATACGTTGTTTTAGCTTCTAAGTTCTGAAGAAAAATGGCTCAGCATTACCATGTATCCTCCCTCTTAATACTTGCATTTCTCAATTTAGTCTTCATTTATGGCAACATAACTGGTGCAACTGCACGCCACCTCCTAGAGACACCCCTCCCTGAGATTCCAAAACCAGAACTCCCGAAAGTCCCAGCTGTGCCGAAGCCTGAGCTTCCAACCATACCGAAGCCTGAGATTCCTAGTATGCCAAAACCTGAAATACCAATTGTTCCTACGCCTGAGTTACCAACTTTGCCAAAGCCTAAGATGCCAGTTGTTCCAAAACCTGAGATCCCAGCTGTGTCGAAACCCAAGCTTCCTGATATGCCAAAGCCTGAGATTCCAACAATGCCAAAACCTGAGTTTCCTTCCTTGAAAAAGCCAGAAGTCCCAGCAGTGCCAAAGACAGAGGTTCCTCCAACGGTGAAAAAGCCTGAGATCCCAACTATGCCAAAGCCCGAATTACCGAGTTTACCAAATCCTGAGATCCCAGCTATTCCAAAACCCGAGATTCCTGCTATGCCAAAGCCTGAGATTCCAGTAGTGCCGAAGCCCAAGATTCCAGTAGTATCAAAGCCGGAGATACCAGCAATACCAAAATCTGAGTTTCCTCCCTTGAAAAAGCAAGAAATTCCAGGAACACCAAAGACTGACGTTCCTCCGGTGAAAAAGACTGAAGTTCCAACTTTACCAAAGCCCGAGCAACCAAGTGTGCCAAAGCCCGATATCCCAGCTATGCCAAAGCCTGAAATCCTAGAACTACCAAAGCCAAAAGTCCCAGAACTTCCAAAGCCAGAAGTCTCAGCTATGCCAAAACCAAAAATCCCCGAACTTCCAAAGCTAGAAGTCCCAGCTATGACAAAGCCGGAAATCCCAGAACTACCAAAGCCAAAAGTCCCTGAACTTCCAAGGCCTGAAGTACCATCTATGCCGAAGCCCGAAATTCCAGAACTACCAAAGCCAAAAGTTCCAGAGATTCCAAAGCTAAAAGTCCCAACTATGCCGAAGCCTGAAATTCCAAAACTGCCTCAACCAACTCTTCCTTCACTTTCTCCGCCATATAAACCCGCTACTCCTTGAGTAAATTATATGCTACTTTCGTTCTATTAGAAAGTACCCAACTGATGTTTTGTGATTCCATCCGAGTCTATGAAGTTTGCAACCTGCGCCATGACATTGGAGAAAGTATTGGATACTTTCTGATAGGAGTAGAAACTGCAATTCTTTTATAGTAGTATTTGAGTTGGATGTGCCATGTTTCATTTGTCATTATAATATATGAGTGTTTTATGTACTTTCTATATATAGAGTGTAATAAAGCTTAGATCTTTGTTACTTTTGTTTAGTTCCTATCATCGGTCATCTCTGTTTTTTCTCAATTGTTGTTTGTCCATTCTTTCCCTCACCGGTTTCCTTTCCTAATATATAGTAACCAGTTTCTTCCATCACATTTCAAGAAGGTGCAATAATGGATGAATTAGCATAATTAAGTGCCACAAATGGAGTGGACTTCACATTCTTAGTGTAGAACCAAACTGATGATTTAACTAATTTTGCTTTTTGTTTCGTTCATCCTAATGCACATTAAATGGAGTCCGTTTACATCTATTTCGCCTGATCCAAAAGAAAGATAAGAACAACTTATGCTTCATGCATGGCCAGTTAGCTGGTGCAACTACATGAGCCGCCTTTTAGAGAGACGCCATTCCTGAGATTCCTAAACGAAATTCCCATATATTCCAGCCTTGCCAAAGCTTTGGATTCTTACTGTTCCAAATCCTCCTGCCAATGCCTGAAGTACTAACTATACCAAACCTGAAATTCCAGTATTCCAAAGCTATATGCAGTCGGTGGTGACTCGAGATTTTTAGTAAGCAGTGTCGATCTTTGAAGAGTAAACAAAGAGCAAATATTGTAACAACATTATATCAAAAATATTACTTTATTACTTTAACGCTCATCCACGAGGCTTTTTGTTTTTGGACGAAATATCCTTTTAATTAATCAATAAATAAAGAACAACCTTTAAAATGAATCAAAGTTAATTTATTAAGAGGAGTGAAGATCATCAAGACTACAATTATAACACAGGTGCAAACAAATTGGCCAATAGTACCACCACTCGAGCAAAGTTCATTCCCAGAAAGAACCCATCCCTTTGGATTCTGAATTTTAGTACATCTCTTTTGTGCATCCATTTGAGTAATTGCCAATGCAACTGAAGCAATGAGCAGGGTTCAAAAATTTGACCATTGAAAATTAATTTCAAATGTCAATTATGTCATCCATCCACGAGTTTTCATTTTTTAAAATGTATTACTTTTTTGATCATAATAGTCTCATTGGAAATTGTACTAAATTAATATTTTGCTGTATAAGGTAAAAACATCTTATAACAACCTCAAAAACATCATTCAATTGATTTCCATAGAAAAGGTAGAAAGTCAGAGCATGCATCGCCTTTTTAAATGCTTGACTTCGCCAATTCGACCATCTTTATGTCGAATAGCCATCATCTTCGTTTATGGCTCTGTAAACTCAGGCAAGACCAATAGTCCGCTTTGATTCGATAGACATGAGTGTCACTCTTTTAATTTGTAGCAAAAATAACTAAGAAGAAACAAGGAAGATCGAGAGAGGAAGTTATTTTGCATTATAATTCTAATAGCTGGCTAGTTCAGAGATGACCATAATGGGTAATATGCTAATAATAAAGAAATTATTCCATTATACCCACTCCTTGACATTTGCTAGTTTTTGTCTCTGTCCTAGAGTTATTACGTACACACCAAAATGAAGATTTGCGGTACAAAGTGACCACTTATTTCTCTTTTCAAATAAATGAAATCAGTTTAATATTATCAGGTTACCAGCATAACCTATATGCTTGTGATAGGTTTAAACTATTATGTAATTAGGTGATCCAGATTGACTTTTGAGGTACCAAATAGAAGCTGAGTTGATGAGAAATTCAACTACTCACGTCCTTGCGTAACAAACAAAATCAAGAAAGTTCTTGTTGCATGCATTCTTAAAACCTACATAAAGCAACAGACTTAATGCCAATGCCACATCCGAATCACATCGCTTCTATGGTCTGCAGAAAAATGGCTCAGCATTACCATGTACCCTCCCTCTTAATACTTGCATTTCTCAATTTAGTCTTCATTTATGGCAACATAACTGGTGCGACTGCACGCCACCTCCTAGAGACGCCTAAACAAGAACTCCCGAAAGTTCCAGCCTTGCCAAAGCTTGAAATCCCAACTGTGCCTAAGCCTGAGCTTCCAACAATACCAAAGCCCGAGTTACCAACTTTGCCAAAGCCTAAGATGCCAGTTGTTCCAAAACCTGAGATAAAGCCTGAGATTCCAACAATGCCAAAACCCGAGTTTCCTTCCTTGAAAAAGCCAGAAGTCCCAGCAGTGCCAAAGACAGAGGTTCCTCCAACTGTGAAAAAGCCTGAGATCCCAGCTATACCAAAACCCGAGAGTCCTGCTATCCCAAAGCCTGAGATTCCAGCACTACCAAAACCTGAGATTCCTGCTATGCCAAAGCCTGAGATTCCAGTAGTACCAAAACCCGAGATTCCTGCTATGCCAAAGCCTGAGATTCCAGCAATACCAAAACCCAAGATTCCAAAGCCTGAGATTCCAGCAATACCAAAACTCGAGTTTCCTCCCTTGAAAAAGCAAGAAATCCCAGCAATGCTAAAGACTGAGGTTCCTCCGGTGACAAAGCCTGAAGTTCCAACTTTACCAAAGCCCGAGCAACCAAGTGTGCCAAAGCCTGAGATACCAGCTATGCCAAAGCCTGAAATCCCAGAACTACCAACGCCAAAAGTCCCAGAACATCCAAAGCCAGAAGTCCCAGCCATGCCAAAGCCAAAAGTACCCGAACTTCCAAAGCTAGAAGTCCCAGCTATGCCAAAGCCTAAAATCCCAGAACTACCAAAGCCCAAAATGCCCGAACTTCCAAAGCCTGAAGTACCATCTATGCCAAAGCCTGAAATCCCAGAACTACCAAAGCCAAAAATTCCTGAGATTCCAAAGCTAAAAGTCCCAACTATGCCAAAGCCTGAAATTCCAAAACTGCCTAAACCAACTCTTCCTTCACTTTCTCCACCCTACAAACCCGCTAATCCTTGAGTAAATTATATACTACTTTCACTCTATAAGAAGGTACCCAACTGATATTTTGGAATTTCCATCACATGGAGATAGTATTGGATACTTCCTGATAGGAGTAGAAATTGTAATTCTTTTATAGTAGTATTTGAATTGGATGTACCATGTTTGATGTGTCATTATATTATATTTCTGTTTTATGTACTTTCTATATATACAGTGTAATAAAGCTTTGATCTTTGTTACTTTGGTTTAGTTCCTACCATTGGCCATCTCTGTACTTGCTCAATTGTTGTTTGTCCAATCTTTCTGTCTCCGTTTTCCTTTCCTAAATTATAAGAACCAATTTCTTCCATCACATTTCAAAGAGTATGGAATAAAGGATGAATTAGTATATTTAAGTGCCACAGATAGAACAGACCTCACATTTTTAGCGTAGAACCGAACTGGTGAATTAACTAGTCTTGTTTCCTAATGCACATTAAATGTATTCAGTTACCTTAGCTTCGCCTGCTCTAAAAGAAAGAGAAGAACAATTTATGCTTCGTTTTTGGCCAGTTAACTGTTGCACTACACAAGCGGCCTTCTAGAGATGCCTTTCCCGAGACACCTAAACTAGAATTCCCAAATATTCCAGCCTTGCCAAAGCCTGAGATTTTAACAATGCCGAAGCCTGAAATTATATATTATGCCAATGCCTGAAATATTAACTATCCCAAACCTGAAATTCCAGGCATTCCAAAGCTGTATGCAATCAGTGGTGTACTCGTAAGCGTGTCGATATTTCAAAGAATAAACATGAACAAATATTGTAGCGACACCATGTTAAAAAATACTCTGTTAGTCTATTACTATAATTCTCTTTGACGAGTTCTCATAATAGTATTATTATTTTTTAAATCATAGTAGTCTCATTTGGAAACAGTGCTAAATACATATTTTTCTGTATTAAGGTAAAAACACTAAACAACACTCAAAAACTCATTACTCATTTCATTTTACAATTCAATTTTAATCAAATTCATCATGGAGAAAGCAATATATATGCCCCCAACGAAATTGTATCGAATATATAGTTTTCGACTTTAGGTTTTACATTGTGGTGAAATAATTGAATCCAGGTAGAGTCTGCAGTTATTTATTCACCCTTCTGTACACAAAAGTTGATGCTGCTCGCCGGTTTAGTTTTCCCTTACAAAAGGTATAATGTCAGATCAATCCTACCAGGCATCAACTTTTCATTAAGCAGTAAAACTCAAAAAATATAAAAATGAAAGATTGCAGTACTTAGTAGCTGTCGAAGTTCGCTGGCAGAAGTAAGTGCTTTAATTCATCAATGAACCAACGGGCATCCTTCTTACAATTATTCGAATAATTATAAGAAGTGTACACATGATTGTGGAAGAACTCTAGAGTGGATAATCTAGTCTACATTAAACAAGGGAAATTTGAAGCTGTATCTCTTCTCTAATGATAGTTTTATGTTTTGGTAGTTTTTGTCAGCAACGGCGAGTTATTACGTACACACCAAAATGAAGTTTTGCAGTAAAAAATGAGTACTTTGGCTGTTTTCAAAGAAATGAAATCAGTTCATTCTAATCAGGTTGCCAGCATAACCTATATGATTGTGACAGGTTTAAACTATTACCAAGTATTTAGGTCATCTAGATTGTCTTTTGAGGTACCAACTATAAGCTAAGTGGATGAGAAATTCAACTACTCAGGTCCTTGCGTAACAAACAAAATCCTAAAAGTCCCTGTAGCACGAAATCTTAAAACCTATATAAAGCAACAAACTTAAAGCCAATGCCATATCCGAATCATATTGGCTCTATACACATTCTTCTTCTTTTAGCTTCTATGATCTGCAGAAAAATGACTAAGCATTACCACCTATCTTCTCTCTTACTACTTGCATTTGTAAATGTATTTTTCATTCATGGCGACATAAATGGTGCGACTGCACGCCACCTCCTAGAGACACCTCTCCCTGAGATTCCTAAACCAGAACTCCCGAAAGTCCCAGCCTTGCCAAAGCCTGAAATCCCAACTGTGCCAAAGCCTGAGCTTCCA
This sequence comes from Capsicum pubescens, assembly GCA_030864215.1. Lineage (NCBI taxonomy): Eukaryota > Viridiplantae > Streptophyta > Magnoliopsida > Solanales > Solanaceae > Capsicum > Capsicum pubescens. The sequence goes on along the minus strand of CM061545.1, from coordinate 265,057,239 downwards.
ACCATACCAAAGCCTGAGATCCCTGCTGTTCCAAAGCCCGAGCTACCAACTTTCCCGAAGCCCGAGTTACCAACTTTGCCAAAGCCTAAGATGCCAGTTGTTCCAAAACCTGAGATCCCAGCTGTGCCGAAACCCAAGCTTCCTGCTATGCCAAAACCTGAGTTTCCTTCCTTGAAAAAGTCAGAAGTCCCAGCAGTGCCAAAGACTGAGGCTCCTCCAGCTGTGAAAAATCCTGAGATCCCAACAATGCCAAAGCCTGAATTACCAACTTTACCAAAGCCTGAGATCCCAGCTATACCAAAAATCGAGATTCCTGCTATCCCAAAGCCTGAGATTCCAGCAGTACCAAAACCTGAGATTCCAGCAATATCAAAACCCGAGTTTCCTCCCCTGAAAAAGCAAGAAACCCCAGCAACACCGAAGATTGAGGTTCCTCCGGTGAAAAAGCCTGAAGTTCCAACTTTACCAAAACCCGAGCTACCAAGTGTGCCAAAGCCAGAGATCCCAGCTATGCCAAAGCCTGAAATCCCAAAACTACCAAAGCCAAAAGTCCCAGAACTTCCAAAGCCAGAAGTCCCAGCTATGCCAAAGCCAAAAGTACCCGAACTTCCAAAGCTAGAAGTCCCAGCTATACCAAAGCCTAAAGTCCCAGAACTACCAAAATCAAAAGTCCCTGAACTTCCAAAGCCTGAAGTACCATCTATGCCAAAGCTTGAAATCCCAGAACTACCAAAGCCAAAAGTTCCTGAGATTCCAAAGCTAAAAGTCCCAACTATGCCAAAGCCTGAAATTCCAAAACTTCCTAAACCAACTCTTCCTTCACTTTCTCCACCATACAAACCCGCTAATCCTTGAGTAAATTATATGCTACTTTCACGCTATTAGAAAGTAGCCAACTGATGTTTTGCGATTCCATCCAAGACTATTAAGTTTGCGACCTGAGCCATGACATGGAGAAAGTATTGGATACTTTCTGCTAGGCGTAGATATTGCAATTCTTTTATAGTAGTATTTGAATTGGATGTACCATGTTTGATTTGTCATTATATTGTATGAGTGTTTGTACTTTCTATATATACATACATTGTAATATAGCTTGATCTTTGTTACTTTGGTTTAGTTCCTATCATTAGCCATATCTGGTTTTGCTCAATAGTTGTTTGTCCATTCTTTCCCTCTCCGTTTACTTTCTTAATTTAATGTAACCAATTTCTTCCATCACATTTCAAGAGTATAAATTAAGGGATAAATTAGTAATTTTTTTTTGGATTGTAGACACGTAATTTTACCCCTTCAAAAATATTTTTTATTCCGATATTACACAATTTAAACCCATTCTTATAATTTTCCCCAAAAAAATAAATAACCACCCCATCTTTTACTTATTTATTTTTATTTTGTTTTTATCCAAAAAAAAAATAACAAGTCATAACAAACTTTATCTCATTCTATCATTCCAACAACCCACCCAATAAAAAATAGATACCTAACACCTACCCCTCCAATTAAAAAACAGCACCTCACCACTCACCAAACCACCACCCCTCCACCCCTCTCACGTGACCCCACCATCTCCTTTTCTTATCCGCAAAGCAAATACACAGAGTACAAAAGGGGGGTCCCTCTTCAAAATAAAAAAAAAGATATACAACACACAATTCACAAGCCATAGAGAGGGATAGGCACCATTGACACAGAACAACAAGAGACACAGCTTCTTCTCCACCATTACTCACGCCAAACACACGAGAGAAGCAGCTTCTCCTCCAAAAAAAAAAAAAAAACTAAGCACGCACACACAGAAAACGGGTCGAGATTGAACGTAAAGAGAGAAGAAAGATCGAAGGGGGGAGAGAACACTGAAATTGGGGGCTGATTTAGAAGGAAAATGGCGTGAGAGAGAGGAAAACAGATCAGGAGTACAACTTTCCGGCAACTTCTTGCCGGAAAACCCCTCATCGCCGAAAAACGACACCGTCAGCTCAGGTTACGCCCCAAAACCCACCAAAAATCAGTAAACTCGATAGCGAATCCAGTGGGTTTGAGGTTTCCGGCGAACCCGTCGCCAGAACTGTCCATTTTTCATCGTTTTCAGGCGACTCCGGCTCAGAAACATTCAAATTCGCCTGAATCTAATCCTCCTTTTGTCAGTTTTTGCTCTTGGTAGCTCACCGAAGCTTGGATTCGTACTATTTTCTAGTTCGCATTTAGATTTCAGGATTTCGTTTGTTCGTGATTCGCTTCTAGTATCGTGCTTTTGGGGGCTTCCGGAACCGGGTTGGAGTAATTTGTTTTGAGATTTTTCATTGGTACTCAAATCTGTTCGGTTTGGATCTCTCTTTACCGATTTTGGTTTGTTCGTCGTTGAGGTTTTCTGTTCGGGATTCCAAATTCGGGTTTTCTTAAATATTATTATCAACGAAAATCAGTCATCGAAAGGTCCAATTCCATTTTTTCTCATTTTATTTCGTCATATGTGTTTGATTTGTGCGATATTTGGTTGAATATTGGGTGATATTGATTTGTGTTGCTCAGCTTCATTGAATAGATGACTGTGGATTGTTGAAATAGTAATCTTGAATTTGTTGAAATTTTATATTGAAATTTGAGGGTGGAATTGAGAAATTGATAAAAAAGGTGAATTTAGATTAATTTTGATTTATTGTTGTTTTGTTTAATTCGGAATCAACATGAATATTGTTGAACGTGATAAGTCATAGGCCGAGCTGGGTAGGCAAACGTAGGTTGGGGTAGGCAAAGTTTAGAATCTTTTGTTTTGTTGAATGTTTGAAATTTGGTTGAATGTTTTGATTTTCTCGTATTAAAAAATTGTACTCATTTGATTGGGGAATGTCTTGGAGGATTTGTATCGATTTATTCGGGGAATGCTCCGAAGTATCTTGTACTCAAAGATGGCGCACGGTCAAGACTCGGAAGTCGGGTGGAGTTTGGTTTATGATTAGCTTAGGATTAGTTTAGAATAAAGTAGGTTTACATTTCCGCATTTTTTATGTTTCGGGTCTGTATAATTGAACTGTACACTATATTTTGAGATTCGTATGTTTGGTTTGTTTGATTGATTGTTTTTATGTGTTTTGTGTGGTTTATACATCCGTAGTGTCAAATTAGCCGATATGCTCCACCAAGCGACCGTGGTCGAACCACGGGATCGAGGGGTGCCTAACACCTTTCCCTCGGTCAACAAAATTCCTTAACCGGAATTTCTGTTTGCGGAACAATTTAAAAGAGTCAAAATCGTTTTCGAAAAAGAATTTTCTATGGTGACTTGACACACCGGATTATACCAAGTGGCGACTCTGAGTTTAAATGTAAATAATCCTTTTCAAAACAAAACTTCATTTTGTCATTTTAATAAAAACCCTTTCGAACTTTAAAATAATCTTTTTTAGTAAAAAAAAAGGGGTGTTTTAATTTACTCCGTAAATAAAGAACAACCTTCAAAATTAATTGATTAAGTGGAGTGATGATCAAGAAGACTACAATCATAAACGCAATTACAAACAAATTGGCCAATATTAACACCAGTTGAGCAAAGTCCATTCCCATCGCGTTTCTGAAACATTCCTTTATACGGGTCAGAAAGAACACATCCCTTTGGATTCAGAATTTTAGTACATCTCTTCTGTGCATCCACTTGAGTTATTGTCAATGCAACTGAGATAATCAGAAGGAAACAAAGAGCCCAGTTAAAAAAATTGGCCATTTTTGTGAAAAATAATCTCAAATGTCAATGATGTCATCTAGAGGTGACAAATGGATCATTTGGGCGGGTCAAGATGGACTAAACAATGGATCATAGCCTAACCTGCCCAGCTTAACCCATCATTTTTATTTGTAATTTATGATGGAATGATAAAATTTACTTAATCTATCTTTGCAAGAATGTGGTTTTTCTCTATTACGCTGTTTTAGTTTTTGATAGTTTTTGTCATTGTCATTGAGTTATTACGTACACACCAAAATGAACATTTGCGGTAAAAAGTGAATACATTGGATCTGTTCAAAGAAATAAAACCAGTTAATTCAAATCAGGTTAAAATTATGATGGAATGATAAAATTTACTTAATCTATATTTTCAAGAACGTGGTTTTTCTCTATTACGCTGTTTAAGTTTTTGATAGTTTTTGTCAGTGTCATCGAATTATTTTTACACACCAAAATGAACATTTGCGGTAAAAAGTGACTACATTGGATCTGTTCAAAGAAATAAAACCAGTTAATTCAAATCAGGTTGCCAGCATAACCAGTATCTTGTGAGAGGTTTAAACTATTACTAAATAATTTAGGTCATCTAGATTGACTTTTGCGGTACCAACTAGAATCTAAGTTGATGAGAAATTCAACTACTCAGGTTCTTGTGTAACAAACAAAATCCTAAAAGTCCTTGTTGTATGCATTCTTAAAACCCATATAAAGCAACAAACTTAAAGCCAATGCCATATCCGAATCACATTGAATCTATACACATTATTCTTTCTTTTAGCTTCTACAGTCTACAGAAAATGGCTCAGCATTACCACGTATCCTCCCTCTTACTACTTGCATTTCTCAATTTATTCTTCATTCATGGCAACATAACTGGTGCGACTGCACGCCACCTCCTAGAGACGCCCCTTCCTGAGATACCTAAACCAGAACTCCCGAAAGTTCCAGCCTTGCCAAAGCTTGAAATCCCAACTGTCCTGAAGCCTGAGCTTCCAACCATACCAAAGCCTGAGATTCCTAGTATGCCAAAACCTGAAATACCAATTGTCCCCAAGCCTGAGTTACCAACTTTGCCAAAGCCTAAGATGCCAGTTGTTCCAAAACCTGAGATCCCAGCTGTGCCGAAACCTGAGCTTCCTACTATCCCAAAGTCTGAGATTCCAACAATGCCAAAACCTGAGTTTCCTTCCTTGAAAAATCCAGAAGTCCCAGCAGTGCCAAAGACTGAGGTTCCTCCACCTGTGAAAAAGCCTGAGATCCCAACTATGCCAAAGCCTGAATTACCAACTTTACCAAAGGCTGAGATTCCAACTATACCAAAACCCGAGATTCCCACTATTTCAAAGACTGAGATTCCAACAATACCAAAACCTGAATTTCCTCCCTTGAAAAAGCCAGAAATCCCAGCAGCACCAAGGACTGGGGTTCCTCCAACTATGAAAAAGCCTGAAGTTCCAACTTTACCAAAGCCTGAGTTACCACGTGTGCCAAAGCCTGAGATCCCACCTATGCCAAAACCTGAAGTACCAGCTATGCCAAAGCCAGAAATCACAGAACTACCAAAGCCGAAAGTCCCAGAGCTTCCAAACCCGAAAGTCCCAGAGCTACCAAAAGTCCCAGAACTACCAAAGCCGAAAGTCCCAGAGCTTCCGAAGCTAAAAGTCCCATCTATGCCAAAGCCTGAAATTCCACAACTGCCTAAACCAACTCTTCCTTCACTTTTGCCGCCATACGAACCCGCTACTCCTTGAGTAAATTACATGCTACTTTCACTCTGTTAGAATGTACTAAACTGATGTTTTCCGATTTCCATCTCAGTCTATAAAGTTTGCGACCAGGGCCGTGACATGGAGAGAGTATTGGGTGCTTTCTGCTAGTAGTAGAAATTGTAATTCTTTTATAGTTGTATTTGAATTGGATGTACCATGTTTGACTTGTCATTATACTATATGAGTGTTTTATGTACTTTCTATATATACCGTGTAATGAAGCTTTGATCTATGTTTTTCTGTTTAGTTCCTATCATTAGCTTGCTCTGTGTTTGCTCAATCCTTATTTGTGCACTCTTCCCCTCTCCGCTTTACCTTCCTAATTTATAGTGATGAATTACTTCCATCACATCTTAAGAGCATGGAATAAAGGATGAATGAGCATATTCAAGTGTCGCAGAATAGAGTGGACCTCGCATTTTTAGTATAGAACCAAACTATTTTTGCTTTTTTTTTTTTTTTTTCATTCATCACACATTTAATGGATTCAGTTAACTCTATTTCTCCTGCACCAGAAGAAAAATAAGAACAACTTATTGTTCATGCATGAACCGTGCAACTACGCGAGCCGCCTTCTAGAGACGCCATTCCTGAGTTTCCTAAATAAACCAGAAATTTCAAAATATTCCAGCCTTGTCCGAACCTTAGATTCTAATTGTGCCGAATCCTTAGCTTCCAAACACATTGTAACGAACCCGAATTCTCAAGTCACAATCAATACACAAAGTGAACTAAACTAATCAACTTTGGTTAATACGGAAAGAAGAAATTACAATATGAAAAAGAGGAATAACAGTAGAAGGGGATGAGAGGATTAGAGAGAATTGGGGATGAGAAGCATAGTCTTTGCCTTAGCAATTATCACAATTTGCATAAGTTTATTCTTTCTAGAATGTACTATGTATTCCACACATAACCACTTAATGTGGTATTGGGCTTCTTCGGTTTCGGCCCATTCATAACACACATCAAGGCCTAAAATCCTATATCATCCCAATGCCTGAAGTATTAACTATATAAAACCTGAAATTCCAGTGTTCCAAAGCTATATGCAATCAATTGCTTTCGTAAGATTTTTCATAAGTGGTGTAAGTTATTTAAAGGAGTAAACAAAGAACAAACATTGTAGCGACATCATATTAAAAAAAGTAGTTTATTACTGTAATTCTCTTCAATGAGTTTTCAGTTTTTAAATGAATTTATAATAGCATTAGTATTTGTTTAATCATATTAGTCTCACAGTGAAAAACTCATTATCCATTCGATTTCACAAAGCGATCTTAATCCAATTCATCGTCGAGAAAGCAATACGTAACAAACTCAATATTTTACATATAAGTATTTAATAAAATTTCGGGGGACAACCTTCCTCCTTCATAAATCTGCCCCCGTGTATGCAATGCAACCGTCCTTTTATATGAATCTGATATGCTATTCTTTCAGCTATCGACTTTAATTCATTTCTTGGAAAATTATAGTTAAAAATGTCAAAAGTGTATCACTTGCAATACTCCACCATTTTTATGTAGAAATTAGAATAGTTAGAGGTAATGTATTCCAAGTTAAAGCCATCTTCGCTAGTTTATGTTTCTATAAACTCAGGCAATTCCAATTGTCTATTTTTAATTCGATAGACTTGAGGTGTCACTCTTTTACATACCTCTGTTTCTATATGTAAAGAAAATAACAAAGACAAAATAAATAGGAGAAAGGAAGTCATCTAGTATTACAATTCAAGTAGCTAGTTTTAAAGATGACAATAATTAATGAGTAGCGTTTTTGTTTAGAAATTTGCGGTAAAATGTGAATCCAGGACTTTTCTCTTTTCAAGAAAAAGAAATCAACTAAGGAAAGGATTCTTTTCAGGTTGCCAACATAACATATATGTTTGTGACAGGTTTAGACTATTATGTAATTAGGTCATCCAAATTGACTTTTAACGTAAGTGGCTGAGAAGTTCAACTACACAGGTCCTTATCTTAACAAACAAAATCCTGAAATTCCTTGTTGCATACATTATTGAAACCTATATAAAGCAAACAGACTTAAAGCCGATACCACATCGCATTTACTCATATAGCATTAATCTTCTTTTAGGTTCTACGATCTACAGAAAATGGCTCAGCATTACTACCAGTCCTCTCTCTTACTACTTGCAGTTCTCAATTTATTCTTTATTCTTGGCAACATAACTGGAGCGACTGCACGCCACCTTCTAGAGACGCCCCTCCCTGAGATTCCTAAACCAGAACTCCCGAAAGTCCCAGCCTTGCCAAAGCTTGAAATCCCGACCGTGCCGAAGCCTGAGCTTCCAACCATACCAAAGCCAGAGATCCCTGCTATTCCAAAGCCTGAGCTACCAACTTTCCCGAAGCCCGAATTACCAACTTTACCAAAGCCTAAGCTGCCCGAGATCCCAACCATGCCAAAGCCCGAGACTCCCCCAATGCCAAAACCTGAGTTTCCTCCCTTGAAAAAGTCAGAACTCCCAGTAGAGCCAAAGACTGAGGTTCCTCCAGCTATAAAAAAACCTGAAGTTCCAGCTATTCCAAAGCCTGAATTACCCTCTTTGCCGAAGCCTGAGATCCCAGCTATACCAAAACCTGCATTACCGACTTTGCCAAAGCTTGAGATCCCAACTGTGCCAAAACCTGAGCTTCCTGCTATGCCAAAACATGAGATCCCAGCAATGCCAAAACCCGAGCTTCCTCCCTTGGAAAAGCCAGAAATTCCAGCAGTGCCAAAGACTGAGATTCCGACTATGCCAAAGCCTGAAATCCCAGAACTACCAAAGCCAAAAGTGCCAGAGCTTCCAAAGCCTGAAATCTCGAAAATGCCTAAACCAACTTCTCCTTCACTTTCTCCACCATACAAACCCTCAACTCCTTGAATTAATTACATGCTACCCACTCCATTACTAAGTACCCAACTGATATTTTAAGATTTCCATCTCAGTCTTATTACAATATGGATATTTTCTGCTAGAAGTAGAAATTGTAACTCTTTTATAATATTATTTAAATTGGATGTACCATGTTTGACAGGTCATTATACTATGAGTGTTTTATGTACTTTCTATATATATGCAGTGTAATAAAGCTATGTTGTTTTGGTTTAGTTCCTACCATTGACCATCTATGTTTTTGCTATATAATATAATTGTACTCGTTTTATATAATACGGTGCACCAAAAAGCCGAAAGTATTTGATTGCAAGTGTCTCTCAATATTTTTGTTAAACACAGAAGGGCTTTAGATGGCCAACCTAAAACAAAAGTACGATATACATCAAATTTTTTCCAAAAAAATTAAATTATCTCAATAAACTAAACAAAATCTTGTAGAAATTTAATATTCAAATTCATCTAAACTAGCTAACTTATTATGTTAAAAACTACTAAAGTAACTAAAATAAATTTAACGCTCCTCTTTTGCTTTAGTTGCTTAAAATTGTTCCTCCTCAAATTTAGCCTTTGCGGTTGCTGCTGATTTTTTTGGTGCGATTGAACTTGCACATACTATTGATCTTTCTCTTTCTAAACACCCTCAATAACCTCGTCTGAAATTTTTTCTGAAAATACTTTAATCTAGACAATTATAGAATTGCAGGTCCATTATAACATTCTATAAATCATAAATTTCAAAATATTATTTTACTCACACCAACCAAATTTAATAGTCCATGAAATCTTGTGAGGCATTTAAGGAGAGAATATTAGTTGCCATGATTGAAAAATAAGTTAAAATGTAGAATGGGTCAAAAGTTGGTTAAAATTAGTATTTGTTGATAATGCCATACGTTAGAAATACTCAGATTAATAGAGATATGGTTAAAAGTAGTTCTTCTTCAATGAACCAACATATCCATTAATTAAGATCAATGAAAACTCATTATACTATTGTTGGTTTCTTAAAAGATCGATAATACACAACATATAGCTAGTTTTGATGGAACCAATTGATTTTTGTATTGAATTACTAATAGAGAGAAAGTGCAACATAAAAGATTGAAAGTATTGATAAAAAATGTCTCTCAATAAAAGATTTACATAGTTTAAAGTTAATAAAATATCTCAATAAACTGAACAAAATTTAATACTAAATTTATTCTAAAACCAACAACTTATGCTAAAAATTACTGCATTAACTAAATAAATTTCAAACACATTATTGTCTACTCTTTTCCTCTCGTTTTTTTTCTTTTCTTATTGATACAGATTTAATAATAATTGATCTTATTAATATTGAAGGGGTTACAGCTGTATATATAGAGAACTGAAGAATAACTAATTACAGAATAACCCAGATGTATTTAATAATTATATATGTAGTCTATTATCCCCCCGCAAGCTGATCAGCGGTAACGAGGGGCAGCTTGGAGCAGAGATACTGAAAAGGCTGTAACGGAAGAGGCTTGGTGAGAATATCAGCAAGCTGGTCAGTAGATGGGACATAGTGCGTGGCCATCGCTCCTGCAAGTACCTCATCGCGAACAAAGTGACAGTCAGACCCAACATGCTTCATACGATCATGAAGGACTGGATTTTTGGTAACACAAATAGTGGACTGATTGTCACAATAAATCTGTGGTTTCGTCGGGGGAATGCCAAGTGCATCCGTAAGGTATCGTAACCACATGGCTTCAGCAACACCCGCAGCCATGGCACGATATTCTGCTTCTGTGGAGGAACGGGACACTCGCGTTTGCTTCTTGGTGCACCAGGAAATCAGATTCGGTCCCATCATAACAATATATCCAGTAGTGGACTTTCGATCATCTTTGTCGTTAGCCCAATCCGAATCAGAAAAAACAGATATATCAAACGAGCCCTTTTGAAATAAAATTCCACAGTGAAGAGTACCTTGAAGATAGCGCAGAATGCGTTTCAAGGCCTGAAAGTGTTGTTCTGTGGGAGCATGCATTGATTGGGAGACTCGATTGACTGCATATTGGATGTCCGGACGAGTAACAGCAAGATAATGAAGTCCACCGACGAGGCTCCGATATAGTGTAGGATCGGCAAAGGGAGTATTCGGCCCTGGGGATTGGCGGACTGCCATGGGAGTGACCGCGGGTTTGCAGTCTGTCATTCCAGCCCGATTTAGAAGTTCAAGGGTATATTTTGTCTGATGCATCAATATGGTTCCCGATTTGCGGATGAGTTCGAGGCCAAGAAAGAACTCCAGAGGACCGAGGTCCTTAAGTTTGAAGTCACGATGCATAGCTTCAGTAATTTCAGTGATGAGTGATGACGAGCTGCCTGTAATAACAATATCATCCACATAGATAAGAATGATGACTGTCCCTCGAGAACAGTGAAGGGTGAAGAGGCTGTTGTCATGATGGTAGGTGCGAAAACCAAGACCCTGCAGAAAAGTAGAGAGACGTGTGTACCAGGCACGAGGGGCCTGTTTCAGGCCATACAGTGATTTGCGAAGCTTGCAAACATAGTGAGGACGGTTGGGATTAACATATCCCGGTGGCTGAACCATATAGATTTCTTCCTCAAGATGACCATGAAGAAAGGCATTGCTGACGTCTAGCTGATGAAGCGGCCAATCATAGTGAAGAGCAAGAGACAAGACCAGACGAATAGTCTGTTGCTTAATAACAGGGCTGAAGGTCTCCTTATAATCCACACCATACTCCTGATGATACCCTTTTGCAACCAGACGTGCTTTATAGCGAGAAAGAGATCCATCTGAATTTCGTTTGATGCGAAACACCCATTTGCACCCAATAGACTTTCGGTTACTAGGCAGAGGTACCAAATCCCATGTACGTTGTTCATTCAGAGCCTGAAATTCCTCATCCATAGCTTGGCACCAGAAACTATTTTTGGAGGCTTGGTTGTAGGTAGTAGGCTCAGTTGTGGGATGTGCATCAAAGGGTATTTGAGTGTGGTAGGCTTTGGGTTTGAAGGTACCGGCCTTGGCTCGGGTTGTCATAGGATGAGTGTTGAGTGGAGGGTGATTAGGAAGGGGTGGTGGAGTTGTATGATGTGTGGGCGGGGGTTGGGTGGGGCTGCCGTGGGAGCTGGGATGTGCAGCGGTGGATGGGGTGGCTGTATGTGTGTTAGGAGTATGATGTAGGGAAGTGGTGGGTTGTGTGGCAGTCGGCTGGGTGTTCGGGTGGGAGGTTTGGGGTTTCGGGTGGGTAGTGGTGTAGTGGGGTACCGGGTTAGGTGCCGAGTGAGCCGGAGCATGAGCGTGAGAAAAGAACGGAAATAATGGCACAACGCCAAGTGGATTGGGGGAGTATGGAGTAGAGGAAAGACTTGTGTAAGGAAATTGTTCCTCCACAAAACGAACATGACGGGAAACATATGTTTTCTGAGATACAGGATCGAAACATTTGTAACCTTTGATAGTGGGATGATAGCCTAGAAAGACACAAGGGGTGGACCGAGGTTGAAGTTTATGTTGAGTGTGCGGACGCAACCAGGGATAAACTAGACACCCAAACGGGCGGAGATGGATGTAGTCGGGTGGATGATTGTAGAGACGGGCATATGGAGTGGAGTTGGAGAGAGTGTGAGTGGGCATGCGATTTATGAGGTAGTTGGCAGTAGCAAGGGCATCAACCCAAAAGGAAACAGGTAAGGTGGAATCATGGAGGAGCGCAACAACTGTTTCTATTAGGTGACGGTGTTTGCGCTCAGCAACGCCATTTTGTTCAGGGGTATATGGACATGAAGTGTGATGAAGAGCCCCTAGATTTTGAAGAAAAACACCAAATGCATTGTTGACAAATTCTTTGCCATTGTCACTTCGAAAAATTTTGATTTTGGCATTAAATTGATTTTGAACCATTCGGTCAAAGTTTACAAAAATAGTATAAGCTTCGGATTTAAATTTCAGAGGATAAAGCCAAGTGAATTTACTGTAATCATCAACAAAACAGATATAATAACGAAAACCTTGAACAGAAGGAACTGAGGTTGGACCCCAAACATCAGAATGAATTAATTGAAATGGCGCAGTGGCCTTGTGTTCAGACAGTGAAAAAGGTAAACGACAAGATTTAGACACTGAACAGGACTCGCAATGTAATTTTTCTGAAAAATTAAAACCTAAGGAAGATAAAATGGATTTGGTGATGGCGGATGATGGGTGCCCAAGCCGGCGATGCCAGGTTGACGAGAGAATGGCTTGACTCACAACAGACGGAGACCTGGATGGAAGAGTGTATAGCCCATGCTCACAGCGGCCCGTGTACCGCACCCGGTTCGTGGTATTGTCCACTATCTGGAAATTGGTGTCATTAAAAATGAGGGTGCAGTTATTTTCTTTAGTAAAGCGATAAACAGATAAAAGATTGGATGTGAGGGAAGGGACGTGGTGAAGGGTTGAGAGATGAAATTTACCATTTGGGGTATAGACATACCCAGAGCCGGTGTTTGTGATGGGAAGGGATTGACCATTGCCTACTGTAATAGTTTCTGAGCCATGATACGGATGAGGAGCTTGAAGTTGTGAATAATCCGACGTCACATGGGTGTTAGCACCTGTGTCTAGATACCAATCGCCAGATTGAGCGTTTGTGGACGCATGCATCGCCCTTGATCCTCCGGACTGGCTATTTACATTCTGCGAGTCATCATAACGATACCAACAATTAGCCGCAGAATGGCCCCGTTTAGCACAAATTTGGCACGTCGGAAGATCTCGTGTGGGCATCCGCTGGTTTCCTCGTCCCTGTCCGCGGCATGACTGGAAGCCGTCCCTCGGTGGAGGCCCGCCTCTGCCTTGCTGCCTGGTGTTTCGACGGTCACCGCCGCCGCTGCCTCGCCCTTGGTTACGGCGATCGTCACCGCGACCCCTGGCCGAGCCTCCGCTGCCAGCCGAGTAAAGAGCCGTGACGCCAGGGGTGGAACTGGCTTCTCCGAGCAGTAATTTGTGTTCCATGTCTAGATTCAATTCTTCTGCATTAAGCCATCCAGACAGTTGATTCAGAGTGATTTCGACAGGCGAGAGGCGAATATGCTGTTTGAGAGAGGAATAGCCAGCCGGAAGACCACGTATCACGGCATTCACCACGTCTCGTTCAGGAATAATCTCGTTCACAGCATCTAGGTCAGACAGAATAGAGGCCACATCATCAAGGTATTGAGTCATCGTCTTCGTTCCCTTCCGAAGAGTATGCAATTTGTCACGCAACTGAAAAATATGAGCCGTGGACACAGAGTTGTACCTTGTGGCTAGTGCGTCCCAAAGTGAAGCCGATGTGAGAAAACCCCGGGCGTGTTTGTGCACAGAGGGGCTAATAACTGCGAGAAGACAGGCTCGGATCTGAGTGTCTACGATCATCCACGGAAGGTAGTCGGGATTTGGGAGCTTGACTCCGTCCTTCTCGGCTGTCTCGGGCTGCGGCTTCTCCGCACCGTCAATCCATCCGAGCAGCAAGTTGGCTGCGAGGGCGGTGCGGACGTTAAGTGCCCAGGCCGGGTAGTTGTTGTCAGATAATTTTTCGGGGATGAGATTGTGGAGATTCCTGAGCAGTAATTTTACTCCAGACGGTAATTTTGACAGAGGATCAATAACCTTGTCCATGGCGCCGACCTACGGCGGAGGAGGGAGGCCGTGCGGCGTGGTGTAGACGGTGGCGGCGGCGCACACACGTCGGAAAAGAGGAGAGATTAGGGTTTGGGCGGATGAAGAAACCCTAGCTTTGATACCATGATACAGATTTAATAATAATTGATCTTATTAATATTGAAGGGGTTACAGCTGTATATATAGAGAACTGAAGAATAACTAATTACAGAATAACCCAGATGTATTTAATAATTATATATGTAGTCTATTACTTATTTATAATGATCACTTTTTCCATCATACTCAAAAATATTTAAAGGATGAATCAGCATATTTTAAGTGACTGACATCAATTTTTCATCCTAATATTGACATCAGCTAGGATTCCTCTCTACAGAGAGTGTTGTGTTTGTTAACTTACTGATATCAATTTTCAAGTCCTCTAAAATGTGATAAGTGTGGGCTTCCAAATTTCTTTTTTCATTTCATGTCCGATACCAACTTTCCAATTAAAAATTTATATTTTATGAGTTCATTTTTAAGATACTTGCAATTGTAGTTAATAATGGGATCTGACCTATCATTTATTGCGAGTTTAGTCAAAATAAGACTGAGAAAGTTTAATTTTATTTTTGAAAACCATTTAGTCAAAAGTTTCACATTTTAGTTATTACGAGGCGAACCATGTCAAGTTCAACTATATATTTGATTAAGGCAGCAAATAAATAGAGAAGGGACATAAACTACAATGCGATTGACAATTTAAAAGATATGTAATTAATAAGTAGTTTAGCACAAATGTTTGGCTCCTTAATAATCTCATATAAAGTTTCGTTCCTTAATAATCTCAGGTAAAGTAGTATAAATGAGAGATTTCCTTTATTCTAGCAAATATTCAAGATACTATAAAATTGCAGAGATTTCCTTTATTCTAGCAAATATCCAAGATGCTATAATATTGCTGTCATAAGACAAATTCTAGATACTATAATATTAGCAAAAAAATAGGTAAACTAACATATCAAATATTGAAATCCTCCTATAAACATGCTTATAAAAAAATCTATATATAGCAAGATCGAAAACCATCAAAATACCAAACTTTCATTTGCTCTTTAACACATTTTTCTTTAACCTTCTTGCATCCACAGAAAATGGCTCAGCATTACAACCTATCCTCCATTTTACTACTTGCATTTATCTACTTTATGCATGATCACATGATAACTACTACAACTGCGCAAATTCCCAGTTTCTCAAACTCCCAGACCCCTAGTTTCTCAAGGCCCGCGACGCCTAGTTTCTCAAATCCCCAGACCCCTAGTTTCTCAAGGCCTGCGACGCCTAGTTTCTCAAGGCCCGCGACGCCCAGTTTCTCAAACCCCCAGACCCCTAGTTTCTCAAGGCCCGCAACGCCTAGTTTCTCAAACCCCCAGACTCCTAGTTTCTCACGGCCCGCGACCCCTAGTTTCTCAAACCCCCAGACTCCTAGTTTCTCAAGGCCCGCAACCCCTAGTTTCTCAACCCCCCAGACCCCGAGTTTCTCAAGGCCCGCGACCCCTAGTTTCTCAAAGCCCCAAATTCCCAGTTTTTCAAAGCCCGAGACACCTAGTTTCTCAAAGTCTGAGACTCCTAGTTTCTCAAGGCCCGCAACCCCTAGTTTCTCAACCCCCCAGACCCCGAGTTTCTCAAGGCCCGCGACCCCTAGTTTCTCAAAGCCTGAGACCCCTAGTTTCTCAAAGCCTAAAATTCCCAGTTTTTCAAAGCCCGAGACACCTAGTTTCTCAAAGCCCGAGACTCCTAGTTTCTCAAAGCCCCAGATTCCTAGTTTCTCAAAACCTGAGACCCCAAGTTTCTCAAAGCCCGAGACCCCTACTTTTTCAAAGCCGGCGACACCTAGTTTCTCAAAGCCCGAGACTCCTAGTTTCTCAAAGCCCCAGATCCCTAGTTTCTCAAAACCTGAGACCCCAAGTTTCTCAAAGCCCGAGACCCCTACTTTCTCAAAGCCCGCGATACCTACTTTCTCAAAGCCCGAGACCCCAAGTTTCTCAAAGCCCGAGACCCCTAGTTTCTCAAAACCCGCGACTCCCAGTTTCTCAAAGCCCGAGACCCCAAGTTTCTCAAAGCCCGAGACCCCTAGTTTCTCAAAACCTGCGACTCCCAGTTTCTCAAAGCCCGAGACCCCTAGTTTCTTAAAACCCGAGACCCCTGTTTTTTCAAAACCCAAGATTCCTGGTTTCTCAAAACCAGAGACTCCCAGTTTCTCAAAGCCTGAGACCCCTAGTTTCTCAAAACCTGAGACCCCTGATTTTTCAAAACCCAAGATTCCCGGTTTCTCAAAACCAGAGACTCCTAGTTTCTCAAAGCCAGAGACTCCAGCAACCCCAAGGCCCGAGATTCCTAGTTTCTCAAAGCCTGAGACTCCAGCAGCCCCAAAGCCCAAGATTCCTAGTTTTTCAAAGCCCGAGACTCCTAGTTTATCAAAGCCTGAGACTCCAGCAACCCCAAAGCCTGAGATTCCTAGTTTCTCAAAGCCCGGGACTCCAGCAACCCCAACTTCTAGTTTCTCAAAGCCTGAGACTCCAGCAGCACCAAAGCCCGAGATTCCTAATTTCTCAAAGCCTGAGACTCCAGCATCCCCAAAGCCCGAGATTCCTAGTTTCTCAAAGCCTGAGACTCCAGCAACCCCAAAGCCTGAGTTTCCTAGTTTCTCAAAGCCTGGGGCTCCATCAACCCCAAAGCCTGAGATTCCTAGTGTCTTAAAGCCAAAGCCCGAGACCCCTAGTTTCTCAAAACCTGACACTCCAGCAGCATCAAAGCCCGAGATTCCTAATTTCTCAAAGCCAAAGCCTGAAACTCCAGCAGCCCCAAAGCCCGAGATTCCTAGTTTCTCAAAACCTGAGACTCCAACAACCCAAAAACCCGAGACTCCTAATTTCTCAAAGCCTGAGACTCCAGCAGCTCCAAAGCCTGAGATTCCTAGTTTCTCTAATCCTGAGACTCCAGCAGCTCCAAAGCCCGAGATTCCTAGTTTCTCCAAGCCTGAGACTCCAACAGCCCCAAAGCCCGAGACTCCTAGCTTCTCAAAGCCTGAGACTCCAGCAGCCTCAAAACCCGAGACTCCTAGCTTCTCAAAGTCTGAGACTCCAGCAGCCTCAAAGCCCGAGACTCCTAGCTTCTCAAAACCTGAGACACCATCAACCTCAAAGCCCGAGATGCCTAGCTTCTCAAAGCCTGAGACTCCAACACCCTCAAAGCCCGAGACGCCTAGTTTCTCGAAGCCTGAAACTCCAGCAGCCCCAAAGACCGAGACTCCTAGCTTCTCGAAGCCTGAAACTCCATCATCCTCAAAGCCCGAGACTCCTAGCTTCTCGAAGCCTGAGACTTCAGCAGACCCAAAGCCCGAGACACCTAGCTCCTCAAAGCCCGAGACTCCATCATCCCCAAAGCCCGAGACACCTAGCTCCTCAAAGCCTGAGACTCCAGCAGCCTCAAAGCCCGAGACTCCTAGCTCCTCAAAGCCTGAGACTCCAGCAGCCCCAAAGCCTCAGACTCCTAGCTCCTTAAAGCCCGAGATTCCAACAACCCCAAAGCCCGAGACTCCTAGTTTCTCAAAACCTGAAACTCCATCAGCCTCAAAGCCCGAGACCCCTAGTTTCACAAAGCCTGAAATTCCAGCAACCTCAAAGCCCAAAGTTCCTAGTTTCTCAAGGCCCCAAATTCCTAGTTTCATAAAGCCTGAAAGGTCAAGTGCACCAAAGCATGAGCTAACACCTGCGCCATCACCCGAACTGGTAGAACTACCGGTTATGTCAAAGCCTCAGATCCCAAGTGTGCCATAGTCAGAAATTTCAAAATTGTTTAAACAAGCATTTTCAACTTATCCGTGAGTACTATGGTGTTGTTCATGTGCCATGACTCATGTTGGCTAACGTACGAGTTAGATCGCATATGAGTGGATTGAAAATTGACTAGATACGAATGGATAAATTATTCGACTCGCTGGTACTTCATAAGAATGAATAATGGATTGAATGATGGATAATATGAATATCCACATATCATCTACTCATATATTGTACAAGACTGAACTTTGCTATCAAATAAAGCCAACCCTTTTCTTTTTCTTGTTATATTTTGATAAGCCAGCTTACATTGTTTTCCTCACTCTCTTTGATGTTTGCTCTTTTTTTAAGTCATATCCAAAAGCTATAGTTTCTAATTAATTTTGGTAAGAAGTTCTTGGACGATACAACTGTCGATGCTAAAATTAGAGATCTTTTAATAGAATTAGAAAATAAATTACATTATATATACTCTTAGAATTTGGTAAATTAGACGCACGCATAGTGGCAATAAACTAGAAGAATATGTATGTATGTATGTATGTATGCATGTATGTATGTATGTATATATATATATATCTGCAAATTTGAATGCAGAAATAATAAAAAAGAAATATACATACATATGTATATATCTATATATATATCTGCAAATTTGAATACAGAAATATTAAAAAAGAAATTCTTAAAATCATGTATGAATTTGCTTTACTTTTACAATAACTAGTATATGCTCCCGCGCGATGCACGGTTATTTTACGTGAAAATTAAATCATTAAAATATTTTATGCAGATAAAAATAACGTTAGAGAATAAATATGATTTACACGACAATGTTCTCGGTATAAATAAAATTATATGTATTACATTTCTAAGTTGTCTAAGTTATTCCTTTTTTAATAAAAAAATTCATTATGTTACTTAAGTTTTAAATGGATTGTAAGTACAAATATTTTTACTTTGTCTCTTAACACTCTTTTTGTAAATCATTTTCCATTGCAATATTTTTATTAGTTTTCCTCATATAGAAGCTTACATGTAATTGAATTAATAAGATTATATTAATAGTGTTAAATTTGAGATTTGAATTTATCCAAAATACAACAAGTGAAGTTTCTATTTAGATTTTTTTGTTTATTAAAAATCTACCAATTTCATATGCAATAAGATACTAAGATCTTCTTCCAATATATAATTTGAGATTTAATTTATTTAAGTTAATTTTTAAAATTTACTAATAAATTTTCTACGGGCTACGACAAATAAGAAAAAGTGATCTCCTATTGAAATTTATCGCTATAATAGCACCAAGTTCAATTGATATGTTTAATACAATTTATTAATTTATCAGGCCTGAAGTACGTAAATAATATTATTACATATTATATTAAGTCATCAATAATATCTAAAGAAGATCATTTAGTAATTAAAAAAAATATAGGATATATCTTCTAGCATGCATGATTGCATTCGTGTGTGGTATTGCCACAGTCATCACTGTTTCGCTTCTCAACGATTTATGACTAATGAAAGAGATTGTTTATTTGGGAAATTATTTACCATTTCTTTTTATTCCTTTGTCTTTTTGGTATTAATATTAAAGAAAAAAATAGATTAGTTAACTATTTTTAGAAAAAGAAGAAAATTAAATGATAAAATTTGAACTTTCCTTTCAATTATAAAAAATATATAATTGAAAGGAATTGAAATATGATTTCTAACACAATTTCTAAACAATTTAATAATGTGCAAAATTTCTCTCTCTATATATATAAACAATTTCTCTCTCTCTCTATATATATATATATAAACAATTTCTAAAATTTCTATATATATAAGATTTCTCTCTCTCTCTCTCTCTATATATATATATAAACAATTTCTAAAATTTAATGTACAAAATTTGCAATAATTTAATAATGGTTGCTTTAATAATATAAATTTAATACATTCGTATTAATATTTTCAATTTTTTCTTTTTTATTCCTTTGTCTTTTTTTTTTTTTTTTTTTTGTCTTTTTAGGAGGGTGTAAATTGTGTATATGAATTTTTGTGGGGAAATACAGTGCAACAGGGGAGAGAGACAACTTATTTTCCTTAGTTTTATGGGAAGTGATCATTTTCTTGTACTAAATATTTAATAATCTACATTTTGATTTTCCTATAAATAAGGAGTAGTTGAAAATGGATATAAAAAAAAGAAAAGAGGGAAAAAATTATAAAAAACCGAACAAATCGAAGTTGCTACTACATGAAAGTTGAAAATATCCAATAATATATACTTGTGTGTGAATGTGATCACGCAGGAGTAAAATGAGGAAGTTACAAATGCGGGCTTTTGAGATTAGTTTTCAGATAACTTTTTTTTTTTTTGGTCTATAATTCTTTCAATTACCCATTTTGAAAACTTTCAAACGTAGGGGTTCCGTTTAGTAAAAGACTTCAATTTGCATTGTTAAGTAGTTTTTCTATCAAAAGACTTCAATCATTTATTTATTTTACTTCAAAATGAATCACCATTAAAGATTAAAATTTGATAGTAATTAATTGAAGCACCGAACAATAGTGCACATATTATTTTAATGGCAACATTCATTTTTGAATCTATGTTTCTTGCATTTTCCTCGCCTCGTATATTATAAAGTTGCATATATTGACAACATGAATAGAAATTAAATGAACTAACTAATTCCAACATATGAAAAATAGAAAACACATTTTAACAGTAAACAAATAAACAACAATCACAAATGTTGCGAGAGAAATCTTAACAGCTTAATTGGTTAGTTGTATGAACAATCACAAATGAATTATTGTGTCTTTTATGAAAATAGATGTCTTTTTAGATTGAAGGTTGTGTCCTTTCATTACCATTTTTATTTAAATCAATTTTCTGAAAAGATGATTAAGTTTACCGAGATATAACTTTTCCCAAAAACTTTTTTTCTTCTCAACTCTCTACAAATAATTTTTTTTTCTTCCCTCTGTGAGATCAAGTATTAGAGTTCTTGTTTTCAAATAAGATTATCTTAACTATTTGCTTGGTGCAGAAATTCAAAGACTTATCATATCTACTAAAATTATTTGCGTGAAATCCCATAGCAATCTCGTAGAGGAGAGAGAACAAATATTATTTTTAGGAAAACGTTTCGGGCGTGTTTCAAGCCTCAAATGTATTTTTGGTGTTCATATTATTAACCGTTTATCTTGTTTTCTTCTTCGTATATTTTTGTATGTGTTCATGGAACATATTTTCCAACACTTTTTTTCTCATATTACCCTCAATATTAAATAACAAAAGAAAATAATAATAGTTAAATTTAAAGTTTAAAGTCATCATTAATAGGGTTAACTGTGTAAAATATAATTCTAATTAATATTTTCTTAATAGGTGTGTTAAGTAAAAAAAAAGCCAAATAAAATAAAATGAAGGGAGTATTTAAATGGCATTAAGCATCAACAAATTTGTTATTTGAAAAGACATTAAATTTAAAATGAAACGAAAAGAAACTAAATATTAAAATTTACTTTTGAAGCTCTAAACTTCTTTTAAAATTTATTTTAGTTTTTAAAAATAGAATATATTTAGTACTCCCTCTATTTCAAAATAGTTGGTCCTTTTTGACTTGACACTCTCCTTAAGAAAATATTTATTAGGTGTTTATTTTATCAAATTAGCCTTATTAATTATGCTTTGAAAATATAAATTTGAGTAAATATACTTTGTTTAGTCATTTACTATTGAGGGTAGTATTGAAAGAATATAATAAAATACTATTGATTTCATCAAAAGGAACAACTAAATTGAAATAAATATTTTTAGAAAGAGGGCCAACTAAAACGAAACGGAGGGAGTAATTTCATGCTCGAACGATTCTTTTAGATTACTTTTTGTCTTTTAGCCATTAAATTTGGTTATTACTTCTGAATAAATCTTAGGATTTGGAAAAAATAAAAAATGCCAAGACTTTTTTAAAAAAATTAGGGGTACTTTCGAAAGCAATTCCTTTCTTTTTTAATGTGAAAAACTAAACTTCATTTTCTTGCTTTATATGTCAATTTTTTTTAAGTAACCCTTCAAACTTAAGTCATTTGTTTTTTTTTTTTGTAGGGAATGTTGTTTTTATCTTCTACGAATTATTTAACTTTCAATTGATTTTTTAATCTTTTAAATGTTATATTCCATAGTTCAAAAACTCAATCAGTCCATTAACTCTTGTAACTGAAGTGATCATATTTTTTACATAATTTAGAAGAGAAAAAAAATTAGATATATAGAAAAAAAGTCAACATATTGCAAGCTATATTCGGATCGCTAAATTGGTTGGATAACAATAATAGTCTAAAAAAAAAATAAGATTATGTTATCATGCATTTAATTAGAATTTTAATTAGTTGTAGGATCATGTATTTTATATCATAACTATTTGTACAAATTATTAGGATTGACTATTTTAGATATCCAAAACTATCACAATTCACATCCCACTAAGTAAAATGATTAAATTCATAAATGCTTAATTTAGAAAATAAGATGAAAAGAATTGCATTTGTTTTCACGTATTTTAGAAGGTATTATTAAGAGATCAACATAGTAAGGAGATAATCCATCAAAAAAACAAAATCAATAATGATGAAAGCTTCCAAAAGTGGACCAGTCAACACTAAGTTGTATGTCTTTCATGTAAATATTTCAGTTATGTCAATTCCTGTTGAAAACATCTGTGAGGTTCTTGAGAAACTGTTACTCAATAAATTGATTTATAATCCACACATGTTCAACTATAAAAATAAAATTGATTAATAAAAAATATTGACATAAAAAAATAAAATATAAGGGAATAACAATAAGGCCTAGAATATAAAATGATCTACAAAAAATATCTTTTTACTAAATCATAAACTTTATTTATTGCAGCTTTATAATTAAAATGAAAATAATACCTAATGAGACTATTTTAAGAAAATCGCAACACAAACATAAAATAAGAAAAGAACAAAAATAAAAAATAAAAAATAATTGAATAAACGGTGAATGCAAAACATATCCTTATTAATGAAAGGATAAATAAATTCCTCGTTTGATTAATAATGAATGTTCCATCTTCCTTCCAAAAGGACACAAAAAATATTGTTGAAGAATAAAAAAATCAATAAGAAAAGGAATTCACAATTTCTTCAGTATAAAATAATTAAAAAATATATTTTATTAAACAATGAATGTTCATTACAACATAACTTATTAATGAAAGGAGAATTAAAGCACTAACTATTAAGGTTCCACATTTCTCAGAAACTATTAAAAAATATATTATCATAATAATGTAGTTAAGGGATAAATGTTAAAATATAGAAGCAAGAGATTGATAGAACATACATAAATACGATAAATTCAATAGTTATACAACGTTTTTAATTTGAAGGCATAGTTGCTTTCTAGTTTATCATCCGAAAAATACACACTAATAATTGATGCGTCATATTGCTTTGAAAATCAAGAACGAAAAAGAACTTAGAAATAAATTATTGAAGAGTAAATTAATCATATAAAAAAAAAAAAAAAATTTACATTATTGTGATGAATAGCTTATCTTCATTAGTTTCATTCTTGATTTTTTCTATGTAAATATATTCACATATAAAAAAAATTATCAAGAACAAAAGTGCTTTTACCTTTACATGCTTGAATCTTATGAAGTCATTTTTGCGAAGTAAAGACTATTAATAAGGTTATGAGGGGGGAAAAGTGGAGAGGAGAGAAAAATCTTAGAGGTACTAAGAATAAAGTAAAAAATTGAAAAGAAGAGTGAAAAAAGTTCAGAAATTGTAACCATTTGAAAATTCAAACGTATAATTAAAATTTATTTTAAATTTTGAAAAAATAGTGTAAATCATCTGTAACTTCTTTGTTATAATTGTGCAAAGATCTCAAAAATACTTATAATTTTTTACGAAATTTTAATACAAAGATTGTGATAAAAATATTGTCTTGAAGATTAATAAAAAGTGTACGCACCTTAACTTCGTTTCAATAAGATCATAAACTTCAAGGTAAAATGGCTATTTGAAGATAAAGAAAATAGAACATTCGAAACTCGAAAGTGTGTGCTTCATTGGGGTATTGTGTCTTTGTGCTTGTGTGTTATGTGAGTGTGTATTTAAAGGTGATTTTATGCCCTTTGATAGTGGAACTGGAGGTTAAGGGATGTGGGTCGTTTTGGCGGATGAAGTGGAGTTGTGGGAGAAATACGGTAGTTTTGTTACCTTTTTTTCTTTGTTTTAATTTATAATATTCTTTTAAAGATAAATAATAAAAATACAAAGATACAAAAATAAATGAAATTAGGACCAAATATGCTTCAAGTAGCATATCTCTTCTTCGTAATTATTATTTCATTTAATTAAAATATTACTTATTTTATTTGATGTTTTATCAATTTTGCAAAATGATGCTAATTCAATAATTTGCCGTGACTTAATTAATCAAGATTCATGTTCACAATTACTCCTCAAAGAAGGAGGCTATTTCACTTTATTCAAATTGCTTATATTAGTTTTTATTGGTTTTATTTTAAATATTTTTGAATGTTGTTTATTCTTGTTAAATTAATTTTATTATTTTTCAGATAAACTTATTCAATTATTACCCCACCACCTTGTCATCGGACTTGCACGTTCCCCTAGCTTTATGGGTGTCAAACGGGCCGGGCCGGGCCAACCCGGAACCGGCCCTTCCATTTTAACCGGGTTGAGGACCGGTTAAGGGTCGGTTTTGACGCTAGTCGGGCCGGGCCAAACAGTAAAAAAATTAAAACCCATCCTAACCCGGCCCACTTAACCCAACCCAGTCAAACCCACCAAAACCCGGTCAAATCCACCAAAACCCGGTCAAACCCGGTTAAAAAATAAAAAAAAATCCAATATACACTATATACACTCCAATATACAATATATATTTTTTAAAAAATATATAAACAATTACACATATATACGTACCATTCAATATATAATTATATATGACTATACGTACTACTTTAAATAAAACATATACTATAATAGTATAATATATATATATACACTACAATATATATATATATATATATATATATATTTATATACTAATTTATAAAACATATACACATGTATACGTTAAATATATACTACTTTAGAAGATATATACACATATATATGCACCATTCAGTATATATGTACTACTTTAAATAAAATATATACTACAATATACATATATATATATACACAACAATATGTATATATATATAGTTACATACTAATTTATAAAACATATACACTTGTATACGTTAAAGATATACGTCTATAGAAGATATATACACATATATACGCACCATTCAATATATAAGTACTACTTTAAATAAAGTATATACTACAATATATATATATATATATACTTACATACTAATTTATAAAACATATACACTTGTATACGTTAAATGTATACTACTTTAGAAGATATATACACTATACGCACCATTCAATATATATGTACTGCTTTAAATAAAATATATACTACAATATACATATATATATACAACAATATATATATATATATATATATATATATAGTTACATACTAATTTATAGAACATATACGCATGTATACGTTAAAGATATACGTCTATAGAAGATATATACGCATATATACACACCATTCAATAATATGTACTACTTTAAATAAAGTATATACTACAATATATATATATATATATATACTACTATATATATATATATACTTATATACTAATTTATAAAACATTTACACTTGTATACGTTAAAGATATAAGTCTATAGAAGATATAAACACATATTTACGCACCATTCAATATATATGTACTACTTTAAATAAAGTATATACAACAATATATATATATATATACGTGATAGTTAATTTATAATATATTAAAAGTAAGTTTTTAATTTAAACTAGAAATTCATTTTAAATCAATATATAGGTACTACTTTAAATAAAATATATACTACAATATATATGTATATACTATGTATGTATATATATATATATATATATATATATATATATATATATAGTTATATACTAATTTATAAAACATATACACTTGTATACGTTAAATATATACGTCTATAGAAGATATATACACATATATACGCACCATTCAATATGTATGTACTACTTTAAATAAAATATATACTACAATATACATATATATGTATTACAATGTATAGATGGTTATATTATACTAATTTATAAAACATATACACTTGTATACGTTAAATATATACATCTATATAAGATATATACACATATACACGCACCAATCAATGTATATGTACTACTTAAAATAAAATATATACTACAACATACATGGATTACAATACATAGATAGTTATATTATACTAATTTATTAAACATATACACTTGTATACGTTAAATATATACATCTATATAGGATATATACACATATATACGCACCATTCAATATATATGTCATACGTTAAATAAAATATATACTACAATATACGTATATATATACTACAATATGTATATATATATAGTTATATACTAATTTGTAAAACATATACACTTGGATACATTAAATATATACATCTGTAGAAGATATATACACATATATACACACCATTCAAAATATATGTACTACTTCAAATAAAATATATACTACAATATACATATATATATACTACAATATGTATATATATATAGTTATATACTAATTTGTAAAACATATACACTTGTATACGTTAAATATATACGTCTAGAGAAGATATATACACATATATACACAACATTCAATATATATGTACTACTTTAAATAAAATATATACTACAATATACATATATATATACTACAATATGTATATATATATAGTTATATACTAATTTGTAAAACATATACACTTGTATACATTAAATATATACATCTGTAGAAGATATATACACACATATACACACCATTCAATATATATGTACTATTTTAAATAAAATATATACTACAATATATATATATATATATATATATATATATATATACTACAATATGTATATATATATAGTTATATACTAATTTGTAAAACATATACACTTGTATATGTTAAATATATACGTCTATAGAAGATATATACACATATATACACTTCTATAGAAGATATCCAATTTAAAAAACATATACACATGTATACGTTAAACATACACTTTTATAGAAGATATATACACGTGTATATGTACCATTCAATGTATATATACTACTACTTATAAAATATACTACATTATATATACATTACAATATATATAGATATACTTATATACTAATTTATAAAACATATACAGATGTATACGTTAAATATACACTTCTATAGAAGATATATGCACAAATATACAAAACATATGCTACTTAATATAATAAATTAATAATATTTGGTAGTAAATTAATAATATATTAGAAGTAAGTTTTTAATTTAAAGTAGAAAACTAGAAATTCAATTTAAAATTTTAAATCGTTAAATGAAAAAATATAAAAAGCAAGGACTAAGGAGTGAATGAATTTGGGGAATTTTATTGATTGCAAAATGATCCAAAATTTATAATTTACATGAATGAAAAATCTATAAATTATGCATCATTTTTTCCAACTCATTCATGTTAATATTAATGGGAACTTGCATAGGATAGTCGAAGTCAACGGGGGCAAAACCATGCATTGGACTTGATTCTGCTGAGTTCTCCCGTGAAGTCATAATTTCTTCAAGTTTCAGCTCGTCGCTCGGCTCCGGTTCCATTCCTTGGTTTCTTCTTTCCGCTCTAATCCAATCTCTGAGGCAAACTAGAACATTCATTGCATTGTTTCCCAATGAGTGTCGGTTGTCTCCAAGCTGCTATCGTCCTTGACTAAAGACGCTCTCTGATGCAACGGTTGACATTGGAACATTCAAGATATCTCTAGCTAATCTTGAAAGCACTTGATATTGTGTTTCATTACTCCTCCACCAATCCAACGTGTTGATCCATCGTCTGCGATCCTCTGGTGCCGTCCGAAGATAATATTTCAGCTCTTCCCGATAAGTTGATGTGTAAGTTCTCTCATCAATACTGTTCCAACAATTTAAATCATAAAACGAATCAGAAAAAATACTATGTGCCGGCCTTTTAGAAGATGATGGCTCCTCGGGAGGATGAGGAGCGACAGTTGGAGTGATATTTGTAGGTACGGCTAAATCAAATAAATTAGCATAGTGATTATATAATTTTTCTATGTAATCCTTTGCATCAGCCGTAGCCGTCCACAAATCAGGTTGTACTTGTTCAGAATCATGGTTAGTATTTATTTCTAAGTTAGTATAAATAAGAGTACTAAAGTGACACATATTATTACATTTCATGCACGGATTTAGCATAACACCAACCAAGTAAATAGGGGGAAACGGGAAAAAATATTTTTTAAATTTCGTAAACATGGCGCCAACAACTTCTTTATAACCTTCTTTATTTTTATATTCTTTGAGCAAACCAGAAATATCAGCTATATATGCCAAAATATTACAAACATTAGGATAATAAGCACCAGAAAATTCAACCGTAGCTACATAATTTTTTTTTTAAAACTTAACAAGATCATTAATTACAACTCAATCAGAATTATGTTGCATGCAATCAGCAGAATCAGCAAATGAACCGCAATGTTGGTTAAAAGCTAGTGTAATAGGAATTCTATATTTATAACAAGTTTTTAAAAATTCATACGTAGAATTCCATCAAGTATCAATTTTCTCAGGCATCAAAATCGGTGTAAGTCCATTTTCTTGACATTTAACTTTAAATTCTCTAATTCTCGATCTACGATTATTTCCTTGAATAAAACCAACAGCAAGGCGAATTTTTTTAATATAAAACTCAAAAAACTCAAGACCATCTTTTACAATTAAATTATATATATGACATGCACACTTAATATGAAAAATTTCAGGCAAGGACGGAGATAGCGTAGATTTTAATTTTTTTATAGCAGTGTTGTTGTTAGAAGCATTATCAAAAGCAATACATAAAATTTTATTTTCGATACCATAATATCCGACAATTTTAACAATAGAATCAGCAATAAATTGTCCAGTATGTTTACGATCTTCATCATATAAAAAAGCAAGAATACGTTTTTGCATCACGAAATTACTATCCATCCAATGACAAGTAACGGTTAAATAATCATTTTTATTTACAGCACGACCAAGATCAGAAGTTAGGGACAATCTACATTGAATATTTTTTAACAATGTTGATAAATAAAAATAATATTGTGAATGAAGTCTAAAAATATCAGACCAACAAGTAGTTCTAGGAATACCGTTAAACATAGGATTATAAATTGCTTGTATATAACGAATAAAGGCATCAGAAGAAGGAAAATTAAAAGGAAAACAACCCACAACTACCATTTTAGCTATTTCTTCCCGGTCCCTCAATTTATTATACTTCTTCGCTACGTGACCGGTTGCAGGGTCCATTCTAGTTTGCGTTGGCCCACCTACATCCCCACCACCTTGTGCAATATTTAACTCTCTTTTGTGATCTTCAGATACATGTCTCATTAACGTACCCGTACCCCCTTGCTTGCCTCCACTTCTATGTTTATATATTTGTTGACAAATATTGCATTGCACCTCAATATCTGATATACGTTCAAAAAATTGTCATGCAATAATAGTTCTTTTACGAGGTCTTGGGGCACTGGGAGGACGGGGAGGGAGATTAACCGATTCAGATCTAACGTTAGCATCTCCTACTGCGGGTGTCTCAGCAATATTTTCATTATCTTCGTCTAAATTAACCGCATCTACTTCATTTTCTTCTTCTATACAGTAATTTTCCTGAGCTTCTACATAATTCATATCGTGAGCACCTACACCTATTTCTTCCTCAAAAGGTGTACCAAGCGGTACCGGAGGCGAAGACACACGGGTATATCTACTACTTGAACTACCTCTACCGCTAGTAATTCGCTTTTTACTACCACTACCGCTTCCGGGACAAAAAAATTTAACACCTTTAGTAGCGAGGTTTCTTAATTTATCCATAATATAAATTAAATTAAACTAAAAATATTCAAAATACACAAATATAATAAAATTAAATATTAAACAATTAATACAATAAATAAAAATTAAACGTAAGAGATGGAACGACAATACCAAATTTTGGAAGTATCCGAAGATTGCGACTTTAGAAACTTCCGCTCGTACTTTGTAAACGAAAAATTAAAAAATTAAAGTGAACACTTTAAGAAATTAAATATATTGAATATTTGAAAATTGAGATTTGAGAGAGAATGAGATTTGAGAGAGTGAAAAATTGTGTGAAAAATGATTTGAAGTTGTAGGGTATTTATAGAATTTTTTTTGGGATTAAAAAATATTTTTTAAAGTTAATTTTTTTTTTTTAATAAATGGGCCCAAACTAGCCGTTTGGACCCAAAAACGGCTATATAGCCGTTGGACCAACGGCTAGTTTGGCCCAAAATCCCTTTTTTTTTTAAAAAAAAAGGTATCTGGGCCAGGCCGAGCCGGTTAACCGGCGGGCTTGGACCAGGCTTGGTCTGGGCCGGGTTAGCCGGACCCATTTTAAAAAATAACCGGCCCAGGACCCGGAACCCTAAATCCCTAGGGCTTACCGGGCCAGGTCAAACCGTGCCGGGTTAGTTACGAGGGCTGGGCCGGGTCGGGCCGGCCCACTTGACACCCATACTTGTCATCCTACTTTTTTTTCCTTTTCTATGCTATTTTTACTCAAAAATAATTAATTATTTTTAATTTAAAATAAAAAGTTAACTAATACGTAACTAATTAAAACCTAACTTTAACTAATTTTTCCTAAAAAGTAACACATGTCATCATCTTAGGCTGCCACTTGGCAACAATCTAAGCAAGACTTTCTTGCTATTTAGTATATATAGATGAGAAAAACAATTTTTTTTTGTTCGCAAAAAGAATAACCCATGTATATAAAATCGGGCAAACCAAAAATTATGTTCCACTTTTCACATACCGGATTAGTTCAGGAGAAATAACAATGATTTAATCTATATCTATAATCTATAATCTATATCTACAATATATTGAAAGTGTGAAAACCCTTAGAAAAATGATTTGAACATTTTACCCTTCATTAAAACACATCACAATAGACAAAATCGTCATTTTGCTATTTTTCTAATAATTTTTAAAACTAAAAAGTTCATTAAAATTTAGTTATGAAACTTTTCCTTATTTGAGTTATGTACCTAAAATTTAGGCTTCTTTTGGATTAGTGTTTGTATGAAAAAAGTCAATCATTTAATAGGCACCATACGTCTTTCCTTAAAAAAAATGTATACTTTTTGAAGAACAATTTTATTTATATTTTAGCTACCTATTTCTTTAATCTATAATCTCTAATTTTTATCACCAACCTCTAATATCAAATATATTAAAAATATGAAGATCCTTACAAAAATTGATTCGAGTTTTTTCCCTTCATTAAAATATTCTGTAATAGATCAAATCATTTTTTCATTTATCCCTCTAATTATTATTTCATTATTGATGTAATATTTAGGATTTTAAAATTATCTGAAATTAGTTATTAAAGTTTTCCTTGTTAGAACTATGTTAAAAGTCCTAAATCTATATCTATAATCTATATTATATGAAAAATGTGAAGGCCTTAGAAATGTTGTTTGAACTTTTTGCCCTTCACTAAAAGTCTTTGTTGTAGACAAAATCGTCTTTTCACTATTTTTCCTAATATTTAAGAGTTCAAAATAAATTAAATATATTTATGGTAAAACTTTTCCTTATTAGAATTCATCAGAATTAATGACAACTAATACTTTTTTCATTAGTTTAAGAATTCTAAATCAGCTAAATTTGATTTTAAGAAGATTTAAAAAATCTAGAAATAAATATAAAAGCGTTAGAATAATCAAATGTTACACGTGCGATTAAACTAGTTTACTAAAAATTACATAAATCAACAACTTAACTATCACTAATTACACAAAATCCCATCTTTTAAAACTTATTATAGAAATTTCATTTTTTCAATTCTCTCTCAAAAAGTTCACATACATAACTTTACCAAAAAATTTTTACGGTTTGTTCTCCCTGGAACACGGCTACAATCAAGGAGCCATTAGTAGCGGTTTATTTTTTTGAATTTTTATCCGTGTTTGACTTCTACTCTTACACATTGGCATTCAATTTTAACAAAATTTCTAAAATTTATGAAATTTTAAGATCTGAGGTTAGTAAACTTTTTTGGTACTAACTCTGACTTTTTATTGTATGAAGGCTACAAATTAGAGTTTTTCGAAGTGAACAAGGTGTTGAATGATGTCCATTCAGTAGTTTTTTCTTAGTTTTGGAGTTATATTTTGGTGTTCTACATTACCAATTCATAGATTCCATTGAAATAGTTATTGCATGTAATCTATTTTCTACCTTTTTCTTAGTAAATGGATGATTCTCCGTCTTTTAGTTTAGGATTTACTCAGTTGGATCATAATGAACCAACAAATCGAGGTACTGGGTTCGTTCCTGGAGAGTTTGACTACGAGGACCCTAATTTTGTTGAAAACAGAACAAAACATCGGAACAATCCCATTAAGCTGAAGCATTAAGATCAAGAAAGTTGCTGAATGAATTTCAAAAAATCAAATCGAAGAATCGTCAAGAAAGTAAAAAAAAAAATGATACTTCAAGGCCACGTTTATCTAAGATTTTTTTCTTTTTTTTGTTTTTATTGTGATTTGTACTTGTACTGGGATATAGTATTTTTATCGTTAATGTGAGTTTTTTGAGCTTTTATTTTTGGTTATGGATGTTAGTTTTTGCAGTAGAATGTGGTGTTTTCCATGTTTTAATTTGAAGTTGTCGTAACAGCTATCAATACTCATACAAGTAGTACTTATGTATGTGATTCACAAATACATAAGTAATAAGTGTTAGTTATGTGATTTTTTTGTACTAGAATGTCATTCCACATACAAGCAATACCTTTGTATATGATAGACATATACATAAATACTGTTATGTAGTTTGCTCAGTTATGATTTCTATAGTTGTTGTACATCCACATACAAGCAACACTTATGTATGTGGCAGACATATACATAAGTCTATCTATATAGTTTATCTGTTAGAAATTTTATAGTTATTGTACATCCACACACAAGCAATAACTATGTATGTGCTATACAAATATATAAGTCTATTTATGTATTTTACATGTTATGAAATATGTAGTTAGTGCACATCCACATACATACAAGCAATAACTATGTATGTGTTAGACATATATATAAGTATTGCTATGTATTTATTCACTTATGAACTCTTTGGTTAATGCACGTTAACATACAAGCAATAACTATGTATGTGCTAGACATATACATAAGTTCTGTTATGTACTTGACTTGTTTTGAAATTTATGGTTCATGTACAACATAGCAGTTATGAACTGACAATATACTCTAATTTTATGATTTTATTTTTCATTCAATACAAGGTCTTAAATACAGAATTGTATACATACAGGGACTGTGGAGTTTTTGTTGTTGGTTATGCAGAATACCTAAGTGGAGAAATTGATGTGCCTTCAGGTAGTTTTGAAGCTGAATATAATCGTATGTGATATGCATCACTCCTTTGAAATTACGGTCCTCGAAAGGCAAATAAATATTTTGTTAGTGACAATGACGACCCTCCAAGATCAAGGACAAAATATGTCCCCCCACCTCATGAATCTGAAATAGTTAGCATTGAATAGTCTCGAAGATGTTTATGGTGGTGATTGTTTTCTTTTCTGTGGATTTTTGTTGGGTTGAATTAGTAAACTAATGTATGAGTTTTGTATGTACAAAGTTTTTAAAACACAATGAGTTATGTTTTAGGATGTACTGACTGTTTTTGCATATGTTATATTTTTGTTTATATCACTGCATTAGATTGGGTTACTGATTCTATACTTTAGCGTATATTCAGTCTTATACATAGGCGTATCATATATGTACGTGAATGTATAGCACATACATAGTTATTGTTCTACCAGTGTATATTCAGTCTTATACATAGTCGTATCATATGATCGTAAGCAAATACACTGAGAATGTGACTACACAACAATATCTATTCAATCAACGAAAATCGTAAAAGAACAGTAGTAGTGTATATAGGCATACACGGTGGTAACATATGCGTAACATGTACAGTAGCTTACCAAAAATCAGTGTATATTTTATAAAATACATAGTAATAACATATAATCATAAGCATAGCCATCTTTATAACTATGTCTACATATACACATTTTTTTATAACTAACGTTAACATAATGTAATAAACGATTTCATGAAGCAAATTTAATGTACATATTATCATAGACATAGAAATTACATTCATTGTTAATCGAAAAAATATATAAACTATAAATTGGTGTATGTTTACAGTTAATTATTGTATATATTTACATATACATAGATTTTATAAGGAACATTAACTACTAATTGTTGGTCGTAATTAACATATACTTATAAACTCATAATTTCATACGTTTATGATTAAGAAATGTAAAAATCATAACAATTATATAGACTACTCATCAACAACTGCAATTGCATACCAGTTATGTATATAAACACATATTAACACCAGTTGTAATAGTAAGCTATGTAGACGCAAAAATGCACAAAAAAAACTTATTAACACAGTTGTCAAATATATAAGACAAACAATAAATATAAATACATCAAACATAGCTGAAAAAATAAAGAAAATTGATATTTATTTCAAATTACCTTCATCCAACTCAAATTATTTAACAAATCAAAACATAAAAGTAGAAAATGTTATTTGAGTGATTAATCATCAAGAATATAGGAAAACTACAAGTTAGTTCTGCTTTGGGAAAAAGTTACAGGAACGTCTATTGTACCCCTCATGTTCACAACGATTTGTACTTGATGAAAGTATTTCCCTTGATTTTTTATTTCTCCCTTTCTTAGATCTTCCTGACAGCCTTTTATAAATCGAAGGCAGAACTTCTTCCTCATCTACACTGTTAGAAACATTTCAATGTAGCTGAACAATTTACAATCTTCATTGTAACATCTGAGAACATAGCTGAAATTAAAAAAAAAAGGCAATAATATGATTAATATTTGTAGCAATTTATAGGTTTATAAGAGTTGTATGTTACAATTTTGTCGTACTTAAATAAAAAAAAAAGAACATATACAATACAACTCGTCTACTATACATTAAAAACAAATTAAACATATATGATTTTTTGTGTTACACAATTTATATAAAAAAAAAAACAGAGTAAAACCTATTTTTTTACACATTTACACAAAATAGTCTATGTATATGTGAATTATTACTGAATTTTTTTTTATGTATATACTATTGACGCAATTTTGGGTTTTGTCAGAGTGACATATACATAAAAATGACTATGTATATGTGACCACATAACCACTTCATCTTTTGTAACTGGAAATAAGATTTTGTTGAATCTATTTACATTAACATAGATTTACATATACAAACCACTTTGAATGTATATGTTATATATCAACAAGTTTCTTCACATGAATATGCTATTTCTGTTTTTGCAACTTTATTTCGCGACAACTTCAATTTATAAAAACTTCAAGTTTCTGTTAATTTAATACAACTGTATATAAAATTGTTATAAGAACATGAAAACAATCTATGCAACACAAATATAAACATAATAATAACATTCACGCTATAATTAACATTATATTAAGTTCGGTTATAAATTCATATATATAGTTATCAAAAATGGTAAAATTAGGATTTAAACACATGAAATTTAAATAAATAATTTTATTAACAGAACAAAATAACATAATATCTTTTTTTGTCTAAACATTTTACTTTGCAATTGAATCCATGTGTCACCACATATTTCGACATCAATGAAATGATCGTCTTTTTATCCTTATACATCTGTTTCACCTTCACATCAATACTCTTGCACATACAAAGCATATTGATTTTGTGTCTCATCAACTGAGAGAGCCATAGCATCAGATTCAACACCCTCCACGCAAACAACAACTCTTGTTTCTCTATCAAATTGTATGTCCTCTGCACATTTATCAATTGTTGATATGCACAACGGGTACATCACGAAGGCTGGTTGAGATTTCTTCAACTCGACATACAATCGAACACTATTATCATCCCGAATATAAAAAGGTGATTCGTTTCCATTGCCAACATAACGTACATCAATACTTTTTTGAGATTCGTCAATGTTTAATTCGGCAACAACTGATGAAATCAACCTCAAATAATTTATTGATTCTGCGACAACATTTCCTTTACTTTTTTAATTAACATATTCTGTTTCGGTTCTCCATTGACCAGAGTACCTCAAAAGACCAGCAATATTCATCTTCTTGAATTCCAATTAATTTTTTTTCTTCAAGAAGATCAATAATCAGTGTTGAAATTATTTTTGATTTATGTTTTCGTTTGATTTGATTTTTATGTATTTTTTGTTTTTAAAATTTGAATTTCAGTATCTGTTACATAATTTAAGGGATGCAATAATCCACTTATTTAATTAGTTGCGTTAATTACGTCCTTAATAGCAGAAAAATTCATTATTTTCATTTTTAAAGAAATCCAAAAATTTGTATATACATAGGTTGCTATGTATATGTCGGCTATCTTATGTATATGATTCGGGAGAGAGAGTAAAATAATTAAAAAAATTGAAGAGTGTAAATACTTCTAATAGGGTTGAGATGTATATTATTTAAACTTTAATTTATGGGCTGGTCATTTGATTTTTTCCATTTTTGATCCCCTCTTTTATTAATGGATTGATCCATCTTTGATTCAGATTGTTTGTCCAACCTGTTTGGAAATTTTATTCAATTAATTGTCAGCATTAATGATACGGGTACGACCACGGAGGTGGGTGAGTGCGAGAGTGAATGAACCCGAGACTTGGAGTGTACACGTGAAGTGCAAAGGAAGGCCTAACTAGGTTCGAAAATCAGTCCATACAATGCACCCCAAGGGAGCCCACTTGAAGACTTTGACTAAGGGGTCATTTTGGACATTTCACACTATTCTTATAATACACTATAAATACAACCTTCTAGGGATTCATTCATTAGATTTTGATGATGATGAATGTTGTATAACATTGAAAGACAAGTCCTCTCTCCTTGAGGCACAAGTTGGATTCAAGCTTGAAAACATTGGTCCTTGGGAGATCGAGATCCCTCTTGTGCCTACGTAGGAGATAGGTTAGTGTTGTGTGTAGTATTAAAGGTCCAAGGGTGTAACAATTCTTGGGTTGTTAATATTATTCCCTCATTTGGTCTATCTATCTATCTTTATCTTATTGCGCTTTGTAGATTCATAGTGGACAATTTTGTGTCCTTCTTGAATCCAAAATTTGTTCTCATTGTGTTCATCTTGTTATCATTGTGTTGCTACTGTTTTTGGTGTCAAATGCACCATTGTTATCTCGTATTGTTGTTGTTGTAGTGAATCCGAGAGTGGTCTCCATCTTAGTCCTCAAATCCTTAAGATTAGTGGATTGTTTTAGAGCTATTTTGTGTTTTCCTTGTCTTTCCCGTATCAATTAACCATGACACTTATTTTGTTGGCAACACATATATATAATACTTTCTATTAGGACAATACAATTAATCATATTCAATATTTGAACATGAATGTAATTTGTTTCACGATTTATTAAGTAGTATCTATAATCCATGTGCCTTTTTGTGGTAACTTTGATATATAAAGTTCATGTCGCCTGTCGACGCCCTATTTCGAACCGGTCGAAACAGCATGCGATGTATGGTGGCGTTTAGTGACTCTTGGGTTTTGAAAATTTATTTTTTAGAGTCGCCACCTAACCTTTTAGGAAAATTAGGAAAAAATATTTTTTATTATAAAACTCTGTTTTAGTCTATCGAAAATATTTTGAGGTTTTGAGTAAGGGTTTTGATTACTCAAGGGGAAGGTATTAGGCACCCCTCAAAGCCTATCCGAAGATAGTCCTTACGCTTAGTTTAGAAAAATAT
The DNA here is from genome assembly GCA_030864215.1 of Capsicum pubescens. Classification (NCBI taxonomy): domain Eukaryota; kingdom Viridiplantae; phylum Streptophyta; class Magnoliopsida; order Solanales; family Solanaceae; genus Capsicum; species Capsicum pubescens. The sequence goes on along the minus strand of CM061545.1, from coordinate 265,019,226 downwards.
TTTGAAAAATATTTATTTCGTTATTTGCTAAAACGGTGATGATGAAAACTTTATTGTCTTGAAAAAAAGAAAATTCGAGGTATATATGAATACGCAACCACAATATGCAAGAATATAGTTTATTATAAAATATGTATGCAATTTTTAAGATATGGAATGAGCGGGCAAGAACCCGATATCGCATTTTATAGAATTCAGTGACTTATTTTTTTGTGAAAAAGTTTAATAATACATAAGGGCAAATATATCGGTGAATTAATAACTAAGCAAAATAATCGTAATTTTAATGTCATGTGAGAATTTATTTCCTTATAAATATAATTATGCATGCCTAAAATATGAGAAATAATTTGTGTTCGGGAGCAAATATACATGGGTGTATTTATTGAGAAGTGAAAATATATGTCGCATCAAGGTACACTAATTCTTGATTAAAATAGATTAACATATAAAGGCATGGCGAATTTTATTTATCTATACATTTATTTATTTATTTATTTATCTATTTTTGTAAAATTTAAAATAATGGTAAGAAAATAAATAAACTTAGCAACGGAATATGGATATAAGATTAAAATAAGGTGTAAGTAGTACTAAAACTTTTAGGATAAATGATGATGATACAAAATACCATGTATATTGTGCGCATATAAATATACCTCGCAGTTTAGTTTTTCCGAAAGCTGAAAAAAAATAAAAAATTGCGAGCAAATGTTAAAAGTGTTAGAATTATTAACTTGTCGGAGTAAATTAACGAACAAGCTTTTCTTTTTGAAAAAATCTAAGTTTTTTTAATGATTTTCTTTCCTATTTAATCAGTTTTGAAATTCTTATCCTTTTGTTATAATATTTATTGAGAACAACATAAAGATTACTGTGCTAACTTTATTTTAGAATATTAGTGGTAAAATTTCAAAAGCATTAGCCGAACGTGACAAGATATATTTCATCTAATAAACGTGATGTTTACGAAAAATAAGGGCGTTAAAACTACAAAAGGATTGACAAGGAATATAAATTTAACAAACGAACAAGCTTATACTAAACATAATCAACAATGAAAGTTAGGAAAAAGGGAAACAAGACAAATAAAATTGAGTTTAAATGCGATAAGAGATGTTAGATTCTATTTAGGAGCTTAGGCTCCTAATTGGCGGGACCCCGAGGCTCTGTGTCCTAGTTGCGATTAATCCAATACTTGGGTCGAAACGAGTCCCGTTGCGGGACTCCCAATTCCCGAGTTCACATGTAAAAGAAAAAAAAAAAAGATTAGCATGCAAACACGAATAATAACATGCGTATGGTATATGAACAGACGGCACTAACATGTGGTTTGATAAAACACCTGAAGCAATTTGGGTATATTTTTCATATCAGGTAACTCATTAATGTAAAGCGAATCTTAAAGCAATTAGAAGTAGAGATTAGAGTTTAAAACTATCATTAAAGGCACACAACATTAATGCACGTAACTAATAATTTTCATCAAATGAGAAATTATGTAAACAGGACAACATAAGATAAAGCAACCAACTGGGGCAAATCATATGGATGAACAGGAAGCCTAAAAAAAAAACTGCAACTTTAAAATGGAACCTAAAAATGCATCATTAAAAGGATTTTGGAAATATTTGTTAACCAAATAATTTGTACAACGCCATTTAAACTACATAAAGTATCTCCTTAACAACTTTTGCTAACTCAACAGTGTCCCAATCCAGATGTGCATGCCAGGGAAAATAGTGATTTCACAACCAAATTTGTGCCATATTTTGACATGTTTACAAACTTGGAGACGGGACAAACCAACTTTAAGAGGGAAGAAAAAAAGAAAGAAATTTTATCATCACACTTTATTTCGTAACATCAAAAACAGTAACCACAACATTATTCACGGTCAAATGGATCCAGTATCCGCGAAATGCTTTCACCTTTGTCCATAATATCTAAACAACAACAACTATACTATAATCTTATATATAAAAAAAATACACACAGTCGTACATCCATAACAACAAAACAACAACAAAACCCAAACTCAAGAACCATATAATCCGACAGTAACAAAACGTGGAGAGAAGTGAAATCAAAAGGAAAAGTTTCGCACCTTTGTTGATGCAGCGAAACTGAGGCTTCGGCGTCAAAAGATTCTCCGGCAACTTTAAACTCAAATCGAAATTTCAGATTCGAGCAAAATTAAAGAAAACTAAGCAGACTTGAGACCCTTGATCTTAAAAAAAAGTATTCTCGTCCTCTTTTTTCCCTTTTTTTTTCAAGTTTCACTACAAATTCAAACTCCTTTTTCGGAAGGCTCCGAAAACTAAGCCTTTTCTTTCTAGACTCTCACGAATTCCTTTTCTCCAGATTTTTTTTCTCCTTTTTCACCTTCTTTTCGCTCTCCTTCCCCCACCTTCCTTCGGAGATGGTGAAGCCTCCATTTTATAGATGCATATCCGGACATGAAAATCCGTATTTGAAAACTTAAAATAAAAAAAATGGAAAGATGAAGAAGAAATTTTGAGATTTTGTAACCTCCCCCAGCACGAACCTCTGACTTTTAATGGCAATTTTTAAGAATTGCATGGATTTAGAGATTGGTTCTCTGTCCTTTTTGGTTTCACGAGTTGGGGCGACAAAGAAAAAGGGTGATTCTTGTGCATCCTAACGACAGGCTGGTGGTCAGCGGCGACAGGCTAGGGTGAGGATTAGGGTTTCCTTGTTTTGGTGATAATGGAGCAGAGGGAGAAAGGGAAGGAGAAAGGAGCTCTGCTTTTGTGTATTTTGAGGAAATGAGAGATAGTGATTAGTCGGTGGTCATGGAAAAGAGAAATACGCATTTTCTGGCTTTGACAGACACGGTAGGTGTGCATTTTAATGCACTATTCTTTAAAATCTTGATCAATTTTGGTCTGTCCGATCTTTGATCGGACGATCCTAAAATATCATCTTAAAATAATAACAATACAAATATTTATATATGTGTATATATAAATAAATATATAAAAAAAATTATTTAAAAACCAATTAATTTCTGATCTGTTCGTTTTTATCGGAACAATTCGAATTTCAAAAATATATAAAAAGATAAATTGTAATATTAATATATATATATATATATATATATATATATATATACATTTGAAAATTCGGGACCCTCGGATCAAAAAGAAAAATTAACGGACTAGATTAATCTTTGCTAGTCGGGTGATTTTGGATTGATTTTGATTTGTCCGATCTTTTGATCAGACGATCTTGAAGAGATTACCACTAAAATAATAATAGCGAAAAATAAAAATGTATGTACATAAGGATAAATATGTGAAAGGTTGATTTCAAAATGACTTTTTTTGATCCGTTCGAACGGTTCAAATTTAATTTAAAGAGAAGGGAAAAAGTAAAAAATAAATATACAAATAAATAGATAGTTAAACAAAGAAATTATATATGTATATATATATATATATATATATATATATAAACTAAATATTTTAGGATCTTTCGGGTTTTAAAATGAATCGTCGGATCAAGTTAAATCATATCTGTTGAGGCGGAGCGACGAAGCGGACATAGAAATTGTACTGAGTTTTGGGCTAATTTTGGGACTTTTGGTTGAAATTTATAAAATGAGAGTTGGGATCGGCCGAAATAAAAATAAAACTTCATTATTGTTAGCTCGAATGCTCTTCTTCTGCTGAAATTAAATTTATCGATGCTCCCTGATATCCTAAAAATTATTTTTAATTTAACGTATATAAATTACAGACATAACTTGCATGAGCGTCCAATTTGATTTCTTGTGATTTAATATTAACAACAACATATATACGTGTGTAAAAATAAGAATGTAATAAAATATATGTAAAAATCAAGAATATAATAAAAATATGTATATTTAAAAAGATATATTTTATGTAATAAAATATACACATATGGTCACAATATTACACCAAAAATAAAGTTAGAAAAAATGATAATGCGAATACCAAAGGATATACATATATTTTTATTCGTTAAAATATTTAATTATATTTAATTAAATATTTCATATTATGGTGGAAAAATAATTCTCCTTTTATTAAAATTTCTAGTAATAGAAACAAAATATAAATCTTATTTTTTATTTATTTTTCAAAAATTATTTAGGGTCGAGGAGCATCGGTAAAATAATTGAAGGAAAAAGTGCGAGCCAAAATTGGGTGTCAACATCGCCTTTAAAAAAAATAAAAAATCTCTGTAGACACGTGATTTCGTCCTCTTGAAGTTCCATTTTTATTCACTTTACCCATTTTATGTTATCCTACCGTGTACCCTACCCCGTGTAATTATCCCTCCACAAAATACAAAAATACAAAAATAAACAAAAAAAAATACCTCTAACTAATTTATCTTATCCTAACAACCTACCCAATCAAAAGCTTCCACCTACCCTAACTACCCATATGATCCCCCCCTCCTTTTTCTTGTCCACAAAGAAAGAATATATGGGGGACCCACCAAAATTCCCACATCATAACAAATCCATGCCCATTATAAAAGAAAAATTCTAAGAGGAAAAGAAAAAAAAGGCTTGGATCATCATCTTCTCCACAATAACAACAATGACAAAATAATCTTCCTCACAAAAAAAAAAAAAAAAAAAAACACCGGTGAACAGTAACCGTGAACAGTAGCCGTGAACAGTAACCGGTGAGCAGTAACCGGTGAACAGTACCCGGCGTGAAAAGTGACGGTGAACGGATCTTTATTTGTCGAGTTGGATTGTTGGTGTTAAGGTTCGGCTCGAGGTTTCCGAGTGCGGACTCTCTTTATTCGAATAACATTGAGTTTGAAAGCTTCAAATTTAAGGTCCAACTCTATCTCTTCTAATTTTACTTTACTATACGTGTTTGATTTGCCTGATGTGTGGTTGAATTTTGGTGACATTAATTCGGTGTTCGATTTCATTGAATAGATGGTTGTGGATTGTTGAGATGACTGTCTTGAATCGTTGGAATTTGGTATAAAAAATGGAATGTGGGGTTGGATGGTAGGAATTGATAAAGAATGAATATTGTTTTGATTTATTGTCGTTGGTTATTTTGAAGCAAATACGAGTGTTTGATTGGGTAGTATCATGATGCGCCGATTGGTTTAGGCAAACGTAGTTTGGGTAGGCAAAATTTAGGATTCGTGGCTTCGGTTGAATGTTGGAAATTCTGTGGAGTGTTTGAAATTTTGTTGAATAGTTTTATTTTTTCCGCACTAAGAAATGTATTCATTTGACCGGGGAATGCCCCGAAGCACTTGTATTATTTTATCCGGGGAATGCCCCGAGGTATCTTGTACTCGGAGGACGCTCGTTATCAAGGCCCGAGGCATCGGGTAAAGCTTTGGAGCATAGTTTAGGATTAATATAGGTTAGTGTAGGTTTATATTTTTGCATTTTTCTATTTCGGGATTGTATAATTGGACTGGACACTAATTTTGGATTTGTTTTGTTTCATGTGTTTGGATGGATTGTTTTATGTGTTTTTGTGTGGTTTATACATTTGTAATGCCAAATTAGTCGATACCCTCCACCAGACGACTGTGGTCAAACCACGGGATCGAGGGGTGCCTAACACCTTCCCCTTGGTCAACAGAATTCCTTAACCGGAATCTTTGTTCGCAAAACCAGTTTAAGAGTCAAACGGTTTCGAAAAGGATTTTCTAAAGGTGACTTGGCACATCGGATTATGCCAAGTGGCGACTCTGAATAAAAAATGCAAATAATCCTTTTTCCGAAACAAATTTTCATTTCTCGTCACTTAAATAATAAAACCCTTTCGAACTTTAAAAATGTATTCCAATGTTTTGGAGTACGCGTTGAAAAAAAGGGGTGTGACAGCTCTGGCGACTCTGCTAAGGACATTTCAGAATTCGAGCTTATTTTTTTGAGTCGTATCGGCTTTGTTTGGCATTACGAGTGTATAAGCATTGTTTGTGATTATTGTTTTGTTATTGTTTTCACTTTTGTGCGTTTTCGTGCTCTTTGTTTATAGTATTTATCCTATGTGTTACCGCTTTATATCTGTCATCATGAGTCCATCCCCCCGGCCTTCTTTCTGCAACAAGTCTCGGAGCGCACGTCGTGCGCACGAAATCTAGTTGAGTCACCTTTATTTTAGGGGGGGAGCCGTTGGATGTATGGAGTAGGTGGAAAGCAAAGCAGCCACTATCGACCATATGCTCCCCCGAACGGCCTTGTTAGTGAACCACAACGTAGGTCAGCCTTTAGGTCATTCTTATGTGCATCTTATTGAGACCTAGCGGGGCCTACACGGTCCTTTGTAAGAGACTCGCCTTTAAAGCATCCCTACGTGCTAACTGTTGCATATTTGAGGGTAACGTGGTCATTTGACGGACCGATTTGGAGAAAACATGTGTTAGAAGTAAGGTGTGAAAAAAAAAAGGAAAAAGAAAAAAAAGGAAAAAAAAGAAAGAAAAGTGAGTCGAAAAGAATGAATCAAAAGGAGTGTCGAAGTTTATTTCAGAGTTCTTTATGGCTTTTGTTCTTCACGATCCCAAAACTCAAAAAGATTTTTTTTTACGTTTTTGCATTTATCTTCTCAAAGTACCGTAAGTTAAAAAAAAAATGAATGAAAAAAAAAGAGGGTTTTATTTGCTTTGTCTACTTATCTGTCAAAAACAAAATACCAAAAAGTTTTTTTTAATTGGTGGTGTCAGTCTTAGTTGAAATGTCTAGTTGAAAATCCAAAATGTTTTCACTCGTTTGTTTTGGTTGTCTTTTAAGTTAGGGTCAATTTATTAGTTAATCGTTAAGTGTCCAATCTGGACGAACTACGCACCCCTGATTCTCCTCTCTCGGGAGTGAGATACGTAGGCAACCTATTTTAGGTTCGGGGATCTTATTTCAAAAATTCAAAAAAAATAAAAAAATTCCGCTCTTCATTTAGAGTAGGCGTTTCATATGCGTCTCTAAAAGAAAACTACAAAAGATTTTTCTTTAATAGTATCAAGTTTCTTTTTCCTATGAAATTCTAAATTGAAAATTCAAAAAGATTCTTCTTTGGTAATCATAGATTCCATTTTTGTATAGGAAGTTTAAACCTAAAAAAAAAAAAAAAAAAAAAAGATTTTCGTCAATTCTTTTGATAATTTGTTATTTTCTATTTTTTTTAAAGTTTCAAGAAAAAGAAAAAAAAAGATTTTAATTGGTCATTTTGGTAAAACTGCCCGAACTACGCAAGATCTGATTCATGTACAACATGATACGTAGGCAGCCTACTTTTGGGTTCGATCTAATCATTTTGTTTCGTTGTTTTTCATTATTTTTCCTCTTTTAAGGAAAACAAAAGCCATAAAGAATGATAAAATAAAGGTATATAACGTGAGGAAAAGAGCAGATATTGATAAAAAAATAGTAATAGGTGTAGATAAAAAAAAAGTGTGTAAATAAAAATCGGGATGATGTTGAAATGACCTCGCTACCCTCAAAAGCTGGTAGAAATGAACATGAACTTAGGGCAATTTTACCAATGTGATTCCCATGCTTTTGGTATACCCTAATCCTAACGGATGTCGTCTTTAATGAGCATGTTCTTTCAGATAAAAGTGGTAGGTTTGCAGCACTCTGGCTAGTCACCCATACTTCACTAGATCCAAAGCAAAGCTCGCAATGGCTAGCAGGGAGATTGAAAATTCGCTCATTGACCCGGATCAGGATCACAGGGAAGAAAGTTCAGAACATAATGATGAGGTAGTAAGGCTCAGGCAACAATTGATAGATTTGCACCGGGCATGGGCCAGCGGAATGCCTCCTCCTCCGCTCCCTGAAGGTCTCGGGAATATCTCTAATTGCCCACCGCTCTCTCAAGCACAATTCTCTGCTCCTACTGAGTCACCTGAGCACGCGCCAGGATTCACTCCGCGACATTATTATCCTGGCCATTCTGGTGTGCCCTTGGCAGCTCCCCAATCAAGACCAGCTGCTCAGCCAGCGCCACCGATCACACCGGTATTCGTGGCCCCGCCACCACAAGAAACTCCCATATATGTTGTGCGTCCCACAATGAGGCTTCCTCGGTCTTCCAGTGAGCCAGCACTGAAGGTTTCAGATGGTCAGTATTATGCTACGGAGCCTACTCTGCAATTGAATGAACCGTATGGGTACACTCAGCCGCCTGCATTTCCATTTGATACGGAGAAACCTGTCGCAACGGAGGAACAGGATGTCATAGCCCGGAAACTGAAGAGTTTAGAGCAAGCTATGAGGAATTTGCAAGGAATTGGAGATTATAGAAGTGTTTCCTATAAAGACCTGTGCATGTTCCCAGATATCAACCTGCCCCCCGGTTTTAAGATGCCTAAGTTCGAGAAGTACGCAGGGCACGGTGATCCTGTTGCACACTTGAGACGTTATTGCAACCAGTTGAGGGCTGCAGGAGGAAAGGAAGAACTACTCATGGCCTTCTTTGGCGAGAGTCTTTCAGATCTGGCTTCAGAATGGTTCATCGATCGGGATATCGATAAATGGAACAGTTGGGATGATTTGGCTTCTGAATTTGTTCAACATTTTCAGTACAACATTGATTTGATTTCGGACGAAAAATCTTTGGTCAACATGAAGAAAGAGAGCACTGAAGGTTTTAGGGAATACGCTATAAGGTGGCGTGAACAGGCCGCTAGGGTAAAGCCTCCAATGAAGGAAAGTAAGTTGGTAGAAGTTTTCATTCAGGCGCAGGATGAGACCTATTTTCAACATTTACTTCCGGCAATGGGAAAGTCTTTTATGGAAGTCGTCAAAATGGGGGAGATGATAGAGGACGGGATTAAGACCGGTCGAATAGTGAGTTTTGCTGCATTAAAAGCTACCACACAAGCGATTCAAGGTGGATCTGGCGCATTTGGAGGAAAAAAGAAGAAAGAGGATGTTGCGACTGTCGTAGCCGGAACCCATACTTATCCTAAAAGGCCACCTCGCCCCTATCCCCAATCCCAAGCCCAAGTCTACGCCCAAGCTCCATATATTCCTCCCCACCATTACTACCCTCCACAAAATCCTTTATATTCCATTCCACCACCCCCTTACCCAGTATATAGTGCGCAACCATATGCCCAAACCCCTTCTTACCCGCAGTGGCGCGCGCAAACTTCACAAAATCGCCCATTCGCTCCACCAAATTACCAAACCCCCCCCCCCCAGACCCAGTTTTCAGCCTAGGCCCGAGTATAAGCAGGAGAAAACGGTCAAAAATCAATTCACACCTCTTGGGGAGTCATATGCTAGTTTGTTTGATAGGTTGAGGAAGTTGAAGGTTTTAAGCCCAATTCAAGGAAGGCTTTCAAATCCACCACCAAGGAATCTCGATTATTCTTTAAGGTGTGCGTACTGTTCTGATATGCCAGGCCATGATATTGAGAAATGCTGGCATTTAAAGAAAGCTGTCCAAGATTTGATTGACACAAATCAGATGTTGGTCCAAGCCCCGGAGGGTCCAAACATTAACCAGAATCCGTTGCCAACCCATGCTGAAGCCAATATGTTAGAATTGATATATGATGGGAAAGAGTCTTCGAGGGGTTATAAGCCTATTGTCAAGATACACACCACTGAGGAGAAATCGGTGAATGTAGCGGAGTCTTTGAAAGCAATGTCATTGAGCCAGGAAGGAATGAGGGAGGATAAATCCCGAGAAAGCACAAAGAAGCCCCTGATCACAGTACAAGGCGCCAGAAGGTATGGTGATTCGAGTCAGGATAAACCTATGTTGACAGTGGTGGGAGCTTTGAGTCAGCCTATCTTGACGGTGAAAGGAGCACTGGCACTGCCTATTGTCCTCAAACCGGTGACCCAACCTCTGATAGTTGATATGAAAAGGATTCCCTGGAATTATGGGCGGACCGTGATGACCTATCACGGGACAGAAGTTGTGGAAGATGTAGATGAGGTAGGAGGTTTGACCAGGTCAGGAAGATGCTTCGTGCCTGAAAGCTTAAGAAAGTCTAAGCCAACGGTGAGTGAACCGTCGTCTATCAAAAATCCTATCACTGAGGAGGAAGCCGAAGATTTTTTGAAAAAGATGAAATTGCCAGAGTATTCAGTATTAGACCAGCTGAAGAAAACCCCTGCTCAAATTTCCCTTTTATCTTTGCTTTTGCACTCCGAGGAGCATCGTGATGTTTTGCTGAAGGTATTGAATGAAGCATATGTTCCAAGGGAGATTACAATCAACCAGGTTGAGAAAATGGTGGGAAAAATCTTTGAGATCAATCGGATCAGCTTTTCTGATGATGAATTGCCTGTTGAAGGTACAGGGCATAATCGGGGTCTTTACATTACAGTGAAGTGTGAGGATTTCTACGTCACTCATGTTATGATTGATGGAGGTTCAGGTGCAAATATTTGCCCTATTTCTACTTTGCAAAAGCTGAATGTTGGTGCTGATAGGATCAAGCCCAACAATGTATGTGTTAGGGCTTTCGATGGTGCAAAGTCAAATTCCATTGGCGAAATAGAACTAATGTTGACCATAGGGCCTGTTGAGTTTGCCATAGAGTTTCAGGTATTGAACGTAGAATCCTCTTACAATCTGTTGTTGGGAAGACCCTGGATCCACAAGGCCAAGGCGGTTGCATCCACGCTGCACCAAATGATTAAGTTTGAGCATGACAGGCAAGAAGTAGTTATTCATGGTGAAGGAGATTTATCAGCCTACGAAGATTCTCCCTTGTCCTTTATTGAAGCAAATAACGTGGAGGAGACATTCGTCTATCAAATTTTTGATACAGTGCCAGTGAGTCGTATCCCTGAGTAGCAAGCTATACCGGGACCACAATTGTCTTCTGCTTCTATCATGATGGTGAGTGAACTTTGGAAATACGGATTTGAACCAGGAAAAGGTTTGGGAGCATCTCTGCATGGTATAGTTCATCCCATATGTCCGAGTGAGAACGTGGGCACGTTTGGTCTGGGATTTGAGCCTACAGCTGAAGATCTAAAGAAAATCAGGGGAAGGAAGAAGGAAATATGGTCACTCCCTCGCCCAATGCCACTACTCAGTGAGTCATTCGTTAAGAGCGATGTCGCGAAGCATGTGGAATCTGAAGTTGAATTGGTGGGTGACCTCCAGAACTTTTTTATTGAAGTTGATATGGTTGAAGCAGGAGAAGGTACCAGTATGGCAGATGTGCAATTCATAGGTCCAGCTGTCCGGCTCAATAATTGGGAAGTCACTCCTCTCCCCGTCAGGAGGGAGTTTTGGTAGTTTATTTTGTTTTCCTTTCTGTTTATCCGAGTTATTTCAGGGTTGTAATTCGGATTTTAGTTTGTTTATGTTATATTGGTGTCTGTGTTTAAACCCTTCTATCTTTTATTTAATGAAATGCAATGTCCCTTTTGTTTTGTGTCTAATATAGTTTGTTTTTCTTTTTACACAGTTCTCTTTATGCTGATTCTAATGACATGACATACATGCGGAATTTTCAGCCTGGTCTTAAAATCCAAAATAATCCAGATGTAATGGAGCAGGATGAGGAATATGATGAAAAAGAAGCATTAGAAGAAATAAGCAAAGGGTTGGAACAATTTGGAGACAAACCGAATCCTAATTTGAATGAGACTAAGCCAATAAATCTAGGGGATCAAGAAGATGTTAGGGAAACTAAAATCAGTGTACATGTTTTGCCCCAGCTAAAAGATGAAATGATTCAAACTTTAATGGATTATAAGGATGTTTTTGCATGGTCTTATGATGATATGCCTGGTTTAAGCACTGAATTAGTGTCTCACAAATTGCCAACGGATCCCGCATTCCCTCCTGTCAAACAGAAGTTGAGGAAGTTTAAAACAGATGTAAGTATTAAAATCAAAGAGGAAATCATGAAACAACTTGAAGCCAAAGTAATTCGAGTGGCTCGTTATCCCATGTGGTTATCCAATGTTGTTCCCGTACCAAAGAAAGATGGCAAAATTTGAGTGTGTGTTGATTACCGCGATTTGAACAGGGCAAGTCCAAAAGATGATTTTCCACTGCCCAACATCCATATTTTGCTAGACAACTGTGCTAAACACGAGGTTGCCTCTTTTGTGGATTGCTATGCCGGATATCACCAGATCATTATGGATGATGAAGACGCGGAGAAGACATCTTTTATCACACCATGGGGAAGTTATTGTTATCGGGTGATGCCGATCGGTTTGAAGAATGCTGGAGCAACATACATGAGAGCCATGACCACTATGTTTCATGACATGATGCATAAGGAGATTGAGGTTTACGTGGATGATGTGATTATTAAGTCAAAAAGTCAGGCCGACCATGTAAAAGACTTGAGAAAGTTCTTTGAAAGACTTCGCAGGTATAACCTCAAACTCAACCCGGCAAAATGTGTATTTGGAGTTCCATCTGGAAAGCTGTTGGGGTTTGTTGTCAGCCGTCGGGGAATTGAATTAGATCCCTCGAAAATCAAAGCCATTCAGGATTTGCCCCCGTCCAAGAATAAAACGGAGGTAATGAGTTTGCTTGGTAGACTGAACTACATTAGCAGGTTTATTTCTCAACTCACAACCACTTGTGAGCCCATATTCAAGTTGCTGAAAAAGAGTGTTATGGTAAAATGGACTGAAGAATGTCAGGAAGCGTTCGATCGAATCAAAAGATATTTGTCAAATCCGCCCGTGTTGGTACCCCCCGGAGCCTGGTAGGCCTTTGATCTTATACTTATCAGTCATGGACAATTCTTTCGGGTGTGTCCTGGGGCAACATGATGTCACAGGCAAAAAAGAGCAGGCTATTTACTATCTTAGCAAGAAGTTCACCACTTATGAGGCCAGGTATACTCTTCTTGAAAGGACGTGTTGTGCCCTAACTTGGATAGCACAGAAGTTGAAGCACTATCTCTCATCCTATACTACTTATCTCATCTCCCACATGGATCATTTGAAGTATATCTTTCAGAAGCCTATGCCGACAGGTCGATTGGCAAAGTGGCAAATTTTGCTTACCGAGTTCGACATCGTATATGTGACTCGAACCGCCATGAAAGCCCAAGCCTTGGCAGATCATCTTGCTGAGAATCCCATCGATGAAGAGTACGAGCCATTAAAGACATATTTTCCTGACGAAGAAGTGTCGTGTGTCGATGAAGTCGTTATAGATGTTGATCCAGGTTGGAGGTTATTCTTCGATGGAGCTGTCAATATGAAAGGAGTCGGAATAGGTGCGGTTCTTGTCTCTGAATCGGGACAACATTTCTCGGTAACAGCACAACTTCGATTCTACTGTACTAACAATATGGCAGAGTATGAAGCCTGCATCCTTGGTTTGAGGTTAGCTGTTGATATGGGAGTCCAAGAATTATTGGTGTTGGGAGATTCGGATTTACTCGTCCATCAAATTCAAGGCGATTGGGAGACGCGAGATTTGGAGCTCATCCCGTATCGACAATGCTTGCAGGAGCTATGCCGACGATTTGTGTTAGTAAAATTTAGGCACATTCCAAGGATTCGTAATGAAATTGCTGATGCTTTGGCCACTTTGTCTTTAATGCTCCAACATCCTGACAAAGCCTACATCGATCCAGTGCATGTACAGAGTCGTGATCAGCATGCTTACTGCAATGTGGTTGAAGAAGAGCTCGATGGAGAACCTTGGTTTTTGGATATCAAACGGTACATTCAATCAGGAGAATACCCAACATATGCCACCAACGATCAAAAGAGGACTCTTAGGCGTTTGGCTAGTGGATTTTTCTCGAGCGGGGGAATCTTGTATAAGAGGACCCCAGATCTGGGACTTCTAAGGTGTGTAGATGCAAAAGAAGCCTCGGCAATCATGGTTGAAATACACTCTAGAGTATGCGGGTCGCATATGAACGGTCACGTCTTGTCAAAGAAGATTCTTCGAGCAGGTTATTACTGGCTTACTATGGAGAGGGACTCTATTCAGTTTGTTCGAAAGTGTCATCAATGTCAGGTGCACGGCGATCTGATACGTTCTCCTTCTGTTGAGTTGCATGCAATGGCCGCTCCATGGTCGTTCGTAGCTTGGGGAATGGATGTGATTGGACCGATTGAGCCGAAGGCATCAAATGGACATAGATTCATTTTGGTAGCCATTGACTACTTCACAAAGTGGGTGGAAGCAGTAACTTTCAAGTCGGTGACAAAGAAGGTTGTGGTAGATTTTGTTCATGCCAGTATCATTTGTAGATTTGGAATTCCTAAGATGATTATTACAGACAATACTGCCAATCTCAATAGTCATTTGATGCAAGAAGTGTGTCAACAGTTTAAGATCGCACATCGAAATTCTACTCCATATCGCCCAAAGGCCAATGGTGCTGTAGAAGCCGCCAATAAAAATATAAAAAAGATACTGCGAAAAATGGTACAAGGTTCTAGACAGTGGCATGAAAAGTTGCCGTTTGCATTGCTAGGTTATCGCACCACTGTTCGCACTTCAACAGGGGCAACTCCATATTTATTAGTGTATGGGACAGAAGCAGTCATCCCTGCAGAAGTTGAAATTCCTTCTCTTCGGGTCATTGTAGAAGCAGAGATCGATTACGACGAATGGGTAAAAGCCCGACTGGAACATTTGAGTTTGATCGAGGAAAAAAGGCTAACGTCCGTGTGTCATGGCCAGTTGTATCAAAGGAGGATGGCTCGTGCGTATAACAAAAAGGTCCGTCCCAGGAATTTTGAAGTTGGTCAGTTGGTATTAAGACGTATCCTTCCTCACCAGGTTGAAGCGAAGGGCAAGTTCTCCCCTAACTGGCAAGGTCCCTTCGTTGTGAAGAAAGTGTTACCCAATGGAGCCTTATATTTGACAGATATTGAAGGCAAAATGGCAGAAATGGCTATCAATGCTGATGCGGTCAAAAGATACTATGTATGATATTTGGTCCTTTGTTTGATTTTATTGTATGTTTAGTACTTGCATTTTTGAAGATTGATATGACGAAGGCATTTTATTCTTCTATCCAAACATTGTGTCATCCTTTGTTTACCCGTTTGAGCCTCGTTTATTTTTCTTTCATATCCCTCTTTTGGAATCAAAATAGAGTCAAAGACAAATGTCAAGAAAATAAGAATAAAAGAAAGAGTTCGAAAAAAAAATAAAAAAAAATCAAAGCAAAGCAAAGGACAAGCAGATGGAACTACGTGCGACCTGATTCTCCTCTCTCGGGAGTGAGATACGTAGGCTGCCCTATTTCGGGCTCGGTCCAACCAAATAAAGATTTAAGATTCACCCAGTCAACAAAACTGGGGCATGAGTTAATGCATTGTTTGAGTCGATTCCAAAAGTTGTAAGTCCCACCCCCACTTCAAGTATCATTTGAGCCTCTTACCATCTTTTCTAACCTTGACCAAAAGCCAAGTTACAACCAAAGAAAGTCCTTCAGATCAATTTTTGATAGTGTTAAGGCTAAGCATGCAATGGATATGACGATACATTGCGAAGTACCGCTTATCTCCCTCAGCATAAGAAATCATGAAAGAAATACAAAAATGAGAGAGTCTTATTGGTGAAAACCTTTGCAGGCACCATAAGGCGATGGTGAGTTGTGAGAAAATGAAAATGAGAGAGTCTTATTGGTGAAAACCTTTACAGGCACCATAAGGCGATGGTGAGTTGAGAGAAATACAAAAATGAGAGAGTCTTATTGGTGAAAACCCTCACGGGCACCGTAAGGCGAGGGAGAGTTCAAGAGAAAAGTGAAAAGTGAAAAGAAAGAGATTTGTTGGCGAATGTCTTTTTAGATGTCGTCAGTCGAATGTGATGTATGAGTCCAATAGATTTGAAGAAGCGGCTCAACGGCAAAGGCACAAACTCGACAACAAATGGGGAGTTTTGGATAGGAAGATCAGGCAGCTCAATCCTAAATGCATGTCATACTCATTGGAGTTGGTTTTCGTATTCAGATAAGTTTTCTTCTTGAATATGGGACATTTCCCTCTTTCTTTCATTTACATATTCATGTTTTTTTTTTTATGTCATTTATCAAAATAAAAGTCACCATCATTTCTTTACATTTTAAGTCAAGTCTGTGTCAAAACAAGCAAGAAAGGATTTCAAAATTTACTACCAGTCTTTCCAATTATATGAGGAAAAGCCAAGGAACAACACAGAAAAGAAATATGATCGTAATTCAACACGAAGCAAAGGAAGTCTATCAACCGACAGGCTATTGGATTCGTAGAAGCATTTCGGATTTGGGAAAAGAGTGCACCTCAGGGGCATGGTAAAAATGGAAACCCATTGTTTGAGTCAGAACTCATTTCCCTCAATCTGGATCCAGGTCAATGATGCGGCAAGACACGACAAGTGTTAGCAATTTGGAACAAAGATGAAAGGAACGAGTGTTGGGCAGATACCTGAAAAGCCAAGATCTGCAAGCCACCACTAAGTTTTTAACTGACAAATTTTTCTTTGATTGAAACAGGGGCAAATTTGTTTCACTTGATTCAGTTACCATTGGAAATGCATATCCAGGGATTTTACTTTATGTTCAGGACCCTCCTGAAAAATGGGACTTTACTTTCTGTTCAGGACCCTCCTGAAAAATGGGACTTTACTTTCTGTTCAGGACCCTCCTGAAAAATGGGATTTTACTTTATGTTCAGGACCCTCCTGAAAAATGGGACTTTACTTTATGTTCAGGACCCTCCTGAAAAATGGGATTTTACTTTATGTTCAGGACCCTCCTGAAAAATGGGAATTTACTTTCTGTTCAGGACCCTCCTGAAAAATGGGATTTTACTTTCTGTTCAGGACCCTCCTGAAAAATGGGATTTTACTTTATGTTCAGGACCCTCCTGAAAAATGGGAATTTACTTTCTGTTCAGGACCCTCCTGAAAAATGAGATTTTACTTTATGTTCAGGACCCTCCTGAAAAATGGGACTTTATTTTCTGTTCAGGACCCTCCTGAAAAATGGGATTTTACTTTCTGTTCAGGACCCTCCTGAAAAATGGGATTTTACTTTCTGTTCAGGACCCTCCTGAAAAATGGGATTTTACTTTCTGTTCAGGACCCTCCTGAAAAATGGGACTTTACTTTCTGTTCAGGACCCTCCTGAAAAATGGGACTTTACTTTCTGTTCAGGACCCTCCTGAAAAATGGGACTTTACTTTCTGTTCAGGACCCTCCTGAAAAATGGGATTTTACTTTCTGTTCAGGACCCTCCTGAAAAATGGGATTTTACTTTATGTTCAGGACCCTCCTGAAAAATGGGACTTTACTTTATGTTCAGGACCCTCCTGAAAAATGGGATTTTACTTTCTGTTCAGGACCCTCCTGAAAAATGGGATTTCACTTTCTGTTCAGGACCCTCCTGAAAAATGGGACTTTACTTTCTGTTCAGGACCCTCCTGAAAAATGGGATTTTACTTTCTGTTCAGGACCCTCCTGAAAAATGGGACTTTACTTTCTGTTCAGGACCCTCCTGAAAAATGGGATTTTACTTTCTGTTCAGGACCCTCCTGAAAAATGGGATTTTACTTTCTGTTCAGGACCCTCCTGAAAAATGGGATTTTACTTTCTGTTCAGGACCCTCCTGAAAAATGGGATTTTACTTTCTGCTGAGGACCCTCCTGAAAAATGGGATTTTACTTTCTGCTCAGGACCCTCCTGAAAAATGGGATTTTACTTTCTGTTCAGGACCCTCCTGAAAAATGGGACTTTAATTTCTGTTCAGGACCCTCCTGAAAAATGGGACTTTACTTTCTTTTCAGGACCCTCCTGAAAAATGGGATTTTACTTTCTGTTCAGGACCCTCCTGAAAAATGGGACTTTACTTTCTGTTCAGGACCCTCCTGAAAAATGGGACTTTACTTTCTGTTCAGGACCCTCCTGAAAAATGGGATTTTACTTTCTGTTCAGGACCCTCCTGAAAAATGGGACTTTACTTTCTGTTCAGGACCCTCCTGAAAAATGGGATTTTACTTTATGTTCAGGACCCTCCTGAAAAATGGGACTTTACTTTCTGTTCAGGACCCTCCTGAAAAATGGGACTTTAGTTTTTGTTTAGATATTTTTACTTTCTGCTCAGGACCCTCCTGAAAAATGGAATTTCACCTTCTGGTCAGGACCCTCCTGGAAAATGGGACAATGCTTTCAAAAAATGAAATACTAATTATTTATAATTCTTGTTTGGGATAATTTTCGTTCTAGTTTTAATTTTGAGTTTCAGGAGCCCGCCTGAAGAACAGGGTGATGAAATAGCAAGGCAGGAACCCGCCTGAAGAACAGGGTGATGAAATAGCAAGTTCGGATCCCACCGGGAGAACAGAGTGAAGAAAATGAAAAGTCAAGCAACAAAGTGATGAAATAGCAAGTCAGGAGCCCGCCTGGAGAATAGGGTGAAGAAACAAAAGAGTCAAGCAACAAAGTGAAGCAATTGAAAGCCAAGCAACAAGGGAAAAGAAATTGCAAGTCAGGAGCCCGCCTGGAGAACAGGGTGATGAAAGTCGAGTCAAGAACCAACAAAAGCTGTTTAGATAGGATTTTTGTAATTTCCTTTATGTTTTAGCTTTTAATCTTTATTTTTGATGTAATAACAGAGCCGCGGACCGGAACCTCGATGGAACCTCACTTGACTCTCCAGCTCGGTATAGTCCACCGCCGTCCAAAAGTTGAGATGCTTGTCACTCGATCCTCTCGTAACTTGGTTGGGTAGGCTGTCCTAATTCAAAACCCGATAGTCCTTCTTTCTTCTGTTTCTTCTTTTGAATAATGGTCGGGACAAAATTCTATCTCGTTGTCTACTTCTTTGTCTGAAAACACTGCGTGTTTACAGTCAAAGGGGGCATGATGTAGACACGTGATTTCGTCCTCTTGAAGTTCCATTTTTATTCACTTTACCCATTTTATGTTATCCTACCGTGTACCCTACCCCGTGTAATTATCCCTCCACAAAATACAAAAATACAAAAATAAACAAAAAAAAATACCTCTAACTAATTTATCTTATCCTAACAACCTACCCAATCAAAAGCTTCCACCTACCCTAACAACCCATATGATCCCCCCCTTCTTTTTCTTGTCCACAAAGAAAGAATATATGGGGGACCCACCAAAATTCCCACATCATAACAAATCCATGCCCATTATAAAAGAAAAATTCTAAGAGGAAAAGAAAAAAAAGGCTTGGATCATCATCTTCTCCACAATAACAACAATGACAAAATAATCTTCCTCACAAAAAAAAAAAAAAACACCGGTGAACAGTAACCGGTGAACAGTAACCGGTGAACAGTAACCGGTGAACAGTACCCGGCGTGAAAAGTGACGGTGAACGGATCTTTATTTGTCGAGTTGGATTGTTGGTGTTACGGTTCGGCTCGAGGTTTCCGGGTGCGGACTCTCTTTATTCGAATAACATTGAGTTTGAAAGCTTCAAATTTAAGGTCCAACTCTATCTCTTCTAATTTTACTTTACTATACGTGTTTGATTTGCCTGATGTGTGGTTGAATTTTGGTGACATTAATTCGGTATTCGATTTCATTGAATAGATGGTTGTGGATTGTTGAGATGACTGTCTTGAATCGTTGGAATTTGGTATAAAAAATGGAATGTGGGGTTGGATGGTAGGAATTGATAAAGAATGAATATTGTTTTGATTTATTGTCGTTGGTTATTTTGAAGCAAATACGAGTGTTTGATTGGGTAGTATCATGATGCGCCGATTGGTTTAGGCAAACGTAGTTTGGGTAGGCAAAATTTAGGATTCGTGGCTTCGGTTGAATGTTGGAAATTCTGTGGAGTGTTTGAAATTTTGTTGAATAGTTTTATTTTTTCCGCACTAAGAAATGTATTCATTTGACCGGGGAATGCCCCGAAGCACTTGTATTATTTTATCCGGGGAATGCCCCGAGGTATCTTGTACTCGGAGGACGCTCGTTATCAAGGCCCGAGGCATCGGGTAAAGCTTTGGAGCATAGTTTAGGATTAATATAGGTTAGTGTAGGTTTATATTTTTGCATTTTTCTATTTCGGGATTGTATAATTGGACTGGACACTAATTTTGGATTTGTTTTGTTTCATGTGTTTGGATGGATTGTTTTATGTGTTTTTGTGTGGTTTATACATTTGTAATGCCAAATTAGTCGATACCCTCCACCAGGCGACTGTGGTCAAACCACGGGATCGAGGGGTGCCTAACACCTTCCCCTTGGTCAACAGAATTCCTTAACCGGAATCTTTGTTCGCAAAACCAGTTTAAGAGTCAAACGGTTTCGAAAAGGATTTTCTAAAGGTGACTTGGCACACCGGATTATGCCAAGTGGGGACTCTGAATAAAAAATGCAAATAATCCTTTTTCCGAAACAAATTTTCATTTCTCGTCACTTAAATAATAAAACCCTTTCGAACTTTAAAAATGTATTCCAATGTTTTGGAGTACGCGTTGAAAAAAAGGGGTGTGACAATCTCAACCATTGATATTCCTAAACTCTTCACCTCTCCATTTTAATCAGCTTACCATTTTTTCCCACTTAATATGTGCTTGCCCCTAAACCAGTAACGTGTGATAACAATTGAATTCGTATTTAAAGGTCAAAGGACACGAAAATTATGATTATCAAATATTAATTTATTCATTCTTATCATTACAACAAATAAGGCTGTTAGTGGCAATTTATTTGCGGTAACAAATTGTTAGTGTTTTTCTCTGATTTTCTTATCAAAATTAAGTTTTTAAGGAAAATAAAAGTAACCACAATTACTTTTATTTTTCCTAAAAGGAAAATATAATTCTTTTTCATATTTGACTAACCTTTTTCTTAGAGGAAAGGCTTTGAATATCTATAAATAGAAAAACCTCCTTCTCATACCAGAACATAGTAGTAGAAAACCTCCTTCTCATACCAGAACATAGTAGCATCACAATGTAGTCATTAAAGAGTCTTTGTTTTGGGAGATCTCTCCAAATAGGTTTAATATTTTTTTAATATTAGGTTTATATGTAGGCCAATTGGCCAAATCATATAATAATATTATGTTTTTAGTATTGTTTTCTTTGTCATCTGATTTATCATCTCTATAGTTTGCAACTAATAGCTTCCGCATGACACCCTCTTAATTTCGAACCCAACACAAATAAGGCCATTTACTGTTGCCTCTCACCATCAACGGCCACAATCTGCATAAAGCTCTAACCCCTACAAGTATTGCCCCTAAAGTACATATTTATTGCGACTTAAAATTCATATGTATTAATGTTAGATTTACGAAGAAAATGGAATCGAAAGATCAAGTTAAATTGAAAGATAAGAGAAATGAGAGAAGGTACATATCTTTGAAGCTGTACAAATGAAAAATATCTATTCTTCTCTGTTCTAGAGAGTTCTCTCTCTCTATATATACATGACTTTATAAAAGGAAAGCAATGTAATATATACAGCAGCAACTAAATTGGGTCAGGTCCACGTATCAATAATTGGGCCTGGGCCTCGTGTTCATTATATCGTAACACCCCCCTCAAGCTGGAGGGTGTTAACACGCTAAGATTGGGAAGAAGCTAATGGTGAGCAGGACCAGGCAATGACTTTGTGAGAACATCAGCCAACTGACTTGAGCTAGCAACATAATGAAGTGAAATCAGGTTAGCACGCAAACAATCACGAAAAGATAGTCGATTTCTATGTGCTTCGTACGCTCGTGAAAAACTGGATTCTTGACTATACTTAAAGAAGTCTGACTATCACAGAAAATAGGAACAGGAGAAGTAATATCGACCCCAAAGTCACCAAGAAGGCGAATAAGCCAAACAATCTCAGTAACTACTTTCTGAAGAGCCCGATACTCATCTTCCGCAGACGAAATGGATATGGTAGGTTGTTTCTTGCACTTCCAAGAAACTGAACTGTCACCAAGAAAACAAATAAACCCAGTAACAGATCTGTGGGTATCCGGACAAGAAGCCCAATCAGAATTGGAGTACCCCAACAGAGAAAAATCAGAGCAACTAGAGAGCAAAATACCCTGATCTGGACAGACCATGAGATATCGAAGAACATGTAATGCAGCCAACATATGAGGAATCTGGGGTTGCTGCAAAAATTAACTTAAGTGTTGCACTGAAAAGGAGATATCAAGCCTTGTGTGTTGAAAAAAATTGAGCTTACCAACCAACCGTCTATAAGAACTAGGATCAGACATAAGCGTACCCATATCAGCAGTCAATGTAAGAGAATAATCCAATGGAGTCGTAACAGAAGAATAGGGATTACAGTTAAACTCTTGCAGGAGGTCAATAGTGTATTTATGTTGACTAATAGCATACCCTTTGGGATGAGAAGAAACCTCCAGACCAAGGAAATAATGAGCAGAACCTAACTCCTAAATCTTGAACTGATCATCAAGAAAGGATTTAAGAGAATTCAACTCAACCAAATCATCCCCAGTAAGAAGAATATCATCAATGTAGACAGCTAGAACAATACGACTGGAGCCAGTACATTTTTTCAACAATGAGTAATCATTCTTATTGGATGAATAGCCCCGAGATAATAAACTTCAGAAAGCTTTGAAAACCATTGTCTAGAAGCTTGACGAAGACCATATAAGGACTTTTTAAGGCGACAAGCTAAGGGGGAACCAGAAGTAGAAGCAACTGTAAGACCAGGTGGTATTTTCATGAACACTTCCTCATGAAGATCACCATGAAGAAAAGTGTTATTGACATCCAATTGAAAAACTGTCCAGCCCCTTTTTGCAGCCACAGTAAGAAGACATTTTAGTAGTGAGCTTAACCACCAGAGAAAAAGTTTCAGTAAAGTCCACCCCTTCCTTTTGAGTATCACCCCGAATAACTAAACGAGCTTTATGTCTTTCTATAGATCCATCAGATTTCAGTTTTATCTTATAAACTCACTTACAGGAAATAGCTTTCTTATGACAAGGAAGGGGAACAATATCCCATATGTCATTAACCTTAAGATCTTAAAACTCTTTGCACATGGCATCCTGCCAGGCAGGTATAGTAGCAGCCTGATGATAATGTTGGGGTTCATGTAGGTGAACCTCAGTAGATGAAAACCTGGATGTAGAATTTTCAGGGGCATGGGAATGAATGGAAGAGTAGGCATAATCTTTTAAGTAAGCAGGTCTATGAACTAGTCGAGTAGAATGTCTAGTAGGAATGGGAATGGAGGGGGTCAGATTAGTTGGAGGAGGCAAATGAGAAGGAGGAGCTGGATCAGTAATATGAGATGAAATTGGAGGAGCAACAGGAGTTGAGGGAGATATAATAGGAATATCAGAATAAGAAGAATGAGGGGTAGGAAAGAAAGAAGGAGCAGAGTAGTTGGAGTTGTAGGGGAAGATATGCTCATGGAATACCACATCCCTTGAATTAAAGATGGAATGATTGTTGAGATTCAAAAGTTTATAGCCTTTCTTTCCAAAGGGATACCCCAAAAATATAGAAGGGATGGCCCTTATTTGAAATTTGTATCTACCAAACTTGGGAGAAGTGGAAAAACATAGACACCCAAAAGATTTTAAGTGCATATAAGAAGGAGAGGACTGATGAAGCATTTCAAAAGGAGATTTATTACTGAGAACTGGTGAAGGAAATCTATTAATTAGATAAGTTGTAGTCAACACACAATCACCCCAATATTTTACGGGTAATTTGGATTGAAACAATAAGGCTCTAGATGTCTCAAGAAGGTGTTTATGTTTTCTCTCAACCACTCCATTTTTTTGTGGAGTGTAAGGGATGGTAGTTTGATATATAATGCCATTTTCAAAAAAAATAAAAATTGAGATGCAGCAGCACCACTACCCAATTCAAAAGTATTGTCAGATCTAAAACATTGAACAGTAGAATGAAACTGACACTTGACCATTGAGGTAAAAGTCTTAATGAAAGTCAAAGCAGCACTCTTGGAAGACAGGAGATGAGTCCAACTAGATCTAGAATAATCATATATAAAAGTAAGAAAATTCCTAAAACCATTGTAAGTTTGGGTATTATATGGGCCCCAAGTATCAATGTGGACTAATTGAAATGGTTTAATAGTATGAATACTACTTTCTGGAATTGGGAGTCTTTGTTGCCTAGCCATGGGGCAAATAGAACAAATAAAAGATTGTTTGGGGGACAACTTATCAGATAAGAAAGGAATAATATGCATTTTATGAAAGGGGATATGTCCAAGTCTTTGATGCCAAAACAAATCATTTTTATTGATGTTTGATGGAATAGTACATGAAGAAGTGGGAAATACATCAGGAACATTAGGAACAGTAGCACAAACATAAGAACTAACAGGCTGAACAGTAGGAGAATGAACTACAGGAACTGAAATATATGTGGAAGTAGAAACAGAATCTGAAACTACAATAATGGAAGTGCTCGGTGAGGAGGTGACAGATGATAAGCCTGGAATGCAGGAAGCATCAGCTGATGAAATGCTCTCCGGACATAAGAAGTACAAGCCTCTTTTTGTCTTACCAAGTTCCAATGGCCTCTTCTGAGAAGGGTCCTGTAAGCAGGGGCGGAGCTGCGTGGTGTTTAGGGGGTTCACTCGAACCCCTTCGTTGAAAACATACACTGTATATATATGGTGCAGTTTTTTTTCTATGTGTATATATATTAAACTGAACCCCCTTAATACAAGAAAAATAATTGGCTCAGTGGTAAAGGGGGTGCATCTTTGCACGCGTGAGACCCCCTGGTCGCGGGTTCAATACCCAGTTATAGCAAGAGTTTTACATTTTTTTATTGCTTCATGTGTTTTAGAATTTTAAAAAGAAAGTTTATTTCTAAAGACCAAATTATGTTGTTTCCCACATTAAGTTTATTTTTAAAGACCAAATGACGTCATTTCCCCCACTTTCAGAAAAGGGTCAAATTGAATTAAATTAAAAATTATCACTATCAAGTTTCAACATTGTTTCATTCTCTCCTCCCTTCAATTCTTGAAATACTTGATACCCAATTATTTTTATTAATTTAAAAAGGACTTTCAAAGTGTTCTTCATCCTCATTTGCACTAAATCTTCAAGTATGTCTCTTAATCTATTCTTTAATTGTTGAAATTGCTCTTTAATTTCTTGTTTAGGGTCAAAAATTGGGTTGCAATTTCTTTCATGTTTTGATGCTTGAAGTTGATTTATCTTTTGTATGTTGTGTTTATTTTGGTGTGTAAGTGATTGTGGAAGTATTGAGTACCTAATTGGATTCAAAATAGTAAGAATTTGAATTGCACACCAAGTGTTTGTCAAATTTTCCAAATGAAACTTTTAAGAGCTTTTCTATGATTTTTAGGAAATTTCTCAGTAATTATGAGTTGTGATTTATGTTATTTGGTTTATATACCATGTGTTAACACAAATTGATGAAAATAATTCATGTCTTACTTGAATTTTCTTGATTTTATTTCTTCAAAATATCTTATTGCTTGATTTTTGTAAATTCTAATTAAGTTCTTACTTTACGACAGTCGCAACATTCGATGAAGAAATATTTTACCATTATCCCAAAATCAAATTTAGTCTCCACGATTTCGAAATCCAATTTAGTCTCTCCTAATCATAATCAATCTCATCAAGAAGAAAATGCCAACCATTCTGAAATAATATTGCCTCCTTCTCAAGAATTTGATTTGAGTTCTTTAAAGTTTAATCTGGAAGAAAGAATTCCAATATTGAAGTATCCTTCAAAACATCGTGATCTTATTAGAAGAACGTATCTCTTGAATGGTCCTTGTTAACCTCGTTTGAAGCCTCATGAGTATCCTCAAACAGATATTTCTGGATCAATGCGGTGTTTCAATCATGAATGGTTTGATGATGTATATCATGATTGGTTGGAGTATAGTATTAGTAAAGATGCAGTCTATTTTTTGTATTGTTATATTTTTAAAGACAACAACATTCATCAGGGTGGAGGTGAAGTATTTTTAACTACGGGATTTAGAAGTTGGCATAAAAAGAAGAGTCTTGAAAAATATATTTGTCTACTAAATAGCATACACAATCAATCAAAGAAGAAATGCCAAGATTTATTGTGCCAACGACAATCGATTCAATTTGGATTTAATAGGCAATCGAATCAAATTAAAAAGGGATATTTCATTCGCTTAACTGCTTCGGTTGATGTAGTAAGACTTCTCATAACTCAGGGGTTTGCATTTCGAGGTCACGATGAATCTAAATCATCACTTAGTAGAGATAACTTTCTTCAAATACTCTCATGGTATGCAAAAAAGTGTGATAAAATTCGTTACTATGTGCTAGAACATGCTCCTCTAAATGATCAAGTGACTTCTCCAATGATTCAAAAAAACATTGTGACTGCGTGTAAAATAGAAACAATTAAAGCCATTCTTGAGGAATTAAATGGTGATTACTTTGCTTTACTAGTTGATGAATCTTTTGATGTATCCCGTAAAGAGCAAATGACTATTGTATTGTGATATATTGATAGAATGGGATTTGTAATGGAGCGACTTATTGAAATTGTTCATGTTCAAGATACTAGTGCTTTATCTCTAAAGGGGGAAATCGTTAATTTACTTGCTCAACATTCCTTGAGTCTATCATCCGTGCGTGGACAATGTTATGATAGGGCAAGTAATATGCAAGGTGAGATAAATGGTCTTAAAATGTTGATTAGGAAGGAAAGCAAATCGGCTCACTCTATCCCTTGTTTTGCTCATCAACTTTAACTAACTCTTGTTGGAGTCTCAAAAAAGTGTATTGAAGTGGGAAAATTTGTAGTGTTAGTTTCAAATATTTTAAATGTATTGGGATTTTCCTTTAAGCGCATGGATGAACTTTGAGATTCTCAAAAAGATAAACTTCAAGAGGCATTAGATATGGGTGAAGTTACTACCGGTAGAGGCTTGAATCAACAACTTGGTCTATCAAGAGCTTGTGATACTTGTTGGGGATCCTATTATAAATCCTTTAGCAATTTTATTTTGATGTTTGGCTCTATTCTTGATGTTCTTGAATCACTTGTTCTTGATGCACGAAATATGGATGAAAGATACAAGGCAATGGGATATCTTGAAGCTTGTGGAACATTTGAGGTTACTTTCATGTTGCACTTGATGAGAGATATTTTGACTATCACAAATGAACTTATTAAATGCTTACAAAAAAAGGATCAAGACATTGCAAATGTTATGCTACTTGTTGAAGGAGCAAAGAGAAGGTTGCAAGTTTTAAGGGATAATGAATGGGATTCTCTTATTGATAAGGTGTCTATATTTTGTACCCAATATGATATTTTGATACCTAACTTTGAAGAACCATATGTTAACTCTTTAAGATCCCAACGTAAACTTGATAGCTATACAGTCTTACATCATTACCGTGTTGAAGTATTTTGCAATATTATTGATTGGCAACTTCAAGAACTCAATGATCTTTTTGATGAGGTGACGACTGATTTGCTCCATGGAATTACTTGTTTGAACCCAATTAACTCATTTTTAAGTTTTGACATCAAAAAAATAATGAGAATGGGGGAGTTATATCTAGACGACTTTGATGAATCTAATATGGGTACTCTTGAGAATCAACTTGCAAGTTACATTATTGATGTTCGTGATGTTGATGAAAGGTTCTCTGGTATCAATGGGCTATGTGAACTTTCCAAAAGATTAGTGCAGACAAGGAAATATTCAAATTATCCTCTAGTATTTCGCTTAGTGAAACTTTCTCTACTTCTACCTGTTGCTACCGCATCCGTTGAAAGAGATTTTTCGACAATGAAGTATATCAAGAATGACTTGTGGAGTCAAATGAGTGATGATTTTTTTAGTGATTGTTTGGTGCCTTATCTAGAAAAATATGTATTTGATAATATTTCTAATGATGCTATTATTAAGACATTTCAAGATATGAAACCTCGTAGAGTACAATTGTAAATTGTAATAATGTATGTACTTGCATTTTGAATAGTAAAGCTATAATGCTAGCTGAAATTGAACGATGTTCAGGAGAATCTCTTGGCTTCCTTTCTTTTTCTTGTTATCACCTATTTGTTTAGCGTTGTTTTTTGCTGTCATAATATTACTACATTGCCCAGTGTTTGAGCATTAGAGGCTCCAGGAGTAATTAGTTGCTTAGACAATTGCATTTTTTATTCCTGATTGGCTTCATGTGATCATGGGTATATTGGTGTTGACTCTTGGCCAAGATTTGCCTGATGGAAACTGTGGCGCTTTACAGAAGACGGGTAATGTTGCTAAAGATAAATTCAGTAATGTAAGTCCAAATTATACCCAAGATAATATTTTTAGTAATTTTGTTTCTTGTTTAGAAGATAATTTTTTCCTAATTCTATCTCTTTCTTAATTTTAGATATTGTGGTATGCTGCTATAAAGTACAAACTACAGGACATGGATTTTGTCCTACTCTATGGATACTCTACGGGAGTTGAACTGTCCACAGACAACGCGGTTGCGGAGTACTTCTTCGACAGGTTTGTTTTTTTAAATATATATATATACATATATATTGACGGACTGTGTTAGAAGCAGAGCCAAAAAATTTGAACTATTTTTACCATTGTAGTGAAAAAATTTCTTATAAGAAGGGATTCATGTGTGCGTATTGAACCTCTTATTGTGACCCGACCCGCTTATTTGTGGCTATTAGTAGCATCCTTACTTATGTTGAACCCCCTTGATAAAGATCCTGCCTTCACCACTGCCTGTAAGAAATAAGCGGACTTAGTAAAGATTGCATAACAATCAAATTGATTTATAAGTTGAAACATGAAAATTAAATTGAATTGAAAAGAAGGCACAAGAAGTACATTTTGTAAGATCATATCATGTCTTAAAAATAAGGAACCTGTGGAAACAACTTTGACTTTGTAACCATTAGGGAGAGTTATGAGATAAGGTATGGAAATGGGTTGAAGGTTATGAAGCAAATATTTATGTGGAGTCATGTGATATGTAGCCCCAGAATCTAAAATCCAAGGAAATACACCTAACTGAGATGTTGCACACACATGTAGACCAACAGAATGCATGTTAGGACTACTAAAAATATTATTTAACAAACCTGCAAAATTGGCAAACCCAGAATGTTCTGCATCTGTGGAAACATTTGATTGTAAACTGGAAGACAAGTTAGTCTAGTCAAATTGATTCAGAAGATGATGAAACTGATCATTATTTGATCCATGCTGAGATGGATGTGCAATAGGCTGGTGAATATGACCGGGAGAAGGTGTATCAACTTGGGCACATGCAGCAGATTTCTTGCCCTTAGTAAACTGAAAATTTGGTGGAAATCCATGCAATTTATAACATTTCTCTATGACATGACCACTTTTCTTACAATATCTGCAAACAACATAACTATTGTTGGGGTTCTTTGGATCAAAATGGATTTTCTGGGTATATGGTCTAGCACCACTATGTGAAGGACTTGGAACATCTGATGCAAATTTCTGTGAAAGATAAGCTCTTTCCTGATTATACCTCCTACCATAGTTTTGAAAGGGTGAACCTTTACTCACATCACTATATCTAGAAGATGATGCATGGAATGACATTGAGTTATTATGGAAGGAGGATGGAACAGTAGAGTGTTCTTTTTGCTGCTCATCATGTTGAATCATAGAATAAGCCTTGCCAAGGCTAGGAAGCGGACTCATCATAAGTACATTGCTTCGACAAGTAGAATAGACTTCATTGAACCCACTAAGAAACTGAAATAGTTTCTGTTCCTCAAGGAATTTTGGTAGTGCACCATATATGCAGGTTGGTCCCACATATGCAGTGTTAAGTTCATCCCAAATAGCCCTAAGTCAAGTAAAATAGGAAGCAACATCAGTGGTCCCCTATACTGTACTACCTAATTTCTTTTGTAATTGAAGATATTTGGATCCATTAGACTGCCCGTACCTATCATTTATATCATCCCAAATTTCCTTGGCAGTGTCAAACCCTATGACACTCATAGCTATATTTCTGGATAGAGAATTTGTTTTTCAGGAAATGACCATGTCATTGCATCATTCCTAATATGGCTAATAAGGGGATTCGGGTATAGGTTTAGGGTTTTTACCAGTGACTATCCCTAATTTATTTTTAGCAAAAAAAGAAATCATCATACTTTTCCTCCAACTAACAATGTCATTTTCATCGAATGGTACAGTTATGAGTTGAGTACCAGGGTTATCCGATGGATGCACATAAAATGGGTGAGAATAATCGATAGAGAAAGGTGTAAAACCTTCAGTAGATGTGCTACCAGACAAATTATCCGACATTGTTCCACAAACATACACAACCAGCAACTAAGAGAAGGATATTACCGTATTTCTTCTCAAAACCCGAAGAACTAGGTCTTGCGCAAGTAAAATTAGGGAAATAGTTGATAGAAGGTAACACAGTGTCGATTTCACACCGAATAAGGAAAACCTCATGATTACCATCGCAACACTGCCATCGTAGACCTTAACACCACCGTAGACCTCAAAATCATCGTTGGAGACCTCAAATCATCGTCGGAGACCTTGAAATCGCCGTCACAAAGCCCTAAATTCACTAAAAACTGATTTCCCATGTGTCATTAGCCTCAAGAGCTTGAAACTCTTTGCACATGGCATCCTGCCAGGCAGGTATAGCAGCAACCTAATGATAATGTTGGGGTTCATACAGGTGAACCTCAGTAGATGAAAACCTGGATGTAGAATTTTTAGGGGCATGGGAATGAATGGAAGAGCAGGCATAATATTTTAAGTAAGCAGGTCTATAAACTGGTCGAGTAGAATGTCTAGTAGGAATGGGAATGGAGGGGGTCCGATTAGTTGGAGAAGGCGAAGGAGAAGGAGGAGCTGGATCAGTAATAAGAGATGAAATTAGAGGAGCAACAGGAGTTGAGGGAGATATAACAGGAACATCAGAATAAGAAGAAGGAGGGGCAGGAAAGAAAGAAGGAGCAGGGTAGTTGGCGTTGTAGGGGAAGATATGCTCATGGAATACCACATCCCTTGAATTAAAAATGAAATGATTGTTGAGATTCAAAAGTTTATAGCCTTTATTTCCAAAGAGATACCCCAAAAATATAAAAGGGATGACCCTTATTTGAAATTTGTATCTACCAAACTTGGGAGAAGTGGCAAAACATAGACACCCAAAAGATTTTAAGTGTGTATAAGAAGGAGAAGACTGATGAAGCATTTCAAAAGGAGATTTATTACTGAGAACTAGTGAAGGGAATCTATTAATTAGATAAGTTGCAGTCAACACACAATCACCCTAATATTTTGCGGGTAATTTGGATTGAAACAATAAGGCTCTAGATGTCTCAAGAAAGTGTTTGTGTTTTCTCTCAACCACTCCATTTTGTTGTAGAGTGTGAGGGATGCTAGTTTGATGTATAATGTCATTTTTAGAAAAAAAAATTGAGGTGCAGCAGCACCACTACCTAATTCAAAAGCATTGTCAGATCTAAAACATTAAACAGTAGAATGAAACTGACACTTGACCATTGAGGTAAAAGTCTTAATGACAGTCAAAGCAGTACTCTTGGAAGACAGGAGATGAGTCCAAGTAGATCTACAATAATCATCTACAAAAGTAAGGAAATACCTAAAACCATTGTAAGTTTGGGTATTATATGGGCCCCAAGTATCAATGTGGACTAATTGAAATGGTTTAGTAGTATGAATACTACTTTCTGGAATTAGGAGTCTTTGTTACCTAGCGATGGGGCAAATAGAACAAATAAAAGATTGTTTGGGGGACAACTTATCAGATAAGAAAGGAATACTATGCATTTTATGAAAGGGAATATGTCCAAGTCTTTGATGCCAAAACAAATCATTTTTATTGATGTTTGATGGAATAGTACATGAAGAAGTGGGAAATACATCAGGAACATTAGGAACAGTAGCACAAACATAAGAACTAACAGGTTGAACAGTAGGAGAATGAACTACAGGAACTAAAATATGTGTGGAAGTAGAAACAAAATCTGAAACTGCAGTAATGGAAGTGCTTGGTGGGGAGGTGATAGATGATAAGCCTAGAATGCAGGAAGCATCAGCTGATGAAATGCTCTCTGGACATAGGAAGTACAAGCCTCTTTTTGTCTTACCAAGTTCCAATGGCCTCTTCTGAGAAGGGGCCTGTAAGAAACAAGCGGACTTAGTAAAGATTGCATAACAATCAAATTGATTTATAAGTTGAAACATGGAAATTAAATTGAATTGGAAAGAAGGCACAAGAAGTACATTTTCTAAGATCATATCATGTCTTAAAAATTCTTTATTTCGTTTATGTCATCCATCCCCTTGTTTATTATCCTTATCTTGAGCCGGGGATCTATCAAAAATAGCCTCTCTACTTCTTCGGAGGTAGCGGTATGGACTGCATACATCTTATCCTCCCCAGACCCCACACTGTGGAAATACACTGGGTTTGTTGTTGTTGTTGTATATCATGTCTTACAAATAATGAACCTGTGGAAACAACTTTGACTTTGTAACCATTAGGGAGAGTTATGAGATAAGGTATGGAAATGGATTGAAGGTTGTGAAGCAAGTGTTTATATGGAGTCATGTGATTGGTAGCCCCAGAATCTAAAATCCAAGGAAATACACCTAACTGAGATGTTGCACACATATGTAAACCAACAGAATGCATGTTAGGACTACTAAAAATATTATTTAACACACCTGCAAAATTAGCAAACCCAGAATGATCTGCATCTGTGCAAACATCTGATTGTAGACTGGAAGACAAGTGAGTCTGGTCAAATTGATTCAGAAGATGATGAAACTGATCATTATTTGATCCATACTAAGATGGATGTGCAATAGGCTGGTGAATATGACTGGAAGAAGGTGTATCAACTTGGGCACATGCAACAGATTTCTTGCCCTTAGTAAACTGAAAATTTGGTGGAAATCCATGTAATTTGTAACATTTCTCTATGACATAATCACTTTTCTTACAATATATACAAACAACATGACTATTGTTAGGGTTCTTTGGATCAAAATGAATTTTCTAGGTATATGGTCTAGCACCACTATGTGAAGGACTTGGAACATCTGATGCAAATTTCTGTGAAGGATAAGCTTTTTCCTGATTATACCTCCTACCATAGTTTTGAAAGGGTGAACCTTTACTCACATCACTATATCTAGAAGATGATGCACGGAATGACATTAAGTCATTATGAAAGGAGGATGGAACAATAGAGTGTTCTTTTTGTTGCTTATCATGTTGGATCATAGAATAAGCCTTGCCAAGGCTAGGAAGCGGACTCATCATAAGTACATTGCTTCGACAAGTAGAATAGACTTCATTGAGCCCACTAAGAAACTGAAATAGTTTCTGTTCCTCAAGGAATTTTGGTAGTGCACCACATGTGCAGGTTGGTCCCACATATGCAATGTTAAGTTCATCCCAAATAGCCCTAAATCGAGTAAAATATGAAGCAACATCAGAGGTCCCCTGTACTGTACTACCTAATTCCTTTTGTAATTGAAAATATTTGGATCCATTAGACTGCCTGTACCTATCATTTATATCGTCCCAAATTTCCTTGGAAGTGTCAAACCCTATGACACTCATAGCTATATTTCTGGATAGAGAATTTGTTTTTCAGGAAATAACCATGTCATTGCATCGTTCCCAATATGGGTAATAAGGAGATTCGAGTACAGGTTTAGGGTTTTTACCAGTGACTATCCCTAATTTATTTTTAGCGAAAAAAGAAATCATCATACTTTTCCTCCAACTAACAATGTCATTTCCATCGAATGGTACAGTTATGAGTTGAGTACCAGGGTTATCCGATGGATGCACATAAAATGGGTGAGAATAATCGATAGAGAAAGGTGTAAAACCTTCAGTAGATGTGCTACCAGACAAATTATCCGACATTGTTCCACAAACATACACAACCAGCAACTAAGAGAAGGATATTACCGTATTTCTTCTCAAAACCCGAAGAACTAGGTCTTGCGCAAGTAAAATTAGGGAAATAGTTGATAGAAGGTAACACAGTGTCGATTTCACACCGAATAAGGAAAACCTCACGATTGTCGTCGCAACACCGCCATCGTAGACCTTAACACCGTCGGAGACCTCAAAATCGTCGTCGGAGACCTTAAAATCGCCGTCACAAAGCCCTAAATTCACCAAAACCCAATTTCTGTTGCACTGTTCAAACACCGGAGTACTAAATTGGATCCCCTCTCTGATACCATGTTAGATTTACGAAGAAAACGGAATCGAAAGATCAAGTTGAATTGAGATTAAGATGAGAGAAATGAGAAAAGGTACATATCTTTGAAGTTGTACAAATGAAAAATATCTATTCTTCTCTGTTTTAGAGAGTCCTCTCTCTCTATATATACATGACTTTATAAAAGGAAAGCAATGTAAAAATATATACAGCAGCAACTAAATTGGTTCGGGTCTACGTATCAATAATTGGGCCTGGGCCTCTTGTCCATTATATCGTAACAATTACTGCTAAAATACATATTTCTTACCGCTAAAACTTACTTACACGCATCCGAGTTTGAACTTAACAATAAAGATGATGAAAATCATAGGGATTATGAGTGATTGGAAGGGGTATAGTTATAGTCTAAACCCTAAGTATCGTCTAGCGCGTATTCCGCCCATCATAATGATCATTATAATTATCTGCACGTTGAAGTCATTAGTACGTTGGAATATAATCGTTGGTGTAGATTTCCAAAAAAAAATCAAATCGATCATTTGATGAAGCATATTATCAAGACTGGACAGACATCACCTTGCGGTTGCTTTACTCCAGTGTGATGTAATCAACTTCATACTCTAGCTAGTCATATTTTGCTTATACCATATTTGCAGCAATCCTTTTTCTTAGTTTCTCATCGACGTATTGATACAAATCAGTCCACCAAGATGCCAAAACAGTCCACAAAACGTGAGAAGAACAAGCAACACAAAGGGATACAAGATGACAAATACAAAAACACACGGATTTGCAAAATAATGAAA
Source organism: Capsicum pubescens (assembly GCA_030864215.1). Classification (NCBI taxonomy): domain Eukaryota; kingdom Viridiplantae; phylum Streptophyta; class Magnoliopsida; order Solanales; family Solanaceae; genus Capsicum; species Capsicum pubescens. The sequence goes on along the minus strand of CM061545.1, from coordinate 264,984,246 downwards.
GGATAGATAGTGAGACCAAGATTATTACAAGGTTAAGAACCAAGTATATTTCAACATTAACCCCTAATGAATGTAATAATCAAAACCACACTCTTACGGTGACCGTCAAGGTAATCGACTCACCTCAAGATCCACCGTTTCCAAGCAAAGAACAATATTGACTTTTTCAAGCCCTATACTAAGGATGACTTTTCCAAGTCCTAACTAAGACTATACTAAGGTGATCTACTCTCAAGAGAGAGGATTTCAAGTGTTTCAATCTTTCATCTTTCATAAACTAACTAGCAAATGAACAAATAGAACCTATTTATAGTCTAACTTATTACATAACCAAATGACCACAATACCCTTAATGAAAAGGGATGGTCATGGAGTGTTACTTGGACAAGGCTAAGTAACCAAAATGTCCTTAATGAAGGCCCAAAACCGTGAGTCCTCAATCTTTAATGCTCCAAGCAATCTTTCACACGTGGGATTGCTCTTTGGTGTACTCAAATCGGCCCCTCCATGTAGGATCCCATTTCCTTAATGCGACCAAAGTTTGATGCCCCACATACTGACTTCGAATGATGTCATTGAAAGCTAAGGCGGCCATTTGAATCGTATCATGTATGGTACCTGCTTTCAAAGAATGAATATCCTAAATTAATATATATTCTATGGGTTCAGTGTTAACTACATTTAATCAATCATAATTTTTGAATTTATGTGCTCAAACTTGTTATTTATTGAATTTATTCACAAATCTATACTCCACATTATTGAAACTTTGTCCATCCAAATTAATGTCTATCCGTCTGGAACAGTTTGCTTGTCGATCCTCAATGAAGATAGTGGATGGAGACCAGCCATGCATTAACAGATATATAGATACTACTGGTTGGTATATATCCAGGACTTGTTAGATGATCAGCCAAACCCTGCTGATCCTGCCCAAACTGATCAGGGTATCGATCATATATATATATATATATATATCCTCTGGAGTACCGAAAGAGGGTGCATGCGCCTGCAGTCACTAATCTTGTGGTGACTGGAGACTGGAGAGTACGTTAAAACTTGCGGACATGGAATATAATCTGCCAGCTAGTGATCTATGCTGATCGAATTGTATTTGTTTAAGTGGAGAAGTTAATATTTATAACTACACGATTTTATATCTGATAGTACTGCCTTTAATTTCTTTCCTAGTTTCCAGAGAGTATATGTGTAGAACAAGCACAGCTGCAAATTGTTATCTAAATGTTGGAACCATGTCAAACAATACCATATCAAATAAGACAGAGAGTTTATAAATTTTTTTTATCTTAAAAAATATTTAGTCAAATATTAAAGTATTTTAGTAATTACATGGAGGAACCATGTCAAGTTCTAGTTTATTTTGATTAACGCATGAAATGTCTCTCCTATACCCACTTCTTATCTGATTTGATTCAAATTAAATATAAATAAAAGCAACAAATAAGGAAAGGACATAAATTACATTGTGATTGACAATTTAAAGGTATTTAATAAGTTTAGTAAATTTTTGCTTCCTTAATATTGTCAGATAAGCTGGTAGATCAGACCATTCCTTTATTATAGCAATATTCAAGATACTATAACATTGTTATCCTAAGACAAATTCTAGATACTATAATATTGGCAGGCAAATAGGTATCAAATATTGAAATCCTCTTTTATGCATGCTTTTAAAAACCTATATATAGTTATAGCCCAATGAAAAACCATTAGAATATCACAATAAAACTTGCCCTCAACAGATTTTTCTCTTATTATCTTTTTGCATCGGCAGAAAAATGGCTCGGAATTACAACTTATCCTCCATCTTATTGCTTGCATTTCTCTGCTTTATGCATGAGCAAATGATAACTACTACAATTGCAGAATTCCCAAATGCTCAAACCTGGTCAAGGATCGGGATTCCTAGTTTCTCAAAGCCCTTGACTCCTACTTTTTCAAAACCAGAGATCCCTAATTTCTCAAAGCCCGAGATTCCTAGTTTCTCAAAACCCGCAATCCCTAGTTTCTCCCAGATACCTAGTTTCTCAAAGCCAGAAACCCCTAGCGCCTCAAAGCCATCATCGACTCCTAGGTTCTCCATGCCCCGGATAATCCCTAGTTTGTCAAAGCCCGAGACTCCTAATTTTTCAAAACCCCAAACTCCTAGTTTCTCATCAAAGCCCGAGCTACCAGGTGTGTCAAAGCCTCAGATCCCAAGTGTGCAAAAGTCAGAAGTTCCAAAATCGTCTAAACCAACATTGTCAACTTCTCCATGAGTAACTACGGGTGTTCATATGCCATGATTATTGCTGGCTAACAGATGAATTAGAATATGCATATGGGTGGATTGAAAATGGGTTAAATGAGAATGGTAAAATGTTTGACTCCTCGGTATTTCTTGCGAATAAAAAAATGGGTTGAATGATGGATAATGAGAATATTCATATGTTATCTACTCATATGTTGTACAAGACTAAAATATACCATCAAATAAAGCCATAAGCCAGCTTATTACATTGCTTTTCCTTACTCTCTTTGGTGTTAATTTGCTTTTTCTTTTTTTAAAGTCATGTCCAGAAGCCACAGTTTCTAATTTTGGTTCGAAGTAAGTGGATGCCATAAACCGTAGATGCTAAAATTAGCGATCTTTGAATCAAACAAAAATATAAATTATATTATATGCACTCTATCTTATAATTTGGTATGAATGCACAAATGGAAAAAGAAATTCTTAAAATCAAGCATGAATTTGCTTAATTGTTACAACAATATATATATATATATATATATATATATATATTCTGTCCTGCTTTTGCACATTCCAGATTAGTTCAGGAGCAATAACAAGGACTTATGGATTGATCCACACTTTATCCAAATTGATTATCCAAACAATTTTTAAATGGACAGAAATTTTATCCAATTTGCCAGCATTAACCATGACACATAATTTGTTGGCAAGACATATATCAAATACTTTCTGCTAGAACAACATAATTCATTGTTTAGTATTTGATACTTTCTTTCATGATTTTTTTAGCTTTATTTGATCTCCAATGTACTTTCTTTCATGATTTCTTTTAGTATTTGATCTCCAATGTTCTTTCTTTCATGATCTTTTTTTTAGTATTTGATCTCCAATGTACTTTAGTTACTTTGATATATAAAGTTCACCATCATTGTTTGTTATCGCCTCTCACCGTCGTCAGCCACAATCCGGGCAAAGCTCTAATACCTACAAATTAAACATTGCGTCTAAAGTACATGTTTATTTCTACTAAAATGTATATATTTATTGTTACTAAAAAGCCTTTATATTGTAGTGTACTTTAAAGACTTGATTATAATGATAATTGAAATAATAAGCTAATTAAGTAACCAAAAAAAGTTAAATCAACATAGCTAGAGAACAAAGAAATTCTGATTCAGTAATTTGTTGCAATAAAGTTTTCTAGCAGTCTGATCTCGGGAAACTAATTGTTTGTGTGCTTGTTACAAAGTATGAGCTTATAAACATTAAATATAATGACAATAAGATGAGTTACAAGTGATTGGAAGGAGTATAATTAGAGTCTAAATCCTAGATAACATCTTACATGTCTTCGGCCCTTCAATCTTCATAATGATCATTGTTATCTGTAGGTTGAAGTCATTAGTAAGTTGGTATATAACTATCGGAGTAAATTTCCAAAAAAATTTGTAATCGATCATTTGGTGTAACTTCATATATATCATCGAGTTTATATAAACCATGCACAAATGATTTTATACCTAGATGTGATCTCGAATGCTGACCGGAGTCATCTTTGTTGAACTGGATTTAACTGGACCCAGTCGAATACCATGTGTCATTTGACGTGACACCTTTGACGTGAATTCCCATTTTTATGTAATAGAGGTGTCACGTAAGCACAAAGGGATGACAAAAATACACTAAAATTGACTTCAGGGGTACCGTTGTGAAGTTGGTTGTGTCGTAGCAACTTTGACCATAAGTCAAGGATGTAGTCGATGCTTATCTCAATATTAAACTGTATCATTTTAATTACATGGATGTGGAATGACTCTTTGATTTATGACCAAATTCATTTGATTGTATATGAATGGTTGTTTCTTCATTAATCTACTTTAATGATACAATTTTAAGGAACAGTGTAGGACTAGCTATTTGAGACGGCACCTTTTCAAGTTGTAAATTATTTTAGACTTTCTTCAAAGTCTAACATTGATGAAAACTTTGTTAATCTACGTTATTTGTTCTTTTTTCCTTTCATATATAATTTTGTAATCTTTTTGGTATTTCGTCCCAATAATAATTTGTTTCATATAATTTAATTTTCACAAACTAAAAATTTTGATCTTCTTTTTCTTCCATTTGTATGATCAGCTAATTGGTTTTTCAGTTGATTGCTGAAAAAGGAAATTTAATTTTCTCTACACGAATCTTTACATTAGACGGATGTGCGAATGTCTGATTTACATTACTATCATATGACATATATCTTTACTTTGGACCATATATATTACTAGAGTTGAGAATTCTAAAAGTTGAAAAATATTTTCATAAGTTAGCCGATTATTTGTACTTTCTTGATTGTCCAGGCCTTTTGACACATTCATATTCATAAACATTCAGAATTTATGATTATTTTACCAAAAAAAAATAAAAAAAAAAAAAAATTATTAATTGATACCTTCATGTCTCAATGACCAAATCCTAATCTACAAAGAGACTTGGTAGTACAACGTTATAAGCTCTTTTCTGTTTTTACTTGATAAAAATGTAGTAGATTAATTTAGATGTACTGTTAAAAGGGTTTTCCTATATGTATTTTTTTAATTTGAGAGTGACATTATAATTTATAAGTAATATAGATTGGGTATGCATGTGAGCTAAGGGTGTCAAACGGGCCGGCCCGACCCGGCCCTATTATGTAACCCGGCCCGGTTTGACCCGACCCGGTAAGCCCTAGGGCTTAAGGGTTCCGGGTCCCGGGCCGGATTTTTTGTTAAAATGGGCCCGGTTAACCTGGCCCGGACCAAGCCCGGTCCAGGGCCGCCGGTTAACCGACCCGGCCCGGCCCAAAATATAAAAAAAAAAAATAGATTTTGGGCCAACTAGCCGTTGGCCCAACGGCTATATAGCCGTTTTTGGGTCCAAACGGCTAGTTTGGGCCCATTTAATAAACAAAAAAAAAAAAAACTTTAAAAAATATTTTTTAATCCCCAAAAAAAATCTATAAATACCCTACAACTTCAAATCATTTTTCACACAATTTTTCACTCTCTCAAATCTCATTCTCTCTCAAATCTCAATTCTCAATTCTCTAATATTCAATATATTTAATTTCTTAAAGTGTTCACTTTAATTTTTTAATTTTCGTTTACAAAGTACAAGCGGAAGTTTCTAAAGTCGCAATCTTCGGATACTTCCAAAATTTGGTATTGTCGTTCCATCTCTTACGTTTAATTTTTATTTATTGTATTAATTGTTTAATATTTAATTTTATTATATTTGTGTATTTTGAATATTTTTAGTTTAATTTAATTTATATTATGGATAAATTAAAAAATCTCGCTGCTAAAGGTGTTAAAAATTTTTGTCCCGAAAGCGGCAGTGGTAGTAAAAAGCGAATTACTAGCGGTAGAGGTAGTTCAAGTAATAGATATACCCGTGTGCCTTCGCCTTCGGTACCGCTTGGTACACCTTTTGAGGAAGAAATAGGTGTAGGTGCTCACGATATGGATTATGTAGAAGCTCAGGAAAATTATGGTATAGAAGAAGAAAATGAAGTAGATGCAGTTAATTTAGACGAAGATAATGAAAATATTGCTGAAACACCCGCAGTAGGAGATGCTAACGTTAGATCTGAATCAGTTAATCTCCCTTCCCGTCCTCCCAGTGCACCAAAACCTCGTAAAAGAACTAGTATTGCATGGCAATTTTTTGAACGTATATCAGATATTGAGGTGCAGTGCAATATTTGTCAACAAATATATAAGCATAGAAGTGGAGGCAAGTAAGGGGTACGGGTACGTTAATGAGACATATAGATGAAGATCACAAAAGAGAGTTAAATATTGCAAAAGGTGGTGGGATGTTGGTGGGTCAACGCAAACTAGAATGGACCCAACAACCGGTCAAGTAGCGAAAAAGTATAATAAATTGAAGGACAGGGAAGAAATAGCTAAAATGGTAGCTGTGGGTTGTTTGCCTTTTAGTTTTCCTTCTTCTGATGCTTTTATTCGTTATATACAAGCAATTTATAATCCTATGTTTAATGGTATTCCTAGAACTACTTGTCGGTCTGATATTTTTAGACTCCATTCACAATATTATTTTTATTTATCAACATTGTTAAAAAATATTCAATGTAGATTGTCCCTAACTTCTGATCTTGGTCGTGCTGTAAATAAAAATGATTATTTAACCGTTACTTGTCATTGGATGGATAGTAATTTCGTGATGCAAAAACGTATTCTTGCTTTTTTATATGATGAAGATCGTAAACATACTGGACAATTTATTGCTGATTCTATTGTTAAAATTGCCGGATACTATGGTATAGAAAATAAAATTTTATGTATTGCTTTTGATAATGCTTCTAACAACAAGACTGCTATAACAAAAATAAAATCTACGCTATCTCCGTCCTTGCCTAAAATTTTTCATATTAAGTGTGCATGTCATATATATAATTTAATTGTAAAAGATGGTCTTGAGTTTTTTGAGCTTTATATTGAAAAAATTCGTCTTGCCGTTGGTTTTATTCAAGGAAATAATCGTAGATCGAGAATTAGAGAATTTAAAGTTAAATGTCAAGAAAATGGACTTACACCGATTTTGATGCCTGAGGAAATTGATACTAGATGGAATTCTACGTATGAATTTTTAAAAACTTGTTATAAATATAGAATTCCTATTACACTAGCTTTTAACCAACATTGCGGTTCATTTGCTGATTCTGCTGATTGCATGCTACATAATTCTGATTGGGTTGTAATTAATGATCTTGTTAAGTTTTTAGAAAAATTTTATGTAGCTACGGTTGAATTTTTCGGTGCTTACTATCCTACTGTTTGTAATATTTTGGCATATATAGCCGGTATTTCTGGTTTGCTCCAACAATATAAAAATAAAGAAGGTTATAAAGAAGCTGTTGGCGCCATGTTTACAAAATTTAAAAAATATTTTTTCCCGATTCCCCCTATTTACTTGGTTGGTGCTATGCTAAATCCGTGCATGAAATATAATAATATGTGTCACTTTAGTACTCTTATTTATACTAACTTAGAAATAAATACTAACCATGATTCTGAACAAGTACAGCCTGATTTGTGGACGGCTACGGCTGATGCAAAAGATTATATAGAAAAATTATATAATCACTATGCCGATTTATTTGATTCAGCCGTACCTACAAATATCACTCCAACTGTCGCTCCTCATCCTCCCGAGGAGCCATCATCTTCTAAAAGGCCGGCACATAGTGGTTTTTCTGATTCGTTTTATGATTTAAATTGTTGGAACAGTGTTGATGAGAGAACTTACACATCAACTTATCGGGAAGAGCTGAAATATTATCTTCGGACGGCACCAGAGGATCGCAGACGACGGATCAACACGCTGGATTGGTGGAGGAATAATGAATCACAATATCCTGTGCTTTCAAGATTAGCTAGAGATATCTTGAATGTTCCAATGTCAACCGTTGCATCAGAGAGCGCCTTCAGTCAGGGACGACAGCAGCTTGGAGACAACCGACACTCATTGGGAAGCAATGCAATGAATGTTCTAGTTTGCCTCAGAGATTGGATTAGAGCGGAAAGAAGAAACCAAGGAATGGAACCGGAGCCGAGCGACGAGCTGAAACTAGAAGAAATTATGACTTCACGGGAGAACTCAGCAGAATCAAGTCCAATGCATGGTTTTGCCCCGTTGACTTTGATTATCCTATGCAAGTTCCCATTAATATTAACATGAATGAGTTGGAAAAAATGATGCATAATTTATAGATTTTTCATTCATGTAAATTATAAATTTTGGATCATTTTGCAATCAATAAAATTCCCCAAATTCATTCAGTCCTTAGTCGTTGTTTTTTATTTTTTTTTGAATAAATTTTGAATATTTGTGCATATATCTTCTATAGAAGTGTATATTTAACGTATACATGTGTATATGTTTTATAAATTAGTATATAAGTATATCTATACATATTGTAATGTATATATAATGTAGTATATTTTATAAGCAGTAGTATATATACATTTAATGGTGCGTATACACGTGTATATATCTTCTATAGAAGTGTATATTTAATGTATACATGTGTATATGTTTTATAAATTAGTATATAACTATACAAATATATATTGTAATGTATATACATTATAGTATATTTCATTTAAAGTATTACATATACATAGAATAGAGTGTATATATGTGAATGGATCTTCTATAGACGTGTATATTTAACGTATACATGTGTATATATTTTATAAATTAGTATATAACTATACAAATATATATTGTAATGTATATATATTGCATATATCTCATTTAAAGTATTACATATACATAGAATAGAGTGTATATATGTGAATAGATCTTCTATAGACGTGTATATTTAACGTATACATTACTTTATGTTTTATAAATTAGTATATATATTGTAGTATATACTTTTTTTAAAGTAGTACATATATATTGAATGGTGCGTATATATGTGTATATATCTTCTATAGACGTATATCTTTAAAGTATACAAGTGTATATGTTTTATAAATTAGTATGTAACTATATATATATACATATTATTGTATATATATATGTATATCACTATATTGTAGTATATATTTTATTTAAAGTAGTACATATATATTGAATGGTGCATATATATGTGTATATATCTTCTAAAGTAGTATATATTTAACGTATACATGTGTATATGTTTTATAAATTAGTATATATATATATTGTAGTGTATATATATATATATTATACTATTATAGCAAATGTTTTATTTAAAGTAGTACGTATAGTCATATATAATTATATATTGAATGGTACGTATATATGTGTAATTGTTTATACTTTATATATTTTTTTAAAAATATATATTGTATATTGGAGTGTATATAGTGTATATTGGATTTTTTATTTATTTTTTAAACGGGTTTGACCGATTTTTAACCGGGTTTGACCGGGTTTGACCGGGTCTTGATGGGTTTGACCGGATTGGGTTTAGTGGGCCGGGTCCGGGTGGATTTTAATTTTTTTACTGTTTGGCCCGGCCCGGTTAACGCCAAACCCGGCCCGGAACCGGCCCGAAACCCGGGTAAAATGGGAGGGCCGGTTCCGGGTTGGCCCGTTAGACACCCCTAATGTGAGCAAGCGGGATTGTATCATGATTCATGTGCTCTGTGCATGAAATTATACTACAGTAAAAAAATATTTATCATATGAATATGCATATTGATATTTTTCACCTATTCCATCTTTAATAAATGTATAAATTTAAATTTACTAATAGTGCTTATAACCGCATGAAGGGCAGCTCACTTCACTAGTTTTCTTAATATATGAATGTATAATCTAGCTAGTTATATTTTACTTATACCATATTTTTAGCAGTCCTTTTTTCTTGGTTTCTTATCGATGCATGCATGCATGCATGGTACCTGTTTTCAGAGATTGATCATAAATTAATATTCTATGGGTTCAATATCTATGATTATTAGCATTTAATCAATCACAATCTTAAAATTATGTGCTCAAACCTATATATTAAATATTGCAATTTTAATGAATTTATTCACAAATCTATACTCCATATTGAAATTACTAGGTATACATACTACGACATTCGCTTCTGGATACTTAAGATTTTCGCCCCCAATGGTTGCTATATTTGGATTTAAATTTTGATGCAATGTTTTCTCCATCAAGTTAACTTATCAATTATTATTTTAATATTTTTAGTAATATTATAATACTTGTACCAATCTAATATTAAGACGCGTCATTTAGTCAAACAATACCTTAGTAAAAAAGACTTAAGGTTAAGGGAGATCATATTTTCATTTTAAAAAATATTCAATCAGAAGTTTATCAATTTTAGTTATTACATCGAAAAACCAGCAGTGCCATCACTATCGTGATAGAGTGGTATGGGAACCATGTCAACTTCAACCATATTTGATTAAGGCATGAGGCGTCTCTGTTATACTCACTTCTTATTTAATTTAATTCAAGTAGAAAAGCAACAAATAAAGGAAGGAAGTAAATTACATAGTAATTGATGATTTTAACATGCTTAATAAGTAGTTTTAGCAAATGTTTGCTTCCTTAATAATATCACATAAGATAGTAGATCGAGGTATTCCTTTATTCTAGCAATATTCAAGATACTATAATATTGCTATCATAAGACAAATTCTAAATACCATAATATTGGCAGATAAATAGGTCAACTAACATATCAGATATTGAAATCCTCCAACATGCATGCTTGTAAAAAAACTATATATAGCCAGATGGAAAACCATTAGAATATCAAAATTTCATTTGCTCTTAAGTCTTTAACACATTTTCTTCTAATCTTCTCTAGCATCTGCAGAAAAATGGCCCAATATTACAATTTGTCCTCCATCTTACTGCTTGCATTTATCTACTTAATGCATGACCACATGATAACTACTACAACTGCACAATTTCCCAGTTTCTCAAAGCCTGCAACCCCTAGTTTCTCAAAGCCATCGACCCCCAGTTTCTCCATGCCCCAAACTCCTAGTTTCTCAAAGCCACAAACCCCTAGTTTCTCAAAGCCAACGACCCCTAGTTTCTCCATGCCTCAAATTCCTAGTTTCTCAAAGCCGTCGACCCCTAGTTTCTCAAAGTCGGTGACCCCTAGTTTCTCAAAGCCGGCGACCCCTAGTTTCTCCATGCCCCAGACCCCCAGTTTCTCAAAGCCATCGACCCCTAGTTTCTCAAAGCCATCGACACCTAGTTTCTCAAAGCCGGCGACCCCTAGTTTCTCCATGCCCCAGACCCCCAGTTTCTCAAAGCCATCGACGCCTAGTTTCTCCATGCCCCAGACTCCTAGTTTCTCAAAGCCATCGACCCCTAGTTTCTCAAAGCCATCGACCCCTAGTTTCTCCATGCCCCAGACCCCTAGTTTCTCAAAGCCATCGACACCTAGTTTCTCAAAGCCGGCGACCCCTAGTTTCTCCATGCCCCAGACCCCCAGTTTCTCAAAGCCATCGACGCCTAGTTTCTCAAAGCCGGAGACTCCTAGTTTCTCCATGCCCTCGACTCCTAGTTTCTCAAAGCCATCGACACCTAGTTTCTCCATGCCCCAAATTCCTAGTTTCTCAAAGCCCCAGATCCCAAGTGTGCAAAAATCAGAAATTCCAACACTGTCTAAATCAACATCGTCATCTTCTCCATGAGTAACTACGGTGTTGTTCATGTGCCATGAGTATTGCTGGCTAACCGAAGGATTAGATCGCATATTGAGTCGACTCGCCGATATTTCATGCGAATAAAATGGGTTGAATGATGGATAATATGAATATAATATTTACATTTATTATCTACTCATATATTGTACAAGACTGAAATTTTTCTATCAAATAAAGCCAGCCACTTTTCTTTTTTAATTTTGTTAAGCCAGCTAATTACATTGCTTTTAATCAATCTCTTTGATGTTTGCCTTTTTTTTAGTCACGTCCAGAAGGCATTGTTTCTAATTTTGGTTTGAAGTTATTGAATGCGAAAATTGTAGATGCTAAAATTAAAGAACTTTGAACAAAAAAATAAATTACATTATAAATACTCTTATATATAATTAGGTATTCAGTTAAATAATACAGGCGCACAGTGGCAAAAAAATAAGAGGAATATATATATATATATGAATGCAGAAATGAGAAAAAGAAATTCTTAAAATCAGATATGAATTTGCTTTAAAACTTGGATGTTCATAGTCTATTCATGGGAAAGATGAATTAGCACCTCATGAAGGAACAGAGCATGCAAAAACGACGTTGCAAGAGATTCATCCAATAATAGGAGTAGAGTAATATTTACCTGCAGCGAATGATTACACCTCGAAAACAGTCTATACCCTCCTTTACACGGTAGGGTAAGATTATATACACGTCAATCTTTTCAGACCTTATTTGTAAAGTGCTATTATTGTTGTAGCAGCAAATGATTACACCAAATCAATGCAACTTACCTAAGTTCCATGAAGTATAATATTTAATGTTAGCAATGTCATTATCAGTTTATTAAATCGGAAAAGAACTGGACGACAAAACAATGATAATTATGAATACGGAAACATACGTCGTTTGATATGAAATGGATAAAATGGAAATCTTAGAGAGTCCATATCTAGGCAGGTTTGAAATGAGTATCATGATCTTATTTTATGTATATATGCATGGTCAACCTGGAAACTACTGGCTTGGTGGGAAAACACTTAAATCCCCTGTATTCTGAACAGAGCAAAAAAATAATAGAAGAGCCATAAAAATGAGGACTTGAAAGTGGAAATTGTTTGCAAAATGCAATGATACTGTGTATCAACTTCAATTTGATAGAGAGATATTTATAACCTCATCATCCTCTTAGTCACATATATATTACGTATATGTAGTTTAATATGTATAAGTATGGGTACATGATTCATGAATTTTTTGGCATATGTATTTATAATTCTGACCGAAAGCAAATCTGCACTACAAGAAAACATGGAATTAGCAATCGACAAAATTATGCAGCTAAACAATAAAAATCCCATGCTAATTTCATTTAGCTACGGATTAGCGATGGAGCTAAGAAGTACAGACAAATATCGTATGTGTTTCCACTTTCCAGTAGTAGTGTGTAATTAATGTCGTTGAACCCACAAAATTTGCACTAGATCTCGAATTTTCACAAAGCTATTTTTCTTTCGTTATGTGCTTCGACATTGTTCTCAAAGTAGATGTAGCACTCTACTTTCTTAATGCTTTAGTTGTACAAGAAATAACTCGATCAGCTTCCAATTTCTGTGCTCTAATTCATTAACTACTCACCCAACTGCTACTTTTTTTTTTCTTCCATATATTTATAAGTACTCCTATTATTCTTTGGTAATAATTGAAGGCATAATAATCATGAGAGACTAATAAATTTCTGTTGCCATAACGCTCAACTGCATTACTGCTTTTGGAACAAACTAATGTGAAATGGAGAACTTGGGAGAAAAAAATAGTAGTAATAGACAAACGGTGGTACTACTCTTATTAATTAGTTTGTCCAAGGAGTTCGTGGTATGTCCGTCCTTACTGGACAACATTTTTAATTGCTAGTTTCCTTTTCAAGAAGAAATAAACAAAGACAACTCTTTTTCAACCAACCAATATGTACAAAATGATCAGGAGAAAATGGTCTTTTCAGATCTCTTGTAAAACTAATAATACTATAAAACTAAAAATAAGTTTGTAAATTACAGATTCAAATCTTCCAATTATTCTGAGAATAGTGACCAAATAGGCAACCATAGTATAGGAGGACTCAAGATGCTAACCAAAAATGAGTATTGTAACTATAAAATCATTTTATGTTTTAGGATGATTCAATTATGTACATAGTTTTATGATTCAGTAGGATGCAGGTGGTGGTTGGTCTACATTCAGTAAAACAAAGCATTGAGCTTTAGAACGTGAGCTGTATTGTGTATGAATATTGCTGGAAAGACAACTTTAATTTAAAGGTTGTATGAAAATTGATTTCTACCCATTGTTGTGGTTAGTGGGATGGTTGTAAACTTTTTTTTTTTTTGCTTACCCTGAGTCCCTGATGCATCGAGTTCGAGTTTAAAAATGGAGAATTACTTGATAAAAAATGTTGCCTGACGTGAATCTGAACTATTCAGACCAATAAAAAGTTAATTTCTTCTTGCGAGATCGGTGCGACTCTTTTTCCATTTTATCCTTTCTTTAGTCTGAACTATTCCTTTCGGACAACCTTTGATTTTCATGTACTACTTGGTTGTTGTTGAAACCAATTTAATGTCATCAACGCTCAACGAATAAGAACAGCTAGCATCATTTAAGAAACCAAAGGATTCATCAACAACAAAAGCTACATGAAACTTTACAATATTGTAAAGATTAACATTAGAGAAACTTTTTGAAAATTTACAATATTTATGCAGGTGATAAATAATGTTTACACTTTGAAAAATACTCCCTCCGTCCCATTTTACCCGTTCCAAATTTCCTAATCTGATGTCCCATTTTACTTGTCCTTTTTTACCTATCAAGACAAGACAAATTTTTTTTTTCAGATTTTACTCTTTGCATTAATTACTTTTTCTTTAAATTAAAATGTAAACATCATTTAATAGGAGTACTATGGTAAACTAACCATATTATTTATTATTTTTCTTAATAGTTGTGTCATCCTAATTTGGGACGAGTAAAATGGGACGGAGGGAGTAATCAATTTTAAGGATAAAATGAAAAAATCTTAATTAATTTTATCTTTTTGATAAAAAGTAATTTGGGACAAATATTTTTAACGATGCGACTTGTACTCAGTTAGAATAATCGAGTTGACAACGCGTGGAATTAAGGGGAGACAGAGAGAGGGAAGGATTTATTTTTATGTCCTCAACCACATAAGAGGGTGAACAAATTGAATGCTCATTATGTTTCTATTCCCTCGTATACTCCAAGTCTATATAACCACCCAAAAACCCTGCACATATACTCACACCAACTCAACAAGCAAATTAACTAAAAAAGACTTGCTTACAACAACCAAAAGAAAGGGGAAAAAAAAACATGGCTTGTTCATCCAAGATTAATGTCATCATGGCTCTTGTTATGATTGTAACATTAGTGTCAATTGGACAAGCCACAGCAGCTCGTCGTCTTCAGCAAGCTGGTGGTTTCCCTGGTTTCCCCTCATACCCTTTGCCTACAACCCCAGCTTTTCCTACTCCATCTGTTGGTGGCTTCCCCTCATTCCCTATGCCTACAACCCCAGGTTTTCCTCCACCATCAGTTGGTGGCTTTCCAGGCCTCCCAAGTTTTCCATTCCCTGCTCCATCTGATCCCAATGTTCCTGCTAAAACCACTACTCCTTGAAATGCTACAGGGGACTCTGTACTATCGATCTCGTCCTATGCAATAAATAGTGTTACAATGTCTCCGTGTTGAAGGCCCTTATGATTAACTTCTAGTTATCTAGTTAATTACGTGTGTTTCTATTGTTTAAAATTGCTTAGTGAAGCATTTGTTGGCTAATGTTGTTGTTTATGTAACTAAGCTCTGTACTTGTTAATCCTTTCAATAATCAATACTACTAGTTTGATTGTCATATATGAAAAAATAATTGATGTTTATTCTTGCTTCTTCTATTTATTAAATGACTTTTATGAGTAACGCAACAACACTTTTTTTTTTTTTCTTGAAAAACAATAGTTTGGGGCAAGGGACTAAGGGATTATAATATAATGTGGGAATTAAGCCCTTCCAACAAGTTGAAAGTTCAAGTAGTCAAACCAACTGTAAAATTTCCCCAACTCATTAACATTGTCTTGTGGATAGGGCGACCTTTTCTCCTTTTCGCCTAACCCAACATTTCCAAGTTGAGTCTACGGTTCTATTTTCTCTTTAAGGAAGAAAAACTAACAGAAAAGGTCATTAAATAGCCAATAAAAGGAATGATTCAATTGAAGGTCTAATGCAACTGTTTTCATATCACATCCCCCACGCCACAATTTCATCTACCATTTTTAGAAACCAATTTGGATATTGTTAAAAAAAAAAAAAAAAAAAAAAAGAATGTGACTTGCTTAACTAACTTTCAAAAGGTAGTTCATGATTCATGAGGTAGAATTGCACACCACCAAAACAACATAATATGAAGTTCCAAGTCCAACATAAGAAAGAAAATAAAGAATGGAGATGGATATGAATCTAACGTCATGTTAATAAACTAAATTCTAGGTCTAAATCAACCTTAAAAATAATAAGTTCATGAGATGAGCTATGCTCAAGAGCCAAAGAAAGTGTAAAGGAACAATGGCCCATTTCATCAATTAATAAATATCATTTGACTAATCATCAGACGTTGCCATGATTATGACTGCCGAAACTAAAGGGGAAAATATTGCTTATGAAATTCCTTCACGTGATTTGTGAAGCTATAGTACATTATTCTGGAGTTTAACGATATCTTATGGTGATAAAGTCGTACCTCTTGTTGTCCTATTCTGATGTATCTTAGCAAATCAAGCAGTAACATGTTCTGTTTCTCAATCAGTATTAAGTGTCACGTGCATAAACTAATTACGAGTTTTCATTTCATTTTAAGCATTATTTTACCAGGACTACCAGGATAGCAAAATAGTTCTAATAATTGGTTAAACTATATCAATAGTTCTCACCGTCTGTTATGAATGGGCCAAAAGCAGTTATGGTAAAGCAGCTCAATAGCAGTTATGGTAAAGTAGTTCAATACCACATTAAGTGATTATGTGTGGGATACGGGTTAATAAATAACACATATAGGCTTATGCAAATGGTGATAATTGCTTAGGCAGAGGCTATGCTTCTCATCTCCAATTCTCTCTAGTCCTCTCATCCCCTTCTGTTATTATTCCTCTTCTTCATACTGTAATTTCTTCTTTCGTATTAATTAAAGTTGATTAGTTTTGTTCACTTGATCGTTGAGTTGAGAATTCGGGTTCGTTACATCATCCTACTTATTAACTTTAACCCTGTTAATCTTTCCCTTCCTTTATTCCGTGCAAAAGTTGCAATTGAAGCAACTAATGATTAAACAGAATCCACAAAAGAGAGATTGAATTTATTCATGAATAAATCACACAACAATGTTCATGCCAACAACGTTGAGAAAAACATACAAAAAGCAAGCAACCATGGCTCAAACGGGAAACCCAAAAGCCAGTGATGGCATACATGAAATGAATAAGAAACTACCAAGAGATTGAGAAAAGACAAAGCTAAACCAAGTTCCTTAGATTCAACTCCACCATTGGTGCACAGCAACCCCTTCATCAATCAACTTCCCATACAATGTCAAACATTGCCAGTAAGCCCTCCTTTGTGGGTGGCTTCCATTTTCCTCTCCATCATCATCATTATCAACTTCCAACTGGTTTCCGCAGTGCAAGAACAACTCATCCACCAAACATATTGCCTTTTTCTTGATCATTTCCTCCACCACTTCCGCTTCTGCTTTCATCACAACATAGTCCTCTTCCTTCACACTTTTGCTCAACCATTCTGATGCCCCAAGTAAGGGTACTCCGTCCCCTGATTCCTCTGAATCTTCAATTTCAACATCCAAGTTGTACATCTCAAAATCTTGATTATTTGTAGGGTAATTCCTCTTAAACCATTCTGCTACCCCATTTTTCTCATCAGAAATAAAGACTCTTCGTGGGTAATTCTCGAGTGAATCACCTAACAACTCAGGAAGAAACTTCATCTTCCTTGGAAATGATTTCATCGATGCCCTTCTTGGTGGCTCTAAATACACATCCTCTAATCCTTTCAATGCAACTTTCTTAGCCTCAGGTGTCCTTCCACAAGAAATGTCCTTTTTTGGACAATTCAACTCCTTAAGTACCCCAGCTTTCCTAATTCCCACCATCGTCTTGTCAAATCGTCGAATATACACGATTCTGTAGTTTGATAGAGCTTTAAGCTCAGCCAAAGGATCATTGTTGAGTTGAGTTACAACAATGCCACCAATCTTGAGCACCCGATCAATGAACTTACTGTTCCATTTAGTCTGTGCGATCGCAAAATCGAATGCCTCGTCTGGAATTGAATTCCTGTCATCCATATCCGAATCGAGCACCAAATTAACCACATTGTCATTCAACAATTCCAAATCTGCCGCAGAATGATCATTCTTAGAACTCAGAATGAGGCCTTTATGACCCTTTTTAACAAGGCCTTCATCTCCCAGATCATGAAAGATATTATGCAACACATTGAAATCCATCTGGTCATCAGAAATCACGTAAGAATCGTCAATTACATCGAATGATGAGCCTCTTAGTATAGAACCAATTGACGGCAATATAAGAAGAACCATTGCCAAGAACAAGGACCGTGACATAATCCTTAAAGCCCTCGAATCAGGTAGCTTAATAATCAAAAGGGCATCTTGATTCAACCCAATTTTAACCCCGGGGAAATGATCCCCCTTAATTTCCCCCCTTTTGGGGCAATAACCACGTCCAAAATCCATCACTTTTTCAATCAGCAAACAAATTGCTTCCACGACAAAATCCAATTAATTTTGAATCGCACTTTGTTCTCCTATAGTTGTACGTCAAAATCCAACTGTTCGGACACAGCAAAAAAAGAGAGAGAGAGAGAGAGAGAGAAAGTCCAGCGGTGGGCAAAAGGTGAATTTAGCGAGTGCAAAATCTGGAGGCGGTGTGGTTTCCACCCACAAGAGCTACACGGGTAGATCGTATTCTACTCCAAAGGAGCATCAATTCTCTAATTCTAGCTATCTCCATGATGTTTTTCTATATTAACAACCTCAATTAAATTAACGTAAAAGATAACCTCATGGAATTTAATTTCTAAGGTACACCCAGAAATAAAAAGAATTAGATGATTAAAAGGGGGAAAATTTAACTATTCTATTTTATATTTATTTTCTTGGAGTTGAATGAAGAGAAAAAAATGTGGAAGGAAAAATGATTAGATTGATAATGAAGATGATGATGGAAGAGGAGATGCTGAAAATGAATGGAATTAATAGGCTGTTTTTGCATGCGTGTGGGGACCTAAGGGCCGTTGGTTTTTTTTTTGTTACGTGCTACTTTTTCGCTGTACCTTAACTTAATTTATATTGACTTGTTTTTACTGTGTACACAAATTTTACCATGCCTACAGTGAATATTTCACGGTGTAAAAAACTTTACTCGGAAAGATGATAAATTCGAGTAGTATATGCTTAGTTACGGTCAAAATTTAAGTTATTTTATTGTAAATGTGTTTGGTATGATAAGTAGATGAAAATTACTATAATTCTTTCAATTTCTTCTCTCTTCTATATTTTTATTCAACTTGAAGGAAGAACTAGTGTGAATGTTCCTTTGTGTTCTTTCTTTCTACTCTTACTTGTAATGATTTTCTTTTTGAGAGTTAAACAACGGGTAAATTTCATCCATGGTCACTTAACTTTGTATTTATTATTTAAAAGTCACTTTTCTTTCATGATCACTTAACTTTGTATTTATTACGCAAAAGTCATTTTTCTTTCATCCATGACCATTAAACTTTACTCCGACCATCACAAAAGTTACTGTGACCGAATTTTACAATAATTCCATCAGAAAAATGATGTGACAATCTTAATTAGTTCTTAATTTTAAGTGAATATATAATGTATTACTCATATCTTACCTTTTTTATATGTGCACAACCCAATTTTCCTTATGGATTATTTAATGAAAAAATACTAATTTCTTAATTGATTAGATTACCAAATGAAGACTATTTACATAAAAAAAAAAATTAGTTGATATTCTTATAAAATATTTCATAATATTGCATTCATCTGTCAAAAAGGTGCATCGAAAAAAGTGATAAACAAGATAAATTCTTCAAAACACATAAAATAAAAATACATGTATGATATTATTTTTTTAAAAAAAATTATTTTAATTCTTTGAAGATAAATCAACATGCTAAAGATAGTTTTAAAATAAAATCTTTTAAATTGTGTCACTGAATAAGTATTGTCAAAATTTGTACAAATAATATTATATTAACGTACAATTTTGTTAATAAAAGTTATAAAATATAAGTACTTTAATAGATAAAGAAATTATAGGATATTTAATTTTATATTTATCAATTAAATTAATTAAATAATATGTAATTTATCATAAATTGAATATTATAATAAAAAAATTTAAGAGAATTAATCGATTAGTCAAACAATTAAAAATATAAAGACAAACTCAATAAATAGACTAGTTTATCATATTATTATGATATACCGAATGCAAAGACTCAAGTGGCAAGAAAAAGAATGTATGAAAAAAATAATTTTATCAACTACATGTCACAATTTGAGGGAGAAAAATAATTTTATCAACTGCATACCATAATATTAGTGGAAAAAATAATTTACCAACACATGTCTCAACTTTAGAGGATGTTAAGAATATATAAGTATAATTTTATTTCATAAAAATATCAACTAATTTTTTTTTATGAAAATAGTCTTCATTAGGTAATCTAATTTATTAAGAAATTGATATTCTTTCATTAAATAATCCATAAGGAAAATTGGGTTGTATATATAAAAAATGGTCAAGATATGAGTAATATATTATATATTCACTTAAATTAAAATTAAGAACTTATTAAGGTTGCCACATCATTTTTTCGTTGAAATTATTGTAAAATTCGGTCATAGTGATTTTTTGTGATGGTCGGAGTAAAGTTAAATGACTATGGATGAAATGAATGAAAGAAAAGTGACTTTTGGGTAATCGATACAAAGTTAAGTGACCATGAATGAAATTTACTCGTTAAACAACATATAAACTTTGATCAATAGTTTAAAATATATTTTTTCATTATATTGATGTGCCAGAAATTGTAATTTATAGTCTTTTTTATAATTTTTTAAATATTTAAATTATAACTTTAAAAAATATTGAATTAATTTTCTTAATTTTACTTTAAAATTAATTAAATTAACTCTCCGTGAGCAAAATGTGAAAACTATTTTGGAATGGAGAAAGTCTGCTCGGATTAGCTTATCATGAACAGAATTCAAAGTGTGTGGACAAAAATGCTCGGATGTTTGGCTTCGTGTTAGAAAAATATTGCTTCTTTTTGTTTCAAAATCTCCTATTACTATATACTCCCAACATTTCAAAATTGTCAGTAACATTTTATTTTCTAGAGTTAAATTAACTAGTTTTTAAAATTAAATTGGATTAATTTAATATTTTAAAATTTTAATTTAAATATTTAAAAGCTATACGAAAAATACTATAAATTGCAAACTTTTTCATATTAAAGAATGTGCAACTTAAATTAAATGTGACAAATAAATAGGAATGGAGGAAGTATCTTTTTAACCCTCAATTGGACAAAAACAAAAACTTTTTTCACACTGAACAAATTAAGCGGTTAGCCATAAAAGTTGGAGTTGTATATTAGGTCATGCATGCAAAAAAAAAAACTATCAATCAATCCCTTCAACAACTACTCTCTGGACACTAGTTGAGTTTCCCTCCATCCAAAATGCTTTTATTAAGGTGGGGAATGATAATATTAAAAAAAACATTTATATTATTAGGCAACTTAATTAAACTATGAATTGAAAACTCCCTTTAACATTCTTCTGTAATTGAACTAGATTCAATGAATTGATCAACTAACTTTATGCCTATTTGTTCACTAACAAAATCCCTCAAATCCCCTCCATGATTGCCATTATCATTTTTAAGTTGTCTTCTCCAAAGTGTACTTAATTCAAAGGAATTCGAATTGGAGCTTCGAAATGAAATCGTCTTTGACGGGTGCATTTTACTCTTAAACTAAAAATATTCTGCATGAATCTGAATTAGTCGAAATTCTAAATAAATATAGCATTTTTTTCCGAGAGAAAGATTACATATAAAATTAATGAAAACAGTTTTAGCCATCCAAATCAAATCAGCAGCACGTGTCACAACTCTTTAATTAGTACCTTAATGTTAACAGTGTCGGTGGATGAAGTATAAGTTCACATGATTGAAAGAAGATACTCCCTTATTATGATTGGCGACACGAAATTTAAGAAAGAAAATAATTAAATTTTATGTTTTTAAACACTTCACATAAAAAGAGAATAATCATTCCATGTGAAATGACTAAAGAAAAAATAATTCAAAGAAGGGCAAAATTCAGAAATAGCATACTTATCCTCTTAATTATGAGTTTCATAACAGCAGTTTCATAATTACATAATATAACAAGTTGTATTTTATATTTTTGCAAACTGTTGATACAAAAATACAAATACATATGATCTTTACTGTCCTTATGATCGATATGTATTTTATATTTTTGCAAACTGTTGCTATAAAAATACAAATACATATGCTACAAAATATAATTTGATAAAAATATTATTATTATTTATAATTTAATACTTAAGTATGCTACTTTATGTATTTTTTTCTTGAAAGAAATTGAAACAAAAGTACAAACAAATGGAGCGTGCTAAGATTGCCCACATGACTATCTATCTGATGGACCCAGGTTCGATGATAGAGATACTTCAGCCCGTTTGCTATAATACACCATGCACAGATCAGCAGGCCCATTTCCAATTTGGCACTTTCTTACACTCTCTTCCCTCCGTTTCAAAAAGAATGACCTACTTTTTTTTTTAGTCTGTTTCAAAATAAACGACTTCTTTCTCTTTTTAACAGTACTTAAATTTCAACTTTACATGTGGCATGTTTAAGACCACAAGATTGAAGGATCTTTTGGTATATTTGCCACAACTTTAATTTAGGACCACAAGAATTAAAAGTTTTCTTACTTTCTTAAATTCCGTGTCAAATCAAATTAGGTCATTCTTTTTCAAGCGGAGGAAGTATCAAAATGGAAAATTAAAACATGCACTTACAATTATTTCGACGTGAGGTTCTAACTGAGGAAGGAGTATACTTCTTCAATTATTTGAACAAAGAAACAAGGAGTTGTTGATTCTATTGAAGGTATAGGAAAGATGGTTGAATCTCCATGGATTCATCTATATATTCAGTAACTTTTTATTTTAGGTCTATCTAAATTCCATAATTTTAGTTAGAGGTAGAACTAACTTGTTTTGCTTTGAAATTATATCATACAAATACAATAAATGTTACTATTTATTTAGTTATATAAAGTTGTTGAATTTTCCTTATTAATATAAGGAGAATTTCAAAATTGATCTTTTATATGTTAGATATTAAATAATATGGAAGCCCATGTGAAGAAGGCAATCTTGTAAAATAAGATACACAAAAGAATTCTTGTGAAATAAGCTTTTCCATTGGCTTAGTGGAGAAGTTTGTCATTTGTTTATACATATATAGTCTTTCATTGTACATAAAATGTGAGATATGAGAAACAAGAAAAGTACTACTGCTATTTTCATTCTCTTTGTTAGTGTTATTACAATTAAGTTTAATATTTTGCTTTAATTATTTAACATGTTATCAACACAAGTCTTTACTATTCCGAGCAAATACAGGTAATAAAAGTTAGTTTTTAATTTTCTTAAATAATGTCTAATATTTTCAAATGGAAATTTAGTGCCCAAGATATATCGGGCAAAACTTATATGTCCTGGGCACTAGATACCGAAATACATTTAAATGCAATGGGTCTGGCAGACACCATAAAAAATGACAATAAGGCATCAAATCAAGATAAGGCCAAGGTCATGATATTTCTTCGTCATCATCTTGATGAAGGTTTAAAAATAGAATACTTCACGATTAAAGATCGATCCTCTCATATTGTGGAACAATTTAAAAGAAAGATATGACCACCTGAAGATGGTCATTCTTCCACAAGATCGTCATGAATGGACCTATCTAAGGTTGCAAGATTTTAAAAATATGACTGATTATAATTCTGCGATGTTTAGAATAAAATCACAGTTTAATTTATGCGGGAAAGATATCACAGACCACGACATGTTAGAGAAAACATTCTCTACTTTTCCCGCCTCGAGTATGCTCTTGCAGCAGCAGTACCGAGAAATGGGTTTTAAAAAATATTCTGAATTGATTTCTCATCTTCTTGTTGCTGAACAACATAATAACCTTTTAATGAGAAATCATGAAAGTCGACCTGTTGGTACTGCTCCATTCCCAGAAGTGAATGCTGAAAATTTTCGCTCAACTAGGCATAAAAGAAGTTCTGAGCCCAGTCGTGGTCGTGGTCGAGGTCGAGGTCGTAGTCGTGGTCGTGGAAGGTATTTTAATCAGGGTGATCGCCTTGCAATAAACAATAACTCTCAGCACCAGCAGTGCAAAAAGAGGGGGGAAACTCCTGAAGCAGCGCCAAAGACGAACTCCGAAAGTAAATATTATCTATGTGGAGGAAAGGGGCACTGGTCGTGTACCTATCGTACGCCAAAACATCTAGTAAAACTCTATCAGGCGTCCCTTAAGAAAGCAGAAAATGATGTTGAAGCAAACTTCCTCCTTGAAGATAACGTTGAGCCCATGGACTTGGAAGTTTCAGATTTCTTTGCAATTCCTGAAGAACATGTAAATCACCCTGTAGGTGATAATCATGAAATAGCCTGATTATGTTAATTTTCTGTTAAAGTTGTATTAGTTTACTTTTCTGTCATTTACTAATCTTGTATATAAATAAAATATATATAATATGTTATGTGCTAGTAATGTTATAATTTTTATTTTGTTTATATTTTCATTTTGAAGAATATGGATACTCCTCAAATTTTATTTGGATCACTAATCGATCATGATGATATTTGTGTAATTGATAGTGGGACAACACACGCAATATTTAAAGATGAAAAATACTTTTTTCACTTACTTAGAAGAAGAACAAATGTTACGACGATTTCTGGTAACTCAAAATTAATTGAAGGCTCCGGAGGAGCTACTATATTTTTGTCTAAGGGGACAAAATTAGTTATAGAAGATGCATTGTTCTCTTCTAAATTCCCAAGAAATTTATTGAGTTTTAAAAATATTCGCCGAAAAGGATATCATATTGTGACAATAAATGAAATGAATGTTGAATATTTTGGCATTATCAAGAATGTCTCAGGTCAAAAACAAGTGTTGGAGAAATTATCAAATTTGTCTTTCGACTTATACTATGCCGAAATTAGTACATTTGAAGCACACTCTATCGTAAATCAAAAGTTTACTGATCTAAATACGTTTGTACTTTGGCATGATCGAATAGGCCATCCTGGCTCAATAATGATGAGACCAATCATTGAAAATTTGAAAGGCCACTCACTAAAGAACCTGAAGATTCTTACAAGTGATGAATTTTCATGTGCTGCTTGTTATCAAGGCAAACTGATAATTAAACCATCGTCGGTGAATGTTGGCGTCGAATCCCCTCTGTTTCTAGAACGTATACATGGGGATATATGTGGTCTTATTCACCCACCTAGTGGGTCATTTAGATATTTTATGGTCCTAATAGACGCATCTTCAAGGTGATCGCATGTGTGTCTCTTGTCATCTTGCAACCTGTCATTTACGAAATTGTTGGCACAAATAATACGATTAAGGGCGCAATTCCCAGATTATCCTATTAAGGCGCAAATAATATGATTAAGGGCGCAATTTCCAGATTATCCTATTAAGGCGATCCACCTCGATAATGCTGGAGAATTTAAATCTAAGTTTTTGATGATTATTGTATGTTAGTTGGGATAAGAGTTGAACATCACGTTGCTCATGTTCATACACAAAATGGTCTTGCTGAGTCATTTATTAAGCGCCTACAATTGATAGCAAGACCACTACTTATGAAAACGAAATTTCCCACCACTGTTTGTATCACGCCCCAAAATCTCATCGGGCCGGACTGGCACCCGAAGCCGAGAGGGCCCGGGAGAACCCGTTCAAATACCTGTACTTTCACTTACATGTCATCAAAAATTTGGACAACACTTCGTTGCATATAGAAGGGTCTAATTACCTGTATCAGCACAACACGCACAAATATATATATATATAATACTTGGCCGTCGGGGCCACCATATATACAAATATAACATCACTATATAAACTTCCATGACTTTACCCTTCCTTATGTCTACAAAGCCTCTAGGATATACATGACATAACTAGGGTCGGGACAAACCTCCCGCCCACACATGACTCATGTACAATAACAAAACATAAGGAACCGACTCGGAAAGCTCTGAAGCAAACTGGAGCTCACCAACAATGGTTGTATGACCTGGCTCCTATCTATGTTGTGTATGAGCTGAAGCACCTGTGCCTGCAGCATGAAATGCAGGTCTCCCGTGAGGGACGTCAGTACGAAATATGTACTGAGTATGTAAAGCTGTAAATAATCATATGTGATATGGGGGATCAAGAAAATCAGACACAAGTGAATAAATCATAATAGAAGTGAACCACACTTCATAAACACTTTTTGGATTATGTACATTATCATTAATCTGAATTGGGTTCTTGAATTCAAACACATTTGTGGAACGGTATACATTCGTTCATTTCATTCTTTACAATTATCATTCGTCATTACCTCCTCCTCCCGAACCTCCAACCACCTAACAATAATCAATACTGTACCGTACTGTGACCATTAGGCTGCCCCCAGTACATATCAACTGTAATCATATCAAGTATCGGGATCGGCTCATGCTAGGCTTAAGCCCCTGAGCTACCACCCACACGTATATCAAGTAACACACATAAGAGATCTTTCCAATAACTTAGTTCAAAAGCTTTTGAGATTATTACATTAGTGTTCATGCCAATATAGTACCTTTGGAACAATGATACATCAATATGAACCAAGTAATAGACCCTCTATACAATAATGATGTAATAAAGACTCATTGGTACATCAACAATGTGTTTCAGAATCATCAATATCACAACAATGAAATAGGAGCCTTTTGGTATATCAATGAAATATTTTGACACTTTATAGAATGGAAACAACTTCGTTGGTAACGTAGAACAATACATGTTTTTTGGACAATCTCGGAATCTTACTTGATGGAACATTGGTGTTTTCATGCCAAAGAACATCGTTAGAGTATGCTTTACATACCTCGTTGTAGATTCGGATACCAATTCAACACAACTTCCCGCCTTTACAAATCACTTATCTACAATGAAATGTTTGGCATCTAGTATTAACAACCCAACACCACATTTTTCTTCCCTAATTTCATACAACCAATATTTGCATAGCATTCCAAAAACCAACTTGAACAGTAGGTTTATGTGTATATATATATATAGTCATCATTTCAATACCACATCATCACACCAAATCCCTTCACAATTCAACATAATCCAACCATGCACAAGAATAATCCAACATCATTTCCAATCATCTTTCAACAACAATCAAATAACATACTTCTTATGCTCACATGCATATATATACATATCCATATAAATAACACCAACATAATTTACATCCCTTACCATAAAATGGCCCTTTTGATTTCGAAGTCCTGTTGGCACAAATAAGGGGTGCTTCTCGAAGCCCTCAAGACGGTGAACACAACTACGGAATCAATTTGGATTTTCTACGGTTGAATCACAAGATAATTGGAGTTGAAATTAGGCTAGGGTTTCTTATTCTTCAATAATTTGGATGATAAATGATGGATATGAGGCTAAGTATATGCATATAATGACCAATTTTCGTCCATGAGGTGATGGAAAATGACCATATTGCCCTTAAAATTTAAGTAAATCCGAATTTGTCCATGGTAGACTGTTTTGATAGGCTAAAGTAAATCGATCATAACTCTTTTCTCCGATAATGGATTTGGGTGAAACCAATTGCATTAGAAAGAAGACTCTCGGGGCTTCTCATCGATATATAGCAGCTCACACAGTTCATTTTGTACAAGGAGTTATGATCATTTAAAGTCGACCCAAAAATCTGTTTGGCTGCAGTACTTTTGTGTGTAGAAAATTTCTGCACATTTATTGTTCATTGCGTCCACCGTTTTCAAGTTTCAAACATGCTCGCTTATATCCGATACTCATCTGTTTTCAGAAATATTTATATCGTTGGAAAGCTAACTCGATAAACTTCGCATAGAAACTTCGACGAGCAAATTCCGGTATAAATAAAGTCGATTCCTATACATATATAATCAAACTATACCCTTGAAACCATCTCAAAATAATCAATACTCATACTTAAACTCATATATACCTAACTTATGATCAATACATATACTCCAACACATATAACCATGGCTAATGCACGTAATTAAGTACGGGGTGTTACAGTTTGGGGTCATGCTATCCTACATGCAACATCAATTGTTCGTCTCAGGCTAACGTATTATAATAAGTACTCGCCATTACAATTGGTCCTGGATCATGAGTCGAATATTTCTCATTTATGAATTTTTGAATGTGTTGTATATGTGCCACTAGCGCCACCTCAACGTACTAAGATAGCCCCCCAAAGAAGGTTAGGAATATATGTTGGGTTTGAGTCACCCTCTATAATTTACTACCTTGAACCATTGACGGGTGATTTACTTACTGCTCGATTTGCAGATTATCGATTTGATGAAACAAATTTCCCGCAATTAGGGGGAGAAAAACGTGAACTAAAAAGAGAAATTGCATGAAAAGTTTCGTCATTATCTTATTTTGATCCACGTACCCCTATGTGTGAAAATGAGGTCCAGAAGATCATTCACTTACAAAAACTAGCAAATCAAATGTCAGATGCATTTATTGATTTGAAAAGGATAACTAAGTCACATATCCCTGCAACAAATGTGCATGTTCGAATTGAAGTCCCAAAAGGACAATCTTCTAATGTAATAACTTCTGAATCCCAAACATGCCTGAAGCGTGGTAGGCCTTTGGGTTCAAAGGATAAAAATCCTAGAAAAAAGAGTGCAAAAGATAATAAAGATAATATTATAAAAGATTCTCCTAAAGAGACTCAAAATCTGATTAATCCTGAAGAAATCAGCGATTTCGAGACTCAAGTGAATAAAGAACTTTTAATAAGTTCTACTAGTGATGAGGTAAATTTAGATCGATTGAAAAATTACGATGGATAATGTTTTTGCATATAATGTCGCACTAAATATCATGCAAGACAATGAGAACCTTGAACCTCTATCTGTCGAAGAATATCGACGAAGAAAAGATTGGCCAAAATGGCAAGAAGCGATTCAATCTGAATTGAACTCACTTGCTAAACGAGAGATTTTAGGACCTGTAGTCCAAACCCAGATGGTGTAAAATCAGTCGGCTATAAATGGGTCTTCGTACGTAAAAGAAATGAGAAAAATAAAATTGTAAGATACAAGGCATGCCTTATTCCACAAGGATTCTCTCAAAGACCCGGTGTCGATTATGAAGAAACATATTCACCTATTATAGATACAATAATATTTTGATATATCATCGGTCGTTGTATATGAAAATCTTGAAATTCATCTAATGAATGTGGTTACAACTTATCTTTATGGTTCACTTGATAACGATATTTACATGAGAATTCCAGAAGGATTAAAAATGTCTAAAACATATAGTTCAAAGTCTTGGGGATTATATTCAATCAGATTACAAAGATCATTGTACGGTCTAAAACAATCAGGGCGTACGTGGTATAATCGCCTAAGTGAGTACTTGAAAAACGAAGGATACATAAATGATGTTATTTATCCTTGTATTTTCATTAAGAAAACGATGTCAGGGTTTGTCATACTCGTCATTTACGTGGATGATATAAATCTCATCGGAACTCCAGAAGAGGTCCAAAAGGCAATTGAATAGCTAAAGAAAGAATTCGAAATGAAAGATCTTGGAAAGACAAAACTTTGTCTTGGTCTGCAAATTGAACATTTAGCAGACGGGGCCTTCATTCATCAAACTACCTATAGCAAAAAGGTTTTGAAAAGATTTTACATGGACAAAGTATATCCATTAAGTAGTCCAATGGTTGTTCGATCACTCGAAGTGACTAAAGATCCATTCCGACCTCTGGAAGATGGTGAAGAGATTCTTGGTCCCGAAGTATCATATCTCAGTGCTATTGGTGCACTTATGTACCTTGCTAATGCTACAAGGCCAGATATAGTATTTTTTGTAAATTTGCTAGCAAGGTATAGTTCTTCCACTACGTGAAGACACTGAAACGGAGTTAAGCATATACCGAGGTACCTAAAAGGGACTATTGATATGGGTCTGTTTATACCAACAAAACTAGTCCAGATCTTGTCGGTCATGCAGATGCAGGTTATTATTTGACCCACATAAAGCCCAGTTTCAAACAGATTATGTGTTCACATACGGAGGTACTGCAATATCATGGCGATCGATAAAGCAGTCCATCGTTGCTACTTCTTCTAATCATGCTGAGATAATGGCTATCCATGAGGCAAGTAGAGAATGCATATGGCTGAGATCACTGATGCATTCCATCAAAGAGAGATGTGGCCTG
Source organism: Capsicum pubescens (assembly GCA_030864215.1). Classification (NCBI taxonomy): domain Eukaryota; kingdom Viridiplantae; phylum Streptophyta; class Magnoliopsida; order Solanales; family Solanaceae; genus Capsicum; species Capsicum pubescens. Next base: position 264,953,988 of record CM061545.1, on the reverse strand, counting down.
AAGCTCGATATCAAAGTACCCACAGTCATTTTTGAAGACAATGCAGCATGCATAACTCAATTAAAAGGAGATTTTATAAAGGGAGATAGAACGAAACACATTTCGCTAAAATTATTCTTCACGCACGATCTCCAGAAGAATGGTGATATTGATGTGCAACAGATCTGCTCCAGTGACAATCTAACAGATTTGTTCACCCAAGCATTACCAACTTCAACCTTCGAGAAGATGGTGCATAAGATTGGAATGCGAAGACTGAATAAGTTGAATCGAGGTTTTCATCAGGGGGAGTAAAAATACGCGTTGTATTCTTTTTTCCTTAACCAAGGTTTTTATCCCACTGGATTTTTCTTGATAAGATTTTTAATGAGACAGCATTCAAATGCGTATTTACTAGATCATCCTATACATGGACATTAAAGGAGGAGTGTTAGATATTAAATAATATGGATGCCCATGTAAATGCACCAAGACAATCTTGTAAAACAACATGCACAAAAGCATTCTTGTAAAATAAGCTCTTCCATTGACTTAGTGGAGAAATTTGTAATTTGTCTATAGATATATAGCCTTCCATTGTACATAAAATGTGAGATATGAGAAACAAGAAAAGTACTACTGCTAAGACATTTGGTTCTGAACCAAAGCGGAAGAGTAAAACAAAGTAGTTGTAACCTTGTAGGTTGGTGGTCTTAATTTTAACTTTGTTCATCATTGTTCAAGTTTTGATTTGTTAATTTTTACCCCATATTTTGTTATTTCGCTTTGCATAATGAAGTATGATGAAGTACATGACTGATGACTCAATTCATGAAAAAAAACTAACATTATACCCTACCTGATTGAATTAGGTACTAGATTAACTAAGACGAATCTATTGATTAAAAGATTTGAACAAATAGAGGCGAATAGTTTGTGGATCATAATCACTGATAGCTAAATCTCAACATACATATTATTGATGTCTAAATTAAATGCCTTCATCATATGCTGTCCAAATTCACATCCGAAATTTGTAGAATACTATTCCATCCTTTTAGGCAGTAGTAGTTTAGTTCAACGTGTCTTGCACGTGTAATATTTGATTATTTAAAATTAAATGATTTTATTATTGCGAGATCTTTCATGGAGTGTAAAAAGTTTAAGTACTTTTCAAAGATCATTCACGCTTTAATATAATAATGTAAACAAAAACATATATTTTAGTGTACGCATATATATATATATATATATATACTAGTTTAGATTTATGCGTTTTGCGCGTGTATCTGTTCAATGAGTATATGATTAATATAAAATATTAATTATGTATAATTTATATTATATTTATAAATTCGTTAGAGCCCGTAAAATTTTATGAAAATAAGCATCTAATGAGTACTAAAATATAAACAAGATATGTCTATTCAAGAACCTGCAAGACTGCAACTTTACAAAACAAATTTCATAATATGTCAATCAAATACAAACTAAACTGGAAAAGAAAAAACAATAAAGCAAACTCAATAAACAGAACTCAAAATTTGAAGATAAATAATAAATTGAATATTTAAAAAAGCGAATGATGAATTATATTGGCATCTTTAATATTTCAGATATTTCGAACTACTCACAATACGAAAACACTCATCAATTAGTCGTGTATTTACACTTCAACTTGATAAAGGACCTTGGCTCAAGAAAAAACAGTTCAAAGTCGTTCAATAAAGAAGTAATTAGAGAAGTACAACTAACAATAGATAATAATAAAAACAGTAGATGATAACATAATAGAAACTACAATAAAATAATATGTTTGACAACTTTAAAATCTCAAATACTCTCAACTGCTCACAATAGTAAAAACACTCATCAATTAGTTAAGTTTTCACACTTCAACTTGATGAAGGACTTTGACTCAAGAAAAAACAGTCCAAAGTCGTTTAAGAAGAAGAAGTAATTACTGAAGTAAAATAAGCAAACGATAATAACAAAACAGTAGATGATAACATAATAGAACCTACAACAAAATAATATGACAATATTGAGATATCAAAACCAATATGAACAATCTAATCTTTATATAAAAAATTATCAAAGCCATTCATCTACCACCCGTGTCAAACAAAACATGATATTAGAAATACATCAAATCATAGCACCAACCAACAAAAAAATAATACAATGCATATAAAGCAAAAGTATAGAAGAATTTTAGTTGATGAACGTCTAATAATTTAACTTTAACAACATAAATAATATTAGTATGCATTAGAAATAAAATTCAATACAAACCTTCAAATTCGCTTGTAATGAACACAAAATTTCAATCACATTCTTCAGATGAATTTTTCTTCACCTGCACAAGAATAATGAAGAATCAATCATTAATGACCTATACCATTTATATTTATTAAAGAACATGTAATAACTCTGATAAAAACTTTTCTCATTGTTGATTTTTTTTCTTAATGAAAATTACTATGAGACTTTTCTTTCCCCCGCCCTTTATATAATATCGGATATAATTTTTTTCAATTTAATTAGGAAGACAATTTACATGGGGTAAACTTTATTTCCTAAAATAAATAAAAATAGCAATTTTCAAATGAATTTTTAAAAAACGTGAGCATTATTGTCCTATATATGAATATGCTTCTTTTTTTAATTATGTATATTAAATATAGCTTCTTCAATATCATCGTATTCCTATTCAGGAATACTTTTATGGACATTTTTTGTTGTTTTAATTGGCATATTCTTTAATTTAGGGTTTTTATAAAGTGGCATTAATTCTCCGTAGCTAATTAGACTTTATATATATATATATTCAAATCTTTTAGTTCTCCTAATATTTCTTACCATATATTTATTATTACTATATATTTTAGGAGTGTTTAATTTAATTAAATAATAATTGGAGGAAAAAAAATGAAAAGACGATTTTATCTGTTGCAGAGTATTTTAATGAAGGGCAAAAAGTTTAAATCACTTTTTAAGGGTCTTCACACTTTTAATATATTAAAGATAAAGATTAAAGATTAAAGATATATATTATCACAAGAAGTTTCAGGTGATTGATGTGTCGTCACTTTTGCATGCATTTATCATGCAGTACCTTTTTCCCTGCATTTACCATGAAGTAGTATTTCTCTTACTGCTAGAGGCTAAGGGAGATTCATCAATTTGAATCATATTTGTGGTACGATCGTTTTTTTATCTATATATAAATTTTTTCCTTGTTTTTAAAGTTAAATCTTTACAAAATCATTGATTACATTTACGTATTAAAATTTTTCAAAAAAATTGTACTTCTTATTTTTTTTCTTATTCTAACGTTTTTGTATTTATTTCTATTTTTTTTAAAATCTTCTTAAAATTAAATTAAGTTAATTTAGAATTCTTAAACTAATGAAAAAAAGAATTTGTTGTCATTAATTCTGATGATTTCTAATAAAAAAAGATTTTACCATAAACATATTTAATTATTTTTTTAACTATTAAATACAACAACAACAAGCCCAGTGCATTCCCACATAGTGGGGTCTGGGGAGGCCGGGAGGGTAAGATGCTGGGGCGGAGCCAGGCCTTGTTAGGGGGGTCGGCCGAACCCCCTTCAACGAAAAAATACACCATTTATACATGGTTAAAATTATTTTTATGTATCTATAGTAGGTGTTGAACCCCCTTCGTCTAGGTTTTCTTCGAATATTAACACCCCTTAGTTGAAATCCTGGCTTCGCCTCTGGTAAGATGTACGCAGTCCATACCACTACCTCCGAAAAAGTAGAAAGGTTGTTTCCGATAGACCCCCAGCTCAAGACAAGGAATAATAATCAGATCCGTAATAAAGCATGGAATAGGTTGACATGACATAAATACGACGTCCACAAGGAATAGTACACAAAGACTAGTAAATAAGTTCGTAATAAAGCATGAAGCAAGGTAGCATAACAAGAAAAGTACACCCACCAAGTAATACCCTACCCTGACGTCCCAAACTGGCATTAGCCTTTTATTCTAATTCGCGTCCTCCAGATCTTCCAATCTAGGGTCATGTCCTCCGTAAGCAGTAACTGCTCCATGTCCCGCCTAATCACCTCTCTTTAATATTTCTTCGGTCTGCCCCTACTCCGCCTAAAACCATCCAAAACCAGCCTCTCACACCTACGAACCGAGGCATCCGTGCCCCCCCTCATCATGTGTTCGAACCATGAAAAGACGGTTTTGTCTAAAACAAAAACTTTTAATGAAGGGCAAAAAGTTCAAACAATATTTGTAAGCCCATTCACACTTCTAATATGAACTTTAATAATGTTGTTTGAACTTTTAATCCTTCATTAAAATACTCTAATCTAGGCAAATCGTCTTTTCACTTTTTCTCCTATAATTATTATTTAATATATAATTATATATAATATTGAATCCTAAAATATATGAGAGGAAATAAAATATTATTTGTTAAATAACACACAAAAATAGAAAATTATAATTAACGTATTTAAATTAAAAAAAATTGAAAGTGGCTACAAAATAAATAAATAAATAATGAACCCGCATAGTATTTACTGAATTATATCAGTATTTGGTCTTTCCTTTTTCTGAAAAAAATCATGCAAAAATCCTGTATTTAGTATACTACTAAATCAATTAAAATACTACTTTATATAATTATTTACATAAGTTATAATTTCATTTTAAGTAACTTTTACAAATCATTACCAAATATAAAAAAATGTTTTGCAGATCTTTGTTTAGTGCTCAATGACATTTTTTTTTGTTATTCTACCCTTTTCATATTTATTTCTAGCTTTTTCAAATCTTTTTAAAATCAAATTTAGTTGATTTAGAATTCTTAAACTAATGAAAAAAGTTGTTATTAATTTTGATGACTTCTTGATTTAGAATTCTTAAACTAATGAAAAAAATTGTTATTAATTTTGATGACTTCTAATAAGAAAAGATTTTATTATAAATATATTTAGTTAATTTTTAACTCTTAAATATTAGGAAAAAAATAGTGAAAAGACACTTTTGTATTAAAAAAAAAGACTTTTAATGAAGGACAAAACATTCAAACGACATTTCTAAGGCCCTTCACACTTTTAATATATTATAAATTATAGATATAAAAAATAATATTTTTTTGTATTCTGCCCTACGTTTGATACTTGCTTTGAGATCGACTAACTCGTATTCACTTCAAGAAATTTCACTTTGAAGGCAAATTACTTTTTATGAATGTGATTTCATATCAAGAACTCGAATTTGAAACTTCTAATTAATGGAGGAGTACTTATCAGTTATCACTCTAACACCACCTCTTGATATATATTATACTAGATTAGTGTACGTGCGTTGCATGTGTGTTTTAGGTTAACCTCCAATCAACATGAAATATATAAAAGAATAAATAATTAAAAAATAACATTTGACTTTAAATAAATATAATATTTTTCCTTAAAAGAATATCACAAAATGAGTACATGGGTTATCTTGAATATTAGTAATCGTATTTTATGAGTTCCACGTTTATTGACGCTTCCCTCTCTTTAATCATTTTGCCTCTATGCACGGGGACGAACACCTATAGTTGCTACGTTCTTGTTCAGCAAATAAGACCAAATTAAAGAGAAACGTGAGAAATTATCAAAATCATAATTCATTGTTAATGTTGATTATGCATATTCATATATAAACTTTAAAATTATTAACTGAAAGAAATAAAGAAAAATAGAAGAATAATAACAATGATTGTAAGAAGACAACTTAAGTCAAAATAAGAAAAAAACGTAGGAGAAAACCTACCATAGTGTATATGAAGAAATAATTTCACCTTTTTGCTAATTTAATTTCTCCTTTAACTTGGTTATATGCTTTTATAATTTTAAAAAGCTTCATACACATAAGGTAGAACATATATACAAGCGTAGACTGAAAAAAAGGTTAGCAAACTATTTATTAATTAAAAGACATATCAATATTAATTTGGGAAAGAAAAACCCTATAAATGTTTTCCTTTTTTCTATTCTCATAGATTTTGAGATTCTTTTTTACATATACAAGGAGAAAAAAAACTTACCAACATTAATTGTTCATATATTTATTAAATAATAATTGAAGAAAAAGGATGAAAAGACGATTTTGTCTATTATATAATAGTTTAATGAAGGGCAAAAAATTCAATTCACTTTTCTAAGGGTCTTCACGCTTTTAATATATTATAGATAGAGATAGAGATTATATATGATATATTATAAATATAGATTATAGATTATAGATTATAGATATAGATATAGATTATAGATTATTGATTAACGGTGAATTTTCCACAATTCATCTCTTTTATTTGGTTGTGAATCAATAATGTGAGGAAGCTAAAATATTTATTTTTAAAAAATAACCTTATTCACTTTTTCAGATACACGCAAATTACAAATTTGTGATATACTGCAATTTTGTACTCCTGTGCTCCCTTTTACCTGTCCAAATACACTAATTAAATAATAATTTTATTTAAAGTTAATTTTACTAATGATACTTTCAAATTTAAATTAAATTAATGTAGTACTGGACAAATAAAAAGGAGATTTAATATTTTTTTCTTGTACTTGTAAATAAATTGTAAAAGGAAAAGAGGCATAAAGGTGGGGGAGCATCGAAGATATTCCGCTACGGCACGCGAGAATCACGTGACATCGATCCTTGAAATTCACAGCCGTTTTCCGTCATCAAACAAACCCTAATACAAAAAAATCATCGGAGCAATCAAAATCAGGAGGGGAAGAAAATGGGAGTAGAGAAGGAAGTGCTCAGAGCTGGAAATGGACCCAAACCACAACCTGGTCAGACTGTCACTGTCCACTGCACTGGTTACGGTTAGTGCTATCTTTTTTTTAAATTATCTGTTGTTTCCTGTACTTTCGTTACTTTTTCCTTTAATCAAAGGTCTATCAGAAATAGTACGTAACTCTGAGTTAGGAGTAAGGTTTGCGTACGCTCCCGAGACCCCACTTTGTGGATTACACTTGAGTATGAACATGTTGTTGTTGTTGTTGTAAAAGGCTACCTTTTTTTCTTTTTGCCATGGTTGCTAATCTTGTCAGTTCTGATATCAAGGGATGGATCGAACCGATAAAGGGTTTAAACTCTTAATTTAGTCTCTTTTTTACCTTAATAGGTGAATTGGAGCTTAAAGGCTGAATCTTTTAATTTAGTTTGAGTCCTTATTAAGTACAGTTCTTAGTAGGGTTTTGGTTAATTTTGTTTTCTCTGGTTCTCTATGCCTGCAGGCAAAGATAGAGACCTGAGTCAAAAGTTTTGGAGGTGAGCGTAACTGTGTTTTTCTCTATTGTTCTGTTTGTAGTTTAATGTAGGGCTTTGTGTTTATCTTTGCTGAATTTGTATGTTTAACACAGCACTAAGGATCCAGAGCAGCAGCCTTTCTCTTTCAAGATCGGCCAAGGAAAAGTTATCAAAGGTACTTCAGAGTTCAGCTAAAAGATCTTTTACCGGAACAGCTTTTAGTGCCAGAATATTACAGTTTGCAATAAACAAAATATAATACATAAATGTATCCACCTATTCTGTAATGTGCATTATCAGTTCTTTTAGGTTCTTCATATGGTTCGGGCTTGTGGTTAAGATGAGAAAGGTGAGAGTAGTGTTTTAAAGTGGTATAATGGTTTTGTTAAAGAATACTACTTGATTCAAATATAAAAGCTCACAGTTTTGGTTGTCAGAGAGGTCAAAATGTGTCACAGGTGGTTTTATTTGAAGTTATAGCTCTGTTAGCTGCTGCCTACAGATATTGGTCCTAAATGTAAGACAGCTGACTTGCTATTTTACTAAAAGAGACTCAATGGCAGGAGCAAAGACAGCTTCCCTACTGAGCAGAAGTGCACATCTTATTCAGTGTCTAATGTATGAGTTTAATATCGGATAAACTAACATTTTTTAACAACTCCAAAGCTCATATCTGATTTTCAAAGTGAAATTTTGCCTTGGATAAACTTCTCCACTAGCATAATGGTCATTATTGTCGCTCCCCAAACCCCCCCACCCCACCCCACCTCTTCTTTCAATGAATTTCTTGCTACTAGAAGGGATATATATTTGTATCCTTCTATATGTGTTGGGAATGCTTACATTTTGAACAAAACCCCTCTTTCTGAGTCTTAAGGGAAAATCTAGTACAACTCTGGACCATGATGAAAAAGTTATATCAGGTTGCAGTTCTTTTACTCTTTATATCTCTTTATTTACAGGATGGGATGAAGGAGTACTGGGCATGCAATTGGGAGAAGTTGCTCGGCTAACAGTAAATACCTTCGCTTTTCTCTTGATTTTTCTCAGTTGAGAAACAAATTATGGAAGTTAGTAATGTTATGAGTGTAGACTTCCATTGAGTTATGGGTTTATAGTCAGTAAACTAAGGGGCAATTGGAAAAGAAGAATCTTGAGATTTCCTTAGTGGTCTTAGATTATTGAATTTTTAAATTAATTATCAGTTTATCAATATTGCTATCCTTTCATCTTTACTGGTTTATTAAAAGGAATTATGAAGTTTTCTACAATTTACAACCTAAAAATACGTTGCTGGTTTTCAGATCATTCTTTCTAACAGTCTTTTTTTTTTTTTTCCTTTCAATTTATGCCTCGCTGTCACTAACCCATTTCATGATCACATTATTTTCATCTTTTTGGTAATGATAGAATAATTGCAGTCTTACTAAGAATATTAATCCTACTATAATTGTACATATATGAAATAGGCGTTATGTATTACGATCTTCTATAAGGAGAGGTTAAAATGATATCTTAAACATTTTGCAGTGCACTCCTGATTATGCTTATGGTGCTGGTGGATTTCCAGCATGGGGTATTCAGCCCAACTCAGTTCTGGTTTTTGAGATTGAATTCCTGAGTGCACAGTGAGCTTTTTCCCAATATCTGGGCAATTCCCATGGAGCTGTTTCACTCTACTTACTAGACAGTTTGGTGATGATTAGACATAATATTACGTCACTTGCTAAGGCAGCTTGTGGGTATCTTTTACTGCCTATGTACTCTTTGCATTATGCAACTTATTGGAACAGGTTGAGGCAATAATAAATGCTTTCTAGCTTTTCTCTCGATAATGGTCATCATATTTATAGACCACTGATTCGTAGTGTCAACTCCAACTAATATTCCATACTGTTTCCCCCATCTACTTTACATGTTTGCCTATTCATTTCTTCACAAAATTTGACAGAGCTTAATAGAATTGGTGGGAACTTTTATTTTTACAGACTGGGAGGAAAGGATTGAATGGGACCAACATGAGTAGTGGTTTTGTGTGTATACTTTTGTCTTGGCCGTATTTCTTTTGTTTTTAAAGTAACCACCCAGTTCCAAACTCGGATGCTAGGTGGGGATTTCATTAAATAACAATGAACCGTTCACCGCAGGAAGTCTTTTAGTGTTTGCTCCATGAGTGAGGGCCTCTTGTCATCTGAGGCAACTCTTATGTTTATGATAAACTGGGTAATTTTCCAGTTTGTAGCTTGTCTGCCACATGATGATTGGCTTCTCTCGGGCTGTCTTTGATAACAATGTCATACTGTAATTCCATTCTAGTCCACATGACATTGCGTGAGCTTTAGCCTGGTTGCTTTGTGCGTCTATCCAGTTTCAGGTCGTAAGCTGTAATTAAATGACCTCCTGGCGTCCTGACTACCCTCTCTTTCACAATTCTCTCCTCTTCAACTTCCATCCCTATTTAGTTTCGCATATGGATGCAAGGGTTTAAGCCAGTTGATGAATCACAGGTTTTGACTAGTCTAGTAACAGGATTAACTGCTGCAATAGTCCTAGCGTTAATTAATGTAATAGTCTCCATGGCATATAATGAACTTTGATTCTTTAGACTCCTAGTGGGGGCACATTAGAAACCCCACAATCTTTTGAGCCAGATCACTGTGGCCAAATGGGTGATCCCACAATCTCATTTGAACATGTTCTACAGCATGAACGCCATGAGGGGCCTGCCACACCAAACGTATCATCAGTAGATAGTCCTACCCCTCAAGGCTCTCCACAGTAAGAAACTCATTATGAAAGATACTGTTGTTGTTGTGACATACTTTGCTGTCAAACCAACGACCCTATTTTTTGGATCTCAATTACTGCCAGGCTGTAGAAACTGAGAACTGTAATTTTTTTTTTCTCCGTAGAAACTAAGAACTTACCATTTAGAGATGGTCATCAAATTGGTTTGCCTGGCAAGCCTTCGGTCATGTAACTTTGTATTGTCCCACAACTCTATAGATCTCTAATTTGAATACTCAGAACCTAATTCATATTTCAAGTCACTATTCCTCGACTATAATGATTACTGACTGTTAGGTAAAAACAATAATTTTTTTTTGGCACAACATCTCTATTACATACTTGTATCCTGCTGTTAACAAGCAGCATTGATCAGGACAGACCTAGAATAGAAGTTGTGGAATCATCAGAATCTCGTAACTCTAGTTCAACTTATGTAATGTTCAAAAAAAAATTTCTAAATAAGTACCACCTCGAATCCATTCACAATATTCGTACATGCTGCAAGAAATACTATCAATGACTTTTCTGGAAAAAATAAATAATAAAATTACATCTGAGGGTTGGTATCATAAAGGAATTGAAATACCTAAATAAATCAGCAAGCAACTAACAAATCCCTCTAATTGATGTTAATGGTTGCTTTGTGTCTTGAAAAGTGCAGACCTTAAACATTACTAGTTGATTTTAACAAATGTGCCACGACTTTATGATTATTCATTATTTGAAAATTTGTTTAATTAAACGAAGTGGTTGTCAATTGACAATTATTATAAAGTATATATTGAATATAATATAGTAATAATATTGTGAGTGGTTGAACCTGCTTTGGCTGAAAGTCCTATTTCGGACCATGGTGTTAATCATTTTATTTTTCTCTTTTGGAAGTCATGTGGAGTAGTAATTAAGCTTTTGAAATTACAATTATGGTTAAATGGACCTTAAACATCCATTGCTTCCTAAAGACACGGCGTGAATGCTTAAAGTTAATTAATACTATCATGGTCCTCTTAAGTCATAAATATCGAAGGCACGACGGACTCAATTTGATTAAATTTTGCTTCTTGAAAATATAAGCTTTTATTTTGTATTTTTCAAACTAGTTTTTGTAGAAGTTTTTCTTCAGTCGAAGGCCTTTCGGAAACAACCACTTTATCTCACTCAAGGTAGATGATAAGATGACGAGTCTCTTCTTTTTTTTTCCTAATAGTTTTATTTTATGCAATTTAAGAAATTAAGTTATGCACCGTGTTGAATAATAATCATTACTAATTATTCTTCATCGCAAATCATCATTTTTGTTGCACGTTTGTGAAGAAGAGTTTAATAACAACTGTTTAATACTCAATTCGTTCATTTTATGTGTGAATTGGTTTGGATCTTGAGTTCAAATGTATTTCTAATATATTAGTAGTTATATAAATAGAATTTGAAGAAAGTATTAAAAAGCTAGCTAGACGAAACAAATAGCATGTCGAAGTTTCAAAATAACAACAACATATTTAGTGTAATCTCACTAGATTAATTTGAGGGATGGTGTCATGGTGCATACACAATTGAAGTTTCATTCTAGATAATTAAATTATTTGAATATTTCAGACTTTGAGTAAGTTTTATCAAATTACTTTCTATCCCCTCGAACTATGGCCACAGTTGGTACGACATACTCCAACTTTACATGGGTCTTATTACGCTCCTAACTCAATTTGAGACTCACATCAAAGTGTCACGTCAGCTAAAAAGGTCGACAAAAGATGCTACATCAGCACAAAAGGGTGAGAAAATATGCTAAATTGAGTTCAAGAGGATAATAAAATCCCCGTAAAGTTGAAATATGTCGTAGCAAATTCGGTGATAGTTAAAAGGGTACCAGATGGTTTACTCTATATTTATCAATATACTAGCACTTTCTTTTCAAAGAAATTAGACAACATTTGGAGGCATCAATAATTTTTTTATTTTGTTTTAAAGAAAGGATAATATTGTACTTATGATTCTAAAGAGGGGCAAAACCGTTATTGGAATGTATATATAACTCTACTCATTCTCATACTGGTGTCACTTGTTTCACCTGCTCTTCTTCTATTATATCAATAATCTGTTCACATTCAGCTCTGCTTTATCTCTCTTCTCCTCTCTGTTGACATCATTTTTGAAGCTTTCTGCTCAATTATACTTATCTTGGATCCCTTTCATTGTAAGTTTTCATTAGCATTTTACTTAATCTGCTACACTGTTTGTTTGTTTATGTTTCTTTGCATATTCTTGATACTTTAAATTCTAAGCCCTTTGATTTATCTGGTTTGCTGAAAGTTATGATCTTTGGATAGCTTATCTAATTTTGGAGAACCCCTTATATCAGTTTGTCAAGTTGAGGTTTCCTTTATGTTTTTTTTCTGAATTATTGTTTTTGTCTCTCCCTCTGTGTGTGTGTGTGTGTGTTTGTTTTTGCTTCTTCAAAAGATTTTCAGAAGCATTCGATTGAAGTGGTCTGCTTGCAAGATTTGTCCTTTCACTTATGGTTTTACTATTGAGGACACTAGTTGTGCTTCTTTTTATTTTACATGTATTATTGCAAAGGATGTCTGTGTTTAGTTCAAGTTTTCAGTTTGGTCTTTGGTGTTTAAGGTCATAAGAACTCAACGATGCCTGTGAACTGTGAAGTATCACGATATAGGAGCCTGTTTTCATTAGGTTTTTGAGGCACCACATGCCGTCAACTCTTTTTAGCCTTGTTTTCATTTTGTTTTAATATGAAATTAAGAGAAATAAGTTTGAAGGGGAGCCTTGGAGTAACTGGTAAAGTTGCTGCCATGTGACCAGGAGGTCACGGGTTCAAGCCACAGCATCTGACAGAAATGCAAGGTAAGGCTGCGTACGGCTACCCCTTGTGGTGGGGTCCTTCCTTCCCTGGACACTGCGCATTGCGCTAGCTTTAGTGCACCGGGCTGCTTTTTTTTTTTTTTTTTAAGAGAAATAAGTTTCATGCACTTCTGGTGGGTAAAAGCCTGTCTTTTTGGGGTTCACACTTTTTATCTCTAAAGGATTTTGGTGATATTACATTGCGAGCTGTTTAGTTGTTCTGGTTCATGACTCTGATGCATATGTTGTCTAATGTTTCAGGTACCTTAACTTCCTATTGATAGCATACCACAATTGAGGAAAATTTTGTAGTGTAAAGAAGTAACAATATGCGGTGGCTGAGCCTGTCAATTAATGTGTTTTGTTGTGTCATCCCCTTGAACTTATATTGCAGGGTGATCCTTTAAGGCATTTCTACAGTTAAACCAGATTTTCTTTTATTTTACCATTCTATTCCTCTTCCTTTCAACTGTGTCACGGTTAATTTTGTTGTTTTTCTTGATAAATCTATAGGATTAGCTGAAAGATAGATAGCCGCGAAGCAAATTAAATCCCCTTAGTCTTGATTTTCATTCGTTTGCACTTTGTCATCACTGTGCTCAGTATAGGTCTTTCCGGTTGCTTTTCTCATACTGCAATTTCCACAAGCTTCTCCTTTCTTGTAGTATCCATTTTCCCTCCGAGAGCTAGTGTCCTATTACTCTTGTGCTTCAGATATTGTCTTTTGGCATAGATTTGAAATTTCATTGGAAGGTTAAAAGTAGTTATGGTGTGCCAAGCCGCAAGCCAAACAAAATTTCGGGCCTTAAAGCATGAGAATGGAATCACGGGAGGAGCAACCATTATAGTTAGGGTTATAGCATGCTTTCAACTATTGCAGAATTGCCAGGTTCGTTCTATATTCCTTCCTCTTATGGGTAATTACTGTGATATTTACCTGTTGTTTTTCAGTTATGGTCTTCTATGGTGTAATTGAAAAAGCTGCCAAACTTACGGTCTGTTTTTGCTTAACAGGCTGAATACTTCCGTCAGTTGTTGAAGCCTGTGACGTAGATGATCTGAGCTCACACCTTTGTTTTAAATCCAGTTTTATAGTATTTTCTTGTTATTTGCGTACTTAAAGTAATTTGAGGTGGAATTTGTACAATCCATAACACTGGTATGTGTCTTAGTCCTTGTGTTGCTATCTGTGTTAAACTTCTAATGCTTTTTGTTGCGAATTTCCATCTAACTTCTTACATTATGCATGTTTCTCTCTAGATGGTTACAACCCGCAAGCTCCAATATTACCTGCAGGATCCTGCATGGACTTCTCCGAATTTGAATTATGCCACTACACTCCTACAACCTGGGCATCACCTTGGTGTTCCAACTCTGTATACCCCTGCCATATCTGCTGCAAATGCAGTTTCTCCTGGGCTTTCGTATTTTGTTCCCTGTTTGCCTAATTCTAAGGCAGCCCAGCAGAATGAGGTCAATTGGCTGCCAAGCTTAGCTCCCACCAAAAATGAGTATCCAAGTGATAATAAACTCTTTCTTCCTCACTTGACTGGGTTTAAGTCGCCACCAACTGATGCATCTGTAAATTCTCAGAAGAGGTTCCTCATTTGTGATCAATCTGGGAATCAAACAAGATTCTTCTTTAGTCAAGGTCGTCCTCCTGAAAATGAAAACACTACACCAAAAGAAATGTTTGGTGCTTATGGCGTGCATCAAAACGAGAACCTGAATGCTGTAGTAGAGCAGCGATCTCATGTGAAGCCCCTTATTGAAGAGAAATTGGATGGAAGTTGTGTAAATGGTGAAGAGAGTAATACGCATGAAGACACAGACGAAATCAATGCCTTGCTTTACTCTTCTGATGGCATTGAAGGGGACGAAGATGATTATGTTTGTGGTGAGACTGAGGATGATGAAGTAACTAGCACGGATCGCTCTCCTTGCGCAAACCAAGGGTGCTGCAGCTGCGGTGAGCATGAGCAACTGTCTGCGGAACTTACAGAACAAGTTGCCAGTTCTGATGGCACATGCAAAAGGCAAAGATTGCTAGATGGTGGGTACAAGAAATCATCATCCATAGAATCTAGATGGCCCAATGATAACGAGGATGACGTGGAATCAAGATGTCTTAGAGGCTCTCTTCCTTCTAGTGGGAAGGATACGGATTCCAATTTGAGCACTAGGGAAAGGAAAGTCAAAATTCGTGAGACTTTGAGAGTTCTTCAGAGCTTGATTCCTGGGATTAAGAGTAAGGATCCGTTGTTGGTTATTGATGAAGCGATCGATTACTTGAAGTCTTTAAGGGGTAAAGCCAAAGCCTCAGGAGTTGATCTCCCTCAAGAGTATCCCCCAGCCTCTTGTTAAAGAACAGAGTCGTATCCAACCCCTAAAACAGTAGCATGATGGACTTTTGGGGTTGGCTTGGATAGCCATATATCATTATTTGGTTGAATTAGTTAAACTGTCAGGCATTTGCCATCCTCATCAGTCCTACAGTTCAACAAGTATCATGATCCACTAAAGGAAAAGATTTAGTGGATGTCTATTGATCTTTTAGTTGCAAGGGGTAGGAAAAAAGGGGAATGTTTATGTTGACGAGGAATGATTGTTTTTAGCTTTTTTGGTTAAGAAAATAGAGTTTCAAAAGATGAGTGCTGTAATTGAGGCCTGAGGGACCCTTTAAAATCTTGAGAAAATCCATGGATTTGATGCATGCGCATTTGGTGATTTGGGGCCCCACCATCCACCCTGTTATGTTTCTTGAATTGAAGGACTGTATGTTTTGGTTATGTCAGGATCAGTTTGTGCGACTATTTCACTGGATACTTGCTATCTCACACCAGCGTCAACATAGGCCAGAATGACTAGCTATATTTCACTCAGTACTTGCTATCTCCCACCGGTATAGGCCGGAACGTGTAGCTATGATGTTTTATCTTTCTTTTGATCCCACAAAGGATATTGATGGCATTTGGTGTGGAAGAAGGCGCATGGAAAAAGGGGGCCCTGCCCTCTAAGCAAATCATGAAAAGGCTGATGGAATGACATGATCAAATCTTGTCTTAAAGTTTGATTTGTTTCCACTTGTGAACTTTGGAGGATGAGTTGTAGTTGGAGACTCGTGAGTCTTTTCAGCGTGGTGTCTTTTTATGAGCTTGATGGACCCTTGTGTTTCATGCTATTATTGCTATGTCTCTTGTCTTTATGCTTTTTCTACCTAAAAATTACTATAAGCAATAAAATATACTAGTTTGTTTCGACATTTCTATTTTTGCGTCTTCTATTTTCTTGTGATTCTTTTCATATTTGTTTGCACCTTTTGTTTAAATGAGTTGTATGGGTGATCCTAATGGATACTGGTGGCCATGTTTTGATCAATAGTACATTTGAAGTTTAATCATTGCCTGTTAAAAAGGTTTTACTGAAAATGGGTTATTATTTCCTTAAAGGAGAAAAAATAATGTTTTCTGACTTTTGAGATTAACTTCTGTAAGTTGGCGTTCTAAAAAGTTTTTATAGCATCAGATAAAATTGTATGTAACTCTACATTTATAATACTGAACGGTAGTTTGAAGTTTAGGCAAATAATGATCTTATAATAAGAAGTTAAATTTCATAGGTGAAGGGTAAAAAATCATTGTACTATTGATGGATGCAAATTAAGTCCTAAGGGGTTGTTTGGTATGCAAGATGGGATTATCTCTCTCACCTTCTATATGGGATTTAATTCCACCGTTTTAACACAAATTATTGGATAAAATAATTCCTGAGACTAATTAATATCCGCAACCAAATGCGGGACAAAATAACATACCAAAAGGCCCTAATTGTGTTAGCAGTACCATGAAAAGGTGCATAATCACACAACTCTGGACTTGTTTTTTCAGTAAGGGGCCAATGGCACTGCTACATAACATGTTCTTTGAAGGTGCTATGATAAAAGGGTGTAAAAGTCCCATTGGGCAACTTACTGAAAAACACATGCCTTATCATTTCCTTTTTTCTATAGAAAGAAATATGTATGGAAATGGTATACCCTATTATTTTTAGCACTTGACTCTGCATTATCAGCTTTAGTCACTTCTCTACCTTTACTTGAAGTTGACTGTCTAATCTCTAAAGCACGTCCAGCAGGGGCAAGCCTAATATTCCACCCAAGAATAATTGCAAAAAGGAAAAAGAAACGAGCTTTGAAGACATGCCTAATCTAAACTGCCGTATGTACTATTTCCAAGTTGAATGAAAAATATTTGCTCTTGAGTTGGGAGTTGTCAAGCACTACCTGAAAATATAAAAAGATCTTCTGGTGGCTAGAAATTATACAACTGACTTTTTTGTGTGGGAACAAAAAGAATAACAGTCATAAAATGGAATTTTAATAAGGAAAATTATGCTCTTAGTTATAAAAGTTGTTGTGTAGGACACTCATCTTAGCTTAGTTTTGTGTTTGCTATTCTACATTGTGGTTCACTCTTTATGCACTAGTTTTTGAAATTCGCCTTGTGTATCCTTATGAGAATAGTAGAACTCCAAGAACATGGCTGGCTTGTTATCGATAGTTCAAGATCTTATACATCCCTTCATATGTTCTTGTACACTGAACATCAAACTTTATATATCTCATAACGATCAATAAGATTTGCAAATTTCAATAAGTGGAAGGTACAGAGAATCATTTAGTGAATATCATCATTGGAAATTAAGGAATACAACATATATGTATTAATCAACTGTCGATGAACCGCCTTGTTTGTTATCTAGTGAATGTCATGGAGGGAGTAGTTCCCATGTTTCTGTCCCCTAATATCTCCATGTTACATGCATTTTGTTCATAGAGCAATGAAAGAGTCGAATCCAAACCAATTCTATTATATATATTCACCAGGAAAGGCTTTCCCATCTGACTAAGCTTTCAACTACTGGACACACAAGTCAGTACTAGGACGGTGTACTCATCTTGTGGTCTTGGTCCCTAAACAGGAAAAGTGAAAGAAGGAACAAGTATAAGAGACAGAGAGAAAGAGCTCTAAAATGTGTGTCAGTACCACGGAGATTAGTCGAATCGCGCACAAGCTGACCCGGACACCGCCATTATCCGAAGGGTTTACTGTGTTAATCAGAGTGATAATGCTCAATGTAATTGAGTTGAATTTAGACTTCTTATATTTTGTTCCATGTATCTCATTGTTTCATTTGTTTGGAAGTTTAAGTATCTACTTGCCATCTTGGGGGGGCGCCTTTTTTCATCTTGTTGGTTAAGACATGACTTGATGCAGAAAGCTATGCTATGCTTCTGATATTCCATTTCACCACATTTCTCTAACTATAGGAGCACCTTTTGTGGTAATCAAATATTTTCGCCAAAGTTATGCAACTTTACTAAGTTTTTTGCTCTAATGAAGTACATACTGTTGAGAGACCAGATATAGAGCTGCATCTTATTCTTATTCTCTTAATACCTTTTTGACTGACAATGAATACTATGTTAGTTCTGTAATACACTTGGTCAAATTTGTTTCTATGTTCGTGTAATTCTTTACTGATAGTGATAGTCACAGAATAATATTAAGTTAACTGCATGTCAGTGGTGGTATGCAAACCAGCAAAACCAGCTTTACTTCACCTCCCAATGCATACTTAAGATGGTACGGTCGTTACGGAGAAACCAGTCACCAGTAAAGTAGAGACTCTATAATAAATTCTATCTACAATGAAAATGAACGTCTTAACTACTCTTGTGATAGGAGAATTGTGATAATTTTGAATATTAGAGAACACAGAAAGAGGTTGTGAGGAAATCTTGTAACTGGTAGTCTTCTATCATAGCCTTTTCCTTCTCAGGAAATGGAATTTCTCCACCTTCTAGGTGGCTTCGTGGTCTGTTCAGCGTTTGCGACCTGACTACCATCGTCATGTGTTTCTATATTTGTCGTTTTGGTGAGCTTGCTTAACTTTTTCCACCCTGCAGTCCAGGCTGAGGCTTGTTTTGGCTTTGCAACCCTATCGAACTGTTTCTGTAAGTTCTCCATATCAGTTTGGAGTTCCTGATACTTAGTCTTCACAGTCTCTAGTTCAAACTTAAGAGTGTTGATGTCCTTCTTGGCTGCTGTCCATCCCTCTTGAAATGATTGTGGCGTTGCTTCAAGCAATGACTTACGGTTTGATACCAGAGGTTGATAATGAGATTCCCCTGCTTCTTTGAGAGAAATATTAGCTATTGCATTGCTTATCTTCACCTGCTCGGAGAAGAGGACTTGCACCACGATTCGTAGTGGGAGCCTTTCGTTCTGAGCAGCGTGCATGCAGGCATCGACAGAGAGTTTCTGGCAATCCATCACCCTGCAAAGTCTCTTTCTTTCATGTTCTGAGAGCGTTGGATGGGCCTGTCATGTTGTATATCAATGAGCTTCTGTTAAAAGGGGAGGCATGTTGGGCTAGAATTCTATGATACACACAATATAACTGCAATATTTGCAGATGATTTACTTCTATGTGATCAATTTGATATTTATCATAAACAGGGTTCTAGAATTCTTGAGCATGTCACTTTTATTTGAGAAAGGATTGTGTATACATAACTATACTTTTGTTTTAACTATAAAGGTATGTAAGCGGGCTAATATTGTTGATTTTTGAAACACTGAGTAAGAACAGAAATGAAGCTATATTCATGATCAATAAACAACTATGAGCTCAACCGCGATGCCTTTAAGATATCAATGATGTACCCAACAATAAAATCGACAGGATTGGACTGAAAAAATACCTTAAGATAGGAATCAATTGCTCGATAAAGTCCATCATCGCATGTTCTTGCTGAATCTGGCAAAGCCTCTGCCAAGACCTGAAACTTTGTCAAAGAAAGATTTCTATCTCTGGATACTTCTGTTAGGTAACTGTCTACTAGCCTTGCCACCCTCATCTTGGCATTTATATTTGTACCCCTTTGACTTCCATCGTGCATATGTTTATCGGAGAATGGATATCTACTAGGACTTGAACTTTCTGTCTGCTCTTGAACTATGAAATGTTCCAAAAGCCTCTGCACAAGATCAATGTCATACATGGTTTCACTTTTATTATAAGAGGGTATGAGGAGATCAGCCAATGTAGCCTGCTCAAACTGCATTCCTACGCGTTTCTCCAGTTCTGTTACCAAAGCTGGAGCGACTTTCAGCATGTTTGCCATTCTCAATAGTCGAAGAAGGAAGCTACACGAGACACTGTCCTTCTGTTGTGGGAGTATGCTAATTAGGCTTTCAACAACCATTCTTTGATCTTTGGCCTGAACACTTGGTACTTCTTCTCCTGATCCAGCTACTATCATATGGAGGGCCCCTCTCCAACTGCTGCTGCCATTGCTATTACTGCTATTGCTGCCATTATCCGACAATCCTGATCCTTCTTTGATTAAACCTGGCAACCATTTAGCTGCATACTGCATAATTGAAGCACCTATCAGTTCATGCCTCATACCCTTCACCTTGATTGCAGTAATCACTCTCACAAAGTGATCAATCCTGAGAATTGAAACATCTTCAAACCACCAATCAGGCGGTACTTGCTGGTTCCTACTCGGGCTGGAGTCCTTCATTTGATTCCAACTCGGACTAGAAACCTTCGCAGGCTTGCCAGTGTATTGCCATTTTATGCCTTTTGGATTAGCACAAGCTTTCCATGCGATGGACTCGCTGCATCTTCGAACGATTTGTAGGTTTTCAGCCCATGGTGATAGCTTTTCACAGCTCTTTAGCACCAGTATGGAGTCTCTCCATGAAGATAAAACCACATAGCTGAGAAAAGCTTCAGTCTTGAATATAAGGTTGCCTTCTTCCAAATCCTCAGTCATTTCAAGATACTCTGCTGCACATCTTAGGCCAGAAATATTGGTTGCACTTAGATCAATAGCAATACCATAGCAGAACTTTGCTGCTAACTCAAATGCCTCAGGTCCACCTGGTAACTCATCTAAACATATCTTACTCAATTCTTCACCCCTTGATTCATATATGATTCTGTTCATTTTTCCACTTCTAGAAAGCAAAGGATACTTTTTTGATATTTAGGTGTTAAGGTATAAAAAATAAAGGAACAAGTTAGTCCTCTTATTTCCTCAAGACTAAGATATGAGATAGAAATTAAAGTGTTTTGAGCTTAAGGAATCACCTTATGCAAATGGAAAGTTACGTCTTCAATTTGAACTAAAAGGTCACTTGGGATATCAGTTGCTACATACCTATATATAAGCGCATTCAGACATTCACTTTGAAACAAATTCAGGTATTGAAAAAAGCACAAGTCACCATATAAAGAAGCAATACAAGTAGTTAAATTAGTACATACCAAGACTGTCCTTTTTGCTCAAAACTATCAGTCTTGACTCCATGCTTGCCAGTACTGTGAACTCCATTGCCATAATCTCTTCCACTAACAGACTCACTTTCTGATTCCCACATGATCAGGAACAGATTTCACAACAGAGAATTTTCTCAAGAAAACTCACAAGTCCCACAGCAGATTCTTTCTTTCTTTTTTTTTTTTTTTTTTCAAGAAAGTGACTAAGTTGTAGGGGGCCAGAGGGGTGTAAGAACAAGTAGAGAAGCTGGAGGAAAAAAAGGGAAAATCCCACATGGGGATGCTTGGAATTATCTCATAATTGTCGGCTTCTCAAAGGATTTTTTTCAAGGACTCCTACAGGCTGTGCAGTAATGGGCACAGTACCATTCTGTTGTTTCTATGGATCATTCACTGCTAATTCTCTTTTCCAATCATTGTGGTAGTATTGAAATTCCTCAATAAAGAGTTAATATTCATATTCTTTATTAAGCTTTTTTGGTAAATCTTTTTAACCTCTTCCCACTTTTAAAATTTTGTGTTGACTAGTTGGAAAACATCTATCTCATGAGAGAATGACTGATCAATTTTTTTTCTATTTTTTATTTTTACATGGATCGGGAGTAGGTATAGTACTTCTATAACTGTAACATCAAATTTATTCTCTAATGAAGGGAAGTATGGACCACTTTTTTTCCTTTCACTTCATATGTAATTTGTAAATAATATTTCACTTCATATCTTTTGTTTGGCCATTTATATCAAGATAGTTGGCTCTTGACATAGAAACTTCTAGTGAGGTGGTGAAAGTGTCATGTCACTCCCATGCATGCCATTATTGTCTCTCTTAAAATGTGTACACAAAAATAATGGATATTTCCGGTGCACTAATTTGAAATTCTAGATGATATCGCTCTATATATTTGTAGCTTTGTTTGTCACTTTGCCCTCCCTTAAGACTGATTGCGAAAAAAGGTTGCTCGTAATAAACGAATGTGTTAATAGGGATTTGTTCTCAAGTTCCAGGGTCTAATAATACTAATACAGAAGAAGAGAGAGAGAGAAAAAAAAAAAAAAAAAATGTCCAACTTTTATGTTTTTTTATACCCTTTTTAGTAAAAAGTAAATCTAAGGAACGTTGACAAGCCCTTTTTTGCTGGAAACATAGTTTAGTGCTGAATATATTATAAAGATGCAAATGGGATGTTGTACACTAGTACTCCTCATGAATGGTTAGTGACAAATAATATGGGTCCTGAATGTTTGATGAATTGTCCTTGTAATGGCTGTAACATTAGAAGTCAGTGCCCATTTTGGAATCATAGAATTATTACCATATGAAAGTGACATTTCACTATGGGGGGCCATGGTTCATGTCTCTTTAATTTAAAGTAATATACACGAGTTTAAGTTATATACATACATGTGTATAACTTTGATTATTATAGTGGATAATTTATTTTATTTTTAAAATTACAAATTTTACATTTTAAAGAACTTATGTAAATATCATTTTAATGACTTGAGCGAGGCAAAAACTTCTTATACTAACAAAATATATTGCATACTATGTGCATGTTGTCTGTAAAGCTACTTTTTTAAAGTTTTGCTATTCCAAAAGTATACTCGTCGTGGTTATTTAAGACGTCTTTTGATAATTACCAATTCCCAAAATATTAATGAAATGAAAAATGGAGTAACTAAAAATTCCAAAAAAAAGAAAAAGAAAAGATGATAATTGTAGTTGTCATTATTTTGTTGCTCATCTTTTTCCTTCTTTTAATTGTTAGGACCCCCCCAAAAAAATAAAAAAAATTCATGTCTCAGTCAAGTGTCAAACAGAGTAAATAGGGAAGAGAAAACATCCAAATCGACTTTAACAATTATTAAAAAAGATATTTAGATTCAAACGATCTTAGTATGACATGTTGAATATTGATGAATTAATAGATCCTTATTAAGAAGGAAGTGATCGAACAATTAATTGTCATCTCCTCTGACAATGATAGAGATAAGCTTGGTGGGATCAAAGGTACGGGAAGGGGGGATGGGATTACAAAATGAAAAATCAAATATTCACTATCAAGGTGAAAGTTCAAATAGGAAGGGGGGATGGGATTACAAAATGAAGAATCAAATATTCACTATCAAGGTGAAAGTTCAAATAGTCAATCAACTGAGCTATTAGAATTTGTGTTTTAAACTTTTTTCTCATATGCACGTCTCTTTCTTTTTCTTTTCTACTAATCTTACAAGAGTTTGGTGATTGAAGTTTTTCTTACAAGAGAAAAAAAAAAAAACGTCTTTTTCTCATTGTGTTTTGTTCCTTAATAAAGAAGATATTTTTTTTAGAAGTGATCAAACAGGCCAAAAGCGTCACCATCTGAGTAACAAAGAAAAAAGAAAATGATACGAGGGAAGTGAATAGTGTTGGAAATGGTGCCACACCAAAATATATGAACTTACTGAGGCTGCAAATAGACAAACAATTTGCTGGATATTATATTGGTGTGACAATATATCTCATGCCAAGTATGGAGCCATCAACTAATACTTCTATACTCCAGTTGGAAAGGGATACTAATAATTTAAGAAAAAAATACTACTAGTGGAATATACCACCAAATTTAAGGAAGCAGAGACTTCTAAATCTTATGATCTTAAATTAAAGTACGTCAAATATCTTTTTTGTCTTGTGATCTTAAATATGTAGTCTTAAATATATTATATGAGAAATAAAAAATGAAATGTTCAGCGCACATTGTTTTGAAAAGGAAAAAAAGTAGTACAAACAACTTGAAACGGAGGGTGCATCTGCTTTCAAACCTAACTTTGAAATGAACTTGTTTTAAAACCCAAACTTCAAATGAAGATCACAAATGGCTTGGGTCCATCTAGGTCAACATATATTCATTGCTTGTACCCCACTTGGACATTGCACATTTCCCATTTTATTCGATTTATTTTTGGGTTTTAACTTTTCTAGAATTCAATATTTGCACTGGAGTGGGGCTTCAATTGTTTCCATAGCTGGCTGGCTATGGATACTAGCCATATATTTAATTGCTCATTTTGTCCTTTTAGTTGAGTTCTAATTATTACAACGGGATAAAAGAAATAAGTCAGAAAACACACCTTATTTACATAATACTAACACACACACACAAACAAACAAACTTACAAGTTATGTTATGAATTCACATAGCAGAAACCACTCCAAGCTAGTATAGTATTATCCGACAGCGTCCTTTATTGATGATTTATTCTAGAGCCAAAGGTTAAATAATCGGTTCGCTAGTTATCACTTCATGAAGAAGGATCAATGGTTGGAGTTATCACTTCATGAAGAAGGATCAATGGTTGACGCAACATAATGTGCTCCGCCGTTGCTTCAAATTGATACCTTTACAAGGGGAACAGTAGATGCTGCTGCAGGTCATACCTATCAGAATGCTGTACAGAGGTGGTTAGCTTGTATGTTAGAGGAACATTCTTGATCAATTGCTCTGGCTGGGCTGCATATTCTGCTTCTCTTTGGCTCTGATATATTCATGTGTGAAACGGCAACTGTGAGAGCATCTATAAAACCAGTGTCTTCACCTTCAGGCATCTTAGACGACCTATTACCAGATGTTACCGTTGAACCAAAGTCATCGCTGAGAGAGCTAAAAGTTAAGTTTCTTCTCTCGTGTTCTATCCTAGTAGTAGCAGTCAGCTGCCTTTTAATTGGCTTTCCGTGATTCTCCAATGCGGGTTCTGTGTAGTGTAAAATCCATGGATGTCCTGTAAGAACAGAAAATGGTAACGTCAAATTTAAAACAGATATCAGACAAAGGTGAGATATAGACATTTACAACTTTTTGATATTAGTGAAACGTGATCATTCTGAAAATGAGTGTGGATAACAAAGATGGTTACAATGAAAATACAGATTACATTACCTACTTAACAGGTAGATTCAATTGGACATGAATACAACAATAAATATCTGAATGATCCAGCAAATTCAACTGAATAATCGATCAGAACTCCATGCTTTTACGATATATCCAAAAAGTTCTACCAGATTATGTTGGATAACATTGCAGAGCAAGAATGTCAAAGAGAAACTGTGTTACTCACCACTACATCTGTCAACAGGGATGTGCATTCAAATAAGCAAGACTGTTCCCATCAATACCAGGGTCTTTGACCAAGTGAATTCTTGTGTTTATGAAACTATTTGAGGCTTTCATGATAAAAGGAACTACAGTTAACCAAAGTTGAGTTTTCTGGACATGCAACTTCAACGGCTTAGTTTATAGCTGGTTCAGAGGGATAACATTATAGACCTATTCCAATTCGTGAGATGAGACAGCTCGTCTTCAGCTGAAGATTCATAGATTTTATAGATTCTACAGTGTTTTTGGCGCTTTAAGCACAAATCTCTCACCCTCCACGCACCCTAAGGCGGGGGTGAGGCATAGGCATAGACTTCTTAAAAAATAACCTTAAGCGTTGTCATTTAACAGAGTAGACGATCAATCAGTAGTCATCTTTCATATTTTACTAGCAAGGCAAGACACAGATGCTGCTAAATAATGCTCCAGAGGTAGGATCCAAACCACTTCACTCGGTTCCAGTTCTCTTTGATGATTACATTTCATTCAAAAAGAAAAAGAAAATACCGGTAAAAGAATATAAGGTATAAACTCAAACTCATCAAGTCAGCAGCTAAGAAAGGGAAGAGATCTGAAGGCTACTCACTCAGTACTTCAGCGGCACTGTACCTTGCTGAAACATCCCTTGTCATCATACAAGAAAGCAGATCACGAGCTGGTTGTGATACAGATTCCCAGGTTCCACCGCTGAAATCAAGGTTATCCTCCTTAATCGCACTGAATAGAGATTCCAAAGAATCACCTTGAAATGGGAGCAAGCCCACCAAAAGTGCATGTAGGAGGACACCTACACTCCATATGTCCACTTTCTCTGTGTAATCACCTAGCAGGACCTCAGGAGCAACATAAGCAGGACTTCCAACTACACCAGTCAAGCTCTGACCTACGAGCACAACAAAGAATTGAGCATTTCAGATACATCATTGACGTACAAAAGAAACACAACAAACACACAAAGCCGCTTCACCCATTTTGGAGCAAAGAATCCTCCAAGAAGAACTAGAATGACTTAAAATAGATATCTAATCATGGGCTCACAAGAGATGACATGAACAAAGTTAAACATCTTAAATAGATATTTAATCATGGGCTCACAAGAGACGGCATGAACAAAGTTGAGATCCTATGCAACGGAGGTGAGACATACATGTGAAAACCCATCACTCAACATTGCATTAGGTTCCAAAATGTTTCTAGTCTTTCCTGTGCATAATCTGAGGTAAGCACCTCCCAAATTACACTCGTAAGTTAACCAAGCAAGGGTAGGGATAAAGGTCGAGGGTTTAAAATAAGATGAGAACTGTCATATTTCTAAATTGACTAATTGAGAAGTCGTTTAACTGAACCTGAGCCCCAGAGGAAAAGTGAAGACACAACTTTTTCATGGATTAGCACATTTTTGGGACAGGTAAAGTTTAACTTCTAGCAAAAAGGGGATTACTGCCTATACAAGGAGTATACTGGAAAAAAAGATGGAGCTCTTAATTAGCAAACTAATGTCATTATCTGACATTCATATCTGCTGGATTTTTTCAAAAAGATGAGCCAGCAAAAAAGGGTTAAAATGACTCTCAATGGATTGAAATCTTTCAGTAGCTTTCAATGAGTTTATTGAGCATTGAGAGGCTTTAAATAACCAACATAAACAAAAATCAGCATAATTTGAATTTCAAAATAATCTAAAATATCTCAACAACTAAACAAACTAACAACCTAGTTAAAATTCAAAATTCAAATTTATCCTAATTAAATAATTTATTTTACTAAAAACTGTGCAGTAACTTAAAGCAATTTCCAACAACATCATTCCACTATTTAACTTCTCACATGTATTTATGCAGTTTCTTTCTAGTGCTTTGATTTTATACAATTGTAATTGTACAACAAAATTAACCTTTCTCCAGATATACGCTGCTTTCTCTGCCTGTTGACTGCTTAAATATAAATATAACAGGTGCCAAAACAGGGAATATTTAAAAAATGATGGGCAGCCCGGTGCACTAAAGCTCCCGCAATGCGCAGGGTCCGGGGAAGGGCCCCACCACAAGGATGTATTGTACGCGGCCTTACCTTGCATTTCTGCAATATTTAAAAAAATGATAGGTGAAAAAATACAGTTATGAATTGGCAAGCATAGAAATGATGAAATATCTCATTGTCTAAGTTCCAATACTGAAACACATGTGTTACGTAATTTTTTCCATTCTCTTTATTCTGTACAGAGAAAGCCCTCAGGTGCCACCCCTGCACTTCTACTATTTACCTATGCTGTTTCAGCAGTAACTTTGTATGGTTGTTTTTGAGAAAGCTAGAACTCAATGTAATATCTCACTTAGCACAACAAACAAGTCAGATGACATCCAAATGGTTCCCATCAGCGCCTCCAACCCTGAGCCGCCGCGTAACAATATGTTAGTATCTAATATCTGAATACTTTAAACAGACTTGTCAGACAACCTTAATGTCAGTGTGAACTATAAGCTGGCTTTGCACCGAACGCAGTCGGCTCAACTTTACCTATGATAGCATCAAAAGCAACCATACATCAGAATCATTAGTAAAAACAAGGGAATATGAAGGAAATTATTACACTGAATTATGAGATACTGAGGGTTAAGAGACTCCCTCTCCTCCCAAAGAGAACCGAATTCAAAGTCAGGTCTGAAAAATCAAATTTCATTCTCAAATGGTACTGCTCAATTTATTTCTGCAAAATAAGATTGAGAGACTTGGAAAAATACGTGGACAAGTGATTTCAATTTTCTAAAGAAAAAACGAGAGGAAGTTTCAAGTATCTTGGGTTTATTTTCCAAGGAAATAATGAGATTGACGATGATGTCACACACCATATAGGTGCAGGGTGGATGAAATGGAAGCTCGCATCTGGAGCATTGTGCGATAGGAAGATGCCACCAAAACTTAAAAGCAAGTTCTATAGAAAGGTGGTTAGAACAGCTATCTTGTATGGAGCGGAGTGTTGACTTCAACATTCTAAAGATAAATGTTGCGAAGATAAGGCCGCAGAGATGGATGTGTGGGCATACTATGAGAGATAAGATTAGGAATGAAGATATCCAGAACAAGGTAGGAGTGGCATCGATAAAGGAAAAGATGCGGGAAACGAGGCTGACATGGTTTGGCATGTACAAAGGAGATGCCCGAATGCTCCAGTATGAAGGTCTGAGAGGTTGACGATGTATGGTTTCAAGAGGGGTAAAGGTTGGCCCAAGAAGTATTGGAGTGAGGTGTTAAACGGGACATGATCCGGCTTCAGTTTACAGAGGACATTACTACAGATATTAGGTCATGGAAGACATGAATTAGGGTAGAAGGATAGTTAAATAGTTGAGCATTGTCTCACTTTTCTTCTATACTAGTACTCGTATTATTAGTCGTAGTATTACTCTTGTAGCTTTGTCCTTTGAATTTTTAATAGGACTGCTCCTCTAGCATATGGAGATAATGTATCTTAGTATCTTAGTTTTAAATAGGATAGAAGTAGTTATCTATTAGTAGTTACCTATAGTAGTTATCTATCTCAGTTAACTGTTTTTTGATGTATTAGAAGTTATCTTTATGTCTTAGTTTAAATAGATATATCGGGTAGAATTTTGAAAGAGAGAAGAAAAAGTGTCCACTCCATACAGACATGGTTATTGGTTAATGAAGTGTTCAATATTCTTGCATGGTATCACAGCAGTAAGATCAGTCATGGTCAACACACAAACCAACGCTTTCCACAGCAAACCTATCATGGAGTCTCATGTTGACTCCTGATCAGATTAGATAATAATTGACCACTACAGCAACAAAATGGGAAGCCATGGACGCTTTGACTGCTGATGTGACTGCATTAAAAACACAAAATGGTCATAATCAACGAGGAAAATCTAAAGTTTTGCTGAAAGAAGGCGAAGTTGATAGCCCTTATAGGCATCCAGAAACTTATAGGCATTCACACACGAATGGAATTTCCAAAGTATGGGGGAGGAGATCCTAGAGGTTGGATTCTGAAAGTATAGCAGTATTTTCAATATTGTCAAACACCTAATGATTGCAAGGTTGATGTGGCTTCAATGTCTTTGGAAGGAGATACATTGGATCTTTTTGCTTGGATCACCCGTGAAAGAACCATTTATTATTGGGATGAGTTGGTTACAGTTTTGCAAGAAAATTACGGACCCGATGAGTTTCAAAATCCAGATGAACACCTGTGGTATCCAACAAACTAGACCAGTGTTTGGCAAGAATTTGCAAAACAGGCAGCACGTGTGCAAAACTAGTCACAACACTGTTTTTTAGAAGTTTTCCTTGGTGGGATCAAAGAAGACCTTTGTGTGGATGTTAGGATTCACAAGCCTCGATCTGTGTATAAGGCAATGAGTCTGGCTTTAGAATATGAAGGAAAACATGGACCAGATCAGTCCAGTAATGTAATCGATTGGCCTTCTATATCACGGGCCTTCGTCAATTGGGACTTCCTCTCTAATAGCTCAAGAATCCTTTAATTTTCTATCATCATGTCAACCAGTTACACACTTTTTTCAACAACATCGCTTTCAAACATTCGCGCACTATATTTTGAACAACAAATTCATTGAGAAAAAGGCCTATGCTACCGTTACAGAGACAAGTTTGCCCCTGGCCATTGCTGCAAACTTGGAATGTTTACACACTTGGAGTTAATGCAAGAGGAGAATGCATAGTTTCCTTCTTTTCGCCTTGAGGACAAGGCGACTTTTCAAGGGAATGCACTAATAGGATTGCTCCTTTAGCATGTGGAGATAATGTATCTTAGTTTCTTAGTTTCAAATAGGATAGAAGCAGTTATCTATTAGTAGTTACCAGTAGTTATCTACAACAATAACTGTTTATCTATGTATTAGAAATTATCTTTATGTCTTAGTTTAAATAGATTTATCCGGTAGAATCTAAAAAGGAGAAGAAAAAGTATTAGTATTATCTTTGTATCCGGAGATTTGTCCACTCCGTACGGACATGGTTATTGGTTAATGCAGTGTTTAAGATTGTTGCACTTTGTTTAACCAGTAAAGTTTCATTGTTTCATTATCATCTCTTTTTCATCCTAGTTTCTATCAATTTGGTTATTATCTATGGTTTCTTTTGTACTTCGGTTATGAATTATGTTTAGGATGATGTGTAAGGTTCTCTATGGTGTTTTGCCATGACTTTTTATTTCGATGATTTTGTGCTCTCTATATATAGCTTTGGAATATTTATTCTTAAGCCAAGGATCTGTCAGAAACCTCTCTACCTCTAAGGTAGTGGTACGGTCTACATACATTCTACCTTCCCTAGACCTCACGTGTGGGGTTACACTAGATATGATGTTGTTGTATATTTGAATTGAAAAATAAAAGCAAATAATTGAAAACAAAGTCAATCAAATAAAGATGTTTCTCAATACACATAATAAGGACATCTTTCTTGGACGGAAGGAGTAATGCAGATCGCCACGAACCAGCGCAATTGGGAGGACAAATTAACAATTTCACCTTTAGATTACAAAGGACAAGTCAGACAACATCAGGCGAATATGTAGACATATACTAATCAGGGTGTTTTATCTAGTTCACGCACACTAAAGATAATAAAATGAACAATACCACTCCGGCAAATCAAATTCAAATAGAGGGGATCATCCTGAATTACCATATGAAATTCTCACAGCTAGCCCAAAGTCTGAAACCTTGACTTGTCCAGAGGTTGTAAGGAGGACATTTTCAGGCTTTATGTCCCTGTGCACAACACCCATCTCGTGGCAATATCTGATGACAAGCATAAGATCTTTGATCACATTAGCAGCTTGTTGCTCAGGGTATCGCCCAATCCTAGCCATTTGATCAAGCAACCTTCCTCCTGAGCAAAGTTCCATAACAAGATAAAAAGATTCGGCGTCCTCATACACAGCCTTCAATGTCACAACACCTGGATGCCCAGATAGATGCTGCATTATCTCAACTTCACGGTGAATGATCTCTTCCCCCTTATGCAGTGTCTTGCAAGCATGACTTTCCCCACTCAACTTTCTCTGACATAATAACACAGACCCAAATTTCCCTCGTCCAATAACTTCTCCCATCTCGTAATCCTGCTCAATCTTCTTCTTCCTCCCCAATCGAGTGGCGGAATCAAGACACCCAATTTTCCTTTTAAGACCCCGTCCAGGTGAGCACGAACGTGCACTCCCACAAGACGGGGCAGTAGCTACTCCAGTAATAACGCTCTTCCTACAAAAGTTGGCATCATCTTCAACCACAATTTCCCTAGATTTCTTTTTCCTTCTAGAATAATCCTCCAACGATAAATGTGACCTGACTACTGTCAATGAACTCTCATCTTTCTGACAAACCACTGAAATTTCAACCCCCTTTCTCTTCTTCCCCAAATTCTCCATACAAAAGATTAAACTAATAAATCCTGCTATAAATCATAAGCAATCTTCCAAACTACATCTATAACTTGTCAAATTCACTAGCTTGTTAAAACTATAAAACTATCTCCTTGATATCCAACTTACTACTGCAGTTCCAACAGCCCAACCAGATACAAGATCTACCAACCATATAATGAGTACAACCGGTGTATAAAAAGTTCCAATTTTTTGTTACATTCTGCAATTTCAATTAAAGGGTATTAAACAAAACCTACAAAAATCATCACAAAACAAGAATACCCATTAACTTAATCAATAAAATAAAGAGACCAATAACCTCTTAATGAAAAATGCCTTTTACTCCTCTTCCTTCGACCCATTTGAGCCAACAGCTCCAAAGTAAAAGACATAGTTATGCTCCTTTCACACGAGATAGCTAGTCTGAAAAAGTAAAAAATAAAAAACAAAACAAACATTAGTTATGCTACCCCAACAAGCATAATCAGCTATATGAATCTTCAAATCAAGTATCAAAAACAAACATATCAAAATTGAAGTCCTAAACCCCTGAAAATCAGAAAATTAATCAAGCTGCACGGCAGAAAATTAATCTAGATGCACGAAAGCTGCCCAAACAATTAATTGTGGTTCACAAAAGCTGACCTAGGCACAACGATTGATACATAGAGAGGGAGAAAGAATATCCTAATTAAGTAGATTTTTTTGATACCTTCATAAATAAGAAATGTAGTGAAAGGGAAGGAGGAGTGAAGAAGGTTTATTAGAGGAACAAAAAAAGGTGAAAGGTGAAAGGTGACTACTTTCCGGTACAGACACGTGAATTCTGAAACTGCCACTTCACTATTCGCGCCGATCTGCTTCTTTTGACGCATCATCTAACGCCACGTTACTTGATCTAAGGGTGGAAAGCAATTGGAATATGGGCTCCACTAACAAGGTCACTAAAGTTAGGTACTCCCTCCGTTTCAAAATAAATAAATTGTTGAATTTTAACTCACATATTAAGAAAAAGTATCAAAGATATCTATTTAACATAAATTTCTATTTTTACCCTTTCCAACATTTTTTGCATGCATGCTTTAGCTTATGATGGCAAAATAAATTCATTGCATGCTTTAGCTTATGGTGGCAAAATTTTTTATTCATTCTAATTTTTAAAATTTTAAAATTAATATTCCTAATAAATTTTCTTGGAGGTAAAATAAATTAAAAAATTCCATTTCCCTCCAAATTTAGTCTATAAATAGGTTTACATTCAATATGTTTTTTAACATGATTTTAATATCATTAGATCTAAATTTTTCATTTGAGCATAATTTCGATGAATATTCAATTCTCGACTTGAATTTGAATCCTAATGAAGATGATGATATACAATTTGATGGAAGATTGCAAGAACCGACGGAAGATTCAAACCTAAATTGTGGTAAATAATCGTTCGTTATGTGCATTCCTTTGAAAAAAAAAATGAATTTATAGTTAATTTTTTTTTTGGTTTAATAAGCAAATTCAATTGAAGATTTGTCATAATCACAACAGACGAAAAAAAAAATTGAGCAATGAAACACATGTTGCAATATATGAAATGTTGCAACAAAAGTGTGTCGATGATAAACTAAAAAAAGGAGTTACGAAAATAATGACGTCACATTTTTCGACTTTCATTCAAACAATTCAATGCATTTTGAAACTATCAAACTATGGTGAATGTGCTTCTAGTGATGTATATGGAAGAAAAGTGAACAATTATGGTCGAAAAAAAATTGAGATGGATCATAATCGTTTTTGTGCAATTTCTTTACGGAAGCGGACAACTCTACGATCATTATCTTCTTCCGTGAATATGAGTACGACCACTTTGTTTAGGCGTTTGAAGTCGGGACATATACGAAGACATTCTAATGCCATAAAACCTTATTTGAAAGAGGAAAATAAAATAAGTCGGTTGCAATTTTGCATATCTATGCTTGATCATGGTAGCACACCACATGATGCAATTTTTACCAACATGTTCAATACAGTTCATATCGACGAGAAGTGGTTTCATATGACCCAAAAAAATGAAATGTATTATTTACTGCCTGATGAAGAAGATCCAATCCGCACTGTCAAGAGCAAAAATTTCATCGATAAAGTTATGTTTTTAGTTGTTGTAGCTCGTCCTAGATTTGATACACAAGGAGTAAAAATATTCTCCGGTAAATTGAATTGTTTCCTTTTGTTACACAAGAACGAGCTAAAAGAGCTAGTGCAAATAGACTTGCGGGCACTATAGAAACAAAAGCAATAACTTCGGTAACCAAAGAAATTTCACGATCATTCTTGATTAATGAAGTACTTCCTGCTATCAAGGCTAAATGGCCTAGAGAAGATTTAAATTCTACGATATTCATACAACAAGATGCACGAACTCATATTCAACCTAATAACGAGGAATTTTGTCGAGCTGCGGCACAAGATGGATTCGATATTCGCTTGATGTGTCAACCACCCAATTCTCCAGATTTGAATGTCTTAGACCTTGAATTTTTCAGATCTATTCAGTCTCTACAACACAAGGAAAGTCTTAAAAGTATTGATGGTCTTGTTGCGGCTGTCATAAAATCATATGAAGATTTTTCAACAAAGAAGTCCAATTATATTTTTCTAACGCTGCAGTCATGTATGATGGAGATCATGAAATTAAAAGGTTCACATGATTACAAGATTCAACATCTTAGTAAAGATAATTTAGCAAGGAACGGTCAGCTGTCAGTACAACTGAAATGTGATCCAGAATTAGTACAAAAAACTCTCGATTATTTAGGTTAAATTTTATTTTTGAAATTTCAAGTTCTTTTGTCTGTTGTTTTGCTATTTGGATGGTGGTTTAATTATGTAAATTACAAGTATTTGAGGACCCAACAATTGACTTGTCTTTGTTTATACATAATCTTTTTATATTTTTCTATTAATTCTCTCTCTCTCTCTCTCTCTCTCTCTCTCTCTCTCTATATATATATATATATATATATATATATATATATATATATATATATATATTAAATAGAACCATAAGAATAAGTTGTCTGTCTTTGTGTTGATTTTGATTTGTTACAAAAATTGTACAAACTACACATTCTTTTTGATGTATGATTATTTGCAAGGGGGAGCTGACTTTGCTGGCAAAATTCGTAGTTAGCTAAGCAATTATGCGTGGAGCCTAGGATATCTCTGCTAGATTGGGCAACTTAAGCATCCAGGTTGCTTGTTAGTAGTAGTTGTAAAAAAATGGGAGAAATTTATAATGCAATATTATAATTTTTTTGAAGAACTGATCGTGTTGAAGGGGTTAAATGTTTCAAGAAATAAATTTAAGAGACCATTTTGTACGAATACACAATCGAAAAAGCCAATAGAAATTTTTAATGCAAAATACTACAGCAACACGAGGAAAATAATTATTCTAATAAAATTTGAGATGATAAATTTTTAACACAATCCTTATTTCATCTTCAATATTGGTGTCTCGAACCATTTCAATTGAGTCTTCAACTTTTTCAATGGACTCTTCAGCGATAGTGTCTTAAACTTTTTCAACCGAGTCTTCCATAATTGTATCTTGAATTATTTCAACCGAATCTTCATTCATAATAGTATCGTAAACTATTTCAATCGAATCTCCAAAATCAAAATTCATACTCTAAATTTTTTCTATAACTCTCAACTTTTTTCTTTGAGATCGATGGATTAGAATGAAAATGAAAAATGAAATTATATAGAAGTGTAATGCAATTAATGAAGGGAGTACTATGGGAGTAGTTGTATCAGACAACTCTTTACCCAAAACAAGAAAAAGTTGACATTGGTAATTAATGCCATAAGGAACAGGCGGTAGTAGCACTCCATAAAGAAAAATCTTTGTTGTCAAATCATGAGGGTAAAATTGAAAAAAAATTCAACGAGTCACTTATTTTGGAACATCAATAAATACCTCAACAGTTCATTTATATCGAAACGGAGGGAGTACTACTAATGTAGTACTCCATTCATTTCGTTTTAGTAGTGTTATTGCTAAAACTATTTGAATTAATTTAATATTTTATTTATAAAATTAAAAATATTTTATTATACTTTTTAATATTATTTTGTTATTAAATAATTGAATAAAATGTATATAGTAATATTTATATTTTTAAAATATAATTAATAAAAATATGAAAACATGAACTTTTAATAAATATTTTAAAGAATATTCAATCAGTATGAATCAATTATTTTAAAATGAAAAGAGTAGCACTGCAATTTTTGCAAATTTCAACTACGAAACTTTGCTGAACTTTGTTAAAGCATATTATTAAGGATATTACCTAACATAATTTGTTCATCGAATGCTTTCGTCTCAACACTTGATTTTTCCACTTTTTGAAAAAAAAAGAAATAAGTCTGTTATAAATATATTTACATGATAGTGAATGTCTATAAAGAATATAGATAAGATGATCTAGTTGATATCTATTAGTATTTGAAGTATCTGTCTTTTAGTGAGAAACTAGGACTAAAGTTTCCTTACAAAAATAGAAGGCTTCTTCATTGTAAATCATCCTTCAAGAGAAATAAGAATTACTCTCTATTCTTCTTCTCTATTCTTAGTTATTTTATAACACGTTATCAGCACGAGTCTCAAATATGTTGTTACTGAATGTATACTATAGAAGGTTTACGAGGTATATGTAGTAAGCCTAGTAATATGTTACGCGGAAAAAAATAATTATTCCGGTGTTCATCACATCACAGGTAATGAATTAAAATCATTTACTTATTGTTCATCTAATATTTCATCATATTGTCATTGGAAATAAAGTTTCCTACTCTATGGCGGTGTGTGGCAAAAGAAAAGTGACCATCCGAAGTGGTTTTTTTCAATGTCTTTTTGTCTTTAAATTTGCCAACTTTTGTATCTTGTCGTGCTGAGTTTTATTTTACTTTGATCTATTGTGCTATTAATTGAGGATAAGATGGTGAATTTAAGTTTCATCATAAAAAGAGTATAAGACATCGAGTTATAGTTCCGATGCATCATGATGAAAAAATATTTCATCAATTTATGCCTAAGATGCTTTTATATGGATAAGATATTGGGTTTGAATCTCAATACACCATATTGATGATATTATGATGGGTAAGGTAAAATAATGTGTTTCTGATGAAAAGTCAATAAACTTGTCCATTGAATTTGCTCCATTCTTGAAGTGAATGTGGTAGCAATATATGTGCCTCGATTTGCTCCTGAAGTAACAATATCATAAAAGACGTTATAAGCTATCAGAATTTGACAGGCTTAAGGCACAATTATATTTCATTCCTGGGGAATGAGAAACTTATCAATGCAAACGTGCACTTAATTGTGATGATATCACAACTCACCTCCGAATGAGGCAAAATAACTGAGAAGAGTTATTTTGAAATCTACTTCTAAAGTAGTAATCTGAAATTTATTCATGTAATAGTAAATCTGAATTGTAGTAAAGTAAAAAACACATGTCATGATAAACTTGGAGTTTACTAGCATAAAAGTTCATAAGTTGACATGAGCGATTGCGACATCTTAAAAATGTGCATATTAAGTATTAAACATATATTGAAGAATTCGAATATTCTTCATGAACTTTAATGTTGCTTGTTCTCATGATACGTAGGTTGGACCAATTAATTTTGGGATTGGATCCCTTAAAATATGAAAAGTATAAAAGGTGAATAAGGGCTCATTCACCTATCATGTGATCTATTAAGATGCATCGATATAAGATAATCACTTGTACATTTATTGTCAATCTGCAATTTTACATTCATAAAGTTGCTTGCTTAATAAAATTGAGTCAAGAACATAATTTTCAGATTGTGGAATCAATACAATTCATCTTGATGATGATGGTTTGGCATTGAATGCCTTCGATAAATAGCTAAACCATTACTAAGGAGAACAAAACTTCATGTGTTGGACTAAAATACGATATCTTGCATACAATAGCACTTGTACGCATTAGACCAATAAATTATGATTATTTCTTCCCTCTCAATTAGTTCAAGGTCAGGAACCAACTATTTCATCTAATAATTTTAACGTGTGGTATTTGATAAATGAATATACCATACTGCATAAAGATGAATTCCTCAAAGAAGATGGAGGATGCTTGTTAGTTTTCCTAACATAAGGGGGAAATTATAAGCAGCTATGAGATATGTTAGGAATTATCATCAGATCCTATAATTCAAGTCAATTGTCGAAAATATCTCATATTTAAGCTGCAAGTGCTCCTATTTTGTGTCCCCAAAGGACAAAGTCTATGCATGCGTGAAGCATGATAGAGATGAATTCATCAAAGAAGATGGAGGATGTATGTTAGTTTTTCCAACATAAGGGGGAGATTATAAGCAACTATGAGATATGTTAGGAATTATCATCAGATCCTATAATTCAAGTCAAATGTCGAAAGCATCTTAAGCTGCAAGTGCTCCTATTTTGTGTCCCTAAAGGACAAAGTCTATGCATGCATGAAGCATGGTAGACCAATCGGTTCTAAATGAAATAATCCTTAAAAAAATAAGGAACAAATAATCATAATAAAAAGGCAATGTGCTCTTGAAGAGCCTACGACATAACACTTCATGAAATCTTATAAAAGCTTTAGGTACCTGAAAATAATGAAGTGATGAGATCTCAAAATGTTATGTCGCATTGTGAACCGATACAGAATGATATATCATCAATATCTTTGATACAATATTGACGCAATATTGTGAAAGATCACAAAGATCTGAATTCTACGTTTATTTAAGCATGCTGACGTAGAAACATTTATCAAGTAACGTGAAAGGATGCATTTTGGTAAGCATAAAAATTATTTGATTTGCAGTCCAAACACTAGAAGACGTCACACACGAAATGTTGGATATTGTCACTTGACAAAAATCTATATGAAAATCCCCAAAGGATTCAAAATGCCTGAAACATATAAAATTTTTGGAAAACTTGTTTATTATCCTTATAAGGGATAAGTTGATGGTTTGAAAATCGTTGAAACTCTTGGAGAGTTTTCAAAAGCAATAAGATTATTTGCTGAAATGAGAAACATACCGAATTGGATTGGTCCTGAAGTACCTTATCTTAGTCCAATTGGTGTGTTGATGTATCCTGTAAATACTACAAGGCCTAATATAGCTTTTTCGATTAATTTGTTAGCAAAATATAGTTCTGCTCCTACTAGGAGACATCGAAATGGGATCAAATACATGATTTTATTTTATTCTAAAGATTGCAGTCTCGATCTTATAGATTACGCTGATGCTGGGTATTTATTTAACCCGCATAAATCTCGATCTCAAACACGCTATGTGTTCACATGTGGATACTGCAATATCTTGGAGTATATAAAACAGTCTATCATAACTGCTTCATCAAACCATGCTGAGATAATGGTCATTCATGAAACAAGTCGAGAATGTGCATGGTTGAGGTCGATGATACATATCATTTGAGAAAAATGTGACAAACTATCCATGATTTTGTATGAAGATAATGCAACATGTCTTAATGGAGGATTCATAAAAGGAGATAGAACGAAGTACACTTCATCAAAGCTTTTCTGGATACATGAGCTCCAAAAGAATGGTGATATTAATGTGCAACAAATCCGTTCAAGTGACAATGTTGCTAACTTATTCACCAAGCCTCATCCTGCTGCAACTTTCAAGAAAATGATGCACAAGATCGAGATGCAAAGGCTCAAGGATGTTCTCATTAGGGGGGAGTTAATACGCGTTGTATTCTTTCCCTTACGAGGTTTTGTTCCACTGGGTTTTCCTTGTAAGATTTTTAATGGGGCAGCCTATATGCGTATTGTTAGAGATGTGTACTCTTTTTCCTTTACTAGAATTTTTGTTCCACTGAATTTTTTCTAATAAGATTTTAACGAGACACATTATCTATTAATTAGACATTTAAGGAGAGTGGTGTACATGTATTTACATTATAATCAATGTCTAGCAAGAATGTAGATAAGATCTATCAAGATCTAGTTAATATCTATTAGGATTTGAAGTATTTGTCTTTTAGTTAAAAACTAGGAGTAAATTTTCTTATAAATAGAAGGGCTTCCTTCATTGTAAATCATCCTTCAAGAGAAATACGAATTACTCTCCATTCTCTCTATTCTTCTTCTTTGTTTTCTATTCTTCTTCTTTGTTCTTAGTTATTTTATAACAGAGGCCAAATTGTACAGAATAAAAGATTAACTATATTTTTCACGCAACGGACCATATATATCTTCTTATTAGACTTTTAACTTTACTTTTTTCAATCGAGTGATCTATTAAAAATTGTGTTTTTATTTCTTTAAAGGTAAAAATAATATATTTTTAAATATACTAAATATATTATTATTGTTGCTATCTTTTGCCTTTCTTTTTCTCTTTATTTTTTAATTGAAGGAACGTGAATTAATAGGTTTGCAGCTAATAAATAAAATAAATATTATAAAGGATGAAGGAGCGAAGCCGTGTGTTTAAGAAAATTTTAACTTAGAAATTAATAGATTAATATAACAATTAACAAGACAAACACATATAGAAAACACATTAAGGAGGGAAGAATAGCCTCAGAGATCTATGTAATTGTTCTCCCGTATCATCTGAAATCTCTTACTTAGCCTTTTACCAATTGAATATTTTAATCTCTTTTTCAATAATGACATTGCACGTGTCAACAAGTTAAAAAATTTAGATAAAAGATATATAAATTATGTAAATAATAGTTAACAAACTTTAAAATAAATTATGGACGAATTGATTTTGAATTGATCCATCTATATTTGACCCACTCGCTCATTTGTCAGTCTTACATCTATTTATATTTAATAAAATTATTTTAACTTACACTAATAAAATTAAACTAATCGTTAACTAGTGATTGGAGTAACACAAAAATATTTATTATTGATTTCTTACATCAAACTAATCGTTAACTAGCCGTTGAAGTAACACATGAATGCTCGTTATTGATTTTGGAAGACTTTCTCCGTCTTATCTTATATAAAATTAACCGTTAATTAATCATTGAAGTAATAACATATAGAAGCTCGTAAATGATTTGGAAAAACTTTATTATTCTAATATATTACATCTACTTATTATTTAGTAAAATATTTATCTTGAGTATTAATGAATGTAAACTATCCGTTATCTAACCGTTGTGGGTGATACCTATATATACGAGTTATTCTTTTGCTAATATTCACAAAAACAGGGATAAGGATTAAGGGGTGCATGCATCCTACATTGTCAGACTCTAGCTGTGGAATAAAACTAGGTATTTTTCTTTTAAGCATTTTCTACATCTATTATTCATATAACGCCGAGCTAATCTAAATTTACACTTTCGTCTCACCACAGGGGATAAAATACTCTTTAACAAAAACTTCATATTCAGAACTCAAACTTAAAATCTCTAATTAAAATAGAAAGAATACATATCACTCCATTATAAGCTTTTGTGATGATTGTTGTCATCTCTTATAAGAAATATTTTATTTTCTTCCTTAATTTTTTAAATTGTTTTTATCCTAATTTATACTTGAATGAGTTTATTAAATCTTAAAAATACGTCTATTTATCTTTATCATTTTTGACACACGGACACTACTTAAGCGATTTCAAGAGATGTATATCTTCATAAGTTAAACTGAAATTATTATTATTGTAATAATAATAATAATAATAATAATAATTCAAGAAACACATGCTACTAAAGTGAAGTCCAGGTACTACTACTTTTAAACTGTTTAATATCTATCACAAAGTGGATATTCATCAAAGGTGTTCGTTAATACTATCATTTCTAAATTCAGTCGTGAAATTAAACTGTATATATTATTCTTACCGCGTAGATTTGCCATGGAAAATGGCGAAACTTCTGAATTGTTTTCAGCAAATGCAAATTATGAATTGATTTTTTTTGGATACGTTTTGGTGGAGAAATTGCAGGAAATTGAGGAATTAGGGTTTTGGTACTTGTTGCATTCATGGATGAAACTGTCAAGCGACACCTTACCGGAGAAGAACGCGGCGGTGACGGTGGAGGAGGAGGAAGCTCCGATGGTGATTTTGAGCCGTCAATGGATAGATTTCCAAATCATATAATAATTAATGTACTGGAGAAAATGGATTTGGTATCTCTTTGCACTGCAGCTTGTGTTTCTCCGACCTTCAATTCTGCCGTTGCATACATTCTCCCTTCTCTTCCCTCTTTCGATCTTTCTGTAAGTCAATTTCCCTCCCTCCCTCTCTCTCTCTTTTTCTTCTGATTAAATCCGCTAATTTTACTGCTGTTGTTGATAAAATCAGTTAATTAATGTAGCATGTTTGTTCTAGTCTTTGTGGATGGAGTTAATTGGTACATGCCGAGTGAGAGGTGGCAGGTATTCCATGGAATTAGTAGATGTGTGAAAGCTGAGCTGGACACCACGGTTGTAGAAATAAAATAAAAGTGATACCATGTCCACGTAGCGTCATTGAGCTTGTATGTTGTCCAATTCAATTATCTCGAGTTCATGTTAAGTGAAATATGTTGTTCCTTAATTGGTTGATTGTTTTGAGATAAGTGTGAATAAAGTGGAATGGAACTCCAGGACTTAGGTCTGATATTACTTGACCTCTGTTGACCTGACTAACCTTATTAATATTGTTTTGGAACTGTAAATTTTGCTACAATTGTATGAAATGGAGTGAGTAGTTGACATCATCTAATTTAGGATTGAAACGTAGTTGACATAATTATTTCGAGTTTATTTCTGGTTGATTTAGATTGACATATTTATGTATGCTTTACTTGTATCTAGCTAAAACTGCTGGAGGTATTTTCTGGGCTTCAGTTTGCGGCCTATGAGGGCATTGCAAGTGTAGCCGGTCCAAACATTTCATGGTAAAATAGTCAGATGAATCCTCTGATTACAATGTATATAGATTGGGATTGAGGTTTAATTGACCGTCCATTTGACGATCATTAGTTTTGCTAATTTGATCTTTACTTCTGGGATGAACTTTTAATACTAGTATCTTTGATTTATAGGGATTTTATCTGGATGAAGAGACTCTAAAACATGTTGTGCATAGGGTCCAAGGAGCGAAGAGTTTAACTATTGATTGCCTCCAAATGAAGAATGATTCCTCCATTATCAATATTCTCAGCGATCATATCGAAGATTTGAGTTTGCTCAAATGTTCTCATTTGTCTTACGACATTCTTCGTGCAATTGGAGAAAGGTGCCCCAACTTAAGGTATTCTCCCATGTCAAACTTCAATTTTTGCCACTTTCAACAATTGACATATATTGATAATTGTTATGAAATGCTTCGTTGGGTTTATGGTTTCACATCTTTGATTGTAAGAGCTTTACAAGTGGTTGCAATCAATTTATCAGGCTTACAAGGCGTTCATTGCCTCCATTGATGGATTTTCAGACTGTCATTATCCTGAAATTCTCATAAAAGGATCTTATTTAGATCTAATGGTTCACTTGAGCCATCATACTACCACTTGCTGAAGCTTTTTTTTTTTTTTCCGATATATCTGAAGCAAATTTGTTTATTTAGTCCCCGTTTGGCCATAAGAAATGTTTTACTTTTTTCCGGAATTCTTTCTCTTTATTCTAGCTCATGGTGTCAAGTTATTTGTGAACCAATATGGTATCTGAACTTCGTTAGGCTGTTTGGGTATAGAAAACTGCGAACTGTGTTCGCTTTTGCACTTGGCTTCATTAATTTCACTCTATATCTCCACCTCCAGGAGATGGATCAGTCGAGATATAAGTAAGTCCATTGTGGTTACACCAACAATATGTTGCTTTAATACTCTGTCACTTCTCACTGTATTTGTTTCCAATGTATGTTTCTTATTTCCCCTTTTTCTTTTTCTGAATCAGGTCCTTGCTTATAGAATTTGCTGGGTTAGGAGCACCAGATCTTCTCAGAATGAAACTTACAGAAATGCTCCAAAAGGTGTCCTTGTTAGAGGTAAAGTATTCTCATCTTTCACATATTTCTCCTCTCTTTCTTCTTCAAGTTGTCCTGGGTGCCTCTTCAAGCTTATTACTCTTAGAACAAAGAGTTTTTCCTTTGATGGTCAATTTTATGAGCTCTTTTCTTTCCTGCAGTCTCTGTCCATAAAAATCCGAGGGACCTTACGTGATGTATTTGATGTACGACCCCTTGTAGCGTTTCTGCCCGAGGGTTTAAAAAAATTGAAGTTGCAGCAAATGGGTGAAATGTTCTTTGTCGTCTGGTTACATACGGTCAGGGATATCCCTTGGTTCAAATTGCAAAGCTTATCTCTTGTCTTGGACATTATATCAGATGGTCTTATCCGCACAGTTGTGGACTCTCTTCCTCTTTTGGTAGAGCTCGATCTTGAAGACATACCTTTTATGGAGCCATCAGTACGGGACTTGACCAACATTGGACTACAGTCTCTGAAGTAC
This sequence comes from Capsicum pubescens, assembly GCA_030864215.1. Taxonomy (NCBI): domain Eukaryota; kingdom Viridiplantae; phylum Streptophyta; class Magnoliopsida; order Solanales; family Solanaceae; genus Capsicum; species Capsicum pubescens. The sequence goes on along the minus strand of CM061545.1, from coordinate 264,909,631 downwards.
TGCAGGCATCTAATTGCCCTCTCAATTGTTAGAAGTAGAAAAAATTTTCCCACTTCATTTACGAGAGTGGACAATATAGGCATGTTCCTTCTTTCTGAAGGTTGTAGAGGGTTGGAATCAGTGAAACTTGGTGGGTTTGTGAAGGTTACTGAAGCTGGGTTTTCGTCAATTCTGTATTCATGCCTGAATCTGAAGAAATTTGAAGTGTTGACTTCACCTCTATTATCAGACTTGGCGTTTGATAATATGATTGGAGTTGCAAGGTCCCTAATTGAATTAAGGTTGGTATCGTGCAGGCTTCTAACTAGTGAAGCTTTTGAGGATTTGTCCTCGTTTAGTAAGCTGGAGGTAATTGACACAAGTGGTTGCAGAAGCATTGGAGACCCCTGTCTCTTCTACATATCAAGTGTTACGACAGTCACCAAACTAAACTTAGCAGAAGCGGATATAACTGATACGGGTCTTGCTATTCTTGGCAAGGGAAACCTACCTATTGCACATTTGTGCATCAGAGGCTGTAAGCGGGTAACTGACAAGGGAATTCAGTTTTTGTTTCGTGATGAGAGGAAAATTTGTAAGACATTATCAGTGTTGGATGTCGGTCGCATCGCGGGAATAACTGATGCAGCTATTTTTACCATTGTATCTACTGCGAAAGCATTAACTGATTTATCTCTAAGATTCTGTTTTCACGTCACTGATGCTGCACTGAAGATGCTGGTGAATAGACCAAACAACAACAGTAGTCAACTGCAAAGACTTGATCTTTGCAACTGTCGGGGACTGTCTGATGATCTCATTATGCTTTTTCAGCACAAGTCTGCTTTCCGTGGTCTGCGCTGGCTAGGTGTCGGACGTACTCCCTTGGTCAACAAAAGAGAGGATTTCTCCAAAATCTGCAAAGCCCGACCTTGGTTTGTTGTATGCTTTGATGACTGCGAGTTTGGTTGCCATGATGGCTGGCAATATCACAAATCTGATGACTGAAGTCTTTTTTTTTTTTTCATTTTTTTTTTACAAAGGCTGATGACCGAAGCTTTGTTCAGCTTATTTTAGCATTTTTCCCTAGTTAGGCATTATTGTGCTTTATTTGCTCTCTATTGTAACGAACCTTTTCAATTACAATGAATATCAAATGCCTAATTTTTGGACCTGCAATTTTAATTATTCTTTATGTACCAAATCATTGCTACTAGCATTAAGTGGCATCATCACTTGGACACACACCTCCACTATCAATATATGCAACACCTAATGTTATTATTTCCATTCTCTTTCCCTACTATGGAGTACCACCTACTTCAATAGCAGGTGCGTTAACAACTTATCTGCTCCAACTCCATAGGCTTCCGTTGACCACAGGACCCTCTTATCTCTTCCTTCTCCGAGCTCTGGTTATGGAAGAAGGAACCAAGTATCCTCAAACTCAATCAATTCTCTATCCTCCTCAGCCATCTGCTCCACCACAAACTCCCATCTCGTGCTGCCGAACATTCTTTTATATTTCTCAAACTTCATGTTTGACATCTTTTTTAACAATGTTAATAATGAATGAGCTTTTGGTTATGTCGATTAATTCTTTTCTAGTTTCTACTATGGGAAACACCTGTCCACCACCACTAACAAGAGATGAATTATTACCAGCACCGGCTGCATAATGATTATCCTAGTATATATATGGTGAAGCACGAAAGCTTAGAACAAAAGCGAAAAACAAGGCCTCTTTCGTCACACATATATATATAGTGGCATGAGGAAGTGTGGTTGCAGCAACCATCATTAGCTGTTGCTACTTTCTTTAACGTCAAAAATACCTTGCAGTCTCAACTTCTGGAAAACAGAGTTTTTTCTTTTCAAAAAAAGGAGAAGGAAATGTATATCACATACTTTTCTTTTTAGTTCGTTAAAAAAGAATGACATATTTCTCTACTTAGTAACTATTTAACTTTAAAATGCTCATTTTATTTGTAGCCAAACAAACATCTTAAACATATTATAGACCACAAACTTCAAAAATCCCTTTTTAAAAATAAAACGTATCAAGTAAAACTAACTCACATAAAATAGAACGGAGAGATAGGGAGTATAAGCTATGTTGAAAAAAAAAGAAGGCACAAAAATTTATTCAAAACCACAATCTTCAAAAGTCTTTCATTCTTTTTTAAAGAACGTGTCAAGTAAAACTAACTCACATAAAATGAAACGGAGACGGAAGAAAAAAAGACAAACAACATGTTGTCAGAAGTGGGATTTGAACCCACGCCCTCTCACGAGGACCAGAACTTGAGTCTGGCGCCTTAGACCACTCGGCCACCCTGACTTGTTTGATAGGTCCATTAGTTTAATAAATAATAAAGTAGTTATTCTTATGCAACCCTCCAATTTTGTTCGCCGAGCAGGAAAAGGCAAAACTTTACTGAGCACATTAGTTATGGTTAAATCATATTCATTCTCAATTTAATTTTTAACGATTAAAGTTAAATTAGAGAGCAGGCAAGTATTTACTCGTGTAAATTATGAAAGGAACGTCCTTTAAAAAATGGTTGACTAAAACAACTACGATCATACCTTTATTTATAATTTTAACGCACATTCTTTTCCTCATTGATTTCCAACCTGCAAACTAAATGGGAGTTTAAATACTTTTCAAGGCAAGACATATGTTTTATATATAAAAGTATAATTAAAACAAAATATAACACACACAATTAAACTCAGTTTGTTGTGAAAAGAATAATTACATCGAAATTCAATGGAGTCGATTTTGTGTGTTTCTATCAATTTTCCAGACTTACAAATAATATTGCTACTAGTTTTTGCTTCAATAAATTTGATACTTTGTTTACTTACATACTTGTCATTTTACCATTAATGAAAAGTTTTTATAACCACACTAGTGTTACCTAGTATTTTAAGTTTTTTAAAGTCTTCCTTCTTTCTTAAACTCCGAAACGATTCAAAATATATGTCACATAGGTTGAAACAATTACTCTAGTGCATCTCCAAGTAATTAATCTCTGTACTTCATTGAACCATACAATTACTCTGGTGCATCTCCAAGTAATTAATCTCTGTACTTCATTGAACCATAAGCTGCTGGGCTGTTTCCTTCATTCTTAAACTCCGAAACGATTCAAAATATATGTCACATAGGTTGAAACAATTACTCTGGTGCATCTCTAAGTAATTAATCTCTGTACTTCATTGGACCATAAGCTACTGGGCTGTTGTCACCATCAAACAGCAGTGGTGTAGTTGGGGTCACAATTGTTTCCAGTATGGCCCATAAAAGGTAACAATTGATATCCTTCTATAGTTATTATAGCAAAGCAATTTCAGTACCATCCCAAATTTCTACCTTTTTAAGTAAAGTGAAAGTAGATTGTGAGTATTTTAAAACTTCAAATATATTTAGGACAGGTTCCATGGGTTCAGTTGACTCGATTGATTTGCACTTAAAACCATGTATACGCATATATGGGAAAAAAAGGGTTGAAACAATTTATAACTAGTCCATACAAGCTTGATCCACTCTATTCGTTCAAGTTTAGAGGTGACCCCATCATTTATTAACTCAATCTATCTTGATCTGCTCAAATCAGTCTATCTAAAAATTAGGTGATTTGAGTTAAATATGTAATCCAAATTGACCCACTGTGAGAATTGAGCTACGATTAATTGTTTAGTCATCTTGACTCGGTTGATTTTAGCCTAAGTGACATTTGCACGACACATTCATTTAGTAAATCAACTCTCTCTCTCTCTCTCTTTTGTGGACATTGGCTAGTTGAATAGGACTTGTCATGGAGATTTTTTTTTATTTTCAAAGGCCTTTGTGCATGGTAGTGATGATTCTTGCTAGAGGGTTTAATGAAAAATCCTTGCAATACATAGAGGATAAATTATACTTACATTTCGTTATCATCTCTTAATATAGAAAAAATTCACCAACTCATATCGAGTCAAGCAAAATTAGATGCTTTTAGGAGCTATAACTAAAGTAAACGATGATATCCTGCTACGAGAATATAATCTACACATCATATATTACATTTTGTTTGGCTACATTAGAAACATATTTAACATGGGACAATATTTAATTATGTAATCATAGCAAACCATTTGATTAATTGGGCATTTCTTTTGGAGAGCAGATATGATCTCGGGGGCTGGAGGCTGAGGATGGAAGTTAAAAGTTTGTTTGATACGGCGAAAGTTATTTTTTTATGAATTACTACTAATTTTAGAATCTAATCGGACAAAAACGGAAAATTCAAAAGATATTTAATGTAATAACTCAGAAAGAGAAAAAAAAAAAAAAAAAGATAAAAAATAAAAACAAAAAGGTAGGAAGTTTGGAGAAGCAATCTTCCAACTTCAGTAGGAGTCATCAACTTGGACATATATGAGAACATAGAGATATATACAGATGCAAAATGGTCCTACTTCACTAGCATCGCTAACAAATCAGAAAATGACTTTTGAAACATATATAATCACTTGGTTATTATACATTTCATAAAACTGAAAACTTTATTATGTGACTCACACAACTTATATTATTATTGCCATTCCATTAAACCACATCTATTCTCTATTTTGTTACAATTTGGAGTTTAAGAGAAGAAAAAAAGGTTAGCAGGAGTTTTCATTCATACATTCAACATTCATTCATTAGTCAACATTTTACAAAAGACTATACTTATAATCTACATAGTCTTACAAGACACACTTCATAAGTCTTACAAAACACACTATCTTACAAGACACACTTCTCAAAAATAAAGAGCACCATTTATCTTTTAAAATAAAACTAAACATAATATTTAAAAGAAACTATTAAACAAAAGACCATCAAGAAGAGTCTCGTATTCTAACACTCCTCCTTGAGACTTTTCTTGGATACTCCCAGCATAGCCCTTAGAACTTCAAATTTTTCCTTAGGAAGAGCCTTGGTCAAAATGTCTGCAATCTGCTGATCGGAGCTGTAATGGACTGGATTAACTTCACCATCTTTCTCTGCTTGCCTGATAGCGTGAAACTTCACATTTATATGCTTACTACCACCATGTTGTACTGGATTTTTGGCCATAGAAATTGCTGACTTGTTGTCAACCTTAATGATAGTAGCTTCAATTTGATTTTGCTCTAGATCACGCAGAATTTTTTGTAACCATAGAGCCTGATTAGTTGCACCAGCAGCAACGATGTATTCTGCTTCTGCAGATGATTGAGCTACCACATCTTGCTTCCTTGAATTCCATGAGAACATGCCGGAACCAAGTGTAAAAGCATATCCAGAAGTACTTTTCATATCATCAACACTTCCTGCCCAATCACTGTCTGAATAACCCATCAATTGCCCTCGCTCTTCCCTTTTAAACCAAATACCGTAATCAACAGTTCCTTTGATATACCTCAATATTCGTTTAGCAATACGAAGGTGAACTTGACTTGGAGAATGCATAAACCTTGACAAAAAATTTGTCGCGAACATGAGATCAAGTCTTGTTGCTGTCAAATATAGCAAACTACCAATTAGACTTCGGTAAACTGGTGGATCATCCCTATCTCGTCCTTCAGACTTCGAGATTTTTTCATTGTGAACTAGTGGAGTCGATACAGGCTTACACTTCTCTATCTTGAATTTTTTAAGAACATCCCATGCATATTTTCTCTTGGAAATAAAGATTCCATCAGTAGTTTGATGAATCTCCATTCCCAGAAAGTAATTCATTTCACCCAAGTCTGACATCTCAAACTTGGTTTTCATTTCTTGCTTGAATTGATTCACCATAGCTTCATTGCTTCCGGTTACCAGAAGATCATCAACATAGAGTGATACCACTAGCACATCTCCACCTTTAGCCTTCTTCACATATAAAGTGGCTTCATTTTCACTTCTTTTGAAGCCGCAATGAATGAGATAATAATCAATCTTACTGTACCATGCTCGAGGAGCCTATTTTAATCCATACAATGCTTTATGTAATCTGTAAACTTTATCCTCCATTCCTTCAACTTGAAAGACTTCTGGTTAGTCGACATAAATTTGTTCCTGCAATGGTCCATTTAAGAATGCCGACTTCACATCCAGATGATACAACTTCCAATTTGATTGAGCTGCCAAAGCAAATAGAAGTCGTATCGTATCATGTCTTGCAACAGGTGCAAATGTGTCTCCATAATCCAGACCTGCAACTTGCACATAACCTTTCACAACAAGCCTTGCCTTGTGTTTATTAACTGAACCATCTAGATTAAGTTTGGTTCTATAAACCCATTTCACCCCTATTACATTTATGTCTTTGGGTTTTTCAACCAGCTTCCAAGTGTCATTCTTCTCTATCATACCAATCTCCTCCTTTATGGCTTCAATCCAAACATCATGTTTTGATGCTTCTTGATAGGTATTGGGTTCCAAGATAGCAACATTGCATCTTTCATATATATATCTGAAAGGGATCTTGTCTTCAAAATTGGCAAATCAAGTGAGGATTCACCATCTGATTCTTCAGCTTCTTCCAGATTTTCAAAGCCAAATGGTTGTGTTTCAGACAGCGGATTCAAGTTCAAATAACGTGCATTTTCTTTCTCAACTTGCACCTTATCCCAATTCCAATAAGCATGCTCATCCACCACTACATCTCTTCTGATGGAAATACCTTTTGTTTGCAAGTTGAAAACTCTATAACCTTTGGCCTGCAATGAATAACCAATAAAGATCCCCAATTCACCTTTCGGTTCAAGCTTGCTTCTTCTCACTGAAGGAACGTGAGAATAACATATCGAACCAAAGATTTTTAAGTGCTTGGCAGATGAATTTTTTCCACTCCATGCCTCAATAGGAGTTTTACCATCTATAGCTTTGGTTGGCAGCCTATTCAATAAATAAACTGAAGTAGAAACAGCTTCTGCCCAAAAACTTTGCGGTAGTTTCTTTTCAAGCAACAAACATCTAGCCATTTCAACTACCGCCCTGTTTTTCCTCTCTGAGACTCCATTTTGTTCTGGTGAATAACTTACTGTCAGCTTGTGATCAATCCCTGCATCTTCACAATACTTGTTGAAATCATTTGAAGTATATTCACCTCCATTGTCTGACCTCAAAGCCTTCAGCTTACAACCACTCTGTCTTTCAGCGAAAGCTTTAACTTTATAAAAACTGAAAATACTTGAGACTTGTTACTCAAAAAATACACCCAAGTCATCCTTGTAAAATCATCAATGAATAACACAAAATATTTATTTTGACCCAAGGATGATGTTTTCATAGGTCCACATACATCAGTGTGATAAAGTTCAAGCTTTTCAGTTTCCCTCCATGAAACACTTTTAGGAAATGGTTTCCTGTAAACCTTGCACATCTGACATGACCCACACACTTTTTTAGATAGTGAGATCTCAGGTAAATCCTTAGTCAATCCCTTCTCATACATAGACCTTAAAGTGGCATAGTTAAAATGCCCATATCTTCAGTGCCACAACCATGAATCATCCAATTTTACAAAATTGGCACTATCAAACTTTCCATCTACTGGAAAGATCTTATCCACCATTTTTACTTTGTCAATCAAAGTATCATCAACATAAAAAATCAAACAATGCTTTCCCTTAAAAAGTAAGGAGTAACCTTTAGACATCATTTGACCAACACTCAACAGGTTACATGCTAAAGATGGAACATACAACACATCATGTATAAGCTTTGTACCTTGGTTAGTTTAAAAGGAAATTGAACCCTTTCCATATGCTTCTAATGTTGCACCATTTCCCATCCTAACTTTAGCTTTAAGTGACTTGTCAAGTGTGTGAAACATGAGCTCATTATATGACATATGACTCGTGCACCCACTGTCTAGGAACCATTTGAATTGGTTGGTTGTGCTTTCTTCATGAGCAGCCATAAACAATCTTTCTTCCTTTTCTGACTCTTCAGTAAAGTTTGCCTGCTGAACATGGCGTTGTTGTGGTTGATTCTGATTGGCCCTGGAATTTTTCTCAATATAACCCATTTTTCTGCAAAATTGGAATTTTTCTCAATATAACCCATTTTTCTGCAAAATCTACACTGAATTAAAGGTTTTCCTTTGAACCAACAATCCTTTTCTTGATGATTGGTTCTTTTACAGTGGACGCAAGGTGGACACTTTCCTTTCTGTGAAGATTCAGTCCATGGCTTTCTCTTTGCTGCTTTATCTCCTTCTATCCTCCTGTTGTCCTTTACAGGTTGCTTGCCTTTATGCTTTGCTTGAAATGCCACTTCTTCTACTTCTTCATCTCTTATACCTGTTCTTTGTTCTTGGGCTTGCAACTTGCTAATCAGCTCTGCGACGGACAAAGTCTTCAAATCACAAGATTCCTCTATTGCTGAAATCTTGGAGTCGAACCTTGCTGGTAAGCTTATCATCATCTTCTCCACCACCTTTGAATCTGGAAAAATTTCACCAAATAATCTTATTTTGTTTACAATTTCCAGAAGTTTGGCAGAGTACTCCTTCACTGTATCTCCTTTTTTCATCCTTAACATCTCAAATTCTCTTTTGAGAGTTAAAGAGTTTGACAGTTTTCACTCTGTCACTTCCATCGAACTCCTCTTTTAGCTTCTCCTATACTCCTTTAGGTGTTTCACAAGCTATTATTCTTGCGAAAATCACATCTGAAAGTTCTGAATGAAGACACGTGAGTGCCTTTGGTTTCTTGGACTTTGCATCTTCATAATTCTTCATTTGTGCAACAGTTGGATTTGGTCCCAATGGACGGGGATCATTTTCACTTTCAACTATTTCCCATAGACTAAGAGTTTTGAGATAAGCCTTCATCTTTATCACCCATATGTGATAATTTTCTCCTGTAAACATAGGAGGACCTGCATCCAAGAAGCTGTTGGATGCCATGTTACTGCTGTTCAGGTTTCTTTTTTTAGAAGATCTGAAAAAAACTTATCTTTAGGCCTTCACAGATCCCTCAAGAAGGTTGGCTCTTGATACCACTGTTACAATTTGGAGCTTAAGAGAAGAAAAAAGGTTAGCAGGAGTTTTCATTCATACATTCAACATTCATTCATTAGTCAACATTTTACCAAAGACTATACTTATAAGATACATGAGTCTTACAAGACACACTTCATAAGTCTTACAAGACACACTTCTAAAAAATAAAGACTACCATTTATCTTTTAAAATAAAACTAAACATAATATTTAAAAGAAACTATTAAACAAAAGACCATCAAGAAGAGTCTCATATTCTAACATATTTATTATCCATATGAACAAAGAAATATACTATCGTGTTGCTTGGACTCTTCGAAAATGTTGGTGGATCCGTGTCGGATTCTCCAAATATTATGTATTTTTGAAGAATCCAACACGGATGCGACTTCCAAAATGAAGTGTCCGTGCAACTTTGCTATCATGCATCAAGCACTTGTAAACAAGTTGGGAAAATAACTTAAACACACTCAGTTTCTTGGGATTTTGACTCTGTCCAAACAGGACTTTGCATCAAGTTGGTTGCTCTGTTGCAACTCCAAGTAATCCTTGTACTTCATTGGAATATAAGCCGATGGGCTGTTTTCTTTTTCAATCAATGGAGAGGCTGGCCTTACTATTGTTTCCAGTGATGGACCATGAGCTGTGACTACTGATATCCTTGTTACTTTATTGTTCACCACTGCTCTATGTACATTGCTCTTGTACTTCCCATTACTGAATATCTACCATATTAAAAAAAAAAAAAAGATTTTAAACCATACCATTAAGGCATTAATTATAATCCTATTCTGAGCCTTGGAGCAATGGTAAAGTAACTCGGCATTTCAACCTACTATAAATATCCTAACTAGCCTAGACAGAGAGGTGCAATAATAATATATAGTTCAACTGAAGTCAATACTCAGAATTCATAATTTCAAAAGTACGACGAGTTCAATCTAAGAACCTTAAAGGCCTATAATTTAAATTCTGATTTCGCGCACCCTTTGTACGTGGACATGAAAAAGGGATTAATTACCTCAAGATGGTCGCCCGTATTAACCAAAAGAGAGTTGGGGAGGGCATTGACATTAATCCATTTGCCTTGATGCTGAACTTGGAGACCTCCAACTTGGTTACTGATGAGAAGTGTTAAAAGGCCATGATCTGAATGGGGTGGCATCCCCATTGTAAGTTCAGGTTGAGGACAAGGTGGATAGTAATTTCCAACAAAAACTTGAAGGCCTGATTCCAAGTCTAGAGCTTTGTCCAAGTAACTTTCTTCAAGCCCTAAACTTTCTGATACACCTCCTAGTAACTTTATTGCCACTTCCCGGAGCTTCTTACTATACTCCAACACAACATCCCTATTAAATTAACACTACTATTGAGTCACTGAAAGATACTTTATTAAATTAGTACTAACTACATGATATTTATATTATTGTCCGTGTATATACCTGTAGGCTTGGGGTTTGGTGGGGGAGTGGAAATGAGGATGGACAAAGACCTTAAGAAAGTCTCTCCAGAAGAAGAGATTTTCTGTAGACGTATTGAAACTTGTCCCATATCTTATAGGATCCAACACATGCTTCCCAGAGAACTCCTTTTTTTCTTCATCCGGCAAGTTGAAAAATTCGTCCGTGCGATCAATCACTGCCTTCATCAAATTATCTGGTATGCCATGGTTCACTACCTGCACTTAATTAATTTTCACAAAACAAAACACCGCAATTACTCATCCTCCGTTATTCCAACTTCCCTCCTAAAATTAGTTAGTTTAATCCTCGTATTATACTATACGTACCATGAAGAAGCCCCAATCTTGACAAGCTTTGCCGAGTTGGTGGATGGCTGTGGAACGTTGATTAGGATCACAGGAGGTGAGTAGCGAAAAATCAATGATGGGGATTGAGTTTGAATCGTCGCCATCGTCATCGTGATTAAGGTTAGTAGAATGAACATAATTAGAAGGTATGAAACGAAGATTGGGAGATCCAGCAAGCTGTTTGATATTGGATGGTTTGAGAGCTGTGGCCTTCATATCAGTCATGATTGCCCTGTAGTTCGTTACTGAAAATACTACGTGTTCATAATATATAGAGGGGTATGTTGCCTTATCTTTTTCTTTTTCTCTGAATCTTTTCTGACTTTTGATCTTATCCTTTAGTTTTTCTCTCTTTTATCATTTTTTTCTTTTTGAGGATTTTACTAAAATACATCATTTTTTATAATATTAATTTACTAAAGTAATATATTTTTTAAATTTTTTATAGAACTAGTAAAAACGTTATTAACAGTAATATGTTAGATTTTAAAATAATTTACCGATTAAAATAAACGACAGACGACGTTAAAATAGGAATCGTTACTGACAATAACGTTTTTGGCTTAAAACGTTACCAATAGTAACGAGACTCTATTATGATGTGGCAGAATTGCAGAGTGTTGTTATCATTGGTAATATTTTGAGCTAAAAACATTACTGTCAGTAACGATTCCTACTTTAATATCGTTTTGGTCCGTTAAATTTTTTTAAATCAACGTAATACGTTACTACCAACAACGTTTATACTAATTTTATAAAATTCTCGAAAAACATATCATTTTGATAAAATAATTTTTAAAATAACTTATTTTGATCCAAAATTCCTCTTCTCTAATTAAAAATTAAATATTTTCACTGCTATACCACAAACTCAAACCCATGTTGGTGGGTGGTCTTATATTTATTGTCATTTATGGACATATTTTAATTTATAAATATTTCTTAAAATTATTTAATATTTAAACTTTGCTAACGCAATTAATTATTCAGATTCATGTCCCATATGGTTTATATTTAAGGAATAAATTTAAAATTTGCCATATTTGCAAATAAATTTTGAAAATAAGCATGATGTCAAAATTAATTGAAATTTAGCCACTCTTTTATGTGGACTAGAGGAGCATGACCCATGTCGGACCAACATTAAGATATTTATTTGTTTTTTCAATTTTGATATATTTAAATAAAATTCTTTAATAAAAGGATTGCATATATTTTCTAGGATTCATCCGGATTCTAGCATGAGTTCAACATGTGTTATTTTAATGTGTATTTAGATAATTTAAGTTGTTAACTATTGTAATTTATAATATTTTTTATGTAATTTTCAAATTAATATACATTACTTTTCTTGTCCAAATTTTTGTGGCATTGATAGTCAATTATATTTTAAAAATAATTTAAGTTGTTAACTATTGTAATTTATAATATTTTTTATGTAATTTTTAAATTAATATACATTACTTTTCTTGTCCAAATTTTTGTGGCATTGATAGTCAATTATATTTTAAAAATAATTTAAGTTGTTAACTATTGTGATTTATAATACTTTTCTTCTATTCCAATTTCAGTGACACTAATATAATTTCAAGAGTCGACCAAATATTTTATATCTTTTAAATTTTTTGAAGTTGTTAATTATTGTGATTTCTAGTATTTTTTTGAAATATATAACATATTAAATTGTTTTTAGATATTTTAAGTTGTTAACAATTGTAATTTATAATACTTTTTATGTAATTTTTGAATAATATATGCTACTCTCCTGGTCCAAAATTTTGTGTCGACGACAACAAATTATATTTTTTAAATAATTTAAATTTTTTATCATTGTGATTTATAATACTTTTTCTATCTCAACTTATGTGGCACAATGCTTAAATGACCATAATAATTAATTAGGGGTGATATAGTAAAATCACAACTGAAGCAGCTGAAGTAGAAATCAGTCAATTTTTAATTTTTTTTTGTTAATTATTGTTATTTATAGTACTTTTTATTTTATTTTCTAATAATATATGTTGTTTTATATCTTTTTATGTTCCGTTCCAATTTATGTGGCGTTAATATAATTTTGATAGTCAATCAAATATTTTATGTTGACATATCATTTTGTTATTCCTATTTTTCTAATACATAAATGACTTATAATAAGAAATGATATAGTAAAATCATCGTTCTAAAGACGAAAATTTAATTTAAAATATTAAGAGTTAATTTCATATTTTATGTCTATTTTATTTTTTATTAAATATTATTTATTTTCTTAATACCTAAATGACTCATAATAATTAATTAAAAGCGATTGATTATGTTATTACTATAAAAATTAATATAATTTTATCATACCCAATAGTAATCATCAATAATTCACCGGAATAGTATATTAATTAAATACGGGATGCTATATTTGCATATGCAAAATATGATATTATTAAATATTATTGGATAGTGCATTATATTTATCTTTCACAATAATAAAATTTTACTATATATTTTTATTTATTTCTTTTTAATTTGATATATATTGACCCAACACAAATTCCAAGAAAATATTTATTAGAAATTTATTTTATTAAATTAAATTTATTAATTTTGTACTTTAAAAATTTAAAGCTAAGTTTAAATATTAGTATTTCTATATAAGAAAAAAATAATTTTAAAATTTAAAATTACTAAAATAAATAAATAAATAAAAAGATTATTTTTTTTATATAAAATTCAAGTAAAATAATAAAATTGATTTACTTTAAATATTTAGTTGCAATTAATTAAGATAATTTTTTATTTTGTCATGATTTATGTTGCACCGATAAAATTTTAAGAGTTGAATAGAACTTTTATCTATTTTTAAAAAAGTATTTTAACTTGTTAATTATTGTGATTTATAATAATTTTTACTTAATTATCAAATAATATATTTACTCCTTGTGTCCCAATTTATGTGGCTTCGATACAATTAGTTTTGAACATGATAGCCAATCAAATAAATAATTATTTTTTACTTCCAATATATAGTTATAGTTAATTAATATAAATTAATAGAATATATTAAATATTTAAATCATTATGATGAAACAATGAAATTTATATATTGGGGCATGGTATGTAATTAAGTGGGGGTAGAAGGGTTTTTTGGTAAGAGTCAATAAAATTTCTATATGTCTTTTAAATATTTTAAGTTATTAATTATTGTGATTTGTGGTAACAAATTAGTTTTGAACATGATAGGCAATTAAATAAATATTTTTTTTTTACTTCTAATATGTAGTTATAGTTAATTAATATAAATTAATAAAATATATTAAATATTTAAATTATTATGATAAAATAATGAAATTATTATATATTGGAACATGGTATATAATTAAGTGAAAGTAATTAAAGTTTTTGGTAATTGCAAGAGGTGGTCGAAACCACCTCTTCTATGTAATAGAAATAGAAAAGAAAAGAAAAGTAATATTATGGAGTAATATATAGACAAGAAACACCCAGATTGGATAATTGATCGGCATTTTTACACTTCAAAATTTAAAGTAGAACACAAGAAATTTTTACGGATCATTTTTTTCTATTTTAATTGACAATTATTATGTCAAACTATTTCCTCGGATTTATGTTCAAATCCGTAAATAAGAAATTTCTTTTAAGATTAATTACTTAAATACATACACTGTTCATTGATGCATTGTCACTTCCATTTCTTTTTGTGTCCATTAAACAAATAAATAAAAGATATAATTTACGTGATTAAAAAAATCACTTGATATTGCTGTGGATCAGTGATCATCCTGACTATGCAAGTATTTCAAATCCAATGATGCACCAGTCAATACTTTCAGAATATTGCTCCACCCTAAAACTAGCGTTGGATTATAGGTTATGGGTCGTTCATGTGGACCGATCCGACTCGATTCGAAATTTTATTTTTGAATTATCTAATAAATAAGAGGGAAACGAAAAGATACGAAAGAATTTTAAATAACTTGAGGGGAACAGTTACTGTTCCATTTCCCCATACATTTGGGATTCATCTCTTTCTTCCAAAAACAGAGAAATCAGTGACAAAAACAGAAAACAACAACACTCAAATTAAAGGGCATTTAGTTTGTGAATTAACATTTCGTTTCCAAGAGAAACGAAATCGACTTGGAGCAATTCCTTTGATGGCAAAATCATGTCTCGAGTACCATATGTCAGTGCAGCTGGGAGTTTGATGTACGCTATGATGTGTACTTGCCCAAACATTTGTTATGCCATAGGTCTGGTTAGCAGGTATCAATCCAATCCTGGAAGAGATTATTGGAAAACAGTAAAAAGAATTTTTCGATACCTGAAAGGAACTGTTGTTTATTCACTATGCTATAGTGGATCCGATTTTTTCATAAGAGGTTATACAGATGCTGATTGGGCTGGTGATCGGTATGATAGAAAATCAACCTCTGGTTGTGTCTTCTTACTAAATGGTGGTGCAATCCATGAAAAGTAAGAAACAAACTTGCATAACCCTGTCAACTATGAAATCCGAATTTGTGGCTTGTGCATCTGCAGTACAAGAAGCTGTTTGGTTGAAAAGATTCTTTGAGCATTTGAATATCGTAAAGAATACTAAAGGTCCTATGATTTTATATTGTGACAGTCAAGCGGCTATCGCATATACGAAGGATCCTAAATATCACAGCAAGACCAAGCACATTGATATTAAGTATAACTTTGTAAGAGACATAGTAGCAAGTGGAGAAATAAATTTACAATACGTTCCTACACGAGAAATCATAGCTGATCCTTTTACTACGGCGATATCTAGAGACTTGTGTGAGAAACATGTTATGGCTCTAGGATTACGTAGGATATGATTATGTTTATGTATTGTAGATGACTTGATTGTAATTATTATCAATAAAATAATCTTAAATTTATGTTCAATCTCATATTCATGCGAAAGTGTATTTTATTAATACAGTGTGTCGAACAAGTAGCGAGATTGGCTCTCTCACACGAGCAATCGCCTCTTACGTTAAGGAGCGTGAAGAGAAAAGTTCCACCATAAGATAATGACTTGTTTTGTAAAGCTAGATGTGAGTTTCTCTAAGAATATGAATTTGAGGATTATTAAAGAAAGAAACTCAGGTTAGACATTTAGAAGTGTCTATATCTAGATCTGTACGATGTTGAATGGCTAAAAGAATAAGACACACGCACCAATATAAGGTGAGAATGTCGTAGCACGTGTTTCATACCGCGTGTGCTTAGCGACTAATGGGTTAATGGAAGAATGTATCCCTGCTTCTTCATTATGTGAGACCCTCAAGGTTATTTTAACCTTTCATTGAAATACCCTTAGACCTTTGACTATTTTTTTGAAGTTTCGATCGGTGTTTCTACTTTAGCATGTTACTAATAGCCATAAGAGATTCGGCAATACGGTGCATGTCTAAGAAAGCAGTTGATTGGAACAGATAGATTCGAGTAGAAAGAAAAGACGATTAAAATAGATATTTTAACTTGTTTACACAAGCCGGTTATTACACTAACCATATAAGAGTCAAGTGTAATTGTGTATATAAAGTTAAACATGAACTCGAGTTCACCTCTTTAAGAGGATGAGGGATCGGATAAGTAACTACTGAAGTAGTGAATGATGTCTGGGGTATTGTGAGTATTAGTATCCTCATATTAGTAGAAAATTCTTTCCACGTGTGATTGGATTCCTAAGTATAACTTGTAAAACCTTATAGGTAAAGCTTGTAATGCTCACAGGTCACACGAACTATTTGCCGTATGAATTGGTGATTTGTTGATGTCGTACTGGCTCAGGTCTTGTCCACCAGGTGCGAAGTGGGAGATGTTGGATCACGGGTCATGGATCGCCCATGTGGACTGACTCGACCCGACCCGGAAATTTGTTTTTGGATTATCTGATAAATAAGAGGGAAAAGAAAAGATACAGAAGAATTTTGGAAAAATTGGGGGGAACAGTTACTGTTCCAATTCCTCATATATTTGAGATTCATCTCTTCCTTCCAAAAATAGAGAAATCAGTGACAAAAACAGAAAACAACAACACTCAAATTAAAGGACATTTAGTTTGTGAATTAACATTCCATTTCTAAGAGAAACAAAATCGACTTGGAGCAATTCTTTCAGTGAAAAAATCATCTTTTTTCGCCGCATCAGAAAAAGGTAAACAGTGATTTTGCTCGGTAATTTTCTAACAACTAGTTAAACAAATTAGGACTTATTAGGTAAGCTCAAGGCAAAATATTTGAATGAATTATATCACATTTCAATAATCTCTAATTTTAGGGTATTATCAATTGAGGTATACTAATTATATATATAGTTTATCATATATTATAAAATATTAATTATTAGAAACTAAGTAAAGTAGTCATTGGTATCAATGTTAAGTGGTGGTAGACTATGTATTAATTATCAATGTTAAGTGATGCTGACAAAAAAATTATCTAAGTGTTTTTGTAATTTTTTGAAGGCTTCATATCCTATGTTATGTTATCTCCGAATTTATCATTTAAAATATGAAAGAGGGTCTAAAATGTCCTTTAACTATATCTTTTGTCTATTTATTGGATCTAAAATACCCTTCTTATTGTTTTACCCTTTTATTTAACAAATCAACTTGACCCTTGAGTCTAAAGGATTTAGGTTGAGTAGGACTAAGACGGAGTACTTGAAATGTAAGTTTAGTGATTTGTCGCACGAGACGAACGTGGTAGAGAGGTTTGATTCCCAGTTCATCTAGAAGAGGGAGTTTTCAAGTATCTTGGGTCTATGATTCAAGAAAATGGGGAGATTGATGAGGATGTCACGCACCGTATTGGTGTAGGGTGGTTGAAATGGAGGTTCGCTTTGGGTGTCTTGTATAACAAGAAGGTGCTTCCTAAACTCAAAGGTAAGTTCTACAGAGTGGTAGTTCGATCAGCCAATGTTGTATGGAGTAGAATGTTGTCCAGTTAAGAACCCCTACATACAGAAGTTGAAGATGGTGGAGATGAGAATGTTGCGATGGGTGTGTGGACTTTCCAGGAGGGATAAGATTAGAAATGAGATTATCTAAAAATATATGGGAGTGACTTCGGTGGAGGACAAGATGCGGGAAGTGAGGTTACGATGGTCCGGGCATGTGATGAGGAGGGGCATGGATGCTCCTGTACGGAGGTGTGAGGGACTGGCTCTGGATGATTTTAGGTGGGGTAGAGATAGACCTAAGAAGTATTGGAGGGAGGTGATTAGACATGACATGACGCAGTTACAACTTACAGAGGACATGACCCTTGGTAGGAAGGTGTATAGGATGTGGATTAGGGTAGAGGGTTAGTGTGTAGGAGAGTACATCTGTGGTGTATTGGTGATACCTATGTTTTTCAAATAGATATTTTATAGTATCACGTTGTATGCGTCTTATTTCTGTTATTATCCTTTATGATCTAGTGGTGAGATGTCCCTTGTTGCATGTTTTTATGTGTTTTGTTTGTTGTATTATTATATGTCCTGAGTCAGGGGTCTATCGAAAACAACCTTTCTACTTCATCTGAGGTAGTGATATGAACTGCGTACACTTTACCCTCCCCAGACACCACTTGATGGGAATACACTGGGTATGTTGTTGTTGTTGGGTATTAGGTTTGGGCGGGCTGAGATTTTAAAAGGGAAATTAATTATTCTAGTAAATTATAGTTGGTCAATAAAAAAAAATGTCATTAATGAAGTATGGTCAAGTTGATTTGTTAAATAAAAGGGTAAAACAGTCCCAATAGGTAGACAGAAAGGGCATTTCAGGCCCAATAAGTAGACGGATGATTTTTTTGCATCATTTCACATAGTTAAAGAACATTTTAGTCCTTTTTTCGTTTAAAATATTTGGTTAAAATTATATATTAAACTATTACATCAGACATAAAATGTTATATAAACAAAATTAATATTAGATGAATTAAAAGGAATGAGATTATAATAAAATTGAATTTTGACAAATTCAAATATCAAAGAAATAAAATTCATATGATCACATACCTAGTTACATTCATCCTCTGGAAGACAAACTATCTATTCTTTGAATGTGGTCATGCCTCATCTCTCTGTGTGGGCCTTCTACAACAGTACCAGGGAGACATTCCTATCTCCCTTCCCTCCTTTAACCCAGCTAATTGAGTCAATACTTAGAATCTTCTCCAGCATTTTAATTTTGATAACTCCCTCTTCTGGTCTACCTCTCCCCTTTTTGTCTTTAGGCCATTTAGAAAACTAGAAACTCAAATCTTTTTCAAAACAAGCACCCTCCCTCTCTTTGCTCAGGCTTATGTTGAAGCTGCTGAGTTTGCCCACCTCAACCATGATCACTACCCCTCTGCTCGTACTTCTGTTCCCCTCTCATGGAACCCACCACTACAACATTTTTAGCCTACGGCCACTCTTGTAAAGCGTGACCTAAAATAGCAAAAAATGTGGCCTTTGATCAAAGGCTACACTTTTGGACTTTAGGCCACACTTTTAGGGGGGTGGCCTAAAGAGGCGTAACCTTTGATCAAAGGCCACGCTTTTCAAGTGTTGCCATATCAGCTACATTTAAAAAGCGTGGCCATTAATGTTTAAAGACCACGCTTTGTAGCTTGTAATTGGCAACACTTTTATTTGATAAAGCTACGCTTACAAGTGTTGCCTTTGTTTTGCTATTGGTCACGCTTCACAAGTGTAGCCTTTTGTAGCACCTCTATAATAACACTTTAAAAACGTTGCCTTTGTTTAATTATTGGGCACGCTTCACAAGCGTAGCCTTTCGTAGCACCTCTATAATAACACTTAACAAACGTGGCCTTTTCTTTATTACTAACCACACATAAAAAAACGTAGCCTTTTATATATCCTCTATGACAACACTTCTAAAGTGTAAGCATGTTTTAGCCACACTCTTAAAGTGTAGCAATATTGCCTAAAAGTTGAAGTGCATAAATCTCACGCATGTATCACTAAGCACATTACATAAACATAACAAATATATAATCTCACGCATGC
This sequence comes from Capsicum pubescens, assembly GCA_030864215.1. NCBI lineage: Eukaryota > Viridiplantae > Streptophyta > Magnoliopsida > Solanales > Solanaceae > Capsicum > Capsicum pubescens. The sequence continues at coordinate 264,889,796 of CM061545.1, read as the reverse complement.
ACTAATAACCTAATAAATAATTGAAGTGCATAGATTTGATTTCAAAAAAATATATTTTACGTACTAATAAGAAAACAACATAATAAAAATTGTATCAAGTTCCACAAAACCAAATGTATATAATAACGTATATCAAAATATTTCAAAAATTCTTCATCATTCACTTCAATCTCGATCAAGCTGAGTTGTGGCGCCCACCATTCAAATTTGATCCCCCGCATAGATCCTACATATTCAAAATGAACAAACGAAGTAAATATAAATATTTTTTCAATCTTGATATGAGGAAGTATGTGAATCCAAAGTTTCTTTTAATTCATTTCAATCAAGTTAAAAGTTCAGGATTTAAACTTCCTGTGAATTTCTAAGATAAAGTACCTTTTTATGAACCGAAGCATGAGCCGAGCCCGAAGAATTAGAAAGAATTTTTCCTCGTATAGCTTGTGTATTACTCGCATCAGGTGAAGGAATGTTAGATCCATCACTCCCTAGTATATCTTGAAAATTCAATCCAGGATTGTTTTGCACCAATTGACTAAAAAACTGTCGCATTTCTTGTCTCATTTCACTTATAATTTCTTCCTTCATAGAAGTGACTTCTGTAGACACCTAATTTTGTACCTCCCAAAGTCTAATTTTATTCATTTTTAGTTCACCTTATTATGTGTCCAACCCCATGTAATTATATCCCACAAAAATACAAAAATAAACAAAAAAAATACCTCTAACTAATTTATCTTATCCTAACAACCTACCCAATCAAAAGCTTCCACCTACTCTAACTACCCATATGATCCCCCCTCTTTTTTCTTGTCCACAAAGAAAGAATATATGGAGGACCCACCAAAATTCCCACATCATAACAAATCCATGCCCATTATAAAAGAAAAATTCTAAGAGGAAAAGGGGGCTCATTCTTTGCTCATCATCTTCTCCACAATAACAAGAATCACCAAATAATCTTCCTCACAAGAACAAGAACAACAACGAAAAAAGAAAAAAAAAAGTGACCGGTGAACAGTATCGGTGAACAGTGACCGGTGAACAGTGATAGCGTGAAAAGTGACGGTGAACGGGTCATTATTTGTCGAGTTGGATTGTTGGTGTTAAGGTTCGGCTCGAGGTTTCCGGGTGCGGACTCTCTTTATTCGAATAACATTGAGTTTGAAAGCTTAAAATTTAAGGTCCAATTTTTTCATCTCTTTTATTTAATTCTTATGTGATTGTGATTGTGTGTGATTCGATACCGTGGTTTGTTTGTTGATGTGAAAAGTTGGTGACATTTGGGTGTGTGATGTGCTAAGCATGATTGGTGAATTTTCGTTATTCTCGATTGGTGGATTGTGTATTGAAATGGGTTAATCACGTGGTTAAAAATGAATTAAGGTAGGGATTAAAAATGGAGGAAAATGAATATTGATTAATTTTGATGTATTGATAATGTTAAACATGATAGAATTGTGATATGTTGAACTTGGTAGGCAAACGTAGGCCGGTTAGGCAAATTTAGGAATAACGATTTATTGGAGTGTTTGAATATGTGCGTGAATGGTACTTTCTACTTTATTGTACAAAAAGTTTAAATTGTACTCATTTGGCCGGGGAATGCCCCAAAGGATTTGTATTGATTTATCCGGGGAATGCCCTGAAGTAGCATGTACGCAAAGGAGGCTCGTGATCAAGTCCCGGAACGTCGGGTGGAGTTTAGTTTAGGATTAGTTTAGAATAGAATAGGTTTTATATTTCAACACCTCTTTTATTTTGGATTGTATAATTTGGACTGTACATTATTTTTGTTTGTTTTGAATTTTGTGTGATTTATTTGTTTGCTTGTTTTGTGTGTTTATGTGGTTAGGGGTGCCTAACACCTTCCCCTCGATCAACAGAATTTCTTAGCCGGAATCTCTGTTCGTAAACCGGTTTAAAGAGTCAAATGGTTTTGAAAAGGATTTTCCAATGGTGACTTGGCACACCAGATTATGCCAAGTGGCGACTCTGATTTTGAATGTAAAAACAATCTTTTTTCGGAACCAATCTTCATTTTGTCACTTTAATAAAAAACCCTTTCAAACCTTAAAATACATATTTTTTTTTGGAGTCGAAAAAGGGGTGTGACAACTCTGGCGACTCCATTGGGGACTATTTCAGAATCCGAGCTTTTTTTGGAGTCGTATAGGCTTTGTTTGGCATTACGAGTGTATAAGCATTGTTTGTGATTTTTGTTTGTGTTTTCACTTTTGTGCATTTTCGTGCTCTTTGTTTATAATATTTATCCTATGTGTTACCGCTTTATATCTGGCATCATTTGCATAACCCGAGTCAATTGTTTCCGCAACAAGTCTCGGAGCGCACGTCGTGCGCACGAACTCTAGTTGAGTCACCCTTATTTTAAGGGGGAGCCGTTGGATGTATGGAGTAGGTGGAAAGCAAAGCAACCACTATCGACCATATGCTCCCCCGAACGGCCTTGTTAGTAAACCACAACGTAGGTCAGCCTTTAAGTCATGCTTATGTGCATCATATTGAGACCTAGCGAGGCCCACTTGGTCCTTTGTAGGAGACTCACCTCTAACGCATCCCTGCGTGCTAAATGTTGCATCTTTGAGGGTAATGGGGTGATTTGACGGACTGATTTGGTGAAAACATGTGTTAGAAGTAAGGTGCGCAGGCAAGAACTGTTGAAAAAAATAGAGAAAAAAAGTGAAGTGAGTCGAAAAGAAGAAAAGAAAAAAAGAGAGTGTCGTAGCTTTTAGTGTTCTTTATGGCTTTTGTTCTTCACAATCCAAAAATTCAAAAAAAAAAAGATTTTTACCTTTTGCACTCATTTCTCAAAAACGAAAATATCAAAAAGATTTTTCATTTGTCTCCTTTAACATGCATTCATAATTCGAAATTTTCAAAAAAAAGATTTTTTTAGCAGTTTTTATAAAAGAAAATGCAAAAAATGGTAGAAATTTGTACATTTCATGTAATGAAAATATCAAAAAGATTTTTATTTCCTTCATAATTGTTGGTGTCAGTTTAGTTGAAGTGTCTAATTAAAAGAAAAAAAATCCCTCAAAAAGATTTTATTCGTTTGTCTTTGGTTGTGCCCTTAAGTTAGGGTCAATATGTTAGTTAATCGTTAATTGTCCAATCTGAACGAACTACGCACCCCTGATTCTCCTCTCTCGGGAGTGAGATACGTAGGCAACCTATTTTAGGTTCGGGGATCTTATTTCAAAAATTCAAAAAAGATTTTCTTCACTCTTCATTTAGAGTAGGTGTCTCATGTACATCTTTAAAAGAAAGCAAAAAAATATATTTTTCTTTAATAGGTTCAAGTTTCATTTTCGTATGAAATTTAAAATCGAAAATCCAAAAATATTTTCTTCGGTAACCATAGATTTCATGTTGTACAGGAATCTGAAAAATTCAAAAAGATTTTCTTCACTTAGAGTAGGTGTTTCATATACATCTCTAAAAGAAAACTACAAAAAGATTTTTCTTTAGTAGTTTCAAGGTTCATTTTCCTATGAAATTCTAAATCGAAAACCCAAAAAGATTCTTCTTTGGTAATCATAGATTCCATTTTTGTATAGGGAGTTTAAACCTAAAAAATGCAAAAAAAAATTCGTCAATTCTTTTGATAATTTGTTATTTTCTTTTCTTTTTAAAGTTTCAAGAAAAAGAAAAAAAAAGATTTTAATTGGCCATTTTGACAAAACTTCACGAACTACGCACACCTGATTCTCCCCTTTCGGGGGTGAGATACATAGGCGCCCTTCTTGGGTTCGGTGATCTTTTCAAGAAAAAAAGAGGTTTTGAAAAACTGTTGAACTCTAACCATTTGCTATCTCTTATCCAGCTAGTTTAAGGTGGGTGGTTGGTGGCATTTTGGCTGGTCCTCCATATTGCTCCAAGCCACAGAGGAAGTTATGGCCAACAAGGATACCGAGTTAGTTGTCACTAATCAGATAGAGAGTTCGGGGAATGAGAATGTAGGAGATAATGAAGAGATTCGGAAATTAAGGCGTCAAATAATAGAAATGCATCGAGCTTGGGCTAATGGGTTGCCGCCTCCTCCAGTTCCTACGGATAATCTGGAATATCTTTCTAGCTTGCCTCCCGTGTCATATGCACAATTTCCCATTTTTGTTGATATGGCACAACATGCATCAGGATCTACATCGGGGCAACAATATCCAACCACTTCCAATGTTCATTTCCTCACTCCCCAATCCAAGACTACCACATACTCGGCTCCAGCTGTTGTTCATGCTTTCGCGGCGCCACCCCCACCTCCTACTTTTGATGTTCATCCACAAGTTGTGCCTCCCTACTCTACAAGAGAGCCTGCATTGAATATTTTTAGTGATCAGCATTATGCTCTCGAGCCTACATTTAAGTCGATTGGTCCTTACGATTGCCCTCAACCGCCTGAATTTCCTCCTAACACTGAGAAGCCTGTTATGACAGAAGAACAAGAGGAAATAGCCAGAAAATTAAGAAGGTTGGAACTGACTATGAAAAACTTGCAGGGACTTGGGGGGTACAAAAGTGTCTCATATAAAGATCTGTGCATGTTTCCTGGTGTACATCTTCCTCTTGGTTTTAAAATGCCGAAGCTTGAGAAGTATGATGGACATGGCGATCCTGTAGTACATTTGAGACGTTATTGCAACCAGCTAAGGGGAGCTGGAGGGAAGGAAGAATTACTCATGGCATATTTCGGTAAGAGTCTTTCAGGTCTAGCTTCAGAATGGTTTGTTGACCAAGACATTGACAAATGGATTAGTTGGGATGACCTAGCTAACGAATTTGTGCAACAATTTCAATACAATGTGGAGTTGATCCCTGATGAAAAATCCCTAACTAGTATAACAAAGAAAAATACTGAGAATTTCAGGGAGTATGCAATTAGATGGCGCGAACAAACTGCTAGAGTAAAACCGCCAATGAAGGAAAGCAAAATAGTGGAGGTGTTTATTCAAGCGCAGGACGAAACATATTATCAACACTTGTTACCTGCATTAGGAAAGCCGTTCATTGAGGTCCTTAAAATGGGAGAGATGATAGAAGAGGGAATTAAGACTGGTCGCATTGTGAGTTTTGCAACATTAAAAGCGACTACTCAAGAAATTGAAAAGGGTTCAGGAAGTGTTGGGGAGGAAAAGAATGAGGAAGATGCATCTGCAATTATAGTTGGACAACAATAAAGGTCAAGAAGACCACGTCATCGTCGATCTCATGCTCAAGTTCAAGTTTATGCCCAGGCTCCACATAATCACTCCCAAAATCCATTGTACTCTGTTCCTCCACATCCATATCCAGTGTATAATGCACAGCCACATGATCAACCCTCATCTTACCCACAATGGCATACCCCAATGCCCCAAAGTCATCCTCTAACTCCACAAACATACCAAAACCCTTCTAAGCCAGATTTTCTATCCAAACCAAATAATGAAATGAGACAGAAGTCGAGAGATAGCTTCACACCAATTGGAGAGTCATATGCCAGTTTATTTCAGAGATTGGTACAGGAAGGAATGATCACTCCTCTCCTTGGGCACGCCCTTAATCGGCGTTCAAGAAATTTTGATCCTAACGCACGATGTGCGTATCATTCTGAGGCTCAGGGTCATAGTATTGAAGATTGTCGAGATTTGAAAAGAGAAATTGAAAAGATGATTCATAATGGATCAATTATGGTGCAGAACATTGATAGTGAGGGAAACTCTAGTCATGCTGATATGCAAACCAGTGGCTAAGATGTCAAGCTGAGCAATGGAGAACTCACCCCTCTCCTTACCAGGAAGGGGTTTGGTAGCTTGTTTTGTTTTATTTTCTGTTCTCCAAATTATTTTAGGGTTGTAGTTCGGGATTTATCTTGTTTTGTCCCTTTGTCGTTTATGTTCAAACCCTTCTATCTTTCATTTTTATTAAATGGAGTGTCCCCTTTTTCTTTGTGTTTTAAATATGTTTTTTTTTTTCATAGTACATTTTATGTTGACTCTAGTGATATGATATGCTAGTGAAATTTACAGCTAGATCTTAACATCCAGTTTAAGAATGAACATTGAATCAAAGGGTTAAAGTTAGAAAAAGAGAGCATCTGAGGAAATAGATAGAGTGCTGGGGCATTTGGTGATCAAGTTGAAACCTTCTTTGAAAATTAAGGCTATTATTTTGAAAATCGTGAGAATAACTTGGTCATCAATTGAAAGACATGTCTTAATTAGGTCAGACAGTGTCTACGTGATCCTATCAAGAGGAACAGGAAGTAAATTAGCTCCACGAAGTCATGAGTCCTTCAGCATGAGGAATGTACAACAAAGTGGAGTTGTATGCTGGGCAAGTGTAGAAAAGAGGTGGCACACATGCTCGGGGCAAGTTAGCGTTGTAAAACATTTCATAAGTGATCTTGATCGTGCACTTTCATATTGCATGATATGTACTTGCATTTTCAAAGATTGATATGACGAAGGCATTTCATTCTGCCATCCAAACATCGTGTCATCCTTTGTTTACCCCATTTGAGCTTTAGTTTTATTTTCTTTCATACACCTCTTTTGGAATCAATATAGTCAGCAAAGCTCGAAGAAAAAATGTCGAGCAAAACAATAGTCAGAAAAGTTCAAAAAAAAAAAAATGAGAAGAGAGAAAAAATGTGTCAAAAAAAAGAGAAAAAAAGAGTGAAGAAAAATAGAGTCGGAAAAATCCCCCCAAAAAAAAAATCAGAATCAAGCAAAATAAGCTGTCAGAGCTACGCATGACCTGATTCTCCTCTCTCAAGGTTGAGATACGTAGGTTGCCCCACTCAGGGCTCGGTCCAACCAAATAAATAATTTAGTGTCACCCAGTCAAAAGAAACTGGGGCATGAGTTAATCCTCATTGTTTGAGTCGATTCCAAAAGTTGTAAGTCCTACCCCACTTCAAGTGTCGTTTGGGACCTATGCCATCCTTTCTTTCTAACCTTATCCAAAAGCCAAGTTACAACCAAAGAAAGACCTTCAGATCAATCTTTGAGGATTTTAAGGCGGAGCATGCAAAGAATATGATAATGCATTTGGGAACTATTTGTCTTCCTCAGCATAGGGAATCAAGAGAGAAATAAAAATGAGAGAATCTTATTGGTGAAAACCCTTACGGGCACCATAAGACGATGGTAAGTTGAGATAAATAAAAATGAGAGAGTCTTATTGGTGAAAACCCTCACGGCCACCATAAGGCGATAGTGAGCCGAGAGAAAATGAAAGAAGCTTGTTGGCTAAAACCCTTCAAGGCGCCACTAGCCGATGGGGTCTTAAATGCAATTGACCAAAGAAAGTGACTCAGTTTTAAGGCCATTAACTCAACAACAATCGGTAGAAAGTTTGGATGAAAGGATCAAGCTGCTTAATCCAAAATGCATGGCATAATCATTAGTGTTGACTATTATTTTTAGATGAATTTTTTGTTTCTTTGTTTTAAAAGGGGACATTCATTGTCTTTTATTTCTTCTCTTTATTTTAATTTTATCTTTCTTGAGTCAGTTATCAAAATAAAATTGTCATTCTTTTTTTTGTTTCTTGTCTTTGAGTCAAGTCCGTGTCAAAACAAGTGAAAAGATTTCAAAACTGGCTACCAGCTTCTTTAATTGCACAAAGTAAGACAAAAGCTAGCACATGAAAGAGACATTATTGTGAACCCAAAAACGGCATGCAGGAAGTTTTGTCAATAGACAAGTCGGGGAACTCATGGCAATACCAAGGTTCAAAGGGTTTATTTGAGAAACACGACAAAGCAGAAATACTGTGTTTGTTTCAGAGTCACTCTTAATAAGCTGAGTTTGAGTCAATGATACAGCAAGTCAATGACATATGCTAATGGTTGGAAGCAAAGCTAAATGTGACGGGGGAAGGAGCAATTGCCTCAAAAGCCAAAGCCACAAACTAGCCACCATGTTTTTAAACTCACAAGTTTTCTTTGTATGTAATAGGAATATATGTTGCATTCAGATCAAGGATTTCAGAGCCTAAACATCAAAGGACGTAATTTCTCACCTCAACAAATGCAAGAGGCAAGGTTGCTGCACAAGTTTGGTAATCAAAACCATGGTAAAACTCATAATTCAAGATCTCTAGGAGACGCACTTCCTTGTTTTGGTAATTCAAGCAGCTTTGGTAAGAAGACGCACTTAATTGTTTTGATAATTCCAACAAAATTGATAAGGAAACACACTTCCTTGATTGGGTAATTTGAATTTTGCTTCTTAGGTAATGAACTTCCTAACTTAAGTCTTGATTCCTAGAAGACGTACCTTTTAGTCGAGTCATTTTCCTTGATTCCTATAAGACGTACCTTTTAGTCGAGTCATTCCCTTTGATTCCTAGAAGACGTACCTTTTAGTCGAGTCATTTCCCTTGATTCCTATAAGACGTACCTTTTAGTCGAGTCATCCCCTTTGATTCCTATAAGACGTACCTTTTAGTCGAGTCATCCCCTTTGATTCCTATAAGACGTACCTTTTAGTTGAGTCATCTCCTTTGATTCCTATAAGACGTACCTTTTAGTCGAGTCATTTCCCTTGATTCCTATAAGACGTACCTTTTAGTCGAGTCATCCCCTTTGATTCCTATAAGACGTACCTTTTAGTCGAGTCATCCCCTTTGATTCCTATAAGACGTACCTTTTAGTCGAGTTATCCCCTTTGATTCCTATAAGACGTACCTTTTAGTCGAGTCATTTCCCTTAATTCCTATAAGACGTACCTTTTAGTCGAGTCATCCCCTTTGATTCCTATAAGACGTACCTTTTAGTCGAGTCATCCCCTTTGATTCTTATAAGACGTACCTTTTAGTCGAGTCATCCCCTTTGATTCTTATAAGACGTACCTTTTAGTCGAGTCATTTTCCTTGATTCCTATAAGACGTACCTTTTAGTCGAGTCATCCCCTTTGATTCCTATAAGACGTACCTTTTAGTCGAGTCATCCCTTGATTCCTATAAGACGTACCTTTTAGTCGAGTCATCCCCTTTGATTCCTATAAGACGTACCTTTTAGTCGAGTCATCCCCTTTGATTCCTATAAGACGTACCTTTTAGTCGAGTCAACCCCTTTGATTCCTATAAGACGTACCTTTTAGTCGAGTCATCCCCTTTGACCCCTAGAAGACGTACCTTTTAGTCATTTTCTTTGATTCCTATAAGACGTACCTGTTAGTCGAGTCATCCCCTTTGATTCCTATAAGACGTACCTTTTAGTCGAGTCATCCCCCTGGATTCCTATAAGACGTACCTTTTAGTCGAGTCATTCCAATTAACTCATAGAAATTGTATTTCTTTATTTGGGATAATTTTCTTTTCAGTTTTGATGTGATTTCAGGAGCATGCACGAAGCACAGGGTGAATAAATGGAAAACCAAGCAACAAGGTGAAGATATTGAAAGTTAAACAGTTTGAAAAATAGCAAGTCAGGAGCCCGCCTGCAAAACAGGGTGAAGAAATTAAAAGCATAGCAACAAGTTGATGAAATAGCAAGTCAGGAGCCCGCCTGCAGAACAGGGTGAAGAAATTAAAAGCATAGCAACAAGTTGATAAAAATAGCAAGTCAGGAGCCCGCCTGCAGAACAGGGTGCAGACGTTGAAAGCATGGCAACAAGTTGATGAAATAGCAAGTCAGGAACCCGCCTGGAGAACAGGGTGAAGAAATTGAAAGCATAACAACAAGTTGATGAAATAGCAAGTCAGGAGCCCGCCTGCAGAACAGGGAGAAGAAATTAAAAGCATAGCAACAAGTTGATAAAAATAACAAGTCAGGAGCCCGCCTGCAGAACAGGGTGTAGAAGTTGAAAGCATGGCAACAAGTTGATGAAATAGCAAGTCAGGAACCCGCCTGGAGAACAGAGTGAAGAAATTGAAAGGCAAGCAACAAGTTAAAGAAATAGCAAGTCAGGAGCCTGCCTGAAGAATAGGGTGATGAAAGTCGAGTCAAGAACAAATAGAAGCTGTATAGATAGGATTTTTGTAATTTCATTTATGTTTTAACTTGTAATTTTATTTTTTTTTATGTAATGACGGAGCCGCGGACCGGAACCTCGATGGAACCTCACTCGACTCTCCAACTCGGTATAGTCCATCTCCCTCCAAAAGTTGAGATACTTGTCACTCGATCCTCTCATAATGTGAGTAGGTGGGATGTCTTAAGTCAAGACCCGGTTGTCCTTCTTCCTTCTGTTTCTTTCTGAATAATGGTCGGGTCAAAATTTGGTCTCGCTGTCTACTTCTTTATCTGAAAACACTTTGTGTTTACATTCAAAGGGGGCATGATGTAGACACCTAATTTTGTACCTCCCGAAGTCTAATTTTATTCATTTTTAGTTCACCTTACCATGTGTCCAACCCCATGTAATTATATCCCACAAAAATACAAAAATAAACAAAAAAAATACCTCTAACTAATTTATCTTATCCTAACAACCTACCCAATCAAAAGCTTCCACCTACCCTAACTACCCATATGATCCCCCCTCCTTTTTCTTGTCCACAAAGAAAGAATATATGGGGGATCCACCAAAATTCCCACATCATAACAAATCCATGCCCATTATAAAAGAAAAATTCTAAGAGGAAAATGGGGTTCATTCTTTGCTCATCATCTTCTCCACAATAACAAGAATCACCAAATAATCTTCCTCACAAGAACAAGAACAACAACGAAAAAAGAAAAAAAAAGTGATCGGTGAACAGTGATCGGTGAACAGTATCGGTGATCGGTGAATAGTACCGGTGAACAGTGGCAGCGTGAAAAGTGACGGTGAACGGGTTATTATTTGTCGAGTTGGATTGTTGGTGTTAAGGTTCGGCTCGAGGTTTCCGGGTGCGGACTCTCTTTATTCGAATAACATTGAGTTTGAAAGCTTCAAATTTAAGGTCCAATTCTTTCTTCTCTTTTATTTAATTCTTATGTGATTGTGATTGCGTGTGATTCGATACCGTGGTTTGTTTGTTGATGTGAACTGTTGGTGACATTTGGGTGTGTGATGTGCTAAGCATGATTGGTGAATTTTCGTTATTCTCGATTGGTGGATTGTGTATTGAAATGGGTTAATCACGTGGTTAAAAATGAATTAAGGCGGGGATTAAAAATGGAGGAAAATGAATATTGATTAATTTTGATGTATTGATAATGTTAAACATGATAGAATTGTGATATGTTGAACTTGGTAGGCAAACGTAGGCCGGTTAGGCAAATTTAGGAATAACGGTTTATTGGAGTGTTTGAATATGTGCGTGAATGGTACTTTCTACTTTATTGCACGAAAAGTTTAAATTGTACTCATTTGGCCGGGGAATGCCCCGAAAGATTTGTATTGATTTATCCGGGGAATGCCCTGAAGTAGCATGTACGCAAAGGAGGCTCGTGATCAAGTCCCGGAATGTCGGGTGGAGTTTAGTTTAGGATTAGTTTAGAATAGAATAGGTTTTATATTTCAGCACCTCTTTTATTTTGGATTGTATAATTTGGACTGAACATTATTTTTATTTGTTTTGAATTTTGTGTGATTTATTTGTTTGCTTGTTTTGTGTATTTATGTGGTTTGTACATTTGTAATGTCAAATTAGCCGATACGCTCCACCAAGCGACCGTGGTCGAACCACGAGATCGAGGGGTGCCTAACACCTTCCCCTTGGTCAACAGAATTCCTTAGCCGGAATCTCTGTTCGTAAACCAGTTTAAAGAGTCAAATGGTTTCGAAAAGGATTTTCCAATGGTGACTTGGCACACCAGATTATGCCAAGTGGCGGCTCTGATTTTGAATGTAAAAACAATCTTTTTTCGGAACCAATCTTCATTTTGTCACTTTAATAAAAAACCCTTTCAAACCTTAAAATATATATCTTTTTTTGGAGTCGAAAAAGGGGTGTGACAACTTCATTAGCATGCTTTTGTTTAAGCTCGTTCATTTCCTCATCTTTTTGCAGACAAGTTCTTGTCACTGATCTACCATAGCCTCTAACACGACCAGTCTTCTCCTTTTCAAACACTGCTGTGAATGCATCATCTGGTGTTTTCCCAGTATTTTGATGATTCTCTAGTTCAGACTATAACAAAAGTAAAACAACAGCTGTCAGGAGAAGAAATAATGTAGCATATATAAGATATATTTCAAACGAAGGCTCATCCATCTCAGGTCAGAAATAATTAACTTTCTTAACAATAATACTCTTGAGAATGAAATCAGTCTCATAAAGCCAAAGAAGATTATTTCAGCGCTCCTCAAGACTCAGGAATCCATTCTAAAATAGATTATTTTAGTTTCTCAAGACTCAGGATCTGGTAAAGTTGGCAAAAGCACAACAACTAGTTCCAATCTTCTTTGGCTCATAATTCTGGTAAAGTTGTCAAAAGCTCAACATAGACCAAAAGAAGCAATATGTATTAGAAGCAACTCTCAGTAACTTGATAGATGCAGCTGTTGCTTAAAACACATCAACACTCTTAATCAGATATAAGGATAGTAAGGTTCAATCTGTCACCGGCCAATAAAAGATTAGCAATCAGCGAGAGTATACACAACTTATAATACAAAATTCAAGTTCTATATTGCAGAAGTGAATAGTAATTCGATTAGATTCTGAATGAAAAACAACATAGAAAAATTTGAACCAAAGAAATGAAAGAAAAATCATACCTTGTGTTACTAAAAGGATGGAAGAGAAAACGTGTTGCTGCATCTGTTTAGGGATCGAGGAAAGGAAGCCGAGACGATCTTCCTAGAGTTCTATTTAATGGCTCATGTACAATTACTATTTTTCTCAGAAATAATGTGAGGCTAAGTTAAGGTGTTTGTGTATGTAATATGCCTACCCTATTTGCACAACATGATTTTTTTGATGAAGAGGATTCATTGAAACCTCCAGCATCCACCTAGCTCAGCTAATGTATCTAGGTTAAAACATGATGTACAAAGTGTAGGTTGATGCTCATCAAACTGGTCGTCTGCCTACAGAGGTTGCTGTTGATCATTTTGCAAAGTCCAAATGATATCTTGAAGACTCGGTCTTACACATTCAGTCAATATCTTATGATATTCTAATGTATCACCATTTGATTTTTAGAATTCCACCAAATGAAAAGCTTCAACAACCTCAAATATCTCCACGTCAACGCTCAAAGTTTCTTTTTTTCCTTCTCATCTTCCTTCGAATCTTAGTAATCCTACATCCCTTTTGCTAGCTCTCAGCTTAAGATGTTTAGCAATATTTTTCAGCTTGGATATAATCACTGATGCAAGTTTCCAGGATGTGAATTTAGCTTCTTTCTTTAAACAAGGTTCCTCAAATAATTTGGATAAATCAAAATTAGCATAAAGGGTAGGTTTTGAGTTTTTCGGACGAGGTTTGAGGCCTATTAGGATGTTCAAAACAAGGAGTCAACACGATATGGCTGTGGCGCATTGCATATCGCATTGATAGGTAGAAACATGATGCGTCGTATATCGTATCGATAGAGTGACGTGACGCTTTGCTTATCTCGTCGATAGTCTAGTTCAGTTTAAGGCTATATTATCATGTGACTGGGAATGCTTCATATCCCACAAAGATATACTCCAGTTAGAATGTTGTCTATACAAGGAGCAAATTAGGGAAAGGACCTTTGTCCGTAAGCAAGAGAAGGAGAAGCATAAGCTCTTCAAAGAAAAAAAATAGTATAAAAAAAATCAACCAGTATCTATTAAAACCTGAATATGTACAGTATCTTCAAAATGGAGTTTACCCAAATTTGTCTGTGATTCAGAGTATGTACAGTTACACAGAGAAATAAGAATAAAAGGATTAAAGATGAACTTAGCTACAGTCGAAATCGATTACTTACTATTGCAATTTGGGTATCTGCCTGAACTTCTTTTCCCGTCTTTGTACGAGTAGCAACAAACATTTCAGCCTTTAATAGTTCCTCATTATTTTCTTTTGTACGGCGCTACAAATGATATCAAATTACAGTGTAAAACCAAATATAAATATGTTATAACAAAGTAAAAAAGAAATTGAAAAATAGATTTTTTTAAAAGTGCCGACTAAATATTACCAATGCCACGCGTACTCTTCCAAAATTAATACGTCCCACTCGATGTCTCCACTTTTGTTTTTTCCTATTTTGAGAATTTACCTCTCTCAAGGCCTAAAAAAGAGAACATAAATTAAATATGAAAAATATGTCAAGAGTTATATGCATTATTTTAATCTTACTTCAACTTCTAGAAGCTTCCAATACTTGATCAACTGACGTAAGTGAAAAGCTGGAATGCCAGCAGGACGTTTTTCTAGCATTTCTTCAATAGTAAGTCTTTTATCAAAACATCTTCGTTTAACTTCTCTCTTGAATCCCCTCCAAGCATCACGAAGAACATGCATCACCCACTTCTGTCCTTCCTTTGGAATAAAAAATCTTGACTATACAAAATAAATATATAAAGCTTTGGTAAGTAATAAACATAATATATGTACAATCTCAAAAATTATTTTTTCTTACATTGACATAATCCCACATGCGTTTTTTAGTTTCATCTGGAACAGCATGCCAACTAGTGTACAACAAGTTGATAAATCTGGAATTCCTTACAATTGTTCCTATGAAGTTGCTTAAATTAGAAACTGTCTTGTCAGTTGATCCCACTGCTTGTCCTAAGTCAAATGTCACCACCTCTCTTTCATCTAAAGTTCTCGCATGAATTTCCTTGCATGTTGTTGGTCCTCGAACATTTTTATTCTGTGGCACTCCTAGATTGATGTAACAACCAAGAAATAAGAAACAAATACAATGAGTACTAAAATTATAGGATTCAAGACATACCATTTGTACCACAATCAACATTTATATCGTCATCACTATTAACCACCCATCCTCACCAATTTCTTCTTGTTCTGCAGGATCATCTAATCGCTTATTATGTTCATCTATATTTTCAGTGGGCAAAACTTTAACACCATCTATTGTGTCAATATCATGTTCTTTTTCACCACTTATGTGTATCCCTTGTTTTCCTAGAAACTGATCCAGATTACTTGACGGTAGGACTGACTTCCTCTTCACCTGTTTGCAGTTTTCTAGCTCTTTAATAGCATGTTGTTTCTCTTGTTCAACTTGTTTTATTCCAATTACATATGAAGTATTAACATCGACCTTTGAAAATCCTTGGAACATGAAGTTGTGCATAGGTGATTTGACTCCTCTCTTTTTAATGGGCTCTCCAGATTGAGGTTGAAATAATCGTTCTTTAATTTGTCCTTTTCCAGTGATCATATGTGAAGCATTAATCTCTTCCCTTGTAGAAGATTGGCTCACTGACTTGTTAATAGGCAATATACTTTTTCCTTGTTGTGCAATGAACTCCTCAAGATTCTTTCTTTTATGTGTCATCGGTGCCTGAGATTTCCTAATTTTATGATTGTGTTCTTTTGCAAGCTGTTCTCTCTTAATCTTATATTCCTTGACTAGTTCAACACTTGAACGGTATTGAGTAACGGAATTCATATTCTTCAGAGGACTTTGAGCTTTGTTCGGATTCAAATTTTTTTTCTTTAGACTTGCTGCCTGCTTCATCCTTACTAACTGAAAATAGAGGCAAAGAATATTAGATTCACACAAATAATATAAACTTAGCCTTACCAACACAAGTACACAGAATAATAAGTGGAGGGACACTACCAATTTTGAGGATGTGGCCTGTTTGACAGATGTATATAGAGAGATGCAAGAAAGAGTTCGAGCAATATAGACGGAAAGTACAGTATGAAAGTATCCCCAGTTATCAGCCAAATGACATGTCTAAGCTAAATATGATCAAACTTAATGAAAATATTATTTATCTAAGCTCGTAACAGACGCACTGAATAGTCTCACGGAGGTTAATGAAGCAAATGCAGATATATACGTCTCAGTTGCACAACATTATGTATCTCTCTATTTATTAATTTGTGATGAATTACAGCATTATGTATCTCTCTATTTATTAATCTGTGATGAATGAGCCAACTGCTATTTCACAACCTGTGTACCCTAAGAATGTTCCAGCATTCACAGTAGCAAATTTATTTCTGTCCCTTTTTTGTCCAAGATGTATATGTGTGTATTGCAGGTAAGCCCACATGACTGTAATTTCTAGCTGCTTCAACTCAAAAAGAGCTTACAAATAATTTTAAATTGAGTGTATAAAAAATACGCCCTGCATTCATTTAATTGGCATAAATACCACAAATTTAATATTGGTTGATGTTGATTGAGGAAACAGGCATCTTCTAGTATGTACTCAGAGTTAGCACTATGAATATAACATACAAAAGCATTATTTACTTACTAGTAACTTCTAAAATCCAGGAGTAAGTTATCAAAATTATGCGTTGGTTGATGATAAAAATTTCTTACCTAGTCATGGCACTTCTGCTAAGCTGAACCAAAGTTTAAATCGTCCTCTTCAAATCTTTCTGAATGTCCTAACACAAAGTAAGTAAAATTAATAAGTGACAGTAACAAAGACATTTCTAACCATCATAATACTGGTGGCTATTCGAAAAAAAAAACCAACATTTCTAATATTGTGGTGATGAATGAACTAACTTTCTAACCTGTATTATATTGGGATACCTGTTTGGAAGTGGAGAGACTGCTAACAATTCTCAGACTACTTGTAATGTGGAAAAGGCTACAAGTAATGAGCCTGCCCCAAAGCCATCTGTTGTTTCACAACCTGTGGATAACACCAACAATGTTCCAGCAGGTATTCACAGTAACAACACAAACAACTATTTACAAATGATTCCAACGAAAGGCAGTTTCACAGTTTTAAAACAAGGCAATCATTTTATTAAAGTGGCCGGAAAGCCCCGATAAACAAGTGAATACAAGAAAATGAATGACTTGCAGAAGGACAGGTTTTTTAAAGAATGACATTTGATAATCTAGACTAACAGGAACCTCATGGATGCACCAAGGTTCACTCAAAACCAAATATGAGACCCCCCGGTACAAATTCAGTTCTGTTCATTTTTTTATCCAAGGGTAGTTCTGTAAAAGGTTTCAGCATATCACAGGGTAAGCTGAAGACTTTATACCTACCAAGGCACAAAACAAGAAACACCGATACCAAACAAAACATCCATAGTTCCATAACATCATTTGGTCTTGACTAGGCTATATATCTATCGTTCTACTTTTTTTCTTAGAGGGTGACACCAGGAAACATGAAATAGCATCCAGCAGAGGAAAGAAAGAGCAGTTTGATCATATCAACAATTTAATTTCTTAACTCATTTTAAGATGAAGACCATAATTTAACAACAGCCACATGTAACTGTTTTCCAAGATTCGAGTCCTGAAGACAGTAACAGCTTTCAGAACAACAGGGAAAAAAAATAAATTAAGCCCTAGCACCTTCAACATTCATCTGTATATGTAAAGATTGCTTCTTTGAAGCAGTTTAAGCATACTTCGGCCCGAAGAGTATTGTGTTTCTAAGGTTCACTCAAGCCATGTAATTCGAGTTTGTTTTCAATTTTTTTTTGAATTGGATCATTAGATCCTGGAAATGGAAAATCAAAACAAAAAAACAAGAGAAACAACTGAGACAAATATGAAAAACTGCAGCGAAATCTTTAGTCCGACTACGCCTTGTTCGCCTCCTGATGACTCATTTCAGCATATCAAGGTCATGACTTGTTACAAATCTTAAGAAGGAAAAAAAAGAATATTGAGTTTAATAAAGCTTTCTACACCCAGTTCATAAAACTAGAATAATCTACACGAAATTCTTGAATCGATAAAAAATTAAATTCAAGAATCATAATTCAACACCTCACATTCTCTTCAATCGCATAAATTAGAATAACAACACACCCAAAATTGGCATTGCCAGAATCCAAGAAACCCAAAAGAACCAACAAATTTCCAAAACCAAGCTAAAAAAATGGCAAAACAACAAAAAGGGTGTTCAAATTCACTGATTGAGAAAAAAAACACCAAAAGGAGAGATTGACTATAACCTTTAGGTTCTCGCCGGTGGTTTCTGCTCCTCGCCCCTCGCCAATGGTCGCCCCTCGCCGGTTGTTCCCCTTTCGAGCTGACGGCGTCTTTGTCGCCAGTGTCGGTGTTATGCAACGGTGAAGAGACCTGGTTCCGTACTATTCGACCTAAGCTTAATACCTGTGTTAATTTAGCGTAGGGTTTTTCATTTTTAATATCCTCAACTCTTTTTGGTTAATTATGTTGGAGGGAAATTAAAATATTTGGGAGGGAGATTGAGAAAATTTTAATGAAAATTTTAGACCACAATTATAAAATGTTGTCTTTTAAATTATAATAATATTACACTTAAAAATTTAGCCATATATGTGAATTAGTGTTGTCAATTATATCATTATTTGGCGACATTTGTAAAGTGTGGTCTACATTATTAAAAATCACGCTTTCAAAGCGTTGCCAAACGTAATGTGGCCAGAAGTTAAAAATTAAGATTACGCTTTAAAATTGTGGTCTTTAATGGTATAGGCCACACTTGTAAAATGTGGCTCAGATTTAGTGTGGCCTTAGGCCAAAAATGTTGTAGCACCCTCCAGGAATTTCTTTAAGCTCAATACTGACGGATCCTACTTAGGCAACCCTGGTAATGGAGGAATTGGAGGGATTATTAGAAATTCAAATGGGGATTGGGTAGTGGGGTTCTCTTAATATTTCTCTCATGCCACTAACAATTTAATGGAGCTTTTAGCTCTTATTCAGGGTCTCAAACTAGTGTTGGAGCATCAGTTGTTACCCATTGAGATTAACATTGATTCGAAGGAAATTATATTAATGCTTCAACAAGGAAATCTTATATATAATTCCTTACTTCATGAATGCAGGTTGCTGTTAAGCAAATTAGGGTCTCCACCGGTCCATCACTGCTATAGATAGCAGAATATGATTGCAGATGCTCTAGCAAAATTTGGAGTAAAAATGGAAAATATGGATAACTGCAGTTTTTTTGTAACCCCACCCCCTTTTGTAACTCGGTTAGTATGGACAGATATAGATGGAACTACACGTATGAGAAGGGTTCCAGCTCTTCTTTCTGGGCGTAGCCCATTTGTTTTTGTTCTAGAGCCTGACCGAGCTCTAGCTCTGTAAATATAACCTTTTGTGTTCAAACCAAAAAAAAAAAAATACGTATATCATTAGCTTGTAAAAGTGTACCAATAAAGGCTATGCCATTTGACAAATGGAAGCTAAGCTAGCAAACTTAGCGTTGACAGAGAAAATGTTGAAATAATTTATCGATCGAGTAATAATAATAAGATAACAATAAAAGTAAGCAACTTTATAGCATTTTCGATCTTTTGATTGGTATTAAATTATGATTGAATTTAAGGAGTACATATTTCTTGAGACAAGTCGTGCGTAAAAAAATTAAATAATTTCTTTTTTTTGTTTACTTTAATGGTGGTGAATTGATCTTGATTTGATCCAGACAAGACTTTCCATCCAGTGGCTTAGTTTGCTGCATCTCCACATACTCACTGTATTTCTTGGGAAGATAGAGTGGTGGTAACCTTTCATTTTGGATTAAAGGTGAATTAGCTGGACTCACTGTAGCATTCATAGCTGGGCAATTTGCTATTCCTATTGATATCCTTGCCTCTTTATTTACTACTGCTCTGTGCAAAACACTCTTGTATTTTCCATTTGTAAATATCTGTCAACAAAACATAAAAGACATCACATTAAAGGGTCGCTCGGTGCACTAAACCTCCTGCGTGAGGTTTGGGAGAGGGCCGGAATAAGAAAATTAAGGGCCGTTAACATTTTTAGACAAGCGAAAAGGAAAGAATTCACTCCCCCCCCCCCCCCCCTTTCCCTAGCTAGTTCTAATAATCTGTACTCTTCGTTGGTATATACACAATATATGACAAACGATAATTAGTGTATAATGCAAGGGATGTATATTATGTACGTTGTGTATCGCAAGTGTCACAACTTTATTGGGATGTTCTGTAGTATAAAAATCAGTAGATGGAGCAAGTATATTTCAGTATAAAAGCATATATTTTCTTTTTCTTTAATATTTATACCTCGAGGTGATCCCCAGTGTTGACCAAAATAGAGTTGGGAATGGGATTGATGTTGATCCATTTTCCATTGTGTTGTATTTGTAATCCACCAACGTCATTTTGTATGAGAAGTGTCAAAAGCCCAAAGTCAGAATGGGGTGGAAGGCCCAATACAAGTTCGGGCTGTGGACATGCTGGATAGTAATTTGCAACCAACAGCTCGAAACCCGAGTCCAGATCCAGTGATTTTTCCATCAACTCTTTTTCCAATCCTAAACTTTCTGATATTCCTGACAGCAACATTCTTGCCACTTTTCTTGACTTGTCACAATAATCACGTAAAACTTCTCTGTAAAATGTATAAAATCATGAGATCTTGATTGGGTAATTGACATAAATATAATAGCCAATCATTTAAGAGGAAAATACTGTATGATAACCACTTATTTAGAAACGGAGGGAGTACAATCAGTCAGTAAAGTACCATCCGAAAAATCAACGCATCAACTAAGAGTTGAATGACTGATATATCTACTCAGTAAAAATGCAAGTAATATGATGTTGAGCATACCTGAAATTGTTGGGTTGGTCAGGAGAATGAAATTGAGGATGAAGAGAGAGTTTAAGGAAATCTCTCCAGTAAAAGTTGGTCTCATTTGAAGTATAATTAAAGCTGGTGCCATACTTTATTGGATCAAATACATTTTCCCCTTTGTACTTCCACTTGTCCTCCTCTGGCATCAAGAAGAACTCATTCGTCACCCCTATCAACTCCTCCATCAAACTTTCTCCTATTCCATGGTTCACAAGCTGCACTCACAACATAACAATTAGACAGAGACCACATCCTAATAAAGTCAATCAAAATAAAGGGATCCTATCGAACCCCGAGGAATTCCAAAAATTTATGAATGAAAACACAGAAAATTCAATACAAAATGAGTTAATTCCTTCCTGCTATACTTTTGTTGAACAGTCTAATTAATTAGTTCAGTTGAGAAAAGGTCAAGGGTTCTAAAGCTACATGATTGAATTTGCCAATGCATTCATTCATGCATGGGAAACTAACACAATAGCAACTAATTCAAAGTCGCTAATTAGTCCAAGTAAAGTAAGAAATGCTAGTTCTCCCTCCATCCCAATTCAATAATGTGGTGTGCATTTTGTTTCCCGTAGGTGAATCGACTAATAGTTTAAGCTAAATTAAAATAAATTAACTCAATATTTTAATTTAAAATTTAGATATTCAAAAACTATATGTAACAATTGCACTTCTTCTCATGTCAGTATTATGAAAAAAGTATATTTTAAAATATTGTTCAAATTAAAACCTCAAAGAATAATTGACCTTGTCGATCAATTGATTGGATAAGGGAAGTTCTCTATCAACTTCGGGAAGACACTTTATCCCGAGTTGAGAGTTTCCACATATGAGAATGAGACGCTTGAGGAATTTTGCTACTAACTTGTTTGTTGAGTTTTGCAGGTAAGATGGAAAGATCAATAATCCATGAGAGTAAAGCGAACTCAATGTTTCAAAAGTATAGTTTAAATTTCGAAAATAAAAAATGGCACATTTTGGAAAGAGTATATATTGATAAAGGTACATACCATGAAAAATCCCCAGTGTTGACAAGCTCTTCCAAGGTCTTGAATGGCTTTGGAGTGTTGATGAGGATCTTCTGAAGAAAGGAGGGAGAAATCAATGATGGGGATTAATGAATCATCATCATCATTAGTGTCAATAATGGCTGCAGGTAATGAGTAATTATGGTGATTATCGACATAGTAATTAGAAGGCACTGCTTTGAGATTGGGCAACTCAGCTACTTCTTTCGCACTTGTTATCAACATATTGTGTTTAATTTCTAATGTCCTGTGTATGTAATAATGTGTTATGAGTAGTACGCAGTAGTAGTAGCTATATATATAAGCGTTGCATTTTTTAATTTACAGTCGTACTATAGTGTCACGGTTAGCTGTTTGTTTGAGAAGTTCGTACGTAATCAATAAAGACCATGCTTAACATTACTTGAAAAATTGTTAAATTGACTATATCCACAAGTGGAATTCCAAAAGAAAAAGAAACTCAAGGGCCACGGCCCACGAGTGTTAAATGGGCACCTGTACTGCTAAATCGACGTGTTGAATTAAATTTGAACGGATTAAAATAAACTGACTTGATAAAATAATTAAATACTAAAAGTTAAATGATTGACTAGATTATTAACACGTTAAATTTAACGTAAACGACTTAGATGAATCATATTTTCATCGGCTAATTTCGAAAAGGGAATAGTCAAGCTAAGGCCCTACCAACTTGAACATAAAACTCTAGTCATATATAATGCAAACCACAAAAAAACTGTACCTTTTAATTTGTCCCATCAGCCATGGTTGGCTATTTTCCTGCCATGCATTTCTGCATGCTTTGCTGGAATATAATAACATCTCTATCTTCCATGTGAAACGCCGTTTGAGTGGAACTAGAAGTGTGCGTATTTAGTTGAATATTTATCACGCCATTTAAGTTTTAATTTCTGTAATAATTTGTCTCTCAAAAGTCGATTTGAAATTGATCACTAAGCTATTCACTAATCTTCACGAGAGTCTATTTAACTAATCTTCAGAACTAATTCATCAATAAGCTAAGATAATTTAATATTTTTAAATTTAAAATTGGATTTTTGAAAAATATACGAAAGATATTACTGTTCTTAAGAATAATAACAAGATTCAGAATACGTTGATTAGTATATCTTATCAACGGTTTCTGACATCAATTTCATAATTTTTGTGGAATTACATTTGAAAAAAAATTAAATGTTTTATATAGCCCCCCAAAAAACATTTTAACATGTTTGAAAATTTGCCATCACAAAATATTTTTTTCAGTCCCAAATAGCATGGACTGGTATTATTTGGCATGACCCTTCTTTCGACATATTGATAGTGATCTAAGTAAAGAGTTAAGACTAAGAGAAAAAAGAAAAACCCTACACACTAAAGCAATAATGTATGTTACATAATAATGCATCCCTCTCCTTCACCTTTTTCACGTGAGATAATGTATGTAATTGAAAAGATGTAGACTCTTGATGTTAACTAATGAAAACGAAAAAACCTTTTTGAGGTCCTATCACAATTCACATAAACGTGTTAGATAAAATCCACATTTAATTTTTACGCGTTATATAAATGTGTTAGATAAAATATGCGTTATTATGTTAGTTAAAGTGACCTATAAAAATCAACGACGCTGCATATATAATAATATGATAATCTAGAACTAGAAGGTGAATGATTATAGTTTATCCTATCTCTTTTTCCAATTCTTGGTGTATATTTTACTAACTTAAATTCTGATATTTTTATCTAGCAGCTAATAGAGGAAGAATTAAGTAACATATTTCAGACCTTCTCTTCCTTTATGTTTTGTGTAAAATCTTACAGTGCAATACAAAATGAATTGATTTTCTCATTATGAAAATAATTTGTTCTTCAATTTTTAAGTAACGAATTTAAGTATTTTCATCTCATAAAAGAAGAGAAGGTTCGACTTTCTACATCCTATTTTTTATTATACTAGTTTAATCTCACGTGTCTCGCACGTGTAATATTTGATTATTTAAAATTAAATAATTTTGTCTATTATAGTGCGGACATTTTTAATAAAGTGTAAAAGTTCAAATCACTTTTCATAAAGGCACAATACATAAACATGCCATTTTAACTTGACCTCACATTACATCTATGACCCCTAACTTTGTGTGTGCACAAGTAGACACTTAAACTTGTATAAAGTTGAACAAGTAAACACATATGTCCTATGTGGCATATATCCTACATGGCCAATTCTTGTCATACATGGCGTCCTATGGGTATTATGCCACATAGGCCTGTGTGTCTATTTGTTCAACTTTATACAAATTTAAGTACCTACTTATGCGCATCCAAAGTTGGAGGTCATAGATGTGATTAGATATCAAGTTGAAGGGCATATTTATGTATTATGTCTTTCAAAAATCTTTCACACTTTAATATAATAATGCAAATATATATATATATATATATATATATATATATATATATATATATATATATATATATATATATATATATATATATTACCACCAGAAGTTCCAAATGGTTGATGAATCATCATTTTTTCATTTGTCATATAATACCTATTTCCCTTATTGTCACAAGCTAAGAGTGTGTGTGTGTATATATATATATATATATATAAATCTTTTCTTATTTTTAAAGTCGGATCTTTACAAAATCATTGATTAATTTCTAGATTTTTCAAATCTTTTTAAAATCAAATTTAGTTGATTTAGATTTCTTAAACTAATGGAAAAAGTATTAGTTGTCTTAATGTTGATGACTTCGGAAAAGGTTTTACCATAAATATATTTAATTACTTTTCAACTCTAAAATTAGGAAAAAATAGTGAAATTATGATCACTTCTAATAAGAAAAGATTTTATCATAAATATATTTAATTAATTTTCAACTCTTAAATATTAGGAAAAAATAGTGAAAAAATGATTTTGTCTAAAGCAAAGACTTTTAATGAAGGGCAAAAAGTTCAAACAACATTTCTAAGGCTCTTCACACTTTTAATATATTATAGATATAGATATAGATTATAGATTATAGATTATAGATATAGATTATAAATATAGATTATTGATAGATAGATAGATAGATAGATAGATAGATAGATAGATAGATAGATAGATATAAATTATACTCCTTCCATCCCAAATTACCCATCCTAAATTTTCTAATTTGATTTCTCATTTTACTTGTCCTTTTTCATTAATCAAGAAGAGACAATTTTTTTTTTCCATGTTTTATCCTTTGCATTAATTACTTTTTCTTCAAATTAAAATGTAAATATCATTTAATAGGAGTACAATGGTAAACTAAGCATGTTATTAATTATTTTTCTCAATCAATGTGTCATCTCAATTTGGGAGTGGTAATTTGGGACGGAGAGAGTATATATTAATAGTGGCGGATCTACACTATAGTCAGGGAGTTCATCTGAACCTCCTTCGGCGGAAAATTATGTTATATATACATAGTTAAAATTATTTTTTATGTATATATATTAGATGTTCAACCCTCTTCGATTAGTTTTTATATTTACTTATGAATCCCTTAGAGAAAATCATGGCTCCGCTACTGTATATAAAGCACCGGAGAATGGTTGGATATGATTCCCACTAAACAAGATAATCTTTTGATTAGTATATTTAGTTTTCTTCACTATATAATATTATGAAGTTTAGTATTTTTCGTGTGGGTATTAACTATTTAAATATTATTTTAAAAAACAAAATAATCATGTCTGATTTTGTTTCAAAACATGGCGAAGTCAGACCTCTTATATTTGCGAGCAATGATAACAATTAACAAGTAAATTTAGAGAAGAAAAGTAATGTAGAAGTTACTCCCTCCCTTCATTTGTACTTCTTCACTGTTTTTAAAATAAATTTTTATTTTTATTTATTACTTTAATAGATAATTTATTTTTTCATGTTTTACACTTAACATTAATTACTTATTTCTAAAAATTATTTTTCGATACCTAATTTAAAACATAGATAAAGGTAATGTGATAAAATAATCATGCCAAATATTATTTTCTTACTGGACGTGTCAAATTCAAATGTGACAAGTAAACGTGAATGAAGGAATTAACTTGCTAGTCCGTCCATCGTTACTAATTATTTATCCATATTTGACTTAACACATTCTTTAAAAAACAACGAGTGAAAGTGTATTTTTATCATATCACTCATATTAATTACAAGTCATTTAAATATTAAAAAATGCATGTAGTATAATTTAATAATTAACATGGATAAAATATATAAAAAATAATAAATTATCTTCAAATATTTCAAAGTAAATCAATAAAATTGGACAGTAAACTGCTAATGTGTACTCAAAATGTAGAACGACAAGACACCGATCGCATGTGGATTTTTGGCTAATTAATGCTTATTGATATTGGTTAAAACTTACCCATCACGGAATGTTAACGTCTAAATAATAGTATCGCGCGTGATATGTGTCTTCCTCGTGCTCTTTTATTAACTAATATGATCAATTATTGTCGGGAGCTCATTTCATCATGTGATATGAAATTATAATTTAAAATTGATATCATGATACAATATCAAATTAAAATGAAATTAAAGTTTTATTTCAATACTATCAAAACTTCTCAATTTTTTTTTTTTAATTATAAAGTACCATAATTCCTAAATGAGATATTGAAATATCTTAAGGTATTGCAGTTATATATAAATCACATATTTCAATTTTATTTTTATAAATAAACATTTGCTATTACAAATTTTTAGATAAATACAATTTTATAGAGATTTATTAGTCAACAATAGTAGTAATTAATTATTCTTTAAGATAATCGTTTCACATGGTAATTATATGAAGTATATATGAAGGTTGCAACTAGCATTTGGACTCACATAGCATCATAGATAGCAGTTGGTACTGGAGAAAATTAAACTTATTGAAGGATCTGATGGCCAGTTGGTACAGAAGAGGTGTGTATCAGTTGACTACTAGTGGAAAGTACTCTATAACCCAAAGCTATTTGCAGCTACTGGGGGAGCATAATAAAATGGATATTGCAAGCTTAGTATGGACATCACTAGCTCAACCTAAACACAGGTTTATTGTGCCACCAGAAATAGGCTGCTTACTAAGGAACGAATGATTAAACTAAAGATGCATGGAAGTTTCTAATTCTAATTGCTGCTTATGTGACCTGCAAACTATGGAGACAAATCATCATTTGTTTGGAGAATGCAACTGGATAAAAGCGGTGAGAGAGGAGCTTATGTTGTGGACTAACTCGAAAGTGCAGCAGGGAGAAATGAAGCATATGCTGATGGAGATTAAAAAGAAACACTGGAAGATGTATCAGAAGGAAGTGATGACAGCAGTCTGTGGTGAAATGTTATACCACACCTGGATGATTTTCCAACAAAAGACTATTCAAGCGAATGATGTTGCTAGACAGACTAAAGAAGAGCTGGTTCATAGGATAGAAATGTTAAATGCCTCAAAGAAGGCACACGAGAGTAGAGATTTTTGTTAATAGGATCCTTTGCATTTAAGCTTTTTGTTGTTTATTCTCTGTAATTAGATGATGATCCTAGGGAATAATTGGCAAAGAAGAACTTTTGCAAAACTATTTTATCAAATACCCACTTAATTTTTTTTTGATTTATTTTTTAGGTTTAGGGTTTAAAAAGTGGAAAAAGTGGGGCCCACACGTGGGCCAAGGGACCAATTCATCATTTATACAACTTTACAAATTTAATATAATACACCTAAACCACTCCACTTATTCCAATATCCAAAAAAAAAAAAACCCTCTCTCTCTTCTTCAATTCCAACTCCCGCTTTCAAACAACTTCTCCCAAAAATGTCATTTTCGTACGTTCTTCGTCTGCAGCTGCTAAGGAGGCGTTGTTGCTTCGCAAGGTTAGTTAAAATCGAGTTTCGATCATTTCTAGATCCATTTAAATGGTTCTTCTTTTTGCTAATCGATTGGTAGTGATGTAGAATTTTTTTTTTTCGAATTTGGTGTTTTGATTTAATCGTGTTTTTTTAGCAACGAAGTGTTGAATGGTGGTATAATTGTTGTTTGAAGAGTTAGTTTGGCATTTTGATTTGAACAACGTCCTGTTTCTGTCCGTAGACCCGCGGTCTATTCGTAGACCCGTGGTCTAAACTTTTCACCAATTTTTTTAGCAATTGAATTGAATATGTACGACACGGGGTACTCCCGTTCATCCATCAAAATCGAGTTGAGCGACTTGGCGATGTTTGTGGTCATCACGTCGTACCTATTACCCGAAAAGTGTGCTCTACTCCATTTTTTAAAACCAAGCACATTTTCAAGGACATGAGCTGCCTCGGGGCATTTACTCTTCAATTCCACAAAATTATCGCTAAACTTATCAAAGGAATAAGCCTTTGTCGCGGTGTAGAATAAATAAGGATGTTCTCCGCAGTGTTGATTTACGCGAAGATTTTCAGCGAGGTGCCTCATGCAAAGTCCGTGATGTGCACGACTGTATACACGGGAGAAAACATTGGCGATGCTAATGTGCCTATTGGAGATGATGCATAGATCTGGTTCATCTTCTATGTTAGACTTTAGCTTCTGGAAGAAGAAGGTCCAAGAAGCATCGTTCTCTTTATCGACGACACAAAAGGCAATCGAAAATATATGATTTTCAATGTCCTGTGCAACGGCGCTCAACAGAACACTCCCGTACTTGCCATACAAATGTGTGTCATCGACGGAAATTACCTTTCTCATGTGGACATATCCTCGTATGCAAGCTCCGAATGCTAAGAAGTAGTAAACGAACAATCCATCCATCCGGTTTACCATGATAGAGTAAGAAGATCCAAAATTCAATACCTTCACCATGTGGGAAAAAGCCGGCAAGCAAGCATATCCGTGCTCCGATGTCCCGCGAATGATGTTCTTCTCAATTACACTTTCTTTCCAACACATCCAATAGCTTGCATTGCAACGCAACTCCTTAAATACAATTCTTTGAATTTTTCTATGCTTGGACCCTTACCATCCCGAAAATGATTTACGCATACTGAAGCAATCAATTCGGATGAGACTTTTTTGTGCCTACGGGTGGCGTTTTCAACGCCGCATGTGTGCATTCCGACATACTTGTATATGCGAAATCTGTCTGAGGTGTCGTACTTTTTTGCCCGCAACAGCCAGCCACAACCACGAGATAAGCATTGCGCCTTCATCAATTTCATGCAGCTCTTCTCCATATAATAATCAAAAGACTGCCTCGCCGCTGCTGTGTCTAGTTGCATTTTCAGTTTTTTTTTATCGGCAAATATTTGACCATAACAGAAATTAGTTCCGTCGGTGAAGGAGTGTCCTGCTTGTGATTCCGTTTCACGGTCTTCTTCATCATCTTGCGAGTCCGATGAAAAGTCTTTCATATGCATAGAATAATCTTTCATATTAATTGTATCATCGACATCGTTCTCGTAATCATTCAAATCATCGTCGATCAAATCATCGTCGACTGTCGGGCGCCGCGGTGGGGGTGCTGATGAATTCAGCGACCCTTCAAAGGACCTCTCAACCACATTTATCCTTAAAATTGGCCTAAAGTCATCTGCATCAGCATCCATTATGTACGTCAGCACACGTACATCGCTATTTATGATCGTAGGATTCACCTTTTCCCTCGAATGCATTACATAACTAATCACCACGTCGCTCGACACTCAATTTAGATCCCCGCTCTGCATTACGCTTGCAACAAATTTGTCGTACGAATTGTTGCGGCGAACATGAATGAGAATTGTCACCTTGGTAAATGATCTCCATTTCCAACATTTCGAAGTCTCCACCCATTCTCCCATGAAATCACCAGAAACCAGAACAAATTCTGCAATAGACATCCTAGAATTAAGCTTCGGTCGATGGTAGATTATGCTTATGGTCTATGTCGTGTTGTATGCACGGTCGATGACTGGTGAGGACGGGTCGATGACTGCGCGGATTTTCGTACAAATACTTGAAATTGCAAGTATTGCTTGTAATCAATGATTGTTGGGTTTATGGAATAAAGAAATGAACTTGGAGTCGCCTGAACTGCTGTAATGCACTTTCTAAAGTGGTTTTGAGTAATGTGAGTGATTTAAAGTTTTTTAACAATGGTGGAAAGTGTGTTTGAGAAGATAGGAAATAAATGGGGTAACAATGGATGCAATGGACAAGCTTATGATGTTTGTGGACTAATTTACAGCTGATCGCCGGAAAATAACGCCGGAAAAGTGGCCGGAATCGGAACTTTTTGGTGGGAAAAATAATCACTTTCTATTTTTAGCTTTTGAATTTATTTTTTTTAATATTTTTGAAAACCTAGATATTATTTTTATATATATAGTGGTGGATGATGGAGTGGGTTGAAGTGTATTATTAGAAACTTGTGGGTGAATTTATTAAGTTGGAAGTATTGGGTTAAAGTGAATTATTATAAAGGTTGGGGCTGAAATTGTTAAGTTAGAAAAGTTGGTGGTGAGGTGGAATTAAGTGGGTATTTGACAAAAAATTTAAAACTTGTGGGTATTTGATAAAATAATTTGAATAAAAAGTCTTTTTGGCATAAAGGCCCATGATCCTAGGCTGTTCCTGCTTTAATTAAGATGATTAAAGAGAAAGAGTGCTCACTAGGTGTATTATTTGATTGTTAATGGTACTGTTTACATGGTTACTAAAAAAGAATATTGCATATCCAAATGCAAGCTTAGTGTACCGGAGAAAACTAACTAAATATTGAAATTCACTTGGTTGGAGAATTTCAAGTTAAGTGAACTAACTAAAATTTCAATATTCATAGCAGAAGGAGGAGGACAGTTATGTGATTTTTTAGGTTTTGAGTTTTGACATATTCATAAAAGAAATTATTCAATAACTTTGATTAAGATGTTTATTCGACTAAATAGTCGAATTTTCAATATTGATTTTCTCGATTTTTTTAATTTTCTTTTGGTAAAGTCTTCATACAATATTATTTAATTAATTTATGTACTTTGGTAAAATATAACTATCAAACATATTCCTTGAGAAAATAATAAACAATATGGAATGAATGATGACATTGTAATGAAATACTCAACAAAAGATATACTTAATAAAATTGCATAAAACAGATATTACTAATTAATAAGCAATAATGAAAATGATCATAATTGAAAGGTAAAAGTCATGCTAAAATAAGTGCGGCTAAAAAGTATTAATTACGTGTACAGGAAAATAATACAATGAAGTTATATATTTTCATTGTCAAAATTAACGCAAAAATTTAAAAAATTAGATCTTCGATATTATTTTTGTTCCTTGTGATGAATTGCATTTCCTTAGTTCATTACAGACACAGAGGACGTTTGAATTGATTTACTTTTAAGTATTTTTTGGCTTTTATTTTCAGAGGTGTTTGACAAAGATAAAAAGTATTTTTAAGCACTTTACTTTAAATTTAAAAAAAGAAAAAAAAAAAAAAGAGAGAGAGAGAAGCTAAAAGCCAAAAGTTGATTGTTACCTATTTTTTACTTTTAGTTTCTAAGTCACTTAAAAAAAAAAAAACTCACATGAATCTCAACAAGTTTACTCCTAATTACTCACTATTCCTACTTTTTAAATTAAAAATAATTTCTTATTTTGTATTTTTCAGAGACATAATTAGCATCCGAGCACATAATTTTGAAATTGAGATATATAATTTTGAACATAAGAATGTAATAGTTAATTACTCTATTTTTACTCAGATACATAATTAGCATCTGAATACATAATTTTGAAGTTGAGATACATAATTTTGATTACTGAGATACATCAATTTCTGAAACTATTTGATCAAGATACATAGTACATTAACTAGATCAAAGGGAGATACATCCGTTTCTGAAACTATGAACTCATGGTTGTATTTTCTTTTTCTTTTTTTTTAAAGGAAATTTAGGGAATTAATAAGGTTAGAAATTTATGTAATTTGGTAAAAATAAATTGTAGTGTTATAATTTGGGAAAAAGACTCCACGTGACCATTTTAAAAATAAATAGCTCAAGTTTGATATTTTGTCAAAAAATAGTCAGTCGGCCAAATTATTTCCACATTATAGCCATTTCCTAATTTGAGTCATTTTGGGCCATGTAGTTTAGATACAGTATATATATCATATTGATACAATCTATATATAATAGTGATACAGTTTCCAACTTGGGCCATTCGACCCTTTTCTAAAAATATTTCAGTTATTTTTTTTTGTTACAATTTTTTAAAATGAAAAATATTCTGCTTTTTTTTGTTGTTTAAAAATAATAATTAAATATAATTGTATAAAAGCGGTATAATTGTTATATAGAATATGTATCTATATAAATTATATGTATAGAAATTGTATAGCTCTATCAAATATGTATATATATAAAATATATATAAAAAATATATAGAAAGTGTATAAAAATTATATAATAGTTATATAAAAAGTGTAAAAAAAATTATACAATTATTGTATAAATTGTGTATCGAAACTATATTTCGTATAGAATATTTATATGTATGAGATATGTATAGAATATGTATAGAACAAGCCAGCAAATTAAAATCGCTAGAAAATGGAATTTGAATTTCATGGCTATTTTCGTGGAATTAATTTCGATCGAGTGGTCATTTGTGTCCTTTTTCTCTATTAATTTTGACATAATTTTGATGGTTGGATACGATTCCCATTAAACAAGATAATCTTTTGATTAGTATATTTAATTTTCTTCACCATATAAAATTATGAAGTGTAGTATTTTTCGTGTGGGTATTAACTATTTAAATATTATTTTAAAAAACAAAATAATCATGTCTGATTTTGTTTCAAAACATGGTGAAGTCTGACCTCTTATATTTACGAGCTATGATAATAGGAAAAATTACATAAGTCAACACCTTAACTTTTTTATATTACTTTAAATACCATCTTACTAAATATATTACACAAATTCTTTCTAACTCATAAAACGCTAATATTTGTTGATACATTACAACTCACCCTATTTTTGTGTCTCCTGCTCCTTAAAACTCACCCAAAATCATGGTAAAATATCTGACAAATTTATCAATTCAATAATTACAATTGTGTTATCAACTTATCATCCACTACTTCAACATATTCAAATTTCAACTTCCAGTTACAACCTCCATTAACTTTTTTCCTCAAATTTATTTGGAGGTTAATTTATTTTCATAATTTTTTTTACAAATTTGTTAATTTGTTTTCAAATTTACAATCGTAATTAACTTTTTTCAAATTTTTAAATTCTCCATTAACAATCGTGTTAATTTATTTTCAAATTTACAATCTCCATTAACTTTTTTCTTCAAATTTATCCTAATATGAAGAAGAAATTACGGGAGGTTACTGGTAGTAGTCATATAGTCTATTGTTGTATCTACAAAGTAGAAAAGAAAGCAAGTTACAAAAAGAAACCATTTATCAAAGGTATGAATTACATGTTTTGAAGTGAATCTGATACATAAGTTTAATGCATTGAGACATTGCATGCTTTCCAATACATACTAAAATTTACATGTGATTTAGGCTCTTTTTTAATATATGATACATTCACTTTACTGAGTTTGATACATAATTCTAAGATTTCTGATACATAAGAGACATTGCAGGTTTTCTGATACATACTAATATTTATATATGTTTTGGTTCTTGTAAACCTGATACATTAATATGCTGAGTACATATATCTGATTTTAACGACGTATTGCATTATTTTATGATACATAATAAGAAATTGTATGTAATTTGGGTTAATTTACACCTGATACATTCAACATACACCTGATACATTCAACATACTTATTATGATGCGTAAATCAATTTTTAAGAGATATATCATTATATCTGATACATATTAAAATTTGAAATTGTTATGAATTATTTTGCAACCAATATATTCAAAATATTGGGTACAACTGATACATATGTATTGTATTTATAGTTCATCTAAAACTACATGTTGTATCTTATGTATCATCATCAATTATATGTTTTGGATTGGGTACATATAAGTTTTTTTGACATTTTTTATTGATTTAGTTTTGTATTTTGTGCACATTTTGATTTTAGAGCACTTGGGAGAATTATGATTGGAGAATGTTAATTATGGTGATTCAAATTTTAATTATGAAGTTGTTACTAATTTTTAGGGATTCAAGAGACATATCCCAATCAAAATCCCATTAATTGCTCTATCATTTAATTCCATATCATTATTTTCCTTTTTTATAGTCAATTAGTTTGGCAGTTATGTATCTGTAGATTATGTATCCGGACCAAACTTATGTATTATATCCGGATATTAAGTAATTAATATAAAAGTTGAGAGAGAGAGTAATTGGGTAGCAAAGTGTTGGTATTTATGTTGTTTACTCATGATAATAACCAAAAAAAAAAAAAAAATTTAGAGAAGAATAGTAATGTAGAAGTTACTCCCTCCGATCACTTCTACTTCTTCACTATTTTAAAAATATTTTTTTTTTTATTATTATTTTAAAAAGATAATTTTTTTTTTCATATTTTACCCTTAACATTAATTACTTATTTCTCAAATCATTTTTCAGGACATAATTCTAATAATTAATAAGGATAATGTGATAAAATAGTCATGTCAATTATTATTTTCTTACCGAACGTAACAAATTCAAATGTGACAAGGTTAATGGAGCGAGTAACTTGTTATTCCGTCTATCTTTACTAATGACTTATTCATATTTGACTTGACACATCTTTTAAGAAACAATAAGTAAAAGTATAGTTTTATCATGTCACTTCTATTAATTACAACTCATTTAAATATTAAAAAATACATATAGTATAATTTAATAATTAACATGGATAAAATACTATATGGTACGAAATAAAAAACTATATTTTTAGTTTTTAAACTAGATCAATAATTTAGACCATTTTTTTCAGTGTACTGAATAAGCTGTTTCTTGAAAATGTGTACTGAACATGTAACACCATTCCCAGGTGGATTTTTGGCTAATTAATGCTTGATTTATTGGTATTGGTTAAAACTTACCCTTCACAGAATGTTAACATCAAAATAATAGTATCGTGATGCGTGTCTTCCTCGTGCTCTTTTACCACCTCATACGATCAATTATTGTGAGTGTTTGTTTGATCATATGATATGAAATTATGGTTTAAAATTAATATTTTTTTCGTCTCATTTTATTCGTCCCAAATTTTTTAATTTGATGTTCTATTTTACTTATTAAGATAAACTATTTTTTTTTCCATTATACCCTTAGTGTAATTGATTACTCATTGTTATTAGCATTCTTGAAAAATGTTGCAAAGGGGAGTGTCATTAAAAATATAAATGGTATTTTAGTATTAGTCATTCATCAATATTGAAACTAATAACAGGATACAATTAAGAAGGACAAAATGGTAAAGTTACATTACCAATCATTGTTTTCTTAATAGCTGTGTCATCCCAATTTGGAACGGATAAAATGGGACGGAGAGAGTATTATGTTATAGTATCAAATTGAAATGAAATTAAAATTTTACTTCAATACTATCAAAACTTTTTAAGTTTTTTTAATGAGAAAATGACCAAAAGCCCCCCAACCTTTATCCTAAATCTCAACTACACACTTGTACTTTCCGGGAGTTCTATGACCCCCCTGAACTATTTTAAAATGAAATATATGCCCCTCTAAAAACTCATACCCATGTCTGTACAATTGGGTGAGCTGCACGCGCCTATCAGCTTATGCCATGTAATATTGTTATTTTATTTATATGAAAAAATATTTTTATCCTACTTTTTTCTTATTTTTTTTTATCATTTTTTAATTTTTATCCTACTTCAATCCATGGAATCAAAATCATTGTCAGCCAAATCTACAATTAAAGATGTCCAAGACACTACACTATCATCATCCAACTCATCAAAAACTTGCTCTGCTTCTATCATATTTCCACATTTAGCATAAAGATCCAAAAGGACATTTGCAGCATGTACCTCAATTCACTCTTACATGAAGATTCAGAAGAAGATGATGACTTCATCTACCTTCAATTAACCCTCAATAAAATTTCACCAAACAACTCACTATCCCTCACAAAATCACCCTCTCCCATTCCCTTCGATACTTCTCCAACATTTATCTCATCATTGCTGATAAACCCAAAAGATGCCACAACTCAAAATTTATTCTTGATGCTAAAACAGACAATTTCAACAAACCCTACAACCCAAAATTCAACAATTTCAACAAACTCCAAAACTCAAAATTCAATCTTGATGCTAAAACAAATAAAATCAAGAAACCCACAACTCAAAAATCAATCTTGATGCTGAAACAGTGCAAAAATGCTTAAATATGAATATTGATTTTGAGATATAATATTGATTTCAAGGTTTGAAATCGTTTCACTCGATCCGGAATCCTCATGAGACATAATTTTTTGAACTAATTTTCACTTTTCATCAAAAATTACTCCAAGGACCACTTTAATCTTTTCAAATTTCTGAGAATTGTGAGATGAATATGCGTTTTGTTTATGGGGTTGATGCGTATCACTGGTATGTTCATTTTGTAACTGGTTCGGTGGTCGAAAAAGCTTCACCGGCAGCTGTGAAGTCATTCCGGCGAAAATACTTGGGGTTATTTATCCTTCTTCACAAACACTACAAAAAAAATCGTGTTTAGCAACGAATTTGTAGCAACAGGGACATTTCTGTCGCTAATTAACGACGAAATTGCAACAAAATAGAACTTTTATCGCTAAATAAATAAAAATTAAATTAATAGCCTAATTAGTAGCGAATTAGCGACAGAAAATAAAATTTATTGCTATATTTTGGCGGTAAATATTGGCGTCTTTATTTTGGTGATAAAATTAACGACAAAAAGGTGGGAATTTTTTTGACATGGTGAAAACGGAAATAACGAAATTATTGTCACTGAAATTATTTTACCATTTTTAAAAAATATATTAGTTATTTTTTTAATAAATAATTTGCAACGGATTTTAAATCCGTTGCTAAATCCGTCACCCTACCAACTAAATATTAGAGCAAAGTCTTTTATTTCACTTTGTTCCCAAAACATAGTATCATCCGCCTCTCTCCAAAAACAAACTCTCCTTTCCCTTTTCTCTCAATTGAGAAAAGAAAATCGCTCAATATCAATCAAAAAGGGAGTCAATCACTCAATTTCGAATCTAAATTAGAGTTACGATTCTAAATCTCGTAATGTGAGTTATTTTTCCTCTTTCAATTTCTTAATTTCTATGTTAGAAATCACTTGTAAATGATAGGTTTAGGGTTGTTTGAGCTCTTTCACTTAGGTTTTTCTTACCACTGTTGATATTATATGTCTTTATGGTTAATCGGTAGACACTAGCATGTACCATATTTTCTCGCTTAGTTGTCTCAATGTAGTATAAGAAAATTTTCATATCTGCTTGGATTTCTTATTTTGAATTTAAAAGATGTCCGTGGACTTTATTTTGGCTTATTTCTAGTAACTGAGTATTATTTATGTGATTAAAAGTCTAGATTTGTAAAAACTAGAGGAAAAATTTGCTTCTCTAAACCCAGAGGGGTGGTCGCAAAGATGAAGACTACCATCAAGTTGTTTATGTGTTGATATTTGCTGAGAGTTTATAAGAAATACTTCTTCAAGGACGTGCTGATTGCAAGGATTCCTGTAACACCCCGTATTCAAGTACGTGTATTGGCGTATTCAAGTACGTGTATTGGTCTTATTTATATGGAATTAATTTTATTTTATTTTATTTATACCGGAATTTGCCCGTCGATGGTTCCATACGAAGGTTATTGGATAAGCTTTCCAACGATATAAAGATTTCCAAAAACGGATAGGTTACGGATATAATCGAGCACGTTCGAAACTATAAAACGGTGGCTGGGATATTGGGAATAGTAAATGTGCAGGAAAATTTCCTGCACACAAACTACTGAGGCCAGCCAATTTTTTGGGTCAACTTTGAACGATCATAACTCCCTTAATATAATGAACTGGGAGAGCTACGACCTATCAAAAGAAAGATCTTTGAGTCTTATTTCCAATTCAATTGGTTTCATCCAAATCCAACGTCTAAGTAAGGAGTTATAGTCGTTTTACTTCAGCCTCTCAAAACATATTTTTAGGGTAAACTTCAAAGGATCATAACTCCTTGTACAGGACGAACTGGGTGGCCTACTTTATATGAAATGAAAGAACTTTTAATTATCTTTCCAACGATACCAATTTCACCCAAATACGATATCGTAGCAAAGAGTTAAGGTCGATCTACTTTAGCTTATCAAAACAGTCCACCAAAGGACAGATTTGACATTATTTAAATTTTAAAGGCACTTTGGTCATTCCCTATGATATTATGGACGGGAATATGTGTACATATACATGTATATGAGTTCAAAAACTCATTTTCATTATCAATCATTGAGAAAGAACAAACCCTAGCCAAATTTGACCTTTAAATTACTTTTGATTCAACCGTAGAAATTCCAAAGTAATCCGATAACTGCGTTTGTCATCTCGAGAGCTTCGAACGGCACCTATTATTTGTGCAAACAGGATTGCATAATCAAGAGGTGAATTCTAAGGTATGAATATTGTTTGCCTTTGTTCTCTTCCATATGTATATGTGTGATAGAGGATTATATGTATTGGTTGTTATTGAAAGGTGATGAAAATAGGGTTATGGACTATTTTGCATGGTTTGGTTGTATTGAATTGTGGAGGGTGGATATGGTGATTGAGTTATGGAAGGTGGATATGGTGATATACTATTGAATTGATGATTATTTATGTCTATGGCTCAATTTGGTTTAATGGATTGGTTGGAAGGATAAATGAATCCAAACTTGATATTGGAGGATGTTGTATGAATATGCATGTCATGTGAATGTAATTGGAGTATAAGAGGGTTAAAGTGACACCCTTTATGGTGTAATTAAGGCTTAATACTTAACCACTAGTTTGGTGAATTCAAATAATTGAATTGTGACGTTTGATCGCTAATACTAGATTGCTATATATGTTCATTGTAGATAAGTAATCCGAAAAGACGAGAAGTCCATTTGGGACTAGTATTGAAGGTTGACAGTCAGGTATGTAAAGCATACTCTATACCATATCTTTGGCATGAAAGTGAACAATTGTTTTATTAAGAAAGTTTCCAAAGTTATTCAGTAACATGTGATCCATAATGATTTTGTATGATGTCCTACGTTACCAATGAATTTGTTTCCACCCTACAAGATGTCAATACATTCCAATACTTACTTGTCTTCCAAATCTTACATGTTTATTGCACTAATGAATGTCAGAAGGTATCCGGTTACTCAAACAAGATCCATGTGCTATTAATGACTCCAAAACGTTTCATTGATATACCAATAAGTTCCTACTTCATTGTTATGGCATTGATGACTCCAAAACACTTTATTGATGTGCCAATGAGTTCTTACTTCATTGTTATTGCATTGATGGTCTATTTATATGTCTCTTATTGATGTATCATTGTTTCAAAGTATCAAAAATGTGGTGGCGACCGAAATAACAATCTCAAGGATTAATTGAACTAAGTGATGGAAGTTCTCTCTTATCGGCTGGTATCCCAGGGGCATAAGCCTATCATGGGTCGATCCCTATTTATGTGTTTATGGGTGGTATCCCAGGGGCATAAGCCTAGCATGGGTCGACCCCAGTTGATATGTACTGGAGGCAGCCTAATGGTCACAGTACAGTACAGTAATGATTACAAAGATGATAAGAACGAAGGTAAAGTGATTGAATAAATACAATGTACAGGTTGTCACAAGTTCTAGTAAGTGTGGTCCACTCCTATTACGATTTATTCATTTGTTTCTAATTTCTATTGAGCTCTTATATCATATGTGATTATCTACAACTTTACATACTCAGTACATATTTCGTACTGACGTTCCCCACGGAGGACCTGCATTCCATGCTGCAGGCACAGGTACCTCAGCTCATACACCGCACAAGTAAGAGCCAGGATACCCAGCTGCTTTTGGTGAGCTCCAGTTTGCTTCGGGGCTTTCCGTGTCATATCCAGTCACTTTTGGTATTGTATAGAAGTTAGTTATATGGCGGGGTGTGTCCCGACCTTAGTTAAACTCTGTGTATTGTCTAAAGGCTTTGTAGACCTAATGTACTGTCACGCCCCAAAATCCCATCGGGCCGGACTGGCACCCGAAGTCGAGAAGGCCCGGGAGAACCCGTTCAAATAACTGTACTTTCCCTTACATGTCACCAAAAATTTGGACAGCACTTCATTGCATATAGAAGGATCTAATTACCTGTATCAGCACAACACGCACAAATATATATATATATATAATACTTGGCCGTCGGGGCCACCACATATACAGATATAACATCACTATATAAACTTCCATGACTTTACCCTTCCTTATGTCTACAAAGCCTCTAGGATATACATGACATAACTAGGGTCGGGACAAACCCCCGCCCACACATGACTCCTGTACAATAACAAAACATAAGGAACCGACTCGGAAAGCTCCGAAGCAAACTGTAGCTCACCAACAATAGCTGTATGACCTGGCTCTTACTTGTGCGGTGTATGAGCTGAG
The DNA here is from genome assembly GCA_030864215.1 of Capsicum pubescens. Taxonomy (NCBI): domain Eukaryota; kingdom Viridiplantae; phylum Streptophyta; class Magnoliopsida; order Solanales; family Solanaceae; genus Capsicum; species Capsicum pubescens. Next base: position 264,849,458 of record CM061545.1, on the reverse strand, counting down.
GTACCTGTGCCTGCAGCATGAAATGCAGGTCCCCGTGGGGGACGTCAGTACGAAATATGTACTGAGTATGTAAAGCTGTAGATAATCACATATGATATAGGAGCTCAATAGAAATCCGAAACAAGTGAATAAATCGTAATAGGAGTGGACCACACTTACTAGAACTTGTGACAACCTGTACATTGAATTTATTCAACCACTTTACCTTCGTTCTTAACATCTTTGTAATCATTACTGTACTGTACTGTGACCATTAGGCTGCCTCCAGTACATATCAACTGGGGTCGACCCATGCTAGGCTTATGCCCCTGGGATACCACCCATAAACACGTAAATAGGGATCGATCCATGCTAGGCTTATGCCTCTGGGATACCACCCGATAAGAGAGAACTTCCATCACTTAGTTCAATTAATCTTTGAGATTGTTATTTCGGTCGCCACCACATTTTTGATACTTTGAAACAATGATACATCAATAGGAACCAAGTAATAGACCTTCTATACAATAACGATGTAATAAAGACTCATTGGTACATCAACAATGTGTTTCAGAATCATCAATATCACAACAATGAAATAGGAGCCTTTTGGTATATCAATGAAACATTTTGACACTTTATAGGATGGAAACAACTTCGTTGGTAACGTAGAACAATACATGTTTTTGGACAATCTCGGAATCTTACTTGATGGAACATTGGTGTTTTCATGCCAAAGAACATTGTTAGAGTATGCTTTACATACCTCGTCGTAGATTCGGATACCAATTCAACACAACTTCCCGCCTTTACAAATCACTTATCTACAATGAAATGTTTGGCATCTAGTATTAGCAACCCAACACCACAATTCTCTTCCATAATTCCATACAACCAATATTTGCATAGCATTCCAAAAACCAACTTGAACAATAGGTTTATGTGTGTGTATATATATATATATATATATATAATCATCATTTCAATACCACATCATCACACCAAATCCCTTCACAATTCAACATAATCCAACCATGCACAAGAATAATCCAACATCATTTCCAATCATCTTTCAACAACAATCAAATAGCACACTTCTTATGCTTACATGCATATATATACATATCCATATAAATAACACCAACATAATTTACATCCTTACCATAAAATGGCCCTTTTGATTTCGAAGTCCTATTGGCACAAATAAGGGGTGCTTCTCGAAGCCCTCGAGACGGTGAACACAACTACGGAATCAACTTGGATTTTCTACGATTGAATCACAAGATAATTGGAGTTGAAATTTGGCTAGGGTTTCTTATTCTTCAATAATGGATGATAAATAATGGATATGAGGCTAAGTATATGTATATAATGACCAATTTTCGTTCATGAGGTGATGGAAAATGACCATATTGCCCTTAAAATTTTAAGTAAATCCGAATCTGTCCATGGTGGACTGTTTTGACAAGCTAAAGTAGATCGACCATAACTCTTTGCTCCGATATCAGATTTGGGTGAAATTGGTATCTTTGGAAATATAATTCAAAGGGATTTCATTTCATATAAAGTAGGCCACCCAGTTCGTCCTGTACAAGGAGTTATGATCGTTTGAAGTTGACCCTAAAAATCTGTTTTGAGAGGCTAAAGTAAAACGAGTATAACTCCTTACTCAGACGTTGGATTTGGATGAAACCAATTGCATTGGAAAGAAGACTCAAAGATCTTTCTTTTGATAGGACGTAGCTCTCCCAGTTCATTATATTAAGGGAGTTATGATCGTTCAAAGTTGACCCAAAAAACTGGCAGGCCTCAGTAGTTTGTGTGCAGGAAATTTTCCTGCACATTTACTATTCACCATATCCCGGCCACCGTTTTATAGTTTCGAACGTGCTCGATTATATCCAAAACTTATCCGTTTTTGGAAATCTTTATATCGTTGGAAAGCTTATTCAATAACCTTCGTATGGAACCATCGACGGGCAAATTCCGGTATAAATAAAATAAAATAATTAATTCCATATAAATAAGACCAGTACACGTACTTGAATACGCCAATACATGTACTTGAATACGGGGTGTTACATGTACAGTCAAGGTGGTATTTTGTTAATAGACGTGATGGCTCCAACGGCCAAGTATTGTATATACATATATATGTATGCTCGAGCTTATACAGGTGATTATTTCCTTTTATATGCAACATGATGCTGTCCGAATTTCGAGTTGTCATAGAGGTATGCATGGGAAGTATAAGGTTATGAGCTGGTTCTCCCGGGCCTCCTTGGTTACGGGTGCCAGTCTGCCCCAATAGGATTTGAGGCGTGAAAATTCCTGGGTTGGTCAGTGGGATATCTCAAGTGTCGGTCATATACTCCTTTACAATCTACAACTTGCTAATTTTGTAAGTGTTTGGCATTATCTTCTCTAAGTTCCTCCTGAAAAAGTCGTGTTTGGATCTATTAAACAGAAAATCTTTCTCTGACCCCGTCAAGTTATTTTTTCGCACTTTTTTTTATATAGCTTTGAAACTTAACTGCATTATATTTGCTTTATTTCATTGCAAATGAATGCAGGATGGGAATGACCTCATATAAGCAAATTCAGTAAATTAGAAATGTTATTTGTAAGATGGACAAATGTTTTAGTTTCTGACTTTTATGTTGCAAGTGTATATCTGTGGAAGAAGTTTAATGACGAATGATGTTATGAGAGGCTTGGCTATTGCATACTCTTTATAGATAGTTATATTATGGCTAGCTACTTTCCGTTCCTATCATGGATAAGTACACAGTTACATGAAAAACCATTTGGAAGTTGAACAAATACTTTATTTTCTGACATCTATGTTGTATGTGTATATCTGTAGAAGAAGATCAATTACGAATGTAATGCAATATTATGAGATACTTGGCTATTGAATACTCTTTCTCGATAGTTAATTTATGTCACTACTTCCTGACGGGATAGGAAAGGTTTTCTCTTGGGATATGTAATTGTTATTGGACATGTATATAGGATGGGCTCATCATCATTCCATTTATCGTCCTTCCCCTTTTCACAGTTGGGAAGGTGAGCCTTGGAGTAACTGGTAAAGTTGTTGTCATGTGACTAGTAGGTCACAGGTTCAAGCTAGAAATAACAGCCCCGCGCAGAAATGTAAGATGAGGATGCTTTCCCGAGTATGTTCTAAGAGAAAAGTGAAGATGTTTTAAGAGAGATCAGTTTCAACACGGGGAGTAGCCTATATCCCGAGGATGCTTTCCTCATCGCTGGTGAGGAGTCGAGACTCTTCATTGATGTTGAAGAGACTGAAAAGCACCTAGAGGTATTTCAAACATTGAAGGAGTTATTTCTGAAGGCTTATAAGGTTATGGATAGAGAACTCAGAAGCTATACGAATATCGATTTCTTCTGTAGTGGAGCAACAGTTGTCACCCTGGTTAAACAGGTTCGTCGACATATTCAACAAGTTGAAGCTAGCTCGTTTTTCTACCATTTTATTTTAAATATGAACACTTTTATTTTGTTTTTTGTCAGGGTAAGAATCTTGTTATTGGTAATATTGGGGACTCTAGAGCTGTGTTGGCTACGAGAGGTGAGGATGATTCTCTCACTGCAGTGCAATTGACAGTAGACCTTAAGCCGGAATTACCAAGTGTTGGCACCCAATTTTGGCTCGCCCTTTTTCCTTAACTACTTTTACCGATGTTCCTCGGCCCTAAATAATTTTCAAAAATTAAATTAAAAAAAAAAAGAAAATAATAAGATTCGTATTTTTGTTTCTATTTCTACAAATTTTAATAAGAGGGAAATTTATTTTTTCTATCATAATATAAAATATTTTAATTAAATATAATTAAATATCTTAACGAATAAAAAATATATATCTTTTGGTATTCGCATTTGCATCCTTTCTAACTTTATTTTTGCAAAATATTGTGATCAGATATATATATTTTTATTACATAAAATATATTTATAAGAAGTATATATATATTTTTTATTATATTCTTAATTTTTTACATATATTTTATTGTATTCTTATTTTTATACACACATATATATTGTTAATATAAAAAAAAAATTAAAAAAAAATTGGACGTTTAGACAAAATATGTCTATAATTTATATACGCAAGCACTAAAATAATTTTTAGGATACCAGAAAGCATCGATAAATTTAATTTCAGTAGAAAAAGGGTATTCGGGCTAGCAATAATCTAGTTTCATTTTTATTTCACTCGAGCCCAACTCTCATTTTATAAATTTCAATCAAGAGCCTAAAAATTAGCCCAAAACTCAGTACAATTTCTATGTCCGCTTCGTCACTCCACCTCAACAAATACGATTTAACCCGATCCGATGATTTATTTTTAAAACCCGAAAGGTCCCAAAATGTTCAGTTATTCTTATATATATAATGTATTTTTAATTTAACTGTCTATTTATTTATGTATTTATTTATTTATTTTTCTTTTTCCCTTCTCTTTAAATTAAATTCGAACCGTCTGATCGGATATCGAACGGGTAAAAAATAGTCGTTTAAAAATTGACTTTTCATATAGTTATTCGTATAATAATTTTTTTTCTTTTCGCATTTTCACCATTATTTTTTTTAGGGATAATCTTTAAATCGTTCGATCAAAAGATTGGATAAAAAATATCCAACCAGCGCAACTTAGTCCGATCCGTCATCTGTTTCCCAAATCGAGGATCCCAAAAATTTCAGTCATCGTTGTATATTCGCATATATGTGAACATAATGTATTTTATTTATCTAATTATTTACTTATTTATTTACATATTTATATTCTTTTTTCTTTAAAAATTAGATCCGATCAAAGACCGAACGGATCAAAAAATAGTCAATTTTAAACAAACTTTGCATATATATATATATATATAATACCCTTTTGTATTATTATCATCTTAGAATCGTTCAATTTTTTAAATCGAACGAATTAAAATTTGATCAAGATTTTAAAAAGACTTTGCATTTAAAGCCTTTCACTTGTCCTTTTTTTGTCTAAAAGAAAAGAAGAGCAGAGACATGTCTTTTTCAAATCAGAAACGTGAACGAGTCCCTCAAGGACCCCATTGTCTTGTCCCTTCCAATTTCTCGAAAAATAGAGGTCCTTTCTCCTTCTTCCTTCTCCTCTCTCACCTACCCCACCCCCCAAACGGTAACCTAGTCATGTCGTGGCAGCCACCCCTACCCCGTTTGCTTCAACCCATGAAATCCAATATCAGAAGAAACAGACCCAAATTGATGATACGACCTGCTTTTGATTTTAAATTTTCCATCATAACTCTGAAAAGGAAGGAGATTTGAATTTCAAATATTTTCTTCTTGGTTCTTGCGTTTTTCTCCAACTTTGGCTTCAAATTCGAACTTTCAAGTTCGAATTTAGCCTATAAATAGGGAGCTTTCGACCCTAAAAGAACAAGAAAAAAGAGAGAAGAAAATTAGGATAAACATCAAAAAGAGAAAAAGCAGTAGAGAGAACAAGATAAAGAGGGGGAAGTTGAAGAAGATCGAAAAAAAAAAATAAGAAGATCTGAGAGAAAAAGGTGGAAGATCTGAAAGTGAATTCGTGAGAAAAAAAATAGAGAGTTTAAGAAGCGAAAAAAAAGTGAAAAATCTGAGAGAAAAGCAAGTTTCGAAGAAGTTCGGATCAGCTTTCTGAAGAAGCAAAAGTTTTTCCAAATTTTTTATTTCTTTCCGATATTGGTGAAGTCGGAGTCCGATCGTTGCTTTATCTGTGGCCGGAAAATCCTTGTCGTCGTCGCTCCAGCTTTGCTGCCCTACACAAGGTAAACTCTATCCCGTCTTATCATGATGCACTTAGTGTTTGTTATTTATTAATCACGTGGTTAGTCGAGATGTTATCCGTCTGATTTTAGGCATAAAAATGTGAAGCAAAACAATTTTTGGAGTATGAGATCACGTATCTGCAACTCGTGATGTTACTTGAGCAAATTTTAGCCTGTTTAATTACGTTATAGTTTTGATAATCCACCGGTCATTTGAGTCCGTTAATTCTTTTGGTTTGTTTCCGAACGTAAGTATGAATTACAATAGTGTGTAGATGTTTTGTTAGGCAGTGTTGTTCACAAGCTGTTTGTAGCCAGCAATTTAGCTTAACTAGACTCAATAAAGTTTGCGTTTAGACGTCCCGTTTTGCTGGCCGTGAATATGACATGAAAATTAAAATCCTTGCATCGGCTCTCCATTTATATGCTACGGGGAGGAAATAGTGTAATCTAATATGGTCAACATAGCTTGTCTAGAATCTATTCAAATGTTAGTTTTGTTTTTACCTTTTCATGATACACATTTTTGGTTCCGTTTAGTCTTTCCATGTTTGGATGAAGAATCAATGTTTATAATGTGGGTAGGCCAGTGGAATTTCTAGCTAAATTGGCTACTATAATATCTCGGTTGTTGTAAATGATGTAGTATGTTTGGCTCAATACAGCTTTACCGGAATTAACAGTGGGTTTACTTTGTGTGGTACTGCTGATTTTTTTTTTTGTTCTTTTAGTTTCTTCACTGAAGTATACCTGTGTTTTTGTGTTTCTCTGTATCCTCTTTGGATAAGAGTACTTATTTATGAGTTTCCACGTGTTATTTTACAAGATTTGGATTAGTACATGTCTGTTTTAAGGCATTGTTTAAATTGATCCTTCAAAAGCATAAAGATTATGTGAATCATTTAGTTTCTTTTATACGCGATTGAAGGGGTTGTCCATCTTTCAACTTTCCCCGAAAAAACATGTTCTTATATGAAAATATTGGAATTTGAAATCATATCACTCATTTAATTTTCTATTCTTCTCTCGTATATCTCGCCACTTGTTAAGTTGGGGATATATTTACTTTTACGATGGTTGTCCCGTTTCTTTTTCTAGTATATAGTGTGACATACGGATTGAAGTTTCAAATATGTTTTAAATGGTTCTGTGTTAAAGGGAGAAGTGGGAAGCTATATTGAGTCTACCATTTATGCCCGTTGGCGTTTTGCTCTGCTCTTTTTAGGTTCCTTTTTAATGAACATCTCTTCCCCTGGCTCTAACCACGTGAACCTCGCATATTTGAGTCAAATGGGTATTTTGGTTGTTTTGCACCATTACTGAATATATGAGTTATATAAGGTAATTTGAGGTTCCTGTTTGCCCAGATGTGTGTCAAAGTGCTCTCGTGTCCTTTCCCCATTGAAATTATATTTAATGGAGCCTTGATGATCTTTGTTTGGTAAATGTTTCTCAAATTATATCCCGCACATATTTGCTATTTGATAAGTGTCTAATCCGTTTACCTTTTATTTGCATGTACACTCGGGAGTTGGAGTTTCATAACGAAACTCATTTTCTGACCCAAGCATTGGGTCAAACGCTACTAGGATCGCAGAGCCTTCGGAGTCGCGCAAATTAGAAGTCCAAACTCCTAAATGGAGTCTAGTATCTCTTATCTTCTCTGAATTTGATTTATACTTGTCATGTTGAGTTTTAGAATGATACTAACTCTTCTTGTTGAATTTATCTTTAGATAACTTTACTTGGTTATTGAATTTATGTTATCTTGTTATTTGTTGATCCTTTAGAAGTAGTTTTAATACTCCAACTTTCGCAAATAACACGTGGCTATCACCAAGAAAAAAATATTTTTTTTCTACCACAATCGGTCAACTCTTTGAAAACTTATTACCGATATCCTAAATAAGATTATCAACCTTCACATTTTTTAAATAAATAAAATTTTAGTCTTAACTTAAGAAAGTTATCGAAATTTCGGATTTTCCTAAAAGAGTTCATTCATCAACTTTAACTTTTTTACATAACACTAACGTTCAAGCTATTTTATGTTCTTATGCTCATTCGGATTTTCGGATTCTCAAGAGATTAGAAAACGCGAGGTATATACATTCTTTCGCTACCACATACAAGGTACATCATATTATTTTCACAACAACTATTTTACGTCATATTTATTATTACCATTATTATTTACACTATAATATTTGTTACAATTTCAATTATGATTATTATTATTATTATTATTATTATTATTATTACTACTACTAATACTATTGTTATTACCATTATTATTATTATTGTCATGCTGAAACTATCGTCATTATTTTAATTTATTACTATCATTATTATTATAATAATTATTATTATCCTTATTATTTCTTTTACATAGTTTCGGTACATCCACACCTCAACATCTGTTTTTTTTACATTCTCGAAAGTACGTTCTACAAATAAATTCCCATGCCATAAGATACGTTACTTACTTCATAAATAATTATAGTTAACCATTTAAACCTACATATTTCTTCAATTTTTCTTGTAGAATTATACAATTTTAATTTTTTCTAATATATAGAAAATTATACTATCATCCTTTTCATACTTAAAATGCATATTTTGCGATAATTACATTACTTTCTTTGTATGTGGTAGCATCATGTTTGATATACCTTAAATTTTTGTTTGAATAATAAATAATAATAAAAGTTTTTCTTATCATTATTTTAAGCAAATAACAAAATGAAGTTTTTCTAACATTTTTCTAAACTAAGCGTAAGGACTTTCTTCGGATAGGCTCTGAGGGGTGCCTAATACCTTCCCCTCGAGTAACCAAAACCCTTACTCAGAATCTCTAAAATATTTTTTTTTTTATAGACTAAAACAGAGTTTTATAATAAAAAATGATTTTTACTAATTTTCCTAAAAAGTTAGGTAGCGACTCTAAAAAATGAATTTTTCAAATCCCAAGAGTTATTTAACGCCATCATACATCGCATGCCGTTTCGATCGGTTCGAAATAGGACAGCGACACCAGGTGCATACATGTCTATATCTTGCTGCTTGCACAGTGACATTTTTTGTTTTTTCGAAATTGTGTTGATCAACAAAATTACTACTTAATTTATGTTCATTTAATGAACTTATTTATCTCCCGATAAATGTTATGTCAGCTGTTTTTTAGCTAAACTGTTGCAAATAGACATCAGATTTGAAATGGCGCCATGTTGTTACAATCTTACGCATTCATGCATCCTCCTTACCCAAGAAAAAAAATGTGTTTATCTCCCAAGTGTTAAATCCCTTCCCCTTCCTGATTTTGGCCTTTGTGCGTCTCTACAAATTTTAGCTTTCAGTCAAGCCTTCTCAGATTTTTGATGACAAAATCAAGAAAACATAAATGTTAGCTATTTGAGATAAGTTGATAATGGTCAAAACTGTGAACTTTTGGGTTCATTGGTTAAAGAGAGAGAGCGATTAGGATCTCATCGGTCAACGGTGGCGAGTATATCTTATAGAGTAAAGTTGTTGTAGTGTGGGTCGAATTATCAATTCATATATGAAATCAGTCAATCGATCAACTCTAATCTCAGACTAGTTGAGGTTGTCTATTCGAATCCTCTGTATCATCTACCCTACTGATGAAATTTCACACTTTACAACGATCATCTACAACTTGCTTATTTCTTTTATTTAAGTAGTGGTTAGTTGTTACAATTTTGGAGTGCATATGATCATTCAAGTATCAACAATTTCATTTGGTTTCAATTGTCCTAGTAAAACATGAACTACAACTTCTAAACTTCTGTAATTAGCTATAGATATTTAAATATATTATTTCTTGAATACACTTTTCTTATGTAAAGAGAGTTTGAATAACACAGGGATTATTGTCTGTATGTGAAATTTTACACCCCCTTGAAATGCTGAATGTTCTCTCCCATGTGATTGCATACACACATGATCATGATGAAAAATCTTTCGTTGATGAACGTTCCCGAATCGTCCATGTAAGACTAAATCTTAATGTAGTAGTTTACTTAATTCTTATTTTTTTAGTTTAAAGTAGTTTTTGGCATCTAATCATTTTTAAGTACAATCCGTTATAATTTCACTTCCTCTATTACACGAAAGATTTGAAGAAATATTACGAGAAAAAACATTATCGGAATCTAATATTGATCAATTTGAAGCATATTACCAAGCTGCCGGAGGAGAAAAGAAGCGAAGAGTATTTGGCCTTGAATCTGAAGCAAAAGGCTATTACGGGCAAACTTTTTGTGTTTCTTGTGAAAAAACATCATCTTCAGCTTCTCATGAATTGTGTTTAGCTTTTGCTATCTTTGGTATTGTGGATGATGTGGGTTGTTTTAAGGATAGTTGGTTGATGTTTGGTATTATGGATGTTTTGGACATAATTATGTGTTTAGATGTTGCTATGCTTGGTATTGTGGATGTTTAGATTTTGCTATCTATATATGTGGGTTCTTTTATATGAATGTTGGATATTTTAAGAAGATTTTGCTATTTATATATGTGGGTTCTTTTATATGAATGTTGGATATTTTAAGAATTTTAAAAAATTGGGGACTAAATAACAACATTTTTAGCGACGAACTAGCAATGAAATATTTGGTCACGAAATAATCAAATGACGAAATACAATATGAAATTAGTAATGACATTTATAAATAAAACAACGAATATATTCATTGCTACAAAATGACAACGGATATAGGTCGTCTCTATGACGTTGCAAAATTGGCAACGAATTTTATTTTTTCCATTGCTAAATGGTTAGCAACGCGGAAAATAGCAACGACACATATTCCGTCGTTGAGCCGTCTCTAAATTGATATAGCAACAGATATATGTTGATTAGCAATGTTTTTGGTCTGTTGCTAAACGCGATTTTTTTGTAGTGAAAAAGAAAAAATTAGTGGGTCTAAAAATAATAATTAAAAAACTAATGGTGAGAAAAGTATTGAATTTGCGGTATAAATAAAAATGAAGATAAAAAAATGAAGATGGAGATGTGAAAGAGGAAGAGGAAGATGGTGAAGGAATATGGAAATGGATAGAAGGAGAGGATAAAAGAATAAAACAAATAAAGAAAAATAATAATAAATGCATATATATATATATATATATAAGAAATGTGAAAATAAAATTTTTATTTTTATTTTCGGTGTTCACTCTCTCAAGGAGAGTGAGATACACTCACTTTGCCACGTAAGCATTCAGGAAGGTAATAATATTATTTTTAAATAGTTCAGGGGGGGTCATAGGACCCCCGCAAAGTATAAGTATGTAGTTGAAATTTGGGGTAAAGGTTGGGGGGCTTTTGACTATTTTCTATTTTTTAATTGAGCAAAGTATCATAATTCATAAATGAGATATCTCTTAACGCGTTGCATTTATATATAAATCACATATTTTAATTTTCTTTTCATAAATAAATGTTTACTATTACAATTTTTTTAATAAATATAATTTTATAAAAATTTATTAGTCAACAATATTAATAATTAGTTATTCTTTAAAATAATTCTTTCACATGGTATGAATAATCTTTTCACACCAAGCATAAACTTTTTTATATTTGTAAAATTTAGAATGATGGGTCTTTTATTGAAAATAATAAATTATGAGTCAAGTTTTGCATTTTTTTTTTAAAAAACTTTGAAATCATAACTTCAAATCTCAAATTGTACTTTTTGGAAAATTTAAAAATTCACCTCATGACTTTAAATTATAATTTAAAATTATATATTCAAATACTGATTTAAAATCAAAATTTTAATGTTGCATATTCAAATGCAAGCTTAGTGAACCGGAGAAAAGTAATTAACTATTGCAATTCACTTGGCTAATAAGTATTAATTACATGTACAGATTATAAGATAGATACTCAATATTATTTTCATTTCTAGTGATGAATTGGATTTCTTTAGTTCATTACAAATTCAGAGGGTATTTGAATTAGCTTAATTTAAAGTATTTTTGACTTTTATTTTTGAAGGTGTTTGATAAAGATAAAAACTATTTTTAAGCACTTTATTATATATATATATAGAGAGAGAGGGGGGGATAGATAGATAGAGAGAGAGGGGCTAAAAAATCAAAAGTCGATTGTTACCTATTTTTGACTTTTAACTTTTAAGTCACTTTAAAAAAAAAAAAAAAACGTACATGAATCCCAACAAGTTTACTCCTAGACCTTCCTTTGCTCCGGTCGACGAGATCAGCCAGTGTTCCCGTGTGTAAGGCTCTTTTCTGAAAGAGGTCGAATAGTTCCTGTCTCATTCATACTACTGTTGGCTTCTGTGCTATGTCTACTATTCCTATTTTTTAAATTACAAATAATTTCTTATTTTATAATTTTCGAACACATAATTAGCATCCGAACACATAATTTTGAAGTTGAGATACATAATTTTGAACTTAAGAATGTAACAGTTAATTATTCCATCTTTGTTCGAATATATAATTAGCATCCGAATACATAATTTTGAAGTAAAGATACATAATTTTGAGATACATCCATTTCTAAAACTATTTGGTTGAGATCGATAATTCATTAACTAGATCAAAGGGAGATACATCCATTTCTAAAACTATGAATTTGTGGTTGTATCTGATTATTTTTATTTTCTTTAAAAAATAAATTTAGGTAATTAATAAGAGATTAAAAAACTTATATTGTTTAGTAAAAATAAGTTGTAGTGTTATATAATTTTTTCTAAATCCATTCAAATACCTCCTCATTAATTTTTAGTTAATTTTGACTTAATTTTGGTTTGGACTTATTTGAGTTACTAACGCCTATGTGCAAAAAATTTATGTATAAATAACATAAATATCATCCCTTTTGGAAGTGATTATACTCTCTCCCACTTTTTTAATTACTTTACTCTCTCTTTCTATTAATATACATAACATAACCGACATATACATAGCATTCTGTATATATGTTGAGATTTTTGTAATATGTTTAGGGAGTTGGGATTTTTTGTAATATTGGAAACATAAGTTGTGTATTTGAGTAATTTTTAGAAAATTTATTGACCCGTTGAATTCTAAGTCCAATACTTGATATATGTTAAAAGAAATAACTATGAAGAAGTTTAAGAAATATTTATAATTACATTACAATAAATATTTTTAAAAATTGCATATATGTAGGTTAATTTGATTCTGTTTTACTTTTTTTTTCTAGTTAAAATCAATCCAAACTAATTATGATGTTTTTTTTTTTTTTGTTAATACCAAACCTAATCACTAGTTGATTTTTTTTTCAATTTGACAGATTGTTAATTTAAGGGATAATATTCACGAAAATATATGAACTTTGATTAAATTTTCAGTTGAACATACTGAACTTTGCGGAGGAGGTCCTATTACCCCCTAGACTTTTTTTCTCATATTTTAATGGCATATATCTACCCACTTGGATCATTGCATGTAATTCACGCGCATTGGGCGCGTGAAAGTGTTAGAAAATCATTTAAAAACCTTTTTTTTTTGGTTAAACAACCCCTCAATTTTCTAATTTTTATAAATTTTATGTTTTTTTTATTCATTTTTTCATTTATATCTTCCTTCTTTCTTTCTTTCTTTCTTTCTTTCTTTCTTTCTTTCTTTCTTTCTTTCTTTCTTCTCTTCAATGATGCTCCATTGGAGTTCCATTGTTGAGTTGGAATTGAATTGAACACAATTTCATCACACACACACACACCAAGTAAGTTATCTTCAACACACCCAATTCAATTACATCAATTTGACCAAATTTCAATACACCCACCAAATGGGTCTTCTTCAATTCTATTAAAATAACAAAATTAACCCATCATTGTCATCATCAACCAACCCACTATTGGCGCCAGAAGGAAATTTGTCGGCACAATCTTGATAGTAATGGAAATTTCGAATTCTCAAGAAATTAGTGAAGAAGATTTTTTCAAATTATGAATTTTTTATTCTTTGAGAATTGTTTTTGAAAGAAACTGTATATTCTCCTACACGCATGAGAATTTTGGTTAGACCATTGGAATGTTGGTCTCCTACAAGTTAACATTAAAAATATACAACTTAGAAACTGGGTATTCTCCTAAATTGTATATATACAGTTTCTTTGGTCTCCAATGCAGATATATATAGTTTTGGTTAGAAATTGTAGGAGAATATACAAGTTAAATCAAAGAATATATTCTCCTAAACTGTAGGAGAATTTTGGTTAGAAACTGTAGGAGAATATACAAGTTAAAGCAAAGGAACTGTATATATCTGCATTGGAATATTGTTAGACCATTTGTATGTAAGAGAATTGTTAGGAAGAAAGAACTTTGGTTGTAATGGTGTTGTTAGACCTCTCATGAGAATTGTTTTTCAAAATTTGGAATGTTGGTATTTTAATGGCATACTGTATATTCTCATACAGGATTACAATTCTCATACAGGTCCAATTCTCCCTATTTTCTTGTTGTTGAAAATTTTGATCTTGTTTTTTATTCATTCTTGTGATCAAAATATTACTAATTTTTTGTGGATTTTGATGAATAAAAATGGAGAAGAAAATAAGAATGGAGAATGGACAAGAATAAAAATGAAAAAAAAAATTAAATTAAAAAAATACACGTGTCAATATGTCATTGGCGCGTGTATCACACTTTCTACTTTAAAACTGGGTATAGCGTTTTGGAGGGTAATTCATTCCACTTTAAAAAAGTCCAGGGGGTAATAGGACCCCCGCAAAGTTCAGTATGCTCAACTGAAAATCCGATCAAAATTCTGATATTTTCGTGAGTATTATCCCTTAATTTAATGTGGTTTTTCGCTTTTCTATGCACTCCTATGTAAAATGACGTGAACAAATGAAGTGTAGAACACAAATCACATAAATGTATTAGATAAAATACACATTTTTACGCATTATTAAGTTAAGTTAAACCTATAAAAATCGATGATACTGCATATATAATAATATAATAATCAAGAAGGTGTGATTATAGTTTAGTCTTTTTTCCTTTTCCAAGTGTCGGTGTATATTTTACTAACTTAAATTCTGATATTTTTATCTTGCAAAATGTTTGCAAATAGAGGAAGAATTAAGGAACGTATTTCAAACCTTCTCTGCCTTTATGTTTTGTGTAAAATCTTATAGTGCATTATAAAAATGAATAAATTTTCTCATTATGAAAATAATTTGTTCTTTAATTTTTAAGTAACGAATTGAAGTCGTAGTTTTCCTCATATATATAAAGCAATGGAGGATGGTTGGGTATGATTCCCATTAATCACGATAATCTTTTGATTAGTATATTTAATTTTCTTCACCATATAAAATTATGAAGTTTAGTACTTTTCGTGTGGGTATTAACTACTTAACTATTATTTTAAAAACAAAATAATCATGTCTGATTTTGTTTCAAAACATGGTGAAGCTTGACCTCTTATATTTAAGAGCAATTATAAGAAGTAAATTTAGAGAAGAAAAGTAAAGTAGAAGTTACTCCCTCCGTTTACTTCTACTTTTTTTCATTATTTTAAAAATAAGTTTTTATTTTTATTTGTTACTTTAAAAGATAATTTTTTTTTTCATATTTTATGCTTGACATTAATTATTTATTTCTCAGATAAATTTTTAGGACCTAATTCTAAACATTAATAAGGATAATGTGATAAAATAGTCATGCCAAATATGTCAAAATTTAAATGTGTCATGTAAAAGTGAGTGGAAGAATTAACTTGCTATTCCGTCCATATTTACTAATCAATTATCCATATTTGACTTGACTCATCCTTCACGAAACAAGTGTAATTTATCATATCACTACTAATTACAAGTTATTTAAATATTGAAAAATACATACATGTATAGTTTAATAACTAACATGGATAATCTATATATAAAATAATAAATTATTTTTTAATTTTTCAAACTGAATCAATAAATTTGAATAATATCTTTTTTAGTATACTAAATTCGCATGTGGATCCTTGGCTAATTAATGCTTGATTTATTGGTATTAGTTAAAACATATCCTTGGTAAAAATTTATACGCACTCAATGTATACACCAAGCTAATGTTTTTTTATCATGATTATATAATTAAATTAAGTAAGTTTTACCCCATACCCTTCACGGAATGTTAACGTCAAAATAATATTATCGTGATATGTGTCTTCCTCTCGCTCTTTTATCACACTCATACGATCAATTATTGTCGGCACTCGTTTGGTCATATGATATGAAGTTGATATTATGATATAATATCAGATTGAAATGGAATTAAAGTTTTACTTGAATACTATCAAAATTTTTCAAATTCTTCAAAATGAGCAAAGTGACATAATTCATAAATGAGATATTGAAATATCTTAAGGCGTTGCATTTATATATAAATCACATATTCAATCTTGAATTTATAAATAAATATTTTCTATTTCAAAATTTTAAATAAATATAATTTTATAAAGATTTATTAGTCAACAATAATAGCAGTTAGTTAGATTTCACTATTCAAGGCAGAAGTACAGTTAAGTGTTTTTTTAGGTTTTGAGTTTTGACATATTCATTAAAGAGATTATTCAATAACATTGATTAAGATGATTATTCGACTAAATAGTCGAATTTTCAATATTGATTTTCTTGGGTTTTTTTTTTTTGAAGTTATTGGTAAGACTTCATACAGAATTATTTAATTAATGTATCTACTTTGAAAATTTCTTTATTCCATAACTATCGAAAATATTCCCAGAGAAAATAATAAATAATGTAAAATGAATGATGACATTGTAATAAAATATTCAACAAAAGAGATACTTAATAAAATTGCATAAAACAAATATTACTAATGTATAAGTAATAATGAAAATGATCATACTTGAAAGGTAAAAAGTCATGCTAAAATAATATGGCTAATAAGTATTAATTACATGAACAGGAAAATAATAAAATGAAATTATATATTTTCATTGTCTAAATCAATGCAAAAATAAAAAAATAGATATTCAATACAATATTATTTTTAGGGAAAAGGACACTCTATAACACTTTTTAAAACAAATAGCCCAAATTTGAAAACTTTTTAAAAAGTGACCAGTCGGATATACTATTTTCGCTTTATAACCATTTCTTAATTTGAGTCATTTTGACCTATGCAGTCCATATACAATACTGATACAGTCTATATACAATACTGATACAGTATTCAACTTGGGCAATTCGGCCCTTTTAAAAATATTTCAATCTTTTTTTTTTGTTATAAATTTTTTAACTGATCAAATATTCTTTTTTTTTTTATTGTTTAGAAATAATAATTATATTATATAAAAACGATATAATTGTTAAATAGAATATGTATCTATATAAGATATATGTATAGAAATTGTATAGTTCTATCAAATATGTATATGTATAAAATATATATAGAAAGTATATGAAAATTATATAATTGTTGTATAAAACGTGTTAAAAAAATGTACAGTTATTGTACAAATTGTGTATCAAAACTGTATATTTTTCGTAAAGAATATTTATATGTATAAGATATGTATAGAAACTGTATAGAAGGTGTGTAGAAACGGTATAGAACAAGCCAGTAAATTGAAATGGCTAGAAAGTGAAATTTAAATTCCATGACCATTTTCATGGAAATAGTTTAATTTGAAGTGACGTTTTTGTCCTTTCTCCTTATTTTTATTGCTAGTGATGAATTGAATTTCTTTTGTTCATTATAGACTCATTAATATCGACTTAATTTTGGTTTGGGCTTATTTGAGTTACTAACACCTGTGGGCTATAATCTATTGGCCCATTGAATTCTAAGTCCAATACTTGATATATGTTTTTTGGGAGGGAAAAGGACACTCTATAATACTTTTTAAAATAAATAGCCCAAATTTGGAAACTTTCCAAAAAGTGGTCAGTCGGATGTACTATTTTTGCTTTATAGTCATTTTCTAATTTGGGTCATTTTGGCTTACGTAATCTATATACAGTCCATATATAATACTGATACAACCTATATACAATACTGATACAGTATTCAACTTGGGCAATTCGACTCTTTTAAAAATATTTCAATTTGTTTTTTTGCTATAAATTTTTTAACTGATCAAATATTCTATTTTTTTATTGTTTAGAAATAATAATTAAATTATATAAAAATGATATAATTGTTAAATAGAATATGTATCTATATAAGATATATGTATAAAAATTGTATAGTTCTACCAAATATGTATATGTATAAAATATATATAAAAAATATATAGAAAGTGTATGAAAATTATATAATTATTGTATAAAAAGTGTAAAAAAAAAAAAGTACAGTTATTGTATAAATTGTGTACCAAAATTGTATAATTTCCGTATAGAATATTTATATGTATAAGATTTGTATAGAAATTATATATAAGGTGTGTAGAAACGGTATAGAACAAGCCAGTAAATTGAATGGCTATCAAGTGGAATTTAAATTCTATGGTCATTTTCATGAAAATAGTTTAATTTGAAGTGCAGTTTCTTTTTTCGGTAAGAACTTGATATATGTTAATAGAACTATGAAGAAGTTTAAGAAAAATTTATAGTTACATTACAATAAATATTTCTAAAAATTAAATATCAAAGGTCTTTGTTTTGCCAGTTGTCTCTAGATAAATAAGAAGAAAAAAAGAAAAGATAGGAAGAGTATAAAAACAATTAATGCAGGGGACTAGATTAATATATAAAACCATTGCAAGTGATTTATTAATTACTACTAGTATTATAGTACTAAACATTATAAATTAAGCTGTTTACCTGTTATAGTCCTCGACAACAATAATAACATAGACAATGTAATTTCATAATATGAGGCTTGAGAGGGTAAATGTATATAGAGCGTACCCCTGCTTTAGAGATAAAGAAGTTGTTTTTAGTAGACTCTCCATTAGAGAAATCTATTAGTCCTCAGGAGTACATGTATATTATAAGAGAAGAATTATACAAAAAGAAGATTAAATAATCATGATTTTAACAAATTCATCATAGCTAACGAGACCATCTCCATCAAGATCTGCTTCTCTGATCATCTGTTGGGCTTCTTCATCTGTCAATCTTTCCCCCAAATTCATCATCACATTTCTCAACTGCATTCACACAATTTCACCATTAAAATATGTCTCCATAGTCTGAAAATCTATTTTATTTCTGATCTTCGTGGTTTTGGAATTTATAGCCCGTGTGATCAAGTGTAACACCCCAACTTAGGATTAGGAGTCTCACATCGGCAAAACACAGGAGGGATACTGGGTATATAAATAAGCAAGCCTTACTAACTAGTGACGCGTTTTAAAGCCGTGAGAGTCTGAGCCAGAGCGGACAATATCACTAGTGAGCGGGCTAACATTGATCTTTCGAGTTGTGGAAATTGTAAAAAACAAAAATCATGTTACTAATACCTTCACGCTAAAAATATCTTTTGCTATTCAAAAAATGTTTGTCGTTTTTGGTCAAACAATATGTTTTACTTTAGAGATGTACTCCCTCCGTTTCAAATTATCCGTCCCAAATTGAGATGACACATTGATTAAGAAAAATAATTAATAACATGACTAGTTTATCATAGTACCTCTATTAAATAATGTTTACATTTTAATTTAAAAAAAGAAGAAGTAATTAATGCAAAGGGTAAAACATGGATTTTTTTTTTTTTTTTGTCTCTTCTTAATTAATGAAAAAGGATAAGTAAAATGAGAAATCAAATTAAGAAATTTGGGACGGAGGGAGGGAGGGAGTACATTTCTTTTCCACAAAAGACCTTTCGCTTGTCTAATAATGATTTAATTTTGATCAAGAATTAATAAGGAAAAGAACTTAATGAAATAAAAATGCAATTAATACCTCATTAGCAGAAATAAATCCATCTTGATCTCGATCAAATACTTTGAATGCTTCTTTTAGCTCCTCCGTTACGTTGTCCTGCACAATATATTTTAGTGCATGAGTTTTAACTTCAATAAGCTTATGTTAAATGTACTAACATTATAAAAAAAAAAAAAGAATTATTCATTTGATCGTACGTTAAGTTAATATAATATAATATAATATACCTTGAGCTTTCTAGCCATGATATTCAAGAAATCTTCAAAATCAATAGAGCCATCACCATCAGGATCCACTTCGTTTATCATTTCTTGTATTTCTTCTTTTGTTGGATGTTCATGTAAAGATTGGATTACTGCTGCAAGTTCCTCCATTCTTATCACCCCTTCATTTTCAATATATTGAAACAACAAACTTTAGTATTTCAATTAATTAAAAAATCCATTTTCTCGAGTTTATTAAAGACAATTACCATCACAATCCTTGTCGATTACCCAGAAGGCTTCACGAAACTCAGAAATTTGTTCTTCTGTCAATGCATCAGCCATGCCTAAATCTTTGGGGGGGAAAAATAGAAAAGGTTAGTAAGTAACTCTTTGGAGAAGAAGTAAGAGAGTAGTAGTATTGGTACTTGAACATGACAAACAACCTAACTTAATGGTACTTTAATAAGGGGTGTGGATACGACATTTTCAACAAAATTAAAATATTAAATTAAGGAAAGTCAGACACACGCATGGTCGAAGGGGGAAAAACAATAAATTCTATTCAACATTATTTAAGACAATTGAAACCTTCTCTTACGATTATGGAGTCTAAAATCTCTATAGTCAATAGTTGAAAATTAAATTGCAAGAACACCATCAAAGACTTGACGCCAATTTTTAAAGCAAATTATATCTTCTTGTCAATTGAAACTTGACTTTTTAAATTTTATTTTCTTGACGTTAGTTTTGATTGAGATAGATAGTTATAAGTAATTATTATGTTGAGTCTCCCACGTCTGCTTAGGGACGGGGTGGAACTTGATCTCGTTGCATGTCTTGGAGAATTTTCACACCTCGAACTTGCTAGCTTTTACGCTGAGTTAGATCCACGATTCAGTTCTTTATTATGGTTATCAGAATCAGACTTATTTTAGTTCTTTGTTTCACCAATGTTGAACGCATTTATATATTCACGCTCCAATGGTTATCAGAATCAGACTTATTATTATTATTATTGTTGATGTTGTTGCTGCTGCTGCTGCAGTCAAACTATTGATTAGAAGTATGGTGAACGCTGTATACTGTAGAAATACAGTAGTCCATTAAGAAATGATCGTCCACTTTTTGATTAAGTCATCCAAATGCACTTGGGAAATATTCAAACTAAAGTTCCACATGCAAAATCGTTTTCATTATTAACTTCTTACTTCTCCTATCAGAGAGTCAATGTTTTTTTTTTCCTTTCTGGAAATGCCAAATAAAAAAGAAAGAAAAGAAGTGCCTGAAAAGATATAATATGGATTTATTCTATTTTAATTTTGTTTTTCAATTTGAATAAGTCTTGCCTTTTAACGCAAGCCGAGACTTCTTGAATTTGCATAGTATAATAGCTAGAAACGTATTATCCGCCCAACGTAGATAAATATGTTAATATTTCTTTCTATGTGACTCATCCACATTTACAGAAGACATTTGTTATTGTTATTTGTTAAGTGACTTGATCATGTAAATATCTTGTGTCAATGTATACTTCAAAAAAATTTGGTTTATTAACATATATATATAGCTTGAACTATTTTCGATCTACATATGCAAACAAACTTGAACTTTGCAAGAATATCAAATCCTTCATAGTACATGCTAGTAATTTTTTGTTTCGTGGACTCGCATATTAATAAATTATACATAAATATGGTAACCGTTAAAGGATCTTGATTTAATAAAGTATTAAAGTTTTTTAGCCTAAAAGTGAATAACTATTTATATAGGATTTAATTCAGATAAGCAGAAACCATTTGGCCTTTTCTTTTGTAAGATGAAAACTTACGAAAAAGATATCTTTCTTGAAAAAAACACTTTAGAAATTTTAAAAGGTACATTTCCTAATAAGACACTTCAGAATCATTAAAAGACACCATCTCTAAGTCAAAAGTAGCGCTTGTTCAAGGGTTTAGAGAAGATTTTATTTTCTTCAGTCATTAATGCTTCTGCCATTCTTCTATATTGATATATTTGTCTAGTAATTTTCCTATAATCCTGTGGCAATTCTTTTAAAGTTTTCCAAACACGAAAAAAGAATATAATGGCACCTACTAATTGACTTTGACTGCAGAACTATAGAACGCAATAAAAAAGCAAAACTAGCAAAGTCTTTTTCGAATTTCAACGTAACCTGAAATTATTAGTTAAATTTCAAGATATAAGGGGAGCATAAGTGGCCTTCAAAGTCATACTATCAGATTGAATCACACTTGTTTCATTTTTATCATCAGTAATCTTCTTTTGTTCTTTTTTTAAGTACTTAATCCATATTGATTTGATACTTTTTGAGAAAAAAATTATTTATTAGAAAGAAATCTAAATCTGATTATAAGTAAGTATTTTCTTAGTCTTATTTTAGTTGACACATTTCATTTTATACGGTGATTAAAAAATTATAAATAAAGTGATGGTTTTTATTATTTTATCTTTTACTCATATTAATGATATTTATTGGACATATTAATAAACATTGGAATTGTAGGGATAAAATGAAAAAAAATTAATTAATTCTACCTTGATTTAGTAAATGATCAACTAATATTTTTACTAAGGTGACCAACTAAAATAGAATGGAGGGAGTACTATTTTATGTTTTATAGTTCTATAATGATAAAGCTAATATTGGAAGAGATTAATAAAATTCTCTTGATTTATTAATACTAAAAATTACCTATATACACAAGTTAAAGTTACATAATTACATTAAATCCCAAATTGGTAAAGTATTTACACAAATCCCAAAATAATTACAAAAATCCCCTTATTTGGTAAATTCTCTCTCCTAAATATTATACATGTTAAACACTTCTTTTGGCTTCCGTTTTTCACTCCATTCCTCCCATTATCCATCCGTTTAATACGTCATTTTTGAAACCCTGATTTTTCGGCAAAATTGAAGTAACAGTTGTATAGTGATTACCAACTTGTAAGTTATCAAGATTTAACTATTTTTAATTATTTACTTCATTAATTTTTGAAATTTTTTTTGTTCGACTTTACCAAATCAGGGATTTTTCGTGTTTTGTTTGTTTGCATGTTCAAATTTCTGTATTGTTCAATCATATTCAAGTTCAGTAGTTCATTTTTTTTTTGTTATTTTTCATATAGTACAAGTTAGATCTTTGATTTTCTTATTTGGTAGTTCAATTTAACACTACTGTTAAGTTAAAATAGTGTTAATTGGTAATGGATTATCCTCCAAGTTTTAGTTTAGGAATTAATCAGTTAGATTCAAATGAAAAAGATATGCCACTTGGATTTGTTCCTGGTACTTTTGATGATCAGGATCCGAAATTCACAGCGAATCGCTCAAAGCACAAAAACGATCCCGTTACAATGAAGAAATTGAAGGATAAGGCCGCTTCTAAATCGAAGAAGTCTAGTTCAAAAGCAAGAAAAAAGAAGTTTGATGATTCCGGCCGACCACGTCTTCCGAAGGTATTTATTATGAGTTTAGGTATAATTTGACATATGTATAATAAGACATTATACATTAGTTCTTTCATCACAGTAATGTATAATGTAGGTGTTCTGACATATTTTTCTATAGGTTATACATTATAATAAAGCTGATATTAATTTTGACATGTATAAGTTACCCTCATACATGTATAATTGTTGTTTATATTTTGGTCTGATACAAATTGTTACATGTATGGTCTAATATGTTTGGTCTGATATAAATTGTTACATATTAATTTTGACATGTATAAGTTACCCTCATACATGTATAATTGTTGTTTAATTATGATTCTGTTTGAAATTTTTAGGTGTATAAGTTACCCTCATACATGTGTAACTTTAGAGTGTTTAGGGCTTGATTTTATTATACATTAATGCAAGTTATTTTTTAATGAATAAGTATCCATCATACATGTCTAACAACTTTTATTAATTTTGTGATGTATAAGTTAACCTCATACATGTGTTACTGTAGTGTTTTTATTGGTCTGACTTTATTGTACATTAAAGCAGTTTTTTTGTAAATGTATAAGTTACTCTCATCTTTTATTTTTTGAAATCAGGGACTGTGGCGTCTTTGTGTGTGCATATGCAGAAATATTAAGTGAAGGGCAGCAAGTTCATTCATGTGGGTTTGATGTTGCAAGTCAACGTGCACGCTATGCTTCATTACTATGGCATTACGGAGTGGAAAAGTAAAATGAAGGGTACACGAGTGATAATGGTGATCCGCCGCGGTCAAGGAATAGTGTTCTCGAAGAAATTGATGCAAGTGCAATTGTTACTTTAGAGTAGCAATATTTTATAATAGTCGGAATTGAAAGAACTAATTCTTATTTTTGTGGTTGATGTAAAACAATTACAAGATTACTTCTGAATGTTAATGCAAATTTTATGGATGTCTTCTTATTTAAAAAAAAAAAAATGATTTCCAGTTACTAACACACTACTGTATTGTTACAAACTAATTCTTTGTAGATATTGAGTTTCTCTTTTTTTTTTTTTGTTAAACGTGTAGAAATAAATATAATATTAAACTGATATTGAATTTGAACACTTTATAGTTTTACTGTAACGTACATTATCTTATAAGTTAAAAATACATTGATGTAATATCTAATACGTTTAAATATATGTAATACATAACATAATATATGTTGTCATACATTTTTTCCTGAAAAAAAATATAAAATATAGCTCACAACATTCACTTTTGTGAAGTATGATACTATTTCATACAATGACACAAATGTATAATCTGATATTATACATTCGTACATGAACAACATATATTATACAAAAAACTTATAATGTGTCATCAAACACATAAAAGATGATTCTCATATTTAATCTGATATTCTTTTTTTTTTTTTTTTTTAAAAAAGTCAGTTAAATAACACTTTTTCTGTCTAACATAATACAATAAAACAAAGTATAACGTTATTATATCATACATTTCATATACATTAACTATTAATGTGTAACAGTTTGCGCGCCAGGTTTGCATGTAGTTAATATCGACTCCGTAAACAACTTTCATCTCTTCAATAATGTCCGCGGGGGTATGTATTCTCTTGTGATTGATTAATTTTGGAGCTGTAAATTCACTCATAAAATTTGTTATCGCAACCACATTATTCAGCACTCTGTCGCTAAGACTACAAGTATGCTCCGAATCAAATATTTTAATCACAAATAATTTTGATTCATTCATACAAGACGCCTTCAAGACCTACTTGCAATCTTTGTTATGACAAATCAGTACATAGCTGCATCAATATATAAAAACCTAAGTCAATGTATTAAACAAAACTATTACAATTGAAAATAGAAAGACAGAAATGAAAATAATGGTACTGCCCAGCTATATTATACATTTCTCTATATGTATAATAAAATATTATACATTCGTATTTTAACTTAAAAAACATACAAGAAACAAAAGCAACTACAGAATGTCTTAAACCATATTATCATACATTTATTTGACTGACACGGTTTATTTATACATTATCAAGCATGTATAATCATACATTATACATTCGTAATTTAACAATCATAAGCAACAGATCACCCAACTTCACAACAAATACTTCTACAAAACCTCTAACAACAAATTTCCATATATTATAAGCTCAGCAAATATATTTGACACTTTTATATCATACCTTTTTTTGTCGGATCATTTCGCTTTAGTGTTGAAGCCATTAGCTATTGCATGTCTTGCCATTACTGAAACAAGAGTTTCCTTATCCTTGTAAATCTGATTCACCATTATTTCAGTGTTCTTGTAATCAGTAATGAAATTTTTCACTTCAATTTCAGGAACATATAAAGCATACTGATTATCCGTTTCAACAACTGTTAACGTAACCGAATCATATTCACTACCCTCAATACACATTACAGCACCTGTTTCTTTATCAAACTCTATTTCACTATTGGATTTGTCGAAAGTTGAAATACAAAGAGGAAAATTAACCAACCCAGAAAATTGTTTCTTCAACTCAACGTAAACCCACACTTCATCCTCGTTTCTTAGGACAATTGGAGAAGAATTTCCTTCAACCACATATTTAACTTCAATTTTTTTACGAACTTCGTCGATATCCAATTCCATGGCGATCGTAGAAATCAATTTCAAGAAAGTAATACTTTTCAAAATAATTATTGCGTCACTTTTGTATGACTCATAACTAATTTCTGACTGTCAGATTCCAGAATGTCGCAGCAATATGGGGATATTCATATTGATTTTAGAAGTATTGAAGAACGTATGTAGAAGAAATTGGTTGTTTTTTTTGCTTTCCAGATCTTGAACCAAAGATTACAAAAAAAAAAAAAAACATTTAAGAATTTTTTTGAAATTCAAATATCAGTTAGTAGTTTTAGCCATAAACGACTTAATGTTAGCTAATTATTGCCGTTAATTAAGGAACAGTTAAATAATTACTAATTTTAATTACCTTAAATTTAGGATTAGCTGTTTCATCATACATTTGACCAATGTATAATACTTGGCCGAATGTATGAGTATCTTTGTCATAATTCAGGAGAGAGAAAAAAGAGAGGGGATTTTGTGTAATTACTTTCATTACCTAGGGGATTTATGTAGTTTACACTTATTAATATGGACAAATAAAAATAAAACTAGATTTTTAGTAAGAATCAAGTAAAAAGGAACGGAGGGAGTAATTTTCCCTATTTGGTTCTTTTGTTTCATTTGTTTCAGTTGTCGGATCATTTGTTCTTGCTACTTGTTCTCTTCTTAATTGTTTTCAACATGACTTCTTTGCTATTATATTTGAGTGACTTACTTCATTTTTTTGATATGTTTAATTTGATTCAAGAGTCCATTAAAAATAATCTTTCCACATTCACTAGATAAAAATAAGATTTTGTACATGTCATCCTTCCAAAACTCGATACTTATGGAATTACACTATTGTTGTTATTTCTTTTCATGAACTAATTAATATTCCTTCATCCTTTTTGTTTCTATTTATGTTTCTTCCCTAGAATCAGTTTGAAATTGAACTAAAGCAAAACATGATTTTATAATTGAAAGTCTAAAGTTGAAAAGTCTAAAGTTTAAATCTGGACTTATTGATTTTGAATTATAGGCTTTGCCAAAATCTTTTTCCAAATCTCATGTTTGAATTTAAATTCATTCTAACTCCACACCTTCATAGATGAGGTTTGAAGTTATGTTTGGCAAAGCTTTCATAATATATGTGATTTAATAAAGCAAAAATATAATTAAAAACTATTATTCTTATTAATTGATAATTTAAATATATGCCATTTAAACACATTCCATATATTTGTTGATTTTATATAAATATGAACAACGACAAAGTTAAAATTTAAAGTTTATGCGTTGAAATTTTAATTATTCTAAGTCGTTACTCAATTCTTAATTAAAGATTTATATATATTCTAGAAAACATATGGATTTTAACCAAAATTATTGGGATATACTGAACTCATAAATGAAACTCTAGCTTCGCCCCGCTGAGTACCGGGTGTGGATGAAGTTATAAGGGATACTTTTTTCATCTTCTCTTTACTTTTCTCTAAATGGGGAATCAGTTGGGAAATATTTTCTGTTCATGCAATGTGTGTTCCTGACCAAGAGAACAAAAGAAACAAGAAAATACAATACATCATGATCATGTTAGGAGACTAATTCAAATTTTCTAGAGCAATAGATTTGGAAAAAAAAAAAAAAAGCAATAGAAAATTGTAGAAGTCAATAAAAGATCATTAAAAGATGCATGGAAAATTGCATATATTACCTCTCAAAATTGCATTGAAAACTCAGTTATTACACATTTAAACTTTATGGGTATTTTTTTTCCCTTATTCTCTAGACAAGTTTGAATAATTTATTTGCGTTTTCACCATCTTAATATTGATAGGGACAAGTTATTGGCCTTTTTCCTCATTTTTAAGAAAAAAGATCTTTTGTCTCATGTTAGGCTGCTTATTAGTTTAACCATAAGTTACGTCCAACAAAATGTATAATTATTAGTAAAAATTACATATATAACGATATGTTTACTAGGAATTATTAAAAGTTTCAACTTTTTTAAAAAATTCGTAAAATTCTAACATTTGACCATTGATGATACATGTTAATTAACTTAGATACATATAAAGGATACATGTTTGAAGTAAACTAACTTACCCTTTTTAAGGGATGTAACAGATAAATTAGCATTAAAAGTGCAATTAATCTAACTAATTATGGTTAAAACAAAATTAAATCCCACGATTTATGGCAATTATCTTGTTATTCCACTATTCTAATCCAAAACAACATTCATAATCTGTTTGGAAATACCCAAAAATTTTCATGGCTTCTTCAAAAGTTTCACTCTTTTAGACGTCCATTTTTTTTTTTTCTGATTTGTTAATTTTGTTTGGTTATTTAAAATGAATAAATAGTTTTAATGGGTTCATTCAAAAGAAAGGAAATTCATTATTCTTGAAAAAGAATTCGTTATTCCTTCTTCTCTGTTATTTGTTGTTCTTCTTCTTTTTTCGACGATTCGTAATAATGAACAACACGTCTTATTAGTACATTTCGGTGTTTGGTTGTCTGATGTCAAGCACAAAGACTACAAGATTGATGGTTGTAGTCGGAAATGTACTAGTGTCTATCTCAATTCGTTATCCCTTCTTCTCTGTTATTTGTTGTTCTTCTTCTTTTTTTTCGACGATTCGTAATAATGAATATCGCGTCTTATTAGTACATTTCGGTGTTTGGTTGTTTGATGTCAAGCACGAAGAATACAAGATTGATGGTTGTAGTCGGAGATGTACCAATGTCGATCTCAATCACTATCTCAAGAAAAGCCGATGAAGATTTTTCCTCACTAGTTGTTTCACTATCGGATGTCACAATGTATGCAATTCATCCTTCATGAATACAGATTAAAAAGTCAGATGATAATCAAGAGATGTACTCATGATTTGTTTGTCAACTCGTTTATAATCTGAATTTTAGGTTCCTTTTCTTAGAATTGTAAGTTTTAAGTTTGTGAGTCAAATTACTAGTTTTAAGTTGTCAAATTACTCGTTTTTAGTTTATTGGATTATAGTCTGTCAAATTGTGTAATTCATCATTGTTTTAATTTTAAAACCAAATGTTTTGATAAACAAAAATATGTATCTCTTGTTGATTGAATTTAGTCAAAAGTACAAAGTTGTTTTCATGTTTAAGCCAAAAATACAATACAGAACAATATATAGAAAAACTGTATGAACATAATATTATAGATACAAGATAATACAAATATGTATCTTGGTTGAAATACATGTATCTATTGATATGCTCAAATCAATAAATGTTAAACAATACGAGATACATATAATTCATAAACAGTGCAGTAATTCAAAATAAGAGAAAATGTATCTATAATCTTGTAACATGTATCTATTGTTGTGTTAATTTGAATAATAATTACAAAACATTAGATACATATAAAAATAAAAAATGTATCTAATGAAAATTAAAAAAATGTTCACATTAAGAAGTTTAATGAATTTCTTATATATTTGTGAATTCAATATTTAATTCAAAGTAACTAAATGATATAAAAAGATTTATCTGAACGTTCATTGATAAATTGCTTACATATTGCACTAGACTATCGTTCCGTAATTAACAATTGTAAAAAAATTGTATCTATTGAAAAATATATTTTGTGAACAGTATGAAGCGTATGAACAATTACATTCATCTCGAAGTTGTAATTCAATTTAGAGACAAAATGTCTTGCAAAGAAAAAAAAAAATAAGAAAAAGAAAATTATGTTATGATTGAATATGCGATTTAATTGTACGATGTATCATTATGTTGCATAATGTAATGTTGTGTTAGTTACTTTCATTACTGGACTTAGTTATATATGTTTCAATAAACTTGATACGTATAGTTATAAATATGTATTTAATACAATGTAACAAAAAATGTTAAATATGATGACTTTGTAAAGTGTAACAAAAACGTACAACAAAATAATAATATATCATAATCTGGAATAGCCATATGGCAATTATTGGTGTTAAGGTAGAATCCATGATGTGAAAAACATCTAAAAAAAGCAATAACAACATGTACAAACATCATCAAACTATATAACAGTCAACTGGCCAACAAGTAAACAACTACTCAATATGTAAAACACAAACTTTTTCTTTTTGTGTGAAGCTGCTCCTTGACCTTGGTGGATCGTCATTCTCACTAAAGTATCCTTTCTTCGCCTTTACAGAGCCATACTTGCACAAAAGAGTGGCATATCTCATGTGATGGTATTGAGCATCAATACCCGATGAGGGAATGCCTAATCCCTCGCTCAGGTACTCGGCATAAACAGTAAATACACCACAATTCCTACATAGCGATTACTAATTGAATTAAAAATACATATATACTTGTATAAGATAATGAAAACAATAGAAAGGTAATGTAATACTTGTACTTACAAACTTCCACTATCTTGTTGTGCTATCCCGATAACATATTCCACTCGGAATGAATCCTAAAAAAAACATCAAATTAAAAATATAACATTAGATGCAATAACTCTACAATAACACATAACAATATACAGAAAAACTATATGAACATAATAGTATAGATACAAAATAATACCGATATGTATCTTGATTGAAATACATGTATCTATTGATATGCTTAAATCAATAAATGTTAAACAATACGAGATACATATAATTCATAAACAGTGAAGTAGTAATACAAAATAAGAGAAAATGCATCTATAAGCTTGTAACATGTATCTATTGTTGTGTTAATTTGAATAATAATTACAAAACATTAGATACATATATAAAAAAAAAGAATCAAATATACAAGAAATTGAAAAAACGTATCACGCATATATAAATATATAGCACGGCCAATTATTTTTCAGATCTGAACATGCCAGAGGTTCCAGATATTTTCCCGATATGACTTTGTCGGAGGTTTCAATTTATTTTTTGCTTCGCACAGTAAAATATTATTGGACTAGAAGGTTTACCTGAAGTATCAATAACGGAAAATCAGCCGGAAATAACCTCACCATGGACAATTTTCTTTGCCAAAATAGTAGCTTTACCCATAACTCGAGCACCAAAAACATCATCATCTTTAACACGAAACTCCAAACGATCAATTGGGTGAGCTAAAGGGATATGATGTTGTTTAATTTGATTTTTGAGAAAAATCATTGAACATAATAAGAAGAAATGAAGATAAATTTAGCAGAAAAAAATACCTTAATTAAAAAATGTGAAGAAGAAGAAGAAGAGGAGAAAATTGTGGGATAAAATTGTGACCAAAATTTTGGCGTTAATGTAGCCATTAGTGTTTGAAGAGTTGGATAGAAACTGATGTTTGAATTAAGGCATACAAAGAGGAAAAAATGAGTTATTTTTGGTAAAGAATCGATTTCTTAGTTGTAGGTTTTAACTAATATCTCAACTTTATCAAAAAGTATGAAATATTGGGATTTAAGTAATTTTTTAGAAGTAGGGGGATTTTTAAAAGTTTAGAAACTTATGTTGTTTATTTAGGTAATTTTTCCTAATTATTATATATGAAGATTTGGTGGAGATGAGAAAACATTTTTCAGCCCAGCATATTGGTTTCGGGACCATAACTCACAAGCCAAAGCCAAGTTTTCAAGTAGGATCATAGCGTCACTCTTTAAACTTTGATCCAATTTAATTATTGTATTGATACAAGACTGATCAAGAGCACACAAAACACACACTCAAACAGTCCACAAATTCAAGCGAACTGAGGACCCTTTGAGTTACCCCTGGACTCTCGAATTCAACAAACAACAACAAGAACACAAAGTATTATGGTGTTTACACCTAATTTCCAGCGATCCACAAATTATATTATCAACACAATATGAGAACAACAATATTACAACAGCAAGAACTCACGGGTTACATTAACCACAACAAAAAATTCGAAGCTTACAACAACAATACAAGATGAATTGTTAGACCAAATGAAGGGACAATCTTAAGAACCCAAGAATTGTTACACTCTTGGACCCTTAACACTACCCACGACACAAACCTAACTCTGACGTTGACACAAGAGGGACGTTACCTCCTCTAAACACCAACGTATCAAGTCAACAATGCAAACACAAGTGAATCTTCACTTATCTAGCCCTAGTTTCGGTTGGAGCTCTTAAGAGAGAGATAAAGTGTTGCAAATATTACAAGTCTCAAAATATGATCAACTAAGTCTGAAAAATCCTAAGTTGGTCTATTTATATTACAACACAAAATAAGACACAAATGACAAAAGTGCCCCTTTAATTAAAATGCTCCAAAGGGCCGCCCATGGAGTGCATACATAGGGCGGTTTTGGACTTCATTTACACTTAAGGTTGGGCCTTATCTCGGTTGTCTTTGACATGCTCAACATATGTCCGTCTACGAGGCCGTACTCGTCTCATCTGATGGAATAAAGATTCATGTTATGAATATAACTAAGATGGAGGATCCAAGTGAGAATATGTCAAATTACATTTGGGACTCTAGGAAGATGAGGAAATAATCTATTAGGTTTTATGCTATGAAGTTGTCTCTTTATTTTCTTAGTTGCTTAGATTAAACCTCGCTGCTTCTTTCTTTAATTTTCTATTTGTTCTTCCCTTTAGAAGATTTGGTTATTAGTTTGGAGTAATCGTAATCGTACGAAGATGAACTCTTATATTGATGTATTAGATTACAATTCTTTCTATCGGCACAATTTCCCTTTATTACAGTTCACAACCAATAATGGGCAAGAAAATGCTGAAAAATCAACAGGATTTCAAATTAATTCCAAAGCTTACATTAGTCACAGATTTGCTGAACTTCAAAAATTTGTTCAGATTTGTCTTTCTTTAATAGTTGGGGTCAAATTTATCCTTATCTTTACAAGAAATGGACTGCATTTGGCCTAATTGTTGTGTTTGTTTGCGTGTATACAGTTGATTAATTGCCAAGCTGAGTTTGAGGCATGAACACAACAACACGACTTGTAAGCCATGGAAAAAGCCAAAAAGTAGTAAGACGAAAGAACACAATTATTTAACTTTATACAAACAGAAAATTTGCCAGAAGCCTTTGGCAATGACAAATATAAGAGAATTTCTTTTCTCTCTGACTGATCTCTATTTTTGATCAGTCTCAAACTTTTTATACTACTACACTTATTACAACTAGTAATATTCAGTATCTTGTTCATTGTAAAGTAATAGGTACAATTCTTTTTCTTTACTGTTCTTTTTTTTTTTTCCTTCCTTTTTTGAAGTATTAATTCGATTTTCTTAGGGAAAACTCTCATCTTTATAAGAGTTCTCGAGACATTTGGAATTTTCATAGGCGAAAATAAAATAAAAATGGAATTAACTTCACCTAAGAAGAACAGCACTCTGGCTTCTTCTCATCATTTGCTCTTTCTGCATAACTCTGTCCACACAGGGATTTTTCATACCTTCGGAGATCTCATTACCATCGAAAGTACTCTCTGATATTGAAGAACAAGTTAATAATATTGAATTTGTAGATAAAGATTCCAAAGATGATGATCTTCTTGATGCACCAAATTCAATTAACACTCCTTCATTAGTACCAGTACCCACATCGTCTTTGGAGTTTCCACTAATATCCATACTACTTGGTTCCAGTGACTCGCCTTCATTTTCAATGTCAAGACTTAATTCCGTGGCATTCTCTGAATTTCCCGCCTGAGCTTCTTCTTCATGTCTCGGCCCCGAATTCTGCAATATCGACATAATTAATAAATAAGAGCGTAGATTTTCTAGCAGTTTAAACGCTTACATAAAATGACCACACACTTAATCATGATATCAAGTGCGCAACAATCCTGACTCGAATCTCACAATAACTTTTTGTTTGGGTGAATTTGGCTTGGCGTGTGGCAAGGGGGCAGAAAATGTAAGAGTGTAGACGAGTCTAGACGGCCATCAGAGGTGGTTAGGAATAATACCTGGCACCGTCAATGGCTTCACCATGCGGTCAACATCTATTGGTCCCGGTACTTTACGACTCAAGCGGAGCTCTCTCACAGGATACCACCTTACCTCTGTAATGTACAAATAGTTTACCCCTCTCAATTTTAAAGCGTTCTGATCCTGAAGCAATACAATACTACTACTTTCGGTTCTATATATTTAGTTTTCTTTGCCCACTCGGCTGCATAGGAACACGAGAATCATCCTCAGACGCTCCATTTGATGTTTCACCGGGTTCTAGTCCTCCTCCTTTACTTTACTTTCAGGCTTATTTACTATGCTTTTACAATAATCAAACTGTTAATCAACCTATCTAACGAGCTAAATCAATAACAAGTGGCCTTGACCTGTTACAAATTCAACTGTACCATTTTTCAGGTAAGCACTATTACTAAAAAAATGTTTATATACGCTAACAAGAACTCGTTGAAAACATAATTAAATAAATAAAAATATACTTTCTCTGATGATGTGAATTTTAAATAAAATGGTCACACGCTTCAAGAATACCTGTTCAAGTGACGATGAGGCAGAGGCAGGGGCGATGACAATGCCCGCACGGCACATGGGACAATTGGTGTGTGATCTAAGCCAAGTATCAATGCAAAGTACGTGAAAAGCATGGTTGCACTTGGGCAAAATCCTAAGAGTTTCGTCTTCTTGAAACTCATTCAAGCAAACAGAGCACTCTGTTCCTTCAATTAATCCTTCTCCACTTTTATACTTGCAAATCGTAATGGCATTGATAACCGATTGCTGAAGACCCACTGTTCTAATGTACCATATAGGATGATCCACCATAGGTCCATGAATATCTTCATCAACAATATCACTATACACCT
This sequence comes from Capsicum pubescens, assembly GCA_030864215.1. Taxonomy (NCBI): domain Eukaryota; kingdom Viridiplantae; phylum Streptophyta; class Magnoliopsida; order Solanales; family Solanaceae; genus Capsicum; species Capsicum pubescens. The sequence goes on along the minus strand of CM061545.1, from coordinate 264,814,685 downwards.
CCTCTTCTCCTTCTTCCTCAACTCGCTGCTGTTGTCGCGATGAAATTCTTGCTTTCCGGATTCTGTAAACCACAAAGCAGCAAAAGAGAAAGAAAGAAGTAGCCAACACAGTAAATAGAATAATCAAGAAGATGGAGACAATCGGTTTGTGTTGAGAAGACTGAGGAGCAGGAACTTTAGGGGTGAAAAAGTTGGGCGGCAAAGGTGGTTGGATTTCAGAAAACAAGGGAAAAGTACAAATTGGATAACAAATATACAGACATGAAATTGGACAAATCCCAGAAGGATTCTCTTTCGGGTTGCAATAAAAACTGGTACAAGATTTACCAGTGGAGTTATCAAGTGATTCGAAGATCAGCTTTCGATCATGGAAGGCCATGTCTACTGCTAATTGTTTAGGATGTGGTGGGCAGCAGCAGCAGCCTAGTTTCTAACGCAACTGTAACATGGATGAACAAGTTTTGTTTTTTGCTTTCTTCTATGTTTCTGTTTTTTCATTTTCAGTCTTTGTTGTTAGTATTGACTTTAAGGTAAAGCTAGTAATACTAGGCGGCTGATTATGGAGATGCTGCCATTTTTTCCTGCTTGTCACCCCACCTAACTAAATTTGGCTGATGGAAGATTGGGACATTTATTGCTCTAATATAATCAATATATATATATATATATATATATATATATATAAATAAAGGAGGATTATATAGACTATGCATAGCACCTCTCTTTGACCAACAATTCTATTTATTTTTTTTCTCCTTTTTTTTATTTTTTTCAATTATTTTATTTTTAAAATCATTTTCATAACTCACATCTCTTTATGCTCATAATAAATTACACTCTTAATTAACATTAATAAAATTCATAACTCTAAAACATTTTATATTCATAACCTTCAATTATTTAGTTTTCCATTAAAAAATCTAATAACAATTGTTTCTTTAAATAGTGTAAAACAATGACAATTGTTTCTTGAAAAAGCCTAATGACAATTATTTCTTACAAGATATGTTCATTCTGAAAGTCACTCCTCTAAGCTTTTTTTTTTTTTTTTTTAGAGTAGATTTCTTTTATGCTATGCATAGTCTAGTAATAAACTTTGAACATTTTTATATTTTTTTTGAAGAGTTATGTATTGCTTTATTAGAACAATTTTCTTTTATGTTATGTGCCCATTAATTAATTTTTTGCAATCTTGTATTTCTCTTTAGCTTAATCTCATTAAACTTTTTATTGTAGATGAAAAGAAGATTACTATCATGATAATTTTTCTTGTCCTCATCTCACTATGGGTATGAGACATAGCATATAACGAAAAAAAAAAGGTCTCACCGGCCAAGATATAGTTCAAAGTGCAATATTTTTGATATTTTCAATTTATTAAATTTCATCTCCAACTGCTTTTAGCACTTTTAGTTAACAATTTAATTGTCCTTCTTTTTCGTTTCATGCAACACTTAGTTTTTGTTTTTTTTTGACTTTTTTAAGGCTCGATTGACATACAAATGAAGTAGGATATTGAGATGACAAGAATCTAATTATTACTGTTTAAAATTCTTTTGAGAGAAATTATATTTATATGTGTGATAGTTTTCCTTTCCTCTTCAATTCACAATATAACATTTTCAAAAGTTTATATTAATTTAGTTAACTATTTTTCTATTTTTTTCGTTGGTGATGTCAACTTTTTATGTGCATGTCTAGACCAGAGTGTTTATTTTCTAAAGTAAAAGCAAAGTAAGGAGACAAACGCATAGTGTGCTATTTAAGAAAGTATCTATGGATCCTTCCATAATTATGTACATCAATTTTAGTAAATATTTTGATAAAATATGAGAATGTAACATTAGTTTATAAGTTTTAAATGACATTTTAATTCCTAAGAAAGTTGTTTATTGATTCGTTAAATTGTAGTTTTTGATTTTTCACATTTTATAGTTTAAAGAAAAATGAAAAGGATAAAATAAGATAAAAAATATGAGATTCATATAACTAGATTTGTGTTATATATATAAATAATAAACAAGTTTAAAACTTACTAAAACTAGGCATGAAAATAAATTTAATTTTATAAAATATTTTCTTTTTCTCTACTTTCTTTTAAGAAAAATGAAATTACCGTTTCACTTATAAATTTTTTAGAAAACTGAAAATACATAATTGATGAAAATTCACATAAAAATATATTTATATACTTAAGAGTGTATACATTCCATTACATAAATTCTACTCTTAAATATTAGTAATGTCCATAATTCTTAAGCCTTTCATATTCATAACCCTCAATTAGTTAATGTTCAAGAAGACCATTTTTTTATTTTATTTTTTATTATTTTCAAACTCTAAATATTTTGTTAATTGTTTTTATCTTCCTTTATAATTAATGTAATTGATTTGTATTAAGTAAAATTTATATCTATATATAATTTAAAAAATTAAATTTGTACTCTTAATAATATCATTAATTTCATGACTTTTAAATTTTCATATTCATAACTCCAATTATTTAATTATAAAATTTAAGATAACTTGTCCTCCATTTTCATCTATATAAAGTCATAATATTTTGTTTCATGAGACGCATACTCAAGAATATCCTTTTTGTTTTATATCAGAAATAGTGTTCTTTATATTATTATTTATAGTATTAAATTCAAGCTTATTAAGAAGACATTTGAAGGTTGATTGTTTGTCAAAGAGGCTATCGAACAAGAACTTAAAAAAATTATACACTAATTTTGTATTTTTTTTCCGTGTATTTTCTTATGGTTAACGTAAAAAAAATTAGGTGTGTGTGTGTGTGTCAGTGTTCATGAGTATGTTCTCTATATGTAACTTCTATAATATGAACTTTCATGATTTTTTGATTATTATACATTTTATAGACTTTTGAAGGTTGATCGTTTGTCAAAAAGGCTATCGAACAATAGCTTAAAAAATTATACACTAATTTTGTATTTCTTTTTTCGTCCATTTTCTTATGGTTAAATGTTAATGTAAAAGCAATAGATATGTGCGTGCGTGAGTGTTCATGGCTATGTTTTCTATACGTAACTTCTATAATATGAACTTTCATGATTTTTTTATTATTGTAAATTTTATAGGTTTTGGAAGGTTTTGTTTGTCAAAGAGGCTATCGAACAAGAGCTTAAAAAATTGTATACTAATTTTTTATTTTTATTTTTCCGTCTATTTTCTTACAATTAACGTAAAAAATATAGGTGTATGTGTGTGAGTGTTCATGTGTATGTTCTTTGGAATTGTTTATATATATATATAATGAGAAAGAAATTATCTTACCATCTTAGTGCATTATAAGGACACATAAGTACATTATTTCAAATTAAAATCTCAACTTCATTGAATACGCAATAGAAATGAAATAAAATTGTTATTAGAGAATACATTTTAATTTATTGATAAAGAATATATTATCCATCATTTAATAAATGTTAAATTGTTAATTTTCTTTTTTCTTGTATGGAACAAAACATTCTTCATGATATAACTATAACAAGTTATAATATTACGATTAGATAATAAATCTAAAGTGAATATAAAATTAATCAAATAAAATAATTAATTTTTTAACACCACGCGAAGCGCGACTAATTTTACTGGAAATAATTAAGACCTTGTGGTGTAAAAGATAGTAATAATAGTCAACTGCACAGCATATTATATTATCTTATTTGATTTTATTAGCTATCGTAATTTAGTTTTAAGATTATTCTGTCAGACTAAATAATTAAAATTTAGTCGATATAACTATCAAGTACAGTACAATTTTTTTTTATCACTCTAAAATAACTAAATTCTCCACTTGTGAAGTAACTTTTGTTATTGTACTATATAACTAAATTATGTATCAATGACAAGAAAAATTACTCAAATAGTAAACACCTTACACCTCCAACCTAAGACTGTGAATTTAAATAATCAACAAAGCAAAAAAGTGAAAACTCCTATGAAAGAATTAAAAAAAAAAAAGACATAATGCATAACTATGCCCTTTAACTTGGCCTCAAATTTCATCTATGACCTCCAACTTTGGGTGTGCACAAGTAAACACTTAAACTTGTATAAAGTTGAACAAGTAGACATACACGTACTATGTGGCATAATACACATAGCATATATGTGTCTACTTGTTTAATTCTATACAAGTTAAGGTGCCTATTTGTGCACACTAAAAATTGAAGGTCATAGATGTGATATGAAACCAATTTAAAGGGCATGTTTACGTATTGTGTACAAAAAAAACTTATGTGTCAATTGTCTATTTAAATAAATAACCATAAAGTCAAATTGTCGATTCAAAAATGCAAACGATAAACTTCGTCCTTTTGATTACTAGTTGTATCTTACACGCTTTGTGCGTGTACTTCACTTCAAGGAATTCAGTTAACAAAATCACTTCGAAATTATAAAAGAAAATATGTTTGCATTAAGAAATAAATTTATTTATTTATTTAATACGAAAAAACACTTAAATATAAACTAACACATTCATACAAATCCAGTGGCGGACTCAGGATTTAAGGATTGTGGGTGCTTAAAAAATTTAAAAACTGAAAAAAAAGAAGTAAAAAATTGTCTCAACAAGGTTCGAACCCGGGATGTCTGGGTAGTGGAGAACCTTAAGATCAATCTAAATGTCAATGCATCCAGCCAACTTTTTGTTTTAGTGGGTGCTTTTATATCTTTTATACCTATTTTTGTATATTTTCTATGTAATTATATCTATTCCGCGTCGAGTTTATTGGGTGCCGGAGCACCCCTAAAAATAATGTAGGTCCACCCCTGTACAAATCATATAAAAGACGTAAGAGAGTATTAAGTTAATTAACAATAAATATATATATATATATGAAAAATAAATTCATGTTTAGAAGTTATATTATTAAGTACTCACTTAAAAAATTGGTGTAAATTATTAACCATATTTAAGGTAAATTTGTAACTTTAATTTACTGGGTTTAGTATTAAATCAAATTAACTTGTATTAAAATATAGTCAATTCAGGCAAATTTTGATAGTTGTTTATATAGAATCCCTATTTTAATATATTTAGTTTATAAAATATCAAATTTTAGACTAAATTTGTAGTTATTTTGGTTTGTAAAAATTATTTCTATACAAGGTATACCTAAAACAAGAACTTTAATTAATTTCATATTCTTTAATATTTCATATAATAAGTAATAATAATTATTTAAGAAAAAAAGGTCAAAAAATAATTTTTTTTATTTCAAAATCTTAATAAATGACAAAAGTTTGAATCACTTTTCAAAGAGTGGTGTACGTGCTTTGTACGTGTCTCTCTTGTCAATTAAAAAATTCATTATATTTGTATAGCTTGTACCAATAAATCAAAAAAGCCTATTTTTAAAAATAATGATCCCATGTAAGATCTCATAGTTTATTAATAATTGAAAAAAGTTGCATATAATTAAATTTTAAAACGGAATTCATATAGAATCAAAATGACTAATCAATTTCTTATGATGGAATGTAATGATTCAAAGAATTTGTTCATATTTATAAATAAGTTAATTTATTAATTGTAAATGCATCATTATTAAGAATCACACACACACAAAAAAAAAATCAATTAACAATTATCTATTAAGAATACATTATAATTTATTATTTTAAACTTTAAGAACATACTACAATTACAATCACAAAAAAAAACTTCTCAATTAACAATTGACTATAAAATATACATGATATTTTTGTAAACATAAAAAAATATACCAAATTTTTTCAGAGCTTACCTCAAATCACAAACAAATTTGTCTTTTCAATCATAGATACCATTAATATTTCAAAAAAAAAAAAAAAACTTCTCAGAAAGCAATTGTCGATCAAGAATACATGATAGATTATTATTGTAAACTTCGAGAATATACTAAAATTTTAAAAAACTTACCTCAAATAGCAAACAAATTCATCTCTTTAATCATAAATACTAATAAGACTTTAATTATCAAGAATATATTAAAAAATTAAAAATATTACGTCAAATCACAAGTAAATTTATCTCTTCAATCATAAGATATATCAAGATTTTACTAAAACACTTCTCAGTTAACAATTATATATCTATAAAATTACATGATAATTTTTGTTGTAAATTTCAAGAATATACTAAAATTTTAGAAAATTTACCTCAAATCACAAGAAAATTTATCTCTTCAATCTAACAAAAGAAACAATACACTAAACCAAGAAAAAATTATCACATGCTATAAAACAATATGAATATAGCTTAAAGTATTCACTTGATCGATGAGGAACAATCAATTATATGGAGAGCAAAAAAAGAAGATATTAATAAAGTTTAAACCTTTTCTAATATAAATACTATTATAGTAAGCTTTTTTTTTTTTTTTTTTCGGTTTCTCATCCGATGCTCGGTACCCATATTGGAGCCCGACTAATCCGGATTTGCGTCGGGTAGGGCCCCATTTGGGGGGTAGCACTCCCTACCAAGGATTTTTCCATACCCAGGGCTCGAATCCGAGACCTCTACTTAAGGGAGGAGCAACCCCATCCACTGCACCACATCATTTGGTGGTATTATAGTAAGTTTTCTACTTATTCTGTTATTATTTTTTCATTTTAAATCTAAGTTAATTAGGTCCCTTCTTTAATATGAATATAATACTAATAGTAAAGACACTACTCCAAAGTTATTACTTGTGTAAGAAAAAAAGAGAGTAAATTTTTACTTCTGAAATTAGTGCTAATTTTTATAGTGAGTATAGGTCTAATAGGATATAATTTTTATATAAGGTAAAATTATGATTGATTAAAATTATCTCTTAACATAAATTTTAGGATTTTTAATTTAAGAAAAAATCTTACCATATATGTTAAAACTTTGATCCCATATAGGAGACAATATTATAAATATAATTTAAGAAAATGGTGAAAAAATGATTTTGTCTAAAGAAGAACTTTTACTAAGGGTAAAAAGTTCAAATCACTTTTCTAAGGGTCTTCACACTTTTAATATTATATATATATATATATATTATAGATTATAGATTATATTTTTATTAATTCACACTTAGTTTAATTTATTTAATTTGGTAAAAAGTAGTTTTGTGACCTTTTATAGAGGCCAAGATTCAATGGCCGTAAGTGTAAGTGGATGTTTCAATCTATTTGTTTATTTTTACAAATTAAGAGAGCTTTATACTTCTTTTCTGTCAAGTAGTTATTAAATTAAGGGATCACATTACTATTACTATTATTATTATTAATGTGTGGTCTTAAAAATTGGAATTAACTCTTTTAATATAGCAGTATAATTTTTGGCCAAACTTGTGAACATGGGGGTATAATTTCCTAACGAATTGATTACATTCTTGCTTGCATCTTTGATTGTGTAGGATTTACTTGTTGCTATAATTTGCTTACAAGTTTGTACATACTTGAGGAAGTAGTAGAGAGGGGTTTGGAATTCTTCATCGCTATTTTATTTTTGAGTTATACGTGCTTGCTAATTAAGTTAATTTCGCAAGAAAGAGATTGCCCTTCCTCTTAAACCTAGAAAAACAGGGTCGGTGGGGTGAAAGATTTTTTATGAAATAAAGTGATGTGCTGCCATGTGATTCAAGCCGTGAAAATAATGACCTTGTGGTTTGGTCTTTTCCTCCCGATCCCATGCATAGCGGTAGCGGGAGCTTTAGTCTAAGAACATAACGGAGAAGCTGACTTGCCCATACAGTCTTAATTTAGTCGGATTATGTCTGAGACACAACAGAAGACTGAGGAATAAAGATGTTCATGCCTTCATGGGATTATATATCGCACGCTACTAGAGGTATTCCTCGTTTTACATTTGACTAAAATTCCATGACATTTTTCAGAAGTTCCTGAACGAGTTTCCTCTTCAAGTCTCACCACTACATTCTGCAATATAGAAGTTAACTAACAAATACTAATAACTTAGTTTCTAAGATAAGATAGTCTCACATTCATTAGTATGATATAAAAGCAGCAAAGATCATGAGTTTGAATCTCATCGCTCTCCATTATAAAATAACCACGTATTTAGCTCATGGAGAAGAATTTATTAAGTCTGAATACAAGCTAAGACGCGTGTTGATGTCATAATTAAGTAAATAAAGTATACTCTTCCTAATAGAATCATAAAGTAAACAAAAGTATGCTCTTCAGTAATTTAAACTTTTACACGTTCTGCTCAATTGAAAGCTGCAGGGGCAGGTATTGTGATGACAATGATGGCACGGCACACGGGACAATTGGTGTGTGATCTGAGCCAAGTGTCAATGCAAGGTATGTGAAAAGCATGGTTGCACTTGGGCAAAATCCTGAGTGTTTCATCTTCTTGAAACTCACTCAAGCAAACAGAGCATTCTGTTCCTTCAATTAGCCCTTCACCTCTTTTATACTTGCGAATTGTGATGGCGCTGATGACTGATTGCTGAAGACCCACCGTTTGAATATCACTTAACTGTCCTTCTACTTGCTGCTCCGGTTGTGAAGAAGTTCTTGAGTTGCGGAATTTGTGAATGATGAAGGAATAACATATGTAGAGAGCGATGCCTGCAACTATAAATAGAAGGATCAAGAAGATGAAATCAGTGTGTATATATGGAGACTGCGAATGAGGAACTTCAGTTGTGAAATTTTGTGGTAGTGGTGGTAGTTCAATTTCTGGAAGCAGACAAATACTGGGGCAAATATAAAAACATGACAGCGGACAAATTCGGGAATGATACACTTCTGGGTTGCAATAATAGCTGCTACAAATGTTGCCGGCGGAATTATTAGGAGATTCAAACATCAGCTTTCGATCATTGAAGCCCATGGTTGCAGATAATTGTTTAATGAGAGATGTGAAAAGTATATATAGCTACTGGCTTCTGTCCTGTTTCAATTTCTTGATGCAAGAGAATATTGAGCATCTTACAGCCTAGCTCCTAACGGAATTGTCACATGACGATGAATGCTTTGTGTATTTTTGTTTCTTTCCTTTCTTTTCTTCTTCTGTTTTTCTCATTCCTGTGTTTCTTCTTATTGGACTTTTGTGAAGTCTAGTATACTGGGCGGCTGATTAAGAAACTGATAGAAAAGTCTTGGCTTTTCCAGGTTCAAGCTTCACCTTAGATGTTTTTTCAGTAAAATGTTGTTTCTTTCATGCTAGTGTGTTCAAACTTCACCTTAACTCGATTAGTTCTAATCTGAATAACGGCAAGGAGAAAATGACATATTTAGTCAACAACCCGCTAGAATTTGTCATTAGTCCTTCAGTTAAACTGTTTTCTGATAATTTAGCTCAAGGAAGCTGTAAAAGTACAAATGACTGTTGTGCATATTCATATGTGTCTTCCTCAATTGCCAGAGCCCTGTCTCCTCATACCATAAACCACCTTAACCTTCCCCTAAGTCTACTCTTCTCACTAGCCTTTCCAACAAAGAACATAACTTCAGTTTTCTGAGAAGCTTACTTGTCCACACGAGTCTGAAGTCTGGTTATTAAATCTCACAGCAGATGTTTGCGGATCAAAGATGTTCATGGGATTATATATCACACGCTTCAAGAGGTATTCCTCGATTTACATTTGAATAAATTGGTGATATGTATGTTGTCTATCTTACTTGCAAAGATTCTGGCTTTTTGCTTCCACTGTTTATGCATATCTTCCATCATGAACCTTATTTAACTCTCCTTCAGTAGCATTTGCCACATCTACCGTTGAACTTACACTGATACGCAAAGTACTTAGATATCCTGACTCACCTTTTTTTCGAATGTCAATCTTTAACGCGGTATCATTTTCTGAAATTCCTGAACGAGTTTCCTCTTCAAACTCAGCGCTAAATTCTGCAATATAGAGATAACTAAGAAAATAAAAGTGTATTTTGTATAACTAGTTTCTAGATAAGATAGTCACACATTTTATTACTAGTATGTTATTTATCAGGCAAAGATCCTGAGTTTGAATCTCATCGCTCTCCAATAGAAAAAACCAAGTATTTAGTTCATCGTGAAGAATTAAGTCTGAATACAAGCTAGGAGGTGCATTGATGTCATAAATTATGAAAATAAAAGTATACTCTTTCTAATAAAGTCATAGAATAATAAAGTAAATAAAAATGTGTTCTTCAACAATTTAAGCTTTGAGATGATGCGGTCACAAATTTCACTCAATTGAAAGCTGTAGTAGGGGGTATTGTGATGACAATGCCGGCCCGGCAAATGGGACAGTTGGTGTGTGATCTGAGCCAAGTGTCAATGCAAGGCATGTGAAAAGCATGGTTACACTTGGGCAAAATCCTAAGTGTTTCATCTTCTTTAAACTCACTCAAGCAAATAGAGCATTCTGTCCCTTCAATTAGCCGTTCACCTCTTTTATACTTGCGAATTGTGATGGCGCTGATGACTGATTGCTGAAGACCCACTGTTTGAATATCACCAAACTGTTGTTCTTCTTCTGCTACTACTTGCTGCTCCGGTTGTGAAGAAGTTCTTGAGTTGCATAATTTGTGAATGGTGTAGGCACAAAATATGTAGAGAGCAATGCCTAAGACCGAAATTAGAAGGATCAAGAAGATGGAATCAGTGTGTTTATGTGGAGACTGCAAAAGAGGAACTTCGGGTTCAAAATTAGGTGGTGGTGGTGGTGATGGATCAATTTCTGTAAACAGACAAATTCTCGGGCAAGTATAGTAGCATTGCAGTGGACAAACTATAGAATGATACACCTCTGGGTTGCAGTAATAGCTGCTACAAGTTTTGCTGGTGGAATTTTGTAGAGATTCAAAGATCAGCTTTCGATCAATATGGAAGCTCATGGCTGCAGCTGATTGTTTAACAAGAGATGACAAGAAACATACATATAGCTTTTGGGGTCTGCCTTGTTTCAAATTTTGGGTGCAATATACAGCATCTTACAGCCTAGATCCTAACGAAAGTATAACATGATGATGAATGCCTTTCGATTTTTCCTTTCCTTCCTTTTCTCTTTTTCATTTCTGTGTTTCTTCTTATTGGACTTTTGTGAAGTCTAGCATATTGGACGGCTGATTAAGACTGGTTTACACAAGCTACCATTATTTTTTCTCCTTGTTCCGCCCAATCTAAGCTGGCTCATAACAATTGGACATTCGTTGTTCTAAGAAATTAACTGTATACCTTGATAGTTCAAAGATCTTGGCTTTTCCAAGTTGAAGCTGTCACCTTTGATGTATTTTCAATGAAAATATTGTACTTCTACAATCGTTCATTCCAGTGGATGTACAAACATCACCATCGCTGTACTTAGTTTTTATAAATCTTGCATCTTTAGTTTATGTAGCCGATAATTGTCATACAAAGTTACTTTTCCTGATTAGTTTTAACCTGAACAATGACAAAGAGAAAATGACATATTAAGTCAAAAACTTGCTAGAATTTGTCCTTAACTACTTCAATTCAACTGTTTTCAAATAATTTAGCACAAGGAAGATGGGAAAATTCTAATATCTGTATGCCGTTCATGTTCGTACATGTCTTTCTCAATCACCGGAGCCTTGTGAGGCTTTAACGAGTAGTAGTTACCTTGAAATTTCGTGATAAGAGAAAAACTTAACATCATGAAGAGAATTTAATATACAATGTTATGGAAAAAAAAAATGAAGCGGAGTTGAACTATATTGAAATGATTATTAATTGTCCATGTTGATATATGCTCATCATGAGTTGACTTTTGAGCCAATTTGGGCGATCGAAGTCTAATCCATATTATGGATGACAACTTCCTAGTGATGCAATATGTTTTCATTTTGCTTTTTTTTTCTGTTTAAGAAGCTAGGTACCGTAACAAAATAAAGAGTTCCACAGTGGTTTTAGCTTGCAAGGAACCGGTTACTTGTCAGACAATTTTTAAGGTTACTTTTAGCTTAAAGTCACAAATGGTACATAAAATAAGCAAAGAAAGCTCCATCTTATTATTTCTTGGCGTGTTCAGATCTTCTTCATCACATGTTACGCGCTAACTTATTGGCCTTTACAGATTCCTCTGGCCTAAATTTCCCTTTAAAGAAAAAACACTTTTGCTTCTCATTTATAATAAAGTCAAATCTTGTTTTTTTCAGAAAATTAGTTTCTGCAATCTCCTCAACCGTTCAAAATTACTTATCTGTTTTGTTGGTGATCAGATCATGGCTCCATCTTCTTACAAAATCCGAAGTCTTGTTACGTTCCTTCACCAATACTATAGAGTTCGCGTTAATGCTACATATTCGTCACAGTTACAGGGCGTTAACAGCGTGGTTCCAACTACTAGGATTGGTTACGGTGGCTCAGTAAGTCCAGGGTTACGGTTCATCAGTTCAGGAGAGTATCGAATACCCAATAAGACGGATCAGTAATTTAGTTCTTCTCTACTCATTTCTTGTTTAACTTAGCAAAAACATCAGCTTTTATTACGTTGTATATATAAAAAGATTGAAGTTTGGTTCTTGATTGCATCTGTTAGGGGAAAGGATGAAGCAAGCAACGCTCGTCCGGTAGAGCCAGCTCCTTCTAAGCCCAATTTATTTAAATGGTATGCAATTAATTGTTGTCATTGACCATATGAACTTGACGGATCATGCACAGAAAAAGGAAGAGTTACCATCTCATTTTGACATGCAGGGCAAAATGGCTTTTGGGATCAATACTATCAATATTCCTCCCCTTTTGGAAGGAAAATTGGGACAGCGTTCGAAGAATTGAAGGTATGATTTTTTTGTAATTTAATTAAATGCATGCTGAACATTCGCGGAATCAATTCCAGCACTCTATATCTAAGAGAGTAAGAGTATATATGTTTTAAAACTCAAAATTCAAAGCGTACGTCTAAATTGATTTTGAATAGCATGGGATTGATGTTTATACAGGAGAGGTAGAGAAGGTGGTGGAAGAGGTGGAAGAAACTGTGGAGGTAGTAGCAGCGGTGGCGACTAAAACAGAAAATGTAATGGCAGGGGTTGCGGGGAAGCTGCCGGAAAATAGCCTGCTCAAAGAAGCAGCAGTTGCAGTGGAAAATGCATCTGCTGTGGTTGCTAAAGATGCCCTCATTACTTCTAATTTCATTCACAAGGTTTGCCAACTAAATTGTTTTAGCATAAGCTAGTATAGATAGCTTTGCCTATATACTTTTGGTCTTACAATCTATATCATGTGTCGTAAAAATATCTAAGGGTGTGTTCGGTACGAAGGAAAATGCTTTGCATGAAAAACGTTCTCTAGGAAAATCCATTGGTTTCTTACTTATTTTATTGTGCTCGATATTTAATAAAATATATTATCCTAAATATTTGTATATAATCTGAACAACTAATATGGAGGTTGCCAGAGGTCAGGTCAGGTGATGGGAATGGGGGCTACAGATAGTGGGTGAAAATGAGTTATGTTGGAGGATATGAAGGACATAATCAATGTGGAATGCCACTTGTAGAACTTGTTTTTCCTACTTTCATAAGAAAGTCATTTTCTTTATTTTTAAGGAAAAATTGACTAGCCGAATATGAAAAAATAGAAAAATATTTTCTTTCCTCCGTACCAAACTCATCCTTAATCTTGATTATTTCCTGGTTTAGACTCTCTAATATAGCAATGGACTAACAGGTTGAAGATGTGGAGCAAGACTTGAAAGACTTGGAGAAAATGGTTGAACCTTTTATTGAAAAAATCGAAGAACCCAAATGAGGCAAAAAGTAGTAGAAGAAGTACATTTTTTTTTTTTATGCCTCAAATATCATGAAGGAAGAGGCCATATATATTCTTCATTTGTAGAGACAATTCAGAACATGGTGATTGTGATAAGAAAATAATATATGTACTATGGAAAATATTCTATTTCTTTTAGATTCTGAAGAGACTGAAAATGAAGCCCAATCGCGCTTTATTACTTCAACAATTTGAATAACTTTTGTCTAAGCCCATTTTAATTTTATCCGATCATGACAATCTAAAAAGAAACTAAAGGAAAAAGAAATTCAATTAACTAACAAATTCATCACTTGTATCATATCATCAAGAAGTGACTAGGTGTATTGCCAAATTGGTATAATCAAACCAAAATTGTTAAAAGAGAAAAAAACCTTGAGAAAATGTGCACGTGGAGGATCAAAGTTGTCACCTCTTGTAAGTAAAGAATCAGCTCAATCGTTGACCCAGGAGAATAAAATTTCATATAAGCGGTTCACATATCAATGATAACATTATGAACATGTATACTTAAATAGTGTGGACTAAATACGAGGGTTCTGGCCTGCTCTATCCTTAATTAAAGGTTTCAAATTTAAGCTCTAAGTATGGAGAAAATTCTGTTGGAAGTGTTACCCTGCTATTTGTAATAGTAAGAGCTCCAATGCAAATAGGGGACATCGAATAGAAAACCAAAAAAGAAGTGGACTATAAACTCGGAGTAGTAAAGTGAACACGTGATAATTAAAGCCCCTAAATTTTTTTTTTAACCCAATCTGCCATAGTACTGTTTGCGGATCATGAGGATGAATGGCAATAAACTAATGCTTAAAAGGTTGGCGAAATGTAGAAGCATGCTGACAGTGATACATGGGCTGTCTGTAGCGTTGACAAGCTTATTATTATAGGATATGAAATCTTTTACTAATTACTTAGAAATGCAGAAAATAATCTTTTTAAATTTATTATGCGTAAAAACAAATATCTCGTATATGAAGATCTCTATAAAAATGTCATAATTTTTTTTAAAAAAAATTTAAGTGATGTACAAAATCAGTTCTCCCCATCTATTATAGCAACAATGCAGAAGAACTCTTGAACTATATTATCATTACATACCTAAACTATACGAAGATCCTATGACCTACTAAAACTTAATTTTTCTGTCCTAGTACCTCTCTAAACTTAAATTTTTTCGTATTATGTGAATCACAAAATTATATTGGTCCGGTTTTTACTGCTGCTTAAGTGCAGTTCTTGATCCAATTTTTGTTGTTGTTTTAATGCTGCTTTTGGTGAATTCATAATGGACAAATGTCATTTATCATAGTATAAATTTAAGGAAATGAAGAGAGAGTGCGAGAGGAGCAAACTCCCAAAACGTGCATAGAGTTACTATAATGGCCTGCCAACTAACCCTTTATGAATATAAACGTATGCAATAAACTTACACAAGGTGAAATGCACAACGTGGTTAAAGGCCTAGATAAGAGAGAAGCAGTTGACTGAGGAATATATATTCACAAATACTTCAAATAAGCAATCAAAACAAAAGTATAAGGAACTCATAGTCCAGACACTTTTGCTCCTCTTCGATCATTACCAGATACTATGTTATTTCCCTATTAATAAATACTGTTTTATATTCGAAATTCAATTTTTCCTCTCTGTTGTTGCAAATCATAATGGCCAAGTTAGAGATTCAAATCCATACAAGGGAAGTGTTGAAGCCCTCAGCTCGTACGCCGAATCATCTTCAGAACCTCAAGCTTTCATTGTTCGATCAGCTGGCCCCTCGTATGTATATATCAATGTTGTTCCATTACTTGCCAAGCAGTGAAGGAATAGTTACTGAAAAATGTGATAAGCTCCAAAGATCTTTGGCCGAGACGTTAACAAAATTTTACCCTCTAGCTGGAAGATTTAGTGAAGCTGAATTCTCAATTCACTGCAATGATGATGGTGTCGAGTATGTCGAAACCAAAGTCAACGCGGATCTTGCTGAGTTTCTCCATCAAGGACCCAAGATTGAACTTCTTAACGATCTTCTTCCATGGTGTGTTTCCTCAACAACAGGGCTACCATCAAAACCATTACTTGGCGTCCAAGTGAATGTATTCAATTGTGGAGGAGTAGTCATAGCGATACAAATGTCACACATCCTAGCTGATGCTTTCACTTTAGCAACCTTTATCAATGAATGGGCACACATTTGTCAAGGAACAGGGACGACAAAAGATTGTCTCCCAAGTTTTGATCAATTGCCGTTGCTCTTTCCGGAAAGAGTGCTATCAGGAACTCAGTCTCCAACACCTCCCAACAGTGACCTTAAGATTGTCACAAGGAGGTTTCTGTTTGATGCTTTGGCACTAGCTAAGCTCAAAAATATAATCGATTCAAGTGCCACAAGGCCGACTAGAGTGGTGGTCATTATGTCGTTAATATGGAAGGTGTTTGCAGGCATTTCTTCCGCCAAAAATGGATATTCAAGGAACTCTTGTTTATTATTTCCTATTAATTTAAGGGGAAAATCATATTTACCATCTTTAGAAAATGCTCTAGGGATTTTTGCAATGATTGGAATTGCTAATCTAGAGGCAAGCCAGTCAAGAAAGGAGTTGACTGACTTTGTAAACTTGGTAGGAAATACAATACGGGAGATATCTGCAGGCATTGTTAAGGCAAACAGTGATGATGATATTTCCTCTATAGTTGTTAACAACAGGACAAGTGTTGCAGACAAAGGTCGCCAACGAGACGAGGTGGACATTTATGTGTGCTCTAGTTGGTGCAGACTCCCTTGGTATGAAGCTGACTTTGGTTGGGGAAAGCCATTCTGGACGAGCACTGTTAGCTTCCCAGCTGCTGAAATAATTTGTCTGATGGACACAAAAACTGGAGATGGAATAGAAGCATGGGTTAGTTTGACGGAGAATGACATGGCTGAATTCGAGAGAAATCCTGATATTTTGACATTTTGTCCTCCACTTCCATGGTAGCATTCTGATCGATCCATTCCTTGATTTGGTTAAAATGAATCTGCATTATGTAATATCTCTTGCTTTGCTTTGCTTTGCTTGTTGGTTCTTGTTTTCTACATTCATCCCAAACCTCCAGCTACATAAATGTTTGGCTTAGTTTGGCATGAGATTAATTAGATTCATTATTACTCAAACTATCTTTATGTTTGTCTTCTTGATGATATAATATTTCTTGGTTCATGTTGCTTCTATGTCCTCTAATATTTCTGTCCTACTCTTCAAGGACGCTGACTAGATGACCATAAGGATGGAACAAAACCAACCTGCAGACTAGATTTGGATAACTAGTGAACTTGCCGTGCTTAACAATTTGAAATCAACCAGGAAAAGATAAAGGTCTTGAATCTAGTCCAGAATTTTTCCCTTTTCCGGTTCCATATATTTCTTAATTCTCTTTTGTTGTTGGGAAATTTTGGTCAATCCTAATGGCCAAGTCAGACATTCAAATCCAGATAAGGAAAATGGTAAAGCCCTCAACTCCTACCCCCAATCATCTTTGAAGCCTCGAACATTCATTGTTTGATCAGGGTGCTCCTCGTATGTATGCACCAATATCGTTCCTGCCAAGCAATGTAGAAATTACAGAACGATGTGATAAGCTGCAAAAATCTTTGGCCGAGATGTTAACCAAGTTTTACCCGACAGCTGGGAGATTTAGTGAAGATGGATTCACAATTCTAAGCTATGATGAAGGTGTAATGACCCTTCAGGTCATTTGCCGTGTTCTTGCTTATTTTCGCCGATAGAGCTCCTCCATAGCCGTCCCAACTCATTAATGACTTGCTAGAACCGATAGTGCGATTACCTGGCGGTTCGTTTGGTTTTTAGAACCACTTTTCCAATTTGAGTCTTCGTCGATTCTAAATGGCCGTCGAGCGAAAAATTCAGTAAAATGATTTCGGATGCAAATTTCGACTGCGCCAGCAGATATACAATATCGATTCTAGGATGGATAGACCCTTGGTTCAGATCCCACAGCACCAAAGCTCATTTCGACCCATTAGTCGAAAAAGTCAAAGTCGAAATATCTGTGTGGGACCCACAAATGGTCTAAATGACCTCAGATGGAAAATCCGAGATCACCAATGCGTCCGGAATGTTGAAATTAGTGGGTTTACATAGTTCGTTTGCGAAAAATGGAGTCCAAATGAGTCCGGAATGTCAAAAATAAATTTTGACCTTGAGGGCCCATTTAAAACCGTATAAAAGGGGATTTTGGTAGATTTTGAGCATTCTTCACCTCTATTGAAACCCTAGCAGCCCTAGGAGAGTGGAGACTCAAAAAAATTGGTCTTGTGGGTTGATTGAAAGCTTAACAACTTGTGTAATTCACCTTTCTACTACAAATCCAAGGTATGAATTTCTCTAATTTGATATTAATTTCATGATTTCTTGACTCAAAACCCTAAATCATTGTGGGTCAATTGTATCCCCAAAATTGAGTGCTTGACTCAAATTTCTTGAGGGTTTTAACTCCCTAAAGGTAATTAGGCTATAGGTTGGTCTTGGAAACTCCTTTCCAAGGGTGAAACCCAATTGGGGTTTTGGTGTCCATTTGAAACCCATGGCACAATGATGCCATAAAGGGTATTTCCATTCTTATTGTAATGCTTGGAGTGTATTGTTGATAGCATTGATCGTGGACGGGAAAGCTTCTCGGAAAGGAAGGAAAAAGTTCGTTGATTCGTGAGTTGCTTGGATTCAAGGTAGGTTAGGCTTACCCATACTATAGATTGAGCTTGTTTGTAATGTAATTATTGATATCTTGCGAGATTGGGTGGGGTACCTAGACGATAGTTGATTACATGGTGAACTTGGGATTTATTGATTGCTATAGACTATTAAATTGTAAGGTATGATATTTGAGCCTTAGCCGAGGACCTTGGTTAGCCTATTTGTGGTTTCATGACTAGCGTGAGAACATTATAGTTGTCCTAAGTAGACATAATTGGTATACGTTTCTATCCTTAGGGGTGTATTGACCTATATAATGCCTTGATAGGAGATGACCTTGGTGTTGGATTGATCTAGGAAGGATTCTTGAAGAGACTTTTCCTATGACCTAGAAAGGATTGGTAAGCCCTTTTGGTGAGGTATGAATGACTCAGCCTAATCCCGGGTAGAAGCTAGACATGTGTTAGTATGCTTGGCATTGGCATTCTCGGGATTTAGAAGTGGGAATTGACCCACCTTAAGCTTGAACTAAGTAAATACTTAACGACCTAGATACTTCGTGATTTTCCAAGATACATACATATGTGTAGGAGTTGTGATGGTTGCACTCGATTATCGTACTACCTTGTGATCATGACTTGAATACCCTTGCTAAGTGATTACTGTGCACGTTCGGTAAATACCCATGCCCTTGTTGATGCTCATATTACGTGTGAAGCTTATTAGTAAGTAAAATGGCAAGCGTTATCCGACGTCCCTACTTCTATATATATATTGTGAGCTTTTGTGTATGCTTATTGGTTTGGCTATGCATGTGGATGTATGTGATTGTAAGTGGAGGAATATGTGATATTATGATGATGCCCGATTCGAGTTCGAAGGAATATGTGATATTATGATGATGCTCGGTTCGAGTCCGAAGGAATATGTGATATTATAATGATGCCCGGTTCGAGTCTGGAGGAATATGTGATATTATGATGATGCCCGATTCGAGATCGGAGGAAAAGTATGATATTATAATGATGCCCAGTTCGAGTCCGGAGGAATACGTTGATAGTGTAATGATGCCCGGTGAATCCGGAAGAGGTAAGCACTCATGAAGCTTCTGGTGTTATGCATGGTACTGATAATAGTTACTCTGTGCAATTATGTTGTATGATTTGTTAAGACTTATGGTATCTTCTGGTACTTCTTGTAATCACTACTTAAATTGCATCCCTTTTCTTTTGTGGTTCTGTTTAAACCACTGTATTAAGAGGACTGGTGGTTTTCTTCTTGTGGTTTGTTGGACACCTGAATTTATTAGTCCCTTCTCTTTAAAAAGGAATGAAACAACTATATCGAGACTTAAAGCATTTCTTTATTTTGTTACCATTTTGTTAAACATTCTAAATATTTTTAACTGTAAAGATTATGGATTACAATACTTTTGAAGTACCTTTTAAATAGATAATTTTATTTAGAAGAGATTGATCTTGCAAATTTGTCCCACGGAGATGATTGGTTGAGTTGTTTAGGCATAAGAGTAACAACCTGAATATTATTCTAGATTGGGATTCAAGCTGTAACACTCAACATCTGTTCTAGCCTGACTGAGCACTGAACAAGATTACCCAATTCTCATGCTTGTAGACTATCATAGGTTGTTTAGTGGTTTAGTTGAGGTGTAAAGCTGATTTCGGCACTATCGTTATTTAAATAGTACCGTATAAAAGAGGGACTCATCTTGTCCTTTGCGTTTCTGCCAAGTGAAGTAGTCCTCATAGAATTAATGAGTACATGTTTATGCTATGACAATGTCTTATACTGCTTGTGAATTGCTACGTGTGTCAACATCTATTGTGGCAGGGGTGTAAATTGATTGTTGTGCTATTTCTTTTATGTAATTGACATAATTATATGCTTAACTGTCATTTGTCATGATTTACCAATGTGGTAGCATTGAAGTGTTCTGTTTGACAGTTAATTGAAACGCCTACAGGAACAAAAATTACTACTTCCTGATCTCAGATTGGTAATTTGAATCTTCTATATGCATTCTACTTCTATTAGGTTTCATGTTATTCCTATATGAAATGAGTTTAAGAATATGCTGGATAAACTCTGTTTTCTGTCAAGTTGGAAGCTTTCATTATAGGACATGCTGGAGTTTTGGCCTTAGACCCTCTGTTAAATGGAAAAGAGAAAGTATGTTATGGCCTATTTATTGTTGGCTAAAACAGACGTACTAATTTATAATTAGCAAAGTGCATGAAAACAAAAACAAAATGAACTTATGCCAAACGAGCGGGGTTGTGCTACCCGCGGTTTACGGTAAATTGATTGAGTAGTGGTGCTTTATGGTATTATTGGTTGTGTTCTTTTGTGTACTCTCCGGTGGTATGGGACGCCGTGATGAGTTTCTTTGTAGTGCTCCCTTTCGTGTACTTCCCGACGGTATGGGACGTTATGGTAAGTTCTTGTGTTTATGTTCTAAAGATGGTTGCTGATGATTATGGCAAGTAGATGCCTTGTGATTGTGTATATGGCTTTACATTTTCTAAATGATACTCAGTTGTTATGGAGATTATGGAGTATATAGAGGTAGTATGCCATGTTATTGTTTTAGTAGTATAGATGTGTTATAGTGGTATCGAAGCAGATTCAGGTTCGATCTTATCCCTTGACTTTAAGATTATTGTCTTACTTTATATCGTCTTTACATTATATTTGAGCTCAGTCAGCCGATGATGCCTACTGAGTACCCGTGTTTTGGTACTCATACTACACTTCTGTACCTTTTTGGTGCAGATCCAGGTCCTAGTTGCCGCCGTTGAGCTAGTTCGTGCGAGTTGACTATTCAGAGACAGGGTGAGCTCTTAGAGATCGAGTTGCCCTTTTTCCCCTCTATCCTTATTTGTCTTTTACTTTCGAGACAAATGTACGAGCTTATTTAAGACACTTTAGATTCTGAGATTGTAAATTCCTCTTGTCAAATTTAGAAGCTCTTGTATTAATACTATCAGGTCGTGGGATTTGTATTTGAATATCGGTTGTCCTTAGTTGTATAAATATTGTTATATATTGTGTTTATGCATAGAGTCCATATTGGACATTCTTACCAAGGTAACCCATTGCCATAGCTCCGGGTTACTGTAACGACTTACCTACCGGAGGGATGTGGTAAGTGCCACATGACTCCAAACGGGGTCGTGACAGAAGGTGTTGAGTATGTTGAAACCAAAGTGAACTCGGATCTTGCTGAATTTATCCACCAAGGACACAAGAATATTGTGCTTTTGGATGATCTTCTTCTATGGTGTATTCCTCCAGATCCCGAGCTGCCATCAAATCCATTACTTGGAATTCAAGTGAACAATTCAGTTGTTGAGGACTAGTCATAGCCATACAAATTTCACACATCCTAGCTGATGGTTAACATTCGTCCAGGAATAGTGATACGAGTACGACCTCGTAGATGGACATATTTTGAGCATGTCAAAGAAAACCGAGAGAAGGCCCGAACTTAAGTGTTAATGAAGTCCAAAACCACCCTATGTATGCACTCCATGGGCAGCCCATTGGAGCATTTTAATTAAAAGGGCACTTTTGTCATTTATGTCTTATTTTGTGTTGTAATATAAATAGACCAACTTAGGGTTTTTGAGACTTGGTTGATCATTGTCAAGACTTGAAACATTGTAACATTTTAGCCTCTCTCTTTAGAAGCCCCAACCGAAACTAGGGCTAGACAAGTGAAGATTCACTTGTGTTTGCATATTGGCTTGAAACGTTGGTGTTTAGAGGAGGTAAATGCCCTCTTGTGTCAACGTAGAGTTAGGTTTGTGCCGTGGGTAGTGTTAAGGGTCCAAGAGTGTAACGATTCTTGGGTTCTTAAGATTGTCCCTTCATTTGGTCTAACTATTTATCTTGTATCTTGATGTATCTGTTGGTTCCTTTTTTGTTGTTAATGTACCCGTGACTTTCTTGTTGTTGTAATCTTGTTGTTTATGTGTTGATATAGTGAAGCCGTGTGGGCATAGGCGGATCCAGGATTAAGAGTCTCCGGGTGCCAAGTAGAATCATCGATCAAATTAACCAGAGACTCCAAATTCTAGATGCGCATCAACTAATGGCCAAGGGGTTCATAACCCCTTTGGTGAAAAACTATACTATTTATACATGATTAAAATTACTTTATGTATATATAGTAGATATTGAATCTCCTTTTACTAGTTCGTGTATTTACTTCTTTCGATTTTGAACCCTATTAGATTTTGGCAGCTTCAGCTTTTTTTATCTTCTAAAAGAGAAAGCAAAAAAATCTTTCAAAGTCACAAATGGGTGTAAGCATTGAGAAAGCAATGGAGTGATAAGGCTGCGGTGGTGATTGACGAAGAAATTTTGCAAAGTCGAGGATAAGAGAAGAAGTGTGATGGAATTGATAGAGCCAGCTTAGAAAGAAAAATGGACAAGGTTATTTTAAAAAGTTGATGAGAGACAAAGAGAAAAAAAAAGTGTTCATCTTTTAGTTTAATAGTAATAAACAAAATACTAATTAATAAGAAATAAAAGAAAAGTCAAAGAAGAATCATAATTGATTCACATGAATTGTCAAAAACTTAGGTTGCCAGCAGGTTTTGAACCCGCGCAATGTGGGCAAAATCAAAAGTGCTTTTCCACCGGCACTAGGCATCAGTTTCTTTTTTTGAATGGCAAATTTATTATATATAACTTTCTACATACATACACTATGATTGAATAAAAGTTGTCAAAATGGTTGTCAGCGGGTTCAATCCCACGCCCCTTGGGCGAAACAAAAGAGCCTTCGCCACTGGAACTACAGATCTTTATCATTCTTTGGGTGGCAAGTTTATTATTTATACATAATGTTCTCTATATATACATCTATACACAGAGTTTTCGTCGAAGTTTGCGGGTGGCGTGGCACCCTCACGGGCCTTAATAGATTCGTCCCTGCGTGTGGGGCTCTTTCAATTCACTATAGTCATTGTAATCTTGTGTTCTCTATTTATCTTATTGAATATTGTGGTTGTTGTCTTGAAAACATAGAAAAGCCGAGTGGGGCCTTTGATTCTCTAATGTTATTGTCTTGTAGATCTCTTGATTTTCTTGTTTGTGTTTGATCTTGTATCATTTGATATCAAAGCCATCTTTGGTTTTGTTCTTACAATACCAATCTTGGGCTTTCTTTCTAAGAAAAAAAAAAATTGTTGAAATCTGAAAATTCCAAAAAAAAAAAGAGAAATCTGTCCATCTTGTTCTTGGTCGAGAAATTTGTGTTGTGTTGTTGTCTTGGCCGAGATTGGTGTTTGTGTGTCTATATTTGGTAGTCATTTTGTTTGCTTAGAGTGTTTCAAGTGTTGGTTTCTTCTCCACCAACACTACAAGTGTCTAAATCTAAAGTTTGAGCTTAAAAGATGACATTTTTGTTGTGAACTTGCAAGATTGGCCGAGTGGTGATGTTGTTGTTCTTGGCCGAATGGTGATGTTGTTGTAGACTTGGAGTGGAACATTGTTGTTTTTGGTGGTGTTCTTGAAGTTATTGTTGTATGTTCATCTTGTTCTTCACCTAGTCTTACAATATAACCAACAAAAAGTGCAAATAGATTCAAAAGGGATGAAGATAAAAGTTGTAAAATTGTTTGTGAGAAGACTTGAACCATCACTTCCTAGACTTGACATCCACTTTTTCAACTACTATCCCTAAATCAAGGAGCCTTGTTTAGTGGAACTAGTACAAGTCAAGATCATCTTTTTGAGAATAATTTAAAAGACTCAAGACTTATACTCCCCCCCTCCCAAAACCAATTGTCTTTCATTTTAAATTGTGTGAAGGTTGAAAATTTTAAATTTGTGACTAAGTGGTGTGGGCCCGAGACAAATTCCATGCTGTCACGTCACCACTTGCTACTGTTCACGTTAATAATTAAGCTCAAATTTGGATTTTTCTAGTTTCTAATTGTTGATTCTTGGTTTCATTAGTTGATCCTAGAACTAATTAACAAGCTAGTAAATTCCTACTAGATTGTCATTTAGTCCTTTGAATCCATTGTTCATGTCTACGTTTCTTTTGTGCTTTTGTCGTTTTTATAATTGTAGTGCTTCTTGGTTCAAGTTCGAACATCACTTACTTGAGTCGTCCAACAAAGAATCCATTCCGACTAAGGAGTGGACTTACTCTTCAACTCACCACAACTACAAGCCGACTTGCAAATATTTGTGACATCAAGTGTGAGGCCACAATGTGAGTGAGAGAATAGTGAGGTTGTTTGAACTAACGTGTGTATATTTTGTAGGTTTTGTGATGTATTGTTGTGTGTGACATAGTGGACTGATTTGGTGACTTGTTGGACCATAACTTGAAGGACTAATCCCGATACCATCACAACGGAACCCGAGGCTTCAAATGCTCAAACAATGGATAGTAATGCCATCAATCTCATTTTGGCTCGCCTTGAAACTATGTCTCGAGATGTGGCTAGGTTGAATGTATGTCTTGAGAAACTAGATACGGATGTGGAATCAATTAGTGGGAGATTAAAGCATGTGGAAAGTCAAAGGAGTCGGCCATCCACCCCTCAAAATATTTCCCCGACCACTACTCCTGAGGCCTTGCACCAAATGTTCCATCCACCAAGACAACCATCCAATGTCACAAACCGAACTCCACTATACTCCCTCACCCGAGACCATGAGAGGCCAATCCAACCACTACTTCACCAAGTCCAACAAGAAGGACTTGGAACCCAAATTCCACCCCACAACCCGAGTCCTCCAAACCAAACTCCACTTGGCCAAAGACCTTATTATCCACCAAATCCAAACCCGTCACTAAAAGCTCCACTTAACCCGAATAGACCTATCCAACATGAGGGGTGTGGGCCATTTGATGATGGTTACATGAGGAGGGAAGAGGTACGGGGTAGACATGTTGATCCAAGGGAGGTTCATGGTCGAGATAAAAGAGTTGGTCATTGGAACCAACAAGGGAACCAAAACCGCGAAGTAGGACTAAATACCATCAAAATGGGGTTTCTAATCTTCAAGGGTGAGAGTGATCCCGATGAGTTTCTTACATGGGAATCCGCATGTGAGAGGGTCTTTCAAGTCAATGATCTTACCGAGGAGAAGAAGAGTTGTTACGCGATTGCTCACTTTAAGGGTTATGCTACTACATGGTGGGAGTATGTTAAGCGTTTTGGCAACGTTTTGGTAGAGGGGCAGCCCCCTCCTTGGTTTCGGCTAAGGTACCTTATGAGACAAAGGTACCTACCTGAAAGATATTATCAAGAGCTCCTTGCCAAGTTGTAAAACTTGAGGAAAAGACACAAAAGTGTCGTGTCTTACTACGATGAGTTCCAACAACTCATCTTGAAACTTGATCATAGAGGGGAACAAGTGAGTCACGACATCATCCGATTCAAGGTGGGGTTGAATATAGATATTGCTTCACGTTTGAAACTTCACCAGTTCGACACCCTTGATGCCATCTTCCAAGCCGCATTGGAAATTGAAAGAGAGTTGCGGGAGAAACCGGAGTCCAAGTTCAAAGTCCAATCATCCTTGGATTGGCACCATGAAAAGAATGATTCTTCCAAAGTGGAGCAACCCGAGTCCAAGGTTTCCCAAGACAAAAACAAGACACCTCAAAGGTACCCTCCAAGAAATGAAGGTAAACCGTATTCCATTCCTAATTCTAAGGGTTTTCAATGTTTTAAATACCAAGGTTGGGGACACAAGGCTAGTGAGTGTCCAAATAGGAGGAATGTGATCTTAAGGGAAGGAAAATTGTATTTTCTTGGGGAGGATGTGGGACTTGAACCGAAGGAGATTGATGATCAATCTCAAAGTGGAGAGAGGATAGAACCCGAAAAACCAAAGGAAGGGGAGGAGGAGGATGCTTGGCCGTGTGAAGGTGAGATTGAAGTACCATGTTTTGTAGTGAGAAAGGCTATGATTAGTAAGGTTTTGGGTGATCCCAGTCAAAGGTAAAACCTTTTTTACACCAAATGCCTTATTAAGGGAGTTGTATGTTCTATGCTTATTGATGGAGGTAGTTGTGCCAATATTGCTAGTAGTACCTTGGTTGATGTTTTGAGGCTGCCCACTATCCGTCAGTCCAGCCCCTACAACCTTCAATGGTTAAATGAGTACGGAGAGTTAAAGGTAAGCCGATAAGTGGTGATACGGTTCAAGGTAGGCAACTACTTTGACGAGGTGTTGTGTGATGTTATTCCTATGCAAGCATGCCACCTATTATTGGGAAGACCATGGAAATATGACAAAGCTACCGTGCATGATGAACGAGCCAATAGCTACACTTTGGAGCACCATGGCCAAAGGTATACATTCCACTCTCTCTCACTGATACAAGTGGCCGAAGTTAGTCAACAAGTTAGAGAGTTCGAAGAAAAGAGGAAGAAAGAGAGAAAGGGAAGGACCGAGAGTGGGAGTAGAGGAGAAGGAGAGGGAATCAAAGATCAAAGAGATAAGGGGTCCTCACTTTTGGGACTTAACCTCGGGAATCCTTTACTTCTCACTATGTAGGTACTAGCATTTTGCCTAGTACCGCCTTTGCTTGTGTGCAGGTACATGATCTTATGCTTCCTAGGGGAGATGACAAGCAACTTTCTAACAAAAATATACTTGATGAACTCAAGGAGTCCTTGTCTAAGCCTCCAAACTTCGGGATAGAAAACGAGGAGGTAATTCTATGGGGGAGCCGTGAGGTTGATGAAGCTGTGAGTTTGAGGTCAAGCTCTTTTCAAGGTGGAGAAGATGATACGAGTACGACCTCGTAGATGGACATATTTTGAGCATGTCAAAGACAACCGAAAGAAGGCCCGAACTTAAGTGTTAATGAAGTCCAAAACCACCCTATGTATGCACTTCATGGGCAGCCCATTGGAGAATTTTAATTAAAAGGGCACTTTTGTCATTTATGTCTTATTTTGTGTTGTAATATAAATAGACCAACTTAGGATTTTTGAGACTTGGTTGATCATTGTCAAGACTTGAAATATTGTAACATTTTAGCCTCTCTCTTTAGAAGCCCCAACCGAAACTAGGGCTAGACAAATGAAGATTCACTTGTGTTTGCATATTGGCTTGAAACGTTGGTGTTTAGAGGAGGTAAAGGCCCTCTTGTGTCAACGTAGAGTTAGGTTTGTGCCGTGGGTAGTGTTAAGGGTCCAAGAGTGTAACAATTCTTGGGTTCTTAAGATTGTCCCTTCGTTTGATCTAACTATTTATCTTGTATCTTGATGTATCTGTTGGTTCTTTTTTTGTTGTTAATGTACCCGTGACTTTCTTGTTGTTGTAATCTTGTTGTTTATGTGTTGATATAGTGAAGCCGTGTGGGGCTCTTTCGATTCACTATAGTCATTGTAATCTTGTGTTCTCTATTTATCTTGTTGAATATTGTGGTTGTTGTCTTGAAAACATAGAAAAGCCAAGTGGGGCCTTTGATTCTCTAGTGTTATTGTCTTGTAGATCTCTTGTTTTCCTTGTTTGTGTTTGATCTTGTATCAAATAGGCACACATTAGCCTTACACGGACGACAAAAGGTCGTCTCCCAATTAGTTTTGGTGGCTTGTCATCTTTCTTTCGCACAAGAGTGCTATCAAGATGGCGATGGAATAGAAGCATGGGTCGGTTTGAAAGAGAATGACATGGCTGAATTCGAGAGAGACTCTGACATTTTGTCCTTCAACTCAAAAGCAACATTTGATTCGTAAGGGAATTGATATTAAGATATATATAGTACCTCATCATATTAATTCGTTAATTTTTTTTCATTTGAATGGTAAGCATCTTGAATGAATTCTTTTGATTGAAGAGATTAATGCAGACAGTCTCTTGTGCATTTTTGGGTTCCAATGTTAATCCAAACATGATGAGGACTAGATGGAACTGCATTATTTAGCTTCTTAATGCTGTAATGGTTTGTTTTTTTTTCTTTTTTCTGTTTTGCCTCTTTGCTCTTGTCTTCTTCATATTAAACTGATCTAAGAGGCAGTCCGATGCCGTACACTAGAGCTTCTTTATGCGCGGCCGAATCACAAGGTTTATTGTACGCAGCATCACCCTGTACTTCTGCAAGAGGCTGTTTCCACAACTTGAACCCGTGACCTCCAAGTCACATCGCAGCAACTTTAATTTACCTCATCTTATACAAATTCTGAATTCATGTTACTTCACTAATACTCCCTCATCCCTTTATAAGTGTTTCTTTTGAGTTATGATTTTGTTCCTAAATAAGTGTATGTTTAAGTTTCAAGAATACTTTGATCATAATATTTCTAATATGCCCTTGATGAGTTTAAATGTAGTAATCAATGTCAACTTGAAAAGAGATAAAATTTAACCAGGGTAGTTGGTAAAGTTACCTTTAATTTTGTAGGAGTGAATAGTTTAATAAAGAATGGGTCGAAGTCAAAAGAAACACTTATTTAGGAATGGAGGGAGTACTTAAGGGTTCCCTTTAATGGTGCACCCTCACTGTCACAGGGCCTCCATGACTTGGTTCCATGGATTTGAAGGAATGGTACGTTATTAAGAAAACAAATTTATTCATCTTCTAGTATGGAGTAACTCATCTATTTTATTCTACAAAAAATATTTTGAATATTTTTTGTAGAATAATTCATGAGTGGATGATTTGAAAGCGACTAGAGTTAATTTGGTGACTTTTGTAAATAAAAAAATTGTAAGTTTTGGATGCCATGCATTTTGAGAAATTCCCTTCTACTTCCTTATTACCCTAAATGATGCTCTATTTTCTTTCACAGCCAAGCTTCGTCCTCTTTTCCATAATATTCTTCAGACCATTGGTCAAGTTTTGCTACACTTCATAAAGTTCCACTTATATGGCAAAAAATTAACAGCTTTCAAATATGTCTCATGTGATTGGATTAAGCGTGCATGGAATGTGATTGGATATTACGAAGAAATTAACAATAATTAAGTTACTCCCAAGACATAGGGTGCGTTTGGCACGAAGCAAAACATTTTTTGAAAGATTTCATGTCTTTAGTTCTTTCATATTTGGTTGGTCAAAATATTTTTTTTCAAAAAAATAAAGAAAATGACTTTTCTAATGGAAATAGGGGAAAACAAGTTTCATAAGTGATAATCTAAGTAAATTGTTTACTCCTCGCCCACCCTTGACCATCCCAACCCCGAACCCTCCACTCCCCGTTTCATTCTGCTCCATAATATTTTACTAAATTACATATAAAGACTCTTGCAATAATATCTCTTTTGCTTACTTAATAAATATTAGAAAAGAAATAAGAAACTCATTTGTTTTTCAAGAAAATATTTTCAAAAGAAAAAGAACATTTTCCTTCGAACAAAACACACTCGTAAAAAAATCAAATTTTGCTAGGCGTGGCTGACCGTTGAAAAGTTTTGCATGGTTTCAAATGAAGTTGCCAATTGAGCAAGTTTTTAAATTGAATTAGTGGGCTGAGGCCCCTATAAAAAGAGCCCTTTTAGGACTTAACTAACGAATACCAACAAACTTCAAATCAACAAAAAGAGAAAAGGAACTTAAGTCTATTCCATAATTATTTTCTCCTTTTTCACTTCCAAATATTTCTTGTTTCTCATTTGTTATTGGGAATTTCGGTCCCTCTAGCACATTCTAATGGCCAAGTTAGATATTCAAATCCAGAAAAAGAAAATGATAAAGCCCTCAACTCCTACCCTGAATCATCTTCGGATCCTCAAACTTTCATATTTTGATCAGGGTGCACCTCGTATGTATGTACCAATACTGTTCCATTACTTGCCAAGTAGTGTAGGAATTACTGAGAGATGTGATACGTTGCAAAAATCTTTGGCCGAGACGTTAACCAAGTTTTACCCTCTAGCTGGAAGATTTAGTGAAGATGAATTCTCAATTCTCTGCAATGATGAAGGTGTTGAGTATGTCGAAACCAAAGTGAACACGGATCTTGCTGAATTTCTCCACCAAGGACCCAAGAATATTGAGCTTCTGGATGATCTTCTTCCAACAGATATGCCATCAAGTCCATTACTTGGAATCCAAGTGAACGTATTCAATTGTGGAGGACTAGTCATGGGCATACAAATTTCACACATTCTAGCCGATGGTTTCACATTAGGAACATTTGTCAAGGAATGGGCACACATTAGCCTTAGAGGGATGACAAAAGGCTGTCTCCCAAGTAGTTTCGGTGGCTTGTCATCGCTCTTCCCAACGAGAGTGCAATCAGGACCTCAGTTTGCAGCACCTTCGAATAGAGACCCTAACATTGTCACGAAGAGGTTTGTTTTTGATGCTCTGGCAATAGCAAAGCTAAGAAACAGAACCAACCCGAGTGCCACATTCACGAGACCTACTCGAGTGGTGGTTGTCATGTCGTTAATATGGAAGGTTCTTGTGGGCATTTCCTTAGCCAAACATGGACATGCAAGGGACTCTCATTTATTATTTCCGATCAATTTGAGGGGAAAATCAAATTTACCATCTTTAGAGCATGCTCTAGGGAATTTCTACGTGACTGTAGTTGCTACACTTGAGGCAAACAAGTCAAGAAAGGAGCTAACTGACTTTGTTAACGTGGTAGGAAGTAAAACAAGGGACTTAGCTGCAGGCATTAGTAAGGCAGGCATCGACGATATTACCTGTGTGTGTGTTACCTATGGCACAGAAGTTGTAAGCAAGCTTGGTCAGAAAGATGTAGACAATTATCCTAGCACGAGTTGGTGCGGATTTCCGTGGTATGGAGCAGACTTTGGTTGGGGAAAGCCATGTTGGGTGAGCAGTGTTAGCAAAAATTACGAAGGAATTAGTCTGATGGACACAAAAAATGGAGATGGTATAGAAGCATGGGTTAGTTTGAAGGAGGACGACATGGCTGAATTCGAGAGAGACCCTGAGATTTTGTCCTCCACACCTCGAATCGAAAGTAGCATTTGATTCCTCAAGGAATTGATATATAAATATATCAGCTTAAAACTAAGATTTCTTGATTCTATTAAGACATGCTTATACTACCTAATTACGTTAATTCTTTCATTTGAATGATGAAATTATAAGCAACTTGAGTGCATTCTTTTGATTGAAGAGAAATTAATGCAGTCTCTTGTGACATTTTCTGTGTCCTAGCTTTAGTGAAATGAGTATTTCCACCTCTAATCCGTTCATTTACCAAATAAGTGAATTACCAGAAATAGTTTTTTTAACGTATCTTTTATTTTTTTAATGAATATTTTTGTTTTCTCTTCGATCTCTCTCTATATAACATATATACGATTTCTTTATTGGAAAGATAATCATTCAAATTATATCGTAAATACAGTAATTTGAAGTATACTCTTAAAAAAAAAACAAATATACTTCTAAAATAATTTAAAATGCTCAGAAATATCTCTGAGAACTTTTTAAAAAAATATTTCACTGGGGTATTTGGTATTTGGAAATGGGAACCTTTCGCCCTTTACTGTATATATGCTCCATATTTTCGCCAAGTGGATATTTGTCGATTTCTTCAGTATAGAGTATAGACCAACCGATCAAAGCCTGTTTGGACTAACAATACGAAAACAATTTCTTTCCCAGACCAACGCTAGACCGTTCATGGCTGGTCAAGGCCCCTAAATTGTACAGCAAGCTACAACCTATGCACTTTCTGGTCTGAACAAAACCACAATTTTGTTGCTTTCTGTTTGAGTGATAAGCCCACCAAAGCCCTTTATTTTCACAAAATCGATCTCTTGATTTGGGAATGGGGTTTGATGAAATGGAACCAATATTTGGTCGACTAAATGCAGAGTGGTCAGCACCTCACAAAACCCCTTTGAAGCCTTTCCTGTTTCATGTCCACGGCTTCCCAACTGATCCCTCTACTCTCTGTGTCTGCGCTACTGACTTCCATTCAAATACATGGGAGGCTTTGAAGTCTCAACAGGAGCTTGAAGATATGGTTTGCCCTTTTGTTGCTTGGAACTTTGAATTCTAATTTTTTGAATTTTTGTCACCTTGTCGTGCAAAAGTTGTATTCTTGTTGCTTCTGTCCTTTCAATTCAACATTTTTGGTGACTTTATAAAGTTGGACTAAACCGTTTTGTGCATTTGACTGTTCTAGAACCTCTAGGTTTTATTTTGAGCTGAACATTTAGACAGGTCTATGATGTGGATGGTTTTAGATAAATAGTTCACCAAGTAAAATAAATGATATGGGGATGGAAATACAGGTATAGAGATAGGGAAGACCAATTGGAGGAGTTAAACACCAATATAATTGCTCCCTCTATTTCCATTTTATTGTCCTGTTTTAACTTGACACGGACTTTAAGAAAGTAAACAAGACCTTTTCATATGGTGGTCGTAAATAAAGATATGTAGAATGTATCAAAATGTCCTAAACATGCTACGTGGAAAGTTGAAATTAAATAGTTAAAAGGAAAGAAGCATTCTTTTTAAAAATGGACTACAAAGCAAAGTAGGACAAACAAATTGAAACGGAGGGAGTAATACTTTTTCTTTTTAAAAATAGGAATTAAGCACAAATCCAGCAATTAGCCTTGAACCAGGATTCACTCCATTAGCCATTATGTTGGTCATATGGAAAGAAAGAAATACGAGACTATCCGGGAGAAGGTGGGTGTGGCTTCGGTGGAGGACAAGATGCGGGAAGTGAGTCTGAGATGGTTTGGGCATGTGATGAAGAGGGGCACGGATGCCCCAGTTCATAAGTGTGAGAGGCTAGCTTTGGATGGTTTCAGGAGGGGTAGAGGTAGGCCGAAGAAATACGGGAGGGAGGTGATTAGACGTGACATGGAGCAATTACATAGATAGGAAAGTTTGGAGGACACAGATTAGGTTAGAAGGCTAGTGCGTGTGGGTGAGTCATAGCAAGTAGTTAGGAGAGTTTTGGTGTAGCCGGGCTAGTCACCTTAGGGTTGTGTCCATAGGTTGGGGCTGCTAGTTAGGAGAGTTTGGGTGTGGTGGGTGTCTTTGGTTTGTGAGTGTATGGTATTACTCTGTGGGTGTCATATTTCTGTTATTCCATCCATCCCGTTGCATGTTTTATTACGACTTTATTTACTATCCTTTGTCTTGAGCCGGGGGTCTATCGGAAACAACCTCTCTACTTCCTTGGAGGTAGCGGTAAAGACTGCGTACATTTTACCCTCCCCAGACCTCACTAGGTGGGAATTCAGTGGGTTTTTTGTTGTTGTTGTTGTTGTAGGTGGGAATTCAGTGGGTTTGTTGTTGTTGTTGTTTTTGTTTCTTTCTCAAGAGGATAAGCAAAGTATGGTTTTTATGTTTCAAAGCAGTCACCAGTTTAGTATCTTTCTATACAGAGGGACAGAACTGGTATAGGCGGCTCTTGGTCTGACTTTGCAGATTACCTTATAGCTTCCATAAAGTCTGAAGATGTGAAGCTTGTTATGGATGGACAGTCAAAAGTTGGAGGTATTCTTTAATTATTTTTTTCCAGATCTTCTCAGTGGTATATGTAGCCAATTTTCCTCTTGTCTTTCCTCTTTTTCAGAGGAAGCGTATCCCCTAGGCTTTTAATAAATGAGAAAGCATATCTCCAAGTAAAATTGACGTTTAATCTTGAAGACATTCTGAAGGTTGAAACAATAGCAAACAAGCAGGGACTTAAGTTAGATCTGTAGTCTAAACTTATGGTTATTAGAAACTCCTTTATGTCATTCACATTATTCTCACACTAGTGGTAGTTCATTTGTATGTGTCCTTTATGGCATTTATATATTTGATATGAATCTCTTTCATCTCTGACACCTATGTTGCTCGGACTCTCCGAAAATGTTGCCGCACCTGTGTCGGATCCTCCAAAAATGCACTACTTTTGGAGGATCCGACACGCATTCGTCCACATTGTTGAAGAGTCTAAGCAACATAGTCTGACACCCTCTTAAGAGTTTTTCTTACGCCCCCACCCTGGGTCTAGGCAAGACCGACACCGATGTCTTGTCCGAGCGAACCACTAGCAATGACATGATGCTTGAGGCATGTACAGAATATGATGGGGCATATTCATAAAATAAAGACTTTAATGATAATTTCCATCTATAAAACCATGTATTCCTCCCGTTCACTTTTGCTTATCCACTTTGCACTTTGCACACCCCTTAAGAAATACATGATTGATGAGGATTTTACCATAATACCATATTAATTGACATTTAGTGTTAGGTTTTGGAAAATGATTTGGAGAATAAGTAATTAATACTAAGAGTAAAAACATGGAAAAAATAATTGTCTTTTCTTGATATGTTCAAAGTGACAAGTAAAAGTGAATACAAATATATTGTTGGTTTAGGCGAACTTCTTATCAATCTTCTTCATGTTCAATAATAATAACAGGCTTTCATCTTATGTTTCTTTTGTT
The DNA here is from genome assembly GCA_030864215.1 of Capsicum pubescens. NCBI lineage: Eukaryota > Viridiplantae > Streptophyta > Magnoliopsida > Solanales > Solanaceae > Capsicum > Capsicum pubescens. The sequence goes on along the minus strand of CM061545.1, from coordinate 264,779,856 downwards.
TATCTTGTAGAATTTGGGTGAGTTTCTTAGTTGTAACTTTTTGATATTTGGGGTTTCAATGTATTGATTTATTTTTTCTTTCTCTCAGGTGCTGCACATGCAAAATTGGTTGCTCAGAAAGCAAAGGGGATGCCAAGAATTGCGATTTCACTTAGTAAACTTGTGGATACTGCCGCAACTGATGCAATGGCAAATCTTTCTCTGGAGCTTTACAAAACTTTTACAAATGTACATAGTTTGCTTAAAGTTGGTCAGTGCCCTCATCTGTTTGTAATGGCTTGTGTTCTTAATTAATTGATGAATACCCGTAATTCATTTGTCAAAGATTGTGGAAAATATTTCCAGCTGTTTTTGGTATCATCTGTGGTGCCATTTTAAGGTTAGACAGTCAGGCCCTGTTGCTGTTTCTTCTTTAAGTTCTTCAAAAACAACACAAGCGGCTTGTCCACCTTCCTTTGTTTTCCTTCAGTCTTTCAAGCATCTTCCCACTTCTTAACAGGGAGCATCTCAGTTTCTACCTAAGGGAAAGACATGAAGTCATAAGTAATAAGCAATGTCACTAGGCCTTTTCTATTAGATTAATGTGAATTATGCAGTGTGTATTTTAACCAGTGTTGTTAAAACGATCACACTGTCGCTTAAAGCAATGTAGCAATGTGAAGTGGGAGGTCCTTGCTTTTCATGGATGAGGCAAAGCAACCTCAAAGAGTGTATGCTTTGATTAATAAGGCGCCAAACAAGAAGCCACCACATCTTTGCTTCCTTGATTTGCTGTTTTTCTCTCACCAAGATGATTCTTTTCTTTGGACAAGTCGTCTTCTTCTGCTATTGTGTTTTTGAGCTTCTCTTTTTCCTGTCTCTTCTATTCTCTCTTGTTCTTGATGATTCCTTTTCTATAGTTTTTGTTTGTTCTCTGTTTCATTTTATTTGATAAATCAAATATGTCAATACTTTTATCCTCCATTTTCTGATTTATATACTGATTTTTAGGAGAATAAGGGATCTCTGCAATTAAGGTAATTACTAATATTGGTACTAACACAGTTGTGTATGAAATGATGTTGCAAATTGATCCTTATGGCTAATTACTTGAATATTGAAATTTTGAAGGTGTCTTTGCATTAGGTGGTTGAATTAGCATTCTAATGATATTTCATTTGAGTTTGTATTAATTTTATCATGGCTGTAAATTGGATATCCAAGTTAGTAATATTAATTGTAAGGTTGTTGTTACTTACTATACTCTCATAAGTTATGTAATTCTTGTAATTTCTGTAAAATGTGCACTTAGTTTGAAGAAGCATATGGTTCACTTTTACTCGCTTAGAACCCCAAGAGTTTTGTCATGTTTTTGCACTTTTCACCTTCTGAAACAGTGATGTTAGATTGAAAGCAAAAGGGCGATCAGGTGATGTCATCAACTGTACCTCTGCCAGAAGTGTGAAATGTATTTGTTTTTGAAATAGCATCATTCCCACTTGTATACTCTGGTTGACAGTCTTTGCTTTTCAGAATCATCATTCTAGTAAGGATATAACTTTCCAAGTCCCCTTATGCACCTCCAGCATAGGTCTAACAGATTGCTTAACTGCCCCTAGAGAAAAAAAAAAAAGTAAATATATCGCACAACTCTGCATTCGTTCAATCTTAGAACCTTCATAGAAGAATTTACTAGAATGGAGCAGTTTGCACTACCTCCTCAACTTATTCATTTGCTATCACATCTACGCTCGACTTTTTCCTTATTCTGCCATTTCTTGTGAAACAATCTCCTTTAATAAGTCTACAAGTTTCTTTTCGACTATTGATGACCTTGTGTGGCTAATGATAGATTATATTTTTGAGAGTGCGTTTCATTTACTTGTGTTTCTCTCTGCAGAGCAACAACGATGCTGTGAGTTGACAAATGTTTTATCAGAAGAAAAGGTATTCTTTTCTCAATAAGCCATTAACTTCTATGAAATTTGACTGTGTCTGTGCTAGTCTCCTTACAAATGAATAAATGCTTGTTTTTATTTCCATTTGCTCCATCTCATGCAATTTCATTTATTAATGCGGAACTCAGGTCTGTATTTTACAATAATCTTTTTCTTTTTGTCCCTTGCATGTTTATCCCTATTTAAAATAAAAATCAGTGCTCACCATCCAATAGATGAAGGATGGTGGCTCCCTTAGGTTTCTTTGTGTTGTCTTAACTGGAACTAGAAAAAAAAAGTAACCATATTGTTCAATCCCTCTCGCTATACTTTCACCAAAAGCACAAAGACATGAGAAGTTTCCTTGCCCCAACGCTTTATTTACCAGGTCACAACCAGTCAACTTCTGAACTTGCAAAAAAAGTAGTTGGTTGATGTGATGTTAGTGATAGAGGAGTGTTGAAGTTGGTTTGTAACTATTTAAAAATAAATACTGCTTCCTATATAACCTTTTCTTTGTGTTCCAATTTGTTGTATGTGGTAAAGCATTTAATAGTAGGAAATGCATGTTATACAATCTCAGAAAATTAAAGTCAATAATCTGATCTTGGGATGAAAAGTGTTACTCAACTGTGAGGAGTACAGTTTGTCGGTGCAAGTGGATATAAATCAATTCCTTTGTCTCTTCCATTATGAGGTAGCCATTATGTTTTTTATAGTTGCTCTGCTTACTTTGCAGGAAAAGAATGAAACTGCCCAGAAGCAACTTGATGCACTTCTGTACTCAAAAAGACAGAAGATACAAAAGATTACTGAAAACACAGCCTCAGATACTGCAACCATCAGTAGCTCACTAGAGTCTCCAGGTATAGTAAAAAATAAATATCCATTTTGTAGTGGGAAAGTTGAAACTGAGGTCTGTACAGGACTGAATTTCGATTCTTCAACTTCCATTTGAACAGGTTTATACCACTCATATCCCTGTATTACATAATACATACCAAATGATCAAAGCCTTTGCTAGTTTATTAATGAGCAGAAAGGAAAACAGAAACTTGATAGTACAATTTATAAATTTCCAAACATTTCTATATCAAAGCCTCTTTTTTGGTAACTTTTCCTCCTTGGAGGTATTTGCAGGCTATACCTTTCCTCTGCCAATCCTAGATTTTCTGCTATTGCCTATTGTTTTCCTCTCTTTCATTCTATACTTCTGTAGGAGAACATTTCACATCCTTTATAATGGCTTAAAATTTTACCATTAACAATCACAGTCGCTGCTGTTAATTGTCTACTTGTAGATATTACTGCATTTTAATCTCTTAATTCGTTTACCCCTTACCTGATTGCAGTTAAGCAAGCAGGCCAACTTCCCTCTACAAAGGTGACTAACCGTGTTGTTCCGGCACATCGTAGGTAAATGTTTGATCAATTTATCCCTAACATTGATCTTAAATGTGTTACTTCAATGACTAATTCTTCGTTTTGCAGGGCCAGAGTCCGAGGTGTTCTTTTGCATGATACTGAAGATGAGAAGCAAAATTAGGAATTAACTGTGTCATTTATCTCCATGATTGATTGAAGCATGTGTTCATTAGTTCTTTCTGTAAATACTGTATGATTGAAAATATGCGGGGATAAAGTCGAGATTCAATTCACATGAGAGTTGGTAGGCTTAGAGAGACAACTAATTCAATGTGTAAAGCAGTCTTTGACCAAGGTGAACATCCAACTTCTATCCACTAACCGGAAGATTTGTCAAAGATCAAGGTTATCTGTTTATTGATTGCAGTAACCAAGGAGTTGAATGCTTGGAAACAAGAGTATATGGAAAGCTAGCAGAGATATTCTACCAAGAACTTGAATGTAAATGTTCATGTAGGCGTGTTGTCATGGATCTGAGGCTCAAATTTAAAGTTTGATTTGAAATCAGCATTTGTGTATGAAAATGTAAGCAAAACTTTAACTTCAATTTTAAATTATAGGGGGCTCAAATTTGAAGTTTTGACTTGAAATCCACGTTTATTTATGAAATGTAAAAGAAAAAACTTCAATTGACCCTCTCTATCCCTCTGCGATTTCTTTTTTTAATTAATTTACTGATAAGTCTAATAAGAAACATCAAGACATGATGAACATGTAGATACTGAAAGCCCAAAAATGTTTTTATACAATTTATGTCATGTGTGTATATGAAATACAATAAACATGAGAATTAAAAGCAATAAACCAATGCTTACCAAGTTGGCGAAATGCCGCCAGTAACGCGTGGACTGACCGTTGAGTCATTAACAAGTTTATTATTAGTTCCAAGAAATGCACCTTCCAATCTTTACGAAAATATATGTCATGTTGATGAGAGTGGAATGCAATAAACTAATGCCTGCGTTGCCATCTTGTACCCAATTGACCAATGTTTTAATTGAAACGTGTGTTGAGGCCTCTATAAAAGAAACCCTTACGCCTCAACTAACGAACACTAACAAAAAGAGGGAAAAAAAAGATTTTTGAGTATAGTTCAGAATTTATTTTCTATATTAACAATCGTAATGGCAAATTTAGATATTCAAATCCAGCTAAGGAAAATGGTAAAGCCCTCCACTCCAACCCCGAATCATCTTAGGAGCCTCAAACTTTCACTATTTGATCAGGTGGCTCCTCATATATTTGTGCCAATATTGTTCCACTACTTACCAAACAGTGAATGCAACATGGAAGGAATTGCTTATCAAAGATGTGACAAGTTACAAAAATCTTTGGCTCAGACCTTAACAAGGTTTTACCCTCTAGCTGGAAGATTTAGTAAAGATGATCTCTCAATTAACTGCAGCGACAGAAGGTGTTGAGTATGTTGAATCCAAAGTCAATGCGGATCTTGCTGAGTTTCTCCATCAAGGACTCAAGGTCGAACTTTTGAACAATTTTCTTCCAACAGATAGGCCATCAAGCTTACTACTTAGAGTCCAAGTGAACGTATTCAGTTGTGGAGGATTAGTCATTGGGATAAATATCTCACACGTCCTAGCTGAGGGCTTCACATTAGGATCATTTGTCACTGAATGGGCAAACATTACCCAAACGGGGACGACGAAAGGTTGTCTCCCAAGTTTTGGCCATTTGCCGTTGCTCTTTCCCCCCAAGAGTGCTCTCAGGACCTCAAGTTTCACCACCTTCTAACATAGGCCCTAAGATTGTCACGAAGAGGTTTGTGTTTGATGCTTTGGCAATATCAAAGCTCAAAGACAGAATCAATTCGTGTGACACATTGACTAGACCTACTAGACTAGTGGTCGTTCTGTCGTTCATATGGAAGGTTCTTGTGGACAATAATTCATCAGCCAAACATGGACATTCAAGGGGCTCGTGTTTATTATTTCCTATTAATTTGAGGGGAAAATCAAATATGCCTTCTTTAGAGCATGCTCTAGGGAATTTATACGTGACTGTTGCTGCTTCCCTCGAGGCAAACAAGTTAAGAAAGGAGTTAAATGACTTTGTTAGCGTGGTAGGAAGTACAACAAGGGACACATCTGCAAGCATTGGTAAAGCAAGCATCGATGATATTACCTCTATGTTTGCTACTTATGGCACAGAAGTTGCAAACAAACTTGGTCTAGGAGACGAGATAGACATCTATCCGAGCACCAGTTGGTGCAGATTTCCGTGGTATGAAGCAGACTTTGGTTGGGGAAAGCCATTTTGGGTGAGCAGTGTTAGCAAACCTTTCCAAGTAATTATCCTAAACGACACAAAAGATGGTGATGGTATAGAAGCATGGGTTAGTTTGAAGGAGTATGACATGGCTGAATTCGAGACACATCCTGATATCTTGTCCTCCACTTCAAAAGTAGCATTTGATACCTCAATGTGGATTAAATGATTCATTTATTCGTCTATCCTGACATTTTCAAGTGTAAATTTCATCTATGATGAAGTATAATCCATAATGATGATATGAAGATGAGCTAGCTAGTTGTGCGATCCGATTTTGTTTTGCTTTTTTTTTTCCTGTTAATTTGTATGATGAAAAAGGAAAAGCTAATTTCATTGAACTGTATCATGAAAATTTTGTTCTGCTAAACATTTTACTTGGAAGTCACAAATATTACATGAAACGTTCTCTACTTCATTTGTATAGTGTTTTGTGATTGTCTGGATAGTGTTAGAAAACATTGTGATTTTATAAAAATCGGCTTATTTAAACTATATATTTCATGTTTTTTAATATTTAAAAGTGAAAGAAAATTTTCCCCACTATGGGACGAATTGAAGAGACTTCCCACCTAATATGTACGTCTGTAACAAATTAATATAGGGCACAATCCATACATTGAAAATTTATACGATCTTTCATTTTGATATCTAAACTACACGTTTATTTTTGACACCTCAATTAGCATTCAAGTGTGTTATTTTGACAAATATCTTTAGCAAAAAATGTTAAAATAACACATTTGAATACTAATTAAGGTGTTAAAAATAAACAATATCTAATTTAGATATCAAAGTGAAAGTCCAAATATGGATTGCGCCCCATATTAATTTGTTACAGACATACATATTTGGTGGGAAGTCTGTTCAATTCGTCCCATAGTGGGGAAAATTTTCTTTTCACTTTTAAATATTAATGCATGTCTAATTAGCTGGAAAAAAAATTATATTTTTGACTTGATCCATTACAAGAAATCTCCTTACAAGAAATGGGTGGTTGTTAGGAATCTCCCTACAAGAAATCTGTAGATTTTGAGAAATCTCTATTATATTAAAAGTGTGAAGGACATTATAAATCACGTTTAAATTTTTTACCCTTTATTAAAAGTCTCCTCTTTAGATAAAATCATCTTTTCGCATATTCTATTTAAATTACGAATCCAATAAATCAATATAAATTTAGCCGATGCACAATCAATATCCTATTCTAACTAAATTTGAACAAATAAAAATCCTATACAAAATCAATAAATCAATATGTATTCCTAAATTAGCGTGTAAAAAAGAAAAGAAAAAAAAGGTGTCCTGACGGAAAATTTAAAAGTGGGAAAAATTTGTGAAAAGTAAAAAAAGAAAAAAACGTGTATTAGCGTATTAGATACAAAATCCTTTGAAGAGTATAATTTGTGTGAAGGTAATTTAAATAATTTAATTTTTATAATTTAAATAATTTAATTTTTCTTTTATATATACAGAAATCAAAATCCTATTCTAACTAAATTATAACATACAAGTTCATATTCAACCTAGGCAAAAAAACTAATCTTATCTATAATCTATATCTATAATATATTAGAATAATACTCATAAAATAGGATAGAAAAACACTCCCAAAATAGGACTCTATTAAGAAAATACTTCTATAAATATTGAAATGCATGTTAAACCAGAGAAGAAATCGGTTTACTTATTGAAAAAATATGATTGATGTACATCTAACTTGATTCGGTTGCATGTCTAGATTGGTGGATACTTAATTTTTTAACCCTCAACTTCTTCACTGTTTTTGTCAACAATATATATATATATATCTTCTTTGTTTTCATTCAAGTTATTCTTCAGGATCAAAATTTTGGCTCAAATAAGAATTATTTTATCAAAATTGAAGCTTTGTATCACTATTGTATTATTTTGTTATAGTTTACAGGATGAATTTACAGAGATAAATGTCGGTCGACTTTGAAGAATTTTTTAGGTAAAAGTCAAGTTTAATTGTATTGCTCTTATATCTCTGTTTTGAGAATTTTTTTTGTGTAAAGATACGGTTTAGTTGTATTATATATTTTGATATCTCCATTATCATATTATTTTGTTATAGTTTACAGGTGGTAAATGAGTATCAGACGACTTTGAGAAAATTATTGTGTAAAGGTTAGACTTAATTATATTGTTTTGTTCATCGTATTATTTTGTTGCAGTTTACAGGTGATAGATGAATGTCGATCACTTTGACAATTTTTTTTTGTAAAGGTTAGGTTTAATTAAATAAATTCTCCAAAAGATGTTAAATTTAATTATTGTATTTATCTTTATTATTTAAACAAATATTCTATTTAGTGTAACATTTGAACTCAATAAAGTGAGGTACACGCGCGAGACGCGTACACCTAAACTAGTAATAATGTAAAAGTAGAAACAATACTTAGTTACTTTAACTATTACTCCCTCCGTTTCAAAAAGAATTATCTAGTTTGACTTGGCACCGAATTTAATAAAATAAAGAAATTTTTGAATCTTGTGGGGTTAAATTAAAGATATGTCAAATGTACCAAAATGTCATTTATTCTTATGGTCTTAAATATGTCACGTGAAAAGTTAAAATTAAAAAATTGCTAAAAAAAAAAAGGAATCATTTTTTTTAAACGGACTAAAAAGGAAAGTAGGTCATTCATTTTTAAACGGAGGGAATATTTACTGAGAACGAATTTTACAAATAGCAAATAAAGAATATTTCAACAATCAAAGTATTTCGGGAACCTTAACCTCCTAATCTAACAAGAAATTCTATAGAATAATCTGATAGTTTTTCTTCCTCCCTAATAGTATGATATATCACAAAACGAAACTACTTAGATATACATATACAAAATAATTAATAAATAAGACAGATACATTTAAGCTTTATTTTCAACCTTCTTTCTGCGCTTATAGACTCTAGTAACAGCACGTCTAATAGTGGTTGAGGAGGGAAAGAAAAGATTATTACTTCCTCCGTTTCAAAAGGAATGATCTGGTTTGACTTGGCACGGATTTTAAGAAAATAAAGAAGACTTTTAAATCTTGTGGTCTTAAATAAAAGATACTTTAATCATGTGGTTTTAAGTATGCCCCGTGGAAAGTTAAAAGTAAAAAATTGCTAAAAATAAAAAAAGGTCATTAAAAAGGAAAGTAGGTCATTCTTTTTTAAACAGAGGGGGGGAGTATTTTATTTTGGAAAGTCGGAACTTATCTCTCTTTAACTATGGTTAAGATACATACTCATTAATTTAATGTTAAAACCTTTAAAACTTATAATAGACAAGTATAGTGTCAATCATTCAACCATACACTTAAACTAATAGTGATAATTAAGTATCTGCAATATTGTACTATACTAGATAGCACTATACTATTTCCTCTACAAAGAAATAATTGTAACTCGAGTGCAGACATTTTCATTATTAGATAGTACTATACTATTTCCTCTACAAAGAAATATTGTACTCTATTCAAACTCTTTTGTTACTACTAATCATAATGGCCAAGTTAGAGATTCAAATCGAGACAAGGAAAATGTTGAAGCCCTCAACTCCTACCCCGAATCATCTTTGGAGCCTCAAGCTTTCGTTGTTCGATCAGCTGGCACCTCGTCAGTATGTGTCAGCACTCTTCCACTACTTGCCAGGTGCCAGTGAAGAAGGCGGCTTAATAATTACTGAAACATGTGATAAGCTGCAAAAAACTTTGGCCCAAACGTTAACCAAGTACTACCCTCTAGCAGGTAGATTTGAAGAAGATGATGAACTCTTAATTTGCTGCAACGATGAAGGCGTCGAGTACGTTGAAACCAAAGTCAACGCGGATCTTGATGAATTTATCCACCAAGGAGTACCCAAGAATATTGAGCTTTTGAATGACCTTCTTCCAGAAATGGATCATGTGCCATCGAGTCCATTACTCTGAGTCCAAGTGAATGTATTCAATTGTAGAGGACTAGTCATAGCGATACGAATGTCACACATACTAGCTGATGCTTTCACATTCGCAACGTTTGTCAAGGAATGGGCACACATTTGTCAAGGTACAGGGACGACAAAAGATTGCCTCCCATGTTTTGATCAATTGCCACTGCTCTTTCCCACCAGAGTGCTATCAGGAAGTCAGCTTTCACCACCCCACAACCGTGCAATCATCACAAGGAGGTTTCTCTTTGATGCTTTGGCAATAGCTAAGCTAAGAAATACAATCGATTCAAGTGCCGCGTTCATGAGTCCTACTCGAGTGGTGGTTGTTATGTCGTTAATATGGAAGGTTCTTGCAGGCATTTCTTCGGCCAAAAATGGTCATCCAAGGGACTCTTGTTTATTCTTTCCTATTAACTTAAGGGGAAAATCATATTTACCATCTTTGGAACATGCTCTAGGGAATTTCTTCGTGAATGTAGTTGCTACACTTGAGGCAAACGAGTCAAGGAAGGAATTAAATGACTTTGTTAGAGTGGTAGGAAGTACAATAAGGGATACATCTGCAAGCATTGGTAAAGGAAACTTTAATGATATTTCCTCTTTAGTTGTTAACAACCATACAAAAGTTGGAGAAAAACTTGGAGAAGGAGACAAGATGGACATTTATGGGTGCACTAGTTGGTGCAGATTCCCTTGGTATGACGCTGACTTTGGTTGTGGAAAGCCATTCTGGGTGAGCTCTGTTAGCTTAGACATTACTGAAATAGTTTGTCTGATGGACACAAAAGAAGGTGATGGGATAGAAGTATGGGTTAGTTTGAAGGAGAATGTCATGGCTGAATTCGAGAAACATCCTGATATTTTGACATTTTGTCCTCCACTTCAAAAGTAGCATTCCGTTTCTTGATTTGGATGAAATCATGAAACTACATTTTGCAGCGTCAAAGTAAATTTCGGGTGTCTTAGGATTCCGAACAAATGTTATGTAACTAAAGATAACGGATTAGTACTGAAAATTATCATTAACCCTCCTAATTTGGAAACTGAAACATATTTATATCTGAATGTTATCTGTGCTTGCTTGCTCATCTGTTTAACTTTCACGTATTAGTGTGGTGTATATGTGACACTGGAATTTTGTGGCTAATTTGGAGTATAAATGGTTTCGGGTAATTATTTCCCCAGCTAACTGTGATCACATTCTAAATCCTAGCTGAAGGACTGTCACGACCCGAACTAGGGCCTGACCGTGACGGACATCCCGAATCATGAAGGCACGGAACACCCTTCTCTATCTGGTAATCATACACAACATTCATATAAATAAAAAAAATGCGGAATCATAATCTGCTGCGGAAACATGGTCAATTTTGAATTTCAACATAAGTATGGAAAATTGAAAATCAACTACGTCTAATAACATCTGATTTAGTCTGCGAAATCTCTACTACGTGAAAATCTGACAACTGTTTGAAAACTGGAACAGGGCCCCAGTAGACCAAAACGATAATAAGAGACCTAATCTGAAAGACAGGCCTTTTGGAATAGAGAAGGCTTACCAACTGAACACTGCAACTCTGTCTGATGAATCTATTGCCTTTCTGGATCCCTAGACTGAGCCTCAAAACCTGAAGGGAGGAGGGGGGTTAATACAGATGTACTGGTACGCGAAGTATTCCAAAATAAAGCTTTTATATAAATAAAATAGTTGGAGAGCAATTTGTCAAATACTATTCATGAAATAGTTCTAAAACACATGGGCACTTTCTGAAAATTACAAATCATTCTTATCAATGCAATGTCTGATCTTTGTATAAATTCTGAGTTAGGTGGTACACCCCTACAATTCTAAAATCTCACGGGTTGTATGGAATCCGCCATTGACTCGGCGGGGAAGCCCCCAACCCAAGTGTGCCGCAAGGGTTGGAGTTTCTATTCTGATATGCCACACGGCACTAGGCCAGCGTAAAATCCCTCTAGGGGACATAATAACCCGGATCGGCAAATCACGGTTTTGGGCAACGGGTTGTCTGAATCCATGCCTTCTTCGGAGAACCACCTAAGCTCTCTTTGTGCCCATTTTTATCCTGTTCTGAATCATGCATTTTTCTAGTTTCAACATCTGAAAAGTCTGATTTCAAACATGTATTCTATTTTGTTCTGAATTATCATGGCATAATCTGAATTGGTGTCGTCACACCAAGACTTGCAAGTCCTATTTCTGAGCCACAATGCATCATGCATAATTCTTTCATTAAAACATAGTTCAGACCACCCAAACATGCAAATAGTATAAGAGGTTTCATGTTCCGAAAGCATAAGTCAAAACTATGCAAGAACTCCTCAAACATAAGGTGGTCATGTGCTTTTGGCAAAATCCATGCACTCTTTCATTATATGTATTTTCAACATTTTTCAATACAAATAATCCTCTCTTTGGAATGCAAGATTCATAATCAAATCATTCATAAATTAAGACACTTCGTAACATGCTTTTCAAAAACAATCCATATCATATGATAAGTAAAGAAAATCATAACAAGAGAGGGATTTTTCACATGAATCATGCTCTCAATTCAATCATCAACATTAAAATATGTACATATATACATATATCAATTCAAATCAATTTGGGGAAGGCCTAAAGACCAAAACAATACCATCAAAACTTCTAAAATATGATTATATTCATAAATCTGAAAAACCCTTTCTTAAAACATGATTTCTATGCCCATGAGATTTTTAGAAAAACCCCGTGTACCTCGATTTCGGAGAATAATGAATGATTCTTGAAGCTTATGGGTTGGGAATTCCAAATCTCTAATTATATTCAAAAACTCACAGTTGAATCTTGAATTATTTGAGATTCTTGTTTGAAACCCTAGAGAGCGTTCTTGATGAATTTTGGTGAAAGTGTATGTATTTAGGTGTATTTGGGATTAAATCCCGTGTTTGGATGGGTTTGAGGCCATGGGAAATATCTAGTTTGACCTTGGAATTTAAAATCCGGGACTGGAACACCGTAAAAGGCTTCACCGCGACGCGCTGGAAATCGCGGTGAGCTACTGGAATTGACAATTGTCAATTTAAGGCTCATCGCGACGTGGTGGCCAGTCAATCGGGAACGCTGACACTAAAAATGCTCTAGCTTCTTCATCGAGTGTCCGTTTTAGGCGAATTTGGTATCGATGGAAAGTTAATTCGAAGATCTTTGATTTGATATATAGTAGGCCATCCAGTTTGTTATATACAAGGATCTATGGTCGATTGAAGTTGACTCAAGTTTCGACGCTCACTAAACTCGAACGATAGGAAAGCTTTCAACTTGACCTTGAGTTAGGGGACCTATATGATCTCAATTCATGCTCAAATAGGTTACCACACTACATACTTGATTAACATGGAAAATTTGCATAGGATTTATGGCTTTTGGATCATCTACGCATAGAAATGACGATTTTCATTCTAACCCAAAACACGGGGCGTTACAAGGCCTATATGAAACAATCTCTCTACCTCTGACGTAGGCGTAAGGTCTGCGAATACTCTACCCTTCTCAGCCTCCACTCTGTATTTTCCCAGCTAACTGTGAACGCTATTTATTGGTTGTAAGCTTATATGCTTTGCTAATAGTAGCATCAACCTACTTTTGCACGAGGCAAGCATGGTTGAGCTTGAATTCTTAGTTTAGTTTTAGGTCAAACTGTGTAATTACACTCAAATGTCAATACTTGCTCTGTTTACTCATTTCTGGGTAGAATGGAGGAAAGTATTTCCTGATTGAATTGATAGCAGTGAAAGGAAAGTGAGGAGAGAGAAGTGTTGGGAATCATAAAGTAAGACGGATGAACTACTCGGATTTAACTGTTGCTATTTTTTTAATTTAATTTCTATTTTTTACTTGTTAATTAAGAAAAAGATAGTAGATGGTTTTTCATATTTTATTCTTAGTATTAACTACTCCCTCCGTCCCATTTTATCGGTTTTAAATTTACTAATCTGGTATCCCATTCTACTTGTCGTTTTTTATTTATTAAGACAAGACAAATTTTTTTTCTTCATATTTTATCCTTTGCATTAATTACTTTTTTCCTTAAATTAAAATGTAAAGATCATTTAATAGGGGTACTATGATAAACTAGTCATGTTATTTATTATTTTTCTTAATAATTGTGTAATCCCAATTTGGGACGAGTAAAATAGGACCGAGGGAGTACTTATTATTCCTGATCCATTAAGAAACTAAACGCACGTGTACAATAAAGAGGGAACCGAATCTGTAAAAATCAGATCAAAATAAAGAAAAACAAAACAAAACTTAGAAGTTTTTGGTCACAATGCAGGAGAGTGCGACTGCTTCCTTATTGCAGAAACGTCAGTTGCTAGTGGGTATGGCCACCTATGGGTGTAGGTCCCAGCTTCTTCAGATGTGAAATTTTTGGCAGATCAGTCGATGAATGGAACTAGCTAGGCTGAAAGAATATGAAAACGAAGGTAATTAAACAAAACATTAGTATATTGTTCATAGCTTACTTAGCTTCGACTTTGTTGCCTTGATTTGATACCACTGTGGGTCTCACACCACAGCGAGGTGCGGTGGTATACAAATCACTTGAACTTCCTTCAGGCAGTAGACTAGTAACTTGAACCATTTCTTTAAGCTGCCTGCTGTGTAATTCAAGTAATAATCCTTACTGCCTTTAGCGAATAATTAGCTAATTAAATATAAGGGAAAAGGATATGGGATTGGTCATTTTAAAAATAAATAGCCCATAATTGAAAAGGTGGTGAACATGTTGTAGGCAGTCGGCTAAAGTAATTCTCTTTTTTAGCCATTTGGCCCAATTGGGCACATGCAGTCTCTATACTCAATTGATACACTTTTATACCACATTGATAAACACTTTTATACTATATTGATATACTTTTAAAAAAAGAGAAAGGAAATTTTATGCAAGCACATGCAGTCTCTATACTCAATTGATACTCTTTTATACCACATTAATATATTTTTATACTACATTGATATACTTACAGTGTCCATATACTCAATTGATACTCTCTTATACTAGATTGATATATTTTTAGAATGCATCTAAAAATATATAGAATCATATAAAATATGTAATCTAAATAATAATTGTAGTTAAAAATTGTATAGAATGTGTATAAAAATGTTATAATTATTATATAGAATATGTATATATATAGAAACTGTATCGTTATTATATATAAATATACATCTTTAACAATTGTATTATATTAAAAGTATATGGAATAGTATTTTATTGTATAAATACGTAAAACTAAACAAAACAAATAGTATATTATTTTAATAATGTTGGTGAATGCGGAATAATCTGAAAAAAAATAATTACTCAATTGTTTAAAAAGAATAAAAAAGAGTAGAATCTTTAAAAAGAAGCCAAAAAAGTCAAGGTTGAATTTTAAGATAAATTAAACAGGTTGGACTATGTTTTACTCTGTTTAGAGGTACCAATCTTATTGTGTGTGTTGCATTTTATTATGTGTACTCGGTATTGTTTTACTACCTTTTTTTGTTGGGAAAAGAGGTTGGCTGAGTTAAGGTTATGCCGATGGCTATTTACTGGGCATTTAATTATGGGTGCTATTTTTATGATATTATTTTAATTTTAGGTGTTATTTTTATCTTTTTCCTAAATATAAATAACAAAGCCCTCAATATGGGTTGTCCGGCCCAACCTATAGCTTGATGGGCTTGAGTTACTATGTTTACGGAGAAAGGCTTTTTTAACCTGTTTTGAATAAGTCCGTTGACTCGTGGTGTTTGAATAATATGGGCTGGACTGGCCCATGAGCCAAATAAAAAATAATCAAAGAATAGAATAAAATTCTAAGAATAACAAAAGGAGTCCAAACTCAACGTTTATTTAGACCATCATAGATATTTAACTATTAATTATGTTTATAAAATATATAAATAATTAAAATACTAAGTACTAAATTTTGTAAGAAATCAGATATATTTGATGAAGATGATGTGGCGTTGTTAAATACGTCATAAGTAACATGAGAGTTTTATTTTTTTAGGAGTTCATTTTCACTTTTAATGGATTAAATATTGATACTTTTTGTATTTTATTATGATCAATTGAAACAAAATTAGGTTAATATTATTATTTAGCTAGTTATATTATTACCCATTAATTTTTAGTTTGTATCAACATCTCTATTTGATTTGAATTTGGTACCATATCAAAGGTTATTTAATTTTGTAGATTATTAAGTTTTTTTTTTTAATTGGGACTTGATTAATAAATCGTATCTTCGTCTAATATTATAATATAAATATTTATGTACTCAATAGTTTAAAATTTAAATTAGGATTATAAAAATAATGTATTTTTAAAAAGTGAACTGGCCCGTGGAGGCCCCAACCAGAGTGATGGGTTGAGTTCTCTGTTTTCTGACTTGTCATCAAGATGGATCAGCCCAGCCTAACCCATCAAACTCCAAAGCCCGTGTGGGCTAGCTTGAATAGATTGGATCGATCCGTATTAACAACTCTAATAAATAATAGTATAATTAAATATCTGCAATAAACTAATTACACCACGTTGACGAAATGCAGAACGCGCGCAGTTAAATTGCTATATAAGAGAGAAGCAGTTAACTGAGGAATATATATACACTAGACACACGTGCCACCACGGGCCTAGTACTTTTTTTTTCAATTTATGTGAAACGGATAAAATTTGAGGTCAATCAAATATTTTTTATACTTTAAAACTGTTAATTTACTTAAATTTCACATAATATATGTTTTCTTTTAAAAAGTCTGAAAAAAAAATTATATATATATTTTTTAGATATTTTAAATTGTTAATTATTGTGATGTATAGTACTCTCCATGCAATTTTCACTTTGTGCCAATATATACGGTGCAAGTTGAATTGTGAAGTTAATTAAATTTGCTATAAGATTTTCAAAGCAATATTTGAGCTGTTAATAATTATTATGTATTGTATTTATTCACGTAATTTTTAAATAATATATGTTATTCTCTTATCTCAATATATGTGGTATAAATAAAATTTTAAAAATCAAATATTTTAAAAGATAAATAATATTAAATACCTGATATAAAATTATAACAAAGTACAAGTAAAGAGACAAGAAAGAATCTTTTCTTAATATTTTCCACACGTCTTCCTTCTCAAAACATAATATGGCTATATATACCCTAAGATATAAGATTATCCATTGAAGATTTTAAGAGGTGGAGTATTAGTAGATTTTGCTCCTTTATTGATACAAGTACGATTGGAATTGTAGACCAATACGTAAAGACTCGAGCTCGGGTGGCTGCCCAATCAATGGAACAAGCTTTGAAGTGTAGAGAACAAGTCCCAACACTCCAAAGTCATCCAATATGCACACTTCAAGGCCTCCCTTTTGTCTTGGCTCATTAAGGGCATTCTAGTCACTTTGTATTAAGTTGAAACCTATGCTATAAATAGAACATGTTAGGTCATTTTGTCATAACTTTTGATGATATTTTGAGAGCTCCAGAGAAAGAGTCTTGCAAGGTGGATTCCTTGTAAACAAGTGTGGATATCACTTGTGTTGGTGCTAGTTTTGAAACGTTGGTGACTTGAAAATCCTGTTCCCTTGAGGTCACCGTAGAGCTTGGTGTTACTTGTATGAATTCTTGGGTCTTTGTGTTTAATAGACACTTAGGTTCATAGTGTTTGTACATTTGTATGTCAAGTTACCTATCTATCTATTTTATTGTTGTTGTTGTTCATTCTCGGGTTTGGTGTCCTAAAACCGAGATTTTGTGTTTTTCTTGTTCTTATGCTTGTGTTGTTAATCTAGTTTATTGACTCGCTGATTTTAGAGGTGTTGAACACCTTAATATCTTGTTGTTATTGTGTTTTCATTATTGTTGTAGTAAATCTGAGAGTGGTCACCAAAGGGGTCCTCGGTTCTTCCAACTTGTGGACTGTTTTGGTGTTTGTTTTGTGTCTCCTTTGTCGATCTTGTATCATTTATCTCAATAGGACACATGGCATCCATAATTGACACATGGATTTCCATGTGTCTTTACAACACTCCCCCTTGGATGCCTATGTAAAAGAAAACTATCTGAATACGTATTTGAGTGTTGCATCATTAAAAACCTTACCAGGAAAAATCCAGTGGGATAAAAACCTTGGTTAAGAAAAAAAAGAGTACAGTGCGTATTCTTACTCCCCCTGATGAAGACCTTGATTCAACCGGTTCAGTCTTTGCATCTCAATTTTATATACCATCTTCTCGAAGGTTGAAGTTGGTAAAGATTTGGTGAACAAATCTGTTGGATTATCACTGGAGCGGATCTGCTGCACATCAATATCACCATTCTGCTAAAGTTCGTGCGTGAAGAATAACTTTGGTGAAATGTGCTTCGTTCTATTTTCCTTTATAAAGCCTATTTTTAATTGAGCTATGCATGCTACATTGTCTTCAAATATGACTGTAGGAACCTTGATATCGAGCTTCAGGCCACATCTCTTTTTGATGGAATGTATCACTGATCTCAGTCATATGCATTCTTTACTTGCTTCATGGATCGTTATTATCTCAGCATGATTAGAAGAAATAGCAACGATGGACTGCTTTGTCGATCTCCATGATATTGCAGTACCTTCGTATGTAAACACATAGCCTGTTTGAGATTGTGCTTTATGTGGATCAGATAAATAACCTGCATCTGCATGACCAACAAGATCTGTACTAGCTTTGTTAGTATAAAACAAACTCATATCAATAGTTCATTTTAGGTACCTCAATATATTCTTAACTCTGTCCCAGTTTCTTCGCGTAGGAGAAGAACTATACCTCGCTAGAAAATTAATAGAAAATACTATATCCGGTCTTGTCGCATTAGCGAGGTACATAAGTGCACCAATAGCACTGAGATATGGTACTTCGGGATCAAGAATCTCTTCACCCTCTTTCAGAGGCCGGAATAGATCTTTATTTACATTAAGTGATCGAACAACCATTGGAGTACTTAATGGATATGCTTTGTCCATGTAAAAACGTTTCAAAACCTTTTGGGTATAGGCAGTTTGGTGGATGAAGACTTCGTCTGCTAAATGTTCAATTTGCAGACCAAGACAAAGTTTTGTCTTTTCAAGATCTTTTATTTCGAACTCTTTCTTTAGATATTTAATTGCTTTTTGGACCTCTTCTAGAGTCCCAGTGAGATTTATATCATCCACATGAACAGTGAGTATAACAAACCCTGACACCGTTTTCTTAATGAAAATACAAGGACAAATGACATTATTTATGTAACCTTCGCTTTTCAAGTACTCATTTAGACGATTATACCACATACACCTTGATTGTTTTAGACTGTACAACGATCTTTGTAATCTGATTGAATATAATCCCTGAGACTTTGAACTATGTGTTTCAAGCAATTTTAATCCTTATGGAATTTTGATGTAAATATCGTTATCAAGTGAACCATAAAGATAAGCTGTAACCGCATCCATTAGATAAATTTCAAGATTTTCATGTACAGCTAGACCGATGAGGTATCGAAACGTTATTGCATCCATAACAGGTGAATATGTTTCTTCAGAATCGACACCGGGTTTTTGAGAGAATCCTTGTGCAACAAAGCGTGCCTTGTATCTTTCAATTTTATTTTTCTCATTTCTTTTACATACAAAGGCCCATTTATAGACGACTGGTTTTAAACCATCTGGGGTTTGAACTACAGGTCCAAAATCCTCCCGTTTAGCAAGTGAGTTCAATTCCGATTGAATCGCCTCTTGCCATTTTGGCCAATCTTTTCTTCGTCGACATTCTTCGACAGATAGAGGTTCAAGGTCCTCGTTGTCTAGCATGATATTTAGTGCAACATTATATGCAAAAATATTATCCACCATAATTTTTTATCGATCTAAATTTACCTCATCACTAGTAGAACTTATTGAAAGTTCTTCATTCACTTGATTCTCGGGTTCACTGATTTTTTCAGGAATATCAAGATAAATCAGATTTTGAGTCTCTTCGAGAGAATCTTTTATAATATTATCTTTATCATTCTTCGCGCTTCTTTTTCTAGGATTTTTATCCTTTGAACCCAAAGGCTTACCACGCTTCAGGCGTGTTTGGGATTCAGAAGTTATTACATTAGAAGATAGTTCTTTTGGAACTTCAATTCGAATAGGCACATTCGTTGTAGGGATATGTGACTTGGTTATCTTTTTCAAATCAGTAAATGTATCTGGCATTTGATTTGTCAGTTTCTGTAAGTGAGTGATCTTCTGGATCTCATTTTCACATATGGGGATACGTGGATCAAAATGAAATAATGTTAAAAAATTTCACACAATTTCTCTTTTCAGTTCACATTTTTCTCCCCCTAATTGCGGAAAATTTGTTTTATCAAATCGATAATCTGCAAATCGAGCAATAAATAAATCTCCCATCAATGGTTCAAGGTAGCGAATTATAGAGGGTGACTCAAACCCAACATATATTCCTAATATTCTTTGGGGACCCATATTAGTACGCTGAGGTGGTGCTACTGACACATATACAATACATTCAAAAATTCGTAGATAAAAAATATTTGGCTCATAACCCAAGACCAATTGTAACGGGGAGTACTTATTATAATGAGTTGGTCTGAGACGAACAAGTGATACTGCATGTAAGATAGCATGACCCCAAAATAGTAGTGGGCAATTTCGTTTTCATAAGTAGTGGTCTTGCTATCAATTGTAGGCGCTTAATAAATGACTCAGCAAGACCATTTTGAGAATGAACATAAGCAACTCGATGTTCAACTCTTATTCTAACTGACATACAATAATCATCAAAAGTTTGGGATGTAAATTTCCAGCATTATCGAGGCGAATAGCCTTAATTGGATAATCTGGGAACTGCACCCTTAATCATATCTGTCAATAATTTCGCAAACGCCAGGCTGCAAGACAACAAGAGGCACACATGCGACCATCTGAAAGATGTGTCTATTAGGACTATAAAATATCTAAATGACCCATTGGGTGGGTGAATAGACCCACATATATCCCCATGTATACGTTCTAGAAACAGAGGAGATTCGATGTTAACTTTTAGTGGTGATGGCCTAGTTATCAGTTTGCCTTGATAACAAGCAGCACATGAAAATTCATCAATTGTAAGAATCTTCAGGTTCTTTAACGGATGCCTTTTTGAATTTTCAATGATTCATTTCATCATTATTGAGCCAGGATGGCCTATTCGATCATGCCAAAGCACAAATGTATTTAGATCAGTAAACTTCTGATTTACGATAGAGTGTGTTTCAGCTGTACTAATTTCGGCATTGTATAAGTCGGAAGACAAAGTTGGTAATTTCTCCAACACTTGTCTTTTACCTGAGACATTTTTGGTAATGCCAAGATATTTGGCATTCAATTCATTTATTGTCTCAATATGATATCCATTTTGGTGGATATCTTTAAAACTCAATAAGTTTCTTGGGGATTTAGAAGAGAACAATGCAACTTCTATAATTAATTTTGTCCCCTTAGGCAGAAATATAGTAGCTCTTCCGGAGTCTTCAATCAATTTTGAATTACCAGAGATTGTTGTAACATTTGTTTTTCTTCTAAGTAAGTGGGAAAAGTATTTTTCATCTTTAAATATTGTATGCGCTGTTCCACTATCAATTACACAAATATCGTCACGATCGATTATTGATCCAAATAAGACTTGAGGAGTATTCATACTTTCTTCAAGATGAAAATATAAAGTGAATATTACAGCATTATTAGCATATAACGTATTTACACAAACTTTAATTATTTACACGACTAGTGAGATATTATTAACATAAATGTAAACTAATACAACTTGAACAAAAAAGTAACATAATCAGACGATTTCAGAATTATCACCGACAGGGTGATTTACATGTTCTTCAGGAACTACAAAGAAATCTGAAACTTCCAAGTCCATGGGCTCGACATTATCTTCAAAGAGGAAGTTTGCTTCAACATCGTTTTTTGCTTTCTTAAGAGACGCTTGATAGAGTTTTTCCAGATGTTTTGGCGTACGACAGGTATGCGATCAGTGCCCTTTTCCTCCACATCGGTAACATTATTTTCAGAATTCGTCCTTGGCGCTGCTTCGGGAGCTTCCCCTTCTTTTTGCACTGTTGGTGCTAAGGGTTATGAGGCGATCACCCTGATTAAAATACCTTTCACGACCTCGACCACGATCACGACTGGGGCCAGGACTTCTTTCACGCCTAGTTGGGCGAAAATTTGCAGCATTCACTTCTGAGAATGGAGCAGTACCAGCAGGTCGAATTTTATGATTTCTCATTAAAAGATCATTATGTTGCTCAGCAATAAGAAGATGAGAAATCAATTCAGAATATTTTTAAAATCCCATTTCTCGGTACTGCTGCTGCAGGAGCATACTCGAGGCGGAAAAAATAGAGAATGTTTTCTCTAGCATGTCGTGATCTGTGATATCTTTTTCGCATAAATTAAACTGCGATTTAATTCTAAACATCGCAGAATTATAATCAGTGATATTCTTAAAATCTTGCAACCTCAGATGGATCTATTCATAACGAGCTCGTACAAGAATGACCATCTTCAGGTGATCGTATCTTTCTTTTAAATTGTTCCACAATATAAGGAGATCCTTAATCGTGAGGTATTCCATCTTTAAACCTTCGTCAAGATGATGACGAAGAAATATCATGGTCTTGGCCTTATCTTGATTTGATGTCTTATTGTCGTTTTTTATGGTGTCTGTCAGATCCTTCGCATTTAAATATATTTTGACATCTAGTGCTCAGGACATATAAGTTTTACCCGATATATCTAGAACACTAAATTCGCATTTGAAAATATTAGACATTATTTAAGAAAATTAAATACTAATCTTTAAGTATTGTTAAAAAGTTTTTACAGAGACTCGTACTAATAATGTGATATAAAATTATAACAAAGTACAAGTAAAGAGACAAGAAAGAATTTTTTTTTTAATATTTTCCGCACGCCTTCCTTCTCAATACATAATATGGCTATATATAGCCTAAGATATAAGATCATTCATTGAATATTTTAAAAGGTGGAGTATTAGTAGATTTTGCTCCTTTATCTCAATAGGACACATGGATTTCCATGTGTCTTCGTAACAATACCATAATTATAAAATTATAGTATATGATATACTTTCTCCGTCTCAAATTATGTGTCATTATTTTTTTTTTAATTCGTCCTAAAATAAGTATCGTCTTTTCTTATTAGGCAATTTTTTAAAGATATAATTATCTTTTTACCCTTATTGATCCCACTTAATTGAAAAAAAAAATATTAACACATTTTTTGATAAAGGATAATTTGGTAAACTTTACCAAATTTTCCTTTTTTTCTTAAACTTCGTGCCCGATCAAATAACGACACATAAAATAGAACGGAGGAAATAATATTTTTCATTAGTATATGATAAAAGCGTGCAACTGAACAGTTGAAATTTAAATGTGGGGTATATGTACGTATTGAAAAAAAAAATGGCACAACTGAACAGGGACCACTCAACCACTGAGACAATTTAAAAAGAACCAGTGGGACCCACTTTAATAGAAAGCTAAAGTACAGCTTTTTGTTTGGCAGTAAACCAAACCTATCCAAGGATTTATTGTCCAAATATGGAAAACGCACATGCATATGCCATATAGCATGCAGGTACAGCAACTTCAAGGAGAAAAAAATAGAATACCTAAAATACCCCTAGCCTAACTAACAATTTCAAGAAGCATACATGACAACCATATCTCCTGTGTGCTAACTCACAATTGTATAGTAGTTATTCACAAACCAAAACAAAAAGGGTGCAGTTACTAATCCTAATGGCCGAGTTAGAGATTCATATCCAGACAAGGAAAATGTTGAAGCCCTCAACTCCTACACCAAATCATCTCCAGAGCTTCAAGCTTTCGTTGTTCGATCAGCTGGCGCCTCGTCATTATGAACCAGTACTTTTCCACTACTTGCCAAGCACCAGTGATTGTGAAGAAGGAATAATAATGACTGAAAGATGTGATAAGCTGCAAAAGTCTTTGGTCCAGACGTTAACCAAGTTTTACCCTCTAGCTGGAAGATTTAGAGAAGATGAACTATCCATCCACTGCAACGATGAAGGCGTTGAGTATCTTGAAACCAAAGTCAATGCAGATCTTGCTGAATTTATCCACCAAGGAGTACCCAAGAATATTGAGCTTTTGAATGACCTTCTTCCAGAAATGGAACATGTGCCATCAAGTCCATTACTAGGAGTCCAGGTGAACGTATTCAATTGTGGAGGAGTAGTCATAGCGATACAAATGTCCCACATCCTAGCTGATGGTTTCACGTTTGCTACGTTTGTCAAGGAATGGGCACACATTAGCCAAACAGGGACGACAGAAGATTGCCTCCCAAGATTTGGTCAATTGCCATTGCTCTTTCCCACAAGAGTGCTATCAAGAACTCGGTTTTCACGACCTCCAAACCATGGTCCTAAGATTGTCACAAGGAGGTTTGTGTTTGATGCTTTGGCAATAACTAAGCTCAAAAGCACAATCGATTCAAGTGTCACGTTCAGGAAGCCTACTAGAGTGGTGGTTGTTATGTCGTTAATGTGGAAGGTTCTTGCAGACATTTCTTCCGCCAAAAATGGACATTCAAGGGACTCTTCTTTAATATTTTACATTAGTTTGAGGGGAAAATTTAATTCACCATCTTTAGAGAATGCTCTGGGGAATTGTACGATGTTTGGAATTGCTGAGCTAGAGGCAAGCCAGTCAAGAAAGGAGTTGACTGACTTTGTAAACGTGGTAGGAAATACAATACAGGATACATCTGAAGGCATTGGTAAGGCAAGCGTTGATGATATTTCCTCTTTAGTTCTTAACAACCAGAGTAAAGTTGCATATAAACGTCGACAAGGGGACACGATGGACATTTATAGGTGCACTAGTTGGTGCAGATTCCCTTGGTATGAAGCTAACTTTGGTTGGGGAAAGCCATTCTGGGTGAGCGCTGTTAGCTTCGACATTATTGAAATAGTTTGTCTGATGGACACAAAAAATGGTGATGGGATAGAAGCATGGGTTAGTTTGAAGGAGAATGTCATGGCTGAATTTGAGGAAAATCCTGATATTTTGACATTTTGTCCTCCACATCCATCATAGCATTCCATTCAATTCCTTGATTTGGAAAAAAATGAAATTACATTATGTATGTTTCTTGATGATGTAATATTTCTTTCTTTGCTTTGTTGGTTTTTGTTTTCTTCATTCGCCCCAAACCTGCAGCTAAATAAATGTCTGGCTTAGTCTGGTATGAGATTTAGCCCTAATTAGTAGATGTTTCTAAACTATCTTTATGTATCTCTTCTCTTCTTGATGATATAATCCTTCTTGGTTCGCTTTGCTTCTAATTGGTTTATGCTGCTTCTTGGTCTAGTAATTAATATTTCTGACCTACTCTCACATAATAGTATTAGATTATCATTGAGAGATCATCATCAACACAGGAGGATATCTACGAAAGTCAATAATTCTGTTAAATTTTGAGGGGCCGGGTATGATAAATTGTTAGTAGTCTTATAATTCTGCATTAATTATCTTTTCTTCATATTAAAATATAAATATCATTTAATAGAAATAATATAATAAATTAAATATATTATTAATTATTTTAATTAATTAATATGTATTAAGACGAATAATTTGAAACTAACAAAGTACGACCTCAAATATGAATAGCATGCAGTAA
Source organism: Capsicum pubescens (assembly GCA_030864215.1). Taxonomy (NCBI): domain Eukaryota; kingdom Viridiplantae; phylum Streptophyta; class Magnoliopsida; order Solanales; family Solanaceae; genus Capsicum; species Capsicum pubescens. The sequence continues at coordinate 264,754,473 of CM061545.1, read as the reverse complement.
GCGAAAGTAAATGACGATAAATGAATTGTAATTGGTTGAATATAACATGTGGCTTGTTGGAGTCAGGGGCAGTGTATCGATAATTGGGAAGGATACATTCAAAAGAAGAGAAGCAGAGTATGCATACGTAGTGGCCTTGGAATCTGAAATAGTGCACCTTTGGTGATGTAATGGGGCAATGCCATACTCCAAATAAGAGTTAATACATAAAAAAATAATTCTAAATTTCACATTAAATTATAACTTTGATCTTAAACTTTGATAGTATACAAATAAAACTTTTAACTATTAAAAACTTGAATAAATATAACCTCTAATTTTGCAACCCCATACATGAGTTTCACTCGCACCTATGTGAAAAGATAATTCAATCACACGGTGTCACATCGTTAAAAGGGCTGACTTGAATGAAAGTCATATTTGTACAATTTTAAATAGTTAAAGGTTATATTTGTGCGTTGTCAAAGTTTTAGGCATCATTTTTATTATTATTATTATTATTATTATTATTATTATTATTATTATTATTATTATTATTATTATTATTATTATTATCACCTAACTTTTTTTTTAATTAAAAAATCAAACCCGTGCAGTAGGCTGAAGGAAGCGCCCAGAAGAGCAAATAACACCATTGGACTATCTAAGTGTCTTGTTTCATGTGGTTCAACATTAATAGAAGTACATAAATATAGATTTTCTACCTTATATATACAACGTAATTTTTTTACCGAGGGGGTTCGGGTGAACCCCATGGCAACCAAGTAGGCCCGTCCTTGCGTTAATTTAATAACGTTAATTTAATAACATTTTAATAACGTTAATTTGATAACATTAATTTAACATACTACTACTACTATCCTTAATAACGTTAATTTAATAACGTTTTATTAAACTATAATTTTTTTATTATTAGTATAGTTTCATCTTTAATTTAATATTTAAATAAATTATATTTAGATATATTATATAACTTAAATTTACCTTCTGTTTTATAATATATATACATATCCGTGCGATTTTTTCGTATGAGACTGACCCACCTAATTAATAAATCTTCAATATTGCTCTTTTTTCGCAATGACAAAAGAAATTAGATGTCATTTTAATCTTTGAGCCGAAAATAATGAAAAAATAATAGTGAAAAGTCATTTAAAGGTCATATTTGTGCAGTTTTGAATAGTTAAAAGTCATATTTGTGCAATTTTGATAGTTAAAGATCATATTTGTGCACTGTCAAAGTTTAAGGTCATATTTATGTATTATGCCCTTAGATTTTAAACTGGACGCGCCTAGTTTTGCATGTTGAACACGCGTTTTGCCACGTAGGATTAGAGGTCATATTTGTGCAATTTTAAATAGTTAAAGGTCATATTTGTGCACTGTTAAAGTTTAAGATTAAAATTATAATTTGATATCAAGTTTAGAATTATTTTTATGTATTAACTAATGCAACACAACTTTCTCTTCCATTTCACCACATTTCTTTTGCTCCAAATACTTCCACCTAATCCTTTTCTTCAGGATCAGATTCCACCTATTCATAAAATTCACTTTTTAACACATTAACTTTACAAATAATTTTTCACCTTTCTAACCATATTAGAATCGCGTAAAAAAATCTTTTTTTTTAAAAAAATACTTCATCTACTCCATCCATCTTAAATTATCGGTTCCAAATTTTTTAATTTGATTTCTCATTTTACTTATCTTTTTTCATTAATCAACAAGAGATAAAATAAAAAAAATAATTATGTTTTACCCTTTGCTTTAATTACTTTTTCTTCAAATTAAAATGTAAACATCATTTAATAGGAGTACTATGATAAACTAAACATGTTATTAATTATTTTTCTTAATCAATGTATCATCTCAATTTGAGACAAGTAATTTAAGACGGGGGGAGTATATATACTAGATGTTGAAGCCTGTGCCTACACGGGTTCATATATGTTTCTTTTTTATTTCAATTCATGTGGTATAAATGAAATTTAAAAAATTAATAAATTTATATATTATGTTATTAGTGATAGATTTATAGTGTTTTTACATAATTTCGGATACTAATGCTACTTTTTTTTTTCAATTTATGTGATACTGATAAAATATTTGAGAAAATCAATCAAATTTGTTATATAGTTTTAGATATTTTAAGTTGTTAATTATATTATGATTTATACGACTTTCTACGTAATTTTCAAGTAATATCGTTATATCGCAAATAATATGACATCGATAGAATTTGAAAAGCCAAGCAAATTTTTTCTACATCCTTCAAATGTTTTAGATTGATAATTATTGTGATTTATATTATTTTTCATGAAACTTTCAAATAATGTATCCCAATTAATATTGCATTATTGTGATTTACATTACTTTTCACGAAAAATTTTAAATGATATATCTCAATTTTTGTTGCATTGATAAAAAGTCAACCAAAATATTTTATGTGTCTCCAAATAATTTAAATTATTAATTATTACAATTTATAATATTTTTTACACAATTTTCAAATATATATATATAATAAGTTAAAGCTAAAAAATAATTAATTAAATTAAAATTTAGATAATCAATTATATTTTTAATAGGTTTTTAGATTTTTTAAACTATTAGCTATTGTAATTTATAATGCCTTTTTAGCATTGTAATTTAATATTTTAAGCTGTTAGTTATTATAATCTATAATACTCTTCTTGTTCAAATTTTTGTGGCACTGATAGTCAATAATATTTTAAAAATAGTTTAAGTTTTTAATTATTGTGATTTATAATACTTTTTTTTCTATTCCAATTTAAGCGACACTGATATAACTTCGAGAGTCAACCAAATACCACGATTGAAGTAGTGAGGCAGACATAACTTAAATAAATAATAACTAATTGGAAGTGATATTGCAAAATTGCTATAAAAATACATCTGAATTTTTTTTAAGTGGTCTCATAGAAGATGCCAAATTAATTTAAAACATCAATTGTTAATCCTGGTCCAACCCCCAAACCTTTTTTCTTCAACTCCACGCTATTTCTTTTTTTCCTCATCTGGAAAACCCATTTTCCTCCCCCCCCCCCCACCCGCCCCTCCAAAATCCGCAATCATCATTTTTTAATTTGAGGTTAATTAATTTTAATTTTATACTTAAATTGTTGAAATTTGATTCTTGAAAAATCACAATCATAATACGAAAGATTTTGAGTTTCAGTTTGAGGGTGCAAGGAGCGATAAATTGAGAAAAAATGAAACTTTTTTTTATCAAATTTGAAGTGGTTGTCATTTTTTAAAAGAAAAATTATTCGATTCAATTCTTCTTGTGATTTTCTTTTTTGATTCAGTCTTAATATAAATTTATCAGTATTTATCATATGGGTAATTTCAGTTTGTTCAATCGAAACAAAAATTCAATAAATTTGAAATTAATTTAGCTATTGAGAAAAAATAATTTTGATGGAATAAATTGAGTATTCTTGTAGATTTTTTCTGTAAGAAGATAACCTTATTGCAAAAATTCACATTAAAAAAATATTTGATATGTATTTGATTAGAGATAAAAAAATATATTTTGATATGTATTTTTGATTGGAGATGGTGAGAAGAGAGGAAGGAGAGGAGAGAGGAGGGGGGGGGGGGGGGTGAACTGTGAGGAAGATGAATGTGGTGGCAGAAAATAAAAGTGACTCCACTTTTTTTTCCTTTCTCACTTTTTCTTTGCCTTAACGCGCTAATTTTATAATTTTTGTCACGTCAGCCTATTAGGGTTGTATAAATTTCACTTGAAAGTTGTTTAAGGGATGGAATAATTATCAACAAAATTAAAGTGCTAAATTGAATTTATTGGACAAATTTAATGATATTTTGATGTATTTTATCTATCTTAATTAGGCAACTTATTTTCTAGATTATCATTCACTATATATATGTATTCTTTCTCCGTTCATTTTTTACTTATTCATATTTAATTTCTTGCGTCTTGCTCCACCTTTATAAAGCAGAGAGATTAATTCTGATAGACTATCGGCTACTAAATATATAAAAATTATTAATTTATAACCTATGAATAATCAAGATGATAGCGTGTGAAGAACCGAGAAGGGTGTTTTCTAAAAGTGAAAATAATCATCCAAATTTTTAAAAATTTCCTTCAAATATCACTTATATTTCATTTAGGACCACAATATCACTCAATTATTCCTCTTTTTTTCAAAAAATACTTAACACCTCAAAAGCATTCTTCCCATGTCATTAAAATCTCTTTCTTTAAAAGTATCACAAACATATTTAACTTATCAAACTCATTTAATCAAAATATAATTATATTTTTTTAATAAAAAATACATTAATTTATTAAAAAAAATTGTACTTAAAAAATATTATCGATACTAAAACTTAACATATTTTTCAAGAGCTATTTTTTTGAATGGTCACTCGTATTTTTTGAATTACCTATAAAAATTTCTTTTATTTTTTTTCTAGATATATAATATGACGAAACTCTCGCTATTATTCTCAAGAAAAAAAAAAACTAAATATCTCGCACTTCCTTTTTCTTCTAGTTGACATGGCATGTTATTACACATTTTTTTTTTAATAATAAACCTATTTAACTCATCAGATTTATTTAGTCAAATTATATTCTTATTATTTTCTTTAACAAAAATATATTAATTTATTAAGAAGAAATTTTCATGCTCAAAGATCTTTTACCACTACTTAAACTTTCTAATTTTTTTTAGTTATTTTCTTGAATCGGTATACATGTTTTTGGAGTCACTTATAAAAATCACATTTGTTTTTGCTAAGATAATAATATCACTCAGTTATCAATATTTTTTTCAAAAAAATCGATAAATATCTCAAAAGTCCACTCCTCTTCTAATTAGCATGTCATATCAATAAATGATCACTTTTTAGAAAATAGTAAACATATTAACTCATCAAACTTATTAAACCAAAAAAAAAAAGTTATTTTTATTTTTTAAAATACATTAATTTATTAAGAAAAAATTCTCATACTTAGGTATTTATACTTTTTTTTGTAGAGTTATTTTCCTAGATCATCATTCAGGTTTTTATTTATAATTGTCTACAAAGATTAATTATTTTCTAAAGAAAATAATATCACTAAATTAAATAATTATCTAGAAATTTTAATTTGCATGTAAAATAATATGATAAAGATTAAGTGTGGTAAAGAATTTCTAAGCATAAAAATTAATCTTATGTCTTTTTTCCAAAAAGAAAAAAAATAAAATTATAATTTTGGTTAAATGAATTTGATGAATTAAATAGTTTATTATATATAAAAATAGTGATTTTAATGACATGACATGCCAATTAAGAGAGAAGAATACTTTTGAGGGAAAGAGTAATATTAGTTGAGTAATATTGTGATCCTAAATAAAACATAAATGATATTTAAAGAAAATTCCCAAAACTTCATGGACTATTTGGGGAATTCACTTTGTCCTCTAAATATTGGTTAAAATCTGTGTATGAAATTAAATTGAGTATAATATTTCTGTTTTCATAAAAAAAGTAAATCTCTTTACAATTTAAAGATCATACAATTAGAAGACGGTTTCATTAGATAAAACAATTTTTTCAGTCATAACAAACATAAAATTAGTATAAGTTTTTGTTTGTTTATGATAACACGGCTCAATTTGCTCTTAGACAATTAGATAAGTGTTGAGTGTATCATGAACTCATTTCAGAAAAGCATTTTCCTCGAGTCTAGTTTCATCAAAAATAATTTTTTTATCTTATAATATACAAATAAAATTTGCATATAATATATAAATATAATATATTTTCTAAAATATATTTTTTAACTACACATTTTTAATTATTCAATCCATTTGTATAAGAGGTGACATCAAAATTATACATTCACCTGACCAAATTTAAAAATTAATGTAATTTTTTATTATGTATTAATAAAATAAATTTATAATTACGTATTTTTTATTTATTAAAAAGTAACTTCTCATACATTTATGAAAGAAAAAGTAAAAAAGAGTGGGCTAGGTGGTAATTGGTTTGACAAAATGAAGTAATAACTTTTTTTTTTTAAAAAAAGAGATAAAAAAACGTAATAAAAATTTATAAATTATAATAAAAAGTTTTAATTTATAAAAGTTAAAAAGTTATAAATTTTTAAAGTAATTTATATTTTAAAAAAAAAAAACTCAATGTACTATCACATCACTCCTTTATGTCAAATCGTGTAAAACGTAATAAATTATTACGTTTTACATTTTTTTTTGTGTTATTACATTTTATATATAACTTTTTGTAAACGTAATAAATTATTATGTTTTATAAAAAAAATTGTAAAACGTAATAAATTATTAATGTTTTACTTAGTAGCCGTTTGACCATGAAAATTATTTTTTTCAGGAGTTGGAGTTGGGGTTGGAGTTGAAGATGAAGTTGGAGTTGGAGTTGTGTTTGGCCATGTCTTTTTGAATTATTTTTTTAGACTTTCGAAATTTTTTTAAATATGATTTTATGCCCTCAACTTTTAAAAATTATCAAAATCACTCAACTACTAATTTACCTACTAACATACAACCAAATGTTGAGAAAATAATTTATATGTATTCAATTGATTAGTTAATTAACAACAAACTAATTATTATGATTGTTATTCTTCTAAAATTTGAATAAAAATATCACAAGCACGAGCTAAATAAGTTTATCTAACCATAATTGATTGAATAGAGAAAATATATTTTGATAAATATGATTGATGGATATAGATATATTTTTTATATTCTTAAATTTGTTGATGAAAAATCTTAATTACTTTCACTTGAATTAATTATTTTATTGAATTTGATCTTTTTAAAAAAAATTACGGATGAATTATTTCTGAATAGATTAGTGCTAATTTTTTATTTTTTATTTATTGATGATATTGATTTTCCTTTAATACTATTGTATTGTAAATATGGATCGTTACGTAATGCTTGATATGAGACTTTATTGACCACTTTTTAATAATTTATTAAAATCATAATAGTCATTATATGGCATATACAGAAAATTAGAATGACAAGAAAAAATATTAAATTTCTCATTTTTAAATAACATAATGTACTAGGTCTTATATTTCTATAATATAGTTCATTCAAAACAAAGGTTGATATATTTCCACCATAGATTGTCATTTACTTCACGTTAGTAAATTTTGATTAAAAGAAGAAAAATAGATTAGAATATTTGTAACAATTAAAAATGATGTTGTAACATAGAAAACAAATAATAATTTTTTTCTTGGTGGTTGGTTGTAGTTATAAGAGGGTTTTATGTAAAAATTTAAAGATTGAGTTATATGTAATAATAATGAAAGTTGGAAATGGAAGTGAAAATTTATGAAAACAACAAAAAGTTATTTTCACTTTTTGGAATTCAACTCCACAATAATTTTTTGAATTTTCATGGCCAAACCCCACAATTTTCGGAAAAGTGAAAAAAGTAAAAAAATTTATGGCCAAACGTGCCCTTAAACTTTTTACTGTACACTTTCATTATCAAACCGTTAAAAAAGGGTATAAAACGTAATAAGTCATTATGTTTAATTTATTTTAGTAACTTATTAAATAAGTGATCTATTTTGATCACTTTATTCATATTTTGATTCCGAGTTCCCAATTGTAGGATTATAAGCCCGTTTGGATAGGCTGAAAAAAAAACTGCTGAAAAAAAGTTCTTTAAAAGTACTTTTGAAAGTGCTGTACTTATTTTAAAAATAAACAGTTAATTGTTTGGATAAAAGTGCTAAAACTGAAAAAAGTATTGATGTGTTTGGTAAATAATGCTTTTAAGCATTTTTTTTTGTCAAAAATGACTGAAATACCCTTATAGCTGTTAATAATATATAGAGTTGATTATTAATAATTTTTATTGCTAAAATAATTCAAATTAAAATTAATATATATTTTAATATATATATATATATATATATATATATATATATATATATATATATATATATATTAAAAAAATTATTTTCATGAATGACTATTAATTTGTGCGCTATATATATATATATATATATATAACTCATTAAATAGTGAGAAAAAATTTGCAGACAATTAAATTTTGTTTAAATTAAGTACCTCATTTTTGGAGAAAAACTGTAGATTCCAGTCCAGTGAATCAGTTGAGAGCAATTAGGAGTTCATATAGTTTTGTCACTTTCTCAGGGTATAAGACCTTATTATAATTCAGTCTAAATATCTAATCATTAATGTTTACATTTAATGGCACGCTTTGCTCTTCAAATGAGCCGATCTTTAATTTTCAACCTTAAAAATCAAATTTACATTTAGCGGTATGTATGAGTTGCGCACAATTTATGAAAGTAAAAATATAAATTTATATCGGAAGAAAAAATTATTGCTTTAAAGGTCAAAAATTAAAAATTACCGTGAATTTGAAGCAAAATTGCAAATGACTAGTGAAGTAGAATTAAGACTACAAGAGTAAAATTGAAATAAGTAATAACTGCAAGGGACACAAAGGTAATTTAAATGGTCAACTTAAATAGATTATAAGTTCCCTAAAAAAAAAAAAAAAAAAAGCTCCTATTTGCTACTTCTTGTTTTTGGCTTAAAAAAAGTCAAAATTAATTTGCCCATTTTTGAACTTTTTCACATTACTTTCACTGCCCCATTGTCCCCGGCTTTGCTTTGCTTCAAAATATACAACGATTGCCTGAAATATTTCATACGCACATACACACACAAGTCAGAATTTTTTTATAAAGTTTGAAACACATTTCAAGTACGAAATTTGATGCCAAGCTGATATTTATGATAGATATGCCTCTCACAAAGGCTTAGGAAAAGCTAGATGTTACAACCAAATATATCTAGCGAATACCAACAAAAAGAGATAAAGTTAGACTACCTATTGGGAGAAATTAGATTATTTTATATTTCAACAACTTGCAGGTTCAAATTTTAGTGTGTGGTCTCTCTCTGTTTCCCTAATTTTGGTCCGTAGGAATTCACTTTATTTTATTTTATATATTATTTTATTTTATATATTATAAATAGACTATATATATAGAAGAGTCATCAAAGGAACGATCAAGGGCAAAACAATCAATTTCCTTAACAAAAGATCTTCCACTATTACTATTTTGAATCCTTATTATCTGTCTTTTCGATCCTTCTTGCTCTTTCTACTCTCCTTTCTACTAATCAATTCCATTTTGTTCCGCCATCTCTGTTGACGATTTTTTGTGGAGTTTTTAATCGACTAATTATCAAGTAGAAAAAGGAAAAGATCCTGAAATGGATAATATAAAGTTGTTGTTTCTCATACTTTATGAGAGGTACGAATGAAATTCCATTCCCTTTTTATGCTCTCTATGTTTGTTCAATTTCACTGATTCATCACATGTAGTTGCTAAAATTATTATCAATTGTTCTTTGTATGCTTATTTTTGCAATTGTTGACACTTTCTGGTGTAAATCTGAATTAGTCGGTCCCAAGGTGGATACCGAACACCGACAACAACAACAACAACAACAAATACCGAACACCGAGTAGGAAGTATAATTTTTCCGCAATAAATAGTTTTTCATTTTTCAGTACTGGCAACCTGATTATATTTATGTTTAACTATTTACAGTGCAATGGAATCGTGCAACATTGGCCTCCAGTTTCTCGAGTGCAAGACCATTTTCATCACTGGTATAACGAGCTACCTAACAAAGAGTACTTTCTCTTTTTCTCTCTCTCCTTTAGGTTGTACAATAATACTTTGTGAATAATGTTAGTGTTGCTAATGCTTCTATTGTAAATTCTTGTAGTTCTCTCCAGTCAAATGTGAAGAAGCTCTACTTGCTAATTAGAGCTCTAGATGCAAATTCTACTAAACATAGCTTTAACAACGAGGTACTAGCATACTTCTACAAGTCTTCTAAAATTTTACCATTTCATTTTAGTCTTATAAAATGCTATGAGGGTCAAATTTATCTTCATCTTTAATGATGAGCAATTTTTAAATATCCGAGTTATATATTTGAAAATAGAACCGACAGTAATATGCCTGTGGGGGTATCACCTCGACAAAAACACAGAGAATACCCATCTCAAATTTGCCTCAAAAAACTACTTAGACTGTATGACTTGTATGATACATTTAAATGTTTATTCCATTCATAATTTGGGGTATTACCCCCCTTTAACGTGTCATTATTTATTTTCGGTACTTTTCGATTTTTCATAAACGTTATGTTACAGTGAATCTTTGTACTTGTACTAACTAATGTTGTTCTTAATTTATTACAGGTTACAATTACATCCACTGATTTATCAAAATAGCAGCAAGTAGATGTATTGTATATACAAAAAATGTGATATATATGTGTATGCAAGAGCACTAAACGAAATCGGTTGAGGAACAAATGAGACATAGCGTGTGATGTTTCTAATTGGCTGGGTGATATTGCTTACGTTGGAGTTCCTCGGATGAGAGACAGACCAATTGGTGATTTGGTTAATGGTCTTAAGCAGCTTGGTGCAGAGGTTGATTGTTTTCTTGGTACGAAATGTCCTGTTGTTCAAATTGTCAGCGAAGGAGGCCTTCCAGGGGTAAGGTGAGGATTACAAATTCTATGAAGTCATATTTATGATTTTAAAAAAAATATCTTAAACTGTAATATGAACAAATAACTAGGTTCAGAAGCAAAGAAGACTTTGCTTATAAAGTTAAAGTAATCTATGGCTGAAAGAAATTGGCATAGTCTAACCTATTTCTAGGATACAGTTGAATACATATCCTGGCTAAGTAAGCCATTTTTGAATACTTTTAAATTTAAAACAAATGAGATGTATCGCCCTCTTACAATTTGAATAAAAGAAAATGGTCTTTCAGATCTCTTATGTGCGAAAATGAAAATCTTGTAAAAAGGACATAAAACTGTAAAAAAGCTTGTAAAGGGATAGAAAATCATTTCTACCATGAATTTTCAGTGCATTCTATACAATTTTTCCTATATGATTAAAAGAAACTATTCTGTTCCGATAGGTTAATATTCTAAATTCAATTTTTTTGTTGACAAAGAGATCATTTCCAACTTAGGATCCAACTGAAAAAAGCTTGGAGGTGGGTCTACATATGAGAGAGAAGGGGTTGAAGCTCGTTTTCCTTGTTTTTTATTTTGGTGTAACTACTGGAGATTTAAATCTTGCAGCAAATATATCATCTCTTTGTCTGAGGAAATCTATAGTAGTTTACCTGGTTTTGATCATGGCTGCATCCTTATAAACAAGGCATCTTAATGCAGGTAGAGCCAGTAGAAAATCAAGGAAGACTACTAGAAGGTTTATTAAAGCAAAGAAATCAAATGTTCTATGACTAAAATAAAAAGCCAAATCCTGAATTTTTCATTAGTAGTTAGTTCAATGATTACAAAATTATATGAATCTCAAAGCAATGTATCTATCTGTATTTTTAAGATGCAATTTGCTGGGCAGAGAGATGAGTATTATATAGTTATGTTCTCGCTCTTTCGTGGGTACTAACATAGTAAGGTAGTTGGAATTGTTGAGTCAGTTATTTTCGATATTTTAAGGATTTACAATGGATGTTTTTCAGCCCGACTCCACTTCTGTTTTATCAAGTATAAAGTATCGTGCGGAGTTCACTCCATCGTTCTCTCCTGAGAAGTTTGAACTTCCCAAGACATACTATGCAACTGTAGAGAGTGTTCAAGATATGCTCATTATAAATTGAAATGCCACATACAATTTCTATGAAGATATGAATGTAGAGAAGGCGTATTACTTGTCTATGAAGTTCCTTCAGGTTAGATTAGGCTCCCCGTTTATTTGGTGTATAACTACAACGGTTGTTCATTTGAGTGAGTTACTTTAATATGGTTTTTGTGCTTGCAGGGAAGAACTTTACTTCACACTATTGGAAACTTGGGGGTTACAGGACCTTATGCAGATGCTTTAACTAAACTCGGATACAGTTTAGAAGATGTCGCCAGGCAGGTATAGCGTTTGCAAAAATGACGGTTTGACTATTATTGACACTTATATCTGCTCTAAAAGGAGAAATGTAGCTTTATTTACTGTACAAGTACTTGATTTATATGCTTTTCCAAAATGATCTAATAACACATCAACATAGTCAAACTCTCCCACTCTCATCGTCGTTGTTTCGATATTATCATATTAGTCATATAGAGAATGTGTGCCTTCCGCTTAGGTCTATCTCATGGTAATTATATCATTTGATGTTCGATATAAAAATCACCATTGATGTGTGACATACTCGATATAGTATTTTATTATAATTAGCTTAAGCTGGGTAGTGCAATGACTGATAGGAACCAGATGCAACTTTAGCGAATGGAGGTTTAAGAAAACTTGCTTTTTGCTTTCTAGACTCGATCTTGATTTTTTCGTCAAATTTATTGAACCAAGTACAATATTTCCTCCATATTTATGCTGTCTAGCTTCATTTTTTGAAAAAAAAAAGAAAAAGAAAAAAAAGGTGTTAAAGGGTGTCCAAATCTTGGATTTTTTTCCTTAAAATTTGTTATTAAAAACTTATTGTTACTGTAACTTTACTATACTTCCTTTTTCATGTTTTCCCAATATAGAAAGTTACCAATTCCATTCTCTTACTATATTTGTGTTATTTAGGTATCTAAACTTCCCTTCTTGACAAAGGGTATTATATTAAAGCATGTGCAAATCTTGAATTTACTCTTACCCTTTTGTGATCTTTGCTGAAAAACCAAATTTTGGGTAGGTAAAAGTGTGTTTGTATTTTTTCTTGTTTTTGAATATTGTTTAAAATCTTCTTTGTTCTTTTTTCGAAAACAACCTCTCCACCTCCAATGGGTAGTGGTAAGGTCTGCGTACGCTCTACATCTCGAGACCCCACTTTATCGAATTTCACTGGGTATGTTGTTGTTGTAGAAGGGGGAGTTTTAGAGTAACTGATGAAGTTGGTGATGTTCTCAAGGCTTGATTCGTTGGAATTGGAGTTGGTGCTACTTACCATGGTCTGAAGCCCATTATATAATTCATGACTTCCAAATTTTCAATGCAGGTGGAATTTCTGTTCACTCGGATGCTATGTTCTTATGAAGATTTTTACTATATTTATTTATTATTACCTCGGACATAAATATGCAAAAATCATCCAACAATATCATTGACACAGGCTTGCATATCCGTCCGTATCAGTTAAGTCTTGTTACTAAGATGTTAAGCTTGTTGAGATGTTACATGAAATATTTGAGCACAAGCATAACTTGCAAGAGGTTGGATTATGGCATGGCCAATGATTTGAGATGGTATAGCCGTAGTGTCTGTATTTGGTGTTTTATGTGGATTGTGTTAAATTTAGTGCAAAGAAATGCAAACAAAATCCCAAATGGGTAGGGGTATTTGGTTGTAGTTTGAGGACAAAAGGTGCTTTTGTCTTATTTCAGTGTCGAGCCTCTTAAGTTTGACTGCATTTTTGAACTCTCTCTTCTGCTTTCCTTACTTCTGCTTGTGTTTATTCAGGGGTAATGGATGACCATTAGCCATCACTACTTAATGCTGGACCGGAGAAACAATTACCGCAGTGGGCTTGAATCTCTTTAAAGAAAGCGAGATATCCGCGCCTCAGCCGTTGAAGAAGAAAATATTATTTCTTTATTCATTTGTAATTTTTCAGTTGTAATCAGTTATAATATCACTGCAATTTTATTGAGATTTTCACCAATAATTTTAAGGAGATTCAACATGGCAACAACTGAAAATTCCGCGAATGTCAAGTTGGGAGATCTAAACAAGCCATTCCGATTTAACGGTACTCACTTTAAAAGGTGGAAGGGTAAAGTTCTTTTTTTCTTAAGTCTTCTCCATGTCTCTTATGTGTTAACGGAGAAGAATCCTAACAAAGTAGATAACTCTTCCATGAGTGATGAAGAATACATTTCTCATCAAGAGAAAGTGGAAAATACTTTTTACTTAATTGTCTATTTGATAATTTTTATGATTATTATGATAGAACTTACTCTAGTGCAAAGAAAATTTGAAAAGTCTTGCAGAGTAAGTATGACACTGAGGAGGCTGGAACGAAAAAATATGCAGCTAGCAGATTTTTTCGTTTCCAAATGGTGGACAATAAATCAATAATAGACCAAGTTCAGGACTTTATAATGATTGTTGGTGAGCTCAGGTCCGACAAAATAAAAATTGGAGATAACCTTATTGTTTGTGGCAAATTTCAAAAAACTATGCGCCACAAGCAAAAGGAAACTTCACTTGAGACTTTAATAATGAGAATCCGCATGGAAGAAGAGGCAAGGGGCCAAGATGCACTTATGAAAACAGAAGAGAACAATATCACACCGAAGGTAAATTTAACTTCAAGTAATGCTACCCATGAACCTAACAAAAATATTGGTTTGAAGCCTAAGAAGAAAAAATTCAAGAAAAATAATGGTAGATATCTCAATAATAATAATGGTGGAAATAACCAGGCAAAAAATCAACATGAACAACAAAAAGGATCATGCTTTGTCTGTGGCAAGAGTGGGCATATTGCTCGATTTTACAAGTTTAGGAAACGTGGGCCTACACCTCAGGAAAACGTTACCGAAGAACCATTTGTGGCGATGATTACATACATATATATGGTAGAGAATGTTGATGGATGGTGGGCTGACTCTGGTACAAACCGTCATGTCTGTTATGAGAAAGAATGATTTAAAAATTATAAAAAATTTGAGGAGCCCAAAACCATCATGCTTGGAGATTCACACACAAGTCAAGTACTTGAAGTGGGAGATATCGAATTGAGATTTACTTCTGGAAGGGTATTAATTTTTAAAAAGGTACTTTATACTCCTTCCATGAGAAAAAACTTGATGTCTAGTTTTCTTCTTAATAAAGCAGGCTTCAAACAGATAATTGAATCTGATCAGTATGTAATTGTGAAAAATAATATTTTTGTGGGGAAAGGGTATGCATGTGATGGTATGTTCAAGTTGAATGTTGAAATGAATAAAACATCTACTTCTGTTTACATGCTTTCTTCTACTAATTTTTGGCATGCTCGTTTGTGTCATATAAATGAACGTTATGTGGGAATCATGAGTAGTTTAGGATTAATTCCAATGACCAAAAAGAATTTTAAAAAATGTGAAGTGTGTAGTAAAGCTAAAATCACAAAAAAAGCCTCACTTCCATGTTGAAAGAAAAACTGATTTATTAGAATTAGTTCATAGTGACATTTGTGAACTTGGTGGAATTTTAACTCGTGGAGAAAATAGATATTTTATCACTTTTATTGATGATTTTTCTAAGTTTACATATGTTTACTTAATGAAAAATAAAAGTGATGTATTTGAGGATTTTAAAAATTTTCTCCATGAAGTTGAAAATCAGTTTAATAGAAAAATAAAAAGAATAAGAAGTGATAGAGGCCGTGAATATGAGTCACTTGAGTTCAATTCTTTTGTAAGATCATTGGGTATAGTTCATGAAACTACTCTTCCTTATTCTCCTGCATCAAACGATGTGGCGGAAAGAAAGAATAGAACTTTGGTTGAGTTGACTAATGCCATGTTAATTGAGTCTTGTGCACCTTTAAGTTTTTGGGGTGAAACTCTTTTGACTGTTTGTTATGTGTTGAATCGTGTGCCTCATAAAAAGACAAAATTAACGCATTTTGAATTGTGGAAAGGTCATAAGCCAAATTTGGAATATTTGAGAGTTTGGGGTTGCTTAGCCTATGTAAGGTTAATGGATCCTAAAATCTCTAAGTTGGGTAAAAAAGTTACTACTTGTGCTTTTCTTGGTTATGCTTCAAATAGTACAGCCTATAGATTTTTTAATCTTGAAGATAGCGTGATAATAGAATCAGGTGATTGCTATTTTTCATGAAGATAAATTCCCTTTTGATTCTAAAAATAGTGGGGGTCATGGGACTAAAGAAAATATTTTGTCACTACCTAGTTCTTCGACTTCTACTTTAAATAATAATGAAAATAATGATTTTGAGTTAAGAAGAAGTAAACGAGCTAGAGTAGAGAAAATTTTTGATCCTGATTATTATGTTTTTAATGTTGGAGATGACCCACTCGCTTTAAAAGAAGCTTTGTCATCACATGATGCTATTTTCTGGAAAGAGGCTGTAAATGATGAAATGGAATCGCTAATTTCTAATAAAACTTGGAAGCTAGTTGATTTACCATCGGGATGTAAAACAATTGGATGTAAATGGGTCTTACGTAAAAGATTAAAACCGAATGGATCTGTTGATAAATATAAAGCTAGGCTTGTGGCCAAAGGTTTTAAACAACTAGAAGGCCTAGAATTTTTTGATACTTTTTCACTGGTAACGAGAATTACATCCATTAGACTTTTAGTTGCTATTGCGGTAATTTTTTATTTAAAAATTCATCAAATGGATGTAAAAACTGCTTTTTTAAACGGAGACCTAAATGAAGAAATTTACATGGAACAACCCGAGTGTTTTGTTGAGGCAGGCCAAGAAAGCAAAGTGCGTAAACTTAATAAATCCCTATATGGCTTGAAACAGGCACCGAAGCAATGGCATAAAAAGTTTGATTCCTGCATGATTGAAAATGGATTTAAATCAAATGAGTGTGATAAGTGCATATATCATAAGTCTTGGAATAATTCTCATGTTATTATTTGCCTATATGTTGATGATTTATTGATCTTTGGCTCTAACATGAATATTATTGATGAGACTAAAAATATTCTTAGAAGCCATTTTGAAATGAAAGATCTTGGTGAGGCAAATTTTATTCTAGGAATAAAAATTACTAGAACATGTGATGGAATTTTTCTTGACCAGTCACAGTATGTTGAGAAAATATTGAAAAAATATAATTTCCTTGATTGCAAGTATGTTGTAACTCCATTTGATTCTAGTGTTCACTTGTTTCCTGTTGAGAGTGAAACAGAAGTAATAAATCAAAAGGAATATGCGAGCATAATTGGAAGTTTGAGATATGTGACTGATTGCACTAGGCCTGATATTGCATATGCAGTGGGAGTACTTAGCAGGTTTACTAGCAAGCCAGGTAATGAACCTTGGCATGCTATAAACAGAGTAATGAGATATTTAATTGTAACAAAAAATTGTGGTTTGTTCTATACAAAATATCCTGTTGTACTTGAAGGCTATTGTGATGCAGATTGAAATACTTTATCAGGTGATTCCTTATCCACAACTGGATATGTTTTTACTTTGGGTGGTGGTGCTATTTGTTGGAAGTCTAAAAAGCAAACAATTATTGCTAACTCTACCATGGAGGCTGAACTAATCGCTTTAGCTTCAGCTAGAGAGGAAGCGAATTGGTTGAGAGACTGGTTATTTCAAATACCTTATTTTGAAAAACCAATTCCTCCTATATTAATTCATAGTGATAGCACCGCTGCAATTGGTAGAGTTCAAAACCGTTATTACAATGGTAAATCTAGACCTATACGGAGAAAACACAGTAATGTGAGATTATATTTGACAAATGGTACCATTAATGTTGATTATGTCAAATCTTGTGATAATCTTGCAGATTCGTTAACTAAGGCCTTAACGAGAGAAAAGGTTTGGAGCACATCGAGGGGGATGGGATTGAAGCCTATTGAATCATGAGTCATATGTGAGGAAACCCAACCTGGGGACTAGAGATCCTATAACTAGGTTCAATGGGAAAAACGAATCACCTGATGACTTGTTATGAAAAATGCACTATTAATTTATCCCTCCTTATGATGTGAGTGCATTTGCCTGTAATGATTGTGAGGTTGAGTTTATTAAACTCTTCATGAATATTTGTAGCTCGTATGAGTGGGGTGCTAAATTACAGGAGTACTCTCGACGGATTTCACCTATGTGAGTGTGGAGGTGGGCCGCTTCCTATGAGAATTAAGCTCATTCTCAAAAGACACTCATTAAAATCGGGATAGCACAAGGCCGTAACGTGCTGGCTATAAAGCTCATGTCAACACCATGACTATTATGTGTAAGCAGTAACTTTTTATTTCCCCTAAGCAGTCCCAGTTCAAGTCTGAGACCACTACGACTCTGGAGTAGAAATTACTGTTTTACTAAGTGAAGGTTCAATGCAGAGCATACCTTCATTATGCATGGTAGTCTTCCGTCAACTAGTGAACTCTGTTGATAATATTAAAATGAGTGGAGGATTGATGTTGCTTTTTAATATTATTTAATATTATTATGCATGTTTATGTTTCTCTTCTTGATAATATAATATTTCTTGGTTTGCTTTGCTTCTAATTGGTTTATGTTGCTTCTTGGTCTAGTAATTAATATTTCTGACCATCACATAAGATTAGGTTATCCTTGTGAAATCATCATCAACACGGGAGGATATCTACGAAAGTCATTTTTTAAAAAAAATTTGAGGGGTGTGATAAATTGTTAGGTAGTCTTACAAGGTTGAGAATGCTGCTTTAGTTTCTCTCTTTTTTCTGTTATTGTGAATTTCTGGTCATCAAGCCAGTTTAAATGGCCAAGTTTGGAGATTCAAATCAAGATAAGGAAAACACTAAAGTTCTGTGATCCACCACTTGTCAATAATTCAAATACCTTGAGAAAGTGCACGTGGAGAACCAAAGTTGTCATCTCTTGTAAGTAAAGACTAAAGAATCAGCCCAGTCGTTGAACAATGTGAATTAACAACTCACATAACAAAGTCAACAAATGATAGTTAAAGCCCATGAAAACTTTGATCCAATTTCCTTACCATAGTTTATTAATCATGCGTATGCATGGCAACAAACTAATAAGTTTAGAGAAATTTCACATTGTCTAATAGTATAATTTGTGTAGTATCTACTAATTCGCAAGAGAATTCTTTTTATTTTTTTTGACAGCGGGAGGCAAAAATTAGAGATCACCAATTTAAAGGGCAAAAATTAAAGACCACCTCAAATTAAACTAATGTCCTGCCAACGTACTCACAGTTTTATGAATACAATATAGGAATGATTACCTAAATAGACAAGCTTACACACTTATTAAACATAAGGATAGTTTCAAAATTTTACCAAACATAACTACATTCTTTTTTCCATCAAAGTTGTGTTTATTCTTTCTCTTTTATTACTAATCCCAATTATGGACAAGTTAGAGATTCAAATCCAGACAAGGAAAATGTTGAAGCCCTCAACTCCTACCCCGAATCATCTTCGGCGCCTCAAGCTGTCACTGTTCGAGCAGCTGGTTCCTCCTCCATATACGCCAATACTCTTCCACTACTTGCCAAGCAGTGAAGGAGGAATAACTAGCGAAAGATTTGATGAGTTGCAAAAATCTTAGGCTGAGACATTAACCAAGTTTTACCCTCTAGCTGGAAGATTTAGTGAAAATCATATTCACTGCAATGATCGCGGATCTTGCTGAATTTCTCCATCAAGGAGTACCCAAGAATACTGAGCTTTTGAATCATCTTCTGCCATGGTGTGTTCCTCCAGGCTATGGTCTGCCATCAAGTCCATTACTTGGAATCCAAGTGAACGTATTCAATTGTGGAGGCCTAGTCATGGGCATACAAATGTCACACATCATAGCAGATGGTTTCACCATAGCAACATTTGTCAATGAATGGGCACACATTTGCCAAAGAGGGACGACAAAAGATTGTCTCTCAAGTTTTGGTCAATTTCCATCATTCTTTCCCACAAGAGTGCTGTCAGGAGCTCTGTATCCACCACCTCCCAACAATGGCGTTAAAATTGTCACAAGGAGGTTTCTGTTTGATGCTTCCGCAATAGCTAAGCTCCAAGATACAATCGATTCAAGTGCCACGTCCATGAGGCCTACTCGAGTGGTGGCTGTTATGTCGTTAATATGGAAGGCTCTTGTGGGCATTAATGGACATTCAAGGGACTCTTCTCTATTTTTTGTAAATAATTTGAGGGGAAAAACAAACTTACCGTCCTTAGAACATGCTCTAGGGAATTTTGTGATCTTTGGAGTTGTTAATCTAGAGGCAAGCCAGTCAAGAAAGGAGTTCAATGACATTGTAAACTTGGTAGGAAATACGATACAGGACATATCTGTAGGCGTTGGTAAAGCAAGCGTTTGATACTCTCTCTTTTGTTGTAAACACCCTGACAAAAATTGCAGACAAATATCGCCAAGGAGACGAGTGGGACATTTATATGTGCACTAGTTGGTGCAGATTGCCTTGGTATGAAGCTGACTTTGGTTGGGGAAAACAATTCTGGGTTAGCGGTGTTAGTTATCCTGTTGAAGCAATTGCTCTATATGACAAAAACTGGAGACGGAATAGAAGAGCATGGATTAGTTTGACGGAGATCGACATGGCTAAATTCGAGAGAGACCCTGATATTTTGGCATTTTGTCCTCCCCCTCCGGAAGTCGGTCCCTTGATTTGGATAAAATGAAACTACATTATGTACCTTTTGATGATGTAATATTTCTACAGATTTCAAGTTCAAAATCAGCTTAGAGGCATCTCAAGCCATAGTCCAATTCTATAGTCAGATAATTGGTGATTCTTTTCTTTTTCTCCTTGTAGTGGAGGGGAAGCCAAAATTGAAAAGAGTAAAAGCAGTAAAGAAGATGGACCAACAAAATATAACTTTCAAAGGAGACAAACCTTCCAAACAAGCAGTCAAAGATGTAAAAAGTTACCAAAGGGCATGCAAGGTCTTTTTTGACCATCCTTTGATACCAGACATCAGTAATTTAGCTTTAAACTCCTCAAATTTATAGGGGCACATATGTTTATGACTTGTTTAGATCATCTAGCCAAACACGGCCAAATAAATTGAAACGGAGGGACTATCATTGTTAGAACAACCCAGAGATCAAGATATTACCTTCACTAGTCGAAACTAAAGCGTTGCTCATTTATCACTCTTTAAAGTATGTGGAATAAAAAAAAATCAAAACTTCAATTAGAATCATCAAGACGTGTTTTAAAAGGCACCAAAAATTACACTTATGTCATGCATGCACTCAAGAAATCATCATATCGTTGAACATGAAACAAGGTAAGCTGGAAAACTAACAGCAAACTATATTCTAACAAACAACCAAAAATATAAACCAAACTCCTACCATTATTAATTAGTACTACTAGTATCCATTCCAAAACAACTCAAAAAATAAAAAAAGGTTAAACAGTTCTTAATACTAATAATACTACTACTAAAATTTTAACCTAGGACAAAAAAGCAAAGGCACAGATGACAGCAGCAACCGATCCAACGGCCAGATGGAAGTTAAAGCTGAAGGTAGCAGCAGCATTAGTTGCAGGCTCAGGCGCGACGTCTGATGATGGAGACAGAGAAATTGAAGCAGGGGAAATTTCTGGAACGGGTGAAACACCTGGAAGAATATGAACGGGAGACGGAGCAGACGCTGTGGGTGGATTCACTTTAGATGATGGTGCAGGGGATGGAGAACTAATTGGTGGATTAACAAATGGTGATGGTGATGGAGAATCTGAAATACGTGAAGTTGTTAATCCCATGAAAGATGTCGCCATTATCAGGACTAAGAAACCAGTGTATATGCATGATGATGCCATTGTTTGCAGGGGAAGTTTTGGAGAGGAAAAAAAAAACAGAGGAGTTTGAGAGAGAGAATTAAGGTGGGCAGGGTATATATAAGGAAAAATTATACCATAGGGGCGTCAAATATGGTCCAAAAATGCACCGCTTGATATAATTGGTAAAATTATTGTCACATAACTACGAGGTAATCCTTTTCTGGGATTGGCATGAAAGTTTTAACCAAATAAAGTTGGTTAAAATTGGAAGAAAGAAAAAAAATTAATTAAAACAAAATTATTTATGTTACGTGTGCTTTAGTAAATATTTGAAACTTATGGTAATAAGTAGTAACTTAGAAAATAATTTTTATGGTAAATTATTTTACATGGTAAAATTTTTTTACCGACCGAGTGCAATTAGTTACTTGCCATTTTTTTCAGGCTACTATGCACATTCATTGTATAACCAACATTTATTGCACAAATTATTCCAAAAATATGTTGGCATTAATGAGAATATTCTCTCATAACTTATTCCCTTCTTTGACAAACTTGTTTTTGGGTTGCATGATGATGCATCCGAACTTAGCGAAAGTTTCACAACTATCACAATAAGGCAAGGGAATTTTTTTTTTTAATTTTCCACCCGGTGTCATCACCTACGTTAGAGAACCCAGAACTCGAACTCGAGACCCCTGATTAAGAGTGGAATAGTCTCACCACTGCACCACAACTCTTGTTGGTAAGAAAAAAACTTACTAGTAGTACTCTTTATTTGCACCAAACCAATTAATTCGGAACATGTGTCGTATGAACTTTAATTGCTTAACTATGGTTAGGCTAAGCGGAGTGTGTTTTCATTTTAATTTGTCACTCATTAGGTTAAATTGATTGTTTCGATGTAAACACAAAGGGCAAAAACAGACATGTTATGCAGGGCTCATTTCTTATTTTATTTTTATTTTGGCAGATGTGAATCCAACTCACAAGCTAATTTACCTAAGATTCTTAAATATTTATCAAGCTTCTTAATTAGAAATATGTTAATATGGATACTAATTGTGTGATTTGCGTTTAGTATAAATCTAGACTTGTTTGTTTAATCAGCAGTTCACTTTATGCAGTAATCCGGTATACTTTCACTAATGAAATCAACGCAAGAGAGAGAAAGAAAAAATCTATTATTTTGTATTTGATAGAAATAGATGTTGAGACAATTCATGGGAGAATGGCTTAAGGTTGAACAAGATAACATTGAACCCACTTATTAAACAAAGATATCTTGAACACCCTGGATCAAATTTCTGGCTCCGCCTCCACCACAGGAAACATTATGATGTTATGAAGAAATCTATATAGTAGTAGTAGTCTCCACATTTGGTTTGCCATTCGTTGTGGTGATGTTGGTTGTCGGGCGAATAAGGTTCAAGCCGTACATATGGCCCATTTTAGCGCGTTTTGTTTCCAGATATCTCTTGTTATCTTTCGTAATGGGAGTCAAAAGGGGGACTCTACCAGAAATGGCCAAACCATAACCCTTGAGCCCGCTGTATTTTGCAGGATTGTTTGTCATCAGCTTCATTGTTCGAACACCAAGATCCCTTAACATCTGCAGACGGATACAAATTCAGTTTTGCTTTAGCCTTTAAGACAACTAGATTTACACAAAAATCACAGCATGATATATGCAGTAGAATTTTTTGTACAAGACGTGAGTGAGTGTGAGTACCTGTGCACCAACCCCATACTCTCTTGAATCAATGGGCAAACCAAGCTCTTCATTGGCTTCAACAGTATCACGTCCAGCATCTTGTAAATTATAAGCACGAAGTTTGTGACCCAAACCAATTCCTCTACCCTCATGACCACGGAGGTAAACCAAAACCCCCTTGCCAGAAGCCTCAATCTGTTGCATTGCAAGTGCCAGCTGGCTTCCACAGTCGCATCTGGCTGAATGGAATATATCTCCTGTGAGGCATTCCGAGTGTACCCGGACAAGGATATCTTGTCCGTCCCCTATATCTCCCTGATCATTCAACAAACTCATTCCAAATCAGTACCAAATACAAAATGAACTTGTTAAGCCCAATACTCCTATAGCTTGCATTAATAAAATTCAATACAAGGATGCCAAACTGTCAAGTGATCTAAGATACTTAAGAAAAAGATGGAACCTCATGTTTCAAAATAGATAATACGTCTAGTTTTTGTGATAAGTGAAACACAACAAACTGAAACATTAAGTACAACATCAACTAGCAATGTGCTCAATTCCGCTGATGAAGGAATATGCAAGAATATCCACAAAAGTTTCTCACCTTAACCATAGCAATGTGCTCAATTCCATCTATAACTGACTTGAAGCAATGGGCAGTAAATGGGCCCCACATAGTAGGTATTCTTGCAGCAGAAGCATGCTCTACCAGCTGATCTCTTTTCCTCCTATATCTGTAAAAAGGAAGTTCTTGTCAGATGATGTACCTAAAGCTAATGTAGTAGAAATAAGTCGACTAGCGCTAAAACAATGCGCTTAGTTTCAAGAAACTGCTGCATCTCCAATCTCTGGTAGTTTGGTTGTTCAATAACTGAAAAGATTCATATCACCATTGATTCCATGATGCCCAAAGTTACAAGCGCAAGTCTATCTTCTTCCTTAGATATGGGAGCTAAGCTTATAGCTTTCTGGGATGAATAAGCTTACACAACATAAGGACACATTGACTTGAATGGAAACTGTCCGATGTATATTGGGGGGAAAAACCCATACTTAGAAGTGGTTTAGCCAAAAACGGAATGTGGAAATCAGAATTAGGAAGCTATTACAGCTTGTGCCCCTGACTATTAAATCAGAACTTTCTCTTGGTTTATGGACTTTTCAACAATCTCCCAAATTAACTGCCTAGTATGCAGTAGAGATTTGAAAAAAAAAAAAAGACGAAGCTAAAAAGAGAAACAGATCTGGAGAGAAAAGGAAGCCTCACTTTAGAACCATCAAAAGTATTTATCACCATGTTAAAAAATGACAAAACAATAAACCTCGAAAGAATTATTCAGCAACACCAACTCTTAAAGAAATCAGAAGCAGATCTATTAACCACCTGATTAAGTCAGCAACTGATATGATCTTCAAGTTATGTTCCTTTGCAAATTGACGAAGCCTAGGCAATCTAGCCATGGAACCATCCTCATCCACGACCTCACATATTACTCCAACAGGGTCTAAGCCAGCTAACATAGCAAGATCCACAGAAGCTTCAGTATGTCCAGCTCGTTTTAAAACCCCACCTGGCCTGTATTTCAGAGGAAAAATATGTCCAGGTCGATTGAAATCCTCAGGCTTTGAATCTTTGGACGCAAGTGTCAATACTGTTGTTGCTCTATCATGAGCAGATACACCTGTAGTCGTTCCATGTTTTGCATCCTGCGTGATTGTTTTACCATTAATGCTTCATAAGCATCCGACTAACAAGACACCAAACTAGGATGCTGAAAGGACAACTAGCAGCAGGAGGTATCACATAGGACAGATAAACTTCAAGAAGTCTTTTGGGACAGAAACCCAGTAAAAAATTAAATGTTAGAACGTCTTTCAACAACGAGCTTAGGTATGTTCATTTATGTTTTCGCCCTTAACAAATGTAGAAGTAAAACAAAAGAGATAAATGCAGTCGTATTCCATGCAATAGCAAGAATAGCATACACTAGATCCTTAAGACATTCCCTGGAGAACTCAGTTTTCCAGCATTGGCCGGGAGTAACTCTCCAATTGGGGGCGTAGTAAGGCAAGCAGCTGTGCTAGCATACACAAGTTAAGCATAATAACTATACACAAGTTAAATGTATCACACAGATGTTAAATTCTCATATTCTAAAAGGAGAACTGGTTTGCCATTCCCCCCTACAAAAAGAGATGCAAAGGTGAGTAATCAAGTTAAACATACCACGGAGACTGTGAATGCTGTACAAAGTTTCTCCTCATTCTTTTTATCATTTACCATCAATGGAAGCTCTAACCTCTCCAAGTCTTCCTCTACCATGCTCACGCAAACTATACCTGTTCCATGCTTCACGAAGAAAGCCATTGCTTCTGGTGTAGCTTTGGATGCAGCCATAACTAAATCCCCTTCGTTTTCTCTGTCTTCATCATCTGTAACTAGCACCATCTGCAATAAGGATTGACTTAGCATATTTTTCCACAACATAAGAGATAAGAGAAACTCTTGTTGACTACCTACCTTTCCTTGGCGAATGTCTTCGATAGCCTCAGAAATAGATGAAAAACCTTCAGTGGGATGATCCAAATCGAATTCATCATCATCTAAAGGGAAGCCACTTGTTGTAGGAACAATGTCTGCTGCTAACGTTCCAAAGGATACAGCATCAGTTTGAGTCTCAGTTCCAGTAGAGAGGCTACTAAACAGAGAACTTTCTCCCCTGGATTGAGAGCGAACGTCTCCTTCACCAGATAAGAATGCAGAATTAATCTTAAAATCATTCTTGATGGCTAAGTGTGCTCTAGCATTATGCCGTATGAAAGACTCTGAAGAGACCCCATTAACAGTATATAGATCTCCGGAGTGCAATCCATTGAACAACTTGAAGTTCTTTAATGCTCTACAAGAAAAGTTAGCAGATCAGGAAGAACTCATAATACTACAAATATTTTGGAAATGAAAAGGTGAAAAATCAATATTTAGACAAAAGAATGTAGAATGTCCAATCACATTATAGATTTGAAGATTATAACTAAAGCTGATGCTACTGACAGATCTTTGCAAGTTTTTACACGACTAAATATGCTACATGAATGAATTCACATATTCATTAACCTGCTCATTGCTCATTATCCTCTCTGTTCTATCCAAAATCCGTAATAAAGTCAGATCAGAATCAACAAACTCAACTAAAATCTATCTCATCTGTATACACCATCTCCATATGTCTGCACAAAATTTCACAATACCAATACGCGCTAAACCTCCCAAAATCTAACCATCATTGATACAAGTAGTATTTCCTGTATTACACCAAATATACAATGTATACAAGAGCGAAACTCCTAAAGCGCACAACCATGGACTCTTGCCACCTTATTCACATACGCAATACGACATAAAAACATAATAAACTCTTCTCTTGCAGGGAAAAAAGGAATTAAAACTTGGTTCATGTACATGGAACTACTACAACTACTGCCCCTCAATTCTAAATAATCCATCACCAGGGCACATAATGAGTCTTGAAAAGCAGTAAATTTGAAAAACTAAATGGGACTCTTTAACAAGAACAATTCCAACAAACCATTTCCCACAAACATGATAACCTTGTACAAATCCAAGTCACATGAAGCTCTTCTTTTTTCAAGAAGTGCAAACATACCCATAAAACAGGACGCTATAAAACCCATAAATCTAAACCCAAATTCCCAAAATCAATTCTTGAAAATTTTAAACAATTCAATTGCAAACAAGATTCTTGAAAAAATAAAAAGTAATAATAACTTACTGGGGTCGAGAAAGAGATGTTGAAGGGAAAGAAATGTTGATGGAAGCCATGAATGAATGTTACAAAAAGAAAAAAGATTGTGCTTTTAAACGGTTAGGTGAAATCTGAAGGGAGATTAATGGAGGGGTTTGGTGTTTCTCTCCCCCTTTTATAGAAAGGGAGAAGAGAAAGGGAAAATCCAACTTGTTATTTAAAGTAAAATATTGAATTGAATGAAAGATTAGAGAAAGGTCTAGGAAAATGGTAGGTTGGCGGAAATAAATGCTACGCTAACTTGAAGGTGACTTTTCCTATTTTCACTGACCAATAGGAATATATTGCTGCGTCCAACTGGCATACGTACGATATACCCGTCCATCTATTCCTCCATGTTTTAAAAAAAATAAAAATGTCTCAATAATTAAGAAAAATCTTTTAGGACATAAATTATAAGTTACTTTTCTAAAAAGTACTCTTCTAGAAAAAGTGAAGTAATTAAAATAAAAATAAAAATGAAGTACTTAAAAGCCTCATTAAATGAAAAGATAAAATTAAAAGAAATTTTCATCAAGTCTCTTGAAAAATGAATAATTTATTTATTTTGAGCATTCAAAAATAGTTTAACAATTTATTTATTTTGAAATGAAGGAAGTATTTATTTACGTACATTTTATATTTGCTAGTATCAAATAGTAGTAAATTATTCATGGATCAATATATTTCTCAAAATATTACATTTAGAAAAAAACAACAAAGCTAAGTTTGAAATAGTTACAACTTCCAATTAGCAGATAATGTTTGAGCTAATAGCAAATGTGTAAATAGTTTTGCCTAATGAATTTGTGGAGCCAAATATATTTGCTGCGTAAAATATATTTTGATGTCTTATGTTATATGTATTATACATTTCATATGTATTCAGTTATATAAATGCACTGTTTTTTCAGCTCTATTCAGCGGTCATATTTATATGTATTTGATGTCATGCGTATTTATATATGTATTTACAAGCTGCTTAAAATGTAGTTACATCTTGTAATTAGCCAAACATGAGCTATGGTGTATGATTTTTTGCCTAAATGTTATTTGTTTCTGAAAAATTGTCTTAAATTTATTATATTTAAAGGGTAATATAGTAAAATTACATCTATTATTTTTGTCCTTAGAATGTATGTCAAGTAAATAATATACAACTATAAATGGATAAAGGAAGTACTATATATGTCCCCGTTGTTTAAAAATAAATTAATAAATAAACTATTTTTTTTTTCACAACAAAAAATATATGTAAGAAACAAATGTTTATGTTGGTGAAAACTGAAAATTACAATTATAATTTAAAAAAATCAAGACGATGCGGGTATCTTTGATTTATCCCCTTCAAAATACAACAACAAACCTAATTAAGATGTACAACTCAATAAACTCTGAATGAAAGTCGAGTTCAAAAAAACACATTCCTTCAAATAAATAAAATTCTCGAGGAATGCATGAACATTGCCATTCCAACATGAGCCACTAACTACCGTTGGCTGATAAATGCTGCATGATGAGCAAGGTAAATGCAACATACTTAGCAACTATATATTATAGCTTATATTAAAATGCTCTAAGAAAAAGACCAACAGTTTAGTATATTATTAAAAGAAAAAACAGGGTGTCACGTTGATAACATAAGTAACAAATCTGCTGTCATTAATTTAAAAGATATCTGAGATGCATATAGAAATGGTCCTCGGTTCATCCTGTTGTGTAATGATAATTATTTTAATAATATATACATATACACATTGATAGGTATGAATCATACCGTATGATTTTTTAACAAGATAAAGCATGGATCTCCATAATGTATCCAAATTAGGAATAACTATCAACAGTAGTTGTAATATACTACAACAATATAGCAATTTAATTTGCTATTTTTGTTGTATAGCTCATGAATGTAATTCGTTAGAATATATGTTTCTTTTACATTTATTAAGAAAGTAATTAAAACAAGATAAAGTTTACTAAGTTACTCCTATTTAACAAAGATAGATTAATTTCTTTTAAAAAAAATAATTTATTGTACATGCTTTGTTAATGTTAATAATAAATTTATAAATAAAGTATCAACTTTAATTTTAAATTCTTAAAGTGATATTGTTTTACAATAATTTTTTTAAAATTAAAACGATATTCCCTCTAATCCATATTAAGTGAATTCTTGAGGCTTCTTTTATAGTCATTGTAATAAGTGAAGCTTTTCAAAGTTCAAGAGAATTATTGAGATT
The DNA here is from genome assembly GCA_030864215.1 of Capsicum pubescens. Classification (NCBI taxonomy): domain Eukaryota; kingdom Viridiplantae; phylum Streptophyta; class Magnoliopsida; order Solanales; family Solanaceae; genus Capsicum; species Capsicum pubescens. Next base: position 264,725,162 of record CM061545.1, on the reverse strand, counting down.
TATTTTTATATTCATCCTTTCATTTAATGAGATTCTTAAGTATTTTATATTTTTTAGAAGTAGTTTAGAAATAATTTAAAAGATAATAGTAAAAAGCTTAATTTATATTCTTAAATATTTTTCTTAAAAGTTTATTATATAATAATAATTTACTTAATATCGTTTAAGAGAGCAACTAAAATGGAATAGAGTGAAATAATATTTGGTTGGTTTGGGGAGGCTTTCTTTACAATATTTTGTGCAAAAGGACAGTAAAACCAAATGGAAGAAGTAAATAGGAGAAACTGAGTATCAACATAGATTGTGATGCACCCTTAATTAGAGGTCTCGTATTCGAGCTCTGGACATGGAGAAAATTTTGTTGGGAACGCTGCCCTTTTAATGAGTCATGCAACGCGTGATTCAGATTAATTGAAGTTCTAATGTGGATATTGGACACCGAGTGGGAAAAAAAAAAAAACTGAGTAAGAGTTATGGGAGAAGCTATAGTCCAATGATGTTTGTCTGTCATTAATTTTGTGTATACAAACAACAATTTGTGGCTGTTATCAGAATGATATACCAAACAGTTGGGTGTGGCTGTAATGCTATGCTGGAGTGGACCAATCCAGATTGTGTTACATCACTCAACATGTTATCCCATTTTTCACTTTTGACCAATTTCCAATATCCAATTTTGGCTGCTGCTGGTCAATTTCTGACCTACTTGGCTGGTCTTCTCATCATTTTCATTTTGCGATTTGCTCCGTCCCCTTTTACTTTTTTTTTTTTTTTTTATAAATAAATTTCTTCGACCGTCCAGATTCACGGTCTATTGAAAAGTAGTATTTTGTTTTATTTAAAGTAATGGTATAAATTTTAAATATTTTACTTTTTTAAGATTTTATTTTGTGAAAATATATTAAATATATTATTATTATAAATTTCTTTAATCCTATTCACGAATTGTTTGAGAATGTGTTGAAAAAAAAATACATCTATTAATTTTTTATATTATTAATATCTTATTTAATAGGACTATACTTTTTAAATATATTCATTAATTTCGCATTCTACTTCATATTATGATATGTGAACAATTAATACATGATAAATTAAAATATTAGTAATGAAAGAATTTATGAAGCGTTTCCTACAATCTTTTCCATCGTATTTCGTGGAAGATATTTTTATAGATAAGTATTTTATTTTAATAAATTATGTAATGCATGTTGTTTTTAATACATCAAATCAATCTCTTCTTTCGTTTTAATTATTATTTGTCATATTTTGACTTGACGCGTTCATTAAGAAAAATAATTAATAATATTACTATTTTACTATAGTATCTTTATTAAATGATGTTTATATTGTGTCTTAAAATTAATTTGAAGAAGAAAAATACTAATGCTAAGATAAAATAGAAAAAAAAAAGTTATTTTCTCTTTATATGTCAGAAATGACAAGTAAAAATAGAAATTCAATTAGAAAATTAGTGGCAAGTAAAAGTGAATGAAAAGAGTAGTGCATAAAAATTACGCATCTCAGTGTATGCAATGTCAATATAATTAATACTTCCTCCATTTTACATTATTTGACCCATATGGACTTGACACACTCATTAAAAAAAAAAACTATTAGGGGTTCATTTTATCAAATTAGTCTTATTAATTATGCTTTAAAAACATAAATTTATGTTTATACACTTTATTTAGTCATTAGTGACAGGGGTACTATCGGCAGAATATAATAATATTCTCTTGATTTTGTAAAAGGGACAATTAACTTGAAACAAACATTTATAGAAAGAAGACCAACTAAAATAAAACAGAGGGAGTACTAACATTACTAATTAATGTCAACACAATTAATACACCTCATTCAACGCTATCCTCATTTTGTCTAACTCTTTTAAAAAAATAAAATTAGATTAGTTAATAATATATTTAAAATATTAATGAAAATATTTCTGACCATTTAAATAGTAATTAAGGCACGTAAAAGGTGGGGAGTAATTGGTTTTGATAGCTATTCTTCTACGTTAACTATAAAATGTGTGTAATTGTGTTTGAGGGTAGTTGACCAGATTCATTATCCGTTAACCAAATAAAAGTCGTGGACGCCTATTTCTCTTTTTTTTTTCGGTTTCCCATTGATCTCCGTTATCCGTATTGGAGTCCAACTAATCTGAATTTGCGCCGGATAGGGCCCATTCGGGGTAGCAATCCCAACAGAGTTTTCTCCATGCCCAGAATCGAACCCTCAACCTCTGATTAAGAGCGGAACAACCTCATCCTCTGCACCACAACCCATGTTGGTGTGGACGCCTATTTCATAAAAGGACAGATGCGTGATCATCTTTACAACAGAAGAATAAAAGATTGAACTACCTCTAAAATGAAATTTCAATAGAGTGTTCATTGGAGAATTAAACTCAAAACTTCCACAAACGGAGAAAAAGAAGAAGAAACTATATTCCGAAGAAAAAAAGAAGTACAACGTCAGACGAGTGAGAATGACGTTCTTCTGTCATTTGTACAAGTTGTTGTAGGGAAAAAAGTTACTAAAGTAGTGTATATAATATTGATATACAATTGAAATTAATACTCCCTCCATTTCGGAATAAGTGAATTGTTGGAGTATTTATTGGTGTTTCAAAATAAGTGAATCATTGATTTTTTTTTCAAATCTACCCTTATGATTTGACAACCAATTAACTTTTCAAAAGGTATTACAAGGTCAACTTTTTTTTTTTTTGGTAAAAATAAAAAGTTATGTTAAATTTATGTTTTTAATGTTTTTTCCTTAATATATATGTCAAAATCCAACAATTCATTTATTATGAAACGAAAGGAGTATTAATCATAAATATTGTGCCATAACAAGTCACTGTTTTGAAAGCTATTTCGGTCAGATTTCAATGTAAATTCTTTTAGTCGGTCATTTTTCAAGGTTCCATATCTACTTTTAAACACGTAGCTAAAAGTTTGAAGATTGCCCAAAAAAATAATTTAAGAGAAAGAAAAAGGAAAGATGTTTTTGTGGGCGATACAATTTTACTAAATTTAAATCCGTATAAAATTCGAATTATATTAAATTCAAAATATATTAGTCCCAAATAAATATTGCGGATTAATATAATTGAATTAATTATTTAAGTCCAAATAGCCATGGATTTAAATAAGGCCCAATATTTATTGGGTTAGTCTATTAATTTGGGCTACAAATGATGAACCCACTTTACTGAGCCCAAGATATTGTCATATTCTAGAGGCCCAAATAAGCGTCACGTGTCAAATGACATGGCATGCCAAGTCAAGTGAAGGAGCCAATAAGACCGTGACACATGTCAAACTAATGCAGCAGGCCCATGGAAGAAAAGCCCATAAAAGACACTACATCACTTAAATCTGATTGGTCAAAGGAAGTCCATATTCATCATGACTCTTCCTTTCCTACAACTATAAATAGGGGCCTCATAATTCAGAAAAAGCCCCCCCCCCCCAGATCTCTAACAAGTAGCAAGAGAAAGCTCGTGGATCAAAAGCTGCAATTTCTCTAAAAAACTCAAGCATTCAAATCAAGTTCATCAAGATTCAAGATCAAGACCGCAATATTCAAGAACAAGCTCAAAAGCCCTTGAATTCAAGCACAAGTCAAGATCAAATCCCTTAAATCAACAAATCAAGTTCAAATTCAAGATCGAGCTTCAAGCCTTTGAATTTATATTTGAAAAGGCGAATCAGAGGATTCATAGAGATTGTAACACTAGCATTTGAATCAAAAAATTGATTGTTGCAATATTTTTTTTTCTTGTCTCGAATTATTTATTTTTTGGCCTCGAGAATTTTATTGTCCAACAAATTCTGGCACGCCCAGTGGGATAATCTTTACCTCTCATCTCAACTTTTCCAACTGCAAAGTTCAATAATACTGAAATGACTTCCAAGAAGGTCAACTCTCAATCAACTGCTTCCAAGGCTGCTGACTCAAAGTTCTCGGCTGAAGTAGAAAGTATCCTTGGTGTTACTTTTGGGAGCTTAGGAGCTGTTACAAGGAGCAAAGCAAGCTTGCTAGGACAACAAACACATCCAGTGTCGTCCGCACCAACTTCAGCTGTTAGATCTTCAACCCCAAAAGGAACGAAGTCCAATACAAATGCTTCGGGAGGAGGAAGCAGTGCCGCAGAATCACTTAAGAAGACTCTAGCTCTACTTGAGCATTCTGGTTCCAAATACTCTAGCGCGAAGAGCGATGGTTGTTCAAGCAACTCATCATCTCCGACTATACCGCATAAGTTGAACACTTCAAAGATCAACTTATGCGATAATCCATGCTACTCTCCAACATCTCCAGTGATTATGCAAGCGATGGTAACTGATGCCTTGTCTATGGAGAAACAACTTGCGAATCTGTCAAAGGCAATTGATGGCTTAACCAAATATGTTCAGAATCAAGATGCTCGAATTGATAAGATAGTAGATAGGGTGGAAAGTCTGATAGACGAAGAGTCTAGCCATGCGCCTAGAAAATCTCCAGAGGTTCATGAGACAGAAAATCTCGTGAAACAAACACCATCGATTAAAGAGGTGCAAGTTTCTTTTGAGGGAATGATCCCGATTGGGCAATTGAGGGAATTTATTGAAGGGACCCTCAAAGACAAGTATGATGTTGTCTCCAAGTCTTTCCTTACGTATGCCAAGCCCTACACTGCGAGGATAGATAGCCTCAAAATGCCTGCCGGCTATCAACCCCCCAAATTTCAACAATTTGAGGGCAAAAGGAACCCAAAACAGCATGTCACACATTTTGTTGAGACATGTAACAATGTTGGAACTTACGGTGACTATCTTGTCAAACAGTTTGTTCGTTCTCTAAAGGGAAATGCCTTTGACTGGTATACGGACCTTGAGCCTAATTCCATCGATAGTTGGGAGCAATTGGAGCACGAGTTCCTAAATCGCTTTTATAGTACAAGATGTACAGTGAGAATGGTAGAGCTCACAAATACTCGACAAAGAAAGGATGAACCATTCATTGACTTCATCAATCTATGGAGAAATGCTAGCCTAAACTGCAAAGATAGGCTCATCGAAGCTTCTGTAATAGAAATATGTGTCCAAGGAATGCACTAGGAACTTCTCTACATCTTGCAAGGCATTAAGCCTAAATCCTTTGAAGATCTAGCTACCCATGCTCACGGTATGGAGTTGAGCATGTCTTCTGCTGGAAAGGGATTAGCGCTTATCCATGACCCCAAAAATGACAACAAGGAGTCCATGAATATTGATGTGTCTCCTGTGAAGGTCACCACAAAGGTGAGCAAGAAGCAAAGCGTGAAGACGACTTCTAGAGCACGTCCGAATCAGAAAGCTTTGAGGGAGATGCAAGAAAAAGAATATCCCTTCCTCGATTCTGATGTTGCTGAGATTTTCGATGAACTCCTTGAGCATAAGCTCATTGAACTCCCAGAGATGAAGCGTCCCAACGAAGCTGGGAGGACCAATGACTCTAATTATTGCAAATATTATAGGCTCATAAACCACCCTCTGGAAAAGTGCTTTGTCTTTAAAGATAAAGTCATGCAACTGGAAAAAAAAAAGATCTTCTTCGACGATGAGAAGACCAGTTCCCATCAAATCTCCATCACGTTTGGTTCGCTCGATCCAATCCAAATATATATCGATGAGCATAATAAAAAAATATTAGAGCCTGACAGGTCTTCAGTTGACGAAGGTGATGATGAAGGTTGGACTCTGGTGACCAGGCGCAAACACAAGAAAATGAGTCTGCAAAATGAGTCATCCAAGCAGCCAACCAGAAGGAGAATGGTGAAGAAACCAAGGAAACAGAAGCTGGTTGAACTTCTAAAAAGGACGACCGCCATAGAGCTTCACCCCCAAAAACTTCGGCGTCCGATGACTTTAGAGGAATTCTTACCGAGTTGGTTTCATGTAAAGACTGCCCAAGTCAACCTTGAGGCGTCTTGTTTTAATACCACAAAAGAGGGGGCAAAGGGTGAGAATTTACCTATGGAGGTTCCTTCACCTTCCGAAAATCTTGCTGAAACTCTTAGCGAAGAGACACATATGTGTGATACAAAAATCACATTCACAAATAACGATTTTCTGCTTAGTGAAGCCCTACATAACCATCTCTTATATATGGTGGGTTAAATTCTAGGAAAAAATATCAATAGAATTTTGATAGAGGAGGGATCTGGAGTCAACATCCTGCCTATCCGCACGATGAAGGAACTTGGCATCGCTACTAGCGAACTGGACGAAAGTCGTATATTGATCCAAGGTTTCAACCAAGGGGGACAGAGGGCCATGGGATGTATCAAGTTGGGGATTCATATGTATGATTTTCAATCAAACCCATTGATGCATGTGACCGATGCCAAAACTTTATACAATATATTGCTTGGTAGGCCTTGGGTGCATGGAAACAAAATTATCTCATCCTCTTACTATCAATGCTTGAAGTACCTTGAAGGCGGAGTGGAAAGAAAGATAGTTGCCGATGACAAGCCATTCACTGAAGCTGAGTCACATTTTGCCGATGTAAAATTCTACTTAAAGAAGCATGTTGTGGATGAGAAAAGGGTTGAAGACGTCACCAAGACCAAGTGTGATGATATTACATCTAAGAAGGTCACGGTATTTGTCAAAAAAGTCGCCACCAAGAAGCCTCTCTCTACTTCAAATAAAGAAAGTGTCGCTTCTACGAAAAAGAAGGCAACTCCCGTTCTTCACTATGTACCAAAGGTAAGAAAAGAGAAAGATCACCCATTGGATTCTCAAGATAATGTGCTAAAGGGGATAAACTTACCTGTCTGGAAGATTAATGAAATAAATCCATCCTCAAGACTTCTTGAAGAGTCTGTGGCTCAAAATCTGCCACAAGATATGACACTCCTACGAAGCGTACGAAAGAAGGCTTTGACCCAAATACATATAAGCTATTTGTAAAGGCTGGATACAATCCTAATGAGCCATCAAGGTTGGGCAAACTTCCGTCGGAGAGTACAACCAGGTAGGCACGTGAAGGCCTAGGATACACGCAGCCACCTCCAATTCGCATCTCCATAAGAAGGGTAGTCAGTAATTACATCACCGTGGAAGAAGAATCCACTGCTGCTAATAAAGGACCCTTTGTATTTGACCGACTTGAAGGGTCAACTGCAAGAACTTCTATGTTTGAATGGTTGGTACCTCTAAATAAGAAGAAAAGCAACAAGCGTAAGAGGAGTCATCAAAACACGATGATGCACTCTTCACTTAAAATACAGAAGGATTTCCAGAGTTTAATTCCTTCTAGAATGAAGCGACAGAAGGAACTGGTAGTTTCATGCACTGAGGTGCTAAAAGCAAAGGCGCATACTGTGGTTTACACCAAACAAAGCGAAGAAGATAAAGAAAGTGTTGGCTCCTCATATTATGTTATGATCCAGAATGAGAAAGATGTCTCGTCTCAAATGAAGGTTGATGAAGAGATAGAAGATGTATTTTGGTGTTATCATATATCTATCAATGACGATGATCCTCAAGAGGAGGAAGATGCTGGAGATGCTCCATCGCAACTTGAAGAAAGAGTAAAGGCCACAATAGATCCCTTGAAGAAAGTTAATCTTGGAAACAATTAAGACCCAAGACCAACTTACCTGAGTACGTTTCTAGAAGTAGAAGAGGAAATTGCTTATATGGACATACTCAAAGAATATATGGACGTCTTCGCCTGGAGCTATAAGGAAATGCTTGGCTTAGATCCAAAAGTAGCGGTTCATTAGTTGGCGGTCAAGAATGGTGCCCGTCCTGTTAAGCAACCCCAAAGACGTTTTAGGCCGGAGTTGGTTCCTCTGATTGAAAATGAAGTTAACAAACTCATTGAAGCGGGATTTATTCGTGAAGTCAAATATCCCACATGGATTTCAATTATTGTTCCAGTACGAAAGAAAAATGGCCAAATTCGAGTTTGTGTCGACTTTCAGGATCTTAAAAAATGTCTGCCCTAAGGATGACTTTCCAATCCCCATACTAGAGTTGATGATTGATGCCACCACTGGTTATGAGGCAATGTCCTTCATGGATGGTTCATCCGGCTACAATCAAATCCGTATGGCGCCAAAGAATGAAGAACTCACTGCATTTCGTACGCCCAAAGGTATTTATTGCTACAAGGTGATGCCTTTTGGTTTGAAGAACGCTGGTGCCACTTATCAAAGGGCTATGCAGAACATCTTTAACGGTCTTCTTCATAAAAATATTGAATATTATGTAATGATCTAGTGGTGAAGTCAAGAAAGAGAGGCGACCACTTAAAAGACCTAAGAATGGTATTCGAGTTACTTCGAAGATATCAACTTAGGATGAATCCATTGAAGTGTGCCTTTGGGGTTACTTTTGGAAAGTTTCTTGGCTTCATTGTGCGACACCGAGGAATTAAAATTGATCAAGCCAAGGTCGATGCAATTTTGAAGATGCCCGAACCTCAAAATATTCATGAGTTAAAAAGCCTTCAAGGAAGGCTAACATATTTAAGGAGGTTCATCTCAAACCTGACTGGAAAATGTCAACCATTTAGTCGTCTCATAAAGATGAACACTCCCTTCGAATGATACCAAGCTTGTAGTAATGCCTTTGAGAGTATCAAATCATACTTCATGAAGCCACCAGTTCTTGTGGCACCCATACCTAGAAAAATGTTGATACTCTATATTGCGGCACAAGAAAGATCAGTCGGAGCACTATTGGCTCAAGAAAATAGTGAAGGCAAAGAGAACTCTCTTTACTATCTGAGCAGAATGATGACACCAAATGAGCTGAAGTATTCTCCAATTGAAAAGTTATGTTTGGCATTGACTTTCTCAATCCAAAAGATGAAACACTACTTTCAAGCTCATGTTGTTCATCTTGTGTCTAGGGTGAATCCCATCAAGTTTGTAATGTCGAAACCAGTCCTTAGTGGCCGACTTGCAAGATGGTACCTTCAATTTCAACAGTTTGAGATTGTGTACGTTCCCCAAAAGGCCGTAAAGGGATAAGCATTGGCTGACTTTTTGGCAGACCACCCAATACCTGATGATTGGAAATTAACTGATGAACTTTCTGATGAAGATGCAATGGTTATTGAAGCCAAACCCCCATGGAAAATATACTTTGATGGGGCCACACATCGAGATAGAGCTGGTGTCGGGGTGGTGTTCATCACTTCGTAATAAGAGGTCATCCCATACTCATTTACCCTAACAAACCGTTGCTCTAATAATGTTGCTGAATATCAAGCATTAATACTTGGACTTGAGATGGCAGTTGACATGAAACAACTGTAATTACAAGTGTTTGGTGGCTCCCAATTAGTGATCAAGCAAATTTTGGGAAGCTATGAAGTCAGAAAGCCTGAGTTACGACCATATCATGATTATACACAGAAGTTGATAGGGTGGCTTGGAGAAGTAACCCTCCAACATGTGCCAATGAGAGAAAATAAGCAAGTTGATGCCCTAGCTGCTTTGGCCTCAACCCTGACTCTTCCAAATCAGATACAAGTTACTATCCACTAAGAATGGGTAGTACCGCCATCAATCGAGGATGAAGAAAGTAAAGTCGAATACCTTATTTCCATATCTGAAGCTGCAAACGAAGATTGGCGACAACCTATCATTGATTACTTATGTTATGGGATACTTCCAGGATCCAAGAAGAAGGACTGACATTTGTCGCCGTGCACCTCGCTTCCTTTACTACAAAGACACACTATACCGAAGATCATTTAAAGGAGTGCTCTTACGGTATTTAGGAGAGGAAGAAGCAATTCCAGCTTTGCAAGAAGAACACTCGGGAGTTTGTGGATCACATCAATCTGGAACGAAGCTCTATTTTCACATTAAAATGATAGGATATTATTGGCCAACGATGGTGAAAGATTGCTTGGACTATGCTAGAAGATGTAAAGCTTGCCAATTCCATGAAAATTTCATACATCAACCTCCAGAGTTACTACATCCAACTGTAGCATCTTGGCCATTCAATGCTTGGGGAATGGATGTTGTTGGTCCACTACCAAAGTCTTCTGGTGGACACTTATACATCTTGGCCGCGACAGATTACTTCTCAAAGTGGGCCGAAGTTGTTGCTCTTAAGGAAGTAAAGAAAGAAAATGTTGCAAACTTCATCCGAGTGAATATCGTTTACCACTTTGGAATCCCTCAATATATAATAACTGACAATGACAATCCGTTCGATAATAAACTGATGAATAAGATTTGTGATCTCTTTGGCTTCAAGCAGCGCAAGTCTTCTATGTACCATGTTGCCGCCAATGGTCTAGCCGAAGTATTCAATAAGACTTTATGCAACTTGTTGAAGAAAGTCATCTCCAAATCCAAACGAGACAGGCACGAGCGAATGGAAGAAGCTTTATGGGCGTATAGGACAACTTACCGTACACCAACGCAAGCAACTCCATACTCGTTTGCTGATACGGGAATAATTACGGATATGGAATTAGGAGAGTGCGTGTTGGACCCGAGCCTTGTCATGTGCAATTGAAGTGTAAAAGAGGCCCAAAATGCACCCAAATCAGCCCATAAATTACACTAGATGGGTGCCCACTCTTTGAAGGGCCTTTTGGTTATTTTAACTTATATTTTGTAATAGCTATAAAAGGAATATTGTAGGGTTTTAAACTTAGTTTATGAATGAAATTGTAAGTCTTACAAGACAAAGAAACACAAGTCCTCTTTCCTTGAGGCACCCAAAACCGAAATTAGGGCTTAGACAAGTGTAGAATCACTTGTGTTTGCATTTGCTTGGAAACATTGATGCTTGATAGGTGGATTCTGATCTTGTGTCTTTGTAAGAGATAGGTTTATTATTGTGTGTAGTGTTAAGGGTCCAAGAGTTACCATTATTGGGTTCTTAACATTATACCTTCATGTGGTCTATCTATCTATCCTTTTTCTTTTGTAATCTTGTATCCGTTTTGTATCTTGTATTGTGAAGCCGTTTTTGTTGTTGTTGTTGTTCTTCTCATTGTTTTTTCATTTTGTGTTGTTAACTTAGTTAGTTGTTGGCTGCAAAAGGTGTCAAACACCTAGTTATATTGTCCTTCTTCTATTTCATTCTTGAATCCGAGAGTGGTCTTCAAAAGGGTCCTCGATTCTTTGAATTAATGGACTATTTTTGGAGTGTGCTTGGACTGTTTTGAGCCAATTCCGTGTGTTCCTTGGTTTTCTTGTATAATTTGGTATCAGATCATGGTTTGATTTTGTTCCTACAAGATCAATCTTGGGCTTACTTGTTAGAAAAATAAAAAAAATGTTGAAAAGCTGAAAATTTCAGAAAAATTGCAATCTGTCCATTGTTGTTGTCTTGGCCGAAATTGTGTTCTTGGCCGAGATTTGTTCTTGATTCTAGGTCTAGGAGTATTTTACTTGTCTTGTGTGTTTGTAGTGTTAGTTTTGTTCCTCACTAACACTTTGAGTCGATCCAAACTTGAGCTTGAATTGTTAATATTGTTGTTGTGAACAAAGTGTGGCCGATTGGATGTTGTTGTTGTTCTAGCCTTGACCGAGTTGAAGGCCTTGTGTTGTGGTGTTGTTGTAGATCTTGAAAGGTTGTTGTTGTATTCTTGTTTTTCATCACACCCTTCAGCTTTTGTAAAATCGAAAACACAACACAAAGGGGACTTAGTCGATTGTTGTTGCTATCCTTGTGGTCTTAGCCGTGAGATTGTTGACCTTGTTTTGGTGGACTTGTTGTTCTTGGGAGATTGTTGTTGGTTGTTCTTGTTGTGGTTGTTGTGTTCTTGAAGTTCTTCACCATATTCATACCTTGTTAATATTAAAGTGAACTTAGATCTTAAAAAGGTGAAAGACAAGGTGTAGTACTTGTTAAGTCTTGAAAGACCCCTAAAAGACTTTACATTACATCTCCACCACTTTTCCATAAAACAAGGGTCCATGTTTTAAGGAAAATTACAAGTCTTGTCAAAGACTTTTGAGTCTTGAAATTTGAATTGCAAAGACTAGTTTGTATTTCCCTTCATTGAACAATTTTCACCAAAGTAAAAAATTATAGAATTGATCAAGACTTCCAAATTTGGAAAATAAAATTGTTGAGAACGGAGGCCAATCATGGACTGCCACATCATCAATTACTATTCACCAATAAATTTTAAGCTCAAATTTTGATCTTTTAGTTTCATTTTGTGTCTTTAGTTTCGCTTGTTGATTCCCATACTAACTTACAAGCTAGTGACCAATTACTAGATTGTGAGTTAGTTTGAAACCGTATTTTTTTTAAGTGTGTTTTTACGTTCCTTTATGTGTTTCATTCCTTTGAGTCGTTGTACATACTTGATTCACCTCTCAACAACTCTCGGAGTACAAGCAAGCTTACAATACTTGTGAGATTGAGTGTGAGGGATCCGAGAGACAAGAAATAAAAGAGAGAGTGAGGATGTTTATGTACAACTAATGTATTTTCTATTTTGTAGGTAACTCCTTTGCCATAATGGACACCATTTTGGCCCACCTTGATTCTATTTCCTGAGAAATAGCTAAGGCGAATGCGGGTCTTGGAAAATTGGGCTCGGATATGTCTACTATACTTGAGAGGTTGGATCGAGTGGAGATTCGAAGGAACTCTCATGTTTCTACTCCCAAAGCTTTACCTCAAACGATCAACCCTCCAAGACCACCACTAAATGACATAAACATAAGCCAAGCCAACAAATGTCCTCAAACCCGAGACCTAAATGAGTCACTTCTCCCTCAATTCGATCAAGTCCAACAAGAGGGACTTAGAAGCCAATTTCCTCCCAGCCAAGCTCCACAACCGAAGCCCCCCTTACCAAATCATTCCTCACAATCAAAACTCCACTTCACCAAAACCGATATATCTATATAGAGGAGTATGGTACAAAGGAACATGAAGGATATGGAGACTACTACAATACTTGTATGATGGTAGGAGACTTGTTTCGGATGAGATTGAAGACAAGGCTCAAGATGGAGAGGAAGCCGATGTTCAAAATGAAGATGTTGGACAAGACTTGTTGTTATTGAGCCCTCGGATTCTTCATGATTTTGTGGACTATTTTGACTTATTTTTGTGACTTGTTTGAGGATTGTTTTGAGTAGGTTTCCTTTGAAGTGACCAATTGAACGAGGTGAAGTTGTCAATTTGTGGATAAATTCCTCTCAAGATGGAGAGGATGATACGGGAATAATCACGGATATGGATTTAGGAGAGTGAGTGTTGGACTCGAGCCTTGGCATGTGCAATTGAAGTGTAAAAGAGGCCCAAAATGCACCCAAATCAGCCCATAAATTACACTAGATGGGTGCCCACTCTTTGAAGGGACTTTTGGCATTTTAACTTATATTTTGTAATAGCTATAAAAGTAACATTGTAGGGTTTTAGACTTAGTTTATGAATGAAATTGTAAGTCTTACAAGACAAAGAAACACAAGTCCTCTTTCCTTGAGGCACCCAAAACCGAAATTAGGGCTTAGACAAGTGTAAAATCACTTGTGTTTGCATTTGCTTGGAAACATTGATGCTTGAGAGGTGGATTCCGATCTTGTGTCTTTGTAAGAGATAGGTTTATTGTTGTGTGTAGTGTTAAGGGTCCAAGAGTTACCATTATTGGGTTCTTAACATTATACCTTCAAGTTGTCTATCTATCTATCCTTTTTCTTTTGTAATCTTGTATCCATTTTGTATCTTGTATTGTGAAGCCATTTTTGTTGTTGTTGTTGTTCTTCTCATTGTTGTTTCATCTTGTGTTGCTAACTTATTATGTTGTTGGCTGCAAAAGGTGTCAAACACCTAGTTATATTGTCCTTCTTGTATTTCATCCTTGAATCCAAGAGTGGTCTTCAAAAGGGTCCTCGATTCTTTGAATTAATGGACTGTTTTTGGAGTGTGTTTGGACTGTTTTGAGCCAATTCCATGTGTTTCTTGGTTTTCTTGTATCACTTGCTTTTGGAGTTGAAGCAGTCCTGCCACTTGAGCGTCAAATACCTTCTTTGAGACTGGCTATTCAAGAAGGGCTCACCGATGAAGAAAATGCCAAGTTGCGTCTTACGGAGTTAGAAGCTCTTGATGAGAAGAGACTAGAGGCTCAACAAAATCTTGAATATTACCAAGCCCGTCTATCTCGTTCCTTCAATAAAAGAGTTCGCTTGAGGTGCTTCCTAGTTGGAGATCAAGTTCTTGCAGTAACAAGACCCATTATCACTTCTCATAAGTCTGGGGGCAAATTCACCCTAAAGTGGGATCGACCATATGTCGTACAAGAGGCATATTCAAATGGTGCTTACAAGCTTATCGATACAGATGGCGTGAGGGTTGTCCCCATCAACGCCAAGTTCTTGAAGAAGTACTATCCCTGAAGGAAGATGACAATCCTTAATACACGAGTATAAACTACATGTACACTCCTTAAGGCACGAGTATAAACTGCATGTACACTCCTTAAGGCACGAGTATAAACTGCATGTACACTCCTTAAGGCATGAGTATAAACTGCATGTCTACTCCTGACCCGCAAGAGTATAAACTGTGAATGGCTCAAAAAAAATCAAATAAATGTCCGCTAGGTTGAAAACCTCGAAAGAGGTGGCCTAGGAAAAACTTAGGACACAAAAAAAACACTCACCCAGAACTACGTTGCGACTTGATCCTCTTCATTGAGATATGTAGGCGCTTGGAATCTCATTCCGAGTTCAGTTGCATGAATGTCAAAAAAAAATATGTTCCTACAGTGTCTGTCATATTTATGCCAAGTATGAAACTATTCTAATCAAATTTTGGACTTACTCCAAATATTTGTGACTCAATGGGGGCAATCCGTCGAAAAGAAAAAGAGTTCCTTCAATGGAATTTGGAATGCTAAAGTTCTCCAAGCCTATAACTAAAAGGATACTGAAATTTCCATGCCTTAAGGTGGACAAAAGTTGTCCCTTTGCACCTTAAGCTGGCCTCTAACGGGTTTATCCTTAAAAGGATATCAAAATTTTCATGCCTTAAGGTGGACAAAATTTGTCCCTTTGCGCCTTAAGCTGGCCTCTCACGGGTTTATCCTTAAAGGATATCGAAATTTACATGCCTTAAGGTGGACAAAATTTGTCCCATTGCACCTTAAGTTGGCCTCTAACGGGTTTATCCTTAAAAGGATCTCAAAATTTCCATGCCTTAAGGAGGACAAAATTTGTCCCTTTGCACCTTAAGCTGGCTTCTAACAGATTTATCCTTAAAAGGATATCAAAATTTTCATACCTTAAGGTGGAAAAAATTTATCCCTTTGCACCTTAAGCCGGCCACTCGCAGATTTATCCTTAAAAGGATATCGAAATTTTCATGCCTTTAGGTGGACAAGATTTGTCCCTTTGCACCTTAAGCTGAACATTGAAAAGGGCCCATACTTAAAGAAAATCATTGCACCATCCTCAAGTAAAATTGGTCGGACTAAAGGTGACGGAGGCGAGGTTAAACTGTCACACCTTAAGCCGATGTCCACCGTCGGACTTCTACTGACTGTCTATGAAGCCTCTACTAGTACTAACTGTAGGTAGACAGGTCATGACTCCCGACTACCCCAACTCAATACGACTGAATAAAGAAAATACAACACTATAAACTCTGCATAACTAACCCAAGCCCTTGAATCAAAAGGACTCATCACCTGCTGACTGGATACCACGAACTGACTGGATCTGAAGGTACAACTATACCTTGTACCTACATTCCGAGAAAATGTATCCCACATACGAATATGTGGGTCAGTACCATGGAAAGATACCGAGCATATGGGGGTGCAATGCATATATAAAATAATATCTTAATATCATCACAGTTTATGAAATTATGCATGCTGATATAGATGGGTCACTTAGCTCGAATTAAATCATCAAAATCGTGGATGAATAATACATGTAAAGTAAAACAAGTGAGTCATTACAATACGTTCTCAATTCACTTTCATCTCAATTTCAAATCATCAAAACAATCAAATCTCATGTCAATTCTCATTAGAATATGTTCCTTATATCTTTTAAGAATAATGACTTTCTCAAACTCAGCCTTTTAAGCAAATATGTTTTCATCTCAGATAGAAGAGTACACAAACACACATTGGGAGATCCTATAACCGACATAAACCATGTGAGCCACATGGAGTCCAACGTACAACCCACGTTGGGGAGAGTCGTCCTATCCTTGCCATCGGAGTAGGACTTCCAGTATCAATTCAAAAACACTAGTGATCACTATATAAATCAGCCTCAGGCTCACATCCTACGGGGGCACGTAGTTCTAGGGAAGTAAGGTCACTTTATACCTCCCACTCGGTGCCAAATATTACTCCCGGACTTAGCTCAAAAATTTAAATCATCCTCAGGCTCACATTAAAGAAAATCCACAATAAACACCTCAACAATTTTCATCGGGAGCCAATTTGCTACCCCTTTATCATAATCAATAAAAACGTGGATTTCTTTCACAGTCGAGTTCAAAATAACTTATTCACGACCAAAAGGTCAAATCATTCAAAACATCTCAAATATTCAACATCAACGTGCTTATAACACACATTTTTTCAAAAACATAATTTCAAATGGGGTTCGCGACCCAAATATCAAAATCATGATAAATATCATTCAAGATTCATGCTTTATATCACCACACATGTAAATTCATCTTTCAAAATCATAAACATCAAGATTTCATAATAATCATCATAAGATATGGGTTCATGCTTCAAATTCATAAAAAAATCAAATAAAAATCATGCCTTTGTAAGGAAAATTACTTTTGGGCACAAGAACGAAAGAGAGTTCTTGTTGAAAAACCCCACATACCTTGAATGATGAACTTTAGATCGATACTCATTTTTGAGATGTTAATCGTGCCTTTGAATGATGGTTCTTGGAGTTCTTGAACTAGGAACTTGGAATCTTGAATAAATTTGCAGAATAATGGTGAACTTTGGAGGTTCTTAAAGTTGGATGTAGGAGCTTAGGGTTTTCTTTTTGAGGGAATTTGATGAAATATAACATATAATGCTTCTAATAGGCTTTAATATAGGGTTTGGATGGATTTTGGGTGAGGGATATTGACCAAAACGACCCTAAAAATCAAATAATTCTCGAATCTGTCCTTTGGTGGACTGTTTTGATAGTCTGAAGTAGATAAACCATAAAGTTTTACTCCGATATCCAAAAGGGATGAAACTAATTTCATTAGAAAGAGGACTCTCATATCTTTCCATTGATATATAGTATCTCACCCATATCATTGTGTACGAGGAGTTATGATCGTTTGAAGTTGACCCAAAAATTCACTTTTGGTAGGCTGAAGTAGATCGACCATAACTTTTTGCTTCGATAGACAAATTGGATGAAACCAATTTCATCGGAAAGAGGACTCGCAGAGCTTTCCGTTGATATATAGTAGATCACCCAGATCATTATGTACAATGAGTTATGATCATTTAAAGTTAGAGAAAAAATACGTCAGGCCTCAATACTTTTTTTCCTGCATGTTTTACTGTTCACTACTATTCACGGTTCGATCGGAATGTTCATAACTCGTCCTTCGGGTGTCCGTTTTGGATGATCCACATATCTTTGGAAAGCTTATTTGATACTCTACGCAATGGTTGGTCATAATCTAAGACATTCCACACGAAAAATTTATAATTCATTCTAGAAGCTAGAACCCAACATGTTTACGCACAAAATTTCAACAAAAAATTTCCCTGGGTATTATATCATCTCCCTTGGAAACATTCATCATCGAATGTCGATGAATAAGTACAGAATACCATGGGAATGAGGACAAAAGGCTGGGATAACGAAATCAATCCACTTACTTCACTCCAAACTTTCGAATACTTCATAGAACATGCGATTCATAATGAGAATGGTCACATAGTTGGATCTTAAACAAAGGAGACTGATTTTAAGGAATCGATATCTTTGGTTTATTCAGAGACTGAGAATCAAAGGTCTCGAAGGGGATCTCATCAAAAGAAAGACCACTTGCGCCCAAATGAAACGTCCATCAACACTTCCTCCAAAAGATTCAAATGACATTGTTCGGGGAGAAAATGAACCATAATTTGATACAATCCTATCGTATGGGAACAAGGACCCATATGGCATAAATTAAGATAGGAATTTCTAGGTTTTGGGAAACATAAATCCTGGCTTCCAAACTTAGCAACACTTCCCAACTACTCCCTCGACTATGTTCAAGCCTAACTCCAAGTACTCATGAGATACGCCACATAACACTATAATATTAATTTATATCATGAACCTCAATACACACTGAGCCTCACAACTCCTCACTTCAAACATAACTCTTATTGGTACTCCAACAACCACATACAATCTTATACTAGGGATCCGCTAACTTGCGGTGCATTCTTTTAGATATACAACCATAACATTCAAGCCTATACTCATAACCACATACGAACTTCGCACATGCACCTCTAAACGAACACTCGTAAAGCATCTCCCTCGTTTTTTCTAAGATTCCATCAACTACATCATTCACACATACTGGTCAATTCTTTAAATGGCACACAAAATATTTTCTCAACCAATTGAACTATACACAAAAACTCTGTATTACTATTCCTACAACCTCATAGAAGTGCATAAAACCAACGCACAATAATCTTTCCAAATAAACATTTAAAACTTCAACTAACCACGGCATGTATCAAGGACTTAGCCTCAATCTAACTTCATTTCACCGCCGTGAGCACACCACCTTCTATCATAGATAAGGAAGTATCTTCTCTCCCTTCTAGACAACTGCTCAACACCATTTGCTTGACTTAATGAAAAGGTCACAAAATTTTAAAACATGAAGGGATAATGTAAATAACTTGACTCTCTCTATTGAGGCCTTAGGAATAAAATATCAAATACAATGGGTTCATTAAGGTATCAAAACTGAAGACACCCATAACGGAAACTGAATCTCACTGATCAATAAGAGTATTGCCTGAGTACTAGAACTGAACATACTGTAAAACTTGAGTATATGAGTCATGGGCGGCATGCCCTGAATTTAGAGCTCATAACTTATGGAATGTGATTCCAACTGCTAGAAGAACTGGAATTTCTCATTTTTGGAAACTAGAAGAGTATGCAATTCTCCATCACGTGTATGAACATGAATTAAGATCATGGAACTGAAATGTAAAGCATGAGTAGGTTTTGGGACAACTGAAAATACTGAAATAACATTGGGTCAAGCACCGATCTTTCTCACAACAAATTTACAACTTGCTGGTACTTCTACTAAAATGTAAAAGCTTGACTTGACTACTTGTTCTATCATTGACTACTTGTTCTATCATCTCCCCCTTAGCTTTAAGCCACCACTCAAATTCTCAAATGCTTACTAATTTCGAATCTCCACGAACATCTCTATCGCTGGAATGTACACCATTTAGTGCTTCAACTCTTATTTCTATTAGCTCAACTTGAATACTTTCTAACCTTTTGATAGACCATGCTACTTCTGTCTTCTCCCTCTAATACCATGCCTATGAACTTATGTTTCTAACCCATAAGAATCAAAATCACACTTAAGAGGCTCAACATTTCCAATCATACGCCTCGCCTTAACTTAGCCATAAAAACATCATCCATCGTCTAACTAGTATTTATCCATCTAACAATCCCATGGCATGACTCACTATACCACATACACTAATCCTCAAAATTAAAGCAGTCCCATAATATCTTGGGTGAACTTTCTCATCATAATATATTATTAAACTTAATTACAAGTCAACTACACTTAAACTCTTGTGTACACTGTTCAAGCCTATTTGGTCACTTCCGGCAACTAATACCATTAATCCGGAAACCGTCACATTCGGCTTCATGATCACCAATCGTTCAAACTTAAGGTCTCACACTTCACATAATTTACAACTCCATCTCACGCATAACTCCCACGTGAAGATTATAAAACAACACATCCATGAACACTAGCCCACTTAAACTTCATAACAATAGTAATTGGTCCTAATCATGTAGCCTATCTTATTCACAATCCATTAACACGTCCTTCTTTCACCCGTCACTACTATCTATCCTTCATACACAACTTAACATAGTTCATAGCTCTCTACGTCTTAACTTAACTTCCTTTTGCAATCTGGAGAGCGCCTAGATTAAAAACACTTACCCACCGAGTACTTCCATCACTAACCTATACTCTCTGTCATACAAATACCGTCAACACCCGTTTCATACCTCGAACAAACTATATCACTTCCTATTAACCCAATTGCATGCAAAAAGGGATTTCGCTATACTTATGCTCAACAAATCACACTTACCATCCTTCTTACTACTACACCTCCACATCTCACATTTTCAGCCAGCACAAGGAACAAGATGAACTACAAGTTGCTAGTGGATCGAAATAGGCCTCACACGGCTTCACTAGACTTTGGTTTTATGTTTTGATCAAGAAAGTTATATGAATAACAAAGTAACTATGCTAGTGAATCGAAATAGGCCCCACGCGGCTTCACTAGACTTTGGTTTGTATTTTGAACAAGAAAATGAGATGACTAACAAAAAAGCTATGCTAGTGAATCGAAAGAGCCCCACACAGCTTCACTAGACTTTAATTTTTCACAAACATAATGATAACAAGATTACATAATACAAGAGATAGAAACTTGACACACAACATTCAACGATCTAAGAATACACCTTACTTTGTCTTAATTAAATAACTCATAAGAATGAGGGCATAACTTTCAACTTAAGGAACTTAACACACTAGAGAGCTCCTCTCAAGCCCTTTGTGTAACTTTTGAAATTTCTTCTAGAAAATCTATAAGCATTACCTGGGGAAGA
The DNA here is from genome assembly GCA_030864215.1 of Capsicum pubescens. Lineage (NCBI taxonomy): Eukaryota > Viridiplantae > Streptophyta > Magnoliopsida > Solanales > Solanaceae > Capsicum > Capsicum pubescens. Next base: position 264,704,272 of record CM061545.1, on the reverse strand, counting down.
ACTGGAGCTTGCGAATCATGTTATCTCAAAAATAATACATAGAGGGAGAAGTATAGATTAACATTGTAGATTCTGAGGAGGAATCTGAAAGCACATCTAACCTAGGCTTAGTTCACGACTTTTATGAACATGAATAAAGTACTTCAATCTTTGGAACTCAAAAGCACTGACATGATACTTTCTATCTTTCTTACAATCCCATAACTATCTATGGAGAATTAAGCTTAACTGTTTCTGATACCTTGAAAATGAGGCAGAGTTGGCCAGAATAGAGTAAGATGAGAATCTATATAAGCTTCTTGGAGAACCTTTTTATAGCACGATCTTAGACTTGAAAGAAGGGAAACATTTCCTAAATGCCCTGTAGCCTCTCAAAGAAAAGTACAGACGTCTCCGTACCGTTCCGCAAGAATCTACTAGACACGACTTCATAGACACCCTAGGACACTTGAACTCTGTGCTCTGATACAAAGTTTGTAACTCCCCAAAATTGGGTCCCGAGACGTCACACGGTGCTTAGGGTCACAAGTGACCCCAAGCTAACCCTTCTACTGGCATAACTCATAAGCAACTGAATAAAAATAAAATCCATACAAATCAGCAGAAATTAACTATTTTCTGAATCTGATCGATACAAAAATGAAATTTTACAGGATATTAATTCTGCCTTTACAACCAAAATTGAAACAAAATACATCAACTTCTACTTACTGTCTATGAAGACTCTATTAGTACTGACTGTAGGTAGCCGGGTCATGACTCCCGACTACCCCAACTCAATACGACTGAATAAAGAAAATACAACACTATAAACTCTGCATAACTAACCCAAGCCCTTGAATTAAAAGGACTCATCACCTGCTGACTGGATACCACGAACTGACTGGATCTGAAGGTGCAACTATACCTTGTACCTACATTTCGAGAAAATGTATCCCACATACGAATATGTGGGTCAGTACCATGGAAAGATACCGAGCATATGGGGGTGCAATGCATATATAAAATAATATCTTAATATCATCACAGTTCATGAAATTATGCATGCTGATATAGATGGCTTACTTAGCTCGAATTAAATCATCAAAATCGTGGATGAATAATACATGTAAAGTAAAACAAGTGAGTCATTACAATACGTTCTCAATTCACTTTCATCTCAATTTCAAATCATCAAAACAATCAAATCTCATGTCAATTCTCATTAGAATATATTCCTTAAACCTTTTAAGAATAATGACTTTCTCAAACTTAGCCTTTTAAGCAAATATGTTTTCATCTCAGATAGAAGAGTACACACACACACATTGGGAGATCCTATAACCGACATAAACCATGTGAGCCACATGGAATCCAACGTACAATCCACGTTGGGGAGATCCGTCCTATCCTTGCCATCGGAGTAGGACTTCCAGTATCTATTCAAAAACACTAGTGATCACTATATAAATCAGCCTCAGGCTCACATCCTATGGGGGCATGTAGTTCTAGGGAAGTAAGGTCACTTTATACCTCCCACTCGGTGCTAAAGATTACTCCCAGACTTAGCTCAAAAATTTAAATCATCCTCAGGCTCATATTAAAGAAAATCCACAATAAACACTTCAACAATTTTCATCGGGAGCCAATTTGCTACCCCTTTATCATAATCAATAAAAACGTAGATTTCTTTCACAGTCGAGTTCAAAATAACTCATTCACGACCAAAAGGTCAAATTATTCAAAACATCTCAAATATTCAACATCAACGTGCTTATAACACACATTTTTTTAAAAACACAATTTCAAATGGGGTTCGCGACCCAAATATCAAAATCATGATAAATATCATTCAAGATTCATGCTTTATATCACCACACATGTAAATTCATCTTTCAAAATCATAAACATCAAGATTTCATAATAATCATCATAAGATATGGGTTCATGCTTCAAATTCATAAAAAAATCAAATAAAAATCATGCCTTTGTAAGGAAAATTACTTTTGGGCACAAGAACGAAAGAGAGTTCTTGTTGAAAACCCCCACATACCATGAATGATGAACTTTAGATCGATACTCTTTTTTGAGATGTTAATCGTGCCTTTGAATGATGGTTCTTGAATTTCTTGAACTAGGAACTTGGAATCTTGAATAAATTTGCAGAATTAATTGTGAACTTTGGAGGTTCTTGAAGTTGGATGTAGGAGCTTAGGGTTTTCTTTTTGAGGGAATTTGATGAAATATAACATATAATGCTTCTAATAGGTTTTAATGTAGGGTTTGGACGGATTTTGGGTGAGGGGGATCGACCAAAACGCCCCTAAAAATCAAATAATTCTCGAATCTGTCCTTTGGTGGACTGTTTTGATAGTCTGAAGTAGATCAACCATAACGTTTTAATCAACCATAACGTTTTACTCCGATATCCAAATTGGATGAAACCAATTTCATTAGAAAGAGGACTCTCATATCTTTTCGTTAATATATAGTATCTCACCCATATCATTGTGTACGAGGAATTATGATCATTTGAAGTTGACCCAAAAATTTACTTTTGGTAGGCTGAAGTAGATCGACCATAACTTTTTGCTTCGATAGAAAAATTGGATGAAACCAATTTCATCGGAAAGAGAACTCGCAGAGTTTTCCGTTGATATATAGTATATCACCCAGATCATTATGTACAACGAGTTATGATCGTTTAAAGTTGGAGCAAAAATACGCTAGGCCTCAGTACTTTTTTTCCTGCACATTTTACTGTTCACTACTATTCACGGTTCGATTGGAATGTTCATAACTCGTCGTTCGGGTGTAAGTTTTGGATGATCCACATATCATTGGAAAGCTTATTCGATACTCTACGCAATGGTGGGTCATAATCTAAGACATTCCGCACGGAAAAATTATAATTCATTCTAGAAGCTAGAACCCAATACGTTTACGCACAAAATTTCAACGAAAAATTTCCCGGGGTATTACACGGAGGCAAAGTTAAACTATCGCACCTTAAGCCGATGTCCACCGTCTTCAAGTAAAATTGGTCGGACTTAAGGTGACGGAGGCGAAGTTAAACTCTTGCACCTTAAGCCGATGTCCACCGTCTTCAAGTAAAATTGGTCGGACTTAAGGTTACGGAGGTGAAGTTAAACTCTCGCACCTTAAGCCGATGCCCGCCGTCTTCAAGTAAAATTGGTCAGACTTAAAGTGACGGAGGCGAAGTTAAACTCTCGCACCTTAAGCCGATGTCCACTATCTTCAAGTAAAATTGGTCGGACTTATAGTGACGGAGGCGAAGTTAAACTCTCGCACCTTAAGCCGATGTCCACCGTCTTCAAGTAAAATTAGTCGGACTTAAAGTGACGGAGGCGAAGTTAAACTCTCTCACCATAAGCTGATTATTGCATATTGCTATCTGTTTCAATTCTCCAAAAACAAAACAAAAAAAAAGAAGAGAAAACAAGAAAGAAAGCAAAAACACAAATAAAAGGATGTTACCCATCAAAGCGTTGTGATCTTAAAAGTTGTATACCACCAACTTGGATTGAGACAAGATTCTTTGATGAGAATAAAGCTCTCAAAATCTAGTTTGAGGCAATCAAAATGCCCTTTGGTGGTGATGGTCCCACATCAAGAAATTAATTATTTGGTGAGGCAATGCAAATCTGGAATCCTCTGTCAGACAGCATATAAGATCGACTTCAAAAAATTATCTAGAACAATGAAAAAGGTATTAAAATCCAAATTTTGGATATGTTATACATGCATGTTTCCTACATCTATAGGATCAAGCAGATCATAATTTTGATACTCTCACATTGAGATATAATTTTTTTGGTAATGTCGTGTAAATCTGAAATTGTTGATGCATCAAAACTCAATGTTGATTTCAGGATAACACCTGAAAATATTTCGATTGTATTAAATTATCAATTTTGGATATGTTATAGATCTTTGTATCTAATTTCACAAGAATCAAGCGGCTTTTGATTTCATCCTTCCTACTTCAAGATATGAAAGTTTTAGTAAAGACGCGCAGATCTGAAATTTTCAGCATGATAAAATTCAGGGCTAACTTCAAAAAATTATCAAGAATTATATTGAAGGAATTTAAATCTAAATTTTGGATATGTTATATATCTCGAAGTCTAATTTCTGGAATATCAAACGGTTCATAATTTCGATATTCCTACAATTAGATATGAATTATCTACCACTAACATGTTGTGCTGAAAAAAAGTGACGCAAATAAGAGAAAAGTAGAAGGGAAAGAAATTACCTCAATATTGTTGATGGCTTGAAAACCCCAAAATTGCTATTGAAAAAGTGGAAAAACTAACTCTTTTTATAGAGTTGTAGGATGAATGTTTTCTTCTCCAATATAAATTCAAATTGGAATAACTTCCATCTTCAAATTCAAATTGGAGATTGTTTCTTTCTCCAATATAAATTCAGATTGGGATAGCTTCTATCTCCAAATTCAAATTGGAGATTGTTTCCTTTTCCGATACTAAATCAAATTGGAGGTTATTTTCTTCTCTCGTACAAATTCAAATTGGAGGTTGATTTCCTTCTTCCATACAAATTCAAATTGGAGGTTGTTTCCTTCTCCCATACAAGTCAAATTGGAGGTTGTTTCCTTCTCCAATCTAAGTTTAAATCGGAAGAGTTTTATTCCTGGTTAAGTAAGACAATGAAAAAGTCTTTCAAAACTGTTTGAAATTGGATATCATGCCTCACCAACGGGTCTTAAGTATAGAGATTCGTGAAAAAAATAAGAGAGCTTCGAGAGACAATGTCAATATGGTCCGGCTTTAAAGTTTTTGAATGAGGTGTTCTTATCTAAGGAAAATCGTTGAAGCACGAAGAAAACATGTTTAAATAATCATACTTCAAGGCTAGTCTCTAAAATATTAAATGTCTCGACAAGTCTTGAAGTAGGGGGCATTTGTGAGCGATGCAATTTTATTAAATTTAAATTCGTACAAAATTTGGATTATATTAAATTCAAAATATTTTAGTCCCAAATAAATATTGCGGATTAATATAATTGAATTAATTATTTAAGTCCAAATAGGTATGTATTTAAATAAGACCCAATATTTATTGGGTTAGTCCATTAATTTGGGCTACAAATGATGAGTCAACTTTACTAAGCCTAAGATATTGTCATATTCTAGAGGCCCAAATAAGCACCACGTATTAAATGACGTGGCATGCCAAGTTAAGTAGAGGAGTCAATAGGACCGTGCCACATGTCAAACTGATGCAGCAAACCCATGAAATAAAAGCTCATAAAAGGCGCCACATCACTTAAATATGATTGGTCAAAGGAAGTCCATAGTCATCATGATTCTTCCTTTCCTACAACTATAAATAGGGGTCTCATAATTCAGAAAAAGGACCCCCAGATCTCTAACAAGTAGCAAGAGAAAACTCGTGGATCAAACGCTGCAATTTCTCTAAAAAGTTCAAGCATTCAAGTTCATCAAGGTTCAAGATCAAGACCGCAATATTCAAGAACAAGCTAAAAAACCCATGAATTCAAGCACAAGTCAAGATCAAATCCCTCAAATCAACTAATCAAGTTCAAATTCAAGATCGAGCTTTAAACCCTTGAATTTATATTTGAAAAGGCGAATCAGAGGATTCATAAAGATTGTAATACTCACATTTGAATCAATAAATTGATTGTTGCAATATATTTTTTCTTGTCTCGAATTATTTATTTTTCGGCCTCGAGAATTTTACTGTCCAACAGTTTTCTTTTCTTTTTCTGGTGTAGTATTTCTTCTTTTTGATGTGTCTTGTGTTCACCAAAGACATAATTTATATATGGATGCAAAAAGTTGTTGCAAGAATAGAGTTAATGGTATTAAAGTATCATTAAATCAAATGTTACATGTACTTGATTTTTCACTTGAAATGGATATATAGTTCATCTTATTTGAAACATATTTTTTTATTTTTTCTTCATACATTGCATTACATAAAATGCTTTGAAGAAGAATTAACTCCACAGTAGTGTCGTTTGAATCGTCGAACTAAATAATTTTAAGATTATAATATTTAGATTAATTGATTCCATCTGAGATGTGGAATGAAATAATCTCAAGTTTGATGGGATAAGATGTGATATTCCATGATTAAAGTCAGGATAAAATTTATATTGTATTTGGAATAGAATATAAATTTATTCTGTTAACCAATCACATTATCACCCAAACTTTTCTAAGATATCTCATTTTATTCCTCGCACCAAACAGCTTCTTACTCCCTAATCCCTATATTCCCGAGAAAGAACGATTAGGGGACAAAGGACAAGATTTTAAACTATAAGTTTTAAAAATCTTGATGTCGTATGAACATTTGAAGCAGATTATAAAGTACTATAATGAAGTTGTTTACTAAAAATCTTACAGTACAAATGGTATGAGATCTTTTGTATCATATACTGTATTCCTTAAGAAGTTTTTATATTTTTCTTAAATTTCACACCCATTCAAATCATACCATTTAAATTAAAATAAAGGAGATTTATACATTGTTCTCAATTAATACCTTACTTTTGGGGTCTACTAGAAATAATATTCCCTCCGTTTCATTTTATTTGTCATAATTTGAAAAAAAAAAATAATTAATACTAAGGATTAAAAAAGAAAAAAGAAATTATCTTTTCTTGATATGTCAAAAATGATAAGTAAAAGTAGAAATGTAATTAGAAAATTTGTGACAAGTATAAAATGAAACGAAGGAAGTAGTAATTTGGTTCAACTCATGGGCCCTAAACATTCGCAACCATATACACATCCTTGCGTAAAGAAGTTGAAAGGCCAAAAATAGTTGGTGGCCTAAGCCCAACAATACTCACTTCACGTGACATACTAATCCCTTGTTTGTTTCATCTTGCACAATTCTAGAATTGTTGGTGAAGTTTATTTTATGAAGCCTATCCATATGATGTTCATAAATTTGGAATATCTATGTTTTGGGGTTAAATTTCACAAATGTTCACATAATTATTATTTGTTAACTGAAGTCGTATAATTATGTTTGTTTTTTAACAGAAAATTTACTAAACCTTCACCCTACCAGTTCACACAAATGTCACAATTGTGGAAAAATACCACCTTCTTATGAGCGATAATTTCTTACTCTACATTTAAATATTTTCAAAAAAATATTTTAGAATTTAAAAAAAGAAAAAAATTAGTTGTATAAATAAAGACTGAATTACCCAAATATTGAAGAGTATAATCAATATTTATTAAAAAGCATTACATTTTGTAGGATAGACGCAAATATCGAATTGATATCAAATTATCTAAGTAACCAAAGTAAAACATACATGATGGAAAGTGTAAATAGTAGTATTTCTCTTTTACTTTGTCTACATAAGTATGGCTATTTATAGCCAATAACAAGTAGTGAAATTTATCCACCTCAAAGAGGTGGAAGATTAGTTGGCAACAAGCCAAATTAAAGGCTTGTCACTTGGCATCCACTTTTTACAACACTCTCCCTTGGATGCCCATGTAAAGAAAAAATTACTGAATACGCATTTGAGTGCTGCCTCATTAAAAATCTTATCGGAAAAAAATCTGTGGGATAAAAACTTTGGTTAAGGAAAAAAGAGTACAACGCGTATTCTTACTCCCCTAATGAAGACCCCAATTTAACTGGTTCAATCTTCGCATTCCAATCTTGTATACCATCTTTTCAAAAGTTGAAGTTGGTAAAGCTTTGATGAACAAATCTGCTGGATTGTCACTGGAACATATTTGTTGTACATCAATATCATCATTTTTCTGGAGATCATGTTTGAAGAAGAACTTTGGCGAGATGTTCTTCATTCTATCTCCCTTTATAAAGCCTCCTTTTAATTGAGCTATGCATGCTGCATTATCTTCAAATATGATCATAGGTACCTTGATATCGAGCTTTAGGCAACATCTCTCTTTGATGGAATGTATCACTGATCTCAGTCATATGCATTCTCTACTTGCCTCTGTTTCAATGTCTACATGAAAGAAAAGTATACCTGGTTAGAAAATTAACAAAATGGGCTATATGAAGCCTTGCGCTATTAGCAAAATACATAAGTGTACCAATAGCATTGAGATATACTACTTCAGGACCAAAAATCTCTTCACCCTCTTCTGGAGGTCGGAATGAATTTTTTCTCACTTCAAGTGATCGAACAATCATTAGATTATTTAATGAATGTGCTTTGTTCGTGTAAAATTATTTCAAGACATTCTCAGTATAGGAAGATTGGTGGATGAAGATCCCGTTTGCTAAATGTTCAATCTGCAGACCAAGACAAAACTTTGTCTTTCCAAGATCTTTCATTTCGAATTCTTTTTTTAGATATTCAATTGCCTTTTGTACCTCTCCTGGAGTTCCAATGAGATTTATGTCATCCACATAAACAACGAGTATAACAAACTCTGATGCCGTTTTCTTAATGAAAATATAAGGACAAATGACATCATTTATGTAATCCTCGTTTATTAAGTACTCACTAAGGCGATTATACTGTAGACGTCCTGATTGTTTTAGATCATATAACGATCTTTATAATCTGATTGAAAATAATTTTCAAGACTTTGAACTCTATGCTTCAGGCATCTTTAATCCTTCTGGGATTCTCATCTAAATGTCACTATCAAGTGAACTATTCAATATTAAATACATAACATCCTCTAGTGTCAGGACTGCAGCCACGATAAAGCTTATGCTTACCGAGAAGCATATTCCACTTGATAATTATTTCTACGTCAGCATGTTAAAATAAACGTAGAATTCAGATCCTCATAATATTATACAATATTGCGCGTTATTGTACTAAAGATATCGTCGACTAGATATCATTTGTATCGGTTCACATTATGACATAATTTATTGAGATCTCATCACATTATTATTTTCAGGTACCTGAACCTCTTCTTGAGGTTTCACGAAGCATTATGTCGTCACTTTTCAAGATCATATTGCCTTTTTATTATGATCATTTGCTCCATTTCCTTTTCAAGGATTACTTTATTTTGAATTGATTGATCTACCATACTTCATGCATGCTATAGACTATGTCCTTCAGGGACATATAGTAGGAGCATCTGTAGTTAAATATAAAATCAATTTTGAATTAGCAAATACTTCTGGCATTTGACTAGAATTACCTTTTAAATGAGGATCGTACTAACGATAATTCACAACATATTTCTTAGCTGCTTATTATCTCTTCCTTATGTTAGGAAAACTAACATATACTCCAATCTACTTTGGAGAATCCATCTTTGTGAATTATGGTATATCTATTAATTACATGCCGCATGTCAAAAAGCTATCAGATGAAAAACATATGGTTCTTGACCCTGAACAAATTGAGAGGGAAGAATTGATCATAATTTATTGATCTAATGCACACAAGTGCTATTGTATGCAATATATATTTCAGACCAATACTTTTTATCTTTGTTCTCATAAACAATGATTTAGCTATTTATATGAGGCATTCAATGCTAAACCAACTTGAATATAACCAGCAATATCAAGATCAATTGTCTTGACTACATTATCTTAATATTATGCTCTTGACTGAATTTAATTGAGAAGACAATTTTATGAATGTCAAACTGCAGGTTGACAATAAACGTACATGTGACCATCTTATGGATGCATCATATTAAATGACGGGTGAATGGACCCTTATTCACCTTTTATGTTTTTTAGAATTTAGGGAATTCAATCCCAACATTAGTTGGTTCAATTAACTTATCATGAGAACAAGTAATAGTTCTTGAAGAATCTTTGAGTTCTTTATTATATGTCTAAAACTCAATATGCTCATCTTCAGGATGATAAAATTATTCATGCAATAAATAAATTTATTTAAACTAGTAAACTCCAAATTTGTTATGGCATGAGTTTTTTACTAGAGTAAAAGGTCTACTACTTCGATAGTAGTTTGCAAGATATTACTATTGCAGAATCTTACTACTTCGAGAGTAAATATCAGATTTACTACTTCAGGAGTAAGTATCAGATTTACTACTCTAGGAGTAACTTTCAAGGTTCTATTATTTCAGGAGTAAGATTTAAGATAAATTTCACACTTACTACTTCGGGAGTAAATTTCAGAATAATTCTTTCTACTTCTTCTGAATGTGATTTTCACAGTCAAGTGCACATTTATATACCTTACTAAATATCACATTCACCTAAACCTGTCAAACGGGCCGGGCTGGCCCGACCCGAACCGGCCCGAACCGGCCCTACATATCAAACCGGACCGGTTTGACCCGGCCCGGTAAGCCCTAGGGCTTTAGGGTTTCGGGTCCCGGTCCGTTTTTTTTTTTAAACTGGGCCCGGTTAACCCGGCCCGGCCCGGCCCGACATTAAAAAAAAAAAAAAATTAATTATTGGGCCAAACTAGCCGTTGGCCCAACGGCTATATTACCGTTTTTGGGTCCAAACGGCTAGTTTGGGCCCATTAACTTAAAAAAAAAAAAAAAAATAAAAAAAATTTAATCCCCAAAATAAATCTATAAATACCCTACAACTTCAAATCATTTCTCACACAATTTTTCACTCTCTCAAATCTCATTCTCTCTCAAATCTCAATTCTCAATTCTCAAATATTCAATATATTTAATTTCTTAAAGTGTTCAATTTAAATTTTTAATTTTTCGTTTACAAAGTACGAGCGGAAGTTTCTAAAGTCGCAATCTTCGGATACTTCCAAAATTTGGTATTGTCGTTCCATCTCTTACGTTTAATTTTTATTTATTGTATTAATTGTTTAATATTTAATTTTATTATATTTGTGTATTTTGAATATTTTTAGTTTAATTTAATTTATATTATGGATAAATTAAAAAACCTCGCTGCTAAAGGTGTTAGAAATTTTTGTCCCGGAACCGGTAGTGGTAGTAAAAAGCGAATTACTAGCGGTAGAGGTAGTTCAAGTAATAGATATACCCGTGTGACTTCGCCTCCGGTACCGCTTGGTACACCTTTTGAGGAAGAAATAGGTGTAGGTGCTCACGATATGGATTATGTAGAATTTCAGGAAAATTACGGTATAGAAGAAGAAAATGAAGTAGATGCAGTTAATGTAGACGAAGATGATGAAAATATTGCTGAAACACCCGCAGTAGGACATGCTAACGTTAGATCTGAATCAGTTAATCTCCCTTCCCGTCCTCCCAGTGCCCCAAAACCCCGTAAAAGAACTAGTATTGCATGGCAATTTTTTGAACGTATATCAGATATTGAGGTGCAGTGCAATATTTGTCAACAAAAATATAAGCATAGAAGTGGCGGTAAGCAATGGGGTACGGGTACGTTAATGAGACATATAGCTGAAGATCACACTAGAGAGTTCAATATTGCAAAAGGTGGTGGGGATGTTGGTGGGTCAACGCAAACTAGAATGGACCCAACAACCGGTCAAGTAGCGAAAAAGTATAATAAATTGAGGGACAGAGAAGAAATAGCTAAAATGGTAGCTGTGGGTTGTTTGCCTTTTAGTTTTCCTTCTTCTGATGCCTTTATTCGTTATATACAAGCAATTTATAATCCTATGTTTAATGGTATTCCTAGAACTACTTGTCGGTCTGATATTTTTAGACTCCATTCACAATATTGTTTTTATTTATCAACATTCTTAAAAAATATTCAATGTAGATTGTCCCTAACTTCCGATCTTGGTCGTGCTGTAAATAAAAATGATTATTTAACCGTTACTTGTCATTGGATGGATAGTAATTTCATAATGCAAAAACGTATTCTTGCTTTTTTATATGATGAAGATCGGAAACATACTGGACAATTTATTGCTGATTCTATTATTAAAATTGCCGGATATTATGGTATAGAAAATAAAATTTTATGTATTGCTTTTGATAATGCTTCTAACAACAAGACTGCTATAACAAAAATAAAATCTACGCTATCTCCGCCCTTTCCTGAAATTTTTCATGTTAAGTGTGCATGTCATATATATAATTTAATTGTAAAAGATGGTCTTGACTTTTTTGAGGTTTATATTGAAAAAATTCGTCTTGCTGTTGGTTTTATTCAAGGAAATAATCGTAGATCTAGAATTAAAGAATTTAAAGTTAAATGTCAAGAAAATGGACTTGCACCGATTTTGATGCCTGAGGAAATTGATATTAGATGGAATTCTACGTATGAATTTTTAAAAACTTGTTATAAATATAGAATTCCTATTACACTAGCTTTTAACCAACATTGTGGTTCATTTGCTGATTCTGCTGATTGCATGCTACATAATTCTGATTGGGTTATAATTAATGATCTTGTTAAGTTCTTAGAAAAATTTTATGTAGCTACGGTTGAATTTTCCGGTGCATACTATCCTACTGTTTGTAATATTTTGGCATATATAGCCGATATTTCTGGTTTGCTCCGACAATATAAAGATAAAGAAGGTTATAAAGAAGCTGTTGGCGCTATGTTTACGAAATTTAAAAAATATTTCTTCCCGATTCCCCCTATTTACTTGGTTGCTGCTATGTTAAATCCGTGCATGAAATATAATCATATGTGTCACTTCAGTACTCTTATTTATACTAACTTAGAAATAAATACTAACCATGATTCTGAACAAGTACAACCTGATTTGTGGACGGCTACGACTGATGCAAAGGAGTACATAGAAAAATTATATAATCACTATGCTGATTTATTTGATTTAGCCGTACCTACAAATATCACTCCAACTGTCGCTCCTCATCCTCCCGAGGAGCCATCAGCTTCTAAAAGGCCGGCACATAGTGGTTTTCCTGATTCGTTTTATGATTTAACTTGTTGGAACAGTGTGGATGAGAGAGCTTACACATCAACTTATCGGGAAGAGCTGAAATATTATCTGCGGACGCCACCAGAGGATCGCAGACGACGGATCAACACGCTGGATTGGTGGAGGAATAATGAATCACAATATCTTGTACTTTCAAGATTAGCCAGAGATATCTTGAATGTTCCTATGTCAACCGTTGCATCAGAGAGCGCCTTCAGTCAGGGACGACAGCAGCTTGGAGACAACCGACACTCATTGGGAAGCAACGCAATGAATGTTTTAGTTTGCCTCAGAGATTGGATTAGAGAAGAAAGAAGAAACCAAGGAATGGAACCAGAGCCCAACGACGACCTCAAACTTGAAGAAATTATGACTTCACGGGAGAACTCAGCAGAATCAAGTCCAATGCATGGTTTTTCCCCCGTTGACTTCGACTACCCTATGCAAGTTCCAATTAATATTAACATGAATGAGTTGGAAAAAATGATGCATAATTTATAGATTTTTCATTCATGTAAATTATAAATTTTGGATCATTTTGCAATCAATAAAATTCCACAAATTCATTCACTCCTTAGTCGTTGTTTTTTATTTTTTTTTATTTAACGATTTATAATTTTAATATCTTCTATACAAGTGTATATTTAATGTATACATGTGTATATGTTTATATATCTTATATAGAAGTGTATATTTAATGTATACACGTGTATATATCTTCTATAGAAGTGTATATTTAATGTATACATTGTGTATATAGCGTATATAGTGTATATTTGACCGGTTTTTAACCGGGTTTGACCGGGTTTGACCGGGTTTTAGTGGGTTTGACCGGGTTTGACCGGGTTTTAGTGGATTTAAAGTATTACATATACATAGAATAGAGTGTATATATGTGAATAGATCTTCTAAAGATGTGTATATTTAACGTATACATGTGTATATATTTTATAAATTAGTATATAACTATACAAATATATGTTGTAATGTATATATATTGTAGTATATCTCATGTAACGTATTACATATACATAGAATAGAGTGTATATATGTGAATAGATCTTCTATAGACGTGTATATTTAACATATACATGTGTATATGTTTTATAAATTAGTATATAACTATACAAATATATATTGTAATGTATATATATTGTAGTATATCTCATTTAAAGTATTACATATACATAGAATAGAGTGTATGAATGTTAATAGATCTTCTATAGACGTGTATATTTAACGTATATATGTGTATATATTTTATAAATTAGAATATAACTATACAAATATATATTGTAATGTATATATATTGTAGTATATCTCATTTAAAGTATTACCTATACATAGAATAGAATGTATATATGTGAATAGATCTTCTATAGACATGTATATTTAACGTATACATGTGTATATGTTTTATAAATTAGTATATAACTATACAAATATATATTGTAATGTATATATATTGTAGTATATCTCATTTAAAGTATTACATATACATAGAATAGAGTGTATGAATGTTAATAGATCTTCTATAGACGTGTATATTTAACGTATATATGTGTATATATTTTATAAATTAGAATATAACTATACAAATATATATTGTAATGTATATATATTGTAGTATATCTCATTTAAAGTATTACCTATACATAGAATAGAATGTATATATGTGAATAGATCTTCTATAGACATGTATATTTAACGTATACATGTGTATATGTTTTATAAATTAGTATATAACTATACAAATATATATTGTAATGTATATATATTGTAGTATATCTCATTTAAAGTATTACATATACATAGAATAGAGTGTATGAATGTTAATAGATCTTCTATAGACGTGTATATTTAACGTATATATGTGTATATATTTTATAAATTAGAATATAACTATACAAATATATATTGTAATGTATATATATTGTAGTATATCTCATTTAAAGTATTACCTATACATAGAATAGAGTGTATATATGTGAATAGATCTTCTATAGACATGTATATTTAACGTATACATGTGTATATGTTTTATAAATTAGTATATAACTATACAAATATATATTGTAATGTATATATATTGTAGTATATCTCATTTAAAGTATTACATATACATAGAATAGAGTGTATGAATGTTAATAGATCTTCTATAGACGTGTATATTTAACGTATAGTCGTTGTTTTTTATTTTATTTTATTTAACGATTTATAATTTTAATATCTTCTATACAAGTGTATATTTAATGTATACACGTGTATATATCTTCTATAAAAGTGTATATTTAATGTATATATTATGTATATAGCGTATATAGTGTATATTTGACCGGTTTTTAACCGGGTTTGACCGGGTTTGACCGGGTTTTAGTGGGTTTGACCGGATTGGGTTAAGTGGGCCGGTTCCGGGTGGGTTTTAATATTTTTACTGTGCAGCCCGGCCCGGCCCGGACCGGTTAAGGCCAAACCCGGCCCGTAACCGGCCCGGAACCCGGTAAGAATGAGAGGGCCGGTTCCGGGTTGAACCGGCCCGGCCCGTTAGACAGTCTTACATTCACCTCACGAAATGGATCTGTAATTGTAACATTTATAAAAAATTCTCATTCCTTGAGAATGAAAGATAATTAACAATTTATCAAAAATTTCATTCTTCGAGAATGAAATATAATTATTACAACGTTCCTCAAGCATATCAAACTATGATAATACCTTAGGGCTTCTGTCAATATTTTGCTACTTCAGAAGCAAATTGAGGTATATATATAGTTGTAGAGAATTTTCTCTAACATATCTTCAATTTCAGATTTACTACTTCAGGAGTAAATTTCTGATTTTCTACTTCAGAAGTATTCATATATTCTTCAAGATGAAAATATAAACAAAGTAAAAATAATAGCATTACTAGCGGATAACGTATTACACAAACTTTATTTATTTACAAGATTAGTGAGATACTATTAACAGAAATGTAAACTAATACAACTTAACAGGAAAGTAAAACAGTTAGACTATTGCATATTCATTACCGATAGGGTGATTAACATGTTCTTCAGGAACTACAAAGAAATCTGAGACTTCTAAGTCCATGGACTCAATATTATTTTCAGAGAGAAAGTTTGTTCAACATCGTTATCTGTTTTCTTAAGGGTCGCCTGGTAGAGCTTCACTAGATGCTTTGGCGTATGACAGGTACGTTACCAGTGCCCCTTTTCTCCACATCGATAACATTTATTTTCAGTGTTCGTCCTTGCCGCTGCTTCAGGAGCTTCACTCTTCTTTTTACATTGCTGGTGTTGAGGGTCATTGTTTAGTGCAAGACGATCACCCTGATTAAAATACCTTTCTTGACCACGGCCACGACTGGGGACATGACTTTTTTCACGCCTAGTTGGGTGAAAATTCGCAGCAATTACTTCATGAAATGGAGCAGTACCAGTAGATCGATTTTTATGATTGCTCATTAATAGATCATTATGTTGTTCAGCAACAAAAAGATGAGAAATTAATTCAGACTATTTTTTAAATTTCATTTCTCGGTACTACTGCTGTAGGAGCATACTCGGGGTGGGAAAAGTAGAGAATGTTTTCTCTAACATGTCATGATCAGTGATATTTTCTTCGCATAAATTCAACTGCGATTTAATTTGAAACATCTCAAAATTATAATCAGTTATATTTTTAAAATCTTGCAACCCCAGATGGGTCCATTCATAATGTGTTTGTGGAAGGACGACCATCTTCAGGTGATCGTATCTTTCTTTTAAACTATTCCACAATATAAGGGGATCCTTAATAGTGAGGTATTCCATTTTAAAACCTTCAGGTGATGACAAAGAAATATCATGGCCTTGGCCCGGTCCTAATTTGATGTCTGATTGTCATTTTTGATGGCGTCTGCCAGACCCATCGCATCCAAATGTATTTCAGCATCTAGTGCCTAGGACATGTAAGTTTTGCCCGATATATCGAGGACAACAAATTCTCGTTTGGATATATTCGACGCATTATTTAAGAAAAATAAATACTTAATTTTATTGCCTGTATTTGCTTAGAATAGTAGAGGCTCGTGCTGATAACGTGATACAAAATTATCTAAGTAACCAAAGTAAAACATACTGAATGAAAAGTGTAAATAGTAGTATCTCTCTTTTATTTTTTCTACATAAGCATGACTATTTATAGCCCATAACAAGGAGTGAAATTTATCCACCTCCAAGAGGTGGAAGATTAGTTGGCAACAAGACAAATTAAAGACTTGCCCCTTGGCATCAACTATTTACTACACGAATTTCATGGAGTAATAGTTACCACTACTAATTATCTGTGCATCAGAAGGTTATTAGTATATCAACAACAACATGCTCAGTCAGAGGCGGATCCAGGATTCAGAGTCTCCGGGTGCCAAGGAGAATCATCGATCAAATTAACCAAAGACTCCAAATTCTAGATGCGCATCGACTAATGGCTAAGAGATTCATAACCCCTTTGGTGAAAAACTATACTATTTATACATGATTAAAATTACTTTTATGTCTATATAGTAGATATTGAATCTCCTTTTACTAGTTCGTGTATTTACTTCTTTCGATTTTGAACCCTATTAGATTTTGGCTGCTTCAGTTTTTTTTATCTTCTAAAAGAGAAAGCAAAAAAATCTTTCAAAGTCACAAAGGGATGTAAGCATTGAGAAAGCAGTGGAGTGATAAGGCTGCGATGGTGATTGACGAAGAAATTTTGCAAAGTCGAGGACGAGAGAAGAAGTGCGATGAAATTGATAGAGCCCACTTAGAAAGAAGAATGGACAAGGTTATTTTAAAAAGTTGATGAGAGACAAAAAGAAAAAAAAAAGTGTTCATCTTTTAGTTTAATAGTAATAAACAAAATACTAATTAATAATAAATAAAAGAAAAGTCAAAGAAGAATCATAATTGATTCGCATGAATTGTCAAAAATTTAGATTGCCAGCAGGTTTTAAACCCGCGCAATGTGGGCAAAATCAAAGGTGCTTTTCCACTGATTTCTTTCTTTGAATGACAAATTTATTATTTATATATAACTTTCTACATACACACACTATGATTGAATAAA
This sequence comes from Capsicum pubescens, assembly GCA_030864215.1. NCBI lineage: Eukaryota > Viridiplantae > Streptophyta > Magnoliopsida > Solanales > Solanaceae > Capsicum > Capsicum pubescens. Next base: position 264,686,370 of record CM061545.1, on the reverse strand, counting down.
AGTTGTCAAAATGATTGTCAGCGGGTTCGATCCCACGCCCTTTCGGCGGAACGAAAGAGCCTTCGCCACTGAAACTACAGACCTTTATCATTCTTTGTGTGGCAAGTTTATTATCTATACATAATGTTCTATATATATACACCTATATACGGAGCTTCCGTCGAAGTTTACGGGTGGCATAGAACCCTCACGGACCTTAATAGATCCGCCCCTGTGCCCAGTATAAGATTATTAGTATATCGGAAGCAATAATTTCGTGATAAGTTCTTTCTAATTCATTAACCATTTTTAGTTGTTCGATAGTTTAATTAGAGTTGTTTTCTTGGAGCATTTCGCATGAGGTTATGCGGGGGTTGTGGGGGGTGGGGTAGGGGGGAAGGTACAAATGAGTAGATAGATACTTTAGAATCAGAGAGTTCTAGGAATAATAATTTCTATTAATTTTGATGAAAATCTTAAAATTAGGAGAAAATTTGAACGACGATTTTAAAAAGATGGATAGGATATACCATTTGAATACGAATTGAATCAGGTTGATCTCTCTTAATTTGTATTTATTAAATTAAAAGTTAAAAAGCAGTAATATATAGAATACAAAATTATCACTTATCGAAAAAGGTTGAGTTTTTTCAGACTTTTATGTTAGTAGGATAAAAGTTTTGCCATTTTTTTTGTTAGAAAATATAATTATAATATAACCAAAAGTTATCCTATCTTTTATTAACCAATTCACTAGTTGTTTCGTTCATATTTTAACACGAGGTAGAGAGGCAAATAGGAGGCTTCAGTTTCACTGTGCAGTTGATGGACTTTCACACGTGCATCATTGTTCCTTGCGAACATTCGATAAAATTGAAATGATACAAAAAATATTATATGATTGATTTCTGTGAAAAATAAAACGCACACTTCGAGAGATAATTCTTATATGTGCATTATTTTTTCTTTTTTCATATATTTAATAAGAAAATAGAAAAAAAAAAATGTATGTATAACAATAGTTTAATATTCGAACTCGTGGCATTAAATTTAATTGTGACCTCATTTGAATTTCTTTTCAAAGTTTCATGTTGAAAATTAATAGGAAAAAGAAACTAAATACAATAGCGTTGACAAATGATCTTAATTAATGATGTAATAAGTGTAATTAATACCAAATAAATAATATCACACATCGTATTAAAAATGCTCCATCTTTGTGTTGGCTTAATACGATAATATTATAGTCAATAATTTAATGGGTGCATGGAAGTAATATATAGTGGGCTCACATGTTGCAGCCATGAGGAGTTAAAGAGACACATTCAAAGTGATTTCATGGCCGATATAGTGCCCATTGCCTTCTTGCGAGGCCAATTTTATGTCATTGTAATGTTCATAGTTTGAAGGCACACAAATTTGAAAAAACTATTGAACATTACATTTTTGCATGAGAAGAAATCTCGGTGAAAGAAACAATACATGAGATACCCAGAATATGCAAAGATTGAATCAAAGTCATTATTTTTAAAATATCTTCATCGAAGTAATAAAAAAGACATTTTATCTAATTTAATGAAATATGTCGATCATATATGGAGTAGTACTATTAGGGAAGTTCTCAACTCTAAGGAACCAGAATTCCCCAAATCCAAAAAAAGATATTAACTAATCTTGAATCCTATTCTTTGAATACCAATCTTGTATGAGAATTTACTGATTTTGTTTCTTCTCATAGAACAATCTATAATAATCGACAAAACTATTACTATATGACTAGGAGATTATGGGCTCAACTCACATAGATAACCTCTTAATGAAATGCAAAAGTTTTAGTAAACCAAATCCCCCTCTTCCTATTACTTTAGGCCCCAACGGGTTCAAATCACAGAAATAATCTCTTATGAAAATGCAAAGTAAGAAGGTATACAATAAGTTTTTGTGGTCCAACCCTTCCTTAAATCTTTAAGAGGTTGTTTGGTTGGAAAAAAAGTTATTTTAAAATAATTAATCTCGAAATTAGTTATTTCATCATGTATATGAGAAACTTATTCCATCACTATAGTGTAAATGATTGTATAAATAATTTCAATACTAACTAATATCTCACACTAAATATGTCATTCATTTGATTTCAAAACTATTTATGGCTTATATCTTGTACCAAACGAGCACATATAGTATAACGAAAGTCAGTACACTGAGTCACTCTTCTTATTACTTTAGGTCCCAATAAGCAAAGACCAAAGAATAAAGAGTTAAAAATAAAAGAAGAAAAAGTTAAAAGTAAAAGAAATGTGGCCCTTAGTTTGTCAAACGAACAAAACGATCACTCTCTATTATGTGGCCATTGGAGTTTCCGCCACCCCAAAAGCCCTCCATCACCCAAACCCCCTTTTCACTTTCATAAATGCTCCACATACACACACTTCACTCTTTACCGGCAAAAAATGGAGAGATTGGCAATTTGCTCTCCATCTTCAGCCACCTCCGCCGCCGCTGCCGCCACCACTTCCTTCTCCCGTCTCTCCTTCCACCACCTCCGATCACGTTCCTCCACCATTTCCAACGCCGTACTCCGCCCAGTGTCGTGTTCAAGATTCAATCTTGACGGTCCAAGGTTCAATCTTTTTCACCCAAAACCATTCCTTTTCAATCCCCTTTCAAAACCCACTTCAAGAAATCCACAATCTCCAAAACCCATCACTGCTTCTTCTTCTTCATCACCTGAATCAGATAAGGTAATAGTTACTACTCAGCCACAACCCCAAGGTGCAAAGCTAATTCCTTTGATCATTTCTGTTTCAATTGGACTTTTAGTTCGTTTCTTTGTTCCAAGACCACCTGAAGTTACTCCTCAAGCATGGCAATTGCTTGCCATTTTCCTTTCAACTATTGCTGGTTTGGTACTCAGTCCATTGCCAGTAGGTGCATGGGCTTTTCTTGGACTTACGACTTCAGTTCTGACCAAGACACTAACTTTTGCAAGCGCTTTCAGTGCTTTTACAAATGAAGTTATTTGGTTGATTGTGATTTCTTTCTTTTTCGCCCGTGGGTTTGTTAAGACTGGATTAGGAGATCGAATTGCCACATATTTTGTTAAATGGTTGGGGAAGAGTACTCTTGGTTTGTCATATGGATTGGCTCTGAGTGAGGCTTTGATTGCACCTGCAATGCCTAGTACAACTGCAAGAGCTGGTGGGGTATTTTTGCCTATTATTAAGTCTCTCTCACTTTCAGCTGGAAGTAAGCCCGGTGATCCTTCCTCCAGGAAGCTCGGCTCGTACTTGATTCAATCTCAATTTCAGGTTTGCCTTTGCTTTTACCTGCTATAGATGTGTTGTGTGTGTGTGTGTCACACAACTAGATGAATTTAATGAAATGTAAAATATACTCTGTGGATACATGAATTGGTGACCTCACTTTGTGGGACGATATGGGTATGTTGTTGTTGTTGGATACATGAATAGTACTGACCAAATGATCCTAATAATGGATGAATTCAATTATATACACCAATGGTGACGTCCAGGCCAGCTTTTGCGCACCTCGACTAAATCCACGGGATACCTTCCACCTCCTACCACCAGGTAATTCTGTCCACCAAGGTTGGGACAGACGTGAAGAATCTCCTAGTGTTTTTTGTCTCTGCTGGGATTTGAAGCCGAGACCTCAGGTTCTCAACCCACTTCATTGACCACTAGGTCACACCCTTGGGTGCAATGAGGAAAGTATTATTTGAGCTATCAGGTTATTTAAAAGCCAAGTAGGTAACTGTCTAAGGTAACATTGAGTTTGCAACCTGGAAAATAAGGTTATTATTATGCTAAAATGGATTAAACTATATCGATAGGTAAAAAAATCTTTGCAATGTATGTGTGTATAATTTCAATCTGTTATGGAAAAAGATAAATTTCCAAGCAGCTCTGCTGGATTGAGATGTGTCTCATTAGTTGAGAGTCGATTGTTCTCACTTCTCAAGAATGTTTGTTAACCATGAGGAAATTTGCAATTTCTGATTCTAAGATGGCAATGGGTTTATGTTTGAGAGATCTTTATCTGAAGACTTTGGTACTAATCTTGAATTCGCAACTGAAGACATTATGCATTTGATCAAGTATTGCTAAAGTTTCTGGCTGTGCATTGACCTCTTTCAGTAATACATAACATATATGGGGTCAGTATTGCATTTGAGGTGACCCTAGTCCTGCTAGTTTAGACGAGCAGTTTCCTTCTGTTGGATTAGTATATTGTTATGAAATTGTTCATTTTATAATCTATAAGTCTAATAGATCTAGTTGCGTGCTTAGCACCCAAGGGTATGACCTAGTGTCAATAAAAGTGGAAGAGAACCATGAGGTCTCAAGTTCAAACTCTCGTGGAAGTAAAAACACTAGGTGAACTCTTCCCATATGCCTAAGCCTTAGTGAGCAAAGTTATCCGGTACATGTGATGGTGGGAGATAGTAGGTAACTGATGAAGTAGTCGAGGTGTGCACAAGTTAGTCATAAAAGAATAGTAGTTGTGTGCTTAAAATCACTTTAAGTCTGGCCGAGACATTTCATGTACTGTATCAAGCTCATTTAGCAATCGGATGTTAAATTGCTTTATATCACTATATGTCAGTGCTTAGTGTCTGTACCCCTGTTTATTTGAAGTTATTTTATTTTATAGCCAGTGAAATTTGTATTGATGATACAGATCTTTTTGTGAAAGCATCTCATTTTTAGCAGAAGAATATAATCAGTTATTCCCTCCTCCCTCTCTTTTTTTTTTGTCTGATAATCAACTCGGTTAAATATTTTGGTCTGGCACATGTGAATACTATATTTTATGCAGCATTAAAGTTTCTTGCAGATCTGTTTTACTGCATTATTATGCCATCTCTTTAGATTTCCATCCACTTACGGATTGTTTTTTTGTGGTGCATGGCAGTGTGCAGGTAACTCTAGTGCTCTTTTCCTAACTGCTGCAGCTCAAAATCTACTCTGCCTCAAACTAGCTGAGGAACTTGGGGTAATAATCGCAAACCCATGGGTGTCTTGGTTCAAGGCTGCTAGTTTACCTGCATTTATTTCTCTTTTGGCTACTCCATTCATCTTGTACAAACTTTATCCTCCTGAAACCAAAGATACACCAGAAGCCCCTGCTATGGCAGCTCAAAAACTGAATCTTATGGGTCCTGTTACAAAAAATGAATGGGTGATGATTGGCACAATGCTTCTTGCTGTGTCTCTGTGGGTTTTCGGGTATGTGTCATTTCACAATTGATGTTGGTACTTGTAATTTTTATTTAGAACGTTAAAGTATTGTGCTTTGCCTCTTTGTGATGTTGATTTTAGGCAGTAGCAAATTATTACAGGGTAGAAAGTAGTGCATTTCTAGACAAGATGAATGAGGCTGCAGAGAGGCATTTGGGAGTCTGTATGACGGTTACCCCCTCTCTGTTTTGCCGATGATTTTTTTTTCCATTTTCACAAACGTGCCGCACTAAAACCACCATTCTTCTTGAAACCTTTCTTCTCAAGGAGCCATTTGGATTTTGTCTGATTCGATACTTTCGAGAATAGTCAGAAGCTTCTGCAGCATGTACACATTACAGGGTAGAAAGTTGAGCAGAGAGATTCTTAAGAGACAGAATAAAGGGATAAGAGTTCTTTTCCCAAGAGACTGCATGAAAGAATTTGTTGAGTGGAATTGTTATTCCGACTTCAAAGCCAACTTCTTGCGCGAGTGCATTTTAAAGAAAGATTTATGTGGAGAGCTGTTTGGGTTCGGAGCGCCGGCAAGCTGGAGCAGCAGCCATGGCAACTGTAATACCATCGTATTTCAAGCTCATTCCTCATTAGAATATTCTTCCAAACCCCTCCTCTTTTCTTGCTAAAGTTTGTTTCAGTTTTACAGAAATAATACATTATAAAATAGATTAGTTGTCTCTTGGGTTTCTACATGTTTTTTCATAATATCTTATCATTGGCTACAGTGTGTATTACTTTTGCATGGGATGTGTGTTTGTCATGGTATTAATATGTTTAATTTTTAAAATTTCTTTGTTGTTCTCAGGGATGCTCTTGGTATTGCGAGTGTTGTCGCTGCAATGCTCGGTTTATCAATCCTCTTGCTGTTGGGAGTGCTTGATTGGGATGACTGTTTAAGTGAAAAATCAGCATGGGATACTTTGGCTTGGTTTGCCGTCCTAGTTGGCATGGCTGGCCAGTTGACAAACCTTGGTATTGTTGGTTGGATGTCTAGTTGTGTAGCTAAAACCCTGCAGGCTTTATCATTGAGCTGGCCAGCTGCATTTGGTGTTCTTCAAGCATCATACTTCTGTATCCACTACTTGTTTGCAAGTCAAACAGGCCATGTGGGAGCATTATACTCTGCATTCCTTGCTATGCATTTGGCATCTGGAGTGCCTGGTGTATTATCAGCCCTGGCTTTAGCTTACAACACTAATCTATTTGGTGCTTTGACACATTATAGCAGTGGTCAGGCTGCTGTCTACTTTGGAGGTATGTAGTTCTCTTGTAGGTTGTTTAAATTGATGCATTCAACTAATTCCGCTTGATCACATCCTCTGTCGGAATTTGTTTTCTTAGAGAAGCTTCCTTAGTTACTTCTTCAGTGATCAGATGAAAGTTGTTTGTTCATCATTTTCTGTTTGCTGAAAAAAGACGAGCTAGTAATATTAGTAGATATATGACTAGTTGCATTTTAACCCTGTTGCTTGGGATAGTCTTTTTTTCTTTCTTTAGTTTTATACTTGGACTGATTTTTGTTTTGTTGCTTGTATGACAGCTGGTTATGTAGATCTCCCCGATGTCTTCAAAATGGGATTTGTAATGGCAGTCATCAATGCTATTATATGGGCAGTCGTTGGGACATTTTGGTGGAAGTTCTTGGGTCTATACTGATTTTAGTTTCTGGCGTAATTAGATTTTTCCCCATCTATACGTGCCCTTTGTGTTGTGGCATTTTAGCTGCGACCTCGATATTATTAGTGTCGGCATTTCTCCATTGTAATATTCTTAAAACATGCGAATGAAAAAATTGTATTTTTTGCAGACTAGTCATCATTTATGAGCGAAATGTGAATCAAAGTTCTCCGTTATCTCTCTCTCTCTCTCTTTTTATGTGTGTGTGTGGATGAGCACTGGTGGATCTCTCTGCTACATTTTGGTGGATCATTTCACCTTTGCAGTTTGAGTGACGTGAATGTAAAGATTAGATGGCTTCTGCACCTAGTTTTTTTTGTTTTTTTTTTTTCTCAACACTTGTGTCTTAAATACGGAAGATGACGAGGATGGCAGAAGAAAGTAAACTACAAAATGAGATGGAAACATGTAGAAGTACTTCAATTAACACCTAATGGAAGGATCAAAATCTCTTGATCGCTGTAACTTGCTTCTCTATGGTCAGAAAAATGTTGTTTATACAAGAAGGGCTTATTTCAAAACACGTGTATATTAATGAGCAGAAATCGTCTATTGCTGAGGACCTTCAGGAAATGAGAAGGCGGCGGTGTTTTTTGAAGTTGGAATTGTTAAATAAAGTTCTTATGACAACATCTTTTGCGGGGGGCGGATGGTGGACTATTTTCAGCCAAGTCCTTAATATTACTGTTTGAATGGTTAAGTCTTATTCTAAGCTCTTGACCATAGATGAATGGACATTTTTTCAAGATAAGGTTTTTATAAGTAGTACAGTGGTACTGCACTGCACAGAAAAAAACAAAATGGACTTGTTATACAATACAATCTCATAGAATCCAACAAGTCCATCAAATCAGTACAATGTTCCCGTATTCCAATAGTACAAGTTCTAGACACATCTATGCTAACTAGGGAAATGATCTTTTTCATCTTCAAAGTATTCTTACCACCAACCAATATACATAAAGGAGTCTTCTGTCTTTTGCCAAATCAAAGATCTTCGGTAGCACAATAATCTCTTAAAACTCTGAGGCACTACTCACCATACTCCAAATATATTATGAAACATGGACAAAATCTACCAAGTAAAATTCCAACGAATTGATTCTGCTGAGTCCTCACACGAAGCATCTACTTGTGCCTATCAATTTGAATTCCCAGTGCGCCATGAGAAGTGTATTTCTTTTCTATGAGGGTAATGCCTGAGCCAGCTTGTACGTGCCTCGACTATCTCACCAGACACATGCAACCTTTCACCATCACAGGTACTGGGTAACTTTCTCACCAAGGTTTAAGCAAACGGGAAGAAAGGTGAGTTTCTCGACTTGATTGGCAGCAACGAGAAGCAATTTTGATGACTGAAATCTCATGGAGAAGGATGATTACATAAGTTGGTTAGTGTTTTATGTGTAAGAGTTCGGCAAAGACGTGGCTGGAAAATCTTGTGATCATTTGGGCTACAATGAGTGATGCCACACACTGTCGAGGAAATTCCACCTTTAGAAAACGAAGACAAGACAAAGGTCCTTAGGCATTGTTCCATTATGACTCGTGGGTTGTGTGAAAAACAAAATAGGAGAGTTTTTAAAGGAATAGAGAATGGAGTATATTTGTTAAATAGCCTCTTAGTCCTTATATCCTTTTTGCTGAATCATGCGAGAACGAGAGGAGGAGAGAGAGAATCAGCATTCAACAGTCATTCTAATTACCTGCTCTTAGGATACAGATTGAACTTTATCCGCATATTGATCTCCGGAGCTGATTACTTCAGGGAATTCGTCTAGGAGACACAACCTCCCAAGGATCAGTCTTTCTTGTTTGGCATCTGTCTTGTCAAGAATAACATATGATATACAAAAAGAAATGAATATTAAGCATCTATACTTACAGGGACAATTGCTTGAATAATACCCAACTCTACTATAGAGGAAACAGAAAATAAACTTCTTGCTGACTGACACCCAAAATATGACACAAATAAACAAGCAGATTAGAAATAGATTTACTGAAATACCATCAGGCAGATTATGGCACAAGGGTAACTTAAGAAATAACTAACAACAAGAAAACAAGTTAACATATGCTCACACATACTTTTCAAGCATTTTCTTTGTAGCTTGGATGTTGTGGGTATAGTTCAGAGGCACAAAACTTACTAGATCCTTAACATAGAAATATTGTTCCGCAACTTCTCCAGTAGTGCATGAATAAACTCGCATAGGAACACATACAATTTTGTTAGATGAACTCAATGTCAGAGGTTTCTGCATCACTATTCATGTGCATGCAAATAACAAGATGCCATTAGGATACATTCTTGGTCAGGATTTTCTGCAAAGTTGGAGTGCAACGCGTTCCCCATGCTGTCCACTATCGCCGAGGTAGTCATAGATGATTCAATGCATAAGATGGCAGTGATGGCATCCAATCTAGTGACCTCATTTCTAAACATTAGTCTTGCATGTGCTGTAATATTAGCCATATTGGTTTCGTTAGAATCAGGGACAATATATAGGGCCAAGCCAGGAAAAAGCTGGAGTCAATAATTCACCTTGGGCAAGTCTTATCAGGCTCTCCAGCATGCGCACGGTTGTTCTTGCTGTAGATGTTCACCTTATTAAGTGCAAAGCCATGGACCAATTAGAATATTTAGTAACAATTATGATGTTTTAGTGGACCTGCATTTTGAGTGGCAGATCTTCTTTGCAGTTGGTAATAGCTTGAGATAACCTTTTCTGCCTCCTTTGTGAGGACTGGTCTAAAGTATTTCTTCACAAATTGGATGTACCTACAAGATGTCATCAGACTGCCATCTCCTCAACAGAATGTGATGGAGTAATTGCTGCCAAAGATTTTCTTTGGCTGGAGTTAATATGGTCATGTTTCAGAATGAAATAGTTTACTTGATCAGCAAAAAAAAGCGTTGTCAAACTAAAGTCTAAAAAAGCTTTGCAGAATTAAGTAACTCGCAAAGAGAAAAAATTCTTTGAATGTTGCTTAAGGAGGGGGGTTGAAGAAACCTAAACTGATACTAGTGATTACCAAGGGAACATTGTCAATAATCATTTTTAGGGACTTATCCCATCTTGTACAGTTTCACTGTTATTAATGTGCAAAAGCATGCATAATCAATCCAAAAACCAGTCTAGCTCTTATCCGAGTCTTTACATATAAAAGCAGTCTAGCTAAAGTGGCATTCTCTATTTGTGTAGTAGATAATTAAACAATTTTCGCAGATGAGCACATTTCATATATATCGGAATCTGGACGGTTGTCAGGAAGTATTTTACCTTCTGAGCATTGGAAGTGGCCAGATAGTCCCTAGATCCTCTTCACAATTGTGGTTTTTGGTTTCTGCCTGTCAATCACATAAAGAGAATTTCCATCCCGCTAATTTACCCTTCATGCTAAAAAGATAAGTATTCACATTGTTTCAGATTCATCACCTCGGCAAGAATGTGTGAAGAAACAACAGCGTCCCAGTCTGGGTTTTTAGTGTCTAAGAGAACTAGGACTATGTCAAATCTGCTCAGCAGTGGGCCAGAGAGCGTCGTATTAACGGATAAAGCTAGTTTTGTTAAGAACATAGCAAACAAAATGAGATGGACAGCAAATCGTTTAAGACGCCTGATGGAGACTCTAGCTTGCAAGAAGATGAAAGGTAAAATAATAAAAGAAATAGGACATCAAAAGCAAAGATACGCTGCTCAGGATCATAATGCCCCTTGGGGTTTGTTGCTCCAAAGACAATTGTCCTTGTACTGAGAGTTGTCACAAGACCAGCCTAGAGATAAACCATGTCATCAAGGATAACAGAAGGATTCACTTAATTAAGAACGCTAGAACAGTAGATATTGCGAGGAAGAAAAATATGGCAGGAAAAGAATTTAGAGAACAAGAAGAAGTCATGACCTTGCCAATCATGCGCGCATTGACTATACCAAAAAAGTTTAGGTTCTTCAGAGAATGATATACCTTTGCAACACTTATTGTCTGCTGCTCCATTGCCTCATGGATGGTTGCTCTGTCATGCTCTCTCATGCTGCCAAACAAACCTTGATGAGTCAAACATCAAATGAATGTTTATGATAACATTATTGGCTATATTTTGCCACAGAAAACATATCATTACATCATTTGAATCAACAACCTCATATAACCCTAATTGAAGTGCAGACTGTACTTTATGCCACATCAGTTTTATCAAAATAAGTAGAAACTGAAAAACAACATGAGACTCAAAAGATAGCTATACCTGTCAAACTCATCAATGCAACAGAGACCACCATCTGCTAATACAAGGGCACCAGCTTCTAACATCCACTCTCCTGAAAATATAGCTTGCCTTTACAAATGATGACCAAAGAACTGTACATATAGGGCAAAAGAGTATGCTCTAGGATCCAATTTCTCATGAGAGGTCCCGGTTACATAGACATAACAAACACACCCGAATAGGAGGGGGCAACGCTCTGGATCCTCCCTGCTTGCAGAAATGAATGGAGCCATCTTTTTCTCAACAATGTCTTTGTCATTTGATCCAATAGCGTTCCGTTAGATAGGAACAGATTTGGAGCAGCATACCAATAAAAAGAAAAGCCTTATCGGATTGGAATCGATGACTAATTAAGTGCACGTTTGGTTCGCATCATGGGGAGGCATTCAGATGAATTGTCTCCTCATATTGTTTCTAGATGTAAGTGGTACAAGAGTCTGAGTATCCCACGCCTCAAGTTATTATTTAATTAATGTTAGTGCCGCGCTAGTACTAATCTCAGAACCAGGGTCAGCTCATTTGAGTTCAGCAAGACTATTATTCCTTTTAACTCAGATTAACAAATGGTAATAATACCTTAACTTCCTTTGTTTTGTAAAATATATATTGATGTAAATATTGTGGATAAATTTTTTTACAATATTTAGGTGGTTATATGCAAGTATCAAGAATTTTGTTCACATTATTGTCGGAGCTGGCACAGGTCTCTGCGCCAGAGGGCCCTTGCACATGTTTGTATGAGTATCATCTGACACTGCCTCTGAGTGTTGCAACAGACAAAGACAGTTCCTCACTTCAATGTGACTAAAACAACTATATAGATACAGCTCCAAACTTCAACAGCGGATAGTAGCAAGTAACAAGATAAGGGAACAGTCTACCTCCATCTTTAACTGCGGTAACAGTCAATCCAGCGCTAGTGCTTCCCAACCCAGTCGTAATGACAGATCTATTGCTCAATTTAGCAGCAAACTTCAGAAACTGTGACTTCCCAGTGCCTGACAGGATAAGCAAGCAACCATATTTTTTCATTTGTCACAACTTTCCAAAATTCAAATGGATATCACTCTCCACAAATTGTCACCACAACCGCGCAAGAAGGTGAAATCAAGTATACCAGCTGTTACCAGCCCATTAGCGCTAAACACAATTAATTGAGAGCTGGAAGTACTGAAAAATCTCTAAAGATAACCATTTGCCTACCAAGAAGCTATTCTAATCTTGATTGAAAACATTTTAACATTACAATTCATTACCAGGATCACCAACGAGAAGCAAATGAGACTCTCCTCTAACTTTTGTTCCAGAAGCATCAACATGTTGGACACCTCCAATAAGCGTCAATGCCACTACATTGAACTCAAAGTTGGTCATTGGCCAAATGGTAAAGAAATTATCCATACCGTTTGGACCGATGGAACTCAAAGGGGTTACTTTTCATGAGACAGCTGCTGACAGAAAACGAAAAGTAACACATTCTTTCTAATATAATTAACAATTAGATAGGTGACATCAACTGATAAGGAGACACTTGCAGGGGAAAATACCTGCCAGCTTAACAGTGAAAAGCCCAAAGACCTGCGGGCAAATACCTTGTAGAACTGCATTCCTACCTGTGTTTAGGAATGAAGAGAATAGAAAGAAAAGCAGGTTTGAATCCCAAGTTTAGCAAGTAATCTAAAATTAGTACTTGTCGACAGAATTTTTACCCTTTAAAGGAATATCTTTGAATTCAGTCCAAAACTGCTTGAATTTCAGAACAGCATCATCAGGGATATCTATTTCTGACTTCAGCTCATTCATTCTTCTGAAGATACATTATAGGAAATATGTGAATAGAAAGGCAGTTAACTTTATGAGGAAGTCGTAGAAATGTATAAGCTCCACCAAGCAGTGGGGGAGACAAAAGGTGGTAGGTCAACAAAGCCTCTCCCCCCCCAAGCTTGGGTAGGTATATCTTGCTTCTTGTAAGTGTTTGGAATATTTAGAAAGATAAAGTGTATGTCTGCACCGGTTACCTTTTAACAAAAAACAATTTTACTTTTGTTGTATATCTCTTCGGAGTTTAATTCCTTATTTGGCAATACCTCTTTAGATATAAGATTCAGTAAGTTCAACAGACATCACCATGCTATTTTAGCTTTGGAAGATAACAAATTGAATCAGTAATATTGTATATTTATTCAGTTATTATCAAAAGGAAAAGAAACACTATAACAAAATCCTGGAGGATGATCACTTTTCCGGAAACAAAAGAAGTGGAAAAATCAAAGGCAATTCTTTATACCCTGAGCCCTTCATAGGGACTCCTACATATTATAAATACCAAGGCCAACTACATACTCTCACTCACAGTCTTCACCCCATCAATGTTAAGAGTATGAAAGAGCTGTATATACTGATCGATGAGAAAAAATCTACATCACAGGAACAAATATTAAATAGAGGAAACAAAAGAAAAAGGTGATCTGCTTCTGTTTAACCCAATTATAAACCAGCCCAATTGATGAGACATCAAACAGTATCTAACATTTTAAGTGACACTTTCTGCTCTGCAGTCATTCTCTAATTAAACTGACAAAGATAAAAGGCAAAAAGAAAAAAGAGTGATGTTGATCAAGCCATGGGTATAGCGGGCCGGGTTGCTCTGATACACTAAACAACCTAATACTTCAGGACAAATCAAAGATGTGCACTTCACCTCGATAACAACAATTTTTTTTTTGAATCTGAACCTCAACAACAACAAAAATTAGTACTATAAAATACCAATAATTCATTCACAGATTCTGCACAGATAATTAGATAAATTCCTTGCACTGTTTGGGTTTAACATGTGGTCACATGAAATATATTGAATTCATTCTTAAAATGAACTCACTGAAGTACTCCTCTATTACCTTACATGGTTGGCAATTAGTACCGGATCAAGGTCACAGCGAACGTCTTTTAAATCAGTGGACCATTTGGCAGTTAAGATACCAGTGACAATCACATCATCTGACAACATTAAAGATGGAAGTAACTTAAGGACAGGAAAGAAAATGTCTATCAGGCCTACCAGTGAAAAAGAGAAAGAAAAGAGAGAATTGTGTCTCAATAAGGTAGAAGGTGAATTTACATGCTATAATGCATAATATGACAAAAATAAGCAAATTGACACAAAACTACTACACTTAATAAAAGTTTGACCTATTACAGTTTCAAAATTCAAAACAATTTTAACTTTGACCATGATGATCTCAAACAAATGTTTAGAAACTTTCAGTTCTATAATTTGTGGCAAAGAGGGTGCTTGACATGGTTTTTAATATTAATAAGTTTTGTTTTATAAAATGTGACTTTAAATGTCCTAAATGAGACTAAAGTTCTATTCAGTGTTCCTTTTGAACCATGTAGATGAGATCAGGTCAAGCTTTCTAGGGTGGAGGGGCTTATATCTTTGTGGAGTCACTGTTCAGAGCATAAGATATTTCAGTACACTCCATAGTAAAGCTAGCAAGAGACAGCTAGTTAGCAAACTTCAAACAAGCTAATTTTAAGAAAGTAGTACCTCCGGCTTTAACCATGTCAACAAGATCATCCTTCAGAATGACAGGAACAGAGCGAGGAATAGCCCCAACACCCAATAACTGGGTACTTTCTTGGATTTTAATCTCCTGATAATCATGACAGATCTTATTGTCTTCTACAAGCTGAAAACTTGTGCTTTCACAAATTTGATACCTCTGTAAAAGAACTTTAAGAGATCATTGATCTTCTTAGAGCAACTAGTTTTACAAAATCATAAATCAAACCAGATGAGAGTTAATGCAAACCAACATGGTAGAATGGGAGACAATTAAAAGAAAGAAATAGAAATTCAAGATTGTCTAGTAAAGTAAGACAAGACAGCATATATAATTTATGAGGCAGTTTGGATTTTACTGTTACCACTTACCAGCAGTGTTACTAGAGGTGAAGAGCACAGAAAAATGTCAAGTGCCTATTGGGGCTTTAAACAACGAAGCACGATTAAAGTGCATACTATAGCAAAGAAAAATGTAAGGGGAAGATAACAGTCATTTTTGTTGTGTTGCCTCTATTTTTAATGCGTGAGGATGCTCTAATAGTTTCAAATATTGGAGGATACCATATAAACACAATTTATGGATATATTTAGTTTCTTAATTTCATCTTTATTTTAATTATCACATTTGTATATTTAATTAAATTAAACCAGTTCTTTTTTCGTAAAAAAAAGATAAAGCAGTTCCAAAAATTTAATGCATAAAGAAAACCTGATTATACATAAGTTAGTATCGTGCAGCTTATGTTAACATCACCTCGTCAACTTTTTCCCTCAAATAATTATTCTATTTTTAGAGGCTAGCCCACATTAAGATCCCATTGTACACAGGATCCGGAAAACGGCAGGACCAGCTCCGTTCACCTAGAATAATCCACTGGGAGTTCTGCTACAGCCCAAAATTACACTCCAAAATTTCATACTTGGCCAAATTTGCTGTCAGTCATCATGTTTCTAACAATAAAATGTGGTAGAAATTCATCTCTATTCTCGATGAGTACTTTGTATCGGACAAAAGCCTCAATCAAATCATGGACATGATTGAATATGTAAAGTTCCTATTTAATTTAGTAGGCATATTTAGTTCATAAGAATGCAATATGCCTATAATTTGTTAGTATCAAGTAAGGAATAAATGCAATTTTATTCCATTCTAAATTAGATTGAAATGCTTTGCAGTATTTGCTTACTTACATTCAAATAGGTTCTTAAAATTTTGGCATGTGTGATGTTCGTAACCAGGAAACTAACAACAACAAAAAACCCAGTGTATTCCCACATAGTGGGGTCTGGGGGTAAGATGTACGCAGTCCATACCACTACTTAAGGAGAAGTAGAAAGGTTGTTTCCGATAGACCCCCGGCTCAAGACAAAGAGTAATAAACAAATACTTAATAAAGCATGGAACAAGATGTCAAGACATAAATACGCCACCCACAAGGAATAATAAACAAAGAATAGTAAACACATTTGTAATAAAGCATGCAACAAAGTGTCCTAGCAAGAATAATACATCTACCAAGTAATGCTTTACCCCAACTACTCAAACTGGCACTAGCCTCTACCCTAATCCGCGTTCTCTAGATCTTCCTATCTAGGGTCATGTCCTCAGTGAGCTGTAACTGCTCCATGTCCCGCCTGATCACCTCTCTCCAGTATTTCTTCGGCCTACCCCTACCCCCGCCTGAAACCATCCAAAGCAAGCTTCTCACACCTACGAACCGGGGCATCCGTGCCCCTCCTCATCACATGCCCGAACCATCTCAATCGGACTTCCCGCATCTTGTCCTCCACCGAAGCCACTCCAACCTTTTCCCGAATAGTCTCATTTCGAACTCTATCACCCTTATTAAGCCCACACATCCAACGCAACATCCGCATTTCCGCCACCTTCAATTTTTGAATGTGAGAGTTCTTGACTGGCCAACATTCCGCTCCATACAACATGGCCGGACGGACTGCCACCCTGTAGAATTTGCCTTTAAGCTTGGGCGGCACCTTCCTATCACACAACGCCCCCGAGGCGAGCTTTCACTTCATCCATCCCGCCCCAATACGGTGGGAGACATCCTCGTCAATCTCACCATTCCCCTGAATCATAGACCCCAGATACTTGAAACTATCCCTCTTACCCACCGTCTGGGAATCCAACCTTACTACCACCTCGTCTTCCTGCCTCACGTCATTAAACTTGCATTCCAAATATTATGTCTTGCTCGTGCTCAACTTGAACCCTTTAGACTCAAGGGTCTGTCTCCACACCTCTAATTTATCATTCACATACACCCGCGTCTCATCAATCAAAACTACATCATCTGCAAAAAGCATACACCAAGGCACCTCTCCTTGAATACGCCGCGTCAACACATCCATCACCAAAGCAAACAAAAACAGGCTAAGAGTGGAACCCTGGTGCAACCCCGTCAAGGCAGGGAAATGCTTTGAGTCTCCTCCCGCCGTCCTCACCTGAGTCTTAGCTCCATTATACACGTCCTTGATTGTTCTAATATACGCCACCGGTACCCCACTCACCTCCAAGCATCTCCAAAGCACCTCCCTAAGGACTTTGTCGTACGCCTTCTCCAAGTCGATAAACACTATGTGCAGATCCCTCTTCCTTTCCCTATACTGTTCCACCAGTCTCCGCACCAGGTGAATTGCCTCCATCGTCGAGCGCCCGGGCATAAATCCAAACTGATTCTCCGAGATAGACACTATCCTCCTTAACCTCAACTCGACCACTCTCTCCCAAATCTTCATAGTGTGGCTCAATAACTTAATACCTCTATAGTTATTGCAACTCTGAAAACCAGGAAACTAAAAAAAAAAAAAAAAAAAAACAATTGTTAAACAAGCTGCCAGAAAAAGGTGTTCAAGTGCAACTTCATTACATCATTTGGAAAATGCCAAAGGGACATCAACTTTTCGCAAAGCTAAAAGTTACTAGAAAACCAGAAACAAGAATCTAGCTGGAATCGACATAGACCCTAATCTTGTGAAATAAGGTTTACATGAAATGTTAGCGCATACTAATGTGCAGAAAAAACAAGAGAAGATTAGAAAGACTTCTTCTTCCATGAGCAACCAAATGGAGATAAGAAAAATCAGAGTATTTTTTTTTTTTGGTCAAAACAAACAAATAAGGATGAGTTGGAAACAGACCTGTGAGGGACAAAAAATTGGTTTTGGGATTGAATTCCTCGTTTCCACCTCTGGGTAAACCTTGAACCTACATAAATTTTCCTTCTTAGCCAATAATCTGTTAGGGTGGATAGGTAACAGCTTGACCATGTAATCATGCCATAAGACTACATAGAATTTTTTTTACACGGATAGTTCAAAGAAAAGAAGAAAACATGTGGGGGCATGTTGACCACAGACCATAAGAGTTGTCTATGAACATTATGGTATAAGCAAGTGTAATCACCTTTCTAGCAATTGTTTCAGGCATAAAAGATTCAGATGTAAGCTCCAATTTGTGATGTAGAAGTCTGTTTTTAACATATAAGAAGCCAAAATATGGGTAAACTGGTGGTTTTAGCCTAACTCGTGAATAAGGATTGGAGCAAAGTCGCATGCCTTTGGATTACTGTTTAACATGATTCATCCAGTTGCAAGTTAGGCACATATCACAGTATGGAAAGGAACAGGTCGGTAACTATATACACGTTGCTTGCCAAAGTCACTCTGCCTATTGAAGAAACATGATGTCTCTAACAAGTAATAGCTTACTACAAATCTTTCATCCAAAAAACATTCATGACTTAACAAGGGCTTTCATCTTTCAAACTGAGTTATGTAAAGCAATATCTTACACAGCCCACTTAGCCAAGGGAAGTTGTTTACCTATTATGGATTCTTAACCAAAGACACCTACATGATTATAGAATTCAGAACAAGGAAAACCAACAGAATCAGTCCGCTGGGGCAATGTAAAGACTTTACTAATAGATCAAGTATGTATGTACTGAGTTCTGCCTGAAGAAGGATTACTTAAAGCTGGGCTCAACCTTTTAATGATGCTAACAGCTCACATAGCGAAACAATGGGATTATATTATAGTTACCATATGTCCTAAAGAAAAGATCGAAAATGGAGATCTGTTGCTAAAATAATACTATTGCTCATTCTGTCGATGTCCCTTGGTTTGAGGTATTCCACACCATGCTACTTATTACGTTGCAGATGGACAATGTAAATTGAATCCTAGTGCCATAGAGAACAAGTAAGGATAAATTTATGCCATGCCAGTTTGCAGGTTTGGCGACCCAAAATTGACGAAAAAACAGATGAGCACCCTTAACTCTGCCTCCATGTCCATCAAATATCACGTGCAACTACATGTTTTGTTGGTGAGAGATGTCACTGGCAAAAAGTGAAAAATATCTGCCTAAGGAAATTAAGGTTGAGGAATAGTTGTGGTATGTGCAAGCTACAGCAACCCCAGTCTAGTAGAAAACTTTTATGGAAAATTGGACTTACGATTGGAAATGTGGTATTTTTCAGCTGAATTCTCCCATGCTAATTCCCAGCCGTGACAGAGTAGAACCAATTAACTTGATTATTTTGTATAAGATTTGAAATAATCAATGATTCCACCAATGCTATGTGAAAATATCTCAATAATCTTCAATGCAGAACATAGCTGGAAGAATTTGAAATTAGAAGAATGACTAGGTGTGAGGCACAGAAGAACAACCTGTATTTACATCGCCGACACTCATATATCCTCTCCCCTTCAATCATCTTCACTGCTCCAGACCTGATCACAGTCCCTTTGATAGTAAGAAGAATCCCACGATGCTTCACCCTGACACGGCCAATGCTGGGAAAAGTCTCTGAAACATAATAAACAGTCAAAACTAACCAAGTTTAACAATACAGGATATGGAAAAAAAGATATGTAACCTCTGCAGCAGCTAAAATTACACCACTAGAGTATAAGAGAATATTTCAGCTATATTAAGCGAAGAAACATAAAGGGATAAAGAAACTAACCGGGGCATTCAAGAGGAGAACCACTGATATTAATACGAACATGTATGTTGTCCTTAACGCTTGTGTTTTCACATTGTTTAAGATCAGCCAAAATAACTTTCTACACAAAGCCAAATAACCACTGATCATGCCAATTACTAATCTATGAACCATTACTTTACATATTTTAAAAGAAGAACAATAGCGCAATACCTGAGCCCAGACGGCAGCTTCATCAAAGAGCGGTAAATACTCAGTAGGTTTAGCGAAAATGAACTGAGAAAGAGCTGGATTGTCATCCATTATCTCCGCAAAACTGTTTAACCAAAAAAATAGTTGGAATGAAAGGAGAATTTTGTGCTTATGGAGCGAAAGAGTAGTGTTTACTTACTCGACACAGAGGGAATAGTGAAGTCGAGGATCAGCAGCCAGAATGATGGAACTAAGCTGCTCCGAGTGGTGCTTTAGCAAATACGCCGCCAGTTCTTTGCTGTGAACGTTGCCCTCCATCTGATTTTTCCGGCGTCGGAAGGGTTTTGCTTTGTCACCGGCGGCGCCGGCGCGTGAATTGGGGACGAAGAGTTTTTGGCGGGAAAAATTGGGGTTAAAAGAACCTCTGATGAATTAATTCCCTTTTTTTAATGAGAGAAATGAATTATATTTGGTTGGCGTCATCAAAAGCAAAAAAAACCTTTCACCTTTTGGCATGATATTTTAAAAATTCTTTTTTTTTTCCTCTCTTTTTCAAGAAAATTTTCAAAAACAACCAATTATTTTTTTCACTTCAAACTACTCATAAAAATTCGAAAATAACTTTAATTTATTTTATGATCACACACAACTCTAATTTTCAAGTATCATTATTTACTTTGAAACCAAGAACGTTTTTTTTTATTATTATTTTCACAATGGCCAAACGCCTATTAATAAAAGGTCCAAAATTGTTTGTTGATTTGATTATTCTATAACTTATTTGCCCTCGAGCATTTTGTCATTTTGTGATGGGGTCAGCTAATTATATAGAGAGTAGCAAAAGAGATCTCGTCTTTTGGACTAAAAAGTAGGAACAACATCGAGAAAGAAATAACGGAAATGAAGAGGGTCGTGACAAAATACTATAAATAGCCTGACAATCATCTTAAACAGTAGTCAGTTTCTAATGCTAAAGCAGCAGTACAGTAAGCAAAGCAAAATCATAAGAAAAGACATAGGGTACATGACATAACCGATGCGTCGATACAGCGACAATAAATTTACTATTAATATCAATCCATTACAGAAACTCTCGAGTTTCCTACTCTTCCGAAGTATCCAAGCTGAGGATCATATGCTTTTCTGTATCTATATATGTATGGTTGAGAACTGACTATGCTACAACCTGTTACAATGAAACAGACGCCAAAAACATCTGCAGTGCAGAAACCTACTACTAGGAGAAAGAATATTGAACAAACTTTACAACCAATACCCTGATTCTCGCGCAAAATTGGTAGGCTGCTCTCTGACACTTCCTTTTTTACATATATTATCTACTTGGCTTTGAATTTTTCAAACCTTCATACAAATCATCATCACTGTCATAGTTTCTGGACTCTGAACCTGGTCTTTTTATCCTATCAAATATTTCATCCAGGGAGTCAGTTGAGGAAGCACGACTGTGGCCTGCATCTTGAAATTGATGTAAAGGGATGAATCCCTTCGATTCCATGTTAGACTTGAAGTTGCGAAAACCTGTTTGCATTGATCTCCAAGTCGAGGATAAGTCTCTAGAAGGTTGAGCTTGAATACCCATCATGGAGTTTTCATCCCGTGAAGACAAGGGTCGGTCCCTGCTCCTCCCATTTGAACTTATGCTATTCTCTCTCTTCATCTGTCTTGCTCTTTTTGCTTTGTGCTTTGCACTAATCTCTTCTTTGCTGCTCTCATGTTGTGCCTCTCCTTTGATAGGTTTTGAATGGCTAACATCATCTTCTTCCCTTAGTCTTGTCGGTGGTTTTGTTTCATGGAGCTTTTACAAATACAAACCCAGTCACATGAAATATGGAAGAATAATCATTCACGGGGTACAATTCAGACATGCACTGTAAAACCAAATAAACCTTGCACACTTAAAGCACCATGCCACACTGTTTCACCGATAGTAATGTGTCAAATTGCCACAGGAAACTAATTGAACTTTAATTGGACAACATATAGTTGCAACGACCATATCGCTAATGCACATTAGCTGTTTGGATTGGCTTATTTTAAAGTCTTAGTTGAAGTCTCTCACAATAAATATTTCAAATAATTAATATATTTAACTGTTAATCGTAAAGTGAATCTTTAGATGTCATTTTCGTTATTTAGACTTCCAAAAACACTTCTGGAAAGAATAGCCAAACATAAACTGCTTCTATAGTACCAACAAAAGCTCTTCTCAAATGATTTAGCCAATCACAAATTGCTACCATCTAATAGTGCGTCTTCTTAAAATCCATTTGATACAAAGTACTTCTCAAACTAAGTGAATTTTGGAAGTTCAGGCAAACAGGCTCTAAATGTGACAAACCAGCCTTGCGATATAGTTCTCCAGTTAAGTAACATTTGGAAGGAAGGTGAAAATTGTAAAACATTGGACGCCAAAGTGAAAGACACCAAGGATTTATGTGAGTAATAAGACGACATCTACAAAATTAATATTTTCCAGAAAATTAATGGAAAGAATATGTTATGTTCCGAGAATTGCATACCATATTATTGCTGCCAGATTCAAGATCCAAACTTGCATTTTGGAAATTCCTTGCCAATGGAACAACAAGTTCACCTACTTTATGTCCTTGTTCAAGCCAAGAACGTTCTGAGAAGTGAAATCAAAGTCATTTTGTGTTTTACCTTGGTTGACAGAAAGTCTTAAACTACTTGTTTTAAACTGTCTTCTTTTAGACCACCATTCTCCAAAAGAAGACAATACCCAAGCTACAAAGTTATTTTGGCATAATGATTCCAATTCCATGTTTTACGTAAGGATAAATGCCACTACTAACCTTTTTGCAGAATAATGAGTCCTGAGGGATCAAATCCGTCCAAATCATCAGCCTCTTCATTCAGGAATTTGAAAATTTTCCAGTTCCCAAAATAGCTAATGACCCGATCAAAAAAGTTGCTCGCAATCAATAAGGTGTAGACGACCATAATAAGTGGATAAATTTTATTGAAACTTCTTCCAAAGAATGGGACTGCATCATCAATATTCCCCATTCTCTGCATTAGTAGAATTAAAAAATCACCAAATTGCAGGGTCAACTAGAAAGACAAATGTCTTATGAAAGTTCATTATCGGTTCTCCCTCCTTTCTAGTTACTTCCCAGTGTGGTGCCTTCTTGTTTATATGCATCCAATTACCAATGCAATGCACTATGGAAAACTGAATTAGTGTATTATTAGGATTAGACAAGAAATCTTAAATAAACCAACCACTAAACTATGATTGATTAGTCAGTATTAGGATTAGACAAGAAATGCTAAACAAACTGACCAGCTAACTATGATTGGTTAGTTAAATTCTAAATTTTAATGGATTTATATCATCGTGAAAGACAAAAAGGATGTTACTCGCAAGACAGAACCTCTTCAGCTATAGTTAGAAGTATTATGAACAACCCAGTTTTTTTGTCGGACATATTATGAACTTCACTATATCACCCCAAATTCCCAAATTTAAGCTGAAATTTAAATGTTTCAGAATATTTTCCAGAACAAGATAATAGTAATCCCTTCATCCCAATTTATCCAATGGCATTTCTTTTTAGTCCCCAGAAAGAATGACATTTTTATATATTTCAAAAACAACTTAACTTGACATTTTTATATATTTCAAAAACAATTTAACTTTAAACTTCTCATTTTCCACCTTAATGAGATGATCTATAACCACACAAATATCTATGGGTTTTGTTAGACTACAACTTTCAAAGATCTTTCTTTAACTTCATGCGCAGTCAAACACTATCACATAAACTGGAACAATGGGGGGTAATAATAAGGAACGAATAGGCCGTGATTTCTCAGCAAAATATGTGTATCAACACATTGCAGGACTGGGACCACGTACATATTTCAACTTTCTGAAATCTATTTCTTTGATGCAGCTTCTCCTACCCCCCACCCACCCCACCCCCACCAACCCATTGCAATCCTATAATCGTCCCTAGAAATGAAAGCCAAATATTTCAGTGTGGTTGTATCCACTTATTCGTCCCATTTTCTTTGAATTGTTTTTACTTACATACCATTTTCGAAAAAGTCAATTTACAATATATGATTACTATGGGAAGCCTGGTGCACTAGGCTCCCGCTATGTGTTGGGTTCAGCGAAGGTTGGATCACATTGGATTTCTTGTACATAGTCCTCCTTACCTTGCAAATTTGCAAGAAATTGTTTCCACGACTTGAACCCATGATCCTATATAGTATCTAATTTACATCATTTTAATTTTATTAGACATCTTTACAACTCCTTCACATCATCCAATCATTATTTTAAAATATGCAGTTCAAATATAAAATAAGATCTTTTAAAAAACTTCATGATAGTCAATCAAAGACATGCAAATGAGAAAAAAGGAGTTCTCTTTGTGCCTCACAAGAAAATTCAATATGTAATAATATTTTGACATAGATCGCAGAATTAAACTTTCTATCTAACAAAAAGACATTGGTCAGTTACTTACCTTTTCAAAGATAGTCTTTGCGCTGTTGTCAAGATGGATAAGGTTGAGAAAGTTGTATGAAATAGGAGGAGCATAGCGTGCAACCATCCTAATATGATTTACATTGTCATTTTAAGCAGTATTAGGCAGAGAATGATTGCAAAGGCCCCTAAGAAAGAAAAAGGAAGAACAAAGAGACATACGAGCATATCATAAGCAAACTGACTGAACTTGTTTGTCGTGGAGTCAATGAATAAAATGTCAACATTCCTATTTTGAACAAGGAATAGTATGTGCACATACACATATACATTAAAGGAACAAAGGCAGCAACCTGCACAAGAAACAAGGGAAAAAAAAGACAAAGAAACATAACTATGGATGTACAAGCTAGAAAATAACTGCAAGACACTACCAGTTTAGCTCATTCAACTCAATGTCAAAATGAAAGTTGGTGATCTAACTCGCACATACTAACATAAGTTATTGATCAAATAGATCTAAACAATGAAAACACCTGTAATGTGAGAGCAGCTATGTGGAATAGGAAACAATGTTTATAGAAGTACATATATGGTAATACTAACTCTTTCCACCACATTTTTACCTCGATTTCAAAAGTGCAGAAGAACATGATCCAAGCAAGGAACAAAAGAAAGAAAGCTACAGAAAATAGAATAAAAAACACATGTTTTGTCCATCTTTTAGCAAGTAGCATGTTTCCTCCATCTTATTTGAAATCATATATGGAATCCAAACAACTAGTGAAAGAGAAGCACCTTCTCAGTTCAATCATTGTTTAGAAGAGCTATGGACAGGATAAATAATGCAAACAGTATCACAAGTTGTGTTGATTATTGCTAAATAATCATTTCGAAAGTTTTATCTTAAACCTTGTCAAGTTATTCAGGCAGAAGGTTCCATTCATTTCAAAGTCAAAAGACTTTATTCCATAAAACTATGAGAAGATAGAAGAAAAAGAGAAAACGCAAGAGAAAATGTTACCTGTACAAGCATCTCGTCCTTTTTCATGGCATTAATCAGAATAGAGAAGAGAGATAAATCAACTCCACTTGGTAGAATTGTTGCCTCGGCGAGAAGTATAGAAGCTGACATACAGCCTAAAAGGATCGCCAAAACTTTCTGAAGTTTTTTTTCCAATACACAACGCCAAATCAACTCTGCAGGGGTGCAACTTAATAATCACATTGTATTTGGCAACTTAATAATCACATTGTGTTCGGTTCTTTTAAGAAAAAAAAATTCTTTTTGTTTTGTCCTTCTTAATTGGTCATTTATTATGAGGCATTTTCTTAGATTACTTTATACAGAAAAATTGAAAATAAGTTTTTTTCCTGCACCAACTACCATGGCTACATTTTATAGTATGAACTAGAAACTACGTAATTCCACAAATATAGTAGATTTTGAAGGTAGGATTATGTATCTCGAACCAATAAGAACAACAACAACAAGCCAATGTAATCCCACAAGTGGGGTCTGGGTGGGTGATGTGTACGCAGCCTTACCCCTACCTTGTAAAGGGTAGAGAGTCTGTTTCCAATAAGAATTACCAATATTCTCCTTTAGATCAACATAAAAGATTGAATATCAGAACTTTAATTGTTTACACAATGCTCAGTTTTCTTAGCATCTAAGTAGGAAGTGTTTCAAGAAATGCCAGAATTTGAGGATACCCATTTTCCAGAATGAATAAAAGAATTTGAAGATCACCTGTCATGTCCAGCATAGATCCTAATCTTCCACTTCTTTCAGGCCGGAAGCTTGATATGTATTTCCTGTCAAGTTAAGAAGAAATAGATTCCTAGAGTCAATCGAGATATCAACACAAACAACTTATCCTGTAACACCGATTGTGTATATCTTATACCATTAGCATGACTAGTACACGTCAAAGAAAAGCAAACTATACTGTCTTGCTACTGCACATGTCTCGGCTCAAGTTGTACCTCTGCTATAGAATCAAGCAAACGACGTGAAAGTGAGCAGAATAATTCTCTAGCGAAAGCGAAAGCTTAGTTTCCTTCCCTGCCCTTCACTTTCTTTTCAGATTGAATCCCAAAGTCTCATTCTATCAATTTCTTGTCATATCAAGATTTGAACTACAGGTCTTAAATTAAAGTACTTAATCATTATGATGCTCAAGTCAAAACCTGTTGGAGTCCCACATCGGTGGGTTAAAGGGTCCTTAGTCTCCTTATATGATCTTGGTCAATCCCCCCTCATGAGCTAGCTTTTGAGGTTGAGTTAGGCTCAAGGTCCATTTCTTTATCATGGCATCGGAGCCAGGCCCACCCAGTTCATTGTTTCCGATGTCGCCCCCCCCCCCCCCCGTCTTATATTGTCCACGCTCCAGATGTCCAGTCATGGGCGTGCGGGGGGGGTGTTGGAGTCCCACATCGGTGGGTTAAAGGGTCCTTAGTCTCCTTATATGGTCTTGGGCAATCCTCCCCTAATGAGCTAGCTTTTGAGGTTGAGTTAGGCCCAAGGTCCATTTCTTTATCAAAACTGACGCAACTGAATTAGCAAGCAGGTCTAAGCACATGATTAGGGGAAGTAAAGGAGAGAACTACTCTTTGATTTTGCCGTTTCACTGCATCATCTATCAATTTGAAGTCCTGAACCATGAATATTCGTACAGAAAAAACCTATTTTCCCTAGCAAGTTAGTATAGTTAACTCACTAGATATTTTTGAACAATTACCAACTAATTACTGCAATACATATAGGACTATAGCTATAAAAGACTGCTACAACAAGAACAACTACGTCAATCCCAAGCTCATTTCCATTGAATATATGCATCCTCAACATCTCAATTTGAACACCTGTTACATGCCAATACTCAGCAACCTGTCTGTTCATATAAATTAGGGGATAATGCTTCTAAGAATTTCCCAAAAATGTCTAGACTTCTACAGTTAATGGAAAATGAAGTAGCGAGAAAGAAAGGAAATAGACAAACCATCCAGTGCCACTACGGTGCTCAAAGTTCTTTATGGTATCTTCCAGTTCAAGCGCTTGAGTTACAAAATTCATATACTCGCTGTATTAGAGAAGAGGCATAGAGTTAATTATACGCTATAGTGCATCAATGAAATGTTAAATAAAATCTCAAACTGCATGATTTGAATGTATGAAGTTGGGTGCTTCACCCATAAATCACATGGTTCTTTGAGTAGATAATTGTCAGATAGCACACACCAGTAGGCAAATGTATTACTACTTTATTGATTTACTCTCATGCATATTAAACATATGGTAATGGTTCAGTATTTCCCTCTTAAACCAAAAACCATCTTCATAATCGCTGAGAGCTTAAGTGGGTTCAACTTCAACACAAGGGGCCAGAAAAAACATAGCTCTTAAATAGAATCCATGCTCTCCAGAACTTTTAAGGAAAATGTTGTTAAATATCTTATTTTCATCCCAATTACTGAAAATGTTCAAGATTAAGCCATTAACCTACAGCAGTGTAGTTGTCATAAATGGAAAGACTTGCCTTTAAGACCATTGCAGCAGAGTTACACGTGACGTGATGAAATTATTAACATTCAAACATGGAGTTAGATAAGAGAAAAAGAAGAAGATTTCAGGGATACCACGACCCTAACATGGCCCTCGCATCCATAAAGCTATAGGAAAACTTTCTTGGGCTAGTATTTCACCACTGTAGAATGGACGCCTAAGCAATTAAAATCATTCTTAAACTCAAAATAAACGTCTCAAAGCCTTGGAGCGATCCAGGTTATAACATTTATGACTAATCACTTATGATACAAAACATTAACCATGGACCACATGTACTCAAACTTTTGAGTCAGCGATGAACATGTACCTTTTGTACCGGTAGTATTTCTCTCGAGCTATCTCGAGTGTACGTCTAAGTGCAGCCATTGTTTTTGCATCAGTGTCATAATCCATATCATTTTCTCCTAAATTTCCACCTTGTGGTTTAAAAGAGGGGTCTTCGCTAAGCTGCAGTTGATGTAATACGGGCATTAATGCATATGAGAAAAGAAGCATTTAAACAAGATTAGAAGTCCCTAAATTGTTGATATGAAGCTTTGAGGCATAATCATCAGCAAACAAAAGCATGATTACCATCTGACTCAGCATCTTGTCTATGACATTCATGTAAGGTCTCAAAGGATCACGCTTTGACATCTGTTTTGACGTGGCTTGGGCTACCTGAAAGGGTGAAAGCAAATCTTCACTGGTGGAAGAGAAATTTTGAATTCTTCATCTTCAACAAGATTAATCTTTGCTCCAACTGCATCATTTTATAGGTCAAGAAAATGAACAGTCAAAGCAAAGATAGCCCAGGATGGAGAAATGCATGCACATATCCATCAAACCACCACACCAAATGTCTCAAAAGTAGCTACATGTAATGCTAGCCTATTCTTGATTATAAATGAGGTACTGGAAAATTATGGAACTGCGCTCAATATATGAACATCACTTCAACAACTGAAACTGAAATTTGTGGAGAATTTCAGAAATGAACCTAGTTCTTCTCTGAGCTCACCCTTTTCTTCTAGTGATTTATATGTGGAGATCCCCAATTTACATGTTGCTTGGTTTGACTTTGACGGAAGTGGCAGACAATTTCGTTCTAAATCAAAATGGTAAATATGGGACAAGACAGCCAATTGAAAATGCTTTAGCGAGTCTTAGAACAGATTATCTTGTTTACAACATACTACTACAAATCAAATCTCTCAGTATCCTCTTTTGTTGTTGTTGACAAGAGAACTCGCAGCCGCTACCCTTCAGGTGCAGACAGGATAAACCTTGATCCAGTGTAATGGCCGAAAACCACACAGGAGAGATAAACTGAACTAGGCAAGCCCCCCGCGTGACCTAGACCGAGAAAGCATGCAGGGGTTTTGAACTTGAGACCCTCATTTGGGATATCACCTGCTCAACCAACTCAACCACCCTTGCTCTCAGAGTATCTTCTCAACGTTTCCATCTTAAACATACTTCATCCCAAAGTTAGAAGTTGAAGTCTAGTTGTTACAGCATTACAATTTCTTTTAAAGATTAAGAAAACAAAATATTTGTCAAGAAAATATTTTATAAAGAAATGTTAACAAGCACAGAAGATGTATTGACAATTAGACATTCAGATGAACAATGATAGAAGAAAAGTCACGTGTCAAGAATAGAACTTACTACTATAATATTTGAAAATTCCTGATGAGCATCATCAAGTTTGACGGCCATTTTGGCCACCTTGTGTGAGAGAATCTTTTGGTGAGGTGTCCAATCTGCACACCTCCAGATGCCTTTTGGAATTTCACTTAGACCAAAGCCAAGAAGAAATGCACCAGTGACGAGACCAAATGTATTGGAGCAAGCCATGGCAAAACCAGGAATGTTTCCTATCCTGCATGTGTATATTCACAGTTTGAGAATGCAAAAAAGGGATCAATAGTTGGAATTGAAGCTTGGAGTGGTAAAAAGTGGAAATAATTTTGCAGGAAAAAAGGAATAGACTAAACTATGTCCCTTTAATTCATAAGCATCCTGCAGGATCAAATAGATCTAAGCTCTTCTTAATAATAAAATTTAAAAAATTGCATCAACTTTTATCTACTATCATATAGAGACTAATTGGTCATCTAATTGATCCCAAAATAGAGGTGGTCTTCTTAACCAAGATGCTTCCACGGGCACAGTTTGAAAAGAGCGCCTTGCAGCCTTTTTATTGCACTTGGCAAGCAGAGTTATCTCGTTGTAAAACCAGTATGCTTCTTTTCGTCAAAGCAAATATAACATAATCCAATGACAAACAATCAAATATGATTTGTAACCATAAAGCACAGACTCGAGAGAAGAGAAACATGAGGCTGCAGTCTACACAAACTATTGAGAGAGTTAAGAGATAAACCGGTATTCTTGAACAACAATGAGCAAGACAAGTCCAAAAAGCCCGATGGCACCAACGCATAAGTAGAAAACTAAGTTTGCATGTGCACTAGTCTTCAGTCTTTCAGTTATAGTGAAATCCCCTGCATCTTCATAACCCTGAAGTATAGGCACCACTACCCTGAAAATAGCCATAATGTATGGTAAAATGCGCCCAGACCAGTGTCATTCAAATTTTAGTAAAGCAACAAAACTTGAAACTACAGAAAACCAATTTATATCAAGTAATAACATTCATTGGCTACAATTAGCAGTTTGAACATACTATGTTTTCTTCATTTTTCGTAAACGGAAATCATGAAGACGGGAAATATCCAATTGAATATCAATAAAATCATGAAAGGCGACGCTAATTAGCATAAGTAACCACATTTTCACCAGCACTTTAATTTCTTAAAGAATAAGAGAGATGTTAAGGGACGCACCAAGTGAGTAAGAAAGTACTCCAATACGACCAGCTCCAAAAGAAAGATATTTGTCCCGTATCATGATTCGATAGCGTCTGCACAAAACACAAATAATACTTAAACCCTTGTCTATTACAAACGAAGAAAAAATGCATAAAGCTAATCAAATTTTCTGAAGAATTAATGACAATATTGAGAATACATATAAGTGACTCCAATAAAAGCAAATTGAGATGCAGAAAACGTACAGCCCAGATATCGGCGGGAACAAGGATGATGATAGAGAGAGAGCAGAACCAGGTGTAACCGACGGTGAAACGAACGTAACGAGGTACGTCAGGTCCGGCGAAGTACCAAAGCGTTAGAGCAACCATTCCCATGGTGAAGGGTAACGATATCAGGTAAAACACCCACATTATTTTCTGAATGATCCAACGTGCTACACCCGATGTCGTTAAGAGGAAAGCGATCGGAAGAAATGTTGGGTACGTGCCTTTGCGTGGACAAAGAAATACGTCGAGACCGATTCATGCTACCACCTCACTTCACCTAA
Organism: Capsicum pubescens; assembly: GCA_030864215.1. Classification (NCBI taxonomy): domain Eukaryota; kingdom Viridiplantae; phylum Streptophyta; class Magnoliopsida; order Solanales; family Solanaceae; genus Capsicum; species Capsicum pubescens. The sequence goes on along the minus strand of CM061545.1, from coordinate 264,655,029 downwards.
CCTTCCTATTTACCCGAATGACAAATTGCTCTATTTTACAGTAATACCCATATTATAAATAAAAAAATTAACAAATTCAGCAAAAATGACTTTTTCCTCTTTTTCTTTAAGAGATAATACCAATTACCCTTCAACTATACCCAAAAAATTTATAGTCTCAATTTAAAAGTCATATTATCTCTGAGCTATTTAAAAGTATAATTTTGATACTTTTAATACCTACGTGGCATAACACACTAAAGTGTCCACGTAGGCACACATGTGTACCACATATGTGCCACATAGATATTAAAGGTATCAAAATTACACTTTTAAATAGTTCAGAGAGTTAATAGGACCCCTTTAAGTAGAGGTGTGTATAGACTTTTTGGGTACTATACCCAAAAAATCCATAGCCTCAACTTAAAAGTCATATTATCTCTGAGCTATTTAAAAGTATAATTTTGATACTTTTAATACCTACGTGGCACAACACACTGAAGTGTCCACGTAGGCACACATGTGTACCACATATGTGCCACATAGATATTAAAGGTATCAAAATTACACTTTTAAATAGTTCAGAGAGTTAATAGGACCCCTTTAAGTGGAGGTGTGTATAGACTTTTTGGGTATAGTTCAGATAATTGGCTATTTTCTTTTTTTCAATCAAACAGCAAAAATTAAATTTTGTAACTGACATTTCAGTTTAATTAATCCCCTTTACATCCATTGCCCCAACTCTTCCCTCTTCTCACTCTCGAATCTCAATTTCAGCCTATCTCACACGAATAATATTTTACTAAATTATACTCCCTCCGTTTCACAAAAAATAATTTATTTTTCTTTTTAGTTTGTTTCAAAATGAATGACATGATTTTATTTTTTATAATACTTTAATTTCAATTTTATACGTGGCATGCTTAAAATCTCAAGATTGAAGAAAATTTTGATACATTTGACACAATTTTAATTTAAAACTATAAAAATCAAAAGTTTCTTTAATTTCTTAAACTCCGTGTCAAGTATTATCCATTTTTAAATGAAGAGAGTATATAAATACTTAAAAAATAATATATTTATGTTCCTAAATACTAGAGAATAAGTAAGAAATCAACTTTTTCCTGAGAAACATTTTTCTTCCTCCGAACACGGCCTATGTTCACACATATATTATCCATTTCAATTTGTATGAACTTATTCTTCTTATTTTTTAAAAAAGTGATTTATTTTGAAGATTAAATTAATTTTTAAATATTTTATTTATCCCTAATTAGAAGTCTTTTATATCACACACAAATGATATCACACATCAAAGTTTACACAGTTCTAAAGTATTATAGTATACAAATATTGTGACATTTTACAAAGATAAATTTCAATCGTATTCAATTTTTCTCCAAATAAATCACATAAATTACAATAAAGAAAATATATGTAAATACATTCACTAATAATTTTTACTAATCTGGTTGGTGTAAACAGTTTTGCTCTCCTAATGTTAATTAAACGGAAAAGACTCAAAAATACCTCTGAATTATCTGAAATAGCTCAAAAATGTCTTTCGTTAGATTTTTAGCTCAAAAATACCCCTCCGTTAAATATTTGGCTCAAAAATACCCCTCCTTCTAACGGAATTCGGAAAAGGATCAAAAATACCCCCTGAACTATCTGAAATAGGTCAAAAATACATCTCTGTTAAATATTTGGCTCAAAAATACCCCTCCCTTAACGAAATTAAATTATTTCGATTATTTCGTTAATTTATATAAAGTTCATCATTTAATTTTCATTTCGTTAATTTCTTTAAGTGAAAATTTATATTTCATTAATTTCGTTAATTTCTTTAAAGATTAAAAAGATGTAAAGTGAAAATACCTTTTTAGAATAAATGTATGTTTAGTTTTCAAATCAAATTCAACTAATTTATATTACAATTCAAATACTTTTTTTCATCATCTTATTTTTAAAATTTTAAAAATACTTTTATGTAAAAAAATTAAAGTATTAGGGTTAAAAAGTTAAAGTTGGGGTTTAATTCAATCGAAATAATTTAATTTCGTTAAGGGGAAGGGTATTTTTGAGCCAAATATTTAACAGAGGGGTATTTTTTATCCATTTCAGATAATTCAGGGGTATTTTTTATCCTTTTCCGAATTCCGTTAGAGGGAGAAGTATTTTTGAGCCAAATATTTAACGGAAGAGTATTTTTGAGCCAAAAATATAACGAGGGGCATTTTTGAGCTATTTCAGATAGATCGGGGATGTTTTTGAGTCATTTCCGTTAATTAAATGTGTTTCACTATTTAATTTTCTTGCCCCGTCTTTTTTAACTTTAACCGTGGAAGACTTAAAATTTTAAGAGAGAGAATAAACATGACAATTGGAAGAGAAAAAAGTCTAAAGTATTGACATCTATATTAGAATTGAAATTATATAATGCCCGTGATAGGCTCTAATACGTATGGATTCATCGTTTGCTCGACATAGCTTTTATTGAATGGGTACGACGTACTTACGGGTTGTTTGGATAGTGCTTTTATGTGGTATGGTATGTTATCGTTACAAAGCTAATTATGTTTGTTTTGATTATTTTCTGAAAGGCATGGTATGGTATGGTATGGAATGGTAATCTTTCATGGTTTGGGAATCATGAAATTGCCTAATTTTTAAAACCATCGATTTGGTGGTTTTCCATGATTTTCTTATTTATTTTTTCGATTATGCCCTCATATAATATTTTCTAATCCTATTTTACCCTTTAGCCCATATCACTTACAACCCTAATATCTTATAATTTTTACACACAACTCCTCTGTTATTCTATGTTCTCCTCTGGATGCTTCTGTTCCTCCTCCGGTCGATAACATAACTTTGATTCCTATGGATTGACAAGATTTTACGTCAGAACTCACGTTAACACATCCATCTGGAGTGTATGGATCACAATGGCCTGCTGGATTGAGCATCGCGTTTCGACCACTGCCAAATGTTGAGAGAAATGTTATGTTCACGAAGTCATAGTTCCCTGTAGCACAAGTGTCGACTGGTGTCTCTTCATTGCCATTTTGTCCCCAATAGATAGCAATTCCCCCTGCTTCAGACCTTGTTGCTAGTGCCAAAATCAATAATATTGGAACATAATACAGAAAAAAATGAAGTCTTGATTGTCATGTTCTAATTGGTTTTCAATATGATCTTTGATTTTGTTCTTGTTGGAATAATGCAGCAAAGCTACATGCTTTTTATAGGGAAAGAGTGAATCTGAATGGTGGTGAAAAATTGTCCTTAATACCACTTGTAGACAAAGTTAGAACTTAGAAGCCTTGTGAAAAATTGTCCTTAATATTAACCACTTATAGAAAAAGTCAGAACTTAGAAGCCATGTTACTGTTAGTTTATGCTTCTGCCTTGCGTAGTAGTTGTTAATAATTCAATATTGACGGCTAATACATAGAAAACTTGAAAGCAAATAACCAAATGCCGCCTATGTACCTAATAATTCAATTAGGGGCATTTTAGTAAATTTATTTGTTACGATACAGTATCATACCATCAAATCAAACAAAAAATTGTTATTAAACCGCAGTGAACGATACAGTTTATCCAAACATTGTATTATACCATACTATACTGTATCATACGTTATGAAACCATGACAAACCACCATCCAAACAAAGGCATAGTAGGAGGGCGGGCATGATATGATATATATCAAATTATCATATCGAATTAAAATTTTTGATACTGTGATTTTGGTGTTATATATTTGGTATGATATATGGTATACATTTTAAATTTTCTTGCTATATGATACGATATTCGATATTTATAAATAACATACCAAAATACCAAATATGAAGTATATAGTTACATAAATAACATTATTTATATATATGTGTGTGTGTATATATATATATATATATATATATTAACAAATGTACAACTTAATAATTGACTAACAAAATGAGTTGTTTGTACTTCTTTTTAAATATTTCTACATGTGTAATTACGATACAATTGAGACGTGCTTTTGAAAAATCGAAGTAAAAATATTCTACTATACGAATATATATATATATATATATTGTCGAAGTTGAACAAACTATTGTTATTGATTAAAATACCGAAATTGGACATCAAAATGCCGAACCATACCAAATTAATATGATATGATAATGATATAATATTTTAAAAAATCGAATACCGAAATTACCGTACCGAAGTTTCAATTACCTACCATACCATAGGATGCCCACCCCCGCTTAGTAGGTACTTTGTACGTATCACTCAACAAAAAAGTTGGTAGTGTGTCCGTGCAATTCCTACTGTGGCCTAACTATGTTGGAGAGCGGCAGTTAGACAAATAAAAGAATTTGATTTATTTTTTCTTTTTTAAGGAAATTACGGCGATTCAGTATACAAAATTGAGGAAATTACTGATAGAAAAGATGCATTATCTTATAGGCAGTATCCACATATTTTCTTCTCAATACTTACACGTGAAAGAGAAATGATATGTCTAAAGATTAAAAAAACATCAACATAAGCACATATAGTATTTGTGCTGCTTATTTTCTTACAACAATTCTTCAGTGGCATATTGTGGAAGATGAATTCACAGACTAATCGAAACATCGAGTTTTTCAGACTTGTCATCATAGACCTTCACTTTCTTTGTGACATTGGCACCTGTATCTGGATTGTAAACTGTGACATCATAGTCCCCATGGAAAACCTTAACCTCAAAAGCACCTGCATTGTCTGTAACACCCCTTAAGTTTGTTGTCTTCCATTCAGCAAGTAACTTGTCAACCACATCACCTGATGGCGAATTTTGCAATTTGTAATTTAACAGACACATCTCATTGCATCTCTCTGGCTTCCATCCTATCCATATCATCATCCCCTTCACAGCTGGATGCGCAAACGCTTCCCTCATGATTTCTTCCAAATAATAAGCCTGTACGTAATGATAGTGTCAGAGACCGGCGGTGTATGAAACTTAAACTTACACGACAAGTAAATAGGACTGTGATAGGAGTATACCTGTTTGGAACAGCGCACAACGTTTAGCTCGGTGAGCCAAATGGGCATTTTAGTTTCTCCTAACAAATCGAAGACAGCACGAACATATGGTATATTAGGATGTCCATCAAAGTGTCCTTGAAGTCCAATTCCAATCACCAACTCCTCATTCCCTGGAAATGCCTTAATCTCCTGAAGCTTTTCGACATATTTGGAAGGTATAGAAGCCATATCACCAGGGTGCTCTAATGTGTTATACTCATTCAAGAACATAGTGGCTCTGCTGTCTAGTGAACTTGCAATCTTGTAGAAGATAGCTGAAGCATTTTTCCCAAGTCTTTCCTCAAATAGTGGGTGATGTAAATTCTCATTAACAACATCCCAAGCAACCAATTTACCTGCACAACCAAACGGATCAGAGGTTATTAGCTACGGGTTCAACTGAACTCAATATTTTCAAAAGGACAATGAGTTCGGTAGTATAAGTTAAAAGTCGAACTCATCAAGTTTAAATTTCGAATCTACCTTTGTTTACCTGCATATCTTGACATAACGCTACCCATTCGTCGTACAGATTCGCTTAAAAGTTGTCTTGGTGGTAAATCTTTTAACCAACGTTGGATATTATCTGCTCCCCATAAGATATTATGTCCTCTGACATCAATCCCATGGTCTTCAAAGAATTTGAGCATGGCATCTGGGGTACTATAATTTTCGCGGCCTTGTAATGCTTCCACATAGTACCATTTCATCTCATTGTCGAAAACTGCTGTTGTGAACCTGGACACGAACCATTTTTGATACGATTCAGACATTAAAATGGACGATGGTGTCGCGCATCCAATTACAAATTGAAGTTTTCTCTGTTGAATGTTGATTTTTGCTCCTCCAATTTTCTTGCCATCCTTATTTGCTACATTTACTCTCAATGTTCTCTTCCGGACCTATCAAAATATATAGCATAGAAAAAGTAAATTAAGAGGGAGAAAGAAAAGAATGACATTTTCGTTTGGAACAAATTAAATAGTACTTAGGTTAGAAACAACCTTCTCTATATTTTTCAATCGATTTTCCTGCCATTCATATTTGGTAAATTCTTTCAGAGAAACACTATCAACCATCAACTCGGACCTGGTGTTATTGCTCTGCGAGATTAAAATAAGGCAGATTACTTGCTATAACATGTCAAAATATGTCGTTAATATAAAGATTCTTTACACTGACAATTGTAAATGCGAGTTACTTTTACAATCGTCTTGCTCAGGTACGAGATGATACCTGAAAATGGAGTACTGCATTTGCATTATGATCAACAGTGAGACCACCTTTGATCATAGACCAACAACCAGATTTAGCTATTACTGATCCCACAGTACTAACAGTTTTTCGGACTGAGTTATAAATCGTGGCAACCACAATATCTGATCCTTCACTTAACTGAACCCAAGCTGCAACATATTATTTTCAATGAACTACATGCAATCGTTCTTCAAAATCAAATATAGGAATATGAAATTTTTTCGTTTATGACTATAGTAACCTTTTACCTGAAAACGCGTAAAATAGGCCGTCTTTCAAGTGAAAAGATTGTGAGACACTACAAGGCGTGGTTCTATTATAAGCCACAATAAATTTGTTTCCACCAGACTCCCTTGTTTCAATTTCTACATGACCATCTACTTTCCATGCTTCTATGCCTTTGTCAAAACCAGGATTTGCAATTAAGCCTCCTCCATATTGAGGATCCAATGGCTGCTTGAGGCACTGAAATCAACATATGCGAGAAGAGTTTAACTACTATACGCTGATACTGTAAAAGAACATATACAATGTTTTCAATACCTCTATTGTTGCTGAATAGTCGTAAGGTGTACCGGCATGAACCAAATATCCTAGAGAAGTGAAATTGTTTTTAATTAATACTTCATATAAGAATAATTAAGGGACAATTCGACTAAAGGACATGAAATTAAACATTTTGATTTTATATAAGATCAGGTTAATTAATTTAATTAAAATGCTTGTAGGACCAACTGATTTTAAAACTTGTTCATCTTCACAGATATATCTATTTCACCGAGCCGGTTACGAACCTGCCAAAAACAAGGAGAAGAAGAAAATGAATCCATTGTTTCCAAGTGTAGCCATTCTTCCTTGTTCAATGTTGATTGTGAAAGATAAAAGAATAGATACAAACAAGCCTTACTTAAAATTAATCATGCTATTGAGATATTTGAGATGTGTTTTACAATCTTCAGAGAAAGTATATAGTGTATATTAATAATGACTTTTGCTAATTGTGCATTGCCAGAAGAAGGAAGTTATATACTTTAATGCAGTCAAGCCTTATGAAGCCATAGTACATCACACTGGCAAAAGGTGAAAGTACAGTACATCATATTGGTAACTTTTGCAGAAACATATAGCCAAACAAGGAGATAAATTTTTGCAATTAAAGCTATGGCCTATCATGAGCCTGTTCATCCTATATAAATACAATGTCAATGAACTTCCAACTTTCGGCACAATCAATATATAGAGACAAATGTGTGAAGTAATTAGGAGTTGGTGGTTCATGAATCCAATTTTCGTCACGATCAATAGAGACAAACTATGATCACATGATTAATGTAGGGATTATAATGCGGTGAGAAATGACGTGAATAAAGTTATTATTATGCAATGAATAATAATATATGCTATTGTTATTCATATAGTTAAAATCCAACCTAAAAACTCTTTTCCTGATAACAGTCTATCTCGAGATCCTTTAAACAACAAAACTATTTAAACAAAAGTGAACGAATAAAAAAATAATCAAAAGTGAGATGTTATCATTTGGGACAAATCCATAGCCAAATTTAGCATCTCAGGTGTGAGTTTAATTGAGATGGTTGAACCATTGAAAATTAGAACAAGTGTTCTAAGGATGTAATTAATGGTTACCAGATAGGTAAAGGAGGTGAAATCTCTATTCTTGTTCATTCTGTTTAAATTAAAAAGAATGGTATATAAATATATTTGCATTTTACGATGAGCATAGTATCGAATTCTTTTATGTTCATTAAATGAACTACGTATTTATATTTTACATAAAAAATGCAAATATCATGGATTAAGATTTGTTATTTTAATTATATTAAAAAGTTAAGTTGATGACCTATTTTAGTTTTATTCTTCAAACTTCTATTTGTAGTAGTTACTGAAAATTTTTACATGATCGAATTATAAATCAATGATAATAACCAACTACCACATGTCTTTTTTTTTTTTTGGTTTCAATCTCAAAGTGAATCATCATACAATACTATAAAACTTGTGGATTCAAAATGTAAGATTTGGATCAATCATGCAATTAAAGATTCAATTGCGTGAAGCACGTAATAATCACAAAATTATACAAATTTTAATCAGGAAATTACCTCTTGTGTTTTCTAAAATAACCAGTTTTAAAAAAATTTCCCACTACATAAATTTTAATATTTGCCTATAAGACAAAACTTCTGATCAATTATATTGATTCGTTGTCTTGAAATATCGTGATGAGCACATTCTTATGGGCAAGAGTTAGAACATCTGACTTATGAGCATCAATATATCTAATAAAGTTCTAGCTTTTGCTTATAAGAACTTCTGATCAATTGTGCATGTTCATTGTCTTGAAATGTCATGAAAGTTTGTCTTATAAGTAAGAGTTAGAATGTCTAACTTATGGATAAAATTTATTAAGTGAGGCCAAAAAAAAAAAGAAAAAACCAGCTCTTATAGAAGCATTTTTTGTAAGACTTTTTTTTATGGAAAACAAGAGAAAATGGCCAAAAGCACCCAACCGTTACTCCAAATCTCAACTACACAACTATACTTTGAGGGGGTCCTATGACCCCCCTGAACTATTTAAAAATGAAATATATACCTCCCTGGATGCAGAGGTGGCACGGAAGATGCAACACACTCTCTTCGAGAGAGTGAAGACGTTTTAACCTCTTAATTTTCTAATTTTTTATGTTTAAGTTATTTTTTCAATTGTGTATTGTTTCACTTCTCTCTTCTTTCTTTCCTCTTCAACAAAACACCATGGATGCTTCTTCTATTCTCTCTTCTTTCTTTCTTTCGTTCTTTCTTTCTTTCTTTCTTTCTTTCTTTCTTTCTTTCTTTCTTCTCTTCAACAAAATACCATGATTGCTCCACACCCACACACCAAATTCCGCAATTCCATAAAAAATAACTCAATTAACTATTATTTCAACACACACTCCTCAAATAAGCCACCTTCAATTCCATCAAAATAGCAAAATTAACAATTACGTCGACATTCATGGATGCTTCTTTCTCTTCTTACTTCTTTCTTTTTTTCTTTCTTTCTTTCTTTCTTTCTTTCTTTCTTTCTTTCTTTCTTTCTTTCTTTCTTTCTTTCTTTCTTTCTTTTCTTCAACAAAACACCATGACTGCTCCACATACACATACCAAATTCTGCAATTCCATAAAAAAGAACTCAATTAACTATTATTTCAACACACACACACATCAAATGGGTCACCTTCAATTTCATCAAAATAGCAAAATTAATAATTACGTCGACATTCCACCATTCTACTTGCAATGCAGCAACAACAGAGCTTTGTACGAGCCATTGATTTTTTTTTTTATGTTAACAAGCACCAAACTTTTTCAACAAATTCTGATAATTGTCTCAAATTTTTCAATAAAATCCCCACCACAATTTGATGGGAGCGGCAAAAACAACAAAAGGTGGATATAAAGGGGCAACAAACAACAAAATCAAAGTTTTCATCCTCGTCAACATGACTCAATAAAAGAAACCAAGAACCTTTCCACCAACATTTTTACTCCTAGCCTCTTCATGGTCCATGATACCAGCTGAGGTAGTCAGCACAATGTACCCGAACTATCGGAATATACATACGAGCCGTTGGAATGTTTAGTTTATGCTCTTGTGGAGTTGAATTGTTTGATTTGATGATTATAGAAATGAAATTGAGTTGAATAAGAAAATTAAATAAAATGGGGAATGAGAAAGAGAGAGAAATTTTCTTAAGGAGAAATAATATATAAAGAGAAAAGTAAAATATATAAAGTTAAATAATTAATTTTTTAGAGTAAAAAAAGAAAAAAAAATGATGTGGCATAATGTGATAGCGAGTGCAGCTCACTGGCTGAAACAATGTCTGGGCATGAACTTTTAGGGGTGTAAATATTTCACTTTAAAATAGTTCAGGGGGGTCATAGGACCCCCACAAAGTATAAGTGTGTAGTTAAGATTTAGGGTAAAAGTTGGGGGGCCTTTGACCATTTTTTCTGGAAATAATATAATTATAATGTAGCTAACATAAGTTCCACTACTATGAGAGCAAATTACCCCCTATCCTATATCTTTTGATATTACACAAAATAAGGAAAAAACTAAATCTCGATACATTATCTTTTCCCGATACATTGTGCTGCTCGAAAAAATGATATTTCAGATACATTACAACGATACATTGTGTTGCTCATACATAACGAATAATATCAGATTTTGGATATATAAGTTACTCCCTCCGTTTCGTTTTAGTTGGTCCTCTTTCTAAAAATATTTGTTTCAATTTAGTTGTCCCTTTTGATGAAATCAAGAGTATTTTGTTATGTTCTTCCAATACTACCCTCAACGTTAAATGACTAAACAAAGTATATTTACTCAAATTTATATTTTCAAAGCATAATTAATAAGACTAATTTGGTAAAATAAACCCCTAATAAATATTTTCTTAAAGGGAGTGTCAAGTCAAAAATCGCCAACGATTTTGAAACGGAGGGAGTAGCTCATGATACATACTATCTTCGAATACATTATTTAACTTTTCGGACATATATAGTCTCGGACACATTACTTAAAATATGTATTGAGATGTAATTAATAGAAGATATGGGATATTATGTAGATATGCTAAGATGTGATGCAATTTTTCCAATATATAAATCAATATCAGCCATTTTAGGGCCATTTCTGAACTTAACCCAATTCTAACGTAATCCAACAACTAAGAAACAGAGAGTCCATGACCCAAAAATTTTCCCAAATCAACTCTGTCAAAACCCTAGGAGACCGTTGCCCCTGGCAGGTTGTAACAAGAGTAATGCTCTTGTTACTAGAGAAGAAGAAATGTTTAGTGAAGAGAGAAAAAGGAGAAGAGAGAATCAGAAAATATTCTTCATTGTTCATTGTTCTCTGTTGGCAGAATTCATACACATAAAGATGACACAATCATTCCCAATAGACAGTTGTCCCAACAGTAATTAAGCATAACTAACTCTAGGGACTAAAGAAAAATTACGAAAATAATACTTAATAAACTCAAGGGACTAAAGTTAACAACTAAAAACTCTTAAAATAAAAGTCACAATAGACAATTGTGACAATCCATCCCCCTTAAGAAAAATCTTCCCTTTAAAATTCTGCAAAATCTGGAAACTGAGATTTGATAAACTGATAATCCTCCCAAGTTGCTTCTTCTAGTAGTAAGTTCATCCATTGCACCAAGACTTGAGTAGCTGCTTTGTTCCCTTTTTTGATGATTCTTCTATCCAATATGGCTACAGGTTGTACTAGAGGTTGCCCTTCAGGTGAACAGATGGGAGGATCAACAGTAGGGATCACTTGACTCTCTATTTTCTTCTTCAGTTGTGAAATATGGAAAACTGGGTGTATTTTAGCTGTTGGTGGTAGTGCCAACCTATAAGCAATTGTTCCAATCTTCTGCACAATCTGATAAGGACCATAAAATCTAGATGCTAGTTTGAGACTTTTCCTTACAGCTATTGATGTTTGTCTATAGGGTTGTAGCTTAAGGAACACCCAATCTCCTTCTTCAAATTGTCTCTCAGTTCTCTTTTTGTCAGCATATAACTTCAACCTGTCCTGAGCTTTGAGTAGATTCTCTTTCAACACCTTGGCCATGATTTGTCTTTCCTTGAGAACTTGATCAACAGTTTCCACTTTAGATTGAGCTATCAATTCAAAAGTTAATTGTGAAGGGTCATATCCATATATAACTTTGAATGGTGCCATTTTCAGAGCACTATGATAGTTGTTGTTATACCAAAATTCTGCTAGGGAAATCCATTTGTGACACTCTTTTGGTTTGTGCCCTGTCATACACCTCAAATAATTCTCCAAGCACCTATTCAATCTTTCTGTTTGTCCATCAGTTTGTGGGTGATATGCTGAACTATACATCAACTGTACCTGTAATATTTTGAAAAGTTCCTTCCAAAAATTGCTGATAAACACTTTATCTCTACCTCGAAGACTGAAGGAGTGTACTGAGCTTGAGCTTCAACCTGTGAGGATTTCGTGTTGGATGGTTGACCCACATCCAATTTGTTCTGTGAACCCTGGGTTCCTCAGGTGTAGCGTGAGGAGTTGAATCCACCGGATGCGATATCGAAGAATAAGGAATCGCTGGTAGCCCCAAATTCGAGATAATAACTTCCAGTTTCTTATTAGTTTCTCGAATTTCAGATAGCTGGGTATGAAATTGATCCTGATTCACTTCTAGGGCTTCAAATCGTTTGCTCACATCGTCAACGAAAACTGAGAGTTGGCTTCAAACAACTCGCACATCATCTTGCAGAGCTTGGAATTCCGGTGAAGAAGCCGTCGTTGGCGGAGGAGCAACCTGGCGCTCTGATACCATTTGTAAAAAGAGTAATGCTCTTGTTACTAGAGAAGAAGAAATGTTCAGTGAAGAGAGAAAAAAGAGAAGAGAAAATCAGAAAATATTCTTCATTGTTCATTGTTCTCTGTTGGCAAAATTCATACACATATAGATAGCACAATCATTCCCAATAGACAGCTGTCCCACCAGTAATTAAGCATAACTAACTCTAGGGACTAAAGGAAAATTACGAAAATAATACTTAACAAACTCAAGGGACTAAAGTTAACAACTAAAAACTCTTAAAATAAAAGTCACAATAGACAATTGTGACACGGGTCGGGTCGCAATCTATGTCGGAACACTCGCCGTTGTATCCATCCGGGTCGGGTACATTCCTCGGACCCATTCTTCAATTCTAAGTATTGCAAGTTTAGGAGTAAAATAAATTTTGTATGTGAATCAAGAATGTCGAAATGTTTACAAAGATTTCAATTTTGGAAATCTCTTATCAATATTCTACATTGTATATAGACAGCCAGAAAATATTCCATTGATATCTCTTTCTTTGTTGCTTTTCTTCAAGAAACTATCCATTTATTTTCTTTTGTTTCATTCCATTTTTTCATTATTAAATTTTTTGCTTTTTGTCTAAATAGAATGTATGGATTTATTATTTAACTGATTATATTGATTATATATTGGAAATTTTTGTCTAAATTTGTTGATCATTGGGGGGTCTACTCTGATCGTGTGTAGTGTTTATGCACCGCAAGTGGGCTTGGATGGGGAGGAGAAAATACGGTTTTGGGAGGCGTTGGATGAGGTGGTGAGAGGAGTGCCTAGTTCTGAGAAGATTGTTGTAGCAGGGGATTTCAATGGGCGTATTGGGGCGTTACCGGGAGGCTTTGGCGATGTGCATGGAGGTTTTGGTTTTGGGGAGAGAAATGAGGAGGGAACTGCTCTGTTGGATTTTGCGAGGTCCTTTGGGTTGGTAGTGGTGAATTTGAGCTTCCCGAAGAAGGACGAACACCTGATCACCTTTCGAAGCGCGATAGCCAAGACGCAAATTGACTTTTTGTTGCTTAGGAAAGGGGATAGGGTGTTGTGTAAGGACTGTAAAGTCATCCCGAGTGAGAATCTTTCAACCCAACATAGACTCTTGGTGATGGACTTAGGTATTAAGAAAGATAAGAAGAGAAGGGGTGAGGAGGGTAGACCTAGAATTAAGTGGGGCGTCCTTACGTCGGCGAATGTGAGGGAGATAGGGGAGAAGGTGGCGGGAATAGGGGTGTGGGAGTGCAGGGGGGACGTGGATGGTATGTGGGATAGGGCGGCTAGGTGCATTAAGGAGACTGCTAGTGAGGTGTTGGGTATTTTTAGGGGTTGTGTCGGCCATCGTCGGGGGGATTGGTGGTGGAATGAAAAAGTTAGGAAGAAAGTGGAGACTAAGAAGAGGGCGTATGCTAAGTTGGGTGAGAGTAGGGATGAAGATGAGAAGCGGGCTAATAGGGAGGAGTACAAGATAGCTAGGAAGGAGGCTAAGTTAGCTCACGGTGGCTAAGACGGCAGCGTTCGAGAGCTTGTATGCGGGTTAGAGGAGAAAGGAGTGGAAACAAGGTTGTTTAGGCTTGCTAAGGCTAGGGAGAGGAAGGGTCATGACCTCGACCAGGTGAAATGCATTAAGGGGGAGGATGGTAGAGTATTGGTAGAGGATGGTCACATTAAGAAGAGATGACAGTCGTACTTCGATAGGTTATTGAATGAAGAAGGAGATAGAGTTATTGTTTTAGGGGAGCTGGAGCACGCAGAGGAGTGTCGTGATTTTAGTTATTGTATACGTTTTAAGGTAGAAGAGGTCAGAGAGGCTATTCGCAGTATGCGTAGGGGTAGGACGACGGGGCCTGATGAGATCCCTGTGGATTTTTGGAAGTTCTCTGGGGAGGCTAGCTTAAGGTGGTTGACTGAATTATTTAACGACATTTTCAAGTCGGCGAAAATGCCCGAGGCTTGGAGATGGAGTACTATGATCCCTCTTTATAAGAATAAGGGTGACGTTCAGAGTTGCAATAACTATAGAGGTATTAAGTTATTGAGCCACACTATGAATATTTGGAAGAGAGTGATCGAGTTGAGGTTGAGGAGGATAGTGGTTATCTCGAAAAATCAGTTTGGATTTATGCCCGGACGCTCGACGACGGAGGCAATTCACCTGGTGCGGAAACTGGTGGAACAGTATAGGGAAATGAAAAGAGATCGGTGTTTATCGACTTGGAGAAGGCGTACGATAAAGTCCCTAGGGAGGTGCTTTGGAGATGCTTGGAGGTGAGTGGGGTACCGGTGGCGTATATTAGAGTAATCAAGGACATGTATAATGGAGTTAAGACTCAAGTGAGGACGGCGGGAGGAGACTTAGAGAATTTCCCTGTCTTGACGGGGTTGT
The DNA here is from genome assembly GCA_030864215.1 of Capsicum pubescens. Classification (NCBI taxonomy): domain Eukaryota; kingdom Viridiplantae; phylum Streptophyta; class Magnoliopsida; order Solanales; family Solanaceae; genus Capsicum; species Capsicum pubescens. Next base: position 264,639,924 of record CM061545.1, on the reverse strand, counting down.
ATCAGGGTTAACCCACTCTTAGCCCGTTTTTGTTTGTTTTGGTGATGGATGTGTTGACGCGGCGTATTCAAGGAGAGGTTCCTTGGTGTATGCTTTTTGCAGATGATGTAGTTTTGATTGATTAGACGCGGGTGTGTGTGAATGATAAATTAGAGGTGTGGAGACGGACCCTTGAGTCTAAAGGGTTCAGGTTGAGCAGGAGCAAGACAGAATATTTGGAATGCAAGTTTAATGACGTGAGACAGGAAGACGAGGTGGTAGTAAGGTTGGATTCTCAGACGGTGTGTAAGAGGGATAGTTTCAAGTATCTGGGGTCCATGATTCAGGGGAATGGTGAGATTGACGAGGATGTCTCCCATTGTATTGGAGCGGGATGGATGGAGTGGAAGCTCGCTTCGGGGGCGTTGTGTGATAGGAAGGTGCCGCCCAAGCTTAAAGGCAAATTCTACAGGGTGGCAGTCTGTCCGGCCATGTTGTATGGAGCGGAATGTTGGTCAGTCAAGAACTCTCACATTCAAAAATTTAAGGTGGCGGAAATGGGGATGTTGCGTTGGATGTGTGGGCTTAATAGGGGTGATAGAGTTCGAAATAAGACTATTTGGGTAAAGGTTGGAGTGGCTTCGGTGGAGGACAAGACGTGGAAAGTCCGATTGAGATAGTTCGGGCATGTGATAAGGAGGGGCACGGATGCCCCAGTTCGTAGGTGTGAGAAGCTTGGTTTGGATGGTTTCAGGCGGGGTAGGGGTAGGCCGAAGAAATACTGGAGAGAGGTGACCAGGCGGGATATGGAGCAGTTACAGCTCACTGAGGACACATGACCCTAGATAGGAAGATCTGGAGGGCGCGGATTAGGATAGAAGGCTAGTGCCAGTTTGAGTCGTTGGGGTAGGACATTACTTGGTAGATGTATTATTCTTGCTAGGACACTTTGTTGTATGCTTTATTACGAATGTGTTTACTATTCTTTGTTTATTATTCCTTGTGGGTGACATATTTTGTCTTGACATCTTGTTCCATGCTTTATTAAGTATTTGTCTATTATTTCTTGTCTTGAGCAGGGGGTTTATCGGAAACAGCCTTCCTACTCCTCTTGAAGTAGTGATATGGACTGCGTACATCTTACCCCCAGACTCCACTATGTGGGAATACACTGGGTTTGTTGTTGTTGTTGATTATATTGATTTATAGGGTGTGGAGCTGGAAAAGGAAATGGAGACTATGCGGTGTAAAGGGACATAGAGATACTGGTTGGCAGTTGCTAATGACCCTAAACAACGAATAGACTTGTCTCGTGTTGAAGAAAATGTTGTGGTCTTAGCAATTGGTTAGGAAAACCAATTCTAAAGGTTAAAATTCTACAGGTGATTCCACATTTTCAAGTGTCCGTTTGAACGATTAGGATTAGCTTTGGGATCACTTACAATGGACCACAGTATTCACTTTAATGCAAGATTAGTCGTTCACTGGTTTAGCGCGAATAATGCTTCTTGTATATGATGGCATGCAATTACAGAGAAGATGAGGTAGTTTGAAGTAGTACTTTGCTATGGGCCCTCAAACATTCAAGGTGTTATCTGTCCTGAGTGGTGGTAGTGGTTTGCAAGGTTTGAAGTATGTTATTGCATTGTCAAAAGTAAAGATCATAAAGGTCTTTCAGTTTGTTACATAAATGCCTCTTCAATTGCTATACGTGTGTGTGTGTACATGCGTAATCTCTGTGTGTATATGTGTGTGTGTAGATTCATAATTTATATGTGTGTGTGTGTCTTTTTGTGTATAAAATATTATATATCCTTGTAATGGGAAATGTAAGCCTTCTGCAACAGAAGATACAAGAAGAAAAAATATTTCAGCAAATAATATTACATTGTTATCTTCTAGCTAATGAAGGGGAGCCCTAGAGTACCTGGTAAAGTTGCTGCAATGAGACCAGGAGATCACGGGTTCAAGCCGTGGAAACAACTTCTGACTCTTGTAATTGGGCCCTTCTCCCGACTTTGCGCATAACAGGGGCTTTAGTGCATCGGGCTGTCCTTTTTTTATATTTTGACTGATACTCTTGTATTTCTTGTTTCATGCTATTTCTTATCTTCCTCTGTTTTTGATTTCATAGTATTTCTTTTCATGGCATTTGTTCAATAAAGTGATAATTGTTGTTTCTTGATATACGGTAATAGCTAATTAGATGCTCATTTGGCCTTTTGTCAGGCTCTTGCTTTGGTGAAAAAATAAGAATCATTAAATACACTAGGGTGTCTTTGATAAAGGAGATTATACAGGCAAATTTGGACATCTAGTTTCCTGGTTGAGCACTTTGCAAAACAGGAGGTTAATAGAGTTCAAACTAAGGTATATCTGATTCAGTGCTGTCCAAAATTTTTTAGAGAATATATAGTCAGAGTTTTTTGGGTTGGCTGCATAAGAAAGTATCATCGCACCGGTGTTATCAAAGGTGCGCTAAGCCCTAAAGTGAGGCTCAAAACGTGTTGAGCGCTTTGCCTCGCTTGTGCGCTTCACTGTCGTCATCAAGTTTCTAAGACTTACTTTCCTTGCCAATGAGTCTCTGCTGAAGAGGCGACACTAAACAATTGATATTTCACTTTATTGTAATTGTTTTTCAATTTCTTTGTTTATATTTGTCATTCAAGCTTATAATTATTAGTCTTCGGCTAAACATAAAGATTTGTAATTTTCTCCCTTTGCGCCTTTTTTCCATTGAAGCCCATGCTTTTATTTGCGCTTTGCGCTTTAAGCCCCAACAAATGTTAGAGTTTTTTTGCACTTTTTGCTTTTGATAACACTGCTGATCGCATACAAAATTCTGCATGTCTAATATACTATGTTTAGTTTGCAACATAAAACTCTGTATTGCTAATTTGATTTCCGATGTAAAAATATGCATAACAAATATCCCTTCGTCCCAATTTAAGTGCCTTAGTTTGACTGGGCTCAAAGTTTAAGAAATGAACGGAGAATTTTGAATCTCGTGATCTTAAATTTCCTTTAAATTTTGTGTTCTTAAACTTGCCGTGCAAAATGTTGGAATTTGAATACTTACTTGATATAGATAGATGCACTCTCTTTGGGACAAGCCAAGAAGGAAAGTAAGACACTTAAATTGGGACAAAAGGGAGTACATCTTTTGTTGTGGTACTAAGCGTGATTCAGTGTATTATCTTATGCGGGATAGGATACGGAATTAAAATAGTAATTAGCGGTACTTGGATAAGAGTGTATCTAGAAGCATAAATATTGCTTTTAAAGTAGACAATTATTCAGCTCATAACAATCCCTACATTATTATTCGTTGCATAACAATCCTTTATCATGATCCATGCGTAAGAGTCTGTGGACCAAATGGCCCCTCAAGGTATGAATTGTGTATGCTTATTTCCAATAGGAAGACCTTGAGGACGTGAAGCAAGTGGGCAGTAAGGCTGGCATGCCTCTCCAACTTTTTTAAACCAAACATTATCATATTCATGTTAGGAATAACTCTTTTCATGAGAATTGCTGTGTATGCCAAATATACTTCTCAAATTATTTGATCACTGCAGCGGTAGTTCACAGGTCATAAAAAAGATATTCCATTAATGCAGAATACTTTACTTGTTGCTAAAGATAATTTTTTAACGGGATAATAGTTGGATTTTGTCAAGGTCTTTATCTCTATCACAAACCATGTGCAATGATTGGCTATTTCTTTAGGAGATATCGGCATATTGCAGTGTCTAGCTGGTTGTACTCTTTGGTGTTCTGTTCTGTCTGATCCCATTGATGGTGATCTGTCGTATAATTTGCATTAGGGTGTAAAAAGTTACTCTAGTGATCCATGTTCTTGTGAATTTGTACTCCTGATGTATGGCCACTTCTATGATAATGATAGCTGGTAGTTTCCATTCATTACCATTGTAATTCTCAATGATTGTCGACCTAGCTTGTGCAGTTACATTCATTAGGCACTTGTATGAGAGAGATATTAATTCAACCACAATCAATACAGGACGCTGCTATAATTTATCAATCTTAAACAAGGATCAGGAGAATCGCCTTTCTACAGATCACACACACACTTTATATTGTGATTTTGGTATCAAAAGTAGTAAAGGAAAGATGCAGTTTTAAATGTAGAAACGGTAGTTTATTAATTCAGCAGTGTATATGCAGTTATAAAGAAGGAATGCATGACAGAATTTGCATGCGATTTTGTCCCACATCGTCTCAAACACAAAATACTACTCTTCTGTTAATCTATTTAGCGGTCTCTAGTTATGGCTCACGTGGCCTTGTAAGAAGGTTCTTCCGGTTGCAGGCAGTATAATGCAAATCTTGTCTGCACGATTGCTGGCACTGAGGGATCCGGGTAATGTAGTTTATCCCTCAAGCCCTTGTTCAATTAATTCATTCATTTGTCCCTTTTCTTTTTTTTCTTTTCTTTGATTTTTGTGATTATTGTTCATCTTTAACTTTATATCCTTGGCGTTTGCTTCTCGGTTTTTCTTTGTTTTGTTGAAATACATCTGTTTCTTTGTTTTGTTTCTCGGTTTTTCTTTGTTTTGTTGAAATACATCTGTTTCTTTGTTTTGTTGAAATACATCTGGATGGAAAAAAGGAGAAATTAAATTAAACATTATCTCTTAACACATATGAAGCTCTCATTCTTCTTTTCCCTTCTTGTACATCCATCTTAAAGTTTTCATTCTTTTATCTTTCTAATCCTAAACTCGGTTAAAATCTTCATCCAAACTAATTGAATGGTTATGTTCACCCAAATATTGGAAGTTTTCACTCGCTCCGCTTTCAATCTGGGCGTCTCCTGAGTGATTTGATAGTCAGTGAATTTTGGATGGTATGTGGATTTGTTTCTTCGCTGATTTGTAATGATTGGTTTCTTGTTTCCGCACTCTCTCTCAACAGCGGTGTTGCCAATTCTCAACGTAGCATGTGCACATCTTCAGCTAACGTGTGTGGTTCTTTGCTTTCTCAGGTTCTCGGCTATTGCAACCCATTTACCTGTGTTTCAAGCAAGTCAGATACACCTTTCTAGGTGCACAAGGTATCTAAACTAATAAATAGTCGATCACACATTCAAATTGATATAGAATTGTCTTCTGTATGATGCATTCAAAGGTTGGAACTTGGAAGCAGAAGTTTGGCTAAGTGAACTGTAGCAAATTCTTTTTAATTTGTAGCCATACTATTGTTCAGAATTTCATAACATTTTTGGGAGGAGTATATGACATTTCATTACATTTCGTTTTTAATTTAGACTAAATATGTTCTTGCTTACTCCCCAGGCCTAGCTGTGTGTAACATTCTTCATTATGGCTGGCATCGTCCACTGTATTCCGAACCAATTCAGCACACTCACCTCATTATTGCCACTTTGCAGTGTACAGGAAGTAACCTTGTGACAGCTGACATATGTGATCCTTCGCGTTCTCATGTTCTCGGCGGTCAGCACTGGACCCAAGCTAAGAAACACACCTTTCTTGGTGCTCAAGGTATTTGAACCAATAAATGTGGGATCACATACATATTCATATCAAAATAGAATTTTCCGTATCATGCATTCAAGGCAACGATGGAGCTTGGAAGCAGAAGTTTGGCTATGTGAAAACCGCATGAGCAAATTCTTTTGTTTTTTATAGCCATACAATTATTTGGGATTTCTTAACATTTCTGGGAGGAGTATGTGACATTTCATGCAATTATTTTTAATTTATAACCCTACAGCCTTTCTTCCCTAGGCCTAAGCTGTGTAGCTTTCTTCATTGTGCCTGGCATTGTCCACTATATTCTGAACTAATTCTGCTCTCTCTCAATAGCCGTGTGTTGCCACTTCTCAGCTTAGCATGTGAACATCTTCAGCTGACATGTGTGGTCCTTTGCTTTCTCAGGTTCTTGGCTGTTAGCACCCATTCCACCTGCAATTCAAGCAAATCAGAAGACGCACCTTTCTTGGTGCCCAAGGTATCTAAACCAGTGAATAGTCAATCACACATTCAAATTGATACAGTATTGTCTTCTGTATCATGTATTCACAGGTTGGAACTTGGAAGCAGAAGTTTGGCTAAGTGAACTGTAGCAAATTCCTTTTAGTTTATAGCCATACTATTGTTGGAATTTCGTAAACATATTTGGGAGGAGTATATGACATTTCATTACATTTCGTTTTTATTTCTTTTTACTTTATAGCCTTTATCTGTTCTTCCTTCCAGCCCCCGCCCCCCAAAAGGCCTAGCTGTGTTAACATTCTTCATTGTGTCTGGCATCGCCCACTATATTCCAAACCAATTCAACACTCACCTCAGTTTTATTGCCACTTTGCAGTGTTACAGGAAGTAACCCACATTCCTGTAACCCACATTCTCAACTGTGCATTTGCACATGAAGCACCAGGTGACAGCTGACATATGTGAGCCTTCGTATTCTCATGTTCTCAGCTGTCAGCACTGGATACGAGCTGCAACCCAAGCTGATAAACACACCATTCGTGGTGCAAGCACTAGGTGACAGCTGACCTATGTGATCCTTGGTGTTCTCAGCTGTCAGCAGTGGATACGAGCTGCAACCCAAGCGGATAATTAAAACACCTTTTGTGGTGCTCAATTGGATCAGACTACTCGTGGCATAATTAAGCGGACTTATTCCTGGAACCTGGAGGAATATAGACAAACTGTTCAGTAATACTAGATGTCCCTGATTCCAGCAGGCAGCAGCAACATAACACCGACCCAGTATTAGCCTTAATGGTCAATTATCCAGACTCCGGTGCAAACTGGCTTTCTGGAAGCAAGATTCCAGTGGATGAAGTTACTGATAGCCCAGCATTTGTAGAAGCTATTGAATTTAATATGACTATATACTTTGGGTCAGATTTTTTTCTTATTTGGATATTGAAGTAATAAGAATTAAATTGGATAATGGCTCATTATGCTTGCATATTATTATATGGTTCTTTTTCTGGTGTGGCATATCTGTTGTTGTCATCTTATAATGATGTCCAATTTGATCGAAAACCTGAGATTGGCGGAGTCTCCTATCAATGGTATCTCAAGGCCTGCTTAGAGCCAAGAAGTCCAATGAACTTTAGACTTTGATTTTACAAATAAACAACTATGCCCCTTTTCCGACCAAGTTGGGTTAGCTATATGAATCTTCTTCACCCACGTTGCTCAATTTAAACTCCTTTGGGTCTAACATTATGAAAAAACATTATCTTCGATTTGATCAGCCACCGTAAAAACTTCAATCAATAGAAAAATCTATGAAGAACTAAAACCTAGAAGTTTTGTATATTTTTTATTGACATAAATCTCTAATATCAATTTTACAAGTAGAAATTTAGTAAAATCAATCACCACTAGGCAATGTAGGGAAGACATAAGGCAAAACATGGAGGAATAATTATTAGTAATTAATAACTAATTGTCAACAAGTACATTAGGAAACACTGATTTCTTGGTACATCACATTCATGCATTTACGAATCATGTGACGGTATTGATTGACATGTCTTCTCAGTGCTCAAGTCTAATACTCTCAAAAAGATGGAAATTTATTAAACTGAGGGCAGTTCAAGTAATTCAATGTCCAATGGATCGAGACACAGTGCTGGCTATTGCCAAGAGCTTTGCATCTTTTTTCCATTTCCTTCCATATAGAGTTCCTCTTGAAATTTGCACAGAGAGCCTAAGTTTGAAAAAATTGCTCCTTGATGCTTTCAGAGCTTCAGTGACAATGTGTATTCATTCGTGTTAGGTAGTTCCTGAGATCAGATGCAGCCACTAAATCAGGAAAAAGCCGTTCTCAAGATATGCTAGACTCATACTTCACTCTGCTAAATGGTAAGTATATTCTCGAAGATAACAACGAAAAGCCTCCTCGCCTGATGAATTCTATGATTTCAGAATATTGGTTTTGGAACAGGATATCTAGCAATCATTTTAGCTGCTACCATGCCAGCAGTCAAAGCCACTCCAAATAGAGCATGAAATCTCACACAGTAATACTTTGCCATAAAGATCTTTGCTTTGTCCTATACAGTTAAAGTTCAAAATCATGACACAAATGAACATTGATAGCCCAAAAAGAGAATGAACAGTAACAATATTTTTGCGGAAGAACAAAACAAAATCTTCACTCGCCTTATGGTTCTTCTCCACATAGCTAACTACCAGTTTTCCCACTGGTATAGTTAAAGCACAAAGAATCTGGAAGAAAATGATACTGGATTAGATAGTGGAACATATCGAAGCATCCAGAATTTCAAGGTTGCAAAAGTAACATTAAAATTGCCAAGACAAAATCCATAACAGCTCTCTCACAACTTAGTAGACTTCTTTGGTGACTACAGGGTTCAGGAAAATGTTTCTGGTTAAAACTAAATGAACAAAGCTTCCGAAAACATGTCACAGCCGAACAGAAAATGAAATTTATCATTAGTAATTATTGTAACCACATTAAGAAACCAGATGAAGACTTACAATGCATGTAAATGGAAGTGTTTGAGTGAAGCCAAGAAGAAGCATCCCTGAATAGAGTGTTGCCACAGCCACTTTTACAATTCTGGAACCAGCTTGAGTACCAAGCCTAACCTGAACTCAGAGGCAAAAATACAAGTGACGACTGGTTCTTCCATTTCTACTCGAACTTTTGCTGTCTGACCTAGGTGTACTTACCAGTGGAGAAAATTTTCCCACGGCCTTATCCCCTTCTACCTGAAATTTGTATCACATGAATGAGTTGCAAGTAAACACCAACAGTTAAACAAATTATTTCCCGAAATGGTGGAGTCATGGAAGGTAAGGAGACCTTATTACCTGGTGGAAATGACTACAAAACAGGATAAGTGATGTTGTGAAACCAACAAGTGCTGATGCTGAAAGTGTTGTATATGTGATTGGGAGCTCACTGAAATGCACATTAGACCAGCTTTAGTTAGGTGTAAACACCTTCATTATATGGGCATTAATAATAAAACAAACCTGGTGCTGCTTTGAAGTAAGTAAAAGGCAGTCGTAGTAAAAGGACCAAATGCAGCAAAGCACAAGGGTTCCCCCAGACCTTGGTAACTTAACCGAAATGGCGGGCACTACAAGACAATTTATTAGAAGCAACGGAATCCAATTATTTACATATTGAGAGGAAAGTGAGACGATAAAAAACTGAAATTACTCATGAAGCTTCTGCATGGCATAGAGAAGAGAGAGATTAGTACAGAAGCTCACTACATTAAAATTCAAACAATTAAGATAAGATCTTTGTTGTTTAGCATGGAGAACAAGAGGACAAGGCAGGTGCTGGAATAGAAACTGCTGTAATTCTTTTTTCTTTACTTAAAGAAAACTAGTTGGTATTGAGCAAGCTCCATCGATGGAAACTATGAACAGATACAGCTGAGAGAAAAAGAGGCAGGGAAGAGAGAAATTGAAGTCCAAAAAGTCGCAATTGAAGAAAATCAAAATAATTTCATTACATCATTTAACACTGACCACAATCAATATGTAGTCAACTCCACTAGCTAACCACTAACACAACTGAGTGAACTTAGGTAAGTTCAACATGCATTATTCTACAGCTCTATCTTGACCTGTCACCGTACATTCTCTTCTTCCAAATCTCATTAAAGTTGGATTAATCAAAATCTGTCTCCTTTATCTCAATGGGGATTTGTAATCGAGGCATGATAGATTGATCGATTGCACTTGGATTAGAGATTTTTTGATCAGAAAATTCGATTTCCAAGAGTTGTAGCAATTATCGGTGTTATAAGAAAGAACCATTTGAAGTCCAAGTATTCTTCGTAAAGAGGATCTTTGCCGCTTCGATTAAGATGTTGAATTTTCTATGCTAACCGGAATAACAAATGTTGCTCATGGAGCAATCTCTGCAAGATAAAAAATATAGAAGATTCCACTGAACTAAATTATTTGAATTACCTGGTATATGTAGCCACAAGTGATTGAAGAAGCTAATAGTAATATAGCACGTAGATTTGAAGCCTCCACAGATGTATAAGTAAGCCCCAAGAAACCAAGTGCAAGAAACATGTAAGCTGCGATGAATGTTCCTGTGCGACTTACACCAAAATTATAAAGCAAAGTGAGTCAAACTTATAACTGTAATTCCCAAACTAAATATAAGTCCGTCACTTGACCGCATAGTAAAGGCAACCTTATATGGGAAAAGTACAGGAACTCCGTATTCACAAACGGAAATATGGAAGCAGTCTAAAAAAGATTGACTTTAGTTGATACATCCTTGTCTTTTAGAAAGGTAATATTTAGTTGATACATCCTTTTAGTCAGGAAAAGAGACTCCAGGACATAATAGAGACAGGTTATTGACTTATAGATTGTACTTATAATCTAGTAATTATGACACAGTTAGACAAGTAGCAGTCTGACTCAAGGTTAGTCAATATACAGGTTAACCTGTTCCCTTCATGTATTAAATGACACTGACTTCAATGATAACAGCTCAATATACACATCCTTGTACTTACTTTCAGAAAATTAAAGTACATCATCCTATTCAGTTAAAGAAAGACCAAAAAAAAAAAGGGAAAAGGAAACAAAACAAAATAGTAATGCGATTGCCATGGCAGCGGTAGAAACTTTTACCTGCCAACAATGTTCACAACTGACTCTTTCTTGTCCTTATCAGCTCCTGTGTCAAAATCATAAACGTCGTTGCTGCCCATATTACAAAGATATTGATATAGAGTGCAAGATGTTTAGCAAGGACGTTATAGTCCGTAAGTGTAACATAACCATAAAAATAACATTATAATGAAGTACAATATTTTTAACACAAGTCAGAATTATTCCTATTATAGTGCACCAAGACAATGTCAATGGTGTGGCTAGCAGCCAATGAAGCGGGTTGAGAATAAGGTCTCATGTTCAAATCTCATTAGGCAAATACTAGATGATTTTTTTTCAATTTGTCAAAGCCTTGGTAGATAGAGTTAACCTGTACTTGAGTTGGTGGGAGATAGTAGGTACCTGGTGAAATAAGTGGAGGTGTGTGCGAGCTAGCCAGACACGCAGTTTTTTAAAAGTGGTTTGTCGCTTAACCACTGTCATCTATCAAGTTAGCCCAAATATCTTTATTGAAATGAAGATACAAAGATACACCTTACATCTCTCTCATATGTTCAGAAACAATCTCCAATTATAAAATTCTTGCCAACGAAACATGGAATTACACTTAAGGGTAAAAGAGGAAAAAATCGTAATGAAAGTAAATGAAATGAAAGGGGGAAAGAAGAAGAGGACTAGAGAAAAAAAAAACAAGATTTCAAGAACTAACCCCTCTAATCTAGAGGTCCTACCCCTACCCTTCTTTGTTAATCATTGCAGCAAGATGAACCTAAAGGACATCATGAGCTCTCTTGTTAACTTTCTGATTGAAGAGGATTTAATCATATCAGATTTTCATTCAATCAAGTGCTTCTTGAGCTAGACAACGTTGACTAGATGGTGAAAGCACATCAAAGTATTCCCACCTTGCCACCAAGATCAAGTAGTAAATAGAATTTCCAAAGACAGTACAACACAAACCTTAAGTTAAGCCAAGTGATGACAAAAATTGAAGATGCCAATAGCATAAAATAACGCCTAGCAGAAAAGAGGCCTGTCTGCAAATAAGCAGCTGCACTCCCCACCTATTCATGAGCAGCAAAAGAACAATGAGATTTTAGTGGAACGATATGGCAAAAACTGTTCATTATAAGCATAGACAGTTCTACTATAATTATTCACCAAAATAACAATACTGAAGGTATCAATTTGGAATTTTTTTTTGGATAGATCAAGTAAAAACCAGTAACACCAAACCAAGATGGATCCAAGAAAATTAAGAACAATATGGATTGTTTGCTCAACCAAACTCACAATCAAACTTCTACGATATCTATATAAAAGAGAATTCTCTGTTTACACTAAAGATAAATGAATAGAAGTGAACTTTTTATAAGTCTTACATCACTCTCGCTTTTATAGAGCAATCTCCTAATTCTCTTTTCCAAATAAATCCCAAAAGGACCTAACAGTGACATTCTCCAAGTTGCCTTCTTTTTCTTGCCAATCTTTTGAGCAATCATGCTCTTTCAATGGAATACATAATTTCTCGCACATCTAGTAATCATCATCACTCTCACGCGTTAAAGTTTACCTGATCCTGACGACAGCCCAGGCTGTTCAATATATTATGTTATTAAACTGTTTACAGCAGCTGTCTAGTTGCAGTTATAGGTCTAGCAACTTATTTAGTTTATTCACTATGGAGATTCTGCCTCATATACAATCTGCAAATGAAACTTCTCAACAAATTTTATAAAAATTCATCACATTTTTCTGGCTAGGCAATTTAAGCTAACATATTAACAAGCAGTCACAGGCAGCCTTTGTATTGTTTGGTTTCACAAGACTAGCACTGAAACAATTATTGCTTGCATGCAATTGGAACCTCAATAAACATAAGAAACTAGCTGTGTTTTACCTTCACATTATTCAATTCACATAGGCTTACATTCAAAATTCAAACAACATATCTGGTTGAAAATGTTAAAACTCAAAAGGAGCCTCGACAGTTGATAACTTCAAAACTTACAGTTAGAGGAACTAAGGCTACAGAGTATATTGGTAATTTGATTGCCCTCCATATCAAAGTAGCTTGTGAGATATTTTCTTCTTTTTCCTCAGAGATAGCATCATGTTGCTGCACTTTACACATAAAGAAACCTCTCAGGCTTGAGAGCCGTTGCTCGACTTCTTTCCATCTTAAATTAATAACACTGCCAGATCTTCCAGAGCATCGGAAGCAAGAGATTGATCTTTGTATGGCGTGTGATGGTAGTGAACAAGTCGTGAAGATAAAATTCCTGCCAAACCGCATAACGTCAAGGACAGAAAAGTTTCAACTGCTGATCAGGGATTGAACTAAAATTGTTTTCCATACATTGTGTTAAATATTCAAAAATCAAGCCCAAAAATGATCAACATCTTTGGGAGGTTCAGTAATCAAATGACAAGCAAACATTTTCTAGCATTCGCATATTCAATTATCCAAACAGGTAAATATTAATGAGCTACAGAAGGAAAGGAAATGAAAGGACGCGTCCATTCTTTCCATCACTACGAAGAGCACAACCTGAAGACATCAACGAATTCATTTTTTTTTAAATGAGTTCCCTATTGGGAATTTGAGAGGCTGTATTTGACTAATAAGATAACAAACATTTTGTAATGGCTTACTTCTCAGAGGTTTACAGTCATTAGGTAGCATTGCGTAAAATGCAATGCATTCACGCATTTAATGTATAAAACATACTAACATATAGAAGCCACACATAAGAAAATTTAACTACAGAACAGATTCATTTCATGAATTTTGATATTTACTAAGGTTAAATGCCTTGCATTCATGTGTAGCAATGTGGATGGACACGACAACATTTCTGTTTAAACATTTCCACAAAATGTATTCACTTCATGCATTTTGATAAACAGTATTCTTTCATTTATGCTTATGCAAAGATACTGACCACATATTAGTCTAAAAGTTACTCGCTTTTTCCGCCTCACTCGTTTCAATGACCGATTAAAAATTCTTTGCAGGTGTACCTAAGAGGGATATATACTCCGCACTCTATAAAATTTTAAGCATGCTCGTTACAGGTAAACAAGTAGCATCTCCAACTCTGGAACTAATTATGTAGAAAATGACAATCATATTCATAGTCAAACCTTCTTGATTCAACTCGAAGGGTGTGGACTAGCGGTTAATCAAACGATTTCTAAACAATGAGGCCTAAAACTGTGATGCAAGTTTTTAAGTGGAAGTGCAAGTTGTTATTAGTTAGTTAGAATTCAGTTGCACAGTACAAAGTTCCCCAAAACAGTTAACTCCTATCTGTTAGTTACAGCATTAGTTGGTAGTTAGCTATGAATAGATACAACTACTATAAATACCAACTTGTAATACTACATTTTAATTCATTCATAATAATAACATTTCACTTCTTCCTCTCTTAATTCTCTCTATCTTGGCTAACTTCTCGGATTAGATCCCTGAACAGCTACTCTGTTCCTCGAGTTTAACTCCCAGAATTGGTTAATTTCGTGTTAAAGTTACTTGCTAATTGCACTAACCCGAGCAAGCTGACGTGGACACCGCAAGTATTAGAAAGAACCCCTAACATATAAACGCGTCACATATATCTCTCAAATGAATGTACAATTAAAAACTAATCCCAAACCTACTCTTTTCAATAATTAAAAAAAAAAAAAAGAATTAAGTCCAAAATCACACTTGTTCGGTCAAATCAAAACCTCTAACTTAGAGGTTAGATAAAACTAAGGTAAAGAAAACAAGGGCAATGAACTTGCCTGGAAGAAGTAGGAACATGGCTGCTTATACAGTGCTTACTGAAGTCAGTAGCAAGAATTGGACCATTGAAAGTGGCTGACAATGCCATCAGTAACTCACTCTCAAATACCAGTTAAAGTAACAGTCAGGGGAAGTTGGTATATTGGAAACATCAAAACTGAAACTGGAACTAAAATGTAATACTATCAAGAATCTAAAAACACTAGCAGTTTTAACTGTAATGAGTTAAAGAGAATGCAAAAGATAAGCCTTTAGGATATAAGGGTCAATAAGAAAAAGACATCTAACTGAACCTCCGTCAATTGGGAGAAAATTGACAAAAATGCTCCCCTATATTCGAAGGTCAGTTCAAAATAACCCCTTGAGTATTCATTGAGTAACTTTAGTCCAAGCTTTTCAAAAAATAACATTCTCACGGAAGTGTGATATTCTGACCAAAACTTAACACATTATTTGTGTGGAAAAAATAGTTCAGTTTCCCATCTATTTTGCATTGGTGTAAAATGAGATGGATGGTCCTACTAGAGTCTGAATTTTTTTTTCATTTTGAACAATCTTCACTTCATGAACTAATTTTTTAAAAATTAAATTAGGATTAATATTAATTCCTTATCATCATTAGAGATTGATCTAACAAGTTCACTCTAAAAAAAATGTAAATTGTGATAGTTTTAAAAAAACTTCACGAATTATGACTAAGGGTGTGTTTGGTATAAAGGAAAACATTTTCTGAAAAATATTTTCTAATTTTTTCATGTTTGATTGGCTTAAAGGTTTTGAAAAATATTTACAAATCAACTTATTTTCCTCAAATCTAAGGAAAATGACTTCCATTCAAAAAGTAATGAAAATATTTTTCAAAACTCTCTTTCAACCTCACTCTTAAAATGAAATATTCATACAACTCTCAAAATCACTCATCCCTACTCCGACCCCCAATCCCCTACCCCACCCCACCCCCTGCCACCCCATCAAAAGAAAATAGTTTAAATTTTTTTCATACCTCATCCCCCTACCCAAAACCAAAAACCCTACTCCCTCTCTCCCCCACCCCTTCCAAGAAAAATATTTATTTAAAAAAAAAGAAAATCAAACTTTTTCTTACCCCCTACCCGACTCTCCACCCTACCAACCCCTTCCCCCTAAAAAAAATAAATTTTTAAAATTTATTTTTAAAATTTTTTCTAACCCCACCCTCGCTCTCCTACCTCGACCCCCCTACCCCTCCAATCAAAAAACTACTATTTCAATTTTTTTCTTACCTCATCCTATGGGTGTCAAGTGGGTCGGTCCGGGTCAACCCGGAACCGGCCCGTTAATTTTAACCGGTTTGTGGATTGGGCCGGTTCCGGGGCTGGTTAAGTGGGCCGAGCCGGTTTCAGGTACAACAGTAATTTTTTAAAAAACAACCCTGAGCCGGCCTACTTAGCCCAACCCGGTCTAACTCACCTAAACTCAGTCAAACCCGGTTAAAAATTCGATCAAAATGGGTCAAAATACAAAAAAAAAATAGTTTTTTCTAATATACACTATATATACCCACTTATATACATTTTAAATACGCTAAACAATATATATACACTATATATATAGTATATACTACATTAGAATTTAAAAAATATATACACATATACACAATTACACATATATACATAACATTCAATATATTCGACTATACGTATTACTTTAAATAAACCATATACTACAATATATATATATATATATATATATAGTTATATACTAATTTATAAAACATATACACATGTGACATGTATACGTTAAATATATATGTCTATAGAAGATATATACACACATATATATACCATTCAATATATGTACTACTTTAAATAAAACATATACTACAATATATATACACTACAATATTTATATATATAGTTATATACTAATTTATAAAACATATACACATATATATATACCATTCAATATATGTACTACTTTAAATAAAACATATACTACAATATATATACACTACAATAGTTATATATATAGTTATATACTAATTTATAAAACATATACACATGTATACATTAAATATATACCCCTATAGAATATATATACACACATATATATACCATTCAATATATGTACTACTTTAAATAAAACATATACTACAATATACACACACTACAATATTTATATATATAGTTATATACTAATTTATAAAACATATACACATATATACATTAAATATATACGTCTATAGAAGATATATACACATATATACGCGTCATTCGATATATATGTACTACTTTAAATAAAATATACTTCAATATATATATATATGTATATATATATATGTATATATATATATATATATATATATATATATATATATATAGTTATATACTAATTTATAAAACATATACACATGTATACGTTAAATATATACGTCTATAGAAGATATATACACATATATACGTATCATTCAATATATACATACTACTTTAAATAAAATATACTACAATATATACACACTACAATATTTATATATATAGTTATATACTAATTTATAAAACACATACACATGTATATATTAAATATATACGTCTATAGAAGATATATACACATATATATGCACCATTCAATATATATGTACTACTTTAAATAAAATATACTACAATAGATATATATAGTTATATACTAATTTATAAAACATATACACATCTATACGTTAAATATATACGTCTATAGAAATATATACACATATATACGTATCATTCAATATATACGTACTACTTTAAATAAAATATACTACAATATATACACACATTATAGATATAGTTATATACTAACACATGTATACGTTAAAGATATACTATTTTAAAAAATATATACACATATATACACTATTTTAAATAAAATATATGTTACTTAATATAATATATTAATAATAGTATAATACTTTATAGTAAATTAATAATATATTAAAACTAAGTTTTTAATTTAAACTAGAAATTCAATTTAAATCATTAAATGAAAAAAATTACAAAGTAAGGATTAAGGAATGAATGAATGTTGAATTTTATTTATTGCAAAATGATCCAAAATTTATAATTTACGTGAATGAAAAATCTACAAATTTTGCATTATTTTGTTCAACTCATTCATGTTAATATTAACAGGAACTTGCATAGGATGGTCAAAGTCAACGGGGGCAAAACCATGCATTGGACTTGATTCTGCTGAGTTCTCCCGTGAAGTCATAATTTCTTCAAGTCTCTGCTCGTCGTTCGGCTCTGCTTCCATTCCTTGATTTCTTCGTTCGGGTCTAATCCAATCTCTGAGGCAAACGAGAACATTCATTGCATTGCTTCCCAATGAATGTCGATTGTCTCCAAGTTGTTGTCGTCCTTGACTAAAAGCGTTCTCCGATGCAACGGTTGACATTGGAACATTCAAGATATCTCTAGCTAATCTTGAAAGCACAGGATATTGTGTTTTATTACTCCTCCACCAATCCAACGCATTGATCCGTCGTCTGCGATTCTCTAGCGGCGATCGAAGATAATACTTAAGCTTTTCCCGATAAGTTGATGTGTAAGCTCCCTCCTCGACATTGTTCCAACAATTTAAATCATAAAAGTGATCAGGAAAACCACTATGTGCCGGCCTTTTAGAAGATGATGTCTCCTCTTGAGGATGAGGAGCGACAGTTGGAGTGATATTTGTAGGTACAGCTAAATCAACTAAATCAGCACAGTGATTATATAATTTATCTATGTATTTATTCGCATCACTCATAGCCGTCCACAAATTAGGTTGTACTTGTTGAGAATCATTGTTAGTATTTATCTCTAAATTAGAATAAATAAGAGTACTAAAGTGGCATATAGTATTATATTCATACAAGGATTTAACATAACATCAACCAAGTATATGGGGGGAATCTGAAAAAAATATTTTTAAAATTTAGCAAATATGGCACCAACAACATCTTTGTAACCTTCTTTATTTTTATATTTTTTGAGCAAACCAGAAATATCGGCTATATATGCCAAAATATTACAAACAATAGGATAATAAGCATAAAAAAATTCAAACGTAGCTATATAATTTTTTTAAAAAAACTTAACAAGATCATTAATTACAACCCAATCGGAATCATGTAACATGCAATCAGCAGAATCAGCAAACGAACCACAATATTCGTTAAAAGATAGTGTAATAGGAACTCTATATTTATAACAAGTTTTTAAAAAATCATACGTAACATTCCATCTAGTATCACATTTTTCAGGCATCAATATCGGTGCAAGTCCATTTTATTCACATTTAAGTTTAAAGTCTCTAATTCTACGATTATTTTCTTGAATAAAACCAACAGAAAGTCGAATTTTTTCAATATAAAACTCAAAAAACTCGAGACCATCTCTTACAATTAAATTATATATATGACATGCACACTTAATATGAAAAATTTCAAGTAATGATGGAGATAGCTTAGATTTAAATTTTGTTATAGTAGTCTTGTTGTTAGAAGCATTATAAAAAATAATACATAAGATTTTATTTTCGATACTATAAAATTCTGCAACTTTAGCAATCGAATCAACAATAAAATCTCCAGTATGTTTACGATCTTCATCATATAAAAAAGCAAGAATACGTTTTTGCATAACAAAACTACTATCTATCTAATGACAAGTAATAGTTAAATAATTATTTTTATTTACAACACACCCAAGATCAGAAGTTAGGGATATTCTACATTGAATATTTTTTAACAATATTGATAAATAAAAACAATATTGTGAAGTCTAAAAATATCGGCCCGACAATGACTTCTAGGAATACCATTAAACATAGGATTATAAATTGTTTGAATATAATGAATAAATGCATCAGAAGAAGGAAAACTAAAAGGTAAACAATTCACAGCTACTATTTTAGCTATTTCTTCCCGGTCCTTCAAGTTATTATACTTCTTTATTACATGACCGGTTGCTGGGTCCATTCTAGTTTGCGTGGGCCCACCAACAACCTCACCACCTTGTGTAATTTTTAACTTTTTTTCGTGAACATCACATATATGTCTCATTAATGTACCTGTACCTCCTTTCTTGCCTCCGCTTTTACGCTTATATATTTGTTGACAAATATTGCATTGCACCTCGGTATCTGATATACGTTCAAAAAGTTGTCATGCAATACTAATTGTTTTACGAGCTCTTGGGGCACGGGGAGGACGGGGAGGGAGATTAACCGATTCAGATCTAACGTTAGCATTTTCTATTGCGGGTGTCTCACCAATATTTTCATCATCTTCGTTTAAATTAACCGCATCTACTTCATTTTCTTCTTTTATACCGTAATTTTTCTGAGCTTCTACATAATCCATATCGTGGGCACCTACACCTAAAGGTACACCTACTTCTTCCTCTAAAGGTTGACTAAGCGGTGTCGGAGGCACACAGGTATATCTACTACTTGAAGTACCTCTACCGCTAGTAATTCGCTTTTTACTACCACTACTGTTTTCGGGATAAATTTTTTTAACACCTTTGGTGGCGAGGTTTCTTAATTTATCCATAATATAAATTAAACTAAAAAAATTTAAAATACACAAATATAATAAAATTAAGTATTCAACAATTAATACACAAATAAAAAATTAAACGTAAGAGATGAAACGACAATACCAAATTTTGGAAGTATCCAAAGGTTGCGACTTTAGAAACTTTCACTCGTACTTTGTAATCGCAAAATTAAAAAATTAAAGTGAGTACTTTAGGAAATTAAATATATAGAATGTTGGAGAATTGAGATTTGAGAGAGAATGAGAATTAAGAGAATGAAAAATTGTGTGAAAAATGTTTGAAAGTGTAGAGTATTTATATGATTTTTTTTGGGGTTAAAAAATAATTTTAAATGTATTTTTTTTTTTTTTGAATAAAAAAGGCCAAACTAGCCCTTTGGACCAAAAAACGGCTATATATCCGTTGGGCCAACGGCTAGTTTGGCCCAATCTCCAATTTTAAAAAAAATAAAATAAAAAAATTTAACCTGGCCGGTTAACCGGCAAACCCCGATCGGGCTTGGACCGGGCTGAGTTAATCGGGCCCAATCAAAAAATAAACCGGCCCGGTACCCGGTACTCTACAGCCCGTGGGCTGATCGGGCCAATTTTTGTAAGTGGGTCGGGCCGGATCGGGTCGGCCCGTTTGACAGGTATACCTCATCCCCTAACCTGAAACTCAAACCCCTACTTCCTTCAAATATATATATATTTTTTAAAAAAAAAATTCAAACTTTTTTCTTTTCCTCCGTTACCCGATCCCCTCCCCCCAAAAAAAAATAAATTAAATTATTCTTTTCTTATCCCGCCCGACACCCATCCCCTACTAGCCCCCCCCCCCCCCCCACCGCCGGCCTCCTGAATTTTTTTTATTTTTATTTTTTAAAATGAAATTTCTTACCCCGCTCTTACTATCTATTTTGACAACCTCAGCCCCCACCTACCAACCCCCCTCCCCAAAAAAAATTAATTTTTTAATTTTTTTTTAATTTTTTTTTTTTTCTTCTTATCCCACCCTTCTTATCCTATTCGTTCTCATTGTTTTTGTTAAACATATACAAATACTTTTAGAAAATATATATACTTACCCAATTTGCATAACGAACACAAGACTATGCGTAATAAACAATTTATTTTTCTAGAAAACTTTTTCTCTTCTTCATATCCAACACACCCTAAAAAAATTATTTTTCAGGGTCAAAAATAATTTTCTAAAACTTATTCTTATGATTTAGCTAAACATTGAAATGTATTTTCTGAAAAATATTTTTTCATTCATCAACCAAACATTAGAAAACATTTTCCATCCACCAATCAAACATAAGAAAACAAGTGAGAAACCAACTTATTTTTCAAGAAAATATTTTCCATAGAAAACATTTTCCTTCATACCAAACACACCCTAAATTAAACTAACCACGTTCAAATCAAGTCGACTAATGACTGCGATTTATATAATTGACAGAAAAATCTCAAACAGATCTGACTGAAAAGAACATGAATTAGTGGTAGGAAAAATCTTGTTTTTCTTTTCCCTCAAATTAAAACCACAAATTATAAATACAGTACTACATCAGTCGTCTTTTTGTGGCGGCTAATTTAAGTGTATTCAATGTTTCTTCCGTTCATTTATTCACATTATTTTCTTGTAATTGGTTAGTTTTAAATAAAATGACATGTTTTGATTATGAAATATAATTTTAATTTTTTAATTTATCCTTGAAGAGATAATTTATAATCACACAGACATTTAAAATTTATTCTAGATCACACATTTTCTTATTAAATTATATGTCTAATCAATATCATATCACCCCTAATTAATTATTATATGTCATTTATGTATTTAAAAAATTAATAATATTTAATAAAAAATATAAAATAGATATTTATGACATATTCACTTCAGCTGCTTCAACCGTAACTTTGCTATTTCATCTCTAATTAATTATTATAGGTCATTTAAGTATTAAAAAATTAATAATATTTAATAAAAAGATAAAATAAATAAAAAATGATAAACTAACTATTGATGTTTTAAATTATGTTGACATCTTTTCATAAGGCCCGTTTAAATTGTTTTCACAACTATTTTTATATTAATTTTGTTATATCATTTCTAATAAGTTATTCCCTAATTAATTATTATATGTCATTTACGTATTAAGAGATTAATAATATTTAATAAACATTTATGACATGTCTGTTTCAACTGTTTCATTAATCGTAATTTTATTATTTCATCTCTAATTAATTATTATGAGTCATCTAAGTATTAAAAAATAATATTTAATAAAAAGGATGAAACAAACAAACAAAATGATAAATTGATATTTTAAATTAATTTGACATCTTATATGAGGTCCGCTTATATTTTTTTCACAACTATTTTTCGTACTGATTTTGTTGTATCACTTCTAATAAGTTATTATGAGTCATTTAAAACATGTCTGCTTCGCGACTTCAACCGTGATATTTGATTGACTTTCGAAATTATATATGTGCCGCTTAAATTGAAATAGAAGAACACAATATTTAGTAACTTAAATTATTTTTAAAATACAATTGACTATCAACACTACAAAAATTTGGATAAGGAGAGTATTATAAATTATAAATGGCTACCAGCTTAAAATAGTAAATTATAATGTAAAAAGCTATTATAAATTATAATAGTTAGCAACTTAAAATATTTTAAAAAATATTAAAAATATAATTGATTGATTATCAAAATTTTATTTATGTCACATAAATTGAGACTAAAAAATAACATATATTGGGGCCGTATGAATCATCAAACACCAGAAGTTGCTAATCTATTGACTATTATGTTGTGTACGATGATTAATATCATAGAGGCCATGTATGTCTTCTCCGAGGTACAGTAGAGGTGGCTTGTTTTTAATGATCCAAGACTTTTATTTCCAATGTGAAAATTGCCTCACTAAACATGTGTTTACCCTTTTCAACATTAATAAAATTGTTGCCGGGCTTAATTAATTAATTGGTGATTTAACAGGAGGAGCAGATTGAAAGACGAAAATACCCTCACTTTTTATTTAATTAACGGTAGAAAAATGTCCAGCTCATCATGCTGAATAATGTACAATACTTCAAGCTATGGTCCTGCTGCTCTTGAAGAGTTATTATATTTTATATCTAATGTAAGTATTTGAACTCGATTGGTTATAAAAATAATACTACTAATAGTGTTACTCGGAGCTATTTTAGCTCTTGCAAAGACATTAAGAGATGTTTAGTCTATTTCTCAATTGGACAAAAAAATGAAAGAGAGTGATGAAGTTTCTCTCACTTTTGGCATAGCATCTCTCAGAGAACGAGCTATTAGCTCTAATAGTGTTGGAGTCCCACATCGGTGAGTTAAAGGGTCCTTGATCTCCTTATATGATCTTGACAATCCTCCTCTCATGAACTAGCTTTTGAGGTTGAGTTAGGCCCAAAGTCCATTTTTTTATCAAATAGCTCAATGGAATTATCCTGAATCTTCTAAATACACTAAAAAATAGAGTGGGATGAGCCCAAAGGTTTCATATGACCAAACCGAATTAGTTTGGAGAAACAACAAATTTGTTAACGGTGTTCAAGATGTAATATCTTTGACCTATATACGTTATATAACTTTCTTCACACAAAGCATAATCTTTCGATTGATGAAGGGTGTTAATTAACTGACCACTCTTTGCGACATGATAATCGAAACTAAAATTTTTGATACTGCGTGTTTGGTATTATTTTTTTTTTTTAAAAGCATGTTTAGTATTATGGTATTTGATACGTATTTTTAAAAATTTTGGTATTCGTATTATAAGAAGATCACTGAATTATCTAATACCATAACGAGGTGCAATAGTTACATATATAATTCATTATTATCATCATCATTATTATTATTATTATGGAAAACATATAAAATACTATTACTACAAACTAATTACTAATTATTTAGATGTTAAAACTTTTGGCCACCGATCTATCTTGATTGAAATGTTCATTATGTGTCATTGATTATCGAAGGAAGTATAGCATGCTTGTATGATATAATTAAGATATTTCTAGAAAAGTCAAAGCCATAATTCTATATTAGAAAAGTATATACAAGTCAAGTCGAATAAATCATAATTAATTGAAAAAATGACACTCTATAGCACTTTTTAAAATAAATAGCTACAGTTTGATATCTTTCCAAAAAGTGTCCAGTCGGGTATACTGTTTCTACTTTATAGCCATTTCCTAATTTGGGTCACTTTGGCCCACATAGTTCAGATACAGTTCATATACAATACTGATACAATCCATGTACAATATTGCTACAACTTTCAACTTGGGCCATTCGATCCTTTTAAAAATATTTTAGTTTTTTTTTTTGTTATAAATTTTTAAACTGAAAAAATATTCTGTTTTTTTTATTGCTTAGAAATAATAATTAAATATAATTATATAAAAACGATATAATTGTTATATAGAATATGTATCTTTATAAGATATATGTATCAAATATGTATATGTATAAAAATATATAGAAAGTGCATAAAAATTATATAATTATTATATAAAATGTGTAAAAAAAAAAAAGTACAATTAGTATATAAACTGTGTATCAAAACTGTATAATTTTCGTATGGAATATTTATATGTATAAGATATGCATAAAAACTGTATAGAAGGTGTGTAGAAATGGTATAAAACATGCCATCCAATTGAAATGGCTAGAAAGTGGAATTTAAACTCCATGGCCACTTTCGTGGGAATACTTTAATTTGAGTGTCGTTTCTGTCCTTTTCCCTAATTAATTTGCCACAGTCAAATACTGAAACAGTAAAAAGGGTAGCCCGGTGCATTAAAGCTGCCGCTATGCGTAGTGTTCGGGGGAGGACCCACTACAAGAGTGTATTGTACACGGCCTTACCTTGAAAGAGTATTTTAAAATATCGAACCTAAGGTTTTTCAATGCGTAACATGCCCATCCCTACTCTTTCTTCTATGTAACTTCGCCGGAGCGTACAATTATTTATTGTTTTGTTCAATATATATATATAGTAAAGTACAACAGTGTGAAGTGATACTACTCCTATTAAAGAAGAAGACAACCCAAGGAAATAAGAGTATCATATGACAATGAAAGGACTGAATTGCATATTCTACGTGTCTTTATATACTGATCAGCGTCTCACTACCACAACATAACTCACTCTTTTGATCATCCAGAAACCATGACGACAGAGTTGAATGCTACTTATAACATGCAAAATCAAAGATCAAAATCTGCCAAGTTAACTAAAATTGTACCACAAAATGGAGAGGTTTTCTTGACATGGAAAGATTTATGGGTGACAGCTTCAAGCTTGAAAAATGGAAACAAAGCAATTCTTAAAGGTTTAACAGGCTATGCAAGGCCTGGTGAGCTCTTGGCTATCATGGGTCCTTCTGGCTGTGGCAAATCTACACTTCTCGATACAATAGCAGGTACATCGTACATATATATATATTTCACCAGCGAAATTTAATACTTATATAGTAATGACACCATGCATAAAGAAATTTTACACTATAGTTATCATTTAGTTGACTTGATAGTCAAAAATTCTTTTACTATTGTCGGTGAGTGCAAGTTAAAACTCCAGCAAACACTCCCACCAGGCAAACCAGTGTTACTATTTAATTTTGTACACAGTACTGACAACGTAAAGGATTTCTACACAGTCGTTTATTTCAACCTGTTGTTGTAGTAGGTAACCTGGCTTATAATATAGATTCTACTTTGTGGATATAGTAGTGTTGACCTGATCAGTGCTTTAAAAGACGGGTGCGTGAGGCGAGACGTTTTACATACCATGGGGTGAGGAATAAGCCTAAAACATGGGGCATAAGCGCCATGGATCTTTAATTTTAATTTATAATATAATAAAAATGAGTATAATAAACACAAAAATAAAAAATATACATTAATAATTTTAAAAAATTTAAAACATCTTTCTTAGAAATCAAAACTCCTAACATCATTTTACAAGTAGAAACAATGAAATAAAAGTTGTTATAGGATCACGAAAATCAACTCTAAAATCTTAATTTTCAAATAATAAACCAATAATAATTTCTTAAAACATATGACTATCATACTAGGCAATTTACCTCCCTAAAAGAAATAATCAGTAAATTATTACTATTAGAATTAATATATCACTTCTCCCTGAAAAAAAATAAAAATAGTTTCGAATACTAAGCTAATAAAATATGATAATTTTGAGATATAGAACAAAAACATGGGTAAATTTCATCCATGGTCACTTAACTTTGTATCTATTACCCAAAAGTCATTTTTCTTTCATTCATTTCATCCATGGTCACTTAACTTTGTATCTATTATGCAAAAATCATTTTTCTTTCATTCATTTCATCCATAGTCATTTAGCTTTACTCTGATCATCACAAAAGTCACTATGACCGGATTTTACAATAATTCCCTCGGAAAAATAATGTGACAACCTTAATTAGTTCTTAATTTTTAATTTAAGTGAATATATAATATATTACTCATATCTTGACCTTGATATGACCTTTTTTATATATGCACAACCCGATTTTCCTTATAGATTATTTAATGAAAGAATACCAATTTCTTAATAGATTAGATTACCTAATGAAAACTGTTTTCATAAAAAAAAAAATTGGTTGATATTTTTATGAAATAAAATTATACTTATATATTCTTAAAATCCTCTAAAGTTGAGACATGTGTTGGTAAATTATTTTTTTCACTAATATATTATGACATGTAGTTGATAAAATTATTTTTCTCCCTCTAAAATTGTGGCATATAGTTGATAAAATTATATTTTTGCATACATTTTTTTTCTTATCACTTGAGTCTTTGCATTCGGTATATCATTGTAATATGATAAACTACTCTATTTCTTAAGTTTGTCTTTGTATTTTTAATTGTTTGACTGATCGATTAATTCTCTTAAATTTTTTTATTATAATATTCAATTTCTGATAAATTACATATTGTTTAATTAATTTAATTGATAAATATAAAAATTAGATATCCTATAATTTCTTTATCTATTAAAGTACTTATATTTTATAACTTTTATTAACAAAACTGTATGTTAATATAACATTATTTGTATAAATTTTGACAATACATATTCAATGACACAATTAAGAAGATTTTATTTTAAAACTATCTTTGGAATGTTGATTTATCTTCAAAGAATTAAAATAATTTTTTTAAAAAAACTAATATCATACATGTATTTCTATTTTATGTGTTTTGAAGAATTTATCTTGTTTATCACTCTTTTTTGATGCACCTTTTTGGTAGATGAATGCAATATTGTGAAATATTTCATAAAAATATTAGCCAATTTTTTTTATGTAAATAATCTTCATTAGCTAATCTAATCTATTAACAAATTAGTATTCTTTCACTAAATAATCCATAAGGAAAATTGGGTTGTGCATATATGAAAAAGGTCAAGATATGAGTAATATATTATATATTCACTTAAATTAAAATTAAGACCTAATTAAGGTTGACACATCATTTTTCTGATGGAATTATTGTAAAATTCGGTCATAGTGACTTTTGTGATTGTCGGAGTAAGGTTAAATGACCATGGATGAAATGAATGAAAGAAAAATGACTTTTGCGTAATAGATACAAAGTTAAGTGACTATGGATGAAATTAATGAAAGAAAAATGACTTTTACGTAATAGATACAAAGTTATGAATGAAATTTACCCACAAAAACATAAATACCAATGACATGTAAGATGTAGAAATTTAGATATCTATTTTAAAAAACCAAAAATGGTAAGTGATATTTACCCTCACACCATTCTCAAATAGTAATAAATAAGCAATAATACCACTTATTATTTGACTTATTCTCTGTTTTCTTACTTTTATTAATAAGAAAAACTGCTAAACATCATTTATTTATCAAAAAATTATGAGGATTAATAGTGTTGACTAAGAACTATTAGGCGAGCTCCGAGGGTTGGGCGAGTTTAAGGCGTGCAATCGGATGCTTGAGGCATAAGCCTCACAGAACTAAGCCCCACGCTTGAGTGCTGGGGCGTTTTGGCAGTGCCTCACCCTGGGGCGAGTCCCTGAACTACCTTTCAAAACACTGGATTTGAAAGTCAAAAGTTCTTTTAATATTGTCAGTACGTAGAAGTTAAACTCCCGCAACAACCCCACCCACGCGAACTAGTGTTATTGTTTTGATAGCTACTTATGCTATATGTATGTATATTTGAATGTTATTCAGGGAGGTTGGGATCGAGCACAAGACAGAGTGGAGATATTCTAATCAATGGCCGTAAACAGACACTGGCATATGGAACCTCTGTAAGTAAAATTTAAGAATCAATTACTGTTTGTGGAACATTCTACCAGCAGTGTATTATCTGTTGGAGATCTTCAACGAAAAATGTGTAAGTGACAAAGAAGAGTGACAGCTTTCTCCTAAGTTGAGTTTACTAGCCTTTGTTTGCCCCATATGATGATATTTGATTGGACATGTAATATTGATTATATCAGTGGTAGGGGTAAAGATAATAGAGTAACTAAAGGATAAAAAGTTAGTTTGATTAAGAAAACATCACACGAAACTTTAAAATCTAAACACATAAACAAATTCAATTCTTCAAGTTGTGGAAGTTAGAATGATATTTATGATTAGTGGAAGGGTTTCAAATATAACGTTATTAAAATTTGATGCAATCAGGCCTATGTGACTCAAGAAGATACTCTAATGGCAACCCTAACGGTAAAAGAAACCGTATACTACTCTGCTGAACTACAACTCCCAAATTCCATGCCAAAATCAGAGAAAAAACAGATAGCGGACATGACTATGAAGGAAATGGGACTGCAGGATGCAATGGAAACAAGAATTGGAGGATGGAGCGGCAAAGGAATAAGCGGAGGACAGAAGAGGAGAGTCAGCATATGTCTGGAGATTTTGACGCGTCCAAAACTTCTTTTTCTTGATGAGCCAACTAGTGGACTTGATAGTGCTGCGTCTTATTATGTCATGAAAACAATTGAAAGCCAATGCCAGGGGAGAACCATTATTGCCTCAATTCATCAACCTAGTGCTGAAGTTTTCGGTCTATTTCATTCTTTGTGTCTTTTGTCTGCCGGAAGAACTGTGTACTTTGGCCCCGCTAGTGCAGCAATTGAGGTGAGCGTACAATTTGAATTCTTGAAATGACTGAATTAATCAACCAAATTAGATACTTGAGACTTTATAAATGAGTACTGCAGTTTTTTGCATTGAGCGGTTATCCTTGCCCGACGCTCCAGAATCCATCTGATCATTTTCTCAAAACAATAAACAGCGATTTTGATCAGGTATGGAAGTTTTGAACTTATTACAATACTTGTAATGTGTCTCAGTTGCTTAAATGAAACTTTTTGACTATGAATAATAGGACATTGAAGAAGGTCCAACTAGGAGGAAATCAACAGAAGAGGTGATTAATATCCTGATAAAATCGTACAATGCTTCTGATAAGTACAGAGCAGTTCAAAGTCAAGTTGCTGAAATCTGCAAACAGGTGCAAAATATGAAACTCTATTATGATTGATGAGCACCTAATGTTTTCCTGCTGTTAATAGGTGAAGCTACATGTACTGATGTAACTTTATACATATTTACATCGTTGAATCCCTTTGACATAAGAAAAATTCTGGTGTAGTGGCATAAGTTGTTTAGAAACTGTTTTAGTCCGCTGGTTTGGATCTGAATCCCCTTGTTTAAATTCCTAGCTCTATCACTGCTGGCTCAACAACTTTCTAAATCATGTACAGGAAGGTGAAGTTTTGGAGAAAAGAAGCCATGCCAGCTTCGCAACTCAAAACCTTGTTTTGACAAGAAGGTCATTTGTGAACATGTCTCGTGATCTTGGCTACTACTGGCTGCGCTTAGCTGTTTATATTGTAATAGCTGTAGGTCTTGGAACTATCTACTATGATGTTGGCGTTTCTATTGCTTCAATTCAGGTAAATGAGACACATATATTGAAATTTCCTGTTCTGCCTGCTGTTTTAAACTGCACAATTATTTACTCTTCAATTACATGGTGAAATAGGCAAGAGGTTCCATGCTTATGTTTGTGGCGACGTTCATCACTTTTATGGCAATTGGTGGATTTTCCTCTTTTGTGGAAGAACTTAAGGTAAAATACATTGGTATTTCACTTTTTCTTTCTTCTTCTTGTTTCTTGATCTCATGTGAATAATATATGCAGGTATTTCAACGAGAGAAACTAAACGGTCATTATGGCTCTGGTTCATTTGTCATTGCCAATACACTTTCTGCTCTGCCATACTTACTACTGATATCCTTGATCCCGGGAGCTATAGCTTATTTCCTCACCGGACTACAATATGGATTCGAGCATTTCATCTGCTTTGCACTAGTCCTCTTCACCTGTATGATGTTAGTTGAGAGCCTAATGATGATTGTAGCAAGCATTGTGCCTAATTTCCTCATGGGATTAATAACTGGAGCAGGAATACAAGCACTTATGTGCCTAAGTGGCGGATTCTTTCGGTCACCAAATGATTTGCCTAGGATATTCTGGAAGTACCCTTTACACTATGTCGCGTTTCATAAGTATGCTTACCAAGGGATGTTCAAGAACGAGTTTGAAGGGCTAAAAATTCATGACGAGCATAATGGTAAAATTCAATTGATCAACGGGGAAGATATTCTGGGAGATACATGGCAAATGAATATGGATTACTCAAAGTGGGTGGATATTGCCATTTTACTGGGGATGGTAATTTTGTACAGGCTATTGTTCTTGCTGTTTGTCAAGACTGGTGAAACAGTAAAACCAGCTATAAGATCAGTCATGTCTACCTCCCCTAAACAAATCAATTCAGCAGAAGCACCTTTGCATGAATTAGCTGCCTAAGTTACACTGATAGGGTAAAATATAGTACTGAACGTCGATGTATTTATAAGTTAAAACTAGTCTATTTCCTGCAGTTGCATGTGTTCTTTGTATTTAAAGCTCATGCGCGTGGACTGTAAGAATAATTTGCTAATACTATTGATTTTGAATAGTTTTGGACTCAACATGGGATCGATAATCTTTATTTGTTAAGGCTAAGGCTAGCAAATTCATTTATAGAGAATTGATCATGGTGCTGATTACTGAGTATATGTATTGTGAGCAAGTCAAATACGGTCACATAAATTGAAATGGAGCGAATAGTAGTACAGAAGTATTGGATTGTGTTTGCAAAAAGAAAAATCTTATAACTTGACACGAGAGGAAAAAACTCCACACATAAGCAGAGAGGCGGCAGATATTCAATATTTGTCGGGATTGAGAAATTAACAGATGGTGAAATATAAAGGAAAGCAACATATATATGATTCAACAAAGATAGAAGATGTGCTAATAAGTTGACACAACATTTTACCAGGATATCTTGTTCGAGGTACAGTAGATATGTAAGAAGAACTCACGACAAAAAAGATTAGCTAGTGCTTTGTCTCGCTGTACAGAACAAATCAGCGACGTAACTAGAGTGTCGATTATGGATTTGGTCAAACCAAGTAGATATGGTTCAAATTCTGTATTTATTTTAAAAATCCGTTGAGTATATATATATATAGATCATTAATTTAGGACTTGGTAACTTAAAAAAAAATGGTATTCAGGATCCATAAGTTTCAAATCCTCAATCAACGTTACCACTAGTTCTCTCCTTCTTCATTTGTTTAGAAGCATATCCATGCAAACTCTCATAGTATATGTTAGTGACAAACGACAATAGACTCACTCTTAAAACTTCCTTAAATC
This sequence comes from Capsicum pubescens, assembly GCA_030864215.1. Taxonomy (NCBI): domain Eukaryota; kingdom Viridiplantae; phylum Streptophyta; class Magnoliopsida; order Solanales; family Solanaceae; genus Capsicum; species Capsicum pubescens. The sequence continues at coordinate 264,608,134 of CM061545.1, read as the reverse complement.
AAATAAACCAGGATTATAGAGTTGAATGGATCAAACGTGAAACCGACGATAACATTAATAAAGTTTCAACGACTTAAATTTGTCTCACTATAAACTTCTCGTATGGTTGACGTGAAAAACAAAGTGCAAATAAACTTCTTCTGCTTTGAGAATTATTGACATACATATGTATATATATGCAAGTGATGTGATAGTTCTTTCAATTTTCATGACCAAATTAAACTAACCACATTTAAACCATCTCGAGTGATGGATGACCTACGTACATATTACATGACACGCCGAGTAGAAAAACTGTTGCCTTTTTTCTTCAAAATGAAAAAGCAGTACGTGTCCTTTTGTGGCGGCTAAGTTCATTTAGTACTCTCTCCATTCCTATAATTTACAAAAAAAAATAAAAAAAATGGACACATTTTTAAACTTGAAAATATTTAAATTTTTAATTTTTAATTTTATCTTAATGAGATATATTATTTATAACCACACAAATGTTTATTGGAGTATTTGTCTTAAGCCCCACATTCCAAAGAAAATTTCATGTCTTATGGAGGAATTAATTCCATTGGAATTACAATCATTTGCAGTGTTTTCCACGGATTTCTAACATAAACATCTGCTTAATAACTTAAATGATCATTCAACTTTAAATTTTTATCTCAAAAAGTCATTTAATTTTGAACTTTGCTTAGAAAGACACTCAACTTTAGATATGTTACTCAGAAAGTTATTCAATCCATTTTATTATTTTTTAAATTAATTTTTACTTATTGTGAAATTTTCTTTAATAATAAAATTTTAAAAAATACAAAAAAATTATTTAATGACTCTTTTACCCTTTTATCTTTCATTTCTCTTAAGTTAGATTTCTGGCTTCTCCTTCCTGCTTTTCCTCTTTCCTCTTTTTCTAATTAGGAATTTCTCTTCTCCCTCTTATCTCGATTTAGGTCTATGTCTCAAAAATTTACTTTTAAAGATGAATCGAAAACAACAAATGAACCTCAAATAGAGGGTTAGAACTTGTCTTTGTTTCATGAGGAAAAGGACTATTACGTTACTAACTCCCAAGAAAATTTCTCAAAAAATTTTGTAAGTACATACAACTACGCTATTAAGTGAAAAACAAACTTAAACTTCCGCGACTAATCAAAATAGAATAACTTTTCAGAAACCAAAAATTAAGTGGAAAGCGTACAAAATCACAATGCAAATGAAGAGGGATGCTTGAAAAGTCAATGGGATATAAGAGAAAGAATATTGATCCCTTAAATTATGAGGTTAGATAATTCATAGATCAATCAGCCAATTTAAAATTTTCAATTAATATATGAACCTAATTTAATAAGAAAAAATATATCATGTGTGATCACAATTTAAGAACAAAAACGTAATTAAAGAATTACAAACACAATAACTTAAAATTCTCCATCAAGAAAATGACTTTAATTTAGATCATATGAACTAAAGATGACTATTGAAATATTATAGGCTCTCAAGCTTAAATGTAGGTAGGTTATCAAATGAAAGAAAGGGAAATGAAAAAAAGGGTAAAAGGGTCATTAAATAGATATTTTGTATTTTTCAGAATTTTGTTATTAAAAAAAATTTCACATGAGCAAAAATTAGTTTAAAAAATAATAAAATGGATTGGGCGACTTTCTGAATAAAACATCTAAAGTTGAGTGACTTTCTGAGTAAAGTTCAAAATTAAGCGACTTTCTAGAATAAAAATTCAAAGTTGAGTGACCATTTAAGTTATTAACTCCTAAAATTTCTCATTTTTTTTAATAGTACTTAAACTATGTATCTAGTCAAATACCTGTCTTAATATAAAATTTAAATTAGTGTATCACCTGTCTTTTTGTACGTGCGGCTAACTTGCATCCCTTCATTTAAGTTTATGTGACATTATATTATCTCTTTAATAACCAGTTAAAGAAAAGGATAAATTTTAAATTTGAAAAAATTTAACTTGAAACTTTTCATTTTATTTTTAATGAAATCTTTAATTTATAATCACATATATTTTCACGTTTAAAATTATAAATTTCGCATAGTTTAAACTCTGTATCGAGTGCACATCAATATATATATATATATATATATATATATATATATATATATATATATATATATATATATATATAAGGAGATCAATAGTGAATCCTATGTGGTATGCCTTAGAGGCCTCCAAAGCTATTTATCTTTTTTTTGTAATTTTTTTGAACATTAATTAAGTTTTCTTCTATTTTAAATATTTATGTGTATAAAGAAAACTAAACCACTCTATCATTTATTCTATAAATGTTATCATTCATTGCTCCATTAAAAAGAAAATACATTTAAGAGCATTAAAGCTTATTGAGGAATTTAAAAAATTTCTAACAATTCTAAATTGATTTCATGATACAAAATTTATGGAAGAAGTCTAAAAGTTTTTTCTCTTTATTGTTAGTAATAAAAGAAATTATCTTTCACAACTCATACATTTTATGTATTGTTAGGCTTGTAATTTTTGTTAGTTTTTCGTGTTTTTTTTTCATCATTTATGTTTTCTTCATCAAACTAACATGACTTGCTTGCAAAAGAAGATTCATAAGAGCATTAGCAATAATTCGGTATGAAAAGTGTTACAACAAAGTACAAGATTATTCTGATAGAAATTAAAAAAGGTATAGTTCTTCAGTGTTTCAATTTGTATGATATTTTTCATTTCTCGAGATTTAAGTTATGTAAACTTTAGTTAATATTGAGAAGAATTGCAACTTGTAATAGTTTTCATATAATTTTTTGTCTATCTTTCAATTTTATAACATTGAGTTACTTTAATCCGACTTAACTTTGCAAAATTAATTAATCTGACTCTCAATAAGTCAAAACATCACCTAATTTGGGATTAAAGGTGTCCTTTTTAATTCAACATGTTAAATTATAACATGGAAGAAATTTCATATAAGGGATATAAAAGTTTGATTATATATGTAGCTAAATTCCTTTTTGCGGCATTGCTTACATATTTTTTTCTTTTACGCATTGTTTTAATATATTTTTAAAATTTTAAAAATCAAAAAGCCATTGATAAGTTACAAACAAATGTTAGTTAAGAAGTGTAAGAATAAAAGTCTAATTATCAATAGCGGTAAGTTAAATTTATACTACACATTTAGTTTTTTGTTTGAGATTCATCTTCTTCTTTTAAATTCACTCATTCTCTAATATTTTCACTCATTTGTAATATAGGAGAAGTACATATTTTTTTTTTTGTTGATACTCTTTCACTTGATCAGTCTCTATGATATGTATGTTATATCTTTGACAAACATCAAAATTTAGATATTTTTATATTAGTTCTATTTCTATTAGTCGAGAAATATTCTATATGATTCGAAAAAAAATAATGAACAAATTCTACTACGATCTAAAAAAAGCTCCCAAGTAATTTTTATTTCTACTGATCTATTTTCTTTTTTGATACCTTGAAATGTGAGTTTGTTTTTTGACTTGGAATCATTATCTAAAAAATATTGATATTTTATTACGTACTATATAACAGTTGTAGTTATTCGGGGTATCCAAACTTATAAATATTCTTTATTCACTGAGTTTTTGTGATTTCATTTCTTTTTTGTTTCAGGTTGAAGCGCTTAGAGAAAAAATCCTGCCTAACAAGATTCTAATCTATTCACGACTAACAAGATACTAATCTATTTTAATTTTTCTTTTCAAGTCCATGTATTCATATTCATGAACATCATATTCAATACCAACGTATTAAAAAGATATCATGAGAACTATAAAAAAAAAAAAAACTAGCTTTAAACTAAATGTGAAAATTATTCATATTTTATTCATTTATTTTAAATTTTTATTTTTCTTTAGTGAAATCTAAATATGGAATACTATTTTTAAAATTTATTTTATATGTAAAAAAATTTCTTTATTCAGTTGCGCGAAGCGTGATCAAGTATATTAATTGATACATAAATTAAAAAGGAGAGAATAAAAAATCTAACATGCTGACAAGAGAGGGAAAATAACAAAAAGAAGTAAAGGCAGATATTTTGTTGAATTTGGAAATGAAAGTTGAAATATGGATTGTAGATGAAAGCAGCGTATGACTCACCAAACACCAGACGTTATGCATGCTATTGTATAGGGGTCGTTTGGTAGAGTGTATTGAAAAGCTAATATATGCATTAGTTTAGTGTGTATTACTAGTATCTTATTTGATATATTTTTTAGGCTATGTATTACTAATATATTCTATTGTGTATTGAGGTGTGTATTAGCAATACACACTATTTTTTAAGTATTAGTAATACACAGCCTTTGAATACATGAATTAACTTGTTAAATGACCAATTTACCCCTCCTTTTCAGCCTTTTTGGCTCAGATTTGCAGTGCTCCAGTTAAATATTCCAACACCGCCACTGATCAAAAACATTATTTTTGAGCAATCAAATATTGCAAATACCTTTTCAGTATTTGTCGATCTTGGAAGATGGCATGAACATCACTCATCATGCAGTAGCAGCAACGAGTTATCCATTAATCTAGAAAGATGGCATGATGCAACATCAATTAAAAGATCTTATGCTTTAAGGTTAATGGATAACCCCCCGATCATCATCCCAAAAGCATTGTGAGCATTCTTTAGGTTTTCCATTTCTACAATAGTAGGTGTTGCTACTTCTACACTTGAAAGAGAGGGTATAAAAAGGGTGTTTTGGTAAACAAACATTTTTTTAATAAAAATTATGTAAATATATATTATTTTTAATACATCAAATCAAATACTGTGTAAGAAATAATGACTGCATAACTAATACCAGCATTACTAATATTTGCATTAAGAATGCAGGCATTACTAATACATCTTATTCAACATTATCTACTAAGGGGTTGTTTGGTCGAGTGTATTGGTAAAACTAATGCATGTATTAGCTTTGTGTATTACTAATACCTTATTTGGTACATTTTTTCATTCTATGTATAACCAATGCTTGTATTAGTTATACACCCTATTGTGTATTGAGGTGTGTATTAGTAATATCATCCATTTTTCGTGTATAAGTTATACAAAGACTTCAACACATGCATTAACTTGGTGAATTATAAAATTACCCCTTTAATCATTTTGCCTCTCTTCTCTTCTCTGCACTTTGCTATGGAAAAGCAATATTGATTTCTCCGCCTCTCTTCTTCCTTCCATTTAGCAAAACAATTGTTGCTTTTTAAATTTTTAACTCCGAAACCTCTCATAGTAGTCTGTCCCCTCTCTTCAATAACATCACTTCCTAAACTTCTCCTATTCACACCAAAATTTGAGATTTTTTTTCGGAGAGGAGGAGGAGCTTTGGAGGATAAAGATGCAGAATTAAAGATGCGGTTCATCTATGAAAAGTGAATTTGTAAGTGGATGTTGTCGTTTCTAATTGTTAAGAGATTTATGTGAAAGCTTTTAATAAAAGAAGGATATTTTGATAAACAAACATCCTTTTATAAAAATTATCTAAGTAAATATTAATTTTAATACATCAAATCAAACAGTGTATAAGAAACAGAAAACTAATTCCAGCATTACTAATACTTACATTAGTAATGCAAACATTATTAATACACCTTATTTATTATTCCTATACACTCTACCAAACGATCTCTAAGAGTGTACTAAATAAATAGGGGTGAGAACGGTATGATATATACCAAATTACCATACTGAACCAAAATTTTGATACCGTGGTTTTGATATTATGACATTTGGTATGGTATATGGTATACATTTTTTTTTTGGTATATGGTATGGTATTCGGTATTTACAAATGACATACCGAAATACCGAAGTATATATAGTTACATAAGTAACTTTTATACACATACAAAAAAAACATATATATATATATATATAATACTTAATATTAGTATCAAAATGTTTAGACATTGAAACTTTCGCTACTCTATCTTGATTGAAATGTCTTTTTTGTGTAATTGACTAACAAAAAGAATTGTTTGTACTTCTGTTTCAATATTTCTACATGTGTAATGTGTATTTGTGATATAATTAAGACATGTTTTTGAAAAGTCGAAGTAATAATACTTTAGTATACGAGTATATATTGTCGAAGTTGTACAAACTATGGTTACCGATTACCATACTGCAAAATATCGAAATCAAACGTCAAAATACCAAACCATACCGAATTAATACGATATGATAATGGTATAATGTTTTTAAAAACCGAATACCCAAATTACCGTACTAAAATTTTAAATACTGTACCATATCATACCATGCCCATCCCTAGTACTAAAGATGTATACGAGTAATACTAAGATAATCAACGTTTTCTCCATGGTCCAAGACATTTATTTCCCATGTGAAAATTGCCTTACTAACATGTTTTTAGCCTTTTCAATATTGTTTCGAATTCTTCTTTGGCCAAATATATCGGCGGGCTCTTAAAGTGTTGGTACAAATTAAATTTTTAGTTTGACGTCTTAATTATTCCTTGTTCATTTTAACTATCCAAACTCGGCGTCCTCTTGACAATTTGACACCTTTTTTTATATTCTCAGAATCAAGTTAAGAGCGTGTTCATATACAGATCGAATCGATAATTGATCTGTCGGATTGATAATCGATCTGTCTATGTATAGATTGGATCAATAATTGATCTGTCCATATATAGGTCGGATTGATAATAGATCTGTCCATCGCAAATTAGTTTTGGACTAATTTGTAAAATTTGTAAAAAATTTGGTGAAAGGAGTTTTATTTATATTTAAAAAAATTGATGATTTGTGGACTAATTTATAACTTTTAAAACTTGTAAATAATTTTTAAATAAAAAATAAATAAAATTTTTTAAAAGCGGGTCATCCTCGCTCCCCCCTCTCTAACAAACAATTCCACGTATGACATTAAAACCGAGAAATTATTATATTATACGAGTCTCAGTATTGTTTCTTCCATCCATTTATTGCTTCTACCCTACTAAATTAGGTTGCTGTACTAAAGTTGGTCGATTTTCAATTGCAGATTCAACAACCCCAGTTGATTTGGAAGAAGAAGCACATCTGAAAGACGACAATGCCCTAACTCTTTATTTAATATTACAACAAATAAACACTCCCAGCTTTTGTTGCGTAATGTACAATACTTTTAGTTGAGATGGTCGCCCGGTTCTTCACCTTTCTACATAGTAGAAAATTAAATTATATATATACGGAAAAGGCTTAAAAATACCTTTGAACTATCTGAAATAGCTCAAAAATACCTCTCGTTAGATTTTTGGCTCAAAAATACCCCTCCCTCTAATGGAATTCGGAAAAGGATCAAAAGTACCCCTGAACTATCTGAAATGACTCAAAAATACCCCTCTGTTAAATATTTGGCTAAAAAATACCCCTCCCCTTAACGAAATTCCACCAAGCATGCCACCTAGATAAAAAAAAAACCACGTGACTATGCCAGATTACCATCCACATGTAAAATGTTAGTATTTTTTAATTATATGACATTTCTTTCTTCTTTATTTTTATTTAAAAACGTCAGTGAAACGGAGAAAATTTACACGACTTTTTTATTTTTAATCAAAGTAGACAAACGGTGGTTACATAATATTTTTTTTGAAATTTTTTATTAAATGTTACATCGCTATTATCAAATTCCTTTGATCATCTAAAAAACAAGTTTTTTCCTGTTAATAGGTTTAAAAGTGTGAAACTCAACAAAAAAATCTTATTAAACTGATAAATTCATTAATTATTAGGCCAGTATAAAAGTTAAAATTAAGATTTACTCGTAAAAGTAACAAATTTCAAACTAAACTTCAAATTAGTTACTCAAAAGATGTGTTTGGTTTTGCTAGCTTTTACTAAAAATGTTTATGTTAAAATGATTTAATAAATACCTCCTCTAATATAAAATTAATGAATCTTTGAATGTGGCACACGTCTTCAAAAAGTTAATGAATGACACAATTAAATAATAATTTATCAATATTAAGTATCATTTTACTTCTTTTCAAACTTGTTCTAAAAATAATAAGATTATTCATCAAAACTGAATTTAGAAAAATGAATTCATTTCGAATGATTAAACAAGTGTTAAAAGGAATTCATTTATTTTGAAAAAGAATTTGCATGTAGTAAATTCAACTCAATTATTAGTACATCAACATTTGCTAGTTTAAAAGTTAAAATTCTAGCTCCTCCTCCGAGTCAACATCAGATCAAGATCAAACTGTCCCTCATCCCAAACGACAATAACAAGATGAAATTTAGAACTTCTAAAACACTAATGAAAAGGTGAAATTTAGAACTTTTAAAACACTAATGAAGTAATTAACAAAAGATTGATTTTTTGGTTTTTCCGTTTCACTGCTTTGCAAAAAAATAAAAATAAAAATAAAAATAAAAATAAAAATAAAAATAAAAATAAAAATAAAAATAAAAATAAAAATAAAGAAGAAAGGAATGTCTATAATTAAAAAATACTAACATTTTACATGTGGATGGTAATGTGGCATAGTCACGTAGTTTTTTTTATCCAGGTGGCATGCTTGGTGGAATTTCGTTAAGGTGAGGGGTATTTTTTAGCCAAGTATTTAACAGAGGGGTATTTTTGAGCCATTTCAAATAGTTCAGGGGTATTTTTGATTCCTTTTCCGAATTCTATTAGAGGGAGGGGTATTTTTGAGCCAAATATTTAACGGAGGAGTATTTTTGAGCCAAAAATCTAACGAGGGGTATTTTTGAGCCATTTCAGATAGTTCAGAGGTATTTTTGAACCTTTTTCGATATATATATATATATATATATATACTTAGGGTTATATCTTACCTAATGTATTTGATCTTGATTATAAAAATGATGTAATCATATTACCAGGAGCTACCTTAGCTCTTGCTCGAATGACATCAAGAGAGGTTTAACCTATTTCATAATTTCTCAATTGGGTGAAAGAAGGAAAGAGTGGCTCCTAATGGATTTCTCTTGCTTTGGGAATAGTGGCTCCTAGAAGTGCTCGCACGACGGGCTATTAATTAGTTCAGTAATGTTAAGAGTTTTATATCGAAAAATGAATGAATAGTTGATTTTTTTTTTATATGGACTTGAACAGTCTTAGCTTCTCTCATAAGCTAGATTTTGAGATTGAGTTAAACTCAAGATTCATTTTTTAAAAGTGATAGAGCAGGATATGAGGGCTCTTAGCAGGATATTAGATCAGGCAAAACCATTGTAGTTTGATTTTATATATTGAAAAAATTCATTTTGTTATTAATAGACGTGTGCGTTGGGTGTAGGCACAAAATAACAACGAAAAGTAAAGAAATCTTAAGATGCAGAATATTAGGGGAAATGAGTTATTATAGGATTAGTTATTCCATTTTCAAAGATGAATAAAAATAACATTATACTATTGAGAGATAACTAATTCTGGAATGAGTTATCCCATGAAATTTATCACAATCGAACATGAAATAAGTTCATCTGAAAATTAATTTCGAAATTAATTATCCCTTATCCCTCCTATCAAATGACCCCTTAGTAAGTGTACCTCATCTGAAAATTAATCTCGAAATTAGTTAACCCTTATCCCTCCGACCAAATGACCCCTTAGTAAGTGTACCTCACCTTCTTGGGAAAATCGTATTAGTCCGAAGCATGGACAATATCACATCATGCCGAGAGTAACTTTAGGCTATTTTTAGACCAACAATATGAGTCTTGCAAAACATAGTTGGTTCCAAATCCAGATGAAGATGCAACATCGCAAACTTGTGATAGATTAACAACTAGCATAAATCTTAAATTTAAGGCAGAATACATCGCCAGGTTCTTCAACTTGGCGTCATCTTTCACTTATGCACTTTAAATAGACGTTGTTCACTTTTGACACCTAAATCGGCCTTCAAGTGTGTCACATTGACACGTTTTGCTGAATCAGCAAAATAATATTATGTGCGTGTGCTACACTCTCCAATGAGATGAAAAGTGACGAATAAAATGCAGACATGTGTCATTTTTATCCAAATAATTTATAAATAATTAATTTAAATTAAAAAACCTAAATAATTATAAATAATTAATTTAAATAAAAAAGTACCCCTTCCCCCTAATTAACCTACCCACTCTACTAGCCTTCTTCTTCAAACACCCCACCCAACCGCCACCCACACCCCACCCATCCCACCAGTCTTCTTCTTTAAACACCCCACCCACCCGCCACCCCCACCCCACCACCCCGCCAGTCTTTTCTTCAAACATCCCACCCACCCCGCCACCCCCACCCCACTAGTCTTTTCTTCAAACACCCCACCCACCCCCCACCCCCACCCCACTAGTCTTCTTCTCCTCTTTATCTTCTTCAAAGATCCCGCACCCGCTCCCCACCTCTGCATCCCAGTCATCTTCTTCCTCCCCCCCTCCCCTCTAAAAACACCCCCCCTCCACCAAATGATCTTCACCATGAACAACAATCGATCATGTTTCACGGATTTAACTTTGTTTTTTAATTTTTTTCGACGATTTCGCTTCGTTTTTTAATTTTTCTTCACTGACTTTGCTTGGTTTTTAGATTTTTTCTGTGAATTTAGCTTCATTTTTCAGATTTGCTTCATCGATGTTTAGTTTTTTTTTTTTATTGATTTTGTTTGATTTTAATTTTTCTTCACGGATTTAGCTTTATTTTTTTATTTTTCTTCATCAATTTTGTTCGATTTTTAGCTTTTCTTCATTGATATTGCTTGTTTTTTAGTTTTTCGTCATCAATTTTGCCCTTAATGATTAAAAAAAATGGTGTTTATTCTCTAATCTTCACAAACCCCTAAAAGCGTATATAAATTTCTCTCAACAATTTCTATCGTTAAATAAATTTAAGATTGACAAAAATGATGGAAAAAATGTGAAAGAAATATAAATTAATGGGCTGAGTTAATATACTGTTTTTGGCAAGATGAACTCGTAAATGTGTATCTAATTTTTAAATCTCTCTTAATAATTTTCACCATTAAATAAGCTTAAGATTGACAAAAATAATGGATAAAAATGAAGAAAAAGGTATAAATTAATAGAGTGAGTTAATATATTGTTGGTGGGCCAACTTGAGCACCACATCAACCAAAAAAGAGCTTTAACGCGCCTCCATGGAGGTGTAATACACGAACCTTGCCAACTCAGCAAAATGTGCCAAAATGACACACTTGTACGCTACTTGAGGTGCAAAAAATGAACAATGTCCACTTGAGGTGTCAAAGTGAAAAATGACGCCAAGTTGAGAGGTCTGACGATGTATTCTGCCTAAATTCAATAGAATTTCATATGATCGATGCAAACTAGTTTTAGTATTAAATAACTCACGAGTCAATACGTACAATTATTAATTATTCTTTTCGTATCATTTTATTTGGATTTTGTTGACTTGACACACCCTTTAAATATTTTTTAATTAAAAGTGTATTTTACTAAATTAATCTTATTAACGATATTTTGAGACTCCAAATTTAACTATTACTACTTCATATAATAATTTAATATTAAGGGTATGATGAAAAAGAAGCAACAAAATAAATTGAAACAATAAGTTTTAGTAAGAGGGTCAAATATAATGAAACAAAAGAAGTACAATTTTATTCAAATACGTATATGTAGTGTTAGCGTTAATTACTCTCCGTCCCAAATTACCTGTTCCAAATTTCCTAATTTGATTTCTCATTTTACTTGTCTTTTTTCATTAATCAAGAAGAGACACATATTTTTTCCATGTTTTAGTCTTTGCATTAATTATTTTTTCTTCAAATTAAAATGTAAACATCATTTAATAGGGATATTATGGTAAATTAGCCATGTCATTAATTATTTTTCTTAATCAATGTACCATGTCAATTTGAAACGAGTAATTTGGAACGGAGGGAGTAACATTTAACAAGACGACATACTCACAACAACCATGTACAAGGAGATTAGAGTCAATATGAAAATGAAAGCATTTAATTGCTTATCCTTTGTGTCTTTATATACTGATGAATTGGTCTCACTACCATAACATAACTCAGTAGTTTATAGGTTTCCACTTTTTCTCATTTGTTTAGTGCTTCTCTTGGCATATAAAAATTCATGCTTGTGACTATATAAACTAACAACTCAAACTTCCTAATTAAATCATATAAACCAAGATGCCAAATGAAAGATCAAAAAACGTGGAAATTGCACCACTAAATGGAGAGGTTTTCTTGACATGGGAAGATTTGTGGGTAACAGCTTCAAGCATGAAAAATGGAGACAAAGCAATTCTTAAAGGTTTAACAGGATATGCAAGGCCTAGTGAACTCATGGCTATCATGGGCCCTTCTGGCTGTGGCAAATCAACACTTCTCGACACAATAGCAGGTATACATGCATTTCACCATGCATTGAGATTTTATATACAGTATTATTGTATTTCATCATGTTGTATAGCAGGTAACATCAACATGCCCTATTTTCCAAGTTATAGATTCTACATTTAGTTGACTAAGAGGTGAAGTCACGATTTAAACTGTACACGAGTTCTGAATTTTAAGACGTGATCTCAATGTCAAGATAAATATATATGCTATGACAAGAAGACTAAGTGACGAGTATAGCTACTTTTAAAATATATTTTAAACGACGGATATTCAAAAATTTATCTTCTCTCATTATTAGGATCGGATTTAAAAAAATTCAAATCCAACACTTTATGATTGTCATTATCATGAACACCGAGACGTGTAGAACTTAACGAAGGAAAGGTAGAAGGGTTTGAACCTTGTAAAATCTCGTCATATTGACCATCACAATAAGTCATTATAGAATGCACAATAATAGTAGCTAGATAAAAATATACAAAGAATAGTAGATATGCAATAAGTTACTACACAAATACACAATGATAGATACTATGCTTTTGAAATGTATACTACAATTTTCTTAAACAAAATTCATAGCATCTGTTAATACATTTTAATGTATGATGTTGATAGTTCTTTTGTTATGCAATATTTTTTTTTTCAATATTCAAAAGCATTTTTTATAAATAAATATATTATTCAACGAAGACCTAATTGCAATTTGCCTGGCTTAATTTTTTTTTGTTTTGTGTGTGTGTGTGTGTGTTCTAATATATGAAGCAAGTTGTCGGATGATGTTTAGTATTTATCCATGAAACTTGTGAAACGATATACAAGAGAGTTATTAAATTTATAAAGCTAGAAAAAAAAAAGAATAGGAATAAAATATATCTCCCTAGACCCTGTTCCAATTAATAAACAAATGATATTCACATCGCAATGATGAAAATAGGTTAAGATGTAGGTCTAAAATTGTAGGAAATAAAAAAAAAGAAGAGAAATTCAATTTCTGGAATGAAATTTTTTAAAATCAAAATAACATTTACTTCAAAACTTAAAGGACAAAAGAAAGGTGAATAAAAAGGTATATCGAAGGAACTTTTGTAATTTTTTCTTTATTTTAATTAGTTTGTGGTTTTACTCTTTTTTGTTTTTTGAAAAACAAAGAAAAACGTTATAACACATGAAAATCAAGCACTGAATTTTTTAATACAAATACATAGTCAGAATAGAAGTTAGTGGGTTCCCCCCAAACCCACACCTAGCACTATAGATCCGCTTCTAATTGACTTGATAGTAAAATATTCTTTTGTATATAAAAGTTAAACTCAAACAACACCGCCACCTAGGCAAACTAGTATTATTATTTGGATTAGCTACTTATGCTATGTATGTATATTTGAATGTTATTCAGGGAGGTTGGGATCGAGCACAAGGCAGAGTGGAGAAATTCTAATCAATGGCCGCAAACAGACACTGGCATATGGAACCTCTGTAAGTGAAAAAGAAGAGGGACATCTTTCTCCAATGTTGATAATATATACTGCTTTTTGTTTATCCCATACGACGATACTTGATTGGACACGCATAACTGATACGGAATTTTACTAGCACGACAAAAACAAATTGCAGGACCGAATTTAGCTTTAAGAAGGATATGGTGTAACTTATCTTAAAACGCGCAAGTGTTATTTCCTTAACTCATTATGTACAGTGTCTGCATCTGTTTTGTACTAACAATATTAAGATTTGATGCAATCAGGCCTATGTGACTCAAGAAGATACTCTAATGGCAACCCTAACGGTAAAAGAAACCGTATACTACTCTGCTGAACTACAACTCCCAAATTCCATGCCAAAATCAGAGAAAAAACAGATAGCGGACATGACTATGAAGGAAATGGGACTGCAGGATGCAATGGAAACAAGAATTGGAGGATGGAACGGCAAAGGAATAAGCGGAGGACAGAAGAGGAGAGTCAGCATATGTCTGGAGATTTTGACGCGTCCAAAACTTCTTTTTCTTGATGAGCCAACTAGTGGACTTGATAGTGCTGCGTCTTATTATGTCATGAAAACAATTGAAAGCCAATGCCAGGGGAGAACCATTATTGCCTCAATTCATCAACCTAGTGCTGAAGTTTTCAGTCTATTTCATTCTCTGTGTCTTTTGTCTGCCGGAAGAACTGTGTACTTTGGCCCCGCTAGTGCAGCAATTGAGGTGAGCGTACAATTTGAATTCTTGAAATGACTGAATTAATCAACCAAATTAGATACTTGAGACTTTATAAATGAGTACTGCAGTTTTTTGCATTGAGCGGTTATCCTTGCCCGACGCTCCAGAATCCATCTGATCATTTTCTCAAAACAATAAACAGCGATTTTGATCAGGTATGGAAGTTTTGAACTTATTACAATACTTGTAATGTGTCTCAGTTGCTTAAATGAAACTTTTTGACTATGAATTATAGGACATTGAAGAAGGTCCAACTAGTAAGAAATCAACTGAAGAGGTGATTAATATCCTGATAGAGTCATACATATCTTCCGATAAGTACAAAGACGTTCAAAGTCAAGTTGCTCAAATCTGCAAACAGGTGCAGAATCTGAAACTCTGTACGATTGATGAGTACCTGATATAGCTGTTAGAGAGGAAAACTTCATAGCATTAAGGGCAGGGGTGATTCAGTTCGCCAGAAAATTATACTGTGCAAATAGGGTAAAAGCAATTTGTCATATATATAAATCGTCGAATCCCCTTGACATAAGAAAACTTCTAGTGTAGCGGCATAACTTGTTCAACAACTGTATTAATCGCAGGTTTGAATCTCCGGTGTGACATTCTTAAATTTTCTAGAATCCCCTTAGTTAAATTCCAGACTCCGTTCCTACTTGTTTAACGACTTCTAAATTCATGTGCAGGAAGGCGAAGTACTGGAGAAAAGAACCCATGCCAGTTTCACAACTCAAGGTCTTGTTTTGACAAGAAGGTCATTCGTGAACATGTCCCGTGATCTTGGCTACTACTGGCTGCGGTTAGCCGTTTATATTGTAATAGCTGTAGGTCTTGGAACTATCTACTATGATGTTGGCTTTTCTTTTGCTTCAATACAGGTAATGAGACGACACAAATCGACATTTCCTGTTCTGCCTGATGTTTTAAACTGCGCAATTATTTACTCTTTTATTATTACATGGTGAAAATAGGCAAGAGGTTCCATGCTTATGTTTGTGGCTTCATTCATCACTTTTATGGCCATTGGTGGATTCCCCTCTTTTGTGGAAGAACTTAAGGTAGAACACATTAGTATTTCATCTTTCTTCTTCTTCTTTCTTGATCTCATGTGCGAATACATGCAGGTATTTCAACGAGAGAAACTAAATGGTCACTATGGCTCTGGTTCATTTGCCATTGCCAATACACTTTCTGCTATGCCATACTTGCTCTTGGTATCTTTCATCCCTGGAGCTATTGCATATTTCCTCACCGGACTACAACGTGGTTATGAGCAATTCATCTTCTTTGCACTAGTCCTCTTTACATGTATGATGTTAGTTGAGAGCCTAATGATGATTATTGCAAGCATTATGCCAAATTTCCTCATGGCATTAATAACTGGAGCAGGAATACAAGCAATTATGATACTGAGCGGGGGATTCTTTCGATCACCAGATGATTTGCCTAGGCCATTCTGGAAGTACCCCGTACACTATGTCGCATTTCATAGATATGCTTATGAAGGGCTGTTCAAGAACGAGTTTGAAGGACTAAAAATTCACGTCGGGCACAAGGGTAAAACTCATTTGATGAGTGGGGAAGATATTCTGAAAAATACATGGAAAATGGATATGGATTACTCAAAGTGGGTGGATCTTGCCATTTTACTGGGAATGCTAGTTTCTTACAGGCTATTGTTCTTGCTGCTCGTCAAAGCTGGTGAAAAGGTTAAGCCAGCTATAAGAGCAGTCATGTCTACCTCGCCTCAGCAAATCAGTTCGGCTGAAACACCTTTGCATGTATTAGCTACGTAAATTACACCGATATGGTAAACTACATTCACTATGTCAGTGTATACAAGTTAAATCCTTTTCATGCTATTATAGTCTATTTCATGTAGTTCCTTTCTTTGCACATAGAGTGTAAGAATAATTAGCTAATTTCACCATGTAATCATTAGGAAATGAGTCTCTTATTGCTGTTCTGTTATCTCCCTGCTTCAACTATCTATCATTAAAGGATTAAATAGGAAGTTCAGTTCTTCTTTATTTGTCAAGTCTGAGGCTAGCAAATTGATTTTGGTGTGGAATGCTGAGTATATGAATTGTGACCTATAGCTAGCAAAGTTGTGCAAGAATACCAGTAGCTGATGACAAACAGACAGATCACTTGCTAACAGGATTTCAGATATATGTATAAAGATTATGTGATAATCTTTATGTTTATATACTCTAATTTCAGGTTTGCATACTCATTAATTTTAAAGAAATAAATGTCATATCAAAACTTTATTAGTAAACTCAAAAAATATAAACTACTAACATAATGTAAGATGCATGAAATTAGTTGCAGAAGAACAAAGGCATTATAAGATTGAATATGGTTTGTGAAAACTAATATAAAAGGAAGATATATAAAACGGACTGCCAAAACTATTAAAATAGAGAACAAAAATAGCAACTACGTATAATTTTTATTTGAGGACATCACATAGTTTTGCAACCATTTGGTTTTGCAACCATTTGGTTGTTCACGGTGGTGCCCCATCAGCAGGGGTGGTTGTTCACGATGCCCTAGTAGTGGTGGTTGTTCATGGTGGTGCCCTAGCAGAGGTGGTGGTGGTGGTTGTCCATGGTGGTGTCCCATTAGCATTGGCGGTGGTCCACGACGATGGTCTCTGTTAAGAATTCGTGCCCGACTGATTTTCTTATTTTCGCCTAACTTTTGTTTATCGATGGAACGTGTTGCTTGACGTGTTGCACTGACGTGTTTCAAGGAAGCAGTAAACAGAAAGTAAAGAACACAATGATTTTTACGTGGAAAACACCCGGCTCAAAAGGTGTAAAAAACCACGACCTGCACCTCTACAGGATTTAACCTCAACTTCACTAAAAAACTCTGAGCCTCAAGAACGACTGATTACAAAACTCTTGTAACCAACAAATAGGAAATATAAACTCTAATTCCTATAACTCAACAACTAGAAATTATAAACTCTAATTTCTAACTACACACATACCTCCCAAGGTAAGTGTTCCCAAAGTCTCTGAGTTTTCCCCAACTCAAAGACTAGCTCCTAATTCAGTTTATAACACACTGAAACTAATATTACATGAATAGCTCAAACACAATGAATAACTCTAAAAATCAAAGCTAAAACTCTTAGTTGGATTCTGCACTTAGGACCAGGTTCTTCAATGTGTTTCTTCAGTGGTTGAGTAGCACTTCGTGATTTCAATCTGTAGATTGTACTTTTTTGCTTTGTAAGTGCGTGTCTTGCTTTGAATCTTTTCCCTTGTATTTATAGCCAACTCTGATGAAGACCTTCAGTTGATTTCCTCTCCTATTTCGAATTGGACTCCATTCAGTAGCTTTCCTCTCCTATCTTGAATTGGACTCCCTTTCAGTTGATGTTCTCTCCTATTTTGAATTGGATTGCTTTTACTCTTTTTATTCACTGTCGCCTCTCTTTCTCTCCTAGATTGAGTAGGACTTTTTTTTCTTTAACTTGTCTTCAAGTATTTTACTCAACCACAACTTCTTCAATTTATCACGTGATCAGTAGCTTGAGTATATCAGAATTAGGCTTGCTCATTCATTCCTGACTTTCAACAATCTTTGTCTGCATCTATCAATACAACCTGAAATCTGTCTTCCTATGCTTGGACCAGCTCAGGACTTCAATTTGTATGTTTCCTATCTTGTGTAGACTTCTTCAATCTGCAGAAACTTTCTCCTTCTACACATAGGACTCTTCTTTTTCAACTCAACTTGCTTTCCCTCATCATCAAGTGTTTGAATCAAATTCAACTTCTTCAAATAATGTGCATGTTTATTTCCTTGAGTTTATCAGAATTAACCACTCATCTGGTTCTTGATTTCTTTCACCCTTGCCTTTAATCATCAATGATTTGCTGCAAGTTTCAACTACATGTGACAGTGTGTCTGTCAACCAGCTTAACTGACATGTTTCATATCACTTTGTCAATTTGTCAATCATCAAAACTATAACGTACCCAACAAATTCCCCCTTTTTGATGATGACAAACCTCTTGTCTTGTGCATTCAACCATCTTCACCTGTATGCACTAAAGTATAAAACACTAGAATGAAACAAGTTAGTCAATAGGTTATAAACATTGCACAACCCTATTATCTTCCCCCTTTTGGCATAATCGAAAAATCATTTCAATGCAATAATATACTAGCCAAAGTGATTTGTTATGCTATCCATGGCCACTGGGGCTATCACCAAAACAATCAGACAAAGACTCTAGCCAACATAGTAATGTATTAAAGAGAGAAAAAATGAGTCAATTTAGCAAAGATAACCATTCCATTTAATTGACAGAGCATGTTCCACATTAACCTAAGCTAGTACTGAGCAAAGCAAAACAACTGAGCATTAATAAAAAATATATGGTATAAAAGTGGGACATGGCTAAGGATACAAATAGTGAAGAGAAAGGAGGAACAGGTGATATCAACTGTGTCAATTGACGAATGACTTCAACATTTTCATCCCTCACTTAATCAAGGTCAAGCTTCAAAGTCATGATCCAAGCCTGAAGGACCACTTATTCCACTTTATGACCGTCTTGTGCAGCTTCAAGTTCAGGTATTTTTTTTATTTTTAATTTTTTATCCAAATCATTTTTTTTTAATTTTTTTTTGTGTTAGCCCTCCTTATTGAAATTGGTAGAGCAATATGATTCATCTGTGCAAGAACATCTATTGTTGTTTTCTAAGTCAACCTGAACTAGGACTGAGAAATCCAAAAAAAATAACCAATTAGGAACTAAAAGGGAGATCATATCCCTTTTCATTTCTCAGAAAACTTATGCTGCATGTGATTGATGATCAAGCTTGGCAAATCCATGGTACACAATTGATATTTTGGTTGAGAGAGAAGAAGGAATTTCTGGTGTACGATTAACATATTTGTGCACAACCATTTGGAGAGAATCAAAGAAAGTTTGGTCAACCAATTCGTCAGCTTTATAAGACAAGGGGAGAATGAAGTGTGGGTAATTGAACATGTGTGCTCAACTGTTTCAACTTAGATAGCCTATACTTATGTCAGTGAAGAACATACCTGCTAAGAAGAACTTTGTGGTCACAATTGCTTGCTTGTACCTATTTTTCTGCACAATCTAATACAAAATTAGGTTAGAAAAGTTAAAAATCTGAAATTGGGACACACAACTAAATGTGCAAGACTGAATAGAATAACTTTTTAGCTAATAAGATTAAAAATAATAATTATTCTAGTCAATCATTGAGGGGAGTTCATGCAATTTTAATCATCCCCAAGTCTAACCTATTCCTTTCAAAATGCTCTCTACTTAGTGCCTTTGGTGCTTACATAGTCAACATTTTTATAGCCCTCAAGAGTGAAATTGCTTTCCTTTGGATACCATAGTCTCAAGCCATTGATTTTCATGTGATATCTCAAGATCCTTTTGACAACACCAATTCTTATAAACTACCAACAAAATTACCAGCAACTTGTGTTGGTTTTATTGATGCATCCATTTCTTTATTTGTTGTTCTCCCTGTCAATATGCCCTCAGTCTGTACAACAGTTGGACCAGGTAGTACAACATGTTCCTGTGCATGCTCATCAGTTTCATTGTCATCCCTTTTTTTTAAAAAAAAAATCTCCCTTGCTTCCCCCTTACACGAGTACTACAAATCTGACCATCTTTCAAATGATTCATTCCCCCTTTAAATGTGGTGAGTGAAAGAAACTTTATTTTCTTCTAGTCTTATGCCTTGATCAAACTTTATTTATGCACAAATTTTGCTTGCCTACTTTCACTCTCACCTGCAAAATAAATTAGGGGTTAACTTTAGGCACCCAGACAAGCTTGAGTCCTTTCTTATGAGTAAATGGATGAATCGGATTTATTTTAGCCCATGCAGGCAACAGGTTACGTGACCTGTTTCTCTGTTAAGGTTGATCCTTTTCTTGGTCTGAGATAGTTTATTTGCCAGATTTAGACTGCTGGATCTGCTTTTGGCACCAACTGGACATTCAGTGATTGGATGTCCAAGGTTTCCACAGATATAACACAAGTCTTGATAAGCATCAAGATTTTTGTGAAAACCCAAACCAGCTTTTTCACTGTGATATCTTTCACTCAACTTATGAACAATTCTTGAGGAATTTGTCCACCTGTTTGCTCTTTCAAGGTCAAGTTTTAGTTTAGAGACTTCTTGACTCAATTTATTCACCATTTCTGTTGCATTATTGCACTCTTCTTTGTACTTGACCAATTCAAGTTCAATTTTTTCTTGTTCTTTACTCTTGGTGTTTTTTTCTTTTTTAGAGAGTGCCAATTTTAGAACTTCAGACTTAAGATCATTATTTGTAGAATCAAGTTGCTCAACCTGTTTCTTGAGAGAGCAGTTTTCCTGTTCAACAGTGTTCTTGCAAGCTTCTAAATCAATAAAATCAAATTTGATTCTTGCAAGACTGTTGAATGGCTCATCCCTATCAGAAGTTGATTCTTGGAAGTCATCAATTAGTGCACTCATCAAGGAAATAAGTTTTTTTTTAGAAAATAAATGTAACTTTTCTTTAAGTTCAAGTATACTTACCTCAGAAGCATCATCTTCTTCCTCCAAGTCTGAATCTCCAAGAGCCATGAGTGTTGCTTCATCAACTTCATCATCATCTAAGTCAAATCCCCAAGCTGCTACCATTTTAGTTCCATCAATTTCCATTTCATAAGTTCTTAAATTCCCCACTAATTCATCCAGGGTCATGCTTGCAAGATCCTTATTTGTTTCCCTGATTGCAGTCACCTTAACATTCCACTTTGATTTTGGTAATACCCTCAGTACCTTCTCGACTTGTTTTTCTTCAGATATAACTTTTCCTAAGGAGGTCAGCTCATTTGTTAAGGCAGTAAGCCTTGTCATCATCTCATGCAAGGTTTCATTCTCCTTCATCTTAAATGTCTCATACTCAGTGAAGAGAAGAGAAATTCTGAATTTTCTTACTTGAGATGTGCCTTCATGAGCATTTATTAGAGCATCCCAAATTTGCTTAGCAGTGGTGCATGTTGATACTCTGTTGTATTCAGCAGGTCCTAATCCACAGACCAAAATATTTTTGGCCTTAGCATTTTTCTTTAATGTCAATAAGTCATCAGGAGTGAATTCACTTCTTACTTTCTTGACCTGTTTCCCATTTTCTAACTTCATTGGAATAGTAGGACCATCAGTGATCCTATCCCATAACTCGTAGTCTTCTCCTTGAATGAATGTTTCCATCCTAGCTTTCCACCAAATGAAGTGAGAACCATCAAAGAGTGGAGGTCTAATAGTGGATTGACCTTCACTGTGACCAGTAGGTGGTGTGAAATTCATCATATTGATCTTTGTCTTAGGTGCTAGCCCTTTTTAAGACAACCTGTCTCTGATACCACTTGTTAAGAATTCGTGCCCTACTGATTTTCTTATTTTCGCCTAACTTTTGCTTATCGATGGAGCGTGTTGCCTGACGTGTTGCACTGACGTGTTTCAAGGAAGCAGTAAATAGAAAGTAAAGAACACAATGATTTTTACGTGGAAAACACCCGGCTCAAAAAGTGTAAAAAACCACGACCTCCTCTACAGGATTTAACCCCAACTTCACTAAAAAACTCTGAGCCTCAAGAACGACTGATTACAAAACTCTTGTAACCAACAAATAGGAATTATAAACTCTAATTCCTATAACTCAACAACTAGGAATTATAAACTCTAATTCCTAACTACACACACACCTCCCAAGGTAAGTGTTCCCAAAGTCTCTGAGTTTTCCCCAACTCGAAGACTAGCTCCTAATTTAGTTTATAACACACTGAAACTAATATTACATGAATATCTCAAACACAATGAATAACTCTAAAAATCAAAGCTAAAACTCTTAGCTGGATTCTGCACTTAGGACCAGGTTCTTCAATGTGTTTCTTTAGTGGTTGAGTAGCACTTCGTGATTTCAATCTGTAGATTGTACTTTTCTGCTTTGTAAGTGCATGTCTTGCTTTGAATTTTTTCCCTTGTATTTATAGCCAACTCTGATGAAGACCTTCAGTTGATTTCCTCTCCTATTTCGAATTGGACTCCCTTCAGTAGCTTTCCCCTCCTATCTTGAATTGGACTCCCTTTCAGTTGATGTCCTCTCCTATTTTGAATTGGATTGCTTTTACTCTTTTTATTCACTGCCGCCTCTCTTTCTCTCCTAGATTGAGTAGGACTTTTTTTTCTTTAACTTGTCTTCAATTATTTTACTCAACCACAACTTCTTCAATATATCACGTGATTAGTAGCTTGAGTATATCAGAATTAGGCTTGCTCATTCGTTCCTGACTTTCTGTCTGCATCTATCAATACAACCTGGAATCTGTCTTTCTATGCTTGGACCAGCTCACACCTTCAATTCGTATGTTTCCTATCTTGTGTAGACTTCTTCAATCTGCAGAAACTTTCTCCTTCTACACATCGGACTCTTCTTTTTCAACTCAACTTGCTTTCCCTCATCATCAAGTGTTTGAATCAAATTCAACTTCTTCAAATAATGTGCATGTTTATTTCCTTGAGTTTATCAAAATTAACCACTCATCTGGTTCTTGATTTCTTTCACCCTTGCCTTTAATCATCAATGATTTGCTGCAAGTTTCAGCTACATGTGACAGTGTGTCTGTGAACCAGCTTGACCGACATGTTTCATATCACTTTGTCAATCATCAAAACTATAACGTACCCAACAGTCTCTCACTGAAGGAGGCTGCAATTCTATGCAACGCCATCGAGTATGATCCTCGTAGGGTCACCAAAATTCATCCTATACCCCATCTCAAGGCTCTTCATCCTATGCCATCTCGAGAACCGGTTCACGTCATCATTCCAGTAGCTTTGTGGTGGGAATGGATATCCGCGAAAATAACAGCATTCATGTTGACATGGTTCTATAACGTGTTCACCATGTGGTGATGGTGGTGGTTCCTCTTTTTTAGGTGATGGAGGTGCCGAAGGTGGTGATGGTGGTGGTGGTGGTGGAGGACAAGGCTTGCATCACCGAGGACGAATCATGTCAGGATCCATAGAAGTATAACTAAATTACAAAGTAGGAATACTACCTAATACTTGCTTGTAATGAAAAGGATGTTGAAGAGGGCGAATGAATATTACACAAGGCTATCCATGAAACTAAACCCTATTATGCATGAAATATAAAAAAATTGAGATGTTATAAACCCTCTTTAATAGAGTACCAACTAATAAGTTTCCTACTTTAGTTTTTTTTTTTCCTGATAACTATAAACGAGAGAAAAATCTTGATTTTCTAGAGGAGATCATCTCCTTCCTTATATGGTTACAAAGAAAGTTATACATGGTAAATGCTATATATGATAAGTACAATACATGGTAAATACAATTAAAGCATATTCTAGGCTAATTAAATATACAATCTACCTATTAGTCAATCAAATATTACTAGAACTATATTTATGGCAAGTAAAGATTGTAATTGATGTCGATTAATTAACAAGACAAGAGAAGGAAAATACTCCACACATAAGTACACTCTACCAAACAAGGTAAGATTATAAATTTAAAGGTAATTTTATGGTTATTTGTCTTTTGTTACTAAAACAATTGGTTTGGAACTATTCATGTTTTAATTTATTGCTCAAAAACAATTTGTAACGACCCTCCTGGTCGTTTATGAAATTTTCTCATCTTCCCTATTTTAACGCTCTCCATCGTTTGTATACGTGAATTATGACTCATGAGATGGATAGTATCAACCCTCGAGGTGTTTAGAAGTGATTTAATAAGTCGTTCAATTATTGAGTTTTAATAAAATTAAGTCTAGTCATGCCCAAGCTTCGATCGAGACGGCCTCAAATTAGTTTCGTAATATTTTCAATAGGTCTAGAATATACTTTTTAGTCAATGTACATATTTGACTTATTTTCTCGAGGTTATGAATAATATCCGAGGGTCTATTAAATATTTTAGATATTATTTTAAATAGTGATTTAATGGAACAAAGTTATAATTTACTTACTTATGTGGCGAATACAAAAATAAAATTATATGAGAAGACTTTATCATTTATAATAATAATAATAATAATAATAATAATTAAAAAAAAAAAATCAGAAGAGGTGGTGAACACTGATTACAAACCCTATTTCACATTATCGCTTCAAAGAAGATCCTCGAGAGCTTTCAGATGAACTATTTTGATGTCTACTGTTATTATAATAACGTGAAAGTGAGAAATTGTAGCCAGTGGCCACTTGAGTGTAAGCTTCTGATACGAAGACACTTCTTGAATTGAGTTTTAATTAGTAAAATACTAATAGGTGATATAGTAATGATTACATTGGCACATGGTAGAATAATGATAATATAATAATGTTGTTCATTAGAATAATGATAGAATAGTAGCATGTTAAGAATTTATTACTTTATACAAATATTAAGGTACTGCTTCTCGTAGTATGCAAAGTTAATATGAGAAGTTTTTCATTCTTTTACTGTTAGTTAGAATTAGGGTTAAAATAGTGAATAAATGTAATAATTTGTGATGCTAAATAGTCATTCGTTAAATGGAATGATAATTAATTATTAGGGAATAATGATAAATGTTAAGAGGTTAGATTTGCAGTACAGGTGAAGTACTGTTCCTTTAGCTCGAGACTTTCAACATGTCAATATGAGGTTATCATTTTGTAATTATAAATATGATAGGATTGCGGTTTAGGTCTAGAATTTTTAAAGTATGAATTTATAAAATGCGGTCATTAGATTCGTATTTTTATATGAATTATATATTTGAACAAATTTGAACCTTTCGGAAGCTTTACGGAAGGGAAAGACCTTGGCAAATAGCTTGCGTTTGAATTCTTCGGTTGAGGTAGGTTACGGTTTAATTGGAGTTTAGACTCGACTTAATTGTGTGTATGCTCCTAAATTGAATACTTGTTGATTGGTATTCGGACATGCTTGAAATTGTTGGTGTTTCGATTGTTGATGCGTGTATAAATGATTATTGAAAATTTACTTAATGAAATTGTCTAATGACTTTAAGTGTACTTGTAAACTTGGTACATTGTGTTGTATGCTGTGTGGTTGTGTAAATTTGATATTGATAATACTTGTTTATGTTGGATCGGGTACCACGCCGGTACGGATATGTATATGTTGGATCGGGTACCACGCCGGTACGAATATATTTATATTGGATCGGGTACCACGCCGGTACGAATATATTTATGTTGGATCGGGTACCACACCGGTACAGATATATATATGTTGGATCGGGTACCACGCCGGTACGGATATGTATATGTTGGATCGGGTACCACGCCGATACGAATATATTTATGTTGGACCCCACACCGGTATGGATATGTATATGTTGGATCGGATACCATGCCGGTACGGATATATTTATGTTGGATCGGGTACCACGCCGGTACGGATATATATATATTGGATCGGGTACCACGCCGGTACGGTACATGAACATAGATTGTTCCCTGCAGGTCATGACTATTTGGGTAAAAATAAGTCTCATAGCATGTGTGTATATATTTGTGTTGATTCTGTGGATGTTTACAGTATGGTTGATACTCTTGATGGTTATGTGGCTCGTTTGTGAGCACTGTTTGACCTGATATTGTTGTATTGTTGATTCATTGAGTATTTGTTATGTGATAATGTCTGTCTACTTGTTATTTGATTTATGTTGTGTACATGTTTTTAAGTTGGTTGGCCTATGATACCTACCAGTACATAGTGGTTTGTACTGATACTACCCTGTACTTTTCTTTTGTTAAGTGCAGAAAGTTTTTCAGAGGCTCAGACACGGCCTCACCTCTAAAGTTGATAGCAGATCTTAATCCAAGGGTGAGCACTCCGTCTCTAGGCTGCCATGAGTCATCTTATTGGTTCTTGTCCATCTTTTGGGCAACGAAACATTCATTATTTACTTTATTTTGGATATCTTTTTAGATATGATCTTGTTAGTAGTTCTTGTACGATGACTTTCGGGTCTTGAAAATTTTAGTAAGTAGTTTGTTTGACTTCCGCATTAATAATAATTAGTCCTGAATTACTGTTATTATGCTGATTTTATAATAATATCATCTTAATATTGACTAAGTGATTGGGTAAGGGTTCGGTTTAGATGGTTCTCCCACAGAAAGATTAGTGTGGGTGCCACTCATGGCCATTTGGGTCGTGACAAAGTTGGTATCAGAGCCCTAGGTTTATCGATCTCGTCGTACAAGAACATGTCTAGTAGAGTCTTGCGGAACGGTACAGAGACATCTGTACTTTTCTTCAAGAGGCTATAAGACACTAGGAAAATTCAAATTCTTCTTTCTTATGTGCTATTACTTGATTTCAATTGGTATCTGGCGATTCTAATTGGTATCTGATTTCTTTTATTCTTATCCTCGAAGAGAGGTGGTGGCGTAAAGCAAGAGGGTTATGCCAAGGCAGTAGAAAAGAATGCCCGTAGAAGAGGTAGTTTCAGTGGTTCTTATTCCAAGGGTCTGAGTAGTTATGGGTGCATTGGAGTGAGTAACATTAGGAGGTTTTGTCCTAATTTGAGGCATTATGGTTAGTTTGGCCAGCAGCAGGCTCCTCAAACTCTAGTTCTAGCAGGTAGATGTGGTAATCAACCTCATCGAGGTGGTTCTCAGCTTGATAAAAAAGATGCTCAAATTGGTGGTAGGGCCCATATCTATGCTTTTCCAGGCAATCCCAAGGCAAAGGTATCAGACGTTGTCATTACATGTACTATTCTTGTTTGTGATCGGATGGCCACTGTATTATTTGATCTTGGTTCTTCCTTCTCATATGTGTCTGTCAATTTTGTTGTGGGATTGGACATTGTGTGTTATTTACTTGACTTTTCGATTCACGTGTCTACTCCTATTAGTGATTCTGTTGGTGTTGATAGGATTTATCGTTCTTGTTCTGTTATGTCTATGGGGTATCAAACTTAGGCAGATTTTGTGATTCTAGACATGATAGATTTTGATATAATTTTGGGTATGAGTTGGTTGTCTCTGTATCATGCTATACCGGACAGTTATGCTAAGATAGTGACTGTGGCTATGACGGGAGTAGATAGACTTGAGTGGGAAGGGGGATTACAGTCCTACTCCAATGAAACTTATTTCCTTTCTGCGTGCAAGGAGGTTAATTGGGAGAGGTTGTTTGGCCTTCCTAGCACATCTTCGGGACACTTTTGTAGAGGTCCCATCTATTGAGTCAGTTTCTGTGGTGTGTGAGTTCCAAGAGGTTTTTCCTGAAGATTTTTCTGGTATGCCACCAGGCTGTGACATTGATTTCTATAGGATGGCTCGTCCTATTTCTATTCCTCCCTATAGGATGTCCCCGGCTGAGTTGAGAGAGCTATATGCTTAGTTGCAGGAGTTGTTGAGTAAGAGTTTTATCTGTCCTACTACCTCTCCGTGAGGTGATCCTGTCTTATTTATAAAGAAGAAGTATGGTAGTCTTCGTATGTGCATAGACTATAGGCAGTTGAACAAGTTACGATCCATAATAAGTATTATTTGCCCCGTATTGATGATATTCTGGTTTATTCTAAGAGTAAAAAGGAACATAAAAATCACTTAAGGATTGCTTTGGGTTTGTTAGAAGAGAAAAAGCTTGATGCAAAGTTTTCTAAGTGTGGGTTCTAGTAAGCTTCTGTCTACTTTTCTTTATAGATGATGTGTGATATATGTTGTGTGTGGATAAGGATGTTAGGATTGATTATGAGTAAGATGACTTGGCCTCGATTTTTGATGTTTGGAGTTTAGATGCGGGCTTGGGACCAGTAAAATGACATGTTTATACACCCTTTGAATCATATTGTTTTCCCTCTCTAGTTTAGATTAGTTGTAGCATGGTTATAATGTAAACCTATGTTTGGGATGCGGTTTTAGTATTTAAAGCATGATTTGTATATGTAGCCTTATTGGGCTAGTGTGGTAGTCTTGAAATCATAAGTTGGATAGAGTTGACTCGAGTACCCTTGTTTCTAGTCGAAGTTGCTATCTTAGGCTTGAATATGGCTTACTTGACATCTAGAAGATGAACTAGATACCTTAACCCGGTTTGAGGAATAGTGTGCCTAATTATGGAACTTGAGGATTAGAAGTGGGATCGTCTGGCCTACTTAGGCCTAAACTTGTGTTAAGTTTTGTGGACTTAGTTGCGGATATTAGACATAGATGAGGCTAGTAAACCTTAGAATAAGGTTATTTCGTAACTTGGTAACTTGTGTTGATATTCCCAGATTGTGGCTTTGAGTTATAGTTATGATACTTTCTGTGGAAGTGATATTGGACATTTAGAGATAATATTCCTCCTAGATACATTGTCTGGCCTGTAGAGATGCTATTTCCTCTTAGACTTGATGATTGGCCTATAGAGATGCTATTTCCTCTTAGATATGCAAATTGGCCCAGAGAGGTGATATTCCTCGTAGTCATAATGTATGACCTATCGATATAAGATATACTATAGACGATTACAAGTCTATCTATATTATGTCTTCAATATGTGAGATACCTCCTATATGTGAGATGGGTAGAAGGAGATATGTTATGGCTTATAAATATGATTATCGATATGAGTTTCGGATATGTATATGGGCCTAAGACCATGATTATGTTGTTGTGACTATTCCGGATAAATTAATGAGCCAAAGGTTGTGTTATGATAATGATTGAATATTCGAGGAGTGTTTATCAGTGTAAAGGATACGATTACAATTTATGAATACATATATATTTGTCTACACATCTCTCTGGTATGGGACGGAGGAAGATGCGGTATGTTGCATACGACTTTATTGATTGGATATTGGTGATGGCATGCATAGATTTGGTACATTCATGAGTGTTATATCAATAATTGATGTGATTGTAGCTGAAATATGATCTTACGATTGTTCTGCCTAATTAACGGTTAAGCTATGTGGTAACTAGTTGTCTATTAGGGAACTATAACACTTAAGGGCTAGGAATCTAATGTATTAATTAATGAATCTTGCTTAGTTGAAATATGGTAGTTAGTGATGGTTGATGTGTGACTTATGGTGAGGTCGGGTCTAGAATAGGTTGAGATTAGTTGATATTGATGACTAAGTTCGTGATGTCGATTAGTCGATAAACGAGGAGCTGTGTGTTAATGAGGCTAGATAATAAGAGATGTTAGTAATAAGAGGTGACTCGTTAATAACCTTGAATAGTAGCTAAATTGTTAACTAATGAATAGTTAAGCGAAGATTAGTTGGTAAACGATGGTTAGATAATGAATGACGCCAGTTAATAAAAGATGGTTAGGTGACAAATAGTAATGTGTTATCTAGTAATGATTAATGGATATAGGATGATTAGTTGATAATAATGAATGGTGAATAAATGACAGTTTTGGTCTAGTGATGAACCTTAACTAGATATCAGATGTTAGCTATTAAATAAATAGTGGTTAGTTGCTATCCCGTGAATAAGGATTATGTGAAGGATAATGTTTAGGCTAATAACTTGAGGTTATGTGATGACTAGCGAACTAGTGATTCTATTATAATAAGTGTTGGTTATCTAATAACGAGTAGTTGAGAAGTATTGAGTAGATAGATATTCTATGGTGATATGACTATTTTTTTATGAATATTTTAGTGTATGTTATTCGGTAATGACTATTATGATGATATGTTTATACCCGGCAAGGTCAGAGGATACTATTATGATGATATTGATACCCGACAAGGACAGAGAATATTGTTGTGATGATGTTGATACCCGGCAAGGTTGGAGGATATATTTATAATATGTTGATACTTGGCAAAGCCGGAGGACACTGTTGATGATGTGTTGATATCCGGCAAGGTTGGAGGTTGATTACGATGATGATGGTCCTGATGAGGACAGTTATGATGAGTTGTAATAATGATTGTGTACTTTGCATTCATTCCTTCATGCGCATTACCTATCACTAGTATGCATCTTTATTTATCACCCGATATAGGACGATTGTGTATATATGAGTAAAGAATATGCCTCGTGTTGTTGTATGTTGATTGAACCTTCCGAATCTGGGGTGGTGGGGTACGCATAGGCTTGGCTAGGTATTTTGTTGTCCGTAAGTTGAGGACTAAGGAGATTGCATCTGTGAAGGTCTAGTGGAAGAATCGTCCTATTGAGGAGGCCACTTGGGAGACCGAAGCGGACTTGCGTAGAAAGTATCCACATCTTTTTTCGGATTTAGGTAATTTCTTGTTTTCCCTTTTTGTCTCGAGTTTGCCCGTTCGGGGACGAACGGTTGTTTAATTGGTATCTGATGTAACGACCCTCCTGGTCGTTTATGAAATTTTCTCATTTTCCCTATTTTGATGCTCTCCATCGTTTGTATACGTGAATTATGACTCATAAGATGGATAGTATGAACCCTCGAGGTGTTTAAAAGTGATTTAATAAGTCACTCAATTATTGAGCCACTACAAAAACGGTTTTAATTGCGGAGTTTTTTTGCGGGGGTTATATTAACCCCCGTAAAATTATATGAATTGCGGAGGTTAAAAACTTGCTGCTAAAATTTATAAATTTGTGGGGGTTTATAACCCTTGATATCCATCAAATATATTTGCGGGGTTTTTTAACCCCCGATATCCATCGAATATATTTACGGGGGTTAAAACCCCCTCTATCCATCGAAAAAATAGTGCCTAAACTTGACTCCTTTTTACTTTAAAAAACATTTAATATTTTTTGCCCCCAACATATGCCTCGCTATTTTTTCCCAAAATCACTACTAAAAGAAGTCCAAAAAGCAACGATTAAAAAACGATGTTGTGCGTCGGTTTTTAAATTTATTTTTTATTTTTATTTATTTTTATTAAAATCGACGGACAATGTCACTATAATTTTTTAATTTTAAAATATTAATTATAGAAAAACGACGTTATCCGTCATAATTTTTAATTATTTTTATTTTTCCTATATTTTTATAAAAAATGACGGACAATATCGCTTTTGTTAAAAATAAATGAAAACTAATTTTATGATAAAAAGCGACGTTGTCTGTCAGATTTTAAATTTTATTTTTATTAAAATCGACGGACAGCGTTCCTATAATTTTTTATTTTTAAAATATTAATTCTACAAAATTGACGCTATCCGTTGCAATTTTAAAATATTTTTATTTTTTCGTATTTTTACAATAAGCGACGGACAATGTCGCTTTTGTTAAAAATAAATAAAACTTAATTTTAGAAAAATGACTCTGTTCATCGATATTTGATATTTTTAATTTACTATTAAATAAATAATTTATATTTAAAAAAATTAAATGTATTCAATTATATATTGAATACATTGATATCATAAGATCGATTGATCAAAGTAATAATATACTGATGAAGTTATAATATTATAATAATATAAGTTAAATTAAGCGCTAATTCATTGGAGTATATATGAAATATTTTGTATTACGAGGTAATATACTCGTGTATGTGATATATAAAGTACATATTTTAAAGTTGATAGTCAATCAAATATATATATATATATATATATATATATATATATTATAATAATGAAGCAAATTAACCATAATTCATCAGATTAATACATTGTATTATTATATATATAATACCATATTCAAAAATTAATGAATCAAAAATTATTTGTAGTAGACGAAATGCATTGACATTATTATGCGATTGAAATCATTAATTTATTTACATAATTTATTTATAATTAATTTAAAAATAATAATTTTATTAGTTTTTTAATATTAATTTTATATATTTACTATATTTATTCAATATCAACCTAATTCAATTCAATTTTTCTAATTTATTTAAATTCTAGCCATTTTACACTCAATTTATGTCAATTGAGTTTAATTTGACTCAATCGAAATCCCCAATTCAATCCCTTTTAACCCAATTTCTAATCTCAATTTAACTATCTTTTCAATTCTAATCTCAAACGTTCATCATATTTGATCAATAGTAGCCTTGATATATTTGTAAGATAATTTTTACTTTTTTCCTATACTACCCCTTGGTATTAAGTTCATGAAGTAGCAGTTTATACGTATAAAACTCTGAAGTGAACGTTTAACACTGAACAACAACATTTGTACAGTTTATGCTCATTTTGACTGTTGATTTCCAATTTTGACCTCCCGATGCTCCTCTTAGGCTGCTATTTTTTAAAAAATTATTAATTTTTAACATTTATATTTTTTACGTATTATTCTGATATCAAATAATTAACGACGTATCACATCAATGATTTTAATCTATTTATTTTTTTCAATCTATTTATTTTCTAACCTGATTTTGCCAATTTATAATAATTTTAGTCTAATTTTATCTAATTTATTACAATTCTAGTTCAAATTATATTTCATTGGACTCAATTTCAATTTCCATTCAAATTTAGACCAAAATTTTAATCTTTAGATCTCAGCCGTTGATCAATTGATCTAATGGTTGGATCAAACCCTATCCCTCTTGTTGACACTCAATTTTGACCGCCTGATGCTCCTTTTAGGCTGTTATTTTAGCAAAATTATTAATTTTAAATGTTAGTATTTTTTATACATTTTTCTTACATCAAACAGATTTTTGACGTGTCACATTCATGATTTAAAATGTAAAAATTATTTTATTAATTTTTATAATTTATTAATATTTATTAAATTATTTTTTCACAAATATGCACACATAATTTACAAATACATTGTCTAGTTTTCATTTATTATTATTATTATTATTATTATTATTGTTGTTGTTGTTGTTGTTGTTGTTGTTGTTGTTATTTTGCAACTAATTCATTATTGACGACAATTTTCTAAAATATTTTTTTCTTTTTACGCAATCTTAATTTTACCTGCATTGCCTATTTTAATAGCGATACCTTATTATATTATTATATTTAAATAGCAGCCTAATTTAAACTAATTTTCCTAGTTTATTTAATTTCTAGCCAATTGTGTTCAATTAATATCAATTTTATCCAATTTGATATTATTCTATTTTTTAACCCTTTTTAAAATTACTTTAATCTTAGTCATTTATCAAAATCGATCAACAACTGAGATCCCATCACCATTTTATTTCCTTTTATCCCAATTAACCTAAACTCCAATTCATTTTTGTCATCACCAGCCGACCCCCTCTCTTCAGACTTTCTCTCTTCATCTCTCTTACTCTCTCCATCTTGGCTGCCGCCGGCGACCACACGACCCCTTTCCCTTCCTCCTCTCCACCACCAACGAAACCCCAACCCTAGTCGTCATCGTTGCTTCAGATCCGAGCCACCACCGCCAAAAGAATCAGCCGCTCCTTTCTCTCTGTTTCTCGCTCCTCAAGTAAACCCCCTTTCCCCTCTCCGTTTCACCATCATATGCAGTTTCCGCCAGTTCCACTCCACTTCCCGGCACCATTTCCCAACGACTCCACCGATATCGCCGTACAAGTCTGGACCGCTCCTCCAGCTGTTAGAGAAAACCCCAATGCTGAAAGCGTTCCGTCTAAATCGACTACAAATTACTTCAATGTTTCCAAAGGTAGGGTTTATGAAGTTATAGGGAACGGAATAAGAAGAAGGGGAAAGGGAGGACTAAAACAATGCTGGTTCATCCTTTTCAAGTTCATATACTTAGATGAGTTTTTTAGTTGGAATTCTGCTCTTCATAACTGGTAATATGTCTTCTTATATTTCATTTTTTGGGTATTATATTCCCTTTTTCATACATGAATTGGATTTGTTTTATTTTGCAAGGTGAAAATATGGCTCATGTACTTACATGTTGACCACAATGCTGAAACCAAAATCATATCTGAAAACTCTTGAAAGGTATTGCAATTAGATTCTTGAAAATATTTTGGTAAACCTATTAAAAATGGGAGGTGGAAGAATTTGTTCTCTCTTTGTAAATCGCGGTTATATATTACAACACTGTAAAATGGACACCTTAGAGTGTCAAAAGGCAATCAATATAACAGTTGAAACACTGAGATGTTGCTACTTAAAAATTTGTAATGTAAAAGCAGAGAAGCTTCTCACGTTATGTTCTTATTATTGAAAAAATTAAGTGCTTTGTTTGATTTACAAACAAGCTCTGCATATCTTAGAAAGAGAACCTAGTGAACTTTAAACATGGAGTGTATTTTTGATCATATTGATTAACTCTTAACTGTTGGAAAAAAAATACAAATCTGACCATACAAATAGTTTTTGAAACAATTGATCAGGTGTTATTCCCTTTTGCCATATCTGTTGTCCTTGAACCGTATAATTCATTGACTTAGTAGTTAAAAGTTATTTTCATTTGTTCCAGGGCCTTATTGGTCAATATGCAGTGCCTCTATATTACAAGAGAAATCTGTATGGGGAATTGATGCTTCCACTCGAATAGCATACATGGACACCCAAGTAAACTTTCTACTTAGTTTCTTTCGAGTCTATTTATTTAACATAATTGGTTAATGATTCTGTGTTAAATTGCTTTCAGGATATTGCTCGCTTGACATTCATAGCTTTACTCAATGAGAATATTAATGGGAAGCATCTCCACTTTTGCTGGGCCTCGGGCATGGACAAACTCAAGAGGTAAGAAGGATCTCCATTTTAAGCATTAAGTTTAAGTGGCTTTAAATATCATTGGATATAGTGTGTACATGGTATTTTGTAGAAACGTTTGTTTCTATTTCACCACAAAAATGTTGAGTAATGCTTTATTTTATGCAATGGAGTCTGTCAGTAGTCTGAACAAAGGGCTGTTGTCCATTGAAAGGCTGTAAAACCTTTAATCATGCTTCATTTAGTATAGTCTTTTCTTTTCTAACTTCATAGGACATGTACTGTAATTGCATCTTGCTTATGACTTTATTGGATATTCGGATTTCCAACATGGTGTTAAAGCATGATGTTCATATAGCTTGTCCTTTATAGTAAGGACGGAAACTTTATCGATTGATTCTTATACTTTATATTATTACGTAGCCAAGTGATGCGGCTAGTGGACCCATTTCGCTCATGGATGCAAGGAGATCACGTGATGATAATGATCCTAATGACATTCTTTGATTTTGTTGCATTTGTCTTGGATATTCAATTATGATGATGTAATTGTGTGGTTGGAGTAAATCTTAGAATATTGAAGGTTTTGTGTTTAAATTTTATTTTGGAGTTTGAAGATACTAGTTAATGTTGAAAATTTGGAGTTTGAAGAAATATTGTATTAATTACGCTTGTCAACTACAATGTTTAATTACTCTGTTGTATTAATGATATATGAATTGAACAAATATTGAATTGTAGGTTATGTCTAAAGGAATAATTAAATTTGAGCAAAAATTAGAATCTATAATTAGTTATTGAAAATTGATGGGCCTTATTAATTGTTTTTTTTTTAAAATAAAACAATTGTGGAGGTTTTAACCCCCGCAAGTTTTAAATATAAATTTATTATAAAAAGAATTAAATTTAGAATAACGGGGGTCAATAATCGTCGCAAATTATTTATGGGGGTCGTAACCGCTGCAAATTAATTATGGGGGTCGAAAAAAATTACCGCAAATTATTTGTGACGGCTCATAATCTGGGGGGTTTTGGGAACCGTCGAAACTACATTTTGCGGGGGTTTCAAATCATAAAATTAACCCCTGCAATTTGACCTGTTTTTTGTAGTGAGCTTTAGTAAAATTAAGTCCAGTCATGGCCAAGCTTTGATCGAGACGGCCACAAATTAGTTTCGTAATATTTTCAATAGGTCTAGGATATACTTTTTAGTCAGTGTACATATTTGACTTATTTTCTCGAGGTTATGAATAATATCCGAGGGTCTATTAAATATTTTAGATATTATTTTAATTAGTGATCTAATGGGCCAAAGTTGTAATTTAATTACTTATGTGGCGAATATAAAAATAAAATTATATGGGAAAACTTTACCATATATAATAACTAGTATAGTTACCCGCGCGATGCGCGGGACATATTTTTAAAAGTATTAGCTCATTCACTTAAAAATAATTGATTTTTATTGTATTATATTAACATATTTTAAAAGTCAATGAAATATTAATTATTATTAAAATAATTGTTAATAGTGAAATTATAATTGATACTTAATAACTAATCACAATTACAATTAGTTTAGATGTTTTGTATCAGAAGAACAACATTAATATTTGGTTTAATCATATTTCATAAATTGATTTTAAAAATAATAAAATATTATATATTAAATAATTGTTATTAACTTTGTTTATATATATATATATATATATATATATATATATATATAGATAGATAGATAGATAGATAGATAGATAGATAGATAGATAGAGAGAGAGAGACAGAGAGAGTGTTTCAACCATAAATATTTAATTGTTTCAATTACAAAACTTCTAATTTCAAATTCTGAATTTCGCAACTGTCAATTCAAAACTAAACATATACAATTTATATTTTCTTAATATTTTCAGACTTTGTTCTACAATTCTTAATTTTTTCATTGTATGATTTCATCATTAATATCTTTAAATATTTTATTGAAACATATTATTATATCCTCTAAATTAATTCAATTAAAGACTTTATGCTACTTTCAAAATCATCCACCCTCATTTTTACCCCCTCTCCCAAGATTTTTTTTTTAGACTTTTTAAAATTTTATTAAAATTTTCTTTATACCCCACCCATCCCAACCCCTCGCCCCTCCCCCAAACAAAATAAATTTAAATTTTATTTCATCTTTTAAAAAACTTTTTCCTATACCCTACCATCCACCCCCTACCTCCTAACCCACCCCATTTTCCATTTTTTTTAAAAAAAAAGATTTCAAAAAAACTTTTCATTTATTTTTTATTACCCTCCACCCCACCCCTACCCTAACACCAAAAAACATTAATTTTTGTAAACTCCCAAATTCCACCTACATTCACCAACCCCACCTAACCTACATCCACCTAGCCGACCCCCTACCCTCACCCCAACCAGCATTAATTAATTATAAATAATATGTCACTTGCAATTTTTAAGAGAAGTGATGAAAGTGTTATTTTGTGTTTCTTGCATATCAGTTACTTTTAAGCTCAAATATCAAGATATATAGTATAAAGTAGGAAAGATAGTAGCTTAAATTATTGAATCACGAATGAATTTGAGTTGAATATTTTTATTGAGCAAATGTTATCTATTTTACGTCAAAACATTAGTGAATCAGAGTAAAAAGATACACTTAAAATGCTTGTGCGCTCTTAATGATAACAATAACTATAGCAAAAATTAGTCAATGACTTCCCTATTTGGATTTAGCCTTCTTCAAACTATAATAATTTATAGTAATAAAATATATGAAATTATTTGGATTATGAGAAAACTAAATGAAAAATATTAATTATATTATATTAGAAAAACATATAAAATATCTAATAGATATAATGTGAGACTCTGTATTCATTAATGTATGTGAAAATACAATATATATCCTCCATTTCCTTCTTTCTAAATTTTAATTTACTTCTAAACTTTTATTTCATTATCTATAATTTTTTCATTTTTTGAATTTATATATTATATTTTATTTTAATAATAAGTTCGTATTGCAATAAAATATAAACAGAGATACTGATTTAAAATAAGTATAGATAAGATGAAGACTTCAATATAATTTGATCTAGTAGAAATAGTAATGATTTAAAATTCAAATTAAAAGCTTTCGTTTCTATCAATACAATTTTATCATATATTTTAAAATTTTATTTTTTATTCAAATTCAAACAATTTATGAACTTGTCCTAAGATTTAAAAAGAATTGAATAATACATGATTTTTTTTTAATATGAATTCTAAAGGAAAAAATAAAATAAATTCATTCTATATAAAAAATATTTACCATGTAATTTGTGTATATCATGATCAATTATATATTAAGCCATTATAATAAAAATATACCTTGTCAACTAATATCAATAAGGCTCCTACTTCCTAGCTATTTATTCTCTTCTCTTTATCTTTTTTATCTCTTCTGCGAATCAAAAATAACAACAAAATCATCACGAAAATATAAGGATCACTCATAAAAACTTCTTCTAAGTTAAATAATAGAAATGACATTACTTTGAAAATTGATTTACTTATTGAAGTTGTCGTTTCGATCATTACATGCCTCATTTTTTCTTTATCTAGGTGGAGGTTGTTCCATTTTATATTGAGAAGTGAAGAGAATGGATGTGTGTCGTTGTTCTTCTTCATCAACCTTAACAAAGAAACCTCATTTTATATTATTATTACTATTATTACTGTATTATTATTACTATTATTACTCTATTATTATTACTATTACTATTATTATTATTATTATTACTATTACTACTACAATTACTATTATTACTATTACTATTACTATTACTACTATTACTATTATTACTAATATTATTATTATTACTACTATAATTACTATTACTATTATTATTACTATTACTATTACTACTATTACTATTTCTATTACTATTATTACTACTATTACTACTATCATTATTACTATTAATATTACTATTATTATTATTATTATTACTATCATTATTACTATTAATATTACTATTATTATTATTATTATTATTACTATTACTATTACTATTATTATTATTATTATTACTATTACTATTATTACTATTATTATTATATTACTATTACTACTACTATTACTATTACTACTACTATTACTATTATTATTACTACTACTATTATCACTATTATTACTATTATTATTATTACTATTACTATTATTATTATTATTATTACTATTACGACTACTATTATTATTACTATTACTATTACTACTATTACTACTACTACTATTATTATTATTATTATTACTACTATTATCACTATTATTACTATTATTATTATTACTATTACTATTACTACTACTATTATTATTACTATTAATATTATTACTATTATTATTTCTAGTACCTTACTATTACTAATGATTACATTGGCACATGGTAGAATAATGATAATATAATAATGTTGTTCATTAGAATAAAGATAGAATAGTAGCATGTTAAGAATTTATTAGCTTTTATACAAATATTAAGGTACTGCTTCTCGTAGTATGCAATGTTAATATGAGAAGTTTTTCATTCTTTTACTGTTAGGTAGAATTAGGGTTAAAATAGTGAATAAATGTAATAATTTGTGATGATAATATAGCCATTGGTTAAATGAAATGATAATTAATCATTAGGAAATAATGATAAATGTTAAGAGGTTAGATTTGCAGCAAGCAGTACAGGTGAAGTACTGTTCCTTTAGATTCAGATTTTTAATATATCAATATGAGGTTATCATTCTGTAATTATAAATATGATTGGATTACAGTTTAGGTCTAGAATTTTTAAAGTATGAATTTATAAAATGCGGTTATTAGATTCGTATTTTTATATGAATTATATATTTGAACATATTTGAATCTTTCCGAAGCTTTACGGAAGGGAAAAACCTTGATAAAATAGCTTGCGTTTGAATTCTTCGGTTGAGGTAGGCTACGGTTTAATTGGAGTTTAGACTCGACTTAATTGTGTGTATGCTCCTAAGTTGGATACTTGTTGATTGATATTCGGACATGCTTGAAATTGTTTGTGTTTGGATTATTGATGCGTGTATAAATGATTATTGAAAATTTACTTAATGGAATTTTCTTATGACTTTAAGTGTACTTGTAAACTTGGTACATTGTGTTGTATGTTGTGTGCTTGTGTAAATTTGATATTGATAATACTTGTTTATGTTGGATTGGTACCACACCAGTACGGATATGTATATGTTGGATCGGGTACCACGTCGGTACGAATATATTTATGTTGGATCGGGTACCACGCCGGTACGGATATGTATATGTTGGATCGGGTACCGCAGTGGTACAGATATGTATATGTTGGATCGGGTACCACGCTGGTACGAATATATTTATGTTGGATCGGGTACCACACTGGTACGGATATGTATATGTTGGATCGGGTACCACGCCGGTACGGATATATTTATGTTGGATCGGGTACTACGCCGGTACGGATCTATTTATGTTGGATCGGGTACCACGCCGGTACGGATATATATATGTTGGATTGGGTACCACGCCGGTACGATACATGAACATAGATTGTTCCCTGCAGGTCACGACTATTTGGGCAAAAATAAGTCCCATAGCATATGTGTACATATTTGTGTTGATTCTGTGGATGTTTACAGTATAGTTGTTACTCTTGATGGTTATGTGGCTTGTTTGTGAGTACTGTTTGACCTGATATTGCTATATTGTTGATTCATTAAGTATTTATTATGTGATGATGCCTGTCTACTAGTTATTTGATTTATGTTTTGTACATGTTTTTAAGTTGAGTTGGCCTATGATACCTACCAGTACATAGTGATTTGTACTGCTACTACCCTGTACTCTTCTTTTGTTGAGTGTAGAAAGTTTTTCAGAGGCTCGGACACGGCCTCACCTCTAGAGTTGATAGCAGATCTTGATCCAAGGGTGAGCACTCTGTCTCTAGGCTGCCATGGGTCATCTTATTAGTTCTT
The DNA here is from genome assembly GCA_030864215.1 of Capsicum pubescens. NCBI lineage: Eukaryota > Viridiplantae > Streptophyta > Magnoliopsida > Solanales > Solanaceae > Capsicum > Capsicum pubescens. Next base: position 264,566,896 of record CM061545.1, on the reverse strand, counting down.
GTCCATCTTTCGGGCAATGAAACATTCATTATTTACTTTATTTATGTAACGCCCCCAGATCCCATCCCGAGACGTCACACGGTGCTTATGGACCCGAAGGACCACAAGCTAACCCTTTTTTGATATCTGTACCTGTACACTGCATAATATTTGAAAAAAAATGCAGAAACTTGCCATAAGGTTTAACACATCTATACATACTCAAAGCTGAAAACTAAATACTAATACATCCGTATGAAAAACCTCTAACTGTCTGAACTGTGGAGTTGATGGGACATGTCCCCAACTAACTCCGTCAACAGAAAATAAACAAAGTCTGAAACAATAGTAGTAAACTGAGACTCGTCCTCGAAAGAAGAGGACTCACTGCTACTGCTGCTGACTGGGACCAAACTGCTGAGGATAAACTGGATCCTGTGCCTCTGAAACTATGGTGTCAAATAAAACACCATAGCGCAAATGCGTCAGTACAAAAATGTACCGAGTATGTAGATGGGGTAGGCTAATGCAAGGGTTCATGCATGCGCAATATCTAAACTGAATAATCATGAAAATGCCGCATGAGAACACATACATGAATGCACAGAACATGAACACAATTATCGCAACTCTAACTACTGAAAATCAGATACCACTTTACTGCAGACTGAACTCACTACTGACACTGAGATACTGAATCACTGACTCATCTGATACTGATAACTGATGATCTGGATGTGCTTACATCAATGACTGAATTCTTGGACTTACTGCTTTCGACTGACAGGATTAGAGATCAACCTTTCTAACAGATGATTTTGGAAGCTTTATCAATGATAAGAAATATGATTATATCTGCATCTGATAACAAGAATACTCAATAGAAATTTGATACTGTGATCAAGCTTGTCTGACGTCATATCTCTGAATATGATATCATATAACTGTATGTGAGACCAAGTCTATCTGATGGGATGGTCCATAAATCAATGGAACTATCTGAGTTTCTCATAATGATAGATGACTGTATCTAACAGTTTTGATTTTTGAATACTGATTCTGAAATTGAGACTGAATCTGAAACTGAAACTGTGGGTAGTAGTCACTTAACCGACATGCCTCGACCTACCACAGGTGGGGTCCAACCTGTGCCCCAGTTGGAAGGGTGTCATTACCACGCCACTGGTAAAACCAACTTTATGTGACCCTCATCTAGCAGGTCCTCAAGCGAGAACGGTGGAGCCCTCATCTAGCAGGTCAAGCCACCTCATCTACCCTCATTTAGCAGGTATGATGTCTCTCATACACCCTCAACTAACAAGTGTGATGTCTCAACCTATGCTGGATATGTAGTTCTGGAGCACACGAATTGCTTCTAAGAATTACACTCTCAACTAGTAGGTGAGATCCCATCCTTGAGCTCGCTCGGTGCTAGTTTCTACTCCCAACTGAAAGACTCAGAACTAAATTCTCAACTGAACACTGGCAGAACTAAATCTGACACTGATCATATTATTCAAAAGGTCTGACTGAGTTACGCTGAGATCACTTGGTTCTGTATCTGATGGAAAAGATATCGAATCTTGGTATCTGACTGACGATACAGAGCTTGAATAGATTACTCGAATCGCTTCTGAGATTAGGATTGAATGACTTGAATACTATTAGAATTGAGCTGATTACAGGTCTGAGGCTAGATTACTAGCGATACAGAGATTACAGAGATAATTGAGATTAGTGAGCTTTATTAAGCTTCACACTTGTCTGAGGATACATAGTTCTATAGTTCACTGAGTTCTGAGAATCATGGCTCGATTGAAATTATCGAGAAACTGACACGGGCTCTAGACAACAACTCTATTTTTGGGTATAAATATCCCCAGGACTCGACAACATAAAAGTAAGACATAATCATTCTTCATCACAAATCATTCATGCATCATCACGGTCATCCATTCATCACTACAATCATTTATTCATCATTACAAGAATTCATTCATCATTACAATCATTCATGTATTATCACAATCGTTAAAGAATCACTTCAAGTAGTTGGGCATCATAACACACTTTCCCTCTCAAGATCCTTAGGACATCACATTAAGCATTTAGGAAACATAGACCTCTATTCATCATCACAACCACCAAAGGGTCACTCCAAACCTTTAATGATCATCAACATCGGTTCACTATCATATACTAGCCTAGGAAAGACATGCTATTAGATTATACCCCATTCAACGAGATCTTACATCAAGTACTTCATACCTATATCGGTCTTGTCATGTATTTGGATATCACTTGATTTGGGGGAAACTTCATACTAACACGTCACTATTTACTTGCTAACCACTTGACATGTATTAAAAGCCTAGCATATATCAAAGAGCACAAAATCGGAGAATTTACAACCATCATATCTCGACTTGTTTACTAGGGTCTTTTAACAACCATTAGACACGACCGATTTTACACCTACTTGGGGATTTCATGCTATATTGGCACATTTCACTCACTAAGGCATGCATGGACTAGCTCACAATTTGGGGTTTCCTATTCAACATGCTATAGTGACCCTTATGCTTCACCTAAGCTCTTTATCAAACCTATGGGGAACGTTCTGCACTTATTCAACCATTTCTACACTCAAAAGTCATGAACACATCACATGGAAAAACAACTTCAAGAGTGTCTATCACAAACATCACATGAATTCCACATACTAGGGTCAAAACTCATAAATTTTGTAGGCAAACATAAATTAAAACTCAACAACACATTAAACATCCATTTCAACTCATACAAATCATTAACAACTCATAAACATAAAAATCTTTTAGTTTTAAAAAGGGTTCTTGAGCTTCTTGGATGAAAGAGACCCAAGAATCAACATCTACATACCTTAAACTTTGAAATTGGATGAACTTTAGTGCTTGAAACTTTATCCACACTTGAAATAAATAAATTCTTGAAGCCCACACTATGAGGAACTTGATTCTTGAAGAAAGCTTGAAGATTTATGGATGAATTTTTGGAGGATTAAGGTTCTTGAATTGAAACCCTAGATATTCTCTCTTTAGAGAATTGGAAGAGAAATGGAGAAATTAGGGTTTGAATGAGGGTTCCTCATATTTATAGAGGCTAAAAAAAAGTGGAAAATGACCTTAATACCCTTGCAAAAATGCCCTTGAATTGCTGGAAAGAATGTTCTTGACGCCATCCGTGACAGGCCGTCAGGTCCGTGATAGGCCGTCACGAATGGTCGTCACAAAAGGGGTCCAATTCTTGATTTTCTGCCCAGGGATGATGACATCGTCAGAAATGTCGTCAAAATGTGATGACGTCGTCAGAAACGTGATAGCCCGTCAGAAACGTCGTCACCGTTTTCCAGCTTGACATGCTGGAGTAAAATGGGCATAACTCTTTGCTTCGATATTGGATTTAGACGAAATTTGGTATCGTTGGAAAGAAAATTCAAAGATATTTCATTTGATATATATAAAGTCACCCAGTTCTTCATATACAACGAGTTATGGTCGATTGAAGTTGACCCAAATTTTGACGGTCACTAAAACTTGAACGATAGGAAAGTTTTCAACTCGTCCATAAGTTAGGGGACGTCTATGATCTTAATTCATGTTCAAATAGATTCCCACATGATTCAAAGTATTTCATACTTGGGAGGATATTTTTGAAATATTTTGACTCGTATTTTCGCTTTATCAAATACGCTCTAAGGCTCAGATTGGAAGAGGATTTTGCGGGGCATTATAATTTATCTCTTTAGACATGATCTTGTTAGTAGTTCTTGTACGATGACTTTCGGGTCTTGGAGATTTTAGTAAGTAGTTTGTTTGACTTCCGCATTAATAATAATTACTCCTGAATTACTGTTATTATGTTGATTTTATAATAATATCATCTTAATATTGACTAAGTGATTGGGTAAGGGTTCGGTTTAGATGGTTCTCCCACAGAAAGATTAGTGTGGGTGCCACTCATGGACATTTGGGTCGTGACAATATTGGGTTTAAGTCCTATCGATTTATTACCTAAGACACATCTATATGAATAAAACATTGAGTTTGAATCTCAATGCATCATATTTATGATATAATGATGGCTAAGGTAAAATAATGTCTTTGGTAAAAAGATATGAAATTTGTCCCATCAAATATGATCTATTCCCTGAAGTGAATGTGATAGCACTGCATAATATGTCTAAAGAAGACAAACTGATTGAATGTACGAATATAAGCGTGAAAGGGCAATATGATAATGATCAGCAAAAGTGATGATAATTTTCACATGCATAAGATATGTCAGAGAAACATTCTCTACATCATATATATACCTCGATTTGCTCTTGTAATAGCAATATCTTGAATGAGGTTATAAGCTATCAATTTGATAGTCTTAAGGTATGATTATATCTCATTCATGGGAATGAGAATTTTAATTATTATAAGCGTAGATCCATTCCCTAGGGTGAATATGATGATCTTTAGTAAAGCTCATCAATATAAATGTGCACTTGATTGTGATGGTACCACAATTCACTCCCGAAAGAGGTAGAATAATTGAGAGAAGTTATTCTAAAATCTACTTTTCAAGTAGTAAATTTGAAATCTATTCATATCACAGTAAATCTGAAATTTACTAAAGAAAAAAGTACATGTTATGGTAAACTTGGAGTTTACTAATATAGAAGTTCATAAGTTGACATGAACTATTGCGAAATCCCAAAGATGTGCATATTAAGTATTAAATACATATTGAAGAATTCAAAAATTCTTCATGAGCTTTTAATGTTGCTTGTTCTCATGATAAGTTGGTTGGACCAACTAATATTGGGATTGAATCCCTTAAAATCTGAAAATTATAAAAGGTGAATATGGACCCGTTCACTTGTCATGTGATTCGTTGAAAAGATGCATCAATAAGATGATCACATGAACATTTATTGTCAACCTACAGTTTGACATTCATAAAGTTGTTTGCTCAATAAAATTGAGTTAAGAGCATAACTTTCAGATTGTATAATTAAGATAATTCATCTTGATGATGATGGTTTAGCATCGAATGCCTTCAATAAATAGTTAAACCATTGAGAATAAAAGCTTCATGTGTTGGTTTGAAATATTATATACAAAATTACTTGTATGCGTCAAATCAATAAATTATAATTAATTTTCCCTCAAAGTTGGTTCTAAGTTAGGAATCACACGTTGTCTATCTAATAGTTTTGATGTGCGATATGCGATCTATAAATATGTCATGATGCACAAAGATGGATTCCTCAAAGAATATGGAGGATGTATGTTCGTTTTTCTAACATAAGGGGGATATTATAAGCAACTATGAAATATGTTAGAAATTATCGTCAGATCCTCATTCAAAAGATAATTTAAGTCAAATGCCGAAAGCATCTCATATTTAAGCTGCAAGTGCTCCTATTTTGTGTCTCTAAAGGACAAAGTCTATGCATATATGAAGCATGATAGATTAATCGGTTCCAAATAAAATAATTCTTGAAAAGGACACGGAACAAAGAATCATAATAAGAAGGCAATGTGTTCTTGAAGAGCCTACGATATAACACTTCATGAAACCTTACGAGAGGTTCAGGTACCTGAAAATAATGAAGTGATAAGATCTCAAAATGTTATGTCACACTGTGAACCGATACGAAATGATATATCATCAATATTTTTGATACAATATTGGCGCAATATTATGAAAGATTTCGAGGATCTGAATTCTACGTTTATTTAAGCATGCTGACGTAGAATATTTATCAAGTGACATGAAAGACTGCATCTTGGTAAGCATAAAACTTATTTGATTTGCAAATCAAACACTTGAAGATGTCACTCGTGAAATGTTGAATATTGTCACTTGACAAAATTTACATGAAAACTTTTTAAGGATTCAAAATGTTTGAAGTATATAAAAGTTTCTGGAAAACTTATTTATAATCCTTATATTGTACTCCCTCCGTTTCACAATAAGTGAATTGTTGGGGTATTTACTGGTGTTTTAAAATAAGTGAACCGTTAATTTTTTTCCAATTTTACCCTTGTCAAAGACTTTTGGAGTAACATAACCGCACATTTTCCTATGACATTAATTACTACTACCAATTTCAACTTTTCTTCTTTTGGGTAAAGAGAACTACAAGAGTACCACTGTCGCACGTTTTCCTATGACATTAATTACTACTAATATCAACTTTTCTTCTTTTGGGTAAAGACTCGAGATACAACTACTCCCTGATTTTCAACTACTCGCACAGTACTCCATTAATTGCATTCCGCTGCTATATAATTTCATTTTTCCTCCTCAATCTAATCTATCGATCTGAAAAAAAAAAGTTGAGAGTTGCAGAAAAAATTTACAATATGAATTTTAATTTTGGAGATTCGAGTGAAATAGTTTATGATACTAGTATGAATGAAGATTCGGTTGAAATAATTCAAGATACAATTATAGAAGATTCGGTTGAAAAAGTTCAAGACACTATCGTTGAAGAGTCCATTGAAAAAGTTAAAGACTCAATTGAAATGGTTCGAGACACCAATATTGAAGATGAAATAAGGATTATGTTAAAAATTTATCTTCCCAAATTTTATTAGAATAATTATTCTCCTCGTGTTCCTGTAGTATTTTGCATTAAAAATTTCTATTGACTTATTCGATTGTGTATTCGTATAAAATGGTCTCTTAAATTTATTTCTTGGAATATTTAACCCTTTTAACACAAACAATCAATTAATAAACACACACACACACACACACACACACACACACATATATATATATATATATATATATATATATATAACCAATTGATAGAAAAATACAAAAAAATTATGAATACACAAAGACAAGTCAATTGTTGGGTATTCAAATATTTGTAATTTACATAATTAAACCACCATCCAAATAGCAAAACAATAGACAAAAGAACTTGAAATTTCAAAAATAAAATTTAAGCTAAATAATCGAAAGTTTTTTGTACTAATTCTGGATCACATTTCAGTTGTACTGGCAGTTGACCGTTCCTTGCTAAATTATCTTTACTAAGATGTTGAATCTTGTAATCATGTGAACCTTTTACTTTCATGATCTCCATCATACATGACTGCAGTGTTAGAAAAATATAATTGGACTTCTCTGTTGAAAAATCTTCATATGATTTTATGACAGCCGCAACAAGATCATCAATACTTTTAAGACTTTCGTTGTGTTGTAGAGACTGAATAGATCTGAAAAATCCAAGGTCTAAAATATTCAAATCTGGAGAATTGGGTGGTTGACACATCAAGCGAATATTGAATCCATTTTGTGCTGCTGCTCGACAAAATTTCTCGTCATTAGGTTGAATATGAGTTCTTGCATTATCTTGTTGTATGAATATCGTAGAATTTAAATCTTCTCTAGGTCATTTAACCTTGATAGCAGGAAGTACTTCATTAATCAAGAATGATCGTGAAATTTCTTTCGTTATCGAAGTTATTGCCACTACAAGAAAATGGCCAAATTGTGACGAAAAATTTGTGATGAAACACTTCAGTTACAAATTGTGACAGAATGTTGATGAATTTGTGATGGATCATAATTGCATAAATATAATAATTTTAAATTATTTTATTTTCACATAAAAATTCAAAGAGTAACAGATTTGTGACAAATTTGTGACAGATTTTCAATATAATTTTTGTGACGGACATGTTTTTGTCACAAGTTAAAATTGATAAAAAAAAACGTTCTGTCACAAATCCGTTATTAAATTTGTGATAGATTGAATAGCCCATCACAATTTTTTTTTTTAAAAAATTAACTAATATAATAAAAAATTGTGACAGATTTATTCCTTCACAATATAATTTTTAAAAATTTAATTAATTTTAAAATATTTGTGACGGATTTTGTTTTGTAACAAAGGTAGAAATTCGCGCATACCCTTTCATTTTCCCTCTCAATTTTTTTTACATCTTTTCATTTTCCCTCAAAAACTTTTGCATCTTTTTATTTTCCCTCAAATCTAAAGAATACCATTTACTTTACTCTTTGGCTTTATAACAGAAAAGTGCTAAAGAATATCCCTCAAAACATTTTTATCTCCATTTTACTTTACTTCACAACATTTTGCTCCATTAGACAAGGTGGATGTTCAAGATTTGACTTCATCGAGCAGAAAATTTGCTAAAGCTAGGTCAGATTTTGTTATCTTCATCGAACAGGTGAGCGTTCTTCCCCATTTTTATCTCATTTCAATGTGAATTTTTTTCTTTCCTTAGGGTTTTGTATCTCTGTAGTCTATTAATTAGGTCACTAGGTAACAAAGTGCAGAAAGTTTCTTTTGATAATTTGAAAAAAATTTGTTAGAACTTAGGTTTTTGAAGTTATTGTTAGTAATATTTCACATGATAATTTGTTGAAAGAAATTTATTGAAAGAAAAGTTTAAGTTTTGAGATGATAAAGGTCAGAATTTCTGTCACGTTTTGAGATGAAGGTTAGTTTAAGGTCAGTTTTGATATGTATTTCAATTGATATTTAACATGATATTTAAGGTCAGTTTAAGGTAAGAATTTTTGTCACGTATTTCACATGATATTTATGGTCAGTTTTGAGATTATAGAATTTCTGAGAAGCACGTTTTTCATTGATTCATTGAAAATTTTGATAACATTTGCCTGTAATGTTGTTGAATGCACATTTTCTATGCGCTTCTTGTGAAGGTGTTCGCTTGTAATGTCGTCGAATGCACATTTCTATCCGCCTCTTTTGAAGGTGTAATAGGACTGACGATCCCTTATGCTTCGTACACCTTTCAAAATTCTTCAATCAAAATGTTTGTTTCCTATTAACACATAATCGTTTGTTTTCGACGAAAATGAATATAACTCTCAAAATACCAAAACAGATTAACTTAAAGAGTTGAATGTGTAGTTACAATTAGTATTATTTCACATGATTGACTATTACATGAGTTTAATTTTTTTCGTGTTTGTCATTAATTCATTGAAAATTTTGATAATATATGCCTGTAATTTTATTGAATGCAAATTTTCTATATGCATCTTTTTGTGTTCTAGTAAGATTGCGATTTGACTTATAATTGTGTAGTTTCTTATTGCGTGTTCTAAAAGAATTAGGACTTGCTGGAGAGTTTTTAAGAAAGTGAAGCTTATGGTTGTGTGGTTCAGAAATTCGTATGTTGGAAACAATACTTGGATATGTGTTTAAGTTGATCAGCTTATATAGCTCAAACACATGTACTTAGTTTTAGTGATGGCATTTGGAATGGAGTAAGAGAAGCTGCTTGGACTGTCTGAAATTAGAATTCAACTAAATGATTCTCTTTCAACTTGATTCGATTAACAAGTTTTTTTTTTTTTTGAGAACGAATATAACTCTCAAACCTCAAACAAGATTAACTTAAGAGTAGAATGTCTAGCTACTGCTAGTGGTGTTTCACATGATTGACTATACTTGAATTTAAGTTGGTTGCGTTTGTCATTAATTAGTTGACACCAAGGTAAATACAAATGGACTACAATAGTGCATGTTTTGGCAACAAATGTGCTAGCTATTTGTCTTTGTGTTATTAGCTTTCTAATTCCTTTCTACCATCTTCAATTCTGTCAATGCATTGATCAATCATTAATAACTGCACAGGAAAGAACTAGGAGAGCTTTTGAAGTACAAGAGCTAGATTTTGTATATCTAAGGAATAGTCTCCTGTTTATTGTCTTTTTGGTTCATCTGTGATATTTCTATTTGCGTAGAGCATGAGTGTCTTTTGAATAGAGTCACATCTTTCTGTAAATTTTCTTTTTTTTGGTATACTCTCCTGTTTATCTATGTTCTACTGTTATGTGAAAATTACTTGTCAACACGTAAGTTTTAACATATTTATTTGATTTCAGAGTATACGATATGAATAATTCTGATCGTGAGTGAATGTATGATAGATTGTTGGAAGATGGATTCATAAATCCTAAGTTTATTGATGGGGTTGAGAGCTTTGTTGAATTTGCTAAAAGTCATCCAGAGTGTATGGACGGTGAAAAATTAAGATGTCCTTGTAATCATCGTAAGTGTCGAAATAAAAATATTTTGGATGAGTTTACAGTTATGACACATCTTGAAAATAATGGCTTTGTACCGAATTATTATCGTTGGCATCATCATGGAGAAAGTTATATTCCAGGTTCAAGTGTGTGTGATAGTAATCAAGAAGAAGCTTCAGCTTCGGGTGAAACCGTGAATTCTCCAGTCTCATAATGAATTTTGAGCTATGATTTTTGATGTTGCTGGGCCTTCTTTTGATGGTAACATAGAAGAAGATCCAAATCCCACAACACAAAATATTTATAATTTTCTCAAAGCATCGAAACAAGAAATTTGGCCGGGAAATCCACATGGACACACACAATTGTCTGTCGTTGCTCGTCTATTGAATCTAAAGGTGGAACATCATTTTTCTGAAAGATTGTATGATGAGTTGTGTAAATTTATATCAGAATTAATGCCAACTGATAACATAATGATAGATAGCTTTTATAGTACCAAAAAGCTAATGAGAGGATTGGGCTTGCCGGTTGAAAAGATTGACTGTTGCAAAAATGGTTGTATGCTTTATTGGCGGGAGGATAGTGAACTTGTCAATTGCAAGTTTTGTTCTCACCGTCGATTTAAGAGATCAAAACATCAACGCTCCAAAAAGAAAACTAATATTTCTTATAAGAAGATGTATTATTTTCCTTTAGCTCCGCATTGACAAAGATTGTATGCATCCGATGCTACAACAAAACATATGAGATGGCATTCTGAGCATGAAAGGGATGGTGTGATGCTTCATCCCTATGACTCTCCTGCTTGGAAACAGTTTGATCAGGCACACCCTTCTTTTGCATCTGAAGTGAGAAATGTTAGATTGGGTTTGTCAACTGATGGTTTTCAACCTTTTGGTCAATTTGGCCAACAATATTCTTCTTGGCCTGTGATAGTTACACCATATAATTTGCCACCTTGGATGTGCATGAAGGATGAATACATGTTTTTGTCTGTGATTATACCTGGTCCCAAAAATCCAAAACAAAAAATTGATGTCTTTTTGCAGCCTCTTATTCAAGAGTTAAACGAATTATATGAGGAGGGAATTCAAACATATGATGTTTCAAGTAAGAATAATTTTTAAATGAAAGCTGCATTGATGTGGACAATAAGTGATTTTCCTGCATATTCAATGTTATCGGGTTGGAGTACAACAGGAAAATTAGCTTGTCTTTATTGCATGAAAGATTCTGATGCTTTTTCACTATCCAATGGTAGAAAAATCTCATGGTTTGATAATCACAGAAAGTTCTTACCACCAAATCATCCATGGCAAAAAAATAAAAAGTGGTTTAAGAGAGGTCAAATTGTACAGAATATTGCATTTGCTGAACAATCAGGTGTACAAATACTTAAGGAGATTGAAGACTTGGGACTCATGAAAGTGACAAAACTTGGTTCTGATGCGATAAATGTCAAAATTTCAAAGAATAATGCATGTGGTTGGAAGAAAAAAAGTATTTTTTGGGACTTGTCTTACTGGCCAACAAATTCTATTAGGCATAACCTTGATCCGATGCATATTGATTTTTTTTTTTTGATAATATCTTTAACACTGTGATGAATGTCAAGGGAAAAACAAAGGACAATGCAAAATCTAGAGAAAATTTAAAACTCATTTGTCATCGTCCAGAGTTACATCAGAGTGAAAGTACCAAAAAGTATCCAAAGGCTTGTTATATGCTAGATGATAAGGCTAAAGAATTTCTCTATAAATGGTTGCAAGACTTGAGATTTCTTGATGGTTATGTGTCTAATCTGGAAAGATGTGTTGACATGAACAAGCGTAAAATTTTTGGTATGAAGAGTCATGATTGTCATGTGTTTATGCAACGGTTAATACCTATTGCATTTCGAGAATTTCTTTCACAAAATGTGTGGCAACCATTGACAGAGTTGAGTATTTTCTTTAAAGATCTCACCTCTACAGAAATTACAGAAGAACACATGAGATAATTAGAAGAAAATATTCCTCTCATCTTGACTAAGCTTGAGCGCATTTTTCCTCCAAGCTTCTGGGATTCCATGGAACATCTTCCTATCCATTTAGCTTATGAAGCACGTTTAGCGGGCCTGGTTCAAGGATGATGGATGTATCCAACTGAGAGGTAAATAAAGTTAATTATATGTTATAATAAATGTAAATAAATATATCAATTTTACCATATTGACATACTTTAATGTTTGTAGGAATCTCCGTAGATACAAGAATGATGTCAAAAATAAGAATAAAGTTGAAGCTTCTATATGCAACGTATATTTAGTTGAAGAAGCATCTTTATTTTGTGCGCACTACTTTAAGTCACATTTCGACACGACACAGAAAAGTGCCACGAAATTTAGATGATGGTGGAGTTGAACAGGATGATCTTGAGATGCTTTCTGTTTTTAAGCAAGCTGATCGAGGTTTTGGTAAGCTTAAAAAGAGGAGGTTAGATGATAAAGAATATCACGCAGCTCGTACAAATATTTTGTTAAATTGTGATGAAGTAAAACCATACATCAAGTAAGTTAATTATGAATCATCTAAATATAAAGTAGTTTTCTTCTTAATTTCAAACTTTTTCTGAAAACTTCCCTTTCCTTCATATAAAGTAGTCCCAGTTGAATATAAAATATTCCCTCCATTGTGTGAATCTAGACAAACGTTGAGCAAAGCTGAACGATGATTGTGGCTTCTTGTTGACAGTGTCTACAATGGTGTCTTCTTGCTTCTTATCTTCGCGCTCATCATCTGTTGTAACTGCTGCTGCTTTTGATTCTGTTTGATTTATGTGAGTGAAACAAATGTGTTTAAGGAGTTAAGCGATATAACAGATGTTCTTTAACTCTTGAACAATAGTTCACTTAAAATAAACTTAACTCTTCTGCTGGCTTCTTGTAAATGTTGTTCACCATATTTTTTCTTTCATTGTTGTGTTAGAAAACTAGTTTTTAGAAGGGTACAGTAAGATTAGTTAGTTACCTGGATTCTATATATTGAGTCGATGGTCTATTGAAAACAACCTCTCTACCTTTGAGGTATAGGTGGAGTTTGTGTACACTCTTCCTTATTATACATTGAGTTTCGAACTTTGCGTCACTTGTCCATTACTTCCTTGATTTTTTTATGCTTACTGTCAGATGGTTTAGTTTAGATCTTGGCTTTGGAACGCTTAATGAGAAAAAGAAAGTCAATTTATGTGTGGATTCCTTTAAGTTGAATACCATTATATAATAATTTATCAAAGAGAAACTGTATTATATAGTACGTAACACATTATTTAAAAAATGGTTGTTATTTTGGAACGGTGTAAGTACAAAACTAATCATTTGCAGATAAGAGTAGTATATATATCACTTTCCAGTTCATTTTCATACACAATGGCATTAAATTGCCTTTGCTTGCGCCATGTTTTTGTTGTAACACAATAGTTGCTTTTCCTTGAGGTTGTGAGATTTTTTAATTTGTACAGTTACATCATTTGAAATAACCAGGCAGTATATTCTTTTGCTTCGTGTGGCTCATTGTGATGATTAAATATTTGGTCGCTGATTATTTATAATTTTTAATATAAAATGGAGGCCATCATAGCTACTGCTCTTTTAGGCTCATCAGATGATTCATCAGAAGATCAAGAACTTGATATAAATAGTATGTATTTTGATGTTGTGGGTGGAGCAAAAAAACAGTGTGTGTATGGATTGGGCTCTCAAGCTTCAACCTTGTATAAAGATCAAAATTCTGTCAATTTGAAAAATTTAGTGTCGGATCATGTTGCCGAAGAGCGCATCAAAATACTTGAGAAAGAGGTGTCGCAAATGAGAGAAAATCAAGAGAGAGTTCTTCAAGAACGTGTAGAAGCGGAGGTGCAACAACGAGTAGAGCAGGAGGTTTCCCGTTTGAGGCAACAAAGTGATGATCGATTCAAATCTATGGAGGAGCAATGGTCTCGCATGATGAATGATATGGCTTTCTCTTCTCGCTCATTTAGTAATTCTACTCTCCCTAATAGGGCATCTAATGCTTAAGTGTTTGATATTTTGAGACTTTAGTTACTTGAAGTGTCGACTTGAACATTGTCACACTTTTTTGGATAGTTATATGCTTTAAATTTTAAACATTGGTAGACTTTTGCTTATTGAATTTGTGATTTTGCATGATTTAATTAATTTCAGATGTTTTTTTATTATAAATCTTGTATTATGCTTATATATATATATATATATATATATATAGTGTGTGTGTGAGAGAGAGAATACTATTTCGTAATTATTATTTATTAAAATTAAAAATTAAAATAAAATTTGTGACAGATTTAATTTATCACAATCTATCCTAAATTTGTAACTAATATAGAAAAGAGTCACATTGTGACTGAATTAGTCTGTCACAAATTATTTGTAACAAAATATATTGTCACAATTATGGTGACTAGGTTTGAAAATTTGTTACGAAAATTATTCTGTCACTATTTTATAACGGAATATTCTGTCACAAATCTGTTATAAATTTGTGATGAAATTTAAGTCAAATTTAAGGATTTATATTGTGACGGACAATCTGTCTCAGTTCCGTCACAATAATTTTGTGACGGAAATTAAATCCATCACAATGATTTTATATCAAAGGTTCTGAGACGCACATTTTTCCATCACAAATCCATTACAATCAATGATTTGTAACAGATTTGTGACTAAAATCTCTGTCACAATTTAGCCATTTTCTTGTAGTGTGCTTTTATTTTCATAGTGCCCGCAGGTCTATTTGCACTAGCTCTTTTAGCTCGTTCTTGTGTAACAAAAGGAAACAATCCAATTTACCGGAGAATATTTCTACTCCTTATGCATCAAATCTAGGACGAGCTACAACAACTAAAAACATAACTTTATCGATGAAATTTTTGCTCTTGACAGTGCGTATTGAATCTTCTTCATCAGGCAGTAAATAATACATTTCATTTTTTTTGGTCATATAAAACCACTTCTCGTCGATATGAACTATATTGAACATGTTGGTAAAAATTAGATCATGTGGTATGCTACCACGATCAATCATAGATATGCAAAATTGCAACCGACTTATTTTATTTTCCTCTTTCAAATAAGGCTTTATGGCATTAGAATGTCTTCGTATATGTCCCGACTTCAAACGCCTAAACAAAGTGGTCGTACTCATATTCATGGAAGAAGATAATGATCGTAGAGTTGTCCGCTTCCTTAAAGGAATTGCACAAAAACGATTATGATTCATCTTAATTTTTTTTCGACCACAATTGTTCACTTTTCTTCCATATACACCACTAGAAGCACATTCGTCATAGTTTGATAGTCTCCAAATACGTTGAATTGTTTGAATGGAAGTCGAAAAATGTGACGCCACTATTTTCGTAACTCCGTTTTTTAGTTTACCATCGACACACTTTTGTTGCAACATTTCATATATTGCAACACGTGTTTCATTGCTCAAATTTTTTTTCGTCTGTTGTGATTGTGACAAATCTTCAATTAAATATGCTTATTAAACAAAAAAAATTAAATATACATTCAAAACTTTTTCAAAGGAATGCACATAACGAGCGATTATTTACCACAATTTAGGTTTGAATCTTCCGTCGGTTCTTGCATTCTTCCATCAAATTGTATATCATCATCTTCATTAGGATTCAAATTCAAGTCGGGAATTGAATATTCATCGACATTATGCTCAAATGAAAAATTTAAATCTAATGATATTAAAGCCATGTTAAAAATATATTGAATGTAAACCTATTTATAGACTAAATTTAGAGAGAAATGAAAATTTTCAACTTATTTTACCTCCAAAAAATTTATTAAGAGTATCAATTTTAAAGTTTTAAAAATTTGAATGAACAAAAAATTTTGCCACAAAATGTTAAAGCATGCATGCAAAAAATGATGGAAAAGGTAAAAATGGAAACTTATGTTAAATATATGTCTTTGATGCTTTTTCCTTAATATGTGTGCCAAAATCCAACAATTCACTTATTGTGAAATGGAGGGAGTATAAGCTTATAACTTGAAAATTATTGAAACTCTTAGAGAGTTTTCAAAAGCAATAGAATATTTGCTTAAATAAGAAACATGCATAATTGAATAGGGAATCATTTCGACCTTAAGAAAAGAATGAGGAACTCCTTGGTTATGAAGTACCATATCTTAGTGCAATTGGTGCATTATGTATCTTGCAAATATTACAAGGCATGGTATAGCCTTTTTCGGTCAATTTGCTAGCAAGGGATACTGCTATATCTCGGAGATATACAAAGCAGTCTACCTAGCCACTTCATTGAACCTTGCTGAGATAATAGTTATTCATGAAACAAACCGAGAATGAGTATGGTTGAGATCTATAATACCTCTCATTCGAGAAAGATGTGGTTTGAAATGTGACAAAGTACCCACAATTTTATATGAAGATAATGCAGCATGCATAGCACAACTTAAGGGAGGATTCATAAAAGGAGATAGAACGAATTCACCAAAGTTTTTTTATACACATGAGCTCCAAAAGAATGGAGATATTAACGTGCAACAGATTCGTTCAAGTGACAATGTGGCTGATTTATTCAATAAGTATCATCCAACTGCAACTTTCAAGAAGATGGTGCACAAGATCGGAATGCAAAGGTTCAAGGATATTCTCATTAAGGGGAGTTAATACGCGTTGTACTCTTTTTCCTTTATGAGGTTTTATCCCACTGGGTTTTCCTTGTAAGGTTTTTAATGAGGCAGTATTTATGCGTATTATCTATCAATTAGACATTCAAGGGGAGTGTTATAAATGTACCATATATAGTGAATGTCTACTTTACTATATATAGTGAATACCTACTTTACCATATATTGTGTATGTTTATTTATGAAAAAGTTACAAACCCTAAGGTTAGTTTTTCCCTATAAATAAATGGATTTTCCTTCATTGTAATTCATCCCTCAATAATCCCTCAAGAGAAATAAAAAAGTCTCTCTCTTCTCTCTACTCTCTTGTTCTTTATTCTTTATTAATTTATAACAACAACGAACTTTATCAAGAAAATCAGACCCTCTATGAAACAATAGCTACGTAGTGCTTTGTTCACTAGAAGAACAAATCAGGAAACAAAGTGTATTGGTTATAGGTACATTGAAATCAGTAGCTATAATTCAAACTCTGTATTTATTTTAAAAATGAATTTGTACAAGTTATTAAATTAGGACCACTAACCTAAAAAAATTGAAATTCAAGACCAATAAACTTCAAATCATTTAGGGCTCGTTTGATCCACAGTATAAGATGAAATATTCCAAAATTAAACTTGGTATGAAATCTATAGTATGTCACGCTGGTGAAAAGGTTAAGTCATCTTTAAAAAAAGAGAAAATGCATCAACTCTCCCCCCTTCCCCCAAACTTGTCTGTCCAACTTACTTTAGCACTTAAACTAACTTTCTATTTATTTACCCCCCTTAACATCTTTAAAGTGAATTAATTTCCCCCTAATGCTGACGTGGCATTTTAAAAAAAGAAACCTGTGAATTTTATTTTTTCATTTTAAAAGCCTACTTATATTATATATATATATATATATATATATATATATATAAGAAAAAGAAAAAACAAAATCCCCTCCTTCTTCACCCATCCCACCCGCCAACACCCCCACCCCACTCCTCCCTTCAACTGTTCCCATCTACCACCACTCATTTCTTGAATTTGACAACAAAAAAATGAGATTTCTTGATTTGTTGTTGAATCTACAACAAAATTTCTTAAGTGATAAAGTAATTTTTAATTTTTTGATTTGTAATTTCTTGATTTGTAATTGTTGTAGATTCAACACACGTGCATCAAAAACCCCATTGCTAATCAGTCACCTTTGATTGTGTGTGTTTTTCCAGGTTTTTTTCAATGATGGTAATGGCATTTTTCGGCGAAAGTTCGCCGAAAAATATGACGTGTGTGTGCAGGTGTGGTTGTGTGTGGGTGGACGGAGGTGGATGGGTGTGTGTGCAGGTGTGGCAGTGTAGGGGGTGGATGGTGTGTGTGTGCAGGTGAGGGGGTGGACGTGGGGGGGGAGGGGAAGGAGGGGGGGTGGTTATGAAGAAAATGAAAAATAGGGCGTGGGGTATTTTTTTAGTTTAAAATATTTTTTATATATTTTAAATTATATATATATATATATAAAATATTAAAAAAATACTTTATTTACGTGGCTCTGACGTGGCGGTGATGTGGCGCTGATATGTCAGCGAGTATGATGCACTCTCCCTCGTGAGAGTATTATTTATATATTAAGGGAGGGAATTAACTCACTTTAAAGATGTTAAGGAGGGTAAATAAATAGAAGATTAGTTTAAGTGCTAAAGTAAGTCGGACAGACAAGTTCTGGGGGTTTTGATGCATTATCTCTTAAAAAAATATGTAGTTTTTCTATAATTTGAATAAATAAATTAATTTTTAGTTAAAAAATAAGTACTATATTTGGAATCATGTAGTTTAAGTTTAATAACAGTCATGTCTATCTCTACTAAAACAAATCAATTTGGCAGAAACACCTTTTGCATATATTTGCTGCCTAAATTACATGATGCAGCGCATTAACTACGTATTGCACATGTTAATAATAAAGAGTGCAAAAAGTCTTGCATTTGTGATAATCCTTCGTTGCTTTTTAGTTACTCCCTCCGTTTTAAATTTTTTTAATTTGATTTTTTATTTTACTTATCTTTTTTCATTAATCAAGTAGAGATGATTTTTTTTTTTCATGTTTTATTCTTTGCATTAATTATTTTTCTTCAAATTAAAATGTAAACATCATTTAATAGGTGTACTATGATAAACTAGTCATGTTATTAATTATTTTTCTTAATCAATGTGGCATCTCAATTTGAGACTTATGTTTCGTTTTTAAAAAAGTTAATTTAACTAATTTATTAATGTTAAATTAGATTAGATTTAACTTATTCAATATTATTATAAAATTAAAATTTTATATTCATAATTATATAAAAAAATATAAAATATAATTTTTTATATATATTTTAAAATATATATATTAAAATATTAATCAAAAATTTATATACTTAGCTTTGAAAAGGAAACTAGGCAGGTCAAACGGGAGTATGTCACGTGTCTTTTTCGGCTAAACTCTTTTTAGTAATCCCCGTTTCTTGTTTGGTTTGTTTAAAGGCTGGCGCGTTGTTCTAAATTTGGTAACAATTTGATGAGAAGTTTTATAGATACATAGATGTTAGTTTTTTGATTTAAAAATATTTCTTTCTTAAATATTTAATTTAAAAATATTTCTCTCCTTAATAAAATTTCACCAAGCATACCATTTAAATAAAAATAAATTACGTGGCCATGTCCCGTCACAATCCACGTGTAAATTTTTATTTTTAATTACACCATTCAATTTATTATACCGTACTAATAAAAAAAGACCCGATCCAATAGGGTTGTGACACTTGTCATTAACATTTTTAAGAAACTGAAAATTGCAACTGTAACCCCGTTTTCTTCATCTTTCATCTTCTACCTTCCCTGCCATGGCTACCACCACCATGGTTGCTTCCAACAACACCGAAATTCATCTAAACAACTAGCCAAAAATCTAGCAAATTATTGGGTTCAACGACCCAAAAATCAACAAGACAGTGAGATATTCAAGTTTTCTCAATACCCTTCAGTGTTGGATTTCCAGATTTTTCACTCAACCTTCAGAACATATAGTGTTAAAGCTTAAATCTGACATAAATAACCGATTTCACAAAATTGAACAACAAATAAACAGCAAACACTTAAAAGTGGTGTATCTTAGGCAAACGCTCATGTACTTAGAATTGTTTGCTCAACTATTTGACCACCTATTTTTGTGTCGAAATAATATCCAAGACTTCTTTGGATATCAAACTTTTGGCTATAGGGACACATTAATTTGTTGGCATCCTTTCCTTTTCTTCTTTCTTTCCCGTTGCCCTTGAAAGGGACTGTGCTGATCAAATCTTTAATGATGATAGAATGTGCTGGAATGGACATAAGTATTCTGGGTCGGGTCGGACATAAGCTGTTATATGGATTATGGGTCGGTCGGATAATAAATTAAATTGTATAATTAAAAATAGAAAAAATTACCTAAATAAACAACATAAGTTTCTAAATTTCTAAAAATCCCCCTACTTCTAAAAAAAATTACTTAAATCACAACATTTCATACTTTTTTGTAAAGTTGAGATACAAGTTAACTAAGAAGCCGATTCTTTACAAAAATTAACTTATTTTCTCCTCTTTATATGCCTTAATTCAAGCAACAGTTTCTATCCAACTCTTTCAACATTAATGGCTACATTAACACTAAAATTTTGGTAACGATTTTATCCCACAATTTTCTCCTCTTCTTTGCATTTTTTAATTAAGATATTTTTTCTCCAAAATTTATCTTCACTTTCTTCTTATTATGTTCAATGATTTTTCTCAAAAATCAAATTAAACAATATCATATCCCTTTAGCTCACTCAATTCATCATTTGGAGTTTCGTTTTAAAGATGATGTTTTTGGTGCTCAAGTTATGGGTAAAGTTACTATTTCGACAAAGAAAATTGTCCATGATGAGGTTATTTCCGGCCAATTTTCCGTTATTGGTATTTCAGGTAAACCTTCTAATCTAATAATATTTTGCTGCGCGAAGCAAAAAATTAATTGGAACCTCCGACAAAAGATGATACAGTGACCAACGGATTTTAAGTCATTCATCTTTCCGAGGAAGAAAAATTCCAACTACACTCACACTGAAAATACTCTCTAATCATCAAGTTACTGGGAAAAAAAATTGTGCATCATTATCTCAAAATAAAAATTTAAGATCTATGGAGACCTTGAGAGCAATTTCTTGTATATGTTGTTCTCTATATTTATTGTTATATGTATCTCTTGTTTTTTAAGTTTTAGTGAAATAGACATATTAAAGATACATGTTAGTAAACTTGAAGATATATATTGTGTACGAGTTTGTTTTGTATGTATCTCACATTTTTTTTTTATTTTGATTAAAAAATTTATACAAAAGATACATATTTTGTAAAACAACAAATACATTTTAAGCTTTTTATATATCTGGTTTTGTGTTATTGTGCATTTATGTATCTCTTGTTATTTTGAATCTGGATAATTTCAGGCTTAGATACATATTTACACATACATGATACTTTTTTTCAATATTTTGTATCTATAGTTATCTGTTTAACTCTTATTTTAAAGTTTTAGTACAATCAGCATACTAAAGATACCTGTTAGTAAGGTTAAAGATACATATAGTGTATAAGGGGTATGTTATATGTATCTCACATTTTTTTGAATTCAATAATTTTTTTTGAATTCAATTGTTTAGCCCTCGTATGTTATATCGTTAATCCAAACGCCGGAATAACGTAACAACACTAAAATATTCATTGCAATTACTTCAAACAAAATCAAGAGAAAACAATAAAAATATCGTAGGAATCGTTTATAACTGAAAACGAAATATCTATGATGATGTAATACATTCTATCACATGAGGTTGTTACATTTGATTGCACAAGTTAGAATAGTTATTTAAGCTAAAGATCATGGAATGTTAACTTGTTTCTGTTAAATTTTGATGATTTTCTGAGAGTAAATATATTTGAGTTGTGTCAGCTGGATGTATTTTGTATTAGATACATAATTGCAAAACATGTATCTTTCTATATTAATATGTATCTTGTTCACTATCTGAAGCAATTTTTAGTTACCTGCATTAATCACATTAGATACATAAGACATTTAATTTGTATCTCTTTCAGTTTTAATCATTACAGTTGGCTACTGTAACATATATTTCATTTGATTGCAATTTGAACAACATCTTGATGTCATCACTACTAATGTTTGTTTCAATTTAGTACACACATTACTAATGTTTGTTTCAAGTTTCTTTGTTATTCTGTTCTGGCATCAAATTTAATGAAAAAAATCAAACGAATACAAGGAAGATAACTGTAATATCAAAGGTTACTTTGTTTGGTCACTACTTGATAACTGGGAATGGAACTCAGGTTATACTGTAAGGTTTAGATTATACCATGTAGACTTTAAGAATAATCTAATAAGGACTCCAAAGTCCTCTGTTAAGTGGTTCAAAAGCATGCTGATATCAGAAAGAAAACCAAACACGATGTAATGAATAGGAAAGAATTTTTGTTTAAAAATGTGGAATAACAAGAGATGCATTTATATACACCTAATTTATATACAAAAGTGTTTTGTTACATCAATATATATATATATATATATATATATATATATATATATATGCAAGAGTGTTTTGGAGAATAAGAATCCAAAGTCATTACTGCTAAGGACTCTTAATTTAAAACAACTGCACCACTCATTCAAGTAAAGTCTAATAAGAAACAACTATATACAAATAGACATTCATTTGAATACCTACGTTACATTATCTTTACATAAAGTATATCACCAATAAAGGCAGAAAAGAGTTATTTGGTTAGTGTCTTTATTGAGATTCTTGATGTCACTCATCTATTTATTCATAGGTCGAGAACAACTAAAAATAGTACATAAAATTTAGCGTCTGTTTGTATCTATTCAACATTCTTCTTTTCCTTTTTTTTTTAAACGAGAATAATATTAAGAAAAAATTACCTAAAAGAATTTGTACGATATATAGCTCACGTTAGTTATATGTATTTTCAATAGCAATATGTTAAAAAATTAAGATGTATTTTATCATACATAAAAAGTTAACGAGAGATACATATATGTACAATCGCACACAATATGTATCTTTCACACTACTAATATGTATTTTTGGTATGTTGATATCACTAAAACTAAAATACCAAGAGATACATATATATACATAATCCGAACCAGAGATACAAGATGATGGAAAAATGTATCTAGTTAAACCAAATGTGTATCTCAGCCTACTAAAAATAACAAAAAATAAAACTATGTAAAACTACAATCAATTTTACGTTAAATGCATAATTGAATAAACAAGAGACAAATAACTACTTTTGAAATGTTAAACAAGATACAAATTTTTTTTGTCATGTTTTTTTTCGCATAAACAAGATACAAATCTTTTTTGTCATATCTTTTTGTCAGACCAATTGTAAGGAATGCTCAATGGCATACCATGCCACAACTGAAATAACAATACACTTGTCCTTGTAGATTTGCTCAACCTTAACTTCACTATTTTTGCAACCTGTAATGATCTTGTTTCCCTTCATATCGAACAACGACATCAAAAGGGGTTTGGGTGATTATGGTATAATATCGTTAATCCAAACGTCGGAATGACGTATGAACACTGAAATATTCACTGCAATTGATGAAAGAAAATCAACAAATAAAAAAAAAGAGGTCCAATGATTTTTTTTTTGGAACGTATGAACTTTCATTGCATTGATGAAAGAAAATCAATAAATCAAAAAAAGAGGTCGTATGAATTTATTTTGATGGAACGTATGAACTTTTTGCAACCTGAAAACTGATTATGGAAAAGTTCTTGTTTAAAATGGTGGAATAACAAACTAATTATCATATATCGTGGGATGTTATTTAGTTTTTACCATAACTAATTAGGTTAATTTCTATATTAATGCTAGTTTAGCTGTTACATGCCTTATAACATGCTAATTAGTTTAACCAATCCCTTAAAACATGCTAATTATTTTAACTAATACATGTATCTTTAGGACGTATCTAACTTAACTTATATGTATCTTCAAAGGCTAACTGTTGGGATTTAATGAAATTTTTTTGAAAAATGAGATTTTTAGTAAATACTAGTAAACGTGTCGTTATATATGTAATTTTTACTTAAAAATAAAATTTTACACGTGGATGGTGACGTGGCTTTTATTACCTAGGTGGCATGCTTGGTGGAATTCTGTTAAGGGGAGGGGTATTTTTTAGCCAAATATTTAACGGAAGGGTATTTTTGAGCCAAAAAACTAACGAAGAGTATTTTTGATCCATTTCATATAGTTCAAGGATATTTTTGATCCTTTTCCGTTATGTATGAGATATGCCAACTCATATTTATATGAGTCATTATCTAATTGACAAATGACTCTTATGGTCCTACTGAGAAGCAAAAAAAGGATTCCTTTCATTACTTCTGTCATTTACCTCTATTATTTTCTCTTTTCTTGTATTCCTTCATCTCTTTTTTCTTTCCCCCAATTTTCTTCAAAATATTTTGTTTCTCTATTTTTTTTTATGCTTTTTAAAAAGGTCTTATAAAAAGTGTTCATACATTATTTTTGTAACATAATTTGAAATATTTTTGGATTTAAAAGTTTAATTTTGAAGAATGATTTGTAATAATTTTGGTTAGTTGACCTAATTGGTGGGACATTTTTTTTTATGTGTGTAATGAATTTTGATCGATCTCTTTGTGAACGATACATGAGTTTTAAGTAGAATTATTCATATTTTGATTTGAATTTTTTTATTTAAATTAAAATTAAATTAATTTAGCCAATTTTAATTATTCAAATAAAATAAAAATAAATATAGTACACATTTATCAATTTCATTGGCGATGTGGTTGCCGGAGAACGGATAAACTGTTAATGTTTTAGATCTATAGAGAAAGTGAAAGCTTAAATTAAAAAAAATTATGTAGTAGGCATCTGTGTATATATTTTTTCATGTGTGTTTGTCTTGGTGCTTTGTAGTGTATGTTTATGTGTGTTTTGTAAGAAGAAATGGATATTTTTTCTGCCAGTGTCTCCGTTCAAGTCCCCTTAATGTGAGAATAATATCCCTGATATATTGTATGTGTGTATATCCGTTGGAGCGCATTTTCTGTGTGTGTAAATGTGTCCGTTTAAAATTGATTGTTGCAAAAGATGAGAAATATCAAAATTCAAGATTTTCTTTTGATTTCTTTTTTACTTTTCAAAGATCATGATTATTGGTTAGGTAAAAAAGATGAAGAGAAAGAAAATGTGTGTCTTTTTTGGTTTGTATTTGAGAGAGAGAAAAATATGTGTGGATGTATGAAAATGTGTGTGTAGAGAGAAAAGATGAATAAAAAATGTGTGTCTAAAATATGTCCTCCCACCACCTATTTATACAAAAAATTGAGCACCCCTTTTATCCAATGGATAAAGGGTGTCCTCTCTTTTTATAGTAGAACACCCTTAGGTCCTTAAGTTATTGGCCAAAGGATTTTCATCCTTTTGACCAACGGACAAAGTAATTATCCAAAGGGTAGTGTCATTGAGTGGTCGTTGTCAGATGTAACAAGACAACACTGAGTGGTCATTGTTGGACGTGACAAGACATTATTGTGTAGTCGTTGTCGGATGTGATAAGACATCAAATTATTATACTGCACAAAAATAATTGATTCGACTCAGCGTTTGCAGACTGTAAAATATAGATATTGAATGAAAAAAATGTAAAGAATATTAAAATTATTAAAGTATAATTAATTTAAAAATACTGTAAAAAAATATATATATATATATATATATATATATATATATATATATATATAACGTCATGTCGTGCACGTATGCAAATATTTGTAAAATAATAAATTGATAAAAATAAGAAAAATTATTAATAAATTATAAAGAGTAAAAAATCCTAAAGTAAGGATGAAAATCAATAATTTGTTATCAATTGTAAAAAATATGTGAAAATTATATTTTGTACCCTTTAACGGTCAGGAAGCCTGAATACGTTATTTTTAAGCATGGAGAGCAAAAATTGGGTGTCAACAGTTGCCCCTTTTCGTTTGAAGGCGATGTAGAAGTCTTCAAACGAAAACGTTGACGTACAGTCAATTTTACTCGACAAAATAATTTAATGAAAATTTGACCGAACTCCGATTTAGAGTTGCCTACATACCTCGAGTTGTGTGAGGATCAGGTCAGGTGTAGTTCAAATCATAGCAAAAATTTTATAAATACAAAATTTGCCCCAGTGTAGAATTATGGTGACACTATGTTCCTTCAAAGATGACAGCAAAGATTTTAACATGAATGGGATGAATACGGGTGCTTGTTCCAAAATTGACTGTTTGGGTAGCTGAAAATAAGTAGATGTCGGATAGCAATATTTGCTGGGGCTTTGAAGGAAAAAGAGATTGCTAATTTTCAAAGATTGCCCCAGTATCGGATTAAGACGACATTGAGTAATGATAATAAGGATTATAAAAATGAGAGTTTTGGATCGAGTTGAGTTGAGTTTCTTCGCCGAAATTCCTGACGTAACTAGGGATCCCTGATATTCCGCTAGCTTTCCCCGGTTTGCTGCTAAGAGGATAGTTCCACGTTGTACTACATGTTCTAGTATTGTCTCTATTTTTAAGGCATTCCGCCTGGCGGGGTGATAACTGAAATGTGAATAGCCTCCGTCGGCTGAGTAGTTGTTTAAAAGTAAAAGCCTCCGTTGGCTGAGCAGTAATTGAAATGTAAATAGCCTCCATCGGCTGAGTAGTTGATAAAATATAAATAGCCTCCGTCGGCCAAAATGTAAATAGCCTCCGTCGGCTATAATGTAAATAGCCTCCGTCGGCTGAAATGTAAATAGCCTCCGTCGGCTATAATGTAAATAACCTCCGTCGGCTGAAATGTAAATAGCCTCCGTCGGCTGAAATGTAAATAGCCTCCGTCGGCTGAAATGCTTGTTGAGGAAGTGAAAGTTGCATTATATGCCCTATTGTCGGGGGCGGGCGTGCCCTGTCCTAATTTTCGGGGCGGACTGCCCTGTCCTATTGTTCGGGGTGGACTGCCCTATCCTATTGTTCAGGGCAGGCTGCCCTGTGTTATGTTAGAGTCTTGTTAGTACTTGATGACCGAGTCTTAATGGGGATATCCCTTTAATGCGACCTGCAAAAATCAAGAAATTTCTTTTAGAGTTAGAAAGTATTAGCGAATGAATTGATAAAACCTGGCTTCCTGGCTTGTGATAGAGATGTGATGTTGAGTTTCTGATAGAATGTTGTAAGATACTTGACACGTGCCTCCTTGAGCATTATTATGACCTGCAAGACTCGAGAAGATTTTTTAGTGCCTTGGAATAATTATGGATAAATTGACAATACCTGGATTCTCAGCTTATGATGGTGAGGCACCATTTAGACTTCCAAGATGTTTGAACCTTTGTTGTAGCGATGTTGTACCTGCGCTCAAAGAAAGTTTCTTAGTTTGGGGAGGGGATGTTGATTTTGTGTTGATCGAGAACTCGGCCTAGCAGCTATCTCGTCCTTCAATCTTTCGACAATCGGTAATCTATTCTGGATTAGAAGTAGTGACACTTCCTAACTCCACATAATGTGCTTATAATACTAGTATGTCTTCTGGTGGGAACTTTCTTCATCTTGATCTTCGCTTTCGGACTTCCATCAAAGTGACGTGGTTGTTGTGGCTTGAGATGATAAATGAATTTTGAAAAGATGTAAAAGATTATGTTGTTAATATGACCAAGCCTGACTTAAGCTGCCTACATATCCAAGAATAGGAATCAAGTCAAAACGTAGTTTCGTGTGAGGGGAATCAAGAAAAATTTGGCCACAAGGGTGGGTATGTGGAGAATGATAAGGTTGATAATCATGAGCTTGCTTTGGAAAGCTCATTTGGTCATTTGCTGAAGCGGTGCCTCTTATGTATAAGTCTTCAATATCTTATGGCTTTTTCTTGTGATAACGATTAACATCAAAGAATTTCTTAATTTGAGTGATGCTTTTGTAAGTTGTTGGAGTCGATCAAGCGTTGAGATTTGCATCTCAATATTTTTCGTGTCAGGGTTTTGAGCAGAAGAGTAGTGAACACGTTGTATAAGCTATCTTAATATGTAGTCTCGCTGACTTGCGTTTTCATGAAAACAAAAGGCTTGGGTACATGCACGAGTCTTCTCTGCGCAAACTCTGAATATTTCTTGGGCGCCTCATTGATAGTCTCCTTATCTTATGGGCGTCTTCATATATGAACTCTTTTTGGGTCCACTACAGTCGTCCTTTAGTGTAGCTGTTTGAAAAGAAATAACTTGCAACAACAAACACAACAACCCTTTTGGTTGTTGCATAATTATTTGTCAGTTAAATATGTCTTCAAAGTGGGGTGCCCCTTTTGGACATCGATGACACTTTATGTAGAAGGGTCCCCAAGACCGTGTAATCTTGTGTTGATTCGGTAACCCTTTTGAGTCACCCATAATGCTTGTGGAATGATGACCTCTCTGGTTATTGCCAATAATTCTTCGCATATGATCTCGAATAAGTCTTGCGCATCTTATGTATCAATACGACTTATTGGTTTTTCTTGAATCGTCAATCTTTGGATTATCTTGTGCATTATTTGATGTTAGATACGAGGCGACTTATAGATATCCTTTGAATTGCTAGCCTTTAGGTAATCCTGCACATTATCCGACTTTGGATAAGAGATGACTTACATATATCCCTCCAATTGCTAGCTTTCAGGTGTTCCTGCACATCATCCAACCTTGGACACAATATGACTTATAGATATCTCTCAAATTGTCAGTCCTTGGGTAATCCTGCACATAATCGATCTTGGATATAACGTGGCTTATAGAGAACCCTTGGACATACCAATTTGATGATCTTGCATATTCTCCGGTAAGGATTTAGTTGCGACTTATGGATAACCTTCGGATTATCAATTTTTGGGTAACCTTGAATACTATCCACTTAGGATGTTATTGCAGCTTACGAATGACCTATGGACTATCAACTTAGAGGTAATCTTGTACACTATCTTATTTCTAATAATATGACTTATAGATGATCCTCAAATTATTAATTTCAAGGAAATCTCATATGATGTTTGCTTTCAAATAGTGACTTAAAGACGAATCATGTGCTTTTGATGAATTCAGATGTTGATTCATAGGATGATGAGATATCCTCGACGCCAACGTATTCTATCTCACGTGTAAACAGATATTGAATGTTGATATCCTCGATTGATGTATTAGTCATAATCCAAGCTTGAACGCTTTTAAGCATATTTTGGAAATCCTCCTGAAGATTTGGTTGACCTCCTTATGACTGAAGTAACGAGTGTTTGATCCTGCGCTGATCGTCGGTGTGATTTTGGAGCATTTGTATTGATAGTATCTTTTAACAATAATTGTAGAGAATATCTTTGGTTAAGTTGTGGAAGTTTCTTCTTTATTGACCCTTGGTGTATTTCTCTCGATATTATAGTCAATTCATCCCCCATTGATGTCTTGTAGCTCTAATGATATCTTGCATTATCTGGTACAAATCAACCTTGATTGTAACATTTCCAAGTTGAACGTCCTAGCCTTCGTTGATTTTCGAAACGTTCTTCAAAATTTTTCCCCAGTCTCTTGGAGAGACTTTCTCGATAATTCTTCGCTGCGTATCTTGGGATAGTCTTGATGAATCGTGTCGGGTTTTCTGGATACCGTCGCGTTCAAGTTTCGCTCGTCGTTAGGGAAAAATGGAATTTTGTATTATAAAGGGACCGAGCCTTATATAGGTTGCCTACGTATCCCGCTGAGGGAAATCAGGTCACACGTAGTTCCAACTACAAAAGGGGAAATGATTCTACTTAAGTACGACCGAACCCGATGAGGGTTGCCTACGTATCTCACCATGAGAAATCAGGTCAGAACGTAGTTCTGATACATGATAATTAGAGGAAATCCTATGTCTTCAAATATAGGACTATATTGCCTACTTCTGAGTCAATCAACTTGAATTTATCACTATTGCATTCCCACTAAAGTTAATCTCTTCTCTATAGGATGACTTATATGAAAGCCTTGCCGGCTCGGCGTGAAGGATGGTATCCCTCATGTCATATACACTCTTTCATTTTCATTTGGTTGCACTTTGACACATTAGATTACCCCGGCCTTGGTCAAACACTCAATTTTATGCCTTAACCTATGACAATCTTCAGTGTCGTGCCCCTGAACTCCAGAGTGAAAAACACATCGCTTTCTTTCATCAAACCATTTAGGTAATGGGTTAGGAATCTTCCCAAGCTCGGGTTGCAGCAAATTTGCACCTCTCAATCTTTCGAACAAATGTGTCAATGGTTTAACAAATTCTGTGCAGCTTCGATTGCGCTTACCCTTCGAATTTTGTCTTAGCGCAAAAGTGTCGGATTTTGATAAACTGACAATAGGATTGGTACGCATGGTTATGGTGGATTTTGGTATGTGGGAGCTTGGGGTTGAAGGTAATTTTTTTGGTTATTGTAGGCATGATGTAGTTTGTGACACGATATTTGCATCAGTTCATTATCAGGACTTTGAAGTGATTGGGATGATTCAGGTATTGAATGGTGTGGTATCATAACAAATATTTCTTCTTCATTCTCCTCCTTGGCTCCTTCGATGGACTCTAACTGAGTAGACTTGCTCGAGTTATTTGCCGACTTAATCTTTCCAGAGTTAATCGCCTCTTCTATAAAATTCCCCATTTTGACACAATCAGCAAACTTCTGCCCCAATGTGGACATTATCCTTTCAAAATAGACACCCTTTTGACTGTGGATAAAATACTTCGTTAATTCACTTTCGTCCATTGGTGGTTGAACCTTTTCCGCCTCAGACCTCCATCGCCAAGCATATTCCTGGAAGGATTCAGAGGACTTCTTTTGTATATTGATGAGGGAAAGTCGATCAGGTACAATTTCTGTATTAAACTTGAAACGATTCATAAAGTCTTCAGCCATGTCGCTCCATTTACACCAATGACGAGGGTCTTGTTTGGTGTACCAAGCGATAGCCTCACCAGACAAACTTCTAATGAAAAACTTCATTATGAGCTTCTCATTTTTTCCAATTCTTACCAATTTATCTCAATACGCTCTTAAATGAGTATGAGGATCCCCGGTTCCATCAAACAAGTCAAACTTAGGTGGCTTGAACCCGATTGGCAAATCAACATCTAGATAGATATATAAATCTTCGTAGTCCAAATGATTACTGACTTAAGTTTCTTGGAGGTGTTTCATCGCTCTCTTTAGATTACGAAGCTCATTTACGATTTTGTCATTCCCCTCTTTTTGTCCTTGTACTTATCGGAAACCTACCTTTAGCAGGCGTGGTGAAAATGGGTTCTCAGTAACGTACATTGGAGAAATATATTGTTCTTGAAAGGTAGCGTGATTTGTTCATTGAATATCATGAGCAGATGTGACAATATTTGGATGTGGGGTGCAATGAGGAAATTTATGGGAGGTGATGAGTGTGAACGGGGATGAGGGATTTGTTAAACCAACAGTCATTGTGGGAGGTTGTACTGACTGATAGCATTTAGGTATTGGAGTTTCTAGCGATAAAAAATTGGGAGGTCGCGGTAGAATAGCTGTGGATGGATGTGTGGGATCCTTTCCTTGGTGTAGATCTCCTCTTAACGTCTCGAGTTGTTTCTCCAAAAGAAGCATACGTTCATTATCTTGCCTTTTGAAAATTCCTGATACGTTTGCCAGCGTTGGAACACTTCTGGTCTGGTCGACGATATTGGTGTTCATTATATAGCTTAAGTCGGCTAGTTCTATCGATCAACACAATCAACCTCTATCGGGGAATAATGCAAGCACAAATGAAAGTTCAAGAGTTAGTTCATGTCGATGGACAAGCACATTCAGACAACGTCGAGTAAGCGTATCTTATATTGTGGAGCCTCATTTTGCCAGAGGTAGGCCTTCGTCCAAACAAACTGATATAGATGAATCTAGATTTTGACACATTTTGGATTTAGAACAATTTTAAGTTTTCTTGAAGAGGGAATGTATCCAACAAGGGCGGCTAAAAGAGGCATATATAGTCGATAAGAATTGATAGAAGCGGGCTAAAATAATGCCTTTAAAAGAGTGAGTGTCTCAAGTCTCGTTATTGATGAATGAGGATCTTGTGGTAGAGATATCGAACGGAGGAGAAGTATCGACAATGCCTCACGCTCATTGGCTGGAAAGAGTTAGAAGTGGGTGAAGATGAATAATATTCCACATTCATTGTTTTGAAGAAGGGTGTCAAATAATTGTAGAGTTTTGAATAATATTCTACGTCCGTTGACTAGAAAAAAGAATCAAACATTGGAATAATGCTTGATGACATTCCACTCTAGTTTGGATCAAAAAAGAAAAAGTTAGACGTAGGTGAAGTTTTTAGTGACATTCCTATCTGCGGACTTGAAGAGAAAGTCGAACGAAAGCAAAGCATTTTTAGAACACTCGGTTTTCATGGACTCTGAGAAAGATATTTGTGAAGCGGGGTTTTAACAACACTCTGTATTCGTGAAAATGGTGTCAAATATTGGCGAGTTTGGGTAATACTTTATGTCTATTGACGTGAAAATGATTTCAAATGAAGGAAGAGTAAAAGAAGGCCAATTTGATTGTTCTGAATCCATTAATGTTCGATTTATGGATTATCTGAATCAGTTCTAACATAAAATATGTCATAAAGGTTTCATAACCTTCTGACGAAAGGGTGGCTTCCTAGTTGCTAAGACGATACCTTGGACCGTCCCGCGTAAGGTATATGCAATATGACCTATTACTAGAGTAGGATTTTTCTCTAAATGTTCAAGAGTGGGACTGAATATTTGCGAGAAGGTGCACTAACCTAACTGCACCGACTCTTAAATTAAGGAATCCAAAGAAGGTTCAGAGGAGTGCAGTACACCCCTCGCGTGTACCACAATGTGTGAGATGTGTACGGCCAAAGACTCGATAGAAAAATGCAAGTGATAAAGCAGTAACAAGTAGTGTTATTCAAACAAATAAGGAACGCAAGTTTGGATTTGGCTTGCATCCTTTCACACATAGCATGATATAAAAATATGTAAAACAAATAACATAATAAAGCATAAAAATCCTAAACTAAGCATGATAAAAAAATGTAAAGAATTTATGAGCAAATTCACATAATTTGCAGTGTAATAATAGGTAAAGAATTTAATAATATACAAAAAACATAAAAATACCTCCCTCGATTGAAAATCGAGTCGATCATGGTTAGAACGTCTCCTCCTCTCCAGCAGAGTCGCCATTCTATCATACCCTATTTTTATCTGAGGTCAAAACGAGCACGACGTTATGAATTCTAAAAGAATGAAAATTGTACAGAGTCGCCACCTTATTCTAAGGGAAATGAGGAAAACCCTTTTTTATTTATTAAAATGCATGACTTGTGTTTTAGTCTACGAAATCAGTTTAGATTCTAGGTAAGGGTTCAAGTTATTCCGAAGGGAAGGGGTTAGGCATCCTTCAGAATCCACAAGTGTGGTATCCGACTAGACTAAATTTATCAAAGAGGGAGGAGGTATAAATATTTAAATAATATAAAGTTGTATGTGTATTAAATATATAAATAAATTTATTGTTATGAAAATATGTATAAAAATATAAAGATTTCATGTAAAAAGAAAATATTTTTTGTAACGTATATAAAAAAAAGTATCTTTTATATACTAAAAAGGAAAAGTATTTTTTAATCAAAAATCACAAAGGAAAATATAAATTCATTTTTTAAAAGAGAGCTATGTAATATGTGAATGTGAATTAGTTGATTAACTTAATTATTTTATGTAAATATTAACGGCCTAAGTTTTGCCTAAAATTGATGAAATTATGTAAATAAAGAATATCCCCGCCCGACACCCAAAAGGTAAAATTTTCACTATTTTTTTTTGTTATTTGTACAAGTGTGAGAATATAAAATACAATATAAAATTTAAGGTCCCCTTTGACTGCAACTCCCGACGAATATTTCAAAATAACCTGTATAAACACTTAAAAAAGAATATTAGTAACAAATAAAAATAATCAAAATAAATTGATCAAGTATGTATGCGTATAAATATTTAAAAATATATTTTTTGTTAAAAAGTGGGCTCAGATAATGTCATGACTGCGAAATGGTTGGTCAATTAATTGACCGTCCTAAATCATCTTGCAACGAAGTGGTTGCTCAATTAATTGGTCGTCCTAAATCGTCTTGCCAAGATATAAATTGTAAAATATTGTGTTGTTATAAAGTTTCATCATCGCCCAAAAAATAGTCCGTCTTTTATTTACGGAGGCCTCAAAATTAATAATATTTTTTTCATTGGCCAGGATAGTATTTGTTCGTTATTAGTGTATATCCAAAAATGAGTACAGGAAGATAAAATTCCATCTAAACCATCCCAAACGTGTCAAACACAATAAAACAACATCCAAAACAAAAGTGATCCCAAAACAAGCAAATCAATGGAAACATGTAAAGAAATGCTCAAAAGGGAGCTTGGCCGAAAATTCAAAGCCACAAGATCGGAGACCGCAAAAGCTATTAACGGCGTTGCTTCGATGGTGTTCACCGGAGCAACGCCCGAAAACGTGATTACGACCAGATCTGGCTAGTTCTTGATGAGCAAAATAAAATGGGAAGTAAAGGATGGGGGCTGCCGCGATGTGGTGGTGGCGCGGCTGGAGCTCAAAGCTCGCCGGCCATCAACTCCAGCAAACTAGCGGCACAACAAATAAAGAAGAAGAGGGCGGCAGTGATGGTGACTCGCCGGTCGGAGCTCGTGTGGCTTGTGGTCGGCGTTAGTTCTCCAGCGATGTGGCTGCCGGAGAACGGATAAACTATTAATGTTTTAGATCTATAGAGAAAGTGAAAGCTTAAATTAAAAAAAATTATGTAGTAGGCATCTGTGTATATATTTTTTCATGTGTGTTTGTCTTGGTGCTTTGTAGTGTATGTTTATGTGTGTTTTGTAAGAAGAAATGGAGATTTTTCCTGCCAGTGTCTCCATTCAAGTCCTCTTAATGTGAGAATAATATCCCTGATATATAATACGTGTGTATATCCGTTGGAGCGCATTTTCTGTGTGTGTAAATGTGTCTGTTTAAAATTGATTGTTGCAAAAGATGAAAAATATCAAAATTCAAGATTTTCTTTTGATTTCTTTTTGACTTTTCAAAGATCATGATTATTGGTTAGGTAAAAAAGATGAAGAGAAAGAAAACGTGTCTTTTTTGGTTTGTATTTGAGAGAGAGAGAAAATATGTGTGGGTGTATGAAAATGTGTGTGTAGAGAGAAAAGATGAATAAAAAACGTGTGTCTAAAATATGTCCTCCCACCACCTATTTATACAAAAAATTGAGCACCCTTATCCAATGGATAAAGGAGTGTCCTCTCTTTTTATAATAGAACACCCTTAGGTCCTTAAGTTATTGGCCAAAGGATTTTCATCCTTTTGACCAACGGACAAAGTAATTATCCAAAGGGTAGTGTCATTGAGTGGTCGTTGTCAGATGTGACGAGACAACACTGAGTGGTCATTGTCGGACGTGACAAGACATCATTGTGTAGTCGTTGTCGGATGTGATAAAACATCAAATTATTATACTGCACAAAAATAATTGATCCGACTCAGCGTTTGCAGACTGTAAAATATAGATGTTGAATGAAAAAAATGTAAAGAATATTAAAATTATTAAAGTATAATTAATTTAAAAATACTGTAAATATATATATATATATATATATATATAACGCCATGTCGTGTACATGCGCAAATATTTGTAAAATAATAAATTGATAAGAATACGAAAAATTATTAATAAATTATAAAGATTAAAAAATCCTAAAGTAAGGATGAAAATCAATAATTTGTTAGCAATTGTAAAAAATATGTGAAAGTTGTATTTTGTGCCCTTTAACGGTCAGGAAGCCTGAATACGTTATTTTTAAGCACAGAGAGCAAAAATTGGGTGTCAACAAACCGCAATAGGCAATGTTAGCTTAGTAAAAGATTTTCATTTTCAACATTTGAGAGTCTCCATCCATTCTCCCATGAAATCACTAGAAACCAGAACAAATTCTGCAATAGATGTCCTAGAATTAAGTTTTGGTCGATGATAGATTATGCTGAGGGTTTATGTCGGGATGTATGCACGGTCGATGACTGACGATGACTGGGTAGATATCCGTACAAAAACTTGAAATTGCAAATATTGATTCTAATCAACGATCGTTGGATTTATGGTATAGAGAAATGAACTAGGAGTCGCCTGAGCTACTTTAATGTACTTTCTAAAGAGTTTTTGAGTAATGCGAGTGATTTAAAGTTTTTTAACAATAGTGGAAAGTGTGTTTGAGAAGATAGAAAACAAATGGGGTAACAATGGATGCAATGGACAAGCTTATGATGTTTATGGACTGATTTAGAGCTAATCACCGGAAAATAACGCCGTACAAATGGCCTGAATCGGAGCTTTTTGGAGGGAAAGAACCTTCTATTTTAAGCTTTTGGATTTTCTTTAATTATTTTTGTATTTATATAATGTTGGATAGTGGAGTGAATTGAAGTGTATTATTAGAAACTTGTGGGTGAATTTGTTAAGTTGAAAATATTGGGTTAAAGTGTATTATTACAAAACTTGTGGGTGAATTTGTTGAGTTGGAAAAGTTAGTGATGATGTGGATTAGAGTAGTTATATAATAAATTTTTAAAAACTTGTGTCTATTTGACAAAATAGTTTTCAAAACTGCCTTTTTGGCAGCAAACCCTTAAGTTAAGCCAGTCACTGTTCTCTATAAAAATACCAGTAGCTGATCAAATAACCAGACAGGTCAGTTGCTAACAGGATTCAGGTATATGTATAAAGACTGTTAATCTTTATGTTGATACTCTAATTTCAGGTTTGCATAATCATTAATTTTGAAGAATAAATGTTATATCAAAACTACTAACATAATGTAAGATGCATGAAAGTTGTTGCAGAAGAACAAAAGCATTATAAGATCGAATATGGTTTGTGAAAACTAATACTAATAAAAGGTAGATGTATAAGACGGATCGCCAATGCCACAGCGCATTATATATAGAATCTTTTGATGTAGTGAAAAATTGCAAAATAACTTACCATAAAATTTATAAAAAAGGGGAGAACACTAATTGTTCAATGCTTTAGTTGATAAATGAATTAATCAGCCAGGAAATTAAACCTTTTTTTATATTAGAACAACCAATGGTTAATATAAAAATGATCATATAGATAGAGAAAAAAAGTAGCAAATACATATAATTTTTACTTGAGGACATCACATAGTTCTGCAACCATTTGGATTCTCATGATGATAGTAGCCATGTTGGTAGCCATAATCACACGGCGGAGGAAAATAGGATGGTGGTGGTTCATGGTGGTGCCCCAACAGAAGAGGTGGTTGTTCACGGCGGTGCCCCATCATCAGGGGTGGTTGTCCATGATGCCCTAGTAGTGGTGGTTGTTCATGGTGGTGCCCCAGCAGTGGTGGTGATGGTTGTCCATGGTGGTGTCCCATTAGCATTGGTGGTGGTCCACGACGATGGTATCTCACGGAAGGAGGCTGCAATGCTATGCAGCGACGCCGACTATGATCCTCATGATAGTCAACCATAGGATCTCGAAAATTCATCCTATACCCCATCTCAAGGCTCTTCATCCTATGCATTCTTGAGAACCGGTCCACGTCATCATTCCAGTAGCTTTGTGGTGGCGGATGACATGGCCACATTGATGGTGGCAGTGGTGATGGGAATGGATATCCGCGAATATTACAGCATTCATGTTGACATGCTTCCATAACGTGTTCACCATGTGGTGATGATGGCGGTGGTGGTGGTTCCTCTTTTTTAGGTGATGGAGGTGCCGGAGGCGGTGTTGGTGGTGGTGGTGGTGGAGGACAAGGCTTGCATCTCCGAGGACGAATCATGTCAAGATCCATAGAAGTATAACTAAATTACAAAGTAGGAATACTACCTAATACTTGCTTGTAATGAAAAGGATGTTGAAGAGGGCGAATGAATATTACACAAGGCTATCCATGAAACAAAACCCTATTATGCATGAAAAATATACAAAATTTGAGAATGGATGTTTTAAACCCTCTTTAATAAGGTACTAAATAATAAGTTTCCTACTTCAGTTTAATTTTATTTTTCCTGATGACGACTATGAACGAGAGATAAGATCTTGATTTTCTAGATCTTTAGAATGAAGGAGATCATTTCCTTCCTTATAAGGTTACAAAGAAAGTTATACATGGTAAATGCTATATATGATAAGTACAATATATGGTAAATACAATTAAAGCATATTCTAGGCTAATTAATCTACAACCCACCTATTAATCAATCAAATATTATTAGAACTATATCTATGGTAAGTAAAGATTGTAATTGATGTCGATTAATTAATTAACAAGACAAGAAAGGGAAAATACTCACACATAACATAAGTAGGGCCTTTATGCCAAAAAGACTCTTTATCCAAACTATTTTGTCAAATACCCACAAGTTTTAAATCCTTTGCCAAATACCCACTTAATTCTACCTCACCACCAACTTTTCCAACTTAACAATTTCAGCCCCAACCTTTATAATAATTCACTTTAACCCAATACTTCCAACTTAATAAATTCACCCACAAGTTTCTAATAATACACTTTAACCCACTCCATCATCCACCACTATATATATAAAAATAATATCTAGGTTTCCAAAAATATTTAAAAAAAAAAAATTCCAAAAGCTAAAAATAGAAAGTGGTTATTTTTTCCACCAAAAAGCTCCGATTCCGGCCACTTTTCCGGCGTTATTTTCCGGCGATCAGCTGTAAATTAGTCCACAAACATCATAAGCTTGTCCATTGCATCCATTGTTACCCCATTTGTTTCCTATCTTCTCAAAACCACTTTAGAAAGTGCATTACAGTAGCTCAGGCGACTCCAAGTTCATTTCTTTATTCGATAAACCCAACAATCATTGATTACAAGCAGTATTTGCAATTTAAAGTATTTTTACGGAAATCTGCGTAGTTATCGACCCGTCCTCGCCAGTCATCGACCGAGCATACAACACGACATAGACCATAAGCATAATCTACCATCGACCGAAGCTTAATTCTAGGATGTCTATTGCAGAATTTGTTCTGGTTTCTAGTGATTTTATGGGACAATGGGTGGAGACTTCGAAATGTTGAAAATGGAGATCATTTACCAAGGTGACAATTCCCATTCTTGTTCGCCGCAACAGTTCGTACGACGAATTTGTTGCAAGCGTAATGCAGAGCAGGGATCTAGATTGCGCGCCGAGCGACGTGGTGATTAGTTATGTAATGCATTCGAGGGAAAAGGTGAATCCTACGATCATAAATAGCGATGTATGTGTGCTGACGTACATAATGGATGCTGATGCAGATGACTTTATGCCAATTTTGAGGATAAATGTGGTTGAGAGGTCCTTTGAAGGACTGCTGAATTCATCAGCACCCCCACCGTGGCGCCCGACAGTCGACGATGATTTGATCGACGACGATTTAAATGATTACAAGAACAATGTTGATACAATTAATATGGAAGATTATTCTATGCATATGGAAGACTTTTTATCGAACTCGCAAGATGATGAAGAAGACCGTGAAACGGAATCACAAGCAGGACACTCCACCGACGGAACCAATTTCTATTGTGTTCAAACATTCGCCGATAAAAAAGAGCTGAAAATGCAACTAGATGCAGCAGCGGCAAGGCAGTCTTTTGATTATTATATGGAGAAGAGCTACACGAAATTGATGAAAGCGCAATGCTTATCTCGTGGTTGTGGATGGATGTTGCGGGAAAAAAAGTATGACACCTCGGACAGATTTTGCATATATAAGTATGTCAGGATGCACACATGCGGCGTTGAAAATGCCACCCGCAGGCACAAAAAAGTCTCATCCGAATTGATTGCTTCAGTATGCGTAAATCATTTTTGGAATGGTAAGGGTCCAAGCATAAGAGAAATTCAAAGAATTGTATTTAAGGAGTTGCGTTGCAACGTAAGAAATTGGATATGTTGGAAAGGAAGTGTAATTGCGAAGAACATCATTCGCAGGACACCGGAGCACGGATATGCTTGCTTTCCGACTTTTTCCCACATAGTGGAGTTATTGAATCCCGGGTTTTCTTACTCTATCATGATAAACCGGATGGATGGATCGTTCGTTTACTACTTCTTAGCATTCGGAGCTTGCATACGAGGATATGCCCACATGAGAAAGGTAATTGTCGTCGATGGCACACATTTGTATGGCAAGTACGGGGGCGTTCTGCTGAGCGCCGTTACATAGGACACCGAAAATCATATATTTTCAATTGCCTTTTGTGTCGTCGATAAAGAGAACGATACTTCTTGAACCTTCTTCTTCCAGAAGCTGAAGTTTATCATAGAAGATGAACCAGATCTATGCGTCATCTTCGACAGGCACATTAGCATCGCCAATGCCTTCTTCCGTACATACAGTCGTGCACATCACGGACTTTGCATGAGGCACCTCGCTGAAAATCTTTGCGTAAAGCAACACTGCAGAGAACATCTTTATCTATTCTATGTTACGGCAAAGGCTTATTCCTTTGATGAGTTTAGCGATAATTTTGTGGAATTGAAGAGTAAATGCCCCGAGGCAGCTCATGTCCTTGAAAATGTGCTTGGTTTTGAAAAATGGAGTAGAGCACACTTTTCAGGCAATAGGTACGACGTGATGACCACAAACATCGCCGAGTCGCTCAACTCAATTTTGATGGATGAACGGGAGTACCCTGTGTCGTACATATTCAATTCAATTGCTAAAAAATTTGGTAAAAAGTTTAGGGAGCGGCATGCATTTGTCGGTGGTAAAGA
Source organism: Capsicum pubescens (assembly GCA_030864215.1). Lineage (NCBI taxonomy): Eukaryota > Viridiplantae > Streptophyta > Magnoliopsida > Solanales > Solanaceae > Capsicum > Capsicum pubescens. The sequence continues at coordinate 264,526,095 of CM061545.1, read as the reverse complement.
GAACATATTTGTGCCTTCTGCGGAAAGGATCCTAAGGGATAATAAAAGTGCGAGCGATTCCTTGTATGTGGGTAATCCAAACGGGGTTCTCGACGAATAAACGGTGTTCGGCAACGACATTACTGCCAAGGTCAATATCTTGGAGAGGAGTTATTCTTGTCGGAAATTTGACTTGGTGAAAATGTCGTGCGAACACGCGATGGCAGCTTTGCGAGCAAAGTACGGCGATGGCGAAGATTATGGTAACTCCACCTACGACTACTCTTCGTCAATTTATAAAGATGAAAGTTACCTCCTCACATACTCGAAAGCAATTAACGTGGTCCCTCCGGAGGTTGAATGGACTGTACCACAGGAATCGGTAGACACCAAAATTTCTCCACCCCCGTACGATTCCAAACTCGGAAGGAAGAAAGTCAAATGCACTAAGGGCGTCGGTGAGACATTCAAGTTCAAAAGGAGGAATAGGTGTTCAATATGCAAGAAAGCCAAACACAAAAGAACCACGTGTAGAATGGGCATCAAACCATAAATAGTCTTTTTTTAGCTTCAGTTGTAAAGCTACTGTTTTGGGGGATGAATGTTCATTTCTGTAGATTTTAACATTCAGTTATTATCGACCTAAAGCTTTGTCTACGATAGACTATCTATAGTCTACGATATATATAATATATGGTCTATAAAATATTATGTATTGATTATATTATTGTTGATCTAACACGTTATGTTGGTCATTTTCCTGGCTTATCTCTCCAATCGATGCAATGAATCATTATTTCCCTTGTTTTCCGTTCCCATTTATTAAAAAGCTGCACAAAACATCTTTTCACGAGGAAAAACAGCTGGTATACGCATACGAAATGTTTTCTCTTGTCAGACACGTCGACCTACCATTGGGTGGATATATGAACGAACGCGATCTACAGGTCTATAAGTACAGGCCCTCTTTCTACGCAATTCTTCAGTTTTCCCTAAATCGAAAATATCAGAAATCGTCTCTTCTTCACCCAAATCAAAAAAATGCCTCCAAGAAGGATACCCCTGCGCCCCATCAGATGTGCTCCTCCGAGGCACTACGACCTCCTCCTCCTAAGGAATGATTTGGACCGGCTTTTCTACGGGCTGGGTTAAGTCCGCATCTACCTGGAGCGGGAGCTCCGTCAATTTGCTCGTTTCTTGAGGGCAATTCTGGAAAGGCTCGGAATGGAAGTCCCTGACTACATCACTCCCCACCATCCCCATAATTTAGTTTAAATGTTTTATTTTAGTATATGTTTTTAAGTTTTTTTTATTTGTTCATTGCTGAAGAAGCTTTCTTTGTAGGATCTTGTTAGAAAAAAACTTCTTTCATTTTCCCCTTTTTAATGTAAATTTTATTATGTAATGCAATGAACAATTTTAATACAACTATGTTTCAGTTTCTTTTAACATTGTGTGTTTGTCATCTTTGTTCTGATCCCTTGTTTGAAAACTCGAATCAAATATGTCTTCCTTTTCAAGTTACAGTATTGTGGCTTGACTAATTTTCTGAAGAGTAAAATCTAATGTTTAGATTTTATACAAAGTATTTCGTCGACTGTACATATTAGTCGATCGTAGACTACATGAATCAATGGATCATCGGGTAAATTAAAACAAATAATAACAGATTTTAAAAAAATAATTTAATTTTAAAAGATTTAAACAGATTATCACATGTTATGTGGCTGGTGGAAGAAAATAATTAAATTAAAAATGATTTAAATAGTTAATCACACGTTTTGGGAATTATGAAAGACAATTATTAAATTAAAAAAAAAATTAAATAAATAATAGTAACATGTATTTTGGGCTGGTGGAAGAAAGTAATTAAATATAATATGATTTAAATGAATAATCGCATGTTTTGTGGCTGGTGGAAGAAAATAATTTAATTAAAAAGGATTTAAATAGATGATGTTGGACTGGTGGTGACACTTAATAGACCATCGTATATCATGCACTATATCCTCCATCGATCAGTCTGGTGTATCGTAGACTTTCACATATATTATCGCATCGACTGATATCATTATTATGTGTAGACCATGGTGATCTATGTACACAGTTATAGATCATCACTTGGATGTAGTTAAAAAATGATTAAATAAATTATAAATAAATGTGGTGTGGATTTCTACACATGTTAAGGAGTGTAAACAAGTCACATAATCATATTAGAGCTTAGACAAATTAGGGAGGGTGAATTAAGAAATGTGTGGATGGGTAGTGGTTGAATGCTCAATATCGTAAGAGTAATGTTTCTCAAAGCACAAGTATGTATTGAGGATGATAAATGTTTTACCACTTTCAATTGCACACACTCTTTTGATTTAGGGATGGTGATGAAAGAAATATGTGGAATGTGTAGGTATCAAATACAATACATATTCTATATACATACTTATGCTTTGTTTAAACATTACTCTTACGATATTGAGCATTCAACCACTACCCATCCACACACTTCTTAATTCATCCTCCCTAATTTGTCTAAGCTCTAATATGATTATGTGACTTGTTTACACTCCTTCACACGTGTAGAAATCCACAACACATTTATTTATAATTTATTTAATCATTTTTTAACTACATCCAAGTGATGGTCTATAACCTTGTACATAGATCATCGTGGTCTACGCCTAATCATGATATCAGTTGATGCGATAATAAACGTGTAAGTCTACGATAGACTATACTGATCAATGGATAACATAGTTCATGATCTACGACGGTCTATTAAGTGTCATCACCAGTCCAAGATCATCTATTTAAATCATTTTTAATGTAATTGTTTTCTTCCACCGGCCCCAAAACATGTGATTATCTATTTAAATCCTATTATATTTAATTATTTTCTTCCACCAGCCCCAAAACATGTTACTATTATCTATTTAACTTTTTTTTAATTTAATTATTCATTTTTTAACTACCTCCACGTGATGGCCTATAGACGTGTACATAGATCACGGTAGTCTACGCATAATCAGGATATCAGTCGATGCACTAATAAAGGTGTAAGTTTATGGTAAACCATACAAATCGATGGCTGACATAGGTCATGATCTACGACAGTCTATTTAGTGTTACCACCAGTTCAAAGGAGAAAAATTACTTTTCCAATGGTAAAAAACGGCTACTTTTGTAAGCCATCAGTCTGAACACTTTGTTTTTACTTAATATATAAGGTGTACAACCCTCCTTATTTTATTTCATCAACTTTATTTTGTTTTTAAAAATTCTACAATGTCGCAAACATCTCAATCATCCAATTCTAAAAATACTCTAATTTGTCATTGTGGGAATGCGGTTGTCTTGAGGACGTCACGCACGGATTCAAATTCAGGTCGCAAATTTTATAATTGTGTAATTGCAAAGGTGAGGTGTGCGTGTTTTTTTTATTAAGTTAAGTTAATGGTTACGTAATTATTATTTTTTCCTAGGATAATGGCGCATGCTCGTTTTTCAAATGGCTTGATGAGCTATCACGTCCATCCAGTCCATCAACATTTACTTCGGAACTCGAGACATCAAATTTTCAAGGCTTGGCAAAATTTAATCTACTACAAAGGTTCCAACAATGCAAAGAAAATAAAGATTTTCTCATGACTTTGTTCAAAGAAGCCGAAGAACAGAGGGATCACTTTAAACTATTGCTATATGACACCCAAATAGAGAGGGATCAACTAAAACAAAAATTAATTTTGGCCGAAGAAAGAGAGAATGTACTAAAAATGATGTTATGTGCTATAATGCTAGTATTCGTTCTTTGGAAAAGTGTAACATGGATGTAGTGATATTGAATAAATAATAATAGTTCTACTTTTGTATAATGTTAAATACTATTTTTGATAGAACCATAGTCGATTAAACAACACGTCAACTTAAATTCGACCAGCAGGGTAATGATAGACTATGCATACGGTATATGGAATATTAAGTATGCATTCTATGATATCAAGCATACAATGTATCAACTATGACCACACCCTGCATATTCAAATTCCATGCCACAAATCAGTTTGATAGAAACAGATTCAGCTCAGAATCATAACAAGTTTCATAAAATAAAAGAATAATTGTCATATCCTACCACTAGATCCTTCAAACTTCATATTTGTGAAATAAAAAAAAATTGTCATATCCTAACAACTCATCATTTAACAACAAATTAAATATCTTAGCATTTAAATGTCTCTTTCCCTAAGTTCCTCATCAACACAAGTGTTACTGTGGATTTCATCAACAATGTCCATGACCACATCTGTTTGGACAGCTTCAACTTTTTTTTTCTCGACAATTGCAGCTGCTTCTTCATTCTCACCTTTTTCTCCTTCTTTTTCAGCATGTGCATCAGCTGCTGCTTCTTCAGTTTCCTTTTTTTTCACACCTTCTTTTCTTACTTCACCTGCAACAACTTTTTTTTCCTCAGCTTCAGCAGTTGTTTCTTCCTTAGCTTCTTCTTGCTCAACTTCTTCTTTGTCAGCTTTGTCAGCTTCTTCTTTAACAGTTTTTCCTTTTTTTGCGCCTCCTTGTTCATCTGCTTCCGCTTCTTCTTCTGCTGCTGCTGCTACTTTTCCACCTTCTTCTTGGCTCTTATCTTCTTCACCATCCTTCTTTTCTTCTTCTTTTTTCTCTTCTGCCACAACAGCGGTCAACTCATCCATTTTGCTCTTTTTTTCTCCTTCTTCATTCCTCTCTGATTCATGCACATGCACTATTTCATAATATTACAAAGTGTTACTGATATTTAAAGTTGAATATTCATTAACAACATCAATTAATAAATGAAGTTACCTCGCTCATGTTGTCGCTTATCATTTTCCTTTTTTTTCATTCTTTTCTCTTTGATATAGGCAGCAATATCCAACACCACTTCCTCGAGCGCAGCCACATACTTATGAAGATCCTCGGGGGATGAGGTTCCCACTGCATCTTTGGAGGTGCTCGGAGAATCATCATCACCAACGCGTACTCTAACGGGGTTACGACCCAATTCCCCGTCATCATCACTGTCCTCATTTGAAGTGAGGACAATCACCTCTTCTAACTCTTTCTTCAAGCCATCGAGGATGTTATTCTTCACCTCGTCCGTATATGGCTCAAACGTAATCATGTAATCCATCTTCGTCTCACGAACAGTAGGGATGATGTACGGGTGCACGTTCTACCAAATATCAATTAACAATTACATAACATTCGATAAAACGGTACTATTATTGCATTATAAAAAATAAGTTCATACCTCGGTAACTTTTCCTTTATACTTGAATGAGTCGCCTTCGATTATCTTGACACTTTTTGAAGTGTGCCATCTGAGGATGTGGGGGATGGGTAAGGGCTCATTCATTGATTTTTCAGCAAATTCTCCAATATGAGAAAAGGCCTCATAGATCCAAATCTGTAAGCAGTACAACAGTGAAAAAAATAACTATGAGTCTATGACATAGTATAAATAAAATGATAATTTACGATAAACTCACTAAAGGGTTTATGGTAGATACCATGAATGCCCAGGGAAATCCGAATAGAGCATAGGATGCCTTTTGCTTCTCATCAAATACTTCCTTCTGCTTTTTCAGGTCACTTTTCTTCTTCAGATAGTCCATGGTCAGTTGAAATGTCTCTTTCCCCCACGGATACTTCTCGAAGAAACTCAAAGAGTCGACCATTCGAATCAGTTTTGTGTAGACAACCTTCATCGAATCTTTCGTAAGCAACATGGTGTGCAAGAACCACAGTAGACAACACTTGAACTTCTGGTCCTCGTTCAGCTTATTCTCTCTGATCAGGTGTAACAAGTTGACCGTCGTGATGTTTTTGTTTTTTGTCACCTTAAAACAAAAATTGTCCCCCTTTGCGAATACCTTCTTCATTTTTGATTCACTGGGGTATGATGAGCAGTTCAACCCCGTGATCAAACAAAACTCTTTCAAGCCAAAACAGGCGGCCTTGTTGTTAACGCAGAATCACATCTCATGACACATCTTATCGTTCTTAACGCGTCGCAACAGCAAATAATGAACCAACTGCCCATTGAACTTGAGATGTTCCGGCAGGTTTCTCAGGTGTCCAAAACAGGACCGCTTGAATCTTTTCTTCAATTCTTGGTCGACAAGAATTTGCTTAAATTCTCAATAAGCAGCCATTCTTGATCTGACCGATATCTTTGCCGGGAATGATCCGACCTCGTCAATTATCGCTCGAAGGTCATACCGCCACGAAAATGCACCTTGAAAGATATGGCAAGGACAACGAATCATTATCCCCATCATCACTATTACTCCCACTTCCCTCGCACTCTTCATTGTCACCACTGATACTCCGCTTGGCAACATCTTCACTAGAATCGACGCAGTCGCTTATCTCCTTTAACTCGGAATCTGATTCGGACACCGACTCTTCAATTTTCTTTTTTTTTTGACACTTTTTTAATTGCCGCAACTCTTTTTTTTCTACTACTACCAGCGGTATCGTCTTTCTGTTTAGGAATAATATTTTTTCTACCCATTTTCAACACAATCTACACCTAAAGAACAAATCTCTCATTTTCAGTTCATAGACCACAAGTCTATCAACAGAAATAACTCAATGATCAAATGAACCCCCCTCCCCCAAAAAAATAAAAATAAAATTAACAAACACCCCACCATTAAACAGTTCACTACACAAACATACAATAATTGAACCAAAATCGAACATGCAAAATATCAAAACACAACAATTGCTAAAAATCAAACTAGTGCACCTAATCAAACTAATTAGCTATTAATATTTCATTTTTCACTATTTCAGCAATCATGTTTTAAAAGAATTTCATACGTCTGAAAATTGAAATATATCTAGGGCATTCTCATTTCATAGACCACGGGTTTACGAATAGACCACGGATCTACGGACAGAAATAGGACGTTGTTCAAATCAAAATGCCAAAATAACTCTTCAAACAACAATTAGACCACAATTCAACACTTCGTTGCTAAAAAAAAACACAATTAAATCAAAACACCAAATTCGAAAGAAAAAAAACCTACATCACTACCAATCTATTAGCAAAAAGAAAAAACATTTAAATGGATCTAGAAATGATTGAAACTCGATTTTAACTAACCTTGCGAAGCAACAACGCCCCCTTAGCAGCTGCAGACGAAGAACGTACGAAAATGACGTTTTTGGGAGAAGTTGTTTGAAAGCGGAAGTTGGGAATTGAAGAGGAGAGAGAGGTTTTTTTTTTTTTTTGGATATTAAAATAAGTGGAGGGGGTAGGTGTATTATATTAAATTTGTAAAGTTGTATAAATGATGAATTGGTCCCTTGGCCCACGTGTGGGCCCCACTTTTTCTACTTTTTACACCCTAAACCTAAAAAATAAATCAAAAAAAGAAATTAAATAGGTATTTGACAAAATAATTTTGCAAAAGTTCTTCTTTGTCAATTATTCCCACATAAGTAGAGGAGGTACTAGGTCTGATTTTCGACTCAGGCACGTCTTAATGGCGTGAGTTGATAATAAACATATGTAAGACAAATTCACAAGAAGCTTTATCAAGAAAATCAGACCCTATATGAAATAATAGCTACATAGTGCTTTGTTTACTAGAAGAACAAATAAGGAGCAGGAGCTAAGGTGTTTGGTTATGAGTTCGATCAAAATCAGTAGCTATAATTCATACTCTGTTTTTAAAAACAAATTTGTACAAGTTATTAAATTAGGACCATTGACTTAAAAAATGTTGGAATTCAAGACCAATAATCTTCAAATCATTTAAGGGTCGTTTGGTGCGCAGTATAAGATGAAATATTTCAAGATTAAGTTTGTTATGAAATCTATACTATGTTTGTCGCTGGTGAAAAGATTAAGCCAGCTATAATAATATAACGGGTGAAAATCATTTTCACCCCCCAACTTTGATTAAAAAATCAAACTACCCCGTCAATATTGAACAATAATCATACTCCCCTCTTTATCCCATTCAATGTCTATTTTGTCCTTATAATTTTAATTCTATATTTATGTAATATTTTTTTATATTACATGTAATGAATATTTTTTTAACATGGATATTTATAGCATTTTATTTAAGTTTATTAACTTTATACGCAAATTAATACATTTTATAAATTTATCACAAAATTCAATATTATTTTTAAGATCGTTATTTTAGTATTATATGTATTAAAGAGTCGTTTGGTGTGAGGTATAATTCTAATAATTCAGAGATAAAGTTCATGATTATTTATCCTGTGTTTAATTAAACGTATTAGGTAGTCTCAAAATTATTTGTCGCACCATTTATACCACAGTGATGAGATAAGTTATCACACATACATGTTAGTACAACTTACTTTGTAATAACTAATTCCGGAATAACTTGTTTTCAAACAACCCACCCCTAGGTGTGTATATATACATATGTATGTACATGCATGTGCGTATATTTTCGTATTTTATCACTTATTTACTAAATTTGTTTCTTATTACTTAATTTTTTGTTGATATAACACAATCCTTAAGAAAATTTTACTTAGAGGTATATTTTGCTAAATTAACCTTATTAATAATAATGTGAAACTTTAAATTTGTTTATACTGTTACTTTATATAGTTATTTAACACTAAAGGGTAGAGAAAAAAAACACAATACAATTCTCTTGATTACACAAATTGAGCAGATAAACTAAAACATTTATTTTTAACATGAGGATCAAGTGATAAGAAACGATATTATCGATTGTCTATATCAGTAAATAAGCTGTGATTGCCATTAATAGAGTATTACATATTTTATAATTTATATAATTAAATATAATCATTAAAATTTGACCTTATTTTTATTCGAGAAAAACATCTAGTATCCCCGAACTATGACCAAATTTGCTACGACACACGTCAACTTCACGGGGGTCCTATTACCCCTTAAACTAAATTTTAGCGTATTTTTGTCAATCATTTTAGCTGACGTGATACCTTTTATCAATCGTTTTAGACGGCATGACACCTTTGATATGGGCTCCATTTTATATAATAAAGGTGCCACATTAGCACAAAAAATGATAAAAATACGCTAAATTTGAGTTCAGGGGATAATAGGACACCTGTGAAGTTGGAGTGTGTCGTAACAACTTTGACCATAGTTCGGGGTGGTACTAGAGTCTTATCTCTTTCATTTATTGTTTGTAATTTCTGCATTGAAATATGTTTATAAAATTAGTTGTACTTATTATTTTCATTTGTTAAAATAAATATTATAGTTTTGATTATTATTAATAAAACTAATTTTCTTATTATGCTAATTTACTTCATAAAGATCATCATTAGTTTATATATTTCTTACTTTTTTTTTCTAGAAGATAATGTTTATATTTTTATGAAAATTATGTTATATGAATAATGTTTATGTTTTTATGAAAAATTTGTTATATGAATTTTTTTTAAAATGAAAATATGATGATTTTAAAGAAGTTAAAAAAAAAAAGAATAAAAAAATTGATGATAAAGGATAAAATAGAAATTTTAAAAAGTCAATTAGGATAAAGGGGGGAGTATAATAATTGTTCAGATTTGAGGAAAAAATTTGATTTTTAAGATAAAGTTGGGGAGGGAAAATAATTTTGACCCATAATATAACAGTCATGTCTACCTCTCTAAACAAATCAATTTTGCAGAAACACCTTTGCATATATTTGCTAACCCATAATATTAACTACGTATTACACATGTTAACAAAGAAAGCAAAAAGTCTTGCATTTTTCTCCATCACAAATTAATCATTGCTATTTGTGATACTTCCTTCGTTCCTTTTTAGTTGACATTTTTCATTTTTCGAGAGTTAATTTGACTAATTTTTAAAGTTAAATTAGATTAGATTTATTCAATATTATTTTAAAATTTAAATTTTGATATTTATAAACTATATGAAAAATTTTATAAAATATAATTTTTATTTTTTAAATATAATTAAAAAATACATCTTAAAATGTTAGTCATATACTCGATCTTAAAATGCTAGTCATATGCTCGATTTTAAAAAAGGAAACTATGGTAGGTAAAAAGTAACTAAGGAGTATTGTCACTTGTATTTTTGTGCGGCTAAACTCTAATTAGTAATCCCTCTTTCTTGTTTGGTTTGTTTTACAAAGACTGGCCGGTTGTTCTAAATTTGGTAACAATTTGATGAGAATTTTTTAGAGCTAAACAAATATTAGGACATGTTTAAGACTATAAGTTTTGAAAAACTTATAATTAAAGATAAATATTATGACATGTCCAAAACTTTAAATATCAAAAGACTCTTATAGTCTGACAAGGCAAGAGTTTTAAAAAATAATAAAAGAATTTTTTTAAATCTTGTGCCATGTATAACATTAAAATATTTTTTGAATCTTGTGGTCTTTATTAAATTTAAACATGTCAGATACTCAAATATAATATTGAAATTAAAAACCTACCAAATATAGAGATACATTTTGTTTTAAACTGACTAAAATGAAAGTAATTTCATTCTTAAAACTCCATGCTCAATCAGGCTCACATAAATTAAAACTGAGGAAGTACAAAAGTAGTGAATTGCGTTTGCTATACGTACAGAGCAAAAGAAATTCTAACCTGTTGACTGGATAGGGAAAGGGAAATACAGCACAAGTTCTCTTTAGTTGGAGCGTCCTTAAATGTGACTTATAGATCACCAATTTGAGCCATGAAACTGATCATTAATATTTGCATTAGGATAAGCCGCTATACATCAATCCTTTCTCCAATTCCACGTGAATGCATGAAACTTTCTGGATTGAACTTTCCTATGTTTTTTTAGAGCCGTTAGTATGGGTCAGGCTCGTTGGGTCGGTTCGGCCTGGCCTGTAATTTGATAGGAGCGGTAGGGATGTACATAGGTCGGGTTGGTTTGGTTTTCTATTGAAAAAAAATCAAACAAATTATGTTGGTTTATTAAAACTATAAATCAAATCAAACCAACATAAATTCAGTTTTTTCGGTTTAGGTTTTAATCGGTTCTTTCGTTTTTTTAATATTTTTTCGTTTTTTCTCGATTTTTTTTTATAATATTTATTTTTGACAATTATATTGTGATTGAAGTTTAGATCAAGTATGTTTTCACTCATACACTAATGAAAAACCACAATTATGAAAAATTGAGGAGCGAAAAACTCTCTTGAAACTAAAAAATAAGATGGAGTGAAAAGTTTAGGTCTTAAGTTTATATTGGATTTTGAATCATTTTATTAGCAATTAATGGATAAATATTACAATTTAAAGACCCAAATATGAATATATATATACACATCTACTTTCTAAATATTGAAAATTAATAAGACTAATTGAAAAGCATTTAAAAAGTAGATTATAATTAATATTTTGTGTATAAAAAGTTAAATTATATACATGCATATATATATATATATATATATATATATATATATATAATATATTAAAAGTGGGAATATCCTTAGAAAAGTGAATTGAACTTTTTGTCCTTCATTGAAATCCTTGCTTTAAACAAAATCGTCCTTTTCACTATTTTTTCCTAATATTTAAACAAAATCGTCTTTTTCACTATTTCGTCCTAATATTTAAGAGTTGAAAATTAATTAAATTTATTTATGGTAAAAAAAATTCCTTATTAGAAGACATCAGAATTTCTATATCTTTTTTTGATTTAAGAATTAAAAATTAATTAAATATATTTATGGTAACTCTTTCCTTATTTGAAGTCATACAACTGATACATTTTTTATTAGTTTAAGAATTCTAAATCAACTAAATTTGATTTTAAGAAGATTTGAAAAATCTAAAAATAAATATAAAACTATTAGAATAAGAAAAAATTAAGAAGTTCTAGATTTTTAAATGTTTTAAGTACATAATAGAATGTAATCAATAAATTTGTAAAAATTTGACTTTAAAAATAAGGAACGATTTTATATATATATATATATAATAATTGTAACACAAATATGATTTAAATTGATGTGTCTCTCTTATCCTGTGGCAACAAGGGAAAGAGGTATACAAATGTAAAAGTGATACCATCAACCACTTGGAATTGGAAAACATATATGTGTATATGTTTATGTTTACATTATTACATTAAAGTGTGAAAGATTTTTGAAAAGTGATTTGAACTTTTACACTTTATTAAAAATCTCCGCAATAGATAAAATTATTTAATTTTAAATAATCAAACATTACACGTGCGAGGCACGTGCGACTAAACTAGCATACACACACACACATATATATACACGCATACACACACACACACACACATATATTATATATATATATATATATATTATGTCGGTTTGACTTTTTTTTTGTTAACACCAAACCAAATCAAAAATGGTCTCTTTTTTTTCAAACGTCAAACCAACCAAACCAAACCATAATTCGGTTTCTTTTCTCGGTTTGGTTTGGTTTGGTTCTTCGGTTTGGTTTGACTTGACGGTTTGGTCTGTACACCCCTAAGGGGCGGGCTTCAATTTTTGCAGCCCATTTAAGAACAGGGTTTTTTAGCCCAGCCCGGATAAGCCCGTGGCCCGTGGGGCTTGAGGAATGTGGGTTGGGCTAACCCGTGGGCTGGCCCGTAAGTCAAATAATAAATAATTTAAAAATAAAATAAAGTATTGAAAATAATGAAAGAGTTCAAAGTCTACTCAAAATCTATTTAAGTGATACTAGCTAGGTTTAACTTAAACATCAAAGTGTCGTCTTCTACTCCTCTTTAGACATGCAAATCTCCAGCTGCTCCTGCTCTTTAGACGTGCAAATCTCCAACATAGTACAGATAGTGTCCTCATTCTTCTTTATTTTTTTGTTTATTAGTTTTTACGTTGTTACTCCTATTAAATCTCCAACATAGTACGAAATAAATAAAAATAAAAAAAGTTGGCATGATGAATTCTGAAACACCACATATTATATGGTATGCGACGGGGGTGGGAAATTAGTAGCGTAGCTTTCCCATATGAGAGGGAGTCAGGGGCGGATCTAGGGTCCCGGGTGGGGGTTCCCAGGAACCCAGTAACTTTCGTGCGGATCTAGTATTTATATAGAGAAATCTAGTAAATATATAAGAATTACAAGTTGGGAATCCATAAACAAAGTGTATTGTTGGCTTAGTGGAGTAGGGGACTTGTAAAAGTTTTATTGACCTCTAGGTTGTGAGTTCAAATCCCTCTAGTTACTATTTGAATTTATTTTTATCTAACATGTGGAACCCACAAACTTTAAATCCTGGATCCGCCTCTAGAGGGAGTACTAGTCACTATTTCAATACTTTTGTATAAGTTGTTCATACAAGTAGAAATCTTTAGCATTGGTTGGATGTTGGTTAGTCTTATTATTGTTCCAACTGAAAAAGTGAGGAAACTGAATAATATATGAACAAAATCCCTGTTGGCTTCAACAACAATAACTCTAATTTTTCTTGTCATCTAACAAATGTTTAAGTGGAACTCTACATTCGTGATCATGAGAAGTCATCTATTGGGAGCTTAAGACTTATTCTTGATCAAATGTTTTAAAATAAACTACCACTATATGTGTGTGTATATATTATTTGCTACAGCTTATTTAATATGATTATGAGAAATTACCTACAACTTTACGAGGAGGTATAGAAAAACAATATGCAAGGAAAAATGAAGAGTATATATATAATTTGAATTATTGGTACAATTAACTAATGTTGAAACTATTTATTCCATCATTTATATTTAAAAGGATGAGATTACAATACCATGAACAGTAAGATACAATAACTATATCTAAAAAATATCCCAAATTCATTCGATACAAACGACCTCTAAAAAGTTACACTTCTTAAATTGTTTATGTAAAAATCAAAGTATGTCATTATTACTTGAGTTGGTCTACTATTGTTTTGATAATTTTTTTAATGTTTATTTTACTACAGGGAGCTAAGGATATTAATGGATGACTCAAATAATATACGTGAAAATAGTACGGAAGTAATTGAATCGGTAGAACCAAAGCAGAAAAAATCTAAATCAACAACATCAGATGTATGAAAATGCTTAACAAATACTGGCAAAGCTGAAGATAGAATTGAAAGGGCAAAATGTAATGGGTATAAGATTGCAACTCATAAAGAGGTATGTCCAATACTTAAAAATTATGATGTGGGTCTTATGTTCATCAATCAAGAAGGAAAGTTACAGTCTAGAAAAATTAATCGACGAACACAACGTGAAAAGCTTGCTAAAGCTATCATAAAGCATAATTTACCATATTCTTTTGTTGAATATGAAGGAATTAGGGAATGGGTGAATTATATAAATGCAGATATTGTGATGCCTTCTAGAAACACGGAAGTTGCAGATGTAAGGAAAGTGTACATTAAAGAGAAGGAGAAACTGAAACAAGAATTGGCTAAAATTTCTAATAGAGTATGTTTGACTTCTGATTGTTGGACATCATCTATTTAGGAGGGATATATTTGTTTAATAGCTCAATTTGTTGATGAAAATTGAAAGTTAAATTGTATGATTTTAAATTTTTGTCGTATGTATCCTCCTCACACTGGAGTTGAAATGGCTGTTGTGATATATGATTGCTTGAAAGAATGGAACTTAGATAAGAAGGTATTTTGTATTACTTTGTATAATGACACCTCAAATGATAACTTGCAAACTATTTTGAAAGGTTATCTTAATTTACAAAATAGTTTGCTATGTGATGGTGAGTTCTTCCATGTACGTTGTTGTGCTCATATTTTGAATTTGATTGTTCAAGAGGGTTTAAAGGCAGTCAGTGATTCCTTGTTTGCAATTAGAGAAAGTGTTAAGCATGTTAGAGGATCAGATGGAAGAAAACAAAAATTTGAGCAGTGTGTTAAACAAGTTGAAATTGATATTAATGTTGGTTTACGGTTAGATGTATCAACTAGATGAAATTCGACATATTTAATGCTTGAAAGTGCTCTCCCATATGAAAAGGTTTTTGCTTGTTTACATTACATGATAGAACTTATGTTCATCGTCCTACACTTGATCAATGGAGAAGGGCTGAAAAAATATGTGAAGTCTTAGAGCCATTTAATAAGATAACAAATTTGCTTTCTGGTTCAAGTTATCGAATTTTTAACTTGTATTTTATGCAAATCTGGAGAATTGAATGCATGCTTAATGAGAAATTGAATAATGAAGATGAAGTTATTAAGGAAATGGCTTCAAAGCTGCATGAAAATATTGGAAGCAATATAGTGTGGTACTTGCATTTGGAGCAATTCTTGATCCCCGCATGAAGATGCAGTTTTTAAACTTTTGTTACTCTAAGTTGGATCCTATTTCGGCGGAAGAAAAAGTAAAACTTATGAAGAAGAGATTTTATAAGATTTATGAACAGTGTGCGAGCAAGCAAAATATTGCTAGTGCTTCTTCTAGTATTCTGACTACACAAAGTGAAGTTAGAAGTAAATTCAAAAGCTTCAAAGTGTTTAGTGTAAGTAATTTTCATTTTATTAAGAATGAATTTCTTTTTTAACTATACCAATTATTATTATTATTATTATTATAATAATAATAATAATAATAATAATATAATAATAATAATATAATAATAATAATAATAATAATAATAATAATATGCATTAACTATTGTTGTGTTTAATATTCATAGGAATTTAAAGCATTTGAGAATGAACCTACTTCTAGCGATGGAAAGTCGGAATTGAATCTTTATTTAGAGGAACCAAGGCTTGATCTTGAAAAATTTTAAGATGTGGATGTTATTATGTATTGGAAGGACCACTCTAAAAAATATCTTGATCTTTCAATGATGGCTCGTGATGTACTTAGTATTCTTATTATTAATGTAGCATCAGAATCATCATTCAGTATTGGAGGACGCGTTCTCACTAAATATAGAAGTTGCATCCATCATGAAAATGTCCAAACACTTGTTATCACTCGAAATTAGTTGCACGGTTTCTCTCAAATTGGTAATAGTTTTTGCATACATGTAAATATTATTAGTTATTAAATTTTACTATTTCTTAATGTTTAATTAATTAATATGTATATAAATTGTAGATGAAAATGAACACTACTAGAAAACATTAAATTTTCGACGGCCAATGTAGTCGGAATGTAGTCGAAAAATATGCTATTTTCGATTACTTTCCGACTACTTAATGGTAGTCGGAATATAGCTTGTCGGAAAAATATTTCCGACTACAGTAGTCGGAAAGTTCCAACTACTTTAGTCGAAAATGTAGTCATATAATTAATAAATATTTATTTAATAATTTTAAATATTCCAACTACTGTAGTCGAAACTTTAATAAATAATTATTTAATAATTTTAAATATTCCGACTACTGTAGTCGGAAATTTAATAAATAAATATTTAATAGTTATAATTGTTCCGACTACTGTAGTCAGAAATTTAATAAATAATTATTTAATAATTTTAATTATTCTGACTATTGTAGTCGGAAATGTAAGAAATAATTATTTAATGGTTATAATTATTCTGACCACAGTAGTCGAAAAATTAATAAATAATTATTTAATAATTATAATCAATCCAACTACTGTAGTCGGAAAATTAATAAATAATTATTATTATTAATAAATAATTATTTAATAACTATTATATTGCATTAGCTTACACTGCTTTCAGATTATAAACAACATAACTAATGTATTTTTCACAATAGGATCAAACACGACAAAAATTTATAAATACAACCACTTAAAACATTCAAAACAAACATCAAATCAAATAGTTTAAACATCTAAATGTCACAACCAAAAACAAGAACAATAACTACAATCTAATTATCATCAGATTCATTATCTTCCTCGTCATGAAATACTTGCGGCATGTGCTTCTTAATCAATTCCTCAAATTTATCAAACTTAGCATCGTTAGCTGCACATTTCTGCGTCAATTCCACAATTTGCTTTTTCATCGCTTCCATTTCTTTCATAGTTTGCAAAGTAGAAGAGGAACTGAAAAACAACAAAGGACTACTTGAGGATTGGAGAACCCCTATCCCGTAGGTTCTACCTTTCTTTGGACCACCTACCACAGTTGTCCACATATTATTCAGCTCTGTAGGTGATGGTTCGACCATGGTATCATCCTCTGAAGTAGGTTGGGTTTGACGCCACTCTTCTATGCTTTTTTGAAATTCTTCCTGAAAGAAAAATTATTTGTTAGTATGTAAACAAGCAAAGTTGACTAATAACAAAACAATGTATGTAAAAGTTATTATCTTATATATGCATTCTTAGCACGCGTTTCGATCCACTCTCCTCTTGTACCTTCCTTGTTTTTCTTTCTATGCGTCTCTTCGTAGACATCAATAAAAGGGCGCTCTTTTCCCCCATTTTCATATTCCTACAAAATTTTAGAAAACAAAAGATAATGCAAGTATGAAGACAAGTCCGGGCAGCATAGACCAAAACATCTTAAGACTAATACAAATAGATCATGGAGTCCATGATTTCGATAATACTCAAATCCAACAGAAGTAGTAGTTTAGGTGGATTCTTTTCAATTCTTTTCAGTCAGTTAGTTTCATAACAATCACAACGTTAAAGATCCTTTTTTCACCTCTTTTATTACTATTTTCTTTGTTATTTTATAAAGTTCAAGACTTTTATTAGTAATATTTGTTTTCATGAAAACATATGTATAGAAGCATGAAGAATGATGTCAACAGGCAAGGTATATATTCAAGAGGATAAAAGCCCATTCTTTGTTATAATACCATTAGTACTAGTAGTATTTAATGTTCTTTCATTATGGATTATTTACCTTATTGTATCTTTTTGTTTCTATTTGACTTTCCTATATTAGACTTTCTTGATCTTACAGCTTTTCACATTTGTCAATATGATATCCTGGGTCATGTCCTCAGTCAGCTGTAACAACTTCATGTCGCGATTAATCACTTTTCTCCAGTAGTTCTTCGGTCTACCCCTACCCCGCTTGAAACCGTCCAAGGTCAACCTCTCACACCTACGAACCGGGACATTCGTGCCTCTCCTCAACAAGGTAAGGAAGATAAAATTCTAAGCACATTTGCTATCAATATGTGGAAAAAAATCATAGTGTATTGGAGGAGTTACTATGAACTTAGCTCAATATTGATGGGGAATAATCAAAATACGGCTGCACTAGTGGCTATCAATTGTACAATCTAGTGCACTTTTCTGCTATTATCCTATTCATGATTTTTATTCTCAATTAAGTGAATCATGATTATGTTTTCTTTCATTACAGGTGTTTTGGGCTCTCGTGTGTGACATCAGTATGTATCTCCCCTTTAAATTCAGGGGTAGGTTCATGAACAATTTCTTTTTGACTTCTCTGTGCAATTGGTTTATGATGTGGCATATCACAGTTTCCATTCTACCCTTTTGTATGCTTATCAAGCCACAACTCACAATCAGCCAGGAGCAGTTTTAGAGGGAGTAACTGAGGACTTTCATCCCCATAATTTTCAAAATCATATTTTAACTCTTCCCCCTTCCGTTTTCTGTATGAAAATGTTGGTTGTGTGTTTCTTCCTCGAAATAGAAACAAGATTTCTCAAATGTCTTAATGGAAGCATGGTTTATTAGGCATTTAAACAACTACCGGGCCATGACATTAGTTTGCTTTTTTTTCCTCCTTATACACACAGGAACTTTACCGTTCAACAACCAACTGCTTCACTGCAAGTCAAGAAACCTAACATAGAGTTACTTGTCAATTTAGACAACAAGGAAGCATGCTCAATCATTTTACCATACATATTTTGTTTCAGCGTAAAGTGTCTTTACAAAAGTCTTACTTGTAGATTTGAAGTGCAGCTCACAAGTGTGTTTTCTTATCCTCGAATACTCCCCCAGCCCAAAAAATTGGAAATACACTAAAGGTGAGATGAGTCGAGGGAAAACAATGATAGATGGCACAAGAGAAGCAGGTTTAATCATTTATTACCTGTTCGCTTCTTGCACCAATGCAGATCAGGGGATTGTGGATTTGGAATCATGGTGGAACCGACTCAAGTAGAATCATTATGAATCTTTTGGAAAATAGTGGTTGCCTGTTGTACAGAAATGTAACTAATACTGCTATAGATTTTGAGAGTTCCTGATATTTGTAGGTGTTCTTAGGTAGCTAGAACAAGGTAAACTGATAACAGCCAGGCATGACTTTGGTGTTGTACTCTAGTAAACAAGAAGTTTAGATAAGAGGCCATTGCAGAGCTTCACTTGCAGAATAGAATTACTGTATCTTGATTTCAGATATCCTCATTCTTAATGTTATGTATTGCACCTTTCCTCTCTGTGATTCAATTCGTCTTTAAGGTCAAACATCAGACTTCTATATTATGGTACAAAATTTCCAAAATTTTGGCAGCTGTTTCTACAGCAAATGACAAGATTTTCCAGAAAAAGAAAATAAATTCAAAGGCATAGCCTATAGGCGTCTACTCCCTCTGTCCATATTGTTGATCTTTCCTGCTATATCTCAATGTAGTAGCTTTTTAAGTACGGTTCACTTTTATTCTGAAGCTACCCTTTACGTATCGAGCTTGGATGTAAAACATAATAATATGGGACGGATGTACTAATCAGTTAATACCTCAATAGAAGGAAAATAAAGAGGGTATTCGTTGTTGATGTATGCGTACAATGCAAATGCCTAATTCTCAATTTACTAATTAAAGAGTTCAATATGAACAACAACAAGAGCAACAAGATGTCAACAATGTTAGTGAATTGAAATAGTCCACACACGGCTTCACTAGACTTCAAGATGAACAACAACAAGAAGATAACAACAATAGTGAATCGAAAGAGCCCCACACGGCTTCACTATGTCATGGTATAGAATAGTGAACTAAACCGAGCAAATTAGAAATTTAAGCTAATATTACCAGTTTTCGTCGATGGATAGCAAAACTCATCAAACCTCCAGTGTGCAACGAGCCACCCGTTTGACATGCTCTATTTGCCTTTGTCCGTTCCCTCCTTGCCCTATATTCAGGAGTATCCCATTTTTCCAAGAACTGATCCTACACATTAGCATTCAGCCAACCAGGTTTTTCCAAGTGCCTACGGGCCTCATACAAGTGTTCATTGATACGTTGAGCTGTTTTGAACTTTAAAAGGCGTTGTATTTCATTATCAGGACAAAAATTCCATGCACACTTTGTTTGCAAAATAGTTTAATATAAAGTCATGAAATGAGTTGACGGATACAAAGGTAAATTCATCATTGATAGCATACTGAAATGGTAAATTCTTTGATTTTGATTATACCACAAACTGATTCCACATAAGTACTCTGATGTCGAGTCGAATCTCGTTCCAACTACCCCACGGCTCCGAGTAAAATGGTTTAATTACTTCTATAACCATATGTCCACCGGCATAAGCGGGAATGAACCTGCAATAAAATTACATTAAATTATCTTAGCTTTCAAAAAATTTAAAAATTATGAAAAAATATAAGGTTTACTTACCCATTACCATCAGGGGCTGTAATTAGCCTCCTGTTGCCGTCATATTCTACTACCTCTTTAAATTTCAGAATCTGAGAAGCAGTTGTTGTAGCATTAGACGCTGCAGCACTATCAATGGAGGTTGATGTTGATGTGTTGGGACCTCCAATTCTCAATCCAGAAAGGCTAGGTGTGGATGATGTTGAAGGTACAGATGAAGAGCTACTACGCAGACTATTATGGGGAGAAAAGGGCTGGAAATGATGGGGCGGTGGAGGCATGAAAAATGCATTTGGTAGTGAAATAGTTGCCCTTGGAGGAGGAATAATATTTGTAGTAGCTGGTTGAAGATTTGTGGTAACAGGTGGTGGTGGTGGTGGTGTATATTGACCTTTAGAAATATTATCAAGTCCTTTCCTACCTTTCTTACGCCGCCCATTACCATGACCTTTTAATGCCATTGATTTTCTTTATTAACCACCTGGAAAAAATACAAAAAGGAGTTAGTCTGTGTTATGCTGCCCATAGATGATTCTTAGATCAAACAAAAATTAAATTTTGCATTCCCTGTAGTACTGAGTGAAAGAAAGCCGCATCTACCAGATACATTGCTAAAAAGTAATCTCTGCACATGTGATTAGAGTAACCACAACATCACCTCTTTCCCATATTCTATATCCCTACAAACTTTAATTTGCCAAAATAAACACATAAGCAATTACACTTTATTCACCATTATTGCAAAGGGAAAAAATCTCTAAAGAAAAGGCTAGAAGACTACAAATCCACAGTATTATTATACTAGACAGAAGAATTTCCAAGAGGTCTACATGTGGATCTAATATTATACAAACAAGTAATGGAGTGAAATTATTTTGTTCAATGTAAAACTTTTTTTCAAACCAAGACCTCACAAGAGAAGTGAATGTATAATCTGAATGACTAATCAACAATCATACAACTAACTGCTTAGATCAAGTATGGGATGTTGAAAACTATTGAAAACAAACCACAATACTACTAATATTAGACCTTGTTTCAACAGCTAATAATAAAAAGCAACAGCTAAAGTACAATTCAAGACCTGGTTACAACACATTACTACTAATAATAACAACTCAATCCTCGTCACTTGTTTCATTTTCATCAAGTAACTCTTCCTCGCTTATTTCATTTTCATCAATTGGATCTTCCTCGCCACTTGTTCCGGATGTTCTTTCTCCATAATCATGAACATTCAATCTAAGTTCAGAAGGATCAAATTCTTCATATAGGCGTTCGTTATGCTGCAACTCAGCTGCTAATTGATCATCTACCCTTTCTTCAACACTTGAAATGTCATTCTGATACGCTACATCCAATGCATCCTTTACTATAACTCTACCCACGGGCTTTGTTTTTATAACTACCTGCCATGCAGATTTATTCTTACACAAAGGATAAGGAGTGTAATACACTTGTTTAACATTTTGTGCAATGACAAAGGGATCATAAAGTCCATACTCCCTTGTACGCTTAATTTCAACTATTTTGTACTGAGGTGCACCTTTGTACCTAACTTAGGTGTAGGATCATACCACTTACATTGAAAGAGAACTAATTTTTTATTTGGCCAACCAACATGATAATCGAGTTCTAAAATCTCATGAAGCACACCATAATAATCAACACCGACATCACCTTTCACCCAAACCCCATTATTGTTGGTTTTCTTTCTCTTAGAGAACTCTTCTGTATGAAATTTGTACTCATTGACAGAGAACTTAGAAAACTTTTTGACTTTAGCATCAGGTCTCCAAGCTATATCACGTAAAAATTGGCCATTTGGGTCATAATTAAGTGGATTATGAACCTATAAAAAGTTCAAAAAAAGTTAGAATTTAAATACACACGAGATTGAACAAAAGTGTAAATCATGTTAAATATTTAAGTTACACTTACATATTCTCTAAACTACACTGAAAACATAGGATAAACAACAGCATCCCCCTTTAAAGCCACGAAGTAGCTGCCCGACAAAGTTATGACTTTCATTAGTTAAAGATTAGATAGACCTTGAATGATTGTCCTTAATATAAATATACTCACTTATAAAAAGGCAGGACCTCAGGACAATTTACTAATACATATGTCGTAGCTGACTTAAGCTGCACCTCATTCAAATATCGAACTGGACCACCTTTCAAACTTTCTTTACCTGGTTGATTGAATATTGAAAATGGTGGTGCTGAAGGATCTATATTGTCTCCATCATCATGCCTATTAGGTCGGTTTCTCAGACATGGTACATCATGTTCAAAATAATATGAACAAAAATAAGAGGTCTTTTTAGCCAAATAAGCCTCACATATTGATCCCTCAATCTGGGATCTATTTTTTATGGTCCGTTTACATTTGCCAATAGTCCTGCATAGTATGATCTTTTAGATGAAATAATATTCAATTAAAACACATGAAGGTAAATGTTAAAAGTCAATACCTCTCAAAGGGATACATCCATGACACTGAACAGGCCCTCCAAGTCGTGTCTCTCGCACAAGATGAATTGGAAGATGCTCCATAACATAAAAAAAATAGGAGAAAATTTTTTAGCCAATTTGTTTAAGATTAAGCGAATGTTGATATCCATCAAAGATAGGTTCTCCTCCCTTAATGTGTTAGAACATAAATCTTTGAAAAGTAAGCTTATCTCTATTATGGGCTTCCAAATTCTATCGGGCAATGCACAAAATGCAATAGGCATCAATGACTCCATGAAAATGTGACAGTCATGGCTCTTCATAGAGATCAATTTTCCTTCCTTCATGTCTACACACCTAGACAAATTTGACGCATATCGATCTGGCATTCTACAAACCTAGACAAATTTGACGTATATCGATCTGGCATTCTCAAATTGTTAACCCAATCACAAATCACTCTTCTATCCTCCAAAGTGAATGTGTAACTGGCCTTGGGCTTCTGAATCTTATTGTTTAAGTATGTCAGGTACAACTCACTGTGCCAACAATACTCCTTTAAGTCCATCCTGGCCTTCAAGTTATCTTTTGTTTTGTTACTTACATCCATCACAGTACTAAACAAGTTGTCGAAGAAGTTTTTCTCAATATGCATGGGATCTAGATTATGAGGCAGAAAATTATCCTTCCAGTAATCTAACTCCCAAAATATGCTTCGTTTAGTCCAGTTATGTGTAACACCATAACCAGGTATCCTGGATGGTGGAGACTCTGTTACCTAAGGCATATTCCTCACTCTATCCCAAATTTCTTCTCGCGATTGACGGTGGCTCCTTAAAATCAGTCTTATTCTTCATAAAATCACTAGTATTTCTCCTAAACTCATGTTGAATTGGCAAGAATCGATGGTGACAGTCAAACCATGAGTTTTTACCCCCATGTTTCAAAGTGAATGTTTTGGTGTCTTCCATACAACAAGGGCAAGCTAACTTGCCCGCAATCGACCACCCGGACATCATTTCATAAGCAGGAAAGTCATTTATAGTCCACATCAAAGTAGCACGCAATCTAAAGTTTTGTTTCATTGATACATCATATGTTTCCACACCTTCATGCCACAATAAGTTCAACTCATCAATCAGTGAATGCAGATACACATCAATTAAAATTTTTGAATTTCGAGGACCTGGAATTATGCAAGTCAGAAATATATACTGACTCATCATACACAATTCAGGCGGGAGATTATAAGGAGTTACAAACACCGGCCAACATGAATATGGTGAAGCTGAGACAGAAAATGGAGTGAATCCATCAGTAGATAATCCCAACCTAATGTTTCTTGGTTCACTAGCAAAATCCAGAGACACACTATCAAAATGCCTCCATGCTTCTCTATCTGATGGATGACATAAAACACCAAGTGGTCTTTTATTTTCATAGTGCTATCTCATATGAGGGGCAGATCTCATTAATGCATACAACCTCTCTAATAGTGGTATAAGGGGTAAGCAATGCATCGACTTCACAGGAACCCTTTTCCCTTTGGCATGTCTGACTTCCTTATAACGAGACTGATTACAAAATTTGCAATGTTCTAAATTTGCATCTTCCTTATAGAACAACATGCAACCTTTCTCGCAATAGTGAATCCTCTCTAATGAAAGTCCTAACTTAGAAACCAACTTCTTTGTTGTGTAGAAATCTTTTGGTAAGTCAAGTTTATTTGGATTAAGTTCATTCATAAGTCCAATGATAGAGTTCATGCCCTCTTGAGAAATAGAATAATCTGACTAAATACTCAGTAACCGAATGACTACAAATAACTTAGAATGCATTAATCCTTCATACAATGGATGACTAGCTTCCTTTAACTGTTCATAAAAGTGCTTAGCCTCATCATTTGGTTCATTTTGAGCCCCTGAGTGTGTCCCAAAAGCATCCTAACCATCTCACTGTACCGTGAACTTTCAACATTATTCTCTCTTATTGGACTTTCAACATAATTTTGAAAAACAAAATTATTAGCAGCACTACTCTCTCCATGAGCTGTCCACACAGTATAATTCAACATAAAACCCTTCCTATAAAGATGTAATGTAACAACATCTGGACTCAATAACTTGCAATTCCAACAAGGACACCTAATTTTCCCTTCAATAAAAAAATCATTAAGTGTCATTGCTTTAGCAATAAATCCAGCTACCCCATGTTTATATTTCTCCCTCAACCCCACACGGGTAGGATAAAGTCTATTATACATCCATGTACGATCTTCATTTTCCATCTACACAAGAACAACAACAATAATAAT
Organism: Capsicum pubescens; assembly: GCA_030864215.1. NCBI lineage: Eukaryota > Viridiplantae > Streptophyta > Magnoliopsida > Solanales > Solanaceae > Capsicum > Capsicum pubescens. Next base: position 264,500,822 of record CM061545.1, on the reverse strand, counting down.
AGAGAAGAGAAACAAAAACAAGAGAAACAACAAAACTTCTCTGGTATATATTTGTACTAACTTTTTATACCACTATTCAAATCATATTTAAATAAAGAATTGACAGTGTAATCATCTTTAACTTTGCAAACATTATTCTAAACCAAGAAGACAACAGAACTTTATTCAATCATAAGACCAAGTATTTTTAGACACGCCTGGGCTGAAATTCTCTGGTATATATCTGTACTAACTTTTTATACCACTATTCAAATCATATTTAAATAAAGATTTCAAGGATATTGAGTTGTGCAAACTTCTCCATAGGTACCCTCCATCTGAACCTAATTTTTGCTGCTTAAAGAATCTTTTTGTAGTAGCTTTAGAATAAGTAGGAGATTCTTATCATAACATTCTGCGACTATCATGGGGTTAACTCCAAAATTACAAGAAAAAACAAGCACAAGTTGGACGAAAAAAATGGTAATATGAATGTTATAGGAATAAGACCAAGTCTTACAGTGCAGTGATATTAGTAGCCAATAGACATTAGCTTTGAAAATTAGTCAAATTAACTTTTAGAAAACGAAACATGCCAACTAATATGAAACAAAGGGTATATAATTTTTTAAAAGTTTAACATAATTTGTAGTTTGGTATTTGTTGTTTTCCTGTAAATAGTAGCAACAATTGAAAATCAATGCATAAATAATTGCAAAACTAAATAATTTTGCCAGTTAATTAATAGGGTATACTTTAAAGTGGTACATTTAAATTTATCAATAACCAAATATCAGGGTTACTGATTTTTTAGGCAAACACTTGAATTTTTCTAGGTAAAAACTTCAATAGGGAGTATTTTGGGGGATATCTTTTGCTAAAGTTAGAGAGTATTTTATTCCTAAAATAACAGTATATTAACTTTAATTAAGTTTATTGATTAATGATTATTACATATGAAGAAACTACAACTTAGTTAAACATATGTCTCCAGAATACTACCTCTACAAGAACACTAGTTGCAGACTGCAGCAGTGAGCAGCCCAACCAGACGACTTTTGGTTCCAAACTGAGTTTGAAGCTTTTGATTGACACCAACGCTGAGAAAGTACTATCTTCATTCACACAATAGGCAGGTTCAGTTATTAGTGGAGATTTCTCCTCTCCGTTTCCCACAGTAATAGAAATGTTATGAAATGATGCTAGAGAAAGAAGAGCAGAAAAATGCAAATCCCCTTTTTGTACAAGTAAACACCCATAGGAAAAAGGTCAACAGTCACAGATCCAAACGAACTGACACAATCATCAGTCACAAGACTTGCAACCGTTCACACCACAGAAGGGCGAAGAAGAAGAATAAGAAGAAGAAACATAGGGGTGTTACAATATGTCTACCTAATAGCACAAATAGTAACCCTGTTAGAGTGAGACAAAAACACCAATGACCAAGTCTACAAGCAATGACTAAAATCAACCAACACATCTCCATCATAATTTACAACACAAGAAAGAAATTAAGCAGACAAGAGAAAGACACTGGAAAATATGCAAAACCTTGAACAACAACATACCTAATCCCAAATGGGATCAAATGAGGTGACAAAGGTGGAATGTACACAGACCTTACTTCTACCACACGTAGAAAGTATGTTTGATGGACCATCAGCTCAAGAAAAGTGTTCTCAAAAACTAGAGTGAAAATAGTAGTACACTCTAGTTTGAGTATTGGTTTGAGTTTTTTATAGGTACAGTGCTTCATGACATCTCTATGATACTGTCAATTCTTTTTGATAGTTACGCATGTATCTGCTATTTAAAGTGTACTAATTTCACACTTTTCTCTCTTTGTAATATCCTTTTTGGGTTATGACTTTGTGACTTCCTGTCGGCCTGCATTCAGATGATTTGCCAATGTGGGGTATGTTCTTAACTAGCTTGTCTCTAAATGTTTCTAATTACCATGTACAGTTATAACATAAATAAAAAATCACTTGGTATAAGAGAAATTCAGGTTTCGTAGGCGAGGTGTATTCTTACGAATATGGAGATACCAACAAGCATGAAGTCTATACACACAAGATACTTCATATTACGTACAATAGAGACCAGGTAGCCATTTTGTTTTTAGTGATTAATGCCTTGTGGCATGTCAATGATCTGCAACTTAGTTTTAATATCTATTTGTACTCTCAATCATTAGATCATTCATCTCAACCTGTCACAAGAGATCCCAAAGCCATTGGAGGAAGGAAGGACCTTGAACATGACATATTCTGTAAAATGATCCCCAACAGAAGTTAGTTATGCACAACATTTCGATGTTTACCTGGATTACTACTTTTTTGAGAACGAGGTACGCATCAATCTACTATCCTATTTCGTACTTAAGCGGAAGTTTTGGGTTCCGATGGACCATCAGCTCGATAAACATAAAGAGTAAAAGCTATAGAAATTCCACAAGTGAAACCCAAAAATAGTAGTACACAGACATTACCTGTACCACACGTAGAGAGCATGTTTTCGTAGACTCGACTCGAGAAAATCATTTTTGAAGACAAGTTTGACTAGTAAAAGAGAAAAAGCTAGAGTGAAAATACTACATAAAGTTGTTGAGGTACAAAAGAGAGAAGAACCAAGTAGCAAAGGGCATTAATAAATTTGTTTAAGAAACCAATGTGAATCTAATGTACATATATGCATCAAATGTTATTATCCACTCAAATTTTAATATACAATTTCGTATATAATTAGGCAACATTGAAACATAAAACTTGGCCTCCAGCAACACTGACCTCTCTAAGTCGACGAATAACCTTTATAGGGCAAAAGTTGGGTGCCCTATACATTGCAACATACAAGTGCATATAACTAAAGTGATGGAGTTGGGGGTAGAAATAAACCAACTTACCTCGAATCAGTGAAATTGACCATCGCCGTTACCATTTTTTGCGAGAAACGCAGCCTTCACGGTCAATTTCTGAGAGAGGCACGGAGAGAAGAGAGGCGACAGAGATAACTTCGTGCCCTAAGAAAGAGAGAGAAAGTGAGAGAGTAACTTGGGAATACTGTGTTTAGTGTATATTAAATGTAGATTTTTGACTACTTCCGTCGGGTAGAAAATTAATATTTTCAATTATTTAATGGTTCCGACTACTTCAGTCGGTAGATATTTGATATAATTAAATTATATATTTAAATCAATTATTTATAAGATTTTCGACTACAGTGGTCGAAAATATATATAATTATTTATTATATATTTAATGTTTCCGACTACTTCAGTTGGAAATACATATTTAATCATTTATTTACATAACTATTTAATATTTTCGACTACTTCAGTCGGAAAAAAATATTTAATCATTTACTTAAATAATTATTTAATTTTCGTGTAAGGGTCCGATTATATATATACTAATATATTTATATAATTATTTTTATTTCTGACTACAGCAGTCAGAAATATATATTTAATAATTTATGTTATTTATTTTTAAAATTCCGTATAAAGAAATGATTATACATTTAGTACTATATTTATTTAATTATTTACATTTACAACTACAGTGGTCGGATATATATTTAATTAATTATTAATTTTATTTAGTTATTAGTATTTCCGACTACAGTAGTCGAAAATGTACATTTAATAATTTATTTAAATAATTATTTAATTATTTCATAAGGGACCTAATTATATATTTAGTATTATATTTATTTAATTATTTATATTTCTGACTACTGTAGTCGGAATATATATTTAATAATTTAGGTAAATAAATAATTTATTTGATTATTTATATTTCCGACTACTGCAGTCGGAATATATATTTTTCGGAATTTGCCACCATATATTTTGATTGTTTTTGTCACAAATAAAATTAGAAAAATATTTTGAAAAAAAATAAAATAAAAAATTAGAATTCCGACTGAAGTAGTCGAAAATTTTAAATTTCCAACTACTATTTTTAGTCAAAAATTTTTGGTCGAAAAATAGCGAATTTCTGGTAGTGGAAGATTATGAGACAACTTCACTAGAAGATGATTCAGAGATGCTTGATGAAGATAAAGTGGTGATGTTAGATACATAATAAGTGTCATGAAAGCTTTTCTTGAGGAGTTCATTTTTCTTTTTAGTGAATGAAATATTGACTTTTTTTGTGGTTTATTTATATTTATTTTGATATATTGAAACAAAATTAGGTTAATATTTATATTCATTAACTATTTTGATTGCTTATTAGTATTTTTATTTGGTTCAAAGGATATATGTCAAAAGTTATTTAATTTCGTTATTAGAATTATTTTTGGGGTGTTGGAGACTTGATTAACAAGCATTAATACTATGTGTTATTGTGTGATAAATATTTATGTTTATTAACAGTTTAAAATTAAATTACAAAATATTATTTTTTTAAAAGTGGGCTAGCCCGTGAGGCCCGCAGCCCACAGAGTAATGGTGTGGGTTTGGTGTTTTATGGTCCGTCATTTAAATGGGTCAGTCCAGCCTGACCCGTCAAACTCAAAGCCCGTGTGGGCTAGCCCAGATGGGTTGGGCCGACCCGTATTGACATCTCTAGTTTTTTTTGGAGCCTCCTCTCCAATCCTTATCATTTTGTACTATACTCATTACTTGAAGGTAAAGAAATTTCATGTTTCAATGAGTTAGAGGATTTGAAGTTATAAAGTTGGGTAACTTACCTAAATCCCTGAATGTTTAAGTGTTATAACACTTTATCTCAGTAATTTGTTAAATTACATCATATCTCGAATTTTTAAATTTGTCATACATATGTTATAACGTGATATATATAATTAATGATACATTTAAAACAAAAAAAATATTTTGGAAAGTAACAGATTCAATTATTATGGGGAGTAAAATTAGGCACAAATTGCGAAAATGATAAATCTGGTTCCAAATGTATCATTACAATACATCTGGTTCCAGATATATCATTATGATACATCTGTCTTCAGATGTATCACAATGAAACATTTCGTAAAATTACTCACTAATAATTCAAAAATCAATATCACACCAAAATAAATAATTTACATATGTCAAACATATGTTAAATGTAGCAAATATTTATAAATAATTTAAAGTTAAATATTTGTTCAATTACATCATATCCTTTTTTTTTAATTTGTGATACATATGTTATAACGTGATACATATAATTAACTATACATTTAAAACAGAAAAGATTTTGATTTTAGGAAATAACAGATTCAATTACTACGAGGAGTAAAATTAGGGACAAATCATGAAAACGATAAATTTGATTCCAGATGTATCACAATGATACATTTCGTAAAATTACTCACTAATTATTAAAAATTCAATATCACACCAAAATAAATAATTTACATATGTCAAGCATATGTTAAATATATCAAATATTTACAAATAAACATATGTTAAAGTTGTATCAATTGATGATAATTTGGGAGAAACTTTATGAGATGAAATATTTGAAAAAAAAAAATCTTTAAAGATAATAGATTGCATGTATTAATTGTGGAGTAAAAGTAGGGTGAGGTTTTATTCATATGTATCAAGAGTAAAATACAAAATTCAAAATTTTAAGTAATTGTATAGAAAATTAAAAATACAAAACCCAAAATTTTAAGTAATTGTTTAAAAGGTTGGAGATTCGGGCTTTAACATAAAGTAGATTGATATAAGGATGGATTTTTTTAAAAGATAAATTACACAAATCCCATACTTAAGAGACTATATTACCTAATATCCCTTACTTTTTTAAAAATTTACATAAAATTCCATTTTTCAATTTTACTCTTGATACATATCAAGAAAACCCCACATCTTATTTTTACTCCACCATTAACTCATTCAAGATTTCCTTCCCTAAAATATCTCCCTAATTATCAACAATTAAATCATCTCCCTTCCTGCTTTTTTCTCTTCCATTAATGCTTAAATCATCTTTCTTCCTGATTTTTTCTCCTCCATTAATGCATGCAACTTTTTTTTTCCTCTCCTAAAATCTCTCCCATTTATTTTTTTAAAATCTATTGATAAATATATAAATTTATTTAGTTATTCATACATGTTTATTTTTTTAATGGTGATTCATATGAAAGATAAATATGATATCATTATATGGGTATTATGGTGATTCATACGATAGATACATTTTGTATGATTTTAACGGGTGATACGTATGATATTAATGGGTGATACATATTGTATTCTGGTGATACATATGGTAGATACAATTATTGAGTGATTCATATGATAATAATGTGTGATATATATGGTATTATGATGATTAATATGGTAGATACAATTATTTATTTTAATTATTGGGTGATTCATATGATATTAATGGGTGATATATATGGTATTATGGTGATTCATATGGTAGATACAATTATTTATTTCAATTACTGGGTGATTCATATGACAATAATGGGTGATATATATGGTATTATGGTGATTCATATGGTAGATACAATTATTTATTTCAATTATTGGGTGATTCATATGTTATTAATGAAAAGTGTCACGCCCCAAAATCTCATCGGGCCGGACTGGCACCCGAAGCCGAGAAGGCCCGGGAGAACCCGTTCAAATACCTGTACTTTCACTTACATGTCACCAAAAATTTGGACAGCACTTCGTTGCATATAGAAGAATCTAATTACCTGTATCAGCACAACACGCACAAATATATATATATATAACACTTGGCCGTCGGGGCCACCACATATACAAATATAACATGACTATATAAACTTCCATGACTTTACCCTTCCTTATGTCTACAAAGCCTCTAGGATATACATGACATAACTAGGGTCGGGACAAACCCCCGCCCACACATGACTCCTGTACAATAACAAAACATAAAGAGCCGACTCGGAAAGCTCCGAAGCAAACTGTAGCTCACCAACAATAGTTGTATGACCTGGCTCCTACTTGTGCGGTGTATGAGCTGAGGTACCTGTGCCTGCAGCATGAAATGCAGGTCCCCCGTGGGGGACGTCAGTACGAAATATGTACTGAGTATGTAAAGCTGTAGATAATCACATATGATATAGGAGCTCAATAGAAATCAAAAACAAGTGAATAAAGCGTAATAGGAGTGGACCACATTTACTAGAACTTGTGACAACCTGTACATTGCATTTATTCAATCACTTTACCTTCGTTCTTATCGTCTTTGTAATCATTACTGTACTGTACTGTGACCATTAGGCTGCCTCCAGTACATATCAACTGGGCTCGACCCATGCTAGGCTTATGCCCCTGGGATACCACCCATAAACACATAAATAGGGATCGACCCATGCTAGGCTTATGCCCCTAGGATACCACCCGATAAGAGAGAACTTCCATCACTTAGTTCAATTAATCTTTGAGATTGTTATTTCGGTCGCCACCACATTTTTGATACTTTGAAACAATGATACATCAATAGGAGACATATAAATAGACCATCAATGCAATAACAATAAAGTAGGAACTTATTGGTATATCAACAATGTGTTTCAGAATCATCAATATCACAACAATAAAATAGGAGCCTTTTGGTATATCAATGAAACATTTTGACACTTTATAGGATGGAAACAACTTCGTTGGTAACGTAGAACAATACATGTTTTTGGACAACCTCGGAATCTTACTTGATGGAACATTGGTGTTTTCATGCCAAAGAACATTGTTAGAGTATGCTTTACATACCTCGTCGTAGATTCGGATACCAATTCAACACAACTTCCCGCCTTTACAAATCACTTATCTACAATGAAATGTTTGGCATCTAGTATTAGCAACCCAACACCACAATTCTCTTCCATAATTCCATACAACCAATATTTGCAAAACATTCCAAAAACCAACTTGAACAATAGGTTTATGTGTGTGTATATATATATATATAATCATCATTTCAATACCACATCATCAATACCAAATCCCTTCACAATTCAACATAATCCAACCATGCACAAGAATAATCCAACATCATTTCCCAATCATCTTTCAACAACAATCAAATAACATACTTCTTATGCTCACATGCATATATATATATATATATACATATCCATATAAATAACACCAACATAATTTACATCCTTACCATAAAATGGCCCTTTTGGTTTCGAAGTCCTGTTGGCACAAATAAGGGGTGCTTCTCGAAGCCCTCGAGACGGTGAACACAACTACGGAATCAATTTGGACTTTCTACGGTTGAATCACAAGATAATTGGAGTTGAAATTAGGCTAGGGTTCCTTATACTTCAATAATTGGATGATGAATGATGGATACTAGGCTAATTATATGTATATAATGACCAATTTTCGTCCATGAGGTGATGGAAAATGACCATATTGCCCTTAAAAATTTAAGTAAATTCGAATCTGTCCATGATGGACTGTTTTGATAGGCTAAAGTAAATCAACCATAATTCTTTTCTCCAATATCGTATTTGGGTGAAATTGGTATCGTTGGATAGATAATTCAAAGATCTTTCATTTCATATAAAGTAGGCCACCCAGTTCGTCCTGTACAAGGAGTTATGATCGTTTGAAGTTGACCCTCAAAAACTGTTTTGATAGGCTGAAGTAAAACGAGTATAACTCCTTACTCAGATGTTGGATTTGGATGAAACTAATTGCATTGGAAAGAAGACTCAAAGATATTTCTTTTGATATGTGGTATCTCTCCCAGTTCATTATATTAAGGGAGTTATGATCGTTCAAAGTCGACCCAAAAAACTGGCAGGCCTCAGTAGTTTGTGTGCAGGAATTTTTCCTGCACATTTACTATTCACCATATCCCGGCCACCGTTTTATAGTTTCGAACGTGCTCGATTATATCCGAAACTTATCCGTTTTTGGAAATCTTTATATCGTTGGAAAGCTTATTCAATAACCTTCGTATGGAACCATCGACGGGCAAATTCCGGTATAAATAAAATAAAAAATTAATTCCATATAAATAAGACCAATCACGTACTTGAATACGCCAATACATGTACTTAAATACAGGGTGTTACATCCTTCCCCCCTTTAGGACATTCGTCCTCGAATGTTAGCGTAGTTATTCAACCAAAACAAGTTCAAGTCCACCATTAACATTCACATCATCACATAAATACTATGCATATATAAACAAAAACTTACTTGTTAATGTTCTAACTCCGTTTCTTGAACTTCCTCTTCATCTTTGAACAAATGAGGGTACTTAGATTTCATTGCTTCCTCAGCTTCCCATGTAATCTCTTCCCTTTGTTGATTTCTCCAAAGTACTTTCACCGATGCTACTTCTTTATTTTTCATCTTCTTAACTTGACGATCTAATATAGCAATAGGCATCTCCTCATAGGTAAGATCTTCTGTTACTTGCACATCTTCAGTAGAAGTAATAAGGGACAGATCTCCGATGCACTTTCGAAGCATCGATACATGAAATACTGGATGCACTGATGAGAGTTCCTGGGGTAGCTCTAATTCATAAGCAACTTGCCCACATCTTCGAATAATCTTATACGAGCCTATATATCGTGGACTCAACTTTCCTTTCTTGCCAAATCTCATCACCCCTTTCATTGGCGATACCTTCAAAAATACCCAATCGCCTAACGAAAATTCTAGCCCTCTTCTTCTACTATCCGCATATGACTTGTGTCGACTTTGGGCTGTTTTCAACCGTTGCTGAATCACCTTGACTTTTTCTATGGCTTGATACACAAGATCCGGTCCGAACATAAGAGTTTCACCCGCTTCGAACCATCCTATTGGTGATCTACACTTCCTCCCATATAAAGCTTCATATGGTGCCATTTTGATACTTGAATGATAGCTATTATTGTAGGCAAACTCAATAAGAGGTAAATGATCATCCCAGCTGCCTTTAAAATCTATAACACATGCTCGTAGCATATCTTCAAGTGTTTGAATGGTGCGCTCTGCTTGTCCATCCGTCTGAGGGTGAAAAGTTGTACTCAGATTCACTTGTGTTCCCAAACTCCGTTGGAAAGACTTCCAAAAGTTTGCGGTAAATTGAGTTCCCCGATCCGATATAATAGAAGTTGGCACTCCATGTAATCGGACTATTTCCTTAACATACAGCTTCGAATATTCTTCAACTGTGTAAGTGGTCTTAACGGGTAAGAAATGTGCGGATTTAGTAAGCCTATCCACAATCACCCATATAGAATCAAATTTCCGAGCTGTATGAGGCAAACCTGTAACAAAATCCATGTTGATCATGTCCCACTTCCAAATTGGAAGATCTATGCATTGCATATAGCCTCCGGGCTTTTGATGTTCCACTTTAACTCGTTGGCAATTTGGACATTCAGCTACAAATTCTGCAATGTTCCTTTTCATGTCATTCCACCAATACATATCTTTCAAATCTTGATACATTTTGGTTGATCCTGGATGAATGGAATACCTTGAAAAATGTGCCTCTGTCATAATCTTCTTTCTTAGCCCGTCTACATCCGGCACACACAATCGGTTTTGGCACTGAAGTACTCCTTCTCGCGTAAGCTCAAATGCCTTGGTCGCACCACTCTGAACGTTCTCCTTAAGCTGTAATAAAATAGGATCTGCATATTGCTTCTCTTTCACTTCAGCTACTAATGAAGATTCCGCAGCATTATGTACGATAAGCTCTTTATTCGGAGTTTCAAGAAGGCGAACTCCCAAACTAGCTAACTGGTGAAGATCTTTAACCATCCCTTGACTTTCTATAGGCGCCATCATAGCCTTACGACTTAACGCATCAGCTACCACATTTGCTTTCCCTGGATGGTACACGATATCAACATCGTAGTCCTTTAATAGTTCAAGCCATCTCCGCTGCCTTAAATTTAGATCCTTCTGATTAAAAATATATTGCAAGCTCTTATGGTCAGTATATATATCAACATGAACCCCATATAAGTAGTGGCGCCATATCTTTAAAGCAAAGATAACCGCTGCCAGCTCAAGATCATGTGTGGGGTAATTTTTCTCATGTGGCCTCAATTGCCTTGAGGCATATGCTATCACCTTACCATGCTGCATTAATACACATCCTAAACCAATTCTTGAAGCATCACAATACACTGTATACCCTTATGTACCTTCTGGAAGTACCAACACAGGTGTAGAAGTCAACTTATTCTTCAATTATTGGAAACTCTCCTCACACGCATCATTCCACTGGAACTTGGATGCTTTATGCGTTAGCTTGGTTAAGGGTGCTGAAATGGAAGAAAAGTCTTTAACAAACCTTCTATAATAACCGGCCAACCCGAGAAAACTACGAATCTCCGTAGGCGTTGTGGGCCTTGGCCAGTTCTTCACAGCTTCTATCTTTAGAGCATCAACCTTTATCCCTTCACTAGATACAATATGACCCAAAAATGCCACCGACTTTAACCAAAACTCACATTTAGAGAACTTTGCATAAAGCTTACAATCACGAAGAGTCTGCAATGCCTGTCGTAAGTGATTGGCATGGTCCTCTTCTGATCTAAAATAAACTAGAATATCATCTATAAAAACTATCACAAATACATCCAGGAATAGCTTAAACACCCTATTCATCAAATCCATAAAAGCTGCAGGTGCATTAGTTAGCCCAAATGACATAACTAAAAACTCATAATGACCATACCGTGTTCGGAAAGCTGTCTTGGGTATATCCTTCTCTTTGACCCTCACTTGGTGGTAACCTGACCTCAAATCAATCTTAGAAAAACACTTGGCGCCCTGTAACTGATCAAATAAATCATCAATTCTTGGGAGAGGATATTTATTCATAATAGTCACCTTATTCAATTGTCGATAATCAATACACATCCTCAGCGAGCCATCCTTTTTGCGCACAAATAACACTGGTGCTCCCCAAGGGGAAATACTAGGCCTAATGAACCCCTTTTTTAGCAAATCTTTCAATTGCTCTTTCAATTCTCGTAATTCTGCTGGGGCCATTCTATACGTAGGAATGGAGATTGGTTGGGTGCCTGGTATTACATCAATACCAAACTCTACTTCTCGTTCAGGAGGCAAACCTGGAAGATCTTCAGGAAATACATCAGGAAATTCATTTACCACCGGAACAGCGTGAAGAGTTGGTGGCTCCGCTTCTGTATCCCTTACTCTAACTAAATGATATATGTATCCCTTGAAAATCATTCTTCTTGCCTTAAAATAAGAAATAAATCTACCTCTTGGCGCGCTAATTTCACCTTTCCATTCAAGGACTGATTCATTTGGAAAATGGAAATATACCTTTTTCGTGCAGCAATCAATTGTGGCATAACAAGACGCCAACCAGTCCATACCCATTATAACATCAAAATCTACTATTTCTAACTCCACAAGATCAGCCATCGTATTACGACCACAAACAATTACTATGCAGTTTCGATAAACCCTTCTAGCTATAATAGATTCCCCGACCGGTGTGGACACTTCAAATGGCTTAACTAACAGTTCGGGTATTCTTTTGAACTTTCCAGCAACCAATGGAGTAACATAAGATAATGTAGAACCAGGATCAATTAAGGCATATAAATCGAATGAAAATATAGACAACGTACCCGTAACCACATCTGGGAAACCTCTAAATTCTGTCGATCCGCTAGAGCATACGTACGATTTTGAGCCCCGCTAGAACTCGTGGCTCCTCTATCACCTCTAACACAACCCATTGGCTGTGCACCCCTTCCTGAATAAGGCATCGATGATGATGATGCAACAAATGACCCTGTAGGTCGTGACATACCCCCTATGTCCCTTCGTGGGCATTCCCTCATCATATGCCCCGACATACCGCACCAAAAGCAAACATTGGTCCCCAGCCGACATGCGCCCAAATGATACCTTCCACATTTATTGCATGGCTCTCGAGGAGGTCTCGATTGGCTCATATTCCGTTGCCCTTGGTAACCCACTGATCGCGAACTATGACCCTCACTTCTTTGCCCAAATTGACTACCTCCGAACCCCTGATGATGTGGCGGAGCACTAGCTGCAGAATAAGAAAATAATGGCCTAGGTGGTCTAGCAGAAAATTGAGGTCTAAAACCTCCCTGGGGCGCCATAAACTGCCCTGTAGATCTGGCCCTCTTAGAAGATCCGCTTTCAAATTCCTGTGTTCTTCTTCTTTGCCTCTGATCTTCCATTTTCTGTGCAAATGGTTGGATCCTAGCTATATCCATGTCTTTATTCAGTGCAACAATAGTACAATCCCTAACCAAATACGGATCCAATCCATTCACATACCGATGAACTCTGTCATCCATAGTAGCTATAACATTAGGAGCATATCTGGACAAGGAATTAAATCGAAGACTATACTCCCTCACACTTGTATTACCCTGTCGAAGATTTAAGAACTGATCCGCACGGGCCTGACGAGTCTCATATGGAAGATAATGATCAATAAATGCCTCTTTGAACTCTTTCCAAGTAGCTGGGGGTGCATCAATGCCCCTTGACCGTTTCCAGTCTTCATACCAATATATAGCCTCACCTTTGAATCTATACGTGGCTAACTCCACTGTCTCTCTGCCCGCTACATGCATCACCTCTAGGGCCCTTTGGATCTGATCAATAAAGTCCTGCGGATCTTCGTTAAGATCAGATCCGGTAAAAGTAGGCGGATCCATCTTAAGAAAATCCTGTGTTCGAAGACTAGCCGCAATATCTATACCACTAGGACCTGCAGTAGGAATAGCTTGCCCTTGAGCTTGCCCAGCAACTATACGAGTCAAAAGTTGCACTGCATTTCTAAGATCTTGATCAACAACATTAATAGGTGGCTCTGGGGATATAGTTCTCCTCCCCCTTATTTCTTCCGGACTGGGGGAAGTTTCTGATGCATGGTCAGCTGGAGCCTCACTTTGATTAGCTGGTATAGTGGGTGACTTACTAGTCCCCTCTCCGGCAGCCACATCTACTTGCTTACCGGTATTCTTGCTTCTGGTAACCGGCATCATTACTATAATAAGAGAAACAAACTGATTCAGTGGTCAACTATGACTTCATATACAATATAAGCTCTATCGCACGATCTAAGACATGAAGAAAAGAAACAATTCCTAAATGTCCATAGCCTCCTGTTTATAGATGTGGTGCACAACACACCGATAAACAAGACTCTACGTAGACACGGCTTTGTAGACTCACTAGGACGAACCTCTCTGATACCACTTTTGTCACGCCCCAAAATCCCATCGGGCCGGACTGGCACCCGAAGCCGAGAAGGCCCGGGAGAACCCGTTCAAATACCTGTACTTTCACTTACATGTCACCAAAAATTTGGACAGCACTTCGTTGCATATAGAAGAATCTAATTACCTGTATCAGCACAACACGCACAAATATATATATATAACACTTGGCCGTCGGGGCCACCACATATACAAATATAACATGACTATATAAACTTCCATGACTTTACCCTTCCTTATGTCTACAAAGCCTCTAGGATATACATGACATAACTAGGGTCGGGACAAACCCCCGCCCACACATGACTCCTGTACAATAACAAAACATAAAGAGCCGACTCGGAAAGCTCCGAAGCAAACTGTAGCTCACCAACAATAGTTGTATGACCTGGCTCCTACTTGTGCGGTGTATGAGCTGAGGTACCTGTGCCTGCAGCATGAAATGCAGGTCCCCCGTGGGGGACGTCAGTACGAAATATGTACTGAGTATGTAAAGCTGTAGATAATCACATATGATATAGGAGCTCAATAGAAATCAGAAACAAGTGAATAAAGCGTAATAGGAGTGGACCACATTTACTAGAACTTGTGACAACCTGTACATTGCATTTATTCAATCACTTTACCTTCGTTCTTATCGTCTTTGTAATCATTACTGTACTGTACTGTGACCATTAGGCTGCCTCCAGTACATATCAACTGGGCTCGACCCATGCTAGGCTTATGCCCCTGGGATACCACCCATAAACACATAAATAGGGATCGACCCATGCTAGGCTTATGCCCCTAGGATACCACCCGATAAGAGAGAACTTCCATCACTTAGTTCAATTAATCTTTGAGATTGTTATTTCGGTCGCCACCACATTTTTGATACTTTGAAACAATGATACATCAATAGGAGACATATAAATAGACCATCAATGCAATAACAATAAAGTAGGAACTTATTGGTATATCAACAATGTGTTTCAGAATCATCAATATCACAACAATAAAATAGGAGCCTTTTGGTATATCAATGAAACATTTTGACACTTTATAGGATGGAAACAACTTCGTTGGTAACGTAGAACAATACATGTTTTTGGACAACCTCGGAATCTTACTTGATGGAACATTGGTGTTTTCATGCCAAAGAACATTGTTAGAGTATGCTTTACATACCTCGTCGTAGATTCGGATACCAATTCAACACAACTTCCCGCCTTTACAAATCACTTATCTACAATGAAATGTTTGGCATCTAGTATTAGCAACCCAACACCACAATTCTCTTCCATAATTCCATACAACCAATATTTGCAAAACATTCCAAAAACCAACTTGAACAATAGGTTTATGTGTGTGTATATATATATATATAATCATCATTTCAATACCACATCATCAATACCAAATCCCTTCACAATTCAACATAATCCAACCATGCACAAGAATAATCCAACATCATTTCCCAATCATCTTTCAACAACAATCAAATAACATACTTCTTATGCTCACATGCATATATATATACATATCCATATAAATAACACCAACATAATTTACATCCTTACCATAAAATGGCCCTTTTGGTATCGAAGTCCTGTTGGCACAAATAAGGGGTGCTTCTCGAAGCCCTCGAGACGGTGAACACAACTACGGAATCAATTTGGACTTTCTACGGTTGAATCACAAGATAATTGGAGTTGAAATTAGGCTAGGGTTCCTTATTCTTCAATAATTGGATGATGAATGATGGATACTAGGCTAATTATATGTATATAATGACCAATTTTCGTCCATGAGGTGATGGAAAATGACCATATTGCCCTTAAAAATTTAAGTAAATCCGAATCTGTCCATGATGGACTGTTTTGATAGGCTAAAGTAAATCAATCATAACTCTTTTCTCCAATATCTTATTTGGGTGAAATTGGTATCGTTGGATAGATAATTCAAAGAGCTTTCATTTCATATAAAGTAGGCCACCCAGTTCGTCCTGTACAAGGAGTTATGATCGTTTGAAGTTGATACTCAAAAACTGTTTTGATAGGCTGAAGTAAAACGAGTATAACTCCTTACTCAGATGTTGGATTTGGATGAAACTAATTGCATTGGAAAGAAGACTCAAAGATATTTCTTTTGATATGTGGTAGCTCTCCCAATTCATTATATTAAGGGAGTTATGATCATTCAAAGTCGACCCAAAAAACTGGCAGGCCTCCCTCAGTAGTTTGTGTGCAGGAATTTTTCCTGCACATTTACTATTCACCATATCCCGGCCACCGTTTTATAGTTTCGAACGTACTCGATTATATCCGAAACTTATCCGTTTTTGGAAATCTTTATATCGTTGGAAAGCTTATTCAATAACCTTCGTATGGAACCATCGACGGGCAAATTCCGGTATAAATAAAATAAAAAATTAATTCCATATAAATAAGACCAATCACGTACTTGAATACGCCAATACATGTACTTAAATACGGGGTGTTACAAAAAGTAATGGTGTAGTCAGTGTAGGAAACAAAAGTAAGAATATTTTTTTAAAAAAAGACTAAAAGTAGAATTGAAACATAATTAAAATTAAATCTAAAAAAAATAGACTAAAATTAAAGACGAAAAAAGATAAAAAAAAAAAAAAACATATCTTTCATAATTAAAGACGAAAAAAGAGAAACATAATTAAAACACCTAAATTAAATCTAAAAAGAGAGAAAAATTAGATATCTTTCCTTAAATAAAAGAATAAAATGAATAAAAGAGAATCTATTATTTCCTTAAATAAATATCTTGTTAGTTTCAAATGTATCACTTTTTTATATGTATCACCGTAACATATGTACATCACCCTTTCAAAAAACTAGGATAAAATGTAATTAACAAAATAATCGAGATTTTATGTTATATCACTTAATAATTCAGGGATTCATGTAAGTTATCCTTTTTAAATTTCAATTAAGAGTGGAAGAGCCTACTGACTCTAGGTTTATGAGTGGTGAACAGTTGTGTTCATCTAATTCATTTACAGCTAATACAAGCCTTCAATGCAAATACAGTTATTCTTAATTAGGATTTTGGTCAATTTAATAGTTGCCAAATTGCATCTATATATACCCTACTGATTATTCAAATTAGTATAAACTAGTCCATATTTTAATTGACGTATTATTATCCTCCTTAGCTTCTACTGCCCCTTTTAACTCTTTTCATTTCCATTAAAATAAATTATATAATACAAGATATATGATTTACTGAGTTATTTAATCCCTAATTAACAAAATTATTAGCGGTCGAAGTCATCTTGTCTAATAAAAGACATCCAGCATTTGTATGGATGTATACAAACATTGGCTATGTGAAGGAGGGTTAAGCAAATTACCTTCCTCTTGTAACTTCTGTTAAATTTTGTAGTATTAGTAAAGAAGTGATCTCTATTTCTATCATGTGGAAAGATGAGGACGGGTGCCAGCCCCTCCTTGTGAGAAGATTAGTGGGTTCCAGAAATGATTGCATTAATCAAAACTTGGATACGTTAAATTTCACACTTAATTTTTGTTAATTAGATACTCCGTTCGTTCACTTTTATTTGTCGTTGTTTCATTTTAAGATGTATTCTTTCATCATATTAATATGAGAAAAATTACAATCTATAACATTTTTCCTATAGTCTTCGATCATCTACATTTTAAATTTCAACGAGCCAAGGATTCCCCAACTGCCCAGTGCCCAGGCACTTCCTCGCCATCTTAGTGGGACTTGTCTGAAAACTTCTATGTGAATTATTCTTAATTTCAACAAACAATAACATTAATTAGCAAACCCCTAACCACAAACAGGCACACATCTCTATATAAATTAACCTAACAAAACATAATTAATTCATAAGCTTAAATATCACCAATACAATTGTCGATAAGAATATCGAAGTAAATTTGAAAACTTTAGCAAAGTTTATTGTTTATGTTTCTTGTTTCCTTCTCAAAATTTGTCGCATTTCGAAATTTAATTTTTTAAAAGTCAAAGAAAAATGAGCCCATCCCTGACTGCCAAGAATTATTTTTCGAAATCACATGGTTGAAATAAATTCTTTTTTGCATAAGAAGTATTCTTGGTAAAACTTTGCCTCTTTCATGTATCTTTCCTTGTCAAAATGTATTAACTATAGTTATGGGCTATTTTGGAGAAAACACTATCAATTCCCAATTAAAGAGATGGGGCTATCCATTAATACTAGCTACAACAAACTCACATTAACTTCTATCCCCAACCAATACAATGGATTCAATTCAACTGTCATGTCAGTGTAGAAACTGAATGATTTTCTCCTTTTTAGATAAGTTTGGGACTATTATATTACATAGAAAACTCAACTATTCAATGTGACAACTCAATCTAATTTAGATTCTAGATATGAAACTTAATTATATTTTCTCAATCACGTCGGTAGAGGTATCATTTTATATAGCTTGTGATTGAATTTGGGATGGTCTATCTGTGGTTTTTCCTCCGCTAATTATATCTAAGTGGTGTCAATCTATTGTCATAGTTTAGCTTGTTTGTGTCTATAATCACCATGGTTCTTGTCCTAAGATATATATTATCTTATTTTTAAACGACTCACAGCCTGTTATGTTCCATGTGTGTGTACATTTTTATATAGGGAAAAGGGTCAAATATATCCCTTAACTTTGCAAAAAGGTCCAAATATACCCTCCGTTACAAGTTTGGTCCAAATATGTCCTTGCTGTTAAAGTTTAGGAGCAAATATCCCCCTAAACTTTACGAAAAGATCCAAATATACCCTCCGTTACAACCCATAACCCAACCCACCAATTTAGACCAACCATAAACCGACCCAAATTTTGTTTATCAAAATTTCAATCTTATAATGTTATCGAAATATTTCATCAGTTCAATGACTCTTCAAATATTATGTTAGTGTTGCATTTTTCTTATTATCAGTGTGTTCTACTTCAAATATTGTGTTGATATTGCATTTTTCAAACTTTGGTTTGTTTCCATGTTGTATGATTTTATCGCGAAGGACTCTAATCTACTGAAATATTTCAAAATAGTTGTAAAATGTGGAAGAATCAGGGTCATGGCTTCTCCAGCTGTTTCAGCTCTTAAGAGAGAGACAGACCCCAAAAAAATGGATTGTCATATCCGAATAAATAGGCCTTGTTTCAATCTTTGAAAGTAATATCGACAGTTTTTACAACAAACTTCTCGAGGGGCAGAGTAGAATCACTTTAATATACAGATTTGATGCCTCAAGTTACACAGTTAGGTTCGCGGAACAGATTCGTAATTTCTCCTCCGAAGGCTAGATAGACGGAAAGAATGATCCTGGTTTAGATGACTACTAGAGATATTGTCTTGATGCTGGAAAAAGGGCCCTCAATGATGGAAAACAAAATTTGGGTCGGGTTATGGTTTGTTCCAAATTGGTGGATCGGGTTATGGGTTGGTCCAAATTGGTGGGTCGGGTTATGGGTTGGTTCAAATTGATGGGTCGGGTTATGGGTTGTAATGGAGGGTATATTTAGACCTTTTCGCAAGGTTAAGGGGTATATTTGCTCCTAAACTTTAACAGCGAGGGCATATTTAGCCCAAACTTGTAACGGAGGGTATATTTGGACCTTTTCGCAAAGTTTAGGGGTATATTTGCTCCTAAACTTTAACAGCAAGGCCATATTTGGACCAAACTTGTAACGGAGGGTATATTTGAACCTTTGCGCAAAGTTAAGGGGTATATTTGACCCTTTACCCTTTTATATATAAGAAAAAGCTTTTGTGAAGTGTGGGTCTCCGCCATTGCTTTCAACAATTATCTGAAGTACTCATTCGACGTGAAACACGTTAATGAGTTTGCTAGCTATAAGCCTATAATAGGCAAAATGACCTTCTGAACCTTGTACTATGTCGGTTTTGTAAGTTGGATACTTCTACTTACATGTTTGTCATCTGAACCGACTAAAAAGCAACATTTTAAATCCTTTTTTGGTGAGTGTAACACACTCTCCCCACGTCAGCTGTCATGTCTGCCTCATCTGTCATGTCATTTAAAAAATATATATATATAAATAAATTAAAAAGTATTACATTAAATTCCAAGTCATTTTTAAAATGTTAAATAACAAATTAAATATTAAAATTAATTTAATTAAATAAGAAAAATTTGAATAATCATGTTTTTATTTTTGCTCACAAATTAAACATCAAATTCATTCCAAATAATTAAAATTCTTCTCCAACTAATTTAAATTTTTAACTACAAATTCATATATACAAACATAATAAATTTTTGATTTTTAAATTTGAATATCTTTAAAAAAATCACAAAAAGTTTATTTTTTTTCAAGCGAAATTCACTAATTTTTTTCAATATTCACTATCACTCACTTTCAATTCAAATTTAAATTTTAATCTAAAAAAAAAAAAATCAAATTTAAATTTTTATTCAAAAAAATAATAAAAAGAATTGAATTGAGGGGAAATTAAAATAAAAAATAAAAAGTGAAGGTGGTGGTGGTGGTGGTGGATGGGGGGCTAGAAGAATGTTGGAGGTAGGGTGTGGGGGCTGGAAGGGGCTAGGGGTGGGGTGAGGACGGGGCTGGGAGGGGTGTGGGGGCAGAGGGTGGGGTGGGGAGGAGCTGGACGGGGCTGGTGAGGTGTGGGGGGTGGGGTGAGGACGGGGCTGGGAGGGGTGTGGGGGCAGAGGGTGGGGTGGGGAGGGGAGGGGCTGGACGGGGCTGGTGAGGTGTGGGGACGGGGCTGGGGTGGGGTGGAGGGGCTGGTAAGGTGTGGGGGTGGGGTGGAAGGGGCTGGGGGTGAGGTGGGATGGGGCTGGGTAGGGTGTGGGGAGTGGGGATGGGCTGGGGTGGGGGTGGGGAAGGGCTGGACGGGTGTTGGAGTGGGGTGGGGGGTAGGGTTGGGTGGGGTGTGGGGGTGGGGACGGGCTGGGGTGGGGTGGGGAGGGAATTTTATTTTTTTTTCTAAAAAAAAATAATTTAATTTTAAAAAATATTTTAAATTTTTTTTAAAATTTTTAAAAATATTTTTAAATTAAAAATATAAAAATAATAAAAAAATTTAAAATTTTAATATTATTTTTATATTTTTTAAAATTATTTTAATATAAAATTGGTCAAAAATTGACCCACAATCGCACCCCAGACGAGTGGCTACACTCTCTTTGTCCTAGTCATCATTTAATGCCACATAGTCAAGGTCAATGGTTAAAGGGTGCAAAATATTGTTTTTTAATGGGTTCAAATGTAAGTAAAAGTATAGGTCAGAAGGTCATTTTGCCCCTAAATTAAGCTGATCCAACTTAATGACCAACATATTTTAACTCCATAATCCATATGTTATGCTTGACAAAATGATACCATTTGATATTACGAAATTTTTTTAACTTAAAATTTTTCATTTTATCACTAATGACATACTCATATAGCTTGAAAAATACCAGAACATTCTTTCGATTACAAGTTGTAAGGGTACATTAGGTTATAGGTTATGCTCCAGTCTGTTTTTTCTTGTAAATGCAAATACCGTCCTTCTCCAAATACCGGCATATAATATGAAAAAGATGCAAAATAGAATAAGACCATATTTTGCTTTGCTGAGGAAAAAAAGAAAGTGGTGAAAGGTATGGCATTTCTTTTTACACGTTTTGAGAAATTTTGTTTTTAAAATAGTTTTTCCTCTTTATTTGCTAGAATCTTTTTCCAGATTTTTTTCCGAAGGTTACGATTTTTTTTTTTCAGATTGAGTGTAAGTAGAAGCGTCAAAATGAACCCAAATTGAGTTGATTCGTCTAACCCGTTCAATAGTTAATGGATTGGGTACTTTCCCCATTTACTATTGGGTAAAATCTCAACTCATTAAGTCTCAACTCATTTTTAAATGGTCAAATCACATAACTATACAATGTAAGATTCAATATTACAAAAATTACCACTAGTTTTTAATTTATAAAATGTAACAAAATCTACCAAAGGTTAAAAAATAAAAAAAAAAACTGTAGTAGTTAAAATAGCATGATTTAAGGAGACAATTTAATGATTTACATTTTATCTTATAAATTCTACTACTTTATTTTTCAACTAAGTTTTTTTAAAAAAAAATAGTAAATAAGATAACCGAAAAAATAACACATTTATTTGATATTTTTTATGTTTTTAAATTTAATTTATTTAATTCAATGAACATTAATTTTTAATACTTCTAAGAAAAAACATCATTAATGATAGTAAATTCTCCGATTGATTCAAACCATATCTTATACAAATTTCATATACCATAAATTTATTAATACACCATAAAATTATTAATACATCTATTTCTATATCGATCATACACCATAAAAATACATCAATTTCTATACATTTTAGACACCATAAAATTATTGATACACCAATTTCTATATATTTCAGACATTATAAAATTATCATTATTGATACACACTATAAAATTTTTGATACACCAATTTCTAACTATCTCAGACACCATAAAATAAAATTATTGATACATCAATCTCTATATAATTCAGACACCATAAAACTATTAATACATCAATTTTTAAATATTTCAAAAACCATAAAATTATTGATACAACAACTTCTATACGATCCAGACACCATAAAGCTGTTGATACACTAAATTCTATACAATTCATACACCATAGATAAATCAATTTCTATATAATTCATACACTACACCATAAATACATCAATTTATATACAATTCATACACCATAAAATCATTGATATCCTTCCCCTATTATTCTTTTGTATTGAAGTTGAAGACACATATACCAATCTACTTTGCAAAGCTCGTGACTAGTCGAAAGGAAAAATGACAGGAGAGTTAATTATATACATGTAAAAAGGAGTTGAATAGAATCCACAGATTAGGATGTTGGCATGGGTTGCTTCTACGTGTCAGTAATGTTATGTGTCATTAGCCCTCTGTCCACCTTCTTCTGCCATTTTGTCTCACAAATAGAAAAAAGCTAAATCGGGAGGGATTGAAGTCGCGGGAATCGGACAGGTCGCTTGCCGGAGTTGCTGCCAGAAACAACGTTGGCCTTCGCTGCTGCGCCTTCGTTTAGGGATATTGGGAATGGAAAATTAGGGATTTGGATATGAAATTTTTGTTTGGAGCTTGGATATTTAAGAAGGAAGGAAAGAAAGTACGATTTAGTTTTTTTATTTTTATACGAGAAAGAAAAATGTGAGAAAAGGGTTAAAATTTTCAATACAAAATGACATGATAGATTTTCTAAATAAAACTATATTTTGTAAATAAAAAATAATGTGGGTATGTTTTGTAATATTGACTCTTAAATTGTATATTTATGTGATTTTTTCTTTTTAAATTAAGTTCAAATGAGCTCAATTCAATCTTCACTTCAACCCGTTTAGTACACAAATAATTTTCTTAATGAAATTAGGAAAAATAAACGATAATGCGTTCTCCCACTCTAAAAATGACCCACCACACCTCACTCTAACCTCACTACACCCCAGCTTACCCCACCCTCAGCCCGCTTCCATTAAATATATTATTTTTATTTTTTAAAAAGTTTTTTATAAAAAATCCCCCCACCCTCAGCCCGCTTCCATTAAATATATTATTTTTACTTTTTAAAAAGTTTTTTATAAAAAATCCCCCCCCCCCTCCTCCTCCCTACCCCGAACCCCCATCCCCCAAAATTAATTCTTTTAATCTTTTTTTGAAAAATAAAATTAAATTTTTTTTTCTTGCCTCACGATCAAAATTCTATCCTCCCTCCTTCACCACTTTCCCTACCCCTCCCAAAAAATATTATTTTTTTTAGAAATATTTTTTAAAAATAAATTAATAATTTTTTTTATAAAAGAAAAATCATACCCCAAGCCCCATCTCCCCCTACCCCTGCACCCCCTCTATACGACAATATCTCATCCCTCAAATATATAGTTTTTTAAAAAAGTTAAATTTACTTTTTTTTTTAGAAAAAATATTTTTACCTCAACCCTCATACCTTCCCTACCCCCCATCCCACCACACCCCACACCACTTCTAATTTTAAAAAAATATATTTATTTTTTAAAAAAAGAAATTAATTTTTTTAAAAAAAAAAAATCCCACCCCCTACCCCCCACTCCACCCCACCCCATGGCATACCCCTTTCCCCAAAAAGTTATTTAAAAAAAAAAAAATTTAAAAGAAAAAATACATAAATATCCCCCTAATATTGAACCGTTTTTTCAAGAAGACACTTGAACTTTGTGAGTGTCCTAATACCTCCTAAACAATTTTGAATCAATATTATTACACCATTTTTGGGCGAAATTCAGTTTCAAAAAGTAAGTACTTTACACGCATTAATTAAAATTTGACACGTCTGACTTAATAAATTTTTTAATTATTTTTTTTTATATTTTTTTCTTCTTTCTTTTTTCTCTCTCTTACTTTTTGCTTTTCTTTTTTCCTTTGCGTCAATAATTTCACTCCGCATGTCCTTCTTCTCCACAAAACATCTTCATTTTCTTAGTCAGTACACAGACACCCATTTGCTTAAAGATAAAATCTTTGTAAGAATTAATTTGTTGGTTGTTCATTTTTTGTGTGTGTTAAAGTAGCCACAGAGGAGAAAAAAAACAAGAAAATAAACAACCATTTGGTTAAAGATAAGATATTTGATACAATTAATTTGTGGTGTTGTTGTTAAGTGGAGTATCCACAGATTTCGGTGTTGTTGTTTAAAACTATCATTTTTCGGTGAATTATGCAAGAACTCATCTTGGGTTAGTTGTTTTTTGATTCACCGGAGAAGAAGGAAAAGGGAAGGGAATAGAGAAGCAAGAAGAACTGGTGGTATGATATCTTCTTCATCAAATGGATTATCAAGACTAAGACATAGAAGTAACTGTTTTATAAAATTTAGACATAGAAGACATATTGGGTTTTATAAAATTGTTCAAAATGTAAAAAAAAAAAATTGAAATAAGAACTTGAAAGAGAGTTATGGTGATGATGATGTTGTTGTTGTTGCTATAATTGATGTTGTTGTTGAGTTACGGTGATGAAGAAGAAGCTATCAAATGGAGAAGAAGACAATGGTGGGATGGGGGTATGGGATAATTTTAAAAATTAAATAAATATTGATTTTTTTTTAAATAAGAAGATAAATTATATATCAAATTATTTACACGTGGCAGCTTTTAATTGATCAATAAAGTCAATTTTGAGCCTTTTCACGCGCCTGTGATGTGTGTATACATGCAGAGAGTTAAAATGATGCATTTGCAAAGGAATAAAAAAGAATCGTGGGGTAATAGATCGAAGTTGAAGTTTAGGTATCTTTTTGCAAAATTCGGACAAGATCAGGAGGGTCTTTATGTATTTACTCTTTTTAAAAAAAACTCTTACCTCAACCCTATCCTAATAACCCCCTACCCTCACCCCTCTCAAAAAAATAAATTCTTATTATTAAAAATTAAATTTTAAAAAATGTCCTTCCCACCTCCACTCCTAGCCCTACTCTCCACCCACCCAACCTCATCCAAATTTATTTTCTTGAGTTGGGTTTACAAGGGATAAATATCAATATGTTAATATTTTTTAGACTAAGCGGGTCAAGATCCAACCCGATTTTTATCCATTTCAACCCAACCCATTTTAACCCAAAGTGAATTTGGGCGGGTCATGATCCAATCCGATATTCAGTTCAACCCATTTAATATTTTCAATCTCAACCTAACCCGCTCATTTGACACCCATAGGTGTAAGTAAAAGTTTTCTTTTTCTTTTTCAGAATGTTATTTTTATTTTGTTTATTAAATAAAATTTAAAACAGTTGTTCCTTTTTATTTATTCAAATTCTCACATATCCTCATTTTATTCGTCATTTTCTAGCGAGTGTATTGCACAAATTTTATAGGATAAATTACACAAAATCACAAATTTAAGAAACCTTATTATCCAAAATTTCTTACCTTTCAAACAATTACTTAAAATCCTGGATTTTATATTTTACTCTTGATACATATGAAGAAAACCTCCACCCCACTTTTACTCCACAATTAATGCATGTAATCTATTTTTCTTTGAAGATTTATTTTTTTCAAATATTTCATCTCCTAAAATTTCTCCCAAATTATCAACAATTGATACAACTTTCATCTCGTTTACTGCAACTTCTTCACCAATTTCATTATCTTTTTTTTTCTTATCTTTTTATCAAATTTTCTTTTATCAATTTTAAATTCTTTTTCAACTTATAAGTTAGTACTCATTAAGGAAAAAGGAGAAATATAACAATGTGATAGTGATATATACTTTGTGATAGTGATTCATATTTTCAATTTATTTATAAATGTTTGATACATTTAACATATGTTTGACAATTGTAAATTATTTATTTTGGTGTGAGATTGAATTTTCAATGGTTAGTGAATAATTTTACGAAATATATCATTTCCTCGATTTGTGCCTAGTTTTGTTCGCCGTAATAATTGAAAATTAGTTACTTCCTTATTTAACTAACCACTAAATTACAAATGTATCACAGTGCATATGACATATACTGGTGATACATATGACACAATGCATATGACATATTAAGTCAATACTGGTGATACATATGACATATACTTTGTGATAGTGATTCATATTTTTAATTCATTTGTAAATGTTTGATACATTTAACATATGTTTGATAAATGTAAATTATTTATTTTTGTGTGAGATTGAATTTTTAATGGTTAGTGAGTAATTTTACGAAATGTATCATTGTGATACTTCTGTAACCAGATGCGATACATCTGATTATGATACATCTGAAACCAGATATATCATTTCCATGATTTGTGCCTAATTTTACTCTCCGTAATAATTGAAAATCAATACTTCCTTATTTAACTAACCACTAAATTACAAATGTATCACAATGCATATGTATCAAGGCTAAAAATATGTATCACAAATTTAAAAATACGAAATATGATGTAGTCTAACAAATTATTTGGATAATGTGTTATAACCCTTAAACATTTCGGGATTTATGTAAGTTACCCCATTCTAGTTTATTTCAAGACCAACATGATGTCTCGTATTCAAATGAGAGGGCGGTCTGCATCCAAGGGTGTGACCTAGTGGTTCAATAAAGCTGGATTGAGTACCATGAGGTCTCTGGTTCAGTTCCCAACAAAGACAAACACTAGTTAATTTCTTCTCATTTGTTTTAGCCTTGGTGGACAGAGTTACTTGGTACCTGTTGCTACTGGGAGGTGACAGGTATCCTAGTCGAGATACGCGCAAGATGACCCAGACACCACGTTTATCAAAAAAGGAATGAGGAGGCAATCCCGGACAAATTCAAGAACCAATTAAAAGAATTTGTGATAAGACTTACATGAACCAATCAGATTAGGCAAGAGAGTTTCAAGAACCAATCAAAAGTCGGCCAATTTCAGAACTCTCAAAAGTCGATCAATCACAAGCAATCTTATCACATAGTATTTGTCATAATCAACGTCAACTACATAGCTCTTCGAAGTCTTATCACGTAGTATTTTTGATAATCAACGTCGACTACGTAGGTCTTCGAATTTTGTTGGAGATCAATCCGACCCGACGAAACGTTTACCAACATTCGCTATAAAAATCTCTCTGTACGAGGTCCAAATCATCATACAATTCGAGAAGAAATACATTATAGAGCCCTGGAATCACGGAAAGCTTTAGGAGAGAAGAATCAAAATAATAACATAATTATACTCAACAAGATTCATCAATTAAAAATACTTTTTCTTTTATCTATCTTAATTGAAGTTAATTTTCAGCATTCAAAATTTGCTTGCGAACAGTAACACTTATGACACTTCTATACATAGTAAATGACTAGTTTTGAACCTTCTGTGTGCCTAAACAGGTATATAGTTATTACTAAGATTATTATTATAAAAAGAAAGCGACTTCCATACTGGATTCTTGACCACATGCTTACAAATTGCAAGAGACATCGAAGCAGCATCGTTGATCTCTAGCTGTAAGTACATGGTGCCTAACTTCATTAAAGAAAAGATCATTCAAATCAAGCAAGCAAGAGTTGACAAGAAGGAATAAAAAAAGAAAAATGGGAGTTAGGATTGGACCGAGATATTAATAGCTGAAACTGCAGAGTCCAAAGATAAACATAGTAAATGAGTTTAGCTCCCTTGAACTGTTTGTAATTGGATATTTTTTAACATATATCTCATTAATGCCCATAGCGCGGCCCCTCGTAGGACAAGGTGTATCTCACACTACAGCGTCCTTAAATACCCCATACCTTTTGTAAGAAAAGGAAATAAAGCACTCTAAATTTTTTCAGGGCATGGCTTCTGTAAATTTGGCAATGCCAACTATGGAGTTACAGGAAGTAGAGTTGAATAATGCTGAGAAGGGACTAATGGGAGCAAAAAGTGGAGGCGCTTACTTGACTTGGAATGACTTATGGGTTACTGTTAGCAGCAAAAAGGGTGGTAGTAAATCCATTCTTAAAGGTCTCACTGGCTATGCTCGACCTAGTGAGCTCTTGGCGGTCATGGGTCCTTCTGGATGCGGCAAGTCTACACTTCTTGATGCGTTAGCTGGTAATATCACTATTAGTATATCTCTTAGAAAATGATGCATATAATATCTTCAATGGGGACAAATAACAGCAAAGGCCAAGCGGGGCATATTAAATCTAATGCTCATGAGCTAGCTTTTTTTTTTTCGAAATATGACTGACCTGATCGATGGACATCTCTCAGGGCGACTGGATTTCAGCACGAGGCAGAGCGGGGATATTCTGATCAATGGCCACAAGCAGAAACTTTCTTATGGAACTTCTGTAAGAAATTAAAATCTTCAGCTGAATGCATCACTACTCATTTTGTTTTACTTTTTTGCAATAACATTCCATTTTACTTCTCCATTAGGAGAGTACTATATTTTTATTAGCATGCATGGTGATGTTCATTATCCCTATAAAATCAGGCATACGTAACTCAAGATGAAACTCTATTAGCAACACTAACAGTTAAAGAAGCTGTTTACTACTCTGCACAACTCCAACTCCCAGTTTCCATGACAAAATCAGAGAAAAAACAAATAGCGGAGCAGACTATTAAGGAGATGGGGTTGCAAGATGCAATGAACACAAGAATTGGAGGATTCGGTAATAAAGGAATTAGTGGAGGAGAAAAGAGGAGACTTAGTGTTTGCATGGAGATTCTAACGCGGCCAAAACTTCTTTTCCTGGATGAACCGACCAGTGGCCTCGACAGTGCTGCATCTTATTATGTGATGAGCGGAATTTCACGCCAAAGACAGGGAAGAACCATTATTGCATCTATTCATCAGCCTAGTGCTGAAGTTTTCAACCTCTTCCACAGTTTATGCCTCCTGTCTTCAGGAAGAACCGTATATTTTGGACCTGCTAGTGCAGCAATTGAGGTATTCATTATTGGACTATATATTAACTTGATGGACATATAATTAATAGTACAAGTGATATACGTGATGATTTGATTAGCTTCTATGTTTTTAATATCTTTTTTATTGTGATAGTTTTTCACGAGAAACGGGTTCCCTTGCCCATATCTTCAAAATCCATCAGATCATTTTCTCAAAACAATAAACAAGGACTTTGACGAGGTAAATATTCTTTCATCTTTATCAAAGTAATGAAAGTTGGCCTTTTATTGAATATATATCTTGGTTTCTATTAAAAGGATATTGAACAAGGCTCAGCTGGAAGAAAACCTACAGAAGAAGTGATAGACCTTCTCATAAATTCATATAAATCATCTGAGAGATATCATGAAGTTCAGAACCACGTTGCAGAAATATGTCATCAGGCAAGTGAAAACACCAAAATGGAAAGGGGGGAGGGGGGTTACATGCAGGGTATTAATGAGAAGGAATCTCTCTAATTGCATCTATTAAATATTTTCAGGGTGGTGAAATGTTGGAAAAAAGAAGCCATGCAAACTTCACTACGCAAAGCCTTGTTCTGACGAGGAGGTCAACCGTAAACATGTTTCGTGATCCTGGCTACTATTGGATGAGATTCGCTACTTATGTCGCCATTGCTTTAAGTCTTGGCTCCATCTACTATAATGTTGGCTCTAACTATCGCTCAATCGAGGTACAAACAATGCAGATAAGGAAACATTCTTAAATTTCGAACAATTATTTCAGTTCTTCTTGATGCACACCAAGTTGATGGATCATCATAACATGGTCTTGATTATTGATTTACAGGAAAGAGGTCTAATGGTTGCTTTCGTAGTTTCATTTATGACATTTATGACTGTTGGTGGATTCCCTTCGTTTGTGGAGGACATGAAGGTAGTATCTTTTTCACATCCAAAATGATCAAAGAATTTTATGATTTATTTTGTACTGTGAGTACTTAATTTAACATGATTTGAGAAAATACTGCAGGTATTTCAACGAGAAAACGTGAACGGGCACTACGGGTGTTTTGCTTTCGTCATAGGCAACACACTTTCTTCTATGCCGTATGTGCTACTAATATCATGGGTTCCAGGTGCCATTGCCTATTTCCTTGCTGGATTTCAAAATGGATTTGGACACTTCATCTACTTTGCTTTGGTTCTCTTCATCAGTATGATGGTAGTCGAGAGCTTAATGATGAACGTTGCAGCTATTGTCCCTAACTTCCTCATGGGCATTGTAACGGGGGCAGGAATACAAGGACTACAGATACTAAGTGGTGGTTATTTTCAATTACCTAGTGAGTTGCCTAAAATAATTTGGAAATACCCATTGTACTACATGTCCTTCCACAAGTATGCTTACCAAGGTATGTTCAAGAATGAATTTGAAGGACTAAAGTTTACAGATGATATGTTCGGAAACAATCATATAATGAGTGGAGAAGACGTCTTGAGAGTGAGATGGCAAGCAGAAATGGGACACTCAAAGTGGGTAGACCTAGTCATTCTGCTAGGTATACTCGTTTTGTATCGTCTGGTGTTTTTCCTTATTATCAAGACGAAAGAGAAGTTTGTGCATGCAAGAAAGTCATCCACATCAATACTATCAAATCGAAGTGCACAAATCATGGCTAAGTCCCTACCTGCCTCACCTCTCCATGGACTCACTCCATCTCATGACATTGCCACCAACACTAGATGAATTAGTTGTTAATTACTTCTTCGGTCTTCTTGAAGATGTGACACTATATTTGGCTTCATGTTTCATACTGTATCATTTTGTACTGTATTGTATTTTGCCGCATTGTTCTGTGGATTTTATGTCTGAATAGGTTGTAGTGTTTGATGATATAGTTTAATACTTTAGTTGTCCCAACTTATGTGACAATATAAAAGAAGCGACACTTTCTATATTTAGAAACAATTTACCTTTAGCTTCCCATTTTATCTTAATGAAATGATTTATAGTCACATAATTTCTTAGGCTTGTTTACGCTACAAATTTCAAAAGTCTTCCTTCCTTGAAGCTTATGTATAGTTAAACATTGTCTCATAAATTGGAACAAGAGAGTAGTAATTTTTGTTTTCTTTTGACTTTATCGTATTGTTAATAACTTACAATTAAGTTTACCAAAATACGCTTACATGTCATAAACATTGAATTTACCAACAAGTAATAATAACAATAACGAAAGAATTTCCTTTTCTTATTATACCTCACTATAATTTATTCATTTTCAACTCATAATTGCTTAACTCATCTATTTCGTGTCACTCGTGAGCTTAGGTATCATTTTATTTCATTGGCATTCCTCATTTATTTAATCCATCGGATTATTAGAATTTTTGTATGGATTTATACATACGTTGCATTAAAAAATAATTTTATGTTAATAGATAAGTTAAAAGACATTTGAAATTTAAATTGATTTCCTAAGGTTTAAAGTTGATAGGTTTAAAAGACACTCATAAAGTAAGGGGTCTTATGCGTATGTAGATGCTCGATTATAAACTTTAGTTTAATAATGGGCTAAACTAAAAATACAAAACGTATACTATTATAACTATAGGATTATGATCACCAAATCAGAAAATGGGATTTTTTTTTAAAAAAAAAAATATCCCATTATTAGAAAAAGAACGTGATCTTGATTTGCAAAATTGTGGTGAAATTTTGAAAACCAAAAGAAAAAGAAAAAAAAAAGATGTGGAATTTGAGATATAATTTCCCAAATTCAAATCAAAATATAAAAAGGCGCTATAATGACACATCATTGATAGGGAAATGGAGGACCTTTTTATAGTACACTACAAGATAATGGAGCTTAACCACATATGACGCTGCCTAATTGTTGTTATTTGTTGGAATCATTTAATTGAAGAAAGCGGCTCTTAACTTTTTTTCATCGGATAAGAAAAATAATTTTGAAATATAAAAGTATTAACAAATTCAGGACTATTTAATTTTATTAT
Organism: Capsicum pubescens; assembly: GCA_030864215.1. Taxonomy (NCBI): domain Eukaryota; kingdom Viridiplantae; phylum Streptophyta; class Magnoliopsida; order Solanales; family Solanaceae; genus Capsicum; species Capsicum pubescens. The sequence continues at coordinate 264,468,180 of CM061545.1, read as the reverse complement.
TTATATTAAAAAGATAAAATTACTATCTCATATAAAGGGTGCAACAAAATAATTCCATAAAATACTAAATTCATAAAAGATTTCTATTTATTTCATTTTATATATATCAAACGGTGCCTTAGTCATTGAATATTTAACTTGTATGTTTTATCAATATAAAATACTTTTAAAACAATTAAATTTACCATCTACTTATAAGTAGCGATATTATCCGCGCTCCTAGCTATAAAGTTGAAAGAAGATTTGTCTTTAAAAGACTAAAAAGTATTTATTCAGTTAGCATCATCATAGGAAAAGAATCTTCCCTTTTTTAAGTGAAGTCAACTTTTCTTGAACATGGATCATATATATTAAACCTTTTCTGTAACTACTTTATTAATAACGTGTTAATTAATAATCTCAAATGTACTTTTTTAACAAATTGAAATCTATAAATGTTTCTTCTGATATAAATAAAATAATTAATTAAAGTAAAAGTAATGCTTAAGTTAGGTCAACTCTTCTTGCTTTAAAGTTGAACTATCGTCCAATCTATCTATATTTATTATTATCCTATATAATAAGTGGCAAAGAAGTTGAAGCGGGCTACTTATGTTCGACGTGCCTGCTTTAACGGTTTTAACTGTGATTTTATTATATTATTCTTAATTAATTATTATAAGTTTTTTATATATTTAAAAAATTAAAAATAAATATTTATGACATGATTGTTTCAGTTATTTCAACCCTGATTTTACTATATCACTCATAATTAATTATTATAAATTATTTAAGTATTAAAAAATTAATAATATTTAATAAAAAAGGTAAAATAGAAATAAAATAATAAATTATTTTTTGATATTTTTATAAGTCATTTAAGTGTTAAAAAAATCATATTTAATAAAAAATAAATATAATAAGTGGTAAAGAAGCAGCTGAAGCAGGTTGCTCATGGTCGACATGCCTGCTTCAGCTGCTTCAACTGTGATTTTACTATATTATCCTTAATTAATTATTATAAATCATTTACGTATTAAAAATATTTAATAAAAAATTTAAAATAGACATTTATGACATGATTGTTTCAACTGCTTAACCTATAATTTTACTATATCACTCATAATTAATTATTATAAGTTATTTAAATATTAAAAAATTAATAATATTTAATAAAAAAAATATAAAATAGACATAAAATAATAAATTATTTTTTGATGTTTTTATAAGTCATTTAAGTGTTAAAAAATTATATTTAATAAAAAAACAAAATAGATATAAAATGATAAATTATTTTTTATGTTTTAAATTAACTTGACGTCTTATATGAGACCACTTAAAATTTTTTACAAGTATTTGTTATAATAATTTTACTATGTCACTTCTAATTAGTAGAATAGAAGAAAAAAATATTACAAATCACAGTAATTAAAAAAATAAACTATTTTAAAAATATAATTGACTATCAATGTCACAAAAGTTTGAACAACTTAAAATATTGTTATACAAATTTCATCAATTTAAATATAATAATATATGTCTAACTTAGAATTTATCAACCAAACACACAAAGGTTTTAACAAAATGATAGAATTATACATAACGTAAAAATTTTAAGGATCAATATTGGATCGTGCGCAGAACGGCGTAAGCCTACTAGTATATATAAGAGGAGAAACAAATTACTTCGATGATAAATGTAAGCATAAGAGAATTCCTATAATAAAAAAATATTAAATATTAAATATTTTAATTAAATTTAATATATATATCTGTTTATGATCGAGGGTATTTTTATAAATTTATATTGTTCATCTTAATTTATTTATTTTTCTTTTTAATCTATTATATATTTGAAAAATGCATAAAAAGCATTATATATTACAATAATTAGCCATTTAAATTATTTTGAAGACACATAAAAAAATTTGATTGGCTCGAAATTCTATCAGTGCAATATATATTGGGATAGAGGAAGTTATATATTATTTGAAAATATCGTGAAAAGTAAGATAAATTATTAAAATTAATAAATTTAGATATTTGAAGGCTGGATAAAAAAATGGTTTGACTTTTAAATTTTTATCAATGTCATACAGATTGAAAAATTACGTAGAAAGTCGTATAAATCATACTAATTAGCAAATTAAAATATCTAAAAATAATATAATAACTTTGATTCACTTTCTCAAATATTTCATTATGCTATTATTTTCTTTTCTATTTCCCTTTCCTCCCCTTTTTTCCTTTTCTCTTTGGATTAAAATACGTTGAAACGAAAATCAATTTTAAGAAGATGATAATGGAACTCAAAGATTTGTTGTGGGAGTTAGATGAGCTAGGAAAGCGAACAAGAGAAAGAGGAAATAGGGGCAGCTCATCGTCGGAGTTGGATGAACCGGAGTGGTGTTTCTCCGCTAAGGGCGACGTAAAACATCAATTTCGGAGTAATAATTGAGGGAAAAACTGACATTGGGGATGATTAAATTGAAGGAATAAGAAAAAATTATGAGAGTTTAGTTGGGGTTTATAAGGAGTAGGTATGATATTTGGGGTAAAGTCATGAAAACTAGAGATATAAAATGAGTTTTGGAAAATTATAAATTGGACATTAATGAAGAAAAGAGAAGTCGCAAAAAATTAAGAACAATTCTTGATGATTGTTTGGTGATTTAAATGTTGGTTTATATAGTGTCAACAATTGTGGGTAATGGTGAATCAAATCGTGAAGAAATATTAGAAGATAGGAGAGGAGATGAGGCTACTACGATGGCAGTGGTTCAGATGTGGCGATAGAGATGTATAGGTAGGTGGATTGTTGAGTGATGGAAAAAAGAGAAAAAAAAATCAGAGAGAAGAAAATTAAAGATAAATATTAAATATAATATATATTTAATAAAATGTCAAAATTATTATAAAAATTATTTTTTTAGTAGTATTTTTTATTTTCACACGCCTTGAAGAGAGTGAACTCACTTTCCGTGCCATGTCAGCATTTAGGGGTGTATTACTTCCATTTTAAAATATGTTCAGAGGGGTAATAGATCCCGTGAAGTGTAGATGTGTAGTTAGGAATCTGATAATAGATTGACGAGGTATTTGACCATTTTCTCAAAGGGTAAAATTGGCCTAGAGTTCTTTCTATTTTCCTTTTTAACTTCACGGACACTAGCGCATATATAATACTCCATTTTTTTTTTGTTTTCCACCATTATTTGATGTTGTTTCTATTGAGCCGGATTAAATTTAGGCTTACCCAGTGTAGGATTCATTTCTAAGGGTGACACTTCCAATACAAAAACTAAGGGCGGAGGGATTCCGAACATTATTCCACCATAACCCAATGTTGGTGCGCATTTTTATTAGTTGCTGGTTGATAATTTTGTTTCACATTCCCCTTGCACTTGCACCCGGCACCAGGAAGTCCTATACATACTATATAAGAATTAATTCCATTTCCGTCAAAATTCCACTACATACGTAGAGACTCCATCAGGATATCCAAACGTATATGGAGTTGCAGGATATCAAAATTGGAAAGGTGGAGGAAGAAGAACTGAATGGAGGTGTTTACTTGACATGCAGTGACATGTTGGTGTCTGTTTCCACTAGTAAAAATAGCAGCAAAAACATACTTGAAGGTGTTACCGGCTATGCTCGTCCAAGTGAGCTATTGGCTGTAAAATGGGTCCTTCTGGCTCTGGCAAATCTACACTTCTCGACGCATTAGCTGGTAGATATGTTCATCAATCCCAACTTTTATATATATATATATATATATATATGTCTCTTTGTCAAATCATGCATGCATATTATTACAAACACACTATATGACTCGATGGGTACTTTTGATCAGGGAGACTGGATTTCAGCACGAGGCAGAGTGGGGATATTCTAATCAATGGTCACAAACAGAAACTTTCTTATGGAACTTCTGAGAGATAATCTTCTCTAATCCAAGTTGAAGTTGAGATAATTATAAAAGAAACGTCGATTTGCAAAAATATATATGTCCCCCCAAAGAAAACATGTCCAAACATTACTCAAATTCTTTCTTCATTGGATTGATATTTACCTTGTTATAAGGCCGCCTTTGAAGCCTTTGTAAAGTTTCAGTAAGGGGTAGATAACTTTTTGGAACTTGCCTCCGTTTCAATTTGTTCGTCCTACCTTTATTTTTAGGCCGTTTCAAAAAGAATGTCTCTTTCTTTCTTTGGCAACACTTTAATATCTACTTTCTGGATATTTAAGACCAAAAAAGTTAAAGACATATTGGTATACAATACGTATATTTAGTTTAACACCACAAGGTTCATCAAAAAGTCTTCTTTACTTTCTTAATATATCAAGTCAAAATCAGACAAACAAACTGAAATAAAGGGAGTAGTAATTAACAGGTTATTGCTTGCAAGTTGCAACACATGCTAATTTTCTTCAGCCTACAAAATTCAGGCCTATGTAACATCAAATGAAACTCTAATAGCAACATTAACTGTCAAAGAAGCCGTTTACTACTCTGCACAACTGCAACTCCCAGATTCCATGACAAAATCAGAGAAAATACAAATAGCAGAGCAAACTATAAAGGATATGGGGTTGCAAAATGCAATGAACTGGAGGATTTGGTAATAAAGGAATCAGCGGAGGAGAAAAAAGGAGACTCAGTATTTGCATTGAAATTCTAACGAGACCAAAACTTCTTTTCCTCGATGAACCAACCAGTGGCCTTGACAGTGCTGCATCTTATTAAGTGATGAGCGGAATCTCACGCCAAAGAGCCGGAAGAACCATTATTGCATCTATTCATCAGCCAAGTGCTGAAGTTTTCAACCTCTTCCACAGTTTGTGCATCTTGTCTTCAGGAAGAACCGTGTATTTTGGACCGGCTAGTGCAGCAATTGAGGTATTCATTACTGGACTATTAACTTGCCAATATAATAATATCAGATATATACATAAATAGTGTCACGGCGTGAGTAGGTACCAAACACACTCAAAGCTTCACAAGTTGAAGTCAAATAAATTAAAGGGTACCAAACAACACTCATAAAACTTTTTTTACTCATAGAGCCAAGAGTGAGCTACTTTGCCACTCTGCAACACCTTCTGAAAATCAAACCACAATTTTCTTCTCGAGTTCTCAACAGAATCACTTGCATGAATAACGTTCCTACACAATTACGAATGTCCTCAAACTCATAATTACCAGGCTAATGATAAATAATATCAATACATAAGAGCGGAATCGAAAAGGATCCACATTTTTTACAAAATTACATGCAGACCGAAGAACCTAAAATGGAATATAACATTTTCCTAGATAAATTATGGACTAGTCCAACTTATGGAACAACAAGATAACAGTTGAGGCTATCAAATAGAACTATTTCTTTGACAACTTGGACAACTTATAACGAGATGTTTGTCCCGCATATCACAAGGAAAATTGGGATAAAAGAAAACATGAACTTGGAGAAAAAGAGCATAGAGTTGAATACAAATGAAATTTGGTAAGTCCACCTACAATCAATGATCTACAATTTTGAGTTCATTTTACATTCTCTTTGAATTTATGTTCCTTTTAAAGCCTCTGCAATCACTGAACAAGCAATCAATATCATTGGAAGTATACCACAACAACAACAACACAAAATGGGATCTGGGGAAGTAGAGTTTATGCAGACACAATGTATTCAACAACCCATTGAAGAAAGGCTTTGCAGACAAGTTCGCGTAGTGTTTTTCAGCGAAAGCACGATCCACAGTGATGAGCGTGTGGTGATATTAAATGGGTGTGGGTCGGATATTTAATAGATCGGGTATTAAATGGACCTCATGTTTTTTATTTTAATTAATATTGATTTATTTTACTTAATGACGTGTACCTCTAATAAGAGGTCACGTGGCAAAGTTGTTTTTAAAAAATCATAGTTAAAAAGTAATGGCATGGATAGGCCAGTTTTGTAACGGCGATGGCATGAATGAGTCAAACTTTTAACGAAAGGCATAAATGAGTCATTTCTGATCGTTCAGTGGCACATTTATTTTCCCATAAATAAATGATGTTTCTAATTTGACAAAATCCATTAAAATAAATTATTCTTAAAAATAAAAGTGTTTTTACTAACTTACTTTCAATTAATTATATGTCTTGAAGAAAAAAGTAATTCTTTAATGGTATAGAATTTTATGTACCCCACCGTATTATTTTACTTGGTGTCTTTCTAAATATATTTGTTTCACATTAATTAAATTGTTCATTTCACAAATCATGAGTGTTTAACTACTTCTTTTTCTATATTACCATCGGTATTAAATAACTTAAGGAAATAGTAATTGTTAGATTTTGAGTTTCAAGACATCATTAATAAGTTAATTTTGTAAAATAAACTTCAAATTAATATTTTTTTAGTGGGTGTGCCAAGTCAAAAGATCAAGCAAAGTAAAATGAAACGAAGGAAATATTAAAACAAGATTGATTTTGAAAGACTACACAAATTCTTTCCTTAATCTCCAAAACACACCTATTCACTATTTATCTCAATTTGTGTCGTTTCGAATTTTCAAAAAGTTAAAGAATTTATGTTCAAGCACATTGTTAAAGTCAAAAAGATTGAATCTCAAAAAAGGGAAAATTATCATATAAATTGAAATAAAGGGAGAAACTAGAAAAATAGACTCCAAGTGATATTATATATAACATATTATTATTATTATTATAATTTTATAATAAAATATTAGGACCCCTTATTGAAGTTTTGCTTTAGGTCATTATATTTATGGAGTCTCCCTCAATCTATAGAGGGGTTAAAAAAAAATATTTTAAAAAATTACATTTTGAAGGACGAAAGGAAAATAAAAATGTCAAGGAATAATTGCAGGGTCCGCTCCGGGTAGAGCATTTGTAAGAAGTTCGAAGTGAAAGTGTCCGTCTAATACCCAAAATATGAAGGAAAAAGAAATTAGAAAAGCAAAAATGGGAAAATAGGAAACACAAATACTAGTAATTGGATTTGCCACTAGTTAGGCAGGGGAACCACTCATTTACTAAAACAAAATATAACAAAAATTTACAAAATGAAGAAGTAATTTAGCCCAACCTCCTTGTGTAGCACGTCCAAACTGCTTTACCCTATGCCTGCGTGTGTTTGTGGATTTGACTTATTACAAATAAAGAGATAAAAAAAATTGAAAGCTACGTTTTGGCCAAGTCTAAAGATTTGATGCTCACTGGAAAAATAGTCTCATGGTCTTTAGGGGTCGTCTGATATAATAAAAAATCAGTATTGTTTTATTTCTTATTTTGTTATTAATCACGGATAAGTGATATTAGGATCAATAATTAGTATCAGGATAGATCATCCCTGCTAGAATAAAAATATCAAAATTAGTTATTTCGTGATAAAACAATAAATTGATGAAATAAAAATTCAAGGTCTCTCAAACCCTTCTTCTACTAAATAAGTGAAAGTTTTTTGTGTGTGTATGAAAAAGCAAATAACTTCATAAAAATTATACAATATAATGCATGTTATTTATAATACAAAAAATCAAACAGTCAGTAAAACATAATACAAAGATAAGCAATCCCAACATAACCTGTTTACAAACTAAACGACCCCTGAATATCTAATTATTGAGAGGAGAAGACGCAAATTATTCTCCACTGTACTATTCAAAATTAATCAACTTATCCTTCTTTTCCTTTGGTTCATTCATACTCTCATCGTTAGCTATATTTTTCTGGAAGATAAGACATTTCATATATATATAACAAAAAGTTCAAACTTTACAACGTTTGTAATAGCAGTAGCCAAGGGTGAGGACAGTAATACCCATACTAGTAGTTTCTAAACTAGTACTTACATTAGTAGCTTCTAAATTACTAGGGCGAGAATTACAAACAACTTTTTAACTAAGGTTCTCCAAGGTTGTAACAGCATATTATAAGTAGTCAAAGATATACTGGCTTAGTTGTTGCTGTGACAGTTATATCAGCTTCCAAAATATGCAGATGGTGTTCTTGAGGTGTGCTCAAAATGCGTCGTTGATTATATTACTGATAGAGATATTGCAATCTGCTTAGCCAAAGCATCATCTGCTACCATGTTTCCTTGTCTGAAATTATACCGGATCAGTGAATTTCAAATTCCTTCAATATTAACGAGCTCAGTACGTGTATAGAGGGGAAACATGGATCGTTAGCTATATTAAAGATCGAGATCTGTCATGAGATCAAAGTTCTTCGAGAAAAATGTTTCAAATTTATCCTTTAATTTTTACTATGAATCATAACTACCCTCATGAAAATAAGAAGCGGGGATATAATATCTATGTAGCATTTTGGATTCAAAACAACACTTGATTTATATAAATTATAGCATGTAGTACTCTTTTAAAAAATGAAAATTCAAATAACACTACTAGCTAGCTAGTGTCAATTATGTGAGGCTTAAAAAAAATGCTTAGATAATAAAAATGATTAATAAAAGATTTCTGTTTATTCAACATTTTGAAAGACGAAAGAACAATAAATTAAAAAAGAATATTAAGGACTAATTGCAGAGCATGATTTGTATAAGAAGTTATAACCATGAAAGTGTCGGTTGTGCATGCAGGCAAACAATTAAATAAGCTGTACCATAGAAAAGCACATTTTCACAAAAAAAAAAAAAAAAAAAGAGTTTAAAATGAAGTTTCCTCTAGTCCTGTTAATTCTGGCACACTACCGACTAATAATAATAATAACTCAACCATGAATTACGTACAAATTAATCCTCCATCCTCGCCAGTTTCCTACCTACTTTGTTACAAAATCGGCAATGTGCCTGACTGACTAGCTAGGAAATTGGAACTATATCATGGCCTACTTTTACATATATATAACAAAAATAAAATAGACATAATTAATGAGTACTCTATATCAATTTAAACCTTTTCTCCTCCTAAGTCCTACATATACGCATATACTATAAAGATATAGAGACAGATTAAGTAAGCATATAGGTCAAATTGTTTTTCTTTTCAACTTCACGTACCTCTCCTTGAAGTTATAACGTGCGTTAGCTAACGCATTTATAATAGTTGCTGGTTCCACTAGTAAACTGCAGCAAACAATAAAATATAGGAGTGTATATGTGAGTAGGTAACTACAAAAAATGAAAATAGTTAAACAAGGATATATCCATAAATATACGGTCAAATAACACAAATTCATCTCATACCTAAAAAATAATACATATATATTGTATATATATAAATCAATAGAGGGAAATATAGAAATACAAGAATATATGTGAAACTATAAATTAAAATAGATCCCATATCGAAAATATCTACTTAACCACTTTGTTATATGATTTTTCAGCGCTAAGCTTATATTAGCACCCCCCATCAATGATTGTGACGACAGCCTTCTGTAATAGCAGATAAAGAAGTTACGGGAAATGTTGATTTAGATGGAAGGCATTTATTACAATATACAAAAAATAGTTATATTTGGTAAGTATTTGAGAATATATTGTTACTAATTATTAACAAATACTACATAATATTGCCTAATATAAATCTGCAATCCTCAATCAAAGATGGGCCTTCCCCTTTAATGGTCCAAACTCCAATCTGAATACGATAGCTTTTCTTCTCACATAAATATACACTTAGTAAATATTACAAAATCTATCACTAATTTTTTTTATTTATAAAATCTAGTTTTTATTTACCAAATCTACTAACTATTTAATTTCTTTTTTTTCTGTAAAAAAAATTAATCCAAAAATCCCTACTCTTCTTTCTTTTTTCTCTCCTCTCTTTCTCTATCATAATTTATGACTTTTTAAATTTTTTCCATCGATAAAAAGAGAAATTATCGAAATTAATGGTGTACATTCATAAAAAGAAAGCTCCACGTATATTCTTTCCTCTATAATGTACTATAACAACATCTTGAATTTTTTTTGCAGTTTTCTTTTCTTTTTTTTTTTTCCTTTTTTTTGGTTAAAACGTTGACAGTTTTCATTGATCATTTATGATTTTAAATTATTTTTTTTCTTTTTTAGCAAAGATCTGTTTGTTCATCAGTCAGTATGATTTTTAATTTTGGGGTTTTAGATATGGTGAAGGAAGCCAGTATGGCGGTGACAGCGGTGAATATAATTTTCGGTGGAGATTTTTTTTTTTTTAATATTTGTTGTTGCTGTCTTCTGGTAATTGTCCGATGACAATAGAGGAGGAAGGATATCAATGACTTTTATGGTGCATGAATTGTATAGAAATTGATAAATCTATAATTTTATGGTGCATGAATTGTATAAAAGTTGGTGTATGCGTATCAATAATTTTATAGTGTCTTGAAATACTTAGAAATTGATGTTTGTCCGATGACAATGGCGGAGGAAGGATATCAATGATTTTTATGGTGCATGAATTGTATAGAAATTGATGAATCTATAATTTTATGCTGCATGAATTGTATAAAAGTTGGTGTATGTGTATCAATAATTTATAGTGTCTTGAAATACTTAGAAATTGATGTATGAATAATTTTATGTTGTTTGAATTATATAGAGATTGGTGTATCAATAATTTTATGGTCTGTGAAATAGTTAGAAATTGGTATATCAATAATAATAATTTTATGGTGTCTGAAATATATAGAAATTGGTTATCAATAATAATAATAATAATTTTATAGCGTTTGAAATATATAGAAATTGGTTTATCAATAATTTTATGGTGTCTAAAATGTATAGAAATAGGTGTATTAATAATTTTATGGTATCTGAAATATATAGAAATTGATGTAAAGATGGATAACTATATATTTTTCCCACATCTTTCTTCAAAAGTAATCCTAAAAATTCAATCTTTATATATTGATAACTATATATTCTTCTTGTGATAATTAAGAACACACGAAGAAAATAAAAAAAAAAAGAGGTACATAATTAACAAGAAGAAGAAAAAGAAAAAATAGAAAAGATAAAAATAAAAATAAATCCAATATAAAATAGAAGGGAAAGAATAGGAACAAAAAAATTGTTGAATGAAAAGTAACAGTTCAAATTTCATGTGTTTTCATGTATGCTAATTTTATAGTAATGATTTAAAAAATTTCCCCAAAATAATTTTGTTATGGAAATGGGTATGAAATTGAAAAATATATTAGGAGAAATTATAGGAAAAATACTTTTAACTTTTTTTTTTTCTTCTTTTTATCTTATTTGATAATTTTTGTTAATTTTCTAGTGATATATTTTGAAAAGATGAAACTAGTGGTATATTTTATAATATTTACTCTTAAATTGTATATTTATGTGATTTGCCCGAGCTTCAATTTGTCAGATGATGATGGAATGGGCCCAACATGACTCTCATTGCCCAAGAACAACATCCAACTAATTGCTCTGTTAATTATGAGAAAAGAAATGTATCCCCATCCTATCTAACCAAACATGGGGACGTTTCCATTAATAATCCAACCCTACCATTTTACTTGTCATGATTATTGTAATATTTGGTCCAACATACTTGATCATTTTAGAAAATTAAATGGAAACAAGCTTTTAAAAAATTGAAAGCTATTTTTTTGGCCAAGTCTAAAGTCTTAAACACTTCATCATGCACACTGGAATTTTCATGATCGTTTGTTTCTGGTTAGCTCTTGCAATCAAATATTAAGTGAGAGAGAACTCCCTTGTCATATATAGTAATAAAGCTAAGTCTATGAAAAGGAACGCCTTGCCTAATATTTGTTGAAAATAACAAGTGGGAATATTTGCCGGGAACCCACTCCTTCTACTCTACATCCGTCGCTGCCTTCGATGGAAAATTATACTATTTATACATGGTTAAAATTATTTTTTATGCATATATAATTGATATTGAACCCACTTCGGCTAGTTCGTGTGCTTACTTTTTTTTTATTTTGAACACCCTTAATAAAAATTCTAGCTCCGTCAGTGGTGGGAGTATAATATCTGAGCAAAGTCCAGCTTGTCTATCCCCTTAACATTTTGATTTGGAAAATGTCAAAACGACCTTTCATTAATATGAATTATAACATGTACTTTTTTAAATGATGAATATCCGGATAACACTATAATTATTCACATTTTATAAATATTTATAGGTATTGTAAAACTATGATGCATAAAATAATAATGACGTAGAATGAGGTTTTGAAAATCAAAAGAAGAACTAAAGAGAAGATAAAAGTAGATGGTATACCAAAGTCTAAAAATTTTTGACCTGTATTGATTTAAGACCAATAAAATTTATTATTCCTTTTAAGAGGTGAAGGAAATATAGTTCTAAACCAGATAGATAAGGGAGTAAAAGTGGAATTTAAGAAAATAGAAATAAGACATGCAATACAGCAAGATGAAAAAAATCTCACACAACCAACACTGCTTGTATTAAATACATTTTTGTCTCACAAAAATATGAAATAGAAAAAGATAAGATTTGTATCATCTTTTTTTATGAGACAGAAGCTATGTAGCTCCCACAACTATTTCGTGTCACTGAGAACACATAATAAACTTTTTCCCTTAAAAGGAATATCTAAACAAAAAATTGTTTATGAAAGGTTTCTATTTATCTATTCAACATTTCGAAAGACGAAAGAAGAATAAAATATAAAAGGAATAATTAGAGTATAGTTTATTTCATGTAAGAAGTTGGAATTTTATTATTATTATATTTTTATTATATAGAAGATGATTTGAAGGACGATTAAAGGTATATTTATCATATCACATCTAAATGGTATAATCATTAATCAATGATCATATCAATAAAAAGTTCATTAGCCATTTTTTCTAGGTTATGTGTCTATATTTTCTAAGTTGATCCATTATATATGTGGCTAACAATATTTTTACTTACAAGTCTCAATTTATTTAACTACATTATTTACGAAGTAATATTTTAAATAAATTTAAATTTATAATCTGAATCTCCAATCACGAAATATTAGATTGCTTGTATAGAACTAAAATTATTTTTTATTTTTATGTGGTAAATGTTGATTTTTTTGTCTTCATATATTTATTTTCTTATATTTTAAATTTTTTATGTGAAAATTCTTGTACCGTCAAAATGTTTAATACTCCAACCTTTTAATATTTTAAGTTTTTACCTAAAAAATATCATCACGCATGAACTTGATTGGTTAAAATTTAAAGTTGTTAACTTATTTAAAGATATTTTTTTTGTTCATTATCAAATAATTTTACAAAAAGTATCACTAAATCAGTCTATAAATACTTTATTAGAAATGAAAAAGAAATACATATGTAATATTCATATAATTTTTGTATTCACATGAACTATAGGTGTAATCACAATTGATGTGCATGTCACCTTGTAAAACAGATATTTAAAAGATAATTTCTTAAGAAAAGATTGAAGTACATTTTAAATGATCAGTGTAAAGAATTTTTATTATATTATATAAATATATTTATACGTAAGCTTTCATAAAAATTGAGATTTGTACTTAAAAATAAGATATATAATACTCCACGTTGATTTCTCTTTATTTGCTTCATTTGAGTTGTACTTATATTTCTAAATATTTGCTTCTTTACTCTTTCAAGAATAGTTTGAACAAAAATCTTCCTATTATGTCCTTGTTCAATAAATGTAATCATTATTGATTTGAAAAGAGGTACAAAATTTAATTAGTGGTATATTACTGAAATTTCTTTTAAAGAGATTGAGGTGTGTCTAATCCAAAGAGAGCAAATAAAAAGAAATAAAGAGAGTATGATATAATAGAGAAATTAACCCGTGCGTGTAAAATAGCTTTAAACTAACATTAAATAACATATATTTTTTTATAGAAATTTTCAATCCTCAATAAAGTATTTCTAATAATTTTATATTATTTCATTATGAAAATGAATGTATGATATATTTGTATGAATAAGAACAATCCTTTATCTCCTTAATATAAGTACACTATTTACTTTTATTTATATACTTAGTATATTAGGTAAAAGAGTCATATTTTAAGAAAATATTGCTCGTAAGATTTTATAAAAAATGTTAATATACTGACACTTGTAATTTTAATTTATTCTCTTGTATAATTTTTAAATAAATTTGGAAAATTAAAATATTAAAATTAATTACTTAATTCAAGAAAATGTGTTTATTAAAATAAGCATTGAAGCATATTATATTTTAATTTAAATAAAAATAAAAAATATAAGCGTTGAAGCATATTATATTATAAAATTAAAAAAATAAATTTTTAAAGTGTTATTTCTATTATTATTTTCTATCATATTTATATAAAAATATTAATTTAATTTTTGTAATAAATTAATAAAATATATCTAAAACTATAATACTGAACCCATAAAATGAATCCTTCGTTATCTAGTAGAATTAACAAGAGAAAGTGTCGGTTGTGCAGGCAAACAAATAAATTTGCGGTACCGTCCAAAGAACATTCTCACCCACAAAAAAGGGCATTAGACTAAAGTTTCCTAATCTGTTAGTTCTGGCACATTACCGACTAATAATTAATTCAGCCATCATTGACTTACTTTCTCCATTTTAAAATAATTGATATGTTTATTAAATTTTTATTTTAAAATAGTTAACATGATTGTTAAAATAATTTTACCTTAAAATAATTAACATATTTAAAAGATCAAGAGTAATTGATTATTTTTTCAAATATATTTTAATTAATTAATTTTCATATTAATTAAATAAAATTCATGTAATTAAGATTAAATGGATAATAAAGTCATATTTATCAATTTATATTCGTTATTAAATTTTTAAAATTTTTTATAAAATTTATATATATCAATTATTTTGAAACGGAAAAAATTACATATATACACAAACTAAAGTTACCTTATTACATTAAATACCAATTTGGTAAAATATTTACACAAATCCCAAACTAATTACATAAATCCCCTTTTTTGTTACTTTCTCTTTCATAAACCTTAAGCATCTAAAACGCTATATTTTCTTCCGTATTTTGCTCCCCATCTGCTCCCATTACACCCGATTTTTTCTCCACATTTGAAAACCCTTTTTTCACGGCAAAATTCAAGTAATCTTCTTGGAGGTTATCAATTTGTAAGTTTTAAAGTTTTAATTGATTTTATTGATTTACTTTTTTTTTCAACTTTACCAATTTAGGATTTGTTTCGTTTATTCTCTGAATGCATGTTCGTTTCTATGAAATTACTGTATTTTGCAAGTATATTCAACTTTCGTAGTTTGATTTTTTCGTTTTTCTTCATATACTACATGTTAGATTTTTTATTTTCTTGGTTTGTATTTGCTTTTGCTTAATTGATATAGTATAAAATTGGTAATGGATTCTCGTCCGAACTTTAGTTTAGGACTTAGTCAGTTAGATTCTCAAAAATAAGATATTCCCGTTGGGTTTGTTCCTGGTACATTTGATTGCGAAGAACCCAATTTCGCAGAGAATCGTTCAAAGCATCGAAACGAACCGGCAACAATGCAAAAATTGAAGGATGCGGCTAGTTCTAGATCGAAGAAGTCAGGTTCTAAAGCGGCAAGTAAGAAGAAGTTTGATGATTCCGGTCGACCACGTCTTCCGAAAATATTTATTATGAGTTTATGTATAAGTTGACATATGTATAATAAGATATTATACATTAGCTATTTCATCCCACTAATGTATAATGTAGGTATTCAAATATATTTCTATAGGTTATACATTGACAGTTATAAAAAAAAAAAACAGTTATAAAGTATTAATTTTGTATAAGGTGACATTATACATTACAACAGTTTACTTTTTAAAATGTGTAAGCTACCCTCATACATGTATATTTGTTGCTTAATTAGGTTTGATATTAATTTTGAGATGTGTAAGTTACCTTCATACATGTGTAATTGTTCTTTATTTAGGGTCTGATATAAATTGTTAGATGTATAAATAACCATCATACATTTGTATCTGTTGTTTAATTATGGTCCTGATTTAAATTTTTTGATGTATAAGTTACCCTCATACAAGTTTAACTATTGTTTTTAGATTGCAATGAGCAAAGTACATGAAAACTTGCTTCAAATTATTAATTTTCAAATATTGATGAGAATGGGAAGGAGTTGTGTTTGGATTATGATACTTATTATTCTTCATCTAAAGTTTTGGTTAGGAAATGTGTTGGCTTAGATGAAAAAAGTATTGATAATTCTCAAACTCAATGGTTCAAGTTTGTGTCAGCCAATGTTTAGTAGAGTTCAAGAGATTTTTTCGATAGGAGCCCATATGTAGAATTGCATTGAGTATGCTTATATATTGACATGAATAGAGTTGCAACTTATTATATTTTTTACATAATTTTGAATATATAATTTTAGTAATATTGAGTTGATCTTATCTGTTTAATTGACTCTCGAGAAGCAAAAATATCACTTAACTTGAAGATGATTAAGTAAATAATAGGTCGCAATTTGAAGCGATCTACATGATATACAAATATAGATTATAGTCTTATCTATTACTATTCCATACTAATCTACTATCTGTTAACTATATGTGTTAATAATGATATAAATGAGCAATTATGTGTCCAAGTACGTGTTTACAATGTTTAATAGTGTTTTCAGACGAGTTTTGATTCAATTCGACCATTTAAAGTTCAACCGAGAAAACTAGGGTGACTAGCTTGAGCTAGGTGTTTTTCTAATATATTTGTGTTGAGTTCTAATGTATTTTAATGAGTTACTAAGGCTGTTAGTATGTTTTTATATGTGAAACAACTTAGTTATAATGTTCAAGGGTCAATTGGATCAAGAAAAGAGTGAAAACAATGAGTTAAAGCTCAATATGAATTTAGCCTATGCTTAGCTCGTGTTTCTAATTCATCGGTGAGGATGTTGTGTTGTTTTGAGCTCTTAATTGATGTGTTTAATGATTTAGGATGCTTTGTGCATGGATTATGATGATATATTAAGGATATACAAGCTTCAAATCAAGTGTAAACAACTCAATAAGGCTCGAAATGCTCAACAAAAGCACAAGACGCAAGTTGGATGTAAGTTGGACCCCTGAAAAGTATTGGGCGAGTGTGGACTATACAGGTGGCCAATGGAGGAGTTCAAAACATCACTGGATTCAGAAGAGGCCCAAGTGTTTGGAAATATGGCACGTGTAGCTTAATTTGGAGTTTCCGGAGGCCCCGCAACGCGTTGAAATCGCAAACAGCTACTGAAATTTGACAAATTTTTTGACAATTATGAATTTGCATGTCTCTGCGTCGCGCCGATGCCCAAAATCGGGATAATTCTGCCCAGCTGAAGTAAAATAGCGTGAAAACCAAATACAAGTTGGTTTATGACTTGTATACTATAAATATAACGTCTCAAACTCCGTTTTGATCATCTTGGGGACCTCTTGGAAACCCTATATCAACTTGGAACATCATTGGAGGATACCACAACTTATTTTTAGGTTTTGTCATTCTTTAATTTAGTTTTTTTATGGTTTGTATCATCATTCCAAGGGATTGGATGATGAATATTTTCATTAAAGGCTAAAACCCTCTTTCCGGGATTGAGATCAAGAACATGAATACTTTTTAATATTCTTTATTGTAGTTTAATTTTGGATTATCATGTGGGTTGTTCTTAATTTCTTGAGCCTACTATTTTAATGATTAGCTACCATTAGAATAAATCTATATTTTTATGTGAATCCGGGAGGAGAATCATAGGATAGAACGAAGAATTAGGGAGCAAGGTTCTTATTCTTTTATAAAATAAGGGATTTGAATTAGCATCTAGGATAGGGATATACCTAGAAGTTTTGCTTGGTTCACTTGCAAGAAGACAACTTCATGAATCTAGAAGAATTTTTGTATCTCTGCGGGAGTTATAGGTACAATGTTTACTAGATAGAAGATTTGAGGTCGGGAGACTAAAATCGTAGCATAAACCTTGCAAATCAACAATCCGATAACCAACTAAATTGCGATAGGAATAGAGATTTGTATGATTGTTCGAAATGCCTCAACCCTGAGTTTTCTTCCATTGATTGTCCCAAGTATTTTATTTTTACGCATTATTTATTTTATTTTTAATTTGCAAAATTACAAACTCTCTCCTTGTTTACTTTTTCTCAATTAGTTAAACTAGAATTAGATAGGCGGTGAATGCAAGTCCCTGAGAGATCGATACTTGGGCTTTCTTGAAGCGACTATATTACTTGATAAGACCACATACACTTGCGTGTGCACTTGGGCGCTGTCAATGAACAAAATGCAATTCCTGACACTGCCCCAAGTTTCATTATACATTTGTCCGAATGTATAATCAGATATTATACATTCGTAATTTAATTATTCAACTACACAAAACCCAACTATAAAACACAAACTACTTCAGAATGTCTAAAATCATATTACCATACATTTCTTGGGCTGACACAGTTTCATTATACATTGGCATGAATGTACAATAACACATTATACATTCGTACTTTTATGAGCTTCAGCAACACAGAACCTAACTTTAGAACATAAACTTCTTCAAAACCTCTAAAATCATATTACCATAGATTATAAGATCAGCAAATAAAATCGATACGCAATACAACACCTGTTTCTTTATCAAACTGTATTTCTTTATTGGATTTGTCGAAAGTGAAAATACAAAGCGGAAAATTAACCAATCCAAAAAATTATTTCTTCAACTCAACGTAAACCCTCAGTCCATTGTCGTTCCTTATGACAATTGGAGAAGAATTTCCTTCAACTACATATGTAACTTCAATTTTTTTACGTACTTTGTCGATATCCAATTCCATGGCGATCGTAGCAACCAATTTCAAGAAAGTTATACTTTCCGAAACAATTATTGCGTCACTTTTGTATGACTGGTAACTAATTTCTGACTCCCAAATTCCAAAATGTCGCAACAATATGAGGATATTCATATTGATTTTAGTAGTATTGAAGAACGTATGTAGAAGAAATTGGTTGATTTTGACTTTCCAGTTCGTGATTCCCAGAAAAAAAATTAAAAAATTGATGTTTACAAAAAATTTGAAATTCAAACATCAGTTACTAGTTTTATCCATAAACGAGTTAATGTTAGCTAATTATTGCCGTTAATTAAGAAACTGTAAAATAATTTATGATTTCTCTTACCTTAAATTTAGGATTAACTGTTTCATCATACATTCGATCAATATATAATAAAAGGCTGAATGTATGAGTATCTTTATAAAAATCGAGAGAGAGAAATTAAGAAGGAATTTTATATAATTAATTTCATTAACTAAAAAATTTATGTTGTTTACACTTAATCTTTCAACCCCCGCTAGTTTTCAACCTTGGAACAACATTCGGCCTCACTAGCTAGGAACCAGGGCCGGCTGGCAAAAGTTGAAATAGGCTGTTGCCTAAGGCCCCTAATTGTGGGGCCCATTCTCTAGGTCGTTCAGTTTTAAAAAGAAAAAAAATATAGAGTTTAAAAAAATATAATATATTTTTAAAAAAATTTATAATTTTGAATTAAAATTTGGTCGAATATACTATTTTTTTTAATCTTATGATCTTAAATATAAAAAAATAAAAAAATAAAATTAAAATATTAATAAATTATTTTGAAACTGAATAAGTATTATTTTATAAAGAGAGCTTTTAATATTAAAGGGAAGAAATCTTTTCAATGGGAGATAAGTGCGGTAGACTGTAGACTAGCTTAAAAACAGAACTAGACTTCTTTTCAAAAAGTGTTAAAAGGAAATCACATGAATATATAGAATATACTACTCTAATCAGATACTCAATCAAATAAAAAGAATTGATTTTTTTCTAAAATATTTAAATTAATTATAAAATAATGTTAGCAATTCATATAGTAATCGCCTCAGCAGAAAGAAATTTTTCAAAATAAAAAATAATAAAATATTTTTTAAAATCAGTAATGTCTCAAGAAAGATTTAGTAAATTGTCTATATTATCAATTGAAAAAAATTATTATAAAAAATTTATTAACAATTTAACATCTCAAAAAGTCAAATAGATTTCAAATAAAAACATATATAATTTCTTTTTATTGAGTTCAAAGGCCTCTCATTTCACTCTCATTTCACTTTGGATTTAGGTCAAAAATGTGCTTCAACCGCCATGCTAGGAAATTGGAGCTATATCGTGGTCTACTTCTACACACATAATAAAATAGAAATAATTATTGAGTACAATATATTGCCTCCATTTCATTGTGTTATCGTTTTTTGATTGAATACAAAATTTAAAAAATAAATAATGACTTTGTAAAGTTTACAGCATTGTTTCTCTTAAAGTTATCTTAATATTTACTTTTTAATTATTTTTTCTTATTAAATGAGAATCCAGTAAAAATAAAATAGGAATGGTGTCATTAAATAGTTGTCAAATAAGAAAAGATGACGACAGAACAAAGGGGATATCAATTTTGAGTTTAACTAGTATTCACCATTAGTGGAAACAATTCTTTACGCCGGCAAGTACTTTAAAGCCTATTATAGGCAAGTTTCAATTATTCTAACTTTTTAATCTTAAAAGGAAAAAGACATCGTTTTCACCTCAAACTATATCCGAAAAGTCGAAGTCACACCTAAACTATACTAGTGACCTATTACACACCTAAATTATAAAAAAAGTGAAACTATTTACACCCTGTCAGGCTACCACCACTTGCATGTGGTGTAGTGTTTTACACGCGCTGTCACGTCAGTAAAAAGTATCACTTTTTTATAGTTAAGGTGTGTAATAGGTCACTTATATAGTTTAAGTGTGGATTAGATTTTTCGACTATAGTTTGGGGTGGAAACGATGCCTTTTCCCTTAATGTTTTTAGCCGTTTACTTTTGTTATTTAACAGGCTGGACGCGCCTAAAATAAGTGTAACACACGCGCCTTAGAATGGGGGTCGCAGGGAGGTAATAATATCATTTTTATATAGTTAAGGTGTGTAATAGATCACTTATATAATTTATTTGTGGCTTAGACTTTTCTTGTATATTATGGGGTGGAAATGATGTCTTTTCCCATCTTAAAATAATAAATAAAGAAAATTATTGTAGAAGGCAACTTTGGACTCTACATTCACTCTATCTTTTTTTTATAGCACTATGACTTTGTTGTTAAAATTACAAAGAATTAATCGTGTCTTTTCCATTGATCGTGAATTTCTACTTTATTGTTATTCAACACCATCTAATTTGGATCAATTAGTAGCATCAACCTTTAAAGCAATCACCAAAATATACATAATC
Organism: Capsicum pubescens; assembly: GCA_030864215.1. Taxonomy (NCBI): domain Eukaryota; kingdom Viridiplantae; phylum Streptophyta; class Magnoliopsida; order Solanales; family Solanaceae; genus Capsicum; species Capsicum pubescens. The sequence goes on along the minus strand of CM061545.1, from coordinate 264,446,927 downwards.
AATATATCACTATTCTATAATATAGTAGTTTTAATGTCTCAATTTTTATGAGACTTTTCACTTTTTGAGATTTAAATATTTTAATATTGACCGTACAATTGGGACTATAAAAGTTATAAGGGAAAAGACTCAAATATGCCACCGAACTATCAGAAATGATTCATTTATGCCATCAGTTAAAAGTTGAGCTTATTCATGTCATCGCCGTTACAAAACCAGCTCATCCATGCCATTATATTTTAATGGTGATTTTCAAAAATAGCTTTGCCATGTGGCCTTTTATTAAAGGTCCACGTCAGTAATTAAAATAAGCAAAAAGGCTCAAATATGTCATTGAACTATCAGAAATGACTCATTTATGTCATCAGTTAAAAGTTCGACTTATTCATGCCATCACCGTTATAAAATCAACCCACCCATGCCATTACTTTTTAATGATGGATTTTTAAAAATAACTTTGCCACGTGATCTTTTATTATAAGTCCACGCCATTAATTAAAAGAAATTAATATTAATTTTAAAATATTTGAAATTAGTTAGTATCAAGATTATTTATTCCAGCATATATATCATAATGATGGGAGAAGTTATCACATATACTTGGCGGAATAATTGGAATAGCAGACTTCTTTTAAGCCGTTATTTGAAAATGTTTTTTCAACAATGTATGCTCCACTAATTCGTGATGAGAGAAGTTATCCCATATACATGGCGGGATAGTTGAGATAACAGACTTCTTTTAAGCCGTTATCTAGAAATGATTTTTCAATAATGTATGCTCCCCTAATTCGTGATGGGAGAATATTGGAGAAGCTCTATTGATACGTCTCTTTCTTTTTCTTGTTTGCCCTAATCGTTCATTGGCTTATTTTCTTGCAACTTTGGAGTATCTATTAGAGTCACTGGAATTAAAATATAGGATAGAATTTTTGAGATTTCTGTTAAGTGTAACATTTATAATGATTTAGAATCAACTAGAAATAGCCAAAGGATATACATTAATCACAATTTCTTCTGATCAGAAAAATAGTTGTTGTTGTAGGAAAAAAAATACTTTAATGGGTGTGGGTAGGGTTATGTTAAATGAACCGATTGTTTTTAATGGATCTAAGATATTTGAAATTAATATTGATTTATTTTAATTAATGTCGCGGACCTCTAATAAAAGGCCACATAGAAAACAGTTTTTGAAAACCCACCATTAAAAAGTAATGACATGGGTGAGGTGATTTTATAACGACAATGGAATGAATGAGCTGAACTTTTAACTGATGGCATAAATGAGCCATTTCTGATAGTTCAATGGCATATTTGAGCCTTTTTTCTTATTTTAATTAATGACGTGGACCATTAATAAAATGCCACGTGGCAAAGCTATTTTTGAAAACCACCGTTAAAAATTAGTGACATGGATGAGCCAATTTTATAACGACGGTGACATGGATGAGCTAAACTTTTAACTGATGGCATAAATGAGTCATTTTGATAGTTCAATGACATATTTGAGTTTTTTCCCAAGTTATAATAAAAAGTAAACTAGTTTAATTTTGACGTTAAAATATATCATTTTTTAACAGACTTGTAAAATAAATTATAATAAAAAGTTAAAGCGTTTAACTCTCAAAATTCAAATATCAATAAATAAATTGGGACCAAAAATTTTTATAAGCATGATTTTAATTCATTATAAAATTATCGTCAGGAGAAATTTTTGATACAAAAATGAGTACAATAATTATTTTTTTCGGATCAATAAAAATTTAAGGAGAAAACGTGTATAAACGGAATTAGCAAATTCTAAAATTAAGGAATAAAGAAAGAAAAAATCAAGTAATCAAGGAAATGATTTTATGAAAATAATGTCTTGATAATCCATTACCTATTAAAATTACTACTTGTGTAAAATAAAATTTTCACTGACGGTGGAAATAAGTTAAAACTCATAATACAAAAGCATCTTCAATGAAATAGAAAATAAAATTATTTACTTTTGGTCTTAGATCATTCTTTATTGTTTGCTTTAAAATTATTTTTTACGTCAGAAAATATTTTTGTAATATTTAATTTACTTTGAGGTGCATTGATTTTGCAGGTATCGTGAAGATGGATGATGATGATAATATATATAGACAGTTGATGATCCGAATTTCGAAGGGTGATTAATTTTGCCTGATAATTTTTAGTCTTGAATGATATAAATTATTATAGGCCAAAGACATCGATAGGCACTCAAACTTGTTGTCAAAATTCACTTAGACACCTAAACTAAGGTCTGTTCTTATCAGGCCCCTAAACCCCCCATATTTTGTTCCAATTGGGCCTTTTTTTCTCTATCAGCAAAAAGCTCAAAGTGTGTGTTGCACACACGCGATTGAGGGTGTGCTGACACGTGGCATTGTGGGTCCAATAATTATTAAAAATTAATTATAATTTTTTGAAAAAAGTATATAAAAATGGCATTGAGGAAATTATTAAAAAATAATTTTAAAATTATTTAAAAAATAAAAATAAAAAACTGATTATTTAAAAAAAATTATAATTTTTTTTTAAAATGAAATAAATTATTAAAAAATTATTTTTTAAAAAAATAATTATTAAAAACAATTATAAAATTTTTTAAAAAATGAAAATAAAAAATGGCATTGAGGATATAAATTATGAAAAAATAATTATAAAATTATTTAAAAATAAAAATAAAAAATTGATTATTTAAAAAAAATTATAATTTTTTTTAAAATGAAATAAATTATTAAAAAATTATTTTAAAAATAAAAAATTAATTATTAAAAGAAATTATAAAACTTTTTAAAAACTAAAAATAAAAAATGGCATTGAGGATCCAAATTATGAAAAAATAATTATAAAATTATTTAAAAAATAAAAATAAAAAACTGATTATTTAAAAGAAATTTTAAAATTAAAAAAAAAAAAAAAAATTGCATTGAGGATCCAAATTATTAAAAAATAATTATAAAATTATTCAAAAATAAAAATAAAAAACTAATTATTAAAAAGAAATTATAAAATTTTTTAAAAGATGAAAATAAAACTCCCCACCTCCCCCCAGCGTTCACCCCTCCCCCCTCCCCCAGCCTTCCCTCCCCCAGCGTTCATCTGCTTCCCTTCCCCCCACCCCCCAGCGTTCATTGTCTCCCCCCTCTCCCGCCCCCCCGACGTTCCTCTTCTTCTCCATGAAATAATTTTATAATTTCTTAAATTTTACACTAACACACAGCACAACAAAAACATATTCACATTACAAGAAAAAATCTTAATTTTCTTCTTAGCTTGATAATTAGTTTCCACCATAGTCATATCAACAAAATAGCAACAATGGGGCGGGGTGGGATACTATGAAACGATGAAGACGCAGAGTGGGGTGGAGATATGAAACAATGAATAATATGTTGAAAATCCAACAATTCAAATGTAGCAAACTTTCATTTTTTCCGGCACTCTAATGGCGGAAAAGAATAAGAATAACAACAAAAAAAATTTAAATCAAATTTAAAAGTAAGAACAGGAAAGGAGAAAAAGTAGAAAAAATGGTATGAGAATTAAGTTTAGCAAAAAAAAAAAAAAGACTGAAGAAGAAGAATGGTGAAGAAGATGAAATGGAGAGGAAAAAAAAATGAGGCCAGGGGTATCGGATGGGGTGGGGGGTTTTTTGGGGAGGCTTTTTTTTTTTTAAAATTCCGTTCTATTAAAAAAAAATAAAAAAAATTGGGGGCCCTCTAATGTTTTTTGTTTTATTAAAAAGTTTTTTGGGGCCTTTAATGGTTAAAAAAAAAAGAATTTGTTCTTAAAAAATTTTTGGGGCCCTCAATGCCACTTGACATATTTTTATTCGTAAATTAGTAAAAAAAATGCTCCTCACGCGCCTCCCATGATGGCACTGCACGCGCAATGCCACATAGGCAAAAAAGACCCAATTGGAATAAAATGTGGGGGGTTTAGTGGTCTGATAGGAACATGCCTTAGTTTAGGTGTCTAAGTGAATTTTGACAATAAATTTGAGTGTCTATCGATGCCTTTGGCCATTATTATAGCTATTCATTCTTATTCTTTTCATGTGAAATATATTGACATCTCCTTATAACAATGCGACAAAGAGACATATCTAGAGACAAAGAAGAGAACGAGGGAACGTTTCTTCAAAAGTATTTACAGAATGAACGAGTTGATAAGCGTTTCTTCAAAAGTATTTATGAATTAAGTAAAAATTCAACGTATAATATAATTCTTGGATCTATTTGGATAGTGAATACCATTGTAATATAGAGAGGTCTGATCGTATGTATATATATATATATCAACTTGTATTCTTTCCATTTTCTTTTGACTTCAAGTACCTCATTAAAGTCATAACGTGCACTAGATAACGCATTTATAATAGTTGGACTGGTTATGATTTGTCCCATGCACCCCCTGGAGGCATGTATAAAAGGAGTTAGCCATTTCTGTCAAAATTCATCATCTAGCTACAACTTCATTAATTCAGCTACGTCCAATCTATAATATATATTTATATGGAGTTGCAGGATATCCGAATTGGTAAGGTGGAGGAAGAAGAATTGAATGGAGGTGTTTACTTGACATGGAGTGACCTGTGGGTGTCTGTTTCCACTAGTAAACATGGCAGCAAAGACATACTTGAAGGTGTTACTGGCTATGCTCGACCAAGTGAGCTATTGGCTGTGATGGGTCCTTCTGGTTCAGGCAAATCTACACTTCTCGACGCATTAGCAGGTAGATATGTTCATCAATCCCAACTTTTATATATATGTCTCTTGGCAAATCATGCATATATATACACCTAATTATTACTATAAGTGCACACTATATGACTCGATGGACACCTCTGATCAGGGCGACTGAATTTCAGCACGAAGCAGAGTGGGGATATTCTAATCAATGGTCACAAACAGAAACTTTCTTATGGAACTTCTGTAAGATCGAAAATCCTACGTACTCATCTAAATTATACTGCGTCGCCTTATGCATCGATCACTACCTTTTTTATTCTTCAATTCTACTAGTTTTTTCAATCTCAAATTCTCTATTTCAAGTTGAAGTGAAGACATATGTTATATCAAAGAAATGCTGATTTGCAAAAACATGTATGTACAAACGTCCACTAAAATAATTATATTGCCTAGGAAAATATAAACATTTCTTATATTTTTCTTGCATTTGATTGATATCTACCTTGTTATAAGGCCTTTAATTTGTAAAGTGTCCAATGAGCGGTAGAACACTAATTCCAACTAATGCTACTTTATGTCGTTTCAAAATAAAAATAAAAATCTTTTTTAATTTTTATAAACTACATGTCAATTCAAAATCAAACAAACAAATTGAAACGGAGGGAGCAGTAACTAACATGCTATTGCTTGCAACACATGCTAATTTTCTTTCATCCTACAAATTCAGGCCTATGTGACACAAGATGAAACTCTGCTAGCAACACTAACAGTCAAGGAAGCTGTTTACTACTCTGCACAACTGCAACTCCCAGATTCCATGACAAAATCAGAGAAAATACAAATAGCAGAGCAAACTATAAAGGAGATGGGGTTGCAAAATGCAATGAACACGAGGATTGGAGGATTTGGTAATAAAGGAATTAGCGGTGGAGAAAAGCGGAGACTTAGTGTTTGCATGGAGATTCTAACGCGGCCAAAACTTCTCTTTCTGGATGAACCGACCAGTGGCCTCGACAGTGCTGCATCTTATTATGTGATGAGCGGAATCTCACGCCAAAGACAGGGAAGAACCATTATTGCATCTATTCATCAGCCTAGTGCTGATGTTTTCAACCTCTTTCACAGTTTGTGCATCTTGTCTTCAGGAAGAACTGTGTATTTTGGACCGGCTAGTGAGGCAATTGAGGTATGCATATCTTATTATTTTACTCAAAGGGTGTGTTTGGTACGATGGAAAATGTTTTCCTATTTTCCCTTGTTTGGTTGTAATAAAATGTTAGGAAGACATTTTCCACAACAACTCATTTGCCTCAATTTGAGGGAAAATGACTTTCCTCATGGGTCAAGGGAAGTCATTTTTCAGAAAATGACAAATGTAACTTATGATCCCACCTCATCCCTCTTCCCCACCCCAACAACACTCATATTTACATGACTCAAAAAATTCAAATTTCTCAAAATTTTACATTACTCGAAAATATTTTTCACTGTGCTTTGATTCAATTTTTCACTCCTTGAAATAAAAAATAGTGAAGCCCGAATTTTTTTCATTTCCAATGTTCATTGAATGTATTGTTATTTTCATATGCATAGAGGAAAACTTACTTATGTTACTTTTGCTAATTACATATTTCATTTTGTCATTGATGTAACTTGTTTCACGAGGTTGAATAAGCTAGTCGTTCCGTTATAGTTTTATTGATTGTAGTATCTTGAGATTGTCCTTACAAAATATTGAAAAGTGTCTTCTATATTTACTAATTAATAGTTGTTTAAATTTAGTGATTGTAATATTTTAGTATTCGATATTGATATTATTTGTTATGCTTAAATTAGTTCTTACAAATTGTTGAGTTGTTAGAGGCACTGATATACTAGTTAACAGTTAGTAGTATTTTCTAAAAAAATATTTTTTCACTCACCAATCAAATACTAGAAAATATTTTTCTAAAAAATAGTTTCTACTCACCAATCAAACACCATAAAATATTTTCTACTCACCAACCAAACATGAGAAAATAAGTAGAAAACCAACTTATTTTCCAGGAAAACATTTCCCAAGAAAACATTTTCCACGGAAAATATTTTCCATCATACCAAACACAACTCTCTTTTGTATCAGATATTTTCGTTTTGAAAAATCAGGTGTCACATTTAGCCAAAAGAACATGAGAAAAGAGGAGAACATTTTCTGTTTTCCTCCATACCGAACACACCCCTAATCACTGGCGGATCTACATGAAATTCAGGGGTTCATTCAAATTCTCTTCATAAAAAAATTACATTGTTTATATACGATCAAAATTTTGATTTATCGTATAAGTACTGAACCCCCTTGACCAGTGGCGGAGCCACCTTGTGGTTAGGGGTTCATCCAAAACCCCTTCGATGGAAAATTATGCTATTTATACATGGTTAAAATTATTTTTTATGTATATATGGTTGATGTTGAACCCCCTTCGGCTAGTTCGTGTGTTTTCTTTTTTAAATTTTAAATCGCCTTAAAAATTCTGGCTCTGACACTGTCCTTGACACAAGGCTAAAGCTTGATTCAGTGGTGAAGGGTGCATAATTTCTCAATCAGCATACGTTCAAGTCTGGAAAACACCATTTTTTTTTTCAATCTTTTATAATATTAGCTTTAAAATTAAATCCCTAGTTACTTACTCACTTTCTTCCTCTCTTACGTTGTGTCCCCCTTTTGGTTTCTCTTCTCTTTCATTTTCATGTTTACAAATTTGATAGTTGACTTTTATTTTTAATTATTTCACAAAATTATAATATATACTTTTGTTTGTTGTTTATCTATTTTGACTGATTTAAAATATTTTATCTCTTCCCTCTTTAAAATTAAGAAAAATTTAGTATTAGTTTTATCATGTTAATGTATAAACAACATAAACGTAAAGTACAATTCTGGTAATTTAATTTTACTTTTTATGTAGTTTTTAAATATGTAAATTATTTTAAAAAAAGTTTAAAGATTGTACGTTGAACGCACGATCAAAATAAAGAAGTTCAACGTCTTCCGTTTTGTTTCTCATGTTGAGGTAGAGTTGAATTTTGTCTAGCTTGCTCAAATCAAATTCGATTCGCTTATATTTGATCCGACCTGATTATTTTTAAGGTCTTATTAACGTGCTTAATTTATTTTTTGAACCCCTTAATAAAATTTTTAGTTCCGTCACTGCCCTAATGCAAATGGCAAAGTATATGTAAAATCTTCATTAGTTCGCTCTGTTTTTTTTTTAACTCTTCTGTTTGGTGTTGTAGTTTTTCGGGTCAAATGGTTTCCCTTGCCCACTTCATCAGAATCCGTCAGATCATTTTCTTAAAACAATAAATAAGGATTTTGATGAGGTAAGTGAATAGTTAGTATCTCATACACTTTCCTCTTTTTTTAAGAGACAAAAATTTGCATTTTTACTCCTGCCCTATAATTAATAGGATATCGAACATGGTTCAGCTGGAAGAAAGCCGACAGAAGAAGTGGTAGATTTTCTCATGAACTCATACAAATCATCCAAGGAATACCATAAAGTTCAGAACCAGGTTGCAGAAATATGCCAACAGGTAAGATAAAACTCGCAAAAAAAGACAAGCTTAATGTATTGCGAATTCATATCAAGGGAGCTTTTTGACAGAAATACAGGATCTGAGTCCGCAGAAGTATAACTCCGCCCCTATTTGGAAGGTGATGAAAAATAAATCACTCTTATCACCGTTGTTTATTTTTCAGGGGGGTGAAATATTGGAAAAAAGAAATCATGCAAACTTTACTACACAAACCCTTGTTTTGACAAGGCGGTCATCTGTGAACATGTTTCGTGATCTTGGCTACTACTGGATGCGATCCGTGTCGTATGTCATCCTTGCTTTAGGTCTTGGCACCATCTACTACAATGTCGACTTAAGCTATCGTTCAATCGAGGTATAAACAATATAGATAGGGAAATTAGAAGAAATTGTAGTACTACTTAACGAACACATTATTTGATCAGGACATGTACAATTTTGAATATTGAACATTTCAGGAAAGAGGTCTAATGGTGGCTTTCGTTGTTTCATTCATGACGTTCATGACAGTTGGTGGATTCCCTTCATTTGTGGAGGACATGAAGGTATATATCCTCATTTCATCATCACAACAAACTATTTCTCTGTTTTAATTTATCACGACTAATTAATTTAATTCGCGAAAAAATGCAGGTATTTCAAAGAGAAAACTTGAACGGACACTATGGTTGTGGTGCTTTTGTGATTGCCAACACTCTTTCTTCCATGCCGTACTTGCTACTGATTTCACTAGTTCCGGGTTCCATTGCCTATTTCCTCACTGGATTTCAAAGCGGATTCGAGCATTTCATCTACTTTGCTTTGGTCCTCTTCATCGGTATGATGATAGTCGAGAGCCTAATGACTAATGTTGCAGCGATCGTGCCCAATTTCCTCATAGGCATTGTGGTAGGCGCAGGAATGCAAGGACTAATGATATTAAGTGGCGGTTTTTTCCAAATACCTAACGAGTTGCCTAATATTATTTGGAAGTATCCATTATACTACGTTTCGTTCCACAGGTATGCTTACCAAGGCATGTTTAAGAACGAATTCGAAGGACTGCTATTTACAGATAACGTCGATGGAAACACTCATACAATCAGCGGAGAGGACGTGTTGAGAGAGAGATGGCAAGTAGAAATGGCCTACTCAAAATGGATGGATCTTATCATTCTGGTAGGTATACTAATTTTGTACCGTCTGGTGTTCTTGTTGATTGTCAAGACGAATGAAAAATTTGTGCACGCAAGAAAAACATCCACATCTGTTTTATCAAACAGAAGTAGGCAAATCATGGCCAAGTCCCTACCTGCCTCACCTTTCCAAGACAAATAATGGTTGAATTAGTAGTTAGTTCTTCGCGATCCAACGCCATGGATCGTTGTTTCATTTCATAATGTATCATTTTGTACTGTATTGTATTTTGTTGTTTACAGCTCCTGAACTTTTAGTAGTTTGTTAATTTCTTGCAAATTAAATGTTTTTAGCTATTAATAATTTTCAAACTTCTTAAGCCAATTGTTTATGGTACGTAATAACTTAAAGAAGCAAATAAAATGGTTAATATTAATTAAATATGATCGTATTTGGTTAATTTTTAATCGTAGTACAATAGTAGCTAGTGATAATAATATTTTCGGTATTACAAAAATGAAAACTCTTACTTTTCCTCGTGAACTCTTCAATTATGCTCAACTGTAATACCCCAACACTCAAGTTTATAGTTCTACTGAATATGAACTTATTATTGTAATTTGTTACATGAAATTTTATTTTGAGAGTTGGATTATTAGAGAAAGTTAGTAGTAGTATTTTCTAAGACTTTAAATTTATATTTTATTCTAAATTAATAGAGTACTTATTTTTATTGTATTAAAATGTCATGACACATTCAAACGTGCAAGATTTAAGTGTTTTTTTTTGCCGAAATATTCTTTACTCAAATTTAATTTTCAGTTAATCATAGTAATGTGAAATGGAAAAAAGGACCATAATCTACGGTCTGTCTGAGCAAATTCAGGTGTCCGTCTATCTTGTTCACTGATCCATTTTACTACTATTCTCCTTGTCCACCCCCACCCACCCACGCACCCACTCCACAAGAATGGCTCTGACAGCCACCACCGCCGGCGGCAGAAGGGGTGGCCCAGCCCTCCCCAATTCATGGATACAAGCACCAAAGTCATCCCCTTTACATCAACCCAGCTTCATCTCCTCCAAAATGAAGCCAAGAATGAAACCCATCTCAGCCGTTCAATCTCCACCATCATCAACAACTAAAACTGGTCAAAACCCAGATGGAAAATGGAGTCTTGAGAGCTGGAAATCGAAGCCAGCTTTTCAGCTCCCTGAATACCCTGATAGGTTAGAACTGGAATCGGTTCTTGAAACCCTCTCGACTTATCCTCCAATTGTATTTGCTGGGGAAGCTAGGAATCTTGAAGAGAAATTGGGTGAAGCTGCTCTTGGTAATGCTTTCTTGTTACAGGGTGGTGATTGTGCTGAGAGCTTTAAGGAGTTTAGTGCTAATAATATCAGGGACACTTTTAGAGTCATCTTGCAGATGGGGGTTGTCCTTATGTTTGGTGGTCAAATGCCTGTCATCAAGGTGATTTGAGTTTACTTCTTTTGTTTTAGGCTGGCAGGCATAAGAAAGTAACAAATACTTTTGAATTTCGTAAATATATATTGAATGTACCAAAATGTCATCTAATCTTGTGTTATTAAATATGTCATGGGCAAGCCAAAACGAAAGAGTTGCCGAAACTTGAAGAAAGATTCTTTTTTAAATAGACTAAAAAGGAAAGTAATACAAATAAATTGAAATGGAGAGATTTGATAAGTAGTTGCAAAAAGTCACTACTTTTAAGAATGTGTAGAAACATTGCTGTTAAAGAAACATGTATGGCTCTCCAAATAGTAATTTGCAATATAAAACGGAACAAAGAGTAATAATTTTGGAAAAGAAAGATGGTTAGGACGTACACCCCTCAAAGATCGGTTATTATTATTTTCATCAGAGTAAATAATCACAATGCCATGGTAGAAGATTACTGATTCACTCCATTTCCTCTCGAAGAAGGTGCAATGATTCGGAAATGTAGGAGATGAATAATTTTTTGCAAATGATAGGAATCCTCCAAGTATAACAGGTAACTCCAGATAAGATTGTATGGAAGGAACATAGGTATGGCCTTTTCTCAGTAAGTCTTCGTATAGATTTTCGTCCCAAACTAGACAACAAGAACAGGTATGGTTATGGAAGTTGATATGGAGAAACAAAGCACCTTCCAGAGTAGTGTGTTTTCAGGGCTAGTGGCCACAATGGCTGGCTTGACCCAACACAATCTACAAAGAAGAGGTAGTATTACTATTTGCAACAGATGTGTGATGTGTGAAGAAGATCATGAAGACGCAAAATACTTATTCATCCATTGCAGAATCACAGACCAGATCTAGTACCTGTTACTAAAGTTGCTTGAAATTAAATGGTGCATGCCAGAATCCCCTTAAGACCTGCTACATTGTTGGGATAGAGGAGGGCTATTAAAAAAAAAAAGTCGACTAAAATCTACACCAGTGGCTATATGGTGGACCGAGTGAAACGAAAGAAACTAGAGATACTTTGAAGTCAAAAACGAAAAGATTGTAACTTAAAGCACAGATGTTTAGCTCTCTTAGCCTTTTGGTGTAATAGTGAAAATGTTGAGGAACCTGATAGGATGGTTAATTTCCATTGTTCTCTTCACATGTAGCTATTGTACTAAACTGCATTTCGCCAATGGTGCTATCCTTTAATAAAAATTTCATGACATTTTCAAAAGAAAAAGGCAGTAATGATTTTTGGTGATTCTCCTGATCATATGGCATATGGGGTGTTGTCCCGCAGGTGGTCTTTGCCTGCGATATAATACAATTTTACAGAACTTGGTCTTAAGCTGTTTGTGCCCTTCTGGTGGTTTAGTAGGGAGAGGAAAAGATTGTTATGTTTTGCACGAACCGACACTAAAATGATTAAATTTGACCTTGATTATAGCATCTGTTAAGTGAAATCTTTATTCCTTTTGATTGCTCTGGAACAACTTTAGATGGTTAGCCTAATACATAGAACAGATGTGGATGCGCTTGAAATAAATCAAATGATGCTTGTTCCGTCGTGGTGAAAATTATATTTCAAACTTATTTTTAGTCTGATGCTTAGGTCTTGGTTCGAAGTATAATTAAGAAATTCTCTCTTTTGACTAATTATCTGAAATTTCACATGCATATCAAGCAGACAAATCAGCAACTGCATCTCGAAGTTTAGAATCACGAGCTATGTATTCGTTTTAGCAGTTTCTGTGGTTGTAACAAAGACAGTTTTACTTTTGATTGTTGATTGATTCTGTATGCTGTGGACTAAGATTTGGTTGTTTATACTTGTACTTTACTGGTTAGGTGGGTAGAATGGCAGGTCAATTTGCAAAGCCAAGATCTGATCCATTTGAAGAGAAGGATGGCGTGAAGCTGCCAAGTTACAGGGGAGACAATGTGAATGGTGATGCTTTTGATGAGAAATCCAGAATTCCTGATCCCCATAGAATGATTAGGGCCTATACTCAGTCTGTAGCTACATTGAACCTCCTCAGGGCATTTGCTACTGGAGGTTATGCTGCCATGCAGAGGGTTAACCAGTGGAATCTCGACTTTACTGATCACAGTGAGCAAGATGACAGGTATTTCTTCTGCTATGGTAGTTTTGTCATTTATCAAAAGGAATTGTTAGTCTATTAGTATTACTTATCCAAAGAAATTGTTGTCTATTTTTGGTTTTGTAGTCATGAATGTCTTTTTATTATAACTTCTATGACTAACAATTTTGTGAGTGTTATGTTTCCTGAAGGTACCGCGAACTGGCTCACCGAGTTGATGAAGCCATGGGCTTCATGTCTGCTGCTGGGCTTACAGTTGACCACCCAATCATGACTACAACAGACTTCTGGACATCACATGAGTGCCTTCTCTTGCCTTATGAACAAGCACTTACTAGAAAGGATTCAACTTCTGGCCTTTATTATGACTGTTCTGCTCATCTGATTTGGGTTGGGGAACGAACAAGGCAATTGGATGGCGCTCACGTTGAGTTTCTGAGAGGAATTGCCAATCCACTTGGAATCAAGGTACAGTTTACTGCACTTCTATTTTCTTAGAAAAAAGTAGTGTGGTATACTGATTATGAAGGGCTTTGAAGAGTATCTTGAAAGATGGTACAAATAAACCTAAGGCTGCCATCTTCATGTGATAAGGAGTTGTAGGAAAAAGCGGAGACTGTAAATTGTATGTCATGACTTACAGATGCATTTGACTGTGCCTGGATTTTCGTCTATTCTTTGACCATTCACATGCTGAGATTCAACTTTTAGCTTGTGATTAGAGGTAAAAAGTCTAGAATGTTTGAAAACTGATTAGCAAAAAGATAACATAAGATTTGGATTAATATTTTCTGAAGTTTTAGGTCTTGTTCTATATGAAGTGTGAATAGAGATGGAGTTTGTTCTATTTAACTTAGGGAACTTATATCGTATCAAAAGATAAAATTAAAATTATACATGTATTTGAATTCTTGAAGTCTTATCAATGATAATATTAGAAGAATGGTGTCAAGCATTTGAGATGTCCCAAAACGTTTGGCTGTCGTATAAATTGGGATATTGATTGTGAATACTGACCAGAATTAAAATGCCAATACACTGTATAATTTTAGTATCCACCCTTTCTCTTGCATGTAGAAAAAACATAGTATCCACGTTTTAAGCTCCCTTAGTTTCCATGAGTTTAAGCATGGAATTGAGACATAGTTTGTCTTCTGATTGATGGATACATGCTACATAAGCTAACTTTGTTTCCACATTGCAGGTGAGTCACAAAATGGATCCAGATGAACTAGTCAAGCTTATTGACATTCTTAACCCTCAAAATAGACCAGGAAGGATTACAGTGATTGCCAGGATGGGAGCTGATAACTTGAGAGTAAAGCTTCCCCATCTAATCAGGGCTGTTCGCGGAGCTGGTCAAATCGTCACTTGGGTCAGTGATCCTATGCACGGAAATACCACTAAAGCCCCCTGTGGACTCAAAACACGCTCATTTGACTCTATCCGGGTACGATGCTATTCTACTTATTGTATTTACATATATAAGAATGTTGAGTTTATGTTCTCATGGTATGTGGATTCTGCTGTATTTTTTCTCAAAAAGGATTATCTGCCACCCTGTCAATATTGACAACGTATTTTGAAATTCTCAGTGTCGAAGAAACTATAGGAGAAGGTTTCTTGCCATTAAACATTGATAACAGGTTTGATGGTTCCATGCTATCATATCTACCTCTCGGAATTAGTGTGAGGGCAAGAAATTAATCGCTGATAATATCTGCTGAGCGTTAACTTGAAAATTTGGTTACCTTTTGCTTTTTATACTGTCCTAGTGAATTCCTTTTACCTTAGCTTATATTTTGATTGTATATATCTCTGTAGAATGAGTTAAGAGCATTCTTTGATGTACACGATCAAGAAGGTAGCTATCCTGGTGGTGTTCATCTGGAGATGACAGGTCAGAATGTGACTGAATGCGTGGGAGGCTCTCGGACAATTACTTACAATGATCTGAGCTCGCGCTACCATACACATTGTGATCCAAGACTCAACGCTTCTCAAGCACTTGAACTTGCTTTTATCATCGCTGAGCGCCTCAGGAAAAGAAGATTGACACCTAAGTTTGGGTTCTAGAAAACCATCTTACTACCCTTTCCCTTGTTTTCGCAGGCCAGATCCAATGTTATATTATAGTAGTAATATGTTTAGTGTCTTGTGTGAACATCCAGTTGTGTGTAGACTGTTACTCTGTTAGCATATAGTTATATGTTACAAGTTTGTATACATAACATCTGTGAGGTACATTGGTCCTATGTACTAAAGTGAACTGGCTCTGTGTGGTTTGTTTGATTAAGGGGTCGCCTTTTTTTTCTTTTTTTTTTCTATTTCTGTTGACGAAACCACTATTTTTCTTTGTAGTCAGTTTAAACCAATAAACCAGCGGTGTCTGCTATGGCGCCGCCCAATTAAAATTTTTACTAAGAAGATTTAAAATACAATAGGCAAATGCATAAAGAAGCTAAGGAAAAATTAATATTATTACTACTATATATATATATATAAGGGAGGATCTCCAATTTGGTAGTCCTCACATGATTTTTTTTTTATCCATTTTATCCTTAAATAAAGGTCTAATGACTTTTCAAATTCTGAATCATTTTAGTAAATTTGATTAATTATATGGGCTTTTTAAATGTTATACAAGTGATAAGTCATAAAAAAAAAGTGATAGGTGACACCACAAAAGATCTATTTATCCAATCAAATTTAAAATTTTGTAGTATTCTTTTATGTGGAAATGCCTAATTTTTAATCCCCACAAGAAACTCTGTTTTGTCTTCTTACCCCTAATTGAAGTTTTAATAACCTCATGAGCTTTCACCAATTGAAGAAACATCTACAAAAGCATTTTGTTGAATTAGATCTATAAATAATTTAATTTAAATAATATATTTATTTATAATTAAATTTACTGACGTGATCATACAATAATTTATAACATCGGGTATTTTTTATATTATTTAAACACAATACTTTTTTATTAAAAAATGTGCTAGCCAATTTAAATTTAATTGAGAAAAAAACAATAAAGTTAATTCAACATAAGGCAAAACTCAATTTAGATCGTTAAAAGACTTTCATTCAATAAAATAAAAATGAAAAGGGTTTAAATGCATGTATTTGTTGGAAAAAGTTTTTCTTTAACTTACAAAATTTTTTACTCCCTCTATTTTAATTTATTTATCTGATTTTGACTTAGCATGAAATTTTAAAAAGAAATAAATATTTTTAAATTTTATAATTTTAAACTCAAAATATGTAATCAAAATATCTTTTAATCTTGTAGTCTTAAACAGTTCCAAGAAAGGAAAAGACATTCTTTCTTAAATAAAATGAACCATGGAAAATAGGATAAGAAATTGAAACGAATATGAAAATTTAATATTTTAAAAATATTGAGAAATTATTGAACTATTCTTAACTAATATAATATTTTACAAAAACAAACAAAAAGAAGATTAATAATAATTCTTTTTTTTTATATAAATATATTAATGTAGTCCAAATGAGACTAGTCTACTATATGTATATTAAAATAATTTTGATCAATTACTTCTTTATAATAATAATAAATTTAGTACAATTTTAAAAATTAAAATTAAAAAGGATAGAGTGTATACGGACTTTCTTTATCGGTACGTTGATGAGGCAGAGGCTGTTTAGAAAAAATCCTCCCGACTCTTTTAAGTACCCAGCATTGGAGCATGTAACAGAACAACACATAAGGACATTTACTTCTTTAAAGAATATTATTTGTGGATAATAGAGAATCAGAAGAATATCAATCCATTAGCAATTGTGGAATGTGCTTTGATCCTTCACACAAGCCCCATCCTCAAAATACTAAAATAATATTCTCTCAAGGATCGAGGTCTTCCCTAATAAAAAATTATGGAAGAGATAAAGACCACTCTGGCAATTGCCATAGGGTGTGTGTATTATATTGACAAAATGATTTTTTGTACTCCTGTATTATATTAATTTTGTAATTTAGATATTTTTACTTACATGTTTGTCATCTGAACATCTGAACTTATTAAAGAGTAACTTTTTAAATCCTTTGTCGGTTTATTCAGCTGTGCGTGTTGCACAATTGCGAGCACGTCATTAATTATGTGTAAAATAATTTCTACGTATGAAATAACGTGTGTAGAGTATAAATACTAAATTTTGACCTAAAATTTAGGTCATTTGAACCCTTATTCTTCACCCTTCCTCTCTCTCTCATCCGAAACTCAAAATTACCACCATTTTAGATTAATTTAGGCCGATAGTTGTTGAAGGTTCTTGCAATTCTTGTAAGTATTTAATATGTCGGTGTAGTTGTAGTATGTGGTAATTTATTTTGAAGTTTCTAATCGATTTAATGGGGGTCCGTTCTACTAATTTTAAGATTTTCGAGATTAAGAACTTTTTTCTTCAAATTTTTGTCTGATTTTGCTCTGTTTCATCTGTAGTGTTGTTGTAGGTAATATTTCTAGTGATGATATGCCTTCAATGGCATCTATCGAATTTTGATTAGAATTTAGGATTTTACTTTTTTCGTAAAATGAAAAATTGGGTCCAAAAAATTTGGGGCTTTTGATTTGTTTGTTGTCTAATGCTCGTATTATGGCTATATATTGAAATTTTATGATTTCAATGACATTTTTTGTTATTTCGATTAAATTTTAGGATTTTTTTGGTAAATTCAGAATTGTGTCCGAAAATTTTGGAGTTTTTAATTTTTTTATTGTTTAATGCTCCTATTAAACGTGTGTATAGTAGTTTTGTATCTTCAATGGCATGTTTTGTTATTTCAATTACACTTTAGAATTTTTTTGGTAAAATCAGAATTGATTTTTTTATTCATTTGTTTTTTCTTTAAAAATTAGGGTTTTGTGAATAATTGCCTAATATATATGTTATCTTGTCATTGTATAGATTTTCTAAATAAATAGATATAAACACTTCAATTCACCTATGGGGGTGTCTTTTTGTCAGACCCTGATTTAAGGTATGCAAATGAAGTTCGTATTCCTGATAAAATTAGAGTAGATGTTGATGAGCTTCATGTTATGTTGTTTCATAACTTAGCAGCAGATTTTGATGTGGAAAAAATTGCAACCTTTTGATGTATAGTAAACAAAAAGGGCTATTATTACAAGTTAGAAAATGATATTGATGTTTTAAGCCTTATAAGTAATTTAAAAAATGAAGATTTGGTTGATGTATATGTGGTTCATCAAATTAGTGAACCTATAGTTGTTAATGATGATGTGGCAGCCACTCCATCATTATTACTACTTAGTAATGGTGATGTGGCATCCGCTTTTGAACCTGATAGGGCTGATGTGTCTTCATCTCATTCATTGGATATAAATGAAGATGAATATATAAATGAAAATCAGTCTCCTAGGGCAGAAAAAAGGAAAACCTAAGGTTTCTTGTGAAGACTTAGGTGAAGGTCAATTTAATGATTTCTCCACATACCATCTTCAAACATCTGATTCTGAATTAGATTTTGATTTCACTGATTATGATGGTGATTCACTTTATGATGTTGATGTAAACATTGAAGAGTTGAGTGATTTTGATGAAGAGTTGCTTCAAACAAGAAAGGCTAACATTGATAAACAAGCAAAAGAAAAGGCTGATAGGGTGAATCTAGATGAGATACCATCTGGACCAGTAGGTATAGATGCTGATTTTGAGAATATTTGTAAGAACAAGGGGGTTAGATATGAAGGTAAACTGGGTTGGAATGACCCTTATTTTGATAGTTCAGATTCGGGTATTGACACTAGTGATGAAGAGGAAGGAGACCCTTATTTCAGTTGTATATGATTTTTTTGAATGTTATTGAGTTTAGAGAGGCACTGCAGAGTTACCCTATTCAAAAAGGTGTGAACCTTATGTTGAAACCTAATGAGAAGGAAAGGGTAAGGACTAAGTGTAAGCATAAGGGTTGTCCTTGAGTTATTCTTGAAAGTGTTGATAACACAGAATTTTTTACAGTAAAAAATTACTTCCTTGTACACAAGTGTTCTAAAAGGACAAGAAATAAGATATGCAACCCTTTCTGGATTAGTAAGCATTACAAGGATAGGATTATGAGTGATCCATCAATAAAATTGCATCAGATTCAAGTATTTTTAAGAAAGAACTATGGGATGTATGTTAGTAAAACAACATGTAGAAAGGAAAAAATCAGAATATTGAATGAAAATTTTGGTGATTTTGTTGAAGAGTTTTCTAGGTTGTATGACTATGCTGAACAATTGAGGACCACTAATCCTGGCACTACTGTATCTATTAGGACATCCAAGAATGTATTTTCAGAAAAAGAGGTGTTTATGGGCATTTACATTTATCTTAGGGCATTAAAAAGTGGATCGAAAGAGGGTTGCAGAAGAATAATTAGTTTAGATAGTGCCTTTCTCAAAGGTGTATGTAAAGGTATCTTGTTGTCTTGCATTTTCAAAGATGGAAATAATCAAATATACCCTGTAGCATGGGCTGTGATGGATAAAGAAACCAAGGAAACATGATCTTGATTTCTTAGGTGCATCAGCCATGATTTGGAACTTGAAGAAAATTGGGGTGAAGGCTTGATAATAATGGTTGATATGCAGAAGGTATGATTGTTCATATGTTCATATTTTTCAGTTATTTATTTTTTAGTTTGCTGCAGTGATGCCTTTAATGTTTAACTACTGTTTTATATGTTTTGATAGGGTCTTCATTTGAAACTTACTAATTTACTGTCAAATGCTGAGCATAGATGATGTGCTAGACATATATGGGCCAACTGAAAGCAGATTTGGAGTGGTGAGGAAAGGAGAAAAAAATTCTGACAGGTTGCAAGGGCCCATTTGAACTATACTTGCAAAGAAAACTTAATAAAATGAGTGAGTTGGGTGATGAAATTATGAAAGATTTGCTCAAGCACAACAAAGAGGCATGGTGTAGGACCTTTTTTAAGGAACATAGCAGGTGTGATGTGGTTGAGAACAACATGTGTGAGACTTTCAATAGTTGAATTTTAGCTGCTAGGTTCAAGACAATTATCACTATGTTGGAGGAAATGAGATGCAAAGTCATGGAAAGAATGAATCAAATGAGAGATTTTTCTGAAAAAAGAATCACTGATGTATCACCAATGGCTTGAAAGTTCTTGCAGAGAATGGTGAATATGCAACCAAGTGTGAGGTGAGGTTTAATGGTGATATGGGCTTTGAGATTGGTGATCCACCTTATACATATGTTGTTAATGTGAAGTGGAAGCAATGTAGTTGTAGGTCATGACAACTAAAGGGAATTCCTTGTGCACATGCAATTGCTGCAATGCATTACAAGGGATGGAATGTGGAGTCATTTATTGATCACTGGTATCAAAGGACAATATTCCTGAAGGCATATGATAAGTATATTCAACCAATGACAATATTAACATGTGGCCAAGAAGCACAAGACCACCAAATGAGCCACCTGAGATTACTCTCATGCCAGGAAGGCCAGGTAAAAATCGAAAGAAAGCTACGGATGAAGTTGTTAAGAAGAAGTTTGGAAAGGCTACAAGAAAGGAAAGAAAAATGACATGTTCTGTGCGCAATTGTATTGGACACAACAAGAAAGGATGTCCAACTTTGGTAAATTTTCTTATTGATGAATTTTACTCTTTTTGAATGTGTTTTTGACCTTCTCATATTTTTTTGTAGAAAAAATATTTCAGTAGTAGCTGTGGCAGTCAACCAAGTGTGCAAGCCAGTACTAATACTACAGTTGTTGCTGCTGAGAGAGATGCAAATGCTTCAACAGCTGAAGAGATGCCTGTAAATGCTAAATCAGGCAACAGAAGGCCTGCAGGAAGGCCTTCAAATGCTCACAGTGCACCATGATGTTCATGAAGGCCTGCAAATTATTTTACCTTAGCTTATATTGCGATTGTATATATCTCTATAGATTGAGTTAAGAGCATTCTTTGATGTACACGATCAAGAAGGTAGCTAACCTGGTGGTGTTCATCTGGAGATAACAGGTCAGAATGTGACTGAATGCATGGGAGGCTCTCGGACAATTACTTACATTGATCTGAGCTCGCGCTACCATACACATTGTGATCCAAGACTCAACGCTTCTCAAGAACTTCAACTTGCTTTTATCATCGCTGATCGCCTCGGGAAAAGAAGATTGGCACCTAAGTTTGGGTTCTAGAAAACCATCTTACTACCCTTTCCCTTCTTTTCGCAGCACCTGTGTGGAGGTATAAGTATATTAGGCAAGATCCAATGTTATATTATAGTAGTAATATGTTTAGTGTCACGCCTCAAATCCTATTGGGGCGGACTGGCACCCGTAACCGAGGAGGCCCGGGAGAACCAACTCATAACCTTATACTTCCCATGCATACCTCTATGACAACCCAAAATTCGGACAGCATCATGTCGCATATAAAAGGAAATAATCACCTGTATAAGCTAGAGCACACATATATATGTATATACAATACTTGGCTGTTGGAGCCATCACGTCTACTAACAAAACACCACCTTGACTGTACATTAGGTCTACAAAGCCTCTAAATAATACACAGAGTTTAACTAAGGTCGGGACACACCCCGCCATATAACTAACTTCTATACAATACCAAAAGTGACTGGATATGACACGGAAAGCCCCGAAGCAAACTGGAGCTCACCAAAAGCAGCTGGATATCCTGGCTCCTACTTGTGCGGTGTATGAGCTGAGGTACCTGTGCCTGCAGCATGAAATGCAGGTCCCCCGTAGGGGACGTCAGTACGAAATATGTACTGAGTATTTAAAGTTGTAGATAATCACATATGATATAGGAGCTCAATAGAAATCAGAAACAAGTGAATAAATCGTAATAGGAGTGGACCACAATTACTAGAACCTGTGACAACCTGTACATTGTATTTATTCAATTACTTTACCTTCGTTCTTATCATCTTTGTAATCATTACTGTACTGTACTGTGACCATTAGGCTGCCTCCAGTACATATAAACTGGGATCGACCCATGATAGGTTTATGCCCCTGGGATACCACCCATAAACACATAAATAGGGATCAACCCATAATAGGCTTATGCCCCTGGGATACCACCCATAAACACATAAATAGGGATCAACCCATAATAGGCTTATGCCCCTGGGATACCACCCGATAAGAGAGAACTTTCATCACTTAGTTCAATTAATCTTTGAGATTGTTATTTCGGTTGCCACCGCATTTTTTATACTTTGAAACAATGATACATCAATAAGAGACATATAAATAGACCATCAATGCAATAAAAATGAAGTAATAACTCATTGGCACATCAATGAAGTGTTTTGGAGTCATCAATGCCATAACAATGAAGTAGGAACTTATTGGTTTATCAATGAAACATTTTGGAGTCATTAATAGCACATGGATCTTGTTTGAGTAACCGGATACCTTCTGACATTCATTAGTGCAATAAACATGTAAGATTTGAAAAACAAGTAAGTATTGGAATGTCTTGACATCTTGTAGGGTGGAAACAAGTTCATTGATAACGTAGGACATCATACAAAACCATTATGGATCACATGTTATTACTTTCTTAATAGAACAATTGTTCACTTTCATGCCAAAGATATGGTATAGAGTATGCTTTACATACCTGACTGTCAACCATCAATACTAGTCCCAAATGGACTTCTCTTCTTTTCGGATTACTTATCTACAATGAACATATATAGCAATCTAGTATTAGCGACCAAACGTCACAATTCAATTATTTGAATTCACCAAACTAGTGGTTAAGTAGTAAGCCTTAATTACACCATAAATGGTGTCACTTTAACCCTCTTATACTCCAATTACATTCACATGCCATGCATATTCATACAACATCCTCCAATATCAAGTTTGGATTCATTTATCCTTCCAACCAATCCATTAAACCAAATTGAGACATAGACATAAATAATCATCAATTCAATAGTATATCATCATATCCACCTTCCATAACTCAATTACCATATCCACCTTCCACAATTCAATACAACCAAACCATGCAAAATAGTCCATAACCCTATTTTCATCACCTTTCAATAACAACCAATACATATAATCCTCTATCACACATATACATATGGAAGAGAACAAAGACAAACAATATTCATACCTTAGAATTCACCTCTTGATAATGCAATCCTGTTTGCACAAATAATAGGTGTCGTTCGAAGCTCTCGAGATGACAAACGCAGTTATCAGATTACTTTGGAATTTCTACGGTTGAATCAAAAGTAATTTAAAGGTCAAATTTGGCTAGGGTTTGTTCTTTCTCAATGATAGATGATAAAAATGAGTTTTTGAACTCATATACATGTATATATACACATATTCCCGTTCATAATATAATAGGGAATGACCAAAATGCCTTTAAAATTTAAATAATGTCAAATTTGTCCTTTGGTGGACTGTTTTGAAAAGCTAAAGTAGATCGACCATAACTCTTTGCTCCGATATCGGAATTAGGTGAAATTGGTATCGTTGGAAATATAACTCTAAGGTATTTCATTTCATATAAAGTAGGCCATCCAGTTCGTCCTGTACAAGGAGTTATGGTCGTTTGAAGTTGACCCTAAAAATCTGTTTTGATAGGCTGAAGTAAAACGAGTATAACTCCTTACTCAGATGTTGGATTTGGATGAAACCAATTGCATTGGAAAGAAGACTCAAAGATATTTCTTTTCATAGGTCGCATCTCTCTCAGTTCATTATATTAAGGGAGTTATGATCATTCGAAGTTGACCCAAAAATTTGGCTAGCCTCAGTAGTTTGTGTGCAGGAAATTTTCCTGCACATTTACTATTTCCAAATATCCCGACCACCGTTTTATAGTTTCGAACTTGCTCGATTATATCCGAAACCTATCCGTTTTTGGAAATCTTTATATCGTTGGAAAGCTTATTCAATAACCTCCGCATGGAACCATCGACGGAAAAATTTCAGTATAAATAAAATAAAAAAATTAATTCCATATAAATAAGACCAATACATGTACGTGAATACACCAATACATGTACTTGAATATGGGGTGTTACATCCTTCCCCCCTTTAGTACATTCGTCCTCGAATGTTAGCGTAGTTATTCAACCGAAACAAGTTCAAGTCCATCATTAACATTCACATCATCACATAAATACTATGCATATATAAAAAAGAACTTACTTGTTAATGTTCTAACTCCGTTTCTTGTACTTCCTCTTCATCTTTGAACAAATGAGGGTACTTAGATTTCATTGCTTCCTCAGCTTTCCATGTAATCTCATCCCTTTGACGATTTCTCCAACGTACTTTCACCGATGCTATCTCTTTATTTCTCATCTTCTTAACTTGGCGATCTAGAATAGAAATAGGCACTTCCTCATAGGTAAGATCTTTCGCAACTTGCACATCCTCAGTAGAAGTGATATGTGATGGATCTCTGATGCACTTTCGAAGCATTGACACATGAAATACCGGATGTACTGATGAGAGCTCTTGGGGTAGCTCTAATTCATATGCAACTTGTCCAAACCTTCGAGTGATCTTATACGGGCCTATATAACGTGGACTCAACTTTCCTTTTTTGCCAAATCTCATTACCCCTTTTATTGGTGATACCTTTAAAAATACCTAATCACCTATAGAAAACTCTAGTCCTCTCCTTCTACTATCCGCATATGACTTGTGTCGACTTTAAGCTGTTTTCAGTCGTTGCTGAATTACTTTAACCTTCTCTATGGCTTGATAAACAAGATCCGGTCCGAACAAAAGAGTTTCACCCACTTCGAACCATCCTATTGGTGATCTACACTTCCTTCCATATAAAACTTCATATGGTGCCATTTTGATACTTGAATGATAGTTATTATTGTAGGCAAACTCAATAAGAGGTAAATGATCATCCCAGTTGCCCTTAAAATCCATTACACAAGATCGTAGCATATCTTCAAGTGTTTGGATGGTACGTTCTGCTTGTCCATCTGTTTGAGGGTGAAAAGTTGTACTCAACTTCATTTGTGTTCCCAAACACCTCTGAAAAGACTTCCAAAAGTTTGCGGTAAATTGGGTTCCCTGATCTGATATAATAGAGATTGGCACTCCATGTAATCGGACTATCTCTTTAATGTACAGCTTCGCATACTCTTCAACTGTGTAAGTGGTCCTAACTGGTAGGAAATGTGCAGATTTGGTAAGCCTATCAACAATCACCCATATAGAATCAAACTTCCGGGATGTACGAGGCAAACCAATAACGAAATCCATGTTGATCAAGTCCCACTTCCAGCTTGGAAGATCAATGCATTGCATATAACCTCCGGGTTTTTGGTGCTCAACTTTAACTCTTTGACAATTTGGACATTCAGCTACAAATTCTGCAATGCTCTTCTTCATGTCATTCCACCAATACATATCTTTCAAATCTTGATACATTTTGGTTGATCCTGGATGAATGGAATACCTTAAAAAATATGCCTCTGTCATAATCTTCTTTCTTAGCCCATCTACATCCGACACACACAATCGGTTTTGGCACTGAAGCACTCCTTCTCGCGTATGCTCAAATGCCTTGGTCGCACCACTCTGAACGTTCTCCTTAAGCTGTAATAAAATAGGATCTGCATATTGCTTCTCTTTCACTTCAGCTACTAATGAAGATTCTGCAACATTATGTTCGATAAGATCTTTATTCGGAGTTTCAAGAAGGCGAACTCCCAAACTAGCTAACTGGTGAAGATATTTAATCATCCCTTGCCTTTCTATAGGCGCCATCATAGTCTTACGACTTAACGCATCAGCTACCACATTTGCTTTTCCTGGATGGTACAAGATATCAACATCGTAGTCCTTTAATAGTTCAAGCCATCTCCACTGCCTTAAATTTAGATCCTTCTGATTAAAAATATATTGCAAGCTCTTATGGTCAGTGTATATATCAACATGAACCCCATATAAGTAGTGGCGCCATATCTTTAAAGCAAAAATAACTGTTGCCAGCTCAAGATCGTGTGTAGGATAATTTATCTCATGTGGCCGCAATTGTCTAGAAGCATATGCTGCATCAATACACATCCTAAACCCTATGGACTTCTCTTCTTTTCGGATTACTTATCTACAATGAACCTTCAATACTAGTCCCAAATGGACTTCTCTTCTTTTCGGATTACTTATCTACAATGAACATATATAGCAATCTAGTATTAGCGACCAAACGTCACAATTCAATTATTTGAATTCACCAAACTAGTGGTTAAGTAGTAAGCCTTAATTACACCATAAATGGTGTCACTTTAACCCTCTTATACTCCAATTACATTCACATGCCATGCATATTCATACAACATCCTCCAATATCAAGTTTGGATTCATTTATCCTTCCAACCAATCCATTAAACCAAATTGAGCCATAGACATAAATAATCATCAATTCAATAGTATATCACCATATCCACCTTTCATAACTCAATTATCATATCCACCTTCCACAATTTAATACAACCAAACCATGCAAAATATTCCATAACCCTATTTTCATCACCTTTCAATAACAACCAATACATATAATCCTCTATCACACATATTGATGATAGGCGAATTTACGCGCCTATATCAATATATTTTGCCTATATTTTAGCCTAGTTTTGAGAACAAATTATATATTTCATGCACTTTTAGTCCTTTTTCCTGTAAATGAGCTAACGAACATGATTAGTAAAGTTTCAGGTATAAATGATGCATAATTCAGCATTTTATGGCTTACTTGACGCAAAAGAAAGCTCACGAAGGAAGGGAAGGGAGTTTACACGCCTAAGGACCAAAACTGCTGCATGAAAAATCTGTCCCGGGCTAAAACAGCATTTCTGAAGACTTTGGGGGACCAAAACTGCTGCATGGAAAATCTGTCCCGGGCTAAAACAGCAATTCTGAAGACTTTGGGGACTTACAGACACAAAGCTGGATTTTGACAATGATACATTAACCTAGTACAATTAGGTTATGTATTTCATTATTTTATGTGGATTATGATAATGTTACCTTAACCTAGTACATTTGGGTTAAGGATTTCATTAGTCTAGTAGGATTTGGTTATTTATTTCATTAGCTTAGTAGGAGTAGGATATGGGTATTATAAATACCCTATCATGCTAGAGATTTTGAATAAGGAGGGAGGAAGGAGGGAGAACACAATACTTCCTTCCATCCCTCACATCTTCTCACATCTTCGATCATCTTCTACTCCTCTATTATTCTACACTACAAACAATTCTACAACTCTTCTAATCTTTCCATCAATTCTGTTTTCGTCTATTCTTATATTCTTAAATTCTGCAACAAGAGAAACGTTACTCTGCAAGAAATCACACCTAACGCCTACCACTCTTGTGCTACACGAAATTGATCATTATTGTGGTATAATAACAATGTCAATTGTGGTTTTCTTCACATTCATGGGTAACTAAACTTCTCTGTTGGGGTTATGGAAGCCGAATGAGTTACTATCTATTGCTGTGAGTTTGTGAGTTCGAGGCACGTATATTGCTTATATCATTATTCTCTTCATCTTAATCTACATTCTTTGCGGTTGCAAACGCAAGAATACGCCAGTCTAACATTTAACTTGTTCGAGAGAAAAGTTATTTGTCTGGAAAAGAGATAATGTCAAGGTAGTAGGACACCCTTTCCTATTAAAAAGCTAGTGCCGTAACTGGACTAACCTCTTGGAGAATTCGTACCGTTAGATACGCTTTAAGCTCGAGAGAGTTAAAGTGAAATAGTCCTTGTTTAGGTCGAAAGACGCTTGGATTTACCATCGAATACAATTCTCTATAAGCAGTTGCATGTCAGAATTCTACACACTCATAGCCAATAGAGACGTATACCTCAGAAGGTGGACATAACCCCAACGCTTCAATTCTCATTGTTTACAACTTACGTAACAATCTTTCTCTTTTACTTTGCTATTTTCAGCTGTTATTTAATTGTTTTGGTGACACATTACAATCCCCCCTTTTTTACGAGACTTGCACTAAAAGTCTAGTAATCTTTACTTACTTGTTGACCAAGCTATTCCCTGTGGGATCGATACCCAACCCAGTTGGGTTCTATATTTGCTAACGACCGCTTTACACTCCTACGAGAGCTGTAGATTGAGCGTTATAAAAAATTTGCGCCGCTGCCGGGGAATATAAGTGTCAATTAAGTTCGTGAAAATTACTAGACCCTTTGGTCAAAGATTCTCGTACTTTTACTTTTAGTTTTTGTTTTTGTCTACTGCAGGTTTTTATTTTAGTGCATGCCCCATACTCGAAGTTCTGGTCAACCGTTATTACCAATCAATCCTGAACCACAACGCATTGGTAGAATGGAAGCACAAGCTGAAATCGCAAGGATGGCTGCTCAACAGGAACAAGCAAGATTGGCTGCCCTTGCCGCAGCCCAGGTTCAACAGCAGAACATTGATAACCCTGCACGAGCACCAAATCCTGACGATGAGGATTTAGGTGATGACGAGTTACTAAACCCTAGGCGTGATGCTGAAATCATAACACCTGCCAACAGAAGAGGTCGACAAGCTCGGTATAGATATGATCACCAACCTATGCAGCCAGCTTTTGACGATGATGATGATGATCTTGATGGTGCCGGAGCCACTGGAGCTATAATTCCACCACCATTAGCGCCCGGAGCCAAGTTCAACATCACAAGCACCATGATTCAGTTATTGCAACTCAAGGGATTGTTTGGTGGACTAGCAGGCGATGATCCGAATATGCATCTCATCAACTTTATTTCTACATGCAAGTTTTTTGACAATCCTGGTGTTGGTCAGAATGCAATTCGATTACGTCTATTTCCATTGTCTCTGTCTGGGGAGGCAACACTATGGTTGAATGGGCTGACTCCTGATTCAATTACAAATTGGAGGCAATTGAGAGACGTTTTCCTAGAAAGATTCTTTCCGCCGTCCAAAAGGGCACAATTGAGAGATGAAATCAGCAACTTTCGTCAGCTTCCCACTGAAGCTCTTCATGAAACATGGGAGAGGTTCAAGACAAAGCTAGCGAGATGCCCAAACCATCACATGACTAATGTTCACCTCATGGAGATATTGTATAGAGCCTTGAATTCAATAACTAAGCCAGTGGTGGATAACACAGCTGGAGGATCTTTTATGGACCTCACCTTTGGTCAAGCAAGCAATATGCTAGATCGCATGACGAAACAAAGTAGATCTTGGCATACCAGGGATTCTGAGGTAGCAAGCCCCACATTATCTATAGGCATGACTGCAGACCAAAGAAGAAGACAAGAAGAACGTGATCAAGATTTAGCGCACATGAAAACGCAAGTGGATCTTCTGACAAAGCATTTATTATCAGGGAAGACCGAAAAAGTGAAAGCTGTGGCGCTAAAAGGAAGAGACGAATCTGATTCGGAAGAGGAGGCCAACTACTTGAACAATCAGGGGGGTTTCCGAGGTAATACCCAAGGAAACCAAGGTCGGAACTATTATGATAATTCTGGAAACAAGGACCAAGGTAGTTGGAGAAAAAACAATGAAAAGAGTGGTGTATATGTTCCCCCTGGTAGACGTGATACCACCACATCTAATTCTGGAAGTATGGAAGACATGATGGCTAAATTATTGAAAGGAGTGGAAGCAACGAGCGCGGGAGTTACTGAGGTAATTAATGATTTGTCCTCCATGAAACAACTAGTTGATTCTCATTCCACTTCAATCAAGCAAATAGAGCAGCAATTGAGCCAACTCTCAGCAGCACTCAATCAAAGAAAGGCTGGCACTTTACCTAGCAACACCGTGCAAAACCCAAGGAATGATGGGTCATGCATGGCTATTACTACCCGAAGTGGTAAGGTGCTGGAAACCTCATCTAAGGGCAAGCAAGTGGTTGAAGAAGTAGTGGACATTGATGATACGGCGAAAGGGGAAGATGCCGCAGCAGCTGATCCTGACGTCCATAACGTCACCCCTCACGATTTGCAACCTGAAAAAGCTGAAAAACGGAAGCAAGAGGAGAAGAAAGCCGTGGAAAGAACAATTCCATACCCACCACCACCTTTTCCTCAAAGATTGAAGAAGGTGGCGGATGATACAAAGTTCAGCAAATTCATGACCATGTTGAAGCAGCTGACCATTAATGTTCCGTTGGTAGAGGCGCTAGAAAAAATGCCTTGGTACGCTAAATTCATGAAGGACCTGTTGACAAAGAAGAGGGCAGTAAGCTATGAGCCGGCAGATAATATTCATCATTGCAGTGCAATTGCCACAAGGTCCTTAGTACAGAAGAAGGCAAACCCTGGTGCTTTCACTATTCCTTGCACGGTTGGATCTATGAATTTTGCTAAGGCATTGTGCGATCTGGGTGCTAGCATAAATTTGATGCCACTATCCGTCTACAAGAAGTTGGGGCTAGGAGATCCAACACCAACCAATATGAGTCTTGTGATGGCTGATAGGACGGTAAAACGACCTGTGGGTATCTTGAATGATGTGTTGGTGAAGGTATCTTCATTTATCTTTCCTGCAGACTTCGTTATTCTGGATTGTGAGGTGGATTCTGACGTTCCCATAATCTTGGGACGCCCCTTCCTCGCAACTGGAAGTGTGCTTATTGACATGAAAGATAATGAGCTTTTGTTTCGAATTAATGACGAAGTGGTCCGCTTTGATATATGCAAAGCCATGAAGCAGCCCAGCGATATGAATGAGTTATCTGTAGCTGATGTTCATCATGAGGATATGAAAGCATTATCTATAGAGAAACAGCCTACTGTTGAGCCATTGTCTGCTGCGCCACTGAAAGTTGAGCATGAGGATAGTGAAGATTATGAAGAACTTATGGGTGCTCTAACAGAAATAGAGTCTTATACTCCTAAGCAACCGGATTGTGATCCCAAGAATCAACCAACAGCGAAGACTCCCATTGACGAGACACCAACACTAGAATCGCAAGATCTCCCCGATTATCTAAGGTATGTGTTCTTGGAAAGTAGAAATATACTTCCGGAGAGTGCAAATGATTTAAGTGAACAGCACGTAGATGCTCTCATCTCTGCTCTGAAGAGATACAAGAGAGCTATGGGTTGGACTATTGATGATATAATTGGTGAAGAAGATCGCATGCCCACAGGTAAGCCTCATTGTCGTCTAAATCCTTTCAGAAAATGATCCACCATTTACCTCGACGAAGTCTGAGTACTCGAGGTAACTATGTCGAGCCACGACAATAAATAAGGCGCTAGATGGGAGGCAACCCATCGTACTAATCATTTTCATTTTTTTGAGCGAATATAGGTGCAAGAAGTAGTCAACGAGGAGATTGATTTCAATTGACGATTTGGACGCATTGTATGGTAAAGTTGGTAAATTAGGAAGGGTGATGCATAAGGCTATGGATTAAGCCTTTCTCACGCCAAAATAGGCTTCGAGGAAGGCTAGGCCTTGGTAAAACTAGGCCACGAACGATGCACAACCTATCCTATAGCCTAAGGTCTCGAAATCTAGTGTGCTATACACTATGCACCGCCTATTCCTAGGTATGCTTTTGACTATGCGCCGCCTATGCTATGGCATTTGGTCTCAGTATCTCATATGCCATAGACTATGCGGCGCATATGTCTATAAATGCCATAGACTATGCGGCGCATATGTCCCATTATGCTATAGACAATGCGCCGCATATGTCATATCTATGCCAAGCATTATGCGCCGCATATGTGGGATTTTTGTCTCCAAAACCGATTGTAAATGGGTCATAACCCGAACCATTCTTTTCCTATATAAAGGGGACTTAGTTTTATAACGCAACACATTGCAAAGTGACCTAAAGGTGCCGCATATTCATCCAAATCCTCTCAAAATTTTCTTTTTTGCTCTTCCAATTCACAAAACCACCTCCAAAAGCTTCAAGCAAGTAAGTACTCTCTTATTCTTCATTTATTTCTCGTAAGTACTACGTTGCTATGTCTATTATAAATTGCTACATATTGAAAGATTGTTGGTGAAGTTCATGTGTTTGGAATGTTAATGCAAAATCATGTGAGTGAACGTATACGTTAGAATCATCTTGACTTGTTTCCGACTTAAATTTGGTTTTAATAGCATTGTCATACTATTTGCGGAATTGCTATAGTCTTGAACATTGTTTAAAATTGCTACTTGGATACTTACATGTTAGGCTATCCCGTTCATCGGGATAAGACTTATAGTGCCTGCCGACATAGGAGGTTGTGATTGTTGAAAGTAACTATATTATGTGGTAACCCCTATGTAGTAGTGTTGTTATATCTAACATGAAAGTAATGCAATGGCTGCAAGTAGTGATACATCACTGATTTTCTTGCCGGAATACAACTCCTAAAACGTATGTCGACGAAATCTGAGTAATCGACCACTTTCACTTCACTGAAAGGGAGAATCACAAATTTGGTAGTCCTCACAAGGATTTTTTAGACATTTCACTTTTTTTTTGTAAGTAAAGTTGCTACACATGTCAAATTTGTAGTGCATTGATGATTTTCTTTTCTTGTATATCTTCACTTTTGTCCTCTCCTTTATTTGTTAAGATCATCTCCACTTGACCTTTTGTAATTGATTTCTTCTTGTAATTTATTGAATTGTCTTTTAATTATAACTTCTTTTACATATTAAAAACAATCAATTTAACTTGAAAAAAATTACGCCAAAATAACTTTTAACATGAAATTAAAGTTTGCAATAATTTTTTACTACACCATTGACATCTTTTAAAAATCTTATTTAATTTCTTTTTAAAAATATTAGTACTAAATAGGGCAACTTAATAGACAATATCTTATATTTACTATTTTTTTTAGTGGACATAAAAAAAGTAAATTAATAATTATAATGTGAAGAAAAATTTATTCTTTAAAGGGCGTGTAAGAAAAATAAATATGACAAGTAAATAAATAATGTATTACTATAATTCAATTACTATTTAATGTCTTTATTCGTCATTGTTAAGTTAATTTTTGTTATGACTCTAAATTAATATTCTAATTATTTTAATATAAACTTGAAGTGATAGAAATATTTGTTGTATTAAATAATTCTATAGAAGAAAAAAAGTTTTTTCATCAAAATAAATTTATTTTATCTATACTATCAAATTAATAAAAGTATCGTATTTTTGATTCATTATTTTTTTTCGAATCATAATTATTTATATACTTATCATCAAAAATTATTTATCTTCAAGAATTATTTATATATCTAATTCTCAGACAATATATTTATTTCTTAAAAATAATATTCTACATTAAATTGTTCAATTATATTATTATGAACTTAAATAATTATGAATACTTATTAAAAAGGTATGTTTAATGGAGTATTTCATTAAATAAGATTAATGATAAGATAAAAATATGATATAAATTAATGTTTTATTTTTCTATTCTGAATTTGGGCCCGGGCTTAGCACGGGCCTGGGTGGAACTAGTATATATTTATAAGGGAGGATCTCCAACTTTGGTAGTCCTCACATGATTTTTTTTTAGTCCATTTTATCCTTAAATAAATGTCTAATGACTTTTCAAATTCTCCATCATTTTAGTAAATTTGATTAATTATATGGGCTTTTAAAATGTTATACAAGTGATGAGTCATAAAAAAAAAGTGATAGTGGCACCACAAAAGATCTATTTATCCAATCAAATTTAAAATTTTGTGGTATTCTTTTATGTGGAAATGCCTAATTTTTTATCCCCACAAGAAACTCTATTGTGTCTTCTTACCCCTAATTGAAGTTTTAATAACCTCATGAGCTTTCACCAATTGAAGAAACATCTACAAAAGTATTTTTTTGAATTAGATCTATAAATAATTTAATTTAAATAATATATTTATTTATAATTAATTTATTTATAAAATATTTCAGTAGTAGCTGTGACAGTCCACCAAGTGTGCAAGCCAGCACTAATACTGCAGTTGTTGCTGCTGAGAGAGATGCAAATGCTTCAACAACTGAAGAGATGCCTGTAAATGCTAAGTCAAGCAACAGAAGGCCTGCAGGAAGGCCTTCAAATGCTCACAGTGCATCAAGATGTTCAGGAAGGCCTGTAAATGCTCACAATGCACCAACGGCTACATGAAGACCTGCAAATGCTGCATCAGTTGTTGGTATGAGGCCTGCAGCTGATGTGATGCCCACTACCACTTTAGCAGTGGGTGCTACTGCTTCACAATCTAAAACTCAGCAGTCTACTAGTGATGTTGGTGTCAAAAGAGAAAGACTAGTACAGCTTTGAGAGGTGGTGCAAATCTGACATATAAAAGACCAAGGCAAAAGAAGCAGGTTTTGGTGTGCTATTTGGACCAAGTGACAGTCTAGTAGAGAGGGTAAGTTTCATATAATGTACTTTACATTTAACTGATTTTAATTAGTGCATGAATAACTAAAAAAAATTTATTCTTACAGTCTGAAAATACTGAAAGAATAATACATAGTCCAACACTTATTAGTTCAGTTCCAACCAATATTAACTTGGGTTTCAAACCAATGGACGAAGGTGGAAATGTGAAGCTGCAGTAACTCAAAAACAACTACAACAACAGAGTAGCAAAAAATCAAAGGCAAAATCATCTCCAACCACTCAACCCGCATCAAGCACTCAAGCCAGCAAGAATCAGTCCACAACAAGCACTCAAAGAACACATTAGTGTAATTCTCTTTCTGTATTGATCTCAATGTGTTGTTAAGATAATTTTTTAATACTTCAGGTTCATTTCTCATTTCAGATGTTGTCAAGACAAGCATTTTGATGTCAACTCTTGTTAAGATATTATATATTGCAGATTTCTATGTTGGCAATGGTGTTTGTCATTAAATTTTAATTTTATTTCATTGTACATACCAACTACATAGATCAAGCCATCTTAAATAATACAACAGATAGAAATCAGATGACAACAATAATAATAACAGTGATATCAATACTAATGCTTGGTCTTTCATGTCTTCCGTGCCTTTCATATCTTTCCAGTCCTTGTTGTCTTCGTTGCCTTCGATTTCTACCTTTATATTGTTCATTTTCATCGACCCATCGAAAGAATGCACAACCAGTACAAACCTGATATTTTTGACAGCACCAAAACATTCTTCCCGGATTGGTTGGTGTTTTTGACATCTTAAGTTCCGCGTAAAGTCCACAATAACAAATTCGAACTGTTATGGTATTGCAAAAAATGACATAAAAAATTAATTTTTCAATATTACAAGCATAGCAGGAAAAAAAAAAATTAAAGAACAAGAATTTGGAGAGGGAAAAAATGAAGAAGAAGGGATGAAAAAAAGCTTAAATTGCTCCAACAATTGTGTTGGAAGCAAATGAGGAAGAAGGAGCATTTATAATGGGTGTTGTAACCCTTTTTGACCGTTGGGGGCCTTTATTTTATGGCTAACGCGCGGCTGGAGACTAAAACACACTCTCCTATGTGGTCCCAGCCACATAGAATGTCACATCAGAAATTGTGTTTAAAAAATTATTTTTTAATGGATTCAGGAATTCAGATGACAAACATGTAAGTAGAAGTATCTAACTTATAAAACTGATATAGTACAGGTGTCCAGAAGGTCATTTTGTCATATTATATATTCATATTTAATGCAAGTCAGATTAAATACTGCCTTGGTGCTTTTTTTCTAAAAAAAAAATCTGCCTAGAATATCTCATTTATATAATTTAAATTATTTTTAATAAGTAAAATTTGAAAAGGATATTTTATGTTCAAATTTTATCACTACCTCAAAAACATTCGATAAAAACTATGCTAAATTAAAACAGCCATATTTTTGTAATTTAGCTTCACAATCTTATCCTTACGACCAAATAGTACTAATAATAAAGTAAGTACTGTAGTATTTTGTAGTTTAGGTTCACAACTCTCTTATCCTTTATACTCACAAATGACACACGTGATGACTGTAGTCTTTGTTGACTTACAGCCTATTACCGCATCCTCAAATTTTTGCCAAGTGTATAAAATATTGGATGCTATTAAGTAAATTTGATCTCGATAAAGTTATTCAAAAAATAAAAATAAAAAAATTATAATAATATATTCAATTTATTTAATAATAATATAAAATATTTTGTAAACTAACTGTGGATAAAATTTATTTTTTATGCCTGCGTTCCTTTCCGGCAAACTAACCAGACGTTCCAGTATTCACCGCATCTATAAGTAAAGATTATTCACAGACTTATATTACGTCATATTCAATATATAAATACATCATAGAATATTTTTTTAAAAAATAAATTAAATATAAGTTTTAAAGAGGCTTTTTGTGCGACTCAGATATCTGTTACATACATAAATTAACATATATAAAATATTACTTCCTTTAATTATACGCATAAATTTTAATTAAAACAAAAAAAAAGTTTTACAGCTTATTATCAAATAAAGTGATATATTTTCAATCATCAACCTATCTATTTAATGAGTACTTCAAACAAAATCTAAATATTAATTAAAAACACTTTTCACGTAGATAGTCGAGTGCTCAATCAAAGCAAATATTAATTTTTCATCTAAATAAAATTTACTAATAAATTTCAGAAATTGATGATTTATTAATCCACTAATAAATCCATGACATGGAATTTTCATAATTTGAATTAAAAAATTTAATATTTATCTCTCTACTATAAAATATTCAAAATTATCCCTTATCATATTGCAATATTATTAGTAAATCAATTTGTATTGATTTTCATTTGGGTTTACATGGTCCATATAATGATTGTGAAAAATTGTAAAACTTACGTAAATCTCAATAAGTTCACACCTAACTATTTTTTATTTTTTAAAAAATAAAATTATATAAAAAATTTATTTTAATTTTATAAATTCGTAATTTGACAATCGATACATCATAATAGATACATTCTAACAAGAATTCGACCTATTACCCCATGATTCATACTTAATTCGTTGCAAATACATCATTTTTCGCTGAATTTCAGTCACAACAAAGAGAGTGAATACACGCACCAATCAGGTGCTACCATATGTTAAATATATTTAATTTCATGTTTTATTATTTTTTTAATAAATTATTCCTTTTTATTTAATTTATCACCTCACCCCATCCAGCAACTCCCCCACCCGGCGTCCAGCAGCTCCCCTCAACCCTCCACTCCTATTCAGCACCCCCACCCATCAGCATCTCCCGCTAACCGACCAAATCCCTCCACTCCGTCGGCATCTCCCTGTCTAGTTTTTTTTTTTTTTTGTTCAAACCACTTCAAAAAATAGTTTTATGATTGAATTGAGTTTTAAAGATAGTAAAATGATATGATTTAACTGCAAAATAGAGCTTTAATGATATAATTTTAAACAAAAAACTTCAATGGAGCTTTAATGAAGGAGTTTTAATGGTGTTGAAGAGGAAATAGTGGGTAGTTAAATGATATAATTTAGAGATAATGCATCAAAAACCCCTTGAACTTGTCTCGACAACTTACTTTAGCACCTAAACTAAACTTCTATTTATTTACCCCCTTAAATATCTATAAAGTGGATTAATTTCCCCCCTTATGCTGACGTGACATTTAGAAAAAAAAAAAAATGCCACGTCAGCATAAGGGGGAATTAATTCACTTTAAAGATGTTAAGGGGTAAATAATTATTCGTAAAGTTTAAGTGCTAAAGTAAGTTGTCGGAACAAGTTCAGGGGGGTTTTGATGCATTATTTCAATGATTTAACTGTAAAATAGAGCTTTAATGATGTGATTTTAAAAAAAGTAAAACTTCAATGGAGCTTTAATGGTGACATTGTGTTAAAGAAGAAAGGGTGGGGGGAGAGAGAGGATACGGGGTAATTTTAAAAAGAAAATAAATATTAAATTTTTTAAAAAATATATATAAATTATATATCAATTATTTATACGCGACAACTTTTAATTGATCAAAAAAGTCAAATTTGATTTCTTTCATGCACCAGTGGTGCGTGTATACTTGCAGAGGGTCAAAATGGTGTATATGCAACGGAATAAAGAAGAATCATAAAATAATAGGTCGAAGATGAAGTTTAAAACCGCAAAAGCTTCAAAATTGTCACGAGCTCTAACCCGTCAAATCCTTCATTACTGACCATTGTTCCAACTGAATCTCACACCTAAAATCAATAATTTCCTCTAGTTGTCGAAAAACGATAACCGTCACCACCACCACCGCTCCGACCAACAAACCGATGAAATACCACCATCCACCAAGTTCTTCATAAAATCACTGCAATTGATACATAATTTTTATGTATCAGAAACACAAATTTTATTTCATATATAATTTTTATGTATCAGAAACACAAATCTTATTTCGATACATAAGTCTTATGTACCATTAACAAAAAAAAAAAAAGATTAATCCATTAAATTTTGATATATCTCAACGTCGTCATCGTTATCATTAGTCGTGCATCCAGCAAATGTCGCCTCCTCAATTCGTCTTGCGACATTGAAAGTTATTTTTGTAAAAGAGTTCCGTAACACTTTGAAACCACCGTCTAATTTGATTCCATTTATGTTATTAATACAAATCGGGTGAAATTTCAAATTTTTGGAGTTTAACTTGACAAAAATTTCAGACGGACAACAGAAAATGTTAAATTTTGTTATAAATGTACCATATATAGTGAATGCTTATTTTACCATATCTAGTGAATATCTACTTTACCATATATTGTGTATGTCAATTGATGAAAGTTTACAAACCCAAAGATTAGTTTTCCCCTATAAATAAAGGGGTTTTCCTTCGTTGTAATTCATCCCTCAAGAGAAGAAATAAAAATTACTCTCTCTACTCTTCTTATTTATTCTTACTTGTTTTATAACACGTCATCAGCACGAGACTCTGACAAACAATGTGAGATGATAAATCTAAAGATAATTTCAAGGTTAGTAATTTCTTATGTTATCTGTCTTTTGCTACTAATAATATAATTAATATTGAATTTGAGGAAAAAATAATTGGTTTGGAATCATTTATGTTTTAAATCTATTCCTCAAGAATAATATTATCAAAAGGGATGATAATATGTTGGGTTCAAGTCCCATTGATTTATGCCTAAGACGTCTTTATATGGGTGAGACGTTGAATTTGAATCTCAATGCGTCATATTGATGATATTATGATGGCTAAAGCAAAATAATGTATTTTCGATGAAAAGTTACGAAAGTTGTTCATTGAATATGCTTCAATCCATGAAGTGAATATGGTAGCAATATATGATAAATGCCTCAATTTGCTCCTGAAGTAGCAATATCATAAAAGAGGTTACAAGCTATCAGAATTTGATAGGCTTAAGGCACGATTATATTTCATTCCTGGGGAATGAGAAACTTATTAATGCAAACGTGCACTTGATTGTAATGGTATCACAACTCACCTCCGAATAAGTCTACTTCTAAAGTAGTAAATCTGAAATTTACTAAAGAAAAAAAAATACATGTCCTGGTAAACTTGAAGTTTACTACTATAAATAAGTTCATAAGTTGACATGAACGATTATGACATCTCAAAGATGTGCATATTGAGTATTAGACATGTATTGAAGAAATAGAAGATTCTTCGAGAATTATTTATGTCGCTTGTTCTCATGATAAGTTGGTTGGACCAACTAATGTTGGGATTGGATCCCTTAAATCTGAAAAGTATAAAAGGTGAATATGGGCTCGTTCACCAGTCATGTGATCTATTAAGATGTATCAATATAAGATGATCACATGTGCGTTTATTGTCAACCTACAGTTTGACATTCATAGAGTTGCTTGCTCGATAAAATTGAGTTAAGAGTATAACTTTCAGATTGTGCAATCAAGACAATTCATCTGTATGATCATGGTTTAACATCGAATGTCTTTAATAAATAGTTAAACCATTGAGAACAAAAGCTTCATGTGTTGGTTTATAATATTATATACAAAAGTACTTGTAGGCATCAAACAAATAAATTATGATTAATTTCCCCTCAAAGTTGGTTCTAAGTCAGGAATCACACGTTGTCAATCTAATAGTTAATGTGTCGTATACAATTAATGAATATATCATGATGCACAAAGATGGATTCCTCAAAGAAGAATGAGGATGTATGTTAGTTTTCCTAATATAAGGGGGAGATTATAAACATCTATGAAATATGTTAGGAATTATCATCAAATTCCCATTCAAAAGATAATTCAAATAAAATGCCGAAAGTATCTCATATTTAAGCTGTAAGTGTTCCTATTTTGTGTCTCTAAAGGACAAAATCTATGTATGCGTGAAGAGTGGTAGATCAATCGGTTCCAAATGAAATCATCTTTGAAAAGAATAAGGAGCAAATAATCATAATAAAAAGGCAATGGGCTCTTGAAGAGCCTACGACATAACACTTCATGAAACTTATGAGAGGTTTAGGTACCTGGAAAAAATGATGTGATGAGATCTCAAAATGTTATGTCACACTATGAACTGATACAAAATAATGTATCATCAGTAATATCTTAGATATAATATTGGCGCAATATTATAAAAGATTACGAAGATCTGAATTCTACGTTAATTTAAGCATGCTGACCTAGAAATATTTATCAAGTAACACGAAATGGTGCATTTTGGTAAGTATAAAACTTATTTGATTTGCAGTCCAGACACTTGAAGATGTCGCACTTTACATGTTAGATATTGTCACTTGATAAAAATCCATACGAAAAACTCTAAAAGATTTAAAATGCCTGAAGCATATAAAATTTTTGGAAAACTTTTTATTATCCTCATAAGAGATAATTTGATGATTTGAGTATCATTGGAACTCTTGGAGAGTTTTCAAAAGCAATAGAATTTTTGCTTAAATGAGAAACATGCAAAATTGAATAAGGATTCATTCTGACCTCGAGAAAAGAATGAGGAACTCCTTGGTTATGAAGTATCATATCTTAGTGCAATTGATGCACTAATGTATCTTGCAAGTACTATAAGGCCTGATATAGCCTTTTTCAGTTAATTTGTTAGAAAATTTGCAGTCCCGATCTTATTGGTCATGTTGATGTTGGGTACTTATCTGACCTACATAAAGCTCGGTCTCAAATAGGCTATGTGTTCATATGTGGTGGTTCTGCAATATCTTGGAGTCATACAAAGCAGTCTATCGTAGTCACTTCATGAAACCATGCTGAGATAATAGTTATTCATGATGCGAATCAAGAATGTGTGTGGTTGAGGTCCATGATAGATCTCATTCGAGAAAAATATGATTTGAAATGTGACAATGTACTCACAATTTTATACAGAGATAATGCAGTAGGCATATCACATCTTAAGGGAGGATTCATAAAAGGAGATGGAACGAAACACACTTCGTCAAAGTTTTTTTATATACATGAGCTACAAAAAAATGGTGATATTAACGTGCAACAAATTCGTTCAAGTGACAATGTGACTGATTTATTCATCAAGTCTTCTCCAATTGCAACTTTCAAGAAGATGGTGCACAAGATTGGGATGCAAAGATTCAAGAATGTTCTCATTATGGGGAGTTAATACGCATTGTACTTTTTTTTCCCTTATGAGGTTTTGTCCCACTGAATTTTTCTTGTAATGTTTTTAATGAGGCAACTTATATGCGAATTGTTAGATTGTGTACTCTTTTTCCTTCATTAGATTTTTTTCCCATTGAATATTTTTTAATAAGATTTTAACGAGGTACATTATCTATCAATTAGACATTCAACGGTGAGTGTTATAAATGTACCATATATAGCTACTTTACCATGTATAGTGAATACCTACTTTATCATATATTGTGTATGTCTATTTATAAAAAAATTACAAACTCAAATGTTAGTTTTCCCCGAATTTTCCATTATATTAATAATTCATCCCTCAAGAGAAAGAAATAAGAATTTCTCTCACTATTCTCTCCGCTCTCTATTCTTTAGTTATTCCATAACAAATTTCTCCTTTAACGAAGAAACTGAAAATTCATTTAGAAGGTTCGCCAGAGCTTTGCTAATATGTTTTGGACGTTGTTCTGTTGATTTTTGTTTGTTGCATTGATTAAAATTAGCTGGCAGTACTACCAAACTGCTAAAAAAAGGCCCGTCACACAACTTGCCTCAGTTGACCGCAACCCCCTTGTAAAAACTTGAAAAAAGTACAAGAAAAAAAGATTGTCTTGGATAATAACAACAATTGATAGAAGCATTGATCATACACCACCTATCTATAATTTACTTCCTCCGTTTCGAATTATGTGTCGCAATTTTTTTTTATTCAATCTAAAATAAATATCATATTTTTTTATTTGATAAATTTTTAAAGACACAATTACAAATTTATTCTTTAGTGGTTTTACTTAATTTTAAATACTATTATTTTTTATTTTATTTATCTTTTTAATTAAAATTGATCTCACTTAATTTTAAATATTATTACTCCCTTTTTAAGAAGTAGTAATTTTGTAACTTCAACAAAATCAATACTTATTTCTTAAATATCGGGTCATGATCAAATAGCAACACATAATTGAGACGGAGTGAGTATAATATACTCACTCCATTTCATAATAAATAAATTGTTAAATTTTAACACACAAATTAAGAAAAAAACATTAAAAACATAAAATTTAATTAGAAAACTATCGAAGTAGGTTCGGGGAAGAATATTACTTGAGAAATTTTTCGTAGTAAACTGTAATTTATCAAACCTGAAACGTCTTAATTGTAACACCAATACACTAAGTTTTGCGCCGCCCCCCCCCCCCCCCTTCCCCCTTAAGAGTAATTAATTTTTAGGTATTTTAATCAATTACCATAAAGGCTCGCCTTCTCAAAAGCACCAATTATTCCAGGCCTTTCTTTCTTTTTAGGCACAAAGGAAAAGAAGAAGGAACAACTCTATTCATATTTTTTTTATACGACAATAATAGTATTTACTTATATTGGATAGAACTTTATTTTATTATTATAGTCCCCTATAGGCATTGCATTTTACACATTTTTTAAAAACTTAAAAGCAAAGGAATATACAGTCATACAAAACGACAAGCAGCCACCCCCCTCTTCCTCACTCCAAATTCTGCGGTAGTTTGTACATACATACATAGACTCGTCCACACCCAATCCCAGCCCATCTCCTTCTGATTGTTCCCCTCTATCAAACGAGCGTCGAACATGCAGATTTAGTTGGGTCCCACATAGCAGGGAGTAAAAACCTACGCCCATGAACCCCATGCGCATTATAGCTAGCACCCGTACTCTTATCAACCAGTACTTGGCCCGGATAACCCGGGTACGAACCCGACCCAAACATCCCCGTACAAGCCGAAACAGCCTCCAGCGGCGCCGTAGCCGGGCCCTGAAAATACCCATTGTTAAACGGGTTCGTTACTGTTCCCGCCAAAACCGTCGCCACGTTGATGATCATCCCGTCAACGCCAACGTCGCCGTTGGGCGCCACCAACGGCGGCGTCTGTGGGCCGTAGATCGGCTGATGAAACGGCCAAGCACACTGACCGGGGCACTGAGTTTCCGAGTTACCCACCCAAGCATGAGCGAACCGGATTTTACCCCGGGATGACCCATGGGTCCCACATCTACTCATGCAAAATCCTTCCACAAAAACATCCTTCGCCGTCAACACTAAGTTCACCGACCTACCCGTATACCCACCCTTGGCGGCCAAATACACAATATGTGAATTCTTCAGTGATTTCCCTAAAGAGTAGTTCTCATCAAGGATTTGTTTCCCTAACATGAGAGTGGATGCCCCAGTTTTGTATTTCTCAGTTGTTTTCCACCAGGAAGCAACAGAAGGACTTGGTGCTTTTGGGGAGCTCAGAGATTGAAGAAAATCAACGATTATGGAGCGTTGGATAGGAGTAAACTTGCCATACCAGATAAGGTTAACGGTTACAGTACCTTTAAGAAGAGCACCGTTGTGGTATTTGAGAACAAGGGGTTGTTCTTGAACCAGCGCAGCCATAGAAGCTCCAAAGAAAGAAAATGAACACAACAGGAACAACAGGGTGGCAGAACTGCAATTTGAAGCCATTTTGGAGAAGTAAAAAGTCTACGTTTTCTATACTTAGCAAGGGAGAAAGGAGGAGGAGGAGGAGGAGAGGTGGTGAGTAAAGTTGAAGGAAAGTGTAGTGCTATTTATAGTAGGGGGGGCTTAAAGAGTTAGGGAAGAAGAGGAGGGAGACAGCTGTAGGAAAGGAGATGTAAACATCAAGTAGTGACACGTGGAATATAGTAATAGGGGGCTGCTGGAGACTAACATTGCCAGGCTGGAAGATTCATAGAGTGACGTGGTGGTCTACAAAGAAGATTTTAATGAAGGAGAGGTATGGCCTGGAGCATGACGTGGAGTCATGGCACTGCATGCACACATGTTGACGTGTTAGCTTCCTTTTGGTTATTTCTTCCCTTAAAAAAAGTGACTTACTTTATTTTTTTTAATCCATTTAAAAAAAATTATTTTTAAAAAAAATATTTTTAATTTTAATTTGCCACACGACATGTTTATGAGCACAAAATTAAAAAATATTTTAATATATTTAACATAACTTTAATT
Source organism: Capsicum pubescens (assembly GCA_030864215.1). NCBI lineage: Eukaryota > Viridiplantae > Streptophyta > Magnoliopsida > Solanales > Solanaceae > Capsicum > Capsicum pubescens. The sequence continues at coordinate 264,402,342 of CM061545.1, read as the reverse complement.
TAATACTACAAAATTAAAAAAACCTCTTTATTTTTTTAAATTTCGTGTCAAATTAAATTTGATCATTTAAAGTTTGATATATATAACTTATATATTTCATGCAAAAAATAGGTTTGAATTTTGAAATTTTGAAAGAAAGGATTTATGATTAGCATGAAGAGATTGTTGGTATCATATGCAAAAATTAATCAATAATCTTGTTCTGACTCATTATTTTTGAAACAGTAAAAAAAAATAAGTCAAATAAATTAAAATTAAATGAGTAAAAAATTTATAAATAATACACTATATTAAATTAATTATACTAGTAAAATAAAAAATTTCTAAACTATCGTTGCATATAACCTTAAATCCTACGGACCAAAATTAGGGAAACAGAGAAAGACCAAACACTAAAATTTGAACTTGTTAATTCGCTAATCATGACATTCAAATTTTGCAAGTTGTTGAAATATAAAATAATCTAATTTCTCCCAATAGGTAGTCTAACTTTCTCTCTTTTTGATGGTATTCGCTAGATATATTTGGTTGTAACATCTTTAGCTTTTCCTAAGCGTTTATATATAAAAGGCAAATGAGTCATTATTTTACTTTACTGCTATTCATAAGAGTGAAGAATCAGCTCTTCGTCACTTTTTTATCTGTTTTAATTATTTTTAATTAATTATTTTAAGTTATTTATATATAAAAAAATTAATAATATTTAATTAAAAAAATTACTACTATTCATAAGAGTAAAGAAGCAGGCAGCTCTTCGACAACATGTTTGTTTCTTGACCTGCTTCAGTTGCTCCGTAATTTTACTATATTATTCCTAATTAATTATTTTAAGTCGTTTTTAAATAAGAAAATTAATAATATTTAATTAAAAAAATAAATATAAAATAGACATTTATCACATGTCTATTTCAGCTGATTCAATCGTAGTTTTATTAGATCACCTCAAATTAATTATTATAAGTCATCTAGATATTAAAAAATTAATAATATTTAATAAATAATAAAATAGATATAAATGATAAATCAATTCTTGATGTTTTAAATTAATAGAACATCTTATATGAGACTTATTTTAAAAATTTCTCAAGTATATTTGCTCCATGATTTTACTATATTACCCCTAATTAATTATTGTAAGACATTTACATATAAAAAAATTAATAATATTTAATAAAAAAGGATAAAATAGACATTTATGACATATCTATTTCAGCTGTTTCAACCGTAATTTTACTATATTACCCCTAATTAATTATTATAAATCATTTAGGTATTAAAAATTTAATAATATTTAATAAAATTAAAATTGACATAAAATGATAAATTGATTGTTGATGTTTTAAATTGACGTGACATCTTATATGAGACTCATTTAATTTTTTTCATAAATTTTTTCTCATAGTAATTTTGCTATATCGCTTTTAATTCGGTATTATAAGTCATTTAGGACATATCCACTTCGCTGCTTCAATCATAAAATTTGGTTGAGTCTCGAATTTATTCCAGTGCTACTTAAATTGGAATAGAAGAAAAAATATTATAAATCATAATAATTAAAAAATTTAAATTATTTTAAGAATATAATTGAATATCAATGCCACAAAAATTTGGATAAAGAAAGTAACAAATATTATTTGAAAATTACATTAAAAAAATATATTATAAACTACAATAGCTAATAATTTAAAATATTTAAAACATATTAAGAATCAGATTAATTATCTAAATTATATTTGTGTCACGTAAATTCGGGATAGTTTTGACATTTTATAATTTGCATGTTTTATTGTTTTAATTTAGTAATTTGTTGATGCAAATAATGTTTTCGAATTTAACATGTTTTAAAAATTTAGTACTTTTTTATTTTAATTTATTTACTTTATTTTGGTAAAATATTATATATTTAAAAATTATGCAAAAAAATAATTATAAGTCATAACTATTAATATCTTATAATATTTTAAAAACATATAGTAAAAAATATGATTGAATTTTGAAATTCTAATAGTGTCACATAAGTTGCGATAAAGCAAGTAACATAAATTATTTGAAATTACATTAAAAGATACTAAATTCACAAAGATTAACAACTTAAAATAATTAAAAAAATATATTAGTAAAAAATATTTGATTGACTCACTAAATTCTAAAATTGGGATAAAGCGAGTAACATAAATTACTAAATTATATAAACGATACTATAAATCACAATGATTAGCAGCTTAAATTATTTAATAATTTATATTAATAAAAATTTGATTGACACTCCAAATATTATTTGTGTTATATAAATTGAGATAACGTAAATAACATATATTGAACCCGTGCTGACACGGGCTACCGTATCTAGTATCTATCATAAATATCAGACTTGTGTGTGTATGTGAGTATGAAATGTTTTAGGCAATCATTATATTTTGAAGCAAAGCAAAGCCGGGGACAATGGGGCAGTGAAAGTAATGTGAAAAAGTTCAAAAATGGGCAAATTATACGACACTTTGTGGGATGTAGGAACAATTCATGGACCACGCAGCATATATTTAGGCTATGGGAGCTAGTAGAGGACCACTTCTGTCGATAAGCTCAACAATAATATACTCAATATAATCTTATAATAGGGATCTAAAATGGTGGACGATACATTAATTTTACTTATATATTGAGATAAAAAAAAATAAAATATTTTTGATAGAACCTCAGCTCGAGTAAATTGAACGGTGTTGTCATTAGCAAAAAGAAATTGTACTAATTTTATGTTTGTTATGACTGAAATTGCTTTATATAATGAAACCGTCTTCTAATTGTATGATCTTTACATTGTAAAGAGATTTACTTTCTTATGAAAACAGAAATATTTTACTAAATTTAATTTCATACAAATATTTTAACCAATATTTAGAAAACACCCTTCTTGGTTCTTCATACGCTATCATCTTGATTCTTCACGGATTATAAATTAATAATTTTTATATATTTTATAGTCGAGCGATCATCAAAAATAATTTCTCGATTTTATAAAAATAGAGTAAGATGCAACAAATTAAACATGGATAGATAGACGGAGGAAGAATATATGATATTCTAGAAAATAAGTTGCCTAATTAAGATAATATACACTGTAAATAGGCGGAATCTGATCCTGAAGAAAAGGGTTAGGTGGAAGTATTTTGAGTAAAAGAAATGTGGTGAAATGGAAGAGAAAGTTGTGTTGCATTATTTGAGGATGGCATTGCCCCATTACATCACTTAATGGTGCACTATTTCAGATTCCAAGGCCACTACATATACATACTCTGCTTCTCTTCTTTTGTATGTATCTTTCCCAATTTTCAATACGAGAAAATACATTGAATCACCCCTAAATTTTTGATGAAAATTTATTTTAGATTGTTAAACTTGTATGATAATTATTTATCTCCTTTAACAACTTTTAACTGAATTTATTTCACTTTGTAGAAGTCGAAGTGAAGTCGCATGTTGCTGGACGCATCGAAGTGCTATGTTTGTCTTTTATATTTTTTTTTAAACGAAAATATTCTTTTAAAATTAAATAACGGCTATAAATCCAAAATCGAATAAACCCAATTTCATCCTCAAAACCCTAATTTACTTCTCTTCTTCCCCAATTTCTCAAAATCTCCTTCCTCTACGAAATTTAAGCATAATTTTGAGATTAATTTCTCTTCCATTTAAAACGTAATCTATTTTTTTAGCATGCAATGAGGTCGGTTAATTTGACTAAACTTTGTATGGAAGAAAATTATAATGTTTTGTACAAAGAAATTCGTTGTAATCATGAATTTTTGTTGCATATGAAAACATTTTGGACTTCGAAGAATTCCAACAGAAGATTTTGGGCATGTCCTTATTATGGGGTAGATATCAATTTTTTGCTTTTACTATTCTGATAGATTTATTAAAGACCAATTCATTCTTTATTTTTCACCATTGAAGGGTCCAAGATCTTGCGACTTTTGGTGTTGGAGGGAGAGAGAAGATATTGATCCGAGGTCCAAATATATGATTCCTAAACTAATAGAGAAATTAGGTGAGCTTGAGAATTTAGTTGAGTCTTCTTAATAAATTGACAATCATGCATCGGTTAATGAAGTTGAAAAAGTTGAGTTGAACATATTTGTTGAGGAACCTTCTCATGAAATAGACAAGCTCAAAGAATCCAAAGATGATAATCGTGTTGATATGAAATTGGAGAAGTTGGAAGAAGATGTTGAGAAGATCAAAGAAAGAGAGAAGAAGTGGAGAAGAATTACTAAATTTGTTGTGTTTTGTTGTTCTCTACTGTTAATAGCTATAAGTTATTGGCTTGGGATGATATATATAAAGAAAGGTTCAATGAGGTTACCTTGAGGTGGTTGTTGTTGTTAGAAGATATCTAGCTTATTTTGTGAATGGTGCAATTTTTTTCAACTTATTTTGTAATCTACTTTGGCTGGTGACTGTCTCTTGAGCACTTGGTCGTTGTATTTTGTAGTGCAGCTTCTTTTAAGATTCTTTTGTAATGTATTCAGTTGTTGGTTCTCTTGATATACATGAAGAAAGGTAGTTGAATTGATTGCATTTTAAGCATTTGTTTCTTTGGTAATGGTGCAACTTCTTTTGTAATGAAGTTAACCACAACTGCTTATAGTAACAACTAGTTAAGCAAGACTGCACAAACTACCATTTACCACAACTGCTTATAGTCGCAACTAGTTAAGCAAGACTGCACAAACTATCATTTACCACAACTGCTTATAGTCAAATGACAATTGCAGTCACAGCTGCTCATATTTCTAACAAAAATATGTGGCCAAAAGTGCAGTCACATTTACATCATGCAATTACACATTAAACTAGTGCAGTCACACCTGCATAATTGAAGTCACCAATCAAAATAGAAATTGCCTAAGTGAAAGTCACTAATGTTTAAGTACACAACATCAATACACAAAAATAAAATCAGGTTGCTTCTAGTGAAAGGTTGATGAACTTGTTTGGCTTAGATGATTCACTTCAGTAGCATTTGACCTTGTCCTCATCCTTTTCTGTGCTCTCATGACTTCAAGATCTTGTTGGTTCACAACTTTCTTTCTTTTTCATTTCACACCGAATTTGAATTTGTGATGTCCAAGATGTCCAGTCACTATGGAGAAGTTCATAGGCATTCCAGGCTGAAAAAATAAAGTAAAACAAATTTATTTTAAGACTTTTAAAAGATAGACTTTAAACTAGAGAAATTTTATCAAATTTAACTTACATTGAGAATTTTATAACCACTTTCTATTTGAAGCACCCCCATTCCAACCATCCTAGGTCTTTTAAAAGGTGCCCCTTTACCTCTTCCAACACCACCGACACAATCAGTTTCTCTTCTTTTATTAGCACCAACTCCTCTTCCTTTACCTCTACCAACACCAATCACAGTAGAAGCTGCAACTCCTTTTTCTTTACCTCTATTAATAACAGTAGAAGTTGCAGCTCCGCTACCTCTATCATTACCGTCAATAGTAGAAAGTGTAAATCCTCTTCCTCTACCAATACTATCTACAGTAACAGCAGCAGCAGATCCTCTTCCTCTACCAACACCATCTATAATAGCTGTAGCAACAACTCCCCTTACTCTACCAGCAGCCGCAACTCCTCTTTTTTTACCAGCAACAACTACATCAACTCCCCTCCCTCTACCAGTATCAGTAGCATTAGCTCCCCTTCCTCTACCAGCATCAGGAACATCAACTCCCCTTCCTCTACCAGCAGCAGTAGCAGCAACCTACGACATATAACAAAAAATATAAGAAAATAACTGAGAAATGAACTAGCAGTTGATGACAAGTTACTTGTTACCTTTGTAGACCCTTTTGTTTTTCCTCTTTCTTTTTTTGTGCCTGATGCTGCAGAGGAACCTACGCTGAATTTTGTTGAACTTGTAGCCAAAGGACAACCCTTTTTATTATGACCCTTGGCATGACATATGATGCAGCTCATCTCAACACCATGTTTAGACAACTTTCCAGTCTTGTTTTCACTTTGCTTCTTTCTTCTGAATTTGTCAGGTCTGCCTAGAAGTTTTTTTATTGTTGGAGGTAAAACAGAAGGGTTGGTTGATTTTTACCACATTTTCATATTAATAACATGCTGGATGTAGTAATTATAGGTCTTGAGGTAGGTTTCCTTGGTATACCAATATGCAACATAATTAATTGGCTTCAATCTCCTATAATATAATGCAACTATGGCATGACAACAAGGTATACCTTTCAACATCCAAGACCTACAAGTACGAGTTCTATCTCTCAAATTCACTATGAAAGTATTGACACAACTATTCTTAACTTCAAAACCTAACTCACCATTCCACTCAAGGTTACACTTCATTGATTTTGATGTGTTTTCTTGCAATACTATTAGTGCCATTGGAGAAATATGTGTTATCCAAGTATCAATAAACTCTCTCAATTGTACTATTCTTCTCATCACCATGACCCTTATTTCTTCAAGCATTGTGATGATAGTCTTGTGTCTGGACCCCAATATCCATAAATTAAAACTTCCAGCCATATTGTTGTCAACACTGTCATAACAACTATGATACTTGAAGTACACTTTGGATTACCTTTCTATTTTGTACCACAAAAGACCTTCAGAAATTTTATCATCGAAAAGCTTCATATGATCCAAATTTCTTTTCAATTCTTGTTCATATGTGGACTTGACACACTTTCAAAAATAGTTTCTCCTTTAAATATCCTTCCAAACTTTGAATCAGTTGGCTAGAATATGTCATGCACACATTCTTTGTTCTGCATTTGGCAATAATTCTGTAATTGCATTGTCAAGACTCTTCAAGAAATAATAAATGTTAGAGCCTATAGTTAAAACATAAAATATAGTTAAAAGGAAAACATAAAAAAAATGAACAACAAATGTTTTACCTTCTGCATATCAGTGATAGTAGTCACTTCAGACCCATCTCCAAGCTCAAGATCATTCTTCATAAGTCTTATAAACCATTTCCAATTGAATGTGTTTTCAACTTCAATCACTGCCCAGGCTAGTGATAGCATCTGATTATTCCCATCTTTACAAACAGTCACAGGTAGTTGACCTTTAAAAACACTTTTAAAAAAACAACCATCAAATTCAATACATCTCCTAGCACTAGCTTTGAGTGCTTTCTTCAAAGCATATATAAAATGATACAAATTATTTTTTTTCATTTTCAAAGGTTTCTTCACTAAGCCTCACCACACATGCGCAACCTGGATTGGTCTTTAAAAGCTCATCTTTATAATTCAGAATCCTTCTAAACTCTTCTACATAGCCACTCATGATCTGCTGCGACACAATATTCCTGGCTTTTTTTGTCATTGTCCTCCCAATATATATCTCTAATTCCTTTTTCATCAAGTTTTGAAAATGAAAATCTCTAATACCAGGCTCAAATATAATCCTGTCTTTGTATCTCTCTGGCAAGTACTTTGAATTCACAAGTTTGTTTTTGGTTATGGCATTACATATGTGGACTGGATTATACTTCTCCATCTGAAATTCTCCAGTTCTAAAATCATGGCTTCCAAACAACAACCATGGACTACCATCAATACATTTTACTCTCATTCTTTTTGGTTCATTCTCATACTTGCCTAATTCCACGTGTTCTTGCACAGAGTACATAGTAATAATTTTTTTAAATTGCTGAACATTTTCAAAACAAAGACCAAACTCCCAAATTATTTTTTTACGAGTAAGATCAAACACAATTCTCTTATGATTTCTTTTTGTTTTTCTTGTTTTTCCTTCTCTTCTTCCAGATTGTTCTACTTCATCATCTCCATCATTGCCATCATCACAATCTATTACAAAGCTAATATGTACATCAGAATCAAAATATGGCTCATCTCTAGCTATTTTTTCCTGTAAAGTTGTTTTTTTGTTGGCTAAGAACTCATCATATCCTAAGTCAACTCCTTTTTTACCCACACTAACCTCTTCAAATCTTGGTTCCTTTTTCTTCTTTTTTTCTTCAAATCTCTTTTTTTTTACAGCTCTCTTTTCTTTCCTCAAAACTCTAACCTCATCACGAACATCACTACCATATTCATCTTCACCTACATAAAAAAAAGTCTTCATAATCTGAATTTGCAGTATCAGGTGATTCACTTTCCCAATCAGGTGAAATTATTGGGACATCTGATGCAGAAACAAAACTAGTCCCACCCAGGTTTTCCTCAGCATGAGGAGCAGCACCACAATCACTATCCAAGATTTTCTCACCAGTAGCAGTAACTCCACCACCATCACTATTCAAGTTCTGCTCAACAATAGAAGCAACACCACAACCACCACTATTTCCAACAATATTAGCAGAGGAAGTACTACTCAAGTTCTGCACAACAGTTGCAGCAACATCATTACCCAAATTTTTCTCTACGCCACCTAACTCCTCACCATTAGAACCAACAGCACCAAATACATTACACTCTCCAACACTAGTAGCAGCAGAACCACCAAAAGGCTCTTGAGGTGTTGCAGCCACTACAAAGCCATCTTCAAATCCTAATTTTTCACTAACCCCACAGTCTTGACTGGACTCTTTGTCAAAAGAAGTAGAAGATTTTTCATCCACATGAAAGTATTCAATGGCAGGGACTTTAGGGACCACATGAGGTTCATCTACTAAATGTGACACATATAGCTGAACAATATTTCCATTTTTAAGTTGAGGTACAATACCCAAAATATCCCTATCACAAGTCATTTTTACTGAATAATTACGTTTAGGAGGTCTCATATAGACAATGCACGAGGAAACATTATAACCAATTTCTTTAACATATTTAACAAACTCATACTATGAAAATCTGTCAATATCGACACCAAAACAATCCGTAACAATACCTCCATGGTACTTTATACGAGGTTTTTGTTGTAACTTTACTTCATGATGGTCTCAGTATAATATATGCAAAATTCATAGTTAATCTGATTTTTTTGGAAAAAAACGCGATCTTTACAATAAAATTTATTTTTATGGGATAGAAAAATCCTAAATCCAAATACAACAACTTAAACAACTTAAAAAATTTTCGAAAACCCCTAAAACTAACATGTTTGAACTCTAATCGATTTGTAGATCTTCTGATTTTGGGTGAAATAGAGTTGAAAATTAACCTAAATACACGATTTTTGACTGCTGGAGTGAGAGAAATGTCGTTGAGTGGGGGAATTAGGGGCATTTGTTCGGTTATTAGGGCTATTTTTTAGGGTTGGGTTGGGTTTTAATGAATGAGTCGGATTTATTAGGGTTGGGTCGAATTTTAGTAAATGAATTCATTAAATGACGTGGACGAATAAAAAACGTGCGTGTCCAACACTACCAAGTCTTGAAATGGGATAGGATTTAGAGGAGTGAAATACATTTAGTTAAAAGTTGTTAGGGAGGGTAAATAATTGTCATACAAGTTTAGGATCAAAAGTAAGTTTTCGTCACAAGTTTAGGAATCATTCGATGTATTTTCTCTTTTCAATACACAACAAGCCACATATTATATTCAACTAATTACAATTCATTCATCATCATTTACTTTTGAGTTTATTTGATTTCGCTTAGTGCACGCTATTCATATTAGAGCTCGTTTGTTAGAAATTTTCATTGAAAAAGGATTAAAGACGCTTTTTCTTTAAGGCAACTTCATTTTTATGACTTTAATTTTGAAATTTTTAATAAAAAATGAGTGAATATTCTATATTATCATCTTTGATGATTTTACTTTTGAGTTACTTGAATAATCATTTATTATTATTTACGTTATTACATAATAATTGAACTAAATCGAGAAAGAGTTATTTGTTTGAGTATATTTTTATTATTATAACTATTTTGCGAATTTATTGAAGTATTTACTACCAATTTTAAAAGTATAATTAATATAAATTAAGTAAAATAAATAGTTAATGAATATATTTTAAAGACTTATTTCTTCAATCTCAAAATTATTGACGTATTCAGATTTTGTACGGCTATTAAAAAAAATAATTAAGAATTTGATTTGACTAGTAGTGAATAAGTGGAGTACTAGTATTTTTATTAAAAAGAAGTGGAGTGAGTAACAGAGTATTGGGTAGAGTTACGAGGAGCATGTATTTGGAGAGCTCCAAACTTAACCCTACCTAATTGATATCAGTTAATTAAATCCTAAAGTGGAGAGTTTTAATAAGCCGAGTCGCCTTTTGTGGACCATACGTCCCATGAGTGTTGGTAACTTATCTTAAAAGTATAGTAATGATTTCATGAAATAAAATGGGAAGTATACCCTACTAAAATTGTTTGAAATACTACTACTTTTACTACCTCATTCCCCAAGAAGGTTGGTGCAAGTTGGGGCTTTTTGCTGCTACATATTTGGGAGGCGAAAACATAGTGGGTTGTTGAGTCTTGAAACAAGTGACTCTTTGTTGAAACATTAAAAAGTTCTTTCTTTTTCTTTTTTTTTTATGTAAAAGTGACTGCTGGCTGGCCCCTTTGGGTTTTCAAAACGCGCAGTCGAATCGAATATGGGTGGACGGACGGCTGCCGACCATCTCTCTTCGATTGCATTAAACACGGGAGGATGTCTTGCCTAGGTGTTTTGCCGTAAAATAAGTAGTTCGATGTATTAAAATTTTATGAGGATGCTTTAATAAGTGATACTATTAAGTTGATCACTAGTTTGTGGTGCATAAATCAAACTAACAATCGGTTAATAAATTTTTAATATGAAATGTTATTTACCAAAAAAGATATGATAATCCATAACCCAAAGATATAGAACATAGAGAAGGTGATAGGGTAAATAGAGATGTCCTACGAATCCATTAAGTTCATAATTTTACAAAAAAAAAAAATAGTTTTCTATTTAAAATTTTAAATACGCATCGTCAAAAGATTATTGTGAACATGACATTTTATTCTTAAGAAGAAATTTCAATTCGGAGCCTTGGAAAAAGAAGAATCGAAATCACTTCTATTTCCATAGTATACAAATTCAATTGATTATCAAATGTCACTCCACGAAGATCAGAATGTTGGCAGGAGGGAGAGTAATGAATAAGAAACCGAGGAGTCACGTGTGGAGGAAGATGTGCAACGTCGATCGGCAAAACTGACCGATTTTCCTCTGCCATACGACAAAAACTAGCGCCATATGGTCAAAGTGTGGATGAGTATGAAAGAAGGGGCATAGCTTTGTAACTTGAAAGCTTGTCCTCTATATACCAAAAATAATTGTCCCAAAATACGCCCAATGACAATCATGTCCTTCAAAGTCTAAATAGTAGGGCCACTTTTGGAATTTTAGCCGACTAATAAAAGACTTGGCTCTCGTGGTCCCAATTCCTAATTGGGGCTGCAAATATTCGCCAGTAGCCGTACGCATGCGTTCCCTCTTACATTTTGCCACACCAACTATTGCTGCAAAATGTTTCCAGGCGGCATGGGTGTACAAATCAAACCGTTAAGTTAAATTGAATTGATGAATTAAATTAAATCTAGGAAAAAAACTGATTTATGATTTGATTTAATTAATTTGGTATTGGCAAAAAAAAAACAGATTATTCTTGATTTGATTTGGTATTAGCAAAAATAAAATAAAATCGAACCAAACTAATATATATATAATTTTAGTTTTTTATAAGTAAAAAAAATACTACTTATAATCTACTTTCTAATTACTTTTATTTTTTTTATATTCAAAAAATAGATATATATTTTTGAACCTTTAATTATAGTATTTTTTCATTAATAACAAATTAATACAAAACTCAATATTAATATAAAAAATTAAAACTCTGTAATTGCTTCACTTTTTACATTTTACTTTCCAAGTTTTCAGAGAGTTCTCATTATTTCTTCATCTTACTTTCATCTTACTTTTCTCATTCGTCAAGTTGTGATTTAGGTTTGTTTCTCCTCTTTCTCTTTTTTTTCTATGGAATTATGTTATAATTCATTACTTTATGAAGTTAAGTTTTTAATAAATTGTCTTTAATTCTTCGTTCTTTTGAATGCTCATATTTTATGTGAAGGGAACTTTCAGACAAGCTATTGTGACTAGTGACTTAGAAATTGAATTACTTGGATATCCACATAATATTACTTTGAGAAATAGTAGTTTAGACGTCTTAGTAATTTGACAACTTAATTTTTATTGGAATTACTCTATGACCATTTTTTTTGTTTGTTTTTATCTTTTTAGTGAAAACATTTAATTTTTTTTTTCAATCACATTATAATTGTAAAAAAATTGAGAAAACCAAAAAATCGAAAAACCCGACTAAAACTGAAATAAAAAAATCGATTGGATATTGGTTTGATATGGTTTATAGATTTAGAAAACCGATATTATTTGGTTTGATTATATTTTAATAAAAAATCGAACCAACCCGACTTATGTACAACCCTATTTGCAGGTAGAGAAATAGAGGAGGACAAAACTGAAATTAAAGCAAAAAATAAAAAATAAAAAAAAATCAATGGAGTATTTTTCACCTCAAAGCTTTTTGTCCCTATCTAAAGTAAAATAATTCAATTTCCAAAGTACAAACTACTATACTATTCCACGACGACATCACCGTACCGTACTACTCTGTATTGTACTCGAAACATACAGTTCATAGTTTCTTTAGTACACATCTCCAACGAAAATTTACGAATTATTAGTTTGGAATAATAATTGTTCAATTGTTTTGAGTGATCTAATTTACAAAACAATTAGCAAGTATAGAGATTTTATGTATTTAAATATTAATATGAATAATTAGTGTGTATATTTTGTATATTTGAGCTAGGAATGCAATTCAGTTGGGTCGACAGTCAAAAATGAAGAGAAGCTTTTGTTATTCTATACTACTCAAAGTAGTTAAAAAGTGAACATTTCAGAGGAAAGTTTATGAAGTTCTAAATTAATTTAGAAAAAATTAATTTGAAAAGGTTTTACGATGCCACTAATTATGGATAAGACAGATCAATTCATGTGAGAAACCTTTTTGGTTTTATGCAGTAACAGTAGCAATATTTTACACAGTAATAACATAGCGAAACATTATGGCAACCTCGATGTTCTTTTTCTCGGTTAAAATTTACACGCATTCGGTGTATACATCAAGTCAATACATGCATGTCATCTGTTTGAATTTAAAGTTTATGTTACTTAATCATGATTAATAAATATGTATTTTAGTTAATTTAATTACATAACCATGATAGAGAACATTAATTTGATATATACAGCGGATGCGTGCAAATTTTTACCCTTTTTCCCTCTGTTACCAACACGATAACTACATTAAATTAAACTCGTGTAATGAGAAAAAAAAATTAGTCAGGCAAATAATATAAGCAAGGTCTAAAAAGAAAGAAGAGAACCGTACAATTTTATAGCTAAATATTTCCTCCGTTTCATTTTACTTATCTCAAATTCAGTTGATACATTGATTAAGAAAAATAATTAATATTAACATGACTAATTTATCATAATATTTCTATTAAATGATGTTTATATTTTAATTTATAGAAAAAATAATTAATGCAAAGGGTAACATATGAAAGAAAAATTGTCTTTTCTTAATTTATGAAAAATGACAAGTAAAATGCGAAATTAAATTAGAAAATTTGGGACAAGTAAAATAGGATGGAGAGAGTAGTAAAATTTATTGGTAGTCAATAATTCTTATAATAATTCTATTTACAATTACTGATAAATTGTAAAAAAATCTATTAAATATCAACTGTTTAACAACAAATTAGCAATGAAGTTTATGATTTGAATTTAAATTTGGATTTCCATCTTCCTTATATTAAGAAGTAAATTTTTTTTAAAAAAAGTTCTTTTGTAGGGTAAAGAGTGTCAGGGAAGTAAAAAGATTATAGAAAATGACAAAAAGATAGTGGAATCAGGTCAGAATGTTATCATCATTTCTGGGTCACTGTAATTATAGAAAACTTCATCAAGTTGTTCTGAAAGAAAATTAAATTATCACATTTTAAATTCGGGCTTTAAGATAAAGTAGATGGGTCCACCAAGGATGGATTTTTTAAAATTTCAATTAAGAGTGGACGAAGCCTACTGACTCTAGATTTATGAGTGGTGAACAGTTGTGTTTATCTAATTCATTTACAGCTAATACAAGCCTTCAATGCAAATACATTTATTCTTAATTAGGATTTTGGTCAATTTAATAGTTGCCAAATTGCATCTATATATACCCTACTGATTATTCAAATTAGTATAAACTAGTCCATATTTTAATTGACGTATTATTATCCACCTTAGCTTCTACTGTCCCTTTTAACTCTTTTCATTTCCATTAAAATAAACTATAATGATTTACTGAGTTATTTGATCTCTAATTAACAAAAGCAGAGTAATCTTTTTTCTTCAATATTGTGCATACTTCTTTACTATGATATTTATACTTGAAAATGTTAACTTTAGTTTTTACTAATTTTTAAAGTGACAATTATTTTAGGATAATATTTGAAAGCTAAAACGATTACGTTAAAATGAAACATTTATTTTCGGTAGAGGAGTTAAATAAAATGTACTTAATTACTAATGGAAATTATGCTCTGCTAATTAACCACTTGAAAAGCATGCAATGGTCCATGAGTAATGACAACGTCGGTCAATCCCGTCTAATTAAATGTTTGGTGACAAGTAGGAGCATGATAAAAGCTAGTAGTAGTATTAATTTAAGTGGACATCATAATTAATCCTTATCCATAACTTAATTGTCACCTATCTTACATGAATCACATAGAGCCGAGGTCAAGTCTCCTATTAGGATATCAACTTGTACTCTACTTTTAATGACTAAAATTAGATTAATGGAATTCCCTTAAAACTCTTCAATTCGATCTGTTCTGTCGGTTATCAATGCCATGAAGTGAACTGAAATAAGAAATAATCAATCCCTAATTGTCAAGGTTAAGATTTGAGAGGTGTTGGGATGGATGGGTTACGTTAATTATGTGATGTGATCTTAACGTGGATGAAATCAGAATCTTATCTTATACTCCATCCATCCTAAATTGCTCGTTCCAAATTTTATAATTTTATTTCTCATTTTACTTTTTTTTTTTCCATTAATCAAGAAGAAATAATATTTTTTTTCATATTTTATCCTTTGAATTAATTAATTTTTTTTAATTAAAATATAAACATCATTTAATAGGGGTATTATGATAAACTAGTCATGTTATTAATTATTTTTCTTAATCAATGTGTCATCTCAATTTGGGACGAATAACATTTAATAGGGGTATTATGATAAACTAGTCATGTTATTAATTATTTTTCTTAATCAATATGTCATCTCAATTTGGGACGAATAATTTTAGACGGAGGAAGTATATACTATTCTTACTGCTTTCTCCATTTTAAAATAATTAATTCTTATTGACTTGACATTTTAAAAAAATAAAATATTTTATTGCTTTTAAAAATATTTTAATGTGGATGAAATCAAAATCTTATCTTATATATATACTCTCTCCGTTTCGGAATAAGTGAATTGTTGGAGTATTTATTGATGTTTCAAAATAAGTGAATCATTGGATTTTTTTTTCAAATTTACCCTTATGATTTGACAATCAAATAACTTTTGAAAATGTATTACAAGGTTAGTTTTTTTTTTTTTTGTGGTAAAAATGAAAAGTTATGTTAAATTTATGTCTTTAATATTTTTTTCTTAATTTATGTGTAAAAATTCAACAATTCATTTATTATGAAACGGAGATAGTCCTATCCTTACTGCTTTCTCCATTTTAAAATAATTAATTCTTGTTGACTTGACACTTCTTTTAAAAAATATTTTATTAGAGAATTATGTTATCAAATTAATCTTATTAATTATACTTTAAAAATATAAATTCAAATATATACCTCATTTGATCATTTAATAATAAAGATAGTATTAAAAGAACATTATAAAATCCTCTCAATTTGAGATAACTAAATTGAAACAAGTGGGGGAATTAACTAGTACTCCCTCTATCAAACAATACTTGTCATTTGTCAACTATACTGAATGCATTTTCACTCATGCTATTAAATAATCATTTATCAATTAATGTATTTTTTAAAGCATAAAAATTATTATATTCAATGAGTAATATTGTAAAATTATTTCTATTTGTTACTTCTTTCATCCCAAATTGAGATGATACAACCATTAAGAAAATAATGATTGGTAATGTAACTTTCTCCCTTTGCCCTTATTAATTGTGTCATGGCGTTAGTTTTAATATTGATGGAATTATTATATGGGTTATACCAAAGCACCTTTTGCATGAATAATTAGGATTATAGGATTACCAAAGTCTTTACAATATTTTTCAAGATTTGATAATTCAATGCTAGTAACAAAGAGTAATTAATTACTAAGGATATAATGAAAAAAAGAAGATATAAGGAGTTCGTATGAGGAAGTTATGGTCTTTTAAGGTCTTAATAGATAATAGGGAAAATGCATCGTTTCCATCCCAAACTATACCCGAAAAGTCGAAGCCACACCTAAACTATACTAGTGACCTATTACACACCTAAACTATAAAAAAGTGAAACTATTTACACCCTGTCAGGTTACCACCACTTGCATGTGGTGTAGTGTTTTACACGCGCTGCCACGTCAGCACCACGTCAGTAATAAGTATCACTTTTTTATAGTTAAGGCGTGTAATAGGTCACTTATATAGTTTAGGTGTGGATTCGACTTTTCGACTATAGTTTGGGGTGGAAACGATGCCTTTTTCCTTAATGTTTTTAGCCGTTTACTTTTGTTATTTAATAGTCTGGACGCGCCTAAAATAAGTGTAACACACGCGCCTTAGAATGGGGTCGCGGGGAGGTAATAATATCACTTTTATCTAGTTAAAGTGTGTAATAGGTCACTTATATAATTTAGGTATGACTTAAACTTTTTTTTGTATAGTATGGGATGAAAGTAATGTCTTTTCCCTAGATAATATAATAGTTTCAAACACATACTATCAAATTTTAAAATGGAATCTCTAAACTTATTCGGAATCTCCTGAATACAAAGTCATAGTGTAAATCGACTATAAATCACAAGTAGGAAAGTAGGGTCTCCTGAGTTGGGGGAGATTGGAAAAATGACGATCAATTTGAAATTTCACCTAGATTTATAAAACTTGTTTTACTGTTTTCACCATAAAAAAAGGGAAAAAATGTGCGAAAAATATTTGTATTTAGACAAAATTTGTAGTTGCGAATTCTGAACTTTACGGGGTATTATGACCCCCAAGATTATTTTTTACCGTATTTAATTGACATATATTTGGCCACTTGAATCACTACGTGTATTTCACACACATTGTATATGCTAGTTAAATAAAGTATATGACCCCCACAAAGTTCAAAACTTCAAATTTTGCAATATTTTTAACACTCCCCCCCCCCCCCCCCTCCCTCATAAAAATGCCATTTCCTCGTCTTTGGACTTTAAGTAACTCGTTTCATCAATATACATATGATATTTTTCAAAAATATTTTAATGAATCAAACAGGAAAAAATTGGAAACATTTTTCTTTATATCAAAAAATATTTTCCTCCATATCAAACGCAATAATATTATCTTTGATTCTTTTGTATGTCATTTATGGTTTTACCACGCTCATTTTACAAACCAAAGAAAATTATAACATTTTTTTTAAAATGAAATTACCCCTATCTCCTTTATTCTTTTTACTGTTCACACTCTTATCTCTTCTTTTTATGAGTGATTAATTAATGTGCATTTTTAGAGTAACGATTTGGACCACAATTTTAGGTAAAATGACTATAGATAAAAAAGGTAAAAGATAAGTATCACGAGTAATTAACCTGGTGCCAAACATTCCATAGGGAAATAATTTCTCCCAAATATTTCCCTTTCACTATTTGTTGTGTCTTCCTTTTTTCAAGTCATTAAAAAAAAAGGATAATCAAGACACGAGAATTAACACAAGAAAGCTGCATGAAATGTGTAGAGATACAATGCGTCCAATCAATCTTTTGGATGGTATATTGTTTAATCAAAAAGCCCCACATATTAGATTTTAGATGTGTACCAAAAGGCATGAAATGAATTTGTATCCAATATGTCAATGGACAACAACTACCAATAATAGAGCTCGAGGGGGTCTACCTTTAGATTGATGGTTTGACCGTGAAAACACTCGATTCGACTCAACTTAATAACTTTAATTTAATTTTTTTATTAACATCATAAAAATTAATCAGAGATATATAAATATTAAGATTTAAACACGATCATTAGTATTTTAATTTTACTTATTAAAATTTCAAATTTCAAATTTTTGGATCCGAATACGAAGTCAGTTTTTTTTTAAAAAAGCATAAACCAAACCTTTACTCCCTCCATGTTCCATCTCTTCCTCCACGGCTCCACATATGTAATAACAACAAAAAAACAAATTATTCTTTTTTTTTTTTTTTGCCGTATCTTTTGGCAAAGTACTAATTTGATATGGAGGAGGACACTTTGATTTTTGTTCTTTTTTATAGCTTTCGATTTATTTTTTCTTTATGTGGGTGCACATTTAATTTGACCCATTTTAATGTACTCTATCATGGAACTATGCGAATAGTCAGAGTTAGCCAACCAATTTGGCATATCCCTTACCAATCTTTATGGCATAACAGTACTATCTTAATTTGCTTGATTCATGTTAATTTGTCATAGTTTTTTTTTTTTTTTTAGAAATATATTTTACTAAACAAATATTATAAGTGATGCTTTGAAGTCTAAAAGTTTAGTAGTTATTTCATTATTAAGAGTATAAAAAAAAAAGAAGTAATAAAACTCCTGTGAGGCTAATAAAATGAAATGAAAGTTGAGTACAAAGACTTTAAACTTATACATATTTCGCTTTTTCAGTAATGGCATTTTCATCAAATTGCAAAAATCGTATTTTAGACTGTAGAAAGTTTATTTAGTTCCACAAGTTATTTTACTCTATTTGACCTTAATTCAAAAATTTTATATTTCCTAAAGTGGTTTAAGCATATAAATAACTCAACACAGAGAATATATATAGTTTGGTGATGTAGTAGTAACTTGTTATACACAAACAATAGAATAATGCAATCAACAGCCTTACTAAATCGTGGGGGAGTTAGATGAATCAATAAATGTAGCTGAGACAGTACGTACATCTATCATCCTTCTCAAGTTTGCTTGTGAACTTGTACTCCTTGTAATAAGTGACGTTAATAATGATGAAAAGGAGGCCACACGTGTGAAAATGACATGTCACAAGATTTTAATACTCATTGTCCTCCCTTTCATTGCCTCAAATTCAGAGATTGGTGCATTGGTTAATTAAACATAAATTTAAATGATTTTATATCTAGAACTCAATCAGAGACCTTATAACTCAGGATCACACCTCCACCTAGAAGTTTTTGGAATTCCAACGATGAAAGAATATTCACCATTCATCACAACATTGATGACAATTGGAGGGACCATTAATTCAAGATAGAATAAAACTACACTAGAAAAAAAAAAAAAAAAAAGAGCGAACTGGTATGTTATTCAATTATCTTGACCTAGTCATTGTTTGTGAGAAACAAAAACCTTAGTAGCCGTTTGACCATAAAAATTACTTTTTTTTAGAGTTGGAGTTGAAGTTGAAGTTGTGTTTGACCATGTCTTTTTAAATTTATTTTTTAAACTTTTGAAAAATATTTTTTAAATATGATTTTATGTCCTCAACATAAAGGTCTTGTTTCCACAATTGCACTATTGATCTTTTCATTGGAAAGTTGTACATGTTAAGCTGGATTTCTGTATAGTTTTATATATCTTTTACTTAAATTTTCTTGTCAAAATATAATCATGACTATTTTGGTCTGAGCATGGCGAGAAAGTGCAATTGAAAAAAATTAATCTGTAATTGTTACTATTTTTCAAGTATATATTACTAATAAATCTGTTATAATTATTATGATATGGTACGTACTTCCAGCTTTTAATATCAAGGGGCACTCATCCTAATGTACTACTAATTGAAGTTCTAATATGACCACAAAAACATACCTCTCAAATTTTAAACGGAGAAATTAATTAAATAACTCATGGCTTCAAATTAAATTATGTCTATTTCCATATCAAATGTAGAGGCATTATTATAATATATTGCAATTAAATCATATATTCCTTTCTTTTTCGTGTTAACTAATTCTTATATACAGAATATTTAATAGTACTACTATCCTCAGTGATCCAAGGATCAGGGTTGGTGTAGCCTAGACCTTGTCACTGTATATTGGTTCTTTGAATCTGGCTTGTATTAACAGGTAATGGATGTATCTGAGAATTGTACTACTGGACAATACATAGATATCTACCATAGCAGTAAAATTTGGACAAGGACGCACTGTTATAATACATAATGTAGCAAATTTTCTTCTTGCAACAGTATCTCATTAGGTTAAAAGAATTACCCAAGACCCATCACAGACAAAAATGTAAAATAGTACTTTCTGCACGTAAGAAATCAATTGACACTGACGCATTTTCTTTATACCCTGGTGGAGTTAGATGAATCCATTTAATGTTACTTGCTGGAGTAGTGTTAATGATGACCCCTAGTCACAATCTTACCTGTAAATTTAAGTGATACTAAAAACAAGGAAGGAAGCCAGCCACACTTTTCTAAATACTAACATATATATCACCATGGGTGGAAAATTTTGCCTGGTTAAGTATGTTATATATTCAAATTGATACTATGTTATAATTATGTATAGGTATAATAGAGAAGTTATGAAAGCTTTATTAGTTCTGTCTGGTAATTAAATAAACTATAACAAAATAAATTAGATGTACCAATCGGCCATCTAGTTTAACAACAAGACCAAAGTATACATTGTTGAATACTCCTGGCCAACATGTACTATCGATACATTACTTGTGGATAGGTATGTATATTATATGTATATTGCATGTATATCATGGGTGGAGATCGAGGCGGGAGGGTGTTCACCCAAAACCCCAACATCCCAGGTTTGATTCTTAAAGACTGATTAGTTTTTATGTTTCGACCGCAGAGTGAAAATTCTAAATCCACTATTGATGTATATTTAATAAGAAATATATACTACCAATATACTGTGCATATATTTGTTAAACTAGATAATCTAAAGTAAGGGTGCCAAACGGGCCGGGCTGACCCGGCCCGACCCTATTATGTAACCCGGCCCGGTAAGTCCTAGGGCTTAAGGGTTCCGGGTCCCGGGCCGGTTTTTTGTTAAAATGGGCCCGGTTAACCCGGCCCGGACCAAGCCCGGTCCAGGCCCGCCGGTTAACCGGCCCGGAAATTAAAAAAAAAAATGGATTTTGGGCCAACTAGCCGTTTTAATCCCCCAAAAAAATCTATAAATACCCTACAACTTCAAATCATTTTTCACACAATTTTTCACTCTCTCAAATCTCAATTCTCAATTCTCTAATATTCAATATATTTAATTTCTTAAAGTGTTCACTTTAATTTTTTAATTTTCGTTTACAAAGTACGAGCGAAAGTTTCTAAAGTCGCAATCTTCGGATACTTCCAAAATTTGGTATTGTCGTTCCATCTCTTACGTTTAATTTTTATTTATTGTATTAATTGTTTAATATTTAATTTTATTATATTTGTGTATTTTGAATATTTTTAGTTTAATTTAATTTATATTATGGATAAATTAAAAAACCTCGTTGCTAAAGGTGTTAAAATTTTTTGTCCCGGAAGCGGTAGTGGTAGTAAAAAGCGAATTACTAGCGGTAGAGGTAGTTCAAGTAATAGATATACCCGTGTGCCTTCGTCTCCGGTACCGCTTGGTACACCTTTTGAGGAAGAAATAGGTGTAGGTGCTCACGATATGGATTATGTAGAAGCTCAGGAAAATTATGGTATAGAAGAAGAAAATGAAGTAGATGCAGTTAATTTAGACGAAGATAATGAAAATATTGCTGAAACACCCGCAGTAGGAGATGCTAACGTTAGATCTGAATCAGTTAATCTCCCTTCCCGTCCTCCCAGTGCCCCAAAACCTCGTAAAAGAACTAGTATTGCATGACAATTTTTTGAACGTATATCAGATATTGAGGTGCAGTGCAATATTTGTCAACAAATATATAAGCATAGAAGTGGAGGCAAGCAAGGGGGTACGGATACGTTAATGAGACATATAGATGAAGATCACAAAAGAGAGTTAAATATTGCAAAAGGTGGTGGGGATGTTGGTGGGTCAACGCAAACTAGAATGGACCCAACAACCGGTCAAGTAGCGAAAAAGTATAATAAATTGAGGGACAGGGAAGAAATAGCTAAAATGATAGTTGTGGGTTGTTTGCCTTTTAGTTTTCCTTCTTCTGATGCTTTTATTCGTTATATACAAGCAATTTATAATCCTATGTTTAATGGTATTCCTAGAACTACTTGTCGGTCTGATATTTTTAGACTCCATTCACAATATTGTTTTTATTTATCAACATTGTTAAAAAATATTCAATGTTGATTGTCCCTAACTTCTGATCTTGGTCGTGCTGTAAATAAAAATGATTATTTAACCGTTACTTGTCATTGGATGGATAGTAATTTCGTGATGCAAAAACGTATTCTTGCTTTTTTATATGATGAAGATCGTAAACATACTGGACAATTTATTGCTGATTCTATTGTTAAAATTGCCGGATACTATGGTATAGAAAATAAAATTTTATGTATTGCTTTTGATAATGCTTCTAACAACAAGACTGCTATAACAAAAATAAAATCTACGCTATCTCCGTCCTTGCCTGAAATTTTTCATATTAAGTGTGCATGTCATATATATAATTTAATTGTAAAAGATGGTCTTGAGTTTTTTGAGCTTTATATTGAAAAAATTCGTCTTGCCGTTGGTTTTATTCAAGGAAATAATCGTAGATCGAGAATTAGAGAATTTAAAGTTAAATGTCAAGAAAATGGACTTACACCGATTTTGATGCCTGAGGAAATTGATACTAGATAGAATTCTACGTATGAATTTTTAAAAACTTGTTATAAATATAGAATTCCTATTACACTAGCTTTTAACCAACATTGCGGTTCATTTGCTGATTCTGCTGATTGCATGCTACATAATTCTGATTGGGTTGTAATTAATGATCTTGTTAAGTTTTTAGAAAAATTTTACGTAGCTACGGTTGAATTTTCTGGTGCTTACTATTCTACTGTTTGTAATATTTTGGCATATATAGCCGATATTTCTGGTTTGCTCCAACAATATAAAAATAAAGAAGGTTATAAAGAAGCTGTTGGCGCCATGTTTACAAAATTTAAAAAATATTTTTTCCCGATTTCCCCTATTTACTTGGTTGGTGCTATGCTAAATCCGTGCATGAAATATAATAATATGTGTCACTTTAGTACTCTTATTTATACTAACTTAGAAATAAATACTAACCATGATTCTGAACAAGTACAGCCTGATTTGTGGACGGCTACGGCTGATGCAAAAGATTATATAGAAAAATTATATAATCACTATGCTGATTTATTTGATTCAGCCGTACCTACAAATATCACACCAACTGTCGCTCCTCATCCTCCCGAGGAGCCATCATCTTCTAAAAGGCCGGCACATAGTGGTTTTTCTGATTCGTTTTATGATTTAAATTGTTGGAACAGTGATGATGAGAGAACTTACACATCAACTTATCGGAAAGAGCTGAAATATTATCTTCGGACGGCACCAGAGGATCGCAGACGACGGATCAACACGCTGGATTGGTGGAGGAATAATGAATCACAATATCCTGTGCTTTCAAGATTAGCTAGAGATATCTTGAATGTTCCAATGTCAACCGTTGCATCAGAGAGCGCCTTCAGTCAGGGACGACAGCAGCTTGGAGACAACCGACACTCATTGGGAAGCAATGCAATGAATGTTCTAGTTTGCCTCAGAGATTGGATTAGAGCGGAAAGAAGAAACCAAGGAATGGAACCGGAGCCGAGCGACGAGGTGAAACTAGAAGAAATTATGACTTCATGGGAGAACTCAGCAGAATCAAGTCCAATGCATGGTTTTGCCCCCGTTGACTTTGATTATCCTATGCAAGTTCCCATTAATATTAACATGAATGAGTTGGAAAAAATGATGCATAATTTATAGATTTTTCATTCATGTAAATTATAAATTTTGGATCATTTTGCAATCAATAAAATTCCCCAAATTCATTCAGTCCTTAGTCGTTGTTTTTTATTTTTTTTTGAATAAATTTTGAATATTTGTGCATATATCTTCTATAGAAGTGTATATTTAACGTATACATGCGTATATGTTTTATAAATTAGTATATAAGTATATCTATACATATTGTAATGTATATATAATGTAGTATATTTTATAAGTAGTAGTATATATACATTTAATGGTGCGTATACACGTGTATATATCTTCTATAGAAGTGTATATTTAATGTATACATGTGTATATGTTTTATAAATTAGTATATAACTATACAAATATATATTGTAATGTATATACATTATAGTATATTTCATTTAAAGTATTACATATACATAGAATAGAGTGTATATATGTGAATGGATCTTCTATAGACGTGTATATTTAACGTATACATGTGTATATATTTTATAAATTAGTATATAACTATACAAATATATATTGTAATGTATATATATTGCATATATCTCATTTAAAGTATTACATATACATAGAATAGAGTGTATATATGTGAATAGATCTTCTATAGACGTGTATATTTAACGTATACATTATTTTATGTTTTATAAATTAGTATATATATTGTAGTATATACTTTTTTTAAAGTAGTACATATATATTGAATGGTGCGTATATATGTGTATATATCTTCTATAGACGTATATCTTTAAAGTATACAAGTGTATATGTTTTATAAATTAGTATGTAACTATATATATATACATATTATTGTATATATATATATGTATATCACTATATTGTAGTATATATTTTATTTAAAGTAGTACATATATATTGAATGGTGCATATATATGTGTATATATCTTCTAAAGTAGTATATATTTAACGTATACATGTGTATATGTTTTATAAATTAGTATATATATATATTGTAGTGTATATATATATATATTATACTATTATAGCAAATGTTTTATTTAAAGTAGTACGTATAGTCATATATAATTATATGTTGAATGGTACGTATATATGTGTAATTGTTTATACTTTATATATTTTTTTAAAAATATATATTGTATATTGGAGTGTATATAGTGTATATTGGATTTTTTATTTATTTTTTAAACAGGTTTGACCGATTTTTAACCGGGTTTGACCGGGTCTTGGTGGGTTTGACCGGATTGGGTTTAGTGGGCCGGGTCCGGGTGGGTTTTAATTTTTTACTGTTTGGCCCGGCCCGGCTAATGCCAAACCCGGTCCTGAACCGGCCCGAAACCCGGGTAAAATGCCAAACGTATATGTTGTGGTTCTTTCGTTTGGAGATGGTTCAAACTTCAATCAAACACATTGTTATTAGCTTGCCTTGAATAATATAAGTATGTTGTTCACATCTACAAAAATAGATTTAAAATATATGTTTATATATATCTATCACTTTTCTTTTCTTTTCATTGATTTGATTCTTTCTACTAATACACCATAGATCGATTTTATTAATTTACATTTAACATCACAATATGATAAAGAAAAATCATATGTTGAATGAAACAGC
This sequence comes from Capsicum pubescens, assembly GCA_030864215.1. Classification (NCBI taxonomy): domain Eukaryota; kingdom Viridiplantae; phylum Streptophyta; class Magnoliopsida; order Solanales; family Solanaceae; genus Capsicum; species Capsicum pubescens. Next base: position 264,376,550 of record CM061545.1, on the reverse strand, counting down.
CTGATGGGCAGAATTCAATAATTCTGAATTTGAGCTACCAAAGAAAAAGCCAAGAAGATAACAAAACGTCGTTTGTCTTTCCAATTCCTTTGCTGAACAAAAGTCAATAATTCCCACAGCATTATTGCTTCGATTAAATCATTTTTTTCATTTAAATTACACAACTAGTTTCAGAATCTTATGGCTGATTAGGATAAATTAAAGTTGCATAAGAAGCAGAAAATGGATTCAAGTACCCACTTTTTCAACGTGATTAATTATCTAGATTTTAAGGAATATTATGTGTCGGTAATTTTTCTTTTTTCAATATTAAGATTCTTTTTCAATTAGTTCAAGCAGGTAGAGAAGGTTCAACCAATTGAAGGAGAAAATAACACTCTCAACAGCATAAGAAATGACTTATCGAAAACAATTACCCATAAATATTGAGTCAATTGTTCAATTAATTAAGACCTTTCAATTATTCTGATGATCATAACATTTATCAAACCTAATCTTTGACTAAAAGACTAGCTAGTCAATTCTTTACATGCATGCAATTCAAGAAAACATTTTTAATTTTTGTTTTCTTAACAAAAACATATTTTTAAACATATAGATTCTTGAGTACTCGTGATTCTATTATATGAAGAAAATTAGCTTGGTCACAACTCAAACATACTATTGAGATTAATATCAAGCAACCTACAAAATTTCTTACAATGTGATTAACAAAATCATTTTATGTTGAGATGAAAAATGCTAATTAGATTCGTTGCCTGAGTCCTAACCTACCACTTCTACAAAAAAATTTTTCCTTTAGACCTCTCTAGGTATTCTAATACAATTTTATTATCGTTATGTTTTTTCTTAAATAGCTATGACGATTCACACCTATGCTTAACAATTTATCATGTTTTAAATACTTCAGAGAGTTCAAAGATTTTCAATTAAAATCATATAAGTCGGGTTTTTTCTCAGTTTGCCAGAATAGTTTCTTCTTTGAATTTTATTTCAATTTAATTTGTTTATCTAAACTTTCTCTACCTGAAAATATGAAAATTAGAAAAGTTCTAATGGACTCGTGCGCCGAATTTGCAGCAATATCACCACAATGCTGAGCTACGGCCCAATTGTTAGCTGTGTATGGGTCAGCTACATTAAGTATTGAAGGCCCAACTATGTGGCCCAAAGAGCCCTAATTCACGATCGTGCAAAGAAAAGCCCAATGAACTTGATGTCCAATTGAGTGCTTCATTCATGCGTCAAGGACATCTAACCTACATCATATCACAACTTAAGTTACATAACTACTTAAAATCTCATTCCTTTTAAACAATTACATAAAAAATATGATTCTGCTTAAAATCTCATTCCGTATAAAATTAAGTGATGCATCTATGTAAAATTAAATAATGTATCCGAAAGAATGTGATGTATCTGTGTAATATTAAGTGATGTATCCGAAAGAATGTGATGTGTTCGTGTAAAGTTAAGTGATGTATCCATATAGACCAAATTAGAAATTTTTAGTATTTGGAGAAAAGCAGGGATAGAGAGTAATTAGCTCTAAAAGAGTTGGATTTATGTAACTTTACAAAACCAGGAAATTGCATGCCATAGACCAAAATATGGGTGGCTTTAGATATTTGACCTTAAATAAGAATGTCTTTGAAGAATAACTTTCCTTACTTTTTAATATACTAAAAGTACCATTTTGCCCCTCTACACCTCAAATATATTTTTAAACTTTCCATACTCATTTATCTCTCAAATTTTATTTTTTATTATTTTCATTTTTTATTTTTCCTTTACTTTTATTATTCTATTTTTTTTTGAGTTTTTATTTTTTTCCATTAAATTTATTATTCTATTTTTTATTATTATTTTCACTTTTTATATCTTAGGCTTTGCAATTAACTCTTTCGTGATTAATACAATATGTTAGTTGCCAAACTAAAATTAAAAAAATAGCAAGATAGTAAAGGAAATCATTTTTTTCGTTGAAATTTATATTATATATGTTTTATGTTTGTTTTTTCCCTTTATAATAATGAAACAAAGATGGAAGAACTAACTACTTGTCAGTCAAATTTTAGTTTGAAAATAATTATTAGAATAATGAAAATATCAATTAATTTAGTATCATTTTGCACACCCAATTATGGGTGACTTTAGATATTGGATTCCAATAAGAAATATCTTTAAAGAATAATCTTCCTTACTTTTTAAGTATAGTACAAGTACCATTTTGTCCCTCTACACCTCAAATTTTTCTTTTTTTAACTTTCCATACTTATTTGTCTCTCAAATTTTATTTTTTATTATTTTCACTTTTTATTTTTCTTTAATTTTATTATTCTATTTTTTATTATTTTCACTTTTTTATTTTTTATTTTAATTTTATTATTCTATTTTTTATTATTTTCACTTTTTATTTTTTCCTTTAATTTTATTTTCATGTATTAATTCATTTTCCTCAACCTTTATTTTTTTTCTCAAGCATTATCTATTTTTTTCTTTTTTTAATTCATTTGTCTTTAACATTTATTTTTCTTTTATTTTTTATTTTTATCAGTTCTATTTTTTTGTCCATTCATTTTTCTCAAACTTTCTTTTTATTTTTTCCTCTCAATTTTTTATTTTCTCAATTATTTTAATTCTTCAGTTTTTTCTTAATCTTTATTTTTTTCTTGCCTTTTTTTTCTCACTCTTTTTTTTTATTTCTCTATTTTGTTTGATCGTTTTTTCTTTTTTCAGTTCTCTTTTTTTCTCTCATTTTTCTCAAACTTTATTTTTATTTTTCCTCTCATTTTTTTCTTAATTTTTTTAATTCTTCGCTTTTTTCTTGATCTTTATTTTTTTTTTCGTTCCTTTTTTTCTCAATCTTTTTTTTATTTCTCTATTTTGTTTGAACACTTTTTTCTTTTTTCTCAACTTCTATTATATTTTGCTAATAAATAAAAAATTGGATAATCCGCAAAGGTATCTTCTTTTTTTGCTATCAAGGTAAATTTAAGGGCATGAATTGTTGTTACGAAGTTCTTTGAAAATTCTTGAGATAAGCCGTGTCTCTAAGGAGAGAGTTGTAGAATATCTCATATCTCAACTCTTGCCCGTGGGACATAATTTATTATTTAACAGTCCTTGAGCTAAGTTTTGCCTCTAAGGCAAAAGTTGTAGAACATCCCATAAATAAAGACATAACGTGGTGGTGTCAACTCTTGCCCGTGGGGCATAATTTGTAGTTTGAAAGTCTTTGAGCTAAGTCTTGCCTCTAAGGCAATAATTTAGAACATCTCATAAATGAAAGACATAACGTGGTAGTGTCAACTCTTGCCTATGGGGCATAATTTGTAGTTTAAAAATCTTTGAGCTAAGTCTTACCTCTAATGCAATAGTTGTAGAACATCTCATAAATGAAAACATAACATGGTAGAGTCAACTTTTGCCCATGAGGCATAATTTGTAGTTTGAAAGTCTTTCAGCTAATTAAGTCTTGCCTCTAAGGCAAGAGTTGTAGAACATCTCATAAATGAAAACATAACGTGGTAGTGTCAACTCTTGCCCGTGGGGCATAATAACGCGGTAGTGTCAACTCTTGCTCGTGGGGCATAATTTGTAGCTTGAAAGTCCTTGAGCTAAGTCTTGCCTCTAAGACAATAGATGTAGAACATCTAATAAATGAAAACATAACATGGTAGAGTCAACTTTTGCCCATGAGGCATAATTTGTAGTTTGAAAGTCTTTCAGCTAATTAAGTCTTGCCTCTAAAGCAAGAGTTGTAGAACATCTCATAAATGAAAACATAATGTGGTAGTGTCAACTCTTATCCGTGGGGCATAATTTGTAGTTTGAAAATCCTTGAGCTAAGTCTTGCCTCTAAGGCAATAGTTGTAGAACATCTCATAAATGAAAACATAACATGGTAGAGTCAACTTTTGCCCATAGGGCATAATTTGTAGTTTGAAAGTCTTTGAGCTAATTAAGTCTTGCCTCTAAGGCAAGAGTTGTAGAACATATCATGAATGAAAACATAACGTGGTAGTGTCAACTCTTGCCTGTGGGGCATAATTTATAGTTTGAAAGTCCTTGAGCTAAGTCTTGCCTCTAAGGCAATAGTTGTAGAACATCTCATAAATAAAAACATAACATGGTTGAGTCAACTTTTGCCCATGGGGCATAATTTGTAGTTTGAAAGTCTTTGAGCTAATTAAGTCTTGCCTCTAAGGTAAGAGTTGTAGAACATCTCATAAATGAAAATATAACGTGGAGTGTCAACTCTTGCCCGTGGGGCATAATTTGTAGTTTGAAAGTCCATGAGCTAAGTCTTGCCTCTAAGGCAATAGTTGTAGAACATTTCATAAATGAAAACAAACTTGGTAGAGTCAACTTTTGCCCGTGGGGCATAATTTGTTGTTTGAAAGTCCCTAAGCTAAGTCTTACTTCTAAGACCATAGTTGTAGAACATCCTATAAATCAAAATACACTGTGGTAGTGTCGACTCTTGCCCATGAAATATAACTTGTTGTTTGAAAGTTCTTGAGCTAAGTCTTGCCTCCAAGACAATAGTTGTAAAACATCTTATAAATGAAAATATAACGTGGTAGAGTCAACTCTTGACCGTGGGGTATAATTTATTATTTGAAAGTCCCTGAGCTAAGTCTTTCTTCTAATGTAAGAGTTATAAAACATCTCATAAATCAAAATAAAATGTGGTAGTATCGACTCTTACCCATGAAACATAACTTGTTGTTTGAAAGTTATAAGTCTTGCCTCTACAATGTAGTAGTGTCAACTCTTACCCATGAAACGTAGCTTATTGTTCTAAAGTCGTAAGTCTTACCTTTATAATGTGGTAGTGTCAACTCTTGCTCATGAGATATAACTTGAATGGAAGAAATCGAAGAAAAGAACAAAATAATAAAAATTACGAAAAAAAAGAAAAATATTTAAAAAACAAAAATCAAAGAAAATGTAGAAGTTGAGAGAGAATAGGAAAAAAATAACTAAAAATTACATAAATACACAACTTATGTTTTCAATATTACAAAAAATCTCAACTCCCTAAACATATTATAAAAATCCCACATATACACAAAATGTTATGTATATGTCGGCTATGTTATGTATATTAATAGGGAGAGAGAGTAAAGTAATTAAAAAAATGGGAGAGAGTGTAATTACTTTTAAAAGGTTGGTATTTATGTTATTTATACAAAAAATAAAGGTTGATAAAAAAAATTAAATAAAAATAAAGGTCGAGAAAAATATAAAAAGGAAAAAATCAAAGAAAAAAAGTTTTTTTTTTCTTATAAAGTAGACGTTGAAAGGTGTAAAGAAAAAAAGTAAGGGTTGAGAAAACTAAAAGAACAAAAAAACAGAGAGGAATGAAAAAAAAATATAAACTTAAAAAGAAAAAAGAAAGAAGTTGAGAGGAAAAAAGTAAGGGTTGAGAAAAATAAAAAGAAAAAAGAAAAATCAAAGTAAAATTAAAAAGAGAAAAAAATAAAAGTTGAAAAATATAAATATGGAGTTGTTATCCATTATGAGGATCATTTATGTAGTTTATTTCATTGATCAGGAGCAATTTTGTTCAAAAAAATATTAGTTAATAGGTAAAAGATATTTTAAGGAAATTTTTTTATTTGGGGCTAAAATTTGAAGGACACTCCAATTTGGATCTATTTTTGAGATTCAACGTGATAAAGGCCCAACTGTATGTACCAAGGAGGCCCAATTCATTGGGGCAAAATGAAAGGGCCCATTTTCTATCAAATATCCTAGGGACGTAATAATGGAAACCTACGTCGACTAATGTTGTGATAGAGTTTGGACTTTTGAGTAAATCAAGTGTATTTCAAGAAGTCCTCTTTTCAAAAATTAATTCATAGTTAAAATTAATTAATATAATTTATATTTTAAGCTACATGTTAGAAGTTTTAATTTTTTTTCTTTGTAAAGGAGTTGAGCAGTCTTAAAGAGCTAAATAATCTATGGATATGTTTACAAAAAGAGTGAGTTTGGATTTTACTCTATTGAATTTAAGAACAAACACAAAGTTACACGTGTGTTTTCTTTGAATGAATTGATCCTTAATTTTTATTCTTAAAAAAAAAAAAAAACTCAAAATTTCTGAAGCATTGAATCTAATCCACCACAAGCTCAAATACATTTTCTACGCCTCCTTTTGTTGTCTTTCTTTACATAGACGTGGTGGCTTACGCAAATATCACATTAGCAGACAACATTACACGGTATTTTATTTTTAAAAAAAGAATTGATAATAGGCAGATGCCATTTGTTGTCATATCATGGTCATATGGAGTATAAAAATGTCCAATTTTTGGTGCCACAAACATGAGCTCACCTCATAAGTTGGTTACCTATTCTGGGCAAGAAAACAGAGATATGGGTTGGAAAGGAATATTGGGTTTCGAGTATGGGATAGTGCAGGCACCCCTGGGACCTGATATCTCAAGTCCACACCTTGTTGCTGCTGTTGCTAATTCTGGTGCTCTTGGTTTTCTCAGGGTCCCTGATTGGGTGGGTATCTTCCCTTTTCTCTACGCTATTAATCTAACTTATTTTATTGTCTTTTCTAAATTAATTGGCATCTTTGAGCTGATCTTGTATGTGTAACGACCCAAACTTACTAGTGATCCTGTCTAGCATTTATAACTTTTTTCCTTTTAATATATTGAGCATTGATTTGTCCATGTGAGATTTGTCTAGGGTGTAACAGGAAAACCGGAAAAAACTTGGGAAAACCCTTCAAATATGTATCAAGACTTCATCAAAATTTGAGTTTTTTTTTTTTTGGTTTCTTACTGGCTAAATTCCTATTTAACTGGTCAGTGTACAAAGGTTGAGAGCTTAATTTTAATCCACTCTTACCGGCTCCCAAAATTAAAGAACGATGAAGAAATATTCCCTCCGTTCACTTTTAGTTAAGAAACAATGATTAGTATGAGCATGTTACCATAATACTCATATTAATTGATGCCATCTTTTGTTTTGACCAGTCTTTGATTAGACAGGAAGTCCAGAGGAGTGTAATTTTTTTGTGTGTGGCAGGAAGATCCTGATTATGTGAGAGAGCTCATAAGGAAGACAAGAACCTTAACTAACAAACCATTTGGGATAGGTGTTATTCTTGCATTTCCTCATAAGGAAAATGTAAAAGCTATACTGGATGAGAAAGTTGCAGTACTGCAGCTATATTGGGGTGAATGCTCAAAGGAGTTGGTTCTTGAAGCTCATAAAGCTGGGGTCAAAGTTGTACCCCAAGTAAGTTCTCAACACAACTTTTTTCAAATTTTCGAAATGCAGAATTTCTCATTGAAAGTAACAAAACTTGCCTCTCTCCCTATTATTAATCAGTGGCATTACATGATGTTAATTTTAAGGTTTAGGATTTCATAATTACTTGTGTAATGGTATTACATATTTTGAAAACATATATCCAATGATTTAATGCTATGTTGGTTTGAGATGAATTTGAATGCTGGAGGAATGTTGTCATTGAGGATTCATACAGTCGATCACGACTTGTGTTGTATGTCTGGTGATATCCTTGAGGTATTCTGTTCTTAGCTTCCCCCTTATCCAGTAGCGTGATTGTTAATGTCTCTGCAAGTTAGGTGGCTTCTACTTTTTGCGTTAAAGAGTTAGAGTCGGTACATTTGTGAAAGAATAGATGCCTTAACTTCATATACTGTTTCCTGAAATGTAGATTATAAAGCACATGTGTTATTTTTTAAGATTGGCAGCTACGAAGAAGCAAAGAGAGCTGCTGATGCTGGCGTAGATGCAATTATTGTCCAAGGTCGTGAAGCAGGAGGCCATGTAATTGGCCAGGTATAATGTTGATCACGTTCATAATATGCATTAGTTTTTTTTCATCAAGATAACAATGTTAGTTCTGTCTTAAGAGTATTTCACCTCAAGCACCCTCCCCTGGGTCTGACGTCCTTTTTTTCTGGTGAAGTTGCCCTTGTCCCTTGTGCAGATACCATTTCTAATGTAAAATTACTTATCAAATAATATTCACCTACTTGGTTGGTTCTCTTTTAGGATGGCTTAATCACCTTATTGCCTAGAGTAGTCGATCTTGTTCGTGGTCGTGACATTGTAGTAATTGCTGCTGGAGGAATAGTGGATGAACGTGGTTATGTTGCTGCTCTGGCCCTTGGTGCACAGGGTGTTTCATTAGGTACCAGGTATGGATCTTAACTTTTTACATTTGAAAGGTGTTTCATTACTTGCTGTTTGTAAGTAGGTCTTATTTTTAGATTGCAGTTTGCGATGACCAATGGTAATAATTGTTTCAGCGCATTAGACAGGAATATTGTGGGAACTTTTCTCACAGAAAAACTATTCATGTCCTTGCGTATGCCTAAACCATCACCAAGTTTTTAACTTCTTATGCCTTTTGCAAGGTTTCTTGCAACCGAGGAGAGCTATGCTCACCCAACATACAAGAGGAAGCTGATTGAATTTGATCAAACAGAGTACACAGACATATTTGGGCGTGCTAGGTGGCCAGGGGCACCACATCGTGTCCTGGCAACCCCGTTCTTTATGGAATGGAAGGAGCTCCCAAATCACGAGAATGAATCAAATCAACCTGTCATTGGCCGCACTATCATACATGGCAGGGTGAGTATCCCATTGCCATTCCTCCCAAAAGAATTGTTCTATCATATCAATCTCCACTCCGTGACCAACCATTTCGTTTTGGGTACTAAAAGAATTAGGACTTTCTCGACTTGTTAGTTTTCTGTTCGACACTGATGCCTGCTCGTCTTATCATTTTGATACTTGATCCTATGCATTTTATAAACATGAGTGAATTTCTATCTGTACCTTATTCGTAAGAATGTAGTAATTAGTTTCACATTCTTTCTTGAACAGGGAAGAGAGGTTCGTCGCTTTGCTGGTACAGTTCCAAATGCCACGACTACTGGAGATATAGAAAGCATGGCGATGTATGCTGGTCAGAGCATTGGTCTTATCAAGGAAATTCTACCCGCGGGTGAAGTGATAAAGAGGATTGTTGAAGGGGCTCAACGACTGATTGATCAACAATTTGCGCCTGCGCATTAAGTCATCAGGACAGAACAACTAGGTACCAAATTATAAGGTGGTCATTTCGGGCCTTTTGCTGTTTTGTAAGCTATGAGATGAACTGACCACACATTATGATGTGCTAAGAGTTCATTGAAATAAAATTCAGAATAGGAAATACAATAAGGAAAAGAAGAAATTGTACATGAATAAAGAGTAGAGTGATGAGGTAGAAATCTAAATCTAAATCTCAAACATATCATAACATTGCTGTGATTATAAAAGCTTTTCATCCAGGAAACTACCAATATAAATAATTGTAGGTAAATACTATGCTTATAAGTATTATTTAGCAAAAAGTTTTGAAGCTCCAAATTTACTTGTAGAGAGTTGTATACCCTCTAAAGACAATATCCAGAATATCTTCCCCACATCGCAGGTTCCAATTCACAATAATTTCAGATTTTTTGGACCTCATTTTATGGAGCATTGCATTCTTCCTCTGCCGAAGTCACGAGCGGTTCATGAAACTTGCCCCCTTTTTTTTTTATTGAAAAAATAACATAAACATAAGCCTTAAGTTGTCATATTTATGCAAATTTTTACTCTTACAAAGTAATTATAAAAAATTTGATTAATTATGTATCCTCGTTGGATATATCGGGAAGCTAATTTGTATCTTGACAGACCCAAAATCGAAAAAATATATCGGGAGCTAATTATGTATCTTTATAAGAAAAAAATGCATCTTCATTGATTATATTATTATGTATCTCGACAGACTTAAAATCAAAATAATGTATTTGGGAACTAATTATGTATCTTTACCAAGGAAAAAATGTATCTTCGTTGAATGTATTGGAAGCTAATTATATATCTCGACAGATTTAAAATCGAGATTTTCAATAATCATGCAAGATGTTGTGATTTTTTATAATTAAACTTCAGATTGTCAGAATTTATGTTGTTTGCCTTTTTTTATTTTGACATTTCAACAGTCTTCTATTTCTGTTAAGACACCCCAATTTGAATAAATTACTATATATAATAAGTGGCAATAAGCAAGCACGTCTTCGACATGCCTACTTGTGATGTTTGATTCAGCTGATTCAATCGTAATTTTACTATATTACCCCTAATTAATTACTATAAGTTATTTAAGTATTAAAAAAATTATACTATTAAATAAAAATAAAAATATAAAATAATCGACATACGTACTTGTGTTACCTGCTTCAATCGTAATTTTACTATATTACTTCAAATTAATTACTATAGGTTATTTAAGTATTAAAAAATTATAATATTTAATAAAAAATATAAAATTGACAAAAAATAATAAATTAACTTTTGATTTTTTAAATTAAGTTGATGTCTTATATGATGCCTATTTATGCTTTTTCACAAGTATTTTTTATAGTAATTTTATTATATCATTTCTAATTAGTTATTATAAGTCATTTAAGACATGAGTTCTTCGCTGCTTCAATCGTGATTTTATTATATCACCCCTAATTAATTATTATGATCGCATTAGAAAATTAATAATATTTCATAAAATAGACACAAAACGATATGTCAACATAAAACATTTGAATGACTATTGAAATTATATTACTGCCACATAAGTTAACTTTTGAAATTATATAATGTCACTTAAATTGAAATAGAAAAAATAGTCTTATAAATCACAATAATTAATAAATAAAATTATTTTAATAATTAATTATCAAAATTATATTTATGTCACATAAATTAAAATTAAAAAAATAATATATATTCACATATCGTTTTTACCTATTTTGTAGTGTTTACCTAACAGGCATTTTTCGAATGACAAGTCAAAAATAAAAATATGTTTAATAATTTTACATCATGTGTGACAACTTCAGACAGAGCTTTTCTTTGCAAGAATAATAATTCATGGAGTACTACGATTCTCTCAAAATCAATTTCTTTTTCTACAAAGGTTTTTACCACCACTCCTATCATTTCAAAGGATTAATCTTATATTCAGTAAATGAACTTGTATACAATTTATTCCTTGTCTATTTTTTAGATTACAAATACCGAAAGTTGGAATTAAAGAATTGCGAAAAGAGAAAAGTATCATTCCTTTTAAACGAATTAATTATAAATTTTAAACACCCATTAAGTGAGTTGCTTAAACGAACAAACATATTAAATTAAATTATAGGCTTCTGAGTAGGCAGGACGAAAGTATAACTTAAGAAGTAGTACTCTTTTCGACAAACAAAACTAAAGTTGGGAGCAAACATATTAGGCTTCTGAGTAGGCAGGATGGAAGTATAACTTAAGAAGTACACTTTTCATCTCAATTTATATCGTATTTTTTTTAATTAAGAGTTAATTTAATTAATTTTTAAAATTAAATTAAATTAATATTTTAAAATTAATTTTGGATTTTTCAAAAAATATAAGAAAAGTATATATATATATATACTTTTTTCTCTCTTGCCTATCATGAAAAAATACATTTAAAATACTAGTCAAAATTCAGATAGGTTTGAAATCCGAAGCATCATATAAATTGAAATGAATGAAGTACTAGTATATTTTTCCATCCCTTTACAATTTTTTTCGTTTACAAGATATCTTCATTTTCACATACAAGATCTCTATTTTAACACATACTAATAGATATGAATTATGAAATGTCACTTTCTTCATTTCAAATCAAAAGATTCCATTCTCTTAGATAGTAATTTTTTTTACATTTCCTAGAATGTTGAATGTTCTACTTACCAGTTGTTTTCTTGATATTGTTTTTATTTAATCGTGTGAATTACGTATAAGTAAGATACTCCAAATTCAACGCTAATTTCTTGATAACGTGGCTATAAAAAGTGGCCACAACTTTCTCAGCCTCCATCTAACATCACTAAACACAACAAAAGAAAAAATGGCAAGTTTTGCAAATACCAAAAGGCCTCATGTAGTATGTGTACCTTTTCCAGCGCAAGGTCACATAAGTCCAATGCTCAAACTAGCCAAACTTGTTCACCACAATGGCTTTTATACAACATTTGTTAACACTGAATTCAACCACAAACGTCTTCTCCGGTCCAATGGACCACAATCCCTCGATGGTTTGCCCGATTTCCGGTTCGAGACTATACCGGATGGCCTCCCTCCTTCAGACCGCAATGCCACACAACATGTTCCATCAATATGTGCAGCTACAGCCAAGAATTGTCTGGCACCATTTCGAAATCTCATTAATAAGATAAACGCGACGGAGGGTGTTCCTCCAGTGACATGTATCGTGTCTGATGGAGTTATGAGTTTTACGTTGAGAGTTGCTGAGGAGTTGGGTATTCCGGATGTGTTGTTTTGGACTACAAGTGCTTGTGGTTTCATGTGTTACTTGCAGTATCGTCAGCTTGTTCAAAGAGGATACACCCCTCTCAAAGGTGACTACAAATTGTTATCTACCTCCATGCATGTGATTTGTTTTGAGTTCAAGTTCTATGTACGGAACGTAAAAAGTAATTACATATAAGTAGCTAGCTTCTATATAACACTAAGTTAATACTTATAGTGTACCAAGTTTACTACTCTGCCAATATAGTTTAAACCATTTTCTAAATGGAGTCTAAGAAAGAATATACTAGCTAAATATATGTACTGTCGTCTGTCAATTAGAATTTACGTCTTAAATAGGTTATGCCATTATTATTATAGGTAAAAGGAGAGAGTTTGTTCGAAGGAGGAGGATCAGGATACATGTTGTAAGATCTAGAAGGAGGACAAACTAATTGGTTAACAAACTACTACTATAATTAACACCTCTTATGAGTTAGACCCGTCTCAATAATTTCCAACAACTTTGAAACATGGTTGTGGCAGGATCCGGAATATATTTAGCACTCCCCCATTAAAATTTGTTTGTCAAAATTTTATTTTTAGTCTGTTTAATTTTAAAAAGAATGTATTTTATTCTTGTTGGACAACTCTTTAATTCTAACTTTCCGCCTACCATGCTAATTAAGATCATTTGATTAAAGAACATTTTTATAGATTTTACTTATCTTTATATTTAAAACCATGAGATTAAAAAGTTTTTTTTTTACTTTTTCTACGTTCCCCGCAAAGTCAAAATAATGCAAATAAATTGAATTGGAGAAAGTATATGTTTTGTGAATGGAAAGCACGGGCGCTAATCAACGTACGTGATAGACATAAATTTTGAATTGTCAATTAAGTTGGCGGCTTGGAGACTCTTTTTTCATACAGAACAATCAACAATGTAGTTAGTCAATTAAGTAGTTAGCAAATTCTATACGACTGTGAAAAGTAAAATTATTTTTCCGTCTGTTCCTAATCAGAAAATCATTAATAATTCCGTCCAAACAATATTATTGATGGGACATGAGGGAAGAACTGTGCTGAATTGAATGCATCAAAGAAGACAAAAAACTTAGATCATGATTATTTTTGAAACGCACTCTTCTGGCAAGTGGTCAATTACAATCATGCTTCTGTTAGAAAATATGACATAATTTAGGAAAACCCTTTCTATATGAGAACTACATTATTAGAACAAGTCAATATGGGTCCATAAATCAAAAAAGTCTTCTTTTTTTTTTTTGAAAAAAAATAAATGAATATTTCAATACCAGTATGATTTTTCATGCATATCTAAAAGAGGATATTTAAAAATCTGAATCATTTATTAATGTTTAGCAAAGGGAACATATGGTTTTCCAGGCACAAAGTAAATAATATGTTTATTGAGAATTGGGTGCTTGATATATTGCTTGATGCTTTATTTCGAATCAAATAAATTGAATAGATTGCTAAAGGATTCCGAGTTCAAATCCATAATCAAATTCTAAATCCATCTCTGCTCCTACGTATACGTATTTTTTACTCCTATTTTTTTTAATCATCGCTCGTTTCTGTCGTTATGCAGATGAAAATGATATTACAAACGGATACTTGGAGACAACAGTAGATTGGGTCCCTGGAATGAGAGATATGAGGCTAAAAGATTTCCCAAGTTTCATCAGAACAACAGATCCCAATGACATTATGCTTAATTTCTTCTTAAATGAAACTGAAACTGAAAGGATTTCTAAAGCCACAGCTATAATCTTGAACACATTTGATGCCTTTGAGCATGATGTCTTGAATGCCCTTCTCACCCTACATCCAAACATCTATACCATTGGTCCTTTACAACTTTTGCTCAATAACACAATTGATGATGAAAAGGTCAAATCAATTGGTTCAAATTTGTGGAAGGAAGATTTGAGCTGCATTGAGTGGCTTGATACAAAAAAAACAAACTCAGTTGTTTATGTGAATTTTGGAAGTATAACTGTGATGAATTATGACGAATTTACTGAGATGGCATGGGGACTTGCTAATAGCAAGAAACAATTTTTATGGATCATTAGGCCTGATTTAATTACAGGGGACGCTGTAAATTTGCCTGAAGATTTTTTAAGTGAAATTAAAGATAGAGGGATGATAACCAGCTGGTGTCCTCAAGAGAAAGTACTGAAACATCGCGCTATTGGAGGGTTCTTGACTCACAGTGGATGGAATTCCATGTTAGAAAGTGTTTGTGCAGGCGTGCCAGTGATTTGTTGGCCATTTTTCGCGGAGCAACAGACGAATTGTAGGTACAGTTGCATTGAGTGGGAGATGGGAATGGAGATAATTGATCTCAAGAGAAGTGAAGTTGAGATTCTTGTAAGGGAATTGATGGATGGGGAAAAGGGAAAGAAGATGAAGTTGAAAGCTATGAATTGGAAGGAGGAAGCAGAGAAGGCTGCTAATCCAGGAGGTTCTTCTTGTATCAACTTGAACAAATTGTTTAATGAGGTGCTTTTCGCTCCGAGCTCTGAGGTGTCAAATGGCCGGGTTTCATCAAACTTAGGTGTACTAAATGGGTCAATAATGACCCAACTCGTCTAAAATTTGCGCAGATCGAAATAGGTTGTGGGATCAAAATCATAAGTTATGTCTCAATCTGTCTATGTACTAATGGACCTATGCATTATTAACTCTGGAAAGTTGCTACTGTTTTTAGCTACTTGTGTAGGCAGGGAAATGGTCCTATGTCCCAATTGTTGTTTCGGGTACACAATTAATATATTTACACAATACACTTCAATCTATGTTCAAGACTGTTTCAACAACAACAATGATGTTTTTAACACCTTTAACACAAGTTTAAAATGACTAATAAAAATGAATTATCAAAGAAGTATGTTTATCATCTCTTTTAAAGAAATAAGATGAAGTAGAAATAGAACTAAGTCCTCCGATTTCACGGAGTATCCTTAAGGAAATAATTCTCCTCAAATATCCGAGTTGCATAATTTTTTCCTCCCAGGATAAAATGACTCACAATCTGAAGGTAGTGGTACCTCAAACTTTCAAATTTCTCGAACACACTTAACGGCCGATGATCACAAAGAGTTTTTGAAAGAAGAAGAATGTTTTTCAGCACTTAATTAAAATTCTATTTATACCTGAGAAAAAGTTCAGGTATTTATAGCCATCAAATATTGTAGACACCTAATTTTGTTCCTCCCGAAGTCTAATTTTATTCATTTTTAGTTTACCTTATCATGTGTCCAACCCCATGTAATTATATCCCACAAAAAACACAAAAATAAATAAAAACAATACCTCTAACTAATTTATCTTATCCTAACAACCTACCCAATAAAAAACTTTCACCTGACTACCCACTCACATTTTTATCCTCACATAATACATTAACAACAAAAATATAAAAGCAGCCCACCACTAAGAGAAAGGAAAGATTCCTTTTGACTATTTATATACATACACAGAACACGGGAAGGGGGGCAGATACGGATAATCCCATGGTTCTCCATTCTTCTCCAAGAAGAGAATTGGCACCCGAATAGGCAAAAAAAACTCTCACCATCATCGCCATTTTTATTTTTTTTCTCCTTTTGAAGCTCCCAACAGACTTCACAATTCCACAACAACAACAACCCATTCACTCACAATTCACGAAAATCCTCTACACACACATAAACCTCACCTCACTGAAATAAAGGAACATAGCCACTCCATTTTTCTTTTCTGGATAACGGGCGTCACATATAACAACAGAAAGGGAGAATGACTGAGAGATAGCGATCGAGAGATAGAGAATCATAGAGAGAGAGGAAAGAAACAAACAGCCCTGTCAAACTTCTATTCCGGCAACTTTCTTTGTTGCCGGAAAACGGCTCAAGTCCGTCGAAAAGGTGCCAATAGCTCGGAATCCACTGTGGAACTGGAAAACTCGACCAAGATTCAAATAGTCGTAACCCTCAGTTGAGTTTTTCTGGAAAATCCCACCGGAAAATAGTCAAAGCCGACCCAAAGAACTCCGTTCCGATGATATCCATCGGAAAACGAGTGAAGCGAGGGCGTTAAACACTGAATCTGATTTGTCGGGTTCGAGTTCAATCCGAATTCATTCTGAGATTAGTGGTTGATTTTTTTGGGGTTTCCTATATCGAGTTGGTATTGTTGGCTGCTGAGGTTCATTCGAGACTCTGGTTGCGGTTTTAGTCGGAAGAAGCAATTTTAATCGAAATCGATATTAAGCTCCATTTCTTATCTTATTCTCAATTAATTTTAAGTTTTGAATACTTTGTTTCGCGAATTGATAATGTGTGGACCTTGCTTTGTTTGATTTGGTGTTGTTCGGGTCATGGATGTCGATTAATCGGTCATTTGAATTGGCTAATTGATTGTTAATGACTTGAATTTGTTTGTGGTAAATGAAATTGGGGCGAAGATTAAAAATTGGAAAGGTGAATGTTGGATCATGTCGATTCAATGTTGATTGTTTAAATCGAAATGAACGTCAATTATTTCGCCCTCGATAATATCATGTTTTAGGCCTAGGATTGGTAGGCAAATCATGGGTTTTGGGTAGGCAAAGTTTAAAACTCGTTGTTTTGTTGAATGTTTGAAATTTTGTTAATGGTTTGATTTTCTCGCATTGAAAAGATGTATTCATTTAGCCGGGGAATGCTCCGAAGCATTTGTATTATTTTTTATTCGGGGAATGCCCCGAGAAAGTTGTACTCGAAGATGGCGCATGGTCAAGGCCCGAGGCACCGGGTGGAGCTTAGTCTAGGACTAGTTTAGAATAGAATTTATATTTTGTATTTTTTTATTTTATTTTGGACTGTATAATCCTGACTGGACATTGTTTTGGTTTTGAATTTTGTTTTGATTTGTTTGTTTGTTTGTTTGTTTGTTTTGTGTGTTTATGTGGTTTGTACATTTGTAATGTCAAATTAGCCGATACGCTCCACCAAGCGACCGTGGTCGAAGAACGGGATCGAGGGGTGCCTAACACCTTCCCCTCGGTCAACAGAATTCCTTAGCCGGAATCTCTGTTCGCGGATCAGTTTTTAGAGTCAAACCGTTTCGGAAAGGATTTTCCAAAGGTGACTTGGCACACCGAATTATGTCAAGTGGCGACTCTGAATAAGAAAAAATAATAATGTAAATAATCCTTTTTTTTGAAACAAATTTTTCATTTTTGTCACCTTAATAATAAAATCCTTTTGAACTTAAAATACATATCTTTTTTAGGAGTCGAAAAAAGGGTGTGACAAATATCCCTTTGGAAAGGAAGCAATGGTTTATGGAAAAGTGTATCATTTCGGAACAGTCATGTCTGTTCCTTCCGAAATAGTATGTCTTTTCTGAACAATCATTCCGAAGGAACAGTTACCCGGGTTGCATCCCTTTCGAGTTGCGTTTCTGCATGTATTTGCATGACATTCATGGAGAAAATATTTTTGTTGGATTTTTGGATCAAAAAATTTCACTTGTTTTTCAATTTTCAAATAAATTGTCTAAAATACTAATTTCTCATAGCCAACAACACATGGCATATCTAAATTCTTGCCTCACTATCTACTTTTAGGTATGTTTTTTAATAAAAACACAAGAAAGTTGCTTTCTCCCAACAATGTGGGAGAGGTAGACTTTTCTTTAAGTGAGTATACTTTCCTTTTAAGTGAGAGCTCACTTTTCCTCCAATAATTCCCTCCATTTTTCCATTCACACATCCAACTGAACCCAACACCAATATGGTTATCAATCTTTAATAAATGTTTTTCATTTCACAAATTCCCTTGATTACGTTTACTGAGGCTCAGATTGCGTACATGCTTGTATAGATAGTAACCTTAGGTAAATCCTGAGTACTGAGGGACGCCCCTCGATAAATCTGATCGGTAAAATAGAAATTTTGTGAGAAATAATATATTGTGTTACCTCTTCAATACTTGAATCCTTGATATGATTCTTTAGCAAGTTCTACAATAATCCCTACGATTCTCATCAAATGTACTTTTTAAGATGGACAATATTCTTCAATCAGTACTAGAAATCAAATTATTAATTAAGAAATGATACATATAATATAATCTCCTGATTTTCAAAAGAGAAGCAAGGAAGAATGATAAAAATGATAGAAATCAGATTTCTTAAATGAGCAGTCAATTCGAATTGATATTTTTCACTTTGCCTCTTTTATCTTTTAAGAGTTTTACTAATTAACTAAATGATTGGATAGAAGTACATCTTTCACTAATTTATCCAAATTCATGCTTGATGAACCCTGTTCGCAACAAATTTTCGTTAATGTTGAAAATTAACTGCAAGCAAAAAATAAAATAAATAAAAAGAATAATTTTATTTAAGGTAATTTTGCGGGTAAAATTCCGTTATTCTCTCGATTCTTCTCTCCTAAGTTTTTCCGTGATTCGAGGGCCTTTGCAGCGTAATTCTCGAACTTCCGGATGATTTGAGCCTCCCAGAAATTTGTTTGGATCTCCAGGAATTGTTTGACAGCACTTCGTCGACCTCCGGGCAGAACTCCGTTAGTCGAGTCATTGAAGAGCTGTGTAGTCAATGCAGAAGCTTCCTCCAATGCTTGCAGAATCCCCTCTTTAGCATGTCATGTTACCCCCTATTTATAGTTGTAGGGAGTAGGCCTAGTTGCTTGTGGTTGGCCGAAACATGTCACTTTGACACTTGGCGACTTTTGATTAGTTCTTGGATTTGAATGAGATTTCCACATTATTTGTACATGTGACGGCGTCTCATTGGTCTTGGATTTGACTGGGATGCCACGTCACTTGATGAGTTTGGGCTTTCAAGTGTAATGGACTTTGAAGTCCTTGATGAGGAATAAAATGGATTTATCGTTTTTTATAGCCCAAACTAATTTTAGGCCCAATAAAATATGAATCAAATCTAAATTTTATATGAATTTGACCCAACAAATTTTACGTGTATACAAACCCTTAACTCCAGTAGCCTCTTCTGCCAATACTTTCCGTTCACTTACCTTTTTCTTCACTTTCTGACCTTTATCTCCATCCATCATTTCCCTTACAATCTTTTCCACTTCGATCTCTCTTCACATTCTTGGCAATTATTTCCACACCAATACCCCATTAATTCCTAACATACATACCTGCACATGATAATCAAGAAATCTTTTATTTTGAATCCACCCTACTTAGTTTTGTTATTAAGTACTGGTACTAGCAAGTAAGTAATATGTACCAGACCAAAAAGGGACAAGAACTATTAGAAAAATGTGGCGCTCATGATGGGGCCGCGGATCAAAGAGAAGGAGCGGCAGACTGACTTCAAGGTTGGTAAGTTTTTGAAGAAGGGACGCACATGATAATTCAGTGTAATGGAAAGTGAAGCGCCTTATAGGACATATCACACGTTTAGACGGTACGCGCGCTAAAGCCTAATTAGCAATACATTTTTCAAAACCTGTTCTTGGCAACACCATCTTGAAATAAAGCCTCTTTCTTTCGTTTCTTGGACGAATTCACTTGGTAACATTAAAGAATCATTACCAACAACTGCATCAGACCTAATTACCCAGAAAAAATTCTTCTTGCTATTAGCAAGTCCCCATGCAAATTTCAATGGATTCATCACATATTTAGTAAATGATCTTGTATACAATTTATTCCTTACCTATTTTTTAGATTACAAATATTATTAATAAAGAAATTTTTTGAATCTATCTATATCTATATCAATAATCTAAAATAATAATATAATATATAATTAATAATATGATATATTAAAAGTGTGAAGGGACTTAAAAATATTGTTTAAAGTTTCTGTACAAATTCATCTCTTCACTATTTTTTTTTAATATTTACAAGTTAAAAATTAATTAAATATTATTATGATAAAATCTTTCCATAATAAGAAACTAACCTAAAATAAATCAAACTCTTAACTAATACACCTTTGCCATGTTTCTTTTCCCCCAAACTAAGCCTAATCCAACTAAAAATTCTAATAAATCCACCGTCCAACCATCATATCCCTACTAACACACAAAAATCAAATGCCAATTAATCCTAAACCCTAATTGCCCCTTCCTCATGTCATCTGAACTTTCCAATTCTACTACTATAAAACCATTAGCCCACTCGCATTTTTCAGCAAACCTACCACCACTATCAAATTACTCCCTCAGGTAAAAATTTCAAAGCAGCCGCCAAGCAACTCCCTCACAGCCTATTTTGAGGGTTTTTCACGGTTTCAAGTTCGTCGGCTTTGGATGCTAGCCAGTGATGATTCATCAACCACTTGAAATATCTGGTGGTAATTAAATAAACTAGTCTAGGATACGTGCGTTGCACGTGTATTCAACGTTAAAAGAAGAAAGTTGTATGTATAAAAAGAACAAACTCATTATATTCAAATTAATGAAGAGATGACTTTAAAAATATATATACAATCAGACCTGTCTATAACAATCCGTCATTATAAAGGTATTTCACCGTAATGACCTGATTTTCTACGAAACTGATTTCATGTTATATGTTACTTCTCTATAACGTTATTTTACCTATAACAACAATAACGTTTATTATATTGGTACACTCTTTGTAAAATTACTTATCTATAACACCATATTCAAATATTTATATTTTATAAAAATATATTATGTCTGTATAAAATAAAATATTAATGATAATCATCATTAAACTAAGTTAATTGTGAATTTTTTTAAGTTCTTCAACTGTTGTATACTTTAGTACAACATAAGTTCCATGCCTAAATTTTTCTTAGTCTTATGAAAAATCAGTTGGGCGTAGAGATTCGGACAATCACAAGATAAAATGAAAAAAAAAAAACTTAGAAATATATTTGGAACCTCCTTATTCCGCTATTATTTTGGTTAAATTTGTTAATAATTTTTCATATTTTTATTAGTAACAATTAAAGGAGATTCAAACATCAAATGCCACTATATTTGTATAGCATCACCTCTCTATAGTAGCCGTGAATTTTTCAGACAAATGCTGCAACTATAGAGAGGTAATTTAATCCTGATTAAATTTGAGTTCATATAGAAAGGTCCACATTAAAGGAGAAAAACACTCTAACAAAAGTGACTCCGTATCTAGAGGGGTTCAAACCCAAAAATTCAAATTAAATATGAAAATAATCACTCTAACACAATCCTAATTGATAAAACTAATATATCTAATAATTCATAGCATATAGAAAATCAACCACCAAATTGATTCAATAATCAATACATCTTGATATGTCAACATTTTGTCATAGGCCACCAACTTTAATTCATTGTAATGTGTGCATGTAATTAATGATCATAGACTAATTTTTTAAAATTACATCAATTGTTTGAACAATTACTTTGAATTATAGAATAGAAATTAAATAAAAATATGTAAATTTCTAAACAATGGATAGAAGAACAACTAAATAAGGAAAAAAGATGCCTCATTAAAGAAAGTATTTCTTTTTCATTTTATGTTTGTATGGCTGAAGAAATATAAGTAATTATAATTATTTTATACAATTATTCAAATTAAAAAATTATATAAATAAGGTGAACTTTTTGTCAATTTTAAAGTGCTAATATTATGAGTTGTTACCTCTTACAAGTAGGTAACGATACGAATTTAATTTTTATAACTTTAATTGATTTCATTTAAATTAAAGAATCGTGTAATAAGTAATTAATAAAGACATGTATTATTGCACTTCAATATTTAAATCTTAGAACTCTTTCATATATTTTTTCTTTTCTCATATATGTAAGACTTCTTTATTTTAAAATATGCTTTTCTCTAACCATATAATTTATCTACTTCTTAATTTTAACTCTCCAAACACCTCTTACCATATATTTTAGGATTCTTGAATTTTTAAGATATATTTTTCTCTTACCATATATTTTAGGACTCCTTAATTTAAATATCATAAAGTAATTTAATAATTTTTTTTAAAAAATAATAAATGACAATTTTGTCTATTATATTCAGCCAACGATCTAAAGATCTCTGTGCTTTTAATTTCTACGATATCTGTTGCATATTTATAATAGCACGTAGATGTTTGAATAATCAACATTTTTCGTTGGACAATTATTCTTTCATATGTCTGAATTGACTAAAGTGAATAATAATCACCGCTGAAAAAATTATACCTAGCAACGGATAAATTTCGAAGTTAAACATAAAATTCGTCGCTACTAAAACTTTGTGAAGAGATAAAACTTCTTTACATAAGCATTTTGAAATGTCGTTATCGGATTCTAATAATTCTCTTTATTTTGCAACTTATTTATACAAAACACTTTTATCAATTAGAAGTAAGTCTTCAAACAATTATGTTTCTGTGACACTTTCGATCCATTAATGGTAATACAAGGATTCGTGAACCGTTCACTTTTCTTGTAAGAATTTATCAGATACTAACTTTTGCTTGGATCGTATCATCATATTTTTGACAATCAATTTATATAAAAGTGGATTTTGTCAAGATTCATTGTTCAACATTTTAAAAATCGAGTACTATCTCAGATACACATTTTGACATGTAAATTCTAATTCTAATAACTAGGAATGGCAATGGTGCGGTGCGGTGCGGTTTTTTTCTAAACCCGCAAATTTTAAAACCGCACCGCATCCCCTTTAAACCCGCATAAACCCGCCCACACTCATACCCGCGCATACCCGCACCACACCGTCCCATATTTTTTTATTTTTTTTTGAAAAATTCGTTACTTTATTGAAAATCATAATATTTTCAAATCTACAACTAGGAAATAATAGCAACTAGTTTCTACTATATCACTTTTCACTAAGAAATTGTCAAAAAATATCACGTGTACAAGTAATGATCAAATATCATATTTTTTTAAAATGAATAGAGATATTAAAAAAACTATAAAATTATTTACTTGTAGTGTTATACATGTCATTTTAAGTATCATAAAATTTAAGTAAAGAATACATATAATTTTAGGTATATTCACGAGAATAATACTAATTTTTAAATTTTTTTAATTTAAACTCGCATATACCCGCAACCCGCACCATTTAAAATAAATAAATTACTTTAACCCTCACCGCCCCGCATAGCTTAAAATCCGCTCCGCCCCGCATAGCTAAAAAAACGCACCGCACCCGTACCGTCCCATTGCCATCCCTACTAATAACCCTCATCTTTGCAGTTTCTTTGAATATTTTTGAAGTTATTCTCAAACAATAAGTTGTTAAAATAAATTGGTAAGGACATCATCTATAAAATCACACAATTATAAAAAGTTGAGTATAAAAAAATTGGTTATTTAGATTCCTCTCCAACTTCCATTCATGTTTGTTAGATAAATTTATGATTGTTTTCATTCTTACGGTTGGATTAAACTTTATAGCCAATATATTTCAAAGTATGTAAAGTATAAAATACTCTCAAGCAGTCATGTGGTTTAATTAAAATTTTGATCTTCCTTTTAAATTGTATTTCTTTAAATAGAATGTTATTCTCTAAATAAAGAAGATTGATTGTAAATTTTTTCGTGCTACTCTATATAAGACGTATAAATATGTCTTAGAAAAAGACTAATGAGTTTGAATATGTGATAGGTGATATTTATGATAGTTATCGTTTAGGAACTTAATTTGAATTTTATATTGAATTTTTTTTATTGCAGTTTATATTGAAATGCGATAGACCATGAGAATTTTTTATCTTTTTAAATCTTCTTTTTGTAGATTTTATTTTAAAATTAATGTTTGATCATGACATTTTTAAATACAACTTGAAATTGTATATGAAATTTGAAATACGTTCAAACCCTTATTTTTACTTTTCTCTTTTTTCGAATTACACGCTAAATTTCATGTTTAAAGATTATTTTACATATATTTTTATTAAATGTACACTCAAACAAATCAAATATAATTAAATTATAATCAAATACAACTTCACCATTAAAAATTAATAGTATGTAGCTTGTATATGCAATCTAATGTATGACATATGTGATAGTCTATTTTGGGATATAACTATTTTAGAGCAAATTCAATTGTATTTTAATGATAATTTTTAAAAATTGAGGTATACACCATATTTTTAAAAAGTACATTTAAATTGCAAGTATTCCTTTTGACCAAACACAACTTCAATAATTAAATAAAATAAAAATTTTGACTTCAACGATAAAACATTATATTCACTTAATTTTCTATTTACGCATCACAAATCACAAATAACGTTTTGCCATTATGGAGAACGTGCAATTGATTAATTTGAAGGGATAAATTAGATCTTTAGGAAAATTGAAAACTAATGTTGGAGTTTCTTTTAACCTAATTACTCTTTTATTAAAGGTAAATAAGGAGGTTATCATGAACATGACTTCACGTGTAGAAATTTAAGAATATTTTCTCCATATAAAAAATAAGTGTAACTTTATCAAAAGAATTTAATTTAAAATAAGTGTCATCTTAGGAATTCAAGATAAAACTTTTCATATAAAAAATAAATGTAACTTTATCACAAGAATTTAATTTAAAATAAGTGTCATTTTAGAAATTCAAGATAAAAATTTGCTGTATGTCTTTTCAACTATTCTCGTAAACTCCACTTCTTAATAGTGTTCTATTTTTAAGAAACCTTTGTTGAATTAGAATAGTTAATAAACTACATATTTTATATATTAATTCATGTTATAATGAACGTGATTTTTGTTAAGATGACACTTATTTGAGATGAACAAAGTAAATATTTGGAGAGTTTCAGATGGACTCTGATGACATTTCATACTATGAAAAATGATTAATTAATGCACATAAAAAATTCTAAATTTAATCTCATTCATAAAATGATTCAATTCTCAGCTACGCAAATTAACAACAAAAAATGTATAAATTAAAATCAACGTCCCAAGAACTTGTAATTCATATAATTTTAATGCTAACACAAATTAATCGGAACCAAAGCATAAAACCTAACATCTGTAACTTACCTTGGTGACAACATCTATCAACCACTACTTCTTAATTCAAGTAATGTTAAATACATATGAGTAGGGTGTGCAAAAGTTGAACCGACCGATAAACTGAACCGATAAAAATGCTATTGGATTATTGGTATTGGGTTATTGGGTTAACGATTTTTATTGGTTTTATAAAAAAATTTATTGGGTAAAGATTTGATTTCGATTTTAGCTTACTGGATTATCAGTTAAACCGATAACCCAATAAGGATGCACTAAATTATTATTTTATATCCCTATTTATGTTATATATATAAATCTCTCTCTCTCTCTCTCTCTCTCTCTCTCTATATATATATATATATATATATATATATATATATATATATGTATGTATGTATGTATATTATATGCACTACTTATTCATAATTCAGTGATTCACAAAGTATTAACCTATTCAGGGCAACAAAGGCACAATATAAAACTCGGCTATTATCGTATTGAAAACCTTGAAGCATTTATAGCTTCCAACAATTAGGATTCAATTTTTTTCCGAACTAACATTTAGTTCACGTTTGAAGATTCTTGTAAACTAAAATGCATTGCGTAGGATTTTGGCGGTAACTAAGATTTCATTTTTTTTTATGTTAGTTGTTACTATTTCTATTCTATAAGTATTTTCTTATTGGTTAAACCAAAAACCGAACCGTTAAGGACCAAAAAATGATAAACCGAAACTGATAAGAAAATATCTTATTGGTTTTACATATTTAAAAATCGAAAACCGATAAACCGAATCAATAATACATAAAACCGAACCGAACTGACCGATGCACACCCCTACATATGAGATGAAAAAATTTAACGAAAAGAGAAATTATTCTCATATAATAATGAATACTCCCAATTTCACCTTTCAAAATATTATTACAAAAAAAAAAATCTCAAACGATGACTTTAATTTAGTCGAACCTCGTACTTCGTATGTCCTGTCAAATAAACCCAAGGATTGTGTTGTACGTTGAATTTTTACTTCATTCATGAATACTTTTGGAGAAACACTTATCAACTCTTCCGTACTGTGAATACTTTTGGAGAAAAGTTCTCTGATTCTTTTTTTTTTGTCTCTTATTGTGTATCGGTCGCATTGTTATATTTTTTTATAATCAAATTTAGTTATGTTTTTCATCCTCGTGGACTGGACGAGAGAGATAGTCATTCCGAACTCCTTCTGCCCTTGGGGAAAGAAATACTTTATGACCACACTTCTTCTAGCAGATATGTCTTTGTCACAGCAAGTGGAAGATAGATTCCAACTATCAATTTTTTCTTTGTCGTAAAACTTGATAAACTACATATCATATCATAAAAGAAGGCAAAGAAAAGACATTACATTAAAAGAATAAGAACGAATAGCTACAACAATTTATATCATTCAAAATTAAAAATTGTCATGCGAAATTAATCACCTTTCGAAAATCGGATCATCAATTGTCTATATATATTATCATCATCATCCATCTTCAAGATACCTACAAAATCAATGCACCTCCAATTAAATTAAATATTACAAAAATATTTTTTGATGTAAAAAATAATTTTAAAGCAAACAATAAAGAATGATCTAAGACTAAAAGTAAATAATCTTGTTTCATATATTTATTAAAAATGCTATTGTATTGTTGTAGAAGGATTTTCAATTATAAAAGTACAAAACCTTTGCTTCAAAAAAGAAATTATCTAAATATGGTAAATTTATATTTCCCCCCCAAAAAAATAACTACTAATTTTAGAAGAATATGAATTCTAAAAATAATAATAAACTACTACGAAGACATTACTGTACATTTTTTTATAGTTCTTTGAAGACTTTTGTCTGCTTTTTGTTTAATATAAAATAGTTTTCATTGCCATATTTAAAAGAACAATTAAAAAATTATACACACGCAGGTTCCTAAAATTTAGGAATTTAGGAGTTTAAAAAAAATAAAAAATTCTTTCCTAGTATTTTCTTAGTATCATAAATTTAGGACTTTTAAATTTTTCTTTCCATATATATTTTTGGATTTAATATTATAGTTAATATTATTAATATAATTAAATAATAATTTGAGCAAAATAGTGAAAAGATGATTTTGTCTACTGTGAAATTTTTTAATGAAGGGTAAAAAGTTCAAATCACTTTTGTAAGGGTCTTCACACTTTTAATATATTATAGATATAGATTATAGATTATAGATATGTGCTTACAATAAAATATATATTTGTGTTTACATCTATATCTATAATCTATAATCTATATCTATAATATATTAAAAGTGTGAAAACCCTTAGAAAAGTGATTTGAACTTTTTACCCTTTATTAAAAAAATTCATAATAGATAAAATTATTTTTTCACCTATTTTCTTCAATTATTAATTAATTATTAAAAGTCTAAAGAGCCCTAAAAACGTACATTATAAATATTTATTTTTGTAATTTATGGACTTTCTAATTAAGGAAAGTTTTAAACAAATCTTTGATTTTTATATTAAATATCACGTAATTTATGGACTTTCTAATTAAGGAAAGTTTTAAACAAATCTTTAATTTTTATATTAAATATCACGTTTTTATTCCAAGTTTGAGAGTGTTTCTTTTTTATTAGGATTTACTCAAATTTTCTGCCATAATTAAAGTTTTTTTTATGGAAAAAATATATATATTTTAAAATATTTCTTCCATATTTGATTAATCCTTTTTTGGAGG